>CM049310.1:0-10000000 GCA_026874595.1 Sipunculus nudus | reverse complement strand
TTTTGATTTACCAGACGTTCCATACAGACTTATTGCTATCACGTCTCCTTCTTCGTCCCAGCAAATAAATCAAAAGTAACAGAAACAGAATCAGCTTTCTCAAAGAAGCCACGCAACAAAGTAGAAGCCAAAGCGAAGCCTGAGTGAACTGGCACTTTCCGTAATTCATAGAAGTAACTATCCTTTACTATCTGCACGATACCTGTTTGACTCAAAGGCATCTACCTCACCCATTTTTTTTATCAATGACTCATTAAGGTGTATTTTTCAAGTGGCTCTTGAACAAGGTTATCGCTGTATTCATTAGAGTTCAATGCTCGCGGTTGTTCTGAGCATTATAAGCACAGTGCATCGGCTGAAACGGTACAAAATGTTCTCCTGCAAGCTAGGAATATATGAAACTCTATTTCAAGCATGTAAGATCTGTTAAAAGGTGTATTTCACATTTTCAAAGATCCAGTCGCACGAAAAGCGATTTTCTTATGAACATGCAGACTTTTAGCTGGATGATCAGAATACAGCGCAAGACTGGCTTCTGTATGACTGGCTTCTGGATCACTAGACTTGCTCATAAATGGTCGACAATTTGGATGTTTTATACATTCCTGCGAATTTAAGTTGTTGCAACTGCTACGGCGTGCATGCCATTATTGACAGAGATGAAAGGCCGAGAACTAAAGGGACGTCTTGTAAACAGCAAACAATGACGCTACTGTTAATAATGTTGATGTACCGTCCATGGCGTATGGTTTGTAAAACTATGTGAATAAGCAATTAATATCACCGCAGATATGACAAAAAACAACGAATATTAAAGGAGGATCTGTTAGAGAAGAGGGTGTTATCTTGAGACAACAAATCTCTTCCGGGTAAAAATAACGAAAAAACAATGAATAATACCAGAATAATAATGATTAATTTCCACTTACGTTCCCTCGCTGCCGTACGTATTACAGAAGGTCATCTCAGTACATGCTTGCACCCAGCCAATTTGTATCGCTTCACCTTTCTTCAGTTCTGGCACACTAACACTGGCGTATCCCCTACAAGTAAAGATGAATATTCTTAACAGAGTAGACGTGTGTACATGCATATCATCTTGTGGTTCTATGTCATTTGCCGATGCCAAAGTCAAAATATGAATAAATATTAAATTAGAAATCTGCATTATAAGGAATGCAAGCCTCCAACATGTGGGGTGTGGGTAGAGGGACGAGGGTATATTGTGGGATGCATCCGATACCGTTTTTGCATTCACTTATTCGGTCTATATTCCCAGGTTCATTCGTGCATAATTGACTGTAAATTTGTGAATATTCCTTGACGGCGTTCCTGATTCCGGATCATATTCCGGGTCCACACTAACATCTAATCTATTCTACAGTGGCCCATTCCCGAAATGCCCTCAAATTTTAATGAGATTCCGTTCATGACTGCGTGGGTTATGCTGTGAACAAATAAAAAACAGATGCACAAACACGAACACGAACGGGGATGAAAGCATTTCCTCCTGCTGGATGCAACACACGGTGACAGTCTTTTAAAAATTAATGGTTAATTAGGCCTATTAGCCTATTATGAATAGTAATGTTCATTACCAACGCACTTTTAATTGGTAGGATCTTTTAGAACCTGGGCATGATGCTTAATGAGGATGCAGATATTTTCAGTGTAATTAGAATTTGTCATCATTAAACAATTTAGATTTTAAAGTTTCTACAGTTTCCATATGCGGCGCAAAGAATAATCAATACCTTATAACCTGTAGTTATAATCAGAGCCAGTTTCTATATAAGGCGCTGTTGAGGTTTGAGTCTATTTTGTGATCACTATTGTTATTGGCAGCCTGGGTTAGAAACAGCTATACATTCATCCCGCCAAGTGACACTCAAGCCTATAGCGTTCCAGTGTGTACAGGGTACAGGGTACGTCCTGTACAAGAGTACCTCCTGCAGGCTACTTTGAAATTAATAACGACATTCAATGATAAATTTCAAGGTTTTGTTAATCTATTTTGAATGTTTCAAAAGCATGATGGATTTAACCGCAAAATCGTACGCTGTTGTAGCTACATCATAAATATTTATGAGCGGACAGACCAAAGGCTGGCAGATTATCCATCAAAAATAGTTGCAGTAGCATGGCTGATCTGTCAGTCAGTCAGATGGAGCGGCCAAAAAATACCGAATATATGGATATTATTGGAAATTATAACAAAGAAATCTAAAAGGTCCATATACATTCGGCCGCTTAAATGTAAATTGACATTTCCCCAGTGGCGTCTAGCTATGCCCGACAGAGCAGTACTTATGCTTTTTAGGCACAATATATAGAAATATCTCATATACTGGATTTTAGCCATTGGTCATTTGTGAATATTGAGGCTCCACAACACTGTACCAAACGCATCTGTTCTACTAATTACGACGGTCTCTAATTTAGTTGTTGCAAACAATAAGCTTAAAGATGAAAATGTCATTGTCTAAATTGGATGGATACAACACATAAATAGCTGATTAGACTCCAGAATTAGGCTCAGTTGGATTCATATATGAACATATGGAAATCTGAAATCTAGGAGGTTGTTTACAAATAAACCATAAATCCATTCATCCAATATGATATGACCAGGTTTGCTCTCATTTTGTGGGTTGTGCTAAGTACAGGGTGTGGATTCGAAGATGCCCTTTTTATATATATTAAACATAGTACAATAGGTATAATTTCATCAATTGGTCTTCAAAAATGTTTCCGTTAACACTTGTATTCGCGAGGTAGGTGTGCTCGCGAGGACACCTTTAACTTTGTATGCAGGCTGGATATAGTTATGTCCGTTCATCTTTCCCGAACTTTTCCGGTAAAAGGGTGCCTAAAAAAAACGTCTGAAACTGTTAAGATTTGCTGGACAAATTTATAAGGGTTTTATCGGAAACGCATGTTAATGAGTTATTTTCAATCCGTAATGAGGAATATTTATTGGTACGGTTATAATTTCCTGATGAGTCTGAAATTTCCATATTAAAAAAACCTAAATATTAGAATATAAATTGAAATATAAATCAAAACATTAGTCGCTGCTCATTCTTTTTGGAAGATTTTTCGCATTAACAAACTCACTGCCCTAGCTTATCCCGCAAAGTAAACTAATACCTGTATTATATTTTCAGCTGTCCAGGCTATATAATTACATATGTATAATCATGCGGAACCGAAAATATTAACTGCCAGTTTAATAAATCAGTATACCCTTATCAACACTGAAGTGTCTGCAAATGAAGCGTGTTTATATAAACGATGAGTATCCTCAAATAAAGGATTAAGGGAATATACAGGTAGATATTGATTGTGTTTTTAGTAATATTTTAATAGATTTTCTCCGTTAACTATTATTTTTCCTTGATTCACTACCAAGTGTTCTCTTTTCGGGAAACATGATATGTCATGTCAAATGATCGATCGCCGGAAGTTATCTCGGTCAATTTCGTCGGTTTACTGTTCTGTAAGTATCTGCATGGGTCCACACTGCTAAGTAACCAATCAGTTTCATAAAAATGGACTTATCACACTATAAAGACACAACGGACGTCATATGTAACCGTAATTTAGATTGAGTTTAAGATATATACCGCTGTGACCTGAATTATAAGATATCCACAAATGAGTATATCTGCTACCCCGGATATTTGTACGACTTGCATTAATTCATTGGTCTATCCCAGAATCCGGCCATTTAGACATAATGATATCTACTTTATATCCTCATGGCACCCATAAAACCAGTATATTCTACTGAAAACCATACGTTACTCAGCAACTGGAAACTGGTCCGACGGTGGAATCGGACAGTGCTCTGACATGACGGAGCATCTCCCTTTAACAGCAAGACTAGCCTTGAAGTGTAAGCAGCGTTAGAATAAAGCCTGCCACATATTGCGATATCATGATTAATTAACAATTAAATAACATTTACTTGAACCCGATGTACCTAGTATACTTAGTTGAAAACAAGTCACATTTTGGCGCAAAAAAAAAAATAAAAAATGGCCAGGTAAATAACTTATATCTATTCCAGATTTAATCCTTCTCCAAACAAGAAGTCATGAAACCAGAGAATTCTCGAGAGGAAAACTGTTTATTATCGCATTGATTTCGTTGAACATAACTGCAGCAATACGATTAAACGAATTTCAATCAGGCTGGATAATGTAATTTTTTGGAAAAGTGTGCCGTGGAAGGAAATGAAGGTAATATCTTAGACTGAAAATACGTCACCAAGTGCACTCAAGTAAACAGTAGTCAATCACTGATTTCTTCAAATATTCATTAAGCCTATAGCTGCGGTGAAAAGTTAAAATTTTGTTAAGTATTATTTTTACAGATATGTTGCAAGAATTTCTTGCATTCGAGGAATGACGTAATGGGCAGGTAATAAACCATGATTTAACATAAGATTTCAGCAAAAATTAATCACAGGTTACATCTAATACTGTCCGACTGGAACCTATATAGATCTGACATTGTAGTTGACGGAATAATTTAATCTCCACCCGAAAAATTAGATGTGATATTTAATCAGTTTCCGTAACACTAATTTTTTTTTTAAACTGCTCTTTTTTTAGTAATTGGCTTGGACTGGAGGATCGTTATAATTGAATATTTAATGACACATCTACGAAAACCACACTAATATAAAAACCATTTTGAACAAAGCAAACCGATGCACGATGTACATAAGGACTGCCTATATTATATGTAACACCACATCATTCTTTTGCAAATAACTTTCGTGTGCAAGTAATTTTCGCTAACCATGCACTTCAGGTTCCTTAGCGAAAGTTGCTTGTATTACATGAATATTTTGCAATATTCAAAAGTTATGGGTGTCTTCAGAGCCCATATGGTAAGCAATATTCATAATCTAATCTTTCCATGACGATTTTCAAAGGTTTCCGCTTTCAGGAAGTGAAAGATAAACATTCATTACAGAGCTGTTGAAGTTGGCTGGCTCAAGTCTCTGCCGAATCAGAGGACACACAGACAATTTAACACTATACTTTCTCTTTCCAAGAAGAAAGCCAACAAAGGTCCAGGAACATACAGTGTGTAAAGTGAAAGTGGCTGTAGCGATGCTATACATGCAGGTTTGCACGGGGCGTGAAGGGACGTGATGCTCTGTTTGTTTTAATGATATTTACGCGATTTTATTTGATAACGTGATGTGATAAACACGTGCATGGATGCACAAGGATGGTGATTTGTCACATTCTCAAATTATGACATATTAGAGCAACCATGTGGATGGCACAAGCATCATTTATAAATGACACACTTTAACATCAGTTTATTTGACGGCCATACAGAGAGAAATAACAGAAGACAAATAGATTATCCGCATATATGCTTTTAAAGCTCGCATATTTCAGATGAATATGTTTTGTGTTATTTTGTTATTCAGCAAACAAACAGTCCACTTATACACACAATACAGTTATATATTGTTATCATATTGTGTTATTATACAACTGTTTTAATGTTAATATATTTTAACAGCTCTCTTATACTGAAATGTGTTTGCACAGCAATCAAGAAGGTTTCAGAGACAATTATATTTATATATATATATATATATATATATATATATATATATATATGGCTACTGAATACAGACAGGGATAGATGTAAATATTGATTTTGCTCGGTATTTGATCAATATAAGCTTGCCTATAAGCGTCAGGTCCAATTGGGTCAAGGGCGTTAATCGTGACCCTTCCAGGTGTATGGGCAATGAATATACGAGATTCATATACTCGGAATTGTATATCGTAAAAGGTCAATGGGTTCTGATTTATGTACACTGGCTAGTCCACAGAGGAACACCTGCACAACGACCGACCGCTGAAAAATTGTCTGAATGGAAGGTTGGACTCGACAGAATCTATCACCTCTTTGTTAATCACGAAGATATTTTAAGAATTTTAGCACATACCGGTACTCATTATAAAGATACTTTTTTTATGAGAGTAGGGAGATGAAAGTAATTTGAATGACTGCATGACACTTGACTGTTTGATATTTTTAAGGAGCTCTCTGTTTATATGAAGTTCAAACAAGAATCAAAGGTACTACATCATATTTGTAACCTTTGCGAACATCAGGCAGAGTATATACGATTTCATCTTTCATCGATTTTGTTAAATTTAACAGAAAACAGACATGAGCATTATATTTGGCATTCTTGGCTGGCGACCTGTGCTAGTTCCTGCATGCATTCAAATTATATACTCTAATTAGGTCATATTGATATAGCAGTGAATAAAGGTGTGGTCGTGTGTTAATATTCATTTTCGCAACTGCATGCATGGTAGCTAGGTGCAATTGCACGGGTTGCCAAGGAGCTGTATCGCAGCATAGCTTACTAATTAATGTGTGTGAGAGAGAGAGAGAGAGAGAGAGAGAGAGAGAGAGAGAGAGAAGTAGACAGACTGAGGGAGCGAAATTTCAAGTTTTATTGCAGTTTTAATGTGGGAACATTTTTTCCCCTCATTACAAGGACCTCGATTAAAAGACTAGTCGCTTTATATTAACAAAATCAACACCTGCATGGTATATCATAAGAGTTAAAAAGGGACCCACGGGTAACGTCGCTTAGCTGAATAAAAAAAAATAGCAAATGCAAAATATACTTATTTTTTATATTTATACGTTAGCATTGAAAAAGCTAAGAGGAAATAGTCCTACTAACTGGTAATAACCAAATATTAAATATACATGTATATTTGGCGAACTAATACTGTGTACTTTTTATGGACTATATCAAAGGTGCAGGAGTCTCTCATGATCAATATTTTTTGAAGTATCATAATTTCAGCTATGTGACAGTAATATGTGCATAAAGTATCCAGTAAAATGTATGAATACCTGTCAATTATATAATAAGGCAGAAAGTGGAGATTACCTGAGTTTAATTATACACATTTAATATATTAACTGAAATAATATGCTGTAAAAAATGTAAAAAAAATACATTTTCAACTGAGCAAAAACGAAATCTGATAAGTATATATTTTACTGTGTAATACATGAAAATTGTGGCCTGAATCCATTCATAAAAAAGCAATAAGGAAACTAGGGACCCCTGGGTCTCAATGCTCAGGTGAATTTGTCTATAATAAGGATATGTTTATGACTTTTTTCAAAATATAGGTCTAGTGATCAGCTGGAAGCCAATCTGTCTACACAAACTGGAGTTATCATCCATTAACTAATTTGTGAATGGATAGGCCCTGTGACCTTGACCTTTGACCAAGTTACCCCAAAATCAAAAGGAACCTTCCATAATTGCAAGCGATAAGTGCAAGATAGAAGGTTTGGGATAAAAAGTTTGGCTTAAAAATACATTCTTTCTAAATATAAGGGTCCTGTGGCCTTGACCTTTGACCTCATCACCCCAATATCAAAAGGGTTCTTACATTATTGGTGGGTCATATATAAGTTAAGTTTGAAACCAATATGTCAACCCAAACTGGAGTTTTCAACTGGAAACAAATATGCGGACAGCTGGCTCCTGTGACCTTGACCCTTGACCTAGTGACCCAAAAATTAATAAGGTTCTTCCCCTACTAGCAGGTCAGCTATAAGTGCAAGATGGAAGGTTTGGGATGAAAAGTTTGGCTTAAAATGAGTCCTCATTCTTTCTAAATATGTGGGTCCTGTGACCTTGACCTTTGACCTAAAAATAATCAATAGAGTTCTTAGATTCTGTATCAAATTTTTCATTCTTCTGGGGGGGGGGGGGGGTACTTACAAGCCTCATAGCTCGGAGAATATTGGACACAGTGACCTAATTTCTAAGGAGATTTTTATTGACCTTCCTGGATGTACACTGAGAAGTTTCTAGGTCCAGATGTTACGATTTGTGCCCTGCTAACGGCCGGACGGACGAAGAGCCATACCTATACCTCAGTTGACTTTCAGTCAGGCGAGCTAAATCATTTCTATTGGAAATTTTCTTTATTTGCAATAAATGCTGAAACGAAGAAATAAATGTTTTCGCTTCTTTTTCTAATTCTTCCTTACATGAGAAAGAAAACTGGCTTAATCAACGTTTATATTCATGATTACTTAAAGTTATTCCGGGCTTCTGATGTAACTAGGACAGCTAACATTATCTATATGCTTTGGCGTAATTCAATTAAATGCACTTGGGAGTTTGAAAATATTGGCTGAATACGCTCTGCGTCATTCAGAAGTCCTTTTTATTACCTCAGTTAAAATGAGATCAATATGGTCCGCCAGCCACCGTAATTGAATGTTCATTTGTGTAATCTGCTATATTTGTTAACGGTACAATTGGTTCAATAACAACCGCCTATGCCAATCATAGAGTATAGTAACGAAATCAAGCGTGCTCTTCAGTATACCCCGCTTGCTTCTGACAACATTTAGTGGTCCCCCTGATATAGTTCAATAAATACACGCATGTTTATTATCTAACTTTTATGTTACCGATTACCGAAATACACTTTTTCGTCCCAGTGCGGTATGAACACGATGCGAATAGCGATCATGCGTGCACATTATTACCGTTACGCATACTGACTTCATTTCCCCCACACCATGAAGAATATTTATACATGCATGCATGCTACATACGGTGCGGTCATCAAAACTGGTATTCGACACTTTATAAGAAAGGTGTTATAATATATTGTATCAAATATTGTAACGAATATAGTAACGGTGCAGTAAGACCACGAGGCACAGGCCGATTACCGTATTTGCTGAATACGCGCAGTACGGTATATATGAATCGTTTATCATGAGAAATTATATAAAATATATTATTTTGAAGTAAGGCGTACACAAGTGGATATGCGGTCGACTCCGGTGCCGGTCTTCACTCGAGTCAAATCCCATCAGTCATGCGGAACAGTTAAAATAAAACAGGGCCACAAAGGTAGTTAGTCCAAAGGCAGCTGAATTAAACCATAGCCCCACACATGGAAAACCATAAAACTGTCTCATTTTTCCCTATATATCAGATGGTATAACTGCATACCTTCTCAACAGACACTATTTATCATAGACAGGTCATGATACTAAAAATAGTAAGCAAATTTATTTTCATCAACATATATATATATATATATATATATATAGTTTTATATATCGTACTTGCATAACTAAAAGAACAAGATTGAGTACGCTTTCAGCATCAACCTCTGTTGACTACCCATCTGTAAGTAAACCATTCTGTCATCCGATGACTTATACATTATAAGTGTCATTCTCTGTGGAACGGCGTTGTCGGCAGACTATTCCTCGAATCAACGTTCCATATAATATTTCTGAACAAAGATCTACTCATAATCAAAATCACTAATGGGAAATAAGCATTTTTATCATCTTTTATCTTGAAAAATAAACAAGGCTCCTTTCGTGTGATGAAGTGAAGTAGCTTTCTAGACTGGTCTTGGTCTTAGTCTCGGTGGTAGTGCTCTGGGTCCCGGTCTCAAAGCAAAATGATGTCGCTTTCGATTATACTGTTAACTTCATGACCAAGTATAAATTCAGGGCTTATAATGCATGCACCATACAATTCATACATGAGTGGTTTGCTTATGGCTTGCTCTGTTTTTCTTTATCGGCGTAATCAGAGGAGTATATGTGGTCATGCTCCTTCGCTGATTGTATCCCGGTTTAGTGTCAACCTAATGCATATATTGAGGATTCACTAATATTTTGTGGAAACACTGATGACATAAAGATATGGTCTCCAGGTCTCGGTTCTCTGGGTCTTGGTGTTGGATCCTATATCGTCTCTTTTTTGGGTCCCATGGACTTGTTATTGTCTCGGATAAATTGGTTTCGACTAAATTACTACCATCCTCGAGTCTGGTATAAAACAAGACATTGTAGCATGAGGTTTAAACTGCCCATGCATGTTTATTATAGGGTTCCTGCATGTCCTCACGTTCTCTATAGCGAGGCCATCAAAACAAACAGGCGCGGCATTAAATATTACTGGAACTGGCATGCAGTAATCCAAACAGCAAGCATGCAGCCGGAACCCGAGCACAACATAATACAGCTATAATCACCTGCCTATTCTAAACGATCATTTAGATAAATTACTTGCGTTTACGTGTATCATTTGATCGCACTCGATAGGAAGCAGGTAGTCATTTATTTTTTCATTTTATTTAATGTATGTGTTGGTTAATTGTACGTGTAGTTCATCACATGACCAGTTACCAATAGTTGCAACGGCAGCTGCCTTTTACATGTTTGTCTATGGCGTGTGGTGGCTTTTTTTTAAAACAAGTAACAGCTGCAAACTAGCGTTATCACCAGGGGTCCCTGTCAAGCAGACATGTGTTAATGGGTGTTTAAATTCCGGGGTGGTTATAAGCTGGTCATATAACCACAGACATACTAGTATCCTCACATGTAATCAGTTCTCGTGAAATTCACAATAGTTTTTACGGTACCAGTTACATCCGGCGGAAAGAAAGAAATTACAGCAATTATATGGACCATCAGAGAAGCGTAATAAAATGTAACATTTTTAAAATGTACTTAAAACATGTATACCATCGAGTTGAGATAATTATGATGTCTCTGATGTGGGGCCTACTTTATTGTCACTCTATATGACAAACATATACAAGAGGCATATTCAGGTAATTATTGTGGTTCGTAAGAAATATAATGATTGACCGTAGTTTACCTCATCAATAACGATAAAAACTGTAACACACTATTCAGGGCAAGAAATACCATGTTCTTGAGAACAATTATAGTATATATATATATATGTGTGTGTGTGTGTGTGTGTGTTTAGTACCTCTGCGTGTCAATTATATAATATAACTCATTATGTGTCAATAATGATTCGAGGAAGCGATAACGTAAACAATTTGGTCTGCAAAATAATACATCGCGTTAACGTGAACAATAGTCTAGTTAAGTTCGAGAAAATAAATTAATTATCAACGCTAAACATAGCATGTGTATAATGCCGTCTCCATGCATCTGAGAGTGGTTGTTTGATTAACTTCCTTTGATTAAATAATAGGCTTCTGTTTTGATATCATTATGTATAATCATTTCTTAGAATCCAGATAAAGCCGCGGAAACAATGAAAACTGCAGTCAGTAACTGTTGTGTTGCATTTGTGGCTAGACTGGCGTATATAAATAAAATTGGCGGATCGAGGGGCGGACTCATATGACGGTTTGGGGGTATAGTTGGCAATGTAATTTTTAAACAAATGTAATTCCGCTTATACCCCGTTAAGACATTTCCTTTTATGGAAAAGAGTGATCTGTCTTGGAATCAAAGTCAGAAACCTATACCTGTACCAATACAACTACCCTGCGACCCTTGGTAATGGTTCTTAGCCATCATTTTTCCCTACATTTTCTACTTGATTTCTATATGAAAGTCAACTCCTTGTTCGGTACATATGGGACTCTGCCTCTTGTATATAAAACGGTTGGCAGCTTTTACACACGAAAGGGCTTTTTTTTCTTCGTATGCCAACCTCCTTTGTAAATCAACTGATATAGAGTTAGACGTACGTTTATATGTCTACATGTACTTACTTTTTCAACTCGTCGTTTTAAATTGAGTGTATCGTAGTTACCATAAAGCATTATGTTGATTTAAATGGTTACTTTCATATAGAGATGTTTTTATCGGTTTACAGGCGTAAGGCCAACGTACGAAAATGTCTTCTTTGTGAACAAATATCCAGATTCTCCTGTCTTATGTCCTAACTATTTAAGAAAATACAATATTCGATTAAATTAGTAAAGAGTTATCCAAGAAATCAATGACTATGAAATCTCGAAGCAACCACAGATTAAGGGACGCGTAATATAAATAACAGATAGCCATCCACAGTTCTAAATCAGGCGGACTAATATAAAAAACAACAACAAAAAAAGGTCCCTTGGGCCGGAAAAGGGGGGATCCAGACCGCAAAACTTGTCCGAAACTCTTAAAAAAGTTGCGGCAGCTGAAAAATAGGGGGAGGGGGTTGTGGCAGCTGATAAAAAAGGGGGTGGGGGATGGGGAGGTTCAAGGGTCCGGACTCCCTTACCCCCTCCGCCCTTCCTCCGCAACCGATTCATACCCACGCACCGACACCAACCATGCATCAACCTGTAATTCGGGCCTTTTTGTATTGATCCTTCACTCGCTGAATTTGGGGATAGCATGATTGCTTGGGTTCTGGTCACGAATCAGTCCAGCACGGATCGAGATGAGAAGAGGGATCCTCGCTCAAACGGGCGTGAAATTGGAACCTATGTTCTGGACATGCAAATCGTCAATTGCCAGATCCTCGGGCAGCCCCTCTTGTATATTATTTATACTATGATTGATCGCGACCTACGCTCGCCAAGAGGGACAGCGTGGATTGGAATTGCCAAGACCATGCATACTTATACGATGTATATATATGTTTTTCCTCAGAAGTGCTTCGCAGCCGGCTGTTTAAGAGGCTGATGGTTGACTGCTGACGTCTCGAAGACGGATCATTCTTAGTCCTATCAGCCTAAGTCCGTCGTGGATACATAGCTGGCGCCATGAAAACTACACGTTATAAAAAAGTCACGTTAAACATATGGATAAGCATTTCACTGTACAGTCTGTGTATTGTACAGGACACTGTTTCGATACATTAATCTTTGGTTCAAGCCTAATTCCAGAAGAAAAGAAAACACGCTGCAACGATGCTGACATAATAAATAAAACCAAAATGCCATTGACATAAACAGTGTATTCTGTTGGTTTAGTCTAAACTGAACTTACTGAAACCATGGCCTTAATTAAAGATTAAATCGAGTTTAAATTAACCAGAATAAAATAAGAGGGGGTTTAATAATAGATAAGGGTCTATCCAATATACTTGATCATGAAATATCAGTACAGATATCGTTTTGGACCGCTGGATACACTCGTCTTCGTCATTTATTCTACTTTAGGTGTTTAAATACCTTTAAATCGGGCTACAGCCACTATAACGTCTAACCCACAAAAACCTGTCTTGTTCAAGAGAGTAGTTACATGTCAGTCACCGAGTGTTTATTAAAAAATGAATGCCGGGGAATATTCGCCATAGAGGGGTGGTCATGTGAGCGGGGTGGTCATCAAGCGAGGTTTTATCCTGATTGAATATCCTAAGTCACATGAAGCCAATAAAACTTACAACGTTCATTATATACACATGATATAAAGTATAAAAAACGCTGCATTGCACTATATATACCTGCTCCTGTTTTCCGTTTTGTTCAGCAAGAATATTGGCCAGACTTCATAAAACTATGACAGTGTTTGTTTATTCAACACTGCCGTCAATAAATATCTGCCGCCCGCCGTAACTGACGACGCCTATCAAGGCACGTCACAGGAACACACGGAAAAAGATGTATTTTAACTTGTCGCCTATACCTGCAGGGGCGGATCCAGGATTTAGGAAAAGGGGGGGGGGGGGTCCAACCCAGGAGGACAAATGAAAACCCTAAAAAACAGGTCCTCAGGTCTGAAAAGGGGGGGGGGGTCCAGGCGGCAAAATTTTGTCTGATGCCCTTAAAAAAGTTGTTTCAAATGAAAAAGGGGGGGGGGGGTCCGGACCCCTTGGACCCCCCCCCCCCCCCCCCCGGATCCGCTTCTGACCTGCAGGGCTATAGTATACGGTGCTAACTAAATAAGAACATTTGTGACTTCGACAAGGGCCACACTCGCTTTCCAGCTACTTATTTTTTTTTAATGATGTACAGAAATGTAGTCCAGTCCACTGGAAACTTTAGTAACATAAACTATTGGACCTACAAACGTGCAGAATGGTACAGCACTCCCGAAAGCCTAATTACAGGGACTCGCAAGATTGCAAGACGGTGGGGGGGGGGGGGTGTCGTGGTTTGGTTTTATTAACCGTAACTGAGACATGCATCGGGATAATAACTTCTGCCAGCGCGCCACTTACAATTCATGGGGGAGCTGTTTTCTAAGAAATGATGGCTAGCACCTCCGAGTACTTCCTTAAAATCACCGAGGGGGCCACTGTTCAAGGCACATTAGTTAATTATACCACGTCTGCTACTCGTCTTCACGCGATGCTTGGTTGCCATAGGGATCGATGGATAACATCTTGTTAGTGACAACTATGCCATCCTGTTCTTCGACTAAACCATTCTTCATTCTATAATTTGATTGCATAAAAATCCCGAAAAAGGGGAGCGCGGTGGCTGGCCAAGCACATATATAAAAGAGAATGTGTAAACAGAGCACTTATCGGCATAGACCAGGTTTACTTGTTTCCGGTATGCAAACTGGCTATTGAAAGAAAGAAGAGATTTACAATTTTTTTCATGGAATCAATAACAAGTTGTTTATGTAATATTGTGTAAATATGTAGACGGTTTATACGCCGGAACAAATCTCTTCCAAGCCTTAATATCAAGCAAATGACTACGGGTGTATGTATGGATCTATATAGAACGAAGGTTTTAACATCTAAACTCCTTTGCGCGTGCGTGTGTGTATGTCTGTGTAAGGGAGAGAGAGAGAGAGGGGGGGGGGGGGGAGAAATTGCAATAGGTAATGCGCTGTGTAGCTGGTGTTAATATGTATGTGTTCTAGGTAAAGCACAACTGATTCCAACGCAAGTGCGAGTAAACATTATAACTTCCTCTAGAACAGCTGCTTCGTTAGAGAACATTAAAAAGGAAAACACCAAATCTGTAAATATACTGATATGTACTCAGTAACTGCAGGCATGTGAAACAATGGAATTTTTTTATCATTTAAATGGTACTGATGTCGATGTGTAAAATCCTACAGAAACTTGGAACAGGGATAACTGGGAGATAATTAATGACCTGCATATAAGTGGGAAGTGTTTCTTTCAGGACCCTCAAAATCAGCGTAATATTATTCAAGATGGAATATGAACTGGTTTATGTAAAGTCCTCTTTTTTTTCCTTTGCGTGCATCCTCGTTCGTGTGTGTTTGTGTGTTTTGGCATGCAATCATAAACAGAATCTCATGTCATTTTTAGGGCATTTTAGGATTTTGCTGTGGATCCGGCACGTGATCCGGATTCAGGAACGACACCAGGGATTCTTAACAAATGTACAGCTGCTAATGAACGAAGGAATCTGGGAATACGGCCGAATGTTATAAGTGAATACGAATACGGTTTCGGTAGCATCCCACAGTAGCGATCCCAACATGGAGGATGCTTGCATTCCTTAAAATGCACATTTTTAGGTTATATCATCTGAAGCTTTAGTTATCATCTCGATAACGTCGATTTCCGTAGTTCATAATTCCTATACGCTTTTCTGCATTTATATGATCCTCACCCTTATATACATATTCTTTACAACGTATGTCCAATGCAAATAAATGTGTGACAAAATGGATCATTTTATGAGAATGCTATAGCTATGTGTGTCAGTAAATCCGTCTTTGGGGATGCAGAAGATCAAGCTTCTACGTCTTAAATGTTGATATCTTAGATGTAAACGAACACCATGTAATCCAGCTCACAATCGTGGTTGGTTCAAAAGAACGCTTCCTTGGAGCTGGATAACGCAAGAACGCTCTCTGAATGTATTCTGGTTCAGAACGACAGTCATATATAGGGATGCCTTTGAAAAGTACCAGCTAAGGGTTATCTGAAATGTCTTCTAACAGCCGTTTGGTCCGGTATTCAGGTCGTCTCTACATCCTATTTGATCGCCATGGGCAAGATTAATGCGACTTCCTCTGCCTCAGGGGCAATACTAAATCAATAAAAGACATGTACTGTCATGTTCGACAAAAATATCAAGAAGCCACTCAATAATACGCAACGGAATCAGCTCAGATGTACAAGAGAAAGTTAATTCAAGCGATAAGTCCAACCAGTAATCAATGTTTCAGAGCGAAACGTATGGATCATAGTTAGGATAGCCTGGCGACAGCACTGAATGTTCTTATAAACCCCATATTCCGAAGCGACTTTCGTTTCTTTGATTTTCAAGTGTATCATTTACCAAATATATAAGAAATGTGCGAATTACAAGAACATACAGTTTCTCAATTACACAGTATTAAATGAATTAATTAAAGCAAAGACAGCAAAGGCACGGACATTAAATATATATACAGGAATGTGAAAATGAATGCGTAATCGTAACAAAATGCATTCGAGTTTAGAAGTCTTACTTTAAGCCTTGCATGCAACCGGTCATTATTATGACACTGCATTTGAATAGACTTTATTTGGTGCAGTAATACTTCCTGGATGTCACTATCATTAAACGTGTAAGGCATACAATGCCAGGCACGGATTAACTATCTCCAGGGATCCGATGGAGCTAGATTTGAAAGATAGCTTTGCCGCGCATTCAGTCATATATATATATATATATATATATATATATATATATATATATATATATATATACTTTACCGGGTCTACGAGTTAACATCTTTATAAATAAAACACTTGATAAAGTAATGAATTATATATATATATATATTCATATATATATATAATAAGGTAGGTTTAACCTAAGGAATTGATTAAAAGAAATCTTTAATACTCCATAGTTATAGATTAATTATTTTTTTATTTATTATTGTTTAATTATAACGACGGTATGACAATTTTATGAATATTAGAATGTGAAAAATCTACAACTACAAGGTCGTATTATCTTCACAAATTTTCCTATTGTCCTGTCTGTACTGTGGCTTCCTTTTCCACCTTTGCCGAGAAAAAAAAACATGTTGAGGTTTATCATAAGATACTGGATCAAAAAGTCCATCTATATATCATAAACAAATGAGTCTATCATGCCAGTACAAACTATTAATTGTTCGATCTCTGGTCTAGTTTGATAACAGCGCTTCCCGGCTTCAACAAGTGATTATTTTCGAACAAGACAGAAATCTCAGCAGTCAGCTGCGCTGTTAATGCCTGTTATTAAGTATTGTGCCAAACTGATGTTGTGTCTTAAGTAATATATAATGTAGCTCAGTTGACAAAAGATTTTGTATTCTGGTGGTGTATGTAAAATTATATAAACAGGTGTGATAAATTATATATATAGGTTTATCTCTTGACCGATATATAGTATACATATATTCATATTATATAATATATATATATAAATAAATATATATATATATATATATATATATATATATAATTTAACCATGAATAAATATACGCGTCCGGCTAGAGATGATTTATTTTCCGTAACAGATATTTTCTGACATTTCGCCCGTATAGGGGAAAAAAAGGGAATCGGACTTTTCAGGGACATAGAAATGTCTAATTCTATATAAGGCGTATATAGAATTTATCATTCGTTTGCCGGTATATATATATATATATATATATATATATATATATATATATATATATATATATATATATATATATATATATACATATATATATATATAATATATATATATATATTAATTACTTACTAAATTATATATAATGGCATGTGGATAATATTGATTAAATACCTTGATAAATTTGATAAATCACTGACTTGAAGTTCAAAAGTGACTATATTAATTATTTATATCCTAATTATTTATAACTTAATAGCCTTATCACCTTTAAAAATACAGTGAAACAACACTCACCTGAAATGAGGAGTTCGATATTTCAGAACCGCCGCTGACCGTTCATCTATAGTTGTTGGTTTTTTATCTATCGTCACTTTTATTTTTTCAACGAAAATGCCTTGCGGCAAGCTGGACTTGCGCTTATGGGCTGATCCGTTGGCGCCCATTGAAACACAGTTCAGTAGGCCTCCCACGATTAAAGTTATCCTGGACAACTCAGAAAGATATATGCGCTCTTAACGCGGCACACAAATAAATGAAAGAGTCAGTTATTTAGTCACTTAATCAAACCAGATCAATAAATAATTCTGCTGAAATTCCTACCGAACTGTGTAAATTCCTACCGGTCGCGCAATCATATGTTCACTTGGTTTAATTTAACACATAACAACGTCTAACAGCCTATCAGCTGTTTCTCCTCCCTTGTTGGTGACTTAAACAGATATGCCATTCATTGGGGCCAGTTTATATCTTGTAGTAGCTATACATACAAAGCGAAAGTCCCGCCAGCCTACATGGGTCGCGTGTACTTGTCCTTTCGTTTTGCAGAGCCGGATCAATGTTGGGAGAGCGCTCGCTGGCTCCCGTGAAACGAATATGATGTTTATAGACACAAAAATTAATAAAGTTTTAAAAAGAAACCGTGCTCACTTCGTAGAATCCATGCCAAGCTGCTTGACAGTCTCAGCAGCCGCGTGCATGAACTTCAGGCGGTATGTGTGATGGTTTCCCTGACAATTATGACAATAGAGGTCAGGTCATTCCACCACGTGCTGCATACTTCCGGTGTAAACATCCTGATATTATCCCATCACGCACCGCGACTCTCAACTTCCGTATGCACTTTCTTCCTGGATCACTGCCTGTAGTGACAGGTAAACAACACGTTGTAAGCGCAAGAACAGTGTAATGTTCAAGTTAAAAGTCCTTTTCGCACATCATGAAACGACCCTATGATATTCTCCGATCGATCGGTTGCTGTAATATTTCAAAGTTTTGTCATGGCGAAAACTTTTCTGAAATAAATTTGATCCCACTGATCTATCGCCAGTGGTCCTGGTCGGCTCTCGTGTGCCGCGGTTCACGTTTTGCATCATTACACACTGGTGGTGGTACGGCGTTGCAATGTACTGATTGTACTGGATTTGCATGTCATCTGTTACTGGTCTGTTCTGGTTAGGTCGCTCGTTCCGAGCTTTCGCTCGCAGTCCAGTGGCGTCGCTCCTTGCTGTTATTAGCTATTTTTATTAGCTATATAAGCTATAGCTTTGGCAGCAAGGAGCAGGGATTTACAAACTTCTTACTCCAAAGGCAAGGCTTGCGAAATCTTATATCAGTAAATTGACAGACGGACTAAATTAAAGATGAAAGGAATAACTTTTTAGAAGTTTGAGATTCTACTCATTTTCAGCCTCATTGAAATAGATTTTGTTAAGAATTAATTATTCCTCGATAATATACTACAGTGAGGAGAAATAACTTTAATTGCATCAACATTACTCTAAATTAAAATTGAACATCAAATGAATATTAATATAATGGTCCATTAATCATTTTCTATTACTGATATCTAATCAAAGTATTTTAGCATTGGCCAAGACCATTATAAGCAAGTTGGCAAAGTTCTGCCATTGCCATTTTTGCCTATGGTTCCTAAGTGTCAACTGCCTTACGGCCAGGGTTGGCAAGTTTTAGGCAGGAAGGTTTTAACCATAGGTTTTAACCTGGTTAAAACTGCCCCGCCTAAAACAGGTTTTGGGCAGGTTTTAGGCACCAAAAGTGCCTAAAACCTATATTTGTTTAAATTTTTGACTTAAAGATCTATAAAACTACCAAACTGGCTGGGGTGATGCAGTCACAAGGCTTTGCTGGGCTTCTGGAAGGTTTCAGGTATTACAAGTAATGCATGATTTCCCGTTGGCTGGCATCATGCAGTCTTCAAAGAGCCTGTATAGGTTTCTTGAGCATGAGACCATGTTTGTGTGGCACATAGTTTCATTGGCCAATGTAAAGTTATTATCAAGGCCCTTTGGGTTTCTTATGAGTGCCCTGCTACCTGGAATTATGTAACAGAGCCTCCAATATACCTCTTGTAACTTAGTGTAAGGTAGGGTATCAGAGGGGGGGGGGGCATGCTTGATTAGACAGGTTAATTACTATTTATCAGGGTGATGGGGTAATAAGACCCAATGGTCAAGTCCTACTAGGCTACTACTGTGTACTAGCAGATGTTCATGTGAACTTTCATACATGACGAGGATGATGCCATGAAAGCCATTGCCCTGAAAACTGTTCTTGAGTCAAACATTTTACAGAGTATTGTAGTCAGGGCCCCTGACAATGACATGTGGGTTTCTCAGGCCTTTAGGTTGAACATGGCCCAAAAATGATAATTAATATTCTGTGGTTTGCAACATATTCACTGCAATATATTTTAGCATTTTTCAGTTTTATACAAATTATAGTGTTTCATGAGGGTTCATTTTCACAATCTTATCATACAGTTAACAGAGCATTTCCATCATTATATAGACAATAAATATGTGCACAAAATCTAAAAATTTGACAATGGATGACCTAGCTAAGGAAATAAACAATTAGTTGAAATTCTTGTTCATTATCAGATAATGTAAAAGATATTAATCATATCATATTTTAGTTTATGGCTAGCATAAAAGATTTTTATTTTTATAAAATCGATCTTTTGCTTTTTGCCATTTGAAGCTACAGGCATTCAAAACATACATGTTATGTTAGTGAGCCTACAGTATAAAGGACTATTCATCAGTGTAAATGGAACAACTTTTTTGAATTGGGGAAAAACTTCTTTAGCATATATCACAAAATGTAATCCCTTATGATCAAAAAGCCAATCAAAGAATCTGATTATAAGCTCACAGTTTTAGCATTCATTTATAAATTGGCAGTAATGGAGGTGGGAGACCTTAGAACATGATTTTGGTATACAAGCTAAAACTGTCATTTGGAAAACCTGAAGTAGTGTTGTATTCATTTGTTGCTTTTGTTTGTATCATGGTTTATTTTTTTTAGTTTGAATAAAATGTTCCTCACTTTTAATTTGTTGAGCATATTTCTGTAATGCATTTAGCTGTGTAACAATAAACATGGTTAAACCGCAAGTCATAGGTGAGGGTAATAAAGGTTTTAGGCAGTTAAAGGCAGTTTTAGGCAGGTTATAACCTATTTTAGGCAGTTAAAGGCAGGTTTTAGGCTCTGCCCTGCCGAAAACAGGTTTTGGGCAGCCTAAAACCCAACCCTGCTTACGGCAGAAATAACTTTCTGCCCTTGTTTCTGCCATAAGGGCAAAATTACCCTGAAAACTATGATAAAATTAATATAATATAGTTAACCTATTTAAATATGATACAGCAATTACAGCAGTAGTATAACAGCAATGAAAATGAACAAGGTGTAAACTTGTTACAGGATATATTAATATAATTACTGGAAGGTCCAGGTACTCCCTGAAGAAGACCTGAGAAACCTAAACTATAGGAAGGGGGGGGGGGGATGGCATGACTGATCACTCAGTCAATAATAAGTTAAACTTAAGCAAGGTTCCTGGGCCAAAAGTCTGAGGCTCTGTTAGCATCATCATAGTCAGCATTATGCCATGTAACCTATCCCGTAAGATGCCCAGCCTTGGAAGAGCCCTAGAGTCAAGAACAGCCCTGTGACTACACCACCTGAGTCACAACAGTTGTTATCAATCTCTAAGTCATAAATTTGGGCAATTTTGGTTTTATGCAAAGTGCTATTAAAGTTAAAGCTGGAAGTTAAAACCAGTTTATTTGTTGCTTAATCCTTCCCTCTCCCTGTCTAGAACTTGCAAACCTTGCTTGTTACAGAAAATGAAGAGGCACTTTAGGCATTATTATCATTGACTAACTTGAATAAAATGACTATAGTTTCATAATATATTTATAAATGCCTGTATTTAAGGCAGCTTTTGATTTATTAAGATTACTATCTCTTGTTAGAATACAGTATAATTTTGATAATTTAATATGCCATTGGCAGGGCAGAAATACTTTTCTGCCAGGCAGAAAACCAACCTGGATTATAAGTATAAGAGATATGATATTGTTATGATCATAAAGCATTAAATTTGATTTATTGTAACATTTATTTCCCATGAGGATGTGTGAAAATGTAAGGACTACCTACCTAGATATTAAAGGTTTTATTTTGTCCTCGTGATATGCAAAAATATCATGAAATGAAATATAACTTCGGTTCAAATTTCATTTTCAAAAACTGGAATAATTATGAAAAGCTCTGCTTCTGCAGACTCCCTATAAGGGGACATTTTCTATTTATTCCAGCAATTGGACAATTACCTGTATTTTCCTATTTTTTTCATTGTACAAATGTGTTTCCAGTATAACTTATTATAAGTCAATAATTGTTATATAGACCTGTTATTATTGAAACCACTCAGTTTTTAGCTCAGCTGACTGAAAGTCATCTGAGCTATAGCGATCACTCTTTGTCCGTCGTCCGTCTGTCCGTCTGTCCATCCATTAACCAGGCACAAATCGTAACCGCTGGACCTAGAACCTTGTAACTTGGGATTCTGAGAGGTCCATAAAAAATCTCCTTGGAAACCAGAAATTAGGTCTCTGTTACCCATATCCTTCGAGCTATGTGGCCCCAAAGTACCCCCCAGAAAAGTCAAAAATTTCATACAAAAACTACAATATCTCATTAACTACTTGACTGATGGTCATGATTTTTGGCATACATATTGATCATGAGATGTTACATCACTTCCTGCAGACTGGTGGCGCCACCTGTATTTTTCGATTTTTTACGAATTTTTTTCTCTATTTTTGAGACCTTTAAAAATGTGAACATCTGTTAACAAGGCACAAATCATAAAGACTGGACTTAGAATCTTAATTCTTGACACACTGAGAGGTCCATGAAAAATCTCCTTGGAAACCAGAAATTAGGTCTCTGTTACCCATATCCTTTGAGCTATGGGGCCCCAAAGTACCCCCCAGAATAGTAAAAAATTTCATACAAAAACTTCAATATCTCAATTACTACATCACTGATGGTCTTCATTTTTGGCATACATATTGATCATGAGATGTTCGATCAGTTCCTGCAGACTGGTGGCGCCACCTGTACTGTTTGATTTTTTACGATTTTTTCCTCTATTTTTGAGACCTTTGAGGATGCTGTCATCTGTTAGCGTGGCACAAATCGTAACGACTGGACCTAGAATCTTCATTTTCGACACACTGAGAGACCTATGAAAAGTCTCCATGGAAACCAGAAATTAGGTCTCTGTTACCCATATCCTTCGAGCTATGGGGCCCAAAATTACCCCCCAGAATAGTCAAAAATTTCATACAAAAACTTCAATATCTCATTAACTACATCACTGATGGTCATGATTTTCGACATACATATTGATCATGCGATGTTTCATCAGTTTGTGCAGACTGGTGGCGCCACCTGTATTTTTCAATGTTCACGAATTGTTTTCTCCATTTTTGAGACCTTTAAGGATGTAGTTATCTGTCAACAGGGTACAAATCGTAACGACTGGACCTAGAATCTTCGTTCTTGACACACAGGGAGACCCATGATAAGTCTCCATGGAAACCTGAAATTTGGTCTCTGTTACCCATATCCTTTGAGCTATGGCACTCCAAAGTACAGCTCAGAATAATGGAAAAATTTGATACAAAAGCTAAAGTATCTGAACAACTAATGCAGAGATAACCATAATTGTTTGCATGGATATTGATCATGGAGTGTTTCATAAGTTTCTGCAGACTGGTGGCACCACCTGTATTTGTTCGTTTTTTTTACGAAATTTTTCTGTATTTTTGAGACCTTTAAAGATATGAACATCTGTTAACAGGGCACAAATCATAAAAACTGGACCAAGAATCTTCATTCTTGACACACAGGGAGACCCATGAAAAGTCTCCATGGAAACTTGAAATTAGGTCTCTGTTACCCATATTCTTTAAGCTGTATGGGTCCAAAATACCCCCCCCCCCCCCCCCCCAGAATAATGGAAAATTTGATACAAAAACTGAAGTATTTCAATAACTACAACACTGATGGTCATGATTTTCGGCATACATATTGATCATGAGCTGTTCCATCAGTTTCTGCAGACTGGGTGTGCCACCTCTATTTTTTTTTCAAATTTTTACGAATTTTTTTCTTTTTTTTGAGACCTTTAAAGATGTGGTTATCTGTCAACAGGGTACAAATTGCAACAACTGGACCTAGAATCTTCATTCTTGTCATGCAAGGAGGCCCATGAAAGGTGCCTGTGGAAACTTGAAATTAGGTCTCTGTTACCCATATCCTTCAAGCTATAGGACTCCGAAGTATCCCTCAGAATAATGGACAATTTGATACAAAAACTGAAGTATCTGAACAACTAATGCAGAGATCACCATGATTTTTTGCATGGATATTGACCATTAAGTGTTTTTATTAGTTTCTGCAGACTGGTGGAGCCACCTGTATTTTTGTATCCGCCAAAACTAAGTTTTGCGGATACTATGTTTTTGACCGAGTTCCTCCGCCGCGGCGGCGTTCGTTTCCAGAGAGCTCCTCGGAGACTAATGGACCGATTTTTCCCAAACTTACACCTATTATCGGGTCACATGTGAACTGGTGCCTAACCAATTTGCATTGACCTCTGACCTTTCCTCTCTATCCAGTGTCCATTTGTGGGTCTGTTTCCACTCATAAACCCTCATATCTCGGGAACCGTTTGACCGATCAGGAAATAAAATTGATACAAATGTAGCCCTTGGATTGCTTTATAACATACACAAAAAATGGTGGCGCCACCTGTAACCATGTTTGCACAGTGTCCATCTGTTCATATGCCTTGGGTTAAAATCACTCATATCTCTGCAGTGAATTGACTAATTCACCTGAAATTCATCATGTGTATACATCCAGGATAGCTTTCTTGATTTTATGACAGGTGGCGCCACCTACGTTCACGTTCACGCTGATGACATCCAAGCTTATATCTCGGGAACCGTTTGACCGATCAGGAAATAAAATTTATACAAATGTAGCCCTTTGATAGCTCTGTTACATACACAAAAAATGGTGGCGCAACCTGTAACAATGTTTGCACAGCGTCTGTCTGTTAGTCTGCCGTGGCCTAAAATTACTCATTTCTCTGTAGTGGTTCGACATAACTGCCTAAAATTTTGCAGGTTTATACATCGTGGACAGCTTTCTTGATTTTATGACAGGTGGCGCCACCTACATTCTAGTTAACGCTGGACACATCCAAGCTCATATCTCAGGAACCATTTGACCGATTGGGCCAAAATTGTGCATGTGTCTAGATCTCACATAGGTCTTTATCATACACAAAACTGGAGGGGTTACCTGCAAAGATTTTTGCACAGTGTTTGTCTGTTTGTCTGCCATGGGCAAAAATCGCTCATTTACATGTAGTGGTTTGACTTTTCTGCCTAAAATTTTGCAGGTGTATACAACTTGGACAGCTTTCTGGATTTGTTGTAGGTGGCACAACCTACATACACATTTAGGCTGCAGACATCCATGCTAATATGCAACAAACCTCACTCTATTTCCCCTTGCCACTCAATCCATGCCTCACTATCCGAATTTGGCAGATACATGTAGTCACTTGTCGGTTACCCGCATTCTAGTTTTAAAAGTTTACACATTTTTCTCTATTTTTGAGATATATAAATACAGACTAAATCTTGGCCTGTTGGTTAATCTGTTTGATGCTTCAGTTGAATGGGTATATACTACCATTCTGATGATAAAATTTCCTTTTGCGAATCTCTTCCCAGTCAGCTGAGCGTCATGACCCATGGGTCACTTGTTTTATGAAAACTGTGCATTCATAGTAAGTGAGACAGTCATAAAAAATGCAGCCATCCAAACCCTTAAAACAGACTTTTGGATGCTGCTTTGAGAAATGATGGTCATGATAACTAGTCTGGTAAAACAGAATTGTTCAGTGAAAGCTATATTTTCCCTATATTTCTTTTTTTTTTTGGGTGTTTTTTTTTAATGCTGAGTTATCTAATTCTTAAACTAAGTATATGTCCATCTGCAGAGTTTCCATTTCGGTTTGGGACTACTTGACTGGGCGGAAGCACTTACTTCCTATCATTTTTTTTTTGTATCCTGGTGTCACCTAGGTCCGGTGTCTACCTGGGTGTGTAATCATCCCCATTGCTTGGTCATAACACCGAGGAACTCCCAAAGACACACTCGTAATATGAGTGATACAAGGCTGTGGGGCACAGCCTTCCCACTAAGCCTGCAGTGCGCTCACCCTGGTTGGGGACCGAACGTGAAAAACCTCACCGCCTTGGCTGAGATTGGAACCCATGATCTCCTGGCTTTGAGTCCTGCGCTCTAACCCTGAGCCACAGAAGCTGGTCTTCCCTATATTTCTGACTGAAAACTCTTATGAGGCCCAAAAAATAAAAAGGTATGGTTCTCAGGCACTTTTTTTTACAGAAATCACTACAGGCGGGCAGTATTTTATTTTGACTTTTATTATGTTTCGATAAAAATGTTGTACCGGTATGATCAGGGAAAAGCATGAAAATAACAGTTTTTTTACTGTACTAGTAAGAGCACTACATAACAAAGGAAATCTTATCAAAATTGTATTATTTTATCTTCTTGAAAGATGAAAATCAAAATAATAATGTTTCCTCTGTGGGAGTTAAAATTGACTTAGGAGGTGCCCGAGAACCATACCCATTATTTTTTTGGCCTAAACTCTGATATTTTTGTCTTAAATTTTGTGTCAATTTCTTAATGAGCCTGATGGGAATCCTTAGTCCACTGATACTTAAAAACAAAAAGTACTAAAAACAAATATTAAGAACAAATTCCAATTTTTTACCTGCATATTACCACACTGTTAGTTTCAACCTTTATTGCTATATTTATTTCATTGTCATGTAATAAATTTAAAGTTATGATATGACTTGGTAAATTCTTGGTAATTTTCTTAGTTCAGCTTGAACATGCTGAGCCACCTAATAAGCAGGGGGTCTATGATACCTGCTGTAATTTTTGCACATTCTCATGATAATAGGTTTTCTGAATAATATAATATAATGTTCTGTTGAAAAATGGTGTAATTCAACACACATGATTGCCAATTTATGTTGTTCTTCTTGTTTTCAGATGACTATCATGAGTTGATTTATTTACAAACACCAAATATCGACTACCAACCTTTGATTGTCATCCATTCCCTGAATCATATACCAACTGAATCTTGAGCACCATTAGTACAGTCTTGCAGCATTCCAAAAAATGGCTTTCAAGGTAGTGAACAGGAAAACTACAAAACCTGGAGGAAGCTCACAGAAAATCACAAATGGCAGAGAGAAAGATAATGACAGGAGACTTGACAGTAAATCAAAGAGTGGCATTTTGGCTTTAGATGTAAAGCTTTCAAAATCACTTGCTGTGTGTGCAAGGAATGATTCCTCACTCGGCTATCTTAGACCTCTGATGAAGCTGCTTGAGTATTCCTGTCATGGAATTCCATGGTTTATTGGAAATGTGGGTGTTTTGTTAGTTTCCCATTCACCTGCAGTGTTGGAGAATGGTGTCAATCTCTTCTTTGGTAAGTATACCAGTCATAAATTAACAGTCATATTTTAGAGACACTTGAAATGAATATGATTTAAAGAGGAGGGGTGACTGATAATTGTCAAAAGAAAATTTTATCAGTTAGGAACTTAGAGTCCATAAACTTGGATCAGGGTGAAATTATGAATTCTAATTTATTTTAATTTGTTTGAAGAAAAACAGATCAGATCATTTAGATGAGTAGCTGTTGTGCAGTAAATTGTTGTGATCCTATGCTGGTAATCAGGACTCATTCAGTATGCAAGTATCAAGACTCCAGATATTTATTTTTACCATCCTTGTAAAACTGTCCAGATTTGTATTTCACGATTTGTTTATAATATCTTAATAATAATCTGCAAATGTTTTAAAAAGGTGGAAATGAAGTGAACCAAGATTAAGATGGTGCTGAACAAAGAAAGTAAAAAAAATATATAGATATCAGTTACTCCTGCTCTTATTTTAATCTTTTTTTATTAAGGATTCTTTAATGCAGTCTGTGTTTACAAATTTTAATTTAAAGTAATTTAGATTTGTCTGGTTTGAATTAAAATCAGTGCAGAAATACACACATGGGAAAGAATGTCAGTATTATTATTCATTAAGTTCTGCATTTCAAACCCTGTTATTCCCCATATAGACTAATCAATAATATCTCCTAAATTGAATATGTATGTAATGCGGTGTTTTAAGGCCTGTTACATGAATAATCAATAAAACTTGCAGTTTAGCAGTTTGTTCATATTGGAAATACATGTTACTGGTGATGTAATTTAACCGTGAAATGGTATTCATATTTTATTTTTTTGTTTTCAAAGGATAATTGTATCCGCCAAAACAAAGTTTTGCGGATACTATGTTTTTGACTGGGTTCCGCCGCTGTCGTATTCGTTTCCGGAGAACTCCTCTGAGACTACTGGACTGATTTTTCCGAAACTTACACCAATTATCGGGTCACATGTGAACTGTTGTCTAACCAATTAGCGTTGACCTCTGACCTTTCCTGTCTGCCCAGCGTCCATTTGTGCGTCTGTTTCCACACATAAACCCACATATCTCGGGAACCGTTTGACCGATCAGGAAAAAATTTTTTGTACAAATGTAGCCCTTGGATAGCTTTATAACATACACAAAAAATGGTGGCGCCACCTGCAACCATGTTAGTGCAGTGTCCATCTGTTCTTCTGCCTTGGGTTAAAATCACTCGTATCTCTGCAGTGGTTTGACTAATTCACCTGAAATTTGGCATGCATATGCATCCTGGATAACTTTCTTGATTTTATGACAGGTGGCGCCACTTCGATCACGTTTACGCTGCAGACATCCATGCTTATATCTCTAGACTGGTTTGACGTATCTTCCTGAAAATGTGCGTGTGTATAGATCTCACAAAGCTCTTTATCATACACAAAACTGGTGGCACTACCTGCAATTATTTTTGCACAGCGTCCGTCTGTTTGTCTGCCGTGGGACAAAATCACTCATATCTCAGCAGTGGTTTGACATATCTGCCTAAAATTTTGCAGGTTTATACATCCTTGACAGCTTTCTTGATTTTATGACAGGTGGCGCCACCTACATTCTAGTTTACGCTGCAGACATCCAAGCTCAAATCTTGGGAACCGTTTGACTAATTCAGCCAAAATTTTGCATGTGTATAGATCTCACATAGCTCTTTCTTATACACAAAACTGGTGGCGCCACCTGCAACCATTTTTGCACAGCTTCTGTCTGTTTGTCTGCTGTGGGATAAAATCACTCGTATCTCGGCAATGGTTTGACATATCTGCCTGCAATTTTGCAGGTTTATACATCCTGGACAGCTTTTTTGATTTTATGACAGGTGGCACCACCTACATTCTAGTTTACGTTGCAGACATCCAAGCTCATATCTCGGGAATAGTTCGCCCGATTGGGCCAAAATTTTGCCTGTGCATAGATCTCACATAGCCCCTTATCATACACAAAACTGGAGGGACCACCTGCAACCATTTTTGCACAGCGTCTGTCTGTTTGTCTGCCGTGGGCTAAAATTACTCATATCTCAGTTGTGGTTTGACTTATCTGCCTAAAAGTTTGCGTGTTTATACATCTTGGACAGCTTTATGGATTTTGTGGTAGGTGGCCCAATCTACATACACATTTGGGCTGCAGACATCCATGCAAATATGTAACACACCTCAATCTATTTCCCCTTGCCAATCAATCCATGCCTCACTTCACCCATTCCACTCTGATTTTGGGGGATACACTTAGTCGCTTGTCAACTGCCCGTATCCTAGTTTTAAATTATGTAAGACAATACACTGAACTGGATGATTTATTGGCTATAACAGATTTTAGAATATGTATGTCTGTTATTTGTCACATCTTGTGAAAATGGATCATTGCCTGTTTGAAGGGCCAGGTAGACTCTGCTGATGGAAACCATTGTGATGATATGTTCAAATAAGACTGCTTTCATATCAGACCAAAAATGGCTACAAATATTGTTAGGCAAGTCAGCATTGCAAACAAAGGAATTTATAACATTTATTCTGGGAATACATTAAATACATGTAATGACCTATTGATCTTTTACAGATAAGAAAAAAGAAAATTCTTAAAATTCATTCTGTTTGAATCAATAAATCTTGGTCCTCTGCATAAAGAGAAATGGGTTGATTAAAGTCAGCGCCATCATGTTCAGCCAGCGGATACTATAACAGTTGAAAATGGAATCAAATTAATTTGAAAAACAGTTAATTATTCTGTGAATAGGATGTAATGATGAATTGTTATTCATTTGACATATCTTTCATAATTACTCTGAAAAATGTGATGTGTGTATCTTGTTTCATCATATTGGATTCGGTCATAACTTTTACTGTTATTATAATGTTTATACTACATTTGCTTGAGGTACAAATGAACACCTTAAGTGATAACATTGTGTTATGATTATGCTTAATTTTCAGATGTTTTTTTTTTTTTTCATTTCTGTGACCACTGGCTTGTTAAAATTATAAGAAGTTAACATTGTTTTTAGCTCAGCTGACTGAAAGTTGTCTGCGCCACAGCGATCGATCTTTGTCCCTTGTCAGTTCTGCTGTCCTTCTGTCCATCCATGGAAGTGCATATAAAAACTCTAGAGACACTTGAAATAAGGTCACTGTGGCCTATATCCTGGAGCTATGGTGCTTGAAAATACCCCCCAAAATAATTAAAATTTCGATACAAAAGCTTCATTATCTCAATAACTTATGCATTGATTGCTGGCATGATTCTTTTCATGTATATTGATCACATAGTGTTTCATCAATTCTTTAAGACTGGTTGTGCTACCTGTATTTATGCATTTTTTTCTCCTCTATTTTTGAGACCTTCAAATGAAGCAGTCCTGATTATAACAGGGCACTAACCATAAGTTAAACTGTTTAGAAACATTTATTTGTACATCCAGGGAGGTCCTAGGCAATATCTTCAGAAACCTTAAAGTAGGTCATGGTGATCTATATTCTGCAACTACTGGCAGAAAACATGATTTTGAGCTACAAGAGAGGCAGACAGGGCACTAATTGTAGCCATTTGGCCTAGAATTTCTGATGTGAAATCCAGGGAGGTCCTGGATAAATGTCCTTGGAAACATGAAATAAGGTCACTGTGACCTATATTCTGAGAGCCACGAGAAAACACATGAATTGAGCGCCCTGAAAGTCAGATGGGCTCAAATTGTATCCAGTATACCTGGAATCTTCTGACACAACATCCAGGGAGTTGCTGGGCATATTTTCTCAGAAACCTTAAACTAGGTCATGAAATCTTGAAATTAGGTCTTCAGGACCTAAATTCTCTGGGCTATGAACAGAAACCCTAATTTTGAGCATCTTAAAAGTTAAACAGGTCACAAATCTTAACTGTTGGCTCTAGAAATGTTTTTCTTAATAAAAAGGGAGGTCATTGTTATGTCTCCTTTGACATCCAAAATTAGGTCACTGTGACCAACATCCTGTGAGCTGTGTGAAACAACATGGTTTGAGTACCCTATAAGTCAAATGGACACAAGTCATAGCAGTTTGTCATGTAGAAACATTTAACTCAGCATCTGGGGAGTTCCTAGTAAAATCTTCTCTTGGTTATCTTTATTCTAAGGACTTCGGGCAAAAAAACCCATAATTTGAGCACTCTGTTAGTCATTCTACCCATTGTTCAGGGTTCCTTAACAAATATTTTTACCAGATCATAAAGTCAATAATTAATACATGCTTCTCCTGTATACATGTCAAATTCAACTGAGCAACATTACCCAATGGTCACTTGTTAAATATAGATTATGGCCATCTAAAGGTACCCATAGATCTGTTGATCAAATGATGGATTGAATCCTGAAACTCAATTTAATATTGACCTTCACATCCATGAAATAAACAGTCTTGATGTAAATTTTTGATTGTAAATATAAAATAAGTTTGAATATTTTACAGGTTTAATTCTGGACGTTATCATTACTGGAGTCATTAAGACAATTGTTCGGAGACGCCGTCCTGCTGAGAACCAAGATGACATGTTTGGTACGGTATCAGTCGATAAATTTTCCTTCCCATCAGGCCACACAACTCGGGCAGCTTTGTTGGCTTGTTTCGTGCTTGGAAGATTGACTCTGGGTACAATGCGTAATACTGCCTTTGTTGTTTGGGCTTCTAGTGTGGCTTTATCTCGCCTTATGTTAGGGAGACATCATGTATTAGACGTAGGGGCTGGGGTGGTGATAGGCACAATGACATTTAAACTGCTTAGTTATTTATGGATTTCCCAAACTACTGCTTTAAATATAATGCAGCCAATACAGGAGGAGCTACATCTATAATAATTTAAAGTTAAATTTTGTTTTAACTAAAACATGAACAGTTTTCTTTAGGAAATTGAAAAACATCTAGCATTTGAAAGTTTTTAAAGTCTTGTACAGTAACATTTGCCCATGCCAACCTTTGGAAATTAATTTTCTGCCTTAATTATCATGACATCTTGATGATATTCATCAGCTAAAAAAATAGCTAAAATCTACAGAATATACTGACCATCTAATTATTTTTGTTAAGGAAATTTGATATTAGTGTAATTCAGTTAATTTGATGGGCTAACATGGTACTTTTCAACTTCTTATCATTATTTTATTTACTCTTTTTACAACTTTTCTTTCAAGCATAAAAAATTCAAATGGTCTTGCTAAATTTCCTCTGATCAGCTGAGGCACCTTCTAAACAATGTTATTTTCATTAAGGAATTCTTTTCACAGTTTAGAAAGGTTCAACTGTGGACAGTGCAATAAGAACACCATCTAACCAATAAATTTAAAAGAATAGAGTGGAAACTCTATTCAGCCCAGATCGGGAGGTGGCAAGCCAAACTTTTAGGTGACATCTTACTTTATAATCGACAAGATTGTCCATAATTTCTACATTATCCTCAAGATTCACCTTAACATGAATTGAATTTGACACATTAGACTGAGTTTTTTATTGTAAGATATGGGGCATTATCAGATGCATACACCTTGAATGTCTTGTAATTCATGATCATGTTACTTCACTTTGGGGTCTCACTGAAACATTTACTTGTATGCCTTGCAAACTCTGAGTTTCATATGAAATTACAGCTAGTGGTTGTCTTTGATGTTTGACCTTTGATAAATTTATTTCACCAGGTGTGGACTTAACATGTGGGTCCATCATGGTTCCCAGGCAGGTGTTTATGATGCATCTGTTACATGTAAATGTAATGACATGATGGGGGGATGGTCATCTTGTCCTATTAATCAGGCCATTCAGTTAAAAAATGCTAGTATTATTTTAAATCACAGTTATGCAAGATTACAAAATCTTTACCCATTTGCAATCTTTTACATTATCTCCTGGCATTTTATCTATAGGTCTCCTGCCAGCCTTTTATTTTTGATAAACCTGGAAGTCTACAAAATATGCAAAATGTGGTCAATACAGGTGTCATTGGTTTTGGACTTCAGTTAGCATAATAATTTCTGTTTCCTGATGTATTGTTATACAGATGCATGGTACATTTGAGGAGGGTGTGATCATATAATATTTATAGTAATTTATTATTGCAATAGCATTAAAAGTGGTCAACAGGCCGTGCCTGCAATGACCCACACCAGACCATGTGATGTCAGAATGGAATTTTCAACAGTAATTTTACTAATTTGTGTATAACACAGTTAACAGTGTATCACTAGTCAACAGGGCCACTTATCAAATGAATATATGTTGTTCACAGTCTAGAATGAATATTGTTTGTATAACATACACACACATAAATATATATAAACATACATATATATATATATACTTGAGAAATAAATGAAAGTTGAAACTTTTCTATTGACTAAAATATTTTATTAATCTGAGCTTTTGAAATGCACAGGCATATATACACAGGGCTTTCAGGAACGTGGGTAAGCATCTGTTACTCTCAAAATCTCACCTGGATGCTTGGTTCAGGGGGTCCAAGTGTCGACCAGATGCATGAAATTTCAAATAAAATCAGAGGGTCAAAATTGGCTCCTCTGGCAGTCAGTAATTATTGCTGACTAACTCAGAAACCAGTAAAATGTGTTAATTCTGTTCTGACAATTAACCCTTAGATTAAACTCTAATCAAATAATCATATATTTACACAAAATCTCAACACATAAAATACTGGAAATAACCTTGAAAATTTGACATAGATCACCTCCCACTGGGATGCTCCAAATTGCCATGTGGCTTGCCAAAAATTCTGCCGTGGCATCCTTGACTCTCCACTTATTTTTTTTAACTATTGAAAGCTCTGTGTATATTTATTATATAAATATGGATTATAGAACAGTGCTACTGCTTAGTTGGATTATATGTATTGTACACACACACACAAACACACACACACAAACTAAACAGCATATATACTGGTAAGTGCATATAGCTGTTAAAAGTGTAAAAAAGATCACAGATTTTGTATAAAGTTAAGATCTTTACATAAACACTGGTGTGTCAGTTAATTCTTAGAGGAAGGATGTATTTTTAATATTTGAATTTTGTGGTAATATTTATATTTGCTGTTAGATAAACTCAGGGAAGTATTTTAATGGTGCACAAACAACATTCATCAGAAGCTAGTTATTATACAGACATAATGTATTGACAGGGATGGAATATTGGCATTTGACAAAGCTACATAACTTCCTTGATGCTTTATCAAAATAAAAGTTCCTGCCTTGAATATAAACCCCTGTTCTACCCTTACTGACCCATAAACCCCTCTGTAGCAGCAGAAAAATTACTAATTTTAATTTTTTTAGCTGAAATAATATATCTGTCTTATTGGCTGTTTTTTAACATGGTAGAACAATCTGAGATGTTAATTTGCTGTGTCGTATTCTCTTTGTTTCCTGTGTGTATTTCATGTGTAAAATCTTGCAATCAAACCAGTACATAGTGTTTCAATGGAGGATTTCATGATCCCCTGAAAAAGGATGGGGGGGGGGGGGGGCAGATCAGTTACTAAACTTTAATAAGTTATTTCACTGCTCCTGCCGGGAAAAAAAAATCATCAGTAAATCCTTGAAGATCTACTGAGTAATGATCAAATACACACAGTCTGTTCAGTAGCTCATGTTTTTAACCATTTCACTAATTTACATGTTGAAACTTGAATACAGGATATCACTTATACAGATACTCTTGTAGAGGCAGTATTTGTCCGCCTGCTTGAAAAACTGCAGGGAAACAACTAGTGCCCCCTAGCGTCCAGCCTGACCAGCCTATTCATTCAACACAGCTGTGTGTGCACTGGACATAGTATTTTTTATTGGTGATCATCCTGATACTTATTATTTATCATATTTATTATGGCGTGTTCAAACACATTATGGAAACAGGAAAAGACGTCAGAAATGGCTGCATTTGGCACGGTTTGCATTAGAATTTGATCTTAAATCATTTGCTTTGTAGGATTTTATAAGAGAACCTTACACAGGTTCTTTCAGTCATTGATAAACATCAAATTTTGAAAGTTTCCTTGAATTTGTCGTACATTCTGGTACGAAACAATTGAAACCTCTTTTTTTTAATGATCATATTAATTAATTAGAGTCCATAGCATATATAAGCTAACAAAGTGGGGATTGTCAGTTTCATCTGTGCTAATAAGTGTCTGGCTGAATCATGCATGCTTGCATAAACAGACTTCCTGCTGCACCAGTCAGTCGTTTTTCTACGAGAAGCTGCATTAGCATTATCCCTTATTACATGATCAGGCTGTCATTTTATTTGTACATGATAGTAAACCAGGAATACCAGTTGCACTATTATCAGGGCCACCAGATGCCAAATGCTATGTTATTGTAATATTTTCAAATCCCATAAAAGCAGTGGTAACAAGAAGGAATGAACTTATAATGTGTACAGTACTATATATTAGTCCAGGGATCTGTCCTATCCCGGCAGTACTCCCCTCTTTGGGGACATTAGAAGTGATTGTATTCTGAAAAGCTTGTGCTTGGAATATTCATCAGGGGTGTTATATGCAACATCTAGACTAAATAAAAGGTCATCATAACAGGTTTGTTTGTCAGATTCCTCTTCCCTGCTAGTGCTATTGATATTTGACTGCGGCAGGTAACAAACTTGGTACCAAAGTGTTGTTAACAAATATGAATGTATAACAGCTCTGTATTCAGGTTAATAATGCCTATGAATGGGTGCTGTGAAAATTAAGTGTAAACACAGATGTTAATATTACCTTTGTTAACAACCATTTAAAAATACAAGCCTTTCAGACTCAAATAGTTGTTCATGACTCAAGTACTTCTTCTGTTCCAAGTGTATGATACTTGATACTACATGTTCTTGTGTTTGGAACAGGGTTAGGGTCAAATACAGTGTACCAAATACAAATACAATTGCTGGTCTCTTCCAAATACAAATATGAGCAAGTGAAGATAAATATAAATACAAAAACATATTCAAATACAATTACAAATATGCAAATATAGGTTATACATAATAATTATTAATTTCCAGCACCATAAATATTCATGTCTACTCATGTGCTACTTGTGTGTATTTAGAGATCAGAGTCCTTCTTTATTCTACAAAGTCACTACAAGAAACACTTGTCTTGATGCTTTCTTTTGGGTTGTTCAGAAGTTACGATGTAATTAAATTTTTCTTAAATTATGGCAGATATGAATATGTATTTATACATATGTATTTGTACATTATTAGCGAACCTGTGAGCTTATGCGATGATGCTGCGTCATGCGTAGTCTGTACGTTAACCATAGCTAACTCCAAACGGCAGGAGCTAGCATCACCAAATTTTTTTGCAAATAATCAGTCTTCTGAAAAACTCTTTCCGATTTTGTTTATTTTTTTCTAACTGCATTTTCTTAGATTTTATAGGGAAAAGGCTAAAAAAAAACTTTGAAAATCTTCTTCTCTGAAATTGTCCAGCCAAATTGTCCAATATATCACAGAAATGATCCCTGGAACAATCTCTCTCAAATTTGTTCGAATGGTTCCAGTTTGGAGATTTTTGGCTGAGTTACAGGAGGTTGAACTTAGTCATCTGTCTAAAAATGCATATTAAAATTTCAATCTCAGAAACTGCTGGCGCTATCACCACCAAATTTTATGCCAATGTTGGTCACATGAGTCATATCTGAAATTGAGATATTGGTGGTGCCACCTGCATCAGCCTTTTTTGAATGGGGTCATCAGTGCCTGTATTAAACTGAGGGCTACAAAAAACTTCTTCTCTTATTTTACCATATATGTTAGCTGTGTGATGCTGTTACATCTAGCCTGGCACCAGTTTATCAGTATCTATTACATCATGCCACTAGACATTTAGATTTCAGGTTATCTGTGGTTAATATTGACAAGAATGTTTTTTAAAGGCTTAAAAAAAAATTAGATTTATGATTTAAATTATTCATCATACCAGGCAATGTTACAATCATGGATATTCAGCTCTCTGTAACTTTTCAAAGACGAGTGTACATGGATTATAAATGATTGGTATCCATACTCAACTTAATTCTAGAATTTGCCATCAGTGAGATGTATCTGTATTATAATTTTGCATTCAGTATGCATCTGTATTATTTTTTCATATATTCCTGATTTCTTTTTTATAAAAAGTCAGCTGAAAAGCATTTTGTATTGGGAAAATTTATTTCAAAGTTATTTCAAGTAGGGACCACTTTTGTGTACAGATGGCAGCACTTGGTTTACCATTGGCAGATTGCCAGTGCCTTGATGCTGGCCATTAGCCAAGATGATGTCAGCTCTATGAATAGTTTTGGCGCAGTGCCAGGATTGGAAGAAGTGCAGCCAGGTATAGGTCAAGAGTTCATTCAGTGCAGCAGCTGCATTCTATTTATAGCTTTGGCAGACTGCCCACTGCATCAGATTTGGCACCAAAGTTCGGCCTGTATCTATTTATAGCTTTGGCAGACTGCCAACTGTGTCAGATTATGCAACAGGTCAAGAGTTCACTTAGTGCAGCCAGGTATGGGTCAAAGGTTTACTCAGTCTAGCCAGGTGCAGGTCAAGAGTTCACTCAGTGCAGTAGCTTGAGCCAGCAATTGGTCACAGATCACTTGGGGGCAACTGCCTTACTCACCTAAGCCTGGTCAGCCCTGTGCGTGAAACTCAAGGTAAGTTTGAGGTATTAGCCTGATATTTTGACCTGTCTATGCATCTTTAATGGCTTTCTCATTCACAAGACAGGTGTTGCCACCCACATTGACTCTTGCACAGTGTATGCGTCTGTTTATTTCTACAGAGGAATTTTATACATCAGCCTGAAATTGGGCATATTTATACATATCAGGTAGCTTTATAGTGTACAAGACTGGTGGCGCCACCTACAATAATTTTTGCACAGTGTATGTCCCTGCTTATTTCACAGGAAGGGTTTGACATATCAGTCTAACATTGGGCATATGTATATATCTCTTTGTTGTATACAAGACTGGTGGTGCAAACTATAATCATTTTTGTGTTGTGTGCACCCATGCCAGAATTTCAGGAGTGATGTTTGTGTAATTGTTTCTTGTTCTAAGTGTTTAGTACTTGCATTGTTCATATACATATTACACATATTCTTGAAAAGTAATGGTCCAGCATCGAAGCATTATACCTGGTGTTATCCCATTGCACAGGTTCGCATTAGGCCTGTAGGCCTTGTTTATTCAAATACGTCAAATATTGAGATCAAATACAAATCGTATATTATCATTTTGCACAATACAAATATAAATACAAATTCATACTTTTACTGTATTTAAATACAAATGTGTATTTGACCCCAACCCTGGTTTGGAATATGATTAGTTAAAATACTATATAGTTATATACACGTAGTTATAATATAGAACATGATTAACATTATGCTTTTTGACTTTGTTCAAGATGGGTTTCATTTGGCGGAGTTACATCCCAGTCAGGTTTTCAGTGGGCTGAGCTTGGTACACTGCCGTTACACAGATAGATGACACTGCAGTAGCCATTTCATGAAATAATGTCATATTTCTTAGGAATTGTGGGAAAATAAGTACCCTGTAGCAGCTTAGACATACCTGAAATCATTCCCATTACTTCAGGATGAAAAACAAGCATTTCTGTGTTGTTGTCGCAGAGGAATTGCTTGACAACAATTTAATGGCACCACTGACAGTTATAATATAGATTTATAACTGCTATAAAACAATAGAAGCCTTTAGCAAGGACAGTGGATAACTGTAAATCCATCTTATTTTTGTATGTTAATGTTCAGGAGGAAGGTTTATACAATCTGATATTCATCTCTGCCAACCTTGTTGTCATCAGAATTTTTCATATCAGTCTATCTCATTTATCACAGTAGAGACTGTTCACTGGCTCCATATTTTTTTTGTATCCAGAATGTTAAATTTGGAGTGTGATGGCAATATGGAAAGAGCGAATAACTTGTAACAGCACAGTTGTGGGTTCACATCCCGTTCTGACCGCCATCTGCATAATGACTCCTAGCCGAAGTATTTACCACAAGGGTGTGCTCTCTCAACCAAGATGTGGATGGTTACTAGTCACGGGTGGCAGGCAAAAGTAGAAAGAATAACCGTCTAATGCATGTTATAGCTGCTTGGGTAGTATGCTCCCCAGGGAGCTGAGAAAAGCTACTAAAATGAACAGGCCTGAATGAATAGGAAGGCAAAGTGTAAAGTTGGATGAGACTGACATCGTCGGTGATATCAGACTATAAACCCCCACCTTACCTTTACCTTTTTATTAGCCCTCAGCCTTTTAGGCTATTGTCATCACCCAAGCCGTCTCTCACAGCTAATTACAGAAAAAAACTTAGAAGCTTATTTCTAAGGAACCACTGGGTAGATTGTTAGCAAGCATGCCATGATCATTGGAACTGATGATCAGTAACTGCTGCACGAGTTTTTTTGGGCACCACCTACAATTTCTGATTTTTAATGAATTTATTAATTATGATGTTTTTAGCTCAGCTGACTATAAGTCATCTGAGCTATAGTCGTGGTCCATTGTCCGTCGTCTGTCCGTCTGTCCGTCCGTCCGTCTGTAGATGTGGCACGTTTTGAAACCGTAAGACCTAGGAATCCAAAATTCAGCATAATGTTAGATGTCCCCAAGATCTCCTACCAAGCCGAAAACTGGGTCTTTGCGACTTCATTCCTTTGAGAAATTAAGGAAAAACCTCAATTTTTTTATTAAAAACCTATTTTCACACTTCAGGACTGCCTAATATCAAAACCACTCATCTGTTTTTCCTCATATTTCCTATAAATAATCCTCTATATAATTCCTATGTACATGCCAGAAATTAGGTCTGTATTATATAATTTAAAAAAGTTATGGCCCCCAACATAATGCATTTTGTAAATAATCAGGAAAGAAATTTTATCACTTAACACAAAACTTGTTAAAGCTAAGCACTTTTTTTCCAGTAATATTACTTTTATTAATCAAAATTAAATTGTATACCCAAAATCAGATCAAAATCTTTTAAATTTTTTAAAATATTAGCAAAAATAAAAAATTGGTACCTTAAATTTTGCCCAACTTTGACCATGGCACGTTTTTTTGCTGTAACTGCTGTGGATTTAATTTTCACAGCATGTTTTTGTTAGCATTTCAACTGTTAACACCAAAAATTTGAAACCAGTTGATCAAAAACTGTAGATTTTATTCAAGTTTTCAAGCACCATGTCACATATTGCTAGTGTTATGCAGTTTGCTAGAGCTCAGCTCCCGAGCTTCAGCTCTAAGTTCCTTAAATTTGGCATACAGTTAGATTTCTCCAAAATCCCCTACCATGCCAAGAATTTGGTCACTAGGACTTAATTCCTTCGAGATATCAATGAAAAACTTCATTTTTCCATTAAAAACCCATTGTTACACTTTAAGACTGCCTAATATCAAAACCACTGATCTGACTTTGATCATATATAATATACATATTTTTCTATACATTCTCTATGCACATGCCAGAAATGATGTCAGTATTGTGTAATTGTTTTAAGTTATGGGCCCAAACATAATGCACTTTGTAAAAAATCATGAAATATATTTACTCCCTTAACAAGGGCATTGCTGAAGCTAGAGATTTTATTGTCAGGGATGTAACATTATTTAATCAAGATTCAATTGAATACCCAAAATTAGTTCTGAATTTTTCAAATTTTATAAGTTATTAGTATAAATATAAAATTAGTACCTTAAATTTTGCCCAACTGTGACCATGGCACGTTTGTTTCCTGAGAGCACTGTTGATATAATTTTCATATCATGCACACATAAGGATTTCAGCTTTTTAGTTTAGAAAGCCAAATATTGTAGCTTTTATTAATGTTTTATATGAGACCCTATCAGACTTTGGCTCTCTCCAGCCCCTCTTGAGTCACCTGTATGTTGACCTTGTTGACCTTTCATCAAATTATGCACGCTTGAGGCGAGAATCCAGGCAGCTTATGGCCAGCCACAGTTGATCCAGGTGTCCAACCCAACTCATCTAGTAGTTTTAACCAACAACATAACAATAAACAATAAATTAATTAATTTTTCTTGGTTTTTAATAACAAATTAAAGAAAAATAGAAAAGGAATTTGTTATTTTATAATAACAGGAAATTAACTTGCAGTTACTGATGATATAAGAATCTTGTATTGATGGGTAGAATGTCACATATTCCAAATAACACCATGCAGTCACCTATGGCATTTTTCAGTTCATTTTTAATGATAAAGAAGTAAATCATATTATTCATTACTAATCATTAGGGATTATATGAAGGAAATTAATGATAGACAAAGATGCAGTTGATAATATTAATCTAGATTCCTACTGTGTCTAGTGTGTACATTGATGTGAAATTAGTCCAAAATGAATTTTTTACAGTTATTTTTTAAAATAAATAAAAGCCATAAAACCAGGTACTTATGATCATTATTTAAATGTGTGAATTTTATAATTCTGGATTCTCAAAATCATTGTTTGGTGAAAACTGAATAAATACCAGACATGGTGCAAATACTTTGTAATTGTATTTAAATACGAATATGATTATGTAGTCCATTATAAAATTTCTTGCATAAAGAATGGGAATTCAGGTAAAAATGAAAGTATATGAATACTCGTGCAAATACTTTCAAAATGTATTCATGAATGCATTCATGAATATATTCTTTGATATTATTTTAATAATCATATCAGTTATATTTCATTTTAAAAAATCATATTATTCTCTTATTATTTTTAATAAAAATTATATTTGGGACAATATTTGTAATTTTTTTAATAAATAGTTAAACTCTTATATTATATGTTCTGCTTATAAGTTATATGGCCAAGTCAAAATCTGTGTGACAATAGCACTCCATTTGTTAATAAAATAAATGAAATCAATCCTCTTCCCTGTCTCCAAAGATCCTATCAAAATCATACATAAGCTAAACACCCACAACTCATAATACAGCTTATATTTATTACCACACAAAACCAGCATGTGCCTCATTTCTAAAAAATATTTTTTTATCATATATTACAGCTGAGCGTCGTGACCCATAGGTCCCTTGTTTTTTTCAATGTTGGCCTTGAGAGCAGGATATCTCCAAAAGTATCAAACACGTACTGCATTTCTTCAGTGCTGATGCATATCAACAAAAGCTTGGGTCATGTTACAAAGGTGGGTGACCTTGACCTATTTTTCAAGGTCACAGAGCTTATTATTGAGAAAACTTAGGAGTTTTTTTTTTCTCAGGAACCACTGGGTAGATTATTTAACGTGGTATGGTCATTTGCCTTGGATGATCTCTAAGTGCTGCATGAGTTCGGGGGTGCCAGACTTGCAAAGGTACGACATACCTCCCTAGTAAAAATTTATAACTTGAGCAAGAGACGTATGTACAGATATACATCCATGTGAGAACAGATATTTTATACCTTTTTCTGGTACCACCCATAAGCAATGTTCTTTTGGCTGAGGGCTTTTGCCAGGTTTTGCTGATATTTTAGTTTACCCTGCATATGTCAAGTTCTTATAATACCAACTACTTTGAGTATTTCCATGTCATAATTGCAAGATAATTATCTGAGAGCCTCTCCCTCTCAGTTTTGCAAGGAAATAATTACACAGGATTGCAAACTGAAATGTTTATTAAATGCAAGAGCAAAATGAAAGAAAGCAAGCAATGCAGTAATCTGTCTACATACAGTTCTGTATGTTCACTCTCTCATGCCTGTGGTCCTGTATGGGCAAACCTATTCATACTTTGATTCAGTCTGGAGGTGCTTTATACCAGCTTCAGTCCTAGCCAACCTGGTTACGTTTTCACAGGAGGCTGCCAGGTACAAAGTGAATCAATCAGATGCTTCTGTCCACAGCACTGGCTCGCTTCTTGATATTTATAAACAGACACTAATTTTGGTGTAGAAGAACAATTTTTACCAACATTTTACCGATGTAGTTGGTGATCATAGGCTTAGAAAATGTGACTGAAAGAATTTCTTGATACCAAATCAAGCAGTGCTTCTGGCATACCCATACATAACGTCAGAAAAGTTATAGTCCCCCCCCCCACACACACACACCTTTCAAGGTTAATATTCATTGCATCACTTCATGTGTCTGTGATCTAGAAGTGCCAGTCATGGAGAGGTGTCCATAAAATGAGGTTTAATTGTACTTATGTATACAGATACATGGTTCAAAAGCACAAAGTAAGTTGAGGTACTGATGTTACGTCAGCCACTACACATGGACTGAAAGGTGAAAGCTCAAACATTCAATAAAATCCCATGTTGTGTGCACCTAACACCCACGGTTTGTGATTCTTTTAATCAAAATACAGCATGGTCTGAATTCCGCCATGGCCAGATTCAACCCCACACCTTTTAGTTTTACAATCTACTGTATCTCATCCTAAACCATTTTGGGTTACGGTAAAGGAGCAAGGGTGGGAGTTCATTTGATCAGATTTTAGTCCCATGGCAAGGATAGCATATTACTTTAATTTTTATTGTATTATTATTTAGTTTTATATAAATTATATATTTGTTAATCAGTTTATATAAATGTTAATATGAAAAGTCCTTTTCCCAATAATATGTAATGTACTACAGCCTGTGCAAAGGCAAGTAACTGTTAACATATCGGAAAACAGAATACAGATTATTTAAAAGATTTACACATACATAGGTAAGGAAAGCCCAAGGGTTAAGGTTCAATTTAAGAAAGGGGTATTACATTAATTACAGTTTTATTATGGTAATAATTTCTGGCTTTCACCCCTGTCCAAGGTCTTAGGCACACGTCCTGCCCACTAGGTCCTTAACTGAATATGCACTGGTCACTTTAACATAATTAAGCTGCAGAAACATGACCCATCAGCACCTGTAATGACTGCATGTATTGGAAGGCACCCAGAAAGCTGAGGAAACTGAGAGAATAAACACACTGAGAAATGTTAAACAATAGCAGGTGATAAACCAAGTGTCTTTAATTGTAGATGGGATTTAATTTCTGTCAGGCTCTGCACTGGTATTTTTCCCCCTCACTAGTTGCCCACTGGACCTACCAATTGACCTACATTTTTTCTTATTAAATGCAATGTAAATAATTGAAAGGGGACAAGATTTCAAGTATTCCAAGAAGCTCTGAAACAAATAGGGTGTGTTAATTTGCAGTTGTAATAAAAATTCAGAATTAAAGGCTGTAAATAAGGAATATGAAATTCTCAGGAACTTAATTACTGATATGAAATGAAACCCTCCCAGTTCACAAATGTCACACACACGTAGGTCAGATCTCATGTCCACAAATATCATACTTATGTAGGTCATACTTGACAACCAGAGGAGATATCTTGAATGGCATTAAGTGATAGTGTTTTGTGAGTTTCCTGTGAAATCCAAATTTGGTTAGAAACATGATCGCTACTTATCAGTTATCAGTACTTGATTTTAGGCTCCCACTATTATGCTATTACTCTGATATCAGAAATGGTATCAGAAATTTAAAGAATACCTTCAAAAGTAATATATTGAATATCATTAGATAATACCTAACAAATGTGTCGTTTACCATGAGGCAGCTCAATACTTGCCCAATACTTATCAAGTACTTACTTTGTATCAGTTATTTTGTTTTATTTTTCACCTCCCAAATTGTTCAGCACTCCTACACTTCCAAGTATGAAACAAGATACAGTGATTTCCAGGGTAGGCAGTTGTTTTATTTGCTCACGCCAATAAAGTATATTTGGATATAACCTTTTGGTACTTAAAGTTAAAACTCCCACACTGCTAAGCTAATGAAACCAGATAAAATTACCACCGGGTAGGTAGAATATTTTGTTCAGACTTGTTGGCAGACTTGGCCAACTGGCCACCAGGAAGTTCCCTGTAGGCTGCATAAACAAAATATTATGCCTGTAGGGTGATCCTGTAGGAAAAATGGTGATGCCAGTGGGCTATCACTCCTGGCCACCCCTGAACTGGGAAGTCAGATATGTGGACTTCAGGAATCATGCAAATCTCAAACAGAAATTTAGGTCAGCCTTTGGTCACGATAGGGGACAGAATGTAAGACTCCCATTTTATTTTTTTTTAATATTTTCCAGCTTGCATAAAAAATTGTCAGGCTGCATATTTATTCTGAATCATTATAAATAAAGCTTGAATAAGTCCATAATAAGTTTTTTTTTATCAAATTCTTTATATGAAAAAAAAATGACCCACACTTAGACTCAATTTCCAAATTACGGGGACTGGAAGGTGGACATTGTCTTGATCGTAATGGACTGATTAACACTTTGGATGTAGAAAGTGTGGACTCAGCTTCAGCACTGTAACCATATAGGCGCTTGAATCTCTGTAAACATGATAAATACAGTTTGTCTGGGTATACATTATGATAATGAAGTATTTTGACGGAAATCCAGACCTAAAAAAATAGAGCACGCTTCAGGTACGTGAAGTCCTTAGCTATTCATTACTACTTTAGATGCCAAAACAATTTATATTGCAATTTGTAACTCAGAGGATACATATGTATACATTTGGCATTTTATCTACTTCTTCTAATAATTACAGCTATATATGTAAGTAAAGTGTTCATCTTGAACCATAAGAGCCTCTTATGGATAATACTTAGTATTGTACTTTATTATTCTTGGTTATTTATACGTCCACTGGTGTTTTTATGGCAAGTTTTATCATGGATTTTCGTATTGTACTGAATGTTTTACATAAATATTTACCTGTACTAATCATATTGTCTTATATTATGTCAAGAAACTGATATATATATATATAATATTTTGAACATAATTCTAATTTGTTAAGATTACTTGTCTGTAAATACAGTGGAAATGAATCAGTAGTTAATGAATTCTTAAACTTTTCATAATGTTCTAATCGACTAGATCTTTTTAAACTAGATCGAAATTGGTTTGTTGTTGTAGGGATATATGTACGACCTATTTTCATGAGCGCTCCATGACCAGACTTCGCGTTCAGACTTTAACAAATTACCATTATGTTAAAAATATCTGCCTGCTACTGGCTGTTATAGTCTTTTGGGTACCAGCATTATGGATGAAGTCCCCTTTGTCTTTAGGATTTGTTTAAAACCGAGTTCATAGTTTGTACATCTTGCGTTATGCATGTAGCAATTTGACCAGTCCCTGTGCTTCTTTGTAGGCAACAAAAGGTAACCCCTGTCAGGAACTTTAGCAAATATTATCAACCCATCAAGGCACACATGATTACGCTGAGGTTATCAGTATATACCAGTAATATATGCACCACCTTTATATAGATTGATATAAGTTGCTCATTTTAAGATGTCATGTGATGAAAAGGAATATTTTTATGTTAAAAATGGGATGTTTATTTTGTATAAATGTTGTTTGTAAAATAGCGTCAAGATGGGTATGTTGATTGAACTACGGCACAAGGTACGCACAAACGTAGGTGTCCAAATTATGAATTTTTTATGTCCAAATGTATGTTTACAATATGCTTTTTATAACTGATATAAGAGATGCAATACTGATTGTAGAATTCATGTAATGATAACCTAGCAGATTCAGATAGGCAAGTATTAATCTATTGGTTGTTAATGTTACCTTCAAGTATAGTAAATTTGTAAGTGGTTGTGTGAAAAGCATCTGGTAAAGCTGATGAAGCCATGCATATATACCAGAGCATGTTTGAATATAATGGGAATCAAGCAGGCTGGACCAGATTTCATGAGAGCTTGAAGACTTATTGGTCTTCAGAAATTTTGTAACTGTGTTAAAGTGCAAGTCTTCTCATTGTAACATAATTAATGGTTTACAGATTTGAAAATAATAAATTGATTATATGACAGCCATGTTATTTGTGTTATTTTCCTATCAAATAATAAAAATCTGAGTGGATGAAATTCAGTTGATGACTTTTCTGCTGTAAAGGGGCGTTAACCCCCCCACCCCCCCCCCCACCCCCCACCTAACCAACTGGCCCCACATTGCAAAAAAAAAAAAAAAATAATAATTCTTCTATCACTCATATGGTTGGAAATTTTTTCTACTGCTAGACAAAACCTAAAGATTATGGAGCTCAAAACCCATTTGATAAGTGAAACTGTACTTGCAGGCCTTACAGAGTTATTATAAGAGGTCATTAATTTATGAATATTAGTCCTTCAGTAGCATAAGGAGATTCAGCACAGTTGTAAAATGGCAAATTCAATAGCTGTTGAAATCATTTATTCAGCAGTAAATATGGAGGATAAACTCCAGAATATTCCAGTTATTCTTTATAAATTATAATATCACAATTGGTTTGGGACAATAAAGGTAATTATTAAAGCTTTTGAAAGAGTGGACGAGTCGCATTTATCTAATAGAAGGGCATGTCCTAATAAAATTGTGTCGTCCGCCCGCGGTACGAGCTCGTTCTCGCCGAATGGGAGAAAACTGTCTCGTCCTGAAATCCCTTTTTTTGAAAAAGCTCAGTGAAAAAAAAATTCCCGTTTGTCCCCTCGGATGCAAAGAATAAAACGTTTGGATTCACGTTACCATCCATGCATCGACAAATATGTCCTGATGCCGGCTTCCGGAATATATTCTTGAAAGGAATTATTTTCAAACTGATGTTCTACAAGACTTTGAACTACGCTAATCGAGAAATGTCCGATTTCCCATGTCTGACCCTGTATGGTGCAAAATCTTTTACTTTTTATTTCATGAAGTGGTGCGCCGATCATTACCTAACTTTCCGCACATATTGATCATATGACTGGCATGTTTTTCCCACTTTCTTTCAAATAAGTCAGCTGAAAGGAACACTGTAGCTTTCAAATCATATACAAGAATTTTCTCGAGCAATTGGGATTAAATTTACTCAAAATTAACTGGAATTACTTTCAGAATTATGTTTAAACATGACTTCGATTTTTTCTTATCACACATTGATTTATTTGCTAGGATGGTGCAAATTATGTTATTTTTTAATCTCTGAAACCGCTACACTAGTTAATTCCCAAATTTGGCAGACATGTTTTATTATGTGACTGCCATGAGATATAAGCCAACCATATGGCAACACCTAAGGTGGCTTACTCACTGTGAGGTTAAATGTTGTTTTCTGCTTTATACTTTTTAAATATTTATACTTTAATTTTCATATCATGTTCAACTCTATCTTATAGCAATGAAATGGTTTATTTTCAAAATGGCTTCTTCATGCAAATGGAAATGTTACCTATCCCAAAATTTTACAATTTCAGGTGTTTGCATACTTAATGTATAATCTGATACCAAATGTCCCTGCACAAGTAGGCGTGGTTAGCGTAAAATGTCACAGACATATTTCTTGACCACTGCAATGAAAACCACCTGTTTGGACAACGGCTGAAATTGTATTGTCACTGTTTGTTTAGTTACCTATTATCACGAACAATAAGTCAGTGTAAGACCTGACAGTTTGGTCTCTTGTTTGAACCTGTGTAGTGTATAAATTACATCCCAAATGCTCCGTGTTAAAAACGGGGCCATCTGTATATCTTGATGCTTAATCATATTTTTTTCATTACAAATATCGTTTGTATTTTGCATGTATTTCGAATTTTAAAATGGTTCCTGCCACGGTTTGGGGATATTAAGCCATCACTGGTGCCACACTTTCCCAGTAAACACATGGCAAGGAACAAATTGTGCTTTTAAAGGCCCTTGTGACCATAGTGACCCCTACCCAATGTCTACCTCCACAAGGCTATTTCAGGTTTATATGTAGGTTGCCCTCAGTATCAGAGCAACAACCAGTGCAGGAGGCAGCTGAGCGCCATGGGCCATTTGTTTCGCTTTCATCACAGTGTTAACAGTTTATGTGAACAATCCTTTATTTGTATTAGATTTCATCGTCAGATTTCAAACATGTTGCATAATTTGATGTCTCCGACCTATCACATGCCCCCTGCCCCCCCCCCCCCCACCACTTTTTAACAGGCGGCTCAGCTTATATATGATGTAGAGTGTTTTCGAGGATACACAGACCGATCACATAATGTTTAGTTTCGGTTACAAAAAAAAAAGGTACTGCTATCTTTTCTTTTAAATGAAATGTGTATGGTTTTTTTTATAATTGATAATAATATAGGGACATTGAAGTAACAGTTAATGGTCTGGCTGAAGATTCTATAGCTGGTCATATAAGGCTAACACCTAAATTGAGTGAAACTTTCAATATATATATATATATATATATATATATATATATATATATATATATATATAAATATATCAAAGACTTACCAACTTGAGGTACATTATCCTCTCGTGGAAACTTATCACTATCCTCCATAACACTTGCACTGTGGGAGATGTGATACACAAAGATAAGAGAGTTAGTAGTAACGCGTGTTGACTGTAGCGAAGCTAGCTTCACACTGACCAGCAGCTGGACTTCATCATCTCATGTGACTCTGGAATGACTGACAGATGTAAGGTAGAAATATATATATATATATATATATATATATATATATATATATATATATATATATATATAACAAGGGTATACAAGGTTTCTTTGTGGAAAAGAATTTCCTTGTGTTATTTATAATTCCACCATTTACGTAAACCTTCCATATACAACCCTGATTCCTGATTAAGGTAATTACACTCCACAATAAAGATAACCTGTAACAGACAAGGAGGAAAGTAAAATGGAACACGAACATATAAGTGTAACTTCAAGGGAGTATAAACCAGGAAGTAATGACCAGGAAGTTCAATGTAATGACACATAGATGTATGACCAGGAAGCTGAGTAACACGTCAGACGAGTTAACAAAAACATGTACCAATACGAGTGGCGGATGCTGAGGCGAGCGGACCAGGGTGAGGTCCCAAGCCCCAGGGTGTATTTTTCAGGTGTGTTTCTCTATAGTGGATTTTAAGTTCAAATTGCGCGTACACACGATTGAGTCAACAAAAGAAAGCCGTACTCTTGTACGGCTGGTACGGCTCTGATTCATACAGTGTATATGCTATCTCCTGGACTGATTAACTACGTCACTACACCTTCGTGTGAGAGCGAAAATAATCCAGGATCTATTTACCTGAAAAGAATTCTGGGTGAATAGGTGCATTAATCACAATTTATATAGATCAATCGTGGTGATTAATGCCATTTTACGGGACATGCGTTTGCAATATGATTAATCGCCATACGTAATGTACACTTTTTTAGGTATCATTGTATGTATGTAATGGAACATGAGGATTTTTTGTGTGCATGTTATAAATAAATAAATCAGTCGTAGCAGATATCGTACGAAAAACGTACTGAATAAAAAAAGGAAAAAAAATAAATTACCGTTGAAGGTTTTACCCTCCGGATCACATCAGATTGAATAATAATTATAATAATAATAATAATAATAATAATAATAATAATAATAATAATAATAATGGATAAAAAATGGCAAAGAAAAATGACTGCTCTTGACATTAGTGCAATATTAAAACAAATAAGCCTCAAAACAATTTTTATTTCTGTTTTATATCTTTTCTTCCCCAAATATGCATAAATGTATAGCGTCCTGTAAAAGATGTTCGGTATACGTGTAACATGATATACATTAACATGTTAAATTCGTGGAAAACAGTAGCAAGTTTTGCTCTGATCCTAAGGGGTCACATTGAGCAAACTTGTTTCTCTCTATAGACCTGTGGGCCTAAAATTAACTATGCTTACGTCAGTGAGGATATAATGCTGGTCTCTTAATTTGAAATTTCGATTGAATCAGTGCATAAACAATCATGTATATAGGGCAGGTAATTGAGGGCAGTGCTTTCCGGGAAACTCGCGTTTGCAAAGTAGTGGGAGTGCAACCTTGAATGACCAAAAATATAGGAACCTTAACGGATCTACGATTTACACCCTTATGAATAATGTATATATATATATATATATATATATATATATATATATATATATATATATATACATATATATATATAATCTTTGTATGATCTTGGATGTTTTTACTAAATAAATGGTGCGCCATATACGTATAGAGAAACCGACGAGCAAAAAGAATGTTTTATTACAAAGTGAAAGGTAACCAAGAGCAATGCTATTGCATGCATTTTCAAAGATGTATATACCCGGACGCAAGAGCCATAAAGAGGGAGTGTTAAAATGGTGTTAATTTGAGCAAACGTTTGCTGCCATCTCCTCAGTGTTTGACAATGAGACACGCATTACGACTCCTTGCTGTAACCCGCAAAAACTGAACATGCAGATGATACCTGGGTCTTGTTCAAAAGCATCAAATACGTGTGGTCAAGTTTGTGGAAAAGCGCGCATTTGGCATATGTTCATATGTAATGATTCCATTTTGGTACTTTCCTCATAAGGTTTTAATAATGTTTTTTTTTTTCACAATGAAGCGTTGCAGCATTGGACTATATACATTTCGAGAAGTTAACTTCCCAGAAATTGTTTATACATTTTTTAGGTGCAAAATCATATATATATATATATATATATATATATATATATATATATATATATATATATATATATATATATATATATATATATATTTCCCATAAAAAAAGTCATTGTAACACTTCATAGCTGCTTAATATCAAAATCACGGATCTGTTTTCGGTCATATTTAGTATGCACTTTCTTCCATACATTTTCTATGTATATTCTTAAAATTAGGTCAGTATTGCATATTGTTTTGAAGTTATTTGCCCAATCATAATGCAATTTTTTTTTAATCAGGAAATATATTTACTCGCGTAACATGAGAATTTCTGAAGCTCTATGACAGTTTCTTTATGTATGTATAAAATATATCTGCCTATACTGTTACATTTTCTTGTTTGTTTTTCTTTAAGGTGCGCAAATTCCAAAGCAGACGTCAGCCAACGCAATATATTTACGTGAGCTGGTGGATCTTGGGAATATCTTTAAGTGGGTTTCCACAGGTCACACGAAGGATTCGACTAACGAAAAAATGTCGACATTTGTATATATGCTCTTAAAGTTCGCCAATCATGCTCTGGGGCTTGCAAGCGTCGTCAATTATTCCCGGGAGTCGTTTTTTGAAAATTAAAAAAAGTCTAAAATTAAAAGTCTCTCTTTTATTCCCACTTTTTGTATTAAAAACCTAAAGGTAAAGATGGGGGTTTATGGTCTGATATCACAAACGGTGTCAATCTCATCCGGCTTTACAATTTGCCTTCCTGGTCTTTAGGCCTTCTTGTAGCCCTTCTCGGCTTCCTGTTCAATGTGTTGGTTTTGTTTAAGGCCTATTTGTATATCTCGTGATTCCGGGTCATGCGGTTGGCTGAACGCTATCCATTTATTTCTGCCCTGCTTATTAAAAACACGTTCTACAGTAAAAGTTTTAACTTCTAAGGTTGGTTCATCAGGTTAAAAATATAACAGGTTTCCGCCGACACCTTTTCAGGCACAGGGCAGGATTTCCCCCGAGCCTTTACAGGTACAGGGCAGGGTTTCCCCAAACACCTTATCAGTTACAGCGCAGGGTTCCCCCGAGATCTTTTCAGGTACAGCCCCCCCCCCCCAACCTCCGCCAGACCTTTTCAGGTACAGGGCAGGGTTTCACCCGAGACCTTTTCAGGTACAGAGCAGGGTCCCAGCCCCCCCCCCCCCCCGACCTTTTCAGGTTCAGGGTAGGGTTATCCCCGAGACCTTTTCAGGTACAGTGCAGGATTTAATTCCCCAGAGACCTTTTCTGGTACAGGGCAGCCCCCCCCCCCCCGAGACCTTTTCAGGTACATGGCAGGGTTTAATTCCCAAGAGACCTTTTCAGGTTCAGGGCAGGGTTATCCCCGAGACCTTTTCAGGTACAGTGCAGGATTTAATTCCCCAGAGACCTTTTCTGAAACAGGGCAGGGTCCCCCCCCCCCACGAGACCTTATCAGGTACAGGGCAGGGTTTCCCCAGAGACCTTATGATCAGGTAAAGGGAAGGGTTTTATTCCCCAGAAACCATTTCAGGTACACGGCAGGGTCTAATTCCCCAGAGACTTTTAAAGGTACAGGGTAGGGTTTCCCCATAGACCTTTTCAGGTACAGGGCAGGGTTTCACCCGAGACCTTTTCAGGTACAGAGCAGGGTTCCAGCCCCCCCCCCCCCCCCCCCAAACCTTTTCAGGTACAGGGCAGGGTTTCCACAGAGACCATTTCAGGTACAGTGCAGGGTTTCCTTTGAGACCTTTTCTGGTTCAGGGCAGGGTTTCCCTCGAGACCGTTTCAGGTATAGTGCAGGGTTTCCTTTGAGACCTTTTCTGGTACAGTGCAGGGTTTCACCCGAGACCTTTTCTGGTACAGAGCAGGGTTTCACCCGAGACCTTTTCAGGTACAGTGCAGGGTTTCCTTTGAGACCTTTTCTGGTACAGTGCAGGGTTTCCCTCGAGACATTTCAGGTACAGTGCAGGGTTTCCTTTGAGACCTTATCTGGTACAGTGCAGGGTTTCCTTTGAGACCTTTCCTGCTACAGTGCAGGGTTTCCCTCGAGACCTTTTCAGGTACAGTGCAGGGTTTCCTTTGAGACCTTTTCTGGTACAGGGCAGGGTTTCACCCGAGACCTTTTGTGGTACAGTGCAGGGTTTCCTTTGAGACCTTTTCTGGTACAATGCAGGGTTTCCTCGAGACCTTTCAGGTACAGGGCAGGGTTTCCTTTGAGACCTTTTCAGGTACAGGGCAGGGTTTCCCTAGAGACCTTTTCAGGTACAGGGCATGGTTTCCCTCGAGACCTTTTCAGGTACAGTGCAGGGTTTCCTTTGAGACATTTTCAGGTACAGTGCAGGGTTTCCTTTGAGACCTTGTCTGGTACAGTGCAGGGTTTCCTTTGAGACCTTTTCTGGTACAGGGCAGGGTTTCACCCGAGACCTTTTGTGGTACAGTGCAGGGTTTCCTTTGAGACCTTTTCTAGTACAGGGCAGGGTTTCCTTTGAGACCTTTTCTGGTACAGTGCAGGGTTTCCCTCGAGACCTTTTCAGGTACAGGGCAGGGTTTCCCTCCAGACCTTTTCAGGTACAGTGCAGGGTTTCTTTTGAGAGCTTTTCTGGTACAGGGCAGGGTTTCACCCGAGACCTTTTCAGGTACAGGGCAGGGTTTCCTTTGAGACCTTTTCAGGTACAGGGCAGGGTTTCCTTTGAGACCTTTTCAGGTACAGGGCATGGTTTCCCTCGAGACCTTTTCAGGTACAGTGCAGGGTTTCCTTTGAGACATTTTCAGGTACAGTGCAGGGTTTCCTTTGAGACCATGTCTGGTACAGTGCAGGGTTTCCTTTGAGACCTTTTCTGGTACAGGGCAGGGTTTCACCCGAGACCTTTTGTGGTACAGTGCAGGGTTTCCTTTGAGACCTTTTCTAGTACAGGGCAGGGTTTCCTTTGAGACCTTTTCTGGTACAGTGCAGGGTTTCCCTCGAGACCTTTTCAGGTACAGGGCAGGGTTTCCCTCGAGACCTTTTCAGGTACAGTGCAGGGTTTCTTTTGAGAGCTTTTCTGGTACAGGGCAGGGTTTCACCCGAGACCTTTTCAGGTACAGGGCAGGGTTTCCTTTGAGCCCTTTTCAGGTACAGGGCAGGGTTTCCTTTGAGACCTTTTCAGGTACAGTGCAGGGTTTCCTTTTAGACCTTTTCTGGTACAGGGCAGGCCTTCGAGACCTTTTCAGGTACAGTGCAGGGTTTCCTTTTAGACCTTTTCTGGTACAGGGCAGGGTTTCCCTCGAGACCTTTTCAGGTACAGTGCAGGGTTTCCTTTGAGACCCTTTCAGGTACAGGGCAGGGTTTCCCTCGAGACCTTTTCAGGTACAGGGCAGGGTTTCCTTTGAGACCTTTTCTAGTCCAGGGCAGGGTTTTCTTTGAGACATTTTCAGGTACAGGGCAGGGTTTCCTTTGAGACCCTTTCAGGTACAGGGCAGGGTTTCCCTCGAGACCTTTTCTGGTACAGGGCAGGGTTTCCTTTCAGACCTTTTCTGGTACAGTGCAGGGTTTCCCTCGAGACGTTTTAAGGTACAGGGCAGGGTTTCCCTCGAGACCTTTTCAGGTACAGGGCAGGGTTTCCTTTGAGACCTTTTCTAGTCCAGGGCAGGGTTTTCTTTGAGACCTTTTCAGGTACAGTGCAGGGTTTCCTTTGAGACCCTTTCAGGTACAGGGCAGGGTTTCCCTCGAGACCTTTTCTGGTACAGGGCAGGGTTTCCTTTCAGACCTTTTCTGGTACAGTGCAGGGTTTCCCTCGAGACGTTTTAAGGTACAGGGCAGGGTTTTCCTTGAGACCTTTTCAGGTACAGTGCAGAGTTCCCTTTGAGACCTTTTTCTGGTACAGGGTAGGGTTTCACCCGAGAGTAATTCAGGTACAGGGCAGGGTTTCCCTCGAGACCTTTTCAGGTACAGTGCAGGGTTTCCTTTGAGACCTTTTTTGGTACAGGGCAGGGTTTCACCCGAGACCTATTCAGGTTCAGGGCAGGGTTTCCCTCGAGACCTTTTCAGGTACAGGGCAGGGTTTCCTTTGAGACCTTTTCTAGTACAGGGCAGGGTTTCCTTTGAGACCTTTTCAGGTACAGGGCAGGGTTTCCCTCGAGACCTTTTCTGGTACAGGGCAGGGTTTCCCCAGAGACCTTTTCAGGTACAGGGCAATGTTTCCTATGAGACCTTTTCTGGAACAGGGCAGGGTTTACCCCGAGACCTTTTCAGGTACAGGGCAGGGTTTCCTTTGAGACCTTTTCTGGTACAGGGCAGGGTTTCACTCGAGACCTATTCAGGTACAGGGCAGGGTTTACTTTGAGACCTTTTCAGGTACAGTGCATGGTTTCCTTTGAGACACTTTCAGGTACAGTGCGGGATTTCCTTTGAGACCTTTTCTGGTACAGGTCTGGGTTTCCCTCGAGACCTTTTCAGGTACAGTGCAGGGTTTCCTTTGAGACCTTTTCAGGTACAGGGCAGGGTTTCCTTCGAGACCTTTTCTGGTACAGGGCAGGGTTTCCCCAGAGACCTTATGATCAGGTACAGGAAAGGGTTTTAATTCCCCAGAGACCTTTTCAGGTACAAGGCAGGGTCTAATTTCCTAGGGACTTTTAAAGGTACAGGGCAGGGTTTCCCCAAAGACCTTTCCAGGTACAGGGCAGGGTTTCACCCGAAACCTTTTCAGGTACAGAGCAGGGTTCCAGCCAATCCCCCCCCCCCCGAAACCTTTTCAGGTACAGGGCAGGGTTTCCCAAGAGACCATTTCAGGTACAGTGCAGGGTTTCCTTTGAGACCTTTTCTGGTTCAGGGCAGGGTTTCCCTCGAGACCTTTTCAGGTAAAGTGTAGGGTTTCCTTTGAGACCTTTTCTGGTACAGTGCAGGGTTTCCTTTGAGACATTTTTCTGGTACAGGGCAGGGTTTCACCCGAGACCTATTCAGGTACAGTGCAGGGTTTCCTTTGAGACCTTTTGTGGTACTGTGCAGGGTTTCCTTTGAGACCTTTTCTGGTACAGTGCACGGTTTCCCTCGAGACCTTTCAGGTACAGGGCAGGGTTTCCTTTGAGACCTTTTCTGGTACAGTGCACGGTTTCCCTCGAGACCTTTCAGGTACAGGGCAGGGTTTCCTTTGAGACCTTTTCAGGTACAGGGCAGGGTTTCCCTCGAGACCTTTTCAGGTACAGGGCAGGGTTTCCCTCGAACCTTTTCAGGTACATTGCAGGGTTTCCTTTGAGACATTTTCAGGTACAGTGCAGGGTTTCCTTTGAGACCTTTTCTGGTACAGTGCAGGGTTTCCTTTGAGACCTTTTCTGGTACAGGGCAGGGTTTCCTTTGAGACCTTTTCAGGTACAGTGCAGGGTTTCCCTCGAGACCTTTCAGGTACAGGGCAGGGTTTCCTTTGAGACCTTTTCAGGTACAGGGCAGGGTTTCCCTCGAGACCTTTTCAGGTACAGGGCAGGGTTTCCCTCGAGACCTTTCAGGTACAGGGCAGTGTTTAATTCCCCAGAGACCTTTTCAGGTACAGGGCAATGTTTCCTATGAGACCTTTTCTGGAACAGGGCAGGGTTTACCCCGAGACCTTTTCAGGTACAGGGCAGGGTTTCCCTCGAGACCTTTTCTGGTACAGGGCAGGGTTTTCTTTGAGACCTTTTCTGGTACAGTGCAGGGTTTCCCTCGAGACCTTTTCAGGTTCAGTGCAGGGTTTCCCAAAAGACCTTTCCAGGTACAGGGCAGGGTTTCACCCGAGACCTTTTCAGGTACAGAGCAGGGTTCCAGCCAATCCCCTCCCCGAAGGGCAGGGTTTCCCAAGAGACCATTTCAGGTACAGTGCAGGGTTTCCTTTGAGACCTTTTCTGGTTCAGGGCAGGGTTTCCCTCGAGACCTTTTCAGGTACAGTGTAGGGTTTCCTTTGAGACCTTTTCTGGTACAGTGCAGGGTTTCCTTTGAGACATTTTTCTGGTACAGGGCAGGGTTTCACCCGAGACCTATTCAGGTACAGTGCAGGGTTTCCTTTGAGACCTTTTGTGGTACTGTGCAGGGTTTCCTTTGAGACCTTTTCTGGTACAGTGCACGGTTTCCCTCGAGACCTTTCAGGTACAGGGCAGGGTTTCCTTTGAGACCTTTTCAGGTACAGGGCAGGGTTTCCCTCGAGACCTTTTCAGGTACAGGGCAGGGTTTCCCTCGAACCTTTTCAGGTACATTGCAGGGTTTCCTTTGAGACATTTTCAGGTACAGTGCAGGGTTTCCTTTGAGACCTTTTCTGGTACAGTGCAGGGTTTCCTTTGAGACCTTTTCTGGTACAGGGCAGGGTTTCCTTTGAGACCTTTTCAGGTACAGTGCAGGGTTTCCCTCGAGACCTTTCAGGTACAGGGCAGGGTTTCCTTTGAGACCTTTTCAGGTACAGGGCAGGGTTTCCCTCGAGACCTTTTCAGGTACAGGGCAGGGTTTCCCTCGAGACCTTTTCAGGTACAGTGCAGGGTTTCCTTTGAGACCTTTTCTGGTACAGGGCAGGGTTTCCTTCGAGACCTTTTCTGGTACAGGGCAGGGTTTCCCTCGAGACCTTTTCAGGTACAGGGCAGGGTTTTCTTTGAGACCTTTTCTGGTACAGGGCAGGTTTTACCCCGAGACCTTTTCAATTACAGGGCAGGGTTTACCCCGAGACCTTTTCAATTACAGGGCAGGGTTTTTTTCCCCAGACACCTTTTCAGGTACAGGGCAGGGTTTAATTCCCCAGAGACCTTTTCAGGTACAGGGCAATGTTTCCTATGAGACCTTTTCTGGAACAGGGCAGGGTTTACCCCGAGACCTTTTCAGGTACAGGGCAGGGTTTCCCTCGAGACCTTTTCTGGTACAGGGCTGGGTTTCTTTTGAGACCTTTTCTGGTACAGTGCAGGGTTTCCCTCGAGACCTTTTCAGGTACAGTGCAGGGTTTCCCTCGAGACCTTTTCAGGTACAGTGCAGGGTTTCCTTTGAGACCTTTTCTTGTACAGGGCAGGGTTTCACCCGAGACCTATTCAGGTACAGGGCAGGGTTTCCTTTGAGACCTTTTCAGGTACAGTGCAGGGTTTCCTTTGGGACCCCTTTAGGTACAGTGCAGGGTTTCCTTTGAGACCTTTTCTGGTACAGGGCAGGGTTTCCCTCGAGACCTTTTCAGGTACAGTGCAGGGTTTCCTTTGAGACTTTTTCAGGTACAGGGCAGGGTTTCCTACGAGACCTTTTCTGGTACAGGGCAGGGGTTCCCTCGAGACCTTTTCAGGTACAGGGCAGGGTTTCCTTTGAGACCTTTTCTGGTACAGGGCAGGGTTTACCCAGAGACCTTTTCAATTACAGGGCAGGGTTTAATTCCCCAGAGACCTTTTCAGGTACAGGGCAGGGTTTAATTCCCCAGAGACCTTTTCAGGTTCAGGGCAGGGTCTCATTCCCCAGAGACCATTTTAGGTCCAGGGCAGGGTTTCCCCAAAGACCTTTTCAGGTACAGGGCAGGGTTTCCCCAGAGACCTTATCAGGTACAGGGCAGGGTTTAATTCCCGAGAGACCTTTTCAGGTACAGGGCAGGGTTTCCCCGAGACCTTTTCAGGTACAGGGCAGGGTTTTGCACTTTTTCAGGTAAAGGGCAGGGTTTTCCCTGAGGCCTTTATAAAGAACCGTGTTATGCCATGGTACTGCCTACAGGCACCTGCCGTGAAATTCAGATAATTCACTATTTTTTTCAAAACATAAACAATATATGCATCATCCGAGTAACTTAAATAGGCTATACACGTATATTAAGGTGACTCAGAGGATTCATATATCGTTTATGTTTTGAAAAAAAAATAGGCCTACTGAATTATTCTGAATAGGTGCCTGTGGTACTGCCCTTAAAACAACATTGTAATTTAAAAGTTGTTTCTTTATGTTAAGCAAGTGAGTCTTATAAATAGGCTGGATAAGGCTGAACATACAGGATATAATATTTAAATGATCTATGATTTTGTTTTGTGTATCTTAAGGCCTTTAATCAGTATGTGTGAACAAGACCGAGATGGTTCCCTTTTGTTCAGTGGATTAAAAAAAAAGCCCGAAGGCAATGACTTCAGAAATCATGCATGCACATTCTTGTACATATAATACACACTGCACTTTTATGTCATTAGCTTGTTTATTCTGGTCTCAAAATGTAAAATAACTGTTTTCATAGCTTGCGCTTTCTGTTTCTCAGAATGGATTTCATAAATAACTTACAGGCAGATGTGATGAAATCATCACACTTTCACTTTGTGTTTGTTCTCCGTGTGGAGAGGAGTATTCACATGAGAACCCACGTGATTGACATGGTTGGTTTCTTTCCCAGCCAGGATGCTACTTGCGGTTTTGTAATCGCAGGCATAGTTGCCCTTGGTGTTATGAAAAAGAAAGTTACAGCACCAATGTGGTCGTTAACTATGTGTGAAGTGTTTATATTTATATGATGCCAAGTTAGAATAGGATAAGGTGGCAAAAAAACGAAGTGCGTCGGGAGGGGGTCATGTTACTTGAAGAGGCCATTGTGGTTTGGCTGCTTCGGAAAGTATTCTATATAAGTGTCCTGTAGTTGTAAAGGGAGCTGGGATGAAAGGATTGACGAATATATATATATATATATATATATATATATATATATATAAATATATATATATATATATATATATATTTACACACTAACAAACATATGAATAACCATATGTGTATATATACATATGTGTATATATATACATATTATATATTGTGGTCATGATACAACCAAATATATATTTATAAATATAGAGAAACTTGAAAGGGATGAAATAAACATTTGATACACCTGTTGTTCTCAGAAATAATCATGTGAACTTTATCATTACCACATAAATCAAACCAACCACTATTTTCTTAATCCGTCGATAAGAAATAAGTTTTTGATATAAAGGTGATTTTGCTATAAATATATACAAATCTGACCAGCATGACTACATGAACATCTTCAGAATAATGTATATTTATCTCACAATATGTTCACAAATGTGTCTGCCAATCTCATTCTAACCTGACTTGCAAGCACTTTAAGTTGATATGACTTTAAACTCACACTTTATGACAAATGACAGTTCTTTGGTTACTTATTTATATAACTAGAAGTTTATGTGTGTGTGTGTGTGTGTGTGTGTGTATCTCTGTCTGCTTCTCTCTCTGCATATATATGCAAATATATGCAAATATGCCAAGTAGTTTGGGTAGCCTAGTGGAGAGAATATAGTAGATAATGAAATTTTCTTTAGGCAGTTTGCATCATGCACAGACCCTTTAAGTCAATGTAACTATTTTAAATACCCTGTACTCAGATTGGTATACTATGTTTACTCATACTGATTCTTGTCAGAGAATTGATTATCATTTACTGAGCCAATGATAACGAGCTCCTTTTTCAGAGTCACTGAAGGTCGTTCTAGTTCTTTTTTAGAGTCAATGTATACCAATTCTTGTCAGAGCCATCAATCATCAATCATCCATCAAGATCATACCAGTGCTGATTCTTTTATCATCAATTATCATACTGATTCTTGTAAGAGCTCTCAATAATCATATTGATTCTTGTCAGAGCCATCAATAATCCAATTGGTACTTGACAGAGCTATCAAAAACCAGTTGAATTTTGTCGGAGCTACAAAAAATCGTACTGATTCTGACTGAATAATCAAAAATCATACTGATTCTTATCAGGGCCACCAATACTCATACTAGTACTGATTCTTGTCAGAACCATCCATAACTAGATATTTCTTGGCACCGCAGGTGCCATAGTATCCCCAGACAATTAATCCCCCCCCCCCTTAAAGAATAGGCACCCTATCTTCAGCAGCATATACTGACACTTAGCAAGCGACTATAGAAATATTCCATCTATCAACTTGAGAAACAATATTTTTCACCAAATATGGGGGCCAATATGTTGAATCTCTCTTAAGAAAACAGCATTAATTTATTTTACAGAAACAGGAAGGTAGGAGGCGCCACCTGTCTGGTTTTCAAGAAAATTTTCCAAGATGGTGGACATGCCAAATTTAAGACCAATACCTTGAACCACTCCAGAGATATGAGCAAATTTTACCAGAAGCACATGTACAGATGGACACCACGTCAAAACGATAACAGATGGCGCCACCAGTCTTGAGTACATGACTGAGGAGTCTAAGATCTAAGGATATGCACAATTTCAGGCCAATAGTGCAAATCACTCCTCAGAAAAGAGCATTAATTTATTTTACGGAAACCACTTGTCTGGTTAACGAGAAAACTTTCCAAGATGGATTGACATGCCAAATTTCAGACCAATACCTTGAACCAATCCGGAGATATGAGCAATTTTGACCCAAAGCACACATACAGATGGACGCCACGCTAAAACAATTGCTGATGGCGCCACCAGTCTTGAGTACAAAATACAGGAGTCCAAGATCTATGTATATACACATTTCCAAGATGGATAGAAAAATATACGAGTCAAGTTTGAAACCCATATACCAATCCAAGCTGGAGTTATCATCAGGAAATTTATGGGACAGTTGGCTCCTGTGACCTTCAACTTTGACCTTGTGACCTAAAAATGGATAGGGGTCTTCCTCTATTGACAGTTGAACTATATGTGCAAAATGAAAGGTCTGAGATAAAAAGTTTGGCTGAAAATGCATCCACAATTTTTTCATAGATGTTTGACCTGTGACCTTGAACTTTGACCTCATGACCTCAAAATCAATAGGAACCTTATTTTTTTATTGATGGACCATATGTAAGTCATGTTTAAAATCAATATATCAATCCAAGCTGGAATTATCATCCCGGAACCTAATTTTTGGACAGATGGCTCCTGTGACCTTCACCTTTGACCTTGTGCCCTCGAAATGGATAGGGGTCTTCCTCTATTGGCTGATGAACTATATGTGCAAGATAAAAGGTCTGAGATGAAAATTTTTGCTGAAAATGCATCCACAATCTTTTCAAATATGTGTCCTGTGACCTTGACCTTTGACCTCATAACCTCAAAATCAATAGAGGTCTTGCTTTTTTGATGGGCCATATATAAGTCAAGTTTGAAATCCATATATCAATCCAAGCTGGAATTATCATCCGGAAACTAATTTTTCGACAGATAGCTCCTGTGGCCTTGACCTTTGACCCCAAAATTGATATGGATCATCCTCTATTGGCTGGTGAACTAAATGTGCAAGATAAAAGGTCTGAGATGAAAAGTTTGGCTGAAAATGCATCAACAATTTTTTTAAAGATGTGTCCTGTGACATTGACCGTTGACCTTGTGACCCGAAAAAACAATTGGGATCTTGTTTATTTTTTTAATTGGACATATATAAGTCAAGATTGAAATCCATACATAAAAAAAAGCTGGAATTATCATCTGGAAACTAATTATTTGACAGATAGCTCCTGTGGCCTTCACCTTTGACCTAGTGACCCCAAAATCGATATGGATCATCCACTATTGGCAAGTGAGCTATATGTTCAAGATGGAAGATCTGGGATGAGAAGTTTGGCTTAAAATGCATCCACAATATCTTTAAAGATGCCAGTCGAGTGACCCTGACCTTTGACCTCATGACCCTAGAACCTATAGGGTTCTTACTTTAGTGGTGGGCCATACATAATTCACGTTTGAAATTCATATGGCTTTCATCACTGGAGATATCATAAGAGGTGTGTGATTTTCACCAAATATGGAAATATTAAAGTTCAAGGCCACTCTCATGGTAAAGGTCATGACCCAAATTTAAATAGACCTCATCCCATAACCCATCTCTCTATATGTTCATAATATGAAAGAAATCAGTCCATTAGTTTTTGACTTATAATGCTCACAATACTGTCAAGTGGCAATTATGGGGTATTAAAAGGTGTAAAAACAAGAAAGGAAAATAGGTGGTGCCACCAGTTTACGGCATATCACAAGGCTATCCAAGATCTTCGGTCATCTTAATTTTTGGACCAGTCCATGCAAACTTTCTTGAGATATTTAAGAATTTATGTTATTTTCAGCAAAAATAGACCTATTCAAGGTCACTCTTCTAGCAAAGGTCATGACCCCTTTTTAAACAGGCTTCCTCCTCTTACTTATATCCAAACAAATGTAAAGTTTGAAAAAGATCATTGAAATATTTTTTGAGTTAACTGCTCACAAGATTTTTCTGTGGCGGCAGCAGGACTGTCGTGAAACCATATAGTATCCCGACTTTTTCTGGGTATACAATCATATTGATTCTTGTCAAAGCCATAAAACGTCATATAGATTCTTGTCAAAATTATCAATTATCATACCGATTCTTGTCAGGCCCATCAATAATCATACTGTTTAGTCAGAGCTGTCAAAAATCATATTGATTCTTGTCAGAGCCATCATTTATAATACCATTTCTTTTCAAGGTTATCAAAAATCATGATTCTTGTCAGAGCTATCAAATATAATACTGATTCTTGTCAGAGCTATCAAATCATATTGATTCTTGTCAGAGCCATTAATAATCATACTGAATCTTTTCATAGCCATCAATAATCATACTTGTTCTTGTTAGCCCATCAATAATCATACTGATTCTTGTCAGAGCTATCAAATCATATTGATTCTTGTATGAGCCATTCATAATCATACTGAATCTTTTCAGAGCCATCAATAATCATACTGATTCTTGTCAGAGCTATAAAAAAATCATTGATTCTTGTCAGAACCATTAACAATCATACAGATTCTTGTCAGAGCCATCAATAAACATACTGGTTCTTGTCAGCCCATCAATAATCATATTGATTCTTGTCAGAGCCATAAATCATCATATTGATTCTTGTCATCACCTTCAATAATCAGCTTTATCCTTGTCCAAGCCATTGATAATCATATAGATCAACATGCATTAAACAGTATATTGATATATATTGTGTCAGTTATAGATTTTACACTGGTAACTGAACATACTATTAAATATCAGGTTAAAAACAAAACACAAGATAATTTCTAAATCTTTAATATTTATAACAAAACATTACTGTACACATACACTATTGCAAACAAAATATTCCAACTTAGCTACCATCAGTAATATACTGAGACACAACTGAGAGTATGTCGATAAATAAATTATATATCAACCATTAATCACTGCCTATTTGAGTAATTCCAGTAAGTTAGCTCTCTATTCAGTGTCTTTTTTTATCTCTCATACACTCACTCTCATGTAAATATAATCTCATGTAAATATATTTGTTTACTGTGTGGTCAAATTCATTTTTAACAGCAATCTGAGAAAAAAAAAAAAAATTACATCATGGATAAATACCCTTTCATGGTTCACTCAAAAAGTCATCCTTTGTATTTTAATAATCTAATACTTCTACTGTAGGAGGCAAATACTGCCCCCTGTCAACCCTAATTAAAACTATTGAACTTAACTAAATTTAAAAATCTTATTTGGCATTGCATAAACATTGGCAAATTAATATTGGTGTATTCACAAAATATATAAAAATGTATTTTGTTCAGAAGGATCTAAAAAGATTAAGAACATTTCTTCGGAACTGGATGGTCTAACTAGAACTGATTATAATCCTCAATTATTGTATCATGAATATCTCCCACTTGCATTTAACCCTCATTGCACTACATTGACTACAGCAAAAGGGTTCCATATGGGATATTCTGGCATGTAAAGTCACTCAGACTGGTCGATTTAAATTATGTACATTAATTATGTAAACAGTTATGTTTTTCAACATGTGTGACTTCATAGAAAATCGGATGTTTAAAAAATTACATTGATTCTTGACTAGCCCATCGATTTAGGTAGATATCTGTCCACCAGATGGCCCTAGTGTTCAGCTTGTGTCTGAGAGAATTCTGTTCCATCATTGTCAGTGACTTGTACAACAGAATATAACCATAAGGTGACAGAGAAACTAGCTGATGTTCATATGTATTCTTATATCATCCAAATTTCATAAACTGTTCTGTAGTGCAAATCACATTTTGTTTCATCAGACAGTTTTCTAAAAAAAATACCCATATATTACTCAAACTGCTACCAACAAAGTATGATAAAAGTTAAATTTTCTTGAATAAAATGCTTATCAAAATGTTTACCCTAACATAACTTCATAATAGAAAAAATATCCTCAGATCTGCATTGTTTGAAGCTAAAACATTCTTTAACAGATTCTAAACAGTTTGAAAATATTTTTGCAAACTGGTCCCTGTAAGCGCTGTATGCAGCAGATCTTTCATGGATCACCACCTCCCTGCAGAGTGCACAAAATGTTAGTTGTTTGTGCTGAAGACTGCTCATCTGTAGGGGAGCATATGTGGACAGTGCTGTTGGAGTATTTTACTCATGTTCTGAGCTCTGCTGTAAGACATCTTGTAAACTGTTGTAACATTCGTCAGCAAGATGCTCCTGAAGAATAAAACAGATCAACTTTTTACTTTTTCTAGGAGGCTGATAAAGAGAGAGAGAATTCACCACTTACTGCACTGAAAGCTACCATTTTTTAACATATTACACTGTGAGAAGAAAAATCCTTTCAATTACATTTATGTTCAACTGTGCATCACATATTCACTTACTAATATACTACACATATAGTCTGATGTCATAATGTTACACTGTATTAAATAGGAAATGCAGAGATACATTAACTCATGATTTATGGTTGGTTGACAGTTTGGTAAAGTTTGTAGACCTACAGATCGCATTTTACATGTTTCATTTACTCTGTCTAGAAATACAGACCAAGGGGTCTTCTACTAGCTGTTACGTGACTATTTAATTTGAAATCTCAAATTTGTGATGGTGCTGTAAAATATATATTATACTTTATTCAATGCCAAGGCTATATACACAGAGCATTCTGAGTGCTGCTTAATGAGCATAACAAAAAATAAAATTAATAAAATTAAAACACTTTCTGGTTACAAATTCAGTTTAAAAAAATACTTTTTTTATTTGAAAAATAAGTTCAGACGTTGCCACTATCTAATCGATAGAAGTTGGGAACACTGTTTAGTATTTCACTATCTGATCACATAATTTATCATACTTCGGTGGAGCTCACCTTTCCCATGGGTAATGACCTAGAATGACTGTGCCTTCTGGGCCTGCCACCAGGTAGCGCATCTTGTCACTCAGGTGAGGGCAGGGACACCTGGAGTTCTTAATCAGGATGTATGTGCCATCCATGGTTGCATTAGTCCTACCTGTCAAAGAAATTAGTCATCAGAGGGAAAAATGTCAAGACCAGTTACCTGTTACCTCAACACAAGAACTGCTACAAGGCTAGAAACTCAAGTGCCTAACTGTTCATTAAATTTTACATTTGGTAAAGCTGTTTAAATTATAAATTATAACAATATGATAATATACAATTATAATTAAATACAAATATATATAATATCAATTTAAGTGAAAGATTTTTGTTTTATCATTCAGCCGATATACAATAATTTGAATTATTCAAGTGAAAACACTCATGGAATCAATCAAGATTATATATAAGCCTAAATACATCTTACATTCATGAAAATTAATATACAAAATAATAAAACTGATAAAATAACTTTACTGGTATCATAAGAATAATTTATAGTTGTATAACTTTGCAAACTGCAGAGGAAAAATTCTATAAAAATTTAAAGTTAAATGTGGAAAATGATTCAAAATATTTGTAAGAATACCAGCTTGGTAAAACACAGTATGCCAATGGTCACTTGAAACATTAGGAGAATATACTGAGCATATGTACAAAGAATATTCTAATACAGTTTTTAATGACAACTTGATAATTACTACTGGTGCAATCTGTTGACACATGTCACAAGCCATCAGAATAAATGACCAATAAGGTTTTGATTAAATGGTAACAACAAAATCAGTATCTTTGGAAAAAAAATCTGAAAATGAAACACATACCAATGCATACCTTGCAGCATTACTCTGTCCACGATGACATCATATTTTTCAAAGCCTTTTTCAACAGAATAGTGTGTCACTTTCACGAGCAAAGCTGCAGGAAAATAATCAAAGGTTAGTAGTTCCTGGTACTGCTGATAAAGTAATAAAGGAGTAATAAATCATAGTAGGACAGATTTAAGATGCATCATTCAATTCTAAATTCTGACAAATCTAATTACAGCTTCTTTAAATTGACTGCAGTGGCATTTTAAAAGGGGAATAAGGAAACAATATATCCTGAACACTTGAAGAAACCACTTGAATGGCTACTTTAATAGGGCAGTCTTACTTACAATACAGTTCAACAAAGTTTTCCATACGATTATATGAAAATTCAGTTTATTTCTAGAGAACACCAAAAGTTTGATCAAGGTCTTTGGTATGGTTAATGAACTGTGTTATATAAAGTAACGCATATTTACTAATACTTACCAAAGTGAAATTCTGTGCATATTTTAGTTATTAGCTGGCTTACAATGTTTCCTGTGATGGGTCCATCCCTGATACATGAACCACACTTGCCTGCAAATGCAGTCGTGCAAATCTTTAGTTGTTTGCATAATGACCACCAGGTGACACTGATCATTAACTGTGATATCAGAATAACTGTTAGCATTGACTCTTAGTGATCGATCAAATTGGATGTTATCACAAAGGTAAGAAATATAATGCAAATCACTGTTACCATAAAAACTAAAATACATTTACTTTAATAATCATATGATAATTTAATATTATCACAATAATTCTTAGCTAACAAGTGGATAATGTGTTATCTTTCAAAGGATTACAAATTTATTGTTGTAATAAAAACCAATACTAAAAATTGACTTACCAGTACAAATGCAGCCACTATCTGAGCAGAGAGCAAGTGGTGAAGGCTCTGTTAGGTGTGGTGGAGTTATCGTTTTTGTGCAGCCATAGTCTAAATATAAACAAATATCCATGGATATGGAGTTATATCTCATTTACATATGGGCTAATATAAATGTTTATATTGTTCTCTCCCTTGGCTGGAATAACATATCAAGGTACATCAACTAACCAAAATAAATATGTACTTTCTTTATGTTAGTGAACAGTGTTAAAACTTGATAGAGGAAACACTCGATGGTCTTATAGAACTAGGGACCCATGGATCTAGACACTCAGCTGAATTTGTCTATAGATTATGTTTATGAGCTTTTTCAAAATATGTGTCCTGTGATGAGTTTGAAGCTAACCTGTCTACCTGCCTGGAGTTATCATCCATAAACAAATTTGTGAATGGATGGGTCCTGTGACCTTGACCATTGACCTAGTGACCCGTAAATCAAAAGAAAACTCTTACTTTATTGGTGGGCCATATTTAAATCAAGTTTGAAACCAGTTTGTTCATCAAAACTGGTGCTATCATTCAGAAACAAATATGTGGACAGATGATTACTGTGACCTTGACCTTTGCCCTTGTGACCCCAAAATTAATCAAGTTAATCTCCTATTTGCAGTTCAACTATATTTGCTAGATGGAAGGTTTGGGCTGAAAAGTTTGGCTTTAAATGCATCCACAATCTTTCTAAATAAGTGGGTCCTGTGACCTTGAACTTTGATCTTTTGACCCGAAAATCAAGAGAGTTCTTGCTTAATTGGTGGGCCATATATAATTCAAGTTTGAAATCAAGATGTCAATCCAAACTAGAGTTATCATCAGGAAACAAATATTACACACATACATAAAGACAAACAGACAGACAGACGGACGGACAAGGTTATTACTATAGGGCAACTGCCTATTCAAGCGGGGCCCTAATAACACACAAGGTTTCAGCAACAAGATGAAACCACAATTGCAAATCTGATAGTATAAATATAATTTGGAAGTCTCAAAATCAAGGGGGAAAAATCATAAAATATAGAAAAAATACAGGTGGCACCACCAGTTTTTTGGAACTGACAAAACTAGTCATGTTTAATATTCAAGGCAAGATTCATGGCAATCCATGCATATCAAGATACTTGAGGTTTTGTATCAAATTTTAAATTATTTTTTGGGGTACTTACTAGCCCCATAGCTCAGAGGATATAGGTGGCAGGGACCTAATTTCAGGTTTCCAAGGAGATTTTTTATTAACCTACCTGGATATTCAGTAAACATTTTCTTGAGTTAGCAGTTACGGTTTGTGCCCTGCTAAAGGATGGATGGCCAGACAGAAGATGGACATAGTGCCATCCCTATACCTCAGTTGACTTTCAGTCAGCTAAGTTAACAAGTGACCCATGGGTCATGACGCTCAGCTGACTGGGAAGAGATTCGCAAAAGGAAATTTTATCATCAGAATGGTAGTATATACCCATTCAACTGAAGCATCAAACAGATTAACCAACAGGCCAAGATTTAGTCTGTATTTATATATCTCAAAAATAGAGAAAAATGTGTAAACTTTTAAAACTAGAATACGGGTAACCGACAAGTGACTACATGTATCTGCCAAAATCAGATAGTGAGGCATGGATTGAGTGGCAAGGGGAAATAGAGTGAGGTATGTTGCATATTAGCATGGATGTCTGCAGCCTAAATGTGTATGTAGGTTGTGCCACCTACCACAAATCCAGAAAGCTGTCCAAGTTGTATACACCTGCAAAATTTTAGGCAGAAAAGTCAAACCACTACATGTATATGAGCGATTTTTGCCCATGGCAGACAAACAGACAAACACTGTGCAAAAATCTTTCCAGGTAACCCCTCCAGTTTTGTGCATGATAAAGACCTATGTGAGATCTAAACACATGCACAATTTTGGCCCAATCGGTCAAATGGTTCCTGAGATATGAGCTTGGATGTGTCCAGCATTAACTAGAATGTAGGTGGCGCCACCTGTCATAAAATCAAGAAAGCTGTCCACGATGTATAAACCTGCAAAATTTTAGGCAGTTATGTCGATCCACTACAGAGAAATGAGTAATTTTAGGCCACGGCAGACTAACAGACAGACGCTGTGCAAACATTGTTACAGGTGGCGCCACCATTTTTTGTGTATGTTACAGAGCTATCAAAGGGCTACATTTGTATAAATTTTATTTCCTGATCGGTCAAACGGTTCCCGAGATATAAGCTTGGATGTCATCAGTGTGAACGTGAACGTAGGTGGCGCCACCTGTCATAAAATCAAGAAAGCTATCCTGGATGTATACACATGACGAATTTCAGGTGAATTAGTCAATTCACTGCAGAGATATGAGTGATTTTAACAAAAGGCAGATGAACAGATGGACACTGTGCAAACATGGTTACAGGTGGCGCCACCATTTTTTGTGTATGTTATAAAGCAATCCAAGGGCTACATTTGTATCAATTTTATTTCCTGATCGGTCAAACGGTTCCCGAGATATGAGGGTTTATGAGTGGAAACAGACCCACAAATGGACACTGGATAGAGAGGAAAGGTCAGAGGTCAATGCAAATTGGTTAGGCACCAGTTCACATGTGACCCGATAATAGGTGTAAGTTTGGGAAAAATCGGTCCATTAGTCTCCGAGGAGCTCTCTGGAAACGAACGCGGCGGCGGCGGAGGAACTCGGTCAAAAACATAGTATCCGCAAAACTTCGTTTTGGCGGATACAAAAATACAGGTGGCTCCACCAGTCTGCAGAAACTAATAAAAACACTTAATGGTCAATATCCATGCAAAAAATCATGGTGATCTCTGCATTAGTTGTTCAGATACTTCAGTTTTTGTATCAAATTGTCCATTATTCTGAGGGATACTTTGGAGTCCTATAGCTTGAAGGATATGGGTAACAGAGACCTAATTTCAAGTTTCCACAGGCACCTTTCATGGGCCTCCTTGCATGACAAGAATGAAGATTCTAGGTCCAGTTGTTGCGATTTGTACCCTGTTGACAGATAACCACATCTTTAAAGGTCTCAAAAAAAAAGAAAAAAATTCGTAAAAATTTGAAAAAAAAATAGAGGTGGCACACCCAGTCTGCAGAAACTGATGAACAGCTCATGATCAATATGTATGCCGAAAATCATGACCATCAGTGTTGTAATTATTGAAATACTGCAGTTTTTGTATCAAATTTTCCAATATTCTGGGGGGGGGGGTATTTTGGACCCATACAACTTAAAGAATATGGGTAACAGAGACCTAATTTCAAGTTTCCATGGAGACTTTACATGGGTCTCCCTGTGTGTCAAGAATGAAGATTCTTGGTCCAGTTTTTATGATTTGTGCCCTGTTAACAGATGTTCATATCTTTAAAGGTCTCAAAAATACAGAAAAATTTCGAAAAAAAAACGAACAAATACAGGTGGTGCCACCAGTCTGCAGAAACTTATGAAACACTCCATGATCAATATCCATGCAAACAATTATGGTTATCTCTGCATTAGTTGTTCAGATACTTTAGCTTTTGTATCAAATTTTCCATTATTCTGAGCTGTACTTTGGAGTGCCATAGCTCAAAGGATATGGGTAACAGAGACCAAATTTCAGGTTTCCATGGAGACTTATCATGGGTCTCCCTGTGTGTCAAGAACGAAGATTCTAGGTCCAGTCGTTACGATTTGTACCCTGTTGACAGATAACTACATCCTTAAAGGTCTCAAAAATGGAGAAAACAATTCGTGAACATTGAAAAATACAGGTGGCGCCACCAGTCTGCACAAACTGATGAAACATCTCATGATCAATATGTATGTCGAAAATCATGACCATCAGTGATGTAGTTAATGAGATATTGAAGTTTTTGTATGAAATTTTTGACTATTCTGGGGGGTAATTTTTGGCCCCATAGCTCGAAGGATATGGGTAACAGAGACCTAATTTCTGGTTTCCATGGAGACTTTTCATAGGTCTCTCAGTGTGTCGAAAATGAAGATTCTAGGTCCAGTCGTTATGATTTGTGCCACACTAACAGATGACAGCATCCTCAAAGGTCTCAAAAATAGAGGAAAAAATCGTAAAAAATCAAACAGTACAGGTGGCGCCACCAGTCTGCAGGAACTGATCGAACATCTCATGATCAATATGTATGCCAAAAATGAAGACCATCAGTGATGTAGTTATTGAGATATTGAAGTTTTTGTATGAAATTTTTTACTATTCTGGGGGGTACTTTGGGGCCCCATAGCTCAAAGGATATGGGTAACAGAGACCTAATTTCTGGTTTCCAAGGAGATTTTTCATGGACCTCTCAGTGTGTCAAGAATTAAGATTCTAAGTCCAGTCTTTATGATTTGTGCCTTGTTAACAGATGTTCACATTTTTAAAGGTCTCAAAAATAGAGAAAAAAATTCGTAAAAAATCGAAAAATACAGGTGGCGCCACCAGTCTGCAGGAAGTGATGTAACATCTCATGATCAATATGTATGCCAAAAATCATGACCATCAGTCAAGTAGTTAATGAGATATTGAAGTTTTTGTATGAAATTTTTGACTTTTCTGGGGGGTACTTTGGGGCCACATAGCTCGAAGGATATGAGTAACAGAGACCTAATTTCTGGTTTCCAAGGAGATTTTTTATGGACCTCTCAGAATCCCAAGTTACAAGGTTCTAGGTCCAGCGGTTACGATTTGTGCCTGGTTAACGGACGGACAGACGGACAGACGGACAACGGACAAAGAGTGATCGCTATAGCTCAGATGACTTTCAGTCAGCTGAGCTAAAAATGATAAAGTAATTTATATATCACATAAGGACTTTGGTGATAGTCAAGAGTTAGCCACATGAGGACATACTCTCATGTTTGTGTTTGTGTTTGTAAGAAACCTGGAACTGAGTATAAATTGGTGTTGTATATATATATATATATATATATATATATATATATATATATATATATATATATATATATATATAACACACATATGATGTTAACATCTGAAAAGCTGTGTATGTATGTGCAAGTATTTGTACCTTTCCTTCTCCATGGATACAAGGTAACTAGTGCAGGATGCAGGAAAGAAGCTGCATATTCCCTTTTAATCCGATATTGCAGGCAAATACGGGAAGCTTGATATATCTGTAAATATTAAAACGTTACATGCTTTCAGAATAAACTGGCACTTGTCTCCTAATACTTTTTAATTATCATGCATTTTATATAATCAGTCATAAAATTAAGCTTTATTCATTACAAGTTCTGTCCCCATTTTAATGTGGATGAAATAGTGCATACAAGTAATTATGAGTAACAATTCCTCATACATTTCTATCCCATTTCTTTTACTAATGTTCAATACATTTTACAGAAAATACTGATGTGAGAATAAAAACTTGAGGTGAGGTGATTAAATATTTTATGTGCACTGATACTTACATTTTTAAGATAAAAGACCACTGCAATATCAGTGACTTCAAATCTCAACACATGGATTGTGTCAATCTGAAAAGATAAAATGACAAATGTTTAATGTTGTTCAAAGTTGAATGAATGTAATGCATTTTAAATTAAATGAAGTCTGATTGTGAAAACAATTATTTATATGAAACCGGAGGTTTATACTGAAACCTTGCCTGGGTAGATCTTCCAGCCAATGGTGATCTTAGTTGCCATTTGCAGAAGACATGCATGAATTAACAACTTGGTCTAGTGATTTTTACAGTGAAAGGGTAAAACCTTTGTATTAGTAGAATTGATCAGTGTGGCCACTGTAACTTTGGTGACAGGATGGCTAATCCTGGATTTTTATTAGTTTTAAAATAGATTGAATAGTAAATAGGTGAACTCATTAAGACAGACCACTGAAATCCAAAAAGAATGATTTTGATAATTGGTGGAGCCAGGTGGCTCTGACTTGACCAACTCTTCATAATGATGAAGAGGCCAGTGCCTGGCAAACCTATCATATTTGCTAAGTGCCTGCCACCTAGTGATTAATTTCACAACCAACTCTTCTAGGTTTACAGCCTATTATTATTATATGGTTCCAAAGTTTTCTTCAAACGGATGATGTGCTCTTTCTTTCACTCTTCAAAAAATCTTACCTTTTGTAAGTCTTCAATTATTGGTTTAAATCCTGTAAACAGCCCAACCTCAAGGATTGCCACAGGTATACCCGTAATATTACTAGATGCACTCCTAAATCTGTGCCTGACACACACTTTTATGTCCAGGACAACGCTGCTGCCCCTAAGATGGTTTATCTTTTTATTAGTTGGCACCACACCAAAATATTCTTCATCCCCAAAGGAACTCCCACTGTCAGTTTTATCAAAGTTCAAAAAGCCCTCATGGTCAAAAGTATCCATATATGAGGCTTTGCCAGTAGCTCTGTCATATTTATCATCCTCAAAAGTGCTCCCATCAAAATCATAATCTTCTTCATATGAATCAAATATAAACCGTGCTTCCTCGCTGTCTCCTGTGCTCTCCATTTCTTCCCCAGTGCTGCTGTGAAGTTCATCATCATTTTTGGGAAGGATGGAAGGAACACTAAAAAAATGAAAATACAAGAAAGAAATGAATAAAAGCCAGACATTTTCAAAATGTCAAACCAAAAACAGAATCTTCTGTGAATAATTATTGAAAGGTTTTTTCAGACTTGGGACATGCATTACATGAGCTTAAATGTGTTCTGCTCCATTCTTTGTTGTGCCTAATGAAAGTCTGGATTGATGGCCTACAGGTAAAGGCCTTCACAACAGCTCAGTAATCTTTCAAATCAGATAAACTAAGAAATTTGGACATTTCTGATTGGAAAATATTCAATTTGTAATTGCATTACATCATTTGGTGGATGATTACTGAAATCAGTTATATAGTAATCTCCAAATACATGGAACAGGGACAATCACTTACAGAACTGATTTAGTTCATTGCCAGGTTTAACAAGTATCCTGTGGTCATGATGCTCAGCCAACTAGGAAGACATTCACAAAAGGAATTTTATCATCTGAATGCCAAATTTCGTATGTGGTATCCCCATTCATCTGTAGCAATTAAAGTTCTTCAAAATCAACAAGAAGAAAAAGTTTCAAGATAATATGTCAAGCCATTTCCATGAAATCTAGCCTTTTTGTATGCAGTCAGCTGAGCTAAAAATGACCATGCACATTTCTGAAGGACATCCCCCGATGTCAAGACAGAAGATTCTAGTAAAGATTTGTGCCCTGTCTGTCAGGGTGCTTGGGTCTTTGGCCACTTATATAGGTCACCATGACCTAATTTCAGGTTTACATAGAGATTGCCCAAGACTTTGGCCAGTATCACACAAAATATAGGTCACTATGACCTAATTTTAGGTTTCCATTGAGATTGCCCAAGACTTCCCTGTATATTACCTTGGAACATTCTACAGCTAGTAGAAACAATATGTGCCCATCTGATTTTCAGGGTGCTAAAAATCATGTTTTTTGGCCCAATTTTCACAGAATATAGGTCAACATCACCTAATTTCAAGTTTCCAAGGAGATTTGCCAATGACCTCCCTGGATGAACAGTTAGAAGTTTTTAGGATTATCGGTCACAGTTTGTGCCCTGTTATCAGCTGGACTGCTTCATTTGAACATCTCAAAAATAGAAAAAAAATGTGCAAACATTTGAAAAAACAAGAGGCCCATGGGCCATGACGCTCAGCTGAACTTGAATTACAAGCATGTTTTGCATGCAAAATCTAATGAATATGTAGTCATCATACATTAGTTTTAACTGGTATTGCAAGAATTAAATTTTAACCATATTCAACTTATATTAACTGAAGGCAATGAAGAACCTGGGAAAAAATTGAACAAACTACAATATAAAAAATCTTTAATAAACATCATAAAATGGTCAATTACTCGGTTCAATTCACCAATTAAAAAAAAAACTTGATTAACTATTTCATTTATCTTGTCACCATGGAATATATGTATCTGTAAAAATTAGAAAAATGAAGGTGGTGCAACCACTCTACAGTAAATGATGGAACACTCCATGATCAATATGTATTAGTTATTCAGAAAATTTTCAATCATCTATCTCGGGGAACTTACAAGCCCAATAGGTTGAAGGATATGGGTAACAGAGACCTAATTTCAGGTTTGGAAGGAGATTTTTGATGGACCTCCCAGGATATCAAGTAAGAAGATTCTAGGTCCAACTGTTACAATTTGTGCCCTGTTAATGGATGACCACTTTATTTGAAGGTGTCAAAAATAGTGAAACAAATATGTAAAAATAAAAAAATATAGCTGGCACCACCAGTCTGAAGGAACTTATGAAACATTCAATGATTAATATGCAAAAAAAAAAAAAAATGGGAATCAATGCATTACTTATTCAGATCCTGGAGCTTATGTATCATATTTTTAATTATTTTTGGGGCAGTACTTATGATCCCCATAGCTCAAAGGATATGAAGGTGTCAAAAATAGAGAAAAAAATGCATAACAATTTGAAAGAAATACAGGTGGTGCCACCAGTCTGCAGGAATTGATGAAACACTCCATGATCAATATGCATGCAAAGAATCATGGTGATCAATCCATTAGTTATTCAGATACTGGGGCCTTTGTGTCAAATTTTTAATTATTCTGGGGGATGTTTCTGAGCCCCATAGCTCGAAGGATATGCATAACAGAGACCTATTTCAGGTTTCCAAGGAGATTTTTCATGGTCCCCTCTTGAATTCAAGTTGGAAGATTCTACGTCCAATGGTTATGATTTGTGCCCTGTTTACAGATGACCGCATCTTTGAAGGTCTCTTAAATAGAGAAAAAAATGCATAACAATTCGAAAAAATACAGGTGGCACCACCACTCAGCAGGAACTGATGAAACACTCCATGATGAATATGCATGCGAAGAATCATGGTAATCAATGCATAAGTTTTTCAGATACTGGAGCTTTTGTATAAAATTTTGATTATTCTGGTAGGTACTTCAGAGCCCCATATCTCGCAGGATATGGGTAACACAAACCTCATTTCAGGTTTTCTTGGAGATTTTTTTCATGGACCTCCCTGGATGTCAATATAGAAGATTCCAAGTCCATGGTTACGATTTGTGCCTGGTTAACAGACAGAGAGACAGACGGACGACAGACAAAGAGTGGTCACTATAGCTTTAATGACATTCAGTCAGCTGAACCAAAAAATCTTAAAAAATCGAAAGAATACAGGTGGTGCCACCAGTCTGCAGAAACTGATGGAACATTCCATGACCAATATCCATGAAAAGAATTATGGTGATCAATGCATTAGTTTATCAGATACTTAAGCTTTTGTATCAAATTTTCCATTATTCTTGGGGGTACATCGGAGCCCCATAGCTCAGAGATTTTGGGTAACAGAGACCTAATTTCAAGTTTCCATGGAGACTTTTCATGGGTCTTCCTGTCTGTCAAGAATGAAGATTCTAGGTCCAGTCGTTACAATTTGTACCCTGTTGACAGATAACTACATCCTTAAAGGTCTCAAAATTAGAGAAAAAAAAATTGTGAAAATTTGAAAAAATACAGGTGGCACCACCAGTCTGCAGGAACTGATAGAACACCTCTTGATCAATATGTATGCAATATGTATCAGTGTTGTAGTTATTGAGATGTTGCAGTTTGTTTTTATTAAATTTTCCATTATTCTGGGGGCTAATTGGGAGCCCATCACACAGCTCAAAGTATATGGGTAACAGAGACTTTATTTCAGGTTTCCATGGAGACTTTTCATGGACCTATCAGTGTGTCAAGAATGAAGATTCTAGGTCCAGTCTTTATGATTTGTGCCCTGTTCTCATTTTTAAAGGTCTTAAAAATAGAGAAAACAATTCGTATAAATTGAAAAATACAGGTGGCACCACCAGTCTGCAGAAACTGATGAAACATCTCATCATCAATACGTATGCCAAAAATCATGACCATCAGTGATGTAGTTAATGAGATATTGAAGTTTTTGTATGAAATTTTTGACAATTCTGGGGGGTAATTTGGGGCCCCATAGCTTGAAGGATATGGGTAGCAGAGACCTAATTTCAGGTTTCCATTGAGACTTTTCATGAGTCTCTAAGTGTGTCGAGAATGAAGATTCTAGGTCCAGTCATTACGATTTGTGCCACGTTAACAGATGACAGCATCCTTAAAGGTCTCAAAAATAGAGGAAAAAATCGTAAAAAAATCTAACAATACAGATGGCACCACCAGTCTGCAGGAACTGATGGAACATCTGATCATGAATACGTATGCCAAAAATCATGACCATCAGTGATGTAGTTAATGAGATATTGAAGTTTTTGTATGACATTTTTGACAATTCTGGGGGGTAATTTGGGGCCCCATAGCTCAAAGGATATGGGTAACAGAGACCTAACTTCAGGTTTCCATGGAGACTTTTCATAGGTCTCTGAGTGTTTCGAGAATGAAGATTCTAGGTCCAGTCGTTACGATTTGTGCCACATTAACAGATGACAGCATCCTAAAAGGTCTCAAAAATAGAGGAAAAAAATCGTAAAAATTCTAACAATACAGGTGGTGCCACCAGTCTGCAGGAACTGATGGAACATCTCATGATCAATATGTATGCCAAAAATCATTACCATCAGTGATGTAGTTATTGAGATATTGAAGTTTTTGTAAGAAATTTTTGACTAATCAAGGGGGTACTTTTGGGCCCCATAGCTCAAAGGATATGGGTAACAGAGACCTAATTTCTCGTTTCCAAGGAGATTTTTTCATTGACCTCTCAATGTCTCAAGAATGAAGATTCTAGGTCTAGTCTTTACAATTTGTGCCTTGTTAACAGATGTTCACATTTTTAAAGGTCTCAAAAATAGAGAAAAAAATTTGTAAAAATCAAAAAATACAGGTGGCGCCACCAGTCTGCAGGAACTGATGGAACATCTCATGATCAATATGTATGCAAAAAATCATGACCATCAGTGATGTAGTTAATGAGATATTGATGTTTTTGTATGAAATTTTTGACTTTTCTGGGGGGTACTTTGGGGCCCCATAGCTCGAAGGATATGGGTAACAGAGACCTAATTTCTGGTTTCCAAGGAGATTTTTCATGGGCCTCTCAGAATGCCAAGTTACAAGGTTCTAGGTCCAGCGGTTACGATTTGTGCCTGGTTAAAAGACGGACAGACGGACGACGGACAAAGAGTGATCGCTATAGCTCAGATGACTTTCAGTCAGCTGAGCTAATAAAAGTGGCACCACAAGTCTTAAGGAACTGATGAAATACGCCATGGTCAATATACATAGAAAGAATCATGGCAATCAATGTATTAGTTATTCAGATACTGGAGCTTTAGTATCAAATTTTTAAATTATTCTGGGGGTACTTTCTAGCTCCATAGCTCAGAGGATATAGGTCACAGTGACCTAATTTCAGGTTTGCATTGATATTTTTTATGGATCTCCATGGTTGTAATGTTAGAAGATTCTAGACCTAGTGGGTACAATTTGTGCCCTGTATGACAGACTGTACTCAAAATTATGTGTTCAGCCTGTAGTTTGCAAAATGTAGGCCATCATGACCTTATTTCAGGTTTCCAAGGAGATTGGCCTACGACCTCCCTGGATGTACAGTTTGAAGTTTCTAGGTCTAACAGTTACGATTTGTGCCCTGTGAAAGGACGGATGGACAGATGATGTACAAAGAGTGATTGCTATAGCTCAGATGACTAAAAGTCAGCTGAGCTAAAAACTCTTGTGTATCATATCACTGAAGAATGACACATAGTAAAGACAGACACTTAAGTATTTTATAAGCAGTGAGTAAATAGCACATTGCATGGTTGGTACACCTATGATATACTGTTCTTAAATTTTTTAAAAGTTTTTGTACATAAACATATTGAATGATGAATGGTTTTATCATTGACACTTACTTGTGCCAGGCAGACTTCACATGAGTCCCCTCAACCACCAGATCAAAGATACAGTCAGTCACCTGGCCACTTCCCTCTGACCCTGGTTCAGGTGACTGAAATACACAGGTATGTCTTCAGTCATATAATACTAGGCTCATTATTTTGTAATCTCATTTATTAAAACTTCTTGCTTTAGCAGGGTTTGCCAGGTTTCATAAGGCACTGGCACAGGGCCAAGAATTGTTATTAGAACAGCTTTTTGTGCCACTCCCTTGTGGTGAAATCTGGCAAACCCTGCCTTAGAAAGCAGTGGTTAAAATGGTTCTTGCACAAGAGAATGTTTCCTTTTCAAGCACCATACTAACAGAGTTTCAAATTGCATCTTATTGTAATTCTGGAGTTATATTTAATACTTTACTAGAGGACAGTTAAGATAAACTATATATGTAATAGCTCATACTCAACTTTTATCATCCTGCATTGACATTTGTACTTTGAAGACAGGTGCTAATGTAACTTCACTACTACATACATTTCCATAATTATTCCATGCATATCTTCAGTTACCCAAAAAAATCAAACCACAGGCAAAAGAAAAGCATAATCACTTGAACCTGGCTGATGATAATTTACGATGGCTTTTACGGTACCATAGCTTTGCACATTAGTGACACATCTGTAATTCTTTTCATAGTTTCCATTTGATGGCTTCTACAATTTGCATGTGATTAACACTAGGAATTTTTAATTTTCAGCACTTACAGTGATTGTAACATTCTTCACAATACTGTCTCCTCCATGGACAGAATATGCTGTGACCTTGATCTGAACTTGACCTGTTTCCATTGGAACAACCGGCAGCACCACAGTGTGTGCACCGTGGGCTGGTAGTCTGAACTTCTGAGGAGCTTTATCCTCAGGCCCAGTACACAGGCCCTCATGACTCTCTATGTACAAAATGACCTAAAGATATACAGATAAAAACACTGAAAATCTGAATACAGTTTATGGTATAAATGTTTCATAAAAATAATAAGGTAAAAATATTTCATAAAAAATACCTGTCACCATTTGAAAATATACTTTTTTAAAATTGTATTTCCCACTCATATTTGTAATATTCATAATTTTGTTTTAATTTAAATAATGAACAGTCTGGCAGCAAATCCTGCAGAACATTTAGTGGGTTCTTTTTTTATGATACTGGCTAAATAATGCTATATTTTTTGTTTGTTTTCAAAGTAGTCACACCTGATTCCAATAGAAAGATATATTAACAACATGAAGAGCAAGTAAGCACCATGACAACTAAAGGTACTTTTTTTTCTTGAAACATTATGGTATCTGCCAAAATTTTGTTCCTAAACCATTTGCTTTCTCCTTATTCCTGTGGACATGTGGAAATAAACTTGGACCAGGTGTAACCAGTGGTGTGAAACATGAACATAGTACACAGACCACCTGGTAGCCTTACCACTCAACTTCACAAAATCAAAATTTTTCAACTGCCACTCAGTGTTTCAGAACCTTGTATGTCCATGTTTTTTCTACTTGTTTAGGAGTTCATGTGTATGCACAAGTTTGGACCTCCAGTCACACAGTCTTTTTATGGTAAACAGACACATGTGGACTGTGCTTGCTCACACACTGAACCATCACAGCTTGTGAAACATGTGAATTGGACAAACCATAAGTCATTATTTTTATTGTTATGCAACATTTGTATTGCACCCTAATATAAAAATAATAAGCTCTAGAGCACTTTACATAAAAGATATGAAAACATTTAAAAGTTGACAACACGAAGGGTTAAAAAACCCTAAAAATAATGCTACACAACAGATTAAACACGTGTTTAAAAAGAAATGTCTTGAGTTGTTTCTTAAAAGTGGGAATAGAGCCAGCATTCCTGATGCTGTCAGGTAAACTGTTCCAGAATTTCGGGGCGTAACAACTAAGTCAAATAAGTCACAGTTCTACATACTTGTGTAACTAAAAACTGTGAGGTAGAAGACCTTAGTGTTCTGGGTGCAGTTCTGAGCTGTTACAGTAGCCTGACTTTGCTAGGAAACTTTTGTATTCAGCCAAATTGAACTGATAGTTAGAGATAATGCACATATTATTGGAAATATTTATGTCCTGTAATATTCAGTCTTTCTGTATGTTCACTTTAAAAGCTAATCTGGGCATGTGGCGGCCTCATGTGGCCCTATGTCTACCCTAGAATGATGCAATGAGAGTGTTCAAGAGCACATCAATCTGTCTATGAGGACACTGTTTACATAAATTGTGAGGTCATTGCTCTATAATAAAATCAGCTCACTCAGCTTTATGACATCATTAAAGAGCAGTATTATTACTGGTTCTGTATTTAGCAAAGAAGCATGCCAATATAATTATTATTTACATAGCTTTGAAGAACACAGAGGTAGGCATCTATGACACTCAAATTCTCATTTGAATGCTTGGATCAGGAGGTCTGAGCATCCAATCAGACCCACACATTTCTGACTGTAGGACAAAGAGGGAAAATCATGGCACTTGAAGCAGGCCCTGACCATCTCAAACAATCCAGTAAATCATGTAAACACTGTACTGACAACTAACCTTTAAATTTCACCATAAATCAGATGATCATATAATGACACTACATAATCATGTAATGATATGATAATTATGTAAAATACTCAAAAAAATTACATAATCCTTCAAAACTCTACACATATCCCCTTGATTTGACTCTCCCCATGACTCCCAAAATTTTGGCTTGAGTATCCTGGACCCTCCAATTTTTTTTTTATTGAAATCCCTGATATTAAGATCTTTGTTTTATTTGATGATATTTAACTTACTGGGTTCTTATTGAAATCCCTGATATTAAGATCTTTGTTTTATTTGATGATATTTAACTTACTGGGACATTTTCACCCAGGTAGCTGTACACAGTCACACGGACATCCAGCTGTTCTCCCATTACAGCTATGGCTGGTAGTCGCATCTCGAGAAATAACTCATAGAACACCCTCAGAGGAGTTGCCTTGGCCACACACATCCCCTCCGTGTGTGACATCTCTGTGGCCATCAGACTCCATGTTGTCACTGAGTGTGGTATATTGATTGGAATGCTGTTCTTGCCATCCAGACTGAAAATGACATAACACAGGTCAACATAATGTAGGTTGACACAACACAGGTTGACATAACACAGGTTGATATAATGAAGGTTGACATAATGTAGGTTGCTGTTTTAGATAAGCTGTAATAATAAGTTTTGGGGTATTGTCGAGTAAAAGATACTAAAATTGGCTCAAGTGTTAAATGATATTTCTATTAAAAAATACATAAACAGATATAGCAGAAAAGTTACAGGAAAACATAATACACATGAAATAAAAGTCACAAATGTGGGTAAGAAAACAGTAAGAAACAGTAAAAAACAGTAAACAGTAAAAGATAGAAACTGACAAAGGTGAGTGGGGGAAAAAAGTCACAGAAAACAAAGCCATAATCTTGAGCGGGTAAAAATCATAAAATTCATTGAAAAAAAATACCCTTTAAATTCTTATTTTATTTATGAATGATGTATTAATATAATCATGAATAAGATTGGAAATATGAATTTTATATAGATAATCAAAATACTAAAAGATTTGATATGTAAAAGGCTGTGATTGTAAATATAATAATATTTTATTGTATATAAAAACTGAATACTCTGAACCATCATTACATCTACAGAATATAAAGAAGCATTAACAATCCAATAATTATAAAACATTATAATTTATGGACAGTTTCTTTCTAATCAAAAGAAAATACAAAATTTAGCTGTTTTCATAAATTAACAAAATGCTCTGTTGAAAGTTTTTGTTATTATTTCTAAAAAAATATTTTTTTCTAGATAATGGAGCAACATACCCTGTTGGAACAGCCTCAAATAACCAGGATTCTGGAAAGAATGTCCTCATTTCAAATAAAGTAGGGTCTTCCTCAACATGATCAAATGTCCATTGAAAAGGTTCCTTGGGGTCATCCTCAAGCCTGTGTGAATTATAATCAGGCTCAGTGTAGTCTTGCTCCCTGATCATCAGAGAATCCAAAATGTTTCTCACTGGTGTAGAACCACCATGGGAAACACCAAACTGATCTGTCTGCAGTCTCCGTCCTACAAAACTTGTGGCACCTGATGTCAAAATGAATGTATTTTAAGTTGAATAAGACAAAGAAAACTAACTTGCAATATCCTTTCTACATTAACAAAATCTGTTGGTCGGTAAAACAAGTGGCCCATGGGCCATGACGCTCAGCTGAATTCAAGGAATGTTGAACAATGAGCAAAATGACTGCCAGAGTGCAAACAAATCATGAATTTTGTGAAAAGTCCTTAGAAATGGGTTTCAGTGGGATTTTGGACAGATGACAGCTTCATTTGAAGGTATCAGATATAGAAAAAAAATGCCTAAAAAATTGAAAAAAAATACAGGTAGTGCCACCAGTCTGCAGGAACTGATGAAACACTCCATGATCAATATATATACAAAGAATCATGGCTATCAAGGCATTATAGTTATGCAGATACTGGAGCTTTTGTTTGTATCAATTTTTTTTAATTATTCTTGGGGGTATTTATGAGCCCTATAGCTCGGAGAATATGGGTATGAAACCTAATTTCAGGTTTCCAAGGAGATTTTTCATAAGTGTCCCTGGATGTCAAGTAAGAACATTCTAGGTACAGCAGTTACAGTTTGTGGCATGTTAACAGATGACCACTTCATTTTAAGGTCTCATAAATAGAGAAAAAATGCCTAAAAATTTAAAACAAGTGACCTATGGGTCATGACGCTCAGCTGCCAAGCATGACCTGTGACATCATGGACTGAGATTCACAACTTCCAGTCAAATTTTGAAGAACCAATTTGCCAATTTGTTGAAAATTTTCTATGACAACAGAAATATATATCACCTATGTCTGGTTAAAACACAGTGTGTTGATGGTCTGAGGAAAATGCATGATTGTTAAGCTATCAGGAACTATTCCAACAGCTTGCTTGAAACCTGTCAGTCTCAAAAGGAACACCACAAAGGGCAAATATAAGATCAAAATATATAGCAAAAATCAAGGAAATACATGCAAGAATTATTGAGAAACAGGTGCTTCTATGTGAATTTTTATTCAATACAAGCCAACTGTACTGCACTTTTTTAAATGATGGTAATATTTATTCAGAAATATTTGACCCAATCCTTTACAAGATTACATAAATATACATCCAACTGCATTCACTTTAACTGTTCTTGAGATAAAATGATCAAAAGGAATTAAAAGATGGTTGCCTGGTGTCCATATTGGACTTCTGACAAGTCTGAAATCAGACAACAAACATTCTCTAAATCGGACCAAACATTACAGAAAAATTACTGAAACTGCACTGAAGAAAGAATTTCTAAGGTGGCTAACTGGCAGACATAATGGATTTCTGACAAGTATGACATTTGATATCCCACATTCTCCAATAAGAGACCAAACTTGGGGCAAATTATCCAGTAATGGATGCCCAAAATAATTCAAAAGGCATGTCCAGGCCCTCATATCAGATTTATAGATATGCAATTGTAAAAAGTGTAAGTCCAATATTTTTTATTATCACTCTGCTTTTCAATGGGGTCAGCAGGGTAGGTAAACTGCCAAACCTGAAAGAAAAGAAATGCAGAAAGCATGACTAAGAGTCTTGAAATAAAACAAAAAGCCATCCTAAATCAAGGTACACATCCACATATTATGAGAACAAACACTTGCTTTTATATGTGGTGATATATATTAAAACATTCAGATATCTAGGAAACTAAGTTTATTGCTAGGATTCCATAAAATAAACTGCAAAATGTTCCCATCATCTTATAAATCAGTAGCTAAACCTTAATACTATACTCTCATAGTCTTAACGCCTGGCTGAAGCATTCTGACAACAGTGTTTTTGTTATGAAGTAATGAGGTACTTATCACTGAGCCTTATCACTTAATAGGCTGATACAAAAGGGAGTCATATGTCACCAGTGTCACTCACAATTACAGCCACACAGGGAGATGTACCAGCTGGAGTGGGATGGTTATATATACAAGAAAAATAGAGATGGTCTATAATATAAGTAATTGTGAACATCCCTGACCTATGACCTTGGCCTTTTGCCCATATATCAACTGGATTCTTTCTAAATGATGGGTAACTACTAACCACTTAAATCTGGTGTAATTACTTTGCAACCAATGGGTGAATAACTTTGACCTGCAACCTTTAACCTGCTGACCAGCTGACCCAAAAATCAATAAGTTATTTATTCAAGCAAAAAGACCCATAAATATGAAGTTTGAGTCAAACTGAGTGATGCATAGATGTGGCATATGTGAAAGACTGAAGGTTTGGGTTGAACAGTTACACTTGAAATATGCTCACAAGCATTTAGAACAATTAAATATTGTGACCTTGACCTTTGACTTTTTGACCTCAACATCATTAGGCTTCTTCCCTTATTGGTAGGTAAGCCATATATGACAGATTGAAGGTACAGATTGAAAAGTTTGCCTGAAAAAGACTCCACGCAAGAAGTGGGTGCTGTGAACTTGACCTTTGACCTCAAAATCAACAGGTCATTTCCCCTGTTGGCAGAGAAGCGATATCAGTGCTAGAAATGTGTCCACAACCTTTTCAAAGTAGTGGATCCTGTGACCCTGACCTTTGACCTTGTGACCTCAAAATCTATAGGATTCTTCTCCAACTTAGTAGGTGAGCTATATGTGAAAGATCAAAGAATTGGGATGAAAGGGTTGGCTTAAAATGCATCCACAGGCTTTTCAAAGAAGAGGCCCATGTGACCTTGACCTTTGACCTTTTGACCTCAAAAAAATTATGGTTCTTGACCTGTTGGTAGGTGAGCTGTATGTGAAAGATGGAAGGTTTGGGATGAAAATTTTGTCTCAAAGAGTTATTTCTGGGGGTGCAAACACACCCCATAACTTCGAGAATATAGGTCGCAGTGACCTAATTTCAGGTTTGCAAGAAGATCTTTTTATAACCTCTAAGACAGCATAGGGTTCATGGCCCTAGCCCCTACGGTTACGATTTGTGCCCTGCTAACGGCCGGACGGCCGGACGGACAGATGGAAGGACGCCGGACAAAGACCCATCGCTATAGCCCAGCATGACTGAAAGTCAGCTGAGCTAAAAAATACAGGTGGTGCCACCAGTTTGCAGGAACTGATGGAACACTCCATGATCAATATGCCTGCAAAGAATCATGGAGATCAATGCATTGGTTATTCAGATATTGGAGTTTTGTATCAAATTTTTAATTATTCTCAGGGGTACTTACTATGAAGGATATGGGTAACAGAGACCTAATTTCATGTTTTCACATAGACTTTTCATGAACCTCCCTTGATGTCATTTTAGAAGAATCTAGGTCCAGCGGTTACGATTTGTGCCCTGTTAACAGATGACAGCTTCTTTGAAGGTCTCAAAAATAAAGAAAAAAAATTCGTAAAAATTGAAAAAAAATACAGATGGTGCCACCAGTTTGCAGGAACTGATGGAACATCCCATGATCAATATTCATGCAAAGAATCATGGTGATCAATGCAGTAGTTATTTAGAGACTTGAGCTTTTGTATCAAATTTTTCATTATTCTGGGGGGTAATTTGGAGCCCCATAGCTCCAAGAATATGGGTAACAGAGACCTATTTTCAGGTTTTCAAGGAGATTTTTCATGGACCTCCCTGGATATTAAGTTTGAAGACTCTAGGTCCAGTGGTTAACAGATGACAGTTTCACTGAGGTCTGAAAAAAAGAGAAAAAAATTTGTAAAAATTCGAAAAATTACAGGTGGCGCCTACAGTCTGCAGGAAGTGATGGAACATCCCATGATCAATATATTCATGCAAAGAATCTTGGTGATCAATGCAGTGGTTATTCAGATAATTGAGCTTTTGTATCAAATTTTGCATTATTCTGGGGGCACTTCAGAGCCCCATAGCTCTGAGGTTTTAGGTAACAGAGACCTAATTTTCAGTTTCCAAGAAGACTTTTCTTTGGCCTCTCTGCATGTCAAGAAAGAAGATTCTAGGTCCAGCCATTATGATTTTTGCCCTGTTATTAGATGACCGCATCTTTTAAGGTATCAAAAAATAGAGAAAGAAAATTGTAAAATATAGAAAAAATACAGGTGGTGCCACCAGTCTGTAGAAACCAATGAAACCCTCCATGATCAATATCCATGCAAAGGATCATGGTGATCAATGCATTAGTTGTTCAGATATTTGAGTTTTTGTATCAAATTTCCATTATTCTGGGGGGTGCTTCAGAGCCCCATAGCTTGAAGAATCTGGGTAACAGAGACCTAATTCCAGGTTTCCAAGGAGACTTATCATGGGCCTCCCTGCATGTCAAGAATGAAGATTCTAGTTCCAGTTGTAACGATTTGTGCCCTGTTAACAGATGACTGCATCTTTTAAGATCTCAAAAATAGAGAAAAAAATCATAAAAAATCGAAAAAATACAGGTGGCGCCACCAGTCTGCAGAAACTGATGAAACATCTCATGATTAATATGTATGCCAACAAGTGACCCAGGAGTCATGACGCTCAGCTGACCAGGAAGACATTGACAAAAGTAATTTTATCATCTGAAAGTCAAATTTGAATGAAATCCTTTTTCCAAACTTGACCTTTTGTATAAAATCATCCAATATTCATTGGGGTACTATGGAGCTCTGTAGCATGAACGATATGGGTAACAGACACCTATTTTCAAGGTTTACAAGATGACTTTTCAGGGATCTCCCAGCATGTCAAAAAATAAAATTCTAGGTCCAGTTATTATGATTTGTGCCCTGTTAACAAATCCAAATGTTTATTCTGGGGGGTATTTCAAAGCCGCATAGGATGAAGGATATGGGTAACAGAGATGTAATTTCAGGTGCACAAGGAGACTTTTCAGGGGCCTCCCAGCATATCAAGAAAGGAGATTCTAGGTCAAGTCATTATAATTTGTGCTCTGTTAACAGATGACCAAATCTTTATTCTGGGGAGTACTTCGGAGCCCCAGAGCATGAAGGATATGGGTAACAGGGACCTTATTTCGGGTTTCCATGTAGACCTTTTATGGGCTTCCCTGGAGGTGAGGACAGAAGATTCTAGGTCCAGTCATTATGATTTGTGCCCTGTTAATATATGACAAAATCTTTATTCTGGGGGGTACTTCAGAGCCCCATAGCTCACAGAATATGGGTAACAGGGACCTTATTTCTGGTTTCCATGTAGACCTTTTATGGGCTTCTCTGGAGGTGAGGACAGAAGATTCTAGGTCCAGTCATGATTTGTGCCCTGTTTACAGATGACCAAATGTTTAAAGATCACAAAAGTAGAGAAAAAAAATCGTTAAAAATAAAAAAAATATAGGTGGCGCCACCAATCTCCAGAAATTGATGAAACACTCCATGATCAATATCCATGCAAAGAATCATGGTGATTAATGCATTAGTTGTTCAGATACTTGAGCTTTTGTATTAAATTTTGCATTATTCTGGGGGGTACTTCAGAACCCCATAGCTCAAAGAATGTAGGTCACAGTGACCTAATTTCAGGTTTACAAGGAGAATTTCCATAGACCTCCCAGGATTTCAAGTAAGAAGATTCCTGGTCTAGCGGTTACGATTTGTGCCCTGTTAACAGACAGACGCCTCGATGGCCGGACGGACGACGGACAAAAGGTGATCCCTACAGCTCAAATGACTTTCAGTCAGCTGAGCTAAAAATTGAAAAAATACAGGTGGCGCCACCAGAATGCAGAAACTGATGAAACATTTCATGATCAATATCCATGCAAAGAATCATGGTGATCAATATAATAATTGTTCAGATACTTGAGCTTTTGTATCAAATTTTCCATTATTCTGGGGGGTACTTCGGAGCCCCATAGCTCAGAGGTTATGGGTAACAGAGACCTAATTTCAAGTTTTTAAGAAAACTTTTCATGGGCCTCTCAGCATGTCAAGAGAGAAGATTCTAGGTCCAGTTGTTACGATTTGTGCCATGTTAACAGATGACCGCATCTTATGAGGTCTCAAAAATAGAGAAAAAAATTCGTAAAAATAAAAAAAATACAGGTGGCGCCACCATACTGCAGAAACTGATGACACATTCCATGATCAATATCCATGCAAAGAATCATGGTGATCACTGCAATAGTTGTTTAGAAACTTGAGCTTTTGTATCAAATTGTCCATTATTCTGAAGGATACTTCAGATGACTTACAGTCAGCTGAGCTAAAAACACTTAATGGTCAATATACATGCAAAGAATCATGATGATCTCCGTATTAGTTGTTCAGATACTTCAGCTTTTGTATCAAATTGTCCATTATTCTGAGGGATACTTCAGAGTCCTATAGCTTGAAGGATATGGGTAACAGAGACCTAATTTCAAGTTTCCACAGGCACTCTTCATGGGCCTCCTTGCATGACAAGAATGAAGTTTCTAGGTCCAGTTGTTGCAATTTGTACCCTCTTGATAGATAACATAGGTGGCGCCACCAGTCTGCAGGAACTGATGGAACATCTCATAATCAATATGAATGCCAAAAACCATGACCATCAGTGATGTAGTTATTCAGATATTGAAGTTTTTGTATGAAATTTTTGACTACTCTGGGGGGGTACTTTGGGGCCCCTTAGCTCGAAGGATATGGGTAACAGAGACCTAATTTCTGGTTTCCATGGAGACTTTTCATAGGTCTTCTAGTGTGTTGAGAATGAAGATTCTAGGTCCAGTCGTTACTATTTGTGCCATGCTAACAGATGACAGCATCCTTAAAGGTCTCAAAAATAGAGGAAAAAATCGTGAAAAATCGAACGATACAGGTGGCGCCACCAGTCTGCAGGAACAGATGACACATCTCATGATCAATAGTTATGCCACAAATCATGACCATCATTCAAGAAGTTAATGAGAAATTGAAGTTTTTGTATGAATTTTTTTACTTTTCTTGGGGGTACTTTAGGGCTCCATAGCTCGAAGAATATGGGTAACAGAGACCTAATTTTGGTTTCCATGGAGACTTTTCATAGGTCTCCCAGTGTGTTGAGAATGAAGATTCTAGATCAGTCGTTATGATTTGTGGCACGTTAACAGATGACAGCATCCTTAAAGGTCTAAAAAATAGAGGAAAAAATCGTAAAAAATCAAACAATACAGGTGGCGCCACAAGTCTGCAGGAACTGATGGAACATTTCATAATCAATATGTATGCCAAAAATCATGACCATCATTGATGTAGTTATTGAGATATTGAAGTTTTTGTATGAAATTTTTGACTACTCGGGGCGGGGGGGGGTACTTTGGGGCCTCATAGCTCGAAGGATATGATTAACAGAGACCTAATTTCTGGTTTCCAAGGATATTTTTCATGGACCTCTCAGTGTGTCAAGAATGAAGATTCTAGGTCCAGTCGTTACGATTTGTGCCATGCTAACAGATGACAGCATCCTTAAAGGTCTCAAAAATAGAGGAAAAAATTGTAAAAAATCGAAAAATACAGGTGGCGCCACCAGTCTGCAGAAACTGATGAAACATCTCAAGATTAATATGTATGCCAAAAATCATGACCATCAGTGATGTTGTTAATGAGATATTGAAGTTTTTGTATGAAATTTTTCACTATTCTGGGGGGTACTTTGGGGCCCCATAGCTTGAAGGATATGGGTAACAGAGACCTAATTTCTGGTTTCCATGGAGACTTTTCATAGGTCTCTCAGAATTTCATTAATGAAGATTCTAGGTACAGTCTTTACGATTTGTGCCACGTTAACAGATGTCCACATTTTTAAAGGTCTCAAAAATAGAGAAAAAAATTCGTAAAAAATGGAAAAATACAGGTGACGCCACCAGTCTGCAGGAACTGATGGAACATCTCATGATCAATATGTATGCCAAAAATCATGACCATCAGTAATGTAGTTAATGAGATATTGAAGTTTTTGTAAAAAATTTTTTACTAGTCTGGGGGGTACTTTGGGGCCCCATAGCTCAAAGGATATGGGTAACAGAGACCTAGTTCCAGGTTTTCAAGGAGATTTTTCATGGACCTCTCTGGATGAAAAGTGAGAAGAATCCAGGTCCAGCGGTTACGATTTGTGCCCGGACGGATGACGGACAAAAGGTGATCCCTATAGCTCAGATGACTTACAGTCAGCTGAGCTAACAACATGGGTAAACTGTTCTTGATGAAAAATTTAAACAAGTGTTTGACACAGTAATGAAAGATGATTTTGCAGATAACAGACAAGTGGTCATACTTTAAATGTAAATAGACATCAAACAGTACCAGTTTGTCATCAGTTATAACTCTATTATCATCACCATATTTATCAAGAATTGCAGCTATTACATAAAATACTTTTTATATATAAAGAATCACAGGTGTTAAAGATATTTTCATAAATTAAAACCAGTAATACAGATGTTATAGATATTTTAAAATTGAGAATAACAGGTGTTACAGGCACTTACTCAAATTTGCAGGTATTATGGTACTGTTTAATGAGAATTTACAGCCATTACAGGTACTTTCTAATAAAGAAAATCTGGTGGTTCAGTTACTTTGAAATTAAGAATCTCAGGTGTTACAGGTATGTTATAATTAACCATATCAGGAACTACAGGTATATTCTAGGTGAGCTGTGATCAGACCTGGATCTCTTCTGCCGTAGGTCCTGGCCACCTTGCTGCAGCAGCTGAAGAAACGTCGGCTGCAGCCCGGCTCCACTGTTGTTGCTTCTCGGGCTGCGAGCTGCACACAGGTTTTACCAAGCTGGCTCACAGCGGTCCTCTCTCCCTTTACACAGCACTCCAGCTCTCCCAAGTGTTTCTTTTTAACAGCTAAAATTATACAGGACAAAGAGTGCTTAATTACTGAAAGTACATGCACTACTGAAGAGTTTTCTCTTATAAATTTAAAAGTTCATAAGGAGGCAGCACCCCTGCTCTGAAAACTAATTCAAAATCCCTGATAGCATGCAGGAAGTGCAGCACACAAAAATCCCCATCACTTTTATATTATTCAAATATCTATTTTTCTTATTTATCTTTTCCTGATGTGGGTAGATAAAAGTATGACTTACTTATACATGCATATATTATTATAAATATAAATCATCATGCCTTCAATGTTTACTTCAATGTTTACTTAATCTGTTCAGTGTTCGGTGTTATACATATTTTGAAAACAGAACAAATTATCTTTAAGAAAATATAGGAAATTATACAAAAATAAATTAGAAAAAGAAACCATCAGTTTGAAATCAAAATATTTTTTAAATCAAAATGTATGACTTTATGTACTATTTGCTGTTTTCATGATTATTTTATGTAGACCTACTTGTGTCTCTTTTGGCTCTGTGTTTGATGTTCTCATGAGTAGCCATTGAAGGACGATCCTGGTCACCAGGGCCAAAATAGAAAATCCCCCAATACTGCAACAAGGTTGTGAAATATGTAAAACACAAGGGTAGAATGTTATACAAGTGATTACTGTTGAATATTTCACACTGACAAAATTAATAATCTCATCATCTACTGGTATAATTGATCACTTGTGCTTATTTCTTAATTCCAATACTCCATTTCATATATTTTTCTGTATTTTTTTTCTTAAGTTTTCTTCTTTCTTGCATGATTTCTCCTCAAATAAAAGTTCACAACATTAGGTTGAGCCATACTTAACACTTAGATCATTTTAAGCTTGGCCATAAAAACCTGATATATCTAGCCTTAAATCATATTTCATGAAGGGTTAGTTCAACAAAGCCCTCAGCGGCTGACCAGATCAAGGTGCAAGGTAGTGAACATAAATCTCCATTCATTAATTGTATTAAAATACAAACATACATGTATAAGTGATTGAACACATAAAATGGATACTCACTTTATCTTTCAATAAACTTGTACCAATCATGTGCAAAGAATCCATCTAAAGTAAAACAGATGAATTTTTCAGATAATTTTTTTAAAGAAAAAAATTATATTTGAAGAAAAACTAGTTCCATCTTGTAACTTTGGGTTAGATATAACTTGTGGTGCCATAAACTGGAAAACTACACTGATGACATATAAACCCAATACAAAATTACTTAAAATTTAATATTTTAACCATTTTTCATTTACATGCAACCTGTATATTTTACTGCTTTTTTTCATTCAAAATTTGTATATTGCTTGAATTCAGACTGATTTACATGTATATTTGTTACATATATAATTTATCCAAAATGATATATCAAAAACTGGCCTTAAAATATTTAAAATTGTTTTAATACAGTGGTGATCAAAGTGTCACAAAAAAACCAAGCCATATACTATTTGACAACTGCCTTAAAATATAAATTTAAATGTATAACACACTCCCGTGATCCAAGCTTGTATATAATTCATACTCTGGTCTGTACTCTATAGAAATAAGCGGCTGTGTCTTACCTGCGCTCTCAGCAAATCTGCCGTGTTGCCCAGTGCCAGTGCAGCGTTGTCGACCGCCATCAGCGCCACCTTGCTGTTATTGTGAGCACTAATTAATATGTTGGCGGTCTCTCCCGGGGCGTAACCCTCGCTGATCTCTCCTCTCACGTGAACCTTAAGTTTAAATGCGAATAATACTGTCTTTTTTTATGAACTTACATGTACATAATGCAAAAAGGCTTTTAACACTTTAGAACCATTTTAAGGAGTGACAGACTGTTCTGCGAGTTTGATGCTTGAGTGCTTATTTTTAGGTGATAAAATTATATTAATATTTCTTCAGTGTTCTAGTAAAACTGAATTCTCAAATACACATTTCACAAGGAAAGGTCAAACCCTTTTATACATGGTCCCGCTAATTTCCAGATTATTTAGAGGTCAGTTTAACCAGAAGAAGAGACAGTAAATTACCTTTCAACAAATCTGAAAAGCTGTTAACGTGTAATAAAACACAGTAGTGCTAAACATTCTCATAATATGCGTGACCTTCAGAAAAAAAGCAAAGATAAGAATTTCTTATCATTGACTTACTTTATTACCACAGGTATTAAGGATGTTCACTTCAGCCGTCGCCATTAAAGGTTCCCGCCGATGTGATAAATAGTACATATAAATCCCAACAGAGGGCACCATGGCTGAGGTGATGCGCACGGACACTCTTCCCGAGTAAATGTCTTCTTGTCGTCTTATGGTGGTTGTGTCATGTGACTGTATTTGACCTTTTGACATCAGCTAAAAGCCACAGGTGTCCAACATGTAAATATCCCAAATAGGATGCCGAAAATGATATTCAAATATCTTGGTTCATTTGTTCCTAATTCAACAGAGCTGAATGAGTCGTTACCTTCGTAACGAGGCTTAACTTAACCTCTAATATAATTGGAGAAATTAAGTCCATTCCCCCACCTGTTAGTATATCACTATTTGTCTTATCAATAAGAGCTGTGACACGTTATATACTGACTAACTCTGTGGAGCGAAGGAAGTGTACATAATATAAAAGAACGTTATACATTTGTCAATCTTGTGCAAAAACAGCTAATATTTAAATTGACCTTTAGAGTCTGAAAAGCAGAAAGTTAAATGAAATTTTGATGCATAATCATGAGATACCGGTACTGGAAGTACAGACCAGGCCATGTTCTTGCCTTTAATTAAGTAAATAATCAGTTAATATATGTATGTGGATAGATCTTACCAGATAGGGAACCGTAAGGCTCTCGTCATAGAAGCTGCTGAGCTTCGCGAATATATAAATCTGTAGCTTTTTCCCGACCTAAAAAGAAAAGGATAACGGTAATCAAAGTTAAGTGTGTAAAAGACACACTAAATTGAGTACAGGCATGCAGCAAGTATCAGCATATTAGTATTTGCAGCTGTACACCACGTGCACGGCACATTCAAATGGACGTGTCACAATTAAACCTTGGTCTATACCACTATGAACTTAGTGAGTATAACGTAGGCAAGATCAGCTATCTGCATGGTAGATTATCTCTTGAGTCCTGGAAAGGATATTCTATACTAACCTAAGATGACATTAAAATGATACACTGCTAAATATAATTCTATACCACTTCAGAGATCATCAATGATGCATGAACATCATGATTTTATTTTTATTCATGCGTAGTCCATTTTTTATCATCACACGCAGTGGTATTTAAGAACTGATTGAAGCTCAAACATCATCACAGTATTATTAGTATCATTAAATAATTTCTGAAATAATTATTTATGTTATTATCGTTACCTTCCTTATTCAGTATTACAACTAGTGCAAGATTGAAAGGCTTGTAAAATGGAAACTCTCTAAAGATCACGCACCCTTATAAACATAATTACGTACAACGAATGTGTACTATATTCACATATAAAATGTACGCATACGGACCCCCCCCTGAAAAAAAACATTACAATAGAGTAATGAGGACATACCTCCGTCATGACGGTGCTCGGGTACACCTTGATGACGTCACGGCTGACTCCGGGATCAGGGTGTATCGTAAAGGGCCGGGCCATCCGGTGGTCCTCGTCGCCAACGTATATCTATATCAGTAATTATTCATTAGATAATTAGATTATTGCCATTTCCGTGGACCTTGTTGGAAGGGAAGAAACAGGCGATGTCAGTCGAACTATTTTAACATTCTTAGAAGAACCAACTGCAAATTCACGAAATCGAGGAAATCCATTCCTCTGCTCATAAATAAGTAAAGATCAAGAAAAACGAACAAGTTCATATATCAAAGGATCTTTAAGGAAGCAGAAACTCGATAAAGTACCAAGAAGTAATACTTGTAATTTAAGACTTATTTGTAAATGACTGCCACTCAACATCTATGTAGATATCGCACATAAAAAACATCCACGCATTGTTTGGAAAGGTACATGCACCCAGTTCCCATTTGATATCATTGATATTACATTTTGACTTTTTCTTGATTTTCGACCTCTGACAATTGTATAATACAAAAATGTTTCAGATATATTAAATTTGTTGTATCTCTAAACGGCTAAAATATTGGAGACCAATGGACCAATGTATGGGTTTCTTTCCAAATATATTATAATATATTAAATTTGTTGTATCTCTAAACGGCTAAAATATTGGAGACCAATGGACCAATGTATGGGTTTCTTTCCAAATACGGATTGAAGTATGCGGTTTGAAATTGTTTGGATCTCTTTTATAATTTAAAGATCCCTCCGGAAGTTATCGCGATATCGTTCTATTTGTTGAGGAAGAAGGGAACATACCACATTATTGATCTTATAATTCCAGGTACTTTTATATATTCTCACTTTAAACTCTAGTGGTCCGGGATAAGGAGGTGCCGGCGTCTTCAGGAAAAGCGATGCGTATCCGTACTGGTCTGTCTCAACCTCCAACAGGTCGTCGTTATAAAAGACATTGACTATGACCCAGGATGCTGCCCCACCATTAGCATATTGAACGTGAACCTGAAAATATAATTTCCAACATAGCACGAAAAATATATGTTTATCATGTTGTATGAACAATAGATTTCTTATTTGATTTTCACCTATTAAAGTTAATATATGTGTATGTGTGATAAAAAATAAAAAAATTAACATTGCATTTATGTATACACAAAGTGATTATTTATAATTTCTGTAATTCTTTCAATTATAAATATATTTGAAATAACAATTATATTTAATTAAGATATACTTTACTTGTCTCCTTTGCAAATGTATAAATTGAATACGACCTTACGTCAAAATAAAGGATATAAATATAGATGAATTACTTTGTTAGTTTTATTAATCTCACTTTAGTAAAAAATAAGATAATAACATATTCACAAATTGTCATAAAAAGTAGAGGTGTCACTTATCTTTAGTGTATTGAATAAATGAATACGAGAAGTACCAAAGTTATTTACTTACAAACACTCTATATGGCAGACCAGGTTCAAAATGATCATCAAGATGGCTGACATCAATTCTGTATTGTGAAAGGGTAAATATACTTGATGCATTCACGACCTTGACCTTTTCACCAGTTGACCTCTCGGTGACCTCAGCCTCGACATAAAGATTGGAACCAATGATTGCCGGGAAGGTGTACGAATCACCCAACTGCTTCAGGCGTGATAAATCGACTTCGAAATCCGTTTGCCCGTCTGACAGCTCCAAGGGTTTATGTCGCGCTGTTTTATGCTGTAAGTAGGAAATGGAATAGTTGTAAAGTTGTTAAATAAATGAAATCTGATTCATTACAGTAAGTAGAAACTAAAAGGAAGTCAAATTGTAATTTTTTTTTCAATTTGTGTATGACAGTAGAGAGAGTCCCTCACTTGAGACCTACCTGGACGTGATCCCCGATTGTGCCGAAGATAATGATACCCTTCCGTGTCTTGACACCGAACCGTAAATACACGTGTCCCTCCACCGGCTTCCCGTATGTGTACCTGTGATACATTAGTTTGCTAATTAGTCCAGTTACACCATTTACATCTAATTCCAATGCTTACCTTTACAAGTTATCTTGGATTTCTTAATTTTCATTTTATTCCATGAAAATTCTTCTTAAACTAGGTCCCTTTGTAGCTATTCATCGGGCGCAGTTTATCTGTGGTTGCTTTTGTTATGTTTCTCTCACAGTGAAACAGTGAGTTTTCTCAAAGTGGAACAGTGGGGTTTCTTTGCATTATGGTTTTAATCTACATCTTTCTAATAGAAACTGACATCCAAGTAGAAAACGGGGGAACGCTCTGGGGATGACCACGCCCTCTTCGGCATATTATATAGCATAGGTTTCGTGTACTCACTTTGCCGACACATGGCCAACTAACACCTGCTTTTCTGACATGATGAAGCCTGGAATTTGCAGCTCGACAGCAAATTTTGGGAGCACTGTAAAATATAAAAGGTATTTATTGGCACAATACATTCCTCTGTTATGCTTAAGACCATTAATTGTCTGATAAAGAGCATGTTGTCGATCATAGCAGAAATTTTTATCAATTGTAGCTACTGATTTTACGTGTTTTAACGTAAAAGGTTGAAATATAACTAATATACTGGCAATAACAAAATGTCTAGAATATGAGTATTGCCTACACACAGGTTGATTTTTAAACATATATTCCGAGACGAAACCTACCGTAGCGCTTTACGACGAACTGTGTCGTGACGATGCTTTGATGCTGTAAAAGAAAAGGACATAGATAGTTATTGATGTGAAACGGCACGAAAATGCTATTGCCAAATGTTGCAAAGTTAGGCCAACAGTAGATCACGGTTATCTCACATACCCCCCCCCCCCCCCAACACTCACTTATATATGACCCTGACACCCGTATATCATGAAATAATGCTGTTTATTATTTCTAATCATGCGTCCACTAACATAAAGTTTGAATAAAATTATAAAGATCCAGGCAGATTCAGCTTTTGGAAGACTATTATACTGAAGATGAAATCATTTACCATAATCAGTGTGCAATGTAAATCAGGATACTTATTTATGAATTGAGTATTGTTGTATAAATATAGTGCCTTTTGTAAGATTTTATCGGATTAATAACAGAAATTTCTGTTCCATAATCATACCTTGTAACCATACTCCGCGGTGATGGTCCATTTTCCGTAGTCTGCCGTATCCGACAGTTTGATAGCTGTATCGAAGATCCCATGAGTAGTACAGATTGGACGAGTACTCGCCCTTATCCTCTCTACTATCTTACCCGACGGGTTCTGGAAAAAAAATAAGGACTGATCCTCATTGTGACGAAAAAAAGTTTTACTTGGTAACCAGTGTTGTATTTCATCATATTATCATTTATTACAAGCATAGAGGAAGCACTAGCCCAGATTACCCAGATTACTTGTAATACGAAAGTATCCCTACTCTTCACAGAAAAGTTTTACTTCCTAAAATCCATTTTGTTATTTGTAAAGTTATGTACCATGCACAAAATATGCATCACAATTTGGGTCACCGTGGACAGGATGATGTCGAAACTTGTTTTATTGCTCTTTTATATATCTTTGAATTTTAACATACAAGTAATTAATTACCAAATCAAAAGCTAGCGCTAGGCATGAAAAGAAAAAAAAACTGAATAAATCTCTTCAAATGTTGAAAGACAATTAATCCCATTTGAATAATAAACCCTTCTTTAGGGCCTTTAACAATGATACTTACAAATACATGTATTTTTACATTCATTCCAAAAGGCTTCAGGTGCAGGTCCACAGAGAAGATCCTTATCAAAACTGGACCGAAAATAAAAAAAAAGATAATTATAGCAAATATACATTATATAATTTCGAAACAAAGCAGTCACGGAGAGCTTTTTTGGTGTAATAATCAATGTCGAGATCATAAATTGAGACTTTTAAAACAGACATATGCACTGACACGAACTGAACAAAAATATCATGAACAAGCGATGATAATTTTTTTTGGCATAGGCTGTATTTATTTATAGTTCATTTTCTACATCGGACATAAAAATAGATTATAACTGATCTGCGAAATTGTTAAAATTTGCGCTGGTTTTTTGTATTGTAGTGAATATTACATAATAGCCGTTGTACTTCAATTTTCTCGCTAATGAAAAATAATTTATGATGATTGTTCAAGTATTTTGACCAAATGGCTAAATAAATTAACTTGAGCAGACCTACCCTTCTGACCGCGGGTGTATAGCGGTTTGTCTGTTTGAAGGAACACGTGGACAGTTTTTGTGGAGACCTCGACCACCGCCTCCCGACTGACCGGCGGCTTTTTGGAGTGTACGACTATTCTGACAGATGGCGCCACTTCGATGCCTGTGATGCATCTTCCAGGAATGTTCAATGGAAATTCTACATTTTTACCTGTATATCAGAAAATGTTGGACTGTTACTCAGTGTAATATACGTTCGATCTTTCCATCTATTGACTATCTGTGTGAAAAAAAAGGGAAACAAAACAAGTGACCCATGCATCATGCATCATGACGCTGAGCTGACTGACGTGTTGGTATTGATTATGGTACTAGATGTATTTGTGTGAAAAAGGAAATACAGGTGGTGCCACCAGTCAATATCACCTGACACAACTGGTTCTGGTCAATACACATACTAGTACTTTTACTAGGTGTCAGAGCACTAAACGAATCCACAGCTGACGAACATATGTGATTGCTGTGTTCAGCAATGTCAGTCACCACAAGCGAGTCTCCAGTCTTCAGTATCTGATTACACTAGTCATGATTAAAAAACATACCAGGTTTTAATTCAGGACACTCAATGAAACCGCGGCTGAGTTACTGATGCGACTACTATCAGATAAAGGTCTTAAAAATATAGAGAAAAATGCGTATGAATTTAAGGTAAAATACAGGTGGCGCCCCCAGTCTTCAGGGCCTGATGAAACTGTTTATTATCAATAAGCCAGACAAGAATCGTGGTAACCCATGAGTTAATTATTCAGATACTGGAGCTTTTGTATCAATGTTTTAATGATTCTGGAGTGCCCAAACAGGTCCCATATACGTCACAGTTACCTAATTTTAGGTGTCAACAGAGTTTTTTTCAAGGAACTTCTTGGGTCCTATAAGTTAGAAGTTTCTAGAATCAACGATTAGGATTTGTGCCTTGTTTACGGCCCGCATGCCGGACAAAGAGTGACTTACAGTTAGCTGAGCTTAAATGTTTTTAGTGGTTTGTTCAAACCATAAAATTTAGCTATTCTTTTTCTCCGTTCTGGTGGACTCAGACAGATCGAGGTTAGAAGCAGTACTCAGACATACCGGTATAGGCCTACATAGTAAAGTAATTCAGACACACGGCGGTGGGTCCTTATCTTATGTGTTGTCTTCACTGGGGTATAAAACCTAATTTTTTTAGTGATATTTGATTAGATTACATCGTGTTTTACATTACATATGCTGTAGATATCCCCGACCATCGAAAGCTGGTCACATGCCCTGAAGTAACAATAGAGGGATAAAAAAAACATGCACCAGTCAACGGATAAAACGGCGCGCTAAGCTGTCGTCTGGTGAGAAGTGAAAATTGACGTAATACTTTGCTTTTATATTATTTATACGGTGTCCCAACGTTTCTTCGGTGTCTCAGGCGCCGAGGCAAATTAAGGACGTTGCATGTGAAAAACAACAAACATGATATGATTTATTTTCTATTTCTTCAGAGGGGTTGAAGGTTAACCTATGAGATAACAAAATTTGATGATTTAGATATTCAGTACAAACTTCCTTTCACTGAATACCTAAGGCCTCTGAAAAACAAGATTGTGTCTTCATTTTAACTATATGAAAAGAAATAAGTTATCTTATTTGACAAGATAAAATTCTCAAGGGTGTCGACAAGTGTTTATTTGATACAACCTATCCTTGAAACATAAATATATTATATGGTATAGTACTCATGAATTGTGATAATTAAACCTTGTTTGAGTCATTAATTCAATGATATAATGAGCGTGGAAATATAGGTATCTATTTTATAAAATTTCCTGTAATGTCGTATACGGAGTTTGCATTGTGCTGTTTAACTTTATGTGTTAACGGTGTACGGTTAAATAACTAATTATATATATATATATATATATATATATATATATATATATATATATATATATATATATATTGGAGGTAATCAATTGCTTAAAGCAGGAAAAAAACGTCATAGGGGCACGACCAATCTTCCGTACAAGAGATATCTGATGTTTTATGTAAACTACCAAAAAGTACTTGTTCAAGCCTAATGTCGATCTCATAGTGGTGGTCATGACCCCACTTTAAAAAAGCTTCTTTCTCTCATCCATATCTACCAACCTGCAAAGTTTGTTGAAGATGTGTGAAATAATTTTATGATTATTGTTTGAACAAGGTTTGTATACGATGGCTGCGGTAACGGCGCCACCACGCTTAACCCATATAACCCCGAATTCTTAGTCTGGGGATTCAAATAAATGTTTAAGTACCTCATTTACAACACATTCACACTAAGGAAGTAATACAACTGAAGTCTAAGGTTTTCAGATGGCTAAACAGAAATGGATTGGCCGACTGACAGAAAAAAAAGAGATCGTGTAGGCATGTCTATATTTTTTATCCTTCATCCTTTTTTATCTATACATATATTGGTTGCATGGGCGGTATTTAGCTAATTTCATGAAATGTAGCATGGGTGTGAACAATTTTCTTATTTTCTTTTATGTCGTTCCGTCAATTCCTATTTCGTAATCCTACTAAGATACTCTTGATAAGCATTATATGTTCCCGGGTAGAAGAAACAGTTAAAAGTGAAAAAAGTATAGTTCATAGTTTCACAATGAAGAGCAATATTTATCAGAAAGTTTGTCATTAAAAAAAAACCTATAGCCATCGTTAGTTTATGGGCTGCTGAAGTCCGGAGCATGCATGCCACGTCGGGCATGGTCTGATCTCAACGAGGTGGCCTGGGTGTTTGTTATAGCCTGCCCGTTCAGTAAGATAAAGTAGCACTACACGTCTAATTATCATAAAAAAACGACTTTCTGGACTGCTTTTGGTGGTCTTGAGATCCACCTGGCTCGGTCCAGCCAGAAGACTAACAGAATAAACAGTATATACTCCGAGCTGTCGCTTTGACTGATTGCATAATTAGGAACTGGATATTGAAGTGCTCTGAGAATGTTACGACTTCCATTTTGCGGCAGTAAAAAGTGGAGTTAACTCATGTTTCTGTCAGGCTCTATTATTTCATACCAAGTCCGTATTTTTTTTTTATCTCAAAGTTGGTCATTTGTTACTGTTAAGGGGAGGGTTACATTGAGGCTATATATTCGTGAAGATATAGCGACGAAACAACGCATAAATATCAGAAAACGCGTAAATTATAATCTGCACCAGAGTGTCTTTGACCTTGAACTAGTTATGTGATGCTCACGTCACTTGCTGGCTTCGCGGCGTCTGTCAGGCATGGTGTCACATTCTGGGACATTCTTATTGGATAATATGGTTGACAGCTATTACAGTAATCTGACTGCACTGAACGCCCTGTGGGAGTCGGCTAACATTCTGTCAGAGCTAACGTTAATTGCGTCCTATACCTTTATCTCAGCAAACTAGTTTTCGCCCGGAGACTGTCTTGGGGTTGAGGAACTGCATGCCATGGATGGGATGTGAGATTGTTTCTTTACCGAACTGCCCCCAAACGTGCGTGCAATATTGTAGCGTCATATTGACCCTCTCACATTACGACAAGATTACTGGCGCCAGAATGTCTTTATATCTAAGTCTGGGGAACGCATTATAAGGCCTTATGAAGATGCAAATATTTTCGTAATTTTCAATATAAACTAGACCAATCGTTAGCATTTTTTTTGTGTAGGCCTACTTTCTCATAATACCAAACATGAGCGAGAAAGGTTCCGTTTTAACCCAGCACATTGGTAAACCCCTCGGCATGTTTGTTGAATTTATGACCGCATGAACACAAGCATGGCTCGCAATGGTTACAGGACGCAGGCAGCTTGCAGGCGATACATGAAATGATCCGTGTCCATGGAGACGGTGTTTCAGTTTGGGTTGTGAGCTCACGTGTATACTATTGTGTTAAGTCCTAATTCTAAGCATAATACTGAAAATATGGGCCGTTTACCACAATATGAATGCAATCTGATGCAAGACAGATACATTCCTCGTTTTACTTGCATCACGACTCGAGTAGGCTTACAAGCCCTTTATCCGATTGCCTACTGAGTCGGGTTGTCACGGCCAGCAATAGTGATCATATTATCTGTGGTGATTCTAGATTCGTGGTGTATGCTAGAGCACTCTGCGCAGATCCGGACTCACAAGGGTACCACTCTGTTGTATAGGGTTCAGTATACACCAGTGGCGGAGGTACAAATGAAATGAAGGGCACGGCGTAGATAAAGGCCGTTGAAAATGTTGGATCAGAGTTATTTAAAGGCAAACTACAGGCACGAGAATGATTTTTGATGCGCAAATAATATAATATAAAAACGTCTGGTATAAGTATGTTCATGTTAAACAGAGAAAGAAGGCTTATTCACTTCGGAAAGTGCATGGCTGTCCCATCAGTCCCTAAATGGATGGCTTTTTTTCTGGGATTATAGTGGATTCTGATTATAAAGTTTGGACAATGAAACAAGTAGTCCCGGCCGTCCCGCAGTCAATAACTGGGAGATGTTATTTTTATGAGATAAAAAGGAAATTTGGCAGAACGGCGCTGTTAGAGCAGCTGACGCTTCCGAAAGACCGTTTACTGCGCTTGTATAAATGTACCGGTATAGTATATAGCGTGAGAGCGATCGAGACTGCATGGTGTGAGCATTATCATTAAATTTTTTATCTAACGTTTCCCTGAGACGCTTAATGAAGCATTTCAGGACTAAAATCAAAGACGGAACTACACTGTAATCAGACATAAGTAAACATTTTTAAGCCTGCACAAATATATTGATCCTTTAAAGAGAGAACCTGGGTTAAAAAGCTTTCCCACAAGAGAAGTGAGAAGATACACGAAATGTCATGAACCCATATCAGTATTCAGAAAAGCGCTTGCCCTCTTGAAAAAAAACTAGGTAGTGTTTGCGTAAGTTCTTTTTTTGTAAAAGAAACCCCCTGCGTTGTTTCCTCACCCTTGCAGATGGTGCAAGTTTTTTTTGGTCGGGATCAAACCTACCGTAAGCTGAACTGGTGTACATGTGCTCCAGACCGAGTTACATGGTCGAAATGCGATTCATACTCAAATATGTTTATGCTGACTGCCATCGACTGCAATCACCTGTTCTGTTGGTCGACAAAGCTAGAGAAAAGGTTGACAGATTTTCTTAAAACTTTGCATAATCCTTGGGATAAAGATTTGGATGAAGTTATTTTCTAGATATTAATAATTTATTCTTATACCGGAAGTTAAGTGTTAAACTGTTCATAATTCGATCTCTGCACGTATTTTACGTCAGTTTAGGTTCACGAGGGTTACATTTATTATAAGGCACGGTCTGGATGCTATATGTTAGAACTTCCTAGCTCCAGGCGAATTAACATTTTCTCTAAAAAAAAGCAGTGGAACAAATGACCGACTGGAAATGCAACGGGTGTAGGCTGGTCAACGTCATTTAAGCCATAAACACACGCTAAGCGTCACGTCTCAGCCGTCAAATCCGGAAAAAGTCGCTCATGTCTTTTTATCTTGAGCGAAACTGACCAACGCGAGATTTACGCGTGACGTCCGCTTGCCGCGTGGGGGAATTATCGTAAATCACGATGATTTAAAGAGCTAGAGGTTCTCTAACAGCACGCGCATTCATGATTAATTAGCAGGTAAAACACGTTTGTGTTAAATAATCTAACAATCCTATATATATCAGGACAGAAAACGTGCAGCAAATAACATGTCTAAATATCTAAATATCATTAACATTTGTGAAAAGGGTAATGTTATATTAAAAACATGTTTAGTCATGCATAAACAGAAAATAATTGTAGCATTTTTCCTTTATGCTGATTATCACGATTACTATTTCGATCAAAATAAACCATATATACGAATGGAGTTTGATTAATAACATCCAATCTGATGGGTGTCGTGCGGGTGTAGCCGCGTTATTTGTCGTGTGACGCGTGAGTTCGTCTGTTTTGGGTTTGAGAGTCCTGGCCAAAGTCAAAACGGTATGCATTCTCCACTCAAGATTAATTGAACACTGACCATGGGCAGCAGGGAAACTACTAAGGCAGTAACAAAATATAGTACATTTTATAATAATTGACGTTGTTGACATATGCTACCAATGCAGGGAGCCGAGAAAAGCTACAAGAATTAGTGAGCAAACTCGAAGACCATGTAGGAACAAAGTGCTGGCTTCGTCATGAATATCAGACTATAAAACCACATATTTGTACTTATAATTTGTATTGAGAAGACATGTGTTAATCCAGTGATTTCTCAATTTTGCCGGACATTTAGGCTCCGGAGTCCAGGACTGTTTGCTTAAATTTTGGCAGATCACTTTTGTGTCTATGCATGTGAACCAGTTTTAAGTGCTCCTCTCTTCAGTTTCCTGATCAAATGCACTGATGAATTATATGAAAGAGATAATGGGTATTCACCATTATGCCGTCATTTAACCGTGATGTAATTATCTTAAGACATGCTATTATATATATATATATATATATATATATATATATATATATATATATATATATATATATAATGCGGATTTGAAAGTCATGCAGTTACTTAAACAGGTGCATAACAAGGGCGGAGAAGTAAACATATCTAATGTCATTGTCATATAAAATGTCATTTAATATGTAATAAATCCGTTTTAATGGGTGGCAATAATCACTATAGGAATTCCAAGTTAATAGCACAGAGGCAAAATAGATATAATTAGCTCGACGAGTTATGCGAGTTGGCTTATTTATTTCCTTTTCTCCTTATGAATATATATCCTGATGTCAACAGAGACTCCACCAGGGGAACGCCCGTTATATATACAGACGTATCAGATGTGAAACAAGAACAGTATATAAATATTAATGTTTTATGTGCCTGTACTCTTTGTTATAGATCCTAAAATATCAAACTATTATCAATCTGGTCGTAGTGCAAAGCACAAATACATTAAATAGACTTTTTTTTTATAATACCAACGTACTGTATTAAAGGAATAAATAAATAGCTATGGATAATCATGTAAATAACAGACATCAGTCGGCCATGATATATATCCATACCTCAGCAAAATCTATTTTTATGTTTCAAACTACAGGCTGTGATTTCTAAGCACGGTAAAAACAGATGACAAAGCAGTTGGACAGGTTCCAATGTTTCATAATGCGACATGCATGGAGCACTTTAAACCGAGCTAGGAGTGCAACGTATTTTAATTAAATAACGGTCAACGCTGTCTCACGCTTTACTAAGCTTTACTTTGAAGTACATCTGTATCTACACTGGGCAATTCCATTGTGTTTCCAATATATAATACCATGTAGATAAATTAAGGAAAAAGGTTGTCGTCCACGGCAAACTGATTCTAAGGAATACCAAGAAAGATGACGCCCCTACTACCATCAATCCATGCACCATTTATCACAGATTGCGATCTTTATAATAATATTGATATAATATATTTCATTTGGTGTTTTTTTTGTGTGTGGGTGTGGGTGTGTGCGGGGGGGGGGGGGGGGGAGATCGGTAGCCCTTTGAACATGCAGTGGGGATGCTGTCATGTTTCTGCTATTGGACTGAAATATACTTATTTAAAATCTGTTAGACGCTGGTTAAATGCTCAATTATCACATGTCCATTATGTCAGTGTTTAAAATGGAACCCGAAAGATGAATGAGTTAACCAGGTTCCAATATCTTTTGTTACGGAACCTAATACAAACAGATCACGTATGCGTGATGAACACAAATTTTGTAATGGAGATTAAAAAAAATCAGATTCTGTAACACTATAGGCAGCGTGAAATGTCTGGGGGAATGAACAAAGAAGTCAGTGTTTTTTTGTTAACAAATAACTATAATTTATTCTTAAAACAACCCTAACAATACAATACACTAACTCAATACAATTATACAGTAAAACAGCGGTATAACAACAAGTCAATACAATCACATACAAAATAATGTGCACATTACCTGAACACCAACACCATCACAACGATAAGTCCTCTAAATGTAAACTCTCAGAGAATGACAGTCCAGTGTAAAGCTCTTGCAACAACCCAGAAAGTAAACTGAAGTCCAAATGCATAAAATCCAGGAGAAAGTCTTTGAAAATCTATAATTGCCGCATTCGTCGGATAAGGTCCTGACACACGCTTCTGCGTCCGCTGGAATCTGCTCTGCTGCTCTCTCTCTCTCTCTGCCCGGTTCTAAAAAACAGCCCCTTTATATACCTTCACACCCCAAGCCGAGAATTTTCCACTTCTCGAAAAGTCTATAAGGACCCTACTCAACAGTAAACACGCGTTTCAGGAATTCTCTAGAAAACATCCCCGTGCCTCTTCACACCATGGTGTAGGCCTACACGTGATCTCGCCACAAGCCAGCACGACAACAAGAGTTCAAACAGTACGGATTAAACATAGAATGTAATACGCGGCCAGACACGAGTGCCACAACAGGAGTTACGCCCGTGTCACATAATAAAAAAAGCACCTGTAACACTTTGTAGATTCATTACGGCCCGAGTAGAAGTCGACAATGTTTAATACACTGTGAACCATAGCAGGAACCCCACCGTCAAATATATAAAGTAGGTCTATTACATTTCACCATCCAAAATATGCTCTTTCTAAAACACATAACGGACCCGATCACTCACTCTCAATTGTTGCCAACAGGTGTCGTTATATACAGTGTTGTGGGAACGGTTATTATTGTGATTGAATAATAAACAATACTGGTTATTAATTTTTATTGTATTACACCAGTATATCGCCCTTGTACTAAGCTCTTCACAAATTTAAAACACGATTTACCAAGAAATGTTGCGAAAGTTTGAAGATAAAAATATTCTACGAGCCCAATGTACCTGAAACCAACAGGGCAGTGACCGGGGGAGCGGCAGGAGTGATAAATATCCGCAGCTGCTGACTGGTAAAGCGTATGAGTTATATTTTACACATTACGCCATATGTGTCAGAACTGATGTAAAGTGTCTATGTGATACTGCGCTGAGCTTGCTCTTACGGAAAATTCATCAATCCAAACCCAGTGTTGTCAACAATATTTGTACAAAATTGGTGGAAATATATATCTTTATTCATTAACAGCGTATAACCACTGACCCTGTATCAGCAATTCAGCATGCAGCTGGAAACTCTAAAGTGCTGCGGGCGCTCTCTTGATTTTTTAGCTCCCTCAAAGAGAGAAGGATATAAACATAGTTAATAGATTACTGATAACGATAAAGATATCATGTAGGGTCTTCAGAAGGTCAATTTACACCAATATATTAATGTTGTGATGTCTCAAACGATAAATTAAAGTTTTTCGGTTTTCTGTCACCTCCCTACTCAGGAGCCATTTCGTTATCCATTTCTCGCTATGCTAAATATTCGTTGCTGTTTAATTCCACGATATCAAATATTCATTCATCTTCTGTCACAAATATTTGATACAACTGCTGCAATGTTGAACTTTTTGACCAGAATGGCACTCATGACAGCTCATACCTCCGCCAAGGCGAGACTACCCGACCGAATCTGTCCATTTCCCCGGACTCGATCTCGGATTAATGGAGTCTTCCTTGACTGATATTCCGATGCCATTTTTTTTAAATTTTCTTAGTGGAGGTGACCGCCTCCATTTTTTAATGTTAACTTGTTTCGGACTACGAGACAGGGCAGTATCACACGCTTGCCCTCTTTTATATCCTGGGGTCAACCACGCCCGGTGCATGACTACCGCCACTGCGGGCCCTGGATGCGCAATCGTCCAAATTGCAGGGTCATACCACCGAGGAACCCCCGAAAGGCGCAAGTTTTTTGTGAGTGAAACACAGCCGTTGGACAAGGCCTTCCCGTTAAGCCCTAAGAGCGCTTACCTTGGGTTGGGAGCCAACCGTGAAAAATCTCACCGCCTCGGCTGAGATTCGAACTCACGATATCCCGGCTTTGAGTCCTGTGTTCTACTACTGAGCCACAGTAGCCGGTCCCGGTGCCTATGCAATTTTTACATAGAACCGATATTCCATCTTTTCATCCAAAATAGTGTTTTAATAACCAGCGATAAACACGGGTGAAAACATATCCTTCGAGGGGATATATATTCAATGATCTCCTGCCGGCCAAAAAATCAATTCGAATGAAGGCCAGATGATTTCCTATATCTAAATCTATCTCTATTACAATACCTACGTGTCGGAAGTCCCAACCTACAAACCATGCAAATGATGGATTGTTTATCTTCTAAACAGCCGCGTCCTGTAAATTATTCGTGGGGTGATCATTATTGATATGTGTTGATCTTTTTGCACCTGATTAACATTTGTCACATTTTTAAAATTTCCTTTGATCCTCTGATGATGAGCACGCGGGGGTCATCTGTACGAACACCTGGCAGACCTTGGCTGTGCATGAAGAACATTACATATGTTGATCATACAGTTGCACATGTAGAGCAGCTATACCGGACGTTTATCGTGTGTACGATGCAGGTCTGTTAAACACCTTGTCTGCATCTGCCACGCGCGATGAACATCGAATAACATCCGTCACCCAGGCAGCATCTGTCAGACATCTGTGTTGTATTATAGAATTGAGGACGTCTGACAAAATGTCTTTTACTACTGTTACCATATTTTAGGGATGACTGCCACTCCTATTAATATCGTGCGTGACTGTCGTCCTACGTCAGTTTTATATTCTAAAATATACATGTCCCTTTTCAGAACAAACTTCTTACAAATCGCATGCATGGAATACTCAAGTCTCAGCTGTCGAACGTCAGACTGTAAATTAGTCACACTCAAACATAAAGACTTCTATTCATGTTGTACATTCGAATGCTCACCAAATAATTCTCATTTCATCTATAGTTCAATTCGTTTGCATGTATAATTGCTTCCGCCAGGAGGGTGTGCGTTCATTCCCATTCGTATGTGTGGTAGGCTGGGTTTGTGTGTGTGTGTGTTTTTGTGTGTGTTGTTTACAACATAACTCAGGCAATCATGAACGGAATCTCATGAAATTTTTCAGGTTATTTTGGGAAAGGGCCAATGACAAAAAAAGATTAGATTTTGGTATTGATGCGGCACAAGATCCGGATTTAGGAAAGTCATCACGGAATATTCACAAATGTTCAGTCACTTATACAGGAATGGACCTGGGTATAAGTGAATGCCCTCATGGCGGATGCTTGTATTCATTGGGATGCAGATTTTTAGTTTCTCTTAAAACAATTCTCTTATCCAACATGTTTTAATGACCCGTATGTACACTGTCCACTGTATGTTTACCGACGCCACTAGTGTATTAAGAAGCTAGTGATTGTACAAGCCCCGGTACACTGACCTGCAATCCCTAAACAGCAGAGTCTGATTCTTGTTTATCTATCATGTTAATTACAGGCACAGGTTGACCGTGAAATCTACAGCAATATAGACTGGCTGTTCTCTCATAACAAATGTATGAAGGGATCGGGATGCGGATGGTTAGACTGAAGCCACTTTTAACGTACCGGTACAGCGTAACTGAAGAAACTTTGAAGTCTGGTTCTTATATTAAACTAAGTACTGAAGACACATTTTCATTCCGCAGTTAAACTGCAAACAAGTTTTGACCTCATATAAACAAATTGATAACAGTCATTAAATTTGTTTGATGATGTAACTGCATACGCTCATATATATCATATGTGATTCAGAATAAGCAGATATAGCGCACAGCGATGATTGATAATATTACATAACAAGTGAACCATGCAAAAAGGCTTCGAAGTCAAGGGTATACGCCTTAATGTATTATACCAATGTTTGCAAGTCCAACAAACTTGCACTGTAAACCTTGTTTTAAACAGACAGGCTCTCGTCGGGACAATGCATTATATAAACTTAATTACATCGTGATAATAACCAGTTTTGCCTTGTCTTGTCGATCACAACAACTGTTCTGGCAGCAATGAAAACACCAAGCAACCCGGGCCCCTTTACCACAGCAAGGCGTATTCTCAGGCTTCTGTTTATACGAATATGATATGCTTCTTACTTTTATGTACGCAGAACAAAGGGATTGTCGTAATTGGCTTATTCAGGGTTTTTTCCTTCTTACGGCTCCATTGTGTGATGGTAAATGCCGTAACACTCCCCGCAGGCTTTTACCAGATAACTGTATGTCTTAAATAAACAGCGCTTTACTTTGCTGTATATGGTAAACTGGTGCGGATCTCATTTGAATAATCTCACAATAATCAACATATGCTTAACAACAACGTTACAACTAAACCAAAGTATCGGAAGCCAATTCATATATTCACACTGCTTGCTTGTCCCTCAACTTATGCCTATGATATAGTAATATGATAGTTATGTTAAAACTAAAATTCAAATTTGGCAACGGATCTAATATCAAGGCGCACCTACTGGCTGCATTAATCTTATTTTTAAATTATCAAAATGAACTCTTATATAAATGGCATGTAGGAGGGTGCTGTATTTTGGCTCCACGCATGCGGTAACATGTCAGGATTAATTCGCAATGTACCGGTATGTACGTAATAGCAATATCTGGAATGCATTGGGCCAAGAAAATGAAAATCCAATGAAAATGTTCACATTCGTTGTTCAAATTTAGGATTAATTGGATTGATGCATAATTTATGTTTTGCTTTTGCCGCATGTGCTATATTCAAGAACCAGTAAGAGATCAGGCTGCAGAGGGCGGGTCCCGGGGTTCTGAAACCTCAGCCGCCACAACCTTTTTTCAAAGCAATACAGATCCCCACCCCCGCGCCCACCAGACCTTAGAATCTGTTTTGGATTTGGGCCGCCCCTCCCCCTTTCAAAATCCTGGATCTGCCCCTTATAGTACATAGTGTAAACATTTGTTCCTTTATTTTTTATATATGTATGGCCGTAACAGAGTTGAGAATCACTCACTGTAACACTTCCGTCGGATCGATCCATAATCCACAGTGTTGTTACTATTTAGTAAGGTTTAACATACATCAGACATGGAGTACTCAATTTAGAATGCGAGTCAGGTAATGAAAGGTGAGTTCAGGGCATGGGACCTAAAATGACTATTTGTGACTGGATTCAGAGATCTAATATTTCCCGCATTCCACTGATATGTATACATGCATGTGTGGTATGTTATGAAACTAATAAAACGACAATTTCCACCAAATTTACCTGTAATGTGCCCCTCAGCTTTACGAGTGTTTTTGATTAGAGGCAATGAAATTACAATAATGCAAACGTAACTTTTGATGACATTATTATCAAGTAAACAGGCTGACACACTACAGAGGAATAAGGGCGTGTTCACATGCTTTACACATATACATATGTAAAACACAATGGTTTACACATTGTATTATACAGACCTACAAGGTTCTCTGCTTTTCCGATAGAACAACTTCGTATATAGCTGTGGTATGTTTCTTTGGTGCTAACTCATTCCACATATCCACCTTCGCCAAGTTTCATTTTATTAATACCAGCAATATGTCGGTTTCATTGGCAATTTGCTCGGCGTGTTCTTAGTAACGGTCCAGCGCTATGGCCACCGTATATGCGGTAGGGGCTGCTTTTGCAAGCAGTGGGGAAATTTATATAATGAACTAGATATTTCGTGGCACCGCAGGTGCCATAGTATCCCCGAATGATTAATCCCCCCCCCCTTTAAGAAAAGACCCCTTATCTTCAGCAGCATATACTGAAACTTGGCGAGCAGCTATGGTTTCTTCAATCCGACAACTTGAGAAACAATATTTTTCACCAAATATTGGGGCCAATACGGCGAATCACTCTTGAGAAAAGGGATTAATTTTTACAATAAAAATTGTAAGGTAGGTGGCGCCACCTGTCTGCTTGACGAGAAAACTCTCCATGATGGATGTACATGCCAAATTGGAGACCAACACACTGAACGACTCCTTAGATATGAGCAATTATCACTTAAACCAACTGTACGGATGGACACAGCAAAAAGAAATGGCAGATGGCGCCACCAGTCTTGAGTAGAAGATGGAGGAGGCCAAGATCTATGGATCACAGTTTCAGACCAATACGGCGCACCACTCCTAAGAAAAGAGCATAAATTTATTCCACGGAAACGGGAAGGTAGGTGGCGCCACCTGTCTGATTTACGAGGAAATTTTCCAAGATAGATGGACATGCCAAATTTCAGACCAATACCTTGAACCACCCCGGAGATATGAGCAATTTTCACCCAAAGCACATGTACAGATGGACGCCACGGCAAACCAATTGCAGATGGCGCAATAGTCTTGAATACAAGATGGAAGTATCCAAGATCAATATACATCCACAATTTCAGCCCAATCTGTCCAAATAGTTTAAGACTTATAATGCTCAGAGTGGCATAAAATGGGGTATAAAAAGGCGAGGGAAAAAAAAGGCAGAAGTGGGTGCCATCTGTCTTCCGCAGAAGACAAAGCTATCCAAGATCTTCGGTCAATTTGATTTTTGAAAAATCCATGCATCCCTTATCGAGATATTTATGATTTTGTGTGATCTTTACCATATATGGCAATATTCAAGGTCAAGGCCACTCTCATAGGAAAGGTCATGACCCCAATTTAAATATACATCATCCTATAACCCATGTCTATGTATATGCATAATATGAAAGAAATCTGTCCATTAGTTTTTTACTTAAAATGCTCACAGTACTGTTAAGCGGAAATGATGGGGGTAGTAAACGGCACAAAACAAGTAAAGGATAATTTAAGTTGCGCCACAAGTCTCCGGTACATGACAACACCATCCAAGATCTTCGGTCAAGTTGATTTTTGGATCAATCCATGCAAGATCTCTTGAGATATTTAGGAATTTATGTGATTTTCCACCAAAATGGACCTATTAAAGGTCAAGGTCACCCTCCTCTTAAAGGTCAGGACCCCATTTTAAATAGGCTTCGTCCTCTCACCCATATCTATTTACATGTCAAGTTTGGTAAATATCCATGAAATATTTTTTTAGTTGTCGCGTCCAAAAGAAATCTCTGCAGCGGCGACCGTGCTTAAACCTTAGTATGCCGACTTTGTCCGGGGATACAATAAGAACGACTATAACATAATTTCTATGCCAAATACAGAAAGATGACAAGCATCAACAAACAGTTCATTTTAGACGATGACACATGCAATAAGACTATCAGACCCTGACTTTTCTGGAAAAATTGTATTCTTGCGAAAGACCTCTTGTTAACCTTGACTTCTGACCTTCTTACCTGATTCAACAGGTTGTTTGCGTCTGTTACATCGTTGCCTGGAAACAGGATGACGTACTTCCGCCTCTACCACTGTGCGGCTAGGACCAAGGTCAGAGTCGACCATTCTGACCAGCACTGTCGTCTGCTTGTTCAGGTAGACTTTCGACGGTATGACCACAGTCCAAGAGGGGCTACAATGTATAAAAAAAAAGTTAAAAGCTGAAGGCTGATCGACCATTCATAATAAAGAGAGAAAATATATTTTTCCTGATATATATATATATATATATATATATATATATATATATATAACAAAATATTATTAAAATATGATAATATCTAAATAATATATAAGAATATTATCGAATCACAGATTCAGTCTTCAGAGCAGCCCGTGTATAGAATGGACTCTTCAATATTTTCAGTCATGACATAACTTTGTCGGTCATCATCATAAGTTCGGTTGTATTTTTTCTATCGTTATTTCAAAATACAAATACTATAAAATACAAAAAAAAATATATGATTCTGGAACCTAAAACGGAATAGTGACAGATTATCACCATGCGCAGTTAAACAACCTTTCTATATTTCATAAATAATATGTACATGATCAAATCGTCAACAAGTTCAAATCACGAATGTAACAACACATAATAGCAAAAATGAATAAATAAACTGATAAGTATGTACATTATCTATATGATAAAGGTACAGGAATAACAATGAAACCCAATTAACATGTGTTTTTGCTATCAATTCATTATTATATTTTTTCTAGATTTCTGTTTTGCACTATGTATGTAAACACATACATTCGAAACATTTGCTGTCAGGAAAATTCGAAGCTCTGTGGTGACGACGTTTTAGACTAGTTAATCTGATTTTATAATAATTTAATTTCCTTTCAGCTATGGAATTCAAAGGAAACATAGTAAATACTATTCCGTTTCGCAAAATGTAGACATTCGTTAAAACACAGGTGGTGCCACCTTTAACGTACACATGATTACTATTATAAAAAAAATAACATAACCATCAGTTAGAAGTCAGTGAACGTATACAAAGATATGAACCGTAGTAAGTACAAAACAAAATACTTTGTTTCGTGTCCCGCATCAAACATAAGAGTATATGACGTCTCGAAATATGCACCCATGGTCTGCATTAAAAGGTATCCCGGATTCTTGGTACGACGCTGTCACTGTTCGATTGAACGACGAGTGAAGTGCAGCCACCTGCATACCTCAGCTATCACATGCCCAGGTGCTGCAGTAAGGTTACACTTAAAATGTGATCCCGATGATAATGTGTGTCATGAAGTGTTATAAAAACAAGATCAAAAAGACCATTCAGCGCCTATAAATTTATGTTAACAGTAAGAGTTAATCGTGAGTCTTCCAGTGTTTTCATAACACACTGCGTGGGGTCTCGGTGTAATGTCATTGACCTGGATACCATGATAGTAATCTCCATTTAATTGTCTCTTCATTTTTTGGTGGTACAAAATCTCGGCATGGGGCCGATTCGCTTGATGGATAACGTATTTGAAACAAAGAGAGTCCAGATGAAGTGTTTAATTACGTTTTTGTATAGAGTAATTATCATACCTCTTCAGCACCCAAGGTCACAATTCTAGGATTCTAATGTGGTTATTGAGTGTTATTATGAAACGATCTATTGGATTTCTAATCACTTTTCTCTCACTGGCGTGTCTACCTGTGGGGCAAACTGTGATAGAGTGAGGTAAGAAATTGATCGTTCTCTCAGTTCGGTCAATAGATTCAAGAGCCACTAGATGCATGCCTTTGATCGATGGAGTCTCAAGTATGCCGGGACCTGAACTAAAACGTTCCTGTAAAATATCTGCCGGATACTAAGACACTTCCGTGGAAAATCCATCTGTATTGCACGCGCATGAATATTAAAAAAAATGATTTATGTGTCTTGTTTATCTGTAATGTTGAAAACTGACTGACTATAAGACCATCGTCCACCTTTTGTGGTTCAACGGTATACAACAGTCTGTCCTGGTTAAAAATCTTGATGTTCAGTTTGACAAAGAGTTCATTTTTCAGCCACGTGTGCCTCATCTGTCTGTAAGACTGCTTATTTCCACCTCAGGACCATTGCAGGGATTAGGAAGTATATTTCTGAAGAGGCAGCACTATCGCTGGTCTGTGCTTTCATTACTTCCAGGATTGACTTCTGCAAAAGACTTCTTTGTGGAATTACACATCTCTCTCTCTCTCTCACTCTCTCTCTCTCTCTCTCTGGCTAACCTCCAACATGTCCAAAATAGTGCTGCTCGTCAAGTAAAATGCGTCAAGAAACATGATCATATCACCCCTATTCTTGCTTACCTTCACTGGCTGCCTGTAGCTCAGTGTATTTAGTTTAAACTTCGTTTAATTACATTCAAAACTCTGCACGGTATGTCTCCTTGATACCTTAGTGGCCTCATTTATCAATACCAGCGTGAGCCAGCTTGTGCTTTACGCTCGGCCGACGCCTCCTTACTCCGGTGCCTTAAGGTCGACTGGTCACATGTGGCGACACAGCCTTCTTCAAAGCAGCGCCAAAATTATGGAACAGTCTTCCTAAAGATCTTAAAAACTTCTTATTTCTCTACTTTCAAAACCAAACTTAAAACCTTCTTTGTCAGAAAGAAAAATGTCAACTCACAATGACTGCTTTTATTAGATTCTTATTTAAGCTTTTTATTATAATTCTAATCTTGTGTACTTCGGTGAAGTTATTTTACATGTCTATGTCTTTTTTATGTTACTTTTAATATGTTATGTTCTGTAATGCGCATTTGAGCAGTGTCACACTGTAAAGTGCGCAAAATAAATGTACATTGATAATAAAAATAATAATAATAATAGTCGTTCCTTGTGCTTACCACCTTGACCTCATGACTTACAGCAGGAGTTGCTGTTTGAAAGAACGGTCAGTGCTCTGTAAATTCTATGCAGGCAATTTTTACATAAAGGAAACAAATGCTACCAGTGATGTTATCACTACCTATAATCACTACCACACTCCTATCTGGAAATGTCGGCAACTTGCATAGTACTGGCTTTGGATAGACTGTCGGTTGTATATAATTCATAAATGGATGACTAGATTAAGTATTAGGATAATGTATTATACTTAAAATGGAACTGAAAAGCACTCGGGCAACGCTTAACTTGATATTTAATTTAAACAAAATGACTTTTTGCCATCTGATTTGGGCGTCTTAATAAATAAAATAACGTAAAAGACGAAATTTGTACTCTCCCGACCTTTCTCCTTAAAAGCAAATTAACGCTAAGTTAAGAGCGTCTGTCTGCTACACCAGAAAGTGTCGCTTTGATTTTCGGGCACATAAACCTTGTCAGAGAGTTTTCATGTAATAATTTCTTATTTATCATTTACAGAATCTTATAACATAACATCTGACATGTAACTGCGTGCATGAACGACTGCACAGCAGCAGGCAGAGCCTGTAACCTTGGCTTGCTGACAATGAAACCGGAAGTGGGGTGTCGTATTTCCGGAGCACCCGGATGGCCTTTGCGGATCACTCTCCTGCTAGTACTACTGTTTTGAGAAACTGATAGCGACTGCGCGCTGGAAAACATAACCCCTCGGGCCGGTGTTCTGTATTTGATCCAGTGGCTATCTCATATTATCCCTGTGCTGAGTGTGGCCGCAGGGTGTGTCCAGTCTTTTCTGTTGACTTTGGTAACAGAGACGTCTCCCGGTCTTGTTATGTTTGTTTAACTGATAGCGACCTGTTGATAATTGATCCAAGTCTCTGGGTCCTGATATAAATGTTATTGTATTCGGACCACCTCTAAGTATAAGGCTTTTATCCTGACCGTTTAAACGTTATGCCGAAGAGAAAACAATCTTAGGTGAAGGAGATCCTTTTTTAAATGGCCCGTTTCTGCCTCGAATCAGGACTACAGGATCACTACTTGAATCGTTTAAGTTTTTTTTTTTTACCAGTGCCATGATAAAGATGCATGATACATTACATTCGATTTATATCCAGTGTTCCATGAGGTAATGAAAAGGAACAGTGCTGGAAAAAGTCCGCCCAAAAAAGCAAGAACTTACTTGGGTCATGTTCAAGAACTTAGAAATATATCTCTTGCACAGGACCTATTAGCTATTATAGTTATTAGTTTGTGCGCATGTTATTTTTTTTGTGGCACTAACAGGCCCGTGAGGAACCATGCAAGTGCCATTATCCTTCGGAATTTCGTTTACGCTTTTACAGTATTCACGTTAATATGATGGTTCGCGTTTATCTTTCAATAGGGCTGGCCAAAAGATTTGGTGAGGAAGATGAATGTTTGTTTTTCGCTCATGTAATGGTTGCGCCGCCGGTGTATTTGCAGGGGCGGATCCAGGATTTTGGAAAGGGGGGGGGGGGGTTCCAACAGAGGAGGACTAATGAAAATCCTAAAAAAAGGTCATCGGGTCCGGAAAAGGGGGGGTCCAGGCCACAAAATTTCGTCTAAAACCCTTTAAAAAAGGTTGCTTCGGGTGAAAAAGGGGGGTCCGGACAGCCTGGACCCCCCCCCCCCCCCCGGATCCTCTTCTCATTTGTACGGCGAGGAGGTGTTGGGTGATCGGTGACAGGTTGGTACTGGGAAACCAAAAAGGTATTTTTCAGCGTGGGCGACCAAGCGCTGAATTTGTCTGCTTCTGAGAGGTCAGTGAGTTCGGAGTCATCATTGTACGCTTTCAGTTTCGATAGTTTCTGTGAAAAAAACGCTCTTGCGTGTCTGGCGCTTATAATTATGCTTTTTCCTGACCTTTAAATTAAACCAGTGAGTGCCGCTAAATAAGTTGTAAAAGGTAAAGATAGCAGGTTTATGCAAAAAGGTTTATAAAAAATATTCCTGACAAAAAAAGCTTCCTATTGTAAAATAGAAATCAGATTTGTTACAACACTTTCAGTCTTTAATCTTATATAAATATATAATTTCCATCATTTTCTAATAAGGATTAACCATCAGAACTGCCGATATAATGTGTACTGCAAACTCAGAAACCCCCGCCAAGCACAATTAAATAGCCTGTCATTACATTCCTGCTACTACAGCTTTCTGTTCCATATGCCTTTCTTTCACTGCGTGCGGAACAACGGTATCTTATCCGATATGGCACCCCGCCCCGCCTTATTGCATTTATTTTTTCTCTGCTGTAAATGAACAAGGTTATTTACAAAACATTGTTGCTGGATTAAATGTACGGTGTCAGCCGTGCTGGTGTTATAAATAAACGGCCCTCATTGTGACAGAGCCGGGTTTAATCAACTTGGCAGAAGGGCCCTCTTGTGGAAGAAATGTATCACCTTTTACTATAACACCTACGGCCTCTTTCTTGACATGTGTTTGTTTCTCACTGGTTCATATAATCACATTTGTTATTTATGTGACTAAACCAAAACCCTACCCATGCATAAATGTGAGATGTGAAATGCAATTCAGTAGAATTACTTAAAGTAGTTATATAAAATTTGCATTAAATATGTAGTTGAAGGTTTTTCTGTCCATTTGTTATCCAGTGTACTACTGTGATACCAGTACTCAGTAATCTAAGTAATTTTGCATTTTTGCTTGTTTATCGAATTTGAGTGTCTACTAGTTAAATGAAATGTCTTTAGGTTCTTTCGTCTGCTAAATTTATATACGTATTTTCACAAGCAAGTTACAATTTCAGTTGAGTGAATTTAAATAGCCATTACCAGAGTACGTGTTCAGTCATTAGTTTACATAACTCTATCCTTTCAGATAATTTGTCAAACATGATTAATCAATATAATGGAAGTGACACGGATCATATAATTTGGCTTAATGTTTGAAATACTGTGTTCTGTTGACGTATTTTTGAGGAATGTATGTTCCTTTTTTACATTACTCAAATCTTTAACCATTTTGTTGCCCTAAGATAAAAACAAGCATTGAATACAGGGTATAGTGTTTCACTGATCATATTAGAATTATTTGTCACAAGTTTTCGACCTGCGAAAGTAAAAGTAAACATGCACAGCCGCAGGAGTCTCTTTTGATTCTTTTATCAGCTGTTTGTCACTTATACCAAGATATATGACTCCATAGGCTAAAAGAGAGAATATGCTTTCTAAGTTTCCTTTATTCACTTCTAGGAATTCCTGAAATTTAAACCAATTCAACAAAATAATTGTTCTAAACGGAATGACAGTCAGGGACAAAATATTACATGGCGAGGGTGGAAATTCACAATCCTGTATAAAGGATGCAAATTTCGCTCCAATTTTTAAATGGGGCATTTTAACAATAAGGTTTTAACAGATTCCCGAGTAAACCTTTATTCATTCATTCAAGAAACTAAGACAAACACATCAATTTATCAGCCGTAGTGTCATTACCGAAAACTTGCTTTACATGATGGTTAAGGTTTGGGACTATTGAGCGGAAGGCCAGCGGTTCAGAACCTGAGTGAACCCTAAACAAAGAATGTTTATAGAATCTGAAATACAGAAGACCTGAAGACATCCACTTTGAATCAATGATCTGCAATATGACGGTATTCACCGAGGAGAGGAGAAAATGAAGAAGATAATCTGACACTATATCAGGCTATTCAGATAAAGCGCCGTGCTGCATGTGCACAGCGAAAGAGAGATGCATGCTCTTTAAGACTGGATCCTAGGTCGAGTTGGAAAGAGACACATTTTACTTCGTTTAACCAAATAAAGAACTTAAAGCGGGACATATAAAAGATTTGACAATCACTTACAACTAAGCATTTCGAATTTGTGCTGCGTGTAAATTTCTGTTTCATATAAACAAAATTTAGCCCAATTTTATTATCAGTGAGTCAAAACCCAATAAATTACACATCCAATATTAAACGGATCTGAAGAAATATTTTTAGACACTATATATGGTGTATAACGTAACGGTAGGACAAAAAGACAGACGGAAGGGCGATAAATTATAAGAAGCAGTGCTATATATACATCTGCAGGGGAATTAAGTGAAATATCCATCCAACATTGTATACGAAAAAGAAGTGTTTTCCTGAATGAAAACAAAAATGTTAGGAGGATAGGGACATGATCCGGCAAGAACACATTTAATGTTGGTAAGGATCCAGAAAAGCTGCAGACTCAGTGCTTTTTATTTTTGTTTTGTTTTGGCGGAGGCGATCCTCTGAGTTCCCTCTTGTTATATTTGAATTGGTGGTGTTTTCGAAATGGTCGTCTAGGCGAGGTCTAATGTAAAGAGCAAAAAATAAGTGGGACTATGAAAATGTGGTTGTTATTTTCAGGTGATCGCTTAACTGAGATGGTCGTTAGGCGTGGTTTTACTATATATGTGTGTGAATGTGTGTGTGTACGCGCGCGTATGTGCATTTGTGTGTGTCACTTGGTTAGCATTATGCACAGTGTAAACCTCACACTGTGAACAGGCCTATAGCATGTTTGGGGGGCCGGGTGTTTTCACCGTGTTATGTGTATACTTGAATTGTGCATACCCATCGCAGTACAGTTTTCTATAAAATTATTAGAGAACTGGGCCAATACAAGGTAGATATGTAGGGCATATTAATTGGATTTGGCATCGCCTGCCAAATGTTTGGCTTCAAAGGGAGTTGTTCGCCAATCAAATATCTAATCCATTTAGCAGTTTTCACAATCCGGTATGAAGAATTCGATAAACGCCCATTCCACATACATATATAATGCAGACCCACCTGACATGACAAAACAGAGAGTGCAAAGGCAAATTTTACGATAAACTTCAGTATGAGTTGTTTTATATTTGTCCTATAAATCCTAATATCTTTTTGAAGAATAATTTGCATCCCGATGATATTGTCATGGTGATGACAATAGAACTATTACATCTAAAACTACTTCAATTCAGCAAAGTTCGGGTAAACGTTTAACTAAAGTACACGTCCTGGAATAAAAGTGAATAAGGAGAGAGGTCAGGCGTACCCTGGTGATTAACGTATTGATATCGTCAGACTACATTGGTTCCATTTTGGTTGAAAACATAAATTAAAATAACTTTAATTAAAATAATCCCCAATGATATATACTTATTTGAAACCCGAAAATCCTTTATTAGATCTGCCATGTTGGTCTGAAGATGTAAAATTTAATGAAATTTTTTGTTTCTACATAAAAATGCAATATATTTTACATCTGGGAAATAAGTATGACTTTAACACTTTACATACTCATGCCAACATCTCTAGGCGTTTTTCATTGCATATTTATAATTTTTTAGACAAATTGACAAATATAATGGCTTGTAACTACATTAATTCACACAAAAAAAGATATCGGACAAAAAATAGATTATTTTTATATTACGATTTTCATACATATGAATAGCTTTACACCTGTAACTTTAATTTTCTTTAAATATCCCTCTGAAGATGGTGTTATTATCGACTGAAATTCTGTTTGAGAATAGACAATTTAAACCCCTTAATGATTGACTGAAATGTGAAAGTAAGTGACAGTTGTATAACATAAACCTATATTATGGTCTGTTTTAGTTCCCTCCCTCTTTTATTACACTTAATTATTCATCAAGTATTCAAAGTGAAAGTTGAATCAGAGAGGTTGTACTTCGTAGCCTCGAAAGGAAAATTAGGAAATCTTGGATAAAAGCCCAGAGGTTCGCTCATATATATATATATATATATATATATATATATATATATATATATATATATATATATATATATATATATCTCGGCTACAGATTATAACTATTCTTCCTAACATTCTATATATATACGGTGTTTCTTTTTGATCTGTGTCTCGATATTCGCGAAATAGAATTATCGCGAAAAGTAAACTTTCATGAATAAAAAGTCCCATTTAAAGACTGATATTTTGAATGGTAAAATATCTCTATGTTTTAAGATTATTATGCTATTATAAATGATATTACATATGTCAAATTATCTTTATTGTATCAATGAACAATATAACCATCGGTCGATGTTCCCTTGGGTCACCGTGCGTTTGTTAAGATTTTGCACACAAACTATGTGATATAATCTAGTACTTATAAAAAGAAATTGGTTATTCGTACTACATTTGCCTTCCTCCCATGACCAGTACGCAATTCACTCCTGGGTCGAGAGAGCACAACCTTGTGAAAAGACTTTGCCTAGGAGTCTTATTGCAGACGGCTGTCAGGACGGGACGTGGACCCACAACCTTGCGGTCACAAGTCCAGCGCCCTACCCATTACCCCACCATGCTCCACATTGAATACATCATTAATTCCCTGCAAAACACTTTATTCCTTACTTTGAAAGGGTTCCCACCTTAAATACATCATTTATTCCCTAGAAACATATTTTTTAGAATTTTCAATCTAATTTTACATCTACCGTCTACTTATATACTGACGATAGGTGTCAGTTAAAGTGTTATGTATCCCCGCACACTGGGTAGGCCTCCTCAGAGGTGGATCCAGGAATAAGGAAAAGGAGGGGTCCAATGTCCGGAATAATTGTTCTGAAACCCTTAAGAAAAAGGTTGCGGCGGCTATAAAGGGGGGGGGGGGCCCTTGGATCCGCTTCTGCTACTAGCGTGGCAATTTCCCATTTTTTTTCTTTTCGCTTCCTTGCCTTTAAACAAATTTAATTCATCCTTAACATCTTCCTAACATCAACCTATCCTTTAAACGTCTAACAATAATAATTTATGTAACCTGTCAAAGATCTTCGAAAATCTGAAGACTCCCGGGTCCCTTTCCTTTTCGCATATTTAAACATCATCACTGACCAGGTCTTCAAGGCAAACATACCGATGTATCATTTTATTGCCACGAGCACAGCGCCACAAAATAAATGTAAAACAAGGAACCTGTGGGTCACGACTCCCAGCTGAAATAGATTCTGAGAATATTTGTATGAAATCCTAGTGGTTGTGTTTACTGTGCAGTTTCATGGACTACATGAGAGATACAGTAGCTTTATATTATCACATAACTGTATTTGTAAATGTTTCAGTATTTCAAATAAGTGACTGTAATATGTAAATGTATCCACTTCGGAACCTACCAACCCGTGTAAATTATAAAAAAATTGACATGAGCTGAAGCAAAATAATACACATTTAATTTATTAACTGAAATAAACGGCTTTGATCTTGGGCCCCCTTAATAAATAGCATCTTCCTCTATTTGCAGGTGAGCCACATGTGGAAGATGGAAGGTTTGGGATGAAACGTTTAGCTCTAAGTGCATCCACAAATCTTTTAAAAAAAAGTGGGTCCTGTGACCCTGACCCTTGACCCCATGACCCAAAAATCAAAAGGGTTCTTACTTAAGCAATGGGCCATATATTAGTCAAGTTTGATATTAATTTGTCAATCCAAACTGAAATTATCGTTTGGAAACAAATATCGGGATAGATGGCCCCTGTGACCTTGACCTTTGATCTTGTGACACTAGAATCAAGAAGTTTCTTCCTCTGTTGGCAGGTGAGCGAAATGTAGAAGATGAAAGGTTATGGATAAAAAGTTTGGCTAAAAATGCATCCATGATATTTTTAAAGAAGGGGTCCTGTGACCTTGACCTTTGACCTCATGACCCGAAAATAAAAAGAGAAACAAATTAGAGGGACATACAGAAAGACGAAGAGACGGACAGACGGACGGACAGGGTGATTACAATAAGGCATCCGCTTATTAAAGCGGGCCCTAATAACACACAAGGTTTCAGGACACAGTTGCAAATCACAGTTGCAAATCTGATATAGTAGCAAAATAATTTCGCAGTTTCCAAAGAAAGGGGAAAAATCATATAAAAATAGAAAAATTACAGGCGTCGCTACCAGCCTTCAGGACCTGAAGAAACCAGTCATAATTAATATACACAAAAGGTTTCGGGATACTAGATTTCAGGTTTCCCAGAAAATTTTTCTTGGACCTCCCTCGTTGTCAAGGAAGAATATTCCATGATGGTTATGATTTGTGCCCTGTTAACGCACGATCGCATCTTTGAAGGCTCAAAAATAGAGAAAAAAATCCGTAAAAAATCCAGATGGCGCCACCAGTCTGCAGGACCTGATGAAACACTCCATGATGAATACACATGCAAGGAATCATGGTGATCAATGTATTAGTTGTGATGATCAATGCATTAGTTACTCAGATACTGGAGCTTTAGTATCTAATTTTTTAATTATTCTTGTTGGTAATTAAAAGCTCCATAGTTCGGAGGATATATGTAACAGAGACCAAATTTCAGGTTTCCACCAGATTTTTCAGGGACCTCCCTGGATGTCAAGGTAGAAAATTCTAGGTCCAGTGGAACAAGCCTTACGATTTGTGCCCTGTTAATGGACGGACGGACAGACAGAGGGACGACGGACAAAGAGTGATCGCTATAGCTCAGAAGATTTTCAGTCATCTAAGCTAAAACTAGGGACCCATGGGTCTCGACGCTCAGCTGAATTTGTCTATAAGAACATTTTAAAGATTTTTTCAGTATGACAGTCCTTTGACCTTAATCAATGACCTTGTGACCAAAATATCTTAGAACTTATTATCCTTGAACTGGCAGCATTAAGATTATTGCAACAATCTTTTAAAAAAAAGTGACCCTAACCCCTGACCAGGTAACCTCAAAATCTACAGATTTCCTAACTTTGGGCAAGTAAGCCATGTGTGAGCGATGGAAAGTTTGGGATGAAAAGTTTGATTTACAGTGCATCCACAATCTTTTTAAAGATGTCGCTCCTGTGACCTTCAACTTTGATCTCTTGACCCTGAAAATCAAAATGAATTAACTTAAGTGGTGGGTCATTATTAAATCAAGTTTGAAGCCAATCTGTCTATCCAAAGCAGAATTATCATCCATGAACTAATTTGTGAATGGAGGGGCCCTTTGACCCTATGACCCCAAAATCGACCAGAATCTTCCCCTATTGGTAGGTTAGCAATATCTTGAAGATGGAAGGTTTGCGATGAAAAGTTTGGCTTCAAATGCATATGCATTCTTTTAAAAGAAACAGGTCCTGTGACTTTGACCTTTGACCATTGGATCCCAAAATCAACACGGTACTACTTTAGTGGTGAGCCATATATAAGTTAATTTTGTAACCAATATTTCAAACTAAACTGGAGTTATCATCTGAAAACTAATTCGTAAACAGATGGTCAATGTGACCTTGACCTTTGACCTTGGAACCCAAATTCTTTTATGCTCTCCCGATACTGGCAAGTCAGCTAAATGCGCAAGATTGAAAGTTTGAAATGGAAAGCATGGCTTAAAATGCAGCCATAATCTTTTTAAATAAGTGAGTCCTGTGACCTTGACCTTTAACCTCGTGACCCGAAAATCATATATGTTCTTGCTTTGGTGGTGGGCCATATGTAAGTCAAATTTGAAATCCATATGTCAATCCAACCTAGAGTTATCATCTGGAAACAAATTTGTGTGGATGGACGGATGGACAGACAGACAGGCAGACAGACAGGGTGATTACTATAGGGCATCCACTTGTGATCAGTAAACACACCAGGTTTTGGAACACAGCCGAGAAACTGACGTGATTGTTGTCATTTTATAGTAAAAAAATTGAAAAATATTCGTTAAAATATAAAAAATACAGGTGGCGCCACCACTTTTCAGGAACTGACAAAACTAGTTATGGTCAATATTCAAGACAAGATTCATGACAATCCATGCGTTAATTATCAAGATAGTATCAAATTTTTATTATTCTGGGGGGTACTTTCAAGCCCCATAGCTCGGAGAATATAGGTCGCAGTGACCTAATTTCAGGTTTCAAAGGCGATTTTTAATGACCTCCCTGGATTTCACTTAGAAGTTTCTATGACCAGCAGGTACGATTTGTGCCCTGCTAACGGACGGCCGGACGCCTGAACGGACAAAGCGCCGTTCCTATATCTCAGTTGACTTACAGTCAGTTGAGCTAAAATGAGCCAATATTCCTCATCTCATTTAATATCCCCCCCCACCCCGACAAAAAGCCCGATTACCGGGTTTATTAGCCAATTAATTCATAAAATAAACTTACACTCTGAGTAAGATCTGTTGAGATCGCGAAAAAAAAAATCATCAAACGATGAAATGATGCAAATGGTGAAATTTTATTCCGCCGAATATGAAGGCAACTACAGTAAACCTGATATGGAGAAGACATTATAATTACATGCCATTCTCATTGTCTGTATACATGGCTGGGTGTATATTTTGCCACCAAAAAGCAATAACATAAACCTATCCTTATGATAAAATAAACGTGAGCAGAGAGAGAGAGTTAAGGGTTAGGAATCGTCATTTTCTTTTATATGTATAGGTCATTAACACACACACATATACAATAATATATACACATTCTAACTGAACATGACGTTGATGGGAGATGTTTATCTCCTCACTCTTTGACTAGTTTTGTCGACAGCTGAGGAAGTCTCTTTATCTGAATCAGAATATATCATTTACAACGACAGAGGCGGGAGGGTGTTGGCCAAAATAAACCCGGTGCACCAGCGCACCCCACACTCCCTGCCAAGTCTGTCTAACAGATGCGATAAAACCCTGGAAAGCAATGGCATTTGGACCACCTATCAATCATCACCAATTTTCTTCAAGCATCGCGTAAATACCAACTCTGATAAACACTCAAATACACTAACAGATTCTCGTTTACGTGTGTGAGGCTATAATTCATATGCTATTATACAATGTCGGTAGGGATTTATGATTCGAATCTCAATTATTTTGACAATTTTTATTATTTTTCACCTGAAAGAAATGAATCCAAATATAAATTCAATAAGAAAACTAGATATTTTTTTGGCACCGCAGGTGTCATAGTATCCCCAGACAATTAATACCTCCCCCTTTAAGAATAGCCCCCCCCCTTCCCATCTTCAGCATCATATACTGACACTTGGCAAGCAACTATGGTTAACTGCCATCACTGAGAAACAGTATTTTTTTCACCAAATATTTGGGCCAATACGGTGAATCACTCTTGAAAGAAGGGGATTAATTTATACTATAACTAGACATTTCTTGGCACCGCAGGTGCCAGAGTATCCCCAGACATAGTACCCCCCCCCCCCCCTTTAAGAATAGGCTCCTGTGGCCTGGACCTTTGACCTTGTGACCCCAAAATTGATATTGATCATCCACTTTTATATATAAATCAATAGAGTTCTAGATTTATTGATGGGCCATATATAAGTCAGGTTTGAAATCCATATATTAATCCAAGCTTGAATTATCATCTCGGAAACTGTTTTGGACAGATGGCTCCTGTGACCTTCACCTTTGACCTTGTGACCTTACAATTGACAAGATGTGAAAGATGAAAGATCTGAGATGAATTGTTTGGCTGAAAATGCATCCACAATCTTTTTAAAGATGTGTCCTGTGACCTTGACCTTTGACCTCATGACCCCAAAATCAATTGGAGTCTTGCTTTTTCAATGGGACATATATAAGGCAAGTTTGAAATCAATACATCAATAAAAGCAGGAATTATCATCCAGAAACTAATTTTTTGACAGATAGCTCCTGTGGCCTTGACCTTTGACCTTGTGACCCAAAAATTGATATGGATCATCCACTATTGGCAAGTGAGCTATATATTTAAGATGGAAGACCTGGGATGAAAGTTTGGCTCAAAATGCATCCACAGTATCTTTTAAGATGCGAGTCCAGTGACCTTGACCTTTGACCTCATGACCCTAGAACCTATAGGGTTCTTACTTTAGTGGTGGGCCATACATAAGTCACGTTTGAAATCCATATGGCTATCAACACTGGAGATATCATAAGAGGTGTGTGATTTTCACCAAATATGGACACATTAAAGGTCAAGGCCACTCTCATGGTAAAGGTCATGACCCAAAAGTAAATAGACCTCATCCCATAATCTATCTCTCTACATGTGCATAATATGAAAGAAATCTGTCCATTAGTTTTTGACTTATAATTTTTACAGTACTGTCAAGTGGCAATTATGGGGGTATTAAAAGGCGTTAAAACAAGAAAAGGATAATAGGTGGCGCCACCAGTTTCCGGTATATCACAAGGCTATCCAAGATCTTTCGTCACCTTGATTTTTGGACCATGCAAGCTTACTTGAGATATTTAAAAATCTGTGTTATTTTCAGCAAAAATGGACCTATTCAAGGTCAAGGTCACTCTCCTAGCATAGGTCATGACCCCATTTTAAATAGGCTTCGTCCCCTTACCTATATCTATACAAATGTAAAGTTTGAAAAAGATCAGTGAAATATTTTTTTTAAATTATCCCGCTCACAAGGTTTTTCTGCGGCGGCGGCGGCGGAACCGTCGTGAAACCATAGTATCCCGACTTTGTCTGGGGATAAAAAAATGGTAAGGTAGGTGGCGCCACCCGTCTGGTTGCCAAGAAAACTTTCCAAGATGGATGCATGCATGGACATGCCAAATTTTAGACTAATACCTTGAACCACTCTGGAGATTTGAGCATTTTCACCTAAAGCACATGTACAGATGGATGTCACGGCAAAACGACTGCAGATGGGGCACCAGTCTTTAATACAAGAAGGAGGTATCCAAGATCAATGTACACGCACAGTTTCAGCCCAATCTATCCAAAAGTTTTAGACTTATTATGCTCACAATACTATCAAGTGGCAGTGATGGGTTATTAAAAAGCGTGAAAACAAGAAAAAGGTAGAAGGTGGCGCTACCTTCTACAGAAGACAAAGTTATCCAAAATTTTCGGAAAATTTTATTTTTGGAACGATCCATGCATCCCTTATTGAGATATTTATGATTTTGTGTGATTTTCACCAAATATGGCAATATTCAAGGTCAAGGCCACTCTCATATGAAAGTTCATGACCCCAATTTTATTATACATTATCCCATAACCCATGTCTATGTATATGCATAATATGAAAGAAATCTGTCCACTAGTTTTTTACTTAAAATGCTTACAATACTGTTAAGTGGCAATGATGGGGGTAATTAAATGGCACAAAAACAAGAAAAGGATGCTAGGTGGCGCCACCAGTTTCCGGTATATGACAACACTATCCAAGATTTTCCGTCAAGCTGATTTTGGGATCAATCCATGCAAGATTTCTTTAGATAATTAAGAATTTGTGTGATTTTTCCCCTAAATTTGACCTATTCAAGGTCAAGTCACTCTCCTAGTACAGGTCATGACCCCATTTTAAATAAGCTTCGTTCCTTCATCCATATCTATGCATATGTAAATTTGGTAAATATTTTTTGAGTTATCGTGTCCAAACGAAATCTCTGCGGCAGCACGGTGCGACCGTGCTTGAACCATAATCTCCCGACTTTGTCAAGGGATGCAATTAGTTGGTATCGAGATGAAGAAATCAAAATGCTTCTCTCTACGGTACCGAACACGAAACAAGACATGACCACACAGGTTTGCGGATTAAAAGATAGGAAACATAAATAATAAATCAATTTTGCATTACTTGGTAGTTATGTGCAAAATATTTGCTTCTTGAGACCCGTTCTTATATGAATGATATATCTCATTCTCAGTGGGTGTATTAGATATTCCAAAACATAAGCTCATATACTCTTATTAGCCGACAGTTTAACAATGCCTCATACACATTGTTCTTAATGCATGGCTGAAGCATTAAGATATACATTGAGTTTTTTTTATATACTAATGAAATTCTTATCAGTCTACAAGCTGATACAAACAGGGGTTCATGTTTCTAACCGGTTATTCACACTTAGAAGACAATAAAGTGAGATGTCAAATTAAGTTGGGGAAAATGGTATGTATAGAAAATAAAGATTTGGTGCATATATGGAAGGTAAAAAAAATCAGTTGTCATAGAGAGCAACCCCGACCTATGACGTTGAACTTTTGCCCAAAAATCAATTGGATTTGTGACATGCATGTAGTCAAACGGTTACGATTTCTGGCCTGTTAAAGAACGCAAAGACAAAGCTAAGTTGGTCTCTCTAGCTCAGATGGTTTCATTCAATCCAGCTGAAGACAGGATAACATGTATACTAAATTAATTTTATGAATTAATGCTTCCAATGAGTGTTTGTATAACTATGTCAGAATTTATCAGTAAATTAATCATGGCGTTAAAACAAGAATCGGCAGAATAGAATATTAGAGGGAACTGGGGCAAATTGCACGATAATTTGTGAACACGCAAGTCCAGGTAGATATGTTACACAACCATGAGGCCAGTACAGAAAAGGGCAGTTTAACAAAGATGCAGCGAGGGCATTGCTTGCCGCCCTAACCTCTACCATCTCCGTAATAACAGGTCAAATTAGAGTCTACATCAGTAACTTTTAGTTTGTGTGTTGACGTGGTTATGAACGGGTCTCTAAAACCATCACCATGCAGGGAAATGGTGTTTATGAGCAGGGTACCAGTCTACAGCAATTATCTCTAACGTCATATACGACGTATCTTTATCCTGTTAGTTCTGATATGCATCATAATCGGTCCCTTAGACCCACGGTCCTGCCAGGTGACTGTTTTCATAGTCGGGCCTATGTTTTGGCATATTAAAGCCGTCTTCCATCTTATCATGCCAATCCTATGGCCAACAGTGAGACCACTAAGATAACAAACAGTCTGACTTCAACTGAAGGAGCTGTTGTCAGACTAAACAGACAGTTCCTGCGTGGACGAAACAGTGCCTCGTCAAATTGCTTTAATTTATACTTTTTTGTCAGTTTTGCCAAGGTTTTACGATTGAGAACAGCTTCGTCGGAATGAGCTTGGAAGAGTGAAAGGGCTCTGATGCCATAAAAATTACCAATTGGGTGAGTCAAACTACGTAAAGCCAACCTCATCAGCTTGATTTTCAAACGGGTGGCTCTACAAAGAAGGGATATATAAGGCTCATAGAAACACTGTGCAGGGTTAGTGAATTTCCAGTATTTCTGAGATCTATGGTCCTGTTCTTGACCCAAATGGATGTTATCGAAGAATAAATAGTGCTATCAGAGGGAAAGAGAGAAAGAGAGAGAGAGAGAGAGAGAGAGAGAGAGAGAGAGAGAGAGGGAAGGGAGAGAAAGAGACAGAGAGACAGACAGAGAGAGACAGATTGAGACAGAAAGACAGACAGAGAGAGATATAGAAAAGGGTGAGAGAGAGACATAGATACAGGCTGACACACAGACAGGCCCCTAACCACATGACTAATAAGGCATTCATGAACACTTAAACGCAGTAAGCTGCATCAGCTCTAAGGGCAGGCGGGGACAACAACCTCAGCCAGTGGTGTTGCAATCTGTAGTAAGTGTAGTATAAACCAAGATAAATATCCATAAAACATTCTTAGAGAGCGAATGTTGGGTACAATAGACAGATTGCCCCCGGGATCACACTATCTGCGGCCTGGGAGAGGTCGTAAACATGTTCTTCCACGTAGGACAAGCACCTTATCACCATTACAACGGATGCTGTACGGGCGAACATTCCCCTTACAAATTGAGAACCATGTACTAAAGCAAAAAGAAGCGCCCCTGTATATTATAATAGTAACCGATGATCATGTATACACAATTACATGTGTATTAATTCATATTGCTAATGTCGCCGGGCGGCCTTGATAAGTGTTTATGAGGTGCTGTGTTATCCAGGGTTTGTTGTTTGTTTGGTTCTTCTATAAGGTCCAACTGGATTATTCGTTGTGGTAACAGGATCAAACTCTTTATGTTAATTCGGGTCTAAATGCTGACTAAGGATCTTTCTTTCCTTGTAAATCGCTTCTCTTATTTTCTTGACTCCATCCTGAGCACATCTGCTATTTAATATAACTCACCTGTTAACAATAACAGGAATAGGGGGGGGGGGTATCTTGCATGACTGTCATCGTAGGAGTATGGTAGCACACACAAACGCAATAAATGTATGTCATTGTTAACCTGACTAAATGAAGCTAACATTTAGCAAGGAGTTTATATTGTCATCATATGTTTGTTGGTAGTTTTTCTATGTTTTGATTATTAACATGACTCCGCAAAAACTGCTGAACCGATGCAAGAAACTTGCATGAGAAAGGGTACGACGTTGGCCACGGAAAAAAATAAAACCCATACAATTTTGGTCTGAAGCAAGAGTACGGAAGAATCGAGGAGGATTATCTTGCCTTGGTGGAGGTATCCTTATAACTGAGTGTCATTAATCTGTCTGTCCTCTCCTTTGACATGGGTCTCGGTGTTATTCCTGTCACTAACGGTCCTTCCTGTCACTTAACAGGAGAGGGACATTAACCGTATAGATGGACAGTTATCACTTAAATTCACCTTTTGTAACGATTGCAACTTTAGTTCACCATATATTAATTATGCTGATTCATGAAAACTATTCTATTCCTAACAGCATTGTGAAGCTCAAACTCTTTCTCTTACAGATTAAATGTCCCTTGGAAGGAATAGATAGATGTCATAAACAGAAGGGAAGAAACATATATGCAGCCTCTGAAGCTTGTGTACATATATACTGAAATTCGATCATCGAATTCCTATAGCATTAACAGACCAATGACCGGGATATGTTGTCCTCATTTACGGATTTACACGAAAACAGGCATAGTGAGAAGATTCTTGAAGCCAAAGGTCACATAAAAATATGGAACCCGTTGTAAACTTAATTTCCGCGCGGGACGCCATTCATACCTTTCTAACATATGTGCATATATGCCTGCGTCTTTTTGTTCTTTATCTGAAGCATAACCAATATACGCAAAACTCACCCACCATTTCCGCTAGTGCACACTTGTAAGATCATGGGTTTAAAGAATGAATGAAAATTAATTAACGGATAATTTGCTGCAACCTATAACTTCAGCTGACCCCTGAAGTAACTATGACTACCACCCTGACATTTTTGTGCAGGAAATGGCAAATATCCTGAATTTTACAAGCACTGCTTTTTTATTGATTATTTTCAATAATTAAATAAGAGCGCTGGCATTTCTCATTAGTTCCTGGCATTTCGCAAGGATCCACGTGAAGATACTATATACATAAGATAAGTACAGACAGTTTATGGATTGCTTCTATCTCAATCATCTATAGGATAACATTTGTTAGTTTACGTCGGTCCATATGAAGTACGTGCCACTGTCAATATAGAGCATCGACGTATACTTATCTTATGTTTTGCACAAACTTTCCAGAAGCACGCGATAAAGTAGTTCACAACTACATTATCACTACAACACCATCACGTTTCCTTAAATACTTAGCCTTAGGGCCTGCCACATGTCGTACATTACGTCTCCATTTTTTTTATCAATACGAGGTAGTCGGTTTATCTGCGTGGACTGTAATCTTCATCACATTCATCACAGACAATATGATAAGGAAGCATATGTTTATGATACCTGCATGCCTCACTCTAGATGATGTACTCGTGTTGTACTACATGATGAACGTCATCCTCTTCCAGCGTTATCTAAACTATTTAACCTGTGTCCTCAGCTACTTCTTTGCAACGAGACCTCCTATATATCTTTACGGAATATGCTGCTACAACTTTTGCCATGTTGGTGAACTCAGGTGAACTCAGTAAACGCTTTTTTTACACACGCATTGCCACACAAACTTTATCAGCAACGGATCCATAACAAATATATAGGGCGCTTTTACCACTATTGTTAAAAATGACAAACAATACACCCTCTACCCATTCAGCACATCAAAAGAAATTTATGATGCGCGATTATCTTAATTTTTTTATAGCTTTTAACCTATTTTCTACCCTTGGTCCAATTAGAAGCATATGATTTCATTTTCAGATTTCTCCCTGTGATCAGGTGTTCGCTCTGATAGTACTGGGCCGCTTTAATATGGACACTCTCTATATTCAGAAACCCTCTGTAACAATGTAACGCGCAAGAAAAGGCAAAGGTGTTGCAATTGAGTTTATTATAATTTGCTCGATCATATCTGGTTCAACCAACATCACAGGTTCCTTTTTTTCCGGCCTGTTTTCTCTTGTGCATGGTATCTCAGCTTCCTTGAAGGCCTATCATCCCATGCAGTCATATTCGCTCATTGATTCTGCAAAGGAAATTTGTTGTGAGTTCGGATATACAAGGACGCATCTTTAGATGGATATTTCACTTGGAGGAAGTATGCTTTCTGCAGAGTCCCATTCTAGCTCATTGGCTTCGCCAGAAGGTTTACGTTCACCCAAGTTCATGTGTGTATGTTTGTGTGTGTTTGTGTATGTGTTCGTTCACAACATAACTCACGCAGTCAAGAACGGAATGTCATGATTTTTTCAGGGCATATCGGAAATGGGCCAATGAAGTATCGATTAAATTTTGGTGTGGATCTGGATAATGATCCAATTCAGGAACGTCAAGGATTATTAACAAATGTAGAGTCGCTTATGCAAGAATGAACATGGGAATATGGGCCGAATAAGTGAACATGCATTCCTTAGAATGCAAATTATTAGTTCTATATATAGTATACATTAGCTGCCGCCCAATCAGCACTGGCATCGAGATTGCCCATCTTGGTTAAGACCATAACTCGAGTGCTACCCACAAGCCGTAAACAGAAAGAAAAGATCAACTTGAGTATACACCACTGTGTTTAACAAAGATAAGTCTTTGATATGTAATAACAGTTGTAACGTTTATTATTACACACAAAGGAAGTGAGAGAAACAAGAATCTGTGATTGCATGTAATGTTTCTTGGCGCTGCTTTCAAGGTTTTATTTGCTGTTGAGTCTAGTGCAGGAAAGATAACACTTAAATCAAACCAAAACAATGTTGGTACCTCTACACAGGCAACAACAAAACAAAATTCAACGCTAAAATAACAATGTTTTCACAGTCGATGGCCGCTGATACATGACATTCCCGATAATTTTCAAACTTGTTGCTATGCCCTTGACCGTTTCATATACGAATAATCTATATATATTGGCCGCTAGTATACTACAGTCATACATTCTGTTCTATGCATGGGACAAGTTTTGTCATTAAGAAGAGCTGTATAAAACAATGAACATTTTCATAAAATCTTTACACCACTAAAAACATAAAGTGTACACCGTAAATTTATGTATATATATATTTTTATAAATTATACATTTTTATTTAAAACGTGCACGTTCAGTAAGTTTATATTTCACTTTTTATTTATTATTTATTTGCTTGTGTTAAAAGAACATAAAATGGGCTTGTTTTCAACCAGCCGAAGTGGCCTATAACAAGTATAATTTATAACAAAGAAACATTTATATAGGCTGGAAACGTGCCGCACTATCTAATGACCAACCAGCTTTCAAAATATGAAGTGTTTGACATCGAGCATACACTCAGTGACTGAAATCAACGGAGCTAAAGGCTTTCGATTTTTAATACAAATAATGGAAGCCTATGGTCGTTATATAACAGTAAGCGAAGTATTGTGAGAGTTTCAGGTAAGATTGTAAAAGGCATACGTATAACTAGACATTTCTTGGCACCGCAGGTGCCAGAGTATCCCCAGACATAGTAGGCCCCCCTCCTACAAGAACAGACCCCCATTTTTAGCAGCATATACTGACACTTGGCACATTTATTGTTTATTCCATCTAACGATCCACAATCTTGTTGAAGATGTTGGTCCTGTGACCTTGATCTTTTTAAAGATGTGTCCTGTGACCTTGACCTTTGATCTCATAACCCCAAAATCAATTTTGGTCTTGCTTTTCCAATGGGACATATGCAAGTCAAGTTTGAAATCTATACATCAATAAAGCAGGAATTATCATCCAGAAACTTATTTTTGGACAGATGGCTCCTGTGACCTTCACCTTTGACCTTGTGACCTCAAAATTGATAGGGTTCTTCCTCTCTTGGCAGGAGAACTATATGTGCAAGATGAAAGATATGAGATGAAATGTTTGGCTGAAAATGCATCCACATCTTTTTAAAGATGTGTCCTGTGACCTTGACCTTCGACCTCATGACCCCAAAATCTATTTTGGTCTTACTTTTCCAATGGAACATATACAAGTCAAGTTTGAAATCCATACATCAATAAAAGCAGGAATTATCATCCAGAAACTAATTTTTGGACATATGCCTCCTGTGACCTTCATCTTTGACCTTGTGACCTCAAAATTGATACAGATCTTCCACTCTTGGCAGGTGAACTATATGTGCAAGAGGAAAGATCTGAGATGAATTGTTTGGCTGACAATGCATCCACAATCTTTTTAAAGAGGTTTCCTGTGACCTTGACCTTTGACCTCATGACCCCAAAATCAATTTGGGTCTTGCTTTTCTAATGGGTCAATAACAAAGCAAAGTTTGAAATCCATACATCAGTAAAAGATGGAATTATCATCCAGAAACTAATTTTTGGACAGATGGCTCCTGTGACCTTCACCTTTGACCTTGTGACCTCAAAACTGATAGGGTTCTTCCTCTCTTGGCAGGTGAACTATATGTGCAAGATGAAAGACCTGAGATGAAATGTTTGGCTGAAAATGCATCCACATCTTTTTAAAGATGTGACCTTGACCTTTGACCTCATGACCCCAAAATCAATTTGGGTCCTGCTTTTCCAATGGGACATATATAAGTCAAGTTTGAAATCCATACATCAATAAAAGCAGAAATTATCATCCAGAAACTAATTTTTGGACATATGGCTCCTGTGACCTTCACCTTTGACCTTGTGACCTCAAAATTAATAGGGGTCTTCCACTCTTGGCAGGTGAACTATATGTGCAAGATGAAAGATCTGAGATGAATTGTTTGGCTGAAAATGCATCCACAATCTTTTTATAGAGGTTTCCTGTGACCTTGACCTTTGACCTCATGACCCCAAATTCAATTCCAGTCTTGCTTTTCCAATGGGACATATATAAGTCAAGTTTGAAATCCATACATCAATAAAAGCAGGAATTATCATCCAGAAACTAATTTTTGGACATATGGCTCCTGTGACCTTCACCTTTGACCTTGTGACCTCAAAATTGATAGGGGTCTTCCACTCTTGGCAGGTGAACTATATGTGCAAAATGAAAGATCTGAGATGAATTGTATGGCTGAAAATGCATCCACAATCTTTTTAAAGATGTGTCCTGTGACCTTGACCTTTGACCTCATGACCCAAAATTCAATTCCGGTTTTGCATTTCCAATGGGTCAAATACAAGTATAGTTTGAAATCCATACATCAATAAAAGATGGAATTATCATCCAGAAACTAATTTTTGGACAGATTGCTCCTGTGACCTTCACCTTTGACCTTGTGACCTCAAAATTGATAGGGGTCTTCCTCTATTGGCAGATGACATATGTGCAAGATGAAAGGTCTGAGATGAAATGTTTGGCTGAAAATGCATCCACATCTTTTTAAAGATGTGTCCTGTGACCTTGACCTTTGACCTCATGACCCCAAAATCAATTTGGGTCTTGCTTTTCCAATGGGACATATATAAGTCAAGTTTGAAATCCATACATCAATAAAAGCAGGAATTATCATCCAGAAACTAATTTTTGGACAGATGGCTCCTGTGACCTTCACCTTTGACCTTGTGACCTCGAAATTGATAGGGGTCTTCCACTCTTGGCAGGTGAACTATATGTGCAAGATGAAAGATCTGAGATGAATTGTTTGGCTGAAAATGCATCCACAATCTTTTTAAAGAGGTTTCCTGTGACCTTGACCTTTGACCTCAAAATCAATTTGGGTCTTGCTTTTTCAATGGGACATATATAAGTCAATTTTGAAATCATTACATCAATAAAAGCAGGAATTATCATCCAGAAACTAATTTTTGGACAGATAGCTCCTGTGGCCTTGACCTTTGACCTTGTGACCCCAAAATTTATATGGATCATCCATTATTGGCAAGTGAGCTATATATTCAAGATGGAAGACCTGGGATGAAAGTTTGGCTTAAAATGCATCCACAGTATCTTTTAAAATGCCAGTCCAGTGACCTTGACCTTTGACCTCATGACCCTAGAACCTATAGGGTTCTTACTTTAGTGGTGGGCCATACATAAGTCATGTTTGAATTCCATATGGCTATCAACACTGGAGATATCATAAGAGGTGTTTGATTTTCACCATATATGGCAATATTCAAGGTCAAGGCCACTATCATAGGAAAGGTCATGACCCCAATTTAAATAAGCATCATCCCATAACCCATACCTATGTATATGCATAATATAAAAGAAATCTGTCCATTAGTTTTTGACTTATAATGCTCACAGTGCTGTAAGGTGGCAATTTAGGGGGTATTAAACGGCACAAAAACAAGTAAAGAATAATAGGTGGCGCCACCAGTTTGTGGAACATGACAACCCTATCCATGATCTTCCATCAACTTGATTTTGGGATAAATCCATGCAAGATTTCTTGAGATATTAAAGAATTTGTGTGATTTTCCCCAAAATTGGACCTATTCAAGGTCAAGGACACTCTCCTAGTAAAGGTCATGACCTCATTTAAAATAGGCGTCGTCCTCTTACCCATATCTATACATATACCAAGTTTGGTAAAGTTCCGTGAAATATTTTTTGGGTTATCGCGCCAACAAGATTCATATGCGGCGGCGGCGGCGGCGGCGGCGGCGGCGGGACCGGTATGAAAACATAGTATCCCCCGACTTTGTCTGGGGATACAATAATACAAGGAGCAAAAGTGAATTGCATTGGTCGTGAGCGAAGGCATGGTGAATATAAGCACTGACTCAAGTCTTGCAAAAGAACTACGCTGGAGTTTTCCGCATAAAAAAAGTGGGAGCACAAGCGTATGGTTTATGTTGGGATGCCATTAGTACATGAAGATAACAGTCTATGACAGGGTAGAGTGGGTCGTGGACAGGCTCTTTACCTAGGAATTAGAAACATACAAACGCACTGGGACTCCCGCACAGATACGCCAGGAGCTCCAACTGTTTCAAAATACCGTACAGTTGTTGGACGGTTTATACATGATAGAACATAGAACATCGTCAAGGCATGGTATAGGACATGAAATAGGACCACCCTGATCTGTGTCAATCATGATTACCGTATTACCTAATGAAAATCAGACTTTGCATCTTCCAAGAACGCAACGATGATCACCGTAGGCTGCATCTTGCGGCAGGACAGATTGCTGCTGGCATCCTCCTTAACAAAAGTTGTTTTGAAACTGTGGATGTAATGTAACCTTATAGCAGTGTCCTTCCTTTTCCTTTCTATGTTTCTTTCATTTTCGAATTTGTCCTTCCTTTTTCTGTCTATGATTCTTTCATTTTCGGTTTTGGTGCATGACATTCCCAATTATACTTATGGAGTGAACTGGCAGTGTTAATGGTTAGTAGGCCCGATACAGAAAGAAACACTAGAAAGACAAAACTATAGGATGAGTTTGTTTTTGCGACTGAACTGTATGTCTCAACCATCCGAACATTTCAGGGAAAAAAACATGGACTTCTTCAAATGCTGAAGAATTCATAAAAATCCTAGAATTCTGAATTCATGTATATCAAATTTCTCGAGAAAATATTGAGTGGTTCAAAAGTTAAAGTTATAGTGTTCACAAAAAAAATTATTCGGCTGATTTGACCTTTTACATAAAGGTCAAGGTCACCAGTTGGAGAGATCATCCAAGATTCGGTAAGAAACAATTCATGTATTATTTCATGAAAATATATTGAGTGGTTCAATACAGAAGTGGTTACCAAAAAAATTAATTTTCGGCCGATTACACCTTGAATATGGTCAAGGTAACCAGTTTTCCATCCTTTTCGAGCACATGGTTGAAACAATGTGTGTATAAAATTTGTAGGAAAGGATATGCAAATACTAATAAATATGGGGTTCACATTTTTTTTTATTTCGGCTTATTTGACCTTGAAGATTAAGGTTTTCGAACCAAAATATTGATAGAAACAATTCAAATTTCAAATTCCTTAAAAAAATATTCAGTGGTTCAACAGGTATCGCGTAAAAAAGAATGACACAGACTACATTTTAATGGTGAATAAGAACCCCCAGCAACCTTACCATTTCCTTATTGCATAATCGACACACAAAGTCATACATAACTAGAGGTCTCTCAGTAGAGCGCATACCTACACCAAGGCATAGAAATCCTGCTGGATCTGTCCCTTTATCAGGACCGGCTCTAAAATTTAGTAAGGTCTCCCCTGGCCCAAATCCCACAGCGTTTCATTGATATACAGTCTGTCATTAAACAATGATAAGACAAACGATAACAAGTATAAACATATCCTCCTTGGCGGAGGTATTTATGTAGCAATATGATCACCATAAAGAGTTTGAAATGACCTCTGTGTGAACTTTGTTCGACCTATGACCCCTTGATATCAACCGTCTACAGTTGTGCTGTTTGTGCCACGTCATATGAAACAATGAGGCCATTAATTCCTTAACTAGTATATTTGTCATTAGTTTTCGTGATTAATGATCAGATTTTTCTAAAATGTTTGTTTCCGGAAACACATCGATGCACGAATGGTAACCCTGCTCGACCAGCTGTTTATGAACGTTTATGAAAGGGTTTAGTGTGTCCTCAGATTGATGAGTTTTGTAATGTATCGCTTTGGGCGCGGGGTATCATAATCTACCCTCACCAGACCACTGTCTCGGGGTCAGGTCATTTGGGGTCAACATTTTCTCAAACCACCTGTTGCAGCATGTAGGAGTGTTGTAGCAGACGACAGGTCGAGACAGTTGGATCACGTGAGGTCAAGGCAAAGTGGGATCACCTGCATAACCCAGGTATGTTTACCGGTCGTTTCTATAAATGAAGGCATGTAGGGCAACACATCATTATGACGTCTTTATTACTAACTCCCTGACATTACAGAGTTTTTGACTAGCGGACGTACTGACAAATTAGGCTTACCAGCCCAATACAAATGTCTAGGCCTACTGGGTCGTTTTGTCGCGGCTACTTTATTACATTATGAGTGGACTTGCCAGACCGTTCCCAATTTTATTAACCGATAATTAACCGATACAGATAAAATGAAACTCAGCATCTAGGTCTCACCATTAGGGTATCCCTATGTCTGGAGCCTCACAAATGTCATGATCAGTTTCTATTAAATTTAAGTCGGTACGTCATGCGATGGTCGAAGCAAATCTCGAAGATTGGGTATGTAAGCTTTCTCAGCAAATCAATCTCGGCACACTGAATTCACTTGCTAATATAGTGTTTTATTAATATATTGTTCTGTGTGAGAGGAAAAACGGAGGACAGACAGATTAAACATAAGCAAAAGAAAAACTGGCTTTAAGCTTGCAAAAATCTTGAATTGTGAAGTTGCCCTGTACGACAAAGTGGCGTGCGCGTTATGTCTATCTTTTCCACCACTTACCGTGTCCAGTGCATGTTTTTCTCCCACTTGTGTACATTAGTATAAGCAAGCGGTTTCAGAATGAAATATTGTTCCAAGGTAAATTATATTAACATGAATCATTTCGTCGTTGGGACTTCCAATATAAACAATATTTGGCAACCGTGCATGCTTATGTGCGTATGTTTATCATTTCAGGTAAGTAATGCGGACTGTTTCCACAATTTCTAAATGGAAGAGATTTATTTCTAATAGAAGGACCTCTGGTGAAATGGTAAAATTGTCATGCACACACATTCCGGAATACGCATGCGCAGTGCGCGTATGGACCCACGGACGGATGTAGTGACCGTGGGAGGAAGATATTGCTGTCAAGTGTTACACATGTATGGCTAGGCTGTAATCTGCTTGAGAGCTGACAAATTAGGCGGATAACCGCTCCGGAGGTTTTTATTGAGCCCTGTCTGTCGATGTAGTAAGTCCTTGTTGATTAACTACCGGCGAGGAATGTTGAAAAGATCCAGACAGGGGCGATATACCCTGAACTGTTTACAACTCGCCACCGATAGCGTCAAGAAACAGCAAAGAAAGCAGCTGGTCCAGCCGGCAAAACGTCCACCAGAGACAGAGTCAGGGTCTTCCTAATGTTGCCTTCTTCTGCAGCGCACGTGATAGTACAGCTAAAGAAATGATTGTGTGGCATTATATAATCGACATAGGCTAAAAAGACATTCGAAACTCTGGTTATCCGGGGTTAAACTGTGCCGTTATCGTTAAATGTACTGACGTAATAGGGGTTCATGAACGCTGCAAATGCTGCCATCATAAACAAACCATGCTGAAAAGATAACTATTTCTTCCGCATTTAACATGCCGGGCCAACGATAGAATCAGCTTTGCTTTGGATCCCGCCAGATACGAAACGTTTTGACATGTACGTAATATTCTATGTTAATATACGATTAAATATTTACATATACGTGCATATATATAATCATAATTAAATATATGTGCATCATATTATTCGAATATTTCTATAGTACATGGTGTTTATCATCCTGTTTTTATTTTGTAGAACACTTCATTATTAATACCGCTCAGTTTTGATATGTCGTGTTACAGAGTACACACTTATACATATACAGGTCTAGGCGTACACTGATGTCCAGCCGTTAACTATTAGTTCTCGTTTCTCTGGTCTGATTGCGTAAGGGGCCACCCAGCCCAGCCACTGCGCGATAAGGGTGATGGCTTCCCCTCGACCCCTGCTCAATAACTGATAAATTATATTCTTCATTAGCAACCAAGTCCTTATGTATATTTCTAAGAATAATATAGTATCAGGTGGACCTCTTTGTTCTCTGTATGTACATATATGCCATGATACCTTACCTTATTTCATTTGCCAGTTATTAATCATTTTTCAGTTGATAAATTAAAATCCACATGGTATAATCTAAGTTTATTTCCTATTACAAGTTAATTATAATTCGTGATTACGTCACAATTAGTACTACTGATAAAGTCATGTGCGAGCTATCTAGCAAGGTATTATTTATTGTTGGGCGTATAGTAGTTTTTTGGATTTTATACATTTTAAGCGTTAACAAGAAACACACGTTTACTCTAACTGGGCCAGATAGCGATATCAGCACCAGCCTTGCAACCCCTGTTTCGTTAAGGTCCTCACTCACGCCTCTAGAATGTATAAGTATACTGGGATGGCACGTAAAGGGTCGGAGGTGTCAAGTCACAGGGCTCAAGTCTCAGTCTCGAATAACCTGCTGTTTAAATATATTTAGTGTATGTGCATGGTGCGAGCCTGTACGGCTTTGATATATATTGATTAAACATCGTCTTAACGTCTGCCTTGAGTTCGAGTTTGACTAGAGAACCTGCGAGTCGGCAACCCCTGACAGTCGTACCGATTTTGTTCTTCTAAACACTATTCTAAACAAAATTCTATACGTGTGTTCATGGCAAAAAAAAAACATAGCTGAGCATTACAAGAATGCAAAGCCTCAGCGAGTGCAGAGAAAGTTCAAAAGAGAGCACATCCGAAAGAAATTCCTTGAAATATAAGCGCAAAATAAGACGAGCCAGTCATTACCCTGTGCCAGCTCTCTTTTTGCTTTATGGCTGCATGCATGTGACTTGTGTCCAATATTACTATGTACTCACATATATAGCGTTCATACATTCACATAACAAAGCGTGGAAGACAATAGATGGTACAAGTGTTATACGACCTGCATGCACACTTCATATGATGGTATTTCATTTTAGAGTTACCGAAAATAAATCACTCGTGACAATTAAAGGTAACGTCCATGATCACATTGTTGATTTATTAGCACCATATCATGAAATCTCTCTCTCTCTCTCTCTCTCTCTCTCTCTCAAAATTATCATGAAAACTTTTCACTCAAAAAGAGAAAACTCTCAACCTTGTTCTCCTCTCTTTTCTTACTTTAAGCCAGAGTGAAATAATACAGATTCTCTCTTGGCAAGAGATGCATATACAGTGGAACTTCTTACGGGCACCTCTGTACAAAGAGCACCTCCTATTTACGGCCACTTACGGGCAGGCCCGTAAAAATACTTTATTATCATATGTTAATTTTCTCAATTGCACCTACCTCTCTACTCCGAAGTACGGCCAGTTATCGAGGAACGGAGCTATCAAAACACCTCTGTATTGAGGAATATTTTATATCTATATATATATTTTTATTTTTCAATAATTTTTAAAATTGATTATTTTAATTGGTGTTATTTTCTTGTGTAGATGCCATTCAATGTAAGCCCTCATATTGCAAGTAAGTATGTCTCGAACTTCCTAACCTCCCTACTAAAGGCAACTCTCTGTATTGTGGGCAAAATGTCCGGCCCCCTTAATGTCTGTAATTCGGGGGTTCTGCTGTACCTGTATATCAGTAATGTTTGGCTACATTAGGACAAAGTATTTGAGATATACAGACGACCGGACATTTCTTTCACTTCGACCTCATGGATACATAGATTTATTAAAGGTGTCCATTCACCTACCTTTTGAAAAAGAATTAATGTGATTTCTGGCTTCCTCTGTGTATATATTAATGATCTTAGGGTAATTTTGGTTGTGAATTTCTTATAACGCTTCTGTGAAGGATGTATATGAACTTGTTTATCAACAACATGTTTTTTAACACGGCAATGTTGACAAACGTGAAAAACATGTATAACCTAAGGTTGTAGGTTGCATATACGCGGAGGTAGAAAGGTTACTTGATGCAAAACGCCATTTGCAAAGCTCTGGCTTATCCGACTTGCTGCCAGATGCCCTTGTTGAATTCGGTTTGATAATTTTGGCGCCCCCCCCCCCACATATTATAAGTGAATGCACAATGTTCGTATGTATAATAAGAATCATGCATAAATAAATACCACATTTATCAGCCCGAAACAGCAGTTACCTAATGAACATTAATAATGTACACCAGCGTGCAGATATACTGCAAACACAAATATGATATTTTTAAAAAATAAAATCCGATTGCGACAGGTGTGATAGATTATGGGTAAACTAATTATTATATATCCGTATGTGCAAGTTGTTCCAGAAGGCTACACATTTCCGCGTCAGATGTTTTGCCATCAGAAAAAAAATAGAACCCCACTGCTAAAATACCCCCAAGATCGGCGTGTTAAAAATAATACAAACAGGGTAGCATAGATGTGACCGCAGTCATGCGGAGGAATGTAGCAGGAAACGTATATATTTTACCACCGGATATGAAAAGTCACATGACCATCCGGGATTTATGTGTACAATATTGCATATATATGTAGTACTTGGTGTTTGCGAGCTGACGCATTGAAAAAAATTCTCAGGGAGGAAACTGGTTTAATTAAGAACAGGCCCACACATCGATAGATTATGCGTTTTCAAAAGGCACTTTGATAAGGCAAGCATGCTTTTGATAGAAAAGAAGGTCATCCAGTGCAGCGTTTCATAAAAAAAGAAGCACTAATTCCCCTACATGTACAGTGCACATATATATCCAATGTTTCTTTGTTGGAGGCACACACACACACACACACACATATATATATATATATATATATATATATATATATATATATATATATATATAAGGAATTCGACTCGATGGTTCTGGATTCGGGCTTCTACTCAGACTCGAAGGTAGGACTCAATAAACTAGGGACCTATGGGTCTCGACGCTCAGCTGCATTTGTCTGTAAGGATATATGTTTGTGAGGTTTTCCAAACTATTGGTCCTCTGATCAGTTTGAAGCCAACCTGTCTTACCAAACTGGAGTTATCATCCATAAACTAATTTGTGAATGGATGGGCCCTGTAACCTTAACCTTTGAACTTGTGGCCCCAAAATCAAAAGGAAACTTCCCCTATTGGCAGGTGCACCACATGTTAATGATAGAAGGATTGAGCTGAAAAGTTTGGCTTAAAATGCATCCACAACCTTTCTAAAGTAGTATGACCTGTGACCTTGACCTTTGCTCTCATGACCCCAGAATCAACCGTTCTTACTTTAGTGGTGGGCCATATATAAGTTAAGTTTGAAACCAATGTTTCAAACCAAACAGGTGTTATCATCTGGAAACTAATATGTGGATTGATGGCCCACATGACCTTGACCGTTGACCTTGTGACCTCAAAATCCATAACTTACTTCCACTATTGGCAGGTGAGCAACACCTTGAAGATTGAAGGTTTGGGACAGAGAGTTTGGCTAAAATACATCAACAATCTTTTTAAAGAAGTGGGTCCTGTGACCTTGACCTTTGGCCTTATGACCCAAAAATCAAAAGGGTTCTTACATTATTGATGGATCATATATAAGTCAAAATTGAAACCAATATGTCCATCCAAACTGGAGTTATCATCCAGAAACAAATATGTGGACAGATGGGCCCCTTTGACCATGACCTTTAACCATGTGACCCCCAAATCAATCAGGTTCTTCCCCTATTGGCAGCTCAGCTTTATGTGCAAGATGGAAGGTTTGGGATGAAAAATTTGGCTTTGAATGCATCTACAATCTTTCTAAAAAAGTGGTACTGTGACCTTGACCTTTGACCTCATGACCCCAAAATTAAACAGAATCTTCCCCTAATGGCAGGTTAGAAATATCCTGAAGATGGAAGGTTTGGGATATAAAGTTTGGCTTCGAATGCATATGCATTCTTTTTAAAGAAATGAGCCCTGTGCCCTTGACCTTTGACCGCTGGACCCCAAAATCGACACGGCTCTTACTTTAGTGGTGAGTCAAATATAAGTTAAGTTTGAAACCAATATGTCAAACAACAAATATGTGAACAGATGGCCCCTGTGACCTTGACCTTTGACCATGTGACCCCAAATTCATTTATGCTCTCCCCATATTGGCAAGTCAGCTAAATGTGCAAAATAGAAAGTCTGGGATGAAAAACATGGCTTAAATGCAGCCATTACCTTTTAAAAAGTGAGTCCTGTGACCTTGACCTTTGACCTCATGACCCCAAAATCATATAGGTTCTTCATTAAGTGGTGGGCCATATGTAAGTCAAGTTTGAAATCCATGTGTCAATACAACCTGGAGTTATCATCTGGAAACAAATTTGTGTGGATGGACAGACAGACAGACAGACAAACAGACAGACAGACAGGGTGATAACTATATGGCATCCACTTGTGATCAATAAACACACCAGGTTTTGGGACACTCGATTTAATTACAGCTGAGAAACTAACCTGACATGATAGTTGTCATTTTATAGTAAAAAAATTTAAAAATATTCGTAAAAATAACAAAAAATACAGGTGGCGTCACCACTTTTTGGGAACTGACAAAACTAGTCATGGTCAATATTAAAGGAAAGATTCATGACAATCCATGCATTATCAAGATATTGGATGTTTTGTATTAATTTTTTTATTATTCTGGGGGGTACTTTCAAGCCCCATAGCTCGGAGGATATAGGTTGCAGTGACCTAATTTCAGGTTTCGAAGGAGATTTTTATTGACCTCCATGGATATTCACTTAGAAGTTTCTAGGTCCAGCAGTTACGATTTGTGCCCTGCTAACGGACGACCGGACGCCCGGACGGACGAAGGACAAAGTGCCATTCCTATACCTCAGTTGACTTACAGTCAGCTGAGCTGAAAAAATCATTGTCGCTTAAGATCTGACCTGAAGATTGAAAAAAACAAACTGCGCAGACCTAAATGTTCAAATCACTGACGTGATATTTCAAAATCAATTTTACATGAGCAATGAAATCATTGTGTATTTTTCTCTTTCGGTTTTTACGGAGTTCCTTCCTGAATGTTCAAATATGAGAGACCTCTAGATAATTGCGATTCAAAGTTTAAGTAAGATATCACAACCTTCAATCCACATTATTATCTCAAATATCTACTTTGCTTTTTTATTAAGTTCTATATAAAATCGGGATGCTATCAATATTCAATATTAGCTTTATCAGAATATAATTTGCTTGTACCCAAAAGACATAAACTTGTTTAGTTTATGGGATGTGAGGTTTTTATGCTAAGACAATACAGCGAATGCTATATAGGTTGAAATATAAGTATGCTATATGTATGTTTGCCAAAAAAAATAAATAAATAAACCTTCTATGGATTTTACTGAGGCCTGTGAAGGAACGGGAAAGGATCCAAATCGTCAGTAGTTTCCAGGTCTGTCAGCTTTTGAAAAGACATCACAGGTCAGTCAGGTCAAGGAAGTGTCAAAGCATGTACAGGCCGTGAGCGAAGGCAGGGCTTGTTTTGACGTCCCATGAGGTTTGGCAACGTTTAGATGACACAGATTGACAAATTGTCTCATTACCGTGTAAACCAAGCTATAACATATATATCGTGTTTGACCTCGGACTTGGGAGCTAGCTTTGCTTGTTCTCTGTGCACGTTAATAAACTGCACACACTTCTTATCGGTAGTGTACCTGTGTTGCAGAGGTATGTGGGCATTAACCTGCATGGCATTTCGGAGTTTCTATTGTATAATAAACTGTTTCAAAAGAAGAAGAAATAACTCTGCTGATTTTGCAGAAAGCTGTAGTGAATCGGCAATTTATGTTTCGTGCGTGGCATAAATATGAGATTGCAGGTAAAACTATATATATATATATATATATATATATATATATATATATATATATATATATATATACAGAGAGAGAGAGAAAGAGATAGAGAGCAGTGGCAGACACAAAAACACACATGTTTATGTTGTGTAAAAAAGTTATATGAACCACAAAGAGAAAGGCCCACTAGATTTATAACCCAGGTGTGATGTGCGGTTTACATGTACATGACACTGCGGCCACATTCCAGACCATAATAAAGTTATACACCTGTTTCAGTATCGGAACAGGTGTTCGATGAGGACGTATTTTTATCATCCGGTGAGATAATGTGATATCTTTTATGTCCAAAGGCCGGGTCGCGATTAACTAAGCTAGTAACAACAGTCAATACTGATTCAACCTTATCACATATATATGCGTATGTTACTTGTCAGTCTTAATGCTGTGTCAGTAAAAATGCAAGCGAAATGTGACAAGAGCACAGTTACTAACCAAGTTTCCCCGTTTCCTTATGATCACTAAGTCTTATGTGCGTATTCGTGTATATGTGTTTGGGAGAGAGAGAGAGAGAGAGAGAGAGAGAGAGAGAGAGAGAGAGAGAGAGAGAGAGAGAGAGAGAGAGAGAGAGAGAGAGGAGGAGGAGGGAGGGAGGGAGATGTAAGGTGAGATAAGGAAAGAAAGAAGAGAGGGCGTTATTGAGAAGAACAAAACTAAAAAGAAAAACGGGAAGGAAGAGGAGAGATGAGAATGCATGTGGAGACATGAGGGGAGGACATATAGAAAAGAAGATGAAGGAGGGGTAGATGTAAAGAGAGACGTGAGGAGAAGGGAAAGAAGAAAAGGGACCAGAATATGATGGGATAAAAAAAGAGAGGAGGAAAGAAAATTAGACAGGAGGAAACGTGGAGTTAGAAGATGACAGGGGAGAGGTGAAGAGAAAACAGAAGGAAAACGAGAAAGGAAGGAGAGGAGAAAGGAGCTAGAAAAGAGAAAAAAGAGGAAATGAAGAAAGGCGATAAGAAAGGAAAAAGGGAAAAAAAGTAGGAGTAAGGTTATAGCAGAGGAGACCATGGAATTATTGAAGAGAAGAAGAGGGAAGAAGAAGAGGAAAGGGGAAAGGGAGAGGAGAGGGAGAAAAGGGAGAGGAGAATAATACTAGAGAGAGGTGGAGAGACAAAGAGACCACAGACATAGCATGTGCATAAATATTCAGGAAAAATATACATTAGATGAGGATTGCACATTTTCGCATGCATATTTCTCAGGCATTAGCAAAGCTGATGCTGGAAAGATTTTCAAAATTCCTAAAAATGGCAAAACCTGATATGAATCCATACTAGCATGTAAATATATAGCCGTTTTACGTCAATGAGCTTCCCCTGGTTTACAGGCGAGAACAAAACACACTATCATAAGTACAGTTACAATGATCTGAGAACAAAAGCATACAGTAAAGTATGAAAAGAATGATTTTAGCAGCTGGTCGCACCTCTTGTTGCTGTTATGAAGGTCTCCTTACCGAAATAGGACACTTGGCCGGCTTAAAAAACAGATGGCTGATGTGAACCACACAGGTTTATGGTTTTAATTACCTGCTGCATTTTGACTTATAGAATCCTATTATTTGTATTTTTGCTTAGATGCGTATTTGTATAATATAAATTTCTCTCTGTCAAAGGTGTGTTTCCCAGCTAGAATGATGCGAGCAATACCTGAAAAGTGTGGCAAAAAAAAAGCAAACGTATAGAGAGTTTTCGAAATTGTTGCGTGTTATTTATGTGGTTTTTTTTTCAGGTTTATACTCTCGGAATGTCGGGCCCACTATTCTCTTCGGAACGAACATGATGGAAACCATACTATATATACAAGTTTTCTATTTGGATTTCAGGTTTTATGATATATATGCATGAGGTTAAGAATAATTCCATCAAATCTCTTAAGTTCTATCGCGCGATTTCACCATAAATGCCATTGACCATTCGGATCCGGACAAATCGTAGGTGTAAACTGCTTTGCTGAGTCTTACACATAATTTTCCTTCAGTTGAACGCACAAAGAATATACTCTTAATTTGTAATTTCATCATTTAATATTGATGGATACAATGCAACAGTAAACGTGCTTTCAAAATCCTATGGACGGACGCAGTAAACAAATATTTCGCATTTGACATTTACAGGGTATGTTGGCCCTGTACTTCTATTCTTGCGTTGTACATGAATTTTAATGCATACCGAAAGACATATCTCAGGCAAAACCAAGTAACGGGTAGGCCTGAACCGCACCGAGTTCATCCCCTGTTTACGGCTGTTTTATGGCTTCACCAAATGGGACTGCCATCTTGATGACTCAACCTGTTGCTGGAATTGTTTTCCCTGCCAGGTTTCCGTGTAAATACATAGATTGTAGTCTTGTTTTTTATTGCTTGATACGCAGCATGGCCTTCTTGAATGAAGTACATGTATAATCTTAACACGAGTGTTTACCTGATTGGAGACTTTTTCTACCAGTTTTGCTGCCCTCTCTCTCTCTCTCTCTCTCTCTCTCTCTCTTTCTCTCTCTCTCTCTCATACACACATATATTGAACATATACGACCTTATTTCTGTCCTTTCCTCTCTCTCTCTCTCACTCTCTGTTTCTCTCACACATTAAGAGGAAGGCTGCGAAATTACATCAGAAAGTCATCTGTAGGCTATAAATAAAATCTATACTATGTTTAGCTATGTGTACAGCTATAACGGAGTTTAGAAAATGACAGCAAATGAACAACACAAATGTCACCGCAGCAAGAAGAGCTCTTCAGCATGAAAGACGTTATAGATTAGCAGTAGGACCCGGAAAAGTGTACCCCATTTTTTGTACCATCCAACATTTTTTGCCTTCAGTGCCAAACCCGGGATTATACAAACAAGGCCACCTGTCAGAACAGCTGGCGTAATCATGCGAATAAATCTGCCTCGTAAAAAGCGTCCCCTCGTTTCCTATTTTCCTGATGTTACATAAACAGCTGTAGTGCGCGTTCTAATGGTTAAAAAAGAGACATCCCCAAAGGGAGTTGACTTAATTTAAAAATAAATTTACAGGTAATTTGGTCACGTTTGTCAAAATGAAGTGCAAATTATGTTAGACTGAAAAAGTTTAAAAGTGTTTAAGGGTGACATACCTCTCGGCTTGCGCGCCATGTGCCATTACCGTAAGAATCCCAAGAAGGACCACGAAGGATTGCGCCATACTTCCTTGTGGCTCGGAGGGCCAGTCCGTACTCACTGTGTAGAAGCCCAGTGGGCGACCAAAGTAGAACAAACATCTCTGGCGGGCCTTCCGTGGCCGTGGATGAAGTGCTGCAGGCCCTCTCCAGAACATAGAAACATGAGTAAAAAAAAAAACCCTAGGATCGGTAGAGATAACCGGGTTGGGGTCAACTGGATGATAATTTGTCCCGAGGTGAGCTGCTCGGGTCAGCGCTGGCTTCGTTATTTGATAAACTTCGCGAGCCGCCTTTTTAATGTTAGCCTCAGTAGTAATACAGTAACACGGGGCAGGCTTTGCCTGTCAGCACAGGGTGTATATAACTCCAGAAGCCCACAGGGGGATTTCATCTGGTACCGAAGTTGGCGAGTATGCTATTGGCGTATCTAATTCTGATAAATAAACCTAAATAAAATCCTAAGTATAGGTGTCTTGTTTTTAACCATTCCGTGAAGTAAGGATTATATCTGAGCCCGTTTCAGGCATCTGTTTTACACCACAAAGATCCTGAAATGAGAACGAGATTGGCGCGATATTGCGCGGTTAATGTCATCTGCTCATCGCACCACGAGCATTATTCGACGTTACGATGTACAGGGTCAGATACGTCTAGACCCAGCACGGAGGGTGACCCCGGCGTGCTGATTGTCCTGACTTACAAAAACACTTCGGAACGTTATCGGTTTCTTCATGCTTATCCTGGGCGTAAAGATTTCTACATTTGCCTGCAGGTGGCGCTTTTTTCTGTGTGTTGGTCAGGTAAAAGTATTCCACGTTATTCCACGAGTACTCATTATATGTTATATTGACGTCCAGAATATCACAGTTTTTATTCATGTGCTGACGTCATCTTAGACGGCAGACGTCACTGTAGACTTGAGAGTACCCATGAGAGTGCAAATAGCTTATTAACAAATCACACAATTTTTTTCTATTTTTTTTTTACATTTTTTTTTCCTGCCAGGATATAGACTCGAATTTAAGGTAGTAACTTTTTTTTATATAATTTTTATATAATAAAATAATGTGATTCAGAATAGTGATTAAATACGTTGTTTGACCTGATACCTCTGGATCGGCTGTTTGATAGTGAGTGTTGTCTGCTTCTTTCTCTGTTTGGATGTCTGTTTGTTTGGGTCCAAAATGTATAAGATAAACACAATGAAGCTGTATTGGTCCAGATGTAGATGTTAATGTTGAGTAATGTTTTTTTGATTGTACATGTTCCTCCAGGCAAAAAAAAAACCAAAAAAAAAACTGTTGATGGTGCTGACATCTGGTGGGCAACTTTTAAATTTTAGCGAAAGAAAATGAGTGCAGTATGATATACTATGGTTGGCGCTGAATCCAGCTGAATGAATTTTTGATGAAGTGCCACATTTTATGAGTATGATCAAGAACTTCTCTTTTCCAAATGCAGAAAGATGAAGCTCTTTCTGGTACCATTTCTGCAATGTCTTTTAATTGAATGCCTGATGTTGCCTTCCCATAATGATGCTATATTTAACCGGGAGCTACTCAAATATCATGCAAAAGACAAAGGAATTACAAAGGTCTCTGTGTAGCAGTCTTGTGTGGTCAATTAAATTTTTTATTATTGTGTAATGGAAAATCTTTTGGTCTATACATAATGCCTACATTTTCACAGGACCAGCAATATATTAAATACCCCTCTTTAATATCTATTATACCTCTCTGAGAATTATAAGATTTCACATTCAATCTTTCCTCAGCTGATCACCTCGCCCTCTGTTGACTGCTCGGGACGCCACCGCATGGTAAACCTGAACACCTCGCATTTTATCTGCAATGCATTAACTTAGATTTTTTTTAGAAAATAAATAAGAAAAAAACAGATGAGAACCAAAAGTACTTTTACTTGTTAAATGTATTTGTATTTTTCGGCCTTGCATTGTCAGGCTGCTTGTATATGTGAAGGGGTTTGTCAAAGAGGAGCTGATGATCTTGCCTTTATCCCCCGCTGTCTTATTCCACAGAAATGTATACCAATTATACGATAATTAAGGCCATGTTAACTGAATGCGTTGACCACGTTCGCCTCCCATGCACCGCCACCAACACCATCGAAACCACAACCACATCGTTGATTTAAACATAAGCGCCATCTGACGGGTAAGCGACAAACCAAACGTATCTGTCTGGATCCTTTCAACTCTTCATTATGCATCAATAATTTGATATTAAGAAAAACACCCGCCGCTTACTTAGCAATTATGAGTATACTTTTTTCTGTACACCAATAGTCTTTTTATTCAGATAATCAACAGGATTCTTGTTTATTAGGCTATGAAAATTACTTTAAGGTCCTGGAGTATTGGCTTTAAAAGTCAAGATATTTTAATCTAATTAACTTTTTCAACAGCCATATGAATTCAGATGCATTCGCGCTTTTTGGAGAGCACTACTTCCTTCATTAAAAACTGTTTTTGTATACAAATGTGGCACCGGTATACTGTACAGCCGACCTGAATATCCAGTGCATTTTCCAGAAAGGGTCAGCCATATTCTCTGTGACTGCACAGATGCCAGAAGAAAGAGAGAGGAAGTGGGAGAATCCGAGAGTGGTAAAGTTACATTTAAGAATGCGTCCTGCTAAAGTCAAGTTTTTTTAGAGTGGGACTTTTTAGGGTCACGTTTATGAGTGGACCTGGTGGGGTAAAGTTTTTTAGAGTTGGACTTTGTGGGGTCACGTTTAAGAGAGGGAACTTATGGGGTCACGATTGGTACTGGTGGGATCACAATCAAGAATGGGACCTGGTGGGGTCCCATATAAGAGTGGGACCTGGTTGGGTCACATGCGAGAGTTCGACCTAGACTATTGTAGTGTAACTTTTAAGAGTGATACCTGATGGGGTCACATTTACTAGTGGGATCTGGTGGGGTTACGTTTATGAATGGGACCTGGTGGGGTTACGTTTATGAATGGGGCCTGGTGGGGTCACGTTTATGAGTGGGACCTGGTGGGGTTACGTTTATGAATGGGACCGGATGGGGTTACGTTTATGAATGGGACCTGGTGGGGTCACGTTGATGAGTGGTACCTAATGGGGTCATGTTTACAAGTGGTATCTGGTGCGGTCACTTTTAAGGAATGGACCTGGTGGGGTCACGGTTATGAGTGGGACCTGGTGGGGTCACGGTTATGAGTGGGACCTTGTTGGGATACCTTTTAAAGTTTGATCTGGTTAAGTCAGGTTAAGTCAGGGTCACGTTTAGGGGTGGGACCTGATGGGGGTAACATTCACTTAAAATAAACCAATCCAATCGTTAGATATATTTATGTACTTACAAGCAGCCCCTGGCACGTGCGAGAAAAAAAATCGTTCTAACTTAAATCCCCCTGTATGTTTGTTGAATTTCTGACCGAATGAGCACTAGCATGTTCCGCGTGGCCAACCACAAAACAATTGTCCTTTTACAAGAGAGATCGATTTACACTCTGATTTGTGAGCTCATGTGTATTATTTTGTCTTATTGCACCACTCATAGTAATAAGTAGTCTAATGTTAAGGTTACCGACTGTTTACCACGGTATTGCTGTAATATAGGACGGATGTTCATTTCAGTGCGTTCCCGGGTTTTTCTTGTGTCATGATCGCGCATAGGCTAACCAGCTTAATTAAGTGTGTAATCACAGTTTGGCCTGATGGGGTCACTTTTATAAGAGGGACCTGGTGGGTAACTTTTAAGAGTGGAACCTGGTGGGGTCACATGTAAGAGTGGGACTCGGTTGGATCACGTTTAAGAGTGAGGCATGTTAGGATTACTTTAAAAGTGAAACATGGTAGGATTGCAATGAAGATCGAAGGATTTAAAGGGCATATATAGCTTCCGTGAAAAAGTGTGGCCCGGACATTTGGCATTATGCTGTGAACAGTGAGGTCCAATTTTAATGAAACCATGTACGTTAAACATGAATATATACTGTGGTTTCTGTTTTGTTCCCGAGTGTTTCAAAGTCGCGATATTTGCGAAAGGGAAATTATTGCGAAAATAAAACCCTCGTGAATTAGAGCCCTCATCGTCGAAAGGCAGTCGTTAAGCAAAATACTGATATACAAATAATAATAGACCTGTTTGGTACTCGTTAATCAAAGACGGTCATGATAAATTATATCAAATGTTTTTTTCTTCAAATAATCTGAACCAGATCAATGAACCTGAATTTCCACTTATTCGATATTGCCTTGAGGCGTGGTCTGTTTTTACGATTTGCGTACAGAATATATAATATAACTAATTCATATTTATTTTATTGGATATATTCTGTTTAGTTTACTTAATGGGCGGATCGCGAAAATGGAACCTTCGTGAAGAAATGATAAAATGCAATTCGCGAAATTTTAATCCCGCGAATATGAAGCCAACCACAGTACAGGCATGGTAATATTACGTTTATCCTTTGAGAATTGGTTGTGATAGGACTTCTTTTAAAAATAGAACAAGGAATGATTGTGTTATCAATACAGTGAGAAAATCTGAATCATCCAGAATCTGCGTAACTTGAAATTAGCCACAAATTCATTTATTCATCTGACAGCTCAACGTATCCAGAACTATGATACCGACGTTTGGACATATGGCGCAGATAGACCTTTACCACCACCTCAGCGACATCTGCTGGCGACGATTGACACTAACAGTTCGGGTCCGTTTTATATATATACGAAAAAGAGACGAATTATTATATCTGCAATTATGAAAGTAAAAAAAAAATCTTGTTTTGTTATTAAAGGTGTGTCTGTGGCATGTATATCTGTTTTCTATAAACTAAACCCACAATGCTGCCTAAAAGGCGACCGTTAGGTGCAGTGTGCGCTTGCTCTTTTGAATTATTAGGTTTGAAATGAGAGTGCATTGCGATAAGAAATTGTTCGAGTTGGGAGGGGGGTTGAGGGATCGTAAATCATGCAGAGCAGAACGTACAAATTCACATAACTGTGTAATGTGAATGACCTCAGTTTCAGTAGGCCTACGTAATTTCACTAAAACAACGGTTTTAATTAATGCGATAGAGAGGCATAACACTCGTATTTGTCCTGTGTGGGAAAAGACCAACAAGTTAGAAATGCCGCTTTGTCACAAAAACAAACAAAAACACTCCCTGCACATCAATCATTCACCTCTGCTCACTCAGTTGATCTCTGTTGATGAAACCAAAATGAAGCCCTTGTCCTTGGGCGACCTGCTTGGCACTTAGCCCCCGCTGAGTCTGTAAGTTACCCAGTCACGTATATCACATTCCCTGTCTAAATGTATCAAATAACACGGCTTAGCAGCTAAGTTATGCTGTGTTCTGGCTACTGAAGTAGTGGTCCCAGCTCGACCAGCCGTCTGCTGCAGCGGAGCAGACGACCGCAAAAAAAAGCGAAACCAATCAATACTCCGTCAAAAATAGGGCATTTTCATCGGAATATATCCTTGGACAGGGGACAGAGACACCTGAATAGATCGTCTGCGTTTGAGATAAATATCAGAGCCTGTGACAAAAACTTGCTGTCGTCTGTGACGTTCCAGTTACTATCAACATCCTTGCAGTTCTGCCTTCTTCTCGGCCCGAGATAGTGAATGACTGTTGTTCTTTGCCACTGGGCATAACGCGAACCAAATGATGACGTCAGTCACGAAAGATGCGGTCGTGCTTAATACAACAGGTGAGTTAGCTGGAATGTACTTAATTCAATGGGGATGTGTTACAGTTTTTAGACATAAAAATAAGAGCATTTTTTTCTCCACAGCTGGATCTTTAGAATATTAAATAATGTCTGGCCTATGCCTGTGTACATGTCAGTTGCTGAAAGGTTAAATATGTTTAGAATAGGAAATATTGCAGCTCAGAAGTAGACGTAACATGATGTTGTGGTATATACACTTAACCATATAGTTTCATAATAACTGATTTTTCTTGAATCTGCTCTTGATTTCTCATTTATTATAAGCACACGTATATGATCCAGTAACATAGTAGAATAACGAATTGAATTAGCCATTAATTATCATAAAATTTTTATTTTCCGTCATTATCGCATATAGTTCTCGCCATAATGGTAACGATTAAGTCGAATATAGGTACAAAAAGTTAACAAAATATACCCAATTAGACCAGACAGTATATTCAGTTAACTGCATATTTAACGAATTTATCATAGTATAATAACATATTAAGAGAGGACTAGCATATATATAGCTCATTCCTCCACTATTGTAAAAAATACATGTATTTGATTTTTACATCTAATTAAGTTCCTAAACGTCTATCTTTCCTGTCCTCATGAATATCTCACAGGCTTTCATAAGTTACTCGTATCCAAGTATCTAAAGATGTTTTAATAAATCAGCAGCATTCTCACTGGACCCCCATCTCGGACATCTTGTTAATACAACATGGACGTCTTATATGGAATATGAACAGTTCTTGTGACAATATATAAGTTTCATGAAAACGATGCTGGCCGAGCCCACACTATATAAAGGGGTCATGATCATTGTGCATGCCTCCGATATCTCGCATAACCACTATTTATTGCTTAAAGTCATCTAAAATGAGTAAAATTTTAAATTACCATTTGATTATCTTTTATATGAGGTTTCATAAACATTAGGTACTGTATCAATATTATCTCCAATCACGCAAGCCAGTCGTTCTTCATGTGTGATGGTAGTGTATGGTTCAATGCGTATGAATGTAAGGTATGCATCAGCCCTACTTTATTACTAAATATAGCACGGATATCCCGTCGGTTGCATTATATCCGTTTATCTGTGATTGTGTATATATATACATATACATACAATAAAACCCCGCTAACGCGACCACCTGCGGGACCAGGCAAAGTGGTTGTGTAAGCGAGGTGGTCGTGTTAACAGGATGCTTGTACATTAGTCTGCCAATATTAACACAGGCGATAATACGGGTATTTCAAGTAAATGTTAAGTTGTTGTCCCTGTTTGATTTTAAAATCTCAAAGTGAGTGGCTAATTTTCTTTGACTTGTACCGGGCTGAGTCTCGGCGGTCTTTATGAGTTCAATCTTCTCCTTGAGGCTGAGCTCTTTAGGTTTTTACGAGTTGGCGTTGAAGTCATTCTAACAGCATTAGTCTTAACACGAAGATGGTCTGATGTTGAACTCGTAGTGAGAACAGAAAGAACACATCAAATTCTAAGTGTTATTTATGTGTTTCCTGCTTGATCATTTAAATGTGATTTGACACAGTTTTACTTTACTCACCTGAATGTATGCGTGTGGTGTCAGTTATGTTTGCAAAACTCCTTTTTTATCAGTATGTCAAATGCTAAACTAACAGCCGTACTCAACAAACAATATATATAACGAACCATGGAGTCCAATATATGTTGATGCGTATAGCTGGGCGGCATTATAAACAAGCCTAACTATGGCTGGGCAGATGAAAGCGAGCTTTCCCAGGTTCCCGGCTGATCACGGAATATTATCTAAGTCCGAGCTGGCCGCGGTCGCCACGGACCAGTGCTCGTGATACGGGGGCTCATATAAAGGTCGGGACCAAAAAAGTTGGCCGTGATAGCTTGGTGGTCGTGTTAACGGGGTGATCTTCATGTGGAAGTTCACTATTATATATATATATATATATATATATATATATACTTACAGTAGAAACTCGAATTATCGTATCTCGTTTTTCCAAATATTCGTTTTTCCGGAATTCAAATTGAGGAACCGAAATTTACTTCTATTAACCGAAAAGTAGAAATACGACATTCGGAAAATATATTTTCACAAATTATCGAATGTGAATGCGAGGATAACTGGCTGAGTGGCGTTCACTCGCCCGTGAAGAATAACAAACGGCCCGATCAGCGTGTCTAATTAAGCTTAATGCCTGAATTCTTCAGATCACCTGTACGTGTACTGACGTAACACTGTCAACCTTATTTTGATCTTTCTATGATTGTTGCTTTGTGCTTCCCCGTTGGTAAACTAACTCAAAATTTGTTAAGAGTTCATTGTATTTAGTTTTTCCTTGTCATCAGTTTGTCTCTGTGATCGAAATACCCAGTCAGGTTTCCCAAACTTAGAACGTGTAAGTTTCCTGTTCCGTGACTGGCTGTGACACTCGCACCGTGTTTTGGATAAAGGTTTATAACAATCCTCTTCAATAGTTCAGTAATTTATATCAGCGATCTACACCTGAGGTATTTACGTATCCTGCGATCTTCACCTGCGATATTTAATACATAGCTCCTTCTTCAAAAGATATGACACACGTCCGTCATACTAAAACCATGTAAAATCATTTACATTAATACTTGTAGATATGGCGACAGTAGTTAGCCAACAACAAGCGAACCGTGTGCAAACTTTCAGTCAGACGGCTTGGAACCAAATAAGGAAATTCATTTGATATAAACGCTACCCTTAAAAAGTGTATACATATAAAGAAAGTTGCTAATATTATTTTAAAAATAGATTTCAATGATTGTAAATGGTTCATTTTTTTTTCATATAAAAATAAGATTATGAAAAAATTGTTCTGATGAGAAAACGTTACTGGCAAGATCAGGATTACCATATTGAAACCTTGATGCGCTCGCGTGTATACCTGTATGGCTGTAGTAAAAGTATACTTAAACTAGATATTTCTTGGCACCGCAGGGGCCATAGTATCCCCAGACAGTTAACCCCCCCCCCCCCCTTCAGAATAGGCCACCTATCTTCAGCAGCATATACTGACACCTGGAAAGCGACTATGGTTTCTTCCATCTATCAACTTGAGAAACAATATTTTCCCCCAAATGGGGGCCAATACGATGAATCACTCTTGAGGAAAGGGGATTAATTTATACTATAAATATGGTAAGGTGGTAGGCCCCACCTGTCTGGTTGACGGGAAAACTATCCAAGATGGATGTACATGCCAAATTGGAGACCCACACATTGAACAACTCCTCAGATATGAGCAGTTTTCACCTAAACAAATGGACAGGTGGTCACCACACGAGAAAAATGGCAGATGGCGCCACCAGTCTTGATTCCAAGATGGAGGAGGCCAAGATCTATGGAAATTCACATGTTCAGACCAATACGGCACACCACTCCTAAGAAAAGAGCATGAATTTATTCTATGGAATCGGGAAGGTAGGTGGCGCAACCTGTCTGGTTTATGAGAAAATTTTCCAAGTTGGATAGATGTGCCAAATTTTAGACCAATACCGTGAACCACTCCGGAGGTATGAGCAATTTTTACCCCAAAAGCACATGTACAGATGGAAGCCACGGCAAAACGATTGCAGATGGCGCCACAAGTCTTGAGTACAAGATGGGGTAGTCCAAGATCTATGGTTATGCACAATTTCAGGCCAACAGGGCAAGTCACTCCTCAGAAAAGGGCATTACATGTAATTTATTCTACAATAACGGAAAGGTAGGTGGCGCCACATTCCAAATTTCAGATCAATACCTTGAACCACTCCGGAGATATGAGCAATATTCACCCGAAGCACATGTACAGATGGACGCCACGGCAAAACGATTGTAGATCGCACCACCAGTCTTGAGTACAAGATGAAGGATATCAAGTTAAACAGACATGCACAATTTCAGCTCAATCTGTCTATTAGTTTTAGACTTATAATGCTCACAGTACTGCCAAGTGGCAATGATTGGGTATTAGAAGGCGCGAAAATTAGTAAAAGACAGAAGGTACCGCCACCTGTCTTCCGCAGAAGACAAAGCTATCCAAGATCTTTGGTCAATTTGGATTTTGGACCAATCCGTGCATCCCTTATTGAGATATTAATGATTTTGTGTGATTTTCACCATATATGGCAATATTCAAGGTCAAGCCACTGTCATAGAAGAGGGCATGACCCCAGTTTAGATATATATAATCCAATAACCCATGTCTATTTATATCCCTAATATGAAAGAAATCTGTCCATTAGTTTTTTACTTATAATGCTCACAGTACTGTTAAGTGGCAATGATGGGGTATTAAACGGTATGAAAACAAGAGAAGGATACTAGGTGGTGACACCAGTTTCCGGTACATGACAAAACAATCCAAGATCTTCGGTCAAGTTGATTTTTTTATCAATCCATGCAAGATTTCTTGAGATATTTAAGAATTTGTGTGATTTTCCCCCACAATGGACCTATTCAAGGTCAAAGTCACTCTTCTAGTAAAGGTCATGACCCCATTTCAAATAGGCTTCGTCCTCTCACCCATATCTATGCACATGCCAAGTTTGGTAAAGATCTGCGAGATATTTATTTGAGTTATCGCGTCCAAACGAAATCTCTGCGGCGGCGGCGGCGGCGCGACCGTGATTTAACCATAGTATCCCGACTTTGTCTGGGGATACAAAAAATGTTTGACCTCGCATATCCGTGACCTCAAATATCCGAGCAAAATTTATGTCCCCAAACTATTCGGATATTCAACGTTCTACTCTATTATATGTTTATGTTAATGTATATGTATATGTATATATATATACATGTAAATATTATATACACCCTTATATGAAAATACACATATATATATATTATACATACACTGTGTACATATTTGTGTTTGTATAACAGAACTTAAGAGGACACGATATTGACTACACACCAAACGCGCGAGGAATTTTCCTGTGAGGACTTGCACACGGGTCCTTGTTAACGAAAAGCTGTTAGAACATTATTAAAGTATTTTAAAAGCTGGGTTAAACTATGCTGGGGAAGTTTCTTGCAAGTCCTCAGAAACAACGTTTTGCTTGAAATTTGTTTTGTGTGACAGTGCTATCTATTGAGAGCTTTGTGAGATGGTTAGAAAAATGTGTGTGTGTGTGTGTGTAAGCTGGTACCTCGATAATATGTTTAATCTGGTTATCTAACCTGTTTAGCGGTATCAGATGTTATTTTGATCGTGAGAAGTTAGAATTAGAACCTTATATTACCATGGATTCCAGGATTAAAAAGGGAAAAAAACTAATAGGTTTTCTTATCTACATGATAGGTATACCCTCTGATCTGTCAAGAAAAACTGTGAGCAGCTTGGTTCTTAAGTTTATAATAGACACAAAACGTTTTACATGATAAAATAGTTAATCTTTCCATCCAGTGAAAATATATGTAAATATATGTTTATCATTTGTATTTGTGCTTTACACTTATTGTATCGAGAGAGCATGTTACATCATTATATTGTTACATGTTTCATTGATTTCTCTCTAATCGTATTACTCGTCTCTTGTTTCATTTTGGTGAAGATTATGAATTTACATAGTATTACAACATTAATCTAAACATATTATATCTTCACATACTTTATGTACTTTTACTTGAACCGTGATGTCTTATATAATTTTGTGTTTATATATATACCTACAGAAAAGCATGTACATTAACCCTCGTGGCTACTATGTAATCATGTTTAAAAAAAAATATGTTTGAACCAAGTGTGCTTGATATGCTGTTTAGTAGGTCCTCGCTATGACACGAAGACATGACATAAACTGAGCGTCCTCGCAGATTGTCCTCGCAAGTTATGCGCTAAGTCAACGCATCGTTCTCACGTCTAACAAGCCTTTGTCTTTAAAAAAATGAGCGATGATACATGCATCTTTTACTGTTTCTTTTTTTTTTCTCAGTAGCACTTCTTCCTCACTGCAGCAGAACTGGATGTCCTCGGAAGTGCGGTGTTAAAGCTAGGTCCTCGTGGGTATGTCTATCCGCGTATTGGTGTATATATATATATATATATATATATATATATATATTTAGTTATATATATATATATATATTTAGTTATATATACATATATTTATATATGATATAGCTTAACGACCACCTCGGATTAACGACAACCTCAAAATAACGACAACTTGTTCTTGATTCCGATTCTTTTATAAGACCTCGCTTAGACGACCACCTCGAAAATGCAACCACCCTAATGAGGTCCCATTGATGGTCGAAATTTCGAGGTTTACTGTATATATACTTTTCAAGCTTTACATGCATATTCTTTCCTCAAATATTACACACAAGTTGTATCTATGAAGAGCCTGGAAGAGTTCGAAAACTGATGACCATCACCTTGATCTTCAAGTCAAATCTGCGCAAATCTACAACTCCTGCCTGTAAACTTCATAACTTTTGAAGTACTGCACATTGGTTCCTTAAACTTGACATACACGTTGTATCCACCAAGATCGCGAGACAATTCAGTGCCTGGATTGGGGGGGGGGGGGGGGGGGGGCATTGCAAAAACAAAGCCTTTCTAATTAGGAGTGAGAGATATAGGAATAACAACGTATTAATGTAATTCATATAGTAACGCAAACCAAGGATGTATTATAATGGCATTCAGCAGTGCACACAACTCCTCCACAAAAAAAACATCATATTGATCCAATAATTGGATCCTTTATTCGCATCCGCACCAAAAGAATCCAAGTGTTCCATATATGTATTTCATCATCGCTGCATATTTTATACTTTAATTTAATATTTCCTTACCGATGATTCCAATAACAGAGCGTTATACTACTCATATATGAGTCGAAATTCTTACAAACGACCCTATATAAACTGTACATAGCACGCTATGCATTGCATCAACGCCCTGAAGGTCACGTGACGCGGAAACTAAACTTCAGGGCACGTTCATTTTTGATAATACGGGGTAAACGAGTTCAGAAATAAACATATCAATGCATGCGACCTGTTTTTATAAGTACATAATCATGGCTTTAATGTTTTCATCCACCCAAACAAACAACTCGGATGTCTTTCTGAGGTTATATGTGGATATCGTTCATGGTTATAGGGAGAGGCCCATTCTCTGAAAGAATGCAAGGCAGTTATTCATAAGAACCGGACTTTAATCAAATTTAATGCCTGTATACGGCAGGCACGGGGCCGCAACTGTATGACATGCACTAGTCGATCGTACTGTCTCTGACCCGTTAACAGTCCCAGTCTGTGTCTTCCGGTATCTCACTTTTTACAATCTGTGCTCTTCTCTGTATCTCTATCTGGCTGTCTCTCTTTCTGACTGTCTCTGTATGTGACTGACTTTCTATCTCACTGTCTATCTCACTGTCTCTCTTTCTTTCTTTTTGCTATCTCTCACCGTCTCGCTGTCTCACTGTCTCTCTGCCTGACTCTCTCTGTATGTGGCTGTTCTTTATAAGACTGTCACTGTCCATCTCCGTGTCTGTCTCACTGCCTCTCTTCCTTACTTTTTGCTGTCTTTCTGACCGTCTCTCTATCCCACTGTCTATCTCACATTTATCCCGTTTCTATTTTTGAATGTATCTCCATCTATCTGTCTCTGTCTGTTTCTCTGTCTGTCAGTCAATCTATCTGGCTCATGCTGTTCCTCTAGCAGACCCTTTCTATTTCCGACTGTCTCTGTCTGTTTCTCTGTCAATCTGTCTGTCTATCTGGCTCATGCTGTTTCTCCGTCAGACCTTTACTATTTCTGAATGTATCTCCATCTATCTGTCTCTGTCTGTTTCTCTGTCTGTCTGTCTATCTATCTGGCTCATGCTGTTTCTCCGTCAGACCCTTACTATTTCTGAATGTTTCTCCATCTGTCTGTCTCTGTCTGTTTCTCTGTCTGTCTGCCTATCTATCTGGCTCATGCTGTTCCTCCGTCAGACCCTTACTATTTCTGAATGTATCTCCATCTATCTGTCTCTGTCTGTTTCTCTGTCTGTCTGTCTATCTATCTGGCTCATGCTGTTTCTCCGTCAGACCCTTACTATTTCTGAATATATCTCCATCTGTCTGTCTCTGTCTGTTTCTCTGTCTGTCTGTCTATCTACCTGGCTCATGCTGTTCCTCCGTCAGACCCTTACTATTTCTGAATGTATCTCCATCTATCTGTCTCTGTATGTTTCTCTGTCTGTCTGTCTATCTATCTGACTTATGCTGTTTCTCCGTCAGACCCTTATTATTTCTGAATGTATCTCCATCTGTCTGTCTCTGTCTGTTTCTCTGTCTGTCTGTGTATCTATCTGGCTCATGCTGTTCCTCCTTCAGACCCTTACTATTTCTGAATGTATCTCCATCTATCTGTCTCTGTCTGTTTCTCTGTCTGTCTGTCTATCTATCTGGCTCATGCTGTTTCTCCGTCAGACCCTTACTATTTCTGAATGTATCTCCATCTGTCTGTCTCTGTCTGTTTCTCTGTCTGTCTGTCTATCTATCTGGCTCATGCTGTTTCTCCGTCAGATCCTTACTATTTCTGAATGTATCTCCATCTGTCTGTCTCTGTCTGTTTCTCTGTCTGTCTGTGTATCTATCTGGCTCATGCTGTTCCTCCGTCAGACCCTTACTATTTCTGAATGTATCTCCATCTATCTGTCTCTGTATGTTTCTCTGTCTGTCTGTCTATCTATCTGGCTCATGCTGTTTCTCCGTCAGACCCTTACTATTTCTGAATGTATCTCCATCTGTCTGTCTCTGTCTGTTTCTCTGTCTGTCTGTCTATCTATCTGGCCCATGCTGTTCCTCCGTCAGACCCTTACTATTTCTGAATGTATCTCAATCTATCTGTCTCTGTCTGTTTCTCTGTCTGTCTGTCTATCTATCTGGCTCATGCTGTTTCTCCGTCAGACCCTTACTATTTCTGAATGTATCTCCATATATCTGTCTCTGTCTGTTTCTCTGTCTGTCTGTCTATCTATCTGGCTCATGCTGTTCCTCCGTCAGACCCTTACTTTTTCTGAATGTATCTCCATCTATCTGTCTCTGTATGTTTCTCTGTCTGTCTGTCTATCTATCTGGCTCATGCTGTTTCTCCGTCAGACCTTTACTATTTCTGAATGTATCTCCATCTATCTGTCTCTGTCTGTTTCTTTGTCTCTCTGTCTGTCTGTCTATCTATCTGGCTCATGCTGTTTCTCCGTCAGACCCTTACTATTTCTGAATGTATCTCCATCTGTCTGTCTCTGTCTGTTTCTCTGTCAGTCTGTCTATCTATCTATCTGGCTCATGCTGTTCCTCCGTCAGACCCTTACTATTTCTGAATGTATCTCCATATATCTGTCTCTGTCTGTTTTTCTGTCTGTCTGTCTATCTATCTGGCTCATGCTGTTTCTCCGTCAGACCCTTACTATTTATGAATGTATCTCCATCTATCTGTCTCTGTATGTTTCTCTTTCTGTCTGTCTATCTACCTGGCTCATGCTGTTTCTCCGTCAGACCCTTTCTTTTTCTGAATGTATCTCCATCTATCTGTCTCTGTCTGTTTCTCTGTCCGTCTGTCTATCTATCTCGCTCATGTTGTTCCTCCTCGCTGTCTCTGTCTGTCCATCTGGCTATCTCTCCATTTGGCTGTCTCTGTCTGTATGGCCTCTGTCTGGCTGTGGACGGCTCTCTGTCTGGTTGTCTCCTTATATTTCTTTTTCTCTATCCGACCATCTCTCTATGCCACTGTCACACTGTTTCTCTGTCCATCTAGTTGTCTCTCTGTTTTCCTGTTTCAATATCTGGTTGCCTCTTCATCTTGCTCTCTCAATATCTCGCTGTCACGTTATCTGGTGCGGAGAATCGATCTGGAAAATAAGAGATGAGATACATAAATAAAAAAAATATATAAACATATCCAGGTACACTTATGTAGTGTGTTTATACTGCATGTATGCGTTGTGTGTAGAGAGTTTGCAAACCGCGTGTGATAGCAGTAGTGCCCAGGCTTTTCATTACGCGGCTTGAGAATTAATTAGCATATGTCCTCTCTCTCTCCTTAGCAAGTTAAATGATAAATCACATGAACCGTACAGTTAATAGATTAAATATTACAAACATAATACACTGTTTATGCGTGTTCTTTTTACAACGATACATATACATCTAGACCCTGTTATCTTACCTTTTTAACCTTATAATAATTATTACCTTTCTTTCAAATTACTCATCGCCTCCTTTATATAACCAGGTGGTTAATGCAAACAAAACAATCTTGGATTTTTGTTTGCTTTGGGGTACACATTGTTGCATTATTAACACTTGTTATGATTAAAAAATAACTCTGGAATAACTCACCATGTTATTATCTTCAGCCCTTTTCACGTGAAAACTCACTCTTCATTTTACATGTGCACCACTGCTAGCCATGTGATGTACCTGGTTTCTGCAAAGGGAAAGAATGGATGGATAACGTTATTCAGTATAGTCTACACTTGGTAATAACAATCAATATAACGAGAGGTTAATTAGAGAATACCTTCAGTGAAAGCGTGACCAAACACTGAGAGACTTTTTTTTGTCCCTCATGACCGATTGTTTTGAAAAATACAAAACATCAAAATATAATCAATTTAATGTATATATGTGTGCATTCGATTACAACGATATACCAATATATAGAATAAGTATTCTTATCTTTTTTAAATATATTTGTAACCTACTTCTAATCAATTGGTAAATACAGACAAATAACTTACCATATTATAAAGCATGAGCCCTTTCTTCTTTTTTATTTGCACGCTTGCTGGCAAGCCAGATGTATCTTGTTTCTGCAAAGAGAAAAAATAGTGCGTGTCTTTCGTGAAGTTTATATAATTAGTCAGTATATAACACCAAGTTAAGTAGGGAAGACCTTCAGTGAATGTGTAATTAAGAGTGACCAAGCATTGAGAAATTCCGTTTTGTCCCTCAGGTCCATGTGTTGAACCACTAGATAAAAGTTTTCAAATCAACGTTCCAGTCTGTCCTACTTCCTGACTAGGCTCAAAATAGGCTTGACAATAAGATGTGTTTCTACGTCCTTTGTTTGTTAAATGATTTCTTGGACAATTTCAAGAAATGACTAATGAGAGAGTAATATTGTAAACATTATACAGGAGGTTATGAATGTATTCCATGTATTGTGGTCTGGCTTGTTTTGTTTCAATCACTGAAGGCGAATTATAATTTTGTTTGGTGACTGTTGTTTAAAAACGGTAATTTTCCTTCAACAACCCTGGAATTCTTTCAAGTTCTAAATGACAGGTAAAACCTACTAATGACAGTTACGATTTCATTCACGCAAAACTGCCAAAAGTGTGTTTATCACCTGCCTTTATCCTTATTACTAAGTCGTTAGATTAAGTTAAAACATTCTTTTGCAGACAGAGACTAATTTGATACATCAAGTCGCTGGACTGTAGACAGATGACCTCGACAGTCATCACAGGAAATATATATATACATATGTATATATATATAGGCCTATATTATATATATATATATATATATATATATATATATATATATATATTCACACACATAGGTTTTTCATCATTTATTTCCACCTCTGATATCTGGTGAAGCCCAAAACACCCAACCATTGAACAGTTCACTTCATAGATTAAATAAAGTGTGCATGCGCGTCCATCGGGACTTCCGGTCACAAACACGCAGGGAGCCTCAATACGGGGGGTATATAATCCCCCCCCCCTCGGTTTTATTTTTGCAAGGGGAGGGGTGGTCAGTGTAATAACCCCCCTCCCGATATTTAGATAATAATATTTATATACTGAAAATATTAATAAGACTTTGGTTTCATTTCTGCGATTACTATGAAATATTATATTTCTAAACCTGCATGGTTTAGAATTAACCTATATCGGAAACATACCTTTTTAAAAAAAACCCTGAAACTGAATTTTAATACATTTAAAATGTCTCACACAGACAATGAAAGGTAAATAAAGAGTTTGACTACCCTCACACGCCTGCGAATCGACACCCTAGCAACCTTCAAGATAAATTGACAACACAGGTTCCATCTGGTACCTTCTTATAAGTTATGATGAGGGCAAGAACCTATTAGTGCCAAATGAAACTTTTTCACCGAGAAAGTTATTAGAAGAACCCACTGGAACCCTTTTTCTTAGAGTGTGTCTGTCTCTATGTCTGGTTGTCTAAATATATATATATACAGTCAAGCCCGCTTATTGTCATATCGGTGGTGCATGCATAAATTATGATAATAACCGGGATGTGACATTATGCGGGCTTCAATATGGATGTCCTTTTGAGTCATAGAAGAAACGTTATGTCTCAAATGAAATTAAATAAATCGTCAATAGAAAGAAAACAGAAACGTTTATGAATATTTTATCGCACAACAGTATATCTAATTACGTTTATGCGCACCTGACAATTTATTTCCTGTGAGTTTTTTGCCGCATGCCGCAATAACCGAAAAAAATCCGACTTGCCAACAGAAAGAGACGTATCGTCTGGGTCATGAGGTCAAATGTCAGGAAATATGTGGCACAGTTTTAACGTTATGCGTACGCAAATTATTTTACTAGATAATTATTTTCCCGACTATTGCGCCTTATTTTCCGGATATCTTCTTAATGACTCAAACTTCCATGGTCGTCGTTATGATAGGACTGTTAGGGGAGCGGGCATTGTCATGCCATTGTCAACCTTCTGAAGTTTCGCCGCGATTGAGGTTTTGGACCGGGTATCTCCTCGAGTGCTCATAAACCCTCCAGGTTTTCGTGGACCCTTAAAGGGGATTTCAAGTCGTTAGCAACGTTTAGAGCTCGTGCTTCCTATCATCTCGGCAAAACGTCACCGAGGTGTGAACCATGGCCTTGCAAAGGCCAGGGGTTCATTATGTATGAAGTAATCGCAAACATCGCCCTTGTTAACGTACGAAGAAACGCAAAGATCTGGATTACAGTGGTATCTTAGGACGTTAATTAGCTAAGTGACCTGCATGCATCACTGCACCTGCCTACCTCACACAGCTGGAGATGTGATCCTTTGATACGCCTGACGGGCTCTTGGCTTCGTTGTTCGCCATGTCGGCGTCTGATGTGATATTAACTGCGATCTGGTATCACTGCCAAGGGTCCCAAGTATGACAATAAACGGGATTATGACAATATTCCATGATATTAAGCGGTCAGATTAACCATTGTTTATATAGGAAATGGTTTGGGATTTCAGATTTATGTGACAATAAACGGGATTTTCTATTAACCGATATGACACAAAGTGGGCTCGACTGTATATATATATATATATATATATATATATATATATATATATATAGATGAAAAGGGTATACACATAAAAGTGGTTCACTGGCAGTATATATAGCTAAAGTTGTAAGATTAGGCATACACGCAACATGCTGATTTACGAAGATTTTGAGTTAGTCGCATAATGCAACATGTCATGGCTTTCAGCGCAATGTATCTCACAGCATGTATCACTAAAACCACAGTGGAACGATAAAGTAGGTATGGTTCTGGCATACAGTGAAATAAAACCTTTTCTGGGGAAAAGTAATTTTTAAGACATTTTGAATAAAAGTGCTACCGAGATATATTAGGGATGTATTGTATATCATCTTGACGGTCTAGCAACCGGATGGCGGTTGGAAATACACGCTCCCACGCATGACACCGCAGACACGCTGTTTGGCGGAATCCGGAGAAGTCCCAGCGTAATGGCCTCACGGCAGTCACATGATCTATATAATCAAGTACTAGTATGTCACGTGAAAACTGCAGCCATGCATTAATCGTAACGTGGTGTAGGATACTTCTATTTTCACTTCGGGATTTCCATTCTTTTAAGATAGCGAGCTGGATGCTTGGTGTAAGGTTTCTTACACCCTCAGAATTTGTAAACGAGTAAGTTAACTTATGATATACAGTTCTAATATATATATATATATATATATATATATATATATATATATATATACATACATATATTTCAGGACTTAAACACATACATGATTAAAATGAATCAATCTTAGATAATTATTAAATACAATTTTAACATTTAACAACATTCCAAGATGATTAACTTTTATCAAAATTCAATAACCGCTAGTAAGTTAACGTAGAGAGTTCAACAGTATCAGTTCTCATATTACGCAAGAATGGGACTTTGTTCACGTTATCTGGCTGGATCTATAGTTTTTGTTTCTCTGCAGAGTTATTATAGCTGTGAATACGACTCAGTTGGCATTTATACTGGACTGGTAAGCCTCCTCTATAAACTAGCTAACGCTAACCTAGACCCTCTGATGTCAGACGGCCGAGAAGGCGTTATAAATGATTTAAGAGTAATATTTTTTTAATATCCCGGTAGGGTCAGGTCTTTAAGACCAATATATATGTCACGCGTCATCGGTCGATCTGGCCCATAGGCTTGCGCCATCGGTCGATTTCATATTTCATATTTTCCGTGAAAAAAAATTTGCCTGAATCTTCCCACCGTGGTACTGCCTGTATACATAAAATGTTATGTACTGTTTTAAGTTGTGCATGATAGCGCTTACAGCGCAAAAGGGTTTCATTCCATATTTAGGGATTTCAATGCTGAAAATAATCATTTATATAGTTTAAGTGATTAAAACACGTTTCAAATAAGATAAAGGTAAGTCAGATAACACCTTCAGAAAATACCTAGGAAACACTGCGGATCATGATTTTTATCGGAGTGGGATATTTTTTAATGCATATTGTGTATATACATATCTACATTTCTCCTGCAAAAACTGCCTCATATATAAAACTTATATTTACCAAAAAAATAAGGAACATTTAAAATATCCGAATTATTGTTTCCTGTAAGCATGTCTAAATTCTTTATGTATTATCTATAAGGAAATGCTCAGAGCAGTTGAGTGTAAATATATTCATTCATGCTCCATATCAAACAATCAAAATGCTGCCATCCGTTACCTATTAAGATAAAAGTTTAGGGTTCAATAAATATTTCAATCTATATTTGATAGTAACAAAAGCTAGTTTGTTTCATGAACTGTACAAGATCTTAGACATAATATATGATTTTTTTTTGGGGGGGGGGGGGATGGGGGGATATAATGGACATTATAGTGGGGATGGAAGGGGAGGGGGGCACATTGTTATTTTAGTATTAAAATTGCAGTTGATTCGATGCTTATTCATCAGATAAGAGCATTTTATTAAAAAGATAAGACGACTTAATACTTACGAATACTTAATATATTTATATTAAGGAACATGTGTCCATTTACTACATACATGTGGACAGCAGCTACTGGGATAATATCGGGTTGACCTATAAAGAGTTTGTTTAAAAATGATTTCAACAGAACCGCATATAGAATAGGATAACGATATATGCTATTTGGACCTATAGGCCAGATGCAGATGCACATGTATAGAATTACATATAACAATTACAAAGGGAACATTTAGTTTAGCTGCACTCTGTATCATCTAAAGGTATGATTCATCAGCCACTTTAGTGGTTAGTTGACAGTTATTTTAATTTCATAGGTTACATCATCATTTTATTATCTCATTGTCTATTTTATTATATATAAAAAAAAGAAATAATACATAATATAGTATATACTTTTTGTTCAGTGTGAACTTCAATAACGATCGATGGGTTTGGTCCATCGGCTGATGTGTCAGCCAATCGGCCGATGGCCGACCAATCGGTTGATCCAGCGTTGGCGCAAACCCTTTCGGCCCATGGGCCAAATCGACCGACAGCGCGTGACATATATGTATAGAGAGCCATGCACTAGTCCCCACCCACATGCATTTGCTAACCAAACAACTCCTTTGAGTGTTACGTTGATCGGAAAACATTTCTAAACAGTATTTATTCATATGTACGTGAAACTAAAGAGGACCTGTCGTTGTTAAGCATGATATATATCCATTCATAACATCCTGATGTGATTATCACCGAAGGCAGAAAAAAAGGTATACATTCTCAAAATTTGAAATCTAAACTGTATACCGAACAGCATCTGCGTCCAATATCAAGTGTCCTTTTATGAACGGAGTGTGATGTCTCCATCAGTTGTAAACCCGTTTTCGCTGAGTGTCACCTGGCCTGATATCAGACTATAGCTCTCATTCCAACTCACAAACTATACTTATCCATTATATAGTTGAAACGTTCTTGTTGAAATAATAATATAACAAATATAATAATATTGCAAATATAATAATAGTAATAAAATTAATAATATTATTTTTATTATTATTATTATAATTATTATTATTGTTTATTATTATCATTATTATTTAATTATTGTTATTATTATTATCATTATTATTATTATTATCATTATTATTATTATTATTATTATTATTATTACATATATATGGATAAAGAATTCTTTGGTGAAAATAAAGTAAAACCATTATCATATCATAATAAGAGACACCTGAATAATAACACGACAAATGACAAAAGAAATAACGAATAAACGTAACACTACCTCATGATGTCAAACAACTCCCGATATTTAAGGAAGAATCGCAGTGCTATGCACGTGACATACTAGCATGTGTTCCGTATGGAAACCTCGCAAACTTCCCTCTGACATTTCACTTTTTTAATAGTTCCCTGTTCACCTGTACATACATCAAAATGAATGTAACTCTATAACTTCCCAGCAGCGATTCACCATGAATTTGTTTACGCTTGGCAGAATTATACCTATAGTCCTTAAAACTCGGTTAAACCCCCTTTTTAAACACATAATATAGTTCATGTTTGATAGTTGATTGTACAGGCGTATTGCTCGTTTCTTATAACATTACAGGCTTTATCGGATAATGTAAGAAACTAATCTATTTGTGTTTGTCTGAGTGTGAACGGGTGTGTGCATGTGATTAATATGTATGTATGAGAGAGAGAGAGAGAGAGAGAGAGAGAGAGAGAGAGACAGAGAGAGAGAGAGAGAGAGAGGGAGGGAGAGAGGCAGACAGACAGACAGACAGACAGACAGGTCATGCACGTATTCGCATCACTGTTGATCATTTAGTATGCGGTCAGTATTTATCACAAGATGAAAAGACTGCATGTATATCACGGATCAGGTTAGACAATATAGACACAAATGCACACACCTGTATACATGTATCAGTATACGTGTGTCTTTATTTATGCGCAAAATACTATTTTTCGGGGGTTTTTTTTTGGTTAATAAATTGAGTTCTCACCCTTGTCAAATACATATTGGCATTTTGTTCAGCTATGTTGTGTGATTTGCATGTATGGTTATATTACATAAGGAAAACATTATGAACACACAGGTCCCAAAATCTTTTAATACTAGTATATCAGCCCTATATATGCAATTAGAATAATTGATTTTTGCTGGTTTATTGTTCCATCAATATGCATCCGATCAGTGATCCCCCAGTTTACTTATTTAAACTCATGCAGTGATGATTACTGGTGTGTTAGTACATGTAATCACTGTAAGCACACATCTGGATTCAGGATGTTCTGTGCTCAGATAAAGCTTGAAAATAATTGGCAAGAGCACAGTTACACTATACACAGCTGTAATCGGCAGCTCTGTTGCTGCGACAGCTTGCTACGGCTGCTGCTTCAGGGCAGTTTCGCAGACAATATTAATCTGTCCGGCATTGTTATAATGGCCACGACCTCACTCGGTAGCAGACAAATTACGTCTCACCACTCCACTATGGAACCTGGCAACTCGACTCAGACTAACTACACTTCATCAGTGGCTGAGAAATTTGTTGAAAGCCCTACCGGATTTGGATATGTTACTTCGAAGACTGTTTATTCCACTGACGCCACTAGTTCTAGCATATGGAACACGGAAAGATTGGAAGGTACGTCTGCTGCACTTGTTTATACGCAGGATTTGGTATATTATTAAACCAGTTCCCCAAAGGCTTATCTAGCTTAGCTAACTCAGCACTGCTGAAACATAACGATAACACCTGCCTCCCTTTAGTCGTTTTGTAGAGCGGTATCCTCTATATATAACAACATGCACCAGAGCTATACTGGCTGTCTGCTTTCTCAACTCTAGTTAAGTCGTATAGCTCTTATTGGTCTCATATTAATCCCAGTATTCCGTTACTGGTATCATGGTAACGGCAGTTAAGTTTTTGGACATCATATCACAATGTGTGTTATAAACGATATCTACTGAACACCGATCCAGCCCTAACTATAGTCCGTTTATATCTAACGCACGCACACACACACACACACACACACACACACAAATAACACACACATACCTCCTCACAGCTCTCCCTCCCTCCCTCTCTATGTATGTATATATATATATATATATATATATATATATATTATATAAACAATATGACAATAGTCTCCGTTAAAAGTAGCATAATTAAGTTTAGTACTTAAGAAGGTGCATGCGTACGCCATGCCTTTTGAAAATTTAGCCCTGTGCATGACATGCAGGTCCATGCAGGCCCATTCCCCCTCAGTTATTTGTACGCCTAGATATTCTATGCACAGACTATATTAAATTTATTGCCTGTAACGTTCAGTTACTTCTAATGCTTGAAAGTCAAGATATTCCAATGAAAACTTAAAGGGACATAAGCAGGAGCTAAATTATGCCTATTCTATCATACTATCAGTTCAGTTTTACTTTATACAAATGTTTCCCAGCAAAACCATCCCAGCACACGGTCTAATTTCCTTGCATACGGCAGTTTAACACCATGTTATGGCTCTGCTTGTTGGTAAACAGAGTCTGTTTACCATACCAAGGCCATGTGACCGGAGGTCCAATTAAGAGGGGCAACACGCGGTTTTTCAGCCTGCAGAAACATGTATTACATTTTTTGGGGCCTAGTCAGTCAGCGCATCTCCTGATTGACACGTGTTTTGGCTCAGCGATGCACACAGCCCAATGCGCTGTGTTTTTGTTTACACTTGTCTTCGCGCCCGGTCCACTGTTTTTAACATTTGTTTACAGGAGAAAGCAAACGGTTTTAGGGCAATATTTTGACAGGTACAGATTTATTTTAAAGGGAAGAAGCTATTTTTCGTGTTAACTCAACATGCTTTATAGGTGATTGGGCTCCTTTAAAGGGCTCTATATATACTTTTAAAATCGGTAAACTCAGGAGATACCAGTGACTATATTTATGTTAACTTTACAGCTCTGATGAAGAACTTGTGATCTTGTGTATATATAATGCTTACGCAGCATGTTCATCTTAATCTTTAGAACCATTATTATTCTGTTATTGTTAAATTGTCCATATTGTTACAGCTGTGTTATAAATCATCGCATGGTTTTACCACAGATAGCATCAAATTTTCTTTCCTGGTACTTTGTATCCAGCAAAAAACAAGGTCACTGATGATTAATGATGATAATGGTTTGATAATTGTGGTTCGTGCGAATAGATTCATATTTAGAATGATTAAAGGATTAATCCGGTTTGTTATTATGTACGCACCTGTTGGCGTGCACTCATTCACTCATGGGAGCTGTAGTTATTCAATACAGAATACAGGATTTATATATATATATATATATATATATATATATATATATATATATATATATATATATATATATATATGGGGGGAGGTGCATACGTGTGTGGTGTGTGTGTATGTGTGTGTGTGTGTGGGGGGGTCTGACTGTGTATGTAGGTGTATATGAGGATACTAATGCATCTGTGATGCATTACATCTAAACATTTTCATACAAACTGAATGTTCATTGTTTTAGTAAACTGTCAAACACAATTAAGTGGTAACATTTCCTTGTAAAGTAAAGCTTTAGTTGGTGACGAGACTTCTCTCTTTAAGAACCAGAAAGGATTTTCGTCTTAAAAAAAAGGTACCCGCGAGTTTCATAAGGCGCGCTTGTTGAAAACGTTCACTACGGTCATTGTTCTTTGGAATGGAAGAATTTCTTGACTGTTTAATGTTTAATTATTTTATACCTTCATGTATGTATGCGTGCATCACCAACCGCATTTATTAGCTCAGCTGACTTTCAGTCATGCTGTGCTATAGCGATGGGTCTTTCTCCGTCGACCTTCCGTCGGTCCGTTCGTTAGCAGGGCACAAATCGTAACCGTAAGGGCTAGGATCATGAACCCTGTACAGTCTTAAAAGACCTGTTGATTTTGAGATCAAAAGTCAAGTTCACAGCACCCACTTCTTGCATTGAGTCATGTTAAGGCAAACTTTTCAACCTATACCTTCCATCTGTCATATAAGGCATACCTACCAATAGGGAAAGAACCCTATTGATGTTGAGTTCAAAAGTTCAGAGGTCAAATTGTTCCAAATGCTTGTGAACATATTTCAAGCTAAACTGATCATCCGAAACCTTCAGTCTTTCACATATGCCTCATTTATGAATCACACAATTTGATCCAAACTTCATATTTATGGGTCTTTTTTGCTTGAAGAAATAACATTGATTTTGGGGTGAGCTGGTCAGGAGGTTAAAGGTTGCAGGTCAAAGTTATTCACACATTGGTTGCCAAGTGAATACTCCAGTTTTAAATGGTTAGTACTTACCCATCAATCTAGAAAGAATTCAATTGATATGTGGGCAAAAGGCCAAGGTCATAGGTCAGGGATGTTCACAATAAAAACTTACTTAGACGACCATCTCTATTTTTCTTGTATATATAACCATGGACTTTAACTGGTACATCTCACCGTGTGGCCGTAATTGTGTGTGACACTTGTGATATATGACTCCCTTTTATTTCAGCCTATTGAATGATAAGAACATCATCAGTGCATAACAAAAACAGTTTTTTGCCGGAGGTATTACTAAATGCTTCGGCCTGGCATTAAGACCACGAGAGTATTATATTAAGGTTTACCAACTGACTTATAAGATGACGGGAACATTTTGCAGTTTATTTCATGGAATTATAGAAAATAAACTTAGTTTTCTAGATATCTAAATATTTTTTGTACAAATCATCAGATATATCAGCAAGTGTTTGTTCTGATAATATGTGGGTCTGTACCTGCAGTTAGGATGGCTTTATTTGTTTTACAAGACTCTTAGTGATGCTTTCTGCATTTCTTTTCTTTCAGGTTTTGCAGTTTACCTACCCTGCTGACCCCACTAAAAAGCAAGGTGATAATTAAAAAAATTTGGACTTACACTTTTTACATTTGCATGTCCATAAATCTGATATGAGAGCTCTCTAACCTGACCATGCGTTTTTAATTGTTTTGGATATTCATTACTGTACCATCTTTTGGAACAATTGCCACAATTGTGGTCTCTTATTGGAGGATGTATGATATCAAATGTCAGACTTCTCAGAAATCCATTATGTTTGCCAGGTAGCCACCTTAGAAATCCTTTTTGTCAGTGCAGTTTTTGTGATTTCTTCTAATGTTTGGTCCAGACATATGTGATATATATTTCTGTCATCGTAGAAAGTTTCAACAAAATTGGCAAAAAGGTTCTTCAAAATTTGACTTGTAGTTGTGAATCTCAGCCCATGATGTCACAGGTCATGCTTGGCAGCTGAGCGTCATGACCAATGGATCACTTGTTACAATAAACCTTGCTCCAGGGTTATCAATTTATAAGCATGCATTATATGTATAGAAAGATAGGCGTGTAAAATTGGATTGTTATTATCTAATTATGCAGGTTCGACCAATCTGGGAACGGATATTACGTCATACAAGCCGGAAGTATCATCGACGGACGTGAGACTGCCCTTTTCTGGAAGTCCTGCAGGTACCTCACAAAATCTCTTTATTGATGTATGCATATAATGTAAAAAATGTGGTCCGTTTAACAAAATAGTGTTTAATCTATGATAAATTATGTAATAATTAATGTAGGGTTTGCATAATCCCCGTCTCAGCTCAGTGGGTATATCATCATATTTGACTGAAAAGTTCATATTTGTTCTTGCTTTTGTTTAAAATGTTCAAATTCTACCGCCTTCCTATCTTAAGATAACATGTATGTTTACTGGATCCGTATTACCTGATATATGTGAAGATAAGCCCTTTTAAGGAGATATCAATTTTTTATTTATTAGGTCAGCCGAAAAATTCTACATCCCATTGGATTAATGTAACGTCATTTCCGCCAATCGCAACTTCGCCAGAAGAGGGGATGTCAACTGAAAGAGGACTTTATGGTAATTCACATGGATGCGTGATGCAATGGAGAATTCGCACATAGATATACATGATCATTTGTAGGCCAGCTTATAACATATATTGATGTATAGCCTCCTGTCTGTTGCATATTATGCTATATTATGCATGTACATAAATACATAAAACCACATGTGTGTAATATATTTATTATATAAACATATATCGAACGATGAAGTCTCACATTTTATATTAATCCTCAATAGCAACAGTTCAAAGCGGAGAGGTGTAAAACCAAGAGCAACATGTATTGTTTTTTTTTATTATTATTAAAAAACCGCTAATCCAGTTATTTATTCCCACATACATGGTTAAAATTAACGATAACTTGATAGTGATTAAAACAAAAATATGAAAATACCCGTCGATAGGCAGAGTTGAAAGTTAAACATAATTTATTATTCCACAGGCCTGTCATCCGCGGAAAATGCTACGTCATTTCCAGTGGGCACCGTGACTTATACTGCAGAGGACCACACAATAACTCAACAACTGGTCTATTACGCCATCCCAGCATTTGCCGTGGTTCTGATGTTAGCAGCGGCGGTGTTTGCATTGATGAAATATAGAGTCACCCGAAGACGAAAAGCAAGGGCTGCCTGGGGTAAGTTCAAACACCTGATTTACTGCATGGAAACTCCATACCATGCATATATGATACTAATGAGTGATCCTCTTGTTTCATTGGATTGTTTTTCCCTTATCGGCTAACAGACTCGACATAAAAAATATCAAAATGTATTGATTGGTTTAAAAATATATAATTTAAATTTTTTGTTTAAACATCACATAATTACCCAAAGATATCATAAAGGAAACTTTTATATTTATATTGCAAGAACAGTTCAATAAGTGGCTTTCATTCTTGACGGAGTATGTCTTTTTACATATTCCCAGTTTTATCCCATTCGATACTTGATTATGTGAGGCCTACACTGTGTTATAATTATTATGTATATTTAAGGTTCACATTTGTTTCAGACACTCATGCACTCATTTTCTAATATATCAGACAGCCTTTTATGCATAACGAAACTGTGCCCTTGTTCTTCAAAGTACACAATGATCATGCCCACAAGGGTATTTTCAAATGTATATGCATGTTGTATAAACTGTGAGATGATAATCTCCAGTATTTTCCGAGCTCATAATATTACGTCCTGGTTTTATTGTGAGGCAGTATAATGAAACTAAACATGAAATAGTTGTATGTCAATACCCCTATATGTAAATAACCATTTGTCATTGATTAAACTGAACGTGATATGTAAAATCGAGGAAGTGAAGGCACGTAATTATACAATCACTTTTTATGGCACCGTACTCGAGTGAACCCCTGTAGACAGGGGAACCAGATTTGGGGGTTTACTAGAAAAAATAACAAAAAAAAAATTGAACGTGGTCACCCACTAGCATTCTTCCGGCATCTCTTCAACCGATACGGGTCCCGTCGCCAACGAGCTCTCTCCTTACATAGATTCCATCCCTTAGAAATTCCTGTTTGGTTGAGTAAACCCTTTGTGATTCATTCCTCGCAAGCATTTCAAACCATTAAGGGTATACCGCTACAGTTTCTAATATCTAATATATTTTATAATTTATTTATGAACAAGCACGATTTATATGTCAAATATTTATATTGCTGTGGTTCCGCTTCTCATAATCAGTATAATGTATCCATTATATGACAACAACAGCGAACTATATAAACGCCATCAATCAGGCCCGGATATTTAAGCAAGGTGCACAGAACCTTTGATAGAGTTTCGTTTTCTTTTTCACATTTACTAATACGTTCAAGTATATTTAACATAAGGTATTAACATCAATTTTTTTGCATGTGTTAATTGAATAATTCATTTTTTTCCATTCAGAGCAACATTTGTTATTTGGAAGTGGGCAGAAGAAAGACGGTACTGTCAGTAACTTCAGAGGCCAGGCAACACATGTGTACAACACTTTACAATGGGTTGGCCCAGATCTGAAGGACGCGCGATACAGTGGCACTATACCTTTAAACAGACTGAGAAAAGCAAATCCCGAACTCGTGGAGCACTTGGTTCAGTTTTGTGCAGCAGAAGCATCACAAATTAAAGTTCGTGAGCTGCAAAATGAAGGCGAGGCTGCGGCCTGGGTAGCTGAGACTTTGCGCCTCGATTTGACGTTTTCCCGCCCTGATCAAAGCTGCACGTTAACGTGCAATATAAATCCCCAGGATAAAGGTATTGAAAACCATGCCAGTCCAATAAGTGAATCTTGTGCAATTGAATTATACAGTTTGCTGTATGTGGTGAATAGTCTCCATTTAGAGCAGCACTCCGTGGACAGCCTTTATGAACTTTTACCTCCAAATCACGACGGACAGAGGCTCCTGGTAAAACAAAGCAAAGACAATCCTAAAAAGATTACAGTATTGGCACCATGGTCACATCGAATCACAAATGGTATTCGCACATCTTTAACTACATCTCTGACCTATTTGTTGGAAAATCTTCTCGAATCCCAACCTGATGTAGAAACAGTACAGGCAAGTGTATAGGAAATCATGATTTCCATTTTAACCGTGTGAGATGTTATTTAGATAAAGTAGTTATACAAATATCACACCCTTGGGCTCGGTCTATAGAATGCTTGGTGAACTATTGATAGTTAGAGATGTTCTTCTTTGATCTCAACCTAAATCCAGGCTAAATAGCACCTTTCTATAAGCTTGCTTGGCTGTCAAACATTTTAAATTATTGGGTCATTTTATTTTTCTCTTTAATTAAATGAAACTGCATTTATATCTCCTTATAATGTAAACAAGAAAATTCATTCGATAAAGGAATTTAAGAAATTCATATATCCTGCGTTTATTATTTCAGGCAGGAAGTTAAATATAAATTATACAGTTCCCCTTTTCAATTAACACACGGAATCAAGAGCCCGACTTTTTTTCTTTTATGTAATTACTTATTACTAATTAGTGACAGACAATGAAAAATAATGAGTTCCAAATAACTCTTACTATTCATGGATAAAAATCAGACCTTCATTTTCATTACGAAATTAAATTCTTTTTTTTTATTGAAACAATGTGCCTGTATTTCCAGGTTGACGTAAGATGGAGATGCGTGCCTTCTCTACACTTGCCACAATATTTGGAGCTGTCAATCAGTATTGGTGGGTGTGGCCACTGTACCTTGGCCGTTATAAAGAACACAGATTATAGGAAGGACACACCACCTGGATTTGAATCCCTTCTTCGAGAACTAAACGACATTATTCAAAATGGCGTCATTCAAGTGAACAAGAAGGAAATATCTATCCATTTTAACAAGGAAGGCCAATTAGAGGTACGGGCACTTCTCTGTATATCATGTTATTTTTTAAATCACTAAGGTTAATTTTGCTTTCAAATGAAAAGAAGCAGACTTTCCAATATAAAACAAAATATATATACTAATACCGGGACCCTTGAATAATTTTACCAATGATGCTCTTAAATATAAGTATATAATAACGCCGTTAATTATTAAGTGAAATGGTGAAAATAATACTGATGGTCTATGCAGTATATAGATTAGCAAAAAAAATAGAAATATTATGAGCTTGAATTATATACTTTAGTATACTTTTAGTCTATAGTCCAAATTCATGGAATTTGCGAAATCTAGAATAAAGAAAAGAATGATTGTGAAGCAAAAATAGATGTGCAGGATTTTAAAATGACAAAGGTTGGTATAGTTAGGATTGCAATATAGGTGTGTCCTTGTCTGTTTCAGCATCTGCCTCCATGTGAGGGACCAACCCGGTCAGCAACGGAAGAAAGGTTTCCCCTGGTGAGCGTGAAGACTGAGCCGTGCCAAGTCTGAAATGACATCAGCGAATCGACGTTGGCTAATTCCTCCATGAACCAATCAGGACGCGAACAAATAGACTTATTGAAATATCTGAGCTGTTAAGTTATGATCGACTATTTTTATAATTTTATGCATTTTTATAATTTACCAAACACAAGTTCCAGTGCCATTTGGTGTTCTGTATGCATGGTGGAATTAGATTTCGGATTGAGAAAAACATACTTCCGAATTTTATGACTTTCATTTTTTCTAAAGCTTTTCAATCAACATCTAAATTACCTTTATCAGGAGACGACCAAGAGTCGCTCTGTTACGTTACCAATGTTGGCCCTAACCGAAACCATGATCAAACGGAAATTTCTGGAAAGTATTGACTCAACACATGCAGTTCTATTAAATTTGTGTGAAATGGCAAGTTTCATCTGAATTTGTTCTTGCATTGTATCGTATGGTATAGTGCATTTAAATGGGGTCATTATGAATAACCTGAATTTTTTCATAAACAGGGTAATCTTTTCGACCGTTAACATAATTGTACGTTTTGTAAACGGCAGGTTCATTTCCAACTCTTTTAAAATCATGCCCTTAGAACCTTGTAAAATATTAAACCCGTACATGTCACCAGTTGCTATTCTTAAATTGCTGTTACTGAGAGACCGAGGCATACCGATATGGTATATGGAAACACAAGAGTAATATACCCTCATCTATAATCTTGTATATCACAGTATTTAGTATTTTACATAGTAAAATACACAGTATTTTATTTCCAGATGCACTGATTGTCATTATGTACTCACTTTCATCACATCGCCTGCGTGCACTTCAATATTATAAAATGTTGCCTCACGAATGAAAGTTTCATTGCATGTATGATTATATTTATTTTCATGTCTGTTACTTATATATTATACAAGAGCGTGACGCAAACACTTAGGCGGTAATAAAATATAAAGAACTAAAACTGTCTTTATTTTTATGTGTGTTATTTATACTTGTAGTCCCTACTCAGACTTCATTATAAATCATACCAACAAACAAATTCTGTTGGGTTTAATCATGATATAAGAAACCCCTCACCAATATATGCTTCAGAAATGACAACCTGGTACAAATGTCGGTGGCTTTGCAGTTAGAGCATTCGATATTTAACATCATGCAGTGTCTCTGTGACGTCACCATTATCGGCCCTTACGAAACCATGATTCCCCGGAAATTTCGATTCTGCTTCATTTCCCCAATATCGCATTAACTTTTACTGGCGCACTAACTGCACCGATCGAACTCAAGCCATCCCAGTATGGCAGTTCCGAAACTTTACCGTTCTTTTAAATAACGTATGAGAAATTTCGAGGGTGATTTGTTTTTGTCCTCGCTGTGTGACAGTGAATTTATCGTAATCTTGTGAATGGGTCACTATGACCGAATTTCTTATAGTGAGGAAATCTGTCCAACAGTTAGTTAAAATAATGGCAGGCTTTGTAACTTGCCGACCGAGCGTTAAAATCACGCACCTGTTGCACCCTGAAAAATATATGGTAAACTACACCATCTATCTATCTATTTATCTATCTATCTATCTATCTATCTATCTATATATATATATATATATATATATATATATATATATATATATATATATAAAATACTGTTATTCTAAAACCGCATTGACCCAGAGGTATACATTATGTTTTACATTTAAAATAAAAGGGCCACACCCTGATTCGTGCAGACTTTCGTATCACTCATTTAATCATTTATTTTCTGATGCAATAATTGTCATTATATACTCATTTTCATCACATCGCCTATGTGCACTTGATCGCTAACAAAACATTTACAAACATTTACAAATGGTGAAGACGAGTCCTGTACTGTAAATTCAGTAAGTTTAAATAAAATAATCCATCTTCTATCGCCATAGTTACGTTACACTGCTGGTGTTTTATTTCCCCATATACTATTATAGTCTCTTCCAGCAACTATGAACACCTGGTCTTAGGGATATTTGCAAATTGCATGTTGCAAAGGAAACCTATATACAGAACAAAGAAAAAGTTTGTTTTTATTGTTACATGCACATACAGTATCATACTACAATAAACAAAGATAATTGTTATACAGCATTGGACATAGATACTAGTGACAGGAATGGCTTTTAAAATCATAATCGATGATTGAATAATAAAAAACGATCAATCATCGATTATTAATCAATTAATTTATGTTATATCTTTATTACCTTTATTATATATAAACTACAACCTAAAATATTGACCCAGTATATAGTCTGACATGTACATCGGTATTCCTAATGAAACCATCAATCCGTACGCATCCAAGGTGGACTTGCCGTCGGACGAATGTTGGCCTCGAATGGTTCCGTTTTGATGCTGTTCGCTACTTTGTGTTCGTATAGCTCTGACAGAATAAGATTATTTGCATGTCCATGCATAATAGTTTTAATCAATTATGCAAAAATTTGCAATGGATTTAATCGATTTTGAAAGAAAACGACCAAATATCTATTAAATCATTTAAACAATACACCGTTAATAATTCCGTACATGCCTTTTCAAAATATTTGCTTAATGGAATGCATGGTTAAAAATCAGAGAAACTAGTCAAGGTTAAAAGCTGGTGATTGGATGATGTCATGTGGACACTGTGAGTAGCTATAAACAAGGACGGCTTCTCATGCAGGGGCATGTACAATAAGTGCAAACCCGTAGTAAAACCGAAACTTGTTTTTTTTTAATTCTTGAGTGTCATATTATTTTGTCACTTCCTTGTGTAGTTTCCTATGAAATTCATTTGAAAAATAAGTTTAAAAAACTGACCTCCCAAAATATCAATTTGTAGCACTTCCAGACAGAGAAATATATATCCGTCATTATAAATACAATTTCATGACTAATCTAATGACAAAATCTAATGATTCGACTCCTTGTTTCAACGTGCATTGACCGTATATATATATATATATATATATATATATATATATATATATATATATATATTCCTCCTGTGAATTTATATTTCTGACAAATGTGCTCAAAGAGTTTCCTGAAACAGCAATGGTTCCACATTTATCTGACATCAGGGAGAACGGGTTATAGACATAGCTTATTTGGCGTTATGTCAGCTGTAACCTAATTTCATATCACGATTACCATGCTTACATAAATAAGCCTAACAAAGTCTGTTTCAATGAACCCTTTGTTCTTTATATTATTTTAGAGTCTAGTGTGAGAAAATAAACCATCGTGTATATAATCATAAAATCAATATGGTTGGAATGGCAAACATATATATTGACACATTTGTAACCATGTAGCACGCAGTGTTATGTTTATTCATCAACTTTATATAATAGAGAAAATAAATATGGGTTTATTCTTTTATAGTTTTAATAGCCAGGACAGGTCACTCCTGTAGAGGGCTGGTTGTTACATTACCCTATCTTATCTGTTTATAGGCCTATGCAGAGATCGAAATAATTATATAATTTACACAATGACAAACAAACAAACAAACATATATATATATATATATATATATATATATATATATATATATATATATATATATATATATATATATAGTGTATAGTTGTCAGAGGGACCTGATTATTTGGCATGTACAGTCAAGCCCGCTTATTGTCATAATGGTGGTGCATGCATAAATTATGATAATAACCGTAATGTGACATTATGCGGGCTTCAACATCGATGTCATTTTGAGTCATGAAAGAAGCGTTATGTCTGAAATGATATTAAATAAATCGTCAACAAAAAGGAAATTGAAACGTTTTTGAATATTTTTTATTACACAACGGCATATCAAATTACGTTTATGGGCACCTGACATTTTATTTCCTGAAGGTTTTGTGCCGCATGCCACAATAACTGACAAAAATCCGACTTGCCACCAGAAAGAGACGTAGCGTCTGGGTCATGACGTCAAATTTCTGGAAATATGCGGCACAGTTATAACTTTATCAGTAGGCAAACTATTTTACTAAATAATTATTTCTTCGACCATTGCGCCTTTCCGGATATCTTATTAATGACTCAAAATTCCATGGTCGTCTTAATGATAGGACTGTTGGGGGAGCGGGCATCGTCATACCATTTTCAACTTAATGAAGTTTCGCCGCGATTGAGGTTTTCGACCGGGTATCTCCCCTAGTGCTCACAAAACCTCCAGCTTTTCGTGGACCCTTAAAGGGGATTTCCAGTCGTAAGCAACGTTTAGATCTCTAGCTTCATATCATCTCGGCCATCAAAGGTCAGGAGTTCATTATGTATGACGTGTGATCGCAAACATCGCCCTTTTTACGTACGAAGAAACGCAATGAATTGGATTACCGCGGTATCTTAAGACGTTAATTAACTAATTGACGGGGAGTGACCTGCAGGCATCACTGCACTTGCCTGCCGAACACAGGGGGACTGCCTAAAACGCGTGCACGCCTGCGTGCACGCCTACGTGCACGCAGTTTCGACTGCTTTAGCAAGTGCCTAAATCGCGTGCGGCCCGATTTGCGGACAACAACGTCTGGCTAGAAAAATAGTTGTTTTGGGGTTTTTTTTGTTAATTTGTCTGAGGGAACTTTATATAATTTATGCGGGGAATAACATGAATATTTTTTTACTATTAATATGAAGATTACAGCTGTACATCACAAGCATGAAGGATAGCCACGACGCGGGGAGTAACGGCGACGTAACACTGCATGCTGCAACAGGTTTACTTGGAAAAAAAGCAGTTGAGGAATCCATTTTTTAATTGAATGGTAAAGAGGGCGGACGGAAAGATAAATATGTAAAATAAATGTATGAAAATGACTATACTTGGAGGCAATGATCCAGTAAGTATCGTTTTGTAATAACATGCTACGTATTATTTACCCCATCAAATTTATTATGACACCTTGTGTCTTCTTTATTACTTACAAAGTTCCATGGCGTTTTACTACTTCAACGTCATGCATTCAATACTTGCAGAATAAAAGATGTAAAAACTAAAAGACAAACATTACCATTTTGAAAGTACCTGTTCATAATTCAAAGCAATGGCCCAATTTATATATCTATTGATAATAGCCTACCGATATATATATATATATATATATATATATATATATATATATATATATATATAGCTTCGAAAGCTCGTGTGTTAATAAACTAGTTAGTCTATCTAAAAGGCGTCACTGTTTATCTTAACTTTCGCTATATATATATATATATATATATATATATTAATAATGGAATAATTACATCAGCTATGTACTGGTACAATAGGACAGGTACCAGTTTACATGAATTCTTAATTGTCTAAATTTTTTAGTTTGGTGCCATTAAATGTTAAATGTGGATGCCAATTTTGCCAAACATTCACTGGAATAACGGCCAATGTAATACAGAAGCTATGATTTACTCAACCAGTCACAGGCAATCAAAACATCAAAGGATCTTATCATTAATTCATTTTTGCTGTATGTATTTAAAATATAAGGATTAGTCATATCGCTAAAGTGACCTGCAAAATAACTGAACTGTAATATATTGCTTAATTAAAATGTAAAAAATTATGTATAAAATTAATCTGGGATAGTGATCTTAGATTTTACACTAATAAAAAGTTTTAGTTATTGTGTCCATTTGAATACAACTAACTGACGGTATATCTGAAATGGTTCAATGTGACAGTTGTGATAAATGGATTCTTTTTTCATGTAATATTGGAAATCTAGAACTTAGTAGAAAAAGATGGATTTGTCACATATGTAAATAGGGTAAAATGTAATAAAAATATATATTTCACATTCAAGTTCTTGGTTGTTACATGGTCAATTTTTATTTTTAAAGCCATATTAATTATTCTAGAATGGCTAGTACGTGTTTTAGTTGGATTGGTATAAGTGATATATGTCTCAGTAACTTGTTATTCATAATATATTTCACTTGTCCTTTTTTTTTGACTGTTATAACAGTAATGATATTCTGTACATATTTATTGTATCACATATTTCTGTATATGTTGTGTTTGTTGTAAATAATTTTGTTGTAACCAGTATGTGGCTTCAGTTCACTTCCTCAGAATAAAGACACCCAAGAAATATTATTAGTGATAATTGTATTCTCAATATGAATTTAATAATCAAATTCGGTCTTTTATGATTATTTAAATCAAATGACTAATAATAATTAATTCTTTTATAATTTCTCACATATGAACAGTGAAAAAAATATTCATGATGAATACTGTTTATGTTAATACCCACATAAATTATATAAATATAATATAAACATAAATCATATATATATATATATATATATATATATATATAATAATAATAAGTTCCATCATACAAATTAACAAAACACACCCCACAATATCTTTTTTCTGGTCAGACGTTGTTGTCCGCAAAATCCGGCCGCACGCGATTTAGGCACTTGCTAAGGCAGTCGAAACTGCGTGCACGTAGGCGTGCACGCAGGCGTGCACGCGTTTTAGGCAGTCCCAACACAGGTGGGAGATGGGATCATTCGATACGCCTGACCGATTACAGACTCTTGGCCTCGTTGATCGCCGTATCGGCGTCTGTTTTGATATCAACTGCAATCTGGTATCACTGCCAATGGTTCCAAGCATGAAAATAAACGGGATTATGACGATATTCCATGACATTAAACGGTCAGATTTACCATTGTTTATATAGGAAATGGTTTTCAGATTTATGTGACAATAAACGGGATTTTCTATTAACCGATAAGACACAAAGTGGGCTCGACTGTATATATATATATATATATATATATATATATATATATATATATATTGTTACGAAAACAAATTGCTCATGCAGTGGAAAATAATAGGCCGATCCCATATTGGTGGCGCAAGGTTCACTATAGCAAGACCGTTTGGTTCGCTTTTATGTCACCCCGTAACAATATATATATATATATATATATATATATATATATATATATATATATATATATCTTATATATATATATATCTTATACACGACCGAAACCGCATGAAAGGAAGCGTGGCATGGTTTACAGCTGAAGAGGGCGTTTTAGGCCGGGACAGGACAAAGATGATTGAAGGTTAATGAAAGAAATTAGAATCATGCGTCAGATAAACTGCCCTGGTTTCAATACTGCATAGATACTGTGGTTGCCGTTTTGTTTGCGAGGATTTCAAATTCGCGATAGTCGCGAAATGATAATTATCGCAAAAATAAAACCTTCATGAATAAGAGGTCCCATTGATGAAGGCAAAGTTGAAAAGTAAAAGGTTGACATTGTGGATAAAAATAGACTGTATCAGTGTATGTTCAAAGATTGATATATTACAGATACTGTCATTAACGAACAGTATATTTTGTGAATAAGATTTTGTGCACACAAGATTAGATATAATTATTTCACATAATTACGGTCATACATGTGTATAGGTCATTTGTATTATGAGATCGCGAAATTTCAACCCAGCCAACATGAAGCTAACTATATAGTATTATATATTGTCAACAGTATTTTCCTGAGTCCAGTGGCTGATCGTTTGTGTTTTACGGTAACAGAATTAGATCATGTGGAAAACCCGCTTATAAAACACATGTTTGTTTGTATGAAAGCACAGCTATATATATATATATATATATCTATATACAAGGTGCAATGTTATGTATATATATTCAAGAAGCAACACGTGGTCCTTGCTCAAGCTTAGACATATGGTCATACCCTTGGTATGTGTACGGTGTGCTTTAGTGCAATATCAGCGTCATTGTTACGTAAGCAATATATCACTTTCTCCTTTCCTAAATGGTTATTTGTTATGTGAGAGAGAATCTATGAAATTATACCAGTAACCTTATTATGAAATATATGATCAACTATAATTTAAGTTGTTTGTGCATGTTATACGCTTTGAGGTTGCTATTAAAAAGTAAAAAAAAAAAAAAAAAATAAAAAATAATAAATGTATATACATGTATTATGAAATAATATAAGGGGATAAAAATAATATGAAATGTATCTAAAATTATATAAAACTTAACGACAGGCGCTAAGACTTATGATTAAATTCCTTTGCCCGTGCATTAAAACTTGAAATGCAGAAGGCTTAATAAAATATAGATCTACAGCATATCATTCTATAGCTTATCGTGTGGTTATTTAATAGACATTGTCACCCGCAGGCCATATATGGCCCTAATATTCTCTATTAAAAAAAACTCTATATTTTGTGTATTTCAAATCACCTTACAGATCATGATGTTTGTAATTATAATTCACGTGCCATTTAATAAACCCTAAACATGTGACACACGACGACTTGTGACACAGGGTGTGTTAATGGTAAGGTCATCAACAGGACGTCACGTTCTGGAAGTAATACTAAAAAGTGACCCAGAGCTTCAAAGTTATATATAGGGGAGCTGACGGGGTGTGATCCACCAGGCTACAAGGATACATCCGCGTTATACCGCGTTAAAGCTATTTGTCAACATCGACAGGAGCGCGTGACGTGTGGGCGTATTTTCGTATCAAAGCACAATACATGTGTGTGTGTGTGTGTGTGTATATATATATATATATATATATATATATATATATATATATAGAGAGAGAGAGAGAGAGAGAGAGAGAGAGAAAGAGGGAGAGATTTGCATGGGTGTGTTTACATATGTTTGCTCCCCCTCTGTCTGCATGTCTTCCTGTCTGCTTCTCTCATCATTTGAGCAGAACTATAGCCTATATTAAAATGGTGCAATGTTCAGTCCCCTTGCGCTTGGCATGCAGTGTCAGGTTGCAAACGAATATAGATTTGGATCGTTTTATCTTGTATATAATAAACTATCACTGTAATGTCTACATGGCGATTATTACCACATGAGGGTGTGTGTCGATTCATTTAACGAAACATCGTCTTCAGATGATATGAGCCACGGGATGTTTAGGTCAAGGGTAATCCCCCGCTTGTAGACCCTATATGTGTGTTTTATACCAACTGAAGTTCTGAATTTTTATTATCTATGTTTTATATATTACAGTTGTGATATTTAAACATCGTTTCTTCAGAATCACAAGCCACGCCTTAATATCTGTTTTTTTTTAATATTTTGTATACAGATGCTGTTGATACTTTAGAGACGGGACTGGAGAGTTATTACAACATGTAAATTTATACCTTTTTTCTACAAATAAAGGATGTTTAATAAACGTCACCATATACACGTAACCACTTGGACCGAAACAAGGTGGAGTTATCTCATGCGGGTCCTGGTGCGACTAGGGACAGGGGTATAGACGCGTTTAGTAAATATATATATACATGTCGAAAAAAACGATCTCCCAGTTCCACTCTATATAGCAGACCTCTCAATTAAAAAAAAAAACCACCCGTCCCGAGAAAGAAAATAATAAGTCGGTAATATCTATTATATGGGCACCTCTCTAGTTCTATTACGGATAAAATTAGAGGTCAGTGCCCCTGATTAAGAGGTTATATTCTATATCAAGCACTGTATATAATAACGGGACTTTATTTGCTTGTGCCCGGCGTCCTATACAATCTTGAACGATTGACTTCCAAGAGATCTGGCTAAACCTATATTTCATAATATTATTCAGGCACCTAAGATCAGGTGGTTGGTAACAACTCTATGTCATTATAACCTACTATAGCTGATAAACCCGATAACGCTTTTTTATCGGGGTTTGGGGATGTATTAAATAAGATGAGGAATGTTGGCTTTTTTTTTAAAATTCTAAACGTTAAAATAAAATGTATAGCTTTTCAGTGGGATACTGTCTCAATAAGATATGTACAAATATTTCTACAGTTATTTTTGGCGCTGTGCTTGTGGCAGGAAATTCATCCATCGGAAGGTTTACCTTGAAGACCTGCATGGCCAGTGATCATGTTTACCTTTGCAAACCGGAATGGGACGTTTTAAGGAAAAAAGCTGTTCCTAAAGAAAGAAATACAAATATGCATACCTCGTTAGTAGCAGAAGCGGATCCATGGGATGGGGGTGGGGTGGGGGGGGGGGGGGGCCAAGGTCCAGGTCCGGAAAATGAAGGGGGCTCCAGGACGCAAACATTGATCTAACCTCCCCCCCCCCCCCCACCTCCCCCCCCCCCCCCCCCACCCCGATCCGCTTCTGTCATTATTGCATGCTGGCATCACAAATGATGAGTGCCAAGGGAACGAGGGTCACCTGTTGACCACATTTATAGACTTTGCAGTGGGACAGTGGCAGGGTAAAATGTCAGGTCGAACATGCTTATATCCGTCACTGACATGCAGCAGGGTTTATTCATATGCACAAACTTTAAATCTAATTGAGTGACTATAATGTGAATAACCAGCAACGCAGGTATTCCGGACTTTGTCGAAGGCAGTTCGGCTGTTTTCGGTTGTAACCTCCACGCAATTTTAAATACACGTAAAAATCACTCAAAATGATGTGTACGTTAAATTTTTTTCTTTATATCGGCGAAGCCACTGCGGGAACAAAAGCATCATTAAAATGAGGTATTGCACCGTGTCATACACAACGCGGTTTCAGAGAACATTGAGGACAAAAGTCAACCAACTTCCTTTTACAAGTTTTAGAAGACATAGACAGCCACCTGAACTGTTTTACAATCACACGCATATACCATAGTACAGTGTGCTCTGTATACTGACCATTCCGTACAGCCTGATGCAAGGTTCAACTTCAATCAAAGAAGCTTCATTTCACCAAACAGGTAGCCCATAAGAATGGACTCCTCAATTGCTTTTTTTATAGAGACTGACGCAATGTGGAGTCCATAGATTGCCAATGCAGTTAACTGTGATTATAATACTCCATAAACAACTATGAAATTAACATATATCCATTGATAAATGTTCAGTATATCTATGTGTATTATATATTTGACCACTGAAAAACATTACTGTTTTATATTCTCAGCACTATTTAGCACCAAGGAATTGGAAGATATGAACATGATAGTACACAGGCGTAAAGCATTATACAGGACTGTCACCAAATGCAAGATGTCTGCCAGGCTGTTAATGCTTCAATTCTCTCTGGACAAATAAATCAGTTATTGATGTAACAGGTGCTTCAAGCATTCCATAATGGTAATTTTTTATTACAGGCCTATCGACATACATCACAATGTGAACATTGGTATGCAAAAACCAGAGGAAATATTTTTATTGAATTTCCTTTCTAAGAGTAACAGATCGTATCGTGCTATAACCCCAGTTAGCCCTTTGGTGGGCCGGCGACGCAACAGAAACCTGTTGCGTCGCCGTCGGCGGCTACCAAACAGGCTGAAAATCACGCATTAATTTCGTTAACTTAACTTAAAACCCTAAAAGTCGCTCCCCACTATAGTGATTTCACAAAATGCAACCGCAGGGTGGCCCAGATACATTTAAGGCTCGAGGCAATCTATGACTTTGCCAAGCAATGGCTTCTCTGGATAAGAAAAGTTATAAAATGTCGACTGGTTTGAGGCAAATATCCTCGTTGAGAAATCCGCAATTTAATTTATTCCAAGATACTGTGATATTCTCACGTGACTGCCATGGGTTTGATAATGAGATACAGGGAATCTTAGCCAGAGTAAGCTGGAACAGGTCATTAGAAGAAATCCAGACTCTGGGAACACAGGGCATCAAAAGGCAACAGGGAGACATAACCTACGAAATTATCACTGACATTATAGCAAGCTGGAAAATGGAAAAATGGCTGGACAGTAATGAACTTTATATTCCACTCATAGTGATGTCAATCAAAAACACAATAGAAGGTCTTCCTATTATGACACGGTAAGATGATGTTCCTGCTAAAGATATATGATAAACCAAAAGGATTTATGACAGACGAAGAGCAATCATGAAAAACCAAGAGGATTTATGATAGACCAAAAGGATTTATGATAGATCAAGAGGATTTATGATAGACCAAGAGGATTTATGATAGACCAAGAGGATTTATGATAGACGGATTTATGAAAACCCAAAAGGATTTATGACAGGCCAAGAGGATTTATGATAGACCAAGAGGATTTATGACAGACCAAGACGATTTATGATAGACCAAAAGGATTTATGATAGACCAAGAGAATTTATGATAGACCGAAAGGATTTATGATAGACCAAGAGGATTTATGACACACCAAGAGGATTTATGATAGACCAAGAAGACTTATGATATACCAAAAGGATTATGATAGACCAAGGGGATTTATGATAGACCAAGAAGATTTATAATAGACCAAGAGGATTTATAACAGACCAAGAGGATTTATGACAAAACAAAAGGATTTATGACAGACCAAGAGGATTTATGATAGACCAAGAGGATTTATGACAGACCAAGAGGATTTCTGACAGACCAAGAGGATTTATGATATACCAAGAGGATTTATGATAGACCAAGAGGATTTATGAAAGACCAAGAAGATTTATGATAGACCAAGAGGATTTATGACAGACCAAGAGGATTTATGACAGACAAAGAGGATTTATGACAGACCAAGAGGATTTATGATAGACCAAAAGGATTTATGATAGACCAAAGGGATTTATGATAGACCAAGAGGATTTATGATAGACCAAAAGGATTTATGATAGACCAAGAGGATTTATGATAGACCAAGAAGATTTATGATGACCAAGAGATTTATGATAGACCAAGAGGATTTTTGAGAGACCAAGAAGATTTATGACTGACTAAGAAGATTTATGATGGACCAAGAGGATTTATAACAGACCAAGAGGATTTATAACAGACCAAGAGGATTTATGATAGACCAAGAAGACTTATGATAGACCAAGAGGATTTATAACAGACCAAGAGGATTTATGACAAACCAAAAGGATTTATGACAGACCAAGAGGATTTATGACAGACCAAGAGGATTTATGATAGACCAAGAGGATTTATGACAGACCAATAGGATTTATGATAGACCAAGAGGATTTACGATAGACCAAGAGGATTTATGATAGACCAAGAGGATTTATGATAGACCAAGAGGATTTACGATAGACCAAGAGGATTTATGACAGACCAAGAGGATTTATGATAGACCAAGAGGATTTATGACAGACCAAGAGGATTTATGACAGACAAAGAGGATTTATGACAGACCAAGAGGATTTATGATAGACCAAAAGCATTTATGATAGACCAAAAGGATTTATGAAAGACCAAGAGGATTTATGATAGACCAAAAGGATTTATGATAGACCAAGAGGATCTATGATAGATCAAAAGGATTTATGACAGACCAAGAGGATTCATGACGGACCAAGAAGATTTATGATAGACCAAGAAGATTTATGACTGACCAGGAGATTTATGATAGACCAAGAGGATTTTTGAGAGAACAAGAGGATTTATGACTGACCAAGAGGATTTATGATAGACCAAGAGGATTTTTGAGAGACCAAGAGGATTTATGACAGACCAAGAGGATTTATATTAGAACAAGAGGATTTATAACAGACCAAGAGGATTTATATTAGAACAAGAGGATTTATGATAGACCACGAGGATTTATGACAGACCAAGAGGATTTATGATAGACCAAGAGGATTTATGACAGATCAAGAGGATTTATGATAGACCAAGAGGATTTATAACAGACCAACAGGATTTATATTAGAACAAGAGGATTTTTGATAGACCAAGAGGATTTATGACAGATCAAGAGGATTTATGATAGACCAAGAGGATTTATGATAGACCAAGAGGATTTATGATAGACCAAGAGGATTTATGACAGGTCAAAAGGGATTTATGATAGACCAGGAGGATTTATGATTGACCAAGAGGATTTATGATAGACCAAGAAGATTTATGACTGACCAGGGGATTTATGATAGACCAAGAGGATTTAATGAAAGTCCAAAAGGATTTATAACAGACCAAGAGGATTTATGACAGACCAAGAGGATTTATGATAGACCAAGAGGATTTATGATAGAACAAGAGGATTGATGACAGACCAAGAGGATTTATGATAGACAAAGAGGATTTATGACAGACCAAGAGGATTTATGATAGACCAAGAGGATTTATGACAGACCAAGAGGATTTATGACAGACAAAGAGGATTTATGACAGACCAAGAGGATTTATGATAGACCAAAAGGATTTATGATAGACCAAAAGGATTTATGAAAGACCAAGAGGATTTATGATAGACCAAAAGGATTTATGATAGACCAAGAGGATCTATGATAGATCAAAAGGATTTATGACAGACCAAGAGGATTCATGACGGACCAAGAAGATTTATGATAGACCAAGAAGATTTATGACTGACCAGGAGATTTATGATAGACCAAGAGGATTTTTGAGAGAACAAGAGGATTTATGACTGACCAAGAGGATTTATGATAGACCAAGAGGATTTTTGAGAGACCAAGAGGATTTATGACAGACCAAGAGGATTTATATTAGAACAAGAGGATTTATAACAGACCAAGAGGATTTATATTAGAACAAGAGGATTTATGATAGACCACGAGGATTTATGACAGACCAAGAGGATTTATGATAGACCAAGAGGATTTATGACAGATCAAGAGGATTTATGATAGACCAAGAGGATTTATAACAGACCAACAGGATTTATATTAGAACAAGAGGATTTTTGATAGACCAAGAGGATTTATGACAGATCAAGAGGATTTATGATAGACCAAGAGGATTTATGATAGACCAAGAGGATTTATGATAGACCAAGAGGATTTATGACAGGTCAAAAGGGATTTATGATAGACCAGGAGGATTTATGATTGACCAAGAGGATTTATGATAGACCAAGAAGATTTATGACTGACCAGGGGATTTATGATAGACCAAGAGGATTTAATGAAAGTCCAAAAGGATTTATAACAGACCAAGAGGATTTATGACAGACCAAGAGGATTTATGACTGACCAAGAGGATTTATGATAGAACAAGAGGATTGATGACAGACCAAGAGGATTTATGATAGACCGAGACGATTTATGACAGACAAAGAGGATGTATGACTGACCAAGAGGATTTATGATAGACCAAGAGGATTTATGATAGACCAAGAGGATTTATAACAGACCAAGAGGATTTATATTAGTACAAGAGGATTTATGATAGACAAAGAGGATTTATGACAGACCAAGAGGATTTATGATAGACCAAGAGGATATATGATAGACCAAGAGGATTTATGACTGACAAGGGGATTTATGATAGACCAAGAAGATTTATGATAGACCAAAAGGATTTATAACAGACCAAGAGGATTTATGACAGACCAAGAGGATTTATGATAGACCAAGAAGATTTATGACTGACCAGGGGATTTATGATAGACCAAGAGGATTTAATGAAAGTCCAAAAGGATTTATAACAGACCAAGAGGATTTATGACAGACCAAGAGGATTTATGACTGACCAAGAGGATTCATGATAGAACAAGAGGATTGATGACAGACCAAGAGGATTTATGATAGACCGAGACGATTTATGACAGACAAAGAGGATGTATGACAGACCAAGAGGATTTATGATAGACCAAGACGATTTATGATAGACCAAAAGGATTTATGAAAGACCAAGAGGATTTATGATAGACCAAAAGGATTTATGATAGACCAAGAGGATCTATGATAGATCAAAAGGATTTATGACAGACCAAGAGGATTCATGACGGACCAAGAAGATTTATGATAGACCAAGAAGATTTATGACTGACCAGGAGATTTATGATAGACCAAAAGGATTTATGACAGACCAAGGGGATTTATGACTGACCAAGAGGATTTATGATAGACCAAGAGGATTTATGACGGGTCAAAAGGGATTTATGATAGATCAGGAGGATTTATGATTGACCAAGAGGATTTATGATAGACCAAGAGGATTTATGATAGACCAAGAGGATTTATAACAGACCAAGAGGATTTATATTAGTACAAGAGGATTTATGATAGACAAAGAGGATTTATGACAGACCAAGAGGATTTATGATAGACCAAGAGGATTTATGATAGACCAAGAGGATTTATGACTGACAAGGGGATTTATGATAGACCAAGAAGATTTATGATAGACCAAAAGGATTTATAACAGACCAAGAGGATTTATGACAGACCAAGAGGATTTATGACTGACCAAGAGGATTTATGATAGACCAAGAGGATTTATGACAGGTCAAAAGGGATTTATGATAGATCAGGAGGATTTATGATTGACCAAGAGGATTTATGATAGACCAAGAGGATTTATGATAGACCAAGAGGATTTATAACAGACCAAGAGGATTTATATTAGTACAAGAGGATTTATGATAGACAAAGAGGATTTATGACAGACCAAGAGGATTTATGATAGACCAAGAGGATTTATGATAGACCAAGAGGATTTATGACTGACCAAGAGAATTTATGATAGACCAAGAAGATTTATGACTGACAAGGGGATTTATGATAGACCAAGAAGATTTATGATAGACCAAAAGGATTTATAACAGACCAAGAGGATTTATGAAAGACCAAGAGGGTTTATGACTGACCAAGAGGATTTATGATAGAACAAGAGGATTAATGACAGACCAAGAGGATTTATGATAGACCAAGACGATTTATGATAGACCAAAAGGATTTATGAAAGACCAAGAGAATTTATGATAGACCAAGAAGATTTATGACTGACAAGGGGATTTATGATAGACCAAGAAGATTTATGATAGACCAAAAGGATTTATAACAGACCAAGAGGATTTATGAAAGACCAAGAGGGTTTATGACTGACCAAGAGGATTTATGATAGAACAAGAGGATTAATGACAGACCAAGAGGATTTATGATAGACCAAGACGATTTATGACAGACAAAGAGGATGTATGACAGACCAAGAGGATTTATGACTGACCAAGAGGATTTATGATAGACCAAGAGGATTTATGATAGACCAAGAGGATCTTCCTGCAGTGGAAGAACCCGGAAAGGCAGTCATGTTGCAGAGCTCCTGGCAACGACGGCATCACACCCGAGCTGATCAAACATGGGAAGGGACTGTTCCTATAACAATTCCATAAACCACTTTTACAACACTATTAAGAAAAGACTTTTCCTCCCTCAGAAAATGGGACATAAGAGATGGTGAGACCTATAACAATTCCATAAACCAATTTTACAACACTATTAAGAAAAGACTTTTCCTCAGGACATGGGACATAAGAGATGGTGAGACCGCTCCGAAGGTGCATGGGGAATCACGTTGCAGAACTCCCTCCCCCGAAACAATAACAAAATAAAATAATTAATTTAAAAATCAACTTGGGAAAAGATTTCTTAAATTAATTCAAATAACTCTTTTTAAATTTCCTTAATTGCCAACAGATTGCACCATTTCATTTTAAATTTGCAAAAAAAAAAAAAAAAAATCAGGAGTGTATAAAGATCCACAGAGCGGCCATTGTCTTTGAAATACGCATCCTTTCGAGTTCTACCAAGGTAGTATGCCTATATTTGTTTAATGATATTACAAAGTCTCCTTGAACATGTTAACATTGTGTATTTGTCTACATGTCTATGTGGGAAAGTTAAACAGATAAACACAGGAGAAAACATGACTTATCTACAAGAATAGGTATACATAGGCCCACAAAGAGGTGAAATTAAGGTGTGATTAGAAGGACCAAAGGAACAGCTACATACATATAAATACCCCCCCCCCCCCCCAACACACGCACCTTCGACCGGAAAGATACAGCAAATTGGACAATATGAATAAAATACAGAATATGGTCATCAGACTTTTTGTCTCGCATTTTTTAAAAAAACTAAAAATACTGTTCAGCACTCCTTGCACACTTGTTGCATCCCCCCCCCCCCCCTCCGGCCTTTTTTGTGATTCTGGATCCGTCCCTGCTAATTTGTCAATATTTTAAATTTTTTCGTGTTTCTTTGGTTTTTTTTTTCTTTTTGGATTAGTAAAATATTAGGAAAATGTGTTCTATGTCATGAAAACTTTAAGTTAAAATGTATATACCGTAATTGACGTAATAAGCGCCCCTCCTGTAATAAGCGCTCCCCACCCTTTCACTTTTAGAAAACTAAGGGATGAGCCATCCTGACCTCATTTTTCTCCCTAGCCATATAAAATGGGCAACGTAATGCTTTCATTTCTCACCGCCAAGCTTAAAAGTTAGCGCCAGTTTATACTCTATCTCCGTTAGGCTTTATCATCTAATATTATTATCAGTGGTCAAGTGTGTCCTAGATAACAATAACTGACCGTGTCCGTGAAGGCCGGCCATGCTGATCGGGTGACCTGAATTTAGGTATGTGGATGTATTATGCAATGAAATATATATACTTACCGTATTTGCTCGTGTACAGGACAATAAATTTTATCCTAAAAATATTTGGCAAAGAAGGGCGGCTGTCTTATAAACGGGTACAAGTTTTTTAGCGTCCTCGGGGCCACCAAGGATAATTTACGGCAATCAGCATTATTACGTCGGTCGAACTGGACGCCGTGAATATCGGTGATCATGTCCGTGTGGTGGTAATATACATTCAATAAAGAACATTACAATGCTTTGTTTTTGTTTTAAATTATCGTTTATACATCAGATTTACATGTGCACATAATTGTTTAGAGAAGATTTGCCCTTGCCGCATTGACACAGGGATTTTAACTGAATCAATATATGAAAGCCCTTCTGACAGTAAAGCCAATGATTTTCTGCGGACGGAATCGCGGAACTGACAGACCGAAACGGAATTCCCAGTCCTAAAATATATAAATTGTAATGTATTTTTTTTTTTGCAAAAAAAAAAACATCTTGGCAATTCACTTAAAACATGAATGCAGTGATATAATTGTTTATGGCGCTGAGAGCGTACTTGGCTTACCCATTTGCGCATTTGCTCAAGATCTCAGAGCGCTGGGTTAATTTGTGTGAAAACAGCGCTCGCGCAAGGGATGCTGTGAACTTATTAGCCTACTCGGCTAAATGCCGTCCAGTAACATGTAATATGCATATTAAAACAAGAATGATTTTTTCACTTGGTGCCGTATTTACCGCGTAAAATGTTCACGAATCCAGTGAATGCGGAAGCTGTCAGCCGGCTTGCACACTGACATACACGGAGACTCGTACATGCCACCTCGATTAATATACAACCAGTAGCGCGTTATAATTATAAATATGAAGCGGCCTTTCCTCAGGTGACGCGAAATTCAATGTTTGTCAAGCTTGTATTACTGAACTACATCAAGAAATTAATGTATTATAACGGGACCGTGTTTCCGCGTGATATAAATATGACGAATTTCCTCACAATTTTAAAACAAAACCCCGGATTTGGTGCGTATACGCACTGAAGTTAATATAAAACGCTGGATTCGGAGTGCCAGTATTTCAGCTTTCATTAAAAAAATCTTTTGCATGTAATATCATGCATAACGGAGGCCCAAAAGGACAATTATTGGCGATGCCATTCCATGTCATACATCGGCTCAGCAGTCAAAGGTATTTGCGCAAAGTGACTTACATAATCGGGGCACCGACGTCCCGTGTTATATTTTTTCATCTTTCAAATAAATACTGTATAACATACCTTTACATGAACATTTAATATATTCCACAACCTTATAAGGCGGTGACTTTTATTAAAGAGTTCATCTATTCTGCAACCTCGAACTGCAGTCAATCATACAATTCTCTCTTACAACACAAAATAAAATCGTCTGCAAATCGGTATCACTTGGATAAGTTATCATTTTTTAAAACTTCACACAACCATCGTTAAAAGATCGTTGGTTATACTTAATTGTCCTGAATGTGCTGTGAAGTCTAACACGTGTACACAAGCGGCAGTGTTAAATTAGAGGATCGTAACGCACTTTGGAAGTTGGCAGATATGGGTTGGGGAGGGGCGCTTATTAGGATATAAAAATATTTGGAAAAATTTAATTTTGAAAGCGCCCGGGGCGCTTATTACGTCAATTACGGTAATCTCTTTTTCTTACCTCAGGAAAAAGGTTTTGATGTAGTTGTGAGATAGTGCCAATAGATGTCGCCATATCCCGTGTGTCATTGGTAAACAACAAAATGACCAACCTAACACGCCTGGACTTGACAACCGCACGCTTGATCGTTTGATGCTCCTGTCATCAGTGTTCAAGGCCAGATTTGTTAAGATAGGACAGAAAGGAATCAAAGCACAGCTTAGCTGAATGACTGAACTAAGTTCAGCTGTCGGAAGAAAAAACGGTAATACAGCAAAACATGAAGAACGTACCAGAACTTGAATTTATGAAGTTTTACTTGAGATGAAGAATGATCCATGAAACCCCACCCCCATTCCCGTTACATTTAACAGACACATTTTTTTTCACTGCAATTCACCTCTTTGCTTTTGGCAACCATAAGAAAAATCATGGTCACAATAAGTTTTGCATGAAGCCAATTAAATAATAACTTAAATTAGAACAACAAAAAGATATGCGTGCATATGGGGCCCCCTGAATTGAATCACCAATGCCCTTTACTGGCTTTAGCATTGAGCTGCGTTTAGGTGGATCACAGATTATCCCGATTCACTCGTCTCTTTCTCCACAGTTGTGGATTCAGCAATAAGCACACAGCTAGCCCGAACATTCAGCCTCCATTTGAAACGGAGTCCAATTATCAGTGGGGGAGATTTTCACCACTATTTTGATGCAATCCCCAAACAGGAATCTTAAGCAATTTAGGAAGGGGGTCAATGCAAATTACCTAAAAACACCTTATAAATAGCGATTCCCTCATAGATCTCCATGACGTTGCTCAAGAACAGATCCTCCAAAACCTTCCCAGCATGCCTTGCTAGGCTGTAAATAATAGTTGATGGAGGTATCCATTGCCTGATTTTCTTGAGAGTAAGTGCCAATATTTTCATACATACTGAACATTAAGTAATAATTTATATCTCAACTGAGTAAACACAACTGTATTACGTGTAATATGTAGGGGTTGTTGCAAGTCTGCATGTTTAACACAGAATATTGTGATCTGAACCACTTTGGTCAGATCTGACTAAACTTTATTGGGTAAACTCTCCACCTAAGGGACTGTAATGCTAAACAAGATTTGTTTGTGTTACAGGCCTGTAGCTAAATCACAGCTTGCAGATCAAGGTTTGCAGTATACTAAAATTTTATTGGTATGATTTAAAAAAAGGTGTAATACCAGTTGTAACAAAATTATAGAGTTGCTTTGATCTCTATTTCACTGCTTATTTCTTCTTCTTTCTTCATTACCTGTTGTTGTGGAATCCACAACTGTGATATAGAGTAGCAGAGCAAAACGGAATTAGGCGGCTTGGGATGAGATAACATTACCTGTAATCTAGTCGTTGATATCCGTCCGTTTGTACAATCAATCATTTTTATATATATAGGCCTGAGTCTGTTTTACTAATTTAGTGTCGCACCTGTTCTATGTTCACTCCGTTTAATTTTTACTCCAGTTATGTTCCCTATTCAGTAACATTTATTTGCCCCACAGGATGGAAAATGCCTAATGAAATAAAGAAAAAAAACAGAATTCTGAGTTGTAGTAATTGATTTGCTTACCACATTTGTTAAGGTGGCTGTGGAACTGTTTTACCACCACACTAGTAAATATTCCTTGTGAATTTATATCAGATTCTGCAATTTCTGCTGCTCACAACCTGCTTCTGCATACGGCCTGCCAAATCAACATAGCTGTATCTCACAGATCTAATTAAATGCTAGGCCATGTGGTAGCTGTCTACTGGTACAACCCAGCAGACCCTGCTAAAGTGAGCAGAGGTCATGTGAAAGGAGAATGCAGTGTTTTACCACTACAGTGTGTGTATGTGTATCTGTGTACGCTCCTCACACAGCCACTTTGCAGTCATCCCAGACATTGTTTAATGTAACTGCTGCTTGGTATGGTAATCAGACCACTGAAAGCATAGTATTGCATTGTGTATCCAGTCAAAATTTTAAACATGTGACACCTGCTCTCTTTGGTTTGATTAGACCAGGGGACAAGCTCTTATTGGTCTAATCCTTAGCCCTATGCCAAAACAGGTGTTAACACACCAACAAGAGCGTGTGTTGCATGTATAAATTTGGGCTGGATGCACAATGCAGTACCATGCTATCAGTCAGTGGTCTGATTACAATTCTGTGCTCTGTGCGCACCCTGGTATTCCTACCCAGAGAACCTTGCTATATCAGGCAGCGGTAACACAAAATGATGTCTGGGATGACTGCAATGTATAACCGCTGCTTGAGTAGGGTAGCATCCGTGTGACTTCAAACAATGGTGATTTAAAGGGGCTGAACACTGCACATGTACATACATGTACCCCTCCATACACTGTTCTCTAAAAACACTTGGAAGAGTTCTTGACACAATTTGCTTAGATTTTTTATTAAATCTGGAATGAAAAAAAAAACTGCTTCAAAAATCATAATTCATAGGTCTATTAAAATCAGTGAAATAGTTACTTGAAAAGTTTAATAATCCAGTATTAGTGTATAATGATTTTCATTTTCCTTTGCAGGTATGAAACCCAGTCTGGGGCACCATTCCAATCAAGTACTGTTGAATTATTCATTTCAAGAACAACATACAATAGCAGGTTTTCACCAAGGCACTTGGATAATACAACAACGCCAGTATCTGAATAAACCTTGCAATCATCATTGATCACATTTCCAAATACAGTGGAACCTGTCTGAAAGACCATCTGTCTAATAAGGCCACCTGCCTATTAAGTCCACTCTTGAGAGAACTGACAACATTAACATTGGTTATAACTGAACTGTCTAATAAGACCACTTTCAGTCAGTGTCACGGGTGGTCTTATTTCATAGGTTTCACTGTAGTACCATTTCTCCTGATATTGGGATCTACAGGCACATCAAAATGGAGTCCCTGATACAGAAAATGAAGAAGAGCCCCCTTGAGAATATGAGTCCAGAAATGAAGAAAAATTTAACCCCACAAAGTCTGAAGGCCATGAATTTTTGTGGCATGATGTATTTTTTTGTTATGGCGACCATTCTGCTGACAACAGCACTATTTGTGACAACACCAGTAGCCTATGCTGAAGATCCAAGTTTACTTTTTTCACGACGAGTTGTTGTGACAATTATGTACCTGTTAATCATGGTAAACCTGTACTTCCTTTCAACATGTGATAGTTTGTATAAAAGCAATGGATTACTAGACATGCTTCCAGATGCTTCATGGAAAAAATGCATTGATTGCAACCATAATGCACCACCTCGTTCACATCATTGTCCACTCTGCCAGAGTTGTGTTATGAAGAGGGACCACCACTGTTTCTTCACAGGAAGCTGTGTCGGATTTCACAATCAGCGTTTTTTTGTGACGTTTTGTTTTCACTGTTCAGTGGCTGCTGCATTTGTAATGTACTGTATGTATCAGTACTTTGTAAAAACGTACCATACAGAATCTGCTTATCATATCTATGATTATTTCCTGCCAGTAACTGTGGTGCAGTGGATCTGTGGTTACCAGACATTTGGTTTCCTATGTTTGCTAGTTCAAGGTTATCTTTGTGCTATGTCAGGGATTGGTGCTGCCGGGTTGATGTGCTGGCAGTTCTTCATTATGGCACTAGGTGTCACCACCCATGAATATCTCAATAATGTTAATACTTACAGAACATTAAACTTTCTGAAGAATTACAGGGAGGCTCTGGGACCTAACTGGCTGGTCCATTTTATTTTTCCTATGCCATGGATAAAACTATCGAACAATGGCACTGCTTGGAATTCAGCAAAGTTAATGTAAACCTACAGAGGTCATAGGCCTTTGTAATCATGGCCAGACTCAATGTGTAAAACCAGTCAAATAATTTATGCTTGTTCCAAATAAGCTGCATTTCTAGATCTATAGATAGAAGCACAATAGTATACTGTGGTTGGCGTCATATTTGCGGGGTTTAAATTTTCGTGATTTTCACTTTTAAAGTATTTGTGAGGGTTCCATTTTCAGGATCTCACAATACAAAAGACCTATATACAGAGTATAGCCATTATTATGTGAATTTATTGTATCAAATATTATGTACATCTTATTAAAAAAATGTTGGAAAGAAATGATATCATTTAAAATATCAATCTTTGAACATACACAATATTTTTTTTTTTCATTGTTTCAGTCTTTTACTTTTCAACTTTGCCTTCGACCATGGGACCTCTTATTGAAGAATTTTTTGGCGATAATTCCTCTTTCACAAATATTGCGAATTTGAAACCCTCGCAGACAGAAACGCAACATCAGTAAAAGGGCTGGCATGAAAAAGCAAGTGATGCCAACTGATCTCTCACAAGAATTAGTACACTTAAAATGAAATAAATTCAGACTGTAATAAACCTGTGTAATAGACAGATAAACTTTACCTTTTTAGTTTTTTAATAGTATCATATGGAAAACCTTGTATTAAAGGTTATAAGTCTACCAGGATATGACAAGATGAATTAAGCATTAAGCAGTTGATATAGTTCCAAACATTTTTTTTGCTTCATCACTGTTCATGTGATCAAACTGTAACCTGCATACACATAGGCAGCGAAACCGGGGGGGCCCGCGGGGGCCGGGCCCCCCCCCCCAACAAATTCATGGATATAAAAACATCCACTATTTTTTTTTATTGAGTATTTGCATATAGTATATATATATATATATATATATATATAAATATATATATATATATAATTTTTATTATTGAGTATTTGCATATAGTGTATATATATATATATATATATATTATATAAATATATATATATATATATATATATATATATATATATATATATATATATATATCCTCCGCTTTGGAGCTTTGCGCCCCCTATACTTGGAGTACCATATATACATGGCCGCAGCCAAATTTGATATTCTGTGTCAAAATGCGTCCATTGCCAGACAAATAAGAATCTCATAACAAGGAGGTACTGTTTTACTGAGTAAGCATTGACCAATAAATGACAGCAAAAATGCACCAGAATGCAGTGATATACATACAGGTTTTCCAAAATTTTCCACACACCCTCCCCCTGTCGGGGATTTCCCCCTAAAATCCACTTATTGCCCCCTGCCATTTGGGTCGTCTATGGCCCCGATATATATATATATATATATATATATATATATATATATATATATATATATATATATATATATATATGTATGTATCTATGTATGTATATATATATATTTATATATATATAATATATATGTATAAATATATATATATATAAATATATATATATATATGTAAAAAAATATATATATATAAATAATATATATATGTATGAATATATGTGTCTATATATATTGAGCACTGTATACAACTTGTTTAAAAATGTTCTAAATTGTATCACTTTGTGGAGCCTACATGTGTTTATCATGAATGAGCATGAACAAGGTTGGTACATGTGTGCTATTATTCCAGTATATTCTCCTACTTCTATTGTGGTACATACTTTTTGTCCTACTTTTTTCTCAATTTTCATTCCTACTTTTCTCCAAATTTTTTAAAAGGATTTGCTGAACAGCTAATGCATGGCTACAATAGATAATGGATATAAATAATATATTAACTGTCAGCTTTAGAGTTTATACACCACTTAGAGTAACAGTACTATTATCCATTTATGACTTGTGATTTATATGGCCTGGGCAGCTTACACAAGGAACCACTAGTACATGTAATAGTAATTATGAGCTTCAGTGTATGTAAAACGTATTTGCCATTAAATGAATTTTTTTATAAAAATATCATTTATTTACAATTTTCTCTTTTTCTTGCTTTGTATTTTAAAATGTTTACATAAGGTGCATTTTCACTAAGATCTAAAACAATTATTGCAAGACTCAGTTTTTATTTAGGTATGATATGCTTATGTGTGCAGTTAAAAATCTTGTATCCTGCATTGAAATGTAAGTGCTGGTTCAAACTAATGCTGAGTTTAGTGCTTACAATATGATTTATGACAAAATTTGGCAACAGGGGTACTTATTGTTGTATCATAATCCATATTGAAGTTAACCAAGGTACTTTTAAATGCTCAGTTTAAAATGATCAAAATTAGAATAATGCTATACCATCATCATACAGAAAGAATACTTATAAATCTGAAAGCCCCTGAAATACTTGTGATTTTTAGCTCAGCTGACTGTAAGTCCATCTGTCCAGCTGTCTGTCTGGTCTATCCGTCTGTTAACCAGGCACAAATCGTAACCGCTGGACCTAGAATCTTGTAACTTGACATTCTGAGAGGTCAATGAAATATCTCCTAAGAAACTAGAAATTAGGTCTCTGTTATGCATATCCTTTGAGCTATGGGGCCCCACATACCCCCCCAGAATAGTCAAAAATTTCATACAAAAACTTCAATATCTCATTTACTACATCACTGATGGTCATGATTTTTTGCATACATATTGATCATGAGATGTTCCATCAGTTCCTGCAGACTGGTGGCGCCACCTGTATTTTTCTATTTTTTACAAATTTTTCTCTATTTTTTAGACCTTTAAAAATGTGAACATCTGTTAACAGGGCACAAATCGTAAAGACTGGACCTAAAATCTTCATTCTTGACACACTGAGAGACCTATGAAAGTCTCCATGAAAACCTGAAATTAGGTCTCTGTTACCCATATCCTTTGAGCTATGGGGCCCCAAATTACCCTCCAGAATAGTCAAAAATTTCATACAAAAACTTCAATATCTCATTAACTACATCACTGATGGTCATGTTTTTTGGCATACATATTGATCATAGTGTTTCATCAGTTCCTGCAGACTGGTGGCGCCACCTTTATTTTTCTATTTTTTACAAATTTTTTTCTCTATTTTTGAAACCTTTAAAAATGTGAACATCTGTTAACAGGGCACAAATCGTAAAGACTGGACCTAGAATCTTCATTCTTGACACACTGAGAGACCTCTGAACAGTCTCCATGAAAACCAGAATTTAGGTCTCTGTTACCCATATCCTTCAAGCTATAGGACTCCAAAGTATCCCTCAGAATAATGAACAATTTGATACAAAAGCTGAAGTATCTGAACAACTAATGCAGAGATCACCATGATTCCTTGCATGGATATTGATTATGGAGTGTTTCATCAGTTTCTGCAGACTGGTGGTGCCACCTATATTTTATTCAGTTTTTCTAATTTTTTCCTCTATTTTTCAGACCTTTAAGGATGCTGTCATCTGTTAAGTAGCACAAATTGTAACAACTGGACCTAGAATCTTCATTCTTGTCATGCAAGGAGGCCCATGAAAAGTATCTGTGGAAACCCAAAATTAGGTCTGTTACCCATATCCTTCAAGCTATAGGACTCCGAAGTATCCCTCTGAATAATGGAAAATTTGATACAAAAGCTGAAGTATCTGATCAACTAATGCAGAGATCACCGTGATTCTTTGCATGGATATTGACCATAAACTGCTTTTATTAGTTTCTGTAGACTGGTGGAGCCACCTGTATTTTTTTTAAAGTTTACACGTTTTTTTCTCTATTTTTGAGATATATAAATGCATACACAATTTTGGCCTGTTGATTAATCTGATATCTGTTTGATGCTTCAGTTGAATGGGTATATACTACCATTCAGATGATAAAATTTCCTTTTGTGAATTTCCTCCCAGTCAGCTGAGCGTCATGACCCATGGGTCACTTGTTCCTTCTTGGAACACTGTTTATGAATTTAATTGAGCATTCATTAAACAATGAATGCTCTTAAACACTGAACAATCAAAATTTCTATTTTTTTTCATGAATTTTTTGTGGATGCTTACAATTGTTTGTACTATTTGTATCTCTGAACTAAATACCTATTTTTTTAATCAGTTATCACATCGGTATACCTTCTTTATAACTGAGAAAAATCATCCCCTCAGGATTACAACAATGCTGTTTAGGGATGGTGGCTAAATGAATAATTTTCCAAAATATAATTGGGCGACTATAAATACACTTATGGCATAGGTGTTCATGTTGTGTAAAGAACAGCTTGATCCATTAAATTATGCTGATGACAGTTGTGTCAAGGTGAATTACGTGCACATGATTGTTTTTGTGATGCAATATTAATGAAATAAGACCCAAGTAGTTTAATTACTAGAAGTAGTAGACTAATAGTTTCATCAAGTATTATGTAGCTGCAGCTAAGTTTTTCTATGATTTTAGAAGTGGATTTAAAAAAAATGATAGCATAAATAAATCTACTTTTGTTTGTTACTTTTCATGAAATCTTTTACACAAACATGTTCATTAGTCTCTTTTTATTTATAAAGATTCCCTGAAAATGCTATAAACATCCTTACAAATGTTAAAAAATTAATTGAAAGTCCATCATTGAACCTTTCAAACATATGATTTATTTATTTAATTAACAAACAAACAGACAAATGAAACCATGTAACTGCATCTTGACACAGACCTACTTTAAATTTCTGGCCCCAGCTTGAAGACCCCCCCCCCCCCACCCCCACCCAAATCTCTATACTCAGCAAGGCTTGAAATAAGTGTGAAACCACCAGATTTTGCCAGCAGGTTTATGGAATGTTCATGCAAATTCAAGTTGCATGGTTGGCACCAGCTCCTTTGGCCAGTGAGTATTTTGACAGGGCCTGAATCTTATGTTTTCTCAATGATCATAAAATTGTTTTACTTGCTCAGCAATAAAGAATGATCACATTGTCTATATATACTATATATAGTTTATTCCCATGTGAGCAGCCCTTTGTGGATCGATTTAGACATTACAAAATATAATAAGTAAAATCTTTATACAAAGCCCTGTATGCCGTAATACTGGCAGGCTGTTTACAAACATCACAGATAACTGTGGGTATCAATCCACTAAAATCCTTTAGGTCTGGTTAATTATATCCCATACTAGAACCCAGCAGATAATTTTGCAAATTTCAAACCCTGCTCATTGTTTTCTCAGCTAGTTAATACTTCAACAATACAACTTTTAGTTTAAGACAGATGGACAGACATTGACAGATTTAATTGCTACTTTATCTATTTGGTAAAATACTATTTACTTATGATTATTTACCATATGATATTCCAGAGTTACCTCCACCCCCACCCAATTGTCTTTTCTCCCCCATTCTGACTAATACTGATTTCCTTTACACAAAACCTTTCAAGGTTACTTGTATAGTCAAGGGCTATCTATTTGCATTTCTGTCATCCAGGGAGCTTCATAACAAAGGTCATATTAAGGTTGTAAAATATAAATACTCCCTGGTTACATACAGGTGGTTATATATACTGGAGAATATAATTCAATTGAATCGTAGTAGCAGGCAGGATAATTTGATAAAAAGAAATATTCTTTGAAATCTTCCTATACACTTCAGATTTTATTTAAGAAATTCACTTGGAAAATTGAGAAACCCACTGTTGTGTTTCAAATGTTCTAGATAGTATCGTTGTTAAAATAACCGTATATTAAATCGATGATACGAAAAATACTTTTTTACGTAAGGTCTGGGGGGCAACATTTTCTGCAACATCCAACAAATTATAGTGCCACCTGGTGGCAAACAGACACTGTACATTTATTTTTGCTCCCAACATTAGAAAAACATGGTTATCCTGTTTCAGGTGGTATGTAGTCGTAGATTATTGTATAAACTGTACAATGAACATCGATATTCAACCACACTTCAAAAAGTATAGGCAGACAGCCCTATATTGAGGAGTACAAGCGTTAACGTGTCACCGGAAGTGGGCAAACACGCGTGTGCAAAGTCCAAATCGAGAAAGAACGACAATCAACTGGGTCCGAATTTAATTTTAAATCACGAAAATACATCAGTTGCCGTCTGAGAGGTGAGTTTGACTTTCCGTAATACTAAATGTTTTGATTTATTTGCCAGTGAAATGTGCTTATTGAATCACTTTCTAGAAATTATGTCGACATACTAGAGGAAGTACCAAGAATATTGTGGGTCACCAGAATGGCGTTTTCTTTCGGCCATTTTGTCTTTTACTTTCGAAAGGGCGATGGCCCTTTCTACCGGGAAAATCAAAATTCCCGTACCCGGAACTTTGATTTTGCAGACGAATGAGATGACCCTGCTGGATTGCTTTTTCGTAACTGTTCACTCAAGTCATATGGAGAAATTACTTTTTTAATTTTTTAATTATATTTTTATAATTATATTAAATTTTCATCATTTCCATCATATTTTATATTTTGTTTCAGTGTTTTACAACAACAAAAATTGTCTACACTAGTGTTAGTGTTACAGATTAACATTTTGCATTTACGGGCATTAGATTTAATTATTTGCATGCATGAAATCTTGGAGAAAAAAGTAAACTTTAATTATGAATATAAAAGTGAAACTTTTAATCGAATACATTAGCAAATAAATATTAGTTGATTATTATTAAAAGGGGCAATTTTTTATGCTTCCTTTTTCTAAATATATTTTATGAATTTTTAGCTCAGCTGACTATAAGTCATCTGAGCTATAGTCGTGGTCCATTGTCCGTCCGTCATTCCGTCCGTCCGTCCGTCCGTTGATGTGGCACGTTTTGAAACCGTAAGATCTAGGAATCCAAAATTCAGCATAATGTTAGATGTCCCCAAGATCTCCTACCAAGCTGAAAACTGGGTCTTTGCGACTTCGTTCCTCTGAGAAATTAAGGAAAAACCTCAATTTTTTATTAAAATCCTATTTTCACACTTCAGGACTGCCTAATATCAAAACCACTCATCTGTTTTTCCTCACATTTACCATAAATATTCCTCTATATAGTTCCTATGCGGTCCTACTAAATACTGGAATACCCCGAAATACCCCAAAATACCCCGGAATAACAGAATAAATGTGTAAATTCTTCTAATATTTCACAAACAACATGATAAGATATGACATTCTGGCCATATTCTTAGGGTTTTGTGACATAGGAAAGTTTTCCAGCTTTATTCCAGTTAAAGACACAAATAAAGACAAATAAAGACACAATTAAAAATTGTGAAATCTAAATCAAGTTTTATTTTTAGATATTTATTGTTTTGCAGATTTAAAAGATATATTTTTGTGGTAAAAAATAAATAAACATTTGTATGCATGATGTGGTGTTATCTGACAAGATTGAGATTTATGATGATGCAATTGAGAATTATGAATCAACAGAATTTGAGATCAGGCTTTGTTTGCCCTGTTTTATGTTGTTAATTAGCTATATTTCAACTGTATACATTTCATAAAAAAATACATATATATTTATACAAAAAAATAGATTCAATTGAACAAATGTGTAAACTACTGAAATGTCAACAGTTAATCGAAAAACCAACTAATGATCATGGTAATAGTACAGATCATTTGTTCACAAACTGCTCACATGCTTTAGTTTCAACATTAGGAAACACATGGTCAGGTCACAAAATATTTTTTGCATCAATTTCTTGCTCATCAATTCAAACCAATCATATAAACCAACCATGGCCTTTATTGTCTCTTCCCCTTACACTTTATCTCCATTAGATATTATTTTAGATTTTTACCTTCAAGGTTAACGTCAGCTGAGCACAGTGACCCATAGGTCCCTTGTTTATTGCAGGATCCGTGTTGTCACAGTGAATTATATATATATATATATATATATATATATATATATATATATATATATATATATGTAAAAAATAAATAAACATTTGTATGCATGATGTGGTGTTATCTGACAAGATTGAGATTTATGATGATGCAATTGAGAATTATGAATCAACAGAATTTGAGATCAGGCTTTGTTTGCCCTGTTTTATGTTGTTAATTAGCTATATTTCAACTGTATACATTTCATAAAAAAATACATATATATTTATACAAAAAAATAGATTCAATTGAACAAATGTGTAAACTACTGAAATGTCAACAGTTAATCGAAAAACCAACTAATGATCATGGTAATAGTACAGATCATTTGTTCACAAACTGCTCACATGCTTTAGTTTCAACATTAGGAAACACATGGTCAGGTCACAAAATATTTTTTGCATCAATTTCTTGCTCATCAATTCAAACCAATCATATAAACCAACCATGGCCTTTATTGTCTCTTCCCCTTACACTTTATCTCCATTAGATATTATTTTAGATTTTTACCTTCAAGGTTAACGTCAGCTGAGCACAGTGACCCATAGGTCCCTTGTTTATTGCAGGATCCGTGTTGTCACAGTGAATTATATATATATATATATATATATATATATATATATATATATATATATGTAAAAAATAAATAAACATTTGTATGCATGATGTGGTGTTATCTGACAAGATTGAGATTTATGATGATGCAATTGAGAATTATGAATCAACAGAATTTGAGATCAGGCTTTGTTTGCCCTGTTTTATGTTGTTAATTAGCTATATTTCAACTGTATACATTTCATAAAAAAATACATATATATTTATACAAAAAAATAGATTCAATTGAACAAATGTGTAAACTACTGAAATGTCAACAGTTAATCGAAAAACCAACTAATGATCATGGTAATAGTACAGATCATTTGTTCACAAACTGCTCACATGCTTTAGTTTCAACATTAGGAAACACATGGTCAGGTCACAAAATTTTTTTTGCATCAATTTCTTGCTCATCAATTCAAACCAATCATATAAACCAACCATGGCCTTTATTGTCTCTTCCCCTTACACTTTATCTCCATTAGATATTATTTTAGATTTTTACCTTCAAGGTTAACGTCAGCTGAGCACAGTGACCCATAGGTCCCTTGTTTATTGCAGGATCCGTGTTGTCACAGTGAATTATATATATATATATATATATATATATATATATATATATATATATATATATATATATATATATTATATGTTTGGTACATTTAAAATGTATACATTCTATATCTATTTTTCTATTTTATCCAGGCTTTTATGACAGACCCATATTTTCCCTAGTTTTAAACATATAGTTGAATGTGATAACAGACAAATGTATTATTTAAATATTATGAGTATACACAGTTCAAATTCAGCTTTAAGTGCATCCTAGTTATTGTACCTTAAGACTGTGATGGAGAGCAGCTCTTATCACTGTTCTTGTGAATTTCTAAGAGAGCATAACCCAAATTAAAGCAAAATGACTGAATGACTGGTATATATATTTTCTAACAGGTGGCACGTATTTATATTAATAATTTATAGTCAACTTGACACATTTAATAGGCATTCTGGCACAATATTTAATACCGGTAGTTAATTGCATGCGGTCCTCAGGATTGACGAACTCCGAGTGCAATCTGTGACAGAAAACAAGTTTCTGGGCTTTTTCATTTGCCCAAACAGTTGCGCAGTTTGTTGTGGATAAGTCCAGTCACCAGAAGAAGCATCTGCAGTGTGAAGTTTTTAGATTAACTGCGTGAAACAATCCTGTTGATTAGTGATGTGCAGCCTTGCAGGCTAACATCAATTAAAGTGTGACTGGAAAATGGCAGCTTTTTGACGTGGGTAATGTACACGTGGTCAGAGCCACTTGACCTCAGTAACAACCAACATTCATAAAATGTATACATGTACATAATCCCTGCTTACCTACCAGGAAGAAACTTGAGTAGGATCCTCATGTATGAAAAAAGCAGATAAACATGTGAAAAACTTGGGTAATCAACTGGGTAAAAACCCGGATAAAATACCTGGTTTTACCCACTGGGTTGGGAAATATATGTTTCACCCTGGGTAGATGCGAACCCTGATTCTGCAATCAGCCATATAGCTGAAAATTTTTTAAATTATAGAATGTCAACCTGACCAAGTGGGCACATCATTTTCTGGCATTTGTTATTGAATATTAATATTTTTGTTCAGTTTTACTCGCTATATCATTGAAAGGATTACTTTAGACTGGTTCATATAATTTTCTATGCAGGCAGCTGATGGTTACTGGATTCTAAAATCTCAAATCAGTCGAGATGCATGGAGTATACTCACACTCAGGCTTACTTTTTTTAATGAGTTCTCATATAGAGGTACAAGTTTTAAAACTTATTTACGACTATGTTTATGTTGTCCTGTATGTGGCTCCAGATTACGTCTTAAGGTCTGTCTCAGAACAATTTGTACTTAAAGTTTTGTGCCATCCCTGCCATGGCATAAACTTCTCACCTGTTCATGCCATACATTAAATACATTTTACAACCAAATACATGGGGTTTCACTGGGGAATAAACCTACATTTGTGCATATGCTGCTCTTTTGAAAAATGTGCATAGTAGAGTGAGTGCTTTCATAGTGTCTGAGTTTAAATCAAGTTAACAGCAAATCTGTGCTGAAATTAAAAAAAAGGTTCTGTTCTTTCACTCCCAATTCCATTAACTCTTGTTTTTACTTCTTATGCAATAAGTTCTTTATTATTTTACTATCAAAACTTTAAATGGAAATGCTGCATATGTGTTAGTAGGAACTTGGAATTCTTCTTTACCTCTGACAGTGTTTTGTGTTTTAGCGTCTGGATATGTGTGTGCACTGGGTAGTCAGTGTTTGATGAAAGAAACAGCAGGATGGATCAGTCTGCTGAAGGTAATTTTATTATGGTTATAATTCAATGAAATAAGTTTATCTTTTAAAAGAATAATGCTAGTTTGAAGCCTGACTTCTATGTGCTTTCTCTCTACACAAAATTTATGGGCATAATCACTGTGGTATATAAATTTGTTGTATACAATCAGGGATCAACATTTAGAGATAACTGCTTGCCTGGGGCGAGTAAAGTTCTTGAAAATAGTAGAAGAGCAACCAAAAGTTTCCTCCTACTTGCCTAGTTGGCAAGTGGGTCTAGCATATGTTTTTATCCAAAGGCCTGAATCTGGAGAACTATTATTATCAAACATTTGCACATGGTGTTGTCTGTGTAATGTGCAATAACATATGCAAGGTAATCCTGTGGAACATGCCAATTTTTGTAAGACATGGCAAGTGAAAATTCATGAAGGGCATGTAAAAGCTAGGTGTTACTTGACTAACTGGGCAAGTACTCAAAAATTAATGTTGAACCCTGTCAGTTTTCTGTCATCAAATTATGGAAGAACTAAAACAAAAATACAGTGAGTAATAAATATTACACTTCAATAAATATATAGTATTAATAATTACAAATATTTGCTATAAACACCATATGTATATTGTATAATAACTGTAGTTGTCAATATGAATAAAGATATCTCATAAATTTATTGATGGTACTCAAAAGTGCCTGTTTGTAACCATGACCAAACTGGTTTTTTTTATATCATCTGAGTGCAAGTTGCACATTAAATGTACTTAATGGATCAATCAGATACCAAATAAGCAGGAACATTCCATGCTGAAGCATATTATATCGGCATTCTGATGTATGCATTCAGCTCTGTGTATCGGTATATCTATATAATATATATATTTAAACTTTATAACAGATCTGATATGGTGAACATAATATATTGATACAGATGTGATACAATATTTGTGTGTATTTTACCAAATGGCACAGTATAATATAATTTAAGATAACCCTGTATTGTAACAGTCCCAGGTGGTTAACATGATCTTCAAGTGCTTGTATGCTAATACAGATAATTAATATCCTTGCAGAGTGCTGCGTTTGTGGTGGGGACCATGCAACAGAGTCTTGTCCCCAGCTGATGGAAGAGGAATCAACAGAAGTGAACCAAAGCAGGTTAATTATATTTTTGTAATCTCCTGATTCATCAAATAATATATTAATGGTAATGGTTTAGTTTAAAGTTTTCATTCCTAGGTTTTTTATCACAGGTTAGTGCTCATAATTTAGACAAAACAATTATTTTGTATGATTTAAGAGTTTTAAGACCAATGTTTTGTTTACAAATATGCTGCATGTGGAAAAATTTCATATTTATAAGGTAGAGAGCATTAAGTTTAAGTATACAATGGAAACATAGCACTGATTCAGTCTGTTTGCACAGTGATATCATTGTTATTAAATTTTGTAACATTTAAAACATACTAACAGTCCCGTACTTGGTGAACCATGCAATTATATTTAATTACTACTAATCATAAGGTTTACAAAATGGTTACTACATGACTATGATAGAGGTCTTAGATATTAGGCTTAAATGTTTATAAATGTAAAAATAGTAAAACTATCAGAAATTTCTGATACTATATCCAATTTAAAACTACATATTTTGGAACAGACAGTAAATATTGAAAGCATAATGAGTCATTTAGTTGAGTGTTTGACCTTTTGATATTTCTCCCACATATGAGACAACACAGAAATATGGTTTCTGATGGCTGACACAGCTGTCCAAATTAAGAATAATTGTTATTTATTATTAGACCAAAACTTACTATACTGCCAGTCTGCTTTGGTAAGTTTGAGGGTTAAAGGTCCAGACAGTTGAAGTGGCTATTGTAAGTTTCAGCCAAGTTAATATAGGTCTGCACCATTTAGAGTACATTGCAGCAGGTTCAGAGACCAGCTGATCTGCTTGCCCTTTTGGGGGCCAAGAGACAAATGGGGGGGGGGGTCAATTAGTGATATAGTGGTGTCCCAAAAGTGGAATATATCCTAAAATCCAATGCTTTACTTATTTTACATTACAGAGCAGTAATAATTATTGTTCATGAAGATTTCAAGATTGCATGATGATTTAGAGTTTTGTTACAAAATAAACTCAGCCTGTCTGAAACCTACCTTTATTATAATAATGTATGTGCATTAAAAGAGTAAGGTAAGATTCCTTAAGAGCTACAACTCTTTTATAAAAGTGTTTTGTTTCTATCATAGAGCACAGCTTACATTGCCTGTCGAGTGGGGAGTCATTACTGAAGAAGATGGGTCCACTAAAATTGTGGCTAAAAAAGATATCCCTGTTAAAAGTCGCCTGGGTCCCTATGAAGCAAGGAGAACAACAAATGAGGTGGTACCTGGGGGTGTTTTCATTATCAAGGTAATTACACAGATTGCCTGAGATATTTTCATTACAAAGGTGATAACATATTTACCTTTTATTTTCTAGTTAATTTTTTAGGTATCTTTTATCAGCTTATGATTTTAAATGCATAATATACCTTAGAAACTGTTTCATTATACTTTATTATTTAAGGAACAAAACTTCCTTTTTCAGATGGATTTAATTTTAAAATAAAGTAAATATATCATTATTATTGTATTTGCCAAAACATGGTTTTGCGAACACTTTGTTCTCAGCTAGGTTCTGCCACTGCTGCCATGGCCACCACCACTGTTATGTCTGTTTCCAGAGAACTACCACATGGCTACAGAATAGAATTTTATAAAACGATTTAGGGTTGAATAGGGATACAGGTGAATTTTGAACCTATGCCCTGTAATTTTGGTGTGACCTCTGACCTTTCATCTTTGTATTGTCTCCATCAGTTCATTTATTTTGGCTGAAAATCACACATATCTCAGGAGTTACTAGTTACTGAATTATTTCTATTTATTTTTTTCTGTGTTATGTTGCAGCTATTCCTGAAGGATGGATCTTCAGTCTCTCTGCTGACAGACAGTGAGAACGAATGTAACTGGCTGTGTCTAGTGCCCACTGCCAAAACAGCAACAGAGCAGAACTGTATGGCTGTGCAGATGGGTGAGTAAAAGTTTGTGAATAGCAATAAGCACAGTCAGCAGAGTTTCCTGTATAGTGTATGGATGACCCATAAATATATATGATTATTACAAGCCCTGTAGATGAAGATGTCTTGAAAGAATACTGAAGGTGGATTTATATTCGCAAGGGTTTTGAATTTGCAATACTTGAGAGAAGAAAATTATTGAGAAAATGATGAATAAGATGCCCCTTCAATCCAGGTATGCAGATATTTATATCATTGCTTCATTGGCATCTCATGAAATATCTCCTAGGAAACCTGAAATTATATGCAAAAGCTGCAGTATCTGAACAACTAATGCATTGATTACCATTATTCTTTGCATGCATATTCATCATTGAGTGTTTCATCAGTTCTTGCTGACTGGTGGCACCACCTTTATTTTTTCCCCATTTTTTATGCATTTTTTTAATTATATTTGAGGCCATCGAAGAAGTGGTCATCCATTAACAGGGCACAAATCTTAAATGTTGGACATAGAATCTTTTCAGTTAACATTAAGGGAAAAATCTCCTTGAAAACCTGAAATAAGCTCATATTGACCTCTGTCCTGCAAGATATGTGAAAGAACATGATTTGAGCTTCTTACAGGACACATTTGCATGATTGGTTAGTTGGACCTAGAAACTTCTAATTTAATTAAGATCCAGGGGATTTCATGTAACACTGTGAACACTCTGGGAGTCTAGTTACCCATTGTTCAAGGTTCCTTGTTGTATTCAGAAATCTTGGCTGGCCAGTTATTATCAATACACTCTTAACTGCTTGATGTAGAAACTTTTTTTCATAATATCCTGGTAGGTCCTTGGAAAAATTTCTTGCATACCAAAAAGCATGCAAGTAAGTGGAGTATCATGACCCATGGGTCACTTGTTTTTATAGGCATGGACATTTTCTACCTTACAACAAAGAAGATCAGTGAAGGGGAAGCCCTGCAGGTGTGGTATGCACCTCATTATGCTAAGAAGCTGGGGAAATCTCCAGAACCTGATGGTTGTACATATAGTAAGTAATTAGTATTCATTTATATCCCCCTTCACAGGACATCACATTCCATTTTGTCTGTGGGTTTGATTGTGACCTATTTGCTTGCTTAAGTGCATGTATAAAACAGTGTACACCTACCGGTAGGTACCTATTTTCAGATTAGTTTTGTGATTATGGACTCCACAGTCAATGAATGACATCTTAAGTAAATACTATAGTATAATTTTACTGCTATTAGGCAATGAAACAGTACTTTTACAGGATTTTTAGTCTGTTTCTGTCTACAGAGCTATCAAAAGCTGCCCAATATTTCATTTATTTCATACAGAATTACAAGTGATCAGTCAACACCAAATATGTAAGTTTTAATAACTGTGGTCAAATGAGAAGTAAGAGAAAGAAAAATCCCATAATATTTGCAGTTATTGCCAATACAAACTAATGTCAAAAAGTAGTTGCTATTGCAGTTTTATTTTCCAAATTGTGATATGGAAGAAAAAATAAAAGTTGCCTCTTTTTCCACATACTGAAATATTATATAGAAGTTCTTATAGACAACTGAGTGTTGTGACCCAGTGTCTGTTGTTTAACCATACATCATATGGACGTATTGATCAAATGAAGGTTATTTCTATGAAGGCTTGAGTTACCCTTCAGATGACAGAAGTCACCTTGATTGCTTCTATGTTTGTCAGGGTCATCATGGCTTTTAGCATATAATTGTAATGCATTTTTCTGCATCTGTCCATCATCATTCTTTTCTACACAAGGTTTCTCAAATACAATGAGGGGGGTGGGGGTGGGAGGTATCTGTATAAATAGGCAGATATAAAGAGACTTAAAAGAAAACTGTTGTTTAAGCAGAATCAGACCAAAAGAAGGCAGTCGGATAAAGTCAGTATCAGAGAAAATATATATTTTAATCAGTTTGTTTTTGATGCCCAAGGTCACATGTCACATACACAAAATCATGTGTAGTAAAAGCTGCTGAATTGTTGCACACTCCTCATGCAGTTGTAATAAACTGCAGTTGTTCTATATATCCTGTGTTATAACCCCTGCTTTGTATACCATGGTGTGTTGGGTTTCACCACCAGACACAGGTACAAGGCCAGGAATCGTTACCAGACCAATGAGAGGGATATATCACATTGTGCATCAAATTCCAAATTTTAAACTGACATAATTGGTTGCTGTCATAAATATTTTTAAAGAAATATAGTTATCACATTGGTTGGACAGATTATTGTATCTTGTCTGTGTCTCAGCATTTCAACTTCAAGGACAGAACTGCTCATTCTTGATCTTTCTTAATTTGTTTAATGCTGCGCACTAATGCCTCTCACCCAAGATGCCATGACTTGCAAAATAGCTTTGTATATATGCATGTTTTATACAATTTCTGAAATTTTTGCATTTTGAAAACTTGTCCATTTCTGAGAAAATCATTTCATTATGCAAGCTTGCTTGAACTTTAAAGATACAGATTACAAAACAGAGAAAGAAGAGAAGTAAAACATATATGAATAGTTTTGAAAAATTCCAACATGTGAAAGTCAAGATGTCAGATCTTATGAAAATCAACAAAAATACTTCCTACTGCATAAATTCGTTAACTGTTCCTATGTTTCAGTAACAACATACAGTATGATGTAAATATCCCTGCATTAAAACCATGTCATTGCTTATGTTTTTAGCTCAGCTGACTATAAGTCATCTGAGCTATAGTCGTGGTCCATTGTCCGTCGTCCGTCCATCCATCTGGATGTCCATCTGTAAGACTGGCACGTTTCGACACCATTGGACCTACGAATCTGAAATTCGGCATACAGTTAGATGTCCCCAAAATCTCCTACCATGCCAAAAATTGGGTCAATAGGACTTCGTTCCTTCAAGATATTAAGGAAAAACCTCAATTTTTTATTAGAAATCTATTTTCACACTTCAGGACAGCCTAATATCTAAACCACTCATCTGGTTTTCTTCATTTTTACCATTAATATACCTCTATATAAATCCTATGTACATGCCAAAAATTAAGTCAGTATTATTTAATTTAAAAAAGTTATGGGCCAAACATAATGGACTTTGTAAAAAAATCAGGAAAGATATTTGGTCACTTAAGACCAAAAGTGTTAAAGATAGGGTCTTTTTTTCAGTAATACTACTTTAAATAATCAAAATTTAATTGTATACCAAAAATTAGATCAAAATCTGTTAAATTATTTTAAATATAGGTAAAAATATAAAATTGGTAGCTTAAATTTTGCCAAAGTTTGACCATGGCACTTTTTTACCTGTAACTGCTGTGGATTTAAATTTTCAAAGCATGTTTTTGTTACCATTTCAACTGTTAAAAAAAAATTTTGAAACCAGTTGATCAAAAACTGTAGATTTTATTCAAGTTTTCAAGCACCATGTCATATTTGTTTACATCAAGCTAGTGTTATGCAGTTTACTAGAGCTCAGCTCCCCAGCTTCATCTCTAAGTTCCTAAAATTTGGCATACAGTTAGATGTCCCCCAAATCCCCTACCATACTAAAAGTTTGGTCACTAGGACTGCATTCCTTCGAGATATTAAGAAAAAACTTAATTTTTCCATTAAAAACCCATTGTTACACTTTAAGACTGCCTAATATCAAAACCACTGATCTGACTTTGATCATATATAATATACATATTTTTCTATACATTCGCTATGCATATGCCAGAAATGATGTCAGTATTGTGTAATTGTTTTAAGTTCTAGGCCCAAACATAATGCACTTTTTAAAAAATCAAGAAATATATTTACTCTCTTAATATGAGAATTGCTGAAGGTAGAGATTTTTTGCCAGGGATATAACATTATTTAATCAAGATTCAATTGTATTCCTAAAATTAGTTCTGAATTTTTCAAATTTTATAAGTTATTAGCATAAATATAAAATCAGTACCTTAAATTTTGCCCAACTTTGGCCATGGCATGTTTTTTCCCTGTAAGCACTGTTGATTTAATTTTCATATCTTGCACACGTAAGGATTTTAGCTTCTAAATTCTGAAGTTATAAAAGGAATTGGTCAAAAACTAGCTTTAATGAAAGTTTGTATGAGACCATATCACACTTAGGCTGTACTGAAGCCCCTCTTTTATGTCCCCACATTGACCTTTCAGGCCAATTATGCATGCTTGAACCGAGGCACTCTGCAGCCAGCCAGCTTTTGGGTGGCTTCAGCTGGATCTAACTGTCCAACCCCCTCCTCTAGTATTTGTTTAGGCCATAAACATAACAATAAACTTTTTTTTAAAATTCTTGGTTTATGATAAGAACTTAAAAAAAAATAAATGGAAAAGGAATTCATAGTAAATGAGTTACAGGGGTTTACCTTGCAATTACTGATCTTTTATGGATCTTCCATTGATAGCCAAAATTGTATTTCAAATGACACCATGCAGTCACCTTTGGGTATTTTTCATTTCAACACTTAAAATGAAAAATTATAATTAAAATAAATTGTTGTTTACTATTAGGGATTATATGAAGAAAATATAGATAATGATAGACAGGATGCAGTTGATTATATAAAATTGATCTAAATTTCCAGGTCTTTTCTAGGTGTTTATGTTTATATTTATTACAAAAATTAAAATAATAAATAAATATGTCAAAAATTTAAAATATTACTCAGACAAGTGCTCATTAAAGATTCTGTTTGACTTATAACTCATGGTTGTATCAGTTGTTACATGATACTGGCCAAATAATCAAAATTTATATTGCTGGTCCTTTATTTCAGTTAATAAAATTAAACATTCCCAACTCCAGTTTGCTCCTGGTATAATATATAGGGTGTTTTGATCCTTGGATTAATTTTAACACAGGTATTAGTTTTATATTTGAGAATACTTTTCTTTTTTCCTGATACCATTTAAAAAAGTATAAATATTCAAATTTTTCTGTTAGTGCTGTGGATTTAATTTTCACAGCATGTACACATTAACATTTCATATGTTAAAATCTGAAATTTGAAACCAATTGATCAAAAACTGTAGATTCAGTTCAAGTTTCCAGGTACCATGTCTTCATTGTTTACATCAGATCAGTATAAATGGGGTCTTTCTAAACACCGAAAAGTACCGAAAAGTTATCGAAAAGTACCGAAAAGTTACCGAAAAGTACCAAAAAGTTACTGAAAAGTAACTGAAAAGACTTTAAAAGCATCTTGTAATTAATATTAACACTAAAAATTACCAAAAAGTTGTTTCAGATTGTCAATAAAGATAGCAAATTGTGCTTTTTTTTTTTACCTTTTATAGGATAATGAAAAGTGACTGAAAAGCTCCATAAAGTGACAAAATGTTATCAAATAAGAACTAAAAAATACCAAAAGTTACAGAAAAGTTACCAAAAATACTGTAAAGTTAGTGAATAGTACCAAAAGTTACCGAAAAGTACTGAAAAGTTACCGAAAAGTACCGAAAAGTTATTGAAAATTACCGAAAAGTAACTGAAAAGACTTTAAAAGCGTCTTTTAATTAATATTAACACTAAAAATTACCAAAAAGTTGTTTCAGACTGTCAATAAAAGTTAGCAAATTGTGCTTTTTTTTTACCCTTTTATAGGGTTACTGAAAAGTACCGAAAAGTCACCAAAAAGTATTGAAAAGTAACCGAAAAGTTCCTGAAAAGGTACTACAGGGTACCAAATACCAAAAAATTAATGAAAGACTATAAAGGCTATTTTTATATATACTTATTTAAACACAAAAATTACTCAAAAAGACTGTCACTTGTCTTTAAAGTTAGCAAATTGTGTTTTTACCCTTTATAAGTGACAAATTGTTATCAAATAAGTTCTAAAATACACAAAAATTTTTTGAAAAGTTACCTTACTTAAAAGTATGGATACATTTGTAATTTTTAAATAAATGAAAATGGCAAGAATAGTGATAAAAATGAATGAAAAGCACCATTGTGTTGCGTGCTTTGCCATAATATATTTTCAGTGTGAGAGATAATATGATCAAACTGCTTTCCATCCTAAATGTTTACTCATTGACTTGAACTAAAATGTATTTGCTTTAGGTGTTTGGTCATTTAAAAATTATATTATTTACCAAGTGGATTTACATAAAATATTCCATATCATGTACTTAATTCAGAACCTCTCAATGGTCTAAAATGGCACTTTACAAAAAAATATGGACATTTTTGTGAAATGCATTCTGATTTCACAATACAATAAACATCCAAAGGTTTGCTGCCCTTGGTTTTATTTATTTTAAAGTTATGGCTACCTCTCTCACAAGGCTGTACCAGTATATTACTGCCGAAAGAATAAAAAGCTGTTCAATATTTCAAATGATGTTCCCATTCAAATCAGCTTTAAAAATGAATCAGGCTTATAAACTGTATAATGAGCAGATATTCCAAAATTAAAATAATTATTTTTAATATAGTATTCAGTAACTTTTAAGTGACTTATTGTTAACCTTAAGTACTTTTCAGTACTTTTTGACATATTTTTGTATATATTTTTTTTTTAATTTTTAGTACTTATATGGTTACATTTTGTCATTTTCTAGTATTCATTTTTCATAATCCTTTGAGAAAAGCACACAATTTGCTTACTTTACTGACAGTCTAAAACAACTTTTGGTATATTTTGGGGTTTACGTTGTTTAAAAATTGCCTTTCGATACTTTTCAGTAACTTTTCGATACTTTTCAGTTATTTTTCAGTACTTTTTTGGTAACTTTTTGGTACTATTCAGTAACTTTTCAGTATTTTTTGGTAACTTTTCGGTAACTTTTGGTACTTTTCGGTAATTTTTCAGTAACTTTTCAGTACTTTTCGGTAACTTTTGGTACTATTCACTAACTTTAAAGTATTTTTTGGCAACTTTTCGGTAAATTTTGGTATTTTTTAGTACTTATTTGATAACATTTTGTCACTTTATGGTGCTTTTCAGTCACTTTTCATAATCCTATAAAAAAAAAAGTAAAAAAAAAACACAATTTGCTATCTTTATTGCCAGTCTAAAACAACTTTTTGGTAATTTTTATGTTAATATTAATTGAAAGATGCTTTTGAAGTCTTTTCAGTTACTTTTCAGTAACTTTTCGGTAACTTTTCGGTACTTTTCGATAACTTTTCGGTACTTTTCGGTAACTTTTCGGTACTTTTCGGTACTTTTCGGTGTTTAGAAAGACCCGTATAAATGCAGTGTACTGGGCAGTTACACCTTCAGGTCTGACCTACTGCCACTTTGAGTGTCTGGGTCAGGCTGGGTCAGGCAGTAATTACCAGAGAGCCTCTCTTTCTCTCTTTCTCTCTCTCTCTGGTAGTCTAGCTCTCTCTTTCTCTCTCTCTTTCTCTCTCTCTCTCTCTCTCCTCTCCTTTTTCTCTTTCTTTCTCCATCTTTCTTTCTCTCTCTCTCTCTCTCTCTCTCTCACCCTAATTGCCTCCCTTCCTCCTTCCATCCCATTCTGTTGACAGGTACTATAAACTAGATACATTAGCTATAAATGTTGATGCAATTTAGAAATGTGAATCAACTGAAATATTCACAATAACATGTATGTTATACTGTAAATTTATAGTAACATTCGGAAACTTGGATTAAAATTATGTAATGAAAAAAAGGAATAAATGCAAATATTGTTAATTTTTTCTTGGCTCAGTAGAATGAGGAAAAAATGATTTGCTTTGTTTCTCCATCTTTCTGCCTGTTTTAAATATTTAATGTTCATTAATAAACTTTTTTTATAAGCACTGTTGACCATATGTCCATAGGTACCTATTTACATGCCAGAAATTATGTCAATATTGGGTAATATGTAGACATGAGGGGCATCAAAATAATGTACCTTGTCAAGACCGATCTTGTCAAGATATCATGTCATACAGTCACAAATTCATAAATCCCCTCATCAGCATAGTTAATCATAACCTTGTATCTGTCAAATTGAAATCTTGCAGTTTTCCATACACTATAGATCCTTTAACAAATAGCCTTATCATCATTATACCACTGCTCAGTATACTGTCATTGAATTCATATTTGCTCAAATAAATTGCTTTTTTTTACCCCTCCCAAATAAATAAAAAATTAACCACTATATTTTACTCTATATTAATCCATCAGTCAGGTTATTTCATATATCATTTACTCACATATTACATTATATTCCTTTATAAAAGCCCAACATGACCATGATATTCTAAGCTTTATCTACTGAATATAGTATCACAATGGTGATACATTTATGGTCCAGTCATGATCAGCTGAGCGCCGTGACCCATGGGTCCCTTGTTTCTCTTTGTTACAGCTATGCTGCAGTACACCAGAATGTCTCCCACTGCCCCAGGTCATAATACATGCATACAACCAGTTGAAGATATCTTTCAGCAGGTTGCAGGTGGGTTGTATTTCTGCATTCAGATATTACATATGAATAATTTATGATCATGATATTAATGAACTGGATGCATATATATTATGATCTGGTCACATGTGAATTGCTGCGCCCTCATTTTTGGTTGACTGCTGTACGTCCATCTGTGCGTATGTTTTGACACATTAACCCACATATCTTCAGACTTGTTTGACCAATCAGGAAAAAAAATTTGCACAAATGTAGCCCTTGGATAGCTTTATAACATACATAAAAAATGGTGGCGCCACCTGCAACTAGGGCTGAAACGGGTAAAAATTTTTGGACTCGAGTACCCGATAGGCATTACCCGACTCGGACTCGAGTACTCGTTACCATGGCAATGCTGTAAGATAAAACGGACATCTATTTATGGATTCACAATATGTGTATATTTTAATTAGTGACGGCTTAACTTTATCCCAGCGAAGGAACAGATATATGTCATTACAAGACCTTTGTTAATTTAACTAGCATATGTTTCGAGCCATATGCCAGGCTACGATAATGAATAAATAGGCCTACAGACTGCTCGTAAATTTGCAGTAATATTCAGATATGCATGTACATACAAGAGTACTCAAGTCCAAATTTTTGACTCGAGTACTATGTAAGTATTAACCGGACTCGAGTAATCCTTTCAGCCCTACCTGCAACCATTTTTACACATCGTCCATCTGTTCATCTGCCTTGGGATATAATCACTCATATTTCGGCAGTGGTTTGACTTATCTGCCTAAAATTTTGCATGTATATACATCTTGGATAGCTTTCTCTATTTTGTGGCAGGTGGCGCCACCTACTTTCAAGTTCAGGCTGCAGACATCCAGGCTTATATCTCAGGACTGGTTTGACTTCTCCTCCTGAAATTTTGCATGTGTATAGATTTCACATAGCTCTTTATCATACGCAAAACTTGTGGTGCCACCTGCAACCATTTTTACACAGCGTCCTTTTAAGTGTCTGCCATGGGATAAAATCACTCATATCTCGGCAGTGGTTTGACTATTCTGCCAAAAAGTTGGCAATTGTATACAACTTGGTTTACTTTCTGGATTTTATGGCAGGTGGCACCACCTACATACACAACTGGCTAAGCCAATTAGCTAAGCCAACTACAACAATCATGAATAACAGGTGTAACCTATGCGAACAAGAAAAGCTACAAATCATGACGTACAAAAGAACGCCACTCCTTAATAAACAAAGTGAATACCTTAACACTTGCAGGCATCATACAGCAAAAACCAGCCAACCGTAAATAATCTCGCACACGCACCCATACATGAACAAACACAAACCAACCCCATTCAGTCACCTGATGAGTGCCATGCAGTGCGGTAGTGAGATTAATGCATTTTTATGAACTTACAGCAGCTCTACTTTATGTATCGAGCACTTTGATCCTGGAATGGCAATCAAACCCTTTCTGTATATATATATATATATATATATATATATATATATATATATATATATATATATATAAAAGGGATCAGAGAGCAGGTAGGTAGTATTTGTGCACTCAAATATCAGAATTGATGGTGTTATATTTGATATAGTGGTGATATAGTTAAAGGCGGGGGGGTGGGCAACAAAATATATAAAGAATATCATTGAACAGATGGCAGGTGGAAGCAATGTCACACTTTCGATATAATATATTGTAATAAAGCAAGGTGGGAGCATATACCTTTTGAGTATCATACATGGTAAGGATATAGAATAACAGGTCAATATGTATGTGTGTATCTTTAAAAAAATTTATTTTCATTGATTTTAAACTCCTGTAGTGTGCCTTACACTTGAGAATGTTCACCATGTTAGCCTGAAAGAATTTTTGGTTCTCAGGCAAGTTTTTTCAATAAATCAGGAGTGGGAGCGGCAATTTTTTATACCTCTTCAACAAAAAATTTGTTTTAAAAATTTCATATGATTTAGGAGCATCAAGCTTATAACAGAATGGTATTTCTGAACAGGTAATATAAATTATAACAAGATGTTATCAAACTTTTATTTGATTTTCTTGAAATAAATGTCTGAGCAGCTGGAGCTCAGTCAAGTTCTACTGAAAATCATAATGAACATTTTTTATGATGGAGGTCAGAATTGTTGTTTACAGTTCCTGAGGAAACAACCTTTTTTTGGCCATATGAATAATGAATAGTGAGTATGTGTAGATTATTAAAGTTAATTATCAGTATCATGCAAAAATTATATTTCAGAAATGGTTGACATTACTACTTCATTGCCAAGACCAGAAGAAAACATAAGAGCTACAGTCTCTTTTGTTAAATCTGCCATAAAAAGTAAGTTCAGACTAAAAGAATGCTCAAACTAAATGAAAAAAATAGACCTAGCACTCTTGATCAGTCTTTTGTGTATGTCTCTCATGTGTAAACATTCAGAAAAAAAATTAATCATAAAGGCCTGTATTTAAGTTGAATATTTATTTCATGTTTAATTTGCTTTTAGATACTCACATCAGAGACAGAAATACAAATATCTGTATTATCTTTATATTTTTTAGACATTTGACTTATTAATTAAAACAAAAATAATATGTATATTGTCTAATGCATTATTTTTTTCATATTAGGGTATAGGTGATGAAAGTGCACATAAAAAGGATGTGTATTTTGGTTGTGTACAGTTTGAGAGTAGTCACTGTGGTTATTGAATACTCTTATGAGGTTTATTCTTAACCTTTGGTCACAGCATTCTTCTCAATTGGCAATTTTTTATACATTACAGGCGACCTTGATGGAAAGGACACTTACCAGCCAGATACCTCACATTTAAGTAAGTACATTAGTCCATATTTTTTCAGAAATTAATATTTTTATTCATCTTTAAGGCCTGTAGGTATCAGGAAGCAACATTAAAATATGTCAAGCTCTTTGAAATACTGGTCAATCCTTTAGTAATCATAGTACCTCGTTATTTCTGGGAGACAATGTTTATAATCCTATAAAATGGTCAAGTATGGTTAGAAGGTCAAAATACTTTAAATCAGGCTAAAATGTCTACATTGAAGGATTTAGAATTTCAAAAAGTGTGCATTGTGAATAATCCATTATTAATTTATATGATTTTTATACTCCCACAGTAAATTACTTACTGTATTTCATCTATTTTAAACCCCACGTCTATTTAAAACCACACCCTGACTTCCCCCAAGTCCCATATGAAACTTGCTAGACAGTCAATACCAAGAACCCCCATTTAACACTGCATCCAGAACTCGCAGCCACAAAGTGTTGGGTTTTATTTTAAGAAGTATCAATCAATAGCAGGGCTTACATCCTGTATCCTTCTATTGTTTCTTCTAGATTTATACAATTTGTTATCAGCCATGGAAGTGTCCTTGCCTAGCGAGACACACTTATGTCTCATGTTCAGTTCTATAATTGACTTGTCAGCACATTATGCATAAAAACAACCATAACTAGCTTAAAATAGCAAAATTGGAACCATAGTTCCCAGAAATTATTGAAACATTTTGAACAGGATTGTTTCCTATATCTGAAAACAATATATGATATGGTTCTTCCTTTATACGAATGCCTAACAACACGCTGTTACGACAAATGAAGTATGGCGAATGCATGCGACTTAATCTACCCTGTTGGTAGATGGTCAGTAAATGTTACTAGCTCACAGCATAATTTTAAAGGGCAGATGTAAACAAAATACATTAATTTATGAGAACAACTACCGGGTATTTTTTAAATGAAACACTTCTAAAGGGAAATTGGATATACAAGTTCATTGAAATACATAAACTGATTTGCGGTGCCTGGCACAAGCGATGCCTCAAAAGTCCAGCTGCTCTATAACTCCATCATGACTGCTACTAAACCGCCACTAATCACAAAAATGGTATAAATGAAGTCACGAGCGAAAATGTTTTCTACAAATTTCTCACTACCTCTCCCATGCGTGATCTCTCAGCCAATCAGAAGATCATATCCTATGTCCAATGCAAATCAGCTGCCAATCAATGTGTCACAAGATCGGAGTGACACCATCCCCTAACAAAATGAATGGCACCAAGACCTCTGTTTATACCAGTGTTTTAACATTCTGTTAGCTAATGAAGATAAATGAGGATTCCTTTTGCTTTGTGTTTTCATGCGCTACTTGTCTAATTTCTTTTTTTGTGCTGAGTGCATATAATTATAAATGGGATTGTTGCTGACAGTTTTTTCTGCATATTGCCATTTGAGGATGTGGCTTTTGCCCCTCCCCATGTAAGAGAGTATACCAACCTAGTCACAGTTGGCCTTACCGGACAAATGTAAATGCTAAAGAGCCAGTTATTCTCAGCTAAAGGTGACATGCTTTATATTTGATATCCTGCTGAAAATATGGAAATGAAGTATTTACCTAGCAAGTAAAAAGCAGAACTTTTATGCTGTTTTATCTGACATAATTTTGGTACCCTTTTGACTCTGAAATTGCATATAAGGATATATGAGACATTTCACAAATGAAGGAAAGTATAAAAAATTGTCTTCTTCTTCAGTCTGGTATACTAGCTAAAAAAAATGGACTGTAATATTAGGACACACACTAACAAACAGATTGAGACATAGCATTTTAAAAAAATTGACCAAGGTTTGGGGTCACGCAGTCTGCAGTCATGTGTGTCAACACTCCCCATGGGAGGTCATTGGCACAACCTTCCAAGAGGGAAAGGAAGGGAAGGGAGGAAATATTTTCTTCCCGGAAGGGAAGTAATACTTTCTTCTGACCATTTCTTCCCAGGAAAGAAATACAGTCAACATATATGTCATTTTTGTTTTTCAAATGATATTTTGGCCTTTCATTTTAGTACAAATCAGGGGGATTGATATTACAAAATTTTATATGTTTTTTTGGTGTCTGAGATAATGACGGGTGTGACTGTGGGGCTCAGTGGAGTAATCTTTAGTTGAACAATTCAGAAAAACACAGTCCAAGGGATAGAATGTGGTTTGCACAGTCTTCAGTTCATCATCTAAACTAGAGTATATACACTCCAGGGGTGTTTTGTACAGGAGGGCTAGCCTTAAGCTGAGGAAATTATACTTTTAAATTAAATTAATCCCTTTAATTTAATTTGGTTAAGCATGAGCATATACTGTTTGAGAATTTACTGGCTGTTGATCAGATTGCTTCTTTGATTGTCCAGTAATGAGCAGATCTTTCCTGTTGATACAAAACACTGGGGCCTCCCCAAAATGTCTGCTTCCAAAATATCTACACTTCATTCTCCAAAAACATCTGATAAAGAAAATGAGTGGAATCTCTAAATGTCTAAAGGCTTCTATTAGTAATCTATTACTTAATATTATTTTTATTCTTAAAGATAGAGTTTAAGGATCAAAGGCTATTAACACTTAAGCCTGCTTTAAGAAAGATTTGTTCTGATATTTAGCATTGTGAGCAGTGGGAATCCAACCAGTTATGAATGATTAACAATTTTTAAGGTTGTAAAATAGCTTCATTGATGAATTCTTGGTACTAACTGGTTAATTGATAGTAATGTGTTTATCATATATACCTAGAAAATTTTAGGAATGTGGTGATTATCACCCTATTACTGGTACATCATATTCAGCAGACATTATTGGACATAACCCAAATAAGTGACTAGAGATTTTGATACACAACCACTAAACAAAAAAACAGGCAGTAGACATTTTAGAAGAAAATTTGTTGGTCATGAACCCAAAACACTAATGGAACTGATCTGTCTCAGTCTTAATGAGTGAGGCATAGTGTCCATGTTAATGTTCTCATGATATCAGTTCTATTTATCTAATTAATTTGATGTATAAATAATAAATGATAATATGTAAAAAAAAGAATATTTGTAATACATTATTCAGTGATTCTCTGTTAAATATGTGTATATATAGGTTTAATAAAAGTTTCTGGAAATATCAACAGTTTTTCCCTAACTTCCTTTCTTCCAAGAAACTGCCGTAACTTCCTTTTCTTCCTAAACTTCCCTGGGAAGGGAAGAATGCCTATCTTCCCGGAAGAATGCAAACCCTTGTTGATTATTCCTTGGTGATTTGTGTTCAGCAGTCAAAATCTATAAACATTATTTAATTTGGTAGTATTTAATTGAGGCTATGAAGTAAAATGAATAATAATCTTGCTATCTAATACTTGTTGTCAATTTGGAATACCTAAATGACAGTATCTGAGGATATTTAGGTAAATGTCTCATGTTACTGTGATTTGGATATTTGCGCGGCCAACTCTATCTATATTGATTTTACTAAATTAACTGTTTTTTTGCAAATCTGTTATTTTTCATCCTTCAAAGATGCTGTATTATCACTTAAGTAACGGCCCTCTGACATGTCTGCATGGAAGATTTACAGGAAACCTTCCATTTAAAACCAACCATGCTTGTCGGAAAAAAACCTAGTTTTAAGATTCAGATTTTCATTTTAAACTACAGTTTAAAAAAGAAAAATACAGGGTAAGCTTGAATTAAAGTTATAGCCTGTCAAGCTTGTTCCACAGAGGTTCAGCCCAGCATGAATGACTCTTGCCTAAAAATAAATGTTTGAATATATTTCCTTATCTCATTTGAGTCCTTCTGTTTTAATTTTCATATCTGAAAATTCTTTGTTGCAGGTGACTACATAAAATCTGAAGGATTGCCCAAATCAAAGAACAAAGAGTTCCCTTGTAATGACTGCTCAGCTGTATTTGTCACAAATTATCTGCTAGAGCAACACCGTTTTAGTTCCCATAAAGACAGTGAAGAATTAGGGGAGAGTCCATCATCACCACCTGAGCCAGTAACACGCAATGAGCGTGTAAATTATAATGACGGTGACACACACAAGTGTCTACGATGCACTGCTGTTTTTGAATCATCACGTGATTTAGCAGTTCATGTAAGGGAGCATTTATCAGCAGAATGCCACCAGTGGAAGAAAAGGTGGAGAGGACGAAAAAGTAAAGCAGAGATTCTGCTTCAGCAGCGTCTACACACTGAAAGTGACTCTGCAGAATTTCTGACAATGCCTGATGAAGCAGCAGAGGAAGAGAACCCTGAGAGTACAAACACTGAGAACTCAGTAATAGAGGAGAAAACTACCCCAGTTAAGCCCGAGTTAGAGGTACCAAAACCACCACCTAAACGGAAAGTTGGTAGACCGAGAAAACACATTACAAAGAATGATGCACCACCAACTACAGAAGATAAAAAGGATGTAAAGGGAGGGCGTGAAGATGTGATGATAGTTCCATCTAAATCTGAAAATTATTGTCCAAAATGTGGCCATACATTTAAGAGGAGAGCTACTCTTATACGCCATGTGTGCCTGGCCAAGTCACCAGTCAAGGCTGCAAAGGAAGCCAAGAACAATGTCCCTAAAGTCACTTCAGCAGAGCCAGATGACATTGCATCAGAAGTTTCAGGCACTGATGAGGAGTATTCGCCTCCAAAGAAGAAACGACGGGGCAGACCTCCATCTCTTCTCAAGCAGCCAAAGGAATTTCCATGTCCAAAATGTAAGCAAACCTTTAAAGGCAAACACTACATGTTAAACCATCTCAAAGTACATGCAAAATGTGACGAGTGCAATGTCCAGTTTCCAACAATGAATGCATTTGAGAATCATATCTGCTCCACAGAGGTGTCTGGTTTTAAATGCAAAATTTGTGAAAAGGTTATTGAAACAAGTCATAGATTTTCCCTTCATGTCAACAGCCATACTCTCGCTCGCAAATGTCATCTTTGCCAAAAAGAGTTCCCAAATGCAAAATCCTTGAAGTCACACGGATGCCCACAGGTCAGAGTAACTGATGATGGGGAAAGTCCCAGTGTGTTCTACTGTGAGTTTTGTGGCCTTGAATTTGAGAACAAGAAATATCTGTACAGACATATGTCAACACACACTGGTGACTTTACTTGCTCAACATGTGAGAAGACATTCTGCAGAAAGGAGTCCCTGTTGAGTCACATGATCGACTGCAACCCAGCAGGGCTTGATGGAAATGATGGAGAGAAAAAGTATTATCCATGCAAGGAATGTAAAAAGGTTTTCTCTAAATTGAAAACTTATGAAAAGCATATAAAAATTCATGGAGTGCCTTTCAAGTGTGATGAATGTGAGATCAATTTTGCTTCGGAAGCAGCAATGAAAAAACATATCTGTGGCAGAACTGAAGATGCAGAAACAATGATTTCTTGTTATTGTGAATACTGTGGCCGTGGATTTATCAAGGAAATATACTTAGTACGTCATCTTGGTATACACACAGGCCAGCACACCTGCTCAATATGCAGCAAAGTTTTATGTCGTAAAGAGGAGTTGCAAAAACACATGGTTAAGTGCTTGGCTAGTGTCACAGTAGAAAAGTCTGGGAATATCCAGTGCTCTGTCTGTAAGATGGAATTTTTTAATCCTGATGAGTTCACTCAACATTACAGAACTCACACTCACCCTTACCAGTGTGAAAAGTGTAAGAAGAGTTTCATGAGGAAGAACGCATTTACAAACCATAAATGTACATTTTGGGATGGCCAACCTGTAAAGTGTGACATTTGTTTGAAAAAATACTGCTCACCTACTTACCTTGCTCGCCATAAGAAAATTCATGATCCTGCCTTCACAAAATGTACCAAATGCAAGAAGACCTTTAAACCTGGTACAAACAGCTTGACCCACACATGCATTGACGAGAAGGGGAATGAGATCCGTGTAAAAACCCGCAAATTCAACAAGCACAAGTTTATCACAACGAAGCGAGAACCTGTGGTTTGTCACACATGTGGCTGTTCCTTTGTGTCAGTTAGTAACTTGAATAAACACATGTTAACACATGGCGATAAGAGGGAAATATGTGAGATATGTGGAAAGAAATTCCATTTAAAAACTGCTCTGAGAGTACACATGGATTCCCATAGTGAAACCCCAAGGCATGAATGCCAAGTGTGTGGAAAAAAGCTTCGCACAGTACATTCACTGTATGTTCACATGAAGCACATGCATGATCAGAACTATGAAGGACACAAGTGTGATAAGTGCGGCAGAACTTTCAAACAGAAAGGCAACATGTTGAAACACATGCTCACTCACAGTGACAAAAGACAGTTCGGCTGCCCACTATGCAACAAAAGCTTCAAGGTTAAGGAGCAGCTGAATCGTCACCTGGTGTGGCACAAATATGGGGAGCGATTTGCATGCATGTTCTGTGACAAGAAGTTTGTTATGAACCATGAGGTCAAAAAACATATAAAAATGTACCACGAGGGCTACATCCACAAGTGTCCATTCTGCAAAATTGAGAGTCGTCATCCTAATACTCTGAGGAAGCATTTTGAACGCAGGCACCAAGACATTCAGCAATGGAAGGTTGATACTGAGGACTTTATCAACAAGTGTATAGTGTATGGTGACATGCATGCGGATGCCCCACATACATATTCTAAACCTTCAGGTGGTGCCAGTGGGTCAGAAGTGAGAGAGACCACTTTTATTTTGACAACCTCTGGTCAGTCTGATGACCAGGAAGGTACTGGGCAAACATTTGTCATCCAAGGAGATGACCCTAATTTGCTGTCTAAGCAGGTCACTGATGCTTTACAAAGTCTGACCAGCCAAGGTTTACTTGAGCCAGACCAAGATGCCACCATTTCTATCATTGGAGATATTCAGTCTGCCACAGGGCAGTCTGTGCCAATAGCTTTTCAGAATCCAACAAGTGCAGGGGAGGAAGGATACATCATTGTGCCTGTTGTCAATCCTGAAAACCAGAGTCAGTCTACTGCACAAGAAACCACCACCACAAACCAACACTCACATAACCTAAATACTGTTGCCAGCATGGAACAAACACTGAACAGTGTTACAAGCAGCAATGAGGTTAACAACCCCAGTGATAGTGCTGCAACCTGTCTGCTGATGCCAGATGGCAGACAAATACAGGTGGTGTCAGAAGTGGGATCTACACCATCTGTGGCTTTCACACAAGCACAGATAATGGCTGGCAATGAACAGATCCACAACAGTACACCTCACCTGGCTACTGCATCACAACAGGGATATTCAAACACTCAACTTCTTCCTGAAGGCCAGGCAGAGACTCAGCAGAATGATCAGGGTGACCAAACTACGTTGGTATATCTGCAGGAAACCCATTCTGGTAATGATGGGGCTCAGTTGCAAGTGATTGAAAGTACAACTATTGATGCAGGGATTGATGCAGAGAGGTTGACACAACGAGGGGGTGGCAGGGTACAAGAAATTGAAGATATTGATGTAGCACAAGTATTATTACAGGCCAGTCAGATAGTTCAAGAGTAATTGTTTAATGTTTTTTCAAACTGTTTACAAAGAACATTTTATAATATTTGAAGCTCACAGTAGCTGGAAAGAGAAAAAAGAATGATCATAGCAGCACAGTGATGTAGCTGCAGTGGATCGTGTGAAAACACAAACATGTCAAACGGGTTAATATAGACACGTGGAAATATTTTATACCTTAACCACCACTTGATTCTATAATCTTATGAATTTATATTAATTTTTGTAATAGAAATAATATAAATGTTTACATTGTATCAACTTGTAAACCACTGTTGAACAACATTTCATGCTCTGTTACAATAATTGATATCTTATGGAGTTTAGATTTGGTGATCAAAGCAATATTAATCTTTACATAGCCTCACCATATAAACCACTGTTTAAACAGCATTTTTGCACTAGCTCAATAATCGATATCTTGCATAATTAGCTTGTCAACTAACACACACATTAGTTAGTAGTGAATAGACAAAAAGACTCAATGATTGCTCTTACGCAGATTATGCCAGTATGATATTAACCCATTCACCTGACAAAAAAATGCACACATACAGAATTGGATGTGTTATTTGTACTTCATGTGTTCCATTGCAAATATTCTGCCAAACATTTATGTTGTTATTCGTTAAAACAATTAGTCTAGAATAAAAAGTGATGAAAGAGGTTGATTATGTTGGTGTAACTGCAAATGTAAGCAATTGTAAATTCTGAAAAATAAAGTTTGAAAATTATAATTATGTCAGCATTACTTTTGAATGAGCTGGTTATAAACGCCATAATTGTTCTGCCACACATGTATTGGGTCAGGTGAAATATTCGGAATGATAACCACCACGACCACCACCCCCCCACACCCCCCCCCCCCCCCCCCCCCGCCCTACCCTCTGTTAGGTCGCTGTGATTTCTTTGCTTTGAGAAATTAAGCAAAAACTTCAATTTTTCCATAAAATAAAGTTTGAAAATAATAATTATGTCAGTGTGACCTGTTTGAGCTATTTAAAATTGCAATAATTGTTAGACCCTGGGAATCGGGGTAAAGTGAAATACTTGTGAGGAATGATAACCCACCCCTACCCAACCCCCTAGGTCACTGCGACTTTGTTCCTTTGAGAAATAAAGCAAACACTTCACTTTTTTTTCTGTTTAAGACTGTTGTTACACTTGAGGGCTAATATATTCCTATATACATGCAAGAAAAATGCGTTATTTGTAGGTGTTATAGGCAAGAACAATGTACCTTGTCAGAACAGTCGGAGAGTTATTTCCTCTCTTAACATGGTAACTGTTAATGGTCGTTTTTTTAGCTCAGCTGACTGAAAGTCATCTGAGCTATAGTGATCACTCTTTGTCTGTCTGTCTGTCCGTCTGTCCGTCTGTTAACCAGGCACAAATCGTAACCTCTGGACTTAGAACCTTGTAACTTGGGATTCTGAGAGGTCCATGAGAAATCTCCTTGGAAACCAGAAATTAGGTCTATGTTGCCCATATCCTTCAAGCTATGGGGCCCCAAAGTACCCCCCCCCCCCCCCCAGGGAAGTAAAAAATTTCATACAAAAACTTCAATATCTCATTAACTACTTGACTGATGGTCATGATTTTTGGCATACATATTGATCATGTGATGTTCCATCACTTCCTATAGACTGGTGGCGCCAACTGTATTTTTCGATTTTTTACGAATTTTTTTCTCTATTTTTGAGACCTTAAAAAATGTGAACATTTGTTAACAAGGTACAAATCGTAACCGCTGGACCTAGAACCGTGTAACTTGGGATTCTGAGAGGTCCATGAAAAATCTCCTTGAAAACGAGAAATTAGGTCTCTGTTACCCATATCCGAGCTATGGGGCCCGAAAGTACCCCCCAGAATAGTAAAAAATTTCATACAAAAACTTCAATATCTCAATAACTACATCACTGATGGTCATAATTTTTTGCATACATATGGATCATTAAATATGTTCCATCAGTTCCTGCAGACTGGTGGCGCCACCTGTATTGTTATATTTTTTACGATTTTTTTCCTCTAATTTTGAGACCTTTAAGGATGCTGTCATCTGTTAACGTAACACAAATTGTAACGACTGGACCTAGAATCTTCATTCTCGACACATTGAGAGAACTATGAAAATTCTCCATGGAAACCAGAAATTAGGTCTCTGTTACCCATATCCTTCGAGCTATGGGGCCCCACATACCCCCCAGAAAAGTAAAAAATGTCATACAAAAACTTCAATATCCTATTTACTACATCACTGATGGTCATGATTTTTGGCATACGTATTAATCATGAGATGTTTCATCAGTTTTTGCAGACTGGTGGCGCCACCTATATTTTTCAATTTTTACGAATTGTTTTGTTTATTTTTGAGACCTTTAAAAAGTGAACGGCTGTTAACAGGGCACATATCATAAAGACGGGACCTAGAATCTTCATTCTTGACACACTGAGAGGTCCATGAAAAGTCTCCATGGAAACCTGAAATAAGGTCTCTGTTAACCATATCCTTTGAGCTGTGGGGGGCTCCCAATAACCCCCCAGTATTTTTTCAAATGTTCACATTTTTTTTCTCTATTTTTGAGACCTTAAAGGATGTAGTTATCTGTCAACAGGGTACAAATTGTAACGACTGGACCTAGAATCTTCATTCTTGACACACGGGGAGACCCATGATAAGTATCCAGGGAAACCTGAAATTAGGTCTCTGTTACCCATATCCTTTGAGCTATGGCACTCCAAAGTACAGCTCAGAATAATGGAAAATTTGATAAAAAAGCTGAAGTATCTGAACAGCTAATGCAGAGATCACCATAATTGTTTGCATGGATATTGATCATGGAGTGTTTCATCAGTTTCTGCAGACTGGGTGCGCCACCTGTATTATTGTATCCGCCAAAACGGAGTTTTGCAGATACTATGTTTTTGACCGGGTTCCTCCGCCGCCGCCACGTTCGTTTCCAGAGAGCTCCTCTGAGACTAATGGACCAATTTTTCCAAAACTTACACCAATTATCAGGTCACATGTGAACTGGTGCCTAACCAAGTTGCGTTGACCTCTGACCTTGGGTTAAAATCACTCATATCTCTGCCGTGAATTGACTAATTCACCTGAAATTCGTCATGCGTATACATCCTGGATAGCTTTCTTGATTTTAAGACAGGTGGCGCCACCTACATTCACGTTCACGCTGATCACATCCAAGCTCATATCTCAGTAACCGTTTGACCGATCAGGAAATAAATTTATACAAATGTATTCCTTGGATATAGCTATGTAACATACACAAAAAATGGTGGCGCCACCTGTAACCATGTTTGCACAGTGTCCATCTGTTCATCTGCCTTGTGTTAAAATCACTCGTATCTCTGCAGTGAATTGACTAATTCACCTGAAATTCGTCATGCATGTACATCCTGGATAGCTTTCTTGATTTTATGACAGGTGGTGCCACCTACATTCATGTTCACGCTGATCACATCCAAGCTCATAACTCGGGAACCGTTTGACCGATCAGGAAAAAAATTAATACAAATGTAGCCCTTTGATATAGCTCTATAACATACACAAAAAATGGTGGCGCCACCTGTAACCATGTTTGCACAGTGTCCATCTGTTAATCTGCCTTGGGTTAAAATCACTCATATCTCGGCAGTGGTTTGACATAACTGCCTAAAATTTTGCAGTTTTATACATCCTGGATAGCTTTCTTAATTTTATGACAGGTGGCACCACCTACATTCTAGTTTATGCTGCAGACATCCAAGCTCATATCTCGGGAACCGTTTGAACGATTGGGCCAAAATTTTGCATGTGTATAGATCTCACATAAATCTTCATTATACACAAAACTGGAGGGGCCACCTGCAACCATTTTTGCACATTTTGCACAGCGTCTGTCTGTTTGTCTGGCGTGGCTTAAAATCACTCATTTCGATGTAGTGGTTTGACATAACTGCCTAAAATTTTGCAGGTTTATACATCCTGGACAGCTTCCTTGATTTTATGACAGGTGGCGCCACCTACATTCTAGATAATGCTGCACACATCCAAGCTCATATCTCAAGAACCATTTGACCGATTAGGCCAAAATTGTGCATGTGTTTAGATCTCCCATAGGTCTTTATCATACACAAAACTGGAGGGGCCACCTGCAACCATTTTTGCACAGCATCTGTCTGTTTGTTGACGTGGGCTGAAATCACTCATATACATGAAATGGTTTGACTTTTATGCCTAAAATTTTGCATATGTATACAACTTGGACAGCTTTCTGGATTTGTGGTAGGTGGCACAACCTACATACACATTTAGGCTGCAGACATCCATGCTAATATGCAACATACCTCACTCTTATTTCCCCTTGCCACTCAATCCATGCCTCACTTCACCCGTTCCACTCTGATTTTGGCGGATACACGTAGTCACTTGTCGGCTACCCGATTTCTAGTTTTTAAAGTTTACACATTTTTTTCTCTATTTTTGAGATATATAAATACAGACTTAATCTTGGCCTGTCGGTTAGTCTGTTTGATGCTTCAGTTGAATGGGTATATACTACCATTCTGATGATAAAATTTCCTTTTGCGAATCTCTTCCCAGTCAGCTGAGCGTCATGACCCATGGGTCACTTGTTCCCATAACAAATAGCTATATTTAATCTAGATTATATTTTATACCATAATTTAGGTCAGAATTTTTTTTCAACTGGTTGGTTGCTTATGTGTGGACGTTTACAAAGCAGCACAACGCCCTTTGCAAGTAAATTTGAAATTACTACCTTACATTTTGCCCAACTTTGACAATGGCACATTTTTTTTTTTGTCCTGTAAGCACTGTTGATTTGATTTTCATTTGATGCACACATATAATTTCTGAAAGTTGAAGATAAAAGCAGTGAAACCGAGCCAATTACTGAAGTATTTTTGAGGCCACACCATATTGCATTGTCAGGCTCGGCCAGCCCACTACAGGTCATTGAATACAGTCTTCCCTGTTAACAGATTCGCCATGTCTTGCTTGGGCAGCACCCTGCTGTGTTGTGTCACAGGTGTTGTGTTATTCCCATAAATCTGACCCCCCCCCCCCACACACACACATACACACACTTTACAGAAATATACTCCGTATGCAATTCAATAATAATCATGGTTTTAACTGCTTGCCAAAGACTGTTGATATATTTCTTGATGTTGCCATTGGTTTGTTTATAAAATTTCCATGATGGCTCCAAAAACAGATAATTCTGGAAATCTATGTATACATAAATATCATATATAATCTCTTAAACATATGGAAAAGTAATTAATTTTTATCAAACATGCGTGTTCTATGATAATGATTGGTATAATTATTGTAATAATGTGATAATTATATACACGTAGCTAACAATATACGCTTAGGCTCATTACCAATTTTTCCTTAAGGCATGTTTAAAAGGATTCATGCGGTAATTTTCATTTCTTACACAGTGCGGTGTATTAATGAACTCAAGGTAATTCCTGTTGAGGAGATTTACCTCTGTGACGGATGTATGAGCTTGTTTATTACAAGCTGTCCGAAAATCCAGTAACCTAAGGTGGCTGGTTGCTTATATGTGTGGACGTTTACATGTCACCAGCTGACATCCCCCCCCCCCCACACACCCCCTTTCGAGCCGAAAAAAAAACTTTTCTTGGGGTTTCAAGGTTCTTTCATTGTTCCTGGGCGTGACCTTTCCAAAATCCTGGATCCGCCCCTGCTCCGGTCTATTTTTTATAGAAGGTTTAAGGGATTATCTTTAGTTAATGAAATCAGATATCGGAACAGGCCCCTTCAAGGTAGCATCCCTGGCAAACCCCCTCGCTTGTTGTTTAACATGCTGCAATATGCATATTTCATCCAATAACATGTATATCATTTGAAACTACAGAGTTCTTTCTGAAGGTATATACAATCGTGCAATCCGCGTTCATTTTTATATGATATTTTAACATTTATTTTAAATTAAAATTCTTTAAGTGGTACAGGTTTTAAGCAACCAGTGACAGCAAACCCTTTAATACGCTAATATAAAAATACACGACAATATATAAAAAAAAAATACTTTTTTAATCTTTTTTGATCCTTTCCTGTTTAAAAAAAAAAATTTAATATAAAAAAATCAAGTTGGAAAATCCCAAAATTTTCACAAACTATTGTAGAGAATATTTTAGTTTTCAGAATATATATACATGGCAAGTGGTCATAGAGAAACAGTTTGGCTAATAGAAAGGAAAAGCGGAAACAGTATGTAGATAAGCCCCTTGGTCTGTTCCAAGGCCTGAATCGTTCGTCTTTCAGGTGACGAAAAATCAAATGAGGGTAGGCCTACGCTTTTGGCATTTTGATACCGAATATTTGATCTTTTAAGATATCTATGTAGCCATACATCTCAAACACTATTAATTGATCTCTGCGTGAAAGAAAAATTCTAATTTCAGGGCCCGATTTTATTCAAGATGCTTTAGTTGCACCGCTAATTTTATTGGCACGTTTATAGTTTAACAGACTTAAAGCCATTTGATCTGTAGTAATGACCGTCTTACCGTCCGCGAGCACGGCACAGTTTGTAAACTTTAGACCTGGAAAAACCCTGTTGTTAAGTTACGGTAACTGCGAACTATGGAGAAAACCAATTTTGAGCACATTTTTCACCGAGATTTTAACACAAATAGTTTTCATTGGAACATAAAAATCAAAATGATGTCAAATGGTCAACAAGCGAAGTTAGAATCCTAAAAAACAATGCTCATTCCTCTGTAGCAAGCTTTGTTTCATAGATCTTTCTTGATACTAGTATATCATTCAGACAAGTTAAATAAACCGGACAATTGTTAATAATTTTTGGTTGTTGGGACAAAATCGTTAAAAGCGTCCTGATGATATGAAACCTGGCTCCGAGGATGAAGTCACCCTATATATGATCAATGCAACCACGCTTACATTTCCACAAGTCTCTCTTCTCTCTTTTTTTCTATAATCTAATAGAAAACATGTGAATGAAATTGTTTCCTTGACGCCAGCGCTAACATCTGGCGCTGAACCCTGTTACTATATTTGAGAGAACCTAATCTGATTTTTTTAATTCCATTTGCTTGTCTCATCTTTTTTGATAACCGAATACAGGTCTTGTTTACAGTACTTTACTCTGAATTACTCAGTTTATATATATATATATATATATATATATATATATATATATATATATATATATATATATATATATATATATATTATTGGATGGGTGGTGTGGTCCTTTGACAAACTGAATAATTAAAAAAACAGGCATTGCTTAAGTTTATGTTCTCTACTGATGCTTACATTTAAACGCACCCCCATTTTCGACTTTTTTAATGTTAATTAAATACACAGCATATAATACACGACAAACTACAAGGAATAAACAACGATTCAATTACACCCTTTCCCTTTTATTTCACTCTGCCCAACTTCCTTAAATTCACCATTTGACGGTCGTCCATTGTCACTGTCTGGAGGTGGGGGGAAACTGGAGGATTCGGAGAAAACCACCGACCTCTGACGGGCCACCCCTTCAGCATCGCCGTGATTTGGTCAAAGGTCGCCATGGGATAGACCCCAGTTGTTACCAATGGACTATCCAGGCCCTTAGCACTAAAAAACTGCGAAACTTGGAAATATTCATAGAAATTGAATTGCTGTCTTGTTAACTGCAGAAGAAAATATAAACACTTGTATAGTGAACCTGCAATTTTATTTTATAATTATGTTGTTTGTTACCCCCGACAAAGAGAATGAAGTAGGATTTTGTTTATGCAGTTTTCAAAATTAAAGAAAAAATCAGGTCATAAATAATGACATCCAAATGTTATAAAAATAGATGGATGTTAAACATGCATTAGGTCAAGATAAAGGCGTTTTTAAGTAGATTAATTTTTCGCAAATAGTGTATTTCAACGTGTATATCAGGTATCTATAGGTCCAAACAGAACAATACATGCCGAAACATCAGATCGGAATGAATCGGATAAGCTGGATCTATTGTATTTATATATTCTATTCTATTCTAATTCTAATTCTAAATCATATTCAAATTCTTTTTGTTCTTCTTCTATTTCTATTACATTCTGTTCTATTCTACATGCGCAGTGTAAATAAATACTTAGGCCCCTAAGTGCAGCTATGCTTTTTTTTTTACTCCGATGCAAAGTAAATGGTACATGGAAATACACAGAAACACCGTTAGAATGGCCTAACATTCCCATATATTCCCATATTTCAACGTCTATATAAAGTTTAAACCATCCTTAACACAATTTTACATCTGTATTGTGTCTTGCACATCTGCTATACAATTAGTCAAGGTAATGCAAAGATAAAGAACTGCGTAAGAAATTTGTGATATTATGAAAGTGTCATGACATGCATCGTTCGTATAGTTGAATTCAGAGACCGTGGAATGGTTCCACCCGTATAAGGACGGATATACACAGACTTGACGACACTGGCCCTAGTCTGTCTTTACCCGGCCTCGGAAATTGTTCATAGTTTTGTTAGCGCCAAAAAAGTCCGCCAGCAATAACTGACACTTGACAGGCAAGACCCTGCAAAGAAAAACATTGAAGGACACATTTGTAGCCTATTAGACATATATATAATTATAAGCATGCATATATACATCACCTAGATTGCATGGAGACATTGCGATGTCTACTAAAAATAGTATTAATAAATATAGAGATATATAAAATAAATTTACGGTTCTGTTATCGGGGTAATCAATTATGAGGCGTTCCTCAATTCTGTTTTATTCTAGATTCATAATTTAGTGTGTGTGTGTGTGTATATATATATATATATATATACATATATATATATATAGAAGGTAGTGTTACCCTCCGATGTAAAGTGCTCTATGGCCTACAGACTAGCATAATCTCGTAAAGTCTCGGCTTTTCAAACCACGCCGTTAGCTTCATTCTAACCACATTCACCTGATGATCGGGTCGCATCCCGTGAAACAGACTGTTGTGAATTAACAGTGTTGTTTTTCTTCAGAGTTATATATATATATATATATATATATATATATATATATATATATATATATAAACAAGCTACTCATTTATACATTTATATCATAAGGACTGAAAAGCATTTGGCATTACTTCAAGCGTGTCATTATCAAAGTACCTAATCATTTGTCAGGGGCGGATCAAAGGGAAGGGAAGTGGTTTTACATCCCCCCCGATATAAATGGGGAAATTTCCATTTAGCACTGTTTCCCCATGCATATTTTACGGGTTTTTTTCGGTTTGGGCTTTGTTTAAACAAACGACGAAGAAATATGAATGAACTCACGCTTTCAGGAAGAAGAAAAGCGCGAGAGACTTAGGAATGTACAGCGTGTACGTGTTGGTGAGGACGGCGTTCATGATCATATCCACGGCCTCCTCCGTTGGTGTCGTAGGCAGCATCAGTTTGAATCTGAAATGAAACACATGTAGTGTATTTGCTCAACAATACGATCAAACATGTTGCTGAAGAGGGCTTTAATTTAGGGTTCGATTGAACAAATCCATGATCAAATACAGTGAACATTTTCCACTTTACTTGTGACACCCATGCACCGGCGAAGAATGACACGGAGATTTCGGGTTTATTGACAAAGAATGATCATATTAAGTTATGTATAAATAATTAAAGAAGCTACATTTTTTTTAACCGAGAACTGAAAAGTGGGAGTTTCTGGCTTGTATCTAAGAAATCGAGGCAAACCCCCAAGATGCCGGTTCTGTTGTTCATATGTAGCTGACGATCATAAAATATGATATAAACGTAGTGCGTTGATTCAGTTTCTGACCAAAAGGTGTTTAAATAAAAATTGAAACTTAATTTGATATCTGGGGAATAACCAGCAGACTTGGCCAATAGATTAAATATACAATTCACAATAAAAATTTTCAAGAAGTTAAATGATCACTTGAAAATTTATCATCGACAAATAATTAAGCTATACTTCATACCACTGCGTCTGAGGGCATAAATGCGTTATCGTTTTGTTCATTTTTTTCTCCACTGAAAAGAAGTTTAATTTCTCCAATGTACACATGTTCATTACTTATTTCTCCTAAATGAATGTTAATCAAAACATATGATGACAGGTTGGTGTATGATTGTATAAGTCAATGAAGAACTGATATTTAAAGCTGAATTAAGGTTTTCTGAAACTTTTCTGAATTTCTTCAAGCTACATTAAGTGATTGATGATATTACCTCAGTATTGGTTCTTGAGAAAAATTCAAAGTGGACAAAATAAAATAAATTTTGTTTAATTTAAGAAACAAAAAAATCCAAAACCTTGTGTTAAAGCCATCGAACATGCCGGTGTCTATGTGATACGGACACACCACGGTGGTATGAACACCAGTCTTGCCGCATTCGTGGAGTTCAGCTCGAATGCTCTCTTCAAATCCAACAGCGGCGAACTTGCTGGCGCTGTAATCTGCCAGCCCGCACGTACCGATCATCCCGGCCGCGCTCGCCAGCGTGACAATGTGACCATGATTTCTTGTCATCATTCCAGGTAGAAATGCTTTCACTGTCTGTGGTCATTAAGTATCATAATCTTATGAGAAATTTTAAAGTGTGCACGGTCTAGCATATCAAAACACTAGTTTTACATGCAGTATATACATATATGCAGATAACTTACGGAAAACAAACTTTTGGGGATGAGCCACCTAGTGTGGCAAATGTTTACATTAAAAATTTAACCAAACAGAGGATACATGTTTTATAATGGTACATTTTCTCAAATTTGTTAAGAATATGTGCATAGAAACAAGAGGTTAGAGTTGAAGCAAAATTATCATACACAGGATTTGCCAAAATTGAATTATTTTTTTTTGTGCCAGCTACAAGTTACTATTCAGCATTCCCATATTTTTTATATTTTCATCTTAAATATTTTCATGATATATCTAAATCAAAAACACATGCCATGCAGTATTATAAAGTATTTTAATGCATACTTCTTTTAACAAACCAATGTCGTACCCAGAAATGAGCGGTGGCGTTGATGTCCATGGTTTTCTGTATCATCTCGTCAGAACACTGCAGGAACCTCTTCCCCGTCACGATCCCCGCGTTGTTTATCAGGATATCTACGTTACCAACGTCTTTCTTCACCTAGTACAGATGAAAGTTCATGAAACGTTTGGGCTATATAAATCATTTTGTTTAAATATTTTTTTATAAATATGACTATATTGATAAATGTCTCAAAGATCTTCGCAAAGAATTCATTTACATATTACATTTATGAGAGCCCCGGTGTCTGCCCTATTCTTCTTTCATCCCTCACTTTCGCAATAAGCAAATTTATTTCGGAAGTGCGTCAAAAGGTTAGCCATGCATGCATCCACTATGCTAAGTGGCGACGATATAAACACGGCTCCCGTGGTGGCCGTCTAAGGCAAAAAGTCCTCTTGTAAAGAGTAGACTATAGCTGAATGAAATTATGTACTTGAGGGAAGGTTACGAGTCAGCTACACAAGGTGTGTATATAGAAAACATGGGGGGATCTGCCCTGTCAATTTCCCGCCAGAACTCCGATATTTCTATATACTTTGTGGTTTAATTTCCAAAGCCGGTGAACTGATTTATACAATGCACGGCATGTGCGCCTCAAAAGATGAATGAATAAAGTATTACTATAAAGCCATAAGCTTAAATATCTGATAATCCTTGGTTACTGTTTTTTATCTCGACTAGCGTCACTTGCCAGACCCCTTGTATTATTGTGCCTCTAAAAACATGCAAAACAAAACACACTTTGGTACGCATTCAGAACCTTTTAAATAAGCTCTGGCGAATGTTTCCTGGTCTTACAGATGAAATGGTTACACTAATTAATATACTTAAAGTAAATAGAATTCTGCATTCCAAGGAATGCAAGCCTCCGCCAAAAGGGGGGGGGGGTTGTTGGATGTAGACGGTCGCTCAACTGAGAACTGAAAGCACACGTTTCATAAACGCTCTGGGAACAATGAAATTCCAGTGCTGAAGTTCATACTTTGTGAATGCCGATGTGAACAAGCCATAATTTAAGTAACTACTGGACACCCTCACTCGTATTGGTACTATAGGCGCTACACCGTGAACAAGGCCTAAACAGGCGGGCAGGTGACCGGCGTGGTGCATGAGGCTGGACCGTGTTTACATTCACTTTTTAACCCACATAGCCAGGTTCATTCGTTCATGTATGTGACTGCACATTTGTGAATATTCCTTGATGACCTTCCAAGTTCCAAATCATGAGCCGGATCTACACCAAAATCTAATCGGTTCTTCATTGGCCCATTTCCAAGGAGCCATAGAAATTTTATTGGATTCCATTCATGACTGCGTGTGTTGTGGTGTGAACAAACACACAGGCTCCTGACGGAGGCAATTATCAAATATGAAACGGCCAAATCTCCTTGACTAGAAATATTGACGCCATCTATAGGTTAGGTTCATAACTTTCTTAGTGAGGAAAGCCAACAATCAAGATTGTGGCTAGATTTATAGCTAGTTCACAGGTTACCTTTTCCGCCAGAGCGTAGACCTCTTGTCGGTTACTGACGTCACTTCTGTAGGTGGTAGCACGTGCCCCTAAACGACGGCAGTGGCCGGCGGTTTCTTCATTTCCCTTCTCATTTATATCCCACAGGATCAGATTCGCCTTAAGCATGGCAAACCTGTAGGCGAGTAGCCGACCCATACCACTCCCTGAAAAGAAAAAACAAATATGGTTTAAACGGTTAGGCTATAAGTAGCTGACCCATACCACTCCCTGAACAGAAAAACAAGGTTAAAACGGTTACAAGTAGCCGACCCATACCACCCCCTGAACAGTAAAACCTAATACGGTTTAAATGCTTTCAAGTTTGGTCAGAGAAGTTATTTATCATTTCCGCCAAAGAGTTTTTGTATTCATCCGTGTTTGCTTGCTTGCTTGTTTGCAGGATTTTGCAAAATCCACTGAAAATATTTCCATGACACTTTGTGAAGGGATGAGACATGGGCGAGGGGAGGCCGCACAAATTTGGCATGGATCTGGATACAGGACCAGAAATAGAAGGGTTGTTTTGGTTTTATAGGTGGAGGTCTGCGCTCAGCTGAATGCCATTCTATTTCCCTCTTTTGTTTGCTTTTAAATTAACTAATATCTAACGTTTAGTATTGGTGAAAGTTCAGAGCCGGGACATGGTTATGATTCCGGGGGGGGGGGGGGGGGTAACAATTACGATACATCTAAGCATCTCTTATATTTTAATTGGCTATGAGAATTTTGAATTCCCCCAAACCCGAGTGAGAATCTCCCGAAGATAAATATCTTCAAATGAAGAGTAATGCAAGTTTCGCTAGCCGATTTAGCATTGAGTAATAACCTGCCAAACCGCAATTAGTGATTCATGTGTTCATTGAAACTTTTTCATCATACAAGCAGCGCTCTCACAAAAATGGCCTATGATATATGCTCCTATTACATAATAGTAAAGTAATACAATCTGGAGTGACTTATCTATAAACGACACCTACAGAGACAGGCGTATAAACATTGCACACGGATCAAAGAATTAATTAGGTCACTCCCATGATCATTAGAATGTATACAAGTCGCAAGTTTAAAACACATACCAGCTCCTGTGATGAGGACATTTTCCCCGCTGACACTTTTGTGGCGCCAGCGTTTTGGAATGAAGGCAAGGACGATGCCCTCGACCAGGTAGACGAGCGTCAAAAATAATGTTCGAAAAATTTCTTGCAAGAGATCAAACATTGTGACTATCACGTTTGCATTAAAAGCCAGCGAGGCGTTTGTAGGGCTCAAAGGTTAAAAACAAGGACAGACAAAGCCGAGTTGTGCTTAATCAGATGTTCGTGACCCAGTTACGCGTAGGCCAAACATTTTGTTTTGCCTATAAAAACAGGGAGGTCAAGAGTCACTGTCTATATGCATAGTATGCAAAAAGATATTGTGGTGCAGTTGTTTATGGGGCTATACACCATAAAGCACGATAAACTAATAAGAATTTGCAATAAAGAATAGACCTTTTCCATCTCACTTGCGCCACCTGCCGGCGAAGAATGACACTGAGTGTGAGGGTCTGTTACATCGACCAAAATTTCATACTGTTAGATTTTGAATGAAAAATGTATAAAATCTACCTTTCTTTAACGGTACAAGGCCTGTTTGAACCTCTGGCTTTTATAATATTTAATTTGACAAAACATGCAATACAGCCAAATTATAGGACCTGGACAGAGCAGACGATGATTAAGGGTACATAATCATTTAAAATAATGTGTTTTATCTCATGCTATCAGTTCATTCTGGCTAAATATCAAAGTTTCTGAGAAAACCACACAGGGACATAGACATACCATCGTCAGTTCACCAGTTTTGTACGTTGCTTCTGTGTAAGGTTAAACACAGTCCACGTGTATTTTTAACACCACATCGCGCGTGACCAGAGGTCCGATCCTGAACATGCGCGACAACTGCCAGACAAGGAGGAAAAGAAACATCATAGAAGAAAAAAAGAAGAAACACCGGTTGAAGTCAGAAAAAAATCCTGATTTGTGAAGTTGTACGGTATGGCCACCTGGTGGCGAGTGCGCTATGTTTATGTTTAGCGCCCCTGAACGCGCCCTACGTAATTTTATTTCCACTTGTGTACAAGAGTAACTGTACGGAAGTATTGGCAGATTCCATAATTTTTCATAGAAAACACTTTATTGCATGCATTTTTAACATATGTTATGTGGATCTAGTGGTCCCTTACAGTGGGAAAGGTCTACTGAAGAACACCAACGCTACCGCCATCCATGCTTATAGTTCTACAATAACATCTATATTGTCCTTTTTTCATATAACCTTCGCGTTGATTTATTTGGCCTGCGTGGTGAGTGATGCAATGATCGGGATCGACAGGGACAGACTGCCCCCCCCCCCCCCCACACATACACACACACCATTCCTATGCTTGTGCAGTCGCTTATGGTTTTACGCACGTTTTCAGTTACGCATGTCAAATCATTTTAACAACCCTGTTCTGGAAATAAGAAGGCCTACAGGCCTAATGCAAACCTGTGCAAAGTTTTGGAGTATGAATGGAGGTTTATTTTTAAAATTTAATATTGATCCTTTAAGTCCTGCATATCTACCTTAGTCAATATGATTTCAGCAAAATGGACATTTCGGACCTGCAAGTTTTAGACTAAGACATTTTAAAACTAGAATATGGGTAGTGGACAAGCGACGATGTGTATCCGCAGAAATCAGAGTGGGACCGGTGAAGTGAGGCATGGATTAAGTGGCAAGGGGAATAGAGTGAGGTGTATTGCATATTAGCATGGATGTCTGCAGCTTAAACGTGAATGTAGATGGTGCCACCTGTCATAAAATCGAGAAAATTGTCCATGATGTATAAACCTGCAAAATTTCAGTTGGATAAGTCAAACCACTGCTGAAATATGAGTGATTTTATCCCAAGGCAGATGAACAGATGGACGGTGTTCATAAGTGGTTGCAGGTGGCGCCACCAGTTTAGCTTATGATGAAGAGCTATGTGAGATCTTTACACAAGCAAAATTTTGGCCCAATCGGTCTAACGGTTCCCAAGATATGAGCTTGGATGTCTGCAGAGTAAACGTGAATGTAGGTGGCGCCACCTGTCATAAAATCGAGTAAGCTGTCCGGGATGTATAAACCTGCAAAATTTCAGGTGGAAAAGTCAAACCACTGCTGGGATATGAGTGATATTATCCCAAGGCAGATGAACAGATGGACGCTGTGCAAAAATGGTTGCAGGTGGCGCCACCATTTTTAGTGTATGTTATAAAGCTATCAAAGGGCTACATTTGTGCAAAATTTTTAGCCTGATCGGTCAAACGGTTCTCGAGATATGTGGGATTATGTGTGGAAACAGACGCAAAAAATGATGCTGGGCAGCAAGGAATGGTCAGAGGTCAACAAAAAATGAGGGCGCAGAAGTTCACATGAGACCTGATGAAAACCTCGATTCGCTTAAAATGCAAACCAAGTTTTTTCTGAAAGATATAGTTCCAATAATCTTGGAATTCTGCATCTATAAATTGTGTCCAGATGTCTAGACGCTGTGTCTAGACGTCTAGACATTGTCTAGACACCCCCCAGAGCCAGGTCAGTTGCCATGGAGATGTCTGGACCCCCACCTGTTTGTACTGAGTGACCTCTTGACTTGGCTGCTGAAACTCAGCAAGTTGTCAAATCTGTTTTCAAACACAGAAAGCCTTTTTCAATTGGCTAAAATGCTTTTTTAAAGCTATATTTACCCAATCTATTCTTAAAAAACTGGCAGAACCCTACCATAGAATAATTCTTGTAAAGTTTAAACCAATCAGCTTAACAGTTGGACAGATGACTTATGCTACGGTCACAAATCACTAAATGCCGCCTGCCGGCGTGGTAACTGCCAGTTTTCACTAAAATTCGTCAGGTGGCAGCTCGGTGGCAGGCACAATCGGCAGGCGGCAGTCGGCATTTTAGACGCCGCTAGCTTCTGTCGTTTTTGAGATAGCTATGGTTAACGTACAGACAACGCACGACGTACGACACACGACACACGACAGACGACGCCGCACTATCGCATAAGCTCACAGGTTCGCTAAAAAATACACACTGATGTTCATGTTCTCTTCTCATTCGAGTGAGATTGTTCATTTTCGGTCATGAGCGGGAAATATATGAGCAAGGTATCACAAATATTATCATCAGGTACCAGGGGCTGATCGAGGATTTTAAAATAGAGGGGGCTCGTTATAGCACGGCATTGAAGAGACATAGGCGAGACGCGAAGCGCCAAAGGGGGGGGGGTGTTAATTTATGTGTAATGGCGCAACCTTAGGTAGATTTAAATGCATGATATGACGCGAATTCCGTCCCTTTCTCAGTGTATGCGTGTATAGTTCCGTTCACTACTTATTTCGGCCCGTTCGTCCCCTCTCAAGCCGCCTCTTAGTGACGAGACCGCAGGAGCGGACGGTTCCATGCAATATGTTCACTCCTCACGCAGCGGTCATATTCCATTCTTGGTCATCCATTTCATTCTACTCACTGCTCTAGCTGAAAACGTTTGTTTGGGATGGGGGGGGGGGGGGGGGGAGTCCCAAATCTCCGTAATCATTACGATTTGCACCTTAACATTAATTATGCTTTACATCAACAATGTTCATAATGCTAGCTTGATGTGGGATAAATTAGAAACATTTCGCTCAAAAGAAAAAATAAATTGAAGATGCACGTTCCATTGTATGCTTTTATTCTTAATAAGTGGAAAAACATTTGAAAGGAATAATGCTAACATGTATGCCAAAAATCCATTTATCCACCTGTCTTATGTAAGCTCAATACCTTCACGACAACTTCATCCTAAATTATTATTAAATGAATATTAACTGTGCATATATTACTAACAGTATATACACACCGACGAAGTCGGTTGGATGATTTTTAACTTGCTGATAATGAACCAATATTTTCTTATCTTATCCTTAAAATTATTGAAAAAAATAAAATCAGCAGAGCTTAAAAGGATTAGGATCTTTGGTGCAATATAAATTTTGTAAAACCCTATCTTTATACAGAACTCTTCCATTGGAGAACTCCAGGTATACATATAGGCTAAACTCCAACACTGCCAGGCCGTCAGTCTTTTGTTATTTAGCTGTAAAACGCACGTTGTTAATGTGGATATACAACTGATGAAAACTAAAGAATTGTAGGTGGCGCCACAAGCCTTATTCAAACTATACTGGCATGACCAATTAACACATTTTCAGAACAAACCCTGATTCCAATCTTGAGAAATCCGAGTTATGAGAACTCCGTAAAATACCGCAGGTGAAGCCACAAGTCTTGCGCAATGTGTAAAGCTATTCCAAAATCAATGGGCACACAATAGTTTTCTTTATTATCTCGCTGATAAGATAATTTCGAAGGCAGCAAAACCGTATATTAACCCGGTCTGGAAAGCAACTTCATGTATTATTTTTCAAAATCCATACTACCTTCTTACAGGTTAAACATGCATACAAACGGAGTTGATATAATAACAATAATGATACAATAACAATTATTTGAAAGCATGTACAGATGTATAAAAACTAAAAAAAATAAAATAAAAGGCGTCTTCATTGAGGTATCATACACCTAAACAAATAATTGATGGCATGAATGGACGTATATTGATTGTTAATGATAATTTAATTATTAATTACATCTGACGTATAAAACCTGAGACAGAATCACTTTCTGAAACATATAATTTTAGGGAAACATACACAGAGTTAGACATAATTGTTTGGACATATCCTAAACTTTGATGCCGAAACAAATTACAAAATTATATTAATGATATACATTATAGAAAAAAAAATTGATTCAAACATTCAAACTGACATTTTACATTTTTATGGAAACTTTATTTTTAATGTATATGTACTTTCATAAAAATTTTTAAGCAACGAGAGAACTTAATTGTTCATCGAAGTATCTTGAGAAGCAAGTGATATTTAATGCATACTGAAATATGACAATGGCAATAAAAAAATAGTATGTAATGCAGACTGAAATATGACACTAGCAATTAAATTATATACTAAATTATGTATAGATGCGGATGCCACAATTTACTTAACGTTAATAAGTGTTTTGGACAGAGTATTTAAAATAGTGTCATTACTTAGTACCAGCCAATATATACCAGCAGCACTTCACAGGGAAAGTGTTATTATAGTTACTATATTCGACAACAGGTAGCAGCACCTACTTTAAACAAACTCTTTGTTGACCAAACAATCAATTACTTTGAACATGATATATTTTATTCAACCTATTCTGAGCACATGACACTGTGATATACATCAAAGTTGTTAACAACACAGAACCATATCAGCAGTCTTAAGTCTGATTCAAGAGGCAGTTATTTTATAATGTGGTTCACATTCTGTATACATCATTATATATATATATAGTATATTATTTACAAGATTCATGTGCCACTGATAATATAAAGTAAATATATTATTGATAGGATTACCCTGATATTTCAATAAGATATGTACATACTAAAACAGACTGAATACATATTTTAATTTACTTACAGTTGGTAATCAGGGGTCCACTGCCTATTTGAAGCAAGCTCTGTCTGATAAGCAAGGATACAGGCAGCCATAATCATTATGATGTGAATGATATGTCATAATTATTATGTCTTCTTTGATTCAGGTTTTTACACATGTATGGAACCTGTCTGAAAGACCATGCACCTGTCTTATATGACAACGTGTCTATTAAGACCACCTGTCTAAGACCACCCTGGGTTAATCAAAAACATCCACATTGGTTATGACTAACCTGCCTAATAAATCCACCTGTGAATTAAGACCACCTTTGGCCAGAAATCACAATATTATATGGAGCACACCTTTGACATTCTGTAAAGATTTCACAATTTGCCTAGGGAGGCAATGGCAGAAAAGGAACTGGGGGACCCTAAGGTCCAAAGTTCAATACCTTCCAAGATATATACACTCCAATATAGCCACACAACAGTCTCCTTTACCATGGAACCACCCAAGATTCTATCATGGCACCTAATCTAAACTAGTTCTTAAAATATAAGTATTTTATTACCTTAAATAGTGTGCTATTAACCACTTGGGAGAGGATCACTCACATACTATATATACACGTATCTTTGTTAAGACATCTCCATAAAATACAGGTATTTTTATGACATCATCCCCATAAAATAGCAGGATCTTCATAACTTCTATGTACCTCAATGAAAGTAGATAAAACTTCATCTGAGGCTTCAACAACCCCTGTGGCTCATAAAAAAGTAGGACATTACATCATATATAGGCACTTTCATGTGTGGGACTGTAACAATTAATTTGTGTGCCAAAGATGTGATAAATATGATCTCACAATCCAACACAAAGTTCAACATTTGACATTTAATAATAGTCAGTGGCCCAGTGGTCGTTTCATTATGTAGCTTAATGGCATTTCATGCCATCGGTGAAGTATCATAATGCACATGGTATTGTACAATAAAGTATCCCCAAAACCCTTTTCATTGTTATTATCTGTACAGAAATTTTAAAAAAAAATATGTTTTGAAGTACAATTTTATATAATGAGACTGACCAAAAATCTAGAAAACTGATATTTTATAACTAATCCATTTCCTAAATTTTTCATATGCCAAATCCTAAATTAATCAACAACATCTAATTATTCAATTTAAACTTTATCATGTATAATCTAAATAATACTGTAATCCTAAAGATATAACTAATTCCTTGTGGTTCAGTATAAAAGACTGCAATATTATATAAATTGTTAGTCTTGCTTCTGTCTCCCTTTAAAATCATCCATACAGTTGTTGATACCAAACAGATTAGATACAATCAACTGGACCTTGCCTGGAAGCAACCTGTGAAAAAAATATAGAAATATTAAAAATTAAATATGAATGAAATGTCACCAAGTTTCGATTCTCCAACATTTAATAATAAAAAGGGTTTACACTTCAATTGCTAATTTCAAAAAGATACTAAACACATGGCAACACTTAGTGGAACAGGCTACAGTTATTTTTGTTACACCCAACAAGTCTGTCAGTGGTCTTTTGCTCACAAGATTCTTCCATACTGATGACAGAATGATTGGTTCTTTCTAGGGCTGTTATGATTCACTGGTGCACTGATACATCACAATACACAGTTAAACATTGTTTCCATTTCATCAGAGATTCCCTTGTCACTACAAGGACTGTAACAATGCATCAAAGAATTGATACATTGAATCAAAGCCAGTCAATCGATAATCAAAGTGGGCATGAAATACTCAATTAATTTAAATTATTGCATTTTCTTTCATTTTCATACCTTTTTTCTCTCTAGTTCTTTCCTAGGAACAGTTAAACAGCATACATGATGATGTAGCACTGTTATTTAAAAAAGAAAGTCATCTTATTTCCTTCATTAGATGTTAGCACAATAATGGATGAGATGATTTAAATATTATTATTATTATTATGTCAGCATAAATTCTCAGGTATATAATACTCTTAACCTTTTAGCATCATATGGGAGAAAAACTCTTAGTAGCTATACATCTCTGACAGAAAATTTTGAAGGTATACAATCATAAAATCGAGAATCAAATCGAAAGGCAATAATTGATAATCAAACTGAAATTGAGGACCCCTTAGCAATTCACAGGCCTAGTCATTACACTAAACATATTTGATTATATAATGGGAAAAGACATCTAAAATTTAAAAATAGTCTTTCAGGGACTGTTAGGCTATCTAAGGTCAAATGTCAATGGCTAGGAATGAGTTGATGGCATTTTATTGATGGTCTGGAAATAAATTCTAAGAGAGCAAGCTTCTTTATATTTTTATATCCAAGGGAAAAATCGGCATGAAATCTAAATTATTAAACATATATACCCACAATAAACCCATAGCAAAGCCATACACTGACTGACTGAAGATGTTTTAAGCCCTCTGAGCACTTCAGTTAGAAGGGTCTTGGACTTGTTCCCTGGGCACTCCCTAGGCGTGAATTTTGACTGAGCAAATTTTTTACGAAGATGCCACCAAGCAAAGCTGAGAAGGGAGCCTTTCCAGCCACCAGCATGTCAGCATGAGATTTTGAAGAGTCCTTGGAGGAGTCCAGTTGGCATACAGCATACACCCACATCATAATATCATCATCAGCAATTGCCATACACATAAAATACCTAATCTGTTAAAGCTAACATCTTTATATTAAAATTTCTGGTGAACACTTAAATACAAATTAATATAAATTAAATCTACTTTTTTTTTTAAAACTTCCTTACCTTATCTTGGATCCTTCCTGCTTGTCTGACTAAATGATGCTCAAGCCCTTGTTTCAGGTATGGTATAAATAGGATTTTTAACTAGCTGTATGCTAAAGCTCAGGTCTGAAACAGATGGCCAGTCAATGGCTTTTTATATGAGATAACAACTACAACCTTACAATCAAAGGTGAAATGGGATTAATTTATCCTTACCCTTTGAGAGCAATGAATAGGTAGATTGAATACGGAATGTAGACCTCTGTCTTATTGGTCAGTACAGCATTCATAATACGATCCACTGCATACTCTGGCTCCACAATCGGCAAAATTAAGGGGAACCTGCAGAAAAAAACAGAATATTAATGAAAAAGTTACTGTAACCCTCATATTATAAAAGGAAATTGCATCCCTGCTGACAGGTAATTAATTAAAATTTTTTAGAGCAGGTTTCCAAAACACCTTTAAAAGGCTTATTTATTATTTTCAACTGATGCAGCTTGAATTTTATTTTGCCCTCTGTACTGTCTGGGTAATGATTAATTACTTCAATTTCCCTGCTGAAAACATGTTTTATATGACCAACAGCTTTGTCTGGCCAAGCAACAGGGAAGGATGTAAATCATTATGAAGACAGGAGTTATTTGTTGGTTTTTTTCAATGACTTTCGGTGTGACTACCTAACTTATGGCGCAATATAAAGTTTACCAGCTGTGTTCAGCCATGTCATTGTTTTAGTATGGAAGGCCACTGCAGTAGAGTTTTCAGCAAGACTTGTGTTAGGACTCAAGGTACCTTTGAATTTATTGGTCATGCATTTATTTAACATACCTAGTTTTGACTCCTTCAAACATGCCAGTGTTGATGTAGAAGGGACAAACCACAGTGGTGTGGACCCCCGTCTTCCCCATGGCAAACAATTCAAACATCAGGCTGTCATTAAACCCTACTGCTGCATGCTTGCTTGCACAGTAATCTGCCAGCCCTGTCACACCAGACAGCCCTGCAGAACTTGCTATGCTGACAATATGGCCATGGTTCCTTGTCATCATGCTTGGCAGAAAAGCCTTCACAGTCTACAAGTAAATATGTTTACTTAAAGAATATAAATTAGGTAGTATTCTTTTGAGAGCATATACCCTAGCTTTGGCTGAACAATCAGTTATCTTCAAAATGTACAACAACAAGGGCCCAAGGACCCAATGCTCACTGGTGAAAAATTCTGCATGCAACAATACTGGAAAAAAAGAAAATTATCCATGAATTATCTGTTACTTTCAACAGGTAATGGATGACATAATAGCAGTATTTAGATGTTACAGATGTGTAAATAATCTGTAGATGATGTCACTCTCTTTTTTTAAATTTTGTATGATAACACAGGTAATATAATGAACATTTGTTTCTTATGGTGCACAAGAAGTCTGTGTAACACAGATAACCATACTTTCATTAGTTGAGTTTTTAAAGTGCAGGAAATGGACAAAAACCTTAATAATAGGGCTGTAACAATGCATCAAATAATAAATGCACTGAATTGAAGCCAGTTGATAGCTGTATCGGGCATGTAATGATCAATTTCAATTATTGCATTTACAATATGTTAGATAAAATTTTTAATATTTTAAGCTCATATAGAAGGATTGATAAACAATACATGATGTAAAGTAACCTCTTTTAAAGAATAAGAAAGTCATCTTTTAACCTACCGTAAAATCTCCACTTAAAACCGCACTTCCGATTAAAACTGCACCCAGACTTCGCCAAAATTCCAGGTGAGACACTGCAAGGGGCTCAAATACTAAGAACCCCCCTTTAAAACCGCACCAACTTTCGCTACGGAATGATTTGACAAAAGACACAATCAAGCCATCATCTAGAAATGAACACGCGTAGGTTGCGACTCGGCCATTCTTGTCCACTTAAAAATTCCTTGGGCATTTTATTTAAACACATCATAACACTTTTTTGCAGGGTCACTCAAGCATGAAGTTTGGGAAGACGTAAGGGCCGTCGAACCACTGCCTGTTTATAAAGATTTTATATTCCGTGCCGTATTCTTGTTTGCTACTGATTTGTCAAGGCAGTGTTCGCGCAAGGCACGCTGGGACAAAAGAGGGGGCTGTTCTGTTTACCACCCACCGCGTACAGCCGTTCAAAATATTCTTAGCAGAATACCGGGGCGTTTCGGCACATGGCGGCACTCAAACTTGATTTTAAAACGATCGTCTGCCATTGTGTGACTCTTTACAATGTCAGCTTTTTATTCATTTTATGTTTTAAACAAATAATCATTGCAAAATAATACCACAAATCGGTTTAAATTAGGCTTTTATTTCAATTTAGCTTGATCATGCCCAACGAAGTGGGCCGCTGTGTGTTACAGCAGGGTTGTTGTAAACGTATTATTTGGTGACAATTACCAAAATTTTATAACAAGTTATATATCACACGAAAACTAATCAGCAATATTTAATTTATAAATAAATAATCGTAAATAATACATTTACACACTGCTCCCATGCATGCGAGACTGCTGCTAGGAACGGCCTTCGAAAGTTGCAATATTATTGCCCACTCGCCGGCCCAAAAACGATGTCTGTCAGAAAGATATTCAGGAAACCCTTCTAGTATAAACCGCACAGTGCTTTCAGGAAATCAACCTGATTTCAAGATTTTGAATTTCTTGATTAAACCGCGGTTTTAAGTGGAGATTTTACGGTACATTAGCTGTTACCATAGTAGTGGATGCAAAGATTTATATAATAAAATTGGCCCATTATAGACCATGCCTATGCTAATTAATGTACAAAGTTTTGTGGATACTATGTTTTTGACCGGGTTCCTCCGCCACCGTCACCTGCAGCCATTTTTGTACAGAGTCCATCTGTTTGTCTGCTGTGGGATAAAATCACTCATATCTCTGCAGTGGTTTGACTTTTCAACCTGAAATTTTGCATGTGCATACACCTTGGAAAGTTTTGCGTTCAAATAACAGGTGGTGCCACCTACAATCATGTTTACGTGGCAGACATCCATTCTGATATGTAACACATGTAACTCTATTTCCCCTTGCCACTCAAGCCATGCCTCACTTAACCCATCCTACTCTGATTTTGGCGGATACACGTAGTCGCTTGTCGACTACCCGTATTCTAGTTCTGTAAAGACTCATTGAAGCATCACCTGGCAAGATAAGTATCTATAGATACACATCTTGGCCATTATATTATTGTTTGCAAAAATTGAATTAAGAATCAAATGAAGGAATTAAATTGAAGGGCATTAATCAATAATTCAATTGAAACAAAGATAACTCTGCACTTCAGAGGCCTACCTAAATGCAAGATTTTCCAATACCCAAGTCATTCAAAATCAATTTAAACTCTATGTAGATGATACTCCCATGCCTCTACTTACCCAAAAATGAGCTGATACATTAACATCCATGGTTTTCTGGATCAATTCATCCCGACAAGATAGGAACTTTTTCCCTGTGACTATACCTGCATTGTTCACAAGAATGTCTATATTCCCCACCTCTTTCTTCACCTGTCAAACAAACAGAAAGGAACATTACTTTATGTGTGCCACATTTCAAAACAAATCATTAGTTGTTCCTGAGGATCATGAACAATTTAATTAGGTTTTAATTAAGAAGAATGGGAGGACAAGACTCAGTCAAACATTTTAGTCATTACACACAAATCAACTTACAAGATTTTTTTTTCCAAATCAGGTTGAGGTCACAAAGGAGAGTCCATGTAGCAGACTATGAAAAAAACAAATGCATCACAAATGTGCATAATACCCCCGTCTTATATCTTGTGACTTCTAACCTCATCAAATATGTGTGAATTTTGCTGAGAATTAAATACAGGTGAGAAACTGTATTGATTAATATTTATACTAAGTTTCATGAATATCCATAAGAATTTTGTTAAGTCATCATGGCACAAATAAAGTCTGGTGACCTCTGACCTCATTAAATATGCAAGGATTTTGCCAGGTATCAAAATTAGGCGAGATATTATATTGGTTTATATTTATGTTAAGTTTCATCAAAATCCATCATATTCCTGATTTATCGTGGCCACACCACAAAGTATCCATGTGACCTCTGACCTCATTAAATATGTGTGGATTTTGCCTATAATCGAACTCGGGTGAGATAAACTATAGGTAAGTAGTTATGATGAGTTTTGTGAAAATCCATCAAAGCCCTGGTAAGATATTGCGGCGACACTAAAAGTTAATAGACAGACAGATGGTGGTTATACCATAATACATCCTGTCATAGAAGAGCTTATAAAAATAAGTCATTAGCTTCAATAATAAAAAACTAGATGTGTTGGAACGACACGAATGCCCCCGCCTGTTTAACATTTAACATTTGTTAAATTTTGTAAAATTTTTTAAGTTCAGGAAGTGTTGTATGGTCAAAAGTAGGTCAACAAGGGCAAAATGCAAACTCGATCTGTAAAGTGTCATTATCAAGCAACACACCAAAAATCAGGCCAGTATCTGCAGGCATTGTGAAACTAGAATATCAGCAGAAGCTGACAAAAGCCCTCAGCCAAAAGAACAGTGTTTAGAGGTGGTTACAGTAACAAGTTCTGAATATCTGTTCTCACATGGATATATATCTGTACATGTCTCAGTTATAAATTTAAAATGGAGAGGTATGTACCATGATTCATAACAATCCACCAAATGCTTCCTGAAATATAAGCTTCTAAGTTTTATTCTATTATAAGCTCTGTGACCTTGAAAAGTAGGTCAAGGTCACCCATCTTCAAACTTGACCGAAATTTTGTCCATATACATCTTCACAAAAGAAATAAAATTCCTATTGTGAATCATTTAAGAGATATCCCACTCACAAGGACAAAGTTGAAAAATCCAAGAAAAATTCATTAAAAATCAGGAATTGTAGGTGGTGCCTCCAAACTCGTGCAGCAGTTACAGACCATCAGTCCCTATGATCATAGTAAGTATTGTGAAAATCCACCAAATGGTTCCTGAGAAATAAGCTTCTAAATGTTTTTTCTATAATCAGCTCTAAAACGTAGAAAATAGGTCAAGGTCACCCATCTTCGAACTTGACCGAGATTTTGTCAATATACACCTTCACCGAAAAAATAATATTCCTACGGTGAATCCTTTTAGAGATATCCCGCTCACAAGCTCAAAGTTTAAAAATCTGATAAAAATTAAATAAAAAATCAGAAATTGTAGGTGGCGCCACCAAACTTGTGTAGCAGGTACAGACTATCAGTCCCAATAATCATAGTAAGTTTTGTGAAAATCCACCAAATGGTTACTGAGTAATAAGCATCTAAGTGTTTTTTCTATAATCAGCTCTAAAATGTAGGAAAATAGGTCAAGGTCACCCATCTTTGAACTTGACTGAGATTTTGTCGATATACATCTTTATCCAGGAAATAAAATTCTGACGGTGAATCCTTTTCAAGATATCCCGCTCACAAGGTAAAAGTTAACGGACGCCGGACGGACAGACGGACGGACGGACGGACGGACGGACAGCTTGGGTGACGAAAATAGCCCATCAGCCTAAGGGCTGAGGGCTAAAAAAGTCCATATATGTGCATTTTTCATGAAAATTTCTGTCTTTCATGAAATTTTCTATGTTCAGGATCTGTCATATGGTGAAAAATAGGTTAACTGGGACGAAACACGAACTCGATCTGTAACTGGTCATTATCTGCCCACACACCAAAAATCAGGCCAATATCTGCAGGCATTGCGAAAAAAAGTCTGTACAACTGTTTGATTTCGGAATGACGGAATGACGGACATGGGTAAAACTATATGCCCCGGCCACTTTGTGGCAAGGGCATAAAAATAATAATATGGGTTTGTTAGAAATACCCATATATTTCCTTAATTTTATTTTAATAATGGGTTAAAAACAACCATGGTGTATTTTTAATGGGTCATAAACAGTAATGTCCCATACAATTAACTTTATCTCTTTGTTACAACATCTATATAATGTTTTTTTATTTTAATAATGGGTTAAAAACAACCATGGTGTATTTTTAATGGGTCATAAACAGTAATGTCCCATACAATTAACTTTATCTCTTTGTTACAACATCTATATAATGTCAGCAAAGTAAACCAAGGTTTTATTTGTTGAGGGCACATTGAGCCAAGAACAGAGGGCAAGGACTTGATGTGAGTGGCTAATGTAAGTGTGACATTATGGGTTGTATCAAGAAATAACTAAAATCTGATAATACATGTGTTTTTAGTATTTCTGTTCTGAAAATTGGCATATAAACTACTGGTATGTATTTTAATTGAGATTTGATCATTCCAGTGTCACATGGGGTTTTTCTGTAGCTGACCTAGTGCGAAACAGAGACTCATCAAGGAAACACTGATAGTTCAAATTACACTTCCCAGTTTTTTTGCAGAAAAATAAACAGACTTTTATAGGAAAACGGGTGAGCTGATACACATACCTAATTATGAACATTCTACAGCTAAGTATAAATTCCATGCAATCATTTGTGAATGTGAAAGTGAAACTTTTTAGACTACACCTATATACCAGTAGATACAGGTTTCAGTAATCATAAGATTGAGCTGTCAGTCAGTGTGGTTAAAGCTCCTGATAGATCTTATTACTGATAAAGAAAATGACACCGAAATCAGTCACTTCATTATCAGAAGTGAAATTGACACAGCAGGGAGGTGAAATTCAAACATATATATATAGTAACAGAAACTAACACCCAATTTGTTGAAAAACAGCTGGTAGGTCATATTTAGGGTAACAGGCCAGCAGGGCCTGGGGTATATAGATATGAATACAGATCCTCACACACTGAAATGAAACCCCCATATATATCACTGGACATATAATCTGGTTTCTTTGCACTAAGTATTTGCAAAAATGTGTACTTTTATGTCTAAACTGACAAAAATCATTTTTTATTTAGTCAAAATACACTATTTCAATAAATGATTATCTTTATCTCCTAAATAATTTCTCTACAAAGACTAGACCCAAGCCATTGATAAAACGCAGGCTTAGGTCCTGTGGGCTCCTTATACTTTTCAAAGATAATCAGATTTGATATCAAATACTTTTTATAATGTTGTATTTACTTTGGATTCTGACCTACATGTTTTTAGAGGGATTTATTTTGTACATTTTGAGGGTAACTCATTTCCAGCTATGACCTACATTAATATTAATTTTAAAACTACATTCTGAATCTTAATATATTTCCCTGAGCATGTTCTATCATTCATGGCCACTACTTTTCAAATTTTATATTTTCATCTTTTCTTTGAGTGAAAACCATAAAACAATGCACCCTTTTGAGAGGCTTTGGATTACAGTCTAAACATTTCAATACTCAAATTATATCTGTAACAGCTAATATTTTGTTTTAACAAAAACTAATAGTAAAAACAGGTCCTGAATTCCTCCCCCCCCCCCCCCCCCCCGAACTTAAAATGTTATGTATACATGGCTATGGACAACCTGGAGATAACTACAGATGCATTCTGTAACCTCATATGAACAACATTACAGCAACCTGGCCTTTGATGTGGTATCCTGGGGATGCAAACTTATCCAAATAATGCTCTGCATCAGTAACATGTGACACCTTCATGATGTAACCAAGTGCAGTTATATATCCTGTTCACACTGCCCTACATACTGACCTGTAGCCTCCCATTAGAGGACTCAAATAGCCAAATTGTCACTCTTCCCCACAGATAAATGAGCATTTCTTAAAATTCATTTCATTTGTCATTAATTTAAAAGGTATTGTGGCACAGCTTGAACCTTCAACTGGCCAGTCCTGCTGAATTGTGGGATATCCGTTAATCATCTCATTGACTCCTAACGGTATCAGAGATATAGAACAGAATGTTAAATGTCAAATGAAGTACATTTGTTCAGTTACTACTTGGGTCTCAACCCTCAGTTGAATTTGTCTGTAAGGATATTTTGAAAGAAATTTTTCAGAATGACAGTCCTGTGACCTTAACCAATGACCTTGTAACCAAAAAATCTAAGAACTTAATATCCTAGAACTTGCAGCATTAGGATTATTGTAACAATCTTTTAAAAAGTGACCTTGACCTCTGACCAGATAACCTCAAATTCTACAGGTTTCCTCACTTTGGGCAAGTAAGCCATGTGTGAACGTCGGAAAGTTCAGGATGAAAAGTTTGATTTACAGTGCATCCACAATCTTTTTAAAGATGTGGCTTCTGTGACCTTCAACTTAGATCGCTGGACCCTGAAAATCAAAATGAATTTATATATGTGGTTGGTCATTATTAAATCATGTTTGAAGCCAGTCTGTCTATCCAAAGCAGAATTATCATCCATAAACTAATTTGTGAATGGATGGGCTCTGTGACCTTTACCTTTGACCTATGACCCAAAAATCAAACGGAATCTTCCCCTAGTGGCAGGTTAGCAATATCTTGAAGATGGAAGGTTTGTGATGAAAAGTTTGGCTTCAAATGCATACACATTCCTTTTAAAGAAATGGGTCCTGTGACCTTGACCTTTGGCCATTGGACCCCAAAATCAACATGGTTCTTACTTTAGTAGTGGGCCATTTATAATTTAAGTTTGAAACCAATATATCAAACCTAACTGGAGTTATCATCTGGAAACTTATTTGTGTGGATGGACGGATTGACAGACAGACAGACATACAAACAGACAGACTGACAAACAGGGTGATTAGTATAGGGCATCCACTTGTGATCAATAAACACCCCAGGTTTTGGGATACCAGATGTAATGACAGCTGAGAAACTGACATGATTGTTGTCATTTTATAGTAAATAAATAGAAAAATATTTGTTAAAATAGGAAAACCACCACGTTTCAGGAACTGACAAAACTAGTCATGGTCAATATTCAAGGCAAGATTCATGACAAACCATGCATTAATTATCAAGATATTGGAGGTTTTGTATCAAATTTTTTACTATTCTGGGGGGTACTTTCAAGCCCCGTAGCTTGAAGGAAAAAGGTCGCAGTGACCGTATTTCAAGTTACAAGGAAATTTTTAATTGACCTCCCTGGATGTTCACTTAGAAGTTTCTAGGACCAGCTGTTATGATTTGTGCCCTGCTAACAGAAGGCAGGACATCCAGACGGACGACGGACAAAGTGCCATTCCTATACCTCAGTTGACTTACAGTCAGCTGAGCTAAAAATGATTGTATCTGGCACCACCAGTCTTGTATAAAAAAAGATTTCAAAGATATATACATATGCCTAAGTTCAGACTGATATATCAAAACCCTCCTGAGAAATAAGCAGGGACACACACTGTGCAAAAAATTATTGTAGGTGGCACCACCAGTCTAGTATACGATAATTAAAATACGATAGGTATAAATATGCCCAATTTCAGGATGATATATCAAATTCCTCTATAGAAATAAGCAGGCACAAAAGTCACACACTGTTCAAATGTCACTGTAGGTGGTGACACCTGTCTTGTGAACAAGAAACCTATCAAAGACACATAGACAGGTCAAAATATTAGGCCAATACATCAAACTTACCTTAAGTCTGATGCATGGGGCTGACTACGCTTAGGTAAGAAAGGCAGTTGCCCCGAGTGAACTGTGACAAATTTGCTAGCTCAGGCTACTGCACTGAGTGAACTCATGACCTGCACCTGGCTAGACTGGGTGAACTTTTGACCTGTACCTGGCTGCACTGAGTGAACTCTTGACCTGTTGCCTAATCTGATACAGTTGGCAGTCTGCCAAAGCTATAAATAGATTGGCTCCACATGCAGCCCTGAGGGGCATGACACCCATGAGGTGATCACATGGTGCCCATGAGGTGTTCACATGTCACCCATGAGGGGATCACATGCCTTGTGTTTGGCTGCACTGACTGAACTCTTGACCTATATCTGGCTGCACTGAATGAACTCTTGATCTATTGCCAAATCTGAAACAGTTGGCAGTTTCTTAACCTATGTAAATATACAGACACAATCTTGGCCTGTTGGCAAATGTGTTTACACATACTGAAAGACTTTGGCTAAAATGCTTTTTTTCAAGCTGAAATATTCATAAACTTTTTATCAAAATATCTAGAAAAATAAAAGATTCAGTCCTTTTTTTGTTAAAGGTCCAATAATTCTGCCAAAAATTATTCAAGTAAACTTGAACAAAGGCCCCCTAAGAATAATTTTTTGGGCCATGTAACAGAATGTATAATTGAAACAATAATTTTGTAGAAGAACAATTTTGCAGTCCTCAGTTTGAGTTAGACATAATAATGGCCATAAGACCAACTTAAGTTTTTCTGATATTATTGAAAGAACCATGTCCTACGATAATTATTTTGAAAAATTGAATGATTCAACTTGACAGTTTCATCATAAACATTTTAAGCTGAAAGAGGCTAAAATTATGAGGTTTTTGCCTATAAAAAACAGGTCAATGTAGGTGGCACATCAAATATGAGTCATGTGACCAACATTTGCACAATACTTGATAATGCTAGCTTCTGTCATTTCTGAGATTACTTTGTCAGTATGCTTACTTGGCCAAATGACTGTTCAAATTCACTAAACTCCACTAAAATTCATCAACTGCAAACCATTTGAACAAACTTGAGAGTGCTTGCCTCTGGGATCATTTCTGTAAAATATTGAACAATTTGGCTGGACCGTTTACAAGAACACTTTTAAAGGTTTTTCAGCTTTTTCCCTATTAAATCTAAGTAAATGAAGTTAGGAAAAAACATAAGCTGAATCCCACAACATTTGATATGTGACAGATAATTGCATAAAATCTGGGGATGGTAGCTCCCGCAATTCCTAAGAAATTATGGGTTGATATACAAATGACCAATGACCCATGTACAAAAAAAGGTCAATGCAGGTGGCGCCACCAATACCTGAATTTCATATATGACTCATGTGACCAACACTGGCATAAAATTTGATGATGATAGCTCAGGCCGTTTCTGAGATTGTCATTTTAGTATGCTTTTTTGGACAGATGACTAGGTTCAACTTCCTGTGATTCGGCCAAAATTCACAGAACTTGAACCATTTGAACAAACTTGAGAGAGATGGTATAAAAGATTATTTCTGTAAAATATTGAACAAATTGGCTTGACCGTTTCAGAGGAGAAGATTTTTAAAGGTTTTTTAGCTTTTTCTCTATAAAATCTATGAAAATGCAGATTTTTTTCAGATGGCTAATTTTTTGCATTAAATTTCATGATGCTAGCTCCAGTCGTTTTCAAAATAGTATGGGTTAACATTTAACTGTGATTGTAAACATTGCCTGGCATGAGGAATATCTAACAAGTGACCCATGGGTCATGACGCTCAGCTGACTGGGAAGAGATTTGCAGAAGGAAATTTTATCATCTGAATGGTAGTATATACCCATTCAACTGAAGCATCAAACAGATTAAAGAATAAGCCAAGATTGTATCTGAATTTATATATCTCAAAATATGGGAAAAAATGCGTAAACTTTAAAAAAAATACAGGTGGTTCCACCAGTCTGCAGAAACTAATAAAAACACTTAATGGTCAACATCCATGCAAAGAATCATAGTGATTTCTGCATTAATTGTTCAGATACTTCAGCTTTTGAATCAAATTTTCCATTATTCTGAGGGATACTTCGGAGTCCTATAGCGTGAAGGATATGGGTAACAGAGACCTAATTTCAGATTTCCAAAGACACTCTCACGGGCCTCCTTGCATGACAAGAATGAAGATTCTAGGTCCAGTTGTTACAATTTGTGCCATGTTAACAGATGACAGCATCCTTAAAGGTCTCAAAAATAGAAAAAAAAATTCAAAAAAATTTAATAAAATATAGGTTGCACCATAAGTCTGAAGAAACTGATGAAACACTCCATAATCAATATGCATGTAAAGAATCATGGTGACCTCTGCATTAGTTGGTCAATTACTTCAGCTTTTGTATCAAATTTTCCATTATTCTGAGGGATACTTCGGAGTCCTATAGCTTGAAGGATATGGGAAACAGAGAACTAATTTAAGGTTTCCACAGACACTTTTCATGGGCCTCCTTGCATGACAAGAATGAAGATTCTAGGTCCAGTTGTTACAATTTGTACCCTGTTGACACATAACCACATCCTTAAAGGTCTTAAAAATAGAGAAAAAAATTGTAAAAATGTGTAACAAGCCCCATAGCTTGAAGAATATAGGTAACAGAGACCTAATTCCAGGTTTCTAGGGAGTCTGCAGAAACTGATGAAACATCTCATGATCTCTTTGTATGAAATTTTTGACTATTCTGGGGGGTACTTTGGGGCCCTACAGCATGAAGGATATGGGTAACAGAGACCTAATTTCAGGTTTCCATGGAGACTTTTCAGTGTGTCAAGAATGAAGATTCTAGGTCCAGTTGTTATGATTTGTGCCCTGTTAACAGATGTTCATATCTTTAAAGGTCTCAAAAATAGTGAAAAAAATTAGTTAAAAATCGAAAAATACAGGTGGCGCCACCAGTCTGCAGAAACCTATGAAACACTCCATGATCAATATCCATGCAAAGAACCATGGTAATATAGGCATTAGTTGTTCAGATATTTCAGTTTTTGTATCAAATTTTCAATATTCAGCGGGGGTACTTCAGAGCCCCATAGCTTGAAGAATCTGGGTAACAGAGACCTAATTCCAGGTTTCAAAGGAGACTTTTCATGGGCCTCCCCCAATGTCAAAAATGAAGATTCTAGGTCCAGTTGTTATGATTTGCGCCCTGTTAACAGATGACTGCATCTTTTAAGGTCTCAAAAATAGAGAAAAAAATCGTAAAAAATCGAAAAAATACAGATGGTGTCCGCAGTCTGCAGAAACTGATGAAACATCTCATGATTAATAGGTATGCCAAAAATCATGACCATCAGTGATGTAGTTAATGAGATATTGAAGTTTTTGTATGAAATTTTTCACTATTCTGGGGGGTACTTTGGGGCCTCATAGCTCAAAGGATATGGGTAACAGAGACCTAATTTTTGGTTTCCATGGAGACTTTTCATAGGTCTCTCAGAATATCAAGAATAAAGCTTCTAGATCCAGTCTTAACGATTTGTGCCCTGTTAACAGATGTCCACATTTTTAAAGGTCTCAAAAATAGAGAAAAAAATTCGTAAAAAATCGAAAAATATAGGTTGCGCCACCAGTCTGCAGAAACTGATGAAACAACGCATGATTAATATGTATGCCAAAAATCATGACCATCAGTGATGTAGTTAATGAGATATTGAAGTTTTTGTATGAAATTTTTCACTATTCTTGGGAGTACTTTGGGGCCCCATAGCTTGAAGGATATGGGTAATAGAGACCTAATTTCTAGTTTCCATGGAGACTTTTCATAGGTCTCTCAGAATGTCAGGAATGAAGATTCTAGGTCCGGTCTTTACGATTTGTGCCCTGTTAACAGATGTCCACATTTTTAAAGGTCTCAAAAATAGAGAAAAAAATTCGTAAAAAATCGAAAAATACAGGTGGCGCCACCAGTCTGCAGGAACTGATGAAACATCTCATGATTAATAGGTATGCCAAAAATCATGACCATCAGTGATGTAGTTAATGAGATATTGAAGTTTTTGTATGAAATTTTTCACTATCCTGGGGGGTACTTTGCGGCCTCATAGCTCGAAGGATATGGGTAACAGAGACCTAATTTTTGGTTTCCATGGAGACTTTTCATAGGTCTCTCAGAATATCAAGAATAAAGCTTCTAGATCCAGTCTTAACGATTTGTGCCCTGTTAACAGATGTCCACATTTTTAAAGGTCTCAAAAATAGAGAAAAAAATTCGTAAAAAATCGAAAAATATAGGTTGCGCCACCAGTCTGCAGAAACTGATGAAACATCGCATGATTAATATGTATGCCAAAAATCATGACCATCAGTGATGTAGTTAATGAGATATTGAAGTTTTTGTATGAAATTTTTCACTATTCTTGGGGGTACTTTGGGGCCTCATAGCTCAAAGGATATGGGAAACAGAGACCTAATTTTTGGTTTCCATGGAGACTTTTCATAGGTCTCTCAGAATATCAAGAATAAAGCTTCTAGATCCAGTCTTAACGATTTGTGCCCTGTTAACAGATGTCCACATTTTTAAAGACCTCAAAAACAGAGAAAACAATTAGAAAAGAATCGAAAATACAGGTGGCGCCACCAGTCTGCAGGAACTGATGAAACATCTCATGATCAATATGTATGCCAAAAATCATGACCATCAGTGATGTAGTTAATGAGATATTGAAGTTTTTGTATGAAATTTTTCACTATTCTAGGGGGTACTTTGGGGCCCCATAGCTCAAAGGATTTGGGTAACAGAGACCTAATTTCTGGTTTCCATAGAGACTTTTCATAGGTCTCTCACTGTGTCAAGAATGAAGATTCTAGGTCCAGTCTTTACGATTTGTGCCCTGTTAACAGTTGTTCACATTTTTAAAGGTCTCAAAAATAGAGAAAAAAATTCGTAAAAACTCTAAAAATACAGGTGGCGCCACCAATCTGCAGGAACTGATGAAACATCTCATGATAAATATGTATGCCAAAAATCATGACCATCAGTGATGTAGTTTATGAGATATTAAAGTTTTTGTATGAAAATTTTGACTATTCTGGGGGGTACTTTGGGGCCCAATAGCTCAAAGGATATGGGTAACAGAGACCTAATGTCTGGTTTCAAAGGAGATTTTTCATTGACCTCTCAGAATGTAAAGTTACAAGATTCTAAGTCCAGCGGTTACGATTTGTGCCAGGTTAACGGACAGACGGACAGACAGACAGACGGACGACGGACAAAGAGTGATCGCTATAGCTCAGCATGACTGAAAGTCAGCTGAGCTAAAAAATCATAAATCTTCATTTTTTAAAAGTTTTTAAAAAACATTCTTGTCAATATTAACAAATATAATCTGGTATCTTAATGTCTGGAGGCATGATGTAACGGATGCTGATAAACTGGTTCCAGGCTAGAAGTATCTGCTTCACACAGCTAACATATATGGTAAAATGACTCAATTCAATCTTTATTATTCAGCCAAAATTCATTCTTTGGAACCATAAAAGACAATTATTATAAGAATTATTCAGGGGATTATTCTTGTAAAATATTAAACAAATTGGCCTCAGTGGCGTCAGTCGAAAAACGTTTTGCAGGTTTATAACTCATATGGGAAAATAAAGCAAAATGGCTAAGTTAAGCTTCCAATAACTCAGCTAAAAATCACTGAACCAAATCCATTTGAACAAACTTGAATTATCAATATCTAAGGATAATTAATGTGTGAGATTTAAGAATTTGGCCCAGTGGTTTTTGAGAAGACGATCTTTGTAGCCACTGAGATAAAATGGGCTGTTATGGCATATGACTAAATTCAGCTTCCCATAACTCAGCCAAAAATCACTTAACTGAGACCATTTGAACAAATTTCAGAAAAAACTACCCTAGGATCATTTCTGTGGGATATTAAACAATTTGGCCAAATGGTTTCAGAGTAGAAGTTTTTTGTAGCTGTCAGTATGATACAGGCACTGATGACCCCCGTTCAAAAAAGGCCGATGCAGGTGGCGCCACAAATACATGAATTTCAGACATGACTCATGCGACCAACATTGGCATAAAATTTGGTGATGATAGCTCAAGCCGTTTCTAAGATTGTAATTTTAGTATGCTTTTTTGGACAGATGACTAAGTTCAACTAGATGTAACTCGGCCAAAAATCAACAAACTTAAACCATTCGAACAAACTTGAGAGAGATTGTTCCAGGACTCATTTCAGTGATATATTGGACAATTACACTGAACAGTTTAGGAGAAGAAGATTTTTTAAGTTTTTTTTAAGCTTTTTCTCAAATCTAAGAAAATGCAGTTAGCCAAAAAATAAGCAAAATCCGTTAGAGTTTTTTAGATGACTAATTTTTTGCAGAAAATTTCTTGATGCAAACTCTTGCCATTTTCAAGAGAGTATGGGTTAACGTACAGACGACGGATGACGGACCACGGCCGACGGACAACGGACGCCACCAGACCATCGCATAAGCTCACAGGTTCGCTAAAAATTCTGCCCTGTGGTTATGGAGGGGTTCTCAGGAAACCTATGCGGCGATGGCGACAGTGTCAGCATCCGACTGAAAACACAGAATCCGCAAAACTCTGTTCTGACGGATACAATGATTGTAGCTGGCACCACCAGTCTTATATACAACGAAGAGATATATACATATGCCCAATGTCAGACTGATATGTCGAACCCCTCCTGTGAAATAAGCAGGGACATACACTGTGCAAAAAATATTGTAGGTGGCGCCACCAGTTCTGTACACTATAAAGCTACCCGATATGTATAAACATACCCAATTTCAGGCTGATGTATCAAATTCCTCTGTAGAAATAAGCAGGTGCATACACTGCAAAAGTTAATGTAGGTGGCACCACCTGTCTTGTAATTGAGAATACCATCAAAGATGCATAGACAGGTATCAGTCCAATACATCAAACTTCCCAAGAGTTTGATGCACTGGGCTGACAAGGCTTAGGTGAGTAAGGCAGTTGCCCCCCGAGTGACCTGTGACAAATTGCTGCCTCAAGCTACTGCACTGAGTGAACTCTTGACCTGCACCTGGCTTGACTGAGTGAACTTTTGACCTGTACCTAGATGCACTGAGTGAACTCTTGACCTGTTGCATAATCTGACACAGTTGGCAGTCAGCCAAAGCTATAAATAGATTCAGGCTGAACTTTTGTGCCAAATGTGATGCACTGAGCAGTCAGCCAAAGCTATAAATAGAATGCAGCTACTGCACTGAGTAAACTCTTGATCCATACCTGGCTGCACTTCTTCCAATCCTGGCACTGAGCCAAAACTATTTATAGAGCTGACATCATCTTGGCTAATTGCCAACATCAAGGCACTGGCAATCTGCCAATGGTAAACCAAGTGCTGCCATCTGTACACAAAAGTGGTCCCTACTTGAAATAACTTTGAAATTTATTTTCCCAATACAAAATGCTTTTCAGCTGACTTTTTATAAACTAGAATATCAGCAGAAGCTGACAAAAGCCCTCAGCCAAAAGAACAGTGTTTAGAGGTGGTAACAATAACAAGTACTAAATATCTGTTCTCAAATGGATGTAGATCTGTACATGTCTCAGTTATAAATTTAAAATGGAGAGGTATGTACCATGATTCATAACAATCCACCAAACGCTTCCTGAAAAATAAGCTTCAAAATTTTATTCTATTATTAGCTTTGTGACCTTGAAAAGTAGGTCAGGGTCACCCATCTTCGAACTTGACTGAGATTTTGTCGATATACATCTTCACCAAAAAAATAAAATTCCTATTGTGAATCCTTTTAGAGATATCCTGCTCACAAGGCCAAAGTTGAAAAATTTAAGAAAAATTCATTAAAAATCAGAAATTGTAGGTGGCACCCCCAAACTTGTGCAGCAGTTACAGACCATCAGTCCCTATGATCATAGTAAGTATTGTGAAAATTGTCCAAATGGTTCCTGAGAAATAAGCTTCTAAATGTTTTTTCTATAATCAGCTCTAAAACGTAGAAATATAGGTCATGGTCACTGATCTTTAAACTTGACTGAGATTTTGTCAATATACATCTTCACCAAAAAAATTAAGTTCCTACGGTGAATCCTTTTAGAGATATCCCGCTCACAAGCCAAAAAATGAAAAATCCGATAAAAATTCATTAAAAATCAGAAATTGTAGGTGGCGCCACCAAACTTGTGTAGCAGGTACAGACTATCAGTCCCAATAATCATAGTAAAATCCACCAAATGGTTCCTGAGTAATAAGCATTTAAGTGTTTTTCTATAATCAGCTCTAAAATGTACAAAAATAGGTCAAGGTCACCCATCTTCGAACTTGACCAAGATTTTGTCGATATACATCTTTACCGAGGAAATTAAATTCTGACGGTGAATCCTTTTCAAGATATCCCGCTCACAAGGTAAAAGTTAATGGATGCCGGACGGACAGACAGCTTGGGTGACGACAATAGCCCATCAGCCTAAGGGCTGAGGGCTAAAAAGAAATCAGGAATATATGTAAAATTATTACGGATGCATACTGAATGCAAAATTAAAATACAGTTATATATCATTGATAGCAAATTCTTGAATTAAGTTGAGTAGGGATACCAATAATTTATAATCCACGTACAGTTGTCTTTATATAGCCACAGAGAGGTGAATATCCATGATTGTAACATTGCCTGGTATGATAAATAACTTAAATCATAAATCTAAATTTTTTAAAAGCTTTTAAAAAAACTTTCTTGTCAATATTAACCAAGTATAACCTGAAATCTAAATGTCTAGTGGCATGATGTAATAGATGTTCATAAACTGGTGCCAGGCTAGATGTAACAGCATCACACAGCTAACATATATGGTAAAATGACTCAATTCAATCTCCATAATTCAGCCAAAAATCACTCATGTGGATCCATTAATGACGATTATTATAAGAATTATTGCAGAGATTATTCTTGTAAAATATTTAACAAACTGGCTTCAGTGGCATCAGTCCAAAAATGTTTCGCAAGTTTATAACTCATATAGGAAGATACAGCAAACTGGCTAAGTTCAGTTTCCTTTAACTCAGCCAAAAAGCACTGAACCAAAACCATTTGAACAAACTTGAATTATCAACATCTGAGGATAATTAATGTGTGAGATTTAAGAATTTGGCCCAGTGGTTTTTGAGAAGAAGATCTTTGTAGCCACTGAGATAAAATGGGCTGTTATGGCATATGACTAAATTCAGCTTCCCATAACATAGCCAAAAGTCACTGAAAAGAGACCATTTAAACAAATTTCAGAAAGCACTACCCTAGGATCATTTCTGTGGGATATTAAACATTTTGGCCATATGGTTTCAGAGTAGAAGTTTTTTGTAGCCCTCAGTGTGATACAGGCACTGATGACCCCGTACAAAAAAGGCAGATGCAGGTGGCGCCACCAATACCTCAATTTCAGATATGACCTATGTGACCAACATTGGCATAAAATTTGGTGATGATAGCGCCAACCGTTTCTGAGATTTAAATTTTAATATGCTTTTTTGCACAGTTAACAAAGTTCAACCTCCTGTAACTCGGCCAAAAATCTCCGAACTGGAACCATTCGAACAAAATTGAGTGAGATTGTTCCAGGGATCATTTCTGTGAAATATTGGACATTTTGGCTGGACAGTTTCGGAGAAGGAGATTTTTAAAGCTTTTTTATCTTTTTCCCAATAAAATCTAAGAAAATGCAGTAAGAAAAAAAATAAACAAAATCCAATATAGTTTTTTGGATGACTGATTATTTGCAAAAGATTTGGTGATGCTAGCGCCAGCCGTTTTTGAGAAAGCTATGGTTAACGTACAGATGACGCACGACGTACGACGCACAATGCCGCACCATCGCATAAGCTCACAGGTTCGCTCAAAAGGGTTGATTTATGTTAAGCCAGATGATCCATGTTCATCACGCATACACACCTTCTCTGCTGCTGCGTATATACTGTCCCTGTTGCTGAGATCACAGACATAAGTATGAACCTTCCCACCGAGACGACGACAGTGAGCTGCTGTCTCTTTGTTTGGTCCCTCTTGGATATCCCATAATACTAAGTTGGATTTCAGCAAGGCAAATCTGTAAGCCATCAATCGCCCCATTCCACTACCTACAAAATAACTGGGGTTCATAAGACATTGACTTTTACATGACTAGTGTTTACTAAGAGCAAATGGTGTTAAAAAGAATTATGAATGCTTTATAGAAACTTGCATCTTTAATTTGTGGATGTTATCTGTAATGAATAATGTTAGTTGGCTTATTCTTTTACACAATTTTTCACATCTTCAAGAAATAGCTTTATCTCTAAATTCCTGTGCATGGCAAGGTTTCTTATTGATAAAAGGATTTACTGCTTGCAAAAAAAATGCTTCTAGTGCTGCAAGGATTACTTAAATCAGAATACTTCTGATCTAGTACTCAGATATGAAATCAGGACTTGAAAATAAACTCTCTGCTGAAATATATCAATGTACAGTAAAACTCCTTTATAAAAGTCACCATTCAAACTGTGAAAAGAGGCCCTAATTGAGGAGTTGTCTTATAACAGAACTGACTCTTCATATTAAGGATTCAATTGTGGGAATGAGGCCTCAGTTAAAGGCCTGGCTGCTTAATTGAAGAGTGACAATAAACAATAACAGTTCATGCTTTTATTGATTACACTATCAACTGCCAAATCCATTTGAAAAAGATTTACTTATACTTAAATGACATACTGATAGGCTCACAGCATTTATTCTTTTCCCCTAGTTATGGCTACAACTAAGAGTCATTTTAAAAGTTATTTGATAAGCGCCCTTTTGGCCCTCTGACATTAGAAAGTATACAATCAGCTTAATGACTGTCAGAGTGCCGTTACATCCCTCAAAGAGGTACACACTTTAAGGCTCCATGAGGATGCAAATATTTTCGTCATTTTTGACAACACCTCATGTTTTTCATATACGCTGTCAATTGACTTAAACCAGACCAGAAATTTTTCACTTTTCCAATGGAAATGCATTAATACAGGTTTGCCTTTCCAAAGAAATAAATTGCCTTTCCACTAAAGATGCATCCTACCATCATATCAAACTTTCAGTCGCACTTAGTGTAAACCTGATTCTGCCATCTTACATGCCATCATACTTGAACACTTTTTTTTTATTTTTGTGTCATTTTGTTACTTGAACTACTTATCAGCTACTAATGTTGAAAACATCTAGGTATTCACCTTTCCAACAAATTGGTACAAAATGAAATATTCCTCTCCTTGCTGATGTAAGCCTGTCTGAGACAGACAGAAAGGCCTTAATTATTAACACCCTTGTCACATGGCTCTGTATAAGCTTTTAACTTGATTTAAATGATATTTTTGCTGAAATAACTGAAGGTTCGCGGAGCGACTATAGAATCTGTCCTACATATTCTATATTTACTACAGAGAAATAAGGGACAGTAGTAGATAAGAAAATAAATGGATCTATGATGAATGTCGTACGGTTATAGATGCCAACTGGTAAAAATCAGTTGATGTACATAGCCATATAGGCATAGGATCACCAATGGATAGGTAGTAGCGTCACCCTTCCGCCATAGGTCGTTTCTACTCAAAACCAATCTCTTCTGTTTGGGCACTGTGGGAAGGACCGAACTACTTGACAAGTGTAGCCTGGTACCAAATTCTCTTAACACGAAATTAACGGACGGACGGACGATAAACCATAACTACAGCACATATATACCGGGTTACTTATCAGCTAATAGTCAGACGTCAGCTGAGCTAAAATTGTGGGTTCACTTAACTTGCCGAAGCCCAAAGTTCAGCCCCGTATGTATTATGCATCTATATATAGTACGTCCCAGTACCCGTGTCAACATGTTTTCTGGGATAATTTTTCATACGTGTAAAGCAGTGTAAACCTTTCTTGTCCAAAGGTTGCAGGAGCTATTCCGCCGACTACCTGCGTAAAAAGTAATGCCTTACCTTGTTTTTATTTTGTATGAGACAATCTAAAATATGACAAAACAGATCACAGCGTTTACGAATTATTCCTTGTCTGAGAACTGATAATAAAAAAGCCAGTCAAACTTATGACGTCAGTCAATTGAAGGTAACGCGCGACCGAACATTGTGACGTCTTTGTGACGTCACTTTTCTCTAACGAACACAAAACGCAGCCATAGACACGGAAAGTGTACCATGGAGGAAAGTACTGTCTAGCAGTGCCGATAAGACGCCAACCACGGTATTTCAGCATAAATAAAGCAAAAGAGTCGCAAAGTACATTCGTTTTACATGACATAGAACTACTTTACACAAAATTCAACGCATTTTAACGGTCTACATTGGCTCCTTTTCACAACGTGTGTATTTCCGCTGTCAGTGTACATGTTGATGCCGCGCAGTGCATTATTGGAGTCAGATTTTGACTCGAACAATCCCTAGACAGCAGTGTCGTACTCTTGAGAGTCCGGGTCTGCGCAGTGTGGTAGTAGCGTAGGACAGAATGGGCCAAGTGACAAACCTACCTGATCCTGTGATAAGGACGTTCTCGCCCGCCACATTTTTCCAGCGCCAGGAAGATGGGACGAACGCGAAAACGATTGCCTCGGCAATGTAATATAGTGTTAAAACAATACATACAGCGATCTCTCTCAACAAATCTAGAATGTAAGCCCAGTCCATATTGTCAGGTTAAATATTACTGCTTAGGAGTAAAACTTCTGGGACAAACTTCGTGAGCCTTTCTGGCGGGTAAGGTACAGGCTACAGCTGATGTTGGACCCAGTCACGGTCTACAGCTGATGTGTGTTATACAGTTTTGACAGCTCTTCCCTGAATATCGCTCAGTGCACGCATATGACCGGGCCGGGATCAAAGGGCAAAGGTAAAGGTGAGCAAGGCGTCAGGGTAGGGCACTTTAGTGTCTTACACAGACACACGGTGTCGCTTCACACACAAAATGCACTGCTTATCACTGCGCCACTCTGCTCCTGGTCCAGTCATCAGTGGTCATGGTTTACACCCTAGGCATTTCCATGAAGCTTATCCCATGGCCCAGGACAGGGGGAAGACCATGTCACGGCTAAGTAACTTGCTGACAGGGTGTAAAGGCAAAATGTACTGCTTGTATATCAACTGTTGTTCCAAGAGCAAACTTGAGCTGTGAATTGCTCTCCCGTGTTCAAATAAAATATTTATTCAATTGAAACACCAAAATATAAGATATAAGAAAATTTATTTATCAAAACTTATTGAATATCACAAGATAGAGTTCAAGTAAATTATTTAATTAAACATTTTAAATTTCTTTAAGAGGACTCTATTAAAATCGTGCATTTACTTAACTGTAATGAAGAATATTAGATAGAATTGCTCTATCTTTTGATGTGATTGAATGATCTTTTTATTGAAACAAAATTATACTTTTTCTTGTATTATTACTTGGTTTAATGATCTTTGAGAGAGGACAATCGATAGCTCTGACAAAAATCTATATCAAACATAAAAATAATATATTCATAAACCTTTACAGCAAACCAAATAAGTTTTTATATCATTCATAACCTGTAGCACGTACACTGAAATCATAAAAAAGTATATATAACAAGGACATTATAAGTAAAAAAACTGAAGCCATTCAATAATCTGTGATCTTCATGTGATTTTTCAAAGAAAGCCTTTAATAACCGCTTACGGATATATGTGCATATATGTATATATTAAAAACTTATCACATTCAGATCCTTCACTGAAGACGTTTTGCTTGGAAAAGAACATAAAATACATTTATGTGTACATGATTATACGCAACAAGTTGAACACCCCCCCCCCCCCCCCTTTCTCCCCGCCTGCTTCACGCACAGTCTTTTGATTTTTCCTCAAATTGTTCATTTATTGTCGAAGTCACGCCTGACTGATCACAAAACGTATATTATCACGGTTTATGAAATGTATATTCTATAGATTTACCTGAGTTATAGATAAATGAAATTCTAGAGTTTAGCTTGAAATAATAAATAAGTAATTAAGTTCCAACCTACTATAAATAAGGCTTAAAACAACTTTTTATCAACAAAGTTGATAAAGGAACAGGGGTAATTGAAGAGACTGCTTCAATGTATATGACACACACGACTTTTCAGACCGGAAAATAAAATATTATAATGTTATACAATGTATACAGTCCTGTATGTTCATCATTGCTGTGATAAATGTTAACGAATTGCCAATAAGTATAGTTAAGCTTTTTCATTCCACAGTGCTTTCACAGTGCTGCTCAACGCTTTGCCAAATTTCGTACAGTATACTAATACAGACGCACAGCAACGCATATACCATGCAGGAATGGATCCAAGGTGGGATAGGGGATCTCCCATCGCTCCCAGTATAGATAAATAGGATATATGATATGAAATATATACAGTGAAACCTCGTTTTGTCGAAGTTAAAGGGACCCTCAGAAAACTTCGACACATCCGAGGTTCAACACAAGCGGGTTTTATTTGGTAATAATTTAACTAGAGCTGTCCGGAATATCGAGTCTGTAACTTCGACATAAGCGGGGTATTCGACTTAAGCGAGTTTAACACGAGGTTTCACTATATATATATATATATTTATATATATATATATATATATATGTATATATATATATATGTATATATATATATATATATATATATTATTATTATTATTATTATTATTATTATTATTATTATTATAATTATTATTATTATTAAGGGTTTCCGCGACCCCTAAATATTCGCCGGTAAACGGACTTTTTCCCTCGAGAAAGCACCTGAAAATTCCCCCATCCTCTGGAAGCTATCATATATATTTCAGCCTAGAAATTTGCCTTGCCCGAGTTCATATGATAGAATTGTTCTTAACGCTTTGAGATCGTCGCGTTCCCGCTTTAAATGTCCATAACTTCATTACTGTTCATATATTTAATAAGAATTAAGTGTTCTTATGAACGCTTTACAGCGTGGGATTTTGGAAAATGATGCCCCATAATCCCTGCCTTTAATACAGGGCCAGCACCCAGCAGGCTATAGCACTTTAATTTAACACATGGAAGCCGTGATATCACTTCAGCAAATATCAGATGACGTCAGGCTGCATAATTACTAAGAAATGTCAGTACAGTTATTTTCTAGTGGTCCTTTGATTGAAAACACGATGCGTCACCTCACAAGTCAACTGATCATCAGTGATAGCACTGTTTAAAACATTGCACAATAAGTAGGCTTATTAATTTACGTTATATGTATGTGCTTATAATGACGTGCTGAAATTGTCGTCCGCGGACAATTTTTCCTAACGTAAAATAAAAGATCATGAATGAACTGAATGCTTTGGGGCAGACGGGTGTTTTTCTGTATACTAGTCTCTGATTTGCTCTGTCTTGCATTGGCCGGGCGTCTTTCCACATAGTGGAAAGTATAACTGTGCCAACATTTATTATGCAAAAATTAAACTTTCGTCTGTCGGTAAACTTGTTATGGGATCTGACTGCTAAAAAATAGAAGCGGACACCCGAACCGGACTAAGAAAATAGGATTAATTTTCGCTCTGTGTTACCGTGCTTCATGGGCGTTACACGTAAATGAAATTATTATATCTCCTTTGCTGATATTAAAATCCTCGTCCTTGATGAAAATTGGACAGAAGGTCGCTAATCTACATAACGCGTAGGTAGGCAATAATGACGAACACATTACAGACTTGTATAGAAAATTACAAGATTACTAAAAGTATGTAAATTCAGGCGACATTTCTTTAAATTGTTACACGAAATTGCCATGTCACCAAAGAAATGTAAAAAAAGTCATGAAATGCCAGAAAAGTCATGACATGATGACTGGAAAATTAGTAGCTGCATATGCGGCCTTTCTTTCGTCTTTCTCCGGTTTCTCCAGGGCCCCATGTGAGACCCGGTTCTAGGGCTAGAAAATTAGATAAAGCTTTGCCGAAAAACCAGAATAGTGAACGTAATGCATTTGTGAAATTCTTATCAAATAATTTTTTTTTCAATCTAAATTTCAAGTTCTGCATGTTTATAATTGAAAATTTGCTCATTGTCCTTCGCACGGGTCCGTTTTGCGCTATATTTAAGGAGCAATCAGTTTGAATGCGCTAAACAATATATATATATATATATATATATATATATATATATATATATATATATATATAATTATTTATATATATATATTTATGTGTGTGTGTTTGTGTTTGTTTATAAATATCAGCACTGATATGTCCCCTAGCTGGTAAAGATTTCTCGATATATATAGTGTGAACATATATATGGGGCTTTGCTTTTCTGTCCTAACTTTAGAGTGTTCCATTAGACTGATATATTTATACATTTTTTCTCTATTGTGTTGCTGTATCGCCTGAATCAGATACCCTGGCACAAGCCTTATTAGGAAGGGATTATAGCATAATTTGGGTGGATATAGGCAGTCAAATTAATGGAACCGAGTCCCACTATAGATTTCTTGTAACGGTCATACGACAGATTTTCACCTATCCCCCTTCGCTCCCGAGGCAGCGGAAATCTCGCGCTTCTAAAGAAGCTACTGATTTTCCCGCTGCCTGCTTTGACCGTTTATAATGCACTTAAACACCAGATGGTGCACATGGGCCTGTCTGCTGAAAAAAAAATGCTGATGTGACTAGCTGCCAATCAATGCAAGTCAACAAACACTCGACAGGCATCAGGCTCCGACCAGAAACCACGTGTAGGGCCATTCTCTCTGAGCTACGCTCCCGAGGCAGCGGAAATCTTGTGCTTCTAAAGAGGCTACTGATTTTCCCGCTGCCTGCTTTGATCGTTTATGATGCACTTAAACACCAGGTGGTGGGCCTTTCTGCTGACAAACTGCTGATGTGTCTAGCAGCCAACCAAATGCCAGTCAACACACACTCGACAGGCATCAGGCTCCGCCCAGAAACCACGTGTGGGGCCATTCTGTCTGAGCCTTTGGCCTGTTCAAACGGTTGCCGGGGCGATGAGCTGTCACTAGAAACGAAATGAACAACATTGTATTCCTCGCTTGGCTGGTAAACCGTTTTGTCTTCCAGCACAGGGTCTCATCTCATTGGACCAAAATACAGTGCTCCCCTCTGGTGTAGCGATTCAGGATACGAGGTCAAAACAAACAGCGCTTAGGATATATGTAGTAGGCCTATAAGTAAAGCGCTGTGTAAAGAGCGTATCTCTGAGCCTGTGGCCTGTACAAACAGACGCCGGGGCGATGAGCTGTCACTCAAAACGAAATGAACAACATTGGCTTCAAGTTTTCTTCGCTTGGCTGGTAAACCGTTGTCTTCCAGCACAGAGTCTCATCTGATTGGACTAAAATACAGTCCTCCCCTCTGGTGTAGAGATTCAAGATACAAGGTCATAACAAACAGCGCTTGCGATATAGGTAGTTGGCATATGGGTAAAGCGCTGTATAAAGAGCGTACTATCCGCCATGCATCCCCATCCCACCCCAACCCCGATTCTCCACTGTTGGGTATTCCCACTGATCTAACTTTTTAACCATCTCTAATAGTTTGGGGGATCTATTTTTCTGCATGTAAAGCAGAAACGATATATGGTCATTCCTTTTTTTTTTTTGTTTTGTTTTGACGGATTGGTTGACAATCGCGTGACGTCACCTTTTCCTAATTTGCACATTATTAAAAAATTATTACAGATATCGGTACCAAACTTACCCCTGCACTCCTACACTGTAAATGACTCAAGCCTGTAAAAGTTTCAATTTTCTTATAGTTTCTAGGTCGAATGATTTAGTCAGTGGAAACGTAGCCTAACTGAAAAGTGCTGAGTATCTCATTTCTTTCCGCATGTGTCAATTCAAAGCCGAACCCCTATAAATGTTGCAATGGAATTCAGAATTTATAATTGCAATTTAATCCATTTTTTCTATACCTGTAATAACTTGGAAGGTAATCGACATTAAAAATCCCCCAAAATCGCACTTTTTGAGCGCTGTGACCTTGATAAAGTAATTGGACCATTGTCTCATTACGTAATCAGTGGTAATATCTTACTAATTAATATCTTAACATAAGCTTATGTAACGTAATAGTATTTTTTAATGGTTATGGAAACCGCTTCCACGTCCTAAATCTAAACCAAAACATTGCCCTGTCCCCACATTCAGAAACAGAGCCTCCCATCTGCTCCGATGTCCATGAGAGTCCAGATATACCTCAACATGCAGAGTATAGACATATTACACTCAGTCTGGCTGCATATTATACGCAGAACAGGAACTTTCTGGTCGTTTGTAGCTCTAAAGATTGATGATGACAGGGCGGAAATTAAGGGGAGACCGAGAAAAGATTGAGGCTAAATATAACAATATGAGTGACATGTAATGTCATTAGCTCTGAAACCTTACTCTCAGTTCTAGTTATAGTACATGACACTAAAACGGCACACCACCCAAGCACGTGTAACCGACTTTGAGCAAGGGCACTTAAGATATTCATTCTGAACTGGGATGTCCAATATTTTTACATATCAAAGAGGATTTTCAAGTAACCTGCACCAATTTTTCACTACACAAAATATATTATAATTCTTAAAATACTAAAATATATGTTAATAAGTGTATATGTATGTGGCATATTGACTCATTAAGGTATCTTTATCGTTTGGACTCTAGCATCATTCCAAAAAAAAAGATTTTCGTTTAGGCCCAAAAAATTTAATTATAAAACTAACATAATGTTCCATCTGATGAAATGCGTCGATCCATCAAGTTCGATAAGGCTACTGAAAAGTATCACTTTGCACAAGAGTGATATTCCAAACACAGTTTTCAAATTGATTTATGGTAAGCAATATACAAATATTTTCAGACGATGTTTTGTTTTCCCCGTACAGTTGCTTAGTCGGGGGGTACTGTGAACAGTCCCCCCCCCCCCAACTTTTTACTTTGCATGCAACATTGGTAATTCGGTAACTTCGTTTTCTCTATTTCCAGATACTTAATATCTGCTTGTGAAATTTAATGTATGATTCAAGAGTTTTTTTTTAACACGACAAACTGAGTCATATATATAATCATCTCTAATAATAATGATGATGATATTAATAATAATAATGAATGCATGTCCATGGATCTTGGATACCTTCATCTCGTACTCATAACTGGTGGCGCTATCTGTGAACGTTTAACTCGGCGTCCAGTCGTGCGCTTGCTATGGGTAAATATCGCTAATATCATACGGGTGGTTCATTAATCGGCCTGAAAATAGCATATCCATCCAACTTAGATGGACAAGCTTTCCCATACATATGTCAGGTGGCGGCATCTATAACCATGTATTTATATGCATTCTTACAGTAATCTCAGGAGTGGTTCGACGTATCCACCTAAAATATTGCATTTTCATAGATCTTTAATATTTTTATCTCTCATACAAGACACCTACAATCGATTTTCGCGTAGCGTCCATCTATAACTCTGTTCAAGGGGAGGGGGAAATTGCACATATCTCAGGAGTGGATGGATGTATTAGCCTGATTTTTGGCACATTTATCGATCTTGGATAGCTTTGTCGTAGACGACTCTGGTGGCGCCACCTACCACCACGTTTTCGTAAAATACATTCCTGTCTCAGCAGTGGCTCAATCTATAAGCCTGAAATTTTGCATGTCAAAAGATCTTGGATTGCTTTGTCTTGTATACAAGACTGGTGTTATCGGCATGTCCATCCATCTTGTGTAACTTTCTCGTACACAGGATTTGCGGCGCCACCTACAATCACATATTTGTACAATAAATCCATGTATTTATCTCAGGAGTGGTTTTGTGTATCCCTCTAAAGAAAGTACACGTTCATATATCTTGGAATGGTTTATCTTGTACAAGACTGGTGGCACCACCTACACTCATTTTCATCTGGCGTTCGCTTGTGGTTCTGTTTTGGTTGAAAATCTCATATCTCTGGAGATGTCCAATGTAACGGCCTGAATATTGCAAATCCATCCATCTAGATAGCTTTCTCACACACAAGGCAGGTGGGGCCATCTACAAAAATTTATTCATAAAATACATCAGTGCAATTATCTCTGCAACGGTGTGACGTATCCGCCTGAAATTTAACAGGTCAATATATCTAGAATGGCATTATCTTGCACACATGACTGCATGGTGGTGCAACCTACAATAATTCATTTTCACTTTGGTCCATAAGTGCATCTTGCGATACTTGGGCATCTCTGAGGCCACAAATCTGGCGGGTTGTCATGTCAGGAGACACTCAGGCCCTCACTTTATCCGTGCCTTCATATTCTAGTTCACACTTTTTTTCACCCATGTACTCTATATATCAAGTTTCCATCTATGCTGTGACAACTGTTTCTGTTGTTTTAAATATTAAATATGATACAAGAATATTCAATTTCTTGGATGAATTTAGAATTTATCTGGATTCCAACCTAGATGTTCCCATGTAAGTATATATAATATAATATAATATAATATAATATTATATATATATATATATATATATATATATATATATATATATATATATATATATATATATATTGTGTCTATGCTCGTAAACAATCCGACACCCCCCCCCCCTTATAAATCATGCTACGTCCTAGTTTCCATCATGTTCAAAACAATTTTGAAATGTATAATTTCTTTTAAAAAGAAAGAAATCATAAAATATCGCATTAAGATGAACTTCAGTCACCTGATTAGCCGATGAGGCGAAACCGGCGGTAGTGATTCAGATTCATCACATACCTCTGTTGTGTGACCGCGGAGGAAAACTGCATTACAACAGATCATTTCTACTTATATATATACATATTTATATAAATATATATGTGTGTGTGTGTGTCTGTCTGTCTGTATATATATATATATATATATATATATATATATATATATATATATATATATATATGTCTGTGTGTGTGTTTTGGTCCAAATTGTGACTTCAGCTCAAGATGGTTCACTTGCTATATACATGTACATGTATTCGAGTCCAAGTTTCCCCCTAAGCCGCAGATCCACGTTGACCAATATGCACTCTCTGTGGCGTGCGCTGCCGAATGGCAAGCACAATTGATAAGGGATAAATCACAAGTAACAAACCAATTAAGATCCATTGTTTGAGTCAGGTAGAGGTGGCAACGATAACAAGTGCCTGATTGGCACATGCAGAGTATAATGTACCATGGTGCATTTATATTGTAGCCAAATCACAAGTGTCTGAAAGGAATTCTCTGTATCCGAATACTCGGTAAAAATCACTGAAACGAAATATATACCTCGAGTATATTTAGTATATAGTCCTGAAAGAAAGTGTAAAGTCTCTGAGAGCAACGTCTCAACAGAGAACAATCTTCAGATAAAAAAAAAATCATCCGGCTGCGTGTATGGAGAGAGATATATATAGAGATAGAGGGAGATTTACAATTTGACATTTTCTTCTTAAAAGAGAATAATAATAATGCTATTAAGAGAAAAGAAAACGGCATGAAGTAATCGAAAATAGGCGAGGAAAAGACATGCACGGCTCACTTCTTTCACCACATTTGTTAATGTCCTGATTGCACTCTCAGTTTAATCCGTACTGGTTGAACTCTCGTTGTCATGCTAGCTTGTGGCTTTCTCGCCTGGCCGAGCCGGGGTGAGCTCACGTGTGGACCCTGGTATGTAGAGACACGGCGATATTTTTCTAGATGATTCCTGCAAAGCGTGTTTACTGTGTATTATGTTAAATTCTTCGATTGTTCGAGAAATAGAAGCTTCTCGGCTTGAGGTGAAAAGTTATAAATAGGGGGCTGTGTTTTAGAGCCGAGAGAGGTGAGAGAATATTCCAGCGGACACAGACGTGTGTATGTCAGTTTGTGGGACCTGTCCGATTATCCAGTAATTTCAGGGACTCTACTATTACTAACTCTATATAAATTAATGCTGCCTGCCTCAAGTTTACTTTCTGGATTGTTACAAGAGCTTTACATTGGACTGTTATTCTCTAAGAGAATTCGTGTGAACTGTTCGTCAGGTTTATACTTTTTAAAGGACTGATCGCTGTGGCAGTGGTGGTATCCAGGTACTGTGCACTTTGTTTATTAGGCTGTGTGATTGTATTGATTTGTTGTTATACTGCTGTTATATTGTGTAATTGCATTAAGTGTATTGTAATGTTAGGGTTGTTTTAAGAATAAATTATAGTTATTTGTTAACAAAAAAAGACACTAATTTCTTTATTCATTCCCCAGACATTTCAGCTGCCTAGTGTTACAGAATCTGATTTTTTTTATCCCTTGACAAAATTTATGTTCATCACGCATACGTGATCTGTTGATATTAGGTTCCGTAACACCCCAAAACACATATCTTTCACAATGGCCTCAGTATATATGATCAGCTATGGGTTATGGTGCAATATGATTTTTTTATATTATATGATGAACGTGTTTGCCCTTCTACAAAACTTGATACAACTATAAGCTGCTGTTTTCATGGTTATTTTCATCTTACAATACTTTTAAACTTCTTTGGAATTAAATATCCACGGGTCATAATGGGTAATGTTAATTAGTACTACTAGTATATGAAATTTAAAAACCGGTATTTGCATGATTTTTTTTTTCACTTGATGTGATGATGTCTATAGTTATCTAATCGTGAATACTGCTGTTTTCATGGTTATTTTGCATCTTACAATACTTTTAAACTTCTTTGGAATTAAATGTCCTCGGGTCATAATTGGTAGGCCTAATGTTAATTAATACTACTAGTATATGAAAATTTAAAAACCGGTATTTGCATGATTTTTTTTTTTTTTTTACATGATCTGATGCTGTATAGTGATCTAATCGTGAATACTCAACTCAGTAAGCATTTATTGGAACGATAAGCAGTAGCTCTCTAATGTCAGATGGCCAAAATAGTGATCGTGTATAAAGTAAGTTATACATTATTACATTTTGTTTTATTATCCCATAATAATACGCGAGTGCTATGTATCTTTCAGTTGGAGTTTTTTTACAATCTCATCAAACTAACCAAGTTGTGTAAAATCAATGACTCTTACAATGCAATTACACATATATGTATACTATTGAACTGGCTTATTTGCTTCCCAACATTGCTCTAGTTAAAATTAACATAGAGGAACGAGAACAATGTCACTGAGGGTTTTCATTCTATTGAACGGTACATTTATGGCTGGAACGCCGTGAAAAAGGAGATGACAGTTGTTCTCTTTGTCCCGGTATGTAGCGCCATCTTCTGGTAGTTGTTGCAGGTGCCCGGACCTGTTTCCTAATACGGGTTGGTGACGTTGCTGGTCACGTGGGGCCTCGAGAGCGAGGCACATGCATATCCGCCATTGTTCCTGAGTAAGGACGTTTGTGCAAGGAAGCCCACATTTAGCCTTGAATTAACGCGATTTCTGGACAGTGCCATCACTGAGGAACCTCCGTTGTGTTCTTTAAAGACTTATAGACTAAATAAGGACTTTAATTATAAGCCAGCTGGATAACATACGGAGAAACGGTGTGATGTCTGCCAGCGTTGATCAGGTGAGGTCTTGATTTGTTCGCAAATATGGTTTCCTTCATGCGTTGCCAACGATTTTTACTGTGACTGTGCATGGTTTACAGTGAATTAAACGCTTTTGCTTTCTTTTCATGTGTTCCTGTACACAACAGAGAAGTAAAGGCCAGTCTAATCAAGGTGAGTACGACTTGTGTGTGTAATTGACTGCGCAGTAGTCTATTCGGTTTTCCCAGATTGCGTCGTGGTTTCAGAGATCACGACAGCTCACGACTGGTGTGGTCCACCGAGTACTGTATGTGAGGGCAAGTGCAGGGGAATTGCATCGCCTTTTAAATCCTATAGAACCATCATTTCTGGCTGTCTGTATGCATTATCTGAATTTTGAATGTTTCCAAAAGACCAGGATATCCCCCTATGGCGCCGGGAAATTTTGTGACTGTGAGAATGTGACCGGCCGTAAATATCTGGGTCACTTGGTACGTCCTAAGGTCGTCTTTAACTGGAGACTGGAGTATGTGCGGGCACGGCGAAATCAAGAAAGATCCATAAAACCTATAAGTAATACTATATCAGTTTACTTAAATATCTTGTCCCTAGTTTACAACTATTGGGGGGGGGGGGGAGGTAGACAGTGTCCGTTTCTATGATACAGAGAAGGAGAGCACTGCATGCATTCTTATGGTGCCCTGTGTAATATTACAAAATGTCCGTCCTTTGGCCAAATTACCAAACATAATCTGGCTAACATACCCTTACCTATGACTGCTTACTTGTTTACTTGCTCAAATAAGAAAATTAAACATATAATCCAGGTGCAAAGTTAAGAAGCGATGCTCGCAGGTTTGTAACCAAACATGACATGTTGCTTTAGGGCCAAGGACACAGGGAGAAGCCAGTTTTCAAAGTCCTTCCTCAGATTGGCTGTTAGGTTCAGGCTCATTCATCATCGAAATCCAACTTAATTCCAAGCATAAGATTTACTGCCTGGTCCCTAAAATGGTGCCATCTAGTGAATAAAACAGAAAGTGCAAGCAAAAACAATGGTTCCAAGCAGGGCTAGTAGCCACCTGCAAATTTTTTCGTTTTCACTTATTAGAAATGGTTCACACACCCAGTAAAGACCCACGTTTTTTATATTTTAAGCTTTTTATCTGATTTATCGAAAATTACGTGTCCACGCTTGCACACCAATATTTTCAATAGAATGCTCGTAAGCCTCACTGGGAGGCTAAGTAGGCTGGGGGGGGGGGGGGGGGGGGGGGCTGGTATTGTTCTAATGAAAGGGAGAGACATCACAAGCAGGAAATGGAATATGCTGCTCAATTCATGGAGTGTAATGGAAAATCAGATAAAAAAATGAAAAACTTGATCTATACTCTGTTCCAACACCCATGTCCACCTAATTTTTTGTGAAATTTCAAATTTTGTTTGCAACTCAAATTAGCTTTTATCAAAGGAATTAATGTGGCGATTTCTGACGATTTAAATAAGCATGTAATAAACATATTTACTTAGCAACACCAGGCAGTGATGATCGGTCTAGAAAGAGGTGCAGAAATGATGGCGCAAGTTCAAATGGCCATTTATATGTTTATTCATGTGATGAAGGAAGGACGTGTGACATAAGAATCATATGACATACAAATACCACTGTGACGTCATTAATACAAATTGTCAAGTGGATGTAGATTTAGCATGCAACTAGGGGCGTCACTAATATGTCTCAAGACTGTACATCTGTTCAGTCAATTTATCTTTCTGGATTAATCATATGGAATCCATACATGGGAGAGAATTATTTTTCAGTTAGAAAATCGCCACATTTACATGATTTGCCTCTGGGATGAATAAAGGTAAGCTTAACTGCATTGTATAAAAATAATCATAAAAAATCAGGTGGGCAGGGGTGGTGGTCTGGTGGAATGGAATACGTTTCAAAACACTATCAAAGTTTGCATTGGCAGATAAGGTTTAGATTTTATCAAATGTTTTATGTACCATGCCATATAATATTCATGCATATCATTTGTAGACAATTAGCCTGCAGTTTATGCAATAAAATATGGCAGCATCAGTGCCTGTCTGAATGGCTTCCTTTGGTATTGGTGAACCTAATTGTAACATGAAAGATTTGTTCTTCACTTTTTGTTTCACATGATTATGCGGCAGTACTTCATACAAAAAGGTGATTGTTGATTTATGTAGATAGATGCCTGTGTTTTGCTTCCAGCTGTATTTTTATTTGGCATTACATAACAGGTGTTGCATTTCCCTGACTGACCAGGAATTTATTACCACCATCAATCATTGCACCATGCAAATTATAGCAAGAGTGAGGATTCCATGAAATGTTTCAAACGTTGCATCATGACACTGTTATAAATATTTGTAGTGTGGGGGGAGGGGATGAGTTCACAGCAGTCTTTCGGTCCCAGGGTTGGATGAAAACAGGACCTCACAGAATGAACATGATATGTATGCATTGGAGATTGTAGTAACTTGTAACTAATCATTTTATATTCAATCAAGAGGTCAAAGCTTCACTTTATACAGGTAGCTGGCACAATTTCACTGAGACAGATGGCAGAGTATTTGGAAACCCACAAAACAAGTTAAAAATTAAAAATATTTGTAATTTTTTTTCACAAACTTCACTGCATTAGGTTCCTGTCAGATGTTCTGTAATCAAATTATGAGAGCTCTGTGGTTTGGCTTCTGCAGGATGTTAATGTTATTAACCATATTTGCTGTCCTCATCAGGTGGAAGGGTCTGTGTGTTTGGTTACAATTAACAGTAGGCATCAGGAATTAAGTCCTCAAATACTACTTGCAGATTGTCCATTCCTAAAATAAGTTGACTTGCACTTAAGAACAGTCATTTGCTTTAGTCACATTTGAATGGTTGACTTATGCCAGTTAATTGCAATCAAGTGTTCTGTGAGACATTCAAGGGTATGTTACATACAGAATTTGTACATCCTTGGAAGAAAACTCAGCTGGCACTAATGACCCATTGACTTGCCAAATTGTGAATGTCAAGGCCCAAGAACATTTGTATTGAGGTAGTGCACTCCCCCTGCGAATAAGTTACATAATATAATAATCACATGCTTTTGGTATTTAACAATGCAGCTAATCAAGACTTCAATCATTAATTTAGAATTGAATTGTTGAAAAAACATTGTGTTGTAATATTTTTGGAATGTTAAGGAAATATTTGTTCATGTAGCCCTTTGTTTTTCAGGTACAAATGGCCCACCAAATAAAGAAAATGTGAAAGAAGAGTTTGACAACTATTTGCAGGGACAACCCCATCAGGTGAATTTCAGTGATTTGTCTTGGAATCTTTAGAATGTGACAAGACTCTTTTTACATCCTTTAAAATGATTATCAGTAAAAAGAAGCTAAAACTGGTACCAGATTAGAGATTTCAGGCTTGTGCCATTTTGGCGGGCCTTGCACGTGAAATGGGGCGCGGGCGGGCATATTTAAAGTTAAACTTTCATATTTTATAGACGTGATTCTTGAAATTTCACCTGCATGAATAAATCATTAGTAATACTGAATGTATTATTAATTTCCAATATGCCGACAGCAATGCCGCCACTGAGAGCAAATTTGATTGTAAAAGTTAAAACACTGTGGTGAACTCATCTGTCAGTTCAGATTCTGTCGGTCAGGATTTGTTGAATACTTCCATATAATATGGGTATAAGAAAGGACCGTATTCAGTTTTTCACACTTAAAACCTGATACCAAACATTATATTCCACTTTTCTACGGCAGTTTGGCCTCATTAGGAGCTGTGACCTTACAAATGTATTCGAATATTTATGTCGATCGTCAATTATATTCAATCAAACATCGTTTGGCGCGTCATATGATTTCATAGAAGCTGATATCAGCATTAGTCTTTTATACAGATACAAGGTGGCGCTACCATAGCAGCTACGTTCACTTCTTTCGTACCAAATTTTATTCATCAACATTCACTTAATACGGCACATTTTGAAGAGTACCTTCTATTAAATATTCATTTTGGGCGCCACATGATGTCATCTAGTGTGGAAGACATGCACTTTGATATATTCGACAGGGGTCACTAATTGTAATACCGGTAAAACACCGCGAGATAAGCTTAAACGCGTGTTTTTTTGTTCATGGCTTCAACAATTTAAAAATATTACTGCCGGGCGGGCATTGACACTTTCTAGTCAAGTGCCAGGCGGCAGGAAAGACTGCCGGGCGCACCCGCCCGGCGTGGGCACATCCCTGAATGAAACCTAGTTGTGTTGAAGTCGAAGGGACCTTCAGAAAAATTCGACATATCCAGGGTTCGACACAAGCGGGTTTTATTTGGTTATAATTTAACTAGAGTTGATGGGAATATTGAGTCTGTAACTTTGACATAAGCGGGGTATTTGACTTAAGCGAGTTTGACACAACAAGGTTTCACTGTAATTTCATTCGCTAACTTCCCAGTCACTGGTGAGTGTATCTGTTGGTTTTTATTCGAATAGGAATCCTTTCAGGAATATTTGCTCATAAGCTGACAACCAGCTCCAGTCACCATGTGATCTCTCTCGACCATTTTTTGTAGGTCAGAGGTACATCTCAGTATTCCTGTTACTGCACTATCTGCAATGAATGAAACCCATAAGAGATTATTTTTGCTAATACATGAAATGTATAATTATGTATAATGTTTCTTGTTTTGCATGGGTATATAAGTATTAAGTGAAAATAAATTTTCCCAGACCTACCAACTCATTATATCACCAGAAAAAAGGGTATTTTCTTAGACTTTACGGGGGTCCATACTGTTTGCAGTTTTGCGAACTATCAAGTGTTGTAGATAAGATTTCACAGACTACAAAACTTTCTCAGTCTCAAGGTATGTTGTTTTCTTTGACTGACCTGCCATACAGATGTAGGGAAATTATTTTAGTAAATTAAGGTACCTTGTAAAAGGCCACATTGTCTTGTAAGCATTAACAATTGAAAGTTGCATTGATTTACATGGCCATGGTAAATTTTCTAGTTTGTAAAATTTGCAAGCTTTTGAAGTTCTGTGTCTGCAGGGAAAATATTTTTTTCCCAACAGGACCCTTATGATGATGATCACTTTATTTCTGAATAATTCACTCTTTTTGAAGTAAGTATAAATTAAATTCTGAATATCTAATTGTCTCTTGGTCTTTGCATGTGCGGTTTGTGGATCAGCAAGCTGGTTACGGATCAGTGCCCATGTCCAGCCCAAGTGTGACTGACCCCTACATGTCCAACTACTATGCCTCCATGTCCTTCCCTTACCTGAACCAAGCCGGGATCAGTGACGCTGCCTGGTCAAATGGAGACCCTATGTCATTCTTGGGAGGGTATGGACAGATGGGAAATGACTATATGTCAAACAACATGTTTAGTGGTTTTGGAGGCTATGGCCAGCCAGGGTTTGGCTGGGAGATTCAGGGTGGTGACTACAGTGCATGGGGAAATGGATCAGCTCAGGGGCGCAAAACGGACGAAAGAGCTGCGTATGATGGCTACTACAATATGGGACCGGTAGATTATAATGCTGTTAACGGTGAAGTAGACCGAGATGGGGGTGTGAAGGGTGTAGAACATGGGCTTAAGAGCATGTCACTTGGCGATAAACAGGAAGGGAGCGCCAAGGAAAATGGACATGTTGGCAATGGCTCTAATGGAGGTTCGTCTGTTTCGTCGGGAGGTGGCGGAAGTAGTGGGGCCAAAACTTGGGCCTCTGTTGCCAAACAGCCTGCCAGGCCACAGCCCCAGCTGAAACCCAAATCTATTCCTCGTGCCCCTGTGTTGCCTGGTAAGCACAATATGGATATTGGCACATGGGACAATAGCCGCAATAGTGCGGGTGGAAAGCAGGGTGGACAGCGTAACCAAGGGGCGTGGGGTGGTGGTGCACCTAGGGGTAGATCAGCAGGGTTCCAGTCTTACAGCACAGGACCATCTGGCTCAGCGGCAAGTGGAGGGGGTAGTTCCTCGTCTGCTAGCAAGGGGGGTGCTCCTCCTGATCCTTCTAACCCTGTACTTGAGAAACTGCAGTCAGCTAATCAGTACAATCCTAAGGATTTCAATTTGAACCCCAAGGGTGCACGCTACTTCATTATCAAGAGCTATTCTGAGGATGACATTCATCGTTCCATCAAGTATAGTATATGGTGCAGCACGGAACATGGTAACAAACGTCTGGACTCTGCTTTCCGTGAACGCGAGGGCAAGGGAGTGGTGTACCTGTTCTATAGCGTGAACGGTAGTGGGCACTTTTGTGGCATGGCTCAGATGATGTCACCAGTAGACTACCATTCTAGCAGTAGCGTTTGGGCTCAGGACAAATGGAAGGGCCAATTTGAAGTCAAATGGATCTATGTCAAGGACGTGCCCAATAGCCAACTACGCCACATTCGTTTGGAAAACAATGAAAACAAGCCCGTAACGAACTCGCGTGACACACAGGAGGTGCCCCCGGAAAAGGGAAAGCAAGTTCTTAAAATTTTACATAGCTATCGCCATACAACATCCATCTTTGATGACTTCACACACTATGAGAAGCGTCAAGAAGAAGATGAAACTAAACCAGTGGCTAGGGTAGGTATATGAACCTGAAATCTGGTTTATTATGAACTTTGAAATTGTATTCAGATGTGTCCCACCTTCAGCTCTTAAAGAATTGTCATCACAACCACACAATTCTCCACATAATTTTTCATCACCTGTGATTTAGTTGCAGCTCTTTCATATATTATAATAATAAATGATGTGATAAAGGAAGACGACAACACTGTATGACACAGCTAAAAGTAATTGTGCAATTTTGACCAACTGTTATGTCCTATTTAATAGGGGGGGGGTGTAGCTGGAGAACACACTGTTCAAATTTGGTTAAAAGGTCATGTTTATACCAGTGCATATTATGCAGCAACTAAAGGGTACCATTTTCTGTGGTACACATATTCATTATTTCTTTCATTACCTTTTGTATGTATTGAGTAAATCTGTTTGAATGGAATTTTTATAGTATAAAAAAAAATCTTGTTAACAACTTGTGTGGATTTGAAATTTAAATGAAACAGACCTTCAGTTCATATTGCATTGCCTGTTATTTACAGTAAAATGTAAATTGTGCAAGGTAGATGGCAGGTCTATGGAAAAAAATGTAATGAATATGGCAAAACTTTTAAGTGTTTGACACTGCATCATGGCTGTTAGTTATGTGCCTTTCAATTACTGAGATAAAACCTAATAAACTTAAACAGTCCAGTGTCATATAACATAACAATCATTGTGTTTAATGTATTAATAGAGAGCCTAAGAATGTGACTATTTTAAGTTCTAGAAGCTTTTTCTCTCTAAAACTTTGCATTGACCATTTTGAAACTGCATGGTTGAAATAACAAGACCGGGAAAGCTGCAGAATGAAAAAAAATTAGATGGGATTTTAATCTAGTTACATAGATTTGTAAGAAAGTCCCAGAGAATGGGGTATTAAAAGGTTCAGGATATCATTCCTTTTTTAGCCTTTGTTATATGTTTACAGTTAGGATGTCATTTAGATGGCTGATGCCTTCCTGCTTTATTTATACCATTTGTTGACAGGAAATGGGTGCATTTCATAAAAAATATTCAAAATCTTCCAGTGTGACAGAGCTGACTGAGCAAGTAATATTTTAAGTGGACATGCGCCCTAGATAAACATTTTGTCATATGTCATACTACTTTGATGTACTGCGCATGTTTCACATGAATTAAAAAAGAATACTCATATTGTTATATGTACTAGGTGCAATGGTATCACTGAGGTTATAATGTCTTGCAGGGAGAGTCCAAGTTTAATACAGCCATGCATCCTGAACTGGTCCAATTTTCCTTGGAGAGACCTGTAGTGTTTAGGGTCAATGTTGGAATTTCCCTTTTGTTTGAGAATAATCACAGTATAGCAAAATTATATATATATTCTTGGGGATGTGCTAAGAATAATTTAAGTGCCAGGCGGGCGGGCTGTGCACGTGAAATGCCCGGGGGGGGGGGATATTTAAAGTAAAACTTTATTTTTAATAGATGTGATTTGTGATATTTCAGCTGCATTAATAAATCATTAGAAATATGAAAATGTATTATTAATTCCCAATATGCCGACAGCAATGCTGCCACAAACAGCAAATTTGATTGTAAAATTTGACTGTTCTGAGAGCTCCACACATGCATGTATATATGCTCCTTTTGCAGTATTTGTACACTGCAGTGGTCCCAGATCTTCATTTTAATTAAGACATTGTATAGCAAGATTCTCTGGGTTTCACCACCAGGGCTGGCACAGCATAGACTGACTTACCAATGAGATTGTGGTATTGCATTGTGCCTCCAGCTCCCAAATTTTAAGCACGCCACACTGCTCTCATTAGTCTGATTCTTGGCCCTGGTGAACTCATCTTTCAGTTCAGATTCTGTCAGGATTTGTTGAAGATTACTTCCATATAATATGGGTATTAGAAAGGACCATATCCAGTTTTTCATGCTTAAAACCTGATACCAAACATCACATTCCACTTTTCTACAACAGTTTGGCCTCATTAGGAACTGTGACCTTTCAAATATATTCGAATATTTGCATCGTTTAGCAATTATAGTCAGTCAAACAACGTTTGGCGCGTTATGTGATTTCATAGAAGCTGGTATCAGCATAGTCTTTTATACAGATATAAGGATGTGATACTGTAGCAGCTATGATCTCTTCTTTTGTACCAAATTTTATCCATCAACTTCACTAAATACGGGACTTTGTGAAAGAGTACCTTCTATTAAATATTCATTTTGGGCGCCACTGGATGTGTGGCAGACATGCACTTAGATATATCCAACAGGGGTCACTAATTGTAATACATGTACCAGTAAAACACTGCGAGATAAACTTACACGTGTGTATTTTTGTTCATGGCTTAAACAATTTAAAAAATATCACTGCCAGACGGGCATTGACACTTTTCATTCAAGTGCCAGGCGGCAGGAAAGACCTCTTGGCATACCTGCCAGCCGCCTCCCGGCGTGGGCACATCCCTGTATCCTGAAAGCTGTTTTCCTAAGCTGGACAACTGGTTCAAAATTAAACCTTTTTAGTAAAAATTGAAGATTTATAGAGTGGTGGATGTGATTTCCCCCCCCCCCCCCCGCGCCAGTGTCTCCTCACATAACACAAGCAAAGAAAGATCTTAACTTTGTTACTGCAGCAAGTCTTTTTAAATCTGAATTCTACACTTGTTTGTATAAACTGTCAAGTTAAAATATGTATTCTGATCTAAATATTACACATTGCAATGTAATGATGAAATTATGGATTATTTTTGCCATGTAAAATACAGAAAAATTATCAACTTGAAATTTCTATGCAGTTGACACTAAAATTGTGCTTATATACAATACCCATATTCTTATTGTAGAATCAACCTTTTCAAGAAAAATAGTGACTGTTGTAACATGTCACAATGGTTCATCAAACGCTCACTTTACAATTGCACAGGAATGTGACAGGATATCCTCATGGTCAGCTATTAACAGAACACGTAACACTAACAGATATCCTTTCATGTTCTGAGAGCTCCACACATGCATGTATATGTGCTCCTTTTGCAGTATTTGTACACTGCAGTGGTCCCAGATCTTCATTTTAATTAAGACATTGTATAGCAAGATTCTCTGGGTTTCACCACCAGGGCTGGCACAGCATAGACTGACTTACCAATGAGATTGTGGTATTGCATTGTGCCTCCAGCTCCCAAATTTTAAACACGCCACACTGCTCTCATTAGTCTGATTCTTGGCCCTGTACTAGAAATGATGTAATCAGGTGCAAGAAATACAATAGCAAGATTATTCTCAAGACCATCATAAAATGAAGCAAAAGATAGAATGAAATAAATAGACTGGGATTTGAGAGCATGGAATAAGTCTTATCAAAATATAACATAAATGAGTGATCATGCAGGTGGCTCCTGCAGATCCATTGTGACTTGAGTTTCCATCTAGGCACTAGATGGCACATAAGTATTAAGTGTCGCAGATGATATCTGGTGAGAGTAAGTGTATATTTCTTGTACAAGGGTGGCACAAAAATGATTATAAGTAATTGTACCTGTCTCGCAACAGCTGTCTCTGAACCACTGCTACCGAGGTATGTTCCTGGTCTGACTACACAACAACTGCACAAAATTAAAAAAAAAGTAAAAACAGCTTTAAAAAGTAGCGGAAAAGTTGCTGCACAATGATACCAAAATACTCTGGATTTATTCAACCTGGTCTACTAAAAATAAAAATAATTTGGAAAAATATGGTAACTTGCCACCCATTTTAGTGAACCAGCTTAGGATTTATGGCCAATAATGTCACTTAAACAGTTAAATAGGTAAACTGCAGGGCTTGTAGAGCTGTTCAAGGGGACATTTTTACATATGAAAAACTACTGGTCCAGTGAAGGCCCACATTTTCAATGCGTCCAGCCATGTTCTTCAATTTTTCATAGAATTTATCATGGAATAAAATTAATATCTTTCAGCATTGATCTGAATGTTTTTACATATCAGGAAATAGAGCAGGTAAATAGTAAATGAGAAGAATATAATGTTGCTAAATGGTTAAGTTGTCCGAATGGGGAGCAAATGACCAGCATCAGATTCTCAAAGGCAGAAATAGTGATATCTTGAAAGAAAGTGGGAGGTTTGCTCAACTTAGGTAACAAAAACCTTGACAGGCTGTAACTTCAGGATTATTCTTTTCCGTACACACCTAAGTCTGAAATTAAGAAGGCTTAATACTAATGTACCTTTTGTGTTGTATGGTTGCCTTAATCACTCCACTGACATTGCCACGATCAGGCCATGAACATTTAGAAAACTTCAGAAAAGATCAATGAAATAATCCCACTCTCTATGCAAGTAAATTGCTCACTTGGTATGCAAATACAAGTTAGAATACAAATAACTGTCATTTTTTCTCACGGGTTTTATAGTACAAAAGGCAAAGCCGCTAGCTGTTTTGCTGTTCATGCATATATCAGTAAATACCATTGTCCAGTTTTGGAAGTGGATCACTAGATGGATGGCCATGATTTTTCAACCTCTGTATATTACAGAAAAACTAGGCTAAGGCTTTGCAAACAGGCTGATGTAAAAGAAAGTATTAAAATGATTAACACTGGTGTTGTGCAGATTAATTATATTGAAATTTATCTTTTGATTAAATAAAATTTAAAATGGTCACATCTTGTAATTGACCACAAACAATCAGGTGCACATATAAAAAAGATGGTATAATTACCTTCTAAATTATAGTTGAATTTGTCAGAAACGAAAGGAAAATGTAGCATTGAAACATACCTTGCAATGCACGAAGAAGTACCAACTGGTTAAACTTGACCAGTGCTGTCAGATGATGGGGGGGGGGGGGGGGGTGTGCAACCCAGACTGTTAATAATATGGAAAATATTAAAGCTTTTTAGGTAAACTCAAGAAAATAAAATATTGATTCTTGATTGGGCCTTGAATGAGAGCCACCAAATTGATGCATGTTTTATTGACATTATTATTCAGATTCACTAAGTATAAAAATCTTCAGTATTCCACACTGTAAGTGTTACTGGTAGTGCTTCTGTGAATAATGTCAAGTTTTTTGTTTTGGTCAGACACTATGTATGTGTGCCCTGAGTTGTGAACATGTTAGGTATACAAATAATATAAAACCAGTGGAATGTGTATGGGGGCCCATGTCAACCTTGAGTTTGATATGAAAAAATACTGAGCTTGATGGCTGTTGGTGAAAGTGTATTGGAGGTTATTTATTACAAGGAGTTACTTGGTTGGGTCACAATTAATTTAAAACTAGAATATGGGTAGTCGACAAGCGACTACGTGTATCCGCCTAAATCAGAGTGGAACGGGTGAAGTGAGGCATGGATTGAGTGGCAAGGGGAAATAGAGTGAAGTGTTGCATATTAGCATGGATGTCTGCAGCCAAATTGTGTATGTAGGTTGCGCCACCTACCACAAAATCCAGAAAGCCTTCAAAGTTGTATACATATGCAAAATTTAAGGCAGACAAGTCAAACCACTACATGTATAACATGTAAAACACCGGTTTTGCGTATGATACAGAGCTCTGTGAGAACTATACACATGCAAAACTTTGGCCCAATCGGTCAGTTTTCAAGATATGAGCTTGGATATCTGCTGCATAAACTAGAATGTAGGTGGCGCCACCTGTCATAAAATCAAGAGAGCTGTCGGGGATGTATAAACCTGCAAAATTTTAGGCAGATATGTCAAACCACTGCCGAGATATGAGTGATTTTATTCCATGGCAGACAAATAGACGGGAGCTGTGCAAAAATGATTGCAGATGATTTTGTGTATGATAAAGAGCTATGTGAGATCTGTACACATGCAAAATTTTGGCCCAATCGGTCAAACGGTTCCAGAGATATGAGCTTGGATGTCTGCAGCGTGAATGTAGGTGTTGCCACCTGTCATAAAATCAGAAAAGCTATCCAGGATGTATATGCATGCCGAATTTCAGGTGAATTAGTCAAACCACTGCAGAGATATGAGTGATTTTAACCCAAGGCAAACGAACAGATGGACACTGTGCAAACATGGTTGCAGGTGGCGCCACCATTTTTAGCTCAGCTGACTATAAGTCATCTGAGCTATAGTCGTGGTCCATTGTCCGTCGTCCGTCCATATGTCCGTCCGTCCGTCCGTAGATGTGGCACGTTTTGAAACCATAAGACCTAGGAATCCAAAATTCAGCATAATGTTAGATGTCCCCAAGATCTCCTACCAAGCCAAAAACTGGGTCTTTGTGACTTTGTTCCTTTGAGGAAATTAAGGAAAAACCTCAATTTTTTATTAAAATCCTATTTTCACACTTCAGGACTGCCTAATATCAAAACCACTCATCTTTTTTTCCTCATATTTACCATAAATATTCCACTATATAGTTCCTATGTACATGCCAGAAATTAAGTCTGTAAAGTATAAATTCTTTAAGTTATGGGCCCAAACATAATGGACTTTGTAAAAAATCAGGAAAAATAATAACTCGCTTAACATGAAAAATTTTGAAACTAGAGTCTATTTTCTCAAGTATATAACTATGTTTAATTAAGATTCAATTGTTTACCCAAAATTAGATCTGAATTTTGTAAATATTTTAAGTTATTAGCATAAAAAAAATCAGTACCTTAAATTTTGCCCAACTTTGACCATGGCACGTTTTTTTTCCTGTAAGCATCATTGATTTAATTTTCACAGCATGTAAACATAAATATTTAGTTTGTCTAAATCTGAAATTTGAAAATAAAAGCTTGAAAATTAAGCTAGTTATTGATTTTTTTTTTTGTAGTCACTTGCTCTGATTACAGATGTAGGGTCCCACTCCAGGTCACTGGAAGTCCGCTATGCCAGGGTTTCTGATTTGTTACAGTCACTGGGGTAGATCCCCTGCTGTGACAGGTGTACAGTTATTCTCATATCACCACCCCATTCCCCCCCCCCCCCCCCCCCCCCGCAAACCCAACCCACCAAGTGTTATGCAGTAATTGTTATTGTTTTCACTGTATCTCCTTAATTGTAATGCTGTTTCCACTCTGATATATGCAAAAACTTTCTTTGAAAAAATAATTCAAGGTGTAATCCAGAAGATGCAGTGTTGTGTAATGTAGCATTTTTAAAGAAATCAATTTTCTTTTAAATGATTTTAACAAATATAAATGAACCCATCAGTATGCTTAAATTATTATAAAATATGAACCACATTATGGATAAATAAAGACACAATTAAAAATTGTGAAATCTAAATCATGTATTATTTTTAGATATTTATTTATATAGCAGATTTAAAAGATATATTTTTGTGGTAAAAAATAAATAAACATTTGTATGCATGATGTGGTGTTATCTGACAAGATTGAGATTTATGATGATGCAATTGAGAATTATAAATCAACTTTTATATTCAGATATATATGTTAAATTTAAAAATGTATAGAAATATAAACTTAAATTAGAAAATAATTGATGTGATAAAAAAATCAGGATTTAATAAACATTTGTTCATTATTTTCCTGCCTCAGCAGAATTTGAGATAGGCTTTGTTTGCCCTGTTTTATGTTGTTAATTAGCTATTTTTCAACTGTAATAATTTCATTAAAAAAAATACATATATTTAATAATATATATTTTACAAAAAATAGATTCAGTTGAACACTACTGAAATGTCAACAGTTAATCGAAAAACCAACTAATGATCATGGTAATAGTACAGATCATTTGTTCACAAACGGCTCACATGCTTTAGTTTCAACATTAGGAAACACATGGTCAGGTCACAAAATATTTTTTGCAACAATTGCTTGCTCATCAATACAAACCAATCATATAAACCAACCATGGCCTTTATTACCTCTTCCTCTTACACTTTATCTCCATTAGATATTATTTTAGATTTTTACCTTCAAGGTTAACGTCAGCTGAGCACAGTGACCCATAGGTCCCTTGTTTGTGTATGTTATAAAGCTCTCCAAGGGCTACATTTGTGCAAAAATATTTTCCTGATCGGTCAAACGGTTCCCGAGATATGTGGGTTTATGTGTGGAAACAGACGCACAAACGGACCTTTAAAATAAGTCCCTAGGTCCCAAAAAGGGGCAGGGTTCCTTCCGGCAAAACTTGTCTAAATCCCTTGAAAAGGTTGTGTTGTCCCAACCCCTCCCACCTCAACAAGTATTACGTTCAAAACAAATCATTTTTAATAATTGGCTGTAAATTGAAATCTTTCAGGAACCCTTAACTTAATAACTCGACACAGAATGAAGTTTTTGACTTGAGCAACTTTTGATATGGTCATTAACCTGCTAGCAGAGAAATCTATTATGGTATATACATTGAACATTGATACCACAACTGCTGAATAAGCTGATCAAAGTCCACCTCTGTGCTGTATTTATGGTTAACATTATCTGTGTACCCATTTTCATAATTAGGCCCGAGTGTATAGTTGTTTTTATGTTGTTTTTCATGTATATGTCTGATTGTTTTTCTTTGTCGTTTCAGGACTACTAGAGCCTAGGAGATGCCACTGTCATAAAACCCTTGGTGCCCACATAGTGTATTCACAAGAAAATACAGATTAGTTGAATGGAGGACATTAAAAGAAAGAATGTGATGGAACAGGCATATTTAACATGAAAAGAGAGTTACTGGGTGGACTTTTTGCACTTTAATCTTTGGAAGAAGGGGATTTGATATTCTTATGCTGTTAGCACTTTATTTTTTGGGCGGAGTGCCTTGCGAGGCAGCCCTTATACGAGGATGGATAATCTGATGTGTCAACACACATGTGGCATCAAAGAAGTATGTATTCAGTACAGTACATTTATGTAGTAATGTCATTATATCTGTAAACGACAATGGTACCTTTTTTTCGAGATAATATATTACCTATTTAGTGAGCTCAGTTAAGGTGTTGGTGTATGAAACGAGCGCTGTGGCCCAGGGGTGGATGGCTGTTGCTCCTGGAGTGTTGAATAAGAGCGACTAGCACACGGTTGTGATGGAAACAAGAGACTCCATATTGAACAAGATGCAGACTTTTTGTGACTGTGTGATTTGCACAGTGAATTATTACATAAAAACACCTCAGATGTGATTACATAGACTGTAAACATACACAAAATGGTGTAGCCGAATATCAGTGCATGGACCCAAGGACAAGGCCAATTTTCCAAGGCTACTGTCAGACAGTTGCAAAACTTTGGTGCATTATTAGTCGCATGGGAAAAAAAGGACCACTATTAGACTGCTTGTGTTGCAGTGATTGGAACAAGCATGGAGGCAGCCCAGACACCCCTGTTAGTAGAGTACTCCTCAGGCTGTACCAGACCATGACAGTTTGTGACACATGGTGTGCGCGGTCCTTAACAGGTCTAAATATGTGAGCGGCTGTGTCGCTGCAAATCCAGTTTTATTCCAAAGGATTCTTCGCTACAGGATATTGTGCATTTGTTTATAATGGACCCTTCAGTGCATTTGTTTATAATGGACCCTTCAGAGTGCACCTCAGCGGGGCAGGAAAACAAAAACTGCGAACATGAAAAATAGACTCGTTTGACAGTTATGATTACGATGCAACCCCTCGGGAGTATTTTATTTGCTGCGTTCCTGTCTGCCCTGCCCCGTGGATATGGAAGCAGCCTGCCAGTTGTTGTTTGTTAGGAAGTTCAATGTGCACAAATCCACTAGTGGGGGAGCTGCAAGACAAACTGTTGCGTTATTCGTTTTAGGAAAGGTTCCAGCTGTGATGTTCTAAAAACGCGAAATATGCCAATAGCTGTTGTACGTCTAATGTGAGCATGCACCTCTCCCCGGTATGATGTCTCAGAAGCTTTTTATGTTGTACACACTACAATTTAGACTTTTAATAATGTAGAATAACCACGAAATAATAAAATTTTAGTGATATATAAATTTATGATACATGGGGAGTATAGAGAATTAAAAAAATGACCTTTTTCCGGCAAATGCACATACATTGTATAGTTTAGTTGAATTTGGTCAGATTGCACTCTGCATGCATTCCCATGATTCTCTCTGCCTGTCACGTGATCTATAAACTTTGTTTCTATGTCCATGGGTGGGCTATATGGCTCTTTGACTTTAAAGACTGAAGCCATCCCTTTAAAATTGCAAATTTGAACTTGAAGTAACTTGTAGTCGACAGCAGGTGTTCTGGGGGAGCCTGAGTGACGCAACAATTGGAGCCACTACGTGAAAATAAGGAAGTCACGTAACCATTAGTATTTTGTACATCTGTGATGTTTCCATACTTTTTCATTATAACCCTTCAGTCCTCGGTGACGCCCTGTGCAGTCTTCAGGTGTTATATTATATAGCATGCATGAAGCCAGAGGTCTCCCATTTTGTATACGGACGCGCCTCTTTGGTGTGTCCATAACTTCTGTGACACGGACTTCCTTGTTTTATCGTGTAGTGCAGCCATAAGGGGAGCTTACATTTTATTTTGATTTATGCCATCACTGAATAAATGTTAGGTACCACAGTAATAAGTGTGCTTGTGTGTTTACTGGAAGTTGGCCGGCCGGAGAACCTGGAGTAAACCAAACCCCCAAGTTCATTAAAAATCTGCATTGATACGTGTGCTTAATAACTGATCAGACAGTATTTTCCCCCACCTTTGTATATTGATATATTATAAGGGGGGCTTTCAGAATATTACATGGTTTTAAACAATTTGCCGAGTATTTTGGATTAGCTAGATGAGATGGAAGTGTGATGAACAGTACAAAAAAGTGAGATCAAGCAAACGAATTTAGGATTTGGAGTGCAGTTTGATTATCGAATATATACTTAACACGCGTGATGAGTAATTTGTGATGCTGTTAACGTCTGATCACAGGCGCTTGAATCCCCAATTATAATAAAGTCTTTATATCTCCTATGTTCCTAGGGATACTACGGATAATAAAACACTGAAACCGTGTTATCACTTGTAATATGACATGATTTCGTCGTTGTTTCTCTAAGAACAGAGATACGAAGACTATAACAAGTAGGAATTCAAGCGCCTGTGGTCTGATCATGCGCCAGGATGCATCGGATCCAGCAGTGTTGGATTATTGCGGGGGCCCGCATGCGGATGCCATGTATATATCCGTGAAAGGTGTGATTGTCTTTGGCAAAGAAAAAGGGGCTCAACCAGCTTTAGGCTACGTCAAAGAAAAAACGACAAGCCTTCATTGAGATACGGCCCGGAGGCCATTCTAGGCAAAGTGTCAGGAAATAGCCACTATGTAAGCCTTACTGGTAAGACGATAGTAATCCACTTCGTTCTGCCTCACCAGTTAGTATAAATGGTTACAATGAAAATATTGAAATTTAAGAAATTATGATTTTATAAGTGCAGCGTTTATCACAACTGGACAGCTGAGTGGTAAAACGCTCGGCCTTCTGCGCTGGCGACCCGGGTTCGATTCCCGGCGTGACTATGAGAGTGGGTTGTAGTTGCCCGTCCAAGGTCAGTGCACTGTTTTCTCAGGGTACTCCGGTTTCCTTCACCCTACCGACTACCGAGCGCCAACATCCGAGCCATGGAGAGTGCCTTGTATTAGTTATTATAACTAGTTGTACAATCCATGTAAAATAAATAAAGTTTATATAATCACAACTAATAGGGAATCCGCATGCGAGGACCTGAACCAATGAAAAAGGGCTCTCCAAATGCCGAGACCCGCGCGGGAAAAAATCCGTATGTACGGGAAGGCCGTGCCTTCAAGGCGAATGCAATTTTGGGGGTTACGACCTACCAGAGTGCAATTACGAGAAGACCACTCGTTCCAGAACTATTTGTATGCTTTCTTAATATGGAGTAAACCACAAAGCTGTTCATTAATATCCTCAACTTATGAACTGGAGAGTAATAAACTGGATAGTATAATAATCCCCCCCCCTCCCGGGAACCGCCTCTGCTTTGATTGTTTATTAAATATTATTTAGAACCAGAATTCTTAAGTTAATTCGAAAACATTAACGGGGAGGGAATTTGACGTTCACATTTAAAATATAATCGCAAATGTACCTGTTAACCGGAGAGCATTCAGAGGACGCATATTTACCTCCCGAAAATATTCTGCGTCATACTCTGCGATTTGAATGTTTTTGTCTGCTGGCGCAGGAAATATCACGGTTCAGCAATTCGCTAAGGGCATCACAGATTGACTCTGTTGACCAGACCAAAGGTAGCCCATAATATCCCCCCTCCCCCTTCTCTGATTTACAATTTTCAGTATCGTCATGCAATACAGAATAATTATAAATGAAGGATCAGTGATCCAGATTACTTAAAAAAAAATCTTTTGCTCTTTGGGTGTTGCACAGAAACAGTGTCCTCATCAAAATCTGTTCATAACGTTTGGATTTAAGTAGCCAAAAGACAAGCTTAGCGGAGGTATTCCAGCGGCAGCGCACCGGCTATGGAGGCGGATAAAATTTACCGGCATCCACGATGTTAAATTATTTCAAACAGCTATACGGGTGGTAAAATATTTCGCCACAAATGTGTGTGGGCATTGTATATTGACAGTGCGTTTTGAATCCCTTCACATCATGAATATTCCACAATAAACGACTTCCGTACTAAGCTCTTCCTCGATACATGTGATTGTACATATAGACACATAAATGCATGTATATATAACTAAAGTGCACCATATATAACCAAATTTAATGTTTCCAGTTGCATTGAGCCCAGTCCATATTGATCGGGGAACCATGTCAATCCTACAAACCTTAAAATGACGCGGACATGTGGAGCCACACCCATCATCATTGTATGACATTCCTACCTTTGCTGACATCATTACTGCAATTCAGGTTCCAACTGAGGAACAACCGGACATAAAGCATCCGGTAGACCTGTTTGTGGGAATTACCCCCCCCCCCCCCCCCCCCCGGGCCGAACCATACTGCTAGCCCCCTCTGGCGTCAACGTACCCAAATGACCTCCTGGCCTTTTTGCACGTTTGTTCCTTAAAAGATCGTCCAGAGTTTAATTCGGGCTTCTCCTCCTGAAACCTGAACAGTTTTGTATTCATATATGTTTCTGTAAAATAATTGTATACCCATTTATACGCCACCAATATGTATTCAGTTTTAACTTTATGCATTTGTTTGACAATACGGCACCAGCTTAGCTGACAGAATATTGGCACGATAACTAAAAAAACTTGTAAATAGCATTATGAGGAGGTAAATTATTACGATGAATCATATAAACAGTTTATTGATAATGAAGTAAGTCGTATTTATCAAACTGCGAGTGCTCAAGCAGACCGCACGGGCATAGTTGATGCACCATTCACAGAAAATTATGTTTAAGATGCATGTAGATCACTCTGGTTAGGAAAATCACCTGGATTTGACCTAATTCTAAATAAGCATCTTAAATGCGATAAGATAGTTATGGTAGATAATATAGATGTAAATACTCCTTCTATAGCTGATGATACTGCCTTGTTTTTAACAAAATGATGCAAAGAGTTGGCATCTATTGTAGGCGTTGGCAAAACAAATGAATCGCAAACATTCTAAGCTAAGAAAGTGGACCCTTGATTGGGCTGCCATTGAGGAGATCCAGGAATATTATCATATCGGGATCATACTTTCATGTGATTTAAAAAGGAGAACCCTATTTTGATCGTTGTAAAAAAGGAAGATAATTGTTCTCCTCCCTAAGTGCTGTGGGTGCCGGACCTGAAGGTCTCTTGCCCAATGTCTCGGCATCACTGCATGTGGGAACGCATATGCATTCCCTTAGTGCTGTATGGTGCCGAGTTATGGTCCAATTTGTCTAGGACAGAGATTACTGAACTTGAGAGGCTACAAAAAGGAGCTGCGAAATTATTCCAGGGTCTCATTAACAGAACGCATTTCTATACCTGATACAGCCTCCGTACTAAAAAAATATAGTCTGTATTCGTATCTAGATTCATACATCCATGGTGGTCCATATTTGTCTTATAATATAACTTCCATATTATGAAAGTTGAGCTCTCCAGTATGGAGGAAAATTAAGATCGATACTTTGCTGACACCGCCCCTGAGGCCCAGAGATTACTAAATTAATTGTAACACAATGCCGACTGGAATTCGGGGAAACCATCACTTCAGTTACAGCCAACCTCACGAGCGAGAGCTATATAAATAAAGACGGATTATTTACCAACCTTGTGGCTGCATATATATAATGGTAAAAGGACAAGGCCTTCGAACAAGAACATGGGCTTCACTATATATGCACTTGTTACCTTGAGTTGGTCCATGTTGTCGTTTCTATCCTTTTGCGCATTTTAATTCCTCATCACTGCCACATATATTACATAAAGGCTTTAAATTATTAGGCGGATTTCCTACTGATTCTTTTGAAAAATACTTGTGGCGCCACCTACATAGCGTGTCAGAGATAGGGGTCATCTTAAAGGGAATATAGTAGAGATCATGGGGTTCTGTGGTATCTCTGGTTTTCTTCATTTAGCCCTGTCCATATATACTGTCCCTTTATCAAAACTTCTATAACATACGCACCACGTGTCATCTAGTCCAAGTGTAAATGCATGCGTATTGACTCATGGAAAATTTCCCTGTGCAACGCATTCGTTGAGTATTAATCAACGGCAACGAAATGCTATGTTTACATCCCCATATACTAATAAATCTTTCGTTTTTAAATCACTACACAGTACTTAATGTGAAAAAAAAGTTTGTGGTCTCCGAAACTGAGAAGTGTGATCAGTTTGCCATCTAGTTGAGATATAACACTCGTTGAAAATTGTTGATTTTGTTTCTGCTGACTCCTCAACTGATAGTGTTCCTGCTATAGTTATTCTGCAACTACATCCAATGCTACTTCTACGCCTTCTGGAATATTCTGCAACTACAACTAATGCTACTTCTACGCCTTCTGGATTATTCTGCAACTACAACCAATGCTGCTTCTTCGCCTTCTGGATTATTGTTATTAGATTAATGAAACGGTCGGTGGAACTGCATGCATATATATGTAGATGTGGTCCGGGTTATTTGAGCGAGGCTACTGCTGCTGCTGCTATTACGGAAGGTGCCGTGGATCTGTTAAAAGTAACTACCATTTGATATATCTCTATATTAGCTGCTACACGGCTGTTCACTAGTGTCCGGACCGGAGGCGAGCAGGTACTTGTAGCACTATCTCTATATATGCTTCCGCTGTCACTGATGCTCCAATTACAGATCCAGATAACATGACGAACTTCTAGTATAGGACTGCTCATTCGGCTACTACTGTTTTTAAATACTGATGTTACTTCTTCTACTGCTGCTGTACGACTGTTACTGTCTCTTTTATGTCTACCGCTACTTCAACTACTATTACCACCACCACTGTCACTTCTACTACTGTTATTGTTGCCTTGTTGAAATAAGTATGTTTAAACTACTTTTCTGTGGGTACTACCTTTGCTTTTCCATTTGTCCATACATGGCCCTCTATGTCCTATGATACTTCTGCTGGACGGACATCACGTGATGTCCGTCTAGCAGAAGTAACATAGGACATAGAGGTCCATGTATGGACTACTTTTCCATGTACTGTTCTTTCACTGGAACCACTGTTACAAATTCTACCATTACTCTTCTACTAGGCTACTATATGGAAAAAAATATGCAAACATTATCACAAATGATCCATATCTGTACCGCATAAGTGGACACGCAGCTTTACTACTGCTTCTGATGGTTTTGTGGTCCTCTTCTAGAAAAGCCACGGAAACATTTGGAACTATGCAGCTCGTGAAAAGTAAACAAGATTTTTTTTTAAAGAGAAACTTGTTTATCATGGAAGCTGCGCCATCTGGCGACAGCACAAGGAAGGATAGAGCAAGTGGAAACTATTGAGATGTGAATATCTGGTTGTTTTCCACCAAAAAAATGGAGAAATGATACTAGTATTTGATTTGGCGGGAAGCTAGTTTGTTGAATGAAACATGAATATTCCACACGATAGTGATATAAATATAATCCAAATGGAAACCACGGCACGTGGAAGAATACTGTGAACGATAATAGATGAAATTACTGGCTTAGCATCTCCAGCCCCAGGGAACACGGCAGGCTTTGTTATCTGTGCAGTGAAGATTGGGTCCAGCAAGAGTAATTTGGTGGTTGAATGACTGGCATCAGTGTGACTTTATTTGTAGTTCAGGTTGATAAAGAATTTTTACAAATAAAATTTGGCAAATTAAAGTCTTCTAGATTTTAAATTTATTTATTTATTATTATTATTATATTGAATACTTTTATTGTTGTAACTGATACCTAACATAAAATAATATGATTAATATAAATAGGCTTAAATGAATAATATACTGGATTTGGCATTTATTTCTCTCTTGTCAATGTGCTGTCGCAGAAGCCAGTCTGGAGGGGGCGAGCCCCCCCCCCCCCCCCTTTTTTTTTGCAACCTATGCAAGGACTAATGTTTGCAGCACGGACCCTCCATTTTCCAGACCAGGGGATCTTTTTTTTAGGCTTTCGCAATCTGGGATGGACCCCCCCACCTTTCCAAAATTCTAAATCCACCCATATTCGGCAATGTTAATAACTGATTTAACCATTAGGTGAAGATATCTTTCCCTAAATACAAGTCAAAGTAACCAGACACATACTAATAAACAGCTTTGGGTTCTCCCATCAGTATGAAAATCATACTGGTGATTTATAATTTTTATGATTGAATGATAATTATGCCTTTGTTTTAGAATATTTTTTAGAAATTGGTGATAAGTGTATTAAACCTTCAAATTGTGAAAGGAATATATATGTAAATTATTTGATTTATTACTGTAAATAATACATTTTTACCCTATTAATCTTATTATTTTATGCTAGTTATCATTTAAAATAAATTAAATATTCAGGATGTAAAAAAAATTGATTCCAAGTGCTAATGGTTGATGCTAGTTATCAGTTAAAATAAATTAAATATTCAGGATGTCAAAAAACATTGATTCCAAGTGCTAATGGTTGATTTTCAGTAGTTTTTGGTGGTTTTCTGTGAATAGTCTGACCTTGTATATGCCCTATGCCAAGGGAGGGGTCTGATTGCTGAAACAGTCTTCACTTAAAGGTAAATCTTTAACATTACTTTGTGCAGAAACTGGTTAATGTACTTTGCCACATGTTCATCCAAGATTTTGAGGGAAAGTTAAAAATAACAATGCATGATGAGGAATAATTAAAATAATGTTAATCACATCAAAACATGAACACCTACAACAGACTGTTAAAAAATAAATTTACAGTTCATGTGAGACCATTTAAAGCCAAGTTATTACAATAATAATAAATTACTTATTATCTTCAGGTGCAGTGCATTATAGGCCTACCTGTATGATCTTTTACAGGGAGATTAGGATGAGACCTGTGTTAAGTTTATGAGGTCATCCTGCAGCATGTCACTGCCTACTCCAGATGTCTCCCACCTGACAGCCCAGGACTATGAATGTATATATGAACCAGCAGAAGACACCTTTTTATTCCTGGATGCCTTGGAAAAGGATGCTGCATTTATTAAAGATGCAAGGTATGCAGTATGAAAGAATAGTTAAACCTCGGTCTAGGTTTTTCAAATCATGAAGGGTTTTATAATGTTTTATCATTTATTTATAAATCTTTTGTTATTTTAGCAAATGTTTCATTGTTAAATTATTTTAAATTCATATTATTAAATTAACTAGGAAAAACTTATGTATCAGATTTCATTTTTTCACTTTCAAAAAGCTTTTTTTCCAACTGTTACTTGCCATTTATGGAGCATGGTGTTGAATGGTTAGGATGCTGGACTTTTAACTGCAAGGTTTTGGGTTTCATCCCGTTCTGACTAAGACTCCTAGCCAAAGTCTTTACCACAAGGGTGCGCACTATCTACCCAAGAGTGAACGAGTACTGGTCATGGGTGGCAGGCAAATGTAGAATGAATAACCTTCTAGCGCCTGTTATGGCTGCTTTGGTTAAATGCTTCCCAGGGAGCTAAGAAAAGCTATAAGAATGAACAGGCCCGAAAGACCCGGAAGGCAAAGTGTAAAGTCAGATGAGACCCCAACCTTTTATATTGTTCATTACTTCACAGACAAGCAGGGTTTGGATTACAGTTATGTGATTGCTTACAGTTAAAAGAACATTTAAAATGTAGTCGGTTTTAATCAATTATGATTTCATATTTATTATGGGAAACACTATCAGTTATAATATAGAAATTGATCATGATTTCATCTAGTCTTTATTGACAGACTTGCAGATTTAAATTTCTCTTTTTGATGTGATTTCCCATGTAATATTTTACAGACCCAGCATCTGTATGGAGATAGGTAGTGGATCTGGCTTGGTCAGTACATTTTTAGGTTCCATACTGGGCAGTAACACATGTTACTTGTGAGTATGCATTATTTTACACTTTGATATATGCAAGTTACAGTTGACATGTAATAATAAACATAGTTCTCAATAAACGTGTTTCCCAAAATGAGCAAGTTTTAGATCATTTTAAACTGTATTGCAAAGAGCAATTGTTAGCTCTGTTTTTATAACGTAAAGCAAATTAAGAGCATAAGAATCATTTATTCAACTTGTTTGCTCCCAGCAGACAATCTTTTACTTTTTTATCCTTACTTAAATCTGGATGTTATGAAAAAAATGTAAAATCTGGAATAAGAATTTTCAAATCATCTAGATGAAAAAAATATAAATTAGTACCAAACTGCACAACGTTTGTCAAATTTTATTGTACCACATGAAATCAGATTTCCCATGACATTAAAAATGCCTGTACTTAAGATCATGCTTTTTCAAATGTTTAAAAAGTCATAAAAAGTACCAGTAATGAAAAAGTTCATATTAGATTACCTGACACAGACTTTCTATTTGGAATTGTTTGGGTATGGTAGGAACACCTTACAAATCTAGGAACTCTGGACCCTGACCCATACTTAGCTGAATGAGCATTGTTCACCTTGTGGTTCATAGAAAAATGAAAAGTTTTTTGTAGTCTTTGACATTATTCTGCTTATGCAAATTTTCATGCATTATCTTAATAGCCAGTTTAAAATGTAACAGATTTTTAACAAATGTGTGAACAAAGGTCATTAATTTTTATTTAAGGCCATGGAAAAAATTGGTCTGAAACCATGGGAACCCTAGTAACACTTTCAAAGTAATTATAAAATGTATCTGCAGTTACATAGGAGATGTAGCTCATGAAACTCTACTATTTCAAATATCTGTTGAATGATTTTGTTACTGATTGGTGAGATCACAACAGAACTTCACTCTGTAAAATGAATGTCATTTACATAAAACACCAAGTTCCAAAATTGATGTGAAAGGTTTAAAATTAACATAATGAAGATGACAATATGGCAAAAGAAATTAAAAATACCGGTATTGAAAAATGTGTAATAAGTAGAACTTCTTGGAAAAATACAAATCTTTAAAAGAAGTATTACATGGCAGCAGTGCAATATATTCAACACAAAGTAATTTCAAACTGTTTTATCAGTTACATATGAACACCAGATGATAATGGCATACTACAAAATATTACTACAGAAGTTACCCATTTATTACATGTCTAATACAGATGTTGTATTCAGATGCACTGACATCAACCCATCAGCTGCAGATGCCACAAGGAGAACAGGAGACAGAAATAAAGTCAGCCTCCAACCTGTTGTAACAAATCTGGTAGGATGAATAAAAACTATGCCTTTAATACATACTGACACTTTATTGATTAAAAAAAGCCTGGGCTTCTTATGTCTACAATTTTCTGTGCGCCATCTAACACCTAAGGGAGGCACACTCCTCTTTAGTCTTTTTTTTCTCAAATCCATTTTGATATATTATCTATCATCTATGTATGACTGGTTTCCTTTTGCATATATGATAAATGTAGTAGTCAGTTTACAACAGAATGCCCTTGTAATGAAAATCTAGGATCACAGTTAAGGTATCTGTGATTTGTATATCTCTGTTTATATGTTCCATAAAGCTGTAATGACTTTGGTCTGTTCTGCCTTGTTCCTCTCCTCTTTCTTTATTTTAAACTATAGCTCCATGTTTGTTAGTGGCAATGTCTAGTGAATAAGAATGAAGAGAACTCTATTATTGTAAAATAGAAGAATCTGTCCCTGTTATCTTTTTGTTTCTATGTTGCACAATTTTTTCCTCTGTTTCTGTGTGGCACAATTTCCCCCCTCTCCTTATGTTAAAAATGGCACAAATGGTGAACTTGTAATTTACATATATAATCCATCAGTGGTCAGTTGCTGCTGTTTGCAGGTAGAGAGTTTAGATGAGAGGCTGGCTGACCAGGTGGATTTGTTACTGTTTAACCCACCATATGTTGTTACTCCATCTGAAGAGGTGAGGCTGTGTGATTGACACTGGCATAACAGTATATAAGGAAAGAAACAATACTTTTTATAATCCACAAATGATAAACCTAATTTTTTTTAAATCTTATTTTACAAGTTCTACTCTGCATCATTATTGAGAACAGTATGTATTTTACAGTTTCCTTCATTATGGATTTGCAGAACAGGCTAAATTGAAGTAATTGTGAAGGTGCAGTTTCATTTTATCAGTGTAAGTAAAACACAGATTAGGTACATGTACATGAATGTATTTGGACATCGACAGGCCGCAGCAGATTGCACAATAAACCATTTGGATTATTCAGTGGTCAGGCTTACTAAAATGTTTCTGCTTCTTTTGTTTGGTCATACCAGTACACTTGGTACAGATTTTTATGCTGGTTTCAGCAGGACAGGGAACATGAAAAGCACATAAATTTATACCAGGTATTTGTAGCTTCTGTTAGTTACAGCTAAATATTACAGGCTTTGGTGCATTTTCATGTGTTGTTCAGTTGGCTCAGGAGTACAAATATTTTGTTTTAAACTAGAGAATCATAGGTAGTTGAAGTATATGTTCCTTTGCTGCCTCAGGTTGGTCAAGGTAAGCTGGAGTACACATGGGCTGGAGGAAAGGATGGCAGGGAGGTGACGGACAAACTTCTCCCCATCGTCCCTAAACTGCTGTCTCAGAAAGGAATCTTTTATCTCATTGTAATAAAAGAAAACAAACCAGGTAACAACTATGGACTGGAATTATCAGTCCTTTCAGTGTATGTATTAAATTGAATTTAAGAGGTAAAAATTGATTTTACACTTATTAATCTAAATATTTATGGAAGCACCAAATGTCTTTTATTTAAACTTTTACACAAACTGGGGTATCATTTCAACTGCTTTGTTAAATTACAGATTGTAGAATGGAATCTGTCATTTATAGGATATTATATTACCTAATTTTGTTAAAGTTTGGTAATATTGAAAATATGACTTGCCATATGACCAGAGAAATATTTATTCATCTTGGATCTGATTGTCAGTATACATAGTTGGCTTGATAAAACTTGCTGTGACGTCTGTCCTTTCAGATGAAATAGAACAGTTGATGAAGGAACATGGGTTCAGTATGAGGACAGTGATGTCCAGGAGGAGTGGACCAGAACATCTGTCTGTGCTGTGCTTCATCAGAACAGAGCAGTGAGTAGAGCTGTGCCAGCCCGAGCACTGCCAGGCGAGTCAGGGTCAGCTGAGGGGAGCTGTATGTGCACAGACAACTTTGTGCAACCAAGTTTGACTCACAGGGACTCTCCATGAATCTATGGTGTGCTGGTTACCTGCGGCTACATGTCATTCATTAGTAACATCTAGGGCCACCTTGTGTAAAAAAAGACTAATGCTGCAGTGAGCTGAAAATATCAAGGTGATGATCAAGATCAATATCTCCGTATTTAATCAAGGAATGATTGTCAACATGGTGAATACACAACATTTTACTTCACTCAATGTAATATAGGTGCTATATAGGTACTTCTTAACATTGCCAAATTGATGCCAATTCCTTCAAGTCACTGACGTTGGCCAGTTCTTATAAAAAAAATCAAGAAACATATTACTGCTGAAGTTATTTTTTTCTTTAGGCAGCCAGAGGGCTCTTCATTGAACAGGGAGGTCCATCTATTATCATGGGCAGCATTTGGCTGATGGCAATTAAAGTGTCCTCAAATAAAAAAACATTCTGTTCCTGGCACTTCTTGCAGTGCACATCTTTCTAAGTATAAACTTGTACACAAGTGATCCATGTAACTGATAGATAATTTGCATTTACTCAAAGAATCACCAGTGATTAGAAGAAAAGTTGTATCCTTTATCAGTAGAAAAAGGCAGTTACAACTGGTGGTTAAATAAAAGACTTGTGGAATGCTAAAGGTTAGAATGTCTGCAGGAATGTAGATGTCAGAATTAGGATCAGCATGTAAGTAGAGCTCTCTCATGGATAAATGTTATAAAATTAAACTTTTTGTGAAAATTATTTTAAAGTAGCATTATTTTGTGTAAAATATTATATAATTTTAAAATATTATATAAAATGACATTTTAAATGTTTAATGATAATTGCTTACTATGATATGAACATTTATCATGCCTAATTTTTAAAGTGAATTGTTGCTGATTAGTTTTACAGACAGACGTGAAATGTTAAAACAAAAGTTAAATGTGGTGTCAAGCTCATCTCTGATTTACACCAGGTTATATTATTAACAATATATATATATTCCGACTGTGGTGTAGGATTTCCAGTGAAGTTGTCGCAAAATCAGTTACGAATATGAAAACCTGAAGAGTTTGAAGGAATGTCTTACCAGTCATCAGGGGCGGATCAAGGATTTAGGAAAATGTGGGGTCAAACCCAGGAGGACTTATGACAAAGCTTAAAAGCGCTGCTGAAAAAAAGGGGGGGGGGGGTTCTGGATCCGCTTCCATTCATCACTGTATCTTATGCCTTCTCGCATGCCTTGTTCAGGTAAAACATGATCTTTCAGAAGGAGGGAAATAATTTCAATCAGGATCAAGAAATGGATTTGATGTACTGGTATAATTTAAGTTATTCGCTACAACTTCCATGTCATGAGTAAAATGATCTTCCATATACCACCTTCATGGGGAATATTCAGCTATCCTCTCTAATAGAATTGTTTTATTTTGCAATCCTCTTGTTATGCTTTATTATAATTAATTACCCCTGAAACACTTTTTGGTCCTCTGTGTGGGTGCTTGTATGTTGTGTTTTTGAGTATGTGTGTACATTGTATAATTACTTCTTCATCATCGCCTATAGCTGTGTAAACATCCATTTTCCAGCAACAATAAAGCGGCAACAGCAAAAAAAACAAAAACGAAAAAAACGGTCTTATAAAATTTCATTGGAGTGCACATATGAGCACGGTGCGGCAAGGACAATGCGGTACGACTATCCGCGGCTATTTTTCTGATAGGTAAATTAGCGATTCTTTTGCCCTTGCCGGACATATTCTTACGGCGCCACTCATAAATTGACGTCACTACTACTATGCAGGGGCATCCTTTCTCATCATTGTTATATCTCAAAACACTGAGGTGCCGAGTGGGCAAAATATCGCCTTAATGGGTATAAAAGGGAGAACTGTTGTCTAGACACAAGATAATATAATTGTATCCACCAAAACGAAGTTTTGCGGATACTATGTTTTTACCCCGGGTTCCGCCGCCCCTGCCGCCACCGTATTCATTTCGGGAGAACTTCTTTGAAACTACTGGACTGATTTTCCAAAACTTGCACCAATTATTTTGACCTCTGACCTTTCCTCTCTGCCCAGCGTCCATTTGTGCGTCATTTTCCACACGTTAACCCACATATCTCGGGAACCGTCTGACCGATCATACGCTCTTTACACAGCGCTTTAACTATAGGCCTACTTCCTATATGGTAAGCTACTTTTTGTTTTGACCTCGTATCCTGAATTGCTACACCAGAGGGGAGCACTGTAATTTTGTCCAATCAGATAAGACCTTGTGCTGGAAGACACGGCCAAGCGAGGAATACACGGAGCCAATCATGTTCATTTCGTTTTGAGTGACAGCTCATCGCCCCGGTAACCGGATGAACAGGCCACAGGCTTAGAGAAAATTGCCGCAGATGTGGTTTACTTAGGGCCTTGGGCACAGGATGCCCGGTCGGTGAGCTGTAATTCAAACGAAACGTAACAACAAAGGCTGCGTGCCAACTCGCTGGCTGGTTTCAGTTCTGCAGACACCAGACGCATGGCTACGCTAACACAGTCATACTGTCATAATCGAATCGGTCGATGATGCAGAGGGAGCAGTTAAAATTCGAACGTAAACATGTCTTCAAACGGCGCTTGAAGCGCAGATATGGGCGGAGCCAGAATGCCTGTCGCGTGTTTGTTTATTGGCATCTGGTTGGCTGCTTGTCACATCATACGCACGTTTTGTTCAGCGGACAACGAACCGCCATCTGGTGTCTAAATATATCATAAAAAGTCAAAGCTGCCAGCGTGAAAATCAGTTGCTTCTTTAGAAGCGTAAGATTTCCGCTGCCTGGAGAGCGTAGACCGACCTGGAAAAAAAAAATCTGTACCAATGTAGCCCTTGGATAGCTTTATAAAATACACAAAAAATGGTGGCGCCACCTGCAACAATGTTTGCACAGTGTCCATCTGTTCGTCTACCTTGGGGTAGAATCACTCCTATCTCTGCAGTGGTTTGACTAATTTACCTGAAATTCGGCATGCGTATACATCCTAGATAACTTTCTTGATTTTATGACAGGTGGTGCCACCTACATTCACGTTCACGCTGCAGACATCCATGCTTATATCTCCGGACTGGTTTGACGTATCTTCTTGAAAATTGCATGTGTATAGATATCTCATAGCTCTTTTATAATTCCCAAAATTTTTGCACATTGTCCTTCTGTTTGTCTGCTGTTGGACAAAATCACTCATATCTCGGCAGTGGTTTGAAATATCAACCTAAAATTTTACAGGTTTATACATCCTGGACAGCTTTCTTGATTTTATGACAGGTGGCGCCACCTACATTCTAGTTTATGCTGCAGACATCCAAGCTCATTCTCGTGAACCGTTTTACCTATTGGGCCAAAATTTAGCATGTGTATAAATCTCACAAAGCTCTTTATTATACACAAAACTGGTGGCGCCATCTGAAACCATTTTTGCACTGTGTCCATCTGTTTGTCTGCCATGGGATAAAATCACTCACATCTCAGTAGTGGTTTGACTTATCTGCCTAAAATTTTGCTTGTTTATACATCTTGAATAGCTTTCTCGATTTTTTTTGGCAGGTGGCGCCACCTACATTTATGTTAACGCTACAGACATTCAGGATAATATCTCAGGACTGGTTGGACATATCCCCCTGAAATTTTGCATGCGTATAGATCTCACATAGCTCTTAATCATACACAATCATAACTGTATGAATGTGTACATAACTAATAAGCAAATCAAGATACCAAGACATAGTACATGACTGTATTCCTGGCCTTCACAGCAGAGAGTTGTTGCTGGCTGGCAAGTTCGTACTTCTGAGTAGCACATGCAATAAACCGTTTGCTAGAATTATTGGGAAACCAAACTGCATATTGTGCTCTGAAGTTTGCTTTCCTTTTTAGACTCTGGCTGGTATCTCCTTATTTATCTGATAGGACAACTCTGATCTATCCTTCCCTCAAACGGCATAAGGGCCAGTTAGAACGATGACGATGGACTTATGGTCTTCTTAGTATATCACATGCCATAAAAAGATGGAAGCAGACGTTGGAGATATAGAATAGACTTCATTCAGATGTATCATCTTTCAATTTGTACCCTCACGTTACAAAGTCAGTTTAAGTGACTATGCCATATAGATGTCCATACTGAAGGTTCTAGAATTAATTGCAAAAAGTAATACACTGTAGCTTCATTATTAGACATACTAAGACGGTTCATTAATTCAGGTATGCTAATGATGCCACCTGTATACCCATAATTTCGACGTGTGGCCTGCGAAGTCTAGTGTGTCTGCAAAATGGCAGCACCAATTAGCGTTTTTTTTAGCTCGGCTGACTGTCAGTCATCTGAGCTATAGCGATCACTCTTTGTCCGTCGTCCGTCCGGCCGTCTCTCCGTTAACAAGAAACAAATCGTAACAACTGGACCTGGAATCTTCTCACTTTACATCCAGAGAGGTCCATGAAAAATCTCCTTGGAAACCCAAAATTAGGTCTCTGTTACCCATATTCTTCAAGTTATGGGGCTCCGAAGTACCCCCCAGAATAATGAAAAATTTGATACAAAAGTTCAAATATCTGAACAACTAATGCATTGATCACCATGATTCTTTGCATGGATATTGATCATGGAGTGTTTCATCAGTTTCTGCGGACTGGTGGCGCCACCTGTATTTTTTTCTATTTTGACGATTTTTTTCTCTATTTTTAAGACTTTAAAAGATGCAATCATCTGTTAACAAGGCACAAATCGTAACAACTGGACCTAGAATCTTCTATTTTAATATACAGGGAGGCCCATGAAAAGTCTCTTAGGAAACCTGAAATTAGGTCTTTGTTATCCCATAACCCCTCAGCTAAGGGGCTCCGTATGGCCCAACAGATAAATGGAAAATTTGATACAAAAGCCCAAGTATCTGAAAAACTCATGCATTGATCACCATGATTCTTTGCATGATTATTGATCATGGAATGTTTCATCAGTATCTGCAGTATGGTGGCGCCACCTATATTTTTTTATTTTACAAATTTTTTCTCTATTTTTGAGATCTCTTAAGATGCGGTCATATGTTAACAGGGCACGAATCGTAACAACTTGACCTAGATTCTTCTTTCTTGACATGCGGGAAGGCCCATAAAAAGTCTCCTTGGAAACCTGGAATTAGGTCTCCGAAGTACCCCCTGAATAATGAAAAATTTGATACAAAAGCTCCAGTATACAATATTCTGCAGAACAACTCGTTTTAAAAGAATCTCTCGTACCACACAGTATTAAACTTTTTAACTCGCAACCCTCTTAGATATTTAATGTTTTGAATTATGTGTTTTACCTGCAGAATTATCTGTTTTATAATTTTTACATGCTTAATTTTACATGCATAGTCAATATGTTATGTGTGATTTTATGTATTTTTACGTAATGAATTGCAAGTCAACAACAAATTCCTGGAACTGAAGGCTAATAAATGTTATCTTATCTTATCTGAACAACTAATGCATTGATCACCCGGATTCTTTTCATGCATATTCATCATGGAGTGTTTCATCAGTTCTTGCGGATTGGTGGCACCACTTTAATTTTTTTTTTAATTTAACACATTTTTCCTCTATTGACGAGACCTTCAAAGATGCGGTCGTCCCTTAACAGGGCTCAATTTTTAACCATTGGTCCTAGAATCTTTAAACTTGACATCCAGGGAGATTTGTGAAAAGTTTCCTTGGAAACGTGAACTAAGGTCTCTGTTACCCATATTTTCTGAGCTATGGGGCTTATAAGCACTGGCAAAAATCATATAGGGCAAAAATCATAACAATGGGGCCCAGAATCTTCTAACTTGACAACTTGAGAGTTCCTCAAAAGTTCTCCCCAGAAACCTGAAATTGGGTCACAGTGACCTATATTCTCAGAGTTTTGGGGTATGTTTGAGCACCCCAGATATAATGCAAAATACACACAAATTGCCAGATTCCTCATGAAAGGCTGGTTGGATTGTCATCAAATTTGTTGTGCAGATGTGTCTTGATGAACTTAAGCTAATATGCATGAACAATGATGCCACCTATCTTAATTAGTTGTCTGTGCAAGGACATATTATCAACATGTCAGTCAGAGAACCATATTAAAGGCGAATTAACTAATAGCCAAAAGCAGGCTATTGTATCTCTTATTCCAAAGCAAGGTCGTGACTGTAGATATATAAAAAACTGGAGGCCTATAAGCCTTTTAAACGTTGATACCAAAATTATAAGTAGAATATTAGTTAATCGTATAAAGCCTTTATTGTCAACCCTAATTGGACCTGATCAATATGCGTTCGTACCAGGTAAATATATTGGGGAGCCAATAAGATTAATCGCGGATGTAATGCATTATTGTGATACTGAAAATACACCTGGCATTTTGGTAGGCGCGGATTATACAGCCGCTTTTGATTCGGTCGACCATACCTTTCTTCTCTCTGTTCTAAGAAGATTTGGCTTTTCTGGATGGTTTATAAAATGGGTCCGCGTGCTGCACACAAACATTGAGAGTAGGGTAGTACCAAATACTTTCCTTTACAAAGGGGAACACGGCAAGGGGATCCTCTTGCTCCATATTTATTCATAATGGTTATTGAAATACTAAGTATTATGGTTAAGTATAATAAAAATATAGGGGGAATAAGGGTTGCCAAGTCAGAGATAAAAATGTGCTTATTTGCAGATGATTCGACATTTTTTGTTAAAGACGAAAACTCTCTATTTCACCTTGAGGAAGTACTTTCAAAATATTCTTCTCTCAAAATTAACTTTGAGAAGTCTGATGCTTCATGGCTAGGCCCGTTAAAAAACAGTGATAAGAAAATAGGCCACTTCAACTGGATAAATTTAACCAGAAATGCAATTAAAATTCTTGGAATTTATTTTACTTTCAATAATACTATTAACCAGAAATGCAATTTTGAAAAAGTTTTAACTTCCTTCACTACAAGTTTAGAGAGATGGAATCGTAGATCCTTGTCCTTTTTTGGACGAATAACAGTTTTGAAAACATTTGCTATACCAAAAATCATGTATCCTTGTATGATGCAATCTCCACCATCTTGCTTTCTCAAGGAGGTTCAAGATAAAATAAAGAGTTACTTCTGGAAGAATAAAAAGCCAAAAATAAAACAAACGACACTCATTATGGATTATAAAGATGAAGGTTTAAAGTTACCTGATATTGAACTTGTTTTGAAGTGCCAAAAACTTATATGGGTCAACAAATTAATTAATTCTTCGGATACACCGTGGAAAATTATACCTAACTTTTATTTGAGAAAGATTGGTGGTATTAAAAGTGTAAATTGTAATTTTGATAGAGCACGGATCCCTAAATACTTACCAACATTTTATAAAGACTGTTTAAATGCTTGGGCAACCTCTACTCGCACGATACCCACTAATCGAGTTACAGTGTTGGCCCAACCGCTCTGGAATAATTACTTACTAACTAGAGAAAGAGCTTCCTTCTATTTTAATACTATCTCTAGACACGGATATAACTTTTTAAAAGACATTGTAGGAAATAATAATGAACTGATAAAATGGCAGGATTCAGGACTAGAGCTGAAGGAGTACATGAATTGGACCGCTGTCTTACATTCTATACCAAGAGAGTGGCTTAAACTGTTAAATCATGATATCCTAGAACAAAAAGATTCAACCAATGTACTTGACAAACCATGGTATTTAGAAAAGTTAAACGTCAGAACAATGTACAGTAATTTAGTGAAAGAAAAAGGAATTCGCCCAACTGCACAAATACAGATACAAAAACTAGTAGGGACGGATATAGATTGGCAGTTAGTTTATGAGAGGCCTTTTAAAACCACAATTGAAACAAAAACTAGAGAGTTTCAGTATAAAGTTTTGAACGATATTTTACCATTAAACGAAAAATTATACAGATTGAATCATGTTGAAAATGATAGATGTTCATATTGTTCTATGAATGCTGAAACATCAGTTCATATTTTTTCAGAATGTGCTCAGAGTTGCTTAGTGTATAGTGAGATTTGTAATTGGCTTATGGAATTCGATATAAAAATGCCAGAAAATACAAAAGAAAATATGTTGCTAGGAGTTATCATTGAGACAACAGAGGATGTATTAATAAATCACTTGCTTCTTTCATACAAAAATAGGGTTTTTAATTGCCGGGTTTCACCAAGTGAACTGTCTCTACAAAAATATGCAGCAATAATATTTAATTTGGAACGTATTGAATATTAAGTAGCAGAACAAAAAAATAAATTAGAAAACCATATTAAAAAGTGGGAGAAATTGAAGTCTTTCCTGTAATAGTACTGTAATGTTCGTATAAAAATTAATATGTGATTATTTTCTATGTACTACCTACAGATGTAGGAACTCTGATTGTTGTTATGTTTTTTTTTTTTTTTTTTTTTCTTTTTTTTTTTTGGTTTGTAACGCGTATGTATCCTTTGATGTCTGTAAACTTCATGTATCGTCTTGTTAATTGTTTATATGTTATATTGTGTGATGTATTGTTGGTATTATATCAATAAACCTATTAAAAAAAAAGAAGAAAAAAAAACATGTCAGTCAGCTGAGCGTCATTACCCAGGGGTCGCTTGTTTTATCTTGCATAGACTTTGGTAAAAAAAACATTGTTTTTCGCGTAACTTAATGGTCTAAAACATACCGTGGGCATATCAATATCTTGTATACTTGATAAAATATGGTGTTAAGGTTTGCCCGAATAAAACCATTGTTCTTTTTTGAAAATACAAGGAATCTTCTGTATAATATCTACGGTAAGTGTTGTTTTTACAGCTGATGTTCAGTCATGCTGGTACCTATAGCGTTATGTCTTTGTCCCTCATCCCTCTGTCTGTCATGCATGGGCGATTCGTCTGTTCGTTACCGTGAAATAAATTGTAACCCTAGAAAATCCAACTTATAGGGGCCTTTTCCAATATTTGACGTCTCTTAACTGAAGATATCCCTGGAAACTTTTTTTTAATAGGCCAGAAAGCGCCGATCTCACCGTTCACATGCTGTTCATTTTGTTTATATACACTTGCTTCTAGGATGTTGTGTAACAACCAAAATAATCCCATAAAAATAATAATCCCACAAAAATGATCAACACATTCAACGAAGGCATCTGGCGAAAAAAAAGGCAGTAAAGTTCAATTTGACTGGTGACTATCACGCAGTTACCCTTAAACCACGTAAATAAACGCAAGCAATTAAATGTTTTGTGATTAGAGCTTAGGTTATATTATAAGAGAAATTTATACCCATAGAAATGCCAATTTATAGCATGTATTTAAAAAAATTTTCAACACAAAAGTTCCCCCTACCCCCCCCTCCCCCCCCCCGGGAGCTTACACCCCACCCACGCTCGGCTCTGACAAAGGATTTACTGCCCCCCCCCCCCCCGGACTTTGGTCAGGCTACAGTCCTGCATCGCAGAGGCGTTATATAAGAACATTTCTCAACAAAAATTACCAATACAGACATATACAGTTCATTAACATGTATTCTGTGTAAGCCAGCAATCACAAATTCTACAGGATAGGCAGGTGAACATACTAGTAGTACTGTATACAGAAGCGGATCCAGGGGGGGGGGGGGGGGTTCTATGGGGTCCGGACCCCCCCCCCCCCCCCCCCTTTTTTTCACCAGATACGTTTTTTTAAGGGCTTCAGACAAAATTTTGCCGCCTGGACCCCCCCCCCCCCCTTTTTCAGACCTGAGGACCTCCTTTTTTTTTAGGGTTTTCATTTGTCCTCCTTGGTCGGACCCCCCCCCCTTTTTCTTAATCCTGGATCCGCCCATGGTATACTATAGTTGGATTAAATTGACATCTGGACAATACCTCTTTTCTGAAACGCTCTTATCAAATATAGACTAGTTCAGGTCAGATATAAAGTATGTTTAATCCAAAATAATAAAAGGTGTGGAGTCTGGGTTTAAAGTAACAACCCAATATTGTAAGTTCTTGAGAAAACAACGACAGGGTATATCCCATGTTTGTAACAAGTATAAAATTTAATGAATTGGCGTGTTGGCGATATCATTCGCCCGGGAAAAATTACATCGCATCTGTAGCGCCACCTGCTGAGCATTTGAATAACCAAATGATAACTGCCCAATAGAAAGCCGGGGGATATTGAGCCCGGTCTACTCAAGTAACCTTGAGAGAAGGTGAGGTGTGCACAAACATCCAACTGTCAAGAATGGCCATGAGTCTGCGGTTAGCTCGCTTTGCATGCTCTGTTCGAGCGCTTAGGTAATATTTGTTTGTTTAAATTGTAATAAATACCTTGTCACTACGTGTACGGCTGCATATTTCTGTTGCGCTGTACCTTTGTTCCCAAAAAAATTAACTTGTTTATTTTGACGTCGAAGTTTTTGCTGGTCACGGACTCCGTGACTGTTTTGACTTCAACGCAAAACCTCAACCAGACTGTCCAGGCTTCAGTGTGACACTTGGAGGATGTGCCAACAAGAAGAGCACCAAGTTGTGAACTCATTTTACGTTATTAATTGAAAACCATGTAGAGTCAGATAAACCAAGGTTTAAGCAAGACAAACTTTAAAATTTAAGTAAATTTAGCAACCCCCCCCCCTAAAAAGGAGTGCATTGATGTCAAAAATATTTAAGCTTAAAAAATATATATTTAAAAAATAGTAAAACTTTGTTGAAGAGTCTTAGACTTAATATTTTAGTTTGTCAGATAAAGAATTTCTTTGAGTAATAAGTAATTGTGCATTTTAGCGGGTTTTTTTACAGCTTTATTTTCAGGAATTGATCATTTTTGGTAATCCTGATAGACAGCATGCAACAAATTAAAGCTTATGATTTGTTTTTGTTTACATCTTCTCTTAAATACAGCCAAAATTAAATAAAAGGTGGTTTTTCATTGGTTCAACACAGTTATCATGGAACAAAGACTAGCCTCAGTCTTCCTCTAAGTTCAGGCATGATGCAGGTGATTGGCGTGAACCCCAAAACTAGGTCAAGTTTTGAGAGTCGGAAGCGATTTTTTGTATGAGAGTGCACATGACCTCTGCGTGTTTGCTCTTTTAAAAAATCTTCTGTTTGTGAAGTTGGAAATGATACCCGGAAACAGGCGTCGTTTTGATAAGTCACGGCATGGTACCCAATGAAGCCAAAAGTGACCGATATTACCCCCATTACTCTTATTTTGTTTGTTGAGGTAACCGTTTCCATTTTTAATGCTTAGTGTAAATTTGCAGTATTCCATTTCATTTGCAAATGAAAGAAGGGAAAACTTTTTGCACCAAGGGCAGAAACTAAGAAAGAGGGAAAATAATTATTAACTTTATGGAAATAAGAATGAAGAACCTACCTCATTGTTTTCCTGAAAACAATTTAAAACCATCTTGTGAGAAACTAGGTGATTCTTCAGTGACATCTTACCACCAACGTGTAATGGACATGGCAGAGAACATTAATGAAATCATAATAGATAGGACAGGGATCAGTTATATCCAAATAATATTAATTAAAAATGCAATTACTTTCAGGATGTCAGATTACTATTACATATTAGCAAATGTTATTTATTACAATTACAGTGAAAGTAATTGAATTTTCAGTTGCTTTAAATTACTTTTTGTCAGTTACAACACTTCGACACTGGACACAGAATGTACAGTCCTTCATCAGAGCCCATTAGGCATCTGATCAGCAGTATTTATTGCAATATTCATGTTTGTCTGATTTCAGGCAGATCATTAGATTTATTGAAAAGTAATTCAAATTAGTGTATTTTTCAAATTAATCAATTACAATTACTTGTAATTTAAAATGTGTTAAAGGTCCCTATTCACCTACCTTTTGAAAAAGATCTTATGTGATTTCAGGCTTTCTTTGTGTATATATGAATGATCTACTGGTAATTTTGTTTGTTAAAAGTTCTTATAAGGTCTTCATGAAGGATGTATAAACTTGTTAATCAACAACATGTTTGTAAACTAAGGTGGTAGTTGCACAATGCGGAGGTAGAAAGATCACTTGCTGCAAAACGCCATTTGCAACACTTTGGCTTATCTGATTTGCTGTCAGATGCTCTTGTTGAATTTATTTATTTTGGCTGGCCCCCAAATATTATAAATATGCTGATATAAACAAAACAAGCAGTCTGTGTGCAGTGATATCCACGTTTTCTGGCCTATTTTTATAAGAAGTCCAAGGGATTACCTTTAGTTCATAAAGATCAGATCGGGGACTGGGCCCCTTTAAATTATAAATTACTTCCAGTTACTTGAAATCATGTAATTAATTACATTCAATTACAATTACATTTTCAGTTGACAGTGCTAGGGCTGAAAGGAGTACTCGAGTCCGAGTAATACTTACCGAGTACTCGAGTCAGAAATTTGGACTCGAGTACTCGTGTATGTTCATGCATATATGAATATTACTGCAAATTTACGGGCAGTCTGTAGGGCTATTTATATTCATTATCGCAGCATATTTCGAAGGGACTTAGCCTGCATTTATGAGTTATTTGCTCTGAAGTTTCGAATAGATTTTTTTAATTTTAGTATTTATATCTATTCCTTCGATGGGATAAAGATAGGCCGTCACGTAGTGAAATTAATGCATATTTTGCGTCGACAAGAAGATGTCCGTTTTATCTTTACAGCATTATTTGCCATGGTAACGAGTACTCGAGTCCGAGTCAGGTAATGCTTTTCGGGTACTCAAGTCCAAAATTTTGTACCCGTTTCAGCCCTATTTGCCACAGCCCTGTAAGAGATATTATCAATATGTATACAAAAAACTAGTGGCTATGGGAACAATGATCAAGAGCAACTGACCCCTGTTTAAGGTGTGGCTTACATATTTCCTCATGCATGTGCTTTTGCTTTTCTGTTACGTCACACATTACATCATATCCTGAAAGACAAATGATCCAGAATGCCATGATTCACAGATATATAACAGACAAGTACATAATAAACCATGATGTAAGTTTAATAATATTAATATCTTAAACAAGCATAGTACCGAAAATTGTGCATTTGCCTCTTTCTGCTTTTGGTGCAAGTTTTGTTTACCCAAAAATAATCATAACCAGCAAATCCAATAAATTTTTGTCCCCTGTTTTGCCTACAAGGGATGATTTTAAAGTCTTTGATGACTTAGTACAAATAGTTTTAACCACGCCCAAAAGATGGCAGCACCACACAGTTACCAAGCTGAAAACTGGGTCTTTGCAACTTCGTTCCTTTGAGAAATTAAAGAAAAACCTCAATTTTTTATTAAAAACCTATTTTCACACTTCAAGACTGCCTAAAATCAAAACCACTCATCTGTTTTTCCTCATATTTACCATAAATATTCCTCCTAATAGTTCCTATGTACATGCCTGAAATTAGGTCTGTATTTTATAATTAAAGTTATGGGCCCAAACATATTGCACTTTGTAAAAAAATCAGGAAAAATATTTGGACACTTTACACAAAAAAAGTTAAGGCTATGGACTTTTTTTCAGTAATATAACTTTAATTAATCAAAATTTAATTGTTTACCCAAAATTAGATAAAAATCTTTTAAATTTTTTAAAATATAAGCCAAAATATTAAATTGGTACCTTGAATTTTGCTCAAATTTGGCCATGGCATGTTTTTTTTTTAATTTTTCACAGGCGGGATACAGATGGATTTAATTTGTTGAATTCTGAAATATGAAAGTATAAGCTTAAAAATTATTCTAATTATTGAAGTTTTTCAGATGCTCTTAAAGTATTTGCATTTTGTATATTCAAGACCCCACTCTGGCTCACTACAGCCTTGCCTAGGTAACCTTATTAGTTATGCAGCATTGGCAGAACACCCCTGCTGTAATGTTGATGCAATTTAGATTTGTGAATCAGTTTAAATATTCAGATATATTTGATATACTGTAAATAAATTGTAAAATTGATAAACTTTAAAAAATGACTTACGAAAGAAAAAATAGGATCTAATGCATATATTTGTTCATTATTTTCCTGTCTCCGTTGAATGGAAATTAAAGTTATTTGCTGTTTTCCATCTCTCCGCCTGTTTTTAAACATTTAAAAATAATTTCGTTTAAATGAAATTTTATCCTTTACATATATGCAGATATGCTGTAACTCCCACTAGTCCCTGTAAGCACCATTGAATTTAATTATGTATTCTGTATTTATATCCAAAGCTGTTGTAACTTAGATTTGTGAATCAGTTTAAATATTCAGATATATTTGATATACTGTAAATAAATTGTAAAATTGATAAACTTTAAAAAATGACTTACGAAAGAAAAAATAGGATCTAATGCATATATTTGTTCATTATTTTCCTGTCTCCGTTGAATGGAAATTAAAGTTATTTGCTGTTTTCCATCTCTCCGCCTGTTTTTAAACATTTAAAAATAATTTCGTTTAAATGAAATTTTATCCTTTACATATATGCAGATATGCTGTAACTCCCACTAGTCCCTGTAAGCACCATTGAATTTAATTATGTATTCTGTATTTATATCCAAAGGTGTTGTAACTCCCCCCCCCCCCCCCCCCCCCCCCCCCAGTCACTGAGCTATGGTGATGCAGTTATAACTGTCACAATCAGCTGAGCGCCGTGACCCATGGGTCCCTTGTTTTGTACACCTCTAGCGACACCTGTTGGTGATTAGTGAAACTAAATGTGCTATTTTATCAAATAAAAATGAAATATCATATTGTATCATTATCTTGTGAGACCAACACTCAAAAACCAATCCGAACCAATATAAGCATGAGAGCAATCACTGACCAAAATTTGAATGAAATTGGGTAAAATTTAGGAAAGTTATCGCACAGAAACTACAGACAGACAGAGGGACAGACAGACAAACCTAAATCATTGTCCTCTGTTCCTTCCAAGGAAGTGGGGGACAAAAAAAAACAGGTGGCCAGGTTTTATTGGAACAGACAATATTATTTATGAATATCAAGATGTTACCCTGGCCTAGTAACTACCACACCTACAGATCCTTGGTATGTAATCATCCCTGTTGCATGATCGTAACACTGAGTAATGAGTTACACCCCAAATATGCACTCATTTGTGAGTGATACACAGCATGTAATTCTTTCAACCTTTCCACAAGTGAAAAAATCTCACTATGCTCCTCAATTAACATTCATGTTTATGATAACCCAGCTTTGAGTCTTCTAACTCCTGGACCACAAAAGTCTGTTTGAAATGCAAGGTTTCTTTCAATGGAACCTGGCTAAGAGTTCAGTCTAAATATCATAAATATTCTGAAGTCATAAGATAACGATATTTTGGAAAAAGGACAGGCTATAAAGACAGCTACACCACCTCTCTTGGAGTTGAAAGTCGTAGACTCCTGCAGGAATTTTGCAAAAGTTCTTATCTTCTGTTTAGAGTGACATTGAATTGATTTGAGAGAAATGATGGTGGAAGTCTGCTTATTCTGAATAATCAGTGGAATGTGTGACGGATTAAGTTTGTTAAAAGTAAATTTTCTAATATTTTTTCTACCAAACTTCTTAGAGAGTATGTTTTCATGGTATATGCTGGCAGTAAATGTCTTGATTTATGATTTTTTCCATGAAAATATTACATTGTTAGATTTTTGTCAGGGTAGGTTCAGGCATGCTTGTGACTTGCTTATGTTTATATATCCTGCTTCATCATCTGTGCCTGTCATCGTGCCATGGGGCCCTTTTGTCACACTTTTATTTTGGAGAACATGCATATTTTTACATTTACAGTTCTGAGTATATGGATAAAACCACTTATGTGACTGCTCTGTTTGAGAAAACCATTAATCAGTCTCCCAAAGTTATTACAAATTTCAATCAATTTATTATTGGCCTCATATGTATGTCTGTCCTATACTGATTGTCATTTCATTGCACATTCCTTAGTTGAATAATAGCTAATGTAAATGAAATGTAGATATAATGTAAATATAAATAATGCTATTAATTCCAAACTTTTTGAAATTTGAGGTAACTTGTGAGTGTATTAGATAAAAGATATATTTAAAGTTCAATGGTATGGTGACTTTTCTTTACAGCTGCCCTCAAGTCAGGGCCATGTCAGGAGGAGAATGGGGATCTGGAAAGGGCAAGGTGAGGACATAACATAACCTAAGTCACATTCACTATACTGCTGAGCATCCTTGGCCATGGGCAACATTTCTTTCACCAGGTATCATTAGTGCATTTATGATATCGACAATGTTACAACTTACAATTAAAAAAAATTTGAATAATTTTATTGTGATCAACAGTGGTTGCCAGTTACATTTAGTTGATTTTTAGCTCAGCTGACAGTAACTGAGTGAAAGTCATCTTGGCAATTGTGATGGACCGTTGTTCGCTGTCTTACTTCTGTTAATATGGGGTAAATTATAACCATTAGACCCAGAAACCTTTAACTAAAAATCCAGGAAGGTCATTTATGAGATCCACTTTGAAATACATAGTTATGTCATGATGACCTGTATGTAATTGTTTAATGTATAAGATGCAGGTGGCACTACCTGTGTTATCCTGTTTTCTGCAAGTCAACATGCGATATGACATGGTTTTCCCAAGTAAGATAATAAAACACTTCAGCTTTAATGTCACAGTCAACTATTCCGTAGAGAAAAGGTAATTTAATAAGTATAAATTTTGTTGAATTATTCTGAAAAGATCATCTTTACAAAACTTTTATTTTTGCTGATATGTAATTTAGATGGTGTGTTTGCATAGTGTTTTTTCTGTGACCCAATATCTCAGAAACTACTTGGGACCATCGTTACAAATTTACAGGCAGATTGAGCCTGTGACTGATGTAGCAATATAAATATCGAGTATTAGATTAATTGAATACATTGGATTCATTAGTTTCATTTAGTAACAGATTTATAAAATCTGTCGGCTACACACTACAAGGAATTTATGATTGAAGTGGATTTATGATGCATCTCTTATTTCTTCTTCAGGGTGGAGGATCTGGAGGCACTGTCAGGTAAGTTGCCTTGTTATGCAAAGTTTTATATAATTATTTTGTCCAGCTGTGTGGCTTTGATGCAGTCCAAACTTGGCTAGACCCTTTGAATATAAGAACTGAATCACCCAGGCAATTAGACCTTCTCTTGGTCAACAGGTCAGTGCAGCAGTTAACAAATTTTCATTGAACCCATTCATGATCATTTGCTATCAATTTTTGTCAAACCAAAAAAAAATATCCAGGAATATTCACTGCACATCTGTAGATATTCCCAAGTGCATAATTGTATATTTTATATGAGTGTACTAGTATGTAGAAGTAGTTTTCAATATTTATATCTTTATGTTAGTTTAAGATTGAAAATTCATGCATGAGAACTGTCTATCAGTTTTAATATTTTAAAAATAATTTAACAGAAACCTAATATGCATTCGGATAGGAATTTTATATCCCCAAAACATTCAGCTAGGCATTAAGATTCCCTGTATAAATGAGCTGTACCAGTCTTGGATGAGGAAAAAATTTTGTATGTTTTGATAGTGTCAGTGTTCTACACCAATAAATAAATATTATACATCCCTCCAGAGAATGTAAAGTTGTATTTATATTTTGTTTTGATGACAGAGATGCTGGTGGTAGCTTTGGTAAGATGGAAGCTGCACATGAGGAGGAATACTTCAGGAGACAGGTAAATAATGTGTGATATCATGAATGAAAATACCTACAGTCCTTCCAGAAACCTTGTGAACATGTTTTTTTTATTTTCTTTTCTCCTAAACAATTTTAGGTAAGGCAAGTACCGTAGATCCGCGTTTTGCCGCCGCGGCCATAAAATAAGACTTACAGCCGAAAATCCCGACTAATATTTATCGACAAGGGATGCGGCTATAAAACGCAGGTTAGGCTGAATTCAAACATGTACAAGAGACTCGACGGCCCGCCGAGGGCCAATGGTCGATAATAGGCTGAGGAAGAAGTGAATACTGGGAACGTATATTCAATGATACTACATATTTGTATATTAATTTTATTGATTATTAATTTTATAAAATGTAAAATTGATATTTTAAACATGCTTATATGTATTATAAAACTTTTCTGAGTCAGTCATAAACCACGGCAATTTTCACGCAATGATTGATTAAAGATCGATATTCACTCGCCAAATTATGCATTCTATCCAGACTAACGGTTGTACCTATATTTGAGTATGGCTGCAATATCGGTAAAACATTATTTTAAGATATTTCTTGAACATATCATTTCTTTTAAAATAAACTGTAAAACAAAAGATAACCAAAGACAATACGTTCTTCGGCAATTTAACCTGCGTTCACGTTCAGATACTTCTTCGTTCATCAAATTTTCAATAGATGGCGCTCAAAGGTCATAACCTCACCAGCTAGTTCCGTAATCTTTAAATATGGCACGTTTTGCTAGCAGACGGTTCGGGCACCAGTGTGCATATATTATGATCAGCAGGACCCTGGGTGTACGCGTAAAGGCTCGAAGCGGGATTCGCTTATTAAAAGGTTTTGTCAAGGTTGTTAATTGACCGACGTTGTATAGAGTGTAAATAAAAGCCATCATAAAGAGTACCGTTGGCTTTGATGTCCCATTGAAGTTTAATTAGACAGGGTAAAGGCGCAAGGTACACCAAGGCCCGCAAGTTCCGTAATCATTTTCTGTTGCATATTTTGCCGGTTGACGGTTCGGACACCATTTTGCATATATTATGATCAGCACAACCTGAGGTGTTCTGGAAATATGATCACCGACGCGGGTGTCGTTTATTGAAATGTTTTGTTGTTAAATGACCGACGATGTATAATGTCTAAATAATGTTTAAATTACAGTCGTCCCATACAATGCTTTGATGTCCCATTGAACTTTAATTAGTCAAGTTAAAGGCGCAAGATTCTCCGGCATTCAGTGATGTGTCAAATTAATTTCGTGGCCCTACTAGGATTCGTCTTGGATGAGTCGTCATAAACCTAACAAATTGTCATCTATTCTAATCAGGTAGATCAGGCGGTTTAACAAATTAATAAAATTAATTAATTAATTAGCAAAGCCAAGCAACATACACAGTTGCAACTGTTTCCCAAAACTGTTATGCCTGATCCTGACCACATATCAGCATACCGCAGCATATCTAGCTGCAGCCTAGCGTTTAAGAAATGAACCTTTTTTCGTTGTGTTCCCAAAACTTCCCATACCCCACCCGGCAATGGAACGTGGTGAAAATGTGGTGCGGCCATTAAGTAAGGTTTTGGGAATTTTTTACTCCAGTGAAGGAGCCTTCCAGATATTTTACGAACATGGGGTGCGGCCATTAGACGACGTGCGGCGGCAAAACGCGGATCTACGGTAGGCCAGGAGGACTTGTACTAATGTGCTGAAAGAGTAAAAAAGTGTCATTTTCAGTACCATACCTGATTATGTAATCAATATTTTATAGCCTATAGTATTTGACTTGTCAGCATGCATGTCCAATTTGTGGTGTTGCCAGGCAGTGCTGGCGTTTGTTCAACAATGTTGACTTATTGTGTGACATAACTGTGGTTGGCTTCTTGTTTTTGAAGGTTTCAAATTTGTCATGTTCGTGAAAGGTAATTTTCGCTAAGTTAAAACCTTTGTGAATATAGCTCCTTTTCTATACAGGTGAACAGCCATATACATTGATAACTCATTTGCATATCATAATATGCCCATATTATATGCCTGATACTTCAATATTATTATATTTTTAGCTCGGCTGACTATAAATCATCTAAGCTTTTGTCATGGTCCATTGTCTGTCTGTCCATCTGTAAATGGGGCACATTTTGAAACCATTAAACCTATGAATCCAAAATTCAGCATCAGATATGGGGTGATTATTTTATAAATGTAATCGATTTCGATTACGATTACATAATCAAAGTAATTGATTATGATTACATTTGTGAAAAAATAAATGTAATTGATTGCGATTTCTTCAAAAAGTAATCATGATTGCAATCATGATTAGAAACCTGAATTTGGCAGTTAAGTGAACAGACAACAAAAAAATTTAAACACTGTAAACTTTATGCATATCACACTTTAAATACATACCGACCATAAAATGAACAGTGATCCTGACGAAGTTGAAAAATGTATAAAAGTGTTCAGCATACAGTTTGATATACCCAAAATCTCCTACCATACCAAAAATTGGATCACTGTGACTTCCTGCCTTCAAGATTTTAAGGAGAATCCTCAATTTTTCATTAAAGACCCATTGTTACATTTCAAAACTGCCCAATATCAAAACCACTGACTTGTTTCTGATCATTTTTATACTCTCATCATATGGCAGTATAATTATGGTGTACACACCGTCTGTCTATCATTAGCCTTTAGTGTCGCCACGATAACTTACTGGGGCTTTGATGGATTTTCACAAAACTCTCCAAAAGTACTTACCAACAGATTATCTTGCCCAAGTTCAATAATAGCCAACATCCACACATATTTATTAAGGTCACCGGTCACCAGGCCACTTTGTGGTGTCGCCGCAATAACTTGTGTAGAATATGAAGGATTTTGATATAACTCATCAGAAATGTTGGTTAATAAAATATCTCGCTTAAAATCGAATTCCAACGAAACCCATGCATATTTAATGAGGTCGGAGGTCAATGCACTTTAAAGGCATCTTGGTGACTTACGAAAAATCTTATGGATTTTCATGAAACTCATTATACATTTTAACAACTAGACTTTCTCACCTGATTTACATTATCCCTATGTAATTGTAATGGAAATTGATTACATTTTTAAAGTAATCACCCCATGTCTGGAGCACTGTTGATTAAATTTTCATATGATGGACAGTTAAGGTTTTCAGCTTTTATAATCTGAAATGTGAAAGCAGTTGATCCAAAACTGCAGCTTCTGTATAAGTAATAGAAGACCATGGATATATAACATTTTCCTCAAGCAAGGTTACTGTCTGAGCTTGTTATGTAAGATACTTGAGGAAACTAGCTGATTCTAGGTCAGGCTGCCTGAAGTATGCACAAGTGAAAGCTCCCCCCCCCCCCCCATTTTTTGTCTGTCTGTCACTCTTTCCCTCTCTTTCTCTCATTCTCTCTCTCTCTCCATCCCACCCCTTCCAGTTAACAGATTCAATAAACAAAATGAATCTTATAGTTTCATCTGTATTTTTTATAGATAACAAAATTAAATTTTTAGCTCAGCTCAGCTGACTATAAGTCATCTGAGCTATAGTCGTGGTCCATTGTCCGTCGTCCGTCTGTCCGTCCGTCCGTCCGTCCGTCCGTAGATGTGGCACGTTTTGAAACCGTAAGACCTAGGAATCCAAAATTCAGCATAATGTTAGATGTCCCCAAGATCTCCTACCAAGCCGAAAACTGGGTCTTTGCGACTTTATTCCTTTGAGAAATTAAGGAAAAACCTCAATTTTTTATTAAAAACCTATTTTCACACTTTAGGACTGCCTAATATCAAAACCACTCATCTGTTTTTCCTCATATTTCCTATAAATAATCCTCTATATAATTCCTATGTACATGCCAGAAATTAGGTCTGTATTATTTAATTTAAAAAAGTTATGGGCCCAAACATAATGCATTTTGTAAATAATCAGGAAAGAAATTTTATCACTTAACACAAAACTTGTTAAAGCTAAGCACTTTTTTTCCAGTAATATTACTTTTATTAATCAAAATTAAATTGTATACCCAAAATTAGATCAAAATCTTTCAAATTTTTAAAAATATTAGCAAAAATAAAAAATTGGTACCTTAAATTTTGCCCAACTTTGACCATGGCACGTTTTTTTGCTGTAACTGCTGTGGATTTAATTTTCACAGCATGTTTTTGTTAGCATTTCAACTGTTAACACCAAAAATTTGAAACCAGTTGATCAAAAACTGTAGATTTTATTCAAGTTTTCAAGCACCATGTCACATATTGCTAGTGTTATGCAGTTTGCTAGAGCTCAGCTCCCAAGCTTCAGCTCTAAGTTCCTTAAATTTGGCATACAGTTAGATTTCTCCAAAATCCCCTACCATGCCAAGAATTTGGTCACTAGGACTTAATTCCTTCGAGATATCAATGAAAAACTTCATTTTTCCATTAAAAACCTAATGTTACACTTTAAGACTGCCTAATATCAAAACCACTGATCTGACTTTGATCATATATAATATACAAATTTTTCTATACATTCCCTATGCACATGCCAGAAATGATGTCAGTATTGTGTATTTTTTTTAAGTTATGGGCCCAAACATAATGCACTTTGTAAAAAATCAAGAAATATATTTACTCCCTTAACAAGGGCATTGCTGAAGCTAGAGATTTTTTTTGTCAGGGATGTAACATTATTTAATCAAGATTTAATTGAATACCCAAAATTAGTTCTGAATTTTTCAAATTTTATAAGTTATTAGTATAAATATAAAATTAGTACCTTAAATTTTGCCCAACTGTGACCAAGGCACGTTTGTTTCCCGTGAGCACTGTTGATATAATTTTCATATCATGCACACATAAGGATTTCAGCTTTTTAGTTTAGAAAGCTGAAAGAAATTTGCCAAATATTGTAGCTTTTATTAATGTTTTTTATGAGACCCTGTCAGACTTTGGCTCTCTCCAGCCCCTCTTGAGTCACCTGTATGTTGACCTTGTTGACCTTTCATCAAATTATGCACGCTTGAGGGGAGAATCCAGGCAGCTTATGGCCAGCCACAGTTGATCCAGGTGTTCAACCCAACTCATCTAGTAGTTTTAACCAACAACATAACAATAAACAATAAATTAATAAATTTTTATTGGTTTTTAATAACAAATTAAAGAAAAATAGAAAAGGAATTTGTTAGTTTATAATAACAGGAAATTAACTTGCAGTTACTGATGATATAAGAATCTTGTATCGATGGGTAGAATGTCACATATTCCAAATAACACCATGCAGTCACCTATGGCATTTTTCAGTTCATTTTTAATGATAAAGAAGTAAATCATATTATTCATTACTAATCATTAAGGATTATATGAAGGAAATTAATGATAGACAAAGATGCAGTTGATAATATTAATCTAGATTCCTACTGTGTCTAGTGTGTACATTGATGTGAAATTAGTCCAAAATGAATTTTTTACAGTTATTTTTTAATATAAATAAAAGCCATAAAACCAGGTACTTATGATCATTATTTAAATGTGTGAAATTTGTATATTCTGGATTCTCAACATCATTGTTTTGTGAAAACTGAATAAATACCAGACATGGTGCGAATACTTTGTAATTGTATTTAAATACGAATATGATTATGTACTCCATTATAAAATTTCTTGCATAAAGAATGGGAATTCAGGTAAAAATGAAAGTATATGAATACTCGTGCAAATACTTTCAAAATGTATTCATGAATGCATTCATGAATATATTCTTTAATATTATTTTAATAATCATATCAGTGATATTTCATTTTAAAAAATCATATGATTCTCTTATTATTTTTAATAAAAATTATATTTGGGACAATATTTGTAATTTTTTTAATAAATAGTTAAACTCTTATATTATATGTTCTGCGCATAAGTTATATGGCCAAGTCAAAATCTGTGTGACAGTAGTACTCCATTTGTTAATAAAATAAATGAAATCAATCCTCTTCCCTGTCTCCAAAGGTACTATCAAAATCATACATAAACTAAACAACAACAACTCATAATACAGCTTATATTTATTACCACACAAAACCAGCATGAGCCTCATTTCTAAATAATATTTTTTTATCATATATAACAGCTGAGCGTCGTGACCCATAGGTCCCTTGTTATGTCTTGTTACATCTTTAGTCGGTTAATTCCATGTTGTACATATTTCAAATTCATAAATTTTAATTGAATTTAATAATATGTGATAAAATATTAAATTTACTATTTGAAACATTTTAAGGTTTAATAAAAAATGGCATTTAGACATTTACAGTCATTAAAAATCCTGTTTTTATGTGTTTATTCTTCAATCTATGTTTTAAGCATATAGCTGTAAATTGTTTTATGGTCAGTCTTATAAATGATGTATTATAATCATGATAGGAGGTACATTAAGCCATGATTAAATTGTTTTGAATTTGCATATTGAAATGTTTTCAGAATTAATATGTTTTCAGAATTAATTATAACATTAACACATTTTTAGCTCAGCTGACTATAAGTCATCTGAGCTATAGTCGTGGTCCATTGTCCGTCGTCCGTCTGTCTGTCCGTCCGTCCGTCCGTCGTTCCGTAGATGTGGCACGTTTTGAAACCGTAAGACCTGGGAATCCAAAATTCAGCATAATGTTAGATGTCCCCAAGATCTCCTACCAAGCCGAAAACTGGGTCTTTGCGACTTCGTTCCTTTGAGAAATTAAGGAAAAACCTCAATTTTTTATTAAAAACCTATTTTCACACTTCAGGACTGCCTAATATCAAAACCACTCATCTGTTTTTCCTCATATTTACCATAAATATTCCTCTATATAGTTTCTATGTACATGCCAGAAATTAAGTCTGTTAAGTATAAATTCTTTAAGTTATGGGCCCAAACATAATGTACTTTGTAAAAAATCAGGAAAAATACTTACTCACTTAACATGAAAAATTTTGAAACTAGAGTCTATTTTCCCAAGTATATAACTATGTTTAATTAAGATTCAATTGTTTACCCAAAATTAGATCTGAATTTTGTAAATTTTTTAAGTTATTCGCATCATAATAATATCAGTACCTTAAATTTTGCCCAACTTTGACCATGGCACGTTTTTTTTCTGTTAGTACCATTGATTTAATTTTCACAGCATGTAAACATAAATATTTAATTTGTTTAAATCTGAAATTTGAAAATAAAAGCTTGAAAATTAGGCTAGTTATTGATTTTTTTCTTGAGGCTCTGTTGTAGTCATTTGCTTTGATTACAGATTACAGATGCAGGGTCCCACTCCAGGTCAATGGAAGTCAGCTATGCTAGGGTTTCTGATTTGTTACAGTCACTGGGGGAGATCCCCTGCTGTGACAGGTGTACAGTTATTCTCATATCACCAATCACCCCCCCCCCCCCCCCCCCAAACCCAACCCACCAAGTGTTATGCAGTAATTGTAATTGTTTTCACTGTATCTCCTTCATTGTAATGCTGTTTCCACTCCGATATGCAAAAACTTTCCTTGAAAAGGTAATTCAAGGTGTAATCCAGAAGATGCAATGTTGTGTAATGTGGCATTTTTAAAGAAATCAATTTTCTTTTAAATGATTTTAACAAATATAATTGAACCCATCGGTATGCTTAAATTTATAAAATATGAAGCACATTATGGATAAATAAAGACACATTTAAAAATTGTGAAATCTAAATCAGGTATTATTTTAAGATATTTATTGTTTTGCAGATTTAAAAGATATATTTTTGTGGTAAAAAATAAATAAACATTTGTATGCATGATGTGGTGTTATCTGACAAGATTGAGATTTATGATGATGCAATTAAGAATTATGAATCAACTTTTATATTCGGATATATATGTTATATTGGAAATGTATAGAAATATAAACTTGTAATAAAAAAATTGATGTAATAAAAAAAATGAGGATTTAATACAAACATTTGTTCATTATTTTCCTGCTTCAGCAGAATTTGAGATCAGGCTTTGTTTGCCCTGTTTTATGTTGTTAATTAGTTATATTTCCGCTGTATAAATGTCATTAAAAAAATACATTTATATTTATTAAAATATATTATACAAAAAATAGATTCAATTGAACAAATGTGTAAACTACTGAAATGTCAACAGTTAATCAAAAAGCCAACTAATGATCATGGTAATATTACAGATCATTTGTTCACAAACTGCTCACATGCTTCAATTTCAACATTAGGAAACACATGGTTAGGTCACAAAATATTATTTGCAACAATTTCTTGCTCATCAATACAAACCAATCATATAAACCAATCATGGCCTTTATTACCTCTTCCTCTTACACAGCATCTCCATTTGATATTATTTTAGATTTTTACCTTCAAGGTCAACTTCAGCTGAGCATAGTGACCCATAGGTCCCTTGTTTGTTGGTCAAATGTATCCTTTCAGGTACTTGTTTTTTCCTTTGTTAAATGGTTTCTGGCCACAAGTTTTATGTATTACAATTTACACAGTAAAATATATACTTATCAGATTTAGTTTTTGCTCATTTTAAAATGGGATTTTTTTTATTTTTTTTTTACATCATTTTATTTCAGTTAATAAATTGTAGTGTATTATTAGCTCAGCTGACTATAAGTCATCTGAGCTATAGTCGTGGTCCATTGTCCGTCGTCCGTCCGTCTGTCCGTCCGTCCGTCCGTCCGTCCGTCCGTCCGTAGATGTGGCACGTTTTGAAACCGTAAGACCTAGAAATCCAAAATTCGGCATAATGTTAGATGTCCCCAAGATCTCCTACCAAGCGGAAAACTGGGTCTTTTCGACTTCGTTCCTTTGAGAAAATAAGGAAAAACCTCAATTTTTTATTAAAAACCTATTTTCACACTTCAGGACTGCCTAATATCAAAACCACTCATCTGTTTTTCCTCATATTTACCATAAATATTCCTCTATATAGTTCCTATGTACATTCAAGAAATTATGTCTGTATTATATAATTTAAAAAAGTTATGGACCAAAACATAATGCATTTTGTAAAAAATCAGGAAAGATATTTGATCACTTAACACAAAACATGTTAAAGCTATAGACCTTTTTTCCAGTTATATAACTTAAATAAATCAAAATTAAATTGTATACCCAAAATTAAATGAAAATCTTTTAAATTTTTTAAAATATTAATAAAAATAAAAAATTGGTACCTTAAATTTTGCCCAACTTTGATCATGGCACGTTTTTTTCCTGTAAGTACTGTCAATTTAATTTTCACAGCATGTTTTTGTTACCTTTTCAACTGTTAACACCATAAATTTGAAACCAGTTGATCAAAAACTGTAGATTTTATTCAAGTTTTCAAGAACCATGTAACATTGTTTACATCAAGCTAGTGTTATGAAGTTTGCAAGAGCTCAGCTCCCCAGCTTCAGCTCTTAGTTCCTTAAATTCGGCATACAGTAAGATGTCTCCAAAATCCCCTACCATGCCAAGAATTTGGTCACTAGGACTTAATACCTTCAAGATATTAATGAAAAACTTCATTTTCCATTAAAAAACCATTGTTACACTTCAAGACTGCTTAAAATCAAAACCACTGATCTGACTTTAATCATAAATAATATACATATTTTTCTTTCTCTATGCATATGCCAGAATGATGTCAGTATTGCGTAATTGTTTTAAGTTATGGGCCCAAACATAATGCACTTTGTAAAAAATCAAGAAATATATTTACTCCCTTAACAAGGGAATTGCTAAAGCTAGAGATTTTTTGTCAGGGATGTAACATTATTTAATCAAGATTCAATTGAATACCCAAAATAAGTTATGAATTTTTCAAATTTTATAAGTTATTAGTATAAATGTAAAATTAGTAACTTAAATTTTGCCCAACTTTGACCATGGCACGTTTGTTTCCTGTGAGCACTGTTGATATAATTTTCATATCATGCACACATAAGGATTTCAGCTTTTAAGTTTAGAAAGCTGAAAGAAATTGGCCAAAAATTGTAGCTTTTATTAATGTTTTTATGAGACCCTGTCAGACTTTGGCTCTCTCCAGCCCCTCTTGAGTCACCTGTATGTTGACCTTGTTGAACTTTCAGCAAATTATGCATGCTTGAGGCGAGGCATACAGGGGAATCCAGGCAGCTTATGGCCAGCCACAGTTGATCCAGGTGTCCAACCCAACTCATCTAGTAGTTTTAACCAACTACATAACAATAAACAATAAATTAATAAATTTTTATTGGTTTTTAATAAAAAATTAAAGAAAAATAGAAAAGGAATTTGTTAGTTTATAATAACAGGAAATTAACTTGCAGTTACTGATGATATAAGAATCTTGTATCGATGGATAGAATGTCACGTATTCCAAATAACACCATGCAGTCACCTATGGTATTTTTCAGTTCAATTTTAATGATAAAGAAGTAAATCATATCATTCATTACTAATCATTAGGGATCATATGAAGGAAATTAATGATAGACAAAGATGCAGTTGATAATATTAATCTAGATTCCTACTGTGTCTAGTGTGTACATTGATGTGAAATTACTCCAAAATGAATTTATTACAGTTATTTTTTAATATAAATAAAAGCCATAAAACCAGGTACTTATGATCATTATTTAAATGTGTGAATTTTGTATATTCTGGATTCTCAACATCATTGTTTGGTGAAAACTGAATAAACACCAGACATGGTGCGAATACTTTGTAATGGTATTTAAATACGAATATGATTATGTACTCCATTATAAAATTTCTTGCATAAAGAATGGGAATTCCGGTAAAAATGAAAGTATATGAATACCAGTGCAAATACTTTCAAAATGTATTCATGAATGCATTCATGAATATATTCTTTAATATTATTTTAATAATCGTTTCAGTTATATTTCATTTTAAAAAATCATATGATTCTCTTATTATTTTTTAATTAAAGTTATATTTGGGACAATATTTGTAATTTTTTTTAATTAATAGTTAAACCTTTATATTATATATTCTGCTAATAAGTTATATGGCCAAGTCTAAATCTGTGTGACAATAGTACTCCATTTGTTAATAAAATAAATGAAATCAATCCTCTTCCCTGTCTCCAAAGGTACTATCAAAATCATACATAAGCTAAACAACAACAACTCATAATACAGCTTATATTTATTACCACACAAAACCAGCATGTGCCTCATTTCTAAATAATATTTTTTTATCATATATAACAGCTGAGCGTCGTGACCCATAGGTCCCTTGTTTTACTTCTGCTAGTCTCCACTTTCTTCCTTATTCTATAATTGACTGGTGTTCATACATTCCCGTGGTTATTTTTTTTTACACATTTTACTGTCACAGAGCTGAAATAATGATACTTCTAGAGATATTTGATCATGAGAGGCTCTGCATCCTTGATATAGATCATAAAAGTGCACAGTATTAGTTCAGCAAACATATATAAAATGTTTGATTATCACCAGTAAGCAGGGCCTTTTTCTCTTAGACATTCAAATGCTGATCAATGTAAAAAACAAAAGAAATAAGTATATATTGCATTAGCAAAATTTCCTTAATTCAGCTGAGTGACGTTGACCCAAAGGTCCCTTTTATGTCTTACGGACAGGTCATATTATGGTCTACCTGTCAGTCAGCCCATCTTTTGTCTGTACATCTATCTGTTAATCTTTTTTAGCTCAGCTGACTGTAAGTCAACTGAGGTTTAGGAATGGCGCTTTGTCCGTCGGCCCTCCATTAGCAGGGCACAAATCGTAACTGCTTGACCTAGAAACTTCTTAGTGAATATCCAGGGAGGTCAATAAAAAATCTCCTTGGAAACCTGAAATTAGGTCACTGCGACCTATATCCTCTGAGCTATGGGGCTTGAAAGTACCCCCCAGAATAATCAAAAATATAATACAAAACCTCCAGTATCTTGATAATTAATGCATGGATTGTAATGAATCTTGCATTGAATATTGACCATGACTAGTTCTGTCAGTTCCCGAAAAGTGGTGGCGCACCTGTATATTTGTTATTTTAACAAATATTTTTTAATTTTTTAGCTCAGCTGACTATAAATCATCTGAGCTATAGTCGTGGTCCATTGTCCGTCTTCCGTCCATCTGTTCGTCCGTCCGTCCGTAGATGTGGCACGTTTTGAAACCGTAAGACCTAGGAATCCAAAATTCGGCATAATGTCAGATGTCCCCAAGATATCCTACCAAGCCGAAAACTGGGTCTTTGCGACTTTGTTCCTTTGAGAAATTAAGGAAAAACCTCAATTTTTTATTAAAAACCTATTTTCACACTTCAGGACTGCCTAATATCAAAACTACTCATCTGTTTTTCCTCATATTTACCATAAATATTCCCCTATATAGTTCCTATGTACATGCCAGAAATTATGTCTGTTTTATGTAATTGAAAAAAGTTATGGGCCCAAACATAATGCATTTTGTAAAAAATCAGGAAAGATATTTTTCACTTAACACAAAACATGTTGAAGCTATGGACTTTTTTCCAGTAAAACAACTTTAATAAATCGAAATTATATTGTATACCCAAAATTAGATCAAAATCTTTTATTTTTTTTAAATATTAACAAAAATAAAAAATTGGTACCTTAAATTTTGCCCAACTTTGACCATGGCACATTTTTTTCCTGTAAGTACTGTGGATTAAATTTTCACAGCAGGTTTTTGTTAGCATTTTGTCTGTTAGATTTTATTCAAGTTTTCAAGCACCATGTAACATATTGTTTACATCAAGCTGGTGTTATCCAGTTTGCAAGAGCTCAGCTCCCCAGCTTCAGCTCTCAGTTCCTAAAATTTGGAATACAATCAGATGTCTCCAAAATCCCCTACCATGCCAAGAATTTGATCACTAGGACTTAATACCTTCGAGATATTAATGAAAAACTTCATTTTTCCATTAAAAACTCATTGTTACACTTCAAGACTGCCTAATATCAAAACCACTGATCTGACTATAATCATATATAATATACAAATTTTTCTATACATTCTCTATGCACATGCCAGGAGTGATTTCAGTATTGCGTAATTGTTTTAAGTTATGGGCCCAAACATAATGCACTTTGTAAAAAATCAAGAAATATATTTACTCCCTTAGCAAGAGGATTGCTGAAGCTAGTGATTTTTGTCAGGAATACATTATTTTGTCAAGATTCAATTGAATACCCAAAATTAGTTTTATAAGTTATTAGTATAAACATAAAATAAGTACCTTAAATTTTGCCAAACTTTGACCATGGCACGTTTGTTTCCTGAGAGCACTGTTGATATAATTTTCATATCATGCACACATAAGGATTTCAGCTTTTTAGTTTGGAAAGCTGAAAGAAATTGGCCAACAATTGTAGCTTTTATTAATGTTTTTATGAGACCATGTCAGACCTTAGCTCTCCCCAGCCCCTCTTGAGTCACCTGTATGTTGACCTTGTTGACCTTTCATCAAATTATGCACGCTTGACGCGAGGCATACACTGGGGCAGCCAGGCAGCTTATGGCCAGCCACAGTTGATCCAGGTGTCCAACCCAACTCATCTAGTAGTTTTAACTAACAACATAACAATAAACAATAAATTAATAAATTTTTATTGGTTTTTAATAACAAATTAGAGAAAAATGGAAAAGGAATTTGTTAGTTGATAATAACAGGAAATTAACTTGCAGTTACTGATGATATAAGAATCTTGTATCATTTGATAGAATGTCATGTATTCCAAATAACACCATGCAGTCACCTATGGTATTTTTCAGTTCAATTTTAATGATAAAAAAATAAATCATATTATTCATTACTAATCATTAGGGATCATATGAAGGAAATTAATGATAGACAAAGATGCAGTTGATAATATTAATCTAGATTCCAGCTGTGTCTAGTTTTTACACTGATGTAAAATTAGTCCAAAATGAATATATTACATTTTTTTTTTTTTAATATGAATAAAAACCATAAAACCAGGTACTTATGATCATTATTTAAATGTTTGAATTTTGTATGTTCTGGATTCTCAACATTGTTTGGTGAAAACTGAATAAATACCAGACATGGTGCGAATACTTTGCAAATGTATTTGAATACGAATATGAATATGTGTTCTCCATTATAAAATTTCTTGCATAAGAATGGGAATTCAGGTAAAAATGAAAGTATATGGAATACCAGTGCGAATACTTTCAAAATTTATTCATGAATGCATTCATGAATATATTCTTTGATATTATTTAAATAATCATTTCAGTTGTATTTTATTTTAAAAAATCATACAATTCCCTTATTATTTACAATAAAAATTATATTTGGGACAATTTGTAAATATATTCAATGAATAGTTTAACTCTTATATTATATGTTCTGCTTATAAGTTATATGGCCAAGTGAAAATCTGTGTGACAATAGCACTCCATTTGTTAATAAAATAAATGAAATCAATCCTCTTCCCTGTCTCCAAAGATACTATCAAAATCATACTTAAGCTAAACACCCACAACTCATAATACAGCTTATGTTTATTTCCACACAAAACAAGCATGTGGTTCATTTCTAAATCATATTTTTTTATCATATATAACAGCTGAGCGCCGTGACCCATGGGTCCCTTGTTTTACTATAAAATGACAACAATTTCTCAGCTGTAATTACATCTAGTGTCCCAAAACCTGGTGTGTTTATTGATAACAAGTGGATGGCATATAGTTATCACCCTGTCTATCTGTCTGTCCATCTGTTCATCCACACAAATTTGTTTCCAGATTATAACTCCAGGTTGTATTGACACATGGATTTCAAACTTGACTTACATATGGCCCATCACTCAGGCAAGAACCTTTATGATTTTGGGGTCATGAGGTCAAAGGTCAAGGTCTCAGGACTCACTTTTTTAAAAAGATTATGGCTGCATTTTAAGCCAAGCTTTTCATCCCAAACTTTCCATTTTGCACATTTAGCTGACTTGCCTGTATGGGGAGAGCATAAATGAATTTTAGGGTCACATGGTCAAAGGTCAAGGTCACAGGGGCCATCTATTCACAAATTAGTTTCCAGATGATAACTCCAATATAGTTTGACATATTGGTTTCAAACTAAACTTATATATGACTCACCACTACAGTAAGAACCGTGTGGATTCTGTGGTCCAATTGGTCAAAGGTCATGGTCACAGGACTCAGTTCTTTGAAAAGAATGCATATTCATTTGAAGCCAAACTTTTCATCCCAAACCGTCATCTTTAAGATATTACTAACCTGCCAATAGGGGAAGATTCTGTTCAGTTTTGGGGTCATGAGGTCAAAGGTGAAGGTCTTAGTACCCACTTATTAAGAAAGATTGTGGATGCATTTTGAGCCAAACTTTTCATCCGAAACCTTCCATCTTGCACATATAGCTGAGCTGCCAATAGGGGAAGAAACTGACTGATTTTGGGTCACAAGGTCAAAGGTCATCGTCACAGGGGCACATCTGTCCACATGTTTGTTTCTGTTTCACATGTTTGAATGGACATATTTGTTTCAATTTTGACTTATATATGACCCACCAATAAGGTAAGAACCCTTTCGATTTTGGGGTCATAAGGCCAAAGGTCAAGGTCACAGGACCCACTTCTTTAAAAAGATTGTTGACATATTTTTAGCCAAATTTTCTGTCCCAAATATTCCAGATGTTGCTCACCTGCCAATAGTGGAAGTAACTGATTGGCTTTTGGGTAACACGGTCAAGGTCATGGGGGCCATCAATCCACATATTAGTTTCCAGATGATAACACCAGTTTAGTTTGAAATATTGGTTTCAAACTTGACTTTTATATGGCCCACCACTAAAGTAAGGACTGTTGATTCTTGGGTCTTGAGATCAAAGTCACAGGAACCACTACTTTTTGACCCGCTACTTAAGAAAGATTGTGGATGCATTTTAAGCAAAACTTTTCATCTCAATCCTTTTATAATCAACATGTAGTGCACCTGCCAATAGGGGAAGTTTCCTTTTGATTTTTGAGGTCAAAGGTAAAGGTCACGTGGCCCATCCATTCACAAATTAGTTTATGGATGATAGCTCCAGTTTGGGTAGACAGGTTGGCTTCAAACTGATCACAGGACCAGAATTTTGGAAAACCTCATAAACATATATATCCTTATAGACAAATGCAGCTGAGCGTCGAGACCCATGGGTCCCTAGTTTTTATGGTTTTGATGAAACTCAACATGAAGGTTCACATATAATGTACCACACCTGCATTCCATTATCAGCAAAATATGTGCATATTTAATGAGGTCAAAGGTCACAACTTATGGACTTATGATTGGGCATAAAATGTACTCTTGCTGTGCTCTTGTTTTTTGCATAAGTTATTCCTACTAACTTTTTATCAGCAACAAGAACAGCTGAAGGCACTGAGGGACCACCACCGTGATGAACTTAAGGCCCACCAACAACAGATCAAATCCCATGAGGTCAGTGTTTGTATATTTGTCTATCCTACAGTCAATTCCCAAGCATCCTGGAAATCAAGAAATACCTGAAAAATTTCTTAATTTTTGGAAATATCAGGGACTTTTAATGTCACTTGGATATCATAAAATGCAACCTTGCTTTAGCTATGTCTGGCTTATACGGGAAATAACTTAGGTTGGGTATAGAGGAATTTATTTACCATAAAGACCATGTTGAAAAATTTAGTATGCACTAAAAAATATGAACTGTTATGTTTAAGAAAGTGTCTGAAGCTATGTGTGCAGTCCTGTGTAACAGTTAAAGCTCTTCATGTCAACACAAGAGGGCTAGGTTGGAAAGCTGTATAGAATCACAAAAAAATCACTCATCATATGAGCAGGAACTGACAAAAAACAGCTTCTCCAGCATGAGCTGGCTGAAAGAAAGTAAACAAAATTTACCTGAAAACTAAATAATCATTTAAATGGAAAGTACACACGTGGTGTAAAAGTTTACATTGTCTATTGTGTGTTTGTATATTTGCATGTTTCACTGATGCATTTTCAAATTTTCTGTCAATCAAATGGGACATAGTATCACTTCTGACAGATTCTTATCCCTTTATCTTATGCTTGGACCATGTGTGCTCAGCAGTACTTCAGCAAAGCTGATATTGGTGTCCTCATAGTGTTCCTTCATTGGCAGAAGTGTTCAGGACTAACATCTGCAGTTTTTCAACATACTTTATTTTCAGTGCTTCATAAATGCTGATGGTGCTTCTAAGTTTCAGCTGTGCTACAGCTGTCTTTGCACTGCTCACATTTGGTTAACTTTCATATTTTCTTTACTATATGCTTTACATTTATTTACTATGGTTAGAACATTTACAGATTTACAGAGCCTTTGTTGTTATATTAATCATTGAAAATAAAAGTAAATGAATAAGTGTATCTCCTTGTAACAGAAATGGGCCCCTCCACCAATCCCTGAGAGGTTTGTAATTTAGATAAGATATTGATTTTTTTATGTTCGCGTTTTATTATAAATTTGATTATTAATCTAAGTGATATATATTACATGTTGTATTTGGAAAGACAGGATAAAATATGTAAAAAACTGGAAATGCATTTTTCTGCCTTTGTCACACAGGTATCCTGAAAACAAGATGTTGAATAATATGTGGATGATGAGCTGACAGGCATAGCTGTTTTGTTCTTCTATTTGTCTGTCTGTCATGATGTTCATAAGCAGAACACAAATCATATGGATATATTTTAGTTTTCTGTTTCCTGTTTACCAAATATGTATTCAATCTGTACATTGTTTGTGCTAAATTTCACATTCTTTGACATTCAAAATTCAAAATCTTTGTTGATTTATTATAATCATCAGCATTAAAATGTTGCTCTAATTCCTAGAATTATATTATTGTTTGATAAACCAAGAAAAAAATGCCTGTAATAAAAAGGCTTTGGTAAAAAAAAAAATGAATAAATGCCACTATTATCAGCTAAGTATTTTAAGGTGATGCTCAGATGGATTTTCATTTGTATTTTTTATATATATTTTAATGTTTCAATTATATATTTGTGCACCAATGTGGGTATATGTTACCTAAAAAAACAGATGACAATTCCGCTAATTGTATCCGCCAAAACAGAGTTTTGCGGATACTGTGTTTTCAGCCAACCGCCGCCGCCGCTTAGGTGTCCGGAGAACTCCTCCATAACCGCTGGGCGGAATTTTACGAAACCTGGGATTATGTTAGGGTCACATGTGAACTAATGCACCCCGATTTTTTTTTACCTCTGACCTTTCCTCTGCACTCTGCGTCTGATTGTGCATCTGTTTCCACACATAAACCCACATATCTCGGGAACCGTTTGACCGATCAGGAAATTTTTTTTCACAAATGTAGCCCTTGGAGAGCTTTATAACATACACAAAAAAGGTGGCGCCACCTGCAACCATGTTTGCACAGTGTCCATCTGTTCGTCTGCCTTGGGTTAAAATCACTCATATCTCGGCTATGGTTTGACTTATCTGCCTAAAATTTTGCATATGTATACAACTTGGACGGCTTTCTTGATTTTGTGGAAGATGGCGCAACCTACATACACAATTTTGCTGCAAACATCCATGCTAATATGCAACACTTCACTCTATTTCCCCTTGCCACTCAGTCCATGCCTCACTTCACCCATTCCACTCTGATTTAGGCGGATACACGTAGTCGCTTGTTGACTACCCGTATTCTAGTTTTTCATTTGTTTTATATACCGTAAAATCTCCACTTAAAACCGCACTTCCGATTTAAACCGCACCCAGACTTTGCCGAATTTCCAGTTAAGACACCGCGAGGGGCTCAAATACTAAGAACCCCCCTTTAAAACAGCACCAACTTTCGCTACAGAATGATTTGACAAAAGACACAATCAAGCTATCATCTAGAAATGAACACTCGTAGGTTGCGACTCGGTCATTCCTGTCCACTTTAAAATTCCTTTGGCATTTTATTTAAACACATCATAACACTTTTTTGCAGGGTCACTCAAGCATGAAGTTTGGGAAGACGTAGGGGCCGGTGAACCTCTGCCTGTTTATACAGATTTTATGTTCCATGCCGTATTCTTGTTTGCTACTGATTTGTCATTATATTTTGGAAAAAAATATTCTGCTGATCCTTTTCAAGTCACTAAATATTTTAATTCTTAAAGTAATATATATTTTGAAATCTTAATTTTTGATGAAAATTCCATTTTCTGGAATTACTCGTAAGATTCAAATCATTTTAATACCGGTTACTTCGGTATTATCATCGTCACATCGTATGTTGACATCGCTCGATGTCACAATTTGCTGGTGCGTTTGAAAACATGGCTTGTCAACTTAACTAAATATCAAAGTAACTGAAGTTACCTTGTCGAGAACTTGAAAACAAGTGATTTTAAGGTAAAATTCAAGTGGCAAGTCGGGGTGAGCAAGCTTTTTTCCTGAAGAAAGTTTCCGAGTGTGGAGCCGTTTTGTCAAGGCAGTGTTCGCGCAAGGCACGCTGGAAGGAAAGAGGTGGCTGTTCTGTTTACCACCCACCATGTACAGCCGTTCAAAATATTCTTAGCAGAATACCGGGGCGTTTCAGCACATGGCGGCACTCAAACTTGATTTTAAAACTATTGTCTGCCATTGTGTGACTCTTTACCATGTTAGTTTTTTATTCATTTTACGTTTTAAACAAATAATCATTGCTAAATAATGCCGCAAATGGGTTTAAAGTAGGCTTTTATTTCAATTTTGCTTGACCATGCCCAGCCAAAAGGGCCGCTGTGTGTTACAACAGGGTTGTTGTAAATGTATTATTTGGTGACAATTACCAAGATTTTATAACAAGTTATGTATCAAACGAAAACTAATTAGCAATATTTAATTAATAAATAACAAATAATCATAAATAATACATTTACACACAGCTGGCATGCATGCGAGACTGCTGCTAAGAATGGCCTTCGAAAGTTGCAATATTATCGACCACTCTCCGACCCAAAAACTATGTCTGTCAGGAAGATATTCAGGAAACCCTTCTAGTATAAACCGCACAGTGCTTTCAGGGGAATCAACCTGATTTCAAGATTTTGAATTTCTTGATTAAACTGCGGTTTTAAGTGGAGATTTTACAGTAAATAACATAATGCACGCATGGGTAGTGGCCACATTAAACTTCACAGCATGCCTACTACACCTCAAGTATCACAAAGGAATTGCGTATCCCCTTTATTGTACTTCATGAGAACAGTTAAAGGCTTAAGCTAAAATCTTTGAAAGCAGCAGTAATATATGTTAAAACACTGTCAATACTGTAAAGATATAAATGAATATCTCTATAGTGTTTACCAATGCAAAATATGTATAAATGTGACTTGTCGGTAGCATAACTTTTGGCACAAAAGCAGGACCTTTAAATGTACTTAAGTTTCAATGTATCAAAAGAAACAGTGTCACAACAGATCTCTGTTTCATTGAGTTTAAAGACCTGTGGTAAGGAGTAAATATAAACTGCCTATAAACATGTAGTAATATTCAAATTCCAATGTTTTTACCTAGTTTAAAAAAAGAAAACTTCCAGCCAGAACGAATGCTATATGTTAAAACAATGTAGTCTTCAAAAGTTTATAAATATTTCGAACTGCATATATTTCAAAATAACATTTTACATTGTTTACACATTACAGTTAAGTCAATTGGTTCTTCTTTTGTTAACCATTTGCACTTTGATGAAATGTGCACTGAGTTTGTTAACACTACATTTAGTTTTGTGAATTTATCTTTAAATTGGTTGTGATGGCTAAAAGAAATGTGTAACTTTTAAATAACATGTAATTATAATATACAATAATATTTAATCAATAACTTTATTGGAACATCTGCAAGTAAAAAATTTATTGAAGTTTTCTTAAGTAAAGTTTCATAAATTAAAATAGTTTTTCATTATAGATTTATTAGTAAAAGAATACTGTTTGCAATTTTATATCACCATTGCATGATTATCAAGGATGATTGCTCACCAACAAGATTTCTTGTTCATGTTTCAGGCTATCTGTGATTGGAACTTTGTTCCAGGATATAGTTGCCAGGTGATTAGCGAACATAGAGAATAAGAATTTGTTATATTAACTATGTTTTTATAATTTTATGTATTATTCCCTTAAACAACTCTCTTCAAGTAACTAACCAATACTATGCTTAATTGATAACATACTGATTTATACACCTGTTCTCAGACCCAAAGAATCATTTTAACATTGAGGACCCGCTCTCTCTATATTACATACACAACTGTTAAAAAAATAGATTCAATTATTATATTTTGTTCTTTTCAAGCAGTTTTCAACAAGATGGAACCAACAATTCTATTTCACTCACATGACCCTGTATATAGCTTATTCACATCCTGCAGAAACAAAGAGATGTTTTAAAAAGTCATATACCTCTGTTGATTCCTAAGTTATCTCAAATCCAGTCTTATGGTCACATGTTTAATTTAGAACCACAACATGAAACTCTGTGCCATCCATCAAGGAGTTTAAAAGTAAAACACAAATCTTCTCTTGTTACTTAAATGTTTAATATTTTGACTTTTAAATAAGCCACAATGTTAAAACTTATTGTTAAAATTAAACAACATGACTACAGTATATAGGAATCTGAAGTCTGCAATGCAAAGTGTCAGGCTTTAGACACTGCCTTTACACAGTCATTCACCCTCGGCCATAGGGGGCATTGACATTTCAACATATTCTTACCAGGCACATTCAGCTTAATAAGCCATCCCACAAGAAACTTCATATTGACAACATTCCAGAGGCACATACATATTGACATGTCATGCCTCAGGCACAGTAATTTTGACATTCCATCTCACAAGCACCTTCATATTGACATCACTCAATAGGCACATTCTTATTGACATGTCATGCCTAAGGCAAAGTTATTTTGACATTGCATCCCACAAGCACCTTCATATGGCCACTCGTTTGAGAGGCATATTCATATTGACATGTCATGCCACAGGCACAGTAATTTTGACATGCCATCCCACAAGCACCTTCATATTGACACCATTCATGAGGCCCATTCATAATGATATATTGTGCAAGGGTCAAAATTAGCGGTGGCATTGGTAGCATTAGCTACCAACTTTTATGATCTACTACCTATGTTGGTTGCACGGTAGCAATCCTTTGCTGCACTTGTCCAATTAATGAAAGGTAACTATTCTTTACATGTGAGCAAAAAATATGCTTTGGTTTGTTGCATAATATCCTATATTAATTGTTAAAGTATTTTAAAGACTAGATGAATCATTTTTAGAGGCAGTTTGAAACAAAATTGATGTCCTGGAAATGTGGGTGATAATAAGGAAACGAACCATGTTAATTGTAACTGAAATCTGAATCAGCCACAAAGAAAATACAACAATGACAAATTTAGATAATTAATGCCCCCGTACCCGCCTGGGTGGGCTTCGTGCCCTCACCAAACCTTCATGATTTGCTACACAATTCTCAGATATACTACCAAAAATTAAACTGGGTAGCAAACCCTTTCTACTGCTTAAAATCAGTTAATTTTTACCCCTTTCAGGCCTTAGGCACAGTAATTTTGACATGCCATCCCACAAACACTTTATTTTGACATCATTCCAGAGGCACATTTATATTGCCCTGTTATGCTTTTGGCACATGCATCCAAAATGTCATCTCAATGGCATATATTGATAATGACATGCCATCCCACACATCCTATTTGATATTGACATGTCATGCCAGTTTATATTTACATATTATCCATTAAGCATATTCATGTTAACAGATGCTATAGATGGACATTTATATTAACATGAGCCACACTCAAACTGCTATGCTATCCAACAGGCTGATTCTTGTTAGCAAGTCATCCAGCAAGCACATTTTTGTTAACACGTCTGTTTACAATCACTTTGTTAACATATTTCTCACAGGCACAGTGTTGTTAACATGTAACACAAATGATCATCTCACAGGCACATTGTTGTTAAAATGCCACCTCACAGGCTCATTGTTGTTAACATGTCATGGCTTATGATTATTTCACAGGCAGATTGTTGTTGAAATATCATCTCACAGGCTCGTTGTTTACACCTCATGGCTTATTATTATCTCACAGGCATTATCTCGCAGGCACATTGTTGTTAAAATGCCATCTCACAGGCACATTGTTGTTAACATGTCATTCCACAGGCAGTTGTTGTCATGGCATCTCGCAGGCATTATCATGTCTTCTTACAGGCAGTCACATTTAAACATGTCACACCATGACAGGTATGTTGTTGTCATGTCATCTCACAGGCACATTCATTGTATCCCCATAGAAAGTCAGGGGATACTGTGGTTTCATGGCGGACTTGCCACTGCAACAGATAAAAATTGTTTGCTTGTTAACTAAAAAAAAATTTCACAGATCTTTACCAAACTTGACATGTGCATAGATAGGGGTTAGAGGACAAAGCCTATTAAGAATGGGGTCACCACCTATTATCCTTTTCTTGTTTTCATGCCTTTTAATACCCCCATTATTGCCACTTGACAGTACTGTGAGCATTACAAGCAAAAAATTACAGATGTATCAGTTGTATCTATCTGAAAATCAAAATGAAAAATGTCAGATGAAAAGATGTTGAAAGAGACTAGTGACCTTGACCTTGGTTTTGAAGGTCACACCTGAAGAAACCATGGTAGCTTGCCAATTTCAGTATATGCTTCTGAAGATGGGGGCCTCTTGTTGAAAGGGGGGGGGGTTAATTGTCTGGGGATATGCAGATGCCAAGAAACATCTATTTCTATATGAAGGGAATGCCAAACTGCCTGTCTGTTGCACTCATTTTCTGCAGAAGTTTTGTTGTGTTTCACTTCTATTGATGGTTAAACCTTCCATTGGTGTAGCTGTTCCATTGAAAAAAAAAATTTGTTTGTTTGTGACACCCATTCACCAGTTCCTTTTCAGGTTCCATATGATAGATCATACAGTTTGACTTCTCTGGATAGCATCATTAACACTGAGCACTTATTGTCTCTTATTGTATCTGCCAGTCAACCCAACCCTTTGCATATGCATTGAAATGGGACTATAATTTAATTAATATCAGATGGAAGGGTTGTTGCTGAATTCAACATAAATGTAATATTTTTAATCTATGTCTATGTTTAAATATCGATGTCTATTCAGTTTGAACAAATTCAGAGTCACAGACTTCTACCAAAGTTTTCTTTGACTATGAAGGATTAAGCCATCTGTAATAATATTCTTTATTATTATTTTTTTCATTACGTAGGAAGAAATTAAAAGACACAAGAAGCAGATTGAGGAGCTAAACAAGATCACAGGCCATGATGACTGAGGTCAAGGACACTAGGATTTTCCACCAATGAGAGGAGTGGCAGACCATCAGTGCTTTCCTGTTAATGCGGAATTTACCACCAATGAGAAACAAGATTGACCATCACTGTTTCCAGATTTTGAAATATAAATAAAACCATTTTGGGTTTTCATGCAAGTTTACCGTGAAGGTGTTTCACTACTGTTAAAACAGAGTGACTTGTTGTGTACTCCATGTTTGAATCTTCTTCTTTACTGCTGGAGTACAACCTGTCATCAAAAACTGCACTTTCATTTCATCAGGCAATTCTTATATTAAGCGTATATAAGTGGAATTATAAGTTAATAAATTTTGTTAATGCAGTTTTGTGGTTTCTGTGGTATGTTATTCAGTGATGTAGGTCTGAGAAAGATCTGTGCAAACTCATGGTGAACAATGTCAGGAAGTGAAGGAGTTTTTATGCCCCTGTTACAAAGTGGTGTAGGGCATATAGTTTTACCCATGTCTGTCCTATCATAATACGTAATTTGTACACACATTTTGCAATATTTGCAGATATTGACCTTCTTGACCTTCTTCAAGAGGGGATAAAGTAACGCCTCTGTGCATCCGTCTGGCTGGATGTGACTTATTTCAAGCCAAATTTGACCAAAACCTTTCATCTATCACATATGATTCACCCACCAACCCTGGGTCATGCAAAGCAATTAAGCCAGTTGGACTAAATGCCCCCAATTATGCCCTACACTGAGGTAATCCAGGTAAATCTGCCATCCAGAGGTGCCCTCAAGTTTTTAGCTGATCCAGCTATAGCTTCTTTTTGTTTAATCTGATAGGGCTTGGTTTAGGCAATTAAATTTGACACATAAATTTGAAACTCATTAAGCATGCAAATATATGCAAATTTTTTCACAATGACAAAAAAAATTATTTTGGCTGATTTTGACTGATTTACCTGATAGGGCTAGGTTTGGCCTTTGATTCAACATCTACACAGAATAATGAACCTTTAATTATGAAAATTTAAGCAAATGTTTTAAAATAACAACAAGGGACCCATGGGTCACGGCGCTCAGCTGTTATATATGATAAAAAATATGATTTGGGAAAGAGGCACATGCTGGTTTTGTGTGGTAATAAATATAAGCTTTATTATGAGTTGTTGGTGTTTAGCTTATGTATGATTTTGGTAGTATCTTTGGAGACTGGGGAAGAGGATTGATTTCATTTATTTTATTAACAAATGGAGTGCTATTGTCACAGATTTTGACTTGGCCATAAAACTTACAAGCAGCACATATAATAAAAGAGTTTAACTATTTATTAAAATTTAATAACAAATATTATGCCAATATAATTTTTATTAAAAAAAAATAAGAAAATCATATGATTTTTTAAAATAAAATATAACTGAAATGATTATTGAAATAATATTATAGAATATATTCATGAATGCATTCATGAATACATTTTGAAAGTATCTGCACTGGTATTCAAATACTTTCATTTTTACCTGAATTCCCATTCTTATGCAATAAAATTTTTTATATGCAGTACATATTCATATTCTATTCAAATACATTTGCAAAACATTCGCACCATGTCTAGTATTTATTCAGTTTTAGCCAGACAATGATGTTGAGAATCCAGAATATACAAAATTCACAAATTTAAATAATGATCATAAGTACCAGGTTTAATGGCTTTTATTTATATAAAAAAAATAAATGTAATATATTCACTTTGGACTACTTTCACATCAATCTACACACTAGACACAGTAGGAATCTAGATTAATATTATCAACTGCATCTTTGTCTATCATTAATTTCCTTCATATGATCCCTAATGATTAGTAATGAATAATATGATTTATTTTTTTTATCATTAAAATTTAACTGAAAAATACCATAGGTGACTGCATGGTGCTATTTGGAATAACATTGACATTCTATCCATCCATACAAGATTCTTACATCATCAGTAACTGCAAGTTAATTTTCTGTTACTCATCAACTAACAAATTCCTTTTCTATTAATTTTTATTAGCTCAGCTGACTATAAGTCATCTGAGCTATAGTCGTGGTCCATTGTCCGTCGTCCGTCCGTCTGTCCGTCCGTCCGTCCGTCCGTCCGTAGATGTGGCATGTTTTGAAACCGTAAGACCTAGGAATCCAAAATTCAGCATAGTGTTAGATGTCCCCAAGATCTCCTACCAAGCCGAAAACGGGGTCTTTGCGACTTCATTTCTTTGAGAAATTAAGGAAAAACCTCATTTTTTTTATTAAAAACCTATTTTCACACTTCAGGACTGCCTAATATCAAAACCACTCATCTGTTTTTCCTCATATTTCCTATAAATAATCCTCTATATAATTCCTATGTACATGCCAGAAATTAGGTCTGTATTATATAATTTAAAAAAGTTATGGGCCCAAACATAATGCATTTTGTAAATAATCAGGAAAGAAATTTTATCACTTAACACAAAACTTGTTAAAGCTAAGCACTTTTTTTCCAGTAATATTACTTTTATTAATCAAAATTAAATTGTATACCCAAAATTAGATCAAAATCTTTTAAATTTTTAAAAATATTTGCAAAAATAAAAAATTGGTACCTTAAATTTTGCCCAACTTTGACCATGGCACGTTTTTTTGCTGTAACTGCTGTGGAGTTAATTTTCACAGCATGTTTTTGTTAGCATTTCAACTGTTAACACCAACAATTTTAAACCAGTTGATCAAAAACTGTAGGTTTTATTCAAGTTTTCAAGCACCATGTCACAAATTGCTAGTGTTATGCAGTTTGCTAGAGCTCAGCTCCCAAGCTTCAGCTCTAAGTTCCTTAAATTTGGCATACAGTTAGATTTCTCCAAAATCCCCTACCATGCCAAGAATTCGGTCACTAGGACTTAATTCCTTCGAGATATCAATGAAAAACTTAATTTTTCCATTAAAAACCCATTGTTACACTTTAAGACTGCCTAATATCAAAACCACTGATCTGACTTTGATCATATATAATATACATATTTTTCTATATATTCGCTATGCACGTGCCAGAAATGATGTCAGTATTGTGTATTTTTTTTAAGTTGTGGGCCCAAACATAATGCACTTTGTATAAAAACTAGAAATATATTTACTCCCTTAACAAGGGCATTGCTGAAGCTAGAGATTTTTTTGTCAGGGATGTAACATTATTTAATCAAGATTCAATTAAATACCCAAAATTAGTTCTGAATTTTTCAAATTTTATAAGTTATTAGTATAAATATAAAATTAGTACCTTAAATTTTGCCCAACTGTGACCATGGCACGTTTGTTTCCCGTGAGCACTGTTGATATAATTCTCATATCATGCACACATAAGGATTTCAGCTTTTTAGTTTAGAAAGCTGAAAGAAATTGGCCAAATATTGTAGCTTTTATTAATGTTTTTTATGAGACCCTGTCAGACTTTGGCTCTCTCCAGCCCCTCTTGAGTCACCTGTATGTTGACCTTGTTGACCTTTCATCAAATTATGCACGCTTGAGGCGAGAATCCAGGCAGCTTATGGCCAGCCACAGTTGATCCAGGTGTCCAACCCAACTCATCTAGTAGTTTTAACCAACAACATAACAATAAACAAATTAATAAATTTTTATTGGTTTTTAATAACAAATTAAAGAAAAATAGAAAAGGAATTTGTTAGTTTATAATAACAGGAAATTAACTTGCAGTTACTGATGATATAAGAATCTTGTATCGATGGGTAGAATGTCACATATTCCAAGTAACAACATGCAGTCACCTATGGCATTTTTCAGTTCATTTTTAATGATAAAGGAGTGAATCATATTATTCATTACTAATCATTAGGGATTAAATGAAGGAAATTAATGACAGACAAAGATGCAGTTGATAATATTAATCTAGATTCCTACTGTGTCTAGTGTGTACATTGATGTGAAATTAGTCCAAAATGAATTTTTTACAGTTATTTTTTAATATAAATAAAAGCCATAAAACCAGGTACTTATGATCATTATTTAAATGTGTGAATTTTGTATATTCTGGATTCTCAACATCATTGTTTGGTGAAAACTGAATAAATACCAGACATGGTGAGAATACTTTTCTAAATAATATTTTTTTATCATATATAACAGCTGAGCGTCGTGACCCATAGGTCCCTTGTTTAATTTGTTATAAAAAACCAATACAAAATTATTAATTTATTGTTATGTTGTTTTTCAAAACAACTACTAGATGAGTTGGGTTGGACACCTGGATCAACTGTGGCTGGGCATTAGCTGCCTGGCTGCCCCAGTGTATGCTTCGCTCAAGCATGCATAATCTGATGTGGTCAACATACAGGTGACTGAAAGGGGCTTGATTGAGCCTGGGTCTGACATGGTCTCATGAAAACATTAATAAAAGCTACAATATTTGGCCAATTTCTTTCAGCTTTCTAAACTACAAAGATGAAATCCTTATGTGTGCATGATTTGAAAATTATATCAACAGTGCTCTCAGGAAACAAACGTGCCATGGTCAAAGTTGGGAAAAATTTAAGGTACTTATTTTATATTTATACTAAATACTTATAAAATTTGAAAAATTCAGAACTAATTTTTGGTATTCAATTGAATAATGATTAAATAATGTTACATCCCTGACAAAAAATCTCTAGCTTCAGCAATCCTCTTGTTAAGGGAGTAAATATATTTCTTGATTTTTTAAAAAGTGCATTATGTTTGGGCCCATAACTTAAAACAATTGCACAATACTGACATCATTTCTGGCATGTGCATAGCGAATGTATAGAAAAATATGTATATTATATATGATCAAAGTCAGATCAGTGTTTTTGATATTAGGCAGTCTTACAGGGTAACAATGGGTTTTTAATGGAAAAATGAAGTTTTTCATTAATATTTCGAAGGAATTAAGTCTTTTTTTTATTACTACAAATATACATACAATACAAAAACAGTACCATAATGCACAATTCACATTCAGCACATTTTTATGTATCGAAGTTATCTATATATAATGTATGTCTTGGCATGTTATAGTATAATTTTTAAAAATATCCGCATAAATACATGCCCATATACATTTATATGCATATCTACACATATATACAGGTTTATGTACTTATTATATTCACCCATTTGTATACATATTCACGTTCACATGCATATATTTACCTATGCAAAGACATATGTCATCAGATATTTTTCAAATTTGTGCAAGTTTCGACCATTTTAAATTGTGTTTAGCTATTTTACCTTTATTTTTTGCTATTTGGTATTCTATATCCCTCGTTTGTTGTAGAATTATTTTATATTCATATAAGTTTAACATTGACAAGTTGTCTCGAGCTTTAAATACTAGTTCTTTATACAATAACAACATGAGATTCACTATATATTTGATCCGTGTGATGATGGCTCTACCCCTCCAATAATTTTCATGTTTTCTGTATCAGGTAGGTATATAACTTTTGTTTTTTACCAACACATGACATCATATATAATAAAGCTTGCAAGACCTTTCACATTCAACGAATAAATGTTGGATGGATTCTGGATACCAAGAGCATAATGAACACATATTATTGTCTTTAATTTTCCACTGATACAATTTATAATTAACCCCAAGAATATTATTCAAGATCTTGTACTGAAACATACGCTTATTAGCTCTAATAGAACTTTTATAAATTGCATTACAAGCTTCATCCCAAGCTATTTCAATCTGATTTCTCTGAAAATAATCTTGAGCAGTGGGAATCGTAAACAGTGTATCCCTATATAAAGCATATATAAGTTTAGTATTTATCTTACTAATATTCACTGTTTTACCATCCATTAGTGTCATATGTCCCGGCGTTAGTACATTGTCTTCAAGACAATATGATTCCTTTATTATTACAAACCACCTTTGAGGTATTGCAGAGAGTAAAGACCACCAACTGTGGAAACTCTCTTTTGGAACTTTATCTAAATAGCAAATTACCTTTCCTTTATCATCAATAATATCTGAAACAGTATTAATGCCTCGTTCTGATATACCTCTATACCATATTGATTTTCCGGCAACTTTAATGTATTTGTTGTTCCACAACGGTTGCAGTAATATGTATTCAGTGGTATCAGGAATTTTCTGAAAACATTCGGCCCAATATGTTAAACATTCTCTATAAAATGGAAGGATGTTACTTGGTATGCGGCAGATATCAAAATTATTACTAATCGTTTGCAATCCTCCTATTTGATTTAAATAATATTGTGGTACGACTTTCCATTTTTTGTCTTTTCGATTCATAAGGTTTTTGAACCACATAACTCTTTGAGATTTAATTTTACATTCAATGTCGGACAGTTTGAGCCCCCCTTTATTGAAATCACCTATTAAACTACGATATTTAATTTTCGGTTTACGCCCTGACCATATAAACTTATTAATTAGAAATTTAACATCTTTTGCCAACCACTTTGGAAACGGTTGCAAATTTGTCACATATAATATTTTTGACATAGCAAGGCTGTTCACGACCATAATTTTACCATATAAGGTCAGATTTCTGCTTTTCCACTTATTTAAAATACTCTCGAATTCCTGAATCTTGTTTTTAAAGTTAAATTTCTCCTTTACCTGTGAATTATAAGAGAAGTAAATGCCTAAGATTTTAAAGTAACTCTCTGTCAAATTTACCCATTTAAATTTCCCACAGGTTAATTGTTCATTACGTAAGCTTCCGATCCATGCTGTTTCAGTTTTATCAAAGTTTACTTTCAATGATGTGTATTTGGAATATACACCGAATGTTTTTGTTAAATTATTTAACGAGTCCATATCTCGTAAGAAAAACGTTGCGTCATCAGCAAAAAGTGCTAATTTCATTTCGGTCAATACGGTTTTTGTATTAATGTTATTACCGCCTGTTTCTGACTTGATGTCAATTCACCTACTTCAAAATTGTCATTAAGACAATTTGTCAATTCCGTTCCCAGTAAGTCAAAAAACGTTAAATAAAATTCCTTCGACAGGCCATCAGAACCAGGTGTTTTATCATTTCCCATACTTTTTAAAGCTTCCAGTACCTCAGCCTTGCGTATTTGTTCTCCTATTCCAGTTATATTTAGACCTGTAAGTTTTGGTATTTCTATCTTATTTAAAAAGCTTTTACACTCCTCAGCAGTAATATTACTACTACGTCTATATTTGTCCTTAAAGAATTGTTTAATAATATTCAGAATGTGTTCTTGTCTCGTATTTCGACACCATCCATGATTATATTTCCGACACTCGTTTTGCATTTTCGATATTTTTGTAACCCCAAAAAGTATTTGTTACTCTTTTCACCTTGCTCGAACCATTGTACACTGGAACGTATGATTATCCCTTTAATAATTTTGTTGTAACATTCCTCTAACTCTTCTTTCAACTTCTTATATTCTAATATTATTTCCTGATTTCCATTGGCTGTTATAGATTTTTCGAGATAACTGACTCGTTTCTCCAATTCACAAATTTTATAGCGAAAGTTACAGGCCTTTCTTTTGGAGTATGTTATTGTATATTTCCTAATATTATATTTTAATATCTCCCATAGAAATCTATCATCCTTGATATTTCTAGAGTATTCAGTTCTCCATCTTGATATCATTTCGCTCAACAATTTAACATAATCTGCATCATCCAAAAGAGAATTATTAAACCTCCAAAAGGCCGGGCCATGTTCTCTTACTTCATCAGAAATAAATTTTAATTTTGCCAGAATGATCCGTTCCTACTGATGGCAATATCTCAGACTCAGAAACTGTTGATTGAAGCGTCTCTGATATTAAAAAGTAATCTAGTCTACGTTGGATTATTGGATTAAGACTACGCCAGGTAAACTCTTTTTTTGCTTGGATGCCTTAATCTCCAAATATCATACAAATTCAATTCAAGCATTGCTCGCTTTATAGTTTGTATAGATCTAACTTTAAAAACTTCCCTGCCTCCTTCATTATCTATAGAATCGATAATAAAGTTGAAGTCCCCTCCCCATATCAAAGTAGTGGACTCGTCTGTATCAAGAGAGCAAATTTTTTCTATTATCTGGTGTAGAAAACGAATTTGTTCTGTCTGTGTATTTGGTGCGTATGAATTTTATTAATACACAATTCATGCCTTGCAATATCCCATATGAAATTACAAATCTACCACTGTCATCTAATATTTTTTCTTTCAGCTCAAATTCTACAGCTTTACCAATCAGTGTCATCACCCCACAACTGCGAGAGGTTCCATGAGAAAAATAAGATTTTCCTCTCAATTGTTGCGACCAGAAATGTTCAATATTAGGGGTACTGTGGCTTTCTTGGATAAAATTTATGGATGTATTTCCTCCCTTTTTAACAAACCAATTGAAAAGTTTTCTTCTTTTTTTGTACTCCCGAAGCCCTTTCACATTTAAACTGAGGAATGTTATATTTAACGAGAATTTATTTGTTATTAATGTAATGTAAATCTAGAAGTCGCATTTTACTTGCCAGGGCATACAGAAAATGTTCAACTAAATACTGTGCTGTTCTTCTGATACTATATAAAGACATACAATAACATAAATACAGGCGATTACAGCAGTTGACCATACTAAACCTGTGATCTGCCATACCGTATATGACAAAGCATGGTCACCAAAGAACTCAATGTGATATTTAAATATAATATACGTCTTTTCTCGGCAAGGCCCATGCATTACAACACAACATTCTAACGGTATACGTTTTGAACCAAAATATTATGACTAAGCATAATTGAATTCTTTCAAATAATACCACAACGTATAATTCAGGGCTGATCTTAAATTCTTGCCAAGTATTAACTATAAAATATATATTAAACTTCTCGTAACTAAATTATTGGTATATTAAAATTATCTTGGAAAAACAAGTATAATCACTAGGTCCGTTCACACATAATGGGTTTCTTTATTCATTGATTTCAGTCACCTTTTCATCTATTATAAGTTTTCCTCTATAGAACCTCACCGGCAAGTGGTCTCGATGCGCTTGAGTCATTTGCGGTTTTGCCCTTTTCTTTAGGGCCAGGTCGGCCGGTGTTAAGTCCTTCAGCACAATATTCGAGCCCGCGGGTCCTCTGCCTTTAGCTTTCTTTATGGTTTCATTTCTATACTCTTTACTGTAGAATTTCACCAGAATGTGTCTCTGTTTACCCTCTCTCTTCAAACCGACTCGGTGTGCCACGTCTATCTGTTTCACAATATCCTGTGGTATACCCACTCCGTTTTTGGCAAGCATGCTCACAACCTCTCTTTACAGTTCTCTCTCAGTTTCTTCTACACCCACCAACCTCACATTCCACTCTCTAGTATATCTCTGCGACTTGTTAAGTTCTCTTGTAATTTTTTCTTTACTATCCATAGCAGTATTAACTGCACGTACCTGCTGCTTCAGTTGTTCGTTCTCAGTTCCTCCACCTCCGTCCGTGTATTTTCCAAACTTGTTTGCATACTGTTTCGTTTCGTGTCTATTATTTTTTCTAAGTCTTTCCTCAGTTCATCATTCATCTTTCTGCATGAGCTTAACGTTTCCTCACTTGTTTTGACAATGAGCGTGGACAGGCGCTCCTCCATATCACGTAGTGCCTGCACGCCCATGTCTCCTTCAACCTCTGAGTCAGATACCTCATTATCCGTATCCATCCTCTGTGTATATTTCTTTATAGAATTATCCTTAGACCTAGGACGAAGCTTTGACTTCTCAACAGTCTTTGGTGGCATTTTGGTTTAATTTGAACCTTGCTCAGTAATATATTTCTTTAAATCATTGAGCCCAGGCGGAGATCAGTGTCACTCCGTCATGTCGCCTTCTTTCTGAGGAATTAAGTCCTAGTGATCAAATTCTTGGCATGGTAGGGGATTTTGGAGACATCTAACTGTATGCCAAATTTAAGGAACTTAGAGCTGAAGCTGGGGAGCTGAGCTCTAGCAAACTGTATAACACAAGCTTGATGTAAACAATATGTGACATGGTGCTTGAAAACTTGAATAAAATCTACAGTTTTTGATCAACTGGTTTCAAATTTTTGGTGTTGACAGACAAAATGCTAACAAAAACATGCTGTGAAAATTAACTCCACAGTACTTACAGGGAAAAAACGTGCCATGGTCAAACTTGGGTCAAATTTAAGGTACCAATTTTATATTTTTGCCAATATTTAAAAAAATTTAACAGATTTTGATCTAATTTTTGGTATACAATTAAATTTTGATCAATTAAAGTTTTATTACTGAAAAAAAAGTCCCTACCTTTAACACTTTTGGTCTTAAGTGACCAAATATCTTTCCTGTTTTTTTTACAAAGTCCATTATGTTTGGGCCCATAACTTTTTTAAATTAAATAATACTGACTTAATTTCTGGCATGTACATAGGAACTATATATAGGAATATTTATGGTAAATATGAAGAAAACCAGATGAGTGGTTTTAATATTAGGCAGTCCTGAAGTGTGAAAATAGATTTCTAATAAAAAATTGAGGTTTTTCCTAAATATCTCGAAGGAACGAAGTCCTATTGACCCAATTTTCGGCATGGTGGGAGATTTTGGGGACATCTAACTGTATGGCGAATTTAATATTCACAACTTACGGACGGACGGCGGGACGGACAGACAGACGGACGGACGACGGACAATGGACCACGACTATAGCTCAGATGACTTATAGTCAGCTGAGCTAAAAATTGCTGCTTCTCCTTTATTTCTTGACCAATTTTTTTTTTTTTTTTGGGGGGGTGGGGTTTATCCGATAGCAGGCCTGCCAAAGTAAAGGACCGAATAAAAGAGTAAGTGCTCTTGGAAAAACAGAGCAGACTCCTTCGATATAATGAGTGAAAAAAAAGTATAATTAGTGTCAATTTTCTCATTTTTTTCAGACATAATAAAGATGCTTTGCAAACCACAAATGTGTATATAAAATGAAACATGACTCGCACCCCCCTGCATGAAGAAAAGGGCATTTTCCACATCGTGCGACATGCTGGACATTTGCACAAAAAAATTGTGAAATGTCCCATTCTGGATCTAACTGTGCTGTTAAAGCAGGAGAGAGTATATATGGGAATTATTTCACTAAAAAAAAGACGATAAAAAAGATGCTGAAAATAAAGTGAAAAAAAGAGTAATCAGGGTATTTTCAGGAAATCCTCAAAAAAAGAGTGACCCATTAAAGGGCAGGCCTGTGATAGGGTTTGGTTTGGCTTTTTTATACACAAAACTTTGAAATTCATTGAATATGCTAATATAAGCAAACTTTAAATTTACAAAAATATGCTTTTCTCCTTATTTCCTGACTTTGCTCTATCTAATGTCTAGGTGTGTGCTTTCAAACTTATACACAATTTGAAATTATTTATGCAAACTTTTTTTTCCCAAATCACAAGAGGTACTTCTTTTCCTTCATTTCTTGACCGATTTGAACCAGGGTTGCTGAAATCTAGTGCAGGCCCACTGTTTCAGAATTCAACTTAACCAGTCGGCTGAGCTAAAAGGTTGCATAGATTTGGGGAAAGCGTTGAATTTACAACATGCTTTATAAAATGTGTAAGCTATGCATTCAACAGGCCTCCTTTCTCTCCATAAAAAAAAACACAAGCAGTCAATAGGTAACATGTACTTTATTTGGTAGCTTATATCCCTGAGTCCCATAGGCTAGGCCTTCAATACAGTTCTATACTACTGGTTTATAAACCACAGCCATTATAAAACTGCTGGGGACTTCCATAGGCGAGATTTTTCTTGTCATCTTAACCCCTCTGTATCCATCATATTCCTGAAAGAAAAAGTTAGTATACATATTCAGCCTTAACTGTGTATCCTAAATAATAATAAAAAAAATTCCAAGAAAATTGCCTCGAACAAAATTGGAAAGAAATTCATACCAATGGTTACTTCTGCAGATCTATTTCCAAGTGCGCTGTGCTTGAAAAAAAAACACTTTTATGAAAATCATGACCAGTTAGGTAATTCTACACCAGAGATGTTGATGTTTGAACATTAAAAAACGTTTAGTATTGGCTTTTTTTAGAATTTTAAATTAAGTTTTTCTAAAATCAGTCTAGCAGTGGAAACCCTGTTTTGTTTCATTTAAGATATTAAACTCCTTATTCGCATAATTTACACCCTTTCAAAGAATTGGACATTCTTCAGATGTCATATGTGTGATTTCTCATTTTGTAAAAGTTCTATATGAATATATACTGATAACACACAATCTAAGATTGTCTTTTATTAAAAACTATTTCTTTGTCCATATTTTCCATAAAACTGTAATGCACTTAATCCCTTTATGACATCTAAAATCCTAAATGTCATTCATTTATTTGAATAAAGTATTTGCTGAAAATTGCTGGGAAATTTAAAACACCTTTTTATATATTAATTTAAGGCTCCTCTGCGACATTGTAATCACTGTTTTCAACTAGAATACGGGTAGTCTTCAAGCGACTACGTGTATCCGCCAAAATTGGAGTAGGACTGGTTAGGTGAGGCATGGATCGAGTGGCAAGGGGAAACAGAGTTACATGTGTTACATATTAGAATGGATGTCTGCCACATAAACATGATTGTAGGTGGTGCCACCTGTTATTTGAACAAGAAACTATCCAAGATGTATACACATGCAAAATTTCAGGTTGAAAAGTCAAACCACTGCAGAGATATGAGTGATTTTATCCCACAGCAGACAAACAGATGGACGCTGTGCAAAAATGGCTGCAGGTGGCACCACCATTTTTGTGTATGTTATAAAGCTATCCAAGGGCTACATTTGTGTAAAAACTTTTTCCTGATTGGTCGAACAGTTCCCGAGATATGAGCTTGGATGTCTGCAGCGTGAATGCGAATGTAGGTGGCGCCACCTGTCATAAAATCAAGAAAGCTATCTAGGATGTATATGCATGCCGAATTTCAGGTGAATTAGTCAAACCACTGCAGAAATATGAGTGATTTTAACCCAAGGCAGATGAACAGATGGACACTGTGCAAAAATGGCTGCAGGTGGCGCCACCATTTTTTGTGTATGTTATAAAGCTATCCAAGGGCTACATTTGCACAAAAAATTTTTTCCTGACCGGTCAAACGGTTCCTGAGATATGTGGGTTTATGTGTGGAAACAGACACACAAATGGATGCTGGGCAGAGAGGAAAGGTCAGAGGTCTAGGCCAATTGGTTAGGCACAAGTTCACATGTGACCCGATAATTGGTGCAAGTTTCAAAAAAAAAAATCCGTCCAGTAGTCTCAGAGGAGTTCTCCGGAAACGAACGCGGCGGCGGCGGAACATGGTCAAAAATATTGTATCCGCAAAACTTCATTTTGGATCAAATTTGCATGGAAATCTGGGGCAATAAGGCCACTATACAAACTTTATTTTAACTATCACACAGATTTTAGGTGTCTAAATGCTGAGGTATAGGTTTTATTTTTTCCATTAAATACCATTTAACAATATACTTAATTTTTCACTGAGTATAACATGCACCCTTGGAAAATTTGCAAAATACATGAAAAATGTTATTAGTTTTATAATTCACATCTAAAAATACCACTGGATGAAATATTTATACATATTACCTGATCTGAAATGTGACAATGTGCATATTGTGATGCATTACATAAACATGCTTGAATCTGAATACACCTTGTGCAGTGATCTCCTCACATTCCTACTTCTTTCCACAAGAAGGAACGTAATGATATCTGTTGCATTAGGAGTGGATGTTTTGTACAGGTAGTATAAACCTGAATTCTCAGGGTTGGATCATTCTGGTTTCATAAAAAGCCATCATGTTAATAAATGCATCTGTTATGTGGAATACTGCAGGAAAGAGCAAAATTGTATTTTGTATATTGCTGCCAAATTTACCTCATTTAATTCAGCATCTTGTTTAAACAACCTTTTCCTCCGTTTCACTTTTGCTTTTTTAACAGAACAACAAACATTATGTGCTTTTGGTTTGATCAGTCTTACACCACAATTACCCCATCCTTTATCATAGCGGAGACCCTCCTCATGTGACTGGGTTGATCCATATGCCTAGGTTGAGGCCTGATAAATCAATGTGCACTATAAAGAATCATTTCAACTAAAACATCTTTTTGGTGTACTTTTACTATTGCAAAATTTATAACAACTCACACTTATAAGTGGTGTCAAGTCAAACATCTTGGTGAAATGTCAGATCACAAATTTTACAATTCATTGAGAAATGGGATATCCCAGTTTGTCATAACTATAAACTGACAACACATTTAACCTACTGAACATATTCAAAAAATAAATAACACATAGAACTTCATCACAACTAAACAAAGTTAATTAACTAAGTTAAACTCAACACAGTAACACAATATCTCTGTCCAAATATTAAGAACAATCATATGTATATAATATGTTACATGCACCAAAATGGAGCCCAGGGCACCACTCTTGCCTCTCGTATAAAATATAACACAAAATGCACATATTTCTAGGATATATTCACCAAGCACTTCATTGTACTGTCATGCTTGTATATACAAATTACTCGGATATTTAATGGCACATTATAATCCAGCATCAATCACATCTAAACTCAGAAACCACAGTATTCCCTAGTTTTCCTTGGAAGCTTATAGTTTATACAATAATGACTACCAGAACATCTGATCTGCCACAAAGAAGTGACTAAGAACAAACCTAAGTAGACCTACCTACCCGTCCATGGATTTGATACATAAACATATATAGCCATTAAAATTAAAAAAGGTTGCGAATTGTAATCACCCTGGGCAGTAACTTCTTACAGCTCATTATCAAAATTACATAAAATTAAGGGAAAAAAAACCAAAATTCTATGTTAGTCTGAACTTAAATATATCAGGGGTGAACTTAAATATGTCAGGGGTATCCAAAGGTTTGAGTTAAATTCTTCAACGGTTTTGTCACCTACCCAAGTGGTAAAAGTCGTTTCCACTTGTCCAGACATGGACACTGATACAAAACCATGTACGGTGCTGTACAGGGTAATTCCAGGACTGTATGGTGACCCATACTCCATCATATACAGCTTTGTAAAGGTATCCCCTCATGGTGGTAATTTTTTACAGCCCCAGCAATGTGCAAAGTTCCAGTTTCCATATATATAAAACTAACAGATTATATTAATATTATACATGAAACTCATAGAGGGTTCTTTTCACATGTAACAAAAAATTTACCTGTATCCTCTGTATCAGGAACCCCACAAGTGGAAATTGGCTCTAAGTCAAATTTTCACTGTTCAGCTTTTGCCGTTTTCTGGAGAGATTATGCCATCCATGTTGATTTTACCAAACTGTCTAGTTGCCTATGAAGTCATCTGGTTGTTCTATACTGACAGCATTGATGCTGTAGCCACTGATCTGGTTATGCCAGTGTGTATTAGTTATACACATCCAAGTAGGGCTTGTTCAAAGTCTTCTAACTATACTGGTCTGTATTGGTCACCGATGAAGCAAGTGTATGAACACATGGTTGGTTAACTTAGATGTCAACGTTTGCTGAGAATTTCCAGGGCTGTTTAGTCATATATGTAAAACTTACATTGTTTAAGTAATACCTACACGCCAAAGATGTTTAGTCTTATATGTAGGACTTAGATTGTGTTCAAGTCATCAATCTGAGACTTGTCTATATATCCAATAAAAGTGATATGTGTGACTTTGGTAGTCTTATAGTCACTGATTTATGCTAGTCATATTTCAAAGACACTGTTGTCTCAGTCTGTGTTGTGATTATCTGTTGTGATTTAGTCATCCATTCAAGACATGCTTTGAAATATATATTTTAGGCACCAAAGCCGAACTTTTGCAGTTTAGTCACTTAGCAAAAATAAGATATACTGGTATCTGTAGTGGCCAGTCAGGGATCTGAGAGTCTCTTTTGCCACTAGAGATTGGCATAAGGGAGGTGCAGTCACTGATCTAAGCCTGACAAATCTATTTTTAGTCACACATCCATTTATAATGTTCCAAAACACTATGCAGTCAGACACAAGTCTAAACTGTCCTCCAGCCCTCAAGCTAGACACCAACCTATTCTGTCAATGTATTTTAAATTATTAGCTGGAATGGTATGCTGATACTGTCATGATTTTTCAATGAAAGATGTTTATCATCAATATTATACAATATATGTGGACAGAAAATTCACAACAATGGAAGCACAGTGTCTTTAGTCGATCAACCTTGTCTGTGTCCAGTCAGGATCAAAACAATATTCAACATCTGCCTTTTGAATGCAGCCTGTCCCTACCTTTCTTTTCCAAAAAATAAGAGGAAATACTGAACTAGTTTCTTCTCTGTGTTCATAGCACTTTGGGGATCCCAGGTTTTGGGCACCTGTGACCTCATTACTATGGACCACAGGGACAAGTATACCTAGAGGTTAGCAATATCTCTAATATACAATCATCCCTCTATTACAGGCAAAAGCCCAGGTCACTTTGAAGGTTAACAAACTCTAATTTATAGTCTCTTTAATTGGCAAAAACCTAGGTCACTTCAGTGTTCACAGCTGAGAGGATTTACTGTTCACAGAATGCATTGGTAGTTTGCTTTAAATACTGTGGCCATTATTATTTGCAGTAACTAATTCCAGACTGCTGGACTGGTCTAAGAAAAGATCAGTTTCTGAAAGTCCCCTTTTTTAATGCTGCTGAAATATAAGATGATTTGATGGATCTGCAACTACACCACCATGCTTGGCAGTACATGGCTATATCTTAAGGCTAGCATGAAAGATCTATACAATAGTACATGCATACATATTTGGATTACAAACTGGGCATTTAATAATGGATATAAAAATAACTTGTTACTCCCCCAGAAAAAAACTGTACAAAATGTACACAAATATGTTTTTGTTTCGTATAATGCTGGGCATATTCCTGTACAAATCTAGAATATTCATGTCATATTTACAAAGAGAATACATGCAGAGACACCTGGTGGGAAGCATCAGCACCATTGTATTTTCATGCTTTCATATAAAAGTAATATAACAAGATGTGCATATTTATATACATTAATTATATACTGTTATACAAATATTCCCTAAAAATACTGTGCAGATGCAGCTTTTTTTTATTTTATCTAATAGTTATTATCAAACACACAATGCATATATATCATATTAATTATGTCTTACTTCCCAATTAACACTGCCAGTTTCTGGGTATCATAATGCAAACAATACATGTATGCACAAACTATGATGAAATCTTCCTGGAAAGCCAAACATGAGGACATAAAGATAATATTATTACATTTTCTGATTCTGTAACTGGTTTACACCTCATCTGTCATGTACACTATCAACATTAGATGTAATAATTTAGATAAATCTTTTATCACAACAATTTCACTATGATTAGATTCATGCTCTGCTAATAAACAATTTTCACACCATTCATCCATAAAATTATGCTTTCTCCAACTATGAATTCTTTATTGGACACTTAAATCATTTTTCTTGCCTGCTATATGAATATGTGCTCACACTGAAGTTAACTAAGATGTGGTGAGTTTCAGATCAAGGTTTGTAAAATTTGCTCATATAAAGCTGTATCTTCTCAGAGCGTGACATGTAAATCATACTCCTTCCACTGAGGGGTTCCTATCATTTTAAAAGATAGTTTTGTACAAAATTTATACTGAAAAATTAACTGTTTTTGCGAATGAATTTGGAGTATTTCAATTAATTAAATCAGATCAGTGCACTATAACATTGCTGAATGAAGTAACTGGGTCAAGGTCACCTTGTGACTGACATTGACTTGATATTGATCACAGGTGGTACCATAAATATGGTAAAATAAATATATCAGCTGAAGGACATCATCCACTGCCATCAGTTTCATGAACAGTTTTGGATAAAATATTTACTTCTATACCACAAGAATACTGATACTGAACAGTTATTGTTACATACTGATCAGAGATATGATTTTGCAATTATCTCAAAACATAATGGTCAACCCTACATTGAACAGACTGTAGAAGACTGAACCTCAGTTTACCTTATTATAATCACTAATGACGACATGTGTATTTGATTGGTGGTTTGGTGATTTTCAAAAATGTGTGTTGAAAAGGAATAGTGATATGAAAGTTGGAGATCAAATGCAATAAGTTAGACTGAAATGCAAATATTTGTTCATATGACCACTTCAATAATAATGATAAACTGCAAAGAGGAATTAAAAGAAAGATACTAATCTCAGGCCAGTACACTGTTAAATATGTATAGATTCTTCAGTACTAGATGCAGCATGTTTCATTGCTTTGATTAATTCCGACACATGCTTTGTAAGTTGTCTTCTATCCAAACAAACCCCTCATGTCAATGTGGCATTTTGTCAAACATTAATCACTGCCAAACCTAGTGCAAATGGCACATAGAGTCAATTTCACACTGTAAACAATTTCTACCCACCATGGTCCAACCAGACTTGTAACAATGTACCTCATAATCCAACAACAGCTTATAAAACATCACAATCTCAAAACATCTTCTGCCAAAACATATAATGGGTCAACAGAGCAGTTTTGTTTTGAGTATCACTCATTTTTAAATTATTCTAAGAGTATTTCTCAAAATCTATTTACCTTTTATGGTTATAATCTTGAGTATTTTTATGATGATGAACAATGGGCAAAACAAAAAACAATTCAAAATTTATCAAATTCAAATAGTCTCTTCTCTGGAGACTCAATTAAAGATCTTTTCACTTGTAAACAACTACTGACACCTACTGGCAGTGTAGAGTACCGAGTTTAGGTGCACATGAACCAATGCCATACACCATATTTTTTCTTCATGCTACAGATGAGCATTGTAGCTAATTCTGCAATGCAGCACAACAACATAATAACTTTTCTTGGATAACACAGATAAACATTTCTACAACAATATGACTTAAACATTTAATTTCATACATCTTTCACTCTCACACAACAATTAACTTTTCATTGTTAAAGGTTAGTGACAAGTTTGCAGTAACAACTTAAATAACATGAATAAACAGCAAATCAAATAAAAAAAATAAAATGTAACAATAACATCAGTATCAATTAGGAGCTTATTCTTATCTCAGAGACTTAAGGAGCCACCAACTGGTAATAATACCTTTCTTACAGGAAGTCTTTTTACCATATAAATAACCAAACCCAGCACCTTTTCAACCATCACTGTATCAATGGCAATTCTTGGCTCAACAGACCACCTAAAAATACCTAAAGCACCTTAATTAAATTCGTTTATAAACTTTTTATATCAAAACTACTCTCTTCACATCAATAAAACACTAACTTGCTTTAATATCTTCACTAACAAACCAGACTTGATAAAAATACTATCTTCTCCACAGAAAAAATGAAAATATGATAATATAGGCTCTGACACCATGAATTAACCCACTGGTATTAGTCTAATTGGTGCTAACACAGCACCGGTACTGTATAGACTCTGCCTGTATCAGTACCAGAGAAGCTTGTACAGCTTCAGCCATTACTCTAATACAGATCAGTCATTGTTTCAGCACCTGGAACCTTACTGGGTGGATCCCATCATTATTGGATCTCATCTTATAAATATGCACCCTGGTGTCCACATGTGGAACTTCTATGGATTGTTGCTGCCATCTTCTGGTAACTCATGACACTGCAGCTTCACCTCTCTGTCCTGTGTGAGTATTCACTTTTACAATTGCATACCTTACTTTCACCCTCTGTATTTAATTTCACCAATGTTTGTGCACTTTCACTCTCAGAATTCCTTGTAAATATTTGTGCATCTCTGAAGTTAATACATGGTCATAAGACAGTAAGGTCTGCAATGGTGATTGGACACTGACTGAGTCCATGCTGGACTGAACTGCATTTCTTTATAACTGGCCTGGCAGTTAGCAGACCAGGCAATTCAAGAGCAATCACAATTTGGTCACTTCCACTGCCTTTTCTTCATGCATGTTTTCTGATGCTGGGGTGACTGTATTGTGCTTGCTGTTCATGTTAGATTTATCCACCTCTGTTAGAGCATTACCGTTAGTGTCGCCACTGGGGGGCTGTGGGGGTGGACGGTAGAGTGTAGCGGCACAGATGAAGCAGCATATAGACAATGTCTTTCCTGCAATGGCCAGGGCCATCAAGTACCTGCCCATATGTCTGTTATTGTAACTGTAGCAGGAGCCCTCTCCAGCACACGTTTTTTGCCACAGGCTACAGGTATAATCTATGACAGCACCAAATAGGATGGGAGCAGGAATGGTACCTGTATGAAAATGAAAATTTTGTTATAATTATCTGTTACACTGCATTAATATATATCTTATTGAAGTGCTGGATTTCCTGCAGTTCTTGAAATCAGGGAAAACTGGAATATTATTTTCTCAAAATCTCAAACAATGGAAAGGTCAGGAAATTTGATTGGCCAAAAAGAGAAAGTGATCATAGTGTATAAAAAATACAAAAATGTCTTAGGTTCACTTAAACTGTCGTTTATTACTCAAACATAGAAGAACTGTGCAACTGGAAAGAGATCGCAAAATGGTTCTTATATATAAAATACGATTGAAGATAATCACATGTGAATAAATTCAGAATGTTATACCTTTTTATATTATATATCTTAAATATGTCATAATATATACTGACCCAAGCACCTGACAATGATCCACTGAATGCCCAGAGCAAATGATCTGTGGTTATCTGGCACACACCTGGAAAAGCAATATTACATTATGATAATACCATGTAGGAAATTTGTAAACAATGCTGGTTAATCAAATGTGTTCATTAAATACACATTAGTATAGCTATTAAAGAAGTATGCTGAATATACATGGATGTATTGAAAATTAAAAAAGCGTTCGATATGGGGACCCAAACCCTGGATGGAAGATAGTGTTCAAAGTTCGTATCTTGGAATGTAAATAAATATTTCATGCCCCCCTCCCTGTTTTATGAGCTTAAATAATATTTTGCTTTTAAAATATCAGTTACACTATCAAGTTTGTGTTCTCTATAGGTCTAATAGGGAAACGTTCAGCATTGTCACCAGCACATGCATTTGACATTTTAACTCATGTCAGGTACTTGTGGAAGATCCTACTCAAAGTACGCTCTTTACACAGTGCTTTAACTATAGGCCTAGTACCTATATCGTAAGCGCTGTTTGTTATGACCTCATATCCTGAATTGCTTCACCAGAGGGGAGCACTGTATTTTTGTCCAATCAGGTGAGACCTTGTGCTGGAAGACTCTGCCAAGAAATACACGGAGCCAATCATGTTTGTTTTGTTTTGATTGACAGCCCCAGTAACCATCTGAACAGGCCACAGGCTCAGAGAGAATTGCCCAGACCGTGGTTTGCTTAGGGCCTTGGGCACATAGGATGCCCGGCCGGTGAGCTGTAATTCAAACGAAACATAACAACAAAGGCTGCATGCATACCTCGCTGGCTGGTTTAAATTCTGCAGACAACAGATACATGGCTAAGCTAACACATTCATAATGTCATAATCGAATAGGTTGATGATGCAAGAATGCAGAGGGAGATATTAAAATTCGACCGTAAACTCATCAAAGGGCGCTTGAAGCGCAGCTATAGGCTGAGCCAGGATGCCTGTCGAGTGTTTGTTTATTGGCATCTGATTGGCTGCTTGTCACATCATACGCAAGTTTTTTTCAGCGGACAACCAACCACCAGCTGGTGCCTAAATATATCATAAAGGGTCAAAGCTGGCAGCGTTAAAATCTGTTGATTCTTTAGAAGCGCAAGATTTCCGCTGCCTCGGGAGTGTAACTCAAAGACACTGCTCATGTAACATTAGACATTAATTTATATACAGTCGCTCCTGCTTTATTGTATATCAATGACCATGCTAAACTTTTAGCTACTACTACATTTCAGGGAAATTTCGTGTGGTGTGACATCACTGTCGCCTGTGACGTAACGGATCCCGCTCGACAGATGGCCGTGTGGTCACATGAAACAAGTTCAAGTGGTAAAATGTGCTATAACAAGTGATCCATGGGTCATTGTGCCCAGCTGATTGACATGTTGACAATATTTCCTTGCACAAGCAACTAATTAAGATAATTGTAGGGGGCATCATCATTCATGCATATAAGCTGAAGTTCATCAAGACCCATAAGCTTACCAAATTTAATTACAAGCCATCCAGCCTTTTCTGAGAAATCTGGTAATTAATATATACTTGTTATAATATTTCTGGGGTGCTTAAACACGCCCGGTAACTCGGAGAAAATAGGTCACAGCGACTTAATTTCAGGTTTTGGAGAAGAACCTTCGAGGACCTCTCAGGAGGCAGAGGTTCATTATTCTAGGCATTATGGTAATGATTTGTGCCCTGTTGATGGACATTTGGCCAAATGGATGACAGACAAAGGGTTATCGCTATAGCTCAAATGACTTGATAAGTTTAAGTCAACTGAGCTAAAAAATGTGTAAAATTTCAAACAAGGCCTACAGGCCTAATGCGAACCTGTGCATTGGGAAATACACCAGGTTTAATGCTTCAATGTTGGACCATTACTTCTCATGTATATGAACAATGCAGGTACTAAACATTTTGAATAAGAAACAATCACACAAACATCACTGCTGAAATTCTGGCATGGGTGCACACAACACAACTAGGGACCCATGGGTCCTAATGCTCAGCTGAATTTGTCTATAAGGAAATTTTTAAAGAAATTTTTCAGAATGACAGTCCTGTGACCTTAACCAATGACCTTGTGACCAAAATATCTTAGAACTTAATATCCTTGAACTTGCAGCATTAGGATTATTGTAACAATCTTTTAAAAAATGACCTTGACCTCTGACCAGATAACCTCAAATTCAACAGGTTTCCTCACTTTAGGCAAGTAAACCATGTGTGAACATTGGAAAGTTCAGGATGAAAAGTTTGATTTACAGTGCATCCACAATCTTTTTAAAGATGTGGCTCCTGTGACCTTCAACTTAGATCGCTGGACCCTGGTAATCAAAATGAATTTACTTATGTGGTTGGTCATTATAAAATCAAGTTTGAAGCCAGTTTATTTTTAGTAAATAAATAGAAAAATATTCGTTAAAATAGAAAAAATACAGGTGGCGCCACCACATTTCATGAACTGACAAAACTAGTCATGGTCAATATTCAAGGCAAGATTCATGACAAACCATGTATTAATTATCAAGATATTGGAGGTTTTGTATCAAATATCTTACTATTCTGGGGGGTACTTTCAAGCCCCGTAGCTCAAAGGATATAGGTCGCAGTGACCTAATTTCAAGTTTCCAAGGAGATTTTTTTTGGACCTCCCTGGATTATCACTATATAGGTCGCAGTGACCTAATTTCAAGTTTCCAAGGAGATTTTTTTTGGACCTCCCTGGATTATCACTTAGAAGTTTCCAGGACCAGCTGTTACGATTTGTGCCCTGCTAACGGACGGCCGGATAAAGCACCATTCCTACACCTCAGTTGACTTACAGCCAGCTGAGCTAAAAATTATTGCAGCTGGCACCACCAGTCTTGTATACAGCAAAGCTATCAGAGATATATACATATGCCCAAGTTCAGACTGATATATCAAACCCCTCCTGAGAAATAAGCAGGGACACACACTGTGCAAAAATTATTGTAGGTGGCACCACCAGTCTTGTATACGACAAAGCTATTCGATAGGTATAAATATGCCCAATTTCAGGATGATATATCAAATTCCTCTATAGAAATAAGCAGGCACAAAAGTCACACACTGTGCAAAAGTCACTGTATGTGGTGACACCTGTCTTGTGAACGAGAAACCCATCAAAGACGCATAGACAGGTCAAAATATCAGGCCAATACATCAAGAAGAGAGAAGAAGAAGAAGAGAGAAGAAGAAGAAGTTTATTCGACATAAAATTGTACATATCCATATATTGTATATTCAATTGTTTATCTTTTCGTTTTTACTATGTCAGGAGACTGTTGTAAGGATTTTTTTTCCGCTGACACAACAGCCACCTGCAAACATTTGGTATAAGAAAGTATATATAACTATATAAATATGGATGATTGAACATGTTTGATACATTTACAATGAGATGATAATAATTGTTTACAAAAATAGTGAAGGAGATTGAAAGAATTAATGGGTATTTATATGTTTGTTTGTTAATGGAGGAAAGGAAAAAACAACGAAAAATTCTAATTTTTGTTACAGATGTAGCAGTTTGTTTGTGTGCAATTTTCTTTGTATGTATTTATAAAATGTTGTTTGGTGTAATTTATTAATCCTTGGAGGCTGTGGGTGTAGATTTTATCAGCAATGTTATGGTCAGTTTCATTTATGACTTTTGGTATTTTGTTACCTTAAGTCTGATGCATGGGGCTGACCACGCTTAGGTGAGAAAGTCAGTTGCCCCGAATGAAGTGTGACAAATTTGCTTGCTCAGGCTACTGCACTGAGTGAACTCATGACCTGCACCTGGCTAGACTGGGTGAACTTTTGACCTGTACCTGGCTGCACTAAGTGAACTCTTGACCTGTTGCCTAATCTGATACAGTTGGCAGTCTGCCAAAGCTATATATAGATTGGCTCCACATGCAGCCCTGAGAGGCATGACACCCATGAGGTGATCACATGGTGCCCATGAGGTGTTCACATGTTACCCATGAGGGGATCACATGCCTTGTGCTTGGCTGCACTGACTGAACTCTTGACCTATATCTGGCTGAACTGAATGAACTCTTGATCTATTGCCAAATCTGAAACAGTTGGCAGTTTCTTAACCTATTTAAATGTACAGACACAATCTTAGCCTGTTGGCAAATCTGTTTACACATACTGAAAGACTTTGGCTAAAATGCATTTTTTCAAGCTGACATATTCATAAACTTTTTATCAAAATATTTAGAATAATAAAAGATGCAGTTTTTACATAAATAAGCTGAATCCCACATTTGATATATGACAGATTATTGCATAAAATCTGGGGATGGTAGTTCCTGCTATTCTGAGAAATTATGGGTTAATGTACAGATGACCAATGACCCCCATACAAAAAAAGGTCAATGAAGGTGACCACCAATACCTGAATTTCATATATGGCTAATGTGACCAACACTGGCAGAAAATTTGGTGATGATAGCTCCAGCCGTTTCTGAGATTGTCATTTTAGTATGCTTTTCGGACAGATGACTAGGTTCAACTTCCTGTAATTCGGCAAAAATTCACTGAACTTAAACCATCTGAACAAACTTGAGAGAGATGATATAAAAGATTATTTCTGTTGAATACTGAACAAATTGGCTTGACTGTTTCGTTGGAGAAGATTTTTTAAGGTTTTTTAGCTTTTGCTCTATAAAATCTGAGAAAATGCAGATTTTTTCAGATGGCTAATTTTTTGCATTAAATTTCATCACGCTAGCTCCAGTCAATCCAATAGTATGGGTTAATGTATACCTGTGATTGTAAACATTGCCTGGCATGAGGAATATCTAAAATCATAAATGTACATTTTTTTAAAGTTTTTAAAAAAACATTCTTGTCAATATTAACCAAAGATAACCTGAAATCTAAATGTCTGGAGGCCTGATGTAACGGATGCTGATAAACTGATTCCAGGCTAGATGTATCTGCTTCACACAGCTAACATATATGGTAAAATGACTCAATTCAATCTTTATTATTCAGCCAAAATTCATTCTTTGGAACCATAAAAGACAATTAATTATTATAGGAATTATTCATTGGATTATTCTTGTAAAATATTAAACAAATTGGCCTCAGTGGCGTCAGTCAAAAAACGTTTGGCAGGTTTATAACTCATATGGGAAAATAAAGCAAAATGGCTAAGTTAAGCTTCCCATAACTCAGCCAAAAATCACTGAACCAAAACCATTTGAACAAACTTGAATTATCAACATCTAAGGATAATTTTTGTGTGAGATTTAAGAATTTGGCCCAGTGGTTTTTGAGAGAAGATCTTTGTAGCCGCTGAGCTAAAATAGGCTTTTACAGCATATGACTAAATTCAGCTTCCCATAACTCAGCCAAAAGTCACTGAACTGAGACCATTTGAACAAACTTCAGAAAGCACTACCCTAGGATCATTTCTGTGTGATATTAAACAATTTGGCCATATGGTTTCAGAGAAGAAGTTTTTTGTAGCTGTCAGTATGATATGGGCACTGATGACCCCCATACAAAAAAAGGCCGATGCAGGTGGCGCCACCAATACCTCAATTTCAGATATGACTCATGTGACCAACATTAGCATAAAATTTGGTGATGATAGCTCAAGCCGTTTCTAAGATTGTAATTTTAGTATGCTTTTTTGGACAGATGACCAAGTTCAACTATCTGTAACTCTGCCAAAAATCACTGAACTTAAACCATTCGAACAAACTTGAGAGAGATTGTTCCAGGGATCATTTCTGTGAAATATTGGACAATTTGGCTGAACATTTTCGGAGAAGAAGATCTTTAAAGCTTTTCTAGCTTTTTACCTATAAAATCTAAGAAAATGCAGTTAGCCAAAAAATAAGCAAAATCTGATAGAGTTTTTTAGATGACTAATTTTTTGCATAAAATAACGTGATGCTAACTCTTGCCATTTTTAAAATAGTAAAGGTTAACGTACAGACGACGGACGACAGACGCCGGACGACGCCACACCATCGCATAAGCTCACAGGTTCGCTAAAAAATACAGGTGGCGCAACCAGTCTGCAGGAACTGATGAAACACTCCATGATCAATATGCATGCACAGAATCATGGCAATCAATGCATTAGTAATTCAGATACTGGAGCTTTTGTAAAAAATTTTTAAATAATTCTAGGGGGTACTTCTGAGCCCTATAGCTTGGAGGATATGGGTAACAGAGACCTAATTTCAGTTTTCCAAGGAAATTTTTTATGGAGCTCCCTAGATGTCAAGTAAGTAGATTGTAAGTCCAGTGGTTACAATTTGTGCCCTGTTAACAGGTGGACAGATGGATGGACAGACAGACAGAGTGATCACTATAGCTCAGGTGACTTTCAGTCAGCTGAGCTAAAAACCCATACAACATTCATTCCGGGGTCATTTACGTGTGGGATATACACGAAAATTAAACTTTGTCAACACTTTTATAATACCAGCCTATTTGATAAATTTCAATAACATCTGTTATACCATCTCCAGATATCGTCCAGACATACACAGACACCCACACACACAATCAAGTGAAAACAATAATCCTCCCTTCGTGCTGGGTTAATGACTGTAAAACACTAGTTATTGCTAAATGACAAATTGTCTCAAAATATGATATATAAATCACTCTACTTTGCTTCCAATACAATACTGATAAAGCATATTACAGTTTACATTCCAAGCAAATCTTCTTCTGAGCTTACAGCAATATAGCCAAACCATCTCTAAAACATTATTTCCAATCCATAAATAAAATTTTTTCCAAACAACCAATCATATGCCATTAAACTCATCCCTGACCAATGACATATCACCTTACATGCCTTACTTAGCACTTAGTAACTGTTATTAAAAAGAAAATTATCACAACATGTTGTCAAATGATATCATCAGTGAATGAATCCTGCACCGACTTCTGACCATACAGATACAGTATTTAACTTTGTATCACAGTGTTTCAGTGCATCAGTGTATTATTACTGCCTTGCCAATGTTGCTGTGTGATGCAGTCATTTATATGTCCCTTATTATAAAGCATTCAATGGAGTTCTGAATAACAACCAACCTGAGTGTGGCTGAAAGAGCTGGCATGCTTGCAGTAAAGGTAGCCATGATGGTAAATGCGAAGAGTGGTAGAAACAGTGCAAGCAGGTTGCATGAACTCTCACACCTCCCCTTGTTGGCTTGGATGCTGCCGTTAAAGGCCGGTGGTAAGGCATTCTGTATGCACATACAATTTTTGTACATCTGTGGAGAAGATAAAATACTGTATTTAAGGAAAAAATCAAATACAACAGTTGACAAAGTATTCAAATAATGAAGCTAAAGAATTCAATCACCAAAAGCAAATACAGAGCTAAATATTGAGAAATTTTTTAATTTAAACTATATTCTCTTTACATGGATTGTACAAATAGTTATGATAACCCAAGTGAGGCACTCTCCATGAATCAGATAGTGGCATATTAAGTCTGTCCAGGATTGGTCACTACAACCCACTCTCATAGCAATGCTGGGAATAAAATCTTAGTCACCAGCATATGGAGCTGAGGATGTTACACTTGACTGCCCAGTAATAGATCAGGATATGCAACAACAGGACAGTAACTAGAAGGAGGTTGTTTTTGCAATGCTAAACAGATATGTCTCCCCTCCCTATAGGCCTCCTATCCCCATATTTGACAAAACAGTATGGACTACTTAAAAGTCACAGCATTCACAAATAATTTCTATTCTGGCTGATTTGAGCTTGAAGATAAAGGTCAAGGTCACAAGTTTCCAAACACTTCTGAGATTTTATCAGAAACATTTCACATATCAAATTTCCAAAAGTGTTAATGTAAAATAATATTTTATTTCAGCTGATTTGACCTTGAAGATGAAGGTTAAGGCGGCCAGTTTTGAACACTTTTGAGATTTTTGCAAAAACATTTCACATGTCACAGTCCATGAAAATATACAGAGTAGTTCAAGAGGTTTAATGTTCACAAATAATTTTTCTTTTCCAGCTAATCTGACGTTGAAGATGCAGGTCAAGGTTACAAGTTTTTGAATTTCTCATAGAACTTGGTTGAAACAATTAGTTTCAAATTTGATGAAAAAATATACATTACTTAAAAAGTTATGGGGTTCACAACAAGTGACCCATGGGTCATGATACTCAGCCGACTGACATGTTGACAGTATGTCCTTGCACAGGAAACTAATTAGGAAAATAGAGGTGGCATCATCATTCATGCATATTAGCTCAAGTTTATCAAGACCCATTAGCACACCAAATTTGATGACAATCCAACCAGCCTTTTCTGAGGAACCTGGCAATTTGTGTGTATTTTTCATTACTTCTGGGATGCTCAAACATACCCCAAAACTCTGAGAATATAGGTCACAGTGACCCAATTTCAGGTTTCGAGGGGAGAACTTTTGAGGATTTCTCAGGATGCCAAGTGAGAAGATTCTTGGTCCAATGGTTATCATTTGTGCTCTACTTTGGTATCAAATTTTCAAATATTCTGGGGTGTGCTAATAAGCCCCATTGCTCATAGATTATGGGTAACAGAGACCTTATTTCATGTTTCCAAGGAGACTTTTCATGGACCTCCCTGGATTTTAAGTTAGAAGATTCTAGGTCCAATGGTTATAATTTGTGCCCTGCTTTGGTATCAAATTTTCAATTATGCTAGGGGTGCTTATAAGCCTCATAGCTCAGAGAATATGGGTAACAGAGGGCCTAATTTCAGGTTTCCAAGGATATTTTTCATTGACAACCCTGCCCTGATAACAGACGGCCGCATCTTTGAAGGTCTCAAAAATAGAGAGAAAATGCATAAACATTGGAAAAAATCCAGGTGATGCCACCAGTCTGCAAGAACTGATGGAACACTCCATGATGAAATTGCATGCAAATAATCATGGCAATCGATGCATAATTTGTTGAGATACTACAGCTTTTGTATCTAATTTTAAGTTATTCTTTGGGGTATACTTAGCCCCATAGCTCAGAACACATGGGTAACAGAGACCTTATTTCAGGTTTCCACAGAGATATTTATATTTAACTCCCAGCATGTCAAGACAGAAGATTCTAGGTCAATGGTTACGATTTGTGCCCTGTTAACAGATGAACGCATCTTTTAAGGTCTAAAAAATAGAGAAAAAAAATCATTAAAAAAATCGAAAAAATACAGGTGGTGCCACCAGTCAACAGGAATTGATGAAACACTCCATGATGAATATGCATGCAAAGAATCATGGCAATCAATGAACTATTTGTTGAGATACGAGAGCTTTTGTATCAAATGATTAGTTGTTCTTTGGTGTACTTAAAAGGCCTATAGCTCAGAGGTTATGGGTAACAGAGCTAATTCCAGGTTTCCAAGGAAACTTTTAAAGGGCCTCCCTGCATGTCATGATAGAAGAATCTAGGTCCAATGGTTACAATTTGTGCCCTGTTTACATATTACTGCATCTTTTAAGGTCTCAAAAATAGAGAAACAAGGGACCCATGGGTCACGGCACTCAGCTTAAGTTTGAAATTTTTGCAAATGCATAATATTCTATTGTAATGTTTTTCATTTATATAAGCATATGAGAAGCTAAGAGGAAAGAGGAACTCCTACTTAGTTATTGTAAAGTTCTAAATATATGATTGCAAACTAATACTCTGACAAGACTGTCATGAAGAAAAACAGTAAAAGTTTTGATATACTGTGATGCATATGAAAAATTTACAGATGGACAGGCCAGTGGACAGAATGGACTAATACCTTTATTTCACTTTCAAGGGAATAATGCATTTAAGTTTATATATAAGCCTATTATTTAAGCATATCCACTTTTTCCATTAAAATAGTTTTTATCTGATTAATTTTTTTTATTTATAAGTTTTATAAATTTGCATTAAAACACTGAAAATATAAGTTAAAATATTAGAATTCTAAGTTGCAATCATTATATATCCAGAGTGCAGCTCATATTGGGTCATACTATGCATACACATATATTTTTATTATCTTTAAGTCACAAATGTTTAAACTGAATTTAAAAGAAAATAATGCCACAACATGGCATCTACAAGATTATTCCTTGAACCACTATTAAAAAGTTTTGCACATTGGAGTTTTCAGTACATGCTTAATCTTATTCACCAAAATAAAAGATTCAGTAAATTTGGTAAAATAAAAACATTTTTTTAAAATAAAGTATACACACTGTTGGTTGAATGAGGGACAAACAATATCATAGCATAACTTTCATAGCAATGCACCACGTTGTGGACACAATTAAATGTGCACTTTAATCATTGTAATCCTGGCGGTAAATACAAAATCTAAAATGTAGCATTGCATAGCCAAGAATAAAATGAAATACAGAAAATTATGACATTCATCTAGTTAATGCATCATCTGGGGGGGGGGGGTGCAGGGCAGAGGGGAAGCCTGCAAGTAGTGGCCAAGCTGAGCCAAGGCAAGCTGCCTGGGGTGGGGTTACATAATGCAAGTGAAGGCTGTACTACTAGGTGGGCTAGATGTAAACAACACATGACATGGTGTATGAAACTTGAATAAAAGCTACACTTTTCAATCAAATCCTTTGAAATTTCAGGTTTTAAAAGATTAAATCCTTATGTATATATGCTGTGAAAATTAAATAAACAGTGCTTACAGGGAAAAATGTGCCAAGGCCAAAGTTGGACAAAATTTAAGGTATTGATTTTTAAATTATCCTAATTACTTGAAAAAATGTGCAAAATTCAGATCTAATTTTGGGTAAACAATTGAATCTTGATTGTAAAGTTATATTCCTGAAAAAAAGTCTCCAGCTTCAGCAATTCTCATCTTAGGTGAGTAAATATATTTCTTGATTTTTTAAAAAGTGCACTATGTTTGGGCCCATAACTTAAAAAAAATATGCAATACTGACATCATTTCTGGCATGTGCATAGCGAATGTATAGAAAAATATGTATATTATATATGATCAAAGTCAGATCAGTGGTTTTGATATTAGGGAGTCTTAAAGTGTAACAATGGGTTTTTAATGGGAAAATGAAGTTTTTCATCAATATCTAGAAGGAATTAAGTCCTAGTGACCAAATTCTTGGCTTGATAGGGGATTTTGGAGACATCTAACTGTATGCCAAATTTAAGGAAGCTGAGTTCTAGCAAACTGGATAACACCAGCTAGATGTAAACAATATGTGACATGGTGCTTGAAACCTGAATAAAATCTACAGTTTTTGATCAACTGGTTTCAAATTTTTGGTGTAACAGTTGAAATGCTAACAAAAACATGCTTGAAAATTAAACGTTTGAAAAAAACATGCCATGGTCAAAGCTGGGCTAAATTTAATGTACCAATTTTTTTTTTTTGCTAATATTTTAAAAAATTTAAAAGATTTTGATCTAATTTTGGGAATACAATTTAATTTTGATAAATAAAAGTAATATTACTGAGAAAAAAGTGCTTAGCTTTAAATAGTTTTGTGTTAAGAGATAAAATTTCTTTCCTGATTATTTACAAAATGCATTATATTTGGGCCCATAACTTTTTAAAATTATATAATACAGACCTAATTTCTGGCATGTACATAGGAACTAAATAGAGGATTATTTATGGTAAATATGAGGAAAAACGGATGAGTGCTTTGGATATTAGGCGGTCCTGAAGTGTGAAAATAGGTTTTTAATAAAAAATTGAGGTTTTCCCTTAATTTCTCAAAGGAACGAAGTCGCAAAGACCCAGTTTTCAGCTTGGTAGGAGATCTTGGGGACATCTAACATTATGCCGAATTTTGGATTCCTAGGTCTTATGGTTTCAAAACGTGCCACATCTACGGACGGACGGCACGACAGACAGACAGACAACGGACAGCTGGGCTAAAAATTGTATAAAATCGAAAAAAATACAGGTGGCAGCACCATTCTGCAGAAAGTGATGAAACATCCCATGACCAATATCCATGCAAAAAATCATGGTTATCAATGCATTAGTTGTTCAGATACTTGAGCTTTTGTATCAAATTTTCCATTATTCTGGGGGGTACTTTGGAGCCCAACAGCTTGAAGAATATGGGTAACAGAGACCTAATTTTTGGTTTCCAAGGAGCCTTTTAATGGACCTCCCTGCATATTAAAAGGAAAGATTCTAGGTCCAGTTGTTATGATTTGTGCCCTGTAAACAGATGACAGCATCTTGTAAGTTCTAAAAAATAGAGAAAAAAAATTGTAAAAAATAAAACAAATACAGGTAGCGCCACCAGTTTGCAGAAACTGATGAAACACTCCATAATCAATATCTATGCAAAGAATCAAGGTTATCAATGCATTAGTTGTTCACATTCTTGAGCTTTTGTATCAAATTTTCTATTATTCTGGGGGGTAATTCGGAGCCCAATAGCTTAAAAATATGGGTAACAGAGACCTTATTCCAGGTTTCCACAGAGACTTTTCATGGTCCTCTCATCATTTAAAGAGAAAAGATTCTAGGTCCAGTTGTTATGATTTGTGCCCTGTTAACAGAAGACTGCATCTTAAGAGGTCTCAAAAAAAAGAGAAAAAAAATTCGTAAAAATCGAAAAAAATACAGGTGGCACCACCAGTCTGCAGAAAGTGATGAAACACTCCATTATCAATATCTATGCAAAGAATCAAGGTTATCAATGCATTAGTTGTTCAGATACTTGAGCTTTTGTATCAAATTTTCCATTTTTCTAGGGGGTACTTCAGAGCCCCATAGCTCAAAGAATATGGGTAACAGAGACCTAATTTTTGGTTTTCAGGGAGCCTTTTCATGGACCTCCCTGCATATTAAAAGGAAAGATTCTAGGTCCAGTTGTTATGATTTGTGCCCTGGTAACAGATGACAGCATCTTGTAAGTTCTAAAAAATAGAGAAAAAAAATTGTAAAAAATAAAACAAATACAGGTAGCGCCACCAGTTTGCAGAAACTGATGAAACACTCCATAATCAATATCTATGCAAAGAATCAAGGTTTTCAATGCATTAGTTGTTCACATTCTTGAGCTTTTGTATCAAATTTTCTATTATTCTGGGGGGTAATTCGGAGCCCAATAGCTTAAAAATATGGGTAACAGAGACCTTATTCCAGGTTTCCACAGAGACTTTCCATGGTCCTCTCATCATTTAAAGAGAAAAGATTCTAGGTCCAGTTGTTATGATTTGTGCCCTGTTAACAGAAGACTGCATCTTGTCTGCAGAAAGTGATGAAACATCCCATAACCAATATCCATGCAAAAAATCATGGTTATCATTGCATTAGTTGTTCAGATACTTGAGCTTTTGTATCAAATTTTTCATTTTTCTGGGAGGTACTTTGGAGCCCCATAGCTCGAAGAATATGGGTAACAGAGACCTAATTTTTGGTTTCCAAGGAGCCTTTCCATGGACCTCCCTGCCTATTAAAAGGAAAGATTCTAGGTCCAGTTGTTATGATTTGTGCCCTGGTAACAGATGACTGCATCTTTTAAGGTCTCAAAAATAGAGAAAAAAAATTGTAAAAAATAAAACAAATACAGGTAGCGCCACCAGTCTGCAGAAACTGATGAAACACTCCATTATCAATATCTATGCAAAGAATCATGGTGATCAATGCATTAGCTGTTCAGATACTTGAGCTTTTGTATCAAATTTTCAATTATTCTGGGGGGTAATTCGGAGCCCTATAGCTTGAAGAATATGGGTAACCGAGACCTTATTCCAGGTTTCCACAGAGACTTTTTATGGGCCTCTCTGCATTTAAAGAGAAAATATTCTAGGTCCAGTTGTTATGATTTGTGCCCTGTTAACAGATGACCGCATCTTAAGAGGTCTCGAAAATTGAGAAAAAAAATCCGTAAAAATAAAAAAAATACAGGTTGCGCTACCAGTCTGCAGAAAATGATGAAACATTCCATGACCAATAGCCATTAAAAAAATCATGGTTTCAATGCATTAGTTGTACAGATACTGGTGTTTTTGTATCAAATTTTGCATTATTCTGGGGGCTACTTCAGAGCCCCATAGCTGGAAGAATATGGGTAACAGAGACTTAATTTATGGTTTCCAAGGAGACTTTTCATGGACCTCCCAGCATATTAAGAGAGAAGATTCTAGGTCCAGTTGTTATGATTTGTGCCTTGTAAACAGATGACAGCATCTTTTAAGGTCTCAAAAATAGAGAAAAAAAATTGTAAAAAAATTTTAAAAAATACAGGTAGCGCCACCAGTCTGCAGAAACTGATGAAACACTCCATGATCAATATCTATGCAAAGAATCAAGGTGATCAATGCATTAGTTGTTCACATTCTCGAGCTTTTGTATCAAATTTTCTATTATTCTGGGGGGTAATTCGGAGCCCCATAGCTTGAAGAATATGGGTAACAGAGACCTTATTCCAGGTTTCCACAGAGACTTTTCATGGGCCTCTCAGCATTTAAAGAGAAAAGATTCTAGGTCCAGTTGTTATGATTTGTGCCCTGTTAACAGAAGACTGCATCTGAAGAGGTCTAAAAAAAATTTTAAAAAATTCATAAAAAATAAAAAAAAATACAGGTGGCACCACCAGTCTGCAGAAAGTGATGAAACATCCCATAACCAATATCCATGCAAAAAATCATGGTTATCATTGCATTAGTTGTTCAGATACTTGAGCTTTTGTATCAAATTTTTCATTTTTTTGGGAGGTACTTCGGAGCCCCATAGCTCGAAGAATATGGGTAACAGAGACCTAATTTTTGGTTTCCAAGGAGCCTTTTCATGGACCTCCCTGCTTGTTAAAAGGAAAGATTCTAGGTCCAGTTTTTATTATTTGTGCCCTGGTAACAGATGACCGCATCTTTTAAGGTCTCAAAAATAGAGAAAAACAAGGGACCAATGGGTCACAGCGCTCAGCTGATCATGATTGGACTATAAATGTTTCTCCACTGTGATACTATATCAAGTCGATAAAGCTTATGAATATCATGGACATGTTGGGCTATTATAAAGGAATTTAATGTAATATGTGAGTAAATGATAAATGAAATTACCTGACTGATGGATTAATAGAGTCAAATATAGTGGTTTATTTTTTATTTATTTAGGAGGGGTTGAAAATTTTGATATATTTGAGCAAATATGAATGCAATGACAGCAGTAATAAGCAGTAGTAGAATGATGATAAGGCTATATGTTGAAGGATCTAAAGTGTATGGTAGTCTGCAAGTGTTCAATTTGACAGATATGATGTTATGATTAACTATGCTGATGAAGTGATTTATGAATATGTGACTGTATGACACAATATCTCTTTAGTCTTGACAAGGTACATTATTGTGATGCCCACTATGTCTACATATTACACAATATTGACATAATTTCTGGCATGTACATAGGTACCTATGGACGAATAGTTATACAAAATATTAAAGTATGAATATATCTGATTCATCTTGTTCTTGCTTACTGAGGCCGACTTTGGGATGGGGTTCGGAGAAGGGAAAAGTGAGGGCAGCACGAAGGTGGATGTAGAAATATTCTATTGTAATGTTTTTCATTTATATAAGAATATGAAAAGCTAAGAGGAAAGGGGCCCTCCTACTTGGTTATAGTAAAGTTCTAAATATATGATTGCAAACTAATACTCTGACAAGACTGTCATGAAGAAAAACAGTAAAAGTTTTGAGATACTGTGTTGCATACGAAAATTTACAGATGGACAGGCAAGTGGACAGAATGGACTAATACCTTTATTTCACTTTCAAGAGAATAATGCATTTAAGTTTATATATAATCCTGTTTTTTTAAGCAGATCCACTTTTTCCATTAAGAAGTTTTTATCTGAATCATTTTTTTATTTACAGGTTTATAAATTTTTAATTAAAAAACCTGAAAATATAAGTTAAAATATTAGAATTGTTGCAAAAGTTGCAATCATTATATGTACAGAGTAAAAAACATTGGGTCATATTATGCATACACATATATTTTATTATTTTTAAATCATAAATGTTTAAACTGATTTTAAAAAAAAATAATGCAACAACATGGCATCTACAAGAATATTCCTTGAATCACTATTAAAAAGTTTTGCACATTGGAGTTTTCAGGATATGCTTAATTTTATTCACCAAAATAAAATAATAGTAAATTTGATAAAATAAAACATCTTTTCAAATAAAGTATACACAGTGTTGGTTGAATGAGGGACAAACAATATCATTGTGCTAATTACTATCCCAGTTTTAAATTAATTACTGGAATTAATAGTCAATTTCACACCTGGTGAAGTTTTTACTCTTCTGAAGTAAGGAATTACTTATCTCATGAACATCCACACTTTCACAGCAATACACCACTTTGAGGACACAATTAAATGTACACTTTAATCACTGTAACCCTGGTGGTAAAATACAAAATCTAAAATGTAGCATGTCCAAGAATAAAATAAAATACAGAAAAATTATAACATTCATCTAGTTTATGCACCAGCTGGGGGGGATGAGTGCAGGGCAGAGGGGAAGCCTGCTAGTAGTGGCCAAGCTGGGCCAAGGTAAGCTGCCTGGGGTGGGTTAAATAATGCAAGTGAAGGCTGTACTACTAGGTGGGCTAGATGTTAACAACACTTGACATGGTGTATGAAAGCATGAATAAAAGCTATTCTTTCCAATCAATTTCTTTGAAATTTCAGATTTTAAAAGATTAAATCCTTATGTATATCTGCTGTGAAAATTAAATCAACAGTGCCAAAGTTGGACAAAAATTTAAGGTATTGATTTTTTATTTATGCTAATAACTTGAAAAATTTGCAAAATTCAGATCTAATTTTGGGTAAACAATTGTATCTTGATTAAATAAAGTTATATTCCTGAAAAAAAGTCTCTAGGTTCAGCAATTCTCATGTTAGGTGAGTAAATATATTTCCTGATTTTTTAAAAAATTGCATTATGTTTTGGCCTATTACTTCAAAATAATACCCAATACTGACCTAATTTTTGGTATGTTCATAGAAAATGTATAAAAGAATGTGAATACTAAATACGATCAAAAACAGATCAGTGGTTTTGATATTAGGCAGCCCTGAAGTGTAACAATGGCTTATGGAAAACAGAGTTTTTTTTCCTTAATATCTCGAAGGAACAAAGTCCTAATGACCCAATTTTCGGTATGGTAGGAGATTTTGGGGACATCTAAAATTATGTCAACAGCCTGGGGAGCGTAGAGATGTGCACTGAATGACCTACAGTCATCAAAGTGGACTGCTTGACAATATAAGGGAATACAACAAGAGCCTCCAAAACAATTCAATAACTAGCCTAATTTTGCAGCTTTTATTTTCAAATTTCAGATTTTAACAGATTAAATCCTTATGTATACATGGTGTGAAAATTAAATCCACAGTACTAACAGGAAAAAAACGTGCCATGGCCAAAGTTGGGCAAAATTTAAGGTACCAATTTTATATTTTTGCCAATATTTAAAAAAATTTAACAAATTTTGATCTAATTTTTTGTATACAATTAAATTTTGATTAATTAAAGTTGTATTACTGGAAAAAAAGTCCCTACCTTTAACACTTTTGGTCTTAAGTGACCAAATATCTTCCTGATTTTTTTACACAGTCCATTATGTTTGGGCCCATAACTTTTTTAAATTATATAATACTGACTTAATATCTGGCATGTACATAGGAACTATATAGAGGAATATTTATGGTAAATATGAAGAAAACCAGATGAGTGGTTTTGATATTAGGCAGTTCTGAAGTGTGAAAATAGATTTCTAATAAAAAATTGAGGTTTTTCCCTTAATATCTCAAAGGAACGAAGTCCTATTGACCAAATTTTTGGCATGGTAGGAGATTATGGGGACATCTAACTGTATGCCGAAATTCAGATTTGTAGGTCCAACGGTGTCAAAACGTGCCAGTCTTACGGACGGACATCCAGACGGACGGACGGACAGACAGACGGACGGACAACGGACAATGGACCATGAATATAGCTCAGATGACTTATAGTCAGCTGAGCTAAAAATTGTATAAAAATTTTAAAAAATACAGGTAGCGCCACCAGTCTGCAGAAACTGATGAAACACTCCATGATCAATATCTATGCAAAGAATCATGGTGATCAATGCATTAGTTGTTCAGATACTTGAGCTTTTGTATCAAATTTCCCATTATTCTGGGGGGGGGGGGGTACTTCGGAGCCCTATAGCTCGAAGAAAATGGGTAACAGAGACCTAATTCCAGGTTTTCAAGGAGAATTTTCATGGACCTCCCTGGATGTCAAGTTAAAAGATTCCAGGTCCAGTGGTTAAGATTTGTGCCCTGTTTACGGACAGATGGCCGGACGGACAAAGGGTGATCGCTATAGCTCAGATGACTTAGTCAGCTGAGCTAAAAAACTGTCTATTTTGGCCTATTTGACCTTAATGATGAAGGCAAAGTATACTTATTTTTGAACTCGTGCAAGATATTAGTAGAAACAATTTAAATTTCATATTTCTTGAAAATATACTGAGTGGTTCAATAGTTATAGCCTCAACAAATAATTTGCATTCTGGCTGATGTGACCTTGAAGGTCGAGATCACAGTCACCAGTTTTCAAACTAGTCCAAGCTATGGGTAGAAACAATTTACATTTCAAATTTCATGGAAAAAATGTTGAGATGTTCAAAAGTTATCATGTTCACAAGAAATGACACAGATGATGCCACTGATGACAGAGCAAACACTATGTGTTACATGGGAGGGAAGACATTTTCCCTACAATGTTAAAGGCTCTCTGCAAGATGTTTTAAAGATTGAAAATCTTCTTTGTGGTCAGAAGCCTAGCTCAGCTGAGCAAAGGAAGCTAACTGCCTGGACTGAAGCAAATTACATAACAGCTCACTAGGTGAGTGCTCCAGCACCCACTGCTCACCGTGCTGGATTGGCCTGATGTAAACAATACTTGACATGGTGTTAGAAAACTTTAATAAAATCTACACTTTTTGATCAATTCCTTTCCGATTTCAGATTTTATAGTCATCTGAGCTAAAAAGCCAAAATTTAAATTTGCAAATACAAAGCTACCCTCTGCCTCATTAACATGATACATACCGTGTTATAGTCATCGCTTTGTGTACACCCAGCATGGCAGGGTGAAAAATACATCACTTGGTTCACTCCACACACTGGATCATATCGATCTCGGTGACACTGGCATCCAGCATTACACTCTGCTGTCAAGTTGCTTTCCAACAAAGACCTGCCAAAAAAATTTAAGAATATATATATTTTTTTCCATCTGTTATATTATCACTACAACTTCAGTCCTGCAGCACAATCATAAGCATTATTTTTTAACTTGGATTGTACAACTAGTTATAATAACTAATATGAGGCACTCTCCATGGCTCAGACGGTGTCTGCAGACAACTCAGACAACTCCAGGTATCGAACCCAGGTAGCCAGCAGAAAGAGCCAAGCATTTTACCACTCTACTGTCCACGCTCCCAGCACAAAAATGTTAATAAATCAATCTAATAATAACATCATCTAACTGGTGAACCTTTTGTGACAGCCCCTTACAAAGTGACTATAATAACATACATCACTGCAGAAATACATCATTTCAATTTAACAAAAAATTTTATATCTCAACTTAGGTTCCATTCACTAATTTATTTCATTAAGTAATCTACTGACTAGATCCTATGATCATATTTGGTAATTTAAAGCACGAGTGAGTACATAAGGAATTTTCCACACTAAATTGCATCTGTTGAGAATCCCCTGCCGCTTTAAAATTAATATGACTATTATTATTTATTGTAATATACCTTTACCTGTCAGCACCATTTAGTTCAACTAAAATGATACCTTTGTTTTAACAATTCCTGTTAAAACAACAGAACTTTGAATTATATCTCCGTTTTCCACAGTCGATGTAACACCACAGGTCTTTGTAATTCTTCTGTCTTTCATAAGAGTAAACATGGGAAAATTCAGTCTCTCTCGAGTCAAGGCAGTATTACTGTAAATCATTAACAAGTGGCCAAAATATCACCAAATTTTCATACTTTTATTTTGTAAAGGATGTACCTAAATAGTGCAACTTGATAAAACAGCTCTCCATTGATTAAATGTACTAACACATTTGAAACCAGCAAAAATAAAACACAACTGATTTAATATACTCACACATTTGACAAAATGTAGTCTGTGTTGACCCCAGCAAATTTGACAGGGGAGCACTGCACCAGGAATATAAGGGTTAACATAAGGGATATGGACGTTGCAGTTAGGCACAATCGAAGAATTCCTCGGCACCTGAGGTCAAAGCGTTTGACCAGGTAACCCCCCAGGAAGGTACCCCCTCCCCCGGCAGGTATTGTGGCAAACCCTGTAATACAATGTTAAAATGTGTAAATGTAATATTCATACATTTAAATGTATACATATGACATAGGACTGTACTCCTACAAATGATGCAAAGCCAAAAATTGCCTTGGTATTGTCAGATTTTACTAGATCAATATGATCATGACATTTTATCATCCCATGAAATCCAACATGTGATATTTAATATCATAATAGTCTCATATAAGCCATGTTTAAGAAACACCCTTGTCCACAAACAAGTTAAAAAGCATCTGGTTGGCTAGTTCGCCCACTGTCAAATCAATAGCTGTAACAGATGTGTTATCAAATCCATATTAAGTGACAGCAGGGAGAACAGGTAATTTCATTTAATGGTTTGATGTAAACCGGACATGTTTTCAAACTGGATACCAGCATACAAAGATGTAGGTGTAACACATTCAGATTGCAGACCTCATCAATTTAACTCTTAACAAACCAAAATGTATTCTGCATATGGACAAGCAGTGACATACAAGTACTTGAGTACAGGAGATGCTGAATTCAGACATGTGATGTTTGTATACCCACCTACAAGTTGGGCTGCCCACCCTGCTGATATGCTGAACTGAGATTCTATAAACTTTGGTGTAAATACAGTGAACCCACTCAACAGGAGACCTGTAAAGATTATAGGAAACCTACTACATACAGAACACAAACAATATATACAAACCATCAAGATGAATAATTAAAAAATAATCTGTATATGTTTGTATAACATGCAGTGTTCAAGAGATTGTAAATGAAGTACAATTTAACTACTTGTATTTTACATATCACTTAAAGTGTAAAAATACTATTAACACTAATACAAGTCTTGATATGAATATTAATATGTCACTGATGTTTCAATTTAAAACGATAGATATTCACAGAGATGGGTGAAAACTGTTTAATTATTCCATCCTCCTTACACAGACCAGACTTATGGCAGGTCGACAGGTATGGCAGGCAAAGATATTTAAATTTAACAATTTATTGCCATGATTATCTGCAAATATTTCAGTCCCATACAAGTTGAAAATTTGAAATTCCACTCTCTGCATTTGATCAGTCCTTTTACATAACCATTAACACTTGTTTAAATACCTAATGGTCACATGGGTATAGTTTTGTATGATCTAAAGGTAATAAAGTCTAATCTAGTGGCCCTTGAAAAGATCAAAATTTTAGAGATTTATTTTTTTTTGTATTATGAACAAAGCAATGGGAGCTTGGCCATCAGTCTGAATGGGACTGCTCCAGCAGGATCAGCAGCTACTGGTAAATATTTGCCTTAGTTAGCCATAACATAAGTTCATTCTGTTCATGTCACAAGCAATGATATCAATTCTATCAGCAAGCAGGAGCCCAGTATGTGTTTATTAGTTTGCAAATCAGAAACTTAAGTCATCTCTGGCTGGTTCCTGAGGGGACGGGATTGGACTTTGTAGCCTTAGATAATAATATCAATATACTACTTAAATATAACCCTGGGGTATGTAAAGAATTATTAATGGTGATTTTCAAAGAGCCTGTGACATTTTCAAATTTCTCTGAGCACTCACTGACCTTCAGATGCACCAGCCAGGTTGAGGAACATGAAAGTTGGATTGGTAATTAGCACTTTGAGTGATTTTGGAATGTCTCGGATCAGGAAGCTGTCAGACTGAGGGGTATCCCCTTTGTACGTCTCTGATACACGTCCCTCATTCAGCTTACTTGACCCTGAAAATGTTAATATCTGTGATAACCAATATTCAGGAAAGTGTATATCAGCAAATGCAAGAATTCAACGGGATCCTCCCCAAAGTGATCTTACTAAAATTAACTCGAGTTTTCTGGCTCATGTTTCACCCCTAAATAAAGTTTCATGAAAATCAGTTTGGCAATTTTTATGTACTCCTGCAAACAAACACACAGACCAATATAACTTATGTTATTATATATCTTATTTTATAGACTTGAAACAGCTTTTCCCCTGGTGGAGTCCGAACTTGTTTTCAGGATGCGGCTTATGTGAGGACTTTTACAATAGCATATATGAGTGAATACAAAACCTCCTTGTAAGATAAAATTTAACACTGATAACTCATCGTACTCCAAGCCAGCACCAGGTAAGCATGAAATTATTAGCCACTAAACAATATTACTGTTATATTAAAGTATCATGAGCAATCATGATGGTCAATTGGGAAAAGTCTCCATATACAAAAACACCCCATAAGAGAATCGTAAAATTAAATCTTAAATGTTTTGTTCCCAAATCATGAACTGAACTTTGTATACATCCAGATTTAATTTATATTTCCTTCTCTACATTGCCTTTTTTTATATTTTTACTTTTATAAATCCACAGATGTCTTAAAGAAATTAAACAGGGAAAAAACATGAATTCTGGTACTCACAATGTACAACATTCAGTATAAGAATTCCTATCATACAGTTAACTGCACCACATTTATCTCCAAAACACAACACATGAAAATATAGCATCATGTTGGGTCTCCACAACAACACAGACCTACAAACTGATCTAGCATGAATGAGCAAAAACCATGACCTATGGAATTTAAAGCAATACCTGTACCTGTGTTAGATAAACACAAACACCAGTTCACTTAAAGATCACATGTACGTGACTTTCAGTTGTGAAAAGGTAACAAGTGAGAAGATGACTGCTCCCTTGTGTCTGTTAATATCTGATCAGTTGTATGCGATTTTAAAGTTGTTGTACTCAAATTGCTCACCATTCAAGTTCATCACTTTATCAAGAGCACAACCTGAACATCCAATACATAAAGTGAATAGTATCCTACTTAAAGTTTGTATAATGATTAAAGTATTGCATAAAATCTTTTCTAGAATCTCTTCACCTTGTTTATTTATATGAAGTCTAAAGGCTTGCCTTGTGGAGACATCTTGTGGAAGGAAGTAGTATTAATGTTATTAATATGCAGACAACCTTCTCATTCATACTAGCATGCATCATCAGGCATATCCTTGAAAAAAAATTCTGGCCAATGTAATTCAATGCTTCTAAATGCCTAAAATATGGGAAAAAGCTCACAGTAGATACATTCGCAAGATAAATTCTTCTTTATTAGATACTATTTGACAGATACCTAAGATGAGAAATGCAGCACAACAGCCATAAGGTAACAATTCACATGTAGAGCAGGAAAACAAGAGAGTTAATCTGATTGGTTACTGATATCCCTGTGGTTACTTGATTGGCTGCTCTATTGTTTCTGTAGGATTCTCTGTTGAACTGTTTACAGAAATCTGATTGGCTTAAAGATTGATAATATCAATCTGACAAGTTCCTTCACTTCATGAGGGATGTCTATTTAGAAACCCCAGGTGTAAGGATTGACATCATACTTTCGTTTTTTTTTTAAGCTACAGCTTAGGCCAGAATTATACAAGAATAAATTACATAATGGAAGAAAAAGCTAAAATATTGTTTCAAAACTGTCTTTATGACAGATTTAAGGTTCAGAAAATCATCCAATGATAAAAACATGAATTTTACAAGATTTTTACCTTAAAAGACACATCATTTTTTTACATCACAGTCATTTTATCATCCTGCAGTTTCAAAACATAATCATATAAATTACTTCTCACTCATGGAAATGTGCTGAAATTTGTACATAGTATATTTACAATAATGCTTATTGATGTGTAAGTTTAATCATGTAGTAATGGATAAGAGGCACTGTGGATCCCATGATAAGGAATACCAAGTAACACCTGAACTAGCTAAAGAACTGTGCTGAAGATGCATATGAACAGCTAAACTAAAAAATGAAGAGTTAAACTCAAATTTGAAATAAAATATAAATAAAACAACCAAGCATAGACAAAACCTGAGGAGACGCCCATAAAATACATCAGTATTTTATTAACAAATAGTCAAAGTATATCTTCTCACAACTAGTTAGGGTACAAACAGTTAAGGTATTTCTTCTCACATGAAAACTTGGGGGGGGGGGGGGGGAATAAGTTTTAAATTTTTTTAAAGTTTTAATATGCCATAACCTAATTATGTAAAGAGGCTTCAGGTTGCATCCCTGGCAAAAACCCCTAAATTTTGATTAAGCAAAAGTTGTTTAAAATGCATACTAGACCAAATAATGTTTATATCATTTAAACCTAGTTCATTGCTCTTTCTTATGGTATATGTATTAATGAAATTAATATTCATTTTTATATGAAATTTAATCATTTTTTCGAAAATTTTAAATTTTTAAATGGTACACAATTTCAAGCAACCAGTAACAGCAAGGGGTACATCTGCTAGTTAAATTAAAAGAGGACTTTTGACTAATGGTTATTGGGATATCATGCTACATAGTAAAGTTTAATGAAATGACAGACTGACATGAAGACAGAGCTGCTCTTCCAACTTATTCTCTGGAACTAAAACAGCCAGCAAAATTTTGGACTTAGGGGCTGAAAAGGTATTACCCAATTGACCAAACCACCCCAACCCTTATGCTCTGCCCTTTGACCTAATTATGGTAATGAGCCCCAAAAAGGCTCCAACACAGAAGGCTTTCTATGCCAATAAAAACACATAAATCAAGAACTTGATATGTTTTTCTGTTAGGACCCATGTGCTGTTACATTAATAAATCAAGGAAGTGTATAGGCAGCCGACAACATCGACTGCGGAGTATCAGACACCTGGACTGTCTAGGCAGCTGACAATGTAGACACTGTCAGCTGCCAAGACAGTCCACACTCCACCAACTCTGCAGCTGACAATGCTTTAACTGATATAACTAAGTGTCAGCTGCCTAGATGTGTGACATTCAAGATCTAGTAGCTATTTATTTATTTGAACTTTTATTGTGATATATATATATATATATATATATATATGCAATATATATACATATATAATAAATATAAAATATTCATAGCATATATGACACTGAGATATAGTATGGTCTGGTTACATATACTTAACCATACATTAAGGTAGTGCTTAGGACTGGTTAAATTCATAAAAGTTGATGTTTTTGCAATAAAAGGTATACTTAATATTCAAATTAAATTGAAAAGCTTAAAAATTTAAACATGTTCCTCCAAAACAAAGATTATATTTATCAAAATGTAGAAAATCTCCTGAGCTTTCAGAAAATATATACTTTAACGGGTCCTTAGGCATTAGATTGTTCAATGCAAAGGAAAAACTGAAACAAAGTCAGGTCATGTGGGGGGACCAGTCCTGCTACCTTAAATCTGAATGGACAATGTTTTTATATTTGAGGCCACCATAGACACCTGCATATGTGTACAAGGAATGTGTATTTTATTTCAAGGTTAAATGACTTATTAGAACACCGCTTCTTAGACCCAGCAATGGTTTTAGAATCCCATTTGAACACACAATAAACTGTGTACACTGCATTAATCATCTGACCTGGTCAGTCAATGAAATGCAAATACATGCTTTTGAAATACATGTTGTGTAGGTATGAATGTATTCTAATGCATAAGAATTACATTTTTACCATATTTTTATACTTAAATTACATGAAATGTAGTTTTTTCATTTTCCAAGTTAAAAATCTAACCCTGTTACAATTTTTTCTGAATTCAGCAACATTTTACTAACTATTACTATTAGGTCTAGAATGTCAAACACCTAGGCAGCTGACACGTAGGGATATCAGTTAAAGCATTGTCGGCTGTGCAGTGGATGGAGTGTGGACTGTCTAGGCAGCCGACAATGTCGGCTGCCTAGACAATCCAGGGGTCTGTCACTCCACAGCCGACATTGTTTGCTGCCTAGACACTTCCATAAATTAAATGAATTCTGATCTGGTTTTATATATTTTAGAAAGAAAAATAAAGAAGACATTTCATCTGAAAGTAGCAATATAGATCTAGCAGAGCTACAAAGAAGTTCCATACTGCAACATGTATGTCATTTATAACTGTGCAAGCTAATGCAATTAAAGATCACTGATTAATTAACTACAAGGCTGGTGCTGGTAGATGTGACAGCGTATTTTATCACTACTAAATGGGAGAGCATACATGCTCAATCACATGCTTAAGAATCACAGCATGACCATTGTTGAATTTTATCTCCCTGTCAGTCATGACAAGCTGACTGCCTGAGCACTCAGCAAAGGTCACTAAGGTTATGATTTGTCCCCCAGTCTGCAGGTGAATTAAACATAGCTGTTGCAGCAGTTGGAAGGCAGCAGGATGCGTCTGGGGAGGGGGTTCGCTGTGTGATGCTCGGTGTAAATCAATGAGCATTAAAGCTAGATGAGTTGGCTGGCCTAACGAGCCGATACACAGTGGGTGTACCGCCTTCAATCAGAGCTTCACACTGAGCAAATCACAGAGGATCTCATGGTAAATTGATGATCATTTTATGGTTCCCTTGCCTCCAGATGCGATAACTACCATAGTGTCTCTGGAAAGCACAGGCTACCACCAGTTAGGTAGAATTGGAGGATAAATCTATATTGTAAAGCTATTTACAAGTATGTCTGTCTGACACAGAGAAGATAAGATTAATTAAGAGCAAGCTGAAAAAAGAAAGTAAGGGAGAGATCGACGTAAGTAGAAAGAATGTTTTAATAGTTGTGACAGTACAACAGTAAACAGTGCAATGGATAACATGACTTATGATTCCATTAGAACTTTGGCACGAATCCATCCAGCACTCGACAGATAATGAGAGAACTGACATTGAACTGAGGGGGCACCATTGCATCAACTCACAGGTAAGCTGAGCAGAAGACAGGAAAAATCGCTCAGTGAACTCAGGGGCTTTGGAAGCCTCCCTGTGGATTATAATTTCTTCAGGTCCAGAACCGCTCTCAGTTAACGAGAAACCAATTAACTGCAAGAGCTCTTTTATTGACTGTATGTTAATTGTTATATTGTGCTCAGCTGAAATAACAGCCAAGAACCTCACAGTCTGCTGTGAAGTGCAGCATGTGGACAGGATATGAGCTTTGAAAGTTTATGACAATAATTTGCTCTTACTTTTACTTGTCTAGGCAAGTTAGGAAATGAATTCATGGAAATGGTTGCTTTTATACTGAAGAAGCAATGAGAAGGCCCTAGAGGAACAAGTTGATGCAACACAGAAACTACCTCCACAGCAAGATCCATCAGATGAAATAAAAATGTTCAAATAAGAGATCAATACAATTTCCAAGAAAAAATTATCTGAAAATTCAGACCCAGAAAAAAAAGAAATTGTTTTATGGATGTTCTGACAAAACTTTACCTTTTTTTCAGCTTTCACAATGAGAATAATCTTGTATAGGAGTTTTTTACCAAGAGGATTTATCATCATAATTAACTGAAAATATGTTCCCCTTATTGCTTTACAAGCATGAAAGACCTGTCTTAAATATAATGCTCAACTAATTTTAACTTATATTATTACTTATAAAACATGAGCCACAGTTAAGCAAGGCAGATTCAAGTTGGCATATGATAAAAGAGATCAAGAGAAACACCTAAATATAACGTTTCAAGAAACATCCATGATATAAAATGCTAGTAAATACCAAGATTTCCTGGAAAACCATAAATCTACAGCTGTGCATATGCACAAATATACAGATCATTAGTCTAATACCAAACAGACTCCTTACTAGATTCTATTTTATGAACGATGAGACAGTTTGGACAAGTTTTTCATGGTCATAGGTCATAAAGGCATAAAAAGAAGGCACAAGAACAGTTCCTAATTTTGAAATTGAATACAAAATCAGCATACATACTATGTCACAAATAGAGAAAAACATCAATTAAACAGACCACAAAGCAATAAAATAAAATCATAATATACAAAAGCTGAATAAAATGAAGCCTGTTAATTATGTTTTATTACCAATAATTCATGATTTTATGATTTTTTTAATTAAAAAGCAATCAGACTGGCCTGATGATTTGTGGCAATTAAAATCTGTTCTGAGTAAATAAAACAAGGGACCCATGGGTCACATCGCTCAGCTGAATTTTGGAAAATATTAGTAACTGCAAAATATTTTTTTATCTCTTTTGGTTTTTCATGTATATTATCATTAGAAAAGCTATGAGAAAATGGCCCTGCTAAAATGAAACTCTGTAATTTATAGAATAATGGACATGAGCTAAACCATTTAGTGATACACCAAGGGAACAAATAGGCCTACGATAAGTGTTATATAAAAGTAACATTTCATAAACAAATAATATGTGAAGGTAATTAAGTTTTCAAAAGCATTTGAATATTAGGATTAAATTCCTGATTTTTTTTCTTTAAAACAATCAAAATTGTCCAAGTCTCATCAAAAAGAATTTATTGAACATTAAAATTATAAGATTCATCTTGTTTATTAGTCCTGTGTATTGAAGGGGTGGGTGGGGGGAGGGGTCTCCGTTGTTACTGCTCGTTGCTGAAAAAAATGTTAATTTTAAGATTCATCTAGTTCATAGTACAGGTCTGTCAACAGAATGGGGGGGGGGGGGGGGGGGTGTTGCCAGAGAAAAAGGCTGCCTGTAGTATGGTATTAACTGCAGACAGCCTGATCAAGCTCAACTCAGTGGAGAGAGGGATTGGACCTAGTGATGGGATTGCATAAGATTATGCCAACAGCCTGGGGAGCATAGAGAGCTGCACTGAATGACCTACAGTCACCAAAGTGGACTGCTTGACAATGTAAGGGAATACAACAAGAGTCTCCAAAAAAAATTCAATTACTAGCCTAATTTTGCAGCTTTTATTTTCAAATTTCAGATTTTAACAGATTAAATCCTTATGTGCACATGCTGTGAAAATTAAATCCACAGTACTTACAGGAAAAAAACGTGCCGTGGCCAAAGTTGGGCAAAATTTAAGGTACCAATTTTTATTTTTGCTATTATTTTAAAAATTCAAAGATTTTTATCTAACTTTGGGTATACAATTTAATTTTGATTAATTCAAGTTATATTACTGGAAAAAAGTCCTTAGCTTTAACATGTTTTGTGTCAAGCGATCAAATATCTTTTCTGATTTTTTACAAAATGCATTATGTTTGAGCCAATAACTTTTTAAAATTATATAATACAGACCTTATTTCTAGCATGTATATAGGAACTATATAGAGGAATATTTATGGTAAATATGAGGAAAAACAGATGAGTGGTTTTATTATTAGGCAGTCCTGAAGTGTGAAAATATGTTTTTAACTAGATGTGTCGGAACGACACGAATGCCCCCGCCTGGGGCAAATTAGAAACATTTGTTAAATTTTGTAAAATTTTTCAAGTTCAGGAAGTGTTGTATGGTCAAAAGTAGGTCAACAAGGGCAAAATGCAAACTCGATCTGTAAAGGGTCATTATCAAGCAACACACCAAAAATCAGGCCAGTATCTGAAGGCATTGTGAAAAAAAGTCCATATATGTGCATTTTTCATGAAAATTTCTGTCTTTCATGAAATTTTCTATGTTCAGGATCTGTCATATGGTGAAAAATAGGTTAACTGGGACGAAACGCGAACTCGATCTGTAAGTGGTCATTATGCGCCCACAGACCAAACATTAGGCCAGTATCTGTAAGCATTGTACTGCGAAACTAGAATATTAGCAAAAGTTGATAATCATTTATAAATTTAAATTGGAGAGGTATATACCATGTTTCAACACAATCCACCAAATGCTTCCTGAGAAGTAAGCTCCTAAGTTTTTTTCTATACTAAGCTCTGTGATATTGAAAAGTAGGTCAAGATCACCCATCTTTGAACTTGACCAAGATTTTGTAAATATAATGCAATAGCACTGAAGAAATGAAGTTCCTGTGTTGAATACCTTTAAGAGATATCCTGGACAAAAGGCCAAAATTGAAAAAATCCGATAAAATTTCATTAAAAAATCAGAAATTGCAGGTGGCGTTACCAAAATTGTGCAGCACATACAGACCATCAGCCCCAATGATCATAGTAAGTTTTGTGAAATTCCACACAATGGTTCCTGAAATATAAACTTCTGAGTGTTTTTCTATAATCAGCTCTAAAATGTAGAAAAATGGGTCAAGGTCACCCATCTTCGAACTTGACCAAGATTTTATCAATATACATCTTCACTGATGAAATAAAATTCCAACAGTGAATCCTTTTAGAGATATCCAGCTAACAAGGTAAAAATTAACAGATGCGGAACGGACGGACGGACGGACAGACACCGGACAGACAGATGGACAGACGGACAGCTTGGGTGATGACAATAGCCCATCAGCCTATGAGCTGAGGACTTAAAACGGCGGTACATGTGTATTTGTCATGAAAATTTCTATTTTCCATGAATTTTTCTAAGTTAAGGAGCCGTAAAACGGTCAAAAGTAGGTTGACCGGGACGAAAAGCGAACTCGATCTGTAACTGGTCATTATCTGCCCACACACTAAAAATCAGGCCAATATCTGCAGGCATTGCGAAAAAAAGTCCGTACATGTGTATTTGTCAATAAAATTTCTATTTTTCATGAAATTTTCTAAGTTTAGGAGCCGTAAATTGGTCAAAAGTAGGTCAACCGGGACAAAACCTGAACTCGATCTGTAACTGGTCATTATCTGCCCACACACCAAAAATCAGGCCAATATCTGCAGGCATTGCGAAAATAAGTCAGTACATGTGTATTTGTCATGAAAATTTCTATTTTTCATGAATTTTTCTAAGTTTAGGAGCCGTAAAACAGTAAAAGTAGGTCAACCAGGACAAAACGCGAACTCAATCTGTAACTGGTCATTATCTGCCCACACACCAAAAATCAGGCCAATATCTGCAGGCATTGCGAAAAAAAGTCCGTACATGTGTATTTGTCATGAAAATTTCTATTTTTCATGAAATTTTCTAAGTTTAGGAGCCGTAAAACAGTCAAAATTAGGTCAACCAGGACGAAACGCGAACTCGAAATCGTACAACTGTTTGATTTCGGAATGACGGAATGACGGAATGACAGACTAATGGAATGACAGACATGGGTAAAACTATATGCCCCGGCCACTTTGTGGCGGGGCATAATAAAAAATTGAGGTTTTTCCTTAATTTCTCAAAGGAACAAAGTCGCAAAGACGCAGCTTTCAGCTTGGTAGGAGATTTCAGGGACATCTAACTGTATGCAGAATTTCAGATTCGTAGGTCCAATGGTGTCGAAACGTGCCAGTCTTACGGACGGACATCCGGACGGACAGACAGACGGACGACGGACAATGGACCACGACTATAGCTCAGATGACTTATAGTCAGCTGAGCTAAAAATGGCCAAAATATTTATCAGATAAGATAGGGAAGACAAAGTGTTTCAGTGATAATGCAGAATTTCAGAAAAGCTTTTTCTAGGTTGACTAACCCCAGCATTTTCTTGACCTAGAATAAAGATAATGGTTTTGGAGCCTCAACCTGTAGTTTGGTAGATTTTTAGAGAAGTTTGTAACATGTCTCTTAATATCAAGGTACATTTCCATGAGTCTTCTGAACTGCCACAAGTACAAGAAACTGAAACTTACTGGGACTGTTGTGTCAATTCTACATGGCATTTCTTTCACCAACATGACATACCCAGGGTAACAAATGTTAACCACGAGAAATAATTTAGTAATGTCAGTTGAAGCCTAAGTGCTTGGTACATGTATAACATATTTGGTTGGTGGTCCCCCTACACAAAAATCTTCCTATATCCCAAGTTCAAAACTTGACAGTAGAGGCCAACCTTGAAAATTTAATGTTTTTGTATGAAAACAAAAGACAGGGGAAATTTAAAATGTTAAGGAAAATTTTGGAGAACTAGCTGACAAGAATTTCTTCAAACTTAACATGACGACAATGAGGAGTGCACGAGGCATTTTATGTTTCTGTTCAACAATCTTGAACATTAACAAGATCATTAACTTATATTCACAGTGCATAAGCAAAATTATGTTTTCTTTTTAAAGTACACAGAGAATAGGTCAACATGGCATAATTTCAGTATTCCATGTAGACCTCAACAAGACCTGTCTGGATTCTGGATATCTGGTAAGACCTATGATGATCCAATAGTTATGAACTGTGCTCTCTTAATGAATAGATCACTATAGCCAAACCATATGGACTGATACAACTTCTGCTGTCCCTTGTCCACACAAATATACTGTTATGAAGTGGTAAATTTAAATATTGGTAATCAAACTAAAACTTAAAATTCACAGAGTGACAAATACTAAGATCAGTGTTAGAGACTGATGAGGACTGATATTCAGACAGAGCCAAAGAATTATTAATGGTCATCAGACGACCAAGTATCTAATGGTAATTCAGTATGTTTGTAGAGCCTAAATGTACTCTAAAAAATTAGCTCTAAATTGGTTTCTATGATGAGGCAGGCAGATTATGTTTATACGAGTTTTGAAATAGGATTGTAGGTCAGTCTATAACTGGATGTATGTCAGGTCAGACTTGGGATTTTCCAGAATACTTTCATCCAATAAAACCTGGCAAAACTTTTAAAGTCAACTTATAACTCTGATGTAATTGTTACCTACTTTGAGTCATCCAATAAGGTTTAGCTTTTATGACGAAATGCAGAAATATGGATATGTACGTCTAATGTGTCATGTGAAAGCTCTGTAACAAACTATCTGTAGTGCGCCCTTTGAGGGAGGCTGGGCGGCTCTCTCAGAGAGAGCGAGACTGTCCCAGACCACTTGCTATTGAATAAAGACTTCTGTCATCAAACTGGTCTTGGAACATCGTCAGCCAGCATATCAGAAGCCGTATGTGATACAGGTGGGGACATTCCCAACCCCACCTTTGTATCAATACAATCACAAACACACACATATATACAGACAGACACTTGAAGTCCCACCAGCATAAGTCATACCTGATGACACCTGAAAATGCTTTGTAACAGCAGGGGTCACCTGACACAAAAAGAGCCTAAACGTTGCTATTTTCATATACAGTCGCGACTTGACATTCCGACCCTTAACAATCCGGAAACCTTGCAATCCGACGTTTTTTTGCAATAAACGAACGGGACCCATAGAAATTAGCCTTGACAAACCGACAGCCTTGGATTCCGACTCATACATGACATTTCCCCACACAAACAAGGATACCGACGTATTTTCTGACTTGACAATCCGACCGGTATATTGTCCTTTGATATCAGTCCTCGGGCTTATGCACACAGCCCCTTGGTCAATTAGGCGTGAAATGCAGCGATGCGTATTTTTCTAACTGTACACGAGAACCAATTATTGAGTCCATCTGGCTCACTAATTAAGTCAGTTTACATCCTAATGTGGCACACATGAACCTCTCGGTGTGTGGAATACGCGGAGGTGGAGAACGGTGTCGGGGACCTTTTCCAGGCACTCAACAGTGCGGACCACGTGACCGCGGAGCGATACCTCGTGTTAGACAACACGGAACCCACGGACGCAATGCCGATGGCTGCTGATATTGTGTCCATGGTCAAAGAAGACGGAGGCGACAGTGACAGCGAGTCTGAGGGAGAAGATGGTCCTCCTAAACCAGTACCTCTCAGAGACACGATTTGGGGAATGGAAACAGGGCTACGGTATATTGAGGAGTAGGGCTTCGCTGCAGGGGACGTTGATGCCGACCGCTTAGAAAAGTCCGTGAAAATGAAAAATAAAAGAACAAGATACCAGACAGATATGCTTGCATTCTTTAGACGCACATGAACTAAGTAGATCAACCACTCGTTCATATATATACATTTAGTTAATGTTTGTTCAGAAATATAAGCATATCTAATAATTGTAGAATCTGCATTGGTCATCAATCTTGACCAGGGTTGCATATATAGACATGTATATAAGAAATAAAAACAGTACTCCATGACGGATGTTTTTATTTTATAATTCACATTAATCATAACAATATCATATACGTAATTTATTATAACAAAATACTTAATGAATTATAACAAGTCCTCCAACCATTTAGGTAACATTGATAGCCTTGCAATCCGACGAAAATTAGCGTATTACATTTAGTGTCGGATTATCAAGTCACGACTGTACCTTGACCACATTCAGGTGTTGTTAATAAATGGAACATGCACTAGAGGTGGATCATGCTTAGGTAAACCTCAAAAATAGGGGATCTACCACCTTCAACCATGATGACATCAACCATGGAGAGCCAAATGATTATCCACTGACAAAGATTATGACACTACCAATTAATTATATTTCCATAAGCAAACTGAAAGTATGAAGGCTACTAAACTGCAAATAAAAAGAGTTATCTGGCTATCATACGATATACAAGGTATAAATCTTTATAAACTGCATAAAGAATAAAAAAGTGCAAATAAAAGTATTAAAATTTGTTGTAGTAAACCCTTTATACCAAAAGCAACCACCACAGATGCCATCCACCAATTTGCCCAAGCTGGGAAAGCATTCAGAAAGGAAACACGATGCATTCAGTGAAAACGGAATAAATATAAACATGAAGGAAGTTACAAGCCAGGAAGCAGGAGGCCCAGTATAAACATGCATGGTGTGGTACCTAGCATAGGCTTAGTGGCTTCCTTGTCACGATAATAGGTCTCGGAAACACGCTGCGTTCTCAACTCGGCTGAGCCTACAAGTGGAAGGCAACACTGTGCAGAATGTGGCAGTCTTCTCAACCAGTCAATGTAAAAAAATCACCAAGGTTCCTCAGGTTTAGGGTCATCAAAGTTAATGAAAAAAGCAAGCTACAGCACTCAGGGAGAAAAAAACAACTCATCAATGGTCTCGGTATTTTGTCCTCTATAGTAATCAAAAATAATCACAAGTAATCTTTATTTTTGTATCTATAGTATAAAGAACTGTTTTGTTGTGTATACCCTTCAATTCATCCCATCAGCAGCTGTTTGTCAATTATTTAATTAATGAATAAACTATTTTATTCAATAAACTATACTTCTCTTTAATTTTTTCTTTCTGACTTTAAATTCTGAAAAGAATGAGCATTTTTACTTAATTAACAGACTTTTTGCACACCAGTTATTGTAAAAGCTGGACTTAATTTCTCAACAAACTTGTGGTTGATAGTTTCAGATTCAATGACTATATCCTGCTATGAGAATTTTTATCCTTTTTTGTACTTATTTTGGTATATGGAATTGCATGCTATCTCTAAGTATTTTAATCTCAATTTTATCATAACAATTACAGTTAACAAATAGTTTGTATTCAGCAAAGCCTAGATTATGGGTAAATTAATTCTTACCAGTTCTTTTTAGAAAGGAAAGTCTTCATGTTAAGATTTACATTCTGTAGGTATGACAGAAAATTGTGGGATGCTTTCCCTGAATTAAATCATGATCTATATAAGTTCTTTTCATGAAGTTGATTTATTATACACTATATATTTCTCTAACAATGAATAGCTATTTAACCTAACTTTAAATACTTCACCCATTATAATAAACCTATTTTACTTATTATAGTTTAACTCCTATCAGTTCCTATATTTTGTTAACTGGTATAAATTGTCATATACAAAGGAGTTTCAAAATTACTGGAATGAAAAAAGCAAACAGGGTCTAAAAAGTCTGTTGTAATATAATTGTGTTGAGGATAAATATTATTCAAAAGAAGTATATCTACAGACAAAAGACATAAAAGAAGTAACAAAACAGCTCACTCTGACAAGGTTGGGAGGGTTACACAAGGTCTCCAATGACAGTGAACCTACAAGAAGAATGAAAACATACACCAAACTGTGGACAGAGGAAAATTTTAGAAGGATATAGGACAGACTACTCTAACATTACTTATCATACAACTGACAAAATGATAGGTATCACTCTTATGACTGCAAGTCATATAAAGCAATAGTACTCTGATAAATTATAGATAACTTAGGTATTACAAAGAAAATCACTCTTTGGATATGGGGAAGATAGTTCCAAGGAGACAGATCATTACACTTAGGACATAGGACAGTCAGGGGGAATCAAGAAGAGGACAAAAAACAGCAGTCTAATGCTCTGGGAGGTGTTTCAATAAATTGACTTAAGCCCGATAATGACCAATTTTGACCTAAGCCACCAAGCTGAAGAGTTAAGCCCAAAAAAGGGCTTAAGCTCCAAGCCTGCCACATACGAGGGTTAAGTCCAGGAAACATGGACACATGACACACTGTATTGAGGTGTATTCTGTACAATTCTACTTGACAGGAACATTTCCAGGAACCACAGCATCCATATCAGCATATTTGGTGACAGGGAGGAGATGACGGCCTGTCTCTGGTTTCCCAGAAGGGACATTCTGTTTCTAGATGTGCAACTGGCCACAGAAATCACCTCCTCGATGCGGGGTCGAGCAGGCGACTAACAAAATAGATGTTCAAGAAGCCTATAAACAGCACTTCAAAATAGTTGCAAATATCTACTAAATTAGGGAATTGACATGTGTTTGTACTGACCCAGATTGCTAAATAAAATTTTTAGCATCCTTGACAACTGTGTGAGAACCTGAATAAAACAGTTTTTTCCTGAGCTGTCAGTCCTTTAGTTATACTTAGAGCTCTGCGATTATCACCGATTATCTATTAATCGAAAAGATGTTTTGAAAATCTTTGATTCTCAATTATCTGTTTTTATCCTCCAGAATGGGTCCACCAAATTTCATAGATTTGTGCCGGAATTTTGCCCATTTCCACATCAAAATTTTATTCAAGATCGGTGTCTCAGTATCTTAGTCTTGCTGTAAGATGATCTAGAATGCAGATTCTAGAATTCACAAGGTAAAAAAAAATTAAATTGTAGTTCATTCTTCACTTCCAAGGTGGCAGCAGCGTGAGTGTAAGCAGTCCCCATACTGTCCAACTGTCATGTAAAATAATCCATTATTAATCGATAATCACTTGACAAGTTCCAATTAATCGATTAAAATTTTTTGGACCCTATTCCTAGCTCTAGTTATACTATAGTATTTTTTTATAGCTACATATGAATAATGATCAATTTATATACATGTAAATCTGACAAAGGTACTGATTATCATATGTATTTCACTGTACTAAGATCTTTGATCTGTCTTTCCATCCTGACTGCTATATTACAATGAAGTAACATAAATTAAGCTCCTCATAAGTGGAGAATGATTTAATTGAATTTCTGGAATCTTGGACTTAAGCATTTAACATCATAATTCATATCATAGAAAGTCGGACTCGTGATGATGTGAGCTAATGCCAGTAATGGTATACAATTAAAAGGAAATAAAGATTTGTTGCACAAGTTTCCATGACATGTCACTTGAAACATTTAGTCAGACAAATGTTACTAAGCCTTATTCTTCTAATGCAGATCAACTGCGGTTAAAATCCTGCTTCCACATAAATATGATGTAGGACACTATTTGTTAATGTGTTCCCTTCTGTTCTGTAAACTTGGACCCCGTTTCACGCTTTGAAGGCCGACAGGTGGCACTGAAAAGGGGATTTCCCAGGTTTAAGTCGGGCTTGGTTAAACCAGCATTATTGAAACGACTTATCCCTTGAACTTAGGCAATTCAGTTTTCGGGCTTTAGTACCGTGCGTGTTGGGCTTAAGTATTTACAATATTTTGAAACACCCCCCTGAAGACATACAACTTTTGCCTGGGGAAAGTAGAAAATCCATCAAGATCACTCAGGGGAAGTGATAATATATAGTTCTGAGGAGGAAGATTATAATCACTGAGGAAAGAAAGTCAGTGGAGTTTCACTCTGAAATCAAGGCGGCTCATTTGATAACCCAAAAGACATCTGAAGGGACAATCTTAAGAAAAAGAAAACTTTAATCTTGGGCCATGGGGAAAGGTTAAAAAGGAAATGAGGAGGATGAAACAAGGCGAAAAAACCCTCTGAGAATCTGCGAAAAAGTTGAAGGTCAGTCTAAAGAAAAGTGGTATATCAATTCAAGGACAAGGGGAAATTCACAGACTGGACATTAGGGAGAGAAGTCTCGGACATACAGAGGAGGAAGAGGATCACTTTGAGGGGTCCAAGGACGTGTGGAATTAGTTTAAAGAATAGTGGCAATCCAATCCAGAAATATAGAAAATATTTGAGTTGGAAACGGGCCAAGTCACCCTTAAGACATGAAGATGATGGTTGTGCGAGTCTTAGTTCATGAAGATCAAGATGATCACTTCACTGTGGACAAAAAGGGGGAAGATGACTTAGACAACACAAACATATACCTTTGAGGTATGAGAACAAGTGGAAAATCAACCCAAAAAGGGGGATTTCAAAGGAAATTTCATTATGGGGACATGGGACTTAAACAACATAGGTCTTAACACCATGTGCAAAATCACTCAAAAGTGACTATGGTTTTTGCACCACAAGTCAATAGAAATTCTGTGACTTTACAATGACTTTTAATGACTTTATACACCTTCTTCAAGGGCCTCAGTTACATATGAAATTTTGATCCAGACTTTATGACTACACAAATGCTTAATGATTAACATAATATATATATATATATATCACATTTGAGTACTGTGGTAATGCAATAGCAAAACCACATTCTTCAGTTGTAAGTTTAATCTGTCCATCAAAGGACTTAAAACTATGGGAATGGCAACATTTTGCAGTATATAAGCCTGTTAAGCAAACCAGAAATTTGTAGCTTCATTCTTCCTTGATGACAAAATTGACTTGGCAGGCATAGACATCCTAGACCTATAGAAGATTACTTGAAGATATGAGGGGTACACATGTGCTTGATAACTATGAATTGAGTAGTGTGGTAAAGGTGGGGGTTTATCGTCTGATATCACCGATGATGACAGGATTTCACAGAGGAATCTTGGAGGATCTGATGACAGGGGTAAGGAAGGATAAAGGCATGTGCGTAACCAGGTATAAAATTGATGACAATACTTTACTGAGGTCTGTGGATGCAGGGCAGACAGCTTTTTAATATAATGGTAATATCATATTCTGGAAATGACTATGGCCTCTGAGTAACATGTTCATCCCTGGGACAACAGTAAAATCATTCCTTTAACAAGGGGAGGATATGGTTATGTTCAGTATGAGGATGCTGAAAGCCATTCCCAGGACATTCAGAACAAATCTGACATCTGATAACATCAAATGCTCAACAAATAAATCTACCATGCTGGTTTATTTTTTATTAGTTCGTTCATTGATCATTCAGAGGTTGATAGGAATGGGTACACAGCAAGTTTTAAATTAGGTGACAACACATAACATTTAAGAGCATCTGAGGTTTTCATTGTAAGCTTCATGTATCCTCATGCAGTTAGTTCATTTTTTACATATCACTCAACCCCAGACAGAACCCATATCTAGACTTTATTAAAACATACTGAAAAACTGGCTGTTTACTTCTACTTAAAACCAATGTACTTGTTTATGAGTTGATTCATGAAGAACTCAACTTAAAATCCATGTGTACACATATATATGCCAAAACTTAACCAAAAAGAAACTCACGTGCTATCTGAAGCATATTTTCTGGTAAGTTTTTTTCATTCATAAACAGTAAACTGACATGATTGTACAAGGAGCTTCCTCAAATCATGCATACAATTTATATGAACCCGCGTGGTGATTATAAAACAGATACAAATGTACCCTTGACAGACACGTGCCTTACAAAAAATGAAAGTAGCAAATTTTAGGCATATGCACATACATGCCAATGGGTTTTAAGTACCATCAGAGCTTTTTGCAGCTTATTAGTCTGGATGACCTGTGTTATTTAGTTTCATTAATGTATTATACAATAAACCTATGAGTGTTTTAAAGTTATAAGTTATATAAAATTAATTTTAAAAAAAATCAATATTCGACCATATATTATTGAAACATCAGCAGCTAAAAAAATGTTTTTTGTTGGTTTGTTAACCTGACCTGAAGAGTACTGTTAATTTTTTTTGCAAAAATGTGTATTAACACTATTAAAAATCAAATATCAAATACAGAATCAAACACTTTAATATTATTATTATTATTATTATTATTATTGTATTAGTGTTTAAAACTGTTTCATGATATTAAATTATTCTTGTTAACATTACAGGGCTGCCTGGACCATGCTGCTGCTCAGTGCAGTTTTAACTCTTACTACCTTCTATTGTAATTAATATTTAATACAGACAAACAAAGGTGCATTATAGTGTATACCAGTGTCCAGGTCTGCATGTTTTCTTTTGTGATAATATTTGATACATATATGTGAGTCGGTTACTAAAATTTCTGGCCCAAAGCTTGTATAAAATATTAAGCCCATTGCCAAGTGAAAAATGCTGTCTTACCTTGCCCTGAAATCAAATGAGTAAAACAAATTAAAAAATATGACAAAATAATACACCTTTTTCTTGACACGTTTATCACTGGGGAAGTGATAACAAAGCCTGGCCATTGAAGCTGTAGACTTTAGCCAATGTAAAACTTTACAACTCTCATTTGTAGTGCCACCTTTATCTTCCAAAAGCTCACTGAATGTTCTACTCTACTGCGAAGATGCCCAGACTGACATCAGTTATGATATGATAACCAAATGCCTTCACAAAGTTAAAACTTTTTACTATATATTCAATAAATTTACACAAATTTAGGGGAACATTGGCATATTTAATTGAGGAAAAATGTTTATCTTTAAAATATTTTTAAAGAAATTTTTATTAAAAAAAACCTGCAGACACAGGTCCTGGGATGGACTGTTGTATCTTTCATAAAGAGTTATTTGACTACTCTGATTGAACACTAATACCATTTTTAAACACTGGAGGTATAACAAAAAATTATAATTTCAAGGATTTATTTATAAAATATATGACTATGTAAAGTAAAAATAATATTACAAGAATGTCCATATAATGGAGAATGTTGAGAGAAACCTTGGTTGTGCACCAAAAAAGACAGAAAACCTTTTTTAACACTCTGTGCAAGTGAAACACTGTGAACATATCCAGAAAAAAATAGCAACACTCTTTGCAAATCCTGACTTTAAAACCATTTACTGCTTTGAAATAACAAATTCTTAAATTCAAAAACACAAACTTCCTCTTAAATTATTTTGTACTCTTGGCAATATACTAAGGCTGAAACAAATTATAATTATATGCTTCTCAGGCACCGCCCACTTCACTTTAAACCCCTAGGGTCAAACGGTTTTATTGCCAAAGTGTCAGATAGTGTTCTGGTCAGGTCATTGATCCCTTCTAAAATATTATATCTGCAACTCCCATGTCTGTCAGTTTCCCTCCTAATGATACTTGAATCATTTTACCTATGATAACGTCAATACACAGAAAATATCTCTAAAATTTTTTGCCAGTTTGACCATCATTTGTTATGATTATTATATTTCCTAATTCTGTCCTGGTGAACTATTTTCTTTAGTGACTGCAATGCGGCATTAGTGTTCAACAATGTGTTAATTTGCTCAGTTTCTGTAAAAACCTGTACTAATCTTTAAATAAACACTTAGATTTGGTCTCATTTTTGTTCAATTGTATTCATTGTAAAAATTTAATCCAACGAAGAGAATATATTTGTATGCTTTCACTTTTTTCATGCTTCGTGACAGTTTGGCTTGAATAAACATGGCTGCCATCATGGCCAATCAGCAAAGATAGTGTTTTAAATGAATTTCTAGTATACTTATTTTGCAATTAAAATTTAAATATGAAAAAGCAATAAAGATTAAATTAGATTTAAAGAAATTTCTAATGTGTTTCTTTATAAAACCATCTCAGATCTTGTTTTAACTACGCATGACCATCATCCATTTCAATCCATTTCATCCATATTGACACTCATAGTCCTATATAATCTGGTTTGCATGATAATTTTACTTTTAATATTTTGTAAAAGAAATAAAATTGTCACATATTTTGAGGATCCTTTCAAATTTTTGACTCATTTGATCTATACATTGTTAATTACCTTATATTTTAACCATTGGTTGTCATTTCTTTGCCAGTGCAAGAGAAATAACGATATTTTACTTTTTTCATGGTAAAAAAATAAAAATAAAAGCCACCCACCTGCATCATTTTCCCTAAAAAGTGCCTAAGAAACATATAATTTATTTTTATGGCCTAATATTAATTTTCTAGTTTTCATGGAAACAATGTTGTATTTATTATTAATTAGCAGAAATTTATACTCATGGAATAAGTGAAGTATAGCCATATATTCACCTTCAGGATTCAGACTAAAATTTTGTAAAGCAAACTGATCTTCAATAAATTCTAGCAGTTTTAAATTTAGATTTTGATGAACAGGTATCAAACATCTAATTCTGATCAAAAGGCTGCTGAAACAGTGTTTAGTAGTGACAGAGTGTAGACACTCCACATGCATAACAGACAGGTTTAGATCACATGCGTTTACCTGGCAGGGATCTTGGGAAGGCCAAGATCGGGAATGAGATGAGAATGGCTAGCGACCCACTGATGAGGAAACCTATCCACCATGCTCCGACCCACTTGGGGCTGTCAGGTTCAATGTCAAGACTGGAAAACAAATTTACACATAAGTGAACCTATCAATCATCAAGCTCAGTAAAGATTTATGATAGATTCAGTTTCAGTGTCTCAGACTTCATTTTCACACAGGACATGGATCTTATATAGATCTCTATACTCCAAACTGGAAGGACTCAAGTCAAGCGGTATTGATATGGGCAAATATAAGCTATTTTATTTTGTCCACTTCTTAAAGAAACAAGATCACAGTAAGCTGGATTGGTAAGCAGGTATGGCAAGAGATTTTACCTTCATTAAAATATATGCAAAATTTAAAGTGTGTAACTTTAAAAGTTTTGATTTGTGCCCTAGTAGTAGACGTCTGGACATTCAGATGGCATCTGTCTACCTGAGGTCATTCTACTCAAAATAAAGTTAAAACCTCTCATAGTTAGGGATTATGGTGCTACTGAGACCACTCCACTCATCTGCCAAATTTCAAAATAAAAATTTATCACAACTCAACAAAAAGACTTCTGTTTATGATGCACATACACATACTTACCAAATGTTACTTATGTTGTTAAACATTGAAGGGTACATAATTTGCCATGAAAACAAGTGCCCTGGGGTCACTCATCCTCCCAGAATGTCAAGTTAAAAGTTTCTAGGTCCAATGATTAGGATTTGTGCCCTGTTAATGGACAACCACATCTTTGAAGGTCTCAAAAAGAGAAAAAAAAGTGTAAAAATTCGAAAAAAATCCAGGTGGCACCCCCAGTCTGCAGGAACTGATGAAACACTCCATGATCAATATGCATGCAAAAGAATCATGGTAATCAATGCATTAGTAGTTTTCATACTGCAGCTTTTGCATCAAATTTTTAATTATTCTTTGGGGGTACTTCTGAGCCCCATATCTCGGAGGATATGGGTAACAGAGACCTTATTTCAGGTTTCTAAGGAGATTTTTCATGGACCTCCCAGGATGTAAGTTGGAAGTTTTTTGATCAAATGGTTAAGATTTTTGCTCTGTTAACAAATGACCACATCTTTGAAGGTCAGACGGCCAGACGCCAGACAAAGGGTGATCGCTATAGCTCAGATGACTTTCAGTCAGCTGAGCTAAAAATTCTAATAATACATATTTTAATAGCCTATGTCTTCAGTACACATATACCATCTCTACTGGTATAATTAGATGAACCAGTGCATTATGAAATTATTTCAGTATCTACAATCCCTAAACGCAGCAGACCTGTACTCTTGTGAGTATGATTTTGGTGCAGAGTGAGTTAGGCGGATGATTGTAAAAGGGCCAATGCTATGGCTCAGAGGACAGTCAGTCACACAACCAAAAATAAATACTGCTGTGGAAATCTAGAAACATCTCTCAAATGCGTACATTTGCAGCTGCAAGTTTCAATGACACAGCACAAAAAAGGAAGAAAAATCTACTGAGGAGGCAAACTTTATACTAGGCTCCGGTCTGTCAGGTTAAATGTCAAGGCTGGAAAAAAACAGCCAAAGGCACAAACTTACTTGATATATAGCCAGTAAAGGGAAGCGTTAAGAATTTATACTAACCAATCATTATTTATCTTTCCTTTATTCTATCTTGTAGTTCTTCATTGTGTTATATCATGCCCTAAAGTGGGTATTTTAAGTTAACAGACCATATCGTTTCCATAAACTATTTCTGTATTTACTATCCACATCTCTGAACTACTTATTACCTACATTTGCTCATGCATGATAGGGTATCCCACAGCACAGCTGATTTTTTTTCCTATTAATGCTATAGAGCTTTCTTTCATGTCAAATGTACATGCTCACATACCCTTTTTTCTAGTTTGTTCATTTAACATGATACTAGTGCAAACAGTCTTTCAACACAATTTGACTGGTCTCTAATGAAGAAGACCTTATGGTGTCTTGAAAGAGGGATTCAACTGTGGGATCAATAAAATTATTGGCTGCCAAATGGCTGTTTGACAACTTAAGAAATCCAGATTTCTGCTCGAGTCGGTGAAATTGCTGAGGTTTCCTTATTGAAAAGTTTCAAGGAGATTCAAAGACAGCAGTCAAGGACAGTCCAGCTATCAGAGGGCAAGCTGTCAAATCTAGTTTGACCGCATGACCTCTGCCATGGGAGATCAATGATATCATAATCCCGGAGTTTTTGATGCGTGACCAGAGACTGCGGTTAATGCACAAGTCTTTGGTGCCTGCTAAGGACCTGCTCAGGCATGATTACAGCAAACACTCAAAATGACCTCCCCAGCTAATTTCTATTACTCCCACATAATTTCCCATTTTTGCTGGAATGATCAAAACCAAGAGATGCCTGGGGCTTGAAGTTTTACTGAGTTTTATACCTCAGAAGACAGGCTCCAAGTTCTGCCACACTGTAAATTTTAACATGAATGTAATTTTTATTATTTTCCATGGAAACCTGGACTTTGTGAAAATTACCTGCAAGTTATTACTTTATATGGTAACAAAAAATCTTAATTTCTGCCCATCCATCTGGCCATCAAACATTTGTTATGTTATTCCAACTCTGAATGATCAAACTTTTTAGGTGGATTTATTGCAAAATAAAAATATTAATATTTATTGATTTTAAAAGAGAAATTTATACACTTGTGTCAAAAGGATGCACTCTAAGTATTATTAAGTGCTTTTGTGTAACTAGTTATTCATGGTTAATTATTCATTTGTCATCTTAAAAGGTAATTTTTATAAACTATTGAGGAACAATTTCTGTTCTGGTTCAAGTAAATTTTGCATTGGTTATTTTTAGGCTCATGTGTTGCTTGCTCAAGTAAATATGCATGCTAGTGTTTGATTGGCTATTTAGAGTAAAGTGAAGCTTCTGATTGGTTACTTACAGTGTAACATTCACACTATCCACATCAGTGTAGATCTTCAGGAACTCTCCTCCCATTACATACCCAATGGCTGGACCGACAATTGCCATGGTGTAAAATATGGCTAAAATACAAGAAAACATTTTATGCATTATACAAGTTCTCAGCAAGTATCTGTTAAGAAACAAACCCAAAACACACATTTATTTAACTTTTTTAATTTATTTAATAATTTGAACTCATCCATAGCTGCAATACCTAAGTTACAACAAGGCATTCAAATGTACTGAGCAACAAATTCACAATTGTACCTATATATTTTGCATAAAATATTAGTATTATGCTTAAATATGTGATTGCTGAAGCAGTCTCAAGAAATCAAAAGTTTCTTATACTGTTAAATTAATCCCATTTCTCAAGTCTCACAGAACAGTTTCTCTGCATAAGATTGACTTCTAAACACAGCTACACATACATCTATAAGTTAATGTGCCTGTGTTTATTTGTATAGATGAAACAGGTATAAGAAATTATATACCGTAAAAACTCCCATATAAATCAACAAATTTTCCCCCTGAATAAACATCTGAAGTTGGGGGTTTGACTTATTTGAGTTCAAGAGCCCAAATTTGTGGCCTGAATGTCTGACCAACCCATCAATGTCATGCCAGGTCCACTGACGATGTCGTTCCCTTGAAATCTAGGTACTTTTTTAGTTATTTCAATCATAAAAAATACTTCCTGTATTTTCGTTTGTTATTTAATTTCATTTTATATTATTTATGTTCATTTAATAGAAGAATCTGGACATCTATCATTTTTTTATTCTGCTAAATGCCTTTAATCCAAATATAAAACAAATGTCCCTGAATGTTCAGCCAACCTGTAGATGTGACCAGTCAGGCTGGGACACAGACATGCAAGTCAACCAGAAGCAGTGGGATGAGCTTATCGGAGCCAGTGAGAATTATGACTCTGACCTTCTGACCTCAAAGGGTTGTAATGTCATTTTATCACTGTCAGCTATTACTGTTGAAAGAGTGGACTCAAATAATCAGTGATATTTTTTTATACTCAGTGATACTCAAATAATCAGTGACATTTATAGTGCTTGTAATAAACCTTTGTATTTCATTTATTTGTTTCTTGTATTTAATTCACAATTATTTCCACACAACTATTTATCATCCATTCTTTTTCTGACACCTTAAAATCAAACCAATGTCATTCTTAAGGCTGTGCCTTCTTCCTCATTCTACTGAATATTTAAAACAGATTGCTTTCCAAAAATATTTTTATTATTATATATCTTATTAAAAATTTATTCTTGATAAATGCAATATTAATTAATGATTGTCTCTTCATTCTGTTCAACTGCAATAAAATAAAAGTAGTTCTTACAGTTTATGCATTTGAGGACAACCTTAAAAAGCAACGCCTGTACTCACTTAAAAGATATCTCCGATTCAGATGGTCCAGAAAAATGTTTACCTTATTTTTTCACCCTAAAAATCGCCCCTTTCTTATATGCTAGGGTAACTAAAATATATGAAATCAGACTATTGGTAAGTATTCATGCATGTATGTATGTAACTATGTATGTATGAATGCATGTGTATATGTGTGTGTGTTGCTCAGAAATGTTCAGGTATGGCAGGTACATACACACATATAGCGGTGTCATCTTTGCCTTAAGGTTCTCGTCCAGGTACGTGACCCCCAGTGTGTACAGCGGGGATGCTCCTGTCCCATGCAGTAACTGGCCAAAGATGAGAGCATACTTGTAGTTCGAGAGACTACTAGACTTGTCCTCCTCATTACAAATGGTGGTGGAATTGTCCTCGATGTAACATTTGTGTTCCCGACTCCTCTCATACTCGTACAATCCCGTCATAAAGTGAGGCAAGGAAAAAAGGATTGATCCTGTCCCAAGGATCATCAGCCCTAAGCCCAACCAGCGAGGTTTACAACCGATGCCCCCAAAATAAGACACTGGAATTAAACACAGCACCGCAGCAATGTCATAGGAACTGGCGATCAGTCCTGATTCTGTGCTCCCAAGGTCAAAACGTCTCTCTATCGTTGAAATCACCACACTGACAAAACCATTTACCACCAGACCCTTAAATGAAAGAGACAGATTTGTGAATTACATTTTCTGAAAAGAGTCCTGTTATATTAATCATGAAAATGTTGTGAGTTATACAAGCTTGTGAAGTCGACTGGAATATTACCAAAGTATTTTACTTCGGGATCATATTACACCCAATAAAAAACAACTATTTATCCAGTGGCCGAGCACTGTTCTTATGTGTTATTTTGACCTAAGTCTACTCTAGAAACATTTATGACTTGTATATTTCTTACTCACATGAGAATGCTCCTTTCTATTCAGAGATAGTATGCAGTCACTAAAAAAACTTAAAGGGACCTTGGGTTAAGGTTTTCAGCAGATAAGTGCCTTCATGTGCAAAAACTAGATCTTCTGGTAAATAATTCATCTAAAGTCTAAGTTTCAAGCACTGATTATTTTAGGGGTCTTCTATAGAAATCCTGATATCTAGAAATATCAATAACACAAATACTTCATAATCGTATGAGCATCCATGTCATCGTACTTCCCCATGGTAGGATATCAGCAGTGAAAGTCCACTGTCACTTACAACTACATCATGTGATAAAGGTTCCACAAGTGCTAATTGGATAAAAATCCAAGATTTTTGTCAGATGAAAAAGGAAAAAAAATTCAAGAATGGAGACCTAAGTTTTAAGTGGTTCTGACTTCTGTTTTGTAACTTACAGCTATCAAGCAAGAATCACTGGAGATATTGCATTTTTTACAAATTACCCCCTTATCAACAGTAAGGTTACAGGAAGATTGAGGCTAGCAATGTATGAACATTTATGAGGAGTCCCTCTTCCAAATAAAGCATGTGACAATTGTACTAAGGAGTGACCAAGGAAATTCTGAGTATTGAAAATGAACATACAACTTATGCAGAAACAAGACATGATGATCCGTCAAGGATATTTAGGCCAAATATAGTTTGTGATTTCCCACTTGTAGCACATTTATGTTTACACAAATTTAAGCTAGATTAAGTTTTCAGGAGAATGTCATAAGAATCTTTGGATCAGGGGGATTTCTATCGGTTGGCCTGGTCATTAGAGAACTTCTTTTTTTACAGAATAGGAGTCGATGATCAGATATCCTAGATTCAATGGGCAATAAAAAGGATGGCTGACAAAAAACCCAAACATATATACAGCTGAGATAAATATTAGACAGCCTAGCTAATTCAGCCCTTTCTACTTTATCTGCCAGTAATCCTGTTTGTGTGTTTATGTGATTAGGGTCATTAAATGAACAAGAGCAAATGGTGAATAATAATGTTGCATACCTTGTGACCTCTGACCTCAATAAATATGCTTGAATTTTGCGGAGAATGTAACACAGGTGAGAGACTGGTTATTATTCATAATGAGTTTCATGCAAATCCATCAGATTGTTGGCAAGTCATCATATGGCACCACCGAAGTCTGATGACCCCTGACCTTATTAAATATGCATGGATTTTGCCAAAAATTGAACTTAGGTGAGATGTTATATTGGTTAATATTTCTGTTGCATTTTATTGAAAATTTATCATGTTCCTTGAAAGTATTGGAGGTGACACCACAAGTAGCCTAATGACCTTTGGCTTTATTAGATAAGCTTGGATTTTGCCAATAATCAAAATTGGGCGAGTATCTATTAGTAAGTAGTTATGGTGAGTTTAATGAAAATCTATCAAGCCCTGGTAAGTGATTGAGGCAGACAGATGGACAGACAGACGGATGGAAGGACCATGGGTTTTCCATAATATGTCCTGTTATAGACAGGCTTATACATAAAAAGCTGGTGTCACAGCAGTTAAACTGTATTAACACATTAATTGCACAAGTCTTTGACCTGTCATATTTTAAAGATGAACAATTTAAATGTAACAACTTAAGCTTTCTTAACATTATATGATACTGAAAGCTAAACAAAACTCAAAAGATGACTGGATATCAAACCATGCAGTCAGGTAAATCCAAACCAGACAGTCTGCCATGTGTGTGTGACAGCCTCGTCTGGATGTGGTGGCCTTAAATATGATAAACCAACAGAGAATGATATGAAAACAGAGCAGAAGGGACTCTGCTAATAACCAAGGGGAGGTCTATTACATCCAAAGCTATCATCCTGTCAGGTGGGTATTTTTTTTAAGGACTCAGGTAGACAGACCAATTCATATTTAAACAGAGACGATGAATTCTAAAGGTCACAGGCAGTCTGTATTAAAGCCCACACCAAAACCATAATCCAGCCAACCAGATGAGAAGCAAACACTCTCCATTAAAGGGCAGGCCATGTAATACTAAGTGGAGTGGGACCAGGCACCTTGTTATCATGTGTGTAGTGTATTATTATTCTTTGTTCATAATGAGCACTACCTGGTTATCACAGATGTGATCATGATCATTTGTTCTTGCCTGCAGGTATGTCTAAGGTGAAGTGGGAATTATTCACCACAGAGAGGTCAACATTATGACATGGGCAGGAGGTTATGTGTTCCCCATGTCTGTCTGTTAGTAATGTATTGTGAGAAGAAAGTAAGTAAAGTGCTGTCTGATACAATGAAACTTGATGACTGGAGAGTAATTACACTTCTGACTGATACACTGTAACTTGATGACTTTACATTCTGACTGATAAACTGTAACTTGATGACTGGAGAGTAATTACACTTATGACTGATAAACTGTAACTTGATAACTGGAGTGTTATTACACTACTGGTCTGATATGTTGTAACTTGAGGACTAGAAAGTAATTACATACACTTCTGACTGATACACTGTAATTCAACAGCTGCAAAATTACACTACTGATCTGATAGACTAACTTGCAGACTGGAGAGAAACTACACTACTGGTCTGATACACTTACTTGATGACTGGAGAGTAATTATGCTGCTTACTAATACACTGTAACTTGATGACTGGAGAGTAAATACACTATTGATCTGACACAATATAACTTGAAGATTGGAGAGTGATTACACCAATGATCTGATTCACTGATGTGAGTGGGGGATAACTACACTGATGAGCTGATACACTTTAACTTGATTCAGGAGGACAGTAATTTCACTGTTACCGGATACACTGTAAATTGATATGTGGACATTTATTTCATCTTGTAACCTGATTCTACTGTCTGATATATTGAAACATGATAAGACTAAGGATTTAGGATTATTATACCGCTGTCTCATAAATGATCACATGATGTGAGTGGAAAGCAATAACACTGCTTTTGATACACTGTACTTTATGTGGGTGGGGTTAATCAATTTAACTGCTGTTGATACATGTTACTTGAAGTGAGTGGAAATAAAACACTGACTGCTGTCTGAGATGCTGTAACTTGATGTGGGTGGACAGAAATTGCACTGAAAAATTTACGAGTGGAGGTTTATAACACATTTAAACTCATTGCAATTTGTGCCTCAAACATGTTATCTAATTTAAACCTTAAATGTAAGTCGTGGATTTTTGTCCTTGACACAGATGGTGATGTTGTCTTGCAACAATTTAAAATAAATGAATGAACTTTACAGTTAACTGTACTTCAAATCAATTTAATTGCAGTACTTCTTTGCCATCACAGATGTCATATATTAAAAAAGAAAAATATCGAATGAATAATGTGCAAAAAATAGAAATTTGTGTAAATGTGTTTGATATATGTAACAGATGAGCTCAGGATGTGGCGAATGAATGGCAGCATAACTCTTAATAAGTAGAAGAATTTCTCCACCATGCAAGGTCAAGCCTGGACAAACATGAAATGAGGGACTGCAGTGATAATAACAAAAACATTAACAGAGGTTTATAATTCAGCAACAAGTCTAAGTAAATACCAACCTGCCAGGAAACAGACCTCCACTGTTAAATTATTGGGGGACTTGTCATTTGTTAAATTATTGGGGGACTTGTCCCCCTTGAATGCTAAACAATGGATGGGTACTGATAAGCTTGACAAGTTTGAAACACAAATCATGCCAGTGTGCACTTAACCTAATTAAGACAAATAATGAACGCTCACCTGCAATGCCCCAGCCCAGCACAGCCAAAACAGAAAGACCTTTGGACTGCGGAAGATTTGTAAATATGTTGGCTTGACCGGACCCCATCCACACAAACCATCTTTCCCCTCTTCTGCATCTTGCCCTGTAGTTGCCATGGAAACAACTCCATTAGCAACCCCTTCCTTTCCTCCATTCCCCTCCGTAACTGACGGGACCTTGCCAGGTGGCTCCGCAGTTGCCATCACCACTTAATCAATCAGTCTATGGAATCTAGTACCAATAACAGCCACCTGGTGGTGGTAGCGTAGGCCACATGAGACGTCCTAAAATCACCAGTTGACATTTTGTGCTGCAAACTACCTGATCTCAGTTTTTTTCAGCACCAACAAAATTCTCCGACCAACTGCCATGTGAGCATAACGTAATCACAAGTACAGAGAGGCTATGCAAACTTAAGCCAAGATGATGTCAATTTGTGAGGAGGATAAGTACTCCCAGAGAAGAATATAAAATCAGTGGCTCGCGGTCACCATTAGCTTCACATTATAAGCCAGCTCAGTGATGAATGTCACATTCCCTTTGGACTTTATTGGGTCTGAATATCAACTAATTTTCACAGATTGGCTGAGAGGTCTTCCTTGAGAAAGAATCAGCCAACTGTGAACTGGTGTATTCCTGTTTATAAATCCATATGCGTGGCAAAGCCTTGTTGGATTTGTTCAGGGTCCCACTGGGTATATTGTATAACTATGAGTGATTCAGTGAACACTCTGAATTCAAGATCTGCTTGGCTGATCAAGTGACAGCCGTGTCCTCTTTCTCTTGTCCTGGTGCCTTTCACTCCCTGCTAATGGCTCTGTAAATAATGAAAAAAATGATTGTTTCAACAAGAAAATATTGTTACTGTGTTACCTGATATTTAAATATACTCAGAAAAGTGGTAAAATGCCACGTAATGTGATACAATGCATAAGAAGATCTAGTGTTTTCCCATGCACCATGTTTCTTACACTATTGTCTAAGTAAAGCACATATTTGACTAGAGTTGTACATGGGTAAAAGCACAAACCAAACATGGAAACAAAAAAAAACTACAGCACACACTGACAGCAGTGTCAACACCTTTTGGCCATGCTCAAGAGTAAATAATTATGTGCCACAGAAAAAAGTAAACTTATACTTGCCTTGAATTTACAACCCAGCAGAAAAACAAGGGACCCATGGGTCACGGCGCTCAGCTGATCATGATTGGACTATAAATGTATCACCATTGTGATACTATATTGAGTAGATAAAGCTTAGAATATCATGGTCATGTTTGGCTTTTATAAAGGAATATAATGTAATATGTGAGTATATGATATATGAAATAACCTGACTGATGGATTAATATGGAGTAAAATATAGTGGTTTATTTTTATTTATTTGGGAGGGGTCGAAAAAAGCAATTTATTTGAGCAAATGTGAATGCAATGACAGTATGCTAAGCAGTGGTATAATGATGATAAGGCTATTTGTTGAAGGATCTATAGTGTATGGAAAACTGCAAGAGTTCAATTTGACAGATACAAGGTTATGATTAACTATGCTGATGAGGGGATTTATGAATTTGTGACTGTATGACATAATATCTTGACAAGATCGGTCTTGACAAGGTGCATTATTTTGATGCCCCTCACGTCTACATATTACACAATATTGACATAATTTCTGGCATGTACATAGGTACCTATGGACAAATGGTCAACAGTACTGAACCACCTGGAAGGTTTAAATCTTAAACTTTAAGTTCAGGAGGTGTCGTATGGTCAAAAGTAGGTCAACAAGGGCAAAATGCAAACTCGATCTGTAACGGGTCATTATCAAGCAACACACCAAAAATCATGCCAGTATATGCAGGCATTGTGAAAAAAAGTCCATACATGTGCATTTTCCATAAAAATTTTTGTCTTTCATGAAATTTTTTATGTTTTAGGAGCCGTAAAACAATCAAAAGTAGGTCAACCAGGACGAAACGCGAACTCGATCTGTAACTGTCATTATCTGCCCACACATAAAAAATCAGGGTGGTATCTGCAGGCACTGAGGAAAAAAAGTCAGTACATATGCATTTGTTATGAAAATTTCTATTTTTCATTAAACTTTCTATGTTCAGGAGCAGTCAAATGGTCAAAAGTAGGTCAACTGAGACAAAACAAGAACTTGATCTGTAACTGGTCATTATCTGCCTACACACCAAAAATCAGGCCCGTATCTGCAGGCACTGCGAAAAAAAGTCCATACATGTGCACTTTTTTATGAAATTTTCTATGTTAGAGCACCGTCAAATGGTCAAAAGTAGGTCAACTGGGACAAAACATGAACTCGATCTGTAACTGGTCATTATCTGCCCACACACCAAAAATCAGGCCAATATCTGCAGGTATTGCGAAGATAAGTCTGTACAAGTGTATTTGTCATGAAAATTTATATTTAACATGAAATTTTCTATGTTCAGGAGCCGTAAAACAATCAAAAGTAGGTCAACTGGGACGAAACGCTAACTCTATCTGTAACTGGTCAATATCTGCCCACACACCAAAAATCAGGCCAATATCTGCAGGCATTGCAAAAAAAAGTCTGTACATGTGTATTTGTCATGAAATTTCATATTTTTCATGAAATTTTCTATGTTCAGGAGCCATAAAACAGTCAAAAGTAGGTCAACCAGGACGAAACGCGAACTCGATCTGTAACTGGTCATTATCTGCCCACACACCAAAAATCAGGCCAATATCTGCAGGCATTGCGAAAAAAAGTCCGTACATGTGTATTTGTCATGAAATTTATATTTTTCATGAAATTTGTTAAGTTTAGGAGCCGTAAAACGGTCAAAAGTAGGTCAACCGGAACGAAACGCGAACTCAATCTGTAACTGGTCCATATCTGCCCACACACCAAAAATCAGGCCAATATCTGCAGGCATTGCGAAATAAAGTCTGTACAAGTGTTTGATTTCGGAATGACGGAAGGACGGAACGACAGACATGGGTAAAACTATATGCCCCGGCCACTTTGTGGCGGGGGCATAAAAATATGAAGAAATGTAGATAATGTTTAAGAGGAAGAGGTAATCTGGGCCATGGTTGGTTTATATGATTGAAGAAAATGTTGCAAATAATATTTGAGACCTGACCATGCCTTTCCATTGGTTACCTTTTTGATAAGCTGTTGACAGTTCAACAGTTTACACATTTGTCTGATGAGATCCAATTTATTTGGTTAACCTTTTTTATCAATTTTATGATATGTATACAGTTGCCATAACGTCCCCATTCCACAGGTGCAAAGACTTGATGGGGGGGGGGGGGGTGTTGGTGTTGTGTTATGATCAGAGTTACAATGCCTCTGTCTCTCTGTAGATATTTTCTTAAATTATTAAATTTTATGCTATAGCCATAGAACTATTGTTCACAGTGCCAAGGAGCAAAGCCTCAGTGGGATGAAGAAGGGGATGGTGAGAGTTACACACCCTTGCATATACATACAGGATATGAAATTTAATTCAACAGTGCTTATAAAAAAAAGTTTATTCATGAACATTAAATATTTAAAACAGACAGAAAGATGGAGAAACAAAGCAAATAATTTTTTTCCCCATTCTACTGAGCCAAGAAAAAATTAACAATATTTGCATTTATTCCTTTTTTTCATTACATAATTTTAATCCAAGTTTCTGAATGTAACTATAAATTTACAGTATAACATACATGTGATTGTGAATATTTCAGTTGATTCACATTTCTAAATTGCATCAACATTTATAGCTAATGTATCTAGTTTATAGTACCTGTCAACAGAATGGGATGGAGGGAGGAAGGGAGGCAATTAGGGAGAGAGAGAGAGAGAAAGAGAGAAAGAAAGATGGAGAAAGAAAGAGAAAAAGCAGAGAGAGAGAGAGAGAGAGAGAGAGAGAGAAAAAGAGAGACCTAGACTGCCAGAGAGAGAGAGAAAGAGAGGCTCTCTGGTAATTACTGCCTGACCCAGCCTGACCCAGACACTCACAGTGGCAGTAGGTCAGACCTAAAGGTGTTATGTAACTGCCCAGTACACTGCATTTATACTGATCTGATGTAAACAATGAAGACATGGTACCTGGAAACTTGAATAAAATCTACAGTTTTTGATCAATTGGTTTCAAATTTCAGATTTTATCAGATGAAATGTTAATGTGTACATGCTGTGAAAATTAAATCCACAGCACTAACAGGAAAAATTTGAATATTTCTATTTTTTAAATGGTATCAGGAAAAAAAGAAAAGTATTCTCAGCTATAAAACTAATACATGTGTTAACATTAATCCAAGGATCAAAACACCCAATATATCATACCAGGAGCAAACTGGAGTTGGGAATGTTTAATTTTATGAACTGAAATAAAGGACCAGCAATATAAATTTTGATTATTTAGCCAGTATCATGTAACAACTGATACAACCACGAGTTATAAGTCAAACAAATTAAAATCTTCAATGAGCACTTGTCTGAGTAATATTTTAAATTTTTTACATATTTATTTATTATTTTAATTTTGTAATAAATATAAACCAACAAGTTAAACACCTGGAAAAGACCTGGAAATTTAGATTAATTTAATATAATCAACTGCATCCTTTTCTATCATTATCTTGCTTCATATAATCCTTAATAGTACACAATTTATTTTAATTATTTATTTTTCATTTTTATGGTTGAAATGAAAAATACCCAATGGTGACTGCATGGTGTCATTTGAAATACAATTTTGGCCATCCATGGAAGATCCATAAATGATCAGTAATTGCAAGGTAATCCCCTGTAACTCATTAACTATAAATTCCTTTTCCATTTATTTTTTTTTTAAGTTCTTATCATAAACCAAGAATTAAAAAAAAAGTTTATTGTTATGTTTATGGCCTTAACAAATACTAGTGGAGGGGGTTGGACAGTTAGATCCAGTTGAAGCCACCCAAGAGCTGGCTGGCTGCAGAGTGCCTCGCTTCAAGCATGCATAATTGGCCTGAAAGGTCAATGTGGGGACATAAAAGAGGGGCTTCAGTAGAGCCAAGGTGTGATATGGTCTCATAAAAACTTTCATAAAAGCTAGTTTTTTTACCAATTCCTTTTATAACTTCAGAATTTAGAAGCTAAAATCCTTACGTGTGCAAGATATGAAAATTAAATCAACAGTGCTTACAGGGAAAAAACATGCCATGGCCAAAGTTGGGCAAAATTTAAGGTACTGATTTTAGATTTATGCTAATAACTTATAAAATTTGAAAAATTCAGAACTAATTTTGGGAATACAATTGAATCTTAATGAAATAATGTTATATCCCTGGCAAAAAATGTCTACCTTCAGCAATTTTCATGTTAAGAGAGTAAATATATATTCCTTGATTTTTTACAAAGTGCATTATGTTTGGGCCTAGAACTTAAAACAATTACACAATACTGACATCATTTCTGGCATATGCATAGCGAATGTATAGAAAAATATGTATATTATATATGATCAAAGTCAGATCAGTGGTTTTGATATTAGGCAATTTTAAAGTGTAACAATGGGGTTTTAATGGAAAAATGAATTTTTTTTTAATATCTCGAAGGAATGCAGTCCTAGTGACCAAACTTTTAGTATGGTAGAGGATTTCGGGGACATCTAACTGTATGCAAAATTTAAGGAACTTAGAGCTGAAGCTGGGGAGCTGAGCTCTAGTAAACTGCATTACACTAGCTTGATGTAAACAGTATGTGACATGGTGCTTGAAAACTTGAATAAAATCTACAGTTTTTGATCAACAAGTTTCAAATTTTTTGTTTGAACAGTTGAAATGGTAACAAAAACATGCTTTGAAAATTAAATCAACAGCAGTTACAGGAAAAAAACGTGCCATGGTCAAACTTGGGCAAAATTTAAGGTACCAATTTTATATTTTTGCCAATATTTTAAAAAATTTAACAGATTTTGATCTAATTTTTGGTATACAATTAAATTTTGATTATTTAAAGTAGTATTACTTAAAAAAAATTCCTACCTTTAACACTTTTGGTCTTAAGTGACAAAATATCTTTCCTCATTTTTTTACAAAGTCCATTATGTTTGGGCCCATAACTTTTTTAAATTAAATAATACTGACTTAATTCTGGCATGTACATAGGAACCATATAGAGGAATATTTATGGTAAAAATGAAGAAAACCAGATGAGTGGTTTTGATATTAGGCAGTCCTGAAGTGTGAAAATAGATTTCTAATAAAAAATTGAGGTTTTTCCTTAACATCTCTAAGGAATGAAGTCATATTGACCCAATTTTAGGCATGGTAGGAGATTTTGGGGACATCTAACTGTATGCCGAATTTCAGATTCGTAGGTCCAATGGTGTCGAAACGTGCCAGTCTTACGGACGGACAGACGGACGGACAGACAGATGGACGGACGACGGACAATGGACCACGACTATAGCTCAGATGACTTATAGTCAGCTGAGTTATAAAGAGGTAATACATATCACTGTAGCATTTTACTTAAGCATGCCATGCCACAAAAGATACAGTAAAAAGACGGGGGTTACACTGATTACAACATGAGACCTGATTTATTACGGACTTAAATTACCACTCCTCAATGTTAAGTCATATTTCTATTAGAGATAAAGGTCAGCTGGTGTTACTGTGTACTGCTTGAAGGTGCAGAAGCTATGAATGGGATATTACAGTATGTACATTCACTGTGTCTTCATGGTGCAGGGTCATAAATTTTATGTAATAAAACAATCAAACCCAAGCAGTTGATCTTGAGGTTTTGCTATAAGGTTTATCTGTTGAGGTTATTTGTATCATTTAACAAAGGACCCATGGGTCATGACACTCAGCTGATCTTTGTAAATTATGAGCAAATGCAAAATATACTTATTTCTATTGTTATTTTTTATGTATCAGCATTTGAAATGCTAACAAGTGACCCAGGGGTCATGACGCTCAGCTGACCAGGAAGACATTGACAAAAATAATTTTATTATCTGAATGTCAAATTTGAATGAAATACTTTTTCCAAACTTGACCTTTTGTATATATCATCCAATATTCATTGGGGTACTATGGAGCTCTGTAGCATGAAGGATATGGGTAACAGACACCTATTTTCAAGGTTTACAAGATGACTTTTCAGGGGTCTCCCAGCATGTCAAAAAATAAAATTCTAGGTCCAGTTATTATGATTTGTGCCCTGTTAACAAATCCAAATGTTTATTCTGGGGGGTATTTCAAAGCCGCATAGGATGAAGGATATGGGTAACAGAGATGTAATTTCAGGTGCACAAGTAGGCTTTTCAGGGGCGTCCTAGCATATCAAGAAAGGAGATTCTAGGTCAAGTCATTATAATTTGTGCTCTGTTAACAGATGACCAAATCTTTATTCTGGGGAGTACTTCGGAGCCCCAGAGCATGAAGGATATGGGTAACAGGGACCTTATTTCGGGTTTCCATGTAGACCTTTTATGGGCTTCCCTGTAGGTGAGGACAGAAGATTCTAGGTCCAGTCATTATGATTTGTGCCCTGTTAATATATGACCAAATCTTTATTCTGGGGGAACTTCAGAGCCCCATAGCTCACAGAATATGGGTAACAGGGACCTTATTTCGGGTTTCCATGTAGACCTTTTATGGGCTTCCCTGGAGGTGAGGACAGAAGATTCTAGGTCCAGTCATTATGATTTGTGCCCTGTTTACAGATGACCAAATGTTTAAAGATCACAAAAGTAGAGAAAAAAAATCGTAAAAAATAAAAAAAAATATAGATGGCGCCACCAATCTCCAGAAATTGATGAAACACTCCATGATCAATATCCATGCAAAAAAACATGGTGATTAATGCATTAGTTGTTCAGATACTTGAGCTTTTGTATTAAATTTTGCATTATCCTGGGGGGTACTTCAGAACCCCATAGCTCGAAGAATATAGGTCACAGTGACCTAATTTCAGGTTTACAAGGAGAATTTCCATAGACCTCCCAGGATTTCAAGTATGAAGATTCCCAGTCTAGCGGTTACGATTTGTGCCCTGTTAACAGACAGACGCCTGGATGGCCGGACGGACGACGGACAAAAGGTGATCCCTACAGCTCAGATGACTTTCAGTCAGCCGAGCTAAAAATTGAAAAAATACAGGTGGCGCCACCAGAATGCAGAAACTGATGAAACATTTCATGATCAATATCCATGCAAAGAATCATGGTGATCAATATAATAATTGTTCAGATACTTGAGCTTTTGTATCAAATTTTCCATTATTCTGGGGGGTACTTCGGAGCCCCATAGCTCAGAGGTTATGGGTAACAGAGACCTAATTTCAAGTTTTTAAGGAAACTTTTCATGGGCCTCTCAGCATGTCAAGAGAGAAGATTCTAGGTCCAGTTGTTACGTTTTGTGCCATGTTAACAGATGACCGCATCTTATGAGGTCTCAAAAATAGAGAAAAAATTCGTAAAAATAAAAAAAATACAGGTGGCGCCACCATACTGCAGAAACTGATGACACATTCCATGATCAATATCCATGCAAAGAATCATGGTGATCACTGCAATAGTTGTTTAGGCACTTGAGCTTTTGTATCAAATTGTCCATTATTCTGAGGGATACTTCAGATGACTTACAGTCAGCTGAGCTAAAAACACTTAATGGTCAATATCCATGCAAAGAATCATGATGATCTCCATATTACTTGTTCAGATACTTCAGCTTTTGTATCAAATTGTCCATTATTCTGAGGGATACTTCAGAGTCCTATAGCTTGAAGGATATGGGTAACAGAGACCTAATTTCAAGTTTCCACAGGCACTCTTCATGGGCCTCCTTGCATGACAAGAATGAAGTTTCTAGGTCCAGTTGTTGCAATTTGTACCCTCTTGATAGATAACCACATCTTCAAAAGTCTCGAAAAAAGAGAAAAAAAATTCGTAAAAATTTGAAAAAAAATAGAGGTGGCGCACCCTCTCTGCAGAAACTGATGGAACAGCTCATGATCAATATGTATGCAAAAATCATGACCATCAGTCTTATAGTTATTGAGATACTGCACTTTTTGTATCAAATTTTCCATTATTCTCGGGTGTATTTTGGAGCCATACAGCCTAAAGAATATGGGTAACAGAGACCTAATTTCAGGTTTCCATGGAGAATTTTCATGGGTCTCCCTGTGTGTCAAGAATGAAGATTCTAGGTCCAGTTTTTATGATTTGTGCCCTGTTAACAGATGTTCATATTTTTTTAAATCTTTAAAGATCTCAAAAATAGATAAAACATTCGTAAAAAAACCCCGAACAAATACAGGTTGTGCCACCAGTCTGCAGGAACTGATGGAACACCTCTTGATCAATAGTTATGCCACAAATCATGACCATCAGTGATGTAGTTATTGAGATATTGAAGTTTTTGTATGAAATTTTTGACTACTCTGGGGGGGTACTTTGGGGCCCCATAGCTCAAAGGATATGGGTAACAGAGACCTAATTTCTGGTTTCCATGGAGACTTTTCATAGGTCTTCTAGTGTGTTGAGAATGAAGATTCTAGGTCCAGTCGTTACGATTTGTGCCATGCTAACAGATGACAGCATCCTTAAAGGTCTCAAAAATAGAGGAAAAAACGTAAAAAATCGAACGATACAGGTGGTGCCACCAGTCTGCAGGAACAGATGATACATCTCATGATCAATAGTTATGCCACAAATCATGACCATCATTCAAGTAGTTAATGAGATATCGAAGTTTTTGTATGAATTTTTTTACTTTTCTTGGGGGTACTTTAGGGCTCCATAGCTTGAAGAAAATTGGTAACAGAGACCTAATTTTGGTTTCCATGGAGACTTTTCATAGGTCTCTCAGTGTGTCGAGAATGAAGATTCTAGGTCCAGTCGTTATGATTTGTGCCAAGTTAACAGATGACAGCATCCTTAAAGTTCTCAAAAATAGAGGAAAAAATCGTAAAAAATCAAACAATACAGGTGGCGCCACAAGTCTGCAGGAACTGATGGAACATTTCATAATCAATATGTATGCCAAAAATCATGACCATCAGTGATGTAGTTATTGAGATATTGAAGTTTTTGTATGAAATTTTTGACTACTCTGGGGGGGGGGGTACTTTGGTGCCCCATAGCTCGAAGGATATGGTTAACAGAGACCTAATTTCTGGTTTCCAAGGATATTTTTCATGGACCTCTCAGTGTGTCAAGAATGAAGATTCTAGGTCCAGTCGTTACGATTTGTGCCATGCTAACAGATGACAGCATCCTTAAAGGTCTCAAAAATAGAGGAAAAAATCGTAAAAAATCGAACAATAAAGGTGGCACCACCAGTCTGCAGGAAGTGATGACACATCTCATGATCAATAGTTATGCCACAAATCATGACCATCAGTCAAGTAGTTAATGAGATATTGAAGTTTTTGTATGAAATTTTTTTACTTTTCTTGGGGGTACTTTGGGGATCCATAGCTCGAAGAATATAGGTAACAGAGACCTAATTTCTGGTTTCCAAGGAGATTTTTCATGGACCTCTCAGAATGCCAAGTTACAAGGTTCTAGGTCCAGCGGTTACGATTTGTGCCTGGTTAACGGACGGACAGACGGACAGACGGACGACGGACAAAGAGTGATCGCTATAGCTCAGATGACTTTCAGTCAGCTGAGCTAAAAACCCAGTAAACCCAGGAAATTGTTAATGAATAATGACATGTATCTGCACAGAATATTATTTTTTTCAAACAGATATCCTTATATTATATTGACAATTTTAAGGCATTCTGATCTTTAGAAAGTCCCGGATTACAACAATAAATGCATTTAAAATTATATGTTCATGACTATGATTCTTAGAACTGTAGGTAAACATTTAAATAACTATTTAATAAAAAATACATAAGAACTATATATATTAAAAATTAATTGCTTTAGGACCTTGTAGCAGTCAATGACCATTACCGGCTGCCTCAAACAAACCCGTCAGTTGTGAAAAACCATGCTATTAAATGAGGTTTACATGTCGCTGTAAGCATATATTTAAATAATGATACCACTTCTAATCATATAATAATATGATAATTACATAAAATATGACAAAGATTCAATGTACACAAAACTGTTCAAAATTGGACACATATCATCTCCCCTTGGGACACTCTTAACTCAGATGGGACTCCCAAAAATGTCTGCCTGAGCATCCCAGACTCTTCATATTTTGTTCCTATTGAAAGCCCTGGTCATCCTATTCTATTTAGAACCAGTGTACCATGCATGCCTGCTTTGTACTGAATTAGTTAAGAGCACCATAAAAATTATTCTCAAGCAGGAATGTTTCCAAAGGATAACTTGTTTTGACACTATTTGACACTATTGCAGGATCAATGCTAGGAAGTTTAATTCAAGGTAAGCAAGGTAAGCAAAGCTAAAAAACCAAGAGTCTTCAAGCATGAAGCTCCGGTCCTGATTAAGTGATGTAATATGACTAACAAGAATTTTCAGGAAACCTTATTTATATTAAAATCATATCTAGCTTCATTTATATGAAGATCAAATTTAGCTTCATTAAACCAAGTAATTTTAACTGATGAAATAAAAATATCCATTAAAAGGGTAGTGTTACAGGATACTGTAGTGTATTCAAGCACAAACCAGCCTCATTATTTGATGTAATATGACTAGTCAGAATTTCAGAAAATTTTATTTTCAAAAGAATACCCATCTTTGTATCTTTACCAGCTTAATTAGAAAACAGTTAAAGAAATGAAAATCACCAAAAGTAACAAGAACCTGTGAAGGGTTACTTGAACCAAATTTTAAACCCTCATTACATAATGCTAAACAGCCAAAAAATACACTGAAATGGTACTCTGTTCCACAGATATTACTGCCATATGACCAGGTCAGAACTCTTCCTTTGAGGCATTCATACATAGCAGCCAGGCCCTATGTTAACCCTTGATCCACTGGTCTCATCTGGTTCCATACAGCAAAGGCTCACATTGGTTCCATATACTGAAGGCTCACATTGGTTCCATACACTGAAGGCTCACTCTGGTTCGATCCATACACCAAGGCTCACATTGGTTCCATACACTGAAGGCTCACATTGGTTCCATACACCAAAGGCTCACATTGGTTCCATACACTGAAGGCTCACTCCAATACTTTTTAAGGCCCTTTCTCTTACTAGGGGCCCATGTGTCTTGACTACAGCTGAATTGTGTATGAAGACAGATTTATGAGCTTTTTCAAAATATGGGTCCTGTGATCAGATTGAAGCCAACCTGTTGAGTTATTGTCCATAACCTAATTTGTTAATGGATGGGCCCTGTGACCTTGACCTAGTGGCCCAAAATTCAAAAGGAACCTTCCCCAATTGACAGGCTTGCCACGAGGAAGAGGGAAGGTTTGGGATGAAAAGTTTGGCCTAAAATGCAACCACAATCATTTTAAAGAAGAAGGTCCTGTGACCCTGACCTTTGACCCAAAAGCCAATCAGGTTCTTCCCCTATTGTTAGGTCAGCTATATGTGTAAGATGGAAGGTTTTGGGATGAAAATTAAGGTTAAAATGTATCCACAATCTTTCAAAATATGTGGGTTCTGTGACCTTGACCTTTGACCTCATGACCCCAAAATCAATAAAGTTCTTGCGTTAGAGGTTGGCTATGTGAAAGTCAAGTTTGAAATCCATATGCCAATCCAAAATAGAGATATCATCAGGAAACAAATTTAACAGACATACAGAAGACAAACAGACAGACGGACAGGGTGATTAATATAGGGCATCCATTAAACTTATTCAAGCAGGCCCTAATAAACAACACAAGGTTTCAGGACACAGATGAAACCTTATTTGTGAACCTGATACTTGTATCAATATAATATGGCAGTCTCAAAATTAAGGATAAATTAATCAAATAGAAAAGAATACAGATGGTGCCAAGAGTCTTCAGGAACTAAAGAAACCAATCATAATCAATAAATACACTGGTTTCAGGACACTGAGAAACTGACATAACTGCTGTCATTTGACTGTCTCAAAAACAGAAAAAACGATAAAAATTAGAGAAAATACAGATGGCACCACCAGTTTTTTGGAAATGACAAAACTAGTCATGATCATTATTCAAGGCAAGATTCATGACAATCCATGCATTTACTATCAAAATATTGGAAGTTTTGTATCAATTTTTTATTATTCTGGGGGGTTACTTAAAAGCCCCATAGCTCGAAGGATATAGGTTGCACTGACCTAATTTCAGGTTTCCAAAGAGATTTTTAATTCACCTCCCAGGATGTATAATTAGATGTTTATAGGTCCAGCTGTTACGATTTGTGCAATGCTAACGGATGGCCAGTTGAACGACGGACAAAGCATCATACCTATACCTCAGTTGACTTTCAGTCAGCTGAGCTAATAAAGCCATCTTTCACAGTCAGTTACGACACTAATACAGCAGTGCTACAGGATCCAGAGTTTTACTGTACTGACTGTCATGTCGCAAAATCACATACCCCACCATCATTAACCATCACAGTAATATATTTTTAGCAAAAGTTAATACCTTGAATAATTTCTTTGTATGATATAAAATGTATATAATATACTATAATGTTACCTGAACTAAATCTTCAGCAGGATATTCATCCTACAACAGCATGCCTGACACACTAAATCAGTTGGCCTGAGATATAAAGAGCTTGGGTTTGTTATTATGTGTATGTGTTTTATCAAGTGTTACCTAGGGCTCAAGTCTGTCATTATGGTCTGTCAGACCTGGGGGTGACCATTAGTAAACCCCACTGGGGACCCTACAATTACAAAGGTACCTCTATCATAAGGACCATACAGCATTAACCATGCAGAAAAACAAGTACCTCTTATTTACTTTGATATTTTGCCTTATTATAAAGATGCCAAAGTTCAAGAATACATACCACAGGCATCAGGGCTTAATATTGACAAAAAAGATGCAGTTGCCCTGGGGACGAGTAAAACTGAAAAACTAACTATCAAATTATTCATACAAAGCATCATTTGAATCAACAATAGACCTGTTCTGTCTGATATTAAATTACTCACTACATAAGCATGCATTGCACCACTATAAAGCTAAATGTCAAATGATGACATTTCAAAGTTCAGTTAATTTCTCCAGACAGAACAAATACCATCATCCAACATTTATTTAACCACCAGATGAATTACAGCACACAATAAACATTCCTAGCCTTGCACCAAGGGGTTTATGTTACCTTTGAACCCTAGAACCCATAGTTACAGTGCTATAGAGCATCTTCAGGTGAAGTACAACTGAATGTTTGTTATAATTTTTTTTATATTTTATCATGTCTTCACCAGTCTACAATCACAAAATCTTGCTAGAGGTGAGTGATACATCTTTTTTATGCTTTTGAGGATTTGCAGACCTTAATTACTGGAATATCACCTTGGGTCATCTGTCATGAATATATTTATTTCATTCTTGATATAATCACAAGTCATTTTGGAAAAAAGTATTGACTTATAGACTGGAAAAAGACTGTATAGCCTGGAACTATAATGTTAGACCTTTCACAGCAGTCTCACCCACAAAATACCCAGCTGAGGGATTTTTATTTATTTACATACACTACTTTGCAATGCCAGAACAAACAAGGTGTCCGTTAATTATTATGAAGATATCATTGTTATTGCAAGCATCTACATTAAAGTTTCACAATATCTTTGATGAAAATTCTTCAGGTGAGAAGACTACCACTAATGATAATGTAAATTATTAATGTTGGGCCAAGAGAATATAAATAAATTCTTAACAGAGGAGCAGACAGCACTTCTTTATGCTACACCAATAATAGAAAGAATAAATATTTACACAATGTTCGACTGTGAGAGGATCGTGTAAATAATGCTGTCATTTACCTATTATTAATAATTCCTTTAGACTCTGCAACCAATTTTATCAGGGTGTATTTCATAAAAACTTAAATGTATTCATATGGGCCTTATGCCAATTAATTTTCAATAATATTTGCCTTTCTTGTCTGGATTCCATCACATATTTACTTAGTGGGTTCATTCATTATGATAAAAAGCTGTCTAGGAGCTGTCACATTTACTACTACATTAAGTTTCACTAATTTTTCATTTTTGCTTTATATTATTCAGAATATCATGTCAGAAATTTTTCAAGTGCAAAATATACTGCTATTTAAATGACTTAAAGAGCCCTATATTGAAAGATGTTTTATCATATCTTGAATGTCTCTTGTAGACTGAAAGAGCAAAATAATTATCTTTCACCCTTCAGAGATCATGTATAGAATACACTGACAGACATGAATAAGGAAGAATTCAAAGTAAAGCAAAATGTTTTCACAACCATGAGTTTTACATTCGAAAAACCATGCCTGGCGTCACCTTCAAAATAAGCAAAAACTTCCTTCTCACATGATTTATCTCTCTTAAAAGACGTCATTGCCATCCACAAATAAAGTTCATGAATATCCTGTACACTGACATAATAACAAAAAATATTATAAACTCTTGATTTGAAAGTCAAACCTGTTATAAAATTATTTCTATAAATCAACTATACTATCATATCAAATGTATGAGAATACTGCTTTTCAGTTACCTGTCCCATAAATCAACAACAGAAGTGAAAATATAAGTGACAGAGTAAGTCTGTTGATCCAATACTGTCCAGGAACCAAGGACAATAACAATTAGAACTCCATTAATTGGCTTGGCTTTCTGAGGTTCCATATGAAGCATTATTATTTTTAGTTGTAGAAATTATCATTAAGTTAAAACACCGTCTCTGAAGCAAATGTTGAATATTTGGTAAGGATACAAGGAATCTTTGGAAGTTAGCACCTTTAACTTAAAGTGTACGAATATCAAGAAATTTGAAGACAGTGAAGGGTTATGTTTCTGCTCAAATTAATAAATTTCCAATTTGAACTCAGGCATTGCTTTAATTATGAACTTTAAGTTCAGGGTATGTGTCAAATCCCCTAAGAAGTCAAACACCCTGATTATTTCAAACTCTCAAACCACACCACTACATCTTACCCCTCCTGCGTGCTACTCACATTTGACTCACCTTTCCCAGAAACATTAGCATAAAGTCATTTTGACTATCTTATTGGTTATTCAAGTACATGGCTGGGGGATCCCCTGGGAGATTTGCTTGCTTTAGAAGTGTTGATGCATCCCAGAAACAAGTGATTCCACTACACTGGGGAAAGATCATGTGACCTCGGCCATTCCTCTGAGAATCAATGTAGACAAGCTGTAATGTAGCAATGTCAATAACAGCACTCAACTGACCCGTACTTTAAGCCATTGCTGTGGTCAGGTCTATAACATGGTCAGTAACATCATACTGCTTGGTTAAGTTCACTGTTATATATGTTATACACACCCTTAGCCAGCAGCATTGGCATCAGTTAGCTCCAGTGCCAAATGACTAATTTTAATGGTGGAGGTTCATCTGTCATGGTCTGTCCATCTAAATAAGAACACCAAAACTTCTCAGTGAGTTCACCAAATTTGTGTGTATAAGCATAGGGTAATGGGACCTTCAAATAAATTAGGGGCAGATTAAATTTTGCAGTGATCTGGGTGCAACTCCAGGTGACAGCAAATGTATTCTCTCAGTGCCTTCCTGTTCTCATCAGTGATTCATTACATAATTTTTTTTAAATAAGAGCTTACTGAAACGTTGAAATCCTGGTCTTATTATTGAAAATCATACCTGAGTTACTCTTGAAATATGAGTAGCCGACTTGGGTTTCAATCAAATCTATCAGTGATATTTCATCCATGAAAGATTTATAAATGTGTTAGTTTTCTATGAAGAGGAAAATGAAAAACAAATGTTTTTGTAAACACCAGGTGGCACACACAGACAACTGAAGTATCACTGCAAATAATAGTTACTGTGAAAGGAAACAGCAAATGAAATGAAACACTTCTCAATGATAAGTTTAAAATTACCATTAAAGGATATTCAAGATGTGTAACAGACAAACCTCAAGGGTAATCAAAGTTGGGTCAGGTGATGTACTGGTAACCAACATATATGAAGCTAGCAAAAGAAGTTCAAGGCCATGATTCACTTTATTCATATGATATTTCATGGTATGCAACTGTGGTATGTGGTCGGGGCATCACTAATCCTGACACAGAGACAGCAAAATAACTTCAAAGGTACAATTTCTTTTATGGATACACTGTTTCATGATATGCAACTGTGTCATGTTGTCATGGGACAGTAAATTCTTTCTGTGCTGTTACAGTATCTGGCCAAAACACACAGTTGTTATATCATGCTTATCACCAGGTGAACAGTTGATAATGCCTCTTGTTTCTGATAAAATTCTGAACTTCAATACCTGCACCAAACATGTTAGCAAGATGGCGATTGGACCTACCTTTCGAACCAATATATAAGAGTGGAAAGTTCATAAAATTTTTTTTGGCTGACTGAAATTAAGTCTGTCCATATCAACTCCTTGCAATTGTAAGGTTTTAAAGCAAATATCAAATTTCAATCAGTAACTGTAATGTTATTGATGGTGTAACAACTGTGAATGTCAAAAATATCACTACCTGCTCTGCAGAAGATACATGATTCTATATCAATATCTCCTTATATCAATAGCCTATGCTTGATATATAAACTGTGAGAAAACTAGCATAAGTTATCAGGGTTTACAAGCATCTGATTTGCATATTTCTCAGAGACACAACAGGCATGAAATCACTCTTAAATTAAAATATTTGTCTGGAATAAATTCTTTGCAAGCTGCAGATCTTAAATGTTTTAAGTTAATCAAAGTTTATAAGGCTTCGGCATTATATATAGGTCTTTAACTTAAATAGAGAAACAGGTTACTGAGTCAGGGTCTTTGCTACTTAACATGCTTGTTTAAGTTTGTTTTATGAGAAAGTATCAACAATAAAGTTTTTAAATCAGGAAGCTATGAATATAAGACACCATCTCATCTTACCTGGCAACAGTACAGCGGACCTGCTATCATAAAACTATAAGTTTATACAGCCATGTCAGCTCTTGCTGTACTTACCATATATTACACGCTTAATTGCGTGCCACAAAACAGGATACCTAGCTCTCAGCTTCCATTATACCATAAAAAATTATTACTTGCCTGCACATCTGTTCTCGGGATATTACCGCTATAACACTAAGGTTGTCTCCCTGCCTGCACTTGTGTAACAATACCATGGATAAACAAAGGTGTGCAAGTCACATTTCCTCACGATCAATGTCCTGTGGCTAATTACCTGTAGCTCCACCTGTAACCCTCATAACCATGTGGTGCACCAACCACCAGCATTTAATATGAATCCTCTGCCAGCTGCTCAAGTACATCACCTGTTTTATTAAAACACCACAGCTGGCTTACCACAAGCCTCCAGGAACCTCATACACCACACCCACTATCACAACCACACACAAAACTAGTTCATTCAGGTGTCATACTTACATTTTTATATTTTCATTTATTTATTTTTTATAAAGGATAGGTCCAGAGTCTGTTGCTGGCATAGGTTTCCTGCTACAGTTGTAATGATTTATGTCCTCACTTGATATGTTACAGTACAAAATCAACTAGATATTTGCAACTGTCAATCATTCACTAGTAGCCTTGCCACGACATCTGCAACTGAGTGATAATGGGGAATGTGCTAAGGTGTGTATGATCTTGAAAATTAGGTCAAGGTCAAAAATAAATATTTAGTCATGTACATATCTATCACCTATGACTTATATTGTGCAAAGAGGCCAGTTTTGAAAATCAGTCATATTTGAATTCTAGCACAAACATATTATTCCAATGGTAGTATAGCCTTAATTCCAACATGCAACTTGCACACCCTGGTTAGTCTATATGGAAAATGGTAGGTCCATGAGCAGTTTTTGAAAGTTTTGCAAGGTCAGGTGTTATGTTGGCATGTAACAATAACAGGAAAGTACTCAGAGGATGGTCTCAAGTCTGCAGAGAGAGTTTAGAGATTAGAGTTAAGAGATTTTCACTTTCAATGTCAACTGTAGTCGGACTAATCTATTTCTTACCCCCTTTTTTGTGGTGTCATATTTTTTTTCAATTGTGAAATCACAATGGATCATCTAAATTTAGCATTTTCTTTGCTGATTTATATCTCCAGTTGACCGTTTAAACTTCTCTCTAAGGGTTTAAATCAAAGAGTACATATCAAGCAATAAAATATGTTATTCTTCTCTCTGCTTTCAAACTTTTCTGACAGAAAACAAACAACTTAACTACCAATAGGCAGTGTTAAAATTTAGATAAATCTAACTGGGTAATGTTAGTTTAAAAAAAAAAAAACGTAGAAATTATGTTTTAACGTGTAGTTTATGTATAAAATATGTGTACATCTAAAACAGGTTTATATCTTTAGCTGATGGTGGCCCAGCATTATTGTCTGGTAACCAGGGCTCCTCCTGGATGTGATGCCTCGATGATACATTTTTGTCCTTGAACTTGGGAACCAATACATGGTGTCTTGAAGGGACAAGATATACACAGCGTATTCAATACTTTTGCATGAAGCCATAGAAAAAATTACTTAAAAATGTGAAATTTATAGGTCCCTTGTATATGATTTACTTTTTGTGTAGTGACCACAGGAAAATATCAATTTTTTTTTACTTTGCTATAAATATTTTGTTTTCCATGGGCATCTCCCCCATGTGGAATACCAGTTGTTTGCTTCCATTTCCCAGGGTGCCCCTCTAACATCATGATGGAGCAGGAGAATCCTCTATAATAAAGCACACAGGTGTCATCTGTAGTGGTTATTGTAAGTTATGTTACTGGCACAGGGAGCAACTTTATCATATGTAGTTGGGTAGGCTTATTAGAGCCAGAGTGTAAGAGAGGCTGCTAAACTTGGTTAAGTCTGTATTATATCTCTGTTTGACAAAATTACTGGGACCTGCTCAGGGCTGGTGCAGTGGCACACCAACTGACTACAAAAACAGGCTTCACAGGACTAAAGTAACAGAAGTCGATACTTCCATATAATGTTGAAATTGTCCCCTTGAGTAGGCATATACTGAATCATTGAAAAACATTAGTTCTTGAAAGATCAAACATTGAGATATATACATACTGGTGCAGTGAGTCTTTCCCGGTACAAGTTGGGTGTGATAGATTATCTCGGGTGCTTTTATCTACATCATAGGGAATTCTTTGAATATACAGCTCTGCAAGACGGGAACAGATGTTGATTTCTCCATCTCCATCTACATAGGGGAGAACAACAGGAGACAAAAGAACTATTCCTCCCTTAGTCTGTGATAGAGGAAAACCCCATGACAGTCAGTGGCGACTGTGCCCTGGGTCTGGCACTATTGCAGCAGCAATATCACAGGTAATTATCTCATGGTCTGGGACAACCTACAGGGGGCTTGAAGCCGCATTGTTGGTCAGATCTTCTCTATGACTTTGCCACTAAAGTCACTCCCACTCCTGATCAATCTTATCTTAACAGGCCTCATGGGAGGCCACTTGTCTGAAGACACCAAACACATCACCACTGCTGTTTCTACTTGCTTTTGAAGCTGAACTTTTGGACTAACCACAACAGTTACTGACAAGTCATGCTAAAGTGCTGATAGGTCAAATACTGGTTGTCAGGTGAACAAAATAACATAAGAATCATAGGTCATTCAAGTATATTTATATTCTCCTCACCAGCTCATCTGATATTTAGCAATAACAGTATTAGTAACACTGGCTAAAATATTCCATAAACAACAAATAAAACTAATAGAGGCTAGCTTAACGACCTTCTTGACAAAGATATATATATTTAACTGCATTTTTCATAAAACAAGGCCTACAGGCCTACAGTGAACCTGTGCAATGGGATATACATCAGGTATAATGCTTCCATGCAGAATTATTACTTTTCAGGTACATGTGTGACATGTATATGTAAAATGCAAGTTCTAAACATTTTGAACTCAGGTACAAGTATATATTACACAAATGTCCTGAATTACTGGCATGGATGTACACAACAACAAGTGACCCATGGGTCATGACGCTCAGCTGACTGGGAAGAGATTCACAAAGGAAATTTTATCATCAGAATGGTAGATACCCATTCAACTGAAGCATCAAACAGATTAACCAACAGGCCAAGATTAAGTCTGTATTTATATATCTGAAAAATAGAGAAAAAATGTGTAAACTTTAAAAACTAGAATACGGGTAGCCGACAAGTGACTACGTGTATCTGCCAAAATCAGAGTTAAGTGAGGCATGGATTGAGTGACAAGGGGAAACAGAGTGAGGTATGTTGCATATTAGCATGGATGTCTGCAGCCTAAATGTGTATGTAGGTTGTGCAACCTACCACAAATCCAGAAAGCTGTCCAAGTTGTATACATATGCAAAATTTTAGGCAGAAAAGTCAAACCACTACATGGATATGAGTGATTTTAGCCCACGGCAGACAAACAGACAGACGCTGTGCAAAAATGGTTGCAGTTTTGTGTATGATAAAGACCTATGTGAGATCTAAACACAAGCACGATTTTGGCCCAATCAGTCAAATGGTTCCTGAGATATTAGCTTGGATGTGTGCAGCGTTAACTAGAATGTAGGTGGTGCCACCTGTCATAAAATCAAGATATCCAGGATGTATAAACCTGCAAAATTTTAGGCAGTTATGTCAAACCACTACAGAGAAATGAGTGATTTTAGGCCACAGCAGACCAACAGACAGACGCTGTGCAAAATGTGCAAAAATGGTTGCAGGTGGCCCCTCCAGTTTTGTGTATGATAAAGAGCTATGTGAGATCTATACACATGCAAAATTTCGGCCCAATCATTAAACGGTTCCCGAGATATGAGCTTGGATGTCTGCAGCATAAACTAGAATAAAGGTAGCGCCACCTGTCATAAAATCAAGAAAGCTATCCAGGATGTATAAAACTGCAAAATTTTAGGCAGATATGTCAAACCACTGCCAAGATGTGAGTGACTTTATTGCACGGCAGACAATCAGACAGACGCTGTGCAAAATGGTTGCAGGTGGTGCCACCAGTTTTGTGTATGATAAAGAGCTACGTTAGATCTATACACATGCAAAATTTTGGCCCAATCGGTCAAACGGTTCCCGAGATATGAGCTTGGATGTCATCAGCGTGAACGTGAATGTAGGTGGTGCCACCTGTCATAAAATCAAGAAAGCTATCCAGGATGTATAAAACTGCAAAATTTTAGGCAGATATGTCAAACCACTGCCGAGATATGAGTGACATTATTGCACGGCAGACAAACAGACAGACGCTGTGCAAAAATGGTTGCAGGTGGCGCCACCAGTTTATCGTATGATAAAGAGCTATGTTAGATCTATATACATGCAAAATTTTGGCCCGATCGGTCAAACGGTTCCCGAAATATGAGCTTGGATGTCATCAGAGTGAATGAGAATGTAGGTGGCGCCACCTGTCATAAAATCAAGAAAGCTATCCAGGATGTATACGCATACTGAATTTCAGGTGACTTAGTCAATTCACTGCAGAGATATGAGTAATTTTAACCAAAGGCAGATGAACAGATGGACACTGTGCAAACATGGTTACAGGTGGAGCCACCATTTTTTGTGTATGTTATAGAGCTATCCAAGGGCTACATTAGTATAAATTTTATTTCCTGATCAGTCAAACGGGTCCCGAGATATGAGCTTGGAAAGCTGATAAAATCAAGTCCCAGAGTTGCTCTCTGGAAACGAACGCGGCAACAGCGGAGGAACCCGGTCAAAACATAGTATCCACAAAACTTCGTTTTGGCGGGTACAAAAATACAGGTGGCTCCACCAGTCTGCAGAAACTAATAAAAACACTTACAAACATCAATATCCATGCAAAGAATCATGGTGATCTCCCCATTAGTTGTTCAGATACTTCAGCTTTTGTATCAAATTGTCCATTGTTCTGAGGGATACTTCACAGTCCTATAGCTTGAAGGATATGGGTAACAGAGACCTAATTTTAAGTTTCCACAGGCACTTTTCATGGGCCTTCTTGCATGACAAGAATGAAGATTCTAGGTCCAGTTGTTGCGATTTGTACCCTGTTGACAGATAACCACATCTTTAAAGGTATCAAAAAAAGAGAAAAAAAATCGTAAAAATTTGAAAAAAATAGAGGTGGCGCACCCAGTCTGCAGAAACTGATGGAACAGGTCATGATCAATATGTATGCAGAAAATCATGACCATCAGTGTTGTAGTTATTGAGATACTGCAGTTTTTGTATCAAATTTTCCATTATTCTGGGGGGTAATTTGGAGCCATACAGCTTAAAGAATATGGGTAACAGAGACCTAATTTCAGGTTTCCATGGAGACTTTTCATGGGTCTCCCTGTGTGTCAAGAATGAAGATTCTAGGTCCAGTTTTAATGATTTGTGCACTGTTAACAGATGTTCATAACTTTAAAGGTCTCAAAAATAGAGAAAAAATTCGTAAAAAAAACCCGAACAAATACAGGTGGTGCCACCAGTCTGCAGAAACTAATGAAACACTCCATGATCAATATCCATGAAAACAATTATGGTGATCTCTGCATTAGTTGTTCAGATACTTCAGCTTTTGTATCAAATTTTCCATTATTCTGAGCTGTACTTTGGAGTGCCATAGCTCAAAGGATATGGGTAACAGAGACCTAATTTCAGGTGTCCATGGAGACTTATCATGGGTCTCCCTGTGTGTCAACAATGAAGATTCTAGGTCCAGTCCTTACAATTTGTACCCTGTTGACAGATAACTACATCCTGAAAGGTCTCGAAAATAGAGAAAAAAAATTGTGAAAATTTGAAAAAAATACAGGTGGCACCACCAGTCTGCAGGTACTGATGAAACACCTCTTGATCAATATGTATGCCAAAAATCATGACCATCAGTGTTGTAGTTATTGAGATGTTGCAGTTTGTTTTTATCAAATTTTCCATTATTCTGGGGGGTTATTGGGAGCCCCCCATAGCTCAAAGGATATGGGTAACAGAGACCTTATTTCAGGTTTCCATGCAGACTTTTTATGGACCTCTCAGTGTGTCAAGAATGAAGATTTTAGGTCCAGTCTTTATGATTTGTGCCCTGTTAACAGCTGTTCACATTTTTAAATTCGTAAAAAATCGAAAAATTCAGGTGGCGCCACCAGTCTGCAGGAAGTGATGGAACATCTCATGATCAATAGGTATGCCAAAAATCATGACCATCAGTCAAGTAGTTAATGAGATATTGAAGTTTTTGTATGAAATTTTTGACTTTTCTGGGGGGTACTTTGGGGCCCCATAGCTCGAAGGATATGGGTAACAGAGATCTAATTTATGGTTTCCACGGAGACTTTTAATAGGTTTCTCAGTGTGTCGAGAATGAAGATTCTAGGTCCAGCGGTTACGATTTGTGCCACGTTAACAGATGACAGCATCTTTAAACGTCTCAAAAATAGAGGAAAAATTGTAAAAAAATCGAAAAATACAGGTGGTGCCACCAGTCTGCAGGAACTTATGGAACATCTCATGATCAATATGTATGCCAAAAATCATGACCATCAGTGTTGTAGTTATTGAGATATTGAAGTTTTTGTAAGAAATTTTTTACTATTCTGGGGGGTACTCTGGGGCCCCATAGCTTAAAGGATATGGGTAACAGAGACCTAATTTCTGGTTTCCAAGGAGATTTTTCATGGACCTCTCAGAATCCCAAGTTATAAGGTTCTAGGTTCAGCGGTTACGATTTGTGCCTGGTTAACGGACGGACAGAGGGACGACAGACAAAGAGTGATCGCTATAGCTCAGATGACTTTCAGTCAACTGAGCTAAAAAATGATTATAGGTAGCGCCACCAGTCTTTCTGCAGGAGAAAGCCATCTAAGATGTATGGACATGCAAAATTTCAGGCAGGGACATTAAACCACTTTTGGTTACGTGGACAGATGCATGAAACCTAAAAAACAATTATAGGTGGCGCCACAAGTCTTGTATACAATAAAGCTATCTGAGATCTATGGACATACATAATTTCAGGCTGATATGTTAAATCACTCGTGAGAAATAAGCAGGGACATACACTGTGCAAAAATTAATGCAAGTGGTGCCACCAGTCTTGAATACAATAAAGCTACCTGAGATGTTTACATATGCCTTATTTCATGCTGAAATGTAAAATCCCTCCTGAGAAATAAGCAGGGACCTACACTATGCAAAAATTATTGCAGGTGGCACCACCAGTCTTGTATACAACGAAACCATCCAATTTGTATAGATATGTTCAATTTCAGGCTGATATATAAAATCCCTCCTGAGAAATAAGCAGGGACATACACTGTGCAAAAATCACTGTAGGTGGCAACACTAGTCCTTTGTATGAGAAAGCCATCAAAGATGCATGGACGGACCAAAATTTCAGGCAGATACATCAAACTTCTCTGGAGTCAGGTGCACTGGGCTGACCAAGTTCAGCTGAGACAGGCAGTGGCCCCAAGTCAAGCGAAGCTAATAGCCATGCAGCTGCAGCTATTGCACTGAGTGAACTCTTGACCTGTACCTGGCTGCATTGAGTGAAATCTTGACCTGTTGCATAATCTGATACAGTTGGCAGTCTTCCAAAGTTATAAACAGACCCAGACTGAAACTTGGCCTGTTGCCAAATCTGAAATGGTTGGAAGTTTCAAGTCTGTCAAGCTATTTATAGATACAGATAAAATTTTGGCATGTTGCGAAATCTAAGTATAATATACACTCAACAATTTTTACTGCAATGCTTTTTTCAAGCAGCATATTCATACAAGTTTTTTTTTTATCAAAATGTTAAGAATAATAACAGAATACAGATAGATTTTATTCATGATTTTATCTTACACATAAGCTGGATATGGAGACCAGTTATTTATGTTGCCTGTACAGCTCTGCTTATATACACACAGAGCTCATATTGTTAATACAATAAATCTGCTAGCTTTGATTACTAAAGTATCTCAGTCCTTTCACAGTTTCAGAGAAGAAGATTTTAACATTTTTTTTTAGCCTTTTAGTCAATGCAGATAGCAAAATAATAAGTTCAATCCAATAAAGTTTGACATGTGACTGATTCTTTTACAAAACTTGGTGCTGCTAGTTCTACCTTTTTTGAGATAGCATAGGTTAATGTACGCTAGACCCTAGATGGTGGACGGACAACACTGCTTCATTGTATAAGCTCACAGGTTGGCTAAAAAATATATCAACAATGATTATTAAGATCCAAATCCAAGCTTAAATTATGTGATTTATTATAATTAAGGGATCTGCAGTTGTTGTTTATATAAATGGTCATTATCCATTCATACTGGATATATTCTATCCTTTGAGCTGCCCACACAACTGATGTGATAAAAAATGTTAATCATTCTCTTGCTCACAAGGCTTTAAATAAATTGAAAACTGAAGAGTCCAAGCTAAGCAATCTCGCCAAATTTTAGAAGTCACTTCAGTTTTTTAAGCATCCCAAGGGGAAGGGATCTGTGTCAAACTTTAAAGGATTTTGTGCTTTTTTTTAATTTAACATCATTATCATATTTTTATGTGATACGGAATAATACAGATTATACATATATTGTGTCCTTATATAATCATATGTTCACAGTAAAATGTAAAGGTCAGTTTTCAGGGAAGTAGTTATCCATTAAAATCAATATATCACATTCATCAGCAAACTTGTACCAAGGAGATGTTGGAAACTTGTATTCCTTCTGTTCAGATTCCTAACAGCTGTAAAATGAAACCATAATGAATACTTGTAGACAATTAAACCATAAAATATAACAATACAGGACCACAATAATCTAGTCACTATACCTATAGCACAACACATCATTGTATGACATATTGGCATCATCTATGATATAGTCGAGGACACTTGACCTGCAAACTGACACTGATAACACAATGCTAAGAGCACTTACCTGATGTATGAACAAGACATGCATGTAAACAGGTAGCAGCTCCTTTACATACTCTGTGTCAAGGAAATATCCCAACACAGTTTCATAGACTACTAAGTTTACATGTCAAGGAACACCTAACTGCTTCCTGGCAAAATTGCAGGCCTGGTCATTCAAGTGTATGGTCTTTCAAGGCCAGAATACATGATGCACATAAAATAGAAAATAAATTCTGAGTGGTCACTGTCCTGGTCTGAATGTCCAGGCACCAAAGCACAGATTGGGCTATGAGCTTCCACCCACATAAAAGTCTGGGCATCCCCCATACCTGGATTTTACCATCCAATAGCAAGCTCTGCAGCAGGCCAGCCTCCCTGACCTTAACACATTCTCCATTACCCTTCCAGATGTGCTGCCAAACATGTTGAAGGAAGCCATCACACATGTACTATTAGAGCTACTTGGGTCATTCAAGTGCATTTTTATCCTCCCAACCAGCCAGGCAGGTGTCCATACTGCCTTAAGTTCAAGGCACTTCTTGTTTTTTCCCCTAACTGTTGAGGTTGTAATTTTTCATGACTGTCAACAAAGGCACTTCATCAACCAATAACATCCTGTAGAAGAACCCTGAGAGTGGCTCAAGTGGGTTTAACCACATGTAGTGTCTTAGGTGCTGTGTACAGTGTTGCTGCAATTTATTAGTGTTTATTACAAATACCAATGGAGATATTAACGCAATATGTCAACATTAATGGTGACACATATTTACATTCTATCTATGATACTGCAATATAATATTTTTATTATTAATAATATAATATGCTCAAAGTTTGTTGGTGACATAAATAAATGAAATTTCATTAAACTTACACAGTGAAGTCCCTGTATTAAAAAGTCTCTTATTAAATAGTTATAATTTAGTTTTAAAATTTTTTAAGAAAACTAGCACCCTTCAGCTGATCAAGGTCTCAGGAAAGCCATGTAAAAGAAGATACCTCGATCAAGCACTATTCCTGATCTCTTACCTGAAAGCTGGCCTGGTACTGAAGATGTATGTTCAAGTGTTGACCACTGTTGATTTCTGTGGATGCTTGACACTCATTTGGATAATTAAATACGGATATAAAATGAGAGATAATGAAACTCATACTGTGTTGGCTTATCACAGTAATAATCAGGAATGAGGGCGCCATGTGGTAATGGACTGTACATAACAAATGCTGCATGATAACCCTAACCTGATTTCATTTTCAAGGAAGTACAGTAAAATTAAACCTGTCGACTACCCCACTAAACTGAACACTTTTGAAATTCAGGACAAGTCCAATATTAATCATGATTTAACTCTCCTGCTGCAAACATGACCACCCTGTTATGATGACAAAGGACCACCTTTTTCCATCCCAGATCATAAACCAAATCCCTGCAGCCGTGACATTGGTGACCATTTGATCAGATGAGCAATCATACGCTCAACGCCCAACAGGTTTGCATGTCAAATTAGTGCCTCGCAGTGATTGGAATGTGTTAAGGAACCCCACACACTGGTTGGTATCCGGCATCAGTGGATCATATCAACCGGAAAATTGTTTATGGAGTTTTGTTAATAAGAGTACAATAATGCGAGCCCTTTTTAATTATGGTGATGAATTATGAGAACTATTTCATTTCATTGGTTCATTCATCTCTAAAGAAAACCCTTATGAGATGAGTTAACTTAAAACATTAAATGGCAATAATCAGACAAGATCAGTTAATAATCCTTTACTGCCCCACCCCTTCTAAACATAAACCTTCACACCAGCAGTTCTTCTCAAATGCTTCCACAGAATGTAATTCCCAAACAGGGGGTCTAGGTCAGGTTAAGCCCAAAATATTGATGACAGGAAGCATGTGCTACCAACACGTGGTATTGTCTGAAACCAGAACAGAATTCTGTAGATGGGGCATCATGATGTATAATTCAGTGCTGTGTGAATTACAACAAACAGGTTTCATTAAAACGAGCAGTGACTGTGAATTGGTAATAATTCTTCCTGAACTGTTGAAAAAATCAGTTCCTCTTCCTGCAAGGTCCCGACTGAGAAATTTCCTAGAACATAACCATAATTTTTATATGTGCATGTTCATGAAAACCTTGATAAAATGATGTTCACCACAGCCTCCACTAAGTACACCAAAACATCAACCAGCTGCTGTGGTCTGGGGAACAGAACAGGATTAAAGCCTGGAGATCACCTAGTCAAATCTTTCCCAGTTGGTCCCTTGCCAAGGTGGTAAGCCTTCTGCTGGTTAATGGGAAGACTATGCCCCACAGCCATGAGTCACCCAAAAACCAGCGCACCTTTCCTTGATAAATTCCCCCCCCCCCCCCCCCAATGGGGCTGTATACACATCCAGCACCTGCAGGTGCAGTAGTCAACTGGCTGATTAACACAAAGATGCCAAAACAAGGCCTACAGGCCTAATGCGAACCTGTGCAAAGTTTGGGAGTATGAATGGAGGTTTATTTTTAAAATTTAATATTGATCCTTTTAAGTCCTGCATATCTACCTTAGTCATTATGATTTCAGCAAAATGGACATTTCGGACCTGCAAGTTTCAGACTAGGACATTTTAAAACTAGAATATGGGTAGTCCACAAGAGTCTATGTGTATCCCCAGAAATCAGAGTGGGACGGTTGAAATGAGGCATGGATTAAGTGGCAAGGAGAATAGAGTGAGGTGTGTTGCATATTAGCATGGATGTCTGCAGCTTAACAGGAGTGTAGGTGGTGCCACCTGTCATAAATCGATAAAGCTGTCAGGATGTATAAACCTGCAAAATTTCAGGTGGATAAGTGAAACCACTGCTGAGATATGATTTTATCCGAAGGAAGATGAACAGATGGACGCTGTGCATAAATGGTTGCAGGTGGCGCCACCAGTTTTGCCTATGATGAAGAGCTATGTGAGATCAATACACATGCAAAATTTTGGCAAAATCGGTCAAACGGTTCCCGAGATATGAGCTTGGATGTCTGCAGAATAAACCTGAATGTAGGTGGTGCCACCTGTCATAAAATCGAGAAAGCTGTCCAGGATGTATAAACCTGCAAAATTTCAGGTGGATATGTCAAACCACTGCTGAGATATGAGTGATTTTACACCAAGGCAGATGAACAGATGGACCCTGTCCAAAAATGATTGCAGGTGGCACCACCAGTTTTGCCTATGATGAAGAGCTATGTGAGATCAATACACATGCAAAATTTTGGCCCAATCGTTCAAACAGTTCCCGAGATATGAGCTTGGATGCCTGCAGAGTAAACCTGAATGTAGGTGGGGCCACCTGTCATAAAATCGAGAAAGCTGTCCAGGATGTATAAATCTGCAACATTTCAGGTGGATAAGTGAAACCACTGCTGAGATATGATTTTATCCGAAGGAAGATGAACAGATGGACGCTGTGCATAAATGGTTGCAGGTGGCGCCACCAGTTTTGCCTATGATGAAGAGCTATGTGAGATCAATACACATGCAAAATTTTGGCAAAATCAGTCAAACAGTTCCGGAGATATGAGCTTGGATGTCTGCAGAGTAAACCTGAATGTAGGTGGGGCCACCTGTCATAAAATCGAGAAAGCTGTCCAGGATGTATAAATCTGCAAAATTTCAGGTGGATAAGTCAAACCACTGCTGAGATATGAGCAATTTTATCCCAAGGCAGATGAACAGATGGACGCTGTGCAAAAAAGGTTGCAGGTGGCACCACCATTTTTAGTGTATGTTATAAAGCTATCAAAGGACTACATTTGTGCAAAATGTTTAGCCCGATCGGTCAAACGGTTCCCGAGATATGCGGGTTTATGTGTAGAAACAGACGCACAAATGGACGCTGGGTAGCGAGGAAAGGTCAGAGGTAACCAAAACTGAGGGCGCAGCAGTTCACATGTGACCTGATGATAAACCCGATTCGCTTAAAATGCAAACCAAGTTTTTTCAAATAGTTGAAAGATATAGTTCCAATAATCTGGGAATTCTGCATCTAAACATTGTTTCTAGACGTCTAGATGCTGTGTCTAGACGTCTAGACACATTGTCTAGACACCCCCCCCAGAGCCAGGTTATTTGCCATGGTGATGTCTGGACCCCACCTGTTTGTACTGAGTGACCTCTTGACTTGGCTGCTGAAACTCAGAATAATGTCAAATCTGTTTTTAAATACAGAAAGCCTTTTTCAATTGGCTACAATGCATTTTATGACTGTATTTACCCAATCTATTCTTATAAAACTGGCAGAACCCTACCATAGAATAATTCTTGTAAAGTTTAAACCAATCAGCTTAACAGTTTCATCATAAATCAGTGTATAAGCTAGAAGAGTTTAAAATTCCATTTTCGCTTGTAAAAAACACATCAATGTAGGTGGCGCCACCAATACCTCAAAATCAGATATGACATATGTGACAAACATTGGTATAAAATTTAGTGAATATAGCTTTAGCTGTTTCTGAGATTTTAATTTTAGTGTGCTTTTTTGGACAGATGACTAAGTTCAACCTCCTGTAACTCGGCCAAAAGTCTCCGAACTGGAACCATTCAAACAAACTTGAGAGAGATTGTTCTAGGGATAATTTCTGTGAAATATTGGACAATCTGGCTGGACAGTTTCAGAGAAGAAGATTTTTAAAGCCTTTTTAGCTTTTCCCCTATGAAATCTCAGAAAATGCAGTAAGAAAAAAAATAAACAAAATCCGATATAGTTTTTTGGAAGACTGATTATTTGCAAAAAATTTGGTGATGCTAGCTCCTGCCGTTTCTGAGATAGCTATGGTTAACGTACGGACGACAAACGACGCAAGACACACGACGTACGACGGACGCAGCCGCACCATCGCATAAGCTCACAGGTTCGCTAAAAATGAAGGTGTTACTGCCCTGTCACACAGTCCATGGAAAGAATAGAATTCTGCAGACATATGCATACATACTTAGTTTAGATAGCATTGAAAATTAAAGCTGTTACCTTCACAACAAAATATTAAAAATTAGTACACAAAAACAATGTTAACTAGCTCATGGCAACACAATAACTGCAAGTCTAAAAATTACTGCTGTGGACCTTGACTGTGACATATTTGCTTCAGTAATCCATGTAAAAAATAACTGTAAGATGTTAACATCCCTCAATTTGGTTTTGCATAAAAAATTTACTGAAAAACGCTCACTGGTGTTAATATTATTTAGCAATACCTGTTCTGGCAAGTAAAATTCTCCTTTAATGAATCCTTGAGCTCTTCAATGAAATTACTGAATTCATAATCTAATAGTTTAAACTGATGACTCAATAAATATGCTATGGCTAATCTATGTCCCACACTTCCTCATCAATGGTTAAAGCAAAAGGTTCCTGTTGAAAGATGATCAACATACAGCAGTTTTAGTTTATAAACTTGGCACCAGGAACATCTGGCAGTCCCTGTTTATAATTCACTGAAGTAACCTGCCATTGAAATTTTCCTTTTGTGGCATTTTCTTTCAGTTAGAACTAATGTTGTGCAAATGCAAATGTAAATACACTGTCATAAAGATTATTTCTACATAAGTGAATATGTCCCATATTTCTATAGCTTTATTTACTATCTAATATACAACAGAACATCTGACCTGCCACTCAAAATATGGAGATTTGTTTATACAATATGATAAATAGCTACAATATGATATATAATAATAACTTTTTGAAAATATATGATTTTTTACATTATTGGTGGCTGTGTTTGAGATGGTTTAAAGAATAAAAGAAATGACTGAATGTGCTTAAATATTTTTCACTCAAATAAGAACTAGGTGAATGTATACAGACTTCAGACACAGGCAATATTCTGCATAATATATTCTGAACAATCATCATCATTAATATATAGAGATTACCACTACCTAGAAGCATTTTCCCCCTCTAACATAAGAGAGTCTTTAGAGATGTAAGAGTGGCATGCTGTTGACTGCAATGTAAATCTTGCTGAGGATGCAAATATTTTTGTTATTTTTGACAATGCCTTAAGGCTTGTTACTTAAAATACCCCACTGAAACAGTTTGTGTACACTCTGATAACACATACTATGTGTGAAAAAGATCCTATAATAATAAAGTATACTGATAAATATCCCTGCATGATTCTTGAATTACTGATTGTGCTCACAAGTGATAGTTAGCCTGTGATGCTGGAAATGACAGCATTTACCATAGACATGAAATTTGTTTTATACATTCACATGCATGTTTTCTTTCATGTCTTCACTCATAGTCTAATATTAAGACTGCCACCTCTGTAAAGTGTTGCAGTATGATGGATGGCCCTTGCACCACATGTTTTCCTTGTGACTGGGGTCACAACCCAAAGCAGGCCCTAACAGTCAAATATAAATGCCTACTGAGTCAGGTTTTCATGGCCCTAAATGCTAACCCTCTTGCTACTTCAACTGAAAAATTTCAAATATTGCAGTGGGTTCTGTTCCCTGCAGTATATGGGTATTTTGGCATTAAATTATTTTCCCTAAATGAAGCTGGTAAAATCCACTGAACATGAAGGCATATGCTTGAAATAAGTTCAGATGATTCAGTTGGAACAAACATATTAATAAAGCAAAAAACTTAGTTATCTGTCTTTAATGCAAGTATGTGCCTTTGATATAAGTATTACTAAATAAAATCACATGAACATGAGTCACAGTCACTGATATGATTATTTTTCAAAATGTTCCACATTATTCAGTAATGATAGAATTCATTAAAAAAACATGGTACATCTCTCTGTTATTCTCACACTGCTAGCCATTTACTCCCTGAATAAAGCTCCAATGATAAAGCTCACAGTTTAAAATATGGAGCCAAAATAAGCTTATACAAGCTGTAGCACTAATAAAAACACTGTAATGTAATTCTCGCTGAGACAAATCAAGATTTATGTTTTTGTGACCACCTGTTGAGTACGCTTAATTCAAATGTATGGCCCAAAGTGCCCACACATATACTGCTAAGACCATGAGTGATACCTTAGGGAGCTTAAATTCCAATGACAGACTGCAGATCTTACTCTCAGACTGTTTCAGACCAGGCAATGTTTCAGTAGGTGCATAACTAGACTGCATGTGTTTAAACCAATGTGAAAACAGTCAGACAGTCCTGTGACATTGAACTTTGACCTTGTGAGCTCCATTCAATATGAACCTTCCTCTATAAGTAGGTGACCCATATGTAAAAGATGGGAAGTTTGGGAATAAAATTTTGGCTTAATATAAATCCACAAACTTTTCATGAAGTAAATTGTACGTGGGATCTTGAGAGAAAACTTATACACCACTACAAATCTCAACATTATTTTCTCTCTCTCTCTCTCTCTCTCTCTCTCTCTCTCTCTCTCTCTCTCTCTCTCTCTCTTTGTGAGAGAAAAACACAATACAAATAAAGTCACCTACCTCAAGTCTTCTGACCATGCTCCCCTCTCAATTTTTTTCTGGACCTGAAAATATCAAAAGATATAGGATAGAAGAAGCCATTTTACATATATTTTCATACAGCTTGAATTCATTCATTAAGTGAAGAATTACACAGATAATAAAAATATCTAATATGAAACATCCTTGAAAAAATAAACTGACCTATTCCTGAATATCAAATAACTAAACCTAAAAAATACATATTAATGTAAAATTCCACATTTCCTGATTTGACGAGCCCACAAGCAGGATGGAATAATTGCGGTTTCTGAAGCATTATAAATAGCCACAGTCATTGGTTATGGTGTCCAAAACATTACTTCCAACATTTGATTACTCACAGATTGAACTTAACTATAAAACCTCCAGTCACAGAAAGTTGAGGGTAATAAAAATAATAGCTGCCCACAAAATTGCTCACATTCAGCCTACATCCACCAGGTGTGTTATTTGAACACCAGGGCTTGTACATCTCAGGTTTTTATTCGAGCTTTGACATTCATTTACCTTATGTACATACATTTATCAGTATCAGTACCGGATATAATAGTGCTAAGTGGATATTCATAGCTCAACAGCTAATAAATCAACACAGAATAGCTCCCTATGACAGTTAATGTATCATTAAGACTTATTTAAGGAATTATGCCTCCTCAATAGCAATCATACTTTGACCCTCTAAACACAGGACTTTGGAAAAGATTCCTATCACAAAATGCTGAAATGTCACTATGATGGCTAGCAACAATCAACAATGACTGCAGTGTCAATTAAAGGTCTACAAATGGTTTGGCTATAATGTGTTATACTGATTATTTATGTGGATTATTGCTGGGAACCTATCTGTATGTACGACCAAACATCTTGTGAAACCACCAAAATATCACAGGCATCTTAACCATCTGCAAACAGGGGTAAAACATGGTCTGGAAGTTGGGCAATATACCTTGATAAACCACGAAGATGAAAGTTTTTTGTTTATATGCTGTTAACATAAGGTTTCACTTTTAACTAAGACTTGTCTGTTGTAAATATTCAACCACTGGTTATTTTCCTGCAATGTTATATTTTGTGGTTAGTTGCAGACAGCAGGGGAGGAAAGAGGAATTCAGAATTGGTATGAGGGGGAAAGGGGGGGGGGGCTCGCATAGCATAGCCGACAGGGAGGGCATGAGTAAGTGATGAAGTAACCCTTTCAGAAAATATAGACAGTAATGGGGTATTCTGGGATAATTAAAAGTGCAATACACAAAACCAGGCTCAGTTTTTCTGCAAAAAGCTTATTTTTCTTTAATTATTCTTATTTCTGCATGTTTTATGCCCAAAAAGGGAGGTATGCTCCCACTGCACCCCTCTCCCCATATCTGCCCCTGGAAAGCCTGCAATTGTCATCACTGTTTCAACTGAGGATCTGCAACCAGTTGCAGATTTTTTCATCCCATAGTTAGAAGCCATTTCTGGAAGGTAATAAAGTGCACAAGATATTATCATTTACATTTCATAATTTAAAGTCTGCATGAAAGCCAACCATGGTAAAAGTGCATCTTCTGGTGAAACAGGGAAAATAAGAAGCTATAAGAGTTATGATGCCTTGGTCAAGCCCACTGCACTATAATTATCCTTGTATTTTAATTTGTGTGGATTTAGCTTAAATATTCTAACCCAAAGAAACTTAAATAACAAACAAATTTCAATGGATTAAATGTCAGTCATATACAATCACACAAGAATGATAACTTTCAAGACATTCCAGATATTTTGAAATTTTATGAAAGTCCAAGCTAGAAGTCAAATCAACATCCCTTCCCATTTGTGATTTATATTCATATGCAATTATGATCAATGAAAAGTCTAAAATATCTAGTAATTTCAGTGTCCAAATGTCACACAGCAGCAAAGTTGCTGGTCAACTGCAAATTATGACCCAGTTTGATAGTTATCAATAGTTTCATAAGGTTATTTTAATCCTTATCTAAAACAGAGGGCAGTTTACATGTATATACACCACTATGCTGACCACTGAATGAACCTTTACCAAAGATAACCATACACTAGTTTTACTCTATACATTAGTATAACCTAATTCATATTACAGTCTATTCATTAATAAAGTTGTACAGTACATATCTACAATCTACCAACTAAGCCCTTAAAACCTTTAATGGCTGTTTCATGGAGACAGATATACTGCTGCAGTTATATGTGACCTTCTTTGACTAAAACTGTTCCACAAAGCCAGTCATGCACTCAACCTATATGATAAAGCCATCCATGGACTGAACCCATATTCATGGTCTATATCAACTAAGGTTATATGGTACACCAAGAAGCACTAATTAACCCTGTGGAACCAGGTTCTTCAAACCAGTATTATAAAACTATTTTGACTATCTTTATTATTAAATGGAAATATGAGAATGGCATGTGGCATGACACGAGACTGGCCCCACAGCTAACATGTGATTATCTTTATTATACCCAGTGCATATAAACCAATTAACAATGCATATATATGTGTGGTTCAACGTGATTACACAAATGGCTGTCTTTCATATTATGTTATGTACTCAGTTCAGTACATGTACCTATATATAATCAACCTGTTCAAGATATTTCCCAATAGTGCTATTTTATTCCTAACGCACAACAGGAAAACATAGTGATTACCAGCCAGTGAATTAATGTAAACCCTATACATTATACTCCATTTAACAAAATTTGATTTAAATGTAAGATATCAGTCTGTTTTATATTTGACCACCTGAAATTAGATCTATATGACTAAACATCATGATGACATCACATAATCCTATTATAATTTGCAGTCATCCCAAGAGCTTTCCACCTGCTTCTAACAAACTCTCTCTGCAGCTAAAGTCCAACCTTCAGACTGTCCCAGGTGTAAATTGCTTTGTATTTCTGTGCCCTTAACAAACCCTGACCTTGCAAAAATTTTGAAATCACTGATGATGCCTGCCTGATGATACTTGTGTTCCTACAGGCTAAAAAGCATGTGGCAAGTGGCAGGTCAGAATAAGGGTACACAGCTAGTAAGACAAAAGCACATTTAGTGTGAATAATCCAATTAGATCTAATTAAGTTTAACCAGATGCTGATTTTTATGTCTGATGATTGCCTGACAGGCCCTCAGCCCTCAAATCAAGATCTTGTAGCAATCTTAATATAAACATAAGGTCTACTGCATGGATATTATTGTCCAAAAAAAAATATTTATAGGTTAATTTAAGGATATTAACAATGTCAGTCTCAATTGGCTTTACCCTTCACCTTCTTAGTCATTCTTGCAGATATTTTAGCACCCTGGAGGACAATTAACCAAAGCAGAGACAGATGCAAGAAGGTTGTTATTTTTTCTGCTCTCCATGATATACCCATTCAGTCCCGAGTGAAGAAATGCACCCTTGGGATAAAGACCTGAGCCAGGGGTCTAAGTGCAGAAGAAGGTCTGACTGGCAAACAAACCCATAATTTTGTGGTCACAATTCCAGTGCCAAACTGTTACAACAAGCTCCAATGATTTTGTCAGAACAAACTTCATCAGTTGATTGCTATAATCATGAAATCAGGGGAAAAAAGTTGCAATGGATCTACAACATATGTCACACCACATCATACAGTGAGAACAGTACCAGTATTCACAGCTCAGGACTATATTGTGTATATGAAATATTTCTTCACATATTACATTTTCATGAGTTTCAAAGGATGAATAAAAAACAAGGCCTACAGGCCAAATGCAAACCTGTGCAATGAGATTACACCAGGTATAATGCTTCAATGCTGGACCATTACTTTTCAAGAACATGTGTAACATGTATATGAACAATGCAAGTACTAAACACTTAGAACAAGAAACAACTAAACAAACATCACTGCTGAAATTCAGGCATGGGTGCACACAACACAAAAACTAGAATACGGGTAGTCAACAACAACTACTTGTATCCGCCTAAATCAGAGTGGGACGGGTGAAGTGAGGCGTGGATTTAGTGGCAAGGGGAAATAGAGTGAGGTGTGTTGCATAATAGCCTGAATGTCTGCAGCCGAAATGTGTATGTAGGTTGTGCCACCTACCACAAAATCCAGAAAGCTGTCCAAGTTGTATACATTTGCAAAATTTTAGACAGATAAGTAAAACCACTACTTGTATATGAGTGATTTTATCCCACAGCAGACAAACAGAAGGACGCTGTGCAAAATGGTGGCAGGTGGCGCCACCAATTTTGTGTATGATTAAGAGCTATGTGAGATCTATACACATGCAAATTTTCAGGGGGATATGTCAAACCAGTCCTGAAATATAAGCATGAATGTCTGCAGTGTAAACATAAATGTAGGTGGCGCCACCAGCCACAAAATCAAGAAAGCTATCCAAGATGTATAAACATGAAAAATTTAGGCAGATAAGTCAAACCACTACTGAGATATTAGTGATATAAGCACATGGCAGACAAACAGATGGATGCTGTGCAAAAGTGGTGGCAGGTGGCGCCACCAATTATGTGTATGATTAAGAGCTATGTGAGATCTATACACATGCAAAATTTCAGGGGGATATGTCAAACCAGTCCTGAGATATAAGCCTGAATGTCTGCAGCGTATACATAAATGTAGGTGGCACCACCTGCCACAAAATTCAGAAAGCTATCCAAGATGTATAAACCTGGAAAATTTTAGGCAGATATGTCAAACCACTGCCAGGATATGAGTGATTTTATCCCAAAGCCAACTAACAGACAGACACTGTGCAAAATGGTTGCATGTGGCGCCACCAGTTTTGCGTATGATAAAGAGCTGTGTGAGATCTATACACATGCAAAATTTTTGCCCAATCGGTCAAAGGGTTCCTGAGATATAAGCTTGGATGTCTGCAGCGTAATTGTGAATGTAGGTGGCGCCACCTGCCACAAAATCAAGGGAGCTGTCCAGGATGTATACACATGCAAAATTTCAGGTAGATAAGTCCAACCAATGCAGAGATATGAGTGATTTTATCCCAAGGCAGATGAACAGATGGATGCTGTGCAAAAATGGTTGCAGGGGGTACCACCATTTTAGTGTATGTTATAAAGCTATCCAAGGGCTACATTTGTGCAAAATTTTTAGCCTGATCGGTCAAACGGTTCCCGAGATATGCGGGTTTATGTGTGGAAACAGACGCACAAATGGACGCTGGGCAGAGAGGAAAGGTCAGAGGTCAACCAACAAGTGACCCATGGGTCATGACGCTCAGCAGACTGACATGTGACAATATGTCCTTGCACAGGCAACTTATTACAATAATGTAGGTGGCATCATTGTTCATGTATATTAGCTTAAGTTCATCAAGACCCATAAGCACAACAAATTTGATGACAATCCAACCAGCCTTTCCTGAGGAATCTGGCAATTTGTGTGTATTTTGCATTATTTCTGGGGTGCTCAAACATACCGAGAATAAAGGTCACAATGACTGAATTTCAGGTTTCTGGGGAGAACTTTTGAGGAACTCTCAGGATATGAAGTTAGAAGATTCTGGGCCCAATGGTTATAATTTGTGCCCTACTTTGGTTTCAAATTTTCAGTTATTCTGAGGGGTGCTTATAAGCCCCATAGCTCAGAAAATATGGGTAACAGAGACCTTATTTCAAGTTTCCTAGGATACTTTTCATGGACCTCCCTTTATTTTAGGTTAGAAGATTTCAGATCCAATGGTTATGATTTGTGACCTGCTCGGTTTCAAATTTTATTTATGCTGGGGGGTGCTTATTAGCCCATAGCTCAGAGAATATGGGTAACAGAGACCTAATTTCACGTTTCCAAGGATACTTTTCATGGACCTCCCTTTATTTTAAGTTAGAACATTTCAGATCCAATGGTTACAATTTGTGCCCTGTTAACAGATGAACGCATCTTAAGAGGTCTCAAAAATAGAGAAAAAAATTTGTAAGAATCGAAAAAATACAGGTGGCTCCACCAGACTGCAGAAACTGATGAAACATTCCATGATCAATATCTATGCAAAGAATCATGGTGATCAGTGCAACAGTTGTTCAGATACTTGAGCTTTTGTTTCAAATTTACCATTATTCTGGAGGATACTTCAGAGCCCCATAGTTCAGAGTTCATGGGTAACAGAGACCACAGAGACTTTTCATGGGCCTCCATGCACATTGCATGTCAAGAGAGAAGATTCTAGGTCCCGTTGTTACGATTTGTGCCCTTTTAACAGATGACCGCATCTCAAGGTCTCAAAAATAGAGAAAAAAAATCGTAAAAATAAAAAAAATACAGGTGGCACCACCAGACTGCAGAAACTGATGAAACATTCCATGACCAGTATCCATGCAAAGAATCATAGTTATCAATGCATCATTTGTTCAGACACTGGAGCTTTTGTATCAAATTATCTATAAATCTGGAGGGTACTTCAGAGCCCAATAGCTCAAAGAATATGCGTAACAGAGACCTAATTTTAGGTTTCCAAGGAGACTTTTCATGGACCTCCCTGCATATCAAGAGAGAAGAATCTAGATCCAGTTGTTACGATTTGTGCCCTGTTTACAGATGACCACATCTTTTAAGGTCTCAAAAATAGAGAAAAAAAATCGTAAAAAATAATAAAAAACAGGTAGCGCCACAAGTTTGCAGAAACTGATGAATACTTCATGATCAATATCTATGCAAAGAATCATGGTAATCAATGCATTAGTTGTTCAGATACTTGAGCTTTTGTATCAAATTTTCCATTATTCTGGGGGGTACTTCGGAGCACCATAGCTCGAAGAATATCGGTAACAGAGACCTAATTCCAAGTTTTCAAGGAGATTTTTCATGGACCTCCCGGGATGTAAAGTAAGAAGATTCCAGGTCCAGCGGTTACGATTTGTGCCCTGTTAACAGACAGAGGGCCAGACGGACGACAGACAAAGGGTGATCACTATAGCTGAGATGACTTACAGTCAGCTGAGCTAAAAATGAGGGCGCAGCAGTTCACATGTGACCCGATCATAATTCTGAATTTAAAAAAATTCTTGATCAAGCATTAGTTGTTCAGATACTTGAGCTTTTATATCAAATTTTCCATTATTCTGGGGGTTACTTCAGAGCACCATAGCTCGAAGAATATAGGTAACAGAGACCTAATTCCAGGTTTTCAAGGAGATTTTTCATGGACCTCCCTGGATGTAAAGTAAAAAGATTCCAGGTCCAGTGGTTACAATTTGTGCCCTGTTAACGGACAGACAGCCAGACGGACGACAGACAAAGGGTGATCACTATAGCTGAGATGACTTACAGTCAGCTGAGCTAAAAATGAGGGTGCAGCAGTTCACATGTGACCTGATCATAATTCTGAATATAAAAAAATTCTGCCAAATGGTAATGGAGGAGTTCTCCGGAAACCTATGCGGCGGTAGCGGTCGCCGGAGCGGCGGCTTCCTAACGGAAGACATAGTATCCCCAAAACTCTGTTAATACAATGGTTGTAGCTGGCACCACCAGTCTTGTATATAAGGAAGAGATATATATACATATGCCCAATATCAAACTGATATGTCAAACCCCTCCTGTGAAATAAGCATCGACATACACTGTGGCACCACCTGTCTTGTAAATGAGAATTCCATCAAAGACAGGTCAAAATATCAGGCTATTACACCAAACTTCCCTAGAGTTTGATGCACTGGGCTGACAAGGCTAAGGTGAGTAAGGCACCCCCCCCCCCCCCAAGTGAACTGTGATAAATTGCTGCCTCAAGCTACTGAGTGAACTCTTGACCTGCACCTGGCTAGACTGAGTGAACAATTGACCTGTACCTGGCTGCACTGAGTGAACTCTTGACCTGTTGCATAATCTGACAAAGTTGGCAGTCTGCCAAAGCTATAAATAGATCCAGGCTGAACTTTGGTGCCAAATCTGATGCAGTGAGCAGTCTGCCAAAGCTATAAACAGAATGCAACTACTACACTGAGTGAACTCTTGACCTATACCTGGCTGCACTTCTTCCAATCCTGGCACTAAATTAAGTTGAGTAGGGATACCAATAATTTATAATCCATGTACAGTTGTCTTTATATAGCCACAGAGAGCTGAATATCCATGATTGTAACATTGCATGGTATGATGTATAACTTAAATCATAAATCTAATTTTTTTAAAAGCTTTTAAAAAAACTTTCTTTTCAATATTAACCAAAGATAACCTGAAATCTAAATGTCTAGTGGCATGATGTAATAGATGCTGATAAACTGGTGCCAGGCTAGATGTAACAGCATCACACCACTAACATATATTGTAAAATGACTCAATTCAATCTCCATAATTCAGCCAAAAATCATGTGAAACCATTAATGACAATTATAATAAGAATTACTGTGGGGATTATTCTTGTAAAATATTTAACAAACTGGCTTCAGTGGCGTCAGGGGTAAAACGTTTCGCAGGTTTGTAACTCATAAAGGAAGATACAGAAAACTGGCTAAGTTCAGCTTTCCGTAACTCAGCCAAAAAGCACTGTACCAAAACCATTTGAACAAACTTGAATTATCAACATCTGAGGATAATTAATGTGTGAGATTTAAGAATCTGACCCAGTGGTTTTTAAGAAGAAGATCTTTGTAGCCACTGAGCTTAAATTGGCTGTTATGGCATATGACTAAATTCAGCTTCCTATAACTTAGCCAAAAGTCACTGAATAGAGACCATTTGAACAAACTTCAGAAAGCACTACCCTAGGATCATTTCTGTGCCATATTAAACATTATGGCCAATTGGTTTCAGAGAAGAAGTTTTTTGTAGCTCTCAGTGTGATACAGGCACTGATGACCCTGTACAAAAAAGGCTGATGCAGGTGGTGCCACCAATACCTCAATTTCAGATATGACCTATTTGACCAACATTGGCATAAAATTAGGTGATGATAGCTCCAGCCGTTTCTGAGACTGAAATTTTAATATGCCTTTTTGGACAGATGACAAAGTTCAACCTCCTGTAACTTGGCCAAAAATCAACTGGAACCATTCGAACAAACTAGAGAGAGATTGTTCCAGGGATCATTTCTGTGAAATATTGGACAATCTGGCTGGACAGTTTCGGAGAAGAAGATTTTTAAAGCTTTTTTAGCTTTTTCCCTATGAAATCTAAGAAAATGCAGTTAGAAAAAAATAAACAACATCCGAATAAGTTTTTCAGATGACTGATTATTTTTTAAAAAATTTGGTGATGCTAGTTCCTGCCATTTTTGAGATAGCTATGATTAATGTACAGACAACGCACAAAGTATGACACACAACGGACGACGACGCACCATCGCATTAGCTCACAGGTTCGCTAAAAAAAGATCAACAGTACCCTTTTAACTTGCCAGATAAGTTTCTAAAACAATTGGCTTGTAAATATCACCAGTGTGATCATTTTATAATAATTCAAATCATTATATTTTACCAATTGTCATTAGATATTATAAGGTGATCAGTCTAATGGAATGAAACAGTTATTTAGCAGACTTCTGTGCAGGATAACTTTCTAATTACAATTCAGTTTATTATTTAACTGTCAGCCTTTGATAAGTGTTCACAGAGAATTCATTAATAAGCATGTTCATACATTTGACTGGGTTTACCCTTAAAGTGACAGGCACAGATAAAACTAATTAATAAACAGTTTAGATTTAGGTGTTCACAGGAGGGCAAGAAAGGTGTTGAATGTATTACACAATATGTCTTGTATTAATGCTGTAAGAAATACCTTAATTGCAATTATTATTTTGGGCAAATGTATAAATAGAGATACTGGTTACTGAACCAGAGAGTGAAGGTCAGAGCTAAAGAGGAGAGAGTCGAAGAGTTAGAGAGCTAGGAGAGAGAGAAGAGACAGGAATAAGAACAGGAGTTAACAGAGAGAGAGAGAGAGAGAACAGAATCAGTTAAGTGGAAAATAGGGAAAACTATCAACATATATATTTTGGACATTTGTTATTGTTAACTTTGATTGAATAAACTTGAAAGTAAATTACATCTGGATTAAAGAATTCTTCTATCTGAGAAATCAGCAATCTGTGAATAAAAGCACGTAAACAACTGGACGGTGATATAAACAGAAGGTTCTGCAGCCAAGCTTGTAATGTATCAATATATTCCCACAAAACACCAGTACCTTGAGAATTACACTGGCTTCCAGTAAAAGAAATCAAACAATTAAAGGATGTTGGGACCACAACAGGCTTCCAGTAATTATAAGGTCTTTTTGAGGGAAAAAAAAAACATTTATCAAATGAATCTGAACAAGGTTTAGTCTTTCCATTATTCATCAATCACCTGTCCTATTCAGCCTGGTAAACAACAGACCCATAAATACTGACCATTTATCCGTTCTACGGTGTAAGCATAAAAGCATGGACCACTTTGCTTTGCGGTCCCTGCTTCTGATACCTCTTTGTTATGGAAATGTCTGCATCAGCAGAGCACTATGTAGGCAAATCTGGACAGTTCTAAAGAAATAGTGAAATGGAAAATGATCATATGATTGTACATCTCTGGTAAAATCTAGAATAGAAAACACAGAAAGAAATAGGTAGGCAAGCATGTCTCACACCAATATTGAAAACATCACCCAAGATAATTGTCAAGCCAGGCAACCCTCTACATGTACCCAATAAATAGGAATCATTTGTTTAAATATCCCTGGACACATAACCAACAGACTGGATGTGATTTGTTCCAATGAATCAACATGTAGTTAATGGAGGAGAAAAAGAAGAAATTACTAATTAGGCCTGTCCTCCAGATGCTTGGCAGCCACACTGGAGCTTTATCAGATATCTTAATGAGAAATCTGAACAGATAATAAAACTCTGACAGATAATACACAAAGGCTGTTAAAACACATTATCACTGGTATGATAAATGTCTTAAATAACAAAACCACTGATGTAAAACCAAATAAATCAGAAACATAAAACTTTTAATATTCTTCTCATTCAAATATTTTATATTGGTATATAAGGTGATTACAACAATCAGGAACCATAAATTACCAAAGACAATTTCTCAAATAAATCACAGTTGCTTTATCATTTGATACCTGTAAAATATAAAGTAAAATACCTTTTTTTCACTCTGGCTATAAAAGTTTCTGTTACAAATTTCTCTTACTAGATGGTGACACTTGTAACATGACTTCTGTCTTTTTTATATCAGTATCTAAAACAGATATAATGAGCATCTTCTAGATTAATATTTTCAGCAACCAAAATATGGCTTATTTAATGCAATAAATTTGCCATGATACATGAAAAAAATATTTAGACAGCAATGAAGATATCTGAACATTAAACCTATTCAAAAGCTCATATGCATTCTCCAATTGTGAAAATCCAGGTTACTAACTGTAATGTGCTTAATAGAAAGGTTATGAAAAAGGGCAATTAGAGTTAAACGTTAAGAGCAGACTTTGCTGACAGGGAATTAAATGATACCAGCATATAAGCTGCCCTGATACTAATATTTAAGTTACCAAGTAATCACTGTTCACATATTATATAAAAAGTAATTATTTTCTGTCAAGCAAATTAACTGTCAGTTATTTCCTAATAACCATTATCTTATACAAAATGTCATTTTTATTTTGCCTGCTTTGCAGATAGAAAAATGCCATGCCCTTAAGCATTACTTACACACTGATACTAAAGTACCAGGTAATAGCTCCACATGAAACACAAACACAAGTTTCTTACAGATCTCACAGATTCAGACACATGCATTATACATGCATTGGCTATATTTGCATTCTTGCTCTTTTTATTACCTGACAACATAAACACATGAATTAACCGTATAAATGCAGACACTCTCTTCTGTTAAAAATTACAAAATTAAATTAATGGCTGCAATATGATCACTAATTACACAATAAAGTCCCAACTCTAGTTTAAATCCTTTGTAACTTATAAGGTGCTGAATTAGCAAACGTAACTCATAAATTCAACATTTTTTATATGTTTACTGTCATTTACAACTACGCTTGTTAAGTTCTGTGTAATGACTGCAGATACAGGAAGACAACTGTAATCTTCAAGAAACATAAATCCTGCTGAAAACAAATAGTCTAATATCCCAATCTAAGACCTGACTGACATTAATTTCAAAGTGTAGTATTTATCCGCTAATGAATATTTAATTAAGGTCACTGAGGTCAAACTACCCATATTTATTTGTGGTTTCAATTTCGTTTTGACAGCTTGGGTAAATGAGATATTTTGTCATGAATAATAGGACATTAAAACACTGAACAATGATGATATTTCTGCCTTTGGCCTGATTTAAAATTACGCAACAATATGGCAAAGAACTATGTTGATTTATTTTTCATTTTGTTCCATGAGCAATTTATCTTGCAGCACTAAATTTACAGCATAAATGAGGGGAGGTCATCCTTGACCTTCAAGCAGACTATTATTACTGGTATAGTTGATATTTTGCATGAAGTGGGGCTCGTTTTACATTTGAACTTTATTTTTATACAAACTAAGATGATTAAGAGCTTAAAGCAATAGGCAACTTGGTATATTGTGCCATACTGAAATTACTTTGTTTCCTGCCCATGTTCAACCACTACCGTAAGTATTGTGAAAATGGTTCTAACAGTGTTTGTGAAAGCCTGTTAACAAACAAACAGACATACACAGGTGTAAACATAACCTCCTGGGTGGATGTAGTAAACTAATACACAGCCAAAATGAAATCAATGTGTACTTACAGACTGCTAAAACTCAAGGGATTTCCATATTCTACAGATTGAAATAGGAACTTAAGATTTTTCTTCAATTCTGGTGAATAAAATCTACACAGAGTAAGGCTTCATGATAACTCGTCTATTAGAAATATGATAACTTTCACCATCATTAAACTGTCAGAGTCCTCTCTAGGTCATGGAACTAACCTTTAGAAAGGCTGAAGTGGTAACTGGAAGCCAGAGACTGGGCACCGTTTAGCTGAAACAGCATCTTGAGCAGTGTTACAGATCCAGTGATTAAAAGTACCTGGCTGAATGGCAAGTTCTTTATTTCTACAATGCACTGTTAAATGTCACAGCTGGAATATTTCTTCATTTTGTTTTCAGTTAAAAAAGTAATCACAGAAAAGTTACAAAATGGCACATGGTGGCACCAAAACTACTTAGGTTTTTATAGTTAACATTACATCGTTTCCTAAGTAGTGAACTCAGAGAACTGGAATAATCCTCCTACAGAAATTTATTTAATGTCATCTTCATGCAGCTGATTAGTTATTAAAATGGAATGAATTTCAAAAGGGAAACTGTTCAAACTATGGGCCCATTGGAAGTGGATTTCATTTGTTGAGATGAAAGACAAATCCTGGGAAGGCAAAAAAGATGATCAGGTACTGGAACTAAAAAAAAATGAAGGCATTTCATTTTGAACAGACTGAGCAAAAATGATTTTACCATCAAGGAACCATCATTGAAACACAGCAAATCACAGAAATTGCAGAAAATACACGCTCCCATTATTTAAAATCCAGTTATGAAAATTCCAGCTAGGATTGTATATTTTGTTTTTTTAAACTACATCTCCAGTTAAGACACCATAAAGACTTTGAAAAATTCTGTGGCAACTGTGGAAACATGATATGATTTTAAACAGTAGTAACATGTTAAGCTGCAGGTAGTCAGAATGAACAAACCTTGGTTAAGATTATGCAAATTATAATAATTTGGAAAATAGTCACTATAATAATTAAACTTCAGAATCTTCTGATATTAAAGAGTAGAACTGCTTTGACTTTGGGGGGTGGGGTTTCTTACTGAGTGTCATTCCAATTTATCTTTGCATATATTTTGAAGTTTTTAAAAACAAATACAAAGGTACACTGGCAGTTAATAAATCAAATGTCTAAAATTAAAGCAACGTGATTGTACTGAATCAACCTCTTTATCTGGGTCTGCCTCAATATTTAATGGACCTTCCCTGGCCCATTTCCATCCCACCAAAAAGTTGTGAGAGTTGTTTTCATCAAACCCACAAATAGACAAACAACAGACACAGATGAGAACATAACCTCCATGGCAGATGTAAAAGCTGATTGAGCTCATCTCTTCAACTAAAAAGTATTGTATTTGCAGTCTTGCCTGAAATAAAGCTGTCATTTAAATGACAGCTATGTTGTTTCATATCATATGCAGTTGATGATATTTCCTGATGTATTGATAACTACTAAAACCTCCAGTTTATTTCTGTACAATCTAATCATTAAAAAAAAAATTTAATAATCAGTAAAATGCTACCATATGCTATACTGCACTATATTCTTGACACAAAGCATGGTCTGCAGATCCTGACTGCAACTTTAAGGTGTCAAAAGGTGGACAAACAACACTGGTAATATTAACTACCTGATAAACAAGGTAAAAGCCTGAGGTGTGGACACCCTGCCAGGCAGACACATCTCTAACAGACCTTAGTTATCATCCCTGTTCACTAATAACACATAGGGGAGACCAGGTTGTAATGTAACAGCATTACAGCCACACTCTCTCTCAAGTTAAGACACTGCTATGACCCTGTATTGCATTAGCTCAGCTGATAGAGACACTGGGGCGTACATTAGATGTCACATTCAATATCTTACAAGTCATTAGGTCCTGCCCACTTGGAAACATCCGTTATACTAAATGAGGTATACATGTCAAGATGCTGATGGAAAAATGCTAGGGTCAATAGCTGCCCATACATCTTGTACTTATTAAAACACATCCATATACAGCAGTGCTGGGATGATCATAATATATACTCTTCACAGAAGGGAGGTTAACCTTAGAGAATAATACATAGAGCTCCACATGGCACTAGAATAGTTGTAACATTTTCTTGGGGCTTTTATCAAGATAGCACTAGCAAACAAACAAACATTTACTGAATGGTACTGTATCTATGTTCCAAAGTAATTATATTGCACTAAACCAATACTCCACAGTACCCACCAGGTACATTCTCTGGTGCTAATGTTCCACAATATGTATGCTCCCCAGTCCCCCTTTTCCCAAAGACCATTATATGACATTATGATGATTACAAATAATGAAGAAATTAAAGAAGAAAGTAATAGCCTGATAAAAAATAAGCCGCAAAATCAAGATATCTGCATATACAGATGGGTGGTTTGATAAGGCAAAGTAAATTAAGATATATATATATATATATATAGACATATGTCAAGGGAAGAATGAGAATCTGGGAAGATCCGGAATCCTCCCGTGAAAAATGAGAATTCTGATTTTTCCCAGGAAAAATGAGAATTCTGATTTTTCCTAGGAATAATGGAAATTCCCATTCTTCCTGGGAAAAATGAGAATCATTTCGTACTATGATTTGATTCTCAATTTTCCCGGGTAGAATGAGAATTCTGATTTTTCCTGGGAAAAACCAGAATTCTTAGTTTTCCCAGCAAGCTCCAATCTGTTAAAAGATATCCTTTTAATAGTTAAGGTGGGATAAGTTTGCATATTTTACTACAGTATTATAACCAAACTATAATGTTAATAACTGACCATTGCTAAAAGAAAAGTAACATTTTTTGTCATGAAAAAAAGTAGGTCACATATCTGTTAAAATGAGTTTTATTCGAATATGATAGTACTAAACCCATCACATACAAGTAACTTAAAAACAAGCACACCTGATATTTACATATTAGTTCTTAGCACACATGATTCCATTATAAAGATTTCTAGATGTGAATATTTTTAATCTACAATTCAGTGAAGATAAACATCTATGTTAGATTGACTAATACATCTGACAAGTTGTCTATACATGTTAAGTTCAACCATGAAAAACATATACCTGTTATTTTATATGCTAATTTTATTTCCTTTTTAACACTTGAGCAGTTCAGAATTAATGTGAAAGAAAGATGATCACAGTTTCTTTTTGAAAAAGAGAAATAAGTATCAAAACAAAATTAAAAGAGTTAAGTTTGCATCAATAATTCCCATTCTTCCCAGGAAGAATGAGAATTCTCATTTTTCCCAGGTCTGAATTTCAAAACTGAATTCCAATCTCTCCCGGGAAAAATGAGAATTCTCAATTTTTTTTGAGTGGCAAGGAAAGATGTTTTTAATAATGAACTTAAAGTTGCAGCAGGAACAAATTTTTCTTTATATTTACTGTAGCTAATATAGTGTTCTTACATTAGTTTTATTTATTTGTTATTATTACATTATGACTGACATTTTCTGGGAATCTCTAGCCCATTCCTTCATCCTTCCACTGCTTTTCTATATGTATCTTAAACAGGTTCAATACATCTGGTTACAAGGGCATAAAAAAAATTCATTAATTCCTAGAGTGAAAAAAAAATGTTTAACTTAGTTTAAATACCTGCCAAAAATATCACTGCCTCTTCTGCAACTCAATTCATCAACACTAGAAACCCTAGAGATTGAATGATGTGTTGAGGAAGACAAATAAATCGCATAGTCATGGATATAATACTTGAACCTAATTTGATAAAATGGATTGCTTAATGATATCATTACAAAGGATACCATTAAAGATTTGCAGTAGCAGTCACAAGAAAACCATTCATAATGTAAATATTCTTTACATCTAAATTCAATATTACATCTAGAATTACTTTTTCGTGCTCCCATGTCAGTTAGGTTTCAACAACTATCATGAACAACTTGTGGGCAGCTGATGGAACAAAGTACAGTAAGCTGCAGGTCTGCTGTACCATGAAATATAGATTCTTCAAACTGGAGGAAGTCATCTTTCACCACAAAAGTGAGACTCAATAGGAAAATAAATATTTACTTCCTACTTCATTACAAGAAGAAAACATTAAATATAAGTTTGTATCATGAAATTCTCATTAAAATTATAATACCTCACAGACGGTATATTGACAAGGAACTTCACAATCAAGGGCTTTCACTTTAACAAGTGACCCGTGGGTCATGACACTAAGCCAACTGGCATGTTGACAATATGTCCTTGCACAGCAAACAAATTAATATAATGTAGGTGGCATCATAGTTCATGCATGTTAGCTGAAGTTCATCAAGACCCATATGCACATCAAATTTGATGACAATCCATCCAGCTGTTCCTGAGGAATCTGGCAATTTGTGTGTATTTTGCATTATTTCTGGGATGCTAAAACATGGCCTTTAACTCAGATAATATAGGACACAGTGACCTCAATTCAGATTTCTGAGGAGAACTTTGAGGAACTCTCAGGATGTCAAGCATGAAGATTCTAGGTCAAATGGTTATAATCTGTGCTATGCTTTGGTATCAAATTTCAATTATTCTGAGGGGTGCTTATAAGCCTTTTAGCTTGGAAAATATGGGTAACAGAAACCTAATTTCAGGTTTCCAAGAAGACTTTTCATGGACCTCCCTGGTTGTCAAAATAAAAGATTCTAGGTCAAATGGTTCTGATTTGTGCCATGCTTTAGTATCAAATTTTCAATTATTCTGAGGGGTGTTTATAAGCCCCATATTTTGGAGAATATGGGTAATAGAGACCTAATTTCAGGTTTCTAAGAAGACTTTCCATGGACCTCCCTGTTTGTTAAAAAAGAAGATTCTAGGTCCAATGGTTATGATTTGTACCCTGCTTTGGTATCAAATTTTCAATTATTCTTGGGGATACGTATAAGCCCCCACAGCTTGAAAATATATGTAACAGACACCTCGAAGATTCATGGTGATCAATGCATTAGTTGTTCAGATACTTGAGCTTTTGTATCAAATTTTCCATTATTGGGGGGGGGGGGGTACTTTAGAGCCCCATAGCACAGACGTTTTGGTAACACAGACCTAATTTTAGGTTTTCGAGGAGACATTTCATGGGCCTACCTGCATGTCAAGATAGAAGATTCTACGTCCAGAAGTAACGATTTGTGCCCTGTTAACAGATGGAGCCATCTTTTTAGGGTCTTAAAAATAGAGAAAAAATATTGTAAAAAATTGAAAAGAATAAGGTGCCGCCACCAGTCTGCAGAAACTGATGAAACACTCCATGATGAATATGCATGCAAAAAATCATGGTGATCAATGCATTACCTGTTCAGATACTTGAGCTTTTGTATCAAAATTTCCATTATTCTGGGGGGTACTTTGAAGCCCCATAGCTAAAAGGATTTGGATAACCTAATTTAAGGTTTCCAAGAAGACATTTCATGGGCCTCCTTGCATGTCAAGATAGAAGATTCTACGTCCAGTCGTTTCGATTTGTGCCATGTTAACAGATGACCATCTGTAAAGGTCTCAAAAATAGAGAAAAAAAAAATGTAAAAAATTAAAAAATTACACGTGGCCCCACTAGTCTGCAGAAACTGATGAAACACTCCATGATCAATATTCATGCAAAGAATCATGGTGATCAATGCATTAGTTTTCAGATAATTGAGTTTTTGTATCAAATTTTCCATTATTCTGGGGGGTACTTCAGAGCCCCATAGCTCGAAGAATAAGGGTAACAAAGACCTAATTCCATTTTTACAAGGAGACTTTTCATGGGCCTCCCTGCATGTCATGATAGAAGATTCTATGTCCAGTCGTTACAATTTGTGCCATGTTAACAGATGACCATCTGTTAAGCTCTCAAAAATAGAGAAAAAAAACGTAAAAAATAAAAAATTACAGGTGGCCCCACTAGTCTGCAGAAACTGATGAAACACTCCATGATCAATATCCTGCAAAGAATCATGGTGATCAATGTATTATTTGTTCAGATACTTGAGATTTGTATCAAATTTTCCATTATTCTGGGGGGTACTTCAGAGCCCCATATCTCGAAGAATATCGGGAAACAGAGACCTAATTCCAGATTTCCAAGGAGTCTTTTCAAGACCCTCCCGCATGTCAAGATAGAAGATTCTACGTCAAGTCGTTACAATTTGTGCCCTGTTAACAGATGACCACATCATTTTAAAGTCTCAAAAATAGAGAAAAAAATCGCAAAAAATAAAAAAAAATACAGGTGGCACGACTAGTCTGCAGAATCTGATGAAACACACCATGATCAATATCCAGGCCAAAAAATATTGGTGATCAATGCTTTAGTTGTTCAGATACTTGAGTTTTTGTGTCAAATTTTCCATTATTCTGGGGTACTGCAGAGCACCATAGATCCAAGAATATGGGTAACAGAGAACTAATTCTAGGTTTCCTATGACATTTTTCATAGACCCCTCTGGATGTACAGTTAGAAGATTCCAGGTCCAGCGTTTAGGATTTGTGCCCTGTTAACAGAGAGACCACTGGACGGCTGGACGGACGACGGACAAGGAGTGATTGCTAAAGCTCAGATGACTTACAGTCAGCTGAGCTAAAAACAGGCATACAATGGCAAATCAAATACATCATGTGTAAATATACACATCAAATCATATCAATAGAAAGGATTTCTAAAACCTGTCTATAAATACAGACCTGACTTTTCATCACTAAAAGGATGGTCAGGCAAAAGTTTATCACTTTTTGTCATGAGCCCACATTGGCAAAACTGCAATCAAAGACTTTGATTAGTGCAGAAATCTAGGCACAAAGCACTAATCAGCACTAAATCCTTGGATGGCCTGATTTTTTTAAACATATTTTTTTCTGCTTTATTTATCTATCTATGGCTATCTGAAATCTATTGATGGCTGCCAAATGTTTTCTTATATGAATGATGATCAACCCATATGTGAAAGGTTGTATTATTGATGGCAGGCATTCCATTAGTAAGGATCTGATTACTTTGATGCTGCACATAAAAGGCATGTCCTGATCTGATCAGTGCAATCTGGTCAGCATGAAATATACCTGTTGTATCAGTGGTCAGGATCCCTCACAACAGTGGAATCACATATTTACTCCTCAGATATTTACCCCTTTCCTTTCACGAACAGACTGTTTTTATCCACAAGTTTGTTAGTTGGTATGTTGTTACTGGGTTTATGGTTGCTACAATTATACAAAAACAACCATTTTCCAGGAAACTGAGTGGAGTGGTAGTATATGGACCAGGGAAGAGAACAATATAATTTGGTGTTCTATATGTATATATATATATAAAGGGACAAATCTCTTGGCAGAGGTATGCATTCTACAGAGAGGCATTCTAGTTAACAGAAGAATGCCATTAAATGAAATTGAATTTTCTCTCAAAGACATAAAATAATAAAAAAATATCTTATTAAGCATAAGAATGCATTACATTAAGAACCTGGGTGATATTTGATAAATAAAACCTCTAAATGACATCAAGTTTATTCTGCAGTAACATTAAATAATGTAATAAAATATCTCAGTGCTTTCATCTGCAGTGCCGGGAATATGATACGAATCTTGTAATACGATTATAAAGCACCTTGTGTGTGTCATGTGACAAGTTTTTACAGTTTATTTTACCAAAGGGACTGTGATGGTCTCAGGGATATAAAACCTGCATGTAATAACATTTACAATCACACCACCACAGTTTACTTGATAACTTTACTACAGAGATTATAAAGTTATAAAAGTTTGAAAAAGCATTGAACAGACCAAAAGAATAATCACTCTGCTCTTTTCCCGAGAATGACCAGCCTTTATAGCTTGGGTTGTCAAAGTCAGCATTTTTGCAAATAAATGACCCATGACCCAGGATGCTCAGCTGTCTAGTTCTATCAACAAGGAAGTCTCAATTGAAGACTCTATGCATGGCTTGATCTTTTCATGATTGCTTATTGAAATTACATTACTACAGTGACCTCATTTCAAAATTGGTAAAGGGCCTAAATGCTGAGTCATTTACAGGAGGGTACATATTCTTCCAGAAAAATATCACTTTTCACCGTTTTTTTCAATCAAATTCAGATTCCACAATTTATGGACTCTAAACTGAAACTTCCCATCTAACTAAGTTCTTCCCAATGTTATGAACTGTTACAATATTATCAAAGAAAAACCAAAATGTCTTCCCTGGTTCTGATTAAAATAACAAATTATCTATTTTGCAGTTAGGCATGTACTTTAATAAGAATGGACAGCTTTCTTAGCACCATATGATGCCTAATTATACTATCTTAGATTGATTTATCTGAATATTTTTTACATTAATGCTGAGAGAGACCCAAACTAAATCTGATTGGCCACATTGGTGTCTCAGCTGCCTGAGAGTAACAATAACAGGTCTGTTCAACATGCTTAATCTATATAATACTACTGATCCCTCTAGCCTTATGTTTACACTCTGGTCATGGTTGTTTTTATTAGTATCTATTACAGATACTGTTTAACTGCCAGCTGCAGGAGGCCAGGAAGCCCCTGATCATGACCTTGTTACAGTGCATACATATTTTCACTCATATTTACTCATGTTTTACCCTTCTGTTACTCTTCGCACTCCTCTGTAAGTATCCATAACAGTGAAATTAATCAGCTAGAGAATCTCTTATGACATGAGTAAGTCTGACAGGGTAGGTTGTATCAAAGATTTACACCAATGTTGTTGATGTGGAAACAATTTTTTTTTCTTCTGTATGTCTGTGACAATGATTCTGTAATATACTGGTAAAATGTCAAAGCAAGTCTATTGATTTTTTTTAGATCTCCCATGATTTCTGTAATTGGCAAGTTGGCCATAACCTACCACAAGGAAACATGGATGGTCAATATGCAGATGGCAGCTGCATATTTGCCACTTTATTTACATATTTCTCATGTGGGACTTCCTCACTCATACTATAACAGTGAGATAATGCCGTATATGCAGTGCAGTACTTGTAAAAGTATGGACTGCCTTTGCAGTGTAGCCCTCTTCAGGATTTGAGTGGGCTCCATATATCTATAGGTCTGAGGTAAATGGCTATCTTAGCCTGAATCAAAGCCAGTGCCAAAGCAGAAGCTGAGTACAATAGTTAGACCAAACCTGTTACAAATTAAGGAATAACAAGGGACCCATGGGTCACAGCGCTCAGCTGATCGTGATTTGACTATAAATGTTTCTCCACTGTGATACTATATCGAGTCGATAAAGCTTATGAATATCACGGACATGTTGGGCTATTATAAAGGAATGTAATGTAATATGTGAGTAAATGATAAATGAAATTACCTGACTGATGGATTAATAGAGTCAAATATAGTGGTTTATTTTTTTTTTATTTAGGAGGGGTTGAAAATTGTGATATATTTGAGCAAATATGAATGCAATGACAGCAGTAATAAGCAGTAGTAGAATGATGATAAGGCTATTTGTTGAAGGATCTAAAGTGTATGGGGTAGTCTGCAAGCTTTCAATTTGACAGATATGATGTTATGATTAACTATGCTGATGAAGTGATTTATGAATATGTGACTGTATGACACAATATCTCTTTAGTCTTGACAAGGTACATTATTGTGATGCCCACTATGTCTACAGATTACACAATATTGACATAATTTCTGGCATGTACATAGGTACCTATGGACGAATAATTATACAAAATATTAAAGTATGAATATATCTGATTCATCTTGTTCTTGCTTACTGAGGCTGACTTTGGGATGGGGTCGGAGAAGGGAAAAGTGAGGGCAGCACAAAGGTGGATGTAGAAATATTCTATTGTAATGTTTTTCATTTATATAAGAATATGAAAAGCTAAGAGGAAAGGGGCCCTCCTACTTGGTTACAGTAAAGTTCTAAATATATGATTGCAATTAATACTCTGACAAGACTGTCATGAAGAAAAACAGTAAAATTTTGAGATACTGTGATGCATATGAAAATTTACAGATGGACAGGCAAGTGGACAGAATGGACTAATACCTTTATTTCACCTTCAAGGGAATAATGCATTTAAGTTTATATATAATCCTATGTTTTTTTAAGCATATCCACTTTTTCCATTAAGAAGTTTTTATCTGAATCATTTTTTTATTTACAGGTTTTATAAATTTTAAATAAAAAACCTGAAAATATAAGTTAAAATATTAGAATTGTTGCAAAAGTTGCAATCATTATATATACAGAGTAAAAAACTGAAACTATAATTTAAAATATTAGAATTGTTGCAAAAGTTGCAATCATCATATATCCAGAGTGAAGCTCATATTGGATCATATTATGCATACACATATATTCTATTATTTTTAAATCATAAATGTTTAAACTGAATTTAAATCACTATTAAAAAGTTTTGCACATTGGAGTTTTCAGTACATGCTTAATTTTATAAACCAAAATAAAATAAAAGTAAATTTGATAAAATAAAGCATCTTTTCAAATAAAGTATACACACTGTTGGTTGAATTAGGGACAAATAATATCATTGTGCTAATAACTATCTCAGTTTTAATTTATTACTGGAATTAATAGTCAATTTCACACCTGGTGAAGTTTTTACTCTTCTGAAGTAAGGAATTACTTATCTGATGAACATCCACACTTTCATAGCAATACACCACTTTGTGGACACAATTAAATGTACACTTTAATCATTGTAACCCTGGTGGTACAATACAAAATCTAAAATGTAGCATAGCCTAGAATAAGAATGAATCAAATACAGAAAATAATAACATTCATCCAGTTCATGCAACATATCGGGGGGGGGGGGGGGGGGAGGGCAGGGCAGAGGGGAAGCCTGCTTGTAGTGGCCAGGCTGACCCAAGGCAAGCTGCCTGGGGTGGGTTACATAATGCAAGTGAAGAGATTGATTTCATTTATTTTTTTAACAAATGGAGTGCCACTGTCATACAGATTTTGACCTGGCCATATAACTGATAAGCAGAACATATAAGATAAAGAGTTGAACTATTTATTAAAATTTAATAACAAATATTGTGCCAAATATAATTTTTATTAAAAATAATAAGAGAATCATATGACTTTTTTAATAAAATATAACTGAAATGATTATTAAAATAATATTATAGAATATATTCATGAATGCATTCATGAATACATTTTGAAAGTATTTGCACTGGTATTCAAATACTTTCATTTTTACCTGAATTCCCATTCTTATGCAAGAAATTTTATAATGGAGTACATATTCATATTCATATACATTTGCCAAGTATTCGCACCATGTCTGGTATTTATTCAGTTTTAGCCAAACAATGATGTTGAGAATCCAGAATATAAACAAAGGACCCATGGGTCACAACAACCAGCTTAAGTTTGAAATTTTTGCAAATGCAAAATATGAAAATATTCTATTGTAATGTTTTTTATTTATATAAGCATATGAGAAGCTAAGAGGAAAGGGCCCTCCTACTTGGTTATAGTAAAGTTCTCAATATATGATTGCAAACTAATACTCTGACAAGACTGTCATGAAGAAAAACAGTAAAAGTTTTGAGATACTGTGATGCATATGAAAAATTTGCAGATGGACAGGCAAGTGGACAGAATGGACTAATACCTTCACTTCACTTTCAAGGGAATAATGCATTTAGATTTATATATAACAACATGGCATCTACAAAATTATTCCTTGAATCCCTATTAAAACGTTTTGCACATTGGAGTTTTCAGTACATGCTTAATTTTATTCACCGAAATAAAATAAAAGATTCAGTACATTTGATAAAATAAAAACATCTTTTCAAATAAAGTATACACACTGTTGGTTGAATGAGGGACAAACAATATCATTATGCTAATTACAATCTCAGCTATAATTAATTACTGGAATTAATAGTCAATTTCACACCTGGTGAAGTTTTACTCTTCTGAAGTAAAGCATTACTTATCTGATGAACATCCACACTTTCATAGCAATACATCACTTTGTGGACACAATTAAATGTGCACTTTAATCATTGTAACCCTGGTGGTACAATACAAAATCTAAAATGTAGCATGTCCAAGAATAAAATAAAATACAGAAAATTATAACATTCATCTAGTTTATGCACCAGCTGGGGGGGGGGGGGGGGGGTGAGTGCAGGGCAGAGGGGAAGCCTGCTAGTAGTGGCCAAGCTTGGCCATGGCAAGCTGCCTGGGGTGGGTTACATAATGCAAGTGAAGGCTGTACTACTAGGTGGGCCAGATGTAAACAACACTTGACATGGTGTATGAAAACTTGAATAAAAGCTACTCTTTTCAAACAATTTCTTTGAAATTTCAGATTTTAACAGATTAAATCCTTATGTATATATGCTGTGAAAATAAAATCAACAGTACTTACAGGGAAAAAATGTGCCACTGCCAAATTTGGACAAAATTTAAGGTACTGATTTTTTATTTATGCTTATAACTTGAACAATTTGCAAAATTCAGATCTAATTTTGGGTAAAAAATTGAATCTTGATTAAATAAAGTTATATTCCTGAAAAAAAGTCTCCAGCTTCAGCAATTCTCATGTTAAGTGAGCAAATATATTTCCTTATTTTTAAAAAATTGCATTATATTTGGGCCTATAACTTCAAAATAATACCCAATACTGACCTAATTTTTGGTATGTGCACAGTAAATGTATGGAAGAATATGAATACTAAATCTGATCAAAAACAGATCAGTGGTTTTGATATTAGGCAGCCTTGAAGTGAAACAATGGCTTTTTTATGGAAAACGGAGGTTTTTCCTTAATATCTCGAAGGAACGAAGTTCTAATGACCCAATTTTTGTTATGGTAGGAGATTTTGGGGACATCTAATGGTATGCAGAATTTTGGATTCGTAGGTCCAACAGTTTTAAAACGTGCCCTGTTAACGGACGGCCGGACGGACGGACGACGGACAAAGGACCACGACTATAGCTCAGATGACTTATAGTCAGCTGAGCTAAAAAACGTGCCGTGGCCAAAGTTGGGCAAAATTTAAGGCCCAATTTTATATTTTTGCCAATATTTGAAAAAATATAACAGATTTTGACCTAATTTTTGGTATACAATTAAATTTTGATTAATTAAAGTTGTATTACTGGAAAAAGTCCCTACCTTTAACACTTTTGGTCTTAAGTGACCAAATATCTTCCTGATTTTTTACAAAGTTCATTATGTTTGGGCCCATAACTTTTTAAAATTATATAATACTTACTTAATATCTGGCATGTACATAGGAACTATATAGAGGAATATTTATGGTAAATATGAAGAAAACCAGATGAGTGGTTTTGATATTAGGCAGTCCTGAGGTGTGAAAACAGATTTCTAATAAAAAATTGAGGTTTTTCCTTAATATCTCGAAGGAACGAAGTCCTATTGACCCAATTGTCGGCATGGTAGGAGATTATGGGAACATCTAACTGTATGCCGAATTTCAGATTAGTAGATCCAACAGTGTCGAAACGTGCCAGTCTTTCGGACGGACAGACAGACGGACGGATGGACGGACGGACAGACAGACGGACAGACGGACAATGGACCACGACTATAGCTCAGATGACTTATAGTCAGCTGAGCTAAAAACATGTGGTCTATGGTGGCATGTGTTATATTATGGGCTAAATCCAAGCAATTTTTGTGCTGTTTTTATGTTTCTGATGTTTTTGTGTTTGTGTTGAGACTGTGATAATTTCATATACTGATTCATGTCCAGGTGGAAAGGCAGCAGTTCAATTGTTTTCCTCATCAAGGGGGCCCAAAATAATAGTGAGGTAATGACTCGGGGGAAAATTTCTGGCCTGTCAAATCTACAGGGTTTCCCAAAATATGATTAAGCACACAGATGCCACCTGTGGAGATAAACATAAATTAGTTATACTGGCCTTGGAGCAACGGGATGAAAATTGTGATAGAGTCTCTACAGCCACCTAATAGCATGTAGATACTACTTACCGCTGATTACTCTTGGTAATATTCAACATTACTCATCTACATTCGGACTTAATAACAGAGATCCTATGAGATCTAGATACACATCAAAACTGGAGATTCATACCAAGGCAACTGATTTACACTAAATTTCCAATTAAGAATCTCTGCACATCAAAGAAAATCCATTTTTACTCACTGACCACAGCTAACCTTTGACCTTTACAATCATAATCATTAACTTGCTTCTGAACCAATCACTTTATCTAGATCTACCCCATTTAATGAGGTCTCCCCAGGCACATTTACCTGCCTTGGGATACACTCAGAGACCTGAACACCAAGAGTTATCAAAAGAATAACACTAACTGACATAATGAAAAAAATATTAATAATAATACATATATTAATAATAAGAAGCAGAAGAGGATGAAAGAGAAGAAGAATTACAAATAATAACAGCAATTAAGCTGTACATATGTTTTCTATGGTGGCAATTATGTAGGTCTTTGGAGGTAAGTGTCCATGGTTCAAAACCATGTTAAAGCCTCCATGGAAAAATGCTGCAGTTATATTTTATTTTAGTTGATGTCACTAAAGTTCATAAAATAGCAATTAAGCTGTACAAATGTTTTCTTTGGTGGCAGTTATGTAGGTCTTTGGAGGTAAGTGCCCATGGTTCAAAACCATGTAAAACCTCCATGGAAAAATGCTGCAGTTACATTTTATTTTAGAAGATGTCACTAAAGTTCATAAAAATATCAATTAAACTGAACAAATTTTTTACTTTGGTGGCAATTATGTAGGTCTTTGGAGGTAAGTGTCCATGGTTCAAAACCATGTAAAAGCCTCCATGGAAAAATGCTGCAGTTATATTTTATTTTAGATGATGTCACTATAGTTCATAAAAATAAATGTCAGTTGTCATGCAACTCCGTAAGTGGTAGCATGAAAAGAACTAAAACTTATTTCTTTTATCATGTAAACAGAAAAACAATTTTTACTTTGGCAAATTTCACTGGTAAGATATTCACAAGAATTCAGAAATGACACCACTGATCCTGTTTTAACATAAGTTTTCAAGCCAAAGTGTTTTGAACTCATTTCGCTCCACCAAAACTCAAAAGCCATTTTAAAAGATTTCTTCTGCCACACCCTTCAATTGCACACACCAGGTTTTACAATCCACAATTTAAGACAAGGCCAGCCCATGGGTAGCTGGCAATATATACACTAAGGGGCCAACTGTCTTGCCCTTAATGACACTGGCATCAGCCCAGCAGGGCAATTACTTCCCAGTCAATCTGCTACTATAAGATGCCATCACAGACTAACCAGTCCAACCACTGAGGGTAGTGTGTCAGAAAATGGATCTGTTGATAATAATCCTGATTGAATGAGAAACATTATTGTATCCTCTGACATCTGGCTATGGGCTCTTCTGTAACATGGGTCTGTAATTACCATACCCAAGGTTATGAAGTAACTGCTGATAAACAGTCTAATTGAGACTGTACCAGCCCATGATCTGCCTTTAGTTTTTAATCTTAATCAGTAGTACCATAATGATCAACCACTGGTAGACTAAAGACAGCCTTTGAGGTTTTAGTGACAGCACCTGTGTTTGGAAAACCAGTACTATACCAAGGTTAATCACACTGTACTAAAGGTCCTGTGACCTTGATTTATATGCACTTGATCACCTGGTTACCCCTCTTGATACACATTAAGTGTACCTTACTTTCAGTCTAGTTACCTGTGTTAATAACAACTTGCCAAATACAATTAAGTTGTGCTTTCTTTTACACAAGTACCAACATGGTAACTGCATAAAGCTGAAACTTAGTTCACATTGTTAAGAACTCACTTTCCAAAATTTTAATGGAATTCCAAGTAACTTTGAAGTCAGCAACTTAACTTAAAATGAACATGATACAGACTGGGCAGTGTAATAGTTTAGCAAAGTGTGGTCACATGTCACACATGAACTGGCATGCTTGCAAGAAGCTGCTACTATCCAAACATTACCTACAATGGGGAAGCTGTCTTAAAAATGTCTGTACGTTATGAAAAATACAGTTCACCAAAGGATGTCTTATTAAAAGAATTGTTCTTGCATAAACCAAATCAATATTATCCTATGGGCTCTCAAAAAATGATAATACTTCTCAAGCAATCATTTAATGAATTTCAACAATATCATCCAATCAATCAATAATAATAAAAGAAAATTTTAAAATCCTCTGGTTTTGAAATTAATTTCATGACAGCAAGTAGCCACCATGCTTTTTACCTGTTGGCGAGTACTGTGTACACTGGGCCTACATCTAGGAAGTCTGGCACATCCGGTCTTAATCTGCCACAAAGCACTGATGTGGCGAAAATTGTCCACATAGGACATGACTTTTGGGAGACTTTCAGAGACTATTAAGTGGTGAGCTTGCTAATTACTGGACACTACCCCTGGTCCCCTGATGGTTCATGTCAGCAGCACACACGTCACATGATTGATAGGATCTTTCATGTGGTCTCGTTAAAGGTTTCCATGGAAACCCTTCAGTTACAACATCCTGATTGTCTCCTGTCTGACTGCAAACATGATACTGAAATGACAGGGGTACGGGGGTGCTCAATACTTGGGACCAATTTCAATAGCAGAGGTGAAAATGGATGAATCTCATATCACAAAATATCTTTCCTCTTATCATTTATTTTCCAGACAAATAAAAAAGTAGAATAAGTGGGTGTGTTTCTTACTCTTCTCATAGTCTGGTATGTTCACATACAGCCATCCTTACAAGTAATATATCTGTAAAGCTTAATAAAAAGCCCCACTTGTACAGTATACACTTCTTCATAACAGATATAAGAAAAAGTCTGATAATTACCAATTATCACCAAGTGTCCACAGACAGCAGACAGCATTATTTCACTAACATTAAATATTTGCAGCAGTCCAGTAATCAGTCTGTAGGACAAACATAAAAAACAAGGGACCAATGGGTCACATCGCTAAGCTGAATTTTGGAAAATATTAGTCCCATCCCCTATTATCATTAGAAAAGCTATTAGAAAATGGCCCTGCTAAAATGAAACTCTGTAAATTATAGAATAATGGACATGAGCTAAACCATTTAGCGATGCACCAAGGGAACAAATAGGCCTACGGTAAGTGTTATATAAAAGTAACAGTTCATAAACAAATAATGTGTGAGGTAATTAAGTTTTCAAAAGCTATTAAATATATGGCCATATGAGTTAAAAATTAATCCCACAAAGTTTGACCAATATTCCTAATTTTAATACTAAGTTAACAGTGTTATTCACACCTAGGCCCTGCCAACTTTAAGAGATATAAATGAAATGCTACAAAATATTTATATCTTCTTAAATCTTGTCAGTTAGCACTTACATTAGATCCTAATATTTTATCACATTTGAATATTAGGATTAAATTCATGAATTTTTTTTCTTTAAAACAATCAAAATTGTCCAAGTCTCATCAAAGAGAATTTATTTAACATTAAAATTATAAGATTCATCTTGTTTATTAGTCATGTGTATTGAAGGGGTGGGTGGGGGGAGGGGTCTCCGTTGTTACTGCTCGTTGCTTAAAAAAAATGTTAATTTTAAGATTCATCTAGTTCATAGTACAGGTAAAAAAGGCCAGAGAAAAAGGCTCCCTGTGGTATGGTATTATCTGCAGACAGCCTGATCAAGCTCAACTCAGTGGAGAGAGCTGCACTGAATGACCTACAGTCACCAAAGTGGACAGCTTGACAATGCAAGGGAATACAACAAGAGCCTCCAAAATAAATTCAATTACTAGCCTAATTTTGCAGCTTTTATTTTCAAATTTCAGATTTTAACAGATTAAATCCTTATGTGCACATGCTGTGAAAATTAAATCCACAGTACTCACAGAAGAAAAACATGCCATGGCCAAAGTTGGGAAAAATTTAAGGTACCAATTTTACATTTTTGCAAATATTTAAAAAAATTTAACAGATTTTGATCTAATTTTTGGTATACAATTAAATTTTGATTAATTAAAGTTGTATTACTGAAACAAGTGACCCATGGGTCATGACGCTCAGCTGCCAAGCATGACCTGCGACATCATGGGCTGCAATTCACAACTTCTAGTAAAATTGTTGCAGAACCTATATGCCAATTTTGTTTAAACTTTCTACATTGCCATAAATTCTTATCATATATGTCTAGTTAAAACATAGTGAATGATGGTCTGAGGCAAAATGTATGGTTGTTGAGCTATCAGGAACTAATCCCACAGCTTGCTCGATACCTGTCAGTCTCAAAAGAAATACCACACAGGCCACATATAAGATCAAAATATAGCAAAAGATCAAGGAAATCCATGCAAGAATTATTGTGAAACGGGTGCTTCCATATTAATTTTTATTCAATACACGCCAACTGTACTGAGCTTTCATAAATATTGGTCATATTTATTACCGTAAAATCTCCACTTAAAACCGCACTTCCGATTAAAACCGCACCCAGACTTCGCCGAAATTCTAGGTGAGACACCGCGAGGGGCTCAAATACTAAAAACCCCCCTTTAAAACCGCACCAACTTTCGCTACGGAATGATTTGACAAGACACAATCAAGCTATCATCTAGAAATGAACACGCGTAGATTGCGGCTCGGCCATTCCTATCCACTTTAAAATTCCTTGGGCATTTTATTTAAACTTATCATAAGACTTTTTTTGCAGGGTCACTCAAGCATGTAGTTTGGGAAGACGCAAGGGCCGGTGAACCTCTGCCTGTTTATACAGATTTATATTCCGTGCCGTATTCTTGTTTGCTACTGATTTGTCATTATATTTTGGAAAAAATATTCTGTTTATCCATTTCAAGTCACAGTATATTTTAATTCTAAAAGTAATATTTTGAAATCTTAATTTCTGATGAAAATTCCATTTTCTGGAATTACTCAGAAGATTCAAATCATTTTCATACCGGTTACTTCGGTATTATCATCGTCACATCGTACGTTGACATCGCTCCAGGTTACAATTTGCTGGTTCGTTTGAAAACATCGCTGGTCACCTTAACTAAATATCAGAGTAACTGAAGTTACCTTGTCGAGATACGCACGTATAGGAAACATGACGCTTGAAAACGAGTGATTTTAAGGTAAAATTAGAGTGGCCAGTCGGGGTAAGCAAGTTTTTTTCCTGAAGAAAGTTTCCGTTGGGAGCCATTTTGTCAAGGCAGTGTTCGCGCAAGGCACGCTGGGACGAAATAGGTGGCTGTTCTGTTTATCACCCACCGCGTACAGCCGTTCAAAATATTCTTAGCAGAATACCGGGGCGTTTCAGCACATAGCGGCACTCAAACTTGATTTTAAAACGATCGTCTGCCATTGTGTGACTCTTTGCGATGTCAGCTTTTTATTTACTTTACGTTTTAAACAAATAATCATTCCTAAATAACGCCGCAAATGGGTTTAAAGTAGGTTTTTATTTCAATTTTGCTTGACCATGCCCAACGATGTGGGCCGCTGTTAGCCCTAGCGCCCGTCCTCGCTGTGCGAGAGCCCTAGAAGATAATTTGAGGAAACTGGAGACATTCCACATGACAATTAAATTCTTATATTTCGTCTGAAAATGTCGTATTCGTTAAGAAATAAAGATATTCTTATCAAATACGCATATAACGTTCCACTTAGACAGTGTTTGTCCACTTTAAATGATGATTAGAAGAATATGTATTATCCTAATAAACGGTGATACACGGGGAACGATGTCTGCTCTGGGTTTTCCCTCCAGCCACGGCTGGCCGGCAGCCGCCTGTGTAACCAGTGGTAACGGGCCTTGTTGGCTCAGCGAGCAAAGGTCACGCAGTTCATTGTTTCAGATTCTGAGACAGTTTCAAGCGCAAGGATTGCAAAGTTTTAAAAGTGAGTCTTGTTTACATACTAAAACATAATATTTAGCTGAATTTTTTATTTTACACGATTTTTTCCGACAAGGGTTTGAAGTTCTCCAGTTTACTCTGAGCTGAAGCTTTTTATGCGGCGGTATCCTGGGTCCTGGATCCCGCCGCATTTAATGCAGTTAGGCCGCTGTGTGTTACAGCAGGGTTGATGTAAACGTATTATTTGGTAACAATTACCAAGAATTTATAACAAGTTATATATCACACGAAAACTAATCCGCAATATTTTAATTTATAAATAACAAATAACTGTAAATAATACATTTACACACGGCTCCCATGCATGCGAGACTGCTGCTAAGAACGTCCTTTGAAAGTTGCAATATTATCGCTCACTCGCCGGCCCAAAAACGATGACTGTCAGGAAGATATTCAGGAAACCCTTCTAGTATAAACCGCACAGTGCTTTCAGGAAATCAACTTGATTTCAAGATTTTGAATTTCTTGATTAAACCGCGGTTTTAAGTGGAGATTTTACGGTAAGAAATCTTTGACCCAATGCAAGATTACATTAATATACATCCCACTGCATTCATTTTAATAGTTCTTGAGATAATATGTTCTAAAGGAATTTAAAGATGGCGTCCTGGTGGCCACATTGGATTTCTGACAGGTCGGAAATTGAACAACAAACATCCTCTAAAAGGGACCAAACATCATAAAAAAATCACAGAAACTGTCCTGGCAAAAAAGGATTTCTAAAATGGCTACCTGGCAGACATAATGGTTTTCTGACAAGTCACACATCCTCCAATAAGACACTAAACTTGTAGCAATTGCTTCAAAGAATGTAACAGTTATGAATGTCCAAAACAATTCAAAAGGCATGATCAGGTTGGAGAGCTCTCATATCAGATTTATGAACAAGCAAATGTAAAAAGTGCAAGTCCAATTTGTTTTAATTATCAGCTTGCTATTCAATGGGGTCAGCAGGGTAGGTAAACTGCAAAACCTAAAAGAAAAGAAATGCAGAAAGCATCACTAAGAGTCTTGTAATCAAATAAAGCCATCCTAAATCCAGGTACAGACCCACATATTATCAGAACAACCACTTGCTGGTATATCTGATGATTTGTATAATAATATTCAGATATCTAGAAAACTAAGTTTATTGCTATGATTCCATGATATAAACTGCAAAATGTTCCTATCATTTTATAAATCAGTAGCTAAACTTAACACTTAACTCTCATAGTCTTAATGCCTGGCCAAAGCATTCCGGCAACAGTGTTTTTGTTATGCACTAATGATATATCCTTATCACTCCATGAGCTGATACAAAAGGGAGTCATATATCACAAGTGTCACTTAAAAATATGAGCACATAGTGAGATGTACCAGTTGTGAGTGCCATATGGTTATATATACAAGACTAGATGTGTCGGAACGACAGGAAATGCCCCCGCCTTGGGCAAATTAGAAACATTTGTAAAATTTGGAAAATTTTTTAAGTTCAGGAGGTGTCGTATGGTCAAAAGTAGGTCAACAAGGGCAAAATGCAAACTCGATCTGTAAAGGGTCATTATCAAGCAACACACCAAAAATCATGCCAGTATATGCAGGCATTGTGAAAAAAAGTCCATACATGTGCATTTTCCATAAAAATTTCTGTCTTTCATGAAATTTTCTATGTTTAGGAGCCGTAAAACAATCAAAAGTAGGTCAACCAGGATGAAACGCAAACTTGATCTGTAACTGTCATTATCAGTACAAAAAAGTTAGTACATATGCATTTGTTATGAAAATTTATATTTTTCATGAAACTTTCTATGTTCAGGAGCAGTCAAATGGTTAAAAGTAGGTCAACTGAGACAAAACAAGAACTCGATCTGTAACTGGTCATTATCTGCCTACACACCAAAAATCAGGCCTGAATCTGCAGGCACTGCAAAAAAAATACCATACATGTGCACCTTTTTATGAAATTTTCTATGTTAGAGCACCGTCAAACTGTCAAAAATAGGTCAACTGGGACAAAACGTGAACTTGATCTGTAACTGGTCATTATCTGCCCACACACAAAAAATCAGGCCAATATCTGCAGGTATTGTGACGAAAAGTCTGTACAAGTGTATTTGTCATGAAAATATATATTTTACATGAAATTTTCTATGTTCAGGAGCCGTAAAACAGTCAAAAGTAGGTCAACCGGGACGAAATGCGAACTCCATCTGTAACTGGTCAATATCTGCCAACACCAAAAATCAGGCCAATATCTGCAGGCATTGCCAAAAAAGGTCCGTACATGTGTATTTGTCATGAAATTTCATAGTTTTCATTGAATTTTCTATGTTCAGGAGCCTTAAAACAGTCAAAAGTAGGTCAACAGGGATGAAACGCGAACTCAATCTGTAACTGGTCTATATATATGCCGACACTCCAAAAATTAGGCCAATATCTGCAGGCATTGCGAAAAAAAGTCTGTACATGTGTATCTGTCATGAATATTTCTATTTTTCATGAAATTTTCTAAGTGTAGGAGCCGTAAAACGGTCAAAAGTAAGTCAACCTGGACGAAACGTGAACTCGATCTGTAACTGGTCTATATCTGCCCACACACCAAATATCAGGCCAATATCTGCAGGCACTGCGAAAAAAAAGTCCGTACATGTGTATCTGTCATGAATATTCCTATTTTTCATGAAAATTTCTAAGTTTAGGAGCTGTAAAACGGTCAAAAGTAGGTCAACCGGGACGAAACGCGAACTCGATCTGTAACTGGTCTATATCTGTCCACACACCAAAAATCAGGCCAACATCTACAGGCACTGCGAAAAAAAGTCCGTACATGTGTATTTGTCATGAAATTTCATATTTTTCATGAAAATTTCTAAGTTTAGGAGCTGTAAAATGGTCAAAAGTAGGTCAACCGGGACGAAACGCGAACTCGATCTGTAACTGGTCTATATCTGCTCACACACCAAAAATCAGGCCAATATCTGCAGGCATTGCGAAAAAAAGTCCGTACTTGTGTATCTGTCATGAATATTTCTATTTTTCATGAAATTTTCTAAGTTTAGGAGCCGTAAAACGGTCAAAAGTTGGTCAACCGGGACGAAACGCGAACTCGATCTGTAACTGGTCTATATCTGCCCACACACCAAAAATCAGGCCAATATCTGCAGGCATTGCGAAAAAAAGTCCGTACAACTGTTTGATTTCGGAATGACGGAAGGACGGAATGACGGACATGGGTAAAACTATATGCCCCGGCCACTTTGTGGCGGGGGCATAAAAACAAGAAAAATAGAGATGGTCTACAAAATAAGTTATTGTGAACATCCCTGACCTATGACCTTGGCCTTTTGCCAACATATCAACTGGATTCTTTCTAAATGATGGGTAACTACTAACCACTTACATCTGGCCGGGTGTAATTACTTGGCAACCAATGAGTGAATAACTTAGACCTGCAACCTTTAACCTCCTGACCAGCTGACCTCAAAATCAATTAGTTATTTCTTCATGCAAAAAGACCCATAAATATGAAGTTTGAATCAAATTCAGTGATGCATAGATGTTGCATATGTGAAAGACTGAAGGTTTGGGTTGAACAGTTTCACCTGAAATATGTTCACAAGCATTTAGAACAATATTGTACCTTTGACCTTTTGAACTCAACATCAATAGGCTTCTTCTCCTATTGGTAGGTAAGCCATATATGACAGATGGAAAGTATAGATTAAAAAAGTTTGCTGAAAATGACTCCACGCAAGAAGAGAGTGCTTTGAACTTGACCTTTGACCTCAAAATCAACAGGTCTTTTCCGCTGTTGGCAGAGAAGCGATATCAGTGCTGAAAGGTTTGGAATGAAAGGTCTAGCTTGAAATGTGTTCACAACCTTTTCAAAGAAGTGGATCCTGTGACCCTGACCTTTGACCTTGTGACTTCAACATCTATAGGATTCTTCTCCCACTTAGTAGGTGAGCTATATGTGAAAGATCAAAGAATTGGGATGAAAGGTTTGGCTTAAAATGCATCCTGAGGCTTTTCAAAGAAGTTGGTTCTGTGACCTTGACCTTTGACCTTGTGACCACAAAATAATTATGGTTCTTCCCCTGTTGGTAGGTGAGCTGTATGTGAAAGATGGAAGGTTTGGGATGAAAATTTTGGTTAAAAGAATTATTTCTGGGGGGTGCAAACACACCCCATAACTTCGAGAATATAGGTCGCAGTGACCTAATTTCAGGTTTGCAAGGAGATCTTTTTAGAACCTCTAAGACTGCATAGGGTTCATGGCCCTAGCCCCTATGGTTACGATTTGTGCCCTGCTAACAGACGGACGGCCGGACGGACGGACAAAGAACCATCGCTATAGCCTAGCATGACTGAAAGTCAGCTGAGCTAAAAAAGTCCCTACCTTTAACACTTTTGGTCTTAAGTGACCAAATATCTTTCCTGATTATTTCCTCCATTATGTTTGGGCCCATAACTTTTTTAAATTAAATAACACTGACTTAATTTCTGGCATGTACAGAGGAACTATACAGAGGAATATTTATGGTAAATATGAAGAAAACCAGATGAGTGGTTTTGATAGGCAGTCCTGAAGTGTGAAAATAGATTTCTAATAAAAAATTGAGGTTTTTCCTAAATATCTCAAAGGAACGAAGTCCTATTGACCCAATTTTCGGCATGGTAGGAGATTTTGGGGACATCTAGCTGTATGCTGAATTTCAGATTCGTAGGTCTAATGGTGTCGAAATGTGTCAGTATTACGGACGGACATCTGGACGGACGGACAGACAGACGGACGGACGAACAACGGACAATGGACCACGACTATAGCTCAGAAGACTTATAGTCAGCTGAGCTAAAAACTAGATATTTCTTGGCACCGCAGGTGCCATAGTATCCCCAGACAATTAATCCACCTCCCCCCCTTTAAGAATAGGTTGACGAGAAAACTCTCCAAGATGGATGTACATGCCAAATTGGAGACCAACACATTGAACGACTCCTCAGATATGAGCAATTTTCACCTAAAACAAATGTATGGATGGATGACACATGAAAAAAAATGGCAGATGACGCCACCAGTCTTGAGTACAAGATGGAGGAGGCTAAGATCTCTGGACATGCATAGTTTAAGACCAATACGTCACACCACTCAATATATATAAAAGAGCAATATTCTAGGGAAATGGGAAGGTAGGTGGCGCCACCTGTCTAGTTTTTGAGAAAACTTTCCAAGATGGATAGACATGCCAAATTTCAGACTAATACCTTAAACCACGCCAGAGATATGAGCAATTTTCACCCAAAGCACATGTACAGATGGACACCACTGCAAAACGATTGAAGATGGTGCCACCAGTCTTGAATACAAGATGGAGGAGTCAAAGATCTATGGATATGCACAATTTCAGGCCAATAGGGCAAATCACTCCTGAGAAAAGGGCACTTATTTATTCTACGAAAAAGGGAAGGTAGGTGGTGCCACCTGTCTGGTTTACGAGAAAACTTTCCAATATGAATAGACATGCCAAATTTCAGACCAATACCTTGAACCACTCTGGAGATATAGGCAATTTTAACCCAAAGCACATGTATAGATGGACGCCACAGCAAAACAATTGCAGATGCCCCCCCCCCCCCCCCAGTCTTGAATACAAGATGGAGGTATCCAAGATCAATGGACATGCACAATTTCAGCCCAATCTGTCCATTAGTTTTAGACTTATAATGCTCACAGTACTGTCAAGTGGCAATGATGGGGTATTTAAAGGCTCGAAAACAAGAAAAAGACAGAAGGTGGCGCCACTTGTCTTCTGCAGAAGACAAAGCTATTCATTATCTTCAATGAATTTTATTTTTGGACCAATCTATGCATCCCTTATTGAGATAATTATGATTTTGTGTGATTTTTACTATATATGGTAATATTCAAGATCAAGGCCACTCTCATAGGAAACGTCATGACCCCAATTTAAATATACATCATCCAATAACCCATGTCTATGTATATGCATAATATGAAAGATATCTCTCTATTAGTTTTTGACAATGCTCACAGTACTGTTAAGTGGCAATGATGGGGGTATTAAATGGCACGAAAACAAGAGAAGGATAACAGATGGCGCCACCAGTTTCTGGTACATGACGACACTATCCAAGATAGTCGGTCAAGTTGATTTTTGGATCAAACCATGCAAGATTTCTTGAGATATTTAAGAATTTGTGTGATTTTCCCAAAAAATTGACCTATTCAAGGTCAAGGTCACTCTCCTAGATAAGGTCATGACTCCATTTTAAATAGGCTTCGTCTTCTCACCCATATCTATGCACATGTCAAGTTTGGTAAAGATCCATAGAATATTTTTTGAGTGATAGCGTCCAAACGAAATCTTGGCGGTGGCCACCGTCCTTAGACCATAGTATCCCGACTTTATCTGGGGATACAATAATGTTTGCGATTTCCAAGAGGTGTAAGTCTGAGTAAAACCTTAATTATCATCTACAACAGACTGGATTGGTTTCTCAGACACACTTTGTACAAACTAGAATATGGGTAGTTGACAAGCGATATGCATCCTCCATATCACAGAGGCATGGGTGAGGTAAGGCATGGAATGTTCCTGTCGTGACATAACTCCAAATTTGTGGCAGCAGTTATGCCAATTAAACTCCTCATATATGTACAATTTTCACCAAAAACAGATCTACAGATGGATAAACCATGCAAGATTTCAGGCCGATTGAGACACCAATCCACTACTGAGAAAAAGTGCATCAATTTATTTTATAAAAACAGAACAGCAGGTGGCACCACCTGTCTTGTCTACAGCAAAGCTATTGAAGACGGATAAACATGCCAAAATTTTAGGCTGATATATCCATCCACTCCTTAAATATTAGCAATTTTCACCTAAAGCAAATGTACGGGTGGATGCAACATGAAAACAACAGCAGATGGTGCCACCAGTCTTGAATACATGATGGAGGTATCCAAGATCTATGGACAAGCACAAAATCAGGTCAGTACAGCAAATCACTCCTGTGAAAAGGGCACTAATATTATTATATTATGAAAACAGTAAGATAGGTGGTGGAACATTATCATATTCAATAAAATATTGTGCTGAGAACACAGACTTTTTAGTTTTCCAGTGTTAGGTTAGGACCCATTTCAAAAGAAATCATATGGCATCTTAATTTACACTTTGCTGACTATGCTACCAGTGAGAACTTGCATGCAACTGGCTTCAACAGAAAGCATAATGCAAGATAAGGGGAAGAAACACATATTCGTCATAATTGCTGATCTGTATTATGTTTCAACATCACCATCCATGGAATTTTTTAAATATATGTTTCACTTTATTTTCAGTTAGTGAATAATGGAGGTAGCATGGTGATTTACAATAATTTAATCAAGTATGATATAAATTTGTGATACAGCTTCACCATCCTGAATTTCAGATAAAAAACAGATGTTTCGATAAAGTGGAGAATTAAACACTTTCTCCTTAGTTAACTGAAGAGAACCTATGAAAAATGCTTTAATTCAAGGTCAAATCAGTGTTAACATATCTATTTTTTTGTGCTTCACATTATTTATTTTCAGCAGTACATTTCTGTACAGACCTTGTGAAAGAATGCTATTACTTTCTTTACAAAATGATAGGGTAAAATTCCCACCAAAGTCTAGCAGCAGTTGAAACAACAGGCACAATAAGAATTCATGCAGTACAGTACTCAAGATCTTCAGGATGGTCTAAAACTAAAAGGTGTGTACGTTAACATGTATGTTAACATGTATGAACCCAGGAGCAGGGGGCATTTTGGCTGATTTCAGACATTTTTAAGATTATGATATTTCATTGGATTCAGGAGCGGAAATTCATAAAACATTCGAAGGAAATGCCTCAAAATTCTGCAATCTGTCTACAGTTTTAGAATTTCCTCCACAATGTGGTAGGGGGATTCCCCTACATTAGTGCCCACCCCCTGGATATTTCTGTCAGCGTACAGCCCTAAACACTAACTTTCTTTAAAATGATGACCATTAATAACAAAATGACATAAAGCACACAAAACACAGACTTTCACTGTTTTATTTTTATCCAGACAGGAATATATTTTGTTGCCATCTTACCTGAGTGAGTGCTGTACCTCGTTAGACCAGTCTCCCACTCCCATCAGCTAGGAGGCGACCAAGCACCACTTAGCGTTACTATATTAAGCTCATCAGGTGGCGGCTGGGGTTGGGGCTTTTCTGGCTGCTGTGAAGTCCTGCAAGAGTAAACAAAAACCAGTTAAGCACAGCAATCTCAGGCAATTCGGTCTAAAACAGAGGAAGCCTGCTGGAAAATCTGAATGTTGCACCCCATAACACACATACAGTGCAGCTTAGGGGTTTTCAGCTGGTGGCACTGTGCTGGGGTTAGCTTTAAACTGTGATTTACCTGCACACACCTAGATTCTGGCTCTGTATTTACTGATACAGAACACCTGGAAGGTCAGGCCCCGGCAGTCTATATTAAAGCTCACTGGCGCAAATTTATCAATGGCTGATCTGTGGCAGGCTTCCCTGGTGTAACCAGCTTCAAATTTGCATCAATTTTGTCCAATAATTGCCTCACTGCCAAGAAAGGTGAACAGAGTTTATATTAATTATCACCAATGCTGATCTGTCCATGCTGATCTAGATTTTTTAGAAAATTATTGATGATTTTCATGATACGGAAAATTTATCATGACCACCACAGAAGATTGATAAGAATAAATTTCCCCCAAAATTATGTTTATATCTAATGGTCTGATTATCTGTTTTTGTTTGTTCAAGATATCTTTAACAGTTACTGTAATGAAATTTATGCAAATGCGGTCATTGGTGAGTCTGCCTGGAGTATAGTATTGCAAATGCAAGCCAATGGGGGGGGGGGGGGGGAGCAGTAAGGATCAGTGGTTCAATCCACCCATCCCCCCTCCTATGGTCGTATTTGTGAAATTCTTAGTTACCTGGAGCTTATATCTGGGACCAAGAAAAGTGGTCATAATTGTGGGGGTGGTCCCAACTGTGGGGTGGTCATTAGGTGGGGTTCCCCTGATGCATTAATGTTGGCATTCGTGGGTACTCAAGTGAAAAATCATAAAAAGCACCCATACTAAAGTGCTCCTCTCAACACATATCATCATTATAAAAAACTAAGTGCTCCTCTCCACACATGTCCTAAATATGTAATAATAAATGCAAACCTCATTAAGTATTAAACAGTCTTCCATTATGTCCCTAATGTGACAAAACCTATCAATACTACCCTTATTAAATAACAAGGAAGGTGATGCAAAACAGATTGATGAATCAAGATAACAATTACTGCTGAGGGTGCATGATAACCGCAGATTCATCATTTACATATATCTGCATCTGATACCTCCTGAGGGACGATTAATAAATTATATTACATTTGTTCCTGGTGCTACTGTGCAACAAGTCATACTTTTTATACCAAGTGCTTTATAACAATACCATTTATCAACTCAATAGGTGGTTATTTCCTGGATGTGTAAATCACATATCCTGTACACTCTCTGAAGTTTATCCAGTCCTTATCATCTTACCGATGCAAGCAGTAATGCTCAATAGTCAAAGTGTGGCAATACTTATGTGTGTATATACTCTACATTTCCAAGACACATAAAATGCTCTATCCACTGTAACAAAGATAATACGTCCTGGTGTCACACAAATAGCATGTCACTAGGATGTTCTGTCACAAATAACAGCAAAGCTCAGGTGCAGGTATTTAAATATATTTGTGTGGAGATGGCATGTATATCCTGGATATATAAAACATGTAGTAAATACAACTTAGGAAGTAACATATACCATTGGCTAAATTCTTGTAGTGTACCCACAGAGAACAAAGTAATGAAATCATATCACATCTGTACTATGGTAAATTATATGTAAATATGGCTGTTTGAAGAGTATTAATATTTCCTGGATACATAAAACATTTTATATCCCATACAACTAAGGAAGTTTGTCTAGAACTTATGCCAGTATTGTATGTACACTTGTGTGTTCAAGTTGAGTAATAAAACAGTATCACCATAGTGTATGCAAACATGGCAACAGGGAGCAAACTCAAAATGTTTGCAGAGGCCAGATACAAAGGGGAAGACATAACCTAGCAGTATGAATACTGAGCTTCAAGCAGAACATCCTTGGTCAAAATCTAGCTGCAGGCAGTAAAAGGAAACTTACCTCTGACATATAGAAATCTGTTACATGATTCCTTTACAAATTTCCTTTATTTGAGTATGCCTAAGATTGGTAATTACACAATAGGATGTACAATTAAGACAGGGTGTCATCAGTGGTGCTTTACTTGTCTCTGTAGAACACATCCTGTAATCACGCCATAAGAGTTCAACAATATTCCCCGTTTCCTATGTGACACCGGAGCACCAGCTGTACCTTAACCAATACCAGGTGGTCTGTAACTACAGACTCAACTTACAGATATATAACCAAGTAAACTCTCAGGGAATTTCCAAGGGGATACAAAATTTGCTACACCACAGCTTCAGTGTCATCACTGACCTGTGTAAGCATCATCTATTCCTTAAAACAGGATGCACCTTTGATCTCCTTCTACTACATGTGAACTATAGTGAAATATTATACGTAGAAATATCAAAACAGGATAACTGCCTTGCATCTGGCTTATACTGCAATGAGTTAATGTACTGTTTGTGCAGCATATAAAATTACACTAACAGCTTCCTTTTTAAAGCCTGTGAACACCACATGTAACTTTGATTTTTTTATCAAACAGTTCAAACTGTTTTTTTCCCCATAATATTTACCAAACCTCTGCCATGTAGTAAGGTATTTTTTCTCTTGATTGGTTCAGTTTGGATCATAATTTTTTTTCTTTTAGCAATTTTACTCAAAAAGTTATGATCAGATTTTTATTATTTTTTTCAGGAAGCTTAGGGTATTATCCAGACCACCTTAATATGCTTTAATTTAAAGGACCCTTTTACATTGTGAGATGGAGCAATTTCTTTATTCAGGTTATGTGCCAGGGCCATTCATTGGTATTAGTGACCATCTTTTTCTTGCCCTCACCTGTGAGCCATGTTGGCAAACTGTGACACTGTACAGAACATGATCTTGGGAGACCTATACATTTTTTCTCAGACTGCAGTTCTAGTTTTTTTTTCTTTTGTCAAATATTTCAGAATCTGAAAATATGAGTATGAAAATTTCAAAAGGGTCTGACAAAATATCTATTCATGAAATTTTAATCATAAACAGATAAAAGCCACTAGGATGCTTCTTAATGTGACATGGCACAGTGTTGTAAGTCATGTGTGTTTCAGCAGGTCAAATTTCTATATGGTTTTTACTGGCTCATACCCAATTAGCATGTGTCACAATGACCTTTTATGCATGAGATCAGCATCCAGCCTCTGAACCACAACTGAGAAGGAGGCAATACCATATCATCTCAGATGAGACATCAGCTGTTTTAGATATATAAGCACATACCAAATCAATAAATGTTATTCAGTTTATTGTTTCATAAACTTTGAGGAATGCAAATATAGTTCTTTCAATCAACAAATACAACTTTACTATTTTATTATTATATCCAGATTTAAGTATTATCCCCAACATTTCTGGCAACAAAAGACAACTTAGTGATACAATTATTTCACCTGCACTTAAAATGCCATAACAAAACTGCTATTTTAACTGCTATTTTAACTAGAATTCATGTGTCATTGGAAACATGATGGAAGATAAAGATTTTTTCTTTAAGCAAAAAAAGCAAAAAAACATGTGGAGGTGCCTCAGTGCCACAGAAGGAGGCATTAAGTATTAAGATCCTTCAGTACTCAATAAAATTAAAAATACAGCAACATTTTTGCCATTAGGATCATTTTTAAAATACAGTAAACTAGCTCTTTTAGCATTACTTGAACTATAAAGCTAAATACCCTTTTGAAATTGAATAAAGAGCCCTAAACTGGGAGTCAAGTTGAAATGTAGCATCCTTTGTTAATTATTAACAGGCTAAAACAGATGTGCACTTCATGGCATGACCCCAGTGTACATATTTCCATCTTAAGTATCAATTAACTGGGCTATCTAACAAACATCTTTCCCAAAGCCACATCTGAGAGCTTTCACTTTCATGTTAATCCTTTCTCACGAAACCTCTTCCAAGGCTTTGGTCCTTAAGCTTTCAGGAAATTCATGCTGTTTCTGAATGTGCCTCCAAAGATTATCCCAGATTCCCGGAGTGTGTCTCAGACTTAGCTTTCTTGAACTTCTTCTCTTGTTTCTTTCATCATAAAATCTTCTGTAATTTAAGTCCTTCCCATCTCCTTTGGCAGACCTAATCAATTAGGTTGCACAAAAGCTTTCAAGATGTTATATTATGACAAGCCTGCATTACTGTGTATTTTTATTGTGTTCATGTGTAGCAAAATGAGAGTAGTTTATGTTTAAGGTAGGGAACTGGTGACTGCATGCATTTTACTTTTAAACACTGAATGTATATTCCTTAACATGTTTAGAATTCCTAAATTTATAATTCAGTGAGGCTTACTAAAACTTTACACTCTTGAGATCAAATACATTTTTCCCTCTTGAATCCAAAAAAAAAGGTTTCAAAAAGAATACTGGAAAATGGTCTTAAGTTTCAACCTTCTGATCTTGGATATTTCTATTCCTACTGTGAAAGCTAACTGATTAAGCCATATATATAATTACTATTTTCCCTAAAACTCTCGATATTATTCATTTAATATTATCAAAACCTTAACCCTCTTCTGTCAGCACAATTCCTAAGGGTCTTGTATCTATCATACCCCCTTGTATGTTAAAAATTACTATGTCCATGTAGATTTACATTCATATTAAAACTAACCCTGTCCATTTAACACAACTTTTACCTTCAAGTATTATGTCCTGTGTCTATAGTTATAGAAATTAACATGAAACTCCTTTGGGTCTTAAAAATACTGAATCCCTGTGGGTTTCAATACCCAAATCTATATTAAAACTCTCCCCTTTCCCTTTCAGACAAATGTTACGATGGCTGTACTGTGGCCTTTATCTTCATTAATCCCACATAATCTGAGGTGACTAGAGTAGCTATATCTAACACGGTCCAATTTGTCCCCCTACCTGTATCTTTCTCACATATCTTACATCTCCTAATGGGTTTTCTCATCAAAGAGCACAGGAAGCCAATTCTTCCTCCATCATCTGAGAGCTTTCTCAAAGCTTTCCTGAAACTGTGATGGGATCTCTCAACCATCCATAGCAGCCTCTATAATGCTATCAATGTAACTCTGACAGGGTCACTTAATACATGCATAGGAAAGGAAGGTCTGAGGAGCATCATTAGTATCATATACCTCGTAATGGATCCTGGACTTGACAGATGAATGTCATCGAGGCTCTATCTCCAGCAAGCATCAATAACATCATGGAATGGGATGGTAGATTGGCTACAGATACTCAGTACGTGCACAAGTCTTTGGCCTCCCTAAAGCAGGTAGGATCAATATTTATGATGGTCCAACATTCAGTGGGCAAACACAAGAACAACAGGACATATACTAACCCCAAAATGCAACACTTTATTTCATACAGTTTATTGGTTTCAACTGCAATTCAGGGACTGAAAAAACAACTGACAGGACAAAAATCTTGGACACCACCCAAATAAAACTTTATTTCATACAGTTTGTTAGTTCAAACCACAATTTACAACTTTCAAAAGGGGCAAATGCAAAATAGTTTCAATCTGTTTTGAATGCGAATTGACTTTTCAATCTGTTTTTACCAAAGTGGTTTGAATACAGCTCAAGAGGTGGTTTCAAACAGTTACCAATGTGAATGAACTTATCTAGCAGACGATGTGAACCCTGACTTCACATTCAAAACAGCAAACTGGTTTTGAAGCAGCAATTGTGTCCCTGCGGCTGCGCAAGTACAAATGCTTGTTGCAGCATGCTGATACCTTGTTCCATGAAAATCTAAGAAGAAGTGTATTCAATGGGCACTCTCAAAATTAAATTTTTCCAAATATTTTTTATACCCTAATAAGCCACCTCCCCCCCAACCCACATCTGCCAACTTCCATTATGTCAGTCACCTTGCGCAAATAACTTTGACAGCTGTGCCAATGTATGACATGGAATGGCATCGCCAGTAATTGTCCTTTTTGCCCTTCATTGTGGTGCATGATACTACATGCAAAAGTTTTAAACAAGACCTACAGGCCTAATGCGAACCTGTGCAAAGTTTGGGAGTATTAATGGAGGTTTATTTTTAAAATTTAATATTGATCCTCTTATGTCCTGCATATCTACCTTAGTCATTATGATTTTAGCAAAATGGATGTTTCGTAACTGCAAGTTTTGGATTAGGACATTTTAAAACTAGGATGTATCAGCCAGGATATTTTGGATATGTCCTTTTTGCCAAGGAGGATTACTAGGACAGATGAACGGACAATATGGCAGCATGGTTTCGGAGAAGAACATTTTTTAATGTTTTTTAGCTTCTTCCATAAAATCTAAGAAAATGCAGTAAGCCAAGGAATAAGCAAATTCCGACAGAATTTTTTTAGATGACAAATTTTTGCAAAAAATTTGGTGATGCTAGCTCTTGCCCTTTTTGAGATGACGCATGACGGGAGACGGACAACGCCACACCATAGCATTAGCTCACAGATTCGCTAATAATGCAAACCAAGTTTTTTCAAACAGTGGAAAGATATAGATCCAATAGTTCTAATCTGGGAATGCTGGCATGTGTCTAGATGTCTAGATGCTGTGACACATTGTCTAGACACCAGACAGAGCCAGGTCAGTTGCCATGGTGATTTCTGGACCCCACCTGGTTGTACTGAGTGACCTCTTGATTTGGCTGCTGAAACTCAGCATGTTGTCAAATCTGTTTTAAAACACAGAAAGCCTTTGTCAATTTGCTACAGTGCTTTTTTAAAGCTGCATTTACCCAATCTATTCTTATAAACCTGACAGAAATCTACCATAGAATAATTCTTGTAAAGTTTAAACCAATTCTATAATTCTTGTAAAGTTTAAACCAATCAGCTTAACAGTTTCATCATAAAACAGTGTATAAGCTAGAAGAGTCTAAAATTACATTTTGGCTTGTAAAAAACAGATCAATGTAGGTGGCGCCACCTATACCTCCATTTCAGATATGAAATATGTGACAAAAATTGGCATACAATTTTTTTATGATAGCTCTAGCTGTTCCGTCTAGACTGGAATCAATCGAACAAACCTGAGAAAGATTGTTCCAGGGATCATTTCTGTGAAATATTGGTGATTTGGCTGAGAAGTTTCATAGAAGAAGATTTTTAGTTTTTTTTATTTTTCCCTATAAAATCTTTAGAAAATGCAGTTAGAAACAAAATAAACAGAATCCGAAAGAGTTTTTCAGATGACTGCTTGTTTGCAAAAAATTTGGTGATGCTAGCTCCTGCCATTTTTGAGAGAGCTATGACGGCGCAAGGCGCACACCACATGACAGATGACGCTGCACCATCACATAAGCTCACAGGTTTACTTAAATAAAGCTGAAATGCTGGCCCCTTAGACTCCGGTGTTATATTAACTTCAGTGCATATACACACCGAATCCTGGGCTTTGTTTTAAAATTGTGAGGAAATTTGTCATATTTATATCCTGCGGAAACACAGTCCCTTTCTTGAACTTTGTTGACCCGTTATAATACATTCATTTTTTTACGTAGTCCAATAATACAAGTTTGACAAACATTGAATTTACGTCACCTAAGGAAAAGTGCTTCATATTTATAACTGTAACGTGCCACTGGTTGTCTTGTAAGTGCCATGTGCAAGTCTCCATGTATATCAGTGAACAAGCCAGCTGACAGTGTCTGCATTCACTGGACCTGTGAACATTTTATGTGGTAAATATGGCACCATATGAAAAAATCATCCTTGTTTTAATATGCATATTAGGTGCTAAGTAGACAAGTTCCCAGCATCCCTTGCGGGAGTGCTGTATACACACAAACAAACCCAGGGCTCTGGGATTTTGAGTACATGGGTAAGCCCCACAGGCTGTCAGCGGCATCGACAATTATATCACTGCAAACATGTTTTAAGTGAATTGCTAAGATATTTTAGGCAAAAAATACATTAAAACATATATTTTCAGGATTGGGAATTCTGTTTCGGACTGTCAGTTCGGCGATACCGCCCGCGATCGCAGAAATTTACTGGCTCGTCTGTAAGAAGGGCTTTCATATATTGATTCAGTTAAAATCCGTGTCAATGCAGCAAGGGCAAACCTTTTCTTACCAATTATTTAACTATGTGCACATGTAAACCTGATGTATAAATGATAAATTTAAGCAAAACCAAAGCACTGTAATGTTCTTTATTGAGTGTATATTACCACTATATGGACATGATCACTCATATTCATGGCGTCTAGTTTTACCGAGGTAATAATGCTGAATGCCGTAAATTATCCTTGGCGGCCCTAAGGACCCTGAAAAACTTTTATCCGTATATAAGAGGGCTGCCCTTCCTTGCCAAATATTTTTAGGTTAAAATTTGTTGTCATTTCATTGCATAATACATCCACATACGTACCTAAGTCAGGTCACCCGATCAGCATGGCCACCGGCAGGGTTGGCCTTCAGGGACAGAGTCAGTCAATGTTATCTATGACACACTTGACCCCTGCTTCTGTTGTGTGTAACTAATATTATTATTATATTAGATGATAAAGCCTAAGGGAAATAGAATAAAAATTGGCTGTAACTTTTAAGCTTGGCGGGGAGAAATGAAAGCATTACGTTGCCCCATGTTATATTGGCTAGGGAGAAAAGTGAGGTTAGGATGGCTCATCCCTTAGTTTTCTTTCAGTGATCTCCCAAATCCAGGGGGGGGGAGGGGGGTGGGGGGTCGCTTATTATGGGAGGGGCGCTTATTACATTGAATACGGTAATACATAGTATATACCGTGTGGCAGAACTGAATTTGTGCTTAATTTATCACAGAAAATGACATACTTGTCATTTCATACTGATCAAGGCACTGTTTCAGTCAACTGCAGAAAGCTGTTAGTTCACCCTAAATGGGCAGAAGAAAAAGACGAAAATTCAGTTGGAACAGAACCAGCGTAATTGGGTTAAATTACATGGTTTCTTCATGTTAACCAATTTTTAGGAGGTTAATGTAGACTATGTTTAATGAATCAATCAATATATATATATATATATATATATATATATATTTATATATATATATATATATATATCATGGTTAATACTGCTTACAGTGCGAGCAGGCCATATTCCAATGCAAGAGCGGGAACTGGATAAATTAGTAGGCAAGATGCAAAATAATAAAGTGACTTGACTTAAATATAATGTCACAAGTTGTATTTACTGTATGTGGGTAATTAAGAAAATCACATGACCACATAATAAAGGCTGTGAACTGTATGTGGCCATATAATGATTAATATATATTTTGAGAACATTATTGTATCATCAAGTCAGGACCAGCCTACTATTTTCTTTTAGATCCTGAAAACTGAGAAACTATGAGCAGCAACACTTTTTTATAATATCTATGTGATACAATGTATATCTACGAGTCAGGATAATTGAGTTACATACAAGTCCCTCGGTGACTGGTGGCTTTCAGTTGTGTCTTTCAGGTCCTGTGAAAAATCAGAAAAAAATTGTCAGGCTGCCACACTGATACTAGGAACTCAGATGCCTGGAACAGGTAACATGAGAACGGTGCACTGAAGCACATATCTCTGCCAAATAAGGCAAAGCATTTGATATCCCCTTCCACAAACATTCAGAGATCTTGGTTCCATAGTTTAGGTATGATCCTGTTTAAAACACAATCAAACAGAAAATTCAAAGATTAATAGATATTATCTTCTTGGCTGAGGTAAAAACTTGTGTGTTAATGAAATAACAGTGTTGCAGTAAAAATGTTGTCTTTTGGAGTGGAAGCTACAAGTTTAATCCCTGCAAGAGTCTCCAATGTCTCTAAACTCTAATACCATCAGGACAATAAAAAAAACAACATTTCCTACCTGATATTATCCCTTGCCTTACTTCCTTTCATTTTTCACACTTGCACTGAATATACAGCAGCTTCTTTCTTCATAGTATTTGGGATAAAATGTCCTTTTCCCCTCAGATTCTTTTATACATTGGTTACTCTAAAACACACAGCCAACCTCTCTCCTATTCTCTAAAATACTAGCAACTTGTAAATATTTATGTCTTTCTGATAAGATCACCTGTGCATTCACCTGCTGAATGCAACCAGGTGTCACTAGTGAATATGACACACCAGAACCTGTCACAGGCCAAATGTTGCTGTTTATTGCCACCTGGCTGATAATGATTCCCAGCTGTTTTGCAAGATGTCCTGAATAAGTTAGTCCATCAACTGACATGTCTGTGTATCTGATGATGAAATATATGAATGCAGATGTTATATTAACATAAAGGTGTCAGACCTGAAATCAAACAGGTGATGGTGAAGCAGTGACAATTAATGTACTAACAGTAACATGTCCTATTATTTTGTATCATTTAAATGAACAAAAGCAGCCAAGTAAATTGGTTAAAGGTTGGGGTTTATAGTCTGATATCATCGACAATGTCAGTCTCATCCGACTTTACATTTTGCCTTCCTGGTCTTTCGGGCCTGTTCATTCTTGTAGCTTTTCTCTGCTCCCTGGGGAGCATACAACCCAAGCTGCCATATCAGGCGCTAGAAGGTTATTCGTTCTACATTTGCCTTCCTCCCATGACTAGTACCCATTCACTCCTGGGTCGAGAGAGCGCACCCTTGTGGTAAAGACTTTGCCTAGGAGTCTAAGCGCAGAAGGCGGTCAGAACGGGACACGAACCCATGACCCTGTCATGGGTCACAAGTCCAGCGCTCTATCTATTTACCACCACGCTCCACATTCAAAGATACACAAGGTCTGTAGCTACAAACTTAACATTTATCTGTTACATATGATGTAAAACTGATCTAAACTTGGGTGCTAGGTAAATTCATACATCTTTGATTGGCCTAGAAGATAAAAACACCCACTTTACTTTCACACTGAAATTACCATTGTTTGAGGATGTAAACATAGTCTTCCTATTTCAACCTCACTGTAATCGGTAAAAGCATTTTCACCTGAAATAACAAGCTCACTCTGTCCAAAACAAGGCTGAGCATGTTTTCCAGAGACAGACAGTGACCCTGTTTAGCCATCTTGCCTAGCCTAATGCTTTGAACATGACCAGTGTGACCTTGTCATGTTCAACTCAACTAAACACAAGCCTGGGATGATGCTGTCTGATGCTGGCAGTAATCAAACACAGACTTCATCAGCAGTCACATCAGAAGTCACGCAGAAGGTCTCAAACAAGAAGGCCAGCCCAGTATTACAATTAAACTATACAGTGTGGTAGCCTCATGGTAACTGTAGTAGCAGCACTGGTTTAAGAAGATCGAGCAGTAAACACAAGAGGCATCCTTTTTTTCTAAATGTAGAAATTTGATTAATTTTTTTTTTATGTTATCAACTATTAATGATTAATCAACTGACACTTCTAACATTCAGACAGGTGTACTTTAATTCACAAACCCAGATCAACCTGGTTTATTTTTTTTTTAGTTTTATTTAAACTATTTTAATAGTTTTTCAACAGGATTTCTGATTTTTTAAAAATTTAATTGTAAGGGAAAAGCCCCTGAGGTATTAAAATAATTTAAAACAAGAATAAAAGGAACTAAGTAGTCACTTCAGAAATCTAATACATTTAAAAAGAAAAGGAGAAAACATGTTCATTTCAGCCAAACAAAAGTCAATTAAAGCCATTGGTCACAGTTACAGTAAACAGTAGACAGCTGCTGACTGGAGAATCATTGTAAAAGAAAGATGGCTACACTCATGTATGCACACAATGCAACTGCAAGTTCATGCGGAAAAGGTCCATACTGTACAAAAAAAATATAAAAAACTTGGGACCCTTGGGATCTCATAATCAAATTTCCAATGCCACAAGTGGTTATTCAAATGTGTAATTTTTTGTTAAATTATTTAATAACTAAATCACGAGGATAAGCATATAACAATTAGTTAATAATGATTTGTTATTTTTCCCTTTCAAGCTTTCAATATTTGCCATTTCAGTAAATTTGGTTAAACATTTTACAATTTGCATCCTTGGAAGAGTCTGACAATAACATTATGAGAGCCAAAGTCCTCAATGAGTGTAGACCACATAGTGGATGAAGTCCTTTACTGAAGAATGAAATGCAAAATGAAAATTGCACGGTCTCAGTGGAACCTCGGATATTATTCCTCATCTCTTACAGTTTAATATTCCCTGAAACCTGAAAAGTTAATTGATGCATAGCATTCTCATTAAATGGTTCCCTATATCCTCATGCAACAGGATGTGCCACCTACTGGAATTATCTTCATCATAGAAAAAAAAAGAAGACTGGTGCCAAACTGATGACCTATGTAACACCAAACAGCTGATGTACACATGGTAAGGAACATCCCCATCCCCAACTTTCACATCCCCCCTCCCCAACCCAAGTAAAAAGTCCCCATATGCACTGCTTCCCCTGCCACCTTTCCCAACACTTGTGTTCAGCTGTTAGTTATTTATCTCACACCTAGTCACCTACACAGAAACTTTATTTTAAGCTCTTACTGCTAAGAGATAAAGGATGTAGGACATGAGGGGACATTCTGACAGCACAGGATGTGGGAAACATAATGGGATGTTTCAGCTGTTCTCAGAACAGGGGAAGAAGGAGTCTGGATAATCCAGAGTTCCAGGGTACAAAAAAATGTCACACAGAATTTTTTACCAAAGTCACCTGATCCACCCATGATTTGGGAGGGAAAATGTGTAAATCTGGTGCTTACAGTGAAAGTGCTGAGAAAAGATTCAGGCTCACAAATGATGGATGTGCTTGACACCAAACAACGGATTATACCAAATGTGAACTAATTTCAAGACACCTAATCTAAATACAGGACATGCATCTTCTGACATGTCTGGCTTGTAGTTCCATATGGTCTCTTGATGATACAAGATATCTATGATGAAAACTGACAAATGTGAGTCATTATGGCTTGATTTGCTTTATCTGAATGCATGAATCATTGTGATAGATGTCTTATTAATTAATGCCCACATAAGCCTCAGGGATGTGTTGTATGTATGAGCTATGTTGTATACACAAGGACTAATTCCTTTCTTACTCCTAACCTGAGCAAAATTGTCTCTATTCAACAGGTCTAAGATGACTTTAAATGAGACCCTGATGCAGGAATTCAATAACCTGACCCCCATATTGCTAAAAAAAAACATGCAAAACTGATATTTATATAAAATGTGACATTAAAATTTATAACAGTAATATCTCTTTAGAAGGTTTGCTTTACTTACACCAATAACTTTACAAATGCTAAATGAAACAATAAAAGTATGTCAAACAATGAGATTCTGTAGTCTGTCACACCAGCAAAATAGTATCATGATCTGGACAATCACAAAGACTGACAATTAGGCAAAATTTAACCTAAAAACTGCTGAGAAATAAAATCCTCACAGTTGAGCTTGGGAAAAATGCAGTTATATTCACACATTTCTGACAAAAAACTTTGTCACAAGTCAGCTGCTATTATCTAAAACAAGGGACCTGTGGGTCACAGCATTCAGCTGAAATTGATCATGAGATTATTTTTTAAATGTCCATACCAAATCCCTTTCTTGATTCAGACAAGTCAAAACCCTGATTAGGATTTCGTTCAGCCCAAATCCTGATTCAGACTGATCTGACATAATACTGAATAACAAATTCTACCCTGTGACCTTGACCTCTGACATCATGACCCCAAAATAGAAAGGGCTTTATATAAATCATGTTTGAAACCAATATGTTAATCCAAACTGTTATCATTCAGAAACAAATTGCAGACAGCTGGCCACTGTGACCTAGACCTTTAACCTTTTGACTCCAAAATGAATCAACTTCATCTCCTATTTAAAGGTCACCTATATATGATAGATGGAAGGTTTGGGATAAAAAGTTTGGCTTAAAATGGATCCACAATCTTTCTAAATAAGTTGTTCCTGTGGCCTTGACCTCTGATCCTAACATCAAAAGTGTTCATATATTATTGGTGGGTCATATCTACGTCAAGTTTGGAACCATTATGTCAATACAAACTGGAGTTATCATCAGGACACAAATATGCATACAAACTGCCCTTGTGACCTAGACCTTTGACCTTGTGACCTTAATATGGATCATGTTCTTCCTGTATTGGCAGGTCAGCTATTTGTGCAAGACAGAAGGTTTGGGATGAAAAGTTTGGCTAAAAAATGCATCCACAATCTTTCTAAATAAGTGGGTCCTGTGACCTTGACCTTTGACCTCATTTTCCTGAAATAAAAAGGGTTCTTGCTTAAGAGGTGGGCTATATGTAACATAAGTTTGAAATCCATAAAGCTATCTGTACTGGAGTTATCACCAGGAAACATATTTGATGGACATACAGAAAGACAAACAGAAGGACGGACAGGGTGATTACTATATACATGTATAGGGCATCTGCTTATTCAAGCAGATAACACACAAGGTTTCAGAACACTAGATAAAACCACAGTTGCAAATCTGATAGTATCATTTAATTTAGCAGTCGCAAAATAATAAAAAAAAATCGTTAAAAAAAAAGAAAAAATACAGGTGGCACCACCAGTCTTCAGGAATTGAGGAAACCAGATATAATTAATGAACACACCAGGTTTCAGGACACTAGATGAAATCGCTGTTGAGAAACTGACATAATTGCTGTTATTTGACAGTCTCATAAACAAGACAAGGGACCCATGGGTCCCTGTGCTCATCTGAAGTTGACCTTGAAGGTAAAAAAAAAAATAATATCATACGGAGATAAAGTCCAAGCGGAAAAGGTAATATAGGCCATGGCTGGTTGACATGATTGGTTTGTACTGATGTGTAAGAAAATTTTGCAAATAATATTTTGTGACCAAAACATGCATTTCCTAATGTTAAAACTGAAGCAGGTGATCAGTTTGTGAACATAAGATGTATACTAGATGTGATCGGACAATGGTCCTCAGAGGGCCCCGTTTTTCTGAAAATGCTGGACTAGTTTACATATGGGTGAAAAATTAAGTAAAATTTGAAAAATATGACAAACAGAAACAGGTTTTTATCCATATGCATGAGGGAAAAAATCCTACTGAATCAAATGATATTAAAGAAGATATGTCTGAAATAATGTGTGCAATAGAAAATCACCAAATGTAATCTGTTAGCCATATTTGATTTGAGCCAGTCTGTAATTCAATAAGTCTGGAGCCCCTAAGGTCACGTGGTCCTGTTTGTTAACATGACCATGGGTCACCAAGCCCATGAACCTTAAGGAGAGTAGTGAATGGTCTGGCTTTCTCTGGTTGGCTCTAGCCATCATGTGGTGGAGCATCAAAAACACCCCATTGTTTGATTTTTAAGTATATTAAGCATAATTTCCATTAAAATTGACAGTATTGGTCAATTTTTTTTAAAATCTATGGCCAATCAAAGAGGTGTTGTCCAATTGCTTGTTTGGGACTGCTTGGTGGGGTATTGTCGGCTTTCCTGCATTCAGGCCAGGATTGTTAAAAAAAGGAGATACACAAGCCCCCTTTTTCTTGGTCTAGTTTGACTGAAGAAACAACAAATTCTCAGGTAAAAAAAGTTTAATATCAGAATTCATTTTGAAAATTTTTTAAAAGAGGCCCAAACCTCAGGTGTTTTATAGATGTTATATAGGGAAAATAAATACAGCCACGTGTCCCATAGGCACCAATGATCCCTGTGAAATAGGGAAAGCTGCAGTAAGTTGTTGTTAAGTTATTGTGTGCGAAAGAAAATCAGTGATTGGGCTGTGGCAGCCATATTCGAATTCCAACAGGTCTGTTATTCAACAGGTCTGGATCCCTTATAGGTACCAATCATCCCTGTGAATTTGGGAAAGCTGAGTATGTTGTTGTTGAGTTATCAACAAAAGAAAATCAGCATTTCGGCTGTGGTGGCCATATTGGAATTCCAACAAGTCTGTCTTTCAATAGGTCTGGAGCCCTCATAGGTGCGAATCATTCCTGTGAATTTGGGAAAGCTGCAGTATGTTGTTGTAGAGTAAATAACAAAAGAAAATCAGCGTTTGGGCTGTGGCAGCCATATTGGAATTCCGACAAGTCTGTAATTCGATAGGTCTGGAGCCCTCATAGGTACCAATCATTCCTGGGAATTTGGGAAAGCTGCAGTATGTGTTAGTTGAGTTATCACGCGCGAAAGAAAATCAGCATTTGGGCTGTGGCAGTCATACTGGAATTACAACAAGTCTGTAATTCGATAGGACTGGAGCCCTTATAAGTACCAATCATTCCTGTGAATTTGGGAAAGCTGCATTATGTTGTTCTTAAGTTATAGTGCGTGAAAGAAAGTGTCACTGACGGAAGAACAGAAGGACAGATGGACGGAAGGAGGACTGATACGGTGATCACTATAGGGTACCCACTTGTCAAGCGGGGCCCTAATTATAACCATGATCATTGGTTGACTTTTTGATAAATTGTTGACAGTCCAGTAGTTTACACATTTGTTGAATTGGATCTATTTTTTTATAATATATATTATTAGATATATGTATTTTTTTTATTTTATAAAATCTATATAGTTGAAATATAACTAATGTCCCCAGTCCACAGGTGCAAGGACTTGGGGGGGGGGATGGAATGATGGGAGTTACAACATCTCTGTATTATTATAGTGTATATACATAGGATTTCACTTAATTCAACTATGCTTACAGGATAAAGAAGTTCATTCAATGAGAATTACTGTACACCTGTCACAGCAGGGGATCTCCCCCAGTGAGTGTAACAAATCAGGAACCCTGGCACAGCTGACTTCCAGTGACCAGGAGTGGGCGGCCTACATATGGACAAACCAAGTAACTACAATAGAGCCTAAACGAAAAATTCAATAACAAGCCTAATTTTCAAGCTTTTATTTTCAATTTTCAGATTTTAACCAATTAAATACTTTTGTTTACATGCTATGAAAATTAATTAAACAGTACACACAGGAAAAAACATGCCATGGTCAAAGACAGGCAAAATTTAAGGTACTGATTTTAATTTTTATGCTATTAACTTAAAAAATTTACAAAATTTGGATCTAATTTTGGGTATACAATTGAATCTTAATTAAACAAAGTTATAAACTTGAAAAAAATCTCTAGCCTCAAAAATGTTCATGTTTAGTGAGTAAATATTTTTCCTGATATTTTACAAAGTGCATTATGTCAAGGCTCATAACTTCAAGAACTTACACTCAAACAACTTAATTTCTGGCATGGATATAGGAAATATATCAGAGATTACATATGGTAAATATTAAGGAAAACAGATCAGTGGTTTTGATATAAAGCAGTCCTGAAATATGATAATAGGATTTTTATTGAAATATGAGGTTTTTCCTTAATATCTCAAAGGAACGAAGTCACAGTGACCCAATTTTCAGTTTGGTAGGAGATCTTGGGGACATCTAACAGTATGCCAGATTTTGGATTTGTAGGTCTAACCGTTTCAAAACGTGTCAGTTTAATGGAAGGACGGACAGACGGACAGCCAATGGACAAAGGACCACAACTATAGCTCAGATGACTTATAGTCAGCCGAGTTAAAAAAAAATGTAAAAATTAGAAATAATGCAAGTGACACCATCAGTTTTAAGGAACTTACAACCCTAGTCATGGTCAATATTCAAGGCAAGATTCATGGCAATCCATATATTAATTATCAAAATACTGGAGGTTTTGGATCAGACTTTTAATTATTATGGAGGTACTTACAAGCCCCACAGCTTGAGGATATCAGTTACAGTGACCTAATTTTTAGGTTTTCAAGGAGATTTTCTATTGACCTCCCTGAATATTCAGTTACAGTTTCTAGGTCCAACAGTGTCAAAACATGGCAGTCTAACAGACAGATGGACAGAAGGACCAAAGACAGACGCTTGACTTACTGTCAGCTGAGCTAATGATTGCTGCAGATCTATTGTTTTTTTTTTTTTTTGCACAATACAGTATACTGCCATCCCCTAAGCTCACATCACCTGAAAAAATGTGTACTAACAACCTGCTTTCAAAACCTCTGATCATGAGGTTATAACAGCAGTATAACAACCATTTTTTTTTAAACTACCCAACACTGAGGTGGCAATTAAGGAAATACTTTTGGACTAAACAGTTTTCTATGGCTTTTATAACACCCTAAATTTATGTTACAAAAGGCAGTTGTTAACAATTTCAGTCTCATCTGCCCAATACTGATATACTAACCATGATAAAATTATAAAATTCTCATATAAACAAAGGTACCAGGTATGATAACTGCTTTGGAACTTTTTCAGCATTTGTCTCAATTGGGATATAACACTTACCTGTCAGTAGGGTGTGAAATTATCCTGGTGGATCACATGTATAATGATGCATGTATATTATAACTGGACTTGAAATCCTGTCCTTGTGATGTTGGGTACGGCTAGACCACAGTATACAATGTAACATCGACCAGGTATTACATATGCAGCATTGGTGCTGTGTCATTGTACATAACTGATATACCAGACGACAGCTGTTTGTCTCTTTCCAGCAGCCAATGTATAAATACTGTATCATATCAATATATGACAGAATACACAATATAATATTATCATTGTTCTTCTGGCAGGCATTGCTATATCAATCTGTGGGAGTTGTTTTCAGCTGCTGCATGGTAAACTGTTTCTTTTCCCAGAAATTGTTTTTTGTCTACACCCAGCGTGACTCATAATGTCAGTTACTTTTTTCTTTCTGTGCAGGTGTCAAATTTATGTTTTCTTTGTTAAATAACACTTTGAACAGAAATTGAATTTGAAATAAAGCTTTATATATCTGAAGGATAGCTGATATTAATTAAAGTTAAATTAACACTGATCTGATAACCAGCATGTTTCCTTCAATTAACATTTCTGCACCAGATTATATATATATATATATATATATATATATATATATATATTTATATATACGGAGATAAAATTGATCAAATATTAGATGTACCTTTTACATCACCATGAAATCGGCTGTATAGAATTATACCTTATACTCTGACCAAGTAATTAAGCCTGGTTTTGTACACCGCACTGAAAAGTCAAGGTTACACCTGGGAAGTTGACACATTTTCGCTGCACAAGGTTCAATTTTAATGCTGTTATCTATTTTGTGCTCCATCTATCTTATATCTCTGACAAAATAAGAATATTTTTTTCTGGATTATAGGACTTCTTTTGATGTGCAGGAATAATCGTTTGTGATTGATTATGCAAAAATGCTACCAGTTTAAATGATTGTAAAAGAAAATGACCAATCATAGATATAATCGATTGATTAGCACTACCGTAATATATAAATAGATATATAGTTGGTTTGAAATTATTTTTTCCTGTTATTCCCTGGACAAATGAGAAAGCCCTTTCATCTTGGGATAAATTCTAATATAATTCAAACCAGGATATTCACATAAATAAGTGCATACATATAACTTAATACATGACTGATGTGACAACAAATCCAATGATGGTTTCAAGTGAGCCCATGATGACTATATGGATGAGATCATTCTGACTGGTCAACTGACCCTGAACAAGATGATATATACACCACAAGCTCCCCTGCCACATAGTCATACATCAGTGAGAGAATGGTCTGGACGTATGAGAGCCATGAGGAATGACAGTACAATCATCCAGAGACTCCACGTATCAGTAGGAGATCAATTCCTACATGATGATACATTACTGATACAGCCACTGGTGGATGCTAAACACAGGGGAACTGTGAAATCCCAGGCAAATACTGTACAGACAAAACGCATTAGTGGAAATAATAGGGAAACCAGTTAATACATGGCTTTTGTTTCTGTTTGTAAAGAACAGGCCAACAGCCAAAGGGTGGCACTGTGTAGTGCAACAATCTTTTTTTAGGGTTTAAACCAATTTTTCTGCCTGGACCCCTCCATTTTTGATTGAGATGACTTTTTGAGGTTTTCCTATTAATCTTCCTGGGTCGGACACTCCCCTTTCCAAGATCCTGGATCCACCCCTGCCCTGCATGTCAATTGGCAAAGGAAAGTCTGTTGATCGCTAAAACAGGATGTGGTGAGAAAACAATTGGACTTTCCCAATTCCTCAAATTCTGGAGTCAAACATCACCTGATAAGACATACTATTTTGTGAAGATTCCATTGGTTGTTTGAAACCTTGCCATATAACGTCATGGACACAGAACACTAACCAGCTAACCCCACGTGCATGGGAATCACCATATGCTATTTATGGTATACAATCATTAATTTTCATACACCACCACCAGCATTGGTTAAAATGCTTGTTAAATCCAGCATACTATTCTCAAATATAAACATACATATATCTTTCTATTTTATTACTAGTATCCAATAACCTTCTCATGGTACTGTCTCAAGGATGGTTGACTAATGGTTATGATAAAACCTTCAAGACCCATTTACCATCATTTTCTAAATATAGATGTGATATACCTGGTGCACAGACTAGAAACAGTTCACTTTAAACTACAAAGATGACCCTCGACGACTATATAACATATATTTATATATTCCTTCATCATCTAACTACAATTATGTATGATTAAAAGAAAAAGTGAACCTGATCTGCATGTCTGAATTAAGAGATTAAAAGGATTCTGCATCTGATCATGAACTCCTGTCACATCCACAAATTATGATCTATCAGCTACAGACAACAGATAATCATGGAAGCATTTTATGTTACAAATAAACATTTAATGATACAAATAAACATCCTGGACTTTTTTCACTGACAGACCGAAACGGAATTCCCAATCCTGAATATAAATAAGTTTTAATGCATTTTTGCCAAAAATATCTTGGTAATTCACTTGAAACATGTATGCAATGAATTAATTGTCGATGCCGCTGACAGTGTGCAGGGCTAACCCATGTACTCAAGATCCGAAAGCCCTGGGTTTATTTGTGTGTATACAGCGCTCGCGCGAGGGATGCTGGGAACTTGCCTACTTGGCTAAATGCCATCCCGAAGCACTTAATATGCATATTAAAACAAGGATGATTTTTTCATATGGTGCCGTATTTACTGTGTAAAATGTTCACAAGTCCAGTGTGTGCAGATGCTGTCACCTGGCCTGCACACTGACATACACAGAGACTTGCACATGGCACGCTGATTACAAGACAACAAGTAGCGTGTTATAATTATAAATATGAAGCAGCCTTTCCTCAGGTGACACGAAATTCAATGTTTGTCAAGCTTGTATTATTGGACTACGTCAAGAAATGAATGTATTATAACAGGTCAACAAAGTTCAAGCAAGGGACAGTGTTTCTACGGGAAGTATATATGACGAATTTCCTAACAATTTTAAAACAAACCCCAGATTTGTTGTGTATACGCACTGAAGTTAATATAATACGCTGGAGTCTGAGGGCCAGTATTTCAGCTTTTTTTAAATTTTTGCATGTAATATCATGCACAATGAAGGAAAAAAAGGACAATTACTGGCGATGCCATTCCATTTCATACATCGGCTCAGCTGTAAAAGGTATTTGCACAAGGTGCCTTACATAATCGTGGTACCGACGTCCCGTATCATATTTTTTTCATCTTTCACAATAATACTGTTTCACATTCCTGTATATGAACATTTTATATATTCTACTGCCTTATTAGGTGGTGACTTTTATTATAGAGTTCATTTATTATCATCCTTTTTTTTCCTCTTCACCTGCAAAGGAAATCTCAAACTGCAGTCATTCATACAATTCTCTCACACAACACAAATTAAAATTGTCTGCAAATCATTATCTCTTGAATTAGTTATTATTTTTCAAAACTTCACTCAACCATCGCTAATGGTTTGGGGGGGGGGCACTTTTTAGGTTATAAAATATTTGGAAAAATTTAATTTTGAGAGCACCCGGGGCGCTGATTATGCAGAACATGGTAATGTCCTTACATGTATGTAAAGTGTACAATGTCAACAGGCACTTTAAACAGATGCTTGGTAACAGCATTTGAATAGCAACCTTGTGTGCCAATTTCCCAGACTAGGTACCAAAACCTGGCCAAGAGTATCTGAATGGTGTGAGAATCACTTTGTCAAATAAGATTCAACCAGTTAAACCTTCAGCTTCTATTTTTAACAATTCACTTGAAAACAGGCACCAAGGAAACTGGACATAATTACATCATATTCTGATTAGTTCAGACAAACATGACATTGTCTGCAATGACAAAGACTTTTTATCAACAGCCAGCTTGTGTAATTAATGTTGGAAAATTTGTGGATGCCTAAAGAAGTTAAATCTAATTCTCTGATTCACTCTGAAAAACATTACATATAACAAAACTAAACAAAGTAAGAAAATGAGAGGAAAGAGAAGGAAATAGAGCTACATATATAGAATGAGAAAGCAAGAGTGAGTGACTGAGATGGTACAAGATAGCATGGAATATATTTACTGAAAATCCAGACCAGGCGGTTATAGCTACATCCCACAGACTTAGTCAGCTAAGCTAAGCCAAAAACCATAATTGACTTTTCTCCCATAATGAGATTTTAATTGTCAATTAACATATCAGCAAATATGTTCCTGGGCTCTTTTGATGCCTTGATGCAGAAAAAAATAAACCTATATATCTCAAGATAAAACATGGTCTGACATACTTTTGATGCTTGGGAAATTAAAAGGATCTGAAATGCTACCACCCACGACAGAAGTTTTCTGCCAGTTTCTTTGTTCATTTCCTGATACCAGGCCATGGCTGCTGCTTTTTTTAACTGGCAGACACGGAAGCAGCTCTAAGAGCTGCTAAGAAAGTTATATCAACCAGTCTGTTAAAAACATGATTATCTGTACATGTTAAAAAGAATGTTCAACCATCATGCTGAGTGCTCCATCTATAGATATGGGCAACAAAAGACCACGCTTGTCACTAATGACTGTCAAACCCAAGTTTTATCTACCTTGAGGCTTAAAGATTTTGTGTCTCAGAAGACTTCCTGGACCCTTCAAATTTGAAGGAGAAATGATTTTATAAATCTTGTCATCTGAGGCAAGATAAAAAATATAAAAATAATATGTGGCATATGCATATATAGAGTATTAAGAATTTTATCTCAGAATTTTCAGTTTGGAGAAAAAACCTGAGCCTACAGTAAACAGTGAGGTATAAGTATCACTCCCACTTAAAGAAATACAGCAGGGTATAAAAGGGTAACCAGTGTTGACAATAAAGAAATCTGGCACAGAACAAGAGATGTTTTTGTGATATGAAATGTAAAAAGAACAGTAAATACAAGAGATGGCAGAGTTAGAGGTTTTCAATACTTCCCATCTTTATTGTTAAATATTGATAAAAACTGCTCTTCAGTTAGATTTAAAAAAAACACATGACTGGACAGTGTAAGAGAGTAACCAAATTCATATTCTGTTTATACTATCTGAGAGCAGATCTTATATCCTGAGAGTAAAATGCAATACAAGAGGCCTATTACTTTTCTTATTTCCAACTCAGTGACAGTGTTTCGGTGTGAGTGCACCTAGATGGCATATGAGTCCCAGTGTGGCAGGCAGGGATATATTATATGCACCCAATTACTATACCTGTCATGCTCTCACATCTGCCAAAAATCAATCTGCTTCACATTCTTTACACAGCCTTAATACTCATTTCTGGACTGAGGGATATGCTGTTAAGAATCTACCTGTTATAATACTATGATAATCTATATGTCAGCTGTTCACTGTTACATTTTTAACATATCAATTACAATAAAAGCCAGAAATATGTTGACAAGAGGACCAGACCTCAGGCAGTAATGGAATGCCAGATATTTGTGGTTTTGCTTTCAAATAAAATCTGCATATTGAGTAAACTAAGCATGATAAGTGAAAAAAATATCATGAGAAAATTAATCACAAATGAATTGAGCATGAGCACGACTGACAAGGTATGTCTGATGTCTTGATTCCAAATGAACATGGCTAATTGTTTTATGTCAAAACTGAAATATCCTGAAATATCTTAAAAATATACAAAGCATTACCAAACCCTACTCAGGTTAACAGATCCATATAGGATAGACCTACACCTTACATATTATAACAGGTTTTTAAGGTATTATGTTACATATCAGCTCTTTAATTAGAGAACAATGACAGAATATTGTGCTATTTCTAAACCATCACTCAAACAACTAGATGTAATTGGACATTGTCCTCAGAGAAATGGTGTATTCAGATGTAACTTGAAAACAGTAGTAAAAAAAGTCAATGAAGACCAGGTGATGTTCAGGTGTGAAGAACAGACAAGGTCTCTACAAATTACCTGTTTTTTTATTGGAAGGGTATGATTGACTCAATTGTTGCTGAGTTACCACACACGAAAGAAAATCAGCAGTTGGGCTGTGGTGGCCATACTGGAATTCTGACAGGTGTGTTATTCAATAGGTCTGGAGCCCTCATATGTACAAATCATCCCTGTAAATTTGGGAAAGCTTAAGTATGTTGTTGTTGAATTATCACGCGAGGGAAAGAAAACAATGATTGGGCTGTGGTGGCCATATTGGAATTCAGAAAGGTCTGTAATTCAATAGGTCCGGAGCCCTCATATGTACCAATCATCCCTTTGAATTTGAGAAAGCTTAAGTAGGTTGTTGTTGAGTTATTGGGCACGAAAGAAAGTGTCACTGAAGGAAGGACGGACTGACATGGTGATCACTTTAGGGCACCGCTTGTCAAGAAGGGCCCTTATTATTTCATTTTTTAAATGATCAGTTTCAAAAACTATAATATGTGCAGTTGACAAGTGACCATATGTACCTGCTACATCAGAGTGCATATGAACTAACTGAGGCATAAATTGCCTCCAAATGTGAGTGCTTTGAATTTTCTGGCATCAGAAAATCCAAACTATCCCAAGACTTTGGCAATACCACCTTTTATATGGGTCCTTTTTTTGTGACAACTACCTATTGACAAGCTACAAGGTGATGCAACAAGTCATACTTAGTGGATACTCTTTACCATTATGAATGAGAATGGGAATTGTGTAATTCACACTCGAAATAGGTCCACTGATGTGTGCACAGAAGATTGCAGGTGGCGCCACCTGTCTTGTGTGCTAGATAAAACTATCCAAGATCTATGGACATGCAAAATTTCAGGCTAATATATAAAACCACTCCTGAGACATTTGCAATATTATATATTTGCAATGATATTAGGTTTTGGAAAGTTCTATCCAGTGGTTTTAGGGGTTCTCTCTGGAAAAAACGGCATCAGAACCAGGGTTTTAAACAAAGAATCTGTGATCTCTGTTTCTGCCAGATACAATAAACAGACAAAGTGACACTTAGTTACAAACAAAACATAATATTCTTCAAGTGGAGATAACTAGAGCCAACATTTTCAATGCACCCGTATGCAGGCCATAACTAAAATTCACAAAAAAACACCAGCATTCATGAAATGAAGAGGAAATTATGTAAGCAATATCAGTTTCTAGGAAACTGGCAATATATCCTGTTGCTTCAGAAAGGACAGATCATCGGGAAGTTAGGGGGGGGGGAGGGGACTGTTTAAGGACTGGAATAAGCAAACACTGATACTAGTACTTGTCTGGAGACATCTATAAATAATCCTGTTTGGGAAACTGGAAAAAAGGTTTATGTTCTCATAAAAATTGAAGTACCTGAAAGATGACCTGATTTTTAACAGCAATGGCTTATTAACTCAGTGCCTGCTAAGCTGGGAGAGAAAATGGCAAATATTATGAGAGTGGATGATATCAGTGCCTGATTGGAATTTTCAAGAGATCATGTTATTCAACTTGATATTCACAGGATGTGGACTATACAAGGCGTCTCCTTAGGGGATACTGTGAAGACGTAAACACTCGTAACAGTCTGTGTCCCCCCTCCTCCTACCCACGCAAACCTCTTCTGCTCAATCAGGATGTTTTATATCTGTTGTTGCTTCTGGCTGAGATATAAGAGAATCTATATGAGGGTGCTCCACAAGCCCAGAGGGAGATGCACTGGCACGCCCTCAAAATGAACTTGTTAGACAGTCCACTCGGAAAAAGTGTTATCTCTCGACGAAAATCATACGCGTCCTCTCTAGGGGCAAACAGCACAGAACCAAGAGTTCTGTCATTTTTAAAGAAATTATCCACAGCTATATGAGGTTTTATTCAGAGCCAGACAGGATTATGTTTGGTCCTGCAGAGAGATGCTCTAGTCAGCAGAAGTGAAAAAGCAGACATTTCTATTTTAAAACATTCATATTTTTTGTATGATAAAATTGATCAATTTTTTTTTCTTTCTGCAAGAAATTCATATTTTCATCCTGGAAATGGAAAAAAAAATTAGTTTTTTTGTAAAATAATTAGAAATTTGATTAAATATCAAAGATGAATCAGTGTCACCTGTCATGTTTGTTAAGATCATATAATTAATTGAGGCTTGGTCCATCAGACTCTTAAAACTATGATTATGCTCGTGCGATGGACAATTAAGGGCTCCTTGCGGGTCTGCTTGGTCCATTTTTCTGCATAAAACATGTCTTGATCATCTGTAACATTGATGGACCGTATATTAACCAACAAATTGTTCCCTTTCAGGAGTAACTTCTCATATACAGTCTAACATGTCAAATGCGACCACCAAAAGGGACTGAGCTTGAGTGGTTGTGATAGACAGGTGGTCTTATTAGACAGGTTCTGATAATTAAGGAACTGCAACAAGTGACCCATGGGTCATGACGCTCAGCTGACTGGAAAGAGATTCGCAAAAGGAAATTTTATCATCTGAATGGTAGTATATACCCATTCAACTGAAGCATCAAACAGATTAACCAACAGGCCAAGATTTTGACTATATTTATATATCTCAAAAATAGAGAAAAAATGCATAAACTTTAAAAACAAAAAAAACCAGGTGGTTCCACCGGTCTGCAGAAACTAATAAAAACACTTAATGGTAAATATCTATGCAAAGAATCATGGTGATCTCTGGATAAGTTGTTCAGATACTTCAGCTTTTGTATCAAATTGTCCATTATTCTGAGGGATACTTTGGAGTCCTATAGCTTGAAGGATATGGGTACCCGAGACCTAATTTCAGGTTTCAATAGACACTTTTCATGGGCCTCCTTGCATGACAAGAATGAAGATTCTAGGTCCTGTTGTTACAATTTGTGCCACATTAACAGATGACAGCATCCTTAAAGGTCTCAAAAATAGAGAAAAAAATTCGTAATAAAACCCCGAACAAATACAGGTGGTGCCACCAGTCAGCAGAAACTGATGAAACACCCCATAATCAATATCCATGCAAAGAATCATGGTTATCTCTGCATTAGTTGTTCAGATACTTCAGCTTTTGTATCAAATTGTCCATTATTCTGAGGGATACTTTGGAGTCCTATAGCTTGAAGGATATGGGTAACCGAGACCTAATTTCAGGTTTCCATGGAGACTTTTCATGGGTCTCCCTGTGTATCAAGAATGAAGATTCTAGGTCTAGTCGTTACGATTTGTACCCTGTTGACAGATAACTACATCCTTAAAGGTCTCAAAAATAAAAAAAAATAATTATAAAAAATTGGAAAAAAAACAGGTGTCACCACCAGTCTACAGGAACTGATGGAACACCTTTTGCTCAATACGTATGCCAAAAATCATGACCATCAGTGTTGTAGTTATTGAGATGTTGCAATTTGTTTTTATCAAATTTTCCATTATTCTGGGGGGTAATTGGAAGCCCCACAGCTCAAAGGATATGGATAACAGAGACCTTATTTCAGGTTTCCATGGAGACTTTTCATAGGTCTTTCACTGTGTGAGGAATGAAGATTCTAGGTCCAGTCTTTACAATTTGTGCCCTGTTGACAGATGTTCACAGTTTTAAAGGTCTCAAAAATAGAGAAAACCATTCGTAAAAAATTGAAAAATACAGGTGGCGCCACCAGTCTGCAGACACTGATGAAACATCTCATGATCAATATGTATGCATATTGACCATCAGTGATGTAGTTAATGAGATATTGAAGTTTTTGTATGAAATTTTTGACTATTCTGGGGGGGGGGGGGTACTTTGGGGCCCAATAGCTCTAAGGATATGGGTAACAGAGACCTAATTTCTGGTTTCCATTGATACTTATCATTGGTCTCTCAGTGTGTCAAGAATTAAAATTCTAGGTGCAGTCTTTACGATTTGTGCCCTGTTAACAGATGTTCACATTTTTAAAGGTCTCAAAAATAGAGAAAAAAATTCGTAAAAAATAAAAAAATACAGGTGGTGCCACCAGTCTGAAGGAACTGATGAAACTTCTCATGATCAATAAGTATGCAAAAAATCATGACCATCAGTGATGTAGTTAATGAGATATTGAAGTTTTTGTATGAAATTTTTCACTATTCTGGGGGGGGGGGGTACTTTGGGGCCCCATAGCTCAAAGGATATGGGTAACAGAGACCTAATTTCTGGTTTCCAAGACATTCTCTCAGAATGTAAAGTAACAAGATTCTAGGTCCAGCGGTTACGATTTGTGCCAGGTTAACGGACAGACGGACGGCACGACGGACGGACAGACGGACAGACAGACAAAGAGTGATCGCTATAGCTCAGATGACTTACAGTCAGTTGAGCTAAAAACATATGTATGACAGAAGTATATATATTAGATACATATTTTGTAAAAGGGAAAGATCTTTGTGTTAAATGTATTTTGTAATTATGTACCTGTATGTGTATTTTTATGTAATGATATATGAATGAAATGAATTTGCATACATTTGATTAAAATGTTATTTTTAAGCTTGGGCTGCCCTGCCCCTTGACTCTCAGCCATCTGAATGAGCTATACTGTATCTTTAAGTTATAATTTACATCAAGTAGGCCATGCTGTGGTGGTACTGAGAACATTGAACCAACACTGCTGGTAAAACAGCATTTATGGCATTACAGTTAAATTTACAAAATACAAATGGAATATAATAGAGGGTCATATGTGACCGCTAAAGACATTCTGATAAAGTACAGTTTACAGAGGTTCTTCTTACGCAACGAATGTGCTTGTATGAACATCTCAAATTGTTTGATGATGCCACTGGTTACTAACATCACTTGCTTCTTAGGCAAATCATAGGTCATTCACTCTTTTTTAATGAAGCCTTTCATTTAGAGCACTGAATAAATCAAAGACAAACCACAGGGGGGGGGACCTCCATTCATATGAATTAGCAGGTCATGTGAGCCAGACACATGGCCCAGCTGGGGTGATGTGTCCAGGGTCAGCCTGGGGCCACAGAAGCCACCAGCCTGTGCTTCGTACAGGTGCACACCAGAAAAAAAAACAAAAAGTGACTGCAGCTTCATGCATGGGCAAATAACCAACAGGTCAGCACTGGTCTAGCAGTAGCACAAAGAGTGCTGACATTAGGCAGGTCAATTTATCAGTAATATATCACTTTGGTAAGAAAAAACTGCCTGCAATCTGTAATAGCCAGGTGGTCTTATTTCACAGGGTTTACCTTCAGATAATATAACAGAATTTCAAAAGGGACTGATATCCAGTGGTCATAATAGCCAGTTGCCCTCATTTTATGGGTGGTCATTTAGACAGGTTGGACTGTATATGCAAGACATTCCTCAGATATACACTATATATAATCTGTCCAAGTGAAAGGGGTTAAAGTCTCTTCAGGGCTGAAATTACACTGATTTCTTGCAGCTGTGAACTAACCAGAGAATGTGTTCTGTAGAACATATGTGCTGACCATTTGTACAGCTAGGGTGTACGTTATTCTTCAAATGGACCATATCAAGCGCCATACTTTTGAAAATAGATTTAATTTTTAGGAGGAAACAATTCCTTGCCCAATAGGAATGTGAGAAATTTAATTTTTTTTTCTAATGATTTCACCTAAAATATGCAAATTTAGCCATTACAGTGTTGGGATATTAATATTAATTTTTTATGATAACTTCTAAAATATGCAAATTTAATATAAAGTCATATATTATAAAGGAAAAAAAACAGCAGCAAAAGAAGAATGACCAAACATCTAACAGGTACAGAGGAGTATACAGTAAACATGCATTTCAGTTAAAAGTATGAAGGGATATAGTCAATTAAGAAACTGTCAATTCAAAAATGAAAGCTAGCCTAAAGAGAGTTGGGATATACTGCATATGACTTCTAACAAATGTGACAGTATAAATTTAATTGCACTATTAAATTACAGATCCTGTCCCTTTCATGATATCAATCTTTAATCATTACTTAATTTATCTAAAAGCAAGCATCTAAATGACATTAAACTTAAACAGGAACTGACTATTGGACTCAACAGCACATTGGGGCTTTTATCATATGCTGTTATATAGCATGCAGGGCTAAGTCAGCACAAACAATATCAGATGAGGACTGTTTTATCTATTACAACACTGGAAAATATGATGCACCTTGAAGATTATAGTACAGGATTTACACTACAGGATTCAGAGAATGCAAGTCTGTGAAACCAAAACATTTTGTCCTTGACTTGCCGGGGAGTGCATCCTGGAGTGAGGCTGGTAACCTCTGCATAATACAGACATAACAGGAACTGACAATTAAAGATAACCTCCATACATACAAATAGGAACAAACAACCCAAGGCTTAATTTCAATACAAAGAAACAGAAACAGACAAACATGGAAAAAATAACTGAGGCATTTCCTTCAGTTAGGTAAAATTTAAGTAAAACTCATGGAGTAATAAATATAAGGTTATTTAGAATTGAAATTATTAGTGAACACAGTTTTGTAGAGACTTTAATGAGAGTATACATTTCCTCATCACAAAGCATTTAAGTTATGTGTAAAATTTTGTAATCGATTATTGCACTGCAAGATCAAAAATCAAGTCAGTTAGTATAAACCAAACTTTCATCAATTATTTCATATCCTGAAATTTTTACCACATAAACAATTGATAATGTTTCAATAATTTCACGAAATTTTGGTGGAAGAAATGGACATGGGTAAACAAACAATCAGTTAAAATTTGAAACAGCTCAGTTTAATTTTAGATCACATATATAGATGCAGATCCAGGCATTAGCAGAGACAGGTATTTACACAACTAATCCTGACTAGAACAGGTTATTATTACCTTTGGGGTTTATTAATCTTTAACTGACACTTCAGGGTCTAAAGCAGATTATTTCTTGTTTTGTCATCTATTCCTCATCTTTAACTAAAATTTTTATCAAATCTTGATTGATGCTTAACAATAATAAATAAAGGTGTTTCTAAAATCCTGACTCATGCTTTACTATTAAATGTAAAAAATACTTTTGTAGTCTGCAGACAAGCATGAAGTGATGTTCTTCAGGTTATGAGAGCCTCAGTATGGACAAACTCTTATATTTCTTCCACTTCCTGAAGAAGGATCAGCTCTTACTTTTTTTCAGATGCATGGTTATCCCATGCAGCAAGGTCTGCAAAGTCTTCTTACCTTATATTACAGGAGACTGGGCACTTCAGTCCATCTATCATTCAGTGTTATCTGAAGATAACAAAAAGACAATTAGGGATACAGTTTCACTGATACTTTAGGAAGAACACAGATTACAATCTAAGTAATCCATCAGAGAAACACTAGTCTTGGTAATACTGACTGCTTGAAGAAACATTGATCAATGGAAAACTTGTCCAAAGGCAAAGTATCGAGCACATAAATCTTGACAATTTTTTATCTTCAAACAAAGTTATGGAGACAATATATGATAACTTTTCTTTATAAAGATACTGATATCTTTATAAACATTTGTTGAATCTCTTAATCATACTGGTTTCAGTGCAAGTCTATAAGAAATGGAAGTGTTTTCTTTTGCTTTAGAAATATGCTGTCCTGATGACAAAATCAATGTTGACCTATAAATTGATAATTGTTACCAATCAATGCTACAGTTTGACAAACTAAACATGAAGCACAGGAATAAAATAAAATTGTGAAAAATTATTATCCAATTAAATAACCAAGGCCTTACTGAGTGAGTAGGCAAGATACATCACTATTTTAATGTCAAATGGATATCAGTTAATTAAGATATTACACACGAAATGTGTGATTCAGATGGCTGTAAAGAAAGACAAAGAGGGTAGTCATCATATAACGCACCCCTACAGCAGCAGCAGCAGACAATCAGAGCATTTACTGTAAAACTGCTGCAGACTTACCGGATTTCCTTATACTAGTGTAGCAGGCTCAACTTAACTGTTAGTCTATAGTTCTTTGTTCTGGGCCCTGTGTTTCTGGGATGAATTCAAAAGCTTAGATCACAGGGAAGGGAATGTCATATACACACCAAATTTTACACATACAACCTATCCTATATATATTTAAAGTATCTACTGTCTTTTCATATCTAGATTTTATTATTTCTCAGTATTTTAAATGATTATGCTTTTTCCAGGAAAAATATTTGGATTATTTGTAATATCTCATTAGTCATTGAATGTTCAGCTTTTAAATTTGAGATACATAAACATAAACCAGATTACATTAAGTATTGTAAGTTTTATGAGTTTTCATCAAGTAGTTCAGATGATATATATAATTAGTTGTTTTTAGAAACACAGCTTTATGTTATTAGGCTAGCCATGTGGCCCTCAGCAGGGGGTGCTTCGTTCAGGTCCGCACAGCACTTATTTAATGACCTGTCCTGCTGGGCTGCGGGGAGAGAGGGTCCAGCTATCTGTATCTGACAAGTCAACATTAAATGTGATCAACAGCCAGCCTGTCTTCTTTGTGTATAGCATACAGCCCGTGCTACAAATTGGTGGAGAGAATCCGAGGTACGTCCCATGCCTTACAACACAAGAGCTACAAGCAGACGATATCAAGAACAGTCACAGTCAGAGATGAACACAGAAAGCCTGTTGACTCCATTCAGGGGCCTAGCCACAGAGGATGCCAAGCTGTGGCTTACCAAATTTGAGCTCATGGTGGCCAGCAAGGAACTGAATGACAACAGAGCCAAAAGTACTCTGCCACTGCACCTCAGTGATGGGGCTCTCAGGTGGTATATGGCCCTGCCTGGATCAGCAAAGACAGACCTGCAACAACTGAAGTCAGCTTTCCTGCAGCGTTATGGTCCAAATGAAAACACACAGTGGTCACGAACAGCTGCCTTGTTCACCATGCAGCAACAGGAGGGAGAGACAGCCCAAGACTTCATCACCAAAATAACATCAGAAGCTGCATCAGTAGGCCTCCCTGAAGAACAAACCAAGCAAGCCATTCTCCAGGGACTGAAACCAGCAGTTCGTCAGTTTGTGCTACAGAAGGGATGTAAGACCCTGCAAGAGATAAACTCATCAGCAGCCATGGCTGAAGCCACCTGCGGTGCTGACACTTTATCATGTGGGGTGATCAAAGCTATCCAGCGCCTGGAAAAACAGCTAGAGGACATGTCTGTCCAGATGCTACAGACACAAGCACAAGTTCAAGCAGCAACAGCAGTTCACCCCAACGCAGCCTCAACCAATACAAGGTATGTTAGTAGCCAAAGGCCTGCCCCTTCCCTTAGGGCTAGGAATAGACAGTATTTTTCGGAGCAGTGTCAAAATTGTGGAAGGGAAGCACATGCACGAAGTGATTGTCCAGCTAATGGATTAGAATGTCACAGGTGTGGGAAATTAAACCATTATGCCAGGATGTGTCGTTCAGCACCAAGACCCAACCAGCAATGACAATTACAGCATCACAGAACACACAAGCCATATGTTGATGGGGCATGCACAGGACTTGTAGCACCACTGTGCCGTAATACACTTGTACTGAAAGTAAGGGGCCGTACTGTTAATGGCCTGGTGGACACTGGTGCCTCAGTCTCATGCATTTCAATTGGACTATTAAGAAACCTAAAACTTTATGGACAGCTCAGTGCAGCAAGGATACCTGCTATTATTGGTGTAAGTGGCGTTATGCAATCAGCTTTAGGCTCAGTAAATCTTACTATGTCAATCGGTGGACTTCAAATATCTCAACAGTTCCATGTATTTGAGAAGCTACACTGCCAAATGATACTAGGCATGGACTTTCTTGAGGCAAACAAGGCTAAAATTGACCTGGCCACTGGTCATCTCTCTCTGCAGGATGGACTATCTGAACATGTTTTAGAGGACCCCGTTTTACCAGGCTCCATGGTAAGAACTGTATCTTTAGTCACTATACCTGCAAACTCAGAATGTGATCTACCAGTGAAGGTAAGAGGGCGGCCAGGACAAGAGGTACTACTGCAGCCCCTGTCACACTTACCCGAAAAACTTAACCTGATGGGAGCCAGATGCTTAGCCAAAATTAGGAGAGGAAAAACAGTTTATAAATTACTCAACCCTACAAATGAAGATGTACACATTAGACCGGGGCAGACAGTAGCAGTAGCACAACCTATTCCTGCTGATAATGTAATTACTCCTAAGCCGGTGTGTTGCAATATGGGGGCTATGCCAGGTCAAGAACTAGCAGATGGCAAGGTCAACTTGTCCCCAGTCAACAGGTCATGCGAGGACACTGAAGAGAGTCAGTGGATACAGGCTGCTGAAAGTTTGGGGTTTACACTGTCAGACACAGACTTGTCAGAGCAAGAAAGAACTAAATTCAAGGCATTCCTTGGCAAAAACAGAGATTTGTTTGCAACAAATTTATCAGAACTGGGATGTACTGATCTTTACCATCATCGTATTGAAACAGGAGATGCCTTACCACAACGCCAGCGATTTTACAGAACAACCACTGCACAAAAAGCTGAAATAGAGCGACAAGTGGAGGAGATGCTTCAAAACGACATCATAGAACCATCAATGTCTGACTGGTACAGCCCTGTTGTGCTAGTCAAAAAGGGGACCGGTTTTCGCTTTGCTGTGGACTATCGTCGACTAAATAAAGTCACCAAGCCGAAAATATTTCCACTGCCTAGGCTGGATGATCTGTTGGATACTGTGGGTGAGTCTTCTGCAAAGTGCTTTACCTCATTAGATTTAGCCTCAGGATTTTGGCAAATCCCCTTGGACCCTGAAACTAAACACAAAAGTGCCTTCATAACACACCATGGACTTTTTCAATTCAAGAAACTCGCGTTTGGCTTAATGAACGCCCCGATGTCATTCCAAATGGTATTAAACAAAGTGTTACAGGGACTGAATTGGAAACATGCCTTGGTCTACATAGATGACATTTTAGTGTTTAGTAAAACATTTGAAGAGCACCTGCAACACCTAAATGGAGTGTTTAGTCGTCTCAGAGGAGCTGGACTGAGGATGAACCCAAGCAAGTGTCACTTTGCAAGAAAAACCATCAAGTACCTGGGACATGTGATTACCCCTCAAGGCATAACAGTGGACACTGACAAGACAAACCTGGTGCAAACCTTTCCAGTTCCAACAAACAAGCATGATGTTCGCAGCTTTCTCGGTATGTGCAATTACTATCGACGTTTTGTTAAAGGTTTCGCTGAAATCGCTGCCCCCCTCAACAAACTGCTGCAGAAAAATACCAAGTTCAAATGGACTGATACCTGTGAGCTAGCCTTTCAACAACTAAAACAGGCTTTAACGTCTAGACCTGTCCTAGCGTATCCCAATTTAAGTAAGCCCTTTCTCCTGTCAACTGACGCTTCAGGTGAAGCAATCGGATATATCCTGGGGCAAAAAGATGATAGTGGTTTGGAGCACCCCATAGCATATGGAGGTCGGTCATTGCACCCAGCTGAAAAACAATGGTCAATAACTGAAAGAGAAGGACTAGCTATCATTGAAGGTGTCAAAGCATTCCATCCCTACTTGGCAAACCAGCATTTCACTGTGCTCACGGATCATGTGGCATTAAAATGGTTGAAGGAAATAAAGCAATCCACAGGACGATTACTGAGATGGTCTCTGCAGCTGCAAGGTTACCAGTTTGATATAGAACATAAACCTGGACGTAAACACCAGAACGCGGATGCTCTCTCGAGACGAAGAGACATGCAAGAAGAGATAGACAACAGTCCTGGAGAGATGCAAGTGTGTCAAACTGACATAGTCATAGAGCATGAGGAAAGACCAGGATGTGAAATAGTGGAAGTAAACCTGTGTTTTGAAGATGACAGCCATAATCATAGTCAAGCACAAACAGTATTTAGTGTGGTGGAGCAGGTATCAGCTGACCTAGAAAAAAACGAGTTTGTCAAAGAAAGGCATGATGCTCTAGTTATGCAACAACGTGATTGTCCTGATCTAGGTCCCATCTGGCAATACCTGGTGAACATGCAGTTACCTGATAACCAACAAAAAGCAAACCGAGTGGTCGCCGAAAGCCAGCAATACACAGTTATAGACGGGATTCTTTATCATCTGTGGGATCGCCGAGCTAAGAAACTCCCAAAAGACATTAGGATTAAGCAGCAGTTAGCCATCCCACAAGTCCTCAGGAAGGAATTATTGGAAGGACACCATGACAGTCTGGCAGGTGGGGCTCACCAGGGATTTGAGCGTACCTATGCTTCCCTGACCTCAAAATATTACTGGCCTGGAATGTATGCCGATACACAAAACTATGTCAAGACCTGTGAAGTCTGCCAGGCTGTGAAACAGCCAACGCACAAATATCCAGCACCACTCCACCCACTTCCTATTGCAAAACTGTTCCAGCGCTGGCATATGGACATTTTGGGGCCTGTGAACCCAGATCACCAAGGTAACCGTTATATTCTCTTAATAGTGGACAGCTTCTCAAGATGGCCAGAAGCATTCCCACTAAAAGGTCAAACTGCAGCAGAAATAGCAGATGTTTTGTTTACCAACATCATAGCCCGCTATGGAGCCCCCACCACCCTAGTGTCAGACAGAGGCAGGAATTTTATGTCGGGACTGATAAATGAATTATGTAAGCGATTGGAGATCAAACATCACTTTACAAGTGCATATCACCCACAGACAAACAGCACATGTGAGCGATTCAACCGTACCCTTGCACAGGCACTGAAAGCCTATGTTGACAAAGAACAACGGAACTGGTCTGATATTCTACCTGGCATTCTCATGGCTTACAGAAAGACACCTGCTGTAAACTCAACACAGTTTTCACCTTTTGAAATATTATTTGGCAGAGAAATGCGCGCACCAGTGGACACTATGTTGGATATACCAGAAAGTTTGCCAAATGCATTCAGTGATTATGTCACCAAATTACAGGAGAAACTGGACATAATTCACCAAACAGCTCAGGAAAACATACTGAAAGCACAGTCTCACTATGAGAAGTACTACAATAGAAGTGCACAGGAACCAGCATTTAAATTAGGAGATCGAGTCTGGATGTTTAACCCTGCCATCCCAAAAGGTAAATCCAGCAAGCTTCACAAGTACTGGCAAGGTCCATATTACATCAGTGACCTTGGACCCAACCATACCTACAAAATACACAGCTGTGAAAGCCATCAGGCTCTGAAATCATTAGTGCATGCAAATCGTTTAAAACCATACAATGATCCTGAAGGGCGTCGGAGTCACTTGCAGCCAGAGCCTGCTGTTCGCAAACCAGATAACCATAGTGCGCAGTCAGACACGGACCAGAACCAAAGTGATCATAGTGAACAAAATTCAAGCCCTGAAGAGGTGTCAACCCATAGTGAGCAGTGTGACAATGATAATGGTGATACTGTAGAACATAACAAAAGTGATAATGGGGATACAGTGAAACCTAAACAAAATGATAATGCACTGGAACATAACAAAGGTGATAATGGTGATACCATAGAACATAACAAAAGTGATAATGGTGATACAGTGAAAACTAAACAAAATGATAATGCACCGGAACATAAACAAAGTGATAATGGTGATACCGTGGAACATAACCAAGGTGATAATGCACAGGAACATAAACAAAGTGATAATGGTGACACAGAGGGACATACCCAAAGTGATAATGATGATAGTGATACTGTGGAGTGGGCTGAGGTTGAAAAACTGCTTTCATCAAGCAGGTACAAAGGTCGTCTGCTGTTTAAGGTCAAGTGGGCAGACCAGAGCCAGACCACATGGGAGCCAGCAGAGAACCTACCCCAGTTCATGGTGAGGGAATACCAGATCCACAGGACTCAAGCAGGCAAAGCCAGAAAAAGGCGTAAAAACAGACGGCAGTGACCGTGAACATTCTATAAATTTTCAATATATATGTGTACTACTGATTGCTTAGTAATATGGTCTTAATGAAACAACCAAAGTCAATGAACCACTGTCAGTGAATATTCTATCTATTTGCTTAACAGATTTTTGATTATACTCTTTGCTGGGACTTATTGAGTGCTTACAAATGGATTAATGTGTATACATGTGTCAATGGACTACTCTGGATGATTAAGGTTTCTGCTGCATGGTAAGATGTTTAATGTTAAGACTGATTTAATATGTGGGTTAGCAATCCTTGCATCTTATATCTTTTTTTTTATTATTCTATTATGTTATCATAAATGTTCTGCTAGATACTTAAGTAATCTCTTGTTAGCTACCGTATATTTATTACTTTAATTTAATTTGGGGTCCAAATTTGGAGGGGCCGTAGGAAATTGTAGCAGGCTCAACTTAACTGTTAGTCTATAGTTCTTTGTTCTGGGCCCTGTGTTTCTGGGATGAATTCAAAAGCTTAGATCACAGGGAAGGGAATGTCATATACACACCAAATTTTACACATACAACCTATCCTATATATATTTAAAGTATCTACTGTCTTTTCATATCTAGATTTTATTATTTCTCAGTATTTTAAATGATTATGCTTTTTCCAGGAAAAATATTTGGATTATTTGTAATATCTCATTAGTCATTGAATGTTCAGCTTTTAAATTTGAGATACATAAACATAAACCAGATTACATTAAGTATTGTAAGTTTTATGAGTTTTCATCAAGTAGTTCAGATGATATATATAATTAGTTGTTTTTAGAAACACAGCTTTATGTTATTAGGCTAGCCATGTGGCCCTCAGCAGGGGGTGCTTCGTTCAGGTCCGCACAGCACTTATTTAATGACCTGTCCTGCTGGGCTGCGGGGAGAGAGGGTCCAGCTATCTGTATCTGACAAGTCAACATTAAATGTGATCAACAGCCAGCCTGTCTTCTTTGTGTATAGCATACAGCCCGTGCTACACTAGTGTTTATGTGCTCAGTAATCTTAAACCACCACACTATAAGTTATCAAAGAGCAGTCACAACTTTTTATTTAATACTCTTTATCCTGGATAATTCTTAAGTGAAAGCTTTATTTTCCTACATAAAAAAGCCTAAACAAATATTCTAAATCACTGAATTATGACAATCCCAAATTACTGTTTCTGGGCTAAAATGATAAAAAACATGTTCTTGAATGTTTTTGTTATCAGGTCCATAAATTTATGTTCTTGGACAAACATTTTTCAGCAAATTTTTTTCAGGCTTTCAAATGAATGTTCTCAAATTAGATATTAAAATATAAGTTTTTAAACTATAAATCAATGTTCCTTGAACTAAAGTATTATCACTGAAAGTTTCCTCAATGTCAACCTCCCACGGTAACATTCCTCGTGCTACATATTTAGAACAAATAATTCCCAAGTGAATATTTCTTAAAACTTGATAGACTTTCCCTGAGTTGGAGCAGATGGGGGAGAGGTTGGAGAACAGGGAACAAGACCTGTAATAAAATGTCCCTAATTTCACTCTGTAAATAAATTTTCTGAGTGTTTAATTCTCCAAGCAAATAATACTGACCAAATTTTCCTTTAAAGTTTTCACTGACTCCACTGATTGGGGAGGTGGTGGACAAACCAGAGAGAAGATAAAATGGTTCAAGATTTAACTCTTAAAATTAATGTTCACAAGTTATTTTCTCATGAATGAGAAATAATTCTTGAATTAACATTTCCTAAAGACTGAACCGATATTTGCTGGGTGGAGGAGGTTGAGGACAAGTCAGAGAGCAGAACTGGAGGTGATAAAATGGCTTCTGTTATTACGTACCTTATTGCTCCCAGGTTTTTTTGCGAGACACAAGGGGGTTACATGCAAGTAAGTGGTAGTTTATGTGGCTTCCATGACTGTACAGATCCCTCGGGGACTTAATCAACCTTTTACTGGTCTCAGTAAAGCTCTGCAATGACTCCCGGGTTTAAGAGCCCATTTAAATGAAAAATTAATTATTGAAGGAGCAACTGCCCTTGCCATTATTTGGAGACAGATTATGTGACAGGATCCTTCCTCTGCATTCCAAAAACCATCCTTCCTCAACCTTCATCCTTTCAGTGTAACACATGCCTCTTGCCCCACCCTAAAGGCTATACCTAAAAGCTTTTAAACATCTTATTAGCTTGAAAAATATATGAAAGAGATACAATAGCAATCCCCATGCACCAGATATTATATCTATAACTGAGATGGGCAAAGAACAGGCTGTGGCTATTTGTATGACAAAAGAAGAAGTACTTTTTTTGTTAAGGCATACAACTCATAGGTGTCCTTAACTTCTAACATGTCAAATTTCAAGAATAATGAACTCAAAGATATTCTCAGGTGTCTGAATTTGTTATTTAGAAGAATTAAGACATTCAATACCAACGTTAAACTGACAGTATGGTATCCTGTGTGACCATAGAGCAACCACAATATGCATGGGAAATCAAGACAAAGAAGTCATGAGCTTTTAAGTCCCAACAAAGTATGACCAGATTTTCTCATGCATGAAAGACACATGGACAAAAGAACAGTGAATGAAAACACCTGGATACTTAACTATGTTATAACACTGAAAATGACTAACACACCATATCCTTATGATGATCATGATAAAGATGATAATGAAAATGATGCAATTGTATAATCATATTAAACATAAAATATTCTATATTAAATTAACTTCTGAAGCTCCTGTGGAACTGCAATTTTTGTGAATTTAAACAGGAAAACTGCATCCTTCAAAATAAACCATTTTAAACATTTTAAACTTTGGCAAACCTAAGATGAACATGAAGTGTGATTAAAGTCATGAGCACATCATCTAAATTTGTAGCTATGGTTATTAACACAAGGCATAAATGTTGCCAGAATGATAAAATTTCAGCTCTCAAAACAACAGGAAATCCTTGGCAGGACTGGGTTTATATATCACATGTGGTTAAAGTAATTCTATTATTAAAATCATTCATCACCAATTTATCTTCCTTTGCAATAATGTAAGATTTCCTTATTAAATTTTATGATATAAAGCAATGGGAAGCAGTTAGAGAGAATGTCAGCTGCAATGACTGAACAATCTGACACTGCTTTATTTATACAAGAAACCACTGTAAAATCATAAATAGATACTGATTAGTTAAATGAAAACCTGTGTCAAGAAGGTTGAAGAAACAAAGTAAGGTCAAATTGCAAGGTTGTCTACGACAGCAGGACATTAACTGAAGATATTAATTACTCTCTGAAATATTTTGCAAATAAAACAAGAACAAGTGACCCATGGGTCATGATGCTCAGCTGACTTGGAAGAGATTTGCCAAAGGAAATTTTATCATCTGAATGGTAGTATATACCCATTCATTTGAAGCATCAAACAGATTAACCAACAGGCCAAGATTGTGACTGTATTTATATATGTCAAAAATAGAGAAAAAATGCATAAACTTTAAAAAATATACAGGTGGTTCCACCAGTCTGCAGAAACTAATAAAAACACTTAATGGTCAATATCCATGCAAAGAATCATGGTGAACTCTGCATTAGTTGTTCAGATACTTCAGCTTTTGTATCAAATTTTCCATTATTCTGAGGGATACTTCTGAGTCCTATAGCTTGAAGGATATGGGTAACAGAGACCTAATTTCAGGTTTCCACAGACACTTTTAATGGGCCTCCTTGCATGACAAGAATAAAGATTCTAAGTTCTGTTGTTACAATTTGTGCCACGTTAACAGATGACAGCATCCTTAAAAGTCTCAAAAATAGAGAAAAAAAATCGTAAAAAAAACCTGAACAAATACAGGTGGTGCCACCAGTCTGCAGAAACTGATGAAACACTCAATAACCAATATCCATGCAAAGAATCATGGTGATCTTTGCATCAGTTGTTCAGAAACTTCAGCTTTTGTATCAAATTGTCCATTATTCTGAGGGATACTTCTGAGTCCTATAGCTTGAAGGATATGGGTAACAGAGACCTAATTTCTAGTTTCCATGGAGACTTTTCATGGGTCTCCCAGTGTGTCAAGAATGAAGATTCTAGGTCCAGTTGTTATGATTTGTGCCCTGTTAACAGATGTTTATATCTTTAAAGGTCTCAAAAATAGAGAAAAAAATTGGTAAAAAAAACCCAAACAAATACAGGTGGTGCCACCAGTCTGCAGAAACTGATGAAACACTCCATGATCAATATCGATACAAACAATTATGGTGAACGCTGCATTAGTTGTTCAGATACTTCAGCTTTTGTATAATTTTTTTTCATTATTCTGAGCTGTACTTTGGAGTGCCATAGCTCAAAGGATATGGGTAACAGAGACCTAATTTCAGGTTTCATTGTAGACTTTTCATGGGTCTCCCTGTGTATCAAGAATGAAGATTCTAGGTCCAGTTGTTATGATTTGTACCCTGTTGACAGATAACTACATCCTTAAAGGTCTCAAAAATAGAGAAAAAAAAATGTAAAAATTTGAAAATATACAGTTTGCATCACCAGTCTGCTGGAAATGATGGAACACCTCTTGATTAATACGTATGCCACAAATCATGACCATCAGTTTTGTAGTTATTGAGATGTTGCAGTTTGTTTTTATCAAATTTTTCATTATTCAGGGGGGTAATTGGGAGCCCTACAGCTCAAAGGATATGGGTAACAGAGACCTTATTTCAGGTTTCCATGGAGACTTTTCATAGGTTTCTCACTGTGTCAGGAATGAAGATTCTAGGTCCAGTCTTTACAATTTGTGCCCTGTTGACAGATTTCACATTTTTAAAGGTCTCAAAAATAGCAAAAACAATTCGTAAAAAATCGAAAAATACAGGTGGCACCACCAGTCTGCAGGAAGTGATGAACTTCTCATGATCAATATGTATGCAAAAAATAATGACCATCAGTGATGTAGGTAATGAGATATTGAAGTTTTTGTATGACATTTTTTACTATTCGGGGGGGGGGGTACTTTGGGGCCCCATAGCTTGAAAGATATGGGTAACAGAGACCTAATTTCTGGTTTCCATGGAGACTTTTCATAGGTCTCTCAGTGTGTCAAGAATTAAGATTCTAGGTCCAGTCTTTATGATTTGTGCCAGGTTAACAGACAGACGGACGGACGGACGGACGACGGACAAAGAGTGATCGCTATAGCTCAGATGACTTACAGTCAGCTGAGCTAAAAACCAAGCTGAAAACTTAACCTCCTCCATGGAGGTTAATACACTTGTTGATTTGAGGGGATTCGTGCATTTTGATTGAACTCTCTGGATCTATCAATCAAGTCTGAACATCGGAGTGATTGCTCTATTGCTGGCCATGCAAGAGCAGGACTGCTTGATTGCTGGATGTTGGCTGTTCATGCTGGCATGGATGTGATTTCAGCTGCCTCCCTGGAGAGGACAAATTGTGAATAACTGGCACGTGGCGGCTTGTTTTGTTCACTATCAACACCCAGACAACTAGCTGGCAAAGCCAACAATCTCGCACAGTGGTGTCACTGCTTTCAATGCCGTGACCAGACATGTTTTTTAGTTACCATTTCCCTACTGAAAACCTAAACTGACACCTTAAAGCTAACTTTAGTTGGCCGTCTATTTCTGTGTTAATAAATTAAATGTAAGAACTGTCTGGAACAGGTCCACCTGTTCATGACAGTTCCAGCTGGTACTGTGTGCAGTATATCCATTAACATAAACTAGACTTAAAGCATGATGTGTAACCTCTCCTTTTAAGCAGCTTGTCCATTGGAGAAACATGAATCCAACTCAACACTATCAACACCCAGACAACTAGCTGGAAAAGCCAATGGTCTGTCAGAAGTATCATATTACTCTCACAAACAAAGGCCAGACATACTTTCAACTTTTTTTAGTCACCTTTTCGATACTGATAACACAGAGCCATACCACACTAATTCTTTAAGGTTTATTTCTATAATTATTGCTATTGTAAACCTTGGCTTGTACTGATCCACATGTTAATGACAGCTGCATTAAATAACACGTGCACATATGTCCATTGACATAAACAAGATGTGACAAAGCTTGTAAAGTTAAACAATTTCTTCTGTACAGGCCAAGTAACATGAAGAAACATGATCCTTTTGTGCTGTGTGAAAGGATTTTATGTCCTGTGTCACTTTTCATATGTTATGTCTTGTATTCTGTCTTATAACAATAATTTATTCCATGGAAGTTGTCCTGCCTCTAGCATTTCCTTCCATGGATGGAAGGTCTTGTGTCATTTATGCTTACATGTTATTTTCTATGATTTTGTCCATGAAACATTCAATTAATACAGTGAAATTTAAACATTTAAACATGTAAATGACTCAGAAGTACAAAACATAATTGACAATCTCAAGCCAAAAAATAGTACAGGATATGACGATCTTTCCAGTAATCTACTTAAGAAAATTAGTCCTGCCATTATCAGACCTCTTAGTATAATCATAAATCAGTCACTCACTACAGGTATATTTCCTGATAAACTAAAAATAGCTAAAATAACCCCTATTCACAAAAAAGAATGTATTCATGAACCTGAAAATTACAGGCCAATTTCACTATTACCAACCATTTCTAAATTATTTGAAAAAATAATATACAATCAATTATACGACTTTCTTCAAACAAATGACTTAATATACACCAGCCAATATGGATTCAGAAAAAAACACTCGACTGAACACGCAATATTAGAATTAGCAGACAGACTATATAAAGAAATAGACAATGGAAATACGCCACTCGCAATATATTTAGACTTATCAAAAGCATTCGACACCTTAAATCATGACATATTAACACATAAACTAAAATTTTACGGTATTAAAGGAAAAACTCTACTATGGCTTACTAACTATCTAACTAACAGAACGCAATACGTTGATTACAAAGGACACAAATCAAATAAACTTCTAATAAACACCGGGGTACCCCAGGGATCAATCCTGGGTCCTCTATTGTACTTAATATATATGAATGACATACATCAATGCAGCAACTATTTTAATTTCATACTATACGCTGACGATACAACATTATTTAACCCCTTGGCAAGTTACAACAAACTAAAAGACCAACACATCATCAACAAAGAATTAAATAAAGTACATAACTGGTTAAATGCTAATAAACTCTCATTAAATGTACAAAAAACAAAATTTATGATCTTTCATACTAAACATAAAACTCTAAAAGATGGAAGCCCTGATCTCAAAATTGATAAAACACCAATAGAAAGGGTATCAGATTTCAATTTCTTGGGTATAACAATAAATGAACACATGAAATGGCAAACACACACAAACAAAATTGCATCAAAAATTTCAAAATACACAGGAGTACTAAATAAATTAAAACAATACCTACCAATACACATACTTAAAACCATATATGATACACTTATTCTGTCCCAATTAAATTACGGAATCCTAATATGGGGTTCTGACACAAATAGATTAGAAAAATTACAAAAAAAGCCTTAAGAATAATTACAAATAACAACTCCAATGCACACACAGAACCAATCTTTAAATCATCAAAAACCCTAAAAATCAAGGATATTTTCAAATTAAACATAATAAAATTTTATTATAATTATTGTCATGCAGCACTTCCAAAATTCTTCCTAACGTTTAATATATCGACAAGAAACATGACGCACAGACACAACACAAGACACAAAGACACCCTAGCTACAAATAAAACAAGAACCAAAATAGCAGACAATAGTCTGAGGAACAAAATACCAAAAGTCATAAATGAAACTGACCATAACATTGCTGAAAAAATCTACACCCACAGCCTCCAAGGATTAATTAATTACACCAAACAACATTTTATAAATACATACAAAGAAAATTGCACACAAACAAACTGCTACATCTGTAACAAAAATTAGAATTTTTCGTTGTTTTTCCTTTCCTCCATTAACAAACAAACATATTTAAAAAACCCATTAATTCTTTCAATCTCCTTCACTATTTTTGTAAACAATTATTATCATCTCATTGTAAATGTATCAAACATGTTCAATCATCCATATATATATATACTTTCTTATACCAAATGTTTGCAGGTGGCTGTTGTGTCAGCGGAAAAAAAATCCTTACAACAGTCTCCTGACATAGTAAAAACGAAAAGATAAACAATTGAATATACAATATATGGATATGTACAATTTTATGTCGAATAAACTTCTTCTTCTTCTTCTTCTTCTTCTTCAAACCTGTCTAAAGCGGACAGTCAAGGGACTCAATCATTTTGTCCTTAATAGTGAGGTGTCCTTATTAGGCAGGCTGACCTTGATTGATAACTTGGGTATTATACATAAAGACAACGAAAAGCTTCAAGAATGTGTTTACTGTATTATATCAGATTTCATGTATATGTACAACATATTCATGCACACATCATGCATTCAATATTCATATACAAACTGTGATTATTTTTACTTATGTCAAGTAGTGAACAATATTAGGAGAAAAGTCTATGAAGACATCCGTAAAACAATGTTCATGTACAGGCATACACTCTTTTTCACTGATTCACTAAGTAAAATAAGCTTGACTTTCTCAGATAGCATAATCTCCCGCCCAGGTGTACATGTGGTGCCACCTGGTGGCATAGCCTAAACTCTTCTTGTTCAGCTGGCCAAATGGGATAATCTCAAAGATAATGACGACGTTGATAATGCGAAGATTGTAATGGCTACGAACCTGGGAACATTCGTTTTTATAGGTTAATGTAGCTTTAGCCTAAAGTAAACTTTTTTTTATAATGGTTGTTTGGTTTGATATGCTTTAATGTTGAAGCCACCCAAGATTAAACGTACCCCGAGGAGCTTGTGCACTGCGGCACGGTACAAACAGCTGCGGAGCGAGCAGATGTTTGACACTGAGCAGATCAGTTTGAGATATACTGAGCAACCCCGATAAATTAATATCAAACAGCCTGCTATAACAAAGTGGCTAGCTCACAGATAGATATTGCTTTGTGAGATCAGGGACGCATGGGTAATCGGTAGCCGTTTAATCAATTCAATGACCCCACGGTCGAGCAAAAAATATGCAGCTTCATAACGTGTGAATGATCAACCGTGAAATAAAGTGACACAATGTTTACCGCTTCATATTTGCTGTGTTTAACGTAGGAGCACATCACATCGTGACATGAGCACTGACACGCATTAAGTTAACAACTGGGGATTGCATAATCCTTTATGTTCCAGTCCCAGGAACAACAACAGTACTGGTGGTCTTTGATGTTGCCTGGAGGAGTGATCAGTGTCCGCCGAAGGTGGCGTATAGTGTCCACATTTGTCAGGTTCATTTATTCTAAGAATGTTGGTTTGAGTTGAAATCTGCTGTCCGTTGTCCGCAGTAGTGAGGTGTCTGCCTTACAGAGGTTCCGCTTATACATAACATATAGGGAATTTTGAGGGGACTTATTTATCTTGTCCGTTATAGCCAGGTTTCTGCCTAAGTGAGGTGTCCGTTAGACCAGTTTTCACTGTACATGTTAAATAATTTGATTCATGAAAGCTATGTCCTTATTTTAGTTCAATGCAGACTAAAGCTTTAACTCTTGGCCTGTGTACTTATGTATTTGACATGACATTTTGTCAATAGATTTTGTTTGGGGATACCATGTTTTGGGACATTTTTCCATGTCTTTTAAGTCCTGTGGCAAAAAAAATTGAAAAGAACATCAGTATTGATATCATAGGAGAAAAGGATTATGCTGCAGGGGCAAGTTAAGTTAAATTTCCTTTGCAAAATATTAAGCCCCTTCACTATGAGCATTTTGTCTGAAGGAGAAATGTCTTGTATAGCATTTTAACAGTGAATGTCCTCTAGGAATTTTGTCTGAGCACATTTTGTTCTAATGTACCTGGGACCACAAATGATTGAAATTAACACAGGCTTAACCCTACACAGTGATTTATACATGGCTGCCCGCAGCAGAACAGTCTTTCATTCCAGTCCTTGACCAGTCATAGGAACACTGCTTGCAGTTTCAGACAGCCAAGCATGTAAAAACAATGTAGCAATAATTATTGATGACATGGTCTGTCCTGGTCTGTCAGGTTAAGGTATTCTGCTTATAAATGCACCAAACAACAAGCACTGCATGTAGTATATACTAGTTATCACATATGTTGTACTAGTAATCATATGTATAGGGAAATTAATTGAATATTAACCTCTTAGGAATAAAAGGCATTGTATCTCTTGTCATAACATTAGTTATAAAAAGAGATTTTTAATTCAATATTTCATATAATAATAATCAAAACCTGATTAGAGATGGCATATCATTGTGGTTAAGACCTTAGTGGTGAAAACATGGCATGACAGTAACAATCAATTTCTATTTTGCATAACCTTTTAAAATCATTGGGTTACTGCTTACTGGCAAACTGACAATAGGTGAAAGAAACTTAAAGGTCTTACCAAATTTACCAGAATCATTCTTAAAGGAAGAGCAATTTTTTTGCACTATTGCTTTTTTTCTTATGATATCTTTATCAGTGGTCTGGAAACAATCCCTAAGAGCATCCAATTCTGCTTTTAGTTTTGTCCTTTCAAATTGTTTGAAATATTCTAGCAATTAACTAACTCTTTCTCAGTTAATAATTATTCCCAGTGTCCAAAAGCATAAAGTATTCCTTCCTGTAATAGTAACATTAGGTATGAGCTATTCTACAAACAGTGCAAATATTACAAAAGGGTCATCTTAAATGTGGCTGGGCTGGTTGATAGTTAAAGCAGTTCCAGCTGGAATGTTCTCTGCATGAGGACTCATTTTTTTCTCCCACTGAGCATGGCAGATACATTGTATAATATGCAGGTGGAGGTCACAGTGTACAACAGTCATGATGAGGAAAACAGAGACTTATGGTATATATTCTTTGGGAATTCAATTTTTTATGAAGCTTAACCAGGGCTCAAAATCAGTGCCAAGACAACAGAATTTGCCTGTGGTTTTAAGGGAACTCTGACAAAATTTTGGCCAGTTATTATTTTTACGAGGTCCGAAAATCTTGGCATGGACTTTTTAAATAGTGAACATCATCTAGTTATTTCCATGTGAGAAATCCATTATAAATTTAAACATTATAACATACTAAAATGTGTACAGAGTCATGCACTAAACTATTTTTCCTAACATTTCACTGGAATTTTTTTTAATTTTGGGTCCAGTAAAATTCAGTAAATGTTTTGTCTTGCCAAGCCTTCCTGTCCAGTAAGAACTTTTGCCAATATCAAGCCCATTCAACATGACAGCCATATGCTTCCTCACACACTTCTCAGTAAAAAAAACAAAAGTCATACTACCTCATCTCAATGAAAGCATGATACCAAGTCAGTTAGCTGAAGCTCTTTTTTGTCAAAAGGGAATGTTAGAACAGCAAAGAACAACCCTGCATTAGTAGTTAATGTTACTGGTTTTCTATGTGAAGAAAAAATTGATGTTATGAAGGAACAACAGCTCTAGTGCAATTAAACAGAAACTTTAACAGAAATGCATCTAATATATTACATAGAGATTCGATTGTCTTTTAAATATACCTTCCTTTTTCTTGTCATTTTAATGTGTACATGTATGCAAACTATGCAGCCTGAGTTGTTGGTGCTGAATATGAAAACATTGGCAAAATTTTTTTTTTGAAAATGATGCGGGTTGGCATTTGATTTAATTTTTAATTTTTATAACAGTGAAAATAGCGTAAATATCATAAATTATATCTCAGGCACTGGCATAGAAATGACAACCAATGATTAAAATATGAGAAAATTAACGGAGTATAGGTTGAGTTTGTCATAAGTTTGAAAGGAATCTCATAATATGTGTCATTTTTTTTTTTTATGTGTAATATTAACATGCAAAGCAGATTATTTAGGACTACAAGTGTCAAAATCTTTCACTGAATGCCAGACCACTGAGCATATTAACACATCGTTAGCTGAGAACATTGGCCTTGCTTAGCGGCCATTATAGAAAAGTCCACAAAGATGGAAATATGAGATAATCATAAACAATGTAAAGGTCTTCTTGGTCAAAAATTTTAGAGGAATTATCAATGTATTGAAGTAAAATCATTGGAAAATGGCCCATGTATCATTTGGAGGGAAAATGACTGACACTGGAGTCATAGAATTTTTTTTGTAGTAGGGATCACGCACGTCACCAGATTACCATGTGACATTTGGGCAACAAAAATGGTCAATGGGGGGGGGGGGGAGGGGGGTTGTTAGGGTTTAAAAGACATGTGCAGTGCCTGAGAAACATAATTAATATTTGTTAGCCTAAATAGAGTTTATATATACATGGTGTTATAATAAAATCAACACAATCTGTTCAAACAAACAGCATAATATGCAAGATGCATATTAACTCTCTTCAGACTTAAAAGCCCAATTATTGTAGCAGCAAATGGTTAAAACTGCTTTCATCAAAGTCATAACAAGGGGATTGATGAAGCTCAGCAGACCCAGTCCGATTAGCAGCAAAAAAAGAGCAATCTATGTTGGTAAAATGCTGTGTAATTTACTCTCAGTACGTAATCAGAATGTAACAGCAAGCAGCTTTAATCCATGCTGTTTATACAACATGTCATCAGCAGTGAATCACATATCACTGAAAACAGAAACCATGCTGGGCACAATTACATAAGAAAATTTCTGATTCAGTCTTCATCACATCATTAGAAATGCAGATAATCAGACTGTAATCAAACAACTGATTGATTTATAGTCCTTAATGACTCTGATATACACACAGCAAACAAAACCTCCCCATATCATAGTAGAGAGGTGTGGGCATTTACACACAATTCAGTAATTTGCGAAGTAACATGGGCAGCCACTCCAATTTCAGTAATTATATAATGATTGAACCACTTTTTTCTGGGTTGGAAAAATTTCAATAGGTATCAATTTTTTTTATCAAACAAAATGAAACAATGAGGTACCACTAAACAGTATTTATAAACTTATTAATATGTAACTTATGCATTTCAACATTAGTTTTTCTTAATATTTTGTCAGCAGATGCAGGAAAATGTAGCTTTTAATTGTGGCTGAAAAGTCAGATTTTGATAATGATTCATTATACCTCATCTACCTACCAGATACATACAGGAACCCCCCCCCCCCCTTAAGGGCACTAACCTACTAAGGACACCTCTCTATTACTGATGTCTGACACAGTCCTGAAATAACAGAATGAATTCATAGGTCCGTAACCTCCACAATATTGACTAGTCCTGAGAATTGCTACAGCACCTTCTGATTCAATCTTGTTACCAATCACTGCCTTTAATTTTGATTCTCAATTCGATTCAAGTAAACTATCATAATATTCTGTCTTGTCACAGATTTGTCTGCTTAAAATGTTCTCCTCAGATGATGTTAAGATGAGCAGCGTTTTACACCCAGGAAGTGAACTATCTAATATTTACCTTTTCTCATCTTTTACTGTTAACATTTATTGATGGATATAAGGTAACATTCTTTTTTAAATATCAGTACTAGCTAGATCATGTATGTTATTTATCTGTCCCTATGGATGAGCTACAGATAAAGGTCTGAAAATGACTGTAAATCCGATAACAGAAGTTAATCAATAATTGCATACATTCTGATTTGATTATCAAATGATTGGCTTTCATACAATGTATTGATTATTCCATGCACTGTATCAGCCCTGTTACTGACACATATCTATTATGATTATGTTTACAAAACAAACACAAGGGCAGAGAGACACTAAATGACTGATGAAAATACCAATGATTAATATATCACACCAATATGGTTGGAATGTATCCAGATTTTGTTGAAAGGAGCCCTATAACCTTGTTTTTTGTTGTTATCTAGGACCATGTAACAGGAAAATCATTTGGCTCAAACAACAAAAATCTAGGTCCTGCCAGCTTCAGTGACTGTGCTTCCACTGTATAAACTAGAAGTGATGCAATCACATACAACAAAGCATGTCACTGTCAGCTCATCATCCCACACCACCCACATACAGATAGTCAGATTACAAAGATAAATGTGCTATATATAGAATGCAGATTATCTGGATTACACAATACTGAAACTTTACTCCACCCTGGCTGATATGAGTACATCTATCTATGCTTATAATTATAGATACATGCTACTCTGACTGTTAGTTACATTATTGCAGAGTGCAAACTCACCAAAAAAACAGAGGGTGGGGGGGGGGATTATTAGATTATGCAGTCAATGATGGCAAACCTCTGCTGTATTCTTCTAATCAAATTTTCTTGTGTTTCAAACAGTATCATGCTTCAATAACACTAGCACAGAGCACATGGTGTCCTTAATTACCTATGACTGGACAGCACCTATCTGTGACAATGGATTCTGGAATTGTATACCACAATGGTATATATCCTTTGAAAATATATCATGGTGATCCAGATTTTATCCAAGATTTCACAGATTGTATCTTAGAGTAACCCTAACCCCAACAACATTTTGTCAAAGTCTGTGCATAACTTATTGCATACATTTGCTAACAGGCATAAATCATAATATCTGGACTATCTTAACATTCTAGGAAATCCCATCGGAAACCCAAAATAAGGTCACTCTGAGGACATGAACTTGATTAATGATTTGTGCCATTCAAATGATCAAACCGCATTATTCTGACAAAAATAATGCTAAAAATCATGAAAGTACAGTCCTTTACAGAACACTCTGGGCTTCTGGTGCTGTAAGAACAGCTGACCAGAAAGGGTAAAGCTTTTCAACAGCTATTCCAGAGCTACCTGTAGCCACCAAGTACAAACATGCCCTGTGAGGTGTCGGAAAAACATACAAGGTATGTATAAATAACACTAGATTTTCATATCAAACAGGTGTTCCTAACCCAAGACTTCCCTAACCCTACACCAAATCAAAGGGGGGAAAACGCAAATAAATAAAGAGTAGGTATTCCTGAATCCACTTCTGCTATTTTAACATATTATGGTCAATAAAAAAATACCAAGGATGCTGTTTCATAGTACAGATTGAGCATGAGAATATAATGCACTCTTCCATCTGTATACCAGTCAGTGGACTAGAAAGACACTCAGTCAGGTGCTAACCTCCACCAATGCAAACTACTGTATTTATTCCAATTTGGCGATCTCTCTTATTTCTCGACCCCAAAAAATATTTTGAAAGCATAATCTCTAAAATGACTCTAATTTCGCGACTGCTGACAATGTTTTCTGTCGACCATGTTTAGGTGAAATGCCTCCATCTCTCGCGGGCACCGCAGTTTGTATTCCACTAGATTCTTATTAAACTGAGCATCCACATCAAACTTGTTTGCAATAACAAATTTTTGAAGATTCAAAGAGATGCGTTTTTCATTATTATATATAAACATGATAAAGCGTTCAAGTTCCAAATGGGTGTCCATGACGAAGCAAACTTGTGTACCATTCCTGGTACGCACTTGCCTCATGTTCAGTTCACATGGGGTATTTAGCAATAATAACAAAATACGGGAAGGTGCACGTGGTGGAACAACTGGGATGTAGTTGGAATTGTCATCTTAGTTAAGCTTAATCGACCCCAATTAGTTTTTGGATGGGTGACCATGCGTACAAAACAGGGCCCGATCGAGGGCACGGGAGCTAGGACCATTTCCGGTCGTATGTAATTTAACGCGCCTTTACTTTCCTATATTTATGACGTATTATACAAATAAAAGTTATCTGATAATAAGTAGTTATTTTTTATAGTCTTCTTCCAACTTCCGTGCAGCTCCTTGTCCCGCCAATACCGCCGCCTGGTGGGTAAACTTGAAACAACTGGTAGTTACATGAGTTGCCGTCTAAGTCAAATGATTGTACCTCTACGCGAAGTAGTGATCATTTTGTAAAGTGATTGAGCTCAGTTTGATTAATCATTGGCGGACTCCGTATTTTTCATGTGACGGTTGGAAGCCCATTTGTAGGAAATTAACAAAACAAACTTATAAACACCCATATTATCACTCAATCCATATGACCGCTCGAGTGTCAGAGCAGCTCGGGTTCTCTAGGAAAGGTTATCCCACCGCATGCCTCTAAAATCTCGACCACCGCAAATTCTGCATGAAGATAATTTTCAAATATCCTCCATTTTCTCGACCTCTGGGAAAATTAATTATTTTTAAGTGGTCGCCAAATTAGAATTAATACGGTAATCAAACCAGACCTGCATTCAGACCAAAATTTAAGGGGGTAATGAGCTCCAACTTTCCATATATTCCTTTCCACCTCTCCACTATAAGGTTTTTGTAAATCTGTACAGTAGTATTTTGGATACTCAAGCTAATAGAAAACTAGATGTAAAAATTGAAAGGAGCCCTATAACCTTGTTTTTTGTTGTTATCTAGGACCATGTAACAGGAAAATCATTTGGCTCAAACAACAAAAATCTAGGTCCTGCCAGCTTCAGTGACAGTGCTTCCACTGTATAAACTAGAAGTGATGCAATCACATACAACAAAGCATGTCACTGTCAGCTCATCATCCCACACCACCCACATACAGATAGTCAGATTACAAAGATAAATGTGCTATATATAGAATGCAGATTATCTGGATTACACAATACTGAAACTTTACTCCACCCTGGCTGATATGAGTACATCTATCTATGCTTATAATTATAGATACATGCTACTCTGACTGTCAGTTACATTATTGCAGAGTGCAAACTCACCAAAAAAACAGAGGGTAGGGGGGGGGGGGGGATTATTGTATCCGCCAAAACGAAGTTTTGCGGATACTATGTTTTTGACCGGGTTCCGCCGCCGCCGCCGCCGCCGCCGCGCCGCGTTCGTTTCCGGGAGAACTCCTCTGAGACTACTGGACAGATTTTTCCGAAACTTACACAAATTATCGGGTCACATGTGAACTGGTGCCTAACCAAGTGACCTTGACCTCTGACCTTTCGTCTCTGCCCAGCGTCCGTTTGTGCGTCTGTTTCCACACATAAACCCATATATCTCGGGAACCGTTTGACCGATCTGGAAAAAAATTTTACACAAATGTAGCCCTGGGATAGCTTTATAACATACACAACAAAAGATGGCGCCAACTGCAACCATATTTGCACAGTGTCCATTTGTTCATCTGCCTGGGGTTAAAATCACTCATATCTCTGCAGTGGTTTGACTAATTCACCTAAAATTCGGCATGTGTATACATCCTAGATAGCTTTCTTGATTTTATGACATTTGGCGCCACCTACATTTACGTTAATGCTGCAGACATCCAATCTCATATCTCAGGAACCATTTGACCAATCAGGAAAAAAAATTTACACAAATGTAGCCCTTGGATAGCTTTATAACATGAACAAAAATGGTGGCGCCACCTGCAGCCATTTTTGCACAGCGTCCATCTGTTTGTCTGCTGTGGGATAAAATCACTCATATCTCTGCAGTGGTTTGACTTTTCCACATGAAATTTTGTATGTGTATATATCTTGGATATTTTCTCATTCAAATAACAGGTGGCGCCACCTACAATCATGTTTATGTGGCACAGATCCATTCAAATATTTAACACATGTAACTCTATATCCCCTTGCCACTCAATCCATGCCTCACTTCACCCGTCCTTCTCTGATTTTGGCGGATACACGTAGTCGCTTGTCGACTACTCGTATTCTAGTTAGATTATGCAGTCAATGATGGCAAACCCCAGCCGTAATCTTCTAATCAAACTTTTTTTGAGTTTCACACAGTATCATGCTTCAATAACACTGGCACAGAACACATGCTGTCCTTGAATGCCTATGACTGGACAGCACCTATCTGTGACAATGGATTCTGGAATTGTATACCACAATGGTATAAATCCTTTGAAAATATATCATGGTGATCCAGATTTAGTCCAAGATTTCACGGATTGTATCTTGGAGTAACCCTAACCCCAACAACATTTTGTCAAAGTCTGTACATAACTTTTTGCATACATTTGCTAACAGGAATAAATCATAATATCTGGACCATCTTAACTTTCTAGGAAATCCCATTGGAAACCCAAAATACGGTCACTCTGAGGACATGAACTTGAATAATGATTTGTGCCATTCAAATGATCAAACCGCATTATTCTGACAAAAATAATGCTAAAAATCATGAAAGTACAGTCCTTTACAGAACACTCTGGGCTTCTGGTGCTGTACAAACAGCTGACCAGAAAGGGTAAAGCATTTCAACAGCTATTCCAGAGCTACCTGTAGCCACAAGTACAAACATGCCCTGTGAGGTGTCGGAAAAACATACAAGGTAAGTATAAATAACACTAGATTTTCATATCTAACCCAAGACTTCCCTAACCCTACACCAAATCAAAGGGGGGAAAACGCAAATAAATAAAGAGTTGGTATTCCTGAATCCACTTCTGCTATTTTAACATATTATGGTCAATAAAAAAATACCAAGGATGCTGTTTCATAGTACAGATTGAGCATGAGAATATAATGCACTCTTCCATCTGTATACCAGTCAGTGGACTAGAAAGACACTCAGTCAGGTGCTAATCTCCACCAATGCAAACTACGGTATTTATTCCAATTTGGCGATCTCTCTTATTTCTCGACCCCAAAAAATATTTTGAAAGCATAATCTCTAAAATGACTCTAATTTTGCGACTGCTGACAATGTTTTCTGTTGACCATGTTTAGGTGAAATGCCTCCATCTCTCGCGGGCACCGCAGTTTGTATTCCACTAGATTCTTATTAAACTGAGCATCCACATCAAACTTGTTTGCAATAACAAATTTTTGAAGATTCAAAGATGCGTTTTTCATTATTATATATAAACATGATAAAGCGTTCAAGTTCCAAATGGGTGTCCGTGACGAAGCAAACTTGTGTACCATTCCTGGTACGCACTTGCCTCGTGTTCAGTTCACGTGGGGTATTTAGCAATAATAACAAAATACGGGAAGGTGCACGTGGTGGAACAACTGGGATATAGTTGGAATTGTCATCTTAGTTAAGCTTAATCGACCCCGGTTAGTTTTTGGATGGGTGACCATGCGTACAAAACAGGGCCCGATCGAGGGCACGGGAGCTAGGACCATTTCCGGTCGTATGTAATTTAACGCGCCTTTACTTTCCTATATTTATTACGTATTATACAAATAAAAGTTATCTGATAATAAGTAGTTATTTTTTATAGTCTTCTTCCAACTTCCGTGCAGCTCCTTGTCCCACCAATACCGCCGCCTGGTGGGTAAACTTGTAACAACTGGTAGTTACATGAGTTGCCGTCTAAGTCAAATGATCGTACCTATACGCGAAGTAGTGATCATTTTGTAAAGTGATTGAGCTCAGTTTGATTAATCATTGGCGGACTCCGTATTTTTCATGTGACGGTTGGAAGCCCATTTGTAGGAAATTAACAAAACAAACTTATAAACACCCATATTATCACTCAATCCATATGACCGCTCGAGTGTCAGAGCAGCTCAGGTTCTCTAGGAAAGGTTATCCCACCCCATGCCTCTAAAATCTCGACCACCGCAAATTCTGCATGAAGATAATTTTCAAATATCCTCCATTTCCTCGACCTCTGAGAAAATTAATTATTTTTAAGTGGTCGCCAAATTAGAATAAATACGGTAATCAAACCAGACCTGCATTCAGACCAAAATTTAAGGGGGTAATGAGCTCCAACTTTCCATATATTCCTTTCCACCTCTCCACTATAAGGTTTTTGTAAATCTGTACAGTACGTAGTATTTTGGATACTCAAGCTAATAGAAAACTAGATGTAAAAATTGAAAGGAGCCCTATAACCTTGTTTTTTGTTGTTATCTAGGACCATGTAACAGGATAATCATTTGGCTCAAACAACAAAAATCTAGGTCCTGCCAGCTTCAGTGACTGTGCTTCCACTGTATAAACTAGAAGTGATGCAATCACATACACAAAGCATGTCACTGTCAGCTCATCATCCCACACCACCCACATACAGATAGTCAGATTACAAAGATAAATGTGCTATATACAGAATGCAGATTATCTGGATTACACAATACTGAAACTTTACTCCACCCTGGCTGATATGAGTACATCTATCTATGCTTATAATTATAGATACATGCTACTCTGACTGTTAGTTACATTATTGCAGAGTGCAAACTCACCAAAAAAACAGAGGGTGGGGGGGGGGGGGATTATTAGATTATGCAGTCAATGATGGCAAACCTCTGCTGTATTCTTCTAATCAAATTTTCTTGTGTTTCAAACAGTATCATGCTTCAATAACACTGGCACAGAGCACATGGTGTCCTTAATTACCTGTGACTGGACAGCACCTATCTGTGACAATGGATTCTGGAATTGTATACCACAATGGTATATATCCTTTGAAAATATATCATGGTGATCCAGATTTTATCCAAGATTTCACAGATTGTATCTTGGAGTAACCCTAACCCCAACAACATTTTGTCAAAGTCTGTGCATAATTTATTGCATACATTTGCTAACAGGAATATATCATAATATCTGGACCATCTTAACTTTCTAGGAAATCCCATTGGAAACCCAAAATACGGTCACTCTGAGGACATGAACTTGAATAATGATTTGTGCCATTCAAATGATCAAACCGCATTATTCTGACAAAAATAATGCTAAATATCATGAAAGTACAGTGTTTTACAGAACACTCTGGGCTTCTGGTGCTGTAAGAACAGCTGACCAGAAAGGGTAAAGCATTTCAACAGCTATTCCAGAGCTACCTGTAGCCACCAAGTACAAACATGCCCTGTGAGGTGTCGGAAAAACATACAAGGTATGTATAAATAACACTAGATTTTCATATCAAACAGGTGTTCCTAACCCAAGACTTCCCTAACCCTACACCAAATCAAAGGGGGGAAAACGCAAATAAATAAAGAGTAGGTATTCCTGAATCCACTTCTGCTATTTTAACATATTATGGTCAATAAAAAAATACCAAGGATGCTGTTTCATAGTACAGATTGAGCATGAGAATATAATGCACTCTTCCATCTGTATACCAGTCAGTGGACTAGAAAGACACTCAGTCAGGTGCTAACCTCCACCAATGCAAACTACTGTATTTATTCCAATTTGGCGATCTCTCTTATTTCTCGACCCCAAAAAATATTTTGAAAGCATAATCTCTAAAATGACTCTAATTTCGCGACTGCTGACAATGTTTTCTGTCGACCATGTTTAGGTGAAATGCCTCCATCTCTCGCGGGCACCGCAGTTTGTATTCCACTAGATTCTTATTAAACTGAGCATCCACATCAAACTTGTTTGCAATAACAAATTTTTGAAGATTCAAAGATGCGTTTTTCATTATTATATATAAACATGATAAAGTGTTCAAGTTCCAAATGGGTGTCCGTGACGAAGCAAACTTGTGTACCATTCCTGGTACGCACTTGCCTCGTGTTCAGTTCACGTGGGGTATCTAGCAATAATAACAAAATACGGGAAGGTGCACGTGGTGGAACAACTGGGATATAGTTGGAATTGTCATCTTAGTTAAGCTTAAACGACCCCGGTTAGTTTTTGGATGGGTGACCATGCGTACAAAACAGGGCCCTATCGAGGGCACGGGAGCTAGGACCATTTCCGGTCGTATGTAATTTAATGCGCCTTTACTTTCCTATATTTATTACGTATTATACAAATAAAGTTATCTGATAATAAGTAGTTATTTTTTATAGTGTTCTTCCAACTTCCGTGCAGCTCCTTGTCCCGCCAATACCGCCGCCTGGTGGGTAAACTTGAAACAACTGGTAGTTACATGAGTTGCCATCTAAGTCAAATGATCGTACCTATACGCGAAGTAGTGATCATTTTGTAAAGTGATTGAGCTCAGTTTGATTAATCATTGGCGGACTCCGTATTTTTCATGTGACGGTTGGAAGCCCATTTGTAGGAAATTAACAAAACAAACTTATAAACACCCATATTATCACTCAATCCATATGACCGCTCGAGTGTCAGAGCAGCTCCGGTTCTCTAGGAAAGGTTATCCCACCGCATGCCTCTAAAATCTCGACCACCGCAAATTCTGCATGAAGATAATTTTCAAATATCCTCCATTTTCTCAACCTCTGAGAAAATTAATTATTTTTAAGTGGTTGCCAAATTAGAATAAATACCGTAATCAAACCAGACCTGCATTCGGACCAAAATTTAAGGGGGTAATGAGCTCCAACTTTCCATATATTCCTTTCCACCTCTCCACTATAAGGTTTTTGTAAATCTGTACAGTAGTATTTTGGATACTCATGCTAATAGAAAACTAGATGTAATCGGACGATGGTCCTCAGAGTGTCCTGGATTGTGAATTTGTATATAGTGAAACTTGTCTAAAACCAACCTGTCTAATAGGATCAGCTGCCTAAAAAGATGAGCATTGAATCAATGCTAAGCATAAAAATAGGTAACAATTGACCTGTCTAATTAGACCACCTGTGTACATGACAACAACTTTCAGTAATTCATAATGGTGGTCTCATTACATAGATTTCACTGTTTTTCCATTTTCACACAAAAAGCATAGAGCTTCAAGTGAGGAACATGAACATTAGGTGTTGTGTACTGACATCAAGATCAGACAAAGGTTTCTATAAAATAGCTTTGTTTGCAGTGGGAGGGAAGGAATCAGACAGCATTAAAGAAACATTTGTGATTAATATCAGGTGGAAAAGTAACATACTTTTCAGCTGTATTTATAAGTATTTTCTCTTCATTTTGCTTCATTTATCTTCTTGGAGGACATCACATAAACCTGCAGATGGCCACTGTAGTATGTTGCCAGTATTTATATTTTGCAGGCTAGTAGGCTGTAGTTTGTCCACACATGATCCAGAACTGAGTTTTGATGGTTTGTTGGTAGATCAACTTGTTGCATAAATTTGTTTTTAATGAAAATGTTGCTTATAGGGTTATTTCCTTTTGTTTGTGGAAAATTTGAGGTTGAAGTCCCCTCCAAATACAGTTGGCAGTGATGGATCAAGTTTGAGCAATATTTCAAATATTTAATGGGACAAAATGTTATTGCTGACATTTGGACTGCTGTAGATCAGTACAATTTGATTTTTTTTCTGATTAAAGAGGATTGAAGCAGCCACAGCTCCCATGCTTGTCATGGAATGGGGCAGTTTTATTTCTGTTCGTGTAAAGTCACTTTTGGTAAGCAAAGCCACACCACCTCTGTCAGCATGCTGTCTAGCTGTTTTGAGTTGATGTGGATATTCTGGGAAATTGATATTTTGTGATGATAGTTTGAGCCATGTTTCTGACAGGGCTATTATATGTGCTGACTGTAGAATCGGTTCTAATGACATAGCTTGTTGGTGTTTACAAAGTGCTGATTGTGTATTAAACCAAAGGATCCATAAACTTTCATCTGGTGGTGACAAAGGGGGTCTGTTATCATGGAGCAGTTCATCTGATTCTGTAGTCTGTGCATTTCAGTTTTGATAAGTTTACAAGTTGTTATGCATTTGCATCTGAAGTCGAGGTGGAACAGCCTGTTTAATCGCTTTATGGCAAACATCCTTCACAAGAAAATATGGTCTCTTTCTGCATGAAAGAAAATCATGATTGTGCTCTGGCAGCCATATTAAATTTTTATGCAGGTCTGAAATTTAATAGGGACGGAGCCATCCTGGGCACCAATCATCCCTGTGGATTTGAGAAAGATCCATCATATTTTCTTTGGGATATTGGTGCAAAAAAAATTACCTATTGTGCTCTGGTAGCCATATTTAATTTTTTGCAGGTCTGAAATTTGATAGGGACAAAGCCATCCTAGGCAACAATCATCCCTGTGGATTTGAGAAAGATTCATCCTATTCACTTTGGGGTAACATGCACGAAGGAAAGCTTTACTGATGGATGGATGGATGGACAGACCAACACGATGATCATTATTGGGCACCACTTTTTTCAAGCAGGGTCCTAACAAGACACAAGTGAAAACATAACCTCCTTTAAGTTAGGTAACTATGTCTTCTGTAACAATTAAGTGATTCAATTACTCTACAGTGATGGGCTGTTCATCTGAAGAACTTCTCGAGGATGAAGGTTACAGACTGGACTTGTAAACCAATGTTCGGGTGAAGGTTTTAGACTGGACGAATAAACCAATGTTCGGATAAATGGTCATTTATAAGATACAATCACAGTGTCAGTGTTTTTAAACTGGTAAAGACAAGTGTGACAGACTCCTCTGTTTAACTGTCAAGGTCCAGAGTTAAACAAGTAGTCTGAGAACAACAGAGTTCAGCGGTACAGGGCATTAAGGAAACAAAGAGCACCGCAGGGGTGCATTATATCCCCATCATATTTCTTGTGACATCTGACCTCATAGAATATATGTGAAATTTGCAGGGATTTTAATTCATGCGACATATTATATTAGTTAATACTGTATTTATAATGAGTCATGAAAATCTGATGGATTCATCAGGGCACCACCAAAGTCTGGGGACCTCCGACCTCATTAAATATGCATGTATTTTGCAGAAATCAAACTTAGATGAGGATTACATTGGTAAATATATCTCTTGAGTTTAATAAAATACCAATCACATTCAAGTTATCACAGTGACACCATAAATAAGCCTGGTGACCCCTGACCTCATTAAATATGCATGGATTTTGCCTGTAATCGAACATGGCAGGGATAAATATGAATAATGTCACAGAACTTCAATGTACTAAGTTAATTATAATATCTTTATTTTATATGGTCATAAAGGTACAGCAGAAAATAAAGACTTGTCATTTCCTTATTCTAATTACATCCTCCACTCTGGCAATCTTACTGATTAAAATAGCACAGCCCCAGCTGACATGGTATATTATATTATAAAAGCTTCAGACTAAAAACACTAAATCCAAACTAATCATTTGGCCAACTTACTCTGTGACACCTAAGAAGGTGATTATTTCTGCTCCAAGTACTAATAAATGATAAATATATCCATCTGTTAAGCTATCCTACATGCTTTTAAACATGTTTTACAGTACCATGCCATTTTGCCCAAAGGATAATAATAGATGCCATTGAGGAATTTGGACCGATAATAAATAAATATGTAATTAAAGGTGTAGAGCTTCATAGTTATATAAGTGTATATGGTTAATTACTATGTAAATCAGCATTATTATCCGTTTCTATTTTGATATTAATCAGAGAAATATGTTTATGCAAGCTTAATAATTTGTATGAATAAACTGCTATGAGACAAAAATGACTGACAGCCAGGTAAATAAAATAACAGGTGAAAGGTTTTGTTAGTAATGACACCTTTTTTGTTCAGATCATTGTTTTACAAACAAACATACAGAATGGCAATATTTTACAAACTGATATTGCGTAGAGGCTGATATACAAACTCCCCCATTGTATATCCATTAAAAAAATGTCATTTACTGCACACATTACAGAGGAACAGATGTAAGGGGAACAGAAAAAAAAAGAAATTTAAGACAGATATGCTTACCTTGAAAAAAATTTATGAAGAATGACATATATAATCCACAATAACACTTATCTATGCAGTATCCAGAACATGAGCAGTTACAAGGGGCTGTGAACAGACATATACTAGTGTCATAAGCGATAATGTCTCCCAATGGTTTTACCACTGTCGAATTGAGCCCTCTGACGCCACAGCTGTACCAGATATTATGAGCAGGGGTTCTGTTGTGTTAATCAGCTGCATATAAAAGAAACAACTGTACTTAGCAGGGTACATACACACTGAGGAAATGTGGTACAGCTGTTTATCTGCACACTACCTTATCTCAGTTATCTCCATCCCCATCACATGCTACTTAATCTGGTATATGTGTGGGTGGGATGTTTAGAGGGTGGGGTAGGGTAGGGTTATTCAGAACAGACGCACCTTCTTTGTTCACAAAGCCCCTTTGTTGTTGGTGGGGGAACCCAGGACCACAAGTTTGCATGTTCTACCTCTTATAAATAAAGATATAATACATGTAACATATGTACATGATATACAGACTTTTATTCCCAAGCTGGCGTTGAAGAGATTCTTCATAGACTAAACTAAAATGGCTTTGTTTATGCAGTCACAAAAAAACAAATTTATCCCCCCCCCCCGGACCATCCCAGAATTTGAGGGGTAAATGAATGCACAATCTCAAAAGTTAACTTAAAAAAAAATAATCTAGAGATTTGACCCTGAGCATCTACATCAAGGTCACCAGTTTTTAACTTCTTACAAAATATGACAGAACTGCATGTGTCAAATATGAGGTTCGAAAAATATTCAGAACTTCCAAAGTTTTGGAGGTTACAATAATCCTAGAATTCCAGAGATTTGACCTTGGAGATCTAAGTCACCAGAACTCGAACTCTTCTGAGAATGTGGTGGACATTACTTGTGTGACAACTTTGAGAGTAAATATGCACTAAATGTACTTAATTAGTTATCATTTTTGCACAAATTTTACATTTCAGTGGAACTGATTTTTAGGAAAAGGGTCAAGGTCACCAATTTTGAATCTAATTTAAGATTTAGGTAGAAACAATTTGTGTTCAAATTTCAGTAAAAAATATGCAACCCTTCAAAAGTTTTCACATCCCAAGATATCCTACAGATGACAACCAACTGCAAAAGACAATGGCACTGAAAACGACATGTCTCCCTTGGATGGAAGGATTGGAAGAACGTAACAATGAACTATGTGAACAATTTCAGAAATGACACATGAGAGTCTGCCAGTTTTAATGCTGTCACCATTTTGTGACATATTCTGCCACTGAAACATAGTGTCAGGGCAATGCCATCCAGAATTCCACTTTCAAGGAGGCCTTTGGCGCGGGGAAGTTTTTATGAAGGACCTTCTTTGTTCTTCTTGCCAAGTATGAAGGGCCTAGGCCATCAATGCCACAGAAGGAAGAACCCAAAGAAATGCCACAAGGGATACTCCTAAAGATAAGTCTCCAGCTGTTGAAATCTATAGTAAAATCTATAGTAATGAAAAAGGGGTTCTGATAAATTGTAAACAGCCTTATTTAAATCTCTTTTTTTTGGTTCATTTACTGCCATATGCTTTCATGAAAGCTTGAATATTTGTTGTATAATTTACATTACTTTTTACTTTATTTTTTTTTGTTTATATTACAGTATGTGCTGATCCACAACTGGGAAATACTGATACGAAGCACACTGTAACACAAATTATGTTAAATGACTTAACATATTTTGATAATTTATTTGCATGGACTAGATAAACAAGTGGAGAGCAATATAGGCAATTAGCACATTAGATTCATGCACATATTTACAACAGAGGTGGGAGGGGCTTGATTGAGAACACAGGATGTATGTATAACATGATGATATATATATGATGAAATCTCCACTTGATGAGAGAATAAATCCTAGTACTTGTTTATGTACAGAGTTATCCTTGATATTGAATAAATGTAGGAAAACAGATTTGTTCCTGTTTGGTTATTTTCTATGTAATATGATGCTCTAACTGATGGCAGATTAAATACTTAAGAATTCATAGTGCCCCAGTAACCGGGCCTTTGATCTGGTCTATCAATTTATATTGAAAAAGAGCCAAGTTTACAAGATGAGAATTGGCTAGGGAACTACACACAATTATCAATGCTGGATGCATTTCCATTAATCAAAACAGCAGTTGTATGTAGCTGCCAGGTGGTCCATAAAACCTGAGCATTCAGGAAGCACATACCTCTGCAAATAGCATACTTTTATCTGGAACAGCTCCTGAATTCCTAAGTGCTATGCGGAATAATCAATCATATGGATATTTTGTTGTTTTCCTATATATAATTGATTATATTGGTTGCATTTTCACATAAACAATCCATGTACACAATCATAAAAAATTAGGAAGGTGCATGTTAAGAAGTCATGTATCTGTCAAAAGATTCAATAGTCGGTCATAAATATTATACATGTATTTTATTAGGAAGGAGGAACACAAAGTAGTGATAACTCTTGATGAGTATGATCACAGTTCTCAAGACCGTAACAGCAAGGTTTATCAGGTCTTTACATGATTAAAGATGATGATTACTGACATTCTCTGCTAATGTGTATAGGTGGAGGGCTATGGGATTGTAAAATATAATTACCGGTAAAATATATTATCGATGCAGTCAATATGATGATGTGTAGTTCATGCAAATGTTGAAAAAGTAATATCCAGAACATGTGCATTAATTAATGATTGATTAATAACTGATAATCAGATCAGATGGTATGAATGTATTGTGTTTAAAAAAAATTGATAATCAGATGCTTCTGTTTGACAATCAGTGATCACAGTTACTGGTTACAAAAATAAATCTAAATTTTTATAGAATTTAACCCAGGTTGCCTTGCATGAAGACCCTTCTGTCTCTGTTGTAATAAATTCTGCTGCCAGATGTTGGTCTTTTAAAATGGCTGGGAGACAAATACACAGACTGGCAAAAACGATCTAGTCATCCTGACTTCCCAAATGTCAGATGAAAGATATGTAAAGTAGTTCATTGCTGAAACATTGCAGATTTTTCAGATGAGCAAATGAAAGGAAAGGAAACCTCTTATCAATAAACACCAACAAAGAAAATTTCAGTATATCATCTGTTTAGAGTACATGGTGACAGTTTTTCATGCAACTGGAATCTCATTGGGTGCTTTGATACATGTTCTTTATGGTCAAGAGGGAATTTTACAAGATAAAAGATTTATTTCATACCTGTACACGAATTTGCCCTCTAGATGATCATGTAATTTGATAAATTTGTTCAAAGGAATTAACAAACAGAGATGAAAAACCACATCATTTCCCACATACAGGCCAAACTACTCAAAAAGGAAATTACATTACTTAATTTGATGAGAAGTCAAATATATATAAAGCATATTGGATTTCACACTGAGAAAATTACAAACAATTGTGGACCATACATACAGGCAAATCCCTATAGTTTTAAGCCAAAAAAATGTAAAGAGCTGGGTAACAGGTTTAATTTCTGATGGGCAAAAAAGAATCGCTCCCAGACTTACGTGATGTAATTATACGCCTTACTGCCAGTATTCATTGATTCAGCATCCTGGTTTCTGTTTGCTGAATCTATTTTGAGGACAATGTCATGTATGCAAGCAAACCTTAGCTATTATTAGATCAAATTGTCCATAGCTTTAATAGCATTTAGCCTTTATGATCATATTAGTGGCCCTGTTCTAAATTGTTTTCTAGTGTGTTTATGGTACCTGCAAATTGTTTTCTGGTGTCCTTATGGTAACCTTTCCTTGGCTGCACTTATAATTCATTACATTCCTAGACAAATTATCCAAAACCCTGCTCAGCTGACACAACTAATCTGATACCATTATTTTCCAGTAAGAATGGAAAAAAAGGTAGTTAATAAACATCAATATAAATATATTATTATAAATCATTACCAAATGTGGAACTCTTTTAAGATAATTTTATTTTTTCCTTGATGCAACATGCAGCTTGACTAACAAGTGGACATTTATAAATTAAGAAAAAATATTACAACTTGATGAGAAACTTACACAAATCAAACCATTCCATGCTTTGTAAAATTTAAATAATGCTCTACATAAAAACAGAATTAAGGTTAATAAAATTTTCAACTCAAGGACTTACACTGTTCATAGCTGATGATGACCATGTGATACTGTCGAAAGCTACAGCTACTGACAATGTAAGTCCCTGAGCTGAGATTTTACTAATCTTATGGAATCTCCAGAGACAGGGTCCAACATCATGCAGTTTTAAATCAGAATTGTTTGATATGTAGAGGACACTAGTAAAAAATAGCAAAGTAATGGGCAAAAATGTCATGGCTACTGGGAAGCTGCTCTTGCCCTTCCCAATATCCCTTTAATGTATAGTTTTACTGTTGCAGCTTTTGTTATTGCAAAATTAGCGAGAAGAAAATATATATGCCAAACATTTTTTCAATTAAATTTGGTCTGAATTACTGACGTTCATCTTACAATTCTGAACTCTTCAACAGAATTTTATGTTATTGGTGAATTCTGCCACTCTCTCTCATATCTACATACATGTAATATGTCCCTCAGTTTTTACAGTACCTCTCATACCATGCAATTATAAACAGTTAATACAGAGATGTGCTGTAACCCTCAGATACTCCATGTGTAGGCATAGGCCGGTTCTGTATTTAACGGCTGCATCAGGTCTTGGCAGACGGTCCTTCCTCCACAGGTGTCTGTGAAGCTGACTCTGCAGCACACTGAACAGCCACTGACAGACACATAGTAAACCTTACTAACTAATTTCTTGCACATTAAATTATGGCTGATGTAAGAATCTGTCTGGAGTAGGGCACTATGTCTCCATTTTCTGTCCAATGCTAGCTAGCTTCTACACAGCAAGGACATGTTATGTATTTTTTATTAATAAATATGCCTATGACCTCAGCCTTGAACTTTGCCTTTCATCCTACACAAGCCCAGTCAACTGGGATGGGGCCCTGTACTTAGCTAGGTGCAGAGCCAAAGAGCGCTAGGTTTTACATCTGTGGTAGACCTCTGTTAGCGAGTGTTTTGATCTATGCTTCTCTGCATTTGATGGGGTACGGTATTTGCTTTGCCCACAGTCAAACAACATAAACATACTCTACAGCAACACTGTGCAGTAGACTTGTAGGAATATTTTGTATTTTGTAATGTCATATATTCATGAATGTAAACAGCTAAACTTTATCCGTTTGTTTCTGTATGGTTACACTCTAAATAACTAGACATTTCTTGGCACCGCAGGTGCCAGAGTATCCCCAGACATAGTAGGCCCCCCCCCTACAAGAACAGACCCCCATTTTCAGCAGCATATACTGACACTTGGCATATTTATTGTTTCTTCAATCTAACAATCCACAATCTTGTTGAAGATGTTGGTCCTGTGACCTTGATCTTTTTAAAGATGTGTCCTGTGACCTTGACCTTTGACCCCATAACCCCAAAATCAATTTGGGTCTTGCTTTTCCAATGGGACATATGCAAGTCAAGTTTGAAATCTATACATCAATAAAGCAGGAATTATCATCCAGAAACTTATTTTTGGACAGATGGCTCCTGTGACCTTCACCTTTGACCTTGTGACCTCAAAATTTGTTAGTGTTCTTCCTCTCTTGGCAGGAGAACTATATGTGGAAGATGAAAGATCTGAGATGAATTGTTTGGCTGAAAATGCATCCACAATCTTTTTAAAGAGGTTTCCTGTGACCTTGACCTTTGACCTCATGACCCCAAATTCAATTTGTGTCTTACTTTTCCAATGGGACATATATAAGTCAAGTTTGAAATCCATACATCAATAAAAGCAGGAATTATCATCCAGAAACTAATTTTTGGACATATGGCTCCTGTGACCTTCACCTTTGACCTTGTGACCTCAAAATTGATAGGGGTCTTCCACTCTTGGCAGGTGAACTATATGTGGAAGATGAAAGATCTGAGATGAATTGTTTGGCTGAAAATGCATCCACAATCTTTCAAAAGAGGTTTCCTGTGACCTTGACCTTTGACCTCATGACCCGAAATTCAATTCCGGTCTTGCTTTTCCAATGGGTCAAATACAAGTATAGTTTGAAATCCATACATCAATAAAAGAAGGAATTATCATCCAGAAACTAATTTTTGGACAGATGGCTCCTGTGACCTTCATTTTTGACCTTGTGACCTCAAAATTGGTAGGGGTCTTCCTCTATTGGCAGATGACTTATATGTGCAAGATGAAAGGTCTGAGATGAAATGTTTGGCTGAAAATGCATCCACAATCTTTTTAAAGATGTGTCCTGTGACCTTGACCTTTGACCTCATGACCCCAAAATCAATTTGGGTCTTGCTTTTTCAATGGGACATACATAAGTCAATTTTGAAATCATTACATCAATAAAAGCAGGAATTATCATCCAGAAACTAATTTCTGGACAGATAGCTCCTGTGGCCTTGACCTTTGACCTTGTGACCCCAAAATTTATATGGATCATCCACTATTGGCAAGTGAGCTATATATTCAAGATGGAAGACCTGGGATGAAAGTTTGGCTTAAAATGCATCCACAGTATCTTTTAAAATGCCAGTCCAGTGACCTTGACCTTTGACCTCATGACCCTAGAACCTATAGGGTTCTTACTTTAGTGGTGGGCCATATATAAGTCATGTTTGAAATCCATATGGCTATCAACACTGGAGATATCATAAGAGGTGTGTGATTTTCACCATATATGGCAATATTCAAGGTCAAGGCTACTATCATAGGAAAGGTCATGAACCCAATTTAAATAAGCATCATCCCATAACCCATACCTATGTATATGCATAATATAAAAGAAATCTGTCCATTAGTTTTTGACTTTAAATGCTCACAGTACTGTAAGGTGGCAATTTTTGGGGTATTAAACGGCACGAAAACAAGTAAAGAATAATAGGTGGCGCCACCAGTTTCTGGAACATGACAACCCTATCCATGATCTCCCATCAACTTCATTTTGGGATAAATCAATGCAAGATTTCTTGAGATATTAAAGAATTTGTGCGATTTTCCCCAAAATTGGACCTATTCAAGGTCAAGGACACTCTCCTAGTAAAGGTCATGACCTCATTTTAAATAGGCGTCGTCCTCTTACCCATATATATACATATACCAAGTTTGGTAAAGTTCTGTGAAATATTTTTTGGGTTATCGCGCCAACAAGATTTATATGCGGCGGCGGCGGGACCGGTATGAAAACATAGTATCCCCCGACTTTGTCTGGGGATACAATTAAGAAATGGAGGACAACCCTTAATTTATATTGCAACCTAATTCTTACTGGACTTAAATGTCTGTCTTAACAAGAGCATCACCACAATCATCCAAAACAAATGTTATCTTATCCAAAATGTTTTAAATTCTAGAGTTGCAGCTTTTTTTGCAACACAAGCTGTGCAGTCATTGAAAGGAAATCTTACAAGCATGATTTTTTTTCATGTAAAACAATTGAAATCCTAGTTGGTGAACATTTATTTGTTTTTCTATTCACGAACCTTGAAGGGCACACGCCTGGATTATTTTTTGAATTACCTCTACCAGTAAAAAGGACAAAAATGTGTCCAGTATTCAGTAGTTAGTCAAGCTGAGTTAATTATAAGCACATGTATACACTACAGGAAACACCAACCAGTAATAATTCAGACTTCAAACTTCTATGTTTTCTTAAATTTCTTTTACAGCCTGCTCTGCTTGGGACCCAAGGTTGTTTCAATGATAATTTATTTAGCTGCTTCAAAGGATAAAGAAACAAAATATCCTTGAAGGGTAAGGAATATCAACATTTAACTATATCCTGTATCTTTCCATAACCATACCAAGACCATATTACATGACCACACAACAGAAAGTCTTACCACATCTTGGCCTCTATTTGTAAATACAATTCTCTCTATTTACATACAGACAGCTGACAGTTATGAATACATAATACCAGCCGAAGGTCAAGTGCTGATCTGATAAATCAGAATTTGTAAACTTTGTGTACATTATCTGTAACCCCTACAGGCAGTCTCTGACCTCTTATGGAAATCCATGGCTTTTAGAGGCAAAGACCTCCACTGTTGATCAAAATCACAATCTTAAATTCTGACAATTACACATTTCCTTGAATTCTGAAGAAATTCAAGACAAACAACAGGGGTTACAATGTGATAATAAAGTTATTGCAAGAGTATTTCTTTCAATATTCTGAAAAGTGCTCTGTCCTGATACTCATATACTTTCACCAGTGACACTGCATCCTAGATTCTCTGGCTGTATATCATCATCAAAGGAATTGTCAAATACTAGTGGCCCATGGGCAATGACGCTCAGCTGAATTCAAGAAATATTGAACAATGAGCAAAATGACTGCCAGAGTGCAAACAAATCATGAATTTTGTGAAGAGTCCTTAGAAATGGGTTTCAGTGGGCTTTTGGACAGATGAAAACTTCATTTGAAGGTCTCATAAGGAAATTTATCATGGACCTCCCTGGATATTAAGTTTGAAGATTCCAGGTCCAATGGTTACGATTTGTGCCCTGTTAACAGATGACAGTTTCATTGCAGGTCTGAAGAAAAGAGAAAAAAAATTCGTAAAAATTGGAAAAAATACAGGTGGCGCCACCAGTCTGCAGGAAGTGATGGAACATCCCATGATCAATATTGATGCAAAGAATCATGGTGATCAATGCAGTAGTTATTCATATACTTGAGCTTTTGTATCAAATTTTGCATAATTCTGGGGGGTACTTCGGAGCCCCATAGCTCAAAGGATATGGGTAACAGAGACTTAATTTCAGGTTTTCAAAGAGATTTTTCATGGACCTCCCTGGATATTAAGTTTGAAGATTCCAGGTCCAGTGGTTACGATTTGTGCCCTGTTAACAGATGACAGTTTCATTGCAGGTCTGAAAAAAGAGAAAAAAAATTCGTAAAAATTGGAAAAAATACAGGTGGCGCCATTAGTCTGCAGGAAGTGATGGAACATCCCATGATCAATATTCATGCAAAGAATCATGGTGATCAATGCAGTAGTTATTCATATACTTGAGCTTTGTATCAAATTTTGCATTATTCTGGTGGGTACTTTGGTGCCCCATAGCTCAAAGGATATGGGTAACAGAGACCTAATTTCAGGTTTTCAAGGAGATTTTTCATGGACCTCCCTGGATATTAAGTTTGAAGATTCCAGGTCCAGTGGTTACGATTTGTGCCCTGTTAACAGATGACAGTTTCATTGCAGGTCTGAAAAAAAGAGAAAAAAAATTCGTAAAAATTGGAAAAAATACAGGTGGCGCCACCAGTCTGCAGGAAGTGATGGGAAATCCCATGATCAATATTCATGCAAAGAATCATGGTGATCAATACAGTAGTTATTCAGATATCTGAGCTTTTGTATCAAATTTTGCATTATTCTGGGGGGTACTTCGGGCCCAATACCTCAGAGTTCATGGATAACAGAGACCTAATTTCAGGTTTCCAAGGAGACTTTTCATGGGCCTCCCTGCATGTCAACAGAGAAGATTCTAGGTCGAGTTGTTATAATTTGTGCCCTGTTAACAGATGACCGCATCTAAAGAGGTCACAAAAATAGAGAAAAACATTGATAAAAATCGAAAAAGTACAGGTGGCGCCACCAGACTGCAAAAACTGATGAAACCTTTCATGATCAATATCCATGGAAAAAATCATGGTGATCAATGCAATAGTTGTTCAGATACTTGCGCTTTTGTAACAAATTTTCCATAATTCTGGGGGTACTTCGGAGGCCTATAGCTCAGAGGTTATGGGTAACAGAGACCTAATTTCAGGTTTCCACAAAAACTTTTTATGGGCCTCCCTGCAGGTCAAGAGAGAAGATTCTAGGTCCAGTCATTATGATTTGTGCCCTGTTAACAGATGACCACATCTTAAGGTCTCAAAAATAGAGAAAAACATTCGTAAGAATAGAAAAAATACAGGTGGCGCCACCAGACTTCAGAAACTGATGAAACACTCCATTATCAATATCCATGCAAAGATCATGGTGATTAATACGAATACAGGAACTCTCGGCCCCAGAGACACTCGTCCCAGAGACACTCGGCCCCAGCGACTCTCGGCCCCAGAGACACTTGGCCCCTGGGACGCTCGGCCCCAGAGACACTCGGCCCCTGGTCAGCAGGACCCAGCGACACTCGGCCCCGTCCGGTCGCCGCCCCCAGAGACACTCGGCCCAGGGCATCGGATCCTATAATGGCCTCTCGAAACCTCTCAGAAAACAACCTTCCCGTAGTTATCTCTTCTGGATTGTTATCCCCTCACTTGATGAGCCACTCGAATTGGAGATGTTCCTTAGTCGTGGTGGCTTGCATGTAGGCCCTAGTTGAACGCCACGAAGCAATTAAAGTTAAATTTTCCATAAAAAAAAATATAGCACATACAATATATATATATATATATATATATATATATATATATATATATATATTGGTGTATATAAAAATTAAAACCATGCTTATTTCTGAAACAATATCTGTATAATAATCCATATGATTTTTTATCATATTCCACAAATTATTTGTATTTTACACACAATAGTAAAATGCATGGCCAGGTGTTATGTCTCCTCTTAAATTATTAGTTTTCGTAAGCTTATGTGTTCGTTCATTTCAACTGTTTCCTGAAGGCCGCATTAAAATACCCCCAAAAAAATATTGGGGCCAGGCCTCGGCACGGACCGTTCTTTCTTGTGAAACATATCTTCGTGTAGCCCTGATATCATAAAATTATCTTTGTATATGACAAATAAAAAAATTATAGATGGTTAAATAAAAGGTGCTGAACCATTATCCTGTGGTGGTCACGCCAAATAAATGGATGCAATAAACGTTGTAGGAGCCAAATATAATCGGTGTTCATATTTTTTTTATAATACGCAGTAGTATTTATATAAATGAATCAAGAAATAACTGATATAAAATGAGAAATTGTCACCGTTTAATTTACCTCGGTATTGATCCGTTTGTCTCGGTATTGATCATAACTATCATAACTCCTAACGAGTGAATATCAAACTGCATATAAGACCTGGTACATGGATGGGACTTTTTAGGTATGCATTGGTTTTAAATTCAAATTCATTGAAAGTATTCAGTCCTGAACTTTAATTCATTAAAAACAGAGAAGTCTATATGAATTTTTCTAATAATTTACATGATATATATATATATATTATTATTATTATCGATGGACATAATCGATGGATATATCATCATCTTTGAATATAATAATATATGCTAACGAACCAGTTGAACGATTTTGTGTATAACTATGAATGTCTCAGGTTTTTTTAGGTACGAAGAATTTTATGACAGCTTTAATGAAGATATGAAATATATATATGTATATATAAGTCGTTTAATATTAAGATACCTGCAACAAGCATCTACTGTATTTTTGTATCATTTAAGGATATATTATATTAAGTTGTCGTGCTTTGCAGATCGTGAGAGAGCCGTTCAAACAGCTCAAACATGGTTTGTTCCGAGAGATAATACATCTGCATTTGGTAAAAACACTTTTTATCTTATTTTTATCTTTATTATTATCAGGGTGGCACAACCGCATGAACAGCCGGATGGGCCCCACGCACGGGGAACTAAACCTCTACGTGCTTGTTCCTCTTCTCCATTCCGAGGCCAAGGGGGTGACCGTTCAACATAAGCTCATGTCCGACGGGAAACTGAAGAGACAGCTGCGCCAGAGTACCCGGGCCCTACAAGGAAAGCTCTTCAGTCTGTGGGACAGATATGTGGATGGCGACCTGTCCGTGGGAGAACTGGTCGAGGAGGTGGCCGACGTGTACAACCCACCTGCATATTTCACCAGAGTTTGAAATGTAGCGTACACAGTGGAACTATGATGTGTGCTTGATGTAGGCTCTATGGCCTTTTGAATACTTCATATCTTTTATGTATATATGTGGAAATAGTCATAAATTACCGTTCCTAATAGTAGTAAATTACAGTTTCTTTATGATTTTGGCTTTGTATATATATGAATTTTGTATACATATTAATCCCATTAGAGAAGAGTTCTTATACCATTGCTTTTTTACGTACGCTCTGTCATTAGTTAAAACATTAACGATATTTGATGCGTATATGTCGAAATAGTCATAATTTACCGTTTCTTTAAGATTTTGGCATTGTGTGTGTATTCTTGCATGCTTCTTTATGTACACTCTGTCATTGGTTAGAACATTAACGTTAGTTAACATTAGTTAGAAATTAGAAGTAGAAAACACGAAGTAGAAAACACTTTCTACTTTGATTTGTTTTATATATGTGTGTAAATTGACAGTAAACTTGCATATAAGCCTACTTTTTAATTTGTAATTTGGTGACTTTACGGGTAACTTTCATATACTTCATTCATACTGTGATATTGGAACGTTTTCTATTTCGGTTTGTGTATATACTGGCTATTATCATAATCAGGAACTACATATTTAACATTAAACACTCTTTTCACTTAATAAATACGTTTTACTTTCACTTTCTCTCGTTTTTGTTTTGACTCATTAAACCCTTCCCTAATGAACCTAAGACGGTAAAAAAACGGGCTTCCATTCTCCGACTTCCGACTCAGTATATCTACGGGAAGGTTGTTTTCTGAGGGGTTTTTCTAAGCTAGTATAAGACGGGGAGCTAGTATCAGACCTCTGGCCCGGAAGGGATAACTACGGGAAGGTTTTCTGAGGGGTTTCCCGAGGCTAGACCCCTGGGCCGAGTGTCTCTGGGGGCGGTGACCGGTCGGGGCCGAGTGTCACTGGGTCCTGCTGACTAGGGGCCGAGTGTCTCTGGGGCCGAGCGTCTCAGGGGCCGAGTGTCTCTGGGGCCGAGAGTCGCTGGGGCCGAGTGTCTCTGGGACGAGTGTCTCTGGGGCCGAGAGTTCCCGTTACCGATTAATACAATAGTTGTTCAGATACTTAAGACTTTGAATCAAATTTTCCATTATTCTGGGGGGTACTTCAGAACCCCATAGCTCAGAGGTTATGGGTAACAGAGACCTAATTTCAGGTTTCCACAGAGACTTTTCATGGGCCTCCCTGCAGGTCAAGTGAGAAGATTATAGGTCCAGTCGTTACGATTTGTGCCCTGTTAACAGATAACCACATCTTAAGAGGTCCCAAAAATAGAGAGAAAAAAATCGTAAAAATCGTAAAAATACAGGTGGCGCCACCAGACTGCAGAAACTGATGAAACACTCCATTATCAATATCAATGCAAAAAATCATGGTGATCACTGCATTAGTTGTTCAGATAATTGAGCTTTTGTATCAAATTTTCCATTATTCTGGGGGGTACTTGGGAGCCCCATAGCTCGAGGAATATGGGTAACAGAGACCTAATTATAGGTTTCCAAGGAGATTTTTTATGAACCTCCCAGGATGTCAAGTTACAAGATTCTAGGTCCAGCAGTTACAGTTTGTGCCCTGTTAACGGACGGACGGCCGGACGGACGACGGACAAAGAGTGATCTCTATAGCTCAGATGACTTACAGTCAGCTGAGCTAAAAAGGAGGAAACCTTATGATAAAGATAATATTTTATTCAATGCTTTCTTGATTTGAATCAGCTAGGTTTCTAAGTATGTAAAGGCTACATCCTACAGAGGTTACATCCTATTCTACTTAATGCAAAATGCACAATCTTTGTGCAGAATGAAACAAAACTGGCAGCCTTTTTGTCAAAATTTGTATATATTTTCAAAAAAAATTTGATCTCTAATAGATTCTGTCCTGTCATTTAATGTTGAGTTTTACTGTATCAAAGTGTATCATTCAATAAGTAATTATGCTTAGAGAAGTAAAACACAATTTCACAATAGGTCCAGACTGAACCTGATGATGCCTAACGGTTTTATCACAGCTGTCACTGCAGATGAATCTTTTCAGCTGTACATACTAGGGCTGCCTGATAAGATAGTTGTTAACACAGATTATCATCATGACAGTATCAATGAATTCAAGACTTCATATGATTCCTGTAACAAGAGTGTATTTTTCATTTTTGAAAAAAAAACTGGCAGTGATGATGAAGCTGTGGTTAATCAATACAAGAACAGGGGTGGATGGATACAGGATACAAGAAGAGCGCGGGGGGACTTGATTGGGCAAACACCTCCCATATGGTGCAATCTGGGATTGTCTTAAAAAATATGATACAAAATCTGGCTTTGTTTTTATGTATTAAGTATTTATTTGTCTATTCTCCTGATTAATTTTTAGTTCAAAAGGGGGGGGGGGGGAAGTATTTATATTTTGTACTGATTTTTGTCAGGGTCTTCAATAATCATATAATTTCTTATCAGAGTCACCAATAATAGCATTATTTCTTGACAGAGCCATTAAAAATCACTCCAGTCCTCTAGCTTTCATTGATCAATATCTCAATATCCCAAGTCCACCCTCATTAAAACTGCTACTTTACTTGCACTAAGCACTCTTTTGAGAGTTTTATGACCTCTGCCTGCCAAAAATGACCTATACCTTCATTTCCGTGATTTCCCCATCTGGTAGACTATTTTGCCAACACTTGACATTATTGGCACCAGGTAGTGCATGGTTATCAGGCATAAAACACAGGAACCACCACCACAGGCAGAAATGGTCACATCAATGCCATGGCAAAGTAATCTGGTACTACTCGTGACCATGCCCAGCAGCTCTGGTTTATCAATAAGCAACTGGAGACAGGTACTGTTTGGTCTTCTTACTGGTCGAGATAAACATGACATTTTCATTGACCTGTCAATAGTGTCAGTGCATTTGGTGTGATATCTGCAAGGTTTATGGGCCCATTTTCATATTATTACCAATATGCCTCCCAATTTAACTGCAACTAGTAATGACAAATGAAGTAAAAAAGTACTCAACCACAGCAATTTATTCCAACCTAAAATGGAAGTAAAAACAGGAACTGAATACCTGTGTATGCCTACACTTTTAAAACAATTCAGCAGTTCTTCCTGTAGAACTTTATCAATTATGCCCATAATTTTCTTCCCAATACAAATAAGTTAAAGTTTCATTTAACTGTCAAAGCAAATCATTCCCGAACATAATTAGATTAAATGTTTACAAAGAAATTAGGGCTGTTAATTAGCCTATGTGTGACAAGCATATGAATGGAATTATGTTAAAATTTCAATTTCATGATTTTTATTTTCAGTTAAAATGTTTCTTTGTAGATTGTCTCACACTTTGTCTGTGTCAGGTCATCTGGAAACTAGAGTTTACTGGGAGAGCATACCAGTAGACCTTTGTGGTAAAAGTAGTCTTTCATCTGAGTCTTCTTGAAAAGTACACAATCATTTCCTATCTTGGAAGCACTGCTCTTCAAGTATACTATAGAAACCTTTTTTTTGAGAAATATTGCACACACAAAAATACACAGATTTACAAAACAGAAAAAAATTGACCTTTTCCATTTTACTAGTGACACCTATCAATGATGATTGCAACTGAGTAATCAGGTCAGGTATATTGACACAGATATCAGATCATATTACCAAATGGGGTTCATTTTCTATATTCACTCATAAATCCTAAGAAATTGACATAATTGGGAAATTTAGAGGTCTATTTATCAGAAACTTCACCAGTGTATCCAGTGGGTGATCTCAACCCATGGAAAACCCATCCAAGATAAACCTAGCTAAGGTCATGTACACAGCAGTCCCAATGCAAAAATGGGTAATATGCTAATTTAATCAAAGTCCTCATCCTCATTACTAACTTTGATACACAATTCCCTTGAAATCCATCAAAAACATATTTTGTGTACAAACTAATAAACAGAAAAAAACAGACATATAAGGTGTTCTAATTTGGTTGTATAATCATTCCTGGCAGTTTACTTGAGAAAAAGATCATGAAAGATTTATAACCACTTAGAGCATAAAAATTTTCTCATTTAATATCAAACCAGATCCAGGTGACAGATACAATATTTTTACCAATTTCCGTAAATACTCCAAAAAGTGAGCTGTGTTAGAACACAAATAATTTTTTTTTGCCATCCCAGTATTCAGCATTTAAAAGTTTCTTATTCTTATCCACTATAACAGTAACACCCAAGGGTTTAAAACCATCTAGTGTTAGAATTACAGCTTTTTCATGTTGTACAGTGCAAGCCATTGCCTATTAAACCAACAAACAATCAACTCCCCATTTTAATGCCATCTGGTAATGACTGTTCCGGACTGGATAAAAAGGGCAATCAAGCAATTTGATTGGATAATGTGAAAATGCTGTAAAGCACAGACAACAGGGTGTGACCTGACAGGTCCATTGTATCATTACTGCAAACAATAAATAAAACCAGTCTTGCTTAATACCAAAAGAACCTGTGAGAGGAATTGAAATCCATGAAGTGAATCAATTAAACACCAGCCCTGGCTAAACATTTTGAGAATCTGGAGGAACGACTGAAATGAAAGCTGTGTCAATATATTAACCACTGGCCCCTGTGGTGAACATAAAAACATGATGTGTGGGGCTAATAGACCCTAGAAATTAACCTGTGTGACAGTTCCTGCCCATAACACATTTTGTGCTATTATTAGAATCATAGCACACAAGGTGCAAACAGTTTCCACACAATTCTGGATGAGGGACTGAACACCTGTGTCTCCCAATTTAAGTTTAAACAAGGCCTACAGGCCTAATGCGAACCTGTGCAAAGATTGGGAGTATGAATGGAGGTTTTTTTTAAAATTTAATATTGATCCTCTTAAGTCCTGCATATCTACCTTAGTCATTATGATTTCAGCAAAATGGATGTTTCGGACCTGCAAGTTTCAGACTAGGACATTTTAAAACTAGAATATGGGTAGTCGACAAGCGACTATGTGTATCCGCAGAAATCAGAGTGGGACGGGTGAAGTGAGGCATAGATTAAGTGGCAAGGGGAAAAGAGTGAGGTGTGTTGCATATTAGCATGGATGTCTGCAGCGTAAACCTGAATGTAGGTGGTGCCACCTGTCATAAAATTGAGAAAATTGTCCAGGATGTATAAACCTGCAAAATTTCAGGTGGACAAGTCAAACCACTGCTGAGATATCAGTGATTTTATCCCAAGGGAGATGAACAGATGGATGCTGTGCAAAAATGGTTGCAGGTGGCGCCACCAGTTTTCCCTATGATGAAATGCTATGTGAGATCTATACACAAGCAGAATTTTGGCCCAATCAGTCAAACGGTTCCTGAGATATGAGTTTGGATGTCTGCAGAGTAAACGTAAATGTAGGTGGTGCCACCTGTCATAAAATCAAGAGAGCGGTCCAGGATGTATAAACCTGCAAAATTTCAGGTGGAAAAGTCAAACCACTGCTGAGATATGAGTGATTTTATCCCAAGGCAGATGAACAGAGGGACGCTGTGCAAAAATGGTTGCAGGTGGCGCCACCAGTTTTCCCTATGATGAAATGCTATGTGAGATCTATACACAAGCAGAATTTTGGCCCAATCAGTCGAATGGTTCCTGAGATATGAGTTTGGATGTCTGCAGAGTAAACGTAAATGTAGGTGGTGCCACCTGTCATAAAATCAAGAGAGCGGTCCAGGATGTATAAACCTGCAAAATTTCAGGTGGAAAAGTCAAACCACTGCTGAGATATGAGTGATTTTATCCCAAGGCAGATGAACAGAGGGACACTGTGCATAAATGGTTGCAGGTGGCACCACCAGTTTTGCCTATGATGAAGAGCTCTGCGAGATCTATACACATGCAAAATTTTGGCTCAATCGGTCAAAGGGTTCCAGAAATATGAGCTTGGATGTCTGCAGAGTAAAGTGAATGTAGGTGGCGCCACCTGTCATAAAATAGAGAAAGCTGTCCAGGATGTATAAAACCTGCAAAATTTCAGGTGGAAAAGTCAAACCACTTCTGAGATATGAGTGATTTTATCCCAAGGCAGATGAACAGAGGGACGCTGTGCATAAATGGTTGCAGATGGCGCCACCAGTTTTGCCTATGATGAAGAGCTATGCGAGATCTATACACATGCAAAATTTTGGCTCAATCGTTCAAAGGGTTCCAGAAATATGAGCTTGGATGTCTGCAGAGTAAAGGTGAATGTAGGGGGCGCTACCTGTCATAAAATCAAAAAAGCTGTCCAGGATGTATAAACCTGCAAAATTTCAGGTGGAAAAGTCAAACCACTGCTGAGATATGAGTGATTTTATCCCAAAGCAGATGAAAAGATGGACGCTGTGCAAAAATGGTTGCAGGTGGCGCCACCAGTTTTGTCTATGATGAAGAGCTATGTGAGATCTATACACATGCAAAATTTTGGCTCAATCGGTCAAACGATTCAAGAAATATGAGCTTGGATGTCTGCAGAGTAAACGTGAATGTAGGTGGCGCCACCTGTCATAAAATCGAGAAAGCTGTCCAGGATGTATAAAACTGCGAAATCTCAGGTGGAAAAGTCAAACCACTTCTGAGATATGAGTGATTTTATCCCAAAGCAGATGAACAAATGGACGCTGTGCAAAAATGGTTGCAGGTGGCGCCACCATTTTTAGTGTATATTATAAAGCTTTCCAAGGTATATATTTGTGCAAAATTTTTAGCCTGATCGGTCAAACGGTTCCCGAGATATGTGGGTTTATGTGTGGAAAAAGACGCACAAATGGACGCTGGGCAGAGAGGAAAGGTCAGAGGACAACCAAAATGAGGGCGCAGCAGTTCACATGTTACCGATCATAATTCCAAATTTTAAAAAATTCTGCCCAGTGGTTATGGAGGAGTTCTCCGGAACCTATGCAGCAATGGCGGCAGGGTCGGCGTCCGACTGAAAACATAGTATCCGCAAAACTCTGTTTTGGCGGATACAATGATTGTAGCTGGCACCACCAGTCTTATATATAACGAAGAGATATATAAATATGCCCAATGTCAGACTGTTGTCAAACCCCTCCTGTGAAATAAGCAGGGACATACACTGTGCAAAAATTATTGTAGGTGGCGCCACCAGTCTTGTACACTATAAAGCTACCCAATATGTATAAACATGCCCAACTTAAGGCTGATGTATCAAATTCCTCTGTAGAAAAAAGCAGGCGCATACACTGCAAAAGTCAATGTAGGTGGCACCACCTGTCTCGTAAATAAGAATACCATCAAAGACGCATTGACAGGTCATAGACAACTTCCTCAGAGTTTGATGCACTGGGCTGACAAGGCTTAGGTGAGTAAGGCAGTTGCCCCCGAGTGACCTGTGACAAATTGCTGCCTAAAGCTACTGCACTGAGTGAACTCTTGACCTGCACCTGGCTGGACTGAGTGAACAATTGACCTGTACCTGCCTGCACTGAGTGAACTCTTGACCTATTGCATAATCTGACACAGTTGGCAGTCTGCAAAAGCTATAAATAGATTCAGGCTGAACTTTGGTGCCAAATATGATGCAGTGAGCAGTCTTCCAAAGCTATAAATAGAATGCAGCTACTGCACTGAGTGAACTCTGGACCTCTACCTGGCTGCATTTCTTCCAATCCTGGAGCTGTGCCAAAACTATTTATACAGCTGACTTCATCTTGGCTAATGGCCAACATCAAGGCACTAGCAATCTGCCAATGGTAAACCCAGTGCTGCCATCTGTACACAAAAGTGGTCCCTACTTGAAATAACTTTGAAATTTATTTTCCTAATACAAAATGCTTTTCAGCCGACTTTTTATAAAAAAGAAATCAGGAATATATGTAAAATTATAACGGATGCATACTGAATGCAAAATTAAAATAAAGATATATCTCATTGATGGCAAATTCTTGAATTAAGTTGAGTAGGGATACCAATAATTTATAATCCACGTACAGTTGTCTTTATATAGCCACAGAGAGCTGAATATCCATGATTTTATTGCAACATTGCCTGGTATGATGAATAACTTAAATCATAAATCTAAATTTTTTAAAAGCTTTTAAAAAAAACTTTCTTGTCAATATTAACCAAAGATAACCTGAAATCTAAATGTCTAGTGGCATGATGTAATAGATGCCGATTAAATGGTGCCAGGCTAGATGTAACAGCTAACATATGGTAAAATGACTCAATTTAATTTCCATAATTCAGCCAAAAATCATTCATGTGGAACCATTAATGACAATTATTATAAGAATTATTGTAGGGATTATTCTTGTAAAATATTTAACAAACTGGCTTCAGTGGCATCAGTCGAAAAACGTTTCGCAGGTTTATAACTCATATAGGAAGATACAGCAAACTGGCTAAGTTCAGCTTCCCGTAACTCAGCCAAAAAGCACTGAACCAAAACCATTTGAACAAACTTAAATTATCAACATCTGAGGATAATTAATGTGTGAAATTTAAGAATTTGGCCCAGTGGTTTTTGAGAAGAAGATCTTTGTAGCCACTGAGCTAAAATGGGCTGTTATGGCATACGACTAAATTCAGCTTCCCATGACTTGGCCAAAAGTCACTGAAAAGAGACCATTTGAACAACTTCAGAAAGCACTACCCTAGGATCATTTCTGTGCGATATTATACATTTTGGCCATATGGTTTCAGAGAAGAAGTTTTTTGTAGCCCTCAGTGTGTTGATGACTGATGACCCCGTACAAGAAAGGCCGATGCAGGTGGCACCACCAATACCTCAATTTCAGATATGACCTATGTGACCAACATTGGCATAAAATTTGATGATGATAGCTCCAGCCGCTCCTGAGATTTAAATTTTAATATGCTTTTTTGCACAGTTAACAAAGTTCAACCATCTGTAACTCTGCCAAAAATCATCGAACTGGAACCATTCGAACAAACTTGGAAAAATTGTTCCAGGGATCATTTCTGTGAAATATTGGACAATTTGGCTGGACAGTTTCCGAGAAGAAGATTTTTAAAGCTTTTTTAGCTTTTTTCTATAAAATCTAAGAAAATGCAGTTAGAAAAACAAGGGACCTATGGGTCACTATGCTCAGCTGTTATATATGATCAAAAAATATGATTTAGAAATGAGGCACATGCTGGTTTTGTGTGGTAATAAATATAAGCTGTATTATGAGTTGTTGTTGTTTAGCTTATGTATGATTTTGATAGTACCTTTGGAGACAGGGAAGAGGATTGATTTCATTTATTTTATAAACAAATGGAGTACTACTGTCACACAAATTTTGACTTGGCCATATAACTTATAAGCAGAACATATAATATAAGAGTTTAACTATTTATTAAAAAAATTACAAATATTGTCCCAAATATAATTTTTATTAAAAATAATATGAGAATCTTTTGATTTTTAAAATGAAATATAACTGATATGATTATTAAAATATATTAAAGAATATATTCATGAATGCATTCATGAATACATTTTGAAAGTATTTGCACGAGTATTCATATACTTTCATTTTTACCTGAATTCCCATTCTTTATGCAAGAAATTTTATAATGGAGTACATAATCATATTTGTATTTAAATACAATTAAAAAGTTTTTGCACCATGTCTGGTATTTATTCAGTTTTCACCTAACAATGATGTTGAGAATCCAGAATATTCAAAATTCACAAATTTAAATAATGATCATAAGTACCTGGTTTTATGGCTTTTATTTATATTAAAAAATAACTGTAAAAAATTCATTTTGGACTAATTTCACATCAATGTACACACTAGACACAGTAGGAATCTAGATTAATATTATCAACTGCATCTTTGGCTATCATTAATTTCCTTCATATAATCCCTAATGATTAGTAATGAATAATATGATTTACTACTTTATCATTAAAAATGAACTGAAAAATGCCATAGGTGACTGCATGGTGTTATTTGGAATATGTGACATTCTACCCATCGATACAAGATTCTTATATCATCAGTTACTGCAAGTTAATTTCCTGTTATTATAAACTAACAAATTCCTTTTCTATTTTTCTTTAATTTGTTATTAAAAACCAATAAAAATTTATTAATTTATTGTTTATTGTTATGTTGTTGGTTAAAACTACTAGATGAGTTGGGTTGGACACCTGGATCAACTGTGGCTGGCCATAAGCTGCCTGGATTCTCGCCTCAAGCGTGCATAATTTGATGAAAGGTCAACAAGGTCAACATACAGGTGACTCAAGAGGGGCTGGAGAGAGCCAAAGTCAATCAGGGTCTCATAAAAAACATTAATAAAAGCTACAATATTTGGCCAATTTCTTTCAGCTTTCTAAACTACAAAGATGAAATCCTTATGTGTGCATGATATGAAAATTATATCAACCGTGCTCACGGGAAACAAACGTGCCATGGTCACAGTTGGGCAAAATTTAAGGTACTAATTTTATATTTATACTAATAACTTATAAAATTTGAAAAATTCAGAACTAATTTTGGGTATTCAATTGAATCTTGATTAAATAATGTTACATCCCTGACAAAAAAATCTCTAGCTTCAGCAATGCCCTTGTTAAGGGAGTAAATATATTTCTTGATTTTTTACAAAGTGCATTATGTTTGGGCCCATAACTTAAAAAAAATACACAATACTGACATCATTTCTGGCATGTGCATAGCGAATGTATAGAAAAATATGTATTTTATATATGATCAAAGTCAGATCAGTGGTTTTGATATTAGGCAGTCTTAAAGTGTAACAATGGGTTTTTAATGAAAAAATGAAGTTTTTCATTGATATCTCGAAGGAATTAAGTCCTAGTGACCAAATTCTTGGCATGGTAGGGGATTTTGGAGAAATCTAACTGTATGCCAAATTTAAGGAACTTAGAGCTGAAGCTCGGGAGCTGAGCTCTAGCAAACTGCATAACACTAGCAATATGTAACATGGTGCTTGAAAACTTGAATAAAATCTACAGTTTTTGATCAACTGGTTTCAAATTTTTAATGTTAACAGTTGAAATGCTAACAAAAACATGCTGTGAAAATTAAATCCACAGCAGTTACAGCAAAAAAACGTGCCATGGTCAAAGTTGGGCAAAATTTAAGGTACCAATTTTTTATTTTTGCTAATATTTTAAAAAATTTAAAAGATTTTGATCTAATTTTGGGTATACAATTAAATTTTGATTAATAAAAGAAATATTACTGGAAAAAAAGTGCTTAGCTTTAACAAGTTTTGTGTTAAATGATATAATTTCTTTCCTGATTATTTACAAAATGCATTATGTTTGGGCCCATAACTTTTTTAAACTAGAATACGGGTAGTCGACAAGCGACTACTTGTATCCGCCTAAATCAGAGTGGAACGGGTGAAGTGTTGCATATTAGCATGGATATTTTATCCCATGGCAGACAAACAGATGGGAGCTGTGCAAACATGGCTGCAGGTGGCGCCACCAGTTTTGCGTATGATAAAGAGCTATGTGAGATTTATACACATGCAAAATTTTGGCCCAATCGGTCAAACGGTTCCCTAGATATGAGCTTGGATGTCTGCAGCGTAAACTTGATTGTAGGTGGCGCCACCTGTCATAAAATCAGAAAAGCTATCCAGGATGTATAAGCATGCCGAATTTCAGGTGAATTAGTCAAACCACTGCAGAAATATGAGTGATTTTAACCCAAGGCAGACGAACAGATGGACACTGTGCAAACATGGTTGCAGGTGGTGCCACCATTTTCGGTGTATGTTATAAAGCTCTCCAAGGGCTACATTTGTGCAAAAAAATTTTCCTGATCGGTCAAACGGTTCCTGAGATATGAGCTTGGATGTCTGCAGCGTAAACGTGAATGTAGGTGGTGCCACCTGTCATAAAATCAGAAAAGCTATCCAGGATGTATACGCATGCCAAATTTCAGGTGAATTAGTCAAGTCACTGCAGAGATATGAGTGATTTTAACCCAAGGCAGACAAACAGATGGACACTGTGCAAACATGGTTGCAGGTAGCGCCACCATTTTTGGTGTATGTTAAAAAAGCTCTCAAAGGGCTACATTTGTGCAAAAGAATTTTCCTGATCGGTCAAACGGTTCCCGAGATATGACTTTTGATGTCTGCAGCATAAACGTGAATGTAGGTGGCGCCACCTGTCATAAAATCAGAAAAGCTATCCAGGATGTATACGCATGCCAAATTTCAGGTGAATTAGTCAAGTCACTGCAGAGATATGAGTGATTTTAACCCAAGGCAGACGAACAGATGGACACTGTGCAAACATGATTGCAGGTGGCGCCACCATTTTTGGTGTATGTTATAAAGCTCTCCAAGGGCTACATTTGTGCAAAAGAATTTTCCTGATCGGTCAAACGGGGCCCGAGATATGAGCTTGGATGTCTGCAGCGTAAACGTGAATGTAGGTGGCGCCACCTGTCATAAAATCAGAAAAGCTATCCAGGATGTTTACGCATGCCAAATTTCAGGTGAATTAGTCAAGTCACTGCAGAGATATGAGTGATTTTAACCCAAGGCAGACGAACAGATGGACACTGTGCAAACATGGTTGCAGGTGGCGCCACCATTTTTGGTGTATGTTATAAAGCTCTCCGAGGGCTACATTTGTGCAAAAAAATTTTCCTGATCGGTCAAACGGTTCCCGAGATATGTGGGTTTATGTGTGGAAACAGACGCACAAACGGACGCAGAGCGCAAAGGAAAGGTCAGAGGTCAAAACAAAATCGGGGCGCAGCAGTTCACATGTGACCCGAACATAATCCCGGGTTTCGGAAAATTCCACCCAGCGGTTACGGAGGAGTTCTCCGGACACCTACGCGGCGGCGGCGGCGGCGGCCAGCTGAAAACATAGTATCCGCAAAACTCTGTTTTGGCGGATACAATTATATAATACAGACCTAATTTCTGGCATGTACATAGGAATTATATAGAGGATTATTTATAGGAAATATGACGAAAAACAGATGAGTGGTTTTGATATTAGGCAGTCCTGAAGTGTGAAAATAGGTTTTTAATTAAACAAGTGACCCATGGGTCATGACGCTCAGCTGCCAAGCATGACCTGTGACATCATGGACTCAGATTCACAACTTCCAGTCAAATTTTGAAGAACCAATTTGCCAATTTGTTGAAAATTTTCTATGACAACAGAAATATATATCACCTATGTCTGGTTAAAACACAGTGAATTGATGGTCTGAGGAAAATGCATGATTGTTAAGCTATCAGGAACTATTCCAACAGCTTGCTTGAAACCTGTCAGTCTCAAAAGGAACACCACAAAGGGCAAATATAAGATCAAAATATATAGCAAAAATCAAGGAAATACATGCAAGAATTATTAAGAAACAGGTGCTTCTGTATGAATTTTTATTCAATACAAGCCAACTGTACTGTACTTTTATAAATGATGGTAATATTTATTCAGAAATATTTGACCCAATCCTTTACAAGATTACATAAATATACATCCAACTGCATTCACTTTAACTGTTCTTGAGATAATATGATCAAAAGGAATTAAAAGATGGTTGCCTGGTGGCCATATTGGACTTCTGACAAGTCTGAAATCAGACAACAAACATTCTCTAAATCGGACCAAACATTAAAGAAAAATTACTGAAACTGCCCTGAAGAAAGAATTTCTAAGGTGGCTAACTGGCAGACATAATGGATTTCTGACAAGTATGACATTTGATATCCCACATTCTCCAATAAGAGACCAAACTTGGGGCAAATTATCCAGTAATAAATGCCCAAAATAATTCAAAAGGCATGTCCAGGCCCTCATATCAGATTTATAGATATGCAATTGTAAAAAGTGTAAGTCCAATATTTTTTATTATCACTCTGCTTTTCAATGGGGTCAGCAGGCTAGGTAAACTGCCAAACCTGAAAGAAAAGAAATGCAGAAAGCATGACTAAGAGTCTTGAAATAAAACAAAAAGCCATCCTAAATCAAGGTACACATCCACATATTATGAGAACAAACACTTGCTTTTATATGTGGTGATATATATTCAAATATTCAGATATCTAGGAAACTAAGTTTATTGCTAGGATTCCATAAAATAAACTGCAAAATGTTCCCATCATCTTATAAATCAGTAGCTAAACCTTAATACTATACTCTCACAGTCTTAATGCCTGGCTGAAGCATTCTGACAACAGTGTTTTTGTTATGAAGTAACGAGAACTTATCACTGAGCCTTATCACTTAATAGGCTGATACAAAAGGGAGTCATATGTCACCAGTGTCACTCACAATTACAGCCACACAGGGATATGTACCAGCTGGAGTGGGATGGTTATATATACAAGAAAAATAGAGATGGTCTATAAAATTAAGTAATTGTGAACATCCCTGACCTTTGACCTTGGCCTTTTGCCCATATATCAACTGGATTCTTTCTAAATGATGGGTAACTACTGACCACTTAAATCTGGTGTAATTACTTGGCAACCAATGGGTGAATAACTTTGACCTGCAACCTTTAACCTGCTGACCAGCTGACCCCAAAATCAATGTTATTTATTCAAGCAAAAAGACCCATAAATATGAAGTTTGAGTCAAACTGAGTGATGCATAGATGTGGCATATGTGAAAGACTGAAGGTTTGGGTTGAACAGTTACACTTGAAATATGCTCACAAGCATTTAGAACAATTAAATATTGTGACCTTGACCTTTGACTTTTTGACCTCAACATCAATAGGCTTCTTCCCTTATTGGTAGGTAAGCCATATATGACAGATGGAAGGTACAGATTAAAAAGTTTCCCTTATAATGACTCCACGCAAGAAGTGGGTGCTGTGAACTTGACCTTTGACCTCAAAATCAACAGGTCTTTTCCCCTGTTGGCGGAGAAGCGATATCAGTGCTGGAAGGTTTGGAGTGAAAAGTCTAGCTTGAAATGTGTCCACTACCTTTTCAAAGATGTGGATCCTGTGACCCTGACCTTTGACCTTGTGACCTCAAAATCTATAGGATTCTTCTCCAACTTAGTAGGTGAGCTATATGTGAAAGATCAAAGAATTGGGATGAAAGGGTTGGCTTAAAATGCATCCACAGGCTTTCCAAAAAAAGAGGCTCCTGTGACCTTGACCTTTGACCTTTTGACCTAAAAAAAATTATGGTTCTTCACCTGTTGGTAGGTGAGCTATATGTGAAAGATGGAAGGTTTGGGATGAAAATTTTGTCTCAAAGAGTTATTTCTGGGGGGTGCAAACACACCCCATAACTTCGAGAATATAGGTGGCAGTGACCTAATTTCAGGTTTGCAAGGAGATCTTTTTATAACCTCTAAGACTGCATAGGGTTCATGGCCCTAGCCCCTACGGTTACGATTTGTGCCCTGCTAACGGACGGCCGGCCCGACGGCCGGACGGACAGACGGAAGGACGCCGGACAAAGACCCATCGCTATAGCCCAGCATGACTGAAAGTCAGCTGAGCTAAAAATTGAGGTTTTTCCTTAATTTCTCAAAGGAATGAAGTCGCAAAGACCCAGTTTTCGGCTTGGTAGGAGATCTTGGGGACATCTAACATTATGCTGAATTTTGGATTCCTAGGTCTTACGGTTTCAAAACGTGCCACATCTACGGACGGACGGACGGACAGACGACGGACAATGGACCACGACTATAGCTCAGATGACTAATAGTCAGCTGAGCTAAAAATAAACAAAATCTGATATAGTTTTTTGGATGACTGATCATTTGCAAAAATTTTGGTGATTCTAGCTCCTGCCGTTTTTTAAATAGCTATGGTTAATGTACAGAAGCCGCACGACGCACGATGTACGACGCACGACGCCGCACCATCGCATAAGCTCACAGGTTCGCTAAAAAGGCTACAACTAAAAGCAAATACTAATTATGTTCAATCGCATAATTTATGTATATAAATTATATGCTCACACTATTTTTTAATCATGATATGTAATCATGGAGAAAACATGCTTTAATTTGGTATTCCTCTATATTCTATATTCAAGCTGCTTCACACTCACAGTAATACAATAGATTACTCATTTAATACCTGGCACATTAATTCCTAGTAAGACTCCTACATTTGCTGCTACTGATATTCTTAAAAGCTGGCCATTAAGAGACAACTTTAATAAGGTCCTGGTGACCAAACAGCCCAGAAAGATCCCAGGGCCACTTCATGTTAAAGCATAAAACTACAAAATATTCACTTTCTAGCAGAAAACTAATACACACTAGTGATAAGTCAGCAGTCAGATCTGGAAGGGTATAAAATAACAAAAGTGATAAACAGACAGTCTCACTGAGAATCACTGAAACTGGAGGTAAAAAAGTCATGAATTATGAGGAGGAAGATGGGACCATGTTGAAGATAAAGTCAGGACAGGAGATGGAAGAGATACATGTAGGGCAGGTACTTCAGGAATTTGAAGGGAAGGAAGGAAATACCTGGATACCAATCACTGAGCAGGAAGGAGTAAGAACAGACAGAGCAAAATGTCAAGATCTATATGGACCAGGGTTGGGGTAATCATAATCAATAATCATAATCAATTACAATTGGTTACATTTTGAAATTTAATTGTAATAGTAATAAATTACATTTGGTTTCAGAGCAGAGTAATGTAATCATAAACAATTACATTAAAAAAGTAATCCTTATCATAGATTACTCTAATTACCTCTCACTATTTCTCTTTCAAATGGTTGTGTTTATTTATATCACTTAAAGACAAGGTCTTGGACATTTCTTGTACTATCACAGCTGTCAAAAACAAGGGACCCATGGGTCACGGCGCTCAGCTGATCGTGATTGGACTATAAATGTTTCTCCACTGTGATACTATATCGAGTCGATAAAGCTTATGAATATCATGGACATGTTGGGCTATTATATAGGAATGTAATGTAATATGTGAGTAAATGATAAATGAAATAACCTGACTGATGGATTAATAGAGTCAAATATAGTGGTTTATTTTTTATTTATTTAGGAGGGGTTGAAAATTGTGATATATTTGAGCAAATATGAATGCAATGACAGCAGTAATAAGCAGTAGTAGAATGATGATAAGGCTATTTGTTGAAGGATCTAAAGTGTATGGTAGTCTGCAAGCTTTCAATTTGACAGATATGATGTTATGATTAACTATGCTGATGAAGTGATTTATGAATTTGTGACTGTATGACACAATATCTCTTTAGTCTTGACAAGGTACATTATTGTGATGCCCACTATGTCTACATATTACACAATATTGACAATTTCTGGCATGTACATAGGTACCTATGGACGAATAGTTATACAAAATATTTAAGTATGAATATATCTTATTCATCTTGTTCTTGCTTACTGAGGTTTATATCACTTAAAGACAAGGTCTTGGACATTTCTTGTACTATCACAGCTGTCAAAAAAAAAATTGACAATTCCAGTAACCTCAGCCCCTAATGAGAGACTATTCAGTATTGAAGGGTAAACCTTCTGTCCAGACATGTGCTGCCTATCACACACTCAGTTTCAGAAACTGATGTTTATTAAAAGTAACCAGCATATCAACTGATCATTTACATATGAGATTACACTGACCCCAGCTTTACTTCATAGCCCATTAGTTTAAAAAGAAACATAAATAAAGAATATCACACATTTTTTGTTAATTCTTAATTATTAAAAACTTGTAATCATGATTATTTGTAAAAGTAATAGTAATCATAATCAATAACATTGGTTTTATGTAATTGCAATTGATTTAAAATGTAATTATACCAACTCTGATATGGACACAATCAATTTAAGTTATACAGAACTGGAAAGTAAAGTAAGGAAACATTTGGGAATTAGTTACTAATTAGACTGTCACATAAAAAAAGGAATTATTAAGGAAATACTTTCATGTAATTAAAACATTTCAGTGCAAATACCCTGACTGACTGAATTTTTATTTGGAGTTGAAGACACAGATGCCGCCAAGCCAAGCAGAGGTCTGTTTCAGCCACCAGCATGCCCAGGGGGGCAAGAATGAAAAGGCAGGGTGAGACTAGAAAGCAGCAGCACCCACAGCTACAACGCAGAAGCCTGAACATCTATGAACTTGCACAGCAGCACAGCCCATGCCTGTGAAGAAACCCGCCCCCCCCCCCCCAATCTTTGACACTTTGAGGTGGGCATCGCCATTATCTTCATCAGCAGTGCATATACCTGACTGACTGAAGTAGTTTTTGCCCATCGAGCAGCCACAGGTTGCTGTGGTCAAGACCTCAGCCCTGCACGCTCCTTAATCATGTTCTCAGAGCCAACAGACGCGATGCCACCAAGCCAAGCAAAAAGCCGCGAGAGACCGCCACTGTACAACCCGGTGACCTTTCAGGAAAGCTACAGCAACCACAATCACAAAGGCAGAAGCAACCCATATTCACTTCACCGATCCCAGCAGCGAAGACCCAGCCATGTCAATCGAGAGCAAAACAGGATCTGTGTACGACAGTGTTTCCAGACGGAAAGCCATTTTATACTTGCAGTTTCGGCCATTTAGTCCGTTTTAGCAAGTTCTTTCATCATTAGCCGTGCAAATACAGGGTACCTATTATTAATATATCCATAACATAAAACACCTCATGAAAAACATCAGAAATAGTACCTATATTTAAAACAAGGGACCCATGGGTCACGGCGCTCAGCTTAAGTTTGAAATTTTTGCAAATGCAAAATATTCTATTTTAATGTTTTTCATTTATATAAGCATATGAGAAGCTAAGAGGAAAGAGGCCCTACTACTTGGTTATAGTGAAGTTCTAAATATATGATTGCAAACTAATACTCTGACAAGACTGTCATGAAGAAAAACAGTAAAAGTTTTGAGATACTGTGATGCATATGAAAAAATTTACAGATGGACAGGCCAGTGGACAGAATGGACTAATACCTTTATTTCACTTTCAAGGGAATATTGCATTTAAGTTTATATATAAGCCTATTATTTAAGCATATACACTTTTTCCATTAAAACAGTTTTTATCTGATTAATTTTTTTTATTTACAAGTTTTATAAATTTGTATTAAAAAACACTGAAAAAATAAGTTAAAATATTAGAATTCTAAGTTGCAATCATTTCTACAAGATTATTCCTTGAATCACTATTAAACAGTTTTGCACATTGGAGTTTTCAGTACATGCTTAATCTAATTCACCAAAATAAAATAAAAAATTCATTAAAGATTCAAAAATTTGGTAAAAAATAAAAACATCTTTTCAAATAAAGTATACACACTGTTGGTTGAATCAGGGACAAACAATATCATTATGCTAATTACAATCTAATCTATAATTTATTACTGGAATTAATAGTCAATTTCACACCTGGTGAAGTTTTTACTCTTCTCAAGTAAGGAATTTCGTATCTGATGAACATCCACACTTTCATAGCAATACACCACTTTGTGGACAATTAAATGTGCACATTGTAACCCTGGTGGTAAATACAATATCTAAAATGTAGCATTGCATACCCAAGAATAAAATGAAATACAGAAAATTATAACATTCATCTATTTAATGCACCGTCTGGGGGGGGGGGGGGGGGTGCAGGGCAATGGGGAAGCGTGCTAGAAGTGGCCAAGCTGAGCCAAGGCAAGCTGCCTTGGGTGGGTTACATAATGCAAGTGAAGGCTGTACTAATAGGTGGGCTAGATGTAAACAACACTTGACATGGTGTATGAAAACTTGTATAAAACCTACACTTTTCAATCAATTCCTTTGAACTTTCATATTTTAAAAGATTAAATCCTTATGTATATATGTTGTGAAAATTAAATCAACAGTGCTTACAGGTAAAAAATATGCCATTGCCAAAGTTGAACAAAATTTAAGGTATTGATTTTTTATTTACGCTAATAACTTGAAAAATTTGCAAATTGAGATCTAATTTTGGATAAACAATTGAATCTTGATTAAATAAAGTTATATTCCTGAAAAAAGTCTCCAGCTTCAGCAATTCTCATCTTAGGTGAGTAAATATATTTCTTGATTTTTAAAAAGTGCATTATGTTTTGGCCCATAACTTAAAAAAAGTCAGATCAGTGGTTTTGATATTAGGCTGTCTTAAAGTGTAACAAAATCTTTTAATGGAAAAATGAAGTCCTAGTGACCAAATTCTTGGCATGATAGGGGATTTTGGAGACACCTAACTGTTTGCAAAATTAAGGTATCAATTTTTTATTTTTGCTAATATTTTAAAATATTTAAAAGATTTTGATCTTATTTTGAGTATACAATTTAATTTTGATTAATAAAAGTAATATTACTGTAAAAAAAAGTGCTTAGCTTTAACAAGTTTTGTGTTAAGTGATCATATTTCTTTCCTAATTATTTACAAAATGCATTATGTGTTGGCCCATAACTTTTTTAAATTATATAATACAGACCTAATTTCTGGCATGCACATAGGAACTATATAGAGGATTATTTATGGTAAATATGAGGAAAAAAAGATGAGTGGTTTTGATATTAGGCAGTCCTGAAGTGTGAAAATAGGTTTTTAATAAAAAATTGAGGGTTTTCCTTAATTTCTCAAAGGAACAAAGTTGCAAAGACCCAGTTTTAGGCGTGGTAAGAATCTTGGGGACATCTTACATTATGCCGAATTTTGGATTCCTAGGTCTTACGGTTTCAAACGTGCCACATCTACAGACGGAAGGACGGACAGACGGACGGACGACGGACATTGGACCACGACTATAGCTCAGATGACTTATAGTCAGCTGAGCTAAAAAAGAGTAAACCTACTGTACTTCATGATTATTGGCTTGTGGCTCTAACGCCGGTTGCTATGAAATGCTTAGAGAACTGTGTTTTAAAATATATTTTGAACTATACTGATAAACATATGGATAATTATCAATTTGCTTACAGGGAAGGATGTAGGACTGCAGATGCTATTCTCATGCTCTGGGACAGTGAATATTAATATTTAGATCAGTGGCATACTTATGTAAGAACGCTTTTTATAGATTATAGCTCAGCATTTAACACCATTCAGCCTCACTTTATGATAAATAAGTTACAGCTGTTAAATCTTCCACATGATCTATGTTTGTTGGTACTGGACTTTCTCACTAGTAGAAAGCAGAATGTAAAGGTTGGTAAAAACAATTCATCAATTTTAGGGTTGAATACAAGGCCTGTGCAAGGATGCATGCATTCCCCATTTCCTTTTGTAATACCAATGATTTCAAGGTTATATAACAAGGAAGTTTAATTTTGAAATAAGCAGATGATAAGGTAGTTTTTGGATTAATTTCCAGCTGTGATGAAAATAAATATTGAAAGGAAATTGGACAAGTAGTTACTTGGTGCAAGAATTTATAATAATTTGCTCCAAATTCTTTACATAGAATTGTTAATTGATTTATGACAAAGACCAACTTGTCAATATCTGGTATCTATTGATGGGAGAGAAGTAGAAATTGCACAACAGTATAAATACTTAGGGACAGTATTAAATGACAGGTTTAAATGGGATATTAATGTAAACATAGTTTACCATAAAGGGCAGCAGCAGTTATACTTTCTACAGAAACTGAAATCATTTAAAATGGATAGTGAACTACTTGGTTTATTCTATTCTTTGATGAGCCAGAGTGTCATACCATATGCTTTGATATGCTGGTGGGGAAATCTGACCATTAAGAACAAAAAGAATATTGAATGGATAAGAAAAATAGCATAACAAGTTTTTGGTCTTAATTTAGAGGACATAAAATTTATTTATGAAAATATTGTTATGAAAATGATGAAAAAAATGACTGGAGGTAAAGGCTTGCTAAGTGATTATATTATCTGGCTAAAAAAAGGCAGAAGGCCGCAGTCCCTGAAATGCAGAATAAACTGGTATTCCAATTCAATTGTACCAAAAGTAATTAGATTGTTTAATGCAAAGATAAATCAAAATATAATATTACTGATATAACTTCTTCTTTTCAAACAGTACTACTACGTCTTTGTTTTCCACTTGGCACTATGTCTTGCATAAGATATCACCCGCAAAACAAATTCCTGTATTGGTATAGAATAAAACTTGTATCTTGTTTTTGCTATTACTGTAAAAAACTGGCCAATGATTACATACCATATCCTTCAGTCAAATGAGTCATGACTCCCAGGCACTAAACCCATACTGGTATTATGATAGTTTTTTTCAGTCAGTTAAACTGGCATTTTATTTAATACGGTTTATAGCATTGTGGTTATCTGGCATGTGTGTCATAATTACCATATATGTTCCAGCTGCAAATTTCTTGATCACATGACACTAAAGACATATGACAAAAAACATCCACAACTCACACCTGACTTGCTCAGATTGCCTACTTCCAGGACTCGTGAAAAAATTAAGTTATGCCCACAAAAAAGCTGTACCATGCTCCAGACAGCAGACAATTTAGCCATTTTCATTTGACTCTACCAACCAGAAATCAATTCTGATCATGAGCACCTGCTTACTGATCTTAGCATACAGTTTAATGGATATCATTCCAAATCTCCTACTAGTTGGAAGACATGCCCATAAATATAACAGGTAACCACTACCATAGACATCGCCATAAATCCTTATCAGATAACCTGGACATGTATACCAGCCTTTGATTTAAACAATAGCTTCATAAGCCATACATTCACCCAACAGACCAGTATCTATATTAGGGTTGCAAGGATTCACCAGTGGACTGATACATCAAATACGAAGTCAAATATATCAGCATTTTCAAGTGTCCCTGTATTGATATAAAATTAACATTATATGACCATCCATAAGGTGCTAGCGATCCACTGCAACACATGAAGCTCTCAAAGATCATAGGGTGCACCAATTTTATGATAATTCATGAAGCCATTCCAGGGAAATCTTATTTTTTGTATGAATTTTGCCAAAAATTATCAAGGGAAAGGTAAAGGACACAAGGTCTTATTAATGATCAGAGTCATGTTACCATTTGAATGGGCTCCATCTTCTAGCCTGTATCTATGTAAACGAGAGAAGTTTTTAATTATAAGGGGTTACGGGTACAGTCATGTATTATGTGGAAGTTGTGGGGAGGAAAACACTACAATAATGAAAAACAAAGAAACGATGATACCACAAGTCTCATACAACAGATAAGGCCAAAAATAAAAGGTATCATTCTCAGGAACCGCCTGCGTCAATTTTAACCCACCTCATCAAAAATTTTTATTTGATTTTCATCTTTCAAGAAGAAAAAATAATACAATTTTGATCAATTTCCTTTTTCATGTAGTGCTTTTACCTGTTTCGCAAAAATAAAATTCTGTTATTTTAATGCTTTTCCATTATCATATGACATTTTTATTGAAACATACAAAAAAGGTAAAAATAAAATACTGCAAGTTCACACTGAATTCTAAAAAAAGGTGCCCGAGAACCATATCTTTTTTTGCCTAATCAATCCACAATCAATGCCAATAGCCATACCAAATTTTAGGACAATTCATAAAGCCATTCCTCAGAAATCTGAATAACGGTACACCAAAATGGACCCATATGAGGTCAGTCTTAAGGTAAAGATCATGATACTCTTTTCACAGGGCTTCACCCCCTGACCTGTAAGTATGAAGGAAAATACAAATGCAAAGGTATGCCTGAAGTTGAGATTTATAAAAAATAGCACAGTTGAAAGTCTGAGAAAACCCATGCAAGTTATTGATAAGTTATCAGGAAGCTTTTGGAAGCACTCTATCAAGCATGCTTGTGTGATCAAAAGCACTTGTAAACCCATAGGCCTATTCTTCTTGTATAACCACTTGTCTGATAAGAAATTCACACTCTGAAGATACATACAACCCATTTACGTAACAGCAGAGTTTAAGAAGAAGCGCAGTAAAACATTGTTGATAATTGGGACCACACTATATGTAGGTAATCTAACAAAACTGTTATCTGTTGATAAGCCTCACAGATTAGGCTTTTTGCTACCAAACACACAGACAGAGACTGTCTATATCCTGTGCGATTTCTGTCAAATGGGGGAGAAAGGCTTATGAATAAAGAGTATATCAATCAAATGTTCAGGAAAGAGGCTAAATATCCAAGATATGCATGCTTCACAATATAACAATAATAAAAAAAATTTAATGATCTGAAAATGGAATGTTAATTAAGTTAAACTGAATATTCATGAATGATGCTGAACATTTTATCAGAAGCTGCTCCAAGTTATGTAAGTTTTATATATATGCCTATTTGTGGAAAATAACCAAGAATTATTTAACAAATGTATGGGAATCATGATCAAATAATGCATCTACGTTTAAACTTCAAATGTGACTTTGGGCTTTTAGAAGAAAAAAATTCTTTCTAAAAAAAAGTTCCAATCTCATTTTTAAATCAGCTGTGTCTGTCTTACAGCTAAAATGGACCATCTTAGTTACACACTCTTAATAAAAAGTTATACAATCCAAGGACCTAATTTTTAAACTTTACTGGAAAAACATGGCATATTTCAAGGTTAAGGTAATAACTATCCATAATGCAGAGCTCTCTAGGCGTCTCTTGGGCAGGTGCAGTAATTGACGGGGATCCCACTTTTGTTATTCTGTATAGGTTTACACCTTGTAGTTGGCCAAGTACACCTGTCGAAGGAAGAGGGTACAAAATCCAGGGAAAGAGAACAGGATACAAAAGAGAAAAAATCCATATTTAATGAAAAGACACTTTTTCATCCACTTAACTGGATTACTATAAATACCAAGGCTGCCATTCAGTCTAAGCAAATACTCCAGGGTCAGAGTCTGACCTTGTGGTCGCTTATATCCTGCCCAGATTTTACAAACACCTAAATCTGCCTGATAAAAACCAAGGACCTGTTGCAAGTGTTACCAACATTGTTTCAAACTGATACAAGTTAAATGTAAATAAACATTAAGAGATTGACAGCTACACCTGTTTGCACCTTGCTTGCTACACCACTAATTCCTTTGTGATTGTGTTAGAAAATGCCTGATAAAAACTGGCTTCCTCTGACTGTTGTCACTACACTTGCTTCAAACTGTTAACTGCAAACATATAAAAATTTTCGAGAGGTATACCAACATATTGCAGCACACTTAAACCTAGCCCCTGTTAGTTGCAGGTACCCATTGATAAAACATGACACAGTCAACAGCACTGGGACTAGCATTCAATAATATACTTACAAACCATATGCCATAAGTTCACTGCTGAAAGGGTAAAAAAAAAACATTTCAACCAGTAAAATCTCTGCATGAAACTGAACAGTAAATATGCAGAGGAAAATTTCATTTTTCAAACTTAGCATGGATTTATATATATATATTTTTTTCAAAACGAAGTGCTCACAAGCCTTGGATACCTTTTATCTGATAAACATAAGAATTTTGCAAAGTTTACTCAGTTACAAAGCCAATTTAATGTCTGTTATATATATACTGACCATAAACACATGTTGTCTTTTACTGTCCTTCAATCAATCAATCAGTCAGAAAGGTGCTGTGTAGTATTTAATCAGTAGAACTCCTACTTAAGTTACGCCTTTTTTTGGCTGTTATTCTTCAAAGAATCCCAGTGTGTTTGTTCCTGAAAGGTGCGTTAAAAGATATCCTAAATCATGCAGGTTCATCTTTGTAAAAAATACAATGAAATTCTAAAATACATCCAAATGATTATAATACAACTAAGCATCGTGAATAGGGCTGGCTGACAAATATTATATACATTTTAGGATTGAGAGGTGTGGCCTTTTAAGCATCACCCCTCCCCCTCCCCCCCAGAACAGGTTCCATAATGACAAAATGTAAAACCGTGAAATAGAGACTTGAAATCACAATCACAAGAAGTGAATGGATGCATACATGTATCATGTGATTAAATGAGATATCTTAATTTGTAAAATTAACAGCAGCAATTAATCATTCATTTAGCCCATCCTGAAACTGATATACCTTAATATTCATATAAAAAAATACACATGCAGTCAAAGTATGTTATTAACAAAACAAGCAAACGAACTGCATAGCCATAGAGTAAACAGAGTACTTAAACCGGAGACCTTGGTCCTACAAACGTAACTTACACCTGGGCTTTGGGACTGGCGGGTACGTCTCCAACTGACCGCCCAACTGATGCACATTTCACTCAGCAGACGACATAAAACATAAGGAGGATTGAGTATTTCATCACTTTAGCCACACAAACACTGAAGCAGATTATACCGGTGGCTTCATATGAGAAATGGCCAGCTGTCAACAGCCGGCTGCGTCTCTCCTGGCAGTTCAACAAATTACCCCGGTCAGTCTTCAATGAGAGCGGTGATTCAACTGGAAAGAAGACAACATTTGGGCAAACCGCACTTACCTTGCGTCTTTGCTGCTGCGCCGCCACGTAAACAGCAATGTCTGTTAACGCTGTGCAGGCTTCACGTAAGCAATTCGTCTGCTCAGCCGGATGTTTTGGTTTTTCCTTACCATTCTATCACACAACTCAATCCACTCTGCAAGCCATCTCGATGTGATCAGTTCACTCACTCAGCTTTGTTCACTTAAACGTCTCCAGATGGCGCCACATATTAAACTTATACCAGAGTCATCTGACGGAACGATTAAGTACTAAAATTTTCCCGAACTGAGCCCAACACTGATCAGAAATTTATTTTAGAACAGCGGACCCGACACGTTGCCAATCATTGGGCCTAAACGTAAACTAGACTCGAATTGTTTATATTTTAATGTACAAAGTAACGCTTTTGAAACTTAGACATAACATGACCAAAATATTAGCTGTTTGAAATTACCTGCGTTTGCGAGGGTTTGAATATTCGTGATATTCGCCAAAGAGACATTATCGCGAAAATATAACATCATGAAATTTGTGCTAACTTCACAGGTTGTGCCATTCGCATTCATCCATTGCGCTACTAGTAGCATTGACTGTAGATACCGTAGAATGGCAAACGATTAATAAAGTTAAATAACAGATCTTACTGTGTTAACTACAAATAATATCAAATCTTTGTAATTAATTAAAAAAAATTACCACTCGCTCGATGTACCTTTGAACCCTCGACATTAACAATATTAAAGAACAAATATAATAGGCTTAATGGATAAAGTCTGCATTAAGTTACTATGCGTGAGATCATGTAAATGAAATCCTCCATAGACAAGTGAAATTCGCCAAATTTTAACGCCGCGAATCCGAAGACAACCAGTATATGTAGGCCTAGTATTTAGTGGGCTAAACATATCTTGGTATAACATTAATTTTAAATCACATGTTACATTTAACTCTAGGTTTTTAAATCATAGCTGAAATACATGAACGTATATGGTCTGCAAATCAGACGGTTATTATTTCAAATATGAAAGGATGAGACAAGACCAGAACTACTTTAAAACAAAAGTGTTAATATTTAATATTACAGCAAACAGATAATTTATCTGATGGTATTATACAGAATTGACAACGATTTCGCGTGAGCTACCCTAAACTGTCCACAACTATTACCGGAAAAAGACTTGGTTGTAAAGCTGATTGCAAAGCAAGTCAATATATATATATATATATATATATATATATATATATATATATATATATATATATATATGCATCTGCCAGGAAAATAGCTTGGCTGGATACCGGAGTGAAAACCGAGCCTGACAGATGGGCTATCTTCATCAATAATACAATTACTGTTATTTTTAAACAGGACAAATAAGGCAGTACTTGTTAAATACCCGCAGTTACAAGAATACAATTACTGCAGGCCCGCTGATTGCTTTGGACGTCTGACGTCAATATCACCACCACTTTTCACTTAAAGATTAATGATTTATGACTAAGCATGCACACGAGAGAATCCCAATATATATATATATATATATATATATATATATATATATATATATATTGTTCTATTAATTTCTTGAATGTGTAAGAAGTATAGCCTTCCAAACAAAACAAAGATGCGTTATCAATATTTGAATAATCATATATATAGGCCTAGAGCGCATACCCCCGCCATAGAACTCAAAACAAACGCGAACGTAAATGACTTAATACATGCATCTGCATGGAGTAGAGTCGCCTATAAAACTGGACAAATTCCTTATTTTCTCAAATCTTTCATGGTATTCTGTTGAAAATTGAAATCTTTATGTTTGCTCACATCTCCACATTATTCTGATGATATCTTTATTTTGACATCTTTTACAGATATGTTTGTACATGGAAAAAATACAGAGAAAGAAACAGCCAGACAATGTCAAATTTTGAAGGAGTTTGATTCCTTGTTGTATTGATTACTGTTACTGGGTTTATAATAAATATATTTTGTTTTGTTTAAAATCAATTATATAAGGGGGAATGAAAGAAACGACACCCGCTAAATACCTGCATATATAGTATTTATAAGTGTAATTATACATGTGACTGATCGTTTATATATATATATATATATATATTTATATATATATATATATATATATATATATATATATATATATAAATATGACTTTTTCTAAACGGGTGTTAAATCACATGCAGATAGTTGCTTATAATACCGTTGTTTCAGCAGCCAAATGAATACAAGGTGATCACATTGATGTTTTACATTTATATTTAAAAGGGGCAAATAAAAATCCAATTGGCGCCATACAACCACCATTTATGATGGTGGAAAAACGTGATTTTTTTTCATTCCATTTGTGTCATCACATGTGAATGATTTTCTTATATGCTACTTAATATTTCCCATTGTATGAACTTTTTAGCGCAAACAGGGTCCCTCCTGTGAGATTCGCCGTCAAACACAGCCACATGTCAATGGTCATTTAAATAATAACGGTGTTAAGCAGCTAGTCAGGTATATCGGGAAAAACTAATGTTACATTTAAAGTCACAAGTGTTCCGTTCACAGTTCACGCTCTAAGCGACAGACAACTCAGATTAAAACTATAACAAGTTTATTCCAGTTCCCACATGGCGATCTCCACTCAGCTCGAACTCAACACGAGGCTAATGACGCCTTCCGGTTTACACCCATAATATCCTCTATTATCGCTCGGGACAAGCCCTTATAATAATTACTCACGATACTACATTCCTCCTTTTTTTCCAGATAATAAACTTTCAAGTCATATTAAAATTAACATCTGATTCACTTCTGACAATAAAATATACTTGTTATGAAATTACCTTACCAAAATAATCTTATGTATCCGTTTATCACTATGACACTGTTCACGCATGTTTTTACACTCATATGGAATATAAAGATCACTGTTACTCATAACTGTTTGTTGTCATTCGCATAACTGTGCTGTCTTGCTGTGTTACTTGCATAAATATGTGTTCTTCTATTTTAAAATAAATATCATGTAAATATCATGCATGAGACAATGACATTCAATTGCAAATTACAACGTTATAGCCTCATTTGAAATATTCACTCGAGGTACATGTTCATCAACAGTCAATAATAAAAGTTCTCAGGTTACGCATACAGAGTTCACTGAAATGTCCATGACACAAATGTTACTATTCTGTCCATCACTTCTCTTCCTCCTCATGAAAAAAAAATAAATTACAACTTAAAACACACTGAAATATCTGGTACCACTTAAATATCTAAATACCAATAAGAGCAGCGTTCGGCGTACACTCTTATGGTTCACTTATTAAGCACAAAATCTTCATATTTCTTTGGCATGGTTCTCTGACGACTCGGTCTTGACGAGTATACCTCCTGATCACAATTATCGGGTTTTGGCGAATTATCACTTTGCATCAAGTTTTGTAGATCTGGTTCATGTTCAATCACACACTCATCTCTAGTATCTGACTGACTAAATTCATCATCATCAGCTCCAGCATCTCTTGTCACAAATTTCTTCACATGAGTAGAATTTCTCCTATTCTTTACTCCATCAGCTGATTCAACAACAACACTATTACCATGCTTGCTGATGAGCTCGTATGGTTCCGATTCAAACGTAGTAGAAAGCTTGTTCTCTTTGTTCTGTCTCAGTAACACTAAATCTCCAGGCACCAAATTACTTTCAGTTGCACCTCTCTTAGTGTCTGTGTACAGTTTATTTCTCTCTTTGTGTGCTTGGTCCCTATCTCGAATTTCTTCATCAAATTGCTCCTCAACAAACTCTGGTAGCTTTGTTCTAATCTTTATGTTAAAGAGCATCTCTGCAGGGGGTACACCAGTAACAGAGTGCGGTATGCTCCGGTAAGCTTTCAAGTATTTCCTAACCTCCAATTTCCAGTCCTTATGTTCTGCTTGTGCAAATCTGATACTTTTTAACAAACTTCTGTTTTGTCTTTCAACTTCTCCGTTGGCTGCTGGATTTAAAGGAGTAACTCTATGATGCTGAACTCCTTCTTCTCGCATATATTCAGCAAATTCACTCGACACAAACTGCGGGCCATTGTCACTTGTTATCTTGATAGGCACTCGATGTGTTGTGAACATCTTGTCTAGACTGTTAACAACTGTAGCACTTGTCACCGTTTTCATGACGTCTATCTCATAAAATCTGCTGTAGTGATCAACCTCCAAAAAACATAGTCCCCAGAAGGTAACGGACCTAACAGATCGATGGCCAATTTTTGCCAGGGTCCACTCGGCAACTTTGTTGGTCTTAACGGCTCAGGATTAGAAGGTCTACCGACTATTTGACACCCATGACAAGCTTTGACATGTTTTTCAACTTCTTTGTCCATACCTGGCCACCACAGTTTAGATCTCAGTCTTTGTTTAGTTCCAACTATTCCTAGATGGCCCTCGTGTGCCAATGTAACTAATCGTGGTCTCAGTTTTACCGGCGGTACGATACGAGTTCCGCGTAGAACTATCTTCCCTATGGTACATAGTTCATCTCTCACTGACAGATATTTCACCGAAATCGAGTTAGTCTCCACTGTGCGTTCCTAATAGACTCACGAACTTCTGTCAATTCACTATAATCTGCCGAACATTGTTCAATTTCCTTGGTAGTAACAGCGTTTGGTGTTCTGGTCACGGCGACAAATCTAGCAAAGTCCTCTCCAATGTTCATATGACCTTTAGGCATGGAGTCCACCTGACTCAACCTTGAAAGTGAATCTGCGATATTTTCTTTTCCAGGCTTATACACCACTCTGAAAGTATACGGTTGTAATCTCAACACCCAACGTTGGATTCTCGCGGACGGTTTTGACTTCCTAGAGTAGATATACTCTAAAGGTTTATGATCTGTGATTATATCAAATGTTATTCCATACAGATACAGATGAAATTTTTCACAAGCCCAGACTATGGCTAACGCTTCTTTCTCAGTCTGTATCTTTTCTCAACGTCCGTTAGGCTAGCTCTGGCATAACTAATGACCCGAGGCTGATCATTCTGAATCTGTACAAGGATTGCTCCCAGTCCAGTTGGACTAGCATCAACAATGATTTGAGTCTTTTCATCTCTTTGAAAGTAACCAAGTGTCTCTGACTTACTAAGTCTCTGTTTCAGCTCCTCACATGCTTTGTCTTGTCTGGGTCCCCATCTGAATACAGCATTTTTCTTGGTTAACTCACGCAATGGAGCCACAATACTGGCCAAGTCTGGAATGTATCTGCTATTGAACTGTACCAGGCCTAAGAAACTCCTGATTTCACTGGCACTTTCAGGTTTTCTTGCCTGTAATACTGACTTGACTTTATCCTCAGCTGGCCCTATTCCTAGTGGAGATAACACATGACCTAGAAATGTCAATCTGTTCAGTCCAAATTTACACTTGTCACGATTTAGAGTCAGACCTCTCGCTTTAATGCGCTGCAGCACTTTGACAAGTCTCTCATCATGCTCTTCCTGACTAGCACCATGAATGATAATATCATCTGATATGTTCTGTACGCCAGGACAATCTTGTAGTACCTGTTGTATTATCTGCTGATATTTCTCTGGCGCAACAGAAATTCCAAACATCAGTCTTTTATAGCGATAAAGTCCCTGATGTGTCACAAATGTTGTGATAGCACGAGATGGTTCATCCAGTTCTATTTGATGGTAACCCCATCGAAGGTCAAGTTTGCTAAACACTTTGCTGTTGTTCATATCCTGTAGAACCTCATCAATGGTTGGTATCGGATGTCGTTCTCTCACTACAGCCCTATTCGCTTGCCGCATGTCAACACACAATCTTATGTCCCAGTCTGGCTTAGGAACACATATAACAGGACTAACCCATGGTGTGGGGCCTACGACTTTCTCGATAATATCACTACGCTCAGGTCATCAAGTTTCTTTGACACGGACTCTCTAAGTGAAAATGGAATTCGGTACTCCTGTTGAGCTACCGGTTTCACTGTTTTGTCCAGATGAAGCTTTAACTGGTAATCGGTAAGCTTGCCGACCCCTGTGAAACAACTCTCATAATTCCCTAGTATTTCACTGATACATGTAGACACAGCATTAATCTGAATTTTCAAGACACCAAGTTCGACAGATGTATCACATCCAAATAATGGCTGACCTTGACCTTTGATCACAACAAATTCAGCAACAACAGTTTTATTGTTTACTGTAGTCTCTGCTTTAAAACATCCAAGTGTTTTCAGTGGGTCACTTGTACCATATGCATAAATCAGTTTCTCACACTTCCTAGAAGTACATTTAATCTTTTGACTTTTTATGTACTCCCACATTTCAGCATCCACAATATTTGTACTTGCTCCCGAGTCAATAATCATATTTATTGGAATACCTCCAACACATACATCAACAGTCTGACATTTAACATGGTCCTGTACAATAAAAGCAAAGTCACTTCTATCTTGCTCTGGCTCTGCCTCTGGTTCTGTCTCATCAGACATACAATTAACAAAATGTCTCTTGGTTCTGCATCTCACAGCAAAATGTCCTTCTTTGCCACATTTGTTACAGGTCTTATTACGGGCAGGGCAAGATGGGTCTCACCCAAAATGTCCAGGTTTATCACAACGATAACATCCTTGATTTACTTGTTGGTGTGTCTTATTCTGTGGCATAGAACTGTTATTGGTACTGGATTTACTTGGTTTTCTATCAGTTCTACCTGACCATTTAGGTTTACCTTTATTCTGTGAGACCCGGTTGACAGTTTCAAATTCACCTTTTCCACACATCTTGTTACTCAGGGCTGAAGCCGCCTCCATGGACCTCGCCATTTCTTTTGCTTCCGCTAACGTGGGGTCTTTCTCTAACAGTTTCCTTCTAAGAGCATTACTCTTGCAACTGTGTATTATCTGGTCCCTTATATGTTCGTCAACACTGTCACGAAAACCACAATTAACTGCCTTTCTACGTAGTCGAGCGACAAATTGATCGACCGTTTCCTGATCAGTTTGATACATTTTTTTAAAAACGTACCTCTCATATGGCATGTTAGTCTTTGGCTTGAAGTAAGTATCCAATGCCAGTAGCGCTGCATCAAAGTAATTTTCTTCCCCTATATCAGGAAGCGTATAGAAGATGTCCTGCACATCTAATCCTGCTGTATGCAACAGCAATGCTCGCCTCTGTCGACCCTGGGTGACACCACGTGCGGTCAGCATATAACACGAAAGCTCGTTTCCAGCGTTCCCATCGAGGCCCAACGCTCGTCGGTTCTCCTGACACACCAAAAGTTGTCAAATTCCCGAATTCTTAGTTCAAAGAAACGGCCATACCTGTAGTTCGATGCACTGTAAGTTCTAACACCCCGTTGCCATATGTTCCGTTCACAGTTCACGCTCTAAGCGACAGACAACTCAGATTAAAACTATAACAAGTTTATTCCAGTTCCCACATGGCGATCTCCACTCAGCTCGAACTCAACACGAGGCTAATGACGCCTTCCGGTTTACACCCATAATATCCTCTATTATCGCTCGGGGCAAGCCCTTATAATAATTACTCACGATACTACAACAAGGTGCACTTTAATATCCGAAACGTTAACCAATATGGCCGCATAAAAAATAATTTTTATAGTTGGCACTGCTTAAACATCGTGTATTTTCAAGGTCACGGTGCTCATTTTGTGACCTGTTGTGCAAAAAGATTGTTAAATTATGGTACAAATATGTTTTCCGTGGGAGTGTACCATAAATAGTTATTCTTGTAATCTTTTAGCAGACAGATAAGAACTGTAACCTTAAATTACAGATCGGTCCGGTAAAGTAAATATACTGTAAACAATTTTTTGTAAGGAGCTAAAACTAATACTTATAAAAGGAATTCGGTCCACCTGTGTTCGAAATGTTCTCCGAAATGGCGTTGCGTATGACACTCTGCCATACCTCATTTTAAAGGTTATTGTTCCCTCAGTGACATGGCCGATATTAGAATAAATTATTTTAAATGTACACATCATTTTGAGTGATTTTGCGTGTTTTCTGATATGAACGAAGGCTATCACCGAAAACAGCCGAACTGCCTTCGACAAAGACCGGATTTTCTTTGTGGTCACTTCAAGCCCATAATAAAGCCAATCAAGGACTACCGTGCATATGAATAACCTTGCTCCTAGTGATGGATTTATGCATGTTTTGGCTGACATTTGACAATGGCTCTGACCCACGTGTGTGGTCGGTCAATGTAAAAAACACATCACTCTGGCTCGCTTTACGAAAAGGAGGGGTTCAACAAAGGAGGATTAATGACAAAACCCAAAACAAGGTCCCCATTTCCGTCAAAGGGTTGGGGTGGGGTAGGGGCGAACGTTCCAGGCCTCACATTTGGTCTGATACGATTATGCATACGAGGTATGCATTTTTCCGTTTCTTTCTTCAGGAACAGTTTCCTTGCCTTAAAACGTACATTTAATCCATCATTCATGTCTTCCTACTCCAATTAAATTAGAGGTTAAGTTATGTTGAATTAATGTCTTCCTCACATTAACCTGTACTTACACGTCCAAAAATAGCCAAAGATCATCGAAAACCGGATTGCCCCCGCGTCCCATTCCGGTTCGCAAAATAATGTAAACATCACCACTGACCAGGTCTTCAAGGTCAACATACCAGTGTATCCATTTCTGGAGCGACTGGAGGATCACTCGCGCAATGTCTCGACGAGGATATAAGTGTATATGGACGGACGGTATGATGTTTCGGATTCATGTAATGGAGAAGTAAGATGCAGACAAAAATAAGTGGTAAAATTAAGATACAAGCAGCTGTACATAAAAATGTTTGCTGTTCACAGAAATGTAGTGTCTCAGGGAGGTGCGTGAGTTATTCGACAATCGTGCCAAACCATTGAAAATCTATATTTTCTTTTAATTTTTGAATAAGGAAGGACCAAACATTACTCTCAATTTATACATCTTCCAATGCCCGATAAAAAGCCCGGTTTACCGGGTTTATCAGCTAATATATAATGAAAGGAGGTGCCTTTCGGCCATTAAGGCGGTCAAAATGACAACAATTTTTATGTTTTAGTCAACTTGAAATGTGAAATATAAGTCTAAGTCTTCCGGGTGTTCCATGCAGATGGATGTAGCCGTGAATACACGACACAGGTGGCACCGATACTGAACTGGTATAAAAGCCTAACCTGATTCGTGATGCAAGCTATACCGAGGAATGCATCGCATTGCTCTTCAGTCATGTTGCATTGGTGTCGTGGTAAACAGCCCATAATCGTATAAAATTAGTCTACGAATGATGAATTAACACAAAAGAACACATGTGAAGTCACAACCCAAACTTAAACTCGGTCTCTATGGTAACGAGTCATTTCCTGAATGGCGTACAAGTTGGCTACCGTCCACTAACCCTGCGAGCCATGCTTGTATTCATGCGGTCCTAAAATTCAACATACATGCAGAGGCATTTACCAATGTGCTGAGTTAATTTTTTTGGTCGCTCATAGCAGATGCTATTAGAAATAATACTAACAAAGCTAAGGATCGGTCCGGTTTCTGTCAACTGACAGCCTACTTTAGATCATGAGGCGTAAAAAAAAAACGAAAATATTTGCATCCTCATAGAGCCTTACAGTGTGTTCCTCACTGAAGGATGTAATGGCACTCTGACATCTAGGACGCTTGTCGTGGACTCACTAATGTCAGAGGGCCGAACTGGCGCTAATATGGATGCTTATACGTTATAAGAAAATACATGTTAGCCAAAAATAAATAAAAGGTATGGTTCTCAGGCACCGCCCGCGTCTATTTAAAACCCCTGCACCAAAAATTTTTATTTACAATAGAAACTTACAGATTTTAGAGCTCCAGCCTCTCGGACATTTCATTAGAAGACTAAAATCATACAATTTTCATGAAATTTTCTTTGTTTATGTAGTGCTTTTACTTGTTTAGCAAAATAAATCTGTTATTCTGATGCTTTTCTCTTATCATTTGACATTTTTATCAAAACATACAAAAATTAAAAAAAAAAAAAAAAAAACGCCCGCCCGCATTGATTTATGAAAATAGTGTCTGAGAACCAAACTTTTTTTGTTGGCCTTAGACCTTTTATGAAAATTTAGAATCATTCGCTGCCACTTTGATTTCACATGCTGCGATCACTTTTTTTGTTAATATCCAAATGAGTTAAGGTCCCTTAAGGGGACCAAAAAAAGTTGGTTTCGTTTAGTCAGGGTTGGTTTGGGGTATAGAGAACCCCTTATAATTTGATCTTTTAAAATATTTCCAGCAAATACAGTTTTAATGAGTCACTAGTTTCTAGATTGTGAGTGTGGCGTTCTTTTTATTACATCTCTATTCTTGCTAACCTCATTACTGACCAAATTTGCATACTTTATATATCACCCAAATCTGGCTTACTAATGTAACGATTTGATAGGTAATTTGTTGTTCTAGTTTATTGCACAGAGCTTTAGAATTATGGTCATTTTATTTTACCCTGCCCCGCATACATGGCCTTTCTCACAAAATTCTTACCATCGCACAAATATAATTTGTTGTCGTTCTTTTATTTTGAACAATGCCTATATCTGACCATTTGATCCATATCCACCACACAGAGCGATGATGAGTAGCTGGGTTCTCGATTTCGACCGAGTTGAAAATATAATGACCTTTTGCCCCCTGCTGACCTCAATTCTGACTTAATATTGCATATTTTACATACCATCTGAAGAAGCAGATCAAAATCAACAATACGATATGTAATTTGTTATTCTAGGCTGAACAGCATTAGAGTGAATTTTAATTTTCCTCCGATCTTGCATGGCGTTTCTGAATTCTGATTAAATTTTTAAAATTGCACCAATACCATTTGTTTTCATTCTTTTGATTTATCCTTGAATATACGCGACTATCTGAACATATCTTATAAACCCATTTCGGGCCATAATCTGATTATTTGATCTATATCTGTACATATAGAGTCACAAATTTCTAGATTTTGGCCGAGGTGAAAAACTTATGACCTTTTTTTGACCGCCACTGCTAACCTAAATACTATCCCTATTACCGGGTTTCATATATCATCTGAGCAGGCTTAGTGAAAGCAATAATTTGATTATTTGATGTTTGAACAACTTTGTTGTTCTAGAGTAAACAACAATGGAGTTATGGCCATTTACATACACTACCTTCAAATGGGTGATAAAAATTTTAGTTGATAAAAAGTTCGGTTCAGTAAAACTTTCACTAATACCATCCCGTAGTATCCAAACTGTCCTAGGGCAACTGATAATGGAATGCTCAGATGAAATATCGTTCCATGAAACAAAGCGTTATTATATCTATCTTCACCTGGATGATGTAAAAATAAAAAAAAGTATGTACGATCGCATTGACATGTTATGACAAGACATGTTTACTCATATCCATCTTTATTCTAGGCGTTTCAGACTCATTACTAAGATTTATATTATTTGTCCAATATAATTCATTAGTTTTGATGCATACCAAAGGTTCAACGTGCATGCCAATAGCTCAACGCCTGGAAAATGTATCAAAATTTAAAAAAATACAGGTCGTGCCATCAGTCTTAATTAACTGATGGATCAATTTATTATCAATGAGCACACCAGGTTTCAGAACACTGGGAGAAACCACAGCTAAGGAACTGATAAGAATGCTGTTGTGTTACGATCTCCACAATAGAGGAATATTGTGTGGAAACAGAAAACAATACCGGTGTTGCCACTAGTTTTCAGCAACTGACGGAACGAAGTTTAACAAACTTAACGAAATCACGGCTGAGAAATCGATAAGACTGTTATAATTTCACATTCTCAAACATAAAGAAATGAGCAAAAATTAAGAATAAAATACAGGTGGCGCAAAAAGTCTTTAACGGCTGATGAAACTCTCATGAACAATATATGCAAAGCAAGACTGGCAATTCATGTATTAATTGCTGAGTTACTGGAGCTTTGGTATAAAATTTGTTATTATTCCGGGGGGGGGGGGGGGGGGGGGCAAACGATCCCCTGAAGTCCGTGAATATAGGTTGCATTGACCTTAGTTCAGATTTCGAAGGAGATTATTAAAGAACCTCTGAGATCGCATGAGCTGAATAATTATAGCCCTAAGCTTATGGTTTGTGCCCTGCTAAGGACGACGGACAAAGCGTGATCACTATACTTCATTTGACTTACAGTCAGCTGAGCTAATAAAATAAAGAAATATCGGCAAACGTCCAGTATTGATGTCATCGGTTGCCTTTGTGATGTTTACGGCCGTTGCGTGATATGCTGCTGTAAACTACAGGCGCATTTGGACTTTCAAACATATTTGTTTGTTCATCTTTGTGGTACAAAAGAAGTAAATGACAGTCCGCCTATCTTCTTTTACGAAAAAAATCTCTTTACCCCAATGCATACAAGATGGCAACAGCACTAAATAGGAGAAAAAATGATCTCAGGTGAGGGAAGTTGACATGTTGACGCCGAAACGAAAGAACATGGCCATTATCAAATGACTCAAGGTACCGCTGTGTGCAGCATATTTTTAGCGGAGTTCTTACAGGGAAGACTGTCTTACTGTCAGGGGATAAAATAATTAGTCTGGGGAGTGAAAAAAAGATTATATTTGATTTGGTGTGGGAGTTAGCCTGAGGAGACTGGTTCCCTGCTCAATTAATTTATCACCCGCCTTGTCTGAAACAGAGATCTGACATTCTCTCGATTTTTTATAACTCCGCCAGTTGGCGCAAAGTTTTTTTTTTTTAATTGAATTATATAGGTTAGGGGTAACATCTAAGAAGCAATCAGTTACATTTGTAGGTAATTTGGATCACCACAATAAATTTTTAATTCAAAGGTTATAAATTATTGGTAGCAATTTCTTTGTCCTGGCAAAGGCACTCTTTGGTATTAGGGATCGGGTTTGCTCTGCAACTCACCTGTGAATTATGTAAGTTAAACGTGATACTTGCTATAGACACAAACAGATTGATCAGGACCCTGTATGGCAGGGGTTCTCATATGGGCTCTGACCACACATCTAGATTTCACAGTTAGACTTAACAACTGTAAAATCTTTAAGTTTTATAATTAACCATATTCCTAGTGCTTCATTATGACAGATTGATGTGCCTTATTTTAAGTTATAAAGCAGCGGGATGCACGTGGAAACAAATCTGGTATGTATGTAATTATATATATATATATATATATATATATATATATATATATATATATATATATAAGGTATAAAGTTACCCTCCGTTGTAAAGTGTTCTATGGCCTACAGACTAGGCCAGAGCGGTATAATGGAGCATTCACCTGATGATCGGGTCGCATCCCGTGAAACAGACTGTTGTGAATTTACTGTGTTGCTTTTCTTCAGAGTTATATATATATATGTGTGTGTTAGTGAAAAATATGAAAATCAGGGAGTTCATGTCTGTCCGTCTACTTGGTGAGTTAAAAAAAATGAAGGTAAGGGTAATGAAGAAGTATAGGCACCCTACCGTTATACCCAAAAAGGAACTGTTAAAATGTTGTTTTTATAGATAAATACCAATGTCATTTTCCCCAAGAGAGATAAGACAAGAAATAGAAAATCTTTGGAAACTAGATGTGTAGTCTGAGCCTACACGTTACCTCTAAGAATTCCCATCAAACTTTCCTTTGTTCTCCTAAACATATCCCTCAATAAACTAAAGATGGATGATTTTAAAATTCTATGCTGGTTCAGTAGAGTATTATGATTAACTGGGCACGATTCATCACTCTGCCGCATAAAACCCTCAGTGGAACCATATGTTGTTAGCCACCCTGTGACAAAATAGGCCGCCCTATGGAACAGTCAATCGGCTTCCTTTCTGGCTTCCTCAAGTGTTTCATTCTACACACAGATTTATCTATGACTATCAAAGAAGGTCTCCTGCCAACCAGCATGCGCACAACACACTTTTAAAGCCAAAATTGAGCGGTTTCTCCTGGGAGTTGTAAATTATAATAATTAAATAAATTGAGTAAATATAGAACATGTATCGACACCATCCATTCCAAATATACCCTAAAAAAAGTAGTTGCGTGGTCAGCATTTTATATTATGTTAAATCTGTGGATCATTTTGCGGTGTAATATCCGTAATGCGGCACTGTAAATATTAACAGAAACTTATGCACGTGCTTGCTTGGTGATATTACGTGATACATCTGTTTCTAGAATTGTTTAAGATGTATGAATATGTAATGTGATCATCCAGTGATACTTGTTATGGCCACTTCAACATTATGCAACAAGATCACTTGACTGAAATGAATGAAGAGGGGATTACGGAGGGCAAAGGGATCGAGGGTTTCACAGGAAGGACAATGCAGCTATGTCGGTTCATTTAGGTCTTAAATCCAATAAAATCTGCGGGTCTATTCATATAACACAATATAACTTGACCCTGAAAACTCTCTCTCTCTCTCTCTCTCTCTCTTTCTCTCTCTCTCTCTCTCTCTCATATGTATGTTAAGACATGTTCTCTCATATAGACATACATATCAATATTTTATTCAAACAACTAGATGTGTCGGAACGACAAGAATGCCCCCCACCTGGGGCAAATTAGAAACATTTGTTAAATTTTGTAAATTTTTTTTAAGTTCGGGAGGTGTCGTATGGTCAAAAGTAGGTCAACAAGGGCAAAATGCAAACTTGATCTGTAACGGGTCATTATCTGCCCACACACCAAAAATCAGGCCAATATCTGCAGGCATTGCGAAAAAAAAGTCCGTACATGTGTATTTGTCATGAACATTTATATTTTTCATGAAATTTTCTATGTTCAAAAGCCGTAAAACGGTCAAAAGTAGGTCAACCGGGATGAAACGCGAACTCGATCTGTAACTGGTCAATATCTGCCCACACACCAAAAATCAGGCCAATATCTGCAGGCATTGCGAAAAAAAAGTCCGTACATGTGTATTTGTCATGAAAATTTCTATTTTTCATGAAATTTTCTAAGTTAAGGAGCCGTAAAACAGTCAAAACTAGGTCAATCGGGACAAAAAGCGAACTCAATCTGTAACTGGTCATTATCTGCCTACACACCAAAATTCCGGCAAATATCTGCAGGCATTGCGAAAAAAAGTCCGTACATGTGTGTTTGTCATGAAAATTTCTATTTTTCATGAAATTTTCTAAGTTTAGGAGCCGTAAAACGGTCAAAAGTAGGTCAACCGGGACGAAACGCGAACTCGATCTGTAACTGGTCATTTTCTGCCCACACACCAAAAATCAGGCCAATATCTGCAGGCATTGCGAAAAAAGTCCGTACAACTGTTTGATTTCGGAATGACAGAATGACGGAAGGACGGACATGGGTTAAACTATATGCCCCGGCCACTTTGTGGCGGGGGCATAAAAAAAACATATTATATTGTAAGAAAAGTTCTTTTTTATTCAAATATGAAATAATATACACAAATCATTTCTAGCAGTGAGCTAACAGGAATGATGAACGTCTATGCCCTACATGTGGCATATGCTGGGTTCTGTGCAAATCCATATATCTTTACCAGCAGATAAAAATGTTTAAAGAAGACTGTTAGAATCTCTGATATTTAGTCTGTTATGAAACTGGCTCCCGTTCGCAGTTCACGGTGTCTTTACAGGATATTCGCTAATATTGCGACAGTCTTTTCTGTGTACCAATAATTACAAAATATTTAGAAAATATCTTTCTGGAGATAAGTTGATATACGAAGTAATACAAACATTACAGTATATAGCCTCCTTATGACATGTTAGATAAAATAAAATGTACATTTTACCAGTGAAATCACTAAGGCATGATAAGCTAACTTAACAAATGAAGTCCACAAGAATCCCAGTAATACTGTACGTGAATTATGTAATGCATAATTTGGTTGTGCTAGTATTAGCAGGAGACAAAGTTCTTCTTACCTATGATTACATCCAAGATTCAGGCCTCAAGGGTACATACATACATACATACATACAAATATATATATTGAATACATATATATATATATATATATATATATATATATATATATATATATATATATAGTTAAGGAACCTAATATAAACAGATCACGTATGCGTGATGAACACAAATTTTGTAATGGAGATAAAAAAAATCAGATTCTGTAAAACTAGGCAGCGGGAAATGTCTAGGGGAATGAATAAAGAAGTCAGTGTTTTTTTTTGTTAACAAATAACTATAATTTATTCCTAAAACAACCCTAACAATACAATACACTAAATCAATACAATTATACAGTAACACAGCGTTATAGCAACAAGTCAATACAATCACACAGAAAGATAATGGTACAGTACCTCGATACCAACACCGTCACCACGATAAGTCCTTTGAATGTAAACTCTCGGAGAATGACAGTCCAGTGAAAATTTCTTGCAACCACACAGAAAGTAAACTGAAGTCCAAATGTATAAAGTCCAGGAGAAAATCTTTGAAAATGAATAATTGCCGCATTCGTCGGATAAGGTCTTAGAATCTGACACACGCTTCTGCGTCAGCTGGAATCTGCTCTGCTGTCTGCCCCCTGGCTCCACAAACAGCCCCTTTATATACCTTCACACCCCAAGCCGGGAATCTTCCACTTCTCGAATAGTCTATAAGTTCTTGCATAACACGCGTTTCAGGAATTATCTAGAAAGACATAGCCGTGTGTCTCTACACATACCAGGCTCATCACGTGACCCACGACCAGGCGTGAAAACCTAAGGCTCACATGACAACGAGAGTTCAACCAGTACGGATTAAACATAAAATGTAACAACAACACGAGTTACGCCCGTGTCACACAATAAAAGAGCACCTGTAACAATATATATATATATATATATATATATATATATATATATATATATATATGATTATATATATATAACAATGGTAATTGAGGCACAAATGGAGTTTGACAGTGGATGCAGAGTTTTTTTGCGTAGCTTTGTAAGACACAGACATACGAGATAGAGTCATGAGATCCGAGTCAGTGATAAACTCGATATTATTGTGACCAGATTCTTCTGACGTTGTCCTGTTTGGTTCTTCAGCACGTCCTACTTATGACAAGTCTAATATTTGTATATCAATCCCTGGAAAACTTAAGTATTGGATGGTTGTCTCTGTTATTCATATTCTTCTTTAGCATTTCCCCATTATGACTAAGTCGAAGATTTGTTGGTTTTGTAAATCTCTGGACAGCTCCATGTGAGTTGTTTCAAGTTGAGGCAGCCGGAATTTTCAAAGATAATCTTCCTTAAATCAAGATGCTCTGTGTTTGTTGGCTTGCAAAAAGTTGTTGCTTGTATCTTTGTTAAGAACAATCACATGGCAAGGTCTGGAAGGAAGCAGGACACTTCTGATACATCTGTAAAAACATGTTAGGAACGGTATAACGAAATGTGTATATGAATTCAGTTTAACACTCATATCCACCTTCACTTTTTAGAAAATTTAGATAATTTCATGTTTTACGCATAATTGAGTCACATCTGAACAGACACCAAGCAAGCAGATACCCCCTTCATTATGACTCATTAACTCATGATAAAACACTCTCCTATTGGTAAAAGCAGGGGTTAGGGACTCGCTCAGGGAGACAAGTCATTTAAGTAGACTGGACAAGTCATTAAGTTATAGGTATGCCTTTGGTGAAGCAGCCAAAGTCTAGCCTCAGGTGGTTGATTCCCTCAAAGGAGACCTGCTTGCACCGTATAATGTGTGGGGCAGGCTATTTAGTTTAGCTTCATTAAGTTTACGTTTTAGCTCAAAGACTGGAAATGCAGCAAGTTTTGGCTTAATAAATAATATTTTCCCAAAATTCTGACAAATCTTTTGGCCAGTTAAACTGACGTTCACTGTAACATTGGATTTAGACCAAAAGTGGTCATATTGAAAGTGGTACTGACGTATACAATGATGAAGAGTGCAAAGTTTGTTACAATTCTGATTAACATAAATAAGGACAATTAGAATGATACACACAGGCTGAGTTTCATATCTGATCTGGGTGAGACCGACCATATATCAGAAAATGGGTGCTTACTGGCCGTAGTGCATGCAGTACAAATATAAGAATAATTAACTACACCCCAAACGCAGTTTGTCCAGGAGTGCAGCCAGCCAGTCCAGTCCAGCCAGGGCCGATCCGCCATGCTGTCCCAGCTCGCTGTAGCGGGCCACGCTGTCCCAGGCGGATTACCATCTGCAGGGTCGTACGTAACGATTTGTGACGTGCTGTTCCAGCTCGGTGTAGTCGGACGTATATGACATGCATCACTCATTATTTAATGCAGTTGTGGCGCTATATGAGCCTCTAAAATTAAAAATATCCTTGTCTTTATAACTCAGCACAAATTTAAAAACCATACTTATCAGTTTAAAGATAATCGTGGGAAAATATGTTGAAAATTTGAAATTAATTAAAATTTCATTAATTAAATGAAGCCAACATTTTGTGTCAACGAAGAGTCAAGAAAACAGGCGAGAGTATAAAGATTATTGGAGCAAAATGCTGCAAAAAGGTAAATTACTTAAGAACATATTCAGTAATAATTATTTCTTTCTAAAACAAATAAACAGAGACACTGTTTTGGTCCTGTGAACACCTCAACAAACCAAAAGTTCTTAGTAGGGTTCCCTCAGTGCATGCTTTAGCGCATAGGACAATTTGGTACTGAACTAAATTTGAAACAAAACTATATGTATACAAAATAATCAATAAACAGTGGCGTGAATTAGGTGTTCCTTGCAATGTATAATATAATAAAGAATGTTCGAAAACGTTTCCGTATTACCGTGCCCTGTAATGTCTACAGTGAGCAATTAAAATCAGAAGATGAATGCGTCTCGATTATGAAAACACAATGGTGCTGAGAAAAACGGTCATGCAAACTGAAATCTGGTATGCTGTCTCCATATTAAAGCAACATATTTAAGCAAAAGATTTATATGATTTAAATTGAATAAACGGGCAGTTAATTAGGCTGACCTCTTGTGTGGGTAGTTGTGTACTTTAAAACCAACAGATGGCACCACTGACTGGTCCATGTTTACCCCAGCACCAACAGCAATATCTGCCTTTATGGAGATCAGAGTGACAGTGTTTGAGGGCACAGAGGGACAGTGTTATTATTGTAAAGTTCAATGCCCAAGCAAGGCATTTAACCCTTTGCTTTATATACTCACATATCATTTTCTTGAGTTGTTTTACACAAGGAACAGAGGACGTTAAGCCAGACCTAAATAGTGTTTACATGAAGACACGAATCAGAATGCTGATTTAAATGTCATACAAAAATATGGGAACAGTTTGCTGGAAAACAGTACAGCAGGAGGTAACGTGTATCAGCAACAGGTGCAGCTACAGGGTCTTGTACCACGTTCCTTGGCCACAAGAACCAGGTGACCTGAAAGTCTGGCAACCAAAGCAGCTACAGCATAATAACCAGCAACTACGCAGCCAATTGACACAGGCCAATGACCACCTAGCCAAGGTCCGCCAAGACCATGTAGACAGTGTGCAGATGCTGGGCCAGTCCAGTGGCAGTAACCTCATCCAGGCATTGGAAAGTGATTTCTGGATCAGTTGAATTCTTTTTCACAGTCACCTCTCTCTGGAGGGTCAGAAGAGGAAGAACCACATAAGACCAGAAACTACGTCCAGTTTTAAAAACGTGTTTTGCATGCAGTTCTGGTCACATGAAGTGAATAACAGAATGAATATTAAATTCGTTAACATTCAGCACAGCAGGGTCAGCAGAGGACCAGTGACTGCGGAGTAGAATCCTCAATGCAGTTTTTGTCTTTCTGGTCACCTCGTTAGTCGCAGCAGGGTCAAAAGAGGAACACCATATCTGACTAACGGTGATACACTCGGTAACGTGGCTCAGCAGCAGGCAACGTTCATCTCAGTAAGATCAGAAAAAAACAGTGACTGTCACCGACTTTGAGGACTTCCATCCTCAAAGAACCTCCGGATGTTGGGCAGTAAAGCAGCAGGTAACGTGGCTTAGCAGCAGGTTACGTACATCTCATTAGGGTAAGAACAGGAGAAGTGACTCTCACAGACCCTGATTCCCTGCAAAGTACCTCTGGATGGTAGTCAGTTTGCAGCAGGTAACGTGACTCCGCAGGAGACAACATTCATTTCATGTGGGTCAGAAGAGCAGTAGTGACAGACACCTACTCTGAGGACTTCCACCCGGCAGAGAACTTCTGGATGGTGGTCAGTTTGCAGCAGGTAACGTGGCTCCGCAGGAGACAACATTCATTTCATGTGGGTCAGAAGAGCATCAGTGACTGAAACTTCTCTGAGGACTTCCACCCTGCAAAGTACCCCTCGATGGTGGTCAGTTTGCAGCAGGTAACGTGGCTCTGCAGGAGACAACATTCATTTCTTGTGGGTCAGAAGAGCAATAGTGACTGAAACCTACTCCAAGGACTTCCACCCTGCAAAGAACCTCTGGATGGTGGTCAGTTTGCAGCAGGTAACGTGACTCCGTAGGAGACAACATTCATTTCATGCGGGTCAGAAGAGAAGTAGTGACTGAAACCTACTCTAAGGACTTCCACCCTGCAAAGAACCTCTGGATGGTAGTCAGTTTGCAGCAGGTAACGTGACTCCGCAGGAGACAACATTCATTCCATGTGGGTCAGAAGAGCATTAGTGACTGACACCTACTCTGAGGACTTCCACCCTGCAAAGTACCTCTGGATGGTGGTCGGTTTGAAGGTATATACTTTAGCATCAGGTAACGTGGCTCAGCGGCAGGCACCTTTAATCTAATTAGGGCTAGAATAGGAGAAGTGACCGTCATCGACTCTTTGGACTTCCACCCTTCAACGTACCTGCGGATGGTGGTCAGTTTGCTGGCAAATGGTATAGCAGCGGTAAAGTGGATCAACAGCAGCGACGTTCATTCGATTGCCTGAATAATTTACAAGCTGGCCCAGGTCTGCCAAAGACGTGAGGTTATATCCTTAGACTGAAACCAAAACTTTGGTTTTGGTCACAGTGAAGGACTCACAGGTAACAGATAATATTTGTTCATATTATAAAGCTCAGCCCTTGGCTTTTCTACTTGCCTCACACTTCCCGGATGACATTTTTTCAACAAAAAATGAGCTTGTAATGACCTAATTTCATTGAAAGCATGAACTTTGTTAAAAAGAAAATGATATGAATATTTGACCTTTAAAATCAGGACCAAGGAAAATAACAAAACATTTTGCAACAGACTCACCAGGCAAAACCAGATTGTTTTATTGTTAGTGAAAGTAAAATGGTAAATGAGGCTTGAATATTCAAGATGTAAAAAATGTCTTAGACTGTCATTTACATCTGTATTGTGATGCAGGCTGATTATTTGTTTGTAATTATACCTTATTTTATGTAAGACAAGCTGGTTCAGAGTTGTATATAGTTTGCTAAAGTATTTCGTGGGCTAGTTTGCGCTACGAAACTTCTAGAATTCGCCCAGACAGTGCTCAGACAGAGTGTCTGGAACAAACGGACAGGTGGGCGTGGCTTGATAACGGGCACGGCCTGTGATTGGCGAGTCGCGCCGGCGAGACCGACTGATTGTAGCGCGGGCTTGTGTCGCGTGTTCTCGGTGTGGCCAGTTAAAAAAAAAAACACATGTTGAGGGACTCTGAGGGTACTACACAGAAAAAGGTACTGGAGAGCGAGACGACAGCGATATGTGCGATGTGTGTAGGCTGTAGAGCAGAAGTTTGAGACTTTTATGCTAGTGTGACGGAGCCAGCTGTGGTGGTGTCCGGTGAACATAGGACACACGATCTTTTACTATTGTTATGCAGAACTGTGGTATGTTGAATAAACTTTTTATTTTCCCGCTGATGAGTGGTCGTGTTGTGACACGGCGGATGGACTGAGATTTTCTGGGCTCCGGGCATTGTTACTCAAATGTTAGATTGGTACCCCGCTCTATTATTGCACCGCTGCTCTAGGCCAATCATAGAGGCGGGCGTACAACGCCATGTTATGTACCTGGCAGACTGGTTACAACTCATGTATGTATTATATATGATAAAAATAAGCATTTCGTTTGCTCAGATAAGTTGCCAAAAGTGGGCTGTACATTTCATGTGACGTTTATGATTAGATTAATAGATATTGATAATAAACCAATGCCATGTACAGTGGAATATCAAAGATTAAGTATATCGTATGATCTATACATACATCATTCATTTTTTTGTACAACAACTTATGTATTTAAATATTTGAAAACTAGAAATAACTAAAGAAAATACTTTTATGAGAAATCTTCACGGATAATCAGCCAGGATCGCATGAACGTCCATGAAAATCGGTATGAGCGTGCATAGTGGAGTTTGGAACCAGTCTGCAGGTAAGTCAGGAGTTGCAACTGAGAGTACTTAAGATGGCGTTGTACGCCTGTCTCTTTGCTTGGCTGGGGGCCATAATAGAGCAGGGTACCAGTCTACTCAAATGAACACGGTTACAACTGAAGCGGGTTCCTGCTGGGATTATCTTTATTACGTCTGATGAACTGTTGAGCGGAGGGCCAGTTTTGTTTTAAGAAACTTTCGTGCTGAGAGCCAGTTTTGGATTCACCTAGTGGACGGGAGCAGAGATTGAATTGTAAGATAAATGGACTGTGGATTAAGGCGCCGAGTAGCTACAGTGAAAAATCCGAGAGGTGGACCTCGAACTGTGTATGTAAGCTATAAACCAGCCCATTTTATATTACACGTTTGACTTTGGTGCAGTTCACCTAAAAGGACTCAGTGTTTGTAACACTGTTATATGAGCCAGCTGTCGACATTACGTCTTGGTATGTGATTGTATGTTCGTAGACCATTAAATGTATATATGTTTTTTTTTGTTTTTTTTTGTTATAACGGTCTTGTGGAATCTGTTCACATATTTCTGTCTTTTGTCGCAGGCAGGGCCAAATTCATTAGAGAGATACAATTCTTATGTATTTTATTATGGCCGGACCTTTCTTATTTTAACTTAATGATTATTATCTCTCTAGCGGGTTCTCGCCCTCGGCCGTGACAGTATTGATGCCTGATTTCATTGATAAATAGAATGACCTGAGAACAATATATGGAAATATTCCAGATGAGTCTTGTTCAAGCATCTTCTATGGAAGTTGGTATAACTGCTGGAGAAGTGTTCAATATTACTGTTCATATATGTCGTAATATGACATGTAAAAATTGCAAACCATCTCAGAAGCGTTTCATGATGCCATAATCATACAGAAACAAGGATTAGGTCTGAATTATAGTTCAAAGTTTCAGATGTGCCTTAAATTTAACGAAGACAAGCCATTTATGCAAAAACAGCATTTTTAATGTTAAGGACGTACAAAAAAGATTGATTCAGGTGGCGCCACCAATACCTCAAATTCATATATGAGTCATATGACCAACATTTGCATAACATTTGGTGATAATAGTTCCAGCAGTTTCTGATATTGTAAGTATAGTATCCTTTTCCCGTTTAGTGACACCATAATCACATAGAGACAAGGATTAGGTCTGAATTATAGTTCAAAGTTTCAGATGTGCCCTAAATTTAACGAAGACAAGCCATTTATGCAAAAACAGCATTTTTAATGTTAAGGACGTACAAAAAAAGATTGATTCAGGTGGCGCCACCAATACCTCAAATTCATATATGAGTCATATGACCAACATTTGCATAACATTTGGTGATAATAGTTCCAGCAGTTTCTGATATTGTAAGTATAGTATCCTTTTCTCGCCAAATAATTAAGTTCAGCTTCCTGTAACTCGGCCAAAAGTCGCCGAACTTGAACCATTTGAACAAACTTGGGAGAGATAGTTCCACAGATTATTTCTGTGATATATTGCACTGTGGCTGGACAGTTTCGGAGAATATTTTTTTTTTTAATTTTTGTTTCGCTTTTACCCTAAAAGTTCTATGTAAATGCAAATAGCAATACAAAAAGGGCAAAATCCGATAGAGTTTTTTAGATGACCAATTTTGTGCATAAAATTTGGTGATGCAAGCTCCAACGGTTTCTGAGATAGCATGGGTTTTAAGTAGGGACGTCGTCGGACGGAAGAGGATGCGCCATCGCATAAGCTCAAAGGTTCGCTAAAAAATGATGCAAGGAATAAAGCAATTTTGTTATCTTTCCATTTAAATTAAGTTGAGTATATTTGATGTCTTAGAATGTGTCATTTGTTTATCTGACATCATTAAAAACATGGAAAAACGGAACGTTCGAACAAAGTAAATCACCTCCAACATACATGAATGACCAGAGATGATAACTGTTAGAGGACATTTTTACAACAATGAAAATGGTACGGGTAAATGAATAACAACAGCCAAATAACAACCAAAAATGTATGTAAGACAGACCAAGCAATATTAGAAAGATTAGAAAGTGGTAGCACTATTGAACCAGAATGTGTTGTATGTCTCCCCTCCCTATGGGCCTCCCGTCAACAAATTTGAGGAAACAATATTGGAGAGTAGACAAAAAAATGACAAATGAAAGTTGAATATTCTTGGTGGAAAATCATGTAAACGATATTTATCATCATTAATTTTTGTTAAGCATGTCTCAGATTGTTCATCACAGACAAAATTTATAAATTGTGTAAGAATGGAAATATGCAGATATATATGCGGAAAACAACATGCAACAGACTGGACCAGGCAAAATAAGATTGTGTAATTGTTGGTGAAAGTTGAATATTAATGATTTAAATGATATATGTCTGTCATCATTCATTTTTTTAAAGATGTCTCAGACTTAATTTACATATCCCACAGAATATTGGTCCCCAGAAGATTTTCAGGCACCTCTCAATTATATTTGAAGTTTCTAGGTCCAGCTACTACGACTTGTACCCATCTGACTTTTAAGGTGCTCGAATCCTGTTTTTCACACAGCTCTCAAAATAGAGGTCACAGTGACTTTTTTTACACGTTTCCAAGGAAACTTCACTGTGCAAATCTGTAATATTCTTGTCGCCAGGCTGAGGTAAAGCGGGCCCATCGCGCTCTCTCTCTCTCTCGCACGCTTACGCTGATGCGCTTGACTGTGTGATTAACGAGTTTATTAACTGGAAATATCATGATATTCGATATGGCAGAGGCCAAACAGGCGGGTAGCCTATTTATCACGACTCATGATACACTTAAGGGACAGCATCGGTAGTTCGTAATTATTCGAAGGCTGTATATATATATAGCATAGAATATGTTTTGACTTTGCAGGCCAACCATAAATATGATTACCACTTATAAATAATACGTCTATTATATATATACATGGCCTTATCTAAAAAAAAATAAAAATAAAAAAGATAAACACTTCATGCAAATTCCAAATGTATTTTACTATGAGGGACTACATAGACTTTCCGTTTGCCTGTTCAGGTTCATCTGTGATCCTATCATAAAGGGTGGTAAACCGTGACAACCAAGTTCTGCATTGCAAGGTTTACCAGGATCTTGAAGGTGTGTATGTCGTCTTTGGACGACATCTAGTTTCATTTACGCCTCTCAGCATTACCATGCACTAAGACTCAACCAATCCTTGCTAAAATGCAAAAAATAAATAAATAAATAAAAATAAAGTCCAGTTAAAGATTCAGAGCATTTATATATACGGATGTCTGGATAATTGCCCGTGAAAGTCCCACTGAGGAAAAAGACCAAAACAGTCTTTATAATAGCTTTATTTGACACCATTCCTTTCGAAAAAATATATACAAAAATGACATCTGCAGTTAAAGATGCCGTGAGATCAAAATAAACATTCAATGAAGAAAGATTTGGTACACAAATAAAGATAACTGGTATTTCATTAAGATAACCCCTCCGACATGTGTGGGTTGGTCAGTGATGTGCAGCCCAACATGATTGTCATGTTTTTCACTATTAAAAGAATACTGTCCTTCGGATCCTTACTATTCAACTCGTAACAATAATGAAATTACTACTCGAGATACATCAAAAGGTCAATGACATTTCGTGATTTTTACTTTACACTAATCCAGTAGTATCGTTATCAGGGAAAGTGGTATACTAAATGGGTACGCATTCACGTCTTATCACTTAAAGGAGAAGGTGTACACAACGCCAGTGACATTAGTCATATTACACGCAGTACGGTCCAGTTAGATATTTATTTTTCATGTTCCCGTCTCGGGACATATACATTCATAATGTGATGGTATATATCATCAGATAAAACAATGTTGTATCGATATTCAGATAATTTGATGCACGGTTTATTAAATGAACAGAAACGTCTCTGTGAAATTACTACTGTAGTTCATAACTACTCCTTCAAAACTAAACTCAACCAGATCTTTATGCTTTCTTTTGAATCCAAGGAAAAAATGACTGCTTTTCATAAACATCAACAAAGCAAAGTCAATGCAGCCGGTCCGAAGTATATATCCGAAAACAAATATAGAAAACAACTTAATAATAACAGAATAAAGTTGATTTGTGCTGAGTAAACGCAAACACATCAAACAGGTACACTAGAGCATATTCTTACACCAAGGTTGTTGAGTTCTTCTTTTGTCTAATTTGAATAAGTATCCCTTACGGAAAAAATGAAATACAATTGTAACGACCTCCGTTTACTTATGCTCGTTTAAATCGCAAAATCTTGTACATTTCTGTTGTACAACTGTGCAATAAATCATAAATGTCATATAAAAATGTAAATGAGAGAAATACATGATTTGAGCTTCTTAATATAACCAGGTTGTCTTGGAATTGTACGTTTTGACCAATTTTTCTTCTACATTGAACTCTGCTTTGCCCGATAACACCCTAAATCCCTTTATATTTTCTAATGGGAGTTTATACTGTTTCGTACTTGATCCTGTATTTTGCTACCATTTAGTCGTGGAAGATCGTCTTCTGGAAGGTCGGGGCTTACTCTGTCCCAACAAATCGCCTACAGTTCCCCTGCTCAATGTGGCAATCCTTTGGGCTTCTGGTTTTACCCTGGGTGCTTGGCGGGCTGACAGAGGGAGCCCTCCGTATTTTCGTAACAAATTATGCATACTGCCTTTCCCAGCGTCGGCGTTACTTTGTGCCTCACCTTTCACTCTTGGCATGGGGCGGGGCGAGCTAGGGTTACTACCGTACTGATACATGAGATTCGTCAGGGAGCCTCGATTTCGATTGGCGTTCTCTTGCGCTTCCGGTTTAACAACGCGCGGCGCTGGTCGAGGAGAGTTGCATCGCGTGGCTTTAGGGTAGTCGCTGTCACCCAAGACCAGTTTCATCGTTCCGGCATTCCTTTCAGCATTATCTAGGGCCTCTGCTTTCACCCTCGGTGCAGGTCTGGGGGACGAATAGCTCCTGTTGCCTTGAATGTTCATGACAGTCCCAAGCACTCCACGGCTTCTGTTCAAGTTCTCATTAGCATCGGCAGATGGCACTCTAGCTTGGGGTCTGGGGGAGTTGTAACCCCTGTTGTTATTCTGTTCCAGAATGGTGTTCATCGACCCGCGACCTCTCAGTAGATTATCCATGGCGTCCGTACTGAAGCCCACCCTGGACGCTGGCCGGGGTGTCTCGTAGCTATCAGCATCATCCTGACGAAGGATCTGGCCGACGGTCCCCTTGTTACGGTTGGCGTATTCGGCCGCCTTCCCGTGTTCCACTGTGGCATACGCGGCGATCATGATGCCATCGGCAGTGTGTCTACAATATAAAGACAAGTTAAGAGTTTGGAATACATACATATATGACCAAAACTCAATGCACAAGAATTTGGTAGAAAGGTTACTTGTGTATCTGGAAACAACTATTTACCTGTAAATTAAAACTCAATCTTATCCGTCAGCTTAACTGTCATTTATTTAAAGCTGAATATATAATCGAATGACAGAAAAATAATGAGGAAAAACGGAGACAATGTTGCAAATCACCTTTCATCAACACTATTCACTTAATTTTCCCCCAATCTGAATCTTTAAAACGGTCAAAATTCTTAAACATTCCTTTCCGTACAAGGCTTAAAGCTGACACAGTATGAACTTGGACATAACACTTTTCAAATCCTAGTTTATCAAAACCCATTTACTGTCCCTAGAGATATTTAATAAACGAGGTCAGTTTTTCCATTACAAGACAAAAGTTCTCCTTTTCTGCAGAATTAATTACATGGCAGTAGCTATGCCAGTTAGACCCTATCTTTTAAATAGGTAAATGATTGGAGGTGCTTAAATGTTACCATGGTGATTATGTGGGCATTTGTAATTAGACATATACTGTTGTTGCCTTTTCGTTTGCGAGGGTTTCAAATTCGCGAATTAGGAATTATCGCGAAAATAAAACCTCCATGTATAAGGGGCCACATTATGGGGTCACATTATATTGATACATAACACAGATAATATTAGATCTTATATGTTCAAGTATTATTATTATTAATTACATCAGATCTTTCAAATTATCTGCCACTGATGAACAATAACTGCAATTCATTTTATGTTCCTTAGGTCCCCGTTCAATTATTCAGATTTTCGCATATATTCTTTGATATGATTAATTAATTTTATGATTATTTACTTATTAGGTGATAGGTTGAACCGTCGCGAAAGTTGAACCTTCACGAAACACTAAAAACTATAGAAATCGCGAAGTTTAATCCCGCGAATATGAAACCAACCACAACAATGGGTGTGTGCATAAAATCATATTTTGTTCAATTGATGAGCAGGGGACAGAATCACAGGTTATAAATGGCCAATTTTATCTATGCTATTCATTAGTTTTGATTGAATCCTTGTGTAGCTTTCCTCCTGGATCTATATGTTTTGTATATATGATAGCCATGCATAGATCAAGAAATGCCCTGCATTAAATTAGAATCCAAAATTTTCAGGAGAAGGAATATCATTATTTGAATTTAGAATCCAGAATTTAAATGACAATCCTCTATTTCTAGATTATAAGAAACACTGGTTACATAAGGAAATCAACGGCGTGGGGGCTAATCTTTCAAAATTCTTACCACATTATCTAGACAAAGATATATCGTTATTTAAATTGGAATCCAGGATATCATGACCACGAAATACTATGCTTCATGGTGGAATCCAGAATGCCCCGCCACGAAATATAATGTTTAAATCTAAACTTCCGAATGTCCAGGCAAAGAAATATACTGTTTTAAATTTTAATCAAGAAAGTACACACCACGAAATTCCATTTAAATATATATCCAGAATTTTCTAAACCACTAAATACCATGTTTTCTATTTAAACGATGAAACCAAAAACAAACATGAATTCAGAATGTATGTAATCAAACGGTTCGCAGTAAATAGAAACAGTGCTGTTTGGAGCCAACATAGCTAGAAAACGAATCCCAGCAGAAAACAGGCCAAACACCCTACAGTCTAACAGGGATAAGATTTATTTTCTGGGTGAAATCGGTATGACTGGTGCAGATTTTATAAATTATAAAAATTGGCATAAAATGCGCCTGGGACCTTGAGTAGTTAACTCTATATTGTCTCTGATTTATCCAAATGGTTGTACATATAAACTGTAGAAGCACTGAGTATAATCCAATTAAGCATCAATAATATTTTGTTACATATTAAGTAATCCGGTGACACGAACAATCCCGTGTACTATATAAGTGTACATAACACGATAATACGGTAAAGTTTACTAAAAGAGTGCAACAGTGCTTAACATTAAACCAATTACGCGTGTTTGGGGTAAATATTCCAGTAACAAAGAGGATTGCATTACGCCATTTACGCCCAATCGACCTCGTGCATGATCACTTGATCAAGCAGAGCTGTGGTAAAGACCATGCAGACGTCATGCACCACAGACCAGGCGTCCCTACAAAGTCAATTTACTGGTCTCCCACATAGAGATTGAGAAACGATACTGCATTATTGACTGCACCAGCACTTCAACTACGGCCCAGCGTGTTTGCCTCCTTTGATTGACGCTAAACGTGTCATTTAACGTGGGACCATGATCAGACTTTATACTACAATTTCGTAAATTATCAGTATAATTTTTGGGAGCGTGGGGGCTAAAGAACGAAACCACGTTTCGTCTGGTTTTCCAATAACATTACTGATTCGAAATTACATTTATGAATATACATATATGAAGATTATATTTGACGAATGCTCGAGCTGTGACTAAGGGGGGGGGGGGGGGTTCAACTCGACTATGGGATCTTGTTGTCTAAGGTCTAAGGTGGCCATCAAAGAGAGGGCAGCTCCATCGGACAGATAATCTGCATCGGGGGAGGGGGTGACAAACAGCAGCCAACATGTCAACTACTCCTGTTACTTGTGTTAATCTTTAGCCTTAATATAAAATATAAAAAACTATATATATATATATATAGAGAGAGAGAGAGAGAGATATATATATATATATATTATATATATATATATATATATATATAGAGAGAGAGAGAGAGAGAGAGATACCAGAGCCATGTCTCCAGTCAGCGAAAACCTGGTGGTAAATATATAGTTTAAAATCTGCAGTGAGCACATAATACATATTCCTCAGAGAACATGATTTGTTGATGAATACATGCACCTTGATATGACGAAAAAATATGTGTATATATACATTTACGTTTTGCCTTAGTACTGGACTGGTCTTTAACATGCAACAAACATAGCTTCATGTCAATTTACTGAATGTATTTAAATTTTTTCATGAAATACATATCAATAATGTATACATGTATTTATTTTTATTCTAGCAATAATGCACAACTTCTCATATGTCTTATATATAAACTGATAGGCTTGAATGTTTCATTCTGCAGCATCACTTTTACATGTTGTTTAACCCTATCATTCTCTCATATATCTGCTTGACGATATAATAATTATGTGATAACTAATTACCTTTTACAGGCATTTTAAGGCCGTATAGCAAGTGCTCATTATTGTTTCAACTTCACAGGAACTATATTACAGATTTATTTATTTAAACAGATTTATAATGGAAACTAATATAATGACATCTGAGCTTACTCCATGATCATAAAACACAATTCTTCGATTTTCTGATTTTAGGGAACAACAGAGCCGGAAGAGAGAGTTCATGTGGTCAGTAGGGGTCTATTACAAAAAAGACAACCTCATCGTCCAGTTATATAAAAGTCTGACCCGGGAAACATCCTTGAATACCATCCATGGTGGCTGATGAGACCGCAGTCTTGACCACGAAGAATCGTGTTTACCATGCCGAATTATTTGTTGGTACTGAAATATTTACGTCTGTAGTTAACCGAATTTCAAATCAGAACTACAGGAGAAAATGTCCGAAATTCAAAATCAGGATCGACACATTTAATGCTACATACGGAACTTGAATCGTCATCAAATTGTTTAGCAAAATAAAAAAAAATAATATACAACTGCAAGAAATGTTTCTTTTCTCGGATCTGCGAGGTACATATATTCTTCTACAATATATTCATCAAAACGCTTGTATTTGCAATAAACACACGCATGTTAACGTAGGCAACACATGGAGAGGTGACATTTATTTATGCCGATGTCGAGATGTAAATACACAGGGGTCTTCCCTTGATAAACATTAGACGTGTATAGCCTAAAAACACTGGCGTCTTCCCTATAAACACTATAGACGCGTCTATTCTAAAACCCCGTGTTTATTCCGGGGTCTGCCTTTAAAACTTCGGCGTCTTTCCTATAAAAACTAGACTCCTTAGTTTATAAACACTAAACACGTTTTCTAACTGTTACACTCAGGTATTTTTCCGGAAGACGTGTTTATCCTTTTTAGTTATTAAAGTGTAGATGTAAATGCGCCTTGCAAGTGATTTTGGAGTTAAATTAATATATACCATACACGTTACGTTTAAGAACACCCACACTCTCACACTGCTTGCTGTCCATGGACGGCGGTGAAGGACACTAGTTGAACATGTTTTGTAAAGAGGTATGTATAGGTGCAGGCACAACAGATTACAGTGTATAGTTCAGATGACCTATAGCTCCGTTTGATTTTCAAATACATACCGGAAAAGAAAACAGTGGACAAGGTGGTGGTGAAACGGAGCTTTTTGAGAATCTCTGCACTTAATCAACTATTTAATCATGTAAAAAGTCATTTCCTATTTTTTGTTCAAAATATGGATTAAACTTTTTGTTTTAGCTACAATTAAAGGACACTCGTCCAAGCATGTTTCCATTTAAATAAGATAAAACCAAATCTTGTACCACCAAGGCTTAAGAAACGTGCATGAACGGTGAATATTTGTTTAATGAAGCGCTTAACTTGGCTCTCTCTCAATGTTTGACCTCCTTCTCAGTATACATGAATTATTTATAGAAGGCACACTATCCTAGCATGATTCAGTGAAAAGGGACTTCTTTCAGAGGTCCCTTGCGTGTGCAGACGCTGTTAACTACTTTCTTTGGACGCCTCAAAAGGTACAGATAGAGTCCATGTAACTATTAATTATTTATATTGTTCCATGAGTTTTTTTTTCTGGATTACTCAAGGGCACAAAGGCAGGCCAATGAGGCAACACACCACTACACCCCACCAACGGTGTGCTTGTATATACCTCTTAATTTATGTTTACAAATTCTTACTTCTCTTTGCGTGAAAATATTCGATTTAAAAATTAAAAGAAACACATTACGTTACATATAATTATAATATATATATACAGAATTGGAGGAGTACGGGAGCACATGTATAAATGTTGTCATATATCTTATAAGTCACATTGATTAACACCCACGGACATTCGCGTATATAGCCATATATAAGATCTATGAAATTAGGGGTTTTTTTATAGGCGTGAACTTGTGCCGATTTCAAATCACGTGTTTAAACACGCACGTTTAAATACCACATTACCTGTACATCTTTAGAGGGTTTTATTAATCAGCGTGAGACTAGTTTATACGTTCAAATATCACGAATTAATGAACTGAACAACAAAACACGGAGTAAATCACAGACTGAAATACAGACCGCCCGCCGCGGCATGCTGCATGGGGGCCCACGTTGCGATCGATATCACAAACACAGGACACACTCAAAGATCATATATATAGATCTGCATGTTTACCTGTGCTGACAATGCTTTATGCTTGGTCCCAGGTGTGGCCACCTTATAAATCGTCACACCAAGCCACGGATTAATAAACTGGACACATTTTGGGTTTAGTCTTACCTTAATCGTCTAGTCAGGTATATCTTTAATCACGAGGATTTTGTTGATGTTAATCGTGGCAATCCCCCAGGATTTTGTTATAAAGCCTCCGCTGCTGTGATCGCCGTGCACTGATCCACCGTGGTCGTCACGGAGACACCCAAATATACCAACAGGTGGCGTTCTATGCAAGGCGGGTTCCAAAAAGCCTCCCTGATAGTTGAAGATATCTAACCATGAGAAAAAAAGAAGGGAAAATTATTTTAATTGTGTCTGTCTAACATCCCCATAGCAATGATTAAAATGTCTTAATTCTCCATTGAATATGATTTTAAACTACATAATGTTACTTTTTTAATCTCATTGAATTTCACATTGACTTATTATTCTATATTAACTCACTATTATATTGAAATATCAATGTCTGTTTAATTTTACTTTATAATTTACAAATTTTAGTCTCACTTATTTTCAGTAAACTTACCTATACAAAAGGCCTTTTCCTTTTCTTCAATACATATTGTCGCTTTCTGTTATCATGATTAAATTATGATTAAAATAAGGGCTTAATGCTTTCTACCTGTAGCTCAGATTTTTATGGTCACCTCAAAGGATGATTTCTCCACAAACTAATTGTTTATGACAAAGTCAACAGATATTACTTTTCCATTTTGTTTCAGGAAAACTTTCAAGGTGCAGGGAATATTGTATTATAATATAAATATATATACGTATATATAACAATATTCCCTGCATGTTTGATTTGTTTTTGTTTTTTTAGGTGGGGGTGGGGGGAGGGGGTTGTGGGGGCGGTTGAATTTTGGGTTTTTGAACCCAAGGCACAAGGCTGATGATGAGTTAAGCATGTAGATAGCTTAGATGATGAGTTAAGCCTGTAGATGGGCTGCGATAGCTTGCGACAAATCGCGAACAGCATTCGCGAGAGAGTTTCAAAAGTGTCTTGGAACAGTCGCGGCGGTTCTCAATTTCCTGATTTCCTAAGTTTCGCTCCCTTGACGCAGAAATTTTAACATGGTAAAAATAATTGCACGAAAAAATTTTTAACAAAATAGAAAGGCGTCGATGGTGTCTCGAACCCGTCTCGAACTATTGCCAAGTCAGTTTCCGAGAGTCGGGAAGTGCGAGAACTGCGAGACAACTTTGTAAGTGGTTGCGACCTATGTAACTACATGGCGAATGGGACTCGCAAGTGGAACAAAATCGCAATTGTTTTTTGCGTATGTCGTGCGAATATTTCACAAATGTTGTGCGAATGTCCTGTGAACATCGTTTAACATTCGCGCGACAGGTATATATGAACTCCAGTCAAGTTTGGGCCAAAACACTCGTGCGATGTATCGAACGTGTCGTAGGTACAATTCCATGCGATTACAAGTGAAATTTGTCGCTAATTCGCGTATTTTCTCGAAATTGTTGTGTCTCTAATTGGTCGCAAGCTGTCGCAACCCAGTGAGATACAGGCTTTGGCAAAGCAACTTGTGCTTATTTAATTGTCCGTATGGCCGACAGATGTCAGCACCTCAGGGCCACGGATTCTGACAGCGGCATTTGTATCCGAAGTTCAACTTATCGTTAATCATATAAGAAGCTGAAATAAAAAGAAGTACCTGGTTTTCTTGACTCGGATGTTGCGTTCCTACCGCTGAGAAATGCAGACAGACATTAGGGAGAGCCCTGACGTGCGCCATATTGTACCTCAGGTTAAGCCGTATCATCCGTACTAAAAAACGGGCACACCTTATCCCGTGGTTAAGAACAGAAGCATTCTCTCAGATGAACTCTACCTCAGACTGGCACATTAATCATTCTAATGGCAAGATATGAGAGCTTCATCTCCGAGTTCATACAAACCTCCGCAAAGTAATTTCCCTGGCGCTGCCCTGACCCATGTATAATTTCTTTTGTGTTCATGAGAGAGAGAATATACAAAATTCCAAGAAAGGTATACTTCGTGTCACAAGGAATGTCTGTACAAGTTGCAGTATAGTAATGTGCTGTCGCGGCATAACATTCACTTGAATATAATATGTTTATAAAAAAAAGTCTGACATAAGTTTTGGCCATGCACGGTTCCTGCAGGCCTAATTACAAATTTAATAAAATAAGGAACGACAGTTAGTACTCGAGTCCACATACGACATGTAAGAATCCATATACGATTGGCAGTGAATGAGTTTAAGTGACACATAATGATACATTATTTAACCTGTGCAGGATCACTGCGTAAACTAAATTGTAACTGGCAGTGGTGCCTTTCGACTTTTGTCGAGCAAGACCTTTGTGGCCACGCCTTTAAAATGGCCTTAAAATGCCGGGAATGATTAAAATGAGCCCTAAGGTGTGACCTCCATCATTCTCCCGCAAGTCCTGAAAAATTTGACTTTTTTTAATCGAATCGGCTATTGCAGTGACATCTATCAGGATCTACGTGAACTACACAATCCGGTAATATATGCTTGTGCCGCTTTATCTATGACTGAGGGAGATGCGGAAAAATGTGCATACACTCTTGTAAATCTTTAGACTACTGGATCATAATAAATGCATTATTATATTGATTCAATACGAAGTCATAATGCCTGTACGCCCTTTAACTTTTTTTTTTGTACCGCTACATGGCAGGACAGCCAGCGGGAGGTTTCCGTTTTTAATGCTCCAACAAATTCCTTACTGTTCCTCCTGGCTTGAAAAAAAAAACATAATTAAAAACATCTGAGGTCTGGAATTTGTCTTTGTAGATTATATACCCAATAAAATGCACGTGAACAAATATGTTTATACATTACTGTATGCCTGGATAGACTCAGCATCTTTATTTTCATATTTGCGGGCGCGGGGAAAATCAAATTATAGTTCATTGTCTTTATCCGTATTTTTTACCCCTAACTGCCGAATATATTTTTGTGGATCACTCATGCTCATATCAACTGCATATGAGGATTTATAAGGTTCCACCAGAAGATTATATCAACCATGTTTGCTTGCATGGTGACTCTATGTTCGAACTATGTCGCCAAATATGTTTACAAATGCATTAAACTGAAAATTAAATTTGAAATGAAAAGAATAATAAAATGATGTTATATTATCAGTTAATTTTGTTGCAGCATGCATGATTATCCGCGTGCGGGACCGGCTGACAATATTCTTACTACATATGGAAATGTAATCTTACTGGATGGGATAGGCGTGAGAATTTAATTTTTGTCAGTGGAAGACAGGAGTCAGTTCTAGTTATAGTCTCAGTTCATGCATGCATCCCCAGCCCGAGACAAAAAGAGACATATATATATATATATATATATATATATATATATATATATATATATATATATATATATATATATATATATATATTTACACAAGCCATTACCGTCGGTTTCAGACTATATATACATTTGTATATATATATATATATATATATATATATATATATATATATATATATATATATATACTTATGCTATTCAAATGACATGAGAGTTCACACTCTCTGACAAACCATGGTGTAATGTATGTGTGAATTTCATTTGATGTGACAGTTCAACAAATCATAAACATTCCTCACCCGATTAAAAGTTCAAGTGTGACAATATTGCAAGAATACGACACCTCCCATCTTTTCTTTTCACATATCTGCAGTCCACGTTGCCTTGAACGTGTTTGCGGAGAATCACCGGGTTCATTCACAATAAAGAAAGCCACACCACTGGTACCAGCCATTTCAAGTGTTGACAGAGACGGCAAACTGTTATTTGAAAAAGTTCAAGACAGCACAAATATATCCCCATGCAAGAGCATAAATGCCATAGTTATAGGCACTCTTTTATCTACATAAAGTGCTATAGTCCGTGGGGGCTTCCTGATTCACGAGCTCTCTGTAAATTAAGACATAGCTAAATTCACAGGAGCGTGCAGCGATAATTTTTTTTTCATTGTTCTTCATATCATTCTTTTATAAATTACCTTAATGAAATAAATTCACACAAACACAATACAAATACAGTAGAACCCCACAATTACGACCACCCTGGAGACTGAACAAAGTGGTCGTAATTTGGGGGTGGTCGTATTTGTGAAACTCTTACCTTGGTCGCATATATCACGGCGATGTTTAATGTGTATCAGTTTGTATATATTGCATATCTTTAATGTGAATTATAACAAAATATTTTACTAAGCGGAGAACCCTTATTAGGAATGTTTTATTTTGTGTATCTGAAAAGAAAACAAAATTGTTTTATATATTTATTTATGATAAAAATATATATACATTGACTCATACGTAGTGACTGATGATTAACACATAATTACACTAGAGACAATACGAAGATAACCTACTTGAACAAATTGAACATAATACGTGGCTGTCATATTTTTAGCCCTCTGCCTGAGTATATATTGCGTGCACTTGAGTTTTACCGACGCTTAACTGCTGAGCCATTTGGCGCTGACTGCATCCCGGTGTTTCCGCCTTGATTAACACCACTTTCTCCTTCAAGGAGCGCTATTTCCGAAGCATGGTCGCACAACAGCAAGCAATTTAAACGCAAACTGAACCAGCAGAGAAATAAAGTGACAGCGATTTATCTGATAGGCAAGACAACGGATTTGTCCCAATGCAAGCATTGTATTTATACATTTGACTGACTGCTCAATACTCAGTGTGAGTAAGGTATGAGCACATTTAGGATTAACTAGATCATTAATTTGACCAATGAGGATCGAACATTATGTGATGAGTAAAAATATTAAGCTCTCACCCTCGCACTTTTGGTAGCTGTAATACAGGTGGTCACTGAGGGGCAATTAGCATCGCTAGCCCAAGACCCCAGGGCATTTAGCCAGGCAGACCGGCTCATTAGGTAATCAGCCGTTAGTTACACTCTTTGATCTACAACTTACGCCTCAACGAGTCTCAGCGTGGACACCGAGTCAGGAAGGGTTATACTAGGTTTGGGAACCCTTGTTACCCTCTTTGATCTTTCGTTAAGGCGCCTGTGACAAGGCGCAGCCATTGACTCGTGACAAAAGTTGTTTCAGTACTTCTCGGCGGTGGTCGCATTAGCGGGGTCGCAATAGCGCTGGGGCCAGGATATCTGGTCGTAATTCTGAATTGAGGGGTGGTCGTAATTTTGAGTCATTTTTAAACATAAATAAACTAAAAAAAATTCGGGACCAGGCAAAGTGGTCGTAATTGTGGGGTGGTCGCAATTGTGGGGTGGTCGCAAGGCGGGGTTCCACTGTATTTAAATTGAATATATGATGTCTAAATCTATCGGTAAAAATGGCAATCATTTATAACATTTAGTACTTCAGTATATTAAGTGTAATGTAAAAAGACACAGGAGCGTGCAGCGATAATTTTTTTTCATTGTTCTTCATATCATTCTTTTATAAATTACCTTAATGAAATAAATTCACACAAACACAATACAAATACAGTAGAACCCCACAATTACGACCACCCTGGAGACTGAACAAAGTGGTCGTAATTTGGGGGTGGTCGTATTTGTGAAACTCTTACCTTGGTCGCATATATCACGGCGATGTTTAATGTGTATCAGTTTGTATATATTGCATATCTTTAATGTGAATTATAACAAAATATTTTACTTAGCGGAGAACCCTTATTAGGAATGTTTTATTTTGTGTATCTGAAAAGAAAACAAAATTGTTTTATATATTTATTTATGATAAAAATATATATACATTGACTCATACGTAGTGACTGATGATTAACACATAATTACACTAGAGACAATACGAAGATAACCTACTTGAACAAATTGAACATAATACGTGGCTGTCATATTTTTAGCCCTCTGCCTGAGTATATATTGCGTGCACTTGAGTTTTACCGACGCTTAACTGCTGAGCCAGTTGGCGCTGACTGCATCCCGGTGTTTCCGCCTTGATTAACACCACTTTCTCCTTCAAGGAGCGCTATTTCCGAAGCATGGTCGCACAACAGCAAGCAATTTAAACGCAAACTGAACCAGCAGAGAAATAAAGTGACAGCGATTTATCTGATAAGGCAAGACAACGGATTTGTCCCAATGCAAGCATTGTATTTATACATTTGACTGACTGCTCAATACTCAGTGTGAGTAAGGTATGAGCACATTTAGGATTAACTAGATCATTAATTTGACCAATGAGGATCGAACATTATGTGATGAGTAAAAATATTAAGCTCTCACCCTCGCACTTTTGGTAGCTGTAATACAGGTGGTCACTGAGGGGCAATTAGCATCGCTAGCCCAAGACCCCAGGGCATTTAGCCAGGCAGACCGGCTCATTAGGTAATCAGCCGTTAGTTACACTCTTTGATCTACAACTTACGCCTCAACGAGTCTCAGCGTGGACACCGAGTCAGGAAGGGTTATACTAGGTTTGGGAACCCTTGTTACCCTCATTGATCTTTCGTTAAGGCGCCTGTGACAAGGCGCAGCCATTGACTCGTGACAAAAGTTGTTTCAGTACTTCTCGGCGGTGGTCGCATTAGCGGGGTCGCAATAGCGCTGGGGCCAGGATATCTGGTCGTAATTCTGAATTGAGGGGTGGTCGTAATTTTGAGTCATTTTTAAACATAAATAAACTAAAAAAAATTCGGGACCAGGCAAAGTGGTCGTAATTGTGGGGTGGTCGCAATTGTGGGGTGGTCGCAAGGCGGGGTTCCACTGTATTTAAATTGAATATATGATGTCTAAATCTATCGGTAAAAATGGCAATCATTTATAACATTTAGTACTTCAGTATATTAAGTGTAATGTAAAAAGACACAGGAGCGTGCAGCGATAATTTTTTTTCATTGTTCTTCATATCATTCTTTTATAAATTACCTTAATGAAATAAATTCACACAAACACAATACAAATACAGTAGAACCCCACAATTACGACCACCCTGGAGACTGAACAAAGTGGTCGTAATTTGGGGGTGGTCGTATTTGTGAAACTCTTACCTTGGTCGCATATATCACGGCGATGTTTAATGTGTATCAGTTTGTATATCTTGCATATCTTTAATGTGAATTATAACAAAATATTTTACTAAGCGGAGAACCCTTATTAGGAATGTTTTATTTTGTGTATCTGAAAAGAAAACAAAATTGTTTTATATATTTATTTATGATAAAAATATATATACATTGACTCATACGTAGTGACTGATGATTAACACATAATTACACTAGAGACAATACGAAGATAACCTACTTGAACAAATTGAACATAATACGTGGCTGTCATATTTTTAGCCCTCTGCCTGAGTATATATTGCGTGCACTTGAGTTTTACCGACGCTTAACTGCTGAGCCAGTTGGCGCTGACTGCATCCCGGTGTTTCCGCCTTGATTAACACCACTTTCTCCTTCAAGGAGCGCTATTTCCGAAGCATGGTCGCACAACAGCAAGCAATTTAAACGCAAACTGAACCAGCAGAGAAATAAAGTGACAGCGATTTATCTGATAAGGCAAGGCAACGGATTTGTCCCAATGCAAGCATTGTATTTATACATTTGACTGACTGCTCAATACTCAGTGTGAGTAAGGTATGAGCACATTTAGGATTAACTAGATCATTAATTTGACCAATGAGGATCGAACATTATGTGATGAGTAAAAATATTAAGCTCTCACCCTCGCACTTTTGGTAGCTGTAATACAGGTGGTCACTGAGGGGCAATTAGCATCGCTAGCCCAAGACCCCAGGGCATTTAGCCAGGCAGACCGGCTCATTAGGTAATCAGCCGTTAGTTACACTCTTTGATCTACAACTTACGCCTCAACGAGTCTCAGCGTGGACACCGAGTCAGGAAGGGTTATACTAGGTTTGGGAACCCTTGTTACCCTCATTGATCTTTCGTTAAGGCGCCTGTGACAAGGCGCAGCCATTGACTCGTGACAAAAGTTGTTTCAGTACTTCTCGGCGGTGGTCGCATTAGCGGGGTCGCAATAGCGCTGGGGCCAGGATATCTGGTCGTAATTCTGAATTGAGGGGTGGTCGTAATTTTGAGTCATTTTTAAACATAAATAAACTAAAAAAAAATCGGGACCAGGCAAAGTGGTCGTAATTGTGGGGTGGTCGCAATTGTGGGGTGGTCGCAAGGCGGGGTTCCACTGTATTTACATTGAATATATGATGTCTAAATCTATCGGTAAAAATGGCAATCATTTATAACATTTAGTACTTCAGTATATTAAGTGTAATGTAAAAAGACACAGGAGCGTGCAGCGATAATTTTTTTTCATTGTTCTTCATATCATTCTTTTATAAATTACCTTAATGAAATAAATTCACACAAACACAATACAAATACAGTAGAACCCCACAATTACGACCACCCTGGAGACTGAACAAAGTGGTCGTAATTTGGGGGTGGTCGTATTTGTGAAACTCTTACCTTGGTCGCATATATCACGGCGATGTTTAATGTGTATCAGTTTGTATATATTGCATATCTTTAATGTGAATTATAACAAAATATTTTACTAAGCGGAGAACCCTTATTAGGAATGTTTTATTTTGTGTATCTGAAAAGAAAACAAAATTGTTTTATATATTTATTTATGATAAAAATATATATACATTGACTCATACGTAGTGACTGATGATTAACACATAATTACACTAGAGACAATACGAAGATAACCTACTTGAACAAATTGAACATAATACGTGGCTGTCATATTTTTAGCCCTCTGCCTGAGTATATATTGCGTGCACTTGAGTTTTACCGACGCTTAACTGCTGAGCCAGTTGGCGCTGACTGCATCCCGGTGTTTCCGCCTTGATTAACACCACTTTCTCCTTCAAGGAGCGCTATTTCCGAAGCATGGTCGCACAACAGCAAGCAATTTAAACGCAAACTGAACCAGCAGAGAAATAAAGTGACAGCGATTTATCTGATAAGGCAAGACAACGGATTTGTCCCAATGCAAGCATTGTATTTATACATTTGACTGACTGCTCAATACTCAGTGTGAGTAAGGTATGAGCACATTTAGGATTAACTAGATCATTAATTTGACCAATGAGGATCGAACATTATGTGATGAGTAAAAATATTAAGCTCTCACCCTCGCACTTTTGGTAGCTGTAATACAGGTGGTCACTGAGGGGCAATTAGCATCGCTAGCCCAAGACCCCAGGGCATTTAGCCAGGCAGACCGGCTCATTAGGTAATCAGCCGTTAGTTACACTCTTTGATCTACAACTTACGCCTCAACGAGTCTCAGCGTGGACACCGAGTCAGGAAGGGTTATACTAGGTTTGGGAACCCTTGTTACCCTCTTTGATCTTTCGTTAAGGCGCCTGTGACAAGGCGCAGCCATTGACTCGTGACAAAAGTTGTTTCAGTACTTCTCGGCGGTGGTCGCATTAGCGGGGTCGCAATAGCGCTGGGGCCAGGATATCTGGTCGTAATTCTGAATTGAGGGGTGGTCGTAATTTTGAGTCATTTTTAAACATAAATAAACTAAAAAAAATTCGGGACCAGGCAAAGTGGTCGTAATTGTGGGGTGGTCGCAATTGTGGGGTGGTCGCAAGGCGGGGTTCCACTGTATTTACATTGAATATATGATGTCTAAATCTATCGGTAAAAATGGCAATCATTTATAACATTTAGTACTTCAGTATATTAAGTGTAATGTAAAGAGGACAGAACGTATGTCTTTTCGGTATTAATCCTCCCCATGCGGCCAAAGAAAGATTTTCTCGATAGCAGAGGTGTATTTTTTATTGAGCCTGTCGCTCGCACAATGTGGTAAATTACACATGGGGGGGGGGGGGGGGTAAATTAAGCAAAAGATTTCACATCAATTGTACAAGAAACACAGAAGTGCACTTCCTATGTGTAATCGATCACATAAATGGTCAACACCTACACGTGCCAAATAAACAGATATCCATTTTCCATGTAAACATACTTGTAAACATGTGAAAATAGTGAACTGGGCGATTTTTATGGATATTTCAACAAAGTAGATTAGATATTTTTACTAAGCATATGTTTCAGCTTCAAAACCAGACCTCTCTGCTACAAACGAAGTTGCACTTATACACAGTTACAGATTTATATACAAATAGGCTTTTTACTATTCATAATTTTCAGAACATAAATACATGAATATTGCATTAAAAATGAACTGCTCCATAATTTATTGAAACATGAATATGAAACACGGATATGATGCATCTTTCATCCCCCGCCCTAATTACATTCGCATCTGCACCTGGGTAGAGCTGCTGCTGAGAACCAGAGAATCAAGATTTGTACCCAAACGGAGATAAATGTGTGTAACGGGGATGTAAGATAAGCTAACGGAGCGCGTGTGAGGGCAGCAGGCGTGTTACCGCTGTATCAAACTGCCTTGTTTATTTGAAGAGGCTCTTGGGGGTAGATGCCCTGTGCTGTGGTGTATGTATCGTTACCCCAGCCACTTGATATCTTTGACTCCGGGCTGGTGGTAGCAGACGCCAGATACTTGACTTAGCCCACGCTAGAATGTCTTGAGGTCGCTGTTTGGCCCAAAAACGTTTCCCTTTTGATCGCCCACGGAGCGATACATAGACAAACCCGGCTTCAGAGAAGCGAAAAAAGACTACCCTAGGTTTTCTACCAATTTTGTCTAGGTGACTTCAGGTAAGACAAGTTCTCATTATTGTGTGCAGTATCAGAAATCTAATTTAATTGACTTTCAATCGTCGTAGCTATAAGCTTATACGCATGTGTAAAAAAATTAGTAAGTGCAACCTTGGTGTATCTATGCAGACGTTAACATGCTTTTAAAGTTTTTTTTTCCCGAAAATCTTTCCCACAACAGACCTAAAGCTTAAGTAATTCAGTCCGAAACTCGGTTTCAGAAAAGATAGACAACCAACACTCTACATGTTTGGCTATTATTCAAAGCTAATAAGTGAGAAAAAAAGTTTATAATTAAATTTCGATACTGGAATGATTTTGCAGCGGACCTATTCAAGCACAACCAAATTGTAGGTATAGCTAGGCGTATAGTTATAGCCATTATTATTATTATTTGCATATTATCAGGGCGTACATGGTCAAGTGACATATGCCTATACTAAGTCAATTAAATTAAATTACACAACCATCTGATCGCCTATGAACTTTAAAAATCAAGATTTGTGTATATATATCAGATTACTTATGCTCATGAATACACAGCGGATCAAAATAAAGTAGTTCGCTCTTAGAACAATATCTGTCTTGTGTTGTATGTGAAGTTCTCCATTGAGATACACAATACTTTTCTTTGCAAAAAAACTGTCCTGTGTTTAAATCTAGGGAAAGAGAATAATTTTTAATCAGAACCACGATAAATAAACCGAGATAAAAAAGAACGTAATAACAAAATGTAAACATGAAAGTAATGCAATAATAATAGGTATTATAATGATAATATGGATATGGTATTGACGCTGGACACGACAACCGGAAAAACTATTCACAATTACTTGGACACAGCACGGGAACAGTATATTCTGGTACTCTCTCACACACACACATACACACATGTGCACACACCCTAACACGTTCAAACGTTTTATTCGTATATTATGTAAATAGCTAATAAATGAACCAATGGGAACTCGGCATGCGATTCTGAGTCGTAGACTGAAATTACCACGGGCCGCCCAAGTGTCTAACACATGCGGTATAATATTTACAGAAGAAGAAAAAAACACTTATCTCGGCACATGTTTTCCAGTCGCTCGGTGCACCGGGATGAAATAAGCTATTACCTCCATGATTACGAACTGTTCGTGTTGTTTAAAAGCAAGACCTTGTGTCTTGTGGGAGTAAGCAAACTACATGAGGGAATTTCACAGGAACAGCTGGACTAATAACAGAAACATGCTGCGCGTACTCCCTCTCACCCCATTTGTATATATACATATAGACCGTAACACCTATAAACAATTCACGAAATGAAGAAAACACTTCAGGTGAAGAAAACATGGGGACTCTCTCCTATCTCTCTCTCTCTCTCTCTCTCACGCAGTATGTGTGCGCTTGTGAAAATATACATGCGTCAATACAAGTCTCTGAACTGTACGAGATAGCAAATTATGCGAATAACAATTTGACCCTGCGAAATTTAGAATGTAAAATGTTGGGAAGCGTCATTAATAATGTCATAAAAGGTTAGTGGATTTCCTGAACCAGCTTAGAACGGTTGGTGGGTACCAAATCTCGTTACAACAAATCAAGTGTCGCAGATAAGGTTTTCACTATTTAATGCTTCTGAATGTATTTTGTTTGATTGCACGGTAACACATTTAATTTACAATAAGGCTACTGGTGTGTTCCGGGGCAGCGTTTCGATTCGGCTAAAACTATAGCCAATTATATTATGTCTTATATTCCCAAAGAGAGTGTGCCTAAGATGCATTAATACTTTAATACTGAATATGGCAGCTGCTCCCCGGTACTCTGACATATATGTGAAACAAAGAAGAGTGCAATCGGTAACCTTCCTATGCTTACTTACAAGACCACGTCACGTGACAGGAAGAGAGAGTATTACGGACTCTTAAGCCTCCTTTGTCGATAAAGGTATTGCATGGTATTATACCAGGTACAATCTCGAATGGAGTAAAAAGATTTATCATGAATGTATGATTATGACTGTGCATGGTAAAATTGTCAATCGTCGCCAACTAATTTTTTCTAATTCTTTTCAGAACACTAATTATGAAAGAAGTGGTGTTGACACTAATTGTACTGTGGTCATGCTTGCCCCGCTCGGAGCAGTGCATGTCTTCCGGCGTCGAAATGCTGTCAATGAAAGAAATATTTAGCAGAGCCAAGCTGGTGGTTTATGGAATAGATAGAAAACACACAAAGGTGCAGAGCGCTGACGGGCAAAACCGCACGGATGCCAGTTTTGAAGTGTACTGCGTCTTGAAATCGTCCGGAGCAGTTGTGCCTGAAAGAATACAATTACGCCGAATTATGCCTCGCACAAGTTGTGAGACGCCCCCTACCGTGGTCGGCAAGGAATATATAGCTATACTGAAGAAAGTTGGTCCATCTACGTATGAATGGGACCCTGTTGCAGAGCTGCAGAATGCCGCCTTCCAAGCCACTCTGCCAAATCTGGACGCAGCTCTTCTCACGTGTGGTTACCAAGACCTACACCTTCCGCATGGCCGTGGTAAAGAGGCACTGCCCACTTGTCCAATGCCCCTTGTTCCGGAAACCACCTGCCCTCCATCCATGAACGTAGAGGAGCCGACTACTGAGATGCCCTCTTCTGAGATGCCCGCTTCTCATGTTCCAACCACTCTGGTGCCACCCGCCCCGGAAACAGAAAGTTCTACTTTAGGAGCTCAGGCCGTGACTACGGCAACGTACTTCGTCTGCATTAGTGTTTGCTTGACCTTATTAGAACTTTGTTTGATATGGTGATGAAACGCATGTACGAAATCCATGAACTAATGCTTATAATATACCATTATTGCTCGTTTGAACATAGATTCGAAAAGTTCATTTTAATGCCCGCCTCTCGATTTAAAGTTTACATTTATATCGTCCAAAGAGCGCTAGATGTTTATTGTGCAATAAACATGTCAGTCAATACCCAAACAAGTTGAGTATGAAAGGATAAACACTGCATAGGTTCAAGGATGCAAAGAGATACGCATCGGGTGAACAACAATATTTAAAGACATCATCTCGACGAACAACACTTTTTGATGTTCTTCTGCGACTTTCAACTATTTTTGCATGGTGTCCATCTGTCTGTCTGTCTAAGGTAAAAATCACTCATATCTCGGTAGAAGTTTGACTTATCCACCCTAAATGTTGCATGTGCATACATCTTGGATAGATTTTTCGTTAAGTTGGCATGCAGTTGGCGCCACCAAAAATCATGTTTACTCGGCAAACATCCAAGCTGATACCTGGTTTGACATATCGGCCTGAAATTTGCACACGTATAAATCTTACATAGCTCTGCAGTATGGTGGCCGAACCAACAACCATTTTTGCATGGTGTCTATTTGTTCATCTGCCTAGGAGAAAAAAAGTCATATCTCAACAGTTGCTTGACTTATCCACCTGAAATTTTGCAGGTGTACATACATCTTGAATAGATTTTTCAATCAAAGGACATGTTGCGTCACCTACAATCATGTTTATGCCGCAGACATTAATGCTGATATGCAACAATATTTTTTCACAACACTAATTCCCCTTATCACTCAATCAATACCTCAATTCACCCATACCATTCTGATTTCGGTAGACACACGAAGTCGCTTGTCGACTAATATTCTAGTTTGTCTTCTCTTTTTGAACTTGATTTCTTCCAGACAACAGGATCTGTGGAATTCCAACATTTTGTTGATTTCTCTCCTGTAGAAATTTAAATTACTCCTTGAAGGAAAGGCAATACTTAAAACTACACATGCTGTTCATTATTAGAATCATTCTGTTGTTAATAAATTCAAGTTTATTACAACTTTTTCTATAGTTTATCTAAGGCCAAAAAAAATTAAAGGTATGGTTCTCAGGCACCGCCCGCATCAATTTTAAACCACCGAATCAAAAATTTTTATTTTGATTTTCAATAAATTCTTTCCAATATTGAGCTGCTGCCGCTCCGACATTTCTTTCAAGAAGATAAACCCATACAATTTCCTTTGTTTTGTAGTGCTTTTACTTATTTAGCAAAATAAAACTGTTATTTTCATGCTTTTCCCTTATCATTTGACATTTTTATCGAAACATACCAAAAAATTTAAAATAAAAAAAGCACCCACCCGCATTGATTTCTGAAAAAAAGTGCCTGAGTACCTTTTTTTTTTATCTTAGGCCTAATATGATTGTTTTAAATATTTTTGCCACAATGAATGTAAAAAAGGTACTGTAAGTTGATAGCCAAACCAACGTGAAATATGAAGTTGGGGTCGCCTTTCATAAACAATTATTAGAGAATATTGATAATGTTAAGGAAATTGTGTGAACAGATTTGGTAAAAAAATTAGGTCAGCATATGAAAATGATATTTTCTTCTGAATGGTATTGTTCACACTTGTGTGCATGATAATATTCCAGAATGGTTTGGCTCAGTAAAATTTAAGTTTGCATGATGATGGATATAACTGTCATGATTCTACATCATATAATTCCTTTGCAAATTATCTTTGTTAGCTTCAACTATACCATTATATCAATATTCAATAAATACTACATTTTGTTTCAGGATTGTGCAATTGAACTGTGGTCATAATATTTAAATATCAATGTAAGTGTAAGTGATTATAAATGAGACTGAAATATGTCATTTACACAGCTTTCCCACGAGCATGCGCGTAATGACCATTTGCTGGGTTCGGGTCACATATAAGTCAACATCATATAAGTTTTGTCCGGGGCGGATTAAGCCCCCCCCCCCCCCCGAGCTGACTGATTTAAGGAATAAAATAATCGCTTATTACTGAAAAAAAAGGATTTTAAACTACACAGGATTGCATCATTGCAGCCAACAGTTTCAAAGATTATACAAAATGCGATGATGAAACCAACCTTCCATACAGCTTCCCCCTCTACCCCCTCCCCCCCCCCCCCCCCCCACACACCCTCCAATATTCTCGAATCATGTCAGCCCCTGTCAACTGGATACAGACACAGCCCAGAGGTAACCCAATGGCCTTTCAGCGCCTCGTTGCGTTTGAAACCCACCGTTTCGTTTCTTAAAATTCAGTTTACTAGTATTTTCTCTGCAAAAACTAATATTTAATTTCTGCCGATAGTCTTTCGCTATACAAAGTCCGACTACAAATGGATAGAAATCAACATTTCTCACTGGAAGCGGAGCGTGAACTTTATCACCGGCTAATTGGTACGTATCCATTCTAGACTAAGAGGATGCTTTTACTGAATTGCCATTGGTTGATTACCTCATAAAATAAATCATTTTATTAAAAACTGAAGCAAATAAAATGTTCTCCTTCATATGCAGACATATCGATGCAACCGTTCAAAATAAGACAATGAAAATGACCATACACCCTTAAAGATATCTATTTCAAAATGAATATAAATCTAGCGAGACGAACATCATTTCGAATAATTTGGAACAAAATCATACCTCGGAAAATACTTGAAAACGTGCAAATAATTCAAAACCTTAGAAATATTCTAGTTGCTTCCGACATGCAGACTTGAGTAAGGTGTCACTGCCATTTATCAGATGTATAAATGACCTAACTCATGGGTGAAATTTCAAATGTAAATTCAAATGTTGCCTGCCTATATTCAACCGCGCGACCTCTGTCGGATAACGGGACAATTATTCGGTTCAGGTCACCCTTTTTTTTTATTATACCCCATAAATCCCCCTATTGAGCAAAATAGTAGTTTTCCAAGTTTTTTTTCAGTCCGGGTGGACGATTTTTCAACCGTTTTATGTAGGGTTTTTAATATAACTTCAAGTGATCTCGGGACCGGGGCGGATCCAGCATTTATAAAAAGAAGGAGTCCAACCCGGGAAGACTATTGAGAAAACTTCTAATGTTCAAGGGGGTCAAAACCGCAAAAATTGGTCTGAAACACTTACAAAGGTTGCGTTAGGTGAAAGGGGTGGGGGGGTCCGGACCAATGGAGCATATTTTGCTAAAACACATAAAGGGAACTTAAATCGAAATGTCCGTGCGTTTCTAGCTCAAAATTACTAATTCTCTAGACTACTGATAATAAAAACAAGGCCTACAGGCCTTACAATCGATTATACCCCAGGTATAATGCATCAATGCTGGACCATAACTTTTCAAGTACATTTGTAACATGTACACGAACAATGCAAGTACTAAATATTTTGAACAAGAACCAATTACACAAACATCATTGCTGATATACTGGCATGGGTGCACACAACATAAAAAGATTTGTAGACGACAAAGCTATCCGAGATGTATTTGTCACGCGCCATCGGTCGATCTGATACATCGATTTCATATTTAATAACTGTCGAGAAAAAATACAAAAGATTAAGCAATATTTTAATTTTTAAGTGCAAACCTTCTAAACTTGTGATTGATTAGGGTTTAATTGGCTTGAATCTTCCCATCATGGTATTGCCTATACAAAGGTGTTTAGCACTATTAAGTGGTGCATAATGGAGCTAACAGAGCAAAGGGATTTCATTCCATATAGAGGGGTTTCAATGCTGATAATGCATATATTTTATATTTTAAGTGGATATGACACGTTTCAAATAGGATAAAGGTAAAGTCAGATAACTCCTACAGAAAATACTTATAGGAAACACAGCGGATCGTGTTTTTTATCGGGGTGGGATATTTATATGCATCTTATATATACATCTCTATATTTCTCCTGCAAAAACTGCTGTTTATATTAAACTTATATTTACAAAAGATAAGGGACATTTAAATTAGCGGAATAACGGTTTCCTGAAGGCATGTCTTAATTCTTTATGTATTCTCAAAGGTGATGATCACAGTAGTTCAATGTAAACATATTCATACATGCTCCAGATCAAACAATAAAATGTTTTCATGTCCGATTTTCAGTGATGCCATGCGTTACCTATTAAGATAAAAGTTTAGGGTTCAATATATATTTTAAGTCTATATTTGATAGTAATAAATGCTAGTTGGGTTTCATAAACTGTACAAGATCTTTGACATAATATATGAATTTCTTGGGGGGAGTATAATGGTCGTTATAGTAGGGATGGAATCGGGGGGGGGGCACATTGTTATTTTAGTATTAAATTTGACATTTTTGACTTGCTGCTTATTCATCTGATAGGAGCATTTTATAAAAAAAATAAATAAGTCGACTTGAAACACGTCATCTGTGGTGAATACTTATTAATTTTTATATTAAGGAAACATGTGTCCTTGTACTTCATATCAGGTCAGCAGCTACTGGGATAATATAGGGAGCTTAACCTATAAAAGTGTTTGTAAAACATAGACTACAGGCATAATGCGAACCTTTGCAATGGTTTAAACACCAGGTATAATGCTTCAATGCTGGACCATAAATTTTCAAGTAGGCTTGCATGTGTAACATTTATATGAACAATGCAAGTACTAAACATTTTGTGCAAGGACCAATTACAAAAACATCACTAATGAAATACTGGCATGGGTGCACACAACACAAAAAAAATGATTTTAGGTGGCGTCATCAGTCTTGTATACGATGTAGCTCTCCAAAATATATACATATGATATGCCAAATTTCTGGCTGATTTATCAAATCCCTCACGTGAAATAAGCAGGCAAATACACTGTGCTAAAGTTATTGTAGGTGGCGACACCAGTCTTGTGAACGAGAAAGCAATCAAAGATGCATGGACAGGTCAAAATATCAAGCCAATATATCAAACTTCTCTTGAGTTAGGTGCACTGGGATGAACAGGCTTATATGAGGAAGACAGTCGCCCCAAGTGAACTGGAACGAATTGCTCTATGCAGCTACCGCACAGAGTGAACTTTTGACCTGCACCTGGCTGCACTGAATGAATTCTTGACCTGTTGCATAATCTGACGCAGTTGGCAGTCTGCAAAAGTTATAAAGAAATCCAGACTGACCTTTGGCTTGATGCCAAATCTGAAGTAGTTGGCAGTCTGCCAAGCTATTTATAGATACAGACACAAACTTGGCCTGTTGGTAAATCTGTTTACACATGCTGAAAGACTTGCTACAATGCTTTATTTTCAAGCTGACATATCCATATGAATATTTTATCAAAATGTTTAGAATAATAAAAGATGTAGTCCTTTCATTGTTTTAGGTCCAATAATTCTGCCCAACTATCACTTGAGTAACCTTGAACAAAGGCCTCCTAAGAATCATTTATGTGCATTGTAACAGTTTTGCAGAGGAAGAATAGTGCAGTCCTAAGTTTAAAATAGGCCTACTAATGGCCACAAGACCAATTTCATGCAGTTTTCTATGACTCTACCTAAAAAATTTAACCAAATCTATTCTGATACATTGAACTGATACTTTACCGAAAGGTAATTCTTGTGAAAATTATATGATTCAGTTAGACACTTTCATCATAAATCATTTTTAAACCGACAGAGGCTTAAATGGTGAGTTTTTTTGTCCGTAAAAAACAGGTTGATGTAGGTGGCGCCACAAAAACTGCAATTTCAAATATGAGTCACGTGACCAACATTTGTACAGAACTTGCTGAAGCTAGCTCCTGTTAATTCTGAGATTGTTATGTCAGTATGCTTAATTGGCCAAATGATTAAGTTCAAATTCCTGTAACGTGGCCAAAATTCATCGAACACAAACTATTTGAACAAACTTGAAAGAACTCATCTCTTGGATCATTTCTTTGAAATTTTGAACAATTTGGCTGAATGATTTCGGAGAAGAGAATTTACAGTGTTTTTGTAGCGTTTCAAAATATAAGCTGATGCAGGTGGCACCACAAAAAAATCTAAATTACACAACATTTGACATGTTACTGTTGTTTGCAAAAATTTCGGGATGCTAGCTTCTGCTGTTCCTGAGAAATTATGGGTTAATGTACTGATGACTGATGACCCCAGTACAAAAAGGTCGATGCATGTGGCGCCATCAATACCTCAAATTCATATATGACTCATGAGACCGATATTTGCATAAAATTTGGTGATAATAGCTCGAGCCATTTCTGATATTACTATTTTAGTATGCTTTTAGTATGCCAAATGACTAAGCAAAGCTTCCCGTAACTCGGCCAAAAATCACCGAACTAAAACAATTCGAACAAACTTGAGAACAAGGCCTACGGGCCTAATGCGAACCTGTGCATTGGGAAATACACCAGGTATAATGCTGGCCCATAACTTCTCATGTATATGAACAATGCAAGTACTAAACATTTTGAATAAGAAACAATTAAACAATCATCACTGCTGAAATTCTGGCATGGGTGCACAAAACACAGAAATGATTGTAGCTGGCACCACCAGTCTTGTATACAACAAAGCTATCAGAGATATATTCATATGCCTAATTTCAGACTGAAATATCAAACCCCTCCTGAAAATAAGCAGGGAAACACACTGTGCAAAAATTATTGTAGGTGGCACCACCAGTCTTGTATACGACAGAGCTATTCGATATGTATATATATACCATATTACAGGCTGATATATCAAATTCCTATATAGAAATAAGCAGGCATATACACTGTGCAAAAGTCATTGTAGGTGGCAACACCTGTCTTGTGATCGAGAAAGCTATCAAAGACACATAGACAGGTCAAAATATCAGGCCAATACATCAAACTTACCTTGAGTCTGATGCATGGGGCTGACCAGGCTAAGGTGAGAAAGGCAGTTGCCCCGAGTGAACTGTGACAAATTTGCTGGCTCAGGCAACTGCACTGAGTGAACTCATGACCTGAACCTAGCTAGACTGAGTGTACTTTTGACCTGTACCTGGCTGCACTGAGTGAACTTTTGACCTGTTGCATATTGTGACACAGTTGGCAGTCTGCCAAAGCTATAAATAGATCCAGGCTAAACTTTGGTGCCAAATCTGATGCAGTGGGCAGTCTGCCAACGCTATAAATGGAATGCAGCTTCTGCACTGAGTGAACTCTTGACCCATACCTTGCTGCACTGAGTGAACTCTTGACCTGTTGCCTAATCTGATACAGTTGGCAGTCTGCCAAAGCTATAAATAGATCCAGACTGACCTCTAGCCTGTTGCCAAATCTGAAATAGTAGCCACACCATTGCATAAGCTCATGCAGGGGCCCTGCCCTGAGGGGTATGACACCCATGAAATGATCACATGGTGCCCATGAGGTGTCACATGTCACCCATGAGGTGATCACATGTCTTGTGCTTGGCTGCACCGATTGACCTCTTGACCTATATCTGGCTGCACTGAATGAACTCTTGATCTGTTTCCAAATCAGTTGGGAGTTTCTCAACCTATTTAAAGATACAGACACAATCTTAGCCTGTTGATAAATCTGTTTACACATACTGAAAGACTTTGGCTAAAATTCTTTTTTTTTTTTTCTCAAGCTGACATATTCATAAACTTTTTATCAAAATATCTAGAATAATAAAAGATGCAGTCCTTTAATTGTTAAAGGTCCAATAATTCTGCCAAAAATCATTCAAGTAAACTTGAACAAAGGCCACCTATGAATAGTTTTTGTGCAATGTTACAGAAGTTATAATTGAAACAATAATTTTGTAGAAGAACAGTTTTGCGGTCCTAAGTTTGAAATAGGCATAATAATGGCCATAAGACCAACTTACGCTTTTCTGATATGATTGAAAGAACCATGTCCTAGCATAATTCTTTTGAAAAATTGAACGATTCAACTTGACAGTTTCATCATAAACATTTTAAGCTGAAAGAGGCTAAAATAATGTTTTTGCCCATAAAAAACAGGTCAATGTAGGTGGCACCACAAAATCTGCAACTTCAAATATGAGTCATGTGACCAACATTGGCACAATACTTGGTAATGCCAGCTTCTGTCATTTCTGAAATAACTATGTCAGTATGCTTACTTGGCCAAATGACTGTTCAAATTTGTGTAACTCCACTAAAATTCATCAAATGAAAACCGTTTGAACAAACTTGAGAGGGCTTGCCTCTGGGATCATTTATGTAAAATATTGAACAATTTGGTGGACCATTTACAAGAAAGAGACTTTTTAAAAGTTTTTCAGCTTTTTCCCTATAAAATCTAAGTAAATGCAGATGGCAAAAAAATAAGCTGAATCCCACAACAATTGATACATGACATTTTATTGCATAAAATCTTGGATCCTGCTATTCCTGAGAAATTATGGATTATGTACAAATGACCAATGACCCCCATACAAAAAAAAGGTCAATGCAGGTGGCGCCACAAATACCTGAATTTCACATATGACTCATGTGACCAACACTGGCAAAAAATTTGGTGATGGTAGCTCCGGCCGTTTCTGAGACTTTCATTTTAGTATGCTTTTTGGACAGATGACCAAGTTCAACTTCCTGTAACTCGGCCAAAATTCACCAAACTTGAACCATTACAACAAACTTGAGAGAGATGGTATAAAAGATTATTTCTGTGAAATATTGAACAATTTGGCTTGACTTTCAGAGGAGAATATTTTTAACGGTTTTTTTAGCTTTTTCTCAATAAAATCTGTTTTCAGATGGCTAATTTTTTGCATTAAATTTCATGATGCTGGCTCCAATCGTTTGCGAAATAGAATGGGTTCACGTACAAAAACGATGAACGCCGCCACACCATCGCACTATCTCACAGGTTCACTAAAATTTACTACAGATGCATATTGAATGCAAAATTTTAATACAGATACATCTCACTGATGGCAAAATCTTGAATTAAGTTGACTATGGATACCAATTATTTATTATTATAATTATTTATACCCACAGAGAGCTGTATATCTGTGATTGTAAACATTGCCTGGCATGAGGAATATCTAAAAATCATAAATCTACATTTTTTAAAAGCTTTTAAAAAACATTCTTGTCAATATTTACCATAGATAACCTGAAATCTAAATGTCTAGAGACATGATGTAATGGATGCTGATAAACTGGTGCCAGGCTAGATGTATCTGCTTCACACAGCTAACATATTTGGTAAAATGACTCAGTTCAATCTTTATAATTCAGCCAAAATTCACTCTTTGGAACCATAAAAGACAATTATATAAGAATATTTCAGGGGATTATTCTTGTAAAATAATAAACAAATTGGCCTCAGTACGGTCAGTCAAAAGACGTTTTACAGGTTTATAACTCATATGGGAAAATACAGCAAAATGGCTAAGTTAAGCTTCCCATAACTCAGCCAAAAATCACTGAACCAAAACCATTTGAACAAACTTGAATTATCAACATCTAAGGATAATTAATGTCTGAGATTTAAGAATTTTGCCCAATGGATTTTGAGAAGAAGATCTTTGTAGCCACTGAGCTAAAATGGACTGTTACGGCATATGACTAAATTCAGCTTCCCATAACTCAGCTAAACGTCTCTGAACTGTGACCATTTGAACAAACTTCAGAAAGCACTACCCTAGGATCATTTCTGTGCGATATTAAATAATTTGGCCATATGGTTTCAGAGAAGAAGTTTCTTGTAGCCCTCAGTGTGATACAGGCACTGATGACCCCATACAAAAAAGGCCGATACAGGTGGCGCCACCAATACCTCAATTTCAGATATCACCTATGTGACCAACATTGGCATAAAATTTGATGATGATAGCTCCAGCCGTTTCTGAGATTGAAAATTTAATATGCTTTTTTGGACAGGAGACAAAGTTCAACCTCCTGTAACTCGGCCAAAAATCTCCGAACTAGAACCATTCGAACAAACTTGAGAGAGCTTGTTCCAGGGGTCATTTCTGTGAAATATTGGACAATTTGGCTGGACAGTTTTAAAAGCTTTTTTTGCTTTTTCCCTATAATATCTAAGAAAATGCAGTTAGCAAAAAAAATAAACAAAATTTGATAGAGTTTTTCAGATGACTGGTTATTTGCAAAAAATTTGGTGATGCTAGCTCCTGCCGTTTTTGAGATAGCTACGTACAGACGACGCACGACGCACACCAGACGACGCACGACGGCGCACCATCGCATAAGCTCACAGGTTCGCTTAATATATTGTGTTTCGGATTAATTTCTATGAAAAATTGAACAGTTTGGCTGGACGGTTTCGAAGAAGAAGATCTTAATCAATGTAGATACAAAAAAAAATAACCAAAATCCGATAGAGTCTTTAGATGACTGATTTTTTTTAAATAAAATTTGGTGATGCTAGCTCTTGTTGTTTTTGAGGTAGCATGGGTTAACGTTAGGACGACGGAGGACGAACGACACTACGCCATCGTATAAGCTCACAGATTCGCTAAAAATAGATAACAAACAGTCAGTAGTATTAAATAGAAAAAAGTACGGTGTAAACTAACCGTTTTTAGCCAGATATTTCTCAACAAGAGCATCGCAAATGGTGCATATTACACCCATTGGCTGCATTGTGATTAAATATACATGGATTTTGCCAGGAATCGAACTATGTTAGATCTTGTATTGTTTAATATTTCTATTGAAAATGTTATTTTCTCCTGGTAAGTGATCGTAGATACACTACAAAGTAGCCTGGTGACCTCTGACCTAAATAAATATGTGAAGATTTTACCTATAATCGAACCCTTAGATAGTCCATTGGTAATTCGTTATAGTGAGTTTTGTGAAAGTCTATCGAAGCCCTGAGTGATCGCGGAGACACCACAAAGTAGCCTGGTGACCTCTGACCTAATTTGATATGCGTGGATTTTACCTATAATCAAACTCTAAGATAGTCCATTGGTAATTCATTATGGTGAGTTTTGTGGAAAATCTATCGAAGCCCTGGTAAGTTATCGTCTCGACACTAAATGTTGACGGACGGACGGACGGTGGGTTTAGCATTATACTTCCTTCCATATAGACGGACGCGGGCGTATAAAACTCATAGATGAAACTTAAATAAGTCCGTATTTGGGATTCTGTACGATTAATTACGCTAATATTTGCAAATGCAGCAGGTGATATTTGATCACAATAGTTATGACATTCTGATGTTTTTTTTAATAAAATTGATCTATAGTTAAAAAGTATGAGCTACATTTCATAGGAATTTGTTGATTTAATGCTGTTCATCCTTTTAATCAGTCGTTTCATATGGTTTTCAGTAATTGAGATACAATGTAAAAGGTCGATTAGATTTTAATATTTCTTGTCCTCGTGGTGTTTACAATAAATATGTCTAAATTATTATTATTTGGCCTGAAGGGCTTAGACCTTGATCCCGTTTAGCTTTTAAAAGTATTTGGCTTACTGTGTTTAGCCTGTTTACATGTTCATTATATTTCGGTTCTCTGGGAGGTAAATGTTCTGCTTATATAAAGATCTGACGGTATCCGATGCCTTTTGAGTGTGTGACGAATTCCTGCAAAATGGGGAAAATAACCATTTAACCCTCTCGCTCCGTCTCTCGCACACCAAGGCGCGCGAACACACACACATTACCACCAGAGAGCTGTGACACGTTTTCTATTTATAATATTTTTGTACCTTTATGTAAGTGTAGTGTATCCAGATGGGTTGTTTCATTTATTTAATGTGTTGTATGCTATATCACGTATCGGTATTAGCATGGGAACTTAGTATTTAAGGAACCCAGGTGTTTTGTTTGATGTCAGGTTCTATTAATTCAAGACTATTGAATTTTGTTCCAAGTCAAACTCGTCAAAGATGGTTCAGCCAGTTTTTTTTAATAGAAGGATTGTTTAGGTGTAGACTTCAAAGACAACGCAGGTGCTAGTACATTTTTCTCACACTCAGTCTTCTAAGGGGACTTGCCCATTAATCATTCATGCATATAGCGACAGGTCACGATAATACCCTGATGCGAGAGCCCGGAGGTGATGTCTGGAGGTGAGACTTAGGATGTTTGGGCATGAAATACTGTATACTAGTATTTATGCGCCGAGTTCTGAGATGAAGACACAGTACATCAGAACTGATAAAACACTCCATGATAATTATGCATGCAAAGAGAGATGGCGATTAATGCATTTGTTATTCAGATACTGATGCTTTGGTATCAAATATATAATTAATGCGGGGTGGGGAGGGGGGGGGGGATTTCAGCCAAATGGACGTTTCGGACCTGCACGTTTCGGACTAGGACATTTTAAAACTAGGATGTATCAGGCTATTTCCGATACGCTCTTTTTGCCAGGGAGGGATATTTGGACAGATGAAAGGGCAATTTGGCAGCATGGGTTCGGAGAAGAAAATTTGAAAATGTTTTTTTCAAGTTCCTCTTTTAGCCTTGGTATTGAGTCACACCTACTCATACATCCTGGCAATGGAGGCTCAGCTTTCCCCCAGGTCAAGGGTACCTAATGTGCCACATGTAACCGCACCATTGGCTCTTACAGACTGAAACTTACCACTGGCTCTTACAGACTGAAACTTGACCTGTTGGCAAATCTGAAATGGTTGGCAGTCTGCCAAAGTTATTAATAGATACAGAGCGTAACTTGAACTATTGTAAAATCTGACACAGTTGGCAGGTTTTAGACGTCCAGACAGCGTGTCTAGACACATCGTCTGTATCTGGACACCAGGCAGAGCCAGGTCAGTTGCCATGGTGATGTCTGGACTGCACCTGAGTGCACTGATTGACCACTTGACTTGACCAGTTGAAACTTGCCATGCTGCCAAATCTGTTTTCAAACACTGAAAGCTTTTTTCAATTGGCTACACTGCCTCATTAAAGCTGCATTTACACAATCTTTTCCTATAAACCTGACAGAACAATACCATTGAACAATTCATGTAAAGTTTAAACCAATCTGCTTAACAGTTCCTTAAAAAAACACAGTGAATAAACTAGAAGAGTCTTAACTTACATTTTTGCTTGTAAAAATACATATCAATGTAGATGGCGCCACCAACACCTCCATTTCACATATGACTCGTGTTACAAACATTGGCATAAAATTTGGTGATGACAGCTCCAGCTGTTTCTGAGATTTTAAGTTAAGTATGCTTTTTTGCACAGCTGACTTAAGTTATACCTCCTGTAACTGTGCCAAAAATCACCGAACTGGAGCCATTCAAACAAATTTGCGAGATTTTGTTCTAGGGATCATTTCTGTGAAATATTGGACAATTTGGCTGGACAGTTTCCGAGAAGAAGATTTTTACGTCTTTTTTAACTTTTCCTGTGTAAAATCTATGAAAATCACTGAATCAAAACCATTTGAATAAATTTGAATTATCAACATCTGAGGATAATTAATGTGTGAGATTAAAGAATTGTGCCAGTGGTTTTTGGGAAGAAGATCTTTGTAGCCACTGAGCAGAAATGGTCTGCTGTAACATTTGACTATATTCAGCTTTAAGTAACTCGACCAAAAGTCATTGAACAGAGACCATTTGAACAAACTTAAGAAAGCACTACCCTAGGAGAATTTCTGTGCTATATCAAACAATTTGGCTTTACACTTTCAGAGAAGATTTTGTAGCCCTCTGCATGCTTCGGGCACCGTTAACCCCCGTACAAAAAGACCAATTCAGATGGCGCCACCAACACCTCAATTTCAGATATAACTAAAGTGACCTACATTAACATAAAATTTGATGATGATAGCTCCAGCCGTTTCTGAGATTGTAATTTTAGCATGCAAATGACTAGGTTCAACTTCCTGTAACTCGGTCAAAAAGCACCGAACTGGAACCATTCGAACAAACTTGAGAGAGATTGTTCCAGGGAACATTTCTGTGAAACATTGGACAATTTGGCTGGAAAGTTTGAGAGAAGAAGATTTTAAAAGGTTTTTAAGCTTTTTCTCTATAAACTCTAAATTAATGCAGACACAATATTATAAGCTCTAGGGCACCTAGTTTTACATGTGATAATCCTTACATGTAATTTGGAGCTTCGACGGTTTCTGACTTACAACCATGGACGGCGGGCAGCCAACCTTGGACGGCGGACGGACGACGCCGCGCCATCACATAAGCCCACAGGTTCGCTAAATAGGTTTTTCCAATTTAATACTGCATCTGGAAGCACCGATTCAAACATCGTTGAACTGGTTAGCTCCTCAGTTTTCATTTTCAATAGTGCAGCGTAAATCTTTCTTGCATTTATACTGTGAATACTGTCTTATGATGCTCCGAAGGTCTTTTCACCAGAATTCCTCGACCACTGAGCTTTTAGTATTGAGCGCCACCCATAAGGAAAGACCAATCACAGTGGCGGATCCAGACGGTCCTGACCCCCCCCCCCCCCCCACTTTTTTTGAGCCGAAATAACTTTTTAAGTGTTTCTAACCCAATTTTGTGACCCTGACAACCTCCTTCTTGGACCAGAGGACCTTTTATTAGGTTTTCTTTCAACCTTCCTGTGCGTGACCCTCCCTTTCCCAAAATCCTGAATCCGCCCCTGCAACATGCAGCATGCCAAGACATAAAACAACTAAATGGCAAGCTCGTATCATCCCCTTTTTTCAATTAACTTATGTAATAGGTAACAAGGTAGTATAATTTAGCTTCAATGGGGGGGGGGGTGCAACCCATCAGTAACAAGCATATTTGAGTGACTAAGAAGGCTAACAGGGGGCACCCCAAATATATCGTTTTTACATTTTAACCTTATAAGGCAAAGTCTTGAATTAATACGCTCGACGTCACATTGCACCTGGCACTGGCCATGGAGCGCCACAATGACAGAAATCCTGTTCATTTTTGCGCCATTCCAAACTCGAACTTCGTACCGATTGGCAACACGCCTTGAACGTTCTATTTTTGCTTCTTCAGGTGAGCCTTACCTTCGTCTCACTTTCAAAATTTTTCAAAGTGTCAATCATACTAAAAGGGGTATGAATAGTTATAACAATGGCGTAATTTAATTTTTAACCTTTGAGTCATGTATTTTGGTACTTTAGTTATGATCCATGAGTCATGTAATTGTTGTATCTTGAGTCGTGCTCCCGGTTTCATATTTGTTTCCCTTACAAGTACATGTAATTCGTTTAACACTCCGAGGTTATATATATATATATATATATATATATATATATATATATATATATATATATATATATGATTTTATATCCTATCCTAAATATTAAGTCTATGTATGTATAGATATATTTCGCATTTGTAAAATAAAAGAGATTCCACCCCTAACTTCGTATCGATCGGCAACATGCCTTGAACGTTCTATTTTTGCTTCTCCAGAATATACCACACGCCATCACACTTCTGTGTCCTTATATTTGATTGAGTACGAAGGGGGGGGGGGGGGGGGGAGAACGTCCCGTTTTATAATAAACATCTTCAAACCCGAAGGATTGTTACATTGGAGGCCCTCCTCGGATAACGTTCTCTCTCCGAGGTCGGACGTCGTGTCTTACGTCAAGACACCAATACGCCATTGGCTGGGACGCCAAGACGCAATGTCAAGTCGCGTACACTCATGCTGGGGTACACACCAGCTGAGTTTTGAGGCAGTCAGGCGTGACACCATTACTTTGTACTGATCTCAGTCTTCCAATACCATATGTCTGTGTTAAGGCTGTACGCTGTATTCTGCCAAACGCAGACTTGATGGACTTGTTGACCACGGTCTTCAGATTAGTATAACACCGGAATCTTTCCAGAGGAAATTCTGTCAGTTGTACTCGACCCTTTGTCTCGCATACGATGTCGATATTCCTCATATTTATATTAATATATATTTTTGTATTTGTAACAATGTACCTTTAGGATACAAAATTGTATACTGGAAATTTGAGTTTTCGTAATATCTAAAAGTCATGAAAATTCTAAAACTAAATGAACCTTGACAGATTTATATGGTACTCGCATGTTAAACATGGAATTGTACTTGTATTACATTGTTATCTGGTTTGTAATTCACTGTTGTAAGTTTCATTATAGTCTATGATGTCAATGATGAAACCTATTTTTCGAAAATAAAGAACAAGTACAAATCTGAGACATCATAGAGGGGGCACCACATTACCAGTCCCAACGCGGCGGTCCTCTGCCGGGAATTCAAAGGTAAAAAGCCAGCTGGACAAGAAACTCTGTCTTCAACATCTACCGACCAGACCTCGCAAAGTGAAGTGACCCTGAAAAACACACATACAAAGGCAGGTCGCAGAATAAGACGACCAAGATACTTGGTCCATAACAGAATTATCTCCTGAAAAACAGAATTCTGTGTGACATTTCCCGGAGACATAAATGGCAGATTCCCGAAGAACCAATCCTCCAAACTGCATTGTCGCCTTACTGAACTGGAAAAGACTGGCTGACATTTTGCCAAAATTACCCCAAATCCCCTAAAAAAGCCAACAAGTTTTGAAGAGAATGACACCGCAACACCCATGACGTCATTTACTCTCATTGCCATGCGGACATGCTCCTAGCAAGCTACAAATGTCAAACATTAAATCAGTATGAAAGCAGCATCACACCTAGTTGCAACATATCTGGATTTGTGGCGAATTCTGTTTACCCGACTCACTGGAGTGATCTCTTACCAATTAAAAAAGACAATAGAATCAGATGTTCTTTTGGCTTACACCCCGAATTGGTCACAAAACAATCACTGATCAACTTTGGAAATAAGATGAATTACCCCATCCTGTGTAGCGATGGGAGAAGTCGGTTTAGATCATACTCTCCACTCTCAGACGATACAATTTCAATTCCTTGACAAGTTTGTAGACCTGTTGCGCAAGCATCCCGAAAAAATATTGTTTCTTCACTGAAGAGACTGGCGGTGGATCAGCAGCCAAGCGCGTGGCAGAGCTGCTACGTAACAAGCTAATTAGTTACAAGAAAATACCCTGACACTGTTATGCATGGTATGCACAAGAACTGGAAGATTCGGCACAGTCCCTGCTCAATTGCATGTTTGGCATGTCTAGACTACTGATACTGATACTAAACTCATAATCAAGCACCTTTACTCAATCTCCCCATTGAACCGAATACTCCAAGAATCTGATTGTCCTTACTTATTCCAAACCCCTTGGCAACTCAAGGACCTAACTCGTGAAATCATTCAAATTAAAAACATATCGCTTGTGATACTCATCACACAGTGCAGCCAAAACACTATAAAATTGTACAGGGCCTTCCAGTAAGTTAGTTCTTTTTACTTTGCATCTTGTTACTTTTGCACTTTGTATCAAAAGCCTGGGATTGCATCTTCTTACTTTTGCACTTTTTATCATAAGCCTGGGATAGTTGGCATGACTGTAGGGCCAGTTCCTTTCAAAGTTTATTGATAGTAAAAGGTATTTGTATGAGATCTGCATTTGTAATTTGTCTAGGTCATGACGGCAAAGACGGAGGTCTGGGATACTAAATTTTTTTTCTCTATATTTCTCTTTGAAGACATTTTATTTTCTGTTCTATGTTCAATATTTAAGGCCTAACTTAAATCAAAAGTGTAAGGGATTCAATATTATGTTATTAAGTGCATTTAAGGCGCAGAGAAATTCCTTAGAAATTTTAAGGTTTCACGTCATTAACTTCATTAGCATTTTAATCCGAGTTTGTGATTCCCAGTCGACAGGCAACCGCTCTGTTTTTTTTTTCGGTGATTTGTTATTTGGCTAAAAAACATGGCCTGATATATGCAGATTTTCGATGGTATAAAAGCAAGCCTTCACGGGAAGGAGTGTGGTAATGGATATAGCAGCCTTGGTCTAGAGGCTTAACATTGTTTGATACATGGTGGTGTGAAAATTAATTTATTTTCATTACAGATCCTATGTTATGATGGAATGAGATGCCCTTGCTGAGAATTAGCATTAGCCATGGGCAGGCATTCAGTCATGACAACAAAAACACCATCTGGAAGAAAGCATAGTGCTTCCTGGAAGGAGAAACGCAACGTAGTTCTGCGTTGTCATGTGGCGATATTGGAAATATACTGGTAATCAACATCTGATTGAAGCTAATATAAACTAGTAAACACTGGAAGCATACTCATCAAAATCACAATACTCCAATTCCAATTCTGTTGCTGGCAGCCGCAGACTTCTAAAATATATCATTATTCAGGTGCGGTTCCCGAGCTTCGGCAGAATTTTCTTAAACATTGAACTCTGAAATTTCACTGATTTTAACCCCCTGATTGAATCAAAATTTCAAAAGCTATCTGACACATTTGCTCTCTTCCCATGGACAGGAAAAAAATAACATAGAAAAAACATTATTGTTTCATGTTGTACATAAGTAGTTAATTGTAGAGATTTGTGGTACATGTCTTTCTTACAGTTTCTGATTGTTACCTGATACGGTCTTGGGTAATACTAGTAATACGAAACAAAATTTTAATGTGAATCGTGATAGTGCCCGTCGAAAATGTGATAATACAGAACATTATGTAAAATGTTACATGACAGAACCCAAGGAAATAGTAATATAGAACAGCATGTAAAATGCACACCATCTCCCTGCATTGCATGTTTCAATCCATCTGTGTATCATGTCAAGAAATAAGACATTTTAAAAATTTAATTTACATGTGTGCCTTTACTAGTTATGCGCTAGCTCAATGTGGAATGTCTACGTGATTAAAGTTAGGTGTGCTCATCTGGCGCCTGCATACGTGTGTAATCTTGAGTATTTGCATAAATAGGTCACACTTCAAACAGGCTCATTTCTTCTTCTTCTTTGGCGCCGCAGACTTTCCGCTTGCAACACGTAGGAGGGAAATGGCGCTTCTACCCCAGTCCATGTAAAGCTTAAACAGGGCGCTTTCCACATCTCAGCTTCCGTTTGTTCATTAGAGGGTATTACCTAGGGCAAGCTGTTGAAACAACGTTTACATAATTTTTTTCTTTTACTGATCGATGCGACTCTATCAGATAACAACACATAATTAATGTATACTTCAAATTGGTCTCCAGCAAAATTGTTAGAAATTCATATAACAAAGATAAAGAAGCTTATATAAGTGGAATATTAATTCAGTTTTTATTAATTTACAATTATTAATAATTTGCATTTATTAAAATGTTTTATGTTAATTAAGATTGCATACAAACCTCTTCATTTCTTGTTCAAGCGGCACAGCAAACCGTCAATTTCCTAGTTAATCCTCACGCCTGGCTTGTAGACCTACAGTTCTCAGGTATGTGCACATTCCTGCTCAAACAGTAATGCCAACCTTAAATATCACTGTTGCTCCTGTCGTTCCTAGTTTCAAGACCTCCCGTCCTTATTGACGAATACAGTCATGTCAGCCTTTGGTATAATTGTTTGCCCTCTCTTCCTGTTTATTAAACTTAAGTTCCTACAAGAGTGTCCCGATTCTCTTTCTTCTTGCTCAAACTGTAATGCTAGCCCTCAACATCACTATTTGTCCTGTAATCTCGTCTGCTTGGTACACATTCCCTTTACCCCATGGATGTCCTTTCTTGCTCGAGACGCTATGCCAGCCTTCAACATCATTGTCTGTCCTGTCCTTAAGTCTGAAGACTGCCTCCCCCGAGGTGAACACACACTCTCTCTTCGAATTTTCTAGTTCAGATGGCAATGCCAACCTTACATATAAATGTTAGTCCTGTCTCCTATCATAAAGACATATCGTCTTCTCTGCACAATTTATAACACATTGTGTATAGTCGTTGATGCTCATTATGTTTCGAAGACTTCAGCAAAGGGCTCCCACGGTTGTAAACTCGATAAAATTCTGAAGTAAACGAATAAGGAAAGATAATGACTATTGGTACCGAAAATCAAATAACTTCATTCATACGAAAGATGTCTATTTATTAAAAGAAGTGAAAAAGTATCATAATAATGTTTCCAATCATTTCAAATGATCATGCTTGTCTTTTAGTATCAACATGCCCTACAAACATTATTTTTTATACTGCATTGATAGCATTTTTATAGTGTTTGTGTAAAGAAATACAAATGCACCAAGCTGTAACGGTTTTCTATAGTGAAACGAAAAAAATCTTTTTGTTGATTACTTGGTGGAAGTGAGGCTTCCACATTCAATATCTATATATTACTTATGGCATCATGATTGCATGTAAACTGAAATACCAGTTCCTGAATTACTGTTTCGCAATTATTAAGAAATAATAATAATAACAGTGATAATAATGATTATAATATTAATCCTTAAAATACAAAAAAAGTTATTATTATTAGTAGTGGTATATTATTATTATTATTTTTATTATTATAATCATTATTATTAATATTATTATGATCTTAACTAAAATATGTGGTAATATTCTTACAGTTAGTCATTTGAACAAAACAAGGCATACATCGTCATTGTTCTCAACGTTTTATGCATCAAAACATAATACATGCTTTGAATTGCCGATCGCCACACCAAATAAAATAAGCTGTTTCAATTACAAAGAAGCTATGCTAAAAGATACCAGATAAAACAAATGATACACTAAATGCACTCAGCTGGTTGATTTGAAAATTGTCGCCATATATGTAGTAATACCCTCCACAAGGACTGTCAATTAAAGTCAGCAGTGATCCGTCAGCGTGAATACATGGTGTTGCGGAAGTTGGTCTATGATGGCGCGCTCCAGCTGGCTGTTGCGGATGATCCTGCTTGCCTGGCATGAGAGTGGATGTCATGCAGACAGGCCTTGCGCAACCGGCAGAGGAACTGGCACTGTAGAGCTGCAGAATCAGTCTCTGAAAAACTTGAATGTTATTATATATTACTGAATGTCCAGTTTATCTACCTGTTCAGAACAAAGGGATTAGCATACGTATGACTGGGGTACACTGGCCCCTGTTAGATAGACTCAAATTCCGTAGTTGTAACTAGTTACCGCTAGAAAATGTAAGTTTACTGAATCAAGCAATGGAGGATATTCCAAACTTAATGCACAATGAGGAAGGTAATAATTAGGGCTGGGAGTGCAACTGTTACGTTCACACTGGCATGTCTGATTCATAAGATCCAATATGATCAAGGTTAAAGCCACTGTTTGCTATACTGTAGTTACTCACACTCATAAATAAGTATTTGAAGATTTCATGTTATCGCTTATTTGCATATCACATTAAAAACATTCGCCATAATTTAGGTCTAACGTGTATGCTCGCTGTATGCTGATTAATGGACTGTTAGGTAAAACCTCAGGGCTAGCGCCTGCTTATGAAGATGCGCAGGTGGCAGAATACTCTGTGCCATTTTTTAAAGCATTTTTTAGAACAGTGTAAAGCTTTGAAAAGCTATCCTTGCCCAAGCTTATTGGCCTTGCCAGAGTAATATGTGAGGAGGGCAAAAGAAGGGTTATTTCTCTTATATATATAAGAGCGGGGGATAAAGCAGTAGCTTCTTCAACTAGAATGGTATTTCTGGGAATTATGTTGGATATAGAAAAAATGCAACTTTAAATCCCTTCGGCTAAAGTACAGCAAGCACGGTAATTAGTAGTAGATTGGAAAAGGAAAGGTAAGGCAACTAGGAGGGAGATAGAAACGTTGGTGGGGAAACTGCAATTTATTGGCAAAAGCGTCAGACCAGGCCGGTTGTTTACCAGCAGAATGCTTGAGAAAATGAGGAAGGTGCAGGAAAGGGACCCACCCATTGAACTAGGTATAGAATATTTCAAGGATTTGTGCTGGTGGGAGAATTTTCTACCTTTGTATAACGGCATTTCAATGATGCAAAATGACTGGTCAGAACCAGCTCAAATTATTGCAACAGATGCTTGCTTGCAAGGGTTAGGGGGCATAGCTTTTGGCAAGCTGGAATACTGGCGTTTTAGAGTGACAGAGGATCTGCTGAAAATGGCAGGTCATAAAAATGGTTTAGAATTGTATGCAGTCATGCTGGTCTTATGGAGCAGCAGTTTAACAGAGCAGAGATTTGTAATAAACTGTGACAATCTACCTTCAGTACAGGTTGTGAACTCTGGTAGGAAATCTGATCATTTTATGTTATCGTGCGTGAGAGAAATTACATTCATAGCAGCGTTGTATGAATTTGAGTTGAAGGTGGTTTACAAAGAGGGTTCTAGAAATAGGATTCCGGACTTACTTTCGAGATGGAATATTGGGGGCAGCTTCAAAAGAGAATTTAAACAAATACCATTCACACAGAGGCTTAAGAGAAGGATAAATATGGAATATTCATCCATTTACATTTTAACGGAGGTTTTTTAGGAGCTACCAGTACTTTTACATCAGTATTCCCAACAACACATGTATCCTTGTACATCCTTGAACTTTACAGTCTGTATCCTACTGTTTTTTGGATATATATATATATTTTTTCAAAACAATTTCTATATTATATGTTATATATTCTCAGTGTACTATTAATTTTCTTATGGAAACTATTTTCCAAACTTCACATTGTCATCAAATATTAAAAGTTAAAACTTGTGTATTTCTGTTCCTGCTCAGGGCATCTATGCATAGAAATGAACTGCAGGTGCTGCAGCTGAGGGAAGGGTGAAGGAAAAAGAACCAAATGACAAGGAGCAGGATGATGACTGGGTTACAGAGCAGTCGACCAAGGCAAAGGATGAGTGCCATGGTGAAGCAAAGGATGAGGGAGACACAAGCACAGAGAGCTGGACCCGCTCTAGTGATGACGATGCTGATGATGATGCTGACACTGAGGACTTTGAGGAACTGGCCACACCACTGCCACCAGACTCTCCAAAAACAGTTCAGCCTTGGACTGCGGGTACCTATTATTACGCTTAATCATGTGAAACTAATGATGGGATAGGATATTATTAACACTTCATAAGATTTTGATGATATGTTTTTCAATTCTGCACAACAACTGGATGATATGTATATGCACATGTGTGTGTTTGTGTGTCCTATGAGGATGATCAACTTGTAACAATGAGTAAGACATGCAGTCATGTCCATTTTTCATCTTTTACAGCTGAATACTCACTTGCATGGGTCAATGTGGAAAACTGAGGCAGAAAGAAGTGGAGCCTAGATCATCAGAACAAAGATGTTGTGGGCAATGATGATGGCAGTGAAGCATCGTGTTCCTAATGAAGGGCCACTAGGAGCTCAAACAGTGCCTGCAAGCTCAATCACCATGGACAAGTACTTCCTTGGTCCAGGTGAATGGAAGAGTATTTACGAGTACACCCATGTCCCTGTTCAAAAGATATTGATAGAACACATGCTGTACTTTCAGGTGAGCCTCTGTATTAGTGTCAACTGAATATTTACGGGATATGTAGGCCTCGCAAATCATTTTAATGCACATGTATACATTGTATGTTAGAGCTGATTTTTTGTAAGTGTAAGGTAAATTATGTGTAAGTGGTTGCTTTGAGTGTCCAACCATAGTATAAATGGAAATACCATGCAGCTGCCATGTCTAGTAATATAAAATCATTCTTCAGTAGAGGAGCTTTGAGCTGTCTGTTTGTGATGCTAATCAATATATGGTCACATGATGACAGGAGGATATAACATATTTTGAATTTCCACAAAACATTGTCCTTCCTTCATTTACAGGAACAGTTTCGGAATGCCTCCACCAACCTCAAACATGACCACACAGAGCTGATGAACAGAAAGTCATATATCATAAATCTAGGGGTGACTGATGCTGATCCAACTTCAACCAAGGGGTGGTCCACATACTCAAAGCTTTAAACAAATAAAACCCATACCCAGATGGCACTGAGGTATCTCACTTATTTTCAGAACAATGTAAAAACCATTTATTATATATATATAATGTCCTTGCAATAAGTAAATGACAATGCAAGCAACTGCAAGAAAGCCTACAGTGATATTTTGAGAGGAATTTATCCAAACAGTGTTCTTATTAGTTGGACTGCACATGTTTCCAACTTGGAGAGTTTTGGAGCAAGTGCTGCTTCATGAGAAACCTGCGAGAGTTCATGGACTTTTTAAGAGTCTGTTTTAAAAGAAAACGCCAATATCTAAATCATCTTCAAGCAAATGGATTCAAATTAAAACTGGCTCCAGCTCCAAATCCAACAAGATGGTCCAGCTGGCATGTTGCAGCAGAGTACCACCACGAATATTTTGATACTTGCATGGATTTTTTTTTTTTCAAAATGAAAAAAAGTACATATGGCAGTACTGCTGTTGCACTTGAGCAAACCCTTAAATCACTGGAGGAAAATTCACTTGATCTCAAAATCAAACTTGCTTTCACTGATGCAACATCCGAAAAAATCATCACTGATGCGACATCCAAAAAAATCATGATAACACTGACCACTCTTCAGACAAAGGAGCAACTGGCACATGTTATCCACAATAGATTGGAAGAGATGAAGGCATACCTAGAGAATGGTGTAACTAAGTTGTCCTACTCTGGAGAACTTGACAACCTCCTTGATGATATTTCCTTGCAATAGTTTCACCAAGTTTTCAATTTTTTTTTAAATGATGCATTAAACAAACTAACGAAGAGATGATAACGGGCAGTGTAGATTTTCGATCCACGTCGGGTTGCAAGCCTGTCAAAAGACCTGGATGACTACCATGGCCTGCCCATGCATGGCCAAATTGACTTTGATGAGTGGCTCATCTAACTGAATTCTACCAAGGATCCTGTTGGAGCAGCAATGTGTACACCAAATGAATCAGTAAGCACACTTAACCTGGTAGAATACTGGACTGGCATGACAGTAAGGGTGCCAAAACTTGCTGGAATTACAAAAGCTTGCATGTACTTACCTGTTACCAGTTGTGATTGTGAGAGGAGCTTCAGCATTTATAAAAAATTTGCTAAATGAAAAAGAGAAAAACCCAGAGGAACATGTCAAGCAGATCACCATGATGTGTTTTAACTGAGATATCAGATATAAGTTCTGCTAACTTTTGAATTCACAAGAAGTAATTCTTGACATTATGAATAAAGAAATGGTTATTTAAGATCTTGCTTTTATCAGGTGAATCGCTGTCCTATAATTTTAATTTAAATAAGAATTCTGAAGTGATGTCATTCTTAATTTTTGTACATGTCTCTGGAAAATAAAACAATACTATTATATTGTTTCAGATGCTTTTCTATATTGTATATAAACATATCAACATAGAGGACACATTTTCAATCACTGGGATGTTAATTTAACACATATTTTTTCTGAACTTCTTTGCTAAAGGGACAGGTATTGGTCCTTTCTTTTAATACTGTTCTTTTGTTGAACATTTTGCTGCTGTACTTTTGATTGTGCAATGTCTTCATCCATATACCAATGGCTAACCTGTCCCATTGAAATTAAATAAAATAGAATATTTCTGATTATTTTTACACCAAAAAAATATTTCGGCTTTATTTATCAGTTTTTAATCATTTTTTTCTGTACAAAATGGAAAACACAGAATTTTCCTGAAAAATAAAATGGGAAAGGCATTTTTTTAAAGAGAAACTTCCAGGCCCTGTGTCTGCAGACAAACAGGACAAGGTTACCCTGCCTGTTACTTAGGCAAAACCTACCTGATTTTATTTAACTGTAAATGTTACCAATATGTTTGTCATATTTTATGGTTCTAGTAACTTATGTTTTAAAGAAAATGAAATGATTATGTTGTGTTAAATCGAGTCACTTATATATACACCTAAGTTGTCGTAACTGACACTATAATGTCAGACTGTTTCTATATTTTTGCAGAGGATGAATGGATTTGCCCAGCATGCATTATGTCCCAAATGTCCATTACAGGAATTGACTATGCAGGACCATTGTTTTGTAGTGATTTGCCCAAGAAAAAAGTTTTACATTTTGTTATTTACCTGGGCCGTTGTAAGAGCTATATGCTTGGAGCTTACAGACTGCTTGTCATTTCATGACCTCTATATTGGCCCTCAGAATATTTTGTGCTAGACTTGGCCTGCCCACAATCTTGTATACAGACGAGGCCAAAACCTTTAAGGGGGCAGAGCCAGAACTACTTCGGTACTTTGGCCATTTGAGAAATAAAATGGACATTCATCATTCCCCATTCCACATGGTAGGAAGGATGGTGGGAACTGATGGTTCAATTGGTTAAATTAGCTCCCAAAGGTTCCTAGGCATGGTTTGTTTGAGTAGAACAGAACTAGAGACTACCCACCACAAGTTACAGGCATGTATAAACTCTTGCCCTCTAACTGTCAAGTCTGACTATGTGGACTCTAGCAATCCACTAACACTGTCCCACTTCCTTACTTGAAGAAGTACAAGATTCCAACCACAGGTGGGAGAAGATAGAAATGTGGGGGATTTAAACGAAAGAAATGATCTGCACCTGGAGCATTTGAGATTTCTGGTCTAAATGGAGCACAAATTATCTGAGATATCTTCCACCAGCCCACAACCAGTTTAAGGAGAAGGGTAATTTAAGGGTTGGGTTGGTGGTTCTCATAAGGGAAAATAATACCCCACGCATGTGGTGGCCTTTGGGGTTAAGTACCAAATTGTTCACAAGGAAGGATGGGATAGTGAGAAGCTTGGTGCCTAAAACAGTGCCAGACCAATTCAGAGGATACACTGTTTGGAAATTAATGATCAAGCACCATGTGATTGATCGCTGTGTGTCTCCAGATACACCTGTCAGCCATGACAATGCTGATATATATATATATATATATATATATATATATATACCGTATATATATACCATATATATATATATATATATATATATACCGTATATATATATATGGATGGATGTGTATAAATGTGTATATATATATATATATATATATATATATATATATATATACATACTCAGAGGACTGAGCTTTAAATAGTGTGTTCAATTTGCTGTCAAGTCTTAATTTTGTTATTTATTTATATATATGTATGTTTATTTATATTAATGTATATATATATATATATATATATATATATATATATATATATATATATTTAACTGCTGTAAAGTCTTTATTTTGTGGTTTTGATGGCAGTCGTCTAAGATATTCAAATTAACCAGGTTGTAAATTTTACCTTATCTAAATCTTTAAGGGTTTCCTGCATTAAATGCCTCCAATAAAAATGAACTCGCTATCCAATTAAGAGAAACAAAAGGGATTGCGGACAGACAGAAACAGGATCCAGAAAGTCATGAAAAATATTTGAAAACCAAAAGAGAACACTACAGACAATGCAAGCGAGAGAATAAATACCAATCCATTGACAAAATGACGTCACTTTAGCAGAGGAAGCAGTGAAACAACTAGCATGACAATTATTGGAACTGCAGGAAACAGATGAAAAGTCAGGCTGGTTTTTAGACAGACCATCTTGTCACACCACTGAACAGTCCAATGTCTGGCAATGATCCTCAACAAATTCCAGCACATAGCCACACAAAGAATGATAAAGCATGAGGACACAAAAAAGATGCTGTGACAAATCCAAACACTTGAGAGAAGGTCCAAAGGCGATTACTCAAGGATACAATGCTGAACCTCCACTAAGTTTTCTAGTGAATAAGAAAAGCTTCGTGTATGATACTGTGTTAGAGCGGGACCCTGAATATATTAAAGAGACTGGATTTCTTGTTGGCAGCACCGTAATAGATACATCCTACAAGATTGTGCCAATCACTGTGATCAATCCAAGTATTGAGACAATTAGAGTGGCAAAAGGAACACCCATTTCCCAGTGTAAAGAGGTAGATCAAATTATTTTACTACCTACTGCTGACAAAACAGATGTGAACATACAGTTAGAGAGTACAGTACAGAGACATACAGTTACCAGAACACTTACAGCCATTGATAGACAATGCAGCTGGTGACCATCTTTGAATATCAAGATGTCTTTCTAGGACAAAATTGAAAGTTAGGTCTTACCGACATGGCTGACCATAAGATTTATACTGGTTGTAGCCTGCCAATTAAACAACCACCACGTCAAGTACCACAATCCCAGAAAGTTGAAACAGAGATACAAAAGATGCTGGACCAAAATAATCGCCGATAGTGCTCGTAACCAAGAAGGACAGAGGAGGTATCCGTTACCGCGTATTGATGATTTATTGGACACTTTATAAGGTAGTCAGTGGTTTTTGACACTTTGCATGGCCTCAAGTGGCAGCTCAAGATGGCGGATGATGGATCGAAGGAAAAGATTGCTTTTTTACACATCTCGGTTTACACCAGTTCAAGGTCATGCCGTTTGGCCTGTGTAATGTGCCCGTGAGCTACGAACGACTGATGGAGAATGTCTTGCGAGGTCTCCAGTGGGGACAGTGTCTAGTTAACATCAATGATGTGATATGTGTTGGACAGACTTTTCAACATGCATTAGAAAATCTGATAACTGTGTGGCAGAGGTTTTGGGAAGCCAATTAAAGCTGAAACCAAAGAAATGCCATCTATTCCAACGCAGTGTAACCTTTCTCGGACACCTAGATTCTGCTAATGGTGTCAGGTATGACCCCGACAAAGTCAAACCCATCGCAGAGTGGCCAGTACCAAATAGTCTAACTGATGTTCACAGTTTTCTTGGTTTAGCGGCCTACTACCACAGACACACCTCTTGATTCTCGGAGATTGTTGCGCTGATGATCGCTTTGACTAGGGGAAACCTCAAAAAGAAATTGTTTCAATGGACAGAAAAAAGCCAAAAGTCCTTTGAAGTGCTTATGAAGACGACCAATTCATTTAGGATACTGATGCGAGTGGTGAGGGCATGGGTGCCCTGCTGTCCCAACTTCAAGACGGTTAAGAACACATTATTGCCTATGGCAGCAGGACACAAAATCCAGCAAAAGTGAACTTTTGGCAGTAGTAACATCTATCAAACACTTCAGACACTATTCGTGGGGACAAAACTTCATCCTTCTACCAATCACGCGTCGTTGTGATAGTTAAAGAACTTCTGTAACGTTGAGGGAATGTTAGCTCGATTGCTCACTGTCATGTATTCATTTGATATTGAAACCAGAAGAGGTGCTAAACATTCCAACCCTGCTTAAAGCAGGGTCCCTTGTCTAAAGTATAAAAGGACAAGACACATATGGGAGGGATAAAACAATTTAATAACGGCCGTCAGGCCTGTTTTGGATATGCATTTATCTTAACACTGGGTGAGCAATAAGTTTATACTTCGGTAGTTACTTTTCTATAGTTTTGTGTAATTTGATTCAATAAATATTGTAAAATTTGTGGTTTTAATGAGGTGTCGATCCCTACTAGTAATATGGGCTTATGGTCTATAATTTATAAAGTGTTATGTTGGATAATGTCAATTCTGGAATCTACTTTAATAGTATTTGTCGCCTCTGTGATTTAAACATATCGGTTATTATATTCGACTGAATTGTTTTTACATGTTTATATAACATGAACAATTTCAGATATGTAAATTCAGTCTTTTGTCTCATGTAATACTTTGGATTTATATATATGTGTTTGTGTATATATACGTATATATATGTGTATATATAAAATTTATGTATATATATATATATATATATATTATTATTAATGAGAGAAGTCTTTATTGTCACAATAGGTATATTTGTGTAGAAATAAATGTGTTGTTATGTGAGGACATATTTGTATATATATAACTTAAGTTTTCGTTTGTTTCTATATGTTTATCTTAATCTTCAATATTGATCTCATATTGATTAATATATATCATGGTTGTTAATTCGATTTTTTTTATTATTATTCTTAGGGGAACTCCACAGCAGCCCAACAAACCAGTCTGAATAAACCAGTAATTACACATGAACCTGTGTCCTTCATGATTATGACAAAAATTGGCGCAGCCAGCAGGATGCTCAGATGAAAGAAAAATACTGACAATATTGACAATACTTAAATGGCAGAAGAAAAAATAAGTGGCAGAAGAAAAAAAAGAAGGATTTGTGATTTCAAAGTGCTGACATTGTGTTGAGGAGAAGAAAGACTGTGCAGTGGATAGACGTGGAGTCTTTGGAAGAAGGGCCCTTTTCGGAAGATACCATGAGCATGCTCACATTATGAAGGGAACAATAGAACAACCAGTGAGTGTTGCTGGCGACACAGACCTGGGGACAATGATGGAACACTGATGATAACAGGTGTAAACAGAAGTAACTTTCATTGACATTTTCGTATTATCAGTATTCCTTTTATTTTGTTTATCCTAAATTCCACTGTGGAAGACAACATAAAGATTTGGGTTGCTGTGGAGAAATGGGAAACCACATGGTAAGTCTAGGATAGATAGCTCAGCTGACTAGGGGTCATCTGAGTTATAGGGATAACCCTCCATCCGTCCGTCCAGCTGTTCGTTAGCAGGGCACAACTTGTTTTTTTTTCTTATTCATTTATTCTGTGTCTAATAATTTTATTCATAAACCTGGTGGATCATATCAGACCCTGCACAGGCAATAGCTGCAGCGCTTACAGATGCGTTCAAAAAACTGAAGTGGCAGACTAGCGCTACAAGTAAATTGGGAAAATTTTCAAGGGAGGGGAAGCCTTCGGTGCCAGAGTGGTCTGTTGAACTGGATCTGTATTGTGATAAATTAAAAGTATCTGGGGAAGAAAAGGCAGGTATAATTATTGACCATCTGACAGGTAAGGCTAGAGAGGAAATTTTTTTGTTTGCAAGATGCAGATCGTAAGGACCCTGACAAAGTTATCAAAACTCTCCAAAAACGGTTCGCTCCACCCAAAACAGTTTGGAGCTTAGGATCCTTATTACACTCGAGAGTCCAGTTAGAAGGGGAGTCTATTCCTGATTACTCCCGAGCATTGCACACTATTCATATGCGCAGGCTTAGGATAGCTAAGGAGGGGAAGGAACGGGATCGTGTAAAAGAGCAGGGAGATGAGGACTTAAAAGAACAATTTATCAGGGGGGTCCAGGATGATAAAGTAAGAATAGAGCTAACTAAATTAGATCTGGCAGATAGTAGTATGACCTTTGAGGTATTCAGAGACAGAGCCTGGGAGATATTCCGGAATGTGCCAACGACTGGGGGTGCCAGGTCCAAAGCCCATTTACAAGAGGTCCCAGTAAGTGTAGAGCCAGTGGCTCCACAGGTACCTGCACAGGACCTGGTACTGTAGGAAATTCTTAAGTCCCAACGGGAAACGGGCTGCTGTTAGTAAGCTGGTCGATAACCAGGAAAAACTACGTGCAGATCTTGACAAGGTGATGGATAGGGTTAATATTTGTTCCCATTGCAGGAAAGCTGGACATTTGATAGATTCCTGTTGGCGGTTACATCCAGATAAGTTCAAAGCAAGTGGCACTGTCAAGGGCGGGCAAGGTTCCCTTCCGAAGGGTCCTGCAAGCAGCAGGAGTCAGAAAGAGGAAGTCCAAAAAACGAGTAGCCTCCAAGGGACTGGGCACATCCTTGGAGGGCCACACACAAGTGCCCAGGGTAGACCTCCTGTCAGGGTTGGGGAAGTCTGTTGGTTCTCAGCTTGTGACAGGGCGGCCTGGTCAGCCCCCTGGCGAGGCAAGCAAGACAGTTTTGACCAAACTGATCGACGCCAGTCCTAGCACTATAATTCAGATTTGTGATACAGCATTGGGGTGTATATTAGATACAGGGGCAGAAGCGTCATTATTACCAGCAGCCTTTTACCAGCAGCACCTGATGGGTAAGGTTGGGGCCCTGGGACAGTTGGAAATGGAGTTAAAAGTTATAGGTGCCAACGGTCTTGAGGTGAATCCTACCATGGTTGTAATTTCGATTTTTTTTAATTATTATTCTTAGGGGAACTCCACAGCAGCCCAACAAACCAGTCTGAATAAACCAGTAATTATACATGAACCTGTGTCCTTCATGATTATGACATTTACTTCAGATGTAGTCTTGCTTTGTCAATGATTACCAAGACAACTGGGATGATTTGTTACCGTATGTGATGTCTGCGTATCGAGCGACCGCTCATGACAGTACCAAGTGTTCGCCAGACTATGCCTATAGATCTGTTCATGGGAGGACCCCAGGGGACCAGTGACCCCAGTGTCCAAACGAGTATGTCACCTGGGTAAAGGAGGCCACCATGATCGCACACGAGTATGCCCGGAAATATCTAAAGCAGGCGGCAGAGCGTCAGAAACGTAACTTATAATGGCGCAATGCGATTTATTGGAAGTTCCCCATTGGAAGCTGGGTATGTTACTACTACCCCTCTAAGGGAAATTAAAAGCTAGGTAGAGACGGTATGGGCCAATATCTTGAGGTAGGTAAGGTGACTGACGTCAACCTCCAGATTCAAGAGGCCCCAGATAAGCCCAGTGAAGCTGTCAACATGGACCAGCAAAAATCCAGTGTGGGAGACCCACCCCATTAGGTTGGATTGTCACGGAAAGGTGATCCAGAGAATGACGAGGGTGCGTCGCAAAGTGATCTGCCATTGGATCCAGATGACCCGGGGTTGACTACTGACCCCCAGCGCGAACCTTGTGCAGAGAATAATGTGGAGACAGAGGATCCCCGATCTGGGAGTGACCGTAATGATCAGTAAGAGGACACCCCTCTACAGGCATTCTTCTATGGCAGTGAGGACTCCGATGACGACGCGGAGGAAACGGTAGGGGCCTTGCCGGCTGATGCTGTTAGGCTAGGCTGTGGTTTCTGTCGTAAGAAACCAGTTAACAGGTTAAACTTAAAAGAGACTTGATTTAAGTGGTCGAATGACGGAAACTGTAAGAAAACTGGGAATTTCAGAGTTGGGAGGCCAGACTCGTAAATTTGGTGACATGATTAGTATGGCAGGGTCGCCAAGGGTAACCGTATAATTAAGTGTGCCCTTGGGATAAGTAATGTGCTATTAGAGAAAACCCAATTAATAGGGAGTCTGTTATCGACAGAGATTTTCTTCAGTCTAGACTAGGGGTAAAATGTCATTGTAAACCACAAATACTATAAACACCAAATTAACTATGAATCATAGGTAACCATAGACTGACTGGGTAAGCTCTGCCGGAGGTCAAAAGTAGACATGAGTAGGTGTAGGGTATTTCAATATGTCTTACCTCTAGTTTTGTGAACTGTGTAATTGCAGAGAGGTGGCGCAGTTCCCAGCAAGAGATGTGAGACTGCGGGATCCCACATTCGTCGCTACAATTGAGCGGCATGTCATCACCTTGACCTTGGGAGATAGTGAGCCCAGGACCCAACCAAGAGACGCAACCAGCCCTTTTCCTGAATCGAGATCACCTGGGGCCCCAGTATTTGATGAACTTCCTCTACCTGTGGTGGAACCTTCAAGGGGCCCTGACGAGACTCTGGCCGCAGCTCATGTCAGTGCAGTTTACGGTAGACAATACTCCCGCAGAGGAGCCAGAGCCATGACCAACTTTAACCATTGGCTATGGGACTGGCCTGTATGTAGATTGTCCCGGGACAATGAGCGGTTGCTTGGGAGGCATGGGGGGGGGGGAACACGTAGTCGACACTTGTGTTTAAATGACCCATGACTCACTGTAGATATAGAGCCTAGAGACTGAGGGAACATTTTATACAATGTCATCCCGAGGAGTTTAAGACAGAATGCTACTTCCAACACTGGACCTGTATATACAATACAAATGTGCTGAGGGAGTGCACCAGGGATCAAGGGATCAAGGGACCAAGACCCTGAAAGGAAGACCTTCCCTGGAGACCTAATTCGAGTCTGGAGTTATATGGGCCTCCTACTACCTTCCGAACGCGTAGACAAACTGTTGCAACAACAGATGGCCGCCATTGAAGACCAAATCCAACGTTTGATGGCAGATCTCCAGGAAGCATGGAGGTGTCAAGCTACCCTGGAAAAAGCAAACCAAGAGCAAGCCCAGGAACTTAACATCTTGAAAGGACAGCTCCATTTTCAAAAAACAATGATCTCCAACCTGAATCAACAGCTGGGGCAACTTCATCTTCAGGGTTACCCTGGCCGTTTAGAGCGATGGGAAATGGGTATCAAGATGCCCCAGTAGGCCGAGATGATGAGATCAACCAGAATCCAAATATACCTGATGCTCCAGAACCACCCTCCAGCACCAGGAAGGCTTCACTATAAGAAACCGAACTATAAGAAGACACTATCATTGGATTAAAGAAAGACTTGAAATTTGAAAAATCTGAAAACTTCAGATTTGTGATTTAGTAATTTAAGAATTTTAATGATAATTTAGTAAGTTTTATACCCATGAGTAACAGGTTTGTTGTGCTATACTAAGCCAGACAGTTGGTGTCAGTACCATTTGGGTGGAGTGCCACTACCACCATTGCCGTCACATCAGACTCAATTCTCAAGTGATAATACGACTTTTTTGTGATAGTACAACTATAGCCATCCGCCTTTTCCACAAGAACAAATAGTCATGGTGAGATCTTTCTTAACAGTTTATTTTCTTGCATAGTTTCAGTCCTTAAACATAATGTTCAATAGCTAATGAAGTTCAGTTAATGATTTTGTAGACTTGACTTAATAGCCAGTCCATGGCAGCTGTAGGACATACATTAAGTATGGCAATAATGCAGAGTTTGCTAAAATATAAGTCCAGCACTGTACAAGTCAAAGGTTGAATTAGTTATTCTCATAAGGAAAAGCTAAATTTCTATTATCATTCCCTGTAACAGAAACCTTTTCATATTATTATTACACAAACCAGAAATGTGCAATCTGAAGAATGCATGGCTTTGTCATGTGTAGAAGGGGGGGGGGGTGGTGTTGAACACTTACCCTAGCAGAGGCAAACTGGTAGTCTGATTGATAAAACTGGTACGGCCGTTTGTGTATGCATCAATTTGTGTGTGCTTCAAGCTTTCAGTTATTTTTTTTGTTTCAGACATACATCATAGACTTGAAAATAACTTAGTTTAAAGACATCTGTAAACAGTAGCAGTCTGTTCTCAATTTTTTTTAAAATTCTTTTGTAGTTTGAGCCAGATGCATCTGAAACAAATCTACCATGGAAGATCAAAAGCTTCCAGCAGCACACAACTGACAAGAGAAAAGTAAGTAGAAAGCGGCATGCGCTTCATGTTGTCAATGCTGATGTATATCCTGCAGAAGGACACTCAGCATGTAAGATAAGTCTGAATGAGTGCAACCATTATATATATATAATAGGAGGGTGCCGGTATACTGAGGACATGACTTGGTCAAAAAGTTCCCACATTATCAGGTACAAATTTTCTAAAATGGGTGGAAATCTGGAGCTGTAAGAAGTCAAAGTATTCAAAGAGACACATGAGGCCAATATACCACCATTGCTTAGCCCAAACCTAGTAGAGGGAGAGACCATTGGGACAAAACCCCACCAGTTGATACTGTTTGGTGGACTTGAACATGAGATATATAAACTTTGTCAGTTTCTTGACAAAATAGTACTTAAATGACAGCCAGTCTTCATATGGGGTAGTCACCATCTGTCATGGGGCCTGGCTTGGATAAGGTGCCATTGCAAACCAGGGATGTGCCATCAGGGCGATATGGGCACACATTGACAAGAATTCAGTCTAACGGTTACATTTTACTTGGAGGTGCCATGGTGAAGTCCAGAGGTGACATTGTGAACTATGCAGACCAGCTATTCAGGTCAACTTGTGATGGCCAATGTGTATACATATTGGAAGTCCAAGGCAACATAGCCAAATGGCAGTAGTTTCAAATAGGACCAGAGGTGACGAGAGCTTTTCACTCTGCCATTATGGGTCCTAATCAAAATGTTTGCATCTGGGGGGGGGGGGGGGTTCAGAAATCTCAGCACAGACCCACAGCGGTTACCCATCACCCATGTCACTCAGTTGAAACTGTATGATGGTTACATTGTCAGTTCAGTTTCGTTTAAAACTGGCAGTCCTACCCTGTACCTCTCTAGCCCTGCCATTAACATTGTAGACACACATACACTTGTGTATGGTGGATATGGTTGTGATACCTCAGACATAACTGGAGACGGGTATCCACCAGTGCCCTGGTGACAATCGAGGGAGACTAGGGAGATTTTAAAATCACCCAGTTTGATGAAGAATTTGATACAGCTTGAACATAATCTTTTCCTGATACTAGATGGAACAGCTCAGGCTGTTAATGTCTTGTGCAAACATTTTTTTTAAACAGACACGTGTGCACATGACACTTACAAAATTTCACAGTCAGCAGCATCACCAGCGTCTTGGATACAATGTGACTTTATGTGTCTACAATGGTTCCATCAGTTTTGTTTAAATATCCTTTCAGGTACCCAAAGGTAAATACAAATGTACAAAATGTAAAAAATCCAAAAAGAGGAAAGGTGAGTGCTAGGCCAAAGACCTGTTTCTCCTAAGATTTCAAATGCCTTTGTTTATTATATTTCAATTTTTTGTGTTGTCATATATCATATTTTATTCTGTAATGTATCTTTACTTTGCTTGAGATGTTGCCATACATAGTTCTGTTCTCAGGGGTATTTATTTTCAAATGAAGGGCATCAGTGTGGAATGTATTTTTGGTACTTGAATCTTTTAATTTACTATTTAATATACAAGAATGAAATGTTAAGGCTGTTCTGAGGATTTTTTTAGTGTACTTTATTTTTAATATCTTGGACTTTTCCTGGTCTAAATGTGCCAAAAATTTGTGAAAACTTGCTCATGTGAATGTTTAATTGTTGCTATGTGTATATTAAATATTTGAAATGTACACTTAGAATATTAGGTCACATTCAAATCCATTGGGCTGCTTTTACAAATTTCTAATTTCAATACAGTCGAAAAAAATGTACCCAGCATGCAGCGTAGCATATGCTTTATAAGCAAGGTATTTTGTGTTCCTCACTGTTTTTCTTTTATGCAGATATGTACCACACCAGTAAACATTTCATCAAAGGGTAATGGAAGAATAACTTGAAGGGTGAGTAACCTGGATGTAGCATATCAGCATACAGATAAATATAAACTGGTAAAGATAGGATGCTTGCATGGCCATTAATTGCTTGCTCACATAAAATATTTCTATTGCTTCTTTCATTAAATTAAAAACTAAATATTGAGAAGTAAAGAAGTTAAAAAAATTAGCAACAGCTGAGTGATTTATTTCCTTTACTTCTTACATGGTAACATCAAAACCTACAATTATTATTTCTGTTCCACATGGTACCACTTGCATGAAGCTAAACCTTATAACATTTGGTAAAGACAAAAAAAATTGAGCAAGATTTATCATTTAATATTTATATAAAGTGAAAGAGTTTTGTGTAAAATCTAAAGTGGCCAAGGGCAGCAGGTGGTTCCATGAACTACATAAAACAGGTTTAATTCGTTTATCTATAAATAGGTTTTACAACAAGTGAGCAGGTTTCTCATATTACATCTACACATGTTAATAAGATATACTCAGATCTCAAAACAAGTCAGTATTTTGTATGCTTTACAGGTCATACTCATAATATTGTACATGTATATTGTTACATATTTTTTATTTATAGGTTGTAAACAATTGAAATGGTTTCACATATCAACTACATCCATATAAACACGTCAATATGACATAAACAGATCTCCAAACAAGTCAGTATTTTGTATGCTTTACAGGTCATACTCATAATATTGTACATTTATATTGTCACATATTTAATATTTATAGGCTGTAAACAACTGAACGGGTTTCACATATCAACTGCATCCATATATACACGTCAATATGACATACTCAGATCTCAAAACAAGTCAGTATTTTGTATGCTTTACAGGTCATACTCATAATATTGTAAATTTATATTGTCACATATTTATTATTTATAGGTTGTAAACAATTGAAATGGTTTCACATATCAACTGCATCCATATAGACATGTCAATATGACATACTCAGATCTCAAAACAAGTCAGTATTTTGTATGCTTTACAGGTCATACTCATAATATTGTACATTTATATTGTTACATATTTTTTATTTATAGGTTGTAAACAATTGAAATGTTTTCACATATCAACTACATCCATATATACACGTCAATATGACATAAACAGATCTCAAAACAAGTCAGTATTTTGTATGCTTTACAGGTCATACTCATAATATTGTACATTTATATTATCACATATTTAATATTTATAGGCTGTAAACAATTGAACGGGTTTCACATATCAACTGCATCCATATATACACGTCAATATGACATACTCAGATCTCAAAACAAGTCAGTATTTTGTATGCTTTACAGGTCATACTCATAATATTGTAAATTTATATTGTCACATATTTATTATTTATAGGTTGTAAACAATTGAAATGGTTTCACATATCAACTGCATCCATATAGACATGTCAATATGACATACTCAGATCTCAAAACAAGTCAGTATTTTGTATGCTTTACAGGTCATACTCATAATATTGTACATTTATATTGTCACATATTTATTATTTATAGGTTTTAAACAAGTGAATGGGTTACACATATCAACTGCATCCATATATACACGTCAATACGACATACTCAGATCTCAAACAAGTCAGTCTTTTGTATGCTTAACAGGTCATATTCATAAATATTGTACGTATATATTGTTAAACATTAATTATTCATTGGTGATGTGATCATCTTAGATCATATTTGTGTTGAGTAGTGTCCTATAAGTATTCATGCATTTTTCATAGAATTATAGGGATTAGGTACATTTATAGGCATACATTTTTTGGCATAAAAAACAAAACATTTAGTGATACATTTGAAGTCCATACATGACAATATGATATACAAATATCTCAAAGGTCATATCAGGTTGTATTGCATACACTTTACATACCATAATGGTGCTGTACATGTGGTTTTATAGTGTTTAGGTAGTATGACATTTTCTTTTCAGAAGATATATTAATATTGTACATGAGCTTTGCTGACTTTACTTAGCACAACATGTTTTATATATATATATATATATATATATATATATATATATATATGTAGGTAAGTTTTCAAGTGTTTTCATATTTTCTGTATCAAGTCAACAAATCTGTGATTTCACAATATTTTGCTAATGCTTCAGTGATTCTTGGAATTTTTAGATTTATTAGGTATATAAAGAGTATTTTGTAGCAGTTCTGTCTGTATTCAGCTAGTCTGCAGATCTGAGTAAACCACGAAATACTGACTTTCCTTAAACTTTCATTAATATAGGGGCTATATAGGGAGACTTTGTATAAACCAGTATATAATTGGTTAATATAACATATATAATTTATCATCCATTTGATAGGGTTCATTTTATGTTGTGTCTTTAATTATAATAATTTATTCTCATTAATAATTTATATTTGTTATTATTATTATTATTATTATTATAACTATCATTATTACTATTATTATTATTATTATTTTCCTTTATCCAAATTACGCCATCAATAATGTGTTGGGAACATTAGAAATTAGTGTGAAAACGGCTAAATGATTAATACACTTGCATCTGAGTTATATCAAATCAAATTATTGCTGGTTTCAGTTTATTCAAAAAGTAAACAGGTTTATTATGGAATATTCAGCTAATGATACCTCATTCAAATGCACATTTTATGACTTTAAATCAGAAATTGTCAAATTATTTTAAAACCATTACAGTTCTGTACATTTTATGGAAAGTTGCTTTAAACTAAGATGTGGAACTGATGGCTGTGTCAGGTCATACACTTCAGTGAGACATCTTTCAAGACATATTAAAACAAGTCACATGTTTTCATGAGGCTCATTTGAGCAGATGGAGAAATGCTGAAAGAGAGATGGACACTGACACTGGAATACAGACCCCTGCAAACAATGAGTCTGGTGAAACAAAAAGTTCTATAGGAACAGTAAATATTCAGGAAAGTTCTTCTGATCATAATCCTATTGACTGGACTAAATTAATTGCCTTAAAACGTATACATATGAGACAGGAAAAGAACATCCCTGCTTCTACCATTTCTGAGTTTACCGTTGTTATGGAGAGTTTATTCTCCCTCCGACATAGTGAAATAATTCAAAAGGTAAAAGTAATTCTTGAACAAAATGGAACTGATATCAATAATATAATTGGATTATCTGATTTTCTGGCAAGTTCTTCGTCACATGTTCGGCACATGTGACATGCTCGGCTCAGTCACCAAGCTAGAAACTTGTGTTAAGTCTCATCTAGATTATTAGATCATTTCTAGCCACAAGATTTTGTAATGGGCCATGACCATTTTGGACTATCTGCCACTGGTCAATATGTACCTATCCTTCAAACTCTGCAAAATATGATTCAGCATCCTGATATATATAATGAATTAATGAGTGGGCACAAATCTAAGGATAACATCCATCGAGATATATGTGATGGCAACCTTGTGAGAGAGCATCCCCTTTTTGGTGCAGATCCAACTGCTCTTCAGTTTATCTTATATTTTGATGAATTTACACTAGTAAATCCTTTGGGAACGAAAGTAAGAAATTAAAAAATGTGTGGCTTCTATATTACCCTAGCAAATTTACCCCCAGTGTACAGGTCACAGCTAAAGAGTATCCAGCTTGTGCTTCCGTGTAGTTCACTTCATTTAAAACATGGCTTCACCCATGTCTTGCAGCCATTAATGCATGACTTAAAAATCTTGGAAAATGAAGGGGTCCTTGTTACAAGACCAGATGGTGTTCACAGATTCTGTGGCACAGTTGTAGCTATTTTAGGTAACAACCTAGGCAGTCAAGTTTAGGAGGATTTCTGCAAAACTTCGTTGGCTTCAGGGTGTGTTGATTTTGCATGATTACAAGCTATTTAAAGCAGACTTCCTTTGATGCCAGACCGACCCAAAAAAGAACTAAACATGGTCACAATCAGCAAGTTAGGATTGTGGAGGAAGACCCGACTCAGGCAACCATATATGTTGTAAAATCTGTCTTAGTTCTGCATATATTGAAATATTTTCATATAATTGATGGGTTACCTTCAGATATTTCGCATGATTTATTTGAGGGAGTAGTCGTGTTGCATCATTCAGTATTGCATTCACAGCAATTTCTCTACCTTAGATATTTTAAATGACAAAATGTCCATTTTCCTTATATATGAAGTGATAAAGTTAATAAATCTACACCACTGCTGTCAAGTACCCCTAACAAAATTCAGGTGAAACAGCAAGCTGCTCAGATGTGGTTTTTTCCTTAGATTATTTCTATATTTATTGGACACAAGGTACCTGCCCTTGATCCCAAGTGGGAGGTGCTACTGAAATTGCTTGATGCAATACACTTTATTTGTGCTCCATCCCTGCGCCTGTGTGACATAGACATCATAAATGAGTTTATTGTTGGATTTCTAGAGACATACAAAAAAGAGTTTCCAGATCAAAGAATAAAACCAAAAAGGACATTTCATGACTCATTAGCCCAGTCAATCCTTGAAATTTGGCCCACTTGTTCATTGCTGGACACTGTAATTCTAAGCTAAACATAGCTATTTCAAAAACGTTCATTTCATTCTGAAACAGAATTTCAAAGAACAAAGTTAACATAGCCAAGACTGTGGCACAGTCATCAAATGAAACAATCTCTCATCAATTCCACATAAAACTTTTTAGATCTATCACCTGTTGAAGCAAGCAGAACACACACTTTCCAGCTAGTGGATCTCCCTGTTAATATTCAGATGTCCTTGACTCATATAACAGATATAAAGATGTTTCAGGTTGCAAAATCATTAAAATATAAAGGTGTAAAATATTTTGAAAGCTTGTGTGTTAGCACTAGAATTCAGGGAGACCTTTGGGAGTTTACCGTAATTAAAGACATTTTGGTTACCCATTTTAATATGCATACATAGTAGAGGCTACAGCATTTTCATCACTTTTGGAAGCATCATCCCTGCCAGATCCACATCCTTTATGTATGTATTCTATTCCCAATGAGAAACACATTGTTGTGCCAAAATATCATATCTTATTTGATAAAGTATTAAATATATATATATATATATATATATGTATCAAATTATTTTGTTCCACAAATGTTCGGGTAAATTTAACCAAATAAACACATAACTACATACTTTAATCTGAAGACAATGATATATTATAATTTGTGTTTATTTATAATTTGTCTGTTGTTGATATGTCAGCCATGATATAACCACAAAACATTAAATGGCCATATGTATAACAGAAATACAAAATTGAATGAAAACATGGCATTAAAATAATGAATTTTAAACATAAACTCTTTATCTGTACTAGCTTGCATGAACAACTGAAGTGTAACTTGTTTTATATTCAAAACAAAAATAATACATTGATATATGTTTCAGAGGCCAAGAGGAGGGATCAAAAGAGGCCTTCCCTGTTAAATACAGGTTGCCAGCAAGCTATCTGTCTCCTGTACTGAGGATCAGGCAGGCAAAAGGTCAACCACTGGACCATGGGGACCTTGGGTACAACCATATTACCACACATTATGAATATGCTGATAGGTCATGAATAATATTATATATTTCTAGGGGGGGGGAGTACATAATAAACAGCTTTTGATACATACATGCACTTCTAATTATATATATATATTTAAATTGACTAAAAGTTAAGCACGCTGGCATTGTGTTATTACGCCGAGTTTCACGCCTTTGCCGTTATCGGCACCCGGGCGATCATCAGATAACTGACGCTTGTTGGGGACCCAGCTATAACTGTTACTTTCTTTTTACACGGTTCGATGGCTTCAGGTGTCGGCATTTCGAAATTAATTCACTTCGCCTGTTTAGTAGGATTATTGACTTGTCGCTTTTGTGGTGCAGTATGCTGTATTTCTCCTCCATACAGAGATTACATTGGTCCGAGGTCCGTTTCATTCTGTAAAGTGTTGGATTATTTCCCAGGTGGTAGAATATTTTATTTGTTTTCTCTTCAGAGTGCTAATGTGCTTTGAAAGTCAAATTTGTTTGCAGCTTTTTGCAGATGCATGGGCATTGCATGTACCCAAACTACACCCATCCATCCGGCGTCCACTGGCCAGGTCGAGGTGCAGAATAGAACCCTGCTCCAGCTTATTTGTTGCTCGATTGAGGGTAACATCCATGGGTGGGATGAAGATCTACCCTTGATTAAAATGGCACTACATGCTACAGTCAACCGCTCTACCGGGTTTACTCCAAACGAGATTATGTTGGGCCAAGAAGTGATCCAACCTGTAGATCTAGTCATGGGTAACCTACCGGCTCCCCTATCTCCCCAAGCTCCAGAGAAATGGGTACAAGAGCTCATTGAACGACATATATATATATATATATATATATATATATATATATCAGAGGGTTAGAACTAGATTGAAATTGAGTTTGGTAACCCAGGATTGCAACTACAACTTGAGAGCCAACAAGGTTCAGTTTACTCCTGGGGACGTGGTGTATCTGCGTGATAGGTCTGCCAAGAAGGGGTTAAGTCCAAAGATACAGCCGGTTTGGAAGGGCCCCTACTTAGTGGTGAAGTCTAGACCCCGGTTTATTTTCTTAGGACACGGCCGTTTCCACTGATTGTACACCTGACATTGGCTCTCCCATCCCCCAACAGGAAACGGGGCATGTGCCTGCAGCTGCTGGGCCATCCCCGGGACTCGAGCCACCGATTCCTACCACACCCAACTCTGTGTCCAATGCATCTCATGCTGGTCACAGCATAGGGGAGAAGATCCGCTCTGCGGTGTCTCCCTTGTACTTAAGAAGGTCCAGAAAGGTCAGGAGGAGGCCAACAACTCTTAACAGATTACATTACAGATGACATGTATGGGGGCAAGAATAGGCAGTCAGGGACTAATTCAGTTAAGGTAGCATGTGCATACTAATGGAGAAGGTCCGCTATGTGGCGTCTCTATAAGACTCATGAAAGAAAAGTAAGTCAGGGACTGATGTAGTTAATTTAGCGTGTGCATAAGGAATGAGAAGGTCCGCTATACGGTGTCTCTATAAGACTCATGAAAGAAAAGTTAGTCAGGGACTAATCTGGTTAAGTTAGTGCGTGCATAAAGAATGAAAAGGTCCGCTTTGCGGCGTCTCTATAAGACATGTGACGGCTGTGCAAGGTCCGGTGATAGCCTATTACTACAAGTGCATCAAGTAGTTCACAAGACGTGGAACTAACATACCGGTAGTTAAGGCAGTAGGGAGAATAACAATCTCGGAGTTTGTTGCAGCTATGGACCGAGAAGAACATAAATTCGTCCCCGTCTACAGCGGGAAGAGTAGCAGTGAGGGGCCACCAGAGGTCACAGATGTCCTTGTGGTGGCCAGCACTGTAAGTTCCCCAGGGGGATACGCCTGCCAGGAGGTGGACTCCGATGAGGCCATCAGGTCGGTCTGGGGGTGTTAGAATGGCCAGTAGCACCATCAGGTCGGAAGAGGGCCAGCAGAGTGTGTCATGGGGTGGGGCCTCAATGGCACCAGTTGAGCCAGAACATGCGCACCGCCCCGATTGGACCTCGTCGCTCTCCAAGGGCGAGTAGGGTAGTCTCCCAGGGGGCAGCGGGAAGTGGGCATCCAGGGCCCAACTGGAGACTGTCTAGTGTGCCAGAAAAGTTTTTCCCACCGTCATTTGCATAGGCATGCCATCAGCGCCCATCTACCCTATTGGATAATCCCCGAGGCAGCCTGTCATTCGTGTGTAGTTTCCACGGACAACCCCTATGACTGCATCCACCATCACAGCCATGACGGTGACCTGTATTCGGATGAGAGACAGCACCAGTACATCCGCCGCATATATGTCCTGTTGCATTCCCTAACGGTAGCCTTGCAACTCCCAAAGGCCTTGGCTCTGCGGCAATATGCAGTGCAGAACGACATGTACTGGCCAACCGAAAGCTCTGCAGGAAAACTGGGTTCTCTGAGCATCATGCGGTGTTTCTTACCACTGCCGCTGGGGTGTATAAGTGGACTCAACCCTGGGTCCTACAGGTGTCTCCCCTAACTCAGAGTCAGCCTTGGTCCACTATTCCATCTTGTGGAGGCAGCTACAACAGGTACCTGCCGTAACACGCATGTCCATCGTCAGCTAGAGGGATCAGGACCACCACGCCCCCATGTTGATTAATACCCATATGCATGCCGATAGGCTGTTGCATGGTTCTTGTGTCAGGTCCTGGAGCAGCTATTACACAGGCTGTGAGTTGTTGGCATGGTGGACAATGGATCTTTGGGAACAGTGACACGTTCCCCCAATGACTCTTCTGGGATAACTGCAAAAAGTGCTGTTGGCATGCACCCACGGGTCGTAGGCCATGACGTTGCTCCTGTCGTGCGGGCCAACGAACTGGTGGAGACAGCTATCGCGTGCGATGCCATAACCATAGGGGAAGTGGGGCTTGAGTACACAGGTACATCACTCCAAGAACAGGAACGGCAGCGACAATTCATGCGTGCGCTTCTCACCACCATCAAGAGGTGTCCCATGGAAGGAAGGGTGTTGGTGTTGCATTTGAGGGATTATGGCCCGGGTACCGCAGCGGCCCACATGCTTCAAATACTCAGGGAGTCCGGGTTTTCCAACTACCGTATCTATCGCCACTGTTTTGTAGGAAACCTCATTGAGGCTCACACGTGGATGCAACAGCTGGAGAGGTGCTATTTTTGTGTGTCCTGCCGGTCCCTACAGAACCCCAAAACATGCTGGGCTATACGACAGATTCCCACCTGCAAGCTTCTTCTGGAGTCAGATGCCCCGTATCTCTCCCGAACACCATGGGCTCTTATGTCTGTCGCTGAGCAGCTGGCCCTCCAGAAAGGGGTCTCCACTGAAGAGATGCTCCCGTTGGCAAATCAGAATGCCACCGAGCTATATGGAGAGTTTTAGATGTGTGGGGGTGGAGGGAATCTATGACAGTTGCTAGTTGTATATGTACATTAGTTTTTTTTGTGTCCTGGAGGGGTCATGCGCTGAGCTCCACACATAGCAGCGGGCTTGTGGCTGTTTTGACATTATGTGACGCAACATTCCATGTAGGCTATTAGCTAAATGTGTTTGTGAGGTTTACAGGTTCCGGTATGGGTGCTCGGCCTCCCTGTTAATGTGTACTGGAACTAGGGTTTTGAGTCACCGTGATCGGTGCTTGACCTGTATATAATATATAGATGTGTCAGAATGAATGTTGGGGCAGCAGGTATTGGCGCAACCCTTGTATGCAGATCCTAACTGTTAGTAAGTAGGATTGTAGTCGCACGCGGCTAGTGTAGCTAGTAGCCGGCATCGGCGTGTATTGACCCTACTATCGATAGGTCTTGGACAGCCATTGGAGCATTCCGTGCTTTAACATAGTGATTGTAGTGTCTCACATAGGTAGGGGTGTTTGTTGAAGGAATTTCTAGGATGTATGTTGGGGTTCAGGACTAAAGCAGCCGTAGCATATGTTAAATATTTACTGGCAATGGCGTGAAACTCGGAGTAATAACATGATGCTCCAGCGTGCTTAACGTTTAGTTAATCTGCTCTACCTTAGCTGTATCAAGCTGTTGCAGCCGCTACTGGGCTGTGACAGCATCAGTGAGTGATAATAGGTGAATGTTGTCTTTGCTGCAGCCACTACTGTGCTGTCACAGCATCAGTGAGTGATAATAGGTGAATGTTGTCATCTATGCATACTCTCAATGATTTGTTAAATCATTAGTTCTTCATTTTTATTTGAGTACTTCATTTAAGTTTACAAATACTGTTTAGGTTAAAGTTTGAAGATAAATATTATATATAGGATAGGCTTGACTTGAGCAATTTTAATTTACAAAGAAAAACAAAGTGCGGGTTTGAGATTAAGACACTTCCTGTACAAGGCTTGGAGAAGAAAGCAAGCATGGCCATTCAAAAATAAATGGCTAAATAACCCCAAGCCATCCAGCCTGTATCTGCAGCTCAATGGTCAGTACTTTTGTATATTAATACCATGTCTTTTATGATATAAAGTCGTATTAATATTTGTGTCTTGAGCAAACAAATAACTTTAGATCTATTCATAAACTTATTTTATGCTCCTACATGCAGATCTAATTTGTAACATTTGAATATCTTGTTATTCAAAATGTAGTGTCACTGTAGAATTTGATGGAAATGTACAAGACATATTGGTAAATATATATCTACATAATATTTATATATGAAACTGTAATATTTGCCAAGTTATGATATGTAGAAACTAGGGGCCTAGCTATGCCATGTGAGTAAATTTATAATGTTATATCATTGAATATCATCCTGATTTAAGTAAACATTTGTTTGGTTACAGTCCACCCTGTACTGCTAGTCAATATGTAGGCCAAGGAGTCTACCCACGGGTGTACCTGGTTTCCCCAAAGTGGTTAGTAATGTGACTTTGTTAAATTTTCACAATTTCTTTAGCAGGATATATTTCTGTTTGTAAGCTTATAAATTTCTGATTTTCATTATATAATATTAACATAGAGTAATCTGTTCCATTTTTTGTGTGTGTTCTTGAAGAATTTAACAACGCATATAATAAGTATTATAAAGTTGGTGAAATCATTTTCATCTTGATTTCAAAGAATAAATTTGTAAAATGTTGATATTAAACATTGTTCAACAGGGACGCTGAGATTATACATTGTATGCAATAATCATACTGACAATAAATATTATTGATAATATTGTGAACAATATTAAATTAATGTTAAAAGGATTTAAATGTTAGAATCCAAACCATATGTATGGCTTTATCAAGTTGCAAGTTGTCACGTGAGTATAATGCATCAAAATTATGTTAGAAATTCATCAATATTGTTATATAACTGTTAGGATACATTTTATATCATTGTTTAACTATGTTTCAGTTTTTACGGCTACAACTTCAATAAAGTTTAATTAAAACCTAGACTTATTTTTGTTGAGTCTGTCAACCTAAAGAAACCGAGTGCTAAGTCCCGAAGGGCAAGAACACAAGCACTATACTGCAAGCACTGGAACCAACTTAGGTTATATTTTAATTGAAATAGCTGTTCTGTATTGCTTTTGTTCTTCATATTTTTATTATCTTTTTATATTCAGCTATCCTACATCACAGCAGTATCTGAATATGGCCAGCGGGGTCTTTGTTGCCTTTCCTGTACTACTGCATTGATCACAAAGTGCAGCTGCAAATGAAGGTTCGACTGCAGAGGAAGTTATAAAACTTGAGGAATAGGCAGGACTGCAACGTGCTGGTTATGCAGGCAAAAAAGAGGAAAAGGACAGAAACTGCAGACCAAGAGTCTTCCAACAAGATTACCTTTGGGGTCCAAAATTATTTGCCCCAAAGGTGCGAGTCTAGAAGATGACTTGTCTCTTCAGAGACATAGGGAATGGCTGGCAGTGGAATGGTGGAAAAGGGGCATGAGAGACACAGAGAAGGTATTAAATCATTTACTTTCCTTTTGCAGGTCCATTGAGATTTAATGTTTGTATATATATATATATATATATATATATATATATATATATATATATATATATATATATATATCCAATTTTAAGGCATTTTGACATTTACATCTTTTTGTCATAGCATCAGTTAAGTGTGTGGTGCTTAATTGATTTTGCAGTGGACTGACAGTCAGTCAAGTTATTCTATACGAATGATAAGTAACACATCATATGGATGAATTATTTATTATTATATATATTATATGTATATAATCGTATATGTTTGATATATGCATGTATCAACCAATATTTTGTATGTTCATGCCTATTTTATTATACTTTTTATTATAATTTTTATTAAAAATAATAAGAGAATCATATGATTTTTTAAAATAAAATACAACTAAAATGATTATTAAAATAATATTATAGAACATTCATGAATACATTTTGAAAGTATTTGCACTGGTATTCAAATACTTTCATTTTTACCTGAATTTCCATTCTTATGCAAGAAATTTTATAATGGAGTACATATTCATATTCGTATTCAAATACATTTGCAAAGTTTTCGCACCATGTCTGGTATTTAGTCAGTTTTAGTCAAACAATGAGGTTGAGAATCCAGAATATAAACAAAGGACCCATGGGTCACGGCGCCCAGCTTACGTTTGAAATTTTGCAAATGCAAAATATGCAAAATATTCTATTGTAGTGTTTTTCATTTATATAAGCATATGAGAAGCCAAGAGGAAGGGGCCCTCCTACTTGGTTATAGTAAAGTTCTAAATATATGATTGCAAACTAATACTCTGACAAAACTGTCATGAAGAAAAACAGTAAAAGTTTTGAGATACTGTGATGCATATGAAAAATTTACAGATGGACAGGCAAGTGGACAGAATGGACTAATACCTTTATTTCACTTTCAAGGGAATAATGCATTAAAGTTTATTTATATATAAGCCTATTTTTTAGCATATCCAGTTTTTCCATTAATAGTTTTTATCTGATTCATTTGTTTTTATTTACAAGAGTAATAAATTTGTAATAAAAAAACTGAAAATATAAGTTAAAATAATAGAATTCTAAGTTGCAATCATTATATATCCAGATTGTAGCTCATATTGGGTCATATTATGCATACACATATATTTTATTATTTTTAAATCAAATGTTTAAACTGAATTTAAAAGAAATAATGCCACAACATGGCATCTACAAGATTATTCTGTGAATACCTATTAAAAAGTTTTGCACATTGGAGTTTTCAGTACATGCTTAATTTTATTCACGGAAGTATGATGTGAAAATTAAATCAACAGTGCTTACAGGAAAAAAACGTGCCATTGCCAAAGTTGGACAAAATTTAAGGTACTTATTTTTTATTTATGCTAATAACTTGAAAATTTGTAAAATTCAGATCTAATTTTGGGTAAACAATTGAATCTTGATTAAATAAAGTTATATTCCTGAAAAAAAAGTCTCCAGCTTCAGCAATTCTCATGTTAAGTGAGCAAATATATTTTCTGATTTGAAAAAAATTGTATTATATTTGGGCCCATAACTTCAAAATAATACCCAATACTGACCTTATTTTTGGTATGTGCACAGAAAATGTATGGAAGAATATGAATACTAAATATGATCAAAAACAGATCAGTGGTTTTGATGTTTGGCAGCCTTGAAGCGTAACAATGGCTTCTTTTTTAAACGGAGGTTTTTCCTTAATATCTCAAAGGAACAAAGTCCTAATGACCCAATTTTCGGTATGGTAGAAGATTTTGGGGACATCTAATGGTATGCAGAATTTTGGATTCGTAGGTCCAACGGTTTTAAAACGTGCCCTGTTAACGGACGGACGGCTGGACGGCGGACAAAGGACCACGACTACAGCTCAGATGACTTATAGTCAGCTGAGCTAAAAATTAAATTACATATGGTATCCATACAAATGTGTTTTCCAACACAAAATTGACACCCATAGCTATTTGTTAACATTATGACTAATGATGGTGGAGATGTGAAATGATCTGAATGTTTAAAAATGTCACTTCGGATAATTATATAATGCTAGATCTCAGCAGTTCTAAGCAGCTCTGAATTTATGAGTGCAAAAGAAATATTCTTAGCATGTACAAGTACATTAAATCATTAATTAAACAATACCTTGTGAATTGTGTTTAATTTACAGATAGTAAAGGAGTTCCTGCGATTTTGACGCTGTACAGGAGAAGTGTCTCAAAGAAGAGGACTCTTTGACCCTTGACAAAGCTATACAAATAGGACAGAACTTTGAGTTAGCCCAGGAGAGTATGAAGGCTATAAGTCATGATGAGGACTCAAGAGTCCATTCAGTTACCAAAACCCCGGATACAGTGTACAGGCCAAAGTCCCAGAATTCTAAATCCTCTAAACAAAAGGAGGACAGGAAATGTGGCTATTGCGGCAACAGTGACAGTCATGAAGAATGCCCAGCATGGGACAAAATAAGCAGCTTCTGCTCAAAAAGAAGCCATTTCGCTAAAGAGTGTCATAAAAGAGCACAGTCCATTAGACGTTATCCATTAGACGTAAACAACCTACAAGCACTGACCAATCAAGTGGTTGAGGATAGTAGTTCAGATGAGGGTTGTGAAACTTTCAGCCACCTGATAAATATGATCACCAATGCAGACACAAAGACTGATTGGAGGGTTAAAGTTACAGTGGACAGCAAACCACTCAAAGTACAGATAGACACTGGCGCCGCCTGGTGTTGTCTGCCACACAGTGTGTACAAAGAACTGTATCCAAACAAGCCTTTACTGAAGTCAGACAGCAGACTAAAATCTTACACCAACAACCCTCTTAATGTAGTTAGACGAGTTACCCTACCAACTGAGTACAAAGGTAAACTGTTCAACATAGAAAATAAGGTTGTAAATGTCAGCCAAAAGCCTCTACTGTCAGGGGAGGCATGCGCTCACCTGGGTCTTATTGAATGAATCAATATCATAGACAGGTACCCAGAGCTAAAAAGGACCACTCGCACATTACCATGCACTTACCCGATCAAAGTCGACCCTTCAGTACCTCCAGTTGTGCACGCCCCAAGAAGACAACCCAAAGCCTTAGTGGATAGTATCATCCAAGAACCTAAAAAACGGAGGCCGAAGGGCACATAGCGAATGTCAGTGAGCCAACTGATTCGGTGAGCTCAATGGTGACGGTCCTAAAGAAGGATAAAATTCGCATATGCATAGACCCTTAGGACCTAAACAAAGTAATAAAACGGGAGTACTACCCAATACCAACGGTTGAGAAAGTTGTCGCTTCCAATGCCAAAGGATTCAAAGGTATTCTGTGTTACTGATGTGAAATCCGGTTTCCTTCAGATTCACTTAGACCATGCCTCGTGCATGCTTACAACCTTCAACAGCCCAGTTGGTCGATACAGATGGCTCAGACTCCCCTTTGGAATTAAGTCCTCCCCAGAAATATTCCAACGCATTATGGACAATATGCTCGATGGCATAACAGGTGCCAGAGCTGTCATGGACGATATTTTGATCGCTGGGAGAAATGAGACAGAACATGATGAAATAATGAGCAAAGTGGTAGCTAAAGCCACGGAATATAACCTAAAATTGAATTTCCCAGGCAGGAAGCTGTGGTTACCCACAACGGTAGTTGCCAACCATCAGAACCCGCGCTCTTACATAGTTGAGCACAGGGGCCCTAAATACAGAAGTAACCACCGAGATCTACGAATCTTGACTCATACAGCAAATGAAGGTAAATCTTCCCAACATGCCAGTAGCACAATCAATTACAGTCCTACATCAGACAAAAGTGACCAGCACTCAGCTGCGGCTGAGCCTCCAATAAGTACCCTGACAGAACCTGCTCCTGTACAACACTCACAGGATGAAGGCGGTAAGGATGCAGACGCCCAGGAATTCCTGGATCCACCATCAATGTCGCTACACACTAACAATGATCTTGAAAACATAAGTGATCACCAGGGCCCTGTCAAGACCATAAGGCGAGGCTGGGTGTTACAGCAGCCAAAGTACTTGCAGAACTATAAAGTGTGACCTCTCTGAGGGCAGAATAATCCTGCTAGCTTGTGTTTACTACAGGGTAGTCTACCCCTGTAGTTCACGGTCAAACACATGGCTCGCAACTATATTGCCTTTTATTAAAAAGAAATGATATGATGAAGAATGTTAAGCTACTTATTATTTTATTAATCAGTAATTGCTTTAGTTGCATAACTTTTACCAAACACACCTCGAGATGACTGTCAAATAATTTATGCTGTATTTTTATTTGTATGCACCAGTGCTGCAGTCAGGAAGGACTTGGTGAAATCTAACCATTTTGTTTAGTTTGTAAACAAAGGGGGATGTAACATAATTCATGTTTTACAACATGTGACTGCTTTACCTCACCGCGAGCCGACTTGCGGCATCTCGCCTCCTTTTCAGCCATTTTGTATGGCGTGTGCAGTGGTTCACGCCTCTTGTTTGAGGGAATAAATATCTTACAGATACTAAGTCTATGCAGTCAGGTGAAAGACCAGTTCCTGTTAGTGTTATGACTGGGCAAAAGTGGGACCCAGTTCCTGCAGTGTCGCTGCAAGTTAAGGAATGTTGTTTAGCTGGGATCAGTAAGGGTGTCATATGTGATGAATGTGTTTATGTGGAGCCAATCAGGGGGGGGGGGGCACCAGTAGATTTCTTGAAAGGTGTTATGATCTTGGAGGGGATCCAGAGTCTAGATGAAGATAAAGTTAATGTGGTATTGCACAACCAGGGTAATGAGCCAGTACTTCTCCCACCTAATACGAAGATAGCTACAGCTCACCAGGTGATAGAGATGTCAGAAGTTGTCACTGAGGTTGAAACAGAAGGGATACAGGTTGCTGTCAGAGAGGTTGCTCTTGTAGAGTCACAGTATGATGATGCCGATGGTTCTATTTCAGAATTTAGTGATGCTGATGCTGTTTCTGGATCTAGTGAAAGTGGTCCAAGTTAAGTAGTAGAACTCCAGGATGGCACTGTCTTTTCTCCACCTCATGGTTTACTGCTAGGAGAGGTAGATCCTAAGTTAATCCCAGCAGTAGCAGAGTTACTCACTAAACGAAGAGATGCTTTCTCGCATGGTACTTTTGACCTAGGTAAATGTGACAATATTTCCCATGATATACATCTTAAGGATGAGGACGTTGTGAGTTTGTCATATAGACGGGTCCCACCACATTTATTACAGGAAGTTTGAAAGCAGCTTCAGAAGTTACTAGATAAAGGGGTAATCCAGAAATCTGCTAGTAGTTTTGCCAGCCTGGTAGTACCTGTTCGAAAACGTGATGGCAGTCTTCGTTTTTGCGTTGATTGATGCCAGTTAAACAGTAAGATTGTGAAAGATACATTTCCTCTTCCTCACATCGAAGAATCCTTAGAAGCTTTGGGAGGGCATGTCTATTCTCGAGCCTTGATTTGGCCCATGGGTATTTTCAGGTAGTTTTACACCCTAAGTCCATTCCTTTGACTGCTTTTCGGGTAACATGGGGTTTGTATGAGTTCACTAGATTACCTAAAGGTTTTGTAAATAGCCCAGGAACATTTCAGAGAATTACAGAGTACTATTTGGAGACCTGAATGTCTAAGCTCTTGTTGTATTTGGATGATATTTTAGTGTACTCATCAACATTCACTGAGCACTTGAGTAGGCTTGATGAGGTATTTATGAGAGTGATTGTACCTGGATTGAAGTTAAATGGGAAGAAATGTCATTTGTTTCAAAGAGAGCTCAAGTATCTTGGACATGTGGTTAGTGATCAGGGAGTTTCAATGGATCCTGACAAGGTTGAGCGTGTAAAGTTATGGCCTGTTCCCAAAGACTAGGATCAGTTAGCTTCATTTCACCCTCAGAAGTCAGGTAGCAACTAGACAAATAAATTTATGTGGACAAAGGAAGCAGACATTACCTTTAGAGCTCTGAAAGATGCTCTGGTACAAGCACTGGTTCTTGTTTACCGGAAGTTTGACAAAGATTTTGTACTTGAGGTGGACCGTCATTTAAAGGGTTAGGAGCATGTTTGAGTCAGGCTGATGCTGAAGGTCATCTCCATCCAATTGCTTTTGTTAACAGAGGTCTAGAGGCTCAGAGAAAAGATACCCATATTGTTCTAGCTTTAAACTTGAGCTCTTGGGGCTTAAATGGGCAGTCATTGATTAGTTTGGGGATGTACTGATTGGTCATCATTGTTTAGTTCTTACAAATAATAATCCCCTTGCTCATCTCAGAACAGGAAAGTAAGGAGCAACTGAACAAAGGTGGTTGGCTAAGCTTGCACCTTATGACATAGAGATAAGGTACAGCAGTGGTAGATCAGAGTAGCTGATGCATTAAGCAGGCACCCTTTGAATGAACTGTATGTATCATCATTTGCTTTGGTGAGCACATTGACACTGGCAACTCCATTAGCTTTAGAGTGTAGGCAGATTGTCCCAACTCTAGATAACCAGACTCTGTCCAGTGTGCCAGGAAAGTTTTTCCCGCCGTCATTTGCATAGGCCTGTCATCAGCGCCGATCTACCCTAATGGATAATCCCCGAGGCAGCCTGTCATTCGTGTGTAGTTTCCACGGACGACCCCTATGACTGCACCCGCCATCACAGCCATGACGGTGACTAGTATTCGGATGAGAGACAGCACCAGTACATCCGCCGCATATATGTACTGTTGCATTCCCTAACGGTAGCCTTGCAACTCCCCAACGTCCTGGCTCTGCGGCAATATGCAGTGCACAACGACATATACCGGCCAACCGAAAGCTCTGCAGGAAAACTTGGTTCTCTGAACGTCATGAGGTGTTTCTGACCACTGTCGCTGGGGTGTATAATTGGGCTCAACCCTCGGTCCTACAGGTGTCTCCCCCCTTACTCAGAGTCAGCCCTGGTCCACTATTCCATCTTGTGGAGGCAGCTACAACAGGTACCTGCCGTAACACGCATGTCAATCGTCAGCTAGAGGGATCAGGACACCACGCCTCATTGTTGAACAGCCTGGTTCTGCTTTCAGGTCTTGGAGCAGCTATTACACATGCTGTGAGTATCGGTCAGTACCAGTTGTTGGCAGGGGGACAACGGGTCTTTGGGAACAGTGACATGTTCCCACCAATGACTCTTCCTGGGATAACTGCAAAATGTGCTGTTGGCATGCACCCACAGGTCGTAGGCCATGAGGTTGCTAATGTCGTGTGGGCCAACGAACTGGTGGAGACATTTATCACGTGCGATGCCATAGCCACAGGGGAGGTGGGGCTTGAGTACACAGGTACGTCACTCCAAGAACAGGAACCGCAGCGACAATTCATGCGTGCGCTTCTCACCACCATCAAGAGGCGTCCCATGGAAGGAAGGGTGTTGGTGTTGCATTTGAGGGATTATGGCCCGGGTACCGCAGCGGCCCACATGCTTCATTACTCAGGGAGTCCGGGTTTTCCAACTACCGTATCCATCGCCACTGTTTTGTAGGAAACCTCATTGAGGCTCACACGTGGATGCAACAGCTGGAGAGGTGCTATTTTTGTGTGTCCTGCCGGTCCCTACAGAGCCCCAAAACATGCTGGGCTATACGACGGATTCCCACCTGCAAGCTTCTTCTGGAGTCAGATGCCCCGTATCTCTCCCGAACACCATGGGCTCTTATGTCTGTCGCTTAGCAGCTGGCCATCCAGAAAGGGGTCTCCACTGAAGAGATGCTCCCGTTGGCAGATCAGAATGCCACCGAGCTATATGGAGAGTTTTAGATGTGTTGGGGTGGAGGGAATCTATGACGGTTGCTAGTTGTATATGTACATTAGTTTTTTTTGTGTCCTGGAGGGTCATGCGCTGAGCTCCACACAAAGCAGCGGGCCTGTGGCTGTTTTGACATTATGTGACGCAACATTCCATGTAGGCTATTAGCTAAATGTGTTTGTGAGGTTTAGAGGTTCCGGTATTGGTGCTCGGCCTCACTGTTAAAGTGTATTGGAACTAGAGTTTTGAGTCACCGTGATCGGTGCTTGACCTGTGTATTATATAAAGATGTGTCAGAATAATTGTTGGGGCAGCAGGTATTGGCGCAACCCTTGTATGCAGATCCTACCTGTTAGTAAGTAGGCTTGTAGTCGCACACGTCTAGTGTAGCTAGTAGCCGGCATCGGCGTGTATTGACCCTACTGTTGATAGGTCTTGGACAGCCATGGGAGCATTCCGTGCTTTAACATAGTGATTGTAGTGTCTCACATAGGTAGGGGTGTTTGTTGAAGGAATTTCTAGGATGTATGTTGGGGTTCAGGACTAAAGCAGCCGTAGCATATGTTATATATTTACCGGCAACGCCGTGAAACTCAGAGTAATAACATGATGCTCAAGCGTGCTTAACGTTTAGTTAATCTGCTCTTCCTAAGCTGTATCAAGCACTATACTGCAAGCACTAGAACCAACTTAGGTTATATTTTAATTGAAAAAGCTGTTCTGTATTGCTTTTGTTCTTCATATTTTTATTATCTTTTTATATTCAGCTATCCTACATCACAGCAGTATCTGAATATGGCCAGCGGGGTCCTTGTTGCCTTTCCTGTACTACTGCATTGATCACAAAGTGCAGCTGCAAATGAAGATTCGACTGCAGAGGAAGTTATAAAATTTGAGGAAGAGGCAGGACTGCAACTTACTGGTTATGCAGGCAAAAAAGAGGAAAAGGACAGAAACTGCAGACCAAGAGTCTTCCAACAAGATTACCTTTGGGGTCCAAAATTATTTGCCCCAAATGTGCGAGTCTAGAAGATGACTTGTCTCTTCGGAGACATAGGGAATGGCTGGCAGTGGAATGGTGGAAAAGGGGCATGAGAGACACAGAGAAGGTATTAAATCATTTACTTTCCTTTTGCAGGTCCATTGAGATTTAAAGTTTGTATATATATATATATATATATATATATATATATATATATATATATATATATATATATATATATATCCAATTTTAAGGCATTTTGACATTTACATCTTTTTGTCATAGCATCAGTTAAGTGTGTGGTGCTTAATTGATTTTGCAGTGGACTGACAGTCAGTCAAGTTATTCTATACGAATGATAAGTAACACATCATATGGATGAATTATTTATTATTATATATATTATATGTATATATATGTATATGTATGATATATGCATGTATCAACCAATATTTTGTATGTTCATGCCTATTTTATTATACTTTGCTAGGTTGAAAGACTGATGAGACCAACGCGGTCAGAACGGAGAAAATAAGTTGTTGAAAAGAAAAAACAAGTGCAAGATGTCCTTTTTGCATACCCTTGGCTCACTGGTGCTGATGGGGTAGGTATTCAAACTATACATAAAAAAATGCGAGGGAAAATGGAAGACAAAAAATTAAATGACATGTGGTATGCATACAAATATGTTTTCCAACACAAAATTGACACCCATAGCTATTTGTTAACTTTATGACGAATGATGGTGGAGATGTGAAATGATCTGAATGTTTAAAAATGTCACTTCGGATAATTATATAATGCTAGATCTCAGCAGTTCTAAGCAGCTCTGAATTTATGAGTGCAAAAGAAATATTCTTAGCATGTACAAGTACATTAAATCATTAATTAAACAATACCTTGTGAATTGTGTTAAATTTACAGATAGTAAAGGAGTTCCTGCGATTTTGACGCTGTACAGGAGAAGTGTCTCAAAGAAGGGGACTCTTTGACCCATGACAAAGCTATACAAATAGGACAGAACTTTGAGTTAGCCCAGGAGAGTATGAAGGCTATAAGTCATGATGAGGACTCAAGAGTCCATTCAGTTACCAAAACCCCGGATACAGTGTACAGGCCTAAGCCCCAGCATTCTAAATCCTCTAAACAAAAGGAGGACAGGAAATGTGGCTATTGCGGCAACAGTGACAGTCATGAAGAATGCCCAGCATGGGACAAAATATGCAACTTCTGCTGAAAAAGAGGCCATTTCGCTAAAGCATGTCGTAAAAGAGCACAGTCCATTAGAAGTTATCAAAGCAACCGAAAAGCACTGACCAATCAAGTGGTTGAGGATAGTAGTTCAGATGAGGGTTGTGAAACTTTCAGCCACCTGATAAATATGATCACCAATGCAGACACAAAGACTGATTGGAGGGTTGAAGTTACAGTGGACAGCAAACCACTCAAAGTACAGATAGACACTGGCGCCACCTGGTGTTGTCTGCCACACAGTGTGTACAAAGAACTGTATCCAAACAAGCCTTTACTGAAGTCAGACTGCAGACTAAAATCTTACACCAACCACCCTCTTAATGTAGTTGGACGAGTTACCCTACCAACTGAGTACAAAGGTAAAGTGCTGAACATAGAATATCAGGTTGTAAATGTCAGCCAAAAGCCTCTACTGTCAGGGGAGGCATGCGCTCACCTGGGCCTTATTGAACGAATCAATATCAGAGACAAGTACCGAGAGCTAAAAAGGACTACTGGCACATTACCATGCACTTACCAGATCAAAGTCGACCCTTCAGTACCTCCAGTTGTGCACGCCCCAAGAAGACAACCCAAAGCCTTAGTGGATAGTATCATCCAGGAACTAAAAAAATGGAGGCCGAAGGGAACATAGCGAATGTTAGTGAGCCAACTGATTCGGTGAGCTCAATGGTGACGATCCTAAAGAAGGATAAAATCCGCATATGCATAGACCCTAAGGACCTAAACAAAGTAATAAAACGAGAGTACTACCCAATACCAACGGTTGAGTAAGTTGTCTCTTCCATGCCACAGGATTCAAAGGTATTCTCTCCGGTTTCCTTCAGATTCACTTAGACCATGCCTCGTGCATGCTTACATCCTTCAACAGCCCAGTTGGTCGATACAGATGGCTCAGACTCCCCTTTGGAATTAAGTCCTCCCCAGAAATATTCCAACGCATTATGGACAATATGCTCGATGGCATAACAGGTGCCAGAGATGTCATGGACGATATTTTGATCGCTGGGAGAAATGAGACCGAACATGATGAAATAATGAGCAAAATGGTAGCTAAAGCCACGGAATATAACCTAAAATTGAATTTCCCCAAGTGACAAGTGAAACTTCCCAGGTTGAAGTATGTGGGCCCCATCCTCTCCACCAATAGCCTCAATCCAGATGAAGCAAAGCTGGAGGCAGTGAAACAGATGCCACACCCCACAGACAAGGAAGGGGTTCATCGCTTTCTCGGTTTTATCCAATACCTCTCGAAATTCATACTTAATTTGAGCCAAGTGGATGCACCCCTCCGCGAACTGTTACATGCAGATATTGAATTCCACTGGGACCATCCACAAGAAAATAGCTTCTCCAAACTGAAAGAGCTATGCTGCTCAGCTCCAGTTTTAGCATACTTTGACCCTGACAAGCCTTCCACCATTCAGTGTGATGTGAGCAGCTTTGCGCTTGGCGGAGTACTTCTCCAGGTTGGTCGACCGGTGGCCTATACATCACGTTCACTCAACTCAGCGGAGCAGAACTATGCACAGCAGTGGTAGGTCAGAGTAGCTGATGCATTAAGCAGGCACCCTTTGAATGAATTGTATGTATCATCAGTTGCTTTGATGAGAACATTGACACTGGCGACTCCATTACCTTTAGAGTGTAGGCAGATTGTCCCAACTCCAGATAACCAGTTGCTAGATATTGAGGTCCCACGTGTGTTGCCAACTTATACATGTAGCCAGTTATCTGACATGCAACAAACTGATGATATTGTGGGTAAGATTTGGACTCGTAAGGTGGCAGGTTGGCAGCCAGGTGAGGAGGAACCAGGTCTTCATGGTTGGTTGAGAGAATATGTCTGTAGCTAGAGAAAGGTTGGAAATGGCTGTTGATGTGGGAAAGCTTAGGTATGACAGGAAGGCCAGGATTCAGCCTATTAATCCAGGAACTAGTGTTTTGTTGCAAAGAACAAGGTTCAAGGATCGCCATAGTCTAGAGGACAATTTCTATAGCGAGCCATGTGTGTAACATTGTTATTGTATCATGCAATGTCTCATATAATGTTGTGTGATCGGCACTAAACAGTGTCAGCAGGATAATACCAAATCTTTCCGGTAACACAACCTTGACCTTGGTTAATAAAGTTTCTTACAGTACTGCTCATAATGGAGTCAGAGTGAAGTTGTTTAATGGTGTCAGAAGTCGGGCCTATATTTCTACCTTTAAACAGTGGTTTATAGGACATTACCCCATCGTTCAGGAGATACACACCTAAGCTTTGTACAGAAAGCACGGAGGACGCACAACTTTGTGTTAAATATTTGTTCCAAGGACATTTGGCCGATTCAGTCAAAAGCGCGTGAACGCAGTGAATCAAAATGGCGGACTTGAGCGCTAAACAAGCTATGAACTGGGAAGCAACGGATCTCCACCGAGAATAGAAGCAATTTCAGCAACACTGTGATTTTACCTTCAAGGGTCCGTTGTCCAGCAAGTCAGAGATCGAAAAGGTAAATTATTTGATGACTTATATTGGAGATAAAGGTAGATAAATCTATACAACCTTTCATTTCACCCCTGGTGAGGATAATCGACCGGCTGAGTATGAAACCTTGACAGGAGTCTATGCTAAATACTTGCACTATGTTGCTCCCAAGCATGATCAAATACATTCCACAGTGACTTTTGTCACTGATCTCAAGCTACTAGTTAAAGACTGTGGATTTAAAGAAGAAGACCGTATGCTCAGAGATACTATAGTACTTCGTTCATATCATACAGCTGTCCAAGAAAATTGTTTAGAAGAAGGTGACGTGCTTACTTTAGTCAAAGCCATACGTATTGGGCAAAACTATGAAACCGCACATGCCTCATTGAAGGCTATTGGGGCAGGTCTTGATGAAGACCCTAAAGTTTATCAAGTGTCAGTCAGAAAACCAGCACATAGGTTCAGTGATAAACCACGTCAGTCCAGGATGACACCAGAAAAGGACAAGAGGCGTGCTAGGATATGTGGTAGGTGTGGTTTCAGTGTCAGGTTCAACCATAAAGTTTGTCCAGCAGCCGATGAAACATGCCATTATTGTCACAAGACTGGTCACTTCAGCAGTGTAAGTCAAAGAAAGGCACTAAACCTCGCAGTAAACCTGTTTAGGCTAATCTGGTAGACGAATTAGAGGAAACCAGTGAGAGTAGCCAGTGGGACTCAAGTGAGAAGTATGCTCATGTAATTAAAACAGTGACCACCACTTAGAGAGACAGTGATGATTGGCTAATAACTGTCAAAGTGAACAACAAGCATCTTAAAATGCAAATAGATACTGGCACTGCCCAATCATTAATGCCATATACGGATCTAATGAAAATTGAAACAGACCAAACACTGATAGGTTCAGAAAGAAAGTTCCAATCCTACACACAGCATCAAATTAAAGTGATTGGGAGAATAACATTGCCAAAACAATACAAGGACAAGTGTGTAGACATTCAGTATTATGTTGTGACCTCAGATCAAAGGCCTCTGTTGTCAGCCCAGGCCAGCAAAGATCTTGGACTCATTGATAGGGTCAACATAGAGCTACAGTACCCACAACTGAAGAAAAGTACAGCAACTTTGCCAGGCACATGTACTTTGAAGATTGACCCAACAGTTCCCCCTGTGGTTCATGGCCCTAGAAGACAACCCCAGTCACTTGTAGAGAAAATCAAGTGTAAACTTGCAGAAATGGAGCAAAATTGACAAATAACACGTGTAACAGAACCCACAGATTGGGTCATCTCCATGGTAGTTGTCAGTAAGAACAACATCTTATTAGATCCAAAAGACCTTAATAGAGCTATCAGGTGTGAACACTATCCACTCCCGACTGTGGAGGAGGTTGTTTGCATCATGATCTAAGGCCAAGGTATTTTCAGTGTTAGATGCAAAATCAGGTTTTCTTCAAATCAAACTAGACTATGAGTCGAGCTAGTTAACAACTTTCAAAACCCCCAGGGTCGTTATCGCTGGCTTTCCTTCTTCCTTTCGGGATATAGTCAGCCCAGGAAATCTTCCAGCGCAAGATGGACCAGATGTTGAAAGGCATCCAAGGAGCATGAGCCATTATGGATGACATCCTGGTAGCTGGCACAGACTAACAGGATCATGATCGAATTCTTCAGCCAGGCTACTGAATACAACTTGAGTTTCAACTTTGACAAGTTTCAGATTCGTCAAGAAAGAGTTGACTACGTCAGCCACACAATCACTAAGGATGGCACTGAACCAAGCTCAGACAAAGTTAAAGCCATACTGAATATGCCAGAGCCCCAAAGCAAACAGGATGTTAGGAGATTTCTTGGAATGGTCCAATACCTTAGCAAGTTCCTACCAGATATGAGCACAGTGGATGCACCATTGAGAGAAGTTATCAAGAAGGACGTAGACTTCTTTTGGCTCAAGCCACAGCAAGAAAGCTTTGAGAAGATGAAAGTCTTATGCAGTGAGGCTCCAGTATTAGCACGCTTGAAACCCAAGTAAGAACATTAAAATTCAATGTGACGCCAGTAGCTACAGACTGGGAGGTCCTCTTCTATAAGAGGGCAGACCTATAGCGTACACATCATGTGCCTTAACTGAACAGCGTTACTCGCAACTGGAGAAGGAAACACTCCCGATTTTCCACTCATGCAAGAAGTTTCATTTTTACATATTTGGACAGCCAGTCTCAGTCAAAAGTGACCACAAGCCATTACAGCTAATCTTCTCAAAGCCACTACTTGCTGCGCCAATGAGACTTCAGGTCATGATGTTGCGCTTGCAACCATATAATTTACATGTAACATACAAGAAGAGAACAGACATTCCCATAGGGGATGCTCTAAGTCGAGCAGTCAAACCAGACACTGAAACAGTACCAGATATTCCAGAAGTCCTAATCAACTCAGTAGATTACATTGCTGTGTCGCCATCATGACACAGACAGTTTCAAGACTGTATAGCCAATGAGTTGAATGAACTACAGCAAATTATTCAGAAAGGATGGCCAGATGTCAGAAATGAAGCTCCCCCTTGTGTCAGACAGTATTGGTATACTTGATGGTATAGTCTTCAAAGGGATGAGGATGGTTGTTCCATCCTCACTGCACCAAGATATGCTTTCCCATATCCACGAGACCCATATTGGTTACCGGAAATGCAAAGAGAGAGCAAGAGAAGTCTTGTTTTGGCCAGGTATGACTACGGATATTGAAAATGCTGTGAAGGATTGCAGCTTGTGTGCAGCATACCAGAACAAACAACAGGCAGAAACTTTGAGACCAAAAAAAACACCAGAACTGCCTTGGTGTGAGTTAGGAGCAGACCTTTTTTTGAGTTTGATGGCAAACAGTATCTACTGCTAGTGGATTATTACTCAAAATATATCGAAGTTGATCAGCTGAAAGATCTGACTAGCAAGACAACTATTGATGCTCTTAAATTTCAGTTTTGTAGACATGGTCTCCCAGATCTGCTAAGAACAGATAATGGACCTCAGTTTTCATCAGCTGAATTCGCCTCTTTCTTTGCTACCTTTGGTAGTGAACATAACACATCATCAGCAAATGGTGAAGCTGAGGGAGGAGTACAAACAGTAAAGAGACTTTGGCGCAAGTGTAGCTTGCTCTATTGGATTATCGATCAACACTAATGGAGAGTTGTAGTCTATCACCAGCAGTCTTACTAATGGGACGCAGACAAAAGAACATGATCCCAGTTGCTAGTGATTTACTTAAACCAGTTGCAGTTGATCATGCAGAAATAAAGAGAAAATCAGGCAAAAGCATTACCATGGTCAGAAAGGTTAAGATCTTATGCCTCTAACTACTGGTGATTCATCCGTCAAGACCCGATGTGGTCGTGTCATCAAACCACCAAGACGTTTGGACCTTTAGTGTGGACAATTACATCAAACACACATTTGTAAACAGTTATATACACTTGAAAACATACCACAGAACAATAACAAAGCATCTCATGACACACACAACATAGACAGATGCTGAGGATGTCTGAGAGTGATGTGCTGGAAACCTCTCCTCTCATTTAAAATGCATCATAGCATCACACATATACTCACAACATTGTGACAGATGCTGAGGATGAAGTGCTTGAAACCTCTCTTCTCAATAATATTTGTATATTTTTAAATGTAAACATGCGAGTGGTTTACTTATGTCATTTAGTACTTTGTCAGTTTACATTGTAAACAAAACAGCACACTGTATATAGGATTAAGCCAATATGTGCTACAAAGGACTCTCTTTAATATGGACAGTTCTAAGAATCAGAGAAACATTAATTTTGTCAAATTTAAGTTTTATTAGCAACACACATTCTTGCAGTAATATTCTGGCCTTTATTTCCTTTGGAAATATAACATTGTTATTGTATCATGCAATGTCTCATATAATGTTATGTGATCGGCACTAAATAGTGTCAGTACGGTAATACCGAATCTTTACAGTAACACAACCTTGACCTTGGTTAATAAAGTTTCTTACAGTACTGTTCATCATGGAGTCAGAGTGAAGTTGCTACAATATGTAGTAACAGCCTGTAATGATGAGCAGAATTTGTTTGAGATAAGACCAGAGCATTGGGAGGTAACAGTCGCTGGGTGAACAGAAAGATGATTGTAGTTGATCCCCGAGGGAATGTAGAACTGTTACAGGAACTTCCTAGAAATTTTGATATTACTGATGATGAGTCTGATACTGAGATGTAAGATGATGACGATGTTAATAATGACGATGTTAAATATGTGATATGTTAATAAATAGTGTCTCCTTGATGAAGCCTTGTTCATTGCTGTATTTCTTCAATAGTTGGTGATAATGTGGTTTAGGGAAATAATGACACTAACTATCAGTCTTGAATGAACAAGTATTAAGTTGTGTAAAAAGTCCACATAAGAATAAACATGCTGATATATTGTTTATACTGATGCATTATGAATGCTTTAATGTCTATGTCAACAGAAATGGTATATATCGATAATGCAGATCTGATATACAATGGATAACAGAGACCAGGTGTAACATGATTTGGACCAAAACATGGGTATTGATGCGAATAGGTTACCCAAGAAATGTATACTCTGTTGTGATAGCTTGATTGAATATTGTGTATTGAACTGGCATAAGACTTTAATATGGCTGTTTGAGATTCTTCAGGTAATAGCATGTTGCACAGATGTTGTCAGGTAAAAGGCTTATGGGTACGTATACATTTTGCATTATGAATGTCTTTGGATTATTTTATGTTGAAAGAATAGAAAATTCATTCTCTATGCTATAATATGTATCATGGTAGAGACTGAGATTATTTATGATCTTGTAGCTATGGTAGTAACGGTTAAATGTTCATTTGGTATAACATAGCACCACTACTGTTATTTGTAACCTAAGTATATAAGGTGTTATGATGCTAATTACATGGTTTTCTTATATTGTTTCTATTGACATGCAAGGAGATGGTAGTGTATTATATAAGTATGCTAGGAGCTAACATCTGCAGATGTAAAGTGCTCTGCTCATGTTAAAATATGTTGGTGATAATGCCTGCAAGAAATCCATATTTTATGCTATTAACAATATTTTAGCAAGACAAGAAAGGTTCATTCCATATTGGTATAAAGGTCATTTATATTATTTTATTGGTAGAAGTATTTGGAAATTGATATTTCAAAAAATGCATGTCACTATGAATGATATTGCAGTCTCATTATTCTGTAAGAAACTGCAGAGTTACTTTCATAACCTTCCTTTGATTAAGTGTTGCATGATTATTAATTTGCATTTGTAGAGGACACTATTCAAAAAATTTTGCAAAGTTTCACTGGTATGCTTCACTGTTCATGTTTATTTTGCACGGTCATATTTCTCATCTTCCATCGATGAGTAAAAAACAAACTAATAATTCCTAACTAGGTTTTCTTTAACATTAACAGACAGGAGTTTTTTCCTTAAAGATGTCCTTTCAGTTTCAATAGGTGCAAGACAGATGGTTGCAGCAGACTTGTTGTTTTCATCTGCAAGCGCCTCCAGCAACAGACGGTTGGAAAGGACTGAATTTGGTGTCTCACACTCATACACAACAATTTTTTTGCCATCCATATTAACATGTATTTTCAAGTATACAAAAGCAAATCAAAACGCTTTATCAGGCAATTTTTTGTCACCGTTCTCCTTGTAAACAGAGCAATCCCCCATGCCATCCCCTCCATCTTTTATCATTGCTGTGAGCACAGCATCATGACTATCAAACTCCAGCATGTCCAGCCCTTCCTCTACCATAGGGTCCAATTCTTTTAATGTTGAGGCCAATGCATCTGGATAGTGCCATCTCACGCCTTTGCAATTTGGAGGTAACAGTTCTGGAAGCCCTGTTGAGAAATTTGCCATCACATCAACAGGCCTGGAATCTTTGGCAGGATTATGCTCATAAGTCATTTCTAGTTCAGGGTCTGTTAAATTGTACTCACAAGCAGGGGGCACTATAAATTCAGCCTCAACCTTAGTCAGTTCATGAGGGCTTGGAATCACAGTGTCATGTTTATGCTTTAAAATCCTATACTGTCTTCTGTACAGGGACTTACTCTGAAGACTCTCAACCCTCATTGCTAAGCTTTCTTTGGCTGTCATTTTTTTTATCCTGTGGAATCCCACATATTCTGCAGTTTTATGTCAACTCAATTTCATCCTGTAACTGAAGTTCATTTTCAACATGAAAAATAAAACACTGACAATGTTTTCATAATGTTCAGTGCAATAGGAACCAACAGTCTGTATCAAGTTATTGAGTCTATCCCTTTTACCCTGGTTTTGCCTGGTTCAAGTTCATTTTTATATCTCTTGGTCTGACAGAACGTTTCCTTGGCTAAGCTAGAAAAGCTCTGCTATACCTGCCATAAATACATATTTTTTCATGTTCAAACAATTTGTCTAACTCGACTTCTTCCTTACAACCTTTTTCAACATATCTGCACTTAACATGAATTTCTTCTGTCACCATGGAAACCTTATGAGTAGCATCATATAAGTCATCAACCCCCATGACTGATCTGCATAACTGGCAAGCACTGCCATTATTAAGTAGACCTCTAACACATGTATAACAAAGAATGTGTTTACATGATGTTATAAAGCACCGTTTGTTACCACCTATGCATTCACAATATCAACATTTAACTCTGGCAGCAATGTGTTTTTCTACACACCTATCATATCTCACTTGAGTCTCACATGCCAATGTGTCTGGTAACAAGATAAACAAAGAAATAGGGGATGAACATCTTGAATATCCAGGTCATAACTGAAATGAAAAGCAATGGTGCTTTTGTAGTCTGAAACTGGAAAGATATTTCTCCCCTGCACTTGGCTGGTGGGCTTTTGACAAACTCGACAGTGAATTAACAACTTCTTGAAATGATCTATAGATAAAGAGTGAACTCTTGACCTGTTGCCTAATCTGATACAGTTGGCAGTCTGTGAAAGCTATAAATAGATCAAGACTGACCTTTGGCCTGTTACCAAATCTGAAAAAGTAGCAACATCATTGCATTGGCTCACAGATTGGCTCCACATGCACCCCAGAGGGGCATGACACCCATGAGGTGATCACATGCTACCCATGAGGTAATCACATGGTGCCCATGAGGTCTTCACATGACACCCATGAGGTGAACACATACCTTGTGCCTGTCTGCACTGATTGAACTCTTGCCCTATATCTGGCTACACTGGATGAACTCTTGACCTGTAGCCAAATCTGAAACAGTTGGCAGTTTCCCAACCTATTTAAAGATACGGACACAATCTTGGCCTGTTGGCAAATCTGTTTACACATGCTGAAAGACTTTGGCACAATTGCTTTTTTTTATTCAAGCTGACACATATTTTTATCAACATAACTAGAATAATAAAGGATGCAGTCCTTTTATTGTAAAAGGTTTAATAATTCTGCCAAAAATCATTCCACAAAACTTGAACAAAGGCCACCTAAGAATAATTTTTGTGCAATGTTACAGAAGTTATAATTGAAACGACAATTTTGTAGAACACTATTGCAGTCCCTAGTTTGAAATAGACTAAATAATGGCCATAAGACCAAGTTAAGCTTTTAATGACTTTTTAACCAACAATCAACAAACTCAATCTATTCTAATATGTTTGAAAGAACCATGTCCTAGGATAATTCTTGTAAAAAACTTAACAATTCAACTTGACAGTTTCATCATAAACATTTTTAAACTTTAAGAGGCTAAAATAATGAGTGTCTTGCCCATAACAAGTGACCCATGGGTCATGACGCTCAGCTGACAAGCGTGACCTGTATTTAAAGCCTGATGGTATCTGACCATACTTGGAAGATGGAAGGTTTGGGATGAAAAGTCTGACTTGAAATGCATCAACAACTTTTTTCAAGAAGCTGGTCCTGTGACATTGACCTTTGACCCTAAGACCTAAATATCAAAAGGTTTGTTCCTCTATTGACATGTAAGGTTTGGGATGATTATTTTGGCTATAAGAATTAATTCTGGGAGGTGCAAACACCCTGTAACTCAGAGAATATAGGTCACAGTGACCTAATTTCAGATCTGCAAGGAGATCTTTTTAGATCCTCTATGACTGCATAGGGTTCATGTATCTAGCCCTTACAGTTACAATTTGTGCCCTGCTAACGGCCGGACGGCCGGCCTGCCGGACAGACGGAAGGACGACGGACAAAGACCCATCGCTATAGCACAGCATGACTAAAAGTCAGCTGAGCTAAAAATCACTGAAACTGCACTGACAAAAGGATTTCTAAGGTGGCTAACTGGCATAATGGATTTCTGACAAGTCTGACATTTGATATCACACATCCTCCAATAAGAGACCAAACTTGTAGCAAATTCTCCACAGGATGTTACAGAAATGAATGTCCAAAACAATTCAAAAGGCATTTTCAGGCCCTCATATTAGATTTATAGATATGCAAATGTAAAAAGTGTAAGTCCAATATTTTTTTTTATCACTCTGCTTTTCAATGGGATCAGCAGGGTACGTAAACTGCAAATCCTAAAAGAAAAGAAATGCAGAAAGCATGACTTAAGGTCTTGTAATAAAAAAAGCCATCCTAAATCCAGGTACACATCCACATATTATGAGAACAAACATTTGCTTTTATATCTGGTGATTTATATAAAAACATTCAGATATCTAGGAAACTAAGTTTTTTGCTATAATTCCATAAAAAACCTGCAAAATGTTCCCATCATCTTATAAATCAGTGGCTAAACCTTAATACTATACTCTCACAGTCTTTATGCCTGGCTGAAGCATTCCGGCAACAGTGTTTTTGTTATGCAGTAACGAGGTATTTATCACTCAGCCTTATCACTTAACAGGCTGATACAAAAGAGAGTCATATGTCACCAGCATCACTCACAATTACAGCCACACAGTGAGATGTACCATAACCAATGGTTATATGTACAAGAAAAATAGAGATGGTCTACAAAATAAGTTATTGTGAACATCCCTGACCTATGACCTTGGCCTTCTGCCCACATATCAACTGGATTCTTTCTAAATGACAGCTAACTACTAACCACTTACATCTGGCCTGGTGTAATTACTTGGCAACCAATGAGTGAATAACTTAGACCTGCAACCTTTAACCTCCTGACCAGCTGACCTCAAAATCAATTAGTTATTTTTTCATGCAAAAAGACCCATAAATATGAAGTTTGAATCACATTCAGTGATGCATAGATGTGGCATATGTGAAAGACTGAAGGTTTGGGTTGAACAGTTTCACTTGAAATATGTTCACAAGCATTTAGAACAATATTGTGACCTTGACCTTTGACCTTTTGAACTCAATATCAATAGGCTTCTTCCCCTATTGGTAGGTAAGCCATATATGACAGATGGAAAGTATAAATTGAAAAGTTTGCCTGAATATGACTCCACGTAAGAAGAGGGTGCTGTGAACTTGACCTTTGACCTCAAAATCAACAGGTCTTTTCCCCTGTTGGCAGAGAAGCGATATCAGTGCTGAAAGGTTGGGAATGAAAGGTCTAGCTTGAAATGTGTCCACAACCTTTTCAAAGAAGTGGATCCTGTGTCCCTGACCTTTGACCTTGTGACCTCAACATCTATAGGATTCTTCTCCCACTTAGTAGGTGAGCTATATGTGAAAGATAAAAGAATTGGGATGAAAGGTTTGGCTTAAAATGCATCCACAGGCTTTTCAAAGAAGTTGGTTCTGTGACTTTGACCTTTGACCTTGTGACCTCAAAATAATTATGGTTCTTCCCCTCTAAGACTGCATAGGGTTCATGGCCCTAGCCCCTACGGTTACGATTTGTGCCCTGCTAACGGCCGGACGGCCGGCCGGACGGACAGACGGAAGGACAACGGACAAAGACCCATCGCTATAGCCCAGCATGACTGAAAGTCAGCTGAGCTAAAAACCAGGTCAATGTAGATGGCCCCACAAAATCGGCAATTTCAAATATGAGTCATATGACCAATATTTTCACAATACTTGGTGATGCTAGCTCCAGTCAATTGTGAGATTTCTATGTCAGTGAGATGTATTTACGGTATGAACCCCAGAGTTCTCAGCTATAAATTTACGGGTTACTCCCGTGGTCAGTTTGCCTTGTTGTGGATTAAAGGACTTGTATGCCGGCATTGTTTGTCTTGACTTTTTGATTGTCAATATCTGACAGTCAGTATGCTTACTTGGCCCAATGACAAAGTTCAAATTCATGTAACTCCGCCAAAATTCATCAAACGCAAACCATTTGAACAAATTTGAGAGGGCTTGCCTCTGGGATCATTTCTGTAAAATATTGAACAATTTGGCAGGATCGTTTTGGAGAAAAAGATTTTTAAAGGTTTTTTGGCTTTTTCTCTATAAAATCTAAGAAAATGCAATTAGCAAAAAAATAAGCAAAACCCGATAGAGTTTTTCGGATGGCTAATTTTTTGCATACAATTTCTTTATGCTAGCTCCTGTTGTTCTAAGACAGAATGGGTTAACATAGAGAGGAAGGAGGACAGACAACGCCACACCATCACATTAGCTCACAGGTTCGCTAAAAATTCCTAAAAGGAGAGGAGTTACATGACAGCAGAAGAGAGGTTTATGTAAGGAGCTGAAATCAGAATTCAGATGTGAGGGTCCTGCAAGATATACTGCATCAAGGGATGTTTTTTCCTCAAAAACACAATTTGCAAGAATTGCGTAAAAAACATGAAGCATCACTTCAGGTAGTATCATCGCTACAGAGTGCAAATTCAAGGCATATCCACAAATGTGATTTCAGGGAAATGGACTCTGTTGAAAGAGGTTATCCTGAGAGAGAAGTACTGTGGTTGTCTTCTTATTTGTGAGGCTTAAATTTTGCGATCTCAATACATTCCAATAAAATCATAATAAATCAGTTTTTATGCTTAATATATGATAAATTGAAAAATTGAACCATACTTCTTTCAATTCGGTAACTGTCACTATTGTTATGACCTAAGTTTGTTAGGTGAAACGTCTATACATGATGTTCTTTATGAGCAGATTTTTACTCAGTTATAACTTCTAGAACTATCTCAATTTGAATGACATCAAAAGAAACATGTATAAACATAATTTTGAAAACTCGAGGATAACATAAAATGGATATATACAAATAAGCAAAAGGTGTGATTTATTTGTAAATATGTTTTAATTTTTTGTATTTATTTTTAAGATGAGATACCTATACCAAGAGCCCCAGAAAATGAAAAAAGTCAATGTGTGATCAAGGAAGAGCTCAGAAGAAATTATCCACCAGTAATACAATTTTTTTCATTTTATGTTATCACTTACCTTCTTTAAGTTGGCAGATTTATTAATGAAGCATGTACAAATTTTGTCTTGATTATGACTTTTCTTCAATGCATAAAGTAAATACCAAATTATTGCATGTGTTTGTAGAGCTCTTTTTTTCTTGAAATTAAAGTCATTGGACAGGTGGGGGGGGGGGGGGGGTAATTTTTTGGATTTACATTATATCATCCTAAGATATGTTAATAGACTGAAGGCGAGGAATGCAGAAAATGTTTAAGCCAATAGAGTTTTTATTTTTAGTTTAATGCTGTCTTGCCCTGCTTTTTTTCAGATAAAATGACCTGGTATTATTCTATTAGAATATATACTGGCAACTGTGAAAATAATGTTAATATTTAAGATACAGGAGTGAAGGGGCTAATCTTGGATTTGCTTATCTTGATGTTCTTGTAACCGTATTATAATATATTTACTTTTATAAATCAGCTGAGAGGGGGTCATCAGATGTGACACAATCTTTCACAATGTCACAGCATTCAGACAGAACAAACACTACCTAATCTGACAATACACTTCCTGATGAAACAAAACCAAGGTCTTGGTCAAGATCCGGAACAAAGAAAAGGTCTGGGTCAAGATTTTCAAGGAGGTCTTGGTCAAGACCCAGATCAAAGCAAACGTATCAGTCAAAATCAAGGTCTCCCATCAGGTTAAGGTCAAGATCCTGATCCATGCAGAGGTTTGGGTGAAGATCAAGGTCACCAATGGGGTTTTTTTCCAAGATCAGGATCAAAGTAGGTCTGGATCATGGTCAAGATCTCAGAGGTCTTGTTCAAAATCTGGATCAAAGCAGAGGTCTTGGTCAATGCCAAGATCTCAGAGGTCTTGGTCAAGATCAGGATCAAAGCAGAGGTCTGGGTCAAGTTCAAGATCTTGGAGGAGATCTTGTTCAAGATCAGGATCAAAGCAGAGGTCTGGGTCAAGATTAAGATCTTCGAGGAGGTCTTGTTCAAGATCGGGATAAAAGCAAAGGTCTTGGTCAGGATCAAGATCTCAGAGGTCTTGTTCAAGATCTGGATCAAAGCAGAGGTCTTGATCAAAGTCAAGATCTCAGAGGTCTTGTTCAAGATCTGGATCAAAGCAGAGGTCTGGGTCAAGAGCAAGATCTTTGAGATCTTGTTAAGATCAGGAGGAGATCTTGTTCAAGATCGGGATCAAAGTAGAGGTCTGGGTCAAGATCAAGATCTTTGAGGAGGTCTTGTTCAAGATCAGGATAGAAGCATAGGTCTGGGTCAGGATCAAGATCTCAGAGGTCTTGTTCAAGATCTGGATCAAAGCAGAGGTCTGGATCAAGGTCAAGATCTCAGAGGTCTTGGTCAAGACCTGGATCAGAGCAGAGGTCTGGATCAAGGCCAAGATCTCAGAGGACAAACACTACCTAATCTGACATTACACTTCCTGATGAAACAAAACCAAGGTCTTGGTCAAGATCAAGAACAAAGCTAAGGTCTGGGTCAAGATCAAGTTCTCCAGGGAGGTCTTGGCCAAGACCCAGATCAAAGCAAACGTATCAGTCAAAATCAAGGTCTCCAAACAGGTCTCAATCAAGATCCTGATCCAATCAGAGGTTTGGGTCAAGATCAAGGTCACCAATGAGGTCTTTTTCAAAATCAGGATCAAAGCAGAGGTCTGGATCAAGGTCATGATCTAAGAGGTCTTGGTCAAGATCTAGATCAAAGCAGAGGTCTGGGTCAAGATCACAATCTCTCAGGAGGTCTTGTTCAAGATCAGGATCAAAGCAGCGGTCTGGATCAAGGTCAAGATCTCAGAGGTCTTGGTCAAGATCAGGATCAAAGCAGAGGTCTTGGTCAAGATCAAGATCTTAGAGGAGGTCTTGTTCAAGATCTGGATCAAAGCAGAGGTCTCGATCAAGGTCAAGATCTCAGAAGTCTTGTTCAAGATCTGGATCAAAGCAGAGGTCTGGGTCAAGATCAAGATCTTTTAGGAGATCTTGTTCAAGATCAGGATAAAAGCAGAGGTCTTAGTCGGGATCAAGATCTCAGAGGTCTGGGTCAAGTTCAAGATCTTGGAGGAGATCTTGGTCAAGATCTGGAACAAAGCAGAGGTCTGGATCAAGATCAAGATCTTAGAGGAGATCTTGTTCAATATCGGGATCAAAGCAGAGGAATGGATCAAGATCAAGATCTTCGAGGAGGTCTTGTTCAAGATCAGGATCAAAGAAGAGGTCTGGATCAAGGACAAGCTCTCAGACTTCTTGGTCAAGATCCGGATCAAAGCAGAGGTCTGGGTAAAGATCAAGATCTTCGGGGAGGTCTTGTTAAAGATCAGGATCAAAGCAGAGGTCTGGATCAAGGTCAAGATCTTCGGGGAGGTCTTGTTCAAGATCAGGATCAAAGCAAAGATCAACCCCTTTTACACCTAAGTCCTCTACCTCATACATACCGAACTCAAACCCAGCATATACACCCAAAGCATCCACGCTTCTGACATCAACTCAACATACACCTCAATGGACGCCTATCCCATGTCACAAGCGAGTAAGTGTTTGCCATATGAACATTCACATGATTTGTTTACTTGCTACTCTTGAAAATGTATATAGTTTCTGATTATGATAGAGGACATAATTGAGGTATTTGCAGATATTTAATAATGATATGTGATTGATAAGATGCTTAGCAACATGCATAAAAAGTGCATGAATTAATAACCATGTGAATTTAGTGTTGTTAAAACTATTCACAAATACATATCAATGCATGAAAATACTGACAACAGGAGAAAAGGTGAGAGGTTAATATAAAAAGCTGAACCTAACTTAGAGAAAAGATCTTATAGTAAAGTAAGAACCTTATATTTTACTTTTTATTTGTAGAATTCCAAAGAACAGCCATGCGTCTTCTAGTATCTGAGTGCATCATCTTATCACAACATGGTGACAGCTGTTTGAGAACAAACTCTTAACATGCTCGGACCATTTCTAGGAAGTAACATTGCATCAAGTCAGCGATACTTGGACTTTTTCTGATCGTCAAAACTTCCATATTCCAAATCACACGCGCAACAATGGCGACCCACTGATAAGTTTTGTGTACACGATTTCACGGACAATATATCTGTTATATCCTGTTATCAAGAAAGTGCTGACATTTGTATCTGACCCAACACCCTCAGATTCCACTTTCCATCTGGAACAGCTCCAAACTATTGAACAGTGAAAAGCTGGAAGGGGCCTTCAAAGAGGAGGACAAATGTAAACTCATGGTGAATACTTCAGCACATTCATCATAAAAGTCCCAAGTTGAGCAAGAGAACTGGTGGCTTTTGAATGAGGTTGACCCCTGGCTTATCTTTGATAATTGCTTGCCCCACTTGAGTTTAATACAATCATGTGATTTGATGAATACACTGATGATATTTAAGAATATGTTATTAAGTAAGTAGTTTAATGCAAATCTGTCTAAGGTAGCATGTTGTTGTTTTCATGTGTTCTGTGACATACACTGTTATTTTACATATCCATGCCATTACTTTGTATGGGAATTTAAAGTAACTGGGATGTTCACAGATCCACATTGAGATTGTGAATAGTTAATATTTTTCTTTATCATTTAACTAAGATTGTTTTTTAGTTCAAACTGATTGTGACACTTTTCTTAATTGAGATTTTTTCCTTTCCTTTTGTCAATAGTAAATATGATCTTGTTATAGGACGTGCATATGAAGCCTTTTCATTACAAAGTTTTCATCTTTCAGATCTATTTGGAACTGTTTGAGTTCAATGATAGCCTACACTAGCAATGAATTTACTGATTTTTTTAAATTTGTTTTAGATTTCTCAGCTGGCCAAAGTAGGCGGTGTCAACATTAAAGACAACATCTTTGAACAGCTTAAAAGCTTTGTTATAACTTTTTTTTCAAATATTAACCATTAAACTTGTATGTTATGATACACATGCTTTTCCATGGAATGTATTTAAATACGGTTCAGCTTAATTGCACAATTTTCAGGATGCTCTGAAGTAAAAATAACTTATCCAGAAATAAGTAAATCTGTATTTTAGTGTAATGAATAAAAATGCCGTATAATTATTTGGGACTTTTTTGCAAGGTATTTACAAATATATATTAAGACAAATAAAGAGGAATAGTGTTGTCAGACGTTAACTACTGCGTAGTTTGTGCAAAATATTGCACTCTGGTGTACCATAGAGTGACCATAGAGCACTCTGGTAGTAGTTTTTTTTTGCAGGAAACATGTAGATTTTATATATATATATATATATATATATATATATATATGTATACCTTGCAAATATAGAAACTATTGTTTACTTCTTACTCATTTATTTCTTTTTTTATTATCACAAGACTGATGACGAATGGTCTTATGTCAAAGATGAACATGAAGGGGCTGGCCAAAACTGGAAAGACAAACCCCAAGATTGGGTTTAGCAAGACTTATATTTGCCAGGTTATCATAGGTAAGTCTTCAAAGATTTTCTCTGTCCGTAATATACTAAGAATTGCGTAAAATTTATTTTGTGAATTCATAACCATAAACAAGGGACTGGAAACCATGTCACAAGTCATCTGGCAGATATGACCAGCTTGTTATTATTCCTACTATACTATTACATCATTTAAATGAAAATTTGAATTTAATAACATAATACCATTGCAGAATGGAAGCAAGTTTAACATTGGTCTCAGTTTAGTAGCATTGTGGAAAGGTTAAAGTGTCCTGCATGTTGTAGGGGAGACTGGGGAGGTGTTGGTCACAAGGAGGGGTGGGCCATCCTTCTCTGTGGACTAAGTGTTGGAAGGGGAATCCCCATGCTCTGATCACATGATCCTTCCCAGGGGTCTCCACTTACAGACCACAGCAAGGAAGACATCAGAAGTCTCAATCACCAGATCTTTACCAATCGTCATTAATCCTGCATGGTGAGTAAAAAATTCACTTTCACTTTCAATTCCCCTGCTCCCCAAATGTTTAGGACATTGCCTAGAACTGTTGGTTTAACTTTTTCAGTTATATCAAACCTGTATTTTGAGGGAGTAAAATTATGATAATTTCCCTTTAAAAAAAATATGGCTGCCTGTTTCCATCAGGGTCTACTGTTGGGGAGGTGTGGGCCATGAAGCTGTGGGAGGAGTGGGCCAGTGGCCAACCTCTCCCCTCCGGTGGCCCACTCCTCCCGTCTAAAATGATATATATTAAATGAATATCAAATGTTTTTGTTTTTATCCAAATAAATTTTTTTTCAATTGCAGCAGAAGACAACATGCCATTCAAGTACAAAAGAAAGCGCGAGACATTTGGTCAGACTTCTGCAGCTGCTATGCAGGTAGCAGTCACGGCTGTTCTTAATGGTGAAACTGAAAGGAAAGCCGCCAAAAGACTGAATATATCAAGGTCAACACTGCAACGGTATGTGAATAAGGCCAGAACTGATGGAATTGGCAAAATCAGACTGAGACCATATATTAAAATTGCTTGATTTTTAATCAAAGTCAGGAAACCGAACTGGTACATTATCTACAGACAGCATCCAGAATGCATCATGGATTGACAACAAAGGCAACCCGAGAGTTGGCATATGAATATGCGCATATGAATAATATAACGGTTCCTGAAACGTGGAACAGGAATAAAATTGCCGGTTGTGATTGGCTTCGGGGTTTCCTGTCACGCAATAAAGAACTAAGTGTTCGCTTCCCAGAAGCAACAAGCATTGGCAGAGCAACAAGCTTTAACCGGCAAACAGTAAACAAGTTCTTCACAAACCTGGAAACGGTTATGAAGAGGCATCAATTTCCACCCAAGAACATTTATAATATAGATGAAACTGGCCTCACAACAGTTCATAAACCACCCAAAGTCATTGCCACCAAAGGGGAAAAGCAAGTAGGACAAATAACATCAGCAGAAAGGGGGACTCTCGTCACGATGGTTGGGGCTGTCAATGCTGTAGGTAACACCATACCTCCTCTTCTGATATTTCCCCGTGTACATTTCCGGAATCACATGATTGCCGGTGCACCACCAGGTACCATAGGTTCTGCAAATCCAAGTGGTTGGATCACTGCAGAAATCTTTGAAACATGGCTTGAACATTTTATAGAAAATTCACATTCTAGTAAAACAAAACCTACACTTCTTATAATGGATAACCACAGCTCACACATATCCTTAGCTGTGATTGATAAAGCAAGGGAGAATGGTGTAATTTTTCTGACTTTTCCACCTCACACCAGTCACAAACTTCAGCCCCTGGACCGTACTGTATATGGTCCCCTGAAGAAGTATTTCAATGCAGCATGCAATGAGTGGCAGCTAAGCAATCCTGGGAAACCCATGACAATTTATCAAATAGCACAGTGCTTGGGAAAGTCATATGCCCGAGCGTTTTCTGCAGAAAACATTCTATCAGGATTTCGTGTGACAGGGATTTTCCCATATGACAGCAATGTGTTCAGTGAAGATGAGTTCTTAAGCTCTTATGTAACAGATCAAGAAATGCCACAGGAACCAGCAAGTGCAGAGCTTTCTGCTGATGAACCTCAGCTGCCACAGACTGGGTCCAACCAAGCTCCTGCTGCAGAGGCGACTGTCGAACAATTGTCAGAACCTGGAAATCACCCAGCCACAACTACGACAGAACTAGAGTCTCCGTGTAAAACAACTGAAACCCAAAGCACTGCTCAGCATGGCGATAAAAGAGGACAACCAGAATCAGCTCTGCCAGCAGAAAAAGAACCGGAACAAATCCAAACAGGAGTTCGCAAACCTGATATGGAACAAACGCCAAGCCATAATTCAGATCCACCTGAGTATAGGAATGATGAAACTGAAAAGGCCACCATTTAAAAGGAATCTGAGCCACAACCAGGCAGTAGTGGTAGGCCTAAACACTGGTCACCAGAAGATATACGGCCATACCCCAAAGCGGGGCCGAGGAAGACCAACCGCGGAAAACGACAAAAGAGTCAAACCATGATACTCACCGATACACCATCCCGAATGCAGCTTGCACTGAAAGTCTCCCAAAAGAGGAAAATTTCCAAATCCACTGGTCATGTTCAAGCAAAAAGAAAATTAAAAATGAAGACCAAAGAAGAACAACAGAAAAAAATCATGAATCTGAAAGTGACAGCTCTTCAGAAAATCAAAATCAAATAGAATATGATGATGACACAGACAGCGAAGATCTCAATACTGAAACATTTGATGCCAGGGAACCGAGTATGGAAAACCTGACTCAGGAGGATTTTGTACTGGTAGAATATGCAAAAAAAAAAATGAAGAAGTTCTTTGTGGGAAAAGTTACAGAAAAATGCTCTGAGGACAATACAGTGGAGGTGAAGTATCTAATTCGTATGCCAAAAAAGGATACATTCCGTTTTGTTTTTCCGGACAAAGAAGACATCGACAGTGTGCCAGTTGGAGATATTGTCATGATCCTTCCAAGGCCAATGCAAGCTGGAGGAACAAAGCGCGCCTCTAGTCAATACATTTTTGATGTTGACCTTAGTGCTTATTTCTGAGAAACCAGTTGTAAACATATGACCATTACTCATATTTGACTCATTAGATTGCAATAAGTATTATTTAATTGTCAGTTTAAGACTGTGCCTTCTTTGCAGAGGATTAGGCCTAAGATGTCTATGATCCATAAAAGTATTTCTAATTTGCCGATTTGAGACTGTGTCGTCTTTGCAGAGGCTTAAGATGTCTAAAAAGATTCCTAAAAGTATTATTTAATTGCCGGTTTCTAAGAAACAAGTTGTAAACATATAATTATTACTCATATTTGACTCATTAGTTTGCAATAAGTATTATTTTATTGCCAGTTTGAGACTGTGTCCTCTTTGCAGAGACTGTGTCTTCTTTGCATATGTCTATGAATCATAAAAATTGGTAATCACTATTGTAGGCCTACATACTGTGTTTTCATTATCTTACATTCATAAATACAGGTTCTAGCGGTAGACTTGTGTTGGCCCATCCCTCCCTACTATGTGGCCCAGGCCTCCCAATATGAGGGAGGTCTGGGCCACTTAACATGTATGATTATATACCATGATTCTAAAAAAATGCAAAGGCATATGTACCATGCAATATGCGAAATTTGTAGTAAATATATGCAAGTTTCTTAAAAATATCAAATATCCAATATTGTGTTCAACGCTTTCACTTAAAGGGCAAAAAGATAAAATGTGGCCCACATCTCCCCAGTCTCCCCTACACAATTCCTTTAAACATTTAACAAGTATATTTTTAGCGAAACTGTGAGCTTATGCGATGGTGTGGCGTCGTCCGGCGTCCGTACATTAACCCATACTATGCATCATGAAATTTTATGAAAAAAATTAGTCATCTAAAAATTTATATCGGATTTTGCTTATTTTTTGGCTATTTGCATTTTCTTAGATTTTATAGGGAAAAAGCTAAAAAAGCTTTAAAATCTTCTCCGAAACTGTTCCGCCAAATTGTCCAATATTTCACAGAAATGATTCCTGGAACAATCTTTCTCAAGTTTGTTTGAATGGTTAAAGTTCGGTGATTTTTGGCCGAGTTACAGGAAGTTGAACTTAATCATCTGTCCAAAAAAACATACTAAAATTACAATCTCAGAAACCGCTGTAGCTATCATCACCAAATTTTTTATGCCAATGTTGTTCACATGAGACATATCTGATATTGAGGTATTGGTGGCGCCACCTTCATCGGCCTTTTTTGTTCGGGGGTCATCAGTGCCCGTATCATACTGACGACTACAAAAAACTTCTTCTCTGAAACCATGTGGCCAAATAGTTTAATATTGCACAGAAATGATTCTAGGGTAGTGCTTTCTGAAGTTTGTTCAAATGGTCTCAGTTCAGTGTCTTTTGGCTGAGTTGTGGGAGGCTGAATTTAGTCATATGCTGTAACAGCCCATTTTAGCTCAGTGGCTACAAAGATCTTCTTCTCAAAAACCACTGGGCCAAATTCCTAAATCTCACACATTAATTATCCTTAGATGTTGATAATTCAAGTTTGTTCAACTGGTTTTGGTTCAGTGATTTTTGGCTGAGTTATGGGAAGCTTAACTTAGCCATTTTGCTTTATTTTCCCATATGAGTTATAAACCTGTAAAACGTTTTTTGACTGATGCCACTGAGGCCAATTTGTTTAATCTTTTACAAAAATAATCTCCTGAATAATTCTTATAATAATTGTCTTTTGTGGTTCCAAAGAATGAATTTTGGCTTAATTATAAAGATTGAATTGAGTCATTTTACCAAATATGTTAGCTGTATGAAGCAGATACATCTAGCCTGGCACCAGTTTATCAGCATTTATTACATCATTCCTTTAGACATTTAGATTTCAGAGTATCTATGTTAAATATTGAAAAGAATGTTTTTAAAAGCTTTTAAAAAATGTAGATTTATGATTTTTAGATATTCCTCATGCCAGGCAATGTTTACAATCACATGTATACAGTTAAACATATTGACAAGAATGTTTTTTAAAAGCTTTTAAAAAATGTAGATGTATGATTTTTAGCTCAGCTGACTGAAAGTCATCTGAGCTAAAGCCATCACTCTTTGTCCGGCGTCTGTCCGTCCCTCCGTCTGTCGTGCCGTTCTTGCAATAGCTACATTGTGAGACTATATTGCAGTATAAAGCAACCTTGTGAGCCTTGGTGCTTTTGTGAGACTAGTCTCACAAGGCATATTTCGGGTGTGTGTACAAATTAACCTTGTGAGTCGTTTTATACATACTAAGCTCACAAGGGTATGGACACATTTCTCTTTATTTGTCCAACTTGCATTTGTCCATATGGATGGACAAGTATACCAGTTGGCGGCACCTAGTGGTGACACTATAAAACAATGTGCGACCTGTTTATGGCAGAATTTTTACGACGTCTCAGAAGGAATGGACGTATATGTTTGCATGATAAACCAAGATGTGACCTGTTTATGGCTTGATTTTTTACGACGTCTCGGAAGGAATGGAAAAATATGCATCTCAATTTCTTTATCAAATTTTGTGAATAAAAAGAATCATGCTGATTTTTATCAACCAATAAACTATATTAATATTTTAATTCAGAAATATAAAATAAATCTTAGCATTCTAATGTAATATTAACTTTCTCGGACGATGCGGTGTTTTTGTGGCGGGAAATATTGCCGACGTCTCACCATGATGGTTTGCTTGAAATGTGGAATACACGCTAAATGTTGTCTCAATGCGATTTTTTTTCGTGTCCTGCTATAAATTGGTTTAGAGAGTGATATGACTGCATTATCGGCAGCAGTTATTTTGACATTTCAACCGAGAATTACGTCGACCGCGAATTTGCACGTGTCAACACTTTGACGTCATACCGCATGCGCAGTACGAAGAAAAAATGGCGGACCACAAGACAGTGAGGGCCGGCCGTGGCTGCAAAAGAAGAAATAAACAGGTGAATACCCTTTTTTTGAGCTAGCATGACACGCCATAATTTATTGTAATATGTAGCTATCACTTTAATCGACTTTGCTTAGGTTTATTACGGATTAGTGTAACCCTGACTGATTGAACCCAGTGTCACCCAACTACTCTCTTTCCCGTTCAGCATACAGCGGCCATCGGGCGAAACAATTGTCACTTGGGTGATTGTGTCATGTCTACAACTTCCACTTGTAGGCCTATAAGTACGGCGCGCTGTATAAATATGAATCTTTCAATTTAAAAACTTGAAATGTCTGTCTTTAGCCTAATACGGTATGTAATATATCACTGAATTCTTTGAATCTTTCATCACGCATGAAGTTCAAAATACCCTTGCCGTACCACACTGGCTGCCCGCTTCCCGGCCGCACACGCGGTCAAGAAAAAAAAAAAAAAATACGCCCACTCTAAACTCATTGGAGGCAGTATTTATCGGACTGTTGCTATAAGAAAGGAGAATATCTGTTAAGTTGACATCATAAATATTCGCACTTTGGTTGACAATATTTCCTACATCAATTTATTCTGAGTGAAAAAAATGTGAAAGGCAAATATTTGCAGAATTTTTATAATTAAATCAAAATCAAAAGTCATAAAACGTCAACCAGATTAAGGTAGCCAAGAAATGTTTTATATTATAATACGGTGAAAACGGTTTTTAATGAAACGAAACCATCATAGATCGAGTGGATTCATACTCAGAATGGGGGATGTCGACAATTTTGAAACGCACAGATGCAGCTCCGCCATGCAAGTTGGCCAGTATCCGTCGGTAAGTTATGGAGCAATGTAATAAATAAATAAATGTTATTATGTCATAATTGCATGAGGAAATAACGTCATGATTAGCTTCAGATCATGCTATATAATTTTGGTAATGACAAGCTACGTAGTGCTGCATGCCAGGTTTTATATGACAGGCCAGGGATCCACCTTTTCCGTTACTTTAAACTCTTTTGTAAGGAAGGGGGAAAAGGTCATTTATGATTTTGCCAGCAGGGATCTCCGCACGTGTGCGCGTATTAAATAGGCCTTCGACAAGCAGTTTTCTTTACTTTTTAATTTTATTATTCTATTTCTAAAGAAAGCTCAGATTCCTTGATGCAGTCGTCCTTTCACCTTAAAACTTGTGGTACGTACAGAGTAGGGCAAACCCTTCAACGTGTCTCGGGTCAACCTGGCCTTGGAATGGAATCGCCCAAATCGGCCCAGACACTGAAGGAGTTCCTTTAAAGTAGGGGTGGCGGCGCAGCGTCCTCGCTGAATCTTGGTTCATAAAATTATGAAACATTTGCATGGGGGTTTGTAGACTATTTCGGGAAAGGTTTATTTGCCATTTTAATTTCACTGGTAAATTATCTTTTTTTTGTGCCAATTGCGGAGCACAGCACTTGTGCTAGTACGTGATCCATTTCTTTTGGAAAAGATTAAAGCGTGCATGCACGTTTGATCCAGCAAGATTTTCCAAACGTCTCCCTTTGAATTTCTTATCGCTAAGAATCATCTGGCTTGTTCGGCCTACACAGGTCATCAGTGGCCTTGAATCTCTCAGGGGGCACCTTCGGTGACGAATAACCCTCGTAGGGGAACCACGCGTGCATGTCGTTTTCTTGCTGGTCGGAAAAATAGAAAACCCATTTAGGTTGCCAGAAACTGCATTATAAAACCCATGTTAAATGCACTTTCATATGAACCCAAGTGTTTGCGAAAGAAGATTAAAATGTCCGGTGTTCCATTTTGCAGGAAGAGGCTCCTGAGCACTGTTTGTCGATATGTTCAGTGGTCAAACAATATTCATTGATAATAAAAATAAATAAATAAATAAATAAATAATAATAATAATAATAATAGATTTGATAATTATAATAATAGCAGCACAAATTATTATACAATAACAGTATATTTTTCAATCATTGATAAATACCCCTGCCACAGTAAATGACTAAATTTAAATTGAATGTTCATAACATGCAAATGTGTTTTTTCATTGATTAAGATCGATGAAGAGCACTATATTTAATCCGGTTGCGAACTTAGAGCGGGTATAGGGCATCATATGGCCTTATACACGTACGCATGTGGGCTACATGTGTACCCTAGATTTCCCCAGGCACGTGCCCCGGCCTGCCACGCCAGGGAAAACCTTTTACAATGTATCACTTTTGGCTCTGAGTCTCTTACCGGTTCTCGTGTGCGCCACGTGGCGACAAGTTTGATTTCCGATTTGCTCCAGCTTCTCTGCTTGAGTGTAGTTCCGGGATTCCCCATTAGTGTTTAACGCATCGCCAAAAAAATGTCACAGATACAGGGTTCATAGCGGTCTTTAAATTCTTTGAAAGTCTGTGAATTTTGGTCTTTGAATATCTTTGTTTTTCAGGGGAAAAGCAATAAAAGTCTTCATTCTGTGAGGAATTCCCCTCCAGTATCACGTTAACGCAGTACCGTGGCCGGTTGAGTTATTTGGGATGAACACTACCTGTGACACGATGGAATTTCCGGACAAGGTGCCTGAATAAGAATAAGAATACTGGACTTCAAAGCTCTATTTAATATAAGAATACCGGACCTAAGAACACTATTTCTTTTATTTTCATGTTTAAAGACGTCATCGAGATATGGGTACGGCTTGGGCCCGTCTCAGTCATGGTACAGGACAAGTATTGTCACTGACGATGTAATACTAGAAGATCGACATATATGGCAATTTGACTTCTTAAGATACACTTGTCGTTTGATGAAACTTGCTCTTTGATGAAAATTAATACGGCGGTGAATGTACATTAATTGCTTGCGGATATAATTAATTAGTAAATGTGTATATCTTGCTCTGCAATTATAATTAAACTCAAAATTAAGAATGGTTGGGCCAGGTGTAACTGCATTCTCTTATGCGACGTGTTGTTCCCATTCAATGGCTCCCCCGAAGAGAAGGAGAGCACAAAAGCTAAGGGTTAGGCCAGGTGTAGCCCTAGCTCCCGTTGTAACGTATGCCATTTTATGGCATTGTGAGTGAGAGTCTTTTGCGACATTGCGACTTGACTTGTGGTATGTACGACCTATTTACGGTAATAAAGAGATCTCGTCCAAAGCGCGCAGTTGTCTACTTTACATGGTGTCAGAAGTGGCTATATCAGTTACTTATCTATGTGTCCATGTGAACTCATATGATACGGATGATTTAAAGACACCAGGGACTCAAAATACGCAAGTCTAACAATGACAGGACGTGAATTTCGCTCAGGGAGCGTTAAAATCTGTTCGTCAGAAGGTCTGTCGGTGGCGCCATCACATGGAGGTCTGTAAAACCAGTTTATAACCTAAAGACATTTTATTTTCTGAATGAGACCTTGACTTTAGAGCCCGTGTGTTGCAAAATGGAGTCTTCAAAATATCCAGTAATGAACTGGGCTATGCCAGATTTGGACAGAGAGTTTAAAAGGTTCAGACAGCATTGTGAATTTACGTTTGGCGGGCCGCTAAACAGTAAGACTGAACTTAAAAAAAAGTGAACTACCTGATGACTTTTATGGGCGATAAAGGGCGCGAAATATACAATACTTTCACGTGGGCACCAGGGGTTCCAGCCAGTGGAGATAATGCTGGTATTCCTGCAGAAAATGAAACCTTGTCTGGTGTTTTTGACAAGTTTGCATCATATGTAGCGCCGAAGCGCAACCAGATATGTGCATCAGTAAATTTCCATCGTAGAAAACAAAGTTCAGATGAGAAATTTGACAATTTTGTGACAGATTTGAAAATCCTCGTTCAGGACTGTGGCTACTCCGAACCTGACAGAATGTTGAGAGATGCCATTGTCCTACAAGCATACCATCCACAAGTCCGTGAAAAATGTCTTGACAAAGGGGACGAACTAACACTGGATATGGCCATAACAATTGGCCAGAATTATGAAATAACCCAGGAAAGTTTACGTGTGATAGATGAGGACCCAATGGTAAACAAAGTACAGAATAAACCTGTCAAGATCCAATCTAAATTACCAGAAAGATCTGTACAAGGTGATCAAGCTGTGTCAAAAAGAAAAGACCGACAGAGATTCAGGTGTGACAGATGTGGTTATGACAGTTCACATGAATCATGTCCAGCAAGAAGAGAAAAATGCAACTACTGCAAAAAGATGGGACACTTCCAGAGAGTTTGTAGAAAGAGACTCCGTGATAATAGTGCTCTTAGGGTTACAGACTCTGATGATGATTGTGATTTTAAACATGCACATCATATCAATGTTATTACAATTGGTAAAATCAGTGCTGATAATGAGTGGTTTGCTGATGTAAAGGTTAACCACAAGGTACTTAAAGTGCAAATAGACACAGGTGCAGCTCAATCTTTGCTACCATACAAACTCTGGAAAAAGATAAATTCAAATGTCACTGTTAAACAGACTACAAAACAATTCCAGTCTTACACTAAGCACCCAATTGAGGTTGAGGGATATGTAGATTTGCCTACTAAATATAAAGATAAAGAAGTGATAGTCAGGTATTACATAGTGCATGCAAACCAGAACACATTGTTGTCAGGCAAAGCTAGCAAAGCATTGGGGCTCATTGAAAGGATCCATGAGGTTAAACTAGAGGATAAATTTCCACATTTAGCTGAATCTACTGGTACTCTGCCAGGTGTGTATAGCCTTAAAATAGACCCCACGGTACCACCTGTAGTACATGGCCCAAGGCGCCAGCCAAAAGCACTTGCAGAAAAGGTCATTGCAAAACTTAAAGAAATGGAACAAGCAGGTCATATTACTCCAGTGAGCCAACTGACTGGGTAAGTTTTATGGTAACAGTGGTCAAAAATGGAAAAGTCAGAATCTGTATAGATCCTAAAGACTTGAATAGGGCAGTCAGGAGGGAACATTACCCTATTCCAACTGTTGAAGAGGTAATATCAATGTTTCCTAATGCAACTAAATTTTCAGTGCTTGATGCCAAATCTGGTTTCTTACAAATTCCTTTAGATTATGAATCAAGCCTGCTGACCACTTTCCATACACCAATAGGGAGATACAGGTGGCTCCGGTTACCTCAAGGCATAAAGTCGGCCCCAGAAATTTTTCAGAGGATCATGGATAAAATCCTAGAAAATACCGGAGCCAAAGCAATTATGGATGATATACTGATTGGTGGCACAGATAACGAGCATGACAAGATGCTCGAACATGTTGTAAGTAAAGCTTATGAGAATAAATTGAGCTTTAATTTTTCCAAATGCCAGATTGGCAGAACCCAGGTAAAGTTCAGTGGACACATTGTGTCCCAGAAAGGTTTAGCACCAGATCCAAATAAAGTAAAAGCAATAGAGGATATGCCAGTACCCAGAAGCAAAGAAGAGGTCAGAAGGTTTCTTGGGATTATACAATACCTTGGTAAATTCCTGCCTCACAAGAGCACAATAGATGCTCCACTTAGACTCCTAACTAAAAAAGAGGTTGAATTTCACTGGGATAAATTGCAGCAGGAAAGTTTTGAAAATCTCAAGCAAATGTGTACAAGTGCACCGGTACTGGCAATTTATGATTATAAGAAGGAGCACACAATACAGTGTGATGCAAGCAGAGAGGGATTTGGTGGAGTCTTATTACAGGATGGCAAACCTGTTGCATACACTTCTCGGGCCCTGAGAGACCCAGAGACCACTTATTGGCCAATAGAACTTGAAACACTAGCAATAGTACACTGCTGCAAAAAGTTTCATTATTATATTTTTGGCAAGCACGTGAACGTTCAGAGTGACCACAGACCACTGCAAGCAATATTTGCAAAGCATTAACTGTCAGCACCGGTTAGGTTGCAGTCCATGATGCTAGACCTGCAGCCATACGATCTCACAGTTAAGTACTCTCAAGTGCCCATTGGTGATGCATTAAGTCGAGCTACCCTGAAGGACAATACTCCTGATATGGAACCAGTTGTGATCAACATGACTGACTACATCGCAGTGTCATCCACCAGATATCAGCAGTTTCAACAGCGCACAGGGGAGGAGCTGCACTCCCTGCATCAGATGATTAAGAAAGGCTGGCCCGATTCCAAAGCTGAAGTTCCCCACTCAATCCGTGAATATTGGTCTGTTCGTGATGAGCTGGCAATATCAGATGGCATCATTTTCAAAGGCATGAAAATTGTAGTGCCGCCAAGCATGAGGCAAGAAATGCTGTCCCAAGTGCATGAAACGCACCAAGGCATAAACAAGTGTAAACGGCGTGCCAGAGAGTCACTTTATTGGCCACGGATGGCCAAGCAGATTGAGCAGAAAATCAGTGACTGCGATGCATGTAATACTTTCCAGAACAGACAGCACTCTGAGCCATTGATACCAACAAGTACACCACAGCTACCTTGGAATGAGCTAGCAAGCGACATATTCCACTGGGATGGTCGGGACTATTTATTGACTGTGGACTATTTTTCAAAGTATATTGAAGTAGATAAACTGCCAGATATGAGCAGCACAACCACTGTTGAGGTGTTCAAGGCGCAGATATGCCGTCATGGCATCCCAGAAAGCTTGCGCACGGACAATGCTACACAATACACTTCGAGAGAATTTGAAAAATTCCTGACAGGTTATGGAATAAAACATATTACTTCATCATCTGGCTATGCCCAGTCAAATGGAGAGGCCGAAAGGGCCGTAGAAACAGTGAAAAGGCTATGGTGTAAAAACCAAGATAAACATTTAGCACTGCTAGATTACAGGTCGACTCCTATGGAGAGTTGTGGATTTTCACCAGGTCAGCTTCTAGAAAGTAGAAGGTACAGGACAAAACTGCCCATAGCAAGAGAACTGTTGAGGCCATTACAATACAACTTCGAGGAAGTACGACACAGGCTAGAGGAAAGTAAATCTTTACAAAAGCAACATTATAACAAGAAAGCTGGAAATGATCTGGAAAATCTTCGCCCAGGGGACCCCATACGTATGGCACCGCTACCTGGTTCAAAACGATGGCTGCCTGGGATAATTGTGGGGCTACACAATTCACCAAGGTCATATATTGTTGACTGTAATGGTAGAAAATATAGGAGAAACAGGAAATACCTCAGATTATCTAGTCAGGAGGCGCACAGGTAATATGAGAAAGGCCATGGTCGTAGTATAGATGGTAAAGATAATTCTATTGAAAATGCACCAGGCATTAGGCCAACAGTTAACATGCCTGAAACACACAACGCTCAGCCACAAATTCCACATACGCCTAACCAGTCAAATAAAATAAAGGGACAGGTCATAGAAGATTTAGATCAGACAGAAACCAGTCAGGATAGGGATAACAGTAAAGATGAAAATAATTCTTATGATGGTGAAAGTCCCAGAAATCTAGTCAAAACCCTTTATGGTCGGATAGTCAAACCACCGGCACGTTTAGATTTATAAAACGATCAACCATAGTTAGGAGAATAGTGTTAAAGACCCCCCCCCCCCCCTATCTTTTAGACATTAAGGTAGAGTTATATTGATGATTTAATTTGTTTGTATATTTTCTAACTGCAATCAGTAATTTAGAAATAAGACTGGTCTGGTTTTCATCACCCGCAGGGTGACAAAAAAAAAGATAGACCCTAATGTCATAACATTAATGATGTTTCATGAGACACGTTTATTGTACCTTAATGAATATTTTCTGTGAAAAATTGCATAAAGAAAAGAGGATGTAACGTATGCCATTTTATGGCATTGTGAGTGAGAGTCTTTTGCGACATTGCGACTTGACTTGTGGTATGTACGACCTATTTACGGTAATAAAGAGATCTCGTCCAAAGCGCGCAGTTGTCTACTTTACACCTGTGCTCTCTTATTACGCTAGAGCCCTAGAAGATGGTTTGAGAAAAGTGGAGACATTCCACATGACAATTAAATTCTTATATTTCGTCTAAAAATGTCGTATTCGTTATGAATTAAAGATATTCTTATCAAAAGCGCATTTAACATACCACTTAGACAGTGTTTGTCCACTTTAAATGTTGTTTAGAAGAATATATTCCCCTTATAAACTGTGATACGCGAGGAACGATGTCTGCCAGTGTTTGTCCACTTTAAATGTTGTTTAGAAGAATATATTCCCCTTATAAACTGTGATACGCGAGGAACGATGTCTGCCAGTGTTTGTCCACTTTAAATGTTGTTTAGAAGAATATATTCCCCTTATAAACTGTGATACGCGAGGAACGATGTCTGCCAGTGGTAACGAGCAAAGGTCACGCAGTTCATTGTTTCAGATTCTGAGACAGTTTCAAGCGCCAGGGTTGCAAAGTTATAAAAGTGAGTCTTGTTTTCATACTAAAACAAAATATTTAGCCAATTTTCCTGGACATTCGAATGAAGTACTATATCTTCCTTAGGTTTCTTAAGTTTCACTGTCACAAACGCAATATTTGACTTTACACGATTTTTTCCCCGAATAGGGTTTTAAGTTCTCCAGTTTACTCTGAACCTTTTTATGCGGCGGTATCCAGGATCATGGATATCGCCGCATTTAATGCAGTTAGGCCAGGTGCAGCCCGCCAAAAAACATCACCAATGTCCTCGCTCCGGTTGTCAGTCACACTAGCGGGGTCAGAGGTCAGATGGCGTCTATGCAAAACAAAGTCGCGATCAACCAATGGACGCATGAGTCCAATGACGTCAATGAAATGTCAGCCAATGGTTATGAGGGTCAGATGTCAAAGGTGTTAATTGTTAGTTTTGGTGGTCTGTGTAATGTAGGCCCACAGTGTTAGACTCTGTAGGCCCACAAGACGGGACATTTATTCTTTAGTTGTTATGGTCTGTTTAATGTAGGCCCACAGTGTAGGCCCCCTAGAAGGGACACATTTTTTAGCCTGGGATTTTGGTACACAGTTAACTTTAAGTTGTGGTGGTCTGTGTAATGTAGGCCCACAGTGTTAGACTTTGTAGGCCCATAAGACGGGACACATTTCTGAGGCTGAGATGTTGGAACACTGTTAGTCTTTAGTTATTGTAGTCTCTGAAATATAGGCCCACAGTGTTAGACCCTGTAGGCCCCCGAGAAAGGACACATTTTTTAGGCTAGGATGTTGGCACACTGTTAACTTTTAGTTTTGGTGGTCTGTGTAATGTAGGCCTACAGTGTTAGACCCTGAAGGCCCTCAACACGGGACACATTTCTATGGCTTGGTTACCAGTACACAGTTAACTTTTAGTTTTGGTGGTCTGTGTAATGTAGGCCCACAGTGTTAGACTCTGTAGGCCCACAAGACGGGACATTTATTCTTTAATTGTTGTGGTCTGTGAAATGTAGGCCCACAGTGTAGGCCCCCTAGAAGGGACACATTTTTTAGGCTGGGATGTTGGCACACTGTTAACTTTTAGTTGTGGTGGTCTGTGAAATGTAGGCCCACAGTGTTAGACCCTGTTGGTTCACAAGACAGGACACATTTTTAGACTGGGATGTTGGTACACAGTTAACTTTTAGTTGTGGTGGTCTGTGTAATGTATATTTTGCATATTTTCCTAAAACGTGTAACAAAGTTTCTTCTAGTGGTGTTTTATAATTTACTTATTTTAGTTAGTTCACCATGTGAATCTGTGTATTGGTGCAACATAGTTTGAATGCACATAGAAAAATGGTAAAACATTCAATGTTGTAAAAATTGTTTCACGTTCTTCCCAAACCACCTGTGTTGTCATTAGGGAAAGAAAACATGTTTGACCACCAGATGCATGATGATACAGGAAATATTTATCTAGTGGTTTAATTCATATAGAAAAATATAATTTCTCAGTTAACCTCATTACATAGTTTATATGCGTAAAAAATACTAAAATATCATGAAAGCCATGTTCAAATCTGTGCCTGTATTTTTGAAGACCTCAACTTCTATTCACAGGATTTGTGGGAACCAGTAACTGAAATTGTCCTTGAGGTAAGTTATAAAAGAAATTGATGCAGATTCCTTGGTATATTTATTTAAAAAAATTGGTGTCAGAGCTGTTCATTAATATGATTTTGCAGTTTAAATAGAGGAACACTGGCAAATTTTATCAGCACTGGCCATTATTGTCTGATAAATAAAATGCTGTGTAAAATGCAGGTATAGGAATGCTGCTGTATATATCATATATATACTGTAGAACCTTGAATTTCTGAATTGTGTGTTTCCAAAATTTTGTTTTTCCTAAAATAAAAATGGGGACCCGAACGGTTTCTCGTTTTACCGAAAACTTACCAAAATATACTATAATGTGGTCAAGTAATTTGCACTCACCTGCGCGAATACAGATGCCCTAATGCACACAAAAGAGCATTGTCATCTCTCACGCAAGAATATCAAGTTAATTGGCTCTGTAGTTGAACTAACCAATTAACCTTTTTAAAATTGCGTAACACTTGTGTGATGACTGGCCGTGTAATCCGCAGCAGGGTCTATATAAGGGTTACCTACATAAAGAATTCATTAATCGATTTATATAATGGATATACACCTGTGATAATCTGCATTGTTGCACCCAGATGACAGCACTTATGGGTTATAGTATCGTGTGAAAAAATTGTGGCAGCCTTGTCCAAAGACCAATAATGTTTGGGTAAAAAGCTACTTTGTAAGTTGTATGCAAAGGCCATTTTTTATTTATAGAGAAAATAAGGGAAAACTTTGTTACTGTGCTGCTGATATGCTTACCATTGAGGTAGTGGTGTACTTTTGAAAGTGGTCGAGCTCGAATATCCATAAGCTCGATTTTCCAAACAAAATACCTGTCCCCCAAAACATCCCGAGATCCGGATATTTGAGGTTCTACTATATTTTCATTTTGTTTCATTTCCTAAATATGTTTTAACACCACCCAAAATTTGGTCAAAATTTTTAAAACTATGTTGATGGGCAACGAATTAGGCATCAATAAGTTTCCGACTGATTACTTGATGTTAATTAGGCTAATGTTAGACAAGCAGTAGTCTTTGCAACTACGATACCATATAAATCATTTGCCATATTTTTGGACAAAACTGAGTAAACAGATTTTGTTTTTCTCTGATGACTATTGCATTTCAACTTCATCTTTGAAAGTTGTCCATGTGAGGCTGTTTTCTGATTTATCTACATTTGTCTGTAGTTCATGTTTGTGTATTTTCCTTGATTGTAGGATATGGTGTGGGTAAAACTAAGGCGACAACCAGTCTTTTGGCCAGCTCAGATAAAAGCCTTCGATGGTAGAGAAAGGGCTCAAGTGTATGTGCAATCTGATGAAGCAGTGTGAGTAAACATACCAAAGTTTCCTGTCTGGAAATATTACATTAGGTGACAGCAAGTTCTGTTTCTGAAGAAGGGATGGAGTATCAATAATATTTAAAGGCCAACATTCAGATATTTCCTAATTGCTGCTTTAATCTTATAAGGTTAAACTTATATTTTATGCATATTATTAGGCATATAACTGTTGAAAGATTCAAGAAGTAAAAATGCTTGCATTAAGAAAAAAAATTAAAACTTATTTTATCAAAATTGTTGGAAATTTACATTCAAATACCTTGTGATCCCAATTTGGTTTGTGTAGGAATATTATTAAAAAGACAATTCTATATTTACTAAACAGTATTGGAGTTGGAATAAAAGATATGTTCAGCCTGGCAGAAGAAGAACTGGGAACAGTTTTGGACCTTGCAAAGAGTAAGACTGCTTTATTTCAAAAGCATCCTTCACCAAAACTTAAGCATGAAACATGCATAGACATGCATGAATTTGTCTGGAACATACATTGATATATCTTGGTCTTGCATGGATATGCATGGATGTGCCTTGGAAATAAGGATATAGATTTTCAGATACTGTTTCAGGTTTCTGAATATGCCTTGATATGCCTGGGTTTTAAATGGAATATGCATTGGTAAAATTGACTCTACTGATGTAGCCTGGTTATCCAGAGTTGAGCTTGCATGAATCATGCATGGAGCACTTTGGGTGATATACTGTGGTTGCCTTTTGGTTCGCGAGGGTTTTAATTTCGCGATATACGCGAATGACAAATAATAGCGAAAATGAAACCCTCGGGAATAATTGGCCAACTGAGTATGTCCTTATTTAGTGTAACCAATACTTGCATGGGAAAGGGTAAGAACAGTGAGAAATTTTATAAAAATTAAATCCATGGTATAGGGTAAACGGTTCCATAAATGTTCACTTGAATACCTCTCTGTGTGTGCGGGTTCATCATTAAATGGGTAGAATAACACATACGCCTGAATTATTCTCATTTTACAATACACACAGGAATTGCTTTACCAAAGATTCAATATTGGTTATGATGAGATCGCGAAAATCAAACCCTCGGAAAACATTCAAAATGGAGAAATCGTGAAATTTCAGCCTCGCGAATATGAAGCCAACCAGTATTCTGAAAAAAGTCACTGCCTGGATTTGCCTGGACTTGCAGCTAGTACTATCTCAGTTGCTCTGTTTGTTCTCCAGTACTTTGTGTTGAAGAGGTTCCACCCATTGTTTTGATTCATGGGAGATTCCATTTTCTCTGCTAAATTGAATAACAACCCACATGACAAGTAGAAACTTGAAACCTCTGTGACAAAGTTTACATGTATTGTTCAACATAAAAACATGAAGCTACTGCCCAGTAAAAAAAATAAATTAATCTGAAATATGATGAATTAAAATGTGACCCCTTATTTCTGACTTTAAATAAATTGACTTATTGTTCTTCAGGTCAGAAATTTGAATTCACATTTTCAGTTGACTTGCAGGGATGTCGAATCTCTGCATGCTTTGCTGATTTGTTTGCTTTTAAAGATTACAATTTATCCATTACCGAAGAATAACCAAATGCATTTGACTTATCGCATGAAGAACTGCATGTGCTTATTGCTCTGTTTACTATGCAATCACTTGGCCAATCACTTGGTTTTAATTTCTGATTTGCAACTTGTTTTATATTCTCATTAAAGATTTTATCATCTTGAAGGGATGTAACTCTTGTTGACAACAAGAAAAAGTGGCCAGAATTTTTAATCTTGGCAGTTAACTTTCAAAATTTAGCAGATTACCCTAAACACCTCATTTTTTTTAGCAAGAAAAAAATTTTGACTGAAAAAAAGGTATTATAATATTTTGCCTATTATTTGTTGTGAGATATGAGCTAAATTTATTTTGCAAATAGTAAAATGCTGTTGTGGTCTTTGAATTTTTTACCAAAGATATCGTATGGAATTGTGCAGTCATTCTGAAATGTCCTAGTGTATAGAAATTGTAACTGCTATCCCTTGAATTTAATTTGAATAATCCCTTAATAAAAATTCATGATAAATGTTCATGGTATTTGTTCAAAGCTTCCTTTTAGCAAATATGATTCATATAAATATGTGTTTCTTTAGGTGTGTATCACAGGAAGCCACATACCCTTGAGGCATTTTGCCAGGATGTCAGTTGGTTTCAAAAAGAAAAGGTAAGGATACAAAATATTTGTATTTTTTTTTTAGAATCATTTTGATTTTCACATATCAACTGCAAGATGACCATTAGGTTGTACTGATAAGACAGTCCATCCTTGGATATATAACATTTTAACATTAGGGACAGTATTATTGAACAAGGAATGTTTTCAGTGTTGTTAATGTTACAAGCCATAATGTATAGTCTAAAATATGTCAAAGTAGATTTAAGATTTTTTAATCCTGAGCAGAGGCCAGCTCTATTACCATCTTAGTGTAACATAATTAAAAATGGAATTACAATGTACTTATGAATTTATGAGGATGGCATGGCACCGTGCAATGATTACTTCCTTTAACCCTGAGCTGTTTTAACCCGGCCGTATCCGGAGTAGAGTAGCTCCCATCATCTCTCATTTGTAGATTCGCAGCCCTTTTTGGTACCTTTAGCAGAGATATTAGTTGTCTTGAGGTTCCTCAGCAATATAATATATTTTTGTTATCACCAGGATTCAAGTATCAAGAAAGGTCAGCCTGAGGTTCAAACAGTCTCAGATATTCATGATGGTGTAGCATTATTACAGACACATGACAAAACACTGGAAAAGGGAACAGAACAGGATCAAAGTATCAAGCCAACTCCAGCTGAAGTGGTTTCAGTTAGCCTTGATGGTGTTGCAATAACCGAGTCACATGATATTACAATGGCGAGTGAAAAGGAGCAGGATCCTTGTACTGAGCAAACTCCAACTGACGCGATTTCAGTTAGCCTTGATGGTGTTGCAATAACCGAGTCACATGACATTACAATGGCTAGTGAAAAAGAGCAGGATCCTAGAATCAAGCAAACTCTGACTGACGCGGTTTCAGTTAGCCTTGATGGTGTTGCAATAACCGAGTCACATGACATTACAATGGCAAATGAAATGGAGCAGAATCCTAGTACCGAGCAAACTCCGACTGATGCGGTTTCAGTTAGCCTTGATGGTGTTGCAATAACTGAGTCACATGACATTACAATGGCTAGGTACTGTAGATTCAGATAATATCGTGGGCTTAAAATTTCGTGGTTTTTGTACAAAACGCATATTGTGGGGTATTTGAATTCGTGGAAAGACAAAGAAAACTTTAGGAAATTATGTTAATTAATACCTCCATTTGCGCAAGGAAGACGAGCCCGACGAACACAGGTGGTTCGGCTCTGATGCTTATCACACGGTGCGCCTGTATCGCGGTCATTCGGGTTAGTGTTGAACAAACAAGCTCCGCCCGACCCGAGACTAACAAAGAATTAATCAGCCGTGACCGACACGTGCCGGCCGATAAATCGGCTATTAGTTATAATACCCGATCACACCACGTTGACAGAAAACGTAAACCATCACTTAACCAGAGGAAAAATGAAACGGGACCGTCCACATGAAGGTTTTTAACTTTTTTTTAATCTAGGCGGTAGTCACATGTGGCGCCTGTAAATCCCGGACGGGGCGGTGAGACCAGACACGGTTCGTTCGTCATTCATCATGTCAACTATATTTGGAGATTACAAAGAAATAATTTGCATAATAGTATTCTGTGACGCTTACTTACGCTAAAATATTTGTACAACTATCGGCAATATTCGGAAGAACTACCGCCTGCATATATTATCAATGGCTCACTGTTATGCACGCAACTGTTGTCGCAATATTCGGAATAGGTGCTCTTTCGCGTCCCGCGGTAATCGCGGTAATGCAAAGAGTTTACACGGCCCTTGTCTTTAAGGCCAATAGGTAGCGTAAGTCTCGTTTTAATCTTTATTGAAAGAAGGTTGAAAAGGCCGGTTCCGAAAAAGCCGTGCCTCGGTAGCTGTAGTTACCAACATTGGAACTTGTATACCGTTCTTGGCGTGTTAGAACTATACCGCTTTGCGCGACAGAAACGTACGTGGTTCTGTTATTGAATTTTTCACCCAAAATGTTGAGGAAATGAGGAAATTTGGGGATACGTTTTCAGTTTAAATTATACTTTGAAAAAAAACGTTTAAATTATACTTTGATATTGTTTTATTGTAAACATATCAGGGGGCCGTGTTTGTTCGATGTTAGGGGAAATAATTTGGTTGACACAAAGAATATTTATAAATCCCATATTTTAATAGTAATTTACGAAAAACAATTCGGTGCATTTAATAAATGTATCAAAGACAATCATACAACAGTAGTAAACAATTTTTATATCTTTATTGAAAATCAGCCAGCGGTAACAATTATACATATAAAGTCGACCACCAGCTACCGTTATGATTCCGTATATCCTCTGACCGTGTGATTTTTTTATCGTTGGAATCATGAATTCGTGGATTATCTTGATCCACGAAAACCACGAAAATAAAATCCCAACTAATATTTCTGAATCTACAGTATATAGAACAGTATCAGAGTATCCAGCAAACTCCAGCTGACGTAGTTTCAGTTAGTTTTGATGGTTTTGCAATAATCGAGTCACATGACATTACAACAGCATTGGAATCAGAACATGATCTATGTGAAAGTGACCCTGATTTTGTCCCTGACTCTGAGGAAGACTATGGTAGTGATGACAGTGTTGAAATTGGTGAGTAACCTTTGAGTGTAAAGTGCTACCAGTTAATGTGTTTTAAAGAGCACTTAAATTGCAAGTTCTTATAAACTTGCACGTAGCCTCCGTGTCTGCAACTTGTCAGTTGTCTTTAAGTTCACATAAAAAAATCTGTCCATAACCACTATGTCACTAGATTGTTAGATTGCTGTTGGTTTGACCAAAAGTTTGTGAATGCATACTTTCAAATACTTAATAATTACTATATATTTGAAATATCTGTACATTATTAAAAACCTATTTTAACCTTCCAGGATGGCCTAGTATCAAAATCACTCATCTGTTTTTCCTCATATTTACAATAAATATTTATCTATGTAATTCCTATGTATACCAGAAATTAGGTCCATATTGTTTCATTTTAAAAATGTTATGGGCCAAAACATAATGTATTTTGTAAAATATAAGAAAATATATTTGGTCACTTAATGCCAAAAATGTTCAAGCTAGGGACTTTTTTTCAGTAAATACAACTTAAATATATCAAAATTTACTTGTATACCCAAAATAAGATCAACATCTTTAATATTTTTAAAATTATTGGCAAAAATATAAAATTGGTCCTTAAATTTTGGCCAACTTTGACCATGGCACATTTTTTTCTTTTTAGTACATGTGATCTGATTTTTACAGCTGGTATATATATGGATTTAATCTGTTAAATTTTTAAATTTGAAAGTTAAAGCTTAAAAATTAGTCTAGTTATTTAATTTTTCGGAGGTTCAGAATTTACAACCTCAAGACCAGTCATGTCTATTCACTACAGCCTTGCTAAGCTATTTTAAGTGATGCAAAACTGGGGTAGCACTGCTAGAATTACATGTGGCCAACCATCACTCAACCTCACCCCCCCCCCCCCCCCACCACCACCACCACGAAATAATAACATATGTTGCATTATGTACTGTTATTGTTGAATGTAATACTCTAATTGTATCCGCCAAAACAGAGTTTTGCGGATACTATGTTTTTGTCTGGGTTCCGCCGCCGCCGTCTCCGCCGCAGCATTGGATTCCGCAGAACTCCTCTGAGACCACTGGACCAATTTTTCTGAAACTTTACACAATTATCGGGTCACATGCTACACACTTTGCCTAGGCCATGTTTTATGATGTGGCCGAAAATCAGTGATCTTGACTTTGATCTTCAAGGTAATTTTGCATATTTAATATTTGGAGCCAATTTTGCACTTTGCCATTGTTAGCAGCTTGGCAGGCATTGTCTTAAATCCAATTGCTCCATTGTACTAGGAGGTCTGTGGCATTGTGTTGCGAGTTAAGCCATTCTCAATTGAGGCATTCATATAAGGATTTTGGCCTGTCAGAATGTGATTTTCTCCAAGTCAGTTTTCTGCAGTATATCAGATTTAATTTTCATTTAATGGAACTTTGGAAGGAAAATAATTCAGCATTTTTATTAATTTATTATACCATGTACAAAATATTTGTTGGTTTTGAAAAGCAGAATGTTCCTTTTATACATGAGAAGAGCCCTCATGAATGTATGTGTGTGCTGAACAGAAAATGCCGTATTATTCCTATTCTGACAGAATCAACATGGGCATTGTTATTTCTTGGCAGTTCACTAAATCTGTTGGCTTTTCTGCAATTCCTTAACTTATGCTAAACAGGCTTGTCAAATAGTTGATTTCAATGGCCTGGCTAATTTGTTTCTTGGAGATGAAGAGAGAGAGAGAGAAAGAGAGAAACACATACATGTCAATTTATAGGAAAACAATAATTTTTTACAGGAAATTGGTTAGAAGTTTATGATAATGTATAAAATGTGCAAATGTTGCATTTTAATGGGTTATTTCCCCTTTATTATGGACTGTTGTAAAATTCAGTGACAAAGGTAAAACTGGTCTCACTTTACTCCCCCTCCCCCACTTGAAATATTAAAGAATAAGTTATCATTTTTTTTTCAGAATTGTTGTCAAATGGTTGGTCTGTTGAAGAGGAATAAAATAAATGTTGAGAATGGCAGGGATAGATGCTGATTAAAGCACAAATATATATATATATATAATATATATATATGATATATATATATATATTGATATATTTTTGTGGAATTATTGGCTGTTGTAGAATTATCTAACAAAGGTTTGGTCCCACAAGAAGATGTATGAGAGAGAGAGGGTGGCAGTTGTGAATGGGAGGGTGGGTGGTTGAGGAATTGCTTCTATTACAGAGAGAATGTGTGCCACATTGGGTGCTTCATGTATTTGTTTAATAATGCAAAATATCCAGTTTGTTATTTTGGTAGGTGGCACCACACATCTCCCTATTTCCCCATATCACTGTACCCATGCATCTCTTCACCCATACCACAGATTTTTACACTTGAGTCGCTTGTCGACTACCCGTTTTCTAGTTGGAAGGCTGTTTCTGATCCAATGTATACACATTTTTGAAATCCTGAATTAAGTTTTTTTTTCAGATATATATTTTTTTTGCAAATTAAAAAAAAAAATGTTAAGAAAAAATAAAACTGATGTGTACACAGTGTGATGTTGCCTAACCAGATTAAATACAAATGATGATGCAATTTACAATTGTGAATCAACATTAATATCCAAATACTTATGATATACTGTTAATGTATAGTAAAATTTATAAAATAAAAAAGTTGATGTATTAAAAAATAGGATCTAATAAAAAAATTTACTCATTATTTTCCTGCCTCAGTATAATGACAATTAAAGTGAATTGTTTTGTTTTCCTTTCCCTGTGTCTATTTTAAATATTCAATAATTATGAATAAAATATTAATAATAATATATTTTACTTATTAAATGTCAGTTTCTTCATGACATTCATGTTAGAAATATTTCGAAAATTCAGCTGAGCTACATGACCCATTGGTCCCTTGTTTCTGTGTATTATGACCTGATTTGCTGCCTTGTCTTAACTAAAGAAAGATTTAAAATATATTACATCCTCATGTATGTCATGATATATCATCACCCACATTTTGAACAAAAATTGGCTCAACCATCTCAGGCACAGTGATATACTGACCTTTTTGTAGGAAAGGCTTTAGCGCTTTTATAATAAAAGTATGCCTTTTTTGCAGCACACTGACATTGTCCAGATAAGCATCAATGACTCTAAGAATTTCACTTGTGATGTCTTAGAAAAAAATACAACAATTTGATCCTTATAGATATGAATTTATTATTTTACACAAATCAGTAAGCACTAAGGGTCCATCCATGCCTGCCTTTTTTATCATTGAACTGGACTATCAGGTTATTATAATCTTATGATCATGTGATATATGAATGCACTTCAAAAGAAATATAGAAAATAAAACCATTAATATGTTTTACATTTTACTTATTTAGTAGTAGAATACTTACCATGCAGGAAATTAAAATTTTTACTTTATTTGCCTTCAGAAAGGAAAGGTTCAAGATGCATTGATGAAAAGGAAGTCAGCACTATCTCCGACTCCAACCATGGCTGTGAATTTACTGCAGAGTCCACAAATTTGGGCAAAAGTGTTGCTTGTCCAACAGTGAGAGGGAAAACTTGCGCAGTGGAGCACCAGGCCAAGGAAGATTATGGTAGGAAAGAGGAGAGTGATGACGGAGAAGAGAGTGAACTTGAGCCTGAAGTGCCACATGATGAAAAACTATGCGATGTGAGAAACAAAAACATCTTTATAAGAAGAATGATAACAAGTGAACCAGATCGTTTTGGCGAGAAAAAAAAAAATCAAAGAGAGTTTTCAATAGTTATCACCAATGTGCCTTCTGCCCAAAGGTTGTACTGAACTTTGCTCAGCATATATTTGGAAAACAACATGAAAAAGAACCCGAGATTATCAAGATAAATGAATTAGATGACACATGTGCAGAATAAAAAAAAAGAGGCAAAACAGTATTGAGCTATTGAGAAACAAGGCATCTCATTTCCACAACAAGCGTGTTGTAAATAGAGGGCATGGTGAAATTCATCTTGCTCGCAGGTTAAATGAGGCAGATTGGCAGTTTAACCTCCTGGACTACGGTCCATGCCCTTGATGCCTGGGCTGGTATAAGCTGTCTGCATTATGGAGGCATCAAGCTGGATGCCCAGCTAAGACAAATGATGATGAACTGCAGGGTAAAACATCAGTCATCTTGCAGAGCCAAATTATTACTGAGAGAATAATAGATGAAGCTTCAGATGAGATGAGAAAGGAAGTTTTCCAGATAATGAGGCAAGATGCTGTTGGCCAGGTGGCCCAAAATGATAAGTTGATCATTTTACTGGGGAACTTTTGGCTACAACAAAACATTGCCAACAAAATGATGCGACGTTATTATACATCTTCAGCAATGAGGCTGGTGGCTAAGCTTTTAATGAATGTCAGAACTCTGCAGGTGAATGAGGGTGACCAGTCACTGTGGGACTATTTGGTTCCAGCAAAATATGACATCATAGTAAAGGCCACGCTTGCATGCTGTGCAAAAGATGAGGTTGATGAAGAGATGGGTGTGCCGTCAAACGCACTGAAAATTGGTCACGACCTTAAAAAGTTATGCAGGATAAAAGAGAGTGAATCAATCATGAAAGGAGATGAACAAGGAAAGATACATGCAAAAGAATTCCTGAAACTCATGAAACTAAATTGGAACCGACAGGTGCTAAAGGAAGCAACCATAACGCTTGAAGAAAGGAGATATAACAAAAGGCAGCAGCTTCCACAACCAGGTATAATGCATTTAAACTCTGGCAAAGCTGTTTATCTTGCAGGGTTGTGACATTTTCATGATCCACTGGTAATTTTTTTTATAAATGGCACATCTCTACTTATAACAATCTTATTATATTCAATTAGTAAAGTATTGATTCTTTTAGACCCAGTGGCACAGTTGACATAATCCTTCAGTGGATACATTATTTAATCTAATTTGTATGAAATCTCAATCTCTTTTCCATTTTTAGTTTAAATAGGATTGTAGGTGTATTGGCTAATAGTTACTCGATGCGTACCACTTTAACTTGTATCTAGTGTACTTCATTAAAAAATATTTTCATTAATGCAAAAGCAGTCCTGTAGAAATGCCAAAGAAAGTGTTGACTAGTCTCTTAATATGCGTAACTTATGCAAGGGAGTCTTTGTTAATAAGAACAAATATTTACATAATCTGTATTCTTTGTGATTTTTTAAGCTGCCGTTGATACAAACACTTAGAGAGCATGATATCAGGAGCCTTAGATTTGGGGATTTCCTGCATCGAGTACAGTAATTGAAATGTTGGATACATTCATTTTTATATCAGATTCAATTGCCACTAGGAAAGTACTTCAGTGAGTTTGACATAATGCTATAATGGCAACATGTTCATGTGGTTGTTTTTGATAATATTGTTGAAAGCATTGTCAAACTAGCTAGTTTCCTAAAGGAAAGGCTTTGCAAGTTCAGCCTTGATCAGATGGAAAAGGAACCAACATTCGAGGACTTCAAAGATGTAGGACAGGTCACCCTTGCACATCTTATTACCTACAACAGACGACGGCCTGGTGAAATGCAAGCCCTCAAGTAAGGATAAGTCTTAAATATCTTCTAATGCACCAGCTTTGCTCATCTTAGTTTGCAAGCATGATTTCAAGTTTAGCTGTCTTAATATGGGTGTTGTACTGATTGGCTAAATCCCATTAGGTCAGATGGACATATACACACAAGTTGTAGGCTGACCAGGTTAAAGAACAAGGATGTTATTGAGTAACAGCTATGAAAGCCTTAGGATGCGAATTGCTGAGTATTTTCACTGGAGCCTGCAAAGGTTGATGAACATCCAATATCTGTTTAAAGAATGCGCATACAATAGGTGACAAGATTGCTTTATTTTAATGTGTTTTGGAAGTCTCAAAAGATCTTGAACTTATAAACATGCAGACCAACATAAATTGAGTCATATCAACATGTAAGCAACCTATGTAAATTGTGTTTTAGAGTATCACAGTATATTCAAAGAACCACTGGACTGAGTGGATGGGGCAAAGAACTCTTGGCTGAAGCTTCAGATCTTGAGAAAGAATTGGTTGCTTCTCAAGAAATGGTGGAAATGAGGGGCAAGGTGAGTGTATTATACAGCCTTTTGGTTAAGACTTTGAGCAGGGGATCCACAGTTCAAACCATACCAGAGCAAAAATGATAAAACTGGTGAATTCTCATTTGAACCTTTGCGATTCACTCTGTCTTATCTTATATGCCAATGATACAACATGACTGGCTTCTGTGGCTCAGGAGTAGAGTGTAGGACTCAAAGCCGGGAGATCGTGAGTTTAAATTTCAGCAGAGCTGGTTAGATTTTTCAAGGTCAACCCCCATGCAGGGTGAGTGCTCTGCAGGCTCGATGGGAACACTGTACCCAACAGTCGGGCTTCATTCATATATGAATGTGCCTTCGGGGGTTCCTTGGTGTTATGACACAGTATTGGGGATGAGACACACCCAGGATCCACACAAGTGAACCACACAGCCTGGTTGATGCCAGAGCATCGTGTGCAAGCCCCCGTCACTAAGTCCGAAACCAGAATGGATATTCTGCAGATGTATATATACTTAGTTAAGCATGCATAAAAAATGGAGGTGTTTACCTCCCCCAACAAAAAGTTTTTAAAAAATTGACAGATGTAGATGTTTTGTGTTACTACAAGTAGTGAAACGTCATTGTGTCGAAGTCGGAGGGACCTTCAGAAAACCTTAGACAAATCTGAGTTTAGACACAAGCGGCTTTTATTTGGTAATAATTCAACTACAGCTGTCCAGAATCTCGAGTCTGTAAATTCGAAAAAGGCAGGGTATTCGATTTAGGCGAGTTCGATACAACAAGGTTTCACTGTATTTGACTACCTGTGATGAGACCAATATTGTATTTTTACACCCGAATCTAATTAAGGAATATCTGATCTGAACATAATACAAACATATATTTACATTGGGACAGCTACAATTTTTTTTCAAAACTCATTTCTACTGAATGAACTGCACTCGGTATAATTTTCACTTGGTATATTTGCAAGATATTAAACTAGAATATGTTACAGAGGAGCCGCAAAGTACCAGTTCTCATCCCAAATGACTGCCAGAAAGCATTGGAATTCCTGACAGGTGCAGCCCTACGTGACAAGTTGAAGATCAGAAGTGATTACGTTTTTGCTAACCCAGGTAATTGTTCATAAAAGTAAATGTGTATTTCACAATGTATCACTCACAAGAATCGCTCCAGATTTTTACCTCCTCCTACTTAAAGTCAACTGATGTATAGGTATGGTGCATTGTCCATCTGGAACTGGTAACTTCAAACTGCACATCCCGTGAGGTTTTTGAAAAATATCCTTGGAAGCCTGAAAATAGGTCAGTGTGACCTACATCCTCAGAGCTTTGAGGCTTGTAAGTACCCCCAGAATAATTGAACATTTAATACAAAATCTCAAATTTCAGGATAAATAATATTTAATAATAATAATAACTTGAATTTCTTGGCACGGCAGGTACCGTCGTTTCCCCAGACAATTAACGCCTCCCCAGTCATGAATAAGCCCCCATCTTAAACTCAGATGCAAAGACTCAGATGTTTAAAATTGTTGCAAGTGTGAACTATTTTTTGTGTTTATTTGGTGAAGTTGTAAAGGATTTTTAAAGGAATAGTCATGTTGTTCCAACCCACTGATTTTGTTGACATATATATTTAAGTGCCTTATCGCCTCATTTAACCTGGTGCTGTGACCTTCACTTTTTCTCTGAAGGTCAAGTTGTAGACAGGGCGCATTGTATTTCATTAGTACAATACCTCCAAGGACTTTGATTGGATATTTCTCCAATTAGTGGAAGGCATTGATAAATAAGTCTCTCAAACTGATTAACTTTTGTTGACCTTGATGTAATTTGCACTATATAAATATTGTAAAAAAAAAATAACTCTTGTATTCACAGCATGTGACTTTTTCTTGAATACATCATGAGTACAAAAAACTGTTATATGTGTTGAACAATTGGAACATATTTTACCTCTAATTTAGCATGTAAAGCCCCAGTCACATTTGCACTTACGACAGGTTACGACAACTTGCGACTGGCGAATCATAAGTTGTCTTACGACTAGTCCTACAACTAGTCCTAACCACTCGCAGGTTGTCGTAGGTTGTCTTAAGGAGTCACAGGTACTCTTAACCAGTCGTAAGTGAGTTGTGAACAGTTCACAACCCTACGACAAGTCGGTAGTAGTCTTTGGGACTCGGTGGTGCTCGTAGGTTGTCGTACGAGTGGTCGTACGACTGGTCGTGGGTGGTCTTAGGTTGTTGGTAGCAATCGGACCTACTCTGAAGTTATCCTATGTTGTCGTACGACCGCTCGCACAGTAAAACCAAGGAGTCGTACGACTGGTCGGTAGTAATCTTATGACAAGTCGTATGGCCGTATGAAATAACCATACCCTGAAATCCTCACAGACTGAATACGACCGCTCGTAACCTAGCCCCATGTGTGACCGCAAACCTAATCCCTTCCCACATGTCGCAGGTGATCGGCACCGACTAGTCGTGACCATGAAGTCGTAGGTTGTCGGAGGCAATCTGTGGTATGTGTGACTGGGCCTGAAATAAAAATAATGGAGTCAGTATTGAGCTTTTGGAAGAGGGGGTTTGTCACAGGTCTTGGATACTACATTTTCTATTTCTTTTATATTCAGGTGGGAGTGTCCTCTGAGGTTACTTCTGTGTAGCCAAAATGTGCCAAGAAGCAAATTTAGAAGATGCAAACCTTACATCCACCAAATTAAGGAAATTCATGGCAACAGTCACACAGGTAATATATATATATATATATAGCATTGTACTATAATTATGTGCCTAGGTGCTACGTACTGTAGAGTCAGTGTAGGTTTGCTAATTTCCAGGGTTTTGTCAAGATCATTAAAATATATCACCAGACCAGGGCTGGATATACTATGGTTTAGGCATGGTTGCGCCAACGTAGCCATCTCCGTTGCCACAGAGATTTCTTTCTGGTGATATCCCATTAACAAAAAAGACTAGAAACTGGTGGTGCCACCTAGTATCCTTTTATTTTTTACGTGCTTTATAATACCCCCATCATTGCCACTTGACAGTGCTGTGAGCATTATAAGTCAAAAACTATATCACAGATGTCTTCCATGTTATGCATATTCACAGATAAGTTTTTTAGGATGAGGTTGAAATTGGGCTCATAACCTTTCCTTTAAGAGTGGCCTTGACTTTTAATATTGCCATATATGGTGAATATCACACAAAAACATGAAAATATCCACAAGGGATGCATGGATTGGTCCAAAAATCAATTTGACCAAAGATCTTTGTCAGGGTTGTCTTTTTCAGAAGACAGTTTTTTTTAGCTCAGCTGACTATAAGTCATCTGAGCTATAGTCGTGACCCATTGTCCGTCGTCCGGCCGTCTGTTAACAGGGCACGTTTTAAATTCAGAAACCGTAAGGCCTACAAATCCAAAATTCACCATAAAGTTGTATGTCCCCAAGATCTCCTACCATGCCGAAAACTGGAGCTGTGCAACTTCATTCCTGTGAGAAATTAAGCAAAAACCTCAATTTTTCAATAAAAACCTATTTTCACACTTCAGGTCTGCCTAATATCAAAACCACTGATCTATCATTCTTCATATTTACCATAGATATTCCTCTATATAGTTCCTATGTACAAGCCAGAAATTATAGGCCTGTATAATATAATTTAAAAAAATTATGGGCCAAAATATAATATATTTTGAAAAAAATCAAGAAATATATTTTGTCATTTAATGCCAAAGATGTTAAAGCTATGGAATTTTTTTCAGTAATGCAACCTGAATATATCAACATTCACTTTAATACCCAAAATTAGATCAAAATCTTCTAAAATTTTTAAAATATTAGCAAAAATATAAAATTGGTACCTTAAATTTTAGCTGAATTTGACCGTGGCACCTTTTTTTCTTGTAAGTACATTTGATTTCATTTTTACAGTCAGTGTATATATGGATTTCATCTGTTGAATTATGAAATTTGAAAGTTAAAGCTTAAAAATTAGTTTTTCTCAAGTTCTAAATGTACTAAAATTGTTATGACCAGAATACACATCTCTTGTCATTACAGCCGTGCTAAGCTTATCAGTGATGCAACACTGGGATAGCATCACTAATAGATTGCATGTGGCCATCCCTTCCCCTTCCCCCCCCTTCCAATAGCTCCGCTGACCACACAATGTATACAAATTTTCTATTCCTGAATTAAGGGATATATTTCAGAAATTTATTATTTTGCAAATTAAAAAAAAAATAAAAATTTAAGAAAAAAAATTGTGTACATGATCTGATGTTGCTTTCCCAGGTAAACTACATATGTTATTGCACTTAAGAAATGTGAATATACTTAAATAGTCAAATATATGTGATATTCTTCAAATAAATAGTAAAATTTATAAATTAAAAAAAAATGATGTATTAAAAAGATGAGGATCTAATACAAAAATTTGTATTTTCCTGCCTCTTTTGAATTGAAATCAAAGTGATTCTTAAATATTTAATAATTATGAATAAAATATTAATGATAATATAATTTACCTGTAAAATACCTGTTACATGATGACATTCATTTTACAAAAAAAAATTCTAAAATTCAGCTGAGCGACGTGACCATAGGTCCCTTGTTTGTGATTTTTATTGTTGAAGGACAACAAAAAGTACTGTGTGTATGTCATTGTGTTTGGACTGTCATCTGTGTCATATCTGGTAAACGCAATAACTTTTGAATTGCTTGAAAATTTCCTCTGAAATTTAACACACTAAATGGTCCCATGAAAATGAGTTTGAAATCTGATGAACTTGACCTTCATCTTCAAGCTAAAATCTTCCAAAACATAAACCTTTTGTGAACCCCATAAATTTTGAGGTATTTCACATTTCCCTTTCAAATTTTGTACAAGAATTGTTCCCACTGTGTTCTTGGACAAGTTCGAATACCAGTGAAATTGACCAGGTTTTCTTCAAGGTCAAATCAGCTGAATAATTCATATTGCCTTGTAAACCCCATAACTTTTGGAAGGCCTTCCGAGGAGTTAAAAAAATCTGACCTTGACCTTCTTCTTGACCTTCATCTTCAAGTCAGATCTGCCTAAATGTTCCAGAATAAAATCTCAAATGAATCCATAACCTGCTTACCTTTATCATCATCATACAAGGCCAAACCTTAAGAATCCAGGATTTCAGTTAACATCAAACTTTTGAAGGAGTCCATTTTATTCCCTCAAATATGGGAAATAGGGCTCTCATGGGGGAGACATATATCTGTTTTTGTGCCACAAAAACCAGGTCCTCTTGTTATTGTAGTAATAGAGAAGCTACTCAAATTTAAATTAAGCTATTATTATATTTTATAAACATGTAAAAAAATTGCATGAATCTCTCCATGATTTGGATTGTAAGTAATTTATTGATGTCCTTTTGTTAATCTTTTTACTTTCTTTTACAGCTTCTTGAGGTCAGCAAGCAAGATATGACAAACATCTTGTGTCACCTAGGACATACATACGATGTTCATATGGAACACTATCGTCAGACTTCTGATGTTGTTGAGCGCTTAGATATTGCTAAGTTGCTACTTATTCAGGATGCTGGACTCGTCACCAAAAACAAAAAAAAAAAATTAGAAGAAATAGATCTGAAAAACATAAGTTTCAGAGGCAAGTTTCTACATAAAGTTTAGATTTAGTCAAGACTTTTATGCAAGGACATTTATTGTCATTATAGTTTACTAGTAGTCCTTTAAACTCAATTGATTAAGATCTTTCCGAATAGACTTTGTAAACAGCTGTTTGAAAAGCAACCCAGTGTGCTTCTTGACACAAACCACAGGTTTTCCTCATTGTTGTAGATTCTTATGTTTTTAAGCATGCTGTAATAATTGGAATGTTAAAATATTTATCATGAAAAGAATGCACTTAATCGCCTTCTAAATATAATCGGCTAATGTAAATGTGATGCTTTTAATCTGTGGTAGAATTTAGTAATTTGAAGTGATTGTTTAATATAACTCAGGTTTTTTTACTATGTGTAGACATTCTGGAAGATGAGCAGGATGAAATGAATGTGGAAGATACCAGAACCAGCCAGCAAGCCATACCAAACCTGTATGGCATGGAAGAAGAGTATGAAGTTCTTGATGAGGTGGCAAAAAACTTTTGAGAAAACATCGGATGAAGGTAACAAATATTTAGCTCACTGTTTGTCATTCACAGTTCACTGTCATCTGCAGTGTACATGATGTCCCACCTTGGTGTAGCATTTCTTATCACAGGCCTTGCAGATTTTCAGAGGGATCTATACAACAGGAAAAAACTACTTTTAGACTCCCCAATTTTTCTTCATATTTAGTATATTGATTGGTGAGAAATGGTTTTCAAGAGACCTTAAATCAAGTTACCCAAACCTTGATCACCAATGAAATATATATATGGCTCCCCCAACATCCACAAAAGAATAACTTAAAGAGTTTCTTGTACTGATATTAATGGTCTTTATTCCTTTGACTTCTTGTGTGACCTTGTGTCACTGTATCATTGTACCAATACCAATATTGTAAAACTGAAACGACACAAAATTAATTCTTAAAGTTACACATAAAACAGTACTGAAAACTATACATTACAATAAAAAGAAGATTCATGATTTTATCTAAATATAATTATATCCACATACAACGTATCAATTCTGTGGACAAATAAAGACTTTACTTGTATATAAAATAGTAGAAATAATATTAATATCCTTTACAAAGTTTGTTTAGCCATAGACACAAACCAAGTGTCGCCATCTATTTATATAAATTTACATCTGTTTAATTAAGGTTCACAATAAAAAATATCTGAATATTGCAACACTATAATAATAGGCTAAACATCACACAAAAAACTCTGATAAATCTACATGGAATTAATAAGATCTGTAATATTAAACTGTGGGTCAAGGTAGCAAATAAATAGATATTAACTAAGAATATTAATATATATATACGTAGGATAATAGGCCTGAATGGCCTTTAATCTATCTCCAGTCACATAGTTAAATATTAATGAGAAAAAATATCTCTGCATACACGTGACAATTACTGGCCTCTGAGCTTACACCATACCGGTATTAAGGGTTAATTTGTTGCAATATATTAAAAACTTTTAAAGAAGTTATAGAGAATTTCATTACCACTACTCCAATCCTGGGAGCACTAATTCAAAACTTTTCATCGATGGAGTTGTGTATAAAAACATGCTGTCCCTCGAAAAATTGCATCACTTTTCACTCTTGCATCCACCCTAACAGTAAACTAGAGACATTTAGCTATAACCTAGTACCAATGGAAATTTTCTAGGCAATGGGGTGAGCATTTCGGTCTGAAACCTCCCCTGACTCCTAGACTAACTAGCTGGAACAGATAGGAACCTGTTGCTGGCTGTTCATAATTCATCTATAGTGCTGGATGACTTATACGTTGTCACATTTTCTGAGGGAGGCAAATGAGCCAAATAAATGTTAATTTGCAGGCAGCTGTCTTTAAAACAAACACAGTCCATGTGTTCCATAAAAATTCAAAGGTAAGATTTGTTCTAAGGTTAAGAGTAAACTCAGGTTAATTAGAATGGTTTCAGATAGTCAGTTTTGTTACAGGAGGTTGAAAGCAGTAGTGATGTTTGTGTAATTGGTGATTATACTTGGATTCAAAATTTTATCATAAGTACTCCCATTGTACATGTCACATATGTATGGGAAAAGTAATAGTCCAGCATTTAAGTGTTATACCTGATGTATATCTCATGTACAGGTCCGCATTAGGCCTGTAGGCCTTGTTTATTATAAAGTGAGCTTTTAGAATTAATTATGGATTTTATACTGACACTAGTCATTTTGTTAAATGAACTTAAATAAACAAGATAACAGTTCTGAACAATTTTGGATGATTAACTGCCCTTGATTATTTCCAGTTTAATATTCTGTATATTTTGCTTGATTTTTTTAACGCATACATGTCAACACATCTGGGCTTGAACATTGCTTGTTTTCTAGATATTCCTGCACCACCTCCTGCAAAAACATCTGCCAAAGGAAAAGGTAAAAGGCATAAGTGGACAGTGGAGGAAGAGGATGAACTAAAAATGCTCTTCAAAGAGAAATTCCGCACAGGACTATGCCCAAGACTAGATAAGCTGAAGAAGGCGAGGAAATCATCACAAGAAGCAGAAGGGGAAATCTGGAAACAAATACTCTACAATATTAAAAAAAAAGTGAACAACATGATTTTGAAAAGAAACAAGCTATAAATTTATATTTTCAGATGAGACCACCAGATTTGCTATTCTTAACCATTTAACACCTGATAAGTTCTGTTAGGAGCTGCAGGTGGCATGGCCTTTGAATCACCTTTCTGTCTTTTTAAATAATCTCTTGTTCAACATTACACAGATGCACAGACTGAACATTGCACCGTTGGGACTTGTGTTCTTTCCCCATTTTAATTTCATTCAATATTGGGTAGTTAATTAACATACACTTAATTGTCCTCTTTTTAATGAACCTGTGAGCTTTGAACCTGTGTACATAGTTGTTCGTTTAACATCGAACGTCATCCTAACATTTACTCTTTCTATCTCAAAATTTTGTGTAAAAATCTGACCTCAAAACTTTCTCAAATTTTACTTCATTTTACTCAAATACTCAAATTTATTTCATATCTGCATTGACTTTAATTTTATGGAGGAAAACTAGAATCCTAAAAATATGTCTGCTAAAGTGTTCATTATTTGACAGGAATAATCTCTGAAACAACTTCTCTCAAGTTTATGCAGACATTTCCAGTAAGTTGAATTTTGGGTGAGTTGCAGGAAGCTAAACTTGGTTATTTGTTAAAATAAGGTTACTTAAATTTCAATATCAGGAAAGGCTGGAGCTATCATCACCAAATTTTATGCATATGTTGGTAACTTGAGGCATTGATGGCACCACTAGCATTAGCATTTTTTTATGGGGGTCTCTACTCATCAACTAGCATCCTCCAATTTTATGCAAAAATCGTTCAAACAGTTGTGGCTTTGAAATGTTTTTTGGCATAAACTTATAAACTGCATAAATTTATAGGGGAACAGCTAAAAAAAAAGCTTATTTAAAAACAATGAGCCACATTGTTTAAAGATTTCACAAAAATTATCCAAAAGACAAGCTCTCTCAAGCGTGTTCAGATGAATTGGGTTTGATGAATTTAGTTACAGGAATTTGAACTTGGTCATTTAGCCAAGTATGCATACTGACATAACTGTTAACAATCTCTGAAACACCACTAACCAGCATCAGCAGCACATTTTATGCAAATGTTGGTCATATGATTCATATTTGTTTTTTTTTTTTTTTTTAGTTTTTGCGGTGCCATCCATATCAACTTGATTTTTTGACAGATGAAAACCATTAATTTTACTCTCTTTCGGCGGAAAAATGTTTTATGATGAAACTTTAAAGCTGACTGATGTAATTGTTCCTTAGAATTATTCTAGGGTGGGGTTCTTTCGATTTTTGAGGAATACATTAGGGGTACATTGGGTTTTGGTAGCTAGCTAAAGTTGGTCTTGTGGCCTTGGTAAGCCTATTTCAATAGCCTGATGAGCGGACGTATCTGCGAAACAGTCTGTAGCGACAGTATCATGTTGTTTTTCTCCAGTGTTATATAGAAGGATAGATAAATAGATAGGTAGATAAATAGATAGGGATAGAGAGATGCATACACACATAAAGTCTCATACAATTAAATCAGAGAAAAAAATTATTACAAAGTTCTGATAATAAAATGTACAAATATTCCTTTTTTTTATGGGCTGTTTTTGAGTGTTGCACAATTAATTGACATAAAGGTTCAGTCCCCCCCCCCCCCCCCCCCCATATGAAAATTTCATCATAAAACTTGCTCATAAAATGACACTGGTTATAAAATAAGGTTGAAGAATAGCAGGGAACAATGTTGATTAAAGAGAAACTGTTCATGTATTGAGATATTTAAATTATATCGCTTTAAAAAGGTTACATTACCTGATCATATATACATTACTTTTTATATAAAGATTACATCGACCTAGGACCCCTTATCATATATTTAATATTTGCTATAACATTGGAGAAAAAGCAACACTATAAATCACAAAAGACTGTTTTACATGTATGTCACAATCATCGGGTGAAAATAGCACTTTACAATGGAGGTTAATTCTACCTTTTATTATTATTATGATTATTATTATTACACGGACCCAGATTTAGATTTATAGGTATAGATCATTTAGATAAAATTATTTAAAAGATATCTATTATTTCTGAGAAAGGTTTTTTTGCATGTTTTTTTATCTAGATTACCTTTATGGGTATAAATTTAGATCATTTTATTAATATTAATGATTTAGAGAGCAGTGTAGGTATATTGCTAGGTTAAGATTACAAATGTATATATTTAAACAAGGTATGGATAAGGTTAGTCAAAACTCAGAACACAAGGACTTACATTATGCGAAACTGTAGCTTTCAACCGTATCACATGGTCATCATCAGCAGTCTAGCTTCCTTGTGTTGAGAGTTTTAACTAACCTTATGGAATCTCCAAGGACAGGATCGAACATGCATAGTTTGAAGGTATGGATACATAACATATTGTGTGAGAGGGTGAGTGCAAGTGGGTGAGGGGTTGGCGCATGAGCGGGTCTGTATGTGAGAGTGTGTCTGTGTGACCATGTTTAAGTGAGAGGGTTTTTTGGGGGGAGGGTGGATGGTTGATTGAATGCCCATGTCACAAAAAGGTGTGGTACATTGGCCACTTCATGTGTTGATTTGCAACTGCAAAATAATCTAGTTTTAATGTAACATTCATTTTTTTGTGGAAACTTTATTTTCAAATGTAAAAAAAACCAGGATTTGAATCCTAACATTCAAATGTGATAAGAAATGCTTTAATATGAAGTGGTTGTGGACATGTTAAGATTGAATAAGATTATATAATAATTTGCAGCATTTCAGTGTATGTCTTTAAGTTCACTTGGTTTTTTAATGCCATATACCATATCCATATATAGGATTCAAAGGTCAAGTTAGCAGGCCTGCATTGTTCATGAACAAGCTGGAATACACGTAAATTTTGCTAGGCTCATTTCTCTATTTCTAAAGAAGACTTCAGTTATACTTATAAAGTGATGCACAATAAGAAAGCCTAGCACACCTTTTTTAAAGTTTTTACCATATTTTTCATTTTAGAACTTGTTGATAGGCAAAATTTGTGCAGAACCAAAACCAGCACAAGTTATAAGTTTTATTTAATCTTTTAACACAGCAACCTTTGATTTCATATTACACATGTATTGGAACTGGAATAGGTGGTAATTATTCCCATCCCCCATGATTTTGGGATCAAAAGGTCAAAGGTCATGATGACAGGTTTCTTTTGTTCATGAACAAGGCTGATTCAAGGTTATTTGTAATACTTTTTTCCATTACTAATGACAAATTTTCATTTAAACTTAATACACTGATATACAGTCATAATACCTAGTACAGCTATATTTCAATTTTAGGGCCAGTATTTGGACAAACAAAATTGTAAATGTTGCACCACAGCTCAAGTTAAAGGTTTTGTGTTGTCTTTATAACTCAACAACCACGCAGACTTACTCTTTTATGTATATTGTATTTGCATAGGGAATTAGGGATCCCCTGTATGATTTAGGGGTCAAGATCATAATATCTGATTAAAACTCTGTTAGGCTCGTTGCTTCATTTAATGATGAAGACATTAAACTAACTGGACAGATGTACAGCGATAAATCCCAGAACAGTTGTTAAAATGTTACTCCTATTTTAATTTCTGGAGCAGTAATTAGTACTTCATGAACAAGTTTGCACAAAGTTTCCCAACCCAGCTCCGCATAAAGTTTAGGGATAACTCTTAACCACTCACAAAAATATAGCTTGCATATTTCATATATGTATGGTATAGGGGGTTCAGAATCCAACATGATTTAGGGGTTAAATTTCCAGGATTGGCTTCCTGGCTCTTGGCAGCTAGCTCTGTTCTTCTCCCATTTCTTGTTGAAATATTCAACATACCTTACACTGTTTTACCTTAATACATATCTCATATTGATCTTGTGTACCTATGATGACAATTGTGATGAATGTTCATCATGTAGCTTACGCTTAAGTTCTTTTTACTGTTTATTTAATAAAGAATGAGTTTGAATAATCTTGTTACATGTGCTACTTTTTGGTCGTATTTTTCTTCCTTGTCCCACTTCATAGTTGAGCTGACCAAAAGTTGCACGGTGTATAAGTCAACTGAGTTATTCTTTATTGTGTTTGCTCAGCATACCACATGGATGGCATGTTTTGACACAGTTGAACATAGACAGCTGTATTTGAAAATCCAGGGGGGCTCAAAAATCACCTTGGAAACATGAAATTATAGGTCTATAACTTATGCCCACCACATAAATGCACCTACTACATAACTCTCTCTTTTTGACCAGGTTCCGCTGTCTCTGCCGCTGCCGTCTCCATTGCTGCCACGTTCGTTTCAAGATCGAGAACCCTGAGACCACTGGACCAATTTTTCTTAAACTTAACACAATTTTTGTATCACATGTGAACTGGTGCCTAACCATTTAGCGTTGACCTCCTACCTTTCTTGGCTGCACTGTGTCCTTCTGTGCGGCTGTGTTCAAACCCCCCATTATGGCCATATGTCTGGAACATTTTGAGCGATAGGGGCGAGAATTTTGCAAATTTTTTCATCTTGGGTAGGTTTTCTATTTTTGTGACAGGTGGCGCCACCTACCTCCTGTGACCGATCAGGCTGAAATTTTGCATATTTATTCATCTTTCGTAGGTTACCCGGTATCGATTTTTGTGAAGCTAGCTTCAATTACCTCTATGTTAATGCTAAAGAAATTCAAGACTGCTTTTCCAAATGTACAGGTCTAATATAGCCCTTTACTATACCCAAAACTGGTGGCGCCACCTGCAACCATTTTTGCACAGGGTCCATCCATTTGTCTGCCTTGGGATAAAATCATTCATATCTCTGCAATGGTATATATGGCTTATCTGCCTGAAATTTGGCATGTGTATACATCTTGGATACATTTTTCGTTTATATGACAGGTGGCGCCACCTATGTTTCTGATACTCAAAACAAGACTTCACCTGTATGTACACTCTGATTTTGGCAGTTATACGTAGTTGCTCGTCGACTACCTGTATGTTCGTAGGCTCCCAGTGAAAAGATGTTTAAAAGGCATGGTAGGATCGCAGTCTATATACTGGTAAGTGTAATGTAGGCTCACAGTCTATGGGCAAATATCTTTAATGTAGGCTCACAGTCTATGGACAAGTAACTGTAATCTAGGCTCACAATCTATGGACAAGTAACTGTAACATAGGCTCACAGTGGAAAGATATTTTGAAAGAAGGATAGGCTCACAGTGAATGGACAAGTAACTGTAATTCAGGCTCACAGTAGAAAGATATTTTAAAAGAAGGATAGGCTCACAGTGAATGGACAAGTAACTGTAATGTAGGCCCACAGTGGAAAGATATTTTACAAGAAGGATAGGCTCAGAATCTATGGACAAGTAACTGTAACATAGGCTCACAGTTGTAAGATATTTTAAAAGGATGATAGGCTCACAGTGAATGGACAAGTAACTGTAATGTAGGCTCACAGTAGAAAGATATTTCAAAAGAAGGATAGGCTCACAGTGAATGGACAAGTAACTGTAATGTAGGCTCACAGTGGAAAGATATTTTAAAAGAAGGATAGCCTCATAATGAATGGACTGGTAACTGCACAGTAGGCTCACCATGAACTTATGCACCAAAAGTGCAACAGATTCACATTATGTGGACTGGACTTTAAAGACTCGCTTTGAAAGATGCGTATCAAAAGAAGGATAGGCTCACAGTGAATGGACTGTAACTGTAATGTAGGCTCACAGTGGAAAAATATTTAAAAAAAGGATAGGCTCACAATCTATGGAAAATTAACTGCAATGTAGGCTCACAGTGGAAAAATATTTTAAGAGAAGGATAGGCTCACAGTCTATGGACTTGTAACTGTAATGTAGGCTCACAGTGGAAAGATATTTTAAAAGAATGGATAGGCTCACAATGAATGTACTGGTAACTGTACAGTAGGCTCATCATGAACATATGCACCAAAAGTGCAACAGATTCACATTATGTGGACTGGACTTAAAAGACTTGCTTTGAAAGAATAAAATGCGTATCAAAAGTAGGTGGGCTCACAGTGAATGGACTTGTAACTGTAATGTAGGCTCACAGTGGAAAGATCATTTAAAGAAGGATAGGCTCACAGTGACTGGACAAGTAACTGTAATGTAGGCTCACAGTGGAAATATATTTTAAAAGAAGGATAGGCTCACAGTGAATGGACAAGTAACTGTAATGTAAGCTCACAGTGGAAAGATCATTTAAAGAAGGATAGGCTCACAATCTATGGACAAGTAACTGTAACATAGGCTCACAGTGGAAAGATATTTTAAAGAAGGATAGGCTCACAGTGAATGGACAGGTAACTGTAATGTAAGCTCACAGTGGAAAGATCATTTAAAGTAGGATAAGCTCACAGTGACTGGACAAGTAACTGTAACATAGGCTCACAATGGAAAGATATTTTAAAAGAAGGATAGGCTCACAGTGAATGGACAAGTAATTGTAATGTAGGCTCACAGTAGAAAGATATTTAAAAAAAAGGATAGGCTCACACTGAATTAACTGGTAATTGTAATGTAGGCTCACCATGAAAATATACACCAAAAGTGCAACAAATTCACATTACAGACTTGCTTTGAAAGATGTGTATCAAAAGCAGGATAGGCTCACAGTTTATGGACTGGTCTCTGATCAGTGAGGCCTACAGTGACATACCTGTCAAAATCACGTTAGCCCACATTATATGGATGATGATAAAAGTACAGGCCCACAGTGTGCAGACCAGTTTTGTGCAGAAGGCTCGCAATGTAACTATAGTGTGTACATGTAATGTGAGTCTCATAATGGTGTTTTGAACAAACATGTAGGCTCACAATGTCTATGGATACACCAAGTCTCAGAAAGTATCTGTTGTCAATAGTGCCGTCTGTCTGTCCGTCTGTCTGTCTGTTCGTCCGTTAACCAGGCACAAATCGTAAAGACTTTACCTAGAATCTTAATTCTTGACACACTGAGAGGTCCATGAAAAATCTCCTTAAAAACCAGAAATTAGGTCTCTGTTACCCATATCCTTCGAGCTATGGGGCCCCAAAGTACCCCCTCAGAATAGTAAAAAATTTCATACAAAAACTTCAATATCTCATTAACTACTTGAATGATGGTCATGATTTTTGGCATACATATTGATCATGAGACGTTACATCAGTTCCTGTAGACTGGTGGCACCACCTGTATTTTTCGATTTTTTACGAATGTTTTTCTCTATTTTTGAGACCTTTAAAAATGTGAACAGCTGTTAACAAGGCACAAATCATAAAGACTTTACCTAGAATCTTAATTCTTGACACACTGAGAGGTCCATGAAAAATCTCCTTAAAAACCAGAAATTAGGTCCCTGTTACCCATATCCTTCGAGCTATGGGGCCCCAAAGTACCCCCCCAGAATAGTAAAAAATTTCATACAAAAACTTCAATATCTCATTAACTACTTGAATGATGGTCATGATTTTTGGCATACATATTGATCATGAGACGTTACATCAGTTCCTGTAGACTGGTGGCACCACCTGTATTTTTTGATTTTTTACGAATGTTTTTCTCTATTTTTGAGACCTTTAAAAATGTGAACAGCTGTTAACAAGGCACAAATCATAAAGACTTTACCTAGAATCTTAATTCTTGACACACTCAGAGGTCCATGAAAAATCTCCTTGGAAACCAGAAATTAGGTCTACACATATCCTTCGTGCTAAGGGGCCCCAAAGTACCCCTTAGAATAGTCAAAAATTTTCATACAAAAACTTCAATATCTCATTAACTACATCACTGATGGTCATGATTTTTGGAATACATATTGATCATGAGATGTTTCATCAGTTTCTGCAGACTGGTGGCGCCATCTGTATTGGTTCAGGTTTTTTTAAAGAATTTTTTCTCTATTTTTGAGACCTTTAAAAATGTGAACAGCCGTTAACAGGGCACAAATCATAAAGACTGGACCTAGAATCTCATTCTTGACACACTGAGAGGTCCATGAAAAGTCTTCATGGAAACCTGAAATAAGGTCTCTCTTACCCATATCTTTTGAGCTGTGGGGGGCTCCCAATTTCCCCCCCCCCCCCCCCCCCCAGAATTATGGAAAATTTGATACAAAAGCTGAAATATCTGAACAACTAATGCAGAGATCACCATAATTGTTTGCATGGATATTGATCATGAGCTGTTCCATCAGTTTCTGCAGACTAGGTGCGCCACCTCAATTTTTTTCAAATTTTTACCAATTTTTTTCTCTTTTTTTTGAGACCTTTAAAGATGCGGTTATCTGTCAACAGGATACAAATCCCAACAACTAGACCTAGAACCTTCATTCTTGTCATGCAAGGAGGCCCATGAAAAGTGCCTGTGGAAACTTGAAATTAGGTCTCTGTTATCCATATCCTTCAAGCTATAGGCCTCTGAAGTATCCCTCAGAATAATGGACAATTTGATACAAAAACTGAAGTATCTGAACAACTAATGTGGAGATAACCATGATTCTTTGTATGGATATTGACCATTAAGTTTTTATTAGTTTCTGCAGACTGGTGGAGCCACCTGTAATTTTTATCCGCCAAAACGAAGTTTGCGGATACTATGTTTTTGACCGGGTTCCTCCGCCGCCACTGCGTTCATTTCCACAGAACTCCTCTAAGTCTAATAGACCGATTTTTCCAAAACTTACACCAGTTATCGGGTCACATGTGAACTGGTGCCTAACCAATTTGCGTTGACCTCTGACCTTTCCTCTCTGCCCAGCATCCATTTGTGCGTCTGTTTCCACACATAAACCCTCATATCTGGGGAACCGTTTGACCGGTCAGAAAATAAAATTTATACAAATGTAGCCCTTGGATAGCTTTATAACATACACAAACTAGATGTGTCGGTACGACACGAATGCCCCCGCCTGGGGCAAATTAGAAACATTTGTTAAATTTTGTAAAATTTTTTTTTAAGTTCAGGAGGTGTTGTATGGTCAAAAGTAGGTCAAGAAGGGCAAAATGCAAACTCGATCTGTAACGGGTCATTATCAAGGAACACACCAAAAATCAGGCGAGTATGCAGGCATTGTGAAAAAAAGTCCATACATGTGCATTTTTCATAAAAATTTCTGTCTTTCATAAAATTTTCTATGTTCAGGATCTGTCATATGGTCAAAAATAGGTTAACTGGGACGAAACGCGAACTCGACCTGTAAGTGGTCATTATGCCCCCACAGACCAAACATTGGGCCAGTATCTGTAAGCATTGCACTGCGAAACTAGAATATTAGCAAAAGCTGGTAATCAGTTATAAATTTAAATTGGAGAGGTATGTACCATGTTTTATAACAATCAACCAAATGCTTCCTGAGAAATATCCCCCTAAGTTTTTTTTTCTTTACTAAGCTCTGTGACCTTGAAAAGTAGGTCAAGACCACCCATCTTTGAACCTGACCAAGATTTTGTAAATATGATGCAAAAGCACTGAAGTAATGAAGTTCCTTAGTTGAATACCTTTGAAGATATCCTGCACAAAGGCCAAAATTGAAAAATCCGATTAAATTTCATTAAAAAATCAGAAATTGCAGGTGATGCCACAAAAATTGTGCAGCACGTACAGACCATCAGTCCTAATGATCATAGTAAGTTTTGTGAAAATCCACACAATGGTCCCTGAGATATAAGCTTCTGAGTGTTTTTCTATAATCAGCTCTAAAATGTAGAAAAATGGGTCAAGGTCACCCATCTTCGAACTTGACCGAGATTTTATCCATATACTGAGGAAATAAAATTCCAACGGTGAATCCTTTTAGAGATATCCCAATCACAAGGTAAAAGTTAACAGACGCGGAACTGACAGACGGACGGACACCCGACAGACAGATGGACGGATAGACGGACAGCTTGGGTGACGACAATAGCCCAACAGCCTATGAGCTGAGGGCTAAAAACGGCTGTACATGTACATTTGTCATGAAAATTTATATTTTTCATGAAATTTTCTATGTTTAGGAGCTGTAAAACAATCAAAAGTAGGTCAACCTGGACGAAACGCGAACTCGATCTGTAACTGGTCATTATCTGCCCACAAACCAAAAATCAGGCCAATATCTGCAGGCATTGCGAAAAAAAGTCCGTACATGTGTATTTGTCATGCAAATTTCTATTTTTCCTGAAATTTTCTAAGTTTAGGAGCCGTAAAACGGTCAAAAGTAGGTCAACCGGGACGAAACGCTAACTCAATCTGTAACTGGTCATTATCTGCCCACACAACAAAAATCAGGCCAATATCTGCAGGCATTGTGAAAAAAAATCTGTACAACTGTTTGATTTCGGGAGGACGGAAGGACGGACATGGGTAAAACTATATGCCCCGGCCACTTTGTGGCGGGGGCATAAAAATGGTGCCGCCACCTGTAAACATGTTTGCACAGTGTCCATCTGTACACCTGCCTTGGGTTAATATCACTCATATCTCTGCAGTGAATTGACTTATTCACCTGAAATTCGGCATGCGTATACATCCTGGATAACTTTCTTGATTTTATGACAGGTGGTGCCACCTACATTCACGTTCAAGCTGATGACATCCAAGCTCATATCTGGGGAACCGTTTGACTGATCAGGAAATAAAATTTATACAAATGTAGCCCTTGAATAGCTATATAACATACACACAAAATGGTGGCGCCACCTGTAACCATGTTTGCACAGTGGCCATCTGTTCATCTGCCTTGGGTTAAAATCACTCCTATCTCTGCAGTGAATTGACTAATTCACCTGAAATTCGGCATGCGTATACATCCTGGATAGCGTTCTTGATTTTATGACAGGTGGCGCCACCTACATTCACGCTGATCACATCCAAGTTCATATCTCGGGAACCGTTTGACTGATTGGGCCAAAATGTTGCATGTGTATAGATCTCACATAGCTCTTTATCATACACAAAACTGGTGGCGCCACCTACAACCATTTTTGCACTGTCAGTCTGTTTGTCTGCCGTGGAATAATGTCACTCATATCTCGGCCGTGGTTTAATATATGTGCCTAAAATTTTGCAGTTTTATACATCCTGGATAGTTTTCTTGATTTTTTGACAGGTGGTGCCACCTACATTATAGTTTATGCTGCAGACATCCAAGCTCATATCTCGGGAACCGTTTGACTGATTGGACCAAAATTGTGCGTGTGTATAGATCTCACATAGCTCTTTATCATGCGCAAAACTGGTGGCCCCACCTGCAATCATTTTTGCACAGCGTCCGTCTGTTTGTCTGCCATTGAATAATGTCACTCATATCTCGGCAGTGGTTTCACATAGCTGCCTAAAATTTTGCAGTTTTATACATCCTGGACAGCTTTCTTGATTTTATGACATGTGGCGCCACCTACATTATAGTTTATGCTACAGACATCCAAGCTCATATCTCGGGAACCTTTTGAACAATTGGACCAAAATTTTGCATGTGTATAGATCTCACATAGGTCTTTATCATACACAAAACTGGTGGCGCCACCTACAACCATTTTTGCACTGTCAGTCTGTTTGTCTGCCATTGAATAATGTCACTCATATCTCCGCAGTGGTTTCACATAGCTGCCTAAAATTTTGCAGTTTTATACATCCTGGACAGCTTTCTTGATTTAATGACAGGTGGCGCCACCTACATTCTAGTTAACGCTGCACACATCCAAGCTCATATCTAAGAAACCATTTGACGGATTGGGCCAAAATTGTGCATGTGTTTAGATCTCACATAGGTCTTTATCATACACAAAACTGGAGGGGCCACCTGCAACCATTTTTGCACAGCGTCTGTTTGTCTGCCGAGGCCTAAAATCACTCATATACATGTAGTGGTTTGACTTTTCTGCCTAAAACTCCGCATATGTATACAACTTGGACAGCTTTCTGGATTTGTGGTAGGTGGCACAACCTACATACACATTTAGGCTGCAGACATCCATGCTAATATGCAACATACCTCACTCTATTTCCCCTTGCCACTCAATCCATGCCTCACTTCACCTGTTCCACTCTGATTTTGGCTGATACACGTAGTCACTTGTCGGCTACCTGTATTCTAGTTTTTAATGTTTACACATTTTTTTTCTCTATTTTTGAGATATATAAATACAGACTTAATCTTGGCCTGTTGGTTAATCTGTTTGATGCTTCAGTTGAATGAGTATATACTACCATTCTGATGATAAAATTTCCTTTTGCGAATCTCTTCCCAGTCAGCTGAGCGTCTTGACCCATGGGTCACTTGTTAGATATTCCTTATGCCAGGCAATGTTTACAATCACATGTATACAGTTCTCTGTGGGTATGTAAATTATAAATAATTTGTATCAAATGGTCAACTTAATTCAAGATTTTGCCATCAGTGAGATGTATCTGTATTACAGTTTTGCATTCAATATGCATCTGTAATAATTTTTAGTGAACCTGTGAGCTAATGCGATGGTATGGCGGCGTCCTTAGTCTGTCGTCTGTATGTTAACCCATATTATCTCGATCATGACTGGAGCTAGCATCATGAAATTTAATGCAACAAGGCCTACAGGCCTAATGCGAACCTGTGCATATGGATATACACCAGGTATAACGCTTCAATGCTGAACCACTACTTTTCATATATATGAACAATGCAAGTACTAAACATTTTGAACAAGAAACAATACACAAACATCACTGCTGAAATTCTGGCATGGGTGCACACAACACAAAAATTATTGTAGGTGGCACCACCAGTCTTGTATACGACAAAGCTATTTGACATGTATAAATATGCCCAATTTCGGGCTGATATATCAAATTCTTCCGTAGAATTAAGCAGGTACATACACTTTGCAAAAGTCATTGTAGATGGCGACACCTGTCTTGTGAGTGAGAAAGCCATTAAAGACACAGACAGGTCAGAATATCAGGCCAATACATCAAACTTACCTTGAGTCAGATGAACGGGGCTGACCAGGCTTAGGTGAGAAAGGCTGTTGCCCCGAGTGTACTGTGACAAATTACTGGCTCAGGCTACTGCACTGAGTGAACTCTTGACCTGCACCTGGCTAGACTGAGTGAACTTTTGACCTGTACCTGGCTGCACTGAATGAACATGAGGTTATCACATGATACTCATGAGGTGATCACATGCTACCCATAAAATGATCACATGCTGCCCATGAGGTGATCACATGCCTTGTGCTTGGCTGCACTTGACCTAAATCTGGCTGCACTGAATGAACTCTTGACCTGTTGCCAAATCTGAAACAGTTGGCAGTTTCTCAACCTATTCAAGAAACATACACAATCTTGGCCTGTTATGTAACTCTGCTAAAGTTTATCCAACACAAACCATTTGAACAAACTTGAGAAGGCTCGCCTCTGGGATCATTTCTGTAAAATATTGAACAATTTGGCTGGACTCTTTACAAGAAGAAGAAGTTTTTTTTTTCAGCTTTTCACCTGTAAAATCTAAGTAAATGCAGATAGCAAAAATAAGCTGAATCCATCAACATTTGATATGTGACTGATAATTGCATAAAATTTGGGGATGGTAAGCTCCTGCTATTCCTGAGAAATTATGAATAGCGTACAGATGATATGTAATATCATAAATCTACATTTTTTAAAAGCTTTTAAAAAACATTCTTGTCAATATTTTCCATAGATATTCTGAAATCTAAATGTCTAGAGGCATGATGTAATGGATGCTGATAAACTGGTGCTAGGCTAGATGTATCTGCTTCACACAGCTAACATTTATGGTAAAATGACTCAATTCAATCTTTATAATTCAGCCAAAATTCATTTTTTGGAACCATAAAAGACAATTATTATTAGAATGATTCAGGGAATTATTCTTGCAAAATATTAAACAAACTGGCATCAGTATCATCAGTCGAAAAACGTTTTGTAGGTTTATAACTCATATGGGAAAATACAGCAAAATGGCAAAGTTCAGCTTCCCATAACTCAGCCAAAAATCACTGAACCAAAACCATTTGAACAAACTTAAATTATCAACTTCTAAGGATAATTAATGTATGAGATTTAAGAATTTGGCCCAGTGGTTTTTGAGAAGAAGATTTTTGTAGCCACTTAGCTAACATGGGCTGTTATGGCATATGACTAAATTCAGCTTCCCATAACTTAACCAAAAGTTACTGAACTGAGACCATTTAAACAAACTTGAATTATCAACATCTAAGGATAATTAATGTGTGAAATTTAAGAATTTGGCCCAGTGGTTTTTGAGAAGAAGATTTTTGTAGCCACTTAGCTAAAATGGGCTGTTATGGCATATGACTAAATTCAGCTTCCCATAACTTAGCCAAAAGTCACTGAACTGAGACCATTTGAACAAACTTCAGAAAGCACTACCCTAGGATCATTTCTGTGCGATATTAAACAATTTGGCCATTTCGTTTCAGAGAAGAAGTTATTTGTAGCTGTCAGTATGATACGGTCACTGATGACCCCCTTACAAAAAAGGCCAATGCAGGTGGCGCCACCAATACCTCAATTTCAGATATGACTCATGTGACCAACATTGGCATAAAATTTAGTGATGATAACTCAAGCCATTTCTGAGATTGTAATTTTAGTATGCTTTTTTGGACAGATGACTAAGTTCAACTTCCTGTAACTCGGCCAAAAATCACCGAACTTAAACCATTCGAACAAACTTGAGAGAGATTGTTTCAGGAATCATTTCTGTAAAATATTGGACAATTTGGCTGAACAGATTCGGAGAAGAAGATTTTTTAAACTTTTTTAGCTTTTTCCCTATAAAATCTAAGAAAATGCAGTTAGCCAAAAAATAGAGTTTTTTAGATGACTAATTTTATGCATAAGATTTCGTGATGCTAATTCTTGCCGTTTTCAAGATAGTATGGGTTAACGTACAGACGCCGGACGACGCCACACCATCGCATAAGCTCACAGGTTTGCTAAAAAATTAGCCATCTGAAAAACTCTGCATTTTCTTAAATTTTATAGAGAAAAAGCTAAAAAAACCTTTAAAAATCTTCTCCTCCAAAACACTCAATCCAAATTGTTCAATATTTCACAGAAATAATCTTTTATACCATCTCCCTCAATTTTGTTCCAATGGTTCAAGTTCGTTGACTGTTGGCCGAGTTACAGGAAGTTGAACTTAGTCATCTGTCCAAAAAATCATACTAAAATGACAGTCTCAGAAACGGCCAGAGCTATCATCACCAAATTTTTTGCCAGTGTTGGTCACAACAATCATATATGAAATTCAGGTATTGGTGGCGCCACCTGCATCGACCTTTTTTGTATGGGGGTCATTGGTCATCTGTACATTAATCCATAATTTCTCAGGAATAGCAGGAGCTACCATTCCCAGATTTTATGCAGTAATCTGTCACATATCAAATGTTGTGGGATTCAGCATATTTTTTTGCTATCTGCATTTACTTAGATTTTATAGGGAAAAAGCTGAAAAACTTTTAAAAGTCTTCTTCTTGTAAACAGTCCAGCCAAATTGTTCAATATTTTACATAAATTATCCCAGAGGCAAGCCCTCTCAAGTTTGTTCAAAATGGTTTGCATTTGATGAATTTTAGTGGAGTTACACAAATTTGAACAGTCATTCGGCCAAGTAAGCATACTGACATAGTACTCTCAGAAATGACAGAAGCTAGCATTACCAGGTATTGTGTAAATGTTGGTCACATGACTCATATTTGAAGTTGCAGATTTTGTGGTGCCACCTACATTGACCTGTTTTTTATGGACAAAAAAACTCATTTTTAGCCTCTTTCAGCTTAATGATGAAACTGTCAAGTTGAATTGTTCAATTTTTTAAAAGAATTATCCTATAGGACATGGTTCTTTCAATCATATCAGAATGTACTGAGTTTGTTGATTTTTGGTCGAGTTGTGAAAAGCTTAAGTTGTTCTTATGGCCATTATTATGTCTTTTTCAAACAGAGGACTGCAATAGTGTTCTTCTACAATATTATTGTTTCAATTATATCTTCTGTAACATTGCACAAAATTTATTCTTAGGTTGGCTTTGTTCAAGTTTACTAGAATGATTTTTTAGCAGAACTATTGGACCTTTAACAATGAAAGTACTGCATCTTTTATTATTCTAGATATTTTGATAAAAAGTTTATGAATATGTTGGCTTGAAAAAAAAAACATTTTAGCCAAAGTCTTTCAATGTGTGTAAACAGATATACCAACAGCCCAAGATTGAATCCGTATCTTTAAATAGGTTGAGAAACTGCCAACTGTTTCAGATTTGGCAACAGATCAAGAGTTCATTCAGTGCAGCCAGATATAGGTCAAGAGTTCAATCAGTGCAGCCAAGCACAGGGCATGTTATGGGTGACATGTGGACACCTCATGGGCACCAAGTGATTGCTTCATGGGTGTCAAGCCCCTGAGGGCAGGGCCCCTGCATGAGCTTATGCAATGGTGTGGCTACTATTTCAGATTTGGCAACAGGCTAGAGGTCAGTCTTGATCTATTTATAGCTTTGGCAGACTGCCAACTGTATCAGATTAGGCAACAGCTCAAGAGTTCACTCAGTGCAGCCAGGTATGGGTCAGGAATTTACTCAGTGCAGTAGCTGCATTCTATTTATAGCTTTGGCAAACTGCCAACTGTGTCAGATTATGCAACAGGTCAAGAGTTCACTCAGTGCAGCCAGGTACAGGTCAAAAGTTCACTCAGTCTAGCCAGGTGCAGGTCATGCGTTCACTCAGTGCAGTAGCCTGAGCAAGCAATTTGTCACAGTTCACTAGGGGCAACAGCCTTTCTCACCTAAGCCTGGTCAGCCCCATGCATCAGACTCAAGGTAAGTTTGATGTATTGGCCTAATATTTTGACCTGTCTATGTGTCTTTGATGGCTTTCTCGCTCACAAGACAGGTGTTGCCACCTACAATGACTTTTGCACAGTGTATGTCCCTGCGTTTTTCTCAGGAGGGGTTTGATATATCAGTCTGAAATTGGGCATATGTATATGTCGCGGTTGGTGATTAAAATTACCCCGAGCTATGTTTTCTTGTATTTTGTGGAATGGCCCACGTAACACTACCCCTCATGTGGTGGCCCTGGCAACGGGGTCAAAGGTCGCACTTAACCCGCCAGTTGCCACTTCGCCATCTGTTTTGTTCAGGTCAGACGAGCTGTGAACCGTCTGGGTGTTCGATTGCTGTAGAACAATCGTATATGTTTGCAGGTGAGCGTACATTCCTTCCTTAACAGCTACTCCCTCCTTTGGTTGGTGTTGTTTTGGTTGTCCTGTTATATTTTATCCCCAATACCTGCTTTAAATCTGATTTCAGGCACGACCTGTTGAGATTAGCTCTGGGTTCCATATTTGATATTCACTTTTCCCAGAACTGATGACCTATTCCCCTCCGGTACTAAAAAACTATCACGTTGATATAGCCCTTTATCACGATGTATACTGTTTTGTTAATTATCGTATTTAACTGATATTTTCTCTTCGACTATATTTAGTGTATCATTAAGTTATCTCAGGTCGTTGTATGTGTGATCAGTTTTAGGTGGCTGGTCACGTGATGTGAACAAACCCGCTGCCCTCTGGTTCAACCGCACGTGTAACTGAAATGTCCGTGCAGCTATATTTAATTTATCGTTAAATTATCTCAGGCCGTTGTAGGTGTGATCAGTTTCAGTGGCTGGTCATGTTATGTGAACAACCCTGTTGGGCTTTAATTAAACCACGCCTGTTGTTGAACTGGCGGACAGTACATGTCTTTGGCATCTGTGTGCCACAGTCTTATATGTTGTGATAAGAAATATACCACCATGTAATTTGAGTCAGCTGACAGTTTATTTTCTGATTACTGTAAGAGTATCTTATGAGTATAGCCCATGTACATGTTAGCAGTTAAGACAATATGGTTAAACCAGAGGTTTGATTAGGAGTAGTAGTAAATGAACCCAGGTTTAGGCGGGATATGTAGTGGGTTTATTCCCCTCATGAATGTAGAGGTAGGCCTTTATTTTTGGTGATATGGTGTAGTCCTATTTTTTGTGTGGCTATGTTAAGTCAAATATAGCGCATAATAATATTAAGTAAAAAGGTCGCACTTAACCCGCCAGTTGCCACTTCGCCATCTGTTTTGTTGGTCAGACGAGCTGTGAACCGTCTGGGTGTTCGATTGCTGTAGAACAATCGTATATGTTTGCAGGTGCTGTATTAAAGAGTTATGGTACAGTCTGTCTCCTGTGGTGATCATCCTGATGAGCTTGATTGTCTGTGTGTGAGCAGATGGCGAGATTGGGGTGCACATCAGGGCCAACCACCTGACGAAACGAACCCACACCCCCGGCTGAGGTCTTCACCCCCACTGTAGACCCGGCTGTGACAGATTTGGCGCCCAACGTGGGGCTTCCTCTACAGGGACAGAAAAAATACATTTAGTGGTATACTTTTCATCGAGTGTGCATGTACCAAGGTTATATACAAGGAACTATTACAGTATTACAGCAGGTACCAAAGTTTGTTGGCAGAGACATTTGTGGACTATAAGTTGCCGCAGTGCTACTATGCTAATGTTCTTGGTACTTAACTGAGCCACCTATTAGTTACATGATCTATCAGTGTTGTGTGCTATTGCTACTGCAGCTGCTGCGTGGAGGACTGACACAGATTTAATAGAGAATCTACAGCTTGAACTGTTGAAGAGTGATGAGACTGTATCAGTTACGTGAAACATTGTATTATTGTTTTGATGCTGTCACTTGGAGAACTGCTCAGAATTCTTGTATGATCTCACACTTGTCCTACAGTGCTGTGTTGCAAAAAAAAAAAAGAAAAAACTAATGGGACTAGACTTGTCCCGGTCTGAACGAAACCTCGCCAAACTGTTTGCCTGTGTATGTTGGTATCATTGCCTACATCAATTGCCTCAGTGACTAAGAACAGGTAAAAGCTCCCGTCTGAGAGGGAAGAACTGTTGGTGGCATCACAGGTACCGAGGAGTGCAAGTACTGGGACTGACAAACTTCAACTATCCATGAACTTTGTTGGAGGGTACAGAAATATGTTTACTTTAAAGTTCGGATTAGTATGCATGTATGAATTTTGCCTTGTTGATCATGAAATGTAATATGCTTCTCATTGCCTATACATATATTTGAGTGCGTATGACTTATGACGAGAACTGTTTACTATAACTTGGGAAAATTTATTGAACTTGTTTTAATTATTTAAATGTTTAAAACGTGGTGAACTACCACTCCTCGAATGAGACATTTTGCACATACCTGGTTTTAAATTATTTGCTTTGGATATACATCACATGCTTAGTGCTTAGTTCATTTCCCATGTTCCGCTTGTGTGGTATCAACATTCGGATTCAGTGTACAGATATACATTTGCTACATTTTTTACCTTTCTACATACAGGTCAGGTACTTATGTAATATTGACTTCTCATGTTTCGATACTGTGGTTTAGACATCAAGCTTCATACACAGACTGGTATAAACCTGTTGATGCAATATTAATGGGATTGCAAAACCTGAGACTTTCAAACCATTCAGTAAATTTATAGATTTGAGTTTAGCTTATTGGGAAGGTACTGGCACAGATATGCCTGCAGTCAGCCTGAAGTTATAATGGTATGAGTATCCAGGATTTCTATTCACTCACTTTGAAATATATATTAGTCAACCATTTCACTTTGCATGTCTGCGTATGTTAGCAAATTTTAAATTACCTGTGTTGATTGCATGTATTTTTTAAGTTTGAGACTTAATATGGTATTACATTAGAGGTATGTACTTGGAGGCTTTACAGGTTTTCGGCTTACCAGGGGTGCATCACAGGTTAGTGTGTTGAGAATTTTCTCGTTTCAAACTAGGTTTCAGCTAAAGTTAATCTGATATGAGAGCTCCTGCAGCTTGGTTATATGTGCATGTTAATATGTTGACTGTGGTCCCTCTCAGTCAAGAGCTTGAACCATAGACTCCAAACCCGGACTTTGTAGTCTCACATCGTTTTTTTAACTTGTGGAGTTACAAGTAGTTTACACTGTTGAGTTGTGGATGGCCTACCGTTTGTGAATATTGTAAACTTATTTTCCCATTTCAAGCTGTAGAGGGTTTTATTTTTTTTTCTTTTGCAAATACCAGGATTTTCCCATTTCAAGCTGTAGAGGGTTTTATTTTTTTTTCTTTTGCAAATACCAGGATTAAATTCAAGTAAAATGGCACTTATCACTAGAACCTTAATCCTTACTGTCCTGCCTGAGGTACAGCTAGCGACCTTAGTTGCTAGTTTGGAAACCAAACTGTCCCCGGATTTGATTGACAAGGTCCTCCGGAGTTCTGAGACGACAGTCTTTCTTGTCCTGAAGGAGCCTGAGCACTTAGATGTTGCGGTTGGTGTGCTCGAAGGCCTGGTAGTGGATGACAGAGCTATAGCATTTACCAAAGCCAACCCGGAGCAAGAGTCCGAAGTTTGTCAAGTATACTATAAGCCTGCCGTAAACGAAATGGAGGCGGGGAACCCCACTAATGATCTGCTGAAACTATTTCAGAACCTCTCCCCCAGTGATCAGCAAAACCTTCTTGAAGAATTACGGCCCCGGGTAGATGAACAGGCAGGCAGCAGGCCATTGCCTGAGGTGGCGTCTCCTGACCAACGACCTCACCCGGCATGTAGTCGATCTCTCACCATGCCCAAAGCATCATTTTATGGTGCAGCTCGAGGCCCCGATGCCCATCGTGTTTCATGCTCCACCCCAGCTCGGTCCTCTAACCCCACCGAAGGATTCCGACCCCAACCCATGACTCCCATCCCCTCCAGTGACCAGTGTTGGGCCGCTGCCCAGTTCAGTGCACCACGTTTATCCCCCTTTTGGGGCACGAATAACAAGGGTGATATTACCTTTCCACAATGGAAATTCGAAGTGCAATCACTTCTTCAGGATGGGCTTCACCCAGAACAAGTGATTCTGCAAGCTGTGAGGCGTTCCTTGCGGGGTCCTGCTTTTGAGACCATTTTGAATACCGGTGAATTGTCCTCAGTCGGTGCCGTACTTGGCAAACTCGAACTAGTTTTCGGTAACGTTTTACCTGCGGAGAAATTAAAAGAACAGTTCTGGTCTGCAAAACAGGGCGAAGATGAGCCTGTAGCCCCGTGGGGTTGTCGCCTTGAGTCCCTTCTGGCCCAGTTGGTGGAGAGGGGTAAGGTCCATCCTAGCATGCGCCGGGAGATGCTCCGGGGTAAGTTCTTTTCAGGGTTATCTAACGAAAAAATTAGGACATGCCTTCGGCATAAATATGACTCCTACGCTACCTATGAGGAGTTAATGAGGAGTGCCAGAGCAGCGGAGATCAAATACCCCCACCTCTCCGATGCAAACGGGGCGCGAAAACCTGCAAAGTTGCAGCAGGTAGATGTTGATAGTGATTCTATTCTGCACAAGAAGTTAGACCGTTTAATGGGGGAATTAACCTCCTTGAAGTCCAAGGTCGAGCGCTTGGAGCAGAAGCAGACTGTGGCTGCAGCAGAGGTTGAGCCCCCCAGCCAAAATACTTCCAGGTACCTTTTTCAGGGATATTGCTGGCACTGTAAGGGATATGGGCACCGGGCCTCTGAGTGCCCAGGAGCGTTAAACTAAAGGACAGTCAATCCCGAGGGCGTAGGGTTGGCTGTCAACGAGTCACTCGCCCAACCATTATGCAGTTAGTTGGTTGCGCAAACGAAGCAGACATCCAGCCCGTGGATGACCTCATTGGTTTAGAGGGTGCAGGTGGGCACAAGTTAAGTTACACCGGGTTTGTGGCAGTTGATATCCATGTGCAGGGTATTGCAGGTTCAAAGCAGGTGCACAGGTGTGAACCTTTACCATCACTTTTGTTGGTAGTGCCCACTACCTCTTATCATAGCAAAGTTCCAGTGCTGATAGGCACTAATATTCTAGATGTACTCCTAGAGCATGAAGGTAACCGGTTAGGTGGAGATACCTTACCCGCAGCTTGGCATCTTGCATAAGACAGTGCGCGTGTCCTCCGCAGTGTGCGCCAGTCTGGTGACAGCTTAGGGACTGTGATGTCTGATAGGGACATTTTGCTTAAGCCTGGAGAACACAGAGTTGTCCAAGGCGCCCTTTCAGTAGGTGTTTCATTCTGTCAGCCTATCAGGGTTTGTGTAGAGGATATCGGAGGTCTTCCAGGGGGCCTTGTGGTCCGTCCCTCTTATCACGTGTTAACGTCAAATAGCCCTGTACATCATTTGAGAATTGAGGTGTGTAATATTTCCTCAAAGGAAGTTACAGTGAAAGCAAAAACACCTCTTAGTGAAGCCTACCAAGCAAGTCTTGTGGATGTTTCTCCACCTAAATCTGAATTAGAGGAAACCTCATTCAGTCCCGCTTTAATGACAATGATAGAGTCCCTTGATTCAAGTTTAGATCAGAATCAGTTAGAGCAAGCGAAGAGTATGTTGCTTAAGTGGAAGGATACATTTACGCAACACGACCTGGATTTAGGACACTGTAATATGGTCAAACACCGTATCCAATTAACTGATGCCACTCCCTTTAAATGTAGGTACCTGCGAATCCCTCCAGCCTTGATCGAGGAGGTTCGACACCATCTCCAAGAGATGGCCGAGCTAGGTGTGATCAGACCTTCAAGCAGCCCCTATGCCTCAAACGTAGTCCTTGTACGCAAAAAGACAACACTTTAAGATTTTGTGTGGATTTTCGCCGGTTGAACGCGGTTACGGTTAGGGATGCATATGCCCTCCCACGAATCGAAGAGTCTTTTGATGCTCTTGTTGGGGCTACTTGGTTTTCTACCTTGGATTTAAAGTCGTCATATTGGCAGGTGGAGCTTTTGTGGTTGGGCATCTGGGGTTTTGGGAGTGTGAGCGAATGCCTTTTGGCTTGACTAACGCACCGGCCACCTTCCAGCGGCTGATCAAGAGGTGCCTTGGTGATTTGAACCTCCGCCAGTGTCTACTATACCTTGACGACATTGTGGTTTTCGGTACCACTTTTGAAGAGCATTTTGAGTGGCTCCAGCTAGTCTTTGAGAGGTTACAGTCGGCTGGCCTGAAGCTGAAGCCAGAAAAATGTCGTATTTTGCAGAGAGAAATAAAATACCTTAGGCACGTAGTGTCACCACAAGGCGTTGCCACCGATCCAGAAAAGGTAGAATGTGTTCGAGACTGGCCCCGCCCTGAAACGGTCAAACAAGTGCAAAGTTTTTTAGGTTTTGCCAGTTATTATCGGCGTTTCATCAAGAATTTTAGCCAGGTTGCCCGCCCGCTGCATGATTGCACTAAGGGAGGGACAATAAAGAAGAACACTAAATAGAGGCCTCCTAGGTTGATATGGGGTGAGGCTCAAGAGCAGGCATTTTGCAGTTTGAAAGAGTGTCTGACAACAGCACCTGTACTTGCTTTCGCAGATTTTGGCAAATCCTTCATTCTGCACACCGATGCATCCTTTGACGGCCTAGGAGCAGCCCTGTACCAAAAACAGGACGATGGGTCTGAGAAGGTAATAGCCTATGCCAGCAAAGGTCTCTCTAAGTCAGAACGGAACTACCCCGCTCATAAGTTGGAATTTTTAGCCCTGAAGTGGTCTGTGGTTGAAAAGTTCCATGATTACCTATACGGTACAGAGTTCCTTGTGGTGACGGATAACAACCCGCTCACATATATCCTGAGTACGGCTAAGCTTCATGCGGTGGGGCAGCGATGGGTCTCACTTCTGAGTAATTACAAATTTTCCCTTGCCTACCGTCCCGGAAAAAATAAAAATGACACGGATGCCCTTTCCAGAATCCAGTGGCCCATTATCAGTGAGGTTATTCAAGCCCAGTTAAATCATGGTGATCTTTGTGAAGGTTTCTGTATGGGTCAGCAGGTTTTGGATGATGTGGATGGGACATGCATTTCAGAGTTTTCCCAGAAAGATTGGGCTCTTATTCAACGAGGTGATCCTGAGGTCGCCCAGGTCATCAATCTAGTCGAGGGGAAGGAGTGTGAATGGTCACTTCTAGGGAGGGACTGTATGTTCTACCTGAAAGAAAGAGGTAATTTGGAATTTTTAGATGGGGTCTTACACTGGAAGCGCGAGTGTCATGGGGAGGTTACCCATCAATTGGTCTTGCCTAAGAGGTTTCGTCCAACAGCGTTGAATGGTTGCCAAGTTCAGGTGGGTCATATGGGACGGGACCGTACGATAGAGCTTTTGCAAGTAAGATTTTACTGGCCTGGTATGGCCAAGCAGGCGACAGACCACATTGCTACTTGTGGTCGGTGCATTCGTAGAAAGACCCCACCTAATCAGATCGTGCCACTGGTAAACGTTGTCACCACCCAACCCCTGGAGCTCCTGTGTATAGATTTTTTGTCACTTGAAGGGAGCAAGGGAGAATATGAGAACATCTTAGTGATCAGAGATCACTTTACAAAATATTCTCAGGCATTTGCTACCAGGAACCAGACTGCTGAAACCACAGCCCAGATTTTGTATGAAAGCTTTGTAGTTATTATGGTTTACCTGCTCCGCTGCATTCAGACCAGGGCAGAAATTTTGAAAGCCTGACCATCAAGGCATTGTGTCACCTGGCTGGGATTAGAAAGAGTCGTACTACCCCATATCACCCTATGGGTAATGGTCAGACTGAAAGGATGAACAAGACTCTCCTAGATATGTTAGGTACCTTGCAGCCGAGTCAGAAAGCAGACTGGAAGAAACACCTGCAATCCCTGGTGCACGCGTATAATTGCACAAGACATGGGACAACGGGGTTAAGCCCCTTCTACCTAATGTTTCTTCGGCAACCAAGACTCCCTGTCGATTTGCTCTGGGTCTCGATCCAGTGAGGAAGTCATCCTTAGCATACCCGTCTTTCGTGGCTTCCCTTAAAAGGAGGCTGCAACATGCTTTTGAACTCGCTTCTCGTAAAGCCAGAGCTGCACAGGAGAGACAAAAGAGATATTTCGATAGAAAGGTGCAAGGTGCTGAGCTAGCACCTGGAGACTTTGTTCTAGTCCGTAAAGTGGACTTTAAGGGCAAGCATAAGATTGAAGATAAGTGGCAGGAAGAGGTGTATAGGGTCATTGATCAGCCGAATCCAAGTATCCCAGTTTACCACGTACGTCAAGACAGGGACCACGGCATGGAAAAGACCCTTCATAGAAACCGCCTCCTCCCTTTAAATTCTCTCTAAATAGACCCTTCTCAAGATGAGTCTGAACCTACTGTTGAGAACCTGGATACCACAGGTGCCACCGTACCTAATTGCCCTCCTGAGGTACCGAAAGTTGGAAGCACACTGCGAGACTCTGTTGAAAGTGTTTCCTCTGAACCTACTGTTAGCAACATAGATAGCCCGGGTGTCACTGCACATGATGGCCCTTCCAAGATTCCACTAGTGGATCCCCAAGCGGACTCTGTTGCCGAATCTTCCCCTGACCTTTCCGAGTCACCCGACACGCCTGTAATTGTTGAGAAGGGGTCTTGCCAAGTAGATAGTGCCGGATAGGGCCAGTGGACACCCCAGTGGACTTTGTTGCAGAACATTCCACTGATCTTTCCGAACAACCCGACGCACTTGTAGTTGTGGGTAAGGGGTCTTGCCCAATGGATAGTGCAGGAGAAGGGCGAGTGGATACCAAACCGGACCCTGTTAGTAACGGTCCTGTAAAAGCGGAGCGTCCGAAGCCAGTGCCGAGGAGCTGTACACGCTCCATGGTAGGAGAGAAACTACCAGTTCCCCCTCGCAGGGTAAAAAAGAAGCCTCTGTGGATGGATGACACTGTGTATGACTTCAGTTATTCTGTTAATTTCTCCCAGCAGGCAGGGTGTAACCCCACACTAAAATTACTTGACTTGGTACAATCGATCGTAGACAAATTGAAATTGTAGAAATGTCGGGACGCCATTTGTGATTGGGGGGAGGATGTCGCGGTTGGTGATTAAAATTACCCCGAGCTATGTTTTCTTGTATTTTGTGGAACGGCCCACGTAACACTGCCCCTCATGTGGTGGCCCTGTTTTGTTGGTCAGACGAGCTGTGAACCGTCTGGGTGTTCGATTGCTGTAGAACAATCGTATATGTTTGCAGGTGAGCGTACATTCCTTCCTTAACAGCTACTCCCTCCTTTGGTTGGTGTTGTTTTGGTTGTCCTGTTATATTTTATCCTCAATACCTGCTTTAAATCTGATTTCAGGCACGACCTGTTGAGATTAGCTTAGGGTTCCATATTTGATATTCACTTTTCCCAGAACTGATGACCAATTCCCCTCCTAGAAAACTATCACGTTGATATAGCCCTTTATCACAATGTTAATTATCGTATTTAACTGATATTTTCTCTTCGACTATATTAGTGTATCATTAAGTTATCTCAGGTCGTTGTATGTGTAATCAGTTTTAGGTGGCTGGTCACGTGATGTGAACAAACCCGCTGGCCTCTGGTTCAACCGCACGTGTAACTGAAATGTCCGTGCAGCTATATTTAATTTATCGTAAAATTATCTCAGGCCGTTGTAGGTGTGATCAGTTTCAGTGGCTGGTCATGTTATGTGAACAACCCTTTAATTAAACCACGCCTGTTGTTGAACTGGCGGACAGTACATGTCTTTGGCATCTGTGTGCCACAGTCTAATATGTTGTGATAAGAAATATACCACCATGTAATTTGAGTCAGCTGACAGTTTATTTTCTGATTACTGTAAGAGTATCTTATGAGTATAGCCCATGTACATGTTAGCAGTTAAGACAATATGGTTAAACTAGAGGTTTGATTAGGAGTAGCAGTAAATGAACCCAGGTTTAGGCGGGATATGTAGTGGGTTTATTCCCAACATGAATGTAGAGGTAGGCCTTTATTTTTTGTGATTTGGTGTAGTCCTATTTTTTGTGTGGCTATGTTAAGTTAAATATAGCGCATAATAATATTAAGTAAAAAGGTCGCACTTAACCCGCCAGTTGCCACTTCGCCATCTGTTTTGTTGGTCAGATGAGCTGTGAACCGTCTGGGTGTTCGATTGCTGTAGAACAATCGTATATGTTTGCAGGTGCTGTATTAAAGAGTTATGGTACAGTCTGTCTCCTGTGGTGATCATCCTGACGAGCTTGATTGTCTGTGTGTGAACAGATGGCGAGATTGGGGTGCACATCAGGGCCAACCCCCTGACGAAACGAACCAACACCCCCGGCTGAGGTCTTCACCCCCACTGTAGACCCGGCTGTGACATATATATCTCTGATAGCTTCGTTGTATACAAGACTGGTGGTGCCAGCTACAATCTTTTTAGTGTTGTTGTGCACCCATGCCAGAATTTCAGCAGTGATGTTTGTGTAATTGTTTCTTATTCAAAATGTTTAGTACTTGCATTGTCCATATACATGAAAAGTAATGGTCCAGCATTGAAGCATTATACCTGGTGTATTTCCCAATGCACAGGTTCGCATTAGGCCTGTAGGCCTTGCTATTTTAACATATAGTGTTCAAAAGAGCTGGCCGCAGGCAACAGAGGCAGTGGTGGAGAATCATATCATAAGTTGTTTGAAATACACTAAATGGTGAAAGGGGGGAAAGGACAGTTTAGATTAGTTTTGCACAGTGATTAGCACATTATAAATTCTGAAAGGACAACAATCAGGAGATACTTCATTTTAATTATGAATTTTATACAGTAACAGGGTGCAAGTCCTGGACCGGTTTCCAGTTTCCTCTGATTTTATATTTTACTATATTACAAATGTTATTTTTCAAGTCTTCAATGGTAATATGTTTTATTTTGAAATGTCATAAGCTTGTGTGATTTTATATCTTAATAAATAATAATTTTCATAAACAAATGTTTCTTTGGGGTAAAAGCCCTGAGCAGTATGTTATATTGGGTACATAAATTGTTCATTATTTGTTTCATTTTTAGATCATCCACTTCCCTCGAGTTGTATTAATTTGATTAATGGACATTTTTATTGTTTTGTGAAAAGGTAATCATTAAACATCAACTACTTCTAGCAATCAGAAAATCTTCTTGCACTTCATATCATCAAAGAATTGATGGTTAAATGAATATACTGCAGACTGTAAGTGTACTTACTTTAAAGGTGTTTGTTATGAATTTGCTTAAATCTCATCTCAGACGGATAAACGCCTATGGCTCATGCCTATGGCTATGATAAGGACATACACTTGAATAGAAGTAGTGCTTTCTCATAAATTATATTTGATCCCCATTTTAGATAGACACAGCAGTCTAAATTTGATTAAAACTACGGGCTCACTAGAACTAGTGCTGCGTTATCAGTACTGGTCTATCACACTGCATGTATGGAAAAAAATACACTTCTGATTTACTATTGATCGTTTGATAAAACCAACCTTTTGAAACTTATAAACTATAATTACTATCAAGTGTATTTATTTTTATTACAACAGGTTCAGCTTTATATCAAGGCAGCCAGGAAGAATGGGGCAGCAGTGAATGCTAGAATGGTCATGGCAGCAGCAGATGGGATTGTTAAAAAGTTTGCCCAACACCAACTTGCTGCAAATGGAGGGAACATCAATATCAGGAAGACATGGGCCAGGTCAGTCTTGAGTAGAATGGGGGTTAACCCAATAAAAGGGAACAAAAGGCGTCAAGCATCTACCCAAGGACTTCTCCACCATAAAGGAGAACTTGCTCAATAAGGTTACCAAGTTTAGGGAACAAGACCACATCACCGCTGAGATGGTCATCAACTGGGACCAGACAGGGTGCAACCTTGTGCCTGGTGGAAACTGGTCCATGGAGAAGAAGAGGAAAGCATAGGTTGGTATTATTATTTTATCTCATTTAGAAAATCAATGAATCTGTATTCTAATGTTGCTAAAAATAAACCATGTAGAACTATAACATTCTACAGAGAGAAATAATATATTATTACATTGTAATAATTACTGTGTACTTATACACAGTGGTTTGTTATACCTAGAAGTAAATTACATTATTCACTCTTTATACAATGTTCACGTAATTTTTACTTATATGATAGGCAAGTAAAGATCGGAATGTCTGTGGTGGGAAAATCTATTTATTTAATTGATGCTATGAGTAAAATGATTTTATAAAAGTTAAGAATAATTATTTTTGTATTTTTATTCATTGGTACCAAAACATGATATGGAGAAACCAGGTGCATGATTGATCAGGCGGTGTTGGTCTTGTTTGAAGTTTATGCTGCCCACCAGACTGACAAGGTCATCAAGAAGCTAGAGATAACAACATCAGGTATTGCATGGTGCCGGCAGCGTGTACTGACAAGCTTCAACAAGGAGTACAAAAACGCACGGAAGACCAGCTACGACCAATGGCACACTGACCAAGAAGCATCACAGATCACCGATATCGAGAAGACAAGATTCGGACTGTGAAAGTGGATACGCGCATGTCAGTGATTAGGCCTATCCATGCTAGATGGCTTACAGAGTGTCATATATTGAAATGCATGTAATGGCCTGATTGGCAGTGAATGCCTAGATTGGGATATGTACGGTATTGGAACCGGAAGTAGAGAAGTTATGGCACTGAAACCAGAGTTGTTATTTGTGAAAACTGTGAGACTGTCCAGAGAATGCAGTGACTGTATAAGTGTGTCTGGATATAGAAAATGACAGATACAAAGTAAGTGGATTTATGTGGTGGGCTTTTTTTACCAGTTATATTCATTCTTGTTTGGGTTAAAGTTTTACCACGCAGGGGGCCTAAGCAAGCATTGCCGCATGAATACATTCACTATATATAACCCCACTGCACAGGTCACGCTAATTAGCCATTAGCTGCAAGGATCAACACGTCTGTTCAGTATCAACCAAATTTTTTTATTTAACTTAAGTCTCAACAAGTCTGACTGAATTGCTTGAGTGTAGTGGCTGCGTACCTGATGAAACATCGAACACTCCTGGATCAACAGAAAGAAGCGCTGGGTTTTCCCCGTTTGTTGTCAGTGCGGTCAGAGGTCAGATCAGCCCCCGACAACTCGAGTGCTGTGGTCCCATGCCCAGTGGCCAAGGTACGTGTTGACTCGATCAGTTTCTTTGATAATGGCCTCCTCTGCCGCATCAGTGGTATTACACGAGCCAAATAATTCTGTACTTTGGTTTTAGGCAGCTCCTATGTGAAGAGATTGACCCGTTTTCGAGCGGGGATCAGGGGCGCTGCCATTTTGGTTTTGCCCGTCCAGATTTACATACGGTTATCTCATATGGTATTGGGGGTCTGAAGTTGTCTGCTTTCATGGGCAAATTTGCCAGAGTAATTGACGATGTCCGCCCTGACTTTTTTTTGTTTAGATAGGTGGCAATGATTTACATTCTCTTACAGCGTCTCCAGAGCAAATTGCTGCCGAAATGATTCAAATCTGTTGCCTAATTAAACGCCTGTATGGCGGGAAATTGGTATATGTTGGGTCAATTCTGTACAGGAGTGTTCCCATTTGTTCTCGGAGATGGCCGACCATGGCCGATTACAATTGTGTGGTCGATGCTGCTAACCGTACTCTTAAGAAATGGTGTTTTCAGCACCCTCAAAAGGAAGTCAGGTTTTGGGAATCTTACCAACATCAGTTGGCGAGAAAACCTTTGTAAGGAGGGAGTCCAGTTTGTCTTAATTATACTGCTTTTTAATAATCTGATAAATTTATTGTTGTAAGGTTAAAAATTTGTACAATAACAGACATCCAGAATTTTAATTCCTGATTGAACAACTTGTTTCCAGTTGGGGACATTGTTTGGGTTAAGCTCGACATTTCCTGGTGGCCTGGAGAAGTAGTATGGACCATCAGTAGCAGAGATCACGTCAAAGTGGCTTTTTTCAATGAGGACAATGTGTGAGTTACTTTCCTCTTAATTTATTCAGTTTGAATATTTTATATACAATATTATCGACCTAGATTTAAAAATGTTCCCAAATGAGATTTTATTCCACTCCACCTTAGATAGTTACTGCCCTGATAGTTTTTAGCTCAGCTGACTATAAGTCATCTGAGCTATAGTCGTGGTCCTTTGTCCGTCGTCCATCAGTTAACAGGGCACATTTTGAAACCGTTGGATCTACAAATCCAAAATTTTGCATACAGTTAGATGTCCCCAAAATCTCCTACCATACCGAAAAGTGGGTCACTAGGACTTTTTTCCCTGGAGATATTAAGGAAAAACCTTCGTTTTCCATAAAAAGCAATTGTTACACTTCAAGGCTGCCTAATATTTAAACCACTGATCTGTTTTTGATCATATTTAGTATGCATATTTTTCCATACATTTTCTATTAACATAACGAAAAATTTATCAGTTTTGCGTATTGTTTTGAAGTTATGGGCCCAAACTGATGTGTATTCGTATTAAGTAATGTGTCGAGGTATCTAGTGGAACTATATTTCAGCGGACTTAGTAGTGGTGCGGCGGCTCGCCCTATGATATGTACGAGTAATATGGCTGGAATAAAGTTGTTCGGTTGTCCTCCATATTTGTGCGTGTTTTATTTGCAACGGCACCTCAAAATCCTCCAAATACCCGACAGTCTGGCGACGAAGATGGAGAATTCTGAACCAGAACAAACGGTAGGGACGCAATTGACGCCCGGGCCAGCTCAACAGCGCTTTTTGCAGCCGAGCCAAGGTATGGCACCGTGTTACTTTGACGGAGTGGAGGACTGGGATTGTTACGTAGAACGTTTTGAGCTATACCTCGTGGCGCAGGGGTTCACATTGGACAGTGAAAGCAATCTGCAGGTAATCGCCCTTTTCCTACACTCCCTAGGTACGAAAAATTACGGAGTCATAAGAGACTTGGTCTCACCAGCTAAGCCAAATTCAAAGACTTTCGCAGAACTGAAAGCAATTATGAGGCGACATTTGAAGGCGCCCCCTATTGTTGTTGCCGAAAGACGTAAATTCATAAAACGTGACCAAAAGGCAGGCGAGGGTATCGCGGACTACGTGGTAGCACTGAAACATTTGAGTTTAAACTGCGGGTATGAGGACAAACTTGATGAAAACCTTCGTGATCGTTTTATTTGTGGGCTTACAAGCGAAGCCACGTCTCTTAAACTGATGGAACGAACTAGAGACCTGCCATCGATGTCATTTCAGTCAGCGGTCGATTTTGCATTGGCCCGAGAAACCACCATAACAGAAACAAAAGAAATAAGGACGGGTGAAGCTGAAGATGCAGCAAATGTGAACTATGTTAAGGAGAGAAATCCACATCGGAAAACGGCCAATAGTGGTAATATTAAATGCTACAGGTGTTGACGTAGCTCGCATACACCAGAGCAGTGCTGGTTTAAGAGTGTGACCTGTAACAGCTGCAAGAAAGTAGGACATATCGCCCGGAAATGCCAGAGCCGTTTTAACCAGAGGCAGAGTTCGACACGTGGTCGTGGCAGGGGTCGAAAAACACAGGAGCATCAGAAAAGGACACCAAGACCAGTACATCAAGTTGTGGACCTTGATGATAATACCAGTGACTCTGTTGATAATACCAGTGACTCTGTTGATAATATCAGTGACTCTTGTGATGATAATAGTGCCATTGATTCAAATGATGAATGTACTCCATATTCCATTCTAAAGGTTGTGTCAAAAGAGAATGGAAATGCATGTGCTGATGCTATATATGTTACTATGGGTATTGAGCAGGTACAGGTTAAGATGGAGCTTGATACTGGGTCATCAGTATCAATGATACCTTATGAGATGTATAAAGACAAGTTTTCACATTTGACATTGCATGAGACAAGTAAAATGTTCTCTAGTTTTACAGGAGAGAAAGTCAAACCTGTAGGTAAATTGGCTGTAAAGGTTAAATACAACAAACAACACAAGAATTTGTGTCTGTATGTGGTTAAACACACTAAGCATGCCTTGCTAGGTAGGGAATGGCTATATGCCATCCGGCTCAACTGGAAACAGTTAGATTTCTCAGAGGTAAGTTCAGATAGCTCGTCAGAGGTTGTAAACAAGATTGAGATGACGAGGAAACTTGATAGAATATTGGATAAGCATGCAGCCTTGTTTGATGGCAAGCTGGGTAAATTAAAAGGTATCAAGGCAAGCATCTCTATTGTGGAGGATGCTCAGCCAGTAACAACCAGACCATACAGGGTTCCTTATTCAATGAGGACTCCGGTAGAACAGGAATTAACTAGATTGGAAAATTGTGGGGTGTTGACTCCTATAACACGCTGTGAATGGAGCACAGGAGTGTTAGCTGTGCCGAAAAAGCATGGTACAGTCAGGCTATGTGGCAATTATAAAACTACAGTAAACCCGGTAATTGTACCAGTGGCGCCCCCTAGCATAAACGTGGAAGACATCCTGGCTAATTTAGCCGGTGGTGTCTCCTTTTCTAAACTAGATCTAGCTCATGCATATAACCAGATGGAGTTAGACGAAGAGTCCAAGAGGTACCTTGTTCTCTCAACGCATAAAGGGCTATTCCAACAAAACAGATTAGTGTTCGGCATAACCACAGCACCTGCTATCTGGCAAAAGACTATCGAGCAGGTACTGCAGGGTCTACCTGGTGTACAGGTATATTTGGATGACATACTAGTTACAGGTTGTTCAGAGGAGGAACACGTGTCAAATTTAGACAGAGTTTTACAGAGGTTAGGTGAATATGGATTGAAGCTCAAGAGGAGCAAGTGTGACTTCATGTGCCAATTGGTTGAGTACCTTGGTCATGTGATAGATAGACATGGTGTACACAAGTCTCCCTCAAAGGTAGAAGAGATTAGTGATATGCCTCCCCCTAAAGACTTGTCTGGTCTCAGGTCTTACCTGGGTATGCTGAATTACTATAGGCGGTTTGTGCCAAACCTAGCCAGTGTAATCAAACCTCTCACAGCAATGCTGGAGAAGGGACAAGCATTTAAATGGTCAGATATTGCTGAGAAGGCTTTTATAGAGTCTAAGCAGATGTTAAAGGACTCTGGGTTTTTAATGCACTTCAATCCAGATTTGCCCATTGCTATAGCAACGGATGGTAGTCCAGTAGGTGTAGGCGCCGTCCTTTCACATATCTTACCGAATGGCGAAGAAAGACCGATCCAGTTCGCCTCGCGATCTTTGACGAAACCCGAAAGAAATTATCCGCAAATCGAGCGAGAGGCATTAGCCATTCATTTCGCATTGAAGAAGTTTTATATGTATATTTATGGGCGGAAATTCACTCTGATTACAGACAACAAACCCTTGACTGTTCTGTTTGGCCCTAGATCAGGTATGCCTACTTTAGCAGCTGAGCGTATACAGCGTTGGGCCATGTTCTTAGCCGGTTTTGATTATGAAATTAAATACCGGAAAGCGGAACTTAATGCAAACGCCGATTGCATGTCCAGGCTGCCCGGTCCAGTCGTGGACATGGAAACTGAACCGTCAATCGCGCACGTTTTTCACATCGATGTTCTGCCATGTTCTCATGACCGTATCTGCAAGACGACTAGGACCGATCCGGTCTTATCTAAAGTTTCCCGATATGTCATAGAAGGTTGGCCAAGAAAACTCACGGATTCTGAGGCAGTTCTTCAGCCTTACTTCCAGGGTAGGAATGAAATTACGATTGAAAACAGCATTCTGTTGTGGGGTCTGCGCGTAATCGTTCCCCCGAAATGTCGGTCGGCAGTTTTAGACGAACTGCATGAGGGTCACATTGGGATTGTAAAATGAAATCCGTAGCCAGAAGTTACGTTTGGTGGCCCCAGATCGATAGCCATATTGAGAGCAAGTCTAAATGTTGTGAACTATGCCAGGTTAACCAGAATAACCCTTCACTGGCACCACTTCACCCATGGGTACCAGCATCCAAGCCATGGGAGCGAATACATGTTGATTTTGCGGGTCCCATGGATAGCCAGGTTTATTTAGTGATTGTAGATGCGTTCTCCAAATGGCCGGAAGTATATTTAATGTCATCAACAACTTCGGATAAGACAATTGAAATTTTGTGGGAAGTGTTCAGCCGAAATGGCCTACCTCAAATTTTAGTATCTGACAACGGAAGTCAGTTTACATCGGCCGAATTCAAGAAATTTATGGATGGTAATGGCATAACACACAAATTTAGCGCCCCCTATCATCCAAGTACCAATGGCCAAGCTGAGCGTTTTGTCCAAAGCCTGAAACGTGCATTGAAAGCAGCATCTAGAGATCATGGTTCCTTGCAAACAAAATTGAGCAGGTTCTTATTGGCTTATAGAAATGCTCCACACTCTGTAACAGGCGAGTCCCCGGCGATGTTGTTTCTAAAGAGGCCGTTAAGGAATCGTCTAAATAATCTGCGTCCAAACACGGAAAGACGAATGAAAAATCAGTTGCATGAACAAATAGAACATCGAGAGAAATATTTGAAACACAGGGAGTTCCGTGTGAATGAAACCGTGTGGGTTAGGACTTACAGCGGTAAACAAAAATGGGTACCAGGGGGGTACTGTCTAAGGATGGTCCTGTAAACTATACAGTACAAGTAGGAGAAAATGTGTGGTGTAGACACATTGAACAGATTATCCCTAGGTTGTGTGATAGTTCTCATCCGTCTGATAAGGAAAATGATATTCTCACACAGTTTTCACCGGAATTGACAGAGGTTTTGAGTTATCCAGCATCTGCAGGTCAGACTGATAATTCTCAACCCAAATGTGAAACCGATAGTCATTGTCAAGTCAGTGATTTAGGTCAGTTAAATGTCCAAAGTCCTAGTGTTACTGAAAAAGAGGCTGAAGGAAATGGAAATACATGTATATCCTCTACTGTTCATGACACACAGAAACCTTCAAGCCCAAGTAAAGTTCAACCAGTGTCAGTTCGGCGTTCTATAAGAATACGGAAGCCACCAGAGAGGCTTAATATCTAATGTTATAATGCTATATGTATATTTTTTTTTTTAGTTCCGTTGTGTCTTGTTTCCAGATATCTCTCTCAGGATCTATCATCTATTTTATGTCATAGAAGGCTTATCAGTGTTATATGTCACATATGTCAGGGAAACCTATGATTTCTTAATGCAGTATAGTTTATACCGGTCAGACATACCACACCTTATACGTCCTGCAATAGTGTCTGTGTTGGTCGTGTATGTATTTTCCCCTAGGTTTTTGTTTAAGGAGGGGAGAGATGATGTGTATTCGTATTAAGTAATGTGTCGAGGTATCTAGTGGAACTATATTTCAGCGGACTTAGTAGTGGTGCGGCGGCTCGCCCTATGATATGTACGAGTGATATGGCTGGAATAAAGTTGTTCGGTTGTCCTCCATATTTGTGCGTGTTTTATTTGCAACGGCACCTCAAAATCCTCCAAATACCCGACACAAACATAATGCAACTTTTTGAACGGTTGGTGATAACTTAAGGAAAGTATGAAGGATTTTGATAAAACTCATCATAAATGTTAATCAATTAACTAGATGTGTCGGAACGACACGAATGCCCCCGCCTTGGGCAAATTAGAAACATTTGTAAAATTTTGAAAATTTTTTTAAGTTCAGGAGGTGTCATATGGTCAAAAGTAGGTCAACAAGGGCAAAAAGCAAACTCGATCTGTAACGGGTCATTATCAAGCAACACACCAAAATCATGCCAGTATATGCAGGCATTGTGAAAAAAAGTCCATACATGTGCATTTTCCATAAAAATTTCTGTCTTTCATGAAATTTTCTATGTTTAGGAGCCGTAAAACAATCAAAAGTAGGTCAACCGGGATGAAACGCAAACTTGATCTGTAACTGTCATTATGTGCCCACACATAAAAAATCAGGGTGGTATCTGCAGGCATTGAGGAAAAAAAGTCAGTACATATGCATTTGTTATGAAAATTTATATTTTTCATGAAACTTTCTATGTTCAGGAGCAGTCAAATGGTCAAAAGTAGGTCAACTGAGAGAATACAAGAACTCGATCTGTAACTGGTCATTATCTACCTACACACCAAAAATCAGGCCCGTATCTGCAGGCACAGCGAAAAAAAGTCCATACATATGCACCTTTTTATGAAATTTTCTATGTTAGAGCACCGTCAAACGGTCAAAAATAGGTCAACTGGGACAAAACGTGAACTTGATCTGTAACTGGTCATTATCTGCCCACACACCAAAAATCAGGCCAATATCTGCAGGTATTGTGAAGAAAAGTCTGTACAAGTGTATTTGTCATGAAAATTTATGTTTTACATGAGATTTTCTATGTTCAGGAGCCGTAAAACAGTCAAAAGTAGGACAACCAGGACGAAATGCGAACTCAATCTGTAACTGGTCAATATCTGGCCACACACCAAAAATCAGGCCAATATCTGCAGGCATTGCGAAAAAAAGTCCGTACATGTGTATTTGTCATGATATTTCATATTTTTCATGAAATTTTCTATGTTCAGGAGCCGTAAAACAGTCAAAAGTAGGTCAACCAGGACGAAACACAAACTCGATCTGTAACAGGTCTATATCTGCCCACACACCAAAAATCAGGCCAATATCTGCAGGCATTGCGAAAAAAATTCCGTACATGTGTATCTGTCATGAATATTTCTATTTTTCATTAAATTTTCTAAGTTTAGGAGCCGTAAAACAGTCAAAAAGTAGGTCAACCGGGACGAAACGCGAACTCGATCTGTAACTGGTCTATATCTGCCCACACACCAAAAATTAGGCCAATATCTGCAGGCATTGCGAAAAAAAGTCCGTACAACTGTTTGATTTCAGAATGACGGAATGACGGACATGGGTAAAACTATATGCCCCGGCCACTTTGTGGCGGGGGCATAAAAATATCTCGCCTAAGTTCAATTTCCAGTGAAATCCACACATATTAAATGAGGTCAGAGGTCACCGCTCTTTGGAGGCACCTTGGTGACTTACAAAAATCCTGTGGATTTTCATGAAACTCATTATACATATTCACCAATAGAGTTTCTCACCTGAATAACATTTTCATCAAAATTCACGCATATTTAATGAGGTCAGAGTTCACCAGATACACAACAGGTATATTATGCAGGTTTTTTTCACCATTTTGTTTCAGTTGATAAAGTAATATTTATTATTTTAAACTGGCTCATGTCCATAATTCTATAATTTACAGGGTTTCATTTTAGCAGGGCCATTCCCTCTTAGCTTATCAAATGCTCATATATGAAAAACCAGAAGAAATAAGTAATTTTGTATTTGCAATAATTTTCAAAAATTCAGCTGAATGACATGACCCATGGGTCCTTTGTTTATGAAAGTGTTAAATATGGTCTTACCTGATGTTCAACTCCTCCCTGGAATAAGTTAAAGTCCTTACATAAAGATATATGGTACTAATATTCTACTGGAATTTCAAGTAACATGCTAATTTGAAAAAAAAAGAATCAACAGAAATCTTTATGCTTTTCCAGAATACAAGATATGTAACCTTGTATTTACTTTTTAGACCCTGTCCTGTGTCATCTTATTATCTCATTGTACCTTAACTTAAAGGGCATTTAAATATTGCAATTTCAGTGTCAGGAGATTAAAAAAGAACGTTAAAATGTTCGTAAGGGATGATGCTGAATTCATCCAAAAGAGTGAAGTTAAATTAAGTTAATGCGAGCCATGCGCAGACATTCTGTATGTAAAAGTATTTTGATGTCACAAACAAAACATTTTTGTAATAATTTAATGTCTGACATAATCACATTTATAAGAATGTGAATTTCAAACTAATTTCAGACTATTAATCAACCAAATTATCAGAAATGTTTAGTTTGAGCTGTATCTAGAATCATTTTGTTATATATTGGCTATTTTAAGCTTTGTGGACAAGTTGTCTTTCTCACAAAGCAAAAACCATATTTGCTAAAATTAAATCAGAATCACTTCGCAAACAAAATTATCCAAATAATATTTTGAAAATACAGAATGTTGCATACTGTATGGCAAGAAAAGTTTTGTTATTTGTTATTGTTTATATTGTTATACTGTTTGTTATATTCAATGTTCACCATTTAATAATAAGATATTTAGCTCAGCTGACTTTCAGATTTTTTTCCTAATCTCGCTGTGAAATGTTGTATGGTGATCATAGATATATTTTTGTGTGCATTTTCTCAAGAAATGTTCAAACCATTGCTGTGAAATTAATTCCACAGAGTGATTATTTGACCCCTGGGTCTCTTGTTAGCTTAGCTGACTATAAGTTATCTGAGCTTTAGTCAAGGTCCTTTGTCCGTCGTCCGTCCGTTAACAGGGCACGTTTTGAAACTGTTGGACCTACCAATCCAAAATTCAGCATACAGTTAGATGTCCTGAGAATCTCTTACCTTACCAAAAATTGGGTCATTAGGTCTTTTTCAACCCCCCCCCCCCCAACAGAATGCAAACATTAAATGAATGTTATGATTTTCCCTATTTAATTCATTATAATTCTTTAATTTTACATTATCTCAAAGGGTTACAATGATTAAATTACACATCAATTAATTGTGCCCACAAAGTAATGTATTGCTATAAAAGTATGGAGCATTCCATAAATATCTCTTGCCATGCATACCACTGGAACACTCAGTCAAGAATTTGGGCAAATCTTTAGCTCATTTAGCCATATCTTTAAACTGTTTTTAGAATAAATAATCAAATTTGCACATTTTATATTATCAAATGTATCCTTTAGTATAACTCTAAAGCCCATAACCGTTTCCCCTTATTGCATGATTAAATGGGTTCAGGTATATATTACAGAGTAGAATATATTCTTATTAAATTTAGTTTATGCCATTCAAAGATGTACAAGTCTATTTTTTTTACAGTATTTTATTTAAGTTAATAAATTAAATGTGTATTATTATACAACAGCTCATCTCTAATTACTCTATTTTCCTATGTTTAACAGGGTTTCATGTATTCCCTGTGGGTATTTTAAACACATATTACTTTCACATAATTGAAATTTCTGATAGTTTTACAAATACTTGATCATGAGAGGCATTGTGGATCTTCTAAAATTTGATGCAGTCCAAAATGTGCACATCTAGTATTTGTCTTGCATCCATTCATATATTTAATATTTGATTATCACAAAATAGCAAGGCCATTTCCTCTTAGCTTTTCAAATGCCAGTAAAAAAATAGAAATCAGTTTAAAAAGTTCAGCTGAGCTCCGTGACACATGGGTCCCTTGTTTTTCTTATTCATTTTATACAAAAAACATACTATCTTTTCAGAAATCCTGAAGAAGAGAACACCATGGCTTGTAAAAAAGTTCTTGGAAGATGTGCAACAAGCAGATTCAAGTAGTGCAGACAAGGTTCACCATGACATTGTGCAAAAGGGCAGAATTGGCTTCCAACAGATAGACCAGAAAAGGGAAACTAGAAAAACTGTATGTCTTGGTGCATCAGAAGGGCCAGCAGATTTTAAATGTCAGGCTGAAAGTATTTCTCACAAGAAGGCTGTAGCAGATGCAAATGCAATAGAGCAAGATAATCTGGAACATCAGATGAACAGTGGCACAAATACATTACAAGAACAAATGGACCATGAAATGATAGCTGAAACAACTGCTAAAAGTATTTCTCACAAGAAGGCTGTAGCATGTGCAAATGTAATAGAGCAAGATAATCTGGAATATCAGATGAACAGTGGCACAAATACATTACAAGAACAAATGGACCAGGATATAGGAGATCTTGAGGCAGCCGTTACAACCTTACAAACTGGAGATTCAGGGGAGGATGATGACATTTATGATCCAGACTTCACTTTTGTTGATGAAAGTACAGATCCTGAGGAGTAAAGTACTGATAGTGAAGGTGAACATAAAGAAAAGCAGAAGAATAGTAAAAAGAAGGAAAAGAAGAGACAAAAGAGAGTTGAAACAAACACTCTCATTGAAGACAGTTGTTCAGATATATCTGAGATAATACCAATTATTGGAGGCCTCGATGCAATGGAAAGACATGAAGTAGTTTTTGGGACAGGCACAGATGCTGCAGATTCAGAGACAGATGATAACAATGATAGTGAGTTAGAGGAAGAGGAAGTCCCAAAAGACCAGATATGCCAAGATTGTACATACCCTAAAATATATATGAGAAAAATTGCTAAAAGTGACACTACAAAGACTGGAAAAAAGAAAAAAAAGGTCAAGGGTATACAACTCCAAACATGGGTGTCCTTTTGGATGTAAGCGGCTGTACTAGATCTGAGACATGACTAATTTGTCCGTCTTATATTAACCACTGAACTTGAAAAATAAAATTTACTTTCTTTCTGGGAAACTTCTCGTTCAGTAGATTAGCAAAGGGGCTTTTTAGCTCAGCTGACTATAAGTCATCTGAGCTATAGTCGTGGTCCTTTTTCCATCGTCCGTCCGTCCGTCCGTAAACAGGGTACGTTTTAAAACTGTTGGACCTACGAATCCAAAATTCTGCATACCATTAGATGTCCCCAAAATCTCCTACCATACCAAAAATTGGGTCATTAGAACTTCGTTCCTTCGAGATATTAAGGAAAAACCTCCATTTTCTATAAAAAAGCCATTGTTACACTTCAAGGCTGCCTAATATCAAAACCACTGATCTGTTTTTGATCAGATTTAGTATTCATATTCTTCCATACATTTTCTGTGCACATACCAAAAATTAGGTCAGTATTGGGTATTATTTTGAAGTTATAGGCCCAAATATAATGCAATTTTTTTAAAATCAGGAAATATATTTGCTCACTTAACATGAGAATTGCTGAAGCTGGAGACTTTTGTTCAGGAATATAACTTTATTTAATCAGGATTCAATTATTTACCCAAAATTAGATCTGAATTTTGCAAATTGTTCAAGTTATTAGCATAAATAAAAAATCAATACCTTAAATTTTGTCCAAATTTGGCAGTGGCACGTTTTTTCCCTGTAAGTACTGTTGATTTTATTTTCACAGCATATATAATACAAAAGGATTTAATCTTTTAAAATCTGAAATTTCAAAGAAATTGTTTGAAAAGAGTAGTTTTATTCAAGTTTTCATACACCATGTCAAGTGTTGTTTACATCTGGCCCACCTAGTAGTACAGCCTTCACTTGCATTATGTAACCCACCCCAGGCAGCTTGCCTTGGCCCAGCTTGGCCACTACTAGCAGGCTTCCCCTCTGCCCTGCACTCACCCCCACCCCCCTGCCCCCCAGCTGGTGCATAAACTAGATGAATGTTATAATTTTCTGTATTTTATTTAATTCTTGGACATGCTACATTTTAGATTTTGTATTGTACCACCGGGGTTACAATGATTAAAGTGCACATTTAATTGTGTCCACAAAGTGATGTATTGCTATGAAAGTGTGGATGTTCATCAGATAATTAATGCTTTACTTCAGAAGAGTAAAACTTCACCAGGTGTGAAATTGACTATTATTTCCAGTAATTAATTATAGCTGAGATTGTAATTAGCATAATTATATTGTTTGTCCCTCATTCAACCAACAGTGTGTATACTTTATTTGAAAAGATGTTTTTATTTTATCAAATGTACTGAATCTTTTATTTTATTTCGGTGAATAAAATTAAGCATGTACTGAAAACTCCAATGTGCAAAACGTTTTAATAGGGATTCAAGGAATAATTTTGTAGATGCCATGTTGTTATATATAAACTTAAATGCATTATTCCCTTGAAAGTGAAATGAAGGTATTAGTCCATTCTGTCCACTTGCCTGTCCATCTGCAAATTTTTCATATGCATCACAGTATCTCAAAACTTTTACTGTTTTTCTTCATGACAATATTGTCAGAGTATTAGTTTGCAATCATCATATATTGAGAACTTTACTATAACCAAGTAGGAAGGCCCTTTCCTCTTAGCTTCTCATATGCTTATATAAATAAAAAACATTACAATAGAATATTTTTCATATTTTGCATTTGCAAAAAGTTCAAACTTAAGCTGGTTGTCGTGACCCATGGGTCCTTTGTTTATATTCGGATTCTCAACATCATTGTTTGGCTAAAACTGAAAAAATACCAGACATGCCATTATAAAATTTCTTGCATAAGAATGGGAATTCAGGTAAAAATTAAAGTATTTGAATACCAGTGCAAATACTTTCAAAATGTATTCATGAATGCATTCATGAATATATTCTATAATATTATTTTAATAATCATTTCAGTTATATTTTATTAAAAAAATCATATAATTCTCTTATTATTTCTAATAAAAATTATATTTGGCACAATATTTGTTATTAAATTTTAATAAATAGTTAAACTCTTTATCTTATATGTGCTGCTTATCAGTTATATGGCCAAGACAAAATCTGTATGACAGTGGCACTCCATTTGTTAATAAAATAAATGAAATCAATCTCTTCCCTGTCTCCAAAGAAACTATCAAAATCATACATAAGCTTAATACTAACAACTCATAATACAGCTTATATTTATTTCCACACAAAACCAGCATGTGCCTCATTTCAAAATCATATTTTTTTATCTTATATAACAGCTGAGCGCCGTGACCCATAGGTCCCTTGTTGTTGTACCTTCTCCTCTGCAGGTTTACTCGGGCAATTTTGGTTGACCATTTGATATCCATGAGTTTTAGGAAGTCTTTCGTTTCCTTCCTCTTTTCCTCATCTTCACACTGTATGGCATTTGCTAGTTTGATTGATGCGAGTCTTTTCACATCATACGACAACTTGATTGCATTAGAAGGTGAACGAAGATCTTCCTCATCTTCAGCATCTTGTTCAGAACATTTCAGTGCAGCCTCTGCTACCTGGTCGAAATATCGTGGCTGCAAGTAATGTGACAGTTCATGAGCCTCCTCAGGTCTTGTAATTGCATGGAGATGTATTTTGAGTCTAGCTGCTAGTCTCATCACTGAGGATGTATAATGTTTTCGCATGAGTGCATTTCCAGCATTCCTTATCATCAAATCATTGCCCAAATCAACAATAAGATCATCAGACTTAGCAGTCTCTCCTATCTTGTCATCCCTCATGATAGGGAAAACCTCTTTCTGCAGGACTTGACTAGCTACTTTTGTTATCCTGCCAGCAAGAACTTTGGACTGTACCAATAATGATCCAAGAGACACATTCATGGTGGCTTCATTTGACTGTTAATCTACTGAACGAGAAGTTTCCCAGAAAGAAAGTAAATTTTATTTTTCAAGTTCAGTGGTTAATATAAGACGGACAAATTAGTCATGTCTCAGATCTAGTTCTTATTTGAGTTATCACAGGTTCTGCTGATCGACTGAGTGATGTTACCAATGGGTAACTAGTTTTTATTTGACCACCACCAAATTGCAATAGCACTTCCTCACAGCTTTTGAAATGCTAATACAAAAAAAAAATATAACACTTAGGAACTTTTCCAAATGCTAGGATTTTCAAAATACCTTCCAAATCAACTTTAATTTACTCTCTCCACAGTTGTTGCATTTCATTTGTACTCATTAATTCCATTCAACCAATGCTTGCTATAGCAGGGGACTGTCAAGTTACCATTTCTGCCAGACCCCAATCATTGACTAGGACAGTATTTAGTGTACCAACTCCCTAATGGTGCAAATAAGCAAAACCTGCTGTAGCAAGCAGTAGTTGAAGTGGAATGAGTGTTTAGGAATGTAATGAAACCACTGCACAGTGTGTAATTTCAGCTGAGAGCCATGAGTGGATTAGTAAGTGGATGCCTGTATATTGCTTTATTTAATTAAAATTTGAATTAATATCAGGTTGTTTTGTTTTTAATATATTAGTAAGTTTTGTTTAGCTCAGCTGACTTTAGTCAAGCTTAGCTTTTGCAAGGAGTCTTTGTACACTGTCCTGTCTGGCTAGCCATCTGTTTCACCTAGAAAGATCTTGCTTAACATCCAGTAAGGTCCTGGTGTAATCATGCAAACCTAAAATTAGGTCACTGTGACTTTTATTCTGTGAGCTACGTGGCAAAAGGGAATTTTTAGCACCTTGTAAGTCACTCTTCTGAGTGTTTGAGGCTGTCACACAATAATTGACAATGGGATTAAAGGGGCCCAATCACCAATATGACCTTAATTTACTAAAGATAATCCCTTTAATAAAAATAGTTGTAATTTTAGAGTCATTTTAGAGTAACTGCAATAATGTACTTTGCACTAGACCATCATCTGATTTATTACTGGTATGCTTTATTCGGATGTATATCCTGACAAACTTTCCAAAGATTGAAAGAAAATGGCAAATAAGTTCATGTGAGAGAAAGGATTAAAGTTTTTAAAAAAGCTTGATACCATGGTAGGGGAACCACCCATCCGCCACCCCCCCCCCCCCCCCAAACCACCACCACTAACAACCAAATAAATGAGAGTGAAGCATTTTAGGGTATAAAAAACAATATAGGCTGTGCAAATTCCCTTCTTTTATTTGCAAACCCCTGAAAGCTTTGTATCTGTATGAATGACCCAACACTATATGTACAAAATAATGCATACTAACCCTGGCAGCTCCATGTTATTCAGACGAATAGTGCACATAGTCCAGCATGATTGACAAGTATCCCACTTTGTTCAGACATATAAACTGCACAAGGTTGCTCTCAACTGTACACTCAACATGGTCCCCGCATGGTAGCTTTGTACATGTTGCTTGGACCCCACATTGACCAGACAAAAAAATTTGCACATTGTGTTTACCAGTAGTGCAATGTTGGGTACCCAACAGGCAAAAGTTAGCCAATGTGCTCAAAACACCTTTGTTGGTAACTGGGCAGAACCTACCCAAGAAAACATGGACATAGATTTGTCTAAAAAGTGTCTGGACTTTACAGACAGATATAAATGGAAATAAGCTGGTGCTGCCACCTGGTGTGTATGAGTGATCCCCCTGCCGCGCATGCGCAGTTATTGATTGTTTGACAATATTTATTGGTAACTACCAATCTCCACATCAGACACATAGGCATCCATGAATATCATCTGAACATAGTCCCATGGTGACACAGTGGCTAGTTATGGAGCAGTGCTTTTCATATATGGGCCAAAACTTGGGGAAAATGCTGCTCAGAAATGGTGCATTCTCAATATGGGGACAATTTTGAGACAAGCACTGCTTCATAACTACCCACTGTGTCACCCTTGGACTATGTTCGAATGATAGGTATGAAGGCCTACAATAGACATGTGATGTGCCTCGGTGCCTAACTGTCATCAGTAACTTTTTGTCATATTGTGACAATCAAACACCCATGATAATGTCTTTCTCCAGTAGTGTCATTTTCCTTGAATTGCTTGAAGTGGGTGCTCTGCTTCTGCGTCAAGTCAGGACCTAGTAATTCTTTCGCATGTGCTTTAACATTGCAGGGATAAAGAATGGAACTTTTGACATGTTTCTCCATTATGAGCATCATTATGGAGGTTATTGGATCCGGTAACCTACAGGGCCCTTGGTCCTATTTTTAGCTCAGCTGACTATAAGTCATCTGAGCTATAGTCATGGTCCATTGTCCGTTGTCCGTCCGTCTGTTGTGCCGTCCGTCCGTCCGTAGATGTGGCACGTTTTGAAACCGTAAGACCTAGGAATCCAAAATTCAGCATAATGTTAGATGTCCCCAAGATCTCCTACCAAGCCGAAAACTGGGTCTTTGCGACTTCGTTTCTTTGAGAAATTAAGGAAAAACCTCATTTTTTTATTAAAATCCTATTTTTTATTTTAATATTCCTCTATATAGTTCCTATGTACATGCCAGAAATTAAGTCTGTAAAGTATAAATTCTTTAAGTTATGGGCCCAAACATAATGGACTTTGTAAAAAATCAGGAAAAATAATAACTCACTTAACATGAAAAATTTTGAAACAAGAGTCTATTTTCCCAAGTATATAACTATGTTTAATTAAGATTCAATTGTTTACCCAAAATTAGATCTGAATTTTGTAAATTTTTTAAGTTATTAGGATAAAAAAATCAGTACCTTAAATTTTGCCCAACTCTGACCATGGCACGTTTTTTTCCTGTAAGCATTTTCACAGCATGTAAACATAAACATTTAGTTTGTCTAAATCTGAAATTTGAAAATAAAAGCTTGAAAATTAAGCTAGTTATTGATTTTTTTTTCTGTAGTCACTTGCAATGATTACAGATGCAGGGTCCCACTCCAGGTCACTGGAAGTCAGCTATGCCAGGGTTTCTGATTTGTTACAGTCACTGGGGGAGATCCCCTGCTGTGACAGGTGTACAGTTATTCTCATATCACCACCTCAATCATCCCCCCCCCCTGCAAACCCAACCCACCAAGTGTTATGGAGTAATTGTTATTGTTTTCACTGTATCTCCTTAATTGTAATGCTGTTTCCACTCCGATATGCAAAAACTTTCCTTGAAAAAATAATTCAAGGTGTAATCCAAAAGATGCAGTGTTGTGTAATGTAGCATTTTTAAAGAAATCAATTTTCTTTTAAATGATTTTAACAAATATAATTGAACCCATCAGTATGCTTAAATTATTATAAAACATGAAGCACATTATGGATAAATAAAGACACAATTAAAAATTGTGAAATCTAAATCAAGTATTATTTTTAGATATTTATTGTTTTGCAGATTTAAAAGATATATTTTTGTGGTAAAAAATAAATAAACATTTGTATGCATGATGTGGTGTTATCTGACAAGATTGAGATTTATGATGATGCAATTGAGAATTATGAATCAACTTTTATATTCAGATATATATGTTAAATTGGAAATGTATAGAAATATAAACTTAAATTAGAAAATAATTGATGTGATAAAAAAATGAGGATTTAATACAAACATTTGTTCATTATTTTCCTGCCTCAGCAGAATTTGAGATCAGGCTTTGTTTGCCCTGTTTTATGTTGTTAATTATCTATATTTCAACTGTATACATTTCATAAAAAAATACATATATTTAATAATATATATTATACAAAAAAATAGATTCAATTGAACAAATGTGTAAACTACTGAAATGTCAACAGTTAATCGAAAAACCAACTAATGATCATGGTAATAGTAAAGATCATTTGTTCCTAACTGCTCACATGCTTTAGTTTCAACATTAGGAAACACATGGTCAGGTCACAAAATATTTTTTGCAACAATTTCTTGCTCATCAATACAAACCAATCTTATAAACCAACCATGGCCTTTATTACCTCTTCCTCTTACACTTTATCTCCGTTTGATATTATTTTAGATTTTTACCTTCAAGGTTAACGTCAGCTGAGCACAGTGACCCATAGGTCCCTTGTTTTAATATTGTAGTCAGATAATAACCATGGTAGTACATAAAATTTTTTTGTTGTCTCTGAGCAAGACAGGGGTTAGCAACTTTCTTTAATTTTTTAGTACACAATACACACAGTGCTCAATCCCTGACTTTTCATGTTTTTAATTCAATCATTCTGGGCCCAAAAAGTGCATTTCGAGCCATTTTGGGACTTTGAATGTGGTTTCCTCAAAATTTGTTCAGTCTGTGCAAGTCCCAGGTGTGACAGAAATGGATGCTAAATTTTATTAATTTATTCAACATGTTCAAAGACTTTAGTAGTTTTGTTTTTCCCTCTTTTGCAGGAATCAAATTGTAGACAATGTCTATAATTTTTCAAGGTGTCATAATTCCTTGAATTCCTTGTTAAGTTGGTGCATGTGACCAGTCTGGACAGGCATATTCCTTTAACGTGGACTTATATAGGGAATGGTATTTTGTCATGTTCCAGTGAACTTTAAGGGGTGCTAAAATCTAAATTATTAAGAATTTAACCTCAGATGAACTCTCAAAATCGAATTCAAGGTCAAGCTTTATGTAAAATCTGACAGTGTTCACGTCCTGATAGCAATAACTACTTACATATTCATGCTACAGGCTTAATGATGGTATCCACAGTTAGCCTGGATGCAGTGTGGATGTGCACAGGCCACAGGACATTTGATATTTGACATTGACTTGAATTTTTCTGTCTCTTGAGAATCAGCAAAACATAGTCCTTCACTTTTAATGAAAAAAGTTGTCTAAAAGATACCAAAATTTCCACGAAATCTGTAAATAGCAGTTTTGTTCGAAGCAAGATCATTCAATACACATGCTACATTTGCCCAATTCCTGAAGCTTTTCCATCACACATAATCTTGTGATGATAACATACAATTTAGTATCAACTATCTTTCTGAAAGGGGGAATGTTGAACTTTATTGTACCCCTGGACGAAAGTCAGGGTACTTCAGTTAAGCGGTTGTTGGGCGTCCGCCACAGCACCTGCCGCAGACACTTCATGTGTGCACTCTACCTATTACAAAACCCAACCAAATCATTTCATAATTGATACAGGCGTTACTTATGGTAAGTCCTGGATCGCTATTGATTTTGGGGGTATTTCGGCCAATTAGTGTTCCTTTGGGTGGTTTAGAAACCCTTATCTCAGGAGTAAAATCTATGAAAGTGCATATATCTGACTCAAAATGGCTTCTACAGCCAGGGTATGTATTGTGGACATATAGGAAATCATGTATACTGAACACGCTGGTGATGTCAAATTTGACCTTGAACTTGACCTTGGACGATGTTGACGTACCACATTTTTGTGTGTAAGTTATAGAATTTCATTTATCTTGCTTATATAATAGCACCTACAGCCAGAGTATGTATTAAAGACATATAGGGAACCATATGTGCTGAATACTTAGTATGTTTATGTCAAATCTGACCTTGACTTTTTGTGAATCTAACAAACCCCTCTTTTGGCCATAATTTCCATAGACATAGCTGAACATGATGTTGATGTCAGATTAGATGTTGAAATTGACCTTCATGTGTATTGATGCCACGTTATTATGTGATATTAAGGAATGATGGATATTTGTTTATTTTATTATGCGGCGATGGACATAAGGGCATACGGACATACACCCAAGCGATTGTGGGCAATCGATCATCACTCATTTATTCTATCTTTGCTGGATTCTTCATCTGTTGGTTCATTAAGTAACCAAATAACACTATTAACTCATAACTTCATTTATTTATTAACACATGAATCGGTTAATAATACAATGTAACACTTAATCTGTCCATTTGTCTAATGTCAAGTAATAGCCCATCCAGATTAACAGTATTTTTTTCTATGCCTAATATTTTTTTTGTTGTTAAAAAATGTTTTGGTTCGATTCTCTTTTTTTCAAGCTACCAAAATATTGTTTATATAACAATGACAATGTCTTTCTCCATTTTAAGCGTTATTTTTTTTTTTAATTGCTAGAAGTCGGTGCCGTGTACATGAGTAGAGTCAAGACTTAGCCATTTTTCCAAGATTTCCTATTTTTAAAATCCCAGGGATAGGGAATGAAACTTAATTTGTCCTACTGGAATGAGCTAATAGAGTGGTGCTAGAGCCTAGGATACTAATTACACACTTATAGCAATCCATATTATGCCCTTTCATGTGGTGACCTTGAATTTGACATTTGGTGACCTTGAAAGGTCAAATCCAAGGTGAGCAATGTCAAAATTTCAAAGATTGTCTCTGAAACTACCAGTTAGATTATTTTAAAATTTGGTATGGAGCTTCCTCATGTTCCTTGGGACAATGTCTACAACGATTGTTCACAGCTTTAAAATTGAAGTATTAAGGGGGGTTATATCTCAGAACTGCTACAGATATGGATGTAGTTACTATTGAACACACACACACACAGATTTGGGCTGCTCTCTCAAAAAAATTCCAATAACGATAACGTTTTTCTTATATTGTGGCAATCAAACACCCAGAGTACATGCCTGTATTTTTTTCAAGGGACATTGACAGATACTTATTTAAAGAAAGATGTCGGGTAACCTGCAGGGCCCGTGGCCCTATTTTTAACTCCCCCACTGTTGCATATCAGAATAATGTCACAATAGTTAATGATGTCGCCACCAGATGGCAGCAACAACCGATGACTTGTACATGTATGAGTGATATGACCACGCAGTAATATAATAAAACATAGTTCCAAAATGGCGTGGTTTGCTTGACATGTGACGCGCAACATGGTGTCAGAAAAGGGATGAAAAACTGTATTTAAACAAGGTACAGGCAATAGTCAAGTGACACAAAGGACAATTAAAGAACTGTGAACCTAAAGGGCCACACAATATAGGATTACCGTCGCTGTCAGAAAAAGGTCAGCCGATCGAAAAAAAAAGCAGACGTCGTGTCAGGTAGGCCGCCATATTGTTAAAAAAGGAAAGACAAAATGGCCGAATGTCCGAAACCTAAACAATTAGATCTGTCCTCCAATAAAACGGAAAACTGGAAACGGTTTAAGAGATCTTATGAACTATACTCCATGAGTATTGAACTTGACAAAAAAACTGAAAAGCAACAAAGTGCTATCTTACTGAGTCTTGCGGGACCAGAAGCAACGGAAATATACGATAGTTTCGACATACCGGTAGATGAGAGATACAAAATTGAGACAGTGCTACGAAAATTTGAAGAATTTTTTGTTAATCAGGAGAACATTACAGTCGAAAGGTACAAATTTGGCACTAGAGTGCAGCGTGAAGGTGAGACGTTTGACTCGTTTCTTACTGATCTTAGGACTTTGATTAAAACCTGTGATTATGGTGAACTGAAGGATGACATTTTGAAAGATCATATTGTTATTGGCATAAAATCAGATACAGTAAGAGAAAGACTGTTTAGAGAAAGAAAGTTTACCCTGAACAAAGCAATTGACATAGCAAAATCGGAAGAAATGTCACAGTCTCACATCAAAACAATATCAGGTGCTGAAGCCTTGCCATGTAATATAAACACAGTGAAAAGGTCAGAAAAATATGTCAGTCAAAGACATGTAGCAAACAAAAAAAGAAACTGTCTTTCAGTGTCCAAAATGTGGAACAAAACACACAAGCAAAAAATGTCCAGCATTCGGAAAGCTGTGTAAAAAATGTATTAACCCAATCACTTTGCTGTATGCTGTAGAACACGCATGCATGACCGAAGCAGACCGAAAAGAGGAAGGGGAAAAGTGCACTATGTAAAAAACATATCTGAAGATGACCGTACAACAGATAGTGAGGACAGTGCAATTTTAATAGAGTCAGTCTTCTGCACAGAAAAAGTGGTCAAATTAGATGCTGTATCTACTAATGAACAAGAATGGTATCAGACATTACAAATAAAAGACTGTAACAAGAAAATACAGTTCAAACTTGATTCGGGAGCACAAGCTAACATCATTCCAGTGAAATTGTACAAGAAAATAGGGGAACCAATAAAAAGGTACCATGACAAAAAGCAGTGTCCAGCTACACACGTACAATAAACAAAATCTGAAAACAATTGGCGTTGTTGTGCTACCAGTCCAGTACAAAGATATAACAAATGAGTTAGACTTTCACATTGTTGATGTTAAGTCAACGCCCATCTTGGGTTTAAAAGCACTGCTAAACATGAACTTGGTGAAAAGAGTAGAGTCTGTTGACAAGGACACAAATCAGATACTGAAAAAATATGCGGAGGTATTTGACGAAATAGGAGAGCTGTCGGGCAATTATAATATACAGCTACAAACTGACGCTAAACCGATAGTACATCCAGCAAGGAGAATTGCAGAAACAATGAGACCTCATGTTAAAAAATGTCTGGACAATATGGAAAAAGCAAAAATAATCCAGAAAGTGAACATCCGACCGACTGGGTCAACTCTATTGTAATGGTAGAAAAGAAAAATGGCTCGCTACGAATATGTCTCGACCCCCGAGATTTAAACAACTACATCAAAAGAGAGCACTTTCAAATACCAACCATTGAGGATATACAAGCCAAACTGGCAGGTGCCAAGTACTTCTCAACTCTTGACTGCTCAGCAGGCTATTGGCATGTAAAACTCACAGAGGACAGTGCCAACCTTACAACTTTCAACACACCGTTTGGACGGTATAAATTCCTGCGTTTGCCGTTCGGCATAACGTCAGCGCAAGAAGTGTTCCAGAGAAAAATCAGTCAGATCTTTGAAAACACAGATGGAGTTCTGAATTACGTTGATGATATTTTAGTTTATGGAAAAACAGAACAAGAACATAACAAGCGACTGGAACAAGTTCTACGAAAATGCCAAAAAGAAAACATCAAGCTGAAAAGAGAGAAATGCAAGATCAAAACAACAGAAACTACATATTTAGGGCACACAGTATCAAAGAAAGGGCTACTTCCAGACCCAGAGAAAATACATGCTATACAACACATGCCAGTGCCAGAAGACAAAGCAGCAGTACAACGCCTACTAGGCATGATAAATTGGCTTGGTAAATTCATACCAAATGTATCTGAACTGACTGAACCCTTTGCAGAAAGCACAGCAAGATTCATTTGAGAAAATCAAAGCGTTGTTGGCAGACAAACCATTAGTGAGATATTTTGATGTAAACAAAGATGTAACAATCTCAACTGATGCAAGCCAAAGTGGACTTGGTGCTGTATTACTCCAGGAGGGACAACCAGTGGCATTTGCAAGTCGTGCACTGAATGAATGTGAACAGAGATATGCACAGATAGAAAAGGAGTGTTTGGCAGTACTATATGCATGTGAAAGATTCCATCAATATGTGTATGGGAAAATTGTCCATGTAGAAAATGATCACAAACCACTTGAGATAATATTCAAAAAGAAACTAGCGAATGCACCACCGCGCCTTCAGAGAATGTTAATCAGACTACAAAAGTACACTATAGATCTGAAATACAAGCCAGGAAAGGAACTTTATGTGGCTGATATGCTAAGCAGAGCATATCCCCCACAGAATGAACAGAATGCAAATAAACTTGATGAAGATATAGAATGTCACATCCACATGATAACCAGAAACATTGCAATGACACAGAACAAACAAAGTGAAGTGAGTAAAGAAACTGAGAAAGACACAAAACTACAGATGCTGAGAAATGTCATAGAAAATGGATGGCCAGATGAGAAATCTAAGGTACCTCAAGACATACAAGACTATTTCAACTTCAGAGAAGAGCTTACAGTTTACAAAGGAATGATACTGAAAGGAGACAGAATTATCATACCAGATAACATGAGAAAACAAATACTGAACAAACTCCATTCAGGACACTGGGGCATAGAGAGAACAAAGAGAAGAGCTAAGGAAACTGTATACTGGCCAGGCATAACAAAACACATCGAAAAACATGGTGAAAAACTGTCAAGCTTGCCAGAAATTCTCAGATGCAAATCAAAAAGAACCATGAAACCACATGATGTACCAAACAGAGCATGGGAGAAAATTGGGACAGATTTGTTTCACTACAAGGACGGTGAGTACATAATTCTATGTGATTATTACTCCAAATTCTTTGAAATATACAAATAAAAAGACACATGTGCCACCACAATAATAGAGGCAACAAAGTCAATTTTTGCTAGATTTGGAATACCAAAGACTGTTATTAGTGATAATGGTCCACAATACACCTCTATGGCTTACAAGCAGTTTGCCACAAATTGGAATTTTGAGCATATATATACCACAAGTCCTGAGTACCCTCAGAGCAATGGACAAACGGAAAGGGCCGTGAAAACAGCCAAAAGAATGTTGTTAAAATCAGAGGAGACTGGATCAGATCCATTTTTGGGTTTATTAGAATATAGAAACACCCCACTAAGTGCAAATATAGGATCACCTGCCCAGCTACTAATGAATAAGTGCTTCATACAACTGTACCTACACATGAAAAATTACTTGATCCAGAAGTTTAGATTACTGCTAGAAAAGAACTAAAGAACCGACAAGTCCAATCACAAGTGCGCTACAACAGAACTGCTAAAGACTTGACAGACCTGCAAGAGGGAGATACAGTTATATTTAGAAAATCTCTTGATCCGAAGGAACCATTTAAAAGCGGCACAATATGGAAGAAACTCAACAAATCCAGAGCATACACCATTAGAGACAAAAGGGGCCGCATGTATAACAGAAACAGACGTTTCATTAAAAAATCAGATGTGATGATTAGTGAACCATCATTTGATAATATTAGTGAATACTCGGAGGACACACAGTCAACAGGAAACAGAGACACTGTGACACTACAAGCAGAAAGAATGCAAAATGAAACTGTAGCACCACAAACAAGTAAGGACTCTGATAAACAACAAAACAATGTGCTAAAGAGTGAAAATTTTAAAACAAGCAGTGGGAGACTCATAAAGAAACCACTTCGATACAGAGATGATTAATTTCTTATTTTGCATAGCTAAGATTACATTAGTATACACACAAGCACACACACAAGCACGTGAGCACACAAAATTGAAAGGACAGTTATTTGAACTCTGTTTTATTTAAACTTTTAAAATATTTATTTCGTGAAATTAGTGATACAACAACAACAAAAGAACTCATCACTTATTGACTTTGTGAAAATCACTGAACACATGATAATGTTACTTTTCTTTAAAAAAAAAAAAAAAAAAAGGAGATGTTGCATATCAGAATAATGTCACAATAGTTAATGATGTCGCCACCAGATGGCAGCAACAACCAATGACTTGTACATGTATGAGTGATATGACCGCGCAGTAATATAATAAAACATAGTTCCAAAATGGCGTGGTTTGCTTGACATGTGACGCGCAACACCAACGATAGCCCTTGAGCTATTGTTATGGGGCAGTGTCTGGCGTTGTCTTCATCTTCGTTGTTAGCAATTTTTTCAAAGATCTTCCCTCCAAAACTACTGGTCGGATTCCTTTCAAATTTGGTACAGAGCTTCCTGGAGACAATGTTTATCAAGTTTGTTCACGTTTTTAAAAAATTTTGATTTTTTAATTTTATATGAATTTTGGAAATGCTGAAATTTTCCCTATATGTAGCATGAGGAGCAGTTTTCAAAGATCTTCTCTGAAACTACCAGTCGGATTACTTTAAAATTTGGTACAGGGCTTCACTGGGACAATGTCTACCAAGACTGTTCATGGTTTTCAAAAATCTTGATTTTTGAATTTTTTGTGAAATTTTGAAATTTGAACTACATCTATTTACTGATCATTTGTGTCAGTTTTCAAAGATATTCTATGAAGTTTCTAGTCAGATTCCTTTCAAATTTGTTGTGAAGCTTCCATGGGACAATGCCTGCCAAGATTGTTCATGATTTAAAAATTTTTTTGATTTTTATGACTTTTTGAAATATGAACTTTGTCCAATTTTCAAAGATCTCCGTAGCTGCCAGTCGGGTTTCTTTTAAATGTGGTATGGAGCTACCTGGAGACAATGTTTACCAAGTTTTTTCACGGTTTTCAAAAATTTTGTAATTTTTTAATTTCTTATGAATTTTTGAAATGTGAACTTTATCCATTTACTTGGCATTTGTGAGGATTTTCAAAGATCTCTGAAACTACCACTCGGGTTCCTTTCAAATTTGGTGTGTGGCTTCAGTGGGAGAGTGTCTACAAAGATTGTTCATATTTTTTTAAGTAAAAAGGATTTTTAAATTTTTAATATATCAAAATATTTCTCCTTTCATCATGTTCATTGACCATTTTATTACCTGTTGCATCCAATTTCCTGTGTGTGGCAAAATTTGGTGCAATACCGGTGAGCTAACAGGGCCTCTGGTCCTATTTTTTTTCTCTCACAGCACACAAACAAGACAACTTGGCCAGTAGCGATCTGCCTCATGATGTTGGGATCACACCCCCAATGGGAGTACACGTGGAACCCAAAGTCCAGATTGACAGGTCATCCACTCCTTCACTCCTACATGTCAACCCAGACAACTTGGACAGTAACGATGTGCCTCATGATGTTGGGACCTCAACGCCAATGGTAACAGAGTGCAGCATCCAGATAGACAAGTCATCCACTCCTTCACTCGTACAAATCAACCCAGACAACTTGGCCAGTAACGATGTGCCTCATGATGTTGGGACCTCAACGCCAATGGTAACAGAGTGCAGCATCCAGATAGACAAGTCATCCACTCCTTCACTCGTACAAATCAACCCAGACAACTTAGCCAGTAACGATGTGCCTCATGATGTTGGGACCTCAACGCCAATGGTAACAGAGTGCAGCATCCAGATTGACAGGTCATCCACTCCTTCACTCGTACAAATCAACCCAGACAACTTGGCCAGTAATGATCTGCCTCATGATGTTGGGACCATCAACTATCCAAGATGTATACACATGCAGCATCCAGACTGACAGGCTTCCACTCCTTCACTCGTACAAATCAACCCAGACAACTTGGCCAGTAATGGTCTGCATCATGATGTTGGGACCTCAACACCAATGGTAACAGAGTGCAGCATCCAGTTGGACAAGTCATCCACTCCTTCACTTGTACAAATCAACCCAGACAACTTAGCCAGTAACGATGTGCCTCATGATGTTGGGACCTCAACGCCAATGGTAACAGAGTGCAGCATCCAGATTGACAGGTCATCCACTCCTTCACTCGTACAAATCAACCCAGACAACTTGGCCAGTAATCATCTGCCTCATGATGTTGGGACCTCAACGCCAATGGTAACAGAGTGCAGCATCCAGATTGACAGGTCTTCCACCCCTTCACTCGTACAAATCAACCCAGGCAACTTGGCCAGTAATGATCTGCCTTATGATGTTGGGACCTCAACCCCAATGGTAACAGAGTGCAGCATCCAGATAGACAAGTCATCCACTCCTTCACTCGTACAAATCAACCCAGACAACTTGGCCAGTAACGATGTGCCTCATGATGTTGGGACCTCAATGCCAATGGTAACAGAGTGCAGCCTCCAGATTGACAGGTCATCCACTCCTTCACTCGTACAAATCAACCCAGACAACTTGGCCAGTAATGATCTGCCTTATGATGTTGGGACCTCAACGCCAATGGTAACAGAGTGCAGCATCCAGATTGACAGGTCATCCACTCCTTCACTCGTACAAGTCAACCCAGACAACCTGGCAAGTAACGATCTGCCTCATGATGTTACTCCACAGATTGTTGTAGATTTGCAAGGACCAGTCAACTGTGATGCAGGTGAAATGTTTATCATAAATTTCAAAAGTATTGAATGTTCTTTTTTGACAAAGGTTATTTAATCTAAAGTAAACTATTTATTAAGCACATGATCTTTTTAGAATGCCAGTATTATTTACAAGTATCTACACCATTACAGTATTCATGACACTGATATCGTGAAAAAAGTTTCTGACTGTAGCATATCCTTCATGACTTGCTAAAGAGCAGCCGTTCCTCACATATGTTTTGAACAGGAATAGTTGAAATATTCCTGTACCACAAGGTATCCTTAGTCCAGGAACTCCCTCTACATTAGTTTTACAGAACATGCAGAACTGATTACCATAGTGTTGAAAACATTTTGTCTGTTGCAGTTGAAGCCAGCGCTGACGATGATGCAGACAGTGACTTTTTCCTATGCCTAACATCTCCAGGGTAATTAGAACACACACTATCACAAAAGTGCGAACAAGCGTTCTTAAATTTAAAACTTTAAGATACTTTTGCAGCAACAATGCATTGAGCTGAAAAACAAGTATGATATGAACAAATTCTGAAGATATTAAAAAATCACTGTTCGACAGGTTAACCTATGGCTCCAAGCAGTGAACAAAAAATAAAAAAAAATTATCTTTGTTTGTGGGTTGGATATAAATGTGGTTCAAGGAACTTTAGCTTTATAGATGATTGTGTTTATCACAGATGACGATAACCTGGGCAAGATGTTGTAATATGGTAATAATGTTGATTTTCCACAGTTCCAAAGAAGAGACAAACAAATCATACAGCAGACAGAGGCAACCGTCACAGAACAAACAGAAGGCATTGAAATACGTAAGAATCAAATTGTACCTACCCCACTCACTGAAATACAACTTTCTGCCTTTTCTTCAGTCCTCATTAATATCAATTGTGACACTTAACAAATAATTTCTACGACTGACTAGTTTGTAGCAATTTTTTGTTTCTTCATATTTTCAGTTGAGTGGCTCTTCATTTTTGTTTTAATTACAGTCAACCATTTGATCTATTATACCATTTTCAGCGCAGAAATCACCAATCCTAGTGGATCAAACACTGAAAGAAGGTTTGAAACAACATTACTGTGTGTTCTGCCACAATCTTCAAAAGAAGATTTCGAGACACTTGTTGCAACAGCATACAAATGAACAGGAAATAGCAAAGTTGCCAGAACTACCAAAAGTGAAAGGGGAGTTATACTACAAAATCAAGTCCCTTCGTGACAAGGTTTTGCATAAGCTTGAAAAACAAGGTGACTTTGAATACAACATGAATGTTCTAAAGGACAAAAAGGGAACATTACTGGTCTCCAGAAGACCAGCAGAGGATGGAAAAATTTTTCACACAGATTATCTTCCATGTCGTTACTGTCTCGGATTCTACGTAAAAAAAGAAATTTGGAGGCATGCAAAAACTTGCGAGCAAAGAGCCAATTTATTACCAAATAGTCCGGATGAGAGAAAGGAAGAAAGGACATTTACAAGGGACTGTGAATTGCTACTGTATGGTGCCGGAGTGCGTCCAGAGTCCTGGACAGGAAGCGAGGATTGTGACCAAAACTTCCAAGTATATGTTCTCAACACCCTGCAGGAGGGAGATGTGGCACGAGCGATTAGAAATGATTATTCCCTAAAGTTATTGGGCTCAGCATGGTACACCAAGCTGGGAAGAGCTCGAGCTTCAGAAATTCGAAGTAGACTGCGCCTTCTCGGCAGGCTGAAACTCGCTCTGATTGCGCAAAAGATCACCACAGACTTCAATATAACCAAGCCCTTCTTTTTGGTTATAAAACCTGACCTCTTCGATAAAATTGCTTCTGCTGTCAAGTCTCTGGGGGTTGTGGCTTCTGGTGAAACTCTCAATGGGCTCCAGAGGTTTGAAAAGCCTGGAAACGTGGTGAAATTGGGACACCTTAAAAAGGTATTTGAGCCAACTACTGGATCTCCTGAAAGTTTTTGAACTTATGGATAAAACAACCATACTCTTCTCAACCATTTCAATACTGGTTAATTTGTAATGTTTATTGTACTTTCATTATATTAAAGTAATCTATCTGTAAACTATATACATGATAAAAATGAAATTAATCATTATATCTCAAGTAAAACAATTTTTTAAGTGAGTCAATGTTTAGTCAGTTTCACTCATAAAATAATATCTGACCAGTAGCAATATTTAACGACTGCTATTAGAATCCACCTAGTTATCATTTCTAATCTAGATCTTTGTCCTAAAAATTACTTCCTTATTATATGTTATTGCACAGACCTCCTTTGAGGAGGCCAAAAGCCTACACTCTGAGAGGTTATTCATTCAATTGCAATTAATATCTTGGTAGGTAGATGGAATTACCATAGGTAGATAAACATAATAGATGCTTCATGGTATCTGCCAAAACTTTTATCATAGTCATGGACTCATAGTCTGGTTAATATATGAGCCAGTAAACTACTGTAGTCACAGAAGAAACTCCTAATAATCACATGCTAATGCTGAACCTATTGGCAAATAATAATGCTAATTATGTGTGTATGAATATAATATTCATTGCAATCACTTCTTGATCATTGTTTAAGCAAGCACTACTGAAGAAAGCGCCTGCAATACGACACCGCGACATCTCTGACAAGAACAATGCTTCAGACTTCCTGGAAACAGTGAGTGGTCCGATAACCTTGCCAGTGTTGCTCGCCAGAATGCGGCAGAAATCAGATACAATAAGAAGGAGCACCATCCCCTCACCAGTGACCTGATCAAACTGAAGGTATGTAGATTCTCAGGTACGCATATGATTTGTACTGTGTAGAGTGATATTTATCTTAAAATGAATAGAGGATCGAGTTCCGATTTGTTATCAGATTTATGAAACGAGCTGAAGGATTCTCCATTTAAACGAGCTTATTTTTTGTGTCTGCAGCGAGAGACGCGCTACTGAGACTTGGTGGTAGATTCGCCCAGGCCGGGTATATGCTAAACCACCTATTATCGCTCACTCTATATACTTTGTTCTATACTTGTTTCTCGCATCCCTTGTCCGTAAATAACACTTCTAGTCCATAGTATATGTGTGATTCACTGTTCAGAGAGAACACTATCATGTCTTCTGTTTCGGAGGGACCCATGACAAGGCGTTCCTGTCCTTCGTGTTCATTGAAAATTTTGTGCAGGAGCCAGGTACACAATATGTGTTTTTATTGCCTCTATCATGGGCCCCTCACAATCAGAGACTTGAGATGTTCTCTTTGCACCAATTGAACCGCTAAACATTTTGTGGCAGCCACGGTGAAGTATTCAGAGTCCTCCCAAGCCAAGCTGAATGCCATCGAACTTCAGAGAAGGGAGCAGGGACTCGCTACGCAGGACCCCACCCTTGTCCAGGAGGAGGTGGCCGTGGACCCTGCCAAGACCTCTGTTCATGTCCTGATGGATGTGACTGAGGATCCCCCACCCCTTTCCCTTCTGTCCCGGTTGTACCCTGCCTCCTCCTGGATTCTTGCCTATTACTCCAGCATTCCTGCAAGCCAATATCCTGGCAGTGTTGCAGTCTCTAGGGGTAGGTATACCCCCAGTTGCTGAGTCTGGGGTGAAGAGGAAGGATTTGGGTGAAGCGATGCCTCACGATTCTTTTTCCTTGACTTCCTCTGGGAAGGCCAAGAAGATGAAGAAAGTTCCTTCCTCTTTGGTCAGAGAGTCAACCTCGAAGGCGAGAGACTCTGTTCCATCGGCGTCTGTGCGACCGAGTGCTGGTCGACAGACGGGCAGATCTATGATTGTGGTTAGCTCTGATGCCCAAACCAGGGGCCTCCCTGAGCAATACTACGGCCGTAGATTCTGCTGGTAGCTTTGCTACTCCTCGATCAAAGAACGGCCGTTTCTCTTTCCCTTGCAGCCCTTTGTGGACAGCCAGGGGGTGTGTCACCCTCAGCAAGCCGGGCTGGCGGCCTCAGCTGCAGGGAGAGACATGCATGGCTTGCTGGGTGCAGCCAGGCTACCAGGTGCTATGTCAGCTCACAGGAGCGTGACCGCTACACATGGCCATGATCCGATCGTAAGCAGCATGTCTATGGCCTCTACTCGATCAAGTAGCGGCTGAGATACGATCAAGGGGTCACTCCGAGACCCTGATTCTTCAGGTGATGGGTAGATGACAGGAGACAGGAAATCTGCCTTCAAGTTGGTGATTCAAGAGATCGCTAGACTTATGGGTCTACCACCTGTAGTGCAGCAGGTTTCTACAGAATATGGCCAAGTCGCAGCTACTCCTGAGAAACCTCTCATTTCCCTCCCCATGGCCGATCATCTGGTTAAACACTGTTGTGATATTAATCAGAAGGTGATGACAAAGAAGGAAGTTGGTTGCTCGGAGTCAATATTTCCTTCATTGTCCATCAAGGGCCGAGCGGTCGTAACATATGCCTCAGCACCCACTGAGAGCTATGTTTCGAAACCGTCAGGAGATGACGAGCATGTAGGCCTCCTTCCTAAGAAGAAGGTCGTCAGTTCCCATGAAGATGTCTAGGCTTACTTCATGGCAGTCTGCTGGTCACCATCCCATGGGCCAGTTGTCGACGGCGGATCCACCTGACCAATTTGGTGCAGGATATTCTCGATGACGCTGAGCTACCAGGGGCTGTGACAGAGAGGGCCCAGACTGCTCAGCTCTGGATGTCCTCCTGTCCACAATTCATAGTGCTGAGAAGGTTTCAGCCTCTCTTTCAGCACATATGAATTTGACAGCCCGGGAAGCTGATCTACGTCTTATAGATGTCAGAGAGGTTGATGCGGCCGAGCTGAGATCTAATTTTTTTTTTTTTTGGGCAACACCTTTGGGGGAGTCCCACGATTGTCTGTTCTCGAGATGAGACAGAATCATATGTGAGGCTTTCCTTAGCCATGTGGCTAAAAGCAAAAGCCCCTGCCAAGTTGGCTACGGCTTCTTCGACTGCTTCCCAGCAGCAACAGCAGCAGCCCTTTCGTCCCTCTGACCCCCCAAAGCGGGGGGGGGGGGGGGGGGGGGGCAAGGGCAAGGGCAGATGTGGATGCAATTCCCAAGCCAAATCGTCCTGACTTGGTGGCACTTGGGTCTCTCACCTGGAGGAGATGGAGCTGTCGCAGAGGTGGACACCTTCAGACAGACAGTTTCACATCAATGTCCTAGAGCTGAAGGCGGTGACGCGTGCCTACGATTGATGGGCCAATCGATATCCAATCGGCACCGAGTGGTTGATCTACACGGACAAGACAACGGTCGTAGCGCATATCAACAAGCAGGGAGGGACGAAGTCCCTAGACCTCTGCTTGGAGGCAGAGGCCTTGATACGATCAATGTGGGCGCACGGACATCTGATCAAGGCCAGACATCAGCAGGGCAAATGCAACGTTTTGGCAGACGCACTTTTACTCGGTACTGAGTGGAGTCTGTCACCACAAATATTCCAGGCTCTGTGTGAGGTATTCGGTACACCGAACGTAGACCTGTTTGCAACGTCCAAGAATACCAAACTGCTGGCTTATTGCTCACCCCTTCCAGAGGACGGTGCCCTGGCGATGGACTCCATGGCGATCAGTTGGGACGGGATGTACACTGACGCACATCCCCCGACCGGCTTTCTGACCGAGGTTCTACACAAGGTAGCCCGGTCAAACTGCATGGTGCTTCTCAAAGCTCCCAAGTATCCAACACAGCTGTGGTATCCAATGCTTCTCAGTCTGTTAGTGGACACTCCCAGGGAGCTGCTACTACGATGCAGACTGCTCAAGCAACCAGGTCGAGATATCTTTCACGATTCCGTAGAGGCAGTGTGCCTGCACGCATGGATGCTATCCAGGGATCCTTCCAGGAGGTAGGTTTTCCTAGAGACGTGTCTAGACATTTATCCAGGAAGAACCGACAGTCCTCCACTCGCACCTATGAAGCCAAGTTGCGAGTATTCGTTCGTTGGTGTGACGGAAAGCAAATCGATCTGTTCTCTGCCCCTCTAAATGATGTTCTATCATTCCTTTGCTACCTGTTCGCTCGGGTTGAGCTAAAGCCAGCAATAATCGAGGGCTATAGGGCCATGCTAAATCCGATCTATAGGGCGAGAGGAATACTAGTCATGCTAGTAGATCTTTCCTTTCAGATTTACTGGCATCATTTAGAACACAATGCCCACGTCAAGCGCCGCAGCTTCCAGAGCTTGCGTTCGTTTGATACACTTTGACACGTGCCCCATGGGAGCCTCTGGAGTCAGTCTCCATTAAAAGACTCACACTCAAGACATTTTTTCTTGTGTTGCTAGCTAGCGGCTGTCGACGGTCAGAGCAACCACCATGGGTGATCAAGCCTTCTCTCCGATCATTATTCTATCACTCGCCCAGGACGTCGGTCCTGCGGAGTTGGATGCCCTCCTGTGTCCAGTACAAGCAATAAGGATGTATGTTCGTCGTACTAATCCTTTCTGTCGTGATGTCACAGACTCTTTATATCTTTTCAGCCTACACGTACCACTAATATCACTAATAGTACTCTGTCTCTTTGGGTGAAATTATTGGTCCGTTTTAAATTTTAAATTAAATTTAAATTAAAATTTTAAAAATTTAAATCTTCCTTTTTTTATCTTCTGCAGAATACAAATGGCACCATCTTGTGTCATTTTCTTGCTACCGCTTTAATTTAAATTTAAATTTAAATTTAATTTTTTTTATTTTAATTTTTTTTATCTTTGATATTATGGAATGAGATATATTTAAATTGGGGTCATGACCTTGACTATGAAAGTGACCTTGACCTTTAATATTCCCATATTTGGTAAAGAAATTTACAAAATCTTAAATGTCCCAGTAATTGGATTGATCAAAAAACTTAATTGACCAAAGATCTTGGATAGTTTTATTTTTTTTTTAAGTTTAAAAAATTTTAATTGAAATATAACATTTTTGAATAGGTTTATCATATATGTGACAGGTGGCGCCACCTACATATACCTTTACACTGCTGATATCTCAGGACTCGTTGGACCGATCAGCCTGAAATTTTGCACATTTATACATTTAATATAGCGCTTTATCATTATGTGACAGATGGCACCACCTAAATTTCCTTTTCACACAAAGGCCATCTGTTTGTCCTTGGGATAAAATGATGCATAATTCTGTAGTTTTTGGACTTATTAACCAGAAATTTTGCACGTTTATACATCTTGAAAAGTTTAATCTTTTAGGTGACAGGTGGTGCCACCTAAATATACACTTACACTGCAGACTCAAGACTCGTTGGACCAACCAGCCTGAAATTTTGCAAGTTTATAGAGCTCACCTCTGTATGATACCCAAAACTGGTGGTGCCATCTGCAACCATTTTTGCACAATGTCAATGTTTGTCTGCCTAATGATGAAATCATGCATACCTCTGCAATGGTTTAAATTATCTGCCTGAAATTTGGCATGTACCGTAAATCCTGTTTTTATCGCCGCGGCCTTAAAAACAAACTCAAAATCGAAAATCTCGACTTTTTTTCTGAATTTGGGATGCGGCCATAAATAGATGGTTTATCAGAAATGAACTGTGAGAAGAACTCTCTCCCGGACATGGCGCTCCTTTGGGCGATAATAGGAGATCAAGCACACCACAGAGGAAATACTCTTTGTAGTCAAAGATTGATTGTATAAAATTGTATAGTCTAAATGTTCATATAAAATATAACAATTATATGCAATCAATTAAACAATAACAATAAACATTGAACAATAACAACACTTATTACGAGATTAAAATGAATGAGATTATTCATGGTGAGGACTAGTGGTGACGTCTGTTGGAAAAAATCGGTATTACCGGTCATACCTTTGACGGAGCTGAATTGCCCTGGAATCTATGTTGTTCATAAAAATAATTCAGAAAATCCAAATATGTAATTTAGAACACTATGAAATCTTTATAAAAGTTCAAATTTAGCAGGTACTTACTGACATTTTTTATAATGTCTGATACATGTACCTCAATATTGAATAGCCCATCTTCTCGCCCCCATGTCATGTTTCTGGAAAACCTTCATCCTTGAATGCGTATAGCCCGGTCATTTACTTCTGTTTAATCTTTGTTTTTTTATACAATCACGAATATATTGTATGAATGGAAATAGTGTTAGAGGGGAAACCCGCTTGTAGATATAAATGGTAGAACATGTCACTACAGCCGATGGAATTTGGTGAATATACAGATTTTACATGCGGTGCCGTATTCTTGTTTGCTACTGATTTTTCAATATATTTTGTATAGAAACATTCTGCTGATCCATTTAAAGTCACTGTATATTTTAATTCTAAAAGTAATATTTTGAAATCTTAATCTATGATGAAAATTCCATTTCTTGAATTACTCGGAAGATTCGAATCATTTTCATACCGGTAACTTCGGTATTATCATCGTCACATCGTTCGATGACATCGCTCCATGTCACAATTTGCTGATGCGTTTGAAAACATCGCTGGTCAACTCAACTAAATATTAAAATAACTGAAGTTACCTTGTCGAGATACGCACGTATAGCAAACATGACGCGTGAAAACGAGTGATTTTGAAGTGAAATTAAATGGCCGGTCGAGGTAAGCAAGTTTTTTTCCTCAAGAAAGTGTCCGTTTACCATGTCCGTTTATCTTGTCAAGGTAGCATTCGCGCAAGGCACACTGGGACGAAATAGGTGGCTGTTCTGTTTACCACCCACCGCGTACAGCCGTTCAAAATATTCTTAGCAGAACACCAGGGCGTTTCAGCACATGGCGGCACTCAAACTTGATTTAAAACGATCGTCAGCCATTATGCGACTCTTTACGATGTCAGCTTTATATTCATTTTACTTTTTTAAACAAATAATCGTTGCTAAATAACGCTGCAAATGAGTTTAAAGTAGGCATTTATTTCAATGTTGCTTGACCATGCCCAACGGGCCGCTGTGTTACAGTTGGGGTGTTTTAAACGTATTATTTGGTGACAATTACCAAGATTTTTTATAACAAGTTATCGCACGAAAGATATAAATGTCATGGTTCTACATATAAGTTTTTATATGTATACCACGAGCCGTGATTAAGTTCCCGCAGGTTGAAAATCTGACAGTCTCAGCAGTCTTAGCCATCATTTCGCCCCCTGAACGCTACTGCGTGATGGTGCGTAATAGTGGATAGTATTCAGGCTTTTTGCTTCAATAAATGTACATATAAACCTCAATTCAGTGTTCATACTATGGTCTTTTACATGCAAAGAAGCGTGTTGATGCATACAAGAATCGTTTTGCGTAACCACCATTCAAACGAAACGATCGTTCGGGGAATCTTTCTTTTTCTGATAAATGCCTGCCAATCCATGTGCAAAAGTCGTTAGGGACAAAATATCTATATTGTCCCTATCTCAAGCGTTAAATATGTTTAATATACGTAATCTGCCAACATATTTAACCTCTGTAATTAATACTTTTTTATTCTAGTCTTCATTAAAGCAGCTATGTCGTGATTTATTTTGCTACGTGCAACTAATTATCTTACCCATCAGGCCAGAGACGGAGTCGGGGTGCGGCCTTTAAGGGGGGTTTTGGGTATTTGGACCTCAGTGGGAGCTCCTTTAAGAGACGTTGCAAACTCAGGGTGCGGCTATAAATAGACGTGCGGCCATAAAAACAAGATTTACGGTATATATGTGTTGGATAGATTGCAGGTGGCCCCACCTCCCATGGTAATGTGCAACACATATCTCACTCCATTTCCCTTGACCACTAAATCCATGCATCACTTCACCCGTACCACTGATTTTGGCTAATACACAGTCACTTGTCGACTCTCTGTATTCTAGTACTTGGGTTCAAAATATTTAGTACTTGCATTGTACATATACATGTTACATGTACTTAAAAAGAAATGGTCCAGCAAGGAAGCAGTATACTTTGTGTATATCCCATCGCACAGGTTCGCATTAGGCCTGTAGGCCTTGTTCAAATTTACAAGAGTTTATTGTTTATCATGCATGTTGTCTTTTGTGAACAGAGTAAATCATACCTGTACTTTGCTTTGAGTGATGTTTTTGATGGTGCAATTGTGCCTGTATTCCACTGGTTTGTAAAACAAAACCTGATACATAGATGTGAGATGAGTTTGTTCTCATAAATGATGTCCATTTTTTATGGGTTTTTTTTTTTCTTTCTTATGAATAAATGATGGTTTATCAACAACAATGGCCATATGTGTTGTCTGTTAATTTTATTATGTAAACCACATCAGAAAAAGAATGTCTGAGAAGAAAGTACATCAACACTACTGTATCACGGTTTTCTTCTGATACTCGTTCTCCAATTTTAAATAAAACAATTCTTGCCAAAATGTTCTCTCTCAGCTTGACTTGAGGATTAGCAAGTGGTTTGTACGGTGGCTTCAATCAGCCATATTAATTTTTGTGGGGGGGGGGTGGGGTGGAATTTTCGCCGCGGCGAAAACTATTACTTTTTGCTGCGGCGAAAAACCATTTTCGCTGCGGCACAAACCTTTCGCCGTGGCAAAAACCTCGCTGCAGCGAAAACCTTTTTTGCCGCGGCGAAAACCTTCTCGCTGCGGTGATAACCCTTTTCGCCGTGGCAAAAACCCTTGTCACTGGGCAAAAAACCTCGCCCCCTCCCCCCCAAAAAATTATATGGCCGATTGAAGTCGCCGTAGGTTTGTGTGTTCTGTAGTTTTTAGGCCTAAAGTCACGAATGGGCTCCCCATAACTTGATACGTTCTTCTTGACAACTGATATTCTGAAAAAAGAAATATTCTTGTTCTATTTGGACAATTGGTACTCTGAGAGCAGAAATATTCTTGTCCCATTTGGACAATTGGTACTCTAAGAGAAGAAAATTCTTGTCCCACTTGGACAATTGGTACTCTGGGAGAAGAAATATTCTTGTCCCTCTTGGACAATTGGTACTCTGAGAGAAAATTGTCCCGCTTATACCTGATAAGTAGGTTTCGTTCCTGTAGGCACAGGCAAATATGCAGCAGCTTTTTTATTAAGGAGGTATCACACTCAAACACGAACAATGTGAAAAGTTTTTAGTATAGAAATAAGCGATGTCCCGCTTTCACCGGATTAGAACCGATGTCCCAATATTTGCGGCAAAACAAGCCAGAGAGAAAGAGAGAAAGAAAGATGGAGAAAGAAAGAAAAAAAGCAGAGGAGAGAGAGAGAGAAAGAGAGACCTAGACTGCCAGAGAGAGAGAGAAAGAGAGGCTCTCTGGTAATTACTGCCTGACCCAGCCTGACCCAGACACTCACAGTGGCAGTAGGTCAGACCTGAAGGTGTTATGTAACTGCCCAGTACACTGCATTTATACTGATCTGATGTAAACAATGAAGACATGGTACCTGGAAACTTGAATAAAATCTACAGTTTTTGATCAATTGGTTTCAAATTTCAAATTTTAACAGATGAAATGTTAATGTGTACATGCTTTGAAAATAAATCCACAGCACTAACAGGAAAAATTTGAATATTTATATTTTTTTAAATGGTATCAGGAAAAAAAGAGAAAAAGCATTCTCAGCTATAAAACTAATACATGTGTTAAAATTAATCCAAGGATCAAAACACCCAATATATCATACCAGGAGCAAACTGGAGTTGGGAATGTTTAATTTTATGAACTGAAATAAAGGACCAGCAATATAAATTTTGATTTTTTAGCCAGTATCATGTAACAACTGATACAACCACGAGTTATAAGTCAAACGAATTAAAATCTTTAATGAGCACTTGTCTGGGTAATATTTTAAATTTTTGACATATTTATTTATTATTTTAATTTTGTAATAAATATAAACCAACAAGTTAAACACCTGGAAAAGACCTGGAAATTTAGATTAATTTAATATAATCAACTGCATCCTTGTCTATCATTATCTTGCTTCATATAATCCCTAATAGTAAACAACAATTTATTTTAACTAGAATACGGGTAGTCTACAAGCGACTACGTGTATCCGCCTAAATCAGAGTGGAACGGGTGAAGTGAGGCATGGATTGAGTGGCAAGGGGAAATAGAGTGTTGCATATTAGCATGGATGTCTGCAGCCAAATTGTGTATGTAGGTTGCCCCCCCTACCACAAAATCCAGAAAGCCGTCCAAGTTGTATACATATGCAAAATTTTAGGCAGATATGTCAAACCACTGCCGAGATATGAGTGATTTTATCCCATGGCAGACAAACAGACAGGAGCTGTGCAAAAATGGCTGCAGGTGGCACCACCAGTTTTGCGTATGATGAAGAGCTATGTGAGATCTATACACATGCAAAATTTTGGCCCAATCGGTCAAACGGTTCCCGAGATATGAGCTTGAATGTCTGCAGCGTAAACGTGAATGTAGGTGGTGCCACCTGTCATAAAATCAGAAAAGCTATCCAGGATGTATAAGCATGCCGAATTTCAGGTGAATTAGTCAAGTCGCTGCGGAGATATGAGTGATTTTAACCCAAGGCAGATGAACAGATGGACACTGTGCAAACATGGTTGCAGGTGGCGCCACCATTTTTTGTGCATGTTATAAAGCTCTCCTAGGGCTACATTTGTGCAAATAAATTTTCCTGATCGGTCAAACGGTTCCCGAGATATGAGCTTGGATGTCTGCAGCGTAAACGTGAATGTAGGTGGCACCACCTGTCATAAAATCAGAAAAGCCATCCAGGATGTTTACGCATGCCAAATTTCAGGTGAATTAGTCTAGTCATACGCTCCCGAGGCAGTGGAAATCTTGCGCTTCTAAAGAAGCAACTGATTTTCACGCTGCCAGCTTTGACCGTTTATGATATATTTAGACACCAGATGGCAGTTTGTTGTCCACTGAAATAAACATGCATACGATGTGACAAGCAGCCAATCAGATGCCAATAAACAAACACTCGACAGGCATCCTGGCTCCGCCCATTGCCGCGCTTCAAGCGCCGCTTGAAGAGTTTCCGGTCAAATTTAAATTGCTCCCTCTCTATTCTCGCATCATCGACCGATTCGATTATGACTGTGTTTGTGTAGCCATGTATCTGTTGTTTGCAGAACTGAAACCAGCCAGCGAGGTGTGCACGCAGCCTTTGTTGTAACGTTTCGTTTTAATTACAGCTCACCGGCCGAGCATCCTATGTGCCCAAGGCCCTAAGCAAACCACGTCAGGGGCAATTCTCTCTGAGCCTGTGGCCTGTTCAGACGGTTACGCTGGGGGATGAGCTGTCACTCAAAAAGAAATTAATATGATTGGCTCCGTGTATTCCTAACTTGGCTTTGTCTTCCAGCACAAGGTCTCATCTGATTGGACAAAAATACAGTGCTCCCCTCTGGTGTCGCACTTCAGGATACGAGGTCATAACAAACAGCGCCTTACGATATAGGAAGTAGCCCTATAGGTAAAGCGCTGTGTAAAGAGCGTAGTCTAGTCACAGCAGAGATATGAGTGATTTTAACCCAAGGCAGACGAACAGATGGACACTGTGCAAACATGGTTGCAGGTGGCACCACCATTTTTTGTGTATGTTATAAAGTGCTCCAAGGGCTACATTTGTGCAAAAAAATTTTCCTGATCGGTCAAACGGTTCCTGAGATATGTGGGTTTATGTGTGGAAACAGACGCACAAACTGACGCAGAGTGCAGAGGAAAGGTCAGAGGTGAAAACAAAATCGGGGCGCAGCAGTTCACATGTAGCCCGAACATAATCCCAGGTTTCGTAAAATTCCGCCCAGCGGTTATGGAGGAGTTCTCCGGACACCTACGCGGTGGCGGCGGCGGTGGCGTGCAGCTAAAAACATAGTATCCGCAAAACTCTGTTTTGGCGAATACAATTATTTATTTTCATTTTTATGGTTGAAATGAAAAATACCCAATGGTGACTGCATGGTGTCATTTGAAATACAATTTTGGCCATCCATGGAAGATCCATAAATGATCAGTAATTGCAAGGTAATCCCCTGTAACTCATTAACTATAAATTCCTTTTCCATTTATTTTTTTTTTTAAGTTCTTATCATAAACCAAGAATTAAAAAAAAATTTTATTGTTATGTTTATGGCCTATACAAATACTCGTGGAGGGGGTTGGACAGTTAGATCCAGTTGAAGCCACCCAAGAGCTGGCTGGCTGCAGAGTGCCTCGCTTCAAGCATGCATAATTGGCCTGAAAGGTCAATGTGGGGACATAAAAGAGGGGCTTCAGTACAGCAAAGGTGTGATATGGTCTCATAAAAACTTTCATAAAAGCTAGTTTTTGACCAATTCCTTTTATAACTTCAGGATTTAGAAACTAAAATCCTTACGTGTGCAAGATATGCAAATTAAATCAACAGTGCTTACAGGGAAAAAACATGCCATGGCCAAAGTTGGGCAAAATTTAAGGTACTGATTTTATATTTATGCTAATAACTTATAAAATTTGAAAAATTCAGAACTAATTTTGGGAACACAATTGAATCTTGATTTAATAATGTTATATCCCTGGCAAAAAATGTCTAGTTTTGATATTAGGCAATCTTAAAGTGTAACAATGGGTTTTTAATGGAAAAATGAAGTTTTTCATTAATATCTCAAAGGAATTAAGTCCTAGTGACCAAATTCTTGGCATGATAGGGGATTTTGGAGACATCTAACTGTATGCCAAATTTAAGGAACTTAGAGCTGAAGCTGGGGAGCTGAGCTCTAGCAAACTGCATAACACTAGCTTAATGTGAACTTGATGTGACATGGTGCTTGAAAACTTGAATAAAATCTACAGTTTTTGATCAACTGGTTTCAAATTTGAAAATTTGGCTTTGAAAATTAAATCCACGGCAGTTACAGGAAAAACACATGCCATGATCAAAGTTGGGCTAAATTTAAGGTACCAATTTTTTATTTTTGCTAATATTTTAAAAAATTTAAAAGATTTTGATCTAATTTTGGGTATACAATTTAATTTTGATTAATAAAAGTAATATTACTGGAAAAAAAGTGCTTAGCTTTAACAAGTTTTGTGTTAAGTGATCAAATTTCTTTCCTTATTATTTACAAAATGCATTATGTTTGGGCCCATAACTTTTTTAAATTATATAATACAAACCTTATTCCTGGCATGAACATAGGAACTATATAGTGGATTATTTATGGTAAATATGAGGAAAAACAGATGAGTGGTTTTGATATAAGGCAGTCCTGAAGTGTGAAAATAGGTTTTTTAATAAAAAATTGAGGTTTTTCCTTAATTTCTCAAAGGAAGGAAGTTGCAAGACCCAGTTTTCGGCTTGGTAGGAGATCTTGGGCACATCTAACATTATGCCAAATCTGGATTCCTAGGTTTTACAGTTTCAAAACGTGCCACATCTACGGACGGATGGACAATGGACCAGACTATAGCTCAGATGACTTATAGTCAGCTGAGCTAAAAACCTAGGTAAAATACATACAACCCTGTATAATGACAATCACGCACGTGAACAGAAGGTCCATGTCATACCAGGCAATACGACTCCTTTACTTGGGTTACCTGCTATACAGGACCTTGGACTTGTTGTCAGAGCAGACTCTGATCAAGAGAAATATGCTAACATGTTCTCAGGCCTTGGTAATTTCAAGACAGAGTATAACATTGTCTTAGATCCATCATCCAGCAGTAAAACCACATGCTATTAAAACACCAAGACATATTCCCATCGCTCTCATACCAAAGGTCAAGGCTGAACTTGAGAAGATGGAACAGACTGGAGTCATATCTCAAATAACAGAGCCGATTGACTGATCTGCTGGTGCCAAAACAGTCAGGAGACGTTTGTATATGTGTTGATCTTACACATCTTTATACCAGTGTCAAGAGAGAATGCAATGTTCTACCAGAGGTGGATCACACGTTAGCACAGCTTAATGGAGCAAAGATATTCTCCAAAATTGATGCTAATAGTGGCTTTTTGCAAGTTCCGTTATCACAGAATTCCAGACAACTCACAACATTTCTCCCTCCATTTGGGAGGTATTGTTTAATAGACTGCCATACAGGATTTTGTCTGCGCCAAAATTCTATATTCGAGAAATACAGAGAATACTTCAAGGGCAGAAACAGACAGTCTGTCAAATGGATGACATTCTAGTCTATGCAAGCACACAGCAGGAACATGACAAAATCCTCAACCTAGTGCTCAGCAAACTCAATCAGGAATCACACTGAATCCCAGTAAATGCAATTTTTCAGTGAAACAGGTGAAATTTCTTGGACATATAGCCGATGCTGAAGGGTTCCGACCTGATCCTGACAAGGTGCAAGCTATAGAAGAGTTTGCTACACCACAGAATGTCAAGGACATTCAGGGACTGTTAGGTATGGTAAACCAACTTTCAAAGTAGGTGCCTAATATAGCAAATGAAACAAAACCACTCGGTGATCTGCTTGTGTACTAATGGTTGATACAAAGATATTGTTTGGGTCATCATGTGGATGAATGCCCTGTAATACAGCTTGGTGCTGGTAGTATTTCAACCTTGGTTGTTGATGTTATTTTATAACCATGTGATTGTAGCACTACGGTGTTAACTTAGGAACAGGAAGGAGTTCTTGGACTTGATAATGTACCTTGCATTCAGTTAGCTATTCATATTCTTGATTTGTATGCTGCACTCTCAATATGTGTAAAGTACCTCTAATGCATGTTTATTTAAGTTTATTTGGTAATCATATTTGTTTTAGTGCCATTTTGAGGGCAAAATACACTAAAAGGGGGGTGGATGTCAGAATATTGAAAAATGATGTACTTGTAAGGAGAGTGATTGTACAGTCACATTATGAGGCGTTGTGGGGAGAGTGAAGGGGACCAGAAGTTGGGACTTGGGAGAGAGCGTGTGATGGAGCCGTCGAGATGTATTGATGATGTATGAAAAATAAAACAGGTTCATGGCATAACTGCCTCTATTATCATTAACCAAATGAGAAATAACTAGATGTGTCGGAACGACACGAATGCCCCCGCCTGGGGCAAATTAGAAACATTTGTTAAATTTTGTAAAAATTTTTAAAGTTCAGGAAGTGTTGTATGGTCAAAAGTAGGTCAACAAGGGCAAAATGCAAACTCGATCTGTAAAGGGTCATTATCAAGCAACACACCAAAAATCAGGCCAGTATCTGCAGGCATTGTAAAAAAAAGTCCATATATGTGCATTTTTCATGAAAATTTCTGTCTTTCATGAAATTTTCTATGTTCAGGATCTGTCATATGGTGAAAAATAGGTTAACTGGGACGAAACGAGAACTCGATCTGTAAGTGTTCATTATGTGCCCAAAGACCAAACATTAGGCCAGTATCTGTAAGCATTATATTGCGAAACTAGAATATTAGCAAAAGTTGATAATCATTTATAAATTTAAATTGGAGAGGTATATACAATGTTTCATAACAATCCACCAAATGCTTCCTGAGAAATAAGCTCCTAAGTTTTTTTCTATACTAAGCTCTGTGACCTTGAAAAGTAGGTCAAAGAGCACAAAAGGCCAAAATTGAAAAAATCCGATAAAATTTCATTAAACAATCAGAAATTGCAGGTGGCGCCACCAAAATTGTGCAGCACATACAGACCATCAGTCCCAATGATCATAGTAAGTTTTGTGAAAAGCCACACAATGGTTCCTGAGCTATAAACTTCTGAGTGTTTTTCTATAATCAGCTCTAAAATGTAGAAAAATGGGTCAAGGTCACCCATCTTCGAACTTGACCAAGATTTTATCGATATACATCTTCACTGATGAAATAAAATTCCAACGGTGAATCCTTTTAGAGATATCCCGCTCACAAGGTAAAAGTTAACAGACGCGGAACGGACAGACACCGGACAGACAGATGGACAGACGGACAGCTTGGGTGACGACAATAGCCCATCAGCCTATGAGCTGAGGGCTAAAAACGGCTGTACATGTGTATTTGTCATGAAAATTTCTATTTTTCATGAATTTTTCTAAGTTTAGGAGCCGTAAAACGGTCAAAAATAGGTCAACCGGTATAAACACGAACTCGATCTGTAACTGGTCATTATCTGCCCACACACCAAAAATCAGGCCAATATCTGCAGGCATTGCAAAAAAAAGTCTGTACATGTGTATTTGTCATGAAAATTTCTATTTTTCATGAAATTTTCTAAGTTTAGTAGCCGTAAAATGGTCAAAAGTAGGTCAACCGGGATGAAACGTGAACTCGATCTGTAACTGGTCATTATCTGCCCACACACCAAAAATCAGGCCAATATCTGCAGGCAATGCGAAAAAAAGTCCGTACAACTGTTTGATTTCGGAATGACGGAATGACGGACATGGGTAAAACTATATGCAATGGCCACTTTGTGGCGGGGGCATAACAAAACCACGACACTTAATTTATTGTTAAAGAGGTCAGAAGCATTGGTGATGTATCAGTATAATGGTAGCAGCATGTGCATAAAAGTAACAGACCGTAACAGACTTGTTGTGGCCTAAGTTGACAATATCATCCCCTGTTTCATCACTATGTGTGTAAAAGAGACAGCAGGTCTGTACTTGCTTGGTCCTTTAGGATGTAAAATATTAGCTATACAGATTTTGGTGACCTTAAAGCTGTAGTGGTTTTATTTGGTAGGAATGGCCTTGTTGCTATTAGTTGGAAATTTTTTTTTTTACAGATATTTAATCAGCTGTTTACCTTTGGTGAATTTGGTGCTCTAGAAACTGGTCGACAGTGTTTGATCTTTGTTTAATAATCTTGATAAACTTAAATTGTTTTAAGTTAACCCATATTTAATCAGCTGCTTACTTTTGGTGACTTTGAGGCTCCAGACACCAGTCGTAAATGTCTGATCTGTTCATGTTAGTAGGTTTGCCTGATTGGCGGTTGCTGATATACTCATATTGTTGATGTAGTTATACACAGGTAGTGTGTGATTTGGTAAGTCATATTGTTGATGTGGTAATCATAGGTAATTTGGTATATTTTTGATGTGGCAGATATCACAGGCAATGAGTAAATGCTCATGTTGTTGATGTGGTTATCACAAGTAGATAGACTTGGGTTGAAGTTACTGTAGTGTATTGCCATGTGCGAAGGTGTTGGCAGTGGTCACTACCTAATATAAGAACCGGATGTGACGTACCGGATATGGGGGTCTATGGCTAATGTAATGGTGGCTGTAATAAAAGTTGTATTTAATCACAGTGTTTCATCCTCAATCATCCTGCTGTGTAAGGGGGAGTGTACAAGTGGCGACCAGTCCAGATTTACAGAAATTCCCGGTGATTTGTTTGATGTGGGTATAACCACAGACATTTGTGAACTTTTGGATATTTTGGGATTTTTTGTGTGACCACCTGGTGTGCTGTTTCATGATCCTCATGGGCCTGCTCCTGTAGACGTTCCTTGTGTATTGTGCTGTGTACTGAACAAACAGGTCAGTTGTGCTCAGTTTAGACAATTTAGATAAACATTTAAAAGATACGGCACAGTAACTGGATTATCGCTCATAGTTCTTGTGACTTGTATTTCATTATCTTTCATCATGCTGATGGAGAGCAACAACATGGCAGTGTCAGTATAGGTGGCGTTAGTGTAGACATGATTGTTGACTCCAGTGAAACTTACAACATAATTGACATGAGAACCTGGAACCGGTTGAGGGACAAGGATGTCCCTCTTGAACCATCTAAAACACATAAACACTTGTTTCCATACATGAGCAAAACACCTTTACTGGTTGTTGGAACCTACAAAACATCATACGCCGTCCCTGGGAAATGGATTACGAAATGGATTACTGGTGAGTTGATAGTTGTTGATGGAGAAGGTGACTCCTTGTTAAGCAAAGATACAGCTATTTAACTTGGAATTTTGACAATTAACCTCAAAGAATGATTGGCAAGTAGATGTGATTACTGATCCTGAAGTTAAACCAGGGGCTCAGAATTATTGACAACCGCTGTTTGAACAGTGAGAAAATTGAACAGAATCTTCAAGATTTGTTAGATAAGGACATTATTGAGCCTGTTAAAATTGCTATTCGCTGGGTTAGACCAATTGTGACTGTACCCAAAGCAGATGGGATGGTTTGAATCTGTGTTGATATGAAGAAAGCAAAGGAAAAAAAAAGCCTCTTGTGCACAGCACAACAGAGGCAACCAAAAGATCTCAGATCCACGGCATCGCAACAGAGCTCAACGAGCAATGTTACTTTGAACCCCGCTGCGAGGCGGTGGGGGCAGCTCCGTAGTGGCACGGCACGAGGACCCACGTCTGCTCGGCAGGGTGACACCCAGGTGGAGGGGGCACTAAGTGCTGTGGGTTCTGCAGCCACAAACACCTGGAGATCTGAAGCTCAGGGTACGGGCCGAGCAACGCCCAAATTTGACTTACAGTCATCTGGTCGTCAACTGCAAAGACTCAGTTAAACTGAGCTGTTGATGATGCAGGGGATGGTCCGAGGGGTCATGAGATCCCAAGGAATGTCTCCAACACCTCAAACCACCACCAGTGACTCAGTTCCTGGTGGGCCTGATGGTGGTATGTCTGCTCCTCAAAAGAGGAAGCGGTCTCGTAAAAGATCACGCGGTACAGTGCAACGGGAGTCTGGTACTTCCACAGCATCTGGACGGAATAGTTCCGCCGGCAGTCGACTCCGCCCCACAGGCGGAGAGGCAAGTGTGCCGTGAAGTGCGACAGGTACTTGCTGAGACGATTTGTCTCTTCAGGGGACAACCGCCTTGGAGCTCCCATGCACCTATGAAGAAGCACTAGGTGCCTTCAAACAAGCTGCAAAGGAGCTTTAGGACACTCGTCAGACCTTAGGTCTTAGACTTGGCGAAACTGCTGATACAGCATGTATACGTGCCCTTATATCCGAAAGTCAGCTCAGGGCATTAAAGGAGCTCAGAGAGTGTTACGAAGTAACACTTAACAAGCTACGAACCCTAAATCAAAGGGTAAATGCCACATATGAGCAACTATAGGAAAAGGAACGCACCATTGTCTTCCTGAACAAGGCCCGGGAGGAATGTCGTAAGGCGAGTCAACCGAACGCCGAGACTCCTATGGAGTCACAAGACGCCTCAACTCAAAAAGGTGAGGATGATGTGGGCTCTATGGTAAGTTCCAAAGGAACTCCATCAGAAACAGCCTCAATTTCTACAACACAAGAGCATTGTCTTACAGACAGCTGAACTCTTCCTTAACCCGGATACCGGGGAAGATTGTGTTGATTAAGGAGGGTCCCATAAACATAACAAAAAAGGTGTGAACTTCGCTGTCAGCGAGGATTCGCCATCTGAAAGACTGTCACCTTCTCCTGTTAAGGGGCCTAAGACGAGACGACAAACTGGCTCTAAGGGAGGGTCAGAGTCCTCTTCTTAAACTTTTGGAGTTCTCCGTATGATAGAGGTAGGACTGTCGTGCCTACTCTAACCCCTACGGGCGAGTGGGTAACGGCATGGGATCCTTATTGCCACAGATGTTGTGGTCGCTGTAAAGTGTCTACCCCTGCGGGGGACTCCTGAGCGTAGTGGAGTTCATTGGACTTGAATTAGCATACTTAGGACTCCGTAGTCCCATGCGCCGTCAAATATTTTGAATCAACATTGGTTCAAGTTTGACAGTATCGGCCAAGTCTCGCATGCGCAGCACGCCATCAGCCCGCTGACCTAAGGAAGCGGACTGCCAGGATTCGTCACCCTGGGACCAGGTCAGTAAGGGCATCTCCCTCCCCTGGGGCCATGAGGAATAAAAAGCCTTTTTCAAAAAAAAAAAAAAAAAAAAGCAAACAAAGCCATGTCAGGGAGAGGTTCCCAAAACCGACCACTGATGATTTTACAAGGTGTCAACAATGTCTTCAGTAAACTTGACTTATAGAGCGGTTATCACCAGTTGGAGCTCACTACATTCGGACACATAAAGGACTGTTTACAAACAACTGATGTTTAAAATCAGTTGCACACCGGGTATACCAACAAATTATTTAGGGGGTTTTCCAAGGATGGGAGGGATAAAGCACCATACGGATGATATTATCATTCATGGTGGTTCTTATGAGGAACATGACATAGGTTTAGATATAGTTCTGAAGCCTTTGTTGGAAGTCAGTCTGACTCTCAACTACAACAAGTGTATGTTTCGCATGACTAAACTTGTGTTCATAGGCCATGTGTTGTCGGCAAAAGGAATTGGTCCTGATGCAGACAAGTAACAAGCTGTGATAGACTTCAGAGAACCTGTGTGCCCAGAGCAGTTACAGTTAAATAGGTGAAAGATGCTTCACGTAATGATCCGATGATATGCCAGCTACGTCAGTGTATCGATAGGTTGAATTTCAGGTGGAATATCAGTGAAAAGCAATTTTTGTATGTCAGAAATGAACTGTGCGTTATTGGAGACTGTGTTCTCAGGGGAAGTCACAACAACAGAGATAAATCAGATTTGCTTACCTGTTTGGTGCTGATTTTTCATATTTTTACGATGGCGCCATTTGGTCGTTACAGGTATCTTAACAGCGCTGTTTTTTAGATACGCTTTATAAGCACCTCTTGGGCGTTTTCGAGGCCGGTCACACAACATTTTAAAGGCGCCAAAGGGAAGAGAGGTGGTCAATTGGGCACTTAGTAAAACCTGGAAAAACTAGCAGTAACTTCAGAAGTCTTACTTCAAACCCATCCAGAAACCATTTAAGCGCTTCCATATGAACTATTTAGTGAATGTCATAGATACAATTTCTGTTCTGTGTGCTCATTGGAGGATTTGTTTTCCCAAAAAAATGTGTTCAAATGTGAAAACATTTGTAACGTCAAGTAAAAATTTCCGAGATTTCCTGCAAATTGTCCGGGTTTTACTACATACCGGAAATCTTTCTACGGAAAACCCGAACTTTGAAACTGATCATGTTATCTCATGTGTGCACATTGTTCCTGATTTAATATGGGAATTATAATCTTATTGGATGATATATGTATGAATAAAGCTATTTAATGTTTCTTTTTCCAATTCGAATGGGTAATGACAGGGTGTTGAATTATTTTGTTGTTTCCGTGAATTTGAATCTGACACCTCCATAAAAAAAAAAAGGCCCATCGTTCCGCTCTGTATTTTAAACAGTCCTATGTACTGTCAATAAAACTTCATTTTGTAAATTTAATAGACACCAGATCACCAATCCATGAAACTGCATATATTTCACAAGATGAACTGTCATGTCAACTTAAACAGAATGAAAAGGGATTTCGTGTTTATTGTCCTGTTTGGGTTTTATATGAAACGCCAATGAAACTCCTGGTGATCTGTCATGTCATCTGTCAACAGCGTCTTAAATTTAAAACTGTCGTCCACACTGTGGATGGTGTTGTTATCAAGTTACTGCAAGGGTGTTTTGAACGACTGTTTACCCAACTTAAAACAGCTTTTGTCGATGGAAAAGAAAATGTCATGTTTGTATGGCATTGTTGACTGGGAGGACGAGACATCTGGGGTGATAAGTCTGTCATCAATAGTGACGCCAAGGATGGAATTCCATCAGTATGAAGAAGGTCAATTTGTGACTGCACGTTTCGGGAGAGAGATATACAAGTGCAAGATTATAGGGATAGGAGGTAATTGGTGTAGTTATGTGTTTTAATCCTCTCTCTCTCTAAATATATATATATATATATATATATACCGTAGATCCGCGTTTTGCCGCCGCACGTCGTCTAATGGCCGCACCCCATGTTCGTAAAATATCTGGAAGGCTCCTTCACTAGAGTAAAAATTCCCTAAACCTTACTTAATGGCCGCACCACATTCTCACACCGTTCCATTGCCGAGTGGTGTAGGGGGAACACAACGAAAACGTGCTTTTCTTAAACGCTAGGCTGCAGCTAGGAACGCTGCGGTATGCTGATATGCGGTCAGGCATAACAGTTTTGGGAAACAGTTGCAACTGTGTATTTTGCTTTGCTTTGCTAATTAATTAATTAAATTAATTGGTTTAACAGCCTGATCTACCCGATTAGAATAGATGACTCATCTAAGACGAATCCTAGTAGGGCCATGAAATTAATTTGACACATCATTGAATGTCAGAGAATCTTCAACTTGGCTAATTAAAGTTCAATGAGACATCAAAGCATTGTATGGCACGACGGTTATTTAAATATTATTTAGACATTATACATCATTGGTCATTTAACAACAAAACATTTAAATAAACGACACCCGCGTTGGTGATCATATTGCCAGAAGACCTCGGGTTGTGCTGATCATAATATATGCAAAATGGTGTCCGAACCGTCAACCGGCAAAACATACCACATAAAATGATTACGGAACTAGCGGGCCTTGGGGTACCTTGCGCCTTTACCCTGGCTAATTAAACTTCAATGGGACATCAAAGCCAACGGTACTCTTTGTGATGACTTTTATTTACACTCTGTACAACGTCGGTCAACCTTGACAAAAACTTTGAATAAACAAATCCCGCGTCGATGTTCAGACAGCCTGTACGCGTACTCCCTGGGTCCTGCTGATCATAATATATGCACACTGGTGCCCGAACCGTCTGCTAGCATTACGTGCCATATTTAAGGATTACGGAACTAGCTGGTGAGGATATGACCTTTGAGCGCCATCTATTGACAATGTGATGAACGAAGAAGTATCTGAACGTGAACGCAGGTTTAATTGCCGAAGAACGTACGGTCTTTGATTATCTTTTGTTTTACAGTTTATTTTAAAAGAAATGATATGCACAAGAAATATCTTAAAATAATGTTTTACCGGTATTGCAGCCATACTCAAATATAGGTACAACCGTTAGTCTGGTTAGAGTGCATAATTTGGCGAGTGAATATCGATCTTTTATCACTCATTGCGTGAAAATGGCCGTGGTTTAAAACTGACTCAGAAAAGTTTTATAATACATATGAGAATGATTAAAATATCAATATTACATTTAATAAAATTAACAATTAATAAAATTAATATACAAATATGCAGTATCATAAAATATATACGTTCTTAGTGTTCACTTCCTCCTTCCTCAGCCTATTATCGCCCATTGCGCCTCGGCGGGCCGTCGAGTCTCATGTTCATCTTTGAATTTAGCTTAACCTGCGTTTAATAGCCGCATCCCTTGTCGAGAAATATTAGTCAGGATTTTTAGCTGCAAGTCTTATTTTATGGCCGCGGCGGCAAAACGCAGATCTACGGTATATGGATCAGGTGAAACATGGACATACAGATTAAATTGCACATGTCTCATGTTCTAGGGTATTTATTATATTTCATCATTTTATATTTCTTTCAGATGAAGCTGCTCTGAAGAAGAGGAGAGGAAAAGAAAGCATGTTTTAAATGCACTCCAGCAATTCAGCCAGAGGGATACCACACCAGGTACACTTATAACTGAAGCAATAGCAACAGGCTTACGATTAACTAAAGCAAAAGCAACAGGCTAACAATATCTTTAATTTGTACTAATTTTGCAGGTGGTAATTCTCAAAGCATTATTATCTTTTTTGGGAGTTGCAGTTACAGGAAGCTGTCTGCCGAATGAAAGCACTTTAGTATTTTTAATTTGCCAGTTTTTGTGAATCTGTATGTAAAGGAGGGGGGGGGGGGCATTTACAAAATGCTGAAAGATTAAAAGCTGAACCTGTGCTTAACTTAAGGTACCTTCATGGATGATATCATTAAGCATGGACAGTAACAGTTACTTACAAACAGCTGGCAAACCGTTGAGTTGAAGGCACCCAAGTCAAAGTTTGTGACTGCGGCCTGCGTAAAATATGCTGTGCTTGAGGAAAAAGTTGAAAGTCTTACAGAGGAGGGGGAGCAATAGGAGGAGAAAATCGGCAAATTCCAGCGTCAGATAGAACAGCTTCAGGCACAACTGAAGGCTCAGTCTCACTGTGATTTCTACTTTGGGGATGCTGTTTTTGAAGGGGAGAGGTCAGAGTTATGATGACTAAACTTATACACTAGCTGCTTGCTATTGCTTCAGCAAATGAGCCAGTGTCTCTGTAGTATGTATATAGGTTTTCCTTAAACTTGGTATGCTTATTATCCATGACATTTTCTTCAGTTGAACAATAATCTCAGGCAAGCTTGATTTTTTAAATTGTTAAAAAAATTGTCCTTATAGTTCCTGAAAACGTAAGAATTCCATAGTTTGCCTTATTACTCTCACAAGAAAGTGGGATCTCATAAATCCAGTTCTCACTGAGCTACACTGCCTTTCTATGTTTACATCTAAGTGTTAACAAAGCTCTTGCTGGCTGTGCAACAGGTTACAGTTGTGATCTGATTCCTTGTACTCAAAGCAAAAACTAAAGCCCATCTTGGTCCCACTGGTCCAAACACTTTCAAAATTTGTCTCGAGTTGGGACTGCTTTACCTGTTTAGAAACCAGAACTTTAGAACTCTCTATACTTTTTACACTTTTATAAGGCCAAGAGAATAAATATGTTTCTCAGGCACTTTTTTTCGGAAGATGATGTGGGTGGGCGGCATTTTTTTTACCATGAAAATAGCATAAAATTATTTCTCAGCACAGACATAGAAATGTCATGATATGATTGAAATATAAGAAAATAATCAATGTATAGGTTGAATTTGTCAAAAGTTTAAAGGATCGTCGGAATATGTGACATTTTTATTTCTTTAATAGTAATTTTAAATACAAAGCTGATTATATAATTTCATAGGTGTCAAAATCTCGCAGAAAGTGACGGCACAGGTCAACCGTGCTGTGTCAAAGGGGATTCCCCATCAAAATGCATTCTGGTCATGCTTTGTTAAAACAATATCTGAGATAGTTTTATAAAGAAATACAATAGAAATTTCTCAAGGTCTTATATAATCTTTATTGTTATTTCTTATTTAAATTTATATTGCAAAAAAAGTACAATGAAAGTTGGTTCAAAATCCGATTAGCCCTGGAGCAGCGGTGGCATTAAAGAGCTGATACTAGTCTATGTTTTAATCTTGACCACAAAGCATGAAAACAGAAAAAAAATATGCAAATAACTTGTTTGTTGGACAAATTTTTCAGTTGAACTGTACCAAACAGAAATTTGACCCTTAAAAAACAATTATTATCAGGGCCCTGCTTTGAAAAATATATAAGATGTTGCAGTTTAGATATATGAATCCACCTTTATATTAAGATATATATGTTATATTTGAAATGTATAATAATTATAAATTATAAAACAAGGGACCTATGGGTCACGACGCTCAGCTGTTATTTATGATAAAAAATATTATTTAGAAATGAGGCACATGCTGGTTTTGTGTGGTAATAAATATAAGCTGTATTATGAGTTGTTGTTGTTTAGCTTATGAATGATTTTGATAGTACCTTTGGAGACAGGGAAGAGGATCGATTTCATTTATTTTATTAACAATTGGAGTACTATTGTCACACAGATTTTGACTTGGCCATATAACTTATAAGCAGAACATATAATATTAGAGTTTAACTATTTATTAAAAAAAATTACAAATATTGTCCCAAATATAATTTTTATTAAAAATAATTAGAGAATCATATGATTTTTTAAAATGAAATATAACTGATATGATTATTAAAATAATATTAAAGAATATATTCATGAATGCATTCATGATAACATTTTGAAAGTATTTGCACGAGTATTCATATACTTTCATTTTAACCTGAATTCCCATTCTTTATGCAAGAAATTTTATAATGGAGTACATAATCATATACGTATTTAAACACAATTACAAAGTATTCGCACCATGTCCGGTATTTATTCAATTTTCACCAAACAATGATGTTGAGAATCCAGAATATACAAAATTCATACATTTAAATAATGATCATAAGTACCTGGTTTTATGGCTTTTATTTATATTAAAAAATAACTGTAAAAAATTCATTTTGGACTAATTTCACATCAATGTACACACTAGACACAGTAGGAATCTAGATTAATATTATCAACTGCATCTTTGTCTATCATTAATTTCCTTCATTTGATCTCTAATGATTAATAATGAATAATATGATTTACTTCTTTATCATTAAAATTGAACTGAAAAATGCCATAGGTGACTGCATGGTGTTATTTGGAATATGTGACATTCTACCCATCGATACAAGATTCTTATATCATCAGTAACTGCAAGTTAATTTCCTGTTATTATAAACTAACAAATTCCTTTTCTATTTTTCTTTAATTTGTTATTAAAAACCAATAAAAATTTATTAATTTGTTGTTTATTGTTATGTTGTTGGTTAAAACTACTAGATGAGTTGGGTTGGAAACCTGGATCAACTGTGGCTGGCCATAAGCTGCCTGGATTCCTGTATGCCTCGCCTCAAGCGTGCATAATTTGATGAAAGGTCAACAAGGTCAACATACAGGTGACTCAAGAGGGGCTGGAGAGAGCCAAAGTCTGACAGGGTCTCATAAAAAACATTAATAAAAGCTACAATTTTTGGCCAATTTCTTTCAGCTTTCTAAACTAAAAAGCTGAAATCCTTATGTGTGCATGATATGAAAATTATATCAACAGTGCTCACGGGAAACAAACGTGCCATGCTCACAGTTGGGCAAAATTTAAGGTACTTATTTTATATTTATACTAATAACTTATAAAATTTGAAAATTCAGAACTAATTTTGGGTATTCAATTGAATCTTGATTAAATAATGTTACATCCCTGACAAAAAAATCTCTAGCAATGCCCTTGTTAAGGGAGTAAATATATTTCTTGATTTTTTACAAAGTGCATTATGTTTGGGCCCATAACTTAAAACAATTACGCAATACTGACATCATTCTGGGATGTGCATAGAGAATGAAAAATATGTATATTGTTTATGATTAAAGTCAGATCAGTTGTTTTGATATTAGGCAGTATTGAAGTGTAACAATGGGTTTTTAATGGAAAAATGAAGTTTTTAATTAATATCTAGAAGGTATTAAGTCCTAGTGACCAAATTCTTGGCATGGTAGGGGATTTTGGAGACATCTAACTGCATGCTGAATTTAAGGAACTTAGAGCTGAGGCTGGGGAGCTGAGCTTTTGCAAACTGCATAACACTAGCTTGATGTAAACAATATGTTACAAGGTGCTTGAAAACTTGATTAAAATCTACAGTTTTTGATCAACTGGTTTCAAATTTTTGGTGTTAACAGTTGAAATGCTGACAAAAACATGCTGTGAAAATTAAATCCACAGTACTTACAGGAAAAAAACATGCCATGGTCAAAGTTGGGCAAAATTTAAGGTACCAATTTTTTATTTTTATTAATATTTTAAAAAATTTAAAAGATTTTCATCTAATTTTGGGTATACAATTTAATTTTGATTAATTAAAGTTATATTACTGGAAAAAAGGTCCACAGCTTTAACATTTTTTGTGTTAAGTGATCAAATATCTTTCCTTATTTTTTTCAAAATGCATTATGTTTGGGCCCAGAACTTTTTTAAATTAAATAATACAGACATAATTTCTGGCATGTACATAGGAACTATATAGAGGAATATTTATGGTAAATATGAGGAAAAACAGATGAGTGGTTTTGATATTAGGCAGTCCTAAAGTGTGAAAATAGGTTTTTAATAAAAAATTGAGGTTTTTCCTTAATTTCTCAAAGGAACGAAGTTGCAAAGACCCAGTTTTCGGCTTGGTAGGAGATCTTGGGGACATCTAACATTATGCCGAATTTTGGATTCCTAGGTCTTACGGTTTCAAAACGTGCCACATCTACGGACGGACGGACAGACGGACAGACGACGGACAATGGACCACGACTATAGCTCAGATGACTTATAGTCAGCTGAGCTAAAAATGATGTAATAAAACATGAGGATCTAATGCAAACATTTGTTCATTATTTTCCTGCCTCAGCAGAATGGGAAATAAGGCTTTGTTTGTCCTGTATGTATATGCAGAGATGTTGTAATTCCGACCAATCCCCCTCCCCTGCCTTTAAGTCCGTGCACCTGTGCACTAGGGGCATTAGATCTTTTACAAAATATAACATTTTTTTTTAAATAAGATATATATTTAATAATATATTATAAAAATAGATCTGTTTGAATACATGTGTAAACTTTTGAAGTTTCAACAATTTATCAAAAAGCCAACCAATGATCATGGTAATAGTATAGAGCTTGTGGTTACAAACTGCTCACATGGTTAGGTCACTAAATATTGTTTGCAACAAATCCTTACTCATCAATACAGACCAATCATATCAACCAGCTATGGCCTGTGTTACTTTTTCCTCGCAGACTTTGTCTATTTGATATTATTTCAGATTTTTTACTTCAAGGTAAACTTCAGCTGAGCAAAGTGACCCATATGTCCCTTGTTTGTCACATTTCTTGAACTTGAATTCCACTTATATAAATTATAAATCAAATTAATTTGCTTTCAGAGCAAGATGAAAGGGAAACGTTGGATACTGGCAACGTTGTAGCTGGTTGTTCTGTAAGTATTTTTTTATTCAGTAACTGACCACTATGCAAAATGACACAAATGCAGTTTTTGAACATTTTGACTTGCACATCAATTAAATGGATTAATTCTAAACAAGAGATTAAGAAACAAAAAGAAGTGAGATCAAAATTACATATATATATATATATATATATATATATATATATATATATATATATATATATATATATATATATATACTTTTGCATGAAGATGCTTGATAATGATTGCTTGGCAGGTCGCATTAACTTTCGATTAACTCAAACTTTATGATAACACATCAGCGGTTTTCTTTTTTACTTCTGAATGACTTGAGACTTGTATTGAACAGTCTTTTTTTTGTCTCACAATGATAATATTCATTTTATTTTTGCAGAAAGTAGAGATAGTCCCTGGAAGTGGTTTCTTTGTGGACCCTTCAGCTATGGAAGAAAACAGGAGGAAACTTACCTCTACCACAAAAGCGAGGCACATGCTAAACTGTCTGTTGACCTCTGATGAGATCATTGAGCTGGGAAGTGTGAAGAAGGTGGGAAATCACCTGATCAACACAATTGCCTGTAAGCACTTTTGGAACCTGAACAGCTGTCATAAGAATATTAAATGATCTGAACACAAAATAGATTTGACTTTTGATAGAAGTGATACAGTTTTGTGATGATAATTTGCATGTGTTTTAAAAAGCTATTAATTTCAGATGACTGAGTTATAACTGACATTTATTGGGAATATATTTCCTTTGAGAGCACTTTTTGCATCTAAGTACCTGTAACATCAGGCAACCCTGACAAGATTTAAGTTTGTACACATTTGTATAACAAAAAAGTTGATTCAAGCGAATTGAAAAGACGTGATGTGTTATGTAGGATTTATTATTTTTTTTCAGTGTTTGCCTCAAATGAAGATGTGGGGGACTTCGCTAAGTGCAAAGCTGCCCTGCGTAGCAAGATCACTGCCACCATTTGTTTAAACAACAAATATCTGAAAAAAAGGCAAAGGCTCAGCCTACAAAACACCAGAGTTCATCCAAGATGACAGTAGTGATGATGATTCTGAATAAACTAAATAAATATTGCATTCTGTTTGTCCATTTTCTTTGGATGAATGTGTCTGTATGCTAAATAGCATGCTTCAAAGGTCCTCAAAGTATGCTTTTTTGTGCTTCCATCAATACTTCACATGTGCTTAAACTGTGCTTCAAAAGTGCTCAAAGTATGCTTTTTTTGTGCTTCCATGAATACTTTTCATGTGCTTAAACTTTGCTTTGAAAGTGCTCCAGGTATGCTTTTACTGTGCTTTCATGAATACTTCTAGTGTGCTTAATCTGTGCTTCAAAAGTGCTCCAAGTATGCTTTTTTTGTGCTTCAAGGAAAACTTCTCATGTGCTTAAACTGTGCTTCAGAAAGTGCTCAAAGTATGCTTTTTCTGTGCTTTCATGAATACTTTTCATGTGCTTAAACTGTGCTTCAAAAGTGCTCAAAGTTTGCTTTTTTTGTGCTTTCATGAATACTTCTCATGTGCATAAACTGTGCTTCAAAAGTGCTCAAAGTATGCATTTTCTGTGCTTTCATGAATACTTCTAGTGTGCTTAATCTAGCTATTTACTTACTCCTGTGTGCATGTATCTCTCGCCTGTGCAAATTCTTTTCAGTATCTCCAGACGCATTTGTAGGACACCCAAGTTGCTACTTGGGCAGTGCGCCATCAACACCAGCTACAGGTCGCAAATGTAGTGCTCCAGCTGCAACAACTGTAAGACGCAAGAGCAGAGCAGACGCACAGCTACCCCTCCTGAACAGGTTCAAGGCAAGGGGACAAGCAGACCAGCTTCTCAACAGGACACAGATGAGGCTGAATTTTGGCTTGACCACACTATGCTACTCATTGATCGTAGACTTGAAGTGGTACTGGAGAGGCGTGGAATCCTGGGTTCATCTCAACAGTCTGTCAGCCATCCTCCATCATGGGACAACAGTACAATTCAAGCACCGCCACCAGCCCCAGTAAGTCTTGTACACCAAACATGTGCTACCATCACAGGTGAGAGTTCTGCACCACAACCAAACACTAACGCTACCGATACACTCCCATTGGTGGGGCCATCGCCTGGCCTATCGCCAGTACATCTTTCGTCACCACAAACACTGGCAGCAACAACCCCAGTCCTGATGTAAGTCAAAACATATCCATCGCACTGGGTTACTGCAGGTATCTGATCGTGTCAAAGAAAAAATTTGGTCAGACAAGTATGTGGACTTTGCCGATCTTCTGTGTCTTTACAAAAGAAGTTACAGTCTTCACATGGATGATAATGCGGGTCTGCTAGGCTTCCAGAAACCAAAAAAAGCTGACATTCAATTCCTGCTCCCAGGCAGGCATTCAATGTGTATATGGCTTTGTAGACTCAGAAATTTCAGCATCAAGCTCCACACCTGTGCAAGCTTCTTAGTGTTGTGTGTTGTCTATATGACATGGGTGCAGACTGGCATACTTATGACATGAACTTTCGCAAAGTGTGAGAAATGTATGCATCCCCATTGTCATATTGTGAGTAAGGAACAAGTCTATTGTAAGACTGAACAAGTCTATTGTAAGACTGAACAAGTCCATTATAAGATGGAACCAGTCTATACTGTAGAGGAAGAGGAAGTGTTTCCGGGGCATGGAGATTAAAAGCACATGGTGTTCAATCACGAGTCTTATTGTTATCTATGTTCTATGTGCGCATGCAGGGGCCATCGGACATTACAGTGGCGACGAAGATAATCAGGACATTCCTGTGTATCATTTGAATCATATATTCTGTGGATATACCACGATTGCATGCAAGGATAGCTTTGATGCGGGAGGCCTAAAGCCCTTTGATACTACAGGGCCGCCGTCTTCCGTGGGACCACGTTGGAATGCCTGGCTCAAGAGTTTCACTCTGTTTTCCGACGCTCGCGGCCTCATCGCGGACAAACCAACGGCCACAAACCTCATAAACCGGCAGAAGCGTGCCATGCTGCTTCATTTTGCAGGTGAGTCAGTTCAGTGTATCTTTGAAACTTTGCCCGATACTGGCGAGGTCACGGACTATGATAGCGCTGTCAATGCCTTAAATACTTATTTTGAGCCTCAAGTAAACAGTACATTTCAACGTAACGTATTTCATGAACTCAAGCAGGAACCTGAGGAGACTGTTGCTCAGTTTGCCACACGCCTGAAACAAGAAGGTCAATTTTGTAAATATAATGACCTGGACGATCAGATTAGAGATATGATTGTACAAAAATGTACATCCCATGAATTACGTCGAAAACTCCTTGAGAGGGGGGAAGGCTGTGGACCGTCAGTTAAAAGCCATGCAGCTAGGCCCACCAGAGGTCAGGCATGTATCAACAAGGCCTATGTCACAAGAAATGACTAGTGACAAAGCAAGAGCTAGATGTTATCGCTGTAACCGTTCAGGACATCTTGCCAGGGACAAAGACTGTCCAGCCAGAGGCAGAACCTGCAACAAATGTGGCGGGACTGGCCATTTTGCGGTATGTTGTAAAACCAAGAACAGATACCCCTCAGATCGTGGCCAACAGAATAAAACAAGTGACCCATGGGTCATGACGCTCAGCTGCCAAGCATAACCTGTGACATCATGGACTGAAATTCACAACTTCCAGTCAAATTTTGAAGAACCAATTTGCCAATTTGTTGAAAATTTTCTATGACAACAGAAATATATATCACCTATGTCTGGTTAAAACACAGTGAATTGATGGTCTGAGGAAAATGCATGATTGTTAAGCTATCAGGAACTATTCCAACAGCTTGCTTGAAACCTGTCAGTCTCAAAGGAACACCACAAAGGGAAAATATAAGATCAAAATATATAGCAAAAATCAAGGAAATACATGCAAGAATTATTGAGAAACAGGTGCTTCTGTATGAATTTTTATTCAATACAAGCCAACTGTACTGCACTTTTATAAATGATGGTAATATTTATTCAGAAATATTTGACCCAATCCTTTACAAGATTACATAAATATACATCCAACTGCATTCACTTTAACTGTTCTTGAGATAATATGATCAAAAGGAATTAAAAGATGGTTGCCTGGTGGCCATATTGGACTTCTGACAAGTCTGAAATCAGACAACGAACATTCTCTAAATCGGACCAAACATTAAAGAAAAATTACTGAAACTGCACTGAAGAAAGAATTTCTAAGGTGGCTAACTGGCAGACATTATGGATTTCTGACAAGTATGACATTTGTTATCCCACATTCTCCAATAAGAGACCAAACTTGGGCAAATTATCCAGTAATGAATGCCCAAAATAATTCAAAAGGCATGTCCAGGCCCTCATATCAGATTTATAGATATGCAATTGTAAAAAGTGTAAGTCCAATATTTTTTATTATCACTCTGCTTTTCAATGGGGTCAGCAGGGTAGGTAAACTGCCAAACCTGAAAGAAAAGAAATGCAGAAAGCATGACTAAGAGTCTTGAAATAAAACAAAAAGCCATCCTAAATCAAGGTACACATCCACATATTATGAGAACAAACACTTGCTTTTATATGTGGTGATATATATTAAAATATTCAGATATCTAGGAAACTAAGTTTATTGCTAGGATTCCATAAAATAAACTGCAAAATGTTCCAATCATCTTATAAATCAGTAGCTAAACCTTAATACTATACTCTCATAGTCTTAATGCCTGGCTGAAGCATTCTGACAACAGTGTTTTTGTTATGAAGTAATGAGGTACTTATCACTGAGCCTTATCACTTAATAGGCTGATACAAAAGGGAGTCATATGTCACAAGTGTCACTCACAATTACAGCCACACAGGGAGATGTACCAGCTGGAGTGGAATGGTTATATATACAAGAAAAATAGAGATGGTCTATAAAATAAGTAATTGTGAACATCCCTGACCTATGACCTTGGCCTTTTGCCCATATATCAACTGGATTCTTTCTAAATGATGGGTAACTACTAACCACTTAAATCTGGTGTAATTACTTGGCAACCAATGGGTGAATAACTTTGACCTGCAACCTTTAACCTGCTGACCAGCTGACCCCAAAATCAATAAGTTATTTATTCATGCAAAAAGACCCATAAATATGAAGTTTGAGTCAAACTGAATGATGCATAGATGTGGCATATGTGAAAGACTGAAGGTTTGGGTTGAACAGTTACACTTGAAATATGCTCACAAGCATTTAGAACAATTAAATATTGCAACCTTGACCTTTGACTTTTTGACCTCAACATCAATAGGCTTCTTCCCTTATTGGTAGGTAAGCCATATATGACAGATGGAAGGTACAGATTGAAAAGTTTGCCTGAAAATGACTCCACGCAAGAAGTGGGTGCTGTGAACTTGACCTTTGACCTCAAAATCAACAGGTCTTGGCAGAGAAGCGATATCAGTGCTGGAAGGTTTGGAATGAAAAGTCTAGCTTGAAATGTAACCACATCCTTTTCAAAGAAGTGGATCCTGTGACCCTGACCTTTGACCTTGTGACCTCAAAATCTATAGGATTCTTCTCCAACTTAGTAGGTGAGCTATATGTGAAAATTCAAAGAATTGGGATGAAAGGGTTGGCTTAAAATGCATCCACAGGCTTTTCAAAGAAGAGGCTCCTGTGACCTTGACCTTTGACCTTTTGACCTTAAAAAAAATTATGGTTCTTACCCTGTTGGTAGGTGAGCTGTATGTGAAAGAAGGAAGGTTTGGGATGAAAATTTTGTCTCAAAGAGTTATTTCTGGGGGGTGAAAACACACCCCATAACTTCGAGAATATAGGTCGCAGTGACCTAATTTCAGGTTTGCAAGGAGATCTTTTTAAAACCTCTAAGACTGCATAGGGTTCATGGCCCTAGCCCCTACGGTTACGATTTCTGCCCTGCTAACGGCCGGCCGGACGGACAGACGGAAGGACGACGGACAAAGACCCATCGCTATAGCCCAGCATGACTTAAAGTCAGCTGAGCTAACTAGAAAACATGGACCAAGAAACGTGAAGCACAGCCGGCCCAGACAAAGTGTAAACTATGTCAACCTGAGTGATCATGATAACAAAGCTGATGAATCAGATTCGGATAGTGATTTTGCATTTGGTGTTAATCACTCAGACATTGATACTCCTGTTGAAATTGGAGGAGTTCCATTACGTGTTCTTATTGATTCTGGAGCAACCACTAACATTGTAGACAAAGCAACATGGGAATACCTTAAAAGTCAGCGTATACAGTGTAAATCAAGAAAAGGAGGCAAGCCAGTTTTTCCATATGCCTGTGACAAGCCATTTACAGTCATAGGTACGTTTGAAACTATCATCAAATCTGGAGACCGGTGCATACACTGCCAGTTTAGTGTTATTGATGGTGTTGGTAAACCTCTGCTAGGTGCCACAACAGCTCAACAACTAGGAGTGCTGAGACTTGGAAACCAAGTAAATACAGTGTCTGAGAGTTCCATAATAAGTGAATACCCTGAACTATTCAATAAAGTAGGGAAGCTCAACGGGAGACAGGTAAGACTCTATGTGAACCCTGACATACCACCAGTTGCTCAGCCAATGCGCAGACTTCCTTTCAGTCTGAGACCGAAAGTCGAGCAAAAGCTACAAGAAATGATGGATGCCGACATCATTGAAAAGGTAGAAGAGCCAACCCCATGGGTGAATCCGATCGTGGTAGCTCCAAAGCCGAACAACCCAAATGACATAAGACTTTGCCTAGACATGCGAAAAACAAACGAAGCAATTCTATGGGAACGATATCCGATACCTACTGTGGACAATGTTCTGTTCGAAATAAACACGAGTCGTGTATTCTCGAAACTTGATTTAAAGTGGGGATACCACCAGGTGGAGCTGCATCCAGAATCGCGAAATCTAACAACGTTTGTTACACACTGCGACCTTTATCGTTACAAACGCCTTGTGTTTGGAGTCAATGCAGCAGCCGAGATCTACCAAAATGAAATCGCGCGGGTCATTCAAGGAATACCCGGTACGGCAAACATCTCAGATGATATATTGGTTCACGGACCTGACCAGGCGGAACATGATCATCGTCTTTGCCAAGTATTAAACTGCCTAAAAGAAGCTGGCCTAACGCTGAACAAGGGCAAATGTGTTTTCAACTCGTCCGAGGTAACCTTTATGGGTCACCATATCACGTCCGAAGGGGTCAACCCAGCGCAAGACAAGATTCTTGCCGTACAACATTTTAGGGAACCCGAAAACGCACAGGAAGTGAGAAGCTTCCTGGGACTGGTTAACTTCTGCAGCAGATTCATCCCCAACTTCGCGACAACAGCCGAACCACTACGAAGGCTGACACAGAAGGGCCAAGTTTTTCAATTCGGTGAAAAGGAGAAACTTCATTCAACGCACTGAAAGATGCCCTAACCAATGCTGAAACATTAGGATTCTATGATCAAAAGGCCAAATCTACAGTGATCGCTGATGCTAGCCCAGTAGGCCTTGGGAGTGTTTTAGTGCAAAGCCAACCGGATGGTCAACGCATAATAGCTTATGCCAGCAGGAATCTGAGTGCTGTGGAGCGCAGATATTCGCAAACTGAAAGAGAGGCTCTCAGTCTTGTATGGGCCTGTGAGAAGTTTAAGCCATACCTGATTGGTATAGAGTTTGACTTGGCCACAGATCACAAGCCGTTACAGGCAATATACTCGCCAAAGTCCAAGCCCTGTGCCAGAATTGAACGATGGGTACTGAGACTGCAGCCATTTCACTTTAAAGTAAAGTACATACCAGGTAGCCAAAACATTGCAGATTCCTTGTCGAGACTGTCCGTAATAAACCAAGACAGTGAACGCCTTGATTCTTTTGATGACGCGGAAAACTATGTACATTTCATTGCCACGACAGCCGTCCCGAAAGCTATGAGCATGTCAGAAATTGCCCAGGTCTCTGCAGAGGATGAGGATTTAAGCCACATCCGGCAATGTGTGGAATCTTCCAACTGGAATAATTGCAAGATCAAGCAGTATGTTGCTATCAGCAGTGAGCTGTGCACAGCAGGTAACCTGTTACTGCGTGGAACTAGAATTGTACTACCTCAGAAATTACGAATGAATGCCGTAATGATAGCACATGAAGGACACTGTGGAGTTGTTGCCACAAAACAGAGATTACGTACAAAAGTATGGTGGCCTGGCATGGACCGCGACGTAGAAAAGTTATGCAGATCTTGTCATGGATGCCAGCTCGCTAGCCATCCAGATCCGCCAGAGCCCATCATAAGCACAACGATGCCACAAGGTCCATGGCAGGACCTAGCCGCCGACTTCCTAGGACCTTTGCCCACCGGTGAGTCGCTACTGATCATAGTTGATTATTATAGCCGATACTACAAAGTCGCTGTCATGCGGTCCACACTTGTCAGTTAAACAATCACATGTTTCCGTGAAATATTCGCACGTCATGGTCTGCCGTTATCGTTGTACACAGACAACGGACCCCAGTTTATCGCCCAAGAATTCGCTGACTACATGAAGGAATGTGGGATAAACCACTATCGCGTAACCCCAAAATGGCCTCAAGCAAATGGAGAAGTCGAGAGACAAAACCAGTCCGTATTGAAAAGAATGAGAATCGCACATTCAGAAGGTCATGACTGGAAAGAGGGACTGCTTACTTATTTAGCTGCCTACCGTTCCACACCCCACTCCACGACAGGAGTGAGTCCAGCGAAACTGCTTTTCGGTCGCGAAATAAAGACAAAACTACCATCGTTAATAGAAACCGTAACTGACCAGGAGGTTAGAGATATTGAAGCTGAAAGAAAAGGCAGGTCAAAGTTGTATGCGGACCAAAGGAGAAATGCCCGTCCTTCAGATATACATGTCGGAGATCAAGTGTTGATGAAAAGAGAAAGCCAAGGCAAATTGGATACGCCGTTCAAAACCGTTCCGTATACTGTGGTTGATAGGACAGGAAGTAACGTCACAGTCGAGTCGCCGGAAGGAGCATGTTATGAGAGGAATACGAGCCATCTGAAACGATACATCAGTGCCGACTCCAGTGATAACAGTACCACCACATCTGAGTGTTGTACCTGATGAACAAGTTATCCCAGACAACCAAAATGCTGCTCCTGATAGAGACAGGCCAAAACGGGTAGGAGCAAAACCAAGTTGGTTAAAAGCTTACGTCTCAAAGTGATGTGTTAACGGGGCAGAATAATCCCCAGAGACCTGAGGGCAGTCTACCCCTGTGATGGTCTCCATATTTAAGAATCTGATGTGATTTGTATTGACATTTTAATTTTTCCATTTAAATGCTCTCGTTAAACACTCAGCGCATGTTCAACCTTTCTACGAACATTCATACAGTCCAGTGGGACATGCAGACGCTTTAGTTGGTGCAGTAAAAGACTCATTTCGTTACAAGTATTTTGCAATCTGTTATCGGTATATTCATAATTAAGTCATTAGTAACTTTCATTATTGTATACACATGTTGCTAAAGTAGAAAGGGAGGGTTGTCATATTGTGAGTAAGGAACAAGTCTATTGTAAGACTGAACAAGTCTATTGTAAGACTGAACAAGTCCATTATAAGATGGAACCAGTCTATACTGTAGAGGGAGAGGAAGTGTCTCTGGGGCATGGAGATTAAAAGCACATGGTGTTCAATCACAAGTCTTATTGTTATCTATGTTCTATGTGCGCATGCAGGGGCCATCGGACATTACACCCATGGGAGAGGCAGCACACTGAATTATATGTGAATGCTGTGGCTGGTGTTGCTCAGTCAAGCAGTTTGCCCTTTCGTGGTACCAGTAAATCACAGGGGACCTGCAACAAGTTCAAATCATGTCAGGGATGTAACTACCTCCATAAATGCCAGCACTGTCGAGGCAACCACCCAAGAACCAAGTGCAGAACCCAATTGGACAGACAGAAGGTTACATCTACCTTCAAACAACCCTCCCCCATCCACTAAATAACAGGCAACATGCCAACCCCTGTAAAGAATAAAAGATTGACAGAAATATTAAGAGCTTCGAGTTATGACCTTGAGAAATCAGTTACAAGTTGTCAATGTCAAGGCACAGCAGGGACCTCACTGTCCTGTAGCTTCTCTAATCATCTACCATAATGTCTACTTGAATTTGTACAGGGAAAAATAATTATTTTTCTCAGTGTGTGAATTATTATATGTAAAATATGAAAAATTAGAATATTGCAGGAGAGAAGATCATCTGAGAATCGGCGGTGGGTGATAAAAGAGGATGCAATTTAATTATTAATCATGTTAATTATTATTTAACACTTTTTCAGGAATATATTTGAGCGCTGCTGGTGACGAAAAAGATATCCATTATATCCTGTAACTGGCATTTTATAAACCAGTGATATATATATATATATATATATATATATATATATATATATATATATATATATACAGGGTTTTAGCTGCGCCGGTCGGGGTTAACCGGGATGGCCTGTACTGCCGGCCAGAACAAACTAAACATTTGTAACCTACAGACCGGCACAAAAGATCATAAAGATCGTCAAAAAATCCAGCTACCAGCAATGGAACTTCAGGAATTTATTACCCAAAACTGTTAAATTTGTACCTCATTAGTATGTTAACAAATTTATTTAATCACGGCTATGGTGCAAACAAAATTGACAGGAGTCACTGGTCACCTTAATAATAACCATCAAATAAATTATTGGTAAACAAACAAGCAACGATCTTTTAAGGGTTTCACAGTTTTGACATGAAAGGAAAACATCATTAGCCAGGGGTCTCTCACGGCATACATCGGTGCGTAGCATCATTAGCAGTAAGAAAATGGGCTTTTGCTTTGTAATAATTCATGGCAACATTTAATTCATTTACGAACATATTTGTATGGATTTCAGAATACGCCCAAAAAAAAGCAATGGTGATTTTCTCAGGGTGTTGATGAAATTTATTCAGGGTGCCATCTGGCGGTAAGTGAGCTTATTACAGCCGTGAATATGTAATCCCATCAGTTTTATTTATATATTTCAATAAATTAAATGTTTAATTTACCCGTGTGGTAATTCAAATATGTTTTCATATTTCTAAACTGGGACGGGAGAATAACATAAAAGGGGGAAAAGAAAGTGACAGATTTGAACCAGGGGAGCAAGGTTAACATTTCAACTGTTCATGCGCCTCTAACCAATCGGCCACAGAAGCCAACGCAACACATCTGAGTTTTTATTTGGGAGATTCTAATAAGATTCATACAGCGGGGTAAAATAATAAGATTCATACAGCGGGGTAAAAAATAAATTATTTCACGGACATTACCAGGATTTATCAAATAAAAACTCTGGAAGACAGCGGTATATCCTTTGTAGCTGCGGTTCAAAGCACTCTGACAATCTCCATTTAACCTTTGATGTCTTGCAGCACCAGGTCATGCCTGTGATCAGTGGTCCATGCGAGTTTTGTCCCGAGAGGATTACCAGTATATGATCATCAGCTAATGTAATTTTTGTCCCACTTACAAATCCTTCTTATTCTATTATTAAGTAAACAAAATATTATCGATTAAAACACAATTTTTACCTCGAGTTCTATTGTTCAAATCACATTCATGTTGTAACAAGTCTGAAGCAAAGATGGACGCACTAGGACCTAAACATGTCTTGTTATCAGGTGAACAGCTTTGACATTTGAATCATCTCAGCATGCAAAGCTTTTTTAATCCTAGCAACAATTATGGTTCATACGGACCCCTGGTGGTCACCGGCAATAGCTAATATCGGCACAGTATGTTGGTGTACAAATTCATATATGTATTATAGAAAATATGTTTCAGGAAATTTATAGTGTGCGAACAAATGAAGGATATGAACTAATGTAGTCATTACGGTACCTCAAGTTAAGGGGCAATCAGCCTGGCCCACTCTTTTGCCTCCCAAACAGCAGAGTATTGATCATGAGAACAGTAGAAACTCAATTAACCAAATACCTAAAATTCATAAGTCTTGAGCCTTATTTATTTAAAGGGCATAGTTTTTTAATTGGTGCAGCCACAGAGGCTGCTGCTGCCGGTCTCAGTGACTCTCAAATAAAAAACCCTAGGTAGAGTTCTGAGGCTTTTAAAAAGTATTTCGTCTTCATTCCATTTATTGCCCCCTTCTTAAACAGTATCCCCACAAGCTTGGGTGGGGTTGTCACAATGTGGCAGTGGTGTCTTTGCCCCCCCCCCCACCTTCTCAGGAAGGAATTGTATACTAAATATTTAAAAAAAGGGGACCCAGCTTTGCATCAATAATTTTTACATGATTTGTAATATAAAAAGTTTATTTTAATGGCAGCAGTTTGCTGCCCAAAAACCAATCTGTTCTCCTTCTTTAAATCTTAATTGGACTTGTCTGTCCCTGCTAAACAGCTGTGCCATGGCAGATGTATAAGAGTTACGTAAGCAATTAGAGGAGCTTCAGTGTCTGGTGACAGCTGGTAGTGTGGGCAGCAGCTGACCCCAGCACCAAATCCTGTTTATCCAGCTTAGAAACTTTCCTGATTTGATAGATTACAAGACAGATTAGACGATTGGGTTCAGGAAGCTCACAGTTTAATTTCAAATATGGGTCTAATGGGTGAAAAAGCTAGTGAGTTTCTGATATGCCATTTAGAGGGAGAAGCAAAGTAAGAAATAAGACTTCTTACATCAGGAATAAAGGAAAGATCCTTCTAACGTTTTTGGACTACTCTAGAAGCAGTTTGGTAAAGAGCTCACATCTTCTCAACTAGTAAGTGAATTTCATAGTCCAAGAAGAAAGAGAGGAGAAAGTCTTCATGAATTCTTACACATGTTGATGGAGCTGCTTGATAGAGCTACGAGCAGAAGCAGAAGATAGAGCTACGAAAGCTGATCCTAGTAGATCACTAATTTCTAAGTTTGGTCAAATAATTTTAAAAGTAGCTGATTATATTATAAATACAATTACTTTTAAAAGTAATCTATTACTCAATAAATACTCAGTGCCTACTCATTAATTAAGGTTTTTGCCCACTCATTAATTAGGGTTTTCAAACATATTGTCTACTTGAGGTGGTCTATAAGTAATATGGTGATAACCAGTCATGCAATGCTCTATAAAATTATGTAACTGAACTGAATTAAATAGAATAAATTAATGAAAATGTTTTATTCTCTATAATACTCATAAAAGACATATCAACATCACAATCAATTTTCACAAATCAAATCTTGCTTCTTTATTATGAATATAGAGTTAAAAGAACCTGTGTAACAGGCTCATGTGTATACTCAGATAGTGTAAGTGATGCCCAATGGAGGCATATATATATATTTTTCAACTGACAATGTATTCCATAAAAAGTCCTGCTCTACCAAATTTTGTTCACACTCAAATCCCAATGTCACAGGTTCTGCCAATCAGATGGGTGACGTGAAACCCATTAGTCACTTGTAATAAAATAATTGTTGTTGTATAATAGTTGTGTATTTTTTGCTGGGGGGGGGGGGGGGCAGAGGGTCCTAGCTGGGATGATGATCTGAGTATCAGGACGGTTCATTCTGCATTTTTGGACAGCACTGGGACCATAAGCAAAAAAGTTAGTTGACCAAGCCACCAATTAAGTAATCACCAGTCTAGCCCCGTGCTCAAGAAGGCTAAGTGCCAATGCTTAAAACCAATTTAACCAATTTAATATAGATCAGGGCACTGATGTTAACCCAGAACACACTAAAAAGCTTTATTATCTGTATGTCAAATCAAGGTTAAAAACACTCCACTATATTGTCCCACCTGTCAGCCATTAACTTTGTGCACAAGCTCTTTGACCTTCTGCTCCTAGCGACTCCTTTTTATTAACAAATTACTTTCCAGATTGTCCAAGAAAGCTGTGTCCTTTGATAACAGGTCCCTATCTCTAGAATCATGCTAGTGAAACTCTTGATGGTGATTCCTGCAGTGACAAGCTACTCATACAAACAAGTCCTACTCAGGACTATGTTCTCTACAGCCTTTCATGCTTTTCTTCGAGTAAGGTAAATGACATCATCTGCTGGCGATCCTACAAACAACACAATCCAATTTTCTGATGTTCCTGAATCCAACTATTCTGTTACATTGAGGAAATACAAGCATGCACCTGCTAACCATCATGTCTCTCTCCTTTTAAAAGGATCACGTGACTCTGCCTGTCCTGTTTCCGCCCTTTCTAGTTTTCTCTCAGTTCGTCCAAATGCTCCAGGGCCTCTTTTTATCTTTCGTGATAAAGTCCCCATTTTGAACAATTTTTTTCAATAAAACCCTTCAAAATTGTTTACTTAAGGCCGGCTTTGTCAACACCAGGTTCACAAGCCATGGCTTCAGAATAGGAGCAGCCTCACATGCTGCAGCCAATGGTATTTCGCATGACATGATCATGCATATGGGCAGCTGGAAGTCCAAGGCTTTCTTAAAATACATACGTTCTATGCTCCTTACCTGGTAATATTACACTTTTGACCCATTTTTTCTATTTTGGGGGTCTAACTCATTCAGTATTTGACTGGAGGGTTCCACTTTCTGTCTATTCATTCATCAACAGTCTTTTATTCATTTTTTGTCCATTCGCTCAACAAGTCTTTAATTCCACTTTAAAATAAACTAGTTCAGTCTTCTCTGAGTCATCACCAATGTGAAAGGCCAAACTCATCCTGTATTTGACCGGATGGTTTGATCCAACATTGCACCCTGCTGGAACTGGACAGGCTTAACTGTTTTAGTGTAACCCTCGCATCCTGTATTTGACTGGAGAAGTTTTTTCACTTTGGAGACATAACTAATAATCTTGATGTAAAATTATCTCATTTGCTCATCATATTACATAAAAAGTGTAATTTTTGCATCCTGTATGTGCCTGGAGCCAGTTCGCAAACACTTATAGCAATATATTGTGGCAGAGCAGGAGCCAGACTTCAGCAAATATGAGCAGGGACAAGTATACCGCTGGAAGCCCCGTTCATCAGATGATAGAAGACCGCCAACCTGTGAAGTAGATGACTGAAGAATCTGGACTAAATACATGTTCAGCGGTCATCTCCAAGGTAGGCAAATCTATTCATTGTAGAGTAGACTAGAACTCTACAATAATATCCTTCAATGTACATGTGTAATTTAATGCTTTATTATCCTTTCTTGTTCCGTTTTGCTGTTTTGGGGGAACTGGGTCTAAGGCACAGCAGAGGCCATTTCAGATTTCCCCCTAGCACTTTTATCACACGTGCTGTCTTCTTTGTTTATATTGTAACGAGTTTGGCCTTTATTTGAAACCTATATTTTTCCCTATATTTTTCTATTTATAATTCTTGTTCTTGACGGTGTAACTTGACTTATTTAATGCTCTGGTTGTGTAGTGTAGTGCTTTTCTATATATAGCTCAGTGTATTTCGTCAGCTGGGTCAGAGGTCAGGTGCGGCCGGCCGCACTGAACTCTACCGGCCGCACTTGACCTTTGCTGTGGAGCCAGCTCGGATTCTGATTGGCTTAGCGATTAGTTGACAAGTTGCGAGCGCTGATGCGCTTCACTTCGAGCAGCGAACATCCTGAGGTGAGCACGGCTGAGCCGTACCGGGGGTGCCTTTTTTTATAGATAGACGTGGGCTTAACTTTGTTGGGCTGCAGTTTGTGCTGCCGGGTTAGCTTTATGCTGTAACATTAGAGTAAACACACATTGTACTAGGATACGGGGGAAGGAATATTTTGGCTATTGTATTTTTTCTATGTGACTATACCGATAGAAAGTTTGTCGTGTGTGAGCCAGTAATGGAGGCTGCACGAAGGTCTTGTAATGTTTAAAATGCTGCCGATACAGACTTAATTGTGGATAAGATTTACATGTGTTTGTGTTGAGCGGGCGATTCTAGGTGTTTGGATTGTCCGATCATTCTCTGTATAACTTTATTTTTGTATTAAATGTGTTTTGTTTTACGTGGGAGTTAGTTATTTTGGAAGTTAAAACACAACGAGAAATCTCCACACACAGGGATTAACCCCCTGTGGCATTTTTTGACATTTCCGGTCTTAAATATTTAACAAGACTAGGTGACGCTTTGCGGGGACCAGCAAACCCGCATAGTTACTCCCTTTCCCGGATTAATTCATAACGGCCAGGGTTCGGGTTAATGTAAAAAGGGGTAAAAACGTTACAATGGTGCCGTGACCAGGATTTGTCTGATTAAAGCATAGGTGCTGTTATATTTAGCGACCTGTGTTTGAAAGAAGGCAAATCATAGGATATTGCTGGCAGGGTTGCATTACATTTTTTTTTATTTTAGAGAGTCACTGGAGCTTTTAATAATGTTCTCTGGGATATTTGAGATTTGTTTTGTAATTGTTGGCTGAAGTTGAGATGCTGTAGCCAACGCACAGTGACAACGCTGTACAGCGATTTTCACTAATTGTTGAGCTTCCGCTGCTATCTTTGTGCTGATATATCCTATTGTTTGGGGGATACAATAAGATAGACATAGGAGTGATACAACAAATTTTTAACTGTTATGCTTCACCGTGCATAGTTGTTGTTCAGAGAGAATTGTACTGCTGCATAGCGAGTATAATTCCTCTCATTTTATTTCTAGTCTATTTATTCAACTTTTCTTTCAGCTGTGTCAAACTGTTGCGCTGCTTAGCGACATTCAGGTGGTGTATTTGTGTATGGGTGATGTGAGTGTGACAGAAAATTGTAACGCTGTATTGCGACTATAATTTTCTATTGTGTTGTACTTTTGTTTGAGGGTGTACGTGTTTACGTTGTTTTGTGAACTTGTCTGTGCTATTTAGCAGCATTCAAGTTGCATTTGTTGTAGTGTTTGTTTATTTGTTTTCGCAAATTATATCGCTGTATAGCGACTATAATTTTCGGTTGTATTGTCCTTTTTGTTCCATTTGTCTGTCGTTTTGCGAACTTGTCTACGCTATTTAGCAGCATTCAAGTTGCATTTGTTGTAGTGCTTGTTTATTTGTTTTCGCAAATTATATCGCTGTATAGCGACTATAATTTCGGTTGTATTGTCCTTTTTGTTCCATTTGTCTGTTGTTTTGTGAACTTGTCTACGCTATTTAGCGGCATTCAAGTTGCATTTGTTGTAGTGTTGTTTGTTTTCGCAAATTATACCGCTGTATAGCGACTATAAATTTGGATTGTATTGTCCTTTTGTTCAGTTTGTCTGTTTGTTTGGCAAACTTGTCTGCGCTATTTAGCGGCATTCAAGTTGCGGTTGTTGTAGTGTTTGTTTTCGCAAATTGCAGCGCTGTATAGTGACTATAATTTTTTATTGTATTGTCCTTTTGTTTAATTTGTCTGTTTGTTCTGCGGACTTGTCTGTGCTATTTAGCGGCATCCAGGTTGCTTTCATCTGTAGTGTTTGTAGTTATTGGAAATCATAACGCTGAATTGCGGCTTTAATTTTCAATGGTACCGTACTTTTCGTTTCTATTCTAGTTCTATTTTCTGTCTGTGTTCGCGAGCTTGTCTGTACTAACTAACGACATTCAAGCCTGCTTTTGCTTGTGGTGTCTATTGTTGAACGTTGTAGCGCTGCGTAGCGATTATAATTTTCGATCTGTTCCTGCTTGTTTCAGTTGCGTTGGACTGTCGCTTTGTTAGGTGCGATTGGTAGCGAGTGCCCGTGTGCTGATTTGTGCTGCTTCTGGGGTCGGCAGCGCTGAACGGTGGCTAAACCCTGACAGTATTTGGCTTGCTTGTTTTTTTATTTTACTTATTTATTTTTTTTAATTTTTGTTCGTTTACTGATCGTACTAAGTGGCGACGATCAACTGATTTTTTTTGTATGGTTATTTGTGGCATAGCTTCGAGCGACTGTCACTGATACTTTTGTGCTTTTGCTGTTTGTTGTTTATATCAGGGCTGGTTACCGGGACACACGGAGTTAAGGCATGCTGGTTGTAACGACGCGCACTTGCAAACAAGGGTCAATAGTTTAAGGTTGAGGATAATTTCTCAGATTTGGCTTTTCTCTCTGTCTTCCGCCTGTGTCAGTCTGTACATGCTCTGTAGCGACGCTCAGGCGACACTTCTTATTTTGTTGCTGAGAGGGAGGCTACAAGGAACGCTGATTGCTGGCAGCTGTGATTGCGGACAAAAGGAGTGCCAGAGAGGCGTCTTAATTCAACGAGCGCAAAACTGATTCGCTGAGCAGCGACCATCAGTTTACGCTTTGCTGAGACCAAGACCGTTAGACGTAGTACTCGGGCTGAATAGCGAAGTGTACTTGTCAAGAAAAACGCTGATTGCTGGCAGCTGTGATTGCGGACAAGAGGAGCGCCGGAGAGGCATCTTAATTCAACGTGCGCAAAACTGATTCGCTGGACAGCGATCATCAGTTCACGCATTGCTGAGACCAATATGGAGGCAGCACGCCAGATCAAACGCTCCGGGCCCGGACTTGACACGGTGGTGCGCCCCCGGGGATCACCTGTTACAGAGAACAGAATTCTCACGTTCGACACTCCCAGGGTGGCTCGTCTGACACTCGATGGCGAATCGATGTACACAATAGATGAGGCCGTTTGTAGTCGCAGTGGGTCTGCTATAATCTCTTATGGGGAAAACCGGCATAGAGGCGAGTTGGGGATGGAGCCACCTGGCGTCGGAGCAGGCGCTTGCCGAGATAGCGGTTTAATTCAACATGGTCCAACTAGGCTGGATGCAGAATGTTTCGTTGGTACTATGCCATGGCAGGCAGGGATCATGCAGAGTACGGGGCTACCGTCGAGAGTTAATAATGGAACAAGCGAACAAATTCAGGACCCCGTCGGGGATCCTATCAGGTCGGTATACATGCAGAATGAGACGGATGTCAGTACGCCTCGACTGTATGGGGCTGAACAGCGTGCATACAGTGAGCCTGGCACTCAGGGACGATCAATGCGTAGACATACGCAAAAAGACCGCCATACGAACTACTACCGAGAACGTGAACAGGACCACTTCGGCCGATGCGGAGCACCAGAACCCGGAAGGTGCCTGCAACGAGGCTATTCTATCGACTTCAACCCGGAAATTGAGCCGCATCAGATTTGGTCTCCTGGAGCCCTAGAAATGAGGCGTGATCCGCGGACACGTACACCTAGGCCAGCGTCACGTCAACCCAAAGACGCCGATAAGTTCGATGGGGATAAGGTTGAGTGGCAAGATTACCTCGCCCACTTTGAAATGATTGCTAAATGGAACGGATGGGACGAGGCCGAGATGGGCCTACAGCTAGCAGCGAGTCTGAGAGGGAGAGCTCAAAGGGTTTTGAGTCAGCTACCAGAGGGACAATGACAGGACTTCTCGTCGTTAACCAGTTTACTTGGGAAACGTTTTGATCTCCCTAACCAGGAGAACAGTTTTCATTTCACCATCAGACCAGGAAGAAACAACCCAATGAAACCCTGATGGAGTTCGGCTCTGACCTTCTCCGGCTGTCACAGAAAGCTTACCCGAAATTCGAGATGGACGCTCAAGAGCGTATAGCCATTGATTAGTTTATACGAGGGTTACCGGAGGAAGAGATGAGGAAGCACGTAGACTTGAGGGTGCCAGACACGCTGGATGAAGCGATTGGCTTGGCTACCCAATATGAGTCTTTCGAGAGAAGCGAGGATCACGTAGCGACCAAACTCGGTCGACAGAGGTCTATGCAAGATGGCCGACAGGATATCCCGTCTGGAAGGAGGGCAGACAAAGAAGTTGATGTTTTAAAACAACAAATGCAAGGCCTCCTCAAACAGCTGGAGGAGAAATGCTGTAAAGATGGGAAGAAAGATCATCTTCTGCAGAGTATGCACAACGAAATTATCTCTTTGAGGCGTACGATGAATAATTTTCGCCCGTACCAAGAAGGTGGATCCCGGGTCCCATCTTGGTTCGGAAACAACCAGCTCCATCAGCCGATCGGTCGACGCAGGGACCAGAGAGTGTGCTATACCTGTCAGAAGCCAGGGCATTTCAGCCGGGACTGTCCTGACAACAGGCACCAAGCAAACAGAGAAGGGACTACGACGGCGGCAAACTCGAGTAAGAATTCTGCTGTAAAGAATGTAACCTATAAGCAAGATGGAGGGTGGATGATCGAAGCTAAAATCAATGGGACACCTGGGAGGTTTCTCATCTATTCAGGCTCAGACTTCACCATGATAAACAGAGCGTTATACCAAAAACTGGCAGCACCGAGGCCTGATCTGGAAACTGCTAATGAGAGCTTGTTTGGAGCCGATGGGGCTCCTATTGCTGTTGATGGCGAAGCACAGTTTGAGCTGTAGCTTGGGGAGACGTGCCTGAAATTCCCCGTGAAGGTCGCTATAATAAGCGACGACGGTATACTTGGTTTGGATTTCTTTAGACGTTGCCGGGGTAAAATTGATTTGACTTAAGGAGTTCTTACCGTTGAAGGAGAGGAATTGCTATGTGAGGCAGAGCGCCCAATCAACTGCTGCCGAGTGAGGTTGGCGAAGCCTGTGCACATCCCTCCTCGTCATGAAATGCAAGTACCAGATCTCATTGACAAGTTTCATCCGAGCGCAACTTTTACAGCCGGGCTTGTGGAGCCAGTCATGGATTTTGCTGATGAAACTGGGATTTTGTTTTCTTATTGACGTCGCGACAAGGAAGGCACCGGTGTGCCTGGTTAACCTGGGAGACCAGCCAGTGCGTGTAAACGCAGGAACTGTAATGGGGATGCTGACTCCCGTTGAGAAAATTAGTGACACGGCAGGTACCAGGCCACTGTAAGGATTATCTGGGGCAAGCGCGATGGGTATATACCAGATCACCTTCAGCAGTTATTTGAAGAAGCGTCAAGGGGGCTAGACGAGGATCAGAGGAGAGAGGTTGGAAAGTTGATTTTCGAGTATGCAGATGTGTTTGCCACGCTGGATGGCGGATTAGGCAAAACACAGCTGATACAGCACACTATAGACACAGGAGATAACCGACCGATAAAGCAGCACCCCCGCAGGTTACCGGAGAAGCAGAGAGATCTTGGACGCGGAAGTTGACAAACTACTAGAAAAAGGTTTAGCGGAACCGAGTGACAGTCCCTGGGCTGCACCCGTGGTTCTAGTTAAGAAGAAAGATGGGTCCACAAGGTTTTTAGTCGACTACTGGCGTCTTAACAATGTTACTAGGAAAGACGCTTACCCGCTGCCACGAATTGACGATACGATGGACGCACTATCGGGATCGAGTTGGTTCAGTACCCTAGACCATGCAAGTGGGTACTGGCAAGTGACAGTGGCCCCTGAGGATCGTCCAAAGACAGCATTCGCCACGAGAAAAGGACTGTTTCAGTGGAAAGTGATGCCATTCGGGCTGAGCAATGCTCCAGCGTCGTTTTCTCGTTTGATGGAACTTGTGTTGAGAGGCCTACAGTGGGAGAGGTGTTTGGTCTTCCTCGATGATATAATGTATTTGGGTCATCCTTCACGGGAGCTGTGCAAAACCTGAAGTTTGTCTTTAACCGGCTGAGGCAAGCGGGACTGAAGCTAAAACCAGAAAAATATGGCCTTTTCAAGAAAAGTGTTACCTTTCTGGGGCATGTTGTCTCCAGGGAAGGGGTACACTGCAACCCAGATAAAGTGGCTGCTGTCAGGGACTGGAAGGTACCCCAGTGTAAGACTGAAGTGCGAAGTTTTGTGGGATTTACCTCCTATTACCGGCGCTTTATCCCACAATATGCCACAGTCGCCGAACCGCTGACTAACTTGACTCGGAAGAATGTCAAGTTCAAATGGGACGAGTCTTGCGACGAAGCTTTCATAACCCTGAAAGAGAGGCTGATTCGTGCCCCGGTACTCACATACCCACAACAAGAGGGGCTGCTGATACTTGACACTGATGCAAGTGGTGTTGGTATATCAGGAGTTCTTTCTCAGATACAAGATGGCATGGAGCGCCCTATTGCTTATGGCAGTCGCTCACTGAAGAAAGCGCAACGGCGCTACTGCACGACCAAACGTGAGCTCTTAGCGGTCGTTAAGTTTGTAAAACATTTTCACACATACCTCTGGGGAAGGCGTTTCCTGTTGCGAACAGATCATGCTTCGTTGCGATGGCTGTTGCGCTTCAAAGACCCAGAGGGTATGATCGCCAGGTGGATATCTGTTATCGATACTTACGATTTCGAAGTGCAACACCGCCCCGGGCGCCAGCACGGTAATGCTGATGGCCTGTCGAGAATCGAATGTACTCATTGTAAAGGGAGAGCCGGATGTGCGGCTGAGACTTTAACTTCAGAAGAATGTGGAGAGGCCGGCCAGAGCAGATGTGTGAAAAAAAAGAAGACCTGTCTGGTCAAGAAAGAGGGGACAGCCCGGCATATTCAAATCAGTCGGATGACTCATCCGACTGGATAGATTCGTGGGTACCAGAACAGTTTAAGGAATGGCAAGCTGAAGATTCCATCATAGCCAAGTTATTAAATGGAAAAGCACTGTGGAGCCAGTGGTCCGTTCTGGAGGTCAAAGATGGGCTCTTGTATCGCTTGTGGTGTCCGGAATCCCACGAAGAGGCAAAATACCAGCTTGTGGCACCAAAGCGACTTAGACGGCAGATCCTTGAACATCTGCATGACCACCGCATGGCTGGACATCTAGGCGTGACAAAAAAGCTACAAAATGTGAGACGACGCTTCTATTGGCCTGGCCACTGGAAAGATGTGGAAAGATGGTGCCGGAAGTGCAAAATATGTGAAAAGAGAAAACTAAAAACTGGTCCAAAGAAGGTGCCCCTGAAGCAGGAACTTGTTGGTAACCCCATAGAGCGTATTGCCATGGACGTATTGGGGCCGGTTCCTACATCAGCGAAAGGAAATCGCTACGTGCTCGTCATCGGCGACTATTTTACGAAATGGACCGAGGCATACGCTATACCCGACCAGACAGCGGAGACTGTCGCAGAGGTACTAGTGAAAGATTGGATTTGTAGGCTTGGAGTCCCAAGAGCTATACACACAGACCAAGGCAGAGACTTCGAATCTCACTTGTTCCAGGAGACATGTCGCTTACTTGGAATCCGGAAAACCAGAACGACTCCGTATCATCCACAATCGGATGGGATGATCGAACGTTTCAACAGAACTTTGGCCCAAATGCTTTCCGCCTTTACGAAACAAAACTGGAGAGACTGGGATGAGCATTTACCGTTCGTCATGCTGGCGTATAGAAGTACTATGCATGAAAGTACACGATGTACTCCCAATAGTATGATGCTAGGCCGTGACATACACCTGCCCATTGACATTATGGTCGGGACCCCGCCGGATGGTGACAGAGTGCCGAACTGGCCCGTAAAATATGTGGAATGGTTGAAAGAGTCCATGCAGAATGCATTTGAATATGCAAGGAGTAGCCTACAAAAAGCAGCCATGAGACAAAAATACAACTATGACCGTAGTGCTGAAGAGCATGGTTTCCAGCTGGGGAGTTGGGTGTACAGGTACTATCCTCCAGCAGCCAAAGAGAAATTTGGACTAGGATGGACTGGCCCGTACCTGGTGATAGTAGAATGGGAGATTTGGTATACAAGATACAACAGACTCAACGGGCGAAGTCGAGAATAGTCCACATTAATGACCTAAAACAAGCACATTTTGATGAGGGCGACGAAAAACCGCACTGTTGGCTTGAAATCCCAGCGGAGGAGGATGAAACGTCGCCAGAGGCTTGTCGTGCATCAGAGGCCCTGCCAGGGGATGATGTAGTCCAGGAGGAAACTCAGGAGTACGAGCAGGCCACCGCAACCCAGCCTATCAATGTTGTTGCTGACAGCGAATGCGAAGATATTGCACAGACTACCACACAATGTCCGGCATCGCAGATAGAGACTAATAATGGGAGGATCCCACAAGAGCAAACCAGTCAAACCGTTTCAGACTCTCATGGAGGGGAAGCTCCTCGCCGCAGTGGTCGTGAACGGCGCCCTCCAAGGTGGCTAATTGATTCTTAATAATGAAGGGTTCACTAGTGCACTTGGATACAGTTGACGGACGAAACCCCATAAATAAGGAGCCGCTGACGGGTGAAGATGGACGGAGGCGAGCAGCAAGAGTTTGTTCTGGACCTGTTCGATGAGTTGCCAAACGAAGGTTTGGAGATCAGCTACGATGAGGGGAACTTCATGGACCTACTGGAAGCTGTGACCGATTCCAGCCATTTGGGCGTGGAATAGGGCAAACACCGGTGGCGTGCCGTGGAGGTGAAGAGAAGGCTCAGCCCCTACCCAGGAGGAGTCCACCATCAACGGCTGAGGAGTCTGGTACACCGAGGGGAGGAGAGCCCATCACTACTGCCAGTGACAGGATGCGCAGTGTGGTCACGCGGAAAAGGAGGGCGGATGAGGCACCCACGCGGAAGACTCCCGAAGGTCGCTGGAAGTGTGAGTTGAGGTGCTGTACAGCGCCGGGACCAGCAACTTACACGCTGCTGAAGGGACTGGTACATCATTTGAGGCAGTACCATATCGAACATGTGGTCCAATATTGCTGCCCGGATTGTGCGTACACAAATGTCCGTGGGGACATGGTTAGGCGACACGCCAGGAACAAGCACCGCCGGGCTCTTGTGACCGCTGACCTGAGTCGCATCAGACAAGCCAACCCACAATATTGTGATCCTGGGGATCTGGCGTTCCCTAAGAATCCCCACACGGGCCTACTGGTGGATCTTGACTTTGGGCCAAGTGACTCATCCTCAGTAGACAGTGAGAGTGATGTGTCACAGAGCATCACACCGCCAGCCCCAGATCCTCAGGAGGACGTAGCCAGCGAGCATAAAATTCTCCGGTATCTCGGGGTACCGGAGCCACAGCTGTCACTACCACCGCTCCTGTAACGGACCGTCAGCGTCTCCTCGTTGAGCTGGCTACCGTCAGGCGGCAGATTGATTCTCTTCAGGAGAGAGAAAAGGAGATTAAGAAAGTGCTGAAGGAGGCGGAAACGAAAAGTTGGATAAACCAGGTGGAGGTACAACGGTCAGCAAGAAAAAGGGTAGAGCGTGAGAACAACGACTTGAAGAAGGAGAATGAGTGTCTCCGAAAAGTGCTGAAGGAGGCCTGTGGAGGACATACAACAGAGGACGAGAGGACCAAGAAGATGGAAGAAGATGGAGGCCCTGCTGGGATGTAGGAGCGCGGGAGAAGAGGATAGAGGAGGCCGAGGAATAAACTCAGTGAAATCACGTGTCGTGCATGTAATGTTTTGCAGGCTGTTTTCAGGGTTAACATTAAAATTGTGTAAATGTAGAGATATGTGAATGCTGCATAAATATCTTCTTCTGTAAATAACTGTAACGGTGTGGTTATGTTGATGTAAATTTTGCTTAAGTAAATTTTGTTGTAGGCCTTGTCTTCTTACTGTGCAATTGCAAATATGTGTTATTGCCAATTTCTCTTTGGTTGATATGTGTAATTCTCTATTTAAGTTTGTTGTAAATGCTATTCAGGGAATTTTTGTTATATTGTAAAGTTGCAATTGGTTTTAGGTAGTGTTTTGTTCTAACGAGAGGAGCACAGTGTCAGCTCGAGGACGAGCTTAGTGTAAGGGGGGTGGAATGTAACGAGTTTGGCCTTTATTTGAAACCTATATTTTTCCCTATATTTTTCTATTTATTATTCCTTGTTCTTGACGGTGTAACTTGACTTTAATGCTCCAGTTGTGTAGTGTAGTGCTTTTCTATAAATAGCTCAGTGTATTTCATCAGCTGGGTCAGAGGTCAGGTGCGGCCGGCCGCACTGAACTCTACCGGCCGCACTTGACCTTTGCTGTGGAGCCAGCTCGGATTCTGATTGGCTTAACGATTAGTTGACAAGTTGCGAGCGCTGATGCGCTTCACTTCGAGCAGCGAACATCCTGAGGTGAGCACGGCTGAGCCGTACCGGGGGCCTTTTTTTTATAGATAGACGTGGGCTTAACTTTGTTGGGCTGCAGTTTGTGCTGCTGGGTTAGCTTAATGCTGTAACTTTAGAGTAAACACACATTGTACTAGGATACGGGGGAAGGAATATTTTGGCTATTGTATTTTTTCTATGTGACTTTACCGATAGAAAGTTTGTCGTGTGTGAGCCAGGAATGGAGGCTGCACGAAGGTCTTGTAATGTTTAAAATGCTGCCAATACAGACTTAATTGTGGATAAGATTTACATGCGTTTGTGTTAAGCGGGCGATTCTAGGTGTTTGGATTGTCCGATCATTCTCTGTATAACTTTATTTTTGTATTAAATGTGTTTTGTTTTACGTGGGAGTTAGTTATTTATTATAATACAAACCAACAACAGGAACTTGCCCCTGCAAAATATTTGTAGTACTGAAAGTGAAATGTGTTTTTGGAACAAATTTAAAAGTATGCCGTAATACCCTGACAGACAGAGTAGGGTTAGAAGTGTGTTAGGGTAGGAAGGTGTACCTTCACACCCAAACCGTTAGGGCAAGAAGGGGCAAATTTTTTCATTATTCTGGGGATACATACCAGCCCCATAGCTCGAAGGACATTGGTAACACAGACCTAATTTCAGGTTTCCAAGGAGATTTTCATGGACCTCCTTATGTCAAGTTAGCAGATTCTAGGTTAAATGGTTACAATTTGTGCCCTATTAACAGACTCCCATTTCATTTGAAGGTCTATAAAAAGACAGAAAAACACGTAAAAATTTAAAAAAGAATCTCAACCATCCGCCATCATGCCCAATGTGACACTGAGACACCTATCATTGGATACATCAGCCATGTGAGCCCTGTAAAGCAGGGTAAAGCTTCTCCTCATACAGAATATTTCACAGCTACTTTAGAAACAAGCCGACATGTATTCCACCATATGGTATCCTTCAGTCTCAAAAAACGCCACCAAAACCCTCACAGGTGTGCCACTTCTAGTCTGCTGGTCGCTCTAATGAAGATCCACCAAGTGCCAGGGAGGAACTCTGACACAACCGATCTTAAACTTGGTCTATCCAGCCAAATCCAGTCACTCAACTGACATGGAAACCAACTGGCTGTCATGAGTAGGAAGTACCCTGCACCTGTAACTAAAGTACCTGTACCTGGTATTAGGTACTCCAGGTACAAATTTAATACTTGTATTTGAAATGGACACCAGGCTTGGGTCAACTGTTTGACAAAGCTGTCACCCGTGTCAGGGCAGTTACCTATCTTAGGCAGGGGTAATTACAAAGCATTCATCACTGCTGCCTTTGTAGCTAGCTGTAACAGGGTTATATCGGGTTATATGCACGTGGCTCCGTGACACTTGTTTACATCTCGTGAACTCTCGGGTCATGTGAGGTCACCGCCATCTTAAGTCTGGCATTGTTTTTACGCTGCGCGCCAGTCGCGCTGTCTGTACACACATGCTGCGAATATAGTCATCCTTTGGACTTAAATTGGTGTTGTTGTGTGTCTACATGATGATCGTGTGCCAGGCTATCACATGGTGGCAGCGGTGAACTTTCTGCTTACTTCAGAGGAGTTATTCACATCGTTTGGTTTCATTGCTCAGGGCCGTGGTCCCGACTTGTTAACATTTCAATCCCTAGATGGCAGAACATATGTGGCACATTCGTTGTGTTATGTGACATGCCTATTCATATCGTTCCATATATGTACTGGAATATAGTGACAGTTTATCTTTGTGAAGCATTTATCTCGGATCATTTCATGACTGTTCCTGTGTTATCCAACTATTACAATGGCTGAGGGGATCAAATGTCCTCAAATGAAATGGGGGGACTGGTGCATGAATATAGAACTTGTCTAGAGAGATGGTTTGTGATCAAAGGTATTGCACCTGCCAAGCAACACAATTACATCATATTCCAGTCTGGTGAAAAAGGTGAGGAACTGTCTAAGACATGAGGTTTAGACGAACAAACCCTATCAGACTCCAGTAATGTATGGGCCAATTTCCAACAGTCTGTTGGTATTGCTGATAATTTTCGTGTGCACCACCTTGAGCTGACCTCCTTTTTTAAACAGAAGGAGGGGGAGAGCATTGATGAATTTTACACCAGATGTCGTGCCTTAGCACTTAAGTGTAAATTCTCAGATCTGAATGACAGGTTTATTGATCAAATGATTGTGGGAACCAGAGTACATGAATCACGTAGAGAATTGTTGAAGAAAGATGAAAAGCTTACTGTTGAAGATGCCTTACAACACTGTCGTACACATGAGGCTTCTGAGGCACATATGAGAGCTTTTGAACAGGTGGGAGCGACAAGTGTAGATGTTGTGAGAAAGAAGGAGGTTAACCTATATCAAAATAAAAGGATTGTAAATTGTACGTTCTGTGCGGGTGACCATGAGTATCGACGATGTCCTGCATTCAAGACAAAATGCACACAGTGTGGAAAGATTGGTCACTGGCGAAAGTGCTGTAAAAGCAGTAGAGCTGTGGATAGAAATCATCAGCAAAGAACAGTGAACTTTCCCCATAAGAACAAAGAGACGAGAGTCAGCACAGTTGAAGTTGATGATGCTGATGATACTCATAGTGTACTATTTGACTCAGGGGAGATGTCCACTGTAGGTGATAATGACAAGGACATTATGGTTCGTCTGAGCATACAGGCACCAGACTTGTATAGCCCAGCGGAGTTGATGTGCAAAGTAGACACAGGAGCCCAGGGGAACATACTGCCCCTAGGAATATTAAGAAAGATGTTCCCAAAATTTATGGATGGTGATAAACCTATTATCGGATCTCTAGTGAGAGATAAACCGTTGGTGAGACTTCAAGCCTGTAATGGTGGCGAAATAATCCAGTACGGAACCCTAGAACTCAGTCTGAGGTGTCCGACTACCGGGGACTGGTATAAAACAGACTTTTATGTTGCAGAAGCTCCAGGGCTGTGTATCCTTGGCAAACGTGCATGCCTGGCTCTGGAGATAATTACAGTTAATGCTGTATCGGAAATAACCATATGCGTAGTTCATGAAGTGTCACAAGAGTCCTTTGCCATTCCTGATATGAAAACTTTAGTTGAGAGATACCCGGACCGGTTTATGGGTCTCAGAAAGTTTCCTGGTATGTATCACATAGAAATCAAAGATGAGATGAGTCTGGTGGTTTGTCCACCACGCAAATATCCTATACATCTGAAAACAGAAATAAATTCTGGAATTAATAAGATGGAACAACTCAATGTACTGGAGCCCATACCCGAAAGCGAGGGTACTGAGTGGTTAAACTCCCTTGCCTTCAGTCGGAAGGAATCTGGAGAGCTTCGCTTCTGCTTAGATCCAAGAGATCTGAACAAGTGTACCAAGCGCACATACCATAGGGCACCAACTGTAGAGGAAATAACACATAAGATGCATGGTGCCACCGTCTTTAGCAAATTGGATGCGCGACATGGGTACTGGAGCATACTTCTGGATGAGCAACCCAGGAAACTGACATCATTCAGTGCTCCAAATGGACGTTACAGATTTAAAAGACTACCATTTGGTTTGTGTGTATCACAAGACATCTTTCAAGAGAAGATGGATATCATTTTGGCAGGTTGCATGGACACTCTCAACATAGCAGATAATATTGTTGTGTTTGGGTCAAGTGTTGAGGAGCATGACAGGAACTTACATACTTTGATATTACGCACCCGAGAATGTGGTCTAGTTTTTAACCCAGCCAAATGTGCAATAAACGTATCTGAAATTGACTTCTTTCGCATGAGATATACAAGAGAAGGTGTGTGCCCAGACCCAAAGAAATCTAAAGAAATTGCCAACTTGCCAAGCCCTACGTGTGTCAAAGAACTGCAACAGTTTCTTGGGATGGTACAGTATCTGGCACCTTTCATACCTCAACTTTCTGAGAAAACGTCAACCCTTTGAGATCTCATTAAGAAAGACATGTCTTGAATATGGACTCCGACACACCAGAATATGTACGAGTCGATAAAGAAAGAGATCTGTAATGCAGTTACCTTGAATTACTTTGATCCACAATTAGGGACTCACATTCAAGTTGACGCCAGTCAGAAAGGCTTGGGCGCTGCTTTACTACAAATTGATCAGAATGGTCAGGAAAGAATAATCACCTTTGCATCGAAAGCAATGATCCTGACGGAACAGCGCTATGCAAATATTGAGCGTGAGATGCTTGCGATTGTGTTCGGAGCAGAACATTTCCACACATATGTATTTGGATCAAAGTTCATAGTTGAGTCTGACCACAAGCCCCTGGAGGCTATACATCTCAAGAACCTTGACCAGGCTCCACCACGGTTGCAAAGAATGCTGTTAAGGATACAACCGTATGATATGACTATCAGATACAGACCAGGCAGAGAACTCCATCTCGCAGATACACTGTCTCGGTTAAATCCACAGCAAGCCCCAACAATTAGATTAGAGAAGACCATACATACAATTAGATGGTCGAATGACAAGATAGATGAACTCAGACGGCAAACCTGTGAGGATCCAGAACTCAGGCTGTTACTTGATGTGGCATTAAACGGTTGGCCCAAAACTGCTCAAGATTTACCAAAGGACCTTAGGCATTACTGGTCCATGAAAGACTTTATATCAGTAGAGGATGGGTGTCTTATGAAAGGTCAACGTCTTATTATACCTACAAAGATGAGACCATATGTTTTAGAGAAACTACACTATAGTCATCAAGGTGTTGAGAAAACTCAACTAAGAGCAAGAACATGTGTATACTGGAAGGGAATTGATAGAGACATTGAAGCACTCGTTGGAGGTTGTAACATGCATCTTGAATTTTCTCGTAAAGAGCAGAAACAGAGTTTGATCCCCCATGACTTGCCAAGTGCACCATGGCAACACATCGGTATGGACTTGTTTGAGCTTTGAGGGGAGCACTATCTAGTCGTCGCTGATTACTACAGCAAAATGCAAATAGTTAGACACCTGCAGTCTGAAACTAGTCGATGTGTTATTGCTAAATGCAAAACAATCTTCAGTGAACATGGTCTCCCGGAGGTTATGTTCAGTGATGGTGGTCCGTGTTTCTCGAGCAAGGAATTCCACCAGTTCGCCACAGACTGGGGAGTCAAACACATCTTTTCGTCACCCCATTACCCTCAGTCACAATGGGTTTGTCAAAAGGTGCATACAGACCATAAAAAGAGTGACGAAGAAGGCCCAGCTCACAGGTGCGGATCCAGAGTTAGCCTTACTATGTGTGAGGGCTACTCCCATAGATAGTAGAATCGGTAGCCATGCAGAATTACTGTATGGGAGGCGGATACGATCAAACCTGCCAATGAGAGCTCGCGGCAGCGAGGATGTGGTCACTGCACTCGCAAACCAACAAGCAGCACAGAAAACTTACTACGACCATACTGCCAAGGAACGTCCAGATCTTCATATAGGCCAGACAGTTGGCCTACAGGATCCTAAGTCCTTAAGATGGACCCAAGCCAAAGTCGTTGACAAATGTCAGGAACCCCGATCATATGTAGTAGCTATGCCAGAAGGAGTGCAGTACCGGCGCAACCAAAGATTCTTGAAGGAGTTTCCCATTAAGCAGTCAATAATTCCATCCTGTGAGACAGATGTACAGAGTACGCAGGAGCCAGATGCTCGCAATGATAGTAATACCGTAAATGACAACAGCCCGCAGCAAGAATCCCATAATCCAGCACAGTCAAGTACCCAAAGGCCTGTGAGGTCCACTCGAAATAAGAAACCCGAAAGACTCATTGAATTTATATAAGTTTGTGTACCAACATGATTACTTTAGTTACATTGAATTTTTCTCATAGACTAATATTTCTGGGTTTTATAGTAGTACTCCTTTCAATGCAACCCCATACTACACCATGTGATGTGAACTAGGACTTTTTCCTGTAAAATGGGAAGTTCTGCTTTTGTTTGGCTTATGTAGAGAGTTCAGTGATATAATTAAGTTTATTAATTAGTTAAAATTAGTTAGCACAGTTAGGATAAACCATTTATTCAGGCACACCTTGGCCATAATAAGACAGACCTGTCCTCCTTCCTGTTACATGGGATCCTGCGAGACACAGGTCACATGTTATGTACGTGAACCTTGCCCTCTTTAGTAGGCCACAGTGCGTGGCTGCAGCATTCGTTTTTTAAAAATGCATACGATCATTTGGATTCTGCCTACCACAGATTGTTTTGAACAGAGAGATCAGTCTTGTTCGACTAAATATCCTATTGGAAATAACAGGAAATAAGACTGAGCAGCTCCAGCTAGTCTTTGAGAGGTTACAGTCGGCTGGCCTGAAGCTAAAGCCAGAAAAATGTCGTATCTTGCAGAGAGAAATAAAATACCTTGGGCACGTAGTGTCACCACTAGGCGTTGCCACCGATCCAGAAAAGGTAGAATGTGTTCGAGACTGGCCCCGCCCTGAAACGGTCAAACAAGTGCAAAGTTTTTTAGGTTTTGACAGTTATTATCGGCGTTTCATCAAGAATTTTAGCCGGGTTGCTTGCCCGCTGCATGATTGCACTAAGGGAGGGACAAAAAAGAAGAACACCAAACAGAGACCTCCTAGGTTGATGTGGGGTGAGGCTCAAGAGCAGGCATTTTGCAGTTTGAGAGAGTGTCTGACAACAGCACCTGTACTTGCTTTCGCGGATTTTGGCAAATACTTCATTCTGCACACTGATGCGTCCTTTGACAGCCTAGGAGCGGCCCTGTACCAAAAACAGGACGATGGGTCTGAGAAGGTGTAGCCTATGCCAGCAAAGGTCTCTCTAAGTCAGAATGGAACTACCCCGCTCATAATTTTTAGCCCTGAAGTGGTCTGTGGTTGAAAAGTTCCATGATTACCTATACGGTACAGAGTTCCTCGTGGTGACGGATAACAATCTGCTCACATATATCCTGAGTATGGCTAAGCTTGATGTGGTGGGGCAGCGATGGGTCTCACATCTGAGTAATTACAAAATTTTCCTTGCCTACCGTCCCGGAAAAAATAACAATGACGCGAATGCCCTTTCCAGAATCCAGTGGCCCTTTATCAGTGAGGTTATTCAAGCCCAGTTAAATCATGGTGGTCTTTGTGAAGGTTTCTGTATGGGTCAGCAGGTTTTGGATGATGTGGATGGGACATGCATTTCAGAGTTTTCCAAGAAAGATTGGGCTCTTATTCAACGAGGTGATCCTGAGGGCGCCCAGGTCATCAATCTAGTCGAGGGGAAGGAGTGTGAACGGTCACTTCTAGGGAGGGACTACATGTTCTACCTGAAAGAAAGAGGTAATTTGGTAATGTTAGATGGGGTTTTACACCGGAAGCGCGAGTGTCATGGGGAGGTTACCAATCAATTGGTCTTGCCTAAGAGGTTTCGTCCAACAGCGTTGAATGGTTGCCACGATCAGGTGGGTCACATAGGACGGGACCGTATGATAGGGCTTTTGCCAGACCACGTTGCTAGTTGTGGTCGGTGCATTCGTAGAAAGACCCCACCTAATCAGATCGCGCCACTGGTAAACGTTGTTACCACCCAACCCCTGGAGCTCCTGTGTATGGATTTTTTTACACTTGAAGGGAGCAAGGGAGGATATGAGAACATCTTAGTGATCACAGATCACTTTACAAAATATTCTCATGCATTTGCTACCAGGAACCAGACTGCTGAAACCACAGCCCAGATTTTGTATGAAAGCTTTGTAGTTCATTATGGTTTCCCTGCTCGGCTGCAATCAGACCAGGGCAGAAATTTTGAAAGCCGGACCATCAAGGCATTGTGTCACCTGGCTGGGATTAGAAAGAGTCGTACCACCCCACATCACCCTATGGGTAATGGTCAGACTGAAAGGATGAACAAGACCCTCCTAGATATGTTAGGTACCTTGCAGCCGAGTCAGAAAGCAGACTGGAAGAAACACCTGCAATCCCTGGTGCATGCGTATAATTGCACAAGACATGAGACAACGGGGTTTAGCCCCTTCTACCTAATGTTTCTTCGGCAACCAAGACTCCCTGTCGATCTCGCTCTGGGTCTCGATCCAGAGAGGAAGTCTTCCTTAGCATACCCGTCCTTGGTGGCTTCCCTTAAAAGGAGGCTGCAACATGCTTTTGAACATGCTTCTCGTAAAGCCAGAGCTGCACAGGAGAGACAAAAGAGATATTTTGATAGAAAGGTGCGAGGTGCTGAGCTAGCACCTGGAGACTTTGTTCTAGTCAGTAAAGTGGAATTTAAGGGCAAGCATAAGATTGAAGATCGGTGGCAGGAAGAGGTGTATAGGGTCATTGATCAGCCGAATCCAGGTATCCCAGTTTACCGGGTACGTCAAGACAGGGACCACGGCGTGGAAAAGACCCTTCATAGAAACCACCTCCTCCCTTTAAATTCTCTCCCAATAGACCCTTCTCAAGATGAGTCTGAATCTACTGTTGAGAACCTGGATACCACGGGTGCCACCGTACCTGATTGCCCTCCTGAGGTACCGAAAGTTGGAAGCACACTGCGAGACTCTGTTGAAAGTGTTTCCTCTGAACCTACTGTTAGCAACATAGATAGCCCGGGTGTCACTGCACATGATGGCCCTTCCAAGATTCCACTAGTGGATCCCCAAGCAGACTCTGTTGCCGAATCTTCCCCTGACCTTTCCGAGTCACCCGACACGCCTGTAATTGTTGAGAAGGGGTCTTGCCAAATAGATAGTGCCGGAGAAGGGCCAGTGGACACCCCAGTGGACTTTGTTGCAGAACATTCCCCTGATCTTTCCGAACCACCGTCCTGTAAAAGCGGAGCATCCGAAGCCAGTGCGGAGGAGCTGTACACGCTCCATGGTAGGAGAGAAACCACCAGTTCCCCCTCGCAGGGTAAAAAAGAAGCCTCTGTGGATGGATGACACTGTGTATGACTTCAGTCATTCTGTTAGTTTCTCCCAGCAGGCAGGGTGTAACCCCACACTAAAATTACTTGACTTGGTACAATCGATCGTAGATAAATTGAAATTGTAGAAATGTTGGGACGCCATTTGTGATTGGGGGGGAGGATGTCGCGGTTGGTGATTAAAATTACCCCGAGCTATGTTTTCTTGTATTTTGTGGAATGGCCCACATAACACTGCCCCTTATGTGGTGGCCCTGGCAACAGGGTCAAAGGTCACACTTAACCCGCCAGTTGCCACTTCGCCATCTGTTTTGTTGGTCAGACGAGCTGTGAACCGTCTGGGTGTTCGATTGCTGTAGAACAATCATATATGTTTGCAGGTGAGCGTACATTTCTTCCTTAACAGCTACTCCCTCCTTTTGTTGGTGTTGTTTTGGTTGTCCTGTTATATTTTATCCCCAATACCTGCTGTAAATCTGATATCAGGCACGACCTGTTGAGATTAGCTCCGGGTTCCATATTTGATATTCACTTTTCCCAGAACTGATGACCAATTCCCCTCCGGTACTAGAAAACTATCACGTTGATATGGCCCTTTATCATGATGTATACTGTTTTGTTAATTATAGTATTTAACTGATATTTTCTCTTCGACTATATTTAGTGTATCATTAAGTTATCTCAGGCCGTTGTATGTGTGATCAGTTTTAGGTGGCTGGTCACGTGATGTGAACAAACCCGCTGGCCTCTGGTTCAACCGCACATGTAACTGAAATGTCCGTGCAGCTATATTTAATTTATCGTTAAATTATCTCCGGCCGTTGTAGGTGTGATCAGTTTCAGTGGCTGGTCATGTTATGTGAACAACCCTGTTGGGCTTTTAATTAAACCACGCCTGTTGTTGAACTGGCGGACAGTACATGTCTTTGGCATCTGTGTGCCACAGTCTAATATGTTGTGATAAGAAATATACCACCATGTAATCTGAGTCAGCTGATGGTTTATTTTCTGATTACTGTAAGAGTATCTTATGAGTATAGCCCATGTACATGTTAGCAGTTAAGACAATATGGTTAAACCAGAGGTTTGATTAGGAGTAGCAGTAAATGAACCCAGGTTTAGGCGGGATATGTAGTGGGTTTATTCCCCACATGAATGTAGGGGTAGGCTTTTATTTTTGGTGATATGGTGTAGTCCTATTTTTTGTGTGGCTATGTTAAGTGAAATATAGTGCATAATAATATTCAGTAAAAAGGTCGCACTTAACCCGCCAGTTGCCACTTCGCCATCTGTTTTGTTGGTCAGACGAGCTGTGAACCGTCTGGGTGTTCGATTGCTGTAGAACAATCGTATATGTTTGCAGGTGCTGTATTAAAGAGTTATGGTACAGTCTGTCTCCTGTGGTGATCATCCTGACGAGCTTGATTGTGTGTGAGCAGATGGCGAGATTGGGGTGCACATCAGGGCCAACCCCCTGATGAAACGAACCCACACCCCTGGCTGAGGTCTTCACCCCCACTGTATACCCGGCTGTGACATATATATATATATATATATATATATATATATATATATATATATATCACTATGAGAGCACTTTGGCCACAGGCGGAAATTCTGTGGTAGTTTTGGTCACTGACAGCCACAGCTAATCAGATGGTCATTTGCTGTGATACCCAGTGACCAAACTGGTCACTCACAGTCACAGGTTATCACCCAATTCCCTTAATGACCTCTGCCTAATTCCGACTTTTCTTGCAAAGAAATGGAGTTTTATGTGACACTCGCGTTAGACTGCGCAATCATCCAGATACCCAGCCGACCTTGACCTTTGAGGATTCCCAGCCGTCGTGCCTGATATCAACCAATCAGACGGTAGCTCAATATTCACTCCATATCAGCATAAACACGACCTATATATACAGAGCTCCCAATATCGCCACTTCCTCTCATGCCTGCCTCTGGTCAGATCACTTCACATCGCCGAAATATCGCTTTATTCGCTGTTACCTGCCAATTTCACCGTGACGAATCGTTGTTGCATCAAGAAACCAGTTCTGCAACCACGCCCGCTGTTCAAGTTTGCTCTGTTCATGCTGTCTGGCGGGGTAAGTAAAGGTTTCGTTTCACGTTTCGGGTGCGCGGCACCGGACCGTATCTAATCAGATGTTAAGTTAGCTTGTTGAGATCATGAGTATGGATGGGTTTCCACGTCCTTTTAATGGTCGTAAAGCTGTTCTGCTAGGTGCTTCCGAGGTCCGAAACTTAAGTCATTCGATGGCAGCTTATGAAGGCAAATTAAGGCCTAATTTTGGTTTCCAGACGGGAGACTGCTACATAGGAGTTTATGGTCGGGGCGGATACACCGTGTCTAATTTGCGGGCTGACTTATGGACAGTTGAGCAGGTCCTGCCTGATGTTGTAGTACTTCATATTGGTGGCAATGATTTATCTAGCCTGGGAAGACAGGGCCGCCCAGAAATTGTGGGTGAATCTATAGTTGAGCTTTGCCACTATTTACATCGTGCTCTGCAAGTTAAGCATATTGCCGCAGTACAACTGAATCTACATCACCCGCCATTTTGTGGGCGCAACTACCCTAGCGATTATGCCACTCGGGTAAATACATGCAATCAATACTTAGAAGCAGTCCTGGGGGATTCTCCCTTCACCTCCTTTTGGAAACATGACAAGATTAAATGGGGCAGACATCTTTTCAGTGAGGATGGCGTCCATTTTAGTGATGTAGGTGCCAAATTGTGGTATGCTAGCTTGCGAGGTGCCATTATCACAAATTTGAGACGTTAAGAGTAAGGGTTTAGTTGATATCAACAACTTATACATGTATGTTAGTCAGTTATTCTTTTGAATTACGATATGCTTTGAACAAGCTTCAGCATACCATTAGCCCCCCCCCCCCCCCAACAAACAGTGTACTGTTCTACACGTCAAATTCATTTAATATCACAAGCTAGTCGTTTACATAATTGTGCATAAGCGTTGTCTTCCGTTTTGCTATACTAGCCACAGATGCGGGTTTTTCTCAAGTCGATGTGTTTTCCCTGAGTTTTAACCTTGATTGATCTCTTATGATCTCTGTGCAATTTGCTCAGGTTGATGTGTTTTCCTTGAGCTTGCATATTGTTTGTCTTGTGCCCAGGTTGATGTGTTTTCCCTGTGCATCTGTTGATATTGAAAAGTATTTTCACCAGGATTGCTGGTTTTCTTGGAAAGACCTGAAGGCAGTTGCTGATAGTTATACTAAGGCAAGAGCTGGTATTTGTTTATTATTATTTATAACTGTGTGCATGTACACAATCCTTTACATGTCATTCATTCAGTGTAGGGGTACTATTAATTACTGGTATTGTTTCGAGTGAGGCTAACATTTACATGAAGTTTTAGGTTTAGAGGAGTCACAGTTTTATTAACTACTTCAAACGTTTCATATGAACAGACGACTGTCATGCTTAGTTTCGATACAACCCTTCTATAGCAGTTAATTCTACCTTTCATATGAATGCCATGCGAAGGCAAGCTTTTATTTAAAAATTCCCTTTATTTCTCCTGCTCTCGTAATCCGTGCAAGCTCAATAACTTGGTCTGTGTTTTCCATACATTTATAAATATATGAAGAAGCATTAGTGATTTGTTTTAGACTTCCACCTTTTCCTGCATGCATGTTATGCCACTCTTCTGCGGGGTGTCATTGTATCCCTCACAGATGCCTCCAAGGAAGAGAAAGGCGCCACATCGGCTGATCGAGATTGACGAGCAAGAAGATGGCACCAGTTCCACTCGCGTATCTCTCGCTCCACCTACTCCGACATCCAACCTTTCAAGCAGCGCACAACCAGCCGCAACACTTAACCAGGGGGCAAATCAAAATGATAGTCAGATCTGTACAATCAGAGATGTCGTCGTCAGTAGGCGACCAAGTCCGTCAGATCTTGCGTGAGAATGGCCTCATTGGCGGGCTGGGCAACGTCGAGAACATTGGAGAGGATGCCGCAGTGGAAATAACAGGTGAGACACCCCCTATAGCTGGCAGTGGCACATTACCTTGTGATGATGTAATTAATATCGCAGACAAAGTTGATGACGAGTTAAGAGATGCTGTATGGGCTGGAAAATTTGTAGATTTGCACAAGTTTTTAGGCTTATTAGGGTACGATGGTACTGAGTTGACCTCACAAACAAACAAACCAATCAGTAAGTCTGCCAAAAAGTCTCAAGATGACCCCCCCCCCCCCGCCAGCACCATTGAACATACACGAATGGACCTCAGCCTTTCACGCATTCATGGCAGTATACTGCTCGAAGCCAGAGCTTGCAATCGAAGCTCCCAAATTATGTACATACATGGAGGCGGTTAGGTCGCTGTATGAGAGGGGGGTTGATTGGAGGAGTTTTGATTTTGAATTTCGTAAGCTTCGGCAAAGGACAGGTCGGGCCTGGGATCGGCGCCATCCAGACTTATGGATGGATGCCATTTCTGGCTGCAGGGGGCGGTAAGCTAAGGGCGTCAAGCAATCTCAGCCCTTTCGGAATCCTCAGTCTCCAAAAAGTTGTTGGGGGTTCAATAAGGATAGGCCCTGCTTACGCACCCCTTGCCCTTTCCCACACATATGCAGCTCCTGCGGGGGGGCTCACCGCGTTAGGAACTGCCACCCCTCCTTGCCCGCCCCCTCGTCCACACAATCTGTCCCCCGGCCACAAGTCCGTCATGTCAACCAACTCCGAAACCCCAACCACAGATGGTACAAATAACCAGACTGTTCCTACTCCCGTTTGCGTTCAACCATTAGCTCAACTCTTATATGATTTCGAATACCCTGCCCATCTGGCGCATGAACTTGTTTCTGGTTTTACCAACAGGTTTAGCTTGGGCTTCCAGGGAGATCCACTAGGCATAGATTCTGATAACCATCCTTCCGCACAGGCAAAACCTGAAATAGTTGATAAGAAACTAAGAAAAGAGCTGTCTCTTGGCCGGGTCGCTGGTCCATTCACTGAAAAACCATTCATTCCGTTTTTCATTTCGCCTTTAGGGGTCGTTCCGAAGAAATCACCAGGGGAATTTCGGTTAATACACAACCTTTCATATCCTTTATCTGAATCTGTCAATTCCGGTATTCCCAGGGAACTGGCCACGGTATCTTACTCAACCCTTCAGGACGCAATTAGTCTGCTAAAACCTCTTGGAACTACAGCTTTCTTGGCCAAAGCGGACATCGAAGCCGCCTTCAGAATAATCCCAGTCCATCCGGACTCCTACCATTTATTGGGTTTTTGCTGGAAGGATAAAATTTACTTTGACAGGTGTCTCCCCATGTGATGCTCATCATCCTGTAGTATATTTGAAAAATTCAGTAGAGCCCTAGAATTTATGTTACGCAAACAGTACTCCTCAAACTACATTCTCCATGTTTTGGATGATTTTTTGTTTATTAGCGACAGTGCCCAGGAGGTGAAAGAGATGCTCAATAGCTTTATGCAACTTTGCCATTTAACAGGAGTTCCAATAGCACATGACAAAACTGAAGGCCCCTCTCAGATTCTTTAAATAGATGTCCCATCCCAATGCACTTGCTTACCATCCAATAATGTGTCTAAGGCCAGGTCAATGATTGCTGCATTCTTAACGAAAGAAAAAGCAACACTGCGGGAATTTCAATCTCTCATAGGGGTCCTTAACTTTGCTTGTTATGTAGTCATTCCTGGGAGGGCTTTTCTGCGTAGGCTAATTGATAAGACTAGAGGGCTGGCCAAGCCGCATCATCATGCCAGAGTAAATAAGGAGGTAAAACGTGACCTTTCTCTTTGGTTAAACTTCCTGAACTCATTTAATGGTAGGAACTTCTTTCTAGATGACCACTGGACAAATTCTGACTCTCTGATGCTATTCACTGATGCGGCTAAGGGTCTCGGGTTTGGGGCAGTTCTTGGCCAAGAATGGTTTTATGGATCATTTCAAGCAAAATGGGGGAATTATAACATAGTTATTCTGGAACTTCTCCCCATTGTCCTTGCCTTAGAGGTATGGAGTCATCAGCTAGCAAACAAGAAGGTCACCCTGAAAACCGATAATCAAGCGCTTGTTTATATTATCAATAAACAGTCCACACCCTGCTCAAACACTATGGTTCTTATAAGACATTTTGTACTGGCTACTCTTAAATATAACATACTGTGTAGAGCTGAGCATATACCAGGAAAATGAATTGTATGGACAATGCCCTTTCACGCTTCCAGGTAGACAGATTCCGGAAGCTGGCCCCAACAGCAAACAGCAAGCCAGTCAGTATACCACAGCTCCCCCCAGCGCTGACCTAGAAGCCCTTGGAAAGTTCCTCATCTCACACAGCCTCTCGGATAAAACTAGGAAGGCATATGCAAGGGTATGGGAAAATTTGAAAGAATTCTGTCATTCGCAGGGGCATCCCAGCTGGGCAATCATGCCTGTGTCCTCTTGGGTAACACTCATTTTCTTGGCAGACAGATATAGATCAGGTTTTTCAGGTAACACACTAGCCACCATAGCCTCAGCTATCTCACTGCCACATAAGCTGGCAAACAAGCCTGACCCCACTAAGACTGAAATAGTCCGTAGGCTCATTGCCGGGGCCCGTAGACTCACCCCTTCCGTAGACCTAAGGTACCCTATTACATTAAACACGCTAAATAACCTTCTGGCTGCCTTATCAGACACCGTCCAATCAGTTTACTTCAGGGCAATGTTTAGGGCTCTCTATTTGGTTTGCTTTCACGGATGCTTCAGAGTCGGCGAACTAGTCCCAAACACAAGAGCATCTAAAGCATAAGTGGTGCATCTGTCTGACATTAAGCTGTCTGTACATGGGGCCAATATCTTAATCCGGCACTCTAAAAACTTACCACTTGGGCAAATCCAGCAAGTATGCCTGCATGCAAATTCCTACAGTCCCTGTCCAGTCTTCGCCCTTAAGGAATTTATATCACTACGAGGTGCTAATCCAGGCCCCTTGTTCAGCTCTCCTTCTGGCATACCTGTCTACAGGTCCTACTTCAATACCCAACTTGACAGAGATCTTAAGTTCTGTAACCTGGATTCATCTAAATTCAAAGGGCATAGCTTCAGGATTGGGGCTGCCACGGAAGCTGCCATGCAAGGCAAATCAGCATAAACACGACCTATATATATAGGCCGCTGGAGGTCAAATGCGTTTCATAAATATCTCCGCTTGCATTTAGCTCAGTAGTAGTTTCTCAGTTCTAACTCACCCCTTATTATGCCCCTAGTGGCTAATGCTTTAGTATACCCCTCCCCTTTAGCATACTATATCCTGATTATGATCATATGATTCCAACGGTCCATGACCACTTTCCAGCGGTACAACAGATGCAATATGTTAATTTGTATGCTTTTGTTGATTTTGTATGCTAGTTCATATTATAGCATAAGTGTAATTTCATGCGCCTAGTATGTAGCTCAGCTGGTGCCTCAAGTGAGCCCGGGCAATTTAGTTAGTTCAAAATAGCGCTTAGCTTAGCTGGGTGACTCATGTGAGCCCTGTTCATAGTTTCATTATCAGCTTGTCTGTTTCTTTGCTTGATCAGGTTTGGGTGTCCGCTACCACGACTATATGTTCCCTTTGATTAGCTTGTAGCTCAGTAGGTGTCTCATGTGAGCCCTGCTCTTAGTTATTTTGTACTTGCTAGTGGCTCTCATATGAGTGTATGTAGCAGGAAGTGGCAGGTGTCTCAAGTGAGCCCTGTTTGTTTGCTTATAATTAGCGTGCTCAGATAAGTTGTTAGCGCAGTGGGTGCCTCAAGTGAGCCCTCTTCCCTTGATATTTAGTGTTAGCTCATCTGTTACCAAGTCAAGAATATATCAGGGACTAGTATGTAGGGGAGCATGTGTCTCAAGTGAGCCCTGTTCCTTCATCTATATTTAGTGTTAGGTCATCAGTTACCAAGCCAAGAATGTAACAAGGACTAGCATGTAGGGGAGCAAGTGTCTCAAGTGAGCCCTGTTCCTTCGTTTATATTTAGAGTTAGCTCCAGGTGTCTCAAGTGAGCCCTGTGTCATTGTTATATACATAACCAATCAGTCAGTCACTTTCGATCAAGTATATCATTTAGGTTTTAACGGGGGTTCTTTTTATAAGTTTTGTTATATGTTTGTATATGTGATTGTGCCACTGCTTAGGGGGCTGTCTCAACACAGTCTAGATCATTGGTCCATTATGAGTGTCTCTTTGAGCTGTAATTAATCTCCCATGTATACCTCTGCTCATGTTATTCCCTGTGGCGGTTTGACCCCACCATTGCTTAAAATTGTAATTTTGAAAACTTAAATCAGTTAAAAATTTCTCATTTTCCTTGATATAACATGTAATAAAATTTGAATGGCCCCAGTGGGCCCATATCTTCCAATTGGAATTTATTCTGTTTTTCCTCGTGTGTTGTGTGAGTGGAGCATAAATTCCGACTTTTCTTGCAAAGAAATGGAGTTTTATGTGACACTCGCGTTAGATTGCGCAATCATCCAGATACCCAGCTGACCTTGACCTTTGAGGATTCCCAGCCGTCGTGCCTGATATCAACCAATCAGACGGTAGCTCAATATTCACTCCGTATCAGCATAAACACGACCTATATATACAGAGCTCCCAATATCGCCACTTCCTCTCATGCCTGCCTCTGGTCAGATCACTTCACCACAACCTCCCCACCACCCACCTTGTATTGATATATATGTAGCCCATCAAAGTGTATCATGTTGCATTGTTGATTTTGGCTTATGATGTATGTGATGTATTCCTGCTTCAATTTTTCATTGTACACCTTATTGTATGATTGTATGGACTCTGCTCCTATAAATATTACTGTATAATCTGATAATAGTGTGCCATAATTCTGCTTACCTATTTATTATTATGGACTCAGTGCGTGTCAAATATCACCGTTTCTTACCACTTTGCATTATGGACTCATGCCTAAAACTGATGGAAATGGACTCTGCTTCAAACATCACAGTGCATGTCATTTTCCACTTTTCTCATTACTATGTTATGAGGGTGGACTCTAGTTTCAATTTCTTGTCAACATTGCTTATATGTTTGTCTATGGGGCGGTTTGACCCCACCATTGCTTAAAATTGTAATTTTGAAAACTTAAATCAGTTAAAAATTTCTCATTTTCCTTGATATAACATGTAATAAAATTTGAATGGCCCCAGTGGGCCCATATCTTCCAATTGGAATTTATTCTGTTTTTCCTCGTGTGTTGTGTGAGTGGAGCATAAATGACTTAATAGCCTGTGTGGCCAGAAGTGACCAGAACAGATAACCAGTGACCACTTAAAATATAATCAAGACAGGTCTTGAGTGGATGATTACAGTAGTGGTAGGGGGTGTCCCTTGTTTTGAAATGATTGACAGGGAGTGACTGTCTGTGGTCAGTAGTGACTGCCAGTGGCCAGTCCTGCTACTGTCCCAAGTTAAATTAATTCTGGTGGTCCCTTATTTCAGAGTTTCATGCTGTATCCTGGTTTATCAAACTGGTATCTTACTTGTCAAACAGTTAGCATCATAATTGTTTTGACACTAGCTGTTATTACTTTCATCATTCTTGAATTAAAATGGAAATATATAATATATAGTCTTGTACAATAATTTTTTGGAAAAAAAGTCAAAAGAAATAAGGCTGAGTTTCCTGCTTATTTCTTTTTAATAAACTGGTATCATACTAGTATTCAAAAAGAATTAGTTGTATGATAGAATCATGGAGGTATAATTATACCTCCATGATAGAATCACAAAATGATCTGAGAGAGACACTGGTTAAGTGTCAATATTTTCTGCATTTTCACATAAAGTGTTTTAAGGTATTACTGAAGTCATGGTCATGGAAAACAATTTTGTTGGGAGTTCACAAAATAAAATTTCAGTTAACTTATAATTTACATTAAATTTTCCATGTTTGTTTAGAAAACAAATAATTTGGACATACTGTAGATTCAGATAATATTGTGGGCTAAAAATGTTGTGGTTTTTGTACAAAATGTATAACAGAAGGTAAAGGAATGAAAATGTTAGCAGTTTAAGGTTTATTAATTTTTACATATACCCAATAAAGACAAGAATACATACACAAACTAGATATTTCGTGGCACCGCAGCTGCCATAGTATACCCAGACAATTAATCCTCCCCCACCCCCCTTTAAGAAAAGGCCCCCCATCTTCAGCAACAATTAATATCAGACCACACTCATAGAAAAGGTTACTCTCATAGAAAAGGTCGTGACCCCAATTTCAATATACATCATCCCATAACCCATGTCGATGTATATGCATAATATGAAAGAAATCTGTCCATTAGTTTTTGACTTATAATGCTCATAGTACTGGTAAGTGGCAATGATGGGGGTATTGAACGGCACGAAAACAAGGAAAAGAATAACAGGTGGCGCCACCTGTTTCCGGTACATGACATTACTATCCTAGATCTTCGGTCAAGTTGATTTTTGGACCAATCCATGCATCCCTTATTGAGATATTAATGATTTTGTGTTATTTTCACCATATATGGCAATATTCAAGGTCAAGGCCACTCTCATAGGAAAGGTCATGACCCCAATTTAAATAAACATCATCCCATAACCCATATATCTATGTATATGCATAATATAAAAGAAACCTGTCCATTAGTTTTTGACTTATTATGCTCACAGTTCTGTCAAGTAGCAATTTTGGGGGTATTAAACAGCACAAAAACAAGTAAAGAATAATAGGTGGCGCCACCAGTTTCTGGAACTTGACAACCTTATCCATGATCTTCGATCAACTTGATTTTGGGATCAATCCATTCAAGATTTCTTGAGATATTTAGGAATTTGTGTGATTTTTCCCAAAATTGGACTTATTCAAGGTCAAGGACACTCTCCTAGTCAAGGTCATGACCTCATTTTAAATAGGCGTCGTCCTCTCACCCATATCTATACATATACCAAGTTTGGTAAAGATCTGTGAAACGTTTTTTGAGTTATCGTGCCAACAAGATTTATATGTGGCGGCGGCGGCGGGACCGGTAAGAAAACATAGTTTTGATCTGATAATTTGTAAACTATTAATGTTTTTGGAGTGTTGGAGCATTCAGGGAGTGAACACGACAAAAACAGTATTAAAAGGCATTGATGGAATGCTAATTTCAGTGTGTACAAACAAGAAGCCTTAACAGCTACTAGTCTGTAACCCGGCTTACATATTTAAGGTTACATATTTAAGAGGTTTTCCACAAGAAACATAATTTGTACCTTAAAGCTTTCTTGTGACCTAAATTTATAAGAATTGTTATAGAAGTTCACGTTTGCTGTCAAACTTTAAAGTGCCAGACACTGTTGAACACTCTGGTTTAAGCAGGAGCCTGCTAACTAAATGTTGATGGCTAGTTTTCACATCAGGTCATGAAAAAGCCCGGCTGCAAGTTTTCGAGGCTACACTCTGGTCCTGTTGAATATGTGTAACTGCTCCCATGACACTCATTATTTTCTAATTTGACCAAGTCACTCATGGGTATTACTGGCCTGCACAATAACACTGATAAAATCATTAGTGTCCAGTGCTGGTTTACTGGACCCTGCAAGAGTGTGTTTGAATTAATTTAGGCCACTTCGCTGCCAGGCCTGCGTGACAGCTTGAAAGGAACATGCATTGGCTCTGAGAAAAATTTCTTGTGGAGGCTACAGAATCCCTTACCTCTCCCTTTATCCCCCAGCATATAACTTTAATGAGAGAAACTAACAGTGTACCACTCCCCCTTCCCCATATTGAATATCACTGCAGTTGTATCATGATTTATTTTTGTTTTAATAATCACTTGTTAATTCACCATATACTTTGTTCTTGTAAATTTCAGAATAAAGAACAGTGAATATAAGTTCCAAAATAGATGTCAAAACTTGCCATGAAAATATCAATATAAAAAGTGAACATCCATGTTAAAAATACCAGGATGGAATATTTTTTTAATAAATTAAATAATGACCAGAGCTAGGTCTTCTGTATCTTAAGAGATACGCTGGAACATTTCTAATACAGTCCTCAGACTATATTATTAAGGGCATAATTTGAAGTGCTTATTTCCACTCCCCCAGGGAGTGGAAATAAGGGATGCTTATTTCCACTCCCCCTATGAGTTACCAATCCCTATGATGTTAGATGCAACAGATAAGGGTTTGTTAGAATAGATATTCATTAAAAGTCAGCAGCTCTATAGGATAACACTGTTGAACTGTATATAAAAATAAAACATGAGTGTTAATAATTGTTATTGGGCTTACCTTTGAGATGCATATCTATCTAATCAGTATAGTGACAATGGTATTAAAGCACCCCATGTTACATTTTTAGTTTTAAATTTTCTTTAAATCTTAGTTCTTGTAATTTTTGCCTATTTTGACACCACGGTAACATCACTGAAAATATTTAAGATGAAATCAGTGGTATGGTAAATTACTGAAACAACCTACCAGGGTACAGGTGCCAGTCCAATTTAACTGTCTGGGCTTTACCTTGTATTCTGAGCCAAGAGCTGATGCACCAGTCTGAGCATATGGACACAAAACCAGAGCTCACTAATTAGGTGCCAATAGTCTACTGATAAGGACTCTCAGCCAGTTTATCAAGTAATGTCGAAATCTCTTACTCTTTATGTGCTACTTTAAGTTAGTTCTCATGATCCACATATAAATTTTCAAAATGATGAACCAACTAGACCGAAAAATCTATTTAGCACTGCAGAAAAATATAAATCTATGTCTTTTAAATTTGTTGTCACACATAATTGTAATATAATTGTCAGGGGTAACTGTTTTAAACTTTGATGTTAAATGCATTGAAATAGGTCAAGGTCACCCATCTTGGAACTTGACCAAGATTTTGTCAATATACATCTTTTCCGAAAAAATAAAATTCTTACGGTGAATCCTTTTCGAGATATCCCGCTCACAAGCCCAAAGTTGAAAAATCCGATAAAAATTCATTAAAAATCAGAAATTGTAGGTGGCGCCACCAAACTTGTATAGCAGGTACAGACTATCAGTCCTAATAACCATAGTAAGTTTTGTGAAAATCCACCAAATGGTTCCTGAGTAATAAGCATCTAAGTGTTTTTCTATAATCAGCTCTAAAATGTAGAAAAATAGGTCAAGGTCACCCATCTTCAAACTTGACCGAGATTTTGTCGATATACATCTTTACCGAGGAAATAAAATTCTGACGGTGAATCCTTTTCAAGATATCCCGCTCACAAGGTAAAAGTTAACGGACGCCGGACGGACGGACGGACGGACAGCTTGGGTGACGACAATAGCCCATCAGCCTAAGGGCTGAGGGCTAAAAAGTTTTTACCAGAGTCAGTCCAACAATTTCTAAACAAGGGACCCATGGATCACAGCGCTCAGCTGATCATGATTGGACTATAAGTGTATCACCATTGTTATACTATACTGAGTAGAAAAAGCTTATGAATATCATGGTCATGTTGGGCTTTTATAAAGGAATATAATGTAATATGTGAGTAAATGATATATGAAATAATCTGACTGATGGATTAATATGGAGTAAAATATAGTGGTTTATTTTTTATTTATTTGGGAGGGGTCGAAAAAAACAATTTATTTGAGCAAATATGAATGCAATGACAGTATACTAAGCAGTGGTATAATGATGATAAGGCTATTTGTTGAAGGATCTATAGTGTATTGAAAACTGCAAGCTTTCAATTTGACAGATAAAGGTTATGATTAACTATGCTGATGAGGGGATTTATGAATTTGTGACTGTATGACATGATATCTTGACAAGATCGGTCTTGACAAGGTACATTATTTTCATGACCCTCACGTCTACATATTACACAATATTGACATAATTTCTGGCATGTACATAGGTACCTATGAACAAATGGTCAACATTACTGAACCACCTAGAAGGTTAAAATATTAAAAATATGATGAAACGTAGATAAAGTTTGAGAGGAAGAGGTAATTTGGGCCATGGTTGGTTTATATGATTGAAGAAAATGTTGCAAATAATATTTGAGATCTGACCATGCCTTTCCATTGGTTACATTTTTGATAAGCTGTTGACAGTTCAACAGTTTACACATTTGTCTGATGAGATCTAAACCTTTTTTTATCAATTTTATGATATGTATACAGCTGCCATAACGTCCCCACTCCACAGGTGCAATGACTTGATGGGGGGGGGGGGGATGTTATGATCAGAGTTACAACGCCTCTGTCTCTCTGCAGATATTTTCTTTAATTATTAAATTTTATGCTATAGCCATAGAACTATTGTTGATTCCATGCCAGATGCGCCACTCCCGAATGCGCACCTGTCAGTTACGCTACTGCCAGATGCCCAACTGCCATATGCGCCAAATTCCAGTTGCGCATCATGCCATATGCGCAACAAAGCTATAATAAGCCATATGGAGTCATATTACATTATGCTTATTGTAAGTATGTATCTGTATCACACGGCCTCTTCATAATTTTATCGAATGCGGTATATTTTTGCAACAAAATACGAACTAAGAAACCCTTTCCATTTTGAGCGACAATGTGCATTCACGACACGTGCGGTCGATCACCACGACACAGTCGCGTTATCTGTCAATAAAAATTTATGAACATTGAGTATTTTTATTTAATCGTCTCCTTTACTCAAGAAACACTACCAATGAACTATCATATAGATAAGAGATATATATATATTAAAATAAAGGGCGATATTTATTGTGTCATATTGTCCGGACTTCTTGGGTGATATAGTACGTTGACGTACAAACGTAATATGTGTAAATGACTGGTGTTGTTATCGTTATTGATGTGGTCTTATTTGATATGTGATTTTATTTATGCCATATTTGACATATGAAATAAAGAATTATGTCAAATTTGATATAATATATGTGATGATACTATATATATGCATGTGTTACAGTTGGTGTGCCGGTAGGTGCTGCCACCTGTCTGATAAAACATGTACTTTGATATAGCCACCAGATGGCGTAGTCGTATGTCATGTTCTGGAATAAAACGTATAAAACCACATGGCTTGGCGTCAGGTAGGACGTTTGTAACTGTATGACAGTGACAGTAATATAACATGGTGTCAGAAGTGACACAGTTACCTTATGGAACCTCTGATGTACTTTTATAAGTGGCAGAAAAACAGTAGCTGTCACAAATAGAGCCGAACTGTCCGTGGGCGATAATAGGGGAAAAGTGCTGTGTCCCATCGATATTGCCGCTCTCTTTTATATTATTTGTGGGAAAAGAACTGTAAGCCCATTGATAGAAATATGAAGATCGCTCCGCCACCTCCCATGTGTTATACAGGGAATACTAGTGAGAACTGGAAGCGGTTTATACAGAGATTCAACTTCTATATGGAAGCTACCGGTTTGATTGACAAACCTGACAAAACCAAGACTTCCATTGGACGTGATTGGAGAGCAAGCCATAGACATTTATAATTCTTTCAAATATCATCATGAAGGGGATGAATGGAAGTATAAAATAGTTCTTCAGAAATTCGAGGAACATTTCACACCAAAGAAAAATGTGACACTTGAGAGGTTCTACTTTAATAAATGTGTTCAAAATCAAGATGAAAGTATAGATCAGTATCTGACTAGATTAAAAGCTCTTAGTAAAAACTGTGAGTTTGGTGACCTTGAAGAGTCACTTATAAAGAACCGTGTAGCATGTGGTATACGTAACAATGTGACACGTGAACGCCTGTTGCGTGAGGATAATTTACAGTTGCATAAGGCAATTCAGATATGCAAGTCAACTGAGCTGGTCAAAAGACACGCTAGTGAGCTACGGTCAGATGGAGCACCTGCAGCATCAGTGGATGCAGTACAGAGCAAACAAAAACTCAAATACAGTCCTTCTTACAGGAGAACTAATACTGATGTTCGAAGGAAAACGAAGGATGATCAAAAACATCACTGCTGTCGGTGTGATACTTACTACACATGCCAGTATGCACTGCCCAGCATATGGGAAAGTCTGTCACAAATGTGGTGGCAAGAACCACTTTGCCAAATGTTGTAAATCTGCTAAGTCTAAAAGGGTGCACACTGTTGAGGAAACAGAGCCACAGGACTCTGAGGTTTTCTTTATGGACACAATAACAGTAGACTCTGTAGCAAGTGATTGGATAGAGCCATTGGCCATCAATGGAATCATTATTCCTATGAAGTTAGATACTGGTGCTCAGGTTAATATTATAGCAGAGAAAGATTACAACACAGTAAAGAACAGGCCAAAGTTGCATAAAGTTACTGAAAAACTGAAAGCATATGGTGATCGTGTAATACCTGTTCTTGGAGGCTGTCGTCTCAAAGCTGACCACAAAGGAAACAGTGTTAGTCTTTACTTCTTTGTTGTGCCAGGTGATTCGCAGGCCTTACTTGGTCGTCAAAGCTGTGAACAACTAGGTCTTATCAAACGGGTCCATGCATTGAAGATGGACAGATACAGTGAACTGTTCAAAGATTATAATGATGTCTTTGATGGTCTTGGTGAACTGCCAGGTGAACATAACATAGTGCTGGATGATACAGTCACACCAGTGGTCCATGCATGCAGAAAAATACCCTTTATTCTGCATGATCAGTTAAAACAGCAGCTTGACAAAATGGAAAAGTTAGGTGTAATAGCCAAGGTGGATCAGCCCACAGATTGGGTCAACTCAATGGTAATTGTCAAAAAGAAACATGACGGATCGCTGAGAATATGCCTGGATCCAGGGGATTTAAACCGTGCCGTGAAACCCCAGCATTACAAAATGCCCACCAGAGAAGAAGTTATGGCCAAATTTTCCGGTGCAAAGGTCTTTAGTAAACTTGACGCATCACATGGTTTCTGGCAGCTAAAACTGAATGAACAGAGTAGCTACCTCTGTACCTTTATTACTCCGTTTGGACGCTACAGGTACCTACGACTTCCATTTGGAATATCCTCCGCCCCAGAAGTCTATCACAAGACAATCCATCAGATATTTGAGAAAATACCAAATGTTTACACGTCAATGGATGACATCATAGTTTGGGGGGCAACACAGGAGGAACATGATGACAGTCTGATGCAGGTACTGGAGGCTGCAAGACAGAGCAACCTCAAATTAAATAAAGACAAATGCCAGTTTGGGGTAAAGGAACTGATATTTCTGGGTGACTTGATCACAGATGAGGGTATCAAGCCAGATATGAATAAAGTGTCGGCCATTATTAACATGGAAACCCCACAGAACAAACATGATGTTCAGAGATTCTTGGGCATGGTGACATATCTGGCCAAATGGATTCCTGGACTTTCAGAGATATCAGCCCCTCTCTGCCAGTTGCTGGAACAAAAAACAGTATGGCAGTGGGACGCTGCGCAGCAAAAAGCTTATGAGCAATTGCAGAACCTGTTGACAACACAGCCAGTGTTGCAGTATTATGATCCGAAACGGCCCATACGGATTTCTAGTGATGCCAGCAGAAATGGACTTGGAGCCGTGATATTACAATATGATGAGAATACATGGAAACCTGTTGCATATGCATCGCGTGCCCTCACCAGCGCTGAGACCAGATACGCTCAAATTGAAAAGGAGCTTCTTAGTATAACATTTGCTTGTGAGCGCTTCCACCAGTTTATTTACGGAAGCACAGTTCAGGCTGAAACTGATCATAAACCGCTGATTGGACTTTTCAGTAAATCCCTACAAGACTGTCCGCTTCGTATTCAAAGGTTACTACTACGAGTGCAGAAGTATGACTTGAAAGTCACATACACACCTGGGAAATATTTAGTGGTGGCTGATGCGCTATCCAGAGCTACAGACAAGTCCGCAGTGGGATCAAGCACAGAGAATGACGTTGAAGTGCATGTGAATTTAGTCATATCATCTATGCCAGTCTCTGACCGCCGTCTGTGTCAGATCCGCGAAGAGATCCAGAAAGATGATTCAATGATGATGTTGAAGGAAGTAATCATCAATGGATGGCCTACCAGCAAAAGTGACTGTCCATGTGAGATTGCTCCCTACTGGGGTGTTAGGGACGAACTCTTGGTTACAGAGGGGTTAATACTAAAGGGGTCCAAGTTGGTTATCCCTCAAACCATGAGAAACACCGTGCTCATCAAAATACATGAAGGGCATTTAGGAATTGAAAAATGTCGTCGACGTGCCCGTAGTGCTTTTTACTGGCCTGGTCTAAATAAAGACATCTCACAACTTGTAGCGCGATGTGAAACCTGCTCAAAATTCGCAAACAAGCAAACCGCTGAACCCTTACAGCCACATGAGATGCCAAATTATCCATGGCAGAAAATAGGCACGGATTTATTCACATACAATGGTAAGGACTACTTAGTGGTAACAGACTACTACTATTCATTCTTTCCAGAAGTTGTCACGCTAACAAGTACCAGTAGCCAAGCAGTGATTCAAGCTTTAAAGTCTATCCTTGCTAGACATGGAGTGCCAGATACAATCGTTAGTGATAACGGGCCACTCGCAGCCACTCGAAGGATTGAACTCCGGTGATCGAGTGAAAGTAAGAGATATTCAAACATCATTGTGGTCAGAGGGTGCAACCATATTGTATCAACAAGCACCTAGATCTTTCCAAGTACAGACTGACTCTGGTGCAGAGTTACGCAGAAACAGACGTGATTTGCTTAAAACTGCAGACTCTACTCCTGTAACAGCAGCAGATCAACAACACCCACCAGAGATGTCTGCAGACAAAAACCCAGCTATAGTATCCGAGATGGATAATCCAGTGACAGGAACAAATGCAAGTCCTAAGAGGTCTACACGCCATCGTAAGGCACCTGCTCGCCTGATAGAGACTTGTTGACCAACTTAATATGAATATGTAAAATGGTTATAAAACTCTCCTTAGTTTTAATATTGATATAACAACAAACATTCACCAACACTTGCGTAAAAGAGGGGAGATGTGATGATACTATATATATGCATGTGTTACAGTTGGTGTGCCGGTAGGTGCTGCCACCTGTCTGATAAAACATGTACTTTGATATAGCCACCAGATGGCGTAGTCGTATGTCATGTTCTGGAATAAAACGTATAAAACCACATGGCTTGGCGTCAGGTAGGACGTTTGTAACTGTATGACAGTGACAGTAATATAACAATATAGACACTGGTGTACTACTGATCTACAGGAAACCACTCATCACTATGGCTTAATTGACCCGGAAAACCCGCCCGGGTTTGGTCTCGGAACTTCAAAGGGAAAGTGTTGCGGCGGTCCATTCTTAATGAGCTTATCAAAAGAATTATGAACCGTTTCATACCAGCACTTGCATGTTAAAACTGCGATATTATAACATCATCGTTGTTAGGTTTTCATTGCTTCTGTTTTTTTTTCATCTTCATTTATTATATCCCATGTTACGTGAAAGTAAACGTTGGATATAATTAACGAGAAAGTAAACGTGGAAATATTTAAATTTAATGACGTTATTATTATTATTATCATCACAAAGTATATAAATAATGATTTTATTTCTGTACTGCATACGTCGTTTCCCGAATATCATCAGGATTATATTGTTGCTAATAATCCATTCTACAGTTCAGTATTTTATGTACTATGTCTGGATTTATTTTGTTTAAATACGGAAGATAGAATGATACCCTCTTGAATCACATGCTGATTTGATGTTTGGCGATATAATTGTTTTCTGAATTGTATTATTTTTAATCACATTAACAAGGAAGGTAGTGCCATATAGTTTTTTTTTTATTTTATACATTTATTATGTACAGATAAATATCTGTTTGAACACTATATATATACAGAAAAACATAAATATCATGCAATGCATGCATCGTCTTACCAACAGATTAACGAATAAAGGCATCATGCAAAAGCACATACATAATATCATACAATGTTACAAGAGATTTATTATATACATACAAAACAGTATCTATAATATACAGTATGTACTAAAAAAACATGAACACTGTTCCATGTTGTTTATAGTCTCCAAAGACGGTAAATATTATTGTAGAACTAAATACTATCGCTTTCGAATATGGTCAGGATTTCCGTTGCTAATAAGCCATTCTACATTCCAGACAGACATTGATACCACACTTTTCTTGTACTTATGCCTGGATTTATATCGTTATAATACAGAAGACAGAATTATTATACCCAGTGGATTCACATGCGGAACATGCGGATTTGAAGTTTTGCAATATATTTGTTTTCTGTATTGTATTTTAATCTCATTAACAAGAAGGTAGTGCCATATAGTTTTATTTTTTACATTTATTATGTATATATGAATATCTGTTTAAACACTGTAAAAAATAAAACATAAATATCATGCAATGCTCTCCATGCATCGTCTCATCCACAGATTAACGAATAAAAGCATCATCTACATTTCAAGCACATATACACAATATAATACAATGTTACTAGAGATTTATTATATACATACAAAACAGTATATATAGTATACAATATGTACAAAAAATCTTGAGCACTGTTCCATATTGTGGCCTCCAAAGACATTTGAGTTTAACAACTAATAAGGTTCCGTAATCAAAAATGATGTACGACGTGCCTATTCTTCCTTAGAAATGTGTTGGTGCTGTTTGTCCCGCTCTTAAACACAACCAAACGGGGACGCTATAAAGGCGGTTTCACACCAAACCCGAACAATATTTTTGGTTACCGACCGAGGAATTTTCGTAACTGAATGTCGTATTGGACAGCCACATGGGCAATATATCGGATGCTCTACAATATAGGTTTTGTTGGCCCTACGGAAATGTTGAATATTTCTGAACTTGTAAATGATTTTCTTATTCATTTGAAATTTATCTCTGAGTTACTGTTTTATTCCGCCCTTAAATGTTATAAAAAAATAATTCACTTTCTTAATTTTAATATCTTGCCTTGCTGGTATAATGGCAGGGTTATACACTCAGGGAAGGGTTGGTTGATTTAAATAATTTGATTTACATCACTTATTAATGTTATTATTAAAAAAGCTAAAATAATTAATTTTTTTCTTTTCCAGAAATATACATCATGTAATTCATGAAAAAGTTCTTGTTTGAAAATATATTCCATTCAGGTATAATTTCAAATTAATGGGACTTAATTAGTTTTGGTACCAGGCTATGGTTATGTTCACAGCTTTCATATTTACCACTGACTGGACCCAGACTCTTGTTTTAACATGCCTTTAAAAAATAATTGAGCAACCTGTTGTTTAAACAGAAAAAAAATCAACAGCTCCTATTGATCAGGGTTAAAATAAAGTTTGAATAAATAGTTCAGTTTGATCTGTATATGATTATATGTGCACTTTTCCAATCAGATCATTTGTACATACATATATCCATTCCTGTTAATTTGTCACTTTTCACTTTCTTTTTAGTTTTATGCAGGAGACCATTTGCATTAGCCTTATCAGCTACTTTGTTATCCTGTTGAAATAAATATGTTTAAACCAAATCTGTCTATATGATTTAGACAGTCTGCGCACATGCATCATAGAAACGTCCGTTTATATGCAAAACATTGAACTAAAAAATATAATGATTAACGACACATATAAAAAAAGTTATTGTTCCATGAATTGTTCTATATTTATCGCGGATTATATTTTTTTTTGGGGGGGGGGGGAGGGGTGGGGGAATGAACACCAAGTCATAGATAATGTTGCTAAAAGTGGTTTCACACAGGATGCGTAAGAACGAATATGGCACGAATATGGAAAATTCTGTGCCTCCGACCAAAATTCTGCCGCATCCGAAATGATCATTCACACCAAACCCGAACGATGTTTTTGGTTTCCGAGGAATTTTCGTATCCAAAATTCGTATTAGAGAGTCATATGAGAAATCTATCGGATGCCAAACCCGGTTTGTCAGTCCCTACAGAAAAATGTCGAATATTTCTGAACTTGTTAAATGATTTTCTTCATTTGAAGATTATCTATGAGTGTAACGATTGTTTTTTTCCCCTCCCATTGATAAAATCCTTATAGAGGGAAGAGGACTGATGTCATTTATATTATATACATGCATTCAAGAATACATTTTAGAAGTGTTTGCACTCACATTCAAATTCTTTCTTTTTACCTGATCCTGTATAAGTATTTGTATTCATTTTTATGATCAAATTATTGAATTTTTGTATTCATATTCAAATACAATTATAAAGTATTCACTCAGTGCCCGTATTTATTCAGTTTCAGTCAAACGAAACTGTTGAGAATAAATGATATATAAATTTACAAATTATAGAGATCATAATGAGAACTCTTCTTTAACATCTGATTTTTTATTACATTTAAAATTTTTTTTAAAACCATGTTTCAGAAACAATAAGCACAGTAATCTCAACAATGAAACTAATTCCTTCTAGAATCGTCGAACCGTGCCGCTTCTCTCAAGTCAGATGCTATGTTCAGTTGTATATAGGATAACACAAAATGAAAAGATGTCGATTAAATCTAATTATTTACAGTTTATAGTGATTTCCAACAAAACACAGTGTTGTTATTATATTGCAGTTATGACGTGCAAGTGCGGGTATATAACGGCTCATAATCCTTTGAAGGAGCTCATTAACAATGGACCGCCGCAACACTTCCCCTTTGATGTTTGGAAACCAAACCCGGCGGGGTTTTCCTGGTCAATTAAGCCATAGTGGTGTGTGGTTTGACAGATAACGCGACTGTGTCGTGCTGATCAACCGCACGTGTCATGACCGCACATTGTCGCTCAAAATGGAAAGGGTTTCTTAGCTAGTATTTTGTTGCAAAAATATACCGCATTCGATAAAATTATGAAGGGGCCGTGTGATACAGATATACACTTACTATAAGCATAACGTAATATGACTCCATTTGGCTTATTATAGCTTTGTTGCGCATATGGCATGAGGCGCAACTGGAATTTGGCGCATATGGCAGTTGCGCATCTGGCAGTGGCGTAACTGACAGGTGCGCATTTGGGAGTGGCGCATCTGGCATGACACCCTATTGTTCACAGTGCCAAGGAGCAAAGCCTCAGTGGGATGAAGAAGGGGATAGTGAGAGTTACAACAGCCTTGCATATACATACAGGATATGAAATTTAATTCAACAGTGCTTATAAAAAAAGTTTATTCATGAACATTAAATATTTAAAACAGACAGAAAGATGGAGAAACAAAGCAAATCATTTTTTTCCCCTTTCTACTGAGCCAATAAAAAATTAACAATATTTGCATTTATTCCTTTTTTTCATTACATAATTTTTATCCAGGTTTACGAATGTTACTATAAATTTACAGTATAACAAACATGTGATTGTGAATATTTCAGTTGATTCACATTTCTAAATTGCATCAACATTTGTAGCTAATGTATCTAGTTTATAGTACCTGTCAACAGAATGGGATGGAGGGAGGAAGGGAGGCAATAAGGGTTAGAGAGAGAGAGAGAGAGAGAGAGAGAGAGAGAGAGAGAGAGAGAGAGAGAGATGGAGAGAGAAAGAGAAAAAGCAGAGGAGAGAGAGAGAAAGAGAGAGAGAGAGAGAAAGAGAGAGCTGGACTGCCAAAGAGAGAGAAAGAGAGAGAGAAAGAGAGGCTCTCTGGTAATTACTGCCTGACCCAGCCTGACCCAGACACTCACAGTGGCAGTAGGTCAGACCTGAAGGTGTTATGTAACTGCCCAGTACACTGCATTATACTGACCTGATGTAAACAATGAAGACTTGGTACCTGCATGGAAACTTGAATAAAATCTACAGTTTTTGATCAATTAGTTTCAAATTTCAGATTTTAACAGATGAAATGCTAATGTGTACATGCTGTGAAAATTAAATCCACAGCACTTACAGGAAAAATTTAAATATTTTTATTTTTTTTAAATGGTATCAGGAAAAAAGAAAAGTATTCTCAACCATGAAACTAATACATGTGTTAAAATTAATCCAAGGATCAAAACACCCAATATATTGTACCAGGAGCAAACTGGAGTTGGGAATGTTTAATTTTATGAACTGAAATAAAGGATCAGCAATATGAATTTTGATTATTTAGCCAGTATCATGTAACAACTGATACAACCATGAGTTATAAGTCAAACAAATTAAATCTTTAATGAGCACTCTGATGAACATTCACACTTTCATAGCAATACATCACTTTGTGGGCACAATTAAATGTGCACTTTAATCATTGTAACCCTGGTGGTACAATACAAAATCTAAAATGTAGCGTAGCCAAAAATAAAATAAAATACAGAAAATTATAACATTCATCTAGTTTATGCACCAGCTAGTGGGAGTGCAGGGCAGAGGGGAAGCCTGCTAGTAGTGGCCAAGCTAAGCCAAGGCAAGCTGCCTGGGGTGGGTTACATAATGCAAGTGAAGACTGTATTACTAGGTGGGCCAGATGTAAACAACACTTGACATGCTGTATGAAAACTTGAATAAAAGCTACTCTTTTCAAACAATTCCTTTGAAATTTCAGATTTTAAAAGATTAAATCCTTATGTATATATGCTGTGAAAATTAAATCAACAGTGCTTACAGGGAAAAAACGTGCCATTGCCAAAGTTGGACAAAATTTAAGGTACTGATTTTTTATTTATGCTAATAACTTGAAAAATTTGCAAAATTCAGATCTAATTTTGGGTAAACAATTGAATCTTGATTAAATAAAGTTATATTCCTGAAAAAAAGTCTCCAGCCTCAGCAATTCTCAAAAGCTAAGAGGAAAGGGGCCCTCCTACTTGGTTATAGTAAAGTTCTAAATATATGATTGCAAACTAATACTCTGACAAGACTGTCATGAAGAAAAACATTAAAAGTTTTGAGATACTGTGATGCATATGAAATTTACAGATGGAGAGGCAAGTGGACAGAATGGACTAATACCTTTTATTACTTTCAAGGGAATAATGCATTTAAGTTTATATATAATACTATTTTTTTAAGCATATCCACTTTTTCCATTAAGAAGTTTTTATCTGAATCATTTTTTTTTACTTTTAAGGTTTTATAAATTTTTAATAAAAAAACCTGAAAATATAAATTAAAATATTAGAATTGTTGCAAAAGTTGCAATCATAATATATCCCGAGTGTAGCTCATATTGGGTCATATTATGCATACACATATATTTTATTATTTTTAAATCATAAATGTTTAAACTGAATTTAAAAGAAAATAATGCCACAACATGGCATCTACAAGAATATTCCTTGAATCAACATTAAAAAGTTTTACACATTGGAGTTTTCAGTACATGCTTAATTTTATTCACCAAAATAAAATAAAAGATTCAGTAAATTTGATAAAATAAAACATCTTTTCAAATAAAGTATACACACTGTTGGTTGAATGTGGGACAAACAATATCATTGTGCTAATTACTATCCCAGTTTTAATTTATTACTGGAATTAATAGTCAATTTCACACCTGGTGAAGTTTTTACTCTTCTGAAGTAAGGAATAACTTATCTCATGGACATCCACACTTTCATAGCAATACACCACTTTGTGGACACAATTAAATGTACACTTTAAACATTGTAACCCTGTACAAAATCTAAAATGTAGCATAGCCTAGAATAAGAATAAATCAAATACAGAAAATATTAACATTCATCTAGTTTATGCACCATCTGGGGGGGGGGGGGGTGCAGAGGGGAAGCCTGCTGGTAGTGGCCAAGCTGACCCAAAGCAAGCTGCCTGGGGTGGGTTACATAATGCAAGTGAAGGCTGTACTACTAGGTGGGCTAGATGTAAACAACACTTGACATGGTGTATGAAAACATGAATAAAAGCTAATCTCTCCAATCAATTTCTTTGAAATTTCAGATTTTAAAAGATTAAATCCATATGTATATATGCTGTGAAAATTAAATCAACAGTGCCAAAGTTGGACAAACTTTAAGGTATTGATTTTTTATTTATGCTAATAACTTGAAAAATTTGCAAAATTCAGATCTAATTTTGGGTAAACAATTGAATCTTGATTAAATAAAATAATATTCCTGAAAAAAAGTCTCTAGGTTCAGCAATTCTCATGTTAGGTGAGTAAATATATTTCCTGATTTTTTAAAAATTTGCCTTATGTTTTGGCCCATAACTTCAAAATAATACTTAATACTGACCTAATTTTTGGTATGTTCATAGAAAATGTATGAAAGAATGTGAATACTAAATACGATCAAAAACAGGTCAGTGGTTTTGATATAAGGCAGCCTTGAAGTGTAACAATGGCTATTTTTATGGAAACAGAGTTTTTTTTTCCTTAATATCTCGAAGGAACGAAGTCCTAATGACCCAATTTTTGGTATGGTAGGAGATTTTGGGGACATCTTAAATTATGCCAACAGCCTGGGGAGCATAGAGATGTGCACTGAATGACCTACAGTCATCAAAGTGGACTGCTTGACAATGTAAGGGAATACAACAAGAGCCTCAAAAAAAAATTCAATAACTAGCCTAATTTTGCAGCTTTTATTTTCAAATTTCAGATTTTAACAGATCCTTATGTATACATGCTGCGAAAATTAAATTGACAGTACTTACAGGAAAAAAACGTGCCGTGGCCAAAATTTAAGGTACCAATTTTATATTTTTGCCAATATTTAAAAAAATTTAACAGATTTTGTTCTAATTTTAGGTATACAATTAAATTTTGATTAATTAAAGTTGTATTACTGGAAAAAAGTCCCTACCTTTAACACTTTTGGTCTTAAGTGACCAAATATCTTCCTGATTTTTTTACAAAGTCCATTACGTTTGGGCCCATAACTTTTTTAAATTATATAATACTGACTTAATATCTGGCATGTACATAGGAACTATATAGAAACATATTTATGGTAAATATGAAGAAAACCAGATGAGTGGTTTTGATATTAGGCAGTCCTGAAGTGGGAAAATAGATTTCTAATAAAAAATTGAGGTTTTTCCTTAATTGAGGTTTTTCCTTAATATCTCAAAGGAAAGAAGTCCTATTGACCCAATTTTTGGCATGGTAGGATATTTTGGGGACATCTAACTGTATGCCGAATTTCAGATTTGTAGGTCCAACGGTGTCGAAACATGCTAGTCTTACGGACGGACATCTGGACAGACGGACGCACAGATGGACGGACAGACAGACGGACGGACGACGGACAATGGACCACGACTATAGCTCAGATGACTTATAGTCAGCTGAGCTAATTAATCCCACAAAGTTTGACCAATATTCCTAATTTTAATACTAAGTTAACAGTGTAATTCACACCTAGGCACTGAAATGCTACATAGTATTCATATCTTCTTAAATTTTGTCACTTAGCACTTGCAATAGATCCTAATATTTTATCACAATTGAATATTAGGATTAAATTCCTGATATTTTTTTTCTTAAAAAATCAAAATTGTCCAAGTCTCATAAAAAAAAAATTATTTTACATTAAAATTATAAGATTCATCTTGTTTATTAGTCCTGTGTATTGAAGGGTGGGTGGGGGGAGGGGTCTCCGTTGTTAATGCTCATTGCTGAAAAAAATGTTAATTTTAGGATTAATCTAGTTCATAGTACAGGTCTGTCAACAGAATGGGGTGGAGGGGGGAGGGAAAAAAGCTTCCTGTGGTATGGTATTAACTGCAAACAGCCTGATCAAGCTCAACTCAGTGGAGAGAGGGCTTGCCCTAGTGATGGGATTGCATTGTAGCATCCCACTCTACATGATGCTTAACCTTTGCTCTTATTGACCTCCTGTTGACCAGGGCGGGGCATGCTGATGACTGACAGTCACCAGTTATGCCCTGACCAATCACCAGGCAGTGGGTACTTTACCCTGCCTCCCACAGATAGCATAAAACTAGGCATCACTGACTGATTCGGCCTTTTTGGACCTGAGCATCAAGAAGAGTCGGTTCGTGCAGTGCACACCATCTTCGCTCGACCGGTGCAGTCCTAGGTATGTGTATACTACTATCTTAGATAACTTAGCAGTCACCATAATGCAGTCTTGATAATGTGTGAGTGTAGGCTCTGTATATATAACCAATACAAACTTGTTGTGGTTCTTTCAATTTTCCCTAAGTGGTAAGACCCAATATATTTACATTCCCAAATTACAGTATTTTAAGAAAATACTACAAGTGGCGAGCGTATGCCAGTCATTCTACGAAATTAGGATTAGGATACGGATACTGAGACATTAATTGCGCTATCAAAATTAGTTCTGGGTATTCAAATAAACTCATTCTGGGAAATTTAATGAACCATCCGTCCAGCTAGTTCACTCACTCCTAACTATATATAAAAGTCATATCAGTTTGTACCTTATATGTTGAGGTTGGAGGCCACAAGACCATTTTGTCATCCCACCCAACATAAATTCACCCCAAGTTCCCCTATAGATAAAGATATAAATATTATATGATGTGCTAATGCCTAGGCTGTTTTATCTTACATAGCTGCCTATTCTTAGTATATTTTCTACCTCATTTAACATTTCATAAAACTTATAGATAATTACAAGCATAAATAAATCCTTACAATAATAAAACAATACAAGTATTTAAAGCCCAACTTGTAAGAATACTGAAAAGCCAGCTCATCTTTTGCAGCCCTAAAAAGTTCTAACCAAATTCTCAGGAAATTCTACATAAAATTACAGTAACTTCAGGTTGTATCTCCCAGTTTATGAGACAACTAATATATTCCCTCTTTTCGTAATAATTCCATAAAAACTACCCGTATCTTTCAAAAGACCTTTTTTTTATATAATATAACTGCATATATATTACCATAAACACATTTCAAATCTTACAAATAATAAATACAGCTCATATAATCATTCTAGTCACTATAAGTAAAATAAAGAAACATTAGTGTCCATAGGCACTATAACCTACATACACCCAAAATCCCTCCTTTGTCTTATTTGAATTCAAATCATATATGTACCTTAACCGTTTTTCCACAACCTTGCCCTGTGACCCTTTGAACTCTACCCCTATGTGATACAGCTTCTCTCTGTCAGCCAAGCAGGCTTACATAATCCCACTACATAACACCTGACCCTACAGCCTCCTGGGCTTATCCAAATATCACAACCACATGCACCTGCCCGAGATTAATCCCTCTGGCAGATACAGTTACCTCGGTCAGATAAGCAATTTCTAAATCCCTCAACACTGTGGGACATTAGTAATTAATCACAGCCTGACTGATCTAACCAACAGACACACCTCACACCCTTTGCCTTTGGTATAATCAAGCACACACACTATTTTAATTAAAACAGTCGTGCACTGACTCATAATCCATTTTCTCCAGCTGTTTTACTTGACAGCCAATAGCCCCATACTATATACATACCCTTGACTGTAATGATTAATTGATCTAACAATCTGTTCCTATAGGTAAGCGTTCCCCTAAATCTTATTTCAATACACAGTCCTTGTCCATACTGATTATACAACCCTCCCCCTCCCTCCTAGACCAATTGCCCTGTCGTGGCACATTCTTTATTTATTTCCTTCTTCTCTTCTGCGACTAGAAATCTTTACCCCCCCCCCCCCCAACTTACCTACACACATCAAACAAAGTCACCACATCTGACAACACATTCTAACACCTACAGGTAATTAAATAATTAATTACCCTTGCCACATTTCATGAGTGACTCTGATCACCATATACCTACTGACAGTGACGACTCTGATTCATACACTACTAGACTAGACCAGACTACGGCGTTAAATCTCTCTCGAGAATTTAACTGCCTACATATAACAGATCACAACATGACGAGCACAACTGAACAACTCACTCTAGCATTACAAGAGTCCACTAACACAAACAAACTTGTCTCTCTTCAATTTAACCTTGAGAGAACAATTAGCAGAGTAGGCCAGAGTGCCTGCAGTAACCCAGGACAGATCAGGCATTATGCAGATCAAATCAAACAGGCGGCTATCGACCTGGGAAATGACGATAATCTTGTGAAGTCAGTGATTAGGTCCACTCTAGTGGGTAGAGTCTCCAGATCTGTGGAATGTTTCTTGGCCAGAAAAACAACAACAGACAGTGAGGGCAAGGTCGCCCAAAATATAACTTGGCAGGAAATCATTCAACATATTAAATTTACCTTCCTGCCACCAGATGACAATGACTATCTAAAACATAGACTGACCAAATTCCGACAGAGGCCAAATGTGACACTGGAGGAGCACAATGACACATTTATACAAATGGTTGTCGACCTGTATGGCTCTAGCCCTCCTGCAGACAAAACCAAAGAAATTGTTGAGCATTACGCTCGCAGTCTAAGCAGCGCTGTTACTGCAAGGGCAGTCATAAAATGTCAAGACATAGACCAGGCAATGCAAACAGCTAGAAACATGCTGCATGATGATCTTGCTTTCCAAAAACTGGGGAGAGACACTGACACAAGAGAAGAAACCCCCATGGAAATAGATCTGATAAACAAACGCTTCCAAAATTTTGGCAATAGGAAGACACAAAATAGACAATACACTAACACTAGACAGTCACAAAATAAAAGACCAGTCTGCAGCTTTTGCTCCAAACTGGGTCACATACGAAGCCAGTGCTATGCCCTCAAGAGAATAAATTCACAGGACCAACAAGCCCCACGGGCCCCTCAGAACCCCACTTGGGCTAGGAAACCCGCCACACCATATGCACAGACACAACCACAGCACAACGGACAATTACCATCACGACAAACAAATGGACCCAGACGGGGCTACACTGATCAGTATGGGCGGCAGATTGAACCCATGGTCAGTCAGGTACAGCAGTCTAATGTACAAATTCATGCTGTGCAACCCGAGGAGCAGAAATACTCTGACCCTCCTCAAGAAATCCTCCATGAGGGATACACATACAGCCTTAATCGATCAGGCGAACAGTCCTCAAATCATTTAAACTTGTGAAAGCCGCATCACAGTATAAACACGGACGCCCCTTCATTAGCCTACAACATGCCCAAGCAAGCCTAGAAGCTCTCATTGATACTGGGGCGGCTGTTTCGTTGATGCGGCATGACACCTTTATGGAATTAAATAAACAAAATAAAAACTTTACCCTCCATGTCCCTCCTCATGGCCTGCAGTCAGTCACAGGTAACAAACTTGTCGTTACTGGTGTAACCTACATGCAATTCCTGCATCCTGACACTGCACTACGCCTCTTTGTAGTACCAGATTTACCACATGACATTATTTTAGGGTGTGATGTCCTGAATAGGGGACATGCTACACTTGACCTTAAACAAAATATATTAACATGGTACCAACGCATGTTCAAGGTCAAACACGAGTACATCGGAACACCATCTAAAATCTTCATCACACGGCCATCTTATGACGATGCAGACCTGGATCATGTCCTTAGACAGTTCAGTGACGTATTCGCCTCATCTGAGGAAAAAATGTCTATTTCAAGTCTGCCGCCTCTAAAAGTCAGAACAAATGGAATGATCACATCCCTTCCCCCATATAGGGTTCCCCTGGCAAAGAAAACGGTGCTCGAACAAGAAGTACAAAGACTACTTAAAGAAGGAATAATTAGACCCAGTAGGTCCCCCTATAGTAGTCCTGTGTCCCTTGTAAACAAACCAGATGGTTCGGTGCGACTGGTTGTCGACTACCGGAAGGTAAATCAGACAATTCAGGCAGACAAGTTCCCTCTCCCACGTTTGGCTGACATTTTTGATGACTTACAGGGAGCCAAGGTTTTTTCCACCCTCGATTTGAAGTCAGGGTACCATCAATTAGCTATGCACCCGGACAGCATACCCCTTACAGCAATGGCGACACCTAGTGGACTATATGAGTTTGTCCGATGCCCATTCGGGCTCTCAGTAGCGCCCTCTGCATTCCAAAGAGCCATAAGCTGGGCCCTAAAAGAGGCTCTGCTAGACAATTGTGCCCGTGTCTATATAGATGACATTGTTGTTTTTAGTAAAAGCAGAGAGGAACATGTCCAACACTTGAAAAAGGTATTTCGTTGCCTTAAACAATACAACCTTAAACTCAAGGCCTCAAAATGCAATTTTGCAAAACCAGCGGTAAAACTGCTAGGCCACATCATATCAGCAGAAGGGAAGCTGCCTGACCCCGAAAAGACTGAAGCCATAAGAAACATGGTTGCACCCAAAAATGTTAGGGGTGTCCGCAGTCTGCTAGGCAGCTGTGGGTTTTACAGGCAATTTGTAAAAAACTATGCCGAAATTGCAGCCCCGCTGGTGGCACTGACAAAGAAACATGCTAAGTTTCACTGGGGACCAAAGCACGAAGCTGCTTTCCAAAAACTGAAAGACCTGCTAGTCTCACCTCAGGTAATGGCCTACCCAGACCCTGAAAAGCCATATCACCTGTACACCGATGCTTCAAATGTAGCAGTAGGTGCTGTCCTAGTCCAAATAGATGAGAATAACACAGAGAGAGTTATTGAGTATGTGTCACACACACTTAACCCAGCCCAGAGAAATTACTCAACCATAGAGCGTGAAGGTCTAGCTGTCATGGTGGCACTGACAAAGCTTAGGCATTACCTGCTCGGTAGCGAGTTCACACTCTATACTGACCATAGACCTTTACAATGTTTGTTTACCTCCAAAATAAACAACACAAGGGTACAGCGCTGGGCACTTACACTAGCAGAGTTCAATCCAAAAATTGTGTATAAGAAAGGCTCCTTGAACATAAAGGCAGATTTGTTATCAAGATTGCCAAATTCCAAGCCGATACCACCAGTGCCCGAGCCACCAGTCATCGCTTGTGTCTCCCCAGGAGCAGTAGATTTGGTTGACCTGGAGGAGGATAGTGAAGCTGAGGATTTAATTCCAGTTACAGCACGTCATGTATATGATGACATAGACCTTGAGGCCATTATTGAAGCCCAAACACTACATTTCCCACTCCTGAAAAAACAAGCTCAAAGAGGTGACCCATATCTCACACTGATTGATGGAGCCCTCTATAAATTACGAATGCCCCACAAGAGGGCGCCACAGTACCCAAGACTTGTTATGCCACCACCCTACCAGGAGAAAGTAATAAAAAACGCGCACCTTCAATTAGGTCATCTAGGGATTATCAAAACCATGCATAGAGTAAATGAGGCTTACATGTTTCCTGGATTGAAAAAAACGGTCCAACACGTCATTCATAACTGTCCAAACTGTGCCTTACAAAAAGTACCTAAAGACAAAGTAGCTATTCAAAAAATGCCCGTTCCCACACAATGCTTCCAATTTATCTCATGTGACCTTATAGGCCCATTTATTGCAAGTGAGAATGACAATAGATATGTTCTTACAGTCATTGACCACCTCAGTTCATTCTTAGAGGTCTTCCCCATCCCAGATAAAACATGCAAATCTGTATGGACAGCTCTGCACCAGCAGTACTTTGCTCGCTACGGCACACCTAAAACCATCCTTACAGATAATGGCCTGGAATTTAATGCTAGAGCATGGGAACAATACCTTAATGAACTGGGCATCGAGCACAGAAAATCCACTCCTTATCACCCACAATCAAATGGAAAAATTGAGAGAGTCAATCGGACAGTAAAGGAACTCCTGTCCAGGATACTTGCAAATAACCCTGAACAATGGGAATCTGCCCTCAGTGATGTACAATGGGCTCACAACAGTTCCCATAATGAAGCTACAGGTAATAGCCCATATTTTGTGGTATTCGGGAGACACCCAAATGCTCCATTACGCCACATCAACCCAAATGTTGCTTACACATTAACTGACAGAATACAAAGGATGCACAGCATCTGGCTTGAGACGCAAGCCCACATTCAAGCTAGCCGCATACCAGACAGACTGAGGTCAGAACAAAAAGCTTCTGCACCAGAACTGGCAGACAATACCCCAGTTTTACTAAAAGCAGAGAACCCTCTGACTTTTACTGCTAAATGTGACCCCAACTGGGTGATCACACAGCAGCGAAACACTACCTGTCACATCCAGAACCAACAAACTGGTGCAACAAAGAAAGTGCATCGCTCAAAAATTGCACATGCACCAATCAATGCTGACTGGACCATGATCAACACAAAAAGGCCATCCCACAAACGTCACATTCGCAAAGACTCGAAAAAAATCCCTGTTCTGTCCCAGCAAACAGACAGATTGCCAAGAAAAGGCAGACTTTCCGCTAAGCGCCCTGGTAACATACGTTTTACTAATCCTTTCGCCTGGAATGGTGAAACACCGAACTGTTACGAATGTGCACGAGCTGGTCATGTTGCGGATGACTGCGACATTCGATTATACAGGGTTCAACAGGGAGATCACTCAGGCATTCCCCCTAAATCTCTAAATAGAATTCGGGCCCGGCTGAATAGGTCTAGCAAAGGAAAATCTCCCCTAGATAAACTGTGCCCATCAAGGAATAAACAAAGCCCTACACACATCAATGATGAACCTGTAGCAGGCCCATCACAGGCTTATATACATAAGCCCACAGTTCTTAGACGTAGTAGCAGGAATACTAGAAAACTAAACTACACACGCCTTCATGAACAAGGCTATGAACATGACTACTAGACAACCTTACCTATCAAACCTTACATATTTTCAGATTGTGGGAGACACTGTTAACAAAAGAAGGCCAATTTTAAATACGCATCAAACATGGCACCCCCTGTCCCCGTGTTGGTTTGGCTGTGTCTTCTGGGCTACTCCCAAGCTGCACTTTCAGGTAATGTCTCAACACTTTTCAACTTTACTCCCATAAGACATGGTATTGTTGTCCATGAACAAGGGGAATGTTTCCATGAGAAAGGTTCATGGTCACTGCTGGTTGTTTCTCCGCATCCAACCCTACATAGCAACGTCTTGGAAACTCTGTTGACGTTTAATGCCTCCATCCAACGGGCTAAAACATATGACCGTTCATATCCTCTCTGGACACGGAAAATCAATAGGCTAATAAAGTATGTGCAAAACCATGACGCTTTACATAGGCAAAAACGGGGACTGTTAGATTTTGTGGGAGAATTCTCAAAATCCCTGTTTGGGATAGCAACACAAAAAGATTTGGAAACGTTCAGAGAGGCATTTAAAAAATTGGCTAAGTCACAAGAGGACACTATCAGTATCTCTAAGAAAATGGTCACAGCAGTTAATGAGATAACAGTAGTCGCAAATGAGCATTCAAACCAACTAGCCCTACTTAACAGTACTTTAAATCTCTGGAAAAATTCATTAGAATATAACTTAAGAACATTGGCTGGCACTACAAAATTATTACAACATGCTCGGGAAATGGACTTACACATTGATTACATTGAGGATATTGTCCAAGAATATAGACTAGCATGTGAAGTATATAAACTAAAAAGTGCATCTGTTATGCACGGGTATATCTCTCCAGATGTTCTCCCCATGAAATATTTAGAACCAGCCCGCAACAAGATTTCAGCTCTTGGGTTTGGAATACCCCCGCCAGGGTGGATATATAGAAATGTCAAGGCTCACCTTGTATCTGCGTCAAATCTAACTTTAAAATATGCTATCAAAATTCCAGTTTTCGAGAAAAACCCATACTTATGCTATAACCTCCACTCATGGCCTTTACCTATCAAGCCAAATTTTGCTATCACCTTTAAGATTGTGACCTCAGTCGCAATAAACATGCAGCAACAAATCTTATTCATTCCAAGAAACTGCTCAGGGCCTAGCCCTTTTCTCTGTAAGGGTACCCCGGTACTCTCAGAATCACACTACAGGTGTGAACAGGCAATAATCCATGGCAACCAAGCACTCAGGAAACACTGCCTGTTCAAATTGGTACATTTTAATATTTCTCAGGTTTTCCGGCCATCCCCTCTACACACTGTTCTTAGCTTTGCCGGAAAACCTTTATCACTGCACTGTATGCACAAGCGGCCCTCAAAAGTGGCCCTGCAGCCAGGAGTTTATTCTATATTCCTACACCATACATGCTTCTTATTTGGCCCTTCATGGCACATTCAAGGTTTGCTAACAGAAGCTTCGATAATCGATCTGCCAGTGCTCTCTTTCAATGTCAACCTGTCAGCCCCCATTAGAAATACAGATTTAATAACATTGAAACACCTGGCTGCCATCCCAAGCTGGCACAGCTTCAAAAATTTATCCCTCATTCCACCTATAGAATCAACGGGTCTCACATTATTTGACTTTTCAGACCCATCTGACTGGTTTTCCTGGATTTCTATTATGCTCCTTATGATAGCAGGGGCTGTAGGCCTTATCGTTCTTTACAAATTTAAACACATCCTCCCCACATGCAGCCCAAAGGCCTGTAGCAAGCAACAACAAGATAATTCAGACAGTACTCTAGATTCCAAGCCGCATCACGACCTTCAGCCGCCCCAGTCAGGGAATTTGTACCCAAATCTTGAGAGAGACTCCCAAATACAACATACCTCCGACATTGTGTAAACTGACAAATTATTGCCCAATGACTTACTGACCCCTACTGTGTCATCTCTGCCAAAACTCCATGCTGACACTCCCCTGTATATAAATATATAAAAAAAAAAAAAAAAAAAAAAAAAAAAAAAAAAAAAAAAAAAATAAATAAATAAAAAAAAAAAATAGTTAGCATTGTATAGAAAACACCCGACGCCATGTGCGGTTAGAATGATTTGTACAAACAATGTGTCTTATTATTCCCTTTAAAGTTTCAGATTGCACACTAGAGGGCGCCAAGGTCAATCCCATGATGTTTATATTTTGTTTTCTCTTTTGCAGCATCAACAAACACATGGTAACCCCTGGTCAAATCACTATAAAAAAAAAAAAAAAAAAAAAAAAAAAAAAAGGGGAAAAGATACTGCTGCTGTTGTCTTTCGTTTCAGGTGTGCCTATCCTTCCATGAACAAGCGGTCTCCTTATTCCTGAAAGTCATTGTCAACAAACATTGCCGTCTCACCAGTGACACCCTGTGACCTGTGCCAACGTTCACAACAGCCAGAAAATGTGGACGCTCTTCCTGAATACTTTCTCCAAAATTAGTTAAGGCTTATAGCGCCACCAAATGAACTGAAAATGTAAACTTAACATCCTATGGATCTAAAGTGCACTAAAGGACGTCAAGCACAAACTCTAACGGCAAATGCCCGCCTTTCATGTATAAATATATATATATATGTATGTGTGTGTAGGTATAGGTGTGTGTATATATATATATGTATGTATATGCGTATATGTATATGTGTATATAAATATATATACTTGATTTATCACTGGACACCTTGTATACCATGATTTTATGTCACTTATATCTTATGTATTCTCAAATAAAGGTTACCTCCCTAAACTCCCACAACACTTATCAGACTGCTACTCCCTTGTTTTTCCTATAGTACTGCGTAGGGAGAGAACACTCCCTGCCCGCTGTTGAAGCACTGGACAAACCTACCTCCCCCTCCCCACTTGGGAGTTAGGGTTGGGTAGCCGGCTTGCAGCCTTTACACAGACTATGGGGCCCTGTAAAAACACACCTCCAGCTGGTGACGTACTAGGACTGCGACCACAAAATTTTCCACTATAGTGAAAAATTTTCCCCATAGGAGGGAAGGATGTAGCATCCCACTCTACATGATGCTTAACCTTTGCTCTTATTGACCTCCTGTTGACCAGGGCGGGGCATGCTGATGACTGACAGTCACCAGTTATGCCCTGACCAATCACCAGGCAGTGGGTACTTTACCCTGCCTCCCACAGATAGCATAAAACTAGGCATCACTGACTGATTCGGCCTTTTTGGACCTGAGCATCAAGAAGAGTCGGTTCGTGCAGTGCACACTATCTTCGCTCGACCGGTGCAGTCCTAGGTATGTGTATACTACTATCTTAGATAACTTAGCAGTCACCATAATGCAGTCTTGATAATGTGTGAGTGTAGGCTCTGTATATATAACCAATACAAACTTGTTGTGGTTCTTTCAATTTTCCCTAAGTGGTAAGACCCAATATATTTACATTCCCAAATTACAGTATTTTAAGAAAATACTACAGCATAACATTATGCCAACAGCCAATGTTGCACTGAATGACCTACAGTGACCAAAGTGGACTGCTTGACTGCTTGAATACAACAAGAGCCTCCAAAAAAAAAATTCAATAACTAGCCTAATTTTGCAGCTTTTATTTTCAAATTTCAGATTTTAACAGATTTAATCCTTATGTGCACATGCTGTGAAAATTAAATCCACAGTACTTACAGGAAAAAAGCATGCAGTGGCCAAAGTTGGGCAAAATTTAAGGTACAGATTTTTTATTTTTTGCTAATATTTTAAAAAATTTAAAAGATTTTGGTCTTATTTTGGGTATACAATTTAATTTTGATTAATTAAAGTTACATTACTGGATAAAAGTCTTTAGCTTTAACATGTTTTGTGTTCAGCGATCAAATATCTTTCCCTGATTTTTTACAAAATGCATTATTATGCATTAACTTTTTTAAATTATATAATACAGACCTTATTTCTGGCATGTACATAGGAACTATATAGAGGAATATTTATGGTAAATATGAGGAAAAACAGATGAGTCGTTTTGATATTAGGCAGTCCTGAAGTGTGAAAATAGTTGTAATAAAAAATTGAGGTTTTTCCTTAATTTCTCAAAGGAACAAAGTCGCAAAGACCCAGTTTTCGGTTTGGTAGGAGATCTTGGTGACTTCTAACATTATGCCTTTTGAATGATTTATTGACACAATACATAGTAAGTACATTCATGTGGTATTCTACCTAAGCACATATATAAATATAAACATGTATCAATAGATTGAGCGCAAGCTACTTAAAGCTTATGAAGCTCGCTCCTGAATTCTAAAGTGGTAATTTTCTGATGCATGGCAAGGGGGGGGGGGGGTGTGATGTTAACATATTGATGACTGGAGTATCATGGAAGATGTGGATAGCATAATGACTATGTTTTTAGTTGTGATTTGGAAAGTGTAAGGTGCCAGTTGAGAGGAGAGAGAGAGTTTTGGTGGGTGTGGGATGAGTTTGTCAAAATCGTCAAATTATTTTATGTTAGAATCTGTTTGAGTTTTCAATAAAGTTTGCTACCGATTCGAATATTTCCTTGTTTGATTTGTCATCTATTTTTGGGTTACCAAAAAGTAAAACTTTTAATGGGGTATCCCTAGGTAAGTATGTTTTCCTAGTGGAGTTATAGAGGTGGCATTGCAGTAGGTAGTGGTTGGGATCTTCTGATGGGTGGCCACATTGACATTTTTTGGTGTCACTAATATGTCTTGTGTACATATGATAATTTAGATCACTACTTTTCATTCTCATGCGTGCATGGATTATTTGTGATTTTCTGGTTCCTGAGTTGTAGTACGTAGGTGTTTTAGTTCTTAGAGCTGATTTTTTCAATTGGTAGTTTAATGAGGCACTTGTTAAGCAAGCTTTCTTATCAAGATCCATTTGGTTCCATAATCTGATTGATTTTGGGAGAAAAGAGTTGAAATATAAATCAGTTCTTGCTTGTATTGGAGTAAGGTTGTGTATTACAAATCTGGTTTCGTATATGTTACTATGTGGAGGTGGAAGAAGAATGCGTAGATACTGCGGACTTTCGTTGTTAATCATTTTATGTACAAGGAGGATTTGTTTGTTTTCTCTTCTCTTTTGGAGAGTTTCCCATCCTGATTCAAGATATAAGAGTTCATGTGATGTTCCTTTTACCCCTCCCGTTACAATTCTTGCAGCTATCAGTTGTATTTTTTCAAGTGTCTGGTCTTGTTCCTGGGTACAGTTGCTCCATAAGATGTTTCCATATTCTAAGAGGGGTCTGATATATGAGAAATATATATTTTGTAAGGTTGTTCTATCTAGGAGATGTTTTAACTTGCTTAAGATTAGAAGTTTGTTCATTGCTTTAGCTGCAATGTAGTTTATATGTTCTTGCCATTTGCAATTATGGCTAAGGATTATTCCGAAATGTTTGTGCATTTTGAATCTAGTTATTTTTGTTTTATTTAGGTATCAGTCAGGGAGGTTTACAGGTGCTGTTTTCCTTGAAAAGAGTACCGATTCAATTTTTCCTGCATTGAAAGTGACTAGCCATTTCCTTGACCACTGGTAAATCTTTTCAAGGTCAGCATTTAGTATCTGGGCTGCTCGGATGGGATTTTCTATGGCTAGGTATAACATTGTATCGTCCGCAAAGAGACGAATATTACTTGTGAGTTTTTCTCCTATGTCGTCGATAAAGACTAAGAAGAGCAGGGGTCCTAGGATCGATCCTTGTGGTACCCCTGCCTGTAGGAATTTCCATTCCGAGGGAGCATTTTCTATAATAACTCGTTGTTGTCTATTTGTTAAATAGTTGTATAACCATCTGTGCAGTTTACCTGTTATTCCTGCTGAGAGTAGCTTACTGAGAAGGCCATCTGTCCAGACTTTATCAAAAGCCTTACTTATATCTAGAAAGATTCCTATTCCTTCTTTTCCATTGTCTAAATCATAGGTGATAGTATTGTACAAGTCTGTTAATTGATACACTGCAGAGTCTCTAGATAAAAATCCTGATTGGTATGCTGATATAATTCTGTTTTCTTTAAAGAAGTTAAGCATTCTGGCAAATATAATTTTCTCTATTATTTTACATATACAGCTTGTTAGTGATATGGGTCTGTAGTTTACTGGTTGTTTAGGATCACCACTTTTAAGGATAGGTGTGACATTTGCCTTTTTCCATAGGGTGGGTAGTTTTCCTGTGTTAAAGGAAAGTTCAGCGATTTTTTTAATAGGGTATGATAATTCTTTATAACATGTCTTTAGAATGAAGGGATGTATATCATCTGGTCCCTTAGATTTACTTGTATCTAGGGATTTCATAATTGATTCTATATCATTTATTTCGAATTGTACTTCTCCTAATTTGTTATTTGTTTTTCTTGGTGTTAAGGGAACATAGTTGCTATTGTGGTTAAGTATTGTTTGTTGTATAAATTGGTTGTTTAACAGTTCTGCTTTTTCTTTGGGTAGTGTAACATACAATTCATTTCCTTTGTCCAGTGGTGGTAGTGTCTTATGTGTTGTTCCTTTCATAAGGCCTTCTATGGTTTTCCACCAGTATGTCTTGTTATGAAGATTTTCCTTCAGATCATTTGCTAGTTTTAAAGGATATTTACTTTTGGCTTTTCTGACCTCAGCATTAAATTTGTTACGTGAATTTTTGTATAATTCCCAATCATTTGTATTTTTGGTTCTCATTGCTTTGGATCTGATTCTTAAGCACTTGCGTTTTATTAATTTTAGTTCATGAGTGAACCATTCTTTATTGGTAGTTATGTTTTTAACTGTTTTTACTGGGATGCATTGTTCTGATATACAGAGGACTGTGGATGTAAATTTTTCGTAAACTATGTCGATATATTCTTTTTTGTCTACAATATTATCCCAGTTAATTTTCTGGAGCATGTCTTTCATTTTAATATAGTTTCCTTCTTTATATTTCTAAACTCTAAAGGGATGGAGTGCATGGACAGGTTTATTCCAATATAGTTTCATGTATACTGCATTATGGTCGCTGTAGTGTTTGGGGAATGTACCACATTGTGAAATTTGATCATTAAAATTGGTTATTATTACATCTAGTAGGGTTTTACTTTTATCATTTATCCTTGTTGGTTCCTTGACATGTTGGATTAGGCCAAGTTCTTGTAATATGACTTTCAGTTTTGGCTTAGGATTTTCAATGAGTAAATCACTGCCTATTATGCCTATTTTTGGATTCCTAGGTCTTACGGTTTCAAAACGTGCTACATCTACGGACGGACAGACAAACAGACGGACGATGGACAATGGACCATGACTATAGCTCAGATGACTTAGAGTCAGTGGAGCTAAAAATGGAATAATGTTGAAGAATGTAAAAAGCTCAAAGTATCTCTCAGTAAATGAGTGTGTTTTCATCTGTCTGTGTGCAAAAATTATATGAAAAATTGATTTCTTATTTCGAGGTACAGAGCTGTGTTTTCTAAGCACAGCAAACACTATCAGCCAGTGGCTTTAAAAGTGAAAAAGGATTGGAATATAGATATACTCCAGATATCCAGAGAGCTATCCTGCGTAGGAGGCTGGAGGACAGCAAGTCCATGGCGAGGCCTGTCCCTATGGGTGACGAAGACCCAAGGAGAATTAGCAAAACTATCCACTCCGTAGAGAGACCACCACTAGAGAACATTGTGAAATCACACAAATCAAGATATGTAAAGAAATGAAAATGTAAAAGAGACTTTTTTGCATATTTTAGAGTTTGATAAATGATTTTATCCAACATAAATCATGGTACTGCAGTGCTGCTTTATGAATGATTGAACTGGATCAAAGATTTTTAATAGTTATTATAAAGGAGTGTGTTTTAACAAAGGAAAGGACAACACAGAATTGACTGATAGCCGTTTTAGAATCATAGTGATATTGATATTATATTTTTATACAAATAGTGCAAAAATCAAGTGACACATTTTCCATCTTCCATGTAGCTTTTAAAAATAATTTCTGTTATACTGAATAATTATTTCTGAGTTTATAATAATATTTTTGGTTTTGAGATTGGATAATTTCTTTAAGAAGGATGTAATTTATTTATATGTAGTCATGGAAATGATTCTGACTTTTGTTAGAAAAACCTTCATCTGCAAAGATTGTCAGGATTGTGATATTTTGACAGAAGATGATCAACCAATTTACTGCTCAGAGTGTTATTTTGGACACTTTGAGATAGACACTGAGAAATCTCAAATCGGCTTTGATCATTTGTAAAAAAAGAAGCAGTCTTAAGGATTTCCTATTAAGAAAAGCAAACAATCTCCATAGTAATTAAATCTTTAAAATTTGGTAAGATGAAATCATAACTGAGCAAGGTATTACCTGTTAGATAGATACAAAGATTGTATCTCTCTAAAGTGCAAGTAAAAATTGCCTTGACCAGTAAAGGGGTTAATATTAACCAGTTACGATAAATTTGGATATATACTTGGTTATAATTCATTTGGATGTCTCATATTTGTTAGTTAATGGATCTTATTGGTGCCTACTGTTTTCTGTTTCTGTAAAGGTGATTCCACAAGTAAGAGTAACAAATGATATAATGATGAACTTATGTATTTGCTTGAATTGTATTGATATGATTCATATTTTCATATATTGTTGTCATGTGCTGTCCTTATTATAATCAGATTAAATGGAGAAACTGGGGATTCCCTTATACTCTTGAATCAAATTGTTTAATGAGTATTAATTTTTTTTCCATTCTGTTTTTACTCATTGTCAGTATAAAGATCATAATATTATAAACAGCGGATACAGTTAATTACTTTGTCATTAATATTATACTAGCCCCATTCAATAAAATTCAATTATGTTAGTGTATGAGATTGTCAAAACCAGAGCCCTTTAAAAAATTTAAAAATTTAAATACAATTCTTTATACATGCAGACTAAAAATGTTTTTTTTTTCGTGAATAAAGTCAGAAACCTTGGAAATTAAATACATCCAGGGTTTCAGCAGGAAAGTGATGATATATTATTTCAGTCATGATTAGTGTGATATATTTTGATATAATATCTTTCAAATCAATAATTTCACTTTTTTTATCTGTATATGAAAAACATGCATTTAATTTTGATGCATTCCATCGAAATATTTCCTCAAATCTGATAAGGAAGAGTGTTGGAGTGTGTCAGAAAGGGGGAGGGGCGCGGGCTGAGGTGACGCAGACGTCTGCTGGACATCAGTCATCACAAGATCATGGCATGTTACTCAGGCAAGTGCACAAACCACACAATCCTGTTTTAGGCTGCTTGGTACTTTCTAAATCTAAGCTCGTGAGTTTTTTTTTAACCAGTGACTTGTGCAATGTCCGTCATTTCTTTTATCAAAATAGATGAGAGAAGCAACAAAGCGTATGTGACAGGCACACGGCGATCTGCTCGAACGTACAGCCCAGTACCATTGAAATTAAACCATTTCACACTCAATAATCATTTATGCGAGAAGAAAACATTTTATAAAGACAAATCAGGTCACGGAAATATATTTCCAATCCAAAAAGGACTTACCTGCAGCGATGAAACCTGCTGTCACAGTTTCTGTCAAATTCTCTGTCAACAAGCCCTCTTGGGTTATGACATGCATACGTATCGATGAATATTCATAGAGGATTCCCAGTGCATATACCATAATGAGGTGGCTGAGGGTTACTTGCGCCATTTCAAACCGCTAGCCAGCCGGCTAATGGTCTTTCTGACCAATGTGATATTAACGAGTCTCGTTGGTATTTTTTTGGTGATATAGTCATGAACTAATTATATTCAAGGAAAGGATAATTTAAAATTGTTTATCATTTTTAAGGAAATATGATTACCCAAATATTACAAAGTATCTAGATACTACAGCTTTAATTATCCCGTTTGTATCAAATTTGTTATTATTCTGGGGGGTATTTTCAAGCCCCATAGCTCAGAGGATATAGATCGCAGTGAACTTATTCAGGTTTCCAAGGAAATTTTTTATTGGCCCCCCTTGTTATTCACTTAAAGATGTTTCTAGGACCAGCAGTTAGATTATATACCCAAATGCCAGCATTTGCCTTTCACATTGTCAACAATCGTAGAGAAGATGGTTGTTTACAGAATTCATGTGTGAGGGTCATTTGAGGCAATGTCAACTGTTTATATTTGGTCTACACATATGGGAATATATTTGTTTCTAAGCTATTATATAATCCTGCCATTCATGTATTGCATTAAATCCGCAGAACAAGTCTTGTTAGAATCTGCAATTCCGGAGGTCCCCACTGACCTAACAACACCTTCCTGTTTTCTGTAGAAGTGATTCTGCCATAACATGTAGATCGTGACCAGAGCATAATATGAATGACAATCAAGGGTATTTTTATTTGTGGTATTATCTGTCGTAACACTGTTACATTTAGAGATTCTACAATGAGTTGTAAGGTTGATGATTGTCTGTCTGTTGGTTTTTGTCAGTATAGGCATGTGAATATAGATGGTAAAGAGACTATATTGGGCTAAAGGTGGTCAGAAGGCGCAAACTACCAATTTTGTAACAAAGATTGCTTAACTAATTAAAAAAAACAACAATATGATGTCAGCTCAGCTATAATTATTTGGAAGGTGCTTGATGTGCAGTTTTGCTGCTTGGAAAACCATGAGATGGCCAGAGTTGGTCAGTATTTGCTTATTGTGTACTGTTTATATTAGACATTTAACTGGATTGAATTTCACGGCATGTTTTCATATGAACCCCAGAGCCCATAAGCATACCAGGTAGTTCCAAAAAAAGGGAAGCTATTCAAATCATTTACAGAATGGGAAAAAGCTTTCCAACAATACATGGCAGTTTACTGTCAGAAGCCTGCATTAGCCATCCATGCTCCAAATATGCTAACTTATATTGACACTGTTGGAAAAATCAGAAATAGTAGGGGGGGGGACTGGCTCTCATATGATGAAAACTTTAGGGAACTGAGAGCAAAATATGGCAGATCATGGAAGGTTAGGCACCCTGGATTATGGATGGATTACGACCCTCCCCTATGGAACAGCCTCCGCTTTTTGGCTCTAAAGACAGGGTCTGTTTCAAATTCAACAAGGGCAGACCATGCATCCAGTCAACATGCACTTATGCACACAAGTGTGCACAATGCTACAAAAATCACCCAGCATACAAATGCAACCAGCACATCCCCCCCCAACAAGAACTTTCTGGTTGAGCTTATATACATATTCCAAATGGGAGAATTTTCCAGGTAAAACTTAGAATATTGCAAGATTTCCACAGATAAGGTTGGATGGTGTTCTGGGATGGATCCTCCCAAAAAAATTTCTGAAAATAGTTTAAAAGTGATATTTTAATATTCAGAGAGTTATCTCAGCAAACAAATGGTGTTCCAGGATGGACCCATTAATAACCTATAATAGTGTTTTCATATTCTTTGTGCACATGTAATAATATTCATCTGTATTAAGCATATATCGCACCCCCAGTACTACAATGCAGTAAGTCACTTTTTCACACAAAATTATATTTTATGTGATTTCAAATGCAGCTACCAGATGGCACATTATGAGGTCTCCCCTCAAGAGGATGCAAGCCTGCGGGCTATTATGCTACAAGTCTGTAACTCGAGGTTGCCAGTGCAACAAGTCAGTAAGTTGAGTTCCAGACTTGTTGCACTTGGCCATAACTGAAGGTATTGAGTTACGACCTGTGTACCGTCTTTGTCAGCCTGCCTATCCTGTGTGTATGGTCACTGTGGTACATTCCTAAGGATAATGTTACAATGTTTTGTGATCAGGGTGTACCTTGCAGCACTGGCCATGGTATGCACACATTTTCTGTTCAAGCTTTAGGTAGCAAACAGACCTGGACGAGAGATTGCTGAGTACAATGGAAGATTTATCATCAGAAGTAAATCCTCTCTAGTGGCTTTTCTTGATATTTGCAGCAAATTTGGTAAGTAAATGACTCATTATGATTAAGCTCACCAAAATGTTAATAGCTACCCTGAGAAAATTATAACATTTGTATTTGTGTGTATGTAAGAAACATCTGGATGGTTTGTTGCCTTAAAGTCACTGTTCAAGTGTTACATCGTTTCTAAACATTTGTTATTATAAAACAAAAGGTTGACGCATTAACTATCTTACTATGATTATAATGCACAATAAATATAAAACAACCCATTTTCAACATATTTTTATTTAAAATTTTAAAGTTTTTACTACTTCTTGTTAATTTCAGGCAATATGTCGGACTTTGAAGACAATTCTGATGAAGAACAACTTGTTGCGATGGTAGATGCCATGGACAAAGATTTAGCGTGTACTACAGCCTCTTTTTCCGTTGTCAAACCCAGCACACCGACCAGTATAACACCTGACCAAGACAAGGAAGGTGAACATGGTGCCAGTACATTGGGTAATACGGCACCCAACCAAGACAAGCAAAGTGAACACGAAGAAGAGGAACTAGTAGGTTCCAGGGCTAGAAAAAGGGCCCGCAAATTGTCCAGCACCTCTGATGAAAGTGAAATTGATAGAGCTTCACAGCGGAAACGCTCGCGTAAGCGAGTGGCAGATCAAAGCCTTTATAAAAGAAATGTAAGAAAAGAAGCAAGGAACAAAGGAAAAGCATATTTAAGTATCAGAGGTAAACATATTCCAGCAAGAGACATGGGTCCTGGATGTGGGGTAAAATGTCGATACAAATGTAAGGAGCGAATAAGCCTGGAGGAACGGCAGAAAATATTTCAAGAGTATTACAAGCTTGATGACATATCCTTGAAAAGTTTTCATGCAAGAAATGTAAAAAGAGAAAAAACAAAACAAGTTAGAAAAAATAGAGGAAAAGACAGAAAATGGAGTTACTTCTGGCATTTCTATGTTGCCGAGTGCAAAATCAGGGTGTGCAAAACCCTCTACCTGCACACCTTGGGAATCAAAGAAAGGCAGGTTTTCACTATGTTAGACAAACTAACGGATGTTGGCACTATTGAACCAGACAAGAGGGGTAAGCACACAAAGAAGAAACTCTCGCCAGAGATTGTACAGGGGATAAAGGACCACATAAACAGTTTTCCAAGAGTACCATCACACTACCTAAGACAACAAACATCAAGAGAATACCTAGAATCGGATCTGACTTTGGCAACTATGTATCGCCTGTATGTCTCACAGTGTGAAGCTCGAAATCAACCATTTGCAAAACAATGGGCATATGAGAAGATCTTTAATACAGATTTCAATATTGCATTTTTCAAACCCAAAAAGGACCAGTGCAATTTCTGTACAAAGTATGAAAACAGTTCACAAGCAGAGAAAGCAGCCATGCAAAATATATATGAAGAACATCAGGATGATAAAAGATTAAGTCGGGAAGAGAAAGCTTCTGACAAGCAGAAATCAGGATCTGACCCCACTTTTACCTGTGCTGTTTATGACCTGCAGAAGGTTATTCCCATACCAAGTGGTGCAACGTCTGCATTTTATTATGAAAGAAAATTGTCTGTATTTAACTTCACCATCTACAATTTAGCCACAAAAATAGGATATTGCTATACATGGCACGAGGGCCTTTCTCTAGAGGTCCCAATGAAATAGGCACTTGTGTCTTTAAATATCTAGATGAACAGCAATCACTGTCCACCAAAAGAGTAGTATTCTACTCAGACAATTGTGGAGGCCAAAACAGAAATAAATACCTCATGACCATGTACCTTTATGCTGTCCGAAAAACATGCGTGGAAACTATAACCCACAAGTTTCTCGAAGCCGGCCATACACAGAATGAAGGTGAAAGCATGCATGGGACTATAGAAAAGGCGAAGGGACAAACACCGATTTACACACCAGAACAGTTCACTACAATTTTACGACTTGCCAAGAAAGATGGAAAGCCGTATGAAGTGCAGGAGCTTTCATGGGAGGATTTCCTTGATTTAAATCAATGACAGATACATACACAAAAAACTGGAACATTGACAGTGAAGGACAAAAAGTTCTCTGGGGAAGGATTAAAATTATTGAAGTTAGAAAGAGCTATCCAAGTACACTGTTTTTCAAAACCTCATACAAACAAACCAACTTCAGATCAATAAACCTTCAACGCCGGATGCGCAATCCACCAAATCTGGCAAATATGGAGCCATCCCAACTCTTTCAAGGGAATAGACCCATTTCACAGGCCAAGCACAAGGATTTGATGGACCTGATAACCCAAAAAGCAGTTCCTAGAATGTATGGAGACTTTTACAGGAGCCTTTCGCAAACCGCTGAGACTGAAGAACTCAATGACGATGGAGAGTTACTTCTTGAAGACACAGAATGGGCACAAGAGTGACTTACAGCATTGTTGCTCTAAACTTATTTTGGTTTTGCTGTGACTGAAACATACTTTATGATAGTTCTGACACTGTTTATGTAAGAATGCGTGTCATGTTGATTTCAGTAAATCACTTGAAAATCCTAGTGCAACAAGTCAGTAACTCCACAATGCATGGACTTGCAGAGTTGTTGCTTTGCTAACCTTTCATGGAGAAGCTGAGGAGGTGCTTAGTGTTGGTCACAGTCAGTACCAGATTGGAGAGCCAGATAGAGCATCATACTGCAGCTGAGCAGTTCAACATACCTACTTCTGGTATCAGAGATAGTTCTGTCTCGGTCAGTGTGACAGAGTCGACTAACCAGGCAGACAAGAGGCCAACGGTGTCACATGTGGTACTTGAAGTGGACCAAGAGCCACCCATCCCAGTGACACCAGTGCAATATCAAACAGGACCCGCATTCCTCGAACTGAAGCCGAGACTTCCTGTATTTGATGGTAAACAGGACTGGGAATGTTTTTGGGTGCAGTTCGAGTTTTTAGCAAAGCAGTTCAAATGGAATCAACAAAAGCAACTGGGCTATCTGATGTCTAGCCTGCAGGGTGGAGCATTGGCTTTTGTTTCAAGATTGAAAGTAGCAGCTAGACCAAGATTACAAGAATTAAGTGTCAGCACTAAGGCGTCGATATGGGGACAATGTGTTACCTGAAACCCACCGAGCAACACAGGTGTTGATCAAGAAGGAACCGAGAGAAAGTTTGCAGGAATATGCTGCCACAGTGGGAGAAGTTATGGCCAGGGTCTATCCTGGGCTGGAGGGCAGCCATCTGTACACCAGTATGCAGATAGAACATATTGTCAAGGGATTCCCAGATCCAAGCTTAGTTTATGACGTAATGAGCAAAAGACCTTCCAGCGTGGAAGTAGTATTGGACCTGATTGAATGGCTGGAGTGCCGCATGTCCTTGAAGAAGGGACCTTTGAATGCCGGGGGGGTGGAAGGTACTGCAGGACATGGCAACCCTGGTCAAGCAACAGGGGATGAAAGCACCCTCGTTACAGAAGAACGGTTACAGGACATGTGTAAAGAACTAACTGACAGCCTCATTCAGCAGATGCAGGAACATATTTCAGTTAGAGTTGTCAATCTGTCAATCTAATGAAATAGAAATTGAAAAGGCTACAAATTAGTGGAACTTCAGCAGACTGACCAGCTCCTTGACCTAGATGCGTCAGACAAACCCCAGAATGATTTTACCACCCAAAAGGTCAATGGTGAATTTATGGATTCCACTTGCCCTCAATTTTTGCCAGGTTCTACATGCCAAGTGAGACAAGTGCTACAATCAGATAAGAAAACTCAAAAGAGTCTTCCCCAGCATCTGGAGGACTTGTACTGGAGAAGTATAGAAAATGTGAATAACCCCAAACATAGAGAACTCCTAGCCAAGATTTTGTTAGACCATCAAGATGTTTTTTCTAAAAACAGCTTGGATTTGGGTTCTTGTTCAGTACTGCAGCATAGAATTGATGTGAATGGAGCAGCTCCCATCAGACAATCATTGAGATGTACACCCAGAGCTTTTGAGGCTGAAGAAGAGATGTATCTTAAGGAACAACTGGACGCAGGAGTAACTACAACCTCAAAATCAGCATTGGCTGCCCCTGTCGTCCTTGTGAGAAAAAAGGACAAGACAGTAACTGGTGTTGTGACTTCCGCAAATTAAATGAAGTTACTATGAAGGGCACCTACCCATGACCACGCATTGACATTTGCCTTGATTGTTTAGCATCTGCTAAAAGTTTCTCACGATGGATTTGCAGAAGGGTTATTGGCAATTTGAAGTCGAACCTGAAGACAGGCACAAGACAGAAATCATCACAAAATACAGCCTTTTTGAATATGTAAAAGCTACCCATGGGACTTTGTAAATCACCTAGTACATTCCAGAGGTGTAAGGAACTAGTACTGCGAGGCCTGCAATGGTAAATCTCCTTATATACCTAGATGATCTTATTGTATTCAGCTCTAACACTGATGAACATTTTAAGAGATTGGCTGAAGTCTGAGAACTGCTTAAGACTGAAACTCAAACCATCAAAATGTAACTTTCTGAAGACACAAGTGTTGTTTCTAGGTCACGTCGTCAGAGCAGATGGGGTTCTCCCTAATCCAGAGTTAATATCAACAGTAGAAAACTGGAAGGAACCCAAGAACAAACAACAGATACAACAATTTCTGGGCCTCTGCAACTATTATCATCGCTTTATATATCACTTCAGTGAAGAAGCAGCCCCTCTCACAAGACTTACCGAGAAGGAGATGGAATCTGAGTGGAACCAAGAATGCCAAGCTGCTTTTGAAGAGTTGAAAGAAAATTTATGTCAAGACCCAATACTGGCATATCCCAAGCTGGATCGTCAGTACATCTTAGATATAGATGCATCGGATGTTGGGACTGGCGTTCTCAGCAAAGTGCAAGATGGCGAGGAGAGAGTAATATGCTATGCCTCTAAGAAGCTAAGCCGCACCCAGCGCCGATACTGTGCGACTAGATGGGAACTCCTTGCTGCAGTAGTCTTTATACAAGAATTCAAACATTACTTACTTGGAAGGGAGTTTATCTCGAGGACAGATCATAATTCTCTAAGGTGGATTTTCAACTTCAAAGCTCCCAAGGGACTGCTATCTTGATGGCTAGAAGTGCTGTCACAATATGATTTCAAGATTGTACATTGTGAAAGTTCAAAACATGGTAATACTGATGTTTTGGTCAGACAGTGGTGCAAGGAAACTGAATGTGACTGTTACAAAGATGGTGTTCTGATTGTAAAGCTGCCATGTGATGCCTGCCAGCAGTGCAGGAAGATGGAAAGCCAGTGGAAATGTTCAATGAGGAGACTGATGATGTGATACCCCTTCAAGACGGTAGACAGGTCCTGCAGTGTCATAAAGTTACTACAAGGAGAGCTGTGAAAGAAGCTTCCAACCCTCAGCATGATGCAACTGATAATACCAAAGCTGATCAAGATTTAGTCATTGTTCATGACTGGTTGGATAAAAACCACCAACCAACAAGGGAGGAGGTAGCCGCCCGATGCTTGCTGTGTGATTATCACGGGCCTTCCGAGGCAGAGGTGACAACACACTGCAAACGACACCATGGCTGTGTGAGTGACCCTAAGCAGATTGTAGTCATCAATCCACGTCCTTATAGGGTGCAGGTGGCAAAGGAGACCAATGGACCAGGAGATTTGTGGCCAGTAACCTCTCCACAGACGGCCTCATCAGCCGAGCAGTGTAGTCCTGCAGCAAGTGCTAGTGAGACCAAAACCTATCCCCCTGCAGCCCTCACTTGGAGACTGCATCTCCTCAATACATCACCTTGCAAGGTCTACTGCGGATCCAACAGTAAGGGAGACTGTGCAGAGCATAAAAACTCAAAAAACAACAGCAAACATGAATATTGGGCATGTGAAGGCTGGCTAAGGCTTCAGGGACACATCAACTGGTCCGAAGAATTGACAGCAATCTTGAGGAGCTGGCTGAAAAGGTTAATCCTGCAAGCGGGAGGGCCCTATATATGCTGGTTGGCCGGATGGAAGAGGCCAGCAAATGTATCGTTTCTGCAACAGAAATGCTAGGCTCAACCATATGTGCCTTAAAGGAGGGAATTTTTTCTTTACTGCAAGGTCTAATCGATGGGGAAAAAGAACTAGCAGCCCAATTGGCCAGCCAGGCCCAATCGTTTCACGAACTTATGCACAAAAACTCAATGAATGGGTCCCCATTTTAGTGTGATTCCCCCCCCCCCTACCTCCAGCTCAAGAGGACTGCCCAGATCAAACTCCAGCATTAAGCAATGGTTACAGTGCTAGCGAGTTTGAGGATATGTGGGATCTGGTGGAACCAGAGGCCTACACCGAGGCCCCCACAATAAGCAATATCAAGACTCCAGCTAATCCCTCGCCCAAGGCTAAAGCCTGTAATACCGCATCGGAAGAAGTGCTGACCAAAGGTCCTGCCCAATTCAGTAATGCTGAAGAGTCTGACGGAAGTCCAACCAGGAGAGAATGGCGACGCCAACATCCAAAGAGGAGACAGGAACAACTACCCAGGCACCCTGACAACAAGAGACCACACTGGGATCCGGTGTTTTCGTTTACGCACAAATGTGCGAGATCGGCATTGTTAAGACACGCCGAATCGGACGATCACCGAATCGTAAAGAAGGTACTTTCTCAACAAACTTATATGAGCGCAGCACAGAAGATTGTATCGGACAAGTTTGAACCGGTCCTAATGGCACAGCTCAGGACGGCAGCTTATATGGCAAAAGAAAATATTGCAGACCGCAAGTTTGGCTCCTTGATTGTTTTACAGGTGAGATAAAGAGACAGCTGATTTGTCCTTTGACACTGTTGGTAAAAAGCAGTAATTTACTCTTATAGTAAAAATAATAAATTATGTCACTGTCAAAAACAGTATTGACTAGTACGTTTAATGGCTGTATGTACAGTAGTACTATAATGAAAGTGGATTCAGATTTATAAGTAGTTAATCACAAATATCACTATTGAGGTAAATCTGTGGTCACTTCTGACAACAGAAGCAAGTTTGACATGTGTTGGCTAATTTTTTTCTTTTGCTATATCTGACTGCAGTTATTATACATTTAATATGGTATTATCTGTGTTTCTTTTATTAATTGGTCAGGAATTTTAATTTAAATCCATTTAAACATAGGTCACATAGGTCTCTCCGTAACTCCCTGTGTCTCATTTATGTAAAATAATCTGATAAAACAAGAACAATCCATCAGTGTATTCATAACAAAAAATATTTAACTATGAATTCACCAAATTATTTTTGTTTTCATTCAGCTGTCCAATGGAGCCACTGTCTTCAGAGAGAAGAAGAAGGGTGTCTATACCAGCTGCTCTGCTACTTCAGACATGCACAAGTGTCTGGCTGATGTCTGCCGGGAGGAAATTCGTGTTAGGCTGGCTGGAACTCCTTTCTTGGGCTTGATGTTGGATGAAAGCCTCAATATTTCTGTCTCCAAAAAACTTGTACTATTTTGTAAGATTTTATACTCTGGGACAATTAAGATCATGTTCTGTGCTAATGTAGAAGTTAAAGATGGAAAAGCTGAAACAATTTGTAAAGCTATATATGAATTTCTTGATGGTGTAGGTGTTTCAGTATCAAAGATTTCTGGGATTGGTACAGATGGCGCAAGTGTGATGACTGGCAGTAAGTGGGGGGTAGGTGTTAGGTTAAAAATGGAAAACCCAAAGATTGTACATTTGGTGTGCTGCACATCGTCTTGCATTGGTGGCCCATTGGGCCTCAAAAACAATACCATTTTTACAGAAAGTGCAGGACACTGTATTGGGAATTTACAATTTTTATTGTTACTCTGCTGTAATGTACAATAAAATAAAGGAACTAACAAAGATCATGAATCTGGCAGTGAAGCGTTTCCAAAAACCCACCCAGGTACGTTGGCTATCTATGCATGAGGCTAAAGATGCAATACATGGTGCTCTATCAGTTCTTTATCTCAGTTTGGACCATGAAGCTGGTTCTGGTGAGGGATCTGGTAAGGCAAAGGGGCTTAAAGAAACCATTCAAACATTCAAGTTCCTGGCCACAGTATGTTTACTTAAGGATATATTAGCTGATATCACAAGGCTCAGTAAGGTGTTTCAACTTGATCTGCTTGGTATTGATCAACTTGAAACAATGTTAACAGCAACAAGGCAGCACATCAAACTCAACACAAAAGTTTGAGGGAAACCAGTCCACCTGCAGTTGAAGAGCTTTTGATTACACTTGAATCTAACAGTGTTTACAAGGGCATTCCAGTGACTCATATGCAGCCCTCTCACAAAGAGCAATTCAACAGGTTAAAGATAAAATTTATTGATAATATAGAGGAAGAATTTAAGAAAAGATTTGATGAGTCAGGTATAGAAGTTCTGAAAGATCTTATCATCCTGCTCAATCCAGTTTTGCTGCCTAAGGGTGTTCAGGGTATTCATGACCATGGGCATGAAAGCTTGTCCAGGGTATGTAGACTTTATGAAGGCACACTCTGCCATGGGCACACTCTGCCATGAAACAATGAAGAAATCCTTTGCACAGTACAAATATTTCATGGCTAATCACAGAGATATGCTCTTACAGGACTTTTGCTTAAAACTTGCAAATGAATGCTCAGATGTTTTCCCAAGCTTCAGCAAAGCTGCAGAATTCTTCCTTACTATACCTTTAACATCTGTTCCATGTGAACGAGGTTTTTCTGTGCAGAACAAAATAATAGAAACAAACTGAGTGTACAGAATGTTGAAAATAAAACACTGATACAAACATGTGATCTTGATTTTGTGATTTTATGCCAAAGGGCATGTGGTGTTTTCTTAAAGTCTGTAAGATCAAAATGCAAACAGTAAATTTCAGGTCATTTAGTGGTCTGACTCTATGGTCACAGGTTGCATTTCAGTAACCATCCTATCTCCTGTATATATTGTCATGCAGTCACTTTAAAACATTTAATTTGCAAGCTTTTAATACTACTAATTCTTGATACATGTATATTCTTATACATCTGGTCTCTGTGACAATGAAAAAAAAAACAAGGGACCCATGGGTCACGGCGCTCAGCTGATCATGATTGGACTATAAATGTTTCTCCACTGTGATACTATATAGAGTCGATAAAGCTGATGAATATCATGGACATGTTGGGCTATTATAAAGGAATGTAATGTAATATGTGAGTAAATGATAAATAAAATTACCTGACTGATGGATTAATAGAGTCAAATATAGTGGTTTATTTTTTATTTATTTAGGAGGGGTTGAAAATTGTGATATATTTGAGCAAATATGAATGCAATGACAGCAGTAATAAGCAGTAGTAGAATGATGAGAAGGCTATTTGTTGAAGGATCTAAAGTGTATGGTAGTCTGCAAGCTTTAAATCTGACAGATATTATGTTATGATTAACTATGCTGATGAAGTGATTTATGAATTTGTGACTGTATGACACAATATCTCTTTAGTCTTGACAAGGTACATTATTGTGATGCCCACTATGTCTACATATTACACAATATTGACATAATTTCTGGCATGTACATAGGTACCTATGGACGAATAGTTATACAAAATATTAAAGTATGAATATATCTGATTCATCTTGTTCTTGCTTACTGAGGTTGACTTTGGGATGGGGTTGGAGAAGGGAAAAGTGAGGGCAGCACGAAGGTGGATGTAGAAATATTCTATTGTAATGTTTTTCATTTATATAAGAATATGAAAAGCTAAGAGGAAAGGGGCCCTCCTACTTGGTTATAGTAAAGTTCTAAATATATGATTGCAAACTAATACTCTGACAAGACTGTCATGAAGAAAAACAGTTAAAGTTTTGAGATACTGTGATGCATATGAAAATTTACAGATGGACAGGCAAGTGGACAGAATGGACTAATACCTTTATTTCACTTTCAAGGGAATAATGCATTTAAGTTTATATATAATCCTATTTTTTTTTAAGCATATCCACTTTTTCCATTAAGAAGTTTTTATCTGAATCATTTTTTTATTTACAGGTTTTATAAATTTTTAATAGAAAAACCTGAAAATATAAGTTAAAATATTAGAATTGTTGCAAAAGTTGCAATCATTATATATACAGAGTAAAAAACTGAAACTATAAGTTAAAATATTAGAATTGTTGCAAAAGTTGCAATCATAATATATCCCGAGTGTAGCTCATATTGGGTCATATTATGCATACACATATATTTTATTATTTTTAAATCATAAATGTTTAAACTGAATTTAAAAGAAAATAATGCCACAACATGGCATCTACAAGAATATTCCTTGAATCACTATTAAAAAGTTTTGCACATTGGAGTTTTCAGTACATGCTTAATTGTATTCACCAAAATAAAATAAAAGATTCAGTAAATTTGATTAAATAAAACATCTTTTCAAATAAAGTATACACACTGTTGGTTGAATGAGAGACAAACATAATCATTGTGCTAATTACTATCCCAGTTTTAATTTATTACTGGAATTAATAGTCAATTTCACACCTGGTGAAGTTTTTACTCCTCTGAAGTAAGGAATTACTTATCTCATGAACATCCACACTTTCATAGCAATACACCACTTTGTGGACACAATTAAATGTACACTTTAATCATTGTAACCCTGGTGGTACAATTCAAAATCTAAAATGTAGCATAGCCTAGAATAAGAATGAATCAAATACAGAAAATAATAACATTTATCTAGTTTATGCACCATCTGGGGGGGGGGGGGAGTGCAGGGCAGAGGGGAAGCCTGCTGGTAGTGGCCAAGCTGAGCCAAGGCAAGCTGCCTGGGGTGGGTTACATAATGCAAGTGAAGGCTGTACTACTAGGTGGGCTAGATGTAAACAACACTTGACATGGTGTATGAAAACATGAATAAAAGCTATTCTTTCCAATCAATTTCTTTGAAATTTCAGATTTTAAAAGATTAAATCCTTATGTATATATGCTGTGAAAATTAAATCAACAGTGCCAAAGTTGGACAAAATTTAAGGTATTGATTTTGTATTTATGCTAATAACTTGAAAAATTTGCAAAATTCAGATCTAATTTTGGGTAAACAATTGAATCTCGATTAAATAAAGTTATATTCCTGAAAAAAAGTCTCTTGGTTAAGCAATTCTCATTTTAGGTGAGTAAATATATTTCCTGATTTTTAAAAAAAATTGCATTATGTTTTGGCCCATAACTTCAAAATAATACCCAATACTGACCTAATTTTTGGTATGTTCATAGAAAATGTATGAAAGAATGTGAATACTAAATATGATCAAAAACAGATCAGTGGTTTTGATATAAGGCAGCCCTTAAGTGTAACAATGGCTTTTTTTATGGAAAACAGAGTTTTTTTTCCTTAATATCTCGAAGGAACGATGTCCTAATGACCCAATTTTCGGTATGGTAGGAGATTTTGGGGACATCCAAAATTATGCCAACAGCCTGGGGAGCATAGAGATGTGCACTGAATGACCTACGGTCATCAAAGTGGACTGCTTGACAATGTAAGGGAATACAACAAGAGCCTCCAAAAAAATTCAATAACAAGCCTAATTTTGCAGCTTTTATTTTCAAATTTCAGATTTTAACAGATTAAATCCTTATGTATACATGCTGTGAAAATTAAATCCACAGTACTTACAGGAAAAAAACGTGCCGTGGCCAAAGTTGGGCAAAATTTAAGGTACCAATTTTATATTTTTGCCAATATTTAAAAAAATTTAACAGATTTTGATCTCATTTTAGGTATACAATTAAATTTTGATTAATTAAAGTTGTATTACTGGAAAAAAGTCCCTATCTTTAACACTTTTGGTCTTAAGTGACCAAATATCTTCCTGATTTTTTTACGAAGTCCATTATGTTTGGGCCCATAACTTTTTTAAATCATATAATACTGACTTAATATCTGGCATGTACATAGTTTCTGACTTAATATCTGGCATGTACATAGAAACTATATAGAGGAATATTTATGGTAAATATGAAGAAAACAAGATGAGTGGTTTTGATATTAGGCAGTCCTGAAGTGTGAAAATAGATTTCTAATAAAAAATTGAGGTTTTTCCTTAATATCTCGAAGGAACGAAGTCCTATTGACCCAATTTTCAGCATGGTAGGAGATTTTGGGGACATCTAACTGTATACCAAATTTCAGATTCGTAGGTCTAACGGTGTCGAAACGTGCCAGTCTTACGGACGGACATCCAGATGGACGGACGGACAGACAGACAGACGGATGGACGATGGACAATGGACCACGACTATAGCTCAGATGACTTATAGTCAGCTGAGCTAAAAATTGATGTGGTACACTTCAGATCTGATGGGTGTGGAGGGGGGGGGGGGAGACAATATAAAAGTAAATATACATTTAGAGATAAATCAAGTGCTGAGGAAGAATTTGGTGAATTTGATCTGGAACTACTCAGCTTCAGGGCAAGTTAAAGGTGAGCTTGACAGTGCAGCAGACATTGTGAAAACTGCAGCAAGAAGGGCAATTTCTGCAACCACTGAGGACCAACTTGTTATTCAGTGTGCCAATGATTTGTACCAGTTTTGCATGTTTTATTTGTCAGTTCCTTGTGGAAAATCTAAGATGCATGCCAGAAAATTCTTTGTGGACAATGAAAAATCCCACCTCTGAGGAGCATGTAATAGAGTGTCCAGTTCTTACCAGCTTCATTGTGTGGCTTCTATTGGGAAAAATTGTGTTTTTCATGTCAGAGATGCAAGCTGTTACTCTATTCCATGTATTGCAGGTAGATATGATGACTGTGAACAGAAAAGTATAGTCTCTCCCTTTGAAAAGAGGTACTTAAGCTCAGATAGTCATGATGTTGTAACACAGCAGTCTGAGGATGTTAATGACTGTAAATGATGTTGAAGAAGATCCACAGCTTTCAAGATTTACCATTAGATTTTCCCCAGTGTTTGTATTAAGGTGCTGTTTGTGCTATTAGACCAAGTGGAAACTATCTGTATGATTACTATCTATTCAAGTAGTGGGGGTTGAAATCATAAGTGAAAGGATTATGAAGTGATTATGGAGCTCATTTTGCTGTAGGTTCCAAAGTAGTTTCAGGATGTTTTTACAACTTTGTTAAAGAAATGAAAGCAGGAAGTATTCACAAATTGAGTAGAAAAAAGTCCATAATTTACAAGGATACTAAACATTGCCTTTGTAAGTGTTAACTTGGAACCACAGAGCTGACCTGTCAATTCTGTAATGTTCGTTTTTTTTGTAAGGTTATAAGTGATTTGGAATATCTGAGCTGTACCTGAAGATATTTTAATAAATCTTACTTTGTCTTGCAGGACAGGCCTCTGGCAATACTGTGTGCAAGAACAGGCCTCTGGCAATACTGTGTGGTAATTTCAAGTTGATAGAATAAATACTTTTGAAAATATTTGGGTGTTTCCATTTAAAAGTTTTTTTTTAGAAAAACGGATGTGAATGTTGTACTTTGCTATATAATATCATTTATATAAATTTGTTAATCAGCTTATTTCCTGTTAAATTCAACTACTATAATTCCAATTCTTTGTTATAACATACATATAGGAATGTACAATCATAATATGAGAAAAAAAAATTTTGGCCAGTTTTCACCCTGGTCATGAAATTTTACCACCTCACGACATGGGACCAATGACAAGTTATCATCTATATTTTGTCTTTTTATCTGTATATATATATATATATATATATATATATATATATATATATATATATATATATGTGTGTGTTTATGTGTATTTTGTTATAAACATTAAGCATAGTGCAAATATTATATTAAGATTTGATTTAGATATGTACATGTTTGTGATGTTGTGTACATTATATTTAAATTCAATAATACTCTTCATTCATTTTATAGTTAGGACAATTTTAGTTTATGTCTTTGCAGGTTCCATACTTGCTACACTTCAGGCAAGTGTGTAGCATCTGATGCGGCTATGATCCAATGGCAAGGGAAGTTGTCCTTAAAGTTTTCAACAAAGACAAACCTGACAAATATGGTGCGAAGGCATATAAACTTTGTGATTCTAGTTCTGGATATTGTTCTAGTTTCAGCTTTAAGTTGACAAGATTGTAGAACTGTCTCAGCTTGGAGTACTTTATGACCTTGTGTTCAATTTGCTTCGGCCATATTTAGATCGTGGTTACCATCTATACATCACCCTTCATTTTTCTTGAATTACTTTTCTGTTAAACTGGAGCCACTGGCATATGTAGGTCAAACAGGAAGTGCTTACCAAGGGGCATCAAGGACATGACTTTAAAGAAGAGGGGGGGGACAATGTTGTTATGCATACAGGACCTCTCATGGCGATGAAAATGTTGGACAGATAACCTGTATTGATGCTATCTACAACATCGTCATCTGAGCAAACTGACATCGGAAAGAAGGATATAAAAAACAAAAGAGGCAATCATAAAGCCATCTTGTATTGTGGAGTACAACAAGTACATGGGGGCAGTTGACAGGTCCTACCAGATGCTCAAGTATCAGTCTTTCGGCACGGTACTTTAACGTTGTGAAAGGAGGTATTTTTACATGTTTGTCCCTTGAAGAGGATACTTCAGTGTGTCTTTAGACGTAATTTGGCTGATGAACTCGTTCATGCAGCTATAGCAGTGCCCAAAGCCAGACAGGGAGGTCATTCTGCTGCAAGACTGAATCTTAAGTGACTGACAAAATGTCACTTCCGAAGCAAAATTCAGAAGAAGGAGGCACAGAAAAATACCCAGCTCGTGTTTGCGCTGTTTCTGATGTTGCTGCAGGCAAACAAAGGCAGCCAGGAGAATCAAGGAAACGGACTGAATATATATGAATACATATGAATGTGCAACTTGTGACATCGGCTCTGCTTGGCCATGTTTTTGAATCTACCATGCTTACAAAGATTATCGGCTTGCCTACCGTTGATGGGAAACCAATGGTTAGAAAATCTTGTCAGACTGCTCTCATAGTGATGTAGTGATATGGTACGTTAATAGCCTTACAGTTTTTTTGAGTTTGTAGTAAAAGCACATGGAAGACATTGCAGGGAGTGAATACGTTTTTTTTTAACTGAAGTGCAGGTAGATATTCACCCAATTACACTCATTTTTTACATATGAATAAAATGGAGGTGTCATAAAGGAAAGACAAATATGTTAAGTGTAATATTTAATAATATTTTTTTTTAAACACTGCCTTATTCCATGATTATAGCCCTCTAAATACACAATTGTGTGAAGCATTCTTACCTTGTTCTGTGGGTGAAATGGAGGACACTTTGGTCCAGAAATTCATTTCACAGACATATCAGCAATATATGATCCTCAACAAATCAAAAAAGAAATACCCTGAGAAACTTTCAAAATTCATGTCAACAAACGTGTCTTTGTCCAATGTGGTACCTTCAGTTGCATCTCAAACATGCAAAATAACTTATGATGGTGTGCCAGACACCAGTGATGATGTGCGAAGTGCAAGTGTCTCCAACATGACAAAGATAAATGTGTGTACAGATCTGGATGATTCTGGTGCAAGTTTGTCAGAAAAAATAAACCTGAACAGTACAAGTTATCCTCAGTCAGAATGTACCGCAGTCGGAATAATTACCACTGCACAAAAACCACAGCAATACAATCACCTTGTTCAAATAAGATGACAAGGCATAGAAATTAAAAGGCTGACATGTGAATAAGAAAGGAAAGTCTAGGCACTACAGGAATTAAAATCTGACAGGGATCACCTAGAGCAAATATCAAAAGAAAAAAATCTGGAAATTGGGGAAAAGTCAGTAACAATGAAAAATGCAAAAGTAAATGTAGCAGTCTAAAGAAACAAGTACAGGAGCTGCAAGCCACTGCAAAGGAGATGTCACAAACTATTAAATCTGTAAAAGGAACAAATTACTACAAAAGGCTGAAAAGAAAAATCCCCTTTATAAAAACAACAGAAGCAGGTGCTCTACCAAAATCATATATAGTTTTATATTATATGGATGCAGGAAATGAACAATAAGATAAATAGGCTGAGAAAATCCCTTTGCAAAGAATAGCTACAGCTCAACTAACACAAAAACTGAAATTGCAGAACAATTTTAAGGTTGAAATACAGAGCATGCCATGTTAGAGGCTAAAATTTTATCATTTTATCAATGAAGAAAAAAAAGCTATGCATAAAAGATGAAAAATATTCTCCTGCTGTTGTTAAATGTGTAATAGAATTGATAGGAAAAGCTGGACTCTTCAGCAAGAACTGCTTCAAGGTTATAAGTATAGTAAGCAAAAATCTGATGGAACAAGAGGTTACCGTAAAAACTCGCATAAAAGTCGAGAAATTTTTCCCCTGAAAAAGCATCTAAAGTTGGGGGGTCGACTTATGTGAGGGTATGAGTCCAAGAGCCCAAATTTGTGGCTTGAATGTCCGACCAACCTGTCGAAGTCATGCCAGATCTGTCACTAACGAAGTTTGTTCACGTTAAATCTCAAGTATATTTGTAGTCATTTTAATCATTAAAATATTTACCTGTATTTTGTTTGTTATTTATTTCATTTTATACAATTAATGTTCATTTAAATAGAAAATTTGGACGTCTATCATTCATTCTAATATATTAAATGACAAAAACAAATGTCAACGAATTTTTGGCCTACCCATCGATGTCGAGCCACAACCCTCACTTACGATGTCGATCCCAATGGAATAATGGTAGGTATATAGGCATTCTATTGAATAAAATTGTTCATCTGTATTTTGTCTGTTATTTATTTTATTATATTATCTCTTTTTTTCAATAAGAATAACCAGGATGTCTTTCAGATACCTACACAGAACCTACTTTCTCTTCTGTTCGGCCGCCATTTTGTGACCTTGTAAATTCCAACCTTTGAACCCTGCCCTTAAGCATTAACCTCGTACGTCGTTCCGCTGTTATATGTGTCCCTTTTTTTAGTTGATTTGTGCATTACATTATTACAGCTTTATTTTAAATTCAAAATTTTTAAATACTCTGTATTATTCTATAGGTAAAAATATAAAACAAGGTTCCTGTTAACACGGCAATGTTAGATTCGTCACTAACGGTACTGGTTATCGTGGAATGTATGTATATATCCATTCATAGAAATAAAATAGGCTGATTTATTTGTATTTTTTTTTATCTGTATTTGATAAGATATATACATTTTATAAAACTAATATATGACGACGCTACTCACCTTACTGATCAATCAGTCAGAACGGGATAACAGTCGGCTTTAATGACATAATTAAAACAAACTCGTGTGCCTTTGTCAGTGCGACTTCAATCAATTAATCAAACTAACAGTTTTCCTTTGATTGCCAAACAACCTCATTCCTCGTCCACCTTTGATCAATTTAATAAGAACAAAGCAATTGACACAGCAGAAGAAAATGAAATGACAACTTAATTAAATACAGATTAATTTCCCTGCGTAGGTTTAGATTGCGTAACGGGTCATACTTGAGCCGATAATAATGATGGACTGTACCAGCTTATTTATATTTTCAAATAATTATAAGTTACATAAACCTCATTGATTAAGAAATTAAAATTCGTATTTTACCAAAATGATTTCATTGCTATTTCTTAAGATTTATATAACAGGTAGTTGTTAATTATAAGTCACTGAGTTAACAATATGTTGCATTTTATATCTCATATTACACCCCATTTACATTGTAGCTAAATGCATATGAAAGATTATACGTCAAACGAGGAATGCGCAATGAAGTTTATTTCATTTTGTATTTGATAAAACCTAAAATAATGTCATTAAAATATTTATATGTATTTTCCCTTTGTATTTGATAAAACAAACATTTTATAAAAACAAATTATGACGACGCTACTCACCTTACTGATCAATCAGTCAGAAAGGGATAACAGTCGGCTTTAATGACATAATTAAAACAAACTAGCGTGCCTTTGTCAATGCCAAGGAGATACTGCAAGGTCTTCCCAAAACAAAGAAGGCACGTCGTGGGCCTGCGTCTTCTTACCCAGAGCTAGAGGAAGTACTCGCCGACTGGGTCCAAGAGCAGCGAGAGAGCGGATACATGGTCAGCACTATGATGATACGTTTACGCGCCATTGCCATCGCCAAGGACAAGAAGTATGGTGTCCCAACAACATTCAAGGCCTCTGTTGGATGGTGCTGTCGCTTCATGGCTCGCCACAACCTGACACTTCGGCAAAGAACAAAGATATCACAGAAACTGCCGGCCGACCTTGATGACAAGATCACAGCTTTCCAGGCATTTGTCATTAAGCACCGCAAGCTCAACGCATATGGACTGGAACAGATCGGCAACATGGACGAGACGCCTATGTGCTTTGACATGCCGGGGGGCAAGAACAGTTGACAGGAAAAACAACAAGACTATCTACGTAAGAACCACAGGGCATGAGCAGACACACTTCACCATCGTGTTATGCTGTCTCGCCGACGGCACGAAACTGCGTCCGATGGTGATCTTTAAGAGGAAAACACTGCCGAAAGGAGAGAGGTTTCCACCAGGGGTACTTGTTCATGCCCATCCCAAGGGGTGGATGGATGAGGCGGGTGTTCTTCTGTGGCTCGAAAAGGTAAATATGGATTCATAAATAAATGTCGTATATAATTTTCTACTATGAACGATAAAAAAATACACTCAGATGAGCGGGAATGGGCTAATTTATTAACTATCAGTTACGGCTTCGAGTTTCTACTATTAATATTAAATAAAACACACACCCATATGAGTGTGAATGAGCTAATTAATTAACCATTAATGCACTGAGCTGGAGATTGGGGGGGGGGGGTATCCCGGGCCAACATGAAGAATTGTTAATGTGGGATCCCACCAGTGTGGGATCCCAGGTGGACTCACCAGCGTCCTCCAGCCGCTTGACGTCGTATTAAACAAGCCGTTCAAGGACAGGGTTCGTGCCGAGTGGCAGCAATGGATGGCGTCTGGTTTGGCTGAAAAGACGGCAGGTGGAAACCTAAAGAAACCTGCCCTGGCATTGGTTTTGTCTTGGGTTAAGTCTGCCTGGGAAGATCTGCCGCAAGATATGGTCAAGCGGAGCTTTCTGAAATGCGGGATATCCAACTCCCTTGACAGCACAGAAGATGATCTGTTATGGGAAGAATGTCATACTGACGATGCCTCGTCTCTCGATGTGGATGACGTGACCGACCAAACTGGCTGGGAAACAGATATGCGTCTCAACCAGGAAGAGTGAGACGAGTTGTTCGGTGCAAGCGAGGATGATGACTCAGACTTTGATGGATTTTGATGCTATTTTATGACTGTTGGGTGTTATTATTGAATGAGTTGACTTTTTACTCTAATATGCAGTGATATATTTGATGCTTGTAATAAACGTTTGTATTCCATTTACATGTTTCTTTTATTTAATTCACGTTTCCTTTCTCTTTCTAACATCTGAAAACCTAACAAGTATCATTACTGTCAAAGGCTGTGCATTCCTCCACATTCTCATGAACATTTCAAACATATTACTTTCTAAATACAAATTATTTAATATCTTATTCAATATTTATTCTTGATATATTGTATATTTATCATTGTTGATCTCTCCATTCTTTCTCTTCATTCTTTTCAACTGCAAAGATAAAATAAAGTCATTCTAACAGTTTATGCATTTGAGTTCAACCTTGACAGCGAGGCCCTTATTAACTTGTATGAATTCCCCCTGACTCAGAATGTCCCAAAAAAATTTTTTACCTAATATTTCACTCCGAAAATCACCCTCGTCTTATATGCGAGGTCGACTTATATGCGAATTTTTACGGTAAGTTAGATGATTTGCCATCTGAAAGTACTGCACTTAGATTTGCAGACCAAGGACATGTTCTCGCCAGATACCACTAGGCAAGTGAAATTGCAAACCCAGCATTTGACATGCACATTGATGGAACCACCATAGACCACACAAAATATGTGGGCATGCAAGTCCACCTAGAGAAAGGTGATACCCTTAGCACTGGTTACACCAGTGTTCACACTGAAGATACCCCCCACACTGTTGAAGATCACATTCAGTGTGTTGCAAGAAGTATCTTCAGTCATAGACCCTGCTAATGTGGAAGCACATGTGAACAAGCATCTCACAAAATTAGTTGGCCTAATGAGTGTCATGCCAATGCTGTCATAAAGTCATTTGGCAGGGCTTTTGAAAGCAAAAGACAAAACCTGCTTGATGTTGATTGAGATGACCGGCTCCATTACCTGCACAGTAATCCCCATTTCCTTCTAGGTTTGAGCAGTGCAGCTGAGGCTGTTTGCAGGAGAAAGAACTTGAAATACTGGGAAGGGACAAATTGCCTGCCTTTGCTCGATTTGGAAATTTAAGGGAGAGTGCCACTATAAGGTATGTAAGGCTGGTGTGTGATACACTGGGACTCTGTGGTGATGAAAAGAATGGCTGTCGTGACTTGTGGCATGCCTTCTGTAAAATGCAAAGCATACAGTTGCTGATTTCGAGCTTTCGCAGCAACAGGTTCGATTTCCTGTTCCAGAGCAGTGTTGCACTGCACTTCAATAGATCACAGGTTGTGAAATTCTTCACAGAGTACCACATGCACGGTAACCTGAGGCGGCAAAGTTTACTTTGATGCCAAATGTGACATCATTGACACCTTCATTGCTGGCCTTGTTATTGTGTACCTCAAAATTACAGGTCCCTTCTGCCATTGGTACGAAGTCAAAATATGTATTTGGATTTCTATAAATACAAGATGGTGACAAAATTTGAGCAGTGGGCAGAGGATCCCAATCTCCTTGCTACCTCTTTCAACTGCCCGTCTGTCTTTGATGGAGAGATTGAAATGCCTGTGCATGACCAGTTTTGCAGTCTGTACAGTGGTGAAACGCTCCATCTTCCACATTTACAGATGTTCCTTAAACATTTCTGTCAGCAGTTTCTGATTGTTTCAAAGTGTCATCTTGAAGACTTCTTTTTAGGAGAAAGCTACTTTGATGTTCAAGATCCCAAACTTGATCACACTGCAAACTAACAATTCTAGTGGGAGAGGCCTCATTTGGTGACTTGGATTTCAGTTCGTTCAGGCACAGGCACTAATACGTGCATCACCACAGCACAGTAACAAGGGACCCATGGGTCACGGCGCTAAGCTGATTGTGATTGGACTATAAATGTTTCTCCACTGTGATACTATATAGAGTCGATAAAGCTTATGAATATCATGGACATGTTGGGCTATTATAAAGGAATGTAATGTAATATGTGAGTAAATGATAAATGAAATTACCTGACGGATGGATTAATAGAGTAAAATATAGTGGTTTATTTTTTTATAAAATTAGGAGGGGTTGAAAATTGTGATATATTTGAGCAAATATGAATGCAATGACAGCAGTAATAAGCAGCAGTAGAATGATGATAAGGCTATTTGTTGAAGGATCTAAAGTGTATGGAAGTCTGCAAGCTTTCAATTTGACAGATATGATGTTTCGATTAACTATGCTGATGAAGGGATTTATGAATTTGTGACTGTATGACACAATATCTCTTTAGTCTTGACAAGGTACATTATTGTGATGCCCACTATGTCTACATATTACACAATATTGACATTATTCAATTATGAGGGACAAACAATATCATTGTGCTAATTACTATCCCAGCTTTATATTACTGGAATTAATAGTCAATTTCACACCTGGTGAAGTTTTTACTCTTCTGAAGTAAGGAATTCCTTATCTGATGAACATCCAGACTTTCACAGCAATACACCACTTTGTGTAAACAATTAAATGTGCACTTTAATCATTGTAACCCTGGTGGTAAATACAAAATCTAAAATGTAGCATAGCCTAGAATAAGAATAAATCAAATACAGAAAATAATAACATTCATCTAGTTTATGCACCATCTGGGGGGGGGGGGGGGGGGAGGGGAAGCCTGCTGGTAGTGGCCAAGCTGAGCCAAGGCAAGCTGCCTGGGGTGGGTTTCATAATGCAAGTGAAGGCAGTACTACTAGGTGGGCTAGATGTAAACAACACTTGACATGGTGTATGAAAACTTGAATAAAAGCTACTCTTTTCAATCAATTCCTTTGAAATTTCAGATTTTAAAAGATTAAATCCTTATGTATATATGCTGTGAAAATTAAATCAACATTGCTTACAGGGAAAAAACGTGCCATTGCCAAAGTTGGACAAAATCTAAGGTATTGATTTTGTATTTATGCTAATAACTTGAAAAATTGGCAAAATTCAGATCTAATTTTTGGTTAACAATTAAATCTTGATTAAATGAAGTTATATTCCTGAAAAAAAAAAGCCTCTAGCTTCAGCAATTCTTATGTTAGGTGAGTAAATATATTTCCGGATTTTTTAAAATTGCATTATATTTTGGCCTATAACTTAAAAATAATACCCAACACTGACCTAATTTTTTGTATGTTCATAGAAAATGTATGAAAGAATGTGAATACTAAATATGATCAAAAACAGATCAGTGGTTTTTATATTAGGCAGCCTTGAAGTGTACCAATGGCTTTTTTATGGGAAACGGAGGTTTTTCCTTAATATCTCAAAGGAACAAAGTCCTTATGACCCAATTTTGGGTATGGTAGGAGAGGAGATTTTGGGGACATCTAACGGTATGCAAAATTTTGGAATCGTAGGTCCAACTGTCGGCCGGACGGACGGACGAAGGACAAAGGACCGCGACTTTAGCTCAAATGACTTATAGTCAGCTGAGCTAAAAATGTTAAAAAGAAATGAAATCCTGAAGGACCCAGCAGGAAAATTCACCAAGCCTGCAGAAGGATTGGTTGGTAAACTCTGGGCATTTTTTGGTGTCCAGTACCCTCATAAGCTTACAAAGACTTGCATGTTCCTTGAGAAATTTATCTTTGCTCACCAAACAACTGTGCCTGATGAGATTGCTACTTAGTCAGTGAAACTCTATCAATATACAAAAATATCAATTATGTATGTTTATGTTCAGTTTCATAGTGTTTTGCTAATGACAGATTACACTCTATCATTGGTCAGCAACTGACCAAGCACCTGGTTTTTGATACAGTATAAGTTGACTGAAGCAAATAAATTAAGTGTACCTTATAAGTTTTTAACTTATTGTCATTTTCTTTTCATGTATAAAAACATTGACTTTCTACCAACTACACTTGTGTTTCCATGCAGAGAATTCCTCTGAAAAAGACTCCTTATTTCCAAAAGGAGGGCCGTAACTTTCAGTAGAACAAGGAGGCTAGGTGCATTCAAGGGTTTTGCTCTCCCCTCCTTCACATAAGCACCTGAACTATACCTGCATTGCAGTGAAATTCCTATAAGATCCAGATTAATGTCTCAGTAATACCATTAAAAAGGATATTGAGCAATAACAGAAACGCCAGTGATCATATACAATATAAATTTCCTTTCACAGGTATACCATAAATGCAAAAAAAAAAAAAAACCCTGAAAAGGTTTTCTGAAATGCCATCAAAAGATAGTAAAAATATCTTTGTTACAGGTTTATTAGAAATACTCCAGACACCGTTTTCGGGAAGAGGTATTTTATTAAAACCGAAAAGGGGTTTTTGTATAGGGACATCTGAAATACCCTTAGCCTACCTTTTAAAATACCCTTGCTTCTAACAGTGTAAAAGATAATGCCAGATGGAGTACTATGACTAGTGTGAGATTTTGTGGTGCACCTTCTTTGTAAGTGTGTTCAAACTATTCAAAGATGAATATAACAAGAGAACCACATGCTACACCCAATATTTTCAGGTGAAGTTTGATATCCACTGACTTCATTGAGTACTGAACTCAAGCAAGATACATCAGTGGTGAAAATCCAGTGAGTTACTCTGGCATCATCAAAAAGGATGAACAGATGGATGAACTGGTGGCCCAACATGTTGACTTAAGCTGCTTATACTATAATCTAAGATGGACAAATATCCGTTGAAAGGATCCAGATGTACTTTGTTAATGCTATCATCACACAACTTTACAATAAGGAAAGAGAACAGTACCGTGGCATTCCCAGAGAACTGAGGTTCAGTGAATAGAAAAGAATGCCCCTTTCAGCTTAGAAGTAGGGGAGAAAAACATTTTGACAATCAATATTTTTGACATAGCAAACATGTTTTTATGAGAGATTTCAAAAGTGATGAGAGTATCAGCATTAAGAATGTTCAGCATGCTAAAACACAGATTGCAATAAAGCAGACATACTAGAACAAAACCCAAACAAGTATCAACAGTTGGGTAAAACCATGCTGTTAGCAATAAACAGACAAGGAAACAAATAAGATTCTCAGATATGAATTTATAGAATATTTATTTGAAAAATGATATGACTGTTAGATCAGCGACATACTGTTACAGGATAAATCATGACAATTAGTTTCCAAAAGTGTTAAAACCCCGGGCTGTTCTATTAGATATGCAATTTATTGAATACTAAAATGATGCAAAGACAAAATGCATGATGTAATCATGGATGATGATACTATTCCTTTTTCAGTAATGACTTGAATTGTGTAATTTCCAGAGAAAAGCTACCCAACATTTTTTTCAATATCATACAAGAACCAAATCCCTTAATTTTAAATTTGTCTATATAACCATTGATTTGATATTTGCTTACACAGCTCAACTTTTCCCATGGCTTATCACTTATTAACAAAATCAAAATGTTGCAAAATATACCTAGAAACTGAAATAAGGTGAGCCAGTTTAAGTAACAATAATTTTATGGGACCAAGTACCTGGGTTCAGAAATAAGAACTGATATTTAAGAGTTATGTTAGCCTTAATGAATATATGTCACAATATGACCTCTTCCATAAATGTTTGTGTTTAGACAGAACAATGATTGATCAGTTACATGTTATTCAAACATCATGCCATGGGTTATTGATAAGTTGAGGCAACTATCATGATAAAATGGAATCTCAAGAACAACACAAGACAAAAACTATGACAACCAACAAAAACATCTATAGAAACTCAAGGCAACTTGTATCATCTTAATGTCTAGGGAATCCAATACATGGCCCCTACCATGATCACCAAAAAAAACCCTCCTTACTGTTAAAACACAATCATAAAGCTCTGAGGGTTAAAGGCTTTTTAGTTGGCTGCTGTCAGCTGTCAATTGGAAGCAATTTTATTGTTAGTGCTGGTAGCTCTACCAGCAAACATGTAAAGAGAATTTTTAGTTTAGGTTCCCAGAGTTGGTGTTTACATATAGCAAGAGGAAAATAGAAAGTTCACGATGATGATAATGATATAAAGACAGTGCTGGTTCATGACTGAAGATGCCACCCTATTTAATTAACATTTTACAATCATCTTTCAGAACCAATGTTCACATTTTAATAATGTTTCTTTTTGATGACCAGAGACTAAGTTTTCTGTATTTCCTCCCTCTCTTTTCTCCTTGGCTGCTGTTCAGTTTGCTGTTGTGGTGATGTGTCAGTTGCTGCTACAGCAATGTACATGAGTAAATATGTCATGTCATGAAAACTGCACCATTTTCTTGTAAAGCACAGCGCTGTCAACTTGAACATATAAATATTAACTTATTTTTGTTGTTGTCCTGATATACTGGCTGTAACAGATTGTCAGGTAAGAAGTAAATATGTCTTATTTATATAGTGGATTTCTTCTCAGTCTTTGTTATTATCCATCAGTTATTTATATGATGAAAGGCAATAATGTCCTCTGTAAATACAGGTGAAGCACCACCAAGGCTGGAAAAACAGACTGACTTAGTTCATAATTTTTGTTTGTAATGCAGCAATTTTCATTAACTGTATTCTCAGTAAACTTAGTGGTATCTGTAAGATGCTGACTTACAACTGGTGCACTCTACAGTAAATTTGGTGTCTAGTGTGCTTTCTTTTCATTTCTCTTAATTGGAGGTTGTAAGCACTATCTGAATTTGAGCATTTGTCATAGCTTTCTTAGTTTTTAGTCCTAACAGTAACTGATTTTTTTTTTACACCAGTCTATGGTCTGCAATCATTTGTATAAGGTACCTTCTCCACAAGCTCTTTCAATTTATAATGAAATAGGCTTTCACATTTGCCCTGGTATTTTTAGCACTGCTTCATTTTGCATCTTTCTGTTACAGCTGATCACTGTAGCTGTGAGGTCCTTGAGCTGGGCCAACCAGTTGTGTCACATGTAGCCACAAGAATATGGTGCAGGACAGTTTCTGTTGTCCAGTCTTGAGAGACACATGACTGTTGGAATAGAAACGTAGTTTCTTCTTTTCTGGATATACAGCATAGTTTTTTAAACATAAAGCATGTAGATTTGAACAGTTCATCCAGGTACAGCTGCTGGTCGGATGTGAGTGATCTCCTTCAGCTTAGTGACTAGGACTAGATGTTAGACATTTCTCCATTTAGCTTGGCCTGGGAGTCTCAAATCTTTTGCTCTACCCTTTGGGCTCAACTTTGCCCCTTGTACTTTTACAGATATTGCAGAAACGGTTGCAGCATCAATAGCAATGACAAAAATTTGTTTACATACACAGCACTTATGACAGCAGTAAATGCACCTTGTCAACAAGGGATTTCCATCAGGTGCCAGCTAAATCCATTTTGTGTGCCCTAGTGTAAGGGCGACGGTTTATGTCTAATTGTCAAAAACAACTATAATTCTGTGCGTATTCCATTGTGGTGGCACTCATCAGACAAATTACTTCCAAAAATGGCTATATGTCTCTTGCAGATTTTGAATCATTCCATCTGTTTTTCTATGCAGATTTTTAAAGAAGTCTTCATGGCCACACCAAGATAGTCACTGAGTTGTAAGGGTACGGTCAAATCAATGCCAATGTGACTCCCAACACTATCATCCAGTACACCTATTCATGTAGTTTCTCCTCAACTCTGCTAGGGACATGAGCTTGTATCCAGTGGACTACAATCACCATACAGGCCACCCCCATCAATTAAGTCTGTTCTTTAACAGCAACAGATTCAGCATTCACTTGGCCAGCAACAGCAGCACTGAACTCACTTTTAAAATGAATTTCTTTTGAAGGCCATTTCTTTGACCAATGCCCCATAAAGCAGGACACAACACAATTGTTAACTGGACAGAATTTAGTTTTATGGCTTTATCTTCAGTGACGAAACCTCTAGATCACCAAAACATGAGGCCAAAAAAAGAGAAGTGATAAAACTTCAACACCGTCACAACACACGACAAATGATGAATCTGGGAGATGATTACAACACAAGGCGACATTTATGTAATGCAATCAAACCTCTTAACCTTCACTAAACAAGGCAAACATTATGATAAATGATGAAACCTCTTGACCCTCACAGGAAACGGCAACTATTATTATTAATGATAAAACCTCTTGACCATCACAGTAAAAGGCAACCATTATAAATGATGAAAATGTGACCATCAAAGGAAAAGGCAACTATTATGATAAATGATGAAACCTCTTGGCCATCACAGGAAAAGGCAACTATTATGATAAATGATGAAACCTCTTGACCATTACAGTAAAAGGAAACTATTATGATAAATACAGAAAATGTGACCATCATAGTACAAGGCAACTATTGTGATAAGTTATAAAATATCTTTCAGACATACATAACACAAGGCAACCATTAATAAGACAGATGATTGTATGAGCAAAATGATCAACACCGCTGCAACAAGTGCATTCAGGCTTTTCCTTGGACCACAGGATGGTGTTGATTTTAAAATTATATGTTTATAAAGGTACCAGATGCATCCATGAGTAATCTAAATACCTAAACTAAAATTTACAATAAGCGTGGGAGCAGGTTTTACTCTTTCAAATCATGTGATACATAACTGGACATGATACAAAAAATGATGTTAATAAAATAATGTATGAAAGCATCTTACACACTTTGTAGCAGGGCTGCACAGCTGATGGAAGCAGAGCAACAAAGTTCAACAGAGAATTTATCCTCTGAGCTGTCCTCTGTGGTGGGATTTTCACACTGTGCACACTGACATCCCACACCTTTATTTAGGTTTATAAATAAGCCTATTATTTAAGCATATCCATTTTTTCAATTAAAATAGTTTTTACCTGATTAATTTTTTTAATTTACAAGTTTTATAAATTTGTATTAAAAAACACTGAAAATATAAGTTAAAATATTAGAATTCTAAGTTGTAATCATTATATATCCAGAGTGTAGCTCATATTGGGTCATATTATGCATACACATATATTTTTATTATTTTTAAATCACAAATGTTTAAACTGAATTTAAAAGAAAATAATGCCACAACATGGCATCTACAAGATTATTCCTTGAATCACTATTAAAAAGGTTTGCACATTGGAGTTTTCAGTACATGCTAAATCTAATTCACCGAAATAAAATAAAAGATTCAGTTAATTTGGTAAAATAAAAACATCTTTTTAAATAAAGTATACACACTGTTGGTTGAATGAGGGACAAGCAATATCATTATGCTAATTACAATCTCAGCTATAATTTATTACTAGAATTAATAGTCAATTTCACACCTGGTGAAGTTTTTACTCTTCTCAAGTAAGGAATTACTTATCCGATGAACATCCCCACTTTCATAGCAATAAATGTGCACTTTATTCATTGTAACCCTGGTGGTAAATACAAAATCTAAAATGTAGCATTGCATAGCCAAGAATAAAATGAAATACAGAAAATTATAACATTCATCTAGTTAATGCACCATCTGGGGGGGGGGGGGTGTGCAGGGCAGAGGGGAAGCCTGCTAGAAGTGGCCAAGCTGAGCCAAGGCAAGGTGCCTGGGGTGGGTTACATAATGCAAGTGAAGGCTGTACTACTAGGTGGGCTAGATGTAAACAACACTTGACATGGTGTATGAAAACTTGAATAAAAGCTACTCTTTTCAATCAATTCCGTTGAAATTTCAGATTTAAAAAAATTTAAATCCTTATGTATATATGCTGTGAAATTAAATCAACAGTGCTTACAGGGAAAAAACATGCCATTGCCAAAGTTTGACAAAATTTAAGGTATTGAATTTTCATTTATGCTAATAACTTGAAAAATTGGCAAAATTCAGATCTAATTTTGGGTAAACAATTGAATCTTGTTTAAATAAAGTTTTTTCCTAAAAAAAAGTCTCCAGCTTCAGCAATTCTCATCTTAGGTGGGTAAATATATTTCTTGATTTTTTAAAAAGTGCATTATGTTTGGGCCCATAACTTAAAAAAATTACGCAATACTGACATCATTTCTGGCATGTGCATAGCAAATGTATAGAACAATATATATGATCAAAGTCAGATCGGTGGTTTTGATATTAGGCAGTCTTAAAGTGTAACAATGGATTTTAAATGGAAAAATGAAGTTTTTAATTAATATCTCAAAGGAATTAAGTCCTAGTGACCAAATTCTTGGCATGGTAGGGGATTTTGGAGACATCTAACTGTATGCCAAATTCAAGGAACTTAAGAGCTGAAGCTGGGGAGCTGAGCTCTAGCAAACTGCATAATACTAGCTTGATGTAAACAATATGTGACATGGTGCTTGAAAACTTGAATAAAATCTACAGTTTCTGATCAACTGGTTTCAAATTTTTGGTGTTAACAGTTGAAATGGTAAAAAAAACATGCTTTGAAAATTAAATCCACAGCAGTTACAGGAAAAAAAGTGCCATGGTCAAAGTTGGGCAAAATTTAAGGTACCAATTTTTTATTTTTGCTAATATTTTAAAAAAATTTTTAAAGATTTTGATCTAATTTTGGGTATACAATTTAATTTTGATTAATAAAAGTAATATTACTGGAAAAAAAGTGCTTAGCTTTAACAATTTTGTGTTAAGTGATCAAATTTCTTTCCTAATTATTTACAAAATGCATTATGTTTGGGCCCATAATTTTTTAAATTATATAATACAGACCTAATTTCTGGCATGTACATAGCAACTATATAGAGGATTATTTATGGTAAATATGAGGAAAAACAGATGAGTGGTTTTGATATTAGGCAGTCCTGAAGTGTGAAAATAGGTTTTTAATAAAAAATTGAGGTTTTCCTTAATTTCTCAAAGGAACTAAGTCACAAAGACCCTGTTTTCGGCTTGGTAGGAGATCTTGGGGACATCTAACATTATGCCAAATTTTGGATTCCTAGGTCTTACAGTTTCAAAACGTGTCACTTCTACGGACGGACGGACGGACAGACGGACGGACGATGGACAATGGACCACGACTATAGCTCAGATGACTTATAGTCAGCTGAGCTAAAAATCTGTTGTTTACTTTTAATAACTGCAGGCTGTGGCACAGATAGAGCACAGCATTATCCACATGGACAGCTGTTCCATTACAGTCGTCAAAGAAATGCTTGAATGTGCCAGGCCTGCTTAAGGTGACTTTTTGAAGGAGAGTTATTCAGTGTAGAGAATGGAGAAGCCCACACCTTTCCCTGGAGATCCCACACTTAGAACAACCTTGTTTCAAAGCCATCAGCTCAGTGTCTGGCACAGGAATATTATAGGAGAAAGGGCACAAGTAATAACGTTAACCATTTGACTCTGTTAAATGGGAACTGATCACCAGAGGCAATTGGGGCCCGATAAGATACAGTCAGTAGGGTGTCAGTCGGTCTGTTAATATCATTAACCCCTGGTATGTCTTCCCTAGCTAGTGACAGGTACAGCACGCCAGAGCCCATCGTAGGTCATTCAGGGGCAGGCAGCCTCCTAGGTAACAGTGAACTAACTCAGCCAAAAATCTCCGAACTGGAACGATTCAAACAAACTTGAGAAAAATTGTTCCAGGGATCATTTCTGTGAAATATTGGACAATTTGGCTGGACAGTTTCGGAGAAGAAGATTTTTAAAGCTTTTTTAGTTTTTTCCCTCTGAAATCTAAGAAAATAAAGTTATAAAAAAATAAACAAAATCCGATATAGTTTTTTGAATGACTGATTATTTGCAAAATATTTGGTGATGCTAGCTCCTGCTGTTTTTGAGATAGCTATGGTTAACGTACAGACGACGCACAACATATGATGCACGACGGACGACGCTGCACCATCGCATAAGCTCACAGGTTCGCTAATAAGCACTGCTGCTGTGTGAATATGATTTTCAGATGCCACGAACACGTGGGCAAGGTCATTTGGCCAGCACCTCTCCAGCAGTCACCCGTGCCTCAGCCAGACATCGGAGGGTACCACCAGCCCTGGATGACTATATAACGGAGCTAACTAATGATGACCAGACCACACCTGGTCCCTTCTACTCCAAGTTGCATCCACTAACCACCATCCACAACCAACGGCTCTGGAATTTAGTCAGCAGTGCCAGAAACCTCGCCGATGTGCCAAGCAACCCACTCATCTGCAATGGCCCCTCCATCAACACCGCCAACCCCTAGGCGTTGGGTAAATTTCGCTTCACCAGCACATACAGTACGCCACCTCTGGGCCCACATGCGCAAAATCAACTGATCAACATTTCATCAACAGGAACACCGGCTTCACATAGCGTGCTTGCTTCAACCTGGCCCGTCTTCTCAGAACCATATTAGCCAAGCTATGGTAGAATTTGTAAACGTTCTGATAGACCAAAGATTGGCTGCTTCACAACACGAGGTTCAAACAGCTACTTCATCAGCACCCATGGACCTTTCCATGCACGCTGTCAACAGACAGAATGAGCAGGGCACCAGTCTGCAGCCTCCTACACAATTCAACCATCCAAGTGCATCACTAAGATCATCAGTGCACACAGTCCCGAACGCTGCTCCAGCACCAATGGCCCCAAGTGTGAATGCGGGGAATCTCCACACCACTGCCAGCACACATTCTGTCAGTTTATTGCTAGGTAGGTCAGCAGCCCCTGTACACCCACATCCATCTCCTCAACCACTACCAGACTCCTATGAACAGATAACAGCACCCCTAGTGCTAGACGTGAAAAAGAAGGCCTTAAGCCGCAATTACGTGGACCTTGCTGAGTTTCTCGACAGAGCGCCCTAGACCCAGGAAAGACACCTCAGAGTCTTCACATTTACCCACTATCCCCACATTTGATCTGTGGTTAAAAGCATATTTACATTTTGCTTATGTAAGATCATGTGCTGTCCCATCAGAAGCCGCAGCTCTTTGCAAGCATCTTTACCAAGTACCACAAGTACCCCAGGACTGACGCATGGCAGTTTTATGACTCGCACTATAGGGCCCATACAGCTTTGCATGAAGGGTTTCCTTGGGGGGAATAGTTGCCAGCCTTATTGTTTAAGCAAAAGAAGTAGGAATTGCCCCCAAACCACCAGCCCTTTCATGGAAGGTCCTCTTTCAAAATTCCTAATGTATACTGTTATACATACCACTCAGAGGGAACTTGCAACAATTCGCAATGCTGGTTCATACACAACTGCCCCATCTGTTTGCAGACCTTGCACAGACAGATGGATCACTCATTATCATGATGTCAGCTTAACAAGTCAAAGTCCAGCCCAAATAAAGCCCCCGCAGCCAGAGGGTCCGCTTCCTCAAGGCCCATCGAAGTCACAGATAGCCCCAGAACCCCCCCCCCCCCCCAACTACCAACTCCAATTCTAGGAAATAGCCTAGACAGATTTCTTCAAGGGTATGATTCTTCTAAGCGCTCCTTTTAAATAGAAGGCTTCCATCAAGGTTTTGCTATTCAGTTCTCTGGTACGCCTAGTGCTTAACCATGTCAAAATCATAAATCCTTATTAGACAACCTTGATCATGCTAGGCCAAAAATTCAGAAAGAAATTGAAAAAAAAAACGTATTGCTGGGCCATTTCATTCCCCGCCATTGGATGACTTTGTCATTTCTCCTCTCGGCCTGATTTCTAAAAAAAAGACAACACCTTCCGGCTTATTCATAATTTATCTGCCCCAGAGGGTTTTTTTGTCAATGAAGGAAAAGTAAAGAATTTTTAGCTGTACATTATCAAACACTAGACGACGCTATTCAAATAATTCAGTTTCTTGGTAAAGGGGCCTTGGTAGCAAAAAGCTGTTATTGAAGATGCATTCTGACAGATCCCTGTACATCCTTCAGATTTTGATTTGCTGGTGTTCAAAGTCCTAGATCAATATTTCTACGACAAGTGCCTCCCAATGGGCTGCTCATCTTTGTGTCAAATTTTTGAGAAATTTAGTACTGCCTTGCATTGGATTCTTGAACATAAATTCCAGGTTCCCTGCCAAGCTCATATTTTAGACGACTTCATGTTTTTTGGTCCTTCCCAATTTGATACCTGCAAAAAATCACACAATTCATTCCTTTCATTAGCTGCTCAATTCAATCTCCAAGTTAAAGAAAACAAAACTGTAGAACAACAACTTGTCCAACACTTTTTGGTATTGAGGTGGACACTCTCAAATGGGAGCTTCACCTTCCGCAAATAAACTTGAAAAGCTACAAAATGCACTTGATAAGGCTATTGATTCTAGGAAAGTCACTGTCCAGGACCTCCAATCATTGCTAGGTTTAATTAACTTTGCTTGCTTAGCTCTCATACCAGGTCGGGCCTTTACACGTTGACTCATTACTTCAGAAAAAAACAACCCTAGACCCCATTTCCTAAGTAGGATTACAAGAGAGGTCCAGCTTGATTTGTTAGCATGGAAGAGGTTTCTATGCTCTTACCATGGAAAATCACTGATGCTTTTTCAAGACTGGATCACTACCTCGACACTCCAACTGTTCACTGACGCCGCTCAAACTACTGGTTTTGTGGCTGTGTTTGGATCAATGTGGTTTGTTGGCCACTGGCCACAACACTGGAAATGTAAAAATATTGCTATTTTGGAATTGTTCCCCATTGTGCTAGCTACAGAAATTTGGGGCCATCTGTGGGCTAATCACAAAATTCTTTTTAGATCAGATAAAATGGCAGTAGTTGAAAGAATTAACAGTTGTTCTTCCAGGGACATAAAATTAATGGTACTTGTTATAGCAGAAAGGGCACTTGTAAGGGCACAATAAACTTCAGTTTATTGCAATGAAAATTCAGATGTTGAATCTAATGTATCTAAATATTAAATGTATTCACATGTCAGAGAATGTCTGAGCCACATGCTTCCTGGACAAGGTTGTCACTGCCTCAGCTTCAAGAGGTATTCGGCCACTCAGAGGGGGTCTCAGTGTCTGAGTGCAGAAGTAATTTGACCATTGCAAATTATCACAATTGTTGGAAAAGCCAATGTCTTTAAAATATTGTGTCTCTTTGCATTTTCCATAGACTTTACTCTAATTTTCCTTATTGCAGAGATACAGAGCTGATCCTTGTTGTCATTTAGAGTACACCACATCTTCACTCTTTCCAACTCCAAGAATGTTTGCCAGTCATTTCCTGGCTTAGCCAAGATGGCCAAGGAAATACAGGGATAACATCTTGATCCAGATTTACATTTGATAGGAATTTCAACAAATGAATGATATCCTCTGCAGCTTTGCAAGTTTGGTCAATGTTTGACACTTTTTGCTTTTATCTGTGTTCAAAACTGAGTAGATGAATCTCCAAGAGTAGAAGCCTGATGCATACTTTATTTCAATTGTTACACCAATTTTAAAAAAAAGAGCATTATTTATGTTCTAGACCATCATCATCACTGTACCAAAGTTGCAATGATCCTCTGGTTAAGCTACAGTAGCTCACATATGTGATGGAGTCATCCAGTGTATGAGTCAAGTTTGTTACGAAAGGGATAGTCTTATGTACGAGTTACGTTAGTTACGGAAATTTCGTTTGACAGTGGTGCCAACTATCGCCAAACGAGTTAGTTATAGTCACGTGACTGCTACGTCACTCGTCTTTCTCTCGGTTCCATGTCAGTTTTTGGGTTGCCGGGGATTCTCCGACTTGAAATTTGATATTGCAGAGAAATCACTGGAATACCAGGTAAATGCTATACGTATCTTAATTCTTTATGCTTCGAATGTAACTTTGACAGTGCTTTCGATGGTTGTCATTCAATATTTCGTAAGATATAAGCTCGTTTAGAAGTTGGAACCTTCCAGAAACCAATCATTTTGCCCCGCCATTTTATATGACGTAGATTCAGGTCATAGGTCAGGCTGGTCACATCAACTTTAAATATTTGGCTAGTCCGTTGTATCCAACGTTGTAAACAGCTGTTTTCATTCGTAATGGACAGTTGTATTTACGTTTATTGCTGTGAGTGACTGGATAGATTTTATTTTGTTTCTCTTAGTACAGATTACGAGTACAGGCTAATATTACATTTCATATTATGGTACTGAAATGTTATGTTACTTCAGGTGACAGGTGTTTTTGTTTACATTGTATAGACGACTGTGTACTGTTTTTTTCTATGCATGTTATAACAAGAGTTTGTTAAAATGTATTCTAGTATCTACTTGTGTCAAATTTCGTCAGTCAGGCACCAGGAAATACATATAAAGTATCTGTATTAATGAGTCTGTAGTAACCATCACTTGTTAAATTAAAATTAAATATTTTTTTAACTTCTTTTCAAGTCAAATTGGAATATTTCAGGCTGTTTGTCTGTGTGATGCTAAATATTCTTTCTCTTAATAATACCATATAAGATATATTTGTCAAGGGTTTACAGTAACAAATAAGCAGACTGTCTTACCAATATTTTATTTGTTGCAGGTGTCAGTGCAACAGTTGGACCAACCACCGTTTTTGCTTTATGTTTATGTCTATGTAAACATGTGCTGCTGTGTATGAGCAGAGCAATCAAGTTACAATAAACTTGTCTCCTTACACCATACTTGTGAATTCATTGGCCACCGCATCGGCCTTACTACACATATATATTCAAGACTGAAAGCAATGTAAAACTGGTAATTTTTCTCTGAAGGGGTTAACTGCCCCCTGTCCACCAAATCTTGTAAAATTATGTAAATACCATTAAATTCCTTGCCTTTGGGCCAAAAAAAAAAGTTATGGTTCTCAGGCACTTTTTTTCAGAAATCAGTGGGGGGGGGGGGGCAGAATTTTTTAATTACCTTATAATCAGGGAAAAACAACAGTGACAACAAATATGGGATTATTATGTTTGGACTAGTTCCTTTGACACTAGCTTGTCAGCGTTCTGTTTGTGGACATTTAAGGGTTGGATTTGTCATGAGTTAACGGTTTGTTTTACATCGCCGATGATAGGCCAGTTGTGCATTGTCGCAGACTTTCTTGACTTGTGTCTCATTTACAGAGTGCATCAGTGGAAAAATGGTTGTTCCGGAGCAGTCTATGCCTTTGTTTATAATTGAACCTATGAACACTGCTGGTCAGAGGCGGCCGAGATGGATAAAAGGTTTGATAATTACTTGGAGATGGCAGCAATTGACAAACCAGCTGGGCAAAGAGCCATGTTGCTTCATATGGTTGGTGAGGAGTTGTACAGTATTTTTTAAACACTGACAGAGCTTGAGCCTGACAGAACTAAGAAGGAAACGGTATATGATACTGACAAAGCAGTGCTAAACAGCTTCTTTACACCTAAAAGGAATGTAGAATTTGAACCTTTTAACTTCTGAAATGCTGTTCAGGAAGAACAGGAAGACTTTAGGTGCTTTTTATATGCATCTTTTTTTTTTTAAATATTTTTTCGTTGGAGGTAACCGCCTCCATTTTTTTTTAATGCCAGCTTAACTAAGTATATGTACATCTGCAGATTTCCATTCCGGTTTCGGACTACTTGACAGCGCAGTATCACACACTTCCTCTCATTTTATAACCAGGCCCGGTGACTACTGCACCTGCGGGCCCTGGGTTGGTAATCATACCACCGAGGACCCCCGAAAGGCGCACTCGTTTGTGAGTGAAACACGGCAGTTGGGCACGACCTTCCCATTAAGCCTGCAGAGCGCTCACCCTGGGTTGGGGCCGCCTCGGCTGAGATTCGAACTCACGATCTCCTGGCTTTGAGTCCTGCGCTCTACCCCTGAGCCACAGAAGCCGGTGTCAGCCTTTTCAATAAGATTTTCAACTATTTGCAAAGCAGAACTAAAATCTTTCATTTTTTTCATTTCTACAGACCCAAAACCATAGAAGAAAATTAAAACTATGTCTGATTATTATTATATATGCGATGACTTGGGCTGAAATATATGTCTGTCCATTACGTCAACATAAATGTGCAAATAGGCCTGTGGCCAGTTTTTGACCATCAAAATTTTTCAAAATTATTTTACTCCTCACATATTCTTTGGCAAATCTTGGTAATATTTAAAACTTTCAATAATTTCAACAGGCAAAATTGATAGCAGAGGGCAATTTTTTTTGTTACAGGCTGGGAAAAAATGACTCACAAGCCAATATTTTAAAATAAAATTGTATGTTTTGATAATACTTTGACATATCCATGTCTCTTGAATTTCCACACTGAAAATCCAGTGACTGTTTTACCTTGATAGATGCAACATGTAGCAAGGAAAAACAGCAGAAAAGTGTTTAATACTGTACATATTTTTATTTTATTTGACCATGAAAGTTGAAGAAAAGCTTGATTTTCATTTTTGCCACATTTCTGTACCTGTTTTTATGCACTCCGCGGTACAAAATATTTTTGTTTTGGTCATTTTCAGATTCTTGAATACCCCAAACCACTATGTCAGACTCAGAAGATGATGTATCCATTGCATTATTGGCAGAGAACATGAAGGAGAGGCGTCCAGAACAGTTGCCAGCAAGTCAAAAACGCAAGGGAGAAAGAGAAAAAAATGAGCTAGGCCAAGCTGAATTAGCAGCAAAATGGCAAGCAGAATGTGATCGTGTAAAATGTTGGATAAAGAAAAAGAAGGCTGAAAATCCAGAAGAATTCAGGGAGAAGATGAGAAGATGAAAAGCAACGAGCTTATATGTCTGGATAAAAGAAAAGATGGGTTCGACATAAAGATGCCATAGCGAAAAAAGTCCAAAGGGCTGAAGATAAGGCAAATGATGAAAGGACAGAAACCACAAGGCAGGAGAACACACTAAAAGTTAAGATGTGGAGGAACAATAAAACAATAAAAGCAGCATCTGATAACTCTCAGTCCCCTGCTCCATCAACTAGCACTTCCACAATCCCAACCTCTAGAGGTGCAAGGAAAAAAGGAAGAAAAGTGCACCAAGTGTTATCGTCCATGAGGAGCCCTACTCAAAAAGCAAATGTTTTGGCCAGTGTACTCCACTCTTCCACTCCAAGGACCAAAAAGAATTTGAAAGAACTCCATGTATAAGCTGACGAAGGAGACAGGCTAGCTCTAGAAGGAGTCAAGACTGCTGTTTCTGAGCTTCATGAAAGACGGGATGATGATGCAATCAAAGCAAAAAGTGTTCTCAAGGTGACAGTGAATGCAGCTGGAGCCAAAAGAAAGCTTAGCCTTGTATCAAAAGCAATTGGTCTGGACAGGAAGAGTACAAGCAAACACCTGTCAAAGAGGAAGGCTGTTGGGCCTAGAGAATTCAAATGGGTTACATATAACAGAAGGGTTCAATCTGATGCACTTCCTGATTCTACATGCCAGCTTGTACGAGAACACTACTATGACAGTGCTGTGTCAAGGGAGTTACCTCTGAAGAAGGAAGTTGTCAGGATCAAAGTAGGTCCAAAGCTGTACACAGAAGTTCCGAAACGAATGATGGAGGTTACTTTCTCAGAAGCTTATACAATGTTTGAAAAGCAGCATGGGAAGCTTCTAGGCCAATGGAAATATGAAATGCTGAGACCTACAGAGGTGATACTTCCAAAGCTGCTGAAAACTGTTCCTGAACTATTTGCAGGGTGAACAAGAGCTGAAGTTGAGGAGGATTCTGGAGTTCTGTGATGGAACAGCAGTGCAGTTCAAATGCACAGATTCACTGTCAGATATAAGTAATCATGAGGCTGATCATAATGGTATACAGGTGGTTCGCACTTGGTGGGAAACTGCCTATGGAAAGGGCCGAGCTGATGGGGCTGGGGCCATTGTTAAACACAATGCTTCAATGGCTGTAGTGCACCAGGATCGTTTTATATGATCAGCTTTGGAGCTGTTTGAATTTTGTAAGGACAAATTAGAAATTCACGGCCAGCAACAGCAAGTAGCCATGACAAAACAAGGTGACTAGGAGGAAACTCTTTTACATTCCGGCAGGTGACATTGATAGATCAGTGTCTGGAATGTATAGAACACACAAAGGAGTCCGCAGCCTGCACCAGGTGTTCTCCTGCAATAAAACTGGAGTATTCCTAACCTGAGAAGTTGCTTGTTGCTGTTCCCTATGCTTGGATGGACAGTTTCATTTATGCAGCAACTCATCCCTGGTAGATAAGAAAAACACTGCTCAGCTGACACGGCGGGACAGGCTTTCTGAGGCAGAGGAGGAAGTAGAACAGGAAGAAGAGCAACCAGAAGTAGAGGATATAGCAGCCTGCCTGGTGGGTGAGAATGTTGACAGTTCTGATATTGTGGTAATAGCAGCACATGAAGAACTCACTCCATACTACCTTATGGTTGCCACAGCTCCTGCAACTTTTCTGAGGAAGATACAACTGATGCATATATGAACAGATTCTCCTAAGGTGCAAAGGTAGTTTTTGGCAATTACCTGGAGCTCCTACCCAAGACCAGCAATGTATATTACAAAGAGGACAAGAAAACAACATATGTATATGTTGGATGTATCAGAGGCATATTTTCAGAACTTCAAAAGCAAAAGTGCACAGTGCTTAGGAAGGACATTGACGTGTTTGAAGTTTCTCCAGATATACATGAGGCTTTACTGAGCCTTGTTACATTCAGAACCAAACAAGACTGTAACACATGTAGTTGAACTCACATTTTGAAGTATTAAACTATGAAAAATACATATCTTGTACAGTTTTGGTCTAAATAAGTAGAGATAACAACTGTCTGTATACCGTTTTTTCACCAATAAAATATAAAACCTGCAGTTTTTGAAGTGATTTTACATAGTGAAGATTCAGTCTAATTTATAAAGTAAATGCATTTCTGAAATCTACAGAGTGTCAGCTTTCATTTGATGTATTGCAATTGTCTGTACCAATAATTTAGTTTTCGGTCTTAAGGGGGGCCATATTTTGGGGCGTTCACTATGCTTTCACCCAATGTTGACTAAAAATGTGTTAAAAAACTGGCAGAAGGTGACAGGACACAACTGATTTGTAACATTGACAAGGAACTCCTGGCCTGGTGTTGGAAGTGTTTGACTTTGTAAACCAAAAATATGGAATACATGTCTCATTGAAAAAATCTGGGAGGCAATTCAGGTGGGCATAAATATAAATAATGCCTTTTGCAAAAGTCTCAAAAGCAAGTAAGGGAAAGAATGGAAATCAAATTCCAAAGGGAATAAAATCCTGAATTCCACATGTTCCCTTTTGCCAATCAAATCTCATGGCCAACATGAAAACAGCTGTCTGCTGCAGTGTTATGATGTTAAAAACAAATCCAAAATCAACCAAAAGCCTAAAGGGCTTTGCAAAGCCTAGGCTAATCAGGAGTAAATGAAGTTAAATAAATGAACTTCATGAAAAAGTACAAGCTATAAAAGAACAAAATCAGGACAAAAATGAACTGAATATTCAGCTTCAAAGTACACTAAAAAGGACTGAATCTGAGCTGAAATCCTACCAAGTTTCTATAAATAAACTAAAAAAATGCAGTAGAAATACTGACTAATAAACTTGAGAAAGCTCCAAAATATGCAATCAAATTAAACATTCTGTCCACTACATGAATTTATCAAGAAAACAAGACTCTCTAAGAAAACTTGAAATGTGAGTGCATGCAACAGAACAATTGACCTGCACTGAAAAGGTTAAGGAGCTAAAGAATTAATTCAAGAATCCTCAGACATCAACGTCAAACAAGGCTTCAGTTATCAGGACATTAACTTAAGGAAACAGAGACCTAAGGAAAGAATTTGCTCAGCTCAAGACAGGAATTTCTGTGATACAATCTGAATGGGATGGCATAAATGAGGACAAACTGGAAACTAGACCTCATGGATATTAGTATTCTGCCAATATTAAAAATGCATTATGGCTTTGATAGGCAAGTGTAACTTTCCATCCACAAAAGTTTCTTCTGTCATCCAAAATGTGTGTCGCTGTTTGTTTCAGAACAAGGCTTACAGGCCTAATGCAAACTTGTGCAATGGGATATTCACCTGGTATAATGCTTCAATGCTGGACCATTACTTTTCAAGTACATGTAAACAATGTACATGAACAATGGAAATAGTAAACATTTTCAGAGAAAAAGATTTTTAAAGTTTTTTTTAGCTTTTTCAATATAAAATCTAAGTAAATGCAGATAGCCAAATAATAAGCTGAAAACCGATAGTTTTTAGATGACTGATTTTTTTGCATTAAGTTTGGTGATGCTAGCTCCTGTCATTTTCGAGATAGTATGGGTTAACATACAGACGCCGCACTATGCCACACCACCGCATAAGCTCCCAGGTTTGTTAAACAAGTGACCCATGGGTCATGACGCTCAGCTGACTGGGAAGAGATTTGCAAAAGGAAATTTTATCATCTGAATGGTAGTATATAACCATTCAATTGAAGCATCAAACAGATTAACCAAAAGGCTGAGATTGTGTCTGTATTAATATATCTCAAAAATAGAGAAAAAATGCGTAAACTTTAAAAAAACACAGGTGGCTCCACCAGTCTGCAGAAACTAATAAAAACACTTAATGGTCAATATCCATGCAAAGAAGCATGGTGGTCTCTGGATTAGTTGTTCAGATACTTCAGCTTTTGTATCAAATTTTCCATTATTCTGAGGGATACTTTTGAGTCCTATAGCTTGAAGGATATGGGTAACAGAGACCTAATTTCAGGTTTCCACAGACACTTTTCATGGGCCTCCTTGCATGACAAGAATGAAGATTCTAGGTCCAGTAGTTACAATTTGTACCCTGTTGACAGATAACCACATCTTTAAAGGTCTCAAAAAAAGAGAAAATAATTCGTAAAAATTTGAAAAAAAATAGAGGTGGCACACCCAGTCTGCTAAAACTGATGGAACATGTCACAGATTTTAACAGATGTTCATATCTTTAAAGGTCTCAAAAATAGAGAAAAAATTTTAAAAAAAGCCGGAAAAAATATATGTGGTGCCACCAGGCTGCAGAAACTGATGAAAGACTCCATGATCAATATCCTTACAAACAATTATGGTGATCTCTGCATTAGTTGTTCAGATACTTCAGCTTTTGTATCAAATTTTCCATTATTCTGAGCTGTACTTTGGAGTGCCATAGCTCAAAGGATATGGGTAACAGAGACCTAATTTCAGGATGTTAAGAATGAAGATTCTAGGTCCAGTCTTTACGATTTGTGCCCTGTTAACAGATGTTCACATTTTTAAAGGTCTCAAAAATAGAGAAAACAATTCGTAATAAATCGAAAAATACAGGTGGTGCCACCATTTTGCAAAAAATGATGAAACATCTCATGATCAATATGTATGCCAAAAAATCATGACCATCAGTGATGTAGTTAATGAGATATTGAAGTTTTTGTATGAAATTTTTCACTATTCTGAGGGGTACTTTGGGGCCCCATAGCTCAAAGGATATGGGTAACAGAGACCTAATTTCTGATTTCCATGGAGACTTTTCATAGGTCTCTTAGAATGTCAAGAATGAAGATTCTAGGTCCAGTCTTTATGATTTGTGCCCTGTTAACAGATGTCCACATTTTAAAGGTATTAAAAATAGAGAAAAAAATTCGTAAAAAAAATAAAAAAATACAGGTGGCGCCACCAGTCTGCAGGAACTGATGGAACATCTCATGATCAATATCCACGCCAAAAATCATGACCATCAGTGATGTACTTAATGAGATATTGAAGTTTTTGTATGAAATTTTTGACTATTCTGGGGGGTACTTTGGGGCCCCATAGCTTGAAGGATATGGGTAACAGAGACCTAATTCCAGGTTTCCAAGGAGATTTTTCATGGACCTCTCTGGATGTAAAGTAAGAAGATTCCAGGTCCAGCGGTTACGATTTGTGCCTTGTTAACGGACAGACGGCCGGATGGCCTGACAGCGGGACGGACCACAGACAAAGAGTGATCGCTATAGCTCAGATGACTTACAGTCAGCTGAGCTAAAAATGAAATAAAATGTTTATTTAATGCATATATATTATAACTATGCTGTACATATATGTAGGCGGAAGAGAAACCTGAGTACAATCCTGAGCAAATGTGAGCTCTAGTGAGGACAGCGGTGAAAATTCCGGTACGTGTGTATATATATATTCTATTTTTTCTAATTCTTATTCTACTTTTTTTTATAAATCTTTATTGAAATTATAAAATTGAACATAAAATTTAATTTTCATACAGTTAGTGTTTTTTTTTTTTTTTTATAAAAAAAACATGGATCATGTATATATCACTGCTACAATGCAGTTTTGCAGAAGCTAATAGAAGATCTAGGGGATGCGCAGGTGGAAGGAAGCCTAAAGAGAGGGCGCATCCATATATACATATAAAGCAAAACACTTGAGTAGGCAGACTTCAAAACACTAAAATATGACAAGTACCGTAAAAGTCGTTGCAGAAGTCGCGACTTGTACTAAGAAATCGAATTCTAAAAACTAGAATTTTCTAGCAAAGTCGGGGTGCGACTTGTAATACGTACTTATCCCGTTTCTGTCAGCTTTCCCGGTACATGGAACGACGTCAGTTGAGCGATAATCGGCAATACCTTTAACCAGTGCTTTATGAAACGTCTTTCCCCAATAATTTACACTTTTAACCATCTCTTATGCTTTATATTTTGTGAACTGACGAAATTTTCATTTTATTAACATTAAATGCAAATTTTAAATTTGCCCAGTTCAAGACCTACCCGTTCTGACAAGTCGCCATTCAAGTGACACTTCCTAATCTGCGTTACTATTATATCATGAGTCAATTTGACGCATATGCCAGTCTGCCGCTCTTTGATGTACATTTTCTTTCCGTTTAACTATATTGGTATGCTTTCCATAATGAAAAACTCGCGGTTCCATATCCGTTTATGCATGTAAAGTTGCGTCACATTCAAGCTTGATCCACTACACATACGTCGTGAATTTTTTTTTGCCTGCCCGGTTGATCGCTGAATTCCAGCTGACCTTTGAAGCCGTGTAGCTGAAGTTCAAGCCCCAGGTCACCCGTGCAATGACCTTTACATCCCCATGTCAACTAAGCCTTCCGTGACTGATATCCACAATTATAAACTCTCATATTAAGAACCATTAGGTCACTGTCACCATATTGTGGTTTTCAAGCGTTTTGGATAACAATGTTATAACGTTTCACGTGAGCTAAAAATATACGATTTGCTCCGAGTGTTACCCGTGTCTCTTTCAGGACGATCGTATGCCCAACAATATGGCGGCACGCATGCATTACGGTCAATCGTGCGTTGACGTATTCGTGATTTTTTTAATGAAGACACATTAGTCAATACAATGGAATAACAAACACCATATAGGTTTATATTTTATTTACTTTAAATGCCACATACGCACCTAAATTCCACGGGAACCGGCACCGTTTGGTGTCATGACGGATCTTTTTCAACACGGCTGAGTTTGCCATACATCCAAGCCACTTGAATATAATCACTGATAACGATGGAAATTGGGTTTTCCAGATATTATCATAAAGTAAAATAAATCATTAGTCCCAGTATATAATATCTGTAAATTCAATTATGTTTATTTTACGTTAACTGACCGGTCGATAAAGCGTTCATTATCCCCCTGTTGACTGACATATATTTCAGTGATTTCAGTAATACCGTGCATGTGCCGCGCCTAGATGGTAAGTTGTAACACTTAATTGAAGGGTTACTAAATAGTTTTAGAGCCTATTTAAGAAATAAGGTGAATAAATTCAAACTCAATTATTCTTTCCATCTTTCAGTTGTCTTAAGTCAGTTCAAATCATGCCCAATGCGACGGATTGGGACTCGTCATGCGTACGCACACTAATCATAGTCTAATGAATCCACCCTACGTTTGACGATCTTTAACAATTTAAAGAGTTGCTCGATTGTGATAGTAATTTGCCCCAGACTCTTTTAGTTTATTAATACAGTCATTTAACTTGATATTTGCATTCTAATGTTACTAACCTAGTAAGAAACGGCAACAATGACATCGTTTTACAGCACAAAATGTTATCCGACGCAGCTGACTTTGGCACTGTACAAATCTTACCTGACAATTGAACCCCGACTTTATATGTTAAGATTTTGTTGTTATTCCTTAAATATAAGCATTGTATTAAAACTGTCCAATTATTTTTTTTACGTTTGAATGGTTTGTCTAGTTTATAAACCACAAAAGTACTACGGGGACGTTGGTTGTAGTCTTGCATCGCAAGGAATGATACTCAAATTCCAAAAGTATCAGGTGGTTGGGACGCCTCCGAAGTCTGGGTGCGACCTATATTATGGACCTTTCCTGAAACTAAACTTGAACGGCTATTCCCCAGGGGGATCCTAAAAGTCAGGGTGCGACTTGTAATAAGGATGCGACTTCTGCAACGACTTTTACGGTAGATCAATGATAAGGTATACTGGCATATAAATATATATATATATATATACAGTAGTCCTGAGCTGTCTGGCAGACGGTACAAAAGTGACACCAATGGTGACCAAGGTACAGATGGATGAGGAAGGTGTCATCCTTTGGTTGGACAAGTTAACTATCATTCACTGGACATGTTCAAGGCCCACTTGGTTCCTAAGGTGACAAGCGCTCTGAAGACCCGCCGTGTCCTGCTGACCGTCATTCCCAGGGGCTTCACCAGTGTGCTGCAGCCATTGGATGTAACCCTTAACACGCCATTCAAAGATCGGTATGGCACCTGTGGCAATAATGGATGGAGTCTGGACTTGCTGAGAAAACCGCCAAAAAGCCAGGCATGGGTGTAGTAACTACCTTGGTGAAGAAGGCCTGGAATGACATCCCGGCGGATATGGTCAAGAAAAGCTTTTTGACGGGATCAGTTACCGTCTGGACAGCATCGAGGATGAATACTTGTGGATTGACGAGGACCAGGATGATTAGCCCAACGTGGAGGACGTCACTGACCAGGTTTCAAGATAGTTGAGGGTTTCAAGTAGTGGACATGCACCCTGCCACGTTACTTTTTGTGTTATTACTTTGTAAATATTCAGTTATTAGAGTGTTATAAGTCATTTTGTGTTATTAACTTGTAAATATTTAGTTATGTGTGTTATTAGTTATTTAGTGTTTATTAGTTTGTTAATATTTTTTAATTCCATTCCCTTTTAGCTGTTAAACTTTTAAGGCTCTTTTTTAGGAACTTGCAGTGTTTTTTATATCAAGGTTTATCATTGTATAGCATGAAAAATCAATTTTGATGTACTAGGTGCTTACTTTTATATGCAAATAATGTTTTTTATTTTTATTGGTTCACAATTTTTATAGGTTATTAAATTGTCCTATATTATACAGTCCTGTTAAATGATGCTGCTGGTGCTGCCATCTGACCGCCTATGTTTGTACTAATCAGCCTTCCAGCTCTCCTTGTCCAACTTGAACTCATAATGAAACATCACTATAACTTTCACCTCGCAATACGAGATATAGATAACTTAAACCAGAATTATCAATGATCTAATTAAGTAATATCTGATATTAAGAATTATCAATTAAGTAGTAACAGCAGCTTTACATTGCTATTCTTCTACGTTCATTCCAGAACAATAACATTTTTCTCAACAAAGTTTTCTCATTGAAGTGAGTTTCAAATGACTCATAAGTGTTACAATAGACTTACTATGACAGCTCATGGAAACCCTAAAACCATGCCAGATAAGGTATTAGGCTTTTTAAAGGTAGATTTCCTGCATGATAACGAACTGTAAATAATTTTAAAAGAATTTAGACTGAAATTCCTAAGATATAACTTACCACTCGCTCATCACCATCCAGCTGAGAACTTTTTCCTATTTTGTTGATGCATTTTTATTTACCTACCGCCAACCAAAGTAGTGCGCCTAAAAGAGCACTGTACAAGTGATGCTGGTTTATCTGTATTGATTCATGCCTCTAGCTCGCTTCCACGCCTCCATTTTACTTCAATTAGCAATCTGTCTATCCATATTTCATTCATATTCACTATAAATATTATGAAGGCACCAACATCCCATCTCCTTAAAATTAAATTGTTTATTAAGTCATAAATATCCATAGGATACCTGATAAGGGAAACCGATCATTTAGATAGGCCCGTGTTAAGTATATTTTTATGTGAGGTCTGTATTAATGCAATGTAGATGGATTAAATGTGAATTCATGTCATACTGAGATTGTTGCATTATTAACAGAAATATATGAGTATTATTAACAGAAATATATAAGAGTAAAGTTGACATATGACATATGAATATAACAAATATAAGTTTATCTATGTAAAATAAGTGTATCTGTGTATAATGTATAATCTATGTACAATGAAAGTATAAGTTATCTATGCGAAATGAGGTTGAAATGACATTGTGCCAGATTTATGGAGCTTACACTACACATTCTGATTCAGGCAAAAAGCTTGAACTAAAATATATGCAGATTGATTGCTACAGACATACAGATTAATTGTATTTAATGTAAAGAGCAAAATATCAAATTGTTACCTTATTCCCATAAAGTCTGTTATGTACAATAATTTACACAGTTTATAAAATTCATTTAAATGTGGACTCCTGCATGAGTCCAGCCATGCTCCTCCTGATATTGGCAACAAGCTGACGACAGTCTTGTATTTCTTCTTTTTCTCCAGAATAAACAATCTATCCATCCACTATAGTCTTGGGTTTTTCCTATAACGTGGGGGCGGACCTTGTCCATGAGATATTCTTCTTTAAATTTTGACTTATTTACTCTTGAGCAACATCAGGAATTCTATTCCAAAGAGATCAATCTTAATTTGATTGGACAGTTCTGTAAGGAACTAGGAATATCTTGTGCTGTATTCAGTGATTTCACCATTGCACCCATAGTATCATCACCAGCACACCAATGGTGTAATATGTGCACTATACCAGTTTTGTGAAAGTGAAAACAACTGATTTGGAACAACTGTATTAATTCATTGAACATCAGCTTGGAGATTATAAGACATTTTCAACCAGAGTTAAAAAGCTACATAATGAGTACAAGCTCAATAAATGTGTTGGCAAAAACATGATGGCTAGTATTTTCCTGAAAAGCAGTTTCTTGCACACCATGTGCCAACAGCAGCATCTGGCTCTGTCAAAACAATAGGTGTGTAATATACATGCACACCAAAACCAAAATCTGGTGATCCAACAAAGAAGTTGCAGGCTAAAGTGAGAGACTTATCTGATGAGAATGAACAGCAGCATCTGGAAAACCCAGTTCTTAAAGAACAATTAAGAAAAAACAGATCACAAATTGCTGTTGTTGAAGCATCACTGACAAGGGCTGAAGCTGAAAACAGGAAGCTGAGAGAGAGGCTAGCTAAATCAAAAAATCAAGAACTCCAAGAAAAGAAAAATTTACCTTATGGCTTCTCTGGGGTAGGACCACAGTTAAAATCTTCTTTACTGTAATGCTTGCTGACTTGCTGACTTTACTTAAAAGGACTAAGTGGCAACTACGTCACTTCCCCCCAGCCCATGCAGCAAGGACAGTCCAGACAGCAAGGACAGTCCAGACCAGGGCAAGAAATGGGGACAAATACACTTGTAAACAAACCCTTGCCAGTAGGGTATAATATGATACACACACAGACTGTCTCCAGCCACAAGCTACCCTGTACACAGTGGACAGCCTGCCTAAGGTCACTCAGGTCATAACAAAGACACCAGACACCCAGTCCCAGGATAGTCACAGCTACTGCTAAGGCCTTCATGGCTTGAGGTGTAATTCTCTAAAGGATGGAGCAGCTGCCTTTTACAAATATTACCATATTAAGAGTTCGGAGTCAAGTAAGTGTTTTTACTGCATTTTTAAGCAGCTTAATCTTTAAAACTTCAGAATGTTCTCAGATATATACAATATTATTATACATAATTAAAGAATATTCAGAACATTTTCTGGTGTTTTCTTTATCTGAATGAATTAAATAATAAAAGTACTTGTACTTGTACTTAAGTACAAACTCCTGTACTTTTACTTGTACTTAAGTACACCATTAAATTTCTGTACTTGTACTTGTGAGAAGCTGAAGTACTTGTACATGTACTGAGTACAGACCCCCTGTACTTGACCCAATCCTGATAACTTTTTTAAATTATATAATACAGACCTAATTTCTGGCATGTACATAGGAACAATACAGAGGAATATTTATGGTAAATATAAGATAATATAAGGAAACATTGAGGTTTTTCCTTAATTTCTCACAGGAATGAAGTCACAAAGACCTAGTTTTCATCTTGGTAGGAGATCTTGGGGACATCTAACATTATGCAAAATTTTGGATTCCTAGGTCTTATTGGTTTCAAAATGTGCCACATCTACGGACAGACGGACAGACAATGGACCATGACTATAGCTCAGATGACTTATAGTCAGCTGAGCTAAAAATCATGTATGATCAACCTGTTTATATCATGGTACAAGGTTTCAATTGTAACTGATTATTTCTACATCATCTCTTAATACACAGCAGAAATAAAATATTTATAATTGTTGTATATTAATTTTCCTGTCCTACAGTCCTCTACATTGTGGTATCAATTGTCTTATCACAGAATGCACTCTAAATTATGGAATCTCTATATGTATCTACCATTTATCTTTTTTTCAGGCAGAATTTTCTCCTAAATGCAAAAGCATGCATCATGTAGTAAGTCTTTAGTTTATGAAGCAAACTGATCTGTCAGTATTTTCTCACACCTTTAATGATTGCATCTTCACACTGCAATATGGATCACCCACATGGCAGAGGCAAGCTTTCAGGAGAATGCATATTTCTAATTCTACATTGTATCCAGTGTTAGTGTTCTGATTATATTTGTGCATTGTGATACCTCAGTTTTCACATGTTTTTTTAATCAATTTGCCTCTCTTTATTTGCTCTTAATATATATATATCTGCCCAGGCTTGCATTTTTTTATCTGCCCCTCTGTTTTATATTTTAAAGGAGCAACTGAAATAAACCCTGGAAAAACATCATGAGTATTGAAAGGCAGATAAACTGCTTTTCCATAAATTATACACCACTGAAGAAAGCAAGGGCAGGAGCCTGACTGGGCAGCCTGGAAATATGAAACAGATGGCCAGGCCAGCCTTGGACAACCAAGAAAAACTTCATGTCATTTATGGTAAATTTACCTTCATCCTGGAGTTATCAGGCTCATATTATTGTCTCAGTAATGACTAGATGTGTCGGAACAACATGAATGCCCCCGCCTTGGGCAAATAGGAAACATTTGTTAAATTTTGAAAAAGGTGTCGTATGGTCAAAAGTAGATCAACAAGGGCAAAATGCAAACTCGATCTGTAACAGGTCATTATCAAGCAACACCAAAAATCAGGCCAGTATCTGCAGGCATTGTAAAAAAAAGTCAATACATGTGCATTTTCCATAAAGATTTCTGTCTTTCATGAAATTTTCCATGTTTAGGAGCCTAGGAGCCGTAAAACAATCAAAAGTAGGTCAACCAGGAAGAAACGTGAACTCGATCTGTAACTGGTCATTATCTGCCTACAAACCAAAAATCAGGCCAATATCTGCAGGTTTTGCGAAAAGAAGTCTGTACATGTGTATTTGTCATGAAATACACACATAAAAAATCAGGGTGGTATCTGTGGTGCTGAGGAAAAAAAGTCCGTACATATGCATTTGTAATGAAAATTTCTATTTTTCATAAAACTTTCTATGTTCAGGAGCAGTCAAATGGTCAAAAGTAGGTCAACTGGGACAAAACGTGAACTCGATCTGTAACTGGTCATTATCTGCCTACAAACCAAAAATCAGGCCCAATATCTGCAGGCATTGCGAAAAAAAGTCTGTACATGTGTATTTGTCATGAAAATTTATATTTTTCATGAAATTTTCTAAGTTAAGGAGGCAATAAAACGGTAAAAAGTAGGTCAACTGGGACGAAACGCAAACGCGATCTGTAACTGGTCTATATCTGCCCACACACCAAAAATCAGGCTAATATCTGCAGGCATTGTGAAAAAAAGTCTGTACATGTGTATTTGTCATGAAAATTTATATTTTTCATGAAATTTTCTAAGTTTAGGAGCCGTAAAACAATCAAAAGTAAGTCAACTGGGACGAAACGCAAACCCAATCTGTAACTTGTCCATATCTGCCCACACACGAAAAATCAGGCCAATATCTGCAGGCATTGCGAAAAAAAATCCGTACATGTGTATTTGTCATTAAAATAACTATTTTTTTTCATGAAATTTTCTAAGTTTAGGAGCCATAACACGGTCAAAAGTAGGTCAACCCAGATGAAACGCGAACTCGATCTGTAACTGGTCTATATCTGCCCACACACCAAAAATCAGGCCAATATCTGCAGGCATTGCGAAAAAAAGTCCGTACAACTGTTTGATTTCGGAAAGATGGAAGGACGGAAGGACGGAATGAGGGACATGGGTAAAACTATATGCCCTGGCCACTTTGTGGCGGGGGCATAACAATAAAAAAGAGAAGAAATTTAGCACTTAATCTTTTTAAGATCTATTCATTTATTTGGAGATCCAATACTCAGATGTGGAAATATTGTGTTTCTTGTATAGACAGACCAGCTTATGAAGTTTGCATATATCATGTTCCATCTTTTTTGGCTTAAAGATTGTCATACTTACACGCAAATGATTATGATTGCATTTTTGTTCATTTTTGTTGGTTGAACAACTGTCTAGCTGTCTACTTTGATTTCTTACTTAAAACTTTGCAAATAATTTCTTCCCTTTTATTTCAACTCGCACATATATATATTTGTCTTACCTATTTATTTGAACTGGGTATGTCCATCTTTTTTGTTAGATATTATTTAATATATTTGTTTGAGGTATATTTGATGAGTGTTTTTATTCATGTTAAAATACAATTTTCAGCTGCATTTCTATTATTAAATAAATAATGCCTCATTTCATCTTTTCTCCACAGAACTTGTCCAGGAAAAATGGCCTGAGGTGGAAGCCCCTATGATAAATGTGAAGATCGCAGAATTACTGAAGCCATGCAGAAACACATAGTGGAAGAAACCTGCATTAACATTTTATCTCATGTTTGAGGTTTTTTTTTTTTTGCAAAAACAACCTTGGTTTTGAGCTCTTAGTTGTATTTTGGTAAAAAAAAGAATATGTTTGTCCCATTCTTGTTAAAACTTAACAAGATTTACAAACAACATCAAACATTGACATTGGTTAGAGATCTACTGTTATATACACATTGGTGAAAGTATCAAGGTAACAATGTAAGTTAACTAGAATACGGGTAGTCGACAAGCGACTACGTGTATCCGCCTAAATCAGAGTGGAACGGGTGAAGTGAGGCATGGATTGAGTGGCAAGGGGAAATAGAGTGTTGCATATTAGCATGGATGTCTGCAGCCAAATTGTGTATGTAGGGTGCCCCCCCACCCTAAAATCCAGAAAGCCGTCCAAGTTGTATACATATGCAAAATTTAAGGCAGATAAGTCAAACCACTACATGTATATGAGTGATTTTAGCCTGTGGCAGACAAACAGATGGACGCTGAGCAAAAATGGTTGCAGGTGGCGCCACCAGTTTTGCGTATAATAAAGAGCTATGTGAGAACTATACACATGCAAAACTTTGGCCCAATCGGTCAAACGGTTCCCAAGATATGAGCTTGGATGTCTGCTGCATACATGATTGCAGGTGGCGCCACCTGTCATAAAATCAAGAGAGCTGTCGGGGATGTATAAACATGCAAAATTTTAGGCAGTTATGTCAAACCACTGCCGAGATATGAGTGATTTTATCCCCTGGCAGACAAACAGACAAGAGCTGTGCAAAAATGGCTGCAGGTGGCGCCACCAGTTTTAAGTATGATGAAGAGCAATGTGAGATCTATACACATGCAAAATTTTGGCCCAATCGGTCAAACGGTTCCCAAGATATGAGCTTGGATGTCTGCAGCGTAAACGTGAATGTAGGTGGCGCCACCTGTCATAAAATCAGAAAAGCTATCCAGGATGTATACACATGCCGAATTTCAGGTGAATTAGTCAAGTCACTGCAGAGATATGAGTGATTTTAACCCAAGGCAGACGAACAGATGGACACTGTGCAAACATGGTTGCAGGTGGCACCACCATTTTTTGTGTATGTTATAAAGCTCTCCAAGGGCTACATTTGTGCAAACAAATTTTCCTGATCGGTCAAACGGTTCCTGAGATATGAGCTTGGATGTCTGCAGCGTAAACGTGAATGTAGGTGGCGCCACCTGTCATAAAATCAGAAAAGCTATCCAGGATGTTTACGCATGCCGAAATTCAGGTGAATTAGTCAAGTCACTGCAGAGATATGAGTGATTTTAACCCAAGGCAGACGAACAGATGGACACTGTGCAAACATGGTTGCAGGTGGCGCCACCATTTTTTGTGTATGTTATAAAACTCTCCAAGGGCTACATTTGTGCAAAAAAATTTTCCTGATCGGTCAAATGGTTCCCGAGATATGTGGGTTTATGTGTGGAAACAGACGCACAAACGGACGCAGAGCGCAGAGGAAAGGTCAGAGGTCAAAACAAAATCGGGGCGCAGGAGTTAACATGTGACCCGAACATAATCTCGGGTTTCGTAAAATTCCTCCCAGCGGTTACGGAGGAGTTCTCCGGACACCTACGCGGCGGCGGCGGCGTGCAGCTGAAAACATAGTATCCCCAAAACTCTGTTTTGGCGGATACAATTAGCATTTAATCTCTCTTTCTCTCTCTCTCTCTCTCACTCTCTCTCTCTCTCTATATATATATATATATATATATATATATATTTTTCTCAAATCCAATTCTGTTTTATGCTTTTCAATGTCTGTCCTTGCTTTTCCATACTATTTTGACTTTGCACTCGGAGCATTTGAAATTTTTCAGAAGCTGTCCATGAAGGCCTGAGCAATTCCATGGACAATATGGACAGCAAAGACAACATGGACAAGACATGCACATTTTCAATGGTTTCCCTACTGCAGGGAAAAATGAGTGCCAATTCTCCATGCTTTTCCATGGACAATATGGAAACAATGGACACCATGGACACCAAGGAAACAAATCTATGCTTTTCCACGGACAGCACGGACACCACAGACCTGAAGCCGAACTTTTCCATGGACAGCACAGACAGCGTGGACAGAGAAAGCCCTGGTTTTCCATGGACACCATGCATGTATCAGGGAAATTCTTTTTCCATGCTGCATGGAAAAGGAGAGCCAAAACTCCATGCTCCATTTACCCCGAGTGCGATTTTGTGGCCAAGAGGATCAACTTGCACCTGGTCAAGGCCCACGACCTTCAGCGGGGCTTGTGCGCCTTCAGGCGTCTGATGACCGCAGATGACCCGGAGGAGACAGCCTGTCGCAAGATGGACAGTTTCTGCCGCACCTGATGTCACTGGACGGGGGGTGCGGTGGTCAGCAAGCCAGCATTGAAGCCGGCCTCCTGTCAGACCTGACATGCAACGCCAGGCCGGGGACCCTGCGGTCCTACCTGTACTCCATCAGACTCTACGCTGATTTTTAACAGAGCCGGGAAGAGCTCGGGGACAGCGGTGCGTAGTGGGGCCGGGTGGCCGTGCTGGTCACCAACTGGTAGCGGGCCAGCACCGGGCGGGTCAGCCTGCGCAGTGCGGAGCTGCGCAGGGAAGAGCAAGGTAAGGGTTTACGGTGCTGTTTCGCCCCGTCGGGGGTTTCCTTTGTCTTTTTCCGGGTCGCTGAAAATTGCAGACCTGCCAAAAACCTTGTGACGGTATACAAGTGGCCACTCGCCTCGCTCGTTCCATGTTTTTCTTGTGTTATTTCACAGCCAAACCTACTAGTACAGGCGTACAAAAGCAGAGTACAAAGCACATATTCTTTTTAAATTATTAAAAGGCACACACCCCGAGCAGATTGCCGGCCCGAAGAAATTATAAGCGACAAGCCTCAAGGAAATATTAGGCATAAATACATCGATCAAGATATTTATTCGGGATAAAAAGGAACAGAGAGCGCACGGAAGCCAATCTTTACAATAAAACCATACCCCAAGCAGATGGTCGGCCCGAAGAAATTATAAGTGACAAGCCTCTAGGAAATATTCCGCGTAAATACATTGTTCAAGATATTTATTCTGGGTTAAAAGAAACAGAGAGCAAAGAATATTCTTAAGAGTTCTATATAAAAGCCGAGTACAAAGCGTATATTCTTTCTAAATTATTAATAGGCGCACAGAAGCCAATCTTTACAATAAAACCATACCCGAAGCAGGCGGCCGGCCCGAAGAAATTATAAGCGACAAGCCTCTAGGAAATATTCCGCATAAATACATCGTTCAAGATATTTATTCGGGGTTAAAAGGAACAGAGAGCAAAGAATATTCTTAACAGTTCTATATAAAAGCCGAGTACAAAGCGTGTATCATTTTTAAATTATTAAAAGGCGCACGGAAGCCAATCTTTACAATAAAACCATACCCCAAGTAGACATCTGATTGTGATCAAGGAGACTATGTTTTCTCCTGTGAACTATACACTCAAACAGGGCCTTCCTGGACCCCACAGTTGTAAAATACCCAACACAGCAGCCTGCTCAGACATCCATTGTAACCAGGAGCCACATACCAACTGGCATGAGAAGTCATTTCGACCAACTCCTATTGGTACACTGTGCTACAATACATTGACAAAAAATGCATTTGTTTTTTGGCTCCTGCTTCAAAATAATGGGACACACACACTCCATTCTGGTTTCAAACAGTCACTTTTACATCCAATTTATAGAAAAACAAGCCATAAGGCCCAGCCCAGCTCACAAACACAACAATTTTCATCCCCAAGACTCTGAAAATGCCCAGCTTGGCTCTATACACTCATACAGGGCCTCCCTGGACCCCACACTTGTAAAATACCCAACACATCACCCTGCTCAGATATTCATTGTAACCAGGAGTAACATACCAACTGACATGCAAAGCCACTGCGACCAACTCCTATTTGTATAGAACCCAGGCTGCATTGAAATTTGCAATTTACCCTTTGCTACAACACATTGAGAAAAATGCATCTGCTTTTTGGCTGCTGTTTCAAAACTATGGGACCCACACACTCCATTCTGGTCTCAAACAGTCACCTTTACAGCCAATATATAGGAAAACAAGCCATTTGGCCCAGCTCTCAAACACAAAAAAATTTATCCTCCAGAAACCTCTGAAAATGTCAGGCTGCCAGTTGTGTGAGGAATAGTTCCCATAACTTCCGCCAGGCGCCGGCACTGCGTAGAAACAAACCCTGATGCAGCAATTCCTGTGTAGTTTATAACAAGGGACCTATGGGTCACGACGCTCAGCTGTTATATATGATAAAAAATATTATTTAGAAATGAGGAACATGCTGGTTTTGTGTGGTAATAAATATAAGCTGTATTATGAGTTGTTATTGTTTAGCTTATGTATAATTTTGATAGCACCTTTGGAGACAGGGAAGAGGATTGATTTCATTTATTTTATTAACAAATGGAGTACTATTGTCACACAGATTTTGACTTGGCCATATAACTTATAAGCAGAACATATAATATAAGAGTTTAACTATTTATTAAACAAGGGACCTATGGGTCACGACGCTCAGCTGTTATATATGATAAAAAAATATTATTTAGAAATGAGGCACATGCTGGTTTTGTGTGGTAATAAATATAAGCTGTATTATGAGTTGTTGTTGTTTAGCTTATGTATGATTTTGATAGTACCTTTGGAGACAGGGAAGAGGATTGATTTCATTTATTTTATTAACAAATGGAGTACTATTGTCACACAGATTTTGACTTGGCCATATAACTTAAAAGCAGAACATATAATATAAGAGTATAACTATTTATTAAAAAAAATTACAAATATTGTCCCAAATATAATTTTTATAAAAAATAATAAGAGAATCATATGATTTTTTTAAATGAAATATAACTGATATGATTATTAAAATAATATTAAAGAATATATTCATGAATGCATTCATGAATACATTTTGAAAGTATTTGCACGAGTATTCATATACTTTCATTTTTACCTGAATTCCTATTCTTTATGCAAGAAACATATAATGGAGTACATAATCATATTCGTATTTAAATACAATTACAAAGTATTCACACCATGTCTGGTATTTATTCAGTTTCACCAACCAATGACGTTGAGAATCCAGAATATACAAAATTCACACATTTAAATAATGATCATAAGTACCTGGTTTTATGGCTTTTATTTATATTAAAAAATAACTGTAAAAAATTCATTTTGGACAAATTTCACATCAATGTACACACTAGACACAGTAGGAATCTAGATTAATATTATCAACTGCATCTTTGTCTATCATTAATTTCCTTCATATGATCCCTAATGATTAGTAATGAATAATATGATTTACTTCTTTATCATTAAAATTGAACTGAAAAATGCCATAGGTGACTGCATGGTGTTATTTGGAATATGTGACATTCTACCCATCGATACAAGATTCTTATATCATCAGTAACTGCAAGTTAATTTCCTGTTATTATAAACTAACAAATTCCTTTTCTATTTTTCTTTAATTTGTTATTAAAAACCAATAAAAATTTATTAATTTATTGTTTATTGTTATGTTGTTGGTTAAAACTACTAGATGAGTTGGGTTGGACACCTGGATCAACTGTGGCTGGCCATAAGCTGCCTGGATTCCTGTAAGCCTCGCCTCAAGCGTGCATAATTTGATGAAAGGTCAACAAGGTCAACATACAGGTGACTCAAGAGGGGCTGGAGAGAGCCAAAGTCTGACAGGGTCTCATAAAAAACATTAATAAAAGCTACAATTTTTGGCCAATTTCTTTCAGCTTTCTAAACTAAAAAGCTGAAATCCTAATGTGTGCATGATATGAAAATTATATCAACAGTGCTCACAGAACAAAAATGTGCCATGGTCACAGTTGGGCAAAATTTAAGGTACTAATTTTATATTTATACTAATAACTAATTAAATTTGAAAAATTCAGAACTAATTTTGGGTATTCAATTGAATCTTGATTAAATAATGTTACATCCCTGACAAAAAAATCTCTAGCTTCAGCAATGCCCTTGTTAAGGGAGTAAATATATTTCTTGATTTTTTACAAAGTGCATTATGTTTGGGCCCATAACTTAAAACAATTACGCAATACTGACATCATTCTGGCATGTGCATAGAGAATGAAAAATATGTATATTATTTATGATTAAAGTCAGATCAGTGGTTTTGATATTAGGCAGTCTTGAAGTGTAACAATGGGTTTTTAATGGAAAAATGAAGTTTTTCATTAATATCTCGAAGGTATTAAGTCCTAGTGACCAAATTCTTGGCATGGTAGGGGATTTTGGAGACATCTAACTGTATGCCGAATTTAAGGAACTATGAGCTGAAGCTGGGGAGCTGAGCTCTTGCAAACTGCATAACACTAGCTTGATGTAAACAATATGTTACATGGTGCTTGAAAACTTGTTAAAATCTACAGTTTTTGATCAACTGGTTTCAAAATTTTGGTGTTAACAGTTGAAATGCTAACAAAAACATGCTGTGAAAATTAAATCCACAGTACTTACAGGAAAAAAACGTGCCATGATCAAAGTTGGGCAAAATTTAAGGTACCAATTTTTTATTTTTATTAATATTTTAGAAAATTTAAAAGATTTTCATCTAATTTTGGGTATACAATTTAATTTTGATTAATTAAAGTTATATTACTGGAAAAAAGGTCGATAGCTTTAACATTTTTTGTGTTAAGTGATCAAATATCTTTCCTGATTTTTTACAAAATGCATTATGTTTGGGCCCATAACTTTTTTAAATTAAATAATACAGACATAATTTCTGGCATGTACATAGGAACTATATAGAGGAATATTTATGGTAAATATGCGGATAAACAGATGAGTGGTTTTGATATTAGGCAGTCCTGAAGTGTGAAAATAGGTTTTTAATAAAAAATTGAGGTTTTTCCTTAATTTCTCAAAGGAACGAAGTTGCAAAGACCCAGTTTTCGGCTTGGTAGGAGATCTTGGGGACATCTAACATTATGCCAAATTTTGGATTCCTAGGTCTTACGGTTTCAAAACGTGCCACATCTACGGACAGACGGACGGACCGACGGACGGACGACGGACAATGGACCACGACTATAGCTCAGATGACTTATAGTCAGCTGAGCTAAAAAAATAATTAAAAAAATAATAAGAGAATCATATGATTTTTTAAAATGATATATAACTGAAATGATTATTAAAATAATATTAAAGAATATATTCATGAATGCATTCATGAATACATTTTGAAAGTATTTGCACGAGTATTCATATACTTTCATTTTTACCTGAATTCCCATTCTTTATGCAAGAAATTTTATAATGGAGTACATAATCATATTCATATTTAAATACAATTACAAAGTATTCGCACCATGTCTGGTATTTATTCAGTTTTCACCAAACAATGATGTTGAGAATCCAGAATATACAAAATTCACACATTTAAATAATGATCATAAGTACCTGGTTTTATGGCTTTTATTTATATTAAAAAATAACTGTAAAAAATTCATTTTGGACTAATTTCACATCAATCTACACACTAGGCACAGTAGGGATCTAGATTAATATTATCAACTGCATCTTTGTCTATCATTAATTTCCTTCATATGATCCCTAATGATTAGTAATGAATAACATGATTTACTTTTTTATCATTAAAATTGAACTGAAAAATGCCATAGGTGACTGCATGGTGTTATTTGGAATACGTGACATTCTACCCATCGATACAAGATTCTTATATCATCAGTAACTGCAAGTTAATTTCCTGTTATTATAAACTTACAAATTCCTTTTCTATTTTTCTTTAATTTTTATTAAAAACCAATAAAAATTTATTAATTTATTGTTTATTGTTATGTTGTTGGTTAAAACTACTAGATGAGTTGGGTTGGACACCTGGATCAACTGTGGCTGGCCATAAGCTGCCTGGATTCTGTGTATGCCTCGCCTCAAGCATGCATAATACAGGTGACTAAAGAGGGGCTGGAGAGAGCCAAAGTCTGACAGGGTCTCATAAAAAACATTAATAAAAGCTACAATTTTTGGCCAATTTCTTTCAGCTTTCTAAACTAAAAAGCTGAAATCCTTATGTGTGCATGATATGAAAATTATATCAACAGTGCTCACAGGAAACAAACGTGCCATGGTCACAGTTGGGCGAAATTTAAGGTACTTATTTTATATTTATACTAATAACTTATAAAATTTGAAAAATTCAGAACTAATTTTGGGTATTCAATTGAATCTTGATTAAATAATGTTACATCCCTGACAAAAAAATCTCTAGCTTCAGCAATGCCTTTGTTAAGGGAGTAAATATATTTCTTGATTTTTTACAAAGTGCATTATGTTTAGGCCCATAACTTAAAACAATTACACAATACTGACATCATTCTGGCATGTGAAAAATATGTATATTATTTATGATTAAAGTCAGATCAGTGGTTTTGATATTAGGCAGTCTTGAAGTGTAACAATGGGTTTTTAATGGAAAATGAAGTTTTTCATTAATATCTTGAAGGTATTATGTCCTAGTGACCAAATTCTTGGCATGGTAGGGGATTTTGGAGACATCTAACTGTATGCCGAATTTAAGGAACTAAGAGCTGAAGCTGGGGAGCTGAGCTCTTGCAAACTGCATAACACTAGCTTGATGTAAACAATGTTATATAGTGCTTGAAAACTTGAATAAAATCTACAGTTTTTGATCAACTGGTTTCAAATTGTTGGTGTTAACAGTTGAAATGCTAACAAAAACATGCTGTGAAAATTAAATCCACAGTACTTACAGGAAAAAAACGTGCCATGGTCAAAGTTGGCCAAAATTTAAGGTAACAATTTTTTATTTTTATTAATATTTTAAAAAATTTAAAAGATTTTCATCTAATTTTGGGTATACAATTTGATTTTGATTAATTAAAGTTATATTACTGGAAAAAAGGTCGATAGCTTTAACATGTTTTGTGTTAAGTGATCAAATATCTTTCCTGATTTTTTACAAAATGCATTATGTTTGGGTCCATAACTTTTTTAAATTATATAATAAAGACATAATTCCTTGAATGTACATAGGAACTATATAGAGGAATATTTATGGTAAATATGAGGAAAAACAGATGAGTGGTTTTGATATTAGGCAGTCCTGAAGTGTGAAAATAGGTTTTTAATAAAAAATTAAGGTTTTTCCTTAATTTCTCAAAGGAACGAAGTCGAAAAGACCCAGTTTTCGGCTTGGTAGGAGATCTTGGGGACATCTAACATTATGCCGAATTTTGGATTCCTAGGTCTAACGGTTTCAAAACGTGCCACATCTACAGACGGACGGACGGACGGACGGACGAGGGACAATGGACCACGACTATAGCTCAGATGACTTATAGTCAGCTGAGCTAAAAATATCCATACTTTTTACACGGCTTCTATATAGAACTATTAAGAATATTCTTTGCTTTCTGTTCCTTTTAACTCCGAATAAATATCTTGAGCCGTCTACTTTTGCCTTACATTTTCTGCTGGCGTGTCGCTTTTAATTTCTTGGCTCCGGCAGTATAATTCCAAAAGAACAAAAGTTCATGGATGTATACACTTATTCACCAAAACATTTATATTAGAAGAATACCCGTTGGATTATAATGGTAACTTTCACATCGTTAAGTATTAAAAAAAAGGATGTGAGTTATCACCCGGATATTGTTATGTTTTTTGGGTTAGAAAAGGTGGCTTGGCAGGATGTCGCATTACCTAACTTTGACATGTATTATTGTATTAAAAAATGGTCTCAGACATTAATTTTCCTTCCCTTTTTGTTAATCTACATGAAACTATAGTAATTGACAATCATATGAATGTGGTGCTCAAACTCAGAGATGGTTTTTGTCCATGCCGCCAGGGGGCATCCTTGGCTTAGACCTACCCTTCTAAATAATTTCAGACTTGTGTGTGTTTTCATTCACTGAATCTCAGCGGCACTCGACACAGGGAATAAACATCACCCTTTTGTGTGTAAAAATTGTGAAAGACCACGGCAGGTCGGGCTGGTGAAAAATTGTTAACATTAAGAGTTAAAACCATTACTCGGATGAGTAATCTCAGTGGGAATTGTCTGAGCCGCTGAGTAACTTTTTTGTTCGTATATATAGGAGGTTGGGGGTTTGAATCCAGGGCAGGAAATGGTTTACTTTTTTCCACCTTTTTATATTTAAAATACCGCTTTTACGTTATGTATATTATTTCATAATTCCTGGCCGTTTCTTGGTAATTTATGAATGGTAAATCAATTAATGAGGCCAATTAGATGAAAGGTGTGCGAGCTAAGAAACAGTTACTGTTCCTGCCACCAGGGGGCGACCCAGGCTTATGGGCCAGAAGACCGGCTGGACTCATTTGGTGAAAATAACGGGTCCAAATGAAAGGGATTTTAACATATCAACAACCTTGTGTCTGCCTCGGGCTGGCCAAAGAACAACCTGGTTTTCATGAACAACATGGTTATTATGAACAACCTGGTTATAATGTCCAACCTCGTTAAAACGATCAACCTGGTTATAATGTCCAACCTCGTTAAAATGATCAACCTGGTTATAATGAACAATCTGGTTAAATGAACAACATGGTTAGAATGAACACCCTCGTTATTATGTCCAACCTCGTTATAATGTACAACCTCTTTATACTGTTCAAGTTTTACCATGCTTGAACCAATGTACGCAAACATGTAGGCAAATATATATATATATATATATATATATATATATATAATATATGTATATATATATATATATATATTTATATATATACTATATATATGTTCATTTATATTAAAACCCACATTTCTACACATGAAGAACAAGTTCACGTTGTAACGCAGCGATGTCTGGCGGACGGATGGTAAAGGAAAGTGTGTTAAGTGTTATGCTAACCCTTAGGTAGCTTTACAGTGAAATTTAGAAAAACACGCTTATTTCCAAAAGTTTTCAATTTAATTTTTCCAAATTTGTGTCCCATGGTCCAGTTGACTGCTACTCGTCATATTATAGACCTTGTACGTCAAGGTTGCCCAAATAAGCCAAGATTTTGGGGATTTTTTAAAAATTTAATTTTCTTAAAATTTAATTTTCAAAATCTGTCATTTTCTTTTTATTTGGTCAGTGGAAATACCATTGACCCACTAAGACCTTGAGGTCTAAGTGTTATGCGGCATGTCCACCCATTCCCCTAACCCTGTAATCTCCCGGTCAGCCAACAATTCTCTATATGGGGGCGTCATTACCACTGTACTGATTTATTTCGGTCGACCTTGACCGGTCAGATGGGGTCAAACTTTAATTAATTCTGTTAAAATTCAAATTTTGCATCGAAATATGCGCTTTTATTTTTTTTGGGTCAAGCATTGTCCACTGCACCTAAAACTGTACACTAGAGCCTCACTAATATCCTCTGGTCAGTGTGATTGACCAATATATTTCAATTTACTTAGTAACACATAAGCAGGAGTGTCCTAACCCTAGGATTTAGTTCCACTGTTGGCCTCAGTGGTCAAACGGGGGCGCCACCTGACGGTGTATGTCCGGTTTGGGAGGTCCAGAAATTTTCAAACTTCATAAAAGTTGCGTAAAGTGCTAAGTGTTGAGTCACTCATTTGTAAGTGTTGCATATTTTTCTTAGGCTTCGAATAAAAATTCCTGTCGGTCTGAAACATACAACAAAGTCACTCATAGACATAAGATAATACATAGAACTTAAAGGGATTTCCCTCGGAGGTAATGTGTCTGTTGGTTTCGTATTGAATAACACTTTCTTATGTCTGTAAGATAACCCTAACCCTAACCTAACCCTAAACCCTAACCTAACCCTAACCTAACCTGACCAAACCAAAACCTAAACCTAAACCCAAAACCTAACCTAACCCTAACCCTAACCTAACCCTAACACCTAACCCTAACCTAAATTATACCACATCCACTTAATTTTGATGTTTTTCGACCATAATTCTCACAATTTTGGGAGGTTTGGAACACCCCTGCCAAAAAGCTGTCGTCCTAGCGCTAGCGCTGGGGTTAGTGTGGAAAAGATTATTTAAAAGTTTTTAATTTTAAAATTATTGAAGTTTTTGACCAGTTGTAACTGTGTTAGGTGCAGGCAAATGGTGGCTAGAAAAATAGGCTTATAAGTAGTTATTGGAAAAGTCCGTCGAACATACGTGGTCAGCTGACCACTGACCACTACTGTTTAGGGGGCCCCGAGGACGCCTCTTGACCACTGTTGACCGTTACTGTCCCCTGGTAGTTTTTTACTTATAAGCTAAACTAAAAAAAAGGCAAACCCCTTAACCTGACCTGGGACGACCCTTCCTGGTCAAAACGGACTAAGGGTGGACGCTGCTGACCCCCCCTTGACCAGTATATCGTGCCAAATAAGGCTGTCACCTAGATTTTAGGAACATCCGTGCCAACTTCTTTATTTTTGGACCTTTGACCACCAAACCCGGGAATATGATGAAACTTGGTGAAATTGAAAGGTTTATAAAGAAAAAGAATTTTTAAGTCAATAACTTTTAATTTAAATTAAATTTAATCAAATTGACCAAAAATCAACCAAGGCCCGCTTTCACCACTTAAGGGCTACCGCGCTTTCTTGAAAATGGCAAAAAAAAACCCCGGGACGTGCTTATTTCGACTTTTTTTTACGCTTATCGAATAAGTGGAGTGTCCGGCGGCCATTTATGGGAATTTTAATTTTAAAAATTAATTAATTAAAATTTTGATTTTTTCAATTTTGACTTTAAAAAACTCTTGTACTTTCCACAAAACGTGACTTTTGGCTCCTTTTTTTCCGCTGCCTTGTCCGCCATGCCCGCTAACGCGTCCCTGGTATGCAAAGGTTGGGTTTTTATTTTTCAAAATTAAACTAATTATCATATTTCAATTTTTCACCCTTTTGACACATTCCACGTGCCCTGTACGCTAACTGACTGAAACCTAACGTTTACTTTCACCACGGTTCGGTCGAACAGGTTCCTGCCACCAGTTTGACACAGTTGGAACTGTTCCCGTGTCTTTTGTGTGCGTTTTTAAATGCGTTTAAAAAATTTAAATTGTGTCAAACTGCCTAACCCTAACCCTAGGGTTATTGAGGGTTAAATAATCCTTTTAAAACACCTTGTTCTCCCCGTTTTTCTTGAGTGCTACCTGCAAATTAGGATTCATGATTTTTTTCCGCGTAATTTCAACCCTTGACCAAACTTCAAACTTTATTCGTTTTTAAATTAAAAATATAACCCTAGTTTACAATTTGTTCTACACCACCTGGCAGACGACCCTGACACTATGCCGACACAGAAACCAGCTGCTGTGTCCTTGTAAACAACTTCTTTTTTGAATGTGTTAAAAAAAATTTAAATTCACAATTACGTCATTAATTAAAAGTTTTAAAATTAAATTTCAGTTTCGGAGGCCAAACGTTACGAAATCAGAAAATGTCGTCGTATTAACGCGTGTGGAAGTCATGTATGTCACACGTTTGCGGCGCTCTTATGCTAACATCTGCTTAGTGTAAATATCAACTTAGGGGCTGGAAAATAAGACTTAAGCACTTTCATGAGACAGGGATGGCAGTGTCTGCGTTCGGAGTCCGTCGGTTCGGTGCGAACGTCAACTGTGTTCGTTTGAATGTGTTATTTGTGTATGTGTATGTATATGTGTGAAGAAATTTATATCCATAAGCCTGTTGTGTTTTACATGTGATATTATTTATATTGGTTTTGTTTGATCTGCGAAAGGCCTCGACCATGTAGATCATATATTAACATATAAAATATAAGATGAATTTGATTTCTCTGCTTCCTTGAACTTCAGGAACGTCCCGATTGAATGTTACTATGAGAAGAACACGGTTTATAGTATCGGAATTTGAAGATTGACGTGGAGGGATACAAACCGTTGGCCGGGGCAAAGTGGGAGTTGCATATAAATCACAGCTACTATCATGTTACCTCGATTTACATGCCGCGGGCTGCAGCTCGGAATATTCCTCCATGCTGGAGGTTAGATTTGTGGACATTTTGTGTTGGAAGGTTCAGTGGAAGAAAAACTGTCGGAGCTACGACAGAAGAATTATTGATACGAGATGCTTTTGCAACGTTCCAGACTGCAGAAAAAGGTTTACAACAAATAAATTAAAGTTAAATAAAAATGTTAAACCTGAAATTTCTTTTTTTTCTTTGATCTCTTTTCAAATCCATAACCTTCCATCGTATTTCATATATTCTTAGGTCAAAGGTAAAAAACTGATGAAGTCAGTGGTGTTTTCTTTTAAATAAAAGTTAGTTGTCAGCCTTATTTATCATATAAATGGGGTCGTAGTGTTAAGTCTTTTGAATTTCGACGCCATTTCATCTTTGATCTAAACATAAACCTGTTGCCTTGCACATGTAATATTGTGTAAGTTTATTTCTATTGGTTTTGTTTGATCTACGAAAGGCGTCGACCGTGTAGATCATATATTAACATATAGAATATAAGGTGAATTTTATTTCTCTGCCTTCCCTGGTAAGTTTATTTCGCCAGGCATGCACAAGGGTGGTCTTTCATTTAAATGCAGCTTTAATATTCGGTAAGTGAGCATATATATTACATGTAGTGAGACTGAATATGTAATTGCCTTCGGACATCATGTTCTGGTTGGAGGATAATGGATTCTTGCGCAAAGATGGTAAAATGTGTAAGGTTTGTGGTACTCGGCGCAGGACACTTCATTTAGTCGATCTGTCTTATACAAAGTCCGAGTGTAGATGTTTAAGGCCATTTCTTCTAACCTATTTCTGAAAGCGTGTAGTCTTAAGTGTTATGAAAAAGGGTTAAGTTGGTTATCGGCCAATTTAAATAAATTAAAGTTAGATAAAAACTTATAAACTTTTTTTTTTCTTTGTTCACCTTTAGGTTCCATAATGTTGCCTCGTATTTGCAAGTTTCGATGTCAAATGTAAAAAACTAAACAAGTTTTTCTTTTTAAAAAGTTAGTTGTCAGCCTTATTTATCATTTAAATGGGGTCGTCATGTGTATGTCTTTTGAATTTCGACGCCATTTCATCTCAGCTGTAAACATAAGCCTGTTGCGTTTTACATGTGATATTGTGAGATTAATTATATTGGTTTTGTTTGTTCTGCGAAAGGCCTCAACTATGTAGATCATATAATAAGACTCCCGTGATAAGTTTATCTCACCAGACATGCACAAGGGTGCTCTGCCATATAAATGCTACTGTAATCATCGGGTTATTCAGCATATATATATATATATTAATTCCCTTTCGCATTTAGACACTGTCGATGTGTTACGAGTCGTCCGACTCCGGTTTAAGTACAGCATGATTTTATGCGCACCATACACATTGCTAAGGTCAAGGTCGCTTGACACAAGTCTTGTAGCCACGTGCAGGCAGTAAAGAAGCTGGTCTCCTTGAACTGTCTTTAAGTTGTCTCTCTGCACCCGACATATGGTGTCAGAAGTTTAAAATGGACTCATTAAATCGCCCAGGACCTCTTTGCTTTACTGGCAATGTTTCTGAAAACTGGAGACTCTTCGCACAAGAGTTTGATGTGTTTATTGCCGCCGCTCACCGGACAGCGAACCGGAAAACACAGAGCTACATTCTATTGAACTTGGCGGGCCGGGAAGCCATTGACAGAGCTAAAAGCTTCCAGTATGCGACCGGAGAATCAAAAGAAGAACCGGAAATCCTGAAAGAAAAATTTGAGAATCTGTGCCGCCCTAAATCAAACCTGACAATGGAACGTCACAAGTTCAACAGCCGCAATCAACTACCTGGTGAGTCGTTTCATACCTATCTAGCTGATCTCAGAGTAAAATCAGCCACATGTGAGTTCCGTGACCTTCAAGAGGAACTAATACGAGACAGACTGGTTTGTGGTATACAGTCAGACCCCATTAGAAAGCTATTACTCAGAGAGGACAATCTCACCTTACAGAAAGCTATTGAACTAGTTGAGATTCATGAACTGTCAGAAAACAGGCTACAACCACTGCACTTAGAGTCAGATACCCCACCTCAAGTGCACCAGGTGAAATATAAGCCCAAACCAACCAGGTATCACCAGTCACAAAATGAAACAATCAGACAATGTGGTAATTGTGGCAGGCAGCATGCTAGGACAGATAAGTGACCCGCGTATGGTGTAAAGTGCAGACACTGTGGAATAATGAACCATTTTGAGCGTGTATGCAGGCGCAAAAGTTCAGCTAAACAAGCACCAAAACGCAGTCACCGACAAGAGGCAGCCAATCGTAGGCCGCCAAGAACTGTGCATGCCGTACAGGATGAGGCAACACCATTTGTCATCGAGTCGCTCGACCTCAAAGTCGATGAGATAGAACGGTCCACACATGAAGCATATGGTATCGTTACAATAGCAAACCAACAGGTCAGACTTAAACTAGACACAGGAGTGCATGTCAATGTCATATCACATACACAACTGCAAGACATATGCCCAGATGCAAGAATTATCAAAGACAATCCTGTCAATCTCATTACATATAGTGGACACACTATGACCACTGAGGGACATGTCATGCTAGACTGTACGCTCAAAGACAAAACATATACTGTGAAATTTCAAGTGGTAAACAACACAGTTAAATCAATCATAGGCCTTCAGGAATGTATGAGACTACAGTTTATCACACTTGCTATTGATCAGTTACAGTCATCAGACCAGGTGACACCAGTGACACATGAAGCCATAATGAGAGACTATGCTGATTTATTCACAGGAGAATTAGGCACCCTCCCAGTTGTGTATCGCATCAAACTTGCCAAAGATGCCCAGCCGGTTATCAAACCACCGCGTAAAATTCCAATCGCAGTCAAAAATCTAGTGAAAGATAAACTGGATGAAATGGTGAAGTTAGATGTTATTTCACCTGTAACAAAAGCTACCCCGTGGGTATCTTCACTTGTCGCTGTCAGAAAGAAAGACAAAAATGACGTCAGAATTGGCACTGATCCCAAAGACCTCAATGCCGCGCTCCAGCGAGAACATTATCCAATGCACACTTTCGAAGAAGTGATAAAACACATAACAAATGCTAAATACTTCACAGTGCTTGACGCTTCAAATGCTTACTGGCAGATTCCTCTAGAGGAAAATTCTTCCTACTGCACCACTTTCAGCGCCCCGTATGGAAGATACAGATTCAAACGCATGCCTTTCGGGATCAAGTCTGCCGCCGAAGTGTTCCAGAAAAGCAATCGACTACCTGTTCCAGGGTTATCCGTGCCAGAACGTTGTCGATGATATGATTGTGTGGGGAAGCACAGAGGCCGAACATGATGAGTGCCTACTCAGAGTACTAAACAGAGCCAGAGAGGTAGGACTACAGCTCAAAATTGATAAGTGCCGATTCAAAGTTCACGAAGTGAAATATGTTGGTCATGTGCTCACCCAACATGGTATTAAACCAAACCCGGAAAAAAACAGAGCCATACGTGACATGCCCAAACCTACTGACAGTAAAGCACTTCAGAGATACCTAGGCATGGTCACCTATTTAGCAAAGTTCATTCCCAGGCTCAGTGAAATGTCAGCACCACTGCGCGAACTGATCAAACATGATTCAGTATGGAGATGGGAAGATCATCATGATGTGGCCTACCAGAGCATCATAGACGCCATAACAAACCCACCAATTCTGAACTATTATGATCCACACAAACCCGTCACTTTAACCTGTGATGCTTCGCAAGCTGGTCTTGGCGCAGCATTGCTACAGGATGGCCTCCCAGTGGCATATGCATCAAAAGCAATGACCGACACACAGATGCGTTATGCTCAGATTGAAAAGGAGCTCTTGGCAGTCACTTTTGGATGCGAGCGTTTTGATGACTACATTTATGGCCGCATTTTTACAATGGAAACCGACCACAAACCACTAGAAACCATTACTAGAAAACCACTGATCTCAGCACCAATGCGACTACAGAAAATGATGCTCAAGTTACAACGCTATGACCTTGACATTCGATACAAACCTGGTAAGGAGCTCTTTATCGCTGACATGTTATCACACGCATATTTGGCTGAAACAGACCCAGAAACTGATGCAGACCAATTTGAGGTAATGACAGTTTGGCCTTTTACCAGTGAAACTTTCACAAAGCTCCAGCAAGCTACAAACAATGATACAAAGCTACAGAAAGCAAAACAGTTTATTTTGAATGGATGGCCAAAACACAAGAGGAGCATTCCAGATAATCTTTCACATTTGTTTGCATTCCGAAATGAGCTAAACATCCAGGATGGAGTGATACTGAAAGGTCAGAAAATAGTGGTTCCTGAATCTTTGAGAGATATTTACTTGACACAGTTACATGTAGGACATTTGGGAGCAGAAGCCACTAAACGTCGTGCCTGTGAATTTTTGTTCTGGAATCGCATGTCACATGATATTGATCAGTATGTGAATCATTGTGCTGTATTCAATAGTCAGAAATCACATCAACAGAAAGAGCCCTTTGTGTTACATCAAGTGCCAAACCGCCCATTTCAGATCGTGGCAACTGATTTATTCGAATGGAATCGCCAGATGTACTTGGTACTCGTTGACTCTTATTCTGGTTACTAAGAGATAAATTCGCTACGCTCAACCACGTCAGAAGCTGTAATCAACAAGCTAAAAAGCCACTTCGCACGTTATGGCATACCGGAGGAAGTCCACAGTGACAACGGCCCACAATACGCCTCGCGTGAATTCCATGATTTTGCTTGGAGTGGAATTTTGTCCACACGACTAGTAGTCTACATTATCCAGCAAGCAATGGACTAGCTGAGTCAGCCGTCAAAGCAGCTAAAACCTTGTTGACCAAGTGCAAGCAAGCTGGTACAGATCCATATCTCCATTGCTCCATAACCGCAATGTACTACGTGATATGATCCTTGGATCCCCTGTGCAAAGACTGATGTCGAGACGGACCAGGTCCAACCTACCCATGTCGCCAGAACTGCTAGAACCACAGATAGTAGCACCTGAAACAGTGCATCGCCGGTTAACTGAACTCCGTACCATACAAAAGAAACTCGTTGACAAGCGAGCTCGATCACTTTCACCACTGAAAGAGAATGATACAGTACGAATTCAAACTCCTAAGGGATACAATCAGAAAGGTACCATCCACAGAGTAGATACACACCCAAGGTCCTATATAGTGTCAACCAAATACAATGTGTATCGCCGAAATCGCCGTCACCTCCTGAAAGTCCCGTCCGATGAATCCGGTTACCACACCCAGATCACACCAACACCAGAGAACATACCCCCGTGGGAGCCGCCCGCATCACAGCAGCATCCAGCTGTGCCAGAGAACCGACAACCACTGCACTCGCGGTATGGTCGAACATACAAACCCAACTCGCTGCTCCGGGACTTTGTGTGATGATATTATTTACAGATAAGCTAACTTGTAAAATAAGACTGATACATGTTGCATAATTTTAGTCTGATAACTTTTTCATTTATTCTAATTTACATTGCGCCGACTGACGTAATTGATAATTATATAGTACAAATGTTTCCATCGCAAACTACTATTTTACATTGTCATAATACTGAGCACTGTTTTAAATTCAGGAACTGTGGTCACCAAGGTACACCATATTTAAGTAAGCTGATTCACTTTCAAGTCTATAAGTAAACATTTAAAGAAAGGAGGATGTCGATGTGTTACGAGTCGTCCGACTCCGGTTTAAGTACAGCATGATTTTATGCGCACCACACACATTGCTAAGGTCAAGGTCGCTTGACACAAGTCTTGTAGCCACGTGCAGGCAGTAAAGAAGCTGGTCTCCTTTAACTGTCTTTGAGTTGTCTCTCTGCACCCGACACAGACACTAATTCATTTTGAATGCCACACATGAAGAGTTATTTTGGTTGGGAGGGTCTATTCCTTCCTAGCGACAGACTCTCATTGCAGAGTTAACGCTTTGACGGTTAGCTTTCGTTGGATGGCAAATAATAATTATAATATGAAAAATAAAGGTATATATGTTATTTGGCAGAGTGGAGCGAACGCAGTTGAGAAACCACACCCAGATAAAGGGTCAAGAGAAGAGGAAGTGGAAACGCCCCCGACGAAGGTGAGTATTTTCTGTGGCTGCCGCCTTAACACTGGCGTTGATGTGGAAAGGTAAGTATGGCAAACAGTTATTCAATCTAAAACCGACAAACTCGGCACATGCTTGGTGCCAGTTTTTGCTGGCCGGAAATCGTCGATTTTGGCAAGCATGTTGGGCAGTCGCGGATCTCTCTTTGTTTGTTTGTCTGTCTCTGTACTCTACAGGTCACAATTTACACCGATCACTTAAATCTTCCATATGTTATGCGGGTGCAATACTCCTTAAAGCCTATTGTTAATGGTCAATATTGGACAAAGGTCAAGGTCAAGGTGAACTTTTTTCGTCATAACTTTGTCAATTGTGGTCGATATTTTTGCAGGAATCCTTTTGAAACTGATGTATGTTATGTCCTGTAATAACATCTAGAAAGTGGTTTTTTATTTTCTGGATACGGCGGCTAAAGGGCGCTGCAGTCAAACCACTTAAACATATCAATTTTTGGATATATATCTAAAACTATAAATCTTTATTACATGAATTTCCCGTTTTTTCTTCCATTTTTTCTTCCATTGTTCATGCAAGTACATAAAAAAAAACAACGTGCTGAGCGTGATTTCCTTGTTCTTTTCAGACAGTTGTAGCCACGCTCAAGACACCGGAGGACAGACAGTCAAACCCAGCACCGGAAGCACCGGTAAGTATATACGATCGATGGCGCCTGGGTGCTTACTTTTATGTGATCGGTCCAGCCAAAGGGATAGATTTTCTTTCCATTTTAAACATATACTCGACCCCATATAAAACTGATAACAAAATGTTAGCCAACCAAAATTAATATTAGCCGTGCTGCTTTCGGGACTTGAGCGAAAAGAAATAATTTTGGTTTATGATGTTTTACGAAATGCATATGACCAGCTATGATTGCTATGTAAAGCGATGATCTGAAAAGTAACCCAAGATGACACTCGTTTCAATATTTTCAAAGTGTTTTTTCATCATAACTATTTCAATTTTTGTCAATAGTTTGTCAATTAATAAAGCTTACGTGTATAACTGAATCTTTCACAGCTGGCCACACATGAAGAGTTAGTTTGGTCGCCAGGTTCTATTCCGTCCTAGCGACAGACTCTCATTGCTGAGGTAACGCTTTGACAGTTAGCTTTCGTTGGATGGCAAATAATAATTATAATATGAAACATAAAGGTATATGTGTTTTTTGGCAGAGTGGAGCGAACGCAGATGAGCAACCACACCCAAGAAATGGGTCAAGAGAAGAGGAAGTGGAAACGCCCTCAACAAAGGTGAGTATAAAAATTAAATATCAACCAAACTATATATTATACACACTTACCTGTATTCAATCCTAAGGTTACGCTGATACTACTCAGGCATACACAGTTAGTCACATCAGTGACCGCTCATCAGAAGATGAAACTCCTTTGAAGAGTATGTTACGGCATGCAAGTTGTACAAACTGCGAACAAATTCCTTTAGATCAAATATACAAAGAATGTTATTTTAGTGAAATATGGGGTATATATATTACTTGCAGGGGAAGGTAAGTCCACACAACGCAAATGATTATGGAAGATACAGCAACGATCATCAAGAAAGGACGAGGAAGCAACGTACTGTTTCAGGGATTCAGCCACAAGAAGGACAGAAGGATCAACGGAAAACAACACTGGAGGTAAAACCAGTAACTTTAATCTATCCCTGTTACCTTAGATTTATCTCCTGTACAATTGTAAATTTAAAGAGGTTATGCTTTCATATAGTTATGTTTTCAATAAATGAAATTAATATATACTCAATATATACTCTTATAATTTTCTACTTTGGAGGGATGCCTTGAAAATAAAGCATGCATAAATAAAAAAATATACTGTATGTCCACAAATATATACTCTTATAATTTTCTACTTTGGAGGGATGCGTTGAAAATAAAGCATGCATAAATAAAAAATATACTGTATGTCCACACATATAAGTACAAAATAGTTTGATCTTAAGTGAATAATTTATAATATATTACACGCAACTTTACGTTATAACTTTTTAGATGATTACTGAATGCTGTTCCTAATTTCAAAATAGTTTGATCTTAATTGAATAATAAAAAGTATATGTTCCTTATTTCCGTTGCTGAACATTCTGCTGTCAGAATAAATAGATGCGGAGAAACGAATACTTTATCTTGTTATACAATTGTAAATGTAAAGAGGTTGAACTTTCATATAGTTCGCACAAATATAAGTACAAAATAGTTTGATCTTAAGTGAATAATATATAATATATTACACGCAACTTTACGTTATAACTTTTTAGAAGATTACTAAATGCTATTCCTAATTTCAAAATAGTTTGATCTTAATTGAATAATATATAATATATGTTCCTTATTCCCGTTGCTTAACAATCTGCTGTCAGAATAAATAGATGCGGAGAAAAGAATACTTTATCAAAACTATTTGTAGACAGTATATGTATTAATTGAATACTTAATGGTTATATATATATAATATTTTTTTTTTTTTTTATTGTAGATGTATACTGCCGAGTTGCCCTGGAAGGGTACATACTGTGATGGACACAACACAGGTGCTGTTCTCCAAGGATCATGACCATATGCCAGATGCTTCAGTATCGACCACTCAGCAAGTGAAGGCAGAGCTGTGTCGACTGGCAGCTGAACACAGACTGGTCCCTTTGAGACAGGTCAGCATTTTCATATTTTATTGTATTCATATATTGAGGATAACAGAAAGATTGCAGAAGTATAGGCCTATATGAGGAAAAAGAAACTAACCTCACACCCCTTATAGTATATAGAATATAGAATAAAACATAGAATGTAATAATTAAATTTAGAATATTAATATCACAAATACAGCAACTAAGGAGAAGTGTTTATATGAAACATCCAGTTGTTACATATTTAGATAATTATGACAGGTATGATTGTATTACAAAATAACGTTGTGGCTGTTTAGTATCATTAAATAGTTGTTACTATAGATCTTGGCAGATTCACTTATCCTATCTTATATGTTTTATATTCCACAGGTTTACAACAACTACATCTGTTCGCAGGAAGCACAGCAGTTCACCGAACCGATCCCCAGCTTCAACTCCTGCAGATCACAGATGTATCGTGCCCGCCAAGCAGTGATGCCACCTGTTCCAGAGAGCAGACCTGCCGTGGTCCTGGAAGGCAAATGGCGACAGACAGTGGGCGGACAAAAATTCCTCATCCACCAGGACAGGAACATGATTGTGTTAGCGACGGAGGCGAACTTGAGGATGCTGTGTCGGTGCAAGACCATCTTCATGGATGGAACCTTCAAGTCTTGCCCGCGCATTTTCAAACAACTGTTCAGCATCCATGGGATGTACCGGGGGCAAGTGGTTCCGTTGTGCTACGCTCTTCTGCCGGACAAGCGCACCGCCACGTACAGCTTCTTGATGGACATGCTGAAGGCCAAGATGTCAGAGCTGGAGCTGGATTGGAATCCAGAACGAATCGTCAGCGACTTCGAGAAAGGCCAAGAGAGGGTCGTTAGGAGCCAGTTCTCCGAGTCAAGACACAGCGGGTGCCTCTTCCATTACAGTCAGGCTGTATGGAAGAGGGTGCGCAAGGAGCACTTGGCGACAATCTACAGGACTGTCCCAGAGGTCACGTGCTGGCTGCGGAAGGTGATGGCGCTTCCTTTCTTGCCAGTTGACAGCATCGTCGGGGCATTCGCAGAGCTGGAGCAAGACCAGGTATGTTTTTTTCGGTATATAAAAATGTATTGATATTCAAATACATGTGTACAGTTATTTACATTTTACATGGATTAATTCTCCAGTTCATTTTCTCTGTGTGTCTGACCTCTATAAATATAAATCTGACTTCAATCTCATTGGATTACGTTTCATAAATATATAATATTAAAAAAATAAACAGGTATTTGATTAAATATATATATACATGTATAAAAATTTAGTAAAATAAATCATTGTTTGTCTTCTTTTGGTTACAGCTCCAAGACAACATCCGACACGTCATTGTTCATGAATTATGTCATTTATTTCTTTCCTACAGCTCTTGACTTAACACAAAGCACTTGTCAAATTATAACATTTCAATCATGTTTTGCTTTTTTTTTATTTACAGCTCTTGAGACAACACCCGGCCCTGGTCAGTTTCTCTGCGTACTTCAGAGGTACTTGGATTGCAGGCCACTTCCCGATCGAGATGTGGAGCGTCTACAACTTACAGGTGAAGACCAACAACATAGTAGAAGGTTGGCATAGCCGACTCAACAGGAACGTCGGACAGCACCACCCGAACATCCACGTCCTGTTGAGCCACATCAAGGAGGAGCAGGTGGAGACTGAGTTAACCATCCAACGGGCAAGACTCGGCGCTGCTCCGAAGCTTCCACGCGGGAAGTACCGTGAGATGGAAGCCACCGTTGGACGGCTGACAGCAGCTTTCGTCGATGAGGAGCAGCCAGCGATGGACTTCCTAGAGAGCCTGGCTGTGGTCGTCCAACGGATGAGACGCGTTCGCTGGCAGTGAAGTATCGATTCACCGAAGTATCACCGGGATGGATTCACCTTGTAATTAAGAAATTGTATATAACAGACTCTGTGAATATTTGCATATATCTGTATATATGAATATATATATATATGTATATATATATCTGTATATATCATGTACATATTGTAAATATTATAAATATGCATGCAATAGTTTTTGTATAAAAGGAATTGATTTTGTGATTCATGCTGCGTCTCAGTGTCTCTTTTTTCTAAAATTCCCTGGTAGACGAAACAGACAAGATGACAGAGAGACAGAAAAAAATCGTCCAGATAGCCCATTTTTTTTATTTCAATCTCATCAGGCGTCTAATAGTGCAAAATGCCAGTGTGATAGTGTGAAGGAGAGAAAAAGAGAGGGCGGGGGAGGAGGTTAATATAAAAATATAATATTATTATTCATATACATATACAGTAAAACCTGAGAGTTAAGACCACCTGATGTGCCACACCACAAGCGGTCTTAAGTCACAGGTGGTCTTAAGTCTCAGGTGGTCCAAGTCTCAGAATGAATCGAACACAGAATATCAAGGCATATATGTCTACGTAAACATTTATTTATTTATTATAAAAATACAAACTGGATATATATATATATATATATATATATATATATATATGTATATATTATAGATAATCAAGATATTCACAACAATATTTACAATTTAACAACAATATTTACTTAAAACAATCAATTTTGCTCTGCTTAACAAGGGAATCTTATTAATAATTATCAAAGAAAGCTGGTCCTTTTATAACTTTATAAAACAAGCCTTTATCATAAGCTTTGAATAGCCTGTTTGTTTTATTGCACAAACGCAAACAGCTAATTAATGATGTACCATGAGTACACACTGAGTCACTTTGTTGATCACTAACTTGTGCTCACCGTAATTAGAAGCAGACCCCATTAAAATCTCAATAAACTTCAAAGCAGGTATGAAGGGATCGATCATTTGATTACAGGGGACTGCTCACGTTATCAAACAGTCTCTCTTTATTGGTACTATGGTAGTTAGCATTGAGTCCTATTGTCTTATTGATGAACATTCTATTAATGTTATCGAAGCAGGTCGTCAGTTTGTCGTCATCACGAATTGCTGCAGTCTTGCAGCGCTGACATATATAGTAAACAATCACAGATAAAATGGAGTCCGTAGGTGGCGGACTACGTCACGAACTGACTTGTTGTCAAGTCAAATTGTGTGAGATAAGCAATGACAGTTGATCGCTAACGTTATGACAAACTAACTTTCATGACTCACTCTTTTTTTTAATTAAATATATGCAAATGTTATTTACACATCGCTAAGACTAGTTATGAACTCAGGTCAACAACCGCAACGTAGTGAATGCGACCGTGGTGTCATAAATACAACGGGAGTTCTATTCGATAAATATTAATGAGGGGTTTCCCTTAGAGCACGTGATCCTTTACCGTAAAGATGTTTAAGACAATCGTTAAACAAATACGATATGTTCAAAGATAGGCTGTGCTAAAAAAATATAATGGTACACAGGCATCAGAATTAAAGAATTGCGTCGTTTTACATGTTCCCTCGCAATATTCGCTGAACTTTCATTTTTGGAGAAAGATTAAACCACGCGGGCAGTGGGCCATTGACACCTGGAGGGGTATTGTGAATTAATGTCCAATTCACCGCAGGAAAAGTAGGTCACCATTGCCACCTGCACATTCAAGAGACAGTCAATGGCACGGTCGTTTTGTCTTAACTTAGGACGCCAGGTGCCACTACCGCTCCACCAGGCGGTCGCTTAACAGAGGTAAAGACCAGCGACCGGCCACATCTGAGCGGTCGGTGGTCGCGTACCACAAACGGTCGCTCAACACAGGGGCATTAAAGAGTGATTAAGCTCGGTGCATTCATTTTGCGGTCGTAAGTCACAGACGGTCGCTTGCGGCAGTGGTCGCTTGGTTCAGGTTTCACTGTATATACACAATCGTATAATCGTACAATCACACTAAAAATATATATATAATTACGTTTTTGTAATTGATAAAATTTGTAATAAGATGTTGCGTATAATAATTACATGATCAAGAGTGCATTAATGTTTGTATAACACTTTGAGAGAACCCTTCGCGAGAGAGTGGTTTCTGCTGCTCGAAACAGCTTAATTATATTCACATCAGCGAGGTTTCCCCATATTTACGTAATCCCCTGTGATTAAGACGACACATTAAACAGTTGTTAATAAAAAGAAATGAAAAATGTTATAACGGAATATATTGAATTTGTAATCACCTTTTTGTCTTCAAATTTTAAAATCAGTTTTATTTGTCCGCGCGTTTGCATTTGGAGCGTAGCGGTTAAGTAGACATAGAAATGCAGTAATCCGTTGACCCAATCACGAGGTGAACAAGTCAAAACAGCGATGTCGCGTCCGGGCCAAAATTATCCTAAAAACGGTAGCTGTTTCATCGTCTTCATTGTGCCATGACAGTTGTATGTATGATCTGTGCAGGATAATTTCTTAGAATCGGGTATCGGGGGCCGTACAGACCCCATATGTATTTCTCCTGTAGCATCTAAGAGCATCTCTTTAAAGATTTCTCAGCTTAAATGACTAGGTAAAAGTCTCATCTAAAGGCTTATTTTTTCAACGTTCAATGTATGGTCAGCGGGCGGAGAAACATGAAATCGTAAAGGCATGGTTATCATAAATATCATGAAATTAAAAGAAGTGAGTCGGGTAACAAAATAAAATATTTGACTATGTCAACTTTGAAGATATATTTTCAAATTATGCTGATTATGGCTTAACAAATGTATGACAACTGACACAAGCACGGAGGTCGATTAGTGTCATATGCCCGATTTCTATGTATCAAAACACGATGTTATGTCCATTTAACATTAATCTAGCAATTTAATCAATTAATACGACAATTTGAAACCGACGCGCCGAATACACTCCGGACACTGCCGAAAGCCAAGGGGGAAATCTGTGACGTCACGTGTGGAAGTCGTCACACACAAGCATCATGGCGGTGATGCAAAGTAAACAATCCGATGAAACTTCCTATGCGTAAAGTGACAACCAAGCGTCCACCGACTATGGTTCAAAATAAGTTATTTCGGCAGTATGTCAGAAAGTGACTGTAGTGATGTAGAATTTAAAAATCCTTGTGATATTGAACCATTTCAATCTGAGCCATTGGTTCGACGAGGCGCGAGGCGAGATCGAAGGAGGGTGTACCGAGTCTGACAGTGACAGCCGTGTCAACAAAGAATCCGATGAACCGTCTCGGGCGTCTATGGGAGCAGGCACAAATGACTGGTAATTATTTTATTTTACTCTTACACTGAATACATCTCAAGTTTCTGTAATTGGGGCAGGTTGATTATTACACTGAAATAAATATCGCTCAACCAACGCATGTAGCACTGAATGATTTTATGACAGTCATAGGTTTTCCTGGAAAGATGGGTCCCAGCTAGCCCGTTCCTGTGATTTATAAAAATGCCATTACTTATCAGTCAGTGGTCATATCTTGTTGATTAAAGAACCATATTGAATTAGATCCTGGAGCAAAAACTAATCTTGCAGTGTATTTATTATCTGAAAATCTTTTTTTTGAAAAAATACTGATGTACCTAATATTAAAGTTGTCATTTGACAAGTGACTTGTGAATTCTCAACCTGGATGCTATTAAAATTGTAAAATTATTTTTACAATACTAATAATGATAACATTATAAAATTTATAATTTTTATTAAAAAATTAAATTTTCACTTTTATTTTTGCACATGTTACATGCACATATATATAATTATTAATTATTTAAAAAGAATAATTTTGCAAATACTAGATATATACTAGTAATATTCAGGGGCGGATCCAGGATTTAGAAAAAGGGGGCGTCTCCAGGATTTAGAAAAATGGGGGTCCAACCCTGGAGGACAAATGAAAACCCTAAAAAAATGGTCTTCAGGTCTGAAAAAGGGGGGGCCAGGCGGCAATTTTTGGTCTGAAGCCTTTTAAAAAAACGTTTCTGATGAAAAAGGGGGGGGGGGGGTCCGGACCCCCTGAATCCGCTTCTGATATTTACAGATCTTTTATGCATTCCAATAGCCTTGCAAGGGTTATTGTTTTCACTCAATTCTCTGTGTGTGCAGGGGTGTCAATATAGGTAGGGGTGGGGGGGGGGCAGGGATATATATCCCCCACTCTTTTTGGCAAGAAGGAAAAGAATGGTCAGTGTAATCACCCCCCCCCCCCCCCCCCCCCACCACCACCACACACACACTTTTCTGAGAATATATTATATTTTACAAATGAAATATATTAATTAATTGAATTGTATACTTTTGTTCAATTTACGATCTTATATATGCCTTTTTTTCTAAATTTGATTATCCTCCCATACCTGTCATCCCCCCCTCCAACCTTGCGTATCATATCAACATCCTGCAACTCACCCCTCCCCCCATCCTTGAAGCCACTGTGTGTGTGTGTGTGTGCAAGGTATCTTGATAATTGCATTACAGATGTTATTGCAGTTTTACATATAGATCAGTTAAGTGAAAATCTCAGGTGATTTCATTTTGGTGTAAATTCAACTCTGGGGTTAATGGTTTATGGAGTTTTATAGCTTATTTGTTTACACCTAAGGACATATGTGACCAGATGAACCTATATATATGGCCATCTTTGGAGTGTAGTCATGATGTCACTCCACATACCATTTCCCTCAAAGGTGTCAGTATAATTTTCATACAGCAAGGCAGACCAAGTTTGTTGTTCATTGTGTTTTATGCCAAGGGCAGCTATATCCCAATGTCCAGGGGTGATTTTCAAAATAATCTCAGTGGAAAAAAAGTTCCCAGGAATAACTCAGGTTAATTTACATTTCAGAACACTACCTCTGAACATAATCTTTCACTCAGGACATGCATCCCCAATCAGACACTTTTTAATTTTTCTTTAATCATCCTTTGAGATATTGACATTACTTATGATACACAACATGTCTTTTTGTAGGAAATACAGATACACCACATTCAGGCAGCAGGTTTGATGGGACTGGGGGATTCCTTGGAAGACACATCAGGATACCACTACCAGCATGTGCAGTGAAAAGGATTGAGCAGGCATTTATGTCACATGATGGGACATAACTTTATAAAGGGTTCAGATGCCCTAGATGGAACTGATGGTTGTTCATCCTTGAGCACATTGATGATATCTTAGTTGATAAGATGTAACAATGAACTTCATTATTTCAGTGCACAAGATCTTACACCACAATTATTAGAGCATATTAAATCAATTCTTGCAGTCAAATGCACACATATCCTGTATAATAGCAGTAATCAAGTTTTTACAATTACAAGATGCAGAAATGGAGCCTTCAAGTCCATGTGCACAATGGTGTGTTTGAGCTCAAGTTTACCAGCAGGCATCTGGCGAATATAAGGTTGATTCCGCCACTTCTTGTGCAGGTTACAGTTGTTGCATATCTCGCTTACCCCATGTAATAAGGGAGAAAAAAAAAACATACAACTTAATTTTGAGTGCCATGTGTAAAATTTATGAATTATAGGTTCTAACTGCACTATTTATTGGGTTACCTGAAATGATACCTTTGATATTTAACAGATTTAACTAGAATACGGGTAGTCGACAAGCGACTATGTGTATCCGCCTAAATCAGAGTGGAACGGGTGAAGTGAGGCATGGATTGAGTGGCAAGGGGAAATAGAGAGTTGCATATTAGCATGGATGTCTGCAGCCAAATTGTGTATGTAGGTTGCCCCCCCTACCACAAAATCCAGAAAGCTGTCCAAGTTGTATACATATGCAAAATTTAAGCCAGATAAGTCAAACCACTACATGTATATGAGTTATTTTAGCCCATGGCAGACAAACAGATGGACACTGAGCAAAAATGGTTGCAGGTGACGGCACCAGTTTTGCGTATGATAAAGAGCTATGTGAGAACTATACACATGCAAAACTTTGGCCCAATCGGTCAAACGGTTCCCAAGATATTAGCTTGGATGTCTGCTGCATAAACTAGAATGCAGGTGGCGCCACCTGTCATAAAATCAAGAGAGCTGTCGGGGATGTATAAACCTGCAAAATTTTAGGCATATATGTCAAACCACTGCCGAGATATGAGTGATTTTATCCCATGGCAGACAAACAGACAGGAGCTGTGCAAAAATGGCTGCAGGTGGCGCCACCAGTTTTGCGTATGATGAAGAGCTATGTGAGATCTATACACATGCAAAATTTTGGACCAATCAGTCAAACGGTTCCCGAGATATGAGCTTGGATGTCTGCAGCGTAAACGTGAATGTAGGTGGCGCCACCTGTCATAAAATCAGAAAAGCTATCCAGGATGTATACGCATGCCGAATTTCAGGTGAATTAGTCAAGTCACTGCAGAGATATGAGTGATTTTAACCCAAGGCAGACGAACAGATGGACACTGTGCAAACATGGTTGCAGGTTGTGCCACCATTTTTTGTGTATGTTATAAAGATCTCCAAGGGCTACATTTGTGCAAAAAAATTTTCCTGATCGGTCAAACGGTTCCTGAGATATGAGCTTGGATGTCTGCAGCGTAAACGTGAATGTAGGTGGCGCCACCTGTCATAAAATCAGAAAAGCTATCCAGGATGTGTACGCATGCTGAATTTCAGGTGAATTAGTGTAGTCACTGCAGAGATATGAGTGATTTTAACCCAAGGCAGACAAACAGATGGACACTGTGCAAACATGGTTGCAGGTGGCGCCACCATTTTTTGTGTATGTTATAAAGCTCTCCAAGGGCTACATTTGTGCAAAAGAATTTTCCTGATCAGTTAAACGGTTCCCGAGATATGTGGGTTAATGTGTGGAAACAGACGCACAAACGGACGCAGAGCGCAGAGGAAAGGTCAGAGGTCAAAACAAAATCGGGGCGCAGCAGTTCACATGTGACCCGAACATAATCCCGGGTTTCGTAAAATTCCGCCCAGCGGTTACGGAGGAGTTCTCCGGACACCTACGCGGCGGCCGCGGTGGCGGCGGCGTGCAGCTGAAAACATAGTATCCGCAAAACTCTGTTTTGGCGGATACAATTACCTTTGTAAGTACAGAATATAAAGACAACTTTTCATTTTAAAAGTGGAGAGGAAATTTTTGAAGGAGTTAAAACATATGTAATTTCGGAATTAAGACCTTAACCTTAAGTGGGAAATTACATATGTAATATTAAACTTAAGGCTTAAGTCGAGAATTACATATATAATTCTCAACTTAAGGCTTAAGTTGAATATTACATATGTAATTTCCCACTTAAGGCCTTAAGTTGGAAATTACATATGTACGGTACATATGTAATTATCCACTTAAGGCCTTAAGTGGGTTGTAGTTTAACACTTAAGACGTGTAATTTTCAACTAAAGACGTGTAATTTTCAACTTAAGGACTAGAATTTAAACATAAGGCCTTAGGTAGGCCCACTTTAGGGCCATAAGTGGGAAATTACATACCGTAATGTCTACTTGAATTCGTACAGGAAAAAATAATTATTTTTCTCAGTGTGTGAATTATTATATGTAAAATATGAAAAATTAGAAAATTGCAGGAGAGAAGATCGTTTGACACCTGAGAACCGGCGATGGGTGATAATAGATGATGTACGGCAACTCCCATGTTAATTATTATTTAACACCTGTTCGGGAATATATGTGAGCGCTGCTGGTGAAGAAAAAGATGTCCAGTTTATCCCGTAACTGGCATTTTATAAACCGGTGTTATATATATATATATATATATATATATATATATATATATATATATATATATATATATATATATATATATATGTATAATATACAGGGTTTTAGCCGCGCCGGTCGGGGGTAACCGGGACGGCCTGTACTGCCGGCCGTAACAAACTTAACATTCGTAACCCACAGACCGGCACAAAAGATCATAAAGATCGTCAAAAATCCAGCTACCGGCAATAGAACTTCAGTAATTCAATACCCCAAACTGTTAAATTTTTACCTCATTAGTATATTAACAAATTTATTTGATCACGGCTGTGGTGCAGACAAAATTGACAGGAGTCAATGATCACCTTAATATTACACATCTAATAAATTATTGTTAAACAAACAAGCAACGAAGTGTTTCACAGTTTGGACATGAAAGGAAAACCTCATTAGCCAGGGGCCTTTCACGGCCTACAGCGGTGCGTAGCATCATTAGTGGTAAGAAAATGGGCTATTGTTTTGTAATACTTCATGGCAACATTTAATTCATTTACAAACATTATTTGTATGGATTGCAGAATACGCCCTAATAAAATGGTGATGGTGATTTTCTTAGGGGGTTAATGAAATTTATTCGGGGTGCCACCTGGCAGCAAGTGAACTTATTACAGCCGTGAATATGTAATCTCAGCAGATTTATTTATATATTTCAATAAATTGTTTATTTTACCCGTTTAGTAATTTCAGTGGAAATAAATAAAAGAAAAAAATATGTTTATCATATTTTTAAACTTGGAAGGGGGAGTAACATAAAAGGGGGAAAAAACTTGGTAGGTTTGAACCTGGGACACATAGTTCACACTAAAGCAGTTCATGCGCCTTTAACCAAATGGCCACAGTAACCAACGAATTACGTGGAAGTTTTTATTTGGAAGATTCTTTGCTTGCTTACACTTCAACCGCTAAACTTGCCCTTTTTTGGTTTCAGAACCTGGTTATTTCACTGCAGCGCACCGAGGCCACGCAGGTAAGCATAGAATTCACATTGGTGTTTAAATACACACATTTGGAGGATAAATTGAAAGACGTGTAAATTTTACACCGTTGAATATCGATTTGCGTGGCGCTTGGTCTTTTTATTTCGCATTGTGGCGTGTCCTCTCGTGAAACGAGACATCTTTTTTTATATTCTTCAGCCTCCTTAGGCCAATATATACACTGATTCACTGACACTTTGTGCCTCAGTACATTACCTATTGCATAGCGAAACAATCGCTGTCGGAAATTACTCTCTGCAGAGTAGGTAATTATGAAATGCGTGTGATTTTCTTTTCTCCATTTTACGTTATCCTGTTTCTTTTATTTAAAACATCAGCACAGGCCTGCTTTTGTATCTGTGCATTGCGACAGGTTAAACATAAATAATGTCAGTTAATAAAGCTCATGGGTATAATTCAATGTTTCACGGTTGGCCACACATCAATGATTATTTTGGTAACCAGTTTCTTTTCCGTCACTGGCGGTAGACGGTCCGCTTTAATAGTCAGCTTTTGATGATGGGCGCAGCGTGTGATACGATGTGATAATATACATAGCTGTGCCAGTTATTTGGCAGACTCGAGCGAACACAGACGAGGACGTGATTTACAGGAGGCATGACAGTGGCGGAATAGCTTAGTGACATTATATGACACCTGATGAGTAACTTTGCTTATTTTTCAGACCCGCCGACTTACACGACACCAATTGTCATTTTGTGTCTTCCGTGTACATTGCAATGCTTTTGACTGAAACAGTACACATTGACTGGCTTGATTGGCCCTTTCTTTTCAGGAACCCGGAAGGGACACACAGGAGACACGTGGTACGCCAGGAGATGTGGCACAAGACTCTGCTCTGGACCTGAGCATGCCGCTGGTAAGTATTTACTGTAGCTTCCGCCCCGGGTGGTTGCATGTATCTGAAAGCGTAATAAAGGGGAAGATTACTTAAGTTTAACCCCGCTAAAAAGCGAACAGGCAACCGAGAGGGAAATCTTTTGTTTGTTTTTGAAACATTTACTCCACGTTATACAAAAGTTTTAACAAATGTTGGTCGCCCTAAAGAGATATTAGCTGTCCTGATTTGGGAACTGGGGCGGAAAGAATCAATGATGGTTTGTGATGTTTCACGTGCTGAGCGTTATTTCTGCCTTTCTTTTCAGACTGATGTGAGAGTGCCGGACAGAGCCCAGGCGACGGCACCAGTACAGTCCCGCCCGCAGGTCGAGACATCACATACACCGGTACGTATACGCGAAGTATGCCCCCTGGGTGCTCACTTTTATGTTAGCGGACATTCGAGAGGGAACCCATGTACGTACGCATATACGATGGATGCCACATGGGAGGTTACTTTTATGTGAACGGGCAACCGAGAGGGAAGTGTTTTTTTTTATTATTAGATAAGTGTGCTCGAGGTGATTAAAAGTGATAAGAAATGTTAACCGGTGAAAGTAATATCATCTCTGCTGCTTTCTGGAGTGGGGCGAAAAGAAACAATGATGGTTTGTGATGTTTCACGTGCTGAGCGTTATTTCTGCCGTTCTTTTCAGACTGATGTGAGAGCGCCGGAAAGGCAGCAAGAAACCGCCCCAGTACAGTTCCGCCCGCAGTTACACAAATTCTGCCTCCTGGGTGCTCACTTTTATGTTAGCGGACAACCGAGAGGGAAACGTTTTGTTTTCATTTTAAACATGTACTCAACGCAGGGCTCAAATTTGGCGCCGGCCCACCGGAATTTGCCGGCAAATTTCAGGGAGGTCCGGTAAAATCTGGATACCGCCGGCCCTCCTTGGCCAGCAGAATAATCAGCAGGGTCTTTTTTCATATAATCAGGAAAGAAAATATATCCAAAATAACGATTTACTGTCCTGTCATCGATTGCATGGTTCCAAACAATCACTCAAACCTGCGACCTTCAATTAATTTTCGACATTTTAAAGTCATTCTTTTTATTGTCATTTGATTTCACGATCGGATGTCGGCAGAATTTCTCGACAGGATCTGTGGCAAGCGTATCATGAAAATATATTTCAAAAGCAGCATTAAGTGTAAAACATTAAAACAATCTCATACTATATGATTTTATTTTACAATATAAGTGAATTAAAACTTAGAGATAAAAAATTCGTACCGGTTGCAGCCGTGGTAATTATTGACACCGAAGTACACTAAAACACTGTCTGCTGTCATGCACTCTGGCACGCAGTTGAAAACATCGCCGGTAAATTGATTGTGATAAAAAAAAAATCCAAGTGTAATATATGGAAATGCACACAAATACGCCATCTTTGTCATAAAATAAGATTTCGTGGGAAATTACAGTGAGGAATGCTGCAACTGTCAACAAGAATCTGTCCGCGAGGATTTCAAGACAACTGCAGACAGGCGACGCCATTTGGCTGTTCCGTTAACCATTCAATGTGTACCAAAATGTTGAATTATTTGATCAGATTATGGGGGTTGAGGCATTAAACAAAACAGCGCCTGCCCTAGTAACCCTGCTTGATAATTTAGTAAAACTTTTCTCTTTGCTTAAAAGTGGTTCGACTTGAGTTGATACAACACGGAAATCTTCCAGCGTGACCGACCTTGTAAGTAATGGCATGTGACATTCGGTAGAGATGACCTTCCACGAAATGTGGTGGCTCTTTATTCTCTGACTACTCAAGAATAACAAAGGGGCGTGGTTTCGGTTGCGTTCGGGGCGCACTAAAAAGCGCTTCTAAAATGAAAATAAGGGGCTTAAATCAGATGCCATGATTATATATTTCTTAACGAGTCATATAAAACGATAAAATTTGTACCTATACAAGTAATAAATTTTAAAAGGAAGAGCTGAAAATGAGATTTTTTTTAATTGAAAAGTGGGGTCCGGTAAAATCTTTGGAGGTCCGCCACATTTTCTGTGCTGCCGGACCCCAGTGTCCGGTGGCAATTTTCGGCAAATTCAAGCCCTGTCAACGTGATATATGTATAAATAATAACAAATGGTAGCTGGCCAAAGGTTCTATAAGATGTGCTGCTTTCGAGATTTGGGCGAAAAGAAATAATGATAGTTTGTGATGTTTCACAGTATGCATATCACGTATGATCGCTATGCAAAGCAATGGTCTGGGATGTACCTAGAGATGACAATGGTTTTGATTTCTTTGCAGACAAAAAGAAAACACCCGCAGCACATACCGGCCAGTACGGTAGGTGCTCTTGCTTTCGCTTTGCCTTTAATCTACTGAGAATAAATGAGTTAATTTTACGCTACGGACTCTCACTTAAATTGGACGCAAGCATAACTGGTTTAATTCACTGTGGCTCTCTTGTGAGACGACCCAGTAATGCTACAGTAATGTATATTGTAACTTGGTGGACATATTTCGTTGCACACTTTTTTGGACGGGCAACATGTAGCTTTCAGCTTCTTCAGTGTCTGTTTGGAAAGCGGGAGTCAAGATTAATCACCGACCCCAACTACATCCGAGTTCAGATGAATACACACCGTAACTTACAGAGTTCGCACTTCTGACAAAACGTTAGAGTGGTCGTTGCTTCATTAGCTCAACTGACTGTAAGTCATCTGAGCTTTAGCAATCAGCCTTTGTCCGTCGTCCGTCCAGCCATGTGGCTGTACGACAGTCCGACCGTGTGTCCGTTAACAGGGCACAGATGGTAACTGTAATAGCTAGAAACCTCTAACTTTACATTTAGGGAGGTCCGTGAAAGTCCTTGGAAACCTGAAATTAGGTCACTCCGACCTATGTTCTCTGAGTTAAGGGGCTCCGAAGTACACTCCAGAATAATGCAAAATTTAATACAAAGGTTCAAGTATCTGAACAACTAATGCATTGACCACCATGATTTTTGGCACGAATATTGATCTTGGAGTGTTTTATCAGTTTCTGCAGGCTGGTGGCGCCATCTGTATTTTTTACGATTTTTTACTTCTCTATTTTTGAGTCTTTGAAAGATTTTGTCATCTGTTAACAGGGGACAAATCATAACCGCAATGCCTAGAAACATCTTACTTTACACATAGGGGGGTCCATGAAATGAAATTAGGTCACTGTGACCTATATTCTTCGTGTTAAGGGGCTCCGAAGTACACTCCAGAATAATGCAAATTTAATACAAAAGTTCAAGTATCTGAACAACTAATGCATTGATCACTCTGAATTTTTGCATGCAGGTTGAACTTGCAGTGTTTCATCAGTTTCTACAGACTGGTGGGCCACCTGTAGTTTGTCGATACAAAAGTTCAAGAATCTGAACAACTTATGCATTGATCAGCATGAATATTGGCATTGCTATTGATTTTGGAGTGTTTCATCAGTGGGACTCTGCCCTGGCAACTGTGAGTAAGATGGCCTGGACAAATTACTCAGTCTCAAAAGGCAGGGGGTGTACTCACTGCTCCTGCCCCCACTGTTAAAGAGGGGGAAACATGTGTGACTGTCCTCTTCACCTTAGACAGAAGAAGTCAGTTTATCCCTCTTCATGCGTCTTATATGTATGTCAGTTAAATTTCAAATACTTCTTAAAATTGATCCTTTGTTTTTTCAAGGCCAGCTGAGCGTCAAGGCCCATGGGCCTCTTGTTTTAGTAGTGGTCAGAGTGAAAACACATGATAAAGTACACTGAAACATATGGTATGACATTTTCACGGGGGGGGGGGGGGGGGGCAATATTTTAAGCTAATTTGTAATTTACTTCAACTATATTCCTGCAGGGGTCGCCATCGCACGCAAGAAGATGCTTTGAAGAGGCCTTGTTCTGGCCTGTGGCCCATTATCTAAGGACCGTGGCCAGAAAGAAGGAGGGCGTTTCTGGCATACTCTTGGTGCAATGCTACACGAGGAAAAGTCAGAAGCAATTGACGAGTGTCTGGCGGCGGGCGTGACCATAAAACAAATAGGTGATAGGGCACGAACGGCCGTCCGCCGATTCCAAGCAAACAAGCCTTCGATTATAGACGAATAACGGGAAAGATAATTTATCCACATAGTCCCTGTGCTTACAGTTTGGTGGTTGTATTTGGTATTTGTAGGATTAAAATGTAAATTAGAAGAACAGCAAAAACAGCACGGGTCAATAATGGTCTTGTAACCAGTGCTTGTAGACTCGCTCAGGTCTGATTTTCCACTGGCTTGCCATAATGATGATCAGTACAGATATTATTTTTTACACCTTCTACATTTAAAATACTGCTATCCTTTGTGTGTTAAGAGGCCTTTTTTGCAGATCAAAGTTTTGCAGATATATTTATCATGTTTCTTTTCTATGTTATCAGTTATTGTTGCTTCATTGTTTTTTTCTGTTTCATTTATGGCACTGAACCGCATGGATTTGTGGTTATATTTGTAATTTTTTACACCCTCTGTAAATGACACAAAAGTTAAGGAGTGTGGTTGCTGTTAATGATGTTAATGATGAATGACAATACATTCCTATGCCCGACTGGTTAATCCATCTGTAGACAGCCTACCTGTAGGCAACATACTAGCTCAATGGTGCAGATAGCAATTTGAGGTGAGGAAGCACTACACTTGTGTAGTGACATGAGCTGCATTAAGGGTGTATAATCAAGCCTGCATATGTTGAATATATGTGTCAAGTAACGGAAAAGATCATTTATCCACATAGTCCCTGTGCTTACAGTTTGGTGGTTGTATTTGGTATTTGTAGACATCTGTAGACAGCCTACCTGTAGGCAACATACTAGCTCAATGGTGCAGATAGCAATATGAGGTGATGAAGCACTACACTTGTGTAGTGACATGAGCTGCATTAAGGGTGTATAATCAAGCCTGCATATGTTGAATAAATGTGTCAAGTAACCGAAAAGATAATTTATCCACATAGTCCCTGTGCTTACAGTTTGGTGGTTGTATTTGGTATTTGTAGGATTAAAATGTTAATTAGAAGAACAGCAAAAACAGCACGGGTTAATAATGGTCTTGTAACCAGTGCTTGTAGACTCGCTCATGTCTGATTAAAGTTGACATGAGCTCACGTCTTATAACGTGAAAATCAGGAGTTAGGAATGTTGATAGACCATAAATAAAGCTGGATACTTGTTTATACATGCTCAGGCTGAAATGCAACTGCATTAAGGGTGTATAATCAAGCCTGCATATGATGAGTAAATGTGTCAAGTAATGGAAAAGACCATTTATTTACATAGTTCCTGTGCTTACAGTTTGATGGTTGTATTATTTTATTTGCAGGATTAAAATGTACATTAGAAGAACAGCTTGTGCTTGTAGACTGGCTCATGTATGATTAGAGATTTTTTCCCCTGCCTGACCATCATGATGGTCAGTACAGATATTATTTGTTACACATGCTACATTTAAAATACTGCTATCCTTTCCGTGTTAACAGGCCTTTTTCCTATTGCTTGCTCTCAGATCTGATGCCTGTATCTTTCAAAGATAGATTGTATAATAGCAAAAGATAAATACTCCTACCAGTAGAGTTCAGATAATGGGATGTTTTATATTTTGTCAAATATAAGCATGTTAGGGTAAGGTAAGGGTTAGGGTTAGGTTAGACTTTTCAACAAATATATTTGTCTAATACCAAAAGAAAAAATATATATATAGTATAAAACTGTTCAGGGTGTTTCTCATTTTTGATGTTGTTGTTTCAGTGAACGAGAGAGTGAGAGAGAATGAGATACAAAAAGAGAGAGAGAAAGAGAGACAGTGTTATTGAAAATATACAAGAAACATACAAGATTTTCCTGGTCCCCACATTTGTACAATGGGCACCAGGCATTTCATTCTGTCATGAGCCATTCAGGTTTAGACCAAATATATAGGCAATAAAGCCATTTGGCCCAGCCCTCAAACTAAAAAAGATTCGTCCACCCTAAATGTCTGAAAATGCCCAGCCTGGTTCTGAACACTCATACAGGGTCTTCCTGGTCCCCACGCTTCTAAAATATGCAACACATCACACTGGTTCGGCATTTTTTATAACAGTAAAGGCTGAAAAAATGCATTTGCTTTAACCAGATCATATCAAAAGTAAGGCTCACAGAGAGTCCATTCTGGTGTCAAAGGGTCAGGTCTAAGGCCAATATACAGGAAATCAGGCCTTTGGCCCAGCTGCCAGAAACAGAGACTTTCACCAGGCCAGAACATCTGAAAATGGGCAACATGGCTATATACACCTAAATAGGGTCTTCCTGGGCCAGACACTCCCACAATATCCCACAAATGAGCCTGGTCAGGGTACTAAAGCAACCCCCAGCAACATAGGAGTTAGCATGCAAAGGTATTTGGACCAACTACAATTATCATAGAATGCAGGCTGCATTGAAATTTGCAATTTCCACTATACCACATGAAAGGCTGAAAAAAATGCATTTGCTTTTTCAAGATCATTTCAAAGTAAGGCTCACAGAGAGTCCATTCTGGTGTCAAACAGTCAGGTTAAAGGCCAATATACAGGAAAAGCAGGCATTTGGCCCAGCTGGAAGAAACAGAGATTTTCACCAGACCAGAACCTCTGAAAATGGGCAACATGGCTATATACACCCAAACAGGGTCTTTTCTGGGCAACACACTCCCACAATATCCCACAAATGAGCCTGGTCAGGCTACCAAAGCAACCCCCAGCAACATACCAGCTAGCATGCAAAGGTATTTGGACCAACTCCTTTTATTATAGAATGCATGCTGCATTGAAATTTGCAATTGCCACTATACTACAGTAAAGGCTGAAAAAATGCATCTGCTTTTTCAAGTTCATTTCAAAAGAAAGGCTCACAGAGAGTCCATTCTGGTGTCAAACGGTCAGGTTTAAGGCCTATATACAGGAAAAGCAGGCATTTGGTCTATCTGCCAGAAACAGGTGTGTGTGTGTATTATATGTACGTCTGAATCTTCGTATGTCTTTTAAATTTATGTATTTCATCTCTTATTTTTCAGATCGACTCTCTGTGCCGTCCTTTACCCAGCACGCAAAGGCAATACACCACAGAAAGCAATCAGCTTTTTGGCTCTCATTTCTAAACCATTCATCACAGGAACTTTATGTGTCAAGTGTCAAATGAACCAGTGGAAGCCCAAATTGAAGCTTTCTGGACCCAAGACTCCATTTTTTTCACAATTACCTCCCTTTTTTTGCATGTTTAGTAAAGCTTGACCACCCCCAGGCTCAGATCCAAAGCCATTTGCCCCAACTTCTACTGGTTTAGAATCCAGGCTTCACTGAGTTTTCATTTTTTTCACATACAGCCCAATACACCACAGAAAGTCATCAGCTTTTTGGCTCTCATTTCTAAACTATTCAACACAGGAACCTCATTCTGGTGTCAACTGAACCAGTGGAAGCCCAATATACAGGAAACACAGAAAAATTGCCCACTTTCCCAAAAAGTACGACCAGGTTGGACATAATAACCAGGTTGTTCATTACAACCAGGATGGACATTATGACCAAGTTGTTCATAATAACCAGGTTGGACATTATAACGAGGTTGTTCATTATAACCAGGTTGAACATTATAACCAGGTTGTTCATTATTGCCAGGTTGGACACTATATCCAGGTTGTTCATTATAACCAGGTTGTTCATTATAACCAGTTTGGACATTATAACCGGGTTGTTCAATATAACCAGGTTGGACACTATAACCAGATTGTTCATTATAACCAGTTTGGACATTATAACCAGGTTGCTCACTATAACCAGGTTTGACATAATAACCAGGTTGCTCACTATAACCAGGTTTGACATAATAACCAGGTTGGACATTATAACCAGGTTGCTCACTATAACCAGGTTGGACATAATAACAAGGTTGCTCACTATAACCAGGTTCGACATAATAACCAGGTTGGACATTATAACCAGGTCGCTCACTATAACAAGGTTGTGCATTATAACTAGGTTGGACATAATAACCGGGTTGTTCATTATAATCAGGTTGGACACTATAACCAGGTTGCTCAGTACAACCAGGTTGGACATAATAACCAGGTTGTTCATTACAACCAGGATGGACATTATGACCAAGTTGTTCATTATAACCAGGTTGGACATAATAACCAGGTTGTTCTTATAACCAGGTTCGACACAATAACCAGGTTGTTCATTATAACCAGGTTGGACACTTGAACCAGGTTGTTCATTATAACCAGGTTGGACACTTTAACCAGGTTGTTCATTATAACGAGGTTGTTCATTATAACCAGGTTGAACATTATAACCAGGTTGTTCATTATAACCAGGTTGGACACTATAACCAGATTGTTCATTATAACCAGTTTGGACATAATAACCAGGCTGCTCACTATAACCAGGTTTGACATAATAACCAGGTTGCTCACTATAAGGAGGTTGGACATAATAACAAGGTTGCTCACTATAACCAGGTTCGACATAATAACCAGGTTGGACATTATAACCAGGTTGCTCACTATAACGAGGTTGGACATAATAACAAGGTTGCTCACTATAACCAGATTCGACATAATAACCAGGTTGGACATTATAACCAGGTCGCTCACTATAACGAGGTTGTTCATTATAACTAGGTTGGACATAATAACCAGGTTGTTTATTATAACCAGGTTGCTCACTATAACCAGGCTTTTTCAAATCACTTTATTTTGACACGTTACAACACATTACGTGCAAAGGCAAAACTTTCAGCCGTCGGGCTGCCGTTTGTAGAGCCGGTTTGTGCTTACGTCTTGTTCTCTAACCTTTAAAGTCAACTCGGACACTTTAGGCTGAAATTGAAAATTACGTCGTTTATTGGAAAAGTTTTCAATTTAACTTGATTTTTTTTTAAAGATACTGGCGCCTGCCGTTCCTTCAAAAAACCAGATTTTAAGTTCAAAAGTGTAAATTAAAAAGTCTGGGGGTGTATTCGAAATTTTATTTAAAAATTGAAACTTTTGAATTTTCCAACTCGTCACCCTTGGGCCGAAAAATACCAAATGAGATTAACACCTAACTGCGCATACATTCATACCTACGTACGCACCTGTGCACGTAAGTACATACATACATACATACATACATACATATGCATACATACGTACATACATAAGTACATTTAGGTGTACGTCTATCTGAAGGTACGATCGTTTGTGTGTCTGTCACCGGTAGAGAGCGACGCCTGTAGGACCTAACGGAAACGAAAAAATTGAGGAATTGTTTTAAAAATTAAAATTAACTTTAATTTTTAAATTTTTCAAAAACTTTTTTTTTGTAAATCACTTGGTCTTGTCACCTTACAATACATAACGTGCAAAGGTGAAAAGTTTGGCCGTCGGGCTGCCGTTTGTAGAGCCGGTTTGTGCTTATGTCCTGTTTTCTAACCTCTAAAGTCGACTCGGACACTTCGGGCTGAAATTCAAAATTACGTCGTTTACTGGAAAAGTTTTCAAGTTAACTTTGATTTTTTTGGAGGGAAAAATACATGGCCCTGCCGTTTCTTCAAAGAACCAGGTTTGGAGTTCAAAAGTGTAAATTAAAAAGTTTAGGGGTGTTATTAAAATTTTATTTAAAAATTTAAACTTTTGAATTTTCCAACTGGTCAGCCTTGGACCAAAGAATACCAAGTGAGATTAACACCTAAACATAGATTCGTCTGTACATACACTGAAACCTACGTAGGCACGTATGCACGTACGTACGTACGTACGCGCGTACATACGTATGCACGTACATACACATACGCATACATACATACGTACGTGCATAAGTGCGTTTACTTGTATGTATATCTGAAGCTGGAAGGGTTTGTGCGTCTCTCACTGGTATCGACCCGTAAGGAGCGATGCCTGTCGGACCTAACGGAAACGAAAATTTATGTCTTGTTTTCTAACCTCTAAAGTCGACTCGGACACTTTGGGCTGAAATTCAAAATTACGTCATTTATTCGAAAAGTTTTCAACTTAAATTTTCATTTTTGTGTGAAACATACACGGACGTCCAGTTTGGTTCTTAGAACAGGTTCGGACCTGACAGGCCTACAATGGGGTTAGGGTGAGGCGCTTTTTTTCAGTTTTGAAGTGCTGGTGGTCAGTTTCCAAATCACATACATACATAAAACATGTACTTGTGGTATGCTGGGAGGAGCGCCCCCTGGAGGTAGCCCTAGCCCCAGCCTGACGTCCAGCCTGACTCCCCTCATTCATGAGTATGGGTGGTCAGTGGACATCTAACCTTAGCCCGACTATTTGGGTGCCACCTGCCGGCATGCAAACCGTAGCCTGATTCCTAAGACCTAACGGTCAGGGAGGTCTAAGTAGACACGTGGACACGACCTCCCGGCCTGTCAAAATGGCTACCGTTTGACCATGAGGGCGCGGCCATTTTGGCCGTACAGACTCGGACCACGTGTGACCTTGACCCCTCAAATGTAAACAAAAGTTAATTAATTATGTCATAATTAGACATTTCCACCAAAATATGCGCTTTTATTTTATTCTGGTCAAGGGAGGTCCAGTCTACCTAACCCCAGGACTCGGAACCGTCCGACTGGCCACTGGTCATCTGCTTGACCTTATTTACTTAACTCCACTTATCCTGGCGTGGCTAACCCCTGCTTGACCTGAGGCTTTAGTTTCACCGACGGCCGCTGGACGGTCGTGGGGGAGCCACGTCTCGGAAAATCCCTACTCCCATGATCCTGAAAATTTGGAAAAGGGTCAATTCTACTTAAAACTTAATCAGCTCATGTATGTTTACTATGTGTTATTTTATGTTCAATAAGTGTTAATTTGTCACTGCCTAACACTTAATATGCAACTAACTTTGTTAAGGCAGTGCATAATGGTCTCAAAAATTCACTAGATACGAAACTTACCTTAAGTGAACTAATGTCTTAATTACTTTGGATGTGACGGGAGGTCGAGCTTATGTGTTATTTTAAGGCTGAAAGGTAGAAAATTACAGTTCGATAACACGTAGTTAAGTACGGGCATAGCCCTAACCCTAACCCAAAACCCTAACCAAAACCTAACCTAACCTAACCCTAACCCTAACCTAACCCTTAGTAGAGCCGTTCGCTAACCGCTAAGTAATCATTGAAAAAGTTAACAAAAAAATTTTTCTCGATCGATTGGCAATTGTCCTAATGTTTGAGCTTTTCACCCTATCCTTCTTTTGAGGACAGAAACAGTCTTTTTTCTTTTTTATTTTTCAAAATTCAGACAATTTTGATGAGCCATTTTTTTAAAGGTAACTATTTATAAAGAAATAATAGAGGGTCTGCCCCAAACTGACCACTGGTCAGATCAGTGTTATAATGCCTAAAATTGAAAAAAATAAAATTTCTACTCCTCTGCATAGTTTAAAAGTGGGCGGAAGTTTTTTCTGAATTTCTGGTCAAGACGGGGTGCCGCCTGACGCTGCTGACCCCACCTTGACCGCCAGGGTTTGACCAAATGGCTTGATACCTAGCTTTTTCAATAAGCTCTCCTAATTTCTTTATTTTTCCACTTTTCAGATCCAAACCAATGAAAATTGATGAAACTCATTAACATTGAATGTTAAGAAAAGAGAAAAAAATTTTAACTTGAAAAGTTTTAATTTTAATTGAGTTTAATTGCTTAACACTTAAGCGAGCTGTTACCACTTAACCCTCAACCTGGATTTCTAAAATCGCCTTAAAATACCCAAAAAACGCCCATATTTGGACTTTTTCTTTCACCTGTCCACTAAGTGAATCATTCTGAACCCATTTACAGGAATTTAAATTTAAAAAATTTAATATTTAAAAAGTTTAATTTTTTAAATTTTCATATTCAAATATCTCGTATTTTGCATAAAACTGCTCTTTTGTATATTTCTTTTCTGTAACGTTGTCCATCTACCTGGTTGCCCTGTTCCTGGTATGCTTGTGTTCATTTTAAATTATTTTAAATTAAAGTAATTTGCATATTTCATTTTTTTGCATTTTCTACATATTTTGTTGGCCCTGTTGGCTCGCCGCCCGCATCGCAACGATTTGTTTTGTGACGGTTCGATCAAACTGGTCCATGTCAAATGTTTTCCACCCTTGGACGTTTGAAAATATCATTTGCCTCGTTTTTTTAAAAGCTTTTAAACAATTAAAATCATGTGAATGCCCCTAACCGCAACCCTAGGGTAAGTTAGGGTAACTTCTGCGTCTCCTATTACAGGGAATCACTCGGTTTACGCGTCAGCCCCCCAAAAATTTGAATTCCTTGATTTTTTCTTCATTGTTTAAACACGTCTCGACACTTCAGACTTTATTTGTTTTCAATTTAAAAACATAACCCTAGTTTATAAAATATAACCACTTAGCTGTTTACGTCAACACTTAGGCACAGGCGACACCTGTCGGATCTCCTCCTCTGCCTGAGCGCAGGCGCCACCGGTCGGAATTTTACTGTCAAAATGAAAAAAAACTTAAAAATGGCATATTTAAGAAACAAGCTCAATAAACCACTTAAAGGTTACACTTAAGGACAAGACTTAAAACAGGACGACAAAAATTTCAAAGTCCCTAACACTTAATAAAACCTACCATATAACCACTTAATTCTCGAGAATACTTAATAACACGTAGGATATATGGAAGGATGGAATATATAAAAAAAAATCCAAAGTCCCTAACACTTAATGAAACTTAGCATATAACCACTCAATACTCAATAACACTTAGTAATGCTTAAGAAACTTGCATGAATCCAAGTAGACGGCTAAGCTTTATCTTGATAACACTTAATAAGACTTAATAACGACTCTTAACGACAACACATGCCGACACTCAACAGCACCAAGTCTTGAAAGATGGAATATGTGAAAAAACAATTGTTAAGTGTTGCTTTTTACACTTAAACATAGTGTTGTTTCTGGAGACTTAAGTTTAAGTGTTGTGTTACGTGTTAAAAATAACACTTAAGAACGCTTTACATTAAGTGGTGTTCTTAAGTGTTATTATTTAACACTAAAGAAGAATAGAACGTAAGCATAAGTGTTATAGAATAACACTTACGAAATTGTTGGAGGGGCATTTTGAAAAAATTCAAGTCTATTGCTATTATTGCTGCTGTTAGATATAACACATACGCTAACACTTAAGCCCTTTATAGGTGTAGGTATGTATATATGTCTTGCCGAAATCATCTAGATAATAATGTATGGTTTTGAATGTAATGGGTGACCGGCAAGACGTGCTTTGGGAGCTTCATCTTCGTTATTATGAAATACCTCGTAATTGTGAAATACACCGTTATTATGAAATACCTCATTAGGTGTTTAATTATTCAAATTTTGAGAGATAATTGTTTATTCTATGGGGATTTGCAAAATGGTACGGGATTGAAAGTATTTCGTTTATTGATCTGAAATTATTAAGGTCTCTTCAACAAAACTTAAAAGAAATCTGACGGCGGGTTCTCATTCTGTGAACTCAAATCGGGATTATATTAAGTGCCTGTAATCTGCTGAAATTTTGCTATTTTTCAAATCTCAATATCTAAGTCTTTAGCCTCTGAAACGGCTGGTCTCCATTTGGTGAACTTGAATCAAATGACCGCATAATTAAGTCTATTACCATGGGAATTACTTTTGGAATAACATGGTAAAATTTACAGTGAAATGCCTACAGTTTAATTTCATCGATGCAAATAAACAGTTACTTGCCATGGTAAAACAGAGCTAACCATGGTATTGTATACACTATTAGAACTCAAAAGTTAAATAATTTTGCTATTTTTTAAATCACAATATCTAAGTAAGTATATAGTTTTTTTATTTGAACTCCTCTTTAGCCTCTGAAATGTTGAGGAAAATCTGACGGCTGGTCTCCATTTGCTGAACTTGAATTGGGCTACAAATTTCAATATCCCTCAAATGACCGCCCCTGGTCTGTGCAATTTAACACTTGACCTTTTCCATTTAACACTTGGTCGTTTAAACTTCAATTTTAATTAAATTTCATAAAAAAATTGAGCTTTAGTGTACACTTATAAGCGTGATAAAATGATACAAAAAATGAAAAAAAAAAGCAAACCAAAACTGCAAAAATAACACGTAAGCTTAGGTGTTGTCCTGGAGTGTTATGTTAAGTGTTATTTTTTACACTTAACATAACACTTAAGAATAACACGTAAGACCACTTAGTCTAACGTGTTCTGTTAAGTGTTGTTTTTTTACACCTAAACGTAAGTGTTATTTCTTTAAAATTAAGTTTAAGTGTTGTGTTAAGTGTTAAAAAATAACACTTTAAGACGATTAAGTAACTTTACGTGTTATTTTTCTAACACTTAATAGTAAGTGGTGTCCTAAGTGTTATTGTTTAAAACTTAAGAAGAATAACACGTAAGCTTAAGTGTTAAGTTACAACAACACGTAAGACTAAGTGTTACAGGAGCTTAACACTTAAGCTAACGTGTTGCGGTTACATAACACTTAAGCTTAAGTTTTATTTAAGCTTAAGTGTTATGTAAAGTGTTAAAAATAAGACTTAGGCACGTTTATGTGTTATTCATTAACATTGACCTTAACACTTAGGCTAGTGTCTTGTGTTAAGTGTTATTCTTAAGTGTTAGAAAACAGAAATTGAAAAATTAAAAGAGGTATTTTAAGACACTAAGCGCCACCTGGTGGAGTAATAATGCCTTTAGTGGGAACTGGATATTTGTGACGCTGCTGTCGTTGTACCTCTATATATATTTATATATGTTATATATTTAAATATATCGGTGACATTTATTAGTATGTATATATATATATATGTAAAATAAACCGTTTTGGTCTTGTCTGACCGCGTGCAACACCTGTCAGACCTTTTCTCTGTGTGCGTATATATGAAATTTTACTTTAAATTTAAATTTGAATTAAATTTCATCAGAAAATAAACTTTCGCGTACACCTATACTTTCAACAGCGACCTGTCGGTAAAACGTGATGAAATGATACAAAAAATGAAAAACAGTAAGCTGAAACTTTAAAACTGTACAAACAAATGACACATTTAAGAAATCAACCCTTAAACCACTTAACGGTTAACACTTAACGACAAGGCTTAACGATAAATTATAACACTTAAGGACGGGACGTCAGGAGATATTGGACGTTTAGTCCATGGCCCAGATAAACCGCTTCCTAATTTTGAAGACTTTTTTACATCAATGATATATAATGTGGTTTTAAAAGAAGTAAGAAGTGTTAATCCTTGGGCACACTAATTTTTCTGAAAAAATTAGACATTTTTTCCATATATTTTAGGTACCTGAGGCATACTTTAAGATTTAAGCATATCCCGATCTCCGGCCATAAGACAAAATAAACGATTATGAGAGTGTCTTTTGCTTTATAAATTTTTTTATTTTCATTTCAATTAAAATAAATATGATCATAATTTCCAGGTGTTTCCAAACGGTCAAAAATACGCGCCAACTGTCTGGCTTTTGGCGCGGGCCAGACGGCTTTGTTACACTGTGTCTATTTCTGTCTGGCGCCCTCGGGGCACCCGGTGTGCTGGCTTGAGCCGAGAGAAATGAGGTCGCTATAGCAACGACCCAGATAATATAACAGTCCTGTGTAGTAATCTTTATATCATACCATATATAATATTATAAATATAAACACTGGAAAAACATTGTACTTGAATAAATATAACCAAAAATTGGTTAAAAATACAAACCTTTAGAATAAATAAAGAATTGTTTACAGTTTACCCTTAGTAGGGGTTTGTAATTTCAAAATGTTGTAGTTTGGCAAGTCGTAAACTGGATACGAGTGATCTTGAGGACTAAATATAGTATCGTGCATGTATCATATGCCCACGGGGTCCACAATCATTTAATAATAATATCCTTTTTACATATATTTGAAGCAGAGAGTACCTTAATGAAAACGAACACTCTGAATATAAAATAGATCAATTGTAATCTTTCTTTTTTAAGTATGATCCCAGGCTTCGGCCATAAGACACAATAAACGATCATGTCTTTTGTTCATAGAGTGTCTTTTGCTTTATAATTTTTTTTATTTTCATTTCAATGTATAGGGCTCTGTTTGAAGGTTTGGGGGAGAAAAAAGTATTTGTTAGTGGAAAACGTGTCAATATTTCTGTGTTTCCTGTATATTGGGTGACACCAGAATGAAGTTTCTGTGATGAATAGTTTAGAAATGAGAGCCAAAAAGCAAATGTCTTTTATGGTGTATTGGGCTGTATGTGCAAAAAATCAAAACTCAGTGTAGGCTGGATTCTAAACCTGTAGGAGTTGGTGCATGTGGCTTGGGATCTGAGCTTGGGGGTGGTGCAGCTTTGCTAACAAGGCAAAAAAAGGGGGTTTAATGTGAAAAAACAAATAATTTAGGGCCCAGAGAGTGTATTTCAGTGTATTAAATAATGTATAATATAAAAAAACCCGGGCGGCTCAAAAATTACGTTAAAAGTCGGTTGGGCCAGCCGACATTTTCCCTGGCTGACAAGCGCCTTAAACCGCATACTCATACGGGGTCAACCCGGTCCACGGGTTAAAAAACAAATGTCTGAAATATTAATTTTTTTTTTAATTTTGGCCTTTCAAAAGACATTTGAGCCAAAAGGAATAATTACCTGGGTATTGAATATATATAATAAAGTATTATATCACCAATAATCTTTTTTTTTATTAAATAAAAAAATATTTTTCTTGAAAAAAAAATATTTCATATTGAATAAAATATGCTGTCTTTTTTCTGGTTCCGAACAAACAAAACACACTCGTAAAATAGCAATAAATATCATGGTAAAATACAGATGAATGCTCGGTCAAACAACAATTTAATATCATGTAAAAATACAGTTTAATAACATATAAAAATCCAGTCAATTGCATTGGTGAAAGACAGTTAAATACCATAGTAAAATAGAGTTAAATAATACCCTTAATTGCCTATTAATGACACTTGGCATATAACGAATTAATATTTGATAACACTTATTAACACTTAGCTTATAAAGACTTAATATTTGATAACACTTAATAACACTTAGCATATAACACTTAATACTTGATAACACTTAATAACACTTTGCTTTTAACACTTAAGGTTAAGTGTTATGTAGCAACAACACGTAAGCTTAAGTGTTAAGTAACAACAACACGTAAGACTAAGTGTTACTGGAGCTTAACACTTTAGGCCAACGTGTTGTGGTTACATAACACTTAATCTTAAGTGTTATTTAAGCTAAAGTGTTGTATAAAGTGTTAAAAATAAGACTTAGAGAATGTTACGTGTTATTCTTTAACATTGAACTTAACACTTAGACTAGAGTGTTGTGTTAAGTGTTATTCTTAACACTTAATACAACACTTAAGGATAAAACCTAAGCTTAAGTGTTAAGTAAGCAACAATCTCCATGTTCGTTTCAGGTTAGAATAGGCAATGTTCACTGTGCTAGCACGCATTCAAATAAAGCCTCTTACAGCCAGTGGTCTGTATAGCGGTTATTAGCGGTTACGAATAAACGTCTAGATATAACAACTATAAATGCTCCAAAGTATAATATATATATATATATATATATATATATATATATATATATTCCAAGTGTATTATTTGGATTGTTTACAGACGAACATATTAATATTTAATATCTCTCTTTCAAAGATCTGGATGAGCTCGGGCAACCAGTAATAACTTCCACCCAGCTGTGTGAGCAGGTGAGACGACGTGTGCCTTCACAGTTCTTGTTCTGCTCCATATTTTGTTCGCACGACATTATTTCTTTCTCATACATTGGTACCGTTTGCCTGCTGTTGTGTTTATTAGCGAGAGATACAATTCGGTAGATATACAATAAACGAACGAAAAGGATTGAGGGTGTAGCCAGATGGGGTTTAAACATACCTATCTTCAGACGTGTATTTTCAGACGTTGCAAAGTTTCCGTAACAAGGGTGATTTTGTTACTAGTATTCCTTCGCTACTCAGTTATTTTTTGTTATATATATACGGGACCCAGATTTGCGTTGTATATATGTGATTCGGGGCAGGCGGGATGTGTGTGTGTTTAGCTCCGTGTTTGGCCGTTTCCTTCTTCTGGAAATCTAATGTGCCAGCGGTTTCTCGTTGTAGGTCGTATTAACATGTTTTCTACCTTGTCTTGTTTCAGAGCGAAAGCGCCGCCAACGCACACTGGACAGGTGGGTGATTTTTTTCCATAGATACTTCGCTTGTAAGTCACTACGATATTTAAGCAGACGTTGACCTCTCTTATACATGTGTTTTGCCTTGTGAAATGTGCGTTATGCATTTGTTGCTACATTATCGTTTTTCTAAGACGGCAGCTATATTTAACATTTCTGACACACAACCGATAGCATTCGATAATTCGTCATGATCGTCCAGCGCGTATCGAACTTTTTTTAACGCCGTGTTGACATTTGATGTTTTTCAGCCAGCGAGGACGAGCCGTTCCTGGGCGTCTTAGACGACCCTGAGAAAGAAAAGGACTTGAAAGGTATGGTTTTCGTCACCGTTTACGCTTTGCTTAAGCAGATGATCAAATTGCAAAGAGGGGATCCTCTACCGGGGATAGCGTGAGGATTGTTTGGCTCAATTTGTTTTATTTTCTTTTGTGTTTCCTCAGCAGAATGGCTAGTCTCGAAGGGGTTGAGGCCTGAGGAGGAGGAGGAGGAGGAGGAGCAGGTTGGCGATGATACAGGTGAGCACAAAATATTGTCTTATAACAGCACTCTCTTCTACAGGCATGCTTTTACCGGACAAATGTTGGTCTGGCGCTAGGGTTTATCTTGTGCTTATAGCTCGTGTACAATAACATGCATATTTTACATCGTGTTTTCCGTTCGTGATGACAGAAGAATCTGACGCATGCTTTTATTCTGTGCTTCTTTTCCACTTCAGGTGTCCCACGATCGTCTGCAACGCCGCCGCTGTTCATCGATTTCGGCAAGTAGCTTTTACGCATCTTTAACACTCAGTAACGCAGCATACGCTACGTGTTGTTAATGCATCCTGAACTGTAAATAACATAGAGTAACTTTAAACCCCTCCGTAAAGGTGGTGGCCTACACCTTGGTACAACGTAAATGTGCAATGAGTGTACTTTTGTGTCACATATTTATACATTATGGGCAGGTCGCGTAGTTAAACACTTTGATTACAAGTGTAGGTTCCCAGTAAACCAGGATCACTGCGTGGCCACTGATGTGTTTAGAAAATATCTGCCCTTGGTTATTATTGTCTCTTTTATTTCAGGTGAGTTGGATTCGCCGAGGTCAGACGACTCGATGTTTGAGGAACCCACTGGTCAGTACACATTACAAAATTCTTAGCACGTTGTATGTACAGCAGGAAATAAAAAGGTTGCGTATATATATATATATATATATATATATATATATATATATATAAAACCACGGTGGCCTGAGAATGGTACATTTTATGACTTTGAAGCATATATTTATACTGCGCGGCCGTGAGTACAGAAAAATTTATCGACATGTTTCGTCACGTGTTATGTCAGCGAGTCTGTCCTTGGTTATAATAATCATCTCTTTATTCCAGATGAAGAAAGCGAGTCCTCCTGGTGTGAAACCGGCAAAGGTCAGTTCACATTCACGTTTCTTACCATATCGTATATTGTTCGTTCACCGCGCTCGCCTCGGAACAGTACATTTAATAGTTTTGTAGCGTTCAAAGTCACTGCGCGGGCGTCGGTGCAATGCATGTTCATATAGACGTTATCTCAGCGATTCTGTCCTTGGAGATCATTTCTATCTCTTTATTCCAGAGGAGAGCAGCGACTATGTCAGTGACGACGCGATGTGTGAAGCTCTAAACGGTGGGTACACGTTTCACATTTCTTAGCATGCAGTATATTGTTAATTAGCCGCGTCGACTTAGACTGACAGGTACATTTGATAACAAACGCGGCCGTCCGTCCAGTGCATGTTAAGCGAATATACAGTCATGTTTCGTCCCGTGCTGCGGCTCTTGGTAATAGTTATTTCTTTTTTCCAGAGGAGGCAAGCGACTCCGTCGATGACGATATGCCGGGAAATGCCAACGGTCAGTACACATTACATATTTTTAAGCACACCGTCTGTTTTCGTTAGCTACCGTCGCCTTGGAATGGTACATTTAACAACTTTGTTACATAGGTTATCTCGGCACACAACATGTTAAGAAAATACATCGACGTGTTTCTTTCTCTGTTATGTCTTCGCTTCTGCCCTTGGTAATAGCTGTTATCTGTTTATTCTAGAGGAGGCCAGGGAGTCTGTCAGTGGCGACGCGATGTCAGGAAATAGCAACGGTCAGTACACATTACACTTTTCTTAGCAGACCGTATATTGTTCGTTTAACGCCGCCTTGGAACGGTACATTTAATAACTTTGTTGCAGAGGTTATTTCAGAAAATTTACCGACGTGTAATCTGTGCCTTGTTAATAATTTGTATCACTTTATTCAAGAGGGGGAAAGCCACCCTGTCTGTGAAGACCCGATATTTCAAACTCGGAACGGTCAGTACACAATACACCTTTCTCAGCATTCCGTATATTGTGAATTGAACACGGTCGCCTCAGAATGGTAAATTTTATAACTTTGCAGCAGGCGTTTGTCAACATTTAGCCGGTGTCTCGACTTCTTTCGTTCTGCCTTTTCGCTGGTCTTTTGAGCGATGATCCCCCCCCCCCCCCCTGTATGGCTGATTAATAAGTGTTTACGTCGCCGGATAATCCAGTAGCGGATGATTCACTCCTCGGTCAATATAGGTTATCAATTTCTCGGGGCGCGAAATGTAAGGTTACGTATACAGACGCCTGTTCAATGCTAAGAAATGCTGTCATCTATCTTGCCATGAATTAGAAGCGACGCCGCCAGGTACGGCCTTTAAACGTTAGACTTTCTTTTATGAATTCCGCCTTCTGTGCATGTTGTTCCTTCGTTGGGCGTTTTCTAACACGTAATATTTTTCCCCGTCACAGATACACCCAGTCCGGTGTTTCGGTGGAGGTCGCAAACAGGTGAGGCGTAATTTCTCTGTTCTTTTTCATTAATCTGCTTTTTACTTTTGACTTCCCCATTTCCCGCTTTATTTCTCAAGCTCTTTTAGAAATGCACATACCTGGAGTACGTCTGGAAGCCTTCTGCGAAAAGATGTTTGCATTGTTAATCGTTTGCCAAATCGGGGGGGGGGGGGTTGCATTTGTTTTGCTTTAGCTTGTTGTGTTGGGTTTTCATGGTCGGGTTCGGGCGTTTGGACCCGCCCTTTTTGGGTGTGCAGCTCGGGGACATAGCATGTGTGGTGTGTGATACTTTCTCGCTTCTTTCGTTTCAGGTCATAGAACCTACAGCAGGTGGTCTTCCTGTTCGTGCGGAGGAGGTAAGGAAGTTTCGTATATTTATGTTTTCTGTTCATCGTGTTGTACCTCGTTTTATTCAAGTACGCTGTTGTGCCGTTTCGAACGGTCTTTTGCCTTGGCAGTCGTATCGATGCAGTCTGATGGTAATCTTGGAAAATCATTTACTGGGGGCCTTAAGAGGATTGATGTAAACATAACGGAGATATTTACATATCACTGCCCGCACCTTTCTGAAGCCGTCTTGTTCTAATGTGTCAAACTCTCTCCCCTGGGGTGCCTGACTGCCCTTTGCACATGTTCATCGTCCGTGCAATCTGATTTCAATATAACTGGCTCACGACGTACGACATGTAAAATTTTGTCGTAAACCTGAGTTTACGGACTTGCCTCGGCCGGATGGAGTGAATTACTCTGACTTGGTTTTCTGTTTCGTTGTTTTCTCATCAAATGGTCTATTTGTTGTGTGAGGGAGGACTGTTGTTTCTTTTCCAGTTTCGGTTTGTGACAAAGCGACTCAGACATGTCCAGGTAAGGCGTACCGTCTTTGCTTTTGTTGCCTGCTCTTGCCCCTTGCTGTTTTGTTTTCTCTACTTTTATAACTTGGCGATGCATGAATTGTTTTTTGTTTTTGCTTTTCGTTGCTTGGTATTCTACTCCGTATGAGTTGTAGCGCCGGTGCCGCTGTTCGCAGGCGACCTGCCGAGGACTGAAGGCGTAGATTAGTGACGGCAGCTAAAAACCGGACGCGACGTACGGGTGGCTTTTTGTCTGTTTCGTGACGTTGGAATTGCAAGCGTGTGTGTTACGTTGTTTGGTGACATTCACGATGTGTTGTGTGTGTGTTTTTATTAATGTTTCAAAGACGCGCGTGAGTAGGGCTGCCAAAGACAGTTAAAAGGTAAGTAACCGTGTCGCTCCTGTTCGCTTCCACTTTCGCAACACCGTCTCACACACCCGCACATGGTCTGGAATGTCCGATTGAACTTTTTCTTTTGGCCTGGGACACACTTCGAGACTAGCGATTACTTATTTGCTAATTCGTCTGATTGACTCTCTCGTGGCGAAGCGCCAAGTCTTCTATGTGTTGCTTTCATACGTTCCAGCTTTCGTTACATTGAATGCGGGTTCCTTCGCTGCAGGTACGCAATAAGCAGCCACGCAGGCGACGCTTTCATGTAGGGTGTTCACATCGGTTCACATGCCTTTTGATTCTCTCGTTGATAATTTAATTGGTAAAACATCTGGGGTCCATGGCGATTGTTTTGTTCGACCTGAACAGTAACCGGCCGTGCTGAGACGGCGTGAATTGTTAAATCTTTAATCTTTAAAATTCACCGGCTGGGGCGTATTTATTTATTTATTATTAATTTTTTTTTTTTTGGGGGGGGGGGGCGGGGGTTTCAGTGGCGATTATGTAAATTGTGCACGCCGACTTCACTTATTGGGGTAACGTGATTTTTAATTGTTGGCATATACACGTTGTGATATTTTAAATAAGGTTTAAATGACATGTTCAGATAACGTTCTCCTTCTTTGTGATGAATATAAAGCGGATGCACAAATATAACTTTTGCTGCCCTCTGTTTTTTTTTTCTTTCATGTTTCCCTGTTTCCCGTGGTTTGGCTGGCTTCAATGAAGGTAATTTATTTTTTGTTCCAGGGCGTGAAGAGCCGCCTAGCGCGTCAACCGCTCAAAGTGCGGCCCTCGTCGACTCAGGTATGCTGTGAAGTATTGTAACTTTATTTCAATGCACGTTTTTTATTTGCTGGCATTGACTCTGTGTACTTTTAATAAGGAATCGCGCGGTTCGTTTGATACGTTAGTTTACTTATACGTTTTATTTTTAACGGATAACCGTGAGGGGCGTGCGCCTTTACATTTGATGCAGTAATCTTCCTTTATTTTCGCAGCCAGGCCATCACGGTCACGGCGGAGGGCCAGCCACCAAGGGCGGAAGAGACCAGTATGCAGACTGTGCGAGCAGGCCAAGTCAAACCTGACGAGACACATGGAGCAGGCCCACGGCCAGGCGCGGGAGGCTTCGCGACCGGGCCGGCCGTGTCCCGTAGCCGAGTGCGGCTTCTCCGGGAGGCGCGTGGACTGCCACCTTGAGAAGGCACACGGGATCACCAGGGGTTCCGCGGCGTTCCACCGCCTGATGCGTGTTGACGGTCGTGGTGGTACGGGGGCCGTCAGAGAAGACCTCGAGCGATTCCGGCGCCACCTGGAATCTTTCAACGGCGGGGCCAGACCAGCCAGGAGCGCCAGGCAGCACGCTCGCCAGGTAGAGCGCGTTCTGGATGACTTGGACGCTGAAGGGGCGCTCACGGCCGAGCTACTGCTGACCAGCATGGAGGGTGGGTTTCTCGGAGAGCTGTCGCGATCGACGCAGCCCGGTACCTTCCGATCATACTTAAACAGTCTTAAACTGTACGCAGAGTACAGGCGCTTTACGCAGGCATCGACCGGGTCGGGAAGCGGCGCCGAGTGGGACAGGGTAACTGCTCTGGTGGCCAACTGAACGAGGGCCTGCTGCAGGCGAGCCAACCTTCGCGCGGCCGAGCTGCGCAGAGAAGAACAAGGTAAGGCTTTACAGTGCTATTCTGTCCCTTTAGGGATATTTTAGTTACAAGTCAGTGGAAAATGCCAGGTCAAACTGTTAGCAAATGGTTGGCCTTTCTTCATGGCGTCGCCCCTGTGCAGCTCTGCGGACCACATGTGCCACAAAGTCCACTTGTCTTATTTCACTTCCAAACTAATACACGTAGTGTTACCATATCGCTGTCAGGTTGTCTGATCGCTGGTAATGCTTGGCTGCTTTTACATTGCAGACCGCATACCTACGCCGGAGGACCTCAGCCAGTACATAGCCAGCCCCTTTGCACGGCGCATGGAAGCAGCACTGGAGGCGGGAAACGGTCCGGCCCGTGACATAAGAAACCACCTTCTGGTTCTCATCCTGATACGAAACGCCCAACGGGCCGGGCCGCTGCTGAACATGCGAACGGCAGATCTAGACAGGGCCACGGTCGAGGGCCTCGACACCGTAGTCACGGTGAGTTGTTACTTCCCACAATGGATGTAACAGCCTGATCACATACAGGGCATGGGGTCTCGCTGTTCGGCATGTGAAAATACATCGTCTCGTGCCTTTTTCAGGTGGACCAGCACAAGACAGCAGGAAGTTATGGATGTGCCGTGATAGTGCTGGACAGGCAGTTGGCACGTTTGGTGAAGGCGTGGCGGGAGAAGGTGCGTCCAACACTCGCCGCACCGTCGTGCCGGCACGTGTTCACGAACAACCGAGGCAAGCCCATGAACAACGCCCAGTTCGCGCGCGCCGTTGAGACGGCGTGGCGCCGGGCGGGTGTCCGAACGGGTCATGTGTCGGCCACCCTACTCAGGAAAGCTGCGGTGACGCACGTAAGTCTGAGTAATTCTTCATCTCCTCTTCGGGCTAATGGAGTAGCAATTAATTCACACGTGACAGTGTTTGTTTAAAAAAGTTTCTCCTTCTCCATCTGCTGCCTTTTAGTGTCGCAAGATTAAGTAGATCTTCTCACCCGAGTTCCGTTACAGGCGCCGCTATTCACCAAAGTAACACTGAGTTTGAGGCTGTATCATGTAAGAGACCTTTATGTTTCTTTCGTTTGAAGTTACGCCAGGTGGAGCATACCAATGTTGACCGGCACTTGCTGGCTCGCCATATGCAGCATTCTGCCAACACGGCCGACAGATATTATGACGTCACCTCTAGGATACAGGCGGGTGTCCAGGCGACCGCGCTGCTGGCGCACAAAAGGGTGCGTATTTCCGTTGTTCTTGTTTTGATTTTTATTTTTTCCCGTTATGTTGTTTGTATGTGTCACTCACGCTGCCTTTCTTTTACAATGTGCTGTTCCCGTTGCTTGCAGGCTCAGGTACCCAAGGGGACGGTCGCGGAGACAGCAACGTCGCAGACGGCGACCTCTACCGCAACCGCCACGGCCCAGCGAGAGGCGCAGGTAATACCTGTTCTATGTTGTGCAGCACCGCATTCGCATTCTACAAGCTAGTATTGCAGTGTTTTAACGACGGGTTGTTTTCGTTCATTACAGACCGTTGCCGAAGGAGGGGCAGGCCGTACGACCACCGCGTCGGTGACAAACACAAACGTCACGGTGACCTCATCGGCTACCACGCCGGGCAGGCGGGTGGCAAAGGTAATATGTATTCTCTGTTGTGCAAGGCGCTTTTGTAATCTCCACTTTTGTATTGCGGTGTTTAACGACAGGCTGTTTTCTTTCGTTCCAGGCCGCGGTAGCAGAAGGAGGGACAACACCGAACGTGAAGCCGACTGCGCCCTCACACACCCCGGTCAGGCCAGAGGCGCAGGTAATAATTAAGGGATGTTATTTTTTTCACGGTGGTGCTGCAGTGTTTCACGACTGCTTTTTGTGTTCTCCATGTTTGTTCTACAGTGATTAAGGACAGGATGTTTTCGTTCGTTCCAGGCCGCGGTAACAGAAAGAGGGACAGGCGGAACAACCGTAACGTGGAGCGTGAAGCGCTCAAACACCCCGGTCAGGCGAGAAGCGCAGGTATCAGTAACTGTTATTTCGGACTTGCTGTTTGTTTATTTGGCCTGGTTATTCCCCCAGAGATTTTGTTTCCCTCACACTCGCAGCTCAGGGATAACACTGTAATGTTTCACTCTTTGGTTTCAGGAGGCCACGGGAGCCACCGCTTCAGGATCGCGGAGCGGCGACACGACCGCGTCGCAGGTGCCGACTCCACGGTCAGAGCCGCGTGTTGGGGCGGCGAAACTCTTGTTGAAGTCTCAGGTAATACCTCTTCTCTTCTACGCAAATTTGTTTTGTTGTTTTGCTTCGTCTTAGGTTTCAGGTCGCCGCCTAAGATTGGAGTTAGTGAGGAGGACATTCTATTTTTCAGTTGGCGTAGTTACAGTTTTTTTTTTGTCACAACAATGGCCTTTTTCGCTCCACTCCCGTCAGACCGACTTCGCCCTCATACACCCCGGTCAGGCGAGAGGCGCGGGTAATAATTAAGGGATGTTATTTTTTTCACGGTGGTGCTGCAGTGTTTCACGACTGCTTTTTGTGTTCTCCATGTTTGTTTTACAGTGATTAAGGACAGGATGTTTTCGTTCGTTCCAGGCCGCGGTAACAGAAAGAGGGACAGGCGGAACAACCGTAACGTGGAGCGTGAAGCGCTCAAACACCCCGGTCAGGCGAGAAGCGCAGGTATCAGTAACTGTCATTTCGGACTTGCTGTTTGTTTGTTTAGCCTGGTTATTCCCCCAGAGATTTTCTTTCCCTCACACTCGCAGCTCAGGGATAACACTGCAATGTTTCACTCTTTGGTTTCAGGAGGCCACGGGAGCCACCGCTTCACGGTCATGGAGTGGCCACACGATCGTGTCGCCGGTGCCGACGCCACGGTCACAGACTCCACGGTCAGAGCCGCAGGTTGGGGCCGCGAAACGCAAGTTGAAGTTTCAGGTAATACCCCTTCTCTTCTACGCAATGTCTCTAGGGGGTGGCCTAGAGCCGACGCTGTCAGGCAAGACGCGCAGGTAATTTTGTTCTCTGCGGTACAATGGTATTCAAGGATCAGGCTTTTCTTAGGGCATGTGGCAAACGATAAGAAACTGCCATTTCGGTCTCAGACTCTCAATGTTTCACTCTTTGGTTTCAGGCGGCCACGGGAGCCACCGCTTCAGGATCACGGAGCGGCGACACGACCGCATCGCCGGTGCCGACTCCACGGTCAGAGCCGCGTGTTGGGGCGGCGAAACTCTTGTTGTAATACCTCTTCTCTTCTACGCAAATTTGTTTTGTTTTTTGCTTCGTCTTAGGTTTCAAGTCGCCGCCTTAGATTGGAGTGAGTGAGGAGGACACTCTATTTTTCAGTTGGAGTAGTTACAGTTTTTTTATCACAACAATGGTCTTTTCCCGTTGATTTCAGATGGACGCTCCCTCCACTTCCGTCAAGTCCCCGACTGCTGGCGCCACGGCCGCGCTGCGCATGTTGGAGCTCCAGGTAAAGACAACTTTGAAAACGCGCACGTTTCCTGACAGTGTACTTTATGATTTCTTCACATTTTCGTGGGTTTTCACTTGACATTTCCAATAAGGTACGGCTGGAGTGGTTAACATTTTTTTCTTGTGTTTCAGTCGCCATCGCCTGCGACGCAGCGGGGAAGTGCGAAACTTCAGGTAACACTTGTTCCTTCTTTACTTAAAGCATTTAGACGTGAGAGTGGGGGGGGGGGGGCGAGATTGGTTTTTACACAGAGCAAAAGCCTTCCTCTTAACAGGAAGACTTTTGGTCGTGTGTTACTCTGTAATATTATTAGTCCTTTTTTTACTCCAGACTCAAGCGGCCCCGTACCCCCCGAACACGGGCTCTTCCAAGAGACGTGCGCAGGTGGGTGTTCCCTATAATTTAACGCTTCGAGGTTGATTCATGACTGTTGTTATTTGTTCGGTTTGTTGTTTTGTACACCACATGTGTTGTACGCTGTTTCCTTCTTTCACAGACGCCCTTAAAAGTAAGCCCAGAAAAGAAGATTGCAGGTGTTTTTGTTAATTTAAAAAAAATGACAAATTATCTACAAATACAAACATGTATAAATTATTTACCTGCTTCCTGGTGTCTTTATATATATATATATATATATATATATATATATATATATATATATATATATTCGGAGAGGTCAATTGAAATATATATGTATATATACAAAAGTACTGTTCATATCTCTGTTCAACATTTCTATGATTCTTACAGATTTTGGGCATTTCCATGATTTTGTCAAGGTTTGCTTTATGTGTTGCACTTTCAAGTTTAATTTTGTTTATATTTATTTTAAATTTATCTTTTACTTCAGTGAGTATGTATTGTGATTTCTGTAATACTTAGTTATATCACTTGGTAGTCAGGTTGATTTTATTTTACTCAGGATTTCCTTGAAATTTATGTGTTTCATTCGTCGTCAGTACACCATTTAAATCCAATTTTTTTACGCACAGACGCCCTTAACTGTAGGCCCACAGAAGAAGACGGCGGGGCAGGGTGCAATGCAGGTTGGTTGTCTTACGTGATCTTTTTTTTTTATTTCAGCGTCAACGGTTGAATGCAGCCCGAGTGTTGGTAATATAAAAAATAATGGCCTGGCCTTGCATGATTCTTGCCGGAACTAATTTCAATTTAGGTTACGTGAAATTCACTCTGTCAAGCCGCTCACAATGTTTCACCGAGTTTTAATATTGCAATGCAAGTACGTTTTCAACAGACGTAATGAAGATGAAAAATGTCTTAATTTTTTTCAGGAGCCGGGCTCACACGCCCGTAGATGCTTCGACCAGGGGGAGGCGGAGGCGTTGTTTGCTCCAATAGTCCCTCTGCTGCGACACGTCGCGGATCACGACACGGGTCTGTCAGAGCCAGAACTTTTCAGAGACCTCCGTCGCTTCAACCCGGCCTGCTTGGACCGCGCAATCGAGCGTGGGCGCACCGCCAAGCAGATTACCGACAGGGCTCGTACCGCTGTGAAGCGGTACAAGAAGAAACTGCCTTCGATATTGGATTAAAGGGAAGCCTTTTGAGCATATAAAAAATCGTATTGCGCGTGTGGCTCTTTGTAAAAATATTGTAATCGCTCCATCAGTACCATCACGAAGTATTGAATGCATGTTATATTGTCCAATAAAGGCAGTCAAATCAGAGGTGTCTCAGACATTAATTTCCATACAGCAGCTGCACACATCATATTTTCTTTAACATACTAATACAGAGCGTCATTTATAAATCAGTTTGATACCAAAAACATCATTTTTTTAATGATTCTAACGGGCATTATAACTGTCACGATTGTATAAATTTATAAAAAAAAGACATTAGAATCATCATTGCTATGAACTTAAGAGAGAGAGAGAGGGACGAAATAGCAAATGGACGAATGAAGGAATGAATGAAAATGGAAGGAAAGATTGAAAGGAATTTATGGATATAAAAAGAAAGCAGGAATGAAAGATCGAATGAAAGAAAGAAGGAATTAAGAAGGAATAAATGAATGAATGAATGAAAGAATAAAGGAATAAATAAAATGGAAAGAAATACACATTTCAATAAAGAAAGAATATATTTAGATACTTCAATAAGGAATATATTAATTTATAATAAAGAAAATATATTTATATACTAAAATAAGTAATATATTTATAATTTTTTATTTAAATCAATTTATTAAATTATAATAGTGAATATAAAATGCATAACTAATTAAAACACGCCTGCATTAATCTGAGAACAGTTTGACAGGTGCACACACTGTGCACTCAGTCCGCTCCACTGCTCTGAGTACTGTTTGACACTTCTATACATCAATGACTTTTATTCAGGGAGGAGGCATTAATTAGTTTACATTTTACTGTCAGTGTTTGAGACTTCCATACATGACTGATTCAGGTGTGATATAAGCCGTTAATTTGTATAACAAACAATGTTTACCAAATACATCCGGCTCCGCTGATCAGAGAAGTGGCTATAATTAGTTTGTAAACAATATGAATTTAACGGTTGATGTTCAGAATTAAATTAGAATGTAACATTGATAGTAATTGTGCTTAATAAGATGAATAATCCGCACAATCACTAGCGTCTTTACTGTTGTACTGACAGTATGGGCTTCTGATGTACGTTTTGCTCCAGAGGCGTCCGAAAAAAAACAGCAAGGCTTTACAGTATGATGGTATCACATCAAATGTGGCATAGGCATTACCTTGAAAGAATAATAATAATAATAATAATAATAATAATAATAATAATGGTAATAATAATATTATTAATAATAACAATAAACATATAATAATAATAGTAGTACTTAACTGATGCTAAAAATAATAAAAGAGCAATGGTAATATTCATAATAATAATATTCTAGGAATATATGTGGGATCGATCACCCAAAACACCGTTCAGGTTAGGGTGTTAAGGTTTGGGTTAGAAATAAAATTCCGGACCAGACAACCACAGTGGTGTTTTAATGACTGCATATATGTTAAATGAATACAACGTTCTTATTGTGAGGCATATATGGAAAATACTACAGTTCATTATCATGTATAACATATAAATATTTAGTTAAATGCAGCGGCAAAATGAAGTGAAATAAATACAGATAAATGCCATGGTAAAATACTTTCTGCACAAGCTTTCGTTTTATTGGATTGACCGTTCAAAATCACCGAAAAACCGTCGGGAATTATGAAATAAGGTGCGATTTAAATATAATTAAAGTGTTGACCTGTTGAATATTTTTTCTTTATAAAAATTTAAATAAAGCCCCTATTATTTGTCCAAACTGAATAATTTAAGTCATCAGCAGCAGCAGCTGTACACATGTTAACGCCACACGCATGTATATCTATGTATAACCTCTTCACTTTCATGGGACACCCGAGACGCTGCTGACCTCCGCCGCTTTAATGGCTGGACAGGGCTAACAAATAGCAGACCGGGCCAGGATCAAAGACTCTAGAAATTAGAAAGTATATTGCAACAGGGTCTCTTAAATAAAACTCAAAGCGCGATACTAGCTTGAATATTATTCCAAATTCCTTTTGACCAGATTTTTTACTGTAATCGGCTGAAATTTTGCTATTTTTCAAATCTAAATTTCTAAGTCTTTAGTCTCTGAAATTTTGAGAAAAATCTGACGGCTGGTCTTCATTTGGTGAACTTGAATTGGTCTATAAATTAAAATATCCCTCAAATGAACGCATAATTAAAATTTTCAGTCTAAAACTCAAGAAAATTTAATACGCCCGTTCCAAAATAAAATATATAATAATACAATAAAATATGCGAGCATTATATGCGTTATAACTGAACCAAACTCTCAGACAAAATGATAATAAATGTCACCCGCTTTTAATGTCGGAGATGCAAAAACCGATAACAGGACTTGCTACACCCTGTTTTTAGTGTAGAGACCAAAGACTTGGGTGTTCATAATAGACCAAATAGGAAAAAACATTGAACTCACTGTGTACAAATGCACTTTTTTTAACGTTATTAACCACAATTCCAGAACATTTTTATAATTTTTCCACAAGCTTTCCTCGTTATTATGAAATACCCCGTTATTATGAAATACCTCGTTATTATGAATAACCTCGTTTGAATGAACAACCTCGCTATTATGCAATACCTCGTTTATATGCACAACCTCGTTTTTATGAACAACCTCGTTATTATGAACAACCTCGTTATTATGAAATACCTCGTTATTATGAAACACCTCGTTATTATGAACAACCTCGTTATTATGAACATCCTCGTTATTATGAAACACCTCGTTTTTGTGAACAACCTCGTTAGTATGAAATACCTCGTTATAATGAAACCCCTCGTTATTATGAACAATCTCTTTATTATGAACAATCTCTTTATTATGAAAAACTCGTTATTATGAAAAACCTCGTTATTATGTACTACCTCGTTATTATGAAATACCTCGTTATTATGAAATGCCTCGTTATTATGAAATACCTCATTATGAAATACCTCGTTTTTATGAATAACCCCGTTATTATGAAATACCTCGTTATTATGAAATACCCCGTTATTATGAACAATCTCATTATTATGAAATACCTCGTTATTATGAAATACCTCGTTTTTATGAAATACCCCGTTATTATGAACAATCTCATTATTATGAAATACCTCGTTATTATGAAATACCTCGTTTTTATGAATAACCCCGTTATTATGTACTACCTCGTTATTATGAAATACCTCGTTTTTATGAACCTCGTTATTATGAAATACCTGGTTATTATGAAATAACTCGTTTTTATGAACAACCTCGTTATTATGAAAGACCTCGTTATTATGAAATACCTCGTTATTATGAAATACATCACTTATTTCGTCCATGCATTAGACAGACTAAAATATGTCCCGGTTTGCCAAATCTCTTTTTTATTTACACTGCACATTGTTGTTTTCGGAAATGCTGGCTATATTTGAATTTATTTTGTCATCAGTTCAGTCGACATTTTTAAACACTCACTTAAGACACATTTATTTTTAGCACACTACAATGACTTTTAATTCTATCTTTCCCCCTGTCTTATTGGTTTTAGTTTCTGCTTCTAGGTAGATTTCTTTCATGGACTTTTTTATGTGAAGTGCTTTTGAACGTACTTAGTGTATGAATATAAATGTGGTATATAATAATAATAATAATAATAATAATAATAATGACGTGAACATTTAAAGAAATATTACGAAAACTGGCCGCTCACTCAATACTCTTTCTTTTACGTACAAGGTAGAACGAGACTTTTCATGTGCGTGGCCTAACTGGAGGCGAGTTCCCACGCTTTGAGGCACAGGTGTTCAGACGCGGGGCGGGGCCAAGGCACGTCAGTCACACGGCTTGCTTCGCGCAGTCAGCCTGGCCCGGATATGTGTCACAACGTTTACTGGTGCACCACAGACAGGACAGATTTTCCGTGGTAAGTTCTTTGAGATTTTGTAGCTCGTATTTATTTAAAGTTAATCGAATATCCGTATTTTTTAACTACTTCTTTAGCCGGTTTATCCTGGCAATGTGCGGATGGCGTATGACACAATGCCATCCCACTGGGCCAGGAGCTACAGGCTGATGACAAATGCTGAAAGGGGGCAAGATATCAGCTACATCGGAAAACGGCGGGATGCGAGAAATAAACCGTCATCCAATGAAGACATCAGAAGAATTCTAAACAACTATTTGTTGCTTTTATTATGTTCGTATCCAGGCGGCATGTTGATATGATTCTGTCTCCTGGTAAATGATGTTTCATACGAATAAAGATTATACATGCAACTTGTGTGAATCGTTTTTTTATCTCATGGTCATCTCCCCCACGACACAAACAGGGTTAGAGCCAATGTATTTCAATAATTGTAAAACTCACGCTTGGGGAATAAATTCGTATTAAATCTGGCTTTCAACATACGACCCCAATATTATACACAACACGGGAAGACATGATTATGCGTCGGACCTGTGCGTATAATAGAGTTCCGTGAGATATTTTAGAAGTTACGGGCCGTTACAGCCCGAGATAATTTTACAATAAACTAGCATCCGTAGGCGCGTGAGAGCGTTTTCTAATTTAAAAATACCGGCTCTCATCATAAATTCGTTATAATTGCGTGGATAAACGTAAGACCCCAATATTAAATACACCACGCCTGCACATAATTGTGCGTCGGTCCTGTACGTTTAGTCGAATTCCGTGAGATATTTTAGACGTTACGGGCGCTAACGGTTTGAGTAATTTTTACAATAAAGTAAGGCCAGTACCCGCGTGACTTCCTTGAATATTTAAAAAAATACTGTCTCTCTAACTGAACAGTTCAATATACGAATCCAATATTAGACATACAACGGGACGACATGATTGTGCGTCGGTCATGTGCGTTTAGTAGAGTTTCGTGAGATATAATAGAAGTTACGGGCGGTGACGGTTTGAGTACTTTTTACAATAAATAAGGCCGGTACGCACTTGACTTGCTTGAGTATTTTAAAAATACCGGCTCTCATGATAAATTTGTTATAATTCTACGGTTCAATATGCGACTTCAATATTAAACATACAACGGGAAGACATGATTTAGCGTCGGTCCTGTGCATTTAGTCGAGTTCCTCGAGATATTTTAGAAGTTACGGGCGGTGACGGTTTGAGTACTTTTTACAATAAATAAGGCCGGTACGCACTTGACTTGCTTGAGTATTTTAAAAATACCGGCTCTCATGATAAATTTGTTATAATTCTACGGTTCAATATGCGACTTCAATATTAAACATACAACGGGAAGACATGATTTAGCGTCGGTCCTGTGCGTTTAGTCGAGTTCCTCGAGATATTTTAGAAGTTACGGGCGGTGACGGTTTGAGTAATTTTTACAATAAAGTAAAGCCGGTACGCACTTGACTGGCTTGAATATTTTAAAAATACCGGCTCTCATAATAAATTTGTTATAATTGTACGGTTCAATATGCGACTTCAATATTAAACATACATCGGGAAGAGATAATTGTGCGTCGGTCCTGTGCGTTTAGTCGAGTTCTGTGAGATATTTTAGAAGCTACGGGCGGTAACGGTTTGAATAATTTTTACAATAAAGTAAGGCCGGTACGCACTTGACTAGCTTGAATATTTTAAAAATACCGACTCTCATAATAAATTTGTTATAATTGTACGGTTCAATATGCGACTTCAATATTAAACATACATCGGAAAGAGATAATTGTGCGTCGGTCCTGTGCGTTTAGTTGAGTTGCGTGAGAAATTTCAGAAGTTACGGGCGTTAACGGGTTGAGTAATTTTTAACAATAAAGTAAGGCCAGTACCCGCGTGACTTGCTTGAATATTTAAAAAATACCGGCTCTCATAATAAATTTGTTATAATTGTACGGTTTAATATGCGACTTCAATATTCAAGATACATCGGCAAGAGGTAATTGCGCGTCGGTCCTGTGCGTTTAGTTGAGTTCCGTGAGATATTTCAGAAGTTACGGGCGTTAACGGGTTGAGTAATTTTTACAATAAAGTAAGGCCGGTACCCGCGTGACTTGCTTGAATATTTTAAAAATACCGGCTCATAATAAATTTGGTATATTTGTACGGTTCAATATGCGACTCCAATATTAAACATACATCGGGAAGAGATCATTGTGCGTCGGTCCTGTGCGTTTAGTCGAGTTCTGTGAGATATTTTAGAAGCTACGGGCGGTGACGGTTTGAGTACTTTTTACAATAAATAAGGCCGGTACGCACTTGACTGGCTTGAATATTTTAAAAATACCGGCTCTCATAATAAATTTGTTATAATTGTACGGTTCAATATGCGACTTCAATATTAAACATACATCGGGAAGAGATAATTGTGCGTCGGTCCTGTGCGTTTAGTCGAGTTCTGTGAGATATTTTAGAAGCTACGGGCGGTGACGGTTTGAATAATTTTTACAATAAAGTAAGGCCGGTACGCACTTGACTGGCTTGAATATTTTAAAAATACCGACTCTCATAATAAATTTGTTATAATTGTACGGTTCAATATGCGACTTCAATATTAAACATACATCGGAAAGAGATAATTGTGCGTCGGTCCTGTGCGTTTAGTTGAGTTGCGTGAGAAATTTCAGAAGTTACGGGCGTTAATTGGTTGAGTAATTTTTAACAATAAAGTTAGGCCAGTACCCGCGTGACTTGCTTGAATATTTAAAAAATACCGGCTCTCATAATAAATTTGTTATAATTGTACAGTTTAATATGCGACTTCAATATTCAAGATACATCGGCAAGAGGTAATTGCGCGTCGGTCCTGTGCGTTTAGTTGAGTTCCGTGAGATATTTCAGAAGTTACGGGCGTTAACGGGTTGAGTAATTTTTACAATAAAGTAAGGCCGGTACCCGCGTGACTTGCTTGAATATTTTAAAAATACCGGCTCTCATAATAAATTTGGTATATTTGTACGGTTCAATATGCGACTCCAATATTAAACATACATCGGGAAGAGATAATTGTGCGTCGGTCCCGTGCGTTTAGTCGAGTTCTGTGAGATATGTTAGAAGCTACGGGCGGTGACGGTTTGAGTACTTTTTACAATAAATAAGGCCGGTACGCACTTGACTTGCTTGAGTATTTTAAAAATACCGGCTCTCATGATAAATTTGTTATAATTCTACGGTTCAATATGCGACTTCAATATTAAACATACAACGGGAAGACATGATTTAGCGTCGGTCCTGTGCGTTTAGTCGAGTTCCTCGAGATATTTTAGAAGTTACGGGCGGTGACGGTTTGAGTAATTTTTACAATAAAGTAAAGCCGGTACGCACTTGACTGGCTTGAATATTTTAAAAATACCGGCTCTCATAATAAATTTGTTATAATTGTACGGTTCAATATGCGACTTCAATATTAAACATACATCGGGAAGAGATAATTGTGCGTCGGTCCTGTGCGTTTAGTCGAGTTCTGTGAGATATTTTAGAAGCTACGGGCGGTGACGGTTTGAATAATTTTTACAATAAAGTAAGGCCGGTACGCACTTGACTGGCTTGAATATTTTAAAAATACCGGCTCTCATAATAAATTTGTTATAATTGTACGGTTCAATATGCGACTTCAATATTAAACATACATCGGGAAGAGATAATTGTGCGTCGGTCCTGTGCGTTTAGTCGAGTTCTGTGAGATATTTTAGAAGCTACGGGCGGTGACGGTTTGAATAATTTTTACAATAAAGTAAGGCCGGTACGCACTTGACTGGCTTGAATATTTTAAAAATACCGACTCTCATAATAAATTTGTTATAATTGTACGGTTCAATATGCGACTTCAATATTAAACATACATCGGAAAGAGATAATTGAGCGTCGGTCCTGTGCGTTTAGTTGAGTTGCGTGAGAAATTTCAGAAGTTACGGGCGTTAACGGGTTGAGTAATTTTTAACAATAAAGTTAGGCCAGTACCCGCGTGACTTGCTTGAATATTTAAAAAATACCGGCTCTCATAATAAATCTGTTATAATTGTACGGTTTAATATGCGACTTCAATATTCAAGATACATCGGCAAGAGGTAATTGCGCGTCGGTCCTGTGCGTTTAGTTGAGTTCCGTGAGATATTTCAGAAGTTACGGGCGTTAACGGGTTGAGTAATTTTTACAATAAAGTAAGGCCGGTACCCGCGTGACTTGCTTGAATATTTTAAAAATACCGGCTCTCATAATAAATTTGGTATATTTGTACGGTTCAATATGCGACTCCAATATTAAACATACATCGGGAAGAGATAATTGTGCGTCGGTCCTGTGCGTTTAGTCGAGTTCCGTGAGATATGTTAGAAGTTACGGGCGGTGACGGTTTGAGTACTTTTTACAATAAATAAGGCCGGTACGCACTTGACTTGCTTGAGTATTTTAAAAATACCGGCTCTCATGATAAATTTGTTATAATTCTACGGTTCAATATGCGACTTCAATATTAAACATACAACGGGAAGACAGGATTTAGCGTCGGTCCTGTGCGTTTAGTCGAGTTCCTCGAGATATTTTAGAAGTTACGGGCGGTGACGGTTTGAGTAATTTTTACAATAAAGTAAAGCCGGTACGCACTTGACTGGCTTGAATATTTTAAAAATACCGGCTCTCATAATAAATTTGTTATAATTGTACGGTTCAATATGCGACTTCAATATTAAACATACATCGGGAAGAGGTAATTGCGCGTCGGTCCTGTGCGTTTAGTTGAGTTCCGTGAGATATTTCAGAAGTTACGGGCGTTAACGGGTTGAGTAATTTTTACAATAAAGTAAGGCCGGTACCCGCGTGACTTGCTTGAATATTTTAAAAATACCGGCTCTCATAATAAATTTGGTATATTTGTACGGTTCAATATGCGACTCCAATATTAAACATACAACGGGACGACATGATTGTGCGTCGATCCCGTTCGTGTAATCGAGTTCCGTGAGATATTTTAGAAGTTACGGGTCGTGATGGTCCGAGTAATTTTTACAATGAACTATCGTCCGGCCGCAAGCGCGTGACGGCGTTGTGTAATGTAAAAATACAGGGTGTCATCATAAATTCATTATAATTGCCTGGTTAAACGTATAACTGCGATATCAGACAGACCACGTCGGCACGTAATTAACAGTCAAGTTTAATTTTGAACCCTGAGCATATATAAAAAAGTTATAACATTGATTGGCGTTTTTTTGTTTTGAGACACTTTTGTGACATAGTGTTATTCTTTTTTTCAGTAACGCTTTCCGTGATAACGATGACGGGTGAGTAGATACATTTTTCTGTCTACTCATGAAATCCTTCGAGGACGATATTTCGCTGATTTCATCAAATTGCTTTATTGAGCCAAATCTGGGTGTACATTCTTTCAGCAACATTAAAAACATCATACAATCACCAAACTTGCGGCATTCATGCTCCTTATCAAGGCCAAGGGGACCTTTGAAGATGGGTGACCTTGGCACATTCTTCAAGGTCACAGCTGCGATAATGCTAAAATGATGTTAACGCGATAACTCAAAGATATTTGAGTTACAATCACCAAACTCGCTGCATTGATGCTCCTTATCAGTTCTTATGTGTCCTATTATTCTTTTTTTTATACATATTTATTTGTTTTTAATGAAAAAAATAATAGGACAAATAATTGGATTTGTTTTATTGGATTTTGTTTAAAGTGTGCTACTGTTTGGCTCATGAAATATAATGTTTCGTGCATGCATTCTTTATTACCGGGAGGGTATGCGGGAGTTGAGTTTTGCTTTGTTTCTGTGAGTATTACAATGGTATTAATCATATCTTTCACAGATTCAGACAGTGGGATACCATCTGAAACTATTGACACGAAGGTGGGTCATATTCAATCTGCATCAGTCACTTTCATAAGCTGCATTCCTCCTTTAAAACGACTACCAATTTACATTTTTCTTAATACAACAGCAATGTGGCCTTGGCAACTTCGTATACATTTACTTTTGCTTATGCACCAACCATGTCTGAGATGTTTTTCAATGGAAATGAGTTGGTTATAATAAATAACCATATTAAATAATAATATGTGTTTATATATATGTGTTTATATATAAATGTTTATGCTTATACATATACTCGCTTGTGGGTATGTGTGTATATATGCATGTATCATACAATTAACTTTTTTCGAAACCAAGGTTATGGTTTTCTTGCCCGCTGACAGACGTTTGACCGCAACCGAATATATATATATATTTATATATATGTAAGTCCGTATGTACTTCATGAAAACATTTCTTGAGACTTTGTGTATGGCCTGATGTGCTTCTTTACCGTATTATGCATGTAAAATTGCGAATTAGTTCACATTTAATTTAATTATACGCACATACATAAGTTACACAGTTTGAGATATCGGTATATTATTATACCAGTAATGTTAGTATGCGTATATTTTGGAGTAACAATCGTGTATTTAATTAGAGACTGTGTGCTAATGCACAACAGATTATTTACGTTAGCGATTTTATTCAACGCTGAGGTTTTCTATGTGTATGTGATACGCGTAAAGGATTTACTCTATTGCATTCTTGCAGAGAGAGGTCGGTACAGGAGATACTGGAGGTAAGTATTACTTTGCGCATTATTTTTTTTTAGTTTTAAACTATCCACTTTTAAACAGGTGACCTTCGTGTATAAACGTCTCGGTTTGATTACTCACTCATTCTATATTCAGGTATGTACTTATCACTGGGTTTTGTTCAAAGTGTGCTACTGTTTGGCTCGTGTTAAATTAAGAATTTTTCATGCGGCACAGCCGACACCACTTGTTTTCATCCAAGGTTGGGTTTGTTCGGCGTCAGATGTCATGTGTAGTAACTTTTACACAGTTTCAGTTCAAGGCATGTTGAGCGCGTTTGTATCTGTGAATATAATAATGGCATTTCTCGTATCTTTGTCAGATATGGATGAGGAGATAGTCGTGGCAGGAAGTGAGATGCAGGTTGGTACTCGTAGACATTTATTTTTGCTTATGCATCAACACTCCTTATTCGGTAATGCACGTCAATGCCTATCACGTTATTAATGCAATGGGTTGGTCATAATTTGTGTTGCCCGAGGTAGGGTCGGTAGGTATTTAAATAAGTGATACATATAGAATTTCATTCATGTACTCGGACCTGCTGCAATTACATACATTTTTATGGATAACGTATATATTTTTATATACTTACATTTACCGGTTTACACTCGTGTGGGTGTGTACGTATATGTGCACGTATGTATGTGTGTTCGCATGTGTGCCTCTGTACAAAGTTTATGCGTTAAACTAATGGATTATACATTAAACTGTTTCGAAGAAAACGTTTTTTTATTTCTACTTGACCGCCGACGGACGTTTGACCGCAACCATTATATATATGGCCTTATGTGCATGTTTTAAATGTTTCAAGTAAACTGTTCACATTTTTCCAGGGTCGTGCTAGTATTATGGACCCAGCTCGTGTGTTGTATGAGGGACAATCATTTCTTTCTTTTTTTTCAATTTCAATATACGCGTCTACATAAATTACACTATTTGAGAGATCGGTAAATATCAAACCAATTATGTTGGTATGTATATGTTTGAGAATAACAATCCTTTTACCGCTTTATTCACTCGTTTTTAATTAAATTCTGTTTCCCCATTTTTTGCTATGAATATGTGTTAACTTGTAAAGATTTTTCTCGGTTTCATTCTTGCAGACTGAAGATGGTGCAGGAGAAGTGCAAGGTTAGTATTCGAGTAAATTGGTGACTGATCCTGCTGCTGGTGCATAGGCTGTGAAAATCTTTGCGCTTTTGTTTGTTTGCGAGGTACCTTTATTCATCTCCATGTTCGTTTCAGGTTAGAATAGGCAATGTTCACTGTGCTAGCACGCATTCAAATAAAGCCTCTTACAGCCAGTGGTCTGTATAGCGGTTATTAGCGGTTACGAATAAACGTCTAGATATAACAACTATAAATGCTCCAAAGTATAATATATATATATATATATATATATATATATATATATATATATTCCAAGTGTATTATTTGGATTGTTTACAGACGAACATATTAATATTTAATATCTCTCTTTCAAAGATCTGGATGAGCTCGGGCAACCAGTAATAACTTCCACCCAGCTGTGTGAGCAGGTGAGACGACGTGTGCCTTCACAGTTCTTGTTCTGCTCCATATTTTGTTCGCACGACATTATTTCTTTCTCATACATTGGTACCGTTTGCCTGCTGTTGTGTTTATTAGCGAGAGATACAATTCGGTAGATATACAATAAACGAACGAAAAGGATTGAGGGTGTAGCCAGATGGGGTTTAAACATACCTATCTTCAGACGTGTATTTTCAGACGTTGCAAAGTTTCCGTAACAAGGGTGATTTTGTTACTAGTATTCCTTCGCTACTCAGTTATTTTTTGTTATATATATACGGGACCCAGATTTGCGTTGTATATATGTGATTCGGGGCAGGCGGGATGTGTGTGTGTTTAGCTCCGTGTTTGGCCGTTTCCTTCTTCTGGAAATCTAATGTGCCAGCGGTTTCTCGTTGTAGGTCGTATTAACATGTTTTCTACCTTGTCTCGTTTCAGAGCGAAAGCGCCGCCAACGCACACTGGACAGGTGGGTGATTTTTTTTCCATAGATACTTCGCTTGTAAGTCACTACGATATTTAAGCAGACGTTGACCTCTCTTATACATGTGTTTTGCCTTGTGAAATGTGCGTTATGCATTTGTTGCTACATTATCGTTTTTCTAAGACGGCAGCTATATTTAACATTTCTGACACACAACCGATAGCATTCGATAATTCGTCATGATCGTCCAGCGCGTATCGAACTTTTTTTAACGCCGTGTTGACATTTGATGTTTTTCAGCCAGCGAGGAAGAGCCGTTCCTGGGCGTCTTAGACGACCCTGAGAAAGAAAAGGACTTGAAAGGTAAGGTTTTCGTCACCGTTTACGCTTTGCTTAAGCAGATGATCAAATTGCAAAGAGGGGATCCTCTACCGGGGATAGCGTGAGGATTGTTTGGCTCAATTTGTTTTATTTTCTTTTGTGTTTCCTCAGCAGAATGGCTAGTCTCGAAGGGGTTGAGGCCTGAGGAGGAGGAGGAGGAGGAGGAGCAGGTTGGCGATGATACAGGTGAGCACAAAATATTGTCTTATAACAGCACTCTCTTCTACAGGCATGCTTTTACCGGACAAATGTTGGTCTGGCGCTAGGGTTTATCTTGTGCTTATAGCTCCTGTACAATAACATGCATATTTTACATCATGTTTTCCGTTCGTGATGACAGAAGAATCTGACGCATGCTTTTATTCTGTGCTTCTTTTCCACTTCAGGTGTCCCACGATCGTCTGCATTTAACTTATTGTGATCGCTCTGCACACATTGAAAAATTTAACTCCGTATTAACGTTTGCTGAGTTAAACGTTAATTTAACTTTAAAAGGCCGTATCATAGAGGCGCCTTTAACTTGTTTGTGTGTAATATACGGGCATTTTTTATATAACAAGTATTTAGTTACTGGCTTTCATTTTGTAGGGAACTTCAATTGATTATTTTCCATAGCTGACTTTATGCACGGTAGAGTCACCGTTAATTCAACAATAGCGCCCATATTCACGACTCTGGTTATTTCTTTTCTTTTACTTATTCGCCGGGCAGATAGGCTGCGGGCACGTGGGCAAAGGAAGGAGAATGAAGAGGATGAGGAGGGTGCTCAGGAAGTTCAGCCTGCTGATCATTCACGAATACGTTGTGTCTTTGACACAGACACAGATGATCCGTGCGCCTGCACAAACATATACAGAATGGTTTTTTGTGGACACTACATGTGCCTATATTGCCTCCAGACGTGTTGCATTCCATACCAATTCAAGAATCTCCAGTCCGTAGGCCAAGGGAAAGTGGGAGCGGATATGCACCTGCTATGCGAGAAATGTAATCCAGCAGCCTGGATATAAAACTTTCAGGCTCAACATTTTCCTAGATCAATATATATACGTATATATAATGTAATATACACATGTATATATATATATATAAATAAATATATATTCATAGGCCCAACGGCCAATGGGTTGCAACGTGAGCTGGGTCCTCGTCCCGCAACCTGGGTGTCATGAGGAAATCATGATAGCAGAAGCTCACACTTTAGCGCATGTCTTATTCCCCACAAATTATTGGAATATTAGTCTGTCTATCTATGTGTAACATATCGTAAGCGTGTCATATTTTTACTATCTTGGTGCCGGCATTGTCAATCAGATATGGTCTTATTGTAACAGTAGGTGTGTCATGTTTATTCCTTTTCATCCGGTACTAATATCTTGAGCGAGAAACTTTTAGCCTTTCTTTTTTTTTATCAGGTTTTAAGATATTAGGTTGATGGTTAGGTTTTAGGTTATGTTTTAAGTTTAATTCTTTATGTTTTTAGATTTCAGGTTTCAGATACGGTTTTAGGTTTCATGCATGTTAACCATTTCCCTTTTTTCAATGTCATATATTGTTTGTCTTTTTTATCCCGAACAAATATCTTGAGCTGGGCATTACACAAAATATTTTCTGAGGATGTGTCTTTTTTAATTTCTTAATGCCCGGAGGCATCTCATTTTTGAAAATATTGGTCTTTGTTATCAAACTATTTAATATTTATGATTCGGTTCAAACATCTTTAGCAATGCATTGTTGCCCAATATTATCTGTAGACGTATCGTTTTAATATCTTGGTCCGTCAATCTGTTTCCAATTTGATTTTACCATAAAGATTGGATTGTATGTGCGGTTTTCTAATTATAAAATTGTTTATCCTTGTTCTGTTTGTTATTTTTATCCGGATCAAATATCTTGAGAGATAAATTTTTGCTCTGTAGGCGTGTCTTTTTCAATATCTCGGTGCCGCAGTCTAGTTGGGATATGGTTTGATTGTAAAGATTGGCCGCTGTGCGCGCTTTAATAATTAGAAAAATATCCCTACTTTCTACGCGGCTTTTATATAGAACTGTCAAGAATATTCTGTCCTCTTTGTTTCTTTTTATACCGAATAAATATCTTGAGCGATGAATTTTTCCCGAATATTTTCTGTAGGCGTGTCGTTTTTAATTTCTCTATGACGGCGGCCTGGTTGCGATATTGTTTTATTGTACAGATTGGCCTCTGTGTGCGTTTTAAAAATTAAAGAAATATCAATGCTTTCTACGCGGTTTTTATATAGACAGGTGAGGAATTTTCTGTCCTCTCTGTTCCTTTTTATGCCGAATAAATATCTCGAGCGATGGATTTTTGCCGAATATTTTCGTAGGCATGTCGCTTTTAATTTCTTGGAGCCGGCGGTCTGGTTGCAATATGGTTTTATTGTAAAGATTGGCGTCTGTGTGCGTTTTAATAATTAAAGAAATATCCAAGCTTTCTACGCGGTTTTTATAAAGACCTGTGAGGAATTTTCTGATATCTCTGTTCCTTTTCATGACGAATAAATATGTCGAGCGATGGATTTTTACCGAATGTCGCTTTTAATTTCTTGGCTCCGGCAGTATAATGTCAAAGGGGCAAACGTTCACGAATGTATACATTTATTCACAATATATATATATATTAGAAGAATACCCGATGGATTATAACAGTATACTAAGTGGGCACACACCGACGGCACACTACTTTCCAATCAGAAGTATTAAATAACAGGATACGAGTTATAAACCGTATATTTTTATATTTCACAGTTTTGGAAGGGTTGATACTTGATAACAAATTGGTGGACTTTTTACATGCCGCCAGGGGGAACCTCGGCTTAGACCTACCAATTTTGAAACAAAAGTTTTCTTTATCAAACGAGTCGCATCGTCAGGCTAATATTTATTTTTCTTTCGCCGAATCTCAGCAGCACAGGAGACTGGATATTAACATTACCGTTTTATATTGCAATAACTGTACACAAAGACCAGATCGGGGTTTGGGAAAAGTTGTGAACAGTCAGAGTTCTAACCATTCCTCAGATGTAACGGCTTGGCGGCACAGTGGAATTGTCTGGGCCGCCATGCCACATTTTGTCTCGTTATTTAAACAAGGGTCTGGGTTCCAATCCACGGCAGGGAATGTTTTTTTTTCATAATTTTTCCCAATCTTTTAAATCTTAAAAGAAACGTTTTAAAGGTATGTATATTATTTCAAATTTCATGACGGTTAATGGTAATTTGTGAATGGTGAGAAAATTATTGAAGCGAGTTAGATAAAACCATATGCCATCTGGGAAACAGTTTATGTTCCTCCCGCAAGGGGGCGATCGCTGCTAATGGGACAGATGGCCAACCCGACTCAATTTGATTAAATGTAATAATTACCTTTCCTGAAAAATAATAGGCCCAAATCAATAATGTTTTTTCACAGGTCAGCCTTAGACCAAAGAATACCAAATGATATTAACACCTACATTTATACATACATACATATATTGATTTATACATATATACATACGTATAGACATGCAAACGCACATGTATGCTTAGATTACATACATACATGTGTTTAGATATGTATATCTGTAAGGAGGTATATCACTTGTGTTAATGTAAGAATAACTTCAAACGTCTTCAGAAAAAAACAACTTGAATGCTAGAGCCGTCTAACGCAAACGAAACATGTACAATTATTTATTAATGGAAATTTACGTTAATTCTTTAATTTTCTTCACAGACACCGCCTTTATGACCTTTTCAACATATCACTTTCAAGGGTGAAACGTTTTGAGGTCGAGGTATAGACAGGATGTTTTAGCTTACGTCCTCTTTTCTAATTTGATTTATCCAAATCTAGAAAACTGTAGAAACAAATGGCGTATTTAAGAAATCAGCACTTAAACCACTTAAAGAATAACACTTAACACTTAATAACACTTAGCAACACTTTACTTTTCTGTATAACACTTAGGCACAGGCGACACCTGGAGGACTAGTTCTGCCTTCAGTATAAAGTCCCTTCTTTGAGATGCATATATATACATATATATATACATATAATATATATAAAAAGACATATATATTATTAATTAATTATGCAGATAACATATGTGTATATATTTAAATATATATATGTGTATATATATATTTATGTGTGCCTTCTTGATAACACTTAATAACACTTAGCATATAACACTTAATACTTGATAACACTTAATAACACTTTGCTTTTAACACTTAAGGTTAAGTGTTATGTAGCAACAACACGTAAGCTTAAGTGTTAAGTAACAACAACACGTAAGACTAAGTGTTACAGGAGCTTAACACTTAAGCCAACAACACTTAAGCTTAAGTTTTATTTAAGCTTAAGTGTTATGTAAAGTGTTAAAAATAAGACTTAAGCACATTGACCTTAACACTTAGGCTAGTGTCTTGTGTTAAGTGTTATTCTTAAGTGTTAGAAAACAGAAATTGAAAAATTAAAAGAGGTATTTTTAGACACTAAGCGCCACCTGGTGGAGTAATAATGCCTTTAGTGGGAACTGGATATTTGTTGTACCTCTATATATATTTATATATGTTATATATTTAAATATATCGGTGACATTTATTAGTATGTATATATATATATATATGTAAAATAAACCGTTTTGGTCTTGTCTGTCCGCGTGCAACACCTGTCAGACCTTTTCTCTGTGTGCGTATATATGAAATTTTACTTTAAATTTAAATTTGAATTAAATTTCATCAAAAAATAAACTTTCGCGTACACCTATACTTTCAACAGCGACCTGTCGGTAAAACGTGATGAAATGATACAAAAAATGAAAAACACTGTACAAACAAATGGCACATTTAAGAAATCAGCCCTTAAAAACTTAACGGTTAACACTTAACGACAAGGCTTAACGATAAATTATAACACTTAAGGACGGGACGTCAGGAGATATTGGAAGTTTAGTCCGCTTCCTCATTTTGAAGACTTTTTTACATCAATGATATATAATGTGGTTTTAAAAGAAGTAAGAAGTGTTAATCCTTGGGCACACTAATTTTTCTGAAAATTAGACATTTTTTCACATATATATTAGGTACCCGAGGCATACTTTAAGATTTAAGCATATCCCGATCTCCATCCATAAGACAAAATAAACGATCATGTCTTTTTTTGCTTTATAAATTTTTTTATTTTCATTTCAATTAAAATAAATATGATCATAATTTCCAGGTGTTTCCAAACGGTCAAAAATATGCGCCGACTGTCTGGCTTTTGGCGCGGGCCAGACGGCTTTGTTACACTGTGTCTATTTCTGTCTGGGCCCTCGGGGCACCCGGTGTGCTGGCTTGAGCCGAGAGAAATGAGGTCGCTATAGCAACGACCTAGATAATATAACAGTCCTGTGTAGTAATCTTTATAACTTCCTTCATCATACCGTATATATTATAAATATAAACACTGGAAAAACATTTTACTTGAATAAATATAACCAAAAATTGGTTAAAAATACAAACCTTTAGAATAAATAAAGAATTGTTGTCACCCGTTATGTTATGTTTTTTGGGTTAGAAAAGGTGGCTTGGCGGGATGTCGCATTACCTAACTTTGACATGTATTATTGTATTAAAAAATGGTCTCAGACGTAAATTATCCTTCCCTTTTTGTTAATCTACATGAAACAATAGTAATTGACAATCATATGAATGTGGTGCGCAAACTCAGAAATGGTTATTGTCCATGCCGCCGGGGGGCATCCTTGGCTTAGGCCTACCCTTCTAAAAAATTTCAGACTTGTGTTTGTTTTCATTCACTGAATCTCATTGGCATTCGACACAGGGAATAAAGATCACACCACGGCAGGTCGGGGCTGGTGAAAAATTGTCAACATTAAGAGTTAAAACGATTTATATAGGAGGTTGGGGGTTCGAATCCGCGGCGGGGAATGGTTTACTTTTTTTCCTTTTTTTCCACCTTTTTATATTTAAAATACTGCTTTTACGTTATGTATATTATTTCATAATTCCTGGCGGTTTCTTGGTAATTTATGAATGGTAAATCAATTAATGAGGCCAATTAGATGAAAGGTGTGCGAGCTAAGAAACAGTTACTGTTCCTGCCACCAGGGGGCGACCCAGGCTTATGGGCCAGAAGACCGGCTGGACCCATTTGGTGAAAATAACGGGTCCAAATGAAAGGGATTTTAACAGATCAACAACCCTGGGTCTGCCTGGGGCTGGCCAAAGAATAATAATGTCCAACCCCGTTAAAACGATCGACCTGGTTATAATGTCCAACCTCGTTAAAATGATCAACCTGGTTAAAATGAACAATGTGGTTAAAATGAACAACATGGTTAGAATGAACAACCTCGTTTTAATGTCCAACCTCGTTATAATGTACAACCTCGTTATACTGTTCAAGTTTTGCCATGCTTGAACCAACGTACGCAAACTCGTAGGCAAATATATATATATATATATATGTATATAATATATATGTACTATAAAAGAATATTAAGGCCAGTCAGGCAAAATAGTTAATGTTCCTGCCACCAGAGGGCGACCTAGGCTTATCAGCTTGTGTCCAAATGAAAGGGATTTTAACAGATAACCCTTGTGTTTGTCGGACTAGTATCTCTCTCCATATATATATATATATACATATGTATAGTTATATACTCCTGTGTAGTTTTACATTAAATTTTAATTAAAATTTGGTCAAGGTGGCCCAAAAAGCCAGGATCCAAGTATACAAACAGCGTACAGGGTTTATATTGTTGCCGAACATCAAGGATGATTTTTTTTTTAATTTCAACTATTGTAACATTTATTGTTTTTTTAATTAATTATTAATTATTTATGCCGTTGTCTTTTGGAAACACACATCCTGTTGAAAAAAGACCTTTTTTGAATAGCGTGATTGATTTTTTAAAGAGTTTGTGTTAAGTGTTATCTACTAACCCTTAGGTAGGTTAACAGTGAACTGTAGAAAAAGCCGGTTATTTCCAAAAGTTTTCAAATTAAATTTTCAAAACTTGTGTCCCACGGCCCAGTTTACTGCTTCTCGTCATATTATGCCGTTATATATATAAATATATATATATATATATACATAAATATATATATATATATATATATTCACACCCACATAACTACTCATGTAAGAACAAATTCACGTTGAAACGCAGCGACCCCTGGCGGACAGATGGTAATCGAAAGTCGATACGCTGGTCAATAAGTGGTATTCTAACCCTTAGGTAGGTTAACAGGGAAATTTAGAAAAAATCGTTTATTTTCAAAAGTTTTCAATTTAATTTTTCAAAACTTGTGTCCCACGGTCCAGTTTACTGCTTCTCGTCAAATTATGACGTTTGTTGGTCAAGGTTGCCCAAAAAGCCAGGATTTTGCAGAGTTTTTAAAAATTAATTTTTTTTCATTTAATTTTCAAAATCTGTCCAAGTGTACAAAAAGTTTACAGTATATCTGTTTAGTATTTTAAATTTTTAATTCAACTATACTGTCAGTCGCGCCCCCTGCCGTTAAGTGTTGGGTAACGCCTTAACCTGTGGTCAGTGGAACCGGTCAGCCGCGTGTGGGCGAACCCTCTGTCTCCCCTACGTTTTGGAGCCTAAGTAAACCAGGGGGTTTGCCCACTCTCCCTCTCCCTCTCCGCCCACAATGGCCGCCGGCTGACCGTATGGGGGCGGCCATCTCTACCGTAAAGCCTTTATTTCAATCGGCCTTGACCGGTCAGATGGGGTCAAACTTTTATAAATTCTGTTAAAATTCAAATTTTCCATAAAAATGTGCGCTTTTATTTTTTTGGGGTCAAGAATTGTCCACTGCACCTAACCCTGTACACTGTAGCCTCGCTAATGACCTCTGGTCATTGTGATTGACCAATATATGTTTTTGACTTAGCCAACACCTAAGCAGAAGTGTCCTAACCCTGGAATTTAGTGCCAGCGATGGCCGCAGTGGTCAATGGGGGGCGCCACCTTCCGGTATCATTTTGCCCCGAAAAATTTAAAATTTGTTAAGTAAATTTAAGTAAGTCAACTTAATCGGCTGCTTAAGCAGTAAGTCATTTGAGTTATATCCTGTGTAAGTGTTGAAAATTTTGCTTAAGCAGTGTGATAACACAGGGTTAGTATAGGGGTGTTTCGTGGTTAGCGTTTTAACACGTTAGTCTAAGTGTCGCATACTTAAGCAAGTCACTTAAGACCAAAATCTACGTAAGGCTCCCCTAAGTCTTGTTAAGTTGTGTCTAAGTGGTGAGGGTTAGGTTCTTACGTCCGGTATCTAACCCTAACCCTAAACCCTAACCCTAACCCTAACCCTAATTATACCAGCGCTAACCCTTAAGTTTTATAAGGCTGCCATTCCTTCCCTGTTTACGCGATCCAGGGGGCGATTTTTATTTACTGTATGGTCAGCAAACCCTCTCTTTTTATATATGAAAATATGTTTTTTCTTTTCTATTGGTCAAGATATGGCTAACCGTGATTTCAGACCCCGTGGTTTGAAAGACATTACCGTGCGATTAGCCCATACTGACCACTGGTCAGTTTGGTCAGATACTGCCCGAATTGTAACAACAACAAAATTTTCCCCTTCCCATAGTAAAAAAAGTGGGCGATATTTCCTGGGCCCTTTTTCTTGAAGATGGACTGCCGCCGGACGCTGCTGACCCCATCTTGACCACCAGGGTTTGCTATTTTAGCTTGATACCTTACTTTTTCAACAAAGTGTGCTGGTTTCTTTATTTTTAACTTATCGGCTCCAAACCTGGGAATCTGTTAAAACTCGGTGAGATTAAATGTTTCCTGAAGAAAAAAAATTTTTAATTTCAAAAGTTTTAATTTAAATTGAGTTTAATTGATTAACATGCAAGGCTCCCGGTAAGACTTAAGGCTAACCCCCGGTATGAAAAAGCACTTAAAACTACACTAAAACGGCGGTGTTTGCACTGTTTTTTTTCACGGGTCGACTAAATAAACTGTTACGCGTCCGTTTTTAATTTTTAATTTAAAATTTAATTATTTAAAAATTTTAATTTTTCGAATTTTTAATGTTGCAATTTAAAAATATAACCCTAAATACTTACCGTTTCCAACTGACTCTTAGCCGGGGGAGACACCTGTTGGGCTACTGCTGCGCTTAGTGTGGGCGGAATAGTACTGCCTTCATTGTGAGCTGGACACTTGTGACGTCCCTTTATTTAGATATTTGTTATATATTCCATTATATTAAATATTTGTAAATATATATATATATATATATATATGTTAACAACAAACGGAAAACAGGAAGCTGAAATTTAAGTACTGCCTTCAGTGTGAGCTGGACACTTGCGGCGTCCCTTCTTTTAGATGTGTATATATGAAATTTTACTTTAAATTGAAATTTGAATTAAATTTCTTCAGAAAATAAACTTTTACGTACTACCTGTACTTTCAACAGCGGCCTGTCGGTAAAAGGTGACGGAATGGTACAAACAATGAAACACAGCAAACCGAAACTTTAAAGCTGTACAAAGAAACGGCACATTTAAGGAAATGAGAGCTTAAACCACTTAACGGTTAACACTTTACACAACACGTAAGCCTGTGCGTTAAGTCACAAAAAGACGCAAGAGGCTAACGTGTTGCGTTAAGACTGTACACGAGACTTTAGGATAAAAGTTAAGCTTAAGCTTTAAGTCACAACAAGACGTAAGAGGCTAACGTCTTGCGTTAAGGCCTAACACAAGACTTACGGATAAAACTTAAGCTTAAGTGTTAAGTAACAAGACGTAAGTGTTATGTGTGTTAAGAAGCAGAGAAAGTAAAATTGAAAAATAAGATACACTGTGCGCCACCTGGTGGACAAATATCGCCTTCAGTGGGGGCTGGACACTGATCATCAGGTCCCTCTAAACACGTGTAAAATATCTTGAAAACTGTACGGAGAAAGGGCACCTTTAACGACATGAGCGCTTAAACCACTTAACGGTTAACACTTTACACGAGATGTAAGCCTAAGCGTTGAGTCACAACAAGACGTAAGAGTCTAACATCTTGCGTGAAGACCTAATGCAAGACTTACGGATAAAACTTAAGCTTAAGTGTTAAGTAACAACAAGACGCAAGCGTTAAGTGTGTTAAGAAGCAAAGAACGTAAAATTGAAAAATAAAGAGGCACTGTGCGCCACCTGGTGGACAAATACCGCGTTCGGTGGGAGCTGGACACTGGTCATCAGAAATATCTTGAAAACTGTACGGATAAACGGCACATTTAAGGAAATGAGTGCTTAAACCACTTAACGGTTAAGACTTTACACAAGATGTAAGCCTAAGCGTTAAGTCGCAACAAGACGTAAGAGGCTAACGTCTTGCGATAAGACCTAACACAAGACTTACGGATTAAACGTAAGCTTAAGCATTAGATAACAAGACGTAAGCCTTAAGTGTGTTAAGAAGCAGAGAAAGTAAAATTGAAAAATAAGAGGCACTCTGCGCTACCTGGTGGACAATTACCGCCTTCAGTGGGGGCTGGACACTGGTCATCAGGTCCCTATATACACATGAAAAAATATCTTGAAAACTGTACGGAGAAAGGGCACATTTAACGACATGAGCGCTTAAACCACTAAACGGTTAACACTTTACACAAGACGTAAGCCTAAGCGTTAAGTCACAACAAGACGTAGAGGCTAACGTCTTGCGATAAGACCTAACACAAGACGTACGGATAAAACTTAGTGTTAAAGTGTTAAATAACGACAAGACTTAAGGCTAACACTAGGCTAACGTCTTCCGTTAACACCTAACACAAGACTTACGGATAAAACTTAAACTTAAGTGTTAAATAACAACAAGACGTAAGCGTTAAGTGTGTTAAGAAGCAGAGAAAGTAAAATTGGAAAATAAGAGGCACTGTGCGCCACCTGGTTGACAATTACCGCCTTCAGTGGGGGCTGGACACTGGTCATCAGAAATATCTTGAAAACTGTACAGAGAAAGGGCACATTTAAGGACATGAGTGCTTAAACCACTTAACGGTTAAGACTTTACACGAGACGTAAGCCTAAGTGTTAAATCACAACAAGACGTAAGAGGCTAAAGTCTTGCGATAAGACCTAACACAAGACTTACGGATAAAACGTAAGCTAAACGAAGACCGACTTGTGTCGTTAACGTTTGATAAGGGTCAAGTTTGTTGTCATGTAATGTTTTCTCCATATTTTGAAGGTAAAGCTAGAGTCGCTAAATCTCACAAAGATAGGCCCATGTTTAACCTGTTAATGGCGGTTTTCATGACATTATTTCAGTTGTTGAGGGCAGATGAGGGTAAATAAGAGTAATTTCATTTCAGACTTTTGATTATACAGTACTGTTTATGTCCGTTATACATAAACTGCTTGTAAAAGTACTCATGAACGCAGTTAAAGAGTTCTGCAAAGGTTATTTCATGCTGCTTTTATTTGTTGATGTAAATTTGTCAGTTTATTTGGATTTTTGCGACTCTGCTGGTTTGTAGTGTATCAAGCTGTAGAGTACGGCCGTGACCTTGACTGATCTGAGGTTGGACTACAGTAATTGTAAACATTGTCTTTACTGTATCATATCTACCAGTTTAAATAACAGTCCATGTTATGTACTTCATTTCATGGAGCTGAATCCGTGACTAATACTGTTCATTGTATTTTGTCTTATACAGGGGCAAACCACCTTTTTGTTTCACCTGTATTTCTGGTGTTGTACCTGGGTTTGTCCGCCCTAACTAAGATGAGTTTGAATAAACGGATATCATGCAGTATCGAAGTTGTGTTGTGACTCCCCACCCCTTACATAAGTACAGTATAAAATTTGGCCTTACCATGTGTCATGCCCTGCTGCACAAAACCAAGGCTTTATTTTATAGTACTCAATGTATATTGAGATTTAACGGGAAGGTGAAGAAAGCAAGGGGATGCTTAGCATACAGAGAATAAATAAATAAATTAACAGAAAACACATTTAAATTTTTTCATTGATCACACACATGCAACAAAAAGGAGGAGGGTTATGCATGTAGGAATTTGGTAGGAACAATTGGTGTAACAAATTTGAGGACAAAATGTGATATACTTCAAAAGTTGAAGCATCAAAATGCAGGCCTGCCAAATCACTCTATTTTTAAAAGAGTCACTCTTTTTTTAAGGATTTCCTGAAAATTACGCTTATTACTCTTTTTCACTCTTTTTTTTCCTCTTTTTGTCATGAAAAAATTCCGACTAGGACTGAAGCAATCCAGCAGACAAGATGCCAGAGGTGTCTGCACCGAGGACGAAGCGCGTTCAAGGCAAACAAGATGAATCTGAGGGAAAACATGGACGCAGAGCAAAACCACAGTTGCACCCAGTTCATCACAAGGCTCCTGCAGAGGTCCAGAGGAAACAGACTCTGATGGCATCTATGTCAACAACCTGCCTGAGAGAGATTCAAACCACACAGCCACTAACAAAACAGACAAACTTGGAATATGTAATATATGGAATATATTAATGAACAGAATTATAAACTTTGGTTTCATTTCAGAGATTACTATGAAATATTACATATCCAAACTCGGTTCTGAATTTATCCATACGGAAACGTAATACCTTATTTTGCAAGTCTCATACTTATTTAAATTATATGAATATATTAATCACTTCTGTTGTATCGTCATGTTTACCCCTATGTGTAACATGTGTAATGAACCACCCTGACACCCCTCTCTATGGAATGTGGACCCTTCCGGTTATTGCGTTGGAGCGAGTTAGCTCACGTCAATATTAAACTGTAATTCAACCTGTGATTTATGTGGTTTATCGTGAGTGAGAGGCACCGGAGAACAGAACATGGTGGCAGCGGTGTCTGCAGCTATCAAGTGGGACTAATTTTATGCCAGAAGGACTATTATATCGCTCGTAATCCACGCTTGATTTCCGCCTCCCCGGAGGCGAGCAGCGGCCCTAAACAAGGCAACATGGCGTAGCAGTTTCGTCAAGCGGTAAGCACTTTCCGGACACGAATACCCTCTCGTGTGTACAAGCCCACAATATGAACATTACTTATATAAATCAGTGAAAACTGCCCTATAAATCGTAGTGCATGGAACTGTTTATTGTGGTTTGACGGAAAGGCAATTACTGATTATATCAGCCTGAAATCGGACGATATAACTCCGAAACTTCTGTGAGGGCTTTTGTCCAATCAGAGACGAGCTTCTATAGCGGGTTCGCGATGAGCCAATTAGGACACGTGTAACTGCGTTGTGATCCTGTGACACCCTAATATGGCAAGTTCAGCGCCCCCTATATCGCCCATGCCCGGCTTACAGCAAAACATAATGACTGCCCACATGGACTGGGATAACGCCGATAAGGCGGCAGCATTCGTAAAGTTCAAGCGCCGCTGTGAACATTTATTTAACAGTTACTACAAAACTGTAGACTTAAAGGACAGAGTCACATACATATTATTATGGTTAGGTGATGAAGGAGATGATATCTACCAAACATTTACCTGGGAGAACAGTCGAGAATCCCAGGACCCAGATAAAGTATTAAAGAAATTTCAGGAACATTTTGAGCCTATTACTACACACCGACTTTATCGGTATCAGCTCATGAATATGAAACAAGGAGCCCTGTCTGTCGATGCATTTGTGAAGGAGCTCAAAACAACTGCCAATAAATGCAAATTTCGGGACCAGACAGAAATAGAAGATAGAATACTAGACCAATTGATATGGGGCTGTAACACAAATGAGGTGCAAAAATTATTGATAGGACGTGATGAAAAACTCAAACTTGAGGAAGCAATTAACATAATCCGTGCTCATGAAGCAACACATCAGCAGATGCAAAGTCTGCACAATACTATAAATAATGGCAGTACACCAAACACAAACAGTGTGCATCAAGTGTCTAGAGGAAGAGCCAGAGGTCGCCGGCGTCACATGTCACCTCATAGGAGGTCATGGAGATACCCTCAGTACAGTGAATACAATGATAGAAATGAACAATTCAGACAAAACAGAAACAGGAGACCTAGAAGCCTCTCCCGCGAAAGAAACAATGAACAAAAGGGATATTACAGAAACAACTACAACAGAAATACCCAGAATAGGGGAAGACGCCCATATTATACACAACAAAATTGGCGGCAGAGAGATGTTCATAGTGTAGAGCAACAAGATACAACACAGGACACTGATAGTGAAGGTCCAGAGAATGAGTTTCAACATTTGTCACTTGACTCTGTGTCAGTCATAGCAAAAGTAGATACAACTGACACGAGAGAACAAATATATGCAACAGTGCAAGTTCATAAACTGACTCAGCGCAAAATAATTGATATTAAGTGCAAAGTGGATACTGGCGCTGAGGGCAATATAATGCCAGTTTCATACTACAAGAAGCTGTACCCTGAGCACCTGGACCTAGAGGGAAAACTCAAACCAGGCATGTTAGAGAGATCAGAGACCATTCTTTCAGCATATGGTGGATCCCAAATACAGAACATGGGGAAAGTATATATACCATGCGGCTACAGGAACCTGAAATTCACCTGTTCCTTCTTTGTTACTGAAACAACTGGCCCAATTATACTAGGTTTGAGAACCAGTAGAGCACTCAAGCTAATCACACTGCATTGCTCAGTAGAAACTAAGCAGAAAACCACTGCAATGGATACCAGTGAGTCGCAGAGACATTTATCTGAAAAACAAAACACGCTATCAGATCAAAAGCAAGTGAGATTTAGTGATAGCTGTGAAAGTGATTCTACTGAACCGAGCACTAGTGAAAAGAAAACGTCGACATACGTATCAAGTGACACAAAGCTAGAAAACCGTGATTCAATTGAGAATGCAAAACAGTTACAGGAGATGTATCCTGAGTGTTATGGTGGAATCACTGGAGGTTTTAAAGGAGAATATCACATACATCTAGACCCAACAGTGGAACCCAAAATTCATGCACCACGCAGAATTCCAATAGAATTACAAGAACCATTACGCAGAGAACTAGACGAAATGGAATCAAAAGAAATCATAACCAAAGTGACCAAGCCAACTGAATGGGTCAATTCATTAGTGGTTAGAGAAAAACAGAATGGACGGCTTCGAGTCTGTCTAGACCCGACAGATCTAAACCGTGCAATAAAACGTGAGCACCACCCTGTACGTACCATGGATGAGATAAACCACAAGTTCAGTGGGGCTACTGTATTCAGTAAGCTAGATGCGCGTAATGGCTATTGGAACGTCAAACTAGATGAAAAATCCTCATACCTGACTACTTTCAACTCACCCTTTGGGAGATACAGATTTCTTCGTATGCCCTTTGGTCTCAAAATGAGCCAAGATATATTTCAATATCTGATGGATGAAGTATTTCAAGACTGCCAGGGAGCAGTGAGCATTGCTGACGATATTGTAGTCTACGGCAGAAATGAGCATGAGCATGATCAAAATCTCCACGAAGTGATGGAAAGAACTCGTCAAGCAGGAATCAAACTCAATGCTGAGAAATGCTCAATCAAAAGCAACTGCGTGACTTTCTTTGGAAATCTATACTCAGCAGAAGGAATCAAACCTGACCCAGGAAAAGTCGAGTCAATACAACAAATAATGTCACCAAAGAACAAGTCAGAACTACATACGTTCCTGGGCATGATAACCTATCTTGGTTCGTTCATACAAAACCTATCAAAACACACTGCACCACTGTGTGAATTGCTGAAGCAAGGTGTAGACTTTCAGTGGACAGCTTCACATGAACAATCGTTCCAAACATTGAAACAGATGGTCAGCAAAGACACTATCCTGAGCTATTATGACAGATCGCAGCCTGTAACCCTTCAAGTGGACGCGTCTATGAAAGGCCTAGGTGCGGTTCTTCTGCAACAAGATCGACCTATCGCATACGCTAGCAAAGCCTTGACACCCGCAGAATCAAGGTATGCCAATATTGAACGTGAACTGTTAGCCATTGTTTTTGGATGCACTCGATTTCATACATACTTGTATGGTAGAAACTTCAGTGTTGAATCTGATCATCGTCCGTTAGAACAAATACAGAAGAAAAATCTTGTACAAGCACCGCCGAGATTACAAAGAATGATACTCAAACTCCAACCATATGATTTCAGCATACATTACAAACCAGGAAAGCAGATCGTCCTGGCAGACGCAATGTCCAGGCTTAATCCTGTTGACCAAGAGGAAATTCCAGGAATGGAGATGACCATACATGAAATCCTGGACATAACACCAGTAAAACTAGCTGAGTTACAAACAGCAGTAGCTAGAGATCAAATACTACAGATGTTGCAACAACAAATCATGGAAGGTTGGCCCAGTAGTATCAAGAAAATACCAGCATCATTAAAACCATACTGGTCTGTGCGGGATGACTTATCGATACAAGATGGAATTGTGATGATGGGCAATAGAATTATTGTACCAGAATCATTGAGAGCAAATACTCTAAGTCAGTTACATGCTAGTCACTTAGGGATGGAGAAGTGCAAACTACAAGCAAAAGGCACTGTATATTGGCCAGGAATATACAAAGACATTGAGCAGTTAGTAGCGTCAAGTCAAACATGTCAGACATACCAAAACAGTCAAACCAAAGAGCCTATGATACCAAGTGAAATACCACCTCGACCTTGGCACACCATTGGAAGTGATCTATTCATGCTTGATCAGAGTTGGTTTCTACTTGTTAGTGACTATTACTCAAAATTTCCATTTGTGCGGAAATTATCCAATCTTACATCAAAGTGTGTCATTGAAGCTTTCAAATCCATTCTATCAGAACATGGGATACCTGTGAAATTAATATGTGACAATGGCAAACAATTTGACTCCAATGAGTTCAGATCATTTGCTTCAAAATACGGATTTGAAGTGATAACATCATCTCCATACTACCCACGCGGCCATGGGTTGGTTGAGAGACATGTACAGACAGTCAAATCCGTGATGACAAAATGTCATGCAGACGGATATGATACTTACTTAGCGTTGCTATCGTTAAGAGCGACGCCACTGAACAGCAAAACGCCATCACCTGCTGAATTACTGGCAGGACGCATCTACAAAACCATAGTACCTGTGAAGATACCCCCTCCACTGGGTCACGAAAGTTATTATGACCAGCTTAAGAGCATACAACAATCCAGTGCTGATTATTTAACCAGCATATGCAGCAACGACCAGATCTGATGCCGAATCAGCCCGTACAAGTGCAAGACCCTAAAACGAAAACTTGGAGTCCTTCTAGAGTTGTGGAGGCTGCATCAACACCGCGTTCATATATTACAGAGGCAGAAGAAGGTGGGAGACAACTCCGCCGTAATAGAATCCACATTCGACCGTTTAATGACAACACTGATAATGCAATCTCTGCTCCAATACCCAATGAAAGAGCTGAAAACGACGCATCTGTGAATGTACCAGTTGCACCAAGACCAGTGAAAGGACAAGTCAAGACTTCTCGTTCGGGCAGAATGATCAAGAAACCAGAGAGACTTGATTTGTGATCACTAATGTTACTATTTGATATTAGCTTAAGCAACCATATCCATATACACATAGATATACACATATATACTATTCATTTGCTTGATACTTATTATATAGCATAGTTAATATAGTTAGATTAAGTTAGACTCAGTGTAACTATCACCCTTTTACAATATGTTTGTTTGATAACATTTAAACAACTGTTATACTCGACACACACACACAAACAAGACCAGAATAAAGATAAATATTTATTGAGAAACTTCATAAAATCCGAATGATATTTCAATATCAAACCATCGTGGATACTATAGCAATATATTCCGTGGAAATAACATTTCATCATGGACTCTGAACATTATTACATTATATATCACATGGTAATGATAAGTACATATTTTTTTAGTGATAATGGTGTTATCTTCAAACAGAGGGGGATGTTGTATCGTCATGTTTACCCCTATGTGTAACATGTGTAATGAACCACCCTGACACCCCTCTCTATGGAATGTGGACCCTTCCGGTTATGGCGTTGGAGCGAGTTAGCTCACGTCAATATTAAACTGTAATTCAACATGTGATTTATGTGGTTTATCGTGAGTGACAGGCACCGGAGAACAGAACAACTTCAATTATTAAATTGTAATATACTTGAAAAGTGACAAAAAATAAAATATTTATGTACAAATCTATAAAAAAACTTGCCCAAATTTGATGACCCTCCCATGTCTGCAAGTCATCCCCCACCCTTGAAGACAGTTGATATCACTTCTGCACATAACTGATGTAAATATTCCAGTGTTTAGGGCATACATATTATTTACTTTTGTACAAATCAAGGAGCTATGTCACCTATAACAAACACTTTTATGGTCAATTTCAGTAAGGCATTTGTAAAAGTATTTTTATACACAAAGGATTCAAAACATGTCAGGATTTAAACTAAAGTCATTTGTAATTATCTAAAAATTCTATAAAATTGTTAGTATTCATAGCTAAATGTAACGTAAAGATTCTGAAAACAACCAGAATATGAAGAGCTGGATTCAAGCTATTCACATTATTAGGGGGGGGGGATGTTTAGCTGGAATAGGCTGAACAGTTCAAAACAAGAAACCCCTCTAATACAAGACCACTAAAATGGACAGTGGGATTTGAAGTGATTGAAGATTTAGGTGGTAATATTACTTTGATATTGTAAGTATGGATCCAGTTTCAGAATTTGTTTTATGATTGTTGTTTTTTTTTTTCAGCAGTCTTGTCGCAGTCCAACACCACCACCAGTATTACGGCGAAGCAGGAGGATTTAAAAGCCTGCGGCAAAGGTTGCAGAGGCTAAGTCAGCTGCCGCTACGTCAAGCCAGTCAAGACGTGGATGTCAGCCAACTTGGCATGGAAGGCAGACAACTTCTAGTGAATCTTCACCATAGCGGCCCAGCAAAACGGCATGACAGAGAATTGAAAAACCCCCACTGCCAAAGACCAAGCAGCAAGCCTTGCCAGCTAAAGCCAAAAGCATCAAGGTACTTTATTCATTCAAATGATAGTTGATGATTCATGATTGCTACTAAGGCAAACAGCCATGAAATATATTCAGTCGGAATCTGTGTTTGAAAAATCTATTTTTCTGATGATTACATTATTAGATAGTGTCAATTATTTGTAATGATGAACCTTTTTATATTTTATGGCAACTGGTATTTTGGCAATGTCACCCTTGCTTTACTGATGTTGATAAAGCAGCCATATATTTTGGAGCATATGAGGTTTTTATTTGAAGTTTGTAAAGGACCTACAATATCCATTCTGTCTTACTTGCAGAAACATGTGAAGAAGCTCACAAGAGAAGGACTAGAAAATATGGGAGAAGAACTGGCTGAGATGCAGCCCTAAGTCATTTTCCATGTGCTGGAAAAGGCAGAGAAGGGGGATTCCCAGCCACCTGATCCCGGTCCAGCTAATCAGCCTGAATGGTGTACCTGTTCATTACGTCGACCCATGCCTACAGAAGTGGAAAGGAGATGTTTTAGAAAGAGACCAGAGAACTGCCTTAGTCGTCTTGAAGTGATGGATGAAGTTGTTCTTCATCGGCAAGTGCTAGAGCTAGCAAGGAAGCACCAAAATGAACTCTTGGCAGAGCACGAGACTGTGGAAGACCATAACCTGTCATACCGGCGTACAGCATACTGCCAGTATGTTCTCTTGAAACATGGTAAGCTGGGCCAGGGGGACAGGCGGGTGATCCCCAGCTGTTGTGTTTGGTGGATCAGGGACACTTTTCCTGACCCTTCTGGTCATTATAGAGGGTATCAGGAGGCAATACAGCAATTTGCAGATGGAGATAAGGCATTATGTAGTTGCATTTCTTTATCTGATATGTTATCATATATAACAAGGCCTACAGGTCTAATGTGAACCTGTGCATCGGGAAATACAACAGGTATAATGCTTCCATGCTGGACCATTACTTCTCATGTATATGAACAATGCAAGTACTAAACATTTTTAAATAAGAAACAATTACACAAACATCACAGCTGAAATTCTGGCATGGGTGCACACAACACAAAAATGATTGTAGGTGGCACCACCAGTCTTGTATACGACAAAGCTATTCGACATGTATATATGTGACATTTGGTAGTCACACGTCATTTCTCTTGTTAGTCTGACCGGTGCTGCCCCCTACTAATTGTGTTGCATATTAAAGTGCTTCTTAGAAAGGAAATGTAACCGAGACCGGATGTTGTAGTAAGCAAGAGCGGCAAGACGGACAGTTTGAACATGAATGGCCGTAATTGTTTATGTTAGCCTGTAATATTGCATGAACGAAGAGTCATCGGCAGCCGGAGAGGCTTTAGTCTGTGAAAACTTTTGTTCGGGTAAGCATTGAACCATTTATTTTATGCAGATGAGTGGGTTTTGTCATGAAATATTAACTGATGAACTCAGGTAAATTGTTCATGTAAAATCATTGTCGACCATGTGTTTAATTATGTTTTGCGCAGGAAGTGTATGTAATGGTCAGTTTCCTGAGGCATATTTGTCACTTTCCGGGGGTATTTGAGCATTATATAGTTATTTTGCTGGGATGTTGACTTGCTAGGACGAAGGGAACAGATTCCATTATTTTGTTATAAATTGTGATAATTGCCAAGCTTTCCTATGTAATGCTATTGAGCTGTGTCCCATGTTTCTCCAGCATGTACATGTGTCATAGCCTGTACTGGCATGTACACTTAAGTTTCTAGGTTTCTATTCAGGATACCTAAACTTCATTTTGGGTAATTCATATGATGTTTATTGTCATCACAAACTATAACCAACTACTCATTATTGTATTCAAAAATGTTGTATAACTTAGGATAGAAACCATTTGGCTGTGTGAACCTGTATAGATGGGAACTAGGCCTGAGCTGACTAATGATATTTGTCAGCTGATGATTATTGTTCTGCATGACTTACACCCATTGTCTTTGTTAATAGGGATTTGTGTGACCTGCATCAGTTGGATGAGAGCAGGCAGAGGGCGCCACCTACCCAGGGTATGTGTTGTATAGTAGATACTTCTCTTGTGTTGACATGAATATTCACAAGTACTGTAGTAGTAAATGTTGTATGGATAAACTGATATGTAGAGGGTTGGAGGAGCCAAATAAGAGTTTATTGTCTCAAGGTATTTGTAATTATTGCTTAGATGCACAGTTAGGGACATTGTTATAGATGAGTCGCTGAAATCCCAGTTTTATTTATTTGTGGCCCTTGCACTGAAGTATAAAAGGAATACATTATTACAGATGGGTTACAGTTAACATGTTGCACTTATTTTAAGTAAACTGAATGTGCATTAAGACATATTGGTACATTTGCTGGTACTGTGTGCCTGAATCCAGCTCATTTATTTTGGATTAGGGAGCTGTATGTCTAGATTTGTCTTTCATCAGAATACCTGGTCTACAGCTTGTTTTCTTCCTTTGACCTGTTCATAGTTACCTCAGGATGTGTTGATATTCCAGAGGCTATTGTTAGGCTAGTTCTGTGAACAATGCTGTATTTCTAGCTAGCATGACTATATTACTTATTGTACTTCTATTTAGAGTTGACAACAGCAACTGGCATTTTACACTTTATATTAACTGTTACCATAAAGATGTGTTAAACAATGATAGTACCAAACATACCACCAGGCGGCAGCACTCATATAATACATAAAGAAATATCATTATCCTTATGACCTTAGATGACACTTATATTGCAGTATAGTACACTTGAAATCATTGTATAGTTTTGTTACCTTATTATAGAAATGCTAGTGTGTCCTTGGTTTTCTTAATGGTTGTTGAGGAAAAGACTTCAACTTAGAGTCATTGTACATTTTATGCCCCTGTCATGTTTGTCTATCGTTGAAGTGATTATCAATCTGTTTCTAGGTCATGTTTCATCCCATTATAGTATAATGTGAGCTTATTTACCTATGACACATATTGTAAGGTGCCTTACTCCATAAGCCTTGAGTAAGATCATATTTTATTGAATGATTATTGCACTGTAATAGAAATCATTCTAGTATGTTGCCAGCTGATGGAAGTTGCTATGTTTATTACTGTGTCAGTGTTTCTAATGTTAGGGATGTTACTATGTGTAGATAGACCAGGGGGAGATTATTTTTGCTGAGTCCTATGTATACCGTAACTATATGTCTGGAATATGTAAATGTGTCTTAATAATGTTTATTATGAGTCATGTTGAAGATAAGGATTTTTGTAATTAAGTATGAATATGTGAGATGTATTGCATCATGTCTGAAACAGCTCTTTTGTTTGTTTCAGGGTTTTGTCCTTGGTTTCTCTTTGTGGAATAAAGCCATAAGCCACACTATATTCGTTCTTCCTCGGTCACATATATATATGCCCAATTTCAGGCTGATATATCAAATTCCTCTGTAGAAATAAGCAGGCACATACACAATGCAAAAGTCATTGTAGGTGGCAACACCTGTCTTGTGAACGAGAAAGCCATCAAAGACACATAGACAGGTCAAAATATCAGGCCAATACATCAAACTTACCTTGAGTCTGATGCATGGGGCTGACCAGGCTCAGGTGAGAAAGGCAGTTGCCCCGAGTGACATGTTACAAATTTGCTGGCTCAGGCTACTGCACTGAATGAACTTGTGACCTGCACCTGGCTAGACTGAGTGAACTTTTGACCTGTACCTGGCTGCACTGAGTGAACTCTTGACCTGTTGCATAATCTGACACAGTTGGCACTCTGCCAAAGCTTTAAATAGATCCAGGCTGAACTTTGGTGCCAAATCTGATGCTGATGCAGTCTGCCAACGCCATAATTAGAATGCAACTACTGCACTGAGTGAATTCCTGACCCATACCTGGCTGCACTGAGTGATACAGTTGGCAGTCTAACAAAGCCATAAATAAGATCCAGACTGACCTCTAGCCTGTTGCCAAATCTGAAATAGTAGCCACACCATTGCATAAGCTCATACAGGGGCCCTGCCCTGAGGGGCATGATACCCATGAAGTGATCACATGGTGCCCATGAGGTGTTCACATGTCACCAATGAGGTGATCACATGCCTTGTGCTTGGCTGCACAGATTGAACTCTTGACCTATATCTGGCTGCACTGAATGAACTCTTGATCTGTTGCCAAATATGAAACAGTTGGCAGTTTCTTAACCTATTTAAAGATACAGACACAATGGGGTTGACCAGCCGGTACTATCACCAGTAGATGGCGCTTGCGTATTATGAGTGATAACATTCTCGCTTGGTTCTCGGATAAGTTGCAGACATTCCACAAGCCGAAGAACCGCTATGTAGGATCACCCCTTAAAGCACACCAGCTTGGTAAGAGGTCCAGTGAGGATGACGATCCACAACCAGCAAAATACCGCAAGATGGCTGGGTATGAAGATATGGTTAGAGCACAGGTGATCAATTATTGTTCAGCCACAAATAAAGATCTGGTCATACGGTACTTATTCGAGCCTGCTTACCTGCAAACAGCTGTGAATGACCATGATTACTTGGAACTGCCATGGACTGAGTATTGGGTGGATCAAGTCAATAAGGTATCTTTAAAACATACATTCCATAAACCCATAACAATTAACAAAACCATGTTACATTTGATGTTCCAACCAATCCCTAACAGAATAGTATTTCACTGTACATTTTTATAAAGTTCTAGCAATCTATAAATAATCATTATTTTATGAAATATTGCTAAAAAAAATCAACCAATATTATAAATCCAACCGTGGTTGTTTCTGATTACTAACAATTCTGATGTGCTCATTGCACAGAAAATTTAATGTTACATTTTTTACATATTCACACCAGTCAATAAATATCAGTTGTAGATGTTCTGTATCAAATATTTCCACAGTCATATGTAACAATAGTGGGTTATAATTATCTAACATCTTTTACTAGCTCTTTGTACAGTATTTAAAAAAGGTCCAACAAATTATATTATTATGACCACAAATTATATTTATATATGACCATTTACATCCCTTTTTTTTGTTTCAGGTAACTCCAGAAGACATCAAAAATATTGAAATGGCCACAAGGAACCAAGCATCAAGTGCACTGTGGTTCAAGGAACGGGAGTGGCGCCTAACTGCATCTCGGTTCCGGGACATCATCCATGCGACAGCAAGGAACATGGATAAGTTGTGCCAGTCTATACTGAGGCCCCCCAAATTGTGCACAAAAGCAATTGTGCATGGTAAACAATATGAACAAACCGCCATTGAGAAGTTCGAGGAAACTTTTAAATGCAAGATCACACGAAGTGGTTTGCATATCAGCCATGAATATCCTTCCCTTGCTGCATCTCCGGATGGGCTGATTGGTGATGATGCCATCCTCGAGGTGAAATGTCCATATAAAGGGAGACATGACCTAATCAGCCCTGGGCCAAATTTCCAATTTCTTGACAAATTTGATAAGGAGGTTGTCCTAAAAGAATCTCATAATTACTTTGCACAAGTGCAGGGCCAGTTGCACATGACAAACAGAAAGATCTGCCACTTTGTGGTATACACATTCCAGGATATGTTGCATCTTGAAATCAAATATGATCCGGATTATTGCGAGCTGAAACTCATCCCCAGCTTGAAGAGATTTTAGAGAAACATTTTAGGCGCTATATCGCCAAACAACTATAAGCCTTTCTCTCTGGTCAACAATGTGATTTAGCAAGCTAGGGGACATCAGTCAACAGGACTATACCTTAATTTATGATTCAGGCAAGGGACACTGGATTACCTTTTGATTGTGCTGAACATTCCTTAAATTATACAAGTGTCTGTGTTATGATACCAGGACTCCACACAAAATATGTACAATAGAATGTAATATAATTTTATTCAAGTTTTCAGGCACCAGTCCAAAACAGTGTACACTGACAATTCTTTAATTCACTGAAGGTCAAACATGCACAAATAAATTCGGCAGTGAATTACAAATATTTTTATATATGTAGAATAAATATTCCATAATGTTTGACTCCAACACTATGTTCACTTGGTGATCTGAAATACAACTGTTTGAACTGGAATATATATTTCCCATGACTGTTGCATTTTCACAACTTTCTGTTTCTTGCTTATAACACATCTAGTAAATGAAGTAAAAGTGTCAAGCTGTTTTTCCTACAATAGCTCTTCTAAAGTTTGTTAACATATAACACACATACATTATTTTGCTGCCCAAAGGAACATAACTTTGTGGCATGTCTTTTTTCAAGATTTTGTAAGTTTTACCTAATCCTATAACCCTTTCGATGTGTATTCTTTTAGAAGCAATACGTCGATCTCTCACTACTAATTCAGGTTCTAATTGGGATTTGCCTTTTAGCATTGTGGGAGTATTTACATGAATGTCTTTATTGGCAAATAAGTCTTGGACCATAATACCACGGTCTGCCATGATACTTTCGCCCCTTTCAAACATGGAATCATTACAGAGAGTTGATCGTTCAACTATTTGCCAATCACTTGTGCTCCCCCCATAGGCATCAGAAACAAAGGTAACAAGGCCACGTGGACTGCATCCAATCACAGCTTTCAGTGTATTTTTGTTTTTATATGATGAAAATGTTGCAGACTGCTGGTTGACATCACTTGGTTTCTGGATTGGTATTTCAGTGGCATCTAGAATCACCCTTGTTTTTGGAAATTTTTCCGCAAAACTGTCTGGCATGAACTTTTGAACAACCTCACTACTTGCCCAAATATTTATTTCCTTTAGTTGGTAGTACATGAAATTTATCCAGGTGTTTATTATCTTGGCCACTGTTGATTTGCTCACTCTAAACAATATACTAAGTTCTTTATCTTCTTTAGCCTGCCTTAATTTCATCAATGTCATAAATAACTGGTCCTTTTCTGACAAACTCCTACACTTGTAATTTAGGTCATATTTAGCTGGACCAAGAATATTGTAAAACAGATTAAAGTGGTCAAAATCATCAAAACCAGTGTAGTAATTAATTGAAACTGGGTCATGACTGAACTGAGTTATTGAGAAGCCAGGATTATCTGTAAGCAGTTCACACTGTGTACCTGTCTCAGCACTGACAGTGGCAGTTTCTTGCAATACATCATTCTGTGTACTACTATCAATCTCAATTTCAAGTGCGGCTGATGGTACTGGTGTAGACACTGTTGCAGTTGCATCACAGATCAGCTTTCTTCTTTTGACAGCACTTTCTTGTCTCGATTTGGTGACAGGAGTCTCAGATGAACTTGGTCTCATTGCAAATATTGATGGCACCACACCAGGGTTCAAGCGAGGCCTCTCCACTGCAAAACAGTGGTTTTCTTGTAAAATAAAATAATTAATAAATTATGTACAGTGGTCAAAAGCTGGTACATGTGATTTATATTTCAACATCTGTCATATTTATTTTAAAAAATTCAGTTTTATCCTGAACAAAAAATTGTTAAAAATTAATATAAAAAATATGGAGTTGGCTGACAATAAGTTTTATTTTTTAAGTACATTCTTATTAACGTTTAAATGCGTGGTAAACCAATTAAATAAGATAGCAGTAAACTTTCACGGCTCATCAAATAAGAGGCTCATGATACAAAAAGCTTGCCCGTCATTTGTTTTGGGACACAGCCTCCTAGATGAAACGCGGAACATGTCATGTATATAGGGCCACTCGCCTCCAAATTCTAGGCATCGAATAATTACACTTGAAAAAAAAAGGAAATCAGAATCTAGTCAAACTATTCAAATAAAAGATTACACACCCAGTAAAGTCTTGTTGTAGTCTTCAGGCAGAAAGTGCGCAGAGCACACCACGGCGCTGTCACTAGGCTTCCATAACCTTTTCGTTTTCGGGCAAATGCGTTTAACTGCTACACGCCACTTGAGTCGCAGGTCTTTATCACTGGGAAATTTATGCCCTCCCATACCTTGGCAATCGGGGACGCAACAATACCGAGGCATTGATGAGTTTGCACAATACACTATGTAAACACTTGAGGGTCGCGTGTACCAGAAGTTGACCTTTCCCTCATAATACCGCAGCGCCATCTGGAGGGAGCCTGGCTGGTCAACCCCATCTTGGCCTGTTGGTAAATCTGTTTACACAATGTGATAGTGTTTATTAGGTCGTGTACATATAGCGTAAACTGTACTGTGCTGACATCTGGTAGCCTTTATAGTATCTATAATGATCATGTCAAGAAAGGTGATGTGCTGCCACCTGGTGGTGAATTTAAAGTTATTTTTTAAACAATTATGGTTTATCTGTAAGGGTTCATTACGGTAAAAGGTCAACTTCCTTTTCCGCCAAACTGTATGTGAAAGACAGTCCAGTATTTCTTCAGGAATCAGATCAAGAAGCATCTTTCTGTCTCATGTTCCAAGATACTCAGGTAGGATGATTAAACATTATTAATCATTCATATTGTCCCTTCTTACCCTAAAATCAGGCAGATTACCTGGTTACATTTTATATTATTTACCGATAACTGATAGTCCATTAAACCATGTGATTGGAGAAAGGAGCGGACATGTTGTTTCTCTTGAGTCAGAATACTTTTTATTGTAACTGTGTAAAGATATGTAATTGTACGTGAGAATAATTTTGTTTTCCCTGATGCTCGATGCCACCGTAGACTATAAATATAGTTTCATGTGTTATTGCTCATAATGACATGATTTCGGTGAAAGCACCATGGCACTTGTATACAGGATGACAATAGTGAAAGGATTGTTGCACGACTTGTTTATTATACCACGTTCAATTATATTGTTTTCCTGAATATACCATTATATATTAGTGTGTTATTCTCCTACATGTCTGTATGTATTGGAAATCCCAACATATTGTCAGGAAGTAAATAATTGGAGTTTTCACATTGATGGTTATATCAGAGATGTTATGTCTGAATACAGGTTTTATAGTAACATATACATGTAAATCAGCTAAATATGTTATTAGTCAGATTTGTATTTATGACTGGACTACTATTGTATTATTATGAAACACTATGCCATGAATCTACTTGAAAAGTATGTAGAATCACTTGTTTTGTCTGTACAAGACAGATGGCGCTAGTGTAATTTCTGAATACTTGTAGTATTAGTTATGTCTCTGGAAGACAGATGGCGCTAGTGTGTAATGCTTGTATAAAGTTATTATTGGTGTCTTCACATAATATATCATGACAACTGCTATTCCACAGGAAAACCTACATGTGCCAGACCCCTTGTCTGTACCCTGTCATCTCTACCCAGCCACCCAGGCTGGATGCCATCCTCTTTTGGGATGTGAGTGTTATGTTTAATTTCTCAAATGTTATGTAAGGGAGGAGAATGAAATAATTACTCCCTGATTGGTGAAAACACACAAGAAAACATTGGTGTATGATTGTTTATTATAACAAGTAAAATAGCATTTCTTTGGGTATAGAGCATAAAGTGGGTTGACTGAACATTGTATCAGTTATGATTGGTTTCTGTGATGATAGATACATAAAAATGATACATGAAACAGGTACATAAAAATGTGTTTACAAGTAAGTCATATAGAGATAGTAAACATTGTTAATATTACACGCTGTGATTACACGCTCTGATTAACAACAGGAGCTTCAATGGAATTCTTTTCTTTTAATAACTTGCAGATTATCTTTTGTAATAGTAGAACACACGTTACAATGAAATCGTCAGAATTCTGTAGTTGTCCACCTTTAGAATCACACCTTTAATATGACTCAGTTTGTGTCAGAATCACTTATGGGTAAACACACTTTTGTAAGTGAACACCAATGATACTGTGCCCGTAAACACTTTGTAAATAATGGCATACTAATGATACTTGCTCTTGAGTATATGTATACTCTTATACTCATAATAGCCTGCATATAATGTAATAATGAATACCCATATCAGATGGTATCTAATTATTTGGTGGTCTCTTATAACATATTAATTTTGAATGGCAAATGTGATGCACACATGCCATAAAGGAATTTGATTAACTAAACTCACTGATCTATTATTGTCAAACAAACCTTGTGACCTTTAACATTAAATTTCGTGAACTTTTACTGATGGTCACAAACGTACTTTGTTGACAGCGTGAACCAAACATATTTTGTTGTTACTTTAATACTATATAGGATACGTTGAATACTATATATATGATATGTTGAATATACTATGTGATACAATATTCAACAGTATATTAATATACTTTGTTACATTTATATATTCCAGGAAGTTTCTACCTTCTGGACAGAAGGAATAAACCGTATACATTCACATTGTCTCGTGATTTGGGTGACTGTGCGAGTGACATTCTTGGTCTACGCGACCACAGATGGTGGCAGCGGTGGGATAGGTCAAGGTCATCTCCGGGATAGGTCAAGGTCATCTCCAGGATAGGTCAAGGTCATCTCCGGGATAGGTCAAGGTCATCTCCGAGATAGGTCCAGGTCATCTCCAAGATAGGTCAAGGTCATCTCCAAGATAGGTCAAGGTCATCATTGGGTCATCGATTTCGTCGGATCACAAGGTCAAGGTGATCGCTTTGTATTGTGAACTTCTCTTGCCAGATTGTCAAGGACTGAAGGTCATCTCACCCTATAGTCAAGGACACTTGAACTTTGATGAACTGTGAATTCACTTGTACTTGTGCATATGGACTCGTGATGTGTTGAGACTGATGTAGCCCATGGTAAGTCGCTTTGTTATACAATGTCATGCCTTGCTGACAGTTGTCTTGAAAACACTGGTACACACTTTATGAGCAGTAATATTTATTGTCAGCTACTTATTGATGTAATGTGAACAATTTGAACACATACACTTAAATATATACCAGCTGATTGCTGATGTGATGTGAATACTTGACAACATCTTAACCTTTATGCCAATTTGTAAATATTTCATGTTTGATATGTACACCACTTGATATGTATTCACTGTTACTTGATGTCTATACTGGTCAGTATACACATCATTCAGTGACACTTTGACTTTTTCGTGCTTGATACTTGATACACACATGTATATGCATCAGAGTGACACTTTGAGAATATTTCATATACTTTTGATGTTCACATGTACGTTGATACTTGATGACTATACTGGTTAGTATACACATCACGGTGTGAAAACAGATTGTTCAGATACTGTACTCCTCACACCACACACACTGATATGATACCCATAGTCCTATATGTTATTTTATGTTTTCCCATTGTACATTGTGGGACATGTACAATACTGAGTGATGTAATTGTACACCATAACAGTCAGGGCGTCTTTAAACTTTCACCAGTTGTTATCAATACTTGTGAACTGAGAACCCGTTACATCATGGGGGAAGTAGAGGAGCTCAAGAGTCAGATAGAGTCTCTCCAGAAATTAATGGCTGGTAAGTCACAACCATCCAAACTGTTGTACTCTGCCAAAAAACTTGCCAAATATGATGGGGACCCGGATAAGCTCGAGGACTGGTTACAAGAAGCTAGCAGCTGGATCACCAATATGGGCTTGACAGGAGAAGTTGCTAGTGAATTTATAATTACACATCTTGAAGGTGATGCCAAGAAAGAGATCAGACTCCTAACCGATTCTGAACGAGCAAATCCAGAGGAGATTTTCAAGCTACTGGAATGTGAATTTGGAGAAAGGCTATCGTCTTCACAACTAGTCAGTGAATTCCATGGCAGGAAGAGACGGAAAGGAGAAACGCTCAGAGAATTTTCTCATGCGTTATTGGAATTGGCAGATCGTGCGATTAAGGTGGATCATACCTGCATTACGAACAAAGATAAAACGCTCAGGAGCCGATTCGTGGATGGGATAGAAGATCATCGTTTGTATACGGATCTGTGCAACAAGATTGAGACTCAACCTGATATTACTTTCAAAGATCTCCGTGATTATGCGATAAAGATCTACAAAAACACACCCGGTGGTAAATCTCATGCACAACAAGTCCCAGCTGGTTTGTCAGAATTGGTCCAGGCTCAAGTCACTTTGACCAAAGTTTTAGAGCAACAACAGGAACAACAGCAGCTACTAGCCGAACAGCAGGAAGAACTTATGAAGGTTATGACACAGGGTTTTGCGTCTCTAGCTAGCGCTGCTGCAGCCCCACCTAGTGACAGATTCTTAGGAGCAAGACCAAAATTCATATGTAATTATTGTCATAAACCTTATCATAAGGAAGTGAACTGCCGTAAGAAGAAAAAAGACTTGGAAGAGGCAGCCAAGGTAACACAGGCCGCCAGATCGACAACAGATACTTCAAAACCAGATAGCAGTCAACTAGCTCAGTTACTTAATAAAACTGTTGGATCAAGACCTACCATTTCAGTCTCCTTTGCAGGAACAGTAATCGAATGCTTGGTAGATACTGGATCTGATGTTTCCACTTTGCCTATGGATTTGTTCAAAGAAAAGCTCAGAGATTAGGTAACATTTCTCCCTACAACTGATTGGCTAGACTTGACGGCTTCAAACGGTCTGGAAATCCCATATGAAGGAATAGCTGTGATGGACATAGAAATTGAAGGAATAAAAATACCCGAGAGAGGCATCATTATCACTAAACCAACAGGACAGTCTCAATGCCGAGGAATTATAGGTACTAACATACTGAAGTTTATGCCATCATTTCAAGCTATCCTAAGTGATACACAGGCACAGAATAACAACAGCCAAACTGGTTTTGTCAGAGTTTCTACTGATGGAGCGAATCTTCCTCAAGGGAGTATATCTCACATAAGAACAACATTCAAAAAGCTAGACACAGGTGTTGGACTGATAGAAGGAATTAATTGTGGTATTCCAGGAGTTGCTGTTACACCATCTCCTATAACAGATAAGGGTAATACTATCCTAAGAGTTGCTAACTTTTCAGACAGGGAAGTCACTCTTAAGCCCAGAACGCGAATAGCAACTGTTTCAGCTATCCAACAGGTCAAGCATAATCTTGAGATATTCGAGGATGCAGAACGACTCAAGATAGCACGTTCATCAACAGAGATTCCAAAGACTACTGTACACCTTCCAGATGTTACCAATTTTCCAGGTAATCCTAGACAGAAAAAACAGATGGAACATCTCTTACAGCAGTATGCTGATATCTTTTATCAGGAGGGGGAGCCACTTAGTGTTACACCAACAATTCAACACAAAATCAACATGGAAGATTCTACACCTATATGTCAACCTTATAGGAGAGTACCTCCACACTTGTGGAATGAATTAAAGGCACACTTAGAGGAACTTCTTCGAAAAGGCATCATTACTGAGAGAAGCTCAGATTTCGCGTCACCGATTGTCATAGTACACAAAAAGACAGGCGGGATCAGACTGTGTGTAGATTTTCGAAAGGTTAATCAGAAAGTGCGCCGAGATGTCTATCCTCTACCCAGAATCAAGGAATCACTAGAATCCATGAGTGGAGCTAAGTATTTCTCCAGTCTTGATCTTACCGCAGCATACAACCAAGTTGAGTTAACTCCAGAACATCAGTATCGTACTGCGTTAACCACACCAATGGGTTTATTGCTTGCCGGAAATCTTCGATTTCTGCAAGCATATTACTCAGTTGCGTATGTCTGTTTGTCTGTTTGTTGCTTGCCGGAAATCTTCGATTTCGGCAAGTTGGTTGGTCAGTTGCGTATGTCTGTTTGTTGCTTGCCGGAAATCTTCGATTTTCGCAAGCATGTTGATCACCCGCGTATGTTTGTTTGTTTGTTTGTTGCTTGCCGGAAATCTTCGATTTTCGCAAGCATGTTGATCACCCGCGTATGTTTGTTTGTTTGTTTGTTTGTTTGTCTGTCTGTTTGTCTGTATGTACACGCGCTAGAGGCCACAGTTTTTAAGCAATCGCTCTGAAACTTATGCATCAAGTGTAAGATTGGTTCTCCTCGGAGCCTATTGTTTTTGGTCATGATCGGTCAAAGGTCAAGGTCAGGGTCACCAAAAAACCTAAAATCTTTATTTTCTTCATATGTTCGTCAATAATAATCGTAGCCGCATAATCTGTAGCTCATTTTATTCCTCACTATGTTAGCTTTCCAAGTGCTGGAAAATTTTTCCGGTCAATGGTTACCATGGTAACGTATTTTTGGGGGAAATTCAGAAAATTCGAAAATTTCCCTCCAAATTTCTCATTATTCAAGTTAGAGAGGTCTAGTTTTTTGTATTGCGTAGCATTTAATATGCTCTATGCGAAATTAATGTAAGTCTCGCAAAATCTCGTGCCATTTGTCGTCAAATGAGACTTTTCGAGATTTCATTAAATACGATTTACAGGTGGCAGTTTTACAGCTAAGGTTCTGAAAGTGACATATTTTCTGTTGTTCTGTATTATCTCGAACTTGTTTTTTCATTTTTTGAAATTAGCCACCAGGGGGCGTGGTACTGGAAACACTGCAACTTACCATTTTTCTGCAATACCAAAAAAAATATTAAACGTGGCACAATGTTTACTGTCTTATCTGAAACTAGGATCGTCGGCTTATTCCTGCCTACATGTAGCTTTGCGCTGCTGTTACCATGGTAAGCAAGTTTTGGGGTAAAACTTGGCAATCTGAAAATAATAAGTTTTTTGCTTCTATCTCTGTTAATATTTATACTACAAGTGTCTAGTTTTCTGCATAAGGTAGCATTCCCTTCCCACTAATGCAGTTAATTGCAAGTCTCGTAGAATCTCGCTCTGTTTTCCGTCAAACGAGAAATTACGAGATTTCACAGAAATGCATATAACTTGGTCACCTTTTCGGCTAAAGAGGAGCAGTTTTCAGCATTTTGTTGCGTTTTGGGAGCTTAACAAGATAATAACTTATATCTCGCCACATCTCGTACCATCTCCCGCCAAATGAGAATATTCGAGAATTCGAACAAATGTCTATATCTCTGTCATTTGAATGCCAGAGATTTTATTTTTCTATTGTTCAAGATTCACTTGACTAGTTTGAAGTGACAAAATTGAATATCTCGTCATATCTCGCATCATTTCTTGTCAAACGAGAACATGGGACCATTCAAAGATACGCCTATAATTCTGTTATTTTAATGCTGAAGACCTTTAGTTTTCAGCATTCGATAGCGTCTAACACTCTCGGTCACATTATGTGTTTATATTGTAAGTTTCGTCAAATCTGGGATCGTTTTTTCTTCAAATAAAAAAGTACATCCTATTGCCGTGACCATAAGTGGCGGCAGTATGTGATAGTAAATGTCGGCAGGGGCATTACACTTGACAGTTGGAGCCGTGTTCTATGGGTGTGCGATGGCCCATGAAGAAGACTTCTATTGTGTTGTTATCGTCTTCCTTTGATTGCTGCTTCGTAAGCTTCACAGACCAGCGCCAACCACCTGGTTGCCATGTGTCCTCAATGTAAACAACCTTTGCTGTTTTCCTTTCCCTAAGATATGTATGGTAGCCTGTTCACTTGTCCTTAGATTGTTTATTGTTGGTGTATTGAAGTAAAATAAAATGCCAGGTTTTCCTGCAAATTGATTGTAAATTGAATAAAATCATACAAGAACCAACCAATGTTCTATGACCACTATTTCAGATTTGAGATCAGAACAATTGATTTCTGCATAAACCACTATGTCCAGATTTGATAAACTTTAAAGTGGTCTATATTTTTTTCTGAAGAAGTTGAGCTATATGCTTGGAGATGCCAGCCAGTGGGTGTGAATGGATTGCAATGAAACCCAAGCCAGGTGTTTGTGAAGAGTCTGGTGGAGATGAAGGAGGCCAGAACCTATTTGACTGTGTATAAGCATAAACTGGCCTGAAATCAGGTTTCTGGGGGAATGAAATTTTTGTTTGTGGGAACAGGGTAATATTTTCTTGTTTCCCTGTATATACACCCTAAACTGGGCCTAATGACACCAAAACCAGGTTTGTGGGACCATCAGTACAGATTTGAGGGGGAAAAATGGATTTTATCTGTATATCACTATGTTCACTGTGTCCAGATTTGGAAATTCAAACTGGTCCTAATTTTTTTTCTGATGGAGTTGAGCCAAATGCTTTGAGATACCAGCCAGTGGGTGTAAATGGATTGCAATGATACCAAACCAGGTGTGTGTGTTGAGTTTTGTGGAGATGAGGGGGGCCAGAACCTATCTGACTGTGTATAAGCATAAACTGGCCTGAAATCAGGTTTCTGGGGGCTTGAAATTCTTGTTTGTGTCAACAGGGTAATATTATCTTGTTTCCCTGTATATACACCTTAAATTGGGCCTAATGACACCTAAACCATGTTTTAGGGACCATCATTACAGATTTGAGGTAAAAAAAATGGATTTTCCCTGTATATCACTATGTTCACTGTGTCCAGATTTGGGAATTCAAACTGGCCCTAATTTTTTTTCTGAGGGAGTTGAGCCAAATGCTTGGTGATGCCAGCCAGTGGGTGTAAATGGATTGCAATGATACCCAAACCAGGAGTGTGTGTTGAGTTTTGTGGATATGAAGGGGGCCAGAACCTATTTGACTGTGTATAAGCATAAACTGGCCTGAAATCAGGTTTCTGGGGGCATGAAATTTTTGTTTGTGGGAACAGGGTAATATAATCTTGTTTACCTGTATATACACCCTACACTGGGCCTAATGACACCAAAACTAGGTTTGTGGGACCATCAGTACAGATTTGAGGGGGGGAAATGGATTTTCTCTGTATATCACTATGTTCACTGTGTCCAGATTTGGAAATTCAAACTGGCCCTAATTTTTTTTCTGAGGGAGTTGAGCCAAATGCTTGGTGATGCCAGCCAGTGGGTGTAAATGGATTGCAATGATACCCAAACCAGGAGTGTGTGTTGAGTTTTGTGGGGATGAGGGGGGGCCAGAACCTATTTGACTGTGTATAAGCATAAACTGGCCTGAAATCAGGTTTCTGGGGGCATGAAATTTTTGTTTGTGGGAACAGGGTAATATTATCTTGTTTCCCTGTATATACACACTAAACTGGGCCTAATGACACCAAAACCAGGTTTGTGGGACCATCAGTACAGATTTGAGGGGAAAAATGGATTTTTTCTGTATATCACTATGTCCACTGTGTCCAGATTTGGAAATTCAAACTGGCCCTAATTTTTTTTCTGAGGGATTTGAACCAAATGCTTTGAGATTCCAGCCAGTGGGTGTAAATGGATTGCAATGATAGCCAAACCAGGTGTGTGTGATGAGTCTGGTAGAGATGAGGTGGTCCAAAACACTATTTGCCTGTGTATAATAAGCCATATACTGTCCTCAGCTGAAATCAGCTTTCTGGGGGCTTGAAATGTTTGCTGGTGGGAACAAGGTAATATTATCTTGTTATCATGGATATACACCCTAAAATGGGTCTAAGAACACCAAATACATGCATGTTGGACCATGAGTACAGATTTGAGGTAACAAATTGTCTGTCTATAAATTAAAAAAAATCAAATATCAAACTGTTATAAACTGTATCAATATATTTAATAAAATCTCTTTTCATCCAATGAATTGCATCTTATTTTTTTATAAATAAACCATGATATTCAATTACATCCAGTAATAAAAAATAAAAATAAAATGAATAAAAGTTTTTTTGTTTTTGTTTTTTTTTTTGGGGGGGGGGGGGGGGTGTTTGTGTTTTTTTTGCAGTAAAATCCAGGCTTCTCTTTGGATCCCGGCGGTGGGCGAGGGTACCATGGACACCACACAACATTTGAAAGAACATTTTTTTCTGCTGTTATTGGATGACCAAGTCTCTATGAATTTTTAAAAAAATATTTATTCCGTTATTCAAGATGACAGTGAAAATGACCCTATTTTTTCAATCATTCACCACTCTTTTCGAGCGTTCATCGAATAAGAAAGAGCCCGTCCCACCGCATTTCCTGCGAGGGTTCGTTTCTTCAGAGTCCAAACAATCCTACAGGGGCGGGGTTTAGTCCATCTCGTCTTAAATTTGTGTCCGGGGCACGGCAAACATTATGAAAGCGGACAAAAACTTTCATACGGCTGGTAAATGCGTTTATATGTAAACGCGGGGAATTCCCGGACAATTCACGGAGAGATTTTATATGCAATGATACTTTTAATTACACGTTAAAATCATTTAAAATCTACCACTATATTACTCTAAAGACATTTATTCACTGTTAAATTACCGAAATAATAACCAGCGCAAACAATGTGGGACTGCCACTAACACCAATCTGAATCACCAGCTAACATTGACTACCGATCTTACATCAGACGAAAACGCTAAACACTATATATTTTTTCAACAGTTTACTGTGCAAACCGTAACAAAACCATGCAGGATATCAAATTTACAGGTTCTTAAGGAAATATGATACAAAACATAAATTGTACCTTTGCTCACATTTAATAATATCATCATGATGAATTCTCCGCGAATTCTCCAGCTGTCCGCGTTATAGATGTATATATATTTATTAATGACAAAAATTGACATACAATTTTATGGATACCCGTATAATTGCGGTTTTCTGGACCGTCCCAGCCCACAGGTAGGATAATATGGATTCCCGACAATATTCTAATGACCGTTCCCTGAGCTGGAACGGGCTAAGAAGGTCCCTGTCATTTTTTTAAATTGCCAATTCCCAGGTTTTTCGGATGAAAACTGGCCCAATCCTTCATTCAATCTCCAGCCTCTTCTGGCGTTCCGGGTATAAAAAAGAGCCCGTCCCATGCCTATTTAAGCCAGGACTGCATACTCTGGGGTCAAAACAATTCAACTACGGCTTGGGATTACTACCTTTCCTCTTAAATTTCCATCGCGCCCGTGTCAAACGTACCGTTTTATTCACAAACGTGCGGCAGGCGCCAAAAAATTTGACAGCACCCCTCTCTCATGCCAGAATATATTTTTATATATCAAGTCCTAACCCACCACGGAACTAGGGCCTCAAATTTTTTTATCTTATTACTTACCACTTCAGACTCCTTAAAAGTCTCTCCTTTTTTAACCAAAGATTCCAATTTTTAAAATATATTAAATTTCACATTACAGATAACCTACACCAAGGGGACATTACAGTTAATCCGTGATGGGCAGGACTTCTTGGAATTTTATAATTCCCGGACGCAGGCTGACCGACTGCCTTTTTTCTTCAAGGACAGCCCTAATTTAAGCCATCATCAGACTTGAAGATGTCCTCAGGCCGACCTATATGTCCAGGAATGAAAGGTCACGTCTCTGTTACCTAGAGGTCGGGTCTCTGTCTAACACGAACGCGGCTGCGCTTGCGTTTCGGCATTCTGGACGTTCAACTCTTCAAGTTTCATTTTCATCGCTTTTTCTTATTTCCAGCACTCAAGAATAGAAGAAGTATTCAGTTGGATTTGTATTATTTTTTATTTCTGTCAAAAATGGATTGTCCTGTACAGGATAGCTACTAATAATAACACTAATAATGTGTCTCTGTCTGTCTGTCTGTCTGTCTGTCTGTCTGTCTGTCTGTCTACTCCTCTTTGACTTTTGAAAATCAGCAAGACCTTATTCATATGTGCTACTGTTTCCCCCATGATAGAGGTTTTTCATTTGATCAGATCCGAATGTTCCCTGTCTGTCTGTCTGCCTAGTAACTGTCCATCTATTTCGCTGTCTTATTTCCGGTCACTTCCGGCAAGCGCGTGACCTCAGGTCATCTAGTTTGTTTGTCTGTCTGTTTGTCTGTATGTACACGCGCTACAGGCCACAGTTTTTAAGCAATCGCTCTGAAACTTATGCATCAAGTGTAAGATTGGTTCTCCTCGGAGCCTATTGTTTTTGGTCATGATCGGTCAAAGGTCAAGGTCAGGGTCACCAAAAAACCTAAAATCTTTATTTTCTTCATATCTTCGTCAATAATAATCGTAGCCGCATAATCTGTAGCTCATTTTATTCCTCACTATGTTAGCTATCCAAGTGCTGGCAAATTTTTCCGGTCAATGGTTACCATGGTAACGTATTTTTGGGGGAAAATCAGAAAATTCGAAAATTTCCCTCCAAATTTCTCATTTTTTAAGTTGGAGAGGCCTAGTTTTTTGCAATGCGTAGCATTTAATATGCTCTATGCGAAATTAATGTAAGTCTCGCAAAATCTCGTGCCATTTGTCGTCAAATGGGACTTTTCGAGATTTCATTAAATACGATTTACAGGTCGCAGTTTTACAGCTGAGGTTCTGAAAGTGACATATTTTCTGTTGTTTTGTATTATCTCGAACTTGTTTTTTCATTTTTCGGAAATAGCCACCAGGTGGCGTGGTACTGGAAACACTGTAACATATCATTTTTCCGCAATATCTAAAAAAATATTTAGCATGTAACAATAATTTTTGTCGCATCTAAAACTAGGATCATTGCCTTATTCCTTCGTACATTTAGCCTTGTGCTGCCGTTACCATGGTTACCGAATTTTGGGGTAAAACTTGACAATCTGAAATACGGAGTTTTCCTGCTTCTGTCTCTGTCAATATTTGCGATAGAACGCTCTGGTTTTTGGCGTTAGATAGCATTAGTTTACTTCTTAGTCATTCAATAGAAAGGCTCGTCATATCTCGCACCGTTTCTCGTGAAACGAGAACACGAGACCATTCAAAGAAATGCCTATAATTCTGTCATTTTTTACGCTACAGACACATGGTTTTCAGCGTTGGGTAGCGCCTGACACTCGCAGTCACTTTCAGGGGTCATATTGTAAGTCTCGTCAAATCTCGCGCCGTTTTTCGCCAAACCACGAAGACCCGCGCAATTGCCGCAAGTGGCGACAGGGTCCTTACGGTGGGCGGCCGGCGTGTGCAGCGGTGCGTGACGGCCTCTCCGGGCCCTGTCTATGATCATACATGTTGGAGGCACAGTCAATCCAAACTTTATTGCTTGCCGGAAATCTTCGATTTTCGCAAGCATGTTGATCACCCGCGTATGTTTGTTTGTTTGTTTGTTTGTTTGTCTGTCTGTTTGTCTGTATGTACACGCGCTACAGGCCACAGTTTTTAAGCAATCGCTCTGAAACTTATGCATCAAGTGTAAGATTGGTTCTCCTCGGAGCCTATTGTTTTTGGTCATGATCGGTCAAAGGTCAAGGTCAGGGTCACCAAAAAACCTAAAATCTTTATTTTCTTCATATCTTCGTCAATAATAATCGTAGCCGCATAATCTGTAGCTCATTTTATTCCTCACTATGTTAGCTATCCAAGTGCTGGCAAATTTTTCCGGTCAATGGTTACCATGGTAACGTATTTTTGGGGGAAAATCAGAAAATTCGAAAATTTCCCTCCAAATTTCTCATTTTTTAAGTTGGAGAGGCCTAGTTTTTTGCAATGCGTAGCATTTAATATGCTCTATGCGAAATTAATGTAAGTCTCGCAAAATCTCGTGCCATTTGTCGTCAAATGGGACTTTTCGAGATTTCATTAAATACGATTTACAGGTCGCAGTTTTACAGCTGAGGTTCTGAAAGTGACATATTTTCTGTTGTTTTGTATTATCTCGAACTTGTTTTTTCATTTTTCGGAAATAGCCACCAGGTGGCGTGGTACTGGAAACACTGTAACATATCATTTTTCCGCAATATCTAAAAAAATATTTAGCATGTAACAATAATTTTTGTCGCATCTAAAACTAGGATCATTGCCTTATTCCTTCGTACATTTAGCCTTGTGCTGCCGTTACCATGGTTACCGAATTTTGGGGTAAAACTTGACAATCTGAAATACGGAGTTTTCCTGCTTCTGTCTCTGTCAATATTTGCGATAGAACGCTCTGGTTTTTGGCGTTAGATAGCATTAGTTTACTTCTTAGTCATTCAATAGAAAGGCTCGTCATATCTCGCACCGTTTCTCGTGAAACGAGAACACGAGACCATTCAAAGAAATGCCTATAATTCTGTCATTTTTTACGCTACAGACACATGGTTTTCAGCGTTGGGTAGCGCCTGACACTCGCAGTCACTTTCAGGGGTCATATTGTAAGTCTCGTCAAATCTCGCGCCGTTTTTCGCCAAACCACGAAGACCCGCGCAATTGCCGCAAGTGGCGACAGGGTCCTTACGGTGGGCGGCCGGCGTGTGCAGCGGTGCGTGACGGCCTCTCCGGGCCCTGTCTATGATCATACATGTTGGAGGCACAGTCAATCCAAACTTTATTGCTTGCCGGAAATCTTCGATTTTCGCAAGCATGTTGATCACCCGCGTATGTTTGTTTGTTTGTTTGTTTGTTTGTCTGTCTGTTTGTCTGTATGTACACGCGCTACAGGCCACAGTTTTTAAGCAATCGCTCTGAAACTTATGCATCAAGTGTAAGATTGGTTCTCCTCGGAGCCTATTGTTTTTGGTCATGATCGGTCAAAGGTCAAGGTCAGGGTCACCAAAAAACCTAAAATCTTTATTTTCTTCATATCTTCGTCAATAATAATCGTAGCCGCATAATCTGTAGCTCATTTTATTCCTCACTATGTTAGCTATCCAAGTGCTGGCAAATTTTTCCGGTCAATGGTTACCATGGTAACGTATTTTTGGGGGAAAATCAGAAAATTCGAAAATTTCCCTCCAAATTTCTCATTTTTTAAGTTGGAGAGGCCTAGTTTTTTGCAATGCGTAGCATTTAATATGCTCTATGCGAAATTAATGTAAGTCTCGCAAAATCTCGTGCCATTTGTCGTCAAATGGGACTTTTCGAGATTTCATTAAATACGATTTACAGGTCGCAGTTTTACAGCTGAGGTTCTGAAAGTGACATATTTTCTGTTGTTTTGTATTATCTCGAACTTGTTTTTTCATTTTTCGGAAATAGCCACCAGGTGGCGTGGTACTGGAAACACTGTAACATATCATTTTTCCGCAATATCTAAAAAAATATTTAGCATGTAACAATAATTTTTGTCGCATCTAAAACTAGGATCATTGCCTTATTCCTTCGTACATTTAGCCTTGTGCTGCCGTTACCATGGTTACCGAATTTTGGGGTAAAACTTGACAATCTGAAATACGGAGTTTTCCTGCTTCTGTCTCTGTCAATATTTGCGATAGAACGCTCTGGTTTTTGGCGTTAGATAGCATTAGTTTACTTCTTAGTCATTCAATAGAAAGGCTCGTCATATCTCGCACCGTTTCTCGTGAAACGAGAACACGAGACCATTCAAAGAAATGCCTATAATTCTGTCATTTTTTACGCTACAGACACATGGTTTTCAGCGTTGGGTAGCGCCTGACACTCGCAGTCACTTTCAGGGGTCATATTGTAAGTCTCGTCAAATCTCGCGCCGTTTTTCGCCAAACCACGAAGACCCGCGCAATTGCCGCAAGTGGCGACAGGGTCCTTACGGTGGGCGGCCGGCGTGTGCAGCGGTGCGTGACGGCCTCTCCGGGCCCTGTCTATGATCATACATGTTGGAGGCACAGTCAATCCAAACTTTATTGCTTGCCGGAAATCTTCGATTTTCGCAAGCATGTTGATCACCCGCGTATGTTTGTTGCTTGCCGGAAATCTTCGATTTTCGCAAGCATGTTGATCACCCGCGTATGTTTGTTGCTTGCCGGAATCAGAGATTTCGACAAGTATGTTGATCAGTTCCGTTTGTTTGTTTGTCTGTATGTCCCCGCTCTACAGGCCACAGTTTTGCACCAATCGTCCTGAAACTTGTAGATAGAGTGTATAATCGGTTCTTCTCGGAGCCTATTGTTTTTGGTCATGATCGGTCAAGGGTCAAGGTCAGGGTCACCGAAAAGCTCAAAAACGGTTTTTTCTTCATACCTTCGTCAAAAATAGCCGTAGGCACCTAATCTGTAGCCCGTTTTATTTGCCACTGCATGGCCACTTCCAACACTGCAAAATTGCCTCATTTCGCTGTTACCATGGTTACGCAATTTTGGGGAGAAATCATGGAATTTCGTGATATTTTTCAAATTTGCAGCAATTTTACTGATTCTGAGATATTTTATGTAACATAAGAATATCTCGAAACGGGTTTTTCAGATTTTGGAAATGGCCGCCAGGGGGCGTTGCAGATGAAAAAACTTGAAAATTTGTTTTGGTGCTATACCTCCAGAACTATTAAACATTGGGCCATTTCCATCACAGCACCTTAAACTAGGGTCCAGGGGCTTATTTTTGCGCATAGGTGCCGAAGTGCGCTATTGCCAGATTTCTCTATATTTTGGGTAAAACCTTTGAATTTTGAAAATATGCAGTTTTCAGCTTCTAACTCTGTCAGTTTTTATGCTGGAGAGGTCAAAATTTTTGCATCTTGTAGCCCTTGGTGAGTTCTCGGTGATCCAACCAAAAATCTTGCAAAATCTCGCACCGTTTCTCGTCGAATGAGATTTCGCGATTTCACGGTGACATGCCCTATAGGCCACAGATATGCAGGCATCCGTGTGAAACTGATACATGTTACGTCATACACTAATATCTCGAAAGCAATTGTTCAGTTTTTGGAAAATTACCGCTTGGGGGCGCTGCACTGCAACCCCGTACCTACTATCATTGTTTAACCATATCTCCAAAACTACACATTTTAGGTACATAAACTGTGCACCATATGAATTGGCGTTTCATGGCCTTTCTGCCCATGACCTCTTTTGTTTAATCATACACGGTCCCCACAAATTTTAGCAACTTTGTAAAAATTAAAACCCGCATGCACAAATACATATGCCATCACGCATGCATGCACGCGTTTTAGTATGAAAGACAGACACGCTTTCCCGTGACTGCAAAAATTATAGCGTTCGCCGTATAAAATAAGTGACCACAGGCACTCTTTGCGGGCCGGTTTGCCATTTCTGTCACGTTATAGTTTATTGCTTGCCGGAATCAGAGATTTCGACAAGTATGTTGATCAGTTCCGTTTGTTTGTTTGTCTGTATGTCCCCGCTCTACAGGCCACAGTTTTGCACCAATCGTCCTGAAACTTGTAGATAGAGTGTATAATCGGTTCTTCTCGGAGCCTATTGTTTTTGGTCATGATCGGTCAAGGGTCAAGGTCAGGGTCACCGAAAAGCTCAAAAACGGTTTTTTCTTCATACCTTCGTCAAAAATAGCCGTAGGCACCTAATCTGTAGCCCGTTTTATTTGCCACTGCATGGCCACTTCCAACACTGCAAAATTGCCTCATTTCGCTGTTACCATGGTTACGCAATTTTGGGGAGAAATCATGGAATTTCGTGATATTTTTCAAATTTGCAGCAATTTTACTGATTCTGAGATATTTTATGTAACATAAGAATATCTCGAAACGGGTTTTTCAGATTTTGGAAATGGCCGCCAGGGGGCGTTGCAGATGAAAAAACTTGAAAATTTGTTTTGGTGCTATACCTCCAGAACTATTAAACATTGGGCCATTTCCATCACAGCACCTTAAACTAGGGTCCAGGGGCTTATTTTTGCGCATAGGTGCCGAAGTGCGCTATTGCCAGATTTCTCTATATTTTGGGTAAAACCTTTGAATTTTGAAAATATGCAGTTTTCAGCTTCTAACTCTGTCAGTTTTTATGCTGGAGAGGTCAAAATTTTTGCATCTTGTAGCCCTTGGTGAGTTCTCGGTGATCCAACCAAAAATCTTGCAAAATCTCGCACCGTTTCTCGTCGAATGAGATTTCGCGATTTCACGGTGACATGCCCTATAGGCCACAGATATGCAGGCATCCGTGTGAAACTGATACATGTTACGTCATACACTAATATCTCGAAAGCAATTGTTCAGTTTTTGGAAAATTACCGCTTGGGGGCGCTGCACTGCAACCCCGTACCTACTATCATTGTTTAACCATATCTCCAAAACTACACATTTTAGGTACATAAACTGTGCACCATATGAATTGGCGTTTCATGGCCTTTCTGCCCATGACCTCTTTTGTTTAATCATACACGGTCCCCACAAATTTTAGCAACTTTGTAAAAATTAAAACCCGCATGCACAAATACATATGCCATCACGCATGCATGCACGCGTTTTAGTATGAAAGACAGACACGCTTTCCCGTGACTGCAAAAATTATAGCGTTCGCCGTATAAAATAAGTGACCACAGGCACTCTTTGCGGGCCGGTTTGCCATTTCTGTCACGTTATAGTTTATTGCTTGCCGGAATCAGAGATTTCGACAAGTATGTTGATCAGTTCCGTTTGTTTGTTTGTCTGTATGTCCCCGCTCTACAGGCCACAGTTTTGCACCAATCGTCCTGAAACTTGTAGATAGAGTGTATAATCGGTTCTTCTCGGAGCCTATTGTTTTTGGTCATGATCTGTCAAGGGTCAAGGTCAGGGTCACCGAAAAGCTCAAAAACGGTTTTTTCTTCATACCTTCGTCAAAAATAGCCGTAGGCACCTAATCTGTAGCCCGTTTTATTTGCCACTGCATGGCCACTTCCAACACTGCAAAATTGCCTCATTTCGCTGTTACCATGGTTACGCAATTTTGGGGAGAAATCATGGAATTTCGTGATATTTTTCAAATTTGCAGCAATTTTACTGATTCTGAGATATTTTATGTAACATAAGAATATCTCGAAACGGGTTTTTCAGATTTTGGAAATGGCCGCCAGGGGGCGTTGCAGATGAAAAAACTTGAAAATTTGTTTTGGTGCTATACCTCCAGAACTATTAAACATTGGGCCATTTCCATCACAGCACCTTAAACTAGGGTCCAGGGGCTTATTTTTGCGCATAGGTGCCGAAGTGCGCTATTGCCAGATTTCTCTATATTTTGGGTAAAACCTTTGAATTTTGAAAATATGCAGTTTTCAGCTTCTAACTCTGTCAGTTTTTATGCTGGAGAGGTCAAAATTTTTGCATCTTGTAGCCCTTGGTGAGTTCTCGGTGATCCAACCAAAAATCTTGCAAAATCTCGCACCGTTTCTCGTCGAATGAGATTTCGCGATTTCACGGTGACATGCCCTATAGGCCACAGATATGCAGGCATCCGTGTGAAACTGATACATACCACGAAGACACGTGCAATTGCCGCAAGTGGCGACAGGGTCCTTACGGTGGGCAGCCGGCGTGTGAAGCGGTGCGTGTCGGCCTCTCCGGGCCCCATCTATGATCATACATGTTGGAGGCACAGTCCAAACTTTATTGCTTGCCGGAAATCTTCGATTTTCGAAAACATGTTGGTCACCCGTGTATGTTTGTTACTTCATCTTATGTATTATACTAATATCTCAAAAATTATTTTTCATTTTCCCGATATGGCTGCTAGGGGGCGCTGCACTTGACCCGTCCAAACAAATCAGTTTTTGAACATATTTCCGTAAGAGTAAACCTATATTACACAAACTATAGCTTATTTTCTTTCTCTTGGTCTTCTTCAAAACATTGTCAAGTCATCTGGTCTCCATCTTGTGTCACTTTGTCAGTATGTCTGTCTGTTTGTCATTTATCCTCAAATTCGCCTGCTTGCTAGTTTTTGCTCTTTAGATATAGCAATCAACAAGTCAGATATGTGGACGAATCCTTTTGAAACTATTACATCTTATGTCATACACTAATATCACGAAACGCATTTGTCGTCTTCAGGATATATCCACTAGAGGGCGCTGCAGTCGAACATTCCCAGTATATCATTATTTGGCCATATCTCCAAAATTATAAGCCTCAATTACATAAAGTATAGCTTATTTTCTTCCTCTGAGTCTTCTCCATAACCTGATTAAGTCATCTTGTCTCCATCTTGTGTCCCTTTGTAAGTTTGTCTGTTTGTTTGTCAGTTGTCCTAAAATTCGCCGGCTTTTTGGTTCTTGAGTCTCACTGATAGCATTCTACAGGCCACCGGTTTGAAAGGATCATTTTTAGCTCAGCTGACTTTCAGTCATGCTGGGCTATAGCGATGGGTCTTTGTCCGTCGTCCTTCCATGTGTCCATCCTGCTGACCGGCCGCCCGTCTGTTAGCAGGGCACAAATCGTAACTGTACGGGCTAGGGTCATGAACCCTATGTAGTCTTAGAGGTTCTAAAATGATCTCCTTGCAAACCTGAAATTAGGTCACTGACCTATATTCTCGAAGTTACAGGGTGTGTATGCACCCCCCCCCCAGAAATAATTCTTTTAGCTAAAATTTCCATCCAAAACCTTCCATCTTTCACATGCAGCTCATCTACCAACAGGGAAAGAACCATAATTATTTTGAAGTCAACAGGTCAAAGTTCAAGGTCACAGGAGTCCCTTTATTTAATGCCTGTGGATGCATTTTAAGCCAAATCTTTCATACCAATTCTTTGAACTTTTACATATATTTCACCTACTAAGAGGGAGAAGAATCCTGTAGATTTTTAGGTCACAAGATCAAAGATCAGGGTCACAGGATCCAATTTTTTTAAAAGGTTGTGAAAACATTTCAAGCTAGACATTTCATTCCAAACTTCCCAGCACTGATATCGCTTCACTGCCAACAGGGGAAAAGACCTGTTGATTTTGAGGTCAAAGGTGAAGTTCACTGCACCCACCTTTTGTGTGGAGTCATTTTCAGGAAACTTTTCAATCTATACCTTCCATTTGTCATATATGGCTTACCTACCAATAGGGGAAGAAGCCTATCGATGTCGAGTTCAAAAGGTCAAAGGTTAAGGACACATTACTTAATTATTCTAAATGGTTGTGAACATTTTGCAAGTAAAACTGTTCAACCCAAACCTTCAGTCTTTCACATATGCCACATCTATGCATCACTCAATTTGATTCACACTTCATATTTATAAGCACCCGTTTCTCAATAATTCTTGCATGGATTTCCTTGATTTTTGCTATATATTTTGATCTTATATTTGCCCTTTTGTGGTGTTCCTTTTGAGACTGACAGGTATCAAGCAAGCTATGGGAATAGTTACTGATAGCTTAACAATCAATCATTTTTCCTAAGACCATCAAGTCACTGTGTTTTAACCAGACATAGGTGATGTATATTTCTGTTGTCGTAGAAAATTTCAACATATTAGCAAATTGGTTCTTCAAAATGTGACTGGAAGTTGTGAATCTCAGCCAATGATAAGGTAGGTCATGCTTGGCAGCTGAGCGTCATGACCCATGGGTCACTTGTTAAACTATTACATCTTACATCTTACAGTAATATCTCGAAACAGATTATTCATTTTTCTGGATATTGCCAATAGGGGGCGCTGCACTCGGCTCTCCCCTATATATATTTCTTTGCCATATCTACAAAACTATAAACTTCAATTACAAACACTATGACTTATTGTCTTCTTTTGAATCTACTCCATAATCTGAGTTAGTCATCTTATCTTATTCTTGTGTCACTTTTTCAGTATGTCTGTCTGTTTGTCAGTGATCCTCTATTTCGCCTGCTTGCTGGATCTTGCGTCCTACAGTTAGCAATCTTCAGGCCACAGTTTTTCAGTATGTCTGTCTGTTTGTCAGTGATCCTCAATTTTGCCTGATTGCTGGATCTTGCGTCTTACAGTTAGCAATCTTCAGGCCACAGTTTTGAAGGAATCCTTTTTGAATTGGAACATCTCTCACAATAATATATACATCTTGGAACATTTCTTACAATAATATCTCAAAAGAAATTTTTAATTTTTGGGATATGGCCGCTAGGGGATGCTGCGGTAGAGCCTCCACACCATATCATTTTTTGGCCATATCTCCGACATTATAAACTCTACCTTCACTTGTAGTCTGTTATCTCAGGTGTGTCAGTATATTTGTCTGTTTTGAGCTATGTCTGATTTCATGTTCTTTTGTGTGATTTATGTCGTTCAACAGTCCAAACGTTCCAGGAATCACTTTAAAAGTCATTCAATTGATAGAAAACCGTCAGTTTGTCCTGTTTGTCCATCCGTCTGTCATTTAAGTCCGGCAAGCTCTCGACCTATGGTCGTCTAGTTTGTTTGTTTGTCTGTGGACTCTCTACAGGCCACACTTTTGCAGCAATTGCTTTAAAACTGACACAGCTGGTCAAGAATCAAAATTCCAGGAAGCCTATTGTTTTTGGTCAATAAAGGTCAAATGTCAAGGTCAAGGTCATCAAAAGTATACAAAACAGTTTTTTGTTCATATCTGTGTTAATATTGGTCGTATCTACTTCAACAGTAGCTCATTTTAATCGTCATTCCAAGGCCTGTCTTCTGGTGTGTAGCTGACTCAATTTGCGGTAACCATGGTAACGCATTTTTGGGGAAAAGTGCTGATATTTTTCTAAATTTGTCAGTTTTAAAGCTACAGAGGTCTAGTTTTTTGCTTCAGGTAGCATTCACCTAGTACTACAAGATTCTATTAAGAGTCTCACAATATCTCGTATAATATCTCGTTAAACGAGATATTTCGAGATTTCAGTAATCTTGCCCTGGAGGCCACAGTTTTGCAGGAATCTTTTTGAAACTGACATATCTTAAGTCCTACACTATTATCTCAAAATCAATTTTTCATTTTTTTAATTCGGCCGCTAGGGGGCGCTGGGTGCAAACCTCTCCTACATATCATGTTTTGGCAATATCTCCAAAATTATAAGCCTCAATTACAAAAACTATAGTTTATTTTTTTCCTCTAAGTCTTCTTCATGAACTCGTTTAGTCATCTGGTCTCAATCTTGTGTCACTTTGTCTGTGTGTCTGTCTGTTTCTCAGTTGTCCTCAAATCCGCTTGCTTGCCGGTTCTTGTGTCTCACATATAGCATTCTACAGGCCACAGTTTTGAAAGAATCCTTTTAAAACTATTACATCTTATGTCTTACACTAATATCTCGAAACCGATTTTTCATTTTCCAGAATTGGCCGCTAGGGGGCGGTGCACTCAAACTTGCACAACATATCATTTTTTGGCCATATCTCCAAAACTATAAACATCATTTACATAAACTATAGCTTATTTTCTTCCTCTGGGTCTTTCCAAAAACCTGGTGTATTCATTTGGTCTCAATCTTGAGTCACTTTGTCTGTGTGTCCATCTGTTTCTCAGTTGTCCTCAAATTCGCTTGCTTGCCGGTTCTTGCGTCTCACATATAGCATTCTACACGCCACAGTTTTGAAAGAATCCTTTTGAAACTATTACATCTTTTGTCTTACACTAATATCTCGAAACAGATTTTTCATTTTCCAGAATTGGCCGCTAGGGGGCGGTGCACTCAAACTTGCACAACATATCATTTTTTGGCCATATCTCCAAAACTATAAACATCATTTACATAAAATATATAGCTTATTTTGTTCCTCTGGGTCTTTCCAAAAACCTGGTGTATTCATTTGGTCTCAATCTTGAGTCACTTTGTCTGTGTGTCCGTCTGTTTCTCAGTTGTCCTAAAATTCGCTTGCTTGCCGGTTCTTGCGTCTCGCATATAGCATTCTACAGGCCACAGTTTTGAAAGAATCCTTTTAAAACTATTACATCTTATGTCTTACACTAATATTTCGAAACAGATTTTTCATTTTCCAGAATTGGCCGCTAGGGGGCGGTGCACTCAAACTTGCACAACATATCATTTTTTGGCCATATCTCCAAAACTATAAACATCATTTACATAAACTATAGCTTATTTTCTTCCTCTGGGTCTTTCCAAAAACCTGGTGTATTCATTTGGTCTCAATCTTGAGTCACTTTGTCTGTGTGTCCGTCTGTTTCTCAGTTGTCCTAAAATTTGCTTGTTTGCCGGTTCTTGCGTCTCACATATAGCATTCTACAGGCCACAGTTTTGAAAGAATCCTTTTAAAACTATTACATCTTATGTCTTACACTAATATCTGGAAACCGATTTTACATTATCCAGAATTGGCCGCTAGGGGGCGGTGCACTCAAACTTGCACAACATATCATTTTTTGGCCATATCTCCAAAACTATTAACCTCATTTACATAAATTATAGCTTATTATCTTCCTCTTAGGTTTCTTCATAACATGATTAAGTCATCTGTTCTCAATCTTGGGTCAGTATGTTTGTCTGTTTGTCAGTTGTCCTCAATTTCGCCTGCTTCCTGGTTCTTGTGTCTCACATGTAGCATTCTACTGGCCACAGTTTTGCAGGAATCCTTTTGTAAATTACACTTGTCATATATCGTGATGATATCTGGAAGCCCTATGTTTATTATTCAAATAAGTTAAAGATCAAGGTCAAGGTGATCAAAATATATCAAAATCTTATTTTCTTTAGAACTTTGTTAATATTGCTTCTTTCTTCACAAACTATGGATTATTTATTTCACTTTGACACTGCTCGTTCATCTGACTAACTTTACATCATTTCCGGCAAGCGCGTGACCTCAGGTCATCTAGTTTGAATATTTAAGGATGCCATTCGGATAATAGAACAGCCCCGCGACATTCCAACGCCTGATGGGAAGAGTATTTCGAGAGGAAATCCTACGCATTTTGTTGGTATATTTAGATGATGTGTTGGTGTTTAGCCGAACCATAGATGAACACTTGCAAAGACTAGAAACCACTTTCGCTAGGTTGCGTCAGCACAATCTAAAACTTGAACCAAAGAAGTGTACATTTTTCGTGTCTGAGGTAAAGTTTTTAGGACACATCGTGACCCCTGAGGGCGTCAAGACGGACCCTGATAAAGTTGCAGCTGTCCGGGAATGGGAAAGACCACAAACTCTAAAAACTCTCAGACAATTCATGGGATTGGTAGCCTATTATAGACGGTTTGTTAACAAATTTGCCACAATAGCCAAACCTCTCTATGCACTAATAGGAGATATGAAAAAAGAGAAGAGAACAGCTAAAATAGGAAACAGATGGAGGACTTGTCATGAAGAAGCTTTTTGTCAATTGAAGGAGTGTCTCACAACCACACCCGTTTTAGGGTACCCAGACTTCACTATTTCGTTCATTCTCGAAATTGATGCATCTAAAGATGGTTTAGGGGCCATATTGAGTCAGAACCAAGGAAACAAAGTGAAAGTCATTGCCTATGCAAGCCGTGCTCTAAGGCCTTCTGAGAAAAAGATGAGTGATTTCAGTTCAATGAAGTTAGAGACACTAGCTTTAAAGTGGGCAGTTGTTGATAAATGGCGAGATTATCTGATGGCTTCCAGATTTGTCGTCAAAACAGATAACAACCCCTTGACTTATCTCATGAAGAAATCAAAACTTCAGGCCATCGAACAGCAGTGGGCATCCGCATTAGCTGGATTTGATTTTCCTATGGAATATAAACCTGGCAAAAATAACCAGAACGCGGACGCATTGTTGAGAAAGATACGTTCTACTCCGAACACAGTAAGTGGATCTGATGTCTGCAGTCAGTACTTAACAGGTACATCATTATCCCTATCACTACAAAACAGCATTTGGGAGGATGTAACTATCTCAAACAGCAGTAAGCCTGTACAAGGACAAACCAATCAGATGTTTGCTACAACCCTAGCAACAGTGACACCTGGCGGACTTTCTGATCTTCAGAGACAGGATCCGGTTATAGGGAGATTCATAGAGCTTAAACTGCACAATAAAGAAAAGCCAGGTAGGGCAGACAGACAGAAAGAGTCTGCTGAGGTCCAATTATTGATTAGACAGTGGGACCGAATTGAGGAACAAGATGACATATACTATAGAGTTGTACAAAATAATGATGTAGGTATTTGTAGACAGGTACTACTTCCAAGCCAGCTCAAATCAGAGGTACTTCAGTCATTACATGACAAACAAGGACATCAAGGCATAGATAGAACACTAGCTTTGATCAGGGCACGTTGTTACTGGCCACGTATGGACAAGGAAACTAGAGAATATATTGCTCATTGTGAACCATGTTTAATCGGTAAAGAGGTCAAAGTAAAGACTCCATTAGGTACTACTGAGGCAACACACCCACTGGAAGTACTTGCCATAGACTTTACCGTACTAGAGAAAGCTACGAATGGTATGGAAAATATACTTGTCATGACTGACACATTCACAAAATGGACAGTTGCTGTACCTACAAGAGATCAAACCGCTAATACAGTCGCGAGAATCTTAGTACAGGAATGGTTCTTTCGTTTTGGTGCACCAACCAGATTACACTCTGATCAAGGCAGAGACTTTGAAAGTCAGGTCATAAAACAACTTTGTCGTCTTTATGGTACTAAGAAAACCAGAACAACAGCATACCATCCCCAATCAAACGGACAATGTGAACAATTTAATGCTACTATGCATGATCTTTTGAGAACTTTGCCTGCACAAGCAAAACGCAAATGGCCTGAACACCTCACAGAAATTGTGTATGCTTATAATACTACTCCTCACACAAGCACAGGTTTTTCACCTTTCTACCTCTTGTATGGGAGAGATCCAAAACTACCGATAGATAACCTTCTGGGCCTAGTACAAGAATCTCCATCCACCAGTGTAAATCAGTGGATAGCTATTCACCAGAGCAGGTTACAAAACGCTTACAAGATAGTAAGGAGACATCTAGCACAAGCGTTAGAAAAGAGAAAACAGTACACAGACAAACGAGCTAAGGAATTCTCGCTTGATATTGGACAGAGAGTGTATTACAGGAAAAGAGGTTTCAAAGGACGCCACAAAATTCAAAATGCCTATCACAGTGAAGTCTATAAAGTGGTGGATGTTATGAATGAGAGGAATGTTTATCAAATACAACCCGCTGATGGATTTGGAAAATATAAATGGGTCAACAGATGTGAACTGAAAGTATGTCCCATTCTATACTCAAACAAACCTGTACAACGTCCAAAAACAACCAAAACAGGATTCCGAATGAAGCTTAGAAATCGTAAATCTCCATCGACTAGCTCGACAAACTCTAGTGAAACTAGTGAGGAAAACTTTATTGCCATTGTTCACCAGGAAGATGAAAATCAGATTAGCACCGAGCCTGATGGTTCTCTCTCTAGTGATTCTAGTGACTCCAACAGAGATACTTCTGATACAGAATCTATAGTGCACACAGTAAGAAAGAGCACAAGGTCTACAGCAGGGAAACACTCTAACCCATTTAGATTGCCACGTTCTGTATTGACATAACTGCATAAACCTATATTAAGAACACTGTACACATGACACTGCACACATGACCATCATGGATCGATGTTTTTGTATTACATACACTTGTGCCAATGCATGTTAATGTATGTAACTGAGAGGTTTCATTGTCAGTTCCTTATGTGGTCACTTATGTAGTTGAGTACACAATGATATTCATTTTATTACTCAGGGACGAGTAATGATAAAAGGGGGGTGAATGTGATAGTGTTTATTAGGTCGTGTACATATAGCATAAACTGTACTGTGCTGACATCTGGTAGCCTTTATAGTATCTATAATGATCATGTCAAGAAAGGTGATGTGCTGCCACCTGGTGGTGAATTTAAAGTTATTTTTTAAACAATTATGGTTTATCTGTAAGGGTTCATTACGGTAAAAGGTCAACTTCCTTTTCCGCCCAACTGTATGTGAAAGACAGTCCAGTATTTCGTCAGGAATCAGATCAAGAAGCATCTTTCTGTCTCACATTCCAAGATACTCAGGTATGATGATTAAACATTATTAATCATTCATATTGTCCCTTCTTACCCTAAAATCAGGCAGATTACCTGGTTACATTTTATATTATTTACCGATAACTGATATTCCATTAAACCATGTGATTGGAGAAAGGAGCGGACATGTTGTTTCTCTTGAGTCAGAATACTTTTTATTGTAACTGTGTAAAGATATGTAATTGTACGTGAGAATAATATTGTTTTCCCTGATGCTCGATGCCACCGTAGACTATAAATATAGTTTCATGTGTTATTGCTCATAATGACATGATTTCGGTGAAAGCACCATGGCACATGTATACAGGATGACCATAGTGAAAGGATTGTCGCACAACTTGTTTATTATACCACGTTCAATTATATTGTTTTCCTGAATATACCATTACATATTAGTGTGTTATTCTCCTACATGTCTGTATGTATTGGAAATCCCAACATATTGTCAGGAAGTAAATAATTGGAGTTTTCACATTGATGGTTATATCAGAGAAGTTATGTCTGAATACAGGTTTTATAGTAACATATACATGTAAATCAGCTAAATATGTTATTAGTCAGATTTGTATTTATGACTGGACTACTATTGTATTATTATGAAACACTATGCCATGAATCTACTTGAAAAGTATGTAGAATCACTTGTTTTGTCTGTACAAGACAGATGGCGCTAGTGTAATTTCTGAATACTTGTAGTATTAGTTATGTCTCTGGAAGACAGATGGCGCTAGTGTGTAATGCCTGTATAAAGTTATTATTGGTGTCTTCACATAATATATCATGACAACTGCTATTCCACAGGAAAACCTACATGTGCCAGACCCCTTGTCTGTACCCTGTCATCTCTACCCAGCCACCCAGGCTGGATGCCATCCTCTTTTGGGATGTGAGTGTTATGTTTAATTTCTCAAATGTTATGTTAGGGAGGAGAATGAAATAATTACTCCCTGATTGGTGAAAACACACAAGAAAACATTGGTGTATGATTGTTTATTATAACAAGTAAAATAGCATTTCTTTGGATATAGAGCATAAAGTGGGTTGACTGAACTTGTATCAGTTATGATTGGTTTCTGTGATGATAGATACATAAAAATGATACATGAAACAGGTACATAAAAATGTGTTTACAAGTAAGTCATATAGAGATAGTAAACATTGTTAATATTACACGCTGTGATTACACGCTGTGATTAACAACAAGAGCTTCAATGGAATTCTTTTCTTTTAATAACTTGCAGATTATCTTTTGTAATAGTAGAACACACGTTACAATGAAATCGTCAGAATTCTGTAGTTGACCACCTTTAGAATCACACCTTTAATAATGACTCAGTTTGTGTCAGAATCACTTATGGGTAAACACACTTTTGTAAGTGAACACCAATGATACTGTGCTCGTAAACACTTTGTAAATAATGGCATACTAATGATACTTGCTCTTGAGTATATGTATACTCTTATACTCATAATAGCCTGCATATTATGTAATAATGAATACCCATATCAGATGGTATCTAATTATTTGGTGGTCTCTTATAACATATTAATTTTGAATGGCAAATGTGATGCACACATGCCATAAAGGAATTTGATTAATTAAACTCACTGATCTATTATTGTCAAACAAACCTTGTGACCTTTAACATTAAATTTTGTGAACTTTAACTGATGGTCACAAACGTACTTTGTTGACAGCTGAAACAAACATATTTTGTTGTTACTTTAATACTATATAGGATACGTTGAATACTATATATATGATATGTTGAATATACTATGTGATACAATATTCAACAGTATATTAATATACTTTGTTACATTTATATATTCCAAGAAGTTTCTACCTTCTGGACGGAAGGAATAAACCGTATACATTCACATTGTCTCGTGATTTGGGTGACTGTGCGAGTGACATTCTCGGTCTACGCGACCACTGAAAGATTTTTGCTAAAATGCTTTTTTTTCAAGCTGACATATTCATAAACTTTTTTTTCAAAATATCTAGAATAATAAAAGATGCAGTCCAATAATTCTGCCAAAAATCATTCAAGTAAACTTGAACAAAGGCCACCTAAGAATAATTTTTGTGCAATGTTACAGAAGTTATACAGTAAAACCTGAGAGTTAAGACCACCTGATGTGCCACACCAAAAGCGGTCTTAAGTCACAGGTGGTCTTAAGTCTCAGGTGGTCTAAGTCTCAGCATGAAGCGAACAAAGAATATAAAGGCATATATGTCTAAGTAAACATTTATTTATTTATTATAAAAATACATACTGGATATATATATATATATATATATATATATATATATATATATATAAATAATCAAGATATTCACAACAATATTTACAAGTTAACAACAATATTTACTTAAAACATTGAATCAATCTTGTTCTGCTTAACAAAGAGAATCTTATTTATAATTATCGAAGAAAGCTGGTCCTTTTATAACTTTATTTAACAAGCCTTTGTCAAAGGCTTTGAATAGCTTGTTTGTCATATTGCACAAACACAAACCGCTAATTAATGATGTACCATGAGTACACACTGAGTCTTTTTGTTGATCACTGACTTGTGCTCACCGTAATTAGAAGCAGACCCCATTAAAATCTCAATTAACTTCAAAGCAGGTATGAAGGGATCAATCATTAAATTACAGGTGACTGCTGACGTTATCAAACTGTCTCTCTATATTGGTACTATGGTAGTTAGCATTGAGTCCTATTGCCTTATTGATGAATATTCTATTGATGTTATCGAAGCAGGTCGTCAGTTTGTCGTCGTCACGAACTGACATGATGTCAAGTCAAAATGTGTGTGATAAGCAATGACAGTTGATCGCTTAAATTAAGCAATGACAAACTTACTTTCATGACTCACTTTTTTTTTTAATTAAATCCGCGCAAATGTTATTTACGCATCGCTTAGACTAGCTATGAACTCCGGTCAACTGGTCAACGACCGCAGCGTGTCAGAAATACAACGGGAGTTCTATTCGATGAATATTAATGAGGGATTTCCCTTAGAGCACGTGATCCTTACCTGTTTACCGTAAAGATGTTTTAGACAATCGTTAAACAAATACGATGTGTTCAAAGACAGGCAGTGCTAAAAAAAGTAATGGTACACAGAATTAAAGAATAGCGTCGTTTTACATGTTCCCTCGCAATATTCGCGGAACTTACATTTTTCGAGAAAGATTAACACCACGCGGGCCCTAGGCCATTGACACCTGGAGGGGGTATTCTGAATTGATGTCCAATTCACGCGGGAAAAGTAGGTCACCATTGCCACCGTCACATTCAAGAGACGGTCAATGGCACGGTCGTTTTAGTCTTAACTTAGGACGCCAGGTGCCACTACCGCTTCACCAGGCGGTCGCTTAACGGAGGTAAAGACCAGCGACCGGCCACATCTGAGCGGTCGGTGGTCACGTACCACAAACGGTCGCTCAACACAGGGGCATTAAAGAGTGATTAAGCTCGGTGCATTCATTTTTCGGTCGTAAGTCACAGACGGTCGCTGGCGGCAGTGGTCGCTTGGTTCAGGTTTCACTGTAATTGAAACAATAATTTTGTAGAAGAACAGTTTTGCAGTCCTCAGTTTGAAACAGGCATGGCCATAAGACTAACTTAAGCTTTTCTGATATGACTGAAAGAACCATGTCCTAGGATAATTCTTTTGAAAAATTGAACGATTCAACTTGACAGTTTCATCATAAACATTTTAAGCTGAAAGAGGCTAAAATTATGAGGTTTTTGCCCATAAAAACAGGTCAGTATAGGTGGCACCACAAAATCTGCAACTTCAAATATGAGACATGTTACCAATATTTGTACAATACTTTGTAATGCTAACTTCTGTCATTTCTGAGATTACTATGTCAGTATGCTTAATTGGCCAAATGACTGTTCAAACTCGTGTAACACCACTAAAATTCATCAAATGAAACCATTTGAACAAACTTGAGAGGGCTTGCCTCTGGGATCATTTCTGTAAAATATTGTGCAATTTGGCTGGACCATTTACAACAAGAAGACTTTTAAAAGTTTCTTAGCTTTTTCCCTATAAAATCTAAGTAAATGCAGATAGCAAAATAAGCTGAATCCCACAACATTTGATATGTGACAGATTATTGCATAAAATTTGGGGATGGTAGCTCCTGCCATTCCTGAGAAATTATGTATTAATGAACAGATGACCAACGACCCCCATACAAAAAAGGTCAATGCAGATGGCGCCACTAATACCTGAATTTCATATATGCCTCATGTGACCAACACTGGCATAAAATTTGGTGATGACAGCTCCGGCCGTTTCTGAGACTGTCATTTTAGTATGCTCTTTTTGACAGATGACTAAGTTCAACTTCCTGTAACTTGGCTAAAATTAACCAAACTTGACCCATTCGAACAAACTTGAGAGAGATGGTATAAAAGATTATTTCTGTGAAATATTGAACAATTTGGCTTGACTGTTTCGTCAGAGAAGATTTTTAAAGGTTTTTTTTTGCTTTTTCTCTATAAAATCTAAGAAAATGCAGAGTTTTTCAGATGGCTAATTTTTTGCATTAAATTTCATGATGCTAGCTCAATCTGGCATTTCTATGACCGGGCTTATCGGCAATATTGGGCCAACAATCCAGGCTTTTCCTTTGGGCAAAATCTGGAGGGGCCCATGTCAGAGGCAAAGAGTTAAAGAGTTGAGGGAAAGAACCAGCTCCCCTCAAAGATCAAATTCAAATTCGAGTAGATGAAACTAACTAGAAAACACATCCCTTTTTGTACCCAGTACTTTCTGTTTTGAATACCACCACAATGGAAAATGCTCCTACCATCCATGCGTGTACTGCCACAAATGTTTTCTTTGCTACAACACCCCAGAATTTCTTGCTCAACTTTCCCTATTCCGATAGCACGCCAATCCCCCTGTCCTTCAACCAACTCAGTACCCTCAAATCCAGCCAATTCAATGCCCTTTCGAGCTCCCCCCCACAATCAATAGTCACAATCTTCAACTCGAATTACCGGGTTATGACCAAGATCTTTCTTCATTCCTCTTTTCAGGCTTCAAACACAGCTTCTCTATAAACCATAAAGAACCCTTGGTGCCAGGGGAGTTCAATAACCACCCATCAGTAACAATAAACCCAGAAGCAGTCAGAACAAAAATCACCAAAGAATTAGAAGCGAACTGTATCTGTGGTCCTTTCACCCTCCCACCCTTTCGCTGCTCCCCTTTAGGCCTTATCCCAAAAAAGGATAACGGCTTAAGATTAATACACAATCTATCCTTTCCTTCATGCTCATCTATTAATGAGGGCAACCCTAGAAACAAGGGACCCATGGGTCACTGTTCTCAGATGAAAATCTAAAATAATATCAAATGGAGATAAAGTGTAAGAGGAAGAGGTAATAAAGGCCATGGTTGGTTTATATGGTTGGTTTGTATTGATGAGCAAGAAATTGTTGCAAATAATATTTTGTGACCTGACCATGTGTTTCCTAATGTTTAAAACTGAAGCATGTGAGCAGTTTGTGAACAAATGATCTGTACTATTACCATGATCATTAGTTGGCTTTTTGATTAACTGTTCACATTTCAGAAGTTTACACATTTGTTCAATTGAATCTATTTTTTGTATAATATATATTATTAAATATATACCATAAAAAACCGCATATACGTCGAGAAATTTGTTCCCAAAAAATTAATTCAAGAAAGGGGAGTCGACTTATGTGCGGGTCTAAGCCTGAGAGGCAAAATTTTGCACGAACTTTGTCAAACTGCCGGCCTGAATGTCTTAACTGATCGACAACTAGATATCCGTTTCCGGTGAAGTCAGGTACACAAGTCCCCCTTTCGGTCCAAAAATACAGTCTAATAAGGTTTCCGAATATTTTTTTTTTCAAATTTTGACCATTTACGCTGTTCTTTCATTTGATAATGCAGTATATTAAAATGTTTGCAATTTACATGGTTGATGACGACCAGGAAATGACCCGCGTCTAGCTATAATGAGCTTCATTCACGGCGATTAAGTACGAGTGCAAGAGGCACGGGTATCGCATAATCAGTTGGGATTTTATCCAGGGCATCGGCCCCTGTGTATTTGACAGCCAATCATGTTACAGTATTTCCCCACAAAAACATTTGGTGCTTGCGTAAGTTTGCAAACATGTAAACGGTAAAAGCCTGTGGGCCGTGGTATCTGAACTACAGACATGTGACAGATGGCTGATTACAGCACCGATTAGCGCTCACTCGGTACGGGGATGGCTGCCTGTCCCAAGAAGCCCAAAACTAGGTCACGCTGTTCACCTGTGTACTTACACGCGGGGGAAATTATCACTCCGTTCGGAAGTTCCTACTTAAAAATCACCCCAAATCGTAGTGAATGACTGCGGCACTGAGCAAAGCTCGGGGAAAAAAATAGACCGAAGTTCAACCTGACATCGATATCGCTATGAACAAACGAACACAAAACCTGCAAGACTTAGTCAAAATTAGTACTCCACAGAATGTGAAATATATGATTCATTCACGAAAACTTTCATCAAAAAGATAGGAAAACGGAGTTTGATCAAAGAACGACTGACGTGTTGTCCACATGTTGCCCTGGCTTCCGTGCTCTCACTCTGCGGTTCGCTATGCTGGATAACTACGCTGCATATATGCAGTTATATCGCATGTAACGTCCGTCCATTAGTGCGTCCGTCTGTGGAGGCAAGGAAGACCGGAGTTAATTAAAACTTGAATAAAACTCGTTTACGGCCTTGTGTTTTCTCAGAATGTATAATAAAAATCATAAAATTCCTGCCCTTGATCCACGGATATGACCAAGCTGAGGACAGCTTACACTGTCACGCGGCCTTATCAGGCGACTCGCTTGGTCGCGCATTCTTTTCAATTTAGATTATATAAAATGTAGAGAAGTCCGCGACAATCCTGTTTTAATAACACGCTTGAATAATCATGTTTTTATTGATATCTGTCACAAACAATCATTAGAAGTTTAAAATAAATGAGCAATGACGGAAGGTGTGAGAAATCCTTGGCTGTTCTATTATCGCGCACCTGCCGACTCTGGGTGTCAGACGATCTTCATTTCTGCAAAATACCTAAAGTATCAACCTGTTATATTTATTATTCTTAGAGTCTTTATGATGCCCAATAACTTTTAAATAGATTGCACAACAAAACAAATGACATTTTTACAGTTTAAAAAAAATTGGAGTGGTATGAATGTCAAAAACGAGTGGCCAGCCATACAATTCACCTTTCCCCAGTAGCCTGTCACACTACTATCGATGGTCATGTATGCTGCTTTACACCGGTTTGAACCTCCAGAATGGCTTGAAAAATTTTTTACCTGATATCTACCCTGAAAATTCATACTCTACTTATATGCGAGATCGACTTATATGCAAGTTTTTACGGTATGTATTTTTTAATGAAATGTATACAGTTGAAATATAACTAATTAACAACATAAAATAGGGCAATCAAAGCCTGATCTCAAATTCTGCTGAGGCAGGACAATAATGAACAAATGTTTGTATTAAATCCTCATTTTGTTATCACATCAATTTTTTTTTTAATTTAATTTTATATTTCTATACATTTCCAATATAACATATATATCTGAATATAAAAGTTGATTCATTATTCTCAACTGCATCATCATAAATCTCAATCTTGTCAGATAACACCCCATCATGCATACAAATGTTTATTTTTTACCACAAAAATATATCTTTTAAATCTGCAAAACAATAAATATCTAAAATAATACTTGATTAAGATTTCACAATTTTTATTGTGTCTTTATTTATCCATAATGTGCTTCATAATTTATAAATTTAAGCATACTGATGGGTTCAATTATATTTGTTAAAATCATTTAAAAGAAAATTGATTTATTTAAAAAAGCTACATTACACAACATTGCATCTTCTGGATTACACCTTGAATTATTTTTTCAAGGAAAGTTTTTGCATATCAGAGTGGAAACAGCATTACAATTAAGGAGATACAGTGAAAACAATAACAATTACTGCATAACACTTGGTGGGTTGGGTTTGCGAGGGGGGGAGGGGATGATTGGATGGTGATATGAGAATAACTATACACCTGTCACAGCAGGGGATCTCCCCCAGTGACTGTAACAAATCAGAAACCGTGGCATAGCTGACTTCAAGTGACCTGGAGTGGGACCCTGCATCTGTAATCTGTAATCAAAGCAAATGACTAAAATAGAGCCTCAAGAAAAAATCAATGACTAGATTAATTTTCAAGCTTTTATTTTCAAATTTCAGATTTAAATAAATTAAATATTTATTTTAACATGCTGTGAAAATTAAATCAATGGTACTTACAGGAAAAAAAACGTACCATGGTCAAATTTGGGCAAAATTTAAGGTACTGATTTTATTTTTATGCTAATAACTTTAAAAAATTACAAAATTCAGATCTAATTTTGGGTAAACAATTGAATCTTAATTAAACATAGTTATATACTTGAGAAAATAGACTCTTGTTTCAAAATTTTTCATGTTAAGTGAGTCAATATCTTTTACAAAGTCCATTATGTTCGGGCCCATAACTTAAAGAATTTACACTTAACAGACTTAATTTCTGGCATGTACATATGAACTATATAGAGGAATATTTATGGTAAATATGAGGAAAAACAGATGAGTGGTTTTGATATTAGGCAGTCCTGAAGTGTGAAAATAGGTTTTTAATAAACAAGGCCTACAGGCCTAATGCGAACATGTGCATTGGGAAATACACCAGGTATAATGCTTCAATGCTGGACCATTACTTTTAATGTATATGAACTATGCAAGTACTAAACATTTTGAACAAGAAACAATTACACAAACATCACTGCTGAAATTCTGCCATAGGTGCACACAACACTAAAAAGATTGTAGCTGGCACCACCAGTCTTGTATACAACGAAGCTATCAGAGATATATACATAAGCCCAATTTCAGACTGATATATCAAACCCCTCCTGAGAAAAATGTGTGCAAAAGTCATGGTAGGTGGCGACACCTGTCTTGTGAGCGAGAAAGCCATCAAAGACACATAGACAGGTCAAAATATTAGGCCAATACATCAAACTTACCTTGAGTCTGATGCATGGGACTGACCAGGCTTAGGTGAGAAAGGCTGTTGCCCCGAGTGAACTGTGACAAATTGCTTGCTCAGACTACTGCACTGAGTGAACTCATGACCTGCACCTGGCTAGACTGAGTGAACTTTTGACCTGTACCTGGCTGCACTGAGTGAACTCTTGACCTGTTGCATAATCTGACACAGTTGGCAGTCTGTAAAACTATAAATAGAATGCAGCTACTGTACTGAGTAAACTCCTGACCAATACCTGGCTGCACTGAGTGAACTCCTGACCTGTTGCCTAATCTGATACAGTTGGCAGTCTGCCAAAGCTATAAATAGATCCAGACTGACCTCTAGCCTGTTGCCAAACCTGAAATAGTAGCCACACCATTGCATAAGCTCATGCAGGGGCCCTGCCCTGAGGGGCTTGACACCCATGAAGTGATCACATGGTGCCCATGAGGTGTTCACATGTCACCCATGAGGTGATCACATGCCATGTGCTTGACTGCACTGATTGAACTCTTGACCTATATCTGGCTGCACTGAATGAACTCTTGATTTGTTCCTAAATCTGAAACAGTTGGCAGTTTCTCATCCTATTTAAAGATACAGATTCAATCTTGGCCTGTTGGTATATCTGTTTACACATACTGAAAAGACTTTGGTTAAAATTTCTTTTTTCAAGCCGACATATTCATAAATTTTTTATCAAAATATCTAGAATAATAAAAGATGCAGTACTTTCATTGTTAAAGGTCCAATAGTTCTGCCAAAAATCATTCTAGTAAACTTGAACAAAGGCCACCTAAGAATAATTTCTGATATGATTGAAAGAACCATGTCCTAGGATAATTTTTTTGAAAAATTGAACAATTCAACTTGACAGTTTCATCATTAAGCTGAAAGAGGCTAAAATTATGAGGTTTTTTGCCCATAAAAAACAGGTCAATGTAGGTGGCACCACTAAATCTACAACTTCAAATATGAGTCATGTGACCAACATTTGCACAATACCTGGTTATGCTAGCTTCTGTCATTTCTGAGAGTACTATGTCAGTATGCTAACTTGGCCGAATGACTGTTCAAATTTGTGTAACTCCACTAAAATTCATCAAATGCAAACCATTTGAACAAACTTGAGAGGGCTTGCCTCTGGGATCATTTATGTAAAATATTTTACAATTTGGCTGGACCGTCTACAAGAAGACGACTTTCAAAATATTGTCAGCTTTTTCCTTATAAAATCTAAGTAAATGTAGATAGCAAAAAATATGCTGAATCCCACAAAATTTGATATGTGACAGATTATTGCATAAAATCTGGGAATGGTAGCTCCTGCTATTCATGAGAAATTATGGATTAATGTACAAATGACCAATGACCCCCGTACAAAAATAGGTCAATTCAGGTGGTGCCACCAATACCTGAATTTCATATATGACTCGTGTGACCAACACTGGCAAAAAATTTGGTGATGATAGCTCTGGCTGTTTCTGAGACTGTCATTTTAGTATGCTCTTTTTGGACAGATGAGTAAGTTCAACTTCCTGAACAAATTGAGGGAGATGGTATAAAAGATTATTTCTGTGAAATATTGAACAATTTGGCTTGAGTGTTTCGGAGGAGAAGATTTTTAAAGGTTTTTTTTTAGCTTTTTCTCTATAAAATTTAAGAAAATTTTCAGATGGCTAATTTTTTGCATTAAATTTCATGATGCTAGCTCCAATCATTTTCAAAATAGTATGGGTAAATGTACAGAAGACAAACGCCGCCACACCATCACATTAGTTCACAGGTTCACTAAAAATTAATACAGATGCATGTTGAATGCAAAATTTTAATACAGATACATCTCACTAATGGCAAAATCTTGAATTAATTTGACTATGGATACCAGTTATTTATAATCCATGTACAGCCCTCTTTATATACCCACAGAGAGCTGTATAGCAGTGATTGTAAACATTGCCTGGCATGAGGAATATCTAAAAAATCATAAATCTACATTTTTTAAAAGCTTTTAAAAAACATTCTTGTCAATATTAACCATAGATAACCTGAAATCTAAATGTCTAGAGGCATGATGTAATAAATGCTGATAAACTGGTGCCAGTCTAGATGTATCTAGATGTATCTGTGTATCTGCTTCACACAGCTAACATATATGGTAAAATGACTCAATTGAACCTTTATAATTCAGCCAAAATTCATTCTTTGGAACCATAAAAGACAATTATTATAAGAATTATTCAGGGGATTATTCTTGTAAAATATTAAACAAATTGGCCTCAGTAGGGTCAGTCAAAAAATTTTTACAGGTTTACAACTCATATGGGAAAATACAGCAAAATGGCTAAATTAAGCTTCCCATAACTCAGCCAAAAATCACTGAACCAAAACCATTTGAACAAACTTGAATTATCAACATCTAAGGATAATTAATGAGTGAGATTTAAAAATTTGGCCCAGTGGTTTTTGAGGAGAAGATCTTTGTAGCCACTGAGCTAAAATGGGCTGTTACAGCATATGACTAAATTCAGCTTCCCGTAACTCAGCCAAAAGTCAATGAACTTAGACCATTTGAACAAATTTCAGAAAGCACTACCCTAGGATCATTTCTGAGAGATATTAAACTATTTGGCTATATGGTTTCAGTGAAGAAGTTTTTTGTAGCCGTCAGTATGATACAGGCACTGATGACCCCTGTACAAAAAAGGTGGATGCAGGTGGCGCCACCAATACCTCAATTTCAGATATGTCTGATGTGAACAACATTGGCATAAATTTTGGGTGATGATAGCCAGACATGGGGCCTATTACTGATTTCAATAATAGGGCCTATTACAATTACTTTGGGTGTTTGCCTATTACTATTAACTAATATTTACAGTGTTTCAACAAAAGTAATAGGTGGCTATTACTATTACTTTACTCCTATTACTATTACTATTTACTATTACTGGTTTTATAAAAATAAGTAAAAACATTTAATCTTGAAGAATCTTATGTTGATCGCTCGTTAGGCCACACTAAAATATGTTACCAACAACTAAATAAACAAGAAATGGTGCATGAATAGTTCATAACTAAATGAAGTGTCCATTGCACCTGATGAACATAAGCTGTTGAATCCCCCAGCTGGCAACAGTGTGGTACAGACAAGAGCCCCCCCCCCCCCCCCTCCCAAATTTTGCCAGCTTTATTTTAAATTTTAGATTATTTTTTAAAATGTATGGCTTCATTTAAAATTCTTTAAAGTGAGTCCTGTTATAGAGCAGTAATAACTGTGCAGTAATAGAATATTGTATATATAGATAATTAATGAGTCACTTAATTTATTATCAACAAAATAAACGCCAACAATATATACATCTGTATTATCATGAATGATTATTCATCAAATACTGCTTATATGCATTTTCATTTGACTGATTATTTTTATTTTCATAACCTTACTAGTGTAAGGTATACACTGATATTGTTTTTGTATATTTAACCAAAAATATAAAATATATAGTAAATTTTAATTTTGAGTTATTTTTAATTGAGTAATCCAAAAGAGGGGGAGGGGGGAATGTCCTACACCCAGCAATGATCTGGTCTGAAGATTATTCCTGCAGTCCTAAAGACGCATTTGACAGGGGTTGAAGTAGGCAAGAGAGGCAAGATAAGGGTTTGAGGGCTCTTTCAGGGGGTTTCCCTTTTGCCTACTCATAGATACCTAGTTTATTAAGATGCTGCAATAATCAGTGAGCCTTGGCGATGTGTAAACTTTGTCCTCATCATAAGAGTATGGTTTCCTTCATTGTATCAGGGTGGGTATCTGAAAATGTTACTATTATTATTTACCTGTTTCACATAACTGAAAATCCTTTGTAATTTAACAAAATTCAAATTGCAACTGAATGCAGTTGCATAGTTTACTTTGAAAGAAACACTAACTCAATATTACATGTACATTTCATTTTCTGCCTTAAATCAAATGTACTTCCGCACAATTGTCATCCAGTTTCATCTGGGAGGTGAGTCATGTTTATAACATAAGGCAAACAAGGTTTTCATGGAGTGTTCCTTTCTGACTGGTGAAAATATAATTGCAAGAAATATGTCACACACAGGAAATAAAAGTCACAATTTTGGATAGGAAATAAAGTCACAAAAGAAAGCCACAAGATTGGAAAGGAAATAGTCACAGATTTGTGTTTAAAAAGGTACAGTTTTAGTCACAATTTTTAGTTGGGAACCAATCACCAGGTATGGGTTAACCTTTGGTGATCTGCCTGACTGGGTTCTGCCCCAGCTAACAGTTGCTTATACACAAACATCAAAGGGCATGGTTGTACTGTGCTTCGATTGTAAAGAGTCAGTATTCATGGAAAACACCTACATTGATGTACCAACAATGCAGTCATCATGTGCTATTGTTTTTAGTAAGACCATCATGACCCAGGATAAGCCTGTGCCACCTGTTAATGAGCATGAAAGCATGCAGGTTCACCTCAGCTGGGGCCCTTATCAGTGTTCCTGCTGACTTGCACTCAGACCCACAAACTCTTTATTACCCCCAGACTGGTAATAGTTAAAAGTAATAGCTATTGATCTATTACTCATCTGCCTGTTACTATTACTATTACTATTAATCTACATTTTTGGACTGCCTATTATCTATTATTGCCTATTACTGATGAAAAGTAATTGAATTACTGCCTATTACTATTATCTATTACTATTACCCCATGTCTGATGATAGCTCCAGCCTTTTCTGAGATTGTAATTTTAGTATGCTTTTATGGACAGATGACTAAGTTCAACTTCCTGTAACTCGGCCAAAAATCACCGAACTTAAACCATTCGAACAAAATTGAGAAATTATTCCAGGAATCATTTCTGTGAAATATTGGACATTTTGGCTGAACAGTTTTGGAGAAGAAGATTTTTAAAGCTTTTTTAGCATTTTCCCTATAAAATCTAAGAAAATGCAGTTAGCCAAAAAATATGCAAAATCCGATATAGTATTTTAGATGACTAATTTTTTGCATAAAATTTCGTGATGCTACCTCTTGCTGTTTTCAAGATAGTATGGGACGCCGGACGTCGCCACACCATCGCATAAGCTCATAGGTTCGCTAAAAATTGAGGTTTTTCCTTAATTTCTCAAAGGAACGAAGTCGCAAAGACCCAGTTTTCGGCTTGGTAGGAGATCTACGGGACATCTAACATTATGCTCAATTTTGGATTCCTAGTTCTTACGGTTTCAGAATGTGACACATCTACGGACGGACGGACAGATGGACGACGGACAATGGACCACAACTATAGCTCAGATGACTTATAGTCAGCTGAGCTAAAAATAATCAGGTTCTATATAATATTTTAGATGTAGCAGTTTCTATCATTCAGAAATTAGGAGTAGGAACTCTCATTGCTAAGGCCAATATTTGCAATGCTTTCAGGATCATCCCCATACCACCAGATACTGGGATTAAAATTTGATAATCACTACTTCTTTGACATGTGTCTACCAATGGGATGCTCAGCATCTTGTCAAATTTTTGAGTCGTTCAGTACCGCTATTCAGTGGATTTAAGAAAATAAATACAGAGTTAAAGACAAGTGTCACATCTTTGATGACTTTATGTTCTTTGGTCCTAGAAACAGTCCAGCTTGCCTTTACAACCGCCATGCATTCATGAAATTGGCCAGTAACATAAATCTTCCTACAGGTGCATATAGGAAAAACTGTTAAACCTACCACCCAGGCAGTCCTTTTTGGTGTTCTAGTGGACACAGAAGAAGGGGTACTCAAGCTTTCTCCGGACAAATTAGATAAAAGTAGATAAAAGTTAGGACTGCAGTCCTAGACGCTTGTTCAAGAGAAAAAAATTCAAGTCAAACCTTTACATTCCTTGCTCGGGCTGTTAAATTTTGCCTGCCTTGTCGTAGTTCCTGGTAGGGCTTTTAACCCACCGCCTGCAAGATCTACTACGCTATAAGGTGAACCCAAAACCACATCACTGGGTCAAAATCACAAAACCGGCAAAATTAGATCTCCAAGCAATTTGCTTGTTGTATTAGTATGTTTACTGACAAAACAACAAAGAGGTATCTAGCTAATATGTCATATCTATTGAACCAAATTGAGCTATAGGTTGGTAACAAGGAACAGTATGTACATCTCTTTCATCTGACAAGTATTGCCCATAGTATCTGTTTATTGTTGACTGTTTTCATGTCCCATAGCATACTATACATTAAGTTATACAGAGAAAAAAGAAGGATGAAGCATAGCAGTTATCCTGCAGTTCTGTCTTATTGTAAATCCATTGCGCACATGTCTTGAGGGACAAACTTGAAATGAACAAACTTCTGCCCGCCATGTTTTAAAGCGATTAAACTTTGATCAAGTTCTCTGGTTGTCTCCTCATGTTTTCTGCAGACTGATGCCTGGTGTGAACCTGGGGTAACATTTTCTGGCAAGCATGCCAGGATCGTGAGACCGACTCCAAGAACTGTGATGGTCTACTAGATCGAGATGCAAGACAAGGGGGACATCAGCTCCATGGAGCTACAAGTAAAACAGCAATTGTATCACCTTTCACTTGAACAATTGATTGAGTTGTTGCAAGACATGCCTATCCCAATCCCAACAACACCAGAACATCAGGATCATACTCTACTGAGGGCAACAGAAAAGTTCTTATCAGAAATTGTCCAAGTTGAGAGTGAAGCAAGAAAAACTCCTGAAAAGATTGCTGGACTTGATGGCCAGGATCCTTAAATTGCAGCACCATGTAGAGGACATTACTATCCCAATACAAAGATTGTCTTTCGGGAGGGACTTTGCGATAAACGGCCAGATTAATGCTGCAAGAGGCATCAGCTATACCAGTCTAATAAGGCAGATTGAGGCTGCGATCCCAAAAGGATACACATAATCTAAGATTATTGATGCAGTGGCAAGGGCTGTACACCCATCGCAGCCACTGCATGGTTACCTAGAGAGGAGGTGCCGACTTGGGCTTAGCTTGGAGGACTTGAAGATACTACTTTTGGAATATTATAATGAAAGGTCCCCCACTGAATTGTACTTGGCCCTGTGTGAGGGGAAAAAAAAATCCTCTGAAGAAACGCTTGATTTTGTGCTGAGGATCCTTGATTTGGGGCAACAAGTAATGGTGGCCTCCCAAGTGGATGGGTCTTTGTGTTATGACGCTACGCTGGTGAGGGGGACGACACTTCATTCAATTCAGATAGGGCTCCTTGATAGGGCACTGGCACAAGATCTAAAAGAATTACTCCTGGGGGAACCTCCTGACGCTGAACTTATAAAAAGAAAGTAAACAAGTGTGTGAATGCTGTAGAGGAGCGGAGGAAGAAACACTCCGCAACTTGTTCAGGAACCCGGGGGAAAGTCAACCAGGTCAACGCAAATATTACTGTAGAGGACTCTAAAAAACCTTCGCTCAGTGAGATGTTTGTCCAATTTCGAAATGAATTAAAAGCCGATGTGGCTGCTCTCCTTCAGGAGGGCCTGCCAGAGGCAGCAGGATGTTCTTTACGCTATCCCTTGTCAGATAGGTCACTGGTTCAGGTCAGGAGACCTAGGTCCGAAAAGACAGGTTGTCCAAATTGCCGTAAAACACAAAGTGGGGCGACATGTGAACATTGTTATTACTGTGGATGTTCATGATCGGTTGCAAGGCGAAGCGTAAGCAAAACTTACAGGGAAACTGCAGAGGGTCAACACCCCGGGACAAGTGAAAACCAAACATACAAGTGAGATGTCCCAACAATGCCCATAGTGTGCCGGAATAACTAAAATTTTAACATGTAGCGGTGTCATGCAGTTTCCTACTGCTCTAAGGACTGTCAAGAGACTCACTGGTTACAACACCGTCCTATTTGTCTGGCTATTCAGAAATTGCAAAAGCCTGAAATTTCTGTGGGTAATTTGACAGCATCACCTGGTAACAAAGCAGAACTGTTGAAACTGATAGGCCCAAAATGTCATATGCTGTGTTCCTTAGATGGTTGAAAACAGAGGTGCTCTGGGACACTGGGTCTCAAGTTTGTTTACTGCCCATCGAATGGGCAGCCAAAAACTTGAAAGAAATGAATTTAAAACTTCCATAGAGATTCTTGATGAGAACAACTTAACCATTATGACTGGGAATGATGTGCCAGTGCCATTTACAGGTTGGATACCTGTTAATTTCCATCTGTTAGGTGACAAGAGTCAACGCCAGTTTAAAGTCTGATTCTTGTTGGCAGACATCCCAGGCGACTGTCCAATAATTGGATCCAATGTCATTAATCATTACCTTAGTGAAGCCACTAGAGACCAGGGAGATATCACTACTAAAGTTAAGCTGATTCGTACTGGTCTGCCAACAAAATCAGAGTCAACATTGAGTGCCACTGTTAAGCTTATATCTGCAGAGCAAGGAAATGAGATTGGCTTAGTTGAAACAGGAAGACAGGCTATATAAGTACCAAAAGGGACAACTGTGAGTGTAAAATGCAATGTTGCTTCTAAACTGCAGGAAAAGACCACAGTAATGTTTGAGCCAAATGTGGAACAGTGCTGGCCAGATGGAATAGTAGTTCATGAGGGTATAGTGGAACTCAAGCTCCTTAGTTCATGAGGGTATAGTGGACCTCAAGCAAGGAGCCAGAGTCGCCATCAATGTTATGCTCACTAACACCTCAAATCGTGACCTATCAATAAGAAACAAATGTTTTCTGGGCTCAATAGTGGAAGTCCGTGCAATCCTCCCAACAGTCCAGAATACATATCCTCGACCTGAACCTCAAGTTGTATCACACGTCAAACGATCGAAGTAGGAGTCCTCTGACAGAATCGCAGAAGGTAGTGATCATTCAGCTTCTGTATGAGGAATTGTCTGCATTTTCAGATGAGGGAGACATCTGATGTGCACCATATTGACCTGATTGAACAGGGATGGATCAAGAAAAGCAACTCGCCTTACTCAAGTCCAATGGTATGTGTCCGCAAACGGGATGGGAGTTTAAGACTTTGCATTGATTACCGCTGCGTAAACCGCAAACAGTTCAGAATAGACAACCCATACCACGGATTCAAGACACCCTTGATGGGTTGGCTGGAAAGTCATGGTTTTCCTTGATGGATCAAGGGAAAGTGTATCACCAAGGTTTTGTTAAAGAAAACTGCCAGAAATACACTGCTTTCATCACGCCATGGGGACTCTATGAGTGGCAGAGGATCCCATTTGAACTCACAGGAGCCCCCGGTGCATTCCAGGGTTTCATGGATGTGCTTGAAGAGTACAGAGACAAAATTTGCATTCCATACTTGGATGATGTGTTGGTGTTAGGAATGATTGTCGTTCATCAAGCAAAATATATCCATGATGATTTATATCCACTAAGCAAGTGTCGGACTGTTATCCTGCTACAACGTATCTGATTTCATGACACACCAGCATCTCGTGATTTGAACTATTATTCACCACTGACCATCTACCTGAGGAAACGGCTGAGCAAAAGACTTTCTGCATCAACTGCTGAAACTGTTTCTTCTTGGAACTTTTGGATAGTTTTGAATCTTAACTTACCTGCTACCACAACTGGTCTTTGTGAAATAAATCTGCTTTTTCATCATTGAAATAACCATAATGTATATGTCAGGGGCTGTGTAAAAATTTGTAACATTTTAATTTTTTTTTTATTTACTACATGTTATTAATTATATATATACATATGTATATTACTGTATTTTATGGTGAAAATTTTTCGTGTTCACTGAAATCGGGACTAACGATCTTTGTAAGCGTCACTATAGCCCCGATAAATTTGTTCAGCACGCCAAAAGTTATGCAGAGTTCTTCGCCACGTCATTCAATTTGAAAGGGGTCATTTTTGGGTCAATCCTACCCTGTTCCGGAAAAGGTTTCCCCTATCCGGAGTTCAATACCAAGGTGTCACTTTGCAATGAGGCTTTGCAAAAAATGGCGGAGACTCATCCCCTTATTTCCTTGTGGAAACATCAGGGAATTTATTCTCCCAGTCATCTCGTATTCTCTACAGATGGCGTTCATTTGAATTTCAATGGAAGCAAGTCCTTGGCTTGTAGCATTAAACGGGCGATCGTGGTAAAATGCAAGTGAACCAATATACAATTGTTATGCTCAGACTGTTATGGTTTTTGTATTATACTTTCTTCATAATTTATACCTTTAATGCTAAACCCTCGTTCAGCGATCAAGGCATTTTATTGTTAAACTCTGGGCGATGGTCATTATCTTTTGGTAATTTGAAATTACATTTATACATACGTTTGTGTCGGTATATTATATGTATATTTATAAAAATTAAAAAAAAAAATAATAAGTTCAAGAATTAATGTATATAATATATACTTCAGGTGTGGTCTGATTGTTCAATACGTTCTGTAGACGAGCAACCTTATTCAAGTTCATTGCGTTAATATAAGCCTGTTATTTTAATCCGTTTATATAAATTTATCATCATATATCTTTGTAATTTTGGGTCAATAGTCAGGTATGATGAATTGTTATTCAGTCCCTTGTACTTCTGAGTTGTTATGATACTGGGGGCAGTAGCTCTTATTACTTGGGGCGGTTGGAACATGTTACCTTTTGGGTGGTTAGCCCATGATGCGTTTGGGTGGTTAGCTCATGAATCTTTTGGGGCAGTTAGCCCTTGTTATGTTACCTTTGGGCGGTTAGCCCATGAAGTTTGGTTAGTCAATGAAACCTTTTTGGGCTGTTAGCCCATGATAGGATACCTTTTGGGCAGTTAGCCCATATTATTTTTCTATGTGGGCGTTAGCCCTTACCCATATTGGGGTTAGCCCATTTAAATATTTAGGCATTAGCCCTTGCATCTAAAACACAATAGTTCAGATTATTTTCAGGGTTCAACCCATGTACTCTAGGGCTTTTGCACATTTTGTTTATGAGGCACTAGGCTGTTTGTTGGTTGCGTATTGTGTATTTGTAAAAGTAGGTTTAATCACAGTAAAGAAGAAGAAAAACTGCCTTCTGTTTCTATCTTACAGATGCCCAAGTGTAAGAGTAATGCTGCAGCATCGCCAAAGTCTCCGGCCCCATGCAGAAGGAAACTTTCTATCTGGATGATTACGACTGGAGCGAGCCAGAAGATGATATGCCAGAGGTTTTTCGGCACCAAGACCTAGACATGTTCGGGGCAACAAAAGCTGAGTAGAGAACAAACGCAAACACAGGCAAAACAACGGTCACCTACACCCAATGCATCACAGAGTCCATTTAGTCATCAAATGGATTCAGATTCTGATGACTTAAATGACAATAACATAGAAGAGAACAACCCAATCCAGACAGCTAATGGCAATACTGATGAACTTTCACCAGTGACTAGATCTGCCACTGTGTTTCCGCTAGCCATTCGCCACGTTGCCAATGGCTAATAAAAATTGTTTGTGGCGAAAATTTGCTCACCAGCATTAGCCACATGGGCGAAAGTGATTTTTCCTGCTACCATCATATCTGATGACTGCTCAATGAAAGGTTGAACGTAAAATAATGACACACTGGCAAATGTTTAATTTCATGGTTGATTTTGCTATATATTTAGTCACTTCAAATAAAGTGTTTGATAATAACTAAGCGTGCGTGTGTTGTTGTCTTGGTTAACTCGTCAATGTCGGTGTCAAATCAAAGGGAATATTGCCCTTTTTTACTGCGATCATGTGCGGTACATGAGCTAGAACCAATTTTGTTGTGAGAACGTAAAGATTGTAAAAGGCAAAACAATAACGAAGTATTTCTATGCAGTCGATTTAATTTAAAGGATTTTCCCTACTAGTGAAGATGGGATATGGCTTCTCAGTTCCTGTCTTATCTGAGCCATAAAACAGATACACGGGGGCGATGTTTCTGACGAAACCAGGACAGCTTTCTGGGGGTTGGAGGTCATCCTGATTATTTAACGATGTCTGGACATGAAAATCCAATGGCCAGGCGGTCTATAATTATATGCAACTAGGTCGCCAGCTGTTGCAATGTGGTACGCGGGGGAAAATTTGGACATGTCCTTAAGTTTCTTGGTTGCCGGATTCACTTCCTGTGGGTAGCCAGCAAAACAGGGCTTCAACGTTGTTGGAAAAATATAATAATCCATACATCGTTTCATTCACATGAGAAGTACATTGACGCGCCGTCAGTTTAGAATCTGACATCGCCGTTGTAGCATATGCTCTCATTATTTACCGCCGTTGTAAATAAGTACCCTCCCTCTAAAAAAAATCAATGATTACCATATGTTACCGCCAAATTTGCGTTAAACTTTTTGTTAAATGACCGTCAAACTTTCATTTAATCTTTCGTTTTTACTCCTGCCAACGCCCGAGCGTCAGTTCAAGTGATAGAACAAATATGGGTACACATGTACCAGAATTGATAACACGTCCTGTCATTGGTTCATTGAATTCAACGCATTTGCATAGGCTGAGACGGCACTCTTTCCGAATATTGCCGACGAGGTACCTGTTGAGAGTATTAAGTGCTGATCCCTGTGATGCTTGATTTTCAGGTATTATTTTTACCGACTGGTCCCTTTATATAATATATGAGTGCCCGGATGTTGTAGTCTGCCATGTTCAAGATTAAACCTGTTCGTAGTTCCTCATGCCTCGAATATTTGTGTTAGTGTGCTGCCTGATAGCAGTTACGTATGAAACTGTCATTAGTGACCATGTCGTGTGTAGCAGACCAGGAAGGTTAACAGTACCGTGCATACCAGCGGGCCATTAATGAGGCCTTACGGAAAATGCTAATATTCGGGTAACGGGCATGTCAAACTATAGATCTCATATCAGTTCTCAGAAGGGTTTCGGCAGTCAGACATTCGCGACAATGGCCATGTTCATCGCCAGGGAGCTGCTTATTTCTCTAGTGAAACATTTATAATATTTATGCGCATACTATGGAGTATAAATCCCGCGTAATATAGGCTGTTGCGTAAAATTGCGTTCTCAGCCGACGAATCCACTCGATCATGCATATATGACCATCCACGCATGCATGTGGTTTTCGTGGGCATACCGGATTATGGTTCTTGATACAAGTGTCCCGGGAAGATGTCACATCGCACATTTCTCCAAGCAACTGTGAATTTTAAAGGTGTCAGCACAGGATGAATAAGTCTAAAGGACTTCTGCTTTAGATATTTAAGTAATTTAACATAAAAAATGGTGCTCATTGATTTTAAGATTATAACTAATTGACACATACACACTCTCTAGTTAAGTTAATTATAATTTAAAACTTTTATATGAATGAAATATTTATTCAGAAGTATAAGGCCCCAGTCCCCTTATTCCATAAATACATATATCATACAATAAAAATAAAAAATAAGATAAAAATAAGAACATCATTTACATCTGCCAGTGTGCAACCAAGGAATTTTCAACAGGAGGCCATATGTTTGTTTAAAGTTTTTTTTTCAACAAAGTAATTTTTTATGACAAACGAAAAGGGAACAGAGAAAGGTTTACAGTTAATTTACACAGTGTTTACAATTCCTAAAATATAATCTTAAACAGTTTAACATACAGTAATTTTCATTTTTAATTCTTATTTCTTTAAACCATTTTCACCAGGTGTTTGTTCTTTTGTTTTTCATCTGCATTTTGTTAAAACAGTAATACAATTTATTTTCCTCAAAGAAAATAAACCATAGTTTATTTTCTTTAAACATTTATTTGGCTAAAATGCAGGGACAAATTTCTTTATCTTGTGCAGAATGCCGAAGATTGTATGATAGATGGTTTAATTCAGTTGGCATTTGTTGATAACCAAGCATATTAACGTCACAACACTGTCATTCAGTCAGAGAAAATTGTCGCCAAATGTGTGGCTAAAATAAATTTGGTGTGGCTAAAAAAATCAGAAACCCTTTAGCCACAGTGGCTAAAAAACAAAAACCCCAAGTGGAAACACAGTGCCATTGCCACCATGATAAGAGGTGCTCTGCAGTCTGGTCACACCTCTCAGCCTGTTACTGCTCATTCCGCTGAAAGGGATCACTAGGACCCACAAGCAAGCACCTCTTCAGGGACCATAAACCAACAGACAGCTAACCAAGCATTAGGGTTCCTAAGTGCAGGTGAGTCTCAGGAGGCACAACCAAGTCGCAACAAATTCAAATTTGATCCCCTCCTTTCACGTGCTGATAAAGATCTGAAAGCTAAAATACTTTCAAGGGAATTTTTTTATTTGGCACAACTAGTTGCAATCAACAAAAAGGGGTCAAGCTCAAACCAAGGGCACAGTGTAGTTGGGTTAGTTAAAGGTCCCGACAACAAATTGGTGTTTGCAACAAAGCAAAGGTCTGCAAAAATCTCGTCCTTAGAAGTCTGGCTGCAAGCATTCACCGAATTTGCAAATTTCAGAGCTCAGGCCTACATGAAAGAGGCTGAGGGTCTGTTCAGACACAAGCTACAAGTGCTGGATCTTCATTCTAGAGTTCAAGCCTCCATGACAGGGTTACAGTATGATAACGACCACCACCAACACTTGGCTAACTGTCCTGAATTTGATTGGGGGACCAGCTTCCTGATTTAGTCGCAGATGCCAGAGATCGAGGTATTCAGGAATCAAACTTCTGTAAGGGCCCCAAACCTTGCCAATATTCACACAAATGTCCAGTCTGCTGGGCTGCCAGGGGCATCTCAGCAACACATTCCAGGTCAGTCTGTAAGCTGTTTAACAAAAAAGCTTCACAGACAACCCAGTCATCCCCCAGAACGTCACAGGCCTAACAGAGCAAAGCCCAACACCAATTCTGGAAAATAAATTGTCTCACTGGTTGCAGGGCTACAATAGAGAAAAGCGGCAATACCTGTTTAATGGGTTCTCATCAGGTTTCACTAAATTTCTCGGGTAATTTGGAAATATGCAACAAAATCACCAACCCTTAATCAATTTTTGCCAACCCTTTAGAAATAGAATGCAAAATTAAAGCAGAGCTTGAAGCAGGCAGAATTGCAGGACCTTTTGATTTGGCACCCCTAAACAACTTGCATTTATCTCCTTTGGGCCTTATACCTAAAAAAGATGGAAAGAACAGACTAATTCACAATTTGTCATACCCTGAGGGTAATTGTATAAATGAACGCATACCACAATTTTTTCAAGGCAGTATTTTATTCCCCCTTGTCATATGAACCTCGTACTATATTAAGTTAGTTTGTCAATTAATGATATATGGAACTCATGTATATACAACTTATTGTTTTATACTCTTATAATCAATTTATCAACACTTAGAGATTTGTTAGTGATATCATATATCCTTGATTAAGTAGGCAGGCATTCATTGTGTAATATTAAATCAGGTTTTATTGCTCCTATTGTATTACTGTTATGTGAAGGACTATTCTTATTTGGGAGCACACAACCTCCTTAGACCTGCATTGGTAGCTCTAGTCATTTATATATTCTAGCAATCTTTTACTATTAATATTAACATCAGTCAGTAGACTTGTTATCTATATCATTTTGGTTTGTACAGTTGATTATTTTATGTCATTTATTAAATGACAATTTATACCATATTTCATGTCTTTGTGATTTGTTGGCCGCTGAGATAAATATACATTTGTATATTCATTACTGTATTTTATGGTGCAGATTGTCGTTTGATAAAGTCAGAGGAAGAACCCTGGTAGTTTTTTTATTCTGTTACACTGGTAGTGGCTTAAAGGTGAAGGTCACCAGCTGATTGCACTGTCAGTCTGTTTTATGTTGTCAGAAAGTTCAGGGCTACTTTTATTAATATGTAATTGAATCAGAACTTCAGTTTCAGTGGTGTGCCTAGACTACAGATGAAAGAGAAAGCCAGACCAATGATGGGCTGCAGTTCTTCTTCTCACCTGCCTCTATTTTCAATCTTATTTCACTACTCGCTATTTAGATTGATTAACATCGTAGGCTGCAGTGACTTTCATCTCTCTCTCTCTCTCTCTCTCTCTATATATATATATATATATATATATATATATATATGTGAATCAGAATAAATCAACGGACATGTAATTTTATTCATATGACTTCTTCTTTTGTGGTGTGCCAGCAGTGGTCTTGTGGAAGATCCCTTAAGGGGATAGCATGTAATTGAACCCACGATCCTGACAAATTGGTGATGAGGATGGGATGACAGCTGTTGTCTAATAGGAGATCTTTAATTTAAAATTTTCATCATCATAACTTTACTTTTCATCTCTGAACTCCATCAGTTATGATCAGATGATCTCTGTTGCTAAAGAGAAGACATTTATTATGACTGCTGTGCTTGAAAGACATTCATTTCAAAATTAACATCATCAGATATTAACTTTTATCAATTCGGACTTTTTCCGTTATTCTGGACAAGAGTGTAATGTCACTGGAGTGGTAACATCAAGAGAAGTTTTCGCAGAACTTTAACATTCTTCTGTGATATCAAATATTCTGGACCTTCGGCGCTGAACATTGGAGACTTCAAAGGGCCCTGGGGTCAAAGGTGACAACGGCGTGGTCAGGGAGACCACAGTCAGAGGTCCAGCAGACAGGCTAGTTTTAATCTAAATTCAACGTTCACTTCGTCATTTTTTATTTAAAATAACAATTCATAAATATTAGACTCTGTGCTTCATTTTAAGATACTTTGTGTCATTATTTGTAATATTTTGAATATATAGCAGTTGTGACAGCAGACAGATGCATTTTAGCATGTATATCTCATAGTATATGTTTATATATCTTGTATGGTGAGTGTCAGGGAAGTTGTGGCCCTGAGGTGTAATATTATTATTTTCAGTTGTGGGATGATTGGAATATCGGCTCTTCAGCTGATAATTCCTCTTTTGTTTTGCCACCCGCTCGTGGACATGGGAGACTCCTGCCAAGAGGGGTTTTCTTCTGGGAACCTAGACTCCTTTCATTCAGTTTACTCAATTTTATATGTATTATTATTGCTATTGGTTTTTCTTTTATCTACTGCTAGAGTGTATGTTGTAATGAATGTTTGTGCGTGTGTGTGACCGGGAGGTTAGGGATTCTCATTATTATAAGATATTCTTTTTGTAACCTTCATTACCGATTCATAACCATCGATAGACCCCTTCAGATTTTTCATAAAAGGCATTCGTTCCCAAGGAGATTATATTCTGCATGTTTAGAGAGGGGAGTCACCCCATCTTCATATGTCGGTCTTGAGACTGAACAACTCCGTGTTTATGGTCATGGTGGCCTACATTATGATCGTATTTTGAATCCCCAGAGCATTATCTTCGCCCTCTGATAGGTAGAAATATTGATATCCTACCTATTGATCTGGGCACCAATGATTTATGCATGGCGGTCAATACCCCAGCTGTAGTTATTGAAAAGGTCAGGCAGTTTCTAGATCTTCTGGAAAGTAAGAGTGTCAACCCTTAAGTCAACATATTTTTATCTGTCTTGCAATGGGTTTCCTTACAGCCTAGAGCTTGCCAAGTTAGTTTGTCTGCCTTTAACTGTAGAGTGCATAGATCCAATAGATCACTCAGTACAACCCTGGAACCTCTCATCCCAAGAGTGCAAGTCTGGCAGCAGACTATAAAACATCAAGGATGGTTGCCACCTCACTGATGAGGGTAATGTAAAGCATGTATCTTTCCTCAAACACAAGTACCCTTCAATTAGTCATCAATTACGCTCTGATGCTAAACAAGGTAAATAATTGTTTCTTTTGGCGAGTAACTTGTTGTAAATTTTATCAGGGTTTCAGAATCTTTAATTTATTAAATTCTTTCATTAACATAACAATAACAAACAGGTATTTTCTCTTTTCCCTTTTCCTAGGATATACCAGGAAACTGTAAATTTTTAAATATCAGGTTGTTTATAAGGTTAATATATAGTCTGGAAGTTGACTTTTGTATAGTCAATATTTTGTGTTATTGCAGGTTCTATAACATTTACATGCTCTGTATGGGAAAGAGAGAGAGTAATAATTTGATATATTTTTCTGAGTATTCTATGACTCATATTTTTGTACTTTTGCATTTTTATACTTTTATAAGTTCAACTTCATGTGTTCAGACTGTATATATATATGCATGGTAACAGGTATTACATAGTCTGGATAGTTCACAACACCCTACCTCAATGTATTTAAAGATGTTTTATGCTGTATATTGTTTCAAAAAGATTCATGATTGACATGGTGATACTGGCTATAGTTTTCCTGGTGGTCAGAAACTAAGTTTAGGCAGAATCTCATGCTTAACTTAAAGATAATCTTTGTGGTTTTCGATGAACAGTAAATTATATAGTAATTGTATTTTTATTTGTGTAATATCAATCAGCCGCTATGATAATTCCACCTTACAGATTTATTATATAGAAGATATATAGCTAAGAAAGGAGGTAAATCAACTTAACATTATTCAAAATGGGAAAACCTTACCTAACTGCTCTCCTCTACATGAATTATCTTCACGATTCATGTTTAAATTGTTATTGAAATATTAATTTCTATATGTATGTTTGTATGTATGTATGTATTGTTCCTTTGTGCATGTGCTACGTTTGTGTAACAATAATCAAAAATTAGATGTTGGAACGACACGAATGTATCCGCCTGGAGCAAATTAGAAATATTTGTTAAAGTTTGTAAAATTTTCTATGTTCAGGAGCTTTCATACGGTCAAAAGAAGGTAAACCAGGAAAAAATGCGAACTTGATCTGTAAGTGGTCATTTTGCTGCCACACACCAAAAACAGGCCAATATCTGCAGGCATTGTGAAAAAATTCTACATTTGCATTCAACATGAAAATTTCAATTTTTCATGAAATTATCCTATGTATAGGAGCCGTCATACAGCCAAAAGTAGGTCAACCAGTTCAAAATGCAAACTTGATCTGTAACTTGTCATAATCTGCCCACATACCAAAAGTCAGGCGAATATCTGCAGGCACTGCAAAAAAAAGGTCCGTACATGTGCAATTATCATGAAAGAGGATACAGTTGAGTTTAAGCAGATCTATGAGATTTGATGGCTTAATTTGGGGGAGTGCATTTTTGCAGCCCTAAAAAACTATGAAATGCTCATGGTCTTGCCGAGCCAGGAAGCTGGAAATAACCATCCAGTTGCAACAGGCCTGTACCAGTTACAAGTACCTAGCACTCTTTCATCTGGCTGCAGATATCTTCAGTGCTGTGAACCACCTGAGCAAACTGTTTCAATACAGAGACTTGTCATTCTCTGCTGACAGGGATGCTGCAAGTAATACTGTAACAGGGGGTTAAATGGAGTAACCTTTTTTAGAATGTGAGAATCATTACTTTATTTCTGTAGACAATAGGGTTGTAAAAAGGTTTTTTTCAAAATATAGCGTGATATGGCAATGACAGACTAAAAATGAAAGGCTGCATGATTTTAAAGTAGCATTTTCTAAGTCGCACCATCATGATCTTAGTTTCACAGCGTGGTACTTTTAGGTGCAGGATTGTAGAGCCATCCTAACAGGCCTGAAAGAGAAGGATGGGTCATTCCTTTTTGCCCATAATAAAGGGATGATTTAAAAGCCCACCAAAGATGTTCAAGTACAAGGTTCTGCAAGTCCATGCAGCTGCATGGGCATGGAGAGCATGAGCCTAGAGAACAGTTTGCCAGGATCCATGAATAACTGCTGAACCAACTTTTTGCAAACATTAACAACAAATTTACAGTTTCCCACAAGTGGATATCCTGCATGCTATGCAGGTCGGTTTTGTAGCATGAACACGATGAAGCTGTCACTCAGTAAAACTTGTTTTATTCCACAGACAGAATAAAATCACTGGTTTTAATGCTGTTTGTCCTTATCTTACTAAATGAATACACATGTAGTTTTGCGTTAGTCCGTTGAGGTGACATAATTCAAAATCATCTGCCTCATTTTAATGGGTATTTCCAGTTTTGGCATAATTCACGAAAAGTTCAGGAATAGACTTGGTGTTTGCAGAGCTGCAAAATTGGTGTTTTGCTATTGCATGCTTTGTGGTAACTTACATGTAGATTACTGATAGGTACTGATTGTACTCCACTGTGATTAACAACAAAACTTCCATGGAGAGATAAATAAATTTAAATGAGAGATAATTATAAGTTCAACTGGTGATCACTGATCAATAATAGTGTAAAATCACACAGGATACTGTTGAGTCATACACAAGCAAGCTATTAATTTATGTTATATTTTGTAGGAAATGCAATTTGCATACCATTTTGATTCTACATTAGTGAGTATATATGCATATATATGTCAGAGACGAGATTGAAATCCAGGCGGATTTTAAATTCGCCTAGACGCGATTACAAAATTATTATGTAAATAATCAGCAGCAGCCCACATCATATATCATTTGAATATGCCAAAGGCAGATTTTAAACTCGCCCAAGTGATATCAGGCAGATTTTAAACTCACCTGGATCTGCTCCATGATGGATTTTAATCTCGCCTAGGGGAGATTGCGATTGTGATCTCTTCTAGGCGAGTTTAAAATCCGTCTAGCCGAGATCACAATTGCAATCTCGCCTAGGCGAGATCACAATCGCAATCTCGTCTAGGCGAATTTAAAATCCGCCTGGAGACATATGTCAGAGACGAGATTAAAATCCAGGCGGATTTTAAATTCGCCTAGACGAGATTGCGATTGTGATCTCGCCTAGGTGAGATTGCAATTGTGATCTCGGCTAGACGGATTTTAAACTCGCCTAGACGAGATCACAATCGCAATCTCGCCTAGGCAAGATTAAAATCCATCATGGAGCAGATCCAGGTGAGTTTAAAATCTGCCTGATATCACTTGGGCGAGTTTAAAATCTGCCTATGGCATATTCAAATGATATATGATGTGGGCTGCTGCTGATTATTTACATAATAATTTTGTTGTCAATATTAATTTGAAGGGAAACTGGTATTAGTAATATTAGTAATGTAGTATTTTAAAAAGACAAAAGGAACATAGCTCATTTATTTTTTATCAATATAATTCAATGCATGTTCACATGCATAAATGATCTATTACTCTATGAATCTAGAAATCATATTTTTTCTGATATGATATAATACTGTCCAAAAAAAGGCAGTTATCTTGTAACACAGTCTACATAAATATTGAAGCTTCACAAAATGCCTCACAAAACATTAAAAAAAAGATCAGAAGAATATTATATACATTATAAGAAAAGACTAAATAAGACAAAGAAATATTCACATGCATACATCTGTGTATCAGCTTTTACCTTTTCTCATATGATGTTTAATTACCAAAAAAAAGGATGGTGTATCAAAGTCCATCATAAATACTGAAACCCTGCATATTTTGTACCATAAGTGTACATGTTTTGACTGTTGAGTGTTGAATACCTGGGTGAAAAGAAACATTTGAACTAGATCAACCAACTAATTTGTTCTGTTTGTCCTGTAAGAACTATCAAATAGGATGATTGTTTATGTTAATGTGTAATATACTCATTAAATAGTGAAGTAATAGCTATCTAGACTAATCTATCTATCTGTCTATCTATCTATCTAGGATTGATTCAATATGCAAATGGATGACTTTTTCCCCCAGATTTGCTCTTCATAATATCTCATAAGTGTGCTTCAATATACCTCTTGTTACTCTCTAATTGCCATATATTTAAATACAATTACAAATTATTTTTTTGTAAAAATTATTAGTGATATTTACAAACACAAGGTTATTAAGAAAACTGGAGAAAAAAAATAAAGATTAATAAATGTTTTGCAAATAATTGGTATGAAAAGGATGCTGTAGACCACATGAAACACATGAAAGGTGCAAATAATAATCAAATATCTATTTCATAATTCTGTTTCAAAAATTAATGTTAACTAGAATACGGGTAGTCGACAAGCGACTACTTGTATCCGCCTAAATCAGAGTGGAACGGGTGAAGTGTTGCATATCAGCATGGATGTCTGCAGCCAAATTGTGTATGTAGGTTGCGCTACCTACCAAAAAATCCAGAAAGCCGTCCAAGTTGTATACATATGCAAAATTTAAGGCAGATAAGTCAAACCACTATATTGTATATGAGTGATTTTTGCCCTTGGCAGACAAACAGATGGACGCTGTGCAAAAAAGGGTTGCAGGTGGCGCCACCAGTTAAGCGTATGATAAAGAGCTTTGTGAGAACTATACACATGCAAAATTTTGGCCCAATTGGTCAAACAGATCCCTAGATATGAGCTTGGATGTCTGCAGCGTAAACTTGATTGTAGGTGGCGCCACCTGTCATAAAATCAGAAAAGCTATCCAGGATGTATAAGCATGCAGAATTTCAGGTGAATTAGTCAAACCACTGCAGAGATATGAGTGATTTTAACCCAAGGCAGACGAACAGCTGGACACTGTGCAAACATGGTTGCAGGTGGCGCCACCATTTTTTGTGTATGTTATAAAGCTCTCCAAGGGCTACATTTGTGCAAAAAAATTTTCCTGATCAATCAAACGGTTCCTGAGATATGAGCTTGGATGTCTGCAGCGTAAACATGAATGTAGGTGGCGCCACCTGTCATAAAATCAGAAAAGCTATCCAGGATGTATACGCATGCCAAATTTCAGGTGAATTAGTCAAGTCACTGCAGAGATATGAGTGATTTTAACCCAAGGCAGACAAACAGATGGACACTGTACAAACATGGTTGCAGGTAGCGGCACCATTTTTGGTGTATGTTATAAAGCTCTCCAAGGGCTACATTTGTGCAAAAGAATTTTCCTGATCGGTCAAACGGTTCCCGAGATATGAGCTTGGATGTCTGCAGCGTAAACATGAATGTAGGTGGCGCCACCTGTCATAAAATCAGAGAAGCTATCCAGGATGTATACGCATGCCAAATTTCAGGTGAATTAGTCAAGTCACTGCAGAGATATGAGTGATTTTAACCCAAGGCAGACGAACAGATGGACACTGTGCAAACATGGTTGCAGGTGGCGCCACCATTTTTGGTGTATGTTATAAAGCTCTCCAAGGGCTACATTTGTGCAAAAGAATTTTCCTGATCGGTCAAACGGTTTCCTGAGATATGAGCTTGGATGTCTGCAGCGTCAACGTGAATGTAGGTGGCGCCACCTGTCATAAAATCAGAAAAGCTATCCAGGATGTTTGCGCATGCCGAATTTCAGGTGAATTAGTCAAGTCACTGCAGAGATATGAGTGATTTTAACCCAAGGCAGACGAACAGATGGACACTGTGCAAACATGGTTGCAGGTGGCGCCACCATTTTTGGTGTATGTTATAAAGCTCTCCGAGGGCTACATTTGTGCAAAAAAATTTTCCTGATCGGTCAAACGGTTCCCGAGATATGTGGGTTTATGTGTGGAAACAGACGCACAAACGGACGCAGAGCGCAGAGGAAAGGTCAGAGGTCAAAACAAAATCGGGGCGCAGCAGTTCACATGTGACCCGAACATAATCCCGGGTTTCGGAAAATTCCGCCCAGCGGTTACGGAGGAGTTCTCCGGACACCTACGCGGCGGCGGCGGCGGCGACCAGCTGAAAACATAGTATCCGCAAAACTCTGTTTTGGCGGATACAATTATCACATGAATAACTATTACATTACTGTAAAAAAGTGAATTATTACATTAATACTATAATATTCTGTAAATATTAATAAATATATTACCTTTTAACTATATATAACCATTCAGTGTTAAAATATTGAAAATCAGACGGAAAACATCTTTCATATGTCAATTACAATGCTTAATATATTAGGAAATTAGATCAGATCACTATTTTAATCTCGCCTAGGCAGATTTTAAACTCGCCTAAGTAATATCAGGCAGATTTTAAACTCGCCTGGATGACACCAGATGGATTTTAAACTCGCCTAGGTGAGATTAAAATCCTGGCCTGCTCCATGATGGATTTTAATCTCGCCTAGGCGAGATTGTGATTGTGATCTTGTCTAGGCGAGTTTAAAATCCGTCTAGCCGAGATCACAATTGCAATCTCGCCTAGGCGAGATCACAATCGCAATCTCGTCTAGGCGAATTTAAAATCCGCCTGGATTTTAATCTCGTCTCTGACATATATATATATTGGCAGCTATTGACTTTTCAGATACAAGATGAGGAAATTGTAGTATATCAATCTGTTATTCACTATTATAAAAAAGTAACATTGCTTAGGGACACAAATAACATTAGAACTAGTTACAGATACAGAAATCTTCCTCTACACCTCATGTGAATAAGGGTAGACATTTAAACAAGAATCTTTTATTAATTAACATGTCAAAACATACTGTGCAACACTACATACTTAAATAGTTAAAATACACATCCATCAGCTGCAGGTTTGGCAATACTATTAGAATAAAACTAACTGAATTATATTTACTGTAAAAACTCGCATATAAGTCAGGTATAAATTTTCAGGGTAAATATCAGGTAAAAATTTTTTCAAGCCATTATGGAGGTCAAAACAGGTCTGAAGCAGCATACATGACCATCAAGAGTAGTGTGACAGGCCACTTGGGAAAGGTGAATTGTATGACTGGCCACTCGTTTTTGACATTCATACCACTCATTTTTTTAAACTGTAAAAATGTCATTTGTTTTGTTGTGCAATCTATTTAAAAGTTATTGGGCATCATAAAGATTTTAAGATTAATAAATATAACAGGTCAATACTTTTAAGCATTTTGCAGAAATGAAGATTGCCTGACACCCAGAATCGGCAGGTGGGCGATAATAGAACAGCCAAGGATTTCTCACACTTTCCCTCATTGCTCATTTATTTTAAAATTCTAATGATTGTTTGTGTCTGATATCAATAAAAACATGACTATTTAATCGTGTAAATAAAACAGGAATGTCCCAGACTTCTCTACATGTTATATAATCTAAATTAAAAAGAACGCGCGAGGTTGGACCAAGCGAGTCGCCTGAAAAGGCCACGTGACAGTGTAAGCCGTCCTCAGCTTGGTTATATCCGTGGATCAAGATCAGTAATTTTATTATCAGAGATTTTTATTATACATTCTGAGAAGACACAAGGCCGTAAACGACAGTTTTATTCAAGTTTTAATTAACTCCGGTCTTCCTTGCCTCAACAGACGGACGCACCTAATGAACAATTACATGCGATATAACTGCATATATGCAGCGTAGGTATCCAGCATTGCAAACCGCATAGTGAGTGCACGGAAGCCAGGGCTACACGCGGACAACACGTCAGTCATTCTCTGATCAAACTCCGTTTTCCTATCTTTCTGATGAAAGTTTTTGTGAATGAATCATATATTTCACATTTTGTTGAGTACTTATTCTGACTAAGTCTTGCAGGTTTTGTGTTCTTTTGTTCATTGCGATATCCATGTCAGGTTGTACCTAGGTCTATTTTTCCCCGAGCTTTGCTCAGGGCCGCAGTCATTCACTACGATTTGGGGTGATTTTTAAGTAGGAACTTCTGAACGGAGTGATAATTTCCCCCGCGTGTATGTACACAGTTGAACAGCGTGACCTAGTTTGGGGCTTCTTGGGACAGGCAGCCATCCCCATACCAAGCGAGTGCTAATCGGTGCTGTAATCAGCCATTTGTCACCTGTCTGTAGTTCAGATACCACGGCCCACAGGCTTTTACCGTTTACATGTTTGCAAACTTATGCAAGCACCAAATGTTTTTGTGGGGAAATACTGTAACATAATTGGATGTCAAATACACAGTGGCTGATGCCCTGGATAAAATCCCAACTGATTTCGCAATACCCGTGCCTCTTGCACTCGTACTCAATCGCCCTTGAATGAAGCTCATTATAGCTAGACGCGGGTCATTTCCTGGTTGTCAGCAACCATGTAAATTGCAAACATTTTAATATACTGCATTATCTAAATGAAAGAACAGCGTAAATGGTCAAAATCTGAAATAACAAATATTTGGAAACCTTAGAACATATTTTTGGACTGAAAGGGGGACTTGTGTACCTGACTTCACCGGAAACGGATATCTAGTTGTCGATCAGTTGAGACATTCAGGCCGGCAGTTTGACGAAGTTCGTGTGTCACCAGAAAAATCGGTGACAATATGTACGGTGTTTTGTATCATAGTTTAACGAAGTCGGTTCTCTATTGATATTGACGTGAAGCGTCATCCTAAAGCATTGACAGGTCTTGATTGTATATATATTGTGTATTCTTGTATGAAATCCCATCGGCTATCAGCTGAATTTATCTGTGTCATGCATTGTGTGTATTACATCTGGTATGTGGGTCGCTATGGTGACGCTAGCAGTCATACTAGATCACATATATCCTTATATGGGACACTTGAGCCATAAGCCAATCAGAGAACCGGATCGCCGTACACAGTGCACAGGTGATTGTGACGTCAGAGTTCAGGGAGAGACGCAGGACACTGCTTCAGTTGGGTCTTGAAGCTTGAAGAAGCAGCACGCACGCCGGCAGAAAGAACATTGAAACGCTTAAACCCGCCAGGAACTGCATAGAAGCAAGCTTCTACATAAGGTAAGGGCCCAGCTCACGAGATCACAGCCGTGCTTCCGACAGAGCATCGTATTGGCGGTAATACGCATGCGTCACCTGCCGGCCTAGTTCAGCTTGACCTAGATACATAATCGCTGTAAGCCGTGAAACAATTGCTACACGAGTAAGGTCAAGGACTCTAAGCTCATATGTAAACAAAGAGAGCTATTACCATTCATGTGAACGTAAACCTACCCAGGTCGCTGTCAAGCAAGATCAGTTGAAGATCGCTAAACTCAGAAAGACTATATGGTACTAACCATACGCTAGATTCTACACAAAACAGTAACCAGAGATCTCTGAAGGAACTGGACTTTATTGTTTTTATACAAACCATGGACTCAGTAAATATTCTGTATTTTTAATGTGAAGGACTGTCATATTGACACATCAATGCACACACACTCACATCTATGTCTCTGTGTGTATTGTCTTGAATTATATTTGTGAATTTAACCTGATGTCTCATAGTTTTCTATTGATCTGGGTGTATGATTGTCTGGTATTTTTATACACGTCCTTAACAGAACCTGGAAATGTCACCTGTAATGACCGGGATCTAATTTCTTGATCAGTGAAATCAAGTGGCGAGCGTAAACCCATCCTATTGTTTTATAGGATATATCCGTTGTAAAGTTATCACGTTAAGTCAGGGGTGACATTGTGCAAAATTTTGCCTCTCAGGCTTAGACCCGCACATAAGTCGACTCCCCTTTCTATGATTAATTTTTTGGGAACAAATTTCTCGACGTACATGCGTTTTTTTACGGTAGATTTATCAGAGCATTGTTCCTGTACACTGATTAAAAGTCCCATTGATTTATTTTATTCAAAAGAAATAAAAAAAAGTTCAAATATCTGTTTGATTTTGTGTACACTTTAACTCTTCCTGTCCACTAAATTCCACTTTCATCCATTACTTCCGGAAGAAAGTGGAGGAAACCCTATTTCCTCAAAATTCTTCCGATGTTCAAGAAGAAATACATTTCTTCTGGAAGAAAACTAACCCTGGTCAGCAGCTGTATGGCGATGGTCGCAGGCTGGTGAGCCAAGATCTAGAGGTGCTGCTTGTCCAGTGGTTGGAGGACAAGAGATAGAGCATTGCCACTTTTCTCACCAAATTTTGCAGAACAAGGCTCTTGCCTTGTACACCTATGAAGGCTCCTTTGTAGCTAGCACAGGCTGGCTACAAAACTTCTTAGAGCGGAACAGCATCTCCCTGTGTAAGAAGATGTTACAGGGCCAGAAACTTCCTCGCATGGTGGTCAACAGGCTGGAGAAATTCATTCTGTACGTGCGTCACCTTCAAATTCGATACCAATACCAGGAAACCTTCATCATTGCCACTGACGAGACCGCTGTGTGGTTAGATATGATATCTGAAACAACCCTGGGTAAGGCTGGCATCACTGCAGTGCTGATCTGCACCACTGGGCATGAGAAAACAAGAATAAAAGGTCATGTTGCTGCCAAAGCCAACTGTAGCGAACTACCCCAGTACCTTGTGTTCAAAGGAAAGTGGGGGGACAAGGTATTTTACACCATGTCAGGCCTAGTTGCCACATACAACCACAACAGCTGGATGAACCAAGAGCTGACATCCGAGTGGCTGTCGCATGTGGTCACATGTAGGAAAGATGGCTTTTGGAAGATGACTGCCTGTGTGGGACAGTTACTGCTGTAAGGGTGATCTGGATGCACTGGATGGACTTGACTTTGGTGATCCATTTGAGGCAGGTACTGATGAAGACTTCATCAATGAGCTGGCCTCTGAAGATGATGAGGCATAGTACTTTATACCGGTATATTACAAACTACCTACATCTACAAACTAACAATGATATCAAATGATGGGGACCTTTTTAAAGGACGTTTATTTTTTTCTCCACGAGCAGTACACGTGATAGGTCAGGTGGTCTTGACCAGTCAAAAAACCACCAGTCTGCCATTTGTAATCCGGCAGTCCCAGCAGGGACTTGCTAAGCTTTGATCTTTTTATAAGTTAATGCCTCCCGTGGGAACATCCAGGGTAACCAACGATGTAAACATTTTCTCTTAATTCATAGGATCCATTAGATAGCTTCATTTAGGAAATTAACTTCGTAGTTTCCCCTTGTCAAGTCATACGTAACCTCCCCCCCCCCCCCCCGGAATTTCAAAATACTCATTTATCGTGGTCCTAGAGACATAATACTGTAATATTAGGAATAAGTGAAGTAGTAATTTTATCTTTTCATTAGTAATATGTATTTCCCCAGCACCTTTTGGTTGTTTCTTAAGACGTAAATAGTACTAAATAAGAGTATGCCTTTTCTTATATTTCATAGAAACCACAGTTAGTTTACAATCCTGTCCATAGATGACACTACCGTACAGTTTGTCTTCGTCAATGCTGTTTCATGAATATAGACAGATGACAGCACTGAATTTAAAGCTTAAATGTTTACATGGATATTAGTATTTCTACTCTATAATTGTTAGTGCATTAAGATTCATTTAGGTTTATTATTTAATAGATTCTAGTTTATTTGTCAGTGAGTATATTTGTCAACTGAAAGTTGTATATTACAGGAGATTTAATTGCATTCAGTTTAATCAGAAATATTATATTGTGAAGTAAAGTTTATAAGTATTGTAAGGTTTTGTAATTTTCAGGTATGTTTACTTTGTGACTTAAAAGCAAAAATGTGTCTTTTCAGTTTTACTGGTTTGTGTAGTCACAAACAACGGTCTGTACAATCACATAGTAATAGAGCCATACGAGGCTACCCTCTCTTAAGAAGAAAGGTGGATCCACTTTTATACAGATGAGTAACACAAGGTTGAAAGATCTAAGACGTTTGTGAAAATAAAGACAAGTTAACTGTATATGAAACTCTCAAGTTTTTTTTTGTGGATGTTGCCGGGAGCTACAGTAAAACTCGATACCCATTTGGAGGTCAGCCAAATTACATATGCTTTCAAATGAGAGTCCAACAGACTTTATCTGCCAGTAAAGAACAGTCAAGGGAACCGGAGTTGTCAGCTCATTAGTGCATCTATTGATAAACAAGAATTTTAATATTCAAGAACAGTGATACACTATCTGCATGAGCACTTGCCTGTCAACTCGTACCGATAAAGTTAATTATAATAATAAGAACAATAACTGTTGCATCAAATTACTATTTTCGTCTAATGGCGAAAGGGGTTTTATGAAGCACGCGCCACGCCCTGCGTGGGTATATCTACCACGGGTACCGCCCCCAAGTTACTGTAGGTCGGTCTCACCAGCTGGCACTCTCGCGTAGTGATTTGGCTAATCAGAGACCAATTTGTCCTTCAGCCCGGACCGATCCCCGGTCCGTATATAACGAGGTCACCCAAGCGCCATCCTCTTTTGTTTGCCTGCATCGCAAGTTTGCATCACAAAGCTTGAACTCTGCCATTTCAACCCTGAACCGCCGCTGTTTACCAACATCGCTCTTCATCACCGACCAGGTACCACTAAGACAGCGTCAAGGGTGAGTTTATCAGTCATTTGCCAGTGATTTCAGAACTTTGGCCGTGTTGGGTCGTTTTTCCTTTGTCCAGTCGGGTCTGTGTTAAATTACCATGCCGACCTGCATCATGACGTCCCCGTCTGAAGCGTGTACCTCTACTAGTGCCAGTACGAGCGGTTTCGAGTTCACAAACGCCGTTGTACTGGGGGCATCTGAAGTACGATATCTGTCTCGGTACGGCAGACTGCAAGGGGAAGCTCAGACCGAATTTTGGTTTCTCGACTGAAGTCTGCGACATTTACGTCAGTGGTCTGAGCAGATGTACTGTGGCCGAACTGCACCAGCCCCAGGCCCTGTGGCCAATTACTATTGTACAGCCTGAGTTCGTGCTACTTCACACTGGGGGCAACGATCTCGCGTTTGAGGGCCTTGCAGGTCGTCCTGAGGTTGTGGGTAATAGCATTTACGAATTGTGCGCTCAGTTGCACAAAGATATGGGGTTGCAGTCTGTTGGCGTAGCGGCGCTCAACCCTAGATTTCCACCATTTTGTGGTAGACGGTATCCATCCGACTACAACTGCCGGGTAGAAACCTGTAATCAGTATCTAGAGGCAGTACTTGGAGATACTGATTTTGCCTTTTTATGGCAACATAAGAAGTTCAAATGGAAACGCCATCTCTTTGCTAAAGATGGGGTCCATTTTAATGATGTTGGCACCAAACTGTGGTACCTCAGTCTTCGGGGAGCAGTTATTGCCGGTCTGAGAGCCAAATGTAAATTCTAAATTTTCTGATTTTTAAGCTATATCAGTCGAAATGTTTCAGCCTTTGTCATAATTTCTTTATGCTTAATAATAATTTTATTATTCCTTTTTCTTCTCTCTTCCCCTGTTTGAATAGTATATGATCAATGTATTTAAATTCATAGCTGACTTAATTTTTAAAAAAAATATAAAGAAATTAAATAATTTATTATAGTTTAGTTATGGATGGATCTGCACTGTTCCAATTTGGCCATCATGGGTCGATGTTTCATCACAGGTCATGTGGTTATTATCGGGGTTGTGGCCTGACCAAGAAAAATTTTATAGTATTATTTTAATGTTGTACTAATATATATAAAAAGATAGGTTAGGTCTTTTGTCTAGCCCAGACGTGGCCATGGATTGAGGAATTCCCCAGGTTGTTTATTCTTTGGCTGGGTCAAAGTATTCCCCAGTCGTAAATTGGCCTTTGGGTTGACGCGAGTCCCCAGGTCGTATCTCAACTACTTGAGTCAAGCATTCACCTCCTTTTGACGGTATTCTGACAACCGAATTGCTATATATAATTTCATGGTCGGTTACTCTAGATAGGCTGACAACTGGAAATGCAGGCACTTGTACTTTGTTACCCTCTACATCATAATATGGAACTACTCTGCCTGCCATCTGTATAATAAATTCCAGATGCCCCCTAGAAAGAGAAAGGCTCCACAGAGATTGGTAGAAGAGGATCCACCCAGCCCCCCTCATCGTCGAGGTCGCGACACAAACTCAAGATCATCAGCCAGTAGCTCAGCACCGAGCACCAGCGAGGCAGGTATGTCGGAGGCGCAAGTTTTGCGACTTATACGTACCATCACTGTGGAGGTGAATGCTGACGTCAAAGACCGGATGGAGCGTTTCATTGAAGAGAAAAGGCTCCTGCCACGCAATGATTCCTCCCTTGACAGGGCTGCCAAGAGTGCCCCATCCAATGTCACAGGTGAGGTACCCCCACCATCAGGTGGCATTGCAAATGACATCGACGACGATGTTATCAATATCGCAGATAGAGTTAGTGGGGATGTACGTGATTCTATTTGGAAAGAGGACTATATAGAAATGTCAAAGCTCGTGGGTTTGTCCCCTTATGACAAGAGTGGCGAGGAGAGCTCGAATCCCAATCAAATGTCCACCACAAAATCCAGACCACCCATCCTAAACATACATGAATGGACATCCGCCTTTCATGTATACATGGCCGTTTACTGTTCGAAGCCTGATTTTGCTTCTGAAGCTCCTGCCTTCTGCACATACATGGAAGCCATCAGGTCGTTGTATAACAACGGAGATGACTGGTACACATACAACGTGGAGTTTAGAAGGCTTCAGGCAAGCACTGGGCGCCACTGGGATAGGCGTCACCGTGATTTATGGTTAGATTCCCTCACAGTTAGGGGGTTGGGAAACAGGGTACACCTTACCAAAAACTCAGGAGCTACGCAGCTCTTTCCTCGAGGGAATACCACAAACACCTGCTTGGCCTTTAACAAAGGTAGGCCTTGTGCCCGCCAGCCCTGTCAGTTCCACCATCACTGCTACTCCTGCGAAGGCCAACACCCAGCCAGAATTTGTCCCGTCAACCCGCTCTCCCCTCCAACAAAAGAAAATCGACCCAGTCAGGGTGGCCCCAGAAATCAGAGGGGCGCCTCCGCCACAACAACCAATCCGAACCTGCCCCAAAACCAACGAACAAATCTCCCCAACTCGCCTGCCAGGTAATCCCCATTTGCCTTCTCCAGTAGATGCTTCTGTTTTAGATCATTTGCTTCGAAAGTTCAATTTTCCTGTTTCTCAAGCTTTAGAACTAGCCAATGGGTTTTCATATGGGTTTAATTTAGGTTTTGAGGGTCGTTTGACAGACTCTTCCTCTAATAACCATTTATCAGCACTCTCCAAACCAGATGCTGTGTATAAGAAACTGTCCAAAGAACTCTCTGCAGGCCGTATCGTGGGTCCTTTCCCTGTTAAACCCTTCCATCCCTTTAGAATCTCTCTGTTAGGAGTCGTACCAAAGAAAAAACCAGGCCAGTACAGGCTTATTCACAACCTCTCGCATCCAGACCACAACTCTGTGAACACTGGTATACTGCGTGAGGCCAGTCAAGTTTCCTATGCCTTTATACAGGATGCAATAAATTTCATTAAACCTTTAGGATCCTTCGCTTTCCTAGCTAAAACTGACATTGAGGCTGCCTTTCACCTTATTCGTATCCATCCTAAATTTTACCCCCTTCTCGGCTTCTCATGGCATGGCCTATTTTACCATGACAAATGTCTCCCTATAAGTTTTGCTTCATCCTGCAATATCTTTGAAAAGTTCAGCACGGCCTTGGAATTTTTGACAAACCTTTCGCGTAGTCCATGTCTTAGATAACTTTCTCTTTATTAGTGATAGCTGTGAAAAAACAAGAACCATGCTTGAAACTTTCATCAGTTTATGCAAGTCCTTGGGTGTCCCCCTAGCCCACGAGAAAACCAAAGGCCCATCGCAGGTCATTACATTTCTGGGATTTGAAATTGATGTGGTGTCGCAGCACACCAGACTTCCTCAAGATAAGCTGCAGAAAGCAAAGGCTTTAATACAGTCCTTTTTGGCTAAAGATAAAGTCACTTTAAAAGAGTTGCAATCCCTCATTGGTTTCCTCAATTTCGCATGTGCAGTTATCATACCGTGTGTGGCCTTTCTTGGCCGTCTGATAGACAAGACAAGAGGGCTCTCTAAGCCCCATCATCATACCAGATTGAACAAACAGGCTAAAATTGGATCTGAAAATGTGGCTGCAATTCCTCAAACATTTCAACGGCAAATGTTTTTTCACTGATGACCGTTGGGTAGATGCTACCAGTATAAAACTGTACACCAATGCGGCAAAAAGTCTGGGCTTTTGGGCTAAATTAGGGGTGCATTGGTTTTATGGACGGTTTCCCTGGCAATGGAACAACTACAATATTGTTACACTTGAGTTGCTGCTAATTGTGTTAGCCATTGAAACATGGGGTTACATGCTTTCTAATAAACACGTCTCCATCTTCACCGATAATCATGCTCTAGTTTTCATATTAAATAAACAATCCATCCCTGAACATAATACCATGGTCTTGGTCAGAAGATTTGTTTTAGCTACTCTAAAGTATAACATTATATTTAAAGCTCAGCATATACCAGGATTTCTAAATTGTGAGGCGGATGCTCTGTCCCGTTTACAGGTGCAAAGATTCAGAACTTTGGCATCCGATGCTCATCAGAATCCCAAGAGGTACCAACCGCTCTTACCGACCCTGAATTAGAGGAACTGGGAAAATGCCTCATTTTTAACAGCATTGCCTCTTCAACCAACACCGCTTATCGCCGGGTGTGGGACTCTTTCAAACATTTTTATCAACAGCAAGGTAATCTCTCTTGAGCTGTTGTACCTGTATCATCATGGGTGGTCTTCCTGTTTCTTTCAGACTGCTTTCGGGACGGCTGCTCTGGTAGCACATTGGCAACCCTCAGCTCAGCCATCCCGTTTTCACACAAACTAGCTAACAAACCGGATCCCACATCAACTGAAGCAACCAGAAGGCTCATAGCCGGGGCTAAGCGGCTTACACCTTCCATTGATCTATGATACCCGATCACCCATAGCATACTTAATAAGTTAGTTTCTTCTGTCCAACACACAGTGCTTTCTCATTACCACAAGTTACTGTTCACTGCACTGTACCTTGTCTGCTTTTATGGCTTAATTAGACTGGGTGAAGTTATCCTTTCTTCTGCTGTTGTGTCTAGTAAAGTTGTACAAGTGTCAGACCTTTCCCTTTCCTGCGGCCCCCACCCCACTGCTAGCATATTATTACGCCATGCAATAAACCTCCCCTTAGATCAGTGTCAGTCAGTGTCATTTCAGTCACAGAATTCCAACCCGTGCCCGGTGACAGCCCTTTCCAAATTTTGTTTAGTGGGGGGTCACGCTCCTGGCCCTCTGTTCGCATCCCCAGTAGGTGTGCCCATCTCACGCGCACAGTTTAACGATCAGCTCAAAATAGATCTGGAATTTTGTTATCTTAACACTAGCAAATTTAAGGGCCATAGCTTCAGGATCGGGGCTGCGACTGAAGCTGCAGCCCAAGGTAAAACAGATGCTCAAATCCGGATTTTGGGCCGTTGGAAGTCAAACGCCTTCCAAAAGTATATAAGATTACACCTGGCCCATTAACAGGTTTAAATTTAAGCTTGTTTATAAAACCACAGTTATTCTGTCTCTTAGTCCAGAAGCTGGTGTCTCATGTGAGCCCAGCATTTTTTTGGATTATTAAGATTTTTGTTTTTGTGGATTCCATTCCTGAAATGGCGCGAAGCCAATTATCTCACAACTCCATTATATCTGGGTAACAATTTTACCAGCGTTTTCAGCGTTGCAGGTTAATTGCCATACGTTAGTAAGTGGTTTATCTGTAAGTTTTCCACTGACTAGGCAGGTGTCTCATGTGAGCCCTGTTTTTACTTCACTCATAGACCTTAGGTTACTATAACCTAGCTTACTTCCTTGCAGGTGTCTCATGTGAGCCCTGTTGTGAAAAGTAGATGATAGATTAAGTTGAGTATATTATAGCACATTGTATAGATTGTAGCTAGATATTAAATTTTGTACTTCTTAGGTCTATTCTCTCTACATTCACTATATGAGTGTCAATGTCTCATGTTAGCTTGGCTTCTCGAATAGTTTCTTTAGTCTTACTATACCATCTTATTGTTTAGAATGCACTTGCGTATTCCCTTCTAATACTGTTAGACTCAGAGTATTTATGGGTTGTGTCAGGCCAAAATGTCATACAGTTATTTAATTGTTGTAAGCGCCAACTCTTGCACTTCTGTATGCTTCACTGATCAAGTGTGTCCCTCAGTGTCTTATGTGAGCGTGGGTACTCACTATGGGGGTAGGGATAGTAACTACACATGCTATACATATCTACGATGTTATGAGTGCCATTTTGTCACCATCCCTGAGAGTTCCCATTTGTCCTTTTTGGCGATGCAGGCAACAAACACCTTCATTTGTATGGTGGGGGGTCACTCCAGTCCCAGTGGCGGTTTAGACCCCACCATAAAATGATGTCAATAATATATATATTGTGTAATCTTATTTTGGTCTTGGGTTCCAACAACTGGAACCAATAAATTTTGCGGCCCCATGGGCCCATTTCACTTAAATCGGGAGTTTTAACTTGATGGATGCGTGGTGTGTGTGTAATAAACAAAGTATTTGTATCAGCGAAGTTGCTGTATGTGTTTGACTGTTTTTTCTTGTAAACGTGTACCTGTTTACATGACACACCAACATCTCATGCAATCTGAACTATTTTATGACATATGATTTCTGCCTGTGGATACAGCTCAGCAAAGACTCATTTTTGCATCACCTGGTGACATCAAAGTGATATACTGCAACAGTGAACCTATTTCTTCTTGGAACCTTTTGTTTATCTGGACCTGCCACTTCAAGAATCAGACTTGTGCAACCAGTTTGCTGATACCATTGCATATGATATCATTGCATATATTTATACATTATTGTGCATATGCTACTTCCAACTGATGACATTTTCCAAACTGAATAATGATGCGGGCATATGTGATAAGGCTGAGAAATAATTATGACAACATTTCATGTTTAACCCTAGCCCAGCAGCTCAATATTGAATTTTATGAGTCTGGTGAATTAGATTACAAGTTTTTAACTACCAAGACTATGTATTTGTGCATTCTCTTGACAAAACAGAGAATATCCCATTGTACCATTGCCTGGTAAGACTATTGATGATATTTTGATTGAACTTCATAACTGTTCATAGAATTACACTGAAGCTGCAAAGGGAAAGGAACTGTTTAATATTTTTAACTGCATCATTTAGACTTCTTTATTTATACCACTGTGGTTAAAGCAAAGACACTTAACTCACAGTATTAGTAACATACATATTCTTCACAAGTCATATATTTGTACATGGTTTTACCTGATTCTATGCTTGTGAACTTAGTGTTGTTAATGCTGTCACATGATCACTGTTTAGAACATATTAGGGATAGTTAGGTAACTTTAACTGTACAGATGCTTGCCATATTAGATAGTCAGTATATACTCCATGATATATTCTATCATCAAGTTAACAAGGGACCCATTGGTCACGGCGCTCAGCTGTTATATATGATAAAAAATATGATTTGGGAAAGAGGCACATGCTGGTTTTGTGTGGTAATAAATATAAGCTTTATTATGAGTTGCTGGTGTTTAGCTTATGTATGATTTTGATAGTATCTTTGGAGACAGGGAAGAGGATTGATTTTATTTATTTTACTAACAAATGGAGTGCTATTGTCACACAGATTTTGACTTGGCCATATAACTTATAAGCAACACATATAAAAATACTTTCATTTTTACCTGAATTCCCAATCTTATGCAATAAAATTTTGTAATGCAGTACATATTCATATTCGTATTCAAATACATTTGCAAAGCATTCGCACCATGTCTAGTATTTATTCAGTTTTAGCCAAACAATGATGTTGAGAATCCAGAATATACAAAATTCACAAATTTAAATAATGATCATAAGTACCTGGTTTTATGGCTTTTATTTAAATTTAAAAAAAAAATAAATGTAATATATTCACTTTGGACTACTTTCACATCAATCTACACACTAGACACAGTAGGAATCTAGATTAATATTATCAACTGCACCTTTGTCTATCATTAATTTCCTTCATATGATCCCTAATGATCAGTAATGAATAATATGATTGATTTTTTTTATCATTAAAATTTAACTGAAAAATACCATAGGTGACTGTATGGTGATATTTTGAATAACACTGACATTCTATCCATCCATACAAAATTCTTACATCATCAGTAACTTCAAGTTATTTTCGGTTACTCATCAACTAACAAATTCCTTTTCTATTAATTTTTATTTAATTTGTTATAAAAAACCAATAAAAAATTATTAATTTATTGTTTATAGTTATGTTGTTTTTCAAAACAACTACTAGATGAGTTGGGTTGGACACCTGGATCAACTGTGGCTGGGCATTACTTGCTTGGCTGCCCCAGTGTATGCCTCCCTCAAGCATGCATAATCTGATGAAAGGTCAACAAGGTCAACATACAGGTGACTGAAGAGGGGCTGGATTGAGCCTGGGTCTGTTATGGTCTCATAAAAACATTAATAAAAGCTACAGTATTTGGCCAATTTCTTTCAGCTTTCTAAACTACAAAGATGAAATCCTTATGTGTGCATGATATGAAAATTATATCAACAGTTTTCTCAGGAAACAAACGTGCCATGGTCAAATTTGGACAAAATTTAGGGTACTAATTTTATATTTATACTAATAACTTATAAAATTTGAAAAATTCAGAACTAATTTTGGGTATTCAATTGAATCTTGATTAAATAATGTTACATCCCTGACAAAAAATCTCTAGCTTCAGCAATCCTCTTGTTAAGGGAGTAAATATATTTCTTGATTTTTTAAAAAGTGCATTATGTTTGGGCCCATAACTTAAAACAATTATGCAATACTGACATCATTTCTGGCATGTGCATAGCGAATGTATAGAAAAATATGTATATTATAAATGATCAAAGTCAGATCCGTGGTTTTGATTTTAGGCTGTCTTACAGTGTAACGATGGGTTTTAATGGAAAAATGAAGTTTTTCATTAATATTTTGAAGGAATTAAGTCCTAGTGATCAAATTCTTGGCATGGCAGGGGATTTTGGAGACATCTAACTGTATGCCAAATTTAAGGAACTTAGAGCTGAAGCTGGGGAGCTGAGCTCTAGCAAACTGCATAACACTAGCTTGATGTAAACAATATGTGACATGGTGCTTGAAAACTTGAATAAAATCTACAGTTTTTGATCAACTGGTTTCAAATTTTTGGTGTTAACAGACAAAATGCTAACAAAAACATGCTATGAAAATTAACTCCAAATACTTACAGGAAAAAAACGTGCCATGGTCAAACTTGGGCAAAATTTAAGGTACCAATTTTATATTTTTGCCAATATTTAAAAAAAATTATCAGATTTTGATCTAATTTTTGGTATACAATTAAATTTTGATCAATTAAAGTTGTATTACTGAAAAAAGTCCCTACCTTTAACACTTTTGGTCTTAAGTGACCAAATATCTTTCCTGATTTTTTTTACAAAGTCCATTATGTTTGGGCCCATAACTTTTTTAAATTAAATAATACTGACTTAATTTCTGGCATGTACATAGGAACTATATAGAGGAATATTTATGGTAAATATGAAGAAATCCAGATGAGTGGTTTTGATATTAGGCAGTCCTGAAGTGTGAAAATAGATTTCTAATAAAAAATTGAGGTTTTTCCTTAATATCTCAAAGGAATGAAGTCCTATTGACCCAATTTTCGGCATGGTAGGAGATTTTGGAGACATCTAATTGTATGCCGAATTTCAGATTCGTAGGTCCAATGGTGTCGAAACGTGCCAGTCTTACGGACGGACATCCGGACGGACGATGGACAATGGACCACGACTATAGCTCAGATGACTTTTAGTCAGCTTAGCTAAAAATTGTAAAGTTCAAACAGTTTGTCTACAGTAAGGTCTGTTTTGGGTGAAAGTACATAAATATTAATGCATGGGATCCCAGGGATCTTAAAATGACATTTGCAACATATTTAACTGAAACTTTTAAATACAGCCATAGGTGGCACTTGTGGTGTTTAGCATTCTTAATTCATACCAAAGGTAAATAGGTATATTGCTAGTGTCTAGGTAAAAGCAAAAGAGCACATTTTCCTTTTGGATTAATCTGTAAATGAAAGATAACTTGTTCAGAAATTCAGTCTTGGCTACCCTGAGTTGGTACTGCCTATTTAGCCATAATTGACTTGGAGCAGATCATTCCTAAATTGTATTCTGCTCATCAGTATCCTTGCTCTCTTGTGCCTCTCGTTGGTGATCCATCTCGTTAGGGATCTTAACCGTCTTTTTATCTAGAATTCATTACGCATATTTATGTAGTTTGCATAAACACAGTGTTTCAATATTTTGGGTCAATCCCAGGTTTTGTATCATTGAATTTCAATATGAGTACCACGGGGGAAACTGAACCAACCAATAGTAGGGATGTACCGGACGCTGTAGGTAAGTCAGTGCAAGAGGTAAGACGATCTAACAGAAAGACAAAACCAACAGAGAAGGCAAGAGAGGGTAAGTTGCAAGAATTAGAAGGCCAATTTGAAATTGCCTTTGACGAACTAAATGAGATCATATTCAAAAGGCAAACTACTGATTTACTAGCAGAGAAAATCAGTGACCTTTCTCATGATGAGCCATCAAAGGACATATTGACTGCCATTGTTCATGCCTGTTCAGTAATTAATGTCAAATAGATTGAAAGACTGCTCCACAAGGAAGATGCACAGAGCACCATGTCAATAAGATCATGCATCACTCATGCCTCTAAGATGTAGAGACAGTCTAAGTGTTCATCTACATCGTCCAGATGACAAGAAGTGGCTGTCAAAGCAGCAGCGCTGGAGGCCGAACTTGCTGGAGCTCATGAAGAAGAGGAACTGGAGGAAGAGTTGAAGCAGCTTGAAATTGAAAAGGAAAGAAGGCGTGATAAAGCTAAGGCCAGACAAATGGAAGAAGAAAGAGGACAAATGGAAGAAGAAAGAAAAACGAAATGAGGAAGAAGCAGAAGTGGAGGCAAGAATTCCTCGGTGCCATCAATATCTGGAGAGGAAGAAAAATGAGCAGCAACTACGTTTAGAGAAAGCCACATTGAAAGTTTATGACCAGGAGGCCCTGGAGGTCAATACTACATCATCACGTTCCGTAGGTTCAAGGTTTAAAATGCCTGTCACCACTGAGGAGAAAGAGCCTTACGTACGTTGGCCATCCGGACCATTGTGTGAACCAATTGCCGCTGACAACTTAACAGCTCGGCCTCGTTCACCTTCCAGTGACCCACTTCGCATGACACAGCATTCACAGGCTCATCCATCTTCCTCACAATTCCCTCAAAACGGAAGTGAAAGAACTGTCCACTGGACGTCCTGTATCGCCAAGTCGCCAGGCGTCATGTTCCGTTATGAAGAAAACGCCTCAGATGCATGGCCTCCCAGGACCCTCACTTCAAGTACACTCTGCCAGAGAAAGGACCACGCCAGAGAGGCCTACTGCAGAGGAAATGCCCTTAGGCTCCACGCCTTTTTACCCATCCCTTCCTGGCAACGACAACATCAGGCAATCATGACTTCTGTTGTGGTCAACAGACTTCCACTGCCAGAGCCTACCATCTTCACAGGAGATCCTTAGGAATATCCAGATTGGAATGCATCATTCACTGCACTTGTTGAATCGCATGTTAGCCTACAACCTCAAGAAAGGATTTACTACCTGAAGAGATACCTTGGGGGAGAAGCCAAGAAAATAGTCAGTGGGTATTTCCTGCTGAGAACCGAGACAGCCTACCAGAAAGCAAGAAAGGTCCTTGAAGAGTGTTTTGGAGACCCCCTGACTATTTCTGAACATTTCAGAATGAGACTGGCCAACTGGCCAAAGGTCATGGATACTGATGGAAAAAGACTTAGGAAACTTGGCGATTTTCTCACACAGTGCGAGGCTGCCATGTACGATATTCATGAGCTCAGTATCTTAAATGACCCTCAAGAAACTGTAAAGATACTGCAACACCTTCCAGATAACATTATTAAAGCATGGAATAGATAGGCTGCTCATCACAGGAGGGAAAGGGGTGGCTATCCTGGTTTCGCAGCATTGAGTAATTTTATCAACGACGAAGCTGATATTGTGTGCACTCCTTTAACCTCCTTAAGCTCCATCAAAGCTAGGAAGGAAACCAAAGAAGGAATTGATAGGCAAAGAAAACAGGGACCCGATGCCAACGCACTTGTCACAGATACGCAGCATGAGGAAGTACAAGGGTTATTCTGTACTTTCTGTAAGAAGTCAAACCACTAACTCCTTTCATGCAGATCGTTTGCAGGCAAGAAGGGTGAAGAGAAAAGAGATTTCATAAGAAAGCACAATCTCTGTTTCGGTTGTTTATCTGCAGGACACATATCTAAGAACTGCCAAAATAGAATGAAATGTAAGAGCTGCGATGGCAAACACCCACATGTATGCACGAAGATATAACAAGGGAGAATTACGGTATTGTAAGTGAGAGCAAGTCCAAAAGCAAAGGAAGTGCTGTAAGGACTAAGGAGTCTCAGACTGATAATTCTTCTCAGACTGAACCAAGAAGTAGCACCTGTAATGCAGGAGCCAATTTCCTCCATGGTTGTTCCTGTATGGGTCTCCACTCGAATTCAACAGGATTCGGAACAATTATTGTATTCTATCTTTGATACACAATCAGACAGCACTTTTGTCCTAAGCCAAGTAGAGGACAGACTATAAAGTGTAAATCAAGAAGCCACTCGACTTCGGCTCACAACTTTGACGTCCACGGATAAGCTTATTAGCTGTCAAAAATACAAAGATCTAGTAGTAAGAGGATATGATTCGGATGTTCGGATTCCTTTGCCAGCAATCTATTCCAGAGATCAAATTCTATTGGACACATCCCCATGCCTGACGTTGCCGAAAGGTGGCCCCACCTGAGAGATATTGCTTCAAAGATACAGCCTCTGCTAAATTGCGAGACTGGATTACTCATTGGGTACAACTGCCCTCAGGCATTAGCACCATGTCATTGCATTACTCTCAAGTTATTTTTTTGTGGATGTTGCTGGGAGCTACAAAGATCTTTAAAGGTTTTATAGTTTTTCCCCTGTTAAGTCTTAGTCAATGTACATGGAAAGAAAAATAAGCTCAATCCAATAGTTTTTCAGATGCCTGATTTTTTGCAAAAATTTGTGATCCGATCTCCTGCCATTTTTGAGATAGTATGGGTTAGTGTACAGACAATGGATGATGCCAAACCATCGCATTAGCTAAAAGGTTCGCTAAAAATGGAGGGTTCTGCTATATTTTTTAAGGAATGTCACAATGACTTAGTTTTCTCTTTGAAGGACTTGTACACAACTTTTAAAATTGACCTGTCAACCCTTGGTCAAATGGTTTCCAGATATGCTTATCTGATGTACAGATGGGTACCAGTCATTGCTGTAGCTCAGCTAACTTTCAGTCAGCTGTGCAAAAAAGTATAGGGGCACTTTTTTCTCTTTGAAGGACTTATACACAACTCTTAAAAATGACCTGTCAACCATTAGTCCAATGGTTTCCAAATATGCTTATGAACAGATGGGTACCAGTCATTGCTGTAGCTCAGCTAACTTTCAGTCAGCTGTGCTAAAAAGTATTGGGGCACTTTTTTCTCTTTGAAGGACTTATACACAACTCTTAATAATGACCTGTCAACCATTAGTTCAATGGTTTCCAAATATGCTTATGAACAGATGGGTACCAGTTATTGCTGTAGCTCAGCTGACTTTCAGTCAGCCATGCTAAAAAGTATAGGGGCACTTTTTTCTCTTTGAAGGACATATTCAAAACTTTTAATAATGACCTGTTAACTATTAGTCCAATGATTATCAAATATTTCTTATCTAATGTACACAGGTACCAGTCATTGCTGTAGCTCAGCTAACTTTCAGTCAGCTGTGCTAAAATAATAGATCAATGCAAAGCTTCAAAACTTTCAAAAATAATGAGATCAAAGCATTGCTCCGTAAAATTTCACAACTGTGGAACAGTCCCAGACCATTACTCAGTAAAGGTCTAGTTCAGTTTACTTACAGTCAGTTGGGCTAAAAGTTAAATTCCATGAATAAGCTCAGAAATAATCTGGACATGAAAAGTTCTGGCTGAAGTGTCTAGAGTGATGCAAATTTCCAGTTGTTTTTTAATTTGGGAGATCTCTTTGCTAGGCAACATGCCACAACTGTAAAAAACAGACAGAGCACATCTTTTGGTCTCAGCTATGCACATAATTAAAGTGTGCTCCACTGCCTTTAAATATATCACCTACCTTTCTTTGGTTCCTCACACATTCTGCATGAGGCCATCTCAGCCAGTTATGTAGGTTTCCTACCTGTTGCCAGCAGTTCTACACTTTCTGCAGTGCACCCTTGTCCAAAACCAAGGCCTACCTTCATGCAGGGTATGGTTGATTCAGAGGATGTTAGCCGATCAAGATTGTTCCGTTTTCCTCCACAGCTAAATGAAACATAAATTCATGTTTTATTGCTGGATTCTCCATGATTCAAAAAGGCTTTCTGGGATAAGATATTTTGGACAGTAAAAATATTCATGTATGAACTGAAGTTAATTGGACTGAAATAACATATTTCATTTTAAACAAAATTTGGTTTCAAACAATTTTAAAGGACTATAAATTCATAAGGTTTCAAACCATTCTCAGTCTGCTTTCAATCCAAATTTGGCATTCATACAGCAATCATATTTCCTTATAAGGACACAAGGACAACTCCCAAGACAAAACATTAGTCATGGATTCATTTAATTCAACAGAATCCAAAGTGCTACCTGCCAGGATGGCCAGTGCCTAGCCAAATTCCTAGGAATGGGGTCCGGACATCTGTTGCAACTGGTTAATCCTGTGATTTGACCCTACATCAAGACAAGATTCTTATGTTAATTAATTGGGAGATCTAAGCAAAATATCCCAAACATCCTCATAGATGATGGTTTCCTCATGGGTCCCAATGACAGCCCCTCCTTAACCTTCCCATCATGGCTTGCCAGGCTGTACACAGGAGCTGATGGAGAAAACAATTATCTGACTTTCTTGAGAGAAAGTGCAAATTCTTTCACACATTGAACATTAAGCAACATTCTATTTCCTCAACTACATAGTATGCGCAATAGGTAGCCTGAATCTGAAAGCCAAACATTAGTGTTCTGATCCACTCCAGTCCTGCTACTCCTGTAAACAAAAAGAAGTAAAAACCTTGGAGCCACTATAGAATTAGTGCCTACCCATGAATCCAAAAATATGGATAAAGGAATAGTACTCAAGCTAAATATATATTTATTATATTATATATTTGATGGGGATAGAGTAAAAAATGGGGTGTGGAATTTGGGGGGGGGGGGGGTTAAAAAAAAAACAAATATTGTCACTGCATCTGTCTTGTTGTTCTTGCATATCCATCTCCCTGATCCCTTATCTGATCTATCACTTCTGCTGCTGATGTGATACTTAGGAAAGTAAGAAATCCTAAGAGATAGAGAAATCAATGATTATTACAAACATGCAAACAAATAAAGATACAATGGTGTATACTGGAATCGATCCTCCGACCTTCCACATTGCTGCCAGGAGTGTAACCCCTATGCCATCAAGGCATTCATGCTGGCTAATGTTCAGGGGTTGTATTTACATTAAAGGCCGTTCAGTACACTTGGTCACTTGCATTGCACAGTCCAATGGTTATGTAACAGTTACTTATGTAATAAATATTGGTCAATATTGCCAAGGCAGTTATTCTGCTGACGTTAACAGCAGACATATGTCGTCCGACAGTGACTTCGAGTCCCTGATGATACCTAGATTTCGGGAAAAAAACTTGATAGTATCATCAGAGAAGAGACTGGTGTGACCCTGAAAGGCTCACAAACGTGCGGCGGAAAAAGAAAAACTGGTCATGATGACACGGGATTCCCCAAAAGAATGAAGGAATCAGAAACTGACAGTTCTGGAGGTTCCGTGAGGGGACAGCAGAAAACCAGTGCCTGACAGGCCAGAGTTCATCATAAGCAAAGGTTGGTGGCAAGATCACGTAGCAATGTACAGAAACATTGATGCAGTAACACAGTGTACATTGGTGGGTGAAAAAAAAAACTGTAAGAAATGCTGCAACACAGTACCATATTAGCAAAGGCAGCTATCAGCGGAAGAATCTGCCACCTTTAGACAACATTATGTGGGAGACATTGACGCAACAGATATTAATATCAAAAGAGAGCACAATAAATTGGCTGAAGGAGGTTGAACTGCTCAAGGATAAAATCTTGAACGTGTTATCAATGTGGACAAGCTATGTCACTTGTGAGTACCGCCAAAGGCACTACTAGTGATACCTACAAATGGCGTTGTCAGAAAAAGCAACCCAAAAAACATGATGTGCCTCTGTCTATCAGACATTGGAGTTGGTTTAGTTTTACCCAATCTCACCATTGAAGAAATCATCAAGCTAACGTATATGTGGTCGATAGGCATGACACAATGTCAGATGATGGGGGAACTCAAAGTGAGCAGCAATACTTGTGTATACTGGTGTAACTTTTGCAGAGAGGTATGTGAACACAATATCCTCTCACAGACGGATGATGCACAAATCGGTGGAGATGGAGTGATCATTGAAATCAACAAGTCAAAATTTTCAAAACGAAAATACCTCAGAGGTCATATGGTCAAGGGTTATTGGGTTTTTGGAGGGCAGGAACAGAGGGATAAGAGTAAAGTGTTTATGTTTGTAGTCCCAGACAGATTAAAGGAGATGCTGCTGCTACTTATCAGGAAATACATTAAAGCCGGCTCAATCATAAGCTCTGACTGCTGGAAATTGAACGATTGTTTGACTGATCATGGGTACCAGCATGAGACTGTGAACCACATTCAGAATTTAAAGACCCGGTGACAGGATGCCACACAAATTCAATAAAAGGAGATTGGCAAAAGGTTAAAAGCTACCTCGGCGTTTACATATGGAGATTATGCCATCAGGGGCAGAATTTATTTTGTGAATTTTTTAAATCCGTTAAAACCCCCAATTCCCTCCCTGTGAATGGTGGTTTTGTTAGAAAACTGTTGTGAGCTTTTCTGAATTAATGAGAATTTTCTCTGTTAAAGTTTATATGCCAGAGTAAGCCAACCGAAAATTTTCCCTTATTGGGATTATTATCGCCCAACCCGCCTCGTTCTCGTGTATCTAGGTCACACTTCCGTTTCCTGTAATCACTTTTTTCGATGGCGGAATGAAGTGGACTGGGAGGGAGCGTTGGTTGTAATACAGAAAAGCTCACAACAGTTTACTAGCAAAACCACCATTCACAGGGAGGGAATGGGGGGGTTTATTACGTAAACATAATTGTGAGCTGTTTCTGTGTAAATGAGAATATAACAGATAAACCTTGGGGAGGGGATACCTACCTGGAACGACGGAATGAGGAGAACAACACTGCAGTGATGAAGCAGACGAAGACGTCGTTGCCGGAACAGATGGAGGAGGCGAGGACGGTCTGGAGAACTGTAGGACCACACCCACCGCAATCACAGGGCCAAAGGAATAAAGGCCTGAAGCTTGTAACTTGACATCCTTGAGATAGAAGCGGGTGAAGGTAGAAAGCCACTTCCAATAGCCTTTCTTGACCAGTTGACTTGGGGATATCTGCGAGAAATGTCATGAGCTTTGACATGAAGCTGCTCTAAGGTTGATGGAGAAGCAGAGATATATGCTGAGATAATGGTAATTTTTAGCCAGGCACTAATGGTGATAGGGCTAATTTCTTTGTTTGAAGTGGTGACTTTCGTTGAAATAAACAACTTCTTGCGCCCCCCCCCTCCCCCTTAACGAATGAGTAGCTTTAAGATAGTAAAGTAAAGCACGAACAGGGCAATTGGTAGCCCCGTAACGGTACTGTCTGTTAGGGAGGGCCGGAACGTGCCAGGTTAACGGAGGATCATCAAATGATGGTTCTTCTTATAAATTCCGTAGGGAAATGTAAGGTGGCCGATGAACCGTCGGCCGCAATTTGTGTAAATTTCAAATTGGCCACTAGGGCATGAAGCTCAGAGCAGCGACCAGCAGATACAAGAGTAAGGAGGAAACCGTTTTTCCGAGACAAATGCAGAAGATGCCTCGAACGAAGCGGTACATAAGGGGGTCCCCGGAGGTGATGTAAGACAACGTCCAGACACCAGGAAGGAGAGACGTAGCAAGGAGGAGAAGCGCGGGCATGTACCCCCATGATAAAATCCGTCACCAACGGATGACGGAGGACAAGATCGAGACTCCCCGGACGGAGGACCGACAGCAGGGCGGCACGATAGCCACAAAGAGGCGGTTAGGAGAAATGTTTATCCTGTAGTAAATAAACGACGAATTCCAATAACGCCCCAAGCGACGGATCTAAAGAAGATTCCATGGTCAGACGCCCAAGCGGTGAAGAGACGTCACCGGGAGTCATAGATGAGGTCAGAAGAACTGCGACGTGGAGCCGAGGCAAGGAGAGCAGCTGGACTTGAAAGGTCCTGATCCTGGGGAAGAGCGATCAGAGTACACATGCGCACAGAGGGCATGACCGAATTGGAAGGTGTGCTCAGGGGAACTACGAGAGATCAATCCGGAGCAGTATAAGAAGTGGTGGTTGGGAGAAAAGCAAGCGCCACAGGGGAAACCAGGGAGTTGCAGGATGAATGGGAGGATGAGGAGGAGATCCATTTGGTCCGCACGGGGCAGACAGAGGATACGGGGGATGAGACAGGGCACCAGAAATGCATAGAGAAACCGGTGAGACCAAACGGATGGCAGGTGGTCGGGGAGACGGTCGTAAGGGTGACGTAGAGGCGTCAAGGTAGGAACGAGGACGGGGGGAGGGAAAATCGAATATATCGATATCCGGACGCCCCAGTCGAGTGAAGAGACACTGAAGTACGGAGAGCGGAAGGACGACGGGCCGAGGTGGAGACGAGGGGCGACGTGAAAGGGCGTCTGTTAGAAAGGTCGATACGCCCGGCAGATGAAACGCACGGATCGAGGCCCATAGTGTGATACATAGATCGAACAAGAGGTAGGTCTCCTGCATCAATGAGGGAGACCGAGTACCGCCCTGCTTGTTAATATATGCCACCACCGTGGTGTGTTCGGTCATGACGAGTATGTGACGGCCGAGGAAGTGGCGGGGATCAACGGGGGATCACACGACGGACGGCGCAAATTTCGAGGACATTGATATGATGGAGTGCCGACGGGGCCAGATGCCCGAGGCGTGGGCCATATGGGCACCCCAACTGAGGAGAGATGTGTCGGTGAATACCATACAATCGATCACCTGAGAGAAAGGAACTCCCTGAAGGAGAAAGGAAAGGTCCAGCCAGGGGCGAAGGGTCCGCCGTGTGAGTTGAAACAGGAGGACCGCAGGACAAACCGAACGGAGATGGAGAAGGCCATAAGTGCGAAGGAGAGACTGAACAGGACGGAGATATAACCAACCGAAAGGAACGAATTGGCGGCCCAGTTGAGAATGCCGTAAAGAGAAGCAGCAGCCCGAGAATCGATACGGCGAAACGCAAGAAAGGTAAGGGAACACAGATATGCCCTGGGAGTGGAGGTAACGAGTGACCGTGTGGACGAGCAGCGTAAAAATCCAGGGGCCACCTGGATTCCGAACTGAAGGGCACGGAATATACACGCGATTCTGGTAGGCGAACCGAAGAAACAGTAGGGATGATGGATGGATCAGAACGTGACAATATGCATCCGTAAGGTCCATTTTGAACTGCCAATCCCTCAGACTGGTAATGCGGTTAAATGACCCAAAAGGGGCGCTTGAAAGCGATAATCGGGTGTCCTCGTCCGTGCGGTTTCGGAACCAGCAAAAGACGAGAGTAAAATCCCCTGGTGGAAGGGGGAAACTCGAGAATCGCCCTCTTGTCAAGCATAGACTGAATGGCCTCCTCCAATGCCAGACGGTTGATCGGATCAGTGGGAGGCTGAGTGTAGAACCATTGCAGGGTGACTGAAGGATCATGCAAAAACGTAATACGGAACCCGAACTTGATTGTGCTGAGAACTAAACGATGTGACGTTATGCTCGCCCAAGCGGGGAAAAAAATAAAAGGGTCGCTTAGACGAGCACCAACCGCACTTAATGAGTCATTGCTTGGTCGAACCTTGGCGCGAGGAACGACCGCGAAAAGGCTGTGCACGACTGGTACGGCCGGAAGGACGGGAAGACGAGACGATGAGAAGGCCGCACTGGAAGGCCGTGACCGCGGGATGCGGTAAGACAAGTGCGGAGCAGGAGTTGCTGATCGGTGGCGGGCCTGCCGGTTGGAACGATCCAATAGACAGTCGAAAGAGGGGCCGAAGTTGGCCGCCAAAGAGAAGAGAACCCGTAAAAGGTTGAGCGTAAAGCTCAGCCAATTCAGCCGGAGTGTGGGAATCAAGGTACGTTATGAATGGAATCAGGCCGAGCGGCGCTGTAAAATTTCTACAATACACCAAATAACCGGCTGGAGTTCAGCACAGCCATGGGCAGACGCTTGCCAGATATCGTTTAGTGTGGTCTGATCCGTTGAGACAGCGAGGAGGCTAGTGTAAATCATTCACCATCCCCGCCGACGGACGGCCGAGCCCCTCTAAATCCGACAGTTGACAGTCGGTTAGCGGGGGCGGATGAAGAAAATAAGGTTTTTCCATCCGCGAACGGTTGTTCCAGCCCAGAGTCTAGACGTATGGGCGCCTAAGGAACGGCCGGATGATCCGGAAAAGGGATCAAACGATCAAAACATGTCGCCCGGTACCCTCGGGAGGGCCAGAGGGTGCCGGGGGACCACGCCTTATTAGACCCGGGCGGTACCGGGGCCCCGGTAGTGGTTGAGAACGACCCCAAGACGGCAGTGTGGGGTTCCCCTTAAAGTTCAACCGTATGAACGGTGAATTCCATACACACCGGCGGTGTGGAGGAAGGCGATTGAAGGGTTGCCGGGGAAGTCCGAGGCTGTAGCCGACGGGACTTAGGACCGTCTGATTGCGTCTCCTGCGTGGAGGTAGCAACTAGGTTCCAGAAGCGCAGATTTGCTCGCCCGCCAATCCTGGCGCTGGAGTGCAATCTCCGACCCCTGGTCTGTAGCCAGGGCGGGATCGGCAGCAGAAGATGAAGGCGATGCCTGAGAACCCCTTGAAGCGGGATTCAATGAATCCCGTGGAGCCAGAACGACCGGAGGCTGGAAAAAAAGAAGCAGCGGTCGGCCAGCAGCCGGATCGAGCAAAGAAGCCACTGGAACCGGGCCCGCAGGCGGAACAGCAGCCGGAGTCTGAAACAAAGAGGTGGATGGCCGGCCACGGATCGCAGAACAGCCCGCCGGAGCAGCTGGAGTCACAGGAAGTGAGGGCGGCTGAAATAAAGCGGAAGCAGGAGGGCCAGAATGACCTACCTCAGCTCTATGAAGCCCTAAGGAATCCAGCGTGACAGCAACAGCCAGCTCCGTAGACAAGGAAGGAAGCTGGCGGGGGCCCGGCGGGGAGGGCAGTGGTCGAGGTGAGAGAACCGGGGTGGTGAGGCAACCGGACAAACGGACGCGAGTCTAGACGAATCGTCTAGATCCGACAGCAGTGAAGAGCAAAACTTGAGAGTTTACTCAAATGGTATAAGTGGACTGGGGTCAAAATGTGAAGCCTAGTGAACAGGGGAGGACTTATGTTGAAAATGAAAGTAAAGAATTTAGCGGTAGAAACTACCAGGGAAGTAACTTCACAGGTTGGAGTGGATGGGGAACGTAACACGGACGTGTTGCATCCACCTATGGTAGGACCCCCCCCCCTTATGGGAACAACGGGACCAGATAAGGTCACCGTGTAGGGGGAACCCCTACAACCGGGGAATGGGACCAGGCATGGAACATGGCCCATTTGTCAGAAGACCATGTCTGACAATAGATGCAGGGATCAGCAGGGCCCCGGCAGATGTGATTGTGAGAACGGCAGGTGAAACAATTGAGGTGAGAATCCAAAGTTGGGATTAATTAACCACAAGGAGCACAATAAGAGGGGTCTCCATGGCAGGAAGGGAAAAAGAATCACTACTTACAATTCAGTTGGCAAACCTGACTGTACAAACCAAAACAGTGGACGAATCGCGCAGAGCGTGATTACACGTCCATCATGGCGGACGCCAGAAGAAAAAAGTGATTACAGGAAACAGAAGTGTGACCTAGATACACGGGAACGAGGCGGGTTGGGCAATAAAAGGCCCAATAAGGGAAAATTTTTGGTTGGCTTACTCTGGTGTATAAACTTTAACAGAGAAAATTCTCATTAATACAGAAACAGCTCACAATTATGTTTACATAATAAAACCCTGTATAACGGGAAATGCAGCAAAGCCAGCTGCCACTTTTGTGCATTGTGAGTTGTGTGTGAATACTTGTAACATAGCCGGCTTGTATATACGTTATCAGTTGACAATATCATAAGTTGAGAATATCAGTTCACTTTCATCCCCGTTGCCATTCATGAAGATGGGAGAGAAGGTGTGCAAAGAAACAAAAAGGTAAATCGTTAAAAAATATAGACCTATGTTATTCTTATATTCCCTGTTAATTTGGGGGGTGACCCCCCTTGATGTCTCATACGTACATGTAAATATGTGAGTGAGTAATATTGGGGAGAGACCCACCCAAACCCCCCCCTGTTGTGACACCGATACATGTAAATATGTTTCTTAGTTAGAAATATTGGGGGGAGACCCCCCCCCCCCATGTCATGCATGAGTGTATAAAGGAATGTATCGTGAAAAATGAAAAATCCCCGAGGAGCCCCATGGCAGGTGTTGGTTTCACCACAGTTTGTATAAAGTTTGCCAAACAGGTTGTGAATGTGCAACATGGCGTGAGGGGAATGATATGGCCTTGTCGTGTTATGTTTGGATAATTATTGAGGGGAGTAGCCTTACACGGTCCTTACAAGTATTCATGAAGCAACATTATAGGGGTATGTATCAGTTGAGACATTTGGAAGTGAGGTCCTCTGTGTTCACAGAATCTGTAGTGGGTAGGCATGGATTCTCCAGTCGCACCAAAACCTTTTGTCTAATTTGCATCAGAGGACTGTAGCTAGCTAGCCAATGACAGGATAAGCCAGTTCAAACATAGGCCAGTGCCAGGTCAGGCAAGTGCTTGCACTTTGCAGCTTAGTCTGGACGAAGATTGAATTCTTCAGTCTTGGAACATGCATCAATTTCCAAGGTGCAAAATATATGGTCTTCAAAATATACTTTTGCAAACTAAATTTAAACGGATTGCTTTGTGCGATGGGGGTCTGACTTCCGGTGTAACATAGGAATGCAGCCTCCCGGTGAAAACCCACTACATGCCATTATTTCCTGTGTGAATATTGTGTTAACTTGGTCTATAATTTAGGTGCTTAGTTATCAGTTATTATCTTTGCACAATCATCAGTTAATATATTGACATTATTAATGTCTTTTCCCATTGATATTTGTGTGAATAAAGTTGTTGAATCATAAAATTTCGTTTTGTTCTTATTCTGTTATCTTGTCATAGTAGATGATGTATGTGTATGACGTGAATGATATTTTGTGTCCTTGCTATCAATGCATGTGCTGACCAGATGAACAACAAGTGTGTGTGTGTTCCTTTCAGAGAAATCAGATAAAAAAATCCTCAATTGTTCATACTCGATACACCATATCCTAAAACTGGCAAAAAATCCAATGCTAAAAGTTGAAAATGAACTCTAAAAATGAAGCCATTTTTCCTCCATCCATAGACGTTATTATGAACTAAAGAGTTTTTTTTCTGATGACCATAATAAATGATTCATATATGCGCAAATTATACTACAACAAAATCATCCCCATCAAGTTAAAAAATGAATTGTCTGATCACTATCTAATCACTTTGATCTCATTAATAACGATCGTCTACAAGGCTTTTTTAATCTTATTAATGACCGCCGTCAGGTTAATCCCTCTGTCGGATGTCCAAATAACCAGGTTTAATCAGCCACGATCCTAGACCACCGTCGCACGAAGCAAGTCCACTGGTGGGACCGGGTATCGTGGTTGCACTAGTCCAATGTAGCGTAACTGGTCACGTGGGGGGGGGGGGGGGGGGTCGCAGGAAGAGGCCAATCGAACCCTGGTCTCCAACCCAAGGTATTACCCGTGTCTGGGTTTACTCAAGGGATTTGTGGCTCGATGAACCCACCAATGGTAGACCTGGGTCGGGTTGCACAATCAAACATGCTGTGCAGATTTACCCACGCATAATTAGCCGTTTCAAACTTCTACCACTAGGCGGCGTGCATGTTGGCGAAGATCGCTTCAGTGTTAGAATGAGTATTTATCTTAATTAATCAAAGTTTTTTCATCAAACTGTTACATTTAATGATGTCCTGAGTGGTTATTTACATGAAATGACCAGTAAGAGATCGTTACTAGCGAAAACAATTGAAGAATTCAACCCTTGTTCTTGACGCCGCTTCATGTCAGAGTTGGCATGTCAGCATCAACAAGCTTCATTTCACTGATTAAAAGCAGCCAATCCCGGTCACATCAGGAGAAAAAGTATAAATAATCGTATTCTACAAGTGTTGCCCTTCACACTAGTATATGTAAATAGGTTGCCCATTGTTATTTTTTAATTATTTTTGTATGATTTATATAGCTTAACTAGGGTTTTGTCAATCATTAATTGTGCAGGGTACCAGTCTAGTCCTGCTATATCTACAGAGATTTAAGGGCTTTTTAGTTACATTTTCACATTTCATGTTCATTAAATTCAGGCTTTTCAATACTTATGCATATAAACACATCAGAGTATATATGTAATGGTATATACAGTATTTTAATTCTTATATTATACTATATTATATTATTTTTTTATTATATTGTTATGAAATATTAATGTATAATAATATAAATATATTTATATATATATATATATATATATATATATATATATATATATATATTAATGTATATATATATATAATATGTAACTTTAATATGTCAAAAATAAAAAAATAACATACAATTTATATGTAAACAATATATGTCTGTAAATCATATATATATATATATATATATATATATATATAATATATATATATATATATTTATATTTAAAAATCATATATTGATGTAAATGTGCTTTATGTTATTCAAAATTCAGTGTGTGTGTGTTGTGTGTAAACATACTTTGGTTCTATACAGACAAATTTTACAGTATGCAATCCCAGGCAATAACATGTCTGATCCACTTGAGGGTGGTGGTTACATGGTGGCCAACCTCATTAGCAGCTAGTTAAAATAGCACCAAGTCTAGAGCTATGGCAGACATCAAAGTATCAATGAGGGGTCAGTCAGTCATGTATAATGTAACAACAGATATCTGGGCAGGTAGGTGACCAGCTTTTGCTCTATGTTTGCTGCCTCATCATTAGGTCAATAATTGCCAAAACTGAAGATGGTTGTACACCACTCAGCTTTGTTAGGCCTGGTCAGTTTATAAATGTGAGATGAATCTCCAATCATGAGTGATATCTTCTGTGACTGAAGCAGCAACATCAACTTGAAAAGCAAGCATTGAAGCAATACTTGGCTGAAAATTCAACATGACCCTTACATAAGAAGAAAAAAAAGGTAAATGAATTTATTGTCTTATATAACTTTATTTGTATAATCAATCTTATGTTAATTATTTTCAAAAATAAAGATTACACATAATGTGGTCATATAAAATTATTTAATTATTATATCTTTCATTTGTACACACATAATGAAATTCTAGGGTATTGTAGGATGATACTTAGATTATTTCAAATTCATTACATAAAATGATACTAAAAGATTTGACATAAAACTTTTGGTATCAAGAACACTAATGTTTTTATGGGTTTTTAATAGGTGTAGGACTAAAGTACCCCTGGACAAAATGATTCCTTGGGAAAAAGCCACCTACCTTAATGATAAAGAGGACAAAAGCCCCCCCCCCCCCCCCCCCCGAAAAAATTATATATATATATATATATATATATATATATATATATATATGTAGTGATGTTTTATACATTTTACATTTGTACATATGTGATGTCTTTAACTGCTTAATCCAAAACATTCTTTAAAATCAATTATGCTGAATATGTGTATATTTTGGGTTAGATATCCAAAAGCGGCATCAACTTTTACATCACATAGTTACATTAACAACAATAATAAAGTTATGAGAAAATTCAGCGTTATGTATTATTATCCGTGAAAATAATAATGTATATTAGGTGTTGTTATTTATAATGTTGATATCAGGGGACTCATTAATTATGTAAATATACAATAATTTTTACTATGTTACTTGTGCAGTCTAACAGGTTTTTATTTATGATAAAAAAAAGTTATACGTAAAAATGGATGATTATTTTACATTACAGGTAACCAATTTTAAAACAAGAAAAAGGAAAAAAACTTAAAAAAAACTGTACCTGGAGTACCTTGTTCCAGGTACAGGTATTTTAATTCTGGGTATAGGTACAGGTACAAGGTACTTCCTACTCATGACCTGCAGGTACATATACTCTGAAATGTGTATCTAGGTACAGGTACAAGTACCTGGCCCCTACCCTAATAAATATATATTTATATATACACATATATATATATTGTATATATACATATATATATATTGTGTGTATATATATATATATATATAAATATATAGTCGATGTGCAAAATCAGTGAATGTGATTCACTCAGGCATTTCACAAAATGACTAGCTCTAGACTTGGTGCTATTTTAACTAGCTGCTAATGAGGTTGGCCACCATGTTACCACCACCCTCAAGTGGATCAAACATCCTAGAGCTGTAGAATGAGTTGTTGAGATTTGCATCTTAGTTGTAGGGTAAAACTGATCATTCATAAAATGCTCTATATTTACACTTATTGAATGTGCATATTTCTATGTCAAAACAAGGGAAATCAACCTTAATGAATAGTGCAAGACAATAATTGTAAATATAACAAAGGTGACAGCAGTAATATTGGTTGTTTATTTTAATATAACACATTCAGCACTATATTCTGGTGTATGTGTGCTTGTTATGTGTGGGTGATCAAGTGTGTGACCATTTAAACTAGTGATCAGTATTTATCACTTCAATTATATAATACAGGTAAATACTCCTATTTAATTTAAGTTTTTTGATGCACTTCTGAAAACTTACAGAAAGAAAATATTTAAGCTGCATAACCAGACAGCCCGCACATATTCCGAGCATGGAATCAACTGGGCCAGTGTTTGCATTTAATAACAAATGGATCCTGGAAACGCCTAAAAAGTTAAAACATATGTTAAGTATATGAATGGTATAAATAATTGATATAAAAACCTAGATTGATATAAATCAAACATATACATTTCAGCACACACACACCTTTATGTATTTACTCAAGTGTTACATAACTAAACCAGTTTAATTTAAGAGGTGATTTATAAATATAAAAAAAAATAAATTATTAAAAATGCACAACATATTGGCACTCACACACACATGATATATGAAATTTGTAAGATATTTAATAATCACACACACACAACATATGTACACTCATGTGTATTTGGAAAATAATATTGGTTTAGCTGTATGAACCAATAATCATTTTAAAATTATTTTACAATTTGCTTAAACCATTAGAAATGTCATTGAAATTATTCAAATATATATATATATATATATATATATATATATATATATATATATATATACATACATACAACAAATAAGGTACAAAAGTATCTAGTATTATTATTCTAATACAAATACTTAATAGGCCTACATATCTGAAAGTTAGCTAACATTATCACTGGTACATATGGCCATGCATAAAAATTGAAACAATGTATACTTAAATATTTTCAAAACAAATACGCACGTATAACTGAACATAATGGTGATTTCAGTCAAATAGCTGATATTTGAATAAAGAAAAAAATAAAATATAATTATTATAAAGAATTATATCTCAAAATCACACATTATATATATATATATATATACAAAATTAAAATATTTGTATATGTGCACTGGAAAACACTTTTAATATAGCAATACATATATAATTTGAAAGCATGTTTAATTTTTCAAGTTTTATATATATATATATATATATATATATATATATATATAATTAAAATATTGATACAGGTGTAAATAAACTATGACAATAGATATAGAATTTTCCATATGGTACACACAAAGATTATATACCTTAAACATTTTAAAAATATTTTCAAATTCAGTTGAAATTAGTTGTATTTTAAACATAATAAAATAATAAATAAACCCTAAAATAAAACTTATATTATAACTTCTTATTAAAATCATTTGAAAAAGTATTTGAAAATATATGTTGTTAGGGTTTTGTGAGGCAATAAGAAGTGTATGAGGGCTTTAGGCCTTTTAATATGGGTTAACTTGATGTGTCATGACAGCTAGTGATAAGCTCATGAGCAGGTTACAAGTCTATGAGTGATGTCATTTGTCCTTATCTCCTATTGGTTCTCTGCTGGGTCATGCCATATTCATGAGCTGATCATGTGATAGGCAAACAAATGCAGCCCCCATAGGAAAGTTTTGTATGTGGGTTGATGGGTTAAGTCTTAAGACTAGTCCGTTGGCGTGGTGGTCCTAGTTTCAAATGCAAAAGGCATCTTTAAACTGACATGTCAACCTTGCGTTCAACTGAAAAGGACCGTCACGTGTGTTGGTGCATACATAATGTCTATTCATTCCTAAAATTTCCAATTATTTCGCTTTGTTTACCTCTGAAAACTTCTCTGTGTCCCCGCATCTACTTTCCGCCGCGCAACTTGACTTGACTGCAGACTTTCTCCACACAGAAATTGTTCAGGCACCATCAATTGCCTACCATATGATCTCCTGCTTGGAGGTTATTCCGGGTATTAGTTTTCTTTACAGACCCCAGGGGGCGGTCTGATACCCGGCAGTGACGCTTTTTAAAAATGCTTTCATTTAATTTCAACAATAATATATACAATATACATTTTAGTAATTCATTTATATATAAAATTTTACCTGTGAAAAAAGAGGATTGACTCAAAGAGTATATGTCCTCTCAATACTTATATTAAATATTGTAGGTTATATGGTACAGAGACAGTGAGGCGAGAAAAATAAGTTCAGTTCTGATACATTTTACAGTTAAACAAACAAAACAAAACAAAAAAACAGATTATAAACACATGTTTACAAAACTCAGTATAAATAAAATTAATATAATTCTTAAGGGGAAGATAAATATTCTTTCAGAAGGCTTTTTAATGTTCACATTACAACACAAGTATAGCGCTATCATTTTACTAGTACTATTATTCCAAATTCTTACCCCTTTAAGTCGTAAGGGTTGACTGTTTTTTTTTTTTTAATAATTCAAGGCTCGGATCTGGAGGGGGAGGGGGGCGAAGGGGGCAGTTGCCCCCCCCCCCCCCAACTTCCCCAAAACTGATTTTTTAAGTCAAGAATTCAAACGTGAACTAAAATGGTCAATTTTACTCCAAATATCTGCCTAAAATTCCCCTATCAATTGTTCCTTTTCACTTATTTATGTAAAAACTGGTAACGCATTTCGTAGATTCTGCCCAGCCAGAGCCCTAGTCAGTTCAGTCTAATAGGAAGGGGTTATAGAGGCAACCGCGGTCTCGAAACCACTCGCCCTCAGGGCCATATAGCTCTTAATCGTACACAAAATTGGTGGCGCCACCTGCCACCACTTTTGCACAGCGTCCGTCTGTTTGTCTGCTTTCGGATAAAGTCACTCATATCTCAGCAGTGGTTTGACTTATCTGCCTAAAATTTTGTAGGTTTATACATCTTGGATAGCTTTCTCGATTTTGTGGCAGGTGGTGCCGCCTATATTTATGCTTACGCTGCAGACATCCAGGCTTATATCTCAGGACGGATTTGCTGTATCCTCCTGAAATTTTGCATGATTAAAGATCTTACATAGCTCTTTGTCATACGCAAAACTGGAGGCACCACCTGCAACCATTTTTGCACAGCGTCCATCTGTTTGTCCGCTGTGGGATAAAATCACTCATATACAAGTAGTGGTTTAACTTATCTGCCTAAAATTTTGCATATGTATACAACTTGGATAGCTTTCTGGATTTTGTGGTTGGTGGCGCCACCTGCATACACATTTCGGCTGCAGACATCCATGCTAATATGCAACACACCTCACTCTATTTCCCCTTGCCACTCAATCCATGCCTCATTTCGCCCGTCCCACTCTGATTTCGGCGGATACAAGTAGTCGCTTGTCGACCACCCGTATTCTAGTTAACTAATGATTCTGAACCGCTTTAATGACCTACACTCGTCCGTCGTCACCACAAAACTTGATTGTATTGTTGCGTACACATTTATTCCGTTTATTTCTGTAATCAAGTCTTCCTCTTTATTCCATATCTTCTATTCTCTTTCCGTCTTGTATCGCTTCTCTCTTAACCACAATTCCTTCTGTTCCTTTTTCATCTCATTTCCTGCTCTACCTTCTATCGTCTTCTCTTCTCCCCTTCTCTTCTCATTTCCCCTCTCCTCTTTCCTATCTCCTCTCCTCTCCTCATCCTTGGTTATCTATTTTTCCATATTCTTATCCTTCCAAATCCCTTTCCTCCCGTCTCATCACATCGCTTCTATTCTCTTCTCATACCTTCTCCTCTCATTTTTCCACTGTTATAATCTTCTTTTCCCATCTCTCCACAGCTCATCCCATCTCATCTGTTCTCTTCCCTCCTCGTCTCTTCTCCCCTCTACCTCTCTGATCGCCTCATTTCTTGTCATATTTACGGTAGTTTGATTTCTAATTCTGGGGGAAACTGGGACTGGACAGTGTCTTTATATATAGTCGAAAGAAATACAACTAAATTGTTTAATTGAATATAATTATACTCTCAAATTATAAATTAACTGTCAATTTATCAAACTGCATTATTTCGGGTAGGTTAATCATGAAATTAAGGACGGACATACCTAGTTTGGAATTATGACAACAGTTGTGGAAGAAGCGGGTCTGTTTAGCCCGCCTAGCCGACCCTCAATTCTGTCAAAAAGCATGGTCCAAAGAGAGGGCGCGCCCTATATTTCCCAGTTTTGACTAAGCCTGGTAAGGGGCGGAGTCACTGACTGCCTTAATTGTGATTCACAGACACCATGTGGCCACCTAGGTGACATACATGTAGACATGCATTGACTATTGACAGAAGAGAGGAAGGGAGTTTCAATATCTGAGTCCCGGTTACCTTACAGAAAAAAAGAAGATCCATGGAAATTAGTCTTTTATTAATAAAACATGTATAAAGGGGTGTTTCCACGTGTCCTTCAGCGTGTGTGCGTATATATATGCATGAAAATTGCCACAAGAGCGATTATCACACACAGGGTCTGCGTGTACACGGTGATTCGGGATAAAATGACGTCATTTCACCATCTTTTTGTGAAAGGCCTTCTCGACAAATATATTAGTCTGCCAGTTTACACATATATGCGCACATGGAAACACACTTTAAGGGACCAGATATTTAGGAAACAGTTACATGAATTGTCATGAAATTTGAAGTGCTATTCGGACGTGGAGAACTTTAAATGTTGTGCAATACAATACTGGTGATGCCACTTGTGATTTTCATGCATTTCTACCATTTTTTTAGAATGACATATATATTTAACTGCCAGTGGTCTATGCCTTAGCATGCAGGCCACAAATTGAAACTCCACATCAAAATTTGTTATAATGAGTTCTCCTAGTAGAGGGCCTAAACTGATATCCTGTGACCTGTTGTAACCAGGGCACCATGGCAACATCAAATGCTTGAGGACAGCTTGTAGCAGCTGTAGCTTGTCAGTAAAATTCTACTCGACAAACTAAATCATTATCAGAAACCCTCACATCATCCACGGTGTTCATTACAAATAACGCAAATTACAACTAGATTTTTCATATAAGAATCCTGTATCTTGTTCAGAAATTAAAAAAAAAAAACACGCACACAAACATTCACTGAGCAAGCACCTCAGTTTGTTACCCAAATCAATGGAAAATATTCTGATAATGAAAGTTCCCGTGCAGTACTATATCACCAAGTTCATCACTGGTCCACTATTTATATACACTTATGATAGAGGGCGAAACTTTGAAGTAGCTATGACACATTTTAAATATAAAGGTACACGTGATACAGGTAACTTTGAGGTAGCTATAGTACATTTTACATATAAAGAAAACGTGATATAGGCAACTTTGAAGTAGCTATGGTACATTTTACATATAAAGAAAACGTGATATAGGCAACTTTGAAGTAGCTGTGGTACATTTTACATATAAAGAAAACGTGATATAGGTAACTTTGAAGTATCTATGGAACATTTTACATATAAAGGTACACGTTATATAGGTGCAAGATGTCATTTGAATAAGGATGAAGATGACCAAAAATCATGTCATGGGAAAGCTTCCTGGAAATCAGGTTCAACATGCATAACTTTATTTAATTAATTCAAAAGCTGCAACATATAAGTCATTGTCGGTTGCAATAAAATGACAAGTGTCTTATTTCGATAGCCATATATAAGTCAATAAAGTGAACTTATGACATCACAATTGTAATTATGGTATTTTAGCTAGTCGCAAGCTTAAGTCTGGAATACTGTACTGCAGGAAACCGCAGCTGTATAAGCAAGAGTTTACAGTGACAGCACATCGAGGGTTCAACATTTAGCGCCAAGGTCTGTTCGGGAATTTACCTTAAATCCAAAAGAATACCCAGTGAAATATAACATTCCGTGGTGAATATCCTATATTTTATCCTGACCAAATAAGCGTATTTTCACAACAGAACGCAACACTCTGATTGAAGAACCTTTTGACTTAACTTTGGGCCAGATATTTGTAAAAAAAAAAAAAAACTAATATTTCATCCAACGGCAGCTGGTGCGTTTTATTTGCACGACACACAATTTTGGTAAATTATCAGAGGAAAGTTGCGCAGTACCTCCGAGACAATGCGCCATCTGACGGTTAAATACCAAACTAAATGGGAGCGAGTAAATGATATAGATGGCGCTGTGACATTCCGGTTTCGTCGGCTGGTCCTAATCAAGTGAATGCGACCGGCTTCTGACAGGCCGACTCGAACGACTCCAATCACAAAAATATACAACTATAGTTACTTTTCAGTAGTCAGTGCATTATAAATAACTCGAATATTCAGAGCTGAGTTTGTTTTCTTGATGATACGTGTTTCGATGTCAGGCCTAATCGATTTATCTGGGTTTGGGCCGACGATCGGTTGTCAACCCGGCCGTGATTTGCCAACTGGTTTCCGAGTACTCTCCGAACGTTCACAAACGAGGCTTGTCGAGCGGGGTCGAGTGGAAAAACCTCCATCTTGCTTCGTTTTGTCATACCCAACAAGAATTGTGTCCACTGAAAAAGGATGCCAGTGTGATATTTGGTCTTGATCTGTCGGCGGTAAACCGGTTTTAGATCATTATTTATAGACTTTTTTAATTTAACAAACGATGCCCAATCTGTAAATACGTTTGGTTGCATTTTTGCTGGTTATCGATCCAGAAGTATAACCACCCGAGGCCGTGATTGGTGGGTGTGGTCGTCCATAACAGACAATTTTTCAGTTAAAAATCGCCGGCCAGTTCAGATCAGCTCTCTGTATCTGTGTTACAGGAGTCGGAAGTACCTAGTAACTGGTAAAAATTAGTGGTATACAATTCCATTTGTATACATAAAACGGGTGACATCATGCTGTCTTATTGTGTGAGGACATGCAAGAAAAATAATTGAAATGAAAACAGGTGTGCTGAATTCAGGAAACTTGATTATAATCACCAATGCAGTTTAAAAAAAATTGTTTCTGAAAAAAAAAAATTTGACTGCTTCCTATGTAAAGTATAACAGTTGTTGCTGTGATAAAGGCGTGATCAGTTACAAAAGTGGAAGAGGCCAGTCTTTGATGTGAAACTTTTTTTATTAATTCAGATTACGAAAAAAATCCCGAGTGAATTCTCCAGAGCTTCTTCATTTAACAAGAACCACACAGATCTGAAGTTTAATTAATATTCAGAAAGTGTCTATTGTGAAAAAAATTAAAATGTCTAGCACCCAGAGGTCTATGGTGTGGGACTACTTTGTGTTTGATGATGAACGTAGGAAGACCATCTGTCAGGTTTGTGGTGTCGAACTGATCTACAACCAATCAACATCAAGTATGAGAAACCACCTACGAGTCAAGCATGACGTCTCATTACCTGCTGCTAACAATATTAACCCAAACCGAGAAAGTCCAAGTGCAGGTATTCAACGCTCTAAAGTGTGGCGTTATTTCCAAATGGATCCAGAAAGAACCAAAGTTCGCTGCCAGCTTTGTTACTATTCTTGCACTTACACATCGTCAACATCAAACATGCTGAATCATCTCCGCAGCAAGCATGCAGAATGGGCCAGCCAGGAAGAGTGCGCAGTTGGCTCATCAGGTGGAGCTGCCAGCTTGGTCGCTGAGCTTGATGGAAAATCGTACACTCGGAGCTCTCCTATGATCAACAAAGCGCACAGAGCAAAGAAATTGCAAGAAAAGTTATTAGACCTGTGTGCACAGAATCTGCTGCCACCTAGTGCCATCAGTGGGGGAGGAATGAGTGATTTTATGAAATCATTTGATCCTATCTGTCCCATGCCTACACTCTCAAGCTTGGAGAAAGGATTCAGTGACCTGTATTTTGCGAAGAAGCATTGTCTGCTAATGTTTATACACACTCAGGAGCACGTCGCTGTGTCTGTGAATATTTGTCGGGTGACCCTTAAATCACAATATGCGCTTTGTTCTGTGCATTTTCTTGACAAAGACTGGGTTTTGCGGAATTATGTATTAACGCTTAAAGAAATGAAATCAGACCCAGCAGATACTGAAGCAACAGCAGCAGAGGTAGACATCATTATCCAGGAAGTGAAAAGTGAATACTGGCTAGGAGACAAAGTTACTGCTGTTGTTTCTTCGTTAACACCTGTGAGCAGCCAGGCAGCAACTGAACAAATGCCCTGCATCAGTCTGCCCAAGATGCTGGTCCAGCAAGCCTTGTCAGCAGCCTTGCAGCACCAGTCCTGCGACTCTCAGAAATCTGCAATTAGAAAATGTGCTCAGCTGCTATGTGCTGCTGAAGATGGCTTGAACTTGTCAGTGATAGACTTTTCCAAACAGATGGAGATAAACGTCGATGAATACTTCCTTCAACTGGTGACCAAGAAAGAAAAACAGTCCGTCATGGAATATGCTCCACAGTTGGTTGCAATGGAGCCTGTTGTTACTGCAATTCTCTCAAACCAAGAATGGAAGTCTGATTTGTCTCAGAAACTGGGAGATACTGATCTGGGTAATGAGTATATTGCCACACTGAAGCAGTTAAGTGATGTCATATTGCCCACAATGGCCATGGCCACACAGTTTTACAAAAATGAACCAGCTTTGTTTAGCTCCATGCCTCCTTTTCTTCAAGACTTGGCATTTAGTCTTGGAGGGAAACGTGTTCACAGTCAACAGGAACTTAATGAGCAAGAAAATACAGGCTTTTCAGAATTGTTTGGCACTGCCTTGAACTACCAAGCCCAGCTGCTGGTGAGAACACCTCCAGCACCAGTTTTAGTGTCCTCCTTACTGGACCCAAGGTACAAAGACTTGAGCTTTCTCAATAATGAACAGCTACGAGATGCCGCCATTGAAAACCTTATTCGCTTGGTTTATGCAAATATTAAAAAGCAAGAAACATCAAATGGGAATGAAAATAACGATAACAATGGCCAAGATGGCTCTCAAGATGAAGATAATGCAGATGAAGGCCCATCTGCAAAAAGGCATTGCTCTGGCATTGAGAATGTCAGTTTAGATAATCCTGATGCACTGATACCAAAAAAAGAATGGCAGAAAGCAAAGAAGGAGGTGGATGGTTTCTTATCACAAACATGGGATGGATCTCCATCTCCACTGGAATGGTGGAAAAACCACGAAAAAATGTATCCTAATGTGGCCAAGTTAGCAAGGAAATACCTGTGCTTGTGTTGCCCTCAGTTCTCATATGACTCAATGGGGTGGAAACACATTATAGGGTTAGGCTCAGACATGATGGAAAAGTTGATATTCCTTCACCATAATCAAAGTTTAACTCCAGACCAAAGTTTCATCTTGAGTAATGTTGCCTATGAGTCTCAGGATTTTTTCTCTTCTGGTGGGCAAAGAGATGAAAGTACAGGGTCCCCAGCAGGGTTTCCTGGGCGAGGGGCGTACGCCGATGTGAATTCTCTTGCTGCTGAGGATGTTCAGAGCTCTGCTGTTGATCTGTCAATGTTTAACAATGGTGGAGCTGATGAACAGATGATGGCAGTGGTTGTTAAAGCAGAACCTACAAATCAATAATGTAATGTCATAACATCTTCGGTGTGGAATCCATTGGATGCCACAGGGTGGTTGAGATTTCCACAGTTTGATAAAACTTGGTTGTCAAAACTATCCTGTGAAAAAAAAAAAAAAAAAAATTGTGTAATACTGTGAAAACCATTCCAGTGAAAAATTGGGAAACAAAAATTTCTTATCAGAGTAATTCATATTACTTGCATATTTTAAAACTATATTTATAGGACAAAGAATTTTTTAAAATATTGCTTCAAGAATACATAACAGTTATAAATTTGAAAGCACAGTTTTATAAATATTCAAGCTCTGCAGTTTATGGGCTCCATGAAATTCAAATGAATATTGATATGTATGTTTTTATATATAGATAAACTGAATACTATTGAACTTTTGTCTTGTACATCAGGGTCCATGTTTATTTTAATGACAAAAGTGTATATGTATACATAAAATCCTGCTAAAGTGCTGATTTAACCTCCTTGGAGATCAGCTACAGTGCATAGTGTGATAAAAAATGAAGTGCTTATGTCAGATAATTTGTCAATATAGCTGGTTATTAAGACATTTTAGGCTTTGTCAGCTCTGCTGGGACCAAGGTGACTGGTCAGTGTATAAGGACAATCATGTTATCAGAGACGGCTCGCTGTGTGTTCATGCAACTGTTTAGAATATATGTCATTATCCAGTGTGAATGGAATATATAACAAGTGGAAGCCAGAATATCAAAGATGTCTTTTGTGCTTTTGTCTTCAGGTGCAGTTTTATAAAGATTTATCAAATGCTTTATGTATATCAATGTGGTTTCATTGCAAATACCTATCATCTCAACTCTTCAGTTCCAATTATGACAAATCATAAGTGACTGCAGCTGTTGGGATGATTTTAGACAATTTCTCTGATGAAATAATTTTTCATGGTAAGGTGCACAAGGCTTTTACTTTCATCTTGCACAAACACATTAATGTCACTAAATTAAACACCTATTGACAAATTATGCACCCCTCAATGAAGTAGACAATGTTTACTGAGACATATTGGTGTTTATATCCATGTTTGATCATGTGGACTGTCAGATATGTGTATGTGCCTAACAGTTTTGCAGATCTGTTTAGTGATGGGCTTTGGGTGAACAGTATACACCTTGAAGGGATATATGGTTGGTGCACAGAATTTTTTTATGCACTTGTGTTCTTTAACACCTAGTATTTCAAACACAGAATTTGCCTTTAGAAATGTTAACTTCTAAATGACATCTTCTCCTATATATTGTTTTGTATTTAGTATTAAAGGAAAGTAGAGAAAATATTTCGGTACTTGAAATGCTCACTATTTCCTCCAAGTCTGTTACATTTATTTGAATAATTAAATATTCAGAAATAGAATGAAGGAAAAGATCAAGTAAGCTTATAATGACAAGTGTACATGTGCTTTTATGTCAGTCGGTTGGACTGTAGCTTAGTTAAGCGATTCAGAAAGTTACCAGAATTGAATAAGGTCTTTGCATGGTGCACAGCATACAGTGTCATTACACTGTAATAGCTTGTTGAATCAGGGGGTGAATGTATAATTTGTAACATTGATTTACATTTATGGTATAATGATTATGTAAGACTGGCAAGAGATATATCTTTTGCCCATTATTGGTCATACAAATACTAGTATATGATGCAGTAGTTAGTACATATGGTCATATTATGCATTTTTAAGACTGATGAAATGTATTTGTAACATTGATTTGCATACATGATTTGATAGTGGATCTGTATGATCATATACATTTGGAAGACTGAACATTAAGCTGTGAGGTTGATTTGCAGATAAGGTGAAATATTTGTTATGTATCGTGATATGAATTTGTTCACATTTTAAACATACCGGTAGTTTACTTTTATAATATTTGCATGCATACACTGATTTTATATCAATTATGATTTATGATATATTATAAACTTTGAAGAGTCCCTGTTTCAATCTCTCTATTGTCACATTGCTTGGCTTGTTTGGCACTGATATGCCAGATTGCTCACCACTTATTTTAGATTAGACTAATGGGTTAATATTCACTGTTATTTTGACCTAAAAATGTGAAGGGGGAATTTAATACAAAAACAATTTTTTATAGGGAAAGGGGCAGAAATAAGGCCCTTATAGAGGGTGAAAATAATCTTTAAACTGTTACATCAACTTAGTTTGATTATTCAAGATTGATGAATAATGCAGTGTCAAAGAATTGTGTAGAAATTTCATAGTAGTAAACCTAGTGAAACCAGAAACTAAACCTGTCAAAAACATAATGCATAATGCTGGTTGTTGATCATGATACATGTTAATCAGATTTTGTTAATTAATACATTTCAGAATGAAGTATCAGTCCTAGGATTAATTCCTAACCAAGATAATAAAAAACATTGCACTATTTGTAACCTGTCCTCCTGGTGTAAATCAAGGAGAAACATCAAAAGTGCAAAGTAAATGGAGAAAATGTCTTAAAGATCTAATTTTTATCATCTGCTGATTTCTATTATAGCCAGGCATGTAGGTACTACATTATTAATGTTATATATAGTCACTCCATATTTAATGCTAGAGCCATGTACTTAAACATGAAATCTGCAAGTTCCAATAGTGTTCATTTAAAATGGTACGTCTCATGTATAATGAAATGTGCGAGTCTGCTTTCACAGGTAGGGAATGTTTGTAATATTGTTGAATATTTTATTACAAGCACTAGTGTTGTGGAGTCTGTGTAACATTATTCCTAAACATGTAATTTATTTGTTACAATAGCAACATATAAATAAAGATAACTGATGATTATATATTGACTTGTCTTCCTTTCCACTGTATGGAAGTTAACAACAGATACCCTGTTGGTTTGAATGGTATACTAAGCTGAGATACCCTGCAGCCGTAGCCCCATAAAGAGAACTAGAGATCTTGTGTCTCCTGGATTCCCTTTAACTGTAGTACTTCTCTGAAATGTCCTGTAATATCTGAGGATTTGTTAATTATAAAAATCCAAGTGACATCTTGTGATTTTGGAATTTGGTGGAATATGATTCTATGCACTGTTCACTGAATAAGTGCTTACATTTGTGTTTCACATGCTATGGTTCAAAGAAATCTAGTATATCGTACAGTACACCAAAGATATATTTGACTTATCTGAAAGAAATGGACTTGAATTTTCATTATGATCATAAAAAAAGAAATGAATTCTAGATTTAAGGTAAATACAGTGCACCAAATACAGCACAGCCTAGTTAAATTGAATGATTGGTGTGTTAGACTGAGCATTACAACTTGCATGTTGGCTATGTGTCTGTACTATCTGCAGCATCAAGCAGATGGCTCACTGCAATCAAAGATCTGCATAATTGTGAAATAGTGTGAGTGGCAGATTCAATTTCTATTACCAGTGCTTTTGAAAAGGCTGATAAAATCTGGTGACATGTGAGAATACCCCCCCCCCCCCCTATTCCACTACCAGAGAAACCAGACAACATCCACCCCATTACATGCAGAGAGGACAAAATCTCTCAGGCTGCCAAATATCATAATTTTCCCACACTCCAAACATATATTATGGAATGTTTGTTTCTGAGAAGGATAATAGAAAGCTCTTTGAATACATTAAAAATATGAATTATGTGGATGACTGAGGGGGAAAAGTCCCCCCCCCCCCCCAACCAAGTTCAGTGAAGGCTACATGTTCCCCTTTCCCCCTGAAACAAACCCGTGCTTTTGGTACCCTAGGATATTGTCCGCCTTCTGGACTGATTTTCCTGTGCCACAAGAAGTTTTTTTCTGAATGATTTCAGTAGTTATGTGTATGTGTGTTCGGAGTTGGCGGGTCATGTAATACATACATGGTCAGTATTTGCTCAAAAGAGTTAGACTAGTTTCTCCTTTAAAGGAGAATTAATGATGGAACCAATCTAATCTCTCTAACTCGTTTCAAACGGCCTTGACCTTCGCATACCTGAGTGCGTCAACATGACAACAGACCACGCTACCGGAGTCCAGTCGTGAGAACATCAGCACAACGAACAAGCTTTTACCGGTATTGTTAAAGCAGGACGCAAAATCATGTAGCTCGCGGTGACCATTTAATTTGTTTAACAGAAAAACTGTGTTTATTTTCAAAAGGATGGCTTGCTCCATTCTGACGACTGTTTGCATGAATTGAAAAAAAAAGAACAGCAATCGACTGCAGTCACCAGTCACAGTGACAGTGTGCCGGTATCATTTGTGAGAAGTTCGATCCTTTAAACAGTAGCATAGGGCTCCTTATAACGGAACCCTGAAATGCAAAACATTTTAGCAAGAACGACAGCTTAATTAATAAATACTATAACTTAGAAGTAAAATAGCTTAACTGGCTTTACTAGCCTTTAGATTAAAACTACTGAATTATTTACTACTGTCAGACATTGTAAAATGAGTGTATGACCAAAGCAGTAGAGACTTTAGTTTAAAGGTTAGGGTTTATTTTTGGTCTATTGGTGCAAACACCTGTTGGTTATTATTATAACACCTGCTTTATTCATCATACACATCTGTATTAAGAGTTTGGGGTTATAACCACTGAGAGATATATAAGAACACTCTTGACCATTCGATAATATAAAAAGACACCATGGATGGTAAAAATAATACAAGGAAGATCAAGCGACCATTGAGAATTAAAATTATTAGTATGGGAAACGCAGAAGCAGGAAAGGTAAGTCGTTTCATTATAATAAGGTGTAATAATAATTACACATGAATACCATTAACAATATCGTAATAAGATCATGATTATGATCATCTGATGGTTTTTTTGCCTAATCAGTGCTTTACATTAACATTTCACAGTACTTGCTCAGTCAAGCAAGTAAGATCAGGCTGTTACTTGCCCTGCATGAATATTTACTTGTCCTACAAAATCAGTTCTTGCAGCCACTGTCACACAGTTTATTCCACTTGATTGTGGTGCATGTTAGACTGTAAACATGTTCAAGTGTTTGTTAATAATATTTCTTTGTAATATTTGAACAGATAAATGTATTTTAAGATGGAGGTATTATTAATTGATTTAATTGTCTCAGAGAAAGGACATGTTGGACTCATGTGCCTAGTGGGGCAAGTAGGAGCTAATTTCTGGTTGCCCTATCACCAGTACTGGACTTTGCAAAGGGCAAACAGTTAACCATTAATGTTAAGCCCTGCTAATTAAATTTAGTTGTATATTATGTCTTCATGTCTTCACATAGTGTTTGATCATACACATTCCTGCTGTGTCCACAACAAGATTAATAACTTCTGCTAATTCTGCTATTTCAAAATTTAGTCAGATTGAAAAAAGAAACCTCCTCAGTTGCAATTTTGGGTCCAAGTGCAGCTGCATAAATCTTGTAACACTGTCACTTTGTATGAACCATTGATTAATTAGCCTTGATATTAAAATTAAATATGTTAATATAATTTTACAACATTTGACATGGTATTCAGTTATGTGCTTTAAGTGGTGTGATGATCAGTTCCAATTCCATAAATATTTTCTGGTTATAAATATGCTGAGTTATATTGTTTCTATGTTTACTTATGTTGCCAGTGGTGATTCTACTTTTTACTTTTATTAATTTCATGCATACTTTGTTTTCCAGAGTTGCATTATAAAGCGTTACTGTGAGAAGAGATTCGTTCAAAAGTATCTTGCCACTATAGGCATTGATTATGGAGTAACAAAGTGAGTTCTGGTATTACTAATATAGGGTCGATGATAAAAAATTAAAGAGTGGAATCATGCAACAATTATTTCAGTAATACCGGTACTTACATTTTCTCCAGCTGGATCATATCTGTTTCATAGCTAGGAGAATCTTTATTGAACAGGCTTATCCATAAATGTGTATAAATGGCAAAAAAGGGTAATAAAATATTGTTGTCATCAGTATGAAGCCAAAAGTAAGTGACCTTGAACTGAAACAGAGATCAAAGGTTCAGAAAAATTGTGAAATATTTGGCAACAGTAATTTAAAGGTATCTCCAGTGTGTTAAAACACTAGTATCTTTGAACATTGTAATTTAACCTAGATTCCTAAATTTGCTTTACTGAGTGGGTACTTGCCATATCTCTCAAGCAGAGTATGCTTATTGCAGCATCCAGTCTCATTTAATGGAAATATCCTGTTTTTTTCTGTAAGTGTGATCAAATATGAAAGCCAAGTAATCATTGAAAGTACCCATTCTTTTACAAGGCATATTAGGTATTTATGAAATACAGAGTTCTTTCTTGGAAATAAAATAGTATCTGTCAAAATTTCATCTATAACCAATTTCTTTACATGTATGCACAATAGAAATAAACTTGCACAAGTTGCACTGAGGAGCAATCAGTGACACAAAAGAAACATTAACATACCATATAACATAGCATGTTACACTTGTATCATAAATCAAGATGGCAACCAAGAGTAAAGAAAATTACTTTTGATTCATGACTAGTACATCTTCCTTGAATGCAAGTTTTTGCACAAGTGCAAACTTGTACCTTCAGCCACATAGTCTTGTTATATAAAAGAGACACACTTGGATTGTTCTTATCAACACTCAGACCCAGAAAAAGAGACTGAACCTATAGGCTGGGATGTTTCAGCCAAATTAACTGACAACGGAAGATAAAACACTTTTTATCAAGTGACTGATAACCTTTAACAAGCCCCACAACCTGTACTGAAGAATAAAATTGCCAGTTGTCTAAAGCCACAGTGTCATTAACATAATTCCTGTTTCTTACCAGAGTTACAGTCAAGGACCGGGATGTAAAGGTGAACATATTTGATATGGCCGGGCATCCCATATTTTATGAAGTAAGTGAAGATATGTAAACCATTTTTTTTAACTTTTTATAGAGGAAATGAATAAAAAATGTTAAGTTTTCAATTATACTGATTTTGGTTTTATGTATGGATATACTGATCGAGTTACTGAATGAAGCATGTTTTTTTTTTTTAACTTTAATTCCTGGCATGTGATATGTTTTCAATACCAGGGACCTGTAAAATTACCAGGACCTGTTAGTACCCTGTACTCCCATCAGTTATGTCCTGTTAATAATACATATTATTCAGTAAATTGGTAATCTGGTATTGCATACAAAACTTTCTATTAAACATTTAGATTATACCAGCATACTACCTGTTGAAGACCAGTTTAGTCTCATTCCAGATCAATAGATGGCACTGCAAGTTCACTGACAGGGTAGGATAATGGGTACACTTGCATAGTTTCTGGCAGATAGCACTGTGATTACCCCTTTAAAATACAGTAAAATTTCTCAGAATTTATGAAAAATAATCATAGAAAATGACCTGCTTAGAACACAAGGCATCCTTCATGAAACGCCAGTGAGGAGTTGCATGACAAAAGTCGAGTGGCTCACCATAACATAGATGCCATAAGAACATGTTTCTATCTTTTTTCTTTATACCAGTTCATATTACAGAGATGTACACTGTACTGATGCTGTCCTTTAGACAAAAATGAAAGATTCTCCTGTCATTCAAATTGCTACGTGTACTGGTATTTATTTAAATATTATTAGTTGCCCAACTTGTGCTACAATAAGTGTTATTATTCAATGTTGGGTGTGTTATCCTTGTGTTCTCTGGTTGTGGATATAACTGATTATGTTCTCCAGGTGAGAAATGAATTTTACAAGGATACTCAAGGAGCCATGCTGGTATATGATGCGAGTGACAAGTCCAGCTTTGATGCCCTGGAGCACTGGTTGGCAGAGATGAAGCAAGAGATCGGGAACCAGGCCGAGTTTGAGAGAGTGCATGTTGTTGTGTGTGCCAATAAGGTATGGTATAAAAAGTATATTAGAAGTATTGATAGTCCTCATGTTAAAATAAATGAATCATCATTTATGTCTTGTATGTGGTAGTTTTAGCCTTGAGGTGTGTCATCCGTCAGGGATGGAACATTACCTACTTTCAAATAAAATCTTAAATTTTTTATTTTAAATTTAGAATACATCCTTCAATACCTCACTTATTTTGGGTTCATTCATTTACTTGTGACCAGTGTCATACCTGATATATCCATGTGATTATCATGTCTTTTACAAAAATAAGTGCGTGTATGCATGGGACACTTTCGATACCATATAGTATTTAGATTGCTGATTATGTTGTTTCCAGAGATGTGATATCTAATCTGTTTTTAGCTCAGCTGACTGTAAGTCATCTGAGCTATAGCGATCACTCTTTGTCCTTCCTATGTCTGTCCGTCCGTCTGTCTGTTAACCAGGCACAAATCATAAAGACTGGACCTAGAATCTTCTTTCTTGACACACTGAGGGACCTATGAAAAGTTTCCATGGAAACCAGAAATTAGGTCTCTGTTACTCATATCCTTTGAGCTATGGGGCCCCAAAATACCCCCCAAAATAGTCAAACATTTCATACAAAAACTTCAATATCTCATTAACTACATCATTGATGGTCATGATGTTTAGCATACATATTGATCATGAGATGTTTCATCAGTTTCTGCAGACTGGTGGCGCCACCTGTATTTTTCAATTTTTTTCTATTTTTTTTCTCTATTTTTGAGACCTTTGAAATGTGAACATCTGTTAACATGGCACAAATGATAAAGACTGGACCTAGAATCTTCATTCTTGACACAGTGAGAGACCTATGAAAAGTCTCCATGGTACCCTGAAATAAGGTATCTGTTACCCATATCCTTTGAGCTGTGGGGCTCCCAATTACTCCCAAGAATAATGGAAAATTTGATAAAAAAACTGCAACATCTCAATAACTACAACACTGATGGTCATGATTTTTGGCATACATATTGATCAAGTGGTGTTCCATAAGTTCCTGCAGACTGGTGGTGCCATCTGTATTTTTTCATTTTTTTACAATTTTTTTTCTCTATTTTTGAGACCTTTAAGGATGTAGTTATCTGTCAACAGGGTACAAATTGTAACATTTGGACCTAGAATCTTCATTCTTGTCATGCAAGGAGGCCCATGAAAAGGGTCTGTAGAAACCTGAAATTAGGTCTCTGTTTCCCATATCCTTTGAGCTATGGCAGTCCAAAGTACTGCTCAGAATAATGGAAAAACTTGATACAAAAGCTGAAGTATCTGTACAACTAATGCAGAGATCACCATAATTGTTTGCATGGATATTGATCATGGAGTGTTTCATCAGTTTCTGCAGACTGGTGGCACCACCTGTATTTGTTTGTTTTTTTTACAAATTTTTTTTCCCTATTTTTGAGACCTTTAAAGATATGAACATCTGTTAACAGGGCACAAATCATAACAACGGGACCTAGAATCTTCATTTTGACACACAGGGAGACCCATGAAAAGTCTCCATGGAAATCTGAAATTAGGTCTCTGTTACCCATATCCTTTAAGCTGTATGGCTCCAAAATAACCCCGAGAATAATGAAAAATTTGATACAAAAACTGCACTATCTCAATAACTACAACACTGATGGTCATGATTTTTGGCATACATATTGATCATGAGGTGTTCCATCAGTTTCTGCAGACTGGGTGTGCCACCTCCAATTTTTTTTTTTCAAATTTAAACGAATTTTTTTCTCTATTTTTGAGACCTTTAAAGATGTGGTTATCTGTCAACAGGGTACAAATTGTAATATTTGGACCTAGAATCTTCATTCTTGTCATGCAAGGAGGCCCATGAAAAGTGTCTGTAGAAACCTGAAATTAGGTCTCTGTTTCCCATATCCTTTGAGCTATAGGACTCCGAAGTATCCCTCAGAATAATGGACAATTTGATACAAAAGCTGAAGTATCTGAACAAATAATGCAGAGATCACCATGATTCTTTGCATGGATATTGATTATGGAGTGTTTCATCAGTTTCTGCAGACTGGTGGTGCCACCTATACTTTATTCAATTTTTCGATTTTTTTCTCTATTTTTGAGACCTTTAAGGATGCTGTCATCTGTTAACGTGGTACAAATTGTAACAACTGGACCTAGAATCTTCATTCTTGTCATGCAAGGAGGCCCATGAAAAGTGTCTTTGGAAACCTGAAATTAGGTCTCTGTTAACCATATCCTTCAAGCTATAGGACTCCGAAGTATCCCTCAGAATAATGGAAAATTTGATACAAAAGCTGAAGTATCTGAACAACTAATGAAGAGATCACCATGATTCTTTGCATGGTTATTGACCATTAAGTGTTTTTATTAGTTTCTGCAGACTGGTGGAGCCACCTGTATTTTTTTTAAAGTTTACGCATATTTTCTCTATTTTTGAGATATATAAATACAGACACAATCTTGGCCTGTTGGTTCATGTTTGATGGTTCAGTTGAATGAGTATATACCATGGGTACTACCATTCAGATGATAAAATTTCCTTTTGCGAATCTCTTCCCAGTCAGCTGAGCGTCATGACCCATGGGTCACTTGTTGCAGATGCATCATCCCCTCTTGTTCATCTTAGTTGATGGGACATTTTATTCCCGAGGGTTTCATATTCTCAATTATTTCACATTTGTGAATATCACGAAATTAAAACCCCCGCTTATAAATAGGCAACCACATTATTTCTCAGCAGTTTAATATATGGCTGTGTGAGCTAAAATTTAAATCCCATGAAAGTTTGCCGAATATTCCTGATTAACTGAGTGCACCTGTGTTATTCATACCATGGTCTAGCAAACTTTAAGAGATAAAAATGAAACGCTACAAAGTATTTACACCTAAATATATATTCAAACATGTCAGTGAGCACTTTTATTAGATCCCAATTTATAACCACATTTGAATATTTAAAAAAATTATTTAATAACATAAATTTGCAATATGTTGAGCTTAGGATTCAAATCCTGAAAAGTTATTTGTTTTAAAAAAAAATTCAACAGTGAACAAAAATTGAATTTAACATTGAAATTATAAGATTCATCTTGTTTATTTGACCTGTCAATTGTTACATAAACAGCCTCAGGTTGCCACACCATGTATGGCATGTAGGCTATGTCTGATGTAAACAGCAGTTATTTTTATGACATGGTCTTCTAAACATTTGGATAAAAGCTACAATTTTTATCAAATAAAGCTACATTCTTTACCAAATGCTTTCAAATTTTAGATTATAAAAGATTTAATTCTTGTGTGTACAAGCTGTGAAAATTAAAGTAACACTTACGGAGCTCACAGGAAAAAACGTGCCATGGTCAATATTTAAGTTACTGATTATAAATTTATGTTAATAACTTAAGATTGTTACAAATTTCTGATCTAATATCTGGTATACAATTAAATCTAAAATAAATAAAAGACTCTCTACCTTCAACCATTAACATGTAATTAGTGGTGGGCCGATCATCAAGTTTTTTCGAAAGTCAGTCGGTTTGCTGCCACTTTCAAGCCCTCAATTACCAAAGGCAACTATCGATTATATCATACTCAGGATTGTTTTTTTCCAGAATGCCTTTATGTTATAGGCATAAATTATTCTTCCATTTTTTACAACATTCCGCATTTCATATAATGAGTCTGTGTTCCCAAATAACCTCCGTATCTAACTGAGTATTATACGTTAAATGGGAGAACAGAGGACTTAATTAACCTCCGTGAGCTGGCAGGGAGCTGCAGAATTAGCGGAGAGGTTTCTAACGAGATGTTCATTGCAAAATTGGGCGATATGGCGTTTAAATGCTCCATAATATTCCAGGTCTATGCCAATTTTGCGAGATTCTCGCAGAAATAATCTCTTCAACTGATTCCAGGTGCCGCTGTCGCATGAGTAAATATATATTTAGCTTTCAGTAACTTTTTTAAAAATTTTTTACCAAAAATTATTTAGGCCTGTATTTTTCCTGGCGGGCCTGTAAAACCAGTATGCATGTCGGCAGTCGTCATAATTGTTATAAAATGAAAGTCATTGCTGGTGGTGAAGTTAAAATGATACGCGGGAGTATTCATGAGGGCCAGCAAGTATAGATGTCCTAAACTGTGGTTTAATTCTTGATTATTATAATTAATTAAAATGAAACTTTGAATAGCACATCTTAGTAATATTAGGAAAATATAAAAAAGGCAAAGACTTCTTTTCCTAAGGTAGAATTACTAAGACATATACGGGCTGGGTTAAGAGAGTACAGTTTCACAGATAATTGCATATTTCATTATATTTGTCTGAACCGATTAATAATCGATCATCAATCGGTTTGCCCAGTCCGATGATCAATTATGAAAAAGAAACTGACTCCCACCACTACATGTAATGTAGGTAAATATATTTCCTGATGTTTAGACAAGGTACACTATGTTCGGATCTATAACTTATAAAACTGACGCAATATTGACCTAATTTCTGGCAAGTGCATAGGAAATATACAGAGGACCATATATGCCAAATTTGAACGAAACAATGTCAGCGGTTTTCACAGTGGGTAGTCTTGAGGTGTAACAATAGGTTTTTAAAGAAAAATGGCGGTTTTTTTCCTAATATCCCAAAAGTGACCTAATTTTTAGGGTGGTAGGAGAACTTGGGGACATTTAACTCTCTCAAATTTTGGATTCATAGGTCTTACTCTTTCAAAAGTGCCTTGTTAATGGATGTACGACGGACAAAGGACCATGACTATAGCTCAGATGACTTGTAGTCAGCGGAGCTAATTAGTGACTAAAAGAAGCCATTATACAGAATATAGTTCAGTTTATATACAGGGTAAATGCTACATAATATGGCCAGGGAGTGCTGGAGCAGGCATTGTTTGAACCACCAGCAGGCTTGACCAGCCAGATGGCCCTCATTGGTGGACATTTCTGGAGTAGATCTATTTACATATGTTTACCACTTATTTATGGTCAGGGGAATTTGTTTTAGTGTGACAGGAAGCGTGTGGTTGATGAGGCTGATGGCCGGCTTTGGGCAGACAGTAAAGGCTTTCACTACTTTGAGACATCAGCACTAAACGGGGATGGCATCAATGAAATGTTTCAGGTACAGTCTTGGTCTCATTTATAGATGTGAGAGGTATTGCTTAAATATTTATCAATATTAATTTTTTAAAATATTCACATCAGTGGTCAAGCATAATGGTTACTATCGATTGATTAGTTTTTACAACATCAGCAGCAGCTTTTGATTCAGAAATACTGAAAGTTCTCAAAACATTGTTATCCATGTTAACAGTGTTAATACTCTATAGCTGTAGGCATATTAAAATTAAAAAAAAACTGCAGCTTTTGAAATGTCCACATTTTTTCACTTAATAGAGGAATCTGGCTTGTTAAGGATTGAAAACTGCCCATATTGTTCTGATTAACAGGAGAATAAAATAGAATCTTCATTCAATCTCGTGAATATACCCAAGATGTGGTTAAGAGTTCTTAAGCAGCTTGATCTCTGTTATTGAAGTCCAGGTTCTCACCTTTTTTTTAGCTCAGCTGACTTTAAGTCATCTGAGCTATAGCGATCACTCTTTGTCCGTCGTCCGTCTGTCCATCCGTTAACCAGGCAGAAATCGTAACCGCTGGACCTAGAATCTTGTAACTTGGGATTCTGAGAGGTCCATGAAATATCTCCTAGGAACCCAGAAATTAGGTCTCTGTTATCCATATCCTTTGAGCTATGGGGCCCCAAAGTACCCCCCAGAATAGTCAAAAATTTCATACAAAAACTTCAATATCTCATTAACTACTTGACTGATGGTCATGATTTTTTGCATACATATTAATCATGAGATGTTCCATCAGTTCCTGCAGACTGGTGGCGCCACCTGTATTTTTCGATTTTCACAATTTTTTTTCTCTATTTTTGAGACCTTTAAAAATGTGAACATCTGTTAACAAGGCACAAATCGTAAAGACTTGACCTAGAATCTTAATTCTTGACACCCTAAGAGGTCCATGAATAATCACCTTGGAAACCAGAAATTAGGTCTCTGTTACTCATATCCTTCGAGCTATGGGGCCCCAAGGTACCCCCAGAATAGTCAAAAATTTCATACAAAAACTTCAATATCTCATTAACTACATCACTGATGGTCATGATTTTTGGCATACATATTGATCATGAGATGTTCCATGAGTTCCTGCAGACTGGTGGCGCCACCTGTATTTTTCAATTTTTACGAATTGTTTTCTCTGTTTTTGAAACCTTTAAGGATGCTGTCATCTGTTAACGTGGCACAAACCGTAACGACTGGACCTAGAATCTTCATTCTTGACAAACTGAGAGACCTATGAAAAGTCTCCATGGAAACCAGAAATTAGGTCTTTGTTACCCATATCCTTCGAGCTATGGGGCCCCAAAGTACCCCCCAAAATAGTCAAAAATTTCATACAAAAACTTCAATATTTCATCAACTACATCGCTGATGGTCACAAATTTTGGCATACATATTGATCATGAGATGTTTCATCAGTTTCTGCAGACTGGTGGCGCTACCTGTATTTTTCAATTTTTACGAATTGTTTTCTCTATTTTTGAGACCTTTAAAAATGTGAACAGCTGTTAACAGGGCACAAATCATAAAGACTGGACCTAGAATCTTCATTCTTGACACACTGAGAGACCTATGAAAAGTCTCCATGGAAACCTGAAATAAGGTCTCTGTAACCCATATCCTTTGGGCTGTGGGGGGCTCCCAATTATCCCCCAGAATAATTGAAAATTTGATAAAAACAAACTGCAACATCTCAATAACTACAACACTGATGGTCATGATTTTTGGCATACATATTGATCAAGGTGTTCCATCAGTTCCTGCAGACTGGTGGCGCCACCAGTATTTTTTTCAAAATTTTCACAATTTTTTTTCTCTATTTTTGAGACCTTTAAGGATGTAATTATCTGTCAACAGGGTACAAATCGTAACGACTGGACCTAGAATCTTCATTCATGACACACAGGGAGACCAATGAAAAGTCTCCATGGAAACCTGAAATTAGGTCTCTGTTACCCATATTCTTCGAGCTATGGGGCCCCAAAGTATCCCCAAAAATAGTAAAAAATTTCATACAAAAACTTCAATATCTCATCAACTACATCACTGACGGTCACGAATTTTGGCATACATATTGATCATGAGATGTTTCATCAGTTTCTGCAGACTGGTGGCGCTACCTGTATTTTTCAATTTTTATGAATTGTTTTCTCTATTTTTGAGACCTTTAAAAATGTGAACAGCTGTTAACAGGGCACAAATCATAAAGACTGGACCTAGAATCTTCATTCTTGACACAGTGAGAGACCTATGAAAAGTCTCCATGGAAACCTGAAATCAGGTCTCTGTAACCCATATCCTTTGGGCTGTGGGGGGCTCCCAATTACCCCCCAGAATAATTGAAAATTTGATAAAAACAAACTGCAACATCTCAATAACTACAACACTGATGGTCATGATTTTCGGCATACATATTGATCATGAGCTGTTTCTGCAGACTGGGTGCGGCACCTTTTTTTTCAAATTTTTTTCTCTATTTTTGAGACCTTTAAAGATGTGGTTATCTGTCAACATGGTACAAATTGTAACAACTGGACCTAGAATCTTCATTCTTGTCATGCAAGGAGGCCCATGAAAAGTGCCTGTGGAAACTTGAAGTTAGGTCTCTGTTACCCATATCCTTCAAGCTATAGGACTCCAAAGTATCCCTCAGAATAATGGACAGTTTGATACAAAAGCTGAACAACTAATGCAGAGATCTCCATGATTCTTTGCATGGATATTGACCATAAAGTGTTTTTATTAGTTTCTGCAGACTGGTGGACATGTGAACTGGTGCCTCACCAATTTGCATTGACCTCTGAACTTTCCTCTCTACCCAGCGTCCATTTGTGAGTCTGTTTCCAAACATAAACCCTGATATCTCGGGAACCGTTTGACTGATCAGGAAATAAAATTGATACAAATGTAGCTCTTGGATAGCTTTATAACATACACAAATAAATGGTGGCGCCACCTGCAACCATGTATGCACAGTGTCCATTTGTTCATCTGCCTTGGGTTAAAATCACTCATATCTCTGCAGTGAATTGACTAATTCACCTGCAATTTGGCATGCATATACATCCTGGATAGCTTTCTTGATTTTATGACAGGTGGCACCACCTACATTCATGTTCACGCTGAAGACCTCCAAGCTCATATCTCGGGAACCGTTTGACCGATTTGGCAAAAATTTTGCATGTGTATAGATCTCGCATAGCTCTTTATTATACGCAAAACTGGTGGCGCCACCTGCAACCATTTTTTCACAGCGTCTGTCTGTTTGTCGTGGGCTAAAATCACTCATATACATGTAGTGGTTTGACTTTTCTGCCTAAAATTTCTCATATGTATACACCTTGGATAGCTTTCTGGATTTGTGGTAGGTGGCACAACCTACATACACATTTAGGCTGCAGACATCCATGCTAATATGCAACATACCTCACTCTATTTCCCCTTGCCACTCAATCCATGCATCACTTCACCCGTTCCACACTGATTTTGGCGGATACAAGTAGTCGCTTGTTGGCTACCCGTGTTCTAGTTTTTAAAGTTTACACATTTTTTCTCTATTTTTGAGATATATAAATACAGACACAATCTTGGCCTGTTGTTTATCTGTTTGATGCTTCAGTTGAATGGGTATATACTACCATTCTGATGATAAAATTTCCTTTTGTGAATCTCTTCCCAGTCAGCTGAGCGTCATGACCCATGGGTCACTTGTTTTATTTTTAGACACTGTTTGAAGGGGTAGTTGAATCGGTGGAGTCAGGTGGGAAGCCTCAGCCAATGACAACACAGTTAGGATACACGAAGGAACAGGTTGATGCTATCCAGCGACTCAAAAATACTACTGCCAACTGGGAGAAACTGGGTATTCATCCTTCAGCCTCAAAGTAAGTGCCTCTTGTATTAATTTTTACATCTAATTTGTTCAAGCTGATTTAAGTTTTGTGAATATTGTCTGTAATCACCATGTTTAACTGTGAACAATTTCATGTAGCATGTTCAACAATATGGCAGATCATTGTAATCAAGTATTAAAGGAGTTTGGACCTAGATTCAGTGACTAGATTACTGATTTGACCAGCTGATCAGTTTATCCCAAGCTGGCTTGCCTTTGGAATCTGAAGGGTATTTTTAAAGGGGATAGGGTGAAACTTGTCATTTAACTACTGAGATATTTTATCATTGCTGTAAAGTTTATTTTTGTTAAAGTTTATTTTGAGAATAACTTGGATAAATCACATTTCTGTTGACATTCTTCATCAAAATAATCTTTAAATCTTAAAAATAGCCTTTTGGACCTTTTATTGACAAATTTAAACTGTTTTAATGCTGACCATCCGGATTTTTGCAGGATTTGTCTTTCAGCATATATTAGCATTGCAATTTCATTTATATCTACCATTATTATTAAATTTATTCAACACCATACTGATTAACCTCATGTATTCATTTGCCTCTCTTTCCAGGGATGATATCAACAAGGCTTACAGAAAGCTAGCTGTGCTCCTCCATCCTGACAAAAGTGTAGCCCCAGGCAGTGAAGAGGCGTTTAAAATGCTAGTTGCTGCTCGTACAGCCATGTTGAAGAATGCCAGATGACAAGCACACACGCAAACTCTCCGTCCAACATGCCTTAAATTTAATATTGTTGTATTAGTGTACAAAAAGTTTATTATAAGACTCCGCACAAGTTGTCCAAAATATATCATATTTGCTGATATACTTACATGATTAGGGTAATATTAAATCATATTGACTATTTTATATTATACAGTGTTGCTACCACTCCAGCTTGGACCAGTTAATGTCCATGATGTGTTTATGTATGTTGTGTTTATAAACTGACCAGAGCTGCAAAGGTGCGGCTCTTTGGGAGGACTGTGAAAATAATGTTTACAATTAAATGTTTTATTATATTTAGAATTTGTTTTTTAAATTCATATATGATACACTAAATGATCTGTGACGGCAAAACACTGCAACTTGTAGAAATCAGAACATTCAGGAAGGCAGCACAAGATGTGATAAGGAAATGTCCTGCTCAGATACACAAGAGTTAGCTTTGACCAAGAAAGGATAAAAAAAAAGAGTATCTTTCAGATATATGTTTAATTCTTATGGTGTCTTACAGTACACACAGCACTGTTACACATCTCAAACTGTACCACATAAATGCTTCTTTCCCTTGACTCTTCATACACAAAATATTTTCAGCTGTAGTATTTTGGGACAAGTGATACACAGTTGTCCCCTCACCCCCCCCCCCCCCCCCCCCAAAAAAAATATCCTAACATAATACATAAATAAAATACTTAATTTTTAAGTCTTAAAAAAACAACATGTCCAACAAACTGACTCAAGGAATTGCATTTTTCGACCCATTTGTGCCCAAGCATTCCCTCTGACAACCAATCACAGATAACTCTGCACTAGGGAAACGACAATATACACGCATGCATATATATTTCAGACCACTAGATATTATATCCCTGTTCTGCTTTTTGTAACATGGGCCTTTTGGCCTATTCAGATTAAACTAGGCAAAAATCCTGTCCCAGCTGCTGTAATATATTTGGTTAGGCTTTGCTTCACTTCATGATAACTTTGCATCTATGTGCAAATCTGAAGAGTATCAAGGGCTACACATATAGGGCCTGTCTCTATGCTTTTCAAGGAAACATAAACATGCTCCAAGGGGTAGTGTTCACTCAACCTGCCATAAGAGGAAGTAATGCTCCCTTCTTATGGGTACACTGTTGATAAATCATTTGTGGAAGATGTCCTTCTACAGTTACATAGTACTGTGTAAAATAACATCCCCAATATCTGCCGGGATATATGTGTCTACAACAGATGCAAAATAATCAAAAGCCTTTGACTATGCAGTCTCTGTGTAATATTATTACTTTATTTCTGTGACAATTATCTATATTATAATCAACATCACTTCAATCAGTAATGTCTAAAAATCATTTATTGCACATGCTCCATTAACTGAAACGGCTTAAAAAATAAGCAACTCAACATGAAATATACAATTTTTAAACACTAAATGTCAAGGATTGTCATGGCCTCATCCCAATTTGAAAAAAAAGTCTTAATGTTTAAAACAATTAAGATCTACCTGGTTGCAATGTCTAATGATATACAAAAGCAACTGATTGCTAAATTTGTCTCCATTCATACATGTAAGCCTAAATAATCTGAGTCAACCTCAAAAGGAATGTTGCCAGTCACCATCATCATTTTAACCTGCCATTCTATATAATAAGCTAACTTGTCTGCATCAGTTCCAAAACTTTAATACTGATATTTAACAACTGTTCTAAATTTTGCAATGCATAAAGTAAACCATTAGATTTTAACCAGTGTCATGATTTCATACAACCTGTATATCATTTTTCAAAGTATGCCTTAAACTTGATAGGATACTAATGATTGAATATAGTAAAGAAAGAATACTAATTTTCCTGTGAGGACCAATAGCCTTTTCATATATTTACTAGTCCTCTCAGGTTTTTTTTTTTCTGTCGATGTTGAGCCATGTCATGCTAATGCATGTAACAACCATGGTGTTGCCAAACAATATATCTAGCATCACAATGTGTAGCAGCAAATATTGTCTGACACAATTTAAAAAGAAGTTCTTGATTATTTGTACTTAATTGTCCATGCAGTACATTTATGAATGTTTTATTAATGACACAATATCATGGACACACTGATCTATCACTCATCAAGGAATGGATTCAAGCTTGGCTGTGGCTTTCTGGATGGCGATGGGGAATCTGTAATTAATGTAACCTGAAAACAAAAATAAAGTAAATATTACCCTCATTCTCTGGTATAATATAGACAGAACAAATCTATTATTCATAAAATAAGTGTTATGATACAAGTCCTAGGTAAAGAAACAGAATTACCATAAAACATTTGAGAAAAACCCAGAAGAAATCTACAGTAGGTGTAATTGTGATACCAATCAGCAGATTTAAAGATTTTTAGTATATGAAGCCATGCACACTCCTTAAATTACAGTCCATTAGGTAAATAATAATCACTTTACATATAAATTAATAATTACTTTATGAATATATGAATGATTATTCAAATTTACATACAAATTAATCATTAATTTGATGAACGTATATGAATGATTATTCAAATTTGTAGACCAAAGAAGTAATTAATGAAAAAACTTGTCATATCAGTATCAATAGGTTTCTGTTGGGCTTTGTCCTATGTAAGGGTACTTTACAAAATACCAGAGTACCAGAAAATATCAGAAGAAATATGGTATGCTTGTTTCTTTCATTGCCGCACAATCACACATCTATGACCACACTGGTCAGCAGATAAAATGAAATTGTTTGGTCTAAAATAAGGGTTATGGAAAGGAGACAATGATGGACAATAAGATACTGGACAGGTTATTCTGAAATAAATGTAGCTCCCAATCAAGGACAATAATTTAACTGAATTTCATTTGGAATAAACTCATGGTTCTCACAGTGACTGAAGTCCTCAAATATGTCAGTCCTCAAAAGCACACCTTTTCACAATAAAAGGGAAGATTGCATTTGATTAATTTTCAGTTGTTAAAGATGCAAATTGTTAGCATATTGAAAGACTCATGGTTAGTATTTTGGCATTATGCACTGGGGAAAAGGAAGCAGAAAGAAGGATATGAATTAAAGAAAGCAACAATGGAATGATCATCTGAGGATGGGAATTTTAAAATTTGGTGTGTGCTAGGTGGGATTGGGGAGTTATTTTTTTTAACTAGTTCACATAGTCAAGTGACATAATAAAATTCAACACTGGTTCCTAACAGTCAACCCTATTTCCCATTACAGATGGATTCCTTAGATTTAACAATGGTGATGTTTAGAACGGCAGTATTTTAGTTGCTGCAAGCATTCAAAACTTTATGCAACATTTTGAACATCTGTTGATGATTTAATGCACAGGCTGATCATTATATGGTTTGGCAGTTTGGATATATATGGGTATAAGTATCAGCAGGGACATGCACTTTCAAAGTCATCATAAAAAATCTGAAAGCAAATTTTTTGTTGTTTTGCTATTTTAGTACTTAGAGCTTCATATACATGATTACGGGTGGACAAATACATGATTAAGGGTTTTCAGTTATTATTTCTTTAAATGTGCTTGTATGTGGGCTTTTTAATAAGGGTGCAGGAAATCCTTTGAATGTTAAGAAGAATCAAGCTGGGAGGGAGGGGGTTGGGGGGTAGGTTAAATTACTAGCCTGTTGAGGACCCAGCGGGGTCACTGCCTTTTCTTTGGGGATGGCTCTAGGCTGATACACACAAAAAAGACAGGTGACATGTTAACACTATTAGGCAGCTTGTATAAGATCACATTACTGATGGTGATAAATATGTTGAAGTGTAGAGTGTACCACTGCCCCAGGGCAAGCTCATTATAATTACAAAATTTTGCAAATATTTTATACAAGCTTGTGCTGTGATATCATACCAATGAAACTATCATTTGTAATAATTAGAAAGCCAGCCCAAGTTTGAATTTAGCATAGTCCAAAAGTGGGGAGAGAGACAGAAAGACTCATTTAAAAGCATATGCATTTTGACATGTTAATGACTGGTTGGAAAACCAAAGCTGCAACTTGGTGGTGTCTCCATACTAAGGATCTTTATTGTGCTATGTCTATTCCAAGGTTCCTTATCTGTACACTACAACCCTTGCAAGCAAGAAACAAACTAGTATTTTTTTACTGCACTCAATGGCTGAATCACTATTTCATACACAACTGTGATGTTAAAATCTTTGTCTTGAATGACTCTTTCAAAATTAAACATTCTCTTTTTTTTCCCAGTGGAAAAGCAGTAGAAGCCTCATTATTCAAATAAATGAAAATAAGCAAATCAAAAAGCCCTGCAGTTGACTCTTGAAATGCCCTTGGAATTATAAATGCTTACTTGTGCCAAGGAATAAATGTCTAAAGATATAAAACAAAGACAGCTTAGAAGCAAATACTTTGAGATTTTTATTGAAGATAAAATCATAACAGACTAAAGTATGAACAATAAGAGTATGATACAAGAGAGTTTCTAAGAGGTTATTTTTATGAATTGGTAATAAAAACCAATGACAGAACTTTGTTGATTCCAGAGATGCCAGGTTAAAATGACTTTAGGTTTCAATGATGTCAGGTTTCAATCTTATATTCAGGTTTTATGCCACAAGGTATTCTTGAGCATCAGATACCAAAATATACAAAAAACCTTCAATAGTCTTTGTTTTCTCACCTTATCCTGGTGTATTAGATTGAAATGTTTTACTTTTGTAATTCATGTATTATTAGTATACACATCATTTAATGCTTTTTGATGCTTAGTAACCCAATATTAATTATATAGACACATTTCAGAAGGTTAATCATAGAAGCATAAGTAAGCTTAGGTGAGTAGGAAATTATAGAAATATAGGAAACTTTTTTTTTATCAAAAATTAATTTACTGTGGAGAAGGCAATTCTTCTATGGCACTATTTTCCACAGAAAACCTGATAAGTTAGTATCAAGTTAATACTAGCACTTCCTTCACTGCATTAATTTCCTCATATTCACCAGGTTAAGAGATTTACCATATGCACAAAACATTGGCTTTAATATATAGGAACAGCTTACAACAGCATATAAAGAGAATAGAAAATTGTTTTACTTATTAAGTTTGACTTGAGTGAGTGTTCAGGTACCTGTCCTTACCTTGTTAAAAACACCTCTGCCAAAGTAGTCTGCAACTACAGAGAAGCCGTCTTTTGATCTGTCAAGCTTTGTGATAAAAAAAAATACAAGAACCTAATTAAAATTTATTTAGAAAATAACATAAAATATAGCCATATTATATACTGATTATGTTTGGACACATGAAGCATGCATTAATTAAAGATACCCTAAACTGGCTATCATAGAAATTACCCAATTACCAGCAATTCATAAAAAGAATAGAAAAGAGTCACTTATTGACTATACTGTATATATTTTGTGGTACTCAGAACAAATAAATATCTCATTTGTCTAATGACTGATAAAAGGGCAGTAAGTATACTGTGGAAGTGGTTAATTTGACGTGTCTGAATTTTCGCGCATTTTTCATTTGATAGCATTAGCGCAGTTCAAAATTTCGCGCAAATATGTATGAAGGTAATAAATTGTGAATCAAATTATTAAAATATTTATAAAAGACAGGTTTGTAACTTTACCTGTGTCCCACCTTACAACCTCCAGATGACCGCTTACTTGCCACGGGCAGCTGGTCAAGTACCGTGACCGCAAGGTGTGAACAATACGTAATTAATCAGGACTAACCACATTTTATGATGCAATGGTACTGCAACCATCTGCATTGTTTGACATCTGAGTAAGTTGTAGAATATCTCTACAACAACCACTGTGATTATACTAACCAGAAGCAGCCAGCTATGTCCAAACAACAAACAGAACTGACAACATTTGCAGGTTGCTTGCTCTCAGATAAGTCGTACTTCAAAGCTTTAGGGAGGGTTAGGGGTGTCTTAAAAGGCCATTTATTGTTTCACAGTTGTTTCTACAAATCACCATAAAGGAGAGGGGTCTCCCTTGAGAAATCTCTTGATATGAACTCTTATGACAACATGACTATATACTCTAACATTCTGGTTGAAGAAGCCTCAACTCAAGAGACCATGCATGGAGGGATTACCAGGACCACATGACTGTGTCTCTTGCGAAAATGCTCTTATCTTCTAAACAATCGCATCAAATTTACACGTGTTTTTATTTTAGAGCAAATCTAGCTCCCGCTAAAAGTGCGAAAATTAAAACCCCTCTAACAAAACCACTTTCACAGTATTTGTTTAATGTAGAAATGAGAACATAGATGTATTAATCAGTGTAATTAACAATGTACCATACCTGGTTTTGGAACTGATCATGTGAGTCTCTGCTCTGCTCTTGAGCTCTGATGATATCCAGGACTTTTCTGAAGTACAAACAATAAGACGCTGCTGAATACAGTCTACATCAACGTAGGGCTGGCAAAAAACAGGGTCCATATGTATACTCATCTGGTGGATCAAAATTCCAGGAGTTTTCAGTGTTTTCTCAAGGAAATTACAGGGATTTTCCAGATTATGAATTAAATATTTATTACAGATAAATCCACAAACTAATGTTCATGATAAAATATAGACTGGTTTTCAAATAAAGTATACTATAAATATGTTTTCATACCAAATGATAAATATTATCATTATATTTATATGAACCATGGTAAACTGAATAGAGTCAGTGCCCCACTGGATGCAGCAGCTGATATTATATGCTGCTGGGTACTAGCAGCCAATATGGTCAGGTTTCAGGCTGGTAACCAAAATCTTCAGATGCAGATATAGATTTTTGACACATTCAAGGGATTTTACACCTGTATATAATTACTATAAAAATTCAGATTGTCCAGGAGCTAGTAAATTCATTTATGATATCTAAACATATTCTGGTTTTCAAGGTTGATTATGTCTCTGATACAATGATAGTCATATCCTTTATCATCTGTCATACATCAATTCAAGTGTTTTTTAATATGAGCCACAGTATATGAAAAGATGACTTTTAAATACATACATATTACTTTGAAAATTACTTTAACAGAAATCCTGCACCAAAGGAAGATAACATGTTGGACAACAAAATTTTTTTTATACTAATAAATACAGAAAGGAATTCACTTATCAACAGTTCTTTTGTTTTTTTCTTGGAAAGGTTCAATACAATATAAATCTAGAATTTCTTTGTTCTATGTATGGACTCATCACATGTTAACATAGAAAATAATCTAAGACATTTATTTTTGATAAATTCCATGTACTGTTTTTCATAGTATTCTTATACAATCATATAACTTTAAGTGTAAATCATCCATGTACAATGTTAAATTAGGACAAACACTTCACCTTTAATTTTTGTATTAAAATTGTATGGATTTATTGTTAATTTACTGAGCATAATCTCTTCATTTTTCTGCACATACACAACATTGTTACACAGATGTTGTGTAATGGTAAGACATAAAGAAAGAAGTACCAGGTCAGGTTATCTGTAGACTGTTTTGGAGTGTCTTATATTTGGAGGTATGGGGCTATTGGCAGTGGTCCAGCTCCACTGTTTCACTAAACTTACCTGTTTTCTGACATACATGCTGGGCATTCATTTTCTGTCTCAGCATAACTCTCAAAGCAGCTACAACAAAACACAATATTCAGTAAAATAAAATATGCATGGGCTTCCTAGATAAAAGCTGAGTACATCCAGAGTACATTAATTTGTCATTGTTTGAAAAACTGAACTAAGTTTATTCTTTCAGTTTATTGATGTTGGCTACTCAATAAGTTTTATTTTATTTATCTGTTTCATATATATTTTTGTTGCCTTCATTCCACTGAATATGGATGATTATGAATAACATAAGATTATAATGAGTACGGCAATTCAAACCTTATATAAGATTATAATGCAATACAATTATAGAAGTGACTGGTAACTCCAGCTTATTACAATAATCTGAAATTTTGATCAATGAATGAAATAAATTAAAGACTGCAGCCAAGTGCTCTAGAGTCTGGAACCTCAGCCCTAAGAGCTCCTTTAATAACATTTAAGTGGAAATCTTGAAACCATTTTCTACATAAACTAGAGTAAAGTAAATATATACCAGTATTACCTTGGTCTATAGACTTACTGTTGGTGGTATGAATGCTGGCACAGGAAATGGACTGATGGAAGTTCTAATGGATGACTACATACACTGCATTTTGACACCTGGAAAATCCGAGCACTGCAAACACACATATTAAATTTGATGCAGAGCATACATTCTGCAGGGAATCTAATTTACATCTCTGTTAATTTAACTCAGTTCTATGTTTTCAATAAAGCATCAGCAAACAAAAGATGACACTGTATTTAATTTTACTCATTTCTTTTGTTGTAAAGTGGCTGTTTTTTTTTTACTGATAGCTTAGGCCTATAAATAATCTATGTTGAACATTTTGCATCAATATATTCCTAAATATATGTTTCTAAAAATGATCAAATTTCCAATCAAAGTTAAAATACATCTGATTATCTGAACTGATCACTTAGAGTATGTCTTTTATTAAGGTGGACATGGCACAAACCACCAGTTCACTCTGGAGTAACGTATTGATTAAAACAAGGGACCCGTGGGTCACAGTGCTCAGCTGTTATATATGATAAACTAGATGTGTCGGAACGACACGAATGCCCCCGCCTGGGGCAAATGAGAAACATTTGTTAAATTTTGTAAATTTTTTTAAGTTCAGGAGGTGTTGTATGGTAAAAAGTAGGTCAACAGGGGCAAAATGCAAACTCGATCTGTAATGGGTCATTATCAAGCAACACACCAAAAATCAGGCCAGAATCTGCAGGCATTGAGAAAAAAAGTCCATACATGTGCATTTTTCGTAGAAATTTCTGTCTTTCATGAAATTTTCTATGTTGAGGATCTGTCATATGGTCAAAAATAGGTTAACTGGGACAAAATGCGAACTCGATTTGTGAGTGGTCATTATGCGCGCACAGACCAAACATTAGGCCAGTATCTGTAAGCATTGCATTGCGAAACTAGAATATTAGCAAAAGCTGATAATCAGTTATAAATTTAAATTGGAGAGGTATGTACCATGTTTCATAACAATCCACCAAATGCTTCCTGAGAAATAAGCTCCTAAGTATTTTTCTATACTAAGCTCTGTGACCTTGAAAAGTAGGTCAAGATCACCCATCTTTGAACTTGACCAAGATTTTGTAAATATAATGCAATAGCACTGAAGAAATGAAGTTCCTGTGTTGAATACCTTTGGAGATATCCTGCACAAAAGGCCAAAATTGAAAAAATCCAATAAAATTTCATTAAAAAATCAGAAATTGCAGGTGGCGCCACCAAAATTGTGCAGCACGTACAGACCATCAGACCCAATGATCATAGTAAGTTTTGTGAAAATCCACACAATGGTTCCTGAGATATAAGCTTCTGAGTGTTTTTCTATAATCAGCTCTAAAATGTAGAAAAATGGGTCAAGGTCACCCATCTTCGAATTTGGCCGAGATTTTATCGATATACATCTTCACTGATGAAATAAAAATTCCAACGGTGAATCCTTTTAGAGATATCCAGCTCACAAGGTAAAAGTTAACAGACGCGGAACAGACGGACTGACAGACACCGGACAGACAGATGGACGGACGGACAGACGGACAGCTTGGGTGATGACAATAGCCCATGAGCCTATGAGCTGAGGGCTTAAAATGGCTGTACATGTACATTTGTCATGAAAATAAATATTTTTCATGAAATTTTCTATGTTAAGGAGCCGTAAAACGGTCAAAAGTAGGTCAACCGGGACAAAACACGAACTCGATCTGTAACTGGTCATTATCTGCCCACACACCAAAAATCAGGCCAATATCTGCAGGCATTGCGAAAAAAAGTCCGTACATGTGTATTTGTCATGAAAATTTCTATTTTTCATGAAATTTTCAAAGTTAAGGAGCCGTAAAACAGTCAAACAGTAGGTCAACTGGGACGAAACGCGAACTCGATCTGTAACTGGTCATTATCTGCCCACACACCAAAAATTATGCCAATATCTGTAGGCATTGCGATAAAAAGTCCTTACATGTGTATTTGTCATGAAAATTTCTATTTTTCATGAAATTTTCTAAGTTAAGGAGCCGTAAAACGGTCAAAAGTAAAAAATAAACAAGGACGAAACGCAAACTCGATCTGTAACTGGTCATTATCTGCCCACACACCAAAAATCAGGCCAATATCTGCAGGCACTGTGAAAAAAAGTCTGTACATGTGTATTTGTCATGAAAATTTCTATTTTTCATGAAATTTTCTAAGTTAAGGAGCCGTAAAATGGTCAAAAGTAGGTCAACCCGGACGAAACGCGAACTCGATCTGTAACTGGTCATTATCTACCCACACACCAAAAATCAGGCCAATATCTGCAGGCATTGCGAAAGTAAGTCCGTACATGTGTATTTGTCATGAAAATTTCTATTTTTCATGAAATTTTCTAAGTTAAGGAGCCGTAAAATGGTCAAAAGTAGGTCAACCCGGACGAAACGCCAACTCGATCTGTAACTGGTCATTATCTGCCTTCACACCAAAAATCAGGCCAATATCTGCAGGCATTGCGAAAAAAAGTCCGTACAACTGTTTCATTTCTGAATGACGGAATGACAGAATGACGGAATGACGGACATGGGTAAAACTATATACTATATGCCCCGGCCACTTTGTGGCGGGGGCATAAAAATATGATTTAGAAATGAGGCACATGCTGGTTTTGTGTGGTAATAAATATAAGCTGTATTATGAGTTGTTGGTGTTTAGCTTATGTATGATTTTGATAGTATCTTTGGAGACAGGGAAGGGGACTGATTTCATTTATTTTATTAACAAATGGAGTGCTTTTGTCACACAGATTTTGACTTGGCCATATAACTTATAAGCAGAACATATTATATAAGAGTTTAACTATTTATTAAAAATATTTACAAATATTGTCCCAAATATAATTTTTATTAAAAATAATAAGAGGATAGTATGATTTTTTAAAATAAAATATAACTGAAATGATTATTAAAATAATATTAAAGAAAATATTCATGAATGCATTCATGAATACATTTTGAAAGTATTTGCACTGGTATTCATATACTTTCATTTTTACCTGAATTCCCATTCTTTATGCAAGAAATTTTATAATGGAGTACATAATCATATTTGTATTTAAATACAATTACAAAGTATTCGCACCATGTCTGGTATTTATTCAGTTTTCACCAAACAATGATGTTGAGAATCCAGAATATACAAAATTCACACATTTAAATAATGATCATAAGTACCTGGTTTTGTGGCTTTTATTTATATTTAAAAAAAAATAAATGTAATATATTCATTTTGGACTAATTTCACATCAATGTACACACTAGACACAGTAGGAATCTAGATTAATATTATCAACTGCATCTTTGTTTATCATTAATTCCTTCATATGATCCCTAATGATTAGTAATGAATAATATGATTTATTTTTTTATCATTAAAATTGAACTGAAAAATACCATAGGTGACTGCATGGTGTTATTTGGAATATGTGACATTCTATCCATTGATAAAAGATTCTTATATCATCAGTAACTGCAAGTTAATTTCCTGTTATCATTAACTAACAAATTCCTTTTCTATTTTTCTTTAATTTGTTATTAAAGCCCAATAAAAATTTATTAATTTATTGTTTATTGTTATGTTGTTGGTTAAAACTACCAGATGAGTTGGGTTGGACACCTGGATCAACTGTGGCTGGCCATAAGCTGCCTGGCTGTTCCAGTGTTGCCTCGCCTCAAGCGTGCATAATTTGCTGAAAGGTCAACAAGGTCAACATACAAGTGACTCAAGAGGGGCTGGGGAGAGCCAAGGTCTGACAGGTCTGTCATAAAAACATTAATAAAAGCTACAATTTTTTGCCAATTTCTTTCAGCTTTCTAAACTAAAAAGCTGAAATCCTTATGTGTGCATGATATGAAAATTATATCAACAGTGCTCACAGGAAACAAACGTGCCATGGTCAAAGTTGGGCAAAATTTAAGGTACTAATTTTATATTTATACTAACAACTTATAAAATTTGAAAAATTCAGAACTAATTTTGGGTATTCAATTGAATCTTGATTAAATAATGTTACATCCCTGACAAAAAATCTCTAGCTTCGGCAATCCTCTTGTCAAGAGAGTTAATACATTTCTTGATTTTTTACAAAGTGCATTATGTTTGGGCCCATAACTTAAAACAATTACGCAATACTGACATCATTTCTGGCATGTGCATAGCGAATGTATAGAAAAATATGTATATTAGATATGATTAAAGTCAGATCAGTGGTTTTGATATTAGGCAGTCTTGGTGTAACAATGGGTTATTAATGGAAAAATGAAGTTTTTCATTAATATCTCGAAGGTATTAAGTCCTAGTGACATAATTCTTGGCATGGTAGTGGATTTTGGAGACATCTAATTGTATGCCAAATTATAGGCACTGAAAGCTGAAGCTGGGGAGCCGAGCTCTTGCAAACTGCATAACACCAGCTTGATGTAAACAATATGTTACATGGTGCTTGAAAACTTAAATAAAATCTAATGTTTTTGATCAACTTGTTTCAAATTTTTGGCGTTAAAAGACAAAATGCTAACAAAAACATGCTGTGAAAAAATTAAATCCACAGTACTTACAGGAAAAAAACGTGCCATGGTCAAAGTTGGGCAAAATTTAAGGTACAAATTTTTTATTTTTGTTTATTTTTTTTTTAATTTTAAAGATTTTGATCTAATTTTGTGTATACAATTTAATTTTGATTAATTAAAGTTATATTACTGGAAAAAATGTCCACAGCTTTAACATGTTTTGTGTTGTGATCAAATATCTTTCCTGATTTTTTACAAAATGCATTATGTTTGGGCCCATAACTTTTTTAAATTATATAATACAGACATAATTTCTGGCATGTACATAGGAACTATATAGAAGAATATTTATGGCAAATATGAGAAAAAACAGAAGAGTGGTTTTGATATAAGGCAGTCCTGAAGTGTGAAAATAGGTTTTTAATAAAAAATTGAGGTTTTTCCTTAATTACTCAAAGGAAAGAAGTCGCAAAGACCCAGTTTTCGGCTTGGTAGGAGATCTTGGGGACATCTAACATTATGCCGAATTTTGGAATCCTAGGTCTTTTTAGTTCAAAACGTGCCAAATCGACGGACGGACGGACGACGGACAATGGACCACGACTATAGCTCAGATGACTTATAGTCAGCTGAGCTAAATAATATAACTTTCCTGATACCATATCCTACACAATAGAAAGGTGTGGGTAGAGCAGGATATTAAATATAAAGACTGTATTACGGGAGCAAGAGCCAGTACTCTTATCTGTCAATTACCTAAACTTTAAAGTTTATACATACATGTACCGCATATGAAACTGGTAATTCTTTACATGCCTGAGAATGAAGGTGAGCTTAAATAAACATCTCTGCTGTTTATGGAAGAAAACATTTCCTTCAAGACATGAACCACTGTAATACTCAAGTGAAAATTTGACTATGCCATACATGTACCTTTGTTTTAAGTTCCTCTATCTGTTGTACTGAAGTGTAATTCTGACCATTTAATACATGTACCTTGTTTTAAGTTCCTCTATCTGTTGTACTGAAGTGTACATTTGACCATGTGATGCATTTACCTTGTTTTAAGTTCCTCTATCTGCTGTACTGAAGTGTAACTTTGACCATGTCATACATGTACCTTGTTTTTAGTTCCTCTATCTGTTGCAGTGAAAAGTAAGTTTGACAATGTGATGCATGTACCTGACTGATTGAAGATGTTTTAGCTTTATCGGGCAGCTAAAGGTTGCTGTAGTCAAGCCCTGTATGCTCCTTGAGCATAATTATTAGGATTTTGTTGAAGCCCATAGACATGATGCCACACAAGCCAAGAAGGAAGCCATGAGAGACCGCCACCTTTTTACCCATACCGGTAACCTGAGGAAAGCCACAGCCACATAGACCAGGGCAGGACACAAACCGACACTGACACCAGCAGCAGAGAACCAGCCAATCCAGAGAGCAGAACTCAATCTCTAAAATTAAAGAGTGATAATTTTTTTTCTTCATAAGCGCATGTACCTTGTTTTAAGCTCCTCTATCTGTTCCCTCATGGCCTTGGTCTCGTTTTGATACGTCTCTATCAGTCTCTCATCCTCCTCTATTTGATCTTTCTCCTGCTGCAGCTTGCGGATGATGTAATCCTTCAATTAGATGTAACAGGAAAAAGATATAGCACAGTCCCTCAGTTCTACCCACATTTGACTTTAACATGCACTTTCACAAAGAAAACATTTGAAAATTACAAAATCTTATGATGCTAGTGTTCTGCAAGTACTTTTGGTTTAAACACAGCACATTATTATTAATCATAAATACTATCAATATGTGTGGCATAGATTATTCACTTTGCTTTATTTGTGTTTATCTTTGTACTTTGAATTGGTAACCATGGTCACAGCCACTGTCACAATATTAAGCTAGATTGTTAACTTTTACAACAAGCCTATGAAGAAGAAGAATATTTATATTTCATTATGACTCTGTAACCTTGGTGACAGCCATCATAACACATCCTGTTACTAATAAATAGCCTTGACTAGATGTTACCAACAGAACAGTCACAACCAAATGTCACCATGACAACAACTATGACAACTCTCCTGTTACCTTGACAACAGCCAGTGTTGCCGTGGAGTTGTGTGCCAGGGTCTGGATGACTAGTAGTGGTGGCAGGAGGTCCCACTTGTCTATGTGAGCTAAAACCTCGACCATCTGTGGACGACAGTCTTCTTCTTTCTTAGCAAAGTAACCTAAAGCCTGCACCCACAAGCTGGACTCCTGTTTGCTGCAGGAGGAAATTATACTTTGTAACAAACTGGCCAACTCTGTTTATTAAATAAATGAAATCCCCACCTCTTTTTAAAGATATAATATGGCAGAACTGATATAACTTCAGATGAATGAGGATATTAAAGATTAGAGCTCTTGCATTCATTAGAATTTTATCTCTTATGGGAACCAATACGTTGGTAAGGTTTGAGAAGATACGTAATTTTTATGATGTATGCTTTTGGAACTCATCATGGTCTCATTATATTTGAAGAGCAATTTTCCATTAAAAAATTACCCTACCAGAAATAATTAAGAGTTGTAACAAGCTTTCAGATGGTTGCAAGTATATCATAAATCCCTAAGGTAAATTACTGAAAATTATATATGATTTGGTGAAAAAGTAAAATAAACTTTTGAGTCCCTAAAATTTTATTTCTGCACAATTGCCTCTCCAGAGTTTCCAATAATTTATTTTGATCTTTAAATTGAAAAATGGTTATTTGTTAAAGAACTGACAAGCATACTAAAACCAACAATTATATAAATATGTGATGTGTTATTGTGATCCCATTTTGTGTAACCACTTACCCAAATTTTTTACAAGTTTCAATGACATGTGAATATTCATTATGTTCCATATGATATCTCAATATCTGCTGATAGCTGAAAAAAAAAGAAATGATAAATTTACAACATGCTGATATATTGTAAAATTTTTGAATAATGAGATGCATATAATGTATAAAATTCCTCAAGAATACTATTCTGAAACCATGCTGAAAACTATTTTGCCAGCACAAAATACCCATGCTTTCATTATCGCCTTCTTTTGCAGCAAACCTCCTGTCCGTTAGTTTATATTACTTACTACAATTCTACATACAAAAGCAAAATAAAATTATTATTTTTAGACTTATGACACATCTTATGGTGTGTCAGGATACAGTGCACATTTCCTTGGGTTCAAGGAATACATTATTATGCTTATCATGCAAGTTTATCACAGATACTTCTCTGTGGACTCACAGCTTGGCCTTTTCATACAAGTACAGGATGCCAGCCTTGAAGTTGTTCATCTGACACAGAACCAAAGCCTGGTCAAGATCATAGCCAGCCTGAAATATAGTAACAGATAAACCACATGTAAGAGAGATATTTATAAGTACTGACTGTCAGTTAAAGTCTGTAAGTTTCTGTTTTTTAACTCCTTGTTCTCACCGTGACCATATCATTTTGACTCAAAGTTTATTGAAAACTACTTATTTGTATATACTTTTTCTACTTTGACACTACATTTGAATAGATCAGCTTTTGAATTTGAGATCTGCCCTGTATCTTTGACACAAATAAGGTCAAAGACACCAGCATTTTTTGTATTAACGATGATTCTTTAAAGCCTTATTCACATTACATATCACACAATATGTAATACAAGCATGTAAATGCTCAAAGGTCCTTGAAATAAGAAGATCACCACTAATAATTAAGATCTTGAGTGTTGGAGAATAAAAGAGAAGCAAATATATAAAATTTTTAGAGCACTGGTAGTAAATGGAATGGACAAGAAATATATCTGCATTCTATAATATTTTATTTTGATGAAATAAAACAACCTTACAGATGACAAAAAGTGTTGGCATACCTCTGGACTCTGAAGTAATTTCAGCAGCCTTCTCTCATTGTCCACTCTTTTCTGTTGAGGAAAATAAAAAAATATTTATAATGTTTTTAAAAAAATATAGCAGGCATAATTTTCCACAAATCAAACACCCAACTACTGCCAGCTGTTCACTCATCAAATTCACCTACTTCTAATTAATGCTCATGTCCAAATGTTCTGTCTGTTCTATTAATCAGAATCATTTGATCAGTTTACCATCAATCATGCAGTGTGGTGTCTAGGTGTGCCTATTCACCTTGATCACCTACCACTTGCTCCAGGTAGGATACAGAACAGCCAAGAAATAGTTAATATGGCCTCACTGGTTCATAAAAGTGACCAAGCATCATTTGTCATCACTTTACTTTTACAGACACTATCCAACATTTGGTACTCTCACCTTTTGTCAATTACCCCTGTGACCATGTTGTTGGTTAGATAATAGGTTATAATTTATGTTCATGTAAATGATCACCAGCTGAACATTTAAACTTCTTTTCATCAATTATCTACAGAATGTGTTTAATGTATAGTCCTAAAATGTTTTTTTTTTATAAATAAAACGCCTGAAAATTAGTTTTTCTATCAGTACAAATATACACTTATGTTATAAACGTACCACTGACCTCTATATCTTTTTCATGAACATACTGTTGTAGATATAATTCAAGTAGAGTGTTGTAAACAAGACTAGATGACTGGGGCTGCACCTAAAAGAAGTGTATTAGATATTTTTTTATATCAAGTGATGATACTGGATGTTTTTAATAATTCCTTAATTAAATTACAAGTATTTATATTTTGACATAGCTTTGGGCAAAACATAGGTCAGAAACTAATGAAAGCTACCATCAGTGCCATGAAAGTGCCCAGAATTAGTTATTAAACTATTTGTGCTATCCACAACAAATTGGGGGAAAAAGTGACTGTGTAATGAGTAATTTTTAAAACCTTTACTGAGCTTCATTTTTTTGTCATAAACTCAAAGTGTACTGTTCAGTGAGGAAGTCTCATTATTGTGATTATATACCTTTTCTCTTCCAATTCAGCCTCTTATTATTAATTTAAAACTTATAAAAGTTTTTGGATTAAATAAGCAATATATGCAAATTTACAGAATTAAAACTCCATAAAATACTTGACAAACGCAGAATGCTCACCCTAATCATGTGTTCCAGGAATTCTGTCAGTTTCACTGCATTGCTAACAAAAATGTGGATGAATTCTTCTGCATTAGCTCGGACTATTTTTGGTGAACCACCTAGGAAGAATAATCCATTATTATAATTATATCACACCAATATGTCAATTTATGGGACATGTTCAAAAGGCTACAGGCTCTCACTTTTGTTAAAGATTTGTAAAAAGGCCTGCAGGTGACACCACTGTAATAATGATGGTAGTCATGTGTTAGAAAGTACTATGGATTTAGAAAATCATGTAAAAGTTTTACACTGAGTTAAACAAACAAAAAAATTAGATCCCTGATAAACTGAGATGCTCACACATGCAAACTTTTTAAAAGAAATCTACTTGAATTACCATTTCTAAATACTGAATATTACTGATATGACGAATAATTACTTAACGAGAAATTTTAAATATTTTTTCATGTGTATGATTGGAAAAATTATTGTCTAAATCAGAAAAAGTAATAAAGTTCAAAATCCAAGTCAGTTTGCAGGGTGACAGAAAATGGTTTTATAGAAAGAAAACAGAAACTGTAGGGCAAACACTGACTGGGCTGCTGTCATTTCAGTTCAAGGGTCCAAGTCACTCATAGCTGATAATTTTTCATAATACTGTGACCAAATGTACTTTATATACCTCTTTTTCATCCTTTATAGATGACTGAAGAAAATCAAATCAAGATTCATTAATTAGTTGGATAAAAAGCCTGTGAAAGGTAAGCTAAGCAATGAAAAGTTACAGATGACTAGCAGGCTGAAATTAAAATGAAATGCGTAATGCTATAAAACTGAAAGTGACAGGAAAACAAGCACCTATTGCCATGCTGCATGACTGAATTCTTTAATAAGACATTTTATAAATTATACTGTGCTGTGTAAAAACTAAATATATTGCTTTTAACTGACCGCATATATATATATATTATGCACATGTCTAAGTAATAAAAGTTTTGATTAAGAAACATTACTCTAGATTGAATGGCATTTCTGCACACTCAAGATAAGAGAAGATCTGACAATTAAGGTATGATGGTACATGCATGGATGTGTCACAGGAGGCAAAGAGAGGTGGGTGAATATGAAACTGGTGGCAGGTCTTTAAAAAATATATATATCCACACTTAAAACAGCTACTGAACTATACATATACTCAAACTAAAAGGAATTGTTTGTTAGAAATTATTTGTTTTGGAGACAAAACAGAAATAATAAAACACTGATACATAAAGGCTGATTTTCTGATTTTTGGTGGTATCATATATCTATGTTATCAAAGGTATTTTGTTCAATTTTTTTTCTGAAACTCAGTGCCCTATGTGTGTTTGAATCTTTGTATGTCAATTATGGCATCTCCTCACAAAATATGTGATTTTAGTTATATGTGCCCAACCCAGCAAATTGTAGAAAATGTCAAAACAAGAACATCTTGCCAAACAATTGCTTTGGGAGCTTTGGTCCTGTGCTTAAAGAGACACCTGGTGGCTGAATGAGAAACTAGTGTAAACTGCTCTGCAAACTTTCATCATGTATTTATTCACCTAGTGCTATTTAAAATACATATAAAGGTGAAATGATAAACTGATAATTAAAGGTTTATTTGAAAAACAATTTCATACAGACCTAAAGCAGAGTTGGAAAAGAATAAAATGTATGATATTACAAACCTGCACCACAGCAGTCAACTGAAGAATTAGTGAAAACAACATATGTAAATAAACGTCACCACCACCTACCTTCTGAATTAGCAGCGTCCAATAAAATTTCTGAAGCAGAAGGATAAAGCAGGTAAGCATATGTATGTATAAAGCTGGTGTTAGTCTGCTGAATATGACTATTATATAAGCTAAAAGCAATAATATACAGTGGCTCCAGATGTCTTTTGTGGTGTTCAGGATATTATAGGTCAGGGCTTATCATTGCATGCCTGGTGATGTCAGGCTAATAAAACTGTCACTGAGACATATTTTTGTGTGTCTAAACTACTGGTAGTTCTTAGAGCAAGTTATACAAATTAAGACATTCCCCTGCATAACAATGACCAGCTGACTTATTTGTAATACCCCAAAGCTCTTAAAAACTTATTTTCTCAAAACCATCATGGTGTTATGATGGCATTACAATTATAACTTAAGTTTTTACAATGAGAATGAGTTATTCCCCTACCAATCATCTGTCAAGGTGCAACTTTTTTTTAATGTCAAGCCCTATATGTTATGTTCACTGACATCAGCAATGTTTAAAGTGCAATAAATAGGAGCTTTTATATCACTATGCCAAGTTTTGTCATTTTTAGAAAATGAAACATAAAATTCCACCACAATTACTTCTGAATCCACAGTAATCACTCACTGTTTCAATTTACCCTTCTGACAGAGAAAATTATTTCAAATCACCGAGCTTGTGGCAATCTTAAGTTCTATTAATAACTTTGCCAAGGAATGTTATGTTCTCCCTTTTTTTATTGTTTGCTTGTTAGCAGCAAAACTAAACCGTTTTCAACAGATTTCCATTATCCTGGAGAGATATTTGTACTGGCATCAAGAAGAAGTCATTTTTCTTTGACTTGCCCAAGATCCTGGTGCTCATCTGATTTTCCTCCTGTGGATTATCACTTCCTTCTCTTTATTAAAACTTACCAAGTACCCTGGATAACATTTAACATACACCTCACATTGGCGAAATTATGTGTTTACCTGAGCAGCTATCCAATGGATAAACAAGTGACCCATGGGTCATGACGCTCAGCTGACTGAGATTCGCAAAAGGAAATTTTATCATCTGAATGGTAGTATATACCCAATCAACTGAAGCATCAAACAGATTAACCAACAGGCCAAGATTGTGTCTGTATTTATATATCTCAAAAATAGAGAAAAAATGCGTAAAAAATACAGGTGGCTCCACCAGTCTGCAGAAACTAATAAAAAGACTTAATGGTCAATATGCATGCAAAGAATCATGGTGATCTCTGCATTAGTTGTTCAGATACTTCAGCTTTTGTATCAAAATTTCCATTATTCTGAGGGATACTTCGAAGTCCTATAGCTTGAAGGATATGGGTAACAGAGACCTAATTTCAGGTTTCCACAGACACTTTTCATGGGCCTCCTTGCATGACAAGAATGAAGATTCTAGGTCCAGTTGTTACGAATTGTACCCTGCTGACAGATGACCACATCTTTAAAGGTCTCAAAAATAGAGAAAAAAATTCGTAAAAATTTGAAAAAATAGAGGTGGTGCACCCAGTCTGCAGAAACTGATGGAACACCTCATGATCAATATGTATGCCAAAAATCATGACCATCAGTGTCGTAGTTATTGAGATACTGCAGTTTTTGTATCAAATTTTCATTATTCTTAGGGGTATTTTGGAGCCATACAGCTTAAAGGATATGGGTAACAGAGACCTAATTTCAGTTTTCCATGGAGACTTTTCATGGGTCTCCCTGTGTGTCAAGAATGAAGATTCTAGGTCCAGTCTATACAACTTGTGCCCTGTTAACAGATGTTCATATCTTTAAAGGACGCAAAAGTAAAGAAAAAATTCGTAAAAAACCTGAACAAATATACGTGGTGCCACCAGTCTGCAGAAACTGATGAAACATTCCATGATCAATATCCATGCAAACAATTATGGTGATCTCTGCATTAGTTGTTCAGATACTTCAGCTTTTGTATCAAATTTTCCATTATTCCGAGCTGTACTTTGGAGTGCCATAGCTTAAAGGATATGGGTAACAGAGACCTAATTTCAGGTTTCCATCGAGACTTTTCATGGGTCTCCCTGTGTGTCAAGAAAGAAGATTCTAGGTACAGTCATTACGATTTGTACCCTGTTGACAGATAACTACATCCTTAAAGGTCTCATAAATAGAGAAAAAAAAATTGTAAAAATTTGAAAAAATACAGGTGGCGCCAACAGTCTGCAGGAACTGATGGAACACCTCTTGATCAATATGTATGCCAAAAATCATGACCATCAGTGATGTAGTTACTGAGATGTTGCAGTTTTTTTTATCAAATTTTCCATTATTCTGGGGGGTAATTGGGAGCCCCACAGCTCAAAGAATATGGGTAACAGAGACCTAATTTCAGGTTTCCATGGAGACTTTTCCTGGGTCTCCCTGTTTGTAAAGAATGAAGATTCTGGGTCCAGTCTTTACGATTTGTGCCCTGTTAACAGATGTTCACATTTTAAAAGGTCTAAAAATAGAGAAAACCATTTGTAAAATATTGAAAAATACAGGTGGCGTCACTGGTCTGCAGAAACTGATGAAACATCTCATGATCAATATGTATGCAAAAAATCATGACCATCAGTGATGTAGTTAATGAGATTTTGAAGTTTTTGTTTAAATTTTTACTATTCTGGGGGGTACTTTGGGGCCCAATAGCTCGAAGGATATGGGTAACAGAGACCTAATTTCTGGTTTCCTGGGAGATTTTTCATCGACCTCTCAGAATGTCAAGTTACAAGATTCTAAGTCCAGCGGTTATGATTTGTACCAGGTTAACGGACAGACGGACATACGGACAACAGACAAAGAGTGATCGCTATAGCTCAGCATGACTGAAAGTCAGCTGAGCTAAAAAACATCCATTAAGAGTAGCTGACATATAGGTCCAAGTACAGTTTGAAAAATGATGCATGTTTTCTGCCTTCTTTGCTGGCTTAGGTTGCCTGCTTTAAATTTATGAATCATCTTGTAATTACATAATTCTTTGGAATAAAAAAATCTCATAAGCAACCCTTTAATAATTGAAACTAACTTCTTCCTGTGGAGTAAATGAAACGAATACGATTGATTTCTTCTACAATGTTACATTGTCATGACTCTTACACAGGTTTGAACTCTAAAGGTTTTTGAGTAAAATTAAAATAATTACAGTCTGTGAAATATGAATGTTGCCATTTACACATTTAAACTATTTATTTTAGGCTGGGTCTGTGACATGCATTAACATGTGTACTTTAAACACTTTTAACTTTTTGTGGTTCTTATTTATTGGTTCTCTGTACCGATAAAAAAAAATCACTACATATAGCCTGTATTCATTTAATATTAATCAATGAACAGCTTTTGAAAGCAGATAAATTTTTAATAATCACATTCACCATCTCAGAAAATTAACAATAAGAAAATCTTACGAGAAAATTCTTAAAAGTACATCAGTAACTGAGGCAAATTAAAACTGTGCAGTAATATTTTGATTACCATTTTGATGAGCGATTCACTAATATATTACAAGCATGTTTATTTTTACTGGTGCTATATAAGCAATATTGTGCTGTATCTGTGTCACTGCAAAGCAAACCTTGACCCACATTTAGAACTAAGTGTAACTTCATTACTTCCTGCCCTATGGTATACACATGAACGTTCACGTTCTTACTGTCTCTTGGCTGGTAATCTGTGCACAGTCTCTTCAATACATCTGTTGTCTCTTGTGGTACTTCACTCATCAGGATTTTGCCATATTTCTTTAAGTTATTCTCAGCCTGTTAAAAAATGTATATTTTCACTTAATTTTGAATGAAAAGCCAGAAATGGTTTGATTATTATCAACAATTACACAATTACATACACACATTAACGAATGTGAAATAAAAAATAATGAAAATGACACCCTTTTTTGTAGACTGCCATTTCTTTTCACATGTTTTCATAAACAAATAGACTTCTTCATAATGTCTTGAGAAGAAGCCTTATTAAGGTGCAAATACTTGTGAAAATAAACTCTATATATGAAAAATCTGATGTGATTCTTACTGAAACCTTCATACATAAAGGAATGACCAACATAATTGTCCATTTTCCTCTCTCATCTTAACATGTATGTGCAGCAAATCCTCAACTGATGACTAGTCCATCACCATGGGAACATTTTTAATTGCAGGCTAAATGAGTGTTAATAAAATATTAGATTTCAATTCACTTTGAGAAGTCATAAGTGAATACTATATCAACCCTTATGTAATTTTATATTCTAAATATACTCTAGTTTTTCCTTACATATTTTATATGTCATCATGATGATTTAGTTCCAACCTCATGGCATTTTAAATTCCCCACATACTGTAGCTCCCTCTAGCAGATTTTGGCAGAAACACCCTACAGGTTTAGTTTTCAATCAAAGAATTTTAGATTTCCAATGTACTCATATTATGGCATCCTTTTCACTGAAAGATCGTAACTAGATAATTCAAAACATTTTGTATACACTCTGGCATCTTTGGTATTGTTTTCATGAAAATATCATGATGATTTATTTCTGACCTCATAGAATTCCAGATTTCCGATATACTCCAGTGCACTCTGGTAGTTCTTGATGTCCTCTAGCTGTATCTTGAGGTACCACTCATGCTGTTTGTGTTTCTCAGCCAGGAACAATGCGTGCTGGTGGTATCCTGCCTGACGGCATACTTTAATAGCTGTCTCTACATCAAAGTCTACCTCGCGATCCTTTGTCTGAGCAGAAATGAGAATATTTATACATTTTTCAGATTATTACATTATAACGCAGAATATTATATTTAGAGGTTTTCTTATACAACAGTTGACAGCTTTCTTATGTAGTTCATAAATTTACATAGCATTAATTGTTAAGTCACCCATTAGTTGCTGTCATCTGTCATACCGTAATCAGACAATCACAATGTATTCTATTCATAAAGGTACAAAACCAACATGCAAGGACAAATTTCATGTAGCAAAAGAATACTGCAGTCTTTGAAGATTGCAATTGGATTACTGACACTTTCAGCATATCAATTTTCATGACTTTTTCATGACTTATAACAAACATTCATGACATTTTTCCCAGAACATGGCAAAAACAGGTGCATATGGCTGCTGCAACCTGTGAAAACCAATATAACTGAAACTATATTAGATAGGGATCTTTATATTTAAGAGTCTTTAGACTGTATAAAAAAAAAAGATAATTCATTATACTGTGTTGATTAGTGTTCCATGGCTAACACTAAATCGCTCTGAAAAAAGCAAATCATACACATATATATGTAATAACATTGCTGAGAACATACCATGATAAACTCATCCAGCTTGGAGACATCTTTGAGTTTAGTGTAACAGTTTAGTAGAAGAGTGGTATGATCCTCTGTAGCCAGCTGGTTCTTGTGTAGAGCTTGAAGGTAAGCTGTCAGATTGTGAATCCTCTGAGCATCCAAAAACTGAAAAGAAATTGCCTAACATTAACATTTAAGGCATTAACATATAATAGAACATATGTTAATAATGAACAAATCTATCAATGACAATATACTTTGTGCATTTAGCTTGTACCTCCCTTTATGACATTTTAGATTTTTGTTGTGCTAAATTTGAACCTTATAAGGACCTTTCAAGAAAAGGTCTGATATCTTTTTAAATCTTTATTGAAAACCTTACCTTCAAGATTTAACAGTAATTGTTGTTATGCAACTGGGTTTCCATGAGTGTCATAAAAATACGTTGTGAACTTCATGTATAATGGAAGTTTTTATGATAATTCTGGTCATTTGAAAAGTTCTTTTGAAAGCCTAAAACTTATATCTATCTAGGGCTCACCTTTCTTATAACATACGAGGCCTCCAGTTTACCAATAGTTTTGATGTACTGCTGTATGGCACCATCATGATCTCCTTTGCTGAAAGGAGAAAAGTGTTACAAAAATATATTCAAAAGACACAATTCTTACCATAATGCATGGCATTTTTCTTGAATTAAAAGTAAATTACAGTCACTGGGATGATTATTCACTACCAGTAAACAATCTACCTGGTCTGAAATTATCACTTTCACCAATAGAGTCCATTACCTTGTCCACTATTTTTTTCCACAAAATGATTACAATAGTATCCTGCTTTATTATCTAGTTATTATCTAGTTAGAGTAAAACCTCAGTGACAAAGGGGCCTATAGAAAATATCAGCATCTCTGACTTTTTTAAAATTAAAGTGAGTCTTACTTGTTGATGCAGTTTTCTTATCTTCAAGCTTATTACATCATCACAAACAGGAAATTGGACAAATGAACATTCAACACCATGAGGTTTCATGATGTTTTAATAATTTAGTGGGCTATGTTTTTTGGTGTCAAAGTATGTCCTGAAATTCTGAAAACCAATAAAAGACTTTGATTTTGCTTCTCACCTGTATAGATGGTCACCATACTGTCTGAAGATGTCTACAATACCATCCTGATCATAGTGCTGGCTCTGGGCAAGACTGTTGAAAATATGTGTATTAGAAACAGGTCATTTTAACCCCACCACCCCTAAAAAATCAACAAGCAATGTGACTGTTTAATATTTTTACTACAGTATCATGTTCTTAATAGGGGCTAAGGGCACAGCTACTTGTCTGTTGACAAGATACCATTTTATTCAGACATTTCCAGGAAAAAAAGGTTCATAGAAACATGGGATTTCCTTTGTAATGGATAAATATACAAAATCTGTATTATGATAGTTCCCCAGGAAATTTAAACGTTCTTCAGACTTCCAAAACCTCTTTCAGACTAAGCTGGAATGAAATAAATTTGAGTAAATTTCAGAATTTGTCTTGCAGTTTATACATTTGCAGCTGTGTAATTTAACATATATGAATTTTCAAGAAAAATGGGAATGTGCCTCTGCATTTTGTTTAGAAATGGGTGAAGCACATCATTATACACACAACTGGAGCATCTGATATCAAACTTACCTTATTGCCAGGACATACATATTTTTCTTGAACAACATCTCAAGCTTGCTCTGAGTGTCTTTTTCTTGCAGTTGGTACATCTAGATATTAAAATATGTACTGATAAAGGCATGTACTGGTTATCATATAACAATACTATATTTTAAATGTCTCACAATTCTGAAGTACTTCATGACCATTAGAATATACATGTACAGTGAATGAGAAAACTGCTTTCATCCTCTAAATCCATTAATATTCCTAAATATTGGAACCAGCTTGCTTTATTTTAGCTCCAAACAGAAATCTAAGAGTTCATGGTTAAACTGAAATTGTGTTATATTGATCACAAAAAAATGTCCCAGTAATTATAGAAAAAGCTTAAAATAGGACAGATGTTGAGTTAAACATATATACATGCATCTCCTTTATTTTAAAACCAGAAGTATCAGTTTGACTCTGTCAATATTTAACACTGACCTTGAATCTCCCCCTATTTACCCTGGGCATTCTTTTAGTGTATGTAATTGCCAAATACCCAACATGACAACAAAACTCTATTTTGTATCAAGAGGAAGAAATCTCAACACAAATAGTGTTTTCTTCATGTTTATCAATGAAAATATTTAAATGTAATTTTCTAAATATTTAAACTAACCTTGCCATCTCCTCCCAGAATATGTAATGTACCCCATTCACTGAACACATCCACCACTTCAGGGACAGGGGCAGAATAGGCAATGAATTTATTCTGTATATCATACACTGTTACCAGATTCATTTCAGCGCCACTAAAACAGAATTTAATACACTTTGTCATTACACTCAGAAGACAGATCAGATGACTGACTGAGAAATTAATATATCTCATCCTTGGAAAGACCTTTATTATTTTATGGTGTTAATCACTCAGCTGAATGTGAAAGCTTGCTAAATCAACAGCACTTTACATATTTTAATTTATTTGTTTGAAAGGAAAAACTGGAAGCAAATACTTTAAAAGCATTAAATTTATTTCCTCTTATGAGTCTGTCATTGGTGAACCACATCACAGAAGCTGTAAAATGGAAGATAATTCATACATTAATTAAATGTAATCTTTAAAAAAAAAGTGCATATTTTTTGTTGCTGTTGGTTAAGTGAAGATCAGAACGTAAGCACTGTGGTGGTTATGTAACCAAATGTATACTCAAAACAGCTTTTAAACCTTTCAGAATTAATTGGGTATGCTAACTATACATGGAACATACATTCATATATTGCTCTGGTCATGTCATTCACAAAAATAGTAAAGATAGCAAATTAGACAGTCTTCAATATATGCATACTTGAATAAACATTTAAACAATTTTCATTTATGACTCAATTCCAAAGAGAAACCAATGTTTCCTAAATGCTGAATCATTAAAAGTATTTAACTTATCAACTTCATGTTAGCACCCAATTTATTCATTCAATAAAGACAGATGTACAACAGTGATAATAGTAAAACATATGTGATTGTATCCATGTTTTGGTCAAAATCAAGATACCTTTCATGAAGGACAACATTTCAGTGAAATTCATTTATAGGCACCCAATGTGCAGGTCATCAAACAGAAGAACAGACAGAATATATGCATACCATATATACGGCTGGTACGCTTTAAAAAAGTTTAGGATGGAGTATGTAGTGAACTCACCCTGGCCCAACCCTGGGAATTCCTTTACTCTCTCTGCCCACAACGACAAGGTAACCCCTGAACCAATGGAGCCGCAGTTTCTCTCCCTCAAATGCCAGACATGGCCCTCTGCCATCAGGCTGATAAAAGTAAACTGCCTGAAAATAGTTTAAACACACAAATACTTAACTGGAATATAGCTTATGCTTAGTGATGGGATGCAATGTGGGCCATTGGTCTTCAATATTTATTTATTATGGGAACACATGTACGCCTTAACTTCAGACCGCACAGACTGACAGCTGCTCACAGTACATTAGTTTTTGAACAAAACATTCTTCTTCACCAATTGAGTTTTAAAAGAATATACTGTATTAGACCTAATAAAAACCCCTGCCATTATACCAGTAAGAAGTAAACTTGTAGTTCCTGACAAATTACTCATCAACAACAATCCAAAGTGGCCATTTCCTTCAGTCATGAATTGGTCATATAAATTGCACATTTCTATTCAAATGAAGACCAAAGAATGAATCAAATTGGGAATTGTTGGGGACAGATATTTCCAAACATCACTAGGGTGGTCAGTCCATGATTTGACAGAGTTGGGTCCCAATTCAGGGGGGGGGGGGGACACTCTTTAAGGGTCAGAAAAGGCACATTCTCAAATGTCTGGCACCTGAGACCTATCAGGTCAAACATGGTATACTGTTGTTCCATCTGATTCTCTGTAAATATCTAGCATGGTTTTATACAGTTTGGACTTTTAAGTGTAAAGCAATCTGTACTTTTCAACTGAAATTTTGGTGAAAGTTTGAAACACTGGTTTATATGCTTACTTAATATATGTTTAGGGTTATATATTTTGTTGCTTTTCTCAAAGACTTACGTCTTTTCTTCCGATGATGAACTGGTTATCCTGAGTCATGTCACTCATGACAGCACAGTGCAGGGGGCAGCCATGTTGATCCAAAATGGTCTGTAAAGTAAACATACAAACTGGTCTTAAGTCTCATGCTTTGTTATTGATAACTTATTTGGCATACACCATACACAATGGAAAAATACCCCCCCCCCACACACACACACAAAAAATGTAGACAGTAACGTCAGATGTAAAACATACTGACATGTTAAACAAGATTAACAGTCATCTTAAATGTGTAAATGAACATAAAAGCTGTGAAACTCAAAATATCTTGAGACATTTTTTGAGTCTCAGTCTCTGAGCAGGCCTGCCAAAGGTAAATGACCCCAAAGAAAAGACTTACTGTTACAGAAAAAAAGAGTAGACTTCATTGAAATAAAGAGTGAATAAAAAGAGTAAAATAAGTGTCAATTCCCCATTTTTTATCACAGACTGAATAAAGATGTGCTTCCCATACCACAATTGTGTACATATATTGATGCATATCGTTCGCAAAGTCAGGAACATACAAGGTGCACATCCCCCTGCATGAAAATAAGGGCATTTTTAACATGTCATGACACATGCTGGACAATTGCACACAAAAAATTGCGAAATGTCCCATTCTTGTTCTTATTGGACTGTTAAAAGTAGAAGAGAAATAGCATATATTGAAATTTCACCAAAGAAACACATGAAACACAGAGTGCTGCTGAATAAAAAGAGTGAAAAAGAGTAATCAGTGTCATTTCCAGCAAACCCTACAAAAAGAGTGACTCATTTAAAAAAGAGTGATTTGGCAGGCATGCAGAGGTCCTGGTCTTGGTCTCAGGTCAAATGGTGTCAGTTTTAATTAAGGTCTAAACTATGCAGAAATTCAGGCTTATAAAGTATGCACCATACAATGCATACATGTGTGATTGTTTTCTGCTTCAATTTTTAGTTCTCATCATAATAGAATATATGTTCAGACTGATTTTTTTATGTATGTTGGCTTGGTGTCACTATAACACCAACTGCTTATGAAGGGTTAATTGATGTATCTTGGGAACACCAACTCTGGTATATGGGAGTAGGTGATAGCTGGGAAAACATGTGGTCTTGAGGTCTTTGGATCCTTTGGTCTCAAGTCTCAGATCATATGGTCTCAATTTTGATCTCAAATTGATTGGTCTCAGTTACACTCTGAGATTTGCTTGTCTTGACTGCAGTACATAACTGGTAATCAATGAAAAACTACAGATACACTTTTCCCACAATACTTTGTTCTGTACAAAAACAAAAGAATATAAGGGTATCTGTCATGACATCAGACATCAGAGTAAAAAACTTCATCAGGCAAGATCTTATTAGTAATAAAAAATATATGACACTCAAATCTGGAAAAAAAAAACATCCAAAGGTACAGAAGACTTGAATGTAACAATTGCTGTCACTAAAGTGGACAAACACAAAAACACAGAGAATCATACTACTCAATATAAATGTGTAATATTTATTTACCTGTGTGGTTCTCTGGTCTTTTTCCTTCATGTTCACGGCTATAGACATCACATGGTTTGAGGTCGTGACATATAAAAACATTGTCTTGCCGGCTAATTTGAAGGCGAGACCTGTTATAGCATCTGGCCCTTCATATATCAGTTTCTGTTTGCTGTGCCTGAAATACGACATGATTTATTAGATTCATAATATTTCTTTATCAAATTTCTTTTTTGTGATGAAATATAAAACATCAAATGAATTAACAGAAAGCCAATTTTTGGTGAAATTATTGTGCAATAAAAGTAATAATACATGAAGGTATAATACCTCTATTTATATACAAAAACAAGTAACTTCTAAAATGCACCATAAAACAAATTCATTTGAAGTCAAATAACCAAAATTTTTTAAACACATGTAGATATTTGATGAAATTCTGCAGGAATGAACAATTTTACACAAATGGGTATTGAGAAAAGCAAATTTTTACCATAAATAAAATCTCATTAATGTTCATACATAATGTAATATGTTATTTTGGTATCATTATACCACAAGTGCAAACTGTGCAAGTGATATATTATGGCTGGAATGACCAGTTTGAAGATTACATAAAAGTGGTCTGAAGTTTGGTGATGTTTATTATGATTTATAGTGAAAATTATTTACATATGACGGTATATCATACTAGATGTGTCGGAATGACACAAATGCCCCCACCTGGGGCAAATTAGAAACATTTGTAAAATTTTGAAAAATTTTTTAAGTTCAGGAGGTGTCATATGGTCAAAAATAGGTCAACAAGGGCAAAATGCAAACTCGATCTGTAACGGGTCATTATCAAGCAACACACCAAAAATCATGCCAGTAAATGCAGGCATTGTGAAAAAAAAAACCATACATGTGCATTTTCTATAAAAATTTCTGTCTTTCATGAAATTTTCTATGTTTAGGAGCCGTAAAACAATCAAAAGTAGGTCAACCGGGACGAAACGTGAACTCGATCTGTAACTGTCATTATCTGCCCACACATAAAAAATCAGGGTGGTATCTGCAGGCATTGAGGAAAAAAAGTCAGTACATATGCATTTGTCATGAAAATTTCTGTCTTTCATGAAATTTTCTATGTTCAGGAGCAGTCAAATGGTCAAAAGTAGGTCAACTGGGACAAAACGTGAACTCGATCTGTAACTGGGCATTATCTGCCCATACACCAAAAATCAGGCCAATATCTGCAGGTATTGCAAAGAAAAGTCTGTTCAAGTGTATTTGTCATGAAAATTTTTATTTTACATGAAATTTTCTATGTTCAGGAGCCATAAAACAATCAAAAGTAGGTCAACTGCGACGAAACGCGAACTCGATCTGAAACTGGTCAATATCTGCCCACACACCAAAAATCAGGCCAATATCTGCAGGCATTGCGAAAAAAAGTCCGTACATGTGTATTTGTCATGAAATTTCATATTTTTCATGAAATTTTCTATGTTCAGGAGCAGTAAAACAGTCAAAAGTAAGTCAACTGGGAAGAAATGCGAACTCGATCTGTAACTGGTCATTATCTGCCAACACACCAAAAAATCAGGCCAATATCTGCAGGTATTGCGAAGAAAAGTCCGTACATGTGTATTTGTCATGAAATTTCTATTTTTCATGAAATTTTCTAAGTTTAGGAGCCGTAAAACGGTCAAAAGTAGGTCAACCGGGACGAAACGCGAACTCGATCTGTAACTGGTCTATATCTGCCCACACACCAAAAATCAGGCCAATATCTGCAGGCATTGCGAAAAAAAGTCCGTACAACTGTTTGATTTGGGAATAACGGAAGGACGGACATGGGTAAAACTATATGCCCCGGCCACTTTGTGGCGGGGGCATAAAAATCACTGTCTTCTTTTATCTTCTCAGAAATCATCATTACCTGTCCCTTGTGACATCCCCCTTGAACAGGACTATTGATCCGTTTCCAAATCCTACTGCCATGTAGTTGAGGTTCTCATGTACGGCCATACAGGTGACCTGCAGGTAATATAGTTTCAGTAATATTTTGAAATCACACAGGCATTCCTTATTTTACTATGATCTCCAAGGTTTAACTACCTGTATGTAATATAATACAGAGGGAACACAAGTGACTACGTGTATCCGCCAAAATCCGAGATGGACGGGTTAAGTGAGGCATGGATTGAGTGGCAAGGGGAAATAGAGTAAGATGTGTTGCATATTAGCAAGGATGTCTGCCATGTAAACAGATTGTAGGTGGCACCACCTGTTATTTAAAAGAGAAAGCTATCCAAGATGTATACATATAAAAAATTTCAGGTGGATAAGTCAAACCACTGCTGAGATATGTGATTTTTACCCTGTGTAGTTGAATTAACGGACACCATGCAAAAATGGTTGCAAGTTGGGCCATCAAATTTGTGTCAGCTGTAGGGATATGTAAGATCTATATTCATGCAGTATTTCAGGCTGATACGTCAAACCAATCCTGTGATATTAGCATGGATGTCTGCAGCATAAACTTGAATGTAGGTGGTGCCAACTGCCATGAAATCAAGAAGCTATCCAAGATGTATACATATGCCAAGTTTTAGGCTGATAAGTCAAACTACTGCCAAGATATGAGTGATTTTATCCAACAGCAAACAAACAGAAGGATGCTGTGCAAAAATGGTTGCAGGTGACACCACCAGTTTTGTGTATGATAAAGAGCTATGTGAGATCTATACACTTGCAAAATTTTCGTAAAAAAATATGTCAAACCAGTTCTCAGATATTAGTATGGATGTCTGCAGCATGGAGGTGAATGTAGGTGGGGCCACCTGTCATAAATCAAAAAACCTATCTAGGATGTATATACATGCAAAATTTCAGGTGGATAAGTCCAACCATTGCAGAGATATGAGTGATTTTCACCCAAGGCAGATGAACAGATGGACGCTGTGAAAAAATGGTTGCAGGTGGCACCACTTGATATAAAGCTATCCAAGAGCTACACTCATGCAGAATTTCAGCCTGATTAGTCAAACAGTTCAAAAGATATGAGGGTCAATGTGTGAATACAGACGCACTAATGGACGCACTGCAGACAGGAAAGGTCAGAGGTCAATGCAAAATGGTGTGAAGTTTTAGAAAAATTGGTCTGGTGGTCTCAGAGGAGTTCTCCAGAAAAGAATACAGCGGCGGCGGAACCCAGACAAAAACATGGTATCTGTAAAACTTTGTTTTGGCGGATAAAATAATCTCCAGGTACAACTACCTGTACATGATATTACTATCAACTCCAGGTTTTAACTACCTGTATATGATATAACTACACCTGCCAGAATCTGTTGGCCTATCATATATGTTAATATTACAAGGTTTATCTCTACATTTATATTTCAGGCATTTTTATTTGAGAAACTGTGAATATGACCACGTTATTTGTAAAGATTTATAGATGATTTATTTTTTGTTAATTCTTTATTGTTCTGTTCCACATGCACTCACCCTGGTTGGTTTATTTCCAGGAATAGCTCGCACTATCCTAGTACAACTAGGGTTTCCTGCTTTATCAATCTGAAAAAATAAAATAAAACTGGACAATAAAGGATCCTTTTATTGTGAACTAACACATAATAAAAAGCACTACTTTAAAAGACTCTGTTATCATCAAAGTTCTGACTTAATGTAAACCACAAATGATTCATCATCAAAGACAAAACAGTTTCAGTCTTGCCGTTTATATGTTTATCATGTCTGGTAGTGCATTTATTGAACATGCCTGACCAGTGGACTAGCAGATATTTTCACAGATTGATTTCCACAACTGCCAAGTTTATGCCAGTGGTTAGAAGTTCAGAGAGTAAACAGGTTCAGAGCGTATAACTGTTGACATGTGACAGTAGTTAGAGTTTCAAAAAAGCCTCTTTCAATACAGAGGAAATATTGTAAGTTCAGTATTACTTAAGAAATGTAGTAACAACAAATGATCTGGTTATTTTCAATTAATTCTAATTAACCTTTTTATGTTGACTTTTTTAACAAATACAGGGCACATACTGCTTGAAACAGACTTACACCTTTGATGTACACTTAAGGAAGAAATCTTTTCTCATATTATGTTTAAAAGAACATAATTTTCCAAATAATCATGCATGAAATTTATTCTTTGATGCTGAACTCACTTTGTCCAAATTCCACACTTTTATCAATGGATTAATCCCTTCTTCATCTTCCTGGAAGGATAAAAATAATATAATTAAGAGGGATATGCATTTAAAAGTAATCAGCTTCTTGATTGTATACTCACAAAAAAAAAGAGCTGACTTAAAGATTTTGCATGAAATAAAGAGATCAACAATCATGTGCCACCACCACTCCAATCTATTTGCCCTTCCCACTCTAAATTTCATCAGGAACTGCATTTCCAAGTAAAAGTACACATGGTCCAACCTCAGTGTCTTAAAGGTTTTCAAAATAGGCTCGCTGGTTTGTTGTTGGGGAAAACTTGAATTAATTGTTCTAATGTTATAAATAAAATACAAGATGTCAGCTTGGAGAAATGTCCATTTACTTCATTTACTAACTGGCATATTCAAAATATTAAGCAAGTCATTAGGATTCTTGCAAAAAGTGAGAGCTTGATAGAACACAAGTAACCACCAATTCTCTAAAAAAATTCAAAGCAATCTTTTTCATACTGTTAATCTAGTTATATATATTTCATTTTCAGATGTGCTTGTTGACAAGTTTTGGAACTGTTCATGGTCCTAGAAATAAGGTAGGATTTTCCTTAGTCTATGATAGATTTTTCTGAGTAAGAACTGCCACAGCTGTAGATTTCTGGAGGAATAATTTGGTATGATAAGACAAGTGGATCCTGAAGCCAGGAATGATTAACAAATCAAATTTTGGCCTCGAAATATATGGAATTTGTTCATCTAGCAGTGGTATGCACTTTCTGTTAAGTGTAGATCTTGCACTGCACAAAATAATTAACAGTTGACTGTACAATGTTCTGGTTTTAGAAGAAAAGTAACAAAAGAATACATACGCCAACTGAGATAAGGATGGAGTGTTGTTTCATCTGGTGAAGGTGAGACACTCGGATCATGTATGCTTTAAAAGCATTCAGTACAAACTGACGATTGATGAAGTACACAACCCCCTCATGATCCCCCACAATCAGCTGACCTCGTCCTCCAGTACAGGCTGACAAGTGAAGCTCCTGAATAAAAAAATCCAAAAGAAACTGGTAAACATAAGTAAGAGATTCTTATGTAACTCATGAATGATATCAGTATAATGTCTATATTTTCCTTTAATTGAAATATTAATAAATTATAAATTATAATGCACAAGGTAAAATGGTAATCATTTGCTGTAGTGCAACACTGAATGCTCAAGTTATAACTTAACCAGTGTCATTGATGTGACTCCACTTAAAGTTCAATATTAACAAACATCTATTCAATTTTTGACACCAAAATAATTTTCATATCTATTTGAACATTTTCTTAAATTTATTGACCCTTTTAGTAGTGAATCTCAGATTTTAAATCCTATGACTTTTAAGTATTTTTGATAATGTACAAACCTTGTAAAGGTACAAGAGATTTTTCATTCACAAAAATGGTTCATATTTCTGTACTCACTTTAAGTTTATCAAATTGTTGTCCCTCCTCATCTCTCACAACTTCTTTGTCAAAGAAATTAAATCTTCTCCACTGAATGAAAAAAAGATTAATCAATCAAATATTAATATACTCACAATCACAAATATCAGCTAAAAAAAAGGTGGGATATGGGCCATATTTTCCCTCAAGTGGTTCAAGATGAAGGGGTGGTTCTAATAGCACGGTCTTGCCTGGACGGAGTCACTCTTCTACTCAAGATATTACCTGGATGTCCTTGCTTTGGTCAAATATTTGAAAATGAAATTACAGAATCAACATGTCAGCAAAACAGAGTGAAATATTTCTAATGAATACTGAATGTTAATATAAACTTTCTGAATACATCCTTGTGATGTGCTTAGACTGAACATGCAGTAAATAAGTATTTTAGTTTTTTTTCCAAATACTTTTATTACAGTCTTTAAGGCAAATTATACACAAATGTAATAATCTATATTATACAGAAAATGTATACTTTAAAGGGACATAATCAGGAGCAATATTATTCCTATTCTTTCGCACTATTAGTTCAGTTTAGCGTTAATCAAGTTTCCCAGTAAAACCATTCCAGCACACAGTCTCATTTCCTCACATACAACTGTGTAATACCTTGTTAGCCCTGTGTTTTGGTAAACACATTCTGTTTACCATAACAAGGCCGTATGACCGGAGGTCCGATTAAGGGGCAACACGCTGTGTTTCGGCCAGTGGGAACATGTATTACATTTTTTCAGTCAAGTCAGTAAGGGCATCTCCTGATTGGCACGTGTTGTGGCTCCGCGCAGCACACGGCCCAACGCACTGTGTTTATATTTACACCTGCGATCGTGCCCAGTTCACTGTTTTTAACACTTGTTTACAGGAGAAAGCAAAGGGTTTCAAGGCAATATTCTGGCAGTTAAAATTTATTTTAAAGGGGAGGATTTATTTTTCGTGTTAACTCAACATGCTTTATATGTGATTGGACCCCTTTAAAAAAAAATAAGGGTTATATAATGAAAGGTGTTATAATTGAAGACTCATTGTCTCTCCCAGCTCAAATTTTAATCTTCTGCAATAACATTATTCATGACATTAATGATGTTGCCAAGAAAACGTTGCATTGTACAAGCTATATATATACATATATATATGTCAAGGCCAAGATCGCGATCTGGACGGATCTTAGATCTGTCCAGCCCAAATTGCGATCGCAGGTCAGGCCGGCCCAAACTGCGATCGTAATCCAGGCTGGCCAGATCTTAGATCCGTCCAGCCTAGATTGCGATCGCAGTTTAGTCCGGCCCAGACTGCGATCCTGTCTTTCTTGCTTCAGGATTGCAATCTGGTCTGTGACAGATCTAAGATCAGTCCAGCCGAGATTGCGATCCTAAACTTGACCAGCCCATATTGCGATCCATGCTTTTACGATCACAGGAGTGAAACATTGGTTGTTTTATCAACTCATTTGGTATTGCATTGTACCATTTTCCCATAATAAATACAATTATAATACAGAAAGGCAATTTTCACTCCTTCATATCTCAGGAGTGAAACATGGGATGTTTCACCAACTCATTTAGTATTGCATGGTTGTTGAAAAAAGGTAACAAGGAACCCATGGGTTTTATATGCTCACAAAATATGATTTGGAAGAGGAGGTAGGAAAGTTCAGGTTTTGTTTGGTAATATAAACTGCATTATGAGCTGATGGTGTTTAACTCAAGTTATGTAAGATTATGATAATATCCTTGGAGACAGGGAAGAGGATTGATGTCATTTATTTTATATACAGCTGGAAATGGTGTGCTGTTTTCACATAGGTTTGGACTTGGCCATATAACTTTATCTACATTACAGTAGAATTATTTGAAAAAAAACCTGTCCATATTATCAGTCATGGTAATTCTGATTTTTACAAATGAGAACTTTTATTTAATAATTACTGGTTATTCCTACCCAAAAATAAAACTTAAATAATATAACTATTTATTATAAATTAATAACAAATATTGTGTCAAATATAATTTAAATAAAAAATAATAACAGCATCATATGAAAAGATCTTTTAATAATATAATTGAAATAAATGATTATTAAAATAATATTAAAGAATATATTCATGAATACATTCATGATTACATTTTGAAAGTATTTGCATTTGTATTCAAATACTTTCATTTATACCTGTATTCCTATTTTTATGCATGAAATTATGGAGTACATATATTTATATTCGCATTCAAATATATTTGCAAAGTATTCTTATCATGTCTGGTATTTATTCAGTTTCAGCAAAACAAAGTTCTTGAGCATCCAAAATTTACAAATTTCACAAATTAATCATAAGAATGATCATAATGATCATAAGTACCTGGTTTTATGGCTTTAATTTATATTTAAACATAAAACTATTATATTCACTTTGGACTACTTTCACATCAATCTAAGCATTAGACATAGCATGAGTTTATGACAATTATCAACATTACAGAAATCATAACGAGAACTTGTCTAAGATCTGATTTTTTATCATATTTAAATATTTTTATTAAAAAAAATGTAAAAAAAATTAAAAGCAATCTCTGCTTTGAAACAATTATGAGAATAAAAAATAACTCAAGCATAAGAATACCCTATAAATTGTAAAAGGAGAAAACTAGAGATGGGCAAGTTTAATTTTATTAACATAAATTGAGGAACCAGCAATACAGATTTTGATTATTTATATAGTCTTGTGGCAGCTGATACAGCCATGAGTCTTAATATTATTGGTGAAAAATATTGACATATTTAATCAGTACTTGTCTGAGTAAAATTTTAAAATATTGACATATATTTTTTTTTTTATTTTAAAATAACTATAAATTAACAAGCTGAATCACTTGGATGGCATGGATGGCAATATTGGCTGGTCAAGTTTAGGATCGCAATCTTGACTGGACAGATCTTAGATCTGTCCAGTCCAGATTGCGATCCTGAAGCAAGAAAGACAAGATCGCAATCTGGACCGGACTAAACTGCGATCGCAATATAGGCTGGACAGATCTAAGATCTGGCCAGCCTGGATTGCGATCACAGTTTGGGCCGGCCTGAACTGCGATCGCAATTTCGGCTGGACAGATCTAAGATCCGTCCAGATCGCAATCTGGGCCTTGACATATATATATATATATATATATATATGTATATATATATATATATATATATATATCAGCATTTTTGGTTACAAAATATATAAAATATACTGGTTGTCAAACTCTATAAGCCTTATTTCTATATTTATAAGGATACATTTTTCCTCATTATAAAATAATACAATTGTGAAAATAATGTGTTTAAGACAGTAAAATAAGCCTTTAGAAAAAAAACTCTAAAATGCACATTTAAATGAATATGCAACATATAATTCTTCATATTTTTGATCTGATTAATCTTCAGAATTACTTAACAAATGGCTATTCTCATTAATCAGAATATCCACCATACATCAACACTTCTTGACACTGTCAAAGGAGTCAATAAGTTTTGCTAAAACACTGAGTTCTCATACATTAAATTAGTCATAAAAAGTCACATGGGGGGGGGGGACTTTTTTATTTTCCAATTATCATTAGAATCTGTATAGCAAATTCATTTTGACAACCTGATATTTTTATAATAAATTATAAATATCAAAATATCTAACAAATACAGCTGAAATCCTGCGATTGGATGAATTACCCAAGCCTGTAAGAAGGGGGGGGGGGAAGGCATCATTGCCATCAAACACCCAGCCCCCTTGTCCTCACTGAAGTCAAAAGGCGGAGTGAAAAAATAAAGACTGGTCAACAGCCTGTCTCATTATTTTTCTCAGAATGAAAATAAATGTGTGGGTGTAATAGTATCAAATCTCAAAAATTATTATCTATTAAAGTAAACAACCCTGCGTTTTGACCCAGCTGCATCAGTCAATCAAATCACACCTACCTGTAAGAAGGCCATTTTGACAGCTTCCTCATCTGCGCGCGTTACCAACACACAATGTGTCTTTATAAAATGGCTTTTATCAAAGAGACCAGGGCACCCTGTGATTAGCTCTTGTGTGTAAAGGATATTCATATAAATCAGGAATACAGTTATCTGTTATATAAACTTCACAAAAATCACAATTCTTTCTTAAAAAAGAGAGAAAAAAATGAATAATTAATAATGAGAAAAAAAAACTTGTGCACATATATATCCCCTGAAGGATAAAGCAAATCATACCTGGCATTCAAATTTGAAATGTCAAATAATATTCACAAATATATGGAGTAAAAAACAATGCCAAAGGAATCCATTTAATATTTTTGAACATTAATTGATGCATTTAAATATAGAATTAAAATCAAGTATCTATATGTATTTTACTCTTTTGACAAGAATCGTATATTAAATTTTATAATATTTTTTTCTTGACTGTAAAATTTACTTGGATGTCAAAGGCCGGGAAGCTTAAAATAACTACAAATTAATTTTGTTTTCTTTCCAATTAATTGGTCACATTATTTGAAAGTTCAATTGTTCTTGTTATAATCAAACGAGATAAGAGGGGTCAAGGTCGCGATTAATTATACTTTTTCTTTTCATAATTTAATAATTGAATAATACAGGATAATCTTTATGACCCTCGCACAGTTGAATATATGAAATTCCGCCCGTATAGTCTGGGATATCAATAGTTACTTTACCCCATCACAATTAGTTGAGTACATTTGGCCATATAAATTGGGACTGCCTAAAACGCGTTCACGCACACGCATATCTATCAGGGCAAGCTGAGAGCCTAAAAAGCGTGCGGCCAAATTTTGAGGACGGTGTTTGTCATGTAACCCAGTTGTTTTAGATTACTCGAAATATGCCAGGTCACCTATTCAGAGCATTTTAAAAAAAGCAAAAAAAGTAACTCCAGTCCCACTTGTAGTATTTAATAAACGAAACAGCACGTACTGTGCGGGAGAAGAAAGGAAATATCAATAATTTAATCTAAATAATAATACAAGCTGACCCGATTTTTAAATCCATATAAAGAATACAATTTATCACTTATAATATTTCTTGGATGTTTTAAATTAAGAGGAAGTAAACTGAAGGCACATATTGGTTTCAACGAATTTATTTATATAACAAAATACAATGTATACAACAATCTGTAATACAATACATGTAAACAGGATACCTTTTTTGTTATAAAAATAAGAACAAAAGAAAAATATATTGTGACAAACCATTTATCGAGATCTGTATATATACTATTCCCTCTATAAAAGAGGCCAACCGAGAATATTTTAAATATGGACTTGATTATAATATTTGACTTATAAACACCATTATCCCAAAACATATTGTGTACATAATGTAACAACCAAGAGTACTGATATAAATATATTTTCAGAACTTGAATGTGAAATCCATTAAAAAAAATGTACCCTATTTACAAAGGTGATATATCCACTTTTTCTACCCGTTTGGATCACCAATAGCACATGAAAGTGAAACCATTTTGCACAAATGTCACATAGAGCCATGTCAGCTATACAGTATATATATCGATATATCAAAGGATGTTGATTTGTTAGTGAGAAAGTTATATGTGGAATAATTTTTATGAAGATCAATGGCAAAATTCCATATATGGCCCTGTTGCTTCAAGTTAGTAGATAAAACATTCAGGATAAATGGCACCCAAGTAAGAAAGTAATCATGTAAAATGGTACGAGTCTAATTGTACATCAATGGAGTAATATTATTAAAATATCTAAAAAATATAAATTCATGTCTAAATTGGTGGGCTAATAGTAGAAATGTCAGTTGATCATTTGAAATGGACTACACATTAGCTGCTTTTCAAAATGGTGTTGCTTGACTTTTAGACTTTACAACTAAAATTAAATTCATGACGTTGAACACTAAAAATGACACATGGGTTCATAATAAATAAGGTAAATAAAATGTAGCTTGTAATTACAAAAACTTTTTGCAACGCTTATACTTACCGGATCATAGCCATCAGATTCAGTTATTTTCAGACATAATTTCAACATGGTTGACGATATTTCGCCATGTTGAATGATGAATGAAATTATTTAATTCAGTTACATTATTTACGGTACAAACATAAAATATATACCACATATCACAGTACATATTCAAAAAAATATATATATCACAATTATAAAAAATAAAATAAAAGATTAAAAAATAACTCAAGAGTTAGATAGTCTAGTCTATGTGAGACATCAAGCCATTTTAACTGTTTTTAAATCTCAAACTCTAAAATGCTGTCTAGGAGTATAATTAAAGATGTATCGTATAATCTTGTTTGAGCCGTGTGTAACCTATTCTTAAAGGGGCCCAATCACCTATAACGCATGTTGAGCTAACACGAAAAATAGCTTCTTCCCTTTAAAATAAATCTGTATCTGCCAAAATATTGCTTTGAAACCGTTTGCTTACTCCTGTAAAAACAATGTTAAAAAAGTAAAACGGGCGATCGCAGGTGTCAACATAAACATAGTGCGTGATGCCGTGTGCAGCGCGGAGCCTCAACACTTGTCAATCAGGAGATGCCCTGACTTACTTGGCCAAAAAAATATAATACATGTTCCCATTGGCTGAAACAACGCGTGTTGCCCCTCTAAATCGGACCTCCGGTCACGCGGCCTTGTCAGGTTAACAGACATACGTGGACTGTGTTTACCAACACGCACAGTCATAACAAGATGTTAAACAGCCGTATATGAGGAAATGAGAATGTGTGCTGGGATGGTTCTGCTGGGAAACCTCTGTATACAGCTAATCAAAGTTTGACTGTAGCAAGGCTGAGCATAACATTTTCTTTTCTTTGATGCCCAGATACATACCCTTTTATAAAGAAATCTAATTTTAGAATTAACGTTGCTAATAATTGATATACCCATAGTAGAACCTGACATGTTTATTTTGGTCCAAATTGACCCCTAAATACTTTACATTTTCGTTGGGTTTAATATCCACATTATTACATTTCATCAATAATTGTTTGCACTTACTAAACTTCTGGTTGGATGCAGAAAAAATACTTTCAGTTTTCCCAAGGTGAAGAGAGAGTTTATTTTCCTCCAGCAATATACTAAGAGATTCTAATTCTACTGACAACATATTTTCGATTTTCGTTGGATCCGGTCCACTCACCACTAGTGCAGAATCATCAGCAAAAAAGGAACATTTGGTAGCTTAATTGCACATCATATAATTCACATAAATAGAGAAAAAGAAGGCCTAAAATTGATCCCTGAGGAACCCCACAAGTAACATTGCCTAAAGAAGATTTTGTTGCGTTATTACCTAAATCAACAAATTGTTTCTTGTTTGAGAGATACGATTTAAAACAAGAAACTGATTGTTCATTAAGACAAATTGCTTTCAACTTAAATCCTAGAATAGAATGATCAACAGTATCGATCGAAAGCTTTTTTTTAGGTCAATGAGGACAATCCCTGTGTATAATTCTCTTTCCATGTTGAATCTAATTCTATCAATTAAATATCCAAGTGCTGTGTTAGTCGAAAAACCTGACCTAAACCCCGATTGAAATTCATAGATCAAATCTTTATTCTTTAAATATTCAAAAAGTTGGTCATAGACAATCTTTTCTAATAATTTCGAGACAATCGGCAAAATAGACACGGGTCTGTAGTTACCTTCAAAATACCGATCAACTTTTTTTAAAAGTGGGAGATTTAAAATGTGTGTCATGGGTGATACAATAATTGATGCAGCCTCTTAGGGAAACAATCAAATTCACAAACACCCCACAAAATTAATTTTTCTGGCTGGTCATTGTGGTCCGCAAAATCTGGCCGCATTCTTTTTGGGCACTTGTTTAGGTAGCGAAACTGCGTGCGTGCACGCGTTTCAGGTAGTCACAAATAGAACCACATCTCGCTCATCAGAGGTCACGAGAGGTCACTGGTTGCCGTCTCAACCCGAAAAAGCGTTCCGCCGCGCCATTAACGCTTGTTGTTTACAAACAATGTCGCGAACATCTTCTACATTTGGTAAACCAGCTGCCCTTAGATCTTCGCAAAAGTCATTGGGAGGTTTGTAAACACAATCCGTATTTGTGGATATTCCTAATTTGTCGGTATTATTTCTTCTAAATTAGCTTCCCCTAATTTCGCTCACCCTGTCCAGGGCATCAGCGGACTTGGCGTGCCCGAACAGGCCTCCCTCGCCTTTTTGGCTTTTGTGGCGCTGAGTACATATTGTTGCTTATTTGTTATTCCAGCTAAATATTTTATTAGTATTTGACATGTACAAGAGAAGAGAAATTACCCAGCCGATTGGCAAACAGGGCCCACAGGTGATTCGATGGAAAGACAGTCTCCGCTCAGAGGGGGATGGTGGGTTGCCCATCTTCAATTGGCTTGGCTGTTTCCATGCTGTTATGTGCTTTCGGAATGATTGTCAGTGATAAAGAATGAGGCTATTGTTGATATGCATTTAGCACTAATTGCCTGCAGATTTGTACACCAATGCGATTGGTGTTTTGTGTTTTGGCATTACTCTGCATTTAATTTCTTGACATTCTATCTTTAGCTTTCAGTGTTATTTATGTTTGTATTCTAGTTCTGTTGATGTTGAATTTTGTGATGAATGGAATATTACATTTTGATTTCCTTTATGACTCAATTAATTTTTGCATTTTTTATAATTAAAAAAAAAAAGAAGAAAAAAATAAGATTTAACTGAGTCCCCCCATGGATACATGTTTAATATAAACCATATGATTATTTCCCAGTCACAGTCTCATTAATTTTTGCATGGTTCATATGAAGAGTAATAGGATCCATTAGTAATTGGGTTATGTGGTTTCCCTGGCTTGCCCTAATTAAGGGTCAGAAAACAGGATGCAGCTTATAAAGATCAGGAATGCTCAGGCTCTTAAGATATGCTACCGAAGGCCACAGCCTAATTAGATGTCAATCAAGTCTTAACTCCATTTGCTAGCCAATCAGCGATTGAAGAAAAGGGTGATTCTCAGGGTTGGATGGGCAATACCTGGGTGGGTTTTATGGGCCATACGATATGGACTTCTCATAAAATATTTTGTGTTTATATATAAATTCCACAGTATAAAATAGTGTTATGTAGGATATCCTGTCATATATTTACACATTAACATCACTGTTTGCATGTGTTTGTATTGTAAAGAATCGAGTCAATAACCAAGCATTAATGTGAATTTAAATGAACAGTGCATGTCATCATTTCTCCATGTCTGAGTTCCTCCGCCGCAGAGATTTCATTTGGACGCGATAACTCGAAAAATATTTCATGGATCTTTACCAAACTTGACATGTGCATAGATATGGGTTAGAGGATGAAGCCTATTTAAATGGGGTCATGACCTTTTCTAGGAGAGTGACCTTGACCTTGAATAGGTCCAATTTGGGGGAAAATTGCTCAAGAAATCTTGCATGGATTGATCCAAAAATCAAATTTACTGAAGATCTTGGATAGTGTTGTCATGTACCGGAAACTGGTGGTGCCTCCTGTTATTCTTTTCTTGTTTTTGTGCTGTTTAATACCCCCTTAATTGCCACTTAACAATACTGTGAGCATTATAAATCACAAACTAATGGACAGTTTTCTTTCATATTATGCAAATACATAGACATGGGTTATGGGATGATGTATTTTTGAATTGGGGTCATGAACCTTCCTATGAGAGTGGCCTTGGCCTTGAATATTGCCATATATGGTGAAAATAGCACAAAATCATAAATAACTCAATAAGGGATGCATGGATTGGTCCAAAAATCAAATTGACTGAAGATCTTGGATAGCTTTGTCTTTTGCTGGAGACAGGTGGCACCACCTTCTGTCTTTCTCTTGTTTTTGTGCCTTTTAATACCCCATCAATGCCACTCGACAGTACTGTGAGCATTAAAAGTCTAAAACTTATGGACAGATTGGGCTGAAATTGTGCATGTACATTGATCTTGGCTACCTACATCTTGTATTCAAGACTGGTGGCGCCATCTGCAATTGTTTGCCACGGCGTCCATCTGTACATGTGCTTTGGGTGAAAATTGCTCATATCTCCAGAGTGCTTCAAGGTATTGGTCTGAAATTAAACATGTCCATCCATCTTGAAAAGTTTTCTCATAAACCAGACAGGTGGGGCCACCTACCTTTCCATTTATGTAGAATAAATTAATGCCCTTTTCTGAAGAGTGATTTGCCTTATTGGCCTGGTGGGTATAACAGTGACAAAGAAGTTCACAATTTCTGAAAAAAAAATAAATTTTATGATTTTTAGATAATACTATGACCTTAATAATTTCAGTATGTAAATTATAATCATAAAGTTTACCATGCATTAGCCAATCAACTGACCACAAGCTAATTTGCTTTTGACATGACTAAAACCTAATTATTTTGATAATATTTCTAGCAAATGAGGCAAGGGGGGGGGGGGGAATGTGCTGAGTGTAGGGAATTCTCAGTACTGATCATGTGGACATATTTTACAGTGTTCTAGAATGAAAATACATGTATATGCAAGAGGGCATGCTTTTACAAAAACATTTCAGAAAGGGACATTCAAAGTATGAATGCCTTATATTCAGTTACATGTTGATTTATCACAAACTTTAGGGTTGATTCACACCTATGTTCCATGAACTTTACTTTTAACATTGGTTATTCAAAATTGAACCAAACTGCTTTAAATGAACAATTCTTAACCTTTAGTTTTAGAATCATTGAGTAATTCAGAATGATGCATCTTTGCAACTGCTGAAAGACTTCATAATGTTGTTTTAATCTAATATGTTTTTCATGCTTAGTTTTAATGTTTTTTTCCATTAGACAGTTACCAAAATAATAAAAAATGTCTTGCTTTTGTTAATTAGACCTTTTATTAAAACAAATGTTGAATCTGAAAGAGCATGAATTAATTGCACTATAACCTGTTTTCCCAACCCTTTAAGTCTGTTTTTGCATGTCTGGAATATATTAATATTAATGTGATACATACCTGAAATCTGAATCTAACTAAGTATCACATTGGTTATTATTGATTTCCAGACATGCAACATCAGCATAACCACTGGCGCTTGGTATCGCAACAGAATTTATATTACCCGCATGTGATTGGGGTGCATTTGAGCAAGTTTTATTGTGATTTAGAGAGCCTGTTACAAACAAATTAAAATTCTGTGTATGGATTAAACAAATTTAATTTTCAAAATGTTTCAACAAAGTCAACAAGTGCAAAAGGCAAAGTTATAATAAACTACATATTATCAGAAGAGGCATGCAAATTTTTAATTAATTGTACATTACAAGTCTAGGGTCCTCGTACTTCTCAATATTTGTTTCATATCTTGTAAGTTATTCTTTGTAATGGCAAATTAATTGATAGTGCTATGATAGAATTATATTATATAGATTTATTATTATATAGAATATATATATATATATATATATATATATATATATATATATATATGTGTGTGTGTTTAGACAATGTAATTTTCTTCCATTTTCATTTACTGTGTATACCTGTACACAAAATATGACCTTTGATATACACAGACTGTTTAAGCTTGTTCTTGTAGGAGTATGTTGTACCAGTGGTTCACTCAATGTACAATGTTAATAGCATGCTAACAGAAAGTCATACCTGTAGTTTTGAAAAGTCTTGTATGGATAGATCAGTGATCAAACCTATTCAAATTTTCCTGTTTTCTTCCAGTTTGCCAATTTGTGTATTGCTGTTGATTTAATGTAATTCTTCAGATATCTTTCTGAAGGGAATCTGAATTTAATTTTTTTTCTGTAAATTATCTCATGCTAATTAACTTATCCAATGTCAAATAAGCATGACTTTAAATGAAATGCTGTAACATCGGCTTTATATTTAATAAAATTTAGCATTTGCTTGATTATCAATTTCACATGTGCATCCTTTATATACTTGGGTTTTAATTATGTGAAATATATGTTTTAAATCAATAATAATATATTTGATATGTCTAACAGGTGCATATCTGACTGATGTTCCAAGGACCAGTAGTAGTTTGAAAAGGAGCAACAGTGCTGGGAACCTCAGAAAAAGCACTGGTTCTTTAGCAGCTAACTTCACCATGAACAGGTTGGAAGTTTATAAATCTACCTGTTAAATACTAATTTGATTAGGATAAAGGTATGGTGACAGGTTGACAAGTGTGCCATAAGCATTAGGTAACACTGATTTTTGTGTATGCGAGTGTTTGTGAGTGCACACATGAATCTTTGGCATGTCATACTTTTGCACATAAACGGCAGTTGTGAACACAGCTGTAGAACCATACCACATCTTAGTTCCAGCAGCACTGCTTGTACTTTGCATTTACTTGATGAATAGCTGTGTTTTTAGCTCAGCTGACTGTAAGTCATCTGAGCTATAGGGATCACCTTTTGTCCGTCGTCCGTCTGGCCGGGCGTCTGTCCGTTAACAGGGCACAAATCGTAACCGCTAGAACTGGAATCTTCTTACTTGACATCCTGGGAGGTCTATGGAAATTCTCCTTGTAAACCTGAAATTAGGTCACTGTGACCTATATTCTTCGAGCTATGGGGTTCTGAAGTACCCCCCAGAATAATGTTAAATTTAAAACTAAAGCTCAAGTATCTGAACAACTAATGCATTAATCACCATGATTCTTTGCATGGATATTGATCATGGAGTGTTTCATCAATTTCTGGAGATTGGTGGCGCCACCTATTTTTTTTTTATTTTTTACGATTTTTTTTCTCTACTTTTGTGATCTTTAAACATTTGGTCATCTGTAAACAGGGCACAAATCATAATGACTGGACCTAGAATCTTCTGTCCTCACCTCCAGGGAAGCCCATAAAAGGTCTACATGGAAACCCGAAATAAGGTCCCTGTTACCCATATTCTGTGAGCTATGGGGCTCTGAAGTACCCCCCAGAATAAAGATTTGGTCATCTGTTAACAGGCCACAAATCATAATGACTTGACCTAGAATCTTCTTTCTTAACATGCAGGGAGGTCCATGAAACATCTTGGAAACCTGAAATTAGGTCTCTGTTACCCATATCCTTCATGCTCTGGGGCTCCGAAGTGCTCCCCAGAATAAAGATTTGGTCATCTGTTAACAGAGCACAAATTATAATGACTTGACCTAGAATCTCCTTTCTTGATATGCTGGGAGGCCCCTGAAAAGTCTCCTTGTGCACCTGAAATTACATCTCTGTTACCCATATCCTTCATCCTATGCGGCTTTGAAATACCTCCCAGAATAAACATTTGGTCATCTGTTAACAGGGCACAAATCATAATAACTGGACCTAGAATTTTATTTTTTGACATGCTGGGAGACCCCTGAAAAGTCATCTTGTAAACCTTGAAAATAGGTGTCTGTTACCCATATCCTTCATGCTACAGAGCTCCATAGTACCCCAATGAATATTGGATGATTTTATACAAAAGGTCAAGTTTGGAAAAAGTATTTCATTCAAATTTGACATTCAGATGATAAAATTACTTTTGTCAATGTCTTCCTGGTCAGCTGAGCGTCATGTCCCCTGGGTCACTTGTTATTTGCTGATATGGCTGTATTAGATATGTTTTTTTTTTCATTTGAACAGTATTTCAATATAAAATATGATAATTTTTAGTAATAGTTTTAGTAAAACAGTAAAACAATGCAAAATTTGCATTTTTTGCAGCTTGCTTGAAAAATGGAAATCCTTAAAAGATCAAAGAAATGTGAACACTTATGGGAGGCTTTGTAAAAATAGTGTTGTTATTTCTCTTATAATTAAATACAGTGAAAAGATGGTTTTGTCCTTGTGTTTTACTAATACAATGTACATTTTATTACAGCACAAAGGGGCCCAAAGCTTCAGCTGAGCTTGCAACCATTGAAGCTGAATACATTAAAAATCTGCAGCAGCAAGTGTATTTCCTGGAGCTAGAAGCAAATTTTTTATATCCTTTTCATGCTGTTTATAAATTAAATCAATTCTGGATATTTCAATAACTCCATGTATTTCAGCATTATTGGTATAGTTGGGTGTAAAAAAGAAGTGTCCCTGTAAATATGAATGTGAATGAGAATAAGTGACAATTTTCTTAAATATGCATACAGTATTTGATGGAAAAACAAAATCACAGAGGTTGTTTCATTTGGGCTATTTTCATGAATTTAACAGGAGTGATTGTAAAGTGGAATGGGTTGTTGAAGAAAAAGATAGCCTTTTCTTTTATTCTCAGCTGGTACATACAGACATACACCCTCAGTATACTCAGATTCAGTCTATTAGATGCAGCAGATATCTGTGCTGTGCTTTTACTCTGTATATTTTAGACAGGAATTTAGTCCCATGGAACTAACTTTCCCTCAACCCTTACCTTCTGCAAGAAGTGTAAAAGATTATGTGTGAGCAAAATTCTGATTTCATTTCTCTCTCTGTGTTCATGTGATTTTCAAGATGTGTTAAGAAAATCCTATTGTATAAAGCCTTAACAATATTACGCGTGAACAGGCTAGGAAAGCTACAGACATACACCCTCAAATGACAGCAGAAGCTGAGAGAATGCTCACTAAACTAAGGGTAAGTGTTCCACAGAATCCTTATCCATTTGAACAGAGTATTGTAATTTATTTACATTCTTGATATTTGTGATACAAATTAAATGACTTCCTTTAAGTAGGGCTGTCTTTGCATGTCTAGATTCTAGAAATTGATATTTGCAGCAGTGTAATATTAATTTGTCTTGACTTGTGTTTGAGAATTATTAATCTTTAACAGCAAATGCAAGCAGAGATGGATGGTCTACATTTGGAGGTTAAAAGGAAGGAGGCCAGCTTAGATATTATTTCAACAGACAAAGAAAGAGCACTGGGCAAACTAAAGGCTGAAGAAGGTCAGTAGATTTGTTCTCGAGTGTATTTTGTGTTAGAGCATGTTTCTCAATGATTTATCTCTTATTCATTTTCCTATTCTAAACTGCTTTCATCATGAATTACTGAATAACTGCAAACAAGCAAGTGTTTCCATATTTTTTGTGTGTGTATTATATCAAACGGGTTCGTGCATGGTTTTGCTGTGACAAATGAAAATGAGATAAGTTTGCAGTAAGGACTTAACATCATATTCATAAAACACAACCTATGTTTGGTATTTTTATCAGTTTGTAATTGATAAATTATAACACTGGTTTCATTGGGTATTATGCCGTCTTGAGTATTACAAATGTGTAATCATCGTACATGCACATTTTGTGTAAATGTTTGCCATCATTTTTTTGCAACTGCATAATAGCTATGTATGATAACATGCTTCATGTGCATGTGCACCAGTAAACCACACTAGCATATTATTAAAATCTTTGATTTAGAATAAACTATTACTGGTGCTCCTAAACGTATAGAAACTTAAGGCCAAAACAAATAAAAGGTATGGTTCTCAGGCACCGCCCACGTCAGTTATAACCCCCAACATTAAAAAATTTTATTTTGATTTTCATCTTTCAAGAAGATAAAATAATACAATTTTGATCAGATTTCCTTTGTTATGTTGTGCTTTAACCTGTTTAACAAAAAATTCCTTATTTTCATGCTTTTCCCTGATTAAATGACATTTTTTATCGAAACACAAAAAAAAGGTAAAAAATAAAATATCCCCTGCCCGCACTGATTTCTGGAAAAAAAGTGCTTGAGATACATACCTTTTATATTTTGGCCTTACATTTTGTATTTATCATAACAGAAGCCCACAGGAGAGAGAAGTCTCTTCTGATGGAAGAGATAGTCCAGTTGAAAAAGGAGAAAGACCTGATAGAACGAGACACTTCTCGCAAGGACACGGCCATCCTGCAGGCACAAGAGGACAGAGAGAAAGCTATACAGGCCATGAAGAGCACAGAGAGCAAGAATGAAATCCTAAGAAACCAGGTGAAATACATGTCTTGCATCTTTAATCCCATACTTCCCAAAATACATATTTTAAAGCTGCAAGTTTTGTTAATTCTAGCGTTCCTTACATTAACATTGAAAAGCGTTTGAGTGGTTATGGGCAGTGTATTGAGAGCTGACCTGAAAAGCAGTGACACCTTTAGTACAAGTTGATTTGTTCTGTGTTGGACAATGACTTGCTATTTACAGATAATTTGTATCATAATGGCAGTTACAGGTGTACTAACCTACTTTGAGTGGCATAAAAAGTCACAGAAAACCAAAAACCTGCAGGGAAGTCACAAGAAATGGATAGGGTGCTTCATAAAGCTTTAAATAGTCCCCTCTCCCCCCCCCCCCCCCCACACACACCACCATGTTTATACAGTGGGTGGCCATGCAGTAGTGATGCACTACTCAATCTAGAAGTGTCCACAGTAATTTGGTATTTCAGCTCCACTGACCAACTGATGACTCCTATTTGGAGCACCATCACTATGTTGAACATTTATGTTCTGGAAGGGACTTTCATATGTGTATGATATATATATCATTTCAACTTGTGTTGACAGCTTGAGCAGAAGGTAGAGCAGATGAAGCTGGTCCAGACAGCACTGGAAGAGAAACGCACAGAGCTGCTCAAGGTTGAGACCAGGTTGCGTGAAGTAGAAGAAAAATATTACAGCAGCTCTGTTACCATCCAGGACAAAGTGGTCCAGGACCTCAGGGTATGACACGGCAGACAGTTTTTAGTAGTAAAATGGGACATATTAAGTATGATCATGCTGTGAAAACCTATCAAGCAGACTATCAGAAAATAAATTATTTATTATTTTTATGATATAACTTGACAGTTCATATGAATGAAAATACAATCTAATTTACACTAAAAAATCACAACATATGATTTTATAATAAGAATCTTTTTTTTAGTAATCAATGTTAACTTTTTTAATTAAATATTAAAATTATTTTCAGTGACTAATTTTATTTTATTTGTTCAGTTCTTCTGTGTTTTTTTTTTTGCCAAGGTTTGTTTCAATTTGGGAGACATTTTAATGCAATGTCAGGAATTAATTGTTAGTGTAATCTTTATTTTTGAATTATTGTATCCCCAGACAAAGTCAGGGGATACTATGTTTTCATGCCGGTCCCCCGCCGCAGCCGCATATTAATCTTGTTGGTGCGATAACTCAAAAAATATTTCACGGATCTTTACCAAACTTGGTATATGTATAAATATGGGTGAGAGGACAACGCCTATTAAAAATGAGGTCATGACCTGTACTAGGAGAGTGTCCTTGACCTTGAATAGGTCAAATTTTTGGGAAAATCACACAAATTCTTAGATATCTCAAGAAATCTTGCATGGATTGATCCCAAAATCAAGTTGCTCGAAGGCCATGGATAGGGTTGTCATGTTCCAGAAACTGGTGGCGCCACCTAATGTTCTTTACTTGTTTTCGTGCCTTTTAATACCCCCATCATTGCCACTTAACAGTACTGTGAGCATTATAAGTCAAAAACTAGTGGACAGATTTTTTCATATTATGCATATACATAGACATGGGTTATGGGATGATGTTTATATAAATTGGGCCATGACCTTTCCTGTGAGAGTGGCCTTGACCTTGAATATTGCCATATATGGTGAAAATCACACAAAATCATTAATATCTCGATAAGGGATGCATGGATTGGTCCAAAAATCAACTTGACCGAAGATCCTGGATAGTATTGTCATGTACCGGAAACTAGTAGCGCCACCTGTTATTCTTTTAGTTGTGTTTGTGCCGTTTAATACCCCATCATTGTCACTTGACACTGTGAGCATTAGAAGTCAAAAACTAATGGACAGATTTTTTCATATTATGCATATACATAGACATGGGTTATGGGATGATTTATTTTTAAATTACGGTCATGACCTTTCCTGTGAGAGTGGCCTTGACCTTGAATATTCCCATATTTGGTGAAATTCACACAAAATCTCTAATATCTCAGTAAGGGATACATGGAGTGATCCAAAAATCAAATTGACGGAATTGATCTTGGATAGATTTGTCTTTTGCAGAAGACAGGTGGCGCCACCTTGTGTCGTTTTAAAATGATGTTAACACAATAACTTTGTAAGAATTTGAGTTACAGTCACCAAACCCACAGGTTTGATGCATCTTATCAAAATTTGGACATGGATGACCCTTGATACATTTTTTCAAGGTCACAGCAGCAATAATGTTAGAAATGAAATTACAGCAATAACTAAAAAAAATGGTTGGTACAGTCACCAAACTTACAGGTTAGATGCATCTTATCAAAGGCTGGGGGGGGGGGGTGTGACCTGCGGTGCCAAAAAAATATCTAGTTTATCTTCTGAAAGCAGTCATTTAAAGTAGCATGAAATTAATGATTGTATATATTTAAAGAATTGACTCAGTTAAGTTGGTTCTACCCGGTAAATCAGTTGATTGTACTTAATTTAATAATAAACTTTTTTCCAATAAACTTTTTTAGACCACTTAACTAACTTGTCTATATTTTGCTATTGACATTACTTTTAGCCTTGGTGATTATTACAGGATGAGATTCGGATGTTGAGGCAGAAACTCAAGGAGACAGAGATGAACGCTGATCAGGACCGTTACCTGAGGAACAAGATGTCTGATGATTCATCTCACCTGGTGAAAGAGAATGCTCTTCTTAACCAGCAGGTGTTAGAGCTGCAGAAAGTGGTGGAAAGGGTAAGGGAACTCCACATGGCACTGAAACTTAAAGCAATTCAGTTTAGATTTCATAAACTTTTTTGAATATCTGTGCTCAAAAAACAGAATAAAATACAGGTGGTATCATTCTCACAGCTTAGAAGAAGTTAAACTTTATTGTATCTGCCAAAACGAAGTTTTGCGGATACTATGTTTTTGACCGGGTTCCACCGCCGCCACGTTCGTTTCTGGAGAACTTCTCTGAGACCAATGGACAGATTTTTCCGAAACTTACACAAATTATCAGGTCACATGTGAACTGGTGCCTAACCAAGTGGCCTTAACCTCTGACCTTTCCTCTCTGCCCAGCGTCCGTTAATGCGTCTGTTTCCACACATAAACCAACATATCTCGGGAACCGTTTGACCGATCAGGAACATTTTTTTACACAAATGTAGCCCTTAGATAGCTTTATAACATACACAAAAAAAGGTGGCACCACCCACAGCATTTTTGCACAGCGTCCATCTGTTTGTCTGCCTTGGGTTAAAATCACTCATATCTGTGCAGTGGTTTGACCAAATTACCTGTAATTCGGCATGTGTATACATCCTGGATAGCTTTCTTGATTTTATGACAGGTGGCGCCAGCTTCATTCACGTTCACGCTGCAGACATTAATGCTTATATCTCCGGACTAGTTTGACCAATCAGGAAAAAAAATTTTACACAAATGTAGCCCTTGGATAGCTTTATAACATACGCAAAAATTGTGGCGCCACCTGCAGCTATTTTTGCACAGCATCCATCTGTTTGTCTGCTGTGGGATATAATCACTCATCGCTGCAGTGGTTTGACTTTTCCACCTGAAATTTTGCATGTGTATACATCTTGGATAGTTTCTGGTTCAAATAACAGGTGGCACCACCTACAATCATGTTTATGTGGCAGAGATCCATTCTAATATGTAACATGTAATTCTATTTCCCCTGCCACTCAAACCATGCCTCACTTCACCCGTCCTCCTCTGATTTTGGCGGATACACGTAGTCGCTTGTCGACTACCCATATTCTAGTTCTCAAATGTTTTAATTTGATTCTCAAAAGGGTTGGACAATTTTTAGGTCTTTCTATAGTACAATGGAGTCAATTACAAGTGTGGTATGAGCACAGTATCATGTAAAAACTAATAGTTGCAAGTGTGAAGTTTGGACAGAAGTTCATTCAAAAATGTTAATTTGAAGTTAATTTTCTTTAAGTAAGTTTGGTTTAAGCCTAAATGGTTATGGTTTCTTTGAAGAAATAAATGAACTTATTATTATTTAGTAAGTGATATAAAGCTAATTAAAAGAAATTACAATTAATAATCCCATTATAAATCAAATTTATGATAATATAGCATCAAATTTTACATAATCACTAGAAATTAAAGGGGATTTATTTTATTAAATTGAAATAAATCTGCCACACAGTTAAATGGGATTTGTACATTTTTTCAATAATAATTTTCAGTATACTATGAGCTGTAACTATGTTGTATGTTGTATGTTTGTAGGAGAGAGACCTGCGTGAAAATCAGGAGACTAGACGCAACTTCAATATTACTGATTTGCTGGAGACCAAAGAGAGAGAGAAGAAACTCCAGTTTGAACTGCAGCAAACCAAAGAACTACTCAAACATGAACAGGAAAGGCTGAAGCACTATATGGAACAGGTAGGTACTCTTCTTACACAAAAGCTACTCATATGTGAACAGTGTTGCCACTTTTAGTTGATACCATTTATGGTAATTGCACCAATCTCCTGAAATATTACTATCACTTTTCATTCTTTTGCATGATTAAAAAAGTCATAGCATATCCAAGTAAATCACTGAAAATAGTAATTAAGCACAGTTAATATGGAACATTTGCAGTAAACTATAGACAATGAATCAATTTCAAATTGGAGTCCTGCTTAATATTTTGATCAAAGTATTGGCAAAAAAAGACCTAAAAAATTACATAGATCAGGTGGATACCCATTGTTTCCTGTGAACATGCAACATGAGAAATAATTTTAGAAAATCTGGCACCAGATAAAATTAGTATCCTTTTTTTTCCTGTATAGAAGCTACTTGGACATCAGAGACCCTAGCAGTGCTCAAAACAAGTTATTAGGGCCCCACTTGACAATTGGTGCCCTATTGTGGTCACTGTGTCTGTCTGTCCTTCCATACTTACGTCTTTCCATCCTTCCATCAGTAACACTTTCTTTCATGCAAGATAAATCAATAACGACGTACTTAAGCTTTCCAAAATTCACAGGGATAATTGGAACATACAAGGGCTCCAGACCTATTGAATTTCAGACCTGCTGGAAATCAAATATGGTCACCACAGCCCAATCACTGATTTTCCTTCATGTGCGATCACTCAACAACAACAAACTTCAGCTCTCTAAAATTCACAGGGATGATTGGTATATACGAGGGCTCCAGACCTATTGAATTACAGACCTGTAAGGATTCCAATATGGCTGCCGCAGCCAAATAGCTGATTTTCTTTCGTGCACAAGATAACAACAACATTCTTCAGCTTTCCCAAATTCACAGGGATGATTGGTACATTTGAGGGCTCCAGACCTATTGAATTAAAGACCTGTCAAAATTCCAGTATGGCCACCTCAGCCCAATTGCTGATTTTCTTTCGTGCACGATTTTCAACAACAACATGCTTCAGTGTTTGTACGCACCTTGAAAACCTTGAAAAGTGCTTGAGTTTGGTCATTTCATTTTCAAGGGCTTGAAAAGTGCTTAAAAAGAAAGGGTGGTTTGGAAAAGTGCTTGAAAAATAAAATTTTGTGAAAGAGTTTGGTGTATGTTGTGTTTATGCATACCTTGTATTTTAATATCGACTTTCTGGCATTTCTATTTCAATCAAATGTATGGTATAGAATGAACCCAGTCGTGGATGATAATGAGACTGGACGGTGAAAGTGACGATGTAACAAGTAAACATATGAGAGTAATAACCATTCTTATCATATAGTAAGTGAGCTGCTTTACTGTAAAGATCATGGAGATTTCTTCTGAGGTACGTATAAAAGATCTGTAATTGAAAACTCAATACACGCTAGGCGAGTTAACGTTAGTATTTTTGCAAGATTTATAATTCAAATTGAAATGTAATACTACAGAGATTATTAATATAGCTATTGAGAAGATCTGTCCAACTGAAATAATTATCTGGGATCAAACCAGGGGAATAAAATGTGTGAAAAATACATGATGGGAACTATTCGAATCTGAGGGCTGATAATAATATAAAACTTATTCGTTCAGTAGAATATGTTGTTTAAATCAAGTTTACGTTTTACATTGGTATCAGAGGGGTCTTATTTCCCCAAAGAACAGGAGCCGACTTTGTTTTGGTTAATGGGTTTTTATTTAGTTTACCCACGGGTTGTGTTTTTTATTTCTTGGTACCTGCGCATTCCACGTGTACGCGCTGTGATCATCATTTGTTAGCTCACTAAGACCACTGATCAGCGAAATACAGTTTTCATGCGGGGTCAATCCAAATAAAGACAAATACTGTTTGTCCGAAATAGGTTAAGATTTTTGGCAGGTACTGACGTATATTCACATACTTTGTCGTCAGTTTGTAAAAGGCATGGATCCATGGGGGAAATCACATTTTTGTTGCAGTGTGATAGCTGTTTGTAAGCGTAGTACGCTGGCAATTTAAAGAGTGATCAGCGACATATACAACTTCCAGCATCGGCCCCCTCCTTGCCCTGTATAACGATTGCATAAAGCTCACAAATAAGTTTTTTTTTAAAATAAGATTTCACATTGTTATTTTTAATCAAATATTGGACAGGTTTGAATAGAAATCTGGCTGCGTCTTTGAACGTTAGATAATGACCTTCACAGGTGTTGCCCGGCCATTTGTTGACACGTGCAGCAGTTGCCTTGGCGGTAAACGGCAGAAACCTCGTGCACGACAAGGTCGTTATATTAAACGTGCTGATACGAAGTTTGCCTTGTATTGTTTTGAATAATTTCATAATAGTATACCCAAATATTGTATAAGGGTAACATATTACAGGCTTTTATTGATTTTTTGCTGTTGAAAACTTGAATGAAAATCCCCAAATTGTTGATTGCCAAACCGTCGTAGTTTTTCGGCACTCCTCGTGCCGGAGCATATAATTTGCTGAAGTTTGAGCTAGTCGGCGAATCACAGAGCCCCCATTCAAGATATTATAGGTTTTAGACCATTGTTATCAGATTAGTTAAATCTGTCAAGGTCATGCCAAAGATGAGTGATCATTTTGAATGTTACTTTAAAAAAATGGCCCGTTCTGTATTAAACCGCGTATGGCAATATAACGAAGGGTAAATCACAGGCGCTTCAGTTGCTGTTAGTGTAGATTTCGGTTAAATTTGTTACTTTTCTTAATCATTTCCTTATAATTATTACTTAATTTACCTTTCCTAGCCTTTTTTATCAAACTATATGGTCCATCTCCTCATTATAAATGTTATTTTCCATTTTGTGTTTCAAGACTTTCGATGTCGGCAACATGCATGGGTGAAGGAGCACTGACCTTCCATAAATTTTGATATCCTTGAAAAAAGTTTAAGGTCCTTGAAAAGTGCTTGAAAAGTGCTTGAAATTTTTCTCATAAGTGTATGAACCCTGTGTTTGATCTTTATCATTTACACAGAGATGAATGGTACCTATAAGGGCTTTATTGAATTGTAGACCTGTCGGAATTCCAATATGGCCTCCAGAGCACAATCATTGATTTTCTTTTATACCCAGTATTTCAACAAGAAAATGCTTAATCTTTCTCAAATTCACAGGGATCATTGGTGCCTATGAGGGCTTTTGACCTTTCGAAATACAGACTTGCTCTAAATCAAATATAGCCAACAGAGTAAATCGGTGATTTTCTATTGCTAACGTTTTTTCAGACATATCTTTAATAATATTATTTGAACCAGTAGGATTTTATTCCCTCATGCATATGGATAAAAACCTAGCTGTTTCTGTTTTTTCATATTTTTCAACTTTAACCTAAACTTTTCACCATATGTAAACTAGTCCAGCCCTACTAGAAATACAAGGCCCTCTGAGGACCATTGTCCGACCACATCTATTTGGCTTCAGCTTCTTTTCACTGTTAGAATAAAACAGTTTTCACCTGGAGCAGATGCATCCATAAAGCATGGCTGGAGCAACAAATATCCTTTAATTTTTTTAAAAACTTTGTTTGCTTTGATTTTTAATCTTTTATAATTCATTATCAGGATATATAATCTTCTAGAACACTTGAAAACTGTGTATATGTCAAGCCCTTTCAGAAAAACAATGTCAGTTTGCCGTTTTCAATTGTTTCAGCTTACCAAACAAGAACAGGTCACCACATCAACAGAACTTAATGCTAACACAACCCAGAGCAAACTGATGGAGGTCAGCGGGATCAACCAGTCATTGGAGGCAGAAAACTCACAGCTCAGGAGAGATAAAATGCTCCTGGTCGACCATGTAGCAGACCTGCAGAAACAGGTCAATAACTAATCTCACATACATGAATTGATTATCTCATGGTCATCACACTGTCAATAACTAATCTCACATACATGAATTGATTATCTCATGTTCATCACACTGTCAATAACTAATCTCACATACATTAATTGATTATCTCATGGTCATCACACTGTCAATAACTAATCTCACATAACATACATGAATTGATTATCTCATGGTCATCACACTGTCAATAACTAATCTCAAATACATGAATTGATTATCTCATGGTCATTGCACTGTCATTAACTAATCTCACATACATGAATTGATTATCTCATGGTCATCACACTGTCAGTAACTAATCTCACATACATGAATTGATTATCTCATGGTCATCACACTGTCAATAACTAATCTCACATACATGAATTGATTATCTCATGGTCATTGCACTGTCATTAACTAATCTCACATACATGAATTGATTATCTCATGGTCATCACACTGTCAATAACTAATCTCACATACATGAATTGATTATCTCAGGATCATCACACTGTCAATAACTAATCTCACAACATGTATTGATTATCTCATGGTCATCACACTGTCAATAACTAACCTCACATACATGAATTGATTATCTCATGTTCATCACACTGTCAATAACTAATCTCACATACATGAATTGATTATCTCATGGTCATCACACTGTCAATAACTAATCTCACATACATGAATTGATTATCTCATGGTCATCACACTGTCAATAACTAATCTCACATACATGAATTGATTATCTCATGGTTATCACACTGTCACTAACTAATTTTACATACATGAATTGATTATCTCATGGTCATCACACTGTCAATAACTAACCTCACATACATGAATTGATTACTGTGGTTGGCTTCATATTCGCGAGGCAGAAATTTTGCGATTTCTCCATTTTAAATGTTTCGCGAGGGTTTCAGTTTCGCGATCTCGCCAGAACCTATATCAAATCTTTGGTAAATCCATACCTGTGTGTATTATAAAAGGAAAATTAGTCATGAGTTTGTGATATTCTTCTCATATAACGATGGGCCCGTACACACAGCACAGGTAGTTTAGCTCAAATTTAAGGGAACGTTTTCCCGATACCTGCATGGATGTATCTTATTATAAAATTTCTTACTGTTCTAACCTATTCCCATACAAGTATTGGCTACACTAAATATGAAGGACACACTCAATTGGCCAGTTATTCCCGAGGGCTTCATTTTTTCGCGATTATTTTCCATTCGCGAATATCACGAAATTAAAACCCTCGCGAACAAAAAGGCAACCACAGTATCTCATGGTCATCACACTGTCAATAACTAATCTCACATACATGAATTGATTATCTCATAGTCAATGCATTGTCATTAACTAATCTCACATACATGAATTGATTATCTCATGGTCATCGCAGTCACTGTTATCTCATAGCACTGTTTTTGTTATTTTGGATTACCACCCTACACTCTCCCTGATTATAAGTCATCATTTTATCGTTGTTGCATTATTTTCATTACATTCCTAATGTAAATATTTTTTTTGTAGGGGGCTATGTTACCTGAATTATAGCCAACCAGGCTGTTTTTAGCGAACCTGTGAGCTTATGCGACGGTGCGGTGTCGTCCGTCGTCTGTACGTTAACCATAGCTATCTCAAAAACGGCAGGAGCTAGCATCACCAATTTTTTTGCAAATAATCAGTCATCCAAAAAACTATATCGGATTTTGTTTATTTTTTTTCTAACTGCATTTTCTTAGATTTTATAGGGAAAAAGCTAAAAAAGCTTTAAAAATCTTCTTCTCCGAAACTGTCCAGCCAAATTGTCCAACAATATTTCACAGAAATGATCCCTGGAACAATCTTTCTCAAGTTTGTTCGAATGGTTCCAGTTCGGAGATTTTTGGCCAAGTTACAGGAGGTTGAACTTTGTTAACTGTGCAAAAAAGCATATTAAAATTTAAATCTCAGAAACGGCTGGAGCTATCATCACCAAATTTTATGCCAATGTTGTTCACATGAGACATATCTGAAATTGAGGTATTGGTGGCGCCACCTGCATCGGCCTTTTTTGTACGGGGTCATCAGTGCCTGTATCACACTGAGGGCTACAAAAAACTTCTTCTCTGAAACCATATGGCCAAAATGTTTAATATCGCACAGAAATGATCCTAGGGTAGTGCCTTCTGAAGTTTTTTCAAATGGTCTCTTTTCATTGACTTTTGGCTAAGTTATGGGAAGCTGAATTTAGTCATATGCCATAACAGCCGATTTTAGCTCAGTGGCTACAAAGATCTTCTCCTCAAAAACCACTTGGCCAAATTCTTAAATTTCACACATTAATTATCCTCAGATGTTGATAATTTAAGTTTGTTCAAATGGTTTTGGTTCAGTCCTTTTTGGTTGAGTTACAGGAAGCTGAACTTAGCCAGTTTGCTGTATCTTCCTATATGAGTTATAAACCTGTGAAATATTTTTTGACTGATGCCACTGAAGCCAGTTTGTTAAATATTTTACAAGAATAATCCCTACAATCATTCTTATAATAATTGTCATAAATGGTTCCACATGAATAATTTTTGGCTGAATTATGGAGATTGAATCGAGTCATTTTACCATATACGTTAGCTGTGTTATGCTGTTACATCTAGCCTGGCACCAGTTTATCAGCATCTATTACATCATGCCACTAGACATTTAGATTTCAGGTAATCTTTGGTTAATATTGACAAGAAAGTTTTTTTAAAAGCTTTTAAAAAATTTAGATATATGATTTAAGTTATTCATCATACCAGGCAATGTTACAATCATGGATATTCAGCTCTCTGTGGCTATATAAAGACAACTGTACGTGGATTATAAATTATTGGTATCCCTACTCAACTTAATTCAAGAATTTGCCATCAATGAGATATATCTGAATTTTAATTTTGCATTCAGTATGCATCCGTAATAATTTTACATATATATTCCTGATTTCTTTTTAGGGAACCTGTGAGCTTATGCGATGGTGTGGCGTCGTCCGTCGGCCTTCGTCCGTCGTCTGTACGTTAACCCATACTATCTTGAAAATGGCAAGAGGTAGCATCACGAAATTTTATGCAAAACATTAGTCATCTAAAAAACTATATCGGATATTGCTTATTTTTTGGCTAACTGCATTTTTCTTAGGTTTTATAGGGAAAAAGCTAAAAAAGCTTTAAAAATCTTCTTCTCCAAAAATGTCCAGCCAAATTGTCTAATATTTTACAGAAATGATTCCTGGAATAATCTTTCTCAAGTTTGTTCGAATGGTTTAAGTTCGGTGATTTTTGGCCGAGTTACAGGAATTTGAACTTAGTCATCTGTCCATAAAAGCATACTAAAATTACAATCTCAGAAAAGGCTGGAGCTATCATCACCAAATTTTATGCCAATGTTGTTCACATGAGACATATCTGAAATTGAGGTATTGGTGGCGCCACCTGCATCAACCTTTTTTGTACGGGGGTCATCAGTGCCCGTATCATACTGAGGGCTACAAAAAACTTCTTCTTTGAAACCATATGGCCAAATAGTTTAATATTGCACAGAAATGATCCTAGGGTAGTGCTTTCTGAAATTTGTTCAAATGGTCTAAGTTCTGTGACTTTTGGCTGAGTTATGGGAAGCTGAATTTAGTCATATGCTGTAACAGCCCATTTTAGCTCAGTGGCTACAAAGATCTTCTCCTCAAAAACCACTGGGCCAAATTCTTAAATCTCACACATTAATTATCCTTAGATGTTGATAATTCAAGTTTGTTCAAATGGTTTTGGTTCAGTGATTTTTGGCTGAGTTATGGGAAGCTTAACTTAGCCATTTTGCTGTATTTTCCCATATGAGTTATAAACCTGTAAAATTTGTTTTGACTGACCTACTGAGGCCAATTTGTTTAATATTTTACAAGAATAATCCCCTGAATAATTCTTATAATAATTGTCTTTTATGGTTCCAAAGATTGAATTTTGGCTGAATTATAAAGGTTCAATTGAGTCATTTTACCATATATGCTAGCTGTGTGAAGCAGATACACAGATACATCTAGATACATCTTGACTGGCACCAGTTTATCAGCATTTATTACATCATGCCTCTAGACATTTAGATTTCAGGTTATCTATGGTTACCTAATATTGACAAGAATGTTTTTTAAAAGCTTTTAAAAAATGTAGATTTATGAATTTTAGATATTCCTGATGCCAGGCAGTGTTTACAATCACAGCTATACAGCTCTCTGTGGGTATATAAAGATGGCTGTACATGGATTATAAATAATTGGTATCCATAGTCAAATTAATTCAAGATTTTGCCATCAGTGAGATGTATCTGTATTACAATTTTGCATTCAATATGCATCTGTATTAATTTTTAGTGAACCTGTGAACTAATACGGCGGCATTTGTCTTCTGTACGTAAATGATTGGAGCTAGCATCATGAAATTTAATGCAAAAAATTAGCCATCTTAACCATAGCTATCTCAAAAACGGCAGGAGCTAGCATCACCAAATTTTTTCCAAATAATCAGTCATCCAAAAAACTATATCGGATTTTTTTTATTTTTTTCTAACTGCATTTTCTTAAATATTATAAAGAAAAAGCTAAAAAAAACTTTAAAAATCTTCTCCTCCGAAACACTCAAGCCAAATTGTTAAATGTTTCACAGAAATAATCTTTCATACCATCTCCCTCAATTTTGTTCAGCAAGTTGAACTAAGTCATCTGTCCAAAAAAGCATACTAAAATGATAGTCTCAGAAACAGCCAGAGCTATCATCACCAAATTTTTTGCCAGTGTTGGTCACATGAGTCATATATGAAATTCAGGTATTGGTGGCACCACCTGAATTGACCTATTTTTGTACGGGGGTCATTGGTCATCTGTACATTAATCCATAATTTCTCAGGAATAGCGATAGCTACAATTCCCAGATTTTATGCAATAATCTGTCACATATCAAATTTTGTGGGATTCAGCTTATTTTTTTACTTTCTGCATTTACTTAGATTTTATAAGGAAAAAGCTGACAATATTTTAAAAGTTGTCTTCTTGTAGACGGTCCAGCCAAATTGTTAAATATTTTACATAAATGATTCCAGAGGCAAGCCCTCTCAAGTTTGTTCAAATGGTTTGCATTTGATGAATTTTAGTGGAGTTACACAAATTTGAACAGTCATTTGGCCAAGTAAGCATACTGACATAGTACTCTTAGAAATGACAGAAGGTAGCATTACCAGGTATTGTGCAAATGTTGGTCACATGACTCATATTTGAAGTTGTAGATTTAGTGGTGCCACCTACATTGACCTGTTTTTTATGGGCAAAAAACCTCATAAATTTAGCCTCTTTCAGCTTAATGGTGAAACTGTCAAGTTGAATTGTCCAATTTTTCAAAAGAATTATCCTAGGACATGGTTCTTTCAATCATATCAGAATATACTGAGTTTGTTGATTTTTTGGTTGAGTTGTGAAAAGCTTAAGTTGGTCTTATGGCCATTATTATGTCTTTTTCAAACTGAGGACTGCAATAGTGTTCTTCTACAAAATTATTATTTCAATTATATCTTCTGTAACATTGCACAAAAATTATTCTTAGGTGGCCTTTGTTCAAGTTTACTAGAATGATTTTTGGCAGAACTATTGGACCTTTAACAATGAAAGTACTGCATCTTTTATTATTCTAGATATTTTGATAAAAAGTTTATGAATATGTCGGCTTGAAAAAAGAAATTTTAACCAAAGTCTTTCAGTATGTGTAAACAGATATACCAACAGGCCAAGATTGAATCTGTATCTTTAAATAGGATGTGAAACTGCCAACTGTTTCAGATTTGGGAACAGATCAACAGTTCATTCAGTGCAGCCAGATATAGGTCAAGAGTTCAATCAGTGCAGCCAAGCACATGGCATGTGATCACCTCATGGGTGACATGTGAACACCTCATGGGCACCATGTGATCACTTCATGGGTGTCAAGCCCCTCAGGGCAGGGCCCCTGCATGAGCTTATGCAATGGTGTGGCTACTGTTTCAGACTTGGCAACAGGCTAGAGGTCAGTCTGGATCTATTTATAGCTTTGGCAGACTGCCAACTGTATCAGATTAGGCAACAGGTCAAGAGTTCACTCAGTGCAACCAGGTATGGGTCAGGAGTTTACTCAGTGCTGTAGCTGCATTCTATTTATAGCTTTGGCAGACTGCCAACTGTGTCAGATTATGCAATAGGTCAAGAGTTCACTCAGTGCGGCCAGGTACAGGTCAAAAGTTCACTCAGTCTAGCCAGGTGCAGGTCATGAGTTCACTCAGTGCAGTAGTCTGAGCAAGCAATTTGTCACAGTTCACTCGGGGCAACAGCCTTTCTCACCTAAGCCTGGTCAGCCCCATGCATCAGACTCAAGGTTAGTTTGATGTATTGGCCTTATATTTTGACCTGTCTATGTGTCTTTGATGGCTTTCTCGCTCACAAGACAGGTGTCGCCACCTACCATGACTTTTCCACACGTTTTTCTCAGGAGGGGTTTGATATATCAGTCTGAAATTGGGCTTATGTATATATCTCTGATAGCTTCGTTGTATACAAGACTGGTGGTGCCAGCTACAATCTTTTTAGTGTTGTGTGCACCTATGCCAGAATTTCAGCAGTGATGTTTGTGTAATTGTTTCTTATTCAAAATGTTTAGTACTTGCATAGTTCATATACATGAAAAGTAATGGTCCAGCATTGAAGCATTATACCTGGTGTATTTCCCAATGCACAGGTTCGCATTAGGCCTGTAGGCCTTGTTTATACATTTCACCAACAAAGACATGCAATGTAAATGAAAGAAGCTCTGTTGGTTCTAACTGAATCATAGCCAATCTGTTCAAAGTATTTGCAACACCTCCTTTCTGTCATGCTTTGATCTACATGTTCAAATTTGCATAATACCATATTTCTTATTTTATTGTTATAGAATATGAAAAGATTTATTTGTTATATTGCAGCTTGAAGATAAAAATCATGAAATGTTATCAGCAAAGGCTCAGCAGCACGCTGTGGAGAGGAGATTGAAAGAGCTGGAACATCTGAAGGACCTGGAAACGTCAGTCCATTCTCAGAAATGGGAGGAGTTTAGTCGACTAGCTGAGAGCATGAAAAATCTATCCCAGACAATGCTGTCCAGGACACACAGTCCCTCCCCTACCCCAAGATCTAAGGTGCTTGAATATTAATTTTGTATGATATCTGTCTTTATAATACCCAAATATGAAGATCTTCATGATTCCAGACCTTGATTCTGTGACCAATGTATTATTCATGAGGCATGTATGCACCAATCAAAAGCTCCTCCTGGGTAACTGATGTTTATATCTATTCATAACCAGAGCTTAATTTAGATATATCAGGGACATGAGTGTAGTAAATCTCAGACCTTACATACTTGCCGATTGGACTTTATGGACAATATAGAATGTAGTGAATTTTTTAACAGGCTCTTATGTCAAAAATACCTGGGAAATTACCAGTAAGAATCCAGGGAAACCTTCTGAGGGCATCTCTCAAATACAGACACTTGAAGTAGCCCAGGGAGGTGTAAATACAGATGTCTTTAATTTCTCTGATACAGACGGTCTCTGTAGAGTACAAGGGCTTGTCAGTGCCTTCATTTTTTGGGTTTCGGTTTACAAACTTATGTAAACATACTTTATAATATACAAGTGTTGGACTCTGGTGCTCTCTGTTAGGTCCTCTTAGAAAGGATCTGAGTTCCAGTTAGGACTACTGGTAGTATGGAAATATCTGAATCGTGAGGAGTTTTATTGTGATTGCTAGACACATTGTTATCTCATAAAGTACAACATGGTAAAGATGCAACAACCAATGACAGTATCAAGGTGTGGAATGATGAAGGCCTTGGTAATATGATGAAAATGTCATTCACATGTTACTTGTTATTACATAAAACCCTGCCAAGTTATATAAAACCTGACCTTGGAAATCTGCTGTAGCTAAAGCAGTCATCATCACTCCTGTATTGTGCAGAATTATTTTCTCTGTCAGTAAAAGTTAATTATCAAGCCAGCATTATCAAATGCTTCACAGATTATGGGTGAGATCATGCTTACAGATGATATCATGGTTATAACACAATATAACACACTTATGGCTTTGAAACCATGTGTGTATGCATTCAACTACTTTCCAGGTAAGGGGTACCTCTTTAAAAGTCTCTTGTTTTTGTACAAGCATCTTTAAGACATCTGTGCCTTGATTTATCTTTTAAAACTTACCAATCATTCAAGATAAGAATTTATAGGATAAAATACAGAAGACAATATATTGATATCACAAAATATTGCCAATATTGACAGGGCTGGCTTTTCCTGTAGTTTCACTTGAAACTACCAATTGAATGATTGCAATAGGAAGATATGAGAAAAAAATAGTATTGGTTCAACAGATCCAGTATAATGCTTGGTTCGCTAATAAGGGTTTGTTACTGTTAATTAGGAATTACTGCATGTGTCAGGTGAAGGATTTATACAACAATCTTGTATAACTGCAGCATTGTTTTTATTGTTGAATAGAATTAGAACAAGTAGAGCCTAGTGATAAGTTACACTAACTGCATCCTGATATTAGCAGTAAATCGCAGTAGATATGTGTATCAGCTCATGAATTTAATAGTGAATGAATATAATGTATATATAGTATTTTAATAATAAGCAGATTTGTAAATACCAGTGAATTATTTCACTCTCAATTATACATTCTTATCTTTACTGTCATGTGCCTGCATCATCTGTGCTATGGATCATTTTAGATGTTATCCAGTACTGTTTTTGCACCATTAATGTAAGCTTATTATACTGACAGGAAAATGACTACCAACTGATTAGTGACTTTCTTCATCCTCACATTTGATCATGTTGACTAATTAAAGATGTGCAGTTTCAATTTTACAGTTTACTTTTAATAACCATCCAGGGAGAGGTTTTAACATTACCAATCATTGATTAAAGCAACTGAAGTCAGAGGACTATTGCAGTGTTGCCTTTCTGTGTGGGAACTGAAGCCAGTAAACATGAAGCCACTAAGGAATAGTGTGGTTTTGGCCAGTCTGTATTATTGTCTGAACTCAGTGAGGCAACCAGTAACTACTGGTAGAGAAAAGCATAGGCTACCATCCTGTTAACCATCATATTTAAGCCTCTCAAATCCTGATAAAGCATTTGTCATACTATGAAAATGGGTTTTGCCTAGATTTATATTTCAAATCTAATAGGATAATGAACCAGAGGAAATCTTTTATGGATGGATGCAAATTTTACAATTTAATTTGTACTTTATCCAAAACCATGACAAAACAAAACTATTGATTAGAGATTGATTTTCAGTTAATTTATAAGAGATGACTACAATTTTATTTAATTTGAATTAATGGTTTATATCTAATAGGGATTTGGAGCACCCTCTACTCATGACTTAGCTTTGGTACAAGTTGAGATTGGTGACATGGATCAGCCACTTATTTGTGGCAGACCAAGTATGTTTACAGTATTAAGAAAAACATAATTATTTTACCTGTTTTTTATACTCATTTGCTAAATCATGAATGAACAAACAAAGAGACTTAAATACATGGTGACTATTGTATAATTATCCATGCAGCATATATATATATATATATATATATATATATATATATATATATATATATATATATATATAATTATATATAATTATATATATATATATGAATGTATGTGTATATATATATTTATATATATATATATATATATATATATATATATATATATATATATATAGGCCAGTATATAGATCATAGATAGGGCTCAAATGATACCATGATGCACCATCATGAAACAAAACCAAATTTCATATCAGTGTTGTCAGATGATTGTGTTGTTGCATTGACAGTATTTAATCATCCTATGATAGCCGCATCTGACATTTAATAGAAGTGTGTCAGGGCCATATACAGCACAAACAATGAAACATTGCACTCTTCCCTTAGACCCAAATTGAAAACCATCTTGATTGGTCAATTGTTTATGGATTGGAAATGTTATTTATCATTCAGTGCACAAGGAAGAACAACAGCTTTTAAATTAAACTGTAATATACATTATACATATTGTATTGTGCATTGTATCATTTGGATAGTATCACAGTATGTGTGGTATCATTAGAATATGTGTGGTTATTACCCTATGGCCATTTTTCATTTACCCATATGCCAAACATGGATGGTTTTTTACATACAATCATGCTTTTAGTTTTTAGCACATTTTTTATTGTGTCTGTGATTCTGTGTAGTATGTGAAGTAGTCATTTTGAGTTTACATGGGTCAGCTAGATCACAGAGTACCAAAGAATATGTCTGAGATTTAACTGCCTGACATACATCAAAAATATTATTAATGAAATTATAGCTTTTACACTTAAATCTCTCATTTATTGATTTCATTAAATGCATAAGACTGTGATTTGGAGAAATAAGGACATGATTTATATACATGGTGTTTTTGATGCTTGAAACACTTTATCACTGGATGGTCATCTTATGTTCTTTTAAAATTACTGATCCTCTAATGAAACAATTTAGAACCACTCTGTGGTCAACTTACAGATGTGTACCTTCGTTTTATAGGACAAGTATTTTGTAAAAAGTCAGAGCAAAGTATTGTGCAAAGGTCACTGTGGAAACTGTTCTGGTTCAGCCATATACATGCAACCATTTAGGAACAAATTTACATAATTATGTCTCATTGTCTGCCAGTCTGTAAATAAATCTTACCATAATTCATACAGGTAGGATTATCTTATTTCATGCCCTATGTATGAGATGAATGGACCAATCAGAGCCTTCCTATAGGTATTTAAATTAGCCAAGTGTTTAAATGGACCAATCAGAGGAACTATGAAACAACCGTTTATACCTCTGTATTGTTCTGAAAGCACCTTACTGCTTGTCAATAGCCATCATAAATGCATGTTTGTACAGAGACCAATAAAAGAGATTTTACAACACAACCTATTCCCTTTAAAGAATGGAAGGACTTCTACATTATAACTTATTTATGTTTATTAGGATATATTAATTTTTAGTAATTTTTATTTGGAAAAATTGGATTGTGTATTAATATGTACGCTTATTTGTATACACAATTAGAATTAGAATTTCCAATTTTTGACAAAAATACCATTTAAATCATGAGATTTCAAGTGTACAGCATTTGTAGAGCTTTAAGTAGGTAAATATACAGTTATATTATCATATGATGTAGTAAAATAACACTAATTTACACCATTTTATGCCACATTCAGCAGGAAAAAGTGATGGTGAACACATCACCCAAGTGTTACAAATGCTCACATGACTAGGAACTCCCATCATAGTGGTAGAGACTATATTAAACTTTTTGTCTGTGATACCTCCATATTTTTTCAGTTTTTATGCATCATTTAGTACCATGCTGGTGGTTTAAAACTAATCCTATACAAAATGTTAGAGAAATGTGATATTTTTTTGTGTCTGCAGTATTGAGCCTGTAACAGACTTTTTGAAGTTGTGGTTTGAATGTTTGAATCTGTTACTTTACTATTTGAATAAATTGTTGTAGATTATGTGCATGGCTTCACTTTTCTGTGTCTGTCTGGCAGAAAATAAAATATAAGTTCAAACTTCAATCAGGGGCGGATACTGGAATTGAGTATATGGGGGGGGGGGGTGCAGGTAGGGGAGAGGTTTCCCCTGCACAGAATGTAGAAACATTTTGAAAATTTTGGTTGCCAGGGTGCAATATGTTGTAGTTTGATATAATACATCATGATGTAAAATAAAGCTCCTTTTTTTATTAAAAGCCTTTTTATCCCCCCCCCCCTTCCTCTAACAATCTGCTCCTGTTAAAAAAATAGTTTTGCCAGGCTTAGTTCAGTGATGCTTAGCTTGAGTAGTTTGCATTTGCTGGTGTATTCAGAAGCCCCAGTGTGTTATGGGTGGCAGATTCTGACGCTCACAAACCCAAACCAGGAGAGTTGTATTCTTGTGTGTTGTGAGATTCTGTGCAGGGTGGTACACTGCTCATTTTCTAGCCTAAGACATCCTCATATTACATAGAAAAGGTTAGTTTATTTACTGGCTGAAGTACAAATTTCAATTGTGTTTTTGGTGTTCAATACCAAACCTACTCAACATATAAACAAATGGACTGAAATGCCCACATACTGATATCCTGCACATCCTTTATTTTTGTGTGTGTAAAATTAGGCCTATCCAGTTTGTTTAAATACCTCAACATGTTTTCTTATCTCTTCAGTACAGTAAAAGGAACAGTCAGTCAATAATTTATGACGTTAGACATATTAATTTTAATTGAATAGATATTTACATTGAGTAATATTTTATTGAAGCATTACAAAAAAAAAAACAAAAAAAAACACACATTAAGATAACAAGTTGCTCTTGGTTATCGATACTACCCTAGGTGGCGCCCTTGCCTGTTTTCTACCCCAGTAGTCTCTCCACTACATGCAGATTCCAAATCAGTGACTATTCATCCACCTGTTGTGATACCCAGGGTTCAGCACAAGTAGACGCTGAAAAATTGAATATGTGCATAAAGTACCATGCTCAACCCAGCATGTTGCCATTGAAAATCCAACGGACACCTTACTTCATAACATTTTGCACTATACCAATATATGAGCGTAACGTTAGCAAGGCTATTGCATTTCAAAATGATTGTTTACATACGGTTTAGGTTTGTTCACTATTGAATGTACATGTTGAATATAATGTGTTACCAGTGTTGGCACAGAAGCGCCATCTGTCGGGTGATCAATGCTAATTCCCCTTCAATGTGAATTTTACAATGATTTTTTATTAGCTCAGCTGACTGTAAGTCATCTGAGCTATAGCGATCACTCTTTGTCCGTCGTCCGTCCGGCCAACCGGCCGTCTGTCCGTTAACAAGGCACAAATTGTAACTGCTGGACCAGGAATCTTCTTACTTTACAGCCAGAGAGGTCCATGAAAAATCTCCTTGGAAACCTGGAATAAGGTCTCTGTTACCCATATCCTTTGAGCTATGGGGCCCCAAAGTACCCCCGAGAATAGTGAAAAATTTCATTAAAAAAATTCAATATCTCATTAACTACATCACTGATGGTCATGATTTTTGGTATACATATTGATCATGAGATGTTCTATCAGTTCCGGCAGACTGGTGGCGCCACCTGTATTTTTCTATTTTTTACGATTTTCTTTCTCTTTTTTTGAGACCTTTTAAAATGTGGACATCTGTTAACAGGACACAAATTGTAAAGACTGGACCTAGAATCTTCATTCTTGACACACAGGGAGACCTATGAAAAGTCTCCATGGAGACCAGAAATTAGGTCTCTGCTACCCATATCCTTTGAGCTATGGGGCGCCAAAGTACCCCCCAGAATAGTCAAAAATTTCATAAAAAAAACTTCAATATCTGATTAACTACAACACTGATGGTCATGATTTTTGGCATACATATTGATCATGAGATGTTTCATCAGTTTCTGCAGACTGGTGGCGCCACCTGTATTTTTCGATTTTTAGCTCAGCTGACTGTAAGTCATCTGAGCTATAGGGATCACCTTTTGTCCGTCGTCTGTCCGGCCGTCCGGGCGTCTGTCCGTTAACAGGGCACAAATCGTAACCGCTAGAACTGGAATCTTCTTACTTGACATCCTGGGAGGTCTATGGAAATTCTCCTTGTAAACCTGAAATTAGGTCACTGACCTATATTCTTCGAGCTATGGGGTTCTGAAGTACCCCCCCAGAATAATGGAAAATTTGATACAAAAGCTCAAGTATCTGAACAACAAATGCATTGATCATCATGATTTTTTGCATGGATATTGATCATGGAGTGTTTCATCAGTTTCTGCAGACTGGTGGCGCCACCTATATTTTTTCGATTTTTACCAATATTTTTCTCTATTTTTGAGACCTCTTAAGATGCGGCCATCTGTTAACAGGGCACAAATCGTAACGACTACACCTAGAATCTTCTCTCTTGACATGCAGGGAGGCCCATAAAAAGTCTCTTTGGAAACCTGAAATTAGTTTTCTGTTACCCATAACCTTTGAGCTATGGGGCTCCGAAGTACCCCCCAGAATAATGGAAAATTTGATACAAAAGCTCAAGTATCTAAACAACTATTGCAGTGATCACCATGATTCTTTGCATGGATATTGATCATGAAATGTTTCATCAGTTTCTGCATTCTGGTGGCGCCACCTGTATTTTTTCAATTTTTAGCTCAGCTGACTGAAAGTCATCTGAGCTATAGGGATCACCTTTTGTCCGTTGTCCATCCGGCCATCCAGGCGTCTGTCTGTTAACAAGGCACAAATCGTAACCGCTTGACCTGGAATCTTCTTACTTGACATCCTGGGAGGTCTATGGAAATTCTCCTTGTAAACCTGAAATTAGGTCACTGTGACCTATATTCTTTGAGCTATGGGGTTCTGAAGTACCCCCCAGAATAATGCAAAATTTAATACAAAAGCTCAAGTATCTGAACAACTAATGCATTAATCACCATGATTCTTTGCATGGATATTGATCATGGAGTGTTTCATCAATTTCTGGAGATTGGTGGCGCCACCTATATTTTTTTTATTTTTTACGATTTTTTTTCTCTACTTTTGTGATCTTTAAACATTTGGTCATCTGTAAACAGGGCACAAATCATAATGACTGGACCTAGAATCTTCTGTCCTCACCTCCAGGGAAGCCCATAAAAGGTCTACATGGAAACCCGAAATAAGGTCCCTGTTACCCATATTCTGTGAGCTATGGGGCTCTGAAGTACCCCCCAGAATAAAGATTTGGTCATATATTAACAGGGCACAAATCATAATGACTGGACCTAGAATCTTCTTTCTTGACATGCAGGGAGGCCTTTGGAAAGTCTCTTTGGAAATCTGAAATTAGGTCTCTGTTACCCATATCCTTCATGCTATGGCTCCGAGAATAAAGATTTGGTCATCTGTTAACAGAGCACAAATTATAATGACTTGACCTAGAATCTCCTTTCTTGATATGCTGGGAGGCCCCTGAAAAGTCTCCTTGTGCACCTGAAATTACATCTCTGTTACCCATATCCTTCATCCTATGCGGCTTTGAAATACCCCCCAGAATAAACATTTGGTCATCTGTTAACAGGGCACAAATCATAATAACTGGACCTAGAATTTTATTTTTTGACATGCTGGGAGACCCCTGAAAAGTCATCTTGTAAACCTTGAAAATAGGTGTCTGTTACCCATATCCTTCATGCTACAGAGCTCCATAGTACTCCAATGAATATTGGATGATTTTATACAAAAGGTCAAGTTTGGAAAAATTATTTCATTCAAATTTGACATTCAGATGATAAAATTACTTTTGTCAATGTCTTCCTGGTCAGCTGAGCGTCATGACCCCTGGGTCACTTGTTTACGAATTGTTTTCTCTATTTTTGAGACCTTTAAAATGTGGACATCTGTTAACAGGACACAAATCGTAAAGACTGGACCTAGAATCTTCATTCTCGATATTCTCAGAGACCTGTGAAAAGTCTCTATGGAAACCAGAAATTAGGTCTCTATTACCCATATCCTTTGAGCTATAGGGCCCCGAAGTACCCCCCAGAATAGTCAAAAATTTCATAAAAAAACTTCAATATCTGATTAACTACATCACTGATGTTCATGATTTTTGGCATACATATTGATCATGAGATGTTTCATCAGTTTCTGCAGACTGGCGCCACCTGTATTTTTCAAATTTTAACAATTTTTTTCTCTATTTTTGATACCTTTAAGGATGTAGTTATCTGTCAACAGTGTTCAAATTGTAACGACTGGACCTAGAATCTTCATTCTTGACACACAGGGAGACCCATGAAAAGTCTCCATGGGAACCTGAAATTAGGTCTCTGATACCCATATCCTTTGAGCTATGGCACTCCAAAGTACAGCTCAGAATAAAGGAAAGTTTGATACAAAAGAGGAAGTATCCGAACAACTAATGCAGAGATCACCATAATTGTTTGCATGGATATTGATCATGGAGTGTTTCATCAGTTTCTGCAGCCTGGGTGCGCCACCTCAATTTTTTTCGATTTTTTTAAAATTTTTTGGCGAACCTGTGAGCTTATGCGATGGTGCGGCGTCGTCCGTCGTGCGTCGTGTGTCGTGCGTCGTGCGTTGTACGTCGTGCATCGTCTATACGTTAACCATAGCTATCTCAAGAATGGCAGGAGCTAGCATCACCAAATTTTTTGCAAATAATCAGTCATCCAAAAAACTATATCGGATTTTGTTTATTTTTTTTCTAACTGCATTTTCTTAGATTTTATAGGGAAAAAGCTAAAAAAGCTTTAAAATCTTCTTCTCCGAAATTGTCCAGCCAAATTGTCCAATATTTCACAGAAATGATCCTTGGAACAATCTTTCTCAAGTTTGTTCGAATGGTTCCAGTTCGGATATTTTTGGCCGAGTTACAGGAGGTTTAACTTTGTTAATTGTGCAAAAAAGCATATTAAAATTTAAATCTCCGAAACGGCTGGAGCTATCATCACCAAATTTTGCCAATGTTGGTCACATAGGTCATATCTGAAATTGAGATATTGGTGGCGCCACCTGCATCGGCCTTTTTGTACGGGGTCATCAGTGCCTGTATCCCACTGAGGGCTACAAAAAACTTCTCTGAAACCATATGGCCAAAATGTTTAATATCGCACAGAAATGATCCTAGGGTAGTGCTTTCTTAAGTTTGTTAATGGTCTCTTTTCAGTGACTTTTGGCTAAGTTATGGGAAGCTGAATTTTGTCATATGCCATAACAGCCGATTTTAGCTCAGTGGCTACAAAGATCTTCTTCTCAAAAAGCACTTGGCCAGATTCTTAAATTTCACACATTAATTACCCTCAGTTGTTGATAATTCAAGTTTGTTCAAATGGTTTTGGTTCAGTGCTTTTTGGCTGAGTTACGGGAAGCTGAACTTAGCCAGTTTGCTGTATCTTCCCATATGAATTATAAACCTGTGAAACGTTTTTCGACTGATGCCACTGAAGCCAGTTTGTTAAATAATTTACAAGAATAATCCTTTCAATAATTCTTATAATAATTGTCATTAATAGTTCCACATGAATGATTCTTTGCTGAATAATGGAGATTGAATTGAGTCATTTTACCATATATGTTAGCTGTGTTATGCTGTTACATCTAGCCAGGCACCAGTTTATCAGCATCTATCACATCATGCCACTAGACATTTAGATTTCAGTTTATCTTTGGTAAATATTGACAAGAAAGTTTTTGTAAAAGCTTTTAAAAAATTTAGATATATGATTTAAGTTATTCATCATACCAGGCAATGTTACAATAATGGATATTCAGCTCTCTGTGGCTATATAAAGACAACTGTACATGGATTATAAATTATTGGTATCCCTACTCAACTTAATTCAAGAATTTGCCATCAATGAGATATATCTGTATTTTAATTTTGCATTCAGTATGCATCCGTAATAATTTTAAATATATTCCTGATTTCTTTTTTTTATAAAAAGTCAGCTGAAAAGCATTTTGTATTGGGAAAATAAATTTTAAAGTTATTTCAAGTAGGGACCACTTTTGTGTACAGATGGCAGCACTTGGTTTACCATTAGCAGATTGCCAGTGCCTTGATGTTTGCCATTAGCCAAGATGATGTCAGCTCTATAAATAGTTTTGGCACAGTGCCAGGATTGGGAGAAGTGCAGCCAGGTATAGGTCAAGAGTGCACTAAGTGCAGTAGCTGCATTCTATTTATAGCTTTGGAAGACTATCACTGCATCATATTTGGCATCAAAGTTCAGCCTGAATGTATTTATAGCTTTGGCAGACTGCCAACTTTGTCAGATTATGCATTAGGTCAAGAGTTCACTCAGTGCAGCCAGGTACAGGTCAAAAGTTCACTCAGTCTAGCCAGGTGCAGGTCAAGAGTTCACTCAGTGCAATAGCTTGAGGCAGCAATTTCTCACAGGTCACTCGGGGGCAACTGCCTTACTCACCTAAGCCTTGTCAGCCCTGTGCATCAAACTCTGGGGAAGTTTGATTTATTGGACTGATATTTTGACCCGTCTATGCGTCTTTGATGGTATTCGTATTTACAAGAAGGGTGGTGCCACTAACATTGACTTTTGCAGTGTATGTGCCTGCTTATTTCTAAGGAGGGGTATGACATATCAGTCTGACATTGGGCATATTTATATATCTCTTCGTTGTATATAAGACTAGTGGTACGAGCTACAATCATTGTATCCGCCAAAACAGAGTTTTCGGATACTATGTTTTCAGTTGGATGCCGACGCTGCCGCCATCGCCGCATAGGTTTCCGGAGAACTCCTCCATAACCATTGGGCAGAATTTTTTAAAATACAGAATTCTGATCAGTCACATGTGAACAGTTGCGCCCTCTTTCTGGTTGACCTCTGACCTTTCCTCTCTGCCAAGCGTCCATTTGTGCGTCTGTTTCCACACAAAAACCCACATATCTTGGGAACCGTTTGACTGATAAGGCTAAAGATTTTGCACAAATGTAGCCCTTGGAAAGCTTTAAAACACACACTAAAAATGGTGGCGCTACCTGCAACCATTTTTGCACAGCGTCCATCTGTTCATCTGCCTTGGGATAAAAACACTCATCTTTGCATTGGTTGGACTTATCCATCTGAAATTTTGCGTGTGTATACATCCTGGACAGCTTTCTTGATTTTATGACAGGTGGCGCCACCTACATTCACATTTAAGCTGCAGCCATCCAAGCTCATATCTCGGGAACTGTGTGACCAGTTGGGCCAAAATTTTGCATGTGTATAGATCTCCCATAGCTCTTTATTATACGCAAAACTGGTGGTGCCACCTGCAACCATTTTTGCACAGCATCCATCTGTTCATCTGCCTTTGGATAAAATCACTCATATCTTGGCAGTGGTTTGACATATCTGCCTAAAATTTTGCAGGTTTATACATCTTGGATAGCTTTCTTGATTTGGTGGTAGGTGGCGCCACCTACATTTATGTATACGTTGCAGACATTCAGGCTTATTTCTCAGGACTGAGATCCCTCTGAAATTTTGCATGTGTATAGATCTCACAGAGCTCTTAATCATACACAAAATTGGTGGTGCCACCTGCCACCATTTTTGCACAGCGTCCGTTTAGTGTTTAGTACTTGCATTGTTCATATACATGTTACACATGTTCTTGAAAAGTAATGGTCCAGCATTGAAGCATTATACCTGGTGAAATCTTGTTGCACAGGTTCGCATTAGGCCTGTAGGCCTTGTTTCTCTATTTTTGAGACCTTTAAAAATGTGGACATCTGTTAACAGGGCACAAATCGTAAAGACTGGACCTAGAATCTTCATTCTTGACATTATGAGAGGCCTATGAAAAGTCTCCATGGAAACCTGAAATAAGGTCTCTAGTATCCATATCCTTCGAGCTATGGCGTCCCAAAGTACCCTCCAGAATAGTGAAAAATTTCATACAAAAACTTCAACATCTCATTAACTACATCACTGATGGTCATGAATTTTAGCATACATATTGATCATGAGATGTTTCATCAGTTTCTGCAGACTGGTGGCGCCACCTGTATTTTTCAAATTTTTACAGTTTTTTTTCTCTATTTTTGATACCTTTAAGGATGTAGTGATCTGTCAACAGGGTTCAAATTGAAACGACTGGACCTAGAATCTTCATTCTTAACACAGGGAGACCCATGAAAGTCTCCATGGAAACCTGAAATTAGGTCTCTGTTACCCATATCCTTTGAGCTATGGGGCTCCAAAGTACAGCTCAGAATAATGGAAAATTTGATACAAAAGCTGAAGTATCTGAACAACTAATGCAGAGATCACCATAATTGTTTGTATGGATATTGATCATGGAGTGTTTCATCAGTTTCTGCAGCCTGGTGGCACCACATGTATTTGTTCAGGCTTTTTTTCGAATTTTTTCTCTATTTTTGAGACCTTTAAAGATATGAACATCTGTTTACAGGGCACAAATCATAACAACTGGACCTAGAATCTTCATTCTTTACACACAGGGAGACCCATAAAAATCTTCATGGAAACCTGAAATTAGGTCTCTGTTATCCATATCCATTAAGCTGTATGGCTCCAAAATACCCCCAGAATCATGAAAAATTTGATACAAAAACTCCATTATCTCAATAACTGCAACACTGATGCTCATGATTTTTGGCATACATATTGATCATGACGTGTTCCATCAGTTTCAGCAGACTAGGTGCGCCACCTCTATTTTTTTCAAATTTTTACGAATTATTTTCTCTATTTTTGAGACCTTTAAAGATGTGGTTATCTGTCAACAGGGTACAAATTGTAACAACTGGACCTAGAAGCTTCATTCTTGTCATGCAAGGAGGCCCATGAAAAGTGTCTGTGGAAACCTGAAATTAGGTCTCTGTTACCCATATCCTTCAAGCCATAGGACTCCAAAGTATCCCTCAGAATAATGGAAAATTTGATACAAAAGCTGAAGTATCTAAACAACTAATGCAGAGATCACCATGCTTCTTTGCATGGATATTGACCATTAAGTGTTTTTATTAGTTTCTGCAGACTGGTGGAGCCACCTGTATATTTTTTTAAAGTTTACGCATTTGTTCTCTATATTTTAGATATATTAATACAGACACAATCTTGGCCTGTTGGTTAATCTATTTGATGCTTCAGTTCAATGGTTATATACTACCATTCAGATGATAAAATTTCCTTTTGCAAATCTCTTCTCAGTCAGCTGAGCGTCATGACCCATGGGTCACTTGTTATTTTTTTCGTCAATCTTGAAGGAAATTACATATGTGAACCATCAGATGAGGGAATTTTATTTACTATCCATCCATGCACTCCCGGCTGAGTGGATCCCATGGCCGAGAAATTATTCCTTGTGAAGGCAAAGTATTAGTATAGTGATTTGTCATGATTGTTCTTATTTAACCCAACCTTGCAAAAAGTCACTTGAATATATCCACAATATTATTTAAATATAAGCAAACCAGGTTATTGGTAATAATGTAATGTTTATCTTAAGCTGTCGGTTAAAAAGTAGATAAACTAACCATAATATTATTATATTTGCATTATATAAATTTATAATTTACATGCATTAAAAAAGCATTGAAAGTTTGTGTTTTTGTTCATAAGGTACCGATAGGTTTAGTATAAGCAACTAAACTTGGTAAAAAAAAAAAAAATATATTACAACAGCTGATAAAACTAGGCGATGCGCAACCGCATTATAGGGGCGCCATCTGGCGATCCTGGAAAGCATCGAATTATCGTCTGCTACAGCTGGACAGCGCCATTCTCTGAAAGCTTGAGAGGGTCTTCCACCATCCGTTTCTTTATGTCTTGATACTGACACTGCATGCAAGATTAGGACAAAGAGTAAGTGTAAATATGTTTGCAAATCTTCGAGATTTTGTCACATTTATATGTTATGTTACGGAAATTGATACAAAAAAATGTCATTCACATTAAATTAAAACAAGCTAATCAGCCTCTGTAACAATGAAATAATCCTTTGAATATATATATATATATATATATATATATATATATATATATATATATATATATATATATATATATATATATGTATATATCCCGGAAATTTATTCATTTTTTTATCAATGTGCCTGCGACTTATTTCCCTCTGGTATTGATCAGCTTGTGTCTTGTACCGGGATCCGGACAATGGCACCTTTGACCTCCTTTTTTTTACGTTCGCTTGACATTGCGATCAGTCATTAATATTAAGTCCTTGTGAGGTCCTAAGTTTAAAGTCCCTTGTGTTAGATTCATATGTGTCCACACGACGTGGGCGGTCGCTTGATCGACTAGGCATTTATTGTCTGATGACAGGATAACCTTTTGTTTTAGGCCGTGATTTAGTACCCGTAATGCTAATCATGACCACCATGCATGTCTGTATACCGTGGCATGTAGGTAGCTGTGACAAGAACTACAAATAAACGAAGGTCCCCAGATCACAAAATTTTGGCGAATAGGTATAGTCAATTATCTTACAAGCTATATTTAATTGGTCTGTGTCAAGCCACTCATGTAGAAAAGCATGTTGAAGTATACTTTAAATTTCACAATTCAGTCTTTTTCTGTTTTTCTTATTCTGCCTCTCTCTCTCTCTCTCTCTCTCTCTCTCTCTCTCTCTCTCTCTCTTATATCATGCATTTGACAGATACATCTGAAATTAAAATTATTATGTTTCAAAACGAAAAGGACTGGAAAGCTTAAATTTTACAATCGGGCCCTAAAAACTAATTAGTACATGAAATTCCATTTAGGTATATTTCTTGTCAATTTGTAATTTTTAGGGACGTTCACTCTGTCATTGATACAATACACAAATTCATATTAAACCGAATTACTTGGGGGGAGGGGGAGGGTTATCGGAAACACGAAGTTTTTGCATGTTATTTTTATATCTCATACAAATGGGTTACCAAAATTGAAAAAAGAAATTATTTCTTAATGCATTTAAAATCTGTCTTTTTATTAATGCATCTGTGTCTCACATTGTATAGATTACTTTGGCCAGAAGCGAAAATGGAACTAATAAGTTACAGAAATGTCCTTTTTATAATATTATATACTGTCTGCATGATTGTCAGACTTACGTTTAAATATTACAGTATACTTATTAAAACATCTAGCCCCCGTTGTAAATATAGCAACAATGTTTTTTAATCTTTCTATTAATTTGTTTGTTTACGGGTGGTGTGACTGCCTCAGATCCTTTTGACTTGTAGTAGGCTGATCAGTGACGTCATCACGGCCTGGTTAGTTTCATCGTCATCGGCAGTATTTCCACCAACCATGTTTACTCTTCTTGTTTATTTAGTTATGAGATTTTTGAGCGAATGTGCCTCCCTTCCTGTATAGAATATCTTTATCTGCGCCTGCTAAGTGAAAACACCCTTGCACTCCACGACCACCAGTTCAATATAAGTAACCTGTGCCGATCTAGAGTTCGCCGGGGGGGGGGGGGGGGGGGTATTAACGACTATATCTAGGTAAAAAAAAGGGGGTTCTATAAGATAAATTAGAGGAAAATTCAACTTTAGTCAAACAAGACAATTTATAATCTTAAAGACTTAACAACGAGGGATAAAAAAAATAGCATCCCCATAACTAATCTCAAATTTATCATTACTGTGTTGAATAATAATCGTAACTACACCACGATAATTGTTTAGCTTAGCTGACTGAAAGTCATCCGAGCTATAGCGATCACCCTTTGTCCGTCGTCCGTCCGGCCGTCCGTTAACAGGGCACAAATCGTAACCGCTGGACCTGGAATCTTCTCACTTAACATCCAGGGAGGCCAATGAAAAATCTCCTTGAAAACCTGAAATTAGGTCTCTGTTACCCATATCCTTTGAGCTATGGGGCTCCGAAGTACCCCCCCCCCCCCCCAGAATAATGCAACATTTGATACAAACAAAAGCTCAAGTATCTGAATAACTACTGCCTTGATAGCCATGATTCTTTGGATATATATTGATCATGGAGTGTTTCATCAGTTTCTGCAGACTGGTGGCACTACCTGTATTTTTTTCCAAATTTTTACGCATTTTTTTCTATTTATGAGACCTTCAAATGAAGTTGTCATCGGTCCAAAAGCCCACTGAAACCCATTTCTAAGGGCTCTTCACAAAATTCATGATTTGTTTGCACTCTGGCAGTCATTTTGCTCATTGTTCAACATTCCTTGAATTCAGCTGAGCGTCATGGCCCATGGGCCACTAGTTATGTAATACCCCTAAAATTAAGTATACTTTAAACATGCAATTAACAAATAAAACTTTAAAATGTTACTGTAAATCCCATCGATAATTAAATTGAAACCAATCGTGATCAATTTGATTAATCAACCCTCCCCCTCATTCTCTCACTCATTCTCTCACTCACTCTCTCTCTCTCTCTCTCTCTCTCTCTCTCTCTCTCTCTCTCTCTCTCTCTCTCTCTCTCTGTAACAAGACCCAACAATAAGAAACAGAAATATTATACAAGATATAAAAGCTTTAATTTACATTAAAAAACCGACTAAAAATCGAAAGGTGCTTCAATTGATAAATGAAGTCTATTTTGTCCGACGGAAACTTGTCCAACTTGTCTCTGGGCAGGGTTGTCTGAAAAGAAGAAAAAGAGTCTTAATTATTTATGTACTTTCTATTCAAATAAACTCAAAGTATTATTAAGGCTTGCATGGGTTTGTACAGGTTTTGTGTATTTGTCCCAAAAAGATTTCGTCTCTAAGTATACAAAAAATGTATTGATATCCCACTCACATTCAGATAAGTTGTTTATTAGCCGAAAAAAAATCATCTATGTAAATTCCATGCGTAAAATTTGCTGTAATATATCAACAGGTTTTTCAATCATACGGTTTAAATAAACTGTATATTTTGGGTAGGTATATAATGTATACGTGAATCCGACAGGCGGTTTATATAAAGTTTTAAATCGAATACACGGTGACGCAAAAGATGTTTGGTTCGACAATTCGTAAACAATTCCAGTACCACCAATCTATGTTGGTGTTGTCAGCTTGTTTTAAAATGGTGCGATTCCCTCAGATTCCTTTTGACTTAATGACTTTAATCAGTGACGTCATTTCGACCTATGAATATCTTCATCGGCAATCGTTTCACCATGTTGTTTCAATAATGATAATGAAAATAATAATAATAATAATAATAATAATAATAATAATAATAATAATAATAATAATAATAATTCAGGTTTATCTATTTTTTAAACATTTTAATTACTATAATACGATTATAAAAATAAAAATGTTTTAGCTTTATGACATCAGCATTATTTGGCGCTCTCTATGTAGTGAGTACATACAACGAAAAGCCCATGCGTGGCTAATACAAATGATAAAGCAGTGTTTTATTAACCTCTCGTTTTTATTGCTTGATTAAAGTTGTCCTCTTTTGCAACTAAGTGCTTTCAAAGCTAATTTGCTTTTGTGTTTCACCTTTGTATAGTCATATGTACATATAAAGGAATCACAAGTTGAAGTTATTTCCCCCAAAAGTCAAAAATATTTATGTTATAATCAAGATTTAAATTTTCCCAAAGTCTCATAGTAACTGTTCAAAACGTTGCAGCCAAGAATACTATACTGTAGTTTTTGTTTTCAATAAGATTTCAAGTCAGCAGAAAAATAACCAGGTGCGATTTACATTTGTTAGCATAAATACCTTCCAGTGAAGAGCAACTTTCTTTCTAAACGAAATTAAAGAATAAAAATGAAATGTCAGTGCATTTAAGTGCATTTTACTTTAATGTAATGCATGGAAAGTCCTTAAAGCTGGCAATTTTTTTTTCATTGTGTCTGTAGAAATCTTACCTTTTTCTCTAGATCTTCTCCGCGCACCGCTGAAATGGCGCGTTGATCATGGGCGGGCCTTATATACCAAGCTATACCCAGATCTCGTGATCAGTCTGTTCCAAAGGGCCAAAAGATCGATCACAAAATATCAAATTAATTCAGCTGATAAGCTAATAATGAAAAGCTAGAATTTATTGAAGGCGTGATATAGCATAGTCATGTTACGACATATTACAAACATGTATGACCCCCCCCCCTCCCCGACACGCATTAATACAATGTTTCCATCCTTTATAAATTTTACAAAACTCTCTCCTCTCTACCCTGTCATACACTTTTATTCGTCTGTTTTTGGGAGCGTATCATCATCTCGAATTTCCCGGATAAGGGGGGGGGGTTCTATGTACTTCGAAAATTATATTTAATTATTAAAAAGCTTATTTTTTGTCCTCAAAGACCAGTTTAATTTCATTCTTAATACGACAGAGGGCGCTACAATCTAATCCATTCGTTAAACATTAGTGGCTTCTGAGAGATGGTGATGCGACAGCATCTTCGTAAAAATAATGTTATATTCAGGGTAATAGCCACGCCCGTCGGCGCCAGTTGGGGGTAGCCGGGACGGGCTCCCAAACTGCATTAAATTTGTACCTCATATGTATGTTTACAAAAATGGATCAATCGAGAGCCAAAATAATCATTAAAAATCGTTATAACACATAGAAACTAGAATATCAGCAGAAGCTGACAAAAGCCCTCAGCCATAAGAAGAGTGTTTAGAGGTGGTTACAGTAACAAGTACTAAATATCTGTTCTCACATGGATGTATATCTGTACATATCTCAGTTATAAATTTAAAATGGAGAGGTATGTACCATGATTCATAACAATCCATAAAATGCTTGCTGAAAAATAAGCTTCTACTTTTTATTCTATTATAAGCTCTGTTACCTTGAAGAGTAGGTCAAGGTCACCCATCTTCGAACTTGACCAAGATTTTGTCGATATACATCTTCACCAAAGAAATAAAATTCCTATTGTGAATCCTTTTAGAGATATCCCGCTCACAAAGCCAAAGTTGAAAAATCCAAGAAAAAATTCATTAAAAATCAGAAATTGTAGGTGGCGCCCCCAAACTTGTGCAGCAGTTACAGACCATCAGTCCCTATAATCATAGTAAGTATTGTGAAAATCCACCCAGAAGTTCCTGAGAAATAATCTTCCAAATGTTTTTTCTATAATCAGCTGCAAAACGTAGAAAAATAGGTCAAGGTCACCCATCTTCGAACTTGACCGAGATTTTGTCAATATACATCTTCACTGAAAAAATAAAATTCCTACGGTGAATCCTTTTAGAGATATCCCGCTCACAAGCCCAAAGTTGAAAAATCCGATAAAAATTCATTAAAAATCAGAAATTGTAGGTGGCGCCACCAAACTTGGGTAGCAGGTACAGACCATCAGTCCCAATAAAGCATAGTAAGTTTTGTGAAAATCCAACAAATGGTTCCTGAGAAATAAGCATATTAGGGTTTTTCTATAATCAGCTCTAAAATGTAGAAAAATAGGTCAAGGTCACCCATCTTCGAACTTGACCGAGATTTTGTCGATATACATCTTTACCGAGGAAATAAAATTTTGACGGTTAATCCTTCTCAAGATATCCCGCTCACAAGGTAAAAGTTAACGGACGCCGGACGGACGGACGGCAAGACGGACGGACGGACTGACAGCTTTGGTGACGACAATAGCCCATCAGCCTAAGGGTTGAGGGCTAAAAACTCAAAGATAAAGTTTACATATTCCGTAACCGATTGTATGGACCTAGTGTAAATACCTGACATATCATAATTTAGGCCAATGTCCGTAAGTTCAGCCTGCACTCAAATTTGTCAAGCTATAACCATGGAACTTATATTACTTGGGATTTATGGAAAATTAAGAAAATGATCCCCTCAGGACACACGAGTCATCATTCGCGGCATTAAGAGCAAAATTCATATACGTGGCTTTAGAATAATTCCGTAAAGAAGGTTGAGTGGGACCAACATCAGTTATGATATAGATAATATGACTTACTTACAATGGAATCGAACCTTTATTTTGACAAATGCGCGTGGTGTTATCTGCTTCAAGACAAGTCCCAAGTATATATCTTTAATTTAGGGGAAAAATGTACTTAAAATCTTAATAAATTGTAACGTCGACTTACGAAGTTAAAACAGCAGATTGTGTTTTCACCTGTAGCTTTCATCCAAGACGTCTTAATTTGTGTTAATTGTATCAGCCAAATCAAAGTTTTGCGGATAATATTTTTACCGGGATTCCAACACCGCCGCTGCCGCGTTGATTTCCGGAAAAACTCCTCTCAGACCACTGGACAGATTTTTCCGAAACTTGACACCATTATGGGGTCACATGTGAACTGGTGCTAAAATATTTGGCGTTGACCTCTGACCTTTCCTCTCCGCAGTGCGTCCATCTGTGCGTCTGTTTTGACACATTAACCGACATATCTTCAGACTGGTTTAACCAATCAGGCTGAAATTTTGCACGAATGTAGCACTTGGACAGCTTATAACATACACAAAAGATGGTGGCGCCATCTGCAACCATTTGTGCACAGTGTCAATCTTTTCATATGCCTTGGGTTAAAATCACTCATATCTCAGGACTGGTTTGACTATCCTCCTGAGTTTTTGCATGTGTATAGATCTCACATAGCTCTTTATCATACGCAAAACTGGTGGCGCAACCTGCAACCATTTTTTTGCATAGCTTCCGTCTGTTTGTCTGTGGTGGGATAAAAACACTCCTATCTCGGCAGCGGTTTGACTTATCTGTCTAATTTTTTGCATATATTGGATAGCTTTCTAGATTTTGTCGCAGGTGGCGCCACCTACATACACATTTCGGCTGCAGATATACATGCTATAATATCGCATCGGCCTGAAACTTTGTATGCATATAGATCTTACATGGCTCTACAGCTTATACAAATTTGGTGGCCCACCTTTGCTTTCTGGATTTTGTGGCAGGTGGAGCCACCTACGTTTTATGTTTACGCTGTGGACTTGCATGCTAATATCCCAAGACTGGTAAGACGTATTGGCCTGAAATGTTTCATGTGTATAGATTTCACATAGCTCTTTATCATACACAAAATGGTGGCGCCACCTGCAACCATTTTTGCATGATGTCCATCTGTTCATCTGCCTAGGATAAAAATCACTCATATCTCAGCAGTGGTTTGACTTATGCATATGTATACATCTTTAATAGCTTTCTCTTTGAAATACAATTATGTTAACATGGAAGACATCCATGCTAATATGCCACAAATCTCACTCTATTTCTTCATTGCCGCTCAATCCATGCCTCACTTCACCCCTCCCGCTCTTATCTTAGTGGATACACATAGTCGCTTGTCGACAAACCGTATTCTTGTTTTAGATTGTTTTTAAGGCAACCGGGCCGTGATATTTAAGGTGGTCCATTAGAAGGTTACTATCATTTGTTTAATATGGAATAAAATATGGCGGACGTGTATGCTGTCGGAGAATTTTTGGATGTTTGAACAGCATCAGAACAAGCGCCTGTCAAATAACCCAAATTTTGTATTCAAACTTTCCAGAACATGCATGTCCCGCAATAACGCCATGGCGCATGATTATTCGGCTTATAGTGTGTTATCCGGGATTCCGGGCCCTTTCATTTTGGTTGCTTTCCTAATTGGCAACTTACCTGTCATTTGTAGGTCTCTTGTCAATGAAAGGTGAAAGATGACAAATCAGAACAATATAAGAAGATACTTCATTGTTAAAGCATGATAAAGAACTGGAGAAAATATAACGAACCATTCTTTTATGTTGAGAGAAAGCTCATGGTTTTTTATGCACTCAGTACATTAATGGTGATTTTGAAACAAAACCTGAAAAAAAAACTTAACGAAGGGTAATAACATTTATGCAGAACTCATATTTGATAAAAATTACAATTGATATAGGCCTTCACGATGTTAATTGTACCAGTTTTCACATTGGGAGTTATTGGTGGCTGTTAACATATGAAATACAGTTTTGTGACAACACGCACACACAATAACAAAAAAACACACACACACATATGTATATATAGAGAGAGAACAAGAAGGGTATAACTTCTTGATAGATATGTTCTTTATTCCGTTTAATGTATCGTAGTAACTATATATTTTTTATAATGCTTTGAGTTTTCTAGATATTTTATAGCCAATAACATGGTAAATGTTATGCATCCTGCTTAATTGGTTTCATTATTCCTTGAAGCAGTGGTACCATATTTCTTTTATAGTTTCAAAAACAGCACATATTATGCATTTCACTTAGCATATAACGTATTCCCTGACTATCCTTAAAGCTGTCTTTTTACAAAACAATGGTAACGAGCGGCTCAAATCTGTTCATCCTACAATTCGCCACCCGCCTGGGGCTCAATAGTGCGGCGGCTAATGGAAAAATTGTTCACATTGTGATAAAAGTACCAAATTTGGTAAAGTTGTAGTATTGTACAATGGCTTTCATTTAAGAAATAGTTCCACGAAATATTCATGGTATTTCAGGGGTGGATCCGATGAATAAATTAAATAATTGATAAATAATGTCTAATCTAAAAGTGTTGGATCAAGGCCTTTATTTTGCAGCACATGGAATACAGAAGTCTGCTGATGCTCAAACTTTACTTTCAAGTAAAGTTAATTCAGTTTAACAAGCGACCAGAGTAATGGATCAGGATGTATTTATTTATCAAGTATGGTGCAGAACTAACGCAATTTAGCACGCCTTTTTAATTTTGTTAACATGTATATATCGCAAGCATGTTTCATGTAAATCATAACAAACGTATGCTTATCATTTATTGAATAATTAACTAAATAACGGGTATGGTGACAGCATGAATTATTATATGGATATAATTATAACTATTTATGTTTGTCAATCAGCCTACTAAAGAGCAAGTTAATTATTCAGTAAAAATGTTTCGGAACTCTGCCTGTCTACTTTTCCTGTTCATATGAGGGTTCTAGACCTATTGAATTACAGACCTGTCAGAATTCCACTATAGCCACTACAGCCCAATCGCTGATTTTCTTTCGCAGGTGATAACTCAACAACAACAACATACTTCAGGTTTCCCAAATTCACAGGGAAAATTGGCACATACGAGGGCTTCAGACCTATTGAATTACAGACTTGTCGGATTTCCAATATGGCCACCAGATCATAATGGGTGATTTTCTTTCGCACCGGGTATCTCGACAAGAACAGGCTCATTTTCTCAGGGATCATTGGTGTCTATGCGGACTCAATCCCTGTCCAATAACAGACCTGTCAGAATCCAAATATGGCTCCCAGAGCACTATTGGGGATAACCTTTTAAGCACGATATCTCAACATGAACAAGCTTGATCTATCTTATTTACAAAGAGATGATGGGTACCTTTAAGGGCTCCATCTCTATCGAATTGCAGACCTGTCGGAATCCCAATATGGCCACCAGAACACTATCGTTGATTTTCCTTCGCACGATATGCTTGATCTTTCTCAAATTGGTGAATCATTGGTGCCTATGAGGGCTTCTGACCTATTGAAATACAGACTTGCTCAAAATCAAATATGGCCAACAGACTACAGTCCGTGATTTTCTATTGCACACATTATTTCAGACATATCTTCTTTAATATTATTTGAACCAGTAGGATTTTTTCCTTCATGCATATGGATAAAAACCTGTTTCTGTTTGTCATATTTTTCAACTTTAACTTAATTTTCACCCATATGTAAACTAGTCCAGCACTAACAGAAATGCTAATGCAGAAATAGCAACACTTAAGAACAAAATTAAATAAGTAGAAGTTAAAGAATTGATAAATAATCAGAGTATTGTATGTATCACTGAGACATGGGCAACCACGGATGATGAATTTTGTGATACAGGGAGAGGAGGGGTCTTAGTTTACGTGCAACAGAAATTAAAGGGTATAATGGTACCTTACTTAATGAAGATAAAGATTTGGCCATAGTTTGCTGCTATATTGCGCCAGCAGGTTCATCATTCTATGTGGATGAAGATGAAATAAATGGTATCAACAGGCTGGAAAATTTATTGGTAGATACTTTAGCTGAATTGGATGAATTTAATTTAATTCTCCTTGGTGATTTTGATGCTAGAAATGTAAATATAACAGATATACCAGATATACCAGGAGACTTAATTATGTGTTTAACTCTTTTTGGTAGCAATATAGGTGATTATGTAATTATCAGTAGTTGTCTATTTAATAAGGTAGATGGATCCTGTGTATTATCAGATGATCCGTCCGATCACTTTCCTTTAAGCTGTTCACTTAATATTATCAGACCAAGGAAAGAGCTTTCGAATGACACATATGCGAACTGACTAAATGGGTAAAATATTATCAGACTGATTAGGATAAAACAAATATTTCAAAATCATTTGAACAAATAGAATGTGCGTTACTTTTCAACACATTGAATGAAACCTTAGAAACATATCTGGACAAAGCAAGTGAGGCATTGGTGAGTATTTATAAAAAATATATCCTACAGAAATACACAAAACTTCCGAGACAACATGAAACTAAAGCAACCGAAATGGTGGTACAAAGAATGTGAATTTTGAATATATATATATGTATATATTTATATATATATATATATTTATAGCTTTAAATAAGTATAGATGTACAATATCAGATGGAGACTTACTTAATTATTATCAAGCCAAACAGAGGTTTAAAAATTTATGTGAAGAAAAGAAGGCAATCATCCAAGTGTCAGAGGTGCAAAAGGTGATAGGTGCAAAAGACACTGATTCCATGTGGAAAAACATGAGATTTTTAAATAAAAAGAAAATTGTTACAACAGTAGAACCGGTGCGTTGGTACAAACATTTTAAGGAACTTTTGAATTCATCAACACATGAAATGTGTTGTTTAAGAATCATACTCTGGAATATTTAAAAAAAAATGTATTAGAAATCAAAAATGATACAGTGCTTGATGGACTCATAACACCATGTGAAGTACAGAAAGCCATAAATGAAATGAAAAGAGGAAAGGCCATGTAAAGGGCCTGACGGGATAACGGTAGATATATTGAAAGATACATATAGTCACATATCGTCTCATATATTACAACTATCTAATAGTGTATTAGGAAATGGATTTTTCCAAACCTGTTGGAGCAAAGCATTTATCGTACCAATTCACAAAAAGGCTTCCACCATAGATCCTAATAATTATAGAGGTTTTTCATTACTTAATACCGGGGGTAAACTATTTACAAAAATATTGGCAAACAGAATTCAAAATTATGTTGATCAAGCTGGATTATTATGTGAAGCACAAGCTGGCTATAGGAAAGGTAGACAGTAGACAATACATTTTCTTTAATGGGGTGTGTGCAGAAATATTTAACAAAAAAGAAAAGAAGGTTTTATTACACTTTTATTGACGTTTCAACTGCTTTTGACAGTGTACAACATGATTTATTGTGGTATGTTTCATTTAAATCTGGGATAACTCTTACAGACACTTCAGTCAATATATAGTCAAATGAAATCATGTCTTCTTACAGAGGAAGGATTAACAGATTATTTTTAATGTACTAACAGAACTCGACCAGGGTGTATGATGAGTCCCCTTCTGTTTTCTTTATTCGTAGATGAATTTTATGAACAAATTAATGAAACAGATTGTCATGGTATAAATATTGATGAGTATTTGCCAAACTTAATGACATTAATGGACGCTGATGATTTAGTATGCTTCAGCGATACAATAGGACGTCTCCAAGAACAAATGAACCAGTTGCAAGTTTGTTCTGTCAATTATGGCTTAACAGTTAATTTAGGAAGACAAAAATTATGGTTTTTAGACACGGGGGATCATTAAAAAGAATAGAGAAATAGCACTATCAAAAATACTCAAATTGAAACGGTAAATGACTATAGATACTTAGGGGTAATATTTACAAGTAAATTGTCATGGTATAAAACAAAGAAAGCGCAGGCAATGCAGGCTGAAGGAGCTGTGACTCTCATTAAAAAATTTTATAGGAAATATAGTTGTTTATCAGTGAGCAAGCTATTTTATCTATTTGATTGTATGGTTACACCGGTATTATTATATGGTTCAGAACTGTTGGGCTATGAAAGATGTGAAATAATTGAAAAGGTGTAATATAAATTTTGCAAATACATTCTAAAAATTAGCTCTTCAGCTCCGAACGCAGCATCATTTGGAGAGTTTGGAAGGCATCCAATGTATGTCGGTCAGTTATTAAGATGTATAAAATACTGAACAAAACTAGTACATTATGGTAACTAGTACATAATGGTAATCATAGATATCCAAAGCGTATATATAACATGCTGTTTAATCTTGATATGAATGAAAAAACATGGGTTACTGATATAAGAAGCAAAATATGCAGCGCATGCGGGTTTAGGGTATGTGTGGATGAATCAAGAAGAAGGAGAAGACATTAGAATAATATTTTTGCCTAAAATGAGGAAAGAATTATTGATATGGCAGAAAAAAACTAGTCTTGTGATGAAGAAGTAAATACTAAATTAAATTTATATGGTACTTTTAAATCCATGCTCTCAATTAATGGAGAAATATTTACTGTGTGTGACAAATACCAAGCATAAACAAGCGCTATAGCCAGATTGAGATGTTCATGTCATGATTTGATAATTGAAAAGGGAAGGTATACGTAAATGGATCGAGTTCAAGATTTGTTTGTAGAAATAAAACTTTAAAACGCTGTTTAGTTGTACATTTACGATAACATTTTAAAAGAATGTACCCTGGTAATTATATATGATCCGCCCCTGGTAATTAAATATGATCCGCCCCTGATAATTAAATATGACCCGCCCCTGGAAATTCAGGGGTTTATTTCGGTGCTCATTTGGAAATGTCCATAAGCTCATTAATACAAACAACAGATATTTTGCAGTAAGAACAATAAAACTCAAAATACCTCAAAATATCAAGCTGAACAGCTTTAACGGTGACACACGTGTTTCCTAAACAAAATAGAGTTTGTATTTTCTGACGAATGGAGACCTCCGCCATGTCGGCGGTCATTCATTCAATTAAATAATGTAAACTAGGCCATGCATTTGAAAATATACAGAATGAAGAATATTATTAAAAAAAAATAACATTCAGTTATTACAGGCGAGAAAGCATGGGCACACAATGTATAGTGGCCCATTCCCCCCCCCCCCCCCGCCCCTCCCCCCCCCGCATCTTACTCATATTTACAATGTGTCCGCTCTGGATGTCCGTTTCGTGATAATAAATCAAATTAAGGAGCTTTTCTTTAACCCTTTAACACCTGTTGATACCTGTTCATATTTTGCTCGTATATCATACATATCAACGCACAGGTAAGTCCAAAGTATAAGGTTCACGATCGAGTTAATCGTGGATTTAACTATCATGTACTGATTCTCCTGACGTCAGGCATGTTTGCTTAGGAGTTTTGGCGGTCACTGAGGTGAGACCTGCCTTGACACGTTGACACGTTGTCATATGTCTCATATATGTGCCTATATATGTATCTCTGTGTGTGTGTATGTATGTGCTTGTCATTTTATAACTTATTAAGTAAAACGTTAAACAAAATGGACGACCAAACACGCACACAAACAAATTAACACGTATTGTCCACACGTAAAAACATGGCTCTATAATGTGTAATTCTCCACCATATAAAGTGGACACAACCCTTCAAATGCCATCCGTCCTCTCTCTCTCTCTTTCTCTCTGTCTGAGACTCTCTCTCTCTCTCTCTCTCTCTCTCTCTCTCTCTCTCTCTCTGTATGTAATACATTGGAATGTTAATATATGAACAAATTCACGTTTGCAGATTATACATGCGCGTGTGTGTTTTACTAAATAAAGGCTTAAAATATATATGTCGTGGCCCTTGAATAGAGACAAATATACTAAACAAAGACTAGAGACATGAGGGCCTACATAGTATAGGTATAAAATTAAAAAAAAAATGATAGAAATAATAATACGTGCATGATCACCCTATGAATCAGGATTTTTAAATTTTAATACATGCAGTTTAGCTCCTTCTCATCAAACTGATTCAGCCGAATTCGTATAAGCTAATGTATTGCCCCTTATACAGTATAGCGTGTTATTTTTATGTCGTGTTTGTTATATATACATCTTACATGAGTTAATGGATCAATGTATTCAACTAAAGAGTACCATGCTCTTTATTTATTCCACCATGCCATGGAGGTCGTCTATACACCCGTACTTTATAATGGTCGATCAAGGGTGGGCGATTACCCCCTCCCCTTACTTATTTCGCTGAAGGTATATATATATTCCGTTTATGAAAATTGTAGATACATGTATTTTTATTTTATCATAACTTAAGCACAGTGGAAAATAAACAATGGAAATTAGCACTGAATGACATACAAAATTAATTAACACGACGTATACGTACATAGTTTATTATAGTTAACATGAAGACTTGTGGCATGTTTAAACATCCACTTCATTATAGAACCAAACAGTCCTGGTCTAAGTACCAGAAATATGCTCATATTTTGGTACTTTTTAATCAGGCGATTTTTAAACATTTCCACGAAACCCCTTCCAAGCCATGTATAGGCGGCCAGCGAGGGCCACCCTTTAAAGATTCTGAATCTGCAACTGTTTTGTCATACATATGCATGTACAAGATAACTCCTGAATGTATACGATGGCTCTCAATAGATTTGATTAAAAACTCTTTTTTTTAAGGAGAACTGGCACCGGATACATAGGGATTACAGGAATATTTTTATCAGTACATTTACAAATGAATCTAATGGCGGAATTGGCTATCATAAAACAGAGTGGCATTGATGCAACTAACAATTAAGGTTATTCGCTATACCTTACAACGACGTGGTACGTATAGAAATTCCATGAAAGATAAATTTATTGTAGATATGTGCTCCTTACACACACACACACACCCTCCCCCCCCCAACACACACACGCGAGGGGTTGCCGTATACCTATACATAGCAGAAGCAGATTCGGGAAGGGGGGGGGGGGGGTTAGGCAAGGGGGCCGCCCCCCAACCCTTTTCAAGCCGCCGCAACCTATTTTAAGTGAATCAGATCATTTTTTTTTTGCTACCTGGACCCCCCCCCCCCTCCCTATTTCCGGATCGGGGCCACTTTTTTTACGATTAGTCATTATTTCTCCTTGGTTGGACCCCTCCTTTTTCTTAAATCCTGGATCTCTCCCCCCCCCCCCCCCTATAGGCATATAAGCTTGTGAAGAAAGTAATTAAAAACACGGGAATTACCGTATATATTTCAAGTGGATCCGAGAGATTAGAGGTGAATAGTAGGAAAGAAAGTGGAGGAAAACTTTAAAAGCGGTTTTAGTGTTAATGTAATCTTATATGTGGGTCAGAGACCAGAGGCAAAAAGAATAGGCCTTAAGGGGAACAAAGTGTAAAAGTGGCTTCAGTCATCAAATACTATATGAAGATTTGAAATTAGCACATGACTGATCAGCTTACATGCTAAGCAGCAAGTTTATTTGATTCGAATGTTCAAGAACGCTGAATATTGAATATATTTCATTGTTTTTTATAGATGCATGTGAAGATCAGCTGGCGTTATACAACATAATTAACTTCACAACAGTATGCATATTGCGAAAGCATGTTACACCAGGAGACCGTTATAAATATCTAGGTCAAATTGTGCTTTGTATACACATATGCGGGCATAATTAACCTATGGGTTGGTTATTAATAAATTTAATGTTTACCACTGATCCCTTAACAGCTTGTGTTCAAACACACCAGAACACCGTTTTAACTGTTGGACAAATTGCTTTTATGCATGAATGCGGGCGTACATTGAATTAACCTGATGATTGTTTACTTTGTTTACTTATATATATGTATATATATATATATATATATATATATATATATATTGAAATAAAGAACACTTAGGTGGATAGCAATTAGCGCAATACCTGCATGCATGTGCATTTAAACTTACACATTGGATTCTTATCAATGTTAACATGTTCCCCGCTATTCGTGTTTGCATAACACTGAATACTTATTCTTTTATTGTTGGGTTTCATCTTGGTTTATCTTATCAAACACTCAACTGCCCATGTACAAGATAAATCAGGACCAATGCGATTTTGTAAGAAAGAACGTAATTTTCACCTGCGAATACATGGATGAATGCTTTCAAAGTTGATGTTAAAGCTATGAATTGTTGGGCCCAAGGAAGTGAATGTTGAAGCAAGAGTTGTTGCAGGGGTTTAACCATATATATAAGTACATGTAGTGGTAAATATACTTTTGGGCGTGTAAACAATAGTGCACAGGTTTGTCCCTAAAATTTTTATCACAAATATTAAACCAAAATATTAAGAATTATTAAGAATTGCATGATCGAGTTGAACACCGTCACAGCCAAAGCCCGTTCAATCAAACTAAAAAGCAGTAACTCACGAAAGGATTCTCAATTTAAGATATAAGTTTTATTTCGTAAATAAGTGTATTAAAGGCAGATTAACGACTGGACCGTTGGCCGGTGGTAAATAGTCTTCTCGTCTTGGGCAGTTTGTTGGGGAATTCTGTCCGGCGGTTTACCCTCTGCTACAGGAAATTCTGAAATGACAACAACAAAAATAATGAGCAACGAACAACTACTGAGTTTTTTTTAAATAATTTTTTTATAAAAAAAAAAAAAAAAATGTGTACATTCAGAACATTAACAACATCAATATAAATAAACATTGCTTGCTAACTCAGTCCCTGAATGCATTGCCTTCATTTTCAAAATGTCTAGGTTCAAAATGTCTTTATATATATTTATCTGATAAAAGGTCACAAATCGGTTTATGTGAACATTTACCTTTCTTATTTTAACAACACGTAAATTAAAGAAATTACGAATGATCCTATATCTCTACATCTATAGATTTTTGTTTAGTTTTTATATAAAGTAAATATCCCTTAGATGTCGTATACACATAGAAAACAATTTTGTGTCTTATCCCTGGCAAGTGATGTAATCCATTTTCATCTACCTCTATATGAATGACTATAATGTTGATATTACAATAAGTCTACATGTCTATCAAACGTCTACATCATAAACCTTCATGTTCCTTCTTTGGGCATATAATCCCCATCTTTTAAAGAAATGATCCATTTTATTTCTCTCTTTTTTGAGGTTATATGTATAAACAATTTAAAAAATCTAAATTTAGTGTAATTGCGTGCACCGAGCTGAATGAAAACAAGATCAGTATCCTTGCATGTCTCTTATAAAATTAATTCACTAAACTATATCCATTTGATTACATTCTCATAGATATATATGCAATTTGTTTCCCATATTAACTTTAACAAATGACAAGGTTCTAAGCATGGAATGAAATAGATAACCATTTTTTGTAAAGAAACAAATTATTACATTTGAGTGTATTCAGTTTAAATCGTCTAAATTATCTGTTATCACGCTACGATCGCAGCTGCGTACCATCCGTTGAACTTTCAGCGAAACAAAACATCATTGTTAGATGTTCTTGATAATTAATATATAGTCGGACCACCAGAGGGCTCTGGTCTCTGGTCTGCAATGGACTATACAATTGACCATTCAGAGAAAATATTGAATACGTATAAACGTAATTTTTTATAAACTTAAAAATTACGGCATTCATTTCATTGTTAATATTGTACTATGAACAGATTGATGTGAATGCAGGTGGAGCGTGCCTCAGATCCCTTCATATAATCAGTGAAGTCATCACGGCGAGTGAGGTAGATTTCATCATTGACATCGCTTTCACCACATTTAGAATGTTAATTATCAGGAACTCGAAACTATATTTTAACAGTTAAATGGTTGAACGTAGAGGATATTGGACGGACACGTAGAATAGCATTAACAAGGTAGATTTAAACATTTGAGAACAATGAAGGTCCTTCGTTTGAACGTATTCTGATAATGCATGTATTTGCACGTTGCCCATGTCAAATGAAATGTTCGGTGTAATATGACTCCTAGGCAAAAGATTTATTAGTGTAATTCATTGTTGAATTACTTTAAGTAGTGCCTAATTTGCAAGTGAGTGCAGGGGGGGGGGGCTATTTCAAATTTAACAAAACAATCAATCTTGTAACTGGGAAAAATTAATGTTCATGCACAATTAAATATCAAGGATAGCTGCTTAGTATATTTAACACGTACAAAGAAATCTTAAATAACTATAAATCAACCTCGTACCTATGCTAAGGTTATGTGAAAACCTAAATAACAAATTCAATCACACATTTAAAGGACTCTTGAACTATTTTAGTCCAGCTGCTCAATAACGTTAAACACGTTAAATAACCAGTTTTCAGCGATCCCTGTAATTTAATTAATTTCAGTCACATTCGTACTAACAATGTTAAAACTTAAGCAATTAACAACTTTCATTGAGATGATCAGGACGAGAGCGAGGTTTTGTTTCTTAGATGCTATTTAATCTGGGCATCCAAAAACTTAATGGGCCAGGGCCACCGGCTGCTCTCATCCCGCACTGTATTTATTACAAAAAAATAGTATATAACAAGGTTAAAATTATATATGATTATAGAAGCCTCCCTTTTCTTGTTCTATTTAGGAACCCACAGGATTTAGCAGTGTATAGAAATACGCCTAAAAGTCATGTGCCCCCAACTATTTCAACTATCAATATCCGAGTAAATCACGTGGCCCTGCATAATATTAGCAACACACTTGTTGATGCTGTTGACTTAACTCAACAATAAGAGCAGATATCCCCACAGAAACCTCACAATGCACATTTTTATTTTAGATGATAATGATGACACATTCCCTTTGAAGGCTGGTATAAATAAAACCTAGCTTACCGTGATGTCTTGATGTTGGCGTGCTTCAGCGGGAATGGACAGGATTGGCAGGAGGCCAGTTTTATACTTGATGAAATAGGCAGGGTTAAAGGTCGACACTTATCTATATTCGACCCGCAGGCTATAAGTATGTATGTATGTATGCAGAGTGATACCAATGTGAGCGGATTAAACGATAACAGTATGAGTAACTTTATGGGTGGACACGTGGTGCATATAAATCGAGTTGCATATATTATACGTGTTCACTTTTATTATTCGCTTGCCTACTTACAATTTAAAAGTTTTTTTTTTAGAATTAATCAGATTTTTTTCTTTTCTTTTTCAATATAAAGACCAGTTTTAAAAGTTTGTCCTTATATCCAAGTGGTTCTCTCCAGAAAGTCGTACAAATGTTTGATACTAATTTTATTAACATTAAATTTGAAACTCTAAAAAAGTCAATTATGAGGGGCATTTATCTAGCGTTCTGGTAACAACCCGGCGACAGGCCGTGACTTCATAAACCGTCGCCCTCTCAACCCACCTTAAATAACGTAGCAATTGGCAAAAAACCCTTTATCTAAATCAACCCAAAAGTTGTTTTAAATCGGTATTAGACCCATTAAGAATACATTATTTTAAATATGGTACAGTTTTCTTCCTGATAGTATACCTATTATTGAACCTTTCATTCGTTTTAACAAGATTTTGTAAAAAAAAAAGTATTTCCCCCTCTATCATGAATATGTATGTCATATGGACGACCATAGTACCAGGTTTGAAATGATGCATACTTTATGGGGTTTATTATGAATTCAAACCAGTTTTGGACAGTTTTTAGATACAGAGGTTTTGTATCTCAGTAGTGCTACCTTAAATATCTGTTCAGCGTTTGCAAAATTAGCGAATAATTCGAAATCTATCATTCTAAAACAAGCACATTAAAAGATGCATCTGTTCCGTGAATTATAGTTAACATAATTTTTTACCTCAAAAAGAGGGTAATACATCAAAAGCTTGAGGAACTGGTGCCTGCAGACAAATTCACAAGTAACAAAACTCCAACAAAAATTAATATATTCTCTTAGAATGTTGGTATAGGTTACTTACTATAGAAAAATCTTTCAGCGTCTCAGTGAAAGGAAGTATTTATGTTTAGCTTTTTCACAATATCCCAATGGTCCATACAATTATGGAAGTATAACACAATAAACTGGGAGGGGGTTAACAAAAAATAACCTGACTGATTTTATATCATAAATATTCAGAATTATTACATTCTTATCTGAAACTTTATAACTACAACAAAATAAGGCTTAGTCTGCGGTGATACATTTTACATACACTCAGGGTCACAACTGAACCACACCCCTCATGTAACCATCATTCAAGTCTCGCCACTCAGAGTTCTTCTATAGCCAGCATGTTTCAAAGAACTGTTTGATTAAAAACATTTTCATTTCAATTTCACGCTAATTAAAGGAGATGTTCACTATGGCGTCTGGACTTTGACAATTAAAACTCCTGCACACAATAGGATGTACATTTGTATAATGTTAACCAGTTATACGTTAAATATGTCATACAAGACACCTAATTACCTATTACCTGCCACTGACAACCTGCAGATACCTACACGTACATAGGTAGGATCATGGCCATATTAAATAATATAGTATACATTTGTTTTTAAATATTGTTCAATTCATATAGGATAGTGTGAAAAGAATAAATTTAGATTGGTAATCACCAGCAGTAATGTTGTCATTGGTGTTTATAGATTATTAGCCATTTACATCTATTTGAGATAATTAAAATCAGATAATATATTTTACAAATCATTCAGTCTATAATCAGCTTTCGGGACTGTTTTCCTTAAATATAAACGACATTATAAACTTGAATGATGTCATGCATGCTTGCTTGAAAGTCTTATTGCCAAATTGATCGAAAACTTTCCTGAACCCCGTGCATGGCGCCAGTAAGTTTACCGGTAGATTACATTTTAGGTCATGCGTTACCGAGCGGAAATCACCCGCTGATCAGATTTCCTCACAGCCAGATAATGCATGACCCTACACAAAATGTGATGAACTTGAAAGTGAATGGTGTATAGTTGATCAGCAACCAGGGATCTCGTGACTGCTCAAGAATCACGATAGAAATAGCACTAAACTGTTGGTACAAGATATGCTCAGCGGTCATCATGTGTCCCATGTAGGGTTTATTAAAATTATTCTTTTCCTCATTATATTTTTACCCCAATGATTTTAATGTATTTGTATAACGTCTTTGTATAACGTCTTGTTATATATATATATAGGTTTGTAAGAGCGTTTGTAATTATATTTACACCTCGGTTAAAAAGCGCGGTATAACATGTTCCATTGGTTCTTTAGTCGGTTGGTTGGATGTCTGTCAGCGACTTTACGCAGGAAGTAATGCACAAGTTTCAATTATTGAAACTGTGGAGGGTCATGCAGAGTGTCACCAAGGAACAATCCGTTAAATTTAATAATAATAATAATAATAATAATAATAATAATAATAATAATAATAATAATAATAATAATAATAATAATAATATATTTAATTTATATAGCGCTAATTCAACAAAATAGCTATCAAAAGCGCTTTACAAGACACAAAGCACAATTTTACTAAAACATAAAAAGTAAATTCCTACTAAAGCAAAGATTCCTAAAAGAAAACCCCAATTTCTAAGAACTACCAAAAGCTAATATAAAAAGGTAAGTTTTAAGATTTCTTTTAGGAAGCTAAAGATGCATGGTGAAGATCTGATTAAGTGTGGAAGTTCATTCCATAACCTAGGTGCCACAGCTGAAGAAGCTCTCGAACGACCCATCTCACTTCGTGCTTTAGAAATCACTAAAATCCCTTGGTCAGATGACCTAAGCTGCCTGACTTCAACATAAAATTTTAAGAGGTTCCTAATGTAAATAGGCGATTGACCATTTAGGCTTTGTATACTAATAATAACATTTTAAAATCAATGCGCTGTCGCACCGGGAGCCAATAGAGTTCTTAAAGTATTGGTGTAATGTGATCGCGCTTCTTGGCACCAGTTACAAGCCTAGCAGCTTCATTCTGCACTCTCTGTAGCCGGTCCAGTAATTTACTAGGAAGACCACATAGCAAAGAGTTGGAACAGTTAATCCTTGAACTGATGAACGCATGAATTAATGTTAACAGTGAACCTTGAATTAGGAAACCCTTTATCCTAGTTATATTACGCAGGTGGTAAAAAGCCAAACTACAAATATTATTTACATCCTTGTCAAGGCAAAGCCCTTGGTCAAACACTACCCTTAGGTTTCTAGCACTGTTTGTTCGCACAACTACAGAGTCAAATATGTTAAGAGTTTTCCACTGAATTTTTCATCTTTGCTGGTTTGTACCGATAATTAGATTTTCAGTTTATCAGCATTGAGATTCTGACACATCCAAACACGTATGTCATGCAAGCATGTTTCAATGGTAGAAATAGGAACCTTTGATTCTGGTTTAAATGATTAAAATTTGAAAGACATTCTTGATCACTAACTTAATTTTTCATTCAAATTATTTTACACCATCGTGACATTCGACTATTTCTTTGTCCGAGTTGAAAGCAATAGCCATTCATGAGACTGAAATGGGTTAAGGATGTTTTTTTTTCTTCTATAGTCCACTTTTGAACAGGATTGGTAAACCATCAGACTCGGTTCACGTGGACAAAATTTTATCATTATCTTAGCGGAGTTATGTAGGCTCCGACTACACAATCTATACTTGTACATTATTTTATGTTAATTCATAAGTTCAAAACATTTAAATATGTTTCTAAAAAATAACCATATATTTATTTCTTATTTTAGAAAAGTTTTAACATATTTATCGAAAACAGTTATACTTGCATAAAATACTTAGGAAAAGTAACTTATCAATTGACAGATATAAAAATAGCGGCATTTTACCCTTTTGTCCAGTAAAAATGCCTACTGAGTCGGGTACTGACATTATATTTTAGGTGACTTTTGCCCCTGTTCACACCGTGTGCGGTAAAGGTGGCAGTGGTCTTTACTAAATCCCTCTTGCCCCGCATCCTATGCCAAACTCACATGGACCCTGAACCCGACGCGGACCCTTTGAACCACGCCAAGTGATGGGTCAAGCAGGAAGGTCAGGCCATATTGTTTAATGTTGTATAAGTATGTGTGCGTGCAGTGATAGCTACGAGAGTAGTGCAATAAATCAAAGACATCGCATGTCGATCAGTAGAAGGCTATACCACTTACAGAACATTTTTTTACTCTATCAATTATAATCTAACAAACCGCTTCCCCAGACCAGACTTCCAGTGCAAAAGCATTTACATTAACTTTTGAAAATATCACATTTGCATATTAATTTAAATACAGAGCTTCATAAGAATTCTCCATTCGCATATTTTGCACAAAGTGAAGGAATGAAAAGATTTGATTTTCAACTGTTAAATGATGTCTCACTATAATGACAACTTCATGAAAAATGACGTAATACATTTAAAATATTATATTTGACTAAAACTGGTTTCAGCATCCCCATAGATGACGTGATCCAATACATATTACACATCTTGATTTCAGATGACAAATTTTGTGAGGTCGTGGTATGCGCATTTGTTTATTTAGTCATTTTTGTCGAATTTGCATTGTATGTGATAATATTTGATCGCGTTATCTTTTGCTTTTTTAAAATGCGCTTGATTGCATTTGAAGCCAACCTTAAACAAAACATGTTATAGATTATTGTATTCATTAATATTATAAAAAACATATATTAGTACACGAATGTGACTACCAACTCTGTATAAATATGTGCTTCTTTTCAAGTTTTTTCTTTTGTATGGATGCAAGTAAAATTAATTATCGGTTAACCACCTAACAAAATTGAATATGCAAGTCAGATAATAACGTTTAAATATAGACTTTGTGAGGGGACAATTCAAAGGATTACAACAGAAGCCCAATGCAACCTCCTCGAAATAAGGTCACCTCCTCAAATTTCCTCCCGACAAACCCCCCCCCCCCCCCCGGTGCCCCTGTTGACAAGCAGAACAAAATCCCATTCCCAGAACATCATACTTTTCTTCAATCCCACCAAATGTTATAAACTATATATCTCAATAAAAAAAATATTCCTGCTAAATTATCAACGATTAATTATTCATAATTTACATTTGATTTAGACATCCGACATAATCGGCTAACTTTTCTTGACAATAAGCGAAGCAACTGACACATGCAATATCCTATATTTTCAACATGATACACGTAATTTAAAGACTAAAGACGTAATTTAAAATACGAAACTATAAACATTAAATTTGGGTTCAGGTCCTGGCATCGTAGAGAGGACTTGATTTGAGCTTTAAATTTTGTGAGAATGCAGCACAATTAAGCCCTACTACAAGGTGTTATCTTGTTTCTTTTAAACAGTTAAGATAAATTTGTTCTAAGTTCAATCAACGACACACTTGCACAAGCCAAACACATCAAGGCCCAGTCTCTGCTCGCCTCGTCACATGACATATCAGCAAATGGGATGGGTTGTCCTGGTCACAATGCTTATTGGCAATCAATTCTCCACCAAAAGGCTCTACCCGGCTCGGTAAAAAAAGACGTTTGCAATGCTGCAATCCTCTGGCAGATACTGTGAAATACCACCTTGTCGGATATTCAACAAGACGATTCACGATTTTTATGATTTAACGTTAAAAAATAGAGATGGCCGTTGCATCATTCTTTTTTTTTAAGTTCCCCAATTTTCTATGTATATGTTCATTAATTTGACTATTTCGTCGGATATACAGGGATCGAATGGAGATGTACCAGATGTACTCAAACCTTACTGGTCTAACTGATGACATCAATGGGACTATTGATCTGAGCGACACCTGCGCTTTTTCCCTGAAAAATTAGTTCTACAAACTGGACTAAAACGGGTTCCTAAATTTACAACCGTACAAGTCATTAGGTTCGGGGTATAACAAATGGAATGCCTTGAATGTTTTAATCTTGTATCCTTGAACTACAAGCTTACATTTAAATTTAAGCTAGATTCCTATTGGTATTTATAGGACTACAATTGCCCCTACGGCATACTACATCAAAGACGTGAAAATTTTTGGCCACTTATCTCTTATTGTTTGTTTGTGTTGTTAAAATTATGCTGCGTTCAGCTTTAGTTTACTGATCAGACATAAGATGGCGCTCCGTTCCCGGCTGGTCATTTACACACTGCGCAGAATCGGTTAGTTAGGAGTAGAAACGACCTTTGGAGGAAGGGTGGTCAGTCTCCGAACGCGCAATGACTTCTCGTCATGACTTAAGTTATCAAAATTTTACAGACTTTTCTCATTGGACATAAAGACATTTGTGTGCGTGTGACTAATTGTAAACAAAAATCTAATGACTAGTATGTAAACGTGTGTACAGGTAAATTAGCTGTGGTTACTGGGCATATGCCAGCAGACACATGTGCACACCCCGTTTCATACACCATTGTCACGGACTGCCGTTTCTCACATTCAACAGTTAATAGTCGCAGTAAAAAGTCATAACGTGAGTTAATTCTGTGCTTATCAAAACCACTGTAGTCAAATCTCTCTGCGTGCAACAGCTTGGACCGTGCCGTTCGAACCCAGTCCGTAAATGGATGAAAATGAGTCCATGGATAAACAGTGCATGATTCCGTTTATCAACTAAATACACAGTACTGTTAACACACACACACACTTATACATGTATGCCTCCTTTATTCACGCAGTTAAAATATTACATGGAATAACACGTTGCCGGTGATTTTTTTTTTTTGGGGGGGGGGGGGGGGGGGGGTAAACAAGTAGAGTAAGAGAGGACCAAGGTAGCTATTCTTTTGGTTTAATTTTTATCGTTACTCCATTCACATTGAAAGGTCCTATTCCAGTATCTGAGGGCAGTTAACTAAACAAGGGCTCGACAAAATAATCCAGACACATACAACAAGGACGCCCAGTGGCAAATCAGACGAACTAAGAGTTTTGCAAAGGGCGTTTTGCAACTAATGACATTTCAGCTTCCGCCCATATGCAACCAACCTTGTAGGTCAGGTGTTATTTCTATTTTTCTGCACTGACGCACGAACCGTGTTTACTTAAAGCTTGTGGATAAACAAGTTCATACATCCGTTAAAAGAACTTATCTTAACAGGAATTGCCTTCAGTTCTTTATCATGCATTCTAAACCCGGGAGAAATCTCAAATTCTACAGAACAGGTAGGAGAATGGATGACTTTGTCCCCAAAACATATCTAATACACTTTGAAGGTGAATTGCCTTGAATATGATGCAAGGTATGTCGAAACGTTTAAAGCAAATATACCCATTTTGCATAATGTAAAGCAAACTGCAAAACTAAAAAAACTTCGTCACAATCTGTTTAAAAACTGGAAAGATAAGCGCTTTCTCTCTCATTTGCGCATTATTTTCTAAATTGGCCCCACGACCCGGTGCCCCGCATGAACGTCAGGTTAGTCTCTTGTACAGGCACAAGGTGGCGCTCCGCAACCCCCAGTGGTGTGCCTGTGGAAGAGGCTTCTTTCTCTAAGATATACATTAAATAGGCTCATAATTTGTATCCGCGAGGAAAAAGGACGGGAGATGTATCTATGGTGTGTGTGGTATTTTAACTTAAAATGGAGCAATACTGAAGCATTTTCATATACAATTTTAATACAGTAATAAACGATGAAAAAAAATTGCAGAACACCATGTGTGAAATATTTCCATCGAATACAATATATGTGCAACATATGAATTGAAGTGCCTGTTGGTCTGGTTCAGTGTCAGAGCTGCAAATATTCGGTACAACCCTCCCCTGTCCACCGTCTGGGTTCAAACTTGGCCTCCTGTTAAAAAAGTCAAACGGAAATACGACGCTATATACGACAACGCATTTGAAACGTGCTAGGGTTTACTGAGTGAAAATATAAAAGTATTGACCATTATTACGATAATCTGTCAGATTTGCAATTTTTTCAATGTCGGCTTCCATTGATCTTATGCATTATTGTACATTTGTTTTTTATTTAAATAAATAAGTGCACTTTGAACAAACTGTGACCCCAATATTAGTTTTTAGGGTAAAAACGGCTTAGCATTAGGATGGTATAGCTCAGGGATTGCCTTGGCCAATACACGCCAGAGAGTCATATACAACTGCCAATATACCAGTCTACGGTCTATTCTAATTATGGAGTTCTGATAAAGAATTATTTGTTAATGTTATCATTTATCTATGCATTGCCCCCCGCCCCGGAAATACGTATGTGGCAGGCGAGTATTATTGGTCCATGTCCACATGATAACTAACAATATAGAGTAAAAAAAAAAAGTCGTAACAACAAACTTCACTTGCGGTAAAAGTCAAATTTCATCAATAACTGAGAACATTCTTAAAGAATCCTGGAAACAGCTTTTACAATTTTTTCAATACTAACTTTCATATCCTGACAATCTTAATGTATCAAGTATCTTTACAACAAGACCATAGTAACACTGGTAAGAACCCAGTATATACGGACAATAAGTGTCACGGCCTTATCTTACCTATAACGACTTTACCATATTGTTTCAATATGACCAAAGCAGCAAAGCCATACATCCATTAAGTCACGAGAGTACAGGTGGCGCCACCTGCATCGACACCCGAGGACGAAGTTCGTTCTGGCGAATGTCACTGACACTGCCACTAACCGCTTCCATGTTGTGTCATCCTGTCTGGTCAAGAATCATAAGACAAAAACCTTTCCTTTGTTACGCCATCCGCTATTTTGCTCTCTCGGTATCTTTGGATTACATGAAATTTTCCAGAAGATCTTTGATCATAAAAACAACTTGAAACTATGTAACATATACTTGTTCAAAATGTCTTGGCTGCGATGACTAGAGAGCCTCTATTTTTTTAAATGTACGGGCGATACAATAAAGGTTTGCCACACGATTATATGATCGTAACCCCTAACACTGCAGGACACTTCATGGAAGAAATTTGCACCAGTGAAAGCGACATCTACCGGGCAAGTCTGATAGTAAAGCTTCGTTTAGAATCACAAAAGACAAAAGTAGAGATCGTATCTGCGGAAAGGTCTAAATGGTCATTCGATGCTTAGGCGCAGAAATACCACGGTGTCTTTTAAATTAATTCTTGCACTCGGGGTTCAACAAAATTAATCACGGGAGGCGTTACACCTTGAAGTTAAACCTGTGTGTGAACTCCCATACTGTGAAACGCTCATCTTGAGCACAGTCGCCCCCTTGTGGCATTTGTTCTCCTTTGTGCGAGCCTAAAACATTGGTCACTTGTTGAATACACCATGTATCTACCCTACCGTCGCTATGTTGGTATTTTCCTATTAGACGCCCATAAGTATGACCACGTGGTTCTACCTGCCAATAGGTAAAGCGCTCAATCCGCCCCTCTGGACATTCCATCAGTACCAGCAGCAGAGAGGGATACAAGATGCGCACGCACTTGTCTTTGAATTTTAACATACCGTTTTCAGTCAGATGGAAGAAGTTCTGCGGCATGATCCTGTGTACGAAACAGTTATATGTGATTCCTACGTAATAATCTGGTTTCATTTCAAAACAACCCTGAGTATCCGTGTTCATGACTTCACCGTACCAGCGGGCCTCCATCGGCGGGATTTCCAGGCGGGGCAAAACGTTATGCATATACCATTCAAAGTTTTTGCACTGTAGTCTCTTTCGTAAATCTCTCCGCCTCTGCACAGAGCTCCATTCTTCTTTGGTGAAATTAACTCTGTTGAATTCGTAAACTCGAGAACAACCATAGAAATACTTCTTCATTCCATCCATCCACACTTCAGCCACGCGCATAGAGTTCTTTTGCAAGATCGATTCGTCTTTACCAAAGCGGTTGTAGAACTGTTTGAACACGTGACCCACACGTGAACACGGCACAGTTTCCACGAGACCTCCGCACTGCCATGCTCTGAATGATAATTCTATGTTTTCTCCTCCCCAGATCTTCAAATCACTGTCAAATCCACCGAGCTCGAAGAAGTACTGCTTCCGGACTGCGATGATGCAACCCACGAGGATCGGCGTCCAAAATGATCGCCCGGTGTCCCATATTTCTTGCGCTTCGTGATCTGGAAGCGCCAACCACTTGTATCTGCAAGAACATAAACGGGTCCCATAGTTATACACAAAAGCATTTAACTTTAGTACAAAATGAAAATTGCTGAGGTTTACTCATTTAATTATCCCATTAATTCATATAGTACAACAAGGCAAAAATGCAGCAAAATGTCTCGACTTCACAATCATGACTTTTATGGTGATAAAAAAAATATACTAAATTACCACATCCTACGAAACATTTTAAGCACTGGGGGGGGGGACCAATCGTTCAAATGTGTATTGTCGCTCTGACGCCACCCGCCCACTCTGGCGTTAAATATCTTTTGAGGTATAGTGGGGCCACCTTGATTTTGAGGAACTAAATTATTGCGGTTCCTTTACCGCAGTATGTTCCAGGCGGGTGCCTGTGATAGGTATTCCTGTTATCTGTGTCATAGCACTCTTAGTCTATATTTAAATTATTTCCCCCAATATTGTGTCTGTGCAAACTGTGTCAATTAAGCAAACAAATGAAAGGTATTTTATATATTCTCTCCGACCACTCCTGTGTTATCCATTATCTATTTATCTTTGATCCTGATCTAAGTCATGATCAAAATATAGGACATCAGACGATATATAAGACCATTAGACATTTACCGCACTATAATTACTATCTTTACGCCACGTCATAACGCCTTTAAAGGTGTCAATCGGTCGTTTCGTGCATTACGATTTACTCAAACAGTTTCTGGTGCCTTGGCCAGAATCGCGTACAGACAACATGGTTGAAACAGGTGGAACTTCCTTTACGCTTCATGATAATAATATCTTGGATATAAAACACAGTAAGTACTAGAATTCTCCGGTAGTAACAGGCAACATGTAAATATATCCAATACTGGTTGTTTGATAACTATATATATTGTTTTAACTTAAATGTTTAACTTAGTTTAAAATAATAAAATAATATTAATTACTAGTATAGTCCCAGTTTGTTATTTATAAAAAGGCAAACCTGATACTTTGATGTTGCAAATCGTTCTTAACGTCAAGTTAAGCATACGCCTACAAATACACAAGATCAGTCACTCAGATCGCACCTGTATCTACCATTTTTCTGCTAATTGATAAAAAAAAACAAAATCCTGCTGGACCGTTCCCCTCCCTCACATCCCAATCCCCCTTGTTTCCTGCTCTAGTTACTTTGAGTACCATAAATGTTTTAATAAGTCTACTCTTGAGCTCAAAATGAATGTTAGGCTTTGCCAATTATGGATCTGTTGCCTCTTCTACGCAATCATATTATATTCTTCGACAAAGCGTTTAGCCTGGTCAGGCATGTCTTTATTGTCATGACTTACAATATTACTGATATTATTATTGACTGAACGCTATTAGCTGAACGTTAATGTACTTAACATTTACATAAGTATTTACTGCAAAACCAATTGCTCACCAGCGCTATCTGATGTTATGCTTCTATGAATTTTTCGTTTTAAAGTTTCAATAAAATTTTGCTATTTATGACAACCTCTCTTTTTCTCCAAACATATTTTCCCCACAGAGTCATCTTATTTTATAGTTGTCCCATCGTTTTCTTTTGTGTAAATCCAATTTTCAATTGCCCAACTCACCCGTAACACCAATGAGTATACAGTTTACCAAAGCAAGTGAGTATAACGAGTCTCTGATATTTAAACTGCTCACACTCCATATAAGTTGACCAACATGGTGGATTTTATATTAGTTGATCAACATAACATGGTAGACATCGGCTTGTTTCTTTGCAGTGCGGCTTACTGATTCTGTGCGGTTTTTGAAGATATTATGGGACTTAAAAGAAAGACATCTAGTGGACACATATTAATGGCCCAGTCGATGCAATGGTTTTCTCGGACAGAGCCATTTAACAGGCTCTCATTGTATCGTAATGCTTAGAACAGGTACTGCCACCAAGCGGCAAATATATAACTAATTTACGACTCTCTGACAGACTATTTCATATGAGCTGGAACGGGAGTTACGTGTATCGGTGCATGGAATCACATTTTATTTACGCACCTTAGTGGCAAACATAAATACTTCGGCTCTGACAGGGTTAGTGGACACAGCGGAGCGGACGTCTGAAGTTAACAAGTGCACCGCAAACGTGCATAATAAGCCCGTCGTATATTTGGTGACCCTGACCTCATTAAATATGCGTGAATTTTCATGAGGCGGTTATTCAGGTGAGAAACTCTATGTGAAAAAATGTATAATGAGTTTCAAGAAAATCCATAGGAGTTTTGGTAAGTCACCAAGGTGCCTCCAAAGTGTGGTGACCTCTGACCTCATTAAATATGCATGGAGTTTGCTTGAAATCAAATTTAGGCAAGATATTTTATTGGTTAACATTTCTGATGAGTTTTATCAAAATCCTTGATATTCTTCGTAAGTTATCGCAGCGACAGCACAAAGTACCTACCATAATGACCCAACAAAGTAGCCTGGTAACCTCTGCATGACCTCATGAGATATGCGTGAAATCTGCTGAGAATCTAATTGAAGTGAAAAACTCTTTTGGTAAACATGTACATTCTATAGGATTTTTGTGAAGTTACCAAGGTGCCTACTAAAAACGACTACCTGAAACCCCCGCCGGGATCAACTGGATTTAGCTTTCCTGCTAATCCACCCTGTGTCCTTATATATATTAAGAGTGTCACGCTTGACGAAAACTGGTCAAAGATGCACGGGAAGGCAGCGGCCCCGATTTAATCGTTACTGATGAGTGCTTCGTCGCTGGCTGGGGAAAAAATCGGCCACAGACACATGGTATGATCATTCGGATTAAGACTATATGTTGATCCAGATTGCCTTGAACATTTAATAGATTTAATGGATTACTTATTACCCTGATGTTAATCTTTTTAATAAAGGTAAAGATGATACGGAGGTATCTGTGAAATGGCTTATTTTTATATCTCTGTTACTGTCCAAATCTATGTAAGGGTGCGTCACGACTCACCGTACAAGAACTTTCAGTACCTAATGCCCCCCAAAGATGGTCGTGATATCACGACCGATTAAATATACATTGATCTATGTTCACAAAGCCAACTGTATCATACAGTACACACAGCATGCAGATCCGTAATCGAGCGTGAATGTATTTTTTGTATCATTTACATTTTAATATAAAAAATAGTCGCACTCTCTTGCGTAGTAGTAATTGATAGGTACTGCGTGTCTAAACAAAATGAACGCATATATGGTATTGCCTCAATCACGTTTAGCAGTCATCAGCAGTCTACATAAACTGGTATACAGTTCAATGTAGATGTCATGAGATTAAACCATAGTCCACCATGACATAACCATCGCGGAGAGATCTGACATTACTATAATAAATTTAGTCCGGGTGAAGACATGATATGGCCCCAATTTATGCAACGTCAACATTTAGCACCTCGCCTCCTGACCCTCCTGTCCCGTGCTCCGTGGCATTCATGCGGTCCTCGCTTCACCTGTATGTATCACACATTGTGAAAAGACCGCTGGAGTCTTGACCACAATATAAGTAGGGTTAAGCAGGTCATTTCCCTGAATTTGTCCTGTGAGTTGACCCTGGAGAATAATGGTATAATCTTTCAAAGCGCACATGAGATAGCCGAGACGGACCTTTCTGGATGAAATTACTCAAGTGTGACCGACCTTCGGTTCCTGGTTATTTGTGTCGTGGACTTTACTTGATGAATACAATCTCCGCTATAGAACAAGTGGCCCATGGACCATGACGCTCAGCTTTATCGAACTGGGTACTCATTTCTTTTATTAATGTGATATATCGTCTGTGAGAATGATAGCCTATGGCTATTGTTACTATGTTGTAAAAAGGACGGAAAAGAGAATTTTGTACTGTTGGTATTTTGTATTTTGACATGTATTATAAGAATAAGGTGCCCTAATTTCAATATTCAAAGGAGACTTGCCAAGGAACCCTTAGATTTTACTACAGAAGGTTCAAAGGATAATGCACACAATTTTTAACCATCTGACGTTCATTTTGCTGCTATCATGTTTTTGGCCTTAAACTTGCAGGTTTCCAATGGGATTTGCCAAGAGCTGCCTGGATGTTGTGTTAGAGGATTTTAGGGCTTAAGGATACAATCTGTGTCCTATCTGACTGTACCTGACATGTTTTATAAGAATTTCAGGATTCAAAGGAGATTTGCCAAGGACATCCCTGGAATTTACAGTAGAAGGTTCCAAGGAAAATAGTATTTACAATTTGTACCCTTTCTCTTTGGTTGCTCAAGTTCATATTTTTGGCTCATGGCTCATAGAGTATAGCCTTTTAGATAACCTAACCTAATTTCAAGTTTCCATAAAAGATTTGCATAGAACCTCCCTCGATGCTGCGATGAGGCCTAATGGATACAATTTGTGCCCATCAGACATTCAAAGTGCTTAAATGACGTCTTTTTTCACGTTTCTAAATACATTTGCCCAGGACCACCCGAAATGTCACGTTAGAAGATTTTTGGCCTAACGGAATCAATGTGTGCCCAATCTGAGTGTCTGGGTACTCAAAATTATGTTTTCGGCCAGTCAGTCACAGAATATAGGTCACCATGACCTTATTTTAAATTTCCAGAGAGACTTGCGTAGACCTCCCTGGATGTTGCGTTAGAAGATTCTTGGCCTAAGGCAAACAAATAAAAAATAAAAATATAATAAATAAACTAGATGTGGTCGGACAATGGTCCTCAGAGGGCCCCGCGTTTGTGCTAGTGCTGGACTAGTTTACATATGGGTGAAAAAATTAAGTTAAATTTGAAAAATATGACAAACAGAAATAGGTTTTTATCCATATGCATGAGGGAAAAAATCCTACTGGATCAATGATATTAAAGAAGATATGTCTGAAATAATGTGTGCAATAGGAAATCACCAAATGTAGTCTGTTAACCATATTTGATTTTGAGCAAGTCTGTAATTCAATAAGTCTGGAGCCCTCATACGCAAAATTGGGAAAGCTGCAGTAGGTTGTTGTTGAGTTATTGCGTGCAAAATAAAATCAGCGATTGGGCTGTGGCGGCCATATTGTAATTCCAACACGTCTGTAATTCAATAGGTCTGGAGCCCTCATAAGTACCAACCATCCCTGTAAATTTGGGAAAGCTGCAGTATGTTGTTGTTGAATTATCGCGTGCGAAAGAAAATCAGCGATTGGGCTGTGGCGGCCATATTGGAATTCCGACAGGTCTATAATTCAATAGGTCTGGAGCCCTTATAGGTACCAAGCATCCACGAGAATTTGGGAAAGCTGCAGTAAGTTGTTGTTGAGTTATTGTGTGCGAAAGAAAATCAGCGATCAGGCTGTGGCGGCCATATTGGAATTCAGAAAGGTCTGTTATTCAATAGGTCTGGAGCCCTCATAGGTACCAATCATCCCTGTGAATTTGGGAAAGCTGCAGTAGGTTGTTGTTGAGTTATCGTGCGCGAAAGAAAATCAGCGATTGGGCTGTGGCGGCCATATTGTAATTCCAACAGGTCTGTAATTCGATAGGTCTGGAGCCCTCATAGATACCAATAATCCCTGTGAATTTGGTACAGCTGCAGTAGGTTGTTGTTGAGTTATCGCATGCGAAAGAAACTCAGCGATCGGGCTGTGGTGGCCATACTGGAATTCCGAAAGGTCTGTATTTCAATAGGTCTGGAGCTCTCATAGGTACCAATCATCCCTGTAAATTTTGGAAAGCTGCAGTATGTTGTTGTTGAGTTATCGCGCGCTAAAGAAAGTGTCACTGACGGAAGGACGGATGGACGGAAGGACGGAAAGACGGACTGACACGGTGATCACTATAGGCCACCGCTTTTCAAGCGGGGCCTTAATAAAAGGTATGGTTCTCAGGCACTTTATTTCCAAAAATCAGTGCGGGCGGGCGACATTTTATTTTTTTTTTACCTTTTTTTGTCATATTATCAGGGAAAAGCATGATAATAACAGATTTTTTTGCTAAAGCTAAACAGAAAAAGCACAACATAACAAAGGAAATCTGGGCAATTTGTATAATTTTATCTTCCTGAAATATGAAAATCAAAATAATTTTTGATGCGGGGGTTAAAATTGACGCGGGCGGTGCCTGAGAACCATACTTTTTATTTATTTTTTTTTGCCTAAGGCCAAAATAAAAAAGGGTATGGTTCTCAGGCACTTTTTTCATAAATCAGTTCGGGCGGGCGGGCGGTATTTTATTTTTTACCATTTTTTGTGTGTTTCGATAAAAATGTCACATGATCAGGGAAAAGCATAAAAATAAAAGATTTTTTTTAGCTGAACAGGTAAAGGCACTACATTTATTGAACTATTTTATCTTCCTGAATGATAAAAATCAAAATAAAGATTGTTGATGGGGGGGGGGGGGGGGGTTAATTGACGCGGGCGGTGCCTGAGAACCATACCTTTTTTTTAGGCCTAATAAATATAATTTGTGCCCACCTGACATTCAGGGTGCTCATATGATACTTTTTTTTCCCTATAGGTCACAGAATTTAGGTCACAGTAACCAGATTTCACGTATCCACATACATTTGCACAGGTACTCCCTAAATATTACATTAGAAGATTCAAGGCATAACGAAATCAATTTGTGCCCCATCTGACTGTCTCGATGCTTAAAATCACGTTGCAGAATATAGTTCACCATGACCTAATTTCAGGTTTTTAAAAAAAATTGCCTAGAAACTCTCTGGATGTTGCGTTAGAATATTCTAGGCATGACAGATACGATTTGTGCCCACCTGACATTCAGAGTGCTCATGTGATATCTTTTTCCAATATGTCGCAGAATATAGGTCACAGTGACCTTATTTCATGTTTCCAATGACATTTGCCTAGGATTTCCCTGAATATTACAAGATTCTAGGACTTATGGATACAATTTGTGCCCAGTCTGACTGTCTGGCGGCTCAAAATCAGGTTTTCGGACCGTAGGTCACAGAATATGACCTAATTTCAGGTTTCCAAGAAGATTTCTAGGTTTAACAGTTACGATCTGTGCCCTGTTAACGGAGGGACGGTCGGACTACAGGACGGTCGGACGGATGGCGGACACAGGGTGATCGCTATAGCTCAGATGGCTTAAAGTCCGCTGAGCTAATTATATACGCTTCATGCGGAGAGGCAGCGCCGGACTTTGTGTCTGTAAAGGTTTTCTTTCCTAAGCTTCTCAATGCAATAGTTTTGTACAAGGTCGACTCGTAACACCTGCACACTTGTTTACTTGTCCTGTGGCAGGGTGCTCAGATCCCCCTCCCAAGATTATGTATATCCATCCTTGCCACTTGGCTGGTGGTCATTCCTACATCTCAAGATGTTCATAACTTGCTCAATGAGCATGAAGATAACATAAAAATAAGCGATAAAACCCTGCTGCTAGAACATGTCCAGATGTATAGATATGTTGTTGAACATTGCTAAGCCACGCATGTTTTTGTTAAACAATTTAATAGCGACCACGTATATAGTTTAAGTGATAATCTAATCATCTGATTTTTAATGTGACAACAAATCCTGTAAATCAAGCAGGACTGGTCTGATTTGGCTCTGAAATGGGCATATGTTCATAAAGTATCCCTACCGTAAAAAACGTTTTTTCTCTAATCTGCATGTATCGCGTGAAAAATAGATGTAAACAATATTTTATTGTAAGACCAACTGATTACACTTGGGAAAAACAAATACCTTTTATGGCTTCGACCATGTAACTGAGATGTAAATTTCACAACTATACTTGTGGTAAATATAGAAGTTTACACTACAAATATCGATAGTTTGATGTCAGGATGGACTTGTCGGGCTCGACATCGATATGAATATAAAGCCCTCAAGTCACGTGGTGACCGATTACAAGTCCACGTAAACGTGTTGAATTGTCAGTATGGCTATCTATAGGTGTAAAATCTACTTGTCTGTAAAAATGTTGCGCATCGTTAGCTTGGCAGCAAAAGTCATTAACCACCCACCGTGGAGAGAAACATTAAAAGTTACATACCGTTAAGTACTCTAGTACAAAGAAGTATTCATTTGTTACTTTACAGTGCTTTGATTTGTAGGTTTTAATCAAACTTTCATATATTGAACATTTCTTCTTCATATACATGTATACTAATATGTACATCACATTATTATTCGTACTTGTTCCTCCTCGAATTTTGCTCTAATTACATTACTGTTCCATTAACTATGGAACATGTGATTTTTTTTTTATTAAAATGGTCATAAAGGACATTGTGTTTTCTTTTAATTTCGCTATATATTGTTGGGATATAATTGACAATTTTACCCTGATAGGATCAATTTTAGAATGGAAATTATTGCAATAAATAAATAAATAATAAATTAGGAGATTATTTGACACTTCTATCTTATCATGACGTAAATAGGTAGCCTTATAATGTATACATCACGTGAATGAGCAACGTATTCTTTTTTTCAAATCCGCAATGGCGGTTAAAACTTTTTTTACTCTTAGTTAATTGTATACATTGTACGTTGTTTCGTATAAGCATTAAAGACGATTTATTCAATGTATTATAGTTGAGGGAAAATGTTCATTTCATAAAAGCACAACTTCCAATAAAACTCTTGCCAACCCGCAGCGATCTTATTAATGCTTCAGAAGACCTACATTACGTTAATTATTGAGTGGTGCGCAACCAGTTTAAGAATATTTATGGAAAATACATGTAATATATGGGGGTTTAGTTGATATTACTCACGTAAGACTCCAACTGAAAGCACCCACGTGGACGGTTTTGCCATAAACATATTGGATGTTGTCCTTTTCCACTCCGTCTACCGATGGCTGCAGCACAGCGTTCGGGTGTTTCCGTAACTCGTCGAGAAGTGGTTCGAGCCATACATTGTTGTTTTCTGTGTGGGCGTCCTGGAAAATTAGAACGTCACCCTCGGCCTGTTCTGCGCCCAGCATTCGCGCCTGCAAAAAATGAATATATTTTTTCATGAAAACAGCTCAATTAACAGAAATATCGTCTCATCTGTCATATCGGTATTCTTATACCGGTAATCGAGTTTTCTCTTAATATTAGATACCATTAGTCCCTGAGGTATTTACCGTTAGCAAATTGGGCTTGTTGGAATAGGCCTAACCCCATTTGTACCACTTGTCGACCTTCACCTTTATCTACAGCAATGACGGCATCCAGAGAGCAAATAATAAAACCAAGGTTTTACTATTAAAATAATTGATTTGAGTGTCAAATAAAATTGAACAAATATGATAAATCAGTTTCTTTTATTGGGCCATTTATTTTGATAATTTTGTACCGAAAGGTTGCAAGTCGTTTGCTCCTTTGCACCATTTGACATCTGGTGATCACCAACAATGCCAGGTTATGAATTCAGCAGAAAGTCTATGAATTGTAAGTTTTTAATAAGAAGTTTATGACGTTTTAAATCAAACCACTTTAATATAAACAATAATCATATCTAGTTAATGCTAATAGAGAAGTCTGGTCCCCTGCGTATGTATGTCATATGACATGAGAACTGTAAAGCCTATTCACACTGTATTGAGAAAACAAAGGGTCGTGCCATCAAAGGCACGAGAAAATGGTCCTGTACACGTGTAAGCCCGAAGAGGAAGTGAAGTTGTTTGTATTGTTTAAGCTTGCATGACGTCGACGCAAGTGTTTTCACTAGGTGAATCCCAAAGTTACAGATACAAGATAGTCATTTATAGAACACACCAGGCGTTTAGTTTTGGCTTTGGTAGGCCTATACACAGCGTTTAAGAAAAGCGAATGAAAGACCAATATACATACATACAACTAGAGCACAGTCAGAGAGCGCATGCCTCTTCCAATGCGGCTTAATACCTAATTCTGATTGCGCACCTCGATCCATAATAATGCACCTCGATCCATAATAATTCAACTATCTATGAATTGTTTCAAAACTACCGCTCCACAAACATTTAAACATATTTTTCAGCTAGCTTGCAGATTGTTACAGAAAGAAATAAAGCACAGGCAAACACACAGTGCTGTTGTTTCCACCCTTGGATGTATGCTGTCTCCACCGAGTTTGGCTTGTTGTCACCTAGTTAGTTAGTTTGACTAGAATACGGAGGATTACACGAAAAATGATGAAACAGATACTTTCATGGGGAGTTGGGTACGCATGGACCATCTAACAGCCCATTAAAATGTGCGTGTGGCAATCGGAACAGCTCGGCTGAATCCGTTGGTTTCCAGCCTCGGATTATCTATGGCCCAATGTTACAATACCAATTATGGCGAAAGTGGCCGGAAATCCACCGGGTTACCATTTCTATTGACCCGTATAAGAAAAGAACATAGTTTTCTTAAAGAATGCATTGAATTGTGAAAAAAATGTGTATTATATGGGCTTGATATATTGCTAACCATCAAATATGACCAGGTTCCGACAGTAATTTAACAAGAAAGTTCAGTTTATCACAAATGACACGAGGGTCCTAAAACTCGGAGACTTGCACTCGGAGGCAAGGGTCTCGAGAAATCAGTCCATCTCGAGTCGAATAAAAATTAACTCTTATGTATTATAAAGACTTATGTACATGTACAAGTTCTAAAAGATTATTACAAATGACCAACACTATAGGAGGCCCTAAGTGGCAAGCTTTGCTCAGCATCGGGAGCTATAAATATAATTAACCATAATATTAAACGTATGAGTGAACTAACTTAAATATGTATATATGATAATCCGAAATTTAAATTTTTAAATTGCTTTTACAGGATATTCGTTTTGGACTCGGATTTTGTACTCGGATTCCAAATGAAGCGGACTCGGAGACGGATTGGACTCGAACCTTGAGATCTCTGACTTGGACTTGGACTCGAGTGGCCTGTGCTCGGACTTGCGTTCGGACTGGATGGTGTGGACTCGGCTACATCACTGGATCCGACCAAAGGAGTGGATCGTGTCGGATTGTTTTGCCTTTTCGGAGGTTTGCGCTCTGCTGAGTGCAGTCTTGTTTGGAAAAAAATGCATGCCTTTCCCCTGGAGACTTTTTTCTTGGTTATTTATATTGCATGGGTTCAAATGATGCCAATAACATACACCTCTTCATTAAATGGTCTTCATACCCAATGAGACAATATATGTTAGTTTTGGGGGAAAATTACAATGAATTCAGCAAATTTCGATTTGGCTTAGATTTCGTGGTTAAAATGAAAATGCATACATCACATATAGAGTTATTTATGAAACACCAATAAGTCCAAGTAAATGAAGGACATATATTAATTTTAAATATTTGTCGCGACTTTTTTTTGTACCATGGTAATAAATGAAAAAAAAAATCTATATATAACATGCAGGTGTAAACAAAGCTAAGTATTAATCTCGAGGTGCATAACCTAAATAAATGTATTAATCTCAGATGCTGTTTTTTACCAATCGACGTATCCATATAGATTGATGAATTGGAAATGGGGCACTCACTTTGATAAGCCCGACGCGGCTTCTGGTTCGCAGCAGACGAACTTTCGGGAGCTGGTTGACGTAACGGTCTAATGGTTCCTTCAGGTTCACATTGTCACTGTGGTCATCCACTAAGATGATCTCTTTGAGAAGCTTGTCGGGGGTCCGGTTAAGAATACTGTGGACGGCACGGAGCAGCATGGACAATGCTTCATTGTTAAATATCATAATGACAGAAGCGGTGCCCAGGAATGTGTAATCATATACTTTCTCAGCGCACACAACCGGTCTGCTGTCGGGAATAGCACGGTCGAACGATATTCTGTCACTGAGTGTAACGTTTATATTGTAGACTTTGTCCGAAGGTCGTTGTTGGTGTTTGAGGATGTCATCCCATGTTTCCTTCAGTTTCGCCCTCGCTTTTTGGCTTAAGACATGCATGGCCATACGTTGTTTGAGGGGGTCAATAGGCTCTTGCCGTTTTCCCTTCCCCATTTGGTTCATTATGTCTGCTGGGTTAAACAAGGTATCGGCAAAACCAAGGCCACCTTTTGGACCCGTAAGGATATCATATGAGTCCTCTGGGACTTTTTTAATTTTCCTGGCAGCATATGTGGATTCTGAAGTTTCATCTTTTAATTTGGAAATAAAAAAGAATGTAGATACCATAAAGAATACAGCCGCTAGCAGACAGGTTTGTTTTATAGTCGACGAGGGGGCACGGAGGTCCACCACCGTTCCAAATACATGAACTCTCATTTTGATTATTATCAATTATATGACTAGACAGGAGTCAACAAGTATATAGCAGACGACACTACCTTGGTACGACAGTTGCCACAAAGCGGTTTCTTCAGTACAGGAGGGTGTGGGGCGTGGCGGCTGCGACAGAGAGCCTGTACAACGGGTCTGTTCACCTGTCCTGTGTGTACACGTCCAGGCAAGTCTCTGAAAAACCACGCGCCTGTCTGTTCCACGTCAAACTGTACTCTTGGGGCCGAAAATTGAACACTTTGCCGGTAATTAATTCTTTCGCTCTTTAACTAGTATTCCAAACTTGATAACCATGCTTGTTTTGAAAGGAAGTCTGCTCTTCCGGACGGAAGCGGTTTTGTGGAGGTATGTATAATATACACACCTGTGTCGTGAACATAAACGTGGCTTCCTTAGAGAAATAGGACAGACACACGCTGTCCCTCACGCACAGCGGTGAGACCGGGAGAATGCGGCGAGGCGGAACAGTCCAAATAACGCGGGGTCCTGGCCCGGGTGACGGTGCTTCAAGGGCGACATCTAGTGGCAGTTGCGGTAAAGAAGACCATCACATCCTGTGTTTTCAGGTGACATGCTGGCTTTGAATAACAAGGTGTAGGTGTCACTGTGTGTTATTCTGCTCTCATCGTCACGACTATTATTCACACATTTCTTCCTTCAGAAAGTTTCATTTATGACCGACAATGTCAAATGTGGTAAACGTGGTACCAGTTATCCTTCTGCCTGCCGTTAACCATGAACCATACTTAGTAACCGTAAGGCCAAGGAAGTTCAAACTTCACAGGACTTGTCAGTTGTCAGTATCACCTAACGTTTTAGTTAATTTCAACAAATAAATGTGATAAATAGGCTCCATAACAGGATTTTCAAAGACTTCAGTATAATCACTAGGCAATAACCCAGAAAAGAGAAAATTCAATTCGTTAATACAAAAATACTCATTTACCTCGTATAGTGTGTCTGCTGAAATAAGTAATTTTTTTTAGGATAGTTTCATTGCCAGTTGGCGCCACTATATAATCGTGATGGGGTAACCATGCATGTGATATTACTTATTTATTCTGTTCGGTGCACCAGGATTAATCCAGATGTTATACAACCAGAAGATAAGAATTAAAAAAAAGGCTTTGAAAGAAAATATCGCAAAAACATGAGGACAAGAGGGAATGAAATGGAGAGTAGTGGCGGGGTGGAAGATGCATTGATAATTGAATATTTCACATATTCTTATCAAACTGAGCGAAAAATCAGTAAGCATGCTATAAATATGTAAGAATAAGGTATTTTACATTAAAATATTTCCTTTCAAATAAATGTATGAATGTGATTTTATTTCTAGCTTTTAGTGCATCACTTGTTACTACATATGTCTAATGTGTCTATTCTGTGATGTAGGAATCGAGACCACGTTTCAGATTTCGTACCGAAGGCAACCCTTTGAGACTCGGGATCGTTTTGCTAAAATTAATATATATAATATATATCATGGTAATATTAACTAAATTTCCCATAGAATTTAAACAAAATCTGATATGGCCTTAATTCTTTTCTTATAACATTCCCCTTAACAAGTCTATTCTTTGAAGTATTCTTAGGCCGTATCCGTATTTGGTTCCAGATAATACTAAACCGGTTTACTTTAGTCTCGAAATAGCCCGCTTTCCGTCCGCACTACAGCTCGCTTTATAAAAGCTTAAACCGGTTTATACAACACAAATTGAGTTTGCTGTCCGCACTTGGTCTGTAATCCCATGCAGGTCTGCAAATGAGCGCTCCCTCGCGCAACGCATGCTGGGGCAACATCACGGATAGCGATCAAGGTCGTCCGCTGAAACTGGACTCATTCGGACCGGAAGCGGGTTTGCCTGTACGCACTAGAAACGGGATTAATTTGAACCGGACTAAAGTAAACCTTACAACTGTAGAATGTCTTTCAGGCGGACTACAGTAAACCGAACTGATGCGGATTGTTTGCTAGTGCGGACACGGCCTAATTTAATATTTTTTCCGTAGCCATGGCAACGAAAACCCAAGATTGTCACAAATATGGTCCAAATAAAATTAATCAGATATATTCAAGTTTGACCTTTGACCTCCATGGGCATCACACAGGAAACAAGGGCAATGCAATATATATGCAATGTTTTTGCCAACACCTCCTTTCAGGTACCCATCACTAGACATTACTTTTATATTCTTCCCGAAATGCTCAGTCACCAGGTGACATAATGTGGAAGCTATATTTATAAACAGCAACCTTTTTAGCACCTAAAAGTTTGATTCTAGAACAATGTTTTGGTACACATTACTGAATCAGTGTAAAAGAAGCGTGGGGAAATGTTCTTTTCAACAGAGCCCTGACATGTTTCAATTAAACAACAGAATATGTGGCCAGTCATGAATATTTATATCTCTTCACTATAGTGTTGATCGAGTCCTAATTAAGCAGTCTTGTCTGTCTCGGGCGAACCCAATCGAGAATTCTGTAGTATGATTTCGAATGATGAAGAGACCAGTGTTTTCTGTTTTCTTTCTTTCGTATTATTAAAAATTAAATTGTTATCCCGATGGTCGAGTCACGTTGGGCGCTGCTTCGCAACACAAATTGTCGTTTGAGAGTTATCGAAGGCTACGGCGAAGCGTTTTACGATGTGTTTTGACACGCGGCGAATCCAGCAAGTTAAAAAACATGTATGTTCTCATATCGATATGGGCGGCAAACGCATAGGAATTCAGCCTGAATGATGTCACACGAAGAGCTCCCCGCACCTGTGCTGCATGTCCTCGTGTCTCAGAGTCCTATTCAGCAATGTCAGGAGGCCTGCGACTGCCGCGCTTATATGGAAAAGGGTATTCTTATTAATTTCGCTCGAATAGAACAAACAGAACATTATTATCTCGTTGCCACGCGATATTTTCTCGTTCCCACGCGATAGTACTCGTTCCCACGCGATAATTATCTCATTCCCACGCGAGAGTATCTCGTTACAATGTTAAAATTCTGTCTGTTGTGTCATATCTGTTACATATCAGAGCAGTCATGCAATTGTTTGTGTATGTTTTTGTGTATGCGTTTACGCAGACTGCTTTGAGGTAAATTCTACAGTGGTTTTCATTGTTGGTTCAAGATTTATCCGGATATATTTGTAAAAAAAAAACTTGCCTACAACCTGTGTTTAGGGAAAACGTTGTTGAGTTTGTTTAGGGTTACTGATTTTTAGGTTAGGGTAGAGGTTGTATAAACCCTTGTGTACTAAACATATTAAACAAGCTGAAACACTTATCATTTTGTATTTTATCTTAAGAAAAACTTACATTTTTAGATTTAGGGTTATGGATAAGAATGAGGGTTATATAATCCCGAGTAAAACGAACAGGAGAAAAACCTGTCGCTTTTGTTATGTCTCGCGGAAAAATCTTACAACAAAAGATGTTAACCATGACACTTCAATGAAGGTTAAATAAGGGGTGGGGGTGATCGAGGGGGTGGGGGAGGGCACTTTTATAGATGACGTAGTGGGCCACCAAGTACCTTTTGCCCTCTCACTCTTACGGGGTATAAAACATTTTTTAAAAATAGATATTGAGAGAAATTTGGTCAATTTCCCCCACAGGTCTTTCACATTTCCGGTCTCAGTGTAACAAGCCCGCACCATATGCATGCAACAAAATCGACCATAATCTTAATTTAGTGTACAGAATCATGTGTCAAAGAATCAAGATGTAGGTCTTATTATTTTCTATCTATATCTTTCGAGTGGGAACGATATAAAAATCGAGTGGGAATGAGACATTATCGCGTGAGAACGAGATAAATATCGCGTGGGAACGAGATACTATCGCGTGGAAACGAGATAAATATTGCGTGGGAACGAGACACTATGGCGTGAAAACAAAATAAATATTGCGTGGGAACAAGATACTATCGCGTGAGAACGAGATAAATATCGAGTGGGAACGAGATAAATATCGCATAAGAACGAGCTAAAAATAATTTTCTGTATGTCCTCAAAGGGCTTCCGTACTTATTAAATGACAGTTCATAAATAATTACGCTTCCACTTTTTTATCGCTTCTTCGACCCATTATTATATTAAGACCGTATATGTATTTAATCGTAGCCCTGTTCCCGTCGCCAGCAAACGGATACCTGCCCAGCGAGGATGCTGTAGCATATTTAATAGTCAATGTGATAAAATTGTTTTTAAATACATTGATAACTTAATAAGATTATCCATTTTATCAGACTTTGTCTGTGTTATCTCAGGTTTGTCACTTAACCATCAGGTGTCTCCTCGGTGCACAAACCTATATTAAAATTGACGGTGGTGGCTCAAGAAACTCATCTGTGACCACGACTCACAAATGCCCCTTCTCAGCCTTGAACTGTCGGGAGTGAATACAAGTTCAAACTAAGGGGGTCCTTTTTATATTTTCCCCAATAATTCCTCAGGAATTTGTCATTATTTTGCAAGGAATCAGTCGAAGCGCCATGTACCAAAAACTTATCATATATCCAACGGTTGATTTCGGTAGGCCGTCGTATGCAACGGTATCTACCGTATTTGGAATTAAACTGGTCAGCAAGTGCGAAATAAGGAACGGGTAATATGCTAGTCTGATTACGCTCCCAGTGCAGCGGAAATCGAACGCTTCTATTACAACTTCGATTAGATAATTATATAGGGGGTATAGGTAATACATGCACTGTGGGAAGAACGTAATGTTTTATAGATATTATTATCATATTATCACCATAGTGCCGGCATCCTCAGGCTGATGGCGGCGATTTCTGTTATCGATGCATGTATTTATCAAACGCTTACTAGTAGATATGAACACGGTGCTGGTTTTTGTAAGACGGATGATTAAGTAGTCCGGTCGCAAGTACCCAAATCCAGCTGCAATATTTGGACAAGTTAATAGCGCCTCACTGGAAAAAGGAACCTCTCTTTTTAAATATTCACATACAATGTATATTAAATATACATTAAGTATCGAGTTTTCCTCAAGATATTATTATTTCTGCCAATAATTTGCTTACTCCTTGAAACTAGTGGAAATAAAATTGCACTGACACAAAACATACAAGTAGCGCGCACGTCACCTGGTGGCGGTTCAGCGCAACTTCACAAATCAGGATTTTTAAAGCTTCCATTTTTTTTATAAATATCTTCTCCTTGTCTGAGAGTTGTCGGGCATGGTCATGACCTCTGATCACGCAGTCTTGTCATGGTAAACAGATACATCTGGACTTAATCACAAACAGAACCATAAACAGGTGACTTGGCGATATAAAGTGGATGGTTTTCTGGGAAAAATTTGTATGCGGCATAAAGTGAACTAATAGCGTAAAGTAATACACAGATTACTGCAAATATTTATGTATTTTAAATCTGCTTTCACACAGATGTTCGTAAGATAATTGTTAACAGTTTCCAGCAATATAAGAGCAACATAAAATCTAGAAGTTTTTCTGCTTTTTTTTTATAATGTTTTAATCTGAAGAAAACGAGGAAGAAATGATAGTTGGAAATGATAGTTTAATTAGGGGATGTTAAATGTGCTCTGCATCACGTTAAGTCCACTTGCAGCTATGTGTAAATTTCCATAATTCAGACAAAATGTCAGGTACAACTGCCCGGCTCCAGTCTGCCGGTCACAGGCAGTGTTTTTATTTGCCCTTAGGTGGCAGCACCAGTCTCACTGCCCTCGTGCGGGGGCCCTGTCATCCTAGTCTTGATCGTCCCGCCATAGGACACGTGGCTGTATTTATTTTCCCTATATAAAATCTATAAAACCCCTGAGGTTTGGGCCTCTTTTAAATAATTTTCAAAATAAATTTTGATATTAAACTTTTTATTACCTGAGAATTTGTTGTTTCTTCAGTCAAACTAGACCAAGAAAAAGGGGGCTTGTGTATCTCCTTTTTTAACCATCCTTGCCCGAACGCAGTGAAGCCCAAAATACCCCACCAAGCAGTCCCAAACAAGCCTTTGGACAACATCTCTTTGATTGGCCACAGATTTAAAAAAAAATTGACAAATACTGTCCATTTTATTGGAAATTATGCTTAACATACTTAAAAATCAAACAATGGGGTGTTTTTGATGCTCCATCACATGATGGCTAGAGCCAACCAGAGAAAGCCAGTCAGGGCTTGGTGACCCCAGGTCATGTAAACAAATAGGACCACGTGACCCATAGCCGAGTGGGGACTGTGGGGTTCATACTAAAGTCATCATTTATCTGTCCGAAGGGCTGGAAGCGGGGGAGCAGGGGTAATGGCGGGTCGCACCCCCCTATACAAACCTTAAAAATAATCATTATTATACTACAAATTTTTGAACACAGTAAAACCCATTCACGTAAGCTTAATTATACAATTTACCTAATTACCTTATAGTGTAAATGACTTATTAACAAGGGACCAATGGGTCACGGCGCTCAGCTGAAGTTTGAAATTTTTGCAAATGCAAAGTATGCAAAATATTCTATTTTAATGTTTTTCATTTATATAAGAATATGAGAAGCTCAGAGGAAAGGGGCCCTCCTATATATACTTGGTTACAGTAAAGTTCTAAATATATGATTGCAAACTAATACTCTGACAAGACTGTCATGAAGAAAAACAGTAAAAGTTTTGAGATACTGTGATGCATATGAACTTACAGATGGACAGGCAAGTGAACAGAATGGACTAATACCTTTATTTCACTATCAAGGGAATAATGCATTTAAGTTTATATATAAGCCTATTTTTTTTAGCAAATCCACTTTTTCCATTAAAAGATTTTATCTGAAACATTTTTTTTATTTACAAGTTTTATAAATTTTTAATTAAAAAACCTGAAAATATAAGTTAAAATATTAGAAATGTTGCAAAAGTTGCAATCATTATAAAACCAGAGTAAAAAAACTGAAAATATAAGTATAAATATTAGAATTGTTGCAAAAGTTGCAATCATTATATATCCAGAGTGTAGCTCATATTGGGTCATATTATGCATACACATATATTTTATTATTTTTAAATCACAAATGTTTAAGCTGAATTTAAAAGAAAATAATGCCACAACATGGCATCTACAAGATTATTCCTTGAATCACTATTAAAACAGTTTTGCACATTGGAGTTTTCAGTACATGCTTAATTTTATTCACTGAGATAAAATAAAATATTCAGTAAATTTGATAAAATAAAACATCTTTTCAAATAAAGTATACACACTGTTGGTTGAATAAGGGACAAACAATATCATTGTGCCAATTACTGGAATTAATAGTCAATTTCACACCTTGTGAAGTTTTTACTCTTCTGAAGAAAGAAATTACTTATCTGATGAACATCCACACTTTCATAGCAATACACCACTTTGTGGACACAATTAAATGTGCACTTTAATCATTGTAACCCTGGTGGTACGATACAAAATCTAAAATGTAGCTTAGCCTAGAATAAGAATGAATCAAATACAGAAAATAATAACATTCATCTAGTTTATGCACCATCGGGGGGGGGGGTGCAGGGCAGAGGGGAAGCCTGCTGGTAGTGGCCAAGCTGAGCTAAGGCAAGCTGCCTGGGGTGGGTTACATAATGCAAGTGAAGGCTGTACTACTATACTAGGTGGGCTAGATGTAAACAACACTTGACATGGTATATGAAAACTTGAATAAAAGCAACTCTTTTCCATTAATTCCTTTGAAATTTCAGATTTTAAAAGATTAAATCCTTATGTATATATACTCTGAAAATTAAATCAACAGTGCTTACAGGGAAAAAAAGTGCCATTGCCAAAGTTGGACAAAATTTAAGGTACTGATTTTTTATTTATGCTAATAACTCGAAAAATTTGCAAAATTTAGATCTAATTTTGGGTAAACAATTGAATCTTGATTAAATAAAGTTATATTCCTGAAAAAAAGTCTCTAGCTTCAGCAATTCTAATGTTAGGTGAGTAAATATATTTCCTGATTTTTAAAAAATTGCATTATATTTTGGCCCATAACTTCAAAATAATACCCAACACTGATCTAATTTTTTGTATGTTCATAGAAAATGTATGGAAGAATATGAATACTAAATGATCAAAAACAGATCAGTGGTTTTGATATTAGGCAGCCTTGAAGTGTAACAATGGCTTTTTTACGGAAAACGGAGGTTTTTCCTTAATATCTCATAGGAACGAAGTCCTAATGACCCTATTATCGGTATGGTAGGAGATTTTGGGGACATCTAATGGTATGCAAAATTTTGGAATCATAGGTCCAACGGTTTCAAAACGTGTCCTGTTAACGGACGGACGGCCGGACGGACGGACGGACGACGGACAATGGACCACGACTATAGCTCAGATGACTTATAGTCAGCTGAGCTAAAAATGATTTCAAGCAAGCAATCATCTCAACTTTAAAGATATCCTGGATTCGGCACTGGTCCACCTGTTTGTCCATCCGTCCGCCTGTAAACGTTTTGCATGTGACAAAAAATCGAATCCATGCGTTTATATGAGAGCACTGAGGCCTGAACCTCAAATGGTTATTTTTTTTTTTTTTTTTTTGCTCTTGGGAATACATACCAGTCGTTTCGTTCTGAGAGGACGTTATCATACGTTTGCAACAGGTTTAAATACCGAGGAGGAGGAAATAAATAAACATGACTTGAATGTAAAACATTTTAACACATGGAGGTTACTTACTCACAGCATTTCTGTACGATATCATTGATATTAAAGATATTATGCAAAGGGAATCCAAGAAATTCTGTGGAATGTCCCCTTCCTTTTTCCCCCATGTCTTCAGATTTAATGGCCAAGCAGGAGTTCCTTTTTTGTTTGCATTCTTTCCGCCTTTTAAATAAATTACGAGGGCATTTTATTACAATTATAAATAATCTCTAAATAGCAGATCAACATTTTCAGATTCACAGAAAATTCAAATATCGTTGCCATGCAATAGTATGACTGTCACGCTTGATGATTAGGTTAAGTTCAACTAAGCGAAGACAGGTGGCGCTATATGGATTTTATTTTGCCAAACGCGCCAAATATCACTCTACATACATACCCCCTTGGGTGCCTGCATAGATGAGTGATAATTAAATTAGTCATATTGGTTGCCGTCCAGCGCTTAATTTCATGAATAATTCAATGAAACGTAACAAAGTAACAACCGTTTCCATGTGCGCGTATATGCGTGAAAAAAACGCTCATATGATTTTGAAACTGGGGTGTTTCCATGTGTCCGTCAGCATATATATGTGCATGGAATTTGCCACCGGAGCGATTTTCACGCATAGGGTCTGCGTGAACTTTACCATGGTGGAAGGCCTGCTTGATCCAGTGTACAAATATATACGTTTGCTAGTTCACGCATTTACACGCACATGGAAACACATCTGTTTTCACGCATATACGCACATACGCGAACATTGAAACACACCTTAAGTTAAAATAAACTTGGTGTATATAAAGCTGATAAGACGTGTGCATTGTCCCTAACGCTTTTAGAGCATGCGAAAACTTGTTACAAATACAAAGGAACGTTATAAGAAACGGCAACCGTCGTATCAAAAGCAGTTTCGGGTAAAATATTAACGTAAGCAGTTATGAATTTAAAATGCAATATTTATTTCAAGTATAAGATTATGGAAATATTGTGCGTTCTATGTAAAATCACACACATGGGTAATGGACCATTGTTGGAATGGCTCTTTGGTGTCGCAAGGGACGAGTTGTGGCATTTGCTGACCCTCATATGGTGATGAACTTGTTGCCTGCATCACACATCGTCTGTTTCCCTTTAGATCGAAAACAAGTCTAAACGCATCCGGTGTACCCACATACGTCCACCTGCCGAACGTTTCTAGGTCCCCTACAGGACAATCCCTCACAATAAGGATGTAATCATTAGCGGTTATACATTTATCCCTGTGTTTCAGTCGACCTTTGGGTGTGAGAGTAAAATAGTCTTGTGGATTGAGCTTATGACTAAAACATTCTTCTGATACACCAATCACATCATCGGGGAGTACGTGAAAACAACCCGAAAGATAAAAATTATAAATTTCACCGAACATTGTGACGTCATTTGACGGAGTTGGTACATCGGGCGCTATATTAGTGATATACCAGTCAAAATTATGGCACTTAAGTTTGTCTTTTAACACCATTCGATTTTTCACAGCCGTTAACTGTTTGCTGCTGTAGGTCAAATTCCGGAATCCAAAAGGTTTAGAACAAGCGTAAAAATAGTTTTTATAATTATCCATCCAGACATCCGCGACCATCATTAAATTCTTTTGGATAGTATCGGAAGCGTCTTCGAGAAACTGAAATGCAAATGACTTGAACACGTGACCGACGCGTGAACAAGGAACTGTTCGTATTCCTCCGCCACACATCCAAGACAGGAACGACAGTTCGTGGTTCTCGCCGCCCCACACTTCCAGGCCTTCAAACAATCCGCCAATAGAAAAGAAGTAGTTCCTATACGCAGCAAAAGCGCAGCCAACCAGCACAGGGTTGGAAAAAGAATGACCTGTCCGGGTGACTTCTTCTTCTTGGTCTCTTGGGAGCTTCATCCAGACATACCTGTTGAATAAGAGCCATTATGGTAAACAAGAATGATAATAATGACAAGGTAACACCTGACAGTATGACTCCATATTATATATAAGAGTGCCTATATATATCACCTTTATGACTATCACTTTGATGAAAGGTCAATGTTTGAAAATCAGCATTATTGGAGGTCTGGGGCAAACGCCGGCAGAAGTAAAAAAAAAAAAAAGAAAAAAAAAAAGATGTTCTCGTGAATGGTTTATGCATTCGGGAAAACTTTAAAAAATGTTGACTTGAGTATATTCATATAGAAATAAACCCGTCAACCCCTATAAGCCCTCCATCCCTTGTAGAAGAGAGGTTTCATAGTAATGAAATTAAATTTTTTTTCAGCGTGCACTCTAACCTCTTTCATTCGCCCCTTGTTTATCCGCCAACCTCGCCAACCACCTATAAATGACAAAGTCCCGATTTCCATACTACTTATTTACCTCGTTCGTTTGCCAGCCTCGCTACCCGCCATCCGCCAGGTGTTTTTTTTAACCAAAATGTGCGACATTTCCCTTAATCATTCGCCAACTTACTGATTCCAACTTAAGACAAGTCGGGAATATTTCATGAAGCCGGTGTGTTATCGCTCGGGCTCAGCTGACCTGGCCGCGTCTCTGTTTACAACATGTCACGCTACACTGCCTTTTACTGATCAAGTACCCGGTGCCACTAATTAATTAATGACTTAACACCCTTTAGTTGATTGGGGACAGCAGTCATCAGCCGAGTGACCGGTGTTGATCGGCAGGACGGTCCAGAAGCAAACAGTATCCTTCCGCTTCTACAAAGAGTTACGGGTAGCCTTGGGATTGACCACAGTGCACGTATATCTCCTCAGGAATTCGTCAATGCTGATCAGAACATCGGAACGGCACAGCCTTTGATCAAGATATCGTGGAAACAGTGACAGGCAGTGATGATACAGCCAGTCCAGCCTGTGATCCTGAGGAAATAGTCCCCCAACCCCTAAACACATCCGCCGAAGTCCACCAGGCCGTGAAACCGTCTTGCGATATTTCGAGAGTTCGAACTACAGCGATCAGTCCGATATTGGCGCATTTTACAGGATGGACCAAAGAATATCAGCTCCCCAGTCACAAGCTGGTACACAATGCTCCTTTACGGAATTCTTTCGGGGCAGACTCGGATGAAAGAGAAACGGCACAAGGAGAACCGTGGAGAATTTTATATTTTTACCGTATATGTTATACATGTGTATCTTTGTAAATAATTTGTACACACTGTATTTTTCTATAATTGTTTTTAAATTGTTCTTTCTATGTGAATAAAGTAATAACATTTGTACACAGTTTTAAAATGTTGTTTTAAAAATGACTACTTAAAAACGAGCCTAATAAATGCCCGATTTAAACTACCCTGCTCATCCCATTTTGACTCCCCCCCCCTCGATCAACCGCCACCCTCGCTTACCGCCAGAAAATTCCCCGGTCAAGGTTGGTGAATGAAAGAGGTTAGACTGTATATGTAACCTTGTAGTTCCTTTTCAAGTTAAAAACATTTTTAGGCACTCACTTTTAAGTCTGTCGTATCTTTACGCATGTTTAAGGATCACGCATAATAAAAAAGGCTTTATATATGAAACATATCCAACATAATGACCTCACATTGACTTAAATCTTAACCTCACGCAAATGTCCAGAATGTCACATGGTGAGATCAGATGTGATCATGCTATGATATCATTGTGATCTCATCTATATATATATATATATATATATATATATATATATATATATATATATCTCATATATTTATTTATCTATTAGGAGAATATCTATGACAGGAGATTATATAAGCACTTCATGGCGCGGCTAAAGAGACACCTACACATGTTGACATTTAAATAACCAAGTCACGTCTGTTAAAAAGGCGAGAGCTCTTAAGCAATACACATAAAATTAAACCATGAAGTGTTTTAACAGCCTTGACCTGTTGCATTTTATTTACATGCAGTAGCTGATGTTGACGGGATACATGTCACATCAACACCTTCGTCTGTTACTTTTTTGGAAACCTCTCTTGCTCTGCTTCACATGCACTGAACTTTCGATCGGGCTAGACATTTGTAGCTCCCGGTATTTTGAAAAGGGAGTAACAGTATACGTGCAATTGTATCATACTGTCAATTTTGTTTTGGATTTTAGCAAACAAACTTTTTTCATAACTTTGGATCATATTGTACCTAAAAATCGATGTTTGCATTTTCTCTTCCGCCATCTTGGATAAATGGTGGCCATATTAAAATCATGGTTATATATCACTCGAAACCCCCATAATATTAATGGACCAGGATAACCCAAGAACAATTTTATAATGCTCAATAGACATCTTTTCTTTACTGATTCTGGAAAAATTTTTCCTTAAGAGCAATAAAAAAAATTGTATTTTTCATGTTAGATGAGATTATTTGCATAAATTAATTATATAATATATAAATCTATGGAATATTTGGCTTTTATAGAAAGAGTAAAGTATTTCGGGTACAATTCATATTCAAATTTGATAAGATATAACGTATGTCTATATGAACTCCCATATCTTTTAATTAATAAAATGCAAATAAAATATGCAAATTAGACAAATTATTGAGATAAATCGTTGTGGTCTTTCCTTAGAAAATCATAACTTAAATATTTGCCTATTATTTCACATTATGGCTAATTAAATAGTTGCTTATCATGTCACTTATTAGCCGTCATATGTATTGTTTTTTATTTTTAAAGCTGATTTTTTTATGTTTGTGTTTTTCACCTAATTTGCAAAATATGTAAAATTTACTAAATATGAATATGCCAATTGGGAATAGCGACACTAAATGAAAAAATAATTAAAAAATGATGTTATTTGAGAGCATATATTTAGCGTGATTAAATGTACAGTTTACTAATTTACATATGCAATGAGCAGCTTGTCGAATCATGATCGATCGTCTGGTGAAAAATGTAACATACATTGGTTATTGATGTCAAGGTGTGAGAGGCCAACATTTGACATGTACTTTATAATTTAATTAACTTGATGTACCAATTTAAGGAAATATTTTAATTAATTCATATCAGCATGAATTAACAGAAATAAAGAACATAGGATGTCCAACTCATGTTCGTTTGATATTTGACTTAAAGTGAATTCGTGAATATGTTATTCCTTCCAGGAGTAATGATGTTTGCAGAGCGTATTGACAATTTACCACTAAGGATGATGTTTTCACAGGAAAATACTAATTTTCTATCCAAGTAATAAACCAATATGGTCAAAGAATGATCACAATGCGAACCATCTGAGCAAGAAGAGTGATAATGGGTAATTCTGTTAACGTACAAAGTGCTTGAGTAAACGTCATTGAAAATGGGTGATAAATGGTTCATGAAATTGACATTTTATATAAACTAACGACACTTGAAGATATATGTGTAAAGGTAAGGGTGCCAGTGTTTTCGAATAAAAGACTACTACGTGTTAATATTAGAATCTAATTTATTTTAGCATGTCAAAACATAAGCACTGGAATGACATTTACTTTAGTATTCCGACATCACATGTTACAGAAATATAAATGTTCAGTTTACAGTATGCTGTACACATTTTAACTAATGCATTTAGTGAATATCATACATATCATACTTTGATTGTAATGTAGCGTTTGCGTAAGTGCATATTTTATTTTTATTTCATCATATAAAAGTCCATTACAATACATGTATAGGCCTATCACAAATTTATAAGGTCAAAGCAGACAGTTTTATAATGGCTCTTTCACTCCCTCTCTCTTACCCAAAGCCTCTCACATGCAGGTTTACATTGCTCTTTTCTTTTGGTCTCAGTTAAATTTCTTACATATGGCACGTATATTACAGGGAAGTTATTAAAAAACATTTTCTGCTGTATATATACAAACAACTGTCCCTCCATTTTGTAGTTTATTAATAGGTGTAGAGCTCCTTGTTATGAAAGAACATATGACATACGTAATTCGATCAATATATAATGATTTTTTTTATAATGTGAATTAAACGCACACTTTCATACAGGTAATGTATAAGTAATCGTAAATATGATCACATCATGCATCAGTAGATATCAAATAAAATATTCATGTGATGAAGCTTATCGCGCAAATATTACTTATGGATAGGGAAGTATACATTTTGAATAATAGAAATCCGTAAACTTGGATAAATCGGACATGTACTTGACCATTTAACCAGGGCAGTTCAGTTTCCACATATCAACTAAGGATGTAATCCATACTCTATAGCTCATTCAATATAAGACATTAAGATAAGGATTTGAAATGGGCAAGGTAAAACCCAAAAAGTATTTATCCGCATGTTATATTTCACAATATGTGCCGTTTTAACATATATTTCAACAACGTATAACATCTCAAGAGTAGTTTTTTTTGTCATAACATAATTCATGTGCCATGCAGTTGAATGACACTCTAACAGATGGAAATGTCATAAATTTTACATGATTAAATAGCACATACATATGTGATTCAAACACATAGATGGATATGTGCTGGCGTGATACGTAGCTCAGATTTATTAATAGATGCAAGAGGAAACAAATGATCAGTCATATAGCTTTGACAGTACGATTATTATAATAGATCAATACAATAAGATCATCGGTTGCCTTAAGAGGAATGAAACAAAAGTAAAAGAGCATGACCAAAGGCATATACTACAAACATCCTTAAACCTAAAAGGGATAAAATATATATTCTTTTCACAAGAACGTGTATGACACCCTCTGCATGCACCTCATAACCGGTTAACCGCCAAATTTATGCTTCAATAACTGTGGCGGATCTACAAATTCGAGAACATGGGGGCGCTTATATTGGGTCGGTGGCTGACGGGTATTTTTTAACTAAGTTCTTAAAATTTTGTTTTGTAAATTTAATATATATATATATATTATAATATATATATATATATATATATATATATATTATTTATATTAATATGTAATAGTTCAGTCTATGAAAATGTAAATCTTTTTTATTTCACTTATTTTACCATGTTTCCTTAAAGTTAATTACAAGTACATGCTGTTAGAGGGTAAGAGAGAGGGTGTCCCCTCCCATATTTGGATATTTTTTAAATAGTCAATATAAAGTGGACATTTTGAGGTACCTGTCATATAAAATAGCAGGATTTTATTTCCCTAACTACTATTCTCTTACTATTCTGATTTTGCAAAAAGTAGTCAAACTTTACGGGGTGGGAGTATATTAACGTGGGGCCTGCTTTAATAATTATATTTATTTCAAAATGAGGATATTCACTCAGAAGTGGATCCATGGGAGGGGTCCAGGATCCCCATTTTTTCTGCCACCGTAACGGACCCAGCAGAGCACAGAAAGTGAGTTCAGGTATATGACGGGGAGCCGAGCCTAACGAACAGGCGAATGAAGTATATGTGGGGGGGGGGGGGGGGGGGGGGGAGTTCCTTGGTGTTTAACCCAGCAGAGTGTAATTAGGGACAAACTCCTTCCCTCGTTATAGAAATATTTGGATACTCTCATAATATGGGGTAAATCATCCTCAACTTATGAATTGGAAAGTCATACACTGTGGATAATTTAATAATCTCATTGCTAGGAAATATAAAGGAAATCTGAAAAAATTAATTACGAATAACTAGGGCAAAGATATATAGAAAAAATGGGATATGTATCAGCTTAACGGGGGGTGGGGGTGGGGGAGGCACCCTCTGGATCCGCCACTGAATATTAAAGCACAATTATTTCCTTAATCGTTTGCAAAGTTTATTTAAGTAGTACAATTATACTGTTACTTATATTATGCAAAAATATGCTTCATAACATCAGAGACCCAAAGATGTATATGTTGCACGCTTATTTCGCACAGAAACATGATGATCACTAGTTGATCCATTGCTCAATCAAACGAAATTAGCTAATTATATATTCAGTGGACTATCGAAGGGGTTAGACCAATTTAAACACAGCACCTAGGGAAGCACACTTGTCATAAATCACCAACGAATGCAATATTATACGCATCATAAATCCACGATAATTACGATTCGACATTTTGCTCATTACATATGCAGATTAGCTGATTGTATATTCACTGGACAACTAGAAGGGGAGACGAATTTGCCTAAGTATAAGCAGACAAAGCATTTAGTCACCCTTCATATATGCTTTCAAATTACATTCAATTTCAAAGAAAAAAATCCTTCACTACCACCATTCCTATTGGATATATACATTCAAATGTACAAAATGACGGAATATTAGCTTTAAAAATGAAAAACAATACATTATCGCTGAGGCTGACAAGTTTATTACTAATTATAAGCAACTATTTCCATTATGATGTAACTACCTTTAATCTCAGTAATTTGAATAATTTGCATAAGTTATCTACATTTTATTAATTAAAAAATATAACATTTTATATAGAAATACGTTATATCTTATCAAGTTTGAATATTATGTACCCAAGCTACTTAAACCTTTCTATAAAAAGCCAAATAATCAACAGATTTATTTATCATATTATTAATTTCACGCAAATTCATGCAAAATATCCCATTAAATATGGCAAATACAATTTTTTTGTAGCAGAAATCGATTTTTTAAGGAAAAATTACCCATGAGTCAACTAAGAAAAGTTTTCTGTTGAGGACTTTCAAATTGTTAACGAATTAACTCTTTCTAGAATGCGATTTTCGAGTGATATATTGTAACGGAAACTAATATAAACAGATCACGTATGCGTGATGAACACAAGTTTTGTAATGGAGATAAAAAAATTTAGATTCTGTAACACTAGGCAGCGTGAAATGTCTAGGGGAATGAATAAAGAAGTCAGTGTTTTTTTGTTAACAAATAACTATAATTTATTCTTAAAACAACCCTAACATTACAATACACTAAATCAATACAATTATACAGTAAAACAGCGTTATAGCAACAAGTAAATACAATCACAGAGAAAATAATGTATGTGCACAGTACCTGGATACCAACACCATCACAACGATAAGTCCTTTAAATGTAAACTCTCAGAGAATGACTGTCCAAGTTGCAAGTTCTTGCAACAACCCAGAAAGTAAACTGAAGTCCAAATGCATAAAATTCAGGGGAAAGTCTTTAAAAATCTATAATTGCCGCATTCGTCGGATAAGATCCTGACACACGCTTCTGCGTCCGCTGGAATCTGCTCTGCTGTTATTTCAGGAATTCTTCAGAAAAACAGCGCTGTGTATCTCCACATACCAGGCTCATCACGTGACCCACGACCAAGCGTGAAAACCAAAGGCTAAACATGACAACGAGAGTTCAACCAGTACGGATTAAACATAAAATGTAATTCGCGGCCAGACACGAGTGCCACAACAGGAGTTACGCCCGTGTCACATAATAAAAATAGCACCTGTAACAATATATATAACCCTAATTTTAATATGGCCGCCTTTTTCAAAGATGGAAACAGAAAAAAAATGCAATCATCGATTTTTATTTAAATGATGATCCAAATTTATGATAAAAAAGTATTTTGCAAAAATCTATATGAAAATTTTATAGAAGCTAGATTTTAGACATAACCGCATACTCCAATAATTGAAATCAAATAAATGGGCCCAAAAGTTGTCTTGGCGTGGGACGTGAACAGACCCGAAAGAATATCAAGACAAATCAAACAAAGCTTTTTATTTCTGACAAAGGTCGAAAACTAATCGATTAAAGATCAAACTGAAAGTGTTCCTCTTTTTCATTTAGAGTGATATAGGCTATACCTTTATGTGGTGGGCATGGGTACTTTAGCCTCCCCGGGCTCCATTCGTAATGAGGCATACGGGGGTACTTTCTATATTCATTTATATATATATATATATATATATATATATATATATATATATATATATATATATTGGAGTCCAGCTTTTTTAGCTTTTCAGGGAGTACAAAACCAAAGGTGAATTTTTTATCCGGTGTTTCCACCAGATGGCCTTCCTATAGTTGGCCATTCTTTGTGATTGTAGACCAAGTATAAAAATATATTATATGAAAATATAATTAATATACTAGAACGGCTTTGCAGGAGGCATAGATTTGACCTTGAAGATCAAGGTCACCATATTTCGAATTCCTAAGAAAACATGGCAGAAAAAACTGCTGTGTTAAATGATTTATTCGTGCAAAAGATTTTACTACCAAGAATTTCACGATTATTAGGTCATCATCATAAAAAACGTGTGTGTAGCAAATGTTTACGGTAGGGCTAAGTACTTATATTGCGCCAGAATTACAAAATTCATGCATGGTATCGTCATACAATGTCTATTTATAGCCAGGCAGCGCAAAGGCAACTGCAGGCGACACGATACAAAAAGTAACAGAAAAATTATGAAGATGCAAGCTTGTAATGTCCTCGTTGTTGGCTACATATTCATAATATTCTACATTCCTTACATGGCCAGTGATGCAATTCCTGTCAAAAAAAAAGTGACATCATAAATAATGTAAAGGGCCCGTTATGCCCCCGGCTGACATTTATTTTGCAAAGGTCAGACACATTTCACGGAGTCTTGGTAAATGAGTGTTATAATAAAATGATTAGTGTAAGGCATCAGTCTTGTTAACATAAAGATAACATTACCATTAACAGTACACCAAGTTCATGTATATCATTAAACTGTATTAAACCTCCACATTTGTAACACCTCTGTATTTGTTTATGGTTAAATTAATATGATAAAACGAGAGCCAGCGTTTCATGGGTTATATAAATTATTCGTTTTGGGTATATCATCTAAATGTGCTCGTTTCTTATTTTTAATGCCGATGAGGTTTATGTATGTGTGTAGAGAAACCCATTTTCAACCCATTAGAAAAGACATCGGTTGAAAAATAACAACAAATAAGGCCAAAAATGTTGGTTTCTCAAGCGCCGCGCGTCACCTTGGACCCCCCCCCCCCCCCATCAAATAATATTGAATTTATTTTTTGCAGCAATTTATAGATTAATTGAAAAGTCGCTCGGACATTGTTCTTCTTTGTGTTTTGATGCACGTTTCACATATTTAGCAAACAATATCTGATTTTATTAAGTAGTCTCCAAGATAATGAAATTTACGTAAAAAACTTTGATAAAAGATAAATAATTGCCCTTCCATGCACTTTGATGTTTGAAAAACAGTTCCCGAGTAGGGGAGAGCGGGTAGATGTGGGACAAGGGTGAAGTGGGACAGCCTCATTTATGAATATAACTCTTGACCAATAATTTTTCATGTACCATATTTTGAAAGGTCAAAGTGACTTCCTATCTCTCTTATTTTTGAATCTTTATCAGGAATTGTTGGGGAGTCTGCGGAGTGAAATTTCTCTTTTGACCATAGGATAGTTCATTTTACATATGTTACAAATGTTTCCCTAGATTTCTTGTAGCTGATGTCAGAAGCGGATCGGGGGGGGGGGGGGGGGGGGGGGTCCAGGGGGTCCGGAGCAACCTTTTTTAAAGGGTTTTAGAAGAAATTTTGCGGCCTGGACCCCCCCCCTTTTCCGGACCTGATGACCTTTTTTTAGGATTTTCATTAGTCCTCCTTGGTTGGACCCTCCTTTTCCTAAATCCTGGATCCGCCCCTCGATGTAAAGATCTGTTAAGCTCCATCATTTAAAATATACACATCATGTACATATTTACTGAGGAAATATCCTGCTTTGTGCTAACCGAGATTACTACAGCCGCCATTTTATTCTTGAACATTGGTCCAGGGAGAAGTGGGACAAATGTCCCAGGTCTCCCCATTGGTGTCCCATCTCTCCCGCATATTTATATTTATTTCAGAGGAAATTATTTAAGACAAGTTTAAGCCTGACACTGTTTTATTGTTTAATAATTTACTCATTAAAATCTTATACATAATCTGGTTTATTAATAATAAATATTCAAATATTTGGTTTATATGCAAATTATGGCAATGGCGATATATAAACTTTATGGAATGTTATTTTTTATAGGTATTACGTTACACTGACAACAGATTGCACTACAGATTGAATTTTCGTTTACTATAAAATTATATAAATTAACATCTGATTAAAGGAGTGACTTTATCTATCAGAAATAAACTGAAATGTAAAAATCCTGAACTGAGATGAGAAAAATAAAGCATTTTTTTTTCTTTCAGATTAACGAACACGAGTTGTCGATTTCCACCAAAGAATCAGTAATGTCCTACTTCACCCAAAGCAGAGTCCTACATCACCCCTACTCTGTCCCACTTCACCCCTATATTTTGTGCAAAATTTCTAAAGCTTATGTTCACTTATTAAAAATGATGAAGGATTAAAAACGTGTTTCTTTTATAGGGCTTACATATATCTTATAGTTATAATTTAAATATCTGACCTCGCTATTAAAACGAAGCGCATATTATGTTTGAATAAAACTCAACAAAGTGGCCCTCATCTCCCCGCTCTCCCCTATACCCAACTATATTTCTGGAATAAATGTTATATTTCTTCAGCAGGAATATCGTAAAAAGTTTTTATTTAATACAAATGCACTCCTTTTAGATGTTTACAAATGACGCATATGCACAAACATGAATACAGAGCATTACTTTTTAGTTAGCCAAAAAGACACTTATTATAATTTCAGGTTAAATAAACAGGATAGATATTCCGTTACCTGGGCTGTACTATTCGTAATATTCATTAATATGTAAAGGGATCTCCTCCTGCCTTGACTGCGTGTTGCGTGACTGGTTAATTTACCGTATCCTCCGCTTGCTCTCCTTATTACAGACCTCCTCACAGTAATGTGTGATTTATATTACCTGTTTCCATCTTCACCTCGATATCTGATTTTCACGGGTATCATGTAGGAGGGTTTTGTAATCATATAGAATTATAATGACATTAAGCGATGGCAGGGAATGATACAAAACCAATTAGGCTTAAAAGCTGTTATTTACAAATAAATGATTAGACGAGGGGGACTCCTCCAAGGTATATACTCAAGGAAAATGAGGCCACATATCCAGGCGGTAACAGATACAAGACCATACAAGTACTACTATTTCGTGTATTCTCTTAAGTGGTATATCACCAGGCGAACATTCGTATACCAGTATACGAACAGTCTACGAAAGATTTGTAATAAATCCCTGACAAAATAGGAAAAATGAAGTGGAATTAAAAACCGGAATTTAAAAAGATTAAATAGGAAAATATAAACGATTCATTTAACTCTGGACGTATATGAATACTAAGATCATGAATTCTTAGGCCACAATATCTCCCCCAAAATCAATATGACGAGAGAGAGATAGGGAAAGAAAGTGAGAGAGAGAGAGAGTGAGAGAGAGAGGATTCAAGTTAGTACATGAAAAATGTATTTTAATTCCAATTCTACCTACATTTAGCTCTTGCCTACCACCAGCCAACCAGGCTACAATACTAATATATCATATCGTTCTTTGCTTCAACTATCACTATTACTACTTCCACTACTACTGCTATACAACTATACTACTTCTGCTGTTGCTGATTTGCAATATTATTGCTAGTATATGACTACTATATTACTATACTATACTATAACTGTTTCTGTAAGCTAATGGTTCTATTACCACTAATACTGCCACAATTACTGCCGCTATTCTGCTACTACTACCACCACCACCACTGTTACAACTACTACTACTTCACCACAACTTCTACTAATATACTAATTATCCCACAACAACTACCCCTACTACTATCATACTATTACTCTCTCTACCACTATTACTACTATAACTTCTACTACTACTACTACAACTATTACATTACATTGTACATGCTTCATCTACTGCTACTACTGCTGCTACAACTATTACATTACATTGTACATGCTTCATCTACTGCTACTAATGCTGCTACAACTATTACATTACATTGTACATGCTTCATCTACTGCTACTACTGCTGCTACAACTATTACATTACATTGTACATGCTTCATCTACTGCTACTACTGCTGCTACAACTATTACATTACATTGTACATGCTTCATCTACTGCTACTAATGCTGCTACAACTATTAAATTACATTGTACATGCTTCATCTACTGCTACTACTACTACTACAACTATTACATTACATTGTACATGCTTTATCTACTGCTACTACTGCTGCTACAACTATTACATTACATTGTCAATGCTTTATTTACTGCTACTAAAGCTGCTACATCTATTACATTACATTGTACATGCTTCATCTACTGCTACTACTGCTGCTACAACTATTACATTACATTGTACATGCTTCATCTACTGCTACTACTGCTACTACAACTATTACATTACATTGTACATGCTTCATCTACTGCTACTACTGCTGCTACAACTATTACATTACATTGTACATGCTTCATCTACTGCTACTACTGCTACTACAACTATTACATTACATTGTACATGCTTCATCTACTGCTACTACTGCTACTACAACTATTACATTACATTGTACATGCTTCATCTACTGCTACTACTGCTGCTACAACTATTACATTACATTGTACATGCTTCATCTACTGCTACTACTGCTGCTACAACTATTACATTACATTGTACATGCTTCATCTACTGCTACTACTGCTGCTACAACTATTACATTACATTGTACATGCTTCATCTACTGCTACTACTGCTACTACAACTATTACATTACATTGTACATGCTTCATCTACTGCTACTACTGCTGCTACAACTATTACATTACATTGTACATGCTTCATCTACTGCTACTACTGCTGCTACAACTATTACATTACATTGTACATGCTTCATCTACTGCTACTAATGCTGCTACAACTATTACATTACGTTGTACATGCTTCATCTACTGCTACTACTGCTGCTACAACTATTACATTACATTGTACATGCTTCATCTACTGCTACTGCTGCTGCTACAACTATTACATTACATTGTACATGCTTCATCTACTGCTACTACTGCTGCTACAACTATTACATTACATTGTACATGCTTCATCTACTGCTACTACTGCTGCTACAACTATTACATTACATTGTACATGCTTCATCTACTACTACTACTACTACTACTACAATTATTACATTACATTGTACATGCTTCATCTACTGCTACTACTGCTGCTACAACTATTACATTACATTGTACATGCTTCATCTACTGCTACTACTGCTGCTACAACTATTACATTACATTGTACATGTTTCATCTACTGCTACTACTGCTGCTACAACTATTACATTACATTGTACATGCTTCATCTACTGCTACTAATGCTGCTACAACTATTACATTACATTGTACATGCTTCATCTACTGCTACTACTGCTGCTACAACTATTACATTACATTGTACATGCTTCATCTACTGCTACTACTGCTGCTACAACTATTACATTACATTGTACATGCTTCATCTACTGCTACTACTGCTACTACAACTATTACATTACATTGTACATGCTTCATCTACTACTACTACTACTACTACTACTACAATTATTACAATACATTGTACATGCTTCATCTACTGCTACTACTGCTGCTACAACTATTACATTACATTGTACATGCTTCATCTACTGCTACTACTGCTGCTACAACTATTACATTACATTGTACATGCTTCATCTACTGCTACTACTGCTACTACAACTATTACATTACATTTTACATGCTTCATCTACTGCTACTAATGCTGCTACAACTATTACATTACATTGTACATGCTTCATCTACTGCTACTACTGCTGCTACAAATATTACATTACATTGTACATGCTTCATCTACTGCTACTACTGCTGCTACAACTATTACATTACATTGTACATGCTTCATCTACTGCTACTTAAGCTGCTACAACTATTACATTACATTGTACATGCTTCATCTACTGCTACTACTGCTGCTACAACTATTACATTACATTGTACATCCTTCATCTACTGCTACTAATGCTGCTACAACTATTACATTACGTTGTACATGCTTCATCTACTACTACTACTACTACTGCAACTATTACATTACATTGTACATGCTTCATCTACTGCTACTACTGCTGCTACAACTATTACATTACATTGTACATGCTTCATCTACTGCTACTACTGCTGCTACAACTATTACATTACATTGTACATGCTTCATCTACTGCTACTACTGCTGCTACAACTATTACATTACATTGTACATGCTTCATCTACTACTACTACTACTACTACTACAACTATTACATTACATTGTACATGCTTCATCTACTGCTACTACTGCTGCTACAACTATTACATTACGTTGTACATGCTTCATCTACTGCTACTACTGCTGATACAACTATTACATGACGTTGTACATGCTTCATCTACTGCTACTACTGCTGCTACAACTATTACATTGCATTGTACATGCTTCATCTACTGCTACTACTGCTGCTACAACTATTACATTACATTGTACATGCTTCATCTACTGCTACTACTGCTGCTACAACTATTACATTACGTTGTACATGCTTCATCTACTATTACTACTACTTCTACAACTATTACATTACATTGTACATGCTTCATCTACTGCTACTACTGCTGCTACAACTATTACATTACATTGTACATGCTTCATCTACTGCTACTACTGCTGCTACAACTATTACATTACGTTGTACATGCTTCATCTACTACTACTGCTACTACTACAACTATTACATTACATTGTACATGCTTCATCTACTGCTACTACTGCTGCTACAACTATTACATTACATTGTACATGCTTCATCTACTGCTACTACTGCTGCTACAACTATTACATTACATTGTACATGCCTTATCTACTGCTACTACTGCTGCTACAACTATTACATTACATTGTACATGCTTCATCTACTGCTACAACTGCTGCTACAACTATTACATTACATTGTACATGCTTCATCTACTGCTACTACTGCTGCTACAACTATTACATTACATTGTACATGCTTCATCTACTACTACTACTGCTGCTACAACTATTACATCACATTGTACATGCTTCATCTACTGCTACTACTGCTGCTACAACTATTACATCACATTGTACATGCTTCATCTACTACTACTACTACTACTACTACTACTACAACTATTACATTACATTGTACATGCTTCATCTACTGCTACTACTGCTGCTACAACTATTACATTACATTGTACATGCTTCATCTACTGCTACTAAAGCTGCTACAACTATTACATTACATTGTACATGCTTCATCTACTGCTACTAAAGCTGCTACAACTATTACATTACATTGTACATGCTTCATCTACTGCTACTACTGCTGCTACAACTATTACATTACATTGTACATGCTTCATCTACTGCTACTACTGCTGTTACAACTATTACATTACATTGTACATGCTTCATCTACTGCTACTACTGCTACTACAACTATTACATTACATTGTACATGCTTCATCTACTGCTACTAATGCTGCTACAACTATTACATTACATTGTACATGCTTCATCTACTGCTACTACTGCTGCTACAACTATTACATTACATTGTACATGCTTCATCTACTGCTACTACTGCTGCTACAACTATTACATTACATTGTACATGCTTCATCTACTGCTACTACTGCTGCTACAACTTTTACATTACATTGTACATGCTTCATCTACTGCTACTACTGCTGCTACAACTATTACATTACGTTGTACATGCTTCATCTACTGCTACTACTGCTGCTACAACTTTTACATTACATTGTACATGCTTCATCTACTGCTACTACTGCTGCTACAACTAATACATTACGTTGCACATGCTTCATCTACAGCTACTACTGCTGCTACAACTATTACATTACATTGTACATGCTTCATCTACTGCTACTAATGCTGCTACAACTATTACATTACGTTGTACATGCTTCATCTACTGCTACTAATGCTGCTACAACTATTACATTACATTGTACATGCTTCATCTACTGCTACTACTGCTGCTTCAACTATTACATTACATTGTACATGCTTCATCTACTGCTGCTACAGCTGCCGTGCACAGCTACCTCTACCTGCACTATACACCTACTACCAATATACTTATCTTAAACGACAACATGATTCTAATAATGTGCTCAATCTACCAGTAATAAAATATACGGACCATTTTTATTTCATATAATAACTCCAATATTCCATTTGGTTTCACGCTTTAAAGAGACACGGTGTATGAATTTGTCACGGTCTAATGGTCCATGCATGAGAACCCGGTCGTGTCACAGTTTTTCTAGCCCTATTATTCCTTTCAGGCTGTGTATATCTTTATCTGGTGATAGAAGAGATGCTAGCTTTCATATTGGACGTATAATGACACAGGACACATTACATGATTTGGTACAGTTTTTCTCACACGTAAAGGTAAACGCTTTGATACTAAAGTCTTGATGGCGGGTTAATTGGTCAAGACCACTTTGTAACCTTTGACAGATTCGGTTAATTTACTCCCAGATATATAACTTTTGCTTCATCTACTACTACTACTGCTGCTACAACTATTACATCACATTGTACATGCTTCATCTACTGCTACTACTGCTGCTACAACTATTACATCACATTGTACATGCTTCATCTACTACTACTACTACTACTACTACAACTATTACATTACATTGTACATGCTTCATCTACTGCTACTACTGCTGCTACAACTATTACATTACATTGTACATGCTTCATCTACTGCTACTAAAGCTGCTACAACTATTACATTACATTGTACATGCTTCATCTACTGCTACTACTGCTGCTACAACTATTACATTACATTGTACATGCTTCATCTACTGCTACTAAAGCTGCTACAACTATTACATTACATTGTACATGCTTCATCTACTGCTACTAAAGCTGCTACAACTATTACATTACATTGTACATGCTTCATCTACTGCTACTACTGCTGCTACAACTATTACATTACATTGTACATGCTTCATCTACTGCTACTACTGCTGCTACAACTATTACATTACGTTGTACATGCTTCATCTACTGCTACTAATGCTGCTACAACTATTACATTACATTGTACATGCTTCATCTACTGCTACTAAAGCTGCTACAACTATTACATTACATTGTACATGCTTCATCTACTGCTACTACTGCTGCTACAACTATTACATTACATTGTACATGCTTCATCTACTGCTACTACTGCTGCTACAACTATTACATTACATTGTACATGCTTCATCTACTGCTACTACTGCTGCTACAACTATTACATTACGTTGTACATGCTTCATCTACTGCTACTACTGCTGCTACAACTTTTACATTACATTGTACATGCTTCATCTACTGCTACTACTGCTGCTACAACTATTACATTACATTGTACATGTTTCATCTACTGCTACTACTGCTGCTACAACTAATACATTACGTTGTACATGCTTCATCTACTGCTACTACTGCTGCTACAACTATTACATTACATTGTACATGCTTCATCTACTGCTACTAATGCTGCTACAACTATTACATTACGTTGTACATGCTTCATCTACTGCTACTAATGCTGCTACAACTATTACATTACATTGTACATGCTTCATCTACTGCTACTACTGCTGCTACAACTATTACATTACATTGTATATGCTTCATCTACTGCTGCTACAGCTGCCGTGCACAGCTACCTCTACCTGCACTATACACCTACTACCAATATACTTATCTTAAACGACAACATGATTCTAATAATGTGCTCAATCTACCAGTAATAAAATATACGGACCATTTTTATTTCATATAATAACTCCAATATTCCATTTGGTTTCACGCTTTAAAGAGACACGGTGTATGAATTTGTCACGGTCTAATGGTCCATGCATGAGAACCCGGTCGTGTCACAGTTTTTCTAGCCCTATTATTCCTTTCAGGCTGTGTATATCTTTATCTGGTGATAGAAGAGATGCTAGCTTTCATATTGGACGTATAATGACACAGGACACATTACATGATTTGGTACAGTTTTTCTCACACGTAAAGGTAAACGCTTTGATACTAAAGTCTTGATGGCGGGTTAATTGGTCAAGACCACTTTGTAACCTTTGACAGATTCGGTTAATTTACTCCCAGATATATAACTTTTGCTTCATCTACTACTACTACTGCTGCTACAACTATTACATCACATTGTACATGCTTCATCTACTGCTACTACTGCTGCTACAACTATTACATCACATTGTACATGCTTCATCTACTACTACTACTACTACTACTACAACTATTACATTACATTGTACATGCTTCATCTACTGCTACTACTGCTGCTACAACTATTACATTACATTGTACATGCTTCATCTACTGCTACTAAAGCTGCTACAACTATTACATTACATTGTACATGCTTCATCTACTGCTACTACTGCTGCTACAACTATTACATTACATTGTACATGCTTCATCTACTGCTACTAATGCTGCTACAACTATTACATTACATTGTACATGCTTCATCTACTGCTACTAAAGCTGCTACAACTATTACATTACATTGTACATGCTTCATCTACTGCTACTACTGCTGCTACAACTATTACATTACATTGTACATGCTTCATCTACTGCTACTACTGCTGCTACAACTATTACATTACATTGTACATGCTTCATCTACTGCTACTACTGCTGCTACAACTATTACATTACGTTGTACATGCTTCATCTACTGCTACTACTGCTGCTACAACTTTTACATTACATTGTACATGCTTCATCTACTGCTACTACTGCTGCTACAACTATTACATTACATTGTACATGTTTCATCTACTGCTACTACTGCTGCTACAACTAATACATTACGTTGTACATGCTTCATCTACTGCTACTACTGCTGCTACAACTATTACATTACATTGTACATGCTTCATCTACTGCTACTAATGCTGCTACAACTATTACATTACGTTGTACATGCTTCATCTACTGCTACTAATGCTGCTACAACTATTACATTACATTGTACATGCTTCATCTACTGCTACTACTGCTGCTACAACTATTACATTACATTGTATATGCTTCATCTACTGCTGCTACAGCTGCCGTGCACAGCTACCTCTACCTGCACTATACACCTACTACCAATATACTTATCTTAAACGACAACATGATTCTAATAATGTGCTCAATCTACCAGTAATAAAATATACGGACCATTTTTATTTCATATAATAACTCCAATATTCCATTTGGTTTCACGCTTTAAAGAGACACGGTGTATGAATTTGTCACGGTCTAATGGTCCATGCATGAGAACCCGGTCGTGTCACAGTTTTTCTAGCCCTATTATTCCTTTCAGGCTGTGTATATCTTTATCTGGTGATAGAAGAGATGCTAGCTTTCATATTGGACGTATAATGACACAGGACACATTACATGATTTGGTACAGTTTTTCTCACACGTAAAGGTAAACGCTTTGATACTAAAGTCTTGATGGCGGGTTAATTGGTCAAGACCACTTTGTAACCTTTGACAGATTCGGTTAATTTACTCCCAGATATATAACTTTATATATATGCCGTAACACATTAAGGGTCATTCATCCAGGTATAGGTGCGTATTTTCTCCTATACCTACCAGCAGTCAGAATCTACCGACGCTTTCTTACTGTCCATTTATGTCTAATCATTCAAAAGTGTTTGTATATATGAGTGTTATACATACTGACTTGTTAACACTTAGCTTATCACTAAATTTCACATCTCTGATATTTTCGGCTTTTGAGGTTATCCAGAGGACAGACATATTTTACACATACAGGCTGTTCTTTACAGGGAAGATATAATTAATTATTGGCCCCGCAAGGAGGTAATGTTTTCACCCGTGTCTGGGTCAAATTGTTTGTTTATAAACAGGATTATTATCAAGAATATACTGGATCAGTTTCGATGAATTCACGGAAGTGTTTGGATGACCAATTAAATATGGATCCAGTGGGAATGTTTTGTCTTGGTCGGAGGTGAGCTGTAGCTGGTTAAATGTTAAAAAATGCCTCCATTGCGTAGTGAAGTCTAACTGGCTGAACGTGCCCAATTCTAAGACAGAATGGCCAGTTACGTGTTCAAAATGAATGAAAAATCATTGTAATCTTGCGTTGTACGGACATGAAAACAAACAATGATTGTTTTTAGATCTCTCTTTGGAGAACCATTTTATGTACCGTAGACTAGGACCCAAACTGGTGATTCTGTGACAATACATGCACAACTGACTCGTTTCAAACACAAAACACACACTGTATATATATTATATTTACCCTGTTGATACTTACTTCAAATTCCAGTTGAATGTGCCTTTGTGGATGACCTCTTGAGGGTAGTAGTCTAGACTTTCACTCTCGATGCTATCAACCAGCGGTTGGACGACAGATGATGGTTGTCTGGTCAATTCGTGCAGCAGCGGCTCAAGCCAACCCACGTTTACTTCAGTGTGAGCGTCAAGAAATATTATGACGTCACCGGAAGCCGCACGTGCGCCTTTCATCCGCGTCCGGATAAGGCCTTCTCTTTTGGAATTACGAATGATGCGAACCAATGAAAGTTCTGAGATAAACTCGTCTAATAAATCAAAGAGATCTTTATAGCTGCTAAAATCATCCACCAGTATTACCTCATGCAAGAGGTGCGGCGGTGAGCGAGAGACAATGCTATGCACGTTGCGGAGCAACACAGATAATGCCTCGTTGTGGAAAGGTATTATGACACTAGCCGACGGAAGAAGGTAAGGTTTGTACCGTTTGGTTGTGCAACTAAGAGACCGTGGGTCCGGTAACGTTCTATCAAGTGGCAAAGCGTCGCTGGCAGTTACGTTGATAATGTATGAATCATCTCTTGGTCTAACAGATAAACTCTTGTCCATGATATAAGCATACAACTTCCTGATATCATCGCTGATATCGTTATTTATTTGCATGTCAAAATTTCGTATTTTAATTCCTTTTCTATCTATACCCTGAGGAGAATTTTTCCCAGAATGCGACAACGATCCAAAACTTTCTGCATTGCCTTGGTAAGTTGGGACATCAGTATGAATTCCTGGGTTCATTATAGGAACTGACAACATATAAAGACCACAGCACAAAAACCCAAAGAAAGTAAAGCCAGCTAATGGACTAAAGGCACTGATATACCATGCGACAAGTCGCCATGTCAATTTCCTTTGACCTCCTGGTCTGGCCATCCTTGGACGCCGACCTTCTGTGATCCGTGGTATGGGTCAACCCAAGTTAACTTAACCAACTGAGCACTGGAGTGGCATCTTTCGTGACTGAGCTGTTTGATTTAATTCATGAACCATCAAATTTTCAGTGTCCATTCGTTCTGTACACTTTACGTTCTCAGATGCCGGCTATTCAGTATTGTGTAACTTCTTCGAAAAAGCCAAAGTTCCATTATTCAAGGCATATTTTAAAATGTTTTTTTTTTCAATAGGCCTATGTGTCATATTAAGTTATCAACGGGTTAATTAATTAGCGCAAGGTCCCCCTGGTTACCAAGAGGGATATCCTTTGTCCATTCTCCCTCTTGTAAAGTCGAAACATTGGATACCTCCGATTCGAAATTTATTTGGCGATAATTAATCCAAAATTAATATTATTTAATACCTATGCCTTCGACGGAGATGGGCTCCTCCAAAATATTATATTTACAATACGGTGTGCATCCCATTAAAAAGCCGCTGGCATTGTTTCATCTATTTCCATTCATTCAAATGATCTTGGGAGTTGATTATGGTAGCCCAGAAAAAAAAATGTATGGTACGTCTTAACGTATCAATGTGTATAGTATCCCCCTCCTCATTTTGGTCGGACAGAATGTTAAATCCACGTAAAAAGCTGATGCACACAGTGGACCGACGAATAAATAACCTAAGCATCAAAAAACTTCTTGCATGCAGCCTGTGTTCCAGTTATCCTTTGGTGCTTTCAGATGGGCGAATAAGACTCCGGGGCTGCTTTTAATATCCACTTGAACAGCTGCATGGTGTGCGTATTCCTCAGAGAAACTGAAGACGGGATGGAACAGCTGATTTATCTGCCTGTTTCCCGGACGGAGAGGGAGAAAGTGATGACTTTATTGTATAGAAGACGCGGAGCACGCCTTTGTAGGACAATGTCGTTCATCACCATGACTTGTACATGTGTCACTCGGTTGGCGGAGTCGGGATCACGTGGTATCCAGCGACGGCCTATAGTCGGCTCTTCCCAAAAGTCCATGCTCGCTTGGTCACTGCCCATGTTCAATAAATGAGAGTTCATGGTATATAATTGCAAGCCAATGTTAAGTTAAATTTTCGTTTATGGTTCATGAAATACGCTGACAATAAGCAAATACAAGCAATAAACGTTTGTAACGCATGATATATTTGTGAATAAAACTGTATCAATTCATATAGCAATGAACCATCACTGAAAGGTAAGGATGGAAGGGAGGAACGAAAGAACGACACTAAGAAACAAAGAATTAAGAAAGAACAGGTAACTAAATAAAAGAAAAAGAAACAGAGAAAGACAGATCGGATAAAAGAGGGGGGGATGAAAGAGTGGTCACAAAATTTAAGAAAACAGATAAAGAAATATCTGAAATGTTGATGACATAAAAATAATGAAATTACTTTTAAAAAAGGAAAGTAAAAGGGAATGAAAGGCAGGTAAAAGAAAAGAAACGGAAAGAAAGAAAAAATAACATATTTCATAGGAGCCTGCGATGCTTACATACATTTTAGCCGCATACATTACACATTTACAATTACACATTCGATGCAACACGTATCCCCAGTACTGTGCCTATTATGAGGCTGCCTCTGATCAAGCCGTGATGTAGAATGTTTCTGACGAGAGCGGTAGGGACCATGCATTAGCCAGAGCGATAACTTTAATTACATCAGTTTTAAAGATAAATGATAAATAAGATGAAGACACTTATGTTATTCAATATTATTGGTAAATGATATATTAAGATGAAACGTAAGTCCATGTACCATCAATGGTTACACATACACGGTGTTGTACAAATGCTATATACGATGTCATGCAAACGGTCTTACTGATATAACACATATGGTGTTACAACTATAATATAACACATACGATGTTACACAAATCGTGTTGAACAAACGACGATACCGTTACACATAGCCTTCGATGCCCTTTTTATGAACTCTGGATGGTCAACGGTGAAATATACATGTTTAACCTGTAACTCTGTTGGTGAGGCGCATAGCACACATTCGCCAGAGCATGGCACACATTGTGACCAGGTTGATATTCGCGAATGCTTTAAATTCTATTTTACTGTGCTAGTCAGAAAGGAAGCGTGACCCTCGGACGCTAACATCATAAATTAAAGTTTATCTACCGTGCAGTACACAAGTAGGCCGCTGATGGATCTGAAAACTGGCTCCAGAAGACCCCACAAACTGAAGTTACAGACGATTGAACATTCCTTCAGCTGATGGAAAATCAAAGGTTGTAGACCCAATGGGATGCTCCAAGCAAATGTCGCACCATAATGTTTATTTATATCTGAAGGTAAAGCATTTTATTGCCGTCACTTGTCCTTTACATATAAGCATTGGGAATATACATTACAATCATGTGTTAGATTTGTTAATCCGTTTATAAAGCTGACAGGCAAAGAACTACCGCTAATTCTTTAAAATGCAGCTGTATCTTTAAACAATGCTGAAAATATAGTCAGTAGGAACGGGTCTTAAGTCTTATCACAATTCATAAGTGCATTTCCTGGAGAAAGAGATCCATTCTTGGGTGGTCAATATATATATATATATATCACACCTTTGTTAATACTTAATTGATTAAAAATCTGTGCTACAGGTTTCGCAGAACTAACTTGGAGTAATTTCATGTGAATTAGGTTATTTATTAGTGCATATATATATATATATATATATATAAATATATATATATATATATATATATATATATATATATATAAACACTGCTTACGTAAGTTTCGTCATGACCAAGTGAATATGGGCTAGGAAGCATTCAAATAATTCAGTGTAAAAAGCTTTTTATACCTATGTGTTGAACAAATTCTCAAATGTAAATTGGTGAATGTGTACTAAAATATATCTTATACTATAATATTTATAGCTGTCACTTACTGTTGCCTTACTTTAGGTCCCCAATGGATGGATATATACTGATGTGTTAAAACAGAAAGCCTGGTTCTAGCGGTTATATCTGTGCCTGTTGACGGCCATGCACTTGGAGAACAGTTGAAAGGTCATTACTATAATTCAAGATGCATTTCAGCTAGCCGAGTGAAAATTTGGTTTCCAGTGCCATGCAGTTTATGAAGAACTGACCACCCTTCTACTTAAATATTCCCCTTTAATAAAGTCAGGCACTGTGGAACGGCCTGGACTACTCGTCTCAACAGTCAAACTTTAAATTCAAAATATGTTGCATTTCAAGGAAACACCTTCCGTTTACATTTCACATGCGTATGCTTACAAACTATTAATATTAATTCCGTGATGTTCTTAACAAAAAGCACCCATTTTTATGTAATTTTCCTCGAAACAAATCTATGCAAATTATTTCAACTCAGCTTTCTAACATTTCCGCCTGCAGACCACCTGTGTTAATTCTAAAACCGGGACTTGTGCGACATAAAATATAAAATGTTTTTCTTTTTTTTTTACAAAACTTTATTCCAAATAAATGCTTTACAAAACAACAAATACAGCTTATCAAAGATCAAAAGGCTCACCGAGAGCTTTGAGGGTAACAAGCGCTTTAAGGGTTAACAGTAACGGGTCTTAAGACATAACACTATTTTTAAAATGAATCTTCTGCAAAATGACTAAATGACTGTTCAAGAAAGATCCACGGTATACATGTGTTGCACACTTGTTACCTGGCAAAATAAATACCAAATTCTGTTGTATTTAATAATCCTCAGCTCTCTTTAACAAAAGTCCCATATTGCTGACTAGCCGTTGTGTTGGGGAGTATTTACATTAGAAAGAAACTATATAATATTGCACAGGTCAGCTTTGCTAATAACAGTGTATGCGTTACAGAAGCTTTTAAACAGGTCAGTATCAACGGCTACACGTGTCTTGCAGCTTCTCAAATGTAAATAAATATGCACATCACTTAACGTGCACAGAAAGATACCTAAAACGATACTATAAAGTAACACGTAAGCTATTATAACCCCAACAATGAAATCAGTTACTCAAATAATGCAGGCTTATACTCGAAACATTTCGAAGGAACAACTGCGTTATATAGCCCTATATGGAAACTGATGCGGTGTAAACATAAATATGTGACTGTGGTATAACATGAAGAAATACCTATGGTATAACCGTAAGGAAGCACCTGTGGTCTAATCTTCAAGAAAAACCTGTGGTCTATTCTTCAAGAACTACCTGTGGTGTAACCCTCAGGAAATACCTATGCCATAACCCTAAAGAAATACCTGTGGTATAATCATCAGGAATACCTGTGGTGTAACCCTCAGGAAATACCTTTGGTATAACTTTCTGGAAATACCTATGGTTTAATTATCATCTCAACTCCCAGATGCACTGGATACTTCATGAAAATGTCCTGTACATGGGGTTATAAAGGTTTATAACCTAACCACCTATCACATATTTTAACTTGTCATGCAAAACAAAGAGTTGCCACGTATATGTACACCGCTTTTTACTTTCTGTACAGCTTTGATATACATGAGTTTTTTCATGTCCAAGCCTTTAGACCTTTTAAAGTAAAGAGGGTTGGGTTTTGAAACATACATACCACCTGGATAACGTTAATACGATGTACTTCTCTTAATTATATAGCACATTTATGGTTTAAGAAATCATCAACAACAGGTTTGTAAAATGACTGATCGATATACATCTGGTACATTTGAATGGATCCTGCCTTTACTGTTTTACTATATATATATAGTTTAAATGAATTTTCATTCTTGCTATTTAAACCATCACTGGGTATGTTGTCCTCAAAAGATTTCCTGTATCTCAGCATTGTGCTAAAGTTGCAGCGAGTTCTCAAAACCCAGCATAGGGACAACAAGTACAAATCCTTAAATCTTGTATGGAGTTTGTCTTTCTGTATAAACCCAATATTAGTGAACATAATTTTTTCCAGGTGAATCCACAATATTTTTAAACAAAAAACAACCCATAAAAAGCTGCATTTATAGGTATCCTTATCATTAAGCACTATATTATTAATATTTCTTTACATCTATAAATATGTACCTTTAATATGTATCGGTTTCTTGATTCTCTGGATATTTCCTTATTTCAAAGATTAACCACATTTACATTGTGTTCATACACTGATTATATAAATCCTTTGGATTGACATAATACATGTATTTCATCTGCCTAAACTGAACATAGGTTATATAAAAAAAGTTGGAAATAGAAAAAGTCTTTGTATTTTGTACATCGAGTTTCTCTTGGAAACAAATATATCCAGTTCACCAACACTGGCAATTTTCTTTTTTAAATTTTTGTTTCATATAAACAAATAAAGTGCTGATACTTAATATTAATATTAACCAGTTCAGAAAACATAATTCTTTTGATAATTGTGATTTCGTTTATAAACATCCAAATCCATACCTATGTTCAAAAAATGTCATCAGTAGTAAAACATACCCATGATACAAAAGAAAAGCAGTTAATAAAATACACTACACCTGGTAGCATTAATTCCTGAATAAATATTACTTTCTGCACATAACACTGCCTTCACATATATATATATAAAGATGAAGTAACACAATTTGACACTGCACCCAGCACTATCAATGCCCCCTGTGTGTAATGCCTCTTATTTTTCTATTTGAATATTCAAAGAACGTGGTTTGGTATTTTTTACTAATCTCCACTGTACTCATCTACCATCTCACTTATGTGAAAGTTAACGATCATATCTGATTATATAAGAACATTAAAACTTGGACATCTGTACAAAATACATTTGGATTACGTTAACTTTTTAATTTTTAATAACTGACTTGACAATGACAAATTGTCAATGCACATTCACATATTGTAATTCAAATTAAAGTGACTGAAAGAATTATAAAAAATATCAATAAACTTAATTCACAGTTTTATGAGACTTGTACTTTAAGCAATTTGCTTATTTCAGTTAATAGATAATATAATGACAGGGTAAATTTCTGCAAATGATACGGCACATCACATTTGCTGCACCATCACTTCCATTTCACCATTCACTGCCCACAAGAGATCACTCTGCTTCATGCTCACATCACAATCACATGTTAGCATACCGGTAGTGACCTCTGGTGTAGATTGGCAATGAATGGTAGTAAACGGTGGCAAAATATAACATATCCTAACATTCTTCATGTGCGTTAAATTAAAAAATAAGATACTATCTATCTGTTCTTTCCCTTGACACTATGGTCTTTCTACTTTTACTTTGATGGATTCATTTTTTTTATTGAATACTGAAAATTTAGTATTCTACCTGGTATAAATTTTAAACATAAAAATCTTATATCTTAATACTGTATACCATATGCATATTTACACAAGCAATTTTAAATTATATTCAATGTATACACTGAAGCCTTTAGTTGCACTTGCATGTGCATTAAAATATTTTCAAACATAATATTCTAGCCACCAATTCACAAAAGAAAACATATACTTCATATATCATACAAACTCTTACTTTGATAGATAATAATAATAACTGTGAATAACAACTGTCTGTCTATCAAGATCCTAATCTTGGATATAAAAATATTATGGGACCCTTTTCACTGTAGCCCTTACTACCCAGTAATGCTAAAATATTCTACACATGTTTTTTACTTTCCGTATAGTACAAGTGAAAATGTTTGACATTAGATTTCTTTTGAAAACCAACTGCTGTGCAGGATAACAAGAACTGGCTTATTTGTCTAAAACCAGCCTGACTGACATGTGATGGCTCAATTTGCACTGAATATGCTATAAATCATTTTGTATAAAACATTACCCCTTGTCCTGTTCGCTATTAGACAGCCATTGACACAGCCATAGATTACCAGGTTTGTAAACTAAATACATATTATACACAGGAGTGTGTACTTCATGTGAAGACCAGATCTTAGAGCGTCTGTGCCTTGTGATGACTGAGATGTAATACTTGGAAAGTGAGTACTCATTCAGTCTAAAACATGAAATAAAACTCAAAATTCTTTTTCACTCATATAACATAGGTAATACTTTACTTTTCAGTTAGTATAGTTAACCATCTAAGAAATAAAGCGGTTGATTTTATATAATTTTTAAATGATTTCTCCAGTGACTGACTGACATTCTAACAGATGCTCTGAATATTTTAACAAATCATTTTGTTGCCACTCAAGTTTTCATGAATAAAACACACACTCTTGCCTTTGAAAACATTCAGGAAGTTTAATTTCATCTTAATTACTAAATAAATTTTGTTAAATAAAGGTTACTTGCATTTTAACTTTTTAACTATTAAAGAAAAATATTTTACCTAGCAAGTACTCCTAGTCCAAGGCTTTTAAAGTTCACTTATTTCTTCAAGTGAGGACATGTGATTCCATTCTCAAACTTTTTAAAATAAACACAATTTAATCAAAAGCTTAGGTGCTTCCATTCCAAATGAAACTGCTTTTGATTTATTCAAATCAAGAGCACTAGGGGTGGCTAATGAGTAGTTTATCGTTTTTTGTTGAAGAAGCTTTTCATGAAGTCAATAGGCAGAGGGAATATGATGGTAGAGTTCTTCTCTGCAGAGATTGTATTGAGTGTTTGTAAGTAGCGTAGTTGTAGAGCAGCTGGGGACTCCTGAATCACATCCGATGCATCTTTCAATGCTCTTGACGCTTTGTTCTCACCCTCTGCGGCAATTACCTGTAACGAGCAAAACTATGTTCAGGTTTGTAAAAAATAAAGGCCAGTACATTATAACATTTTAAGATATTAAAATGTAAAAGATCAAAAGGACTAAGCAAGATAACTGAAATGAAATAAAACAGTGAAATGCAAAATTAAGTATATTCTAACTTATCTTCAAAAAGGGGTGGAATGGCATGTCATCCTATAAGTGATGACAGCTACATCTATATTCAAAAATTTACATTTTGCATATTAATCCAATGATCAATATGTCTGCAACATTTCATACCAAGTCTATAGTATATGTTTTCAGATACTGGATAAAAGAAAATGTACAATTGGACATGATGGACACTGCACAGTCCCATTACCTCATACCAGTCAACTCATACAAAGGTAGATGGGACAGATGTCAAATCAATTCCTGAAAGCTGATGTGCTTGTTACTGGTGCTGCATCTGTTTCAGCCAGGCTGAACATGACTGAACAAGAGTACTGCAGAAGTGCATGACACTGCAAGTCTAATCAACTCTGTCCCAATTAAATATGGGCAGTTTTGCTGAGACATATACTACGGTGAGATACTTCACTGATAAATATATATTCAGAGTGAGCTCCATGATGAACAATAAAATATCTTGAAAGTTATTGCAGGGACAACCAAAGTTAACAAATGAACAAGACTGCCAGACCAACATGAATGGACAGCTGGTTGGACCCTTCAATACCAGAATATGTTGTGTATATGATATTCAGAAATTAATTGTTGAGCTACCTTTGCCCGGGCCTCCCTGGCAGCCTCTGCTTCTGCTGCCATGGCACGCTGTAGCTGTACTGGAAGGCGGACATCTTTTCTGAAAGGTCAAAAATTAAAAAATCAGGAAGATGCATGAGAAGACCTCAATATACATTTATTAAAGATATAATAGGTATTTAATGAAGCATTTATGGTATTTTCTATATATCAATTTTTAATATATATAAACAGCTAATAGTTGATTATATTTGTATAAAAAACTTGAACTACTATATTTAAGTAAATTGCTGATTGATCAGTCAAAATTCCAAATAATGCATTGATCTGGTTCCCCAATATTTATTCAAACTTTCTAACAACTAATTTATCAAAACATTGGTGTTCAAGGTATTTAATGAAGCATTTATGGTATTTTCTATATATAAATTTTTTAATATATATGAACAGCTAATAGTTGATTATATTTATATAAAACAAGGGACCTATGGGTCACGGTATAAGCTGTATTATGAGTTGTTGTTGTTTAGCTTATGTATGATTTTGACAGTACCTTTGGAGACAGAGAAGAGAATTGATTTCATTTATTTTATTAACAAATGGAGTACTATTGTCACACAGATTTTGACTTGGCCATATAACTTATAAGCAGAACATATAATATAAAAGTTTAACTATTTATTAAAAAAAAATTACAAATATTGTCCCAGATATAATTTTTATTAAAAATAATAAGAGAATCATATGATTTTTAAAATGAAATATAACTGAAATGATTATTAAAATAATATTAAAGAATATATTCATGAATGCATTCATGAATACATTTTGAAAGTATTTGCACGAGTATTCATATACTTTCATTTTTACCTGAATTCCCGTTCTTTATGCAAGATATTTTATAATGGAGTACATAATCATATTCTTATTTAAATACAATTACAAAGTATTCGCACCATGTCTGGAATTTATTCAGTTTTCACCAAACAATGATGTTGAGAATCCAGAATGTACAAAATTCACACATTTAAATAATGATCATAGGTACCTGGTTTTATGGCTTTTATTTATATTAAAAAAAAATAAATGTAATATATTCATTTTGGACTAATTTCACATCAATGTACAAACTAGACACAGTAGGAATCTAGATTAATATTATCAACTGCATCTTTGTCTATCATTAATTTCCTTCATATGATCCCTAATGATTAGTAATGAATAATAAGATTTACTTTTTTATTATTAAAATTGAACTGAAAAATGCCATAGGTGACTGCATGGTGTTATTTGGAAAATGTGACATTCTATCCATCGATACAAGATTCTTATATCATCAGTAACTGCAAGTTAATTCCCTATTATTATAAACTAACAAATTCCTTTTCTATTTTTCTTTAATTTGTTATTAAAAACCTATAAAAAGTGATTAATTTATTGTTTATTGTTATGTTGTTGGTTAAAACTACTAGATGAGTTGGGTTGGACACCTTGATCAACTGTGGCTGGCCATAAGCTGCCTGGCTGCCCCAGTATATGCCTCGCCTCAAGCATGCATAATTTGCTGAAAGTTCAACAAGGTCAACATACAGGTGACTCAAGAGTGGCTGGAGAGAACCAAGGTCTGACACGGTCTCATAAAAACAATAATTAAAGATACAATTTTTGGCCAATTTCTTTCAGTTTTCTAAACTAAAAAGCTGAAATCCTTATTTGTGCATGATATTAAAATTATATAAACAGAGCTTACATGAAACAAACGAGAAATGGTCAAAGTTGGGCAAAATTTAAGGTACTAATTTTATATTTATACTAATAACTTATAAAATTTTAAAAATTCAGAACTAATTTTGGGTATTCAATTGAATCTTGATTAAATAATGTTACATCCCTGACAAAAAATCTCTAGCTTCAGCAAGCCCCTTGTTAAGGGAGAAAATATATTTCTTGATTTTTTACAAAGTGCATTATGTTTGGGCCCATAACTTAAAACAATTATGCAATACTGACATCATTTCTTGCATGTGCACAGAGAATGTATAGAAAAACATGTATATTATATATGATTAAAGTCAGATCAGTGGTTTTGATATTAGGCAGTATTGAAGTGTAAAAATGGGTTTTTAATTGAAAAATGAAGTTTTTCATTAATATCTCAAAGGTATTAAGTCCTAGTGACCAAATTCTTGGCATGGTAGGAGATTTTGGAGACATCTATTTGTATGCCAAATTTTAGGTACTGAGAGCTTAAGCTGGGGAGCTGAGCACTTGCAAACTGCATAACACTAGACTGATGTAAACAATATATTACATGGTGCTTGAAAATTTGAATAAAATCTACAGTTTTTGATCAACTGGTTTCAAATTTTTGGTGTTAACAGACAAAATGCTAACAAAAACATGCTGAGAAAATTAAATCCACAGTACTTACAAGAAAAAAACGTGCCATGGTCAAAGTTAGGCAAAATTTAAGGAACCAATTTTTTATTTTTGTTAATATTTTAAAAAATTTAAAAGATTTTGTTCTAATTTTGGGTATACAATTTAATTTTGATTAATTTAAGTTATATTACTTGAAAAAAAGGTCCATAGCTTTAACATTTTTTGTGTTAAGTGATCAAATATCTTTCCTGATTTTTTACAAAATGCATAATGTTCTCCCCATAACTTTTTTAAATTAAATAATACTGACTCAATTTCTGGCATGTACATGGGAACTATATAGAGGAATATTTATGGTAAATATGAGGAAAAACAGATGCGTGGTTTTGATATAAGGCAGCCCTGAAGTGTGAAAATAGGTTTTTAATAAAAAATTGAGGTTTTTCCTTAATTTCTCAAAGGAACAAAGTCGCAAAGACCCAATTTTCGGCATGGTAGGAGATCTTGGGGACATCTAACACTATGCTGAATTTTTGGTTTCAAAACGTGCCACATCTACCGACGGACAGACGGACGGACAGACGGACGGCACGACGGATGGACGACGGACAATGGACCACGACTATAGCTCAGATGACTTGTAGTCAGCTGAGCTAAAAATTGAACTACTGTATTTACATAAATTGCTGATTGATCAGTCAAAATTCCAAATAATGCATTGAACTGGTTCCCCAATATTTATTAAAACTTTCTTACAACTAATTTATCAAAACATTGGTGTTCAACATGTATAGTTAAAGTACATTTTGTTACTTACATTTCCACCCTTTCCACCTTGACACCCCATGGGTCCGTTGCCTCATCTAGTGAAGTCTAAAATGTACATGAGAAAATAACATTATTCAGTACAAAACCATTCTTTATAAGAATCGAAACCTCAGGGTGTAAGAGTACATGCTAAATTTTATAACATATTAAAATGCATACTGCCTATGCATATATTCTAGGTCTACAAGTAAGGATTTTATGAGAAAAAAATTGCATCTTCGAAAACAGCGTAAATTTTCTTTAAAATCTATGAAGAAGTGTAAATTTATGCCATAATATACATTATTTACTGTAATAGTCTTTAATGTAAGCTTCAGAGATGACATTTCAGTCATATATGGAAATGCAGCTCACCAGCTCACAAGTGCTCAAGATTGCATGTTCCATTCATTTTTCTAATTCTAATTAGAGAGATCAGCATACAATGGTGGTTAATAAAATGTATATTACCCTTCTAAATCACAAGATTTTTCATAGACATCTCAGCATGTCAACTTAGAAGTTTCTTAGTTCAACAGTTATTATTTGTGCCCTGTTATCGGATGACCATGTCATTTGATGGTCTCAAAAAAATAAAAAAAAAATGCGTAAAAATTTTTAAAAATTCAGATGGTGCTACCAGTCTGCAGAAACTGATGAAACACTCCATCACTAATATGCATGCAATGAATCATGATGATCAATGCATTAGTTATTCAGATACTGGAGCTTTGGTATCAAATTTTTAATTAATCTAGGGGAACTTATGTGCCCATAGCTCAGGGGATATGGGTAACAGAGACCTTATTTCAGGTTTCCAAGGAGACTTCTCATGGACCTCTCTGGATGTCAATTAAGAAGATTCAAGGTCCAACGGTTATGATTTGTGTCTTGTTAGTGGACAGATGGACAATGGACAAAAAGAGTGATTGCTATAGCTCAGATGACTTTCAGTCAACTGGGGTAAGAAAGGCTTGTCCCCTGAAAAATGTATTTTAATACATAGTAGTAGGACTGATATTCATATTTCAGACAGCTTTGAATTGTTACTCATTATCTGGTTTTAAATGTACATGAATCATTTGGACAGTGTTAAGATAAAAGATAGCAGCATTGTTTTGACAGAAGTAATGCTGCAACATACCATACTTCAAATAGGTCTATATAAAATGTTTCAATCTGTCCCCATTGTCTGGACTGGTGTTCTATAACAGTACTTCATGGTAGAATAAGAAAGTGTACACAGCCCTATTGATTGATCCTGATCTTACCTGCATGAAATGACTGACAGTCTCCCTCTCTGCTAAAATCTCAGACAGGCTCTTTGTTCCAAGGACATTCCTCAAGGTTGTTGCCGCTAGCAACCTTGTAGATTTGTTGGCATCTTCCACATTTGTAATAGATGCTGTAGCATTTGCTATCCTGTAGTATACAACTGCATCTACTGCCACAGTAACTGAATCCTTTGAAAGAACCTGAAATTCAACAAATGTAAAAATTATATATTGTTCAGATATGGATAACAATGGCCATTTATCTGTATGTAATCTAGATCTATGTGCTGGTGACTGAATGATAGCAAATAAAGTTAAACTTATTGCATTTTTAATATGCATAATACATAATCATCAATTTACTGAAAAAAATTTATCACCTCTAGTCATAACATAATTAATGGCATCTTCCCTATGAACTGGCTGTGCTTAAAAACTCATACTACTGGATTGCTTTGGCAATATACAAATAAACCAATAAGAAAACAATAGCAAAAAAAGCAACAAGAAAATGAAAAAAAATTCTTTCCTTAAGATGGCAGGACAGTCTCAGGAGTGCACATATTTTTTCTCTCAGTTTCTCATGTATTAACAAAAGCAAGGTCTTGAAACCACTAAATGCCACATATTCAGAATACTAAATATTTTCTCTAAGTTGTGGCACATTAACGGTTTGGCTCTGTTCCACACACACTCCTGAGACAGCCCTTAGGATCTATGAGACTGATACAGATGGAGGGATCTGGTTATGTGATAACTTCAGTGCTGACCTCTTGTGGAGGAACATCAAATGAAACGGTCCTCATGTCCACCTTCAGGTAGTTGTCAATGCATGGCAGAATGAAGAAGAGACCTGTAACATGCAAACTGAAATTATTATATCCGCAGTATGGCCTGTTTAAAGAGAGTACTTGATATATAATCTACTTAGTAACATCTGCAGCATAATCTTCCTATGTTAATATAGCTTATTATGTAGGAACAAAGTATTATAAAGTTTTTTTATAAAGTGTATTATTTTTATGTTTGAATACAATACTTAATCTATCATTAATCTACCTTCAAGAATATGATACCAAAGTCACCAGAGAAAGAGTTATGCATGATTGAAAAGGATGATAATTATACTTCATCGAGCAAAGTATCATTATTAAGATTGCCAACTACTTCACATATTAAACCGGTATTTGTCTTAAACTTATTTAATTAAAATCAATATTTATATCAATATAAATATGAATATAGGATACCAGTATGCTTGAAATATATGATTAAGTGATTTTACTTCATCATAAACTTATTCAATTAAATCTCTAATTGCAAAAATATATTTAAAAAAGTAACATTCTGAGCTCATCAGAAAAGCTTGAAGTATTTATAAAGGGTTTCAGATATGGATTAAAATGTCATGTATATGAATTTGCAAGAATGTACAAATGAAAGGATAAGAAACCTAAATTCCCTTAAAAATTTATGTAACATCAAGAAGAATTGGATATATGTGAACAATTATCATTAAGAGATATCACCTGATAAAACCAAATGTCTGCTGGATTAAATTCAAAGCAGAAAAGAGCACAGTTTGTTGATAAATTAAATGTGTACACAATTAAAATCTAAAACATGATACTTACTCATTTACAAGGGTTTATTTATTTTGTGTTTTGAATTCTTATACTTAATTTGTGTCTTTAACTGTTACACATGCAGTCAGAACCCTGACACAGGTTTGATCACAAATGATGTCTGTGCAATATTTAATATCCAGAGTGTCTTGAATCATTTAGTTGAATAAATTGTTACCAGGTGGCAGTTCAAGTACATACCTGGACCCTTGGCTCCTCCAGCCAAGAGGCGACCCAATCTGAATATAACCGCTCTCTCATACTCTTGCACAACCTGATAAAAACAAGGGACCCATGGGTCAGGGCGCTCAGCTTAAGTTTGAAATGTTTGCAAATGCAAAATATACAAAATATTCTATTGTGACAGGCATGGGAAAATACTACATTCAAACCGAGCTAAATTGCAGTTGTAGGCACACCTGGCCATCTGTGATGGAATAACACTGGATTTATAAGCATATGGGAAGCTAGGAGGAAAGGGGCCCTCCTACTTGGTTATAGTAAAGTTTTAAATATATGACTGCAAACTAATACTCTGACAAGACTATCATGAAAAAAACAGTAAAAATTTTGAGATACTGTGATTCATATGAAAAATTTACAGATGGACAGGCAAGTAGACAGAATGGACTAATACCTTTATTTCACTTTCAAGGGAATAATGCATTTAAGTTTATATATTAGCCTATTTTTTTTAGCATATCCACTTTTTCCATTTATAGTTTTTATCTTATTCATTTTTTTTTTTATTTTCAAGTTTTATAAATGTGTAATAAAAAACTGAAAATATAAGTTAAAATATTAGAATTCTAAGTTGGAATCATTACATATCAAGAGTGTAGCTCATATTGGGTCATATTATGCATACACATATATTTTATTATTTTTAAATCACAAATATTTAAACAGAATTTAAAAGAAAATAATGCCACAACATGGCATCTACAAGAATATTCCTTGAATCACTATTAAAAAGTTTTGCACACTTGAGTTTTCAGTACATGCTTAATTTTATTCACCAAAATAAAATAAAAGATTAAGTAAATTTGATAAAATAAAAACATCTTTTCAAATAAAGTATACACACTCTTGGTTGAATGAGGGACAATCAATATTATTATGCTAATTACAATCTCAGCTATAACTGTATCCGCCAAAACAGAGTTTTGGGGATACTATGTTTTCAGCCCACCGCCGCTGCCGCCGCGTAGGTGTCCGGAGAACTCCTCCGTAACCGCTGGGCAGAATTTTACTAAACCCGGGATTATGTTCGGGTCACATGTGAACTGCTGCGCCCCCATTTTGTTTTGACCTCTGACCTTTCCTCTGTGCTCTGCGTCCGTTTGTGCGTCTGTTTTCACACATAAACCCACATATCTCAGGAACCGTTAGACCGATCAGGAAATTTTTTTTGCACAAATGTAGCCCTTGGAGAGCTTTATAACATACACAAAAAAGGTGGCGCCACTTGCAACCATTTTTGCACAGTGTCCATCTGTTTGTCTGCCTTGGGTTAAAATCACTCATATCTCTGCAGTGGTTTGACTAATTCACCTGAAATTCGGCATGTGTATACATCCTGGATAGCTTTTCTGATTTTATGACAGGTGGTGCCACCTACATTCACGTTTACGCTGCAGACATCCAAGCTCATATCTCGGGAACTGTTTGACCGATTGGGCCAAAATTTTGCATGTGTATAGATCTCACATAGCTCTTTATCATACGCAAAACTGGTGGCGCCACCTTCAACCATTTTTGCACAGCGTCCATCTGTTTGTCTGCCACGGGCTAAAATCACTCATATTCATGAAGTGGTTTGACTTATCTGCCTTAAATTTTGCATATGTATACAACTTGGACGGCTTTCTGGATTTTGTGGTAGGTGGCGCAACCTACATTCACAATTTGGCTGCAGACATCCATGCTAATATGCAACACTTTACTCTATTCCCCCTTGCCACTCAATCCATGCCTCACTTCACCCGTTCCAGTCTGATTTAGGCGGATACACGAAGTCGCTTGTCGACTACCCGTATTCTAGTTTATTACTGGAATTAATAGTCAATTTCACACCTGGTGAAGTTTTTACTCTTCTGAAGTAAGGAATTACTTATCTGAAGAACATCCACACTTTCATAGCAATACACCACTTTGTGGACACAATTAAATGTGCACTTTAATCATTGTAAACCTGGTGGTACAAAACAAAATCTAAAATGCAGCATAGCCAAGAATAAAATAAAATACAGAAAATTATAACATTCATCTAGTTAATGCACCATCTGGGGGGGGGGGAGTGCAGGGCAGAGAGGAAGCCTGCTAGTAGTGGCCAAGCTGAGCTAAGGCAAGCTGCGTGGGGTGGGTTACATAATGCAAGTGAAGGCCGTACTACTAAGTGGGCTAGATGTAAACAACACTTGACATGGTGTATGAAAACTTGAATAAAAGCTACTCTTTTCAATCAATTCCTTTGAAATTCCAGATTTTATAAGAATAAATCCTTATGTATATATGCTGTGAAAATTAAATCAACAGTGCTTACAGGGAAAAAAGTGCCATTGCTAAATTTGGACAAAATTTAAGGTATTGATTTTTTATTTATGCTAATAACTTGAAAAAATTTGCAAAATTCAGATCTTATTTTGGGTAACAATTGAATCTTGATTAAATAAAGTTAAATTCCTGAAAAAAAGTCTCCAGCTTCAGCAATTCTCATGTTAGGTGAGTAAATATATTTCCTGATTTTTTAAAAATTGCATTATATTTGGGCCCATAACTTTAAAAAAGTACCCAATACTGACCTTATTTTTGGTATGTTCATAGAAAATGTATGGAAGAATATGAATACTAAATATGATCAAAAACAGATCAGTGGTTTTGATATTAGGCAGCCTTGAAGTGTAACTATGGCTTTTTTATGGAAAATGGAGGTTTTTCCTTAATATCTCAGAGGAACGAAGTCCTAATGACCCAATTTTCGGTATGGTAGGAGATTTTGGGGACATCTAATGGTATGCAAAATTTTGGATTCGTAGGTCCAACGGTTTTAAAACGTGCCCTGTTAACGGCCGGACGGCCAGAAGACGGACAAAGGACCACGACTATAGCTCAGATGACTTATAGTCAGCTGAGCTAAAAAAACTATCATATTTAAAAAAGTTCTGGGGTGTCATGATCTGTAAATAATAATCTGAACAAAATGGCAGCTCATGGCACATTATGTATATTCACCATATGTACATTCATTGCTAACAATCTGAACCAAGCCTATTTTTTTTTTTTTTTTCAATTTTCTTGACACACAATATCAACTCCTTTTTCAGTGGATACTTTTCTGAATGATATAAGGATTGGTGTTTGCTTTTCTGTATGATATAAGCTTTGGTGTTTGCTTATTGGCAGCTTAAATGAAGCTGGAACCACTTTAAGAAGTATTTTGGGGCCATCAGCTAATAATGTGTCTACAAGCATACTAAAAAAGAAAAATACTGACAAAAAGTTAGCAGCCAGTGTAAAGAGCACTAGGCTTTGTATGAATATGGGAGGCGAGGGTCCTGATATTTCATTTATTTTCACTATGTTGAACACATTGTGTCAAGATCTTGTGTATGTTACAGCCCAGACAAGAGTGTCATCCTAATTTGGCACCATATGTTAATGTTAATGCCTGTTAGAGTCAGGCCATTAAGGTCAGTACCTATTTGAAAGCCTAGAAGGACTAACTGCATTTATACTTATAACATGAATTTGTGAAAAGCTCAAGTCAAAATTTCATCATGGGTACTGTAGCAAACAGAACTTTAATAAAATAGTCAGTTTGGCTACTCTTGTGATCTGGTTGAACGGCTAACTTAAATGAATCATTAATGCACTATGGCAGTCAATCTCTAAAACTGATGGAACAGTCATTCCACCAATTACAGCTGTAATGGGTAGTCATTAAATTGCCAATAATTACAAATTCCTAAAATTAAAATTGCAATGGAGTAGTTCATGGTCACAATGGGGTGGATTTCAATAAACTCTGTTGGACAGTTGAGTGGTAAAACGCTCGGCCATCTCCGCTGGCGACCCTGGTTGTTTCCCGGTGTGGCAATAATATGACACTGGATTGTATTGGCCCATCCAAGGTCAGTGGTTTTCTCCTGGTCCTCAGTTTCCTCCAACCTTACCGACTACAGAGCGCCAATATCCGAGCCATGGAGAGTGCCTTGTATTAGTTCTTATAACTAGTTGTACAATCCATTGTACAATCCAGTCAAGTTGTAAAATAAATAAAGTTTTTTTTATATCTATTCCCTAATAAGTAATGGAATGGTCGATACCAATATGTCTGCCAGTGAACAAATTGATGCTTCAAGCAGTTCCATTTTTTAGGACAAAACATAGTGCTGCACAATTTTATTACAAAACACCCTTTGTTGCCACACAGGATATTGATTCTTTCCTTACAGGGAGGTCAAGGGTGTTTGTCTGGCTGGCATGTCAACCTTTCTTTTTCAATGATTTATGACCAGTGTAGTGGAAAATTCTGAAGACAACTAAATGACGCATTAAAAAATTGTGGATTGATAAAAACGTTGGTCCTTAATGCCTGCCCTTGAAAAATGGTCCTATGTTATTCTTCTTCACCAAGGTGACTGAAAATTGGTGCCAAATAAAGGACCATTTATTTTACCATGGCCAGTTCTTTTACCAGGCACATTAGGTAAACATGAAATACAGTGTTCTACCTGGTAAATATATATGTAACAGTGTCTGCAAAACATTTTGTTCAATAATTTGTTTCCTTATGTCAATATACAAAAGAAATAAACTTGCATCAGGTACTATCAGTCATGAGAAAGAAAACATGCACTATGGGTGATCAACAGTAAAACTAGATGTGTTGGAACGACACAAATGCCCCTGCCTGGGGCAAATTAGAAACATTTGTTAAATTTTGTAAAAATTTTTAAGTTCAGGAGGTGTTGTATGGTCAAAAGTAGGTCAAGAAGGGCAAAATGCAAACTCGATCTGTAACGGGTCATTATCAAGCAACACACCAAAAATCAGGCCAGTATGCAGGCATTGTGAAAACCAGAATATCAGCAGAAGCTGACAAAAGCCCTCAGCCAAAAGAACAGTGTTTAGAGGTGGTAACAGTAACAAGTACTAAATATCTGTTCTCACATGGATGTATATCTGTACATGTCTCAGTTATAAATTTAAAATGGAGAGGTATGTACCATGATTCATAACAATCCACCAAATGCTTCCTGAAAATAAGCTTCTGAGTTTTACTCTATTATCAGCTCTGTGACCTTGAAAAGTAGGTCAAGGTCACCCATCTTCGAACTTGACTGAGATTTTGTCGATATACATCTTCACCAAAGAAATAAAATTCCTATTGTGAATCCTTTTAGAGATATCCCGCTCACAAGGCCAAAGATGAAAAATCCAAGAAAAATTCATAAAAAATCAGAAATTGCAGGTGGCGCCCCTAAAACTTGTGCAGCAGTTACAGACCAGCACTCCCTATGATCATAGTAAGTATTGTGAAAATTCATCAAATGGTTCCTGAGTAATAAGCATCTAAGTGTTTTTCTATAATCAGCTCTAAAATGTAGAAAAATAGGTCAAGGTCACCCATCTTTGAACTTGACTGAGATTTTGTCAATATACATTTTCACCGAAAAAATAAAATTCCTACGATGAATCCTTTTAGAGATATCCTGCTCACAAGCCCAAAGTTGAAAAATCAGATAAAAATTCATTTAAAATCATATATTGTAGGTGGCGCCACCAAACTTGTGTAGCAGGTACAGATTATCAGTCCCAATAATCATAGTCAGTTTTGTGAAAATTCATCAAATGGTTCCTGAGTAATAAGCATCTAAGTGTTTTTCTATAATCAGCTCTAAAATGTAGAAAATAGGTCAAGGTCACCCATCTTCGAACTTGACCGAGATTTTGTCAATATACATCTTTACCAAGGAAATAAAATTCTGACGGTGAATCCTTTTCAAGATATCCCGCTCACAAGGTAAAAGTTAACGGACGCCGTACGGACGGACGGACAGCTTGGGTGACGACAATAGCCCATCAGCCTAAGGGCTAAAAAGCTGAGGGCTAAAAAGTCCATAGATGTGCATTTTTCATAAAAATTTCTGTCTTTCATGAAATTTTCTATGTTCAGGATCTGTCATATGGTCAAAAATAGGTTAACTGGGACGAAACGCGAACTTGATCTGTAAGTGGTCATGATGCGCCCACAGACCAAACATTGGGCCAGTACTGTAAGCATTGCATTGCGAAAATAGAATATTAGCAAAAGCTGATAATCAGTTATAAATTTAAATTGGAGAGGTATGTACCATTTTTTATAACAATCCACCAAATGCTTCCTGAGAAATATCCCCCTAAGTTTTTTTCTATACTAAGCTCTGTGACCTTGAAAAGTAGGTCAAGACCACCCATCTTTGAACTTGATCAAGATTTTGTAAATATGATGCAAAAGCACTGAAATAATGAAGTTCCTTAGTTGAATACCTTTGGAGATATCCTGCACAAAAGGCCAAAATTGAAAAATCCGATAAAATTTCATTAAAAAATCAGAAATTGCAGGTGATGCCACCAAAATTGTGCAGCACGTACAGAACATCAGTCCCGATGATCATAGTAAGTTTTGTGAAAATCCACACAATGGTTCCTGAGATATAAGCTTCTGAGTGTTTTTCTACAATCAGCTCTAAAATGTAGAACAAGGGACCTATGGGTCACTGTGCTCAGCTGACGTTAACCTTGAAGGTAAAAATCTAAAAAATTATCTAATGGAGATAAAGTGTAAGAGGAAGAGGTAATAAAGGCCATGGTTGGTTTATATGATTGGTTTGTATTGATGAGCAAGAAATTGTTGCAAAAAATATTTTGTGACCTGACCATGTGTTTCCAACTGTTGAAACTAAAGCATGTGAGCAGTTTGTGAACAAATGATCTTTACTATTACCATGATCATTAGTTGGTTTTTCGATTAACTGTTGACATTTCAGTAGTTTACACATTTGTTCAATTGAATCTATTTTTTTGTATAATATATATTATTAAATAAATATGTATTTTTTTATGAAATGTATACAGTTGAAATATAGCTAATGAACAACATAAAACAGAGCAAACAAAGCCTGATCTCGAATTCTGCTGAGGCAGGAAAATAATGAACAAATGTTTGTATTAAATCCTGATTTTTTTATCACATCAATTATTGTCTAATTTAAGTTTATATTTCTATACATTTCCAATTTAACATATATATCTGAATATAAAAGTTGATTAATAATTCTCAATTGCATCATCATAAATCTCAATCTTGTCAGATAACACCACATCATGCATACAAATGTTTATTTATTTTTTACCACAAAAATATATCTTTTAAATCTGCAAAACAATAAATATCTAAAAATAATACTTGATTTAGATTTCACAATTTTAAATTGTGTCTTTATTTATCCATAATGTGCTTCATATTTTATAATAATCTAAGCATACTGATGGGTTCATTTATATTTGTTAAAATCATTTAAAAGAAAACTGATTTCTTTAAAAATGCTACATTACACAACATTGCATCTTCTGGATTACACCTTGAATTATTTTTTCATGGAAAGTTTTTGCATATCAGAGTGGAAACAGCATTACAATTAAGGAGATACAGTGAAAACAATAACAATTACTGCATAACACTTGGTGGGTTGGGTTTGCGGGGGGGGGGGGGGGGGGGTGATTGGGGTGGTGATATGAGAATAACTGTACACCTGTCACAGCAGGGGATCTCCCACAGTGACTGTAACAAATCAGAAACCCTCGCATAGCTGACTTCCGTGACCTGGAGTGGGACCCTGCATCTGTAATCAAAGCAAGTGACTACAGAAAAAAAATCAATAACTAGCTTAATTTTCAAGCTTTTATTTTCAAATTTCAGATTTAGACAAACTAAATATTTATGTTTACATGCTGTGAAAATTAAATCAATGGTGCTTACAGGAAAAAAAACGTGCCATGGTCAAAATTTAAGGTACTGATTTTTTTTTTATGCTAATAACTTAAAAAATTTACAAAATTCAGATCTAATTTTGGGTGAACAATTGAATCTTAATTAAACATAGTTATAAACTTGAGAAAATTCTCTAGTTTCAAAATTTTTCATGTTAAGTGAGTTATTATTTTTCCTGATTTTTTTACAAAATCCATTGGGCCCATAACTTAAAGAATTTATACTTTACAGACTTAATTTCTGGCATGTACATAGGAACTATATAGAGGAATATTTATGGTAAATATGAGGAAAAACAGATAAGTGGTTTTGATATTAGGCAGTCCTGAAGTGTGAAAATAGGATTTTAATAAAAAATTGAGGTTTTTCCTTAATTTCTCAGAGAAACGAAGTCGCAAAGACCCAGTTTTCGGCTTGGTAGGAGATCTTGGGGACATCTAACATTATGCTGAATTTTGGATTCCTAGGTCTTACGGATTCAAAACGTGCCACATCTACGGACGGACAGACGGACAGACAGACAGACGGACTTACGGACAGATGGACGGACGACGGACAATGGACCACGACTATAGCTCAGATGACTTATAGTCAGCTGAGCTAAAAATGGGTCAAGGTCACCCTTCCTCAAACTTGACGGAGATTTCATCGATATACATCTTCACTGATGAAATAAAATTCCAACGGTGAATCCTTTAAGAGATATCCCGCTCACAAGGTAAAAGTTAACAGGCGCGGACAGGATGGACCGACACCCGACAGACAGATGGACGGACGGATAGATGGACAGCTTGGGTGACGACAATAGCCAATCAGCCTATGAGCTGAGGGCTAAAAACGGCTGTACATGTACATTTGTCATGAAAATTTATATTTTTCATGAAATTTTCTATGTTTAGGAGCCGTAAAACAATCAAAAGTAGGTCAACTGGGACAAAACGCGAACTCGATCTGTAACTAGTCAATATCTGCATACACACCAAAAATCAGGCCAATATCTGCAGGCATTGCGAAAAAAGTCCGTACATGTGTATTTGTCATAAAAATTTCTATTTTTCATGAAATTTTCTAAGTTTAGGAGCCGTAAAACGGTGGAAAGTAGGTCAACCGGGATGAAACGCTAACTCAATCTGTAACTGGTCATTATCTGCCCACACAACAAAAATCAGGCCAATATCTGCAGGCATTGCGAAAAAAAGTCGGTACAACTGTTTGATTTCGGAATGACGGAGGGACGGAAGGACGGAATGACGGACATGGGTAAAACTATATGCCCCGGCCACTTTGTGGCGGGGGCATAAAAATAAATTTATTTGTGATTTTATGACAAGTATATTTCTCTTTCTTGATTGCAAGTTTTTGTAATTGCAAAATATAGCACCTATGGTCATTAAAGTCTTGTTATTGCACACAGACACACCTGAATTGCATTTAATACTACACAGGACCAAAATTATTTATAAAGCAACTGAGACAGAGACAATGAGCCTATAAGCTGGGCTGGTTTTCTCAGAAAAATTTGCATTCCGCCGAAAATAAACTGAGAGTTGGGGATATTAAACTTTGTGGCAAGTGATTACATGAGTACATTTTATTTTGTATTCAACATGAAATATTTTGTGCTATATGCTTTGTGTGGATAAACAATCCTATTCTTGCATGCCCCATAAATTAATTATTGACACTTACTTACATAAAAGATAACAGGAAAGGATTTTATAATGGGCTTTTTTTATATGAGAAAAACAATTCTGAGTAAGGAAAATTTGTGCAGGTCATTCGGTTGTCAAACAAATACTTCAAATATACTTTTGCAACCAACACTTTTCATTGTAGAGATATATACACTTTTGCTCCCTTATCAGATTTGACATAATAATGATAAAAGTTGATATGATTAGCTGAAAGTTGATTGGTTGAAGATGAGACCAGGCAATGATTAAAGTTTATATGATTAGCTGAAAGTGATTGGTTGAACATGAGAGCAGGCCATTTCTTATTAAAGTATCAGTCCCATAGAGGTCCCGGCAGAGCTACAGCAGTGCCACTGATAGGTCTGGGGTGATCCGGGGTGTAAGCCGTAGCACTGCCGGGATGGTCTGGGAAGGTCCGGGATGGTCTGGATGTCAAAAACTGCCCGGGCAATTCTTGGTGATCTGGGGCGGAATGTAATCCGGGGTGATCTGGGGCTCATCCGTAGCTCTGACGGGGCTTTGCCGTGGGTGTCTGTGCCACTGCCGTGGAAGGCCGGGGCACTGCCGTGACAGTCCTTGGAGGTCCGGGACAATGAAAACTATCCCAGCATAGCGACGGCCCAATACGGCAGAGCCCAGGACTTCCAAGGCAGTGCCCTGTCAGAGCTGCGAATCACCCACGACTAGCGCAGCAAACAAAAACAGGAATCCGTAGCGCATACTTGGCGGACCGTGGTGAGACGTAGCTCTGCTGAGATAATCCGGGGCTCTACCGGGATAATTCCTGCCAAAAAAAACCCCGGATCACCACAAACCACCCCGGACCGTATCCAGGGTGATCCGTAGTAATCCTTGCCTATCCGTAGTACTGCCTGCTTCGGTGGGACTGTAGCTTTATCTAAATGATCTGTAACCCCTCAGCCCATGGTACATAGATATCAAAATTATAACTGGACTTAAATAATAAATATTTAGTAAAATGAAAGTAAACCATAAAGCAAATAATTAACTCACCTTGATGCACATAAAGAGTGAGAACGGAAAGGTAATTATGATGGTGAAGTAGGATAAGGCCACCAGTATGATCTCACAGCAGGTATTGTTGCCGTGAGGGTTTTCTGTAAAAATAAGAGAGAATTGTAAGGTACAATTGTCAGAAAAATTTCAAGAAATTTAAAAAATTACAGCCCATTAAAACTTAAATTTAAATTTTGGTTGTCTCTCTGTACTTGATACCTGTAGAATATCTTTCATATAAAATATACGAGATTACCTGATATGCCATGGTCACATTGTGTCACAATTAATGTTCTTACCACATACCTTAAAAGCATGCATCTTGGAAGTAAACATATGTTCCTTACACAGTGGTTATACACTGCAGTCATCGGCCCTGACCTCCTTCATTTTAACTGCTGCTTTGTATAGCAAGATCATCTGGGTTAAACCACCATTGCTAGCACAGGGCAAGTCCAGCATCACCACTATCATGAAATACAAAGTCCTATCTTTTTTTTTTTAATGATAATGTCTGACTACAGAAGGAAGTAAAAATTACATGAAGACATTTCTAAACCCGTGGTTTGATTAAATATGTTGGTTGTTCACATGTAAATTTGACAAATACTACAGATATGATAAAGATTTTTTTTTAAAACAGACAAGGGAAGAATTATCATTACCAAAAGTTTCCATGTATCTCAAAATCATTTTTTTTGGCAAGTTTTAATGACACGTTCTTAGACATGACCATAAATCTAACTCATACTGAAACAAAACAACATTATCTGAAACAGCAGTGGCAATTAACAGAAATGAGAACCAGCAGCAAACATCAAATTAATCAGAGCAAACAGGATTAAGAATATTTCACAGAAGTAGAGATTTAAGCTGCCTGCAAAAATCCTGTTCATGAGCTACCAGTCTGAGTACAGTAAGTCTAAGCCACAACCACCCAGTAACACAGCTACAGGAGACAACAGAATGACCTGCACAGAAAAGGAGATTTCAAGAGTGGATCTCCACGGACAAGATGGAGCTAGGATCATGGAGCTAGAAACTTTGTTTTCATTATCAGGATTATCACAGGGAGGCAAGTAATGCTGACTGTCAGGGAAAGTGTTAATATATGTTCATAGGCTTGCTTCAGTGGAAAATATCCTGGTTTCCTTTATTAACAAAGGATTGTGAAAATAATTTCAATGTTTAATGAGAAAAAAAGAAAAACCAAATTAATGAAAAAACAGCTTTGGCAATAATAGCATGCTTAAGTTACAACAGAACGAGTGTGATATTTTTTTGATAATGGCAACAAACTAACTTGTTTCTGCTGCACTTCATTTAGAATTAAATATTGTTCATGCAATATTCATTATGAATAATATAAACTCTGTTGGGCTTACTCTCTCAGTTATGAAGATTTTATTTATTTTTTTATGCAAATTCTTGCAACTGTTCAAGAATCCTTATGGTTCTTATCAGAACCATTGATAATCTTGTTGGTTCACCTGCATTGACTGATATATCTGAGTAAAATCAACTAATGTGGCTGATTGATAAATAAATGTACTGTATCAAACCAAGTGGCAAATTGTTCATGACAAGGCAACAAGATTTTCTTAAACATGAGAATTCCTCAAAGTTTGGATAAATTATTGTTACTTGATGAATTTTTTCCCTTATTATTTGTTCTTTGGCACCATTAATTCTTGGTGCAAATACATAAGATGGTTCAGAAAATTAAACTAGAAGTGTTTCAACTGATGTCAAAACAGGACATAGGAAAAAAATCTTTTTAGCTTTTATTGGAGCACACACCTTATCTAAGGCTGGACATTGTTTCACAGCAAAGTAAATTGAAAAACATTTTCCTGCAGAGCCTCCTATCCATGGATTCATACACAAAAACCACTGTTATAAGGAGCTAGCACACATTGTTCCACTTGCTAAGGCCAAAAAATTTAAAAGGCATGGTTCTCAGGCACTTTTTTTCAGAAATCATTGCGGGCAGGCGGTATTTTATTTTTGACCTTTTTTTGTATGTTTGGATAAAAAGTCATATGACCGAGGAATAATCGAAAATAACAGTTTTTTTTGCTAACCAGGTAAAAACACTACATAACAAAGGAAATTGTATCAAAATTGTATTACCCGGTATTTATTTTCTTGAAAGATGAAAATCAAAATAAAAATGTTTGATGCAGGGGGTTAAAATTGATGCGAGCGGTGCCTGAGAACCATACCTTTTATAACCTAAATCAGTTGCCATAAAAATAATTGTTCTACAAACTCTGAGAATGACAAATATGATGCAGATGGGTAAATGTTTATTTTTGTTCATTTATCAGTTGAGACACAATATATGAAAGTTTAATGCTTAGCAGAAAAAATACCAAACAAATATTCCCTTCCATCCTTGAAATGGTGCAAAAGCAACACAAAATTTATTTCACTTTCGTCACCTTTAAGGATTCTTTTAAGAAATTGAGGTAATATAAAGAGCACAAATTACCAAATCAACAAAGATCTGGTCCTCATTAAAGAAACAAGGCCTACAGGCCTAATGCGAACCTGTGCATTGGGAAATACACCAGGTATAATGCTTCAATGCTGGACCATTACTTTCCATGTATATGAACTATGCAAGTACTAAACATTTTGAATAAGAAACAATTACACAAACATCACTGCTGAAATTCAAGCATAGGTGCACACAACACTAAAAAGATTGTATTTGGCACCACCAGTCTTGTATACAACGAAGCTATCAGAGATATATACATAAGCCCAATTTCACACTGATATATCAAACCCCTCCTGAGAAAAACATGTGCAAAAGTCATGGTAGGTGGCGACACCTGTCTTGTGAGCGAGAAAGCCATCAAAGACACATAGACAGGTAAAAATATTAGGCCAATACATCAAACTTACCTTGAGTCTGATGCATGGGGCTGACCAGGCTTAGGTGAGAAAGGCTGTTGCCATGAGTGAACTGTGACAAATTGCTTGCTCAGACTACTGCACTGAGTGAACTCATGACCTGCACCTGGCTAGACTGGGTGAACTTTTGACCTGTACCTGGCTGCACTAAGTGAACTCTTGACCTGTTGCATAATCTGACACAGTTGGCAGTCTGCCAAAGCTATAAATAGAATGCAGCTACTGCACTGAGTAAACTTCTGACCCATACCTGGCTGCACTGAGTGAACTCTTGACCTGTTGCCTAATCTGATACAGTTGGCAGTCTGCCAAAGCTATAAATAGATCCAGACTGACCTCTAGCCTGTTGCCAAATCTGAAATAGTAGCCACACCATTGCCCTCAGCTTGGCTGCACTGATTGAACTCTTGACCTATATCTGGCTGCACTGAATGAACTCTTGATCTGTTCCATATTATACAGTTGGCAGTTTCTCATCCTATTTAAAGAAACAGATTCAATCTTTGTGGCGGGGGCATAAAAAAATAAGCTGAATCCCACAAAATTTGATATGTGACAGATTATTGCATAAAATCTGGGAATGGTAGCTCCTGCTATTCCTGAGAAATTATTGATTAATGTACAGATGACCAATGACCCCCGTACAAAAATAGGTTAATTCTGGTGGTGCCACCAATACCTGAATTTCATATGTGACTCATGTGACCAACACTGGCAAAAAATTTGGTGATGATAGCTCTGGCTGTTTCTGAGACTGTCATTTTAGTATGCTTTTTTGGACAGATGACTAAGTTCAACTTCCCGAACAAAATTGAGGGAGATGGTATAAAAGATTATTTCTGTGAAATATTGAACAATTTGGCTTGAGTGTTTTGGAGGAGAAGATTTTTAAAGGTTTTTTTTAGCTTTTTCTTTATAAAATTTAAAAAATTTTCAGATGGCTAATTTTTTGCATTAAAAATTTCATGACGCTAGCTCCAATCATTTTCAAAATAGTATGGGTAAACGTACAGAAGACAAACGCCGCCACACCATCGCATTAGTTCACAGGTTCACTAAAAATTAATACAGATGGATATTGAATGCAAAATTGTAATACAGATACATCTCACTGATGGCAAAATCTTGAATTAATTTGATTATGGATACCAATTATTTATAATCCATGTACAGCCGTCTTTATATACGGACAGAGAGCTGTATAGCTGTGATTGTAAACATTGCCTGGCATGAGGAATATCTAAAAATCATAAATCTACATTTTTTAAAAGCTTTTAAAAAACATTCTTGTCAATATTAACCATAGATAACCTGAAATCTAAATGTCTAGAGGCATGATGTAATAAATGCTGATAAACTGGTGCCAGTCTAGATGTATCTAGATGTATCTGTGTATCTGCTTCACACAGCTAACATATATGGTAAAATGACTCAATTGAACCTTTATAATTCAGCCAAAATTCATTCTTTGGAACCATAAAAGACAATTATTATAAGAATTATTCAGGAGATTATTCTTGTAAAATATTAAACAAATTGGCCTCAGTAGGGTCAGTCAAAAAAAATTTTACAGGTTTACAACTCATATGGGAAAATACAGCAAAATGGCTAAGTTAAGCTTCCCATAACTCAGCCAAAAATCACTGAACCAAAACCATTTGAACAAACTTGAATTATCAACATCTAAGGATAATTAATGTGTGAGATTTAAGAATTTGGCCCAGTGGTTTTGAGGAGAAGATCTTTGTAGCCACTGAGCTAAAATGGGCTGTTACAGCATATGTCTAATTTCAGCTTCCCATAACTCAGCCAAAAGTCACTGAACTTAGACCATTTGAACAAATTTTAGAAAGCACTACCCTAGGATCATTTCTGTGCGATATTAAACTATTTGGCCATATGGTTTCAGAGAAGAAATTTTTTGTAGCCGTCAGTATGATACGGGCACTGATGACCCCCGTACAAAAAAGGTCGAAGCAGGTGGCGCCACCAATACCTCAATTTCAGATATGTCTCATGTGAACAACATTGGCATAAAATTTGGTGATGATAGCTCCAGCCTTTTCTGAGATTGTAATTTTAGTATGCTTTTATGGACATATGACTAAGTTCAACTTCCTGTAACTCGGCCAAAAATCACCGAACTTGAACCATTCGAACAAAATTGAGAAAGATTATCCCAGGAATCATTTCTGTGAAATATTGGACAATTTGGCTGAACAGTTTTGGAGAAGATTTTTAAAGCATTTTTAGCATTTTCCCTATAAAATCTAAGAAAATGCAGTTAGCCAAAAAATAAGCAAAATCCGATATAGTTTTTTAGATGACTAATTTTGTGCATAAAATTTCGTGATGCTACCTCTTGCCGTTTTCAAGATAGTTTGGGTTAAGGTACAGATGACCGCCGACGGACGCCGGACAACGCCACACCATCGCATAAGCTCACAGGTTCGCTAAAAAGATCCATAACAATGGAAGCAGCAGTTTCATGGTACAATTTATTTTATGTGTATAGCCTAGTTTCCTTCTGCTAAAGCTAACTGTTTTTGGTTCTTTGATGGAGCAAAAATACCAAAGCTAAATGTATGAGCTGCAGAAACTTCCTCTGCCCTGCTCAGGCAGTTCTTCCTTTACCTGCCAAGACCTTATATTGTAGACAGAATGACTGTTGAAATCTGAAAGCCCTGGATCTGCCATTAAATCCAGAAACTCCAATATCCTGCTGAAATAGAATTTTATATTTAATAAACCTGACAGCATAACTTTTGTAAAATAATATATTTGAATAACAACCCCACATTTTTGTATTCACATGGGGCAAGTTATATGCCCAAGGAATATTAGATTTCCTGTTTTTAACACTTTCTCCAGCATGCAAGTTCCAATACCAATTTAGTATTGGCAAAAGTTGACTATGCTTTACTGGACTGCTTTGCCATAAAATCAAAACCCTATCCACAACAGGCTGTGACACTTCATGGTGCGTTGCCATGGTAAAATCCCATAGGGTCAATTTCAGGGTTCTCAACAGGAAATGTCTTGATACTAAATATGCAAATCAGTATTTAGGGTAGCCACATGGTATAAGAAAGTGTCAATAAAATCCCACGGGGTCCTGTAACTTAATCTATCAAACAAATCCTGTCTATTAAACCAGTTTTCTGTCTCCACTGGCTGTCTGCTGGTCTTAGATTTATATTGGCTTTTTGTAAATAAGAAGTCTGGGCAGCTTAAAGAAAAACTTCAGATTGTCAAAACTGAGGATGTGCTTGTTGACTAAGCACACTAAATTTAATATCGTAAATATATTATATAATGGTGTATAAATTTATTGTTTTTTTTCAAATATTTTTTTTAGAAAATGAATTAATGAGGGTGGTATTCACTGTAAGAAAGAATGAGATTTAGGTTAATCAAGATGTCACTGTCTTTACTGAAGATCTTATAATGGCTTTAACGATTCATTGGTAAACTGATACACTGTGATACAAAGTCAAATATTGCATATAGGCATTGCAAGGTGTCCCTGTATTGATATGCTGACAATATATGACTATGCATATAAAAGAGAGTCTGAAATTTAACTAGCAAGCTCCAGCATTGGATAATAGTCAGTGGCCTAGCATGTGTAAGGCAAAACATCATTGGTCAGAAATCAGCTAATCAACATATATGACTGGCTAACTGCTTACAGTTCTAGATTTTATAAATAAAGATTATCTGTACTGTCTTTGTAGCACTGAGACAGAGACCACCTACTCTTGAGACCAATGCCTGTATCACTAGACCTTAAACATTTTACCATCTCTGGAGTATGCACTTATTTGTATGCAAAAGCTGGAGAATTAAAGTCAAGATGTTTATAAATAAAAATAAAAAGTATAAATTTCTTTTTTCTTTTCTTGAACTCCCCCTGCTCTGCAATATGGGATTCATACTTAATAATACATCACTTATCTTAGAGCACTGACAAAAGACTCAAATTTCTGAAAGTGGAATATATTGATTCTATATAAGTATAATGTTTAAATAAATATTTTATTTTATCCTCAATTATCTTTTCCCCACCCTGCTATGTTTTAATATTAGAATTCAATATTATACCAAAATTTATATTTTCTTTTTTATTATGCAGCTGAGAACTGGTTTTGGCTAACGACAGATAAAACCCACAAGAAACATGAAATTAAATGATCTCTGCGTGGAGTCCATATTCAAACCAAACTCCATAAAACATCATTTCCCTAAAAGCACTGACACATTAGCGAAAACACTTTAAACAATGCAAGTGAAAAATGAAATCATCATTTGCACTTTGGTGACAGCCTGTCAGAGCCTGCATGAATAAATAAACCAGCTGCCTATGGGCTTATGACCAGACTGGGAGGCGAGCCTCAGTGATGCCAATTTCGACAGACAGCTTACACAGTTTTGCTGTTTTGCTTATTAGACAGCAAACATGGTTAATGCATTAAACAGACATGGTGCCATAGAGATGGACATAAAACTAGATATGGTTATCAACTAGTGTTGTAAACAGTGAGGTAGTAGAATCCATATCATCCACCTCTGAGGAAGAGTCCAAGGCCATACAGGTCCAAGTCCAAGAGGCTCTAATTCAAATTTTAATTAAAAATTAAATTTAAAATGGAAACTGAGATGATATTAAGTATATTTGTGCTGGTTTACATATGCTTTAACTTTAATGTTAGATAATATTTAGGATGTGCTTGTTGACTAAGCACACTAAATTTAATATCGTAAATATATTATATAATGGTGTATAAATTTATTATTTCTTTTTTCAAATATTTTTTTGAGAAGATGAATTAATGAGGGTGGTATTCACTGTAAGAAAGAATGAGATTTAGGTTAATCAAGATGTCACTGTCTTTACTGAAGATTTTATAATGGCTTTAACGATTCACTGGTAAACTAATACACTGCGATACAAAGTCAAATATTGCATATAGGCATTGCAAGGTGTCCCTGTATTGATATGCTGACAATATATGACTATGCATATAAAAGAGAGTCTGAAATTTAACTAGCAATTTTGAGATGATCTTAAGTATATTTGTGCTGGTTTACATATGCTTTAACTTTAATGTTAGATAATATTTAGCACCCTATGCAGAGCTAAAGCATGGTATATATTGCCTTTCTTTTGTACCATTCTCTAAGTAGTCAGAAAATCTATATAAAAGTCTATATGGTATGTGACAGAGTACTTTTTTACTGGAATCAAGATGGACTCAGTCTGAATGCTTAATTCTTCACTTCTTAATCAGAGTCAAGGACCCTCAAGTCCAAGCCCAAGTATGTGTCCCTAAAAAGTGAACTGGAGTCCCTACATCACTTGCTGTTACGATACACTGGTGTACCACATCATGGCAATATGAAGTCCAGTATCAAGGGATAGAACAAAAAGCACCCTTAAGGTCCCCAGTTTGAACACAAACAGTGCCTCAATGGCATAATGTTAGCACCTCATAATTAGAGTGTCACTCCATACATTAAACACAGGCTCAGACATTCTTGTTATTCCTAGCCCCATGCATATAAAAAACTTAACAGCATATCATTCTTATCATATTTCTTTCATCTTCTTACAATTAACACTCAGTGTCATCTAACAGGTAATTAATGTATCTGTTAGGAAAGTAAAATATTTTCATTTGATGGTCCTGTATCAATTCTGGCAGCCAGTATTTGACCAGCCGATGTAAAACAGTGTCTCACATTAATTGTAATCTCCAGAAAGTAAGGTATGTAAGATGAAATTCATTTCAATCAGATATGAGTAAACTGGCATATGTTTGGACGGATGTTTGGAATAATTTTTATTAAAAAATAACACAGGGTGAAAATTTGCTCATAATCTAGACCTTAATATATATTTTATTAAAGGTACAATATCCCAATCAACATATTACTGGGAAATAAATTTGTAACAGTCTTACATCAACCTAACTAGGCTTTCTATTTCTTTATTTTATAAAATAGAAAAACAATCAAGATGTTTTGAGTTGTCTTTTTTTTGTCTGACAATCTAAATGTTTTTGAATTTTTTGCATATTTTTTGCTTGTATAAAAGAATATAATGCAATTCGAAAGCCTGAAGCTAGAGCCTGAAACCTTATTTGAAGTCAGACACTAAGAATATTCCTTGAACATTTAAAATCAATCAATGTTTTGCTGAAATAACCACATGCAGCTGCTACATGCAACATGAATTAAGGCCACACATGAACTAGAATACGGGTAGTCGACAAGCAACTATGTGTATCCGCCTAAATCAGAGTGGAACGGGTGAAGTGAGGCATGGATTGGCAAGGGGAAATAGAGTGAAGTGTTGCATATTAGCATGGATGTCTGCAGCCAAATGGAGTATGTAGGTTGCGCCACCTACCACAAAATCCAGAAAGCCATCTAAGTTGTATACATATGCAAAATTTGAGGCAGATAAGTCAAACCACTACATGTTTATGAGTGATTTTAGCCCGTGGCAGACAAACAGATGGACGCTGTGCAAAAATGGTTGAAGGTGGCACCACCAGTTTTGCGTATGATAAAGAGCTATGTGAGAACTATACACATGCAAAACTTTGGCCCAATCGGTCAAACGGTTCCAAAGATATGAGCTTGGATGTCTGCTGCATAAACTAGAATGCAGGTGGCCCCACCTGTCATAAAATCAAGAGAGCTGTCGGGGATGTATAAACCTGCAAAATTTTAGGCAGATATGTCAAACCACTGCCGAGATATGAGTGATTTTATCCCATGGCAGACAAACGGACGGGAGCTGTGCAAAAATGGCTGCAGGTGGCACCACCAGTTTTGCGTATGATAAAGAGCTATGTTAGATCTATACACATGCAAAACTTTGGCCCAATCGGTCAAACGGTTCCAAAGATATGAGCTTGGATGTCTGCTGCATAAACTAGAATGCAGGTGGCGCCACCTGTCATAAAATCAAGAGAGCTGTCGGGGATGTATAAACCTGCAAAATTTTAGGCAGATATGTCAAACCACTGCCGAGATATGAGTGATTTTATCCCATGGCAGACAAACAGACGGGAGCTGTGCAAAAATGGCTACAGGTGGCGCCACCAGTTTTGCGTATGATAAAGAGCTATGTGAGATCTATACACATGCATAATTTTGGCCCAATCAGTCAAACGGTTCCAAAGATATGAGCTTGGATGTCTGCAGCGTAAACGTGAATGTAGGTGGCGCCACCTGTAATAAAATCAGAAAAGCTATCCAGGATGTATACGCATGCTGAATTTCAGGTGAATTAGTCAAATCACTGCAGAGATATGAGTGATTTAACCCAAGGCAGACGAACAAATGGACACTGTGCAAACATGGTTGCAGGTGGCGCCACCATTTTTGTGTATGTAATAAAGCTCTCCAAGGGCTACATATGTGCAAAAAAATTTTCCTGATCCATTAAACGGTTCCCGAGATATGTGGGTTTATGTGTGGAAACAGACGCACAAACGGACGCAGAGCACAGAGGAAAGGTCAGAGGTCAAAACAAAATCAGGGCGCAGCAGTTCACATGTGACCCGAACATAATCCCAGGTTTCGTAAAATTTCGCCCAGCGGTTACTGAGAAGTTCTCCAGACACCTACGCGGCGGTGGTGGGCTGAAAACATAGTATCCGCAAAACTCTGTTTTGGCAGATACAATAATAATAGTTCGATAGAACATCTGTTCCTATTTTCTCATTGATCAAATTTTATTTTTTGAATTAATACCAAAACCTTGGCATTAATGCTGCAATTTGCAACACTTTGCTCTATCCCTTGAAAAAATTATTATTTATATACATCATATACCATGTGACATAGGTTTTGAGTATTTATTAATAAAGCATGACATATAATGAAAAATTTCACATTTTCTAGACCTGCAGATTCCACAATTAAAAACAATACTGCCTTCTTGTTCTATATTTTGTCCAAGATCCATAGATCAATTTATTTTCTTGCTGTGGCCTGAAGGTAACCTTTAGCTCACAGCTTCTCCCTTGCCAGTCCTAGCTGTATCTTTGATTGTTGGATGAGGGGTTGGGATCATGTGTGTCTAGAATATCATTACTGGAAGGTTCAGAGATCACTGGTGGCCTGGTATTGTATTCCTTCCAGAGAATCTCTTTATGTGTCATCCCTGCAGTCCTTCACTCCTTGTATACAGGTGGTGCTGTTTACCCAGGTCAATATGGCAAACACTGGACCCAGCCTCTTGTACATACAGTTATCAGGCACATGATTTATTGTCAAGGCTGCATTAAGCTTTTTCTATTTGTAAGGCTGCTCTTTTGACACATAAAAACACCTTTGAAATATATTTAAAAAATTTATATATATAAAAATATAAATGTACATACATAAATATAAAATATATATATATATATATATATATATATATATATATATATATATATATGTCAAGGCCCAGATCGCGATCTGGACGGATCTTAGATCTGTCCAGCCCAAATTGCGATCACAGTTCAGGCCAGCCCAAACTGCGATCGCCATCCAGGCTGGCCAGATCTTAGATCCGTCCAGCCTAGATTGCAATCGCAGTTTAGTCCGGCCCAGACTGTGATCCTGTCTTTCTTGCTTCAGGATCGCAATCTGGTCTGGACAGATCTAAGATCAGTCCAGCCAAGATTGCGATCCTAAACTTGACCAGCCCATATTGCGATCCATGCTTTTACGATCACAGGAGTGAAACATTGGTTGTTTTACCAACTCATTTGGTATTGCATTGTACCATTTTCCCATAATAAATACAATTATAATACAGAAAGGCAATTTTCACTCCTTTATATCACAGGAGTGAAACATGGGATGTTTCACCAACTCATTTAGTATTGCATGGTTGTTGAAAAAAGATAACAAGGAACCCATGGGTTTTATATGCTCATAAAATATGATTTGAAAGAGGAGGTAGGCAAGTGCAGGTTTTGTGTGGTAATATAAGCTGCATTATGAGCTGATGGTGTTTAACTCAAGTTATGTAAGATTATGATAATATCCTTGAAGACAGGGAAGAGGATTGATGTCATTTATATTATATACAGTTGGAATGGTGTGCTGTTTTCACATAGGTTTTGACTTGGCCATATAACTTTATCTACATTGCAGCAGAATTATTTGAAAAAAAACTGTCCATTATCAGTCATGGTAATTCTGATTTTTACAAATGAGAACTTTTATTTAATAATTACTGGTTATTCCTACCCAAGAATAAAACTTAAATAATATAACTATTTACTATAAATTAATAACAAATATTGTGTCAAATATAATTTAAATTAAAATAATAACAGCATCATATGAAAAGATCTTTTAATAATATAATTGAAATAATTGATTATTAAAATAATATTATAGAATATATTCATGAATACATTTATGATTACATTTTGAAAGTATTTGCATTTGTATTCAAATACTTTCATTTATACCTGTATTCCTATTTTTATGCATGAAATTATGGAGTACATATATTCATATTCGCATTCAAATATATTTGCAAAGTATTCGTATCATGTCTGGTATTTATTCAGTTTCAGCAAAACAAAGTTCTTGAGAATCCAGAATTTACAAATTTCACAAATTGATCATTAGTATGATTATAATGATCATAAGTACCTGGTTTTATGGCTTTAATTTATATTTAAACATAAAACTATTATATTCACTTTGGACTACTTTCACATCAAGCTAAGCACTAGACATAGCAAAAGTCTTATGACAATTATCAACATTACAGAAATCATAACGAGAACTTGTCTAAGATCTGATTTTTTATCATATTTAAATATTTTTATTTTAAAAAATGTAAAAAAATATTTAAAAGAAATCTCAGCTATGAAACTATTATAAGAATAAAAAATAACTCAAGCATAAGAACGCCCTATAAATTGTACAAGGAGAAAACTAGAGATGGGCAAGTTTATTTTATTAACATAAATTGAGGAACCAGCAATACAGATTTTGATTATTTACATAGTCTTGTGACAGCTGATACAGCCACGAGTCTTAATATTATTATTGAAACATATTGACATATTTAATCAGTACTTGTCTGGGTAAAATTTTGACATATTTACTGTTTTTAAATTTTAAAATAACTATAAATTAACAAGCTGAAACACTTGGATCGCATGGATCGCAATATGGGCTGGTCAAGTTTTGGATCGCAATCTTGACTGGACAGATCTTAGATCTGTCCAGTCCAGATTGCGATCCTGAAGCAAGAAAGACAGGATCGCAATCTGGGCCGGACTAAACTGCGATCTGGCCAGCCTGGATTGCGATCACAGTTTGGGCCGGCCTGAACTGCAATCGCAATTTGGGCTGGACAGATCTAAGATCCGTCCAGATCGCAATCTGGGCCTTGACATATATACTGTAATATCCCTAATACAGGCACTCTATTATGGACACTTGAAGTGGTCCTGCATATCACAGACGTTTCATTTTGTCTTAATGATTTTTTTATACAGTATATAATGCAATAAGAATACAATGATCAAGATACAGTTTAAGTATATATTAAGTGTATCATATTAATTGGCTGCAAGCGTGAGGGATTAGATTTTCCCAGACCACCCAATGCAGAAGAATAATTATTGACAAAATGTGCATGGCAATGTTGATATAGCACAAAATGACAGTTATCGATATAGGGTAATGGTTAAGTATTGATTGGATTAATATTGCAGAATATTAGGTCTGTCACATCTTTACTTAACACTCTTCTCTATTTCAGACAAAAAACACACCTCTGTAATATAAGCAAAACACACATCCATAATAGAATCTGTTCTCTTTTTATAGGACTCTATTATGAACTGGAAGAAATTAAGAATCACCATTGCTTACAACTCTGATATTATCATGAGCCCAAGGTGTTTTTTAATGAAACTTAATTTTCATTCCATCCAAATGGTGCATCAACTCTAAACATAAAGGCTTAACGTGATTTCATATTTTTTCAGATATGCATGATTTCCATCTTTTGCTGTAACATAATTTTAATAATGTTTTTCAGTTCATGATTTGCCATATTACAGTCAGTGACAGCATGATAAGGTACCTTGTAAAATTAATCTACTGGTATTTATGGTTTCATATTTACTTAAAATATAATCTACCATAAGTCTCCATGAAAATACCATACCTATTTGAAAAGTTACAAATCTGGCATTACAATATTTTAGTTCTTTCTGGGTTAATGATCATCAGAATTACCATCAATACCCTTGATAATACTAAATATAAATGAGGTATTTGCAAATGACTTGATGTTTTCAATTCTGTGTTCTTATTTTTTTAGGCTTTACCATAAATCCTGCAATAGCATAATTTTATAATAAATAAGGTATGCAATTAGTTTGGTTTCAGTGACTTACATCCTAATCTAATCTTCTTGAAGGACATTCCAAACCAGCCTTGCGACCCATGAGTATCATCCATGCAGAGGTTCAGTAATTGGCATTTAGACAGCTCTGCCAAAGGCTAATTGTATCACATGTGGAGAACATCAATTACAGACTTATGGGTTTCTTATCCACAGACACTGCGGTCACATGGAAAAAACTTCCATATTTACTTGTAAACAAACCTGATTTTATTATTTATATAGATATAGGTTACATTAACCTACTTTAAAATCCAAAACGGTTCTTAAATGATTTATTCCAAATTTGGTATAGTAATTAACCTCTTGACTAATAGAAATGTTAATATTTTCTGTTGCTCAGTTGAACTGACTAGACTGCTCTAGATAATTCTATGGATACAATGTCACGTTTATACATAACTTATATTCTTAATTTCATTTTCAAAGAAATATGTCATGTCACTCTCAGATTTAAAAAAAAAGAACTATTTATAACTAACCCTGTTGAATGCAAAATAGACTATGTCTGTGATATATTTTCTATCAGGTTACAGCTCTATATTGGCCTAGGCTAACATACTCTACAACAGCTCATCTGTCTTTAGTGAATATTCCACCTGTGTTTAATTTTCCCTGTCACTGGGCACAGCTGGTGAAGGGGATTATCTAATTATGAGACAAATTATTTATTCTGGAAACACTCCTGATGGTGTCCAATCACTGTCACCATGTAGCTCATCTTATTTCCAGGAAAAACAGCTAATGGGGTTACTTGCACTGTTGGCCTCATATTACCTAAATTGAGTAATTTCATTTCTGGGTAAAAAATACAAAATCAGCTAAATTAATATACAGGTATACACTCTATAAGGCATCATTTTTATAATATATTTATAAACAATGTGCACTGTAACTTTTTCAATATATCTCACTGGTCAAGTATATTAAAAAAATTAACATTGATGATATTTGTTCTAAACTTGGTACTTTTGTTTGCAACTCAACAGTTCCAAGCTATTTATGAAAGCAAATTCTCTGATTTTTGCAGAATTTTTTCTAAATGAATTCATAAAATTTCAGGATGTTTGCTTCAACTGATTTCCACCCTGAAACCCGAAGACTTAAACTGGATCATCTAATGGAATGTTATTTGAACATCAGAAAAAACATAGCAGACTGACCATTGTTTCCTTGCAGACAATCAAATTCCATGATGTATACATGATTTGGGGTAATTTTTTTAAATTTCCTGAAAAATTTTTGGAACCATGAAACTGCATAGAAACCTGGATTTTCAGGCTATAAGTCCATATGGCCTGTTAATGGCATTGCCTGGTGATAAAGACCAAGCATTTTCTTATCTGTGCACTTGTGACAAATCTGCATCTCTCAGTTAAATATCATCCATTTAAGGAATTGTTTGCAAGTCTTTAATCTTAGATATGTTTTGTTCCATTTTAGACAAAAAGAAATACATATAAAAAATAAAAGGTAAATCAATAATTTTTGTCAAAGTACCATTTTTAATTTACACTATTAAATTCTGCCAACAGCTATGTCAATTTTTTTCTGGAAATTGTAATCTTCCTCACATAAGTTAAATTAACAATGATAACCTATTTTTCTATGATTTTTTCATTCTCCTTGAAGCAACAATACCAGCTGTCCTTAGATAATCAGCTCATGCTTGAGATGGGTGATAAATTTAGTACTCTCCCATAAACCTGCTTCAAAGCATTCAATTAAATATCTGACAGACAACATATCTGGCACAGTGCTGGAGACCACCCTATAACAACCAAGTGACCCGTCTGGACCAGCAGTTAATGCAGAATACAACCAGGCCCAATAGCGGCAGGTGGATGCTGGTCACATCCTCCAGCACATCTACCCAATAACAGCTCCAGATATTGGAAATGGGAAAGTCTTGCTACAGTCAGACCGGGATGAACTGATATCATCTCCCCACCTTAGGACAAGTCCCAACTGCATACTGGTAAAGGTAATGTCCATTAGCCGCATTCCTCCAGAAATATCTCTTATTACATCACTGGCTTCAATGGTTACCATAGAGATGCTAGACCTACACATCTGTATACAGAATCCTAGTCCAGCAAACATTGCTATTGGGAATTTTTTATCTACCATACATGCTTTTGAACTACAGAGATTAATCAAGACCTACAAGGGTTGGTGTCTTTCCATATGCAGACATCTCTGGCCAATGAGTGTGTAACAAGCAAGACCTAAATCTAGCATGGTTTGGGACTGGCTTAATACAGACTGTGACTGTAACCTCTGTTTGTTTGTTGCTCTGAAAAGTTAACAATAAAATCACTGACATAAATTTAAATGGGACTTTAAACAGAGTGGATGCATAATGATTTACAAGTGGATAAAGAATAAACCATTATATATTGCTGTTGCTCTGGACCAGCTAGGATACATGTGAATCAATTCCCATGTGTGGGGATCCCTCCTTCTCTCATAAAACTTTTTTTTATATCTTTTTGTGTATAAGAGCTGCCAGAGTTTAGATTCCTTTTCAGGATAGTGGTTTATGATAAATGTCAATAAATCTTTCATGACAAAGCCACAACAGAGACGCAGCTGTAGTATGGAACTTACTGCTTCTATAAATTTATAAAACATTTCAAGTCATCCATGGTCCTTCAAACATAAACAAAGCACTTAAATGTTTATTAGTGCAAGACATTAATGACCAACAGCAGAAGTAAAAAAATTGCCAAAAACTTTCAGAAATTTACTGTTACAAAAATTCAAATTTGTTTTTACTTTTAAAGTATAGATTAATACCTTGATTAGACCTGAGAGGATGTTCATGAGCAGTGATTATTTACAATGTTATCAAGTGATATTTTACTGGAATGCAAGGACAGCTATAAATTCAGTAATGTACTTGATCACTTTTCTATGAAGAGCATATCTAAAATGCAAACTATTTTATATCATTATAGTAATTAGAAAGTTTCTCATAGTATACTTTAAGTACTAGGTAGTATTTTTAGGCATTCTATTAGATAATTATCAATAAAGTTGGTGGTTTATTTGAATTTTAGAATTAATGTTATCAAAAAAAATATTTGCTTTCTTAGTTTACTTTTTAAATATATTATAAGCTCTGAAAATCTTGAATTAAGAGAGAACGAAGTCATATAACCAATGTTTAATTGGGAAAACCTGGGAGTGTCCATGACAAGTCTACATTTATATAATCTGTCCCAAATTGGGATCATTTTTTTACAGTAACCTTTGAAACTAACATGAGAGTAATCACATAACCATCAGGGTTATTAATCATACATGTATCCTTGTTTTCATGTGTATAAGATAAACACTTGTATGTCCTCTTTCTCAACTCCTTTGTCACTGTATAATAGCATTGTAAGTTTTATTCATAGTTTTATGTACAATGTATGTTATTTATGTGTTACTTGTGATATTGTTGTTATTGTAAAAAAAAATATAAACCTTTATAGAATCCAGAAAATCCTTTCCTTGACATTTTTTGTTCAATTGCATGCAACAGAAAACACCATATTGTTCTACATGTAAAGATGAACGTCTTTCATGAAGAGTTTATATTCTTATTTTATGTTTTCATATGACACTGAAAAGAAAACAGATAATGACAATATCTCAGTTAAGTAAAATCATACCTCATAAAGTGGCAAAATTATCACCCCTGTGGAGTAAGGTGATTTGTAGGCATTAAAATGCTCTTTAATATAATTAAGTATATATCTGAGTACATTAATCACAAAATCAGTACAATACCTGAGATCATCAAATTCTCTGATGAAACTCCTATTTTATTATTCCTCATCATCTCTGCAGGTAGAAAATGGTTGTGTAATTGTGACAAAAAATACTTTTCCAAGAAAACACTTGTGACTATGGAGTGCTTCAAATTATAATCTTCCCAATCAAACTGGGATTAGGTAAACTCTCCAAGATCCTGGTTGTCAAATAGCACAGAAGAAATATTCCTCCAATTTTGAAACCCACCAGACCACTGTAATGGTCTCTGCAGAGTTTCCCTGAGGAGAGAAGCTTACACTGTCCAATGGTGTGACCATACAGCATGTTATGTGGTCTGTAGTTAAATGAACTTACAACCATGGGACAGTTGAGTCTGATTTTCCTGTGCACTGTGGGACAAGAGTCACATGATTATGTATCATATAAACATATGGTGCCCTTGTTGTTGTTTCCACTGACAGGTGCTTGCTGGTGTGTACTAGTGCCCAGGCTGCTTTCTGTGTACACGGCACCATAGTAACTAGGTTTTGTGTGCAGATAATGGCTGCACCTCTCTATTGTGGTTGATCAATATAACCTTTAGTCAAGCCACGGGCTAATTATGTACCCAGAGGAGCAAGGGGAAGTTTGTTAGCTGACCCACACAGGGAATAACTGTTAATAATATGATAAGCTGGCCCAAAAACAGGAATATATTATATACAGGTTCAATTGCAGTATGTACAATATGTAACAGTGTGCGAGACATTAAACTGGAATATGTAACTTTAATATAGCCGGAATGTGAACCATACTATCATCAGGAACTGGTATCTGTATTGTTAAAATGTGAAGCTGTAATTGTCAAGAGAATAAACTGTGTAAAGTTACAAGGACTTCTCTTCAAGTCACAAAAATATGACAACAACTGCGTCATGTTAAAGTTGTGTTTTGTTTCTTGAATGTTATAAAATAAACATGTTAAAATGTTTGTTTGTCAATTATATTTCTTTACAGGTAAGTTCAGATAAAGAATTATTTTCAACTTTTACAGGTAAGTTCAGATCAAGAATTATTGTCAACTGTTGACTTCATTTCTCCAAGAAAGAAAATGGCTAACTGCATGAAGATAAGATTCAGGCCCTATGGTAAAGGCTTATGTTGATTGCCCTACCAGCATTATATACTGAACTTTGACCTGCCCCAGGCTCTAAATGAAGAGCCCTGTTCAAAACAACCTTTCATGGTTCTTTAAATATATCCTCTGAAATTCTGTACAAATTCTCTATTCAAGTGAACTATAGCAAAGAGTGACTCATCAAAACCCTACCCGAGCCATGAATAGACATGATAACAATTTTAACTGATGATATCTATCTGTAATTCCTTACAACCTTTGACCTCTATAAGCTACAGAAATTTTTAAATATCATCTGTTGGATCATCTCCTCAACCTACTCCAAACCACTGATCTCTAGACACAGCACAATGTAAATGTCACTGGTGGAAATACCCATCAAATATAACAAATTTATAATGTACAGGACATTTGTGCATGTACACCTAATGGAACTAAATAAAAGCTAAAAAGAAAAATGGTTGCATTAGCAATCACTTTGTCTGGGCATGTTCTGGCTGGCAAAACAATAAAAGGATGGTTCCACATTTGATATCAATAATGCAAAAATGTCAATAGTTTCTGACATCAAATATACATTACTTGCCTGAAACCATTGTACATGCTGTATTTCCATGAATTCTTTATACTGCTCATTTCTACCCTGGTAACCCGTACTTTATCATATACCCTGTGGTGAATTGATGCAACATGTATACATGGGTCTTGATATTATAAGCTGGACTTAAATGTGTATATGATCAGAATAATGTGGATGCCTCACTCTATTATAAATCCATCCAAATGATCCATCCACTTGGCAGCCATGAAGTAAAAGTTCCTGTTTGGGCTGACATCTGCATGGCCAAAATGAAATATTTACCATTATTCTGCACATAAAATCTTGTTTTCTCTTATATAAGTCCTAAGTATAATTTTTATCACTGACCCATGTCCAGATAGTATGAGTTACCAAATAATAGAACACAAATAAAGTTTGCTCCTTAAAAGTTCTGATTTTTTAAGTTAGGTACTTCTGACAAATTATCGTAGGTAGCAACAATCATATCAGTAATCATCAGGTTATCTTGCTTCATGTCTCTAACATTCCACCCTTTTTAAATCCAAAGTTCAATAGTACATAGTACAACAATAAATATCACCAGATAATGCACTGGATAATTTTGTCTTCAAGACATTTTTCAGGCTATTTTGTCAAACTTAAAAGAACCTTACCTATCTGAATATGATCTTAAGAAACTAGAAATTAATATAAAAAAAAACCTCCAAATTAATATAAAAAAATGTCTACAAATTTCATTAACTAGAAGACATGGATAAATGTATTAATTTTTTTATAAAAAAACACAATCAAAATTCCTGTACATTGTGCTCATTTAATTTTGGTTTACAAGATTCAGATTTTAAAACAAGTGACCCAAGGTCATGACGCTTAGCTAGAAATTAATATGAAAAAAAACCCTCCAAATTAATATAAAAAATGTCTACAAATTTCATTAACTAGAAGACATGGATAACTGTATTAATTTTTGATAAAATAAAACACAGAATCAAATTCCTGTACATTGTGCTCATTTAATTTTTGGTTTACAAGATTCAGAATTTAAAACAAGTGACCCAGGGTGATGACGCTCAGCTGACTAGGAAGACCTTCACAAATGGGATTTTATAATCTGAATGCCAAAGTTTGAAGGTGGTATATCCCAATTCAGCTGAAGCCAAAGTGAGAGGATCTGGGTTACAGACCTAATTTCAGGTTTCCAAGAAGATTTTTCATGGACCTCCCTGGATGTCAAGTAGGAAGATTCTATGTGCAATCATCGGGTAACTATTTGTGCCCTTTAACGGGCGTTCCCATCTTTGAAGGTCTCAAAAATAAAAATTTTAAGGAAATGCGTAAAATTTGAAAACAAACCAGGTGGTGCCACCAGTCTGCAGGAACTGATGAAACACTCCATGATGAATGTGCAAGCAAATAATCATGGGGATGAATGCTATAGTTGTTCAGATAACTGAGCTTTTGTATCAAATTTTCAATTATTCTGGGGGGTACTTCTGAGCCCCATAGCTCAGAGGATATGGGTAACAGAGACCTAATTTCAGGTTTTCTAGGAGATATTTCATGGACATCCCAAGATGTCAAGTGAGAAGATTCTAGGTTACGATTTGTGCCTGGTTAACAGGCAGACAGACAGACAGACAGCTAGACTGATGACAGACATAGAGTGATTGCTATAGCTCAGATGACTTTCAGCTAGCCGAGATAATTATAAATTCTTAACTGATAAATCCAAAATGAATTATTTTATTGTATATCTTACTGGAATACTGGTGAACTAGAAGGGTAATAAAACAACAAATGATATATGTGACATGGAACATTAACTTCACTGAATTGCTGAAATACCTAACATGTTTGTGTCTATTTATAATTTTCTCATTCCGAGTTACCAGTTAAATGATCATGACTCTGACATTTCACTTCCCAGAATGCAATATTTTGTAACTCCTTATATTGTTTTAGTTGTGTATCTACAGTAGTCTTTCAGGCCTATAAAACGTGAAAATAATGAGAAGTGTGTTTAGTACTTGAACTCGCCATGTCATAATTTTTTGGTTTATTTCTAAGGTAGCATACCTATATGTAAAATATATTCCACATATTAAATTGATACAATTTTTACACTGGCTTTCCTATATCATATGTTTCTATTACACTGGGAATTTTATATGCTTGCAGTGATTTCCAAGATAGGAAATGCATCAATAAATGGATTCAATAAAATATTCATACGTCCCAAAAAATAAATAAATAATAACAGCGTTCAAAGTTTTTGCATTTTATGTCACTAAAAGAGTCTGCTTTCCACAAGAAAAGATAAAATACTGACACTTTTTTTTGAGGTGGGGGCAAAATATCATTTGGTGAGGGCAAGAAAAATATGTAATGATGAAGGTAAAAATTATTCTGACTGTAATAAATCATTTATTTAAAGAGGCCCTTAGAACTTCTTTCTTTCATGTTTGTGGCCAGGGATGTACAAGTATAGCTACTAAATATGATTTTGTAATCTTGCTCAGCTGTATCAACTTGCAGGACACAATGAAACAAACAAGATACTTTGACCAGACTGGCAGTAGGGGCATGTGGCTCAGACTGAGTTTAATTAAGTTTATCTGTTTGTCTGTTCCGTCTACCATCTGAGCTGTAGCAGAATCAGATGACACAGCGCTGAGGAAATAACCACTTTTATTAAAACACTGTGTGTTGTGGATCTCTCACTTCATTTAGCAAATGCGTCATTTATTGTCAATAGCAACACTTGAGGGGATACACTGACGTGACTGCAGTAGGGGCATGTGGCTCAGACTGTTCACTGATTCTGTGTACCATCAGAGCTGTAGCAGAATCAGGTAACACAGCTCTGACCAAAATCTACTTTCATTAATACACCAGGTGATGCTGACAAAAACTGGTAACTTCTTTTAGTAAATGCATTACTTATTGCCAATAGCAACACTTGAGGTATCTATGGAGTGATGATCAGTTTTGATGATCTGAAATGTAAGTGGTGAGACTTGTATGTTTATTTACTGATAACCAAGTCATATTTATATGGGGTTCCCTACATTTCATGAAAACAAAAGTCACTGAGTTTCCCCTCCAAGTTTTCACTTAAAATGAATGAAACAACTAGGGACCCATGGGTTTTCATCGCTCAGCTGAATTTGTGTATAAGGATATGTTTATGAGCTTTTCAAAATATGGGTCCACTTCACTGCCCCCACTGTGGTGAATTTGAAGCCAACCTGTCTACCCAAACTGAAGTTATCATCCATAAACTAATTTGTGAATGGATGGGCCCTGTGACCTTGACTTGGTGACCCCAAAATCAAAAGGAACCTTCCTCAATTGGCAGGTGCGCCAGGTGGAAGACGGAAGGTTTGGGATAAAATGTTTGGCTTAAAATGCATCCACAATCTTTTTAAAGTAGTGGGTCCTGTGACCTTGACCTTGGACCTCATGACCCAAAAATCAATAAGGTTTTTGCGTTTGTGGTTGTGCATATATAAGTCAAGTACGAAATCCATATGTCAATCCAAACTGAAGTTATCATCAGGAAACAAATTTGACAGACATAGAGAAAGACTGAGAGACACACAGGGTGATAATTATAGGGCATCCACTAATTTAAATGGGGCCCTAATAAACATACAAGGTTTCAGGACACATGAAACCACAGTTGGGAATCTGATAGTGTCAATATGATTTGGCAGTCTCAAAATAAAAGAAAAAATGCATCAAAAATGGAAAAAACACAGGTGGCACCAACAGTTTTCAGGAACTGGAGAAACTTATCATAATCAATAAACTCATGAACCAAGTTTTAGGACACTGGATGAAACCACAGCTGCAACTGACATAATTGCTGTCATTTGGTGGTCTCAAAAACAGGAAAAAAATGTAAAAATTACATGTGGCATCACCAGTTTTGGGTAACTGATAAAACCAGATATGGTCAATATTCAAGTCAAGATTCACTGCAATCCATGCATTATTTATACAGTTACTGTTTGTAGTGTACAGTAATGCATTAGCAGAATATTGTTTTGTGCTTGCTATCTCTGTAATGTGCATGCTGAGTAGTGACAGGATCTAAGGAATAAACCTGTTCAGTATAGCCCATCAGAGTTAGGTGTCAATCCTTGTATATGCTTTGGCATCTGCACACCACATGGTGTCAGAAGTACACTAGAGACACTCATTTATTGTTGTATGGACCTTATTTCGTCAGATTGTCAGGACTTTGTCGCTATGACAGATTCAAATCCACCACCCATTTTGCAACATGTGCCACCTAGACAAACTCGGCCTCAGAGACCAATCACAAGGAGATTTTTTTTTACCTCCCTGGATGTAAAAGATTCTATCTTTAGAGGTTATGATTTGTGCCATGCTAAAGGACAGGCCGGAAAGCCGGACTGATGATGGGCATAGTGCCATACCAATACCTGAGTTGACTTTCAGTCAGCTGAGCTAAAAACATGACGATTGTTTGGATGAAATCCCACTATTAACAGCCCACTGGCCACCACTGTGAACACTAAAGTGGACCTGCTGTTTGGCCATGAGACAAATCAGAAAGAACAGGGGTGCAACAATGCATTGAAGGAATGATGCATTGATTGTATTGTTATTGAATTTTTTTTGCATGTACCATCAGAAGACCTGTGTGAGCTCTCAAATTTGACAGAGCAGTTTGCAAAATCAAAGCTCTTTATCGTGTATTTCCCCTTTTTATGAGTTGATGTTAAAAAAATATTTAATGAAATATGGTGTGATTAAAATAGCAATTCACAGTAATGCACTTTATAATATGTTTTGCATTCATTTAAAGAAAAAGAACCTTGTTATAAAATTTGTAAAGAACTAAACATTACTCACAAAGTATTCATTATAATGAGTACTGTCAAAGTACTCAAATACCTCATGAGTAATAATGACATTATGAGCAAAGTACTCGAGTATGAGTAATGAGTACTTAAGAGGCAGTTCATGGGTACCAGTACTTTAAATGCTAGTAATTGTGGATCCAGCTCATTGTCTCAGGTGATTACATTTTTAGAATATTTATGGCAACCAATCAGCAGTTCAGTTCTCAAATGTACATGTATATAAATGTGACCAATGAATGTGACCTTGCCAATGGGAATCGAAGGTAATGAATTGATAATCGAAGCCCTCACAATTCACAGGCCTAAATGAGACTAACCATTTTCCTTGGACTGATCAACTTCCCTGAACTTCCCATATTTGAGGCTTTTTCTAAAAGGTACCTAACTCGTGGCCACATGAAAAATACTATGAAATTAAAAAATTCCAGCATCTATTATGATGGTGGTCATACATCAGCACACTCAACAGGAGGTCATCAATTTCTTTGGAATGGTATTGACTTTTGTTAACTGTAATAATTAACTGTAATAAAATGTGTTAAAAAATTAAACAAATATGGTGAACAGTGGGCTGATAAAGTCCTACCAACTAAAATATATGTTATGTGCACTGATGCATGAAACAATTGTAGGTGAAGCCACAAGTCTTGTATACAAAAAAAAACTATCTGAGATGTATCGGCATGCATAAATTCAGGCTGATATGTAAAATCACTCCGGAGATATAAGCAGGGACATACACTGTGCAAAAATCATTGTAGGTGACAACACCAGACTGTGAACAAGAAAGCCATCAAAGATACATGGAGAAGTCAAATTGTCAGGCCAATACACCACACTTCTCTTGAGTCAGGTGCACTGGGCTGACCAAGCTTAGGTAAGGAAAGTAGTTGCCCTTAGTGAAGCTGAAACAAGGGACCTATGGGTCACGGCGCTCAGCTGTTATATATGATTAAAAAATATGATTTAGGAATGAGGCATATGCTGGTTTGGTATGGTAATAAATATAAGCTTTATTATGAGTTGTTGGTGTTTAGCTTATGTATGAATATGATATTATCTTTGGAGACAGGGAAGAGGATTGATTTCATTTATTTTATTAACAAATGGAGTACTATTGTCACACAGATTTTGACTTGGCCATATAACTTATAAGCAGAACATATAATATAAGAGTTTAACTATTTATTAAAAAAATTACAAATATTGTCCCAAATATAATTTTTATTAAAAATAATAAGAGAATCTTATGATTTTTTAAAATGAAATATAACTGAAATGATTATTAAAATAATATTAAAAAATATATTCATGAATGCATTCATGAATACATTTTGAAAGTATTTGCACTGGTATTCATATACTTTCATTTTTAACCTGAATTCCAATTCTTTATGCAAGACATTTTATAATGGAGTACATATTCATATTCGTATTTAAATACAATTGCAAAGTTTTCCCACCATTACTGGCATTTATTCAGTTTTCACCAAACAATTATGTTGAGAATCCAGAATATGCAAAATTCACACATTTAAATTATGATCAAAAGTAACTGGTTTTATGGCTTTTATTTATATTGAAAAAAAAAATGTAATATATTCATGTTGGACTAATTTCACATCAATGTACACACTAGACACAGTAGGAATCTAGATTAATAATATCAACTGCATCTTTGTCTTTCATTAATTTCCTTCATATGATCCCTAATGATTAGTAATGAATAATATGATTTACTTTTTTATCATTAAAATTGAACTGAAAAATACCATAGGTGACTGCATGGTGTTATTTGGAGTACGTGACATTCTATCCATCGATACAAGATTCTTTTATCATCAGTAACTGCAAGTTGATTTCCTGTTATTATAAACTAACAAATTCTTTTTTATTTTTCTTTAATTTGTTATTAAAAAACAATAAAAATTTATTAATTTATTGTTATTTGTTATGTTGTTGGTCAAAACTACTAGATGAGTTGGGTTGGACACCTGGATCAACTGTGGCTGGCCATAAGCTGCCTACCTGCAACAGTGTATGGCTCGCCTCAAGCATGCATAATTTGCTGAAAGTTCAACAAGGTCAACATACAGGTGAATCAAGAGGGGCTGGAGAGAGTTAAGGTCTGACATGGTCTCATAAAAACATTAATAAAAGTTACAATTTTTGGCCAATTTCTTTCAGCTTTCTAAACTAAAAAGCTGAAATCCTTGTGTGCATGATATGAAAATTATATCAACTGTGCTCACAGGAAACAAATGTGCCATGGTCAAAGTTGGGCAAAATTTAAGGTACTAATTTTATATTTATACTAATAAAATATAAAATTTGAAAAATTCAGGACTAATTTGGGGTATTCAATTGAATCTTGATTAAATAATGTTACATCCCTGGCAAAAAAACTCTAGCTTCAGCAATCCCCTTGTTAAGGGAGTAAATATATTTCTTGATTTTTTACATAGTGCATAATGTTTGGGCCCATAACTTAAAACAATTACGCAATACTGACATCATTTCTGGCATATGCATAGAGAATGTATAGAAAAATATGTATATTATATATGATTAAAGTCACATCAGTGGTTTTGATATTAGGCAGTCTTGAAGTGTAACAATGGGTTTTTAATGGAAAAATGAAGTTTTTCATTAATATCTCGAAGGTATTAAGTCCTAGTGACCAAATTCTTGGCATGGTAGGGAATTTTGGAGACATCTAATTGTATGCCAAATTTTAGGAACTGAGAGCTGAAGCTGGGGAGCTGAGCTCTTGCAAACTGCATAACACTAGCTTGATGTAAACAATTTGTTACATGGTGCTTGAAAACTTGAATAAAATCTACAGTTTTTGATCAACTGGATTCAAATTTTTGGTGTTTACAGACAAAATGCTAACAAAAACATGCTGAGAAAATTAAATCCACAGTACTTACAGTAAAAAAACAGGCCATGGCCAAAGGTGGGCAAAATTTAAGGTACCAATTTTTTATTTTTGTTAATATTTTAAAAAATTTAAAAGATTTTGATCTAATTTTGGGTATACAATTTTATTTTGATAAATTATAGTTATATTACTGGAAAAAAAGTCCATAGCTTTAACAAGTTTTGTGTTAAGTGATCAAATATCTTTCCTGATTTTTTACAAAATGCATTATGTTTGGGCCCATAACTTTTTTAAATTATATAATACAGACATAATTTCTGGCATGTAGATAGGAACTATATAGAAGAATATTTATGGTAAATATGAGGGAAAACAGATGAGTGGTTTTGATATTAGGCAGTCCTGAAGTGTGAAAATAGGTTTTTAATAAAAAAATTGAGGTTTTTCCTTAATTTCTCAAAGGAACGAAGTCGCAAAGACCCAGTTTTCGGCTTAGTAGGAGATCTTGGGAACATCTAACATTATGCTGAATTTTGGATTCCTAGGTCTTACGGTTTCAAAACGTGCCACATCTACGGACGGACGGACGGACGGACTGACGGACAGACGGACGGACGACGGACAATGGACCACGACTATAGCTCAGATGACTTATAGTCAGCTGAGCTAAAAATTGCAGCTGCTGCAATGAGTGAACTCTTGACCTGTACCTTGCTGCACTGAGTGACCTGTTGCCTAAGCTTATACAGTTGGCAAGGCCAACTTCAGCAGTCTATGACTTTACCAAAACTCAATGACCCAATTTATTCTTATACAATTGAAAGAACCCTATCCTAGGATAATTCTTGTGAAAAAGTAAACCATTCAGCTTGATAGTTTCATCATTGAACATTTTTAAGCTAAAACAGACTAATATTATGAGGATTTTGACTGTAAAAAAAACATGTTGATGTAGGTGGTGCCACAAAAACTGCAATTTTATATATGAGTAATGTAACCAACATTTGCACAAATCATGGTGATGCTAGCTCCTGTTGTTTCTGAGATTGTTATATGTTAGTATACATTCTTGCCTTAATGATTACATTCAAATTCCTGTAACTCAGCCAAAATACATCAAACCCAAACCATTTGAATAAACTTGAGCGCTCATCTCTGGGATAATTTTTGTTAAATATTGAACAATTTGGCTGAATGCAGCTGATTTCAGAAAAGATTTTCAAAGGTTGGCAATCTTTTCCCCTGTTAAATGTAAGTTGATGCAGATGGCGCCACAAAATGCTCAATCCCACATTTAGTATGCGACAGATTTTGCATAAAATTAAACAAATATGGTGAACAGTGGGCTGATAAAGTCCTACCAACTAAAATATATGTTAAATGACTAATAACTACTAACTACATGCAATTTAACAACAATGCCTACAGGCCTAATGTAAACCTGTGCAATGGGATATACATCAGGTATAATGCTTCCATGCTGGACTGTTACTCTTCAAGTACATTTGTGACATGTATATTTACAATGCAAGTACTAAACATTTTGGACCCGAGTCCAAGCACCAATTACAAAAACTTCACTGCTGAAATACTGACATGGGTGCACACAACACAAAATGATTGAAGGTGGCTCCAATAGTCTTGTGTATGAGAAAGCCAATGATGATGTATGGACATGCACAATTTCAGGCAGATACTTCAAACCACTCTTGGGCTATGTGCACTGATGCATGAAACAATTGTAGGTGAAGCCACAAGTCTTGTATACAAAAAAAAACTATCTGAGATGTATCGGCATGCATAAATTCAGGCTGATATGTAAAATCACTCCTGAGATATAAGCAGGGACATACACTGTGCAAAAATCATTGTAGGTGACAACACCAGACTGTGAACAAGAAAGCCATCAAAGATACATGGAGAAGTCAAATTGTCAGGCCAATACACCACACTTCTCTTGAGTCAGGTGCACTGGGCTGACCAAGCTTAGGTAAGGAAAGTAGTTGCCCTTAGTGAAGCTGAAAAAATTGCAGCTGCTGCAATGAGTGAACTCTTGACCTGTACCTTGCTGCACTGAGTGACCCGTTGCCTAAGCTTATACAGTTGGCAGCCTGCCAAAGCTATAAATAGATCCAGATTGACCTTTGACCTGTTGCCAAACCTGAAATAGCTGGAAGTCTTCCAAGCTATTTATAGATACAGACACAATCTTGGCCTGTTGGTAAATCTGTTTACCTATAGTGAAAGACTTTAGCTAAAATGCTTTTTTACAAGCAGACATATTCATAAGATTTATTTATCAAAATGTTTAGCTTTGTTTACCAAAGTATCTCACTGTCCTTTCAATGTTAAAGGTCCAACAATTCTGCCAAAAATCATTTAAGTAAACTTAAACAAAGGCCTTCTAAGAATCATTTTTGTACAATTTACAGAAGTTGAAACAATAATTTTGCAGAAGAAGACTATTGCAACCCTCAGTTTGAAATAGGCTTACAAATGGCCACAAGACCAACTTCAGCAGTCTATGACTTTACCAAAACTCAATGACCCAATTTATTCTTATACAATTGAAAGAACCCTATCCTAGGATAATTCTTGTGAAAAAGTAAACCATTCAGCTTGATAGTTTCATCATTGAACATTTTAAAGCTAAAACAGGCTAATATTATGAGGATTTTGACTGTAAAAAAATCATGTTGATGTAGGTGGTGCCACAAAAACTGCAATTTCATATACGAGTAATGTAACCAACATTTGCACAAACCATGGTGATGCTAGCTCCTTTTGTTTCTGAGATTGTTATATGTTAGTATACATTCTTGCCTTAATGATTACATTCAAATTCCTGTAACTCAGCCAAAATACATCAAACCCAAACCATTTGAATAAACTAGAGCGCTCATCTCTGGGATAAATTTTGTTAAATATTGAACAATTTGGCTGAATGCAGCTGATTTCAGAAAAGATTTTCAAAGGTTGGCAATCTTTTCCCCTGTTAAATGTTAGTTGATGCAGATGGCGCCACAAAATGCTCAATCCCACATTTAGTATGCGACAGATTTTGCATAAAATTTGGGGATGCTAACTCCTGCTATTCCTGAGCAATTATGGGTTAATGTACTGATGACTGATGACCCCCATACAAAAAAGGTCTATGCAGGTGGCACCACCAATACCTCACTTTCAGATATGACTTGTGACGAACAACTGCATAAAATTTGGTGATGCCATTTCTGAAATTGTAATTTCAGAATGCTTTTTTAAAGAAATGACTAAGTTCATGCAGCTTCCTGTAACTCAGCCAAAAATCACTGAACTGGAACCATTTGAAGAAATTTGAGAGAAAATGATTCAGGGATTATTTCTGTGAAATATTGAACAATTTGGCTGGATAGTTTTTTGGAAAAGAAGATTTTTAAAGGCTTTTTAGCTTTTCCCCTATAAAATCTAGGTAAATACAGATAGAAAAAAATAAACAAAATCCGTTATAGTTTTTTAGATGTCTGAATTTTTGCATGAAATTTGGTGATGCTAGCTCCTGCCATTTATTAGATTGTATTGGTTACATATGGAAGATGCCACACCATTGCATAAGCTCACAGGTTCGCTGAAATGTTATCCAAAACAAAATCAGCTCCCCAAAGCTTAGCCACCAATAACCTTATTTATTTATTGCCTAGGTTACTGAACAACAGCTTGTTCCCAGTACTTGACTTTCATGACACTCAATTTCAATTATTCATAAGTGATATTCCAAAACCTGCTCATGTATGCTTAAATAATAAAGCCACATCAAAATAATAATGGATTGTTCAACAGACTCAAGGACTACAAAATAAAACAGTGAATGGGCACTTTTTTCTTTACTTCTTATTTTAAATATACCAGTCACAACAAACAAAGTGGAATTTTGGTGGCATGCAGGAAGAATACATAAGTTGTGTTCCAGTTTTGGAACTGTAACATATAAAACTGAAAATTTTATTTTCCATGATATCTTCAAAATGCTTCGAAATTTAAGGGATCAAGGCAACAGCATTAACTGGCAAAATTACAAAGGATCTGGAGCTCTCAACCAAAAGACTGAGAGAAAAAAAATCCAACTTAAAATTATAGGAGCTGGAATTCCAGATCTGCAGAACAATTCTTTGAGTGTGTGTGGCCTGACTGATCCTGTCAGGTCCTGTAGAATATTAAAGCCTCAGGAATACCAGACCACTTTAACCCTAATCTGAAGACTGGGTGCTTCCTTCATAACTTTCCTACACCTGCTGTAAAAGCTGACAGAGCTGGCTGGATGGGCTGTCACAGCCAGAGACTGCTGTATCCCATGTCTGACGGCTCAGTTTGTTATTGATTTAGTGTCCTAAACACAATATGAAACGGATATAAACAGCAGCAATAAATAAGCAATAGTACTCCCTGTGCCTTGATACAAAATCGATGCCACAAAATAACTAGATATTTCTTGGCACCGCAGGTGCCATAGTATCCCCAGACAATTAACCCCCCCCCCCCCCAGCCTCAAAGAATAGGATCCCATCTTGAATTCAGATGCAGAGACTGACACTTGGCAACCCACCATGGTTTCTGATAAGTATGGGCATATTTAAGGTAAAGGCCACTCTCATAGGAGAGGTCATGAACCAAACTGAAATATATCTCATCCCGTAATCCGTGTCTATATACATGATATAAAATAAATCTGTCCATTAGTTTTCAACTTATCATGCTCACAGTACTGTGAAGTGGCAATTGTGGGGTTTTACAAGGTGGGAAAGCAAGAAACGACACAAGGTGGCGCCACCTGAATTCTGCAGAAGACAAAACAATCCATTATTGACCTATAGCCATTGATAAGATGCATCAAACTTGTGGGTTTGGTGACTGTACCTCAAATTCTTACAAAGTTATTCTGTTTAAACATCATTTAGCAAGAAAACAACATAAGGTGGCACCATGCACCTGTCTTCTGGAGAAAACAATGCTATCAGAGATCTTATGTCAATTTGATTTTTGGACCAATCCATGCATCCCTCAGTGAGAAATTAAAGTTAACATCATTTCAGCGTTATCGCCTGTGTGACCTTGAAAAATGATCAAGGTCATTCAAATTCGAATTTGGGCTAGCACTTGATAAGATGCATCTAAACTAGGTTTGGTGACTGTAGCACAAATTCTTTTTGAGTTATATTGCTCTATCATTTTAGAATAATTGCTGCTGTGACCTTGAAAAAATTCATCAAGGTCATCCATGTTCAAACTTGACCTAGCTGTTGATAAGATGCATCAAACCTGTGGGTTTGGTGACTGTACCTCAAATTCTTGCAAAGTTATTGCGTTAACATCATTTTAACAAGAAAACGACACAAGGTGGCGTCACCTGTCTTCTGCAAAAGACAAAGCTATCCAAGATCCATGGTCATTTTGTTTTTGGATCATTTCATGTATCCCTTACTGAGATATTAAAGATTTTGTGTGAATATCACCAAATATGGGAATATTCAAGGTCAAGGCCACTCTCATAGGAAAGGTCATGACCCCAACTTAAATAAACATCATCCCATATCTATATGCATAATATAAAAGAAATCTGTCCATTATTTCTAATATATAATGCTCACAGTACTGTAAAGTGGCAATTTTGGGGGTATTGAAAGGCACAACAAGTGACCCATGGGTCATGACACTCAGCTGACTGGGAAGAAATTCGCAAAAGGAAATTTTATCATCTGAATGGTAGTATATACCCATTCAACTGAAGCATCAAACAGATTAACCAACAGGCCAAAATTGTGTCTGTATTTATGTATCTCAAAAATAGAGAAAAAATGTGTAAAAAATACAAGTGGCTCCACCAGTCTGCAGAAACTAATAAAAAGGCTTAATGGTCAATATGCATGCAAAGAATCATGGTGATCTCTGCATTAGTTGTTACAACTTGTGCCATGTAAACAGATGACAGCATCCTTAAAGGTCTCAAAAATAGAGAAAAAAAATCGAAAAATTGAATAAAATATAGGTGGAACCACCAGTCTGCAGAAAATGATGAAACACACCATAAACAATATCCATCCAAAGAATCATGGTGATCTCTGCATTAGTTGTTCAGATACTTAAGCTTTTGTATCAAATTGTTCATTATTCTGAGGGATACTTCGGAGTCCTATAGCTTGAAGGATATGGGAAACAGAGACCTAATTTCAGGTTTCCACAGACACTTTTCATTGGCCTCTTTGCATGACAAGAATGCAGATTATAGGTCCAGTTGTTATGATTTGTACCCTGTTGACAGATAACCACATCTTTAAAGGTCTCAAAAATGGAGAAAAAAATTTGTAAAAATTTGAAAAAAATAGAGGTGGCGCACCCAGTCTGCAGAAACTGATGGAACACCTCATGATCAATATGTATGCCAAAAATCATGACCATCAGTGTTGTAGTTATTGAGATACTGCAGTTTTTGTATCAAATTTTTCATTATTCTTAGGGATACTTCGGAGTCCTATAGCTTAAAGGATATGGGTAACAGAGACCTAATTTCATTTTCCATAGAGACTTTTCATGGATCTCCCTGTGTGTCAAGAATGAAGATTCTAGGTCCAGTCTATACAATTTGTGCCCTGTTAACAGATGTTCATATATTTAAGGTCGCAAAAGTAGAGAAAACAATTCGTAAAAAAACCCGAACAAATATACGTGGTGCCATCAGTCTGCAGAAACTGATGAAACATTCCATGATCAATATCCATGCAAACAATTATGGTGATCTCTGCATTAGTTGTTCAGATACTTCAGCTTTTGTATCAAATTTTCCATTATTCTGAGCTGTACTTTGGAGTGCCATTGCTCAAAGGATATGTGTAACAGAGACCTAATTTCAGGTTTCCATGGACACTTTCCATGGGTCTCCCCGTGTGTCAAGAATGAAGATTCTAGGTTCAGTCGTTAAGATTTGTACCCTGTTGACAGATAACTACATCCTTAAAGGTCTCATAAATAGAGAAAAAAAATTATAAAAATTTGAAAAAATACAGGTGGCACCACCAGACTGCAGGAACTGATGGAACACCTCTTGATCATTTTGTATGCCAAAAATCATGACCATCAGTGTTGTAGTTATTGAGATGTTGCAGTTTTTTTTATCAAATTTTCCATTATTCTGGGGGGTAATTGGGAGCCCCACAGCTCAAAGGATATGGGTAACAGAGACCTAATTTCAGGTTTCCATGGAGACTTTTCATGGGTCTCCCTGTGTGTCAAGAATGAAGATTCCATGTCCAGTCTTTAGGATTTGTACCCTGTTAACATATGTTCACATTTTTAAAGGTCTAAAAATAGAGAAAACAATTCGTAAAAAATCGAAAAATACAGGTGGCATCACCAGTCTGCAGGAACTGATGGAACATCTCATGATCAATATGTATGCCAAAAATTATGACCATCAGTGATGTAGTTAATGAGATTTTGAAGTTTTTGTATGAAATTTTTGACTATTCTGGGGGGTACTTTGGGGCCCAATAGCTCTAAGGATATGGGTAACAGAGACCTAATTTCTGGTTTCCAAGGAGATTTTTCATAGACCTCTCAGAATGTCAGGTTACAAGATTGTAAGTCTGACGGTTACGATTTGTGCCAGGTTAAGGGACAGACAGACAGACGGACGACGGACAAAGAGTGATCGCTATAGCTCAGCATGACTGAAAGTCAGCTGAGCTAAAAACAAGTAAAGAATAATAGTTGGCACCACCAGTTTCTGAAACATGACAACCCTATCCATGATCTTTCAGCAACTTGATTTTGGGATCAATCCATGCAAGATTTCTTGAGATATTTAAGAATTTGTTTGATTTTTCCACAAATAAGACCTATTCAAGGTCAAGGACACTCTCCTTGTAAAGGTCATGACCTCATTTTAATAGGCGCCGTCCTCTCACCCATATCTATACATATACCAAGCTTTGTAAAGATCCGTGAAATATTTTTTGAGTTATCGCGCAAACAAGATTTATATGCGGCGTCAGCGGTGGCAGGACCGTCATGAAAACATAGTATCCCCCAACTTTGTCTGGGGATACAATAATGGAAGTAACAAGATTCGGTGGGATCATCTTACACATGCCATACATCCTTGTTTTTCTCATATTTTGCATTAAAGTATGACATGTAGCATTAAACCCAGGGCTTAAAGTTTTAGTGATATATATCTCACTTTCATTAAATTTTTAATACTGCACAACACTTGGATCAGTTTTGTGCTGAATGGAATTTCTTTAGTATCTTATATTTTAAATATTTCTCAAGTTATCATCTGAATAATTTCTCACTTTTCTGGCACAATAATAAATCTATAGAGCAATATAGTATTTGATGTAGTAAGATTTGGGGAGATCTTGTAACACATGCTATGGATTCTTGCTTTTGTCATATTTGAGTGCCACAATATTAAACACGAGACCTGGCTAGGGTTTTAAGTTTTATTGGTTTGTATCTCAGTTTAATTTACTTCTGAAGCAATCCATTACATCTGATTCAGAATTAAAATTTAAATTGTGTGTAGCAATTATGTTCTTTAAATCCATATATTTATGTAGTTCCCATATGGTCATCTGAATATATTCTATTTTTTTACATTAATATCAGAATAAAGAAAATTAAGATGTATTACAATGTCATCAGATTCCTAGTTCAATACTTAAAATAAAATAGAACATATCATTTACTTTAGCACTGCCTTTTATATTTTCCTAACATTGCTTATATTATGATCTGGTAACATCAATCTTGTTTTATAACCTGAAAATACATCATTAGGGTAAGGCTAATAAGTGGTATTACTGTTTCCTCAATTCCTAAATGAACAACATTTGATTCAATTTCTTAGTTAGCTGAAATAATTTTTAGCAAATGATTTGAACTGTAGGCCTGTACCTGAATAGTCTCAGATTTCTTACAGCTAATGTCAATCAGCTGCTCAAGTGCCATTAGTATCTGTGATATCTCAGCTAATAGGGTTGAACTTTTGTTTTATTTTGCTTTGTGTATGACAGTCACAATTATCTGTACATGTCTATCAGAGATGGGTCCAGTACAGGTACTCCATATATCTACACAAGTGCAAACAAGGGACCTATGGGTCACGGCGCTCAGCTGTTATATATGATTAAAAAATATGATTTAGGAATGAGGCATATGCTGGTTTGGTGTGGTAATAAATATAAGCTTTATTATGAGTTGTTGGTGTTTAGCTTATGTATGATTATGATATTATCTTTGGAGACAGGGAAGAGGATTGATTTCATTTATTTTATTAACAAATGGAGTACTATTGTCTCACAGATTTTGACTTGGCCATATAACTTATAAGCAGAACATATGATATAAGAGTTTAACTATTTATTAAAAAAAAATTACAAATATTGTCCCAAATATAATTTTTATTAAAAATAATAAGAGAATCTTATGATTTTTTAAAATGAAATATAACTGAAATGATTATTAAAATAATATTAAAGAATATATTCATGAATGCATTCATGAATACATTTTGAAAGTATTTGCACTGGTATTCATATACTTTCATTTTTACCTGAATTCCAATTCTTTATGCAAGACATTTTATAATGGAGTACATATTCATATTCGTATTTAAATACAATTGCAAAGTTTTCCCACCATTACTGGCATTTATTCAGTTTTCACCAAACAATTCTGTTGAGAATCCAGAATATACAAAATTCACACATTTAAATTATGATCAAAAGTACCTGGTTTTATGGCTTTTATTTATATTAAAAAAAAAAAATGTAATGTATTCATTTTGGACTAATTTCACATCAATGTACACACTAGACACAGTAGGAATCTAGATTAATAATATCAACTGCATCTTTGTCTATCATTAATTTCCTTCATATGATCCCTAATGATTAGTAATGAATAATATGATTTACTTTTTTATCATTAAAATTGAACTGAAAAATACCATAGGTGACTGCATGGTGTTATTTGGAGTATGTGACATTCTATCCATCGATACAAGATTCTTTTATCATCAGTAACTGCAAGTTGATTTCCTGTTATTATAAACTAACAAATTCTTTTTTATTTTTCTTTAATTTGTTATTAAAAAACAATAAAAATTTATTAATTTATTGTTATTTGTTATGTTGTTGGTCAAAACTAATAGATGAGTTGGGTTGGACACCTGGATCAACTGTGGCTGGCCATAAGCTGCCTACCTGCAACAGTGTATGGCTCGCCTCAAGCATGCATAATTTGCTGAAAGTTCAACAAGGTCAACATACAGGTGACTCAAGAGGGGCTGGAGAGAGTTAAGGTCTGACATGGTCTCATAAAAACATTAATAAAAGCTACAATTTTTGGCCAATTTCTTTCAGCTTTCTAAACTAAAAAGCTGAAATCCTTGTGTGCATGATATGAAAATTATATCAACTGTGCTCACAGGAAACAAATGTGCCATGGTCAAAGTTGGGCAAAATTTAAGGTACTAATTTTATATTTATACTAATAACATATAAAATTTGAAAAATTCAGGACTAATTTGGGGTATTCAATTGAATCTTGATTAAATAATGTTACATCCCTGGCAAAAAAACTCTAGCTTCAGCAATCCCCTTGTTAAGGGAGTAAATATATTTCTTGATTTTTTACATAGTGCATTATGTTTGGGCCCATAACTTAAAACAATTACGCAATACTGACATCATTTCTGGCATATGCATAGAGAATGTATAGAAAAATATGTATATTATATATGATTAAAGTCACATCAGTGGTTTTGATATTAGGCAGTCTTGAAGTGTAACAATGGGTTTTTAATGGACAAATGAAGTTTTTCATTAATATCTCGAAGGTATTAAGTCCTAGTGACCAAATTCTTGGCATGGTAGGGGATTTTTGAGACATCTAATTGCATGCCAAATTTTAGGAACTGAGAGCTAAAGCTGGGGAGCTGAGCACTTGCAAACTGCATGACACTAGCTTGATGTAAACAATATGTTACATGGTGCTTGAAAACTTGAATAAAATCTAGTTTTTGATCAACTTGTTTCAAATTTTTGGTGTTAACAGACAAAATGCTAACAAAAACATGCTAAGAAAATTAAATCCACAGTACTTACAGTAAAAAAACGTGCCATGGTCAAAGTTGGGCAAAATTTAAGGTACCAATTTTTTATTTTTGTTAATATTTTAAAAAATTTAAAAGATTTTGATCTAATTTTGGGTATACAATTTAATTTTGATAAATTAAAGTTATATTACTGGAAAAAAAGTCCATTGCTTTAACAAGTTTTGTGTTAAGTGATCAAATATCTTTCCTGATTTTTTACAAAATGCATTATGTTTTGGCCCATAACTTTTTTAAATTATATAATACAGACATAATTTCTGGCATGTACATAGGAACTATATAGAAGAATATTTATGGTAAATATGAGGGAAAACAGATGAGTGGTTTTGATATTAGGCAGTCCTGAAGTGTGAAAATAGGTTTTTAATAAAAAATTGAGGTTTTTCCTTAATTTCTCAAAGGAACGAAGTCGCAAAGACCCAGTTTTCGGCTTGGTAGGAGATCTTGGGGACATCTAACATTATGCTGAATTTTGGATTCCTAGGTCTTACGGTTTCAAAACGTGCCACATCTACGGACGGACGGACGGACGGACGGACGGACGACGGACAATGGACCACGGCTATAGCTCAGATGACTTATAGTCAACTGAGCTAAAAATTTACTATTTGCCCTGTAAAGTACAGTAGTATAGTACAGTACTTTTACTTTTCCCCCTTGTACAAATCTTAATACTTTAAGTAATGATTAAGTACAGGCATTTTTTTAAAAATAAGAGCCATTAATGTATCTACCATAATCGACTGGTTTTGTTAAGATTAGCTTGGTACTAAGATAGACTGGTCTGTCAGGAAGTCCTCACATGAGTGAATGATACATATCTTTCATCTTATACATATAAACTCTCTTTTAACCTGAAAAAATTGAATTAAAGTTACTTGTTATATTCTGAAGCACTTGTACTCAAGTACAGACCCCTGCATCATTCTCCAGTTCACTAAAAACCTGTACTTGTGATTTGTCCATCCATTTCTGAAGTACTGTACTTAGTACAACTGGTGTGCCATTTAATCATTTATATCAGTGATTGGTCATTTTCTTTTATAACCAATTAAATTGACAGTTTGCCAAGGACCAGTTGCATGACATTGTATTTAAAGTGGGTCTAGCTGGCCTAGGGGTTACATGGTAAATACATCTGATAAATTGGTACATCCCATTAGACTAATTAGCTAGCAGTGAACGGAAATGAAGGTATAAGAATAGCTCAGATATAATATACCGGTATGTACAGACTGCCTACATGGTGATTTCCTGGTTATGATACATAAAGTCATGTAGATATAGTCATGGTAACATGTTACTGTTATTCTTCTGTAATACTGAGTAGTCTGTGTCTGTCTAGCTTTACATAACTTTTATAACACAGTGATATAAATTTTAACTTTTTCCTAATATACTCTAGAGGCATTGACTGTGTGTGGACCTATAATGGCAATGACAAGCCGGACACCTACTAATATGGCTTTATATTCAACAGAAACAAGTTACTTTACTATACATCAAATATGATTTACTCTATATATAAATAGAGACTTATAAAAGTATTAAAACAGAAAGAAAAAAAATAAACATATTTTAATTAATATTTTGTGAACTAAATTTTATTTGTGATATATATATATATATATATATATATATATATATACATATATATATATAAATATATAATTATATAATCAAAGCTTATTTGGGATATAGTTTATTATTTGGAAATAGTGTAGCTTATACCCTCTAATAAAGTTTTATATCAGATGCCTCCAATGAGTTACAATGTACATGTGAGATTGGTGAAAACCTTCAAAATCAATAAATGTGTACCTGGAGCCTTCAGAACATGAACAGGCAAGACCATGGGAATGGCAGCATGTATACGCCTTTATAAATCAACATTATTATTGACCTACCCGGAATATCTTCAGCATACACAGGCCTTATGTAAATTTCCGGCGGAATATCCCGGAATCTTGTATTGGCTGGAACAGCGCTGGATTGGGGATGTTGATCCCCCATGAGCTCACTGTTGCTGTCAGCTTCAGCCAGGGTAGTCTTCATCTGGAGCGAGCTCATCTGTGGCCTTCTGGGTAATGTTGGCGGCAGGGCATCGTCAGGTGACAGCCTCGCTCCTGTCCCCTCCAGGAACACTTCCTGCCTCATGCCACTGCCTGACAGGCAAGGCTGCTTGCTCCATGTGTCCCCAAAGTTGGGGCTAATTGCATTGTTTCCATGGTGATCAGCTGTACTAATTGGGGGTTTCACTTGTTGATTATTATCTGGCTGGTCATTGATTCTATAACGCTCTCCGGTCTTGGGTGCTTTTTTGTGATTTTTGTTCACAACGGCGTAGGAAGGTCCACTTGAATCAACGTAAACTCTCGCTGTTGCATTATCTAAATTTTCAACTCCTTTTGTAAAATCACTTTCTTGCTCTTTAGACATTCTTTCCTGTGCTTCACGATTTGCTTGATCAGTTACAAAAACACTTCCAATACTGTTGGTAGTGGACCCAATGCTCTTTCGACTATTTTCATTGCTGAAAAAGAAAGTTTCATGGGGACCACCCCTTGAACCTAAGGGTGGCAGGAAAAACTCAGAGTTTTCATTGAAGTTGCTCACATTACTCTTCACACCAGAATCAAATACACTGGTCTGGATTTTCTGTCGCTTCATTGTTATATATAATGACTGCACATATACAGACCAACAACAGTGCAATATATAGAAGAATCACAATTCTTCTTATACATATATAAATAGCCTCAATCTTGCATGTATTGTCACATCATCTGGTTTCACACACATTATAAGAAATAAATTTTATGTCCCTGTTTTATGCAAAGTATGTCCTCTTATCTAAATTATACCTTGAGACTTATCTCTGTTTTGTTATGTTGTACTTGTATCTTGAAATTTCATGCACAACCATTTGTAGTCAATGTGTATCTCACTCTAATTAGTTCTGTTACTGTACTGTACACCGTGGCCTCAGGATGTTCTCAATAATACAAAGATGTTAATGTCTTCAAAATATGTGTCCAAGTACAATATAGATATTGCATAAAAAGGATAGTGTTCCATCTGAATCAGTCTTAAAACGCACTCCTCTGTATTATAATCCTGTCTGTTTCGCAGCGAGAACAGTGTACACTGTGAGTAATACTTAGTCCTGTGCTATATATTGTATCTCCAGTTCTTCCTCTCTCATAACATTAGCTCGCAAGGAACTCTACTGAAACTGTAATATGTTAACTTTTTATTCTAAAGTTTGTCATGTTCAAACACCTGAGCTCATGTTCATCCATGTGGAACTAACAGATTCTTACACATTATGGGGACATTTTCCATGTGCACATACCCATATAACATGTCTCACGTAGAACCGGTAGCCAAAATAAATAAAACCCCACAAGCACTCAGCACACACGTGAGATAGAGTATATTGTAATGTTACCCTGGTGAGTAAGCCTAAGTAGTATCATATCCTATATGCAATTCTGCAGTTCCAGGTTTCAGTTTGAAAAGCATGTGACAGTCCTGAAGACAAGCTGTTACCTTTGGAAGTCATGAACATGTCCAGTGGTCACCTGAGCTGACCCTGTGGCTCATGTGAAGAAAGTGACTTACACAATTACAGGATTTCAACAGAACTGCCAATTTCCCTTAGATACGCATCAGTGATTCCATATGGAAGCTCTTCCTTGTTGAGTTTAGAACCCCCTTCCATGTGATCTACTGTAAGGCCACATATACACATATACTAATATATGTTTTTATGGCCTCAGGGACCAAATATATGGAGTTGGTGAGCTTTTGCTATTAATTTAACAAAATAGACAAAATGTGTCAAATTTTGTGAACTTCCAGAAATATGTGCAAACATTCTCAAAATGTTGGAGACAAAGAGCAACATTGTAATATTATTATGATACCTATATGAATGAAAATTTGGCATTTTAACACAAATAATATGTATTATTTTCTTTGAGATGATTAGTCCAAGGACTGTTGGTGACATTCATAACAGGGACCTGGTACTCATTCACAAATAATAAAAATATATTTGCAAAACAGAAGCATGGGAATTTTTGTGTGTGTGGCCTAATTTTATGGATCAGGAGATCTGAGGTCATGACCTTGGTCACACCTGTTCCAGGGTCAGTCTGTGGTGTTAAATCCCCAGTAAACTCAGCATACTGAAAACCTTCTATAATAACTAATCCATAAGGGCTTATGGTATGATTAAAATCAATAACGTGGTTGATATGTACCTGTATATCATAAACCATTTCAAAGAATGTTTAATTACACTGCAATACTTTAAGATAAGATTTAAATTTTTAAAATAGTTAATCTTGTTCAAAACATTTTTTTGTGGTAAGCTTGATATCTCTTCACCAAACTAAATTAAAACAAGTGACCCATGGGTCATAGTGCTCAAGCTAGCATCTCTTGAAAACAAAAATTCCCAGATGTTTCATTTTTCCAAATGAATAAAAAAAAGTCATAGCCAATAATCCACTGGATAAACTGTTTGACATAAGATAAACCTTAACAGATGGACCAATTTCTCTCTTGGACTGATGCAACTGCCTGATTTTTCCTTTTTTCTGAGGCATTTATCTGAAATTCCATGACTTTTTCAGGACTGGAAATAAAAAAAAATGTTCCCTGATTTCAAGAATAGCTGGGATCTCTGTTAGCTAATACGCAACTTATAGCTGTGATACCATGACAAAGCTTAACTCATGGAAGAGAACAATGTCTACTGCAGCACATAGTATTGCTGGAAGGCTCCAGCCTGATATGACTGATTTTACCAAAGTATTTTAAAATTTAGAATATATGAATATAAATTCCATATGTCACACGCAAGGGGTAAGAAAAATCTTAGGATTGGTCATCTTGTTTTTTTATTTTGCTTCCCCTGTGAGATACATGTATGGGTAAAGAAAATTCTCTGCTATTTCTCACTGTATACCACTTGTTTGTACATCTGATATACAGCCAGCTTACCTATCATATATGTAGATTTTATAGGTTTCCTGTCTAAATAGCCTTGAAACATTTTACTGAACTGGAGATAATTCATACTGAGAAAAGTTTTTATAAAGCCTCTGTCACAGGTGTATGCTTGTACAGTAGACTTTTCAAGGCCCCCCTGCATGTTAAGTTAGCAGTTTCTCAGACCAATGGTTATAATTTGTGCCCTGCTAATGGACTGCTGGCTGGACAGCATAACATTACCTCCTTGGCCCAGGTAAAAATGAAATAAATGCAGGAGACACCTTTAACAGCTGACAGAACTATCCTAAAGAGTGTCTATAAAATTCCAGGATGATAGACTGCTACTGATGACAAGTTGGATATTTTGCATCAATTTTAATTACTCAATACTGAATATTTAAGCTATAAGGGAAAGTTTGAAGAATTGGAATGAATGCTTTCTATAAACTTTTCTTTAAACCAGGTGGTGCCACTGAGATGCAAGGATGAATGAGGGAAAACATTATGATTCATTGTAAAATATTGGAAACTCATCACTGGCTAATTGATGATAGGGCTAAACTGAATGGGGACAGGCAGATATATTAATCAAATTACTGTACTTGCTGGACTGCTGATAATTCTGTATTCTGTTTTTTCACAAGTATCCATCAATGGTATGGAGACCTATGTTCTTGGACTACTACTCCTGATGACACCTGATCTCCTCACTACCCTCTCTAATGAATTCTGAATGCCATGCACTGCCAAATATGATTTGCTTGATAAGACCATATTTATTATCCAAAGAATTGATTTTCTGTTTACAAGAAATCCTCAGATATTTTACTTGATATACTGGAAGCATGCTTATAAGGTAAAGAAAATACATGTAGATTTTCTTAAGTCAGGATATATTATTTTATCATAAGAAAATTACCTTCCTCGCATTATCCCAAAATATTATTTCTTGCCATTAGGTATCCTTTTCTTTATCTTTATCTGTTAAATATCTTTAATCAGGTCAAGCAAACGTATTCCAAATCTCATTATATTATCATATAACATAACTGCCTATGAAAAAAATATTAATATAGATTTTACATAAAATAAGCCCAATTCCTGGAGGAAAAACATTTTTCTATATATTTTTCACTAAAAACATGAGGTTATGTGATTTGTTCAAAAACTATTGGCACATTTATGAGCACTGTCAACTCGGCAGTGACGTCACACACTGGGAAATCCCCTGTGACTAAAAATTCTAGATCTCAGTAAAAGCACAGTATTCCTGCCTCTGTCAGTCCTAAATATTCAGCAGAGAATAAAAACAACATGCATTACTAGATCTGAGTTGTTGATAAAATTCAGTCCATGATGTCACATGTGTACTAGCCAATCAAATCAGGAGAAAGTCTGGGATCTGCATGAAAACAAATGCACATGTAATAGGTTTACTTAACCTTTAATCAATAAGATTTGACAGTAGTTTTCTTTTCTCTCCCTAGATGTCACAACTATTAACAATGGCTTGACTTGATTATGTTCAGTTTTTCTGTCTTAAGTGGTTAGCAAAATCCTCCAACTAAATACATGGAATGTTTTAATTATCAGCTTTTACAATATTTTTCTTTGCTAAAAATTTAATATTCAAAATTCAGTCATAACAGTTATCATATTCAAAATAATGATGTGTATAAATGCACAGTCAGGTAGTTCAACTAAATTAAGGAAATTTCTATCCAAACATCCCATATTATTACCTACTCTGCTCAGTAAGTATTTAGCAAATAGTAGTTTTACAGTACAATTTATCTAGTAAATATGTTTATTTTGATCAAAATGAAGGCACAATAGTTTATACCTTAGGCAACAGATGGCACCACACACCAGTCTTTTAATATTCAAAAGTGGGAATAAAGCTCATGCTGTCTGATGAAAAATGCGAAAACAATAATGAATGCCACTTGCATGAAATGTAGGGAAATAATTAAACACAAGGAGAACAGAAGGATGAATTAAGACAAATGTGAAAGACAACAACAGCATTAAGCAAGGTAAAAATACCTGCATCGAAAATAAAGAATAATGACAAAAACCAAATTCTACTACAAGGATACACCATTCACTGAATTTGTTTAATTAAAAGTGGTTTGAACTTCATCATTTTACAGGCTTATTCAATTAATTAGTTTATTACTTTATCACTTAAACAACTCATTCAAAAATATACACTGGTAGGTTGGTTTACATGCATAGAACAAGCTTTAGTGAAAATAAGGGGATTTATCAAAGAAAACCTCAACCCATCAGAATCACTAGAGGTACCAGAGTACATCATACACTGATTGAATGCTTTTATTTCAATGTGATTTGATTTCAATAGTGTTATGAGTTGGCATACTGAAAGACACTGTATGTAAGTAATCACTTAAACAAATAAGTAAAATATATAAACTGGTGGTTGGCACAAATAATACTGGCTTATGTGAAACTAAAAGGAGTATGAATGCTTTAATTAAATGTTTAAGTATATAAATACAAAGCTGGACCTGAAATTAAAGAAACTAATAATGGTATACATAACTTAAAACACTATGAGAAGATGCTATATAAATTACCTCAGCAAAGGAGTTTATGTTTCAGTTTCACACCTGTTTGTCAGTTACACAAAAACTACTTAACTGATTTACATTAAACTTTGTCAAGTGTGTTCTAGAATGGGCTGTGGAAAAAGTACAATACTAACATTAGGTGCAGAATAAATTCAGAAAAAGAGAGAGATGAACTGATTAGGGTTTTTTTTTTTCCATTGATGGTGTTATATACTCCATTAAGATCCATTGTACTTAGAGATGTTATAGTAATTGTTTTTATTATGCAGAATCAAGATTTGATTTCTGTCAAAACAACTCATCCAATAATTACAGGCAAACCGTGAAATGCAAACTAGCTGCATTTAAATGCAAACCCTTGCTTCAATTGTTATTGGTTCTAAGTCTCCCAAATGATTCATTTCAACTTTTTTTGTATGTACCACCCCCAGCCTTCATATGCCAAATATACAACTTTCTGTTGTGCTTTTAAAAAAATATTTTTTGGGAAACACATTGTTCTTCTTCTTGATGGCATTAATTACATTCACTCTGGTAAAATATTTGCTTTTATTAAAGAAAAGTCTGAATTAACTTCAACATTAATCACTGAATTAAGTATTGAATCAACAAGGCCTACAGGCCTAATGCGAACCTGTGCAATGAGATTACACCAGGTATAATGTTTCAATGCTGGACCATTACTTTCAAGAACATGTGTAACATGTATATGAAAAATGCAAGTACTAAACACTTTGAACAAAAAACAATTAAACAAACATCACTGCTGAAATTCTGGCATGGGTGCACACAACACAAAAACTAGAATACAGGTAGTCAACAAGCGACTACGTGTATTCACTAAATCAGAGTGGGACGGGTGAAGTGAAGCATTGATTGAGTGGCAAGAGGAAATGTGTATGTAGGTTGTGCCACCTACCAAAATCCAGAAAGCTATCCAAATTGTATACATATGCAAAATTTTAGGCAGATAAGTCAAACCACTACTGAGATATGAGTGATTTTAGCCCACGGCAGACAAACAGACGGATGCAAAAATGTGCAAAAATGAAGGAAGGTGGCGCCACCAATTTTGTGTATGATTAAGAGCTATGTGAGATCTATACACGTGCAAAATTTAAGGGGGATGTCAAACCAGTCCTGAGATATGTGGGTTTATGTGTGGAAACAGACGTACAAATGGACGCTGGACAGAGAGGAAAGGTTAGAGGTCAACCAAAAACGGGGCGCAGCAGTTCACAAGTGACCTGATCATAATTCCGAATTTTAAAAAATTCTGCCCAGTGGTTACAGGGGAGTTTTCCCGAAACCTATGCTGCCATCTGTACATAAAAGTGGTACCTACTTGAAATAACTTTGAAATTAATTTTCCCAATACAAAATGCTTTTCAGCTGACTTTTTATAAAAAAAAAGAAATCAGGAATATATGTAAAATTATTACAGATGCATACTGAATGCAAAATTAAAATACAAATATATCTCATTGATGGCAAATTCTTGAATTGAGTAGGGATACCAATAATTTATAATCCATGTACAGTTGTCTTTATATAGCCACAGAGAGCTGAATATACATGATTGAAACATTGCCTGGTATGATGAATAACTTAAATCATAAATCTAATTATTTAAAAGCTTTTAAAAACATTTTCTTTTTAATATTAACAAAAGATAACCTGAAATCTAAATGTCTAGTGGCAAGATTTTAATAGATGCTGATAAACTGAATTCCGAATTAAAAAAAATTCTGCCCAGTGGTTACGGAGGAGTTTCCCGGAAACCTATGCTGCCATCTGTACATAAAAGTGGTACCTACTTGAAATAACATTGAAATTAATTTTCCCAATACAAAATGCTTTTCAGCTGACTTTTTATAAAAAAAAAGAAATCAGGAATATATGTAAAATTATTACAGATGCATACTGAATGCAAAATTAAAATACAGATATATCTCATTGATGGCAAATTCTTGAATAGAGTAGGGATACCAATAATTTATAATCCATGTACAGTTGTCTTTATATAGCCACAGAGAGCTGAATATACATGATTGAAACATTGCCTGGTATGATGAATAACTTAAATCATAAATCTAATTATTTAAAAGCTTTTAAAAACATTTTCTTTTTAATATTAACAAAAGATAACCTGAAATCTAAATGTCTAGTGGCAAGATGTAATAGATGCTGATAATCTGGTGCCAGGCTAGATGTAACAGCATCACACAGCTAACATATATGGTAAAATGACTCAATTCAATCTCCATAATTCAGCCAAAAATCTGTCATTTGGAACCATTAATGACAATTATTATAAGAATTATTGTAGGGATTATTCTTGTAAAATATTTAACAAACTGGCTTCAGTGGCATCAGTAGAACAAGGGACCCATGGGTCACGGCGCTCAGCTGAAGTTTGAAATTTTTGCAAATGCAAAATATTCTATTGTAATGTTTTTCATTTATATAAGCATATGAGAACCTAAGAGGAAAGGGGCCCTCCTACTTGGTTATATTAAAGTTCTAAATATATGATTGCAAACTTATACTCTGACAAGACTGTCATGAAGAAAAATCGAAAAAGTTTGGAGATACTGTGATGCATATGAAAAATTTACAGATGGACAGGCAGGTGGACAGAATGGACTTATACCTTTATTTCACTATCAAGGGAATAATTCATTTAAGTTTATATATTAACCTATATTTTTAGCATATCCACTTTTTCCATTAATAGTTTTTATCTGATTCATTTTTTTTTATTTACAAGTTTTATACTTTAGATATAAGTTAAAATGTCAGAATTCTAAGTTGCAATCATTATATATCCAGAGTGTAGCTCATATTGGATCATATTATGCATACACATATATTTTATTATTTTTAAATCACAAATGTTTAAACTGAATTTAAAAGAAAATAATGCCACAACATGGCACCTACAAGATTATTCCTTGAATCACTATTTAAAAGTTTTGCACATTGGAGTTTTCAGTACATGCTTAATTTTATTCACAGAAATAAATAAAAGATTCAGTAAATTTGATTAAATAAAAACATCTTTTCAAATAAAATATACACACTGTTGGTTGAATGAGGGACAAACAATATCATTGTGCTAATTACTATCTCAGCTATAATTTATTACTGGAATTAATAGTCAATTTCACACCTGGTGAAGTTTTTACTCTTCTGAAGTAAGGAATTACTTATCTGATAAACATCCACACTTTCATACCACTTTGTGGACACAATTAAATGTGCACTTTAATCATAGTAACCCTGGTGGTACAATACTAAATCTAAAATGTAGCATAGCCAAGAATAAAATAAAATACAGAAAATTATAACATTCATCTAGTTAATGCACCATCTTGGGGGGGGGGGGAGGGAGTGCAGGGCAGAGGGGAAACCTGCTAGTAGTGGCCAAGCTGAGCCAAGGCAAGCTGCCTTGGGTGGGTTACATAATGCAAGTAAAGGCTGTGTTACTAGGTGGGCTAAATGTAAACAACACTTGACATGGCGTATGAAAACTTGAATAAAACCTACTCTTTTCATCAATTCCTTTGAAATTTCAGATTTTAAAAGATTATATCCTTATGTATATGTTAAGGCCAATATTAGAATCTGGCCCAATTTAAAACTGGGCCAGCCCAGATCAAAATTTTGATTTGGACCGGCCCAGATCAAAATTATAATCTGGGCCAGACCAGTTTTAAACTGGGCCAGCCCAGATTATAATCTGGGCCTCGACATATATATGCTGTGAAAATTAAATCAACAGTGCTAACAGGGAAAAACATGCCATTGCCAAAGTTTGACAAAATTTAAGGTATTGATTTTTTATTAATGCTAATAACTTGAAAAATTTGCAAAATTCAGATCTAATTTTGGGTAAACAATTGAATCTTGATTAAATAAAGTTATATTCCTGAAAAAAAGTCTCCAGCTTCAGCAATTCTCATGTTAGGTGAGTAAATATATTTCCTGATTTTTTTAAAATTGCATTATATTTGGGCCAATAACTTCAAAATAATACCCAATACTGACCTAATTTTTGATATGTTCATAGAAAATGTATGGAAGAATATGAATACTAAATATGATCAAAAACAGATCGGTGGTTTTGATATCAGGCAGCCTTGAAATGTAACAATGGCTTTTTTTATGGAAAATGGAGGTTTTTCCTTAATATCTTGAAGGAACGAAGTCCTAATGACCCAGCTTTCGGTATGGTAGGAGATTTTGGGGACATCTAATGGAATGCGAATTTTTCGATAGGTAGGTCCAACGGTTTTAAAACGTGCCCTGTTAAGGGACGGATGGCCGGACGGACGACGGACAGAGGACCACGACTATAGCTCAGATGACTTATAGTCAGCTGAGCTAAAAATGTCTCGCAGGTTTATCACTCATATAGGAAGATACAGCAAACTGGCTAAGTTCAGCTTCCCGTAACTCAGCCAAAAAGCACTGAACCAAAACCTTTTGAACAAACTTGAATTATCAACATCTGAAGATAATTAATGTGTGAGATTTAAGAAATTGGCCCAGTGGTTTTTGAGAAGAAGATCTTTGTAGCCACTGAGCTAAAATAAGCTGTTATATGGCATATGACTAAATTCAGCTTCCCATAACATATCCAAAAGTCACTGAACAGAGACCATTTGAACAAATTTCAGAAAGCACTACCTTAGGATCATTTCTGTGCAATAATAAACATTTTGGCCATATGGTTTCAGAGAAGAAGTTTTTTGTAGCACTCAGTGTGATACAGGCACTGATGACCCCGTACAAAAAAGGCCGATGCAGGTGGCACCACCAATACCTCAATTTCAGATATGTCCTATGTGACCAACATTGGCATAAAATTTGGTGAAGATAGCTCCAGCTGTTTCTGAGATTTAAATTTTAATATGCTTTTTTTGACAGATGACAAAGTTCAACCTCCTGTAACTCAGCCAAAAATCACTGAACTGGAATGATTTGAACAAACTTGAAAGATTGTTCAAGGGATCATTTCTGTGAAAAATTGGACAATTTGGCTGGACAGTTTCCGAGAAGAAGATTTTTAAAGCTTTTTTAGCTTTTCCCCTATAAAATCTAAGAAAATGCAGTTAGAAAAAAATGACAGATTTATTGCAAAAAATTTGATGATGCTAGCTCCTGCCCTTTTTGAGATAGCTATATGGTTAACGTACAGATGACGCACAATGCAGCACCATCGCATAAGCTCACAGGTTCGCTAAAAATAAAGAATCAACAATCAAATTTAATTATAGGCCCCCTCACCATTCACAGTCCCTGTAAAAAGGATGTTAATTCTTCAAGAATTCTGTTGTTGTTGTGTTAGCATGACATGATTACAAACTGTCATAAAAAGTAATTTAATTAGGATTTTGCAAAATGTATTGCCTACATGAGCCCTGTAGTTATATATGTTAATTGCAATAAATTTGCTCTGACAGAATCAGTAAAGCTGATGGATCCCTGACTTCTTTTTATAATGTTTCTTACTTTATCATTTATTAATTTTGGGTTACCAGTATAATTTGTTCAATAAATCTGAAAGTACCCACTTATAAAGTAACTAAAACATATTTAATATTTTCAAGTTGGGCCTAATTAAACAAAATCTCAACTTAATGAAACATTAAAAAAAATCTAATCTTATAATAAAACTGTACATTACCGAGGTCAAACTCTGCATTATACACTAGTTTTCATTTTTCTGTTGTGATCATACTGCATAAGTTATTATAGATAATAAGTGCTCCTCTATTGTAATATGAAACTGTTTTCCCTAGCTTTATCAAAGAAAATTATCTGTAATAATCAGCAAAAGCCAATACCCTGGTCTCTGTAAAAATGACTGGTGTATAAAATTATGCAATTCTCCCATTCTAAATGAAATTAAATCCCTGGCTTAATTAATGTCATGAATGACCAAGACTTAAAAGGCATTGTTCTCTTGGAATGAACCGAGCAAAACCAACAAGTTAGATAACTGTGTCACCATCTGAGTCTAGAACACGCAAGTCCAAGTCCTTGAGATTTGATTCCAAGTACACCTTGGACAAGTCCCAGATTGCGATTGTGATTTTACCTAGGAATTACGCAGTATCCTCCTCTCTAGCAATCCCAGCACTGATGAAACATCATTCCCTTATTGATAAAATAATCATATATAAAAACAACTGCTGTGTTTCTGAGGTGGAAGCTGGCACTAATTGAAACATTACCACTTAAAATATTGGAATGACAATGGAAATGAGTGTAATACTTTGTATTAGACTAAATATTAGTGTTCACTTTTCAAGTATTAAATTTCTGAGCTTGACCTTTGACCTTCCTTGAAGGAAGTCTTACAGAAATCCTGTCAAAGGAGGGCAAACTTACCTTTGTTAAGAAAAAAAATCTGATGTATGTCTTTGTTTTAATGAATAATGTTTTATTTGCTGAGATACCACAGTTCTACTTATATTAGGGTAAAATGGAGAATATGTGAGAAAATAAAATGCTGTTTCACAATAGTGTAAATGCCCGCCCAGACTGACCAGAAAAAGATTAAAGCTGTGCTCCATGTTGTTGCAGAAACCATCATGGAGAGGAGCAGACAAATCTGAATCACACGTCTTGGGAAGAGACAATGCTCCATGTATATGCAAATCTGGTATGGATATACAAATCAATTCAACATTTTATACACATGCCCAGTTACAGAATTTGATTTAAAATAAACTCAAGCACATGACCCTAGCCTGTGCTGCATTACTGCATGGTTGCCTTTAACAATTCACCTTAATTGTTGAAACACTAAAACATTATGATTTGTTCTGTATATAATATGGACACAGAAATGGTCATACTTTCTTAGACTAAAGATGTGGACTAGATTAAGATTTGTCTGTACATTAAAACACAGCCAAAAAGACATGATAAATATATAAAGCTTTAAACATCAATATTTATTAGAAAAACATAACTGTGTCAATAATTTCAAAAACACAAGTAATAAAGTCTTCATTTCTGTCTCAAGGAAATACTAAGAAATGCGCAAGTTTTTATATCCAAACTTTTCAAACGGATTCATTATATTTTCATAAATGATAAGCCTGAATTATACAAGGATAGATCAGCATAAATATTCAGAAATGGGGTTAAATCTAGTATAGAAATAAGGATGTAAAGTTGTGTTTGCAAATTTCATCGGAAAATAGCCATATGGGACTAAAGGGTGACAATCAGTTTAGTCATTGAGCCACGCAAAAACTACTCCTGTATTTTATCTCTTATCACAAGAGATAAGAGATGGTTTACCATACTGATGATAAAGGACAGAATTTGTTCAAAACAGAAATGAATGAATGAGTGGTAATAAAATAATGTTGACAGACACTTTAAACCTTAGTACAGTTCTGTTTAGCTAAATCATGTACTAAGTGCACACCAGAGTTCTCTTTATAATGACTGAAAGCACTATTAACATCATGTTAAAAAGTGTCACATTTGAAAGAACCAGTATAACAAGTACATTTAGTGCACTCTCTTAATGCAAACTGCCTAGCATTTAAACCCCTGATGAATACATCAAAGAATTGCTAGGACCAAAATAATGAACAGATAATACCAAGGTACACCACAATTAGTTTCCTGAAGAGAAATAGAAATAATAATCAGAACAGTGAAGTTGATAATAAAAAAAAACATGCATATCTCTACACACATGCCATCTAGGAACAATAAGGAGCAATAAAGTCCTGAAATTATTTCAGCGATTTTGTTGCTGATAGACTTAATTGGAATCACTTAAGATTTTTGTATTTTAATTTTAGTCAGGTTTGAGAATTTTCATGAAAAACTGCAAGTCTAATTAAATTCAATTTAGCACAGTGTGCTGGGACAAAATTTAAATTCTAATTAAATCAAATCAGTTTAGTTCAATTCATTTAAATTCAATTAAAATGTTGCAATCATTTAGCAACAATACATGTCATTTTCCGGTGTAATGATTATTCAATTCCATATTCAATATATGAGGTTAAGTAGCATTTCAGCCTCTCAATAAATAGCTCCTAGTTCCACATAATCAAAGTTTCTGTGTTTGACCATTATCAAACACTACAAGGCTGATCTGCAAGAGGAACTACTCCAAGGCATACAACTTCTAATGAAAGACATGGTAAAATGTTAAAGCTCAAATTATCTGTCAATCAATTCATCTAAGCCTATGGCCTGAAATTCCAAATGAATATCATAAAATTTCTTTTTATTACTATCCATTTAAAACCAACCATTATAATTTTCCAATCAATTCCAGTTTAATTCACAATTAATTGAAGGCCTTGATTTTATTTAGAGAGTGACAACAGGAGTGACCCAAAATTCTAAAATATTGTAACTGGTTTTAAAACAGCAAGAAATCCGCCTGTGCCAATATAAGCTTTCCCCAGTACATAGTCCACAGGTTATCAGAGTGCTTAATTAGATACTGGTAATTTTCCCTGGCAAATTTTAAGTGTCTGGCTGTCATTGTGTGAGCTAGTCTAACAAAGGCAGGTGACGTAAATGTAAAGTTATACATTGGCCATGGCCAGCTTGATTTACTCAGACAATTTATGATCAATCTCCCTTTAGATTCACCAGTTTCTGAATTCATGTATCCCAAGAGGGTTCTTGACATTTCAGAAGTCCCTGATACAATTAATAAGTGTTCCCAAAGCAAATGGTAAGTATGGAGCTGTGGCTGACCTGCAAAACCCATGCATAAGACCAAGCATAAACCTGAATTACAATAAACCATGATAAATTTGGGGATGGTATAATCAAAACATGCTCAGATATACTCTATCAAAATAAAGCATAATACATTCCTGAGACAAACATGACTATAAATAAATCATATAACATTGACAGCATGTACGTGAGTAACCTTAACCATAACTGCATCTGTATATAATAAAGATTTATGCAGAACTGCCTGCTTTCTCACCCTAAGTGCAAGAACAAATGCAAATATCAATATAAATGCTATCAATCTATATTTCTTGTGTCTGTGCAGACCTGGCTGTGGTGAAAAATAGGCCCCTATTCTTTAAACGTCTGGGCCTCAGAACTCCCTAGGATCATATATAAAAACACAGCCAGCCTGAGCACCTGTCAGGAAAAACATTAAACCGTGGCTGTATGTTATAATGATAGGCTGAAGCAGACCTCCAAACGCAGCACTATGGTAAATGATACTGTTACCTACATCATACAAAATACTTATGATACTGTCTGTGCATGTGTCAATTTGTTTTGTTTTTATTATTTGTTGGAGGTAACAACCTCAATTTTTTTAATGCTGGCTTAACCGGGTATGTACATCTGCAGAATTCCATTCTGGAATGGGCAGTAGCACAGCCTTCCACACATTTATATCCGGGTCAAAGCAGGCCCAGTGATTGTGGCACCTACAGGCCTTGGGTGGTTAATTATCCCCCATTTGCTGGGAAATACCACCTGGGAACCCCAAAAGGTGCACTTGTTTGTGAGCAAAATACCACTGTGAGGCACTTCTTTCCCATTAAACCTGCTCACCCTGGGTGGGGGCTGACTGTGAAATATCTCACCATCTCAGCTGAGATTTGAACTCCTGATCACCAAACTTTTAAAGTTGTACCCCTAGACCACAGAAGATGGTCCACAAATGTGAATTCTAGTAACTTCAGCATTCTTCATTTTTTTTGGCCTTCAGGTGCATGTACTGGTACTCTGAGAAATGAGGAGGAGGTGAATGTATAAAAAAGAATAAATAAAATGTAATATGTTATTATTAATTAAGTCTTCTAGGTCTTAGGCTTCATGTGAACTGGGACAGCAGAAATCAAGAAGTCAAAACCAAACCGTCAGTAAAATTTCAGTCAAAAGGAAAAGCAAACAATTTTCACCAAAGCTATATTTACTTTAGCCATTTTATGGAACAAGTATGGCAGCTTATAATATCACATTGAATAATATTGGGAGATGAAAAATAGGAGACAGTCCAGAGAAAAAGAGTATGAGAGGTGCTGCCTTATGGAATATTTATTTCATATTTGCAGCCTTTTTGATCCCCTTTCAAGGTAGAGTATTACAATTCTTCAAATTATTCACAATGAATTAATCACTGGTAGTTACATTCTATGTGAAGTATATTTGCATAAATAGACATCAGGCTGCCTTTAGGAACAGCCAGGAGGAATATAAACATCTGTAGACATAACACTTTTATCTATATTATGATAGACTTTGGCAGTAGCAAATGATTTTTGTCATACAACTCCTCTCTTGCCACACTTGGGAATACCCATTTTTGTTCTTTGGTCAACATACATCTCAAGGTCAAATCATCATACCTGCTAATTGGTTAAGAAAAATAATTAAAGTTTAATTCTAACATATGCACATAAATTTAACTGCAACACCAGTAAATTAAAATTTGAATTAAAGAATCTATATTTTGAAATGTATATATCAGACATATATATGCTATTTCTCAGTGAAACTGAATGCCCCTAGGCTCATGAAGGGAAGTCCATTATATTTTGGCTAGATGATCATGTTAGACCTCAAAATTTAAAATTGGCAAATGATTGAGCATTTGTCAGGGTGAACAATAAAAGGAAGAGGTTTAAGTGGAATCATTAAAGGGGTAAAGGGGTGCACTGATCTGAGAAACATCTGCTTTACAGGGCTTTCAACAGGATGAAAAATAGAAGGGTATGCTCAGAGTAAATTTTTAGGGTGTTAGATAGGAATTTGTAGCAAAGGATTGCAGATCTGTGAAATTTAAAAGGTTGTGTAATATGGGATCTTTATCTTATTTTACTTCATTTTGGTATCAATATATAATAAATATTGAATCATTATATGATTAATTGATTGATTGGAGTGAAATATAAGGGTAGAACAGTGTCTTCAAAATGAACTGGTTCAGAGGTAGTTGGTAGTTGCATGTGACTCCAACAAGAGCAAATTTTGATCCTCTTGGGCCATCAGCCAGAACTTTTGTACATCCAGTTGGATGCCTGGACCCTAGGAACAAGGGTGACTGAGTGAGGTCTTGAGCATCACAGATGCTTACCCCCATATTCCTGAAAGCCCTATTAGCAGGTTTTCTAATGGTATTTTAAGGTATAGTATTTTAATTCTTTAAACCACTGATGATGCATTCCATCACTGGGGTTACATACCAATTTAAGGAAATATATATATATATATAAATATATATATATATATATATATATATATATATATATATGTCAAGGTACAAAAGCATTAGCCTGGCTTCATATTAGATTATTTGCAAAGCTCACCATCAGAGCTGATATAGTAATATACAACCAGAAAGCTCACTGCTTTTTGTAATCTTCAATTTCCTAAGAGCTGTTTCCTGTATCATTAATGCATTTAAATCAATCCTAATAACAGTATACAACTTGAATCAATGCCAAATACCTGAACAGTTTACACTCAAACATGGTTTGCCTTGGGAGGCAAAACAAAGCAGACTGAGAAAAAGATGGACCTGCCAAAGAAACAAATGTAATTAAATCAGGAACGCTTATCTGACAGAAGATTCTGGTTTTGTCCCATCAAGGACATGCAGCTACCATCAGAAACAGCCAGGAGGATTATAAACATCGGTATCTCCATAGTTTCCTGTAATGAATCTTATTTCTTTTCCACCTGCCCTTATCCAGGCTGACAAAAATTTCAGATTTTTTCCAAGGTTCTGCCAAGATCAAATGCCTGCAGGAATCGGAAGATCTGTTTTCTGAGATTACTTCCCATTGCACCTGCTGGGAGTTTAATCAGTCTGCCGTCGTTTCTGATCTCATGTATCAATGCTCGTGGGACTGGGTAGATGAAATATCACTTGCTGTTTCCTGAATGGATAAGGTCTGTTTGCCCTAAAAATATTTGTTTATGGAAATCACTGGTCCCAGGAATGTTTCTCTGGGAATATTTGTTTTGGTTAAAACATCATAATATTTAAAAAAAAAGTCTGTAAAATATGGATGATAACAGCTATATGACTGGGAATTATTAAATCACAGTCTTTTAACATAATTGTCTGGACTAAAGGAGAATCCATGGAATACTCCAAAAATGTTTGTTATTGTTAAGATAAGAATTACTATAAGAAAGAAGCTGTATTATAACAAGTATGGAACAAGTGACCCAGGGGGTTTGATGCTAAGCTGTCTGGAAAGACATTCACAAAAGGAATTTTATCATCTGAATGCCAAATTTTGTAGATGGTATCCAAAATTTAACTAAAGCATAGCTCAAAGGTTATGGGTAACAGAGACCTAAGTTCAGGTTTCCAAGGAGATTTTTTATGGACCTGCCTGGATATCATGTAGGAAGATTCTCTGTGCAATAGTTGTGCCCTGTTACGGGTGACCCCATCTTTGAAGATCTCAAAATAAGAAAAATTGTGTAAAAATTTCAAACAAAAATCAAGGTGGTGCCACCAGTCTTCAGGAACTGATGAACCAGTCCATGATGAATATGCATGCAAAGAATCATGGTGATCAATGCATTAGTTGTTCAGGTACTGGAGCTTTGCTAATTTTTAATTATTCTGGGGGGGGGGGGGGTGTTCTTTTGAGCCCTATAGCTCACGTACAGGATATGGGTAACAGAGACCTAATTTCAGGTTTCCAAGGAGATTTTTTATGGACCTCCCTGGATGTCAAGTTAGAAGTTGCCAGGTCCGGCTGTTACGATTTGTACCTGGTTAACATACAGACGGACAGCTAGACAGACAGACGGATGACAGATGAAGACCTATCACTAAAGCTCAAATGTCTTTCAGTCAGCTGAGCTAAAAATTGCCAAATAGTGTTTAATGATTTGAACTGAATAATATTAAACATGTCTGAGAATAATTTGGAATTGAACCTACATATATGTATAAAGACTAAAACCATCCTCACCATGACAACTGAAATGACAGTAGCTCATACAACTTTTGTCAGGGTAAAACAGTTTTACTGATTCTGTCCTTTTATTGAGATAGAGGTGCACCATTGTTTTACAAGGCCTTCCCTGGCCCATATTCCAGCCTTCCACTGTATTGTGTGGAAATTGGTTTAGCAGCTTTTGTGTAATCCTTTCAACAACAAACAACCCATGAACAGACATAGGTGAAAACAGAACCTCCTTGGCATCTCCTTAAACAGTTATCTCCCTCCTTCTGGAACTGTTATTTCAATTTCAGCCCAGCATTGGTGCTGATGTGAAGAAACATAAATCACTTCAAAAGCAATAACAGCATAATGCCCTGCAACATCAGTACCCATTTACCATTAAAGCCATCTAAAGTCTGGTCTGCAGTGTTACTTTCAACAACTGGCTAGACAAAGAATGGACTGATGAGATTAGCTTCCAAGTCACCCTGGGCTTCCTGCCTTAAACTGCTTCTCCAGTCAAAGAAAGCTCCACACAGAAAGTTGCCTCAAGCCTCAATTCAGCAATTACCATACTTACTGTTTCTGCATTTAGATATATTTCCCAATAAATGCCTTATTTATTTTCTGTGATATTCAATGGGGATATGTTTAGTGACATTAGAGCTCTAGTAGATAACATCATACAAGTTTGACTTATGGTTACAACCAGCAAGTCTTTCCCCTCCTATGATAGAAAGATAGACTAACAACATTAAGCATGCAATATTACAAGGCTACACTGCTGGTGGGTTTGTTAATATCTAGAATATTTTGTTATTTTTTATAGAACTTCAGACAATTCCCTTATCTGGTAAAACTCTTTAGGTAATGATCTATGAATCATCAGATAACAATTTTTTTTCATTAATTTATTTTTTTTATTATTATTAATACATAAAAAATATTTTAATTTTCTAATTTTTAACACAAGATTTTTAAAATACAGTTCTCATTTTTTTCAGGATATTTCAAGTATAGCTAATTTTTTGTTTACAAATTTAATTTCACTCCAATCACACAAATAAATGATTGTCTGAGACATATTTTCCTCTGCATTAACAAATAGTTGTTCATACAGCAACTAATGCCACTCAAATACCTTTCAGCATGACTTAATAACAATCTATTCAAACACTTCTGTCAAAATTGTTGGGTGATAATACTGACAAATTCATTACATTAGCAACTATAAGTCAGCAGGCAGCTAACAACAGGAGACAGCATGGTGATTTATAGTGATTAGGAAAGGAATAGTGCCACTGAAATCCAATGTTTATGCCAGGAATTTGTTTTGCCAGTTTCAGTGAAACAGCTGGTTAATAAGGTGTGGGAGATCTGAGCAGGAAATTATCTTAACTTTCCTTCAGGGCAAGAGAAAGCTCTTGCCTTAATGGTGATCATCGGTCATCCCATTATCCTCGACCATCCAGGTCTCATCTCTCCAGCTGAGGAGCACAACCAGAACAAGAAGTCCATTTGCCATTAATTGTAACCTCATTACACATAAACTGATTGACCTTTCACATCAACAGCTAGTTGACTGGGAACAGTCCATGTCTTTAAAGGACCAGCATGCTGAGTTACTGGCAGATATCTCCTGAAGGTCAAGAACCTGGCTGGCAGTGGATTGTATGTCCCACAGCAATTTTTAGCAGTCTTTGACATACACTGTTCTAAAATTCATCATCCAGCATACAGTATGTTCAGCATATTGCATTATTTAATATGGTTAAATCACACAAGCAGCACCTTCTATTATTTATAGGCACATTTATATCACTTACATGAACTATAGATAAAGGGCAGACAAAAGTTTGCAAAAAAGGTCTGGGGAACAGTGGAAAATAGAGAATTCACATTTTATTTGGTGCAAAGGAGTGAAAGGTGGTGCTAATCTAGTTTCTTCAATATGGTACAACAGATTTTAAATTCATTGCAGGTTTACAATGCAAATGGTAAAGATGAATGTTAATCTAAGTGTCTTATTTCCTCTACACACATGTAAAGACAAGCAGCAGGTGAAATTAAATTATAGTAAACATCTGTCTATCAAAAGAATTTTATTCATTGTCAGAATGAACGTCCTGCTGTCTTGCTGCATGTTCAACTGAAACAATGTCTGAATGTCTATCTGTCTGTCTGCCTGATATTGACCTGAATGTCAGGAAGATTTGGGAACCATCTGGCAGCCTGTCCAGCACACCATCATGAAACATTCAAACAAAAGTAGGAATGTATATGGCAATTCCATTTCCAAAATTAATGTTAATGATTACATTAATAATATATTATTCTGTAAATATTAATATGCATATTACTTGTGAACTATACGAAACCATTCAGTGTTAAAATATTGAATGTCCGACAGAAAATATCTTTCATATGTCAATTACAATGCATATATTAACTAGATATTTCTTGGCACCGCAGGTGCCATAGTATCCCCAGACAATTAATCCCCCCCCCCTTTAAGAATAGGCCCCCCATCTTCAGCAACAATTAATATCAGACCACACTCATAGAAAAGGTCATTCTCATAGAAAAGGTCATGATCCAAATTTCAATATACATCATCCCCTAACCTATGTCTATGTAAATGCAAGAAATCTGTCCATTAGTTTTTGACTTATAATGCTCACAATACTGTTAAGTGGCAATGATGGGGTATTAAACGGCACAAAAACAAGTAAAAGAATAACAGGTGGCACCACCTGTTTCCTGTACATGACAACACTATCCAAGATCTTCATTCAAGTTGATTTTTGGACCAATCAATGCATCCCTTATTGAGAAATTAATGATTTTGTGTGATTTTCACCATATATGGCAATATTCAAGGTCAAGGCCACTCACTGGAAAGGTCATGACCCCTATTCAAATAAACATTATCCTATAACCCATATCCATGTATATGCATAATATGAAAGAAATTTGTCCATTAGTTTTTGACTTATAATGCTCACAGTACTGATAAATGGCAATGATGGGGTATTAAACGGCACAAAACAAGTAAAAGAATAATAGGTGGCGCCACCTGTTTCCGGTATGTGACAATACTTTCCAAGATCTTCGGTCAAGTTAATTTTTGGACCAATGCATGCATCCCTTATTGAGAAATTAATGATTTTGTGTAATTTTCACCATATATGGCAATATTCAAGGTCAAGGCCACTCTCATAGGAAAGGTCATGACCCCAATTTAAATAAACATCATCCCATAACCCATATCTATGTATTTGCATAATATGAAAGAAATCTGTCCATTAGTTTTTGACTTATAATGCTCACAGTACTGTCAAGTAGCTATTTTGGGGTATTAAACAGCATGAAAACAAGTAAAGAATAATAGGTGGCGCCACCAGTTTCTGGAACATGACAACCCTATCCATGATCTTCGATCAACTTGATTTTGGGATCAATCCATGCAAGTTTTCTTGAGATATTTAAGAATTTGTGTGATTTTCCCCAAATTGAACCTATTCAAGGTCAAGGTCACTCTCCTAGTTGAGGTCATGACCTCATTTTAAATAGGCGTCGTCCTCTCACCCATATCTATACATATACCAAGTTTGGTAAAGATCCGTGAAATATTTTTGAGTTATTATGTCCAAAAGAAATCTCTGCGGCGGCGGCGGCGCGACCGTGCCTAAACCATAGTATCTCCAGACTGTCTGGCGATACAATAATATATTAGGAAATAAGACCATGCCAGATCACTATCTTAATCTCACCTAGGCAGATCTGAAACTCGCCTATGTGATATCAGGCAGATTATAAACTCACCTGGATGGTACCATACAGATTTTAAACTCATCTAGACTATATTAAAATCCTGGCCTGCTCCATGATGGATTTTAATCTCTAGAGCTCCTAGGTGAGATTGCCATTATGATCTTGTCTAGTCATTAAAATCTGTCTAGGCAAGATCACAATAGCAATCTAGCCTAGGCAAGAATCTTGTCCAGGTGAATTTAAAATCTGCTTGGATTTCACTCTCTGCTCTGACATATATACAGCAAAAAGTAGGACAAAAGTAGGAAAATACAATGAGGAAAAGGTGGACAAAAGTCCTAATAAATGAATGTGAAGTTCAAAATATTGTTTCAAATTGTCTTTAACAGTATACATTCACATTAGCAAAGTGAAAGAAAATAGTAAGAAAAACGTATTAAAAGTTGGTACATTAAAGAACTAAAGGGGAAAATATGACTGAGACAAAAACGTGGGATCACTGGCTATCCTGCATCTGGTTATTACAGCATAACAACTTGAGAACTCTTATTGAATCAACATACAGTTTTCCCCCCTGGATAATCAGCACCTTTTCTCCATGAAATAGAAATAAAAAACATTGGTGCGTATTATACATGGAAGGATAATTCCAAACTATTTTTCCCCATCACATTGGACATCGTTTGGTGGGCCGACGGCGAGTGATAATAAGGATTTAATGCAAACGAAGTGTATACACACTGAACTTTATCAAATTAGGCATAAGAAAACATGATAATAGGTTTTATTTACTGTCATAATTTCAAATACTTAAAATATACCATTAATGTAGCTTACAGCCGAAGAACATTGATGATTTGTGAACTGAAATATGCATGACGATGCATGGTCTGGCTGACCTCATTTAATGTCATTGTCAGTTGGTAGATGGCGCCGTGGGCACCAACACTGAGGTTGTTATGCCGGGTCATTAATTCTCTTAGGAAATTATCCGTGATACACTTAATTACTTTCTAAACAACTTGAGCCAAGGGAGGAATAATTGCCTAGTGGTTTTCTTTGTTAATTAGTTACCCTATTGTGTACATCGTCATGGTCAGATTGATCAGTTGTACATCAGGGGCACCTCCACTTACGCGTATTAGCAGGTTGTGTGAGTCTGTCACGTGGTCAGTGGAAATCTAGGGTCGGCCCCAGGTGCCATTGAAACCACCAGCCAGGGTTCTGTAGTCGGTACATGCGCACAACAATAGAACAAACGGTGAGCCCATACAGGTGACCGCGACTTCACCCATGGGCAATCAACCGGGTCAGCGCTTGATTAGCATGAGTGCCGGTATTAGGCAGGTCAATTTAATAGTAATATAACAATTTGGTCAGAAAAAAAACTCGGTAATCTATAATAGCCAGGTGGTCGTATTTCACAGCATTTATATATTGATAATATAAAGGAGTTTGGAAAGGGACTGATATAATATAAAGTGGGCGTAATTTGCCAGCATTTTACAGGTGGTTGTCCAGTAAATTATATCTTACTTAAAACAGGTATGTGTCAGTATTGCACACTTGACAGCACCTTTTTTACACTCGACAGCTAAAAGGAGAATAACCTTTTTGCTATTTTAAGTGTAACTATCTTCTTCTATGAGACTTGTCGGTCTGACTGGCAAAGTTTACCCCAACGGAGCCAGTGAACGTTCGATGACTACAGCAAATACAATATGTAGCATTCAAGATTTTGACCAGAAGCAGGCTGCGTATTATACACATGGTTATGTGTTTTTCCTCAGAAATTGTTGCTCTAAATGGGGGTGCGGATTACCTACGGTAGCGGATTATCCACAGGGGGAGACGGTACATGCAAACATTATTTTTCCATCACTAAGGTAGGTATCATGCCAGTCAGAGAGACTTTCCTCCCAATATAAGTTTCTACTTTTACTACAAGTTTCAAACCTTAATATTCTAACAAATGGAAATATTGATATTACAGGTTCATTGTGCACTAAGCATTCAGTATCAGCCTCCAATAATATAAAGCTTACTTTAGCTCAAGAGATTGATGATTAATTCACCGTCATTGCTGAACTGACCTTAATACACTGCCAGACCTAATGTCCTCTGCCAATCAAAATTAATTATCAGTAGCGCTTGACTGATCAGAATGCTATCCAGGTTAATCAACCTCTGGGCATGAGTAGCCATGCTGACTACAGTGCTGTTGATGATTATGTGCTGGTCTGTTTATCAGCTGGTGCCACACAGCTTCAGTGGTTGTATGTTAAAAGCTGCATTAATCCCATTCACTACCCACCATTTTATCTGGTCAGTCATTAATGAATCAAACTGAGCGAAGCCGGGTGATAGGAGGAGGGCTCATGGCACCCGCTGGATAAGATTTTTGGGACAGTTGTATTTCAATTAAGAAATAGGGATGTAATGATGTGACTGTGTACCGATACATAGCACTGATACAAAGCCAAATATTGTATCATTTTCATCAGTTGCCCTTGTATAGACACAAAAAATCAAAAAGTAACAATGGTTACTTTGAATAAACCCACATCTCTTGGTCTTTAAATTCTTTAAAACAGAATTACATAATAACTAATCGAATCATAAAAAATTAGCATTTATAGGAATAAGTGTCTATTTATGCAGTTTGTCATAATTCACTGATACTGGTAGGTAATTTTCCAAAATGTTCTGCGTTTTCTCAGTTTAACTTCTGGATACACTTGCCTGGTTTTCTGAAAAAAAAGGCTTAAAATTAAAGAAAATAACACTGATAAAATGCATTTACAGATATCTGATATTATCTCTAACACATCAGCTATCACTGGTTCTAAATGAAACTGACAGGCCATGCATCCTTGCTCAGGCAGGACACATGAGTTGATGCTGGGCTAGATATACCTGTCACAGAAGATCTTGTATTTACTATTCCTCCACACAAACCAGAATTTAATCCACTAGAAATTCAACACCCAGGAGACCCAGAAGGAGGTGACCCCAGGGTGGTTCACACCACAAAGGATCAACACAAAATTCCTCAACTGAAAACCAATCAAGACCATCAAACACTCTCACTGGAGCAGAGTCCAGACTACCAAATCTGTTTTTTAGGAGGACTATGAACTGGTAGATATGTGTTTGGAATACTGAACAGAAAATAGTAGTTTGATGGCTGTGCTGAGGAAAAGGTCATGAAAAGTAATTTTTTTATGAACAAGGCCTACAGAGCTAATAAGAACCTGTGCAATGGGATATACATCAGGTATAATGCTTCCATGAAGGACTGTTACTTTTCAAGTACATGTGTGGCATGTATATGTACAATTCAAGCACTGAACATTTTGAACCTGAGTACATGCACCAATTACACAAATGTCACTGCTGAAATATGTCATGGATGCACACAACACAAAATTGATTGTGGCACCACCAGTATTGTATATGAGAAAGCCATCAAAGATGTTTGGTCATAAAAGATTTCAGGCAGATACTTCAAACCACTGTTAGGCATTGCACAGATGCATGAAACAACTAGAAAATTAGCAGCCAACAAGCGACAATGTGTCTCTACTGAAGTCAGAGTGGTACAAGTGGTTCAAACAAAATCTTGGCCTGTTGGAGAATCTGTTTACACATACTGAAAGACTTTGGCTAAAATGCTTTTTCAGGCTGACATATAAGAATTTTCACAAAAAGGTTTAGAATAGAAATAGATGCAGTCCTTTCATCGTTAAAGGTCAAATAATTCTGCCAAAAATCATTCAAGTAAACCTGAAGAAAGCCCACCTAAGATTCATTTTTGTGCAATGTTACAGAAGTTATAATTGAAACAATATTTTTGTAGAAGAAGACTACTGCAGCACTAAATTAAAAAAAGGCTTACTAATGGCTACAAGAGTATCTTCAGCTTTCTATGACTCTACCAAAAATAAATCAACCCAATCTATTCTTATAAAATTGAGAGAACTTATAATATTCTTGTGAAAACTAAAACCATTCACCTTCAGTTTCATCATGATACATTTTTAAGCTGAAAGAGGCTAAAATTACAAGTTTTTTGTCCATAAAATTAACAGTTCAATGGAAGTGGCACCACAAAACCTCAATTTCAAACATGAGTCATGTTGCAACATTTTCACGAAACTTAGTGATGCTAGCTTCTGTTGTTTCTGAGATTTTTATGTTAGTTTGGCAATATGACTAATTTCAAATTCCTGTAACTTGGCCAAAATTAGCGAAACTGGAACCAATCTAACAAACGTGGGAGCGCTTATCCCTGGGATCATTATCCCTGGGATCATTTTTGGGAAATATTGACTATTTGGCTCAATGATTTCGGAGAAGAAGATTTTCAAGCTTTTTCCCAGTAAAATGTTAAATGATGCATGTGGTGACAAAAAACTGTATCCCAGAACATTTGATATGCGACTGATTTTTGCGTAAAATTTGGGGATGCTAGCTTCTGCTGTTCCTGAGAAATTATGGGTTAATGTACTGATAACCAATGACCCCCGTACAAAATAGGTTGATGCAGGTGGCACCACCAATACCTAAATTTCAGATATGACTCTTGTTACCAACACTGGCTTAAAATTTGGTGATGATAGCTCCAGCTGTTTCTGAAAATGCAATTTTAGTATGCTTTTTTGGACTGATGACTAAGTTCAACTTCCTGTAACTTGGCCAAAAATCAACTTGAACCATTACAACAGACTTGAGAGAGATTGTTTCAGGAATCATTTCTGTGAAATATTAGACAATTTGGCTGAACAGTTTCTGAGAAGAAGAGTTTTAAAGTTTTTTTTAAGCTTTTTCCCTATTAAATCTAAGAAAATGCAGTTAGCAAAAAAATAAGCAAAATCTGATAGAGTTTTAGGTGACTAATTTTTTGCATAAAATTTGGTGATGCTAGCTCCTGTCATTTTAGAAATATTATTGGTTAACAAACAGATGACTGACGATGCCACACCATCGCTTGGGCTCACAGGTTTGCTAAAAACTGCAGGCTATATATATATATATGAGTTTTTATATTTTTTTAAAGGTTAAAGCTATTGCCTGTAGGTGGCTCTGTATGCTTCACAAGGATGAATGTATGCAAGACTTTATTTCAACTAGAATAAAATAGAGTACTACATGTAAATTAAGTTGCAAAGAATCTGGGGAGACTTTGACAAGTAATGAATTCTTCTTTAAAGTTTTGGACTATGGTCTGTAGTTCGGAAATGTTAGATTCATATGGATGAAAGTATGCAAGATTTTCCTTCAACAAGAATCATATTGTATTCCAATCAGAAGAGAGCTTGGGAAGACTCAAACCAATAAAAACTTTTTGTGGTTTCATTCAATTTAAATCCAAGCCCAGTAGCCTGGGGAAATTTAAGAGATAAGTCAGCAATGCACTCATTTCATCATCACCATTAAAATTTCAACGACTGTCATATACAGACCTGCACAGAAAAGGACCTTTAAAGGAAGTGGGTCAAACAAAAAAACAACTGTCATTCATATTACAGTCAATGAGGTTTCTTCCATTTTATGATTTTTGAATATTGATAGCTGGCTTAACAGTAAAATTGTAGAATAAATCTGAAACATATTCCTGTGTTATTATTTATCCACCATTAACCATCCATGAAAAGTTTAAATTTCTGTCTCTAAACCAAATATGTCCTTTTTGTATGGAATTCATCAAACATGTGATCTTCATTCCTATGCTGCTAACATTTAAATTGTTAACCATCTATATTGTGTTTTCCCAATGAATATAAACAGGAGGTCCCTGCATCATAAATTTAACCCCATGTGAGACCACCTATTGACCTTTTACCTAAATAGATCTGACCATGCACAGCAGCTTTCAAATGATAACACCCCTGTCTCAGTCCTGGGCTGTGCTGTCATAATCTTAATGTGTGCAACTCTGCACTAACCCCTTCAAGGTTTACCAGCTGGGCTACCAGGATGGTTCCCTCTGTAGGTCAAGTACCTGCCTGGAAATGAATTTTTCATGCTGTATTTAAGTCCATGCACAACACAGCTTACACAGGCCTGCTTTACTTCTGTTCTTCTGATCATGTATACAACACATTAACATATACTCTACAATTTAAATATAGCACACACTCAGCTGCAGATGACATTCATTAGTATACTGAAAAAAAATATTAAAATTAAAAAAAAACTATTCCAAGAAAAATCCTTCATCTGTTTTAATAAGTCCTCTAGAGAGAAGAAACATGCACTGTCCTGTATTACACAATGTCTGTTACTAGCACTTCTTCTACCAGTTAAGGACTGGCACTGACTCTCAAATCAATTATATAAAAAATTATAATTATATGATATTATAAAAACATAATATAAAATCATTAAATATATAATAAATTCAACTGGTCATAATATAGAAGGATTCTCTACTGGTTGTAAGATATCCCATGTAGGAACACATCATAATTAATGGACAAACACACCTGCATCTCTGCAATACAAGTGGACTTCCCCAATGTTTCAGCCAATCAGAAATGACTTTCCCCAATGTGTCAGCCAATAAGAACTGACTTCCCCCAATGTGTCAGAACCATCTCTTAAGCTAAGGCACTCACCCAAGGACTGGCAGTAAGATTTGTTTTAGCTTTGTAATGACAATCTATTCTAAATTCTGACAGCCTTTTCTAAATTCAGATGGCCTATTTTGGCCATTTAGGTGATGCAAAACTAATTAGTTTATTGATGTACATAATTTGTATATGGAGGAAATACTAAATGATTTCATGAAAATCATAAGTGGATCATAGGAACTATGCAAACTCCAGGTTCAAACTGGTGACAAAAAAGGGAAAGAGTCAAAATTTCAGTCAGTTTCAACAAATTCAGAAGAACTGCCTGGGCAAACTGTCTTATTTTGTTTTAATTATTATAGGATTAGCATTCAATGTTTTTTTTAAGTGAATGGTTCTATCAGATGAATTTTACCACCTGAAAAATATACACAAACCATAACTTTTTAATTTAAAATGTAGGAAATATTCTATTTTACAAGTGTAATCCTTCTGTCAAGGGATATGTATAGTCTCAGTAGCTTTCAGTCAGCTACTGTAGGGACCTGTCACACCATAAGCATGGCTTATCTCATAATTAATCATTTGGTCAGGAAACTTCTGTTTTTTACTAATGATGGTGTTTTCTTCCATTTAAGCATACAGATACCTTCAGACAAATTCTTCTTCAACAATATTCATATCACATTTGCTTCATTTACCTAAATTATATGTTTCAGTACAAGTGCACTATATCAAAATAAGTAAAAATGTATACAAATTAAGGCAAATACATATACATTAAATTATTCTTTTAATATTAATGATTATAAAGCTATTTGTATATGAGCTATTATTTTCTCTATGATGTTATCATTTAAAAATAAATTGGCACGAATTATTGCACAATATCTGGCCAGACCTGGGGTGATAAAATCATAATTGTACATTAAATAATTTTGTTGGTTTTTCACACAATAAGGCTAATTAAAATTATTATTTCAGAGTGTATATATATATATATATATATATATATATATATATATATATATATATATATATTTATATATATATATATTCCTGTAGTAATCATTTGATTTTAGAATTTTGTCTGGACATTTCTTACCCTACAGAAATTATTCTAATACAAAGCCTTTGATGTGACAGGAATATCATGAAGCTAATGATGCCACTGGCAGATTAATCCACATCAAAGGTAATATTAACTACTTCATTAATTTGAATTTCCTCATCCTGCCTGTTGCCATGGAGATCTAAGGGAGATTAAGTTCTTGTGGGGAATGAAAAAATCCACACAACTTCACAAAACCAGAAAAGGTTAGGCCAAAAAAAATAAAAGGTATGGTTCTCAGGCACCACCTGTGTCAATTTTAACATTTTAAACCCACGCATCAAAATTTATTATTTTGATTTTAAACTTTCCAAATGATAAAATAATACATTTTTTATATAATTTCCTTTTTTATGTAGTACTTCCACCTGTACTTTCAGCAAAAAAACCCTGTTATTTTCATGCTTTTCACTGATCATATGACATTTTGTCAAGGTCAAAAATAAAATACTGACTGCCCGCACTGATTCCTGGTAAAAAGTGCCTGAGAACCATACTTTTTTCTTTTTAGGCCTAACCTTTTCATTATAATGCTTTGCTTCAAAGTTGAATCTCCCAAGATGAGAGTTATAAATAAAATCCTGGAAAAACAAGTGACCCGTGGGTCATGACGCTCAGCCGACTGAAATGTTGATAATATGTCCTTGCACAGACAACTAATTAAGATAGGTGGCATCATTGTTGATGCATATTAGCTTAAGTTCATCAAGACATATAAGCACAACAAATTTGATGACAATCCAACCAGCCTTTCATGAAGAATCTGGCAATTTGTGTGTATTTTGCATTATTTCTGGGGTGCTAAAACATACCCCAAAACTCTGAGAATATAGGTTAACTGTGACCCAATTTCTGGTTTCTTGGAAGAAATTTTTAGGAACTCTCAGGATGTCAAGTTAGAAGATTCTGGGCCCCATGGTTATGATTTGTGCCCTACTTTGGTATCAAATTTTCAATTATTCTGAGGGGTACTTCAGACCCCCATAGCTCAGAAAATATGGGTAACAGAGACCTTAATTCACGTTTCCATGGAGACTTTTACAGATCTCCCTTGATGTCAAGTTTGAAGATTTTAAGACCAATAGTTACAATTTAAGCCCTCTTCAGGGAGGACCGCATCTTTTGAGGTCTCAAAATAGAGAAAAAATAATCGTAAAAAATTGTAATTGTAAAAAATACAAGTGGTGCCACCAGTCACCAGAAACTGATGAAACACTCCATGATTCATATGCATGCAATGAATAATGCCCATCAATGCACTAGTTGTTCAGATACAAGAGCTTTTGTATCAAATTTTTAGTTATTCTGGGGGGGTAATTCTGAGCCCCAAAATTCGGACAATATGTGTGACAGAGACCTAATTTCAGGTTTCCATGGAGACTTTTCATGGACCTCCCAGCATATCAAGAAAAAAGATTCTAGGTCTAGTCTTTACGATTTGTGCCCTGTAAATAGATGACTGCATCTTTTAAGGTCTCAAAAATAGATAACTAAAATAGTAAAATATCGAAAAAATAAAGATGGTGCCACCAGTCTGCAAAAACTGATGAAACACTCCTTGATCAATATCCATGCAAAGAATCATGGTGATCGATGCATAAGTTGTTCAGATACTTGAGCTTTTGTATCAAATTTTCTATTATTCTGGCCCGGGTGGGTGGGGAGGGGGGGGGGGGTTCTTGGAAGCCCCATTGCTCACAGGTTTTGGGTGACAGAGACCTAATTCCTGGTTTCCAAAGAGACTTTTCATGGGCCTCCCTGCATGTTGAGACAGAAGATTATAAGTCGAGTCATCAAGATTTGTGCACTGTTAACAGATGACATCTTTTAAAGTCTCAAATATAGAGAAAAAAATCATAAAAAATAAAAAAATACCGGTGGCACCACCATTCTGCAAAAGCTGATGTAACACCCCATGATCATTATCCATGCTAGGAATCATGGTGATCATTGCATTAGTTGTTCAGATACTTGAGCTTTTGTTACAAATTTTTCATTATTCTGGGGTTAATTCAGGGCCCCATAACTTGAAGAATATGGGTAACAGAGACCTAATTCTAGGTTTTCAAGGAGACTTGTCATGGACCTATCTGGATGTAAAGTTAGAAGATTTCTGGTACAGTGTTTACAATTTGTTCCCTGTTAAAAGATGACGGCATCTTTTAAGGTCTCAAAAATAGAAAAAAAAATCGTAAAAAAATAAAACAAGGGACCCATGGGTCACGGCGCTCAGCTGTTATATATGATAAAAAATATGGGAATGAGGCACATGCTGGTTTTGGGTGGTAATAAATATAAGCTTTATTATGAGTTGTTGGTGTTTAGCTTATGTATCATTTTGATAGTATCTTTGGAGACAAGGAAGAGGATTGATTTCGTTTATTTTATTAACAAATGGCGTGCTTTTGTCACACAGATTTTGACTTTGCCATATAACTTATAAGCAACACATATAATAAAAGAGTTTAACTATTTATTAAAATTTAATAACAAATATTGTGCCAATATAATTTTTATTAAAAAAAAATAAGAAAATCATATGATTTTTTAAAATAAAATATAATGGCAATGATTATCAAAATAACATTAAAGAATATATTCATGAATGCATTCATGAATACATTTTGAAAGTATCTGCACTGGTATTCAAATACTTTCATTTTTACCTGAATTCCCATTCTTATGCAATAAAATTTTTTAATGCAGTACATATTCATATTCATATTCAAATACATTTGCAAAGCATTCGCACCATGTCTAGTATTTATTCAGTTTTAGCCAAACAATGATGTTGAGAATCCAGAATATACAAAATTCACAAATTTAAATAATGATCATAAGTACCTGGTTTTATGGCTTTTATTTATATTAAAAAAAAAATAAATGTAATATATTCACTTTGGACTACTTTCACATCAATCTACACACTAGACACAGTAGGAATCTAGATTAATATCATCAACTGCATCTTTGTCTATCATTAATTTCCTTCATATGATCCCTAATGATTTGTAATGAATAATATGATTTATTTTTTTATCATTAAAATTTCACTGAAAAATACCATAGGTGACTGCATGGTGTTATTTAGAATAAAACTGACATTAACATTCTATCCATCCATACAAGATTCTAACATCATTAGTAAGTGCAAATTAATATTCTGTTACTCATCAACTAACAAATTCCTTTCTATTAATTTTTCTTTAATTTGTTATTAAAAACCAATATAAATTTATTAATTTATTGTTTATTGTTATGTTGTTTTTCAAAACAACTATTAGATGAGTTGGGTTGGACACCTTGATCAACTGTGGCTGGGCATTATCTGCCTGGCTGCCCCAGTGTATGTCTTGCCTCAAGTGTGCATAATTTGATGAAAGGTCAACAAGGTCAACATACAGGTGACTGAAGAGGGGCTAGCTAGCCTGGGTCTGACATAGTCTCATTAAAACATAAATAAAAGCTACAATATTTTGCCAATTTCTATCAGCTTTCTAAACTACAAAGATGAAATCCTTATGTGTGCATGATATGAAAATTATATCAACAGTGCTCTCAGGAAACAAACGTGCCATGGTCAAAGTTGGGCAAAATTTAAGGTACTAATTTTATATTTTTACTAATAACTTATAAAATTTGAAAAATTCAGAACTAATTTTGGGTATTCAATTGAATCTTGATTAAATAATGTTACATCCCTGACAAAAAATCTCTAGCTTCAGCAATCCTCTTGTTAAGGGAGTAAATATATTTCTTGATTTTTTAAAAAGTACATTATGTTTGGGCCCATAACTTAAAACAATTACGCAATACTGACATCATTTCTGGCATGTGCATAGCGAATGTATAGAAAAATATGTATATTATATATGATCAAAGTCAGATCAGTGGTTTTGATATTAGGCAGTCTTAAAGTGTAACAATGGGTTTTTAATGGAAAAATGAAGTTTTTCATTAATATCTCGAAGGAATTAAGTCCTAGTGACCAAATTCTTGGCATGGTAGGGGTTTTGGAGACATCTAACTGTATGCCAAATTTAAGGAACTTAGAGCTGAAGCTGGGGAGCTGAGCTCAACCTAACTGCATAACACTAGCTTGATGTAAACAATATGTGACATGGTGCTTGAAAACTTGAATAAAATCTACAGTTTTTTGATCAACTGGCAAATTTTTGATGTTAACAGTTGAAATGCAAATAAAAACATGCTTTGAAAATTAAATCCACAGCAGTTACAGGAAAAAAACATGCTATGGTCAAACTTGAGCAAAATTTAAGGTACCAATTTTATATTTTTGCCAATATTTAAAAAAGTTTAACATATTTTGATCTAATTTTTGGTATTCAATTAAATTTCAATAAATTAAAGTTGTATTACTGAGAAAAAGTCCCTACCTGTTACACTTTTGGTCTTAAGTGACCAAATATCTTTCCTGATTTTTTTTTAAAAGTTCATTATGTTTGGGCCTATAACTTTTAAAATTAAATAGTACTGACTTAATTTCTGGCATGTACATAAGAACTATATAGAGGAATATTTATGGTACATATGAAGAAAACCAGATGAGTGGTTTTGATATTAGGCAGTCCTGAAGTGTGAAAATAGATTTCTAATAAAAAATTGAGGTTTTTCCTTAATATCTCGAAGGAATGTAGTCCTATTGACCCAATTTTCTGCAAGATAGGAGATTTTCGGGACATCTAACTGTATGCCGAATTTCAGATCTGTAGGTCCAATGGTGTCGAAACGTGCCAGTCTTACGGACGGACAGACAGACAGACAGCCGGACGACGGACAATGGACTACGACTATAGCTCAGATGACTTATAGTCAGCTGAGCTAAAAATACAGGTGGTGCCACCAGTCAATGATTTATATCCATGCAAAGAATCATGGTGATCAATGCATTAGTTGCTCAGATAATTGAGCTTTTGTATCAAATTTTTAGTTATTCTGGGGGGGGTACTTGGGAGAGCAACTGTTTTCATGCACTCACTTGCATGACAAATCAACCAGATAACTGTTTTCCATGTGCCGATTTTAAAGTGACATAGTCTGACATACTGTTTGCTTCTTTTTTAACTGTATCACATGGGGTTATGTGAAAGGGCAGGAAATTTTGTCAATATATATATATATATATAGTGTACAGAAAGTCATGCTTCACCCGCAAGTTTCTCTAAGTAAAACTTTTGGTTATAATCTGTTATTTGAGGAGGGAGAGAGGTGACATAATCATACAGAATCCAACCCTAGCCAAAGAGTTTTTATAATAATCATGAAAATTTGATTACTTAAAACACATATTGTGAATTCTTCTTGATGTAATGTCCAAGCCAAAAATACGCTCATCGAGCAGCTACAGGTTGCTGCGGTCAAGACCTCAGCCCTGTGCGCTCCTTAAGCATGTTCTCTGAGCCTACAGTCGCAGTGCCACGCCAAGCCAAGCAGGGAGCCGTAGAGGGCGCCATCTTCTCTCCTGGGTTGTTGTCCTTGTTAGAAAGCTACAGCATCCACAGCCACAAAGCCAGAAGCAACCCGCATTCCCTCCACCGATCCCAGCAGTGGAGACCCAGCCATGCCATTCGAGAGCCGAACTCGATCCTTGTGAACGACCTTACTTCGAGACCCAAAGCCCTTTTACTTGCGATTTCAGTCATTTGGACCGTTTAACCAGTTTCCTGGTTAGCAAGTTTACAAGTTTTTTCGTCATCGGCACTTGATGTAATGTGAACAGACCAACTCACAGTAATGTGAACAGACCAACTCACTGCCACAACCATGAAATCCCTGATTCCATTTGGCCTAGACTGAGATTGACATGTGTTTTTTTTTTTCTGCGCTGAACTTTCTCGGTCGCAATTGTATACGTAATTTGTCACGTGTCTTAATTGAAATAGGAATTCTGTCATGAATTTTCGCAGGTGTCAGACTCAATCATCCCCGTGACCTCTGTGACACTTGATATGTTCATGTGGCAACATGTTTGTAAGTGGTTGAAGCAGTCAGTGTCTGCAGCTGTTTGACACTGATTTGGTCTCGCGTTTTAACTTCAAATTGCAAACCAATCAGACTCGCTTAAAAGTTTAGTTTCCGCTCAAGGATTTAAGGACATTCATCCATAGGTGTTTACTGAAATGACATCTGTAGCATGATTATAAGATGACGTAGTTATGAGCGGTCGCTGCCAACATCCTTTCACGGTTATACGTACCCTAAATAGCTTATATTGGCTGGAAAAATGATAACAAAAATACATGCATATTTTTTCCATACTTATAACAGCTTTTCCCAATGGTTTTTGTTCATTTAATCCTGAATGTTAACCGAGCAGAATATCATTTTTTTAAATATTGCACATCGACCTCAATAACTTTAAATGACCCAGCATCAGTATCTGACTGAATAAACTTGGGAATGATCTAGATTCTGGCACTTTTTCTCTTCATTTCTGAGCAACTGGGGTTAGAGAAACACCCTTGATCAAACGGGGAATATGCCAGTTATCCGGTCTGAAAAAAGGGGTTGCAGGAACCTTGATAACTGTCTAACATACTGACTTACAACTTCCACAAAATAAATCATGCATTTACATTGCGAAGCCAAGTGGAATCTGCTGGAGATGGGTTCGTGTTAACATGTTACTGTAGTAACTATTTACAAGCTGAGGTATGCAAGCGAATATCCTTTTTTTTCATCAGCTTATCAGTATTTCACTGGCAGCTGAGCCTGTGTTAAATGATTTGCGGTGGCTGCCGCAATTTGGCGGCTCAAGAAAACTATCGGAGGTGGCTTGCTTATAAAATAAACGACGGTGGCTGGCGCAATTCAGTGGCGGCCCCCAGTCTGGCTATAGCTCAGATGACTTACAGTCAGCTGAGCTAAAAACATGTAGAGTAATTTCAGTTTTCATAACAAATTTTTATTTATGAGACTTGCATATTGCTGGTTCATTCACTAGGACAGACTTTCCATGGGCTTAGCTTGTGTGCTTGATATACACACAGCTGGCATACAGTTTCTGATAGCTAGGAGGATGAGTGATTGACCCTTTCTGAAATATAAGAAAATGCAGTTAGCCATAAAACAAGCAAAATCCGATAGAATTTTTAGATGACTAATTTTTTACAAAAGATTTGGTGAAGCTGGCTCCTGCCTTTTTTGAGACAGGTATAACGCATAAGCTCACAGTTTTGCTAAAAATGCAAATCAAGTTTTTCAAACAGTTGAAAAATATGTCCACCAGTTCTAGTCTCGGTATCTGCGTCTAGACGATGAATCTAGACGTCTAGACCATGTGTCTAGACGTCTAGACACATCGTCTAGACACCAAACAGAGCCAGGTCAGTTGCCATGGTGATGTCTGGACCTCACCTGGTAGATCTGAGTGACCCCTTGACTTGGCATGTTGAAACTTGGCATGTTGTCAAATCTGTTTCAACACTAAAAGCCTTTTTCAATTGGCTTCACTGCTTTTTTAAAGCTGCATTCACCCAATCTTTTCTTATAAAACTGGCAGAACCCTACCATAGAACTAGATATTTCTTGGCACCGCAGGTGCCATAGTATCCCCAGACAATTAATCCCCCCCCCCTTTAAGAATAGGCCCCCAATCTTCAGCAACAATTAATATCAGACCACACTCATAGAAAAGGTCATTCTCATAGAAAAGGTCATGATCCAAATTTTAATATACATCATCCCCTAACCCATGTCTATGTATATGCATTTATATGTCCATTAGTTTTTGACTTATAATGCTCACACAACTGTTAAGTGGCAATGATGGGGTATTAAACGGCATGAAAACAAGTAAAAGAATAACAGGTGGCACCACCTGTTTCCCGTACATGACAACACTATCCAAGATCTTCATTCAAGTTGATTTTTGGACCAATCAATGCATGCCTTATTGAGAAATTAATGATTTTGTGTGATTTTCACCACATATGGCAATATTCAAGGTCAAGGCCACTCATTGGAAAGGTCATGACCCCTATTCAAATAAACATTATCCTATAACCCATATCCATGTATATGCATAATATGAAAGAAATTTGTCCATTAGTTTTTGACTTATAATGCTCACAGTACTGATAAATGGCAATGATGGGGTATTAAACGGCACAAAACAAGTAAAAGAATAACAGGTGGCGCCACCTGTTTCCGGTACATGACAATACTTTCCAAGATCTTCGAACATGTTGATTTTTGGACCAATGCATGCATCCCTTATTGAGATATTAATGATTTTGTGTAATTTTCACCATATATGGCAATTTTTCAAGGTCAAGGCCACTCTAATAGGAAAGGTCATGACCCCAATTTATATATACATCATCCCATAACCCATGTCTATGGATATGCATAATATGAAAGAAATCTGTCCATTAGTTTTTGACTTATAATGCTCACAGTACTGTCAAGTAGCAATTTTGGGGATATTAAACGGCATGAAAACAAGAAAAGAATAATAGGTGGCGCCACCAGTTTCCGGTACATGACATTACTATCCAAGATCTTCGGTCAAGTTGATTTTTGGACCAATGCATGCATCCCTTATTGAGAAATTAATGATTTTGTGTGATTTTCACCATATATGGCAATATTCAAGGTCAAGGCCACTCATTGGAAAGGTCATGACCCCTATTCAAATAAACATTATCCTATAACCCATATCCATGTATATGCATAATATGAAAGAAATTTGTCCATTAGTTTTTGACTTATAATGCTCACAGTACTGATAAATGGCAATGATGGGGTATTAAACGGCACAAAACAAGTAAAAGAATAACAGGTGGCGCCACCTGTTTCCGGTACATGACAATACTTTCCAAGATCTTCGAACATGTTGATTTTTGGACCAATGCATGCATCCCTTATTGAGATATTAATGATTTTGTGTAATTTTCACCATATATGGCAATTTTTCAAGGTCAAGGCCACTCTAATAGGAAAGGTCATGACCCCAATTTATATATACATCATCCCATAACCCATGTCTATGGATATGCATAATATGAAAGAAATCTGTCCATTAGTTTTTGACTTATAATGCTCACAGTACTGTCAAGTAGCAATTTTGGGGATATTTAACGGCATGAAAACAAGAAAAGAATAATAGGTGGCGCCACCAGTTTCCGGTACATGACATTACTATCCAAGATCTTCGGTCAAGTTGATTTTTGGACCAATGCATGCATCCCTTATTGAGAAATTAATGATTTTGTGTGATTTTCACCATATATGGCAATATTCAAGGTCAAGGCCACTCATTGGAAAGGTCATGACCCCTATTCAAATAAACATTATCCTATAACCCATATCCATGTATATGCATAATATGAAAGAAATTTGTCCATTAGTTTTTGACTTATAATGCTCACAGTACTGATAAATGGCAATGATGGGGTATTAAACGGCACAAAACAAGTAAAAGAATAACAGGTGGCGCCACCTGTTTCCGGTACATGACAATACTTTCCAAGATCTTCGAACATGTTGATTTTTGGACCAATGCATGCATCCCTTATTGAGATATTAATGATTTTGTGTAATTTTCACCATATATGGCAATTTTTCAAGGTCAAGGCCACTCTAATAGGAAAGGTCATGACCCCAATTTATATATACATCATCCCATAACCCATGTCTATGGATATGCATAATATGAAAGAAATCTGTCCATTAGTTTTTGACTTATAATGCTCACAGTACTGTCAAGTAGCAATTTTGGGGATATTTAACGGCATGAAAACAAGAAAAGAATAATAGGTGGCGCCACCAGTTTCCGGTACATGACATTACTATCCAAGATCTTCGGTCAAGTTGATTTTTGGACCAATGCATGCATCCCTTATTGAGAAATTAATGATTTTGTGTGATTTTCACCATATATGGCAATATTCAAGGTCAAGGCCACTCATTGGAAAGGTCATGACCCCTATTCAAATAAACATTATCCTATAACCCATATCCATGTATATGCATAATATGAAAGAAATTTGTCCATTAGTTTTTGACTTATAATGCTCACAGTACTGATAAATGGCAATGACGGGGTATTAAACGGCACAAAACAAGTAAAAGAATAACAGGTGGCGCCACCTGTTTCTGGTACATGACAATACTTTCCAAGATCTTCGAACATGTTGATTTTTGGACCAATGCATGCATCCCTGATTGAGATATTAATGATTTTGTGTAATTTTCACCATATATGGCAATATTCAAAGTCAAGGCCACTCTAATAGGAAAGGCCATGACCCCAATTTATATATACATCATCCCATAACCCATTTCTATGTATATGCATAATATGAAAGAAATCTGTCCATTAGTTTTTGACTTATAATGCTCACAGTACTGTCAAGTAGCAATTTTGGGGATATTAAACGGCATGAAAACAAGAAAAGAATAATAGGTGGCGCCACCAGTTTCTGGAACATGACAACCCTATCCATGATCTTCCATCAACTTGATTTTGGGATCAATCCATGCAAGTTTTCTTGAGATATTTAAGAATTTGTGTGATTTTTCCCAAAATTGAACATATTCAAGGTCAAGGTCACTCTCCTAGTTGAGGTCATGACCTCATTTTAAATAGGCGTCGTCCTCTCACCCATATCTATACATATACCAAGTTTGGTAAAGATCCGTGAAATATTTTTGAGTTATTATGTCCAAAAGAAATCTCTGCGGCGGCGGCGGCGCGACCGTGCCTAAACCATAGTATCTCCAGACTATGTCTGGCGATACAATGATTCTTGTAAGGTTTAAACCAATCAGCTGAAAAGTTTCATCATAAAATAATGTATAAGCTAGAAAAGTCTAAAATTACATTTTTGCTTGCAAAAAACAGATCAATGTAGGTGGCGCCACCAATACTTCAATTTCAGATATGACTCATGTGACAAACATTGGCATAAAATTTGGTGATGATAGCTCCAGCCGTTTCTAAGATTTTAATTTTAGTGTTCTTTTTTAGACAGATGACTTAGTTCAACCCCCCGTAACTCAGCCAAAATTCACAGAACTAGACCATTCAAACAAACTTGAGAGAGATCGTTCCAGGGATCATTTCTGTGAAATATTGGACAATTTGGCTGGACAGTTTCGGATTAGAAGATTTTTAAAGCTTTTTCAGCTTTTTCCCTATAAAATCTAAGAAAATGCAGTTAGAAAAAAAATAAACAAAATCCGATAGAGTTTTTAATATAACTGATTATTTGCAAAAAAATTGGTGATGCCAACTCCTGCCATTTTTGAGATAGCTATGGTTAATTTACAGACAACGCATGGCATACAACAGACGCCACTGCACCATTGCATGAGTTCTTAGGTTTGCTAATAATTTCAACCAGAGAGATCTGGACTGTAGGATGACTAAACAACTGGCCTGCTGTTTCTATGCCTCCCCAACCCTTCTGCATGTACAGAATTTGGTTCCTCATTCCAGGCTTTAATTGTCATTTGGTTGCTTCTATCCTCATTCAGAATAAAGTTTCCCAAGGTTCTAAATTTGGAAATAAAACATTTTTGTCACAAGTTTTCACCTTGTATCAAAAGAGCCAATCAGTGAACTCTGTTTATGGTTCCTATCTCATGTACACAAATTCTTTTATACAATTGAATCTGCATGTATTCAAATAGTGAGTACAAGTTTTTTTTTATCTTCAAATTACAATTTTCACATTAAATCATACTTTAATTGATAACCAGAAGATTATATATAGTATTATTACATGAAGTGCATTACACTTCAAGCACATTTGCCTATTGAGTAGACACTTTGTAGTCAAAATATTCTATTTCACTAGACTAGACTTAAAAGATGGGATATTTGATTCAGAAATCCCAGCAAAGACTTTCATCCCCAGCATGTAACAAATCTGTCACTATATCTCTGGTGATAGGATACACATGCTATTTATTGATCATGTGAAACTGAAAGGGCAATCTCATTCACAGTTCCTCCCAAACCAAACCTTATTTACAAAAACATATATTTTTAGCATCTACCAGATGGATGCACCAAATGGCTTATATGGTATAGAACATGAACTCTTATTTGTGTTCCTTCTAGCCAACAATAACCCTTGCAATTCTAACATAGATAGGAGAGCTAAACTGTATCTTTACTTATCTCTGCATTGTGAGAATGCAAAATACTTTTAAAAGCACCATTGTCTAGTGACTGTATTCCAACACCCCTGTCTGCCTTATGCATTATTTATTTCAATTTTTTGTTGTTGTTTTTTTCCAACATATAAGCATTCATCAAATAGGTAAATATGACAATTCATGATAATTTAAATAAATATGAAATAAACATATTTACTTGGCCAGTACTGACCACACGAGAAAGAGCTGTAAAAACAAGACATTATTTCAAGAGGCCATATAGGTTTATCCATGAAATAATGGAGGGATGTATGTGTGATGCAACAAAAGTTTGATGTCATGACATCATTTAAGATCATGAGCTTAGGTCATCACTGATATTTCTGAATTAATTATATGGAATCCATACACAGGAGACTATTATTTTGCTGTTAGATAATTGCCTCATTTGTGAGATTTGGCTCTGGGGCAAAAAAAAAAAATGAGCTGTAGCATAGAGGGCTGTATTTCAAGGGTGACTGCATGTTTCAAGGGGCACATGTTTGGTCTGTCTGAATGAAAAATATCTGAATGCCTGAGCAAGAGAATCCTGATTTCTGGTATGTAGATCTAAAGTAAAAAGATTAAAACAAGTAGGTTAGAGTCCTACATGTGGACATACTTTCTACCAATGAATCCATTACTACATTTAGTAACCTACAAGTAGGTTTAGTATTCATATCAGATATCACAGCTCTTAACACTAGAGAAAATTCCTGTCTGTGTCATTCACCAGTAGAGGGCGAGAGTGTAGATCCTAACAACAGAGAAGAGAAACTGGGGATAAAAGTTGGTTTGTCTGAATGCAACCAAAGCTGGTCAACAAGACTGAAGGTAACGGTGTGCCCCTGTTAACTGTTACAATCAAAGGTGAAAACAAGGGACGTATGGGTCACGACGCTCAGCTGTTATATATGATAAAAAAATATTATTTAGAAATGAGGCACATGCTGGTTTTGTGTGGTAATAAATATAAGGTGTATTATGAGTTGTTGTTGTTTAGCTTATGTATGATTTTGATAGTACCTTTGGAGACAGGGAAGAGGATTGATTTCATTTATTTTATTAACAAATGGAGTACTACTGTCACACAGATTTTGACTTGGCCATATAACTTATAAGCAGAACATATAATATAAGAGTTTAACTATTTATTAAAAAAATTACAAATATTGTCCCAAATATAATTTTTATTAAAAATAATAAGAGAATCATATGATTTTTTAAAATGAAATATAACTGATATGATTATTAAAATAATATTAAAGAATATATTCATGAATGCATTCATGAATACATTTTGAAAGTATTTGCACGAGTATTCATATACTTTCATTTTTACCTGAATTCCCATTCTTTATGCAAGAAATTTTATAATGGAGTACATAATCATATTCGTATTTAAATACAATTACAAAGTATTCGCACCATGTCTGGTATTTATTCAGTTTTCACCAAACAATGATGTTGAGAATCCAGAATATACAAAATTCACACATTTAAATAATGATCATAAGTACCTGGTTTTATGGCTTTTATTTATATTAAAAAATAACTGTAAAAAATTCATTTTGGACTAATTTCACATCAATGTACACACTAGACACAGTAGGAATCTAGATTAATATTATCAACTGCATCTTTGTCTATCATTAATTTCCTTCATATAATCCTTAATGATTAGTAATGAATAATATGATTTACTTCTTTATCATTAAAAATGAACTGAAAAATGCCATAGGTGACTGCATGGTGTTATTTGGAATATGTGACATTCTACCCATCGATACAAGATTCTTATATCATCAGTAACTGCAAGTTAATTTCCTGTTATTATAAACTAACAAATTCCTTTTCTATTTTTCTTTAATTTGTTATTAAAAACCAATAAAAATTTATTAATTTATTGTTTATTGTTATGTTGTTGGTTAAAACTACTAGATGAGTTGGGTTGAACACCTGGATCAACTGTGGCTGGCCATAAGCTCCCTGGATTCTCCCCTCAAGCGTGCATAATTTGATGAAAGGTCAACAAGGTCAACATACAGGTGACTTAAGAGGGGCTGGAGAGAGCCAAAGTCTGACAGGGTCTCATAAAAAACATTAATCAAAGCTACAATATTTGGCAAATTTCTTTCAGCTTTCTAAACTAAAAAGCTGAAATCCTTATGTGTGCATGATATGAAAATTATATCAACAGTGCTCACGGGAAACAAACGTGCCATGGTCACAGTTGTGCAAAATTTAAGGTACTAATTTTATATTTATACTAATAACTTATAAAATTTGAATAATTCAGAACTAATTTTGGGTATTCAATTGAATCTTGATTAAATAATGTTACATCCCTGACAAAAAAGATCTCTAGCTTCAGCAATGCCCTTGTTAAGGGAGTAAATATATTTCTTGATTTTTTACAAAGTGCATTATGTTTGGGCCAATAACTTAAAAAAATACACAATACTGACATCATTTCTGGCATGTGCATAGTGAATGTATAGAAAAATATGTATATTATATATGATCAAAGTCAGATAAGTGGTTTTGATATTAGGCAGTCTTAAAGTGTAACATTGGGTTTTTAATGGAAAAATGAAGTTTTTCATTGATATCTCGAAGGAATTAAGTCCTAGTGACCAAATTCTTGGCATGGTAGGGGATTTTGGAGAAATCTAACTGTATGCCAAATTTAAGGAACTTAGAGCTGAAGCTCGGGAGCTGAGCTCTAGCAAACTGCATAACACTAGCAATATGTGACATGGTGCTTGAAAACTTAAATAAAATCTACAGTTTTTGATCAACTGGTTTCAAAATTTTGGTGTTAACAGTTGAAATGCTAACAAAAACATGCTGTGAAAATTAAATCCACAGCAGTTACAGCAAAAAAACGTGCCATTGTCAAAGTTGGGCAAAATTTAAGGTACCAATTTTTTATTTTTGCTAATATTTTTAAAAATTTAAAAGATTTTGATCTAATTTTGGGTATACACTTTAATTTTGATTAATAAAAGTAATATTACTGGAAAAAAAGTGCTTAGTTTTAACAAGTTTTGTGTTAAGTGATAAAATTTCTTTCCTGATTATTTACAAAATGCATTATGTTTGGGCCCATAACTTTTTTAAATTAAATAATACAGACCTAATTTCTGGCATGTACATAGGAATTATATAGAGGATTATTTATAGGAAATATGAGGAAAAACAGATGAGTGGTTTTGATATTAGGCAGTCCTAAAGTGTGAAAATAGGTTTTTAATAAAAAATTGAGGTTTTTCCTTAATTTCTCAAAGGAATGAAGTCGCAAAGACCCAGTTTTTGGCTTGGTAGGAGATCTTGGGGACATCTAACATTATGCTGAATTTTGGATTCCTAGGTCTTACGGTTTCAAAACGTGCCACATCTACGGACGGACGGACGGACGGACGGACGGACGGACAGACGGACGGACGACGGACAATGGACCACGACTATAGCTCAGATGACTTATAGTCAGCTGAGCTAAAAACTGGCAGAGTTCTGTGGTGTATAAGAGGACCTGTAAAATATTGCGGTTGCTCCTTAAATGTGTAATTATTTAATAAACAGTATTTATTTTATAAAATCCATTCCTTTTAACTGTAACACAGCATCTGGTGAAAATGAGGACTACGTTTGTTGTTACTTGCCCATTTATTGACTTTACATTTTGATGTTTTATGTTTATATCTACTGATAAATATGGACCTAAGCAATTTGGTATACTTACAACTTTAAACTAGAATACGGGTAGTCGACAAGCGACTACTTGTATCCGCCTAAATCAGAGTGGAACGGGTGAAGTGTTGCATATTAGCATGGATGTCTGCAGCCAAATTGTGTATGTAGGTTGCGCTACCTACCAAAAAATCCAGAAAGCCGTCCAAGTTGTATACATATGCAAAATTTAAAGGCAGATAAGTCAAACCACTATATTGTATATGAGTGATTTTTGCCCTTGGCAGACAAACAGATGGACACTGTGCAAAAAAGGGTTGCAGGTGGCGCCACCAGTTTAGCGTATGATAAAGAGCTTTGTGAGAACTATACACATGCAAAACTTTGGCCCAATCGGTCAAACAGTTCCCAAGATATGAGCTTGGATATCTGCTGCATAAACTAGAATGCAGGTGACGCCACCTGTCATAAAATCAAGAGAGCTGTCGGGGATGTATAAACTTGCAAAATTTTAGGCAGATATGTCAAACCACTGCCGAGATATGAGTGATTTTATCCCATGGCAGACAAACAGACGGGAGCTGTGCAAACATGGCTGCAGGTGGCGCCACCAGTTTTGCTTATGATAAAGAGCTATATGAGATTTATACACATGCAAAATTTTGGCCCAATCGGTCAAACGGTTACCTAGATATGAGCCTGGATGTCTTCAGCGTAAACTTGATTGTAGGTGGCGCCACCTGTCATAAAATCAGAAAAGCTATCCAGGATGTATAAGCATGCCGAATTTCAGGTGAATTAGTCAAACCACTGCAGAGATATGAGTGATTTTAACCCAAGGCAGACAAACAGATGAACACTGTGCAAACATGGTTGCAGGTGGCACCACCATTTTTTGTGTATGTTATAAAGCTCTCCAAGGGCTACATTTGTGCAAAAAAATTTTCCTGATCGGTCAAACGGTTCCCGAAATATGAGCTTGGATGTCTGCAGCGTAAACGTGAACGTAGGTGGCGCCACCTGTCATAAAATCAGAAAAGCTATCCAGGATGTATAGGCATGCCAAATTTCAGGTGAATTAGTCAAGTCACTGCAGAGATATGAGTGATTTTAACCCAAGGCAGACAAACAGATGGACACTGTGCAAACATGGTTGCAGGTGGCGCCACCATTTTTGGTGTATGTTATAAAGCTCTCCAAGGGCTACATTTGTGCAAAAGAATTTTCCTGATCGGTCAAACGGTTCCCGAGATATGAGCTTGGATGTCTGCAGCGTAAACGTGAATGTAGGTGGCGCCACCTGTCATAAAATCAGAAAAGCTATCCAGGATGTTTACGCATGCCGAATTTCAGGTGAATTAGTCAAGTCACTGCAGAGATATGAGTGATTTTAACCCAAGGCAGACGAACAGATGGACACTGTGCAAACATGGTTGCAGGTGGCGCCACCATTTTTGGTGTATGTTATAAAGCTCTCAGAGGGCTACATTTGTGCAAAAAAATTTTCCTGATTGGTCAAACGGTTCCCGAGATATGTGGGTTTATGTGTGGAAACAGACGCACAAACGGACGCAGAGCGCAGAGGAAAGGTCAGAGGTCAAAACAAAATCGGGGCGCAGCAGTTCACATGTGACCCAAACATAATCCCGGGTTTCGGAAAATTCCGCCCAGCGGTTACAGAGGAGTTCTCCGGAAACCTATGCGGCGGCGGCGGCGGCTGCGTGCAGCTGAAAACATAGTATCCGCAAAACTCTGTTTTGGCAGATACAATTACATGATAAAATCTCAAATAAATGTCTGATCATATTTCTAACTGGAAGCAATACATGTGTTTAAAATATATGTTACCTAAAAAGGATTTACCAGTTTAAGTTCTCTTTGTGCTATAATAGTTCAGCAGTAGTACTGGTAGCTGATTAATGAAAAGAATAGAAACACTGCATACCTTAATGCTGGTACTTAATTACCATGAGGGTTTTCACATGTCTATTGAAAATAGCTGAATGTTTCCCAACAGCAGCATGACCTTACATCAGATCAGATGAATGATTTACATTGAAACTGAAACACAGTAAACTGACACATCAGTAGTATTTTGATATACCTCAGGATAAATACTAGTTCTGAAATAAACTAGATGTGTCGGAACGACACGAATGCCCCCGCCTTGGGCAAATTAGAAACATTTGTAAAATTTGGAGAATTTTTTAAGTTCAGGAGGTGTCGTATAGTCAAAAGTAGGTCAACAAGGGCAAAATGCAAACTCGATCTGTAAAGGGTCATTATCAAGCAACACACCAAAAATCATGCCAGTATATGCAGGCATTGTGAAAAAAAGTCCATACATGTGCATTTTCCATAAAAATTTCTGTCTTTCATGAAATTTTCTATGTTTTGGAGCCGTAAAACAATCAAAAGTAGGTCAACCGGGATGAAACGCAAACTCGATCTGTAACTGTCATTATCTGCCCACACAAAAAAAATCAGGGTGGTATCTGCAGGCATTGAGGAAAAAAAGTCAGTACATATGCATTTGTTATGAAAATTTATATTTTTCATGAAACTTTCTATGTTCAGGAGCAGTCAAATGGTCAAAAGTAGGTCAACTGAGACAAAACAAGAACTCGATCTGTAACTGGTCATTATCTGCCTACACACCAAAAATCAGGCCTGTATCTGCAGGCACTGCGAAAAAAAGTCCATACATGTGCACCTTTTTATGAAATTTTCTATGTTAGAGCACCGTCAAACGGTCAAAAATAGGTCAAATGGGACAAAACGTGAACTTGATCTGTAACTGGTCATTATCTGCCCACACACAAAAAATCAGGCCAATATCTGCAGGTATTGTGAAGAAAAGTCTGTACAAGTGTATTTGTCATGAAAATATATATTTTACATGAAATTTTCTATGTTCAGGAGCCGTAAAACAGTGAAAAGTATGTAAACCGGGACGAAATGCGAACTCCATCTGTAACTGGTCAATATCTGCCAACACACCAAAAATCAGGCCAATATCTGCAGGCATTGCGAAAAAAATCTGTACATGTGTATTTGTCATGAAATTTCATATTTTTCATGAAATTTTCTAAGTTTAGGAGCCGTAAAACAGTCAAAAGTTGGTCAACCTGGACGAAACGCGAACTCGATCTGTAACTGGTCATTATCTGCCCACACACCAAAAATCAGGCCAATATCTGCAGGCATTGCGAAAAAAAGTCCGTACATGTGTATTTGTCATGAAAATTTCTATTTTTCATGAAATTTTCTAAGTTAAGGAGCCGTAAAACAGTCAAAAGAAGGTCAACCGGGACGAAACGCGAACTCGATCTGTAACTGGTCATTATCTGCCCACACACCAAAAATCAGGCCAATATCTGCAGGCATTGCGAAAAAAAGTCCGTACATGTGTATTTGTCATGAAAATTTCTATTTTTCGTGAAATTTTCTAAGTTAAGGAGCAGTAAAACAGTCAAAAGTAGGTCAACCGGGACGAAACGCGAACTCGATCTGTAACTGGTCATTATCTGCCCACACACCAAAAATCAGGCCAATATCTGCAGGCATTGCGAAAAAAAGTCCGTCCATGTGTATTTGTCATGAAAATTTCTATTTTTCATGAAATTTTCTAAGTTAAGGAGCCGTAAAACAGTCAAAAGTAGGTCAACCGGGACGAATGGCGAACTCGATCTGTAACTGGTCATTATCTGCCCACACACAAAAAATCAGGCCAATATCTGCAGGCATTGCGAAAAAAAGTCCGTACATGTGTATTTGTCATGAAAATTTCTATTTTTCATGAAATTTTCTAAGTTTAGGAGCCGTAAAACAGTCAAAAGTAGGTCAACCTGGACGAAACGCGAACTCTATCTGTAACTGGTCATTATCTGCCCACACACCAAAAATCAGGCCAATATCTGCAGGCATTGCGAAAAAAAGTCCGTACATGTGTATTTGTCATGAAAATTTCTATTTTTCATGAAATTTTCTAAGTTAAGGAGCCGTAAAACAGTCAAAAGTAGGTCAACCGGGACGAAACGCGAACTCGATCTGTAACTGGTCATTATCTGCCCACACACCACAAATCAGGCCAATATCTGCAGGCATAGCGAAAAAAAGTCTGTACAACTGTTTTATTTCGGAAGGACGGAAGGACGGAAGGGCGAAAGGACGGAATGACGGACATGGGTAAAACTATATGCCCCGGCCACTTTGTGGCGGGGGCATAAAAAAATAAGTTAAAATATCAGAATTCTAAGTTGCAATCATTATATATCAAGAGTTAGCTCATATTGGGTCATATTATGCATACACATATATTTTATTATTTTTAAATCACAAATGTTTAAACTGAATTTAAAAGAAAATAATGCCACAACATGGCATCTTAAAGATTATCCCTTGAAACACTATTGAAAAGTTTAGCATATTGCAGTTTTTAATACATGCTTAATTTTTTCACCGAAATAAAATAAAAGATTCAGTAAATTTGATAAAATAAAAACATCTTTTCAAATAAAGTATATACACTGTTGGTTAAATGAGGGACAAACAATATCATTGTGCTAATTACTATTTCAGCTATAATTTATTACTGGCACAAATAGTAAATTTCACACCTGGTGAAGTTTTTACTCTTCTGAAGTAAGGAATTACTTATCTGATGAAATCCACACTTTCATAGCAATACACCACTTTGTGGACACAATTAAATGTGCACTTTAATCATTATAACCCTGGTGGTACAATACAAAATCTAAAATTTACATTGCTAAGAAAAACAAGGAAATAATACAATAAGGCCTACAGGCCTAATGCGAACCTGTGCATATGGATATACACCAGGTATAACGCTTCAGTGGTGAACCACTACTTTTCATATATATGAACAATGCAAGAAACAATACACAAACATCACTGCTGAAATTCTGGCATGGGTGCACACAACACAAAAATTATTGTAGGTGGCACCACCAGTCTTGTATACAACAAAGCTATTTGACATGTACACATATGCCCAATTTCAGGCTGATATATCAAATTCTTCTGTAGAATTAAGCAGGCAAATACACTTTGCAAAAGTCATTGTAGATGGCGACACCTGTCTTGTGAACGAGAAAGCCATAAAAACACATAGACAGGTCAGAATATCAGGCCAATACATCAAACTTACCTTGAGTCTGATGCACGGGGCTGACCAGGCTTAGGTGAGAAAGGCTGTTGCCCCGAGTGTACTGTTACAAATTACTGGCTCAGGCTACTGCACTGAGTGAACTCTTGACCTGCACCTGGTTAGACTGAGTGAATTTTACCTGTACCTGGCTGCACTGAGTGAACTCTTGACCTGTTGCATAATCTGAAACAGTTGGCAGTCTGCCAAAGCTATAAATAAATCCAGGCTGACCTTTTGCCTATTGCCAAATCTAAAATAGTAGCCACACAATTGCATAAGCTCACAGATTGGCTCCATATGCAGCCCTGAGGGGCATGACACCCATGAGGTGATCACATGATACTCATGAGGTGATCACATGCTACCCATGAGATGATCACATGCTGCCCATGAGATGATCACATGCCTTGTGCTTGGCTGCACTGACTGAACTGTTGACCTATATTTGGCTGCACTGAATGAACTCTTGATCTGTTGCCAAATCTGAAACAGTTGGCAGTTTCTCAACCTATTCAAGAAACTTACACAATCTTGGCCTGTTATGTAACTCTGCTAAAATTTATCCAACACAAACCATTTGAACAAACTTGAGAGGGCTTGCCTCTGGGATCATTTCTGTAAAATTTTGACAATTTGGCTGGACTGTTTACAAGAAAAAGAATTTTACAAGTTTTTTTCAGCTTTTTCCTTGTAAAATCTAAGTAAATGCAGATAGCAAAAATAAGATGAATCCTTCAACATTTGATATGTGACAGATAATTGCATAACATTTGGGGATGGTAGCTCCTGCTATTCCTGAGAAATTATGAGTTAGTGTACAGATGATATGTAATATCATAAATCTACATTTTTTAAAAGCTTTTAAAAACATTCTTGTCAATATTTTCCATAGATAACCTGAAATCTAAATGTCTAGAGACATGATGTAATGGATGCTGATAAACTGGTGCTAGGCTAGATGTATCTGCTTCACACAGCTAACATATTTGGTAAAATGACTCAATTCAATCTTTATAATTCAGCCAAATTCATTTTTTGGAACCATAAAAGACAATTATTATAAGAATCATTCAGGGAATTATTCTTGCAAAATATTAAACAAACTGGCCTCAGTATCATCATCAGTCGAAAAACGTTTTGTAGGTTTATAACTCATATGGGAAAATACAACAAAATGGCAAAGTTCAGCTTCCCATAACTCAGCCAAAAATCATTGAATCAAAACCATTTGAACAAACTTGAATTATCAACATCTAAAAATAATTAATGTGTGAGATTTAAGAATTTGGCCCAGTGGTTTTTGAGAAGAAGATTTTTGTAGCCACTTAGCTAACATGGGCTGTTATGGCATATGACTAAATTCAGCTTCCCATAACTCAGCCAAAAGTAACTGAACTGAGACCACTTGAACAAACTTGAATTATCAACATCTCAGGATAATTAATGTGTGAGATTTAAGAATTTGGCCCAGTGGTTGTTGAGAAGAAGATTTTTGTAGCCACTTGGCAAAAATTGGCTGTTATGGCATATGACTAAATTCAGCTCCCCATAACTCAGCTAAAAGTCACTGAACTGAGACCATTTGAACAAACTTGAATTATCAACATCTAAGGATAATTAATGTGTGAGATTTAAGCATTTGGCCCAGTGGTTTTTGAGAAGAAGATTTTTGTAGCCACTTAGCTAAAATGGGCTGTTATGGCATATGACTAAATTCAGCTTCCCATAACTTAGCCAAAAGTCACTGAACTGAGACCATTTGAACAAACTTCAGAAAGCACTACCCTAGGATCATTTCTGTGCGATATTAAACAATTTGGCCATTTCGTTTCAGAGAAGAAGTTATTTGTAGCTGTCAGTGTGATACGGGCACTGATGACCCCGTACAAAAAAGGCCGATGCAGGTGGCGGCACCAATACCTCAATTTCAGATATGACTCATGTGACCAACATTGGCATAAAATGTGGTGATGATAGCTCCAGCCGTTTCTGAGATTTAAATTTTAATATGCTTTTTTGCACAGTTAACAAAGTTCAACCTCCTGTAACTCAGCCAAAAATCTCCGAACTGGAACCATTCGAACAAACTTGAGAAAGATTGTTCCAGGGATCATTTCTGTGAAATATTGTACAATTTGGCTGGACAGTTTCAGAGAAGAAGATTTTTAAAGTTTTTTTTAGCTTTTTCCCTATAAAATCTAAGAAAATGCAGTTAGGAAAAAAATAAACAAAATCCGATATAGTTTTTTGGATGACTGAATATTTGCAAAACATTTGGTGATGCTAGCTCCTGCCATTTTTGAGATAGCTATGGTTAACGTACAGACGATGCACAACGCACGACACACGACGGCAAATGCCGCACCATCGCATAAGCTCACAGGTTTGCTAAAAAATTGTAACATTCATCTGGTTATTGCACCATCTGGGGGGGGGGGGAGTGCAGGGCAGAGGAGAAGCCTGCTAGTAATGGCCAAGCTGAGCCAAGGCAAGCTGCCTGGGGTAGGTTACACAATTCAAGTGAAGGCTGTACTACTAGGTGGACTAGATGTAAACAACACTTGACATGGTGTATGAAAACTTGAATAAAAGCTACACGTTTCAATCAATTCCTTTGAAATTTCAGATTTTAAGAGATTAAATCCTTATGTATATATGCTGTGAAAATAAATCAACAGTGCTTACAGGGAAAAAACGTGCCATTGTCAAAGTTGGACAAAATTTAGGGATTGATTTTTTATTTATGCTAATAACTTTAAAAATTTGCAAAATTCAGATCTAATTTTGGGAAAACAATTGAAACTTTATTAAATAAAGTTATATTCCTGAAAATAAAGTCTCCAGCTTCAGCAATTCTCATGTTAAGTGGGTAAATATATTTCTGATTTTTTTAAAAATTGCATTATATTTGGGCATATAACAAAAAAATACGCAATACTGACCTAATTTTTGGTATGTTCATAGAAAATTAATGGAAGAATATGAATACTAAATATGATCAATATCAGATTAGTGGTTTTGAAATTAGGCAGCCTTGAAGTGCAACAATGGCTTTTTTATGGAAAATGGAGGTTTTTCCTTAATATCTCAAAGGAACGAAGTCCTAGTTTCCAAATTTTCGGTATGGTAGGAGATTTTAGGGACATCTAGCAGTATGCAAAATTTTGGATTCGTAGGTCCAACGGTTTTAAAATGTGCCCTGTTAATGGCCGGACAGAGGACCACGACTATAGCTCAGATGACTTATAGTCAGCTGAGCTAATTATGTTGAAACTGGAAAAGTACTCTGAGACTACAGATATGCCTCCCCCCGGACATTAATCAAACATTCCTGTACATGTGCTACAAAAAAAAATTGTCATGGTTTACTAATAACAAGACTGGATCACAGAGGAGCTCTAGAAGAAAGGAGCTGTAATAAGCTGATCCAGATTACCTCCCAAATATGACTGCCATAACTGTTCTTTGAGTGTTACCCTAAACCTCAAAACATTTAAACAATTCTGTGTACAACTCTTCAAATAAAGCTGCAATCAGACAATCCAATTAACCAAAATGAAAATGTTAGTATCTGGACACCTGGCTGAGGTCAACTGAAATTTATCATGTCTGGCCAAAATTACATTTATTCCAAATAATGACAATATTGTAAAATATCTGACTATTCCTCCATATAAACTGAATGGTACATACAAAGTATGTTGAGACCATGCCATAATTTCACATTTTGAGGCACATTGCCTCTTTACCAGGGGTTGCTTTGACAAAAGATCAAAGGTTATAAAAAAAGAAAAGCCATAACAACATGACTGGTTCACAAACCTAACTCAGATATATAAATATAAATTTAATAAAGATATCTGCACTTTGTTCTTTTGAGAGTGCAAAGCGAGAGGACATGTTTTTCTCCAGAAATGGCAGAATGGTGATTTGATGTTACTAAGGGCTTTAGACAGCATATTGATCTATGGCTCCATAACTTTTACATATATTTCCCAAATGACTTTTTCTCAAGAGAACCTGCTATTCTACCAGAAAAATAGGTTCTTCCAGTGCAGGTTTCAGTGGACAAATTTCCAGCAGAAACATGTTATATTATAAAATAATGTGATACAGGAAATGTCCACGTTCCTGCCCTCTAGACATACAAAATGTTCTTCTGAACATTAGAATTCATATGAAAACTTGCCTGGAATGAAAAAAAGTGGATTCTTGGTAAATCCATCAATTTTCCTCGCTGAAGTACATGGCAATAGCTAGACTTTAATTTAACTCCAGTGATAGCTCTGTAACTGAAATAAATAAAAGGAGGCCTTTGGGATAACCTTTATTGTGCCTCTGTAGGTTACCAGGTATATGTTATCATGGTGGTTAGTTATTAATTTTTTTCTATTTGTAAAAAAAATCAATAAGTTTTTGCCATAATGTAGAGTATTATGGAAAATAACACACAGTGAACCATTCAATAACATTTGGAAGTAACCTGGATCACCATGATTCTATAACACTGTGAAATATTGTGAAATATTTCTTCAAAATGGCTTGGGGCAAGCTGATGGAGAGCATTCACTTGTATTGTAAGCTCTGCTGTCTTTGTCCAAGAACTCGCCTGTGATCCAACTATGGACTTGCAAATCCATGATGGACATTTTCTGTGTAGCCCCTAGCTAAGTTTGATCAGGATCCTGGCAGAGGTATTTCTGTGGTCTCAGACTACTAATCAAGTCACATATTTATTTTGATACCATACATTTTGCAGCTAATTTAATCTATTCATATATTTAAAGTCCTAGCTTTGCAAATGACTTTTTGCAACAACCAACCTCTCAGCTTCCTCATACATACATGCAACCAACAATTGCAGGTTACATGGTTTTTCCTGTTTGTCAATATTGCTGGGTCTATAAACAGGTTTTAGATAAACAAAACCATAAATAAATGACAGAGGCTTAATAAGAATTTTTCTTGGCAGGAATTACCTCAAGGTCTTTAATTAATATGCACACAGAGTAAGCCAGAAATCACATAAATTTCTTAAAATATAGGTGAACTGCTAGTCTCAATCAAGACTGAAGTCAGGTCCCATGACAAATGAATTGCTTGTTTAAATTAAAATACAGACATCTAGAATTTTTACATGTGATTCCTTCAGGCAGCTAGCCCAATTCTCTGGGACAGGTTAAGGACTTTAGTACAATTGAGTTGTTTAATTTTCATGTCATTTCTCAATTTCTTTGATGATTCATAAGTTTATGGAGAATTAAGGAAATTTAAAATTATAACACAAATAAAATTTGACAGCATTCATCCAGTTATCTTGGAAAAAATGAGAAATTTAAAATTGTGACACAGATACAACCTGGGCAGCCTTCTCATGCAGTAATCTTGGTTATGAGAAATCTAAATCACAAAATAGGCATTTATCAAGTTTTTGTTTAGTAATCTTAAAATAAATGAAAGATTTAATTCAAATACAGACAAAGACTGACAGCCTCTGCTTAGGGACTTTGTGATAAATGAGATGTTAAATATTATGACAGATAAAAAACAAAGTAGTACTTGCTTTGGAATCTGAAAAGAAAACCAAAATTTAAACAATAAACTTGTTTATAAGTGAATTACACAAGCGGTCAGACTGAATGCTGGTGGATATTCATTGTTCCAGGCAGACCACTGGTGCATAGACTGATGGATTATCTGTTGAATTTGATTTGACATCAGGTGTCATGTGACTGGACTCCTGAGATGGCTCATCCCTTAACTGTCCAAGGCATAGTGTCAAATGAATAATGGCCTGTCAGGATAGGTTTTACCACTTATTATCTGTGGTCACTTAAAATGCAACCTGTGACATGTGAACTTGAAGCTAAACATATATATATATATATATATATATATATATATATATATATATATATATATATATATATATGTACTCTATATGTATGTGCTTGGCAAATAGTATATACTGGTAGTATTATTATGTTCTGCATAAACACTTCAATTGATTAAAAGATTTTAAAGTGTCAGAGGTTGTGTTAAATTGTTGTAAGGGTTAGAGGTCAGTCATAAGTATAAATGTCAACTTTCTTAGAATCTGGACCTGAAAATCAAAATTTTACATTCAACAAGGCCTACAGGCCTAATGCGAACCTGTGCATTGGCAAATACACCAGGTATAATGCTTAAATGCTGGACCATTACTTTCCATGTATAAGAACAATGCATGTACTTAACATTTTGAATATGAAACATTTATACAAACATTACTGCTGAAATTCTGGCATGGGTGCACACAACACAAAAATGATTGTAGCTTGCACCACCAGTCTTGTATACAACAAAGCTATCAGAGATATATACATATGCCCAATTTCAGACTGATATATCAAACCCCTCCTGAGAAAAAGTAGGGACACACAGTGCAAAAGTCATTGTAGGTGGTGACACCTGTCATGTGAGCGAGAAAGCCGTCAAAGACACATAGACAGGTCAAAATATTAGGCAATACATCAAACTTACCTTGAGTCTGATGCATGGGGCTGACCAGGCTTAGGTGAGAAAGGCAGTTGCCCCGAGTGAACTGTGACAAATTGCTTGCTCAGGCTACTGCACTGAGTGAGCTCATGACCTGCACCTGGCTAGACTGAGTGAACTTTTGACCTGTACCACTCTGCACTGAGTGAACTCTTGACCTGTTGCATAATCTGACACAGTTGGCAGTCTGCCAAAGTTATAAAAAGATCCAGGCTGAACTTTGGTGCCAAATCTGATGCAGTGGGCAGTCTGCCAATGCTATAAATAGAATACAGCTACTGCACTGAGTGAACTCCTGACCTATACCTGGCTGCACTGAGTGAACTCTTGACCTGTTGCCTAATCTGATACAGCTGGCAGTCTGCCAAAGCTATAAATAGATCCAGACTGACCTTTGGCCTGTTGCCAAATCTGAAATAGTAGCCACACCTTTGCATAAGCTCTCAGATTGGCTCCACAGGCAGCCATTATGGGCATGACACACATGAGGTGATCACATGATACTCATGAGGTGATCACATGCTACCTATGAGGTGATCACATGGTGCCCATGAGGTGTTCACATGTCACCCATGAGGTGATCACATGCCTTGTGCTTGGCTGCACTGATTGAACTCTTGACCTATATCTGGCTGCACTGAATGAACTCTTGATCTGTTGCCAAATCTGAAACAGTTTGCAGTTTCTCAACCTATTTAAAGATACAGACAGAATCTTGGCCTGTTGGTAAATGTGTTCACACATACTGAAAGACTTTGGCTTAAATGCTTTTTTTTCAAGCTGACATATTAATAAACTTTTTATCAAAATATTTAGAATAATAAAAGATGCATTGTTAAAGGTCCAATAGTTCTGCCAAAAATCATTCAAGCAAACTTGAACAAAGGCCACCGAAGAATAATTTTTGTGCAATGTTACAGAAGATATAATTGACACAATAATTTTGCAGAAGAACACTTTTGCAGTCCTCAGTTTGAAATAGACATAATAATGGCCATAAGACCAATTTAAGCTTTTCACAACTCAACCAAAAATCCACAATCTCAATCTAATCTGATATGATTGAAAGAGCCATGTCCTATGATAATTCTTTTGAAAAATTGAACAATTCAACTTGACAGTTTCATCACAAACATTTTAAGATGAAAGAGGCTAAAATTATGAGTTTTTTTGCCCATAAAAAACAAGTCAATGTAGGTGGCCCCACGAAATCTGCAACTTCAAATATGAGTCATGTGACCAACATTTGCACAATACTTGGTAATGCTTGCTTCTGTCATTTCTGAGATTACTATGTCAGTATGCTTTCTTGGCCAAATGACTAAGTTCAAATTTGTGTAACTCCCCTAAAATTCATCAAATGCAAACCATTTGAACAAACTTGAGAGGGCTTGCCTCTTGGATCATTTCTGTAAAATATTTAACAATTTGGCTGGACCATTTACAAGAAGAAGACTTTTAAAGGTTTTCCAGCTTTTTCCCTATAAAATAAAAGTAAATGCAGATAGCAAAAAAATAAGCTGAATCCCACAACATTTGATATGTGAAAGATTATTGCATAAAATCTGGGGATGGTAGCTCCTGCTATTCCTGAGAAATTATGGGTTAATGTACAGATGACCAATGACCCTTGTAAAAAAAAAGGTCAATGCAGGTGGCACCACCAATACCTCAGTTTCATATATGACTCATGTGGCCAACACTGGCATAAAATTTGGTGATGATAGCTCCGGCCGTTTCTGAGATAGTCATTTTAGTATGCTTTTTTGGACAGATGACTAAGTTCAACTTTCTGTAACTCCGCCAAAATTTACCGAACTTGAACCATTCGAACACACTTGTAAGAGATGATATAACCGATTATTTCTGTGAAATATTGAACAATTTGGCTTGACTGTTTTGTCGGAGAAGATTTTTAAAGGGTTTTTTGCTTTCTCTTTATAAAATCTAATCTAAGAAAATGCAGAGTTTTACAGATGGGTAATTTTTTGCATTAAATTTCATGATGCTAGCTCCAGTTGTTTTTGAATAGTATGGGTTAATGTACAGACGATGGACTACGGACGCCGCCACAACATCAAATTTGCTTACAGATTCAGTAAAAACTAGACATTTCTTGGCACCGCAGGTGCCAGAGTATCCCCAGACATAGTAGGCCCCCACCCCCTTTATAAATAGACCCCCATTTTTAGCAGCATATACTGACACTTGGCATATTTATTGTTTCTTCCATCTAACAATCCACAATCTTGTTGAAGATGTTGGTCCTGTGACCTTGATCTTTTTAAAGATGTGTCCTGTGACCTTGACCTTTGACCTCATGACCCCAAAATCAATTCTGGTCTTGCTTTTCCAATGGACATATGCAAGTTAAGTTTGAAAACTATACATCAATAAAGCAGGAATTATCACCCAGAAACTAATTTTTGGACAGATGGCTCCTGTGACCTTCACCTTTGACCTTGTGACCTCAAATTTGATAGTGTTCTTCCTCTCTTGGCAGGAGAACTATATGTGCAAGATGAAAGATCTGAGATGAAATGTTTGGCTGAAAATGCATCCACATCTTTTTAAAGATGTGTCCTGTGACCTTGACCTTTGACCTCATGACCCCAAAATCAATTTGGGTCTTGCTTTTCCAATGGGACATATACAAGTCAAGTTTGAAATCCATACATCAATAAAAGCAGGAATTATCATCCAGAAACTAATTTTTGGACAGATGGCTCCTGTGACCTTCACCTTTGACCTTGTGACCTCAAAATTGATAGGGTTCTTCCTCTCTTGGCAGGTGAACTATATGTGCAAGATGAAAGATCTGAGATAAATTGTTTGGCTGAACATGCATCCACAATCTTTTTAAAGAGGTTTCCTGTGACCTTGACCTTTGACCTCATGACCCCAAAATCAATTCAGGTCTTGCTTTTCCAATGGGACAAATTCAAGTCAAGTTTGAAATCCTAAATCAATAAAAGAAGGAATTATCATCCAGAAACTAATTTTTGGACAGATGGCTCCTGTGACCTTCACCTTTGACCTTGTGACCTCAAAATTGATAGGGTTCTTCCTCTCTTGGCAGGTGAACTATATGTGCAAGATGAAAGATCTGAGATGAAATGTTTGGCTGAAAATGCATCCACAATCTTTTTAAAGAGGTTTCCTGTGACCTTGACCTTTGACCTCATGACCCCAAAATCAATTCAGGTCTTGCTTTTCCAATGGGTCAAATTCAAGTCAAGTTTGAAATCCTAAATCAATAAAAGAAGGAATTATCATCCAGAAACTAATTTTTGGACAGATGACTCCTGTGACCTTCACCTTTGACCTTGTGACCTCAAATTTGATAGGGTTCTTCCTCTCTTGGCAGGTGAACTATATGTGCAAGATGAATGATCTGAGATGAAATGTTTGGCTGAAAATGCATCCACATCTTTTTAAAGATGTGTCCTGTGACCTTGACCTTTGACCTCATAACCTCAAAATCAATTTGGGTCTTGCTTTTCCAATAGGACATATACAAGTCAAGTTTGAAATCCATACATCAAGAAAAGCAGGAATTATCAACCAGAACCTAAATTTTGGACAGATGGCTCCTGTGACCTTCACCTTTGACCTTGTGACCTCAAAATTGATAGGGGTCTTCCACTCTTGGCAGGTGAACTATATGTGCAAGATGAAAGATCTGAGATGAATTGTTTGGCTGAAAATGCATCCACAATCTTTTTAAAGAGGTTTCCTGTGACCTTGACCTTTGACCTCATGACCCCAAAATCAATTTGGGTCTTGCTTTTCCAATGGGACATATACAAGTCAAGTTTGATATCCATACATCAATAAAAGCAGGAATTATCATCCAGAAACTAATTTTTGGACAGATGGCTCCTGTGACCTTCACCTTTGACCTTGTGACCTCTAAACTGATAGGGGTCTTCCTCTATTGGCAGATGACTTACATGTGCAAGATGAAAGGTCTGAGATGAAATGTTTGGCTTAAAATGCATCCACAGTATCTTTTAAAATGCCAGTCCTGTGACCTTGACCTTTGACCTCATGACCCTAGAACCTATAGGGTTCTTACTTTAGTGGTGGGCCATACATAAGTCATGTTTGAAATCCATATGGCTATCAACACTGGAGATATCATAAGAGGTGTGTGATTTTCACCATATGTGGCAATATTCAAGGTCAAGGCCACTATCATAGGAAAGGTCATGACCCCAATTTAAATAAACATCATCCCATAACCCATACCTATGTATATGCATAATATAAAAGAAATCTGTCCATTAGTTTTTGACTTACAATGCTCACAGTACTGTAAGGTAGCAATTTTGGGGGTATTAAACGGCAAGAAAACAAGTAAAGAATAATAGGTGGCGCCACCAGTTTCTGGAACATGACAACCCTATCCATGATCTTCCATCAACTTGATTTTGGTATAAATCCATGCAAGATTTCTTGAGATTTTAAAGAATTTGTGTGATTTTCCCCAAAATTGGACCTATTCAAGGTCAAGGACGCTCTCTTAATAAAGGTCATGACCTCATTTTGAATAGGCGTCATCCTCTCACCCATATCTATACATATACCAAGTTTGGTAAAGTTGCGTGAAATATTTTTTTGGTTATCGCGCCAACAAGATTTATATGCAGCGGCGGCGGCGGTGGCAGCGGCGGCAGCGGGACCAGTATGAAAACATAGTATCCCCCGACTTTGTCTGGGGATACAATTACTACAGATGCATATTAAATGCAAAATTATAATACAGATACATCTCATTGATGGCAAATTCTTGAATTAAGTTGAGTATGGATACATATAATTTATAATCCATGTACAGTTGTCTTTATATAGCCACAGAGAGCTGTATACCTGTGATTGTTAACATTGCCTGGCATGAAGAATATCTACAATCATAAATCTACATTTTTTAAAAGCTTTTAAAAAACATTCTTGTCAATATTAACCATAGATAACCTGAAATCTGAAGGTCTAGAGGCATGATGTAACAGATGCTGATAAACTGGTGCCAGGCTAGATAAATCTGCTTTACACAGATAACATATACAGTAAAATGACTCAATTCAATCTTTATAATTCAGCCAAAATTCATTCTTTGGAACCATAAAAGACAATTATTATAAGAAGTATTCAGCGGATCATTCCAGTATAATATTAAACATATTTGCCTCAGTGGCGTCAGTCGAAAAAAGTTTTGCAGGTTTATAACTCATATGGGAAAATACAGCAAAATGGCTAAGTTAAGCTTCCCATAACTCAGGCAAACTTTACTGAACCAATACCATTTGAACAAACTTGAATTATCAACATCTAAGGATAATTTATGTTTGAGATTTAAGAATTTAGCCCAGTGTTTTTGAGAAGAAGTTCTTTGTAGTCACTGAGCTAAAATGGGCTGTTATGACATATGACTAAATTCAGCTTCCTATAACTCAGCCAAACGTCACTGACCTGAGACCATTTGAACAAACTTCAGAAAGCACTACCCTAGGATCATTTCTGTACAATATTGAACAATTTGGCCATATGGTTTCAGAGAAAAAGTTTTTTGTAGCAGTCATTATGATACGGGCACTGATGACCCCCGTACAAAAAAGGCCGATGAAGGTGATTCCACCAATACCTCAATTTCAGATATGACTCATGTGACCAACGTTGGCATAAAATTTGGTGATGATAGCTTTAGCCGTTTCTGAGATTGTAATTTTAGTATGCTTTTTTGGACAGATGACTAAGTTCAACTTCCTGTAACTCGGCCAAAAATCACCGAACTTAAACCATTCGAACAAACTTGAGAGAGATTGTTCCAGAAATCATTTCTGTGAAATATAGGACAATTTGGCTGAAAGGTATCGGAGAAGAAGATTTTTAAAGCTTTTTTTGCTTTTTCCCTATAAAATCTAAGAAATGCAGTTAGCCAAAATATAAGCATAATTGGATAGAGTTTTTTAGATGACTAATTTTTTGCATTAAAATTTGTGATGCTAACTCTTGCCTTTTTTAAGATAGTATGGGTTAACGTACAGACAACGGATGATGCCACACCATTGCATAAGCTCACAGGTTCGCTAAAAATATACTTGATACACTTCACCATATATGACCCTCTTACTGTTAAAGCACCAGGCAATAGTGAACTGAATCACTGGACATATACAACGGTATATCTGACCAGTTGTCTCCGTTGTGTATGATTATTATCCAATATCTGTTCAATACAAATAACTGATAAATTTAAAGATCACAGCTAGTTTTATATGCATGCTTGACAATCTAATTTGACTGGTACATCTTTCATATATTAACATACATTCTGCATTTTATGAGTAAACTGCACATCAATTCAGAGCACAGTCATCTGAGGAATGCCTGTGGCTCCCAAAAAACAGACAAATCACAGAAAGTCCCATGCATGAGCCCATTCATGCTGGACCCATTTAAGTGATCCTTAAAGTTCTTGCCTAATCCTTGATAATATGAATACAGATGACAAAACATTAGAATAGAAGTTTTAATTTACAGCAAGATTAAAAGTATTTCTTTTATTATTTTTCTTTGATTAAATAAAAAAAAAAAGATTAAATAATCTGGCAGATTTCTGAGTGCTATATAATGAAAAAGAATATTATTTCAACATGTTTCTAATCTCATATAATGAATCCAATTTGATAAACTGATTAAGAAAATTAACATTAACTTGCAATCTAACATATTGTAAGCTTAACACTGGAGAATATTTGAGAGATGGATACCTATATATACAGGTTTTATTTTACTGCATTTATCTTTGCCAGTGATAGATTAAGATATCTGTTGTTACAAGTCTATTTTAAAACAATTTTTAAATATGAATATGGATACATATATACTGGCATTATTTTACCACATTTATCTCTGCCAATGATAGCTGTTGTTACAAGGCTACTATAAAACAATTTATAAATATGAATATGGATGCCTATATACAGGTTTTATTTTGCCACATTTATCTTTGCCAATGATAGATTAAGATATCTTTTGTTACACTAAAAATCAAATCATAAATATAAATCATTGAATTTATATTGTTTTTATTTTGCAAAATAACCTTTACGCTCAGTGCTTACAATGATGTCCACCATAAATGTATCTAAAATAGTATTTCTCTGTAAAGTTCTTTGGTTTTATTATTGAATTTGTTGGGAGGAAAATGTCAGACTGACTTTTATAATCAGCATATCTTAGCAATTGAGTTATTTGTTGGACACTTTTCCTTTGTAAATTCTCAGTTTGGTCTCTACATGAACAATATAACATATGCCATAAAACTCTAAAAAAATAACCTCTGCTGTCATCCAATTTGCTGTGAGAAAATGTCAATCAGATTTTGATGATATACGGATCTTTGCTCAGGAGCTGTTGAGCTGGACATTGACTCTCCCTGCATGGTTACACAGTTCAGCGATTAGTCTGCTTAGTCTGCACTTAACAGACATGAGTACTGGTTCATAAGCTGCTGCTGCAGGCACAAATGAAGACTGATTCAGCCACCGGGGCTTGCTGTCAGACTGAGTACTTTTTGGTACATCATCAGAATCAGTAATCAGCTCATGGGATTCTGATCGAGCTGCTGTCACGATATTCATGCCAAAGTCACACAGAGCACAGCTGAGGGAGAAGTTATCATGCATTCAAACATACTTTCCACAGTTCCTGTCATTTTGAGGTACAGAACAGAGTAGAGGTGAAAATTTTCCTGCTTTCAAACGTACCCCTCCCACAAGTCACTGTCATGCTGACAGAGGTACACAGAGCACAGCAGAGGTAGAAATTATCTTGCATTCAAATATATATCTCTTTGAAAAGTTACTGCCATGCTGAGGTACACAAAGCACAGCAGAGGTAGAAATTATCCTGCATTCAAACCTATCCCTTCCACAAGTAACTGTCATGCTGAGGTACAGAGTATAGGGTACAGCAGAGGTAGAACTTATCCTGCATGCAAACATACCCCTTCCACAAGTTACTCATGTTTTTTTTTTTATATTTTTAAACAAAAATTTTTAAAACAATTTTTATTTTGGTGAGGTAACTGCCTCTATTTTTTAATGCTTGCTTAACTATGTACTATATACATCTGCAGAGTTCCACTGCGGTTTTGGACTTTGTGATTGGGGCTTATAGTCCATTATCCTGGTGTCAACCAGGCTCAGTGTACCACTCCTGCAGGATCTGGGTTGAAACACAACTGTAGGGCACAGTCTCCCCATTGAGCCTGCAGAGCACTCACCCTGGGTGGGGAGCCAACTGTGAAATATGTTACTGCCTCAGCTGAGATCTGAACTCACAATCTCCTGCCTTTGAGTCCAGTGCTCTACCCCTGAGCCACAGAAGCCAGTTTTTACTGTCATGTTAAGGTACAGAGCACAGCAGGGGAAGAAATATTCTTGCATTCAAATATACCCCTTCCACAAGTTACTGCCATATTGAGGTTAAGAGCACAGGCAGAAAATATCTTGCATTCAAAGATACCCCTTAACTACTGTATGGATGAATCTGTTTACCAATGGGGAATCTCAATATGAGTCCTGGTATCTTAGTTATCAACTCTCTCATCTATTCTGTCTTAATTCAAAGTAGTGGTGGGAGTCGGTTCCTTTTTCACAATTGACCATTGGTTGGAGCAAACTGGTTGATGATTGATTATTAATCGGTTCAGACAAATATAAAGAAATATGCAATTATCTGTGAAACTGTACTTTCTTAACCAAGCCTTTCTTACCCATGTCTTAGTAATTAGTCTACCTTCAGAAGTTTTTGCCTTTTTTAATATTTTCTATAAATTTAAATTCACATTCTGCTTAAACTTGACTTGTATGTTGCTACCACAGGTCACAGTAAATGTGGGTTTGTGTTTCCCAATAGTTTTCTGTAATGTGCAAGCATTTCTATAATATACATCTTTGTCCTTGTAAATGGATCTCCGGCCTTGCAGGTAAAGTGCCACTGGTAAATTTAACCATTTGTGTCAGTCATGACCAGGCTGACAGATAACCGTGTTTGACTTTAGTCCAGGACTGTACACATAATTCAGTACTGGTGACACATGTAACAAGTTCTCACTCCAAACATTCCCTCATTAAAGGGAATATCAGAGATCTAGAGTCTGCTACTTACATATATGAAACATCAACAATCATGGGTAATGTAATATCCCAAATTCTTTAAAACTACATATATACAATAATTATTATTGATTATCTGTGTTCTTTTGTTTAACTGAGGGCTAAATCAGGAATTCAAAGATATGCCAATAATCAAGCACATGCTTTCTGGCCACATGTCAGACACGTAATCCAGGAAACAGCTCGAGCCTTTCTTCAATTGACACTGCTCATACCATAATTAGTCTGCAGTCTGAAAACGCTTCTATATTGACTAATACTTTGACTGTATGCCATCATTGGGAATTAAGGTTTCATGATCTATGAGAATTATAAAATCTTCCTGTACTGTATAAAAAGATAGTCAAATTACTTGGTATTGCTAAATTGAAATGATTAAAATAGAAAAATATAAACTTTTTTATAGCTCAGCTGACTATAAGTCATCTGAGCTATAGTCGTGGTCCTTTGTTCGTCATCCATCCGGCCGTCAGTCTGGCCGTTAACAGGGCAAGTTTAAAAACCACTGAATCTACAAATCCAAAATTTTGCATAGTTAGATGTCCCCAAAATCTCTTACCATACCAAAAAAGGGTCACTATGACTACGTTCCTTTGAGATATTAAGGAAAAACCTCCGTTTTCCATAAACAAGGCCTACAGGCCTAATGCAAACCTGTGCATTAGGAAATGCACCAGGTATAATGCTTCAATGCTGAACCATTACTTCTCATATACATGAACAATGCAAGTACTAAACATTTCGAATAAGAAACAATTACACAAACATCACTGCTGAAATTCTGGCATGGGTGCACACAACACAAAAATGATTGTAGCTGGCACCACCAGTCTTGTATACAACAAAGCTACCAGAGATATATACATATGCACAATTTCAGGCTGATATATCAAATTCCTCTGTAGAAATAAGCAGGCACATACACTGTGCAAAAGTCATTATAGGTGGCGACACCTGTCTTGTGAACGAGAAAGCCATCAAAGACACATAGACTGGTCAAAATATCAGGCCAATACATCAAACTTACCTTGAGTCTGATGCATGGGGCTGACCAGGCTTAGGTGAGAAAGGCAGTTGCCCAAAGTGAACTGTGACAAATTTGCTAGCTGGCTCAGGCTACTGCACTAAGTGAACTCATGACCTGCACCTGGCTAGACTGAGTGAACTTTTGACCTGTACCTGGCTGCACTGAGTGAACTCTTCACCTGTTGCATAATCTGACACAGTTGGTAGTCCAAATGCAGCCCTGTGGGGCATGACACCCATGAGGTGATCACATGGTGGCCATGAGGTGTTCACATGTCACCCATGAGGTGATCACATGCCTTGTGTTTGGCTGCACTGACTGAACTCTTGATCTATATCTGGCTGCACTGAATGAACTCTTGATCTGTTGCCAAATCTGAAACAGTTAGCAGTTTCTCAACCTATTTAAAAATACAAACACAATCTTGGTCTGTTGGTCAATCTGTTTACACATACTGAAAGACTTTGGCTAAAATGCTTTTTTTCAAGCTGACATATTTATAAACTTATTATCAAAATATCTAAAATAACAAAAGATGCAGTTCTTTCATTGTTTAAGGTCCAATAATTCTGCCAAAAATCATTCAAGTAAACTTGAACAAAGGCCACCTAAGAATAATTTTTTTGCAATGTTACAGAAGTTATAATTGAAACAATAATTTTGTAGAAGAACAGTTTTGCAGTCCTCAGTTTGAAATAGACATAATAATGGCCATAAGTCCAATTTAAGCTTTTCTGATATGATTGAAAGAACCATGTCCTAGGGATAATTCTTTTGAAAAATTTAACGATTCAACTTGACAGTTTCATCATAAACATTTTAAGCTGAAAGAGGCTAAAATTACGAGGTTTTTGCTAATAAAAAACAGGTCAATGTAGATGGCACCACAAAATCTGCAACTTCAAATATGAGTCATGTGCCAACATTTGTACAATACTAGGTAATGCTAGCTTCTGTCATTTCTGAGATTACTATGTCAGTATGCTTAATTGGCCAAATGACTGTTCAAATTTGTGTAACACCACTTAAATTCATCAAATGCAAACCATTTGAACAAACTTGAAAGGGCTTGCCTCTATGATCATTTTTGTAAAATATTGAACAATTTGGCTGGACCGTTTACAAGAAGAAGACTTTTAAAGGTTTTTCAGCTTTTTCCCTATAAAATCTAAGTAAATGCAGATAGCAAAAAATTAAGCTGAATCCCACAACATTTGATATGTGACAGATTATTGCAATAAATCTAGGGATGGTAGCTCCTGCTTTTCCTGAGAAATTATGGGTTAATGTACAGATGACCAATGACCCCTGTACAAAAAAAGGTCAATGCAGGTGGCGCCACCAATACCTGAATTTCATATATGATTCATGTGACCAACACTTGCATAAAATTTGGTGATGATAGCTCCGGCCGTTTCTGGCTCCGGCCATTTTAGTATGCTTTTTTGGACAGTTAGCTAAGTTTAACTTCCTGTAACTCAGCCAAAATTCACCAAACTTGAACCATTCGAACAAACTTGAGAGAGATGGTATAAAAGATTATTTCTGTGAAATATTGAACAATTTGGCTTGACTGTTTCACCGGAGAAGATTTTTAAAGGTTTTTTACCTTTTTCTCTATAAAATCTAAGAAAGTGCAGAGTTTTTCAGATGGCTAATTTTTTGCATTTAATTTCATGATACTAGCAATAGTTGTTTTGGAAATAGAATGGGTTAACAACGACGACAGACGATGCCAAACCATCGAATTAGCTCACAGGTTCTCTAAAAATTACTACAGATGCATATTGAATGCATAATTATAATACAGATACATCTCACTAATGGCAAAATCTTGAATAAAGTTGAGTATGGATACCAATTATTTATGATCCATGTACAGCCATCTTTATACACCCACAGAGAGCTGTATACCTGTGATTGTAAACACAGCATTTATAAAGCATAAATCTACATTTTTTAAAAGCTTTTAAAAACATTCTTTTCAATATTAACCATAGATAACCTGAAATCTAAATGTCTAGAGGCATTATGTAATGGATGCTGATAAACTGGTGCCAGGCTAGATGTATCTGCTTCACACAGCTAACATATATGGTAAAATGACTCAATTCAATCTTTATAATTCAGCCAAAATTCATTCTTTGGAACCATAAAAGACAATTATTATAAGAAGTATTCAGCGGATCATTCCAGTAAAATATTAAACAAATTTGCCTCAGTGGCGTCAGTCGAAAAAAGTTTTGCAGGTTTATAACTCATATGGGAAAATACAGCAAAATGGCTAAGTTAAGCTTCCCATAACTCAGCCAAACTTTACTGAACCAATACCATTTGAACAAACTTGAATTATCAACATCTAAGGATAATTTATGTGTGAGAATTTAGCCCAGTGTTTTTGAGAAGAAGTTCTTTGTAGTCACTGAGCTAAAATGGGCTGTTATGGCATATGACTAAATTCAGCTTCCCATAACTCAGCCAAACGTCACTGACCTGAGACCATTTGAACAAACTTCAGAAAGCACTACCCTAGGATCATTTCTGTGCAATATTGAACAATTTGGCCATATGGTTTCAGAGAATAAGTTTTTTGTAGCAGTCATTATGATACGGGCACTGATGACCCCCATACAAAAAAGGCCGATGAAGGTGATTCCACCAATACCTCAATTTCAGATATGACTCATGTGACCAACGTTGGCATAAAATTTGGTGATGATAGCTTGAGGCATTTCTGGGATTGTAATTTAAATATGCTTTTTTGACAGATGACTAAGTTCAACTTCCTGTAACTTGGCCAAAAATCACCGAACTAAAACCATTCGAACAAACTTGAGAAAGATTGTTCCAGGAATCATTTCTGTGAAATATTGGACAATTTGGTTGAACGGTTTCGGAGAAGAAGATTTTTAAAGCTTTTTAAGCTTTTTCCCTATAAAATCTAAGAAAATGCAATTAGCCAAAAAATAAGCAAAAATAAGAGTTTTTTCGAAGACTAATTTTTGCATAAAATTTCGTGATGCTAACTCATTTTCAAGATAGTATAGGTTAACGTACAGACGACAAACGACGGCCGACGGATGCCAGACGACGCCACACCATCACATAAGCTCACAAACTCGCTAAAAATGCAGTTAGCCAAAAAATATGCAAAATCCAATAGAGTTTTTTAGATGACTAACTTTTTGCATAAACTTTCGTGATGCTAACTCTTGCCGTTTTCAAGATGGTATGGGTTAACGTACAGACGACGGATGACGGCCAACGGACGACGCCACACCATCGCATAAGCTCACAGGTTCGCTAAAAAGCCATATATATCAAAACCACTGACCTTTTTTTGATCATATTTAGTTAGACTGGCCCAGTCAATGAAATTGCTCTTAATTGTTGCTTCTGACAGAGAAACCAAACGTTCTCTCACTGTACTGCACGCATAGTGTTTAGTAATTTCCACTCTCTGACCCTCTTATTTCATCGAATGGTAAACTTGGGCTGTACCAGACAGTCAGCGCCACACATCACCGCCTCGCTGAACTAAGGTCTTTCCCAGTGACGTAGGGATTAATTATAGTGGTCTTTCCCAGAATTTTTTTTTATTTTCAAAACCAACATGGGTTATCCAGTAACTGCCTATTGTGGGCTTCTAGCTTGCTATTTATATACCCATCTGATCAGTCTTAATATTTTAAGGCCCTTGGCTATTTTGAATACGGCAAGACTTTCAACACTATATATATAACCCTAATCCTCAGTGAGCCAGTACACGTGTGTTACCGTTTATTAGACCATCGCTTTTCAAGGCAGGCCGGTTTGAAAATGTATCACTAGCTCAGCCAATCAGCGTGAGATATTCAGGTCGACAGGCGATGAACGCAGTCATGTAGCGGCTGGCTGAAACGATCACGGCGATCAGCATATTGGCAGCTTAACAGGGGCAAGACTTTCAAGTGTAACTTGAACACTAACAAATACACAGTACAAAGTAGATGCGACAGTTTCTACATTGCATTTTCATTTGGCCCATGGACTGTAGTGTTCAACAGCAGAGATATATCAAAGGACACGAAGGTGCATGTATGGACTTTCTGAAAACATGATTTCAGTGCGAATGTTACCAAGCGGGTTGACCTGTCTATTACCATTGTGACCGCTGCTAGCGTCTGCATAGCAACGATGCCATTCACAGGAGGCGTGACGGCCTGATATGCAAATGCGAGGGAATCGTCAGGAGCCTTGTGACACCCTAATATGCGAATTTCAGGGATTCACCATGCGGACTTTACAGGGCTTTAGTGATTTGAGCTGGTACTGAGTTACGTCTATCGGTACATGGAACGTTTTATTTTAAGCATTTTAATAGTAAACGTAAATACACTAAAGCCCAGGCAGGGCTAATATTTAGTATGCATATTCTTCCATACATTTTCTATTAACATACCAAAAATTAGGTCAGTTTTGCGAATTGTTTTAAGTAATTGGCCCAAACATGATGCAATTTTTAAAAAATCAAAAAATATATTTACTCACTTAACATGAAAATTGCTGAAGCTGGAGACTTTTTTTTCAGGGATATAATTTTTTTTAAACAAGATTCAATTGTTTACCCAAAATAAGATCTGAAATTTGCCAATTTTTTAAGTTATAAGCATAAATAAAATATTGATACCTTAAATTTTGTCCAACTTTAGCAACGGCAAAGGAATTGATTGAAAAGAGTAGCTTTTATTCAAGTTTTCATACACCATGTCAAGTGTTGTACACATCAAGCCCACCTAGTAGTACAACCTTAACTTGTGTTATGTAACACCCACTCAGGCAGCTTGCCTTGGCTTAGCTTGGCCACTATTAGCAGGCTTCCCCTCTGTCCTGCACTTCCCCGCCCCTCCCCCCTCCCCAGGTGGTGCATAAACTAGATGAATGTTATAATTTTCTGTATTTGATTCATTCTTATTCTAGGCTATTTTAGATTTTGTATTGTACCACCAGGGTTAGAATGATTAAAGTGCACATTTAACTGTGTCAACAATGTGGTGTATTGTTATGCAGGTGTGGATATTCATCAGATAAGGAATTCCTCATTCAGAAGAGTAAAAACTCAACCAGGCTTGAAACTGACTAGATTAGAATTTGGTCAAGTTTAAACTGGACTGGCCCAGATCAAAATTTCAATCTGGGCCAAACCAGTTTTAAAATGGGCCAGCCAAGATTAAAATTTTGATCTAGGCCAGCCCAAATTACAATCCTCTGGTTAAGTCTTAAGGATTGAAGTCTGGTCTGGACTGATTTTAAACTGGGCCAGCCCAGATAAGAATTTACATCTGGACTGGTCCAAATTACAATCCTGTAGTGGACCCAATTTAAACTGGGCCAGCCTTTAAACTGAGCCATTTCTCTGTTAATTTATTTTACCAGCTTTATCTGCTTTACATTCATGAACTGGCACCAAGTTTTCATTCCCAAAAGGAGAATGTGTTAAATTCCTCCTCACAAGGAACTCCTCCCTTAAGAAAATAAGCCCTTACAGATATTTGAAATATGGGTTAACTGGGATACAGCAAAATACAGCCGAATCCTGATTTCAATTAACCTTCCATTAGACGTCTACATTTGATACATTCATGTAACAATGTAAACATATTTTCTTGTTTCCTTTGGGTTCTAAAACAACTAATTAAATATATTAATTTATACATGACATGTTATCTTGTAAAAAAATATATTTTTTGAAACATAATTTTTTTAACTGTGACAGATTAAAGCTAACCTGTCTTATAAGGACACCTTGCTATTAAGGACAAAATGTGTCAATCCCTTGACTGTCCTGATTAGACAGGTTTCATTTTAGTAGCAGCACATAATGCATATTCAAAACAAAAATTCAGCAATCAAAATCATTGGAATCCATCAATTCCTCTTTTGAGAGAGCCTGTACACATAAAGGTATCAACTAGGCAGACAAACAGTCAGGCAGCTAGACAAACAGAAAGACAAGCAGAGATGAGGGAATGAGAAAGAGGTCAGTTAAGTAAAAATTACTCTAATATTGATATTCATCATGGCAACAGACTGACAGAGACCGAATGTCAATATGAGTCCATCAGCAATTTAGTGATACAATCTCAATAGGTATATAAACCTCAATGGGTGATACTCTAAAATTATCAGTCTACCTGATGTGTTAGGCATGATCTGATATGGGCATGATCTGATAAGACCAGCATACGGTGTGATGATAATGACACTGAAAATGACAATGAACTGTACAATTGGCATCTTGTGCAGGCATGTAGTTTCCATGTGTTTCTCTTGGCCAAGCTCAGAGCACAGACAGCTTGTGACCTGTTGTAATTGGTTCGTGCAAGTTTGATGTTGATGAACTGTAAATCCAGAAATACATATTTTTCAAGGGGCCTAATCACTTACAGAGTATGCTGAATTAACACAAAAAACAGCGTGTTCTCTTTTAAATAAATTGGTACCTGCAAAAATATTGCCCTGAAACTGTTGGCTTACTCATGTATAAGATTTTAAAAACAGTTGACCAGGCGCAATTACAGGCATCAACATAAACAGTGCATGGCCGCCAAAATGTAATACATGTTCCAGATGGCTGAAACATCACATGTTGCAGTGACTCAAACCTGGGACCAGATACACGGCCTGTGCTATTCATGTCATTTCCACTGAGGCCCCCGGAACGACCTATCATACAAAGCTATTGTGGCAGGTTCTACAATGAATTTACATAGAATTTATATTCGCAATGTCCATCCAGCAGAGATATATCAGGGGACATGAAGGTCAATGCATGGACTACTTTGGACTACCCTTTGGTTGGGATCTGTCAAGCATACTCAAAATCACACCTCTGGTCACACTCCGGTCTGTTATTGTAGACAGACACACGTGGACGGTGTTTACTTACACACAAAACCATATCAATGTGTTTACCGGCTAAAAGGGAGTTACTGAGACTGCATGCTGGAGCTTTTGCTTGGAAACTTTTGTATAAAGCAAAAGTGAACAGAGAGTGTGAAAAAATAGAAATAATGATGCTCCTGAATATGTCCCTTTGATCTTTTCCAAAAATGAGTTAAATGATATTGGCCAAAATAAAAATAATTTACTGTTGTTTAAAATTTATCATCAAATCCTGTTATCCTGTGGGACTGACCTTACTGCACAGATGTGGTTACCCACAGTGCATAGTGAAAAAACACACAACCCCTCTATTTTAAAGAAAAATAATTAGGTATAATGTTTTCTCCAAAGAAACAAGTTCAGCTTATGCAATATCTATGGTGATAATGGCAGGGTGTATTGTATTATCAAACATTTGGAGCTTGAATATGTTTGATAAACCTGAGCATCAACAATATGAAATACCAATTAATGTTCATCATCATCATCATCCAGTGGAAGCCAGACAGATCCAGAGAAAAAAAACCCCAAAGGCTGGTTTGCCAATATGTTTCAGTCAGAAATGGGTCAAAGGGTAACAAACAACTTTTTATTCAATATACTAGTAAACCTTTCCAAAGAAATAAGCTCATATTAAGATTGCAGTACTTGAACATGATCAAACAGATCAAAGTCAAAGCCTTACGACCTGCCTGCAACCACTCACTCACAACGCCACATAAATCCACGGGAAATGCATGTCTTAGGCAAAGCAGTGCCTTTGTCCACCCAGCTGAACAAATGGAAATTCCATTAAGTGCCAACTATACGTGATAGGTCCTTCCAATTTATTGTCTGTGGCCAGGCCTTGTCCTGTTCTGCAGGAGCTAATACTGTGAATGGAATTAAACTACAAAGCTGCTCTGTCATGAATTCATTGTTTTTTTTTTCGTTCTCATATAATTTTATATGTCAGCCTTCTCCATCATGGCTCTTGACTGAAACATACAGCTTGACTTTAGTTATTTTATTGTGTGTGTGTGTGTTTCAGCCAGCAAGTCTGACACATTTTCTTGTTAGAGGAATATAAAAGATGTCAGCTTAGATGTCCAATCCTGGATTCTACAGGCTTGCACACCGATGACTACTGCAGGTGATTTGATCTTTTCCAACCCCCATGATGACATCAGTCATTTACACCCTTCTGCCAAAGGTCATTTCTGCTCAAAATTAATCTCTTCTGCTTAGGCAGTGAGCATGTTCTGTTTACATTTTACATGCTTATGCTTACAAAATATTATACCTTATCCTTGAGTTCCTTATCACATAAACACACATGCTTATGTAATCTGCCTTGAAATAATTCTTACCCAACATATCTGAAAGGACTAAATTACTCTCTTCACTACGTTTATACCTGTACTGCTGGTGTATTTAGAAGCCCCTGTGCATTGTGGGTGGCAGATAATGATTCAAGCCAACAAACCCTAACCAGCAGAGTCATACTCTCGATTCTGAATCCGATTCTGCAAAGTGTGCAGTCATTTACTGACGTATAAATCAGGACAATTTCTGCCTAAATTATATAAAATTTAAGTCCAATTATGTACTAATGCCTGCCATGGTCAAATATGAACATTATTAAGTTTACCATGACCACCTTCAAAATCAGAAATGTCAACAGTTCAGTTATATGACTTTTATTAAATTTCCATTTCTTCAGGTGTATTCGTATCTATTCATGAATGCAAAATAAATATTGATTGATTGATATATTTTATTCACAACAACAAACACATACAGATCACAATAAAATGGATAAATATAAAATATACATATATCTATCAAAATTATATTAAAAAAATCTGCAAGTGTTAAAAGCCATGAAAAAGGAGCACTAAAAAGTAACCTTACGTTTGTGAGGTATACTTATTTCCATAGTGGACCTTGAAACACATTTAACAAGATGGCAGACCATGCATACAATTTAGATAATTTATCATATTAGTTGATTTCAAAGTGCTGACTAAGACTATCGAATATGGAACACTTATACATGTACATATGTCAGTCAGTTACATATATGTAAAAACTATTGACTACAAAATTTTAAAAATTACAGTGATAATAATAGTTACATGTATAGTTTAAAACGACTGATTGTTCATAATTAAAAAAAAAATAATAACAGAATAACTAAAAAAAAAAAAAAACTAAGAGTGACAAAGACATCCATGTAACTGTGAGTTACATCTATTAAATACTGTAACGAGATTCAAAGATAAAAATGACCATGATTAATAATTATGTAATAAAAATTCCATTTTCCAGTTCCTTCATTTTCCTAAATAAGTAGTCTTTGCAGTTCTTCATAAATAATTTGATTATTTATTATACTGTTTGAAGTTTTAATACTAGATGGCAATTCATTCCATAATTTTATTCCATTAAATTTAAAACTATATTTACCCTGAGTTTTGACTTGAGGTACAACATAAGCTTGATTACTTCTTCGTGTGTTGTAACAATGTCTAACAGGTTCCATATCACTAAGGTATGCCGGAGCATGATGAACATGAATATTATACATTAGACCCAGTGTTAAATATTCAACCCTATGTGAAACATCCAACCATTTCAGCTTTTTAAAGTCACTTACTCTTAGGCTTTGTCTATTTGAAGCTAATTAAATTCACGTTAATTAATGTTAATTAGTTATGAGTAAAGGTATTTATGCAAAGGACATTCAATATCTATTATGTGACAATAAACAGGATTTAAGTCATAATGAATACATGAAACAAGACAAAGGATGTGTTTCAATGACTTGGCTGACAAACCTCATCTGCATATGAATGGTGGGACATTTCCATTTTCCTGTATGTGAACTAGAATACAGAGAACAGCCTGTTACCAGGTTCTAGCAGAGTAAGTATTTTTAATTAATTTTTATGTAAAATCCACACAGATGGTAAAGTAAATTGTCACTTGCACACCAAAGTCCTTAATAAAAAATGATGAAATCTGTTAGGTCAAGTAAACCCCTTGAAAAATATGACACCCTTGAATGTTTAAAATTGCCGAGATGATGTCACATTTACAAACTAGAATACGGGTGGTCAACAAGCGACTATGTGTATCCGCCAAAATCAGGGGAGGACAGGTGAAGTGAGGCATAAATTTAGAGGCAAGGGGAAATAGAGTTACATGTGTTACATATTAGAATGGATCTCTGCCACATAAACATGATTGTAGGTGGCAACACCTGTTATTTGAACGAGAAACTATCCAAGATGTATACACATGCAAAATTTTATGTGGAAAAGTCAAACCACTGCAGAGATATGAGTGATTTTATCCCACAGCAGACAAACAGATGGACGCTGTGCAAAAATGGCTGCAGGTGGCGCCACCATTTTTGTGTATGTTATAAAGATATCCAAGGGCTACATTTGTGTAAATTTTTTTTCCTGATTGGTTAAACGAGTCCGGAGATATAAGCATTAATGTCTGCAGCGTGAATGTGAATGTAGGTGGCGCCACCTGTCATAAAATCAAGAAAGCTATGCGGGATGTATACACATGCCAAATTTCAGGTAATTTGTTCAAACCACTGCAGAGATATGAGTGATTACAACCCGAGGCAGACAAACAGATGGACGCTGTGCGAAAATGGCTGCAGGTGGGGCCACCATTTTTGTGTATGTTATAAAGCTAACCAAGGGCTACATTTGTGTAAAAAATTTTTCCTGATTGGTCGAACAGTTCCTGAGATATGAGCTTGGGTGTCTGCAGCGTGAACATGAAGGTAGGTGGCGCCATCTGTCATAAAATCAAGAAAGCTATCTAGGATGTATACGTATGCCGAATTTCAGGTGAATTAGTCAAACCACTTCAGAGACATGAGTGATTTTAACCCAAGGCAGATGAACAGATGGACACTGTGCATACATGGTTGCAGGTGGTGCCACCTTTTTTTGTGTATGTTATAAAGCTATCCCAGGGCTACATTTGTGTAAAATTTTTTTCCTGATAGGTCAAACAGTTCCTGAGATATGAGCCTGGATGTCTGCAGCTTTAACGTAAATGTAGGTGGCGCCATCTGTCATAAAATCAAGAAAGCTATCTATGATGTATACGTATGCCGAATTTCAGGTGAATTAGTAAAACCACTGCAGAGATATGAGTGATTTTAACCTAAGGCAGACAAACAGATGGACGCTGTGCAAAAATGGCTGCAGGTGGCGCCACCATTTTTATGTATGTTATAAAGCTATCCAAGGGCTACATTTGTGTAAAAAAATTTTTCCTGATCGGTCAAACAGTTCCTGAGATATGAGCATTAATGTCTGCAGCGTGAATGTGAATGTAGGTGGCGCCATCTGTCATAAAATCAAGAAAGCTATCTATGATGTATAAGACTAATTTCAGGTGAATTAGTCAAACCACTGCAGAGACATGAGTGATTTTAACCCAAGGCAGATGAACAGATGGACACTGTGCTAACATGGTTGCAGGTGGTGCCACCTTTTTTTGTGTATGTTATAAAGCTATCCCAGGGCTACATTTGTGTAAAATTTTTTTCCTGATAGGTCAAACGGTTCCCAAGATATGTGGGTTTATAGGTGGAAACAGACGCACAATCGGATGCTGGGCAGAGAGGAAAGGTCAGAGGTCAAGGTCACTTGGTTAGGCACCACTTCACATGTGACCTGATAATTTGTGTAAGTTCCATTTGGCGGATACAATTAAATTATACCATGAAGCTATTTTGAATTAAACTAATGTTTATGAAGGTAAATGGAGTTCTTCCTTAAGTGAAGCTTCACACCAAATTGATTTTTTAACAAGGGACCTATGGGTCACGGCGCTCAGCTGATCATGATTGAACTATAAATGTATCACCATTGTGATACTATATTTAGTCAACAAACCTTATGAATATCATGGACCTATTAGGCTATTATAAAGGAATATAATGTAATATGCGAGTAAATCATGTATGAAATTACCGGACTGATGGATTAATATGAAGTAAATATAGTGGTTTATTTTTTATTTATTTGGGAGCTGTTGAAAATAGCAATATATTTGAGCAAATATGAATGCAATGACAGTACACTCAGCAGTGGTAGAATGATGAAAAGGCTATTTGTTGAAGGATCTATAGTGTATAGAAGTCCGCAAGATTTCAATTTGACATATATAATGTTATTATTAACTATGCTGAAGAGTGGATTTATGAATTGTGACTGTATGACATGTTATCTCTTAGGTCTTGACAAGGTACATTATATTGATGCCCACCACATCTACATATTACACAATATTGACATAATTTCTGGCACGTACATAGGCAACAAACAGTTATACAATATATAAAAATATGAATATATCTGATTCAACTTGTTCTCGTTTACTGAGGCTGACATTGGGATGGGGTTCGGAGAAGGAAACAGTGTGGGCAGCAAGGAGGGTTGGATGTAGAGAGAAAAGGAGATAGAGGGAGAGGGAGGGAGCATTCAACAGTACTTAAACACCTGGAAGGTTAAAATCTCAAATATTATGAAATGTAGATAAAGTCTGAGAGAAAGAGGTAATCTAGGCTATGGTTGGTTGATATGATTGAAGAAATTGTTGCAAATAATATTTTAAGGTCTGACCTTGCGCTTTCATTGGATACCTTTTTGACAGGCTGTTGACAGTTCAACATTTTACACATTTGTCTAATGAGATCCAATTTTTTAAATTTAAACTTTAATTAAACTGTTTTTTCTATTTTATGATATGTATACAGTTGCTATAAAATCCCCACTCCACAGGCGGAAGGACTTGATGGAGGGGGGGGGGGGGTATTACGATGGGAGTTACAACGCCTCTGTCTCTCTGTATATATTTTCTTCAAATTATTAAATTTTATGCTATAGCAATAGCACTTTTGTTGACAGTGCGAAGGAGCAAGGACTTAGTGGGGTGGGGGAAGGGGATGGTGGGAGTTACAATACCCTTGCATATACGTACAGGATATGAAATTTAATTAATCAGAGCTTACAGGAAAAAAAAGTTTATTCATAATTATTAAATATTTAAAACAGGCAAGAAAGCTAGAGAAACAAAGCATATAATTTTAATTCCCATTCTTCTGAGCCAGGAAATTATGAACAATTTTTACATAAATTCCTTTTTTTATAACATCATTTTTTTCCAGGTTTGAAAATGTAACTATACATTTAGAGTATAACATATATATGTGAATATTTCAGTTGATTCACATTTCTTTATTGCATCAACATATATATCTAATAAATAAGGTTTATAGTACCTGTCAACATAATGGGGTGGAGGGAGGAAGGGAGGCATAGGGGTGAGAGAGAGAGAAAGAGAGAGAGAGAAAGAGAGCTAGAAAGAGAGAAAGGGAAAGAGAGAGAGGAGAAAGGCTCTCTGGTAATTACTGCCTGACCCAGCCTGACCCAGACACTCACAGAAGCAGTAGGCAAGGAGTGAAGGTGTTATGTAACAGCCTGGAACACTGTTAACCAATGACTTGATGTAAACATTCAAGACATGGTGCTATAAATATGGGTCACTGTGCTCAGCTGAAGTTGGCCTTGAAGGTAAAAATCTAAAATAATAATGGAGATCAAGTCTAAGATGAAAAGGTAATATATGCCATGGCTGGTTGACATGATTGGTTTGTATTGATGAGTGAGAAATTGTTGCAAATAATATTTTGACCAAACCATGCATTCTCTAATGTCAAAATTGAAGCATGTGAGCAGTTTGTGAACATAAGATGTACATTATTACCATGATCATTGGCTGGCTTTTTGATAGTTTGTTGACAGTTCAGTAGTTTACACATTTGCTCAATTGGATCTATTTTACATAATATATATTATTAAATATATGTATTTTTATTTTATAAAATGTATACAGTTGAAATATAACTGCTGTCTCCAGTCCCCAGATGCAAGAACCTGGTGGTGGTGGTTGGGGGGGGGGGGGCTGGAATGATGGGAGTTACAACATCTCTGTATTAACATAGTGTATATACATATATGATTTCCACTTAATTCAACAATACTTACAGGATTAAATAGTCCATTCACAATTACATAATATTTAAAAAAGGACAGACAGACTGTTAGACAAACAAAGCTGATAATATATTTTAATATTTTAAAGTTTTTCATCTGCAATATTACACATCTGAATACATAAGTTGCTTTCAAATTTCAGACTTTAATGGCTTAAATCCATACACATACAGCATATGAAAGTTATTTCAACAGTGCTTAAAGGAAAAATTTCATAATTAGTATATATATTTAATGATAATTGAGAGATGATGGACAGACAAGAGCTGATCACTTTATGTTCCATTCTCCTGGGGCAAGAATATGTTTCAATATTAGATCTTAATTTTTTCTTATCCAATTATCTTTCAAATTGAAAAAATTGTACACATTTGCAATAATAACTAATGTCCCAGTGCACAGGTGACGGTGAGGTGCTAAGGATCAATGACAGCCGGGGGGGGGGGGGGGGGGGGGGGAAGAGATGGGATTAACAACACTTTTGCATAAACATTCAGGGCAAACAAAGCCTGATCTCCAATTCTGCTGAGGCTCGAAAATAATGAACACATGTTTGTATTAGATCCTCATTTTTTTATTTTAAGTTTAATTTGTATACATTTCCAATATAACATATATTTCTGAATATAAATGTTGATTCATAATTCTAAATTGCATCATCATAAATCTCAATCTTGTCATGTAACACCACATCATGCATAAAAATGTATATTTATATATTCATGGGGGGGGGGGGAGGGGGTGTGATATGAGAACAATTGTACACCTGTCACACCAGGGGATCTCCCCCAGTGACTGAAACAAATCAGGAACCCTGGCATAGCTGACTTCCAGTGACCTGGAGTGCCCTACCTGCATCTGGAACAAAGCAAGTGACTACAATAGACCCTCAAGATAAAATTCAATAACTAGCCTAATTTTCAACCTTTCAGTTTCAAATTTCAGATTTAAACACATTAAATACTTATGTTTACATTCTGAGAAAATTAAATCAACAGTACTCAGAGGGAAAAAAGTGCCATGGTCAAAGTTGGGTAAAATTTCAGGTACTGATTTTATGTTTATGCTAATAACTTATAAAATTTACAAAATACAGATCTAATTTTGGGTATACAATTGAATCTTAATTAAACAAAGTTATATACTTAAAAAAAATTCTCTAGCTTCAATAATTTTCATGAAACCTGAGTAAATATTTTTCCTGATTTTTTACAAAGTCAATTTTGTTTGGGCACATAACTTAAAACAATTACGCAATACTGACATCATTTCTGGCATGTGCATAGCGAATGTATAGAAAAATATGTATATTATATATGATCAAAGTCAGATCAGTGGTTTTGATACTAGGCAGTCCTGAAGTGTAACAAAGGGTTTTTAATGAAAAAATGAAGTTTTTCATTAATATCTCGAAGGAATTAAGTTCTGGTGACCAAATTCTTGGCATGGTAGGGGATTTTGGAGACATCTTACTGTATGCCTAATTTAAGGAACTTAGAGCTGAAGCTGGGGAGCTGAGCTCTAGAAAACTGCATAACACTAGGTTGATGTAAACAATATGTGACATGGTGCTTGAAAACTTGAATAAAATCTACAGTTTTTGATCAACTGGTTTCAAATTTTAAATGTTATTAGTTGAAATGCTAACAAAAACATGCTTTGAAAATTAAATCCACAGCAGTTACAGGAAAAAAACGTGCCATGGTCAAAGTTTGGCAAAGTTTAAGGTACCAATTTTTTATTTTTGCTAATATTTAAAAAAATTTAAAAGATTTTGATCAAATTTTGGGTATACAATTTAATTTTGATTAATAAAAGTTATATTACTGGAAAAAAAGTGCTTAGCTTTAACAAGTTTTGTGTTAAGTGATCAAATTTTTTTCCTGATTATTTACAAAATGCATTATGTTTGGGCCCATAACTTTTTTAAATTATATAATACAGACCCAATTTCTGGCATGTACATAGAAACCATATAGAGGATTATTTATGGTAAATATGAGGAAAAACAGATGAGTGGTTTTTGATATTAGGCAGTCCTGAAGTGTGAAAATAGGATTTTAATAAAAAATTGAGGTTTTTCCTTAATTTCTCAAAGGAACGAAGTCGCAAAGACCCAGTTTTCGGCTTGGTAGGAGATCTTGGGGACATCTAACATTATGCTGAATTTTGGATTCCTAGGTCTTACGGTTTCAAAACGTGCCACATGTACGGACGGACGGACGGACGGACGGACGGACAGACGGACGGACGACGGACAATGGACCACGACTATAGCTCAGATGACTTATAGTCAGCTGAGCTAAAAATGTATTTAATTTTTACTAAATTTATTGTTCATTTACTCTTTTTAGTTACTTAATTTGATTTCTCCTTAAACAGACCAATATAAAGGGACTTCCTCCAGCCAAGCAATCATAAAGCTAATTAAATGCAGACTGTCACGACCAGGCAGGCTAATCATTCTATAGGCAGATAGCAGTAAAATACCGTAAAAACTCGCATATAAGTCGATCTCGCATATCAGTCGAGTATGAATTTTCAGGGTAAATATCAGGTAAAAATTTTTTCAAGCCATTCTGGAGGTTAAAACTGGTCTAAAGCAGCATACATGACCATCGAGAGTAGTGTGACAGGCCACTGGGGAAAGGTGAATTGTATGGCTGGCCACTCGTTTTTGACATTCATACCACTCCAATTTTTATTAAACTGTAAAAATGTCATTTGTTTTGTTGTGCAATCTATTTAAAAGTTATTGGGCATCATAAAGACTCTAAGAATAATAAATATAACAGGTCGATACTTTAGGTATTTTGCAGAAATGAAGATCGTCTGACACCCAGAATTGGCAGGTGCGCGATAATAGAACAGCCAAGGATTTCTCACACCTTCCGTCATTGCTCATTTATTTTAAACTTCTAATGATTGTTTGTGTCAGATATCAATAAAAACATGATTATTTAAGCGTGTTATTAAAACAGGATTGTCGCGGACTTCTACATTTAATATAATCTAAATTGAAAAGAACACGCGACCAAGCGAGTCGCCTGATAAGGCCGCCTGACAGTGAAAGCTGTCCTCAGCTTGGTCATATCCGTGTATCAAGGGCAGGAATTTTATGATTTTTATTATACATTCTGAGAAAACACAAGGCCGTAAACGACAGTTTTATTCAAGTTTTAATTAACTCCGGTCTTCCTTGCCTCCACAGACGGACGCACTAATGAACAATTACATGCGATATAACTGCATATATGCAGCGTAGTTATCCAGCATAGCGAACCGCAGAGTGAGAGCACGGAAGCCAGGGCAACATGTGGACAACACGTCAGTCGTTCTTTGATCAAACTCCGTTTTCCTATCTTTTTGATGAAAGTTTTCGTGAATGAATCATATATTTCACATTCTGTGGAGTACTAATTTTGACTAAGTCTTGCAGGTTTTATGTTCGTTTGTTCATAGCGATATCGATGTCAGGTCTAACTTCAGTCTATTTTTTTCCCCGAGCTTTGCTCAGTGCCACAGTCATTCACTACTATTTGGGGTGATTTTTAAGTAGGAACTTCCGAACAGAGAGATAATTTCCCCCGCGTGTAAGTACACAGGTGAACAGCGTGACCTAGTTTTGGGCTTCTTGGGACAGGCAGCCATCCCCGTACCGAGTGAGCGCTAATCGGTGCTGTAATCAGCCATCTGTCACATGTCTGTAGTTAAGATACCACGGCCCACAGGCTTTTACCGTTTACATGTTTGCAAACTTACGCAAGCACCAAATGCTTTTGTGGGGAAATACTGTAACATAATTGGCTGTCAAATACACAGGGGCCGATGCCCTGGATAAAATCCTAACTGATTACGCAATACCTGTGCCTCTTGCACTCGTACTTAATCGCCGTGAATGAAGCTCATTATAGCTAGACGCGGGTCATTTCCTGGTCGTCATCAACCATGTAAATTGCAAACATTTTAATATACTGCTTTATCAAATGAAAGAACAGCGTAAATGGTCAAAATTTGAAAAAAAAATATTCGGAAACCTTATTAGACTGTATTTTTGGACCGAAAGGGGGACTTGGGTACCTGACTTCACCGGAAACGGATATCTAGTTGTCGATCAGTTAAGACATTCAGGCCGGCAGTTTGACTAAGTTCGTGCAAAATTTTGCCTCTCAGGCTTAGACCCGCACATAAGTCGACTCCCCTTTCTTGAATTAATTTTTTGGAAACAAATTTCTCTACGTATATGCGGTTTTTCACGGTACTAGTTAATGATTAAACAACCATATTCACGATGGAAATGCTTCTCATATTGTCATATTCAGAAATGGTGAACCTTCTAAAGGCTACATCTGAATAACATATATTGATGAACTATGTCATTTTTTTTTAAAATAAATTGCAGCAATACAAGTGTGAAAATGATTTCTTTCTTGCTCTATTAGACGTTTTAATTTGATTCTTTGCTTTGCAAATCAGGGCTAAAGTCCGCTCACAAGTGTATATGCTGCAAATAAAGAAATAATTAGGAAAATAATCAGTAAAACCCCCCTAACGCGACCACCTGCAGGACCAGGCAAAGTGGTCGTGTTAGCGGGGTGGTCGTGTTAGCGGAATGCTTGTACATTAGTCTGCCAATATTAACCCAGGCAATAATATGGGTATTTCAGGTAAATGTTAAGTTGTTGTCCCTGTTTAATTTAAAATTTAAAATATAAAAAAAATGAATAACAAACATGAACATGATTCAAAAGTTTTATTCACATAAAAATAAAACACACAAATGAAATGAATAGTTGGCACTGAAGTATTCTTACAGCATTGGTCTTAACACGAAGATGGTCTGATGTCGAACACGTATTGAGAACAGAATGCCCACATCAAATTCTAAGTGTTATTTATATGGTTCCTGCTTGATCATTGAAATGTGATTTGTCATAGTTTTACTTTCCTCACCTGAATGTATGCATGTGGTGTCAGTTATGTTTGCCAAACTCCTTTTGATCACTATGTTAAATGCTATTCTGCTATACTCAACAAACAATGCAACGGCCCATGGAGCCCAATATCTATTGAGTATGGTTTCGCTAACAGGTTGGGCAGCATTATCAACAAGCCTAACTATGGCCGGCAGATGAAAGTGAGCTTTCCTACATGCCCGGCTAATTAATCACAGTTAATCATAATTAATATACAGCTTCAGTTTCTGCAACTGATGGCTCCTGGAATTTTCTAAATTTAAAGTATTCAGTTTGTATTTATTGTGTACCACCTCACCCTCAAGGAAAATGTCTTGAAATATTACACTGTTAGGCTATGGAGAACAAGGCCTACAGGCCTAATGCAAACCTGTGCAAAGTTTGGGAGTATGAACGGAGGTTTATTTTTTTTAATATTGATCCTTTCAAGTCCTGCATATCTACCTTAGTCATTATGATTTCAGCAAAATGGACATTTCGGACCTGCAAGTATCAGACTAGAACATTTTAAAACTAGAATATGGGTAGTCGACAAGCGACTATGTGTATCCGCAAAAATCAGAGTGGGACAGGTGAAGTGATGCACGGATTAAGTGGCAAGGGGAATAGAGTGAGGTGTGTTGCATATTAGCATGGATGTCTGCAGCATAAACATGAATGTAGGTGGTGCCACCTGTCATAAAATCTAGAAAATTGTCCAGGATGTATAAACCTACAAAATTTCAGGTGGATAAGTCAAACCACTGCTGAGATATGAGTGACTTTTTCCCAAGGCAGATGAACAGATGGATGGAGTTCATAAGTGGTTGCAGATGGCGCCACCAGTTTTGCTTATGATGAAGAGCTATGTGAGATCTATACAAAAGCAAAATTTTGGGCCAATGGGTCAAACGCTTCCCGAGATATGAGCTTGGATGTCTGCAGAGTAAATGTGAATGTAGGTGGCGCCACCTGTCATTAAATCGAGAAGGCTGTCCTGGAAGTATAAACCTGCAAAATTTCAGGTGGATAAGTCAAACCACTTCTGAGATATGAGTGACTTTTTCCCAAGGCAGATGAACAGATGGACAGAGTTCATAAGTGGTTGCAGATGGTGCCACCAGTTTTGCTTATGATGAAGAGCTATGTGAGATCAATACAAAAGCAAAATTTTGGCCCAATAAGTCAAACGGTTTCAGAGATATGAGCTTGGATGTCTGCAGAGTAAACGTGAATGTAGGTGGCGTCACCTGTCATAAAATCAAGAAAGCTGTCCAGGATGTATAAACCTGGAAAATTTCAGGTGGAAAAGTCAAACCACTTCTGAGATATGAGTGATTTTATCCCAAAGCAGATGAACAGATGGATGCTGTGCAAAAATGGTTGCTGGTGGCACCACCAGTTTTGCCTATGATGAAGAGCTATGTGAGATCTATACACATGCAAAATTTTGGCTCCATCGGTCAAACGGTTCCCGAGATATGAGCTTGGATGTCTGCAGAGTAAAGGTGAATGTAGGTGGCGCCACCTGTCATAAAATCCAAAAAGGATGTATAAACCTGCAAAATTTCAGGCGGAAAAGTCAAACCACTTCTGAGATATGAGTGATTTTATCCCAAACAGATGAACAGATGGACCCTGTGCACAAATGGTTGCAGGTGGTGCCACCATTTTTAGTGTATGTTATAAAGCTTTCCAAGGGCTACATTTGTGCAAAATTTTTAGCCTGATCGGTCAAACGGTTCATGAGATATGTGGGTTTATGTGTGGAAACAGATGCACAAATGGACACTGGGCAGAGAGGAAAGGTCAGAGGTTAACCAAGAATGAGGGTGCAGCAGTTCACATGTTACCGATCATAATTCCGAATTTTAAACAATTCTGCCCAGTGGTTAATGAGGAGTTCTCCGGAAACCTATGCAGCAATGGCGGCAGCGTCAGCGTCCGACTGAAAACAAAGTATCCGCAAAACTCTGTTTTGGCGGATACAATGATTGTAGCTGGCACCACCAGTCTTCTATACAACAAAGAGATATATAAATATGCCCAATGTCAGACTGATATGTCAACCCCTCCTGTGAAATAAGCAGGGACATACACTGTGCAAAAATTATTGTATGTGGCGCCACAAGTCTTGTACACTATAAAGCTACCCGATATGTATAAACATGCCCAACTTAAGGCTGATATATCAAATTCCTCTGCAGAAATAAGCAGGCGCATACACTGCAAAAGTCAATGTAGGTGGCACCACCTGTCTTGTAAATAAGAATACCATCAAAGACGCATAGACAGGTCATAGACAACTTCCCCAGAGTTTGATGCACTGGGCTGACAAGGCTTAGGTGAGTAAGGCAGTTGCCCCCGAGTGACCTGTGACAAATTGCTGCCTCAAGCTGCTGCACTGAGTGAACTCTTGACCTGCACCTGGCTAGACTGAGTGAACTTTTGACCTGTACCTGGCTGCACTGAGTGAACTCTTGACCTATTGCATAATCTGACACAGTTGGCAGTCTGCCAAAGCTATAAATAGATTCAGGCTGAACTTTGGTGCCAAATATGATGCAGTGAGCAGTCTGCCAAAGCTATAAATATAATGCAGCTACTGCACTGAGTGAACTCTTGACCTCTACCTGGCTGCACTTCTTCCAATCCTGGCACTGTGCCAAAACTAATTATAGAGCTGACATCATCTTGGCTAATGGCCAACATCAAGGCACTGGCAATCTGCCAATGGTAAACCCAGTGCTGCCATCTGTACACAAAAGTGGTCCCTACTTGAAATAACTTTGAAATTTATTTTCCCAATACAAAATACTTTTCAGCTGACTTTTTATAAAAAAGAAATCAGGAATATATGTAAAATTATTACGGATGCATACTGAATGCAAAATTAAAATAAAGATATATCTCACTGATGGCAAATTCTTGAATTAAGTTGAGTAGGGATACCAATAATTTATAATCCACGTAGTTGTCTTTATATAGCCACAGAGAGCTGAATATCCATGATTGTAACATTGCCTGGTATGATGAATAACTTAAATCATGAATCTAAATTTTTTAAAAGCTTTTAAAAAAACTTTCTCGTCAATATTAACCAAAGATAACCTGAAATCTAAATGTCTAGTGGCATGATGTAATAGATGCTGATTAAATGGTGCCAGGCTAGATATAACAGCATAACACAGCTAGCATATATATGGTAAAATGACTCAATTCAACTTCCATAATTCAGCCAAAAATCATTCATGTGGAACCATTAATGACAATTATTATAAGAATTATTGTAGGGATTATTCTTGTAAAATATTTAACAAACTGGCATCAGTGGCATCAGTCGAAAAACGTTTCGCAGGTTTATAACTCATATAGGAAGATACAGCAAATTGGCTAAATTCAGCTTCCCATTTTTTTTTCGAACCAATTATCAACATCTAAGGATAATTAATGTGTGAGATTTAAGAATTTGGCCCAGTGGTTTTTGAGGAGATGATCTTTGAAGCCACTTAGCTAAAATGGGCTGTTACAGCATATGACTAAATTCAGCTTCCCATAACTCAGCCAAAAGTCACTGAACTGAGACCATTTGAACAAACTTCAGAAAGCACTACCCTAGGATCATTTCTGTGCGATATTAAACATTTTGGCCATATGGTTTCAGAGAAGAAGTTTTTTGTAGCCCTCAGTGTGTTACAGGCACTGATGACCCCATACAAGAAAGGCCGATGCAGGTGGTGCCACTAATACCTCAATTTCAGATATGACCTATGTGACCAACATTGGCATAAAATTTGGTGATGATAGCTCCAGCCGCTCCTGAGATTTAAATTTTAATATGCTTTTTTGCACGGTTAACAAAGTTCAACCATCTGTAACTCTGCCAAAAATCATCGAAGTGGAACCATTCGAACAAACTTGAGAAAGATTGTTCCAGGGATCATTTCTGTGAAATATTGGAAAATCTGGCTGGACAGTTTCGGAGAAGAAGATTTTTAAAGCTTTTTTAGCTTTTTTCCTATAAAATCTAAGAAAATGCAGTTAGAAAAAAAATAAACAAAATCCGATATAGTTTTTTGGATGACTGATCATTTGCAAAAAATTTGGTGCTAGCTCCTGCCGTTTTTGAGATAGCTATGGTTAACGTACAGACGAGGCACGACTCACGACACACAACGCATGACGGATGACGCCGCACCATCGCATAAGCTCACAGGTTCGCTTAAAACACATCAATGTAGGTGGCGCCACTAATACCTCAAAATCAGATATGACATACATTGGTATAAAATTTGGTGATTATAGCTCCAGCAGTTTCTGAGATTTTAATTTTAGTGTGCTTTTTTGGACAGATGACTAGGTTCAACCTCCTGTTACTCAGCCAAAAATCTCCAAACTGGAACCATTTGAACAAACTTGGGAGAGATTGTTCCAGGGATCATTTCTTTGAAATATTGGACAATTTGGCTGGACAGTTTCAGAGAAGAAGATTTTTAAAGGTTTTTAAGCTTTTTCTCTATAAAATCTAAATTAATGCATATACCCAATAATAGGCTCCAGGGCACCAAGTTTCACATGTGACTAATTCTTACATGTAATTTGGAGCTGCTAGCTCCGACGGTTTTTGACTAACAGCCATGGACGATGGAAAGCCAGCCCTGGACGGCGGACGGCTGACGGCGGACGGCTGACAATGGACGGTCAACGCTGCGCCATCGCATAAGCTCACAGGTTTGCTAAAAAAGAATAACAAATCCCTCAATTCTTGTGTGTTTTAGCTAACAAATAGTGGTGATTGACACATAATTGAAAAATAACTGATATTTGATTGATTCAGTTTTTCATATTCATTATCAGGACATGGCTTAACCACTAAACTATATGAATATGATTTAATAACATGTACTAGAGCTCCCAGTATTTGTGGATGGTTGTACCAGTTTTCCTTTGCTGACAGCCAGCTAGAAGACACTTATATTAAGTACTCAATTTTCTGTCAAGTTGTTGCCTCTAAGTTACTCAGCAACCAAAGCTACCAGTGGTTAGAACAGCCAGCTGAAAGTGGAAACAGTCAAACACAGGAAGCAGAAGAACTAGTTACAGGAGGAGAAACCTGACATTGGCCTGGTAACCTTGGGTACGCCCTGAGGTCAAGAACTCTGAAGCCAATTAAAGTTGAAGGACAGTAACCTGAAACTGACCTTCCAGGAAACCTAACAGAAACATCATAAAGGAGAGTATGGCCTTGCTTTTCAACCAAATATCAAATATCATGGAACCCTGGTACACTAGTCATTAATACAACATAGAAATCTATAAATATATGTCAAATACATTGTCAAATCAATCTATCCTGATATAGTTACACTGTAGTTTATATTTAGTCCGATTGCACATTGAAAAACAAGGGACCCATGGGTCACTGTGCTCAGCTGACGTTAACCTTGAAGGTAAAAATCTAAAATAATATCAAATGGAGATAAAGTGTAAGAGGAAGAGGTAATAAAGGCCATGGTTTGTTTATATGATTGGTTTGTATTGATGAGCAAGAAATTGTTGAAAATAATATTTTGTGACCTGACCATGTGTTTCCTAATGTTGAAACTGAAGCATGTGAGCAGTTTGTGAACAAATGATCTGTACTATTACTATGATCATTAGTTGGCTTTTCGATTAACTGTTGACATTTCAGTAGTTTACACATTTGTTCAATTGAATCTATTTTTTTGTATAATATATATTATTAAATATATATGTTTTTTTTATAAAATGTATACAGTTGAAATATAACTTATTAACAACATAAAACAGGGCAAACAAAGCCTGATCTCAAATTCTGCTGAGGCAGGAAAATAATGAACAAATGTTTGTATTAAATCCTCATTTTTTTATCACATCAATTTTTTTTTAATTTAAGTTTATATTTCTATACATTTCCAATATAACATATATATCTGAATATAAAAGTTGATTGATAATTCTCAATTGCATCATCATAAATCTCAATCTTGTCAGATAACACCAAATCATGCATACAAATGTTTATTCATTTTTTACCACAAAAATATATCTTTTAAATATGCAAAACAATAAATATCTAAAAATAATACATGATTTAGATTTCACAATTTTTAATTGTCTTTATTTATCCATAATAATAATGTGCTTCATATTTTATAATAATTTAAGTATACTGATGGGTTCAATTATATTACACAACATTGCATCTTCTGGATTACACCTTGAATTACTTTTTCAAGGAAAGTTTTTGCATATCAGAGTGGAAACAGCATTACAATTAAGGAGATACAGTGAAAACAATAACAATTACTGCATAACACTTGGTGGGTTGGGTTTGCTGGGGGGGGGGGGGGTTATATGAGAATAACTGTACACCTGTCACAGCAGGGGATCTCCCCCAGTGACTGTAACAAATCAGAAACCCTGGCATAGCTGACTTCCAGTGACCTGGAGTGGGACCCTGCATCTGTAATCTGTAATCAAAGCAAATGACTACAATAGAGCCTCAAGAAAAAAATCAATAACCAGCTTAATTTTCAAGCTTTTATTTTCAAATTTCAGATTTAAACAAATTAAATATTTATGTTTACATGCTGTGAAAATTAAATCAATGGTACTTACAGGAAAAAAAGTGCCATGGTCAAAGTTGGGCAAAATTTAAGGTACTGATTTTATTTTTATGCTAATAACTTAAAAAATTTACAAAATTCAGATCTAATTTTGGGTAAACAATTGAATCTTAATTAAACATAGTTATATACTCGGGAAAATAGACTCTAGTTTCAAAATTTTTCATGTTAAGTGAGTAAATATTTTTCCTGATTTTTTACAAAGTCCATTATGTTCGGGCCCATAACTTAAAGAATTTATACTTAACAGACTTAATTTCTAGCATGTACATAGGAAATATATAGAGTAATATTTATGGTAAATATGAGAAAAAAACAGATGAGTGGTTTTGATATTAGGCAGTCCTGAAGTGTGAAAATAGGATTTTAATAAAAAATTGAGGTTTTTCCTTAATGTCTCAAAGGAACAAAGTCGCAAAGACCCAGTTTTCAGCTTGGTAGGAGATTTTGGGGACATCAAACATTATGCTGAATTTTGGATTCCTAGGTCTTAAGGTTTCAAAACGTGCCACATGTACGGACGGACAGACAGACGGACAACGGACAATGGACCACTACTATAGCTCAGATGACTTATAGTCAGCTGAGCTAAAAATCACAAATGCCTTGTAACAGTCGGACACTATAATTAAACTTAAAATGCAAAGAAAGATCTAATAATATCCAAGATATAAGAACAACTGAAATAATGTATGTAACAAATTTTCTGTGGGCAGCTGAGACAACAAAAAAAAAAGTTTAGACTGGACTATACTTACAGAACTTTAATGATTATAGAAAACTTTCATAACATTTTTCTATTTTTATCCCCCTTTTAAGCTTTCTAATTTTGTTGAAAATTTACCATTTAAATTATAGCAAATACTCTGAATCACCTGATAAGCTGATCATGATTTCTTCAAGTTAGATCCTACAAAAATAGATATCTATATCAGGTAATTATACTTATAGTATTGAATCTGAAATTAATATATTCAGTTTGATTTATTCATTTCATTTTTTTATGAAGCTGAAGATATCTATTCCATGAAAGGACTAATGACTCAGTATTGAATCTGAAATCAATATTTTAATCATGATTTCTTCATGTTATAGTTTACCAAGATGAAGATATCTTTTCCATACTACTGACAATTTCTTCTGTTCTGTACTAATGACTTCCTGATATCATGGTCTCTAAAACTCTGGAACTGATCTTTTAGAATCATTTGTCATATATTTGAATTGCATAAAATCTGGCTTTTTCACATCACACAGGAATGCTATAATGAAAAACAATTAATCTGATGTACTAGGGTCCTGGAGACCATTCGGATCATTACCTGCACCTTAAACATATGAGAAAAGCATATTTCATTCATTGGACTAAATACATAACCCAAAATGTAAAAAGGTTAATGTGGGGTTTATAGTCTGATATCACTAACGCCTTCCTGGTCTTTAGGGCCTGTTCATTCTTTTCTTGGCTCCTTGCAGCTGGGGAGCATACAACCCAAGCAGCCATATCAGGTGCTAGAAGGTTATCATTCTACAATTGCCTTCCTCCCAGGACCAGTACCCATTCACTCCTGGGTCGAGAGGGCGCACCCTTGTGGTAAAGACTTTGCCTTAGTCGTAGTGCAGACGGCGGTCAGAACAGGATGCAAACCAATGACCTTGCAGTCACAAGTCCTGCACTCTATCCATTACGCCACCATGCTCCACAAATGTCCACAAATGTCCTCAAAAACAAATATGAAAATGAAGTAGACTGTGAAAGCGATCAAAAGAGTGATACAAACTGACAGAATTAATTACCATGATGCAAGAAAAGCACACCTTTTAACATTTTGTGTAACTTGTCAGTGTTACCTGATTAGTATACTATTAAATGACTTATAGATTTTAAAATCTGGCTGATCTAACTCTTGACAAGAAAATTTTCATATTTACATACAAACTCAAGACCAGTCTTAAGGTTCCATAAATTTACTAGATCTGGACCAAACAAGCTGGATTTTAGTTTGGAGAGGACTAAACTAGATTGGTCAGTTTAGGTGGGGCTAGATTCTAAGGCACAATTGACTGCATTGAAGCTTGCTGAATTTGGTGAGTAACTAAGACTTAACCAAAAGCGCTATATCTGGAGCGACCTGTTTTATGTCTACACAGTCCAGCACACTACCTGCGATTTAGCTACTACTACCACATCAGCACAGTTAAGATCAGGCCATATTTCCATGTGTAAATGTGAGGCAAGAATGGGACGGAGATTGATACCAAGTCAACACAATAGTTTGGAGCAGTTTAAATGATCACTTGGCCTAGCTAGCAAGCACACTGTACAAAATCAAATATGGTGCAAGCTAGATTTGGTTAGGTCGAGCCAGATTTTTCTAGTGTAAATGAGGCTTAAATAATTGTTGATTTCTACCTTTTAACAATACAGCAATCTCAATGGAAACCTTTGCCATATAATATTCTAGATAAATTTGGAAATTTAATTATCATCTCCTTCAAGTGGTAATTGCGACAGGTTAGCAGGGCAGATCCAGGATTTTGGATAATGAGGGGTCCAACCCAGGGAGCCTCATGAGGAAACCTTACAAAGGCCTCAGGTCTGGACAGAGGGGTCCAGGCTGCAAAATTGGTCTAAAACCCTTAAAAAAGGTTGTAGTAGCTGAAAATGGGGGACGGTTCTGGACCCCCTGGACCCTCAGTTGGGGTATGTCCAGAGTTTACTCATAATGTCTACTGTTACAGGATAATCCTGTACATGTAAATGAAATGGAATGTCTTATTATCAAGTTCAATGAAGGACTGTCACTAAGAACACAATACTCATGTATCCATCTAGGTACTGATCCTTGTCTATTACCTGTATTTTATCTTCTGTGAACTGAGAGATAAGACAAGAATTTTCAGTGCAGACATATACATGTCACCTCTCCCTTAAGAAAGCTTATCATGTGTGTCATAATCTGATAATATCACCATTCAACCAGACTTGCTATTTGTCTTGCTATAAAGTCTATGAGCTAATAATAATACAGACAAAAGGGGTAAAGACAATTCATATGGCTAATATAGGTATATCATTAAGGATCTATCATGACAAGTACAACAGCAAGATTATTTGATACACAATGCTATTGGTAAACCACCTGATGAACATTTAAGGAGGCTGCTACAATTTAAAAGTTTTCACATCTCTGAATTAACTTAAATTGTTCTAGTAAAGTACTCCAAAATATAACTGATGAGCATCTATGAAAGCAGCGCATTATGAAAAATTTATAAAAATTAAGTTTCTCAGATTATCACTCCTATTATTCTTGGATAAATTGTTTTCCTTTTTTTTAAGTTAATTAATGAGCACCAAGTCCTCAGTGTTGTTGCCATTTTAGTGCTTCTGACTTGGTCTTCCAAAGAAATCATTACATGATTAATTTTTTTAATAATCCAGCTCATTCAATAATAACTTTATAAATGAATACTGAATAAAATTTGAGTTATTCATATTCACTTTTTCAACAACTGAAGAATAGTAAGTGTATTTCCTCAAAATCAGTAACATTATACATTTTTGCATTGACTGTTAAGTTTTATAACCAAAATATTGTCCTTCTTGTCCCACATTTTATGACTTGTTCTCTTATAATCCTTAGATGTATTTGTACCTATACAAAGGAATGGGTTAGGAAATGATTCAGTGGGGAAAGGTGAAAGGCTTAATTGGCACCATATGACAGCTGATTCTTTATATGAAGGCTTATAATTTGTTGATATCTGTAGAAAGGTGTAGTACTTATTTTCCTATAAAGAATAGCTAAATGAGCAGTTCTGGACATGTTTACAAGTTATTCAACGACTTGTTCTTCAGACACACAGACAGGCAAGCAATATTTTTGTTACAGATTCTAAGGTTTTCATCACTTTGCATGTTTTGATGATAGTACATACATGTGTACTGATGCAGAAGCAAAACCTCTATTCTTCTTTTTGGTTCAAAATAGCCTTTAACAAGTGAAAAAGATTTAATTGGTCCAAGAAAGCTAAACACATCTTATACAACTTCTTTACATATATAAACTTATCCTACTGAAAAGAAAGTTGAAGAAAATTACATGTTACACAGATCAGTGGCAAAAATGGGTTTAACTATTATAACCATGATAATATTCATAAAAGATAACAAATCCAACACATCAAAGCATTTAAATGTACTTAATTTAAAAGGAAAAAAACTAAACCCACTTAATAAAAGAAGATCAAAAGATACATTTTTAAAACATTTATGATTTCAAGATCAAAAGCATAACTTAACAAGGATTCTAAACACCAAAGTTGGGGCTTGTGATACAGAAATCTCACTGAAAAATTTATAATTATTTCTTGAAAGGAGATAAAATATTACATCTAAGCTTCCTGTAATCAATTTCAAAAGAATATCTAAATTACTATCAATCAATCATTCACAAATGCCTTTGTCAGGCCTGACAAACAAACCTTTCGGAAAAAGTTAATTCCTTTTCACAATATTATTCTCTTCAGTAATTGTATTGCAGAGTACTTCATTAAACTACTAAATGAAGCGATGTAGAATGATATAGAGGGCAGCAGCACCTCCCCTGGGGGCTTCAAAATGTTCAGTTTCCTGTGGCAGATAAATCACATGGTTCCTGAAGCAATCTCATTTGATATGGCCAGAGACACTTTTGGTGCCTGGTGATTTGACACTGAGTATCTGCTGTATATCCCTGTTGGTTTTTCTTAATAATCCTCCGATTTGTCTTAAATTACAAACAACCTTGACATCTAAGCCTTAAAATCTTCACCTGAGCCCTGAGAGCTCATGACAAGTTTCACAAATAAAGATGGCATATGGCCAAAACTCATGTTCATCAGTCTCTGCAAGCTCAGTGTGCTTGACATTTATTTTCAACCAAGAAAGGCATTTCCGAGTTCAAGAATATATAGTTTTCGAAGGGAAAACAGGTTGATGAAATATTTATGTTGAGATTACTGCATGGTTGAGGGATCAGTGAAGGATCAATGTAAAAAAAATATTTTCTTGACAAAAAAATTTACTAATTACTTAAATATTAAAATAAGTACTCATGAATAAATCATAACCATCCTGCAGTAATTTCAAAATAATAAACCTACAGGAAACCCAAGAATGGACAGGCTTGGCAGGTTTATTTGGAGAAAATTCATCTTTCAGTTAAACAAAACTTAGAGCATGAAAAAAAAACACAAGTAAGGCATTCAATTTTAAGAAGATTAGCGCAATTAGGTCTTCCTACAGTTAATAATAAATGAATTGATAAAACCTCTTTTGATCTACTAACTACTTTCAAAAAAGAACATAAATGAATTAAATTTAATATTCTACTGGAGCTTTTTTCTGATGCATGTTTGGTAGAATATTATAAGTGTTCTTAATTAAATATTCTACTGGAACTTTCTCTTATCTATATTTGCTTCATATCTAGCTGTCATCTTTGTAAATCCATAGAACTGTGGCCTGGGAAAAGAAAAGGTCAGAAGAGGTCACACAGGGCAGGAATGATGCAGAATTATGGATTAAGAGGCTCCATGAGTCCCCCCTGGGATTTGTTATTTCATGTAAAAGAGAAGATAAATAATCAATACAAATTCTTGTGTCATGAAAGCAAGTATTACAAATGTTACACTTAGACTATACTTATGATTAATTTACTGTGTACAGGCTTTAAGTGATAGAAGATTTGTGACCAAACTTAAACTGTTAACTGCTTTCAGAATCTTCTACCTTGGTACCTCAATCATTCTTGAAATGAAAACTGAGGGAGATCCATGCATGGTATTGTGGAATTTATACTTATATATAAGAAGATTTATATTGTGATTTATCTATATTATAAATAATGGTGGTCCCTCTGAAAATTTGTTACGGGCTCCACTGTAGCCCTCCCTCAGCCATGTTAATGCCTGTGCTTGGTTTTAATGTGTTGGGATCGAATCAAGCAGTATGTTGGACTGTGTCCTACAGGAGGGGCAGGGGGTTTTAATTCCAATATTTTCCCATAATCCTAAACAAAAAAAAATTTACACTGTATATATATATATGTTTATTAATAATGTCCATGCTTTGCAGTTTCCAGTATCTAATTTGTTCATTAACTGGTGGAAAAACACTAATTACCAAACTTTCAAGTTTATCTCTCTATAATATAACATTTTTCTATTTCACAGATTTTATTATCACAACCTGGATCAATCAATCTTGATTACTGTGGCCATTATAACAGATATTAAGACCTCCACTTAAACAATTAACTAAAAAGAGAGTTTCACTGCACTCAGCTGTTGAATATTCATTTGATATTATGGACCAAAAACAGCAAATTTAAATCAATATTTTGCATTTTGTTCTGCAAAAAATATTTATTTTATCAAATATATAGCCAAATTGCAATAAATACTAAGTGAAAAAAAAAAATGGACAGTTTTGTAATCAGTATAAATCCTGAATAATCAGTATTTCAATCTGTTTTCATGAAAGGAATTGCAAATCATATTAGCACTTTGTTCATCCTTTTGAGAAATGTGCAAGATTTGAATTGGGTTTGCAGCACACAACGCCATATGGAAGAGTAACCCTTTAATCTGACACCATAGCAGATGGAGGCTAACAGGGTTCTGTGCAGGGGTTAACAGGGATCAGTCCTTAAAAGGTTTTCTCTTGCTGAAGCCATTATCCACATTGACACATCTAGTGCCAATGCCCTTACTTTGGTAATCCATGAGCAGACGAAATCATTACTTTGGGACTTTCAGATAATTGGTTTCCTTTCAAAAGGAATGATTTTAAGGAGATATTACTTTCATAAACACACAGAGTGTGTCATTCCTTATCTACAGTTTGGGGTACGGACAAAAGCCCCCCCCCCCCCCCGGACAAAAGCCCCCCCGGTCAAAAGCCCCCCTACCTTAATGATAAAGAGGACAAAAGCCCCCCCCCCCAAAAATGTTTTTTTAAATAACTATTAACGGTAACTTTAAGTCCCGTGAAGTAATGAATCAATTTATAATACCAATATATAAGGTAACTACACAAACAATTCTGTAAATTTTATTTATCACTGGTGAAAACCTGCAAGAGAGCAGAAGTAATACTGTGCAATAGTAACTAATGAGTCCCTTGATGTCAACTAAGCAGTAGTTAACATATATGTATATATACACAGTTAAAGAATCAATTTATATTATATGAACATATAAATTACATACATAATTCCACAGCTCTAAGGGCTTTAGACACATTTTTTTCCCACTATTTCAAATTTTATGTGCACATATATTAGGTACATATATAAGGTATATATATATATATATATATATATATATATATATATATATATATATATATATATATATACATATATGTAGTCAAGTCATGTGGCATGAATTATCTCATAAATGATATTTAGTTTAAATTAATGCAGTGTCCAACAGCTCTAAGAGCTTCAGGGACAGTTCTTTCCCCATCGCGGAGTTCTGAACATATCCTGTGCAGCCTCTCCTGAAGTTGTTTAGTTGCAGTTTTTACACGTTTCCGTGGAAGCTGGCCCCTCTCTTGCTGAAGTAGGGCAGTTACCACCAAAGCATTGTCTCGTCTAAGACACTCAATAAATGTCCAAAAAGAGGGGTTGCTGTGACCAACAAGTTGGGAAAATGCCAGATTCCAAGATTCGCACAAGTTGTTTGTGCGGTCCTCACCGTTTAAGGTCACCTGGTGTACATTCCATGTTTCTGGTGGGAATAATAACTCTATCATGAACATAAATGTAAGCCTTATGCAACTATAACCTTCACAGTCTTTTCATTAAATCTGAACTATCCTAAAATAAAGCTTTACTGGTATACTCTGTTCTATCAAGGGGTGCAGGTTGAACTTTTGGGATGATTTACTGAAACTTTATTATTAATTATCACACAGTTGGGCACTAAAGTCAAAGAAGGTCTACAGGCCTTATTTTCATGAGGTTATAAAATTTCATGTAAGGAAGCACCTTTTTTATAGTAAAACCTTCTGGATCTTGTGACCACGTGACATGGCGTCTCCAATGGGCTGCCAATCCCACACTGGGAGAACTTCACATTTAAAAATAAAAATATTTATGACTGACACCCAACTGGGAAACAACAGCATTTAATGCAAAAAATGTTTGCATGTGACCAAAGACCTTGATCCCAGGGTTGTAAATTTCCCAGGAGATATGCATATTTCCCAGGCAATGGGATTTCTAGGACTACAAAGAAAATACTTGGAATAACCAGGATTTCATAGGAATTATAAGATTTATAGTAACACCTTTCTAAAAATTTTTGGTAAAAAAACATATACAGTAAAACCCTGGGCTGCAGACACCCCTCTGAGGCGGACACCCCGCCTAACGGACAGTTTTTGGGCCGACCAAGCATTTCTTATCTTTTAAGAACCCCTCTGGAGCGGACATCCCGCTATTCAGGACAACAGACTCGGACACTGTTTGTCCGCCCAATGGCTAAAATCCCCCCGACTAACGGACACCCAATCGGCCGCTACGATCAATGTTGGCTGAAATTCTTTGAAATTGCAAATATGGTCTGTTTCCGGTACACCTTATATCACTTAAATGTTCTTATTATTTAGGCATATATGGCCAAGACTATAAGACCTGGGCCAGTTTAACTCAATTTACCTTATTTTTCAGTTGGATCATTTAAAGATATTTATCCTCTTATCCATATCAGTGCCCACAAAATGACAGTATTTGCAGATTTATTTATTCTGAATTCGGGCCACATTATTCTAACAACAATGACTTATCTGTTACACATCCGGACGATAAAAGTCACGGGTCATGCCCTGTCACCTGTACTGCGACTTATGCGTTCAGTCATTGCTCAAAATGATTAACTCACAATAACACACCCAGAAGATCACTGTCATGGGTCATGACCTCTCGCCTGGGCCGGGAGACAATCCCCGATCCTGTAACATTTGCATCATGGTAAATGAGCCCCACCTACCAATCATAAAGTGCATATGATATCACACATTTATTTATCACATTTACTTACGATTGCTTAGGATTTTAAACAGAACTTGAACAAGATGTCAGAAATTAATTTTTTTTATAAGCAATTCTTTTAATATCATGGAAAGAGTGAGTAATTGAGAAACTTTACAGAACAAGTGCAGAAATACGTTGAGATGCCTAAGAGTAAGTCCAGTTGATGTCGATCAATGTCAGAATATTATTTTTGCACAAGTAATGACAATAATGTTCCAGTTAATAATAAGCCTCATTTGAGGATAAAAATAAAACACAACAACTGGTTACAATAAGTTTGATTCACATATAACATATATGTAAGATCAAATATTACATAAAAAATAACGGCTTTCATGGTTGTTTTAGTCCAATACTTGGTCTCAACCTGAACTCCTTGGCCTGACCCTCTCTGGGGCAAACACCCTGCTATAACAGACAAATCATGTGGTCCCGTGACTGTCTGCCCCAGAGGGGTTTCACTGTATTAGTATAATTTTCAATAATACTCTTGGTGTTTTATTGTAACAGTACAAGACTAACAGATACTATCAGAGAGACTGTTGTTTACCAAAATCTGTTTTCATAATTTTCATGCAGGAATCTGAATTTAGCATTTCTTTTCTTTAAAAGATAATTGAAATGTATGTTACAAACTGATTACACATATGCAGCTACACCCGTATTCTCTTTTTAGTAATAATGAATGGAGGAAAATTTCTTTTTCTAAATTGAAATAGCTGAAGCTCTGAAACTTATTTATGATATATCTTGTTAATAAGGGACACACACATATAGATATTTATAGATTTTTTTTATATTTCCCTGCTTGATCAGCATCATTGGGATTAAAATGTTGTGAAGAATATTCTTCCCAGATACAGATTTTAATGCATTTCTTAAACAGTTTGCCTGGTATGTCTTTGGATATGGTTCTTGTTGATTTGGGTTTGTTTTTTTCATTCAATGTGGCTGACTTTTTGCAATTGGTCTGCTCATATAATAAATATTGCTGAATTTCATTCTGAGTCAAAATCTGGTAGAGAGTATAGTTTCTTCAGTCTGAAGCATAATTAGGACAGGGATTGAGTTTCCACTGGGTACAGCATATATATTTCAACCCTACAGATCATAGATACCTGGATAAAAATAAGGAAATGCCTTTTCTCCCTAAGAGTAGAAATGATAAATCTAAAAGAAATGGTAGAAACCTCTGCCAGTCAAGTCAAAACCTGTTTAATTAGTTTTATTTATTACAAGAATTTTATAACTGAGCATATATATAAAGAAAAGAATGATGCATTAACTTAATAAATAAGCTTAATTAATTGAACTAATTTTAAGTTTTTAAAGTTTAAATTTCAGAAATCTCTCAAGAGTTGCAAAATTCCCTTCAAAGTAAGATAGTCACTTCATTTGTTCAAGTAATCTCTGACTAATATAAATTTTGCAAAAAAACTAGCTCCCTTTTAATGAAGACAGTTCATTGATGCTCTTAAGGACTTACTAATCTGTCTTCATTCTCCTAATTTTGATCAGTCCTGCCTATTAATTAAGATAATGAGCCTAAACAAATGTCAATTATTAAATCTATTAAAAGTTTCAGACATCTGTGACCGTAAAGACAAAATGCAGAGAATCGAACAAATAAGCTGACTGCCTCATGACTAATTATTTCACACATCAGCTGACTTTAATTAATTAAATGTAGAACAGGTCAGCTTTAACACTCAAATGTGATCATGATTTCACCCAGGTAACTAATCAAAATTAATTTCACTGCTTGAAATAATTAAGAGAATTAATGTAGATTGAAACCAGAATCCCAGGGTTGAAATGAATTCATCTTAATTACAAGCTCTTTATTAATTGTCACTGAGAAGATGGAGAGGGACTCAGCAGTTGATGGTATCAAGACCACTCCTTTCCCTAACCTTTCTTACCAAATGAGAATAATATGAAGTAGTAATGTCCAAAGTACATGGAAAATTTCTTGGATCAAGATTCATTTTGTATTTTACTAATTATACAGAAAACAGGAAATGGACATGCGCTTAAGTGCTTTCATTCATTCTTTTTTGTATTTCTGCCATTTGGGGGGGGGGGGGGGGGTTAGGGATATTGGAAGGTTCATCTGCAAACTAATGTGTAATTTACACTTCTTAATATTTTGGTCAAATTACCATAAATGCTCACTAATGAGGAGATGCCAAGACTGTTATAATCTCAACTATATGCATCACTGGCCAATGAAGCATGCTTCAAGGGCTTAAGCTGTATTTTCATCATGATTGAGACCTAAAGTTGAGATAAAAGTATATATGTAAATTGTTCTGTTCTTATCAGTTTTAATAGCTTTGGTTCTATGCCACAAATAATACCTTTATATCACTCTCACAGTGTCTAAAGTAAAAGTAGAGTGAGTGTAGCCAAAATATTGGTTCCAAAGAAGTTTGTACATATCAGATTGTAATACAGCATTCTTGACTTGATCAGACTCCATCTTTAAAAACAGCTAAACCATCAGACATCCTTCAGATTCTTCACATATCCCCCGATGTGTTTATGGCATACAAAGTAATGAGTAAACAGGAAGTAGTCCAGACATAAAACTCTCATGACCACTTGAAATAAACACTTGTCCGTTGACTCTGTACGTCCCGCTAATGCAAGTCTCAGAAACAGACAAGGAGTTACATCTTAATTATTGCCTAGTTTATCACAAATGGCCCAGACAAAAACAAACTTTTCTCTTCTTTGGAAAAAAATTGTATTAATGCATTCTAACTTATTTTATTTTACCATCATATTTCAGGATTGCTCAGTCTGCAATCTAATTGTATCTGCCAAAACAAAGATTGTGCGGATACCATGTTTTTGACCAGGTTCTGCTGCTGCTGCCGCCATGGCGTTTGTTTCCAGATAACTCCTCTGGGACCACTGGACTGTTTTTACTTAAACTTGACCCCATCATCGGGTCACATGTGAAGTGGTGCCTAATCATTTTGCACTGACCTTTGTCCTTTTCTCTCTAAAGTGCATCAATCTGTGTGTCTGTTTTTACACATTAACCTGCATATCTTGGGACTTCGGACTCAGGCTGAAATTTTACATGAGTGTAGCTCTTGGATAGCTTTATATCATACAAAAAAACTGCTCCACCTGTAACCATTTTTGCACAGCATCCTTCTGTTTGTCTGCCATGGGGTAAAATCACTCATATCTTGGCAGTGATCTGCCTAAAATTTTGCATATGTATACATCTTGGATAGTTTTCTCGATTCTGTGGCAGGTGGCGCCATCTACATTCACGTCTACGCTGCAGACATCCAAGCTAATATATCACAACTGGTTTGACGTATTGGTCTCAAATTTTGCATGAGTAATTATCTTACATTGCTCTACAGCTTATGGTGGCCCAACTTCCCAACCATTTTGCATCATGTCCATCTGTTCATCTGCCTAGGGTAAAAATCACTCCTATCTCAGCAGTGGTTTGACTTATCTACATGAAATTTTGCATATGTATACATCTTGGACAGCTTTCTTTTTCAAATAACAGATGGCGCCACCTAGGATCATGTTTATTTGGCAGACATCTATGGATACTAATATGCAACACATCCCACTTTATTTCCCCTTGCCACTCAATCCATGCCTCACTTCACCCGTCCCACTCTGATTTTGGCAGATACACCTATATATAAAGCCACTTAGACCCGTTTTCTAGTTTTCATCTGTAATTTCTTTATCTCTTTATTTAAGATGGGGTAAGTGTCTTTTTCACTTACAAGTTATAACTGTTGTATTTCTGTACCATACTAAGAAAGGTTTACAGAGTTAAACTCCTGTGTTATCAGGACAGCAGGCCTTAAACTGCCAAAGCTAATACATGCAACCTCCAGACAAAATATCACAGCATATGCTGCATTTTTCCTTGAATGTTACATTTAGTGGCATTTCGTCAGTGGATATTCTGTATAAATGCAACTCTTGCCTTGACCATGAAAATCTTTTTAACCACAGGGTAGAAAAAATGACAAGGAGATATTTGTTTTTCTTTAACCATTTGTAATTTTAATAAAATCATTATCTCAGGATCAAGAACAATTAATTCTATGCCAGCCTTCTTTTTTCTTTATCAGACAGTTATATGGAAGGTCACACATCAAAGACCACTAATATTTTGTTATATCACAATAACTAAATAATAACACAAAATGAGAAAACAAAGGAAATAAAAAGTGCATTGCTTTGGTCTGCATACTTTCTTTTTATCCGTCATTGCTCCAGTCTTCGTATCCATCACTGCCCAAGATAGCCAGCTTCAGTATTTCCCCTTCATATATCCATGGTACAAATCTACATAAGGACTGCATATAAAGGTGAGTTCTGAGCCAGTCTGAGCTTGGCTTTAGATCCTGTGATAGGTGACACGGAAACACCAATTCCCAGATAAATTCTAGGATAACATCCTGGATAACCCAGTACCTAAAGTGCTGATCCAGATGTTAGGGTTCATCAATCCATGGTAATAGTGTTCTTGCTGTGTGATACCTCTAACAATCTCTAGTTGATGAATTATCTGTCCTTTGATATAACTGGACAGAAATAATCTATCCGTCTAGTGATCAATCTTCATCAAATGACAGGCAGTCTTATAGTTAAGCCTGGGGTGATCAGACATGACCAGTCCATAGTTCATGCCTGACTTCTTTCTGGTCTTTAAATAAGTCCTGGACAACACTGGGTACACACAAAACTAAAGAATGTACATTATTTATGAAGATACCTTATGGATCACCAATAACAGAATAACATGCAATATGTTTTCTTTTTCTTAGTGGTATTACTGGTATATCCATGATAATTCCACAATCTTCCACCAGATGCCAGTACTAGAAACTGCTTCTTTGCAAACACAGATAAACAAAAGCAAATAGTGATTGGTATATTTCAAACTCATCTATATCAGGATCCTAGTCATCATACATGATATTCTGATACTGTTATTTTAGTATACTTTTTTGGCCAAATGACTTAGTTCAGCTTTCAGTAACTTGGCTATAATTCACTAAACTGAAACCAATAGAACAAACTTGAGACATTGTTTCAGAGATTATTCCTGTGAAATATTGAACAATCTGGATGAATGATTTCAGAGAAGAAGATTTTCAAAGGTTTTTGTTAGTTTGTTCCCTATGAAATCTTAATAAATGCAGATAAACAAAAAGTAAGCAAAATCCAACTGAAATTTTTTAGACAACAGATATTTTGCATAAAATTTGGTGATGCTAGCTCCTGCTGTTTTCAGATAGTATGGGTTTACATACAGATGATGGCCAACGGACGACGCCACACCATCCCATAAGCTCACAGGCTCACTAAAAGTCTTCAAAATAACAAATAAAGAAAATGCATGGTCTGTCGGAATATTTAAAATTATTTAAATACATGTATATATAAAATTTTACAATACACCCTTGAGGCCGCTTTTGTAAAAACAAATGATACAACTTGATGTTATTTATAATTTAAACCAAATGGAGCAAGAAGATGTCTTTTAAGGTTGAAAATTTGCAGTGTTTGTGATATTATGTTATTTATGCCAACTTATTGAACTATAAGCTATGTAGTTCAAACTTATTGATGGTAGTAACATAAATGGCCTTTCCTGGTCTTCCCTGTCTTCCATCAAGTGATTGCATGTTCTAACTAGAATACGGGTAGTCCACAAGCAACTACGTGTATCCCCTGAAACCACAGTGGGATGGGGGAAGTGAGGCATGGATTGAGTGGCAAGGGAAAATAGAGAGAGGTGTATTGCATATTAGCATGGATGTCTGCAGCCGAAATGTGTATGTAGGTGGCACCTCCTGCCACAAAATCCAGAAAGTTATCCAAAGTGTATACAATTGTAAAAATTTAGGCAGACAAGTCAAACCAGTCCTGAGAAATAAGCCTGGATGTCTGCAGCCTGAACGTGAAAGTAGGTGGTGCCACCTGCCACAAATCGAGAAAGCTACCAAAGATGTATATACATGCAAAATTTTAGGCAGATAAGTCAAACCACGGCCGAGATATGATTTTATCCCATGGCAGACAAACAGACGGACGCTGTGCAAAAATGGTTGCAGGTGGCATCACCAGTTTTGCATATGATAAAGAGCTATGTGAGATCTATAGACATGCAAAATTTCAGGAGGATATGTCAAACCAGTCCTGAGATATAAGCCTGGATGTCTACAGCCTGAACGTGAAAGTAGGTGGCACCACCTGCCACAAAATCGAGAAAGCTATCCAAGATGTATAAACATGCAACATTTTAGGCAAATAAGTCAAACAACTGCCGAGATATGAGTGATTGTTACTCTTACTGGAGCTCCTTTGCACGGATCTTCATATTTTTACAAGAGCTAACAAAGCATATTTCCCAAAATTTGCAAGATGGCCACAGTTGCAAGATTCTGGAAATGACATGTTTCTAGAATCCCATCTGCTCCCAGCCAAAATTCGGCCAAACTAATATATGCAAATATGCACAAATTATGCTTTAAATGCCATGTGACTCATGTCAGAAAGTGCCCTTTAACTGGGCAGAACGTCATCTGATTTCCATATTCTTTGAAATGTAATAATCTGAAATAAAATAACTGCTGATGTCTGATGCACGTGACAAGCATAGCCATACTCCTCTGTGGAACCTTTACTTTTTGTTGTTGGTCCATCTAATGACCCTAAACAGTGTCATGAATATGAATGAGAATTGTGGGATTATACAGAAGTTCCTGGAAACCATGGGATTTGGTCAAAATTCCGCCTTTTTTCCTAGACGGCCAAACAATTATTTTGACAGCCAATGGGAGTTTAAACAGCCAAATTTGAGAAATCTGGCCATGAAATCGCCCAACTGGCAACCCTGAAGACGACTGCTTTTCCCTCCAAAATCAGATCAGCCAATAACAGCAGCATTATTAAGACGGGAAGTTGTAATGTGAAAACAACAGATGAACTGTACACATGTCAGAGAAAACACAGACAGAGGGAAAGCAGGATGAAAGTAGTAGAACATTACACAGTGTCACAGCATGATAGAAGTAGGAATATAAAAGCAACAAAGATATTGCAGCATGAAACCAGAAAGAGAACAATTGAAGAAACCACTGACAGAGGGAAAGCAGTATGAAAATAGTGTAGGATTACCAGTGATTAAGTATTAACAGCATGAAAGCAGTAGGAACATAAAGTTACAAAGGGATCATGGAAGCAGCATACACTGAAAAGCTGCAGCTAGGAAGCAGTAGAAGAGCAGTATATTCCATGTATCAGCTTGTTCTGACAAAGTAGTAGGATTGCAGTATAGTGGCAGCATGACTGCAGTATATACTGCGAGTTGCAGTATGTACTGTTTTATGGTAAGGGATGTGGGAGCTGGAGAGGACAGTTTGTTAAATTAGCACACTCAGTTAGATAAAAATAAAAATTAAGGTTCTTTTGAATTTCTCGTGTTGTATTATGGTATAAGAAAACCAGTTTTAGACTACAGTATACAAATATGCACTGACATTAGAGCTTAAATAAAGTTAATTTAAACATTTGGCAAAGGGTTGACATTTAACTTGACAAAGACCAATTTAATAATGCCACAGATACCTGATTATGCCTGTCATTGTATGTGCCAGGTTTCAGTACATATTAGTATGTTAATGTATGTAGTGAGCCTGTGTGCCCATGATAGCTGTTGTATGAAGGTCAGAATATATTCCATCCATACAGACAACAGCTGATCATGATTAGCCCCACACACCCCCATACAAAAATATTTAGTGGGCAGCCCATGGGCCACACATGTGCTACACATGTGCTACCCACTGTTTGGTGGGCAGGGACTATGTGCAGCTCCTGCCCACTGATTTTACAGTAGGCAGCTCAGTGGGCAGCTCAAGATATGTTTATTATTTTCTCTAAGGAATGGGCAGTGAGTGGGCAGCTCAAACTTAGATTTTGACTCAGTGGGCAGTGAGTAGGCAGCTCTAACTTAGAGTTTGAATCAGTGGGCAGTGAGGGGGCAGCTCCAACTTAGTTTCTGTTACAGTGGGCAGTGAGTGGGCAGCTCCCACTTAGTTTCTTTAATAGTGGGCAGTGAGTGTTGTCTCAGCAGGCAGCAGTGTCCCTCTTTTACAAATGTGATAGGCTTAAATAATTTTGGAGGGAAAGGCAGCCATTTTTGCTGCCATGTGGAAGTTCTGGTTTGTTCAGCTAGCTCTGATCAATTCTCGTAGAAGCTTAAAAAGAGCAACTCTGTGATAGATCTAGCATATTCATTGGACTCATTAGACCAGATAGAATATATACAATTTATATTTACTGAGTGAAATGGGATAAAAAAGGAAGACCAGGGGCTAACAGCTGTACTCCACTGCAATGCATAGTAAGTCTGAACTCTCTGTCTCTCTCACTGTCTCAGGGTCTCTCTCTTTCTCTCTCTCTCTCTCTCATATATGAGGGAGAGAGAGGGAAAGTAAATAATATTAGATTAATAAGCTGATGTGATATATACCAAATGTTAATTAGTATTGTAACTATATAATACATATCATAATTCTTAAATGGACTGTTGTAAAATGACAGAAAAATCTTGGGGCATTGACAATTAAGGGAGGGACCTTTTTAGAGAACTGTTTGGCTTTCTGCACTGTATTACAAATTAAGACGTTTTTTCACATAAGTTTGAATGAAAATATATATGGATCAATAATGTCCCTTCTGTTAATTAATATAAATATCACTGTCTTTAAAAGGAATGACATTAAAAAAAATGCCACTTGCACCAGTGTCCCAGTTTTCTTAAATTTTCAACTAATACTCCTGTAAAATAAATACAATGTTATGGGTCCTGGAGCTCAGCAAAAATTGACCTTGAAATAAACAAGGCCTACAGGCCTAATGCGAACCTGTACATTGGAAATACACCAGGTATAATGCTTGACTTACAGTCAGCTGAGCTAAAAATGATTGTAGCTGGCATCACCAGTCTTGTATACAAGGAAGCTATCAGAGATATATACATATGCCCAAGTTCAGACTGATATATCAAACCCCTCCTGAGAAATAAGCAGGGACATACACTGTGCAAAAATTATTGTAGGTGGCACAACCAGTCTTGTATACAACAAAGCTATTCAATAGGTATAAATATGCCCAATTTCAGGATGATATATCAAATTCCTCTATAGAAATAAGCAGGCACAAAAGTCATTGTAGATGGTGACACCTGTCTTGTGAACAAGAAACCCATCAAAGACGTATTGACAGGTCAAAATATCAGGCCAAGATTTTTAAAGGTTTTTTAGCTTTTTATCTATAAAATCTGAGAAAATGCAGATTTTTTAGATGGCTTATTATTTGCATTAAATTCCATGATGCTAGCTCCAGTCGTTTTCGAAATAGTATGGTTAACATATACCTGTGATTGTATTAAGCATTGCCTGGCATGAGGAATATCTAAAATCATAAATCTACATTTTGTTAAAATTTTTAAAAAACATTCTTGTCAATATTTACCAAAGATAACCTGAAATCTAAATAAGAATTATTCAGGGGATTATTCTTGTAAAAAATTAAAGAAATTGGCCTCAGTGGCATCGGGTCAAAAAACTTTTTGTAGGTTTATAACTCATATGGGAAAATAAAGCAAAATGGCTAAGTTAAGCTTCCCATAACTCAGCCAAAAATCACTAAACCAAACCCATTTGAAAAAACTTGAATTATCAACATCTAAGGATAATTAATGTGTGAGATTTAAGAATTTGGCCCAGTGGTTTTTGAGAAGAAGATCTTTGTAATGGGCTGTTATGGCTTATGACTAAATTCAGCTTCCTATAACTCAGCCTAAAGTCACTGAACTGAAACCATTTGAACAAACTACCCTAGGATCATTTCTGTGCGATATGAAACAATTTGGCCATATGGTTTCAGAGAAGAAGTTTTTTGTAGCTGTCAGTATGATACAGGCACTGATGACCCCTGTACAAAACAGGCAAATGCAGGTGGCGCCACCAATACCTCAATTTCAGATATGACTCATGTGACCAACATTGGCATAAAATTTGGTAATGATAACTCCAGCCGTTTCTAAGATTGTAAATTTAGTATGCTTTTTTGGACAGATGACTTAGTTCAACTAGATGCAACTCGGCCAAAAATCACTGAACTTAACAAAAACTCGAACAAACTTGAGAGAGATTGTTCCAGGGATCATTTCTGTGAAATATTGGACAATTTGGTTGAACAATTTCTGAGAAGAAGATTTTTAAAGCTTTTTTAGCATTTTCCCTATAAAATCTAAGAAAATGCAGTTAGCCACAAAATAAGTAAAATCCAATAGAGTATTTTAGATGACTAATTTTTTGCATAAAATTTTGTGATGCTTACTCTTGCCATTTTCAAGATAGTATAGGTTAACGTACAGACGATGGACTAGGGACGACAGACGACGGACACCGGATGACGCCACACCATCGCATAAGCTCACAGGTTCGCTAAAAATATAAAATTATAACAAGTGCATAATGATAAAATCTGAGAGGATCTAAGAGACTTAATTTAAGACCAGGGATGGTTGATATGACTGATTTTTATTGAAGAGTAAGAAATTGTTCCAAATGATATTTTGTTATATCTGACCATGCATGTGTTTCTGATGTTGAAACATATTATATAAGTATATGTATGCAGTCTGTAAACACAGGATCTATATACTTATTTACTTATTGGTTGACTCACTAATCACTCAAGTTCAGCAGTTTGCAGAAGTGTTAATTGAACACATATATGTCTTAAATGTTCAATTAAATCTAATTTTTTTATTATATCAGTTTTCTTCTCAATTTTATAAAAAACAAGGGACCCATGGGTCACGGCGCTCAGCTGATCGTGATTAGACTATAAATGTTTCTCCACTGTGATACTATATCGAGTCGATAAAGCTTATGAATATCATGTACATGTTGGGCTATTATAAAGGAATGTAATGTAATATGTGAGTAAATGATAAATGAAATTACCTGACTGATGGATTAATAGAGTCAAATAGAGTGGTTTATGTTTTATTTATTTAGGAGGGGTTGAAAATTGTGATGTATTTGAGCAAATATGAATGCAATGACAGCAGTAATAAGCAGTAGTAGAATGATGATAAGGCTATTTGTTGAAGGATCTAAAGTGTATGGTAGTCTGCAAGCGTTCAATTTGACAGATATGATGTTATGATTAACTATGCTGATGAAGTGATTTATGAATATGTGACTTTATGACACAATATCTTTTTAGTCTTGACAAGGTACATTATTGTGATGCCCACTATGTCTACATATTACACAATAATGACATAATTTCTGGCATGTACATAGGTACCTATGGACGAATAGTTATACAAAATATTAAAGTATGAATATATCTGATTCATCTTGTTCTTGCTTACTGAGGCTGACTTTGGGATGGGGTTCAGAGAAGGGAAAAGTGAGGGCAGCACAAAGGTGGATATAGAAATATTCTATTGTAATGTTTTTCATTTATATAAGAATATGAAAAGCTAAGAGGAAAGGGGCCCTCCTACTTGGTTACAGTAAAGTTCTAAATATATGATTGCAAACTAATACTCTGACAAGACTGTCATGAAGAAAAACAGTAAAAGTTTTGAGATACTGTGTTGCATACGAAAATTTACAGATGGACAGGCAAGTGGACAGAATGGACTAATACCTTTATTTCACTTTCAAGAGAATAATGCATTTAAGTTTATATATAATCCTATTTTTTAAGCAGATCCACTTTTTCCATTAAGAAGTTTTTATCTGAATCATTTTTTTTATTTACAGGTTTATAAATTTTTAATTAAAAAACCTGAAAATATAAGTTAAAATATTAGAATTGTTGCAAAAGTTGCAATCATTATATATACAGAGTAAAAAACATTGGGTCATATTATGCATACACATATATTTTATTATTTTTAAATCATAAATGTTTAAACTGATTTTAAAAGAAAATAATGCCACAACATGGCATCTACAAGAATATTCCTTGAATCACTATTAAACAGTTTTGCACATTGGAGTTTTCAGGATATGCTTAATTTTATTCACCAAAATAAAATAAAAGTAAATTTGATAAAATAAAACATCTTTTCAAATAAAGTATACACACTGTTGGTTGAATGAGGGACAAACAATATCATTGTGCTAATTACTATCCCAGTTTTAATTAATTACTGGAATTAATAGTCAATTTCACACCTGGTGAAGTTTTTACTCTTCTGAAGTAAGGAATTACTTATCTCATGAACATCCACACTTTCACAGCAATACACCACTCTGTGGACACAATTAAATGTACACTTTAAACATTGTAACCCTGGTGGTTCAATACAAAATCTAAAATGTAGCATGTCCAAGAATAAAATAAAATACAGAAAAATTATAACATTCATCTAGTTTATGCACCAGCTGGGGGGACCAGTGCAGGGCAGAGGGGAAGCCTGCTAGTAGTGGCTAAGCTGGGCCAAGGTAAGCTGCCTGGGGTGGGTTACATAATGCAAGTGAAGGCTGTACTACTAGGTGGGCTAGATGTAAACAACACTTGACATGGTGTATGAAAATAGAATAAAAGCTATTCATTCCAATCAATTTCCTTTGAAAGTTCAGATTTTAAAAGATTAAATCCTTATGCATATATGCTGGGAAAATTAAATCAACAGTGCCAAAGTTGGACAAAATTTAAGGTATTGATTTTTTATTTATGCTAATAACTTGAAAAATTTGCAAAATTCAGATCTAATTTTGGGTAAATAATTGAATCTTGATTAAATAAAGTTATATTCCTGAAAAAAAGTCTCTAGGTTCAGGAATTCTCATGTTAGGTGAGTAAATATATTTCCTGATTTTTTAAAAAATTGCATTATGTTTTGGCCTATAACTTCAAAATAATACCCAATACTGACCTAATTTTTGGTATGTTCATAGAAAATGTATAAAAGAATGTGAATACTAAATACGATCAAAAACAGATCAGTGGTTTTGATATTAGGCAGCCTTGAAGTGTAACAATGGCTTTTTTTATGGAAAACAGAGTTTTTTTTTCCTTAATATCTCGAAGGAACAAAGTCCTAATGACCCAATTTTAGGTATGGTAGGAGATTTTGGGGACATCTAAAATTATGTCAACAGCCTGGGGAGCATAGAGATGTGCACTGAATGACCTACAGTCATCAAAGTGGACTGCTTGACAATTTAAAGGAATACAACAAGAGCCTCGAAAAAATTCAATAACTAGCCTAATTTTGCAGCTTTTATTTTCAAATTTCAGATTTTAACAGATTAAATCCTTATGTATACATGGTGTGAAAATTAAATCAACAGTACTAACAGGAAAAAAACGTGCCATGGCCAAAGTTGGGCAAAATTTAAGGTACCAATTTTATATTTTTGCCAATATTTAAAAAAATTTAACAAATTTTTATCTTATTTTTGGTATACAATTAAATTTTGATTAATTAAAGTTGTATTACTGGAAAAAAGTCCCTACCTTTAACACTTTTGGTCTTAAGTGACCAAATATCTTCCTGATTTTTTTACAAAGACCATTATGTTTGGGCCCATAACTTTTTTAAATTATACAATACTGACTTAATATCTGGCATGTACATAGGAACTATATAGAGAAATATTTATGGTAAATATGAAGAAAACCAGATGAGTGGTTTTGATATTAGGCAGTCCTGATGTGTGAAAATAGATTTCTAATAAAAAATTGAGGTTTTTCCTTAATATCTCAAAGGAACGAAGTCCTATTGACCCAATTTTTGGCATGGTAGGAGATTATGGGGAAATCTAACTGTATGCCGAAATTCAGATTCGAGGTCCAACGGTGTCAAAACGGGCCAGTCTTACGGACAGACATCCAGACGGACGGACGGACGGACGGCACGACAGACGGACGGACGACGGACAATGGACCATGACTATAGCTCAGATGACTTATAGTCAGCTGAGCTAAAAAGTATACAGTTGCAATACATTATATGTCCCCAGTCAACAGGTGCAAGGACTTGAATGGGGGTGGGGCGTGGTGAATGGTCGGAGTTACAATGTCAACACAGTTGCAACACACTTAAAACTGCATACACATTAAGGATACAAAATCAAGTTGCATTTACACAATTCTGTATACATGCACATTAAGGATGTAAAATTCAGTTCAACAGTGCTAATACATGAAAATAAGCATTGGGGGGGGGGAACAAATGACGGGAGTTACAACATCAAAACTGTTGCAGCACATATGCGCTTACAACTGCATTAACATTAAGGATATGGCATTAAGTTCAACAGTGCTGGCTGGAAATATACATAATACTTAATATCGACAGACAGGTAGAAAAACAAAGCAGATCAATTTATCTCCCATTCTGCTGAGGCTGTTAAATAATTCATAAAGTTTCACTTGGATGCTAATTTTTTTTATTTAATTATCAAAGTATACAGTTGTAATAAAAATAATATATTAAAAATAAAATTATATAAAAAGACAATTTCTTTAAAAATGCTACATTACCACAACATGACACCTAGATTTCAGTAGACATTTATATTGGAGTGGAAACAGTTTTACATTTATGAAAATACAGTTCATACAATAACAATTATTACATTACACATGGGGGGGGGTGTGGTTATATGAGAATAAATGTACATCTGTGACAGCAGTTATGCATGTTTAATCAGGTATAAAAAAAACTGTATTTAATGACCTCTAGTGACCAGAAGTGGCCTTTTTTATCTTTTATTATATTATTTTTCAGATTTATTTATAACAGACTATATCTTTATGCGGACATGCTGTGAAAATTAAATCACCAGTACTTACAGGAAAAAATTTGCCATGACCTAAGTTTAATTTAATATTATTAATTTTTTTAATCAAAATTCAATTTGATACCTGAAATATGATCAAAATTTTGAATATTTTTATATTTATGCGAACCTGTGCAAAGTTTGGGAGTATGAATGGAGGTTTATTTTTAAAATTTAATATTGATCCTCTTTCTTCCTGCATATCTACCTTAGTCATTATGATCACAGCAAAATGGATGTTTAGGACCTGCAAGTTTCAGACTAGGACATTTTAAAACTAGAATACCGGTAGTCGACAAGTGACTACATGTGTCTGCCAAATCAGAGTGGGACGGGTGAAGTGAGGCACGGATTAAGTGGCAAGGGGAATAGAGTGAGGTGTGTTGCATATTAGCATGAATGTCTGCAACGTAAACGTTAATGCAGGTAGCGCCACCTGTCATAAAATCTAGGAAGCTGTCCAGGATGTTTAAACCTGCAAAATTTCAGGTGGGTGAGTCAAACCACGGCCTAGATATGAGTGATTTTATCCCAAGGCAGATGACATATGGAAGCTATGCATAAATGGTTGCAGGCTGGGCCACCAGTTTTGTGTATGATGAAGAGCTATGTGAGATCTATACACATGCAAAATACTGGCCCAATCGTCGGGGTTCCTGAGATATGAGCTTGGGTGTCTGCAGCGTAATGTGAATTAATGTAGGTGGCACCACCTCATAAAATCGAGAAAGCTGTCCAGGATGTATAAACCTGCAAAATTTCAGGTGGATAAGTCAAACCACTGCCGAGATATGAGTGACATTATTCCAAGGCAGATGAACAGATGGATGCTATAAAAAAATGGTTGCGCCACCAGTTTTGTGTATGATGAAAAGCTATGTGAGATCTATACACATGCAAAATTTTGGCCCCATCAGTCAGATGGTTTCTGAGATATGAGCTTGGATGTCTGTAGTCTTAAGGTGAATGTAGGTGGCGCCACCTGTCATAAAATTCAAGAAAACTATCCAGGATGTATACACTTGCAAAATTTCAGGTGGATATGTCCAACCAATGCAGAGATATGAGTGATTTTATCCCAAGGCAGATGGACAGATGGACGCTGTGCAAAAATGGTTGCAGGTGGTGCCACCATTTTTAGTGTATGTTATAAAGCTATCAAAGGGCTACACTTGTTCCCGAAATATGTGGGTTTATTTGTGGAAACAGACTGTGAATTATTGGACAATTTGGCTGGACAGTTTTGGAGAAAAAGATTTTAAAAACTCTTTCAGCATTTTCCCTATAAAAACTCAGAAAATGCAGTTAGAAAAAAATAAACAAAATCTGATAGGGTTTTTCAGATGACTGTTTATTTGCAAAAAATGTGGTGATGCTAGCTCCTGGCATTTTTGAGATAGCTATGGTTAACTGTTACAGATGACGCACACTGCACGACGGACGATGCAGCACCATCACATAAGCTCACATGTTCTCTAAAAATCTCAGTTATTACCTTCTTCAATGCAATGCAAGAACTCATTTTACAAGCACTTATATTTTTAAAATTAAATGCTTATGATAAATACTAAATAGCTATAATGATCATTCACCTTCAGATATGACCATCACCACTATTTTCTATATAGAATGAGTATAATTGGTCAATTCCTTTATTTTCCAACAATTTTAAGGCCACTCATTAACTTAATTGTTTAAATGAGACCTGCCCATCTCAAATTACTGGTAAAAAAAACTTTCTGATCATTGTAATTCCTCCATAACTTTCAGTTCCAGACACCAGTTGATATGATCCTCAACCATTACAGACCCACATGCACTTGGGCCACTGTGGTTTTATATAGTTGAAGTTTATTAAAGTGAAACTTGTACATCTTTTTTTCCCAAATATGTTAATTAACCATATATATTGGCTTAGGTAATCTGAGGCCCAGACTAGGGCCTTCATATGTTAAGTGGAGGGCAGCACTGTTCCAGTTGATGGCTCAACACTTGTGTGACCTGCGGTGTGGGGCAATTGTTTCCCAAAGCAGGGGAATGTTTAACTACCCTTATGGCATTAAATGACCAAGACATCACCAGGATTGGTCACAGTGCCATATGCCATATCATGAGGTACCAGTAATTAAGTACTGGCCAGTTCACTGTACATAAGTGATATGTGTGATCTGACAGTATTCATTTATTTTTCTGCAAAGGGATAGCTTTCAATTTTTAGTCATGGATAGTGCTTAGCCAATATTTATTTCAAGGGAGTGCTTCATGCCTTAACAGTTAAAGGACACAAAGACATACCTTCCTGCCCTAACTATAACAGCATGAATTACACCTTCTTGCTGCTAGGGTATGAAGGCAGAAAGAACACCAGCAATTACTTTGTTTAAAGATAGAGGTTATGATGAAGCTAACATACATGTGCTGCAAAAAATTACTCTGAAACCAGGGTTGGCAAGTTTCTGCCATTGCCATTTCTGCCTGGCAACTGCTGTGCGGCAGAAATACCTTTCTGCCCTTTGTTCTGCCACAAGGGCAGAAATACCCTGAAAACTGCGATAAAATGAATATATTATTGTTATCCAATTTAAATATGAAAATTTTAGCAAATACAGCAGTAATATAACAGCAATGAAAATTAACAAGGTTTAAACTTGTAACAGAACATATTAATAATTACTTGAAGGTCCAGGTACTCCCTGAAGAAGGCCTGAGACACCTAAACTATAGGAAAGTATGGGGGGGGGGGGGGGATGATTGATCACTCAGTCAATAATAAGCTAAACTTAAGCAGGGTTCCTTGGCCAAAAGTCAGAGCTTCTGTTAGCATCATCATAATCAGCATTATGTCATGCATGAAAGAGCACATGACCTTAATCCACTGTGATCACCCTAATCAATAGTAACCACTGGACCACAGCTGGCAATTAAACCAGTTTATAATCGTAATCATTTTATTCCTCCGATATCGAAGAGATACAAAGGTATTACAACAAAAATACAAACACAATAGATTGCAGTGCAGAAACAAAGTCGGTGAGAAGAAGAACATGAAAATAATGTCATTTCATTAAAGCACATCATTTACCATCCTGTTTACAGTAAGGTGAGTGTCCTGAAGGATGTTCTCAACTAGAGATCAGAAACTTCAGTTCAGTAGGCCATAGTTCGCATATTACTGGCAATACATCTTTTAGAAACAGTGATGTTTTATACATAAATAAAAGGTGCTCGGTGTCCTCTATCAGAGGAAAGGCTTTACCAAATAAGATTAGAAATAACTCATCCTCGCTCAAGCTGTTAAGGGACCCAGCTGCAAATATGTTTAAATAATCATTTATGAAACACCAAAGATTCTCTCTATAACCCGCGGTGGCTTCAAATACCATCATACCATGGAAGGTTGCATTGTTGTAGCTCCTTCCGCAAAAGTGACATAAATTAAATACATCAGGATCAACCAGCAAATTACAGCATGCAATGAGTTTGACCATAAGAGCGAAACCTGACAGAGAGCTAGGTATGTCTCTAGCGTAATACCACAGTAATGAGGGAATCATGTAATCATTGTGAACAGAATTAAAGACATGGAGATCTGACATCTCATTACACATATTGCCGAACCTCTCAGCTTCCTTAGCCACAATGGCAGAGGTAATAATCTCATTCCATTGTTTCTTACCAGGGAAAGAACCTGTTGAAAAATAAAGCATTATGTATTCTATTAAATCATATTTATCAAGGATACGAAGCATATCTCCTGTACTACCAAAAATACTCCCTTGACGTCCTAAGTCAGATATTATTCTGTACCTGAATATTCTAGATGAAGTTGTACATGAATTACCAAAGCAAAGTCTGCCAAGGAAAAGTAATTTTTGTCTATCAATAAAAGCTGTAATAGAAGGTAACCCGAGCATACTTAAGCATACTACAGAATGTACACGACTTGGCAGTCCTTGTATCAATTTAGCGCAGAACCTGTGCATGCGTTCTAAATTTAACATGTCGTTATCGCTTAGCGAGCACCATAGTTCGCAGCCGTACAAAGCCTTTGGTAAAACACACGTCTTGTATAGCTTAATGCTGGTTAGGGGATTTAACCCAAGGGGACGCACTCCCGCTCCCAGAAGGGATAGAAACATACCCCTCCCATTCCTACAGGAATTTGCTATAAGGTCCCTGGCGGCAAAACTAGAATTCAGTATTATACCTAAGTGTTTTGCAGTTCTAGTTTGTTTAAGTGAAATTCCCCCTAATTTCCAATTTCGTCTGTGTTCATTTGAATTAAATGCTTGTACCATTTCTCCGAAAACAATCACAGCAGTTTTATCTGCGTTAAAGATAAATCTCCACTTACGAGAATATTCATAGCAGATGTTAATCATTTCCTGAAGTGCCCCAGGAGACAGGGCTAAAAGCGCGACGTCATCTGCTTGTGTCGGTGAACCAATATAGATGTTCCCAATTGTTGCCCCGTACCTGCTATTTCTTAACTGAATTAGCAAGTCATTAATAAAAAGATTATATAACCATGGGGATTAAACACCCCCCTGCCTTACGGACTGTGATAAATTAAACCATCTACTAGTAATACCCTCATAATATACAGCGCTCCTCATATCTGTGTAGCTATTTAAAACTACGCGCCACATTTTCCCGTTGATACCGAAGTCAAAAAGTTTCACGAATAGTCCCGTATGCCACACTCTGTCGAAAGCCTTGCTGCTGTCGAGCAGGCAGGCATAAACCTTGGATTGACGTTCGATACAATGAGCTACACATTCTTGGAGATGATATGAGGCGTTTATTGCTCCCATACCTTGCCTAAAGGCACACTGCATATCATCCGGGAAGCGTAATCCTTGCACAGAAATAAAACGATCAATACGGTGCCGAAAAACCAGCTCCATCAATTTATAAATACATGGCAACAAGGTAATTCCCCTATAGTTATTAGGATCGGAATTACTTTTGTGGGGGTTCTTGAGAATAGTTATGATAAGACCATTTTTCATAGCAGCTGGTACCATTTCTAAACGCAAGATAAAGTTAAACAAATTAACAAGATGATTCTGAAGCGATCTGCCTCCGTGCAAAATGTGCTCATTCACTATACCATCGAACCCACCAGCCTTCCTGGTTTTTAGGCCCCTAATAGCCTTTAATAATTCAGTTACAGTAACGGGGTCATCAAGAAAGGGATTATAATTGAGTGGAGACTTACGTTTGTAATACTCCAATATATCCTCAGTGGCAAGTTTGAACTGATCATCATAATGTGCATAATTATTATCGGAGTATAGCGACTGGAAGTGATTGGCCCACCCTTCACAAATTTTGAAGGGGTCTCTCTCCGTTTTCAGCTCAAATCGCACGCCACTGTTTGATTTGTGTGTTTTTCTATTCCGTTTCCGTATAGAGTACCAAAATTTGTCCACATCTATTTCAGAAAAATTATCAACTTGTTCAAAAAGGGCCCGTTCTTGTTCTTCGTAAATTTTCCTCAGCTGTTTACGAAAATCTCGCTTACACTCCTTATAATAAGAATATGAAGGAAACGCCTCGCCACTTGGTCTGCCTTCATCGAGCCAATGCGCTCGTGCAAGTTTCATTTTGTCATGGAGGGGCTTTAAATGCGATGACCATTTAGGCTTAAGATACGGCCTGCGTTTCTTTGGGGGAATGGCACTATCGCCAGCTGTGCGTAGTGACGTTATAATGTCATCATAGTAACGTGACAATTTATCTGGCTCAGCATCCTGTTTCGTTGGAACACAGATCAAATTAAGAGCACCATCTAATTTATTCCTATACAAAACATCATTACCATTTGCTTTTATTTTTTTCCAATTCAACACATGACGTTCTGTTGGGATAGCATACGCTACTTCAGGTATCATAATCTTGGTTAAGACCGGTAAATGGTCAGATGTATTAAGATGGGAATCATCTAAAATCTCACAACTGGCACTGTCATGATAATCAATGGGTATCAAAATATGATCTATCATTGATCTATGGGAACCGTCATCGTAAGGGTCGAAAGTGTAAGCAGGCCCTGTGCAAGTTGACTGCACACAAAGAGATATTAGATCATTATCAAGCATAAACTTCTGCATTAACTCTCCCCTCAACTGTAATGCGCAACTATAACTCGGACCACTTAGCTCACAATTGAGGTCACCCATTATTATAAAATTATACCCGTGACCATATTCATGCACAATGCTATAAAGTTTCTCAACATATTCAGTGTACAATGAGTATGAAATACTAGAATTTGGCATATATACATTCAATAAGATAAAGGGAAGTGACCCCGGAAGCCGCAGTAATACCCCAAGGATACGATCGTCATTTATGTCATTAATGCGACTGATGAATTTACTAAGTTCACGCTTCCACAGGATGGCAACACCTCCTTTACCACGCCGGTGAGACACATATGGATCTAACGATTTATCAGAAACGCCATAGCCATCATAGTTGAAATGTATGGAATTGAGAAAGCAAAGGTTATCAGGGAACAGCCAGTGCTCCGATATACAACATACATCAACAGAATACTTGTCAAGAATGTTTGACAAGTACACAGTACTAGGCATAATACCCCTTACATTAAAGTTTGAGATACAGAATGGCTTACTCTTTTTTGTCATATTATAGAATGTAGAAGATGCGGGTTACATAAACATATAATATAACAGAAATTAATTTATTTCATTTTAACCCTTGGCCTCCAACGCCTTGCATAAACACCTTCTGGCCAGAAACGGTCACTCATTACACTGCTACAGAAGTCACGTGGCACCCGTAAGTAACCACAATTAAAATCACCGTTTCTGGACCTGAGTATGCGAAAGTCAATCACCTCAATGCCACCTGTAACAATATATCTGAGTGCCCTCTGTCGATTCACAGACTTTCTTATTCTGCCAGTGTAAAACTCGCATTCAGGAGGATCCCACTCATTATAATTTGGGCGTGAGCTAACCACAACATTTATCCGATTACTTTCAGTCGTAGGACCATTGTTTCTCTGCCGTTCATCTGCACCTCGTTCTGTGGTTCCACATCCACCTGTCCTGCTTTCGTCATGGTTACAATCGGTTGCATGATCTTCATATGAATTGGACGGTGCCTCTATTTCCATTGGCGGTTCAGCTTGTACGTCTGGGACATTCCCAGTGTTGACCACAACAGGTGTGTCCGAAATTGAATTGTCTACTTCACATCGCGTCGCAGCCACCTGGCGAGACACTGGGACATTTACCGCTACTTCGCTGTACGATCTAACTGGACCGCTAACACTGCGCCCCCGTTCTGTGTTTGTTGCGTTTACTTGTTGATAGTCCGGCCTTGCCCCAGGATACGTCTGATTGAGCACACTTGTCACCACGGGTTGATCAGAGCTGTACTGAAACAACTGCTCTCTCATGAACGTGATACTGCGAGTAATAGAGCTGGTCTTTAACATTATTGAGTCAGTCTCAGCCTCCAGGTCTCGCATTGACTTTTTTATTCTTTTGAATTCACCCTGTAGCGATGACTGTGTATTATCCGAAGCAGTTTTGAATTCGGTAAAGTTTTCTTGTATGGTTACATGATTTCTCTTTAGAGCCGCCATGTCTTTTTGAAAACTGCCGACTGTGCCTTTACACTCAGCCACTTCTTGGCGTAAACCCCCAATTTCCTGCCACATGGTAGAGGTAATGTTTGTCAATAGGGAGTGAATATTCTTTAATTCTCCTTAAACAGATTCATCACGTGATAAGATATATGAAAATCTTGTGTCACCGGATTTCTTCAGTTCAGAATAATCAGACTTCATAACAGATACTGAATCGCTTATTGAGGCAGTGATGTCACTAACATTAAGTGCTAAATGGTCGTACACGAGGGGTGGCTGGTCGCATGTTGTGTTCAGATTTGGATCAGATTGTTTACTATTTGAATATCCACTTAGCACATCTGTTATAATTTCCGCATTATTTCCGAATATGAAGTCAATCAGGATATAACAGTCCCCTGCCAGCTTTCGGGCGTGAGCTTGGGGGTTGTGTCTTGTGACCTTTCTTTTAATAAGACTGCCACCAGGAAAGTTTGGTTTACCCTGAACAGTAGAGAATAGAACATTCCTGACGTTATCAAGATCGACTCCACCATGATGGATGGCTGATAAACACTGATCGAGGAACTCTTCTTTGGGTAAAATTACTAATGGGTATAAAGTTTCCTTGATCCATCCTAGCAGGCTTTCACCTGTTTCTATATTTTGATTGACGTGGTTAGGATGATTAACAACGCCCAGCGCCTCACCAATTATGTCACTAGTTCTCACTGGGCTATGATCAAGACCTCCCGCAGAGTCCATAGTTAAGACTATTTACTACGTAAATAAATCGACAGTTGTGGCAAGCTAAAACAACTTACATGTCTTTTCGGTGGTTGGCCATTCGCAGATGTAATGAATGGATTTTCAGTCAGCAAAATCCGAGTGCGCAAGATCCCATTGTATAATCCTCATGAGCGCGCCATTTGAAATTTTGTTTTGAGCGATATAAGGCGTCCCAGTAAAGAAGACAAAATAAGTCAGGGTTTTCGGCTATCCAAGTAGACTTAAGCACACCAGTTGGTTTAGAGTCCACCTATCAATGAATTTCAAGGTATTTTGGTGATTTTTTACCTCGATGAAGGTTATTATCAAGCATATTGAGAAGTTTATCCAGGAGCCTAAAAAATCACGTCTGCACCCCTCGTGACCTTGACCTTATTATAATCCTGTTGCTTAATCCTCCCCTCTCCCTACCTAGAACATGCAAACCTTGCTTGCTACAGAAAGTGAAGAGACACATTTGGCACTATTATGATAATAATCGACTAAATTAAATAAAATTACTATCTTTTCTTAATATATTAATAAATGCTTGTATTTAAGGCAGCTTTTGATTTATTAAGATTACTATCTCTTGTTAAAATACAATATATATATTTTCATAATTTAATCTGCCATTTCTACCTGGCAGAAACACATCTCTGCCTGGCAGAAAAGTTTTTTGCCTTATTTCTGCTGTAAGCATAGCGACAGCTTGTCACCCCAAACGTCGATTTTAGATATACTGAAGACAATGAGGTGACAGTACAAGCTATTGGGTTCGCATCAATTCTAGTATGTGCAGATGTGCACGCCATTTCTGACACTACTTTTTCATCTTCATCTACTTCTCGAGCTGTCATTTTCCTGAGTTAAGACAAAAAGTGACGTTATTCTGTTGGGGAAAATAATAATTATTACATCAACGGTTGACTTACGTGTATTCGTGCAGCAGTTTTTAATACCGAGGCTGGTTTTACTCGAAAAACTCGTCTCCACGTCTGTTAGCGGGAGAACCATAACTTCCGGTAGGGGATTCCCAAACGGCTATGTGTAAAACTCGGAAGTCCGAAGTCGGAAGCAAGAATTTTTTTAAATAAAGCAATGATCGAAGCATAATTAAAATGCTACTACATTAATGGAAAGTACCATTTTATTTTTATTGATAGAATTAGTTTTTTTTAGCATAATGCAAAAATCAAAGTTATCCATTCCAAGTTATATAGACTGGGAAATGCCCGGTTATGGTCCAGATGTGTAAAACTCGGAAGCCAGTAATGGCTAATGCACTGGTCATCATATCGTCAGCAAACGTGTCAAGCATTTTCAATTATTTCAATATGACATATTTTTCATAAACTCAATCTGTTTTTTAACATTCATGATGCTGTTTTTTTATAATATATTATATTGATATTTTATTTCATTTTGTAAAACAAGATTATATTAACTCATCAATATTTTACACTGTTACCGTATTTTATGTTGGGGGAAAAAGTTCAGTAAATGTTTAAAAATAAATTGTTACAGAGCAAATGTTATAGATATAAAAAATTCTGTTTAATTATAGAACCTGATACCAGCAACTATTAAGTTCAGAGAGAAGGATGTCCAAAAGCGCACGGTACTATACTGTATCGAGAATTCCGACTATAGTCCGGTTAATTTTATTTTCTGAGGAAAAAAATATAAGGATCAAATAAAAATAGTGAGTATACACGGAATATTCAGATGCATGGATTTTTATAAAGATCAAAATATATTGAATTTTCATATTTGTTCAACGTATGGGAAATATATTACTGTTTTTATTTTGAATGACATCGTAATTTATAACTATTTTTAATGCCGTATTAGGGTTTATTATACCATATTTATTATTCAGTGGTGCATCCATAGAGGGCGCAAGCCCATTTAGACGTAATATATCTCATTTTATCGAGTTCTTTTCCAATAAATTCGTAATCAATTTTCATTTCTTTTTCAGATTACTTTTTTATTCCCCAGCAATTTCATTTTTATATTTTTGACTTTCCAATTCATAAGTTGGTGATTTACTCCACTTTGAGAGCATATAAATATATACTAGTATATTGAGGAATCCCCCCCCCCCATCGCATTACCGTGCGAGTCATGCACGGTCTCCCCACAGAGCTCAGCTCGGGGTGGGATCGACCGTGAAAAATCTCACGCCTCCTCGGCTGATACTCAGGCTCACGCACTGTGAGCCTGGGCGCTCACAGATCACAAAAGTCGGTAAAATGCAAAGATTGTCATAAGACTTAAACATATCAATTATTTTACAATGAGTAATACCTTTAAATAGTGACATTTTGCAAGTTATAAATGTATAGACGCGCAATTCATCATTGACATTAACATGTTACGAACTTTTGAATATTTGGACTTTACAGTTTATGCAGTAATTTTACAGAAATATAAATTTTAAAGCCCACAACCTCAAGTTTGAATATATTGTTCATAAACATGTAGGAGAATAGTTGCGGAAAACAGAAAATCCTCATAATCATTTGTTTAAGGTGCCTCAAAATGTCCTCTTTACATTGCATATTTTAAAAAATTAATCCCTTCCCATACATTCCTCATGTAAATATAAATATCTTTAACAAAATCATAGCTCTAGATGGGGCGAAATATATTAGGTGAAAATACACCCACACATATGTAAAATATATATTAAATTTACAAATAAAACAAGGGACCTATGGGTCACTGTGCTCAGCTGACGTTAACCTTAAAGGTAAAAATCTAAAATAATATCAAATGGAGATAAAGTGTAAGAGGAAGAGGTAATAAAGGCCATGGTTGGTTTATATGATTGGTTTGTATTGATGAGCAAGAAATTGTTGCAAATAATATTTTGATACCTGACCATGTGTTTCCTAATGTTGAAACTGAAGCATGTGAGCAGTTTGTGAACAAATGATCTGTACAATTACCATGATCATTAGTTGGCTTTTCGATTAACTGTTGACATTTCAGTAGTTTAAACATTTGTTCAATCGAATCTTTTTTTTGGATAATATATATTATTAAATATATGTTTTTTTTTATGAAATGTATACAGTTGAAATATAACTAATTAACAACATAAAACATGGCAAACAAAGCCTGATCTCAAATTCTGCTGATGCAGGAAAATAATGAACAAATGTTTGTAATAAATCCTCATTTTTTTATCACATCAATTTTTTTTAAATTTAAGTTTATATTTCTATACATTTTCAATATAACATATATATCTGAATATAAAAGTTGATTCATAATTCTCAATTGCATCATCATAAATCTCAATCTTGTCAGATAACACCACATCATGCATACAAATGTTTATTTATTTTTTACCACAAAAATATATCTTTTAAATCTGCAAAACAATAAATATCTAAAAAAAATACTTGATTAAGATTTCACAATTTTTAATTGTGTCTTTATTTATCCATAATGTGCTTCATATTTTATCATAATTTAAGCATACTGATGGGTTCCATTATGATTGGTAAAATGATTTAAAAGAAAAATGATTTCTTTAAAAATGCTACATTACACAACATTGCATCTTCTGGATAACACTTTGAATTACTTTTTCAAGGAAAGTTTTTGCATATCAGAGTGGAAACAGCAATACAATTAAGGAGATACAGTGAAAACAATAACAATACTGCATAACACTTGGTGGGTTGGGTTTGCGGGGGGGGGGGGGGGGGGGGGGGGGGGGAGGGTGATATTGGGGGTGGTGATATGAGAATAACTGTACACCTGTCACAGCAGGGGATCTCCCCCAGTGACTGTAACAAATCAGAAACCCTGGCATAGCTGACTTCCAGTGACCTGGAGTGGGACCCTGCATCTGTAACCTCTAATCAAAGCAAATGACTACAATAGAGCCTCAAGAAAAAAATCAATAACTAGCTTAATTTTCAAGCTTTTATTTCCAAATTTCAGATTTAAACAAATTAAATATTTATGTTTACATGCTGTGAAAATTAAATCAATGGTACTTACAGGAAAAAAACGTGCCATGGCAGGGTTGGGTTTTAGGCTGCCCAAAACCTGTTTTCGGCAGGGCAGAGCCTAAAACCTGCCTTTAACTGCCTAAAATAGGTTATAACCTGCCTAAAACTGCCTTTAACTGCCTAAAACCTTACTTACTCTCACCTATGACTTGCAGTTTAACTATGTTTTATTGTTATACAGCTAAATGCATTACAGAAATATGCTCAACAAATTAAAAGTGAGGAACACTTTATTCAAACTAAACAAATAAACCATGATACAAACAAAAGCAACAAAAGAATACAACACTACTTCAGGTTTTCCAAATGACAGTTTTAGCTTGTATACCAAAATCATGTTCTGAGGTCTCCCACCTTCATTACTGCCACTTTATAAATGAATGCTAATACTGTAAGCTTATAACCAGATTCTTTGATTGGCTTTTTGATCACAAGGGATTAAATTTTGTGATATATGCAAAAGAAGTTTTTCCCCAATTCAAAAAGTTGTTCCATTTACACTGATGAATAGTCCTTTACACTGTAGTCTCACTAACATAACATGTATGTTTTGAATGCCTGTAGCTTCAAATGGCAAAAAGCAAAAGATTGATTTTATAAATAATAAAAGATCTTTTATGCTAGCCATAAACTAAAATATGATAATATGATTAATATCTTTTACATTATCTGATAATGAACAAGAATTTCCACTAGTTGTTTATTTCCTTAGCTAGGTCATCCATTGTTTATATAATGATGGAAATGCTCTATTAACTGTATGATAAGATTGTGAAAATGAACCCTCATGAAACACTATAATTAGTTTAAAACTGAAAAATGCTAAAATATATTGAAGTGAAAATGTTGCAACCCACAGAATATACATAATCATTTTTGGGCCATGTTCAACCTAAAGGCCTGAGAAACCCACATGTCATGGTCAGGGGCCTCGACTACATCACTCTGTTAAATGTTTGACTCAAGAACAGTTTTCAGGGCAATGGCTTTCATGGCATCATCCTTGTCATGTATGAAAGTTCACATGAACATCTACTAGTACACAGTAGTAGCCTACAGGCTCTTTGAAGACTGCATGATGCCAGCCAACAGGAAATCATGCATTACTTGTAATACCTGAAACCTTCCAGAAGCCCAGCAAAGCCTTGTGACTGCATCACCCAAGCAAGTTTTGTAGTTTTATAGATCTTTAAGTCAAAAATTTAAACAAATATAGGTTTTAGGCACTTTTGGTGCCTAAAACCTGCCCAAAACCTGTTTTAGGCGGGGCAGTTTTAACCAGGTTAAAACCTATGGTTAAAACCTTCCTGCCTAAAACTTGCCAACCCTGTGCCATGGTCAAAGTTGGGCAAAATTTAAGGTACTGATTTTATTTTTATGCTAATTACTTAAAAAAATTTACAAAATTCAGATTTAATTTTGGGTAAGCAATTGAATCTTAATTAAACATAGTTATATACTTGGGAAAATAGACTCTAGTTTAAAAATTTTTCATGTTAAGTGAGTAAATATTTTTCCTGATTTTTTACAAAGTCCATTATGTTTGGGCCCATAACTTAAAGAATTTATACTTAACAGACTTAATTTCTGGCATGTACATAGGAACTATATGGAAGAATATTTATGGTAAATATGAGGAAAAACAGATGAGTGGTTTTGATATTAGGCAGTCCTGAAGTGTGAAAATAGGATTTTAATAAAAAATTGAGGTTTTTCCTTAATTTCTCAAAGGAACGAAGTCGCAAAGACCCAGTTTTCGGCTTGGTAGGAGATCTTGGGGACATCTAACATTATGCTGAATTTTGGAATCCTAGGTCTTACGGTTTCAAAACGTGCCACATCTACGGACGGACGGACAGACGGACGGACGACGGACAATGGACCACGACTATAGCGCGGATGACTTATAGTCAGCTGAGCTAAAAATTAAGAAGTTATAGTTTTTCAATTATGTATCATGTATATTGTATTATACACTCATTAAAAGCAGAATCATGCATAAAAAATTTTAATATATGCATGCAACTATAATTATAATGTAACTGCATTTGGGCTGTGACTCTTAACTGACCACAAGTTAACCAGTGCTTCTCTGGGACTTCCGAGTTATACACATTGGATCACATCCCAGCACTTCTGACTGATTTCCGAGATGGCTTCCGAGCACAAAATCATCCATAACTTTCAGATTAAAGAATGGATCACTATTATTCTTCACAGAATGATAATGAAGATCTTATTCTATCGGGGAAAAACAAAACGGTATTGAAGCGTTAGCATTTTGTACATGCTTTAAACTGCTTTATTTATAAGACAATTCCTTGGTTTCCGGCTTCCGACTTCCAAGTTTACATACACGACCGCGCCATGACACATTTAGTTTTGAATGAGAAGTACCGCTTCACGTGAATCGGTGCCACAGTGATGAAAGGAGGTAATAAATGTAATTATTTTTGTGTAACAACATTTCTTCTTCGATATTAAGCACATATAATACGACTTTAAAAGCCTGTGATGCCAAATAATACCAGACAGTAAATCTTTTGATCTGACCCTTAGAATGGGCGTTCTGTTGTGACTGCCATCATGACTCCAGGCCCTATCAGTTTATTTCCGAAGGCCTGAATGTCATGTTGTCATGGCTACTGTAAGCAGGGCAGAAATAAACCATGAACCTTGTCTGAAACAATTCTGTACAAGCTTTACAGTCAAGCATTTTGATGCCTGACTAATACTTTAATATAAAGGATGTTAGGATGAAATGATGCAATTTTGCACCTATTGACATGATCAGTATAGCCCTATGCCTCTGGAATCATGTACCTCCTAAGGCCTTTTAAAAGTGGTCATTTAAAATTGAGTTTATTTGATGGCAACTCATGGCTATCACTTCATAGAAATCCCTCATGTATACAGGTATTTCACAGATTTTTAAACATTCGCATAAAAACCTGTTTTTTACTGGGATGATGATGAATTATGTAAATTTGATCATTAATGAAATTTATTTGTTGAATTAATTCACTTGACAGAAATTTCATATGCATCTAGTTTTTTTACAGAATTTTACAACATGGTTGTAATTTAAGACCTGTTTTTACATGACATTAGTACATTGTGTCATTATTAACTTGATGAAGTATATTTGTTGAACTCTTATGTATCACTTAACAGAACTCCACTTGCATCACATTTTTTTTACACATGGCTGTAAAAAAACTGTTTTTTTTTTCAATGACATTAATAATGGTAATGGACAATGTAAACAACATCAGTGTAAAAAAACTTGCCAACCCATGATTGAAGCCATGCATCTACATAAAAAAATGCTTTACAATTGACATAACTAATTGGTTAAACAATAAAGCCAAATCTTTAAATATTTATCTACCAGAAATGTATTCTTGTCATTATCCAATTGCAAATTAAGCCTCCTGGTGGCATGTAATGCTTGCACACAAGTGTCAGTCAACTGGATCAAATGAGGTTTACCTCATTATTCCTACCCACTTTGCATACAATACACAGTTCAGCTGTTAAGAATCTAAGTTAATTGATGACTCAGCTGAAATATCAGACCTCATCAAATTATATATGAAGCACATTTCTAGGCACATGTCATGAATACTATAATAGTGTATGTGTGTGTGTTAAATTTGCTGTTGTATATGGTTTGCAGAGTAAATTTTGGTATGCACATTGAAGTCCTTTTTTAGAATCAACACAAAAGACAATAACTAATATAAACTTAAATAATCGACCTTTTCAAAAATATATATTCTAAAAATAACTGCACTGTTTATAATATATGCATCTAGTGAAAAAAAATTATTTTAAGTGAACGTTATTTTGAATTCAGAGATTGATTTTATTAAGTATATAATTTACATTTTATATTCTTGTTAAGAATATAATTTAAAAAACATCAGCAAACTTTTAAAACCATAAACAGACATAAACAGAGGACTGATCCTAAATGGACCCCCTCCTGACACACACACACACCGACACACACGCCTGCGGCCTTGAAACTGTCAGAACTCACGAATGTAAACAACTGTTGAGAGATGTTGAGGGACTTACCGCTAACGTTATACACGTCGTCCCCGTCCGTCCTAACCAACTGAAATCCAGTTTTTTCGGTCGCCATTTTCTCACAGCAAGTGTTAAGACAACCCTAGGTGATGCTTATATTGTCCACTAATCCCGTCCTAGAGATAACCGGCAGATACAGGTCTTGTCAGGTAAACATAATGCAGACCAGTGTTCCAACATTCATCATCCAACCTCAAGTTTGCCAGGGCCTCCCAACATGCTGGTTGGCTGTTACTTTAACCTCCATAGATTATTCACGATTGTCATTAAACTCTACAAAGCTTTAAATCAATAAAACATGATAAAATTCATATGTTTGTATTTATTGTTTGCCAGCACAATTTATTTTGGTTAGTTATTTACGCTGGAGATGACTTTGGAAACTGTTACTAAAATAGCTCCTCGATGGGTGATGCCGCTGAGAGGAACAGCCAAAACATAGGATTGCCGGCCTGGCGTTGACGTCAGGAAAGAGGTTCCGTTCTAAAAATAAACCATCCCGGACAGAGCTAGCTGCTTTTCAAGACATCCGTTGCCATGGTAATATTGGAGTGCAAATTTGCTGTTTCCACAGAAGGATGTTTCGGGACCATTGTAGACGTCTGTTTTCGACTGTTGTGATTTTAAAAGACTTTACAGATAGTTTATAAATCTATTTGATCTGAACAATAACCACGGACATAAAAGAATGTGATGGATGAAGTTCAAAGTATTAATTATAAATTATCGACTTTTTGTCATGTATGCCGTTTTCAAGGATTTGGAGATATTCCATACAATCTTGAAAGGTTGGTCGAAATGAAGGCCGATCGAATTTACGATTTTGGCGAAATTCCGCAGGAAAAGCGTCATAATGAAATTGCTTTACCCGTATCTTTCCGCATACTCGAGCTAATTTCATTGCATTTATTGACTGGCGCACAAGGCGAGGTTATTTAATTTCATTTACGAGAATCTTAGGCGCGTGCGTTAAAAGCTGACAAGACAATAACAGGCCTGTGGAGTAGACTGAATGCCAGCCATATCGGCGATATATACGGACGATCTAGAAATAGGAGATCGTATCAATACTTTCGCATGTTATATATGAAATTTCTTTTAATATTTGAAATAAATAGTTTTTTACATATTTTGCAAAAGGTACTTGTTATTATTATTATTATTATTATTATTATTGTTATTATTGTTATGAATATTGTTATTGATGTTGAAATTATTATTATTATTATTATTATTATTATTATTATTATATATCTGTCTTAGATAAGGATCAGATATCGCCCGTGTCGCAAAAGTCGACCTATTATTTATTAAGAGTTGGTGACATCTGGGTAATATTGGGAAATATTTGGACAGCACATGCTTGGGGTGACCCTGTGGGGTGACATCGGCGGTGCGTGTGCCGGATAAAACGGCGCCAGTCCCCCTCTACATGCGAGAATTTTTTAAGGTCACAGTATTGGTTATATTATATAAAATATAACATATATGTATTTTGCTCCTCTACATAGACAGGTTCACAATTAAAGGAACGGATCCAGGATTTAGAGAAAACAAAGGTCCAACCCTACGGACTAATGACAAAACCTAAGAAAAAAGGTCCTCAGGTCGGTAAAGGAGTGGCACCCCCCCCCCCCCCCCCCCCCTCGGAAACCGCTTCTGAATTTCAGCCCAGTTATGATTCATAAACAATTTCCGTGAGAGCATGTCGTTTTCAGAATGTAGCATGCAAGCTCTATAAAATATAGGAGCTCCGAGCTGATGGATGTCCTTTTCACAGAATTACGGCTCGAATTAGGTAAATTAAACAAAACTGAACCCATCCATTCAGTCTCAAACATGTAAGTATATGTATATAGAGAGCGCAGTATTCACGAAAAGGGTACATTTTATCTGAAATAATGTGGAACAAAATGTAAAAAAAAAAAAATAAATAAATAAAACCGTTCATACCTGGATTATTTTCTAAACTGATTATACATGACCATGCAGCATCCAACCGGAACCAAACAAAGCAGTTTAGTTTTTCGCTAAACCTCACCTCGCTGGCAATGTAATGACTATTGATCAAAAGTTTTTGAAAAAATTAGGGAATACGTTAAAACTTCCAGAATTCATCTAAATGTATCAAAATTTTAGGTAAATTTTATTATTTTTCTTCTTGAAGAGAAATGTCAGAGCGAATAGCGCACATGCATGCAATTCGTTGAACGTCTAGTGAAAAATCATATATATATAATATGTGATCGGGTCGCATCCCGTGAAACAGACTGTTGTGAATTAACAGTGTTGTTTTTCTTCAGAGTTATATATATATAAATATATATATATATATATATATATATATATATATATATATATATATATATATAATAAACAATTTTTTATGCGGGGGGAAGGGAGGGGGTAATATTTATGCTTGCGGTGCCTGAAAAATTAACCCTTCTCTTGGTCCGGTAGCAAATCTTATTTATTTATAACCTTCTCATATATATAGGTATATGACTGCAAACAAATGGTTTTATTTTCTTCAGCAGATACTGGTATTATGCGAGGAAATTGCTATCACGCCAGCTCATTTATAAAGATTCCACTTGTTTTGTATTCCAGCTGATTAGAACGTATATGTTACCGCTAAGGCTTTAAATATCTGAAACAATATAAACAGATTTAACAACATTAAAAAAATGTTAATGGTATGCCAGAAATTTGTAAATATTGTATTATATAGGGTAAGCTAAAGAACATTAAAAGGTTATTGAGGTCTTAATTATCGGGTACATTATACGGGCCTCACGAAAGAATGGAGGCGATGAAAGTAATACTGCCGCTTTGTTTGTATATGACCTTCAAACAGACCTTGAAAACCCATTTACAGAGAGTGTTTATGTTAAATTTCCCATTCACTTAAGAGGAAATGCATGGTTCTTGTGAGCCACGAAAGTGCGTGAAAAACTGACAGGCAAAGTTAAAAGGTAAATATATATGATACATAAGCTGAATAAACGAATTCTGTGGTTATAAGACAAACATATTAAAAAGGAACCGATATATTTGAAATGTCAAAGATTTAATTCTGAAACCGGAAACGTTTTAAAACAATATTTCATACAAAATATTTTTGGCTTATAAGCCAGACGTCTATATACAAGTTGGAGATTGCCAGGGCTAGCTCATTATATAATGTGATCGCACAGAACCGAGCAATGTTAATGTTTTAATTTATGAAAAAAAGATATCCTATATTTAATTAATTAAATCCTATGTTTCATCACTGGAGACTAGGGCCTACCGTATATATAAAGGCCTAACTGAACAAATGTGTTATTTGGCAGTTTGCATGTAGTTACATCTCCCGATTAAGATATTACCTCATATTACTAATAATGTCACATTATTCAACACTTCTAACTAACAGATAATTCATTTTAGTTTATATCAGTGCATAAATGTGAAAATACATCACAATGACTGCTGTTTTCCGTATGACGATTAATCATATTTCGGTTTTACTAGTTTTTGGACCGTGTTCCCTTAATCAAATGATGAACCCTTGACATGTATCTGTACTATAATGACAGGTTCGAACTCTGTATACCTAAAATGTCTAATGAAATTATGGTTTTTACTCTCACAGACTCTGGAATTCTCCTGAACAAAAATCTGCAAATGACAAAGTTACATTGAACTGAGCATTATTTTGGAAAGTAAATTCAAACGTGAACATATTATTGCAAAATATAAGTCAAACTGCTAGTAAACATAAGATGGCAAAGTATATATTAAACTGTAAATCTTGATACGGCTAAGTGTAAAATAAATAGAAAACATAATTTGCCAAAGCATAAATTTTACAGTAAACATAATATGATAAAGCAAAATTAAACTTAACATGATATGGCAACGTATCATATAAAATAAACAGTAAACATTATATTGCAAAGTATGTATTAAACTGAAAACATAACGTGGCAAAGTAAAAAATAAACAGAAAACATGATATGACAAAGAAAAAATTAAACAATCATAATATGGCAAAGTATGTATTAAACTGAAACATAATATGACGAAGTATAAAATAAACAGAACACATGATATGGCAAAGAATAAATTAAACAGTAAATATAATACGGCAAAGTATGTATTAAACTGGATTGATAATATGGCAAATTAAAAAATAAACTGAAAAAATGCTATGGCAAATAAAAAATTAAACAGTAAACATAATATGGCAAATTATGTATTAAACTGAAAAGAAAATATGACAAATTAAAAAATAAACAGTAAACATGAGATGGCAGATAATAAATTAAAGAGTAAACATAATATGGAAACGTATAAATTAAACAGTAAATATAATATAGGAAATATAAATTGTACAGTAAACACAATATGGCATTTTTTAAATGAAACACTACCAGGTCATTGAGTTGCTAATTTAAATTTCTTCTTTCCTTCTTCTTCAAGCTGAATTATATATATATATATATATATATATATATATATATATATATATATATATATAATTAAATGCATGGTCTGTATTTATCAAGGCAGCTGATTAATATTTAAGAACCCATCCCACATTTTAGTTCAGTCAGTGGAGCATCAGCGGTCACCCTTTGTCCGTCGTGCCGTGCGTTTGTCCGCTGTACACCCAGGGAGGCTCTAGGCAAATCTCCTTTGAAACCTGAAAATTTTCATGGTTATCTATATTCTGGGACCTACGGAACGAAAACATGATTTGGAGCACCCAGACAGTCAGACGTGGCACAAATTGTATCCATTAGGCCTGGAATCATCTAACGAGACATTCAGGGAGGTCCCAGGCATATTGAAACATGAAATTAAGTCACTGGGGCCTACATTTTGCGAGTTATATAGGAACAAGACGTCATTTGACCAACCTGAATATTAAATGTGCACAATTCGTGCCTGTTAGGCCTAGAATCTTCTTTTATAAAATCGAGAGGGGTCCTTGGCAAGTCTCCTTTGAATCCTGCAACTAGGTCACTGTGACATATAATCTTTGTGCTATAGAAACAGAAACAAACATAATTATACTACTGTGAAGTCAGATGGGCACAAATCATAACGGTTGGACCTAGAACCTTCTGACGTAAAATTCAAGGAGGTCAAATCTCCTTCAATACCTCAGATTAGCTCATGATGCCCTATATTCTGTGAGGTACAAGCGGGAAACCAAATTTTCAGGCCTCAGAAAGTCAGACGTGGCTATAATCTTGAATGTTGGATCCAGAAACGTGACTGTAATGTCTCCTTGGACAGCCAAAATAAGGTCACTGTGACTATATTCTGTGAAGTATGTGAAAGAACAAGATTTTGGAACCCTATTAGTCATACGGGCACAGATTATAGCAGTTTGACCTAGAAACTCCTAATTAAATAAAAATCCAGGGAGGGCCCTGTAAAAATCTTCTTGGAAACACTGAATAAGGTCACTGTAACCCTTATTCTGTGAGCAATTTGCTCCCAAAAAGTCACATAGACACAAAAATCGTTGCAGTTGGATAAAGAACTTAGCATCTAGGGAGTTCTTGGTAATATCTTCTTGGAAATCCAAAATTAAAGGTCGCTGTATCCTATTCACTAAGGCCTATAGACAAAACGCCTGATTTTGAACACTCTGGAAGTCATTTTATCCATTGTTCAAGGTTCCTTGACAAATATTTTTACCAGTTAATAATATTAATAATTAATACATGCATCACCTGTATGTCACATCCAGCTGAAACATCATGGTCCACTTTTTTTTTTAATAAATTTCGAGAAATTGATTTGAGAGTTGAAGTTTTGTTGCATTAACAGAAACATATCACAGGCAATTAAGTATTTTTTATTATCTAAAGTAATATGCCACACAGGCAGGTAAATAAACTGGCCGTGATTTTTTTTTATTTAGGGATGAATCATTCAGGAATTTAATGTTTGTAAGGCGTCTTGGCATTCAGTTATTTCAGTGACTCTCCTGACTTATTTTGTATTTGTGACAAAATATTATAATGACCATAACAGAATTAATAAACTATAATTTGTTTGTTTGCTTTTTATATCTCTGGAATTGTCTCAGTACCGTGTATCTGCAGCATTAGCTATAGGCCACCGTTATCTCTGCTGGAATGGGTTATACTCGAATTTAAAACACGAGAAGCCAAGAACATGAAGCAGAATATGTTAAAGGTATACTCTCATTAGCTTGATTGTATAAATCAATTTTCTCTCAAATGTCAATGCAAATAACGCACGTACTGCGCCATGCTTTATAGGAAATTTTGTAAAATTTGGCAGGACCATTCTAGTTTCCAGGGTTTTAACGATTTTAACGATACCTAAAGATAGACGGAAAATGTCTTCTTCCAAGGGGCTAAAACAGAACACACCATTCTACTGGAAATTCGGAAAGCGGAGGATCTTCGGACAAAAATACTTCTGACAAAGAAAATGGAAGGAATGTCCGCATGGGGTATCTCCCACATACGGTAGACATTGAATAAATTCATTATCAGAAAGAGGAGTTTGGACTGAGACACGGAGGTTTTCTGGTGGGTCGATGGAATAAACTTAGACCAAACTGGGTCTCTTGGTACTTTATGAACTGGATTTTTTTCATATATTCCAATTTATTTCGTATTACGCCATAGTATACCACAGAGACAGAATCAATCTGCCTGTGAAAAAAAGAAGCTTACTAAATATAAAATTAAATATTATGTAATGCTAGTCCAGCTTTATTATAAAACAAGGTCTACAGGCCTAATGCGAACCTGTGCAAAGTTTTGGAGTATGAATGGAGGTTTATTTTTAAAATTTAATATTGATCCTTTTAAGTCCTGCATATCTTCCTTAGTCATTATGATTTCAGCAAAATGGACATTTCGGACCTGTAAGTTTCAGACTAGGACATTTTAAAACTAGAATATGGGTAGTCGACAAGCGACTATGTGTATCCGCAGAAATCAGAGTGGGACAGGTGAAGTGAGGCATGGATTAAGTGGCAAGGGGAATAGAGTGAGGTGTGTTTCATATCAGCATGAATGTCTGCAGCGTTAACGGGAATGTAGGTGGCGCCACCTGTCATAAAATCGATAAAATTGTCCAGGATGTATAAACCTGCAAAATTTCAGGTGGATAAGTCAAACCACTGCTGAGATATGAGTGATTTTATCCCAAGGCAGATGAATAGATGGACAGTGTTCATAAGTGGTTGCAGGTGGCGCCACCATTTTTAGTGTATGTTATAAAGCTATCAAAGGGCTACATTTGTGCAAAATTTTTAGCCTTATTGGTCAAACGGTTCCCGAGATATGCAGCTTTATGTGTGGCAACAGACGCACAAATGGACGCTGGGCAGCGAGGTAAGGTCAGAGGTCAACCAAAAATGAGGGTGCAGCAGTTTACATATGAGCTGATGATAAACCCAACTCGCTTAAAATGCAAACCAAGTTTTTTCAAACAGATGAAAGATATGGTTCCAATAATCTGGGAATTCTGCAACTAAACATTGTGTCTGGACGTCAAGACGCTGTGTCTAGACGTTTAGACACATTGTCTAGACACCTCCCCAGAGCCAGGTCGGTTGCCATGGTGATGTCTGGACCCACCTGTTTGTACTGTGTGACCTCTTGACTTGGCTGCTGGAACTCAGCACGTTATCAAAAATATTTTCAATTATAGAAAGCCTTTTTCAATTGGCTAAATGTTTTTTTAAACTGTATTTATCCAATCTATTCTTATAAAACTGGCAGAACCCTACCATAGAATAATTCTTGTATAGTTCAAACCAATCAGCTTAAAAGTTTCGTCATAAATCAGTGTATAAGCTAGAAGAGTTTAAAATTACATTTTCGCTTGTAAAAAAAAAACACATCAATGTAGGTGGCACCACCAATACCTCAAAATCAGATATGACATATGTGACAAACATTGGTATAAAATTTGGTGATTATAGCTCCAGCCGTTTCTGAGATATTAATTTTAGTGTGCTTTTTTGGACAGATGACTAAGTTCAGCCTCCTGTAACTCGGCCAAAAATCTCCGAACTGGTACCATTTGAACAAACTTCAGAGAGAGTGGTCCAGGGATCATTTCTGTGAAATATTGGACAATTTGGCTGTACAATTTCAGAGAAGAAGATTTTTAAAGATTTTTTAGCTTTTTTTCTAAAAAAATCCAAATTAATGCAGATACCCAAAAAAAAGCTACAGGGCACCAATTTTCACCTGTGACTAATTCTTACCTGTAATTTGGAGCTGCTAGCTCCGACGGTTTCTGACTTACAGCCCTGGACGGCGGAAAGACAGCCCTGGACGGCGGACGGCTGACGGCGGACGGCTGACGATGGACGGACAACGCTGCGCCATCGCATAAGCTCACAGGTTCGCTAAAAAATGAAAGAAAAAGGTGTATTTATATAACCACTGCATTTGCCGAATTAGGAGTAAAAGTACATAAGATTTCTGTACCGTTTATGTTACCTTCGAGAAAAGGGTTAGCAGTGCGCCCGTGTGACGTGTTGGCAAAGGCAGGTTTAGCAATGAGCAGGAGACAAGGCATGTTCTCTCAAAAGGACAACAATGCACGTCAATGCTTACTTTTGTCAATTTTATTTAATTAAAAATACGATATGTGAGGTTTGAATCCTTTTTTAAATAAAAATGGACATTAAGTCATTTTATTGGCTTTTCTCTATATACTCACAGACCTATGTGAAAATTTTATGCGAGTGTAGTTCTTACTAGTCGAAATATTCTTGTCGACCTTTCGAGGATTATTAATTATTAACACCTATATTGAAAAGAGTCGAATACTTGAATAGGTTATTTTTTTCTGTCATAAGATGCATTCTACCATCTTGATGTATATACCTGCAATTTGTTTTAATATCTATATATATATATATATATATATATATATGCACTTCAGGAAAAAGGATATAAACCTATAGGTATAGATAGGGGTCGAGCAGAATATTTCAGTGAACATTTTATTCCTTTGCAAAGTTAATTAAAATTTATCCTATAAAAACCAATAAAGCACTTCAGTTGGCAATTGTTGGATATTCCTCGTTGCTATATTCATCGTATGCTTCGTCATAATAAATTTATCCGTTAAAGTTAAGTGTACATAAAATGTGTTAGGTATTACTGTTTAATACATAGATACTGTATAAATAAAAATTCCTAAGTTGTTGTTAATTGTTGTAACCGGTACGGTTTTAATTTATAAAAAGAAGCGTTTTTTTAATTTTATATGGACAATAATAGGAAAACAGTTTACTTGTAATTTCAAAACATTCATTCAGTCATGAGACTAATCGTCACACGTCTCCTTGCCCGGTAAATTCAATTGCTTTTCCAACTTGGTTGATTTATAATTAACGTCATTATCTTTGAGTTGGATTCATCACAAAATAGTTTAACAATTAGACAAAAGATGTCGCTACTTTACGGTAGCGTTCCTCGGCTTCACACGGGTACACATGTACCCAGTGCCTCCTTTGACTTCTCACTGTGACCATCAGAGTGGGGCAGAGGGGTGGTGACAGCAGCAGCCACAGGTCAGTCCAGGTGAAGGCTGTGACGTCTTACTGACTATTCACAGGTAAACGTCTGTATACACCCCTCACCCATCTGTAATCGCTCCCAAGTGACCGAGTCAACCTTTCCAAAATATAACAAAATACACGATATGTTCAGTCATCAGGTCACTGGTATAATGATCAGTCACTTACTTACATACAAAAATAAACGTTGAGGGTTTTACCTGTTTAGCTGAGCAGTGTCTTTACTAAATGTTGTGACCTACAGGTAAAATGGAGGAGGTGATTTTCAAGTGTTATCGCTCGATAAATCTTAATCATTCAAATATACTTGTTGACCATTTTATTGTCAATTTTTGGCAAAATTTGGGTGAAAGTCCAATTAGTGACCCACCCCAGGGCCTCTCTTTGCCCTTATTTCTGGCCTAAATGAGGTAGGGGAGGGGGAGCAGTGGCCAAAGCATCATTAATGGAAACATTATATAAATTACACAAACCTGCAGGGTTTCTTCTGTTTCCACAGTGTCTGTTTTCAAGTGTTTTGTTGTCCAAGTGACGCTGATTTATAATGGTCAACATAAATAACATGATTGCATTTTCTTTTCTGTCATGTTTCTAGAAAATAAAACATGAACGGCCGGGGGGGGGGGGGGGTTATTTTATACAGAGTTTAATGGAAAATGACACGTACAGACATACAGCAAGAATTAAATGTAGGCCTATATATCAAAGTATTTATATATAAACAGTAAAACTTCACCTACTAAAATTTACAACCAGCTTTCTTTAGTGTCTCACAACCTCAAAATAATCACCAGATGTTCAGGGTCCAAATTCTTTTTTTTTCTCTTTGTATTAAAGCTGGCTAAGACAACCACTTCAAAAATATAACCTATTTATCAAGGTCCCATTGTTGATCATAATTTGCAGGTTTCATTGTACCGTATATTTCTCCCTTGTAGGATAGGCACCCCAGACTTGGGATCCACGATTCAGGTTTATATAGGAAAATTTCATTTGATTTTATTATAATTTAGTGTCCCATTTTTTTTTTTGGGGGGGGGGGGTACAAATTTAATACCTTGGTTGATCTCAAAACTATGGGTGTTAACGGTAGATTGGCAAATCAGTAAATTTATCAATCAATATGACTTGAGGATATTAAATGAGCAGTTAACTTTTTCATTTATTTTTAATTATTCAAAGCTGTATGCATGCATCATGAATGGTTATTGGGTTCAACCAGTAAAATTGGACTGATCTGAAGATGGTGCACAACATATATATTATATATAAAATATATCCAATCTATATACATATTTTCATTTATTATAGGTAACAATGACTCGTGTAAAACTCTTGACATTTGACATCACCAATACCATCATTAAGGTGAAAAGGTCTACAGGACTGCATTACGCCAAAATAGCAAGGCATCATGGGATTGAAGCCAATGATGAATTGCTGCTGAAATCATACAGGGAAGTATGGAAAACAAAAAATGTGGAACAGCCCAATTTTGGACGTGAACATGGGGTCACATCATGGGACTGGTGGAGAGATATTGTTGTACGAACTTTTATTGGAGCAGGCTATGACATAGATTCACGTAAACTCCTGGATATTTATTCTGATTTGTTCGAGCACTACAAAAAGAAAGACACATGGGAGGTGTATGAGCGATCGCATGAAGTTCTTACAATCTTGAAACAGAAAGGTCTTGTTTTAGGAGTTATATCAAATTTTGATGAACGTTTAGACACCATCCTCCATTCTCATGACCTCCTGAAATACTTTGATTTTGTGTTGACATCGGTAAAGATAGGGTGTAAAAAGCCGGATCCCAGAATATTCCAGATGGCGCTAGAGTTGGCCAAAGTGCAGCCTCATCATGGATGCCATATCGGAGATGATATTGAGAAGGATTATAACGGGGCACGTAACGTGGGCATGGCAGCATATCTGTTACATACATCTGATGATGAACTGAAAAGTATACCAGATAAACGCCATATACTGAGAGATATACATGACTTAACATTTAGAGTACAGGCTTTATAGTAACATTCATAGTATATTTATAGTTTCATAGTGGAACTAGAATATCAACACTATATAATTACACATTAATATATTTATATAAATGAGGCTAGTGCTGTTGCATAGGGTCTCCCTGAAATAAGTGTGAAGTGTTTACAAGGTTTGTTTTCAAGTAAGATGCTAAGCTTGCCAAATGTGCAGAATAATATTGAATAATGAATACAATATAATTTCTGAACCTTAAGAAGGCTCCAACGAGTGCATGGCACTCACGACATGAATACCTTTTGTCCAGTACTCGTGAAGTGTGAAAGATCCATGGGGACATCATATCTACGTGTCCTAATTGTATGCAAGTTTTAAACCAGTCAAATAATGCGTGGTCTAAAATGCCTGTTTTGCCCTACACAGCTTGTTGTTTTCCCAAGCTCATTCTAAGCAAGTTTTAAAATGAAATGAAGAAATAGCCATTCAAAATGGAAAAGTTTATGGTAAATGCTGTAAATCCTGTCTTCACCAGGTTCTGTTTTTAGCATACAAGTTGCAAAGTCATGACAAATATATCAGATACATGGTTTTCTAGCAGAGTTAAATAAAATAAGACTGCTTTGATAGGTATGTTTAATTCTCACTACAAGTCGAGAATGATCTTTTCATGTAAGAAACTATCCTCGGCTAGTGTGAAAGAGTTTGAAACACATATAACTACTGTATGATAAAACGACCATATGATTTTCTGACCTGTAGCTAAATGGTAAATACCAACAGCAATCTTCTTTTGCTTGTATCAAATATTTGTCAGAATTAATCATAAAATTTTGGCATACATTTTCTGCTGAACGAACTCTTTATTATACTGGTTGGTTTGATTTGTGTTTGAACTACCATTAAATAACCTTGAATGTTAAAGTGTCCATGATAATACATAATTTGATAATATGCAGATTGTTTACTGTAATGTGAATGTGGCAGTACTACCTCCTAGAAAGGGAAATTGAGCAAGGCAAGAAAGTGTGATGTTTATTCAAAAGGTCAAAGGTCATGGATAAAATTCATGTTTGGGACTGTGTCATCAGTCTGAAAGGATAAAGGACAATGTGACTGAAAGTAATAATTCCCTGTTCAACATAAGAAGTAAGTTCATGGAAGGAAGAAAACATTCTATCAAATCCTATGGTCCATGTGAAAGGTGAATCTTTTATGAACGCCCGCAATATACCATGGCCAGCCTGGAAGGTGAAGGGTCATTCATGACCATACAGACTGTAAAATATATGATTGAAATGCATGGTCAAAGTGAGAGGTTAAAGGTCATTACTGACCATAAAAACTGTAAATATATCTTGTGGACCTGTATGGTTAGGCTGATTCCCTGCCCTTTCATTCTCTCTGCCAAGTTTTAGGAACAAGTCTACTGTGTGGTCAGCCTGTGAAGTTAAATGTCATTAATGACCATATACTGTAAAATATCATTTAAATATATCAACTGTATAGTCAGTCTGTGAGGTTAAAGTTTGTTAATAACTGTTAAGTCTGTAAAATATGAAAGGTGAAGGTGGTTTATGGTGGTAAAGACTGTAAAGTGTTCTATGGAACTACCGTAAAAACTCGCATATAAGTTGAGTATAAATTTTCAGGTTGAATTTCAGGTAAAACATTTTTCAAGCCATTCTAGAGGTCAAAACAGGTCTGAAGCAGCATACATGACTATCGAGAGTAGTGTGACAGGCCACTGGGGAAAGGTGAATGAAGCTCATTATTTATAGCTAGACGCGGGTCATTTCCAGGTTGTCATCAACCATGTAAATTGCAAACATTTTAATATACTGCATTATCCAAATGAAAGAACAGCGTAAATGGTCAAAATTTGAAAAAAAAAAATATTCGAAAACCTTATTAGACTGTATTTTTGGACAGAAAGGGGGACTTGTGTACCAGACTTCACCGGAAACGGATATCTAGTTGTCGATCAGTTAAGACATTCAGGCCGGCAGTTTGACTTAAGTTCGTGCAAAATTTTGACTCTCAGGCTTAGACCCGCACATAAGTCGACTCCCCTTTCTTGGATTAATTTTTTGGGAACAAATTTCTTGACGTATAAACGGTTTTTTACGGTATATGATTGTATAGATGTGAAAGGAAGGACTCGACCATTTGAATTTTGTAAAAAAAAAATTGATAAAAAGTGAAATATTATAAAAAAGGTATAAATTGCTTATTTATGTATCCTTAGTGTACTGATTAGTGAGAGTTAAGAGAGAAAGTCAAGGTGATGCACAGTTTCACACACTCGGTACATATCTCAGTCGCTCAAATCACTGCCCCCAAGACAGACTTTGGGTAAAAGAATTCAGCATTATTAAGACATGTAAGTAGTTCTTTAAAAAGAAAAGTATCATACTTATGATAATATAATCAAGTGGAAGTGTATTTTTTGGTCTCCAAAATATTCAGTGTTTAATTAAACTGAAAATACCTTGTAGGACATTTTTAAATTATGAATAATAAAAAATACTGAATGTTTGTTAGATCAGTATCCTTGCCAGGAGATATTAAATGATAATAATGATATTACTGATAGACTACAGTTTATATATTGTTCTGTTATACAGGACCAGAAAATTAGTATCCAGTCAGTAGAACTTTAGATCAAATATCAACAGATATTATTTATTTTTATTATGTACCTTTTTATATTAAATAATAGTCAATCTACTATTTATTTTATATTATCTCTAGTTATTTACTTTAATGTCAAGTATTCAGTAACCATGTATGGATGGCTGTGTTTATGAGAGTGTGACGATTTAGTTGTGAAAAAAGATGATAACAATATATATATATGTAGCTCACAAGGCTCAAAACTGATAGTTGGTTTTATAAACATTACCTGCACCCATAAAATATGAAAAACAACATACACTGGATAAACCTAGATCTAGTTTGTTGGTCTGACATTACTGTCTACAAAATGTTTCTTTTGGTACAGCTTGCCAAATGGTAGGTTTAAGCAGGTCTCTTCTCTGTGGACACACAAAATGTTTTGATCCTATTGAATTAATCCACTTTGTCTAAAACATTTTAAACTATTTTCTTAAGTCAGTGTGTAAGCAATTAATACAGATTCAAGATACTTAGTGATACTGACAAGTCCGTTCATCACAGCATTTTTAGAAGGGTGACCATATCAATAACGGGATCATAGATGATGTGACCAAAATGTTGTTCTAAATCATGAATATTGTTAAGGTAAATTTGGTGTGTTGAGGAGCTGATGATTTTCATAGGAAGCTATGAAAACTTTTTTAGATATGGGTCTTTTGTGACTTCTGCTTACATGAGAAAGTAAACAAATTAAAATGCATGATTTTTTTTACATTTCAGTGTTCCTTTAAAAAGTTGGTCAGTCTGCTTCATAAATAGTTAAATATGTGTCAACAGAAAACCAGGACAAGTTATCATGTTCAAGAATTATGACATATGTGGTAACAAAAAAATCAGGGAATGTTCTAGTCATGATAAATGGAGTTTCATTATTTATCAGGTCAAAGAAGACTGTATCTTTCTGTATTAAGCGTCAGCTAGTATATGTTCCAGCTTAGATTGCCATTGTTTAACCCTGTTACTTTAACGGTATTGCAGGAAATTTGTTGATTCTAAGATAACTGGAATGAGTGTTAAAGATCTTCAAGGTGTTTTAACTTCATACAAAATGTTCATGCTACATTTGGTCCGAAACTCGTTCTACTTTACCACTGCTGTCAACAGCACTGTTTGCAAAGTATAACCCCAAGCAGTAGGCACGGGACCATTCCTGGCCCATTACCAGTTTCACATTGCTGATTGTTAAGCAGTGCTTATTAAGATCAGTTGTTAAGTAGAAGGAATTGTAGAATGAATGGGGCATGACCAAGAATATAGTAATTCTTATGACCTCAATCTTTAAATGTACTGATAAAGGATCAAGAGAATCAGTCACAGATAAGGAGATGAGAATTATTATGATAGATTATTTAAATATTTTCATAACTCTTTGCAGTAAGCCTATTAAGCCATCACCGGTATACATACTGTACATGTCTCCTTATATAAAATAATGCAGACCTGGTTGTGAACTGCACTGTAAAGTGTACTCTATAATCTCCAACCATATATACACCCACTACATGCAGGGCACATTGATAACATGTTATTGATGTAATAATCTGTAAAATTCACAGTAATGTATTGTTTGTATACTTTGCTGCAAGCCACAATGACACTTGCACATGTAATATATATGATATTAGAATAAATATTTTCTAATGTTATTTTGTATTTTTAGTTGAGTAAATTTCCAGGCTTTGGTCTCTCCATTAGTGTTATGTAACATTGGGCTTCTGAAATTCTCAATATTGATGAAGCCCTGACAAGATAAATGGCTCATAACAACCTTACAAGAGAAGCTTCTGAAGACTTGACAAGAGAAACAGTTCAGAACATGACAAGATAGATTGCTTTACATATCACATGAGCTAATGCTCAGGACATGATGACCAGACAGAAAAGGCTCAGGATATGACTTGAGAAAATACATAGGACATGACAGGAGAAGAAAAAAAACTCAGAATATGACAATTAAAAGAGAAAGTTCTCTGGATATGACAAGGGAGGAAATGTTCAGGACATGAGATGACCAGAAAAAATGCTCAGGGCATGACATGACATGGCAAGGCAGATAATACTCAGGATATAACAAGAGAGGAATTGCACTGGACATGACAAAAAAGGAAATGGCTGGGCATGCCTTGACAAGAGATAAAATGCTCTGGACATATCTTGACAAAAGAGGAAATGCTCTGGATGTCTTGACAAGAGAGGAAATGCTCTGCACGTCTTGACAAGAGAGGAAATGCTCTGCACGTCTTGACAAGAGAGGAAATGATCTGCACGTCTTGACAAAAGAGGAAATGCTCTGAATGTCTTGACAAGAGAGGAAATGCTCTGCACATGTCTTGACAAGAGAGGAAATGCTCTGGATGTCTTGACAAGAGAGGAAATGCTCTGCACGTCTTGACAAGAGAGGAAATGCTCTGCACGTCTTGACAAGAGAGGAAATGTTCTGGATGTCTTGACAAGAGAGGAAATGCTCTGCACATGTCTTGACAAGATAGGTTGATCAGAGTGTGGCATAAGACTGTAAATAACTAGGCAAGAGACAGGTTTATATGGCTTTCATGCATTCACATTTGTGGCAGGCCAATTAAGATGCTGGTTTGTGAAGTCTGCCCCCATGGCATTTTTCACACAAAAACACACACACTATTGAGGAACACAAACTGGCCCAACATTTTGGCAGGAAAACACAAAGAGAACAAACCATTTGTTTGTAATATGAAACAACTTAAGGGATCCTCACATGGTTAGTTCACATTTACAGGACAGGTGGCAGCACCATACAGACAAGTACCAAAAATCAAATGTAAATTGAACATAATTTTAAATTAGCATTCTAGAATATCCACAAATGAATCACTGGACTCAACAAAGTAACACTGTAGCCATTACAGTTATTGGGCTTAGGGATTCAGTTCAGAGGCAAAAATGGTTAGGATCCAACACATTGCACATGAACAAGTTTTAAACTATACAGGATTACAACAAATGTGCAGGATTACAGGTTTTCAGCTCAGCTGACTATAAGTCATCTGAGCTACAGTCGTGGTCCATTGTCCGTCGTCTGTCCGTCGATGTGGCACATTTTGAAACCGTAAAACCTAGGAATCCAAAATTCGGCATAAATGTTAGAAAACTGGGTCTTTGTGACTTTGTTCCTTTGAGAAATTAAGGAAAACCCTCAATTTTTTATTAAAAACCTATTTTCACACTTCACAACTGCCTAATATCAAAACCACTCATCTGTTTTTCCTCATATTTACCATAAATATTCCTCTATATAGATCCTATGTACATGACAACCCAAATCTCCCCCCCCCTCCCCCCCCCCCCCCTGCCCGCAAACCCAACCCACCAAGTGTTATGCAGTAATTGTTTTCACTGTATCTCCTTGAATTGTAATGCTGTTTCCACTCCAATACATAAAAACTTTCCTTCAAAAAGGAAATTCAAGGTGTAATCCAGAAGATGCCATGTTGTGTTAATGTAGCATTTTTTAAAGAAATTTCCTTTTAAAAGATTTTAACAAATATAATTAAACCCATCAGTATGCTTAAAATATGAAGCACATTATGGATAAATAAAGACACAATTTAAAATTGTGAAATCTAAATCAAATATTTTTTTTAGATATTTATTGTTTTGCAGATTTAAAAGATATATTTGTAAACATTTGTAAGCATGATGTGGTGTTATCTGACAAGATTGAGATTTATGATGATGCAACTGAGAATTATGAATCAACCTTTATATTCCGATATATATGTTATATTGGAGATGTATAGGAATATAAACTTATAATAAAAAAAAATTGATGTGATAAAAAAAAAGAGGATCTAATACAAACATTTGTTCAATATTTTCTTGCCTTAGCAGAATTGGAGATCAGGCTTTGTTTGCCCTGTATGCATGTTGTTAATTAGTTATATTTCAACTGTATACATTTAATAAAATAAAAAAAATACATATATTTAATAATATATTTTATACAAAAAAATAGATTCAATTGACTAAATGTGTAAACTACTGAAATGTAAACAGTTAATCAAAAAGCCAACTAATGATCAAGGTAATAGTATAGATCATTTGTTCACAAACTGCTCACATGCTTCAAATTCAACATTAGGAAACACATGGTCAGGTCACAAAATATTATTTGCAACAATTCCTTGCTCATCAATACAAACCAATCATATAAACCAACCATGGCCTTTATTACCTCTTCCTCTTACACTTTATCTCCATTTGATATTGTTTTAGAATTTTACCTTCAAGGTCAACTTCAGCTGAGCACAGTGACCCATGGGTCCGTTGTGGTAAATAACATCCCACCAGTGTTATTGGTTTCAGATTATTATGCATTGACTTGACAGTAATATTAATTATAATTATTCAGTCCATGCTTTCTTGAATCTTTTCTTCCCTGTATGCAACCACACTGTTATTCCATGGGCAATATTGTAACTCTAAAACACACACACACACACAAAATAATGTTCAACACAATTTAGCGATATATTTCTTTATATAAAAAAAGCATTTTAGTGACATTCAACAAATGAGGAAACATAACAAACAACCCCTCTATGACACACATCTGAAGCATGCATGCATCCCTTGCAGCAATAAGTACAATAATTAATTATAATTAGAGAAACAAAAACATATACAGTTTTTACATAATTCATAATGTCTCTGTTCAGGCACATGGCAAATGATTAGTCTCGATGAGGGGTTGTCAAAAAGCAAATGTGTAGACAACGCTTCAATTTATCATAATGGATCAGAATAAATATACATTTAATATAAATCTAGTATCTGAACATGATTTGCACAATAAAAAAGTCTGCTAACAGACATATCACAGTTACAATGAGTTCCCTGTATTTCATTCATTCATTTGATACTAAGCTGTGCATTGTATGTGCTCCTGTACATTTAAAACATTGTGTACCTGTACAGGAGTGAAGTATATAATCATAACCATGTTAAAGTGGCCTCTCCTGCTGTTCTGCATGCTGACAAATACGGTTTAAACCCCTGTCACCTGTGTCTGTTTACCTGTCTGTTAACAAGATTATGCAAATACTGCTCAATTTCCATGAAAATCTGTGGAGGGCTGGGACCACAGGGAAGACCACATTAAATTTTAGTTGGAAATCCCATGATATATAGCTCATCCAGAAGGATGGTTTGCTTTGGTGGATGTATGTGGTCCACCGAGTGCTATCTATTTTTGTATTTGATAGTCTGACACAATAATCTAAAAACTAAAAATATTTTAAGCAGAATCCTACAAGGACCTTCTTGTAATTGCTTCATCTACCACGGTGGCTCATGTATATCTATACACAGGCCTGTACAGGTGGGGTGCCTTGTTGTTTGGAAAATTTTGAATTCTCCAGTCAGGTTACCCTGTTTGGTCACTCGAGTCCAAACCAGGACTTGCGTGCTTGTATATACCAGCATACAAATACAAAAACCAGTCTGGGTACAAATTCAAGCCACAGTATCAAATTCAAGCTGATCATTCAGCTGCTTAAAAGTGTATAACATATTTTTGTATTCTGAAATATTTTGCTGCAATGTGCTGACATGGTACTTAGTATGTACTTGAGTCTGTTAACAGCTCTCATTTCTGAGGCAAAATTTTTCTACCCGTATCAGCCCTAGTGAAGTGGAGTGCAAAAATTCACCCCTAGCTTCACTTTTTCCAGATAAAAAATAGTAAAATTATGTATAATTTCACTATCAGCATCTGGACAGGGTCAAATGCTATGTCAGTTACTGTGAGTATCATATCAGCTTTCACAGTAATTTTTTTATGGGTGCCCCACATTCCATCACCTTAGCACAAGTTACAGCCATTTTTTTGTGCCTCTCTAATGAGTTTAAGGTAAGCTACCTTTATGCCAAATGGCATTAAGATAAATGAGTTCCCAAAAGACAGAAATAAGAATACAATTACTGGATTCAAAATCTGAGAAATATAACTGATTTAAACCCGAGTCACACTAAATTAGCAAGTATCATTAGTGCCAGATAAGAATTGAGTAGCCTTAAACAAGGTGGGTTATAACATTAGCTTGCTTTCTCTTAGTAACTAATAATGTTCTCTATATATAAATACACATCAAAAAAGCATGCAATGTTAATGATCCTCATGTGACTTTGCTGCCCTCTCTGCTCCCACTGATTTTTATTGCGTGTAGATATGTGGGTGACAGTATCAATAACCTGCAGGAAAATCTTACAAATATAACCACTATTCCCACCTTGGACCCAATATACAATAAGTTTTAAATTCTTAAAACACATGTATTCCATTAATATATATGCATTATCATTATCATAATGCTGGCTGTGGCCCTATAAATAATGTATCCTGGCATTCCCAGACTTGTCTTTTTTTACAGTATTATGGTTCTTCCTGTGGAGCCCTGGCTCTAATCCTGTGACTTAACCCTGGGATCTGTCAGTGGGCCTGTAAATAAACTGTCCTGTGGTCATTTAGTAGCATTCCTGTGAACAAACAGTCCCGTGGTTTTATATATGGTCCTATGATTACACAGCAAGATGGTCTCACCTGTGGTCCTATGAATAAGCAGTCAGATGGTCTAATTGGTGGTTCTATGAATAGACAGTTAGATGGTCTAACCTGTGGTCCTGTGAATAGACAGTCCCACAGTGCTCAAGTGTACTATCATGAGAATAGACAGTCCCATGGTCAAATATGTGGTCCAATGAATGGACAGTCAGATGGTCTAATCTGTGGTTCTATGAATATACAGTCAGATGGTCAAATCTGTGGTTCTATGAAGAGACAGTCCCAGGATCCAATCTGTAGTCCTATGAATAGACAGTCAGATGGTCAAATCTGTGGTTCTATGAAGAGATAGCCCCAGGATCCAATCTGTGGTCCTATGAATAGACAGTCAGATGGTCAAAGCTGTGGTTGTATGAAGAGATAGTCCCAAGATCCAATCTGTGGTCCTATGAATAGACAGTCAGATGGTCTAATCTGTGGTTCTATGAATAGACCGTCCAACAGTGCTTATGTATGTCCTGTATAAAGACAGCCATGGTCAAATCTGTGGTCTTAAGGCTAGACCATCCCATGATCTAATCTTAGTACTGTGAATAGACAGTCCCACAGTGCTTAAGTGTGTCATGTGAATAGACAGTCCCATGGTCCAACCTGTGGTCCTATGAATAAACAGTCAGATAGTCTAATCTGTGGTTCTATGAATAGTCCCATGGTCCCATCTGTGGTCCTTTGAATAGACCATCCCATGGTCCAATTTGTGGTCCTATAAATTGACTAGTGAATCCAGTGAATAGACAGTGAAATGGCCTTATCTGTGAATAGACCTTCCAATGGTCCAATTTGTGGTACTATGAATAGTCAGTCCCATGGTCCAATCTGTGGTACTATAAATAGACAGTCCAATGGTCTTATATGTGGTCCAGTGAATAGACAGTGAAATGGCCGTATCTGTGAATAGACCTTCCAATGGTCCAATTTGTGGTACTATGAATAGTCAGTCCAATGGTCCAATTTGTGGTACTATAAACAGACAGTCCAATGGTCTTATATGTGGTCCTGTGAATAGACAGTCCCATGATCCAATCTGTGGTCCTATGAATAGACAGTCCAATGGTCTTATATGTGGTCCAGTGAGTTGACAGTCCCATGGCCCAATGTGTGGTCCTATTAGTTGACAGTCCCTTGGTAAACCTGTCATGTGAAAGGGTAGTGTGAATGAGTAATTTTTGTTTCATGGTACCATGTGGTAGATGTCTGAACTAATACAAATTTATTGTATGTAGTCCTATCAATAAATTAAGGTGATCCACTACATGGCTTTTAGCCTTAAGTTGTAGAACAGTGTAAAATAAAAGGATTCCAGGTTATTATTGTTATATAGAAATATACAGTGAATATAAAAATAATTAAAAGGAAACAGATTTCAGGATATCAGTGTAAACCAATAATTATGAAAACAATGTTAATATAATTACTGAAATTCAATGAAATTGTAATACATTCAACTTACTAAATTTAAAAATAAATAAATACATACTCAAATACTATCTGCTCCACTATAAATTTAGTGTTTTGCAAAACATGACATTCATTAATTTAAGATGTCATGATGATTATCATACTTAAACATTACTGCATGTTGTATATGCATGTGTATCCCTAATCTATCTGTGCAAAGCTTATGTGTAATGTTCTTACCAAATATCATAACAATCTTATGATACATTTTGTACATCAAGTATAAAAGGAAGCACGTCAGTGCACAAACATACAATTATTTTTTACATTTTGATTTTTTTGCAAACATACACCAGACCTTTTTCCTGCTTAGTGTAACAGTTTACCTGTATTCTAAGCTGTAAATACTGATGTATTCACTGGTGTATACATATGTATAAGAATTTTCTGATATTTCATTAATTTTCAGTTAATTGAGATCATCATTACAAAGATTTGAACAATTATAAATTTAGTTTGATTTATGTAAAAAAGAGAAATGCCACACACACTTCATACTACTGGTGCAATAATACAATATTTATATTTATAAATACTGGAAATAAATATTGATACAGAATCATACATAAACAAACACTTTCTGAGCAGATATTTCAACCATAATCATATATATTTCATTACTGTCACACTGGACAGCATGTACTAGCTATGTGACTGATTTTGATGATTATGAATTTAATTAAAATACTGACAGAACAAATATGAACTGAAATGTGTAAAATAGTAACTGGTCAATCAAATGGCACAATTTCTAAATTAACTGAACTTAAAAGCAATGTGCGTATATATGCCTATATATTTGTAAAACTGCTTGTATCATTAATTTGGTAGTAACCAACTAAGTGTGTCCGTGAACCACAATGCCATGTTTGTTGGAGCAGTTTTTGCATAAAGTGTGAAACTAAGAAAGTCCAAGATAAAATGACATCAGAGTAGTGTCATCAAGGATATAGTTGTTTCATGTTCCTTCTTGTACTCTGACTGAAATATGTTTGCACTCACACAGACTAGGGGTGTAACAATTAATGGAATAATCAATGCACTGAATTGAAACCCCTGGATTACACTGTAAACTTTTCTTTACCTCCGAATTGATTCGTTTTGATTATTTTTTTATGGAAGCACTACTCCAAATCCATTAATGAGCTGCCAACTTTGATGGAGCACACAGCAATGTGAGATTTTATTGTGTATGTGCTCAAAATATATAGCTTCAGCTCTCGCTCATAAAGTACTCCACTCGCATAGAAATGAAAATGGTGGCGACGAACAGAGGACCAACTATATTTTTCCATTACTTACTAAAATTAACTGCCATCCATTGTGGTAAAATATAAAATTTTATTGACAAAAAAGTCTGAAAATTAAGTATAATAATTGAATCATGAATCAAATGGAAGGTAAAGAATTGATAAACTGAATCGATTCTAAGGCTCCACACAAATCACAGGCCTAACACAAACACATCCATTGGTAGGAGTGCAACTATGCATCAAATAATCAACGCACTTAATTGCAGCCCCTCAATGCAATTGTATTTTTGGATGTATCACCCTGAAGCCCTCTGTGAACTGTCTAATTTGACTGAGATGCCATGATGTCGGGGCTGTTTATCATGTAGGTAACCTAGATCTGGTTTCAACACCTGCTAGTAGAATGATAAACTTGCATAAAAAGGCTGTGATGAACAGAGGGCGAGCTACATAGTTCCTTTACCTGGTGAAATTTACTAACATCCATTCAGTGTGGTAAAGTATTTGCTTTGATAGGAAAGTCTGAAATTTACTACTGAAGTAAGGGATGCATAGAGCATTGAATTGAAGGAAAAGAATAGATAATAGGATCAATTCTGAGGCCACTGCTGTACTGAATACAGCATGGTGATTGAAATCTATTGAGACATGAAGGTCAAGGTCACCAATTTGCATAGCGTGCGGCAGACTAGTACACTCCCCTCTTCAGACCATGGAGTACTGACACTATGGATTGTTCGACGCGAAGTTTGAGGAATCTTCCATGCATGCTCACTGTATGATACAAACTTTACTAGCTTTCCCCTTCTTTCCTCCTTTGGCCTCCAAGTGAGCAGCTCGCCGACTGTTTCCTGAAATATGAAATATATTTTGATTTTTGAACTTATTAAGCTATTATCCATTTAGTAAAAAGCAGATCTACATTATTACACATGCAGCTGAAAAACTGGTCACTTATTGTTTCACCTGTTAGAACCCCGCCATTCCCTCCCTGTGAATGGTGGTTTTGTTAGTAAACTGTTGTGAGCTTTTCTGTATTAATGAGAATTTTCTCTGTTAAAGTTTATACGCCAGAGTAAGCCAACCGAAAATTTTCCCTTATTGGGCCTATTATGGCCCATCCCGCCTCGTTCTCGTGTATCTAGGTCACACTTCCGTTACCCATAATCACATTTTTGAAGGCGTAAGGAAGAGGACTGGGAGGGAGCGATGTTTGTAATACAGAAAAGCTCACAACAGTTTACTAACAAAACCACCATTCACAGGGAGGGAATGGGGGGGTTTTATTACGTAAACATAATTGTGAGCTGTTTCTGTATTAATGAGAAAAAAACAGACATGCCTTGGGGAGGGAGCACTTACCTGTAACGCTGGAACGAGGAATCACAGTGCTGTGATGGAGCAGCAGACGACGTCGGTGGCGGAACCGACGTAGAGGAATAAGATGGCCTGGAAAATTGTAGGACCTCACCCGACGCGATCACAGGGCCCATGGAGTAGAGGCCCGAAGCCTGGAGCGGAACATCTTCAGATAGAAGCGTGTGAACGTAGATGGGGATTTCCAGTATCCCTTCTTGACCAACTGATTAGGTGAGATCCCGGAGAAATGGGCCAAGGAAGTCGAAATAGCTCGAATGTCATGGCCTTGAAGTGAAGTTGGTCTAATGTGGATTGAGAAGCTGATTCATATGCGGCGACGATAGTAGCTGTGAGCCACGCACTAATGGTGATAGGGCTAATCTCCTTATTGGAAGATGTGACTTTTGTAGAAATAAACAACTTCTGCGCCCCCCCTCCGTACAGAATGAGTAGCGTGTAGATAATAACGCAACGCACGAACCGGGCAATTGGTAGCCCCATAACGGTACGGGCCGTTAGGGAGTGCCGGAAGGGGCCAAGCAGATGGAGGGCATCGAAACTTTGAATTTTCCTATAAAAGTCCGGAGGAAAATGTAGGGTGGCCGACGAAGCGTCGGCCACAAATTGCGTGAATTACGAATCAGCCACAAGGGCATGGAGCTCAGAACGGCGACCGGCCGAGGCAAGAGCGAGGAGGAAAACCGTGTTCCGAGACAAATGGAGAAGATGGGCCGAACGCAACGGCTCATAAGGGGTTCCCGGAGGTGACATAAGACAACGTCCAGGCGCCAGGAAGGCGCAACAGACCGAGGACGAGACGCATGGGCATGAACCCCCTGGAGAAAGTCCGACACCAACGGGTGATGAAGGACACGATCGTGACCCAGCGGACGGAGCACCGACAGCAGGGCGGCGCGATAGCCACGCAGAGAGGGATAGGATAATTGTATATCCTGCAGTAAGAACACGAAAAAATCCAAAACAGCCGCAAGCAACGGACCTAAAGGGGAGATTCCGCGGGAAGACGTCCACTCCGTGAAGAGATGCCACCGGGAGTCATAGAGGCGGTCCGAAGAACGGCGACGGGGAGCCGAGGCAAGGAGAGCAGCCGGACTTGAAATGCCCTGATCCTTGAGGTGTCCAAGGAGAGCATGCATGCGCATAGAGGGCACGACCGAACGGGCGAGGCGCTCGAGGGAACGACAGGAGCGCGATGTGGAGCGGTAGTATCAGCGGGGGGCGAGAGAGAAGCGAGCGCCATCGAGGAACCAGGGAGCCGCAGGTTGAAACGGGAGGATGAGAAGCAGGGTAGTCCGGTCCGCGCGGGACAAGCGGAGAAGGACACGGCGGATAGGGAGGCGCCGGAAACGCAAAGAGAAACCGGTGAGACCACCCGGACGGCAGCGTGTCGGGGAGACGGTCGCGAGGGGACGGAGACGCGTCTCGGAAGGCACGAGAAGGGGGGGGGGGGACGGAAAATCGAACAGACCGAATTCCGGCCGCCTCAGGCGAGCGAAAACACTCCGAATAACCGGGAGCGGAAGGAGCGGCGGGGAAGGAAGAGACGCCGGATGACGGGAAAAGGTGTCCGCTAGGATGTTCGACACGCCCGGAAGATGGGAGGCACGAACTGATGCCCGGAGAGAGAGGCATAGATCGAACAAAAGGTAAGTCTCCTGCATGAGCGAGGGAGACCAAGTACCTCCCTGCTGGTTGATATAAGCCACAACCGAGGTATTGTCGGTCCGGATGATAATGCGACGGCCGATCAAGCGGGGAGACCAGTGGGAGATCGCGCGACGGACGGCACGCAGTTCGAGGATATCAATATGGAGCAGACGTCCCAACGGGGACCAGATCCCGGAAGCGCGAAGATCGGCGAGATGGGCCCCCCAACCGAGGAGAGACGCATCGGTATAGACGGTGCAATCGACATCCCTAGAAAAAGGAATGCCGCGCAGGAGAAAGGAAAGGTCCATCCAGGGACGAAGGGACCGCCAGGTGCGCCGAAACGGGAGGATCGTAGGACGAACCGAGGTTAACTGGAGAAGGCCGTGACGGCGCAAGATAGACTGAATCGGACGCAGGTACAGGCGGCCGAACGGGATGAAAGACGCGGCCCAGTTGAGAGCACCGTGGAGAGAAGCCGCAGTGCGCGAGTCTACACGGCGCCACGTGAGAAAGGAACGAATTAGGCGGCGGAGCGGGAGAGCAAGATCGCGCGGGAGCGACGCTGTGCCGGACGCCAAAGCGAGCGTGACACCCAGAAATTGGAGGGACTGGGTGGGAGTGAGAGGAGATTTCGCCGCAATGACCAGGAAGCCATGGTTCCGAAGTAAGTTGAGAACCCGGGAGCGATGCGACAGTAAGAGGGATTGATCGGCCGCATGGACAAGCCATCGTCCAGATAAGGGAGCACAGAAATGCCCGGTGAACGGGGATAACTCGGGACCGTGTGAACAAGTATGGTAAATTCCAGGGGGCCACGTGGATCCCGAACTGATGGACCCGGAATGGAAACAGGAAATTAGGCATCCGTAAGGTCTATTTTTGAACGCCTAATCCATCCGCCGAACAATGCGGAGTACAGCATGGATAATGAACATCCGAAACGGGGGCGGACGGATGAACGAATTGAGGCGCTTCAGGTCTATGATCGGGCGCCAACGGCCGGGCGGTTCGGGAACAAGAAAAGGCGAGAGTGAAACCCCACGGTGGATGGGGAAACCTCGATATGGCCCGTTTGTCGAACATAGATTGAATGGCCTCCGCCAAGCAAGGCGTTTTGCCGGAACGGACGGAGGCGGAGTGTGCTAAACGTATGACGGAACCCGAACTGTAGGGCGCTGAGAATTAACCGCTGTGAGGTGAAACCCGCCCACGCGGGAAAACGGTCGCTGAGCCGAGCGCCAACCGGAGCTAGAAAGTCATTGCTTGGTCGAACCGCGTTTGGAGGATCGACCACGAAAAGGCGGAGAACGGCTGGAACGTCCTGAAGGACGTGAAGAGGTAGCAGATGCGCAACACGGCTTAGCGGAAGCCGCAACCGGAGGCCGAAGGTGGGGAACGCGGAAGGAAGGCCGAGGCGCAAGAGAGGTCGAGCGGAGGCGGGTCTGACGATCCGAGCGCGCCAAGGCGCGGTCAAAGAGAGGCCGTAATTGGCCGCCAAACAGCAGGGAACCAGGAAAGGCGGAGAATAAAGCTCGGTTAACTCTGCCTGAGAAGCTGCGGCTGTAAGTGCATAAATGACTGAATGCAAGCCGGGCAGCGTAACAAGATGCAAGTTTCAACCGGGCGCCAACGACCTGGATTTAACACAGCGCCAGTATGGGCAGAAGTCTGCCATATGTCGTGGAGAGTAAGCGTGTCCGGAAAACGGCTAGCAAGCTAGTAACAGCCTGCAAGTCGTAAACCATACCGGCCGCTTGCCGGCCGAGCCCCTCCAGATCCGACAGGTGACGATCGGAAAACCGGACAGAGGAGGGAAATAAAGACTTACCGTCCGCAAACGGCTGTGCCAGGCCGGACACTAGGCGCAGCGGAGCAGATTGAACAACCGAGAGCTCAGGAGAAGGGAGCAAGCGAACGAACAGGTAGCCCGGTAGCCCGGTACCCAAGGGAAATCCCGAGGGGACCAGGGGACCAAGGTGTATCCGAACCCGGCGGAAGCGGGGCCCCAGTAGAGCGAGACCCCGAGACCACCGCGTGGCGCCCACGGAAGAGATTCCCCGTGTGGTCAGTAATGCCAGACACACGGCGGGCGCTGCGGAGGGCGAATGAAGGGGCCAGGATTCAAAGAAGAACCGGCCGCCGACGCCGAGGAAGTCCGAGGTGGTACCTACGGAACTTCGGACCACTAGGGTTAGCCTCCTGTGTGGAGGTAGCCTCGAGGTCCATAAGCGCAGATTTGCGCGTACGCCAAGCCTGGCGGTGCAGTGCGATCGCCGACCACTGGTCTGGTGCCAGGGCGGGATCGGCTGGCTGAGCAGTCGGGGACCCTGGAGAACCCCGTGTAGGGGGAGCCAGGGAGACCCGCTAAACCGGAGCCACGGGAGGCTGGAAACAGGAAGCCGGGGAACGAGCAGCAGCAGGAACCATCCGGGAAGGCACAGGAACCGGAGCCGCAGGCCACACAGCAGATGGTAACTAAAAAAGAGCCGGCCGGCCGGTAAGTAACGACGGCAGACGGAGGAACCGGAAGCGAGGCCGGCAGCCCCGAATGGAGGAAGTAGGGACCGACGCACTTACCTGCACACCAGGAAGGTCCGGGCGATCCAGCGGGACGGCTCCAGCCGGCCCCGGGGATAATGAAGGAATCCGGCGAGGAGCCGGCGACGAGAACGGCCGGGGAGAAGTACCGGGGCACCGGGCGGACAGAATCGGGCCTAGACGAATCGTCGAGATCCGACATAAGTGATTAACAAACCCGGGACAATAAATGTAATATGGAATAGGCAGATGTGCTGGCAGAACGGGAGGCCGCGGGAACGGGGAAAGAATTCCTTTTCCGTGAATGAGAATTCAACGATTTAACTGTCTAAACCACTGGAGAGGTGACAGGACCGGCGGGAACGGACGGTGAACGCAGCACGGCCGTGGTGCGGCCAACCAGGGTAGCACCCCCCCCCCGCCTCGGAGACAACCAGGGGGCCAGACAATGGAATACAGGAGGGGAACCCCCAAGCACCGGGGAATGAGCCAAATCCTGGAAGGGCCCACTGGTCAGACGTCCAAGTCTGGCAGTGAAAACAAGGATCAGCCGGAACACGGCAGGAGTCATTGTTGGAGCGGCAACGAAAACAAGGGGGGTGGGAGTCCCAACCGGGATTAAAGAACCACAAGAGCCACAATAAGTGGGGTTCTCCATGGCGGGCAAGGGAAAAAGAAGACAACTTACAGTTCAGTTGGCAAACTCATTAGTACAAACCCAACAGTGGACGAATCTCGCAGAGCGGGATCACACGTCCATCATGGCGAACGCCAGAAGAAAATGTGATTATGGGTAACGGAAGTGTGACCTAGATACACGGGAACGAGGCGGGATGGGCGATAATAGGCCCAATAAGGGAAAATTTTCGGTTGGCTTACTCTGGCGTATAAACTTTAACAGAGAAAATTCTCATTAATACAGAAACAGCTCACAATTATGTTTACGTAATAAAACAATTCTTATACATTCAAAATGGAATTTTTCTTTTTAGCCCTCAGCCCTTAGGCTGATGGGCTATTGTCGTCACCCAAGCTGTCCGTCCGTCCGTCCGTCCGGCGTCCATTAACTTTTACCTTGTGAGCGGGATATCTTGAAAAGGATTCACCGTCAGAATTTTATTTCCTCGGTAAAGATGTATATCGACAAAATCTCGGTCAAGTTCGAAGATGGGTGACCTTGACCTATTTTTCTACATTTTAGAGCTGATTATAGAAAAACACTTAGATGCTTATTACTCAGGAACCATTTGGTGGATTTTCACAAAACTTACTATGGTTATTGGGACTGATAGTCTGTACCTGCTATACAAGTTTGGTGGCGCCACCTACAATTTCTGATTTTTAATGAATTTTTATCGGATTTTCAACTTTGGGCTTGTGAGCGGGATATCTCGAAAAGGATTCACCGTAAGAATTTTATTTTTTCGGAGAAGATGTATATTGACAAAATCTCGGTCAAGTTCGAAGATGGGTGACCTTGACCTATTTTTTTACGTTTTATAGCTGATTATAGAAAAAACACTTAGATGCTTATTACTCAGGAACCATTGGATGGATTTTCACAAAACTTACTATGGTTATTTGGACTGATAGTCTGTACCTGCTATACAAGTTTGGTGGCGCCACCTACAATTTCTGATTTTTAATGAATTTTTATCGGATTTTTCAACTTTGGGCTTGTGAGCGGGATATCTCGAAAAGGATTCATCGTAAGAATTTTATTTTTTCGGAGAAGATGTATATTGACAAAATCTCGGTCAAGTTCGAAGATGGGTGACCTTGACCTATTTTTCTACGTTTTAGAGCTGATTATAGAAAAAACATTTAGAAGCTTATTTCTCAGGAACCATTGGATGGATTTTCACAATACTTACTATGATCATAGGGACTGATGGTCTGTTACTGCTGCACAAGTTTGGGGGCGCCACCTGCAATTTCTGATTTTTTATTGAATTTTTCTTGGATTTTTCAGCTTTGACCTTGTGAGCGGGATATCTCTAAAAGGATTCACAATAGGAATTTTATTTCTTTGGTGAAGATGTATATCGACAAAAATCTCATTCATGGGTGACCTTGACCTACTTTTCAAGGTCACAGAGCTTATAATAGAATAAAACTTAGAAGCTTATTTTTAAGGAAGCATTTGGTGGATTGTTATGCATCATGGTACATACCTCTCCATTTTAAATTTATAACTGAGATATGTACAGATATCAACCATGTGAGAACAGATATTTAGTAATTGTTACTGTTACCACCTCTAAACACTGTTATTTTGGCTGAGGGCTTTTGTCAGCTTTTGCTGATATTCTAGTTTAATTTACCATATTACCAAGAAATATGCATTTAACTATTTGAAATTATGAACACTGAATATAATCAACAATATTTGGTTTTATTTTAACTTAAATGCATACTTTTTAACTTAATATCTATAGGAACTTTATTAAAATATTTGTATATAAGTTTGCCAGTATATTTTATATCTAGGTCAGTTAGAAATGTAAGTGATGCATGTATTGCACATTAGTTAAAATTGTATCCAGCTTTGAGATATCTTACCTTCCAAATAGACTCCTCTGTCAAACAGCCCTGCATTCAATGGAATACTGTCAAAGAGAGATAAGGTATAATAAGGTATAATTGATAACAAAATAACAATGATGTCATATCTATTAAATGTAATAATATGTTACAGATAACAAAATTATCATATCTGTTAGATGTATTTAGGCAGCTATGCTGATGGGTAGGCCCACCAGGCTGGAGTGCAAATCAAGACTGTGCTTTTACCTTGGCTTTCTTAACTGTCATTTAAATAATGACAAAGTGCTTTACAAGGTCATCTGTCCTGTACACTGACAGTATATTTCTGACCACTGTGATATATAATTAATAAATAATATATATGTATAAAATTAATGTCTGAATCTGATTATAACATGACTCTGTATACTCTTATTAAATAACAGGTCCAATTTAGCTTCCTCTGCATTCCCACTCCATCAACCTATTATGACTTTAAGACGTTTTTATCATAGCCATGTATCCGTACCAGCAAAACGGATACCAGCCCAGCAAAGAGTGCTCAACTCGTTCTTGACTGACAGCTCACAGATCCGGCAACCTGCATGCATAGGACCCCATGCCAGCTGGGTTTCTGGCCTCTGTTTTTTGGGAATTTTGACATATTATTAAATAGGAGTACACTCTGTATTACTTCAATACATTAATTCCATGTGGTTTGAGGAGGGCATCCATCCAGTTGTTGCTTCACTTGATATATTTTTTTTTTAATGTTTTTGTGGAGGTAACCGCCTCCATTTTTAATGCTGACTTATCTAATTCTTAACCTAAGTATGTACATCTGCAGAGTTTCCATTTCGGTTTGGGACTATGTGACAGGGCGGTAGCACTCGCTTCCTATCATTTTTTTTTTAAATTTTTGTATCCTGGTATCACCCAGGCCCGATGTCTACTGCACCTGCAGGTCCTGGGTGTGTAATCATCCCCATTGCTGAATCATAACACCGAGAAACCCCCAAAGACGCACTCATAAGTGGGTGATACACGGCTGTGGGGCTCAGCCTTCCCATTAAGCCTGCAGAGCCCTGGGTGGGGGCGGACCGTGAAAACCCTCACCGCCTCGACTGAGATTCGAACCCACAATCTCCTGGCTTTGAGTCCTGCGCTCTACCCCTGAGTCACAGAAGCTGGTTGCTTCACTTGATATATATTTTACTTGCTTGTCCCTCACCACTTATGACAGATTTAACTCACTTGGCTCTTCTGTATTGTCCCTTACCATTTGAGATACAAATTACTCACTTGTCCCTCACTACGTGAGACAGATATTACCCACATGCCCCTTACTTAGTAAAAGAGATTTAACTGACTTGTCCCTTCCTGGTCTGAGAAGAACCTCAAAGAGAGCAAAGACTGGTCGATGGTCTGATTCCTTGATGGAGTCCACGGAGCTGTAGTGAAGGCACACTGCACTGTTCTTCTTCTTTGTGCGAAATAACACTCGGTCCTATCATAATGGTATAACAGCAAGATATATGATGTATAGTAAGACTATGAATGGTAATAAGAATATATCTATATCTATACAAGAATAGCAACTGAGATATGTCAATTCTAAAATGACTGATATTATCTGAATCAGTAAAGCTGGTAATGTTTAAATGAAATATATTTGCAGGTGTTTATACAATTTAAAGGACAGTCACACATTGTTTATATTTACTCAATTATATTTTCAGTGTCAATTATGATAGCTTCAAATTAAATACAGATGAACTATCTAATTATTATCATTTTATAAATAAAGGAACCTTGCTTTCTTGAAACAGGACTTCTAAAACTAATGGACACTTTCAAAATCATTCAAGAAGCAAATATATAGTTTAGCTTTGAGATCAAAATATAATATATTCCTGATACTGTGATGATGCTTTTGTGTAACCTACTGTGTAGGACGGGATACGCATCTTCTTGGTGTCATACTCATCCGAGTTACAATCATATTTATATGTTGGTTTGAAGTTTATTCTTCCCTCCTGGAAATGCTGAAATGCCACACCTGAAAGAGAACCAATAAAATAATGCAAAAAAGTACTGTTTGTATCAATTTTGGGCATATCTTAGTCAGATTTGTTATTTCTGCAAAGTATACTCCAAAACAAGCATATTTGTAATAAAAATATTTTAATGTTAAAATGTCACAAACAATAAATCAAAATGTAAAGGAAGCTTATTGTCTTGGGCCAATACTGAAATTTTGCCAGTGACCCTCAGGCCAAAATGTTTGAGTCACATAGGAATTTGAAGCGTCCCTCCCCTTGGGAATCTGCATCAAATATTGAAGAGTTATGTAAAATGAATCTTATTTTTGTATTATACATGTATATTGATTATTATTCTATAATAAGAGATTGTGTCATTACATGATTATTTGATTATATTGTCCATGCAGTGTTTGCACAGCTGACTACACGAGCAAACTTTGATCCTCTTGGTCTACAGCCAGAAATTCACGCATCCAGTTGGACACTTTGGCCACCCACCAGAACTGAGCTTGATACTAACCCATTATCCATACGACCCAGAACACTCTAAAAGTAAAATATTATCCGACTCAAATGATATACTTAGATCAATGAGGGTAGTATGCTATCCATCAGTAAATTGTGTCTGCTGTGTTTCAACAACTGTCTTATGGTTTACCTTGATTCCTGACCCTGTAGAGCTCGTCATTTTCCATCAAATCTTCAAATGATGGAATATCTTGAGATTCAATTGCCTTGACCTTTTGGTGAACCCTATCTCGCTCCTTCTCTATTCGGAAATTCAGGTCCCCGGCCCAGAACACAACATCAAACCGCGAGGTCACATCATCTGCAAATAAACCATAGTCACAACAGATGTCCTATGAGTTCTAAAGCAGCTACATAAATCTGATAAACTTATCTATGTTTAAGCTAAATGTACATGTAAAAGTAAAACCTTTGAATTATGGAATCACTGCAGCAGTGTCCTAAATACTGTAGATTTATCAAATTACAACCTTTTTCGTGCATACTAAATATATTAAATACTTTTTTTCTGTCCTTAATTAACTCGACAGTTGTTTTTTAATCTAAATTTGCATATCACAGATGATAGATCAACATTCCAAATCTTTCACATTTTCAGTGCCAAAAACATCATGGAAGATTTGATCCAGCTTTCTCATCACAACAGCATCATGATAGGGGTTGAGCAACTCTGTTGTGAAAAAATAAACATTTACATTATGATGAGAAGGTACTGTTCAAGAAAGTTTTTTTGAGGAAACTGATAATACCAAGCATAAAAATTAAGGTGAGAAATGTTAAGGCAGTATTGCAGGCATTGATATTCTTGGGGTCTGCCTGGGTCAAGCACTCTCCAGAAAAGAATACTATAATACTTTCACTTTTCAACAAGTTTATCACCAACAGACTACCGTAAAAGTCGTTGCAGAAGTCGCATCCTTATTACAAGTCGCACCCTGACTTTTAGGATCTCCCTGGGGAATAGCCATTCAAGTTTAGTTTCAGGAAAAGTCCATAATATAGGTCGCACCCAGACTTCGGAGGCGTCCCAACCACCTGATACTTTTGGAATTTGAGTATCATTCCTTGCGATGCAAGACTACAACCAACGTCCCCGTAGTACTTTTGTGGTTTATAAACTAGATAAACCATTTAAACGTAAAAATAATTGGACAGCTTTAATACAATGCTTATATTTAAGGAATAACAACAGAATCTTAACATTTAAAGTCGGGGTTCAATTGTCAGGTAAGATTTGTACAGTGCCAAAGTCAGCTGCGTCGGATAACATTTTGTGCTGTGAAACGATGTCATTGTTGCCGTTTCTTACTAGGTTAACTAACATTAGAATGCAAATATCAAGTTAAATGACTGTATTAATAAACTAAAAGAGTCTGAGGCAAAATACTATCACAATCGAGCAACTCTTTAAATTGTTAAAGATCGTCAAACGTAGGGTGGATTCATTAGACTATGATTAGTTTGCGTACGCGTGCGAGTCCCAATCCGTCGCATTGGGCATGATTTGAACTGACTTAAGACAACTGAAAGATGGAAAGAATAATTCAGTTTGAATTTATTCACCTAATTTCTGAAATGGGCTCTAAAACTGAATTTATTAACCCTTCAGTTAAGTGTTACAACTTACCATCTAGGCGCGGCACATGCACGGTATTACTGAAATCACTGAAATATATGTCAGTCAACAGGGGGATAATAAACTTTATTGACCGGTCAGTTAACGTAAAATAAACATAATTGAATTTACAGATATTATATTTACTGGGACAAATGATTTATTTTTCTTTGATAATATCTGGAAAACCCATTTTTCCATCTTTATCAGTGATTATATTCAAGTGGCTTGGATGTATGGCAAACTCAGCCGTGTTGAACCAGATCCGTCATGACACCAAACGGTGCCGGTTCCCGTGGAATTTAGGTGCGTATGTGGCATTTTAAGTAAATAAAATATAAACCTATATGGTGTTTGTTATTTCATTGTATTGATTAATGTGTCTTCATTAAAAAAATCACGAATACGTCAACGCACGATTGACCGTAATGCATGCGTGCCGCCATATTGTTGGGCATACGATCGTCCTGAAAGAGACACGGGTAACACTTGAAGCAAATCGTATATTTGTAGCTCACGTGAAACGTTATAACATTGTTATCCAAAACGCTTGAAAACCACGAGATGGTGGCTGACCTAATGGTTCTTAATATGAGAGTTTATAATTGTGGATATCAGTCACGGAAGGCTTTAGTTGACATGGGGATGTAAAGGTCATTGCACGGGTGACCCGGGGCTTGAACTTACGCTACACGGCTTCAAAGGTCAGCTGGTATTCAGCGATCAACCGGGCAGGCAAAAGAATTCACGACGTATGTGTAGTGGATCAAGCTTGAATGTGACGCAACTTTACATGCATAAACGGACATGGAACCGCGAGTTTTTCATTATGGAAAGCATACCCATATAGTTGAACGGAAAGAAAATGTACATCAAAGAGCAGCAGACTGGCATATGAGTCAAATTGACTCATGATATAATAGTAACGCAGATTAGGAAGTGTCACTTGAATGGCGACTTGTCAGAACGGGTAGGTCTTGAACTGGGCAAATTTAAAATTTGCATTTAATGTTAATAAAATGAAAATTTCGACAGTTCACAAAATATAAAGCATAAGAGATGGTTAAAAGTGTAAATTATTGGGGAAAGACGTTTAACAAAGCACTGGTTAAAGGTATTGCCGATTATCGCTCAACTGACATCGTTCCATGTACCGGGAAAGCAGATAGAAACGGGATAAGTACGTATTACAAGTCGCACCCCGACTTTGCTAGAAAATTCTAGTTTTTAGAATTCGATTTCCTAGTACAAGTCGCGACTTCTGCAACGACTTTTACGGTATACACGTGACTTCACTTGACTGTATATAACATGGTAGGAAGTGTTTATGCTTGTTTTGCCAAAATGATTTTGATTCATATTTCATTGCTGTGTTATGCTCAATCTACACTGAAAACAGTTTAAATCAGGATTCAAATGTGGATTGAAACCACTTTGGTAAAAAGTTTAATACACATTTCACTGCAGTGTGAACGCCCAATGTGGATTAAATATGATTTGAAACGGTTTTGTATTTGCCATGTGAAAGGGGTATAAGATGCCACTGAAAATATAAAAGCTAATAAGGACTGATGCACAGTCTTAGGAACTGAAACCATAGTACTAGCCTTGAAGTTTTATCATTTGGTGTTCTCTTTATTGACAATGATAAAATATTCTGTGAATAAACTTGATTTACCTTGAGCCTAAATGACAATGATAAGATAATCTACAGGTAAACTTATCCCACCTTGTTTCTTAACATGTTCCCCGTGAAAGACTTCTCGTGGCAGGTCAATCTCGCTGCAGATCTTCTTGAAGTCTGCACACCTTTCCTTTGCCTTGCCATCATGTGCTTTAAAAAAGAAAGTAATATGCACATATAAATATATGACTTAAATATACATGTGGTGTATTAAAAATGGCTGCTCTGAATTCAAATTAGAAGAATTATACTTAAGAAGCAGCAAAGGAAAAAACTACTAGACCGGATTTGGTGTTTCAGTATAAAACAAACAAACTATAAGATTTCCACTGGAACTTACGTGTGAGGTGAGAGTTGATGAGGAGAAATGATGTCCCAAACAGGATGAAAGACACAGCAATGGCTCCTTTGGTTTTGACGCTTGAGGGACCAGCCCTTGTTGACACACAGCTCTCTTCAGCAACTATTGACAGTAAACATATTGAAACCTTGTAGGATTTCTCCCACAAATAAAATACAAAAAAATGGCAATACAGTTTTAACTGGCTGAAAGGTCTTTCCAATTTTTGAATCAATGTCATCATTAAGCCAAAACATTTTATACTGCCAGTCCTGGGGCTACATGTGATAATCAGAGAGCCATACAATTATGGCAGGTACTTCTTAAAGGTTTCCCCTTTGGTTGATAAATGTTAAGCTCCTTAGCACATCATAATGACTTGACTAGGTGACATCAGACTTTACCCTTTTTCTGATGGAGTACTTGCCTTATCATCAAAACATAAAGCCTAGAAATATGAAAACTCCAACACTAGTTAAATTTTACCAGATATTTCAAAATGGTCTGTGAAGATTTTGATGGCTGAATAAAATTATAATATATGCAATCATATGATTAAAATAAATTCTTAATATACTTAATGAGATGTGGAAACCTCTAAATACAAACATACAATGTTTTTTACTTTATTTTTCATTATTAAGTGATTTTTTCACAGATTTACACAAAATGTTTCCAAGAAGAACATCTTTCTTTGAAACATTTATTTCAGGTAATGAATACCAGATGGAGTAAATTATCAACTAAGGTATGTTTACTGTAGACACCTGACAGTTTTACAGTACCCAAATCACATCTGCAGAGTGATGTTATATGCAGTGGAGGGGTTAGGTAAATTATTAGAAAGCAATTAAAGCACTGGCAAAGTTAGTTAAGTTACCTGAGCAGTACCAGACAAGATCTCGGCGTATGTAGACTGACAGGTAGAGTACTCCATGAGCGGCTGAGTGGAACAACACGTGTTGTGGACCAAGGCACTCCTGTATCTTAGTCTCCCACTCCTTCCTGTTTTAACAGTATTAACAAATCTTTATAGAACATTCATTATGTATAAATTATATAAATGTATATGCTTGTGACATTAATGACAGGAAAAAACATACAACAGAAATGTTTACCAGTGATCTCATGCAACCAAATGTCATCTTGTTTAAAAGTTTTTGTAGTTGAAAAGTATAGATTAACATACTGACAACCATTCTAGTCACCTTTATGATTATTTAAGCCTATTCACCATTGCTTACTTCAGTCGGTGACATTTATTATTGAGTTTACTGACAATACAGCATGGGTCTTCACTTTAAAATTACGTGTCATTCTCACTTACCATGTACTTGTTTGAAAACATTAAAGGGGCTTTTCCAATATCCAATGTTTATTAACTAAAGACAATCCTAGCACCTTTTACAAATATAGGCCAGAAAACTACAATCCAACCGCAAATAGGCTGTTTTATATTGTTTATATCGACTTGTTTATAATGGGGTTGGAGTCAATAAAATAATTCAATCAATTTAAAAAGCCAGCAATTCAGACAAAGCAGGGTGTAAGGGTTTTTGCACCTAGTGACCTTTCAACGTCCACTCATATGCAACCAACCACCTTGGTTTACAAAGTTTTGTTTGTTGTGTTTATGAACAACTAGTCGATAAACCGGCTTATACCACCAGCACAGAGGTATTATACAAACTTTCCTTCACAGGAATTACCTAGAGTTCATTAATATTTATGCTGAGCAAGTCAGATATCATATAAATTCTATAGAAAAGGTGGGTGAATAGCTGGTTTAAGACTAGATCACCCTTACCTGTTGGCCATACTTTCCTGCGTGGCTATGATATAGACATCTTGAACATAATCACTGTGGTCTGGAAGTAGGAAGTCATCAATTGATGCAGGTGGGCTCTATCAAAACAGAATTTCTGGTATTAACACAACTGTCCTGTAACTGTGCTGAGAGAACCATGGGATCAATTAAAGGGAAAAGCAAATGTAAAAATTAATTATTAATAATGTAATAAGTTGATTATGCAGAAATGTTGAATCTGAAACATTAAATTGAGAGAGAGAGTATGGTGGTGTATTTAGTAAATGGACCCGTGAAACAATATAAGGATATGACAGAAGTCTGATATCACTGAAGCTGGTCATTGAGGAAACCACAACTGTCCAAGTTAATTCAGATGTTGATGTTGAGCAGCAGAGCGAATAAAGCTTCTTGGGATGAGAAAAGGAAGCTTGGTGAATCCATGGGACAGTTGGAGCAGTATTTGGCATGTTTCATTTTATCACTTATTATATACAGAAAGCATAACAAAATCAACAGATCACAGTGACTTTACTGACCCTAATCTCACACATGTTCCATGTTCCTATGAACATGCGGACCTTCCTGTCAGGGAAGTATCTCTGTAGCTCATCAGCACCAAGCAGAGATGTCCGTCCGTTCATACTCCCCATCAGGAAACTCCTGCAACCAGAGGATAACAATTTCTATCATGTGTTCTTATTGGTCACTACCATGTTTCCTTGATCAGACTTATTAAAGTCCCCTGCCTTATTAGGGGCCAGGGCAAAAAAAAGTCTTAGAAAATGCTGGCCTGAAATTAATGCTGGTGTTGTTCAGAAGCCGGGTACCAAAGTAGTTTCAATGTTTGTAACAAGATGTCTTTTCCCATCACTAAAGTGTGTGCATTTAATCAAAATGACTGGAATATTTTGTATTAATTTCTGTTTCTTTTTGTGTGTTATTTAACTGTATAATTGCTCTATAAATCTTTATTTTATCTTGCATATCATACCTAGTTTTTCCATAACACCAAACATTCCAGATTTGTCCATTATAATAAAAGTCACTCCTAGCAAACGCAGGACAAATATAATGTCAAAGTGAGAAGGCTTATACTCAGACAAGCCCGATAACTATTGTCATACGATAATCACTATAGTTTTGAGGCATTGTTTTATGCTTTTGCATGCCCAGCTGATATTGTATATTTTAGTCAATGCCAGCCTTGAATAGAAGCCTGCTTTGTTCAGATGCTAGGTCAAAACTGGGTCTGAAAAAATAAATGTCCAAGCATCTGATCAAGGAAATATGGTATAAGGTTTCAGGCAAAGGTTTTTACAGATTTTCTCTTTAAAGGTAGGTCTTCAGTGGCACTGTCTATCTGAAGGAGGATAATGACAACAATACAATAAGTATGATATGTTATTACTAAGTCAGCAGAATTATAGGTTTGTATGCATGGGGCCATGAATGATATAGATTTTACCTCATCAGGAACTGTATGTGACTAATAGCATATTCATTATTTGAATAATCATGAGCAGAGCACTTAGGAGCAATCAATCAGTTTAATCTTTGGCAATGTGAACAGTTAATCAACTGAAAAGCATAAAAAACTAATTCACAGGAAAACAAGTGTTGTTAGAGGTCATGTCAATCGTTATAATCAGAGGTTTGAGGCATTCACGGTTATGTTCCATTCCAAAACACAGTCACATGATGGCAAGTGCCTCCAATGGATCTGGGCATTTGGAGACCTGGGCTTGGGTTAAACATCAGCAGAATCAACAGGAACTCCTAGAATCTGTGCAAGCACCTGTGCCTATGTGTTTTTCCAGGATAAAAGTTCATAAAATTTTACAACTAAACTTGAAATGAATGCATTATCCACTGTAAAGTTGTCTTTTGGCTCTGTTAACTTAAATAACGTATTGAAAAAATGTCTCTTGTGGGGATGCAAACCCTGCACTGTATAGATGACCGGTCCCTGGGAATTTTAACCAATATACTGCTCTTGGGAACTCTTTTCAATGAAATGTATCCTGAAATAGTGCTGTATGCTGACAAAGTCACATTTAATGAAATGACACAAACCTTTGATGTTGTGCAATAGCCCTTCATAGAAGGGCATTTGATCACATGATATAACCCCTAGTGGTAAAATATAACCTAACAAACCCTATAAAATGCTCATCCCATGATGATTTACTCTGGGGTTTACACCAAAATTTTATCACTTGGAGAGATTATCATAATACTGAGCTATCTGTCAAAATTAAATCAAATCCATGAAACCATTCTGAAAACATTAACATTTCAGAAATGTGCCAGTTTACTTGAGAAATGTGCCAGCATACTTTTAAAAATGCCAGTTTGCTCTTACCTGTTTCTTGCTTCCTTTGTTGATATTGCTGGTAGGGCACTGGCTGTAGATGTTGAGTGTTGTGACATACTATCAAACTGTGTCAGTTTCTCAAACTTGGCAGTCCACTGCTCCTGTGATGAGAAAATACTCGAACCCAGAGAGCTGGAAGTCGGGTGCTTATTTAAAGGCCGGCTGGTCGGCAGGTCAGATTTCAGAGGCATTGGTTGGTCAACCATTTCATCAACATCTGACACGTGTTCATGCACTCCGTTGCTCCCAGTGCCATCTTCACTTAATATTCTCATATATTGCCTTTTTAAAGCTTTCTGGTCCATGCTTGATGCCATATTATCATCCTCAATACATAAATCGTCCATCTTCTCCAAATGATATGCATCAGGCAGGTTCCTAGGTTGTGGTAAAGGGTTCAACCCTCTGTGAGATAATGAGGCACTGGGGGCTGATGTAGTGTTTATATCTAAATCACTGTTACTTGGTGTGATCCTACTGCGTGGATATTTTGGTTCATTCTGAACAGAGTGTGAGCCAGTGTCTGTCTTACTTATATTTCTCCGAGGTGTTATCACTTCCCCATTAGTATTAGGCATTTTACTACTATGAGCTTTCATGCCGTCTTCTTCGCCAGAAGAATAATGGTCCCGTATTCTCTTTTCCCCTATTAGTCGAGGTTTTGGCTGTGGTGTGCGTCTGTAACTGCTGATGAAACTTTCATCTTTATCCATCGTGAGACCATCTGTGGCATCCATGGTTCTATCAGTGATGATCCGACCACGGGGTGGTGACCCTACAGACGTGTCATAGGTTGATGACCCCATCTCTATACCCTCATCAGTATCCGACATATGAAGACCGAGTGGCTGCAGCCGTTGTCGTGGATTTCGAGATGGACGATCTCTTGGTCTTATTTCTTCCACATCAGCTTCTAAAGGATAATGTGGCCTTGACCTTGAGGAAACTTGGTCTGACCTTTCTTCACCTGAAGCATCATTGCCATTGGCAACTTTACCTCGTTTTGCCGCCAACTTAGCAAGGGCTGATTTTTTCTTTCCTCGACCTGACCTTGGGGTTTCTTGATCTTCCATTATTTTAGGGGGCCAGACTACAGTGGTGTGGATCTAGACTGCTATTTTTCTGAAGTGACACATATATGGCTCTGCATGGTGACCTCCCATGATGACCCAATGGTCCTGTGAAAAAAAAATAATATGAATATATCAGGTTGTCTCTGTCTGTCTGAACTAGCAAATCTCATGTAGTCCAGCAATCATACCCTCAATTTCGATTGAAGGGTGCATTCCAGTCCACATAAAATATTTTTGCAGTTTCGTGACTTTTGGATCCTACTTATTATTAGAGAGGGTGTCGCCCTGACACCTTTAAGCATTTTGCATAAACCCTATTAATATGCAAATTAGCTGTCACCATTATTGGAACTTGCAGTTTTGATCTTATCTGTCTTGCATCTTGTCCTATCTTTAATCTTTGGACCACACCCCTAAAAACATTTTGGAGGCAACAAAGAGAGGGAGAGCCACATTTTTTTTAAAATCCTGAAATTCACTAACATCAGTTTTAGTAGAATTGCTGTTATTTTTTAAAATGTCTAAAATTTAATGTAGACTTGAGTTTGTTGAGTAGTAATTTGATTGAGAAATTTTTGTAGGTATAGAATTGTAAATTCTCACAATTCACAGGCCTATTAATGGATAATGTAAGGTCTAGCAGGGAATCCAGGTTCCCAAGACCTCTCCTGCTGTAGGTGAATTAATATATAATAAACTCCAGGTGACGGCAAAATCCATGTGCAGAATTTCTGGATCTGGACATACACATTGCTAAATCCCATTCACGTGAGTATCACAGCAACTAGCACTCATTTAAATATGCAGATTTAAAGAAGCGTTCTCTAGTTGCATAAAAATCAGCTGTACCCATCATGTCCATGTTTCTTCGTCTTATTTAGTTCATTTCCTCTAGTTAACCTTGTATCTGAAATATAAGTCATGACAGTTCTACATGAAAGCTATTTTCATAACCTGGTGTGGCAACAGGATAAGTGGCTTGGTTTAAATATGTCTTCATTTTCAACAGCCATTTCCTCATTTTCAAGTGCACTTGTATGAGCCATGGTGTAGCTGATCCTGAGGTGCTGCTGTGTGTGTAAACAACCAAATACTTGCGTCCAAGTGTTTCGTGACATTTTTGTATGTTACAGAAATAAATCTTTATCCAACTAGATTTGTCTTCTTTAATATGTTATGGGGTGACATAAAAGCGGACCGAACTGTCTCGCTAGTGAAGCTTGCTTTGCTAGCGAAGCGGTTGGGATGCTGGACTTGTACGCCACCGACCTGGGTTCGAAACCGGGATCGGCCCAGGATTTTCCCCCTCATTTATTTGTCTCTGTTACAAAATGGGGGCTCGTCTAATGTGACAGTTAACTTTGTGGCCCAGGGAATAAGCTCATCAAAGTGTGACTCCTGGGATAATTAGTCTTGTTCTGATAGCAGAACGCTCTTGAGAGGGGGTGTGTTACGGGGTGACATAAAAGCGGACCGAACTGTCTCGCTAGTGAAGCTTGCTGGTTCACCGGACTTGTGCGCCACAGACCTGGGTTCGACTCCCGGATCGGCCCAGGATTTTCCCCCTCAACAATTCGTCTTCGTAACAAATAATACTTTGGAAATTGTATGGAAGCAAAAGTTAATGAGACTTTAGACACAGTTGTGACTCCATAGTTTTTACAGAGCTACAGACCTCTGATTTCATTTATCTAACAGACAGAGTGCAGAAAAGCACTTCTAGTGATAACCTGTATTGGATGCCTGTCCCATTGTGTGGATTCATGGGAACACTTGTGATTGTTCCAGCCTGTGGGTCCAATTGCATTCATTTGCAGCTGGACATGCAAGGAGATTGGGGGTCAGCAGTGATGATGTAATACATGCACATTGCTGGCTAAAACAATCACTGGTGTAACCAGTAGTGGGCTCCCTGGGACAGGCACTCAACACACAAAGGGTCACAACAAATGCTGTGCAGCATTCCGTATGTGATCAGTCCGCTAGATACAAAAGAAGCCAGAGGTTTGTGGCTCTGTATATATACAACATACTACAGAGCCATAACTGGATTTAATGTGACCCTCTACTGGCTTTGCAAATGCTCCGCTCAGAGCTCTACTCAGCACTAACACTACACCCATGGACTGGGAATCTGCGAGAGTGGATCTGTTCTAGACCCAGTTATGGCTCTGTGTGCTCCGAGGTATACACAGAGTCACAGACTTCTAGCTTCATTTATCTACTAGTGTTTGGAGCACATGAAAATCAGTTAAGCACGTGCATGCACAAAATACAAGTCTTGCTGTAAACAGGGATCCGCAGCTCTTGATTATTGGTCCTGTGAATGTTGGTGTTTCTTTAGTACGTCACGTCTATTATGACGTCATCACTATTCCCTGATATGCCCATTTCACAGATAAGTGGCAAGATGTCACTACAGAATAGACTAGTTACTCATAAAATGGTTCTAAATTGTTTACAGGGAAATTACATAAGGTAGGCGATTTTTACCATAATAGTTAATTACACTTTGACTTCTTTCCGCCTCAAGGTCAAAAAAGTTTCGGCGTTCTAGCCTCTAGGATTCACAAAAAATAGTTGCTAAAACACAGGTTGGAATGAGTATAGAATCCCGTCTACATTTCCAAGATGGGTCCCAAACTGACTGGACCGTCTCATATTAGTACTCAGTATTAGTAGTAAGCTGGTAAGCAACGTAAGCCATGACATGCCTGACGATGACATCGACATACCTCTTATTTCCCCGTTACATGAATCCTAAACGTCATTACGTCCGTCCGTATACACCCATAAGCTCATCCATATAGACCGGATTCTATACTCGCTCCAACAGGTGGCCAGTGGTACTGGAACGGACTATAATTAATTCTTTAAGTTTAAGCCTTTAAGTTTAACTTTAAGCCAAATTAAGGAGTGTGCATTTTTGTGCCTTGTTTATACAGATTGTTGACTGTTTCAGAATATATACAAATTAATGTGAATAATAGGTTGATTGAATAAACGTGAACGTACACTTTCAAGTATGTCTTCATGCAATCTGACCCATAGAAGATAAAAATTTCTGCAAGAAAGGACAGTTTCCAACGATCTGGCTTCTCGTAACCAAGACAAGTCCTTCGTCCGCATGCGCACCGGAAACCCCCCCACAGAGGTGCTTCGTGCACTATAAATGATTTTTTGGTTTGAACGATATTTTATCAATAACTCCACGTAACGGGCCATCATCAGACTGAAATATTACGAGAAGAATATAAATATGACATGCCGAACACCAAGAAACATTGTTACTAGCAAATTCTCTGATTTAATAATCATTTATTTTAATCAGTTTTGTTTCTTGGGAACACACCCTAACATTTTTGATTGTCGTAAAACAATTAATTAATCAATTTATTTATTTACTTCTTACCATTTCTAGATTTTGTCAGTTCAATGGAAACTTTTTCATGTAAAATAAAATCATTCCTTGTGGTAAGAAATTATGTGATTATGCGACAATGCGACCACTTTGTAGCCGTAAACAAACCACAGCGTGCTCGGAGCAGCGACCAACTTGGAACAGTTATAGGGTGGTATCGGGTGCGAGTGGTTGTGTTGTTAACAAGGATTTAGATGATATACTCAAGTGGCCGTCGTTCAAAACAAGGGTTCGCACTTAACGCCTTGATTAATATTTTATTATAAGCAAGGTGACTAACTTGGATCGGCGCTGCAAGATCTCTTTCTGTACAGATCAGCTTCAAGTGACTGCGTCGAGTGACGATTAATAAGTTATACTATAGTTACGGAATTGCTAAACCAGTGTGGGTCCCTTTATACATGATACGTACTATGTCATCAATGTCATGTAAAGTTGGTGAATTTGCATATGAAGATCTCTCTGACGCCCTGTGGAAAGTGAGTTTTTATTTTTGTAATAAATTGGGTTGAAATGTAATTAAAAAACGAATTTATATATATATATATATATATATATATATATATATATATATATAATTATATATATATATATAATGTATTTATTTATTATTTTATACATGTAAAATAAACATTGATTTATATATAATATAATATATATGTATATATACATATATTCAGTATTTTGTGAATCAATTGGGTTGAATTGTAATAAAAAAATGTCATATTTATATATAGTATATATATAATGTATTTATTTATTATTTTAAATATATAAAATAATCATTGATTAATATACACTATAATGTATATGTATATATACATATACTCAGTATATATAGATTATTTGTTTGTATGTTGTATACTATGTTTATTATGTTATATTTTATTTATATTGTATGTATAATTTATGAATTGATTTAAACTCTATTTCAGTTATTTAATTACATAACACAATGCAAGTACTCAAGAATTTAATCACTTCTGGTAATAAGATTAAATTTACTTATAAGCCAAAATAATCTGGATTAAGGACCACAAAATTTTGAATATATAGTTTAATAACAGTTATACCTTGATTTAATGAAAGACCTGTTCGGATGTCTGTTTTTTCCCTAGCACCATGTATATAAAAAAACTCCCTGACATTCATAGGGTTTTACAATATAACTCACAATAGACCTATTTTCTTTACAGACAGTGCCATCAAAAGGGCAGTGACCAGATGACCAATTCTTAAAAAATGACTTTTATAACACTTAAACCATTCAAAATGGTCATGTTAATTAATTTAACTTTGATCATGTTAGTTATTTGTAACAAGTCATAAAATGTTCGTCAGAGACAAAATATAGTGTTTCTTAAAGCAGGGTTAATTTCACTGCTTTTGTTTTATAAATTCAACCATAACTAAAATTTAACAAATATCACTATTAAACTGCCACTTGGCTGTTTGTAAGTGAGCAGGATTTCAGTATGGACAGCAATAAAGAAGTGTGCTCAATACACAATGACAATCACATGTTCCCTAGAACATACTCTGAGAGGGAGTGGTAATCTTTGTAGCACAAAGTGTTGGATAAACTGAGGATTATAAAGGCAGGCCTAGGGGCAGTTTAAGAGGTGGGTGCGGCCCCATCTTTTTTGACCAGATATCTTGAGAAATAAACCATAGTACACTTAATAGCAAAAAGCAATACCCTGTACTACTTTACCAGGTTTTGCATCTCACAAAAAAATATCAACCAGAACTCACAGCACACTTGTTTACCTCTGCCAGATTGTTGACCTTTACTAAGACCCTTCTTCCACCCCTTTAATTGGAAAAGAATCTTTATACTGGTAGCACAGAGAGTTAGATAAACTTTGGCTTATAAAGGGGAACCTCTCACTTTGTAGTAAGTATTAGTTTGTTTGAGCTATTCTGTAGGATTCTATCAAAATTCAAAAGGCACCAAGAACCTTCTGTAGCCAGAAATCCTGATCAGTGTGACTAGTGGAATCTGTTACATGGTTCAATCTACACATCAGTCCCAATAGAATCTGAAAGAATTGTGTATTGATTAGTATGTAGCATTGTAGATTAATACTAGTACCTCAGTGTGAGCATTAATTATGTATTCCTTTGACAGCAGTGATGTGTCATTTGCTGTGCCACTCAATAACCTGATGCTCAGCCAGCTGGAATATCTACATTCACTTATAGAATACTAAGCTCAGGCATTCACAGTACATGTATATAAGCTCGAATTCATGTATTGGTCACCAGTTCTGAATACCTGAGTCTCTGTATTTCTAAACATTTGTTTGAGTACAAGATGAACACTTTGAGTGCTCATGCACACCTATATATATATAAAGATATATTCATTCAGATATTAACACAGTAATCTGCTTTTTGTGTCATTGATTAAGTCATAAATAAAGGATTTTCTGACTTTTTTGTCCCTTTCAGTTCAATAATTGGATCATCAAGATTAAAGATAGATAATTAAGTAAATATAGAAAATATCCTTGAAATGGTTGGTTTCTTGGATTACTTCTTGTTATGTTAAGTGAATGAAAGACCTGCAGACTTATACATTTCAATAACATGCAGACAAAGATTGGATTCAGATACTACAGCAGGTGAACCCTTAAGAAAATAAGATAAAGTATACTTATTAAAATGTTGCAAAGAAATGACTTTGTACATGCTCATGAATAAAAAGTGAAAAGCAGCAGTGAAAGAGTAAATTCTCTACTTAAGTACCAGTAATGATTTCTGTATTCTTTTCTTATATAAAGGTTTTACAAACTTCTAAAGAGCAAGGATTTTTCTTCATTTTGCATTTTATAAATTTAACCTTTGCAGTTGCAGTAATAAGTCAGTATTTTTCTAGGTGTCTCCACTGAAATTAAAAAAAAAATGTTTGCCATTTCATTATAATCTCCATCCTAATCTAGCAGACATAACCACTGTAATGTTTAAATTTGTCCATTCATGTAGTCTACATTATTACCTTCTATAAAAAAAATCATCCTTCCAGTTTATGTTTATCTCTTATTTTGTATATACAAGAGAATTTGAAAATCTAGTTTTCAAAGAAATTATTAAAAGATGCGTGTATTCAGCAAAAAAATATGATTATCTTTTTAATGATCAAATGTTTGGTCTTTGATTGGATGTGCACCCTCTACAGACACAATATCTACTAGTTGTAGAAGTACATGTAATATATTACATTACAGACAATCTATCATAGCTCCTTCATGAAGTCAGACCTGTGGTCAGTCCAGTGCAGCTGTAATAATCATCATGTCTGGCCGTGTGTGACATTGAATGCTCTCACGCATAATGTAGATATTGGTCTCACAGTGTCGTTGGCTATTATAACACCTACATGTAGTCAACAGCTGAGCCTGGCCAGGCGAACTTGGAGTTATTTGCAGAACACTTAATGGTTGCACATATGTTAGATACATGCATGGCCTGTGGTATTTTTCATTAATTTATACATGTGTTATGTACTGCCTCTCATGCTATGACACACTGAGATGCCTGGGACAACCTGATGTGGTAACTAATACCAACTCTGGTGTTTCTCTGGTGTTTATGTGGTAACTATGGTCCCAAGTTCACCACATATGAATGATATGATGATACAGTGATGTATGTAGAGAACTTTTTAACAGGTACAGCTAACACATTTTTTAATGAGAACAAAGGAAATAATATTATAATAATTATATGTTTTTATTAAGCCTTCTGGATTTCACTGATTTAACAATCAGGTTGATCCAGAATTTCCAGTGTAAATATAGTTAATATATAATTTGAGATAATCTCAGATTTGGTTTTTTTAGCTCAGATGACTGAAAGTCATCTGAGCTATAGCAATCACTCTTTGTCTGTTGTCTGTCCGGCCGTCCGTTATCAGGGCACAAATCATTACTGCTGGACCTGAAATCTTCAAACTAGACATCCAGGGAGGTCCATAAAAATCTCCTTGGAAACCTGAAATTAGGTCTCAGATCCATTTTCTGTGAGCTATACCCCCCTGAATAATAAAAAATTTGATACAAAAGCTCAAGTATCTTAATAACTACTACATTGATCACCATGATTTTTTGCGTGACTATGGATCATGGAGTGTTTCATCAGTTCCTGCAAACTAGTGGCGCCACCTGTATTTTTTTTTCAAATTTTTACAAATTTTTTTCACTATTATGTTTCCTTTAAAGAAGCTGTCATCTGTTAACAGGGCACAAATTGTAACCACTAGACCTGGAATCTTCGTACTTGACATCCAGGGAGATCCATGAAAAATCCCCTTGGAAACCTGAAATTAGGTCTCTGTTACCCATATTCCCCAAGATATGGGGTTCGTAAGTACCCAGAAGAAAAATCAAATATTTGAAATGAAAGCTCCAGGATCTGAATAACTAATGCCTTGATAGCCATGATTCTTTGTTATATTGATCATGGAGTGTTTCATCAGTTTCTGCAGACTGGTGGCACTACATGTATTTTTTCAAATGTTCACACTTTTTTGTTTCTATTTATGAAACGTTCAAATGAAGTGGTCATCTCTCAAAAAGCCCACTGTAACCCACTCCTAGGACTAATCACAAAATTCATGATTTTTTTGCACTCTGGCAGTCATTTTGCTCATTGTTCAACATTCCATGAATTCAGCTGAGGGTCATGGCCCATTAGCTACTAGTTTTTTATTGTTTTTTAAAATTCACATCACAGAAGCTTTGGTTAGGTTCACATTGGGCAGCATCACAAAAGTCCAAAGCTACAACCAATTGGTTCTGTACCACTCAGTGCTCATATCAGCCTTATAAAAGGCATGAAACATTAATGGAATTAACTAACAATAAATCTTTATGCCCTTGAATTGAAATTTGCTGAAATACCACCATTTTCCATTTATCCGAATGTTTGATTTTAACAGTTGACATTACCACCGCAGTATACATCACCTGGCTGAACAAGACTTTGAAGTCCATATATGATTCTGATCCTTAAAGATTTTGTCTCTTTCTCCTGTAGGTGGAGCCAGTTACAAAGTGTATGGATAGTCAAACGTTACATTAAGGGATGCACATACTGGTTGGTTCCGTGACTCTTTTTCCAGCCATGGTAGAAAAAGAAGGTCGGGTACAGCATGAGTATAATGTGTTTTTGGACAAAGAACTACAGAAAAACTTGTTGGACAGTGCTGAAGACATAGAAATCATTGAAGTGAAGGCAACAAGTGTACCACAGAGCCAGAGAAACCCATGTGATGGGTTCTCAGCATGGGACCCATTTGGGTCTCACATACTCAAGCCTGAGAAACCTGTTAGCAGGACTTCTCGTGAGGGCAGGAATGAACCCAGCAGTGGCATACAGTCATGGAGAGACCATAGAACAAAGGAAAAATCTTATGTGTTTAGGCATTATCTAGATATTGGAAAGTATATGGAGCAATATCGTAATGACTGTGTTAGTTCAACAAATTCATTGCCTGCGTCAGCGAATGGAAAAACTGTAATATCAGAGCAACAAATTCACCAACTGTGCCAAAAACATCATCAAATGCAATTTAGTCGTGTTTTTCGCAATGGGAGTACCCAGCAACCAAAACCTGCCTACAACACACGCACAGGCTCTGAGCCAAACTTAGCCCGATTAGCCTATAAATATAGACTGTCTCCAAGTGCTGTCAAAGAATTAGGTGCTGATAAAAAGAGACCTCCCAGCGCATCTTCGAGGCCTGCCAGCAGGTCCCGAGCCTCTTCTGCCAAGTCAACGAGGGAGGTTATCAAACCACAAGTCAACATTAATCCAGCGAAAAAAATACCAGTGGTGCAAGCTACCTCATTTGGCGGATCCCCAACGCCAAAAAGTGTACAACCAAAACCAGAGAAACCTCAAAGTCGACAAAGCCAGGAAAACCAAATGTTAGTGGATTTTTTTTTTTCTGTTTGAAAATCAAATTTTGACTGTACTCATTTCCTTTAAATTTAACCTTATAAGTATAATTCTTACCACTTATAGATATAAATTACTACAGATATTTCATGTTTAAATATTTCTATTAGAAGGGGTTAATAATAAGTTAAAAAAATAAGTTATTTCTTTTCCTTCTCCCAATGTTCATGTAATTTTATTTGTTTAATGCTTTGAAACCTATACAAACAATTCATCGGTCAAGGTCTTAGGTTTATAACTCAGTCATCTAACATTGCAGACTGTTAATTCTTTAAGGAATAGGAAAGCTTCTCCTGCCCATGATACAGTATAATCAATGCCCCCTTGTGACCATGTGAGGGTGAATTATCTGAGTACCGCACCTAATGCTGCCATTATATAGAAAAAAAACCTTAACACAAAGTGTTCAAAGGAAATTAATTATCCAATGTGAAGCATTAATCTGTCTGTAGATAGACTGATATAAAAGGCTGATTTTTCCCATAGTCTGCTTAATTATTAAAATACACTTGCCTGAACTCCCCTAGAAAGAATATTTATGTTCAGTTTATCATTACCCGCCATGAAAAATAGTTTCAGTTTTGCTGTAGCTCAGAATTTACTTTAAGTGCTGATTTTCTTTATATAATTTTCTTTAATAATTCATATATGAAGGAGTTTTTAAAATTTTTTTGTGGAAGTATTCAACTCAATTTTTCATGCTTAGACCAAAAAAAGGCATGGTTCTCAGGGATTTTTATCAGAAATCAGTGCAGGTGGGCGATAAAATCTTTTTAACCTTTTTTGTATGTTTCGATAAAAATGTCATATGATCAGGGAAAAGCATGAAAATAACATAATTTTTTTTTGCTAAACAGGTAAAAGCACTACATAACAAAGGAAATCTTATCAAAATTGTGTTATTTTATCTTCTTGAAAGATGAAAATCAAAATAAAAATTTTTGGTGCAGGGGGTTAAAATTGAAGCGGGCAGTGCCTGAGAACCATACCTTTTATTTTTTTGGCCTTACTTAACTTATATAAACCACTATTACATCTGTTGAACTCCATTATGGTTTCAACTATGTGACAATTATATCCTGGTGTAACCCTGGTCTTGTAACTCTCTGTGGGCCCTGGGTGTGTAGTCATCCCTACTGCTGGGCCACATCATTGAGGCAGCCCCAAAGTTCAGACTTGTTTGTGAGTGATACACAGCTGTAGGGCACAGCCTTCCCATTTATCAGTGCAAAGTGTTCACCCTGGGTAGGGGCTGACCATGAAAAGTTTCAGCACTTCTTGGCTGAGATAGCGCTCTCACCCTGACTAGAGGCTGTCTAAAAATCTATCCACTCCTCAGTTGAGATTCAGACTCAGGCTCATGACTTCCCAGGCTTTGCACAGTACTGCTGAAGCCAGTTCTGGTGTACTCAAAAGAGTGAAACTTTCAGTCTGATTGTCCACTCCTGCCATTGGCCATGCATACAGCAATGTTAATAATTGTATCAACCAAAACAAAGTATTGCGGATACTATGTTTTTGACCAGGTTCTGCTGTCTCCGCGTTTGGTTCTGGACTCCTCTGTGACAACTGGACATATTTTTTTGGAAATTTGACAAATTTTTGGACTTGTTTGACCAATCAGGTTGAAATTTTGCAACAGTGTAGCTTTTGAATAGCTTTATATCATTAAAAAAACTGGTGGGACCACCTGCAACCATATTTGCACGGCGTCTATCAGTTTGTCTGCCGTGGGATAAAATCACTCATATCTCAGCAGTGCTTTGACTTATCCGCAAAATTTTGCATGTGTATACATCTTTGATAGCTCTCTCAATTTTATGTCAGGTGGTGCCACCAATTTTTAGCTCAGCTGACTGTTAGTCATCTGAGCTATAGCGATCACTCTTTGTCAGTCGTCCGTCTGTCTGTCTGTCTGTCCGTCCGTCTGTCTGTCCGTTAACCAGGCACAAATCATAACCGCTGGATCTAGAATCTTGTTACTTGACATTCTGAGAGGTCAAAAAAAAATCTCCTCGGAAACCAGAATAAGGTCTCTGTTACCCATATTCTTCGAGCTATGGGGCCTCAAAGTACCCACCAGAATAGTCCAAAATTTCATACAAAAACTTCAATATATCATTAACTACATCACTGATGGTCATGATTTTTGGCATACATATTGATCATGAGATGTTCCATCAGTTCCTGCAGACTGGTGGCGCCACCTGTATTTTTCGATTTTTTACGAATGGTTTTCTCCATTTTTGAGACCTTTAAAAATGTGAACATCTGTTAACAGGGCACAAATCTTAAAGACTGGATCTAGTATCTTCATTCTTGACACACAGGGAGACCCATGAAAAGTCTCCATGGAAACCTGAAATTAGGTCTGTGTTACCCATATCCTTTAAGCTGTATGGCTTCAAAATACCCCCCAGAATAAAGAAAAATTTGACACAAAAACTGCAGTATCTTAATAACTACAACACTGATGGTCATGATTTTTGGCATACATATTGATCATGAGGTGTTCCATCAGTTTCTGCAGACTGGGTGCGCCACCTCTATTTTTTTCAAATTTTTAAGAATTTTTTTCTATGTTTTTGAGTCCTTTAAAGTCGTGGTTATCTGTCAATATGGTACAAATTGTAACAATTGGACCTTGAATCTTCATTCTTGTCATGCAAGGAGGCCCATTAAAAGTGTCGGTGGAAACCTGAAATTAGGTCTCTGTTTCCCATATCCTTCAAGCTATAGGACTCCGAAGTATCCCCCAGAATAATGGACAATTTGATCCAAAAGCTGAAGTATCTGAACAACTAATGCAGAGATCATCATGATTCTTTGCATGGATACTGTGGTTGCCTTTATATCAGCGGGGCTGAATTTTTTGCGGTTTTTGTATTTTTAGAAGTTTCACGCTTTTTCAAGTCTAGTAGTGTATTTATTATCAAATATGAAACTATGAACTGTAATGACAAAATTATTTCATAAACCGCTGATTTCATGGTTATCCTAGTCTACTGTTTCTCTGTCCGGATGTCGCATGTTCGAACGGTCACGGACGGCTGAGCCGACACGTGCGGGAAGCATTGACCCCGCTGGCTGTAATTAGTTCAGGGCCAAGGCACATTCAAAACAACTCACATTCCACTGTTCTACGGCACTTTGGCCCCAAAATGAACTGTGACCTTTCAAATTTATTCAAAATTCACGTCATCACTAGCCTATCAAATATCGTTTGGCTCGTCATGATTTCGGTAGTGACAGAATTAGTCCATTATACAGTTACAAGGTGGCGCTACCCTAGCGGCTACGTTCACTACTTTAGTCGCAAATTTTATTTTTTTAAAATTACTAAATACGGCACAATGTGAAAGAGTACCTTCTACTCAATATTCATTTTAAGGCGCCAAGCGCGCCCATCGGGTCTGCACATCCCTGCAAAGGGTCACGGTTTTTTTGCATCTAAGCATACCAATATTTTTTTTTAAATGGGCCCTGTTTTTAATTCACCCTGAATCACTTAAATAATATGAATGAGGCTCGATTAATCTCAACTGTCACCAACTATAATTATAACGGCAGCTTCTGAAATTAACGATCATGGCCTGGTACATATACATTCAAAACTGCGTGGTTTCAATTTCGCGGTCAGAGAACGACCGTGAATATCGCGAATTTGAAACCACCGCAAATAAGAAGACAACCACAGTATTGAGTATGGAGTGTTTCATCAGTTTCTGCAGTCTGGTGGTGCCACCTATATTTTATTCAATTTTTCTAATTTTTTTCTCTATTTTTGAGACCTTTAAGGATGCTGTCATTTGTTAACGTGGCACAAATTGTAACAACTCGACCTAGAATCTTCATTCTTGTCATGCAAGGAGGCCCATGAAAAGTGTCTGTGGAAAACTGAAATTAGGTCTCTGTTACCCATATCCTTCAAGTTATAGGACTCCCTCAGAATAATGGAAAATTTGATACAAAAGCTGAACTATCTGAACAACTAATGCAGAGATCACCATGATTCTTTGCATGAATATTGACCATTAACTGTTTTTATTAGTTTCTGCAGACTGGTGGAGCCACCTGTATTTTTTTTTAAAGTTTACGCATTTTTTCTCTATTATATAAATATAAATATAAATTATATATATATATATATATAAATACAGACACAATCTTGGCCTGTTGGTTAATCTGTTTGATGCTTCAGTTGAATGGGTATATACTACCATTCAGATGATAAAATTTCCTTTGGCAAATCTCTTCCCAGACAGCTGAGCATCATGGCCCATGGTTCACTTGTTATGTTTACGCTGCAGACATCCATACTAATATCTCAGGACTGGTAAAACATATCAGTGTGAAGTTTTGCATGTGTATAGATCTCACATAGCTCTTTATCATACGCAAAACTGGTGACACCACCTGTAACCATTTTTGCATTGCGTTCTCTTTGTCTGCCGTGGGATAAAATCACTCATATCTCACCAGTGATTTAATTATCTGCTTAAATTTTGTATGTGTATACATCTTGGATAGCTTTTTCAATTTTGTGGCAGGTGGCGCCACCTACATTAATGTTTATGCTGCAGACATCCATACTGATATCTCAGGGACGTATTGGCCTGAAACTTTGCATGAGTATGGATCTTACATAGCTCTACAGTTTATACAAATTTGGTGGCTCAATTTACTGTCATTTTTGCATGGTGTCCATCTGTTCATCTGGTTAGAGTAAAAATCACCCATATCTCAGCAGTGGTTTGACTTACCCACCTGACACCAAAAAACAGGTGGCACCACCTATAAACGTGGTTACATGGCAGACATCCATGCTAATATGCAACACATCTCACTCTATTACCCCTTGCCACACAATCCATGCCTCACTTCACCGGTCCAACTCTGATTTTGGTGGATACACGTAGTCACTTGTCCCCAAACAGCATATCATTCCAGGGCTGTGATAAAGTTGAGGCCATCCCAGTACCATAAAGCATGCAGAGCTCCCTGATATCTTCCCAATTATTTCAGACTTGGGAGAAAGTCTGGCATTGAAAGGTACCTGTCAAAGTCAGGTTCAAACCTACACCTCCCAGTTAACTGGACCAGTAGATGGACCAGCTAACCACTCATCTGCCGGGACTGTATAACAAACTTACAAATACGTATGAAACTGTAAATTCATTGGAGACAGCATGCTTGTTACCGTACTTGCAAATTTTTCAGTACTTAAATGCAGAGGCTCAGGCTCCACTTGTTTTCAATATCTCTGTAGAATATTAAAAAACCTCATTGTCCTGATTGAAGTTTTGAACACAGGGTTTGTAAAGAGCCTTAAATTCATAATTAGAGTGGTTGATAATTTTATGGATACAAAGTGCATTCCTTTAGTGTGAGTATGATGTGTATTGTATTGTCTGTATTATATAGATGCCTACCAAATACGGTTCAGTGGGGCTACTACAGAAGTAGCTCCTGAGAGTGCTAAACACACATATTTTTGTTTTACCTTTTATGTTCATCAAATTATATATTCTATATCTGGTGACATTTTTACTTGTTATGAGTTCACAAAAGTGTGCGTGAAGTGTTCTAAACTCAACAGTGATTCCTGTTTAGCATATTGAGAGTGTGCCCTCCATGGTAAGTGTCCCCGTAGACCTTATTGTCATGATAATAGATGACTACTCACTCTTGATATTACCTGCCTTATTTTAAATCTGATACTTGAGGGATATCAGTACAGGGTGTAAATAGATTGAAGTCTATAATTAGGTCTTACTTTAGGTGCTTTGGGTCAAAAAGAGACAATTTTTTGTTGTTACTAGTAATACTTTCTATGTCACCCGTAATTGTCAGGGATTGGTTGTAATATATGATCTAAAATATCAAGAAGCTTCTACATTTAACATGATTCAGTATTTATCATTCTTCTCATGACAATTCATAATTGTATATTTTTTTCTCATATCCCTGAAGACAAATTAGTAATAAGAAATTTTAACAATAATATTTTCTGCACTATATAAACATTCATGTCATTCAAACATTTATTCATCAAAGGAGAAAGCTATGGGCCTGATGTATGGGCAATTTTATTGATGGCTCTGACAAAAATCCATACATTTATCAATGGCTCAGAGAGGGATTTGTATAATTTTCTATAGTTCTTACATGAATTATATGAAGAAATACAAACTAGCATGTTCTATATTATTCTTAATAAACCCTGTATATTTTACTGAAAACATTTCAATAACATATTTATTTGTATATTTATATATGTATGGGTGTATATATATATATATATATATATATATATATATATATATATATTCTCAGTATTCATATGGTTGTTTGCTGTACATTGAAGCCTGCAGTGATAGAGGCTCTAAGGCAAATACACACCATGTAAGATCAAAAGAACCTTTGACTATCAAGGTATACTCCATTCATCCAGTGAGGGAGGAATAATATTAGCAGATGTCAGACAAGTTAAGCTGGAGCATGTCTTGTTTGTCTACACATCCAAGTGATGTTTACCAAGTTATATAGGGAGAGGGTGACATAAACATCACCATGTTGACTAAGTGACAATAACGGTACCAGTGTTTTACAGCGTGGCACACTCAGGGATCCTGCTAGCTTTGCTTAATCATCTCTCGTCAATGCTGTCCGGATATGGTTGTTTAAATACATTAGCTTGCTGTGCATGTATTACTGCTGAGTACATTATAAACATTAATTTCCCCTTTGATTGATGGCTTTTTGTCCTGATGCATAATATTTAGCACACTGGCATAAATTTAGTATTTTTACTGATTTTTAGCTCAGCTGACTGTAAGTCATCTGAGCTATAGGGATCACCTTTTGTCCGTCGTCCGTCCGGGCGTCTGTCCGTTAACAGGGCACAAATCGTAACCGCTAGAACTGGAATCTTCTTACTTGACATCCTGGGAGGTCTATGGAAATTCTCCTTGTAAACCTGAAATTAGGTCACTGTGACCTATATTCTTTGAGCTATGGGGTTCTGAAGTACCCCCCAGAATAATGGAAAATTTGATACAAAAGCTCAAGTATCTGAACAACTAATGCATTGATCATCATGATTTTTTGCATGGATATTGATCATGGAGTGTTTCATCAGTTTCTGCAGACTGGTGGCGCCACCTGTATTTTTTCGATTTTTACCAATATATTTCTCTATTTTTGAGACCTCTTAAGATGCGGCCATCTATTAACAGGGCACAAATCGTAACGACTACACCTAGAATCTTCTCTCTTGACATGCAGGGAGGCCCATAAAAAGTCTCTTTGGAAACCTGAAATTAGGTCTCTGTTACCCATAACCTTTGAGCTATGGGGCTCTGAAGTACCCCCCAGAATAATGGAAAATTCGATACAAAAGCTCAAGTATCTAAACAACTATTGCAGTGATCACCATGATTCTTTGCATGGATATTGATCATGGAATGTGTCATCAGTTTCTGCAGTATGGTGGCGCCACCTGTATTTTTTTTTATTTTTACGAATTTTTTTCTCTATTTTTGAGACCTCATAAGATGCGGTCATCTGTTAACATGGCACAAATCGTAACAACTCGACCTAGAATCTTCTCTCTTAACATGCTGAGAGGCCCATGAAAAGTCTCCTTAAAAACTTGAAATTAGGTCTCTGTTACCCATAACCTCTGAGCTATGGGGCTCAGAAGTACCCCCCAGAATAATGGAAAATTTGATACAAAAGCTCAAGTATCTGAACAATTATTATATTGATCACCATGATTCTTTGCATGGATATTGATCATGAAATGTTTCATCAGTTTCTGCATTCTGGTGGCGCCACCTGTATTTTTTCAATTTTTAGCTCAGCTGACTGAAAGTCATCTGAGCTATAGGGATCACCTTTTGTCCGTCGTCCGTCCGGCCATCCAGGCGTCTGTCTGTTAACAGGGCACAAATCGTAACTGCTAGACCTGGAATCTTCTTACTTGACATCCTGGGAGGTCTATGGAAATTCTCCTTGAAAACCTGAAATAAGGTCACTGTGACCTATATTCTTCGAGCTATGGGGTTCTGAAGTACCCCCCAGAATAATGCAAAATTTAATACAAAAGCTCAAGTATCTGAACAACTAATGCATTAATCACCATGATTCTTTGCATGGATATTGATCATGGAGTGTTTCATCAATTTCTGGAGATTGGTGGCGCCACCTATATTTTTTTTATTTTTTACGATTTTTTTTGCTCTACTTTTGTGATCTTTAAACATTTGGTCATCTGTAAACAGGGCACAAATCATAATGACTGGACCTAGAATCTTCCGTCCTCACCTCAAGGGAAGCCCATAAAAGGTCTACATGGAAACCGAAATAAGGTCCCTGTTAACCATATTCTGTGAGCTATGGGGCTCTGAAGTACCCCAGAATAAAGATTTGGTCATATATTAACAGGGCACAAATCATAATGACTGGACCTAGAATCTTCTTTCTTGACATGCAGGGAGGCCTTTGGAAAGTCTCTTTGGAAATCTGAAATTAGGTCTCTGTTACCCATATCCTTCATGCTATGGGGCTCCGAAGTACTCCCCAGAATAAAGATTTGGTCATCTGTTAACAGAGCACAAATTATAATGACTTGACCTAGAATCTCCTTTCTTGATATGCTGGGAGGCCCCTGAAAAGTCTCCTTGTGCACCTGAAATTACATCTCTGTTACCCATATCCTTCATCCTATGCGGCTTTGAAATACCCCCCAGAATAAACATTTGGTCATCTGTTAACAGGGCACAAATCATAATAACTGGACCTAGAATTTTATTTTTTGACATGCTGGGAGACCCCTGAAAAGTCATCTTGTAAACCTTGAAAATATGTGTCTGTTACCCATTTCCTTCATGCTACAGAGCTCCATAGTACCCCAATGAATATTGGATGATTTTATACAAAAGGTCAAGTTTGGAAAAAGTATTTCATTCAAATTTGACATTCAGATGATAAAATTACTTTTGTCAATGTCTTCCTGGTCAGCTGAGCGTCATGACCCCTGGGTCACTTGTTTATGGATTGTTTTTTCTTTTTCTTTATTTTTTTTATTTCTTTCTTGCTTTTATGATGTTTTATAATTATACATTAATGCAATAATAATAAAAATAATAATAAAATAATGATAAGAAAACATACAATAATGCAGTAAGATACAGTAGTTAATAATGCATTTACTTACATTTCTATTTATGTATCTGGGAGCAGGGAGACAGAGAGTTCTCTCTTACCCTAGCTACGCAGTAAAACCTATAAAAGAAAATCAAGAAATCACAGTTATATACAAATTTCAGTAGTATTTGACACAGCTGCTAAAAGACAGGAACACTTAATGCATTGATCAAAAGAAGAAAAAGTAACATTTTCTGTTGATTTGCACAAAATAATTTTCTCCTACTTCTTACAATGAATTGAAAAAAAATTTCATTCTGTGAAGTAAAAGTTAAATATGGATCACCTTTGTTACACTATAGCCTTGTAATATTTTATTTACCCAGCATGTGCAGAAGTAATGTTTGTAAACACATAACCATTCGCATTACTAAATGATGTATAGTTTGGAAAATAATCATTCTGTCTTGATTTTTCAGTGTTTCTTTCTTAATTTTGTGAAATTTTTCTTAGCTTAATATTTATTATATATTATATTATTTTTATATTATATATGAATATATATCATATATTATATTTAATTATATGATATTATATTAATATTTATTTTATATATTGTTTTCCTATTTCTTGTATTCTTTGCATTCTGTTATGACACACACAGAAACACACACTTTCTCACATGCATTTTATCACGATAACTACTTTAAAATAGTGAAAACAAACATCATATTTTTTGTAATCCTATAAAATAAGAATTGTTGAGACACAGAAATACACAAAAATAAATACAAACAAATAACAGTATTTCACAGGACTGCTGAAGCAAAATAGTTCTAATTATTTGACCAAAATATAAACATATATGAAAATAGCTATATAAATAGAACAGCATTCAATGTACTGTATTTTTTGTTCAATTTTCAGTTACACATTGGCAGTCCACTTGTTAATGTGGAAAAGAAGAAATAAATTATATATTCCCTTTACATCTGGCTGTTATTTACAATTTGTCATTCATAACACTGTTAATGAACACTGACAGGTTGTGTGAGTGAGATAATTAATGTCATTGTACTGAGAGATGTTTTAAATGAGTTTACAACAGATTTAGATTATTAGGTTAGTTGTATGGTGCCCTGTAATACATGAGCAATAGTTTTAGGCATATAGAGAACACATTGGAATGATTGAAATGGCTGGTAGCTATAAATACTGAATGTTTATTCCGGCATGTTAGGTGTGGTAAAATCAATGAAGGTCAAAGTTCAAGATATAATACTGACATGTATCCAGTGGCGTTACCCAAGGTTCATGATAATATAAATCATCTACAGTAGGCCAAGTCATCAACACTGACACAGTGTCATGACATTATTTTTTCAAGATATACCCATGAGTATAATATATTTAAAATATATGTCACAGTGCACATGGGAATCCAGTTCATAACTCAACTAGTTGAGATAGGAATCCAAAGTCAACTAGTTGAGATGGGAATTCCCATGTAAACTGGTTAACATTCAGTTCACTTGGGAATTCATATCTCAATGTTATTCCAATATCAACTTAAGTTGAGTTTGGAATCTTCCAAAGTACACTGTTTGACATTGAGATATCCTAAAGTCAACCAGTTGACTTTAGAATATCCTAAAATATTCTGTTTTACTTTAGAATATCTGAATGATTTATCTGTGTACACCTTATAACAACAGTGAAACATTCGGTTTCACTAATGAAGGTATGGTCTCATACATTTTTAGCTCAGCTGACTGAAAGCCATAAATCTAGCCTTGACTATTATCCATGATTAGTTTCATCAGTTCTGGAAACTGGGGGTGGCACCCCTATTTTTCCTAATTTTTAATGATTTTTTTTTCTATTTTTTAGACCATCGAATGATGGCAGTTATGTCAGTTTCTCAGCTGTGAGATCCCTTAAGGCGGTTTCACACCGGATGCATCCGAACGAATATGACACGAACGAATATTTCTGTCGTTCCGACTAAAATCATGTCGCATCCGAAATTTCATTCACACCAAATCCGAACGATATTTTTGGTTTCCGACCTAGGAATTGTCGTCTCCGAAATTCGTATTGGACAGCTATATGAGCAATTTATCGGATGCACTACAATATAGGCATATATATATATATATATATATATATATATATATATATATATATATATATATATATATATATATATATAGAGAGAGAGAGAGAGAGAGAGAGAGAGAGAAAGAGAGAGAGACCTATTAAGAAAATTTCGAATATTTCTGAACTTGTAAATTGATTTTCTCATTAATTTGTAATTAATAATAATTAAGTTTATCTCTGAGTGAACTGACTGTATTATTGAAAATTACTGGGCCTTGCAAGTACCACCTATAGTCATGAGTTCACAGGAAACAGATATTTACCACTGACTGGACAAGATTCCAATTTCAACGTGCCTTTAAGAATAATTGCACAACCTGTTGTTTCAACAGAACAGATTCCATTGCAATTCCTGCATTTCAAGTTAAATCAAAGTTTTAATCACTAGTTTAGTTTGATTTATATTTGATTTTCAAATCTGCCAATATGATTTAGAACAGTCTGCCCACAGCTTTGGAACTTCTGTTTATTTGCAAAACGCTGAACTAACAATAATACTATTATAATAATAAATATAACACATGAAAAATGTTATTGTTCCATGATTTTTTCTCTTATTATATCGCGGGGGAGGGGTTGGGTAAGGAACACCAAGTCCTGGATAATGTTGCTAATTTGTGTTCATATCATTTATTCGACTTATATTCAGAGGCGTCAATATAGAGGGAAGGGGTTGGGGGATGATGAATGTAATCATCACCCCCTTCACTCTTCAGAGAATAACTTTAATATATTGCCAATAATATATTAAGAATAAGAATTCACCATGAAATATTATATCTTAACCTGGTTTAAAGGTATAAATGTTTTGTCCCCGGTTGTAAACTAAAACAAATGGCCAAGCGACGATTGAAATCTCCTTATTAAATATAATTATCCCCAAGGAAATATATATATTAAATAAAAAGAAGTCTGATTTAAATGGGAAAATCTTTGGAGCTAAAAAAAAGTTATAAATATCTGTTTGAATCAAATAATTTGATTGAAATAAAAATAATCCCTGTATTTATATTTTTTATCACATAATTTTAAAATAGTGGACAATGTTACAGCATTTCTTTGTTGTACAGTATTATATATCAAATATAGGTAACGTACAAATGAACCAGTCTGGTTATAAATGTTCCAGCTCTTTTGTGTTGAAGGTGAAAAGAAGCCATTCTTGTCCGATGCGAACGACAAAAAATAGAACATGTTCTATTTTTTTCGTTCGGATAGCATCGTTCGGATTAGGTGTGTATGCACCAACATAAAATAAAGGATTTTATTTTTTCGTTCGTATAGCAAATTTTCGTTCGGACGTAAAGTTTGTTCAGACGCATCCGGTGTGAAACCGCCTTAAGTGTCCTGAAACCTGGTGTGTTTATTGATCGTGACCATTTCCTTCAATTCAAGAAGACTGGTGGTGCTACCTGTATTTTAAGCGAACCTGTGAGCTTATGCGATGGCGCAGCGTCGTCCGTCCGCCGTCCGCCGTCCAGGGCTGGCTTTCCGTCGTCCATGGCTGTAAGTCAGAAACTGTCGGAGCTAGCAGCTCCAAATTACATGTTAGAATTCGTCACATGTGAAACTTGGTGCCCTGGAGCTTATTATTGGGTATCTGCATTAATTTAGATTTTACAGAGAAAAAGCTTAAAAACCTTTAAAAATCTTCTTCTCTAAAACTGTCCAGCCAAATTGTCCAATATTTCACAGAAATGATCCCTGGAACAATCTTTCTCAAGTTTGTTCGAATGGTTCCAGTTCAGAGATTTTTGGCCAAGTTACAGGAGGTTGAACTTCGTCATCTGTCCAAAAAAGCACACTAAAATTAAAATCTCAGAAACGGCTAGAGCTATAATGACCAAATTTAATACCAATGTTTGTCACATATGTCATATCTGATTTTGAGGTATTGGTGGCGCCACCTACATTGATGTGTTTTTTACAAGCGAAAATGTAATTTTAAACTCTTCTAGCTTATACACTGATTTATGATGAAACTGTTCAGATGATTGGTTTAAACTTTACAAGAATTATTCTATGGTAGGGTTCTGCCAGTTTTTAGCCCTCAGCCCTTAGGCTGATGGGCTATTGTCGTCACCCAAGCTGTCTGTCCGTCCGTCCGTCCGTCCGGCGTCCGTTAACTTTTACCTTGTGAGCGGGATATCTTGAAAAGGATTCACCGTCAGATTTTTATTTCCTCGGTTAAGATGTATATCGACAAAATCTCGGTCAAGTTCGAAGATGGGTGACCTTGACCTATTTTTCTACATTTTAGAGCTGATTATAGAAAAACACTTAGATGCTTATTACTCAGGAACCATTAGGTGGATTTTCACAAAACTTACTATGATTATTGGGACTGATAATCTGTACCTGCTACAAAAGTTTGGTGGCGCCACCTACAATTTCTGATTTTTAATGAATTTTTATCGGATTTTTCAACTTTGGGCTTGTGAGCGGGATATCTCTAAAAGGATTCACCGTAGGAATTTTATTTTTTCGGTGAAGCTGTATATTGACAAAATCTTGGTCAAGTTCGAAGATGGGTGACCTTGACCTATTTTTCTATGTTTTAGAGCTGATTATAGAAAAAACATTTAGAAGCTTATTTCTCAGGAACCATTGGGTGGATTTTCACAATACTTACTATGATCATAGGGACTGATAGTCTGTAACTGCTGCACAAGTTTGGGGGCGCCACCTGCAATTTCTGATTTTTAATTAATTTTTCTTGGATTTTTCAATTTTGGCCTTGTGAGCCGGATATCTCTAAAAGGATTCACAATAGGAATTTTATTTCTTTGGTGAAGATGCATATCAACAAAATCTCAGTCAGTTTTGAAGATGGGTGACCTTGACCTGCTTTTCAAGGTCACACAGCTTATAATAGAATAAAACTTAGAAGCTTTTTTTCAGGAACAATTGATGGATTTTTATGAGTCATGGTACATACCTCTCCATTTTAAATTTATAACTGAGACATGTACAGATATACATCCATGTGAGAACAGATATTTAGTACTTGTCACTGTTACCACCTCTACACACTGTTCTTTTGGCTGAGGGCTTTTGTCAGCTTCTGCTGATATTCTAGTATAAGAATAGATTTGGTAAATACAGTTTTAAAAAGCATTGTAGCTAGTTGAAAAGGCTTTCTGTATTTGAAAACAGATTTGACTTCATACTGAGTTTCAGCAGCCAAGTCAAGAGGTCACTAAGTACAAACAGGTGGGGTCCAGTTATCACCATGGCAACTGACCTGGCTCTGGGGGCTGTCTAGACAATGTGTCTAGACGTCTAGACACAGCGTTTAGACGTCTAGACAATGTTTAGATGCAGAATTCCCAGATGATTGGAACTATATCTTTCAACTGTTTTAAAAAACTTGGTTTGCATTTTAAGCGAAACGGTTTATCATCAGGTCACATGTGAACTGCTGCACCCTCATTTTTGGTTGACCTCTGACCTTTCCTTGCTGCCCAGCGTCCATTTGTGCATCTGTTTCCACAAATAAACCAACATATCTCGGGAACAGTTTCACCAATCAGGCTAAAAATTTTGCACCAATGTAGCCCTTTGATAGCTTTATAACATACACTAAAAATGGTGGCGCCACCTGCAACCATTTTTGCACAGGGTCCATCTGGTCATCTGCCTTCAGATAATATTACTCATATCTCAGCAGTGGTTTGACTTATCCACCTGAAATTTTGCAGGTTTATACATCCTGGACAGCTTTCTCAATTTTATGACAGGTGGCGCCACCTACATTCACATTTACTCTGCAGACATTAAAGCTCATATCTCGGGAACTGTTTGACTGATTGGGCCAAACTTTTGCATGTGTATAGATCTTACATAGCTCTTCATCATAGGCAAAACTGGTGGCGCCACCTGCAACCACTTATGCACAGCGTCCATCTGTTCATCTGCCTTGGGATAAAATCACTAATATTTCAGCAGTGGTTTGACTTATCCACCTGAAATTTTGCAGGTTTATACATCCTGGACAGCTTTCTCGATTTATGACAGGTGGCGCCACCTACATTCGCATTTACTCTGCAGACATCCAAGCTCATATCTTGTGAACCGTTTGACCGATTGGGCCAAAATTTTGCATGTGTATAGATCTCACATAGCTCTTCATCTTAGGCAAAACTGGTGGCGCCAACTGCAACCATTAATGCACAGCGTCCATCTATTCATCTGCCTTGGGATAAAATCACTAATATTTCAGCAGTGGTTTGACTTATCCACCTGAAATTTTGCAGGTTTATACATCCTGGACAGCTTTCTCGATTTATGACAGGTGAGGCCACCTACATTTGCATTTACTCTGCCGACATCCAAGCTCATATCTTGTGAACCGTTTGACCGATTGGGCCAAAAATTTTGCATGTGTATAGATCTCACATAGCTCTTCATCATAGGCAAAACTGGTGGCGCCACCTGCAACCATTAATGCACAGCGTCCATCTGTTCATCTGCCTTTGGATAAAATCACTCATATCTCAGCAGTGGTTTGACCTTTCCACCTGAAATTTTGCAGGTTTATACATCCTGGACAGCTATGTCGATTTTATACCAGGTGGGGCCACCTACATTCACATTTACTCTGCAGACATCCAAGCTCATATCTCGGGAACCATTTGACTGATTAGGCCAAAATTTTGCATGTATATAGATCTCACATAGCTCTTCATCATAGGCAAAACTGGTGGTGCCACCTGCAACCATTTATGCACAGCGTCCATCTGTTTATCTGCCTTGGGATAAAATCACTCATATCTCAGCAGTGGTTTGACTTATCCACCTGAAATTTTGCAGGTTTATACATCCTGGACAGCTTTCTCGATTTTATGACAGGTGGCGCCACCTACATTTAAGTTTACTCTGCAGACATCCAAGCTCATATCTTGTGAACCATTCGACCGATTGGGCCAAAATGTTGTTTGTGTATAGATCTCACATAGCTCTTCATCATAGGCAAAACTGGTGGCGCCACCTGCAACCACTTATGCACAGCATCCATCTATTGATCTGCCTTGGGATAAAATCACTCATATCTCAGCAGTGGTTTGACTTATCCACCTGAAATTTTGCAGGTTTATACATCCTGGACAGCTTTCTCCATTTTATGACAGGTGGCGCCACCTACATTTACGTTTACTCTGCAGACATCCAAGCTCATATCTCAGGAACTGTTTGACCGATTGGGCCAAAATGTTGTTTGTGTATAGATCTCACATAGCTCTTCATCATAGGCAAAACTGGTGGCGCCACCTGCAACCACTTATGCACAGCATCCATCAGTTGATCTGCCTTGGGATAAAATCACTCATATATCAGCAGTGGTTTGACTTATCCACCTGAAATTTTGCAGGTTTATACATCCTGGACAATTTTCTTGATTTTATGACAGGTGGCACCACCTACATTCACGTTTAAGCTGCAGACATCCATGCTAATATGCAACACACCACACTCTATTCCCCTTGCCACTTAATCCATGCCTCACTTCACCTGTCCCACTCTGATTTCTGTGGATACACAGAGTGGCTTGTTGACTACCGGTATTCTGGTTTTTAAATGTCCTAGTCCGAAACTTGCAGTTCAGAAACGTCCATTTTGCTGAAATCATAATGACTAAGGTAGATATGCAGGACTTAGGACCTCCATTCATACTCCTAAACTTTGCACAGGTTCGCATTAGGCCTGTAGGCCTTGTTTTCTTGTCAGATAATAGCAATCATATCAGATCTCAGCTGTGGTTTTATCTTGTGTTCTAAAACCTGATCTATTTATTGATTGTGATTAGTTTCTTCAGTTCCTGAAGACTGGTGGAGCTTCCTGTATTTTTTTTTCTATTTTTAATGTATTTTTGCCTTTATCTTGACACTGCCAAATTACATTGATACTATCAGTTTTGCAACTATGGATTCATCTGTGTCCTGAACCCTTGTGTTTTTGTTAGGGCCCTGCTTGAATAATCACCATGTCCATCCATTTGTTTGTCTGTTCGTCTTTCTGTATGTCTGTCAAATTTGTTTCCTGATGATAACTCCAGTTTGGATTTATATTTGGATTTCAAACTTGACTCATATATGGCCCACCTCTAACACAAGAACTATATTAATTTTGGGGTCATGAGGTTATAAAGGTCAAGGTCACAGGACCCACTTATTTTGAAAGATTGTGGATGTATTTTAAGCCAAACTTTTCATCCCAAACATTCCATCTTCCATATATTGCTCACCTGCAAATAGGGGAAGGAACTTGTGGATTTTAGGGTCAAAGGTCAAGGTCACAGGAGCCGTCTGTCCACATATTAGTTTCCAGATGATAACACCAGATGAGATTGAAATATTGGTTTCAAACTTGACCTATATATGGCCCACCACTAAAGTAAGGACTGTTGATTCCAGTGTCATGAGATCAAAATTCAAGGTCACACGACCACTATATTAGAAAGACTGTGGATGCATTTTAAGTCAAACATTTCATTGCAAACCTTCCATCTTCCACATGTGGCAGTTGCACACCTGCCAATAGGGAAAGTTTCCAGTTTGCAATTGAATCATCTAGATATTCTACAGTAAATCTATTGGTGTTTTTCAGGATATTCCAAAGTCAACTTTTTGACTTCAGGATATCCCTGTTTCAACCAGTGTACTTTGGAATATTCCAAAACTCAACTATTTGAGATTAGACTATTCCAATGTCAACCACTAAGATGGGAATTCCCATGTAAAATGTAAGTTAACCAGAGTACATAGGAATTTCCATCCAACTAGTTGACTTGGGAATTCTCATCTCAACATGTACACTGTGACATATATTTAGTACATGCAAAAGTTGTAACATGTCAGTACAAGGATCAGTATACATTACTCAGATTTTAGTTCATTTATATATATGCATGCAAGGGCAAATTGTGAAAATATTTCTTTTGGTTACACAAGGTATGACCAAACTGGATTTGTGGGAATATATTTTTTTCATTTATTTTTGTGCAGATCACATGAAAGTGAATATATTTATCCAGCTCTTAAGGCTTTACTTTTTGAATTTTTTATTTATGAATTTTTTGTAGAATAGGTGAAGTAGAGGATGATAAAAAATTATTAAATGTTTTTTTTTTAACTGGCCTGCAGTTCTCTTATCATATATGTTCAATTGACATGCATTTCAGTGTTAAATATAGACATACCCAAGTGACAACTATTAAACACAAGGCCCAGGAATCTTTAAGATCAGCTTAAATCTTAAGCCAGCAATAATAATTCTAACAGGTCTTTAGATTAGAACCCTGTTTATTTTTGTAGAACCATGGCTCTGAGGCCTGATATTTCTTGATAAACCTCTATTCATCCATTCATTCCCTGTTTATATTAAGTGTAAGGAGGTACAAATATACCTTTTCATAACTGTGTGAGTGAAAATTTTTAAATTTGATAAGATTTCAATTTTCTCAGTTTAAGGAAATTTGAGTAAGGAGGTTCATAAACCGAGAAATAAAACAATCTGGCTTAATTAAGTTAGATTAATTCCAGTAACAGCAACAAAAAGACTGATTTTGCATGCATACAACAATGTCTATTATATAAGCAGGTGTAAGCAGGTACAAATATACCTTTTCATAACTGTGTGAGTGAAAATTTTTAAATTTGATAAGATTTCAATTTTCTCAGTTTAAGGAAATTTGAGTAAGGAGGTTCATAAACCGAGAAATAAAACAATCTGGCTTAATTAAGTTAGATTAATTCCAGTAACAGCAACAAAAAGACTGATTTTGCATGCATACAACAATGTCTATTATATAAGCAGGTGTAAGCAGGTACAAATATACCTTTTCATAACTGTGTGAGTGAAAATTTTTAAATTTGATAAGATTTCAATTTCTCAGTTTAAGGAAATTTGAGTAAGGAGGTTCATAAACCGAGAAATAAAACAATCTGGCTTAAGTTAGATTAATTCCAGTAACAGCAACAAAAAGACTGATTTTGCATGCATACAACAATGTCTATTAAATTGTTGGAATCACATTAGTGGTAGGAGTTGGGTTAAAAATCATAATCAATGTTTGAAAAAAAAAACGATCAATGATCAATTATTATTATGCAGTCAGAAGAGTGTTGGCTGTGCAAGGTTCCATTTCGATGCTGTTTGTTACTTTGTGTTGTAGATCTCTGACCGGATTAGATTCTTTGCATGTGCAAATACATTAAAAAATATACATTTTAAATTGATGAAGTAAAAATATAATCTATTTAATTAATTTTGAAAGAAAATGACCAATTATCAATTTAATTAATTAATTGGCACACCACTAAATCTCAGTGACGGATATTCCTTTAAAACCAAAAAAGAGAGAAATTTTCAACATAAGGTTTTATCATGTCATGCCTGATATGACAGATGAAATGCCTAATAAGCACAAACACCATTTTAATTTCAAGCTTAGATTTGTGATAAGTAATATGACCGTGTAGGAGGCTATTGTTTTAAGCAAGGATCTAGATAAAGTAGTTGGATTGATTTTAGCACAGGTTTACCCTCAGCCGGGTGTCATTCTAGTTACATGATGATTCCATAAAGTTCCATCAAGAGTTTCCAGGTTAAACCCTGATTTACCGAAAAAGGGTTACCAGTATTAAGGAAGCATTAATGAGGTTCTCTCAGGCTACACAAAAAATATTGGTTGTTCTATGGTTTTTTTCTGCTACTGTTTTTTTGTGGATCTTTTTTTTATGCAAATGAAGATCCTGTTCTCATTTATGTAGTTCATTTGATATCTTTCCTAAATTTCCTAAATAAATTTTTAAAATTATAGAAAGTGGAAAATTTTGTTTTTATCACAATGGCACCATTTAAAAAATTGAAGTGAATTTTGTACTTTTTTTGACAATCTTGCAAAATATCATGTATGGTGTCTCAGCTGATAAGAAAAAATTCGAAAAATCTGCTCATTGGCACAATATTTTTGTTCTCAGTCTGTTGAACAACTTTCTTTTTGGTTTGCTTGATAATATGAGTAATATGAGACTTAAATCAAGAAACAAATTTCTGTTTGCAAATAACGCTGCTCCATTAATAAAACATGTTCCACCTTCTGTGGGTCTTCTATGGTGAGCATTCATATGTATGATATCTGTATAATTCATCTTAATACCCTGTACAAGTAAGCTTAGCTTTGGGGACTACTCTTAGTTATACAATACACTCTTCTCCTGAAGTTGGTGAACAGGTACAGGGTGGCATCCGCCTGACAGCTGCCAGGTCCCTGGCCTGAATGTCAGATCTACTGATCATTATGTATCTGACATAGGTCCAGGTACTGGTTTGCCTGTCCTCAGGTCGTTAATGACCAACCAGTACTTGACAGCCTTCAGCTGTATGGCTGACACTCTCAATACGCATAAATAAATAAACCTGAGAAGTACAGAATGTCATTTTCATTTTAACTAAGTGCAGTGGCATATTTTGAAAATTGCATTATAACATTCAAAAGCTTCAGTGTACTTGGCACATATGGCACTAACAACGTGTGTGGTGGTATCCAGGATCCACACATATTTATAATTTGGGGAGAGTGCCATCATTGGAAACTAGGGCTTATATTGGTTCTTTTGTGGGAAGGGTCTGTAAACAACTCGTGGCCAAATTATTTATAAAAAAAACTTCTATTTTGTGAAAAAAAAATATTTTGTTGTTACGGTTATTGATATCCTACATGATGTTATATTACCTTTTTCCTGTTTTGTATTATATTACTGTCATAAATATATGTAAAGCATAAATCAAGTCAATTATGACTAGATTTGAGTGTAGGACATGATGTCAAATTGTTTTCCAATTATTAGCTCAGCTGACTGTAAGTCATTTGAGCTATAGCGATCACTCTTTGTCCGTCTGTCTGTTAACAAGGCATAAATTGTAACCACTGGACCTGGAATCTTCTTACTTTACATCCAGAGAGGTCCATGAAAAATCTCCTTGGAAACCTGGAATTAGGTCTCTGTTACCCATATCCTTCGAGCTATGGGGCCCCAAAGTACCCCCCAGAATAGTGAAAAATTTCATACAAAAACTTCAATATCTCATTAACTACATCACTGATGGTCATGATTTTTGGCATACCTATTGATCATGAGATGTTTCATGAGTTCCTGCAGACTGGTGGCGCCACCTGTATTTTTTTTATTTTTTACGAATTTTTTTCTCTATTTTTGAGACCTTTAAAAATGTGGACATCTGTTAACAGGGCACAAATCGTAAAGACTAGACCCAGAATCTTCATTCTTGAAATTCTGAGAGACTTATGAAAAGTCTCCATGGAAACTAGAAATTAGGTCTCTGTTACCCATATCCTTTGAGCTATGGGGCCCCAAAGTACCCCCCGAGAATAATGAAAAATTTCTTTAAAAAAACTTCAATATCTCATTAACTACATCACTGTTGGTCATGATTTTTTGGCATACATATTGATCATGAGATGTTCCATCAGTTCCTGCAGACTGGTGGCGCCACCTGTATTTTTGGATTTTTTACGAATTTTTATCTCTATTTTTGAGACCTTTAAAAATGTGGACATCTGTTAATAGGGCACAAATCGTAAAGACTGGACCTTGAATCTTCATTCTTGACATTCTAAGAGACTTATGAAAAGTCTCCATGGAAACCAGAAATTAGGTCTCTGTTACCCATATCCTTCGAACTATGGGGCCCCAAAGTACCCCCCAAGAATAGTAAAAATTTCTTAAAAAAACTTCAATATCTCATTAACTACATCACTGATGGTCATGATTTTTGGCAAACATATTGATCATGAGATGTTTCATCAGTTTCTGCAGACTGGTGGCGCCACCTGTATTTTTCAATTTTTTACTAATTGTTTTCTCTATTTTTGAGACCTTTAAAAATGTGAACATCTGTTAACAGGGCACAAATCGTCAAGACTGGACCTAGAATCTTCATTCTTGACATTCTGAGAGACCTATGAAAAGTCTCCATGGAAACCAGAAATTAGGTCTCTGTTACCCATATCCTTTGAGCTATGGGGCCCCAAAGTACAGCTCAGAATAATGGAAAATTTGATACAAAAGCTGAAGTATCTGAACAACTAATGCAGAGATCACCATAATTGTTTGTATGGATATTGATCATGGAGTGTTTCATCAGTTTCTGCAGCCTGGGTGAGCCACATATATTTTTCCGGGCTTTTTTTTCACAATTTTTTCTCTATTTTTGAGACCTTTAAAGATATGAACATCTGTAAACATGGCACAAATCATAACAACTGGACCTAGAATCTTCATTCTTTACACACAGGGAGACCCATGAAAAATCTCCATGGAAACCTGAAATTAGGTCTCTGTTACCCATATCCATTAAGCTGTATGGATCCAAAATACCTCCCTAGAATATTGAAAAATTTGATACAAAAACTCCAGTATCTCAATAACTACAATACTGGTGCTCATGATTTTTGGCATACATATTGATCATGACATGTTCCATCAGTTTTAGCAGACTGGGTGTGCCACCTCAATTTTTTTTCAAATTTTTACGAATAATTTTCTCTATTTTTGAGACCTTTAAATATGTGGTTATCTGTCAACAGGGTACAAATTGTAACAACTGGACCTAGAATCATCATTCTTGTCATGCAAGGAGGCCCATGAAAAGTGTCTGTGGAAACCTGAAATTAGGTCTCTGTTACCCATATCCTTCAAGCTATAGGACTAAAAAGTATCCATCAGAATAATGGAAAATTTGATACAAAAGCTGGAAAATTTGATACAAAAGCTGAAGTATCAGAACAACTAATCCAGAGACCACGGTGCTTCTTTGCATGGATATTGACCATTAAGTGTTTTTATTAGTTTCTGCAGACTGGTGGAGCCACCTGTATTTTTTTTAAAGTTTACGCATTTTTCTCTATTTTTGAGATATATTAATACAGACACAATCTCAGCCTGTTGGTTAATCTGTTTGATGCTTCAGTTGAATGGTTATATTCTACCATTCAGATGATAAAATTTCCTTTTGCAAATCTCTTCCAAGTCAGCTGAGCGTCATGACCCATGGGTCACTTGTTTCATATCAGCTTAAGTCACTGTAAGTAAACTGGGGTGTGTCAGTCATCCCTCTGTGTGTCAGTTTATCTGTTTGACTTTCAATTTATTTTCAGTCAGAACACTTTAATAGCAATCTTACACCTGTTGTGATGTATCCTTTTTCAAAGTACCCCTAGCATATCTTGAATGTACTTTTCACTGCCTGTATAAGTAACTTCCAACCTGACTTTTGAACTAGTGCACCATAAAAGCAAGAAAGTCAATATATATACTTGCTCCATGTATTTGTTCTCCTTCCATGGGGCACACAAACAAGTAGTTCATGTAAAGGTTATGAACTTTGGTATTGTTGAAGTAAATATTATGACATACATGCCATGAAAACCTGGCAGTTATATGATAAGAACGCTGCATCGCTGAGCAAAAATCAGAGTGAGATCAAGTATACATTTACAGAACATGAGCCTTATAGTCTTATATCCTGGTCCTTTGACTTTTACACAAAACACCAAGTTTATCTGCTACAGTAGGGGCCTTAATGTTTAACAGACTTGTTGTAAATAAGATATGCAGGTGAGATCTAACAGGACACCATAATATTGTCTTGATCAAATGACTTTTATCAAGGCATTTTTTTAATAGATTTTCAAGATGATATGGGGTACTTTGTAGTTTTTCATAATCAGGTGTCAGAGACAGAACATTAAAAAAACACATCAAAGTTCATGGGTGCATATTTTAACTGTCATATATTAATGAATCTACCATTAATCTGCTATATTAGGTACAAGTATCCATTTTCTGTTTATGATAGCATCCAGACTTTAACAGTAGCTAGTATGAAATATGTGCATAACATTTTTGTGTGGTTGTGTTTGAAGTTCAATAATTTAATGATATGAAATCATTGAGATAAGTCTGTTTTAGGTAGATTTTAGGTGGAAGCAAATCAAACCTATTTGTTCACCATCTTTGTTGTAGTTCAAGGGTTTCTGTTTCAGTAATTATTTTTAGAGGAATTAACACATTATACACCAAAATGACAGGTCAAATCTTGTATAAGATTTATTGAGCCTTATAAAGAAGGCTGAATAACATCTAAAAAATGCATCAGGGCAAATTTTCCCTCTGGGTATGGAGGTTTTATACAAGGTCTTATTATATGTATGTGGTGGGTGGCATATATATAAATGTATGATTTACATATATATTATTACATATAATTATTTCACCCTCACAGGCTTTCAGTGTTCCTTATGAACAATCAGACATTATTTCTGTCATGACATCTCAGCAGGGGGTTATAATCCTTTTGCTGCACACAAGAAAACATATTATTCAACTACATTACATGGATTTTTACTATGATATCACTGGGAGATACTACATTCTACTGTAGCATGGTTCTTTTTGACATCCCTTATTAATCAGACACATGTAGTCACATTACTCATAGCTTGACCTATTTTTTATGAAAGATTATTGAAAAAGTTTTTAGAGGTTCAGGCAACAGATATATTTGGCCAGGTATGAACCATTGCACTATAATTAAAGATATGTCAAACTTGGTGTGTGTAGATCACCTGTGTTTACCACCATGAATACGATTTTGATTTCACATGTGTCCTTTACCCTGTTAAAAAGACATTTCTGGTTGATAAAATAGAATGGCTCTTAGGAAATTGTACACCAATGCCAAGGAAAAACAAACCTTTAAATATCCAGATTTTGGCCATATTTTAATGGGGGCTTCCCTGGCTTAATATTATGCCCCAACTTTCCACAAAGTTTTGTGGAAATTGGTGTAGTAGTCTGTGAACTTAGTGACAAACCAAACACCAATCTTGGGTGAAACATTACCTCTTCAGTGGAGGCTTTAACCTTTGAGGTTATGAATTCTTTGAAAATATTTTACAAGTAGACAACATTACAGAATATTATCTTATATTTGATTAAAAGTATTATGTTTACTTCTAAATAAACATGCATATCCTTGTTTGTTTAGGAGTAAGATAACCTAAACAGGTTTAAAAAAATATTAATATCAATCAAACAGAAAACTCAGTTCTACATAACTCATTTTTTGTTGAATGATGGCCAAATTGAACAACTTACAGAAATTAAAAGAATGTTTATAAGACTCACATTAATAATCCTTAAGTTTAATAAATTAATTTTGATTATTAATTTTAATTACAGGAAACACATCCTGGATCACAGTGTGATTGCACTTTTATAAAGTTGAAAAGATTGAAAAAAAATCAATATTAGAAAGGAAAAACAAATCCATGAGTTTTAGTTCAGCTGCAGACTGCAACAAAATAACAGACTGATAACAGAATCATAAGCTCAAATTGGTAAAATGTGAGATGATTTACATATTATGCATTATTACTGAACTGATTGATAATGATATCAATTAGACAGAGCTGACACTTGGAGGATACAGTACTTAACATATTATATCAGAATGCTGGTAACAACACAGTAGCTTCAGCCTTATATGGGAGCATCACAGATTAATGTTTAGATAATGTGCAGGTAAAGATACCTTGTTATTGCAGGTATCCATTAATCAGTAATGATCCTTAGATTACTCTTGTGTTCTTAGAGAGTCTGGTATCGATCGTGACCTACTGGGGATGATAAGAACACTTGAGTATTGAAATATGAGGTAGACATGCAAATGTTCACCTACAAGCCAATGTCTCCCCACAGTACAGGGCAGCCATAACAGACTTATAACTGGTGAAAACAAACAGCAGGCACCTCGAGGGTACTTTACGTTGGCCTATGAATATTTCATTGATTTATATGGTGCATTTTTCTGTTGATCCACTTCAGGCATCTTTAATCTTGTACTTCTGATGTATCATCATAAGAGGGAGTGCCAAAACTGCTAAAAACAGGATGTTAACTCAGATATCATTGATAAATATGTACAGGATGACCCTGTGCTTTGATAAAAATGCTTCAAACCACTGACAGCACCTGTCCTCCTTGACCTTCACTGGCTGCCTTAAAACAATACTGATGTATTGAATTTTGTACATTTTTTATATCAAATATGTGATATGATCTCTGATGATGTAATTTTTTTTAATGCCATGAACAGGCATTGTTTTGATAGCTCTGTGATTTTAATAAGAGAAGTGACTTTTCTTTTCATGACCTGTCTGCGCAGCCCTGCCTGCTGATGTGTACTGCAGAGTCTTCTTTTGGTCATTTGCACATTATCCAAGAACTATTCAAGCAATTATTATAAGATTTTTGCTGAATGTATACAGTACAGTGGAACCCCATAATTACGACCACCTTGGGGACTGACCAATGTGGTCGTAATTTTTGGGTGGTTGTATTTGTGAAACTCTAAATTACCTGGATTGTATATTGGGGACCAAGAATAGTGATCGTAATTTTGGGGGTGGTCGCAATTGCGGGATGGTCGCAAGGCGGGGTTTCACTGTATATCTATGAAAGGGTGGGCAATATTAATTTCAGACCAATTAGAAATCCTATGTGGCTTTACCGCAGCAATCGTAGAATTCATTTCATATACATTTTGTCTAGAACTGGTTCATAGTTGGGCTAAAATTGAGACCAATTACTTGTTTGCCCAGTAATTTCTTGTTTTATCATGTTGTCTATTGTCAATTACCGTAATATATTATATATAATAATATATACATGTATTATATACAACCATATTATCATGGATTATGCAGTATTATAAAGTATTTTGTTTCATGATTATGTTTGAGTGTGTGTGTAAGAGAGAGAGAGAGAGAGAGAGAAAGAAAGAGAGAAAGAGAGAGAGAATCAAAGAGAGTGTGCATATATATGTTCTTTCAGATACACCATGGCTAATCTTGCTTATTGGATTTAAATAGCATGTTGAGTTTGAACTATCAGCTAAAATACATTAATTCATAACATTTACATAAGAGTCGCTATAAGCTATGAAATCATGCAGCATATGAATGTATTAACTATAATATTCTTGAATTATTTGTTAAATCAGCTATGTGTTAATCCTGTGCCATTAATCAGCTTTAAGATAATCTTTAACAGGGTTTGGAGGATTATAACCTGACCTGACTGATCTTACTGACTCCGTCTTTTTCTAGCTCTTCTTCTTCCATGCCATTGGGGTTCTTGCCCCGGATAAAATCTCTGAAGAGAGACAGGTAACGCTGCATGACCTGTGCTGCCCTCTGGTGTTTATGTTCTGTGTTAATTTATGCATGCCGCATGATAATGAGATCATATTTTACTATTTAACTGTCCCTGCATGCATGTATTGTCTTAACCCACACTGTTGTTTCTCCATGTATGTTTTAATCTGTCTGCTGAAGAAATGAATTTATTCCCTGATATATGAATTGAAAATGTTCAATATAGAAAACATTCTTAAAATGATCTTATAATAAATTTATTTTAAGAATATGATTTTTATATTGAAATTTTTCAGCCAGTTATATAAGTTGAACATTAATTAAGACAGTTTTGGACCATTAAAACAAAATGCCAATACTTATAAATCCATTCCACCACCTTATTCTGAAATGCATTATATGCAAGATAAACTATATGTAATTATGAAAAGATAAGCACAAACTTGTATTCCAAAGGCAGAACAAGAAATATTTGTAATTAACCGGAGTGAAAATTATCTTTTCCTCAATGGAGGTTCCTGCAAAAGGGTGAATTATAAGAAAACATTCAGTATTGTATCGGTTTGTAAAAACAAGAGAATGAATATATCCATTATGGACATCTTATGATGCCATAAGGATGGGATTTCCATGGACTCTGTGATGTCACACAGAGGATTCACTGACTTCCTTTGCTAGGGTCACCTTGGAAACCTTAGTGGTTTACTGGTAATCACATAAAGCAAATTGTTAATGTAATATTCTATTGATTTCAGTTTTGTAATTTTTTGTAAATGATATATAGAGCCCTGTTTTTTCCATTTTAACGGAAAAACCTATGGAAAAACAGAATTGGGGTTCGAAAACAGAATTAGGGTTCAAAAATGGAATTATATTAAATGCACGGAATACAGCGGAAAGTTGGATTCAGAGCAGATTTTAACTGCAAATAAAGAAATTTTCAGCCAATATCTTGTTAAAAAAATTACATAACAATCAAAGTCTGCCAATTCGGCTCACAACTGTTACAGTAAGTACCAAGCATCCAATGATGAGGTTTCGCCGTGTGGGGGTAATCAGCCGAACCAAATCAGAATTATTCCAGATTCACTTCTTCGGTCCATTAAAGGGACAAAATCAGGAGCAATGTTATACCTACTCTTTCACACTAACAGTTCAGTTTTGCTTTATACAAAAGTTTACCAGCAAAAAAATCCCAGCACACAAGCTTAGTAGCTCGCATACGGCGGTTTAGCACCTTGTTATGGCTCGGCGTGTTGGTAAACACAGTCCACGTGTGTCTCTTTAATATAAGAAGGCCGCGTGACGGGAGGTCCGATTCAGAGGGGCAACACGCGGTGTTTCAGCCAGCGGGAAAATGTATTATATTTTTTTGGCCAAGTCAGTCAGGGCAGCTCCTGATTTACACGTGTTGTGGCTCCACGCTACACATGGCCCCACGCACTGTGTTTATGTTGACACCTGCCATCGCGCCCGGGCCATTGTTTTCAACGCTCGTTAACTGGAGTAAGTAAACTGTTTCAAAGCAATATTTTGGCAGGTACAGATTTATATTAAAAGGAAGAAGCTATTTTTCGTGTTAACTCAACATGCCTTTTAGATGATTGGGCCCCTTTAAACAAACGTTTTACAAAGGTTAAAAGACATGATTGCTGACCAACGAAGTGAATTTTTTTTTATGTTGGAGTTCCAGTCATGGTCTCGCATTACCATATTAAAGAAGCAAACAGATCAAAATCATCTAGTGGGAAAGCCCGATCTTACCGCATGTCATAGTGTCTCTGAGGAGAAATAGCTTTGAAAATAATATCACCATACTTGTTTCAAATGATTGAAATTATCGACAGTAAAATGCAGACATAACAGGTCCTTACTGATTTTTATAGATGAAGACCAACTGTCTTGCCGATTCAGTGAATACTCACGCTAGATTTCTTCGAGTTGGCCTGGCAAAGAACCATTTATGTGAAGGACCAAATATACTTTTTAAATATACATAAGTAATTATGGCAACAAGGGAAGCAGTATTTAAATTAAATAACAGCTTATTGAACATAAAATCCATTTAATTATCCTGAATTTACAAGATTTAACTCTTTATTTAAAGTATCTAGCAATTATATTACATAAAATATAAAGATAAAACAGAAAATTCCAGAATTTTGATTTTATTAAAACAGAAAATAAATATTTATAAAACAGGAAAAACAGGGCGCTTGATATAACTGCGCATATATGCATGTTTATATGTAGTCAGAACATGGTATTTGTTTAACCCGGCCCTTGTTGTATACATGCATACATGTATATATGTGGTTTATGTATATATGTGATGCAGGTGACCACTAGAAAGTGCAGCTTTAGAAAATATCTTCCAGAAGAACCTTGTTAAGTTTCTGTCTGGAAGCTGTCTAAGTAGGTAGCTCAGATGAAACAACATGGTTAGGTGCCTATCCAATCACTACAGATGTTGTGTTGTTATACCTGTTTTTGCATCCATAATACTAGATTCAGTGTGTTTTAGGCCATGCAAGACCATGCAAGAAACCATAATGTCTTTGCAATAACATCCTCTGTATTGCTCTGAAAAATGCCCTAAACGTTGAATCATCACTTTGCTGCTGGCTGTCATTTATATTAAGTGAAAGCAAAGTTTCACTCAGTATCAATCATGCAATGATAAATCAATATTTATGATCTATTGTGAACCTTATTTTACTACCATGCTTAGTGTAGATCATATTTATGAGCTATTATGTACTTTATTTTACCAGCACTAAGTGTAGTGTCTTTGTTACATTCTTTGATATTTGTATGCATGGTTGTGGTGGTGATGGTGACAGGTTGTAGCTTGAAGCTCACAGGTTCAGGTTCATGTGTGAGAAGTATAGCGGTAGTATCAGAACCTGTCAGAAACTCACTATCTGTATTAAAATTGGCACTAAATCATTGCCATTTAACTTCTCTCTGGTCACGCCTCAGAAATACTTGTGGGTATATCCATGGAAAACCTGTGTATATCTATATGATTTTAAATTGTTTGAAAGAAATTTTTAAATTACAAATTTTAACCAAGAGAGAAATATTGACTTAATTCTGTGTTGAATATATTTTCATTTAAGTTAAACATATGCATGCTATAAAGTGGCTCTGTCTGAGTGCAAAAAAAAAAAAAATTTAAAGATTTTATCAACAGTGTTAAGATATTATATTAAAATGAATGAATATTTTAGTAATATATATACCATAATACGACAATTCTAGAATTAAAATAAAATATACTTTATAAAAGGTCTTATATTGATTTAAAGCGACTTTTGGATTGAATTTAAATTAAGTGGTTAAGTAATGGTTGCCACCTTAAGACTATATAATATCCACTGTGTATTCTGGTTTTGGTATGGGTGCATACCTGGCAGCTTACCGTGTAGGCTAAATTAGTACTGCACATTATAACAGATCAATAGGACCAGACTGGGGCTATAGGAAACACTTCTTAAATAGGTATTGATCAACACACACCTGCAGGGTGTAACTTCAGGTACGGGAGTACAGGAAACTGGTCTATGAGCATGCTGTCTAGACCTAATGGTCTGCTAACAAATGTTGTACACTAAATATTAGGATTATTACACAAACATGAATAATATTGGCTGTACATGTGGCTGTATATTAAGATGTTTTGTGGTATTCTGTAAAGCCACATAAAGGATAATGTTTTGTGGTTTATTTATGGCAGGTCAGCTGTTATAAATGTAGTAGAGGTTATGAAATTTTATAGGCACTCACAAACATGCAAACACAAGCACATTTGACCTTTTTTTTTTAATTTTTTTATAATAATTTCTTATTAAACGGTTACAACATGATATTAACAAAATTGTTTTGCAAAACAGTTAAAAGTACATCATAACCAAAAAAATCTTATAAAAAAAATTTTCTTGAAAGAAATGTCCTAGCAGCTGGATTCAAAATCTGTAAATTTTCAAGATACAATATAAATACAGCTGTGTGCCATATTTGGATGTTTGCAGGATAAAGTGTGTTAAACTCCACAACCAGACTTTTAATTAGCTGCACAAACTCACACAAAAAAACTGACAAAATCACACACACATGTATTAAGTGACACTCACAGATTCGCTTTTGTGACAGCAAGGATTATCATCTTTGGGAAGTGAAAAATCAAGGATGTGTTTCACCCCTGACATAACTGTGTTTGACATAATGTACAATCTCAGGAGGTACACTAGAAAATATTACTGCACTCAGTGTGATACATTGCAAAAAGAGATTCATCAAGCCACATCAGAGCTAACACAAAACACACATAAACACACACATAAAAACTAGTGGTAGGAATTGGTTTTAAATTCATAATTGATGAATGAAAAAAAATGACTGATCAATTATTAATTGATTATTGTATGTACTTTTGATTCTACATTATATTATATTAGATTATGTCAGTCAATATTCTTTACTGAAATAATCTTGAGTAGGCCATTTCTTGCATGAAAAGTCATGGAATAATTAAATGTCTGTCAGAGACCAGTGTAAGTGAAAGTTGAGTGGTCAGCTGTATGAGTCAGAGACTTTAAGAGTCAAGATGATTTATAAAAAAGTGGAGGTATCAATAAACCTCATCAAATAATAAACAGGTAAAAAGTCTCAGATGTGATGGTCAAATTTCATAATATGCTTCACTTTGTCATTCATATCCAGCTATTCTGCTTCAAATCAAGTGAAAATATTTTCATTAGCTCATGTCCATCAGACAATTTTCTATTAGTATTTAGTAATCTTCAAGGTATATATTTGTTTCCTTGATAATATACAGTGGCTGCTTCTGACATTAATGAAACTTCAAAGTTAGAGGCTTTGTTTTAATGATTATTTAAAGCCAAGCTTCTAAAAAATAACACTCCTTCTAATTTGTTTTAAGATCTGTGGTTTTTATTGTCAGTATAGATATTCCAACACTTGATTACTGTGTTTGTAATGTGCTTTCATTGTGCTTATGTCTGGATCTTGCACAGATGCATAGTTATCTGAAACTAGACAGCCATTGTTAAATATTGTGGTTAAACTGTCCATCTTTTTTTATCTTAATTTATTCAAACACATTATAAAAGTAAAATGTTCACTTCAGGCAATATTATATGTACAGTTTACAATTAGAGATCAGATACTCTGGATGGATGAAGATAGTACCAGGTGTTGTCATGAGATGGCAGCACCAATCTCCACTTTTATGGTTTTAACTGTCCCTGTTGTAGAGTGAAATGGTTATCAATGGGTAACCTGTGACTTTAAATAACTGATTACATTCGCAAAATATTCACTGTTTGCACAGATTACATGATATATCAAGGAGAATCTATTAATTATTCATCTGCCACAGTCTGTGGACAAAACAGGTTACCTGCTGATTATTTATTAATTTTTACCTCACGCAAATCTCCCCCAAAAAAATACTGATTGGAGGTTATGTTTTCACCCATGTCTGCCTGTCTGTCTATTTGTGACATGGAATGTTATCTCAAAAATTTCTTGTTTTATTAAAACATTACATTGAAGTGATGGCAAGATTTCGGTACAACTTGTACAGGAGGTGATTAAAATTTGAAGTTTCTGTGTATGTTATATGTTTAATTGTGTGACCTGTGTCCAAGTACAGATGCAGGACACTTCTTTGCAGTATTAAGCTTGCTTTCTCTTAACAAGAACTGATACTGCCATCTAGTAGAGGAATCTGGTATTATATGATAGGTGGAACTTCAGACAAGGATTTGTTCATCAAATGTTTTGTTTTGTTGACAAATTGAGCATTGATTAGTTCAGGAGGTGTGCGTTTTTTTCCTTTTCCTGAAAGGGGTACTTAAGTGCTCTTTTCTGAGGAGTTCTATCCGAGTACTTGTGTCCAAAATGACCTGCATATTGATTAATTAAAGAATTCCTTTAGCTGTTAATTACACTTGTAAACCTTCATTACCAATATTCACATGGTGTTCTTGCAAGTTAAAAGTGTCATTTATTAGCAGCACATGGGTAATAATGTAATACAGGTGCTATAATTCCCATTTTGTGTTTTTTTTTACACTTTGTATCAGTTCTCTTGCAGGTTGGACATGTTATAGTCATGGTAATGAAAACTCAAATCTTAGACAATAATCACTATCAGATGCATGAGTCCCAAATTTTCTAGCAGTTTCAGCCCTGCCTGTAACACAGCTTTCCCATTTTGTGTATAAGTTTTATTTGTGCATTTGTTTCAGACACAAGAAGATTGACTTCAGCATGCCTCAGCAGCACATACGAACGATGGATCTTCTCTCCAGCTCTATATCCACAGTCGATCGGCAGGTAAGTGTTGACCATAGCAACAGCTGAGTTACATAGAAATGGATTGTGTTAAATCATAAAGGGCAGATTTTAGAGCAAGGCACAGGGGATGCGCACCCTCTCTTTCTCAACAAAAATATTTTGGGAAAAAAGAATAATATATGATTAATCCATAAAAACAGCACTCTCCTTTTGTTAGGTCCTGTATCTGCCTCAATAATACCCCTCTGAAGCCAAACAAAATAAAAGGTCTGGTTCTCAAGCACAAGTCAGTTTTAACCCCTCATATAAAAAATTTTTATGTTACACCATGTTTAATCAGGGAATTTAATGAGGAAGGGTTTACTGACCCAAACAGCTGGAAAATACAGGTCTTACTAGAAGTATCACCTACTATCACCTTACTAGAAGGAAATAAAAAGGGACATACCCTTGGTAATTTGTTAAGTTGTACAAGTGTATCATTTTGCCCATGTTATATTGAGCTGATCTTTGATTAATTGAATTTAAGTTATCATGTGCCATGTGGAATTTGAGTCAGTCTATAACTTATGCTCCTCAAGAGAAACTTACATGATATGTCTTGTCATCCTATCAGGTGATTAGTATTTTTAGGGAAAATTATATGAATATTTAAACCACAAGCATGGTGTAATGGTTAGTGTGTAAGAAAAGTGCACAGAAAATGAGTCTCGTGTACCAAATAAAGATTTTAATACCACCATATGTAACTTGATACAATTTTTAAAACAGGCCTGTGAATCAATGAAAACAGGCATGTGAAGTTAGACTACAATAGAATAATATTTTATTGTCCTATGCACACAAATACAGTTTGAACCTTTTTGATTAGAGAGCTCACAAATATTATTTGATTACTATATCTGAAAGCACATTAGTCCCACTTCATTTCTTCAGTGATAAACTGGCACCCATAGTTACATGATAGGAGATTCAGAGGAATATTGAGGTTTCCATTTCAGGAGCCTGAACGTAAATGATTGAATCTCATACTTGCATATATTTAACTGGACACAGACTTGGCCCTCACTCAGTTTCAAAATTTTTTTATTGGTTTCTTTCATGCCAATAATATACATAAATAATGAAAAAAGACATTGTTCATCTTTTGGAATCTGTTCGAAGTCATAATTTAAGTGAAATGCATTTCAAGGTAATCAGCAAATTGTGGTATAAAATTTGGCATCACTTTTGCTGCAGTTTTAACTTGACTAAGAAAAGCTAATATACGAGTATTTGAATTATTTTCTGTTACATTTCAGTACTTCAGACAGGTAATATTAGTCAGTATTGATGCTGTGATGTGTTGTCATGTGTTATGCATGGACTGCTGCTCTGAGCAGTAGCAATGTGCTGATGACACCTGGTGGTAGATATGAGAACTAATGCAGATCTGAAAAAAAAAAAAATCCAGAAGATTGAACTGTGTTGAGTCTCTGCAGTTCTGCTACATTTTTAAATATCCAGAGATAAATACCTGAATGCAGAACAGATCAGCCTTGTTTTCACATCTTCCATTTATTGGTGCTACTGTTTAGGGAACATCTTAAGTTGTACAAATTTCAGAAATATGTGACATGTGTACTAACACAATGAAAGTTGTATCCCCTGACTTATAGCCGGGTAGAAATATGTTTAGGAATTAAGACTTGCTCCCACTTACACTACTTACTTATCAAGTCCCATTTACCATACATGCTAAAAATAGTTTGCCGTTTGAATATAAATCTGTATTCATTCAAGAAGAAAGTCCTTACATTGTCTCCACGGATTATTATTTTCTATCTTTATCACAGCTTCACAGTGTCAGAATTGAGAATTATATAGAAAAGTTTAATTAAAAAAAAAGTATTGACAGCCACAATACTGTATCAGGTGGAACTGGTGTGTTCTAGACCTGTTAATGTTTGTTATCACTCACGTTCACTTCATTGTCATACCATCAAGTTTGCGGCAGCCATACTTCACATACCTTGATTCAGGGAGCTGCTGTGGCATCTGTTTCATGAAAAAATGAATAAGCCTACAACTGATCAAGCTGAAATTACAACTGCCATTTAAATCCAAAGAACAAAATGTAAACAATTCACTGTTCACGAGCTCTCTGGACAAGAACACATGTGCCAGACACAGGACATGTTTATATGACTTTATGTGATTGGTCAGATTCTGGATGCCATCCCTGCAGTGCTAAAGGTTTGATCAAAATATGGCCCCAGACATCTGAACAGAAGAAGTATACACTACTGTTACGGTCCCTTTTCACACCAAACAACTCAGGCCGAACCGTAACACATATACTCAGACACGTTCTCTTCAAATGAATACGTAACCAAAATATGGGTGCAAAAACAGTACTATATTACTATATTACAATATTTACAATTGTACACAAATAATATAATAGTCAATACATAACGTAATTTATAACCAAGTCTCTGACGAAAACTGAGTCTCTAAATAACGAACTGTAACGAAATACTTAACTGAATCCGGTATACGAGAAACTGAAGTCCATCATCAACACATAATTCGGGCACACACAAAACTGAAGTCCTGTATTAATCCATGTGGCACCAAACAAACAAAGTCTCTCCTCTTCTTAAATAATAAAGTTCATGGCGTGGTTCATGGCATTCTGTGGGCTTGGGGACCAAGAGCCCACGGTCACGGTCCCCGGGGAAAACTGTAACGTGGCGTAGTAAAGTCAATAGTCCCGCCTCGTACTGCAGGCGAGTTCGTTTTATAGGTTTTCAACAATGGGTGAAAACCGCAGAAGTTTGTGGTTTTGCTTGAGAGAAACGATAGCGCCGGCAGAACTGCAAAACCAGTACTGAATGGTCCAAGAATAGTTTTTATGTTTCTAAAAGCACGTCAGTAGTCACTGATAGCGGGGTGGATCCATAAGCGTGGAAACGGGGGCGGCCACACCACTTCGTGGCGCCATCCTCCGATGTCCGGGTGACGTCCATGCAACACCCCCACCCTTAAAAGAAAGAAGGTAAGGAGAGCAAAGCAATAGCACTGTATGACGAGTATATGAGTAGATTGACATCTTAAGCATTAGTTTATGCTTCTTACAGCTAATTAATTATCATCATCACAAATAGTATAATCAGCAATATCTTAATACATGTAATATATGTAATACAACTCTTCCAAAGGACAAAACATATCCGAGGCTATAACAAGAGTCAATCATCAGATCAAAATTAATGACGTCTCGATAACGTATCAGCGATTATGTTATCGGAGCCCTTGATGTGTTTGATAACTAGGTTAAACTCTGACAGGGCTAGACTCCATCTCATTAATCTCTGATTATTATTCTTCATTTTATGAAGAAATGTTATGGGATTATGATCTGTATAAACAGTTATATCATACGGCATAGAGCCCAAATATACTTCAAAAGTGCTGTAACGCCATCAATAGTGACAGAGTTTCCTTTTCAATAGTAGAATAATTCTTTTGATGAGGTAAAAATTTCTTTGAATAGTAGCAAACCGGATGACTTATGTTAAAGTCATCGTCTTGGATGAGCACAGCGCCTACACCGCAATCGCTGGCATCCGTCATGAGAGAAAACGGTTTATCAAAATTTGGAGCCTGTAACACAGGTGCACTTTGTAATATAGCTTTGGCTCTTTCAAAAGCATCTTGACAGTGTTTATTCCAATGGAATTTTCTGTCCCTTTTCAATAGGTCCGTTAACGGATTCACAACTTCTGCAAAGTTCTGACAAAATTTCCTGTAATACCCAGTCATTCCTAAGAATCGCATTAGTTCCTTGCGATTAGTAGGAACTGGAAATTCTACGATAGCAGATACTTTACTGGCAATTGGTTTTACACAACCTTGACCTACTTCGTGCCCTAAATATGTTACAGTTGCACGACAAAACTCACTCTTGGCAAGGTTAACTGTCGATCCTGCTTTTTTCAGTCTCTCAAAGAGTTCTACCAAACTTTGTTTATGATCTTCCCATATGTGATTGTATACAACAACATCATCAATATAGCAAGTACAGTTATCTAAGCCAGATAATACACAATTCATAAGTCTCATGAAGCAGGCTGGCGCATTTTTCATTCCGAAGGGCATAACTTTGTACTGGAACAAACCGTTTGGCGTTACAAACGCAGATATTTGCTTAGCCCGTTCGGTAAGAGGTACCTGCCAATAACCTTTTAACAGATCTAACTTGCTAATATACGTAGCAGATCCAATCCTATCAATGCAATCTTCCACTCTGGGCAAAGGGTAAGTATCTGTTATTGTTACAGTGTTAACTTTTCGATAGTCTGTACAAAATCTGTAGTACAAAATCTGTAGGTCATATCAGGCTTCTTTATCAACAAACATGGGGAACTCCAGGCACTACTGCTGTTTTCAATAATATCATTCTCTATCATATACTTTATTTCATTCTTTATGGCTTGTAACTTTTGGGGACCAGCTCTATATGGTGCCTGTTTAATAGGGGAAGCATCTCCAACGTCTACATCATGCTGTAGTACATTAGTTCTACTGGGGACATCAGGAAATAAAGAGTCATAATTTAGCAGGATTTCCTTCAACTCTGATAACTGATCGAAATCCAAATGTGACAATTTCTGATCTAAATTATTTAAAATATCAGAGTTGTTCAGTTTTACAGGATGTTCAGTTTTCTTCATGAGAACATCCTCGGCATTCTTTTCAGTTTCTTTAATGAGTACCAAATTTGTTTGGGGAGGACTAGATCGACATGTTTCCGCTGATCTGTCATGATATTCTTTCAACATATTTATATGACAAAGTTGTTGCGACTTTCTACGATCAGGAGTATCAATTACATAATTCAAATCTGATTTCTTCTCAACAACTTTGTATGGTCCAGAGTATTTTGCTTGCAGGGGATGTCCTGGAATTGGGAATAATACCAGAACTTTATCACCAGGTTTAAATTCTCTTTTTGTCGTCTTTTTGTCATACCATACTTTCATTTTGTTTTGGGCTTTCTTTAAATGTTCTTGGGCGATTTCATTTGCCCTACTTAATTTCTCCTTGAATTCCTGAACATATTTTAACAAGCTACTTGGAGAACTGTTTTCCATCCAAGTGTCTTTTAACACCGCCAGGGGGCCTCTTACACAGTGCCCATACACTAATTCAAAAGGGCTAAACCCTAAGCTTTCTTGCACTGCTTCTCGGGCTGCAAATATCAAAAAGGGTAAACCCTCATCCCACTGGTTCCCAGTGTCAAGACAATAAGCTCTAATCATGTTTTTGAGAGTTTGGTGAAATCGCTCTAGAGCACCTTGACTCTCAGGATGGTAGGCACTGGATTTGTAGTGTTTTATGCCTAGCTCTGCCATAACCTGGGCAAATATATTTGACATGAAATTTGAACCTTGATCCGTTTGTATTGTTCTTGGTAAGCCAAAAGTAGTAAAAAATTTAACCAGAGCTTCAACAATTTTCTTTGCAGATATAGTTCTAAGAGGAATAGCTTCTGGAAATCTAGTTGCAGTACACATGATTGTTAGAACATATTCATTGCCATGTTTAGTTTTTCTTAGCGGTCCTACACAGTCAAGTATTACTGATTCAAACGCATCATGTGTTGTTGGTATGGGCGAGAGTGGCGCAGGACTAATTTGGTGGGTTGGTTTTCCAATCATTTGACACACATGACAAGTTTTACAGTATTTCGCCACGTCTCGTTTTAACTTGGGCCAATAGAAGTGTTGGAGAATTTTGTGTTTGGTTTTCCTGACACCCAAATGTCCTGCCATAGGATGATCATGTGCAAGTTTTAAGATTTCTGGGCGATACTCGGGGGGAACTACAATTTGATAAAGAGTATTCCACGTTTCGTCCGCCGGTATGGTGGGAGGTCTATATTTTCTGACTAGTACATCATTCTGTAAGGTGAAACAAGTTGGAACTTTATCTGCTTCCTCTTTAGTCAAGGCATTTTCTCTAAGGGAGGCAATATCAGGATCTTTCTTTTGCATTGCTATCAAATCATCAGTTTTCATGCTTACTTCTACATTCTTTACACTCCTATCCTTCTTTAACTGTTCATGCCCATTTTGATCAGGCGATTTCACGCCGTTTGTACTCCTTTGGAGATTTCTATTCAGGGTCTGTTTGCCCTGTACTACATTTGTAGTCGAGTCCTTTGGACTTTGTGTGCCACTTGGGTCACACGCGGGCGATTTAATATTTACTCGCGTAACGGGCTTTAAGCCACTGACGTCATCGTTTGAATGCGCCATAAAGGTTTGCGAGAGGTCAAGTACAGAACTCTCTGGTTTCAGACTTGCCTTTTTACTCATCGCTCGAGTCACTACACAGCCTGGAAATACGCCCGGAAACTCCTGCTGGAGCAGGTCTGTGTCCCTATCAGTGCTCGGCAATTTTGTCATTCTGGGATCAATTTTCACTCTGTCACCAGCTAAATCGTTGCCTAGGAGGAGCGAAACGCCCTCTACTGGCAACTTTGAACAAACTCCTACAGTTACAAATTCAGAGACTAAATCAGATTCTAGTTTCACTCTGTGTAATGGAACTTCTAAAAATTCCGAATTAACGCCCTGGACTAGAACTGAACACCCCGCGGAACTCTCTTTAGAGAAGGGAAGAACAGATTTCAAAACGAGGCTTTGGGTTGCCCCGGTATCCCTTAAGATTTTAACACGGGCCTTTCTTGCATGGTTACCCTCTAACTGAACAAAGCCATCTGACACAAAGGGCTGAAAGCTCTCGTGGACAGGGCTTTGTGTTTCACCTTTAGTCTCTAGTTTACTGGGCATTGTTACCGGTTTCATGCTCTGCGTAACAGTCAATGCATTAGGTTTAGGCTTACTTTGACCGTATCTTTTTCTATAACACTCAGATTCTGTATGCCCCTTGAACTCACAGAATGTACAATATTTGGGTCCTGTCCTAGGTTGTCCCTCTTTATGTTGAGCAGGAGAGTCAGATTGACTTTTATACTGGGGTTTACCATGATCGGACTGTGGTTTACCTGAGCCGGAGTGACCCCGATAGTAGGGACTACCCTTTCTCCGACCCTGTTTTGGGCTTTTGCTACCTTCTCTTTTCTCACCATACCTCCTCCTGTGACTGGTATAACTGGGGCGGTGCGTCAAGGCAAATTCATCTGCCAGGACACCAGCCTCGTTTACATTTCTTACTTTATGTTCATCCAAAAATATTTTAATGTCACTACGGATATGCCTTTTGAACTCTTCTATCAAAATTAGTTGTTTGAGTTTTTCAAAGTCCTGATCAATTTTCATAGACTGACACCATCTATTAAATGCACTTTCTTTGTCTCTAGCATATTCAACATGAGTTTGATTTTCTCTTTTGGTGGCATTCCTAAATTTTAAGCGATACGCTTCGGGGACTAATTCATAGGCTCTCAGAATGACCTCTTTTACAGTGTCGTAATCCCTGCATTGTTCGTCTGTGAGCGCAGTGTAAACGTCCTGTGCGCGACCAACCAGAACGCTTTGTAACAACAGGGTCCACTGGCCTTTAGGCCAAGCCATTAAAGTGGCCACTCGTTCAAAATAACTGAAATAACGCTCCACTTCCTTTTCATTGAAGGGAGGTACTTTTGTCGAATTTCTGAATAGGAATTCAGACGGCTCATGTGCTGTACGATTTTGAGGATTTTGTAACTCTAACTCTTTCAACTTAATTTGCGTTTCTCTTTCGATTTCACATCTACGGATTTCTGCTTTAACCTGAGCTTCATATTTCAATTTATCTGTTTCAACTTGAGCTTTGAGCTCATATTTCAATTTAAGTTCATACTTTCTCAATTCTAGTTCTATCGGGTCAATAGCTGTTGCCCCAAGAGGTTCCTTAATAGGTTTTTCCTCCAATTCAGATTCCTCTTTACTATCTACATCACCATATAATGATTTCTTAAGTACATTTCTTAAACCCTCTACAGTGTATACCTCCATGATGTCAATATTTAAATGTAGAGCAACAATTTCAAGTTCATTTTTCTTTAACGTGTACAATAAGCTCCTATTTTCTCTTAATTGTGGTATAATTTCATTTGGTTTAAATTCCGTACCCATATTTGCAAAGTATCAAGATAACGTGTCTGAGAAATATACGAGTTCAATTGTAGTTAAATACTAGTTCAATAACTAGGAGTTATAGAGACCACTGTGAAATTTTACATCCAAATGTAGCCGTTATTACGAAATACAGGGTCTCGTCGCGGTCGCCATTATGTTACGGTCCCTTTTCACACCAAACAACTCAGGCCGAACCGTAACACATATACTCAGACACGTTCTCTTCAAATGAATACGTAACCAAAATATGGGTGCAAAAACAGTACTATATTACTATATTACAATATTTACAATCGTACACAAATAATATAATAGTCAATACATAACGTAATTTATAACCAAGTCTCTGACGAAAACTGAGTCTCTAAATAACGAACTGTAACGAAATACTTAACTGAATCCGGTATACGAGAAACTGAAGTCCATCATCAACACATAATTCGGGCACACACAAAACTGAAGTCCTGTATTAATCCATGTGGCACCAAACAAACAAAGTCTCTCCTCTTCTTAAATAATAAAGTTCATGGCGTGGTTCATGGCATTCCGTGGGCTTGGGGACCAAGAGCCCACGGTCACGGTCCCCGGGGAAAACTGTAACGTGGCGTAGTAAAGTCAATAGTCCCGCCTCGTACTGCAGGCGAGTTCGTTTTATAGGTTTTCAACAATGGGTGAAAACCGCAGAAGTTTGTGGTTTTGCTTGAGAGAAACGATAGCGCCGGCAGAACTGCAAAACCAGTACTGAATGGTCCAAGAATAGTTTTTATGTTTCTAAAAGCGCGTCAGTAGTCACTGATAGCGGGGTGGATCCATAAGCGTGGAAACGGGGGCGGCCACACCACTTCGTGGCGCCATCCTCCGATGTCCGGGTGACGTCCATGCAACACTACAAACTGAATGGTTGTTATTTGTTCATTAGGCAAGAAAAAGGTTTGGTTCTCAGGCACTTTTTTTTCAGAAATCAGTGTGGAGGGGCAATTTTTTAAAACTTTTTTTGTATGTTTCAATAAAAATGTCATTTGATCAGGGAAAAGCATGATAATAACAGAATTATTTTGCTAAACAGGTAAAAGCACTATATAACAAAGAAAATTCTATCAAAATTGTATTATTTTATCTTCTTGAAAGATGAAAATCAAAATAAAAATTTTTGATGCAGGGGGTTCAAATTTACGCGGGGGTGCCTGAGAACCATACCTTTTATTTTTTTGGGCCTTATCATTCAATTTTAAATGAATTAATACATTTATCACAGTTGATTGAGTGCTCAAAACCTGTTGTCCAGTCTTAAAGAAAGTCATCAAATTTTGGCTTAATTATTTCCAGCCTAAGTCAGATATCAGAATCAAATGTTTTAAAGACAACACCCTTTATCGTGGCAGAAAATAATATTTACAGGCAGAATTTCCAGCAGTAAATTGGTGCTGTGTATTTAATGTTTTTGATTTACACACACATTTTTCAGGAAGATCAGGAGCAATTTGGTCAGAATTTCAATTCACACATGATAGCCACGGCTTATCTGACATCAGAGGAACAAATTATTGCTGATATGAAGCACATCCAACTTGATTCTCAGTCTAATGAGAGCTCCAGGATAAAAAGTTCTGTTTCCCTCCCTGCACCAGAGCAGGGCACAGAGGATAACTCCAGGGCGGTGAAATCTCCAGCCAAATCAGCAAATTCACGATTCCCTGCAATTAATTCAGCCAATAAAAATGCTAGGCATGCCAGCCCCTCTTACAAACAAAATCAGCCTTCAAATGTGCTTGAGAACATAGGTCAAGGTCACATGTCTGCACTTGACAATGCCATCCCCCAAGCAACACTGTCACGTTACAAACATTATATAGAAGTGGACATGCATGAACTTCAACGGCAATTACAAGCTCGGGAGCGCAAAATGAAGCCTGTGTCACCAGAAGTCCATACAGGGTCAAGGGGAGAAGTGGAGTTATCCAAAGCCAGTATTGAATTAGGATTTTCACCATTCAAGACAAACCCTAAAAACCACACACGGCTGTGCCCGCTTTCCCGTTCTGCATATCTTAAAGGAACAAAGATCAGAAGTCAGAAACTTTTACCCCAAAAGATACCAGATTCTGGAAAGAATCAGAATAGTGAGAAGAAGTACTCCCACACCAAGCTCCTGCTAGTGAAGCAGCCTTTGGCAAGCTTGAGGCCCATATGCACCAGCCAGACAAGAATGGTGAAGGAGTTGCACAAAGGACCACCAGCAGCTAGAGCAGTGTTCGTGTTTGTGTGTGCCATTTGTTTTGAAGTGGGATGCTGCCATGTTTGCTGTGATTATGAATTTGTTGATTTGATGTACCACCATTATAATAAATTAAGACTTTCATTTTGTTAAAGCCTTGATTCTGTGGCCAAAGTTTCATCATACTTGATAAATCATAAATTTTAAATTATATATTTTACAAATAAGTATATGTTACAGACAAAAGACTGGTAGTGGCATCAGTTTTTAGCTCAGCAGACTAAGAACTATCAGAAAGGAAACTACAAGTCATCTTGACAGGACATTTATTAATAATATTGACAAATGGCTGTTACATTAGGATTTACATTTTTAAGTGCAACAATATGTAAAAGTAGAACCTCTTCTGTATGGCATGGGTCCCTTGTTTTTTTTATGGACAATGGGATGACTGTCATTTAATATTGAAAATCTGTTCTGTATATGATGGTCATATTGTAAAACAAGCTTGTAATCTAGCCCTACCCCCTCCTTATTTATGCCAGTATATAAAACTTGTGGTATTTTGTCTGCAGACTGTTTGAGAGGTTGGCTTTACATACTGATTTCCATCAATTTTCCAGGAGAAACAAGCTAACTTGCCAGACTGTGATTAAGGTGGGCTCAATACAATACAGATGAATTGTCTGGTCAATGAGTCAAGGCCTGAAACAATGAACACTCTGATGTTAAACTACTGGGTGTAGTGAGTGACAGAAGCACATGCTCTGTATTTGCTTCAACACTGTTATATTCACAGTTTTTTTTATTATTTTATCTCAATAAAACAAGCTAACATGATTTGTGTCACCTGTTTTAAAATAAGAAGAAAATATGAATTACATGTGAGTTTGTGTCTGTCAAGACAATTCTTTAACTGTGTATAATCTTTATTTGAGAGGTAACATATTATATGTCATCTAATAGTGTGATAGTTCACTTGTGTTTATTGTGTGACAGTCACAGATTTTAAAATGTAACAAACACTGAAGGGCAGTGTAAAAATTATGTGAACAAATTAAGAGGCAAATATGATTTCATATCTATCTCACAATTCTGTCTGGTAATGTGGTCGTCATGGTTTTTCTCTTCGTTAGTTGGTGCAGTTGTTTTTATACTGTCAGGTATACTATGGCTTATGTAGCAGAGTGTTAAAACACATCTAGATCTAAATTCCTATCTGGCACTTTGTGTTGATGACTTTTAAATGAGCCTTGATAACAATGCAGTACCATTTTTCATTACTATTGACACAGTATTTCATAGAGAATGTAAACATTTCAAACTATGACATTCTGGACTAGGGTGTCTTGGACAGGCCTTTCTGGATGGGATGAAATTTCAGCAAGGTCCATATTGTAGAGTTCCATAAACATGGGTCAGCCCTTCAAAAATGTCACCAACATTTTTGAAAATCCCCCTGTTTGGTTTGTGACCTGGAATTTTGATAGACATATTTGAACTTGACCAGTTCCTGTTGGTAAAGACCAGACATATGGTACAGTCCGGGCCTGATTAGGATTCTGACCAGTCAAAACACTGATCGGGATATGGCCCAGACCAATCCTGATTCAGATTGTCAGGGAAGAGAATAAGGAAGTTTTGCATGAGCTTAAATACTATTGAATTAAGAAAAGTTTCCCTGCGATCAGATGACACCTATCATAAACAGTTGACAAAAACAAATTAGTTTATATACAGTGAATGGACAGATACCTGAAATGACAAATTATGTATAAAAAATGTGATCACCATTTATGGCATAACATGACCCTTGTGTTAATTTTAAGAATGGGAAAATATTCTGTGATACTTATCATTAGCTCATTTCTTTAACCATGTGGAAAATATATTGAAAATATATTCAGATAATATGTTGAATAACTGTGGAACATTGACAGAAAATGCATTCTTATTGATGAATTAATATCAGATACAAAATTCTTATCGCTTGTTCCATAAATGTTCATATATATATATATATATATATATATATATATATATATTTATATATATATATTTATATATATATATAAATAAATATATATGTGAACGTTAATGGGACAAGAAACCTCAGTCATAATGTCCATACTGTTATGCAACATACTGTTACCTTGTTGTCTCTACCATCCAAACTTTTTCAAGACTTGTATTACTCATGTGACTGGCATGCTTATATATACACAATGATATACAAATTAAATACCTTACATTCAGCTTTTGTCAAACCAAATACCAAGACTAATCAGTGGTTTTCACAGCTCATTAATAATAATAAGTACATCAGGCAGTCAACGAGACGTAAAATGTCACAGCATATGTTTGGCAAACAGCTCTGAATACTAAATAAAAGTTTTTAACAACTACAGTTTACACCGAGGAAAGCTAGGTTGATGTACACCTGAGCTATGTTCAGGACTTGACAGGTGTGTGCTAATTAATAAAGGGTGCCAATGCAGTGAGTTGAACTTATTCATTACTGCCAAACTGGTAATATGTTATATATTGGTATTGTATAGCCACATACCCTTGTGTAGATCATCCAACTGTGCACTGTATTAACCAGACCTGTTGAACTAACCTTCACTGTATGTATGTATTGGTACACTTATATTCCTTCAGTCTGTTTAATATCCATGTATTCATATAAAGAAACTTAATTCAGTTTAAATATTTTAAAGTGTTAAGAGCTAATGGCATAAAAATGCATGCTTAATAACTTAAAGACTTAACCCATTAGTCATTATATAATAATTTAACAATACAGAGAATTGTCTAATGTACATATAGTATGCAATATATTGCACAAATTTTACCTATGGTAAAGATTGTTAAACATTTATACTCTGGTTATCTTTATTTGTTGACCAAATTTGACTTTGAAATTACATTACCGGTAGGAGCTGCAGTCCTGACCAATCAACACATTTTGTTTAAATCCAAAAAAAGACGGCTCTACCACATACCTTGCCCATCAAGTGTCATCCTGGCTGCGGATATTCACCTGATATCATCAAACCACAGAATGGATTCCCTTTCGGCTAAATATAATAATTTGATTATTTATATCTTTAGATGTGGTTCGACTCCAGTGGGAGAGCATACGTCAGCCTGGCAACAAGATATGAACCCATCCGAAAATGAAGTGAAAAAGCAAGGTGAGTTGCTCTGCTCATTCCACAGTTAGTACACCACAGAGATGTCTGACACTTGTTAACACAAAACCTGTTGGTAAGGAATTGTCAAACTTCCTTGGCTCAGTTTAGCTTTAAAATACATATAATGAAATGAATTTTAACCCAAATGATATACATGCATACAAATTTGAAATCCAAAGAATATATTTCTCTTATCAACTATAGATAAATAAAGGTTTTGTTGTTGGCCTGGAGATTTAAAGCAAAGTTTTAATTTTTACTTTTTCTTAGGAGTAAGCTAATGGTTTCAAGGCAATATTTTGGTAGGTACAGATTTATTTTAGAGGGAAAAAGCTATCTTTCGCGTTAATTGTATCCGCCAAAAGGAAGTTTTGCGGATACTATGTTTTTGACTGGGTTCTGCCGAAGCCCCTCCCGCAGTATTCGTTTCCGGAGAACTCCTCTGAGACTAATTGACTTATTTTTCCCAAATTTGCACCAATTATTGGGTCACATGTGAACTGGTGCCTAACCAAGTGGCGTTGACCTCTGCCCAGTGTCCATTGGTGCATCTGTTTCCACATAAAGCCACATATCTCGGGAACCGTTTGACCGATCAGGAAAAATTTTTTTGTACAAATGTAGCCCTTGGATAGCTTTATAACATACACAAAAAAAATGGTGGCGCCACCTGCAAGCATGTTTGCACAGTGTCTATTTGTTTGTCTGCCTGGGGTTAAAATCACTCATATCTCTGCAGTGGTTTGACTAATTCACCTGAAATTCGGGATGCCTATACATCCTGGATAGCATTCTTGATTTTATGACAAGTGGCACCACCTACAATCACATTCACGCTGCAGACATCAATGCTTATATCTCCGGACTGGTTTAACTTATCTTCCTGAAAATTTGCATGTGTATAGATCTCACATAGCTCTTTATCATATGCAAAACTAGTGGCCCCACCTGCAACCATTTTTGCACAGCGTCCGTCTGTTTGTCTGCCGTGGGATAAAATCACTCATATATCAGCAGTGGTTTGACATATCTGCCTAAAATTTTGCAGGTTTATACATCCTGGACAGCTTTCTTGATTTTATGACAGGTGGCGCCACCTACACTTTAGTTTATGCTGCAGACATCAAAGCTCATATCTCCGGAACCGTTTGACCGATCGGGCCAAAACTCTGCATGTGTATAGATCTCACATAGCTCTTTATCATATACAAAACTGGAGGGACCACCTGCAACCATTTTTGCACAGGATCCGTCTGTTTGTCTGCCGTGGGCTAAAATCACTCATATCTCAGTAGTGGTTTAACTTATCTGCCTAAAATTTTGCGTGTTTATACATCTTGGATAGCTTTCTCGTTTTTTTGCAGGTGGCACCACCTACATTTATGTTAATGCTGCAGACATTCAGGCTTATGTCTCAGGACTGGTTGTACATATCCCCCTGAAATTTTGCATGTGTTTAGATCTAACATAGCTCTTAATCATACAAAAAATTGGTGGCGCCACCTGCCACCATTTTTGCACAAGTCCTTCTGTTTGTCTGCTGTGGGATAAAATCACTAATAAACATGTAGTGGTTTGACTTATCTGCCTAAAAATTTGCATATTTATTCAACTTGGACAGCTTTCTGGATTTTGTGGTAGGTGGCGCAACCTACATACACATTTCGGCTGCAGACATCCATGCTAATATGCAACACACCTCACTCTATTTCCCCTTGACACTCAATCCATGCCTCACTTCACCCATTCCACTCTGATTTTGGCGGATTTTAGTCGCTTGTTGACTACCTGTATTCTAGTTCAACATGCTTTATAGGTGATTGGGCCCCTTAAACCACTAGTTTACACCCTACCCCTGTTCAGATTAATGCAGTTGTCTCATTTTCTATTTAAATTGATCTATTGAAAACAGCATGTAATCATTTTCATGCTCAAGTAAGAGACAGTGCTGCAAACAAGCAGCAACTAATTTATGGTAAACAAATACACACAGGGATGAAAAAATATTTAGTTCCCTAACTTTGGATTCCCATTTGGAGAGATGAAGGATTCTGCTAACAGCATCAGTTGGACCATGTTCAAGGCTGGTATGCTCATAAATTGGCTCTCGGCGGTTCCCTATAAGAGGCACACAATAAAACTCTCAGATGATTACTTTGCTCTGCTGCCAGGGTTTTTATGACCCAGTATCAACCCTTTATGTGGCACAAGTGTGAGTAATCTTGCAATATGTTTATAGGATATTTCTTAAAATAGTTTCTTTTTCATTATTCTGGCATTCAATGATCAAGATCAAGGGTGGATCAAGAAAACATTGATGTTGTTTTTTTTACTCTTAAACAGACTGTGATGTTCCTGATTGAACATGCCTCAGAACAATTTTCAGTATAATATTGATTTTCTTTGGTATCATCCTACCCAAATGTATTGCACTGTAATCTGTTTTAAGAATTTCATATCAATTACAATATTACCTATGATATATAGTGTACATTCTGAGGATCTAAGTGCTGAAACACCTGTCTCTTTTTTATTTTTTTCTCTCTATTTCACTTTTCAATTTCTTTCTGTCCAACATCTCTCACTTGTATCTCTTCTTATCTATTCTTTTTCTCTCTCTGTTTTCTCTGCTGTTTGGATCCATCAAATTTAAAATTAGGTAGGTATTTGAAAAATAGCAAGGCTTATTGACAGCAGGAACTTTTGTGGATGAAGGAATTCATCCTACCTGCCAGACCCCAGGGTCTCCTGTATTGTTATGGCTATTGACTAAAGGATTACAGGTTTACCTTAATTATAAGTCTTACAGCCAGACCCATACATTATTGATGACTTGTCTCCTACTGAGATCATAGACACAGAAACAAGGGGATTTAGTACTTTAATCAATAATCATTACTTTAGGCCAACACACGTAAAACTTAAGTTTATCAGATGATGAAATATTATAATTTAAAGAAGAATTAAGTTGAATTATTTTACATTTATTATAAGGTATTTTATATAATATTTTCAGAATCAATTTAAGTCAGTAATCAGACACAAATAATTAGTATAATATGCCTATTAAATTGATTCATTATCTAATAAATTTTATTTAATATTTGTCTGGTGAAATATAATGGTATCAGTTATTAATACACTATTAAGAATTAAATGACTGTATTACATTTTGAATGTATGAAGTTTTAATGAATATTTATATATATATATATATAATCCTTATATAATACTTATTTATTTTTATTCTTTAATTGGAAGTCAGGATATTTAATGATAAAATAATTATCATCATTTTGATAATAACTGTGATATTTTAAAATATTTCAGTTTCACTTATGTTAAGATTATGAATCTGGAAGAATTGTTTTTTTTTATTACAGAATGACAATTTAATGGTATTGGCAAATGTGCATATAAAAAACCTGCACCATTATAGGAAATTTATTAGAAAGTTACCATAATGCAGTCCTCATACACTGAAACAAAGTTTTAGCTGGCATGCCCTGTGTTGACGTAGTACATAATCCAGGCATCTGGGGAGCTGCTGTGTAGTCTGTGGAAGACAGTTGCTCCTGGAACAAGCCCTTTGGGTTTGTTATTGGTTTATCAGAGGACTGTTACATCAGTATGTACATTATTGGACAGTACCAACTACAAGGACCAGTCTAGTGATTAAGTCTGTCCCTTGGTAAGTTGACGGTGTCATGTCACAAATCAGGTAAAATTTCTTAAAATATGTGCAGTGAAACCTCTAAGTTGAAGTTGAATTAAATTGACAGAAAATTTCAACACTTCCAGGTATTTATTTAGAGTTTTGCCTGGTTATAACATAACCAAAACTTGTAAAAACTTTGAGCTTATCCCTCACATTAAATTGGGTGTTTTACCTAAAGAAGTTGAACTTAACAAAGTTTTCCTGAATATTTATTATGGGATTGTTTTTGTATGAATTCAGTGACCCCCCCTTCATAATTGATTGATTTTCTGTAAATTTTGAATCACTGATTTTCTAATAATCTTTATATTACATCTTTTGCACATTACAAAAGTGATAATTTTCATTAAAATGTACTATCTTGAAGGCTACACCAGAAATGGCTTCACTTTTTGAATTGAATGAGCATAAGTAATGTACCTATTGTGTTAGGAGGTGAGGGTTTTTCTCATCCATACCTTGAATATTAAAAAAAATCAAACTGAAATCAAGAAGTTTAAAGAAAAAGAATTTAATTTAATAAGAACCATTTGTATTTGCATTTTTAGCTGAGATCCCATAAGGGGCAATTAAATTTTGTTTGTCAGTTTATATAGTTTCTTATTGGCAGAGATGCCAAACTGCTAGAATATGAAGGCATGAGATTTAAAATTTCTATGAATTAGCATGCTAACATGGACAGATTTTGAGGCAGTTTAATTATGCAAATTGGTGAAAATCAATGACTTAACTGTTTACATTTTGTTGGGCTTAAACATAATTCCATTCATTCAATGTTAATGAGTAACTTCTACAGGAAAATACCTGTGATACTTTACATTACTGTTGTGCGTTCTATTTGTTTCTCTCTAACAGGGTGATAGAATCTCCAGTGAAATGGAGAAGTCAGCTCAGGCTCTTGTAGATACTTGACATCACTGTATTGTTTGTGTTGTATGTTTTACAGGATGATGGAAACTCCAGTGAAATGGGGAAGTCAGCTCAGGCTCTTGTAGATATTTGTTATCACTGTATTGTTTGTGTTGTATGTTTTACAGGATGATGGAAACTCCAGTGAAATGGAGAATTCAGCTCAGGCTCTTGTAGATATTTGACAACACTGTATTGTTTGTGTTGTATGTTTACAGGATGATGGAAACTCCAGTGAAATGGGGAAGTCAGCTCAGGCTCTTGTAGATAGTTGACATCACTGTATTGTATGTGTTGTATGTTTTACAGGATGAAAACTCCAGTGAAATAGAGAAGTCAGCTCAGGCTCTTGTAGAAACTTGACATCACTGTATTGTATGTGTTGTATGTTTTACAGGATGATGAAAACTCCAGTGAAATAGAGAAGTCAGCTCAGGCTCTTGTAGATATTTGACACCACTGTATTGTTTGTGTTGTATGTTTTACAGGATGATGAAAACTCCAGTGAAATGGGGAAGTCAGCTCAGGCTCTTGTAGATATTTGACACCACTGTATTGTTTGTGTTGTATGTTTTACAGGATGATGGAAACTCCAGTGAAATGGAGAATTCAGCTCAGGCTCTTGTAGATACTTGACATCACTGTATTGTATGTGCTGTATGTTTTTTCAAAATGATTGAAACTCCAGTGAAATGGAGAAGTCAGCTCAGACTCTTGTAGATACTTGACACCACTGTATTGTTTGTGTTGTATGTTTTACAAAATGATTGAAACTCCAGTGAAATGGAGAAGTCAGCTCAGGCCATGTAGATATTTGACACCACTGTATTGTTTGTGTTGTATGTTTCACAGGATGATGGAAACTCCAGTGAAATGGAGAAGTCAGCTCAGGCTCATGTAGATATTTGACACCACTGTATTGTTTGTGTTGTATGTTTCACAGGATGATGGAAACTCCAGTGAAATGGAGAAGTCAGCTCAGGCTCATGTAGATATTTGACACCACTGTATTGTTTGTGTTGTATGTTTCACAGGATGATGGAAACTCCAGTGAAATGGAGAAGTCAGCTCAGGCTCATGTAGATATTTGACACCACTGTATTGTTTGTGTTGTATGTTTCACAGGATGATGGAAACTCCAGTGAAATGGAGAAGTCAGCTCAGGCTCATGTAGATATTTGACACCACTGTATTGTTTGTGTTGTATGTTTCACAGGATGATGGAAACTCCAGTGAAATGGAGAAGTCAGCTCAGGCTCATGTAGATATTTGACACCACTGTATTGTTTGTGTTGTATGTTTCACAGGATGATGGAAACTCCAGTGAAATGGAGAAGTCAGCTCAGGCTCATGTAGATATTTGACACCACTGTATTGTTTGTGTTGTATGTTCCACAGGATGATGGAAACTCCAGTGAAATGGAGAAGTCAGCTCAGACTCTTGCAGCAGCTTCCAAAACCAGATGGTGCTAAAAGAAATGGCAAGAGAAGCAAGACAGCTGAGCTCCAGTCAGACAAGTCCGGACCAACCATTGCTCGGCTTCGTCTGGCTCACAGAAACCTTGAACATGAGAGAACAATCCCACAATGCCTAAACACTCTTGGTGATTTCTTCGATCCAACAATTCCTGCAGATGAGAGATTTGATCGTTACATGAAAGATTTGCATAAACGCACTGGTGTGATACACCCCGCTGTCAAAAAAGAAGTTGTTCCTCGCAAAGGGAGTGCCAAAGGTGGGGGTTGGCGGATTCTTCCACGAAAAGCAAACCGTAATTCTCACAGTCTCGATCTGGAGACAAAATCAACCAGATCTTCACAATCTGCACGCCTAAGGATACATAGTAAGAAGGAGTGATAAATTTGTTCACATGCTATGGATGGTAAATTTGTAGCATGGACAATATGGGATGGAATGAGAGTAATACCAAACCTCTCTCACTTTTATTTGGTATTATACAGCCAAGGTGATATCATTAACTTTTTTCTTTAATTGTTACTCATTTATTTGATCACACATGATGATTTTAGATCACTTGTTATATTATGAATGAAAATTTTAATGCTTGTATCTCAGGAGTTGATGTTTTTATGTGAGAGTTAGTGTGTTAATTATATAGACAGCAATGTCCAACAGTGCAGGTAAATATATCAAATATGGTGTAGATTGAAATTCCCTCCAAAAATTACTAAATTGATGTTCTTGTATTTATGGAATATTGTTAATGCTGGCTGCCATTGGAGGAAATCAACTTAATTTAAAGGAAATATACCAAAATGTATAGATAGAGAGATCTGAGATGGTTTCAGGAGTTTACACCTATCACTGAAATTATGCCGTCTCTTGGAGTACCATGAACATGTATATATGCTCTCACACTGATCTCTAGTCCGAGAGTTATGCAGGTAACCAAGTAGATTAAAAAATACTTTAAATAAAGAAATAGGTCTTTATTGAGTGACTGAATAAATACAAAAAGATCATACAATGCCTTAGTGTTGGAGTAAACTAGGTTAAAAAAGATCCTCTCCTGAAATAAATGCTGATAAAATGAGACCTTTCCAAGTCTAGCAATCCTGTAAATCCTAAAAAACAGTGGTATGAGTACTGAACTGCAAAATATAATTTCAAATATAACAAAAAGATCCTAGCCTCTGGTTTTAAATAAAAGATAAATTGGCATGATAATTTGACATTAATATGTACCGTTCCCCTGTGCATTTGCCTAAGTAAATGTTTATTCTGTGATGGTTTAAAATACCATAAATAAACTTGAACCAACAAAAGCACCCAGAGACTGCTCATTTACCGCTGCCAACTTCTGTATCAAGAGAATATTACCAGGATCCTGGTCTAACTTTGCTGTGCGTTATATGAACGGAGGAAATCTAGGAATCTAAAGCCAAGATAAATTTCTGTCATTGTTCCGAGTCACCTCTGGTCAGCTGTCTACCACAGGAGAACTGGTTACTGTCACCAGGGAGTGATTCTCTTTCATGGTCAGGATAAACAAGTTGCCCCATCTTGCCATGGTAAGTAATACATTAAAAAAATATGTTGAATTATATCAGCCCACAAGTTTAATGATTTGTTCCTTCGTTTTTGCAAAAAAAAAAAAAAATAAAAAATATAATAAAAATCTGTTCATTACTTTAGTCAAGTTGCTAAGAGATGAGCTCTCTAACCAGTGACAATAAAAATAAAAACCTCCAACCCGCATTTGTCATTTCTATGCATTTTATGCAGGGAATCAGTCTAATGAGACAAAGGCGCTTGAATTGCTATTAGTGTAGATTTCGATTGTTTTGTTACTTTTCTGGGTCATTTCCTTATGACTATTATTTATCTGACATTTTCTTAGCGTTTTTCACACTACATTGTCCGTCTCTTTATTATATAATCAATTATTATATTATATAATATTTGAGATAGGCAGGCAAGAACCCCCGTGGTTAGGCCCGACAGCAATGGCGTAACAATCGAGGACGCGCTTTCTGATTGGTTTATATGTCTACTACTGGAGTCTTCAGATGGTGATACGGCTGACGTAACAATGGTTCAGCCAATCACGCATGTACTTCAAATTTAGCCTGAAACCGATGTGCCATGGCTGTCGGGCCTAACAACGGGGGCTAGATGAAAGTATATTATTTCTTCAAGAAGCTCATTGCACAGAAAATGTAGGAAAAAAGGATTGGCCAGGTCAAATATATTTTTCTCATGGAACAAACCAGGATAGAGTGTATTGTTACCTGTTGGGGAATATGTAGAATTTAAAGAACTGAAAGAATTTAAACTAAAAAAATTTAAAGAACTGAAGAACGTGTCAATTCTCGATGCAGATGATATGTACTCTTAAAGATTTAAGTCAGCACAGATAATAAACTATTGCTTGCGAAATTATGAATTATGAACCTGTTATTGAAAAACCCAGATACTCGAAGATATAATATACTACCTGTATGAATATTTGCTAATAAATAAACAAATATAGATAGATAGAGAGAGAATAGAAAGATGGGGGAGGGAACCAGGTCTAAATTTCTTTTCAAATGTATTAATTAAGTATGCATAAAACATATAGCGATTTGAGTTATTGATCATAACAATAATATATATACAAAGTGACCATGAAAGCACGTGTATAATAACTAGACGCGGCAATCACGCATGGTCTACAATGGGCTATTCAATTAAGTGTCGTCCTCCATGTATTTGCGTCCTTGCGCAATTCGTAATCGATATATATTATGTGGTAACAAGTTTGATCTTAATTGTCCTTCAGACATTTGCGTCTCTTTTGAGTCCACATGCATGGACTTGGATGGCCACCTTGATACTAAATGTATCCTATGGGTTACCGGGCTAGCAAGCTTGTGTAAATTCAGTGTTCAGACGTTTGGCTTTTCTAGGTGTTAATTCATTGTATGTTAAGAAATTTATTTGTATTTAAATGTAGCTGATTCATATTTATCTTCCTTTAAAGCATGCTAAATATTTATAATTGGCATATAGCTATTGCTATATAAACACCGTACAAAAACGTTTTTGACATGAACATTTGTTAAATGTCTGTATCATTGTTCCACTTTTAGTAACTATTCTGTACAGCACAGTATAGTGTTTATACATTGAAATTTTAAAAAAATCAGAGAATCTTAGTACTAACGACAGATTTCATCCCTCCGAAAACCGCGATATTTTTTCACTCATCTAATGTTGTCCATGAGTCAGTAGCCCCCCCCCCCCCCCCCCCCCCCCCCCCCAGGATTCTAGACCCTGATTTTCTATGGTCCCCAGTGGATGAAAATGAATGTTTGGCACTTCAAACAAGGCTGATTTTTCGATTAATTTTTCAAATCGCGTCAAAGTAACATTTTTTTTTGACCGACGGAAAACGGTTAAGACACAAAATCGGCTGTAACTTCCTTAATACTAGTCCTATGGTAGTAAAATAAAGAGCTTTTTTTTCTACATTTAACGGCGAACAAAATACATATAAATATATATATATATATTATATATATGTGTATATATATATATATATATATAATTTGTATTGTTCACATAGCGTGAATTCAATACATAGTGATAGTGCTCTACCGTATGGCAGCATTTATAAATAATTAAAGTACGGTTAGTTCGACTTCATCAGTTTACGCGACAGATCCTAAGGTCTTCTTATTATGAAAATGAATTTTTAGTGGTGGAATCAGGGCTCCTTTTTTAGAAATGGCCCTTTTATCAATCCGTCCAAAAGTGGCAAGTTTGCGGCTGAGGGACAGGTTAAAGGGGGATGGTCACAGGATCAACTGTAACTTAAAATGAAATAATACCATTTTAATCCTCTACGTTTTAATAAACATGGCAGATATAAATGTGCATGTAGTTAGATGAATACTTTTGATACATAATACTATTGATAAACAGAAGGGATGTAAGTAAATTTCTTCAAGAGGCTCAGAAAATATAGAATAAAGGAGTGGCAAGGTTAAATGTATATTTCCCATGGAACATTCCATGATAGAGGAGTACTGTTATTTGTTGTTGAAAACGGAAAATTTAAAGAACTTTTTAGAGATATACAGAGAAGATACATCTGAAAGTTTTGTAAAAATCGTTGCCTTGGTTCCAGGAGATAAAGACGTAATTAATATATAGCAATGCCTCAAATAAAGAAATAGAACAAGTTACGTTTTTCAATAACAGAATCGATACACTGACAGCCTGTAAAACACATATGTACGCCCACATATATAAATATATATATATATATATATATATATATACATATATATATATATTTATATATATATATATATATACATTGGGGGGGGGGGGTAATTTAATCTATAAATGTCACTTCTCGATGCAGACGGTATATGTAATCAAAAAAGGAAAGTACAGGTAATAAACAATTGTCTGCGAAATTATGATAAAAATGACCTCTGGAGAGTGAGAAACTCAGATACTCTAGTTAACTGGGAGATCAACAAATGCTCTCATACAACATAGATTTGGTTTTTATTTTTGTTTCTTCCGCATTTAATGTAAATATGAAAATGTAAAGACAAAACCCTCGATTTATTCGGATCTGTCAGTGTTAGTGGAAATTATGGTCTTCCCTAATGCAAATTCATGGCCAATCACATTGGAAATTTCCATATTGAAAGATCAAGATTATAAACAAGGTGTAAAAGAAGTTGTTTATACATAAAGAGTTTCCAAACGGGACAATTTTGAAAACATTAAATGGTCTATTAATATTTCAAAGATAAAACGAAAAGAAGAGAAAAGAAGGTTACATAAACTGGAAAAAAATTACCTGAAGCAGAGGAAAATTTAAACCAGTCAAATCAAACTAATAAATATACTTCCGCCAATATTCGGCAGGAAATTAAAAAAATATTATGCAAATTATACCGAAGGTATAATATCAGATTCAGAGGGCAATATTCGAACAAGGAGAGGGTTTCGGTTTGTGCCCTGTTAACAGCTGGACTGCTTCATTTGAAGGTTTCAAAAAATAGAGTGAAATTGCGGGAAATTTAGAAAAAATACAGAAGGTGCTACCAGTCTTTGGGAAATGATGAAACACTCCATGTATAAATGTGCATGGAAAGAAACATGGCAAACAATGCATTAGTTTTTCACATACTCGATCAGCATATTCCTCCCTGCACAGATTACAATGCCTGGAAGCTGCAAGTCATTGTCTGTGTCACGAGAAATGAAAATGTATGACGAAGAAACCCTTATTTCAAGCAATATAAGACTGGTGAGCATTAAAGTAAATTCTATAAAACCCAGTAATTTCCCCGAGTGGTGAAAAAGTACAAATATTTGACAACAGGAGGCCAATAACCACGAAATGTGCAAAATTCAAACCGTTATCTGTATAAAATGACTCTTTGTCAAACCGACCTTGACTATCACCATCATGTTAACAACACTTGCTACAGTCGATTTTGTGTAAACGCCGCTATGGTAACCCTGCCTGGGCTTTTAGTATTTGCGTTTACTAATGAAATGCTTATAAAATAAAACGTGATTCCATGTACCGATAGACTTAACTCAGTGCCAGCTCTTATCACTAAAGCCCTGTAAAATCCGTATGGCGAATCCCTGATATTTGTATATTATAAGGCGACACAAGGCTCTTTGAGGACCTGACGATTCCCCCGTATTTGCATATCAGGCCGTCACGCCTCATGTGAATGACATCGTTGCTATGAGAACACCAACAACGTTCCCACAGCTCGACCCGCTTGGTAACATTCGCATTGAAATGATGTATTCAGGTAGTCCACCAGGAGCCTCAATATAGGGGGGATGGGGTATATATACCCCCCTTTTTTTGGCAAGGGGGGATGTAATTATACCCCGCCCCCCCCCCCCCCCCATTTCAGAGAATAATATTATAATATTGCAAATGAGAAATATTAACAAATAGAAATAAAGACTAGATCTATTAACTAAACAATGTTACATCTAATTCTTGCTAAGAATTCACAAAATAACTTATTTTCTTAAACATTATAATTATTTGAATTATGATCAAGTATTATAGTATATATGTGTATATGATAATTATATATATATATATATATTATATATATAGTTGAATATGCCACTCAGAGACGCTGTAAAGGTATATATATATGCGTATATATATATATATACATATATATATATATATATATATATATATATATATATATATATATATATATATACAAAGTCATCCCTCCCTCACCCTGGAAGAAAAATTGACGCCACTGTAATCCACACATGGACCTTTGCAAATGTAAGCGCATATTGTAGACACTGTCACAACAATTTTGTAATGACAGGTCCGGTAAAATAATATCTGCCGAGGTGACAGGAACAGCTGGCAGCAATTATGTGAACCCGTGTATTAATTGCCAAATTGCCACTCGCGACGAATCGTGATCGTTTAAGTCAGCCGGTACATTAATTACAGAATCTGCGTCCAGATTTTGTTGAATATCCGTCTCAACTGCCATCAACTGAGCAATGTGTGCTTCTAAATCTGTTCTTGATGAACTTCAGAGTGGATAAACTCCTCTCACATGCAACCTGTGTTGTCGAGAGAGTTAGCAGATATTTGTAAATAAACTTAAGGCACCATGGTCAAAATTATTAATTCAATTGACTTCAATAAACATTGAATTTTTTTTTAGTAGAATAGAAAAATCAAACAATATCAATGAATTTGTTCATTTTGAGTATAAAAAACGTAACGTTTAAATTGTAGTTTAATTTTTCACAGTTGGATTCGATACCTATAGTAATAGGCCTACTGTTATGACATATCAGACTACTCACACGCCTGTTGTATTCTTTTGCTTTTTGGCAACTAAAAAATGATTACTTAGTAATGCAAGTGAAGTCTAAGTCATTCACATTACCGGCTGAGCTCCGGTTGATTTATAAAATCAGCCGACAGCGAGCTCCTCGCCAATTTTAAAAATCCGGCGGAGATCGGTCGATTTTTATAGATTGTGGTCAAAGATTTTTCTTGCCCCAGAAATGTGAAGGGGCCGACAGGACGTCTTTGGAAGCACGTCCGAACTTCCTCCGAACTCGTCCGACGCAATTTAACAAAGAAACCTAAAAAACTCCTATGTTGTAAAATGTATCTATAATTGTTTTCGTAAGCATGTTTCCTTGACACTTTTTTTTCCAAGCGGTATTTTTTCTTGAAAGAAATACCCGAACAGCTTGATCTCAAAATGGTTAAAAAAATTGCATTGATACCAAGATGATAAATGTTTGAGGTCAAAAGGAGAAACATATACATAGCCTACCTCTAAATTTTACAAATATTTAAGAATGCAGATTGCATTATATACAAAATAGAAAAATTCACCATAGAATACCATTCACACTCCAGAGAGTCCAGTTCCCTGTTCTCATCGCCTTTGCCATGACAATCAATAAATCCCAAGGACAAACATTTGATAAACTGGGAATCTCTAGAGCGCGGTCGTACCGGAACATATTCGTCCAAGACAGCCAGACTCGGACCCAAAACATAAACACAAAGACAGAACTCTTATACCAAATTTTTTCTTCAAAGAGATCTTATGACGGTTATATTGTACTATGAAAGACTATTAAACATCAGAATTGGTCCGATATTTTAATAGGTTTGTGATATATGATTGGTTATGTGACAATGTTATGACATGCAGCAACTATTTTGATGCTGATGTACCACAGAATGATATACCATGATGTGTTTATCAAAAGTTAAATGATTTAAATTGACTTCAGTAAATATTATATTTATTTGAAAGCTAAAGACCTAATTAGCTGCAGTAGGTTTTACTATAATCTGTTTCACCAGTTTGCTCATGAAAATTTGGCAATTATTCTGGTGAGCTCAATATTTTCACACAGCCTGAACTTAAAGCTGATGAGGGACCAAAGGCCTATTATGAGATGTACACTTCATAACAAAAACCAGCGTTAAAATTTTGCAACCTTATGGCTCTCAAGAGACATGGCTTCTGGCATGGATTGCAGACGATTAATTGTATTCGCAAAAACAGAGTCTGCGGATAATATGTTTTCAGTCGGGCGCCGCTGCCGCTTTTCTCCGGAGAACTCCTCTGTAACCGCTGGGCAGATTTTTTTGAAATTCGGGATTATGTGAACTAATGCGCCCTCATTTTTTGTTGACCTCTGACCTTTCCTCTCTGCCCAGCGTCCATTTGTGCGTCTGTTTCCACACATAAACGCACATATCTCGGGAACCGTTTGACCGATCAGGCTAAAAATGTAGCCCTTGGATAGCTTTATAACACATAACAAATGGTCGCGCCACCTGCAACCATTTTTGCACAGTGTCCATCTGTTCATCTGCCTTGGGATAAAATCAGTCATATCTCGGCAGTGGTTTGACTTATCCAACTGAAATTTTGCAGGTTTATACACCCTGGACAGATTTCTTGATTTCATGACAGGTGGCGCCACCTACATTCACGTTTACGCTGCAGATATGAAAGCTCATATCTCGGAAACCGTTTGACCGATTGGGCCAAAATTTTGCATGTATATAGATCTCACATAGATCTTTATCATACGCAAAACTGGTGGCGCCTCCTGTAACCATTTAGCACAGCGTCCGTCTGTTTGTTTGCCGTGGGATAAAATCACTCATATCTCAGTAGTGGTTTGACTGATCTGCCTAAAATTTGCATGTTTATACATCTTGGATAGCTTTCTCGATTTTATGGCAGGTGGCGCCATCTACATTTATGTTTACGCTGCAGACATTCAGGCTTATATCTCAGGACTTGTTTGACATATTCCCCTGGAATTTTGCATGTGTTTAGATCTCACATAGATCCTTATCATACGCAAAACTGGTGGCGCCTCCTGCAACGATTTTATCACAGCATCATTCTGTTTGTCTGCTGTCTGATAAAATCACTCATATACAAGTAGTGGTTTGACTTATCTGCCTAAAATGTTGCATATGTATACAACTTGGACAGCTTTCTGGATTTTGTGGTAGGTGGCGCAACCTACATACACATTTCGACTGCAGACATCCATGCTAATGTGCAACACACCTCACTTTATTTTTCCCTTGCCACTCAATCCATGCCTCACTTCACCCATCCCACTCTGATTTCGGCGGATACACGTAGTCGCTTGTCGACTACCCGTATTCTAGTTTAAATTTATTTAAAAGTATTTATGAACAGTTATCAGCAAACCAGGAGCGTTTAAGTGTAGTTTTTAGCTCAGCTGACTTTCAGTCGTGCTGAGCTATAGCGATCACTCTTTTTCCGTCGTCCGTCTGTCCGTCCGTCTGTCCGTCTGTCCGTTAACCTGGCACAAATCGTAAACGCTGGACTTAGAATCTTGTAACTTTACATTCTGAGAGGTCAATGAAAAATCTCCTTGGAAACCAGAAATTAGGTCTCTGTTACCCATATCCTTCGAGCTATGGGGCCCCAAAGTACCCCCCAGAAAAGTCAAAAATTTCATACAAAAACTTCAATATCTCATTAACTACTTGACTGATGGTCATGATTTTTGGCATACATATTGACCATGAGATGTGTCATCACTTCCTGCAGACTGGTGGCGCCACCTGTATTTTTCGATTTTTTACGATTTTTTTTCTCTAATTTTGATACATTTAAAAATGTGAACATCTGTTAACAAGGCACAAATCGTAACGACTGGACCTAGAATCTTCATTCTCGACACACTGAGAGACCTATGAAAAGTCTCCATGGAAACCAGAAATTAGGTCTCTGTTACCCATATCCTTCAAGCTATGGGGCCCCAAAGTACCTCCCAGAAAAGTAAAAAATTTCATGCAAAAACTTCAATATCTCATTAAATACTTGACTGATGGTCATGATTTTTGGCATACATATTGATCATGAGATGTTCCATCACTTCCTGCAGACTGGTGGCGCCACCTATATCGTTCAATTTTTTACGAATTTTTTTCTCTATTTTTGAGACCTTTCAAAATGTGAACATCTGTTAACAAGGCACAAATCGTAAAGACTGGACCTAGAATCTTAATTCTTGACACACTGAGAGGTCCATGAAAAATATCCTTGGAAACCAGAAATTAGGTCTCTGTTAACCATATCCTTCGAGCTATGGGGCCCCAAAGTACCCCCCGGAGTAGTAAAAAATTTTATACAAAAACTTCAATATCTCAATAACTACATCACTGATGGTCATGATTTTTGGCATACATACTGATTATGAGATGTTCCATCAGTTCCTGCAGACTGGTGGCACCACCTGTATTGTTCGATTTTTCACGATTTTTTTTCTCTATTTTTGAGACCTTTAAGGATGCTGTCATCTGTTAACGTGGCACAAATCGTAACGACTGGACCTAGAATCTTCATTCTCGACACACTGAGAGACCTATGGAAAGTCTCCATGGAAACCAGAAATTAGATCTCTGTTACCCATATTCTTTGAGCTATGGGGCCCCAAAGTACCCCCAAGAAAAGTAAAAAATTTATACAAAAACTTCAATATCTCATTAACTACTTGACTGATGGTCTTGATTTGTGGCATAACTATTGATCATGAGATGTGTCATCACTTCCTGCAGACTGGTGGCGCCACCTGTATCGTTGGATTTTTTATGAATTTTTTTCTCTATTTTTGAGACCTTTAAAAATGTGAACATCTGTTAACAAGGCACAAATCGTAAAGACTGGAACTAGAATCTTAATTCTTGACACACTGAGAGGTCCGTGAAAAATCTCCTTGGAAACCAGAAATAAGGTCTCTGTTACCCATATCTTTTGAGCTATGGGGCCCCAAAGTACCCCCCCAGAGTAGTCATCAGTAGTTCCATCAGTTCCTGCAGACTGGTGGTGCCACCTACATTGTTTGATTTTTTTTACGATTTCTTCCTCTATTTTTGAGACCTTTAAGGATGCTGTCATCTGTTAACGTCGCATAAATCCTAACGACTGCACCTAGAATCTTCATTCTCGATACACTGAGAGACATATGAAAAGTCTCCATGGAAACCAGAAATTAGGTCTCTGTTACCCATATCCTTTGAGCTATGGGGCCCCAAAGTACTCCCTAGAGTAGTCAAAAATTTCATACAAAATCTTCAATATTTCAATAACTACAACACTGATGGTCATGATTTTCGGCATACATATTGATCATGAGCTGTTCAATCAGTTTCTGCAGACTGGGTTCGCCACCTTTCCTTTTTTTTTCAAATTTTTACGAATTTTTTTTCTCTTTTTTTTTGAGACCTTTAAAGATGTGGTTATCTGTCAACAGGGTACAAATTGCAACAACTGGACCTAGAAACTTCATTCTTGTCATGCAAGGAGGCCCATGAAGAGTGCCTGTGGAAACTTGAAATTAGGTCTCTGTTACCCATATCCTTCAAGCTATAGGACTCTGAAGTATCTCTCAGAATAATGGACAATTTGATACAAAAGCTGAAGTATCTGAACAACTAATGCGGAGATCACCATGATTCTTTGCATGGATATTGACCATTAAGTGTTTTTATTAGTTTCTGCAGACTGGTGGAGCCACCTGTATTTTTGTATCCTCCAAAACAAAGTTTTGCAGAAACTATGTTTTTGACCGGGTTCCTCCGCCGCCGCCACGTTTGTTTCCAGAGAGCTCCTCTGAGAAAAATGGACCGATTTTTCCGAAACTTACACCAATTATCTAGTCACATGTGAACTAGTGCCTAACCAATTTGTGTTGACCTCTGACCTTTCCCCTCTATCCAGCGTCCATTTGTGCATCTGTTTCCACACAAAAACCCTCATATCTCGGGAACCGATTGACCAATCAGGAAATAAAATTTATACAAATGTAGCCTTTGGATTGCTTTATAACATACACAAAAATGGTGGCGCCACCTGTAACCATGTTTGCACAGTGTCCATCTGTTCATCTGCCTTGGGTTAAAATCACTCATATCTCTGCAGTATATTGACTAATTCACCTGAAATTCGGCATGCATATACATCCAGGATAGCTTTCTTGATTTTATGACAGATGGCACCACCTACATTCACGTTCAAGCTGCAGACATCCAAGCTCATATCTCAGGAACCGTTTGACCGATTGGGCCAAAATTTTGCATGTGTATAGATATCACATAGCTCTTTATCATACGCAAAACTGGTGGCGCCACATGCAACCATTTTTGCACAGCGTCTGTCTGTTTTCTGCCGTGGGATAATGTCACTCATATCTCGGCAGTGGTTTGACATATCTGCCTAAAATTTTGCAGTTTTATACATAGGATAGCTGGATAGCTTTCTTGATTTTATGACAGGTGGCGCCACCTACATTCTAGTTTACGCTGCAGACATCCGAGCTCATATCTCGGGAACCGTTTGAACGATTGGGCCAAAATTTTGCATGTGTATAGATCTCACATAGGTCAACTGGAGGGGCCACCTGTAACCATTTTTTCACAGCGTCTGTCTGTTTGTCTGCCGTTGGCTAAAATCACTCATACACATGTAGTGGTTTGACTTTTCTGCCTAAAATTTTGCATATGTATACAACTTGGACATCTTTCTGGATTTGTGGTAGGTGGCACAACCTACATACACATTTAGGCTGCAGACATCCATGCTAATATGCAACATACCTCACTCTATTTCCCCTTGCCACTCAATCCATGCCTCACTGCAACCGTTCCACTCTGATTTTGGCGGATACACGTGGTCACTTGTCGGCTACCCGTATTCTAGTTTTTAAAGTTTACACATTTTTTCTCTATTTTTGAGATATATAAATAAAGACTAAATCTTGGCCTGTTGGTTAATCTGTTTGATGCTTCAGTCGAATGGGTATATACTACCATTCTGATGATAAAATTTCCTTTAGCGAATCTCTTCCCTGTCAGCTGAGCGACATGACCCAAGGGTCACTTGTTTGAACATGTGGCCAGTGACCTTGCCCCTCATGAATGGAGTTAAGGTGTTGTAAAATATAGATGTTGATTTTTTTTATATGACTTCAATATTTTTCAAGGTATAATTTTAATTTACCTATAATTAGTTAGGCATATATCCCATTCCTTCCTCACAGTTTATCATCTGGAATTTATCTTCCAGTTTTTATTTGCTAGAAAAATCTGCCAGTTTATGAATATATTGCTTTTTTCAATGGGCACCTTACTGTGGAACAGACTATAGTAATGATTAGAGGCAGTTTTACTAAACGTGTTCTTGTTATTGTGCCCATATTCTGCTTTACATATCAATACATATTTGTTATGTAATCCATTTTTATGTGTAAAATATGATTTTAATTTTCAAATTACTCATAAATTTTCACTAACTATAACCTTTATATATTTTTTCTTGAATTTACCGGCCGTGACAAGAAAAGTACAGATATGCTAAGGATGAAGAAGAATACAAACATTTACTTGAATCCTTGAATTAATGTGGTACCCCGCCTTAAGAGTGGTACCCCGCCTTAAGACCACTTCACAATTGCGACCACCCCACAACTACGGCCATTTTTTTTATTCCCCTGTATTGTCTATTTTATGCATTTGATTTTGATTCCTTTTTGAAGGGATCGAGAGAGAAACACAAATAGCAACATTACCAAAGATTTCGTGCTTAGTCACAAAAACCAGTTAAAAACATTATGCGCATACCTCCGCCATGAGTTGTATCCGCATAAATAAATAATCCTTTAAATATATGATATATTTCTCACTACCAACATTTATTTACTTATATTCTTAGAAAATATTAGCTGATATCGACTGTTAACATTATTTGATTAAAATGAGAATTAAATACCCTTCCACAAAAGTTAAATGAAAATCATTTAGGACATTTGGAAATTTTGAATAAAACTCATAAATATAAACAGAGTGTTCTGTTTATTAAGTCTCCGACTGATTCATGGTGAATAAACGAGTGACAAAGCTGCGACGTTTCGGGGGGGGGGGGGGGGTGTTCTGAGCCCGCCATCTGCCCAGCTACAACAGGTTACTTGAGAAATAAGAAGAAAAGGCTTAAGATTATCCAGGATACCTGGGAGAGCAACCACGAGCTAGGTACAGCAAAGAATCGGAGGGACAGTTAGCACGATCTAGTGGTCCATTTAGAATTTTCTATGATATCGCTCGGACGCACACTTACACACACACACACGCACATCCTTTCTTTTCCTCCTGGTCTGCTTTCACACACATTGTTTTTTATTGCATCGGAACTGTTGAGCATGTTTTATACTTTAAAATATGTATGCATGCTAATGGATATATCACATAATCTGAAATCTTTGACTTTTCTTTTGTATAATCATACCGATATATGTCTTTATATTTGAACTGCATAAGAGTCCACCTGGCTACGCGGCTGCCCACACATAAAATAAACAAGCATTTTACAACATGTTTCAAAGCAAAGAAGTTTATTTGCTTATCAGTTTTAGGTATAGACAGCCTGATAAGTATATTTAGCACAGAGTACTGCGGTCACTTTTAATGTGGCAGATATTACTTGTAAGTAATTTATAAAACAGACCTTTTAAAGATAAAGATTTGGCCAACGCTTTTACAAGCCTGTTGTAGCAAATACAACCGCGGCCACATCCACTACCAAAGCCAGACTGAAGGCTCAAAGGCTGATTTCGGTCTCTCGTTTGCATCTCGAACTATCGGGAAGAGTGCTGAATCCTGCTCCTGTCCATCACTTTCTTCGTCACTAAGGGCCCTGGTTGAAAAAAAAAATAAATAAATAAAACCTTACTTGTAATCAAATTAAAAAATAGCGAAAACTGATCCTTGTGTCATTCTAGTATCATGAATTTTCTATATTCATCATGTTTATCGTGCATTTTATAAACTGCTGCTTATGATGCAAAGGTATGATCTAATCAAAGTTTCCAAACATTTTTTTCGTACTGGTAGAGATGCCATGTAATGGCTCCAATACAAGGACACCCCCAACGACGATAAAATACGGACAATAACCCTCCCCTCCAGACAACTACCCCTGGCAACTATCACTACAACTAGTAGAATTGTTTCTGTGGTTAGGACTTCAGGGAATAAGTAATGTTTTGTAAGCATACGCATGTGAAACATTAATAGAAAAATGTTTCCTTGAGATGCAACATATTTTATTTTTAAATGATGACAGTTGAGACAAGAAGTCCCCACCGTCCAACAGTGCCTGTCATGAAGAGAATCGTTTCTAATAGAAACGACCTCTGGCGGAAGGGTGCGACCTTATGATCATTAATGTGACATCCGACCTCACTATCAGCACATCGAATGGCATAAAGGTGGATGCCGAAATAATATCAATGTCTTTTTCTTTCTTTGAAGGCATATCAGAATTGTTCGTCCATTTCTGTCTGTACTGTGTGAACTGTTCTGTTGCTGGCAAACGAATGACTTCGGATAATGGGTCCCGAAAAAACGTAATCACGTGATCGTTAGTAAGACCAGTTGAACCATGGAGTTATACTACATACTATACCATACTACAACCAGTCGCATGATTTCTCGCCAGTCATTCAGACTGGTCCCACAATCAATACTGGTCTTCACGACTTGTCACACGAATGACCTTGTGATCGATCGATACCAATCCTGGTTGATCTTGTAGGATTTTCCCACAGATAAAATAGATCAACACAGCAATTTAAGTTTTAAATCAACAAATTGCCGATAGGTATGTCCACATTTGGAATCAATGTTATTACTAAGCCAAACATATAAAGCCAGTCAATTAGTTAAATGGGATGTTCAGGCAGCTAATAGAAAGTCACGCCGGTAAATGAAATTTCGCCTCATGTCGTTTCTTAGCTCGGCTGACTAAAAGTCTTATTTTTTGTTTATGCTCATTTGACTTTTTAGAGCATTTTATTTCAGTTAATAAATTTATGTTTATATTATTATACCTTGGCTCATGTCCCTTATTCTATTATTTACAGGGTTTCATTTTAGCAGGGTCTTTTCCTTTTAACTTATAAAATGCTAATATATTTGTAAAACCAAAAGAAAAAAGTATATTTTGTATATGCTGAAATGTTCCAAAATTCATCTGAGCAACGTGACCGATGGGCCCCTTGTTTACTCTTAGCACTTCAATATTATTTAACTAAGTGGCGCTTCATTCAGACCCAAGAGAATAAGCGACGTTTTGCAATTTGCCACAGGACAGCCTGATTAACCTAAAACCATAAACCATATGCAACCTATCAATAGGCCAGTCCAGCTCTGGTAAAGAGGGGTGTCAGGTAGCTCTGGTATCTTACAATCCAACAACCAAAGGTTCCAATGATCATACGATTACCTACCACCAGTACAAAGTAGTCATAACCACTTCAAAATCAAAACAAATTTTAGGTGATTGGTTCTGCTACTATATACAAGTCTAGGACCAATCGCTAGGTTTTATAGTCGTGCGATCCTGTGTTACCCACAGATTAACATAATCCTTTAGATCTCAGTATAAGACTATAACATGAACCTCGCACAAGAGATAAGCTATGGTCAAAACACCATCTTATGACTTATGCTTAAACGATGCGTTATATTACGATGCGACACGTACTGCGAAACTTTGCTCAAAATACGATACGTTGCCATGCATGCTCACGGGTGCAGACAGTAAACTGATTGAAGAATTGTTTATTTCACAAATCCATAACTTCAGTTAACCGAACCTATGTTCCCGAACCGTTCGGGCATTCGAGGTTTTACTATACCTATATCATGTGGCACTTAGCCAATCAGATAACTAATTCTGACCAATGATGATCGGCTTAACACGTGCTTCGCCGCTGACTATTATTAACTGCCAGAGGTTATAGGTATCATATAAGAATTTCACTTTTTTTGTAAGCGTATACCATAAACGTATCGATATAAGGATATCTGACGAAACCGATACGCTATTTGACATTGGATCGCGATGTATAGGTGCACGGTGCAATCATTTCAGCCCCTCTAATGACTGATCCCTTTTCGATCGCTTTAGGTTATTTTCATACTATATTTCTTAATTACAATATCCCTTAGATTTAGTTTTTAATTATATTTATTCATTGTGAATTTTTTAATCACCTCCCATCTCAATCCCCTCCTTGTGCACGGTTTAGATTCCTTAGCTAAAATTCATTTTCAGAAAGGGCTGGATTTTTTGGGCATTATATGTCTTGTATTTATCTCTGGACATTGTGTCCTGAATAATATTTACACCCATATTACAGCTAAATTTATTCCATACATGTATGAGTATATCAAAGTGTAAGGATGTTTAGAATTTTTTTCAGGTGTACAGTAAAACTCCTTAGTCCGGTCACTATTAGGTTTCTTTTCATAAACAAAGGTTGGCGTCTCGTTCGCGAGGGTTCCAGAATCGCAATATTCATGAAAGGGAACAAAAAACCTTCGTAAAAAAAGACTCTACATACATTCACAGATGTGAACATCCATCTCATGAATATAATTTATACGCTTGTAGCGTAACAAAGCAAGATGAATAATATGAGATATTTAATATCATCTGCCTATTATGAACAAGAATGTCCAGTCGTTCCATTTCCCTGGGTCCTTGTCAAACTGGGAAGATTTTTCGAACACATTTTATCATTCATTCAAAAAAGGATATTTTCCGAGTTGTCTTGTGTATGATGCAAACGCGAAATTCGAACCCTCGGGAAACGCTGAAAAAAGCGAAAACCCCTCGCGAACATGAAGTCCATCACAGTATTCTCTTATCAGTTTTAACTGGATAAAGGCACTTACTCATTGTTCAGCCCCTCCTTCAGGCTCCGTTTAAACTCTTCCTGGTCTTCTTCTTCAGCTGAAAAATAAGAACTTTTCGGATAACGACGCTTTACTGTAGTTTATTTGGAAAAATAAAAGTAAAAATGGTTATGTGTGAGTTCAGATTAAAAATAAGCCTTAAAATTTAGGTTATCAATAATTAATAAAGAAAGATTTCCCTGTGAAAATGGATTGTGAAGGTTCATTTTGTCATTATATATATATGTATGCCTGAAGGCATATGGATAGGGAGAACAATTGATCATCATGAAATGAAAAATAATTTTATCATGTTGATATTTTAAGTTTTAATTAATGAGAGAGAGAGAGAGAGAGAAAGAGAGAGAGAGAGAGAGAGAGAGAGAGAGAGAGAGAGAGAGAGAGATTAAATGCATCGTTTCTTACATGCTGCCTTACATAGAGCCACCACTGCTATCAGTCCCAGGACAATGTACACCTTCATGCTGATCTGTGGGATGGGTTGCGCCTGTCAATGTGATTTTCCTAGTCAGACGGAATGCTTGTTGTTGAAATTATAACTGTGTAGCTGAGACAAGCGCATGGTTATATCAATAGCGACTATCTGATGTTTCCGTCCTTGTGAATGAAATCCAGCGAATCATCGAAGCGGTCACATTTCTGTGTGGGTGTGAACATTGCCACGTGTACGCATGCCACATTATCTGCCTATCGGAGTTAAGCATTTCTACCCGTTCTCGTTGGCTACGGTAAATTGTTAAGAATTATTCAGAATAAGTGATTTTTTACATTATTATAGACAAAATATAGACAGAATTTATTTTTAAAATTATATAAAAGAGGCCCAAACTTCAGGGGTTGGTAGATGATATACAGGGAAAACAAATACAGCCAGGTATCCTAATCCCCCAAGGTCTGACATGATTCATCCTGCATGCATTCTAGTTCTCATCACAGAACGTCATTGTGACGTCATTGCCATTGTATTTAACAACCATGATGAGGCACGGTTCCATGACGACGAAGCAATGTCAAGTTATAACTACAGATCATCCAAAAATATCAAAATCAGTTCTCTATTTAGCAAGGAGGAAGTGATAACATTTTGGTATGACTTGGTTAAAATACGTAAAACGAGAAATTTAACGAGACAGTCGGCAAAATGGAACGAATTTGGATTGATCCGGGTCCAGACCGCATTTATGAAAGTTGTAGCAATCCGTCTTATTGTCTTTCTTTCGACTTTAGCCCATTTTTCATTAGGAATTTTCTAATATTTCGCTTCGCACACAAATACACGCATACATTCATCCTGTCTCTTCTCCTGGTCTGCTTGCACAAATTAGTATTTCTTTTTTTTTTAAATGGTTAAGCATGTTATTTTTTACTCTAAAATATGTATGCATGCCATGGATATATCACACAATTTTACATTTTATTTGCAAAGATATACATATTTAACATATCCGGATAAAATATAAAGTGTTTCCATTGTCCTCCGTGTTACGTTTCACTTTCATCCGAGTCTACCCCTAAAGAATTCCGTAATAGAGCATTGTTTACCAGCTTGTGACTGAAGAGCTGTTATTCTTTGGTCCATCCTGTAAAATGTGCGTCAATATCGAACAGTTCGCTGTAGTTGGAGCTCTCGAAATATCACAAGACGGTCTTTATGGCCTTGCGGATGTTTGTGGATGTTGGAGAACTATTTCCTCAGAGTCACAGGTCCGACTGCCTGTCACTGTTTTCAACGATATCTTGATCGCTCAAAGGCTGTGTCGTTCCGATGTTCTGATCGGCATTGACGAATTCCTGAGGAGATATACGTGCACTGTGGTCAAAACCGAGGCTATATGTAATTCAGTGTAGAAGCGGAAGGATACTGTTTGCTTCTGGAATGTCTTGCTGATCCGTTTCATTAGTCTGATCATCCCTGGGTATAACGCCTCTGTGTTTCCAACAATTGCTGTTGACGGAATCCCAGGCACGCTTCGTCCAGCGAACTGCGTCTCTGAGGACAATCGCCTTAAACACCGTTCACTCGGCTGATGAAAGCTAACCCCAAACAACTCAAGGGTGTTAAGTCATTAATTAACTAGTGGCACCGGATACTTGATCCATAAGCAGTGAGCCGTAACATGTTGTAAACACAGACGATGCCATGTCAGCTGATCCCGAGCGATAACACACCGGCTTGATGAAATATTCCCGACTTGTCTTAGGTTGGAACCCGGAAGTTGGCATATGATCAAGGGAATGTGGCACATTTGGGTAAAAAAAAACACACCTGGAGAATGGCGGATAGCGAGACTGGCAAATGAACGAGGTAAATAAGTAGTAAGGAATTCGGGACTTCGTCATTTGTTGGCGGTAGGCGAGGATGCCGGATGAACAAGGGGTGAATGAAAGAGGTAAGACTGTATTACTTTTAAGTAAGTATCTATAACAGAGCATTTAAAGGTAAAGCTTTGACCAGCACTTTAACATGCCTGTTACAGAAACCTCAACCGCGGCCAAACACGCAACCAAATCTAGGTTGAAGCACTGAAGCCTGATTTCGGTTCCTCGTGTGCATGTCGAACGATCGGGAAGAGAGCTGAATCCTGCTCCTGTTCATCACTTTCTTGATCATTAAGGGCCCTGGTTGGAAAAAATAGAACCTTGCTTGAAATGAAATTAAAATAATAGCAAAAAAAATGATCTTTGTGTTATTCAATTAACATGATTTTTTATGAAGTGTTCATCCTATATTCATCATGTTAATAATGCATTTAATAAATTGCTGCTCATTTTGAAAAGGTATGACCTGATCGAAGTTTTAAAACATTTTCCTTCTTTTGGAGTCGTGGAAAACGTCGGAAATACGTCGGTGTTTTGTATAAGTTTTTGTACAGGTAGAGATACCATCCAATGGCTCTAATACAACTACCCCGGGCAACTTCCCTTATATCTATACAAATTCTTTCTCCTTATAGGACTTCACTATCATTACATCAAATGGCATAAGTTAGATGCCGAATTAACTTCGTCTTTTTCTTTCTTTGAAGGCATATCAGAATTGTTCGTCCATTCCTGTTCTGTACTGTGTGAACTGTTTTGTAGCTGATGATCGTTAGTTAGACCAGTAGAACCATGGAGTTATTGATTGATTGTTAATCTTTATTTCCTTCGAAAGTCCGAAGAGTACAATCAAATGTACTACATATGAAACATGACAAGAAAACTAATAATAAGAAATAATTAAATCAGTTCTGAAACGTGAAAAATACAAGATTACAAAAAGATGTAATAATGTTACAATTAATGTGTTGTATTGGCAAAGAGAGTAATGATCTTTTTATGAAATGAGAAAAATAGGCAACGTTTGACTTGAAAATTACAAGGCTTCTGTTTCTGGTCTAACTTCTTTAAAGAACAAAGCTGCCCGATAAATATACAGAATAGAAACTTCATATGTCCAGTCTGGACAATCTGTCAAATCTTTACCAAGAAAGGTAGCAACAAATTCGAAATCGTCAAGAATACTAAGTGCAGCGCTAACTGTGAAGGGAAGTTCATCTAATATGAAGTTCCAGATGTTAGTTCTTCTTTCAATAGTATTTGAACATGATAAAGATGCATCAAGTAACGGAGAATTATACATCTTGCGACAAAGAGGGCAAAGTTGAGACGATGGTAAACATGTCTTACGCAGATAATAACTGCGCCGAGTATCAGAATATACTAAATGATCCAGGAATGTCACTGGCGGCGTACCATATTTTACAAGGAATATACGGCTCACTTTGTACAGCTCTTAGCATTCTGAACTCAAGTGTACCTCTTGTTCTTATATCAAAGTGGAGGACACCTTGTTTATAATCTGATACTGAACAATTTTTTTCCATCTATTCTGATTACAAAACGTCATAGTCTCCATATATGAAATTAGAGAGTTATTCAGACTGTATGATCTGAACAATCTAACAATGTCAGAAAAAAAACCCACTAGAAATATTACAATTACATTTACTCAGGAAATGCCAAAGTTTAAAATTGAGTAAACTTCTAGAGATATTACCATACGGCAAATTGCACAGTATACCAAAGAATAATAATTAAGCCCGGTCAATGAACAGCTCAATACTAGGCATACCAAAAAGCCCAATGCAAATTCAATTCTAACAAAACGTTTAATAATCTGGCTAATTTTTATTAAGAATCGATGCATTATTTCCAGACAAATTAAGTCAGACCCTGAAATTGAATTCCATATCTCGGCTCCATATAACACACCTGGCATAACAATAGTCTTGTACAGGATAGCTGCTGTGAGCGGATAAAAACCTTTTGGTCTAACTCCTTACCCCGCCAGAGACAAAAAAGAACCCCTCTCTTTTCTGTTCGCAATATCTATCTTATCTTTACGCTTAAGGTCACTATAGTTAGAGTTAATCCATGATGAATATAAAAATCAGTTTGTGAGATTACAGAATTCCCAGGTTTCCAAGATCTTAGCACACTCCACTTATTATATTTTTTTATACTTTCGTCGAATGTCATAATTTTAGTTTTGTTCAGATTAAACTGAAATTTCCACTTCTGACTGTATAAATAGCAAGTGTCAATCATATTTTGCAACCCGGATATTGTTAAAGATAACCCTACGATATCATCAGCTTTATTTGGCGAACCTATATACATGCCACCAGCATTAATACCAAAGCCACCCGCTATTAGTGGACACAGTAAATCATTTATATACAACATGTATAACCACGGCGAAAGAATCCCCCCCCCCGTTTGCCTGACTGAACGCTGCACAGAAAACCATTAACTTCTTATGCCATCATATAGGGCACAGCTTGTTACGTTAGCGTAAGCTTGTTCAATGAATCTCCATAATTTGCCTCTAATACCAAGTTTGATACGAAATACCATCTTGCAAAATGAATAAAGCATTCAGTGCCGATAAATTAAATTCTTTTATTATGCAAATTTTAAAGGATCAGGAAATATCAGCGGATCATGTGCAATATAGGCAAGCAGTCTATTTAAAATAATCTTCTCCCATAATTTATACATTACTGTTAATAAGGTTATACCTCTTTGGCAATCAGGGGAACGTCTGTCGTTTAGACAATTCTTCAATATAAGAACTATTACCCCCTTTTTCATATTATCGGGTATATATTCGAATTTGTGAATAAGATTATAAAATATAAACAGGCGATCTATTATGCACCCTCCGCCATATTTAATATGTTCTGTGACAATACCATCTGTTACTCTCGCCTTCCCACATCTCAACGAGTCCACAGCTTATTAATTTCAGCTTTTTCCAAAGGTCTATCCAGTACCTCTGAGTACATTTCCCCAGACTGCGCTTCTATCTCTGAGACCCTATCTTTGACCTCATTTTGAAAGTTATTGGGAATTCCGGTTTCATTTTCTTCATATTTCTATGAAAAGTACTTTCCCAAAGTTCTGCAATCTCTTTTTTATTCTTCAGTACGCGGTCCCCAAAATCGTAGTGTCCACCCCATTCACAGAACGTTTACCCTTTTTCTTCACAAGACCCCAAAATTTATTAATATCGACTGATGCAGACTTGTCTATATCTTTGTATACCTCCCTTTCTAACATTGCCATATAATCCCGCATTTGTTTTTTAAATTCTCTTTTTGACATTTTGTAGTCCATATAACTACGATCATTACGCCTTCCTAAATTAATCAACAATATCCATTTGTTTCTCGTATTTTCATGATATGATCTTAGAAAATGTTTCCACCTGGGTCTAAGATGCTTACAAAAACGGTGCACCGGGATTGCATTAATGGCCGTAGACAACATTGCCTGAACTATATTCACGTAGATTTTATCAATATCACGAACAGTCTGATCCTCGGATATATTTATACTATAAAGAGCTTGTTTTAATTGGAAAGTGTAATTTACAGTGACCTTACGCCAAGTTAGTTTATACCAGACTAATCGACTATTTGAAGTTACCTGTTCATCTATAAGGTATTGGTAAACAAACTATCGGTTTAACTTGATAGGTAGATGGTCTGATAAGTTCATTTCCTCTTCATTGGTTATTTTACAATTAGAAATGAAACTTATTAATTCCTCCCTAACAAAGACATAGTCAATCAAGGAACACGATATGCAAGTTTTGTATGGATCGAAAGTAAAAGCTGGTCCATCACATAATACATCCGTGGTTAACGATTGAATCCCAAAATTATCAAGAAATGGCTGTAATATTCCCCCCCCCCTCCAAATGCTTCCCTACATATCTCTTTCCTGAAACCTCACAGTTAAGATCACCCAGTATTATGACATAACCATACATAAACAATTCATCCACAAAATCGTATACTTTTCTATATACTCTTTGTAAAGCGTAATCGAATACCTTGAACACGGCAAGTTAACACTGATTATATATGAACAAGGGACCCGTGGGTCACGGCGCTCAACTGAAGTTTGAATTTTTTGCAAATGCAAAATATGCAAAATATTCTATTGTTATGTTTTTCATAAGTATAAGCATATTAGAAGCTAAGAGGAAAGGGGCCTCCTTCTTGGTTATAGTGCAGTTCTAAATTTATGACTGCAATACTTATACTCTGAAAAGACTGTCATGAAGAAAAACAGTAAAAGTTTTGAGATACTGTGATGCATATGAAAAATTTACAGATGGACAGGCAAGTGGACAGAATGGACTAATACCTTTATTTCATTTTCAAGGGAATAATGCATTTAAGTTTATATATAAGCCTATTTTTTAGCATATCCACTTTTTCCATTAATAGATTTTATCAGATTTATTTTTTTATTTACAAGTTTTATAAATTTGTAATAAAAAATCTGAAAATATAAGTAAAAGTATCAGAATTCTAAGTTGCAATCATTATATATCCAGAGTGCAGCTCATATCGGGTCATATTATGCATACACATGTTTTTTATTATTTTTAAATCACAAATGTTTAAACTGAAATTAAAAGAAAACAATGCCAGAAAATGGCATCTTCAAGATTATTCCTTGAATCACTATTAAAAAGTTTTTTTACATTGTAGTTTTCAGTACATTCACCGAAATAATAGATTCAGTAAATTTTATAAAATAAAAACATCTTTTCAAATAAAGTATACACACTGTTGGTTAAATGAGGGACAAACAATATCATTGTGCTAATTACTATCTCAGCTACATTTTATAACTGGAATTAAAAGTCAATTTCACACCTGGTAAAGTTTTAACTCTTCTGAAGTAAGGTATTACTTATCTGATGAACATCCACATTTTCATAGCATTACACCACTTTGTGGACACAATTAAATGTGTACTTTAATCACTGTAACCCTAGTGGTACAATACACAATCTAAAATGTAGCATGGCCTAGAATAAGAATGAATCAAATACAGAAAATTAGAACATTAATTTAGTTTATACACCATTGGTGGGGGGGGGGGGGGGGGTTGCAGGGAAGAGGGGAAGCCAGCTAGTAGTGGCCAAACTAAGCCAAGGCAAGCTGCCTTGAGTATGTTACATAACATAAGTGAAGGCTGTACTACTAGGTGTAAACAAGACTTGATGTTATTTTTTCTAAAAATATATTTTTTAATTTGCAAAATAATAAATTTCTAAAAATAACACTTGATTCAGGATTGGAAAAGTTGTATACATTGGATCGGTAACAGCAATTGGTTAAAGAATGTAAGTAATGCCACATATTTTTTTTTTTTGGGGGGGGGGGGGGGGGGGCAGGGTTGCCACATGTGATTCTACATTTGTAAAAGCAGTGTTGCATCACTAATACGTTTACCAAGACAAGGCTGTGGGGACCAGACATGGCTGGTCTGGAGGTTCAAAAAGTAAATACATTAGAGCCTCAGGAAAACTTCAATAACTAGAATAATTTTTAAGCTTTCACATTCAAATTTCAGAATTTAACAGATTAAATCTATATTTATACCGACTGTGAAAAGTAAATCAAATGTTCTTACAAGAAAAAACGTGCCATGGTCAAACTTGGGCAAAATGTAAGGTACCAATTTTTTATTTTTGCCAATATTAAAAAAAAATTAACAGATTTTGATCAAATTTTTGGTCTAGGATAAAATTTTGATTAATTAAAGTTGTATTACAGAAAAAAACGTCCCTAGCTTTAACACTTTTTCTCTTAAGTGATCAAATATCTTTCCTGATTTTTTACAAAGTCCATTATGTTTGGCCCATAACTTTTTAAATTATATATAATACTGACTTAATTTCTGGCATGTACATAGAAACTATATAGAGGAATATTTATGGTAAATATGAAGAAAACCAGATGAGTGGTTTTGTTATTCGGTAGTCCTGAAATGTGAAAATAGATTTTTAAAAAAGAAATTGGGGGTTTTCCTTAATATCTCAAAGGAACGAAGTCCAATTGATCCAATTTTTGGCCTTGTAGGAAATTTCTAACTGTATGCCGAATTTCAGATTCGAAGGTCCAATGGTGTAGAAACGTGCCAGTCTTACGGACGTACATCCGGACGGACGGACGGACTGACAGACGGACGGACGGACAGAAGGACGACGGACAATTGACCACGACTATAGCTCAGATGACTTATAGTCAGCTGAGCTAAAAATCAGGCCGTCCTTTTCTTGTATACAAATTGCCGCCATTCTGTCATTAGATAAAGATTCCTTAGCCCGGACAGTGTACCGAATTGACCTTTTTCCACCAAATAGCCACACCATCATTACCTCTGCGGTGCGATTCATAGGGATCTAGCGATGAGTCTGCAATCGCAAAATTTTGATTGTCAGGAAATAAGGTGTCCAAATAAGGTGTCCAGACTGAGACTGAATAACCCGAACTTTACCTCCCCTCCCTGCCTCTGGCAAAGCCAAGTGGGATTGGGAAACTATTATTGTCATTTTCCTGTGACACAGGTGTACGGTTATTCCAACTGTAACGCTCGGGGTGACCAGTGGACCCTGACTCTGGTTGATCATTTGCTCTCTGTGCATACGACTAATTGTAACCGTGACTGGGTGTTATGCGGCTTTCAATGAACACCAGGCTTTGTCTCAGGAATGACAATGACTCTGTCAGGGAGCTAACCTTAAACTCATGCACCACCATCTCAGCGTCTATGTTCAGAACAATGTTGTTAATTATCCTGAGATCACCATGGATAGATAGTTTAGATAGATGGTTTATTTTTTATATAGCGATAATCATCATAAAAAGATCTCTACTGCCAGTGTCCGTCTCTACTCACTGGGAGGCTTACTAAGTAGGCTAGTTATACAATAGACCATGATATCAAAACATATGCACATAATATATGACCAGTAAAACATAGCATAGCATTTATATATCTATAAATTCAGAAATAGTTTTAAAATAGAATGTCTTCAGATCGGACTTAAAACGTTCATAATTATCCACGAGTCTCAGATGCACTGGTAGGTTGTTCCACAATACAGGAGCTGCGTATCGAAATGACCTACAACCAACTGTTTTCGTTTTTGTTCGTGGTACTCTCAAAGTGATGGTATTGTTAGAACGCGAATTGTATCGAGCATGATCACACAGCAAAAGCATCCCACTGATGTAAATCGGACTAAACCATGCAAAGCTTTGAATGTAAGAATAAATATTTTGTATTCACATCTGTATTTGACTGGTAACCAGTGCAGCATCTTAAGCACAGGTGAAATGTGATCAAATTTAGATACTTTACAAATCAACCGAGCTGCAGTGTTTTGGACTCGTTGCAATTTCTTTAATTTACATTTAGGTAAATTAATGTACAAATCATTACAATAATCCAATTGACTAGTCAGAACCGCATGTATCAATGTCTTCACCGAATCATCTGTTATATACTTCTTGATCTGCTTGATATTATAAAGACTATGAAAAGCATTGCTACATGTGGCATTAATCTGTTTGTTCATACCCATATTTAAATCCAGCCAAAAACCTTAATTTCGTGCCATCACTAAACATTTGACTATATCCACTCCAATCCTGATAGAATCTAGATTAACTTTAGCCAATTGCTGTCTGGTGCCTATCACTAAAACATCAGTTTTACCGTCGATAATTTTCAGTTTATTCTGTAGCATCCAGTGACGTACATCTCTAACACAGTTGTCCATAGCCCGTACAGCAATTTCTTCTCTTCAAGGACGGAAACTCAGGTAGAGCTGATGATCATCAGCATATCCATGTACATGAGGAAGATGGCCTTTGACTATTTCCATTAACTGCCGACAGTACACAGAAAACAATACAGGCCCACAGCAGGATCCCTGGGGAACCCCACACCCCACACAAATATATCAGACAGAGTTCCATTTACTTAAATTCTTTGGGTCCGATCAGGCATATATGATTTAAACCAATTAGTAGTTTGCACATTCCATCATCAATATCAATAATTCTATCTTTCAAACCCTGAACGGTTCGTCTGACACCCTCAACATTGTATTCTTTAATATGTTTACTTCTAACAGAGTCTATTTCGGCATAATCACCGAGTCTACTGTTTAAGTCTCTTGTCAATATCACTAATACTCTCCACAGTTTCTCCTAGTTTTTTCTCAAATAAGAGAACGTGTTTCTAAATTGTCCATGCGCCTGTTGAAGGCAGTTTGTAGCAAATCATGTTTTTAACCAGATCATCCAAAACCATCTAAATATTTGCGATACTTCTCCCTACATCAGGGCCAATAGTCACTGAAGTTTCAGGTGCAGTTCCACGTTCAGCATTCTGAGCCGCCATTCTAGGAATAGGTACAATGTCAATGTTACTTGGAAGGCTGAGGGCCTCTGCCTCTGGATAAGCACTGGGATGCCTGTCACGAATACAAGTTAATTCCTCAGCAAGAGCTCGCTCCGTATAGAAATTGCACCAGGCTGTAAATATCCTTAGCTAACCTAACCTCGATTTTCTAACCATTCGCATGGCGTGGCTTTACACGTTTGATCAGAAGCCCTGCAGGACACCTTGGATCTCTTGAGGCTAGCTTAAACAAAATTTTTTCTGGTCTCCTCAAGACAGGTACCCATTTCAGCAGGTGATGTTAACAATTTCGTCTCAGGGTACATTGGTACTTCCTTCAACAAGGATTTAAACTCTTTAACGGGTCGGCATTGTTTATCAGATTGTTTGTTAATATATTGGGGTTCGGAGGTAACAGCATGACAAATGTCTCTAAATCATTTAGGAACGCAAGAGTTTGATAGAACAATTGGCTGCCATTGTTTGAAATTAACCAAAGCCAATCCTTTTTGTAGTAGCAGGATACAGTTTATGAAACACCTGTGGGGAGTGATAATAAGGGATCCATATTACCACTCCCCTTCATGGTAAGGGCTTGTGCGGTGTGTTAGTATTCTGGGAAAAAAGTCACCAAAATGTTTTTCTGTCTATTTCAGTTATAAATAAGCAAGTCTTTATATTACCAGAAATTCTTGTTCAAAGATTTTCAGCGAGTGTGCATTATACTCTATAATATTTAGACATTAGGGGCACACACACACACACACACACACACACACACACATATATATATATATATTTACATGTGTGCACTTAAAAAAGTTTAAGATTTTACATTGAAATGCATTTCAAAGTAAAATTGCTACTGTATTAAACATAATTCTAAACATGTATATATGATTCACTTGAGTAAACTTGCAGGTTACTAACATTCAAATTTCTGGCCAGATTTTAAAAGACAAATAAAATTTTATTTTTTCTGCAATTAGTTACATTTTGTCAATTAGTTTGTTTCATAATTGTATAGGTTTATATATTAGGCATGGGTACAAGCTTTCAGCAGCTCAAAAAGGGCGGGAATGTTTTGAAAACACTTGTTTCCTGGCTTAATCCATATCAGTTGATGGTTAGCACCTCATCAGAAGGGCCAGTCACAGCAGAGTCTGTGTCTCCATTTGCCCAGACTAGTACTGTCGGGTCTTGGCTAAGTGTACAGGTAAAGTCTAAATAGTTGCACAGGATGATACACTCGTGTTCGCAACTTCTTTAATTTATCACACCACTAGCTGATTTTATCAAAAACAATTTCAATTGCATGACTGTGGTGTTAAAATAAGTGAACTTTGTCTGAAAGAAAAACTAGAACTACAAGGAAACATAGGATGCACACATGTAAAAGAAATAATAAGACTGTTGTCACCACTGTTGGACATAAAAAGTAAGACAAATAACCAACTTCTGAACATTTAACATTTCTATTATATATATAGGGTGTGGAAATAAGTATTCTTTATTTAAACTTCCAGGGGGAGTGGAAATAAGCGTCTCTTATTTCCACTCCCTCGGGGAGTTGAAATAAGCACTTCCTAATATAATATTGTTCAAATCTGACGTGGAGTTCATCACTTATTTTTTGGCTTTTGTTTACTCGGATTTATTCACATAGCGTGAAGAAGAGTCACTTGAAAATCCTTTCACCTCAAGACTTGTGGTATTTCACGATAATTTTGACAAATAAATCCACTTTTTTCAGCTGCCAAGAAAAAGACCAACCTCCCCAGCCGCGCATGCGCAATGTCAGTTAATAACTACAGACCATCCGAAGAATATCTAAACCAGTTAAGGCTGAGCAAGGAGGAAGTGATTATATTTTGGTGCGAATCGGTTCAGCTACAGTCCACACACACAAAAAACAAGCATTTAACAACATGTTTAAAAGCAAAATGAGTTTATCAGCGTAACAGTTTTAGGTATAGACAGCCTGTAGTCTGCAGCTACAGTCCACACTATCAAAAACAAGCATTTAACAACATGTTTCAAAGCAAAAAGAGTTTATCAGCGTAACAGTTTCAGGTATAGACAGCCTGTAGTCTGCAGCTACAGTCCACACACACAAAAAACAAGCATTTAACAACATGTTTCAAAGCAAAAAGAGTTTATCAGCGTAACAGTTTTAGGTATAGACAGCCTGTAGTCTGCAGCTACAGTCCACACACACACGAAACAAGCATTTAACAACAAGTTTCAAAGCAAAATGAGTTTATCAGCGTAACAGTTTTAGGTATAGACAGCCTGTAGTCTGCAGCTACAGTCCACACACACAAAAAACAAGCATTTAACAACATGTTTCAAAGCAAAAAGAGTTTATCAGCGTAACAGTTTTAGGTATAGACAGCCTGTAGTCTGCAGCTACAGTCCACACACACAAAAAACAAGCATTTAACAACATGTTTCAAAGCAAAAAGAGTTTATCAGCGTAACAGTTTTAGGTATAGACAGCCTGTAATCTGCAGCTACAGTCCACACACACAAAAAAAAAGCATTTAACAACATGTTTCAAAGCAAAATGAGTTTATCAGCGTAACAGTTTTAGGTATAGACAGCCTGTAGTCTGCAGCTACAGTCCACACACACAAAAAACAAGCATTTAACAACATGTTTCAAAGCAAAAAGAGTTTATCAGCGTAAGAGTTTTAGGTATAGACAGCCTGTAGTCTGCAGCTACAGTCCACACACACACAAAACAAGCATTTAACAACATGTTTCAAAGCAAAAAGAATTTATCAGCGTAACAGATTTAGGTATAGACAGCCTGTAGTCTGCAGCTACAGTCCACACTATCAAAATACAAGCATTTAACAACATGTTTTAAGGCAAAAAGAGTTTATCAGCGTAACAGTTTTAGGTATAGACAGCCTGTAGTCTGCAGCTACAGCCCACACACACAAAAAACAGGCATTTAACAACATGTTTCAAAGCAAAAAGAGTTTATCAGCGTAACAGTTTTAGGTATAGACAGCCTGTAGTCTGCAGCTACAGTCCACACACACACAAAACAAGCATTTAACAACATGTTTCAAAGCAAAATGAGTTTATCAGCGTAACAGTTTCAGGTATAGACAGCCTGTAGTCTGCAGCTACAGTCCACACACACAAAAAACAAGCATTTAACAACATGTTTCAAAGCAAAATGAGTTTATCAGCGTAACAGTTTCAGGTATAGACAGCCTGTAGTCTGCAGCTACAGGCCACACACACAAAAAACAAGCATTTAACAACATGTTTCAAAGCAAAAAGAGTTTATCAGCGTAACAGTTTCAGGTATAGACAGCCTGTAGTCTGCAGCTACAGTCCACACACACAAAAAACAAGCATTTAACAACATGTTTCAAAGCAAAATGAGTTTATCAGCGTAACAGTTTCAGGTATAGACAGCCTGTAGTCTGCAGCTACAGTCCACACACACACAAAACAAGCATTAACAACATGTTTCAAAGCAAAATGAGTTTATCAGCGTAACAGTTTCAGGTATAGACAGCCTGTAGTCTGCAGCTACAGTCCACACACACAAAAAACAAGCATTTAACAACATGTTTCAAAGCAAAATGAGTTTATCAGCGTAAAAGTTTCAGGTATAGACAGCCTGTAGTCTGCAGCTACAGTCAACACACACAAAAAACAAGCATTTAACAACATGTTTCAAAGCAAAATGAGTTTATCAGCGTAACAGTTTCAGGTATAGACAGCCTGTAGTCTGCAGCTACATTCCACACACACAAAAAACAAGCATTTAACAACATGTTTCAAAGCAAAATGAGTTTATCAGCGTAACAGTTTCAGGTATAGACAGCCTGTAATCTGCAGCTACAGTCCACACACACAAAAAACAAGCAATTTAACAACATGTTTCAAAGCAAAAAGAGTTTATCAGCGTAACAGATTTAGGTAAAGACAGCCTGTAGTCTGCAGCTACAGTCCACACACACAAAAAACAAGCATTTAACAACATGTTTCAAAGCAAAAAGAGTTTATCAGCGTGACAGTTTTCGGTATAGACAGCCTGTAGTCTGCAGCTACAGTCCACACACACACAAAACAGGCATTTAACAACATGTTTCAAAGCAAAAAGAGTTTATCAGCGTAACAGATTTAGGTATAGACAGCCTGTAATCTGCAGCTACAGTCCACACACACAAAAAACAAGCATTTAACAACATGTTTCAAAGCAAAAAGAGTTTATCAGCGTGACAGTTTTAGGTATAGACAGCCTGTAGTCTGCAGCTACAGTCCACACACACAAAAAACAAGCATTTAACAACATGTTTCAAAGCAAAAAGAGTTTATCAGCGTGACAGTTTTCGGTATAGACAGCCTGTAGTCTGCAGCTACAGTCCACACACACACAAAACAGGCATTTAACAACATGTTTCAAAGCAAAAAGAGTTTATCAGCGTAACAGATTTAGGTATAGACAGCCTGTAATCTGCAGCTACAGTCCACACACACAAAAAACAAGCATTTAACAACATGTTTCAAAGCAAAAAGAGTTTATCAGCGTAACAGATTTAGGTATAGACAGCCTGTAGTCTGCAGCTTCAGTCCACACTCACACAAAACAAGCATTTAACAACATGTTTCAAAGCAAAAATAGTTTATCAGCGTAACAGATTTAGGTATAGACAGCCTGTTTTATGGGCATAAAAAGTGGTAGGTATATCTAGCACAGAGTGCTGCGGTCACTTTTAATGTGGCATAGATTACCTTTAAGTAATTATCTATGACAGATCATTTAAAGGTAAAACTTTGACCCGCGCTTTTACAAGCGTATTCAGTATTCACCGATTTTATGATGATGATGATGATAACCATTATCTCCTCCAAGAATGAAGATAGACATCATACATACATTTTGGAAAGTGTATAAATAGTAATTCCACGAAAAGGTGCATAAATAATCACAATATACAAACAGCATATAAACTAACTGAACTCAGGAGGTATGACTATCTTAAATACGCAGAATATTTGGTATTAAGCTATTGTTGTGGTCTACCAGGCTTGTGATTACGGGCTTCGCATAACACATTAGGTTAGCCGCTTCTAGTAAGTACAGATTATACACAGAAGACGACTCTCGAGATATAACATCAATATCACAGCCGAAAAATGTTAAATACAGATCATTTTCAGGTAAATTATGTAAATGTGCACTAATATCCACGCGAAACCTGTCACATATTACATTCCATAATTTGTCACGATGCTCTTTTATGTTGTCATAAAAGAGAACAGCGTGTTTAACTGGATCATTGAACAACAAACAACACAGATGACATAGACCTTCAATCTTGGATAGATGTGGTAATGCTACCAATAACCTTGCAACCCATGAAAATTTATTTAGGGAGCCAGGTAGATCTATAGCCGCAATCCAGACAGCTGCAGGAGAGAAACAGTCCGTATGTACAAGATTAAATGTGTTATAATCAGGATTTATGCTCACGCGAAGATAATAAGCATCAGTTTCTGCTTTAACAATACAACTAATTACCAATTTTGTCCAACTACTTTTGCTTATGCTCAGGTTGCCGCTCAAGATCAAATCTATTTGTGTATCTAAGTCATATGAAGCGAGTACCCTTAAGATTTCTTTTATGAAACCGTGCATACCACTCCTGTTTTGTGCTAAGAAACACGTACGTCTATATATAAAGATCTGTTTCGAAATTTGTGTATCTTGAAGCTTTATTAATCTGTTAAAGATTAGAATATGTGATTTGTTTACAATTTAAACTACCAAGTAATTTTCCCTGTAAGAAAATCTGAAAGTGACATGGTAAGGCATTTAAATATAACAAGGCAACTTATGACTCAGTCATAATATAATTGTAACAAAAGTCTGCAAATCAAATTAATAAATACAAAAAAATCAAGCGTCACCAAATAATGTTATTAAGCTGTATAAACGCCGTAATTTTGTATTTTGTGTAATAACTGAAACTGTTGCATATGCCTTCCTGTTCTTTCTCCTTTTGGTATGGCTTGAAACCTTGTGTCGATAGTGTGGTACAAGACGCTACTTATACTGTATACGAGTCTAATGCATCAAGCTTCACAGTAATAAAATTTTTAATATTGGTCTTCCATTTTTGTGGAAAAATTCATCACAATATTTCAGATGGATCAGCATAACAGATTGATTTTCTATATGTTAGAAATTTCATATAATTATTATTTGTGATTATTATTGTGTTCATATATTGTTCCAGAGAGGGCTCTTCTTACTATAAAAGCCAATAAACACATCCTGGTTAAGGAAAATTACTATTTATAGTATTGAGGAAGTATCACTATGAAAATCAAGTACATCTCGACAGGAACATCGGACATCACATTCATCTTATATACAAAGGGTACTATAGAATGGACGCGACATTCACTGCATGTGTATATGGCCAAATATTCATAATTTTATCAAAAGGACATGTTAAAGTGTCAAGAATAAATGGATTTATGCACTAGAATTTTAAAAATATCAAAATCATCTAGAACAAAACTATTGTTGGGGGAAAAGATAAAGTAAAAGCTATTATAAATTCAATTTTCTTTTTGAATATTTTTAAAGTATAGTGATTAATTGCTTAAACAACAAAAATACATTATACATTCATATGATTATTGTTGTCAGTGATTTTTCCCCACTTTATGCAAACATAATTTGAAGTGAATATGTCAAATATTAAGCGAGCTATAAGTATTTACATACCCCTACCCCTTATCAAGGTTACCTGTCCGCGGGTGCCGTGTAAAGACGCGGTTGTCTTTAAATGGCCTAAAAGGGTAGTGTGTCCCAAAATAATCAATGTTAACATCTTAATTCATTAATTGGACATACTTCGGGATCTAAAAATACCTATGTCATAAAGACCCCTCTTAGCCCATGGACTATATGTCTTTTTAGTATATATCTCTGGACTTTCTCCTAAATAATACTTACCTCCATATTACAGCTAAACTTATTCCAAACACGTATGAGTATATTAAAGTGTATGGATATATAGAATGTGTTTCAGGTGTACAGCAAAAGTCCCTATTCCGGTCACCATTACGTTCCTATTCATATACTGTGGCTGACGTTTTGTTCGCCGGGGTTTCAGATTCGCAATATTCACGAAAGCGATCATAAAATCTTCGTGAACAAACTCTCCACGCATTCACACATGTGAACATCCATCTCATACATAAAATTTATATGCTTGTAGCGTAGCTAAGCAAGAAACATAATTTGAGATATTTAACATTATCTGCCTATAATGAACAAGAATTTCTAGACGTTCGCTGTTCCCTGGGTGCTTGTCAAACTGGGAAGTTTTTTTTTTGCGAACACACTAGATCATTCATCCAATATAGGATATACTCTGAGTAGTATAGTGTATGATGCGAACGCGAAAATCGAACCCTCGGGAAACGCTGAAAAAAAAGCGGAAACCCCTCGCGAACATGAAGTCCACCACAGTATTCTTTTATCAGTTTTAGCTGGATAAAGGCACCTACTCATTGTTAAGCTCCTCCGTCAGGCTCCGTATAAATTCATCCTGGTCTTCTTCTGAAGTTGAAAAATAAGAAATTTTCGGATAACGACGCTCATTAAATTTGAAAAATAAATGTAAAAATGGTTATGTGTGAGGTCAGATTAAAAAAAGGCGTTAACATATAGGCTATCAATAATTAATGAAGAAAGACTTCCCTGTTAAATGGATTGTGAAGGTTCATTTTATCATTTTATATATGTAAATGCCTGAAGGCATTTGGATAGGGAGAACAATTGATCATCATGAAATGAAAAATAATTATGTCAGGTTGTTATTTAAAGTTTTAATTAATGAGAGAGAGAGAGAGAGAGAGAGAGAGAGAGAGAGAGAGAAAGATGGGGGGGGGGGGGGATTAAATGCATTAATACTTACATTCTGTCTGACATAGCAAAGGCGGATCCAAGATTTAGGAAAAGGGGGGTCCAACCCAGGAGGACTAATAGAAACCATAGAAAAAGGTCCCTAGGTCTTGAAAAGAGGGGGTCGCGGCCGCATAATTTTGTCTGAAGCCTTTTAAAAACTTTGCTTCTGATGAAAAAGGGGGTGGGTGTCCAGACCCCCTGGACCCCCCCCCCCCCCCCGGATCCGCTTCTGCATAGAGCCACCACTACTTCCCAGGAAGATGTAAACCTTCATGCTGATCTGTGGAAATGGATGCCCAATGTGCTTTTCCTAGTCAGACGAAATGCTTGATGTTGAATAGCGACTACCTGATGTTTCCGTCCTTGTGAATGAAATCCAGCGAATCATCGAAGCGGACACATTTCTGTGTGGGTGTGAACATTGCCACATGTACGCATGCCACATTATCTGCCTATCGGAGTTAAGCATTTCTACTCGTTCTCGTGGGCTACGCCAAATTGTTCAGAATTATTCAGAATAAGTGATTGATGACATTTTATCAGTGTGTTTATAGACAAAACTGTATCAGGGATTAAGAACTAAAGGACTGGTTTTATGACTTCACGTATAAATAAAAAACCTAAATTGGTCCACTGCACCCCTATCTCATCTTTAATCCTTTTTTGTGTACTTTTGTGAGAGTCTTGCTTAAAGTACATAAACATTTGAAATATTATTTGTATTATTTTACGCCAAAGTCATGTCAAGGTCATGTTTATACAATTAAGCAGGACCGACTGTATATAAGTTGGGGTCTTGATTAACTTTAAGCAAACCAACAAATCCTCGAGGGCTTCACAATAGTCCTAATACAGTACAATAAGCCAGGCACCCAGTAACCACTATTCACCAACATAACAAAAACTTTTAAATACATGCCTCACCGAACCTAGTAACCCCAGATTAATCCTACCTATTGTGACAAATTTCACCCAGATATCTGATCACTTCAGTTTATACCTGAAGAGTGAGCCGGCTTGAATGCTGCTCTCACGAAACAGATCTGTCGCACAAACTGATGAAGTCAAACTAACCGTACTTTAATTATTTATTTATTTATAAACGCTCCCATACGGTAGAGCACTATCACCGCGATGTATTGAATTCACGCTATGTGAACAACACAAACTACAAGTTTATGTCTAATGTTACAGTGAGCCCGATCTTCCACGAGTATGTGACGTGAGTGAAAATGTGCTGGTTACAACACCTGAAAGTTTCCCTATTTGGCCTATCGGGAAAATGAACGTCTCCGTGTAACTGATATTTTAAATGTGAAATTTTATATTTAAAGCTCATAAAACTGTGGGGGGGGGCATGGTTAATTATCATTCCAAGGCACCAACTCTGAACACACTCTTCCACGCAGGGTTTGCGTCCCCGTATCGGACGCTTTTTTAATTTTGTTTGTTGCAGTGGGGTGTTTTTCATGAAGCCCATTCTTCCTTTCTGTTTAACGTTTCATGGATAAAACTTTAACGTACTGGAACTGTACTGATGTCAAGGAAATACTGGAACAAATTAATCGTAGCAAATAAGTGCAAACCAGTTTTGAACCTTGCCTCCTACACGTTTTAGGACAATACGACAGCGGCTCCAACTATGACATCAGTGGGAGTAGCTCAAACAAGAGGCCCTCATATCTGGGTAGACTTTTCAACCTCCACTGAAGTGTAACAGTAATCAAAGGTTAGAGAGCGTATGAGTGTTCATTATTGTTATCGTAGCAGGCTGCCGGTGTAGCGATTTCCGATTTTCCCCCGCTTCAGATTACCCCCGGTAAGTGCAAACCTATTTCGAACCGTGCCTCCCACATATGTAATCGTTGCATATAATAAATTTGTGGTTATGCTAACACGTATTAGGACAATATGTACAGCGTATCCATATGTGAAAACGGTGGGAGTACCTCAAACAAGAGGCCCTTATATTTGGGTAGACTATATTCAACCCACACTATAGTGCAACAATGATTAAAGGTTAGAGAGCGTATATGAGTGTTTATTATTGTTATTGCAGCAGGCTGCGGTGTAGCGATTTCCAGTAACCCCGCTTCAGATTACCCCCGGTTACATGAAATTGATTGCAGATACCCCAGGGCTAACTTGAAATCGATTTCCCCTACGATTTGAGATTTCCCCTTCATAACAGTTGTTTATGGTGGACATACAGAATTTATTTTTTTGTCTCGTTTCCTAAGCGAAAATTTTCTCGTTTCTACGTGATACACTTAGGGGTATTTTAGAGAGGAATTGTTGAGGAAACTTTGGAAGTTCCATGTGTAAGACTCTCCGGGGATTCTTTAGTGCATCCTAGGGGTTCTGTATGTAACCCTGATAATGGGTGCTTCTGAGAACCCAAAATTAGAGGGGTTTTCCTGGAACTATTTGTTCCTGAAAGATTTTAGAGGGTCTCATATATATATATATATATATATATATATATATATATATATATATATATATATATATATATATATATATATACAATAAACCTTCGAATTACGGACACTGACGGGACCAGACATTTTGCCTGCAGCACAGTCGATCCGCGCGGTGTTCATTAACATACTGTAGTTGTCTTCTTATTTGCGGTGGTTTCAAATTCGCGATATTCGCGGTCGCCCTCTGACCGCGAAATTGAAACCACGCAGTTTTGAATGCATATATACCAGACCATGATCATTAATTTCAAAAGCTGCCGATAGTTTGCGCCCGGTAGTTTTTCCTGTCCCCCTGCACATGACTGGAAAGTTCTGTTATGGTCAAATTTGTGTCAATAGCCAATTCAACAAGTATATCACGTTTAAACACGCGCAAAATGCATCCCTTCTGGGCAAACTGATGCATGCAGTCCAGTGGCGTTTGTTTCCCAAAAGTCACATGACCATGATTTATGGTTTTAGTCATTGCCTATAGATGTAAGGAAATTCGTTTCAACGGTCATTCAGCATATAGATACCACTGTGTACACAGGAACGGGCTTTAAACTAGGAGTCGCTTGATATTTACAGAAAAACAATCGGCCATGTTACTTTCAAGTTTTAGCAGCAGGTGGCGCGTCGGAACACAGGCAATGTAAACAAAGCACACGCGGAGTTTACCGCGCGGATCGACTGAGTAAGGGAGGTTTTCTTAGGAGGGAGGTTAAAGATATCGGGACCTACGTTTAAGGGACTGCTCAAAAGTGGCCGTAAATAGGAGGTGCCCTCAGTACAGAGGTGCTTCTGTATATATATATATACACACACATTAGAAATTAGTCTGGGATGTCATATCATATCATATCATTTAGAATAAATAAATCATACGTCATATGTCAATATTGAAAGGAAACAGTTTGATTGATAATATAAAAGACTAAAAGTGTTTTCAAAGAAAGTTGGTCATTGCAAGGCCTATAGCTAAAAAATATATAACTAACTTAGTTTTATCCTGTAAATATGATCAATCCCTCCAGATGAATTGAAAACAAGTTTAAGGAAACGATGTTTTATTTAGTTGTGAGGTCCACTTGTTAAATATGTGCAATATTCAAAATGAATTAGTATAAGTATGCACCTAAATACTATATTTTGGCGTCTGTGATTCAGGGTAAGTGAACACAGAACATAGTTCTATGTAAGCTCTAAGTTTCACTAAACATTACATTACATGATCAAGCAATACGTATTTTTTATTGAACCTGATTATATGAACAGTCAGATATAAAGAAACATAAATCAGTGATTTTTACGAGAACTTCCGTCCAATCTGAACCCACACAAGACAGGTTTCTCTTATCTCTAAATAGCAACCGTAATAAATGGTTTCATAAATTCCCAAATATCCTTCACAATAGATACCGTTAAATTATTCACAACTAGAAATGTCCTCAGATAGCGCAGACCTGCGCCAAGGAAGCTCAGTGCCCCCTTATGGTATTGTAAGAAAGAAAACATTTCTGGCTCCGATGCTATACGTTGATTTACTAACACCTTTCAGGGAAACAGCACGAACACGTGGAGTACATTGTTGTCTTCTGTGACGTCACGAAATGTTTAATTCACAAGCAGCTGCTATGTGAAATCAATATATAGGAAATTCTTACGAATCACAAATAATTAACTGTCTCCTGCTCAATTACTGTCGGGGGCACAAATAACTATCTCCCGGTCACCCGACCTCCTGAAGTGTTAACTTGGTATTGGTTTTAAAGAGACCGATACACATACAAGAGTGGTTAAACAAACACGAAATAAAGTGTCTTCTCCTTGAAATATCATGATATCTTACATTATTTCGTTCTGAACAACCGTATGCCTGCACCTGCACACAAGCTAACACTGGACACAATTAGTGGTGGAAAATAAACATAACGCGCATGCGATCTGGAATCCGCACCTCGCAACTTCACGAATCAAGATTTTTCAAGATTCCAAAAGGAGTTTCTTCTTCGCGCATGCTCAGGATTGAACCGCTGGTCATTAAACAGGTAAGTTGGAGATAGTAAGTCCCGTTGCCGCCTGCTGGGGTTTCACTGGGAAACCTCTGTATTTAGCCCAAATGAGCCAATAGCGTAAAATAATACAAATAATATTTCAAATGTTTATGTACTTTAAGCAAGACTCTCACAAAAGTACACAAAGAAGGATTAAAGATGAGATAGGGGTGCAGTGGACCGATTTAGGTTTTTTATTTATACGTGAAGTCATAAAACCAGTCCTTTAGTTCTTAATCCCTGATACAATTGTGTCTATAAAATGTCATCAATCACTTATTTTGAATAATTCTGAACAATTTGGCGCAGCCCACCAGAACGAGTAGAAATGCTTAACTCCGATAGGCAGATAATGTGGCATGCGTACATGTGGCAATGTTCACACCCACACAGAAATGTGTCCGCTTCCATGATTCTCTGGATTTCAATCACATGGACGGAAACATCAGGTAGGCGTTATTGATATAACCATACGCTTGTCTCAGCTGCACAGTTATAATTTCAACAACAAGCATTCTGTCTGAATCACATTGACAGGCGCGACCCTTTCCACAGATCAGCATGAAGGTTTACATTGTCCTGGGACTGATAGCAGTGGTGGCTCTATGTCAGGCAGAATGTAAGAAACGATGCATTTAATCTCCCCACCCCCTCTCTCTCATTAAATAAAACTTAATATATGTACATGAAAGAATAATTTTTAATTTCATGATGATCAATTGTCCATCCTATCCATTTGCCTCCAGGAATATACATATATAAAATGACAAGATGAACTTCACAATCCATTTTAACAGGGAAATCTTTCTTTATTAATTATTGATAGCCTAAAATTTAACGCTTATTTTTAATCTGACCTCACACATAACCATTTTTACATTTATTTTTCAAATTTAATTTTACAGTAGAGCGTCGTTAACCGAAAATTTCTTATTTTTCAGCTTCAGAAGAAGACCAGGAAGAGTTTAAACGGAGCCTGAAGGAGGGGCTGAACAATGAGTAAGTGCCTTTATCCAGTTAAAACTGATAAAAGAATACTGTGGTGGACTTCATGTTCGCGAGGGGTTTCCGCTTTTTTCAGCGTTTCCCGAGGGTTCGATTTTCGCGTTCGCATCATACACTATACTACTCAAGAGTATATCCTATATTGGATAAATGATCTAGTGTGTTTGCAAAAAATCTTCCCAGTTTGACAAGAAACCATGGAACATCGAACCTCTGGGAATTCTTGTTCATTATAGGCGGATAATGTTAAATATCTCGTTTTGTTCGTCTCGTCTTGCCTTGCTACGCTACAAGCATATCAATTATATGTGTGAATTGGAAGTTCACATGTGTGAATGCATGGGGAGTCTTTATCACGAAGGTTTTCTGTTCGCTTTCGTGAATATTCAGTATTTGAAACCCTCGCGAACAAAACGCCAGCCATAGTTTATGAATAGGAAGGTAATGATGACCGGAATAAGGAGCCTTACTGTACAACTGAAACAAACCGTAAACATCCATACACTCTAACATACTCATACGTGTTTGGTATAAGTTAAGCTGTAATATTGGGGCAAGTATTATTCGGGACACAATCTCCAGTCATAAATACCACAAGACACTCTTAAGAACCATTTACAATCATATATATATTCCATTTACTATCATTTATATTTCTATACATATAAAATATACATAAACATATTTTCCGAATATCGTACTTCCATCGTACTTAATATCGATTGTACTTAATAGAGATAGATTTCGGTTCCTTATTTGAAAAACGATTCGGAAAAAAAAGAGGTTCGGAAATTCAAGGTTTTATACTGTAAATTATTGAAGAGGAAGAGCAATGGCGAGCAGTGATGTGGAATCCGACCTCTAATACTGAGCAATACGTGTCGCATCGATATATAATATATCGTTAAAGCCCTAGTCATAAGGTAGTGTTTTGACCACAGCTTATCTTGCGGGAAGTTCGTGTTATAGCCTGGTATAGTGTGGACTGGTTTATTAATAAGCTGCGCGTATATGGTAAACCAGGCTGTCCAGGGTGCAAAAGTCCCTTATTCTCTGGGGTCTCGATGGCGCGACAATTGGAAGTAATTTGACGTGATAAAACAAAGGTAAATAAGGGACCCATGGGTCACGTCGCTCAGCTGAGTTTTGGAAAATTTCAGCAAATGCAAAATATACTTTTTTCTTTCGGTTTTACATGTATATAAGCATTTGATAATCATAGAGGAAAAGGCCCTGCTAAAATGAAACCCTGTAAATTATAGAATAATACATATGATCCAAAGTTTAATAATAAACATTAATTTATTAACTGAAATAAAATGCTGTAAGAAATTCAAAAGAGCATAAACAAAATTTAAACAGCATGTTGAAACAAGCCAGTTAGGTATAAATCGCATTTTTACTGTGTAATTAATTAAACTTGTGGCCTGAAACCTTTTCACGATGCAATAAGGAAAAAATGGACCAAAGTGTTTTATGAAAGGATACTTTTCATAAACAAAAAAATGTATAAATGTAGTTCAGTTTTCAATAGTTAGATATATGTCCATAAGGAAATTAATCCCAGGAAAGTTTGCCCAGTTTTCCTGATTAAATAGGTTTAACAGTAATATTCATATCAAGGCCCAGCCAACTTTAAGAGATATAAATGAAATGAAACAAAATATTTACCTTTTATTAAATCTCAAAGCATGTCCATGAGCAATTACATAAGGCCCTAATATTTTATCATATTTGAATATTAGAATTCAAATCCTTAAAAAAATTGTATTAAAAAATAAAATTTTTTATTGTCTCGACTAAAAAAAGGGATTTAATATTGAAATGATCAAATTCATCCTGTTTATTAGTCTTGTGTATTGAAGGGCTGGGTGAGAGAGTATCTGTGGTTACTGCTGCTTTCTAAAAAAAATGTTAAATTATACGATTCATCTTGTTTAATGTATGGGTCTGTCAACAGAATGGGGTGGAGGGAAGGGAGAGAGAGAGACTCTTTGTGTTGTAGTAACTGCAGACAGCCTGACCAAGCTCGCCATTAGTGAAGCGATTTTATAACAGCCTGGGGAGCTGAGGGCTGGCTCAAGCAGCCTGCGAAGCACTGTTCTGGCCTGGCTAGATGTAAACAATATTTTTTTTCTTTTTGTTTTAAATTTGGGGGGGGAAGGGGGTCTCAGTATCATCAGATGTTTATTTTTATTGTTCTTTCTCATCATCGACATCTCATGGAACAAGGAAAAAGCATACATATCTTGTGTTTATTACCATGAAAATCTTCAATATTGCAAGATTTAATTCTAACTTCAGTATTTCAAGTTTTTCTGACAAAGTACATACAGATATTGATTAAACAAAATTTATTTTACTAAGAAAAGGTTAAAATTGCTTGTTTTGTTACTTGTTTGTGCTTTTTCAAAGACAACTACATTTAGACCATATAGACGTATTCCTGCCAGGAGGATGTCAACTGAGTATTGGTTAAGAGGATTTTATTTTGTTTACTGCAATTATATCTTATTCTATCTATATATTTTCAATATAATTCGAAACAAACATTTAACTTATTAAGAACAACGTTATTTGTAGGTTTTGGCAGACGAACATAATATTTACCAGATCCCAATATATATCTAAATATACATACATACGTATATATACATCCATGAAGAAACGCATTCACGCGTACACACACACACCCACACACACACGCACACACACACACATACACACACACACACACACATATATATATATCCTCATACCAACATATTAATACGCATTTCAAATTATATTCTACAGCAAATTTTCAAAATTCTTCACTCTTTAAAAACATGGAGTAGGTTTCCCCACTTTTGTTTATGAAAATACATTTTGTTATATTTTTCAGCCACTCTTCTTTCCAATCCTTCCAATTTCTTAAAATGTGATATAAAACTGTAAACGACGGGAAGTTTCCCGATTCCCTATTTTTAGCAAACCTGTGAGCTAATTCGATGGTGTGGCGGTGTCCGTCGTCCGTCGGCTGTACGTTAAAGCTGCGTTTCCATGTATCCGCGAAAGACGTACGTACGTTCCATAGTGCGCAGTCCGCAAAAACTGTTTCCATAAGTACGTACGTTTTTCTGGCAAATACCCTTTCACGTGCCTCTTTTGAAACTGCAAGGATGACAGGCAAGAAGAAGGTCAAAACGGATGAATCGCTCACCGATCCGTTTCGATGCTGTCCGTTTTTGCGGATACGTTTGCGGAGCATGTTAAAACGTACATTTGGAAACAGTTAATCTTAAAAAGAGGGATCCGATTTTTTTGCGTACGAGACGTACGAGATTTACGGATGAATGGAAACACAGCTCAACCCATACTATCTCGAAAACGACAGGCGCTAGCATCACGAAATTTATGCAAAAAGTTAGCCATCTGAAAAACTATACCGGATTTTGCTTATTCTTTGGTCAGACTGCATTTTCTTAGATTTTAAAGAGAAAAAGCTAAAAAAACTTTTAAAATCATCTCCTCCAAAACGGTTGAGCCAAATTGTTCAATATTTCACAGAAATAATCTCTTATACCATATCTCTCAGATTTGTTCGAATGGTTTCAGTTCGATGATTTTTGGCAAAAATTAAAGGAACTTAGTCTTCTGTCAAAAAAAAAGCATACTAAAATTTCAATCTCAGAAACGGTTGGAGCTATCATCACCAAATTTTATGCCAATCTTCGTCACATGAGTCATATCTGAAATTGAGGTATTTGTGGCGCCACCTGCATCGGCCTTTTTTGTTCGGGGGTCATCAGTGCCTGTATCATACTGAGGGCTTAAAAGAACTTCTTCTCTGAAACCATATGGCCAAATTGTTTAATACCAAACAGAAATAATCCTATGGTAGTGCTTTCTGTATTTTGTTCAAATGGTCTCTGTTTAGTGACTTTTGGCCGAGTTATTAGTAGTTGAATTAAGTCACATGCCATAAAAGCTCATTTTATCTCAGTGGCTACAAAGATCTTCTTCTTAAAAACCACTGGGCCAAATTCTTAAATCTCACACACTAATTATCCTCAAATGTTGATAATTCAAGTTTGTTCAAATGGTTTTGGTTAAGTGCTTTTTGGCCGAGTTAGGGAATCTGAACTTAGCCAGTTTGCTGTATATATAACGAGTTAATTTAAGTCAGTACATGCTTGTTTATTCCCGCATGTCCTGCCCACTGACTAATTTGTCTATAAAATGATTAAGCTTGGTAGCAATCACAGAATAAATGCACGACTGTTTCTGCTTCTTTTTGCAATATGGCATCAGTTATTTTTCATCTGTATAGCTTTACATTCACAGACAATATATTATGGATAATTCTAAACTGAAATTGCTTCAAAAGCATGTCCAAAGTGGTATTATATGTATGATCAATCGCATCTTTCCAGGAAAATACCTGAGGTTAGCTTTCCTCTATTCTAATTTTATTAGCGGGCTCATTTGTATAGTCATTTATAACCATATTATACATCTTACGGTAGTAACATTTTCTGAAGTCTAGTATTTGATTATTCAATAATAAATAACAAGTGTCTTTTACGTAATTATCACTCATATTATCTGATTTCAGAAATAATTTCCACTCTTTTGGTACTGCATGCTGTATGGAATACCAGAACATAAGGTTTATTTAATAGAGTTTATTTTCAGGGTGAAATATTTCCGAAAAATTCTTAGAATCTCCATTCGGTTCGTATAAATCATGAATATATTTAATTCCCATGTCATAAAAAATCTAGAGTAAACTGATTTACCTGCTATTTTTAGGAATTTGTTATTGAGGATTTGCAGGCCAAAATGTAGCAATTTTATCCCAAATTTTAAAACAGTATGAATAAAATTTTGATATTTTGCTTTTCATATTAAAATATTCTAAATTAGCATTCAATTTTTCTACACCGCCAACATCTTTTAGATACATATTAGGTATTAATATGCATTTTGAATTTGATAACGTTTTCATTCGGATCATCCACATAATTTTTTGGCTTTTCAATATGTCATTGATTTCTGGCATTTTAATATCGCCATTCTCTTTGTCACTTACAGCACCCCATATTTAATCATTGGTTTTCGTCCATCGTGAAATCTTACATTATATTTTTAACTTTCTTTATAAATTCTGGAGTTTGAGTCATAATATTCATAACATATATTAATTTTGAGATTCCAATTGTGTTTATAACTTTTTTTCTTCCAAATACTGTTAAAGTTCGCGATTTCCACATATTAAAAGCAATTTTTTAGCTTGTCATAGACTTTTTCGAAATTGAGTTTTTAAGAGAGAGTTTCATTATATGTAAACCATATTCCTAGGGTCTTAATCGCGTCCTAATGTAAATTCACCCATTTCATGTCTCTTAACGACAAAGCTGCAGGGATGAACTTTTCCCTTCCCAGCCATGCCGCTTCATATTTATTATATTTATTTCTACTGATGATACCTGTGCAAATTTATCTAATAATTTTTTACTTCAGTTATTGAGTCAACATCTATTAAAAAATGTAGTGTCATCTGCAAATAGACAATGTTTTATTTCTGTATTACCTATCAATATACCTTTCACTTTATTTGTTTGCCATTATTTCGATAACTAATAAAAATAAGTATGGTGTAATGGGGTCGCCTTGTCTTGTACCTTTTTCCATTTTAAAATAACCCGTAGTAAAGCCATTATTCATTACACAGCTCTCTAATCCATTATGCATTAACTTTATCTAATAAAACCATTTCCAAACCCAAATTTCCCAAGTTAGATATACATATCATGTTTAGGAATACATGATCCATCGAGTCAAAAGCAGAGGCAAAATCGACCGCAAACATAATTGCATTACAGTCTTCTTAATAACAAAGATCTATTATATCGTTTTATTTGAATAGTTGTATCTGATATTCTTCTGTCTTTTAAAAAGGCAGTTTGATCCTCATCTATTATTTTAGGTAGGTTGTTTTGTAATCGTTTTACTAACGTTTTGCTTAATATCTTTGCATCCGTATTTACCAAGCTGGTTGGCCTCCATGAAGTTAACTGACGATTATCCTTTCCTGGCTTCTCAATAAGCGTAATTACCGCTTGTTTTTGACTTGGTAGTCCGTCGTTGCAAAGAGTCTTATTGTCCTTTATTTCCTTTAAGCTATTTAAAAATTTCTTCTTGGTTTGTTAATCCCTCACAAGCATTTACTTCTTGTTCTAACAAAACGGGTAAGTTTAACTGTGAAATGAAATCTACACAATCGCTTTTTTTAATAGCATTTACATTCGCAAATTTACGTTTAAAATAAGATTTAATTTCATCCATTAATTTTTGCTGGTTTACTCCTTCTTTATCATTTATAGTAAATTTCCTCACAGTTGATTTCTTCTTATTCTTGACCATAGTGTTAAAAAATATTTAGAACTTCGCTCTCCTTGTTAGAAAAATTCGACTCTGGATCTAACAATTAATCCCTCAGTGTATTTTTCATAATATTCTTCAATTTCTTGACGAATGGTAGTATAGTTTTTAATAATTTTTTTGTCAGAAGTTGATAACTTTATTTCTGCCTCTTGTAATTTATTTTCTAAAATAGATTATTTCCATTTTTCTTTCTTCCGCTTCATCTTTGAAAAACTAATAGAAAATTGTTTTATTTTGAATATTAAATACACTTTTTCATCGAAATTGCATCATCCGGTTCTATGTAATAATTTTATGTGATTTCTGTTACACAATCTGTGTCTTTCATTAAGGATACGTTTAACTTCCAATGTGATGGGCCATATAATGCTTTTGTATAACAGAAATCGTTAATATCGGCCGAGTGATCAGTAAATATTGCAGACCTAATGTTAACTTCGGTCACATTTGCGTTTATATGAAGAAACGAAAATATAATCCAGCCTTCGTTGTCTGAGGGGATTTGTTGACCTCCATCTATATCTACGAGCATCTGGGTTTCTTACTCTAAACAAGTCGATCAAATGAAAACTGCGTGTAAATAAGTAACACGTTGGATCGACTTTGTCTTAGGAGTGTACTTGTCACCATCTGCGTCGAGATGTAAAAGGCATATATTAAAATCACCGCCCCAGACAATTTCTGTTTCCGAATCTATTTGTAAGTTTGTTAGTATTTCCAAGATATTATAATAAAATATCACCTGTTGTATTTCGGTGATAGAGGCATAGGAATTTATGAGCAACGTCTCTCTTCCTTGAACTAATGCTTGTACAATAATAAAACGTCCATCTTTATTCATATTTTTAAAAAGTTCCTGAAATTCTAAATCACGACCTACAAGTAACAGCATACCTCTTGCCTGATTTGTACCATAAGAAAAACAGGTATGTCCAGACCGATCTTGTAACCATTCTGATTCCACAGTATCTTTAGAGTGGGCTTCCTGCAGAAAAATTACACTTTTTGCTCCTCTGTTGTTCAACAACCAATTATAGGCACCTAGTCTTTTCTTTTTTCTTCTAATTCCTTTTACATTAAGTGTTATAACAGAGAAATCCGACATATAGAAAACTCTTGAGATTGTAAATTGTCAATGTCTGCAAATTGCTCAAGAGAAGCCAAGCACCAATACGCAAAAATATATGAATTTCCTTATTAGACATATATGTTTATATAATCAATATACATCCTAGGTGTATAATCATGCCCAGTGTACCTACTTCCCTATAACAAGATACACAAATAAGCACACGATATAATTCCATAATATACATAAATGTGAATGTAGGAGCATGTGGCGCCTTTAGAGGAGAGAACAAAGACATCGGAGTCTTTAATAGGCAGAATGAAGTGCACACAATTATAATAAATAGAACAAGATCACTGAAGTGAGACTTTAAAAAAAATAAACATTGCCGAGAAGTAAAGGTATAGAATTTGAGATGGAATAGAATTTTTATAATAACAAGGAAGATCGGCTCCTAATGTTATAGTATACAACCTATACGTATTCTTTATACATTCTGCAGTTGAAATTTCTTTTCCAGTGTATACATATTAGCTCATATTGAAGAATATCAATTAGTTAAAGAATAAATATACCAGATCAAAAACCCCATTGCTCAGGTACTTTGTATGTATACAAAAATTGTACAAGAAAACACTGAATAAATTTCTGTGAAATAATAAAAAAAAACGCTTGTTAAGTATACTTTCAAAATCATAAATAAATAACGGACGGTCATGTTCTAATTGGTGTGGATGTTAACTGTGGGCTACTTTTTATGACCTCTGAATATTGTCTCGGGGGGATTACTTCTCAAGTGTTCGAGTCAGGCTTTGAACTTGGTTTCCCTCGTGAACCGGAGGACTTTCGTTCCTCGGTCCCTTACAAATAATACGCCATAGGTGGTCCAACAGTCCTGAATTAGGGTCTCGCGTTTTGCGCTCAGTGCACATTAGAGCATTGCCATTTGCGATTTTGTCAAACCCTAGCTGACAAAGAGACCTTTCGCTCTGTCGCCAGACATTCGCAGTCGAGATTTTCCTCTTTATGAAGGAAACCTTTGTCTAATGTGAAAGGAATTTTACAATGACTGCTCTAGGCCTGCCGGAGGATAATGGGCGGCCGACACGGTGTGATCATTCTATGTGGTTTGGTTATGTTAATGTCCATCATTTTTTTAGCTATGTCCATCACCATTTGATCCGTATCTTCAGTTTCCTGCTCCCCCACGTTTCCCCACGTCCGACGAGAGTACTGCTGTTGATTGTCCAGCTCCTCCCTTAACATACACACAGTATTTTGCAGTTCCACTACCGTATTTGATAGCTCCTTGATTTTATCAACGTACACTTTTAGTCTCTCATCTACGGCTTCATCAACAATCTTTTTAAAGAAAATTTTAATTTCCACAAAGTCAAGAGCTACTATCATTTGTGTAAATTTTTCAGAATCTCTTATCACAACTGGCTGTTCGTCTTTGTGCCCAGTGAGAGTGGATAATGGGTAACCCTCAAATGAACTCATACCTTCCTCTTTATTTCGCTTTTATTCTTGTTCAAACGAGTTTCTCCTAAATGAATCACTGAGGACCCTTTTCTTTTCTTTATTTTGCTTTTTCGCAGGTACAGAAGAGGCCATTCGTTAACATTTGTTAGAATACCCTTCAGGCTGTAGTGTTAACATTGACCTTGGCAAGACGTTCCCTGTAACACACTATCTTACAACAACAAAACCACATAAATATAACCTTTTTAACAGTCAAAGATAACATATGCGTGTAAGTACTTAAAAACTGATCATATATACTTCCTTTCTTATGAATAACATACATTAGTTGGTTATATTTCGAACAAAAGCTAGATGATTTTTCAGAGCCGATCTAACCTGCATCTCGAAAATCGCCAACAAGAACAATACTTGTAAACAATACTTGACATGGTGCTTAAAAACTTGAATAAAATCTACAGTATTTGATCAATTGTTTTTAAATTTTTAATAATTTTGGTACATAATTGAATCTTAATTTATTCAAGTTATGTCCCTGAAAAAAAGTCTCTAGCTTCAACAATTCTCTTGTTAAGTGAGAAAATATATTTCCTGATATGTTACAAAGTGCATTATGTTTGTGTAACAGTGGGTTTTTGATGGGAAATTGATGTTTTTTCCTTAATATCTCGATGGAACGAAGTCCTTGTGACCCAAATTTCGGGGACATCTAACTGTTTGCCGAATTTCGGATTCGTAAGTATAACGGTTTTAAAATGTGCCCTGTTAACGGACGGACGGACGGAAAAAGGACCATGACTATATATAGCTCAGATGACTTATATAGTCAGTTGAGCTTAAAAACGACATGAGGCGAAATTTCATTAGCCGGCGTGATTTATTTTTTATTTCCCTGATTATCACGTTTAACTTATAGACTGGCTGTATATGTTTACCTTAGTAATAACATTCGTTCTAAATTCGGACAGACCTATGGGCCATTTGGTGATGTTAAACTTGAAATGCTGTGTTGTTCTATTTTATCTGGAAAGATCAACCAGGATTGGTAACGATCGATCACAAGGTCATTCGTGTGACAAGTTGTGACAACCATTATTGATAGACGACCAGTCTTAATGATGGCGACAAATACTGTGACTGGTTGTAGTATGGAGTAATAACTCCATCGTAGACCTGATTTTACTAACGATCACGTGATTACATTTTTTCGGTACACATCAGCCGGTCATTCGTTTGCCAGCTACCATACAGTACAGAACAGAATTTGACGAACAATTCTGATATGCCTCCAAAGAAAGAAAAAAACATTGATATTAATTCGGTATCCGACTTTATGCCATTCGATGTGCTGATAGTGAGGTCGTGCCACATTTCACATTAATGATTATAAGGTCGCACTCTTCCGCCAGAGGTCGTTTCCACTAGAAACTATTCTCTTCATGACAGGCAGAGACTATTTGTCTCAACGGTCAGACTTTAAAATTAAATATGTTACATTTCAAGGAAACAATTTCTATCTATGTTATACATGCGTATGCTTACAAAACATTACCTATTCCCCGAAGTCCTAAACACAGAAACAATTCTAGAAGTTGTAGGGGAAGTTGCCCGGGGGTAGTTGTCGGGGGAGGGGCGGGGGAGTTATTGTCGGGGGGTCATTATCCGTAGGTTAATCGTCGGGGGGGGGGGGGTGGGGGGGGGGGGGGTTGTTTGTTTTATTAGATGGTATCTCTACCGGTTCAGAAACTTAAATAGATCGGAGGCATTGTGTTTTTCCGACATTTTCCACGACTCCTAAAAAAGCAAAATGTTTGGAAACTTTGATCAGGTCATACCTTTGCATCATAAGTAGCAGTGTATATAATGCATGATTTACATGATGAACAAAGAAAATTCATGATACAAGAATTACACAAGGATCAATTTATTGCTATTATTTTCATTTGATTACAAGTAAGTTTTATCTTTTTCAACCAGGGCCTTCAGTGATGAAGAAAGTGATGAACAGGAGCAGGATTCAGCACTCTTCCCGATAGTTCGAGATGCAAACGAGAGACCGAAATCAAAATAGAATGCTTCAACCCTGTAGTGGTAGCAGATGTTGCCGCGGTTTTAGTTGCTGCATCAGGCTTGTAAAAGCGCTGGTCAAAACTTTACCTTTAAATAATCTATTATAGATACATACTTAAAAGTAATCTATACCACTTTAAATGTGACCGCGGTACTCTGTGCTAGATATACTTTTCACTTTTAATGCCCACAAAACAGACTGTCTATACCTAAAGCTTTTACTCTAATAAACTCTTTTCGTTTTGAAACTTGTTTTAAATGCTTGTTTTTTGTGTGTGTGGCCGTAGCGTAGCCAGGTGGACTCTTATGCAGCTCAAATATAAAGTCATATATCGGTATGATTATACAAAAGAAAAGTCGAAGATGATTTCAGATTATGTGATATATCCATAGCATGCATACATATTTAAAGTATAAAAAAATGCTCAACAATTCCGAAGCAATAAAACCAATGTGTGTGTAAGCAGACCAGGAGGAATTGAGAGGTTGTGTGTGTGTGTGTGTCCGAGCGATATCTTAAAAATTTCTTAATGGATTTCGTATACGAAAAATATGGGCCATGGTCGAAAGAAAGTAATTGTGAGACGGATCGCTACAACTTAAAGCGGTCTAGATCCGGATCCATCCAAAATTCTTTCCTTTTTGCCGATTGTCTCGTTAAAAAAATTCTCGTTAAACATCCGCAAAATTTAACCGATTAACACCAAAATGTAATCACTTCTTCCTTGCTCAATAGAAAACTTGTTTAGATATTCTTCGAATGGTCTGTAGTTATTAACTGACATTGTTTCGTCGTCATGGTCCCGTACAACATCATGAATGTTAGATACAATAACAATGACGTCATAATGACGTTCTGTGATTGTGACACGCCGACTGCATGAGAACTTGAATGCAGGCAGGATGAATCATGTTACACCTTGGGGGGAATAGGATACGTGGTTGTATTTGTTTTCCTATATAACATGTACAAAACCCGGGAAGTTTGGTCCTCCTGATATAATTAAAAATATAAATTCTGATATTTAATCTTTTACCTCAGAATTTATTGTTTCTAAAATAAAAACAAGGCCAAGAAAATCAGGGCTTGTGGGTCTAATTTCTCAGAATCCTTGTCTCAATCCAGTGAGGCCAAATTACCCCTCCATGTGGACAACACATGTTTAGAGCTATACAGGGCAGGCCCAGCCATTCACTACTCTCCTTCAGTCTCACGGCTTTGAGACATCTGATAATATAAACAAATAGGACCACTATAGTCCGTTCCATTACCCTTGTCCACCTGTTCTTCGTAATTATTTTTTTGCGAATCAAAGAACGCCATAACTGTTTGACCTTAGGGCAGAAAGAGGTAAAAGTGTAATTAACTATTATGGAAATAATAGTCTACCTTATGTTATTTTCCTGTTAACAATTAAAAACCATTTATGAGTAACTAGTCTATTCTTTAACGACATCTTGCAACTAATCTGTAAAATGTGCATATCAGGGAATAGTGATGACGTCATAATAGACGTAACGTACTAAATAGGCACAATATTCATGGGACCAATAATCAAGAGCTGCCGACCTCTGTTTACAGTGAGACTTGTATTCACCGCGTGCACGCGCTTCACTGTTACGTCAAATCACCTTATATCCATATCCAAGGAGGATAAACAATAGCTACTTATTAGGGACGCCATGAACCACGGATATATATGAGACATGTCAACCAGGCCGTAAAGTAAATATTATTTATATCGTGAGTAGGTAAGGTACCAAAAATTACGCTTTAGTATCTTTATGCCATTGGTGCAAATTAAGCACGTTTGTCTGATTTAGGGATAATCGCGAAAAATCAGGTGGACAGGGGCTGTGGAACGGACCATAGTCACCACTGTCCACTGCTCACTGCCCCACCGATTCTTTGCTGTCCATAGCTCGTGGTTGCTCTCCCAGGTATCCTGGATAATCTTAAGCCTTTTCTTTTAATTTCTCAAGTAACCTCAGGTAGTTGGGCAGATGGCGGGTTCAGAACACCACCCCCCCACCCCCCCAACGTAACGTGGCAGCTTTGTCGCTCGTTTATTCACCAGAGCCTTATAAAACAGAACACTCTTTATATCTTAATTAGTTTTTATTCAAAATCACCAAATGTCTTTAATGATTTTCATTGAACGTTTGTGGACATTCGTGTAAAATAAATTTAACAGTCAATATCAGCTAATATTTTCTAAAAATTTAAGTGAATAAACGTGTTAGTAAAGCTATTTCTAATTACTACCATAGAATGTTCTACAGTAAGGTTTCACATTGATATTTGGCAATATTTTCATAAACCGGCAGATTTTTTTGGAAGATAAAAACTGACAGATAAATCCTAGATGGTATGCCGTGAGGAAGGAATCAGATATAGACCTGATTAATTATAAGTGAATCAAAATCATACCCTAAAAAATTACCCTAATCATACCCTAAATCATACCCTATTTTTCACAACACATTATCCAATTCATAAAGGGCAAAGTCACTGGTCACATGCTCAAACAACTGCATTCAAACAACTACATCCTAATTGGTTAATAACTGGTCATAAAAATTCTAAAATAAAATGTCTGCAATCCATGCCAGAAACCATGTCTCTTGAGAGCCAGAAGGTTGCAAAACTTAAATGAAGTTTACATCTCATAATTGCCCTTTGGTTCCCCATCAGCCTAAGGTTGTGAAAATATTTGAGCTCAACAGAATAATTGCCAAATTTCCATGAGCACCCACTGGTGGAACAGGCTATAGTAAAACTTACTCCAGCTAATTAGGCCTATATCATGCATTCGGTTTTCAAATAAATATAATATATACTTAAGTAATATTTTAATTTTTTGATAAACACTTCATGGCATGGCCTATTTGGTACATCAAAATAGTTGTGATATTCCATCTGCATGTCATAACATTGTCAAATAATCAGTCATATATCACAAACTTATTAATAGAGGCCTATCGGACCAATTAAACAAGAACATGGTCTCTTGGTCAGCGTCCTCTGCATATGCGTTTGTCATATGTGCTAACCTTGATATACAAATGATCTCCATTCCGGCTCTCTTTAAGAAACGCACCCGTAAAGCCGGTCACCTGACCGTCGATCACGTGAGGCTGGATATTTCCCAGCATGCTTTTACGAGCAGCGGCCATGGCGACATTTACACAAAATCGACTGTAGTAAGTGTTGTTAACATGATGGTGATAGTCAAGGTCGGTTTGGCAAACAGTCATTTTATACAGAAAACGGTTTGAAATGTTGAAAATTTTTTTTGTACCTCCTTTTGTCAAGTATTTGTACTTTGCTGACCATCACTCGGGAAATTGTTGGGTTTCGTAGATTGAACATCAACGCTCACCAGTCTTATATTGCTTGAAATAAGGGTTTCTTTGTCATGCGTCTTCACTTCTGGTAACATGCAAGATGACTTGTGGCCCAATAAGTTATTGAAAAGTCCACGTGGACAGGGTATGCGTTAATATATTGTTCATTTTGACTTAACTGGATCATTTCTGAAACTTTAGGATCGACATCCCTTGAAAATAATAAATTGTCTTTGACAGTTTTCGGAGATCAATGAATCCTCGGTCGTTCAAATAATCTCTTGTATACTCAGGAATAGCCCTAGCACCCGTCCTCTCTTACTACGCTACGCTGCACGAGAGCCCTAGAAGATGATTTGAGGAAACTGGAGACATTCCACATGACAATTAAATTCTTATATTTAGTCTGAATACTATAAAAAGTCTCTTGAAATGGCTGCAACTGAATAAATACTTGACCCAAGTCCAAATGTTCAACTGAAGATTCTCTGCTGGTCCATAGTAACACAAGGAGGTATGCGAATAAATAAAAGTCCTTCCTCTTCACAAATAAAAGTCCATGGTTTCTTGTGGGGGAAGGACGACCCACAACTACTGAATCTCCGTATCCCCAGGGTTGACGAGTTAACGTGAAAAGTTCATAATCGAGCCCTCGCTGAAGAGCGGTGACGAGTCTTCTTATATGACTCGTGAAAAGTGGTAAACTGCGTCAAAGTGGTTTTGTTTCAATGAGGCATCGAGTCAGCGACTTTCCTCAATAGTTTTGTTCTGAAGTGTGTGTCCACAATAGAGCGAGTCCCGTGCCCGGGACAAAAATAAGTTGTTTGTCAAAAGGGCGAGTCCCGTGCCAGTGACAAAAATAACAGTTGATTTTCCAGCGGACGTAGTTCTAAACAATAGGGGGCGATCCAGAAGAACACTAGTAGCTATGGGTGCGGCTGAAAAGGTTCACAACACAACGGCGTCCACCCAGAAGAGGAAAGTCCTTACAACATCAAAGGGTCCACAACAATATATATTGCGCGCCCATTATATCATGCCGATCATAAAATAGGTCTGACCAAATAACCTGCATCGGTTAATAGGCCGTCTGGCCCAAGAGTCGATCAACAGTGTCAATTTTTTTATATATTGGTTATTGGTTTAGACCCATCTTGAGATGGGTCAGGCCGAATAACCGATTTACATTGCCTACAAATCAGGTTTGGAAATGCCGATATTGGTCAATCCGAATAACCGATATCAGTTATTGGTTCACACCAGTCTTATGACATCAACTTGGCACAGGCCCATCCCACTATAACTTTACTGATTTTGATGACATTTTATATACATCTGTTATTTAAAAAATAAAAATAGACACATTATTTATTTTAAAAATAATAAAATCAATGACAAGGTACAGAAGCTTAGCATGTTTTAACTTTCCACTCATCAACTACTTTCTACATATAATACAATAAAATATAAAAGTTATAGTACTCGAGGATTTGAAATGAATATTTATTTTTTTTTTATTTAAAACTGTACGCATGCAATTGTAGACCATGAAGGATTTTCTTTCTAACCCTTCTTAATATCGGTTATTGGGTCATCTTGAGACGGGTCAGATCGGAAGATGGAGTGTGACATATGTATATATATATATATATATATATATATATATATATATATATATATATATATATATATATAACTCTGACGAAAAACCACTGTAAATTCACAACGGTCTGTTTCACAGGTTTCTAAGTCTATAGGCCATAGAGCACTTTACAACGGAGGGTAACTCTACCTTCTATATTTATGAATATATATATGTGTGTATATATATATATTTATATAAATATTCCTTTGTAAATCACGCGATTTGTAAAAAAAATAATAAATATTATGCATGGTATTAGTCTGTACGGTTCCGGGCCCGTGTCTCAAGTGTGGGCCTCTCATATATCTGGATGACGCAGCCTGAATTTCCGGAACACATTAATAGCTGTACTGACGGAAATGCTGGAGGTATAATTTAAAGGTGGTGAGAACACAAATTAAGGATGATATTTAATCTGTGCGATACATTCAGAAGTTATGTGTATGCAAGTATGGAGGGTGGTGGCGAAATGGTTCGGATGATCGGGCCCACCGCAAAGTTGTAGATTCGAGTCCTGTTCTCACCGCGAGTAAATGGATACTGGTCATGGGTGGCAGACAAATGTATAGAAGAACCATGGACATACACAGTTTAATGGTATTGAATTTAGAGATCATAGGACACAATGAAATAACTCAGATTATAAAGTAGATCCAAACAATATATGGCTACTTAATTTTTGGTAAAAAAATGTGCACGCATTAAAAAAATTGTTTGGATATTTGACATAACTATAACTCATCATTGACACCCTTTGAAATAATATATATTTTTTTAAATAAGAAAAAACATTTTGTACCCTTTGCTTTTGACATTGGCATTAACATCTCGATATGGGAATACATACATAAATCAATATATATATAATAACACATAAAAAAACTCAGATTTATAAATGAAGCCTATCGATACAATTTAGGAAGTAATTTTACCCATTTCTCCATATTGTTACGGAACCTAATAACAAGAGATCACGTAGTCGTGACGAGCATAAATTGTGTTATGGAGATTAAAAAAATCAGATTCTGTAACTAGGCAGTGTGAAATGTATAGGGGAATGAATAAAGAAGTCAGTGGGGTTTTTTTTACATATAATTATAATTTATTGTAAAAACAAACCTAACATTACAATACACTAAATAAATACAATTACACAGTATAAAAACAGTATAACAGTAAATCAATACAATTACACAGTATTATAAATAATGTTTACAGTACCAGAGTAAGGCTTTTTTTACCTAGGCTTTGATTCTGGATACCACCACTGTCACAGCTTAACAATTCCTTTAAAACATATAATCCAGATGAACAGTTCACGCAAATAATAGTCCAATGTAATCCCGAAAACAATCTGTTGTTATGCAAAAGTGAAGTTCTGGTAGTAATCTCAAAGGCAAACTGAAGACTATGGAGAAAGACGGCAACTTGCTACCGCGCAGGTCTGTTTGCTACCGCGCAAATTGCGCATTGAGATCGCAACTGAATATGACCCATGGCATTTGCTATCGCGCAGATCTGTTTGCTACTTTGCGACAGTTAATTGCTACCGCGCATATTGCTTTGAGTGGGCTTGTCCGAGCGACCTCTGGCAGCAAAGACTTGCACTACGTCAATAGTAGCAGATTTTGCGACCGCAAATTCATAGCCCCCATGATAGCAATAACAGCCACTTGCTACCGCGCTGTTTGCGCGTATGAGCAGGTCTGTGTCTGATGATGATTTGTCATTGCTCGATGTGGCAAGCTATGCGCACGGGTAACAAATGCTACTGTGCGACTGCTATTGGCAGCCGCGCACTTTGCGCTCAATGGCCGTTGAGCACATTATAGGAGCAAGATGAATGGATGCTGAGTGCGCGTTGTGCCGAGCTATGCCTAATGGTAGCAAAGAATCCCATACACTAGCCAGAAAAACCGACAGTTCCCCCACATATGGCACAGAGTTTTTGCTTAACACGAATCAGAATGCCTAGCACATACCAAGTTATGTAATATCCAACGCATAACAAACAGATACCTGTAACATTTCCCCTCCTGTAAGAAAAAGAAAGTTTTCTAAAAAAAAAACTTTCTTTTTGCGATCACAATCCCTAAATTTTTACAACATTTCAAAACCATCTTATTTACAACATTACATAGACATCTAGTTTACAACATTTCATAAACATCTCGATAAGAAGTCAGCAAGAACATTGTTTTTCCCTTTTATGTGTATGATTTCAAGATTATAATCCTGTAATAACAAACTCCATTTCAACAATCTTTGATTCTTATACTTTAACCTGTTCATGAACGTGAGGGAATTGTGATCACTGATGACAATGATAGGCTTGAATAATGAAGTAACATAAACTTCAAAATGTTGCAATGCTAAAATTAAAGCCAAACATTCTTCTTCAATAGTTGAGTAGCTTGTCTGGTTTGCATTAAACTTTCTTGAAAATAACAAATTGGATGATCTATGCCATCACTGCCTTCTTGTAACACCAGCAGCAGTATCACTAGCATCTACAGCTAACTTAAAGGGTACAGAAAAGTCTGGAGCTGCTAAAACTGGTCAACTTTGCAGAATTGCTTTCAAATTCTGAAATGCTTTTTCACACTGAACATTTCATACAAACGTTTGTTTCTTCTTTAACAAATTAGTTAAAGATTCAGCTACAGCAGGAAAATTTGGACAAAACTTTCAAAATATGCTTTGTGTTTTTCTGGTCTAGTAAATGCAGAAATAGCACTTACCTTAGCATCAACAGGTTTTACTTGACCCTGGCCTAATATATATGACCCAAAAAATGTTACTTGTGCATGAAAAAAACCAGATTTGACTAAGTTGACGGTCCAACCTTCTTCGCTGAGTTTTTTGAAGGGGTCACGAAGAATCTGCAGATGTTTCTCCCAGGTGTCACTGTATACTATGAAGTCATCAATATATGCGTCGCAGCCCTGAATGTTTTTTGCAATCATATGGATGAGGCGCTGGAACGTGGCTGGCGAGTTCTTCATGCCAAACGGCATAACGTTATATTGGTACAGTCCTAGCGGCGTCACAAATGCGGACACTTCTTTCGCTCGTTTTGTCAGCGAAACTTGCCAGAATCTTTTTAGCAAGTCAAACTTTGAGACATAACTGGAGCTACCGACTCTATCAATACAATCATCGATCCTCGGAAGCGGGAACGTGTCAGTCTTGGTGAAAGAGTTCAATTTTCGATAATCTGTGCACATACGGTAACTTCCATCAGGTTTGGGCACAAGAATATAAGTGGTGAACTACAGTTACTGTTACTTTGTTCAATGAATCATTTTGTCCAGCAAATATTGAATCTCATCTTGTAGATACTTTTGCTTTTTCCTGGATTCAGTCTATAAGGATGCTGCTTGACTGCGCTTGCCTCGCCAACATCGAGGTCATGGCATAATATATTAGTTCGCGTTGGAATGTCACTTAACAAATGTTCATAATTCTGCAGCAGGATCTTGAGATCTTGTTGTTGCAGTGCGGTGACGTGTGACATATTGGCATCCAGGTTGCTGAGCACGTCTGAGGTTTTTAGTGGTACTGTTCCACACTGAATGTCTACATCACACTTACAATCAGTATCTACTTTAACTGGGTCAGGGTCAGTTTTTACACAATTAACAACAGTTACATTATGTACAACATCTGATGTGCTATTTCTGTCATGGTTTAAATATGTTAACATGGCACAGCTGTTTTTTTCTTAAGCCTATCTGGTGTTAACAGTGTGTAATTTAAATCACTGATTTCTTGTCAACAATGTAAGGACCAAAATACCTAGCTTGCAGAGGTCTGCTAGGGACGGGTAGTAAGGCAAGGACCTTTCCACCAGGCTCAAACGTCCTACTTACAGTGTGCCTGTCATAATTTGTTTTCATTTTACATTGCGTATATTTTAGATTAGACTTTGAAATCTCACAAGCATTGTATAGTTTAGAGCGAAATTCTGAGACATACTGCAATAAAGTAAGAGAATCAGGATTTTCACACAAGAATTTTTCTTTAAGCAGTTTTTATACGCCTCGAACTGAGTGTCCAAAAACTAGTTCAAAGGGACTGAAACTAAGGACTCTTGAAAGGATTCTCTGAAAACAAACAGCAATAGGCGGATTCCTTAATCCCAGTCTTTCTGTGTGTCATAACAATAGGTCCTAATAACGTTTTTAATGTCTGTTGAAAACGCTCGAGGGCGCCCCGACTTTCAGATTGGTATGGCTAATGGGGCGGTACTGTTTTATACCTAGCTCAAGAATTAACTTGATGGAATAAGCCAGACATAAAATTAGACCCTTGGCCAGACTGGACGGATTTTGGTAATCCAAACATTGTAAAAAACTTGGTCAGAGCCTTGACAACACTTTTGGCATTAATTTTGCGAAATGGTATTGCCTCAGGAAACCTGGTAGATGCGCACATAATTGTCAGCAAGTATTCATGTCCAGACTTTGTTTTGGGCAGTGGTCCCACACAATCAACAATAATCCTACTAAATGGTTCCTAGAAAGCAGTAACAGGCATAAGTGGGTCTTTTGGAGGATTCTGATTGGGCTTGCCTACCATCTGGCATGTGTAGCATGATTTATAGTATTGTACAACATCTGTCCTGAGATTAGGCCTATATAGACGTGTGTACTAACTTTCTTATAAGTTTTATTTATACCAAAATGGCCAGAAAAAGAAGCCTCATGTGCCATGCTGAGAATTTCATTGCGATAGCTTTTGGGCACTATTGTTTGATGTTTGATGGCCCACTCATCATCAGCGCATACATAGGGTGGTCGCCATTTACGCATAAGCACCCCATTTTAACATAGAAACAAACTGGGTTTTGTGACAGTTCATCTTTAAAACTTCCCTTGGGAAAAAAACATGAAATTTTCGGCTCTTTATGCTGTTCCGCGATAAGTTCTGACCTTGAAAATGCTGCATCCTGTACGGGCAAGTCGTTAGACGAGTCACTAGTGACTCCCAGAGTGTTATTATCTGGACCATTATCCTCATGTGTTTTTCTTCACCATAGATCTAGTTACAGTACATGAAGGATACAAACCAGGAATTTCCTGATTTTCAGGATCAGTGTCCTGATCAAGTGACGGCTTTTCTGTCACTATTGGCACAGGCTGTACTTTGTCACCTGCAACATCATTGCCTAGAAGCAACTGAATTCCCTGAAAGGGTAAAGTAGATCTTATGCCTACACTGTAAAAAGAAAAGGTTTTCTAAAGGGTAATAAAAAGGTTTTTATCGTGTCCAAATACAGAAACCCTTAAATGGTTTTTTTGAGAAAACCCATTTCCGAAAAACCTTTAATAGGTTTTTTTTTTAAAAACCCTTTAAAGGTTTTATTTAAATTACATCAAACCAAATAACCTTTATAAGGCCATGAAAAAAAACCCTTTTGAAAGATTTTGTTTATAGGACAAACAAGAAATCTATAGGTCATATCACGCAGTACATATTGTCTTCTAGGGTAACTGTGCATAATCTGTAAAATAAAACAAGGAAACAATAATTTGCAGAAATCCAGATCTATTTATTTGATATTAAAACTTTACATGAGTATAACATAAACAATTGCCGCTCATGCTAATTCGACTTAAGAACAACATTCTTAGAAGTCCTACAAGATGCTGTTTTGAAATATTAAAAATCTTGCCAGACTTAACTGAAACACAAACACCTATACAAACAATTACAATATGTTTGCACATAAGATTAATCAAAAGATAAAATAAGTGATATATAGAAATCACAACTGAGAATTACGCTTAATACAAAGCCCATAAAATATATCAGCACTTCATGTCACAGGATATCCATTAAAAATTGTCTGAAAATGTAACAAATTCCTCATTACTGGTATTATTTAGGGGGATGGGGGATCGAATTAGACACTGCTTGAATTCAAACTATAATAATTTATAAACAGATAGTACCATCAAAACTTTCTTGTATTAAAATGACATCAAAACACATATGTCTTACATGAAATGATGTATAATTGCAGAATAGCTCGTTTTGTTATCCACTTTCTTAGCATCTTAAGTTGCAAGCCACTTTGCACATATAATAAGCCTTTTCTGTCAGATAATAAATCAAATAAAATCTTTTGTTTATCCTTGACCTATATAAGAAAATGATAATAGGTGTAAAATTGTACATTTAAAAACCAGGTTCTTGTTTCTGAATATTAGAATTTAAGATATGTTGTTCAACATATTTCATACTTTTAATAATGTGAAGACAATGCTTAAATGTAAAAAAACATATAATTCATTATATGTTATTCATGTGAAATAATTTTATGAAACCTGGTTACTCTATCTGTTGAAACATAGTTTTTTTTTAATGGCTTTAAACTTTGACCCATGGGTCACTGTGCTCAGCCAAAGTTGACCTTGAACTTTAAAATATAAAATAAAAACAAATGGAGATAAAATCTGAGAAGAAGTGGTAATATAGGCCATGATTGGTCGAAGAAACTGTTGCAAATAATATTTTTTGATCTTACCATGTGTTTCCTAATTTTAAGAATGTATGCAGTTTGTGAATAAAGATCTATATTATTACCATGACCACTGATTGGCTTTTTGATAAGCTGTTGACAGTTCAGCAGTTTACACATTTGTTCAATTAGATTCTATTTTTTTATAAAACCAATTTGTTCTCTATTTTATCCAATGTTTACAGTTCCCATAACATTAACACTCCATAGGTGGAAGGACTTGATGGTTGGTGTAACACCTCTGTATACATTTTCATTATTTTATAAATGTTGTGCACTTGCAAATAAAACTATTGTCCAAAGTGCTCAGGTGCAGGGACAAAGTGATGACAAAGGGGGGGGGGGGGGGGTGATGAGGGGAGTAACAATTTCCATTGAATATACTTCTTACAGGATATTAAATTTAAGTCAACTGTGTTTACAGAAAAAAGGTTATTTATAATAATTAAATATTTAAAAACAGGTAAAAAAAATGGAAAAAGAATCAAATCACTTTAATTCCCATTCCATTGAAGCAGGAAAATAATGAACAAATGTTTGCACTAGATCTTCATCTTTTTAATAACATCAACTTTTTTTCAAGTTTATAAATTTTACTATGCATTCACCGTATAACATATATATCTGAATATCTAAGTTGATTCATAATTCACAAACTGCATCAAAAATTATAGCTTATTTGGTCAGGTAACATCACAGTATGTACACAGATCTATTTTTATGATATATATTTCTTAAATTTGAAAAACAATAAAAATTTGAAAATAACACGATTTAGAATTCACAATTTTAAGTTGCACCTTGACTTATCCATGATTTGGCTAACATATTTTCCAAATAATGCCTACTGATGGGTTTAATAATATTTTAATTCGCTAAAATTATTTAAAAGGAGATGCCACATTACCACAACACGGCATCAACTAGATTACTCTTTGAATAATTATTTCAAGAAAAGTTTTGTACACTGGAATGTAAACAGCTTCACAATTAAAGAAATACAGTTATTGCAATACACTAGGAGAGGGGGAGGGAGAGGTGCCATAAGAATAAATGTACACCTGTGCGGCAGGGGTGATCGACTAGCGTTGCATCACAGATAAGGTTACCCAGGCAGGGCTGATCCACCAGAAGTGGATCTTGACAATGCAAATCATTACAAAAGAGCCTCTGTAGAAAACTTCAATAACTAGTATATTTTTTTTTAAACTTTACTTTCAAATTTCAGGTTAAATTCTTATGTTTACCTGATGTGAATATTAAATCAAATGTAAAAAAAATGCAATGGTCAATGTTGGCCAAAATTTAAGGTACTAATTTTATATTTATGCCAATAACATAAAATTAAAAAAAAATCAAGTCTAATTTTAGGTATACAATTAAATTTTTATTGAATAAAGCCATATTACTGGAAAAAATGCTTTAGCTTCAACAATTATCATGTGAAGGGATTCAGCTTTCTTTCCCTATTGTTTTACAAAGTGCATTATGTTTTGGCCCATAAGTTTCACAAATTACGTAATACTGCCCTAATTTCTGGCATGTACATAGGAACTATAGATAGAAATAATTATAGTAAATATTAAGGAAAGGAAAGTGATATTAGGCAGTCCTGAAAGTGTTTAATAATAGGTTTTTAATTGAAAATTCAGGTTTTACCTTAATTTCTCGAAGGAACAAACCTGCAATGACCCAGTGTACGGTTTGGTAGGGGGTCTTGGGAACATCTAACAGTATGCTGAATTTTTGATTCGTTGGTCTGATGGTTTCAAAACATGCCAGTCTAAAAGGACAGGCTGACGGACAACGGACCATTACTGTAGCTCAGATTACTTGTAGTCAGCCGAGCTAAAAATGTAATATAAATATGGTTACGTAATGCAGTTGAAAATCTTAATTGTAAACTTTGAAGTAATTTAACATAAATTACAATTCCACTTTTAAAATAAAATATCTCATTGATACACTCAAATGCACAACAAGCTAAAATTCAACAAGAACTAGCATTGTATATTAATATTTGGTTCCCAAAGTCTTTGCAAACAAAATGGTCTTAAATCACAATATGAAATGTTAAGTTTTGATGCCCAGGTGTCGACTGTAGTGGGCACTTTTGTATCATCTTTGCCAATGGCATACTTTTCTATAAACAAACATGTCTTTTGCAACCTCTGAGCGTAACTGATGGCAAATACCCAAAGGTTGTGAACCATGTTGCCATGACCAGTGAAAACTACTTTTCTGCCCCTTCATTAACAAGTTGCTCATCCACTTTCACCTGGAACTGGCCCTTGCCGTCTTCCTTGATGGTGGAGAAAGGCGATGTGACATCCTGTAATGGAAATACCATAGAAATACTCAAAAGAATTATCAAAATAGCCAATAAGTGATTAAAATGGATGCTCTTGTAGCTGTAATTGTATGCTGCTTTATAATGTTTATTGTCAGTTACTTTAAATTATAATACAGCTCTAGATTGAACAGAACGAACAAGGGACCTAGGGGTCCCAGAGCTCAGCTGAAACTGACTCTGAGAACAGTGGCATAATTTCCAAGTGATTGTGTTGACTGTGCACCTTCATGGACTACATGAAAGTTGTGGGAGACTCATAATCACATATTTGTGAAAGTTTCAGTATTTCTACTAAGTGATTGGAATATACATGTAAAAATACCCAGAGAACTTATAAAACCCTGTAAAATATAGAATACTGGACATGGACCAAAATATAATAATAAACATTAATTCATTAGCTGGTATAAAATGCTGTAAAAAATCAAATGAGCATAAACTAAATTTGACAAGCATGTTAAAACAAGCAAATTATGTAATAATTGCATTTGCACTGTGAAATAAATGACACTTTTGGCCTCGAATCTATATCTGGACATGTGTCCTGCATTACTTAAACTGTATACATTGCAGATTCAGCAGGTCCACCTTCCTATTTGTCACAACAGGTCACAAGCTGCTTTGTTTACCTTTTTGAATGCTCCATCGCGTAAGTTACTCATTATATAAATATATCCTTATTCATAGCAGCCTTCAGTGATGAAAACGTCTTCCACAAATAACAGATGACTGTCACTCAGATTTATATTTAACATCTTAGTCACCCTTGGTGTCTACCTTATTCACTGAAGACATCAAATCTGAGTTTGTTCACAAAACTGGGGACCATGGGTCTTGATGCTCAGGTCAATTTGTCTATAAAAATATGATTATGAGCTTTTCAAAATATGGGTGCCAGATATATATATAGATAACTGTGATCAGTTTGAAGCCAACCTGTCTACCCATACTTGAGTTATCATTCATAAACTAATATATAAATTGATGAGTTCTGTGACTTTGAACTTTAACCTAGAGACCCAAAAATCTGAAGAAAACTTCCCCTATTGGCAAGTTTGAAATGGAAAGTTTGGCTCAAAATACATCCACAATCTTTTTAAAAGTGTAGGTCATGTGACCTTGACCTCATGCGTTAGAGATGGGTGAACTATAGGTCAAATTTGAAATCCATATCCAAACTGGAGTTATCACCAGGAAACAAATTTGACAGACATACAGAAAGATGAACAGATGGACGGACAGGGTGATTAATATAGGGCATCTCCTTTCTCAAGCGGGGCCCTAATAAATACAAAAGGACACAGTTGAAACCACAGTTGCGAATCTGATAGTATCAACATAATTTGGCATTCTGAAAATAAAGGAAGAAATGCATAAAAAATACAGGTGGCACCATCAATCTTAGGAACTGAAGAAACATTCCATGACCAATAAGCATGCAAAGAATCATGGAGACAAATGCATTAGTTATTCAGAAACTGGAGCTTTTGTATCAAAATTTTCATTATTCTGGGGGGTATGTAATAGTCCCATAGCTCAAAGGATATGGGTAACAGAGATCTAATTTCAGGTTTCTATGGAGATTTTTCATGGACCTCCCTGGATGTCAAATATAAGATTGTAGGTCCAGCAGTTACGATTTGTGCCTTATTAACGGACGGACAAAGAGTGTTTGTTATAGTTCAGATGACTTTTAGTCAGCTGAGCTAAAAAATTGTAAAAATTATGAAAAATACAGGTTGTGCCACCAGTTTTAGGGAACTGACAAATCTAGTTGTTGTTAACATTCAAGGCAAGATTCATGGCAATCCATGCATACATTATCAATATACTGGAGGTTTTCTATCAAATTTTCTATTATTGTTGGGAAGGGGGGGGGGGGGGGTAACTGCCTGAAGGAAATAGGTTGCAGTGACTTATTTTCATGTTTCCAAGAATATTTTTTATAAACCTACTTGGATTTTAAGTAACAAGTTTCCAGGATTAGCGGTTACATTTTGTGGCTGGACTGACGACGGACAATGCGCCACTCTTATACCTAAGTTGACTTTCAGTCAGCTGAGCTAAAACCTGACCTGAATTGTCGGTCTTGTCCTTTTTTGCGGTGTTTCCTCATCTTTACTGGTCAAGTTCTTCCGCTTTTGCCCACTCTTTCCTCATCTCCCATACTTTGCTTTCGTGTGGGCAGCATCTGGAGTGTCAGTAAGTGGTATTCTTATTGCTTTCATCGTGCTGGGAAGGGGTTCCTTCCAGGAATATAAATACTACCGTAAAATCTCCACTTAAAACCGCGGTTTAATCAAGAAATTCAAAATCTTGAAATCAGGTTGATTTCCTGAAAGCACTGTGCGGTTTATACTAGAAGGGTTTCCTGAATATCTTCCTGACAGACATCGTTTTTGGGCCGGCGCGTGGGCGATAATATTGCAACTTTCGAAGGCTGTTCTTAGCATGCATGGGAGCCGTGTGTAAATGTATTATTTACGATTATTTGTTATTTATAAATTAAATATTGCTGATAAGTTTTCGTGTGATATAAAACTTGTTATAAAATCTTGGTAATTGTCACCAAATAATACGTTTACAACAACCCTGCTGTTACACACAGCGGTCCACTTCGTTGGGCATGGTCAAGCAAAATTGAAATAAAAGCCTACTTTAAACCCATTTGCGGCATTATTTAGCAATGATTATTTGTTTAAAACGTAAAATGAATAAAAAGCTGACATCGTAAAGAGTCACACAATGGCAGACGATCGTTTTAAAATCAAGTTTGAGTGCCGCCATGTGCTGAAACACCCCGGTATTCTGCTAAGAATATTTTGAACGGCTGTAAGCGGTGGGTGGTAAATAGAACAGCCACCTATTTCGTCCCAGCGTGCCTTGCGCGAACACTGCCTTGACAAAATGGCTCTCCACACGGAAACTTTCTTCAGGAAAAAAACTTGCTAACCCGGACTGGCCACTTTAATTTTACCTTAAAATCACTCGTTTTCAAGCGTCATGTTTCCTATACGTGCGTATCTCTAAAAGGTAACTTCAGTTACTTCGATATTTAATTAAGTTGACCAGCGATGTTTTCAAACGCACCAGCAAATTGTGACATGGAGCGATGTCAACGTACGATGTGACGAAGATAATACCGAAGTAACCGGTATGAAAATGATTTGAATCTTCCGAGTAATTCCAGAAAATGGAATTTTCATCAAAAATTAAGATTTCAAAATATTACTTTTAGAATTAAAATATACAGTGACTTGAAATGGATCAGCAGAATATTTTTTCCAAAATATAATGACAAATCAGTAGCAAACAAGAATACGGCACGGAATATAAAATCTGTATAAACAGGCAGAGGTTCACCGGCACTTACGTCTTCCCAAACTTCATGCTTGAGTGACCCTGCAAAAAAGTGTTATGTGTTTAAATAAAATGCCCAAGGAATTTTTAAAGTGGACAGGAATGGCCGAGTCGCAACCTACGCGTGTTCATTTCTAGATGATTGCTTGATTGTGTCTTTTGTCAAATCATTCCGTAGCGAAAGTTGGTGCGGTTTTAAAGGGGGGTTCTTCGTATTTGAGCCCCTCGCGGTGTCTCGCCTGGAATTTCGGCGATGTCTGGGTGCGGTTTTAATCGGAAGTGCGGTTTTAAGTGGAGATTTTACGGTACACAGAAATCACTCATATAAATAATAATACTTGAACCGACTCTTCTAAATCCACCTTTTGCTAACATTTGTTTACCCTGCATTTGTTTAACCATTCTAGTGTACCAACAGAAATATATTTGTGATTGCTTACAGTTGCTCACAATTATTTCCACCAACATCACTTACTTCAGGTATCAGACTGTCATTGTCATATTTCTTTTTTAGATATGTTTTAAAATTAAAATAATTCTAAAGTATTGTACAGGCTACAACCCGTTGATCTTAACAGAAAGTACTTTCATATTTTCTTATATGAGGACACTGATGTAACAGGGCAGTCATTATTCTTTTATATCCTTTCCTGAATGGGCACCTGAAAAGATTAATATTTGATCATTAAAACATGCAACTCGAACAAAGAGGGAGTGTCTCCTGGTTCCTCTCTCCTTTTCGAGGTGAGCACCTTTATTCTTGACTGTACCACTTCTGTTTCCAGTAAAATTCTGAATCTGCCTATATATGATACCACACATATATTACACTGGTAAGTAATTAATATCAAGGGACCAAAGGGTCACTGTGCTCTGCTGAAGTTGAACTTGAAGGTAAAAATCTAAAATAATGTCAAATGGAGATAAAAGGGGAAAAGGCAATATAGTCCATGATGGGTTTGTATTTATGAGTAAGAAATTGTTGCAAATAATGTTCTGTGACCAAACCATGCATTTCCTAATGTTAAAATTGAAGCATGTGAGCAGGTTGTGAAAATAAGATGTGTATTATTACCAAGATCATTAGTTGGCCTTTTGATACACTGTTGAAAGTTCAGTAGTTTTCACTTTTGTTCAATTTGATCTATTTTTTAATATATATCATTAATATATGGGAGTTACAACATCTCTGTATTATTATAGTGTACATACCAGGGTTGGGACCAGGTACTTGTATCTGTACCTAGGTATATTCAAAAGTACCTGTACCTGTACCTATTGGCACTTTACAAAACTGCTGTACCTGTACCTGAACCTGTACCTGACCATTTTTCAATACCTGTTCCTGTAACTAGGTACTGTCACATGTACCTGGACCCAACCCTGGTGTATATACATAGGATTTTCACTTAATTCTACAATGCTTACAGAATAAAAAAGTTCATTTACAATTACTAAATATTTAAAATAGGAGAGAAAGACTTAGACACACAAAGCTGATAACAAAGAAGTTTTTTTTAGTCTCAGTGACCCATTTTGGTAGGAGATTCAGGGGACATCTAACAGTATGCTGAGTTTTGGATTTGTAGGTCTAACGGTTTCAAAATGTGCAAGTCTAACGGACTGTAAACAGACGGAAAGACAGACATCGGAAATGGACCACGACTATACCTTAGATGACTAATAATCAGCTGAGCTTAAAATAACAAGTGACTGCATTGCCCTATAAGCTTTAAAACAATTTATTGTGTGTATGAGACTGATATGAGATATTGACATTGACATATTATTATGTATGTGTACCCATCTTCACTCGACATCAAATACATGGAGGGGGTGGTGAGGGGAGGGGGGAGGGGGTTGAGGTGTTGGAAATGTCAATGTCTCTCTGTTGAATGTAACCAGCTTCACACATACCTGTGTACCTGTCTTCACTCGACATCAAATACATGGAGTGTGTGTGTGGGGGGGGGGGGGGGGAGTGAGGTGTTGGACAGTACTCTCTATCAAATCTATCAAATGGAGGGGGATAGTGAGGGGAGGGGGGTTTGAGGTGTTGGACAGTACTCTCTGACAAATGTGACTGGCCTCACACACATAAGTATGTGTACCTGTCTTCACTCGACATCAAATACATGGAGTGTGTGTGTGGGGGGGGGGGGGGGGGGGGGGAGGTGTTGGACAGTACTCTCTGTCAAATGTGACTGGCCTCACACACATAGGTATGTGTACCTGTCTTCACTCGACATCAAATACATGGAGTGTGTGTGTGTGGGGGGGGGGGGGGGGGAATGAGGTGTTGGACAGTACTCTCTGACAAATGTGACTGGCCTCACACACATAGGTATGTGTACCTGTCTTCACTCGACATCGAATACATGGAGTGTGTGTGTGTGTGTGTGGGGGGGGGGGGGGAGTGAGGTGTTGGACAGTACTCTCTGACAAATGTGACTGGCCTCACACACATAGGTATGTGTACCTGTCTTCACTCGACATCAATACATGCAGTGTGTGTGTTGGGGGGGGGGGGGGGGGGGGAGGAGGGTGAGATGTTGGACAGTACTCTCTGAAAAATGGAGGGGAATGGTCAGGGGAGGGGGGTTTGAGGTGTTGGACAATACTTTCTGTCAAATGTGACTAGCCTCACACACAAAGGTGTGTGTGCCTGTATTCACTCCACATCAAAAACATGGAGTGGGGGTTCAAGGTGTTGGACAGTACTCTCTGTCAAATGTGACTGGCCTCACACACATAGGTGTGTGTACCCGTCTTCACTCGACATTAAATACATGGAGTGGGGGGGGGGGGGGGGGAGTGAGGTGTTGGACAGTACTCTCTATCAAATGGAGGGGGATGGTGAGGGGAGGGGGGTTTGAGGTGTTGGACAGTACTTTCTGTCAAATGTGACTGGCCTCACACACATAGGTGTGTGTACCCGTCTTCACTCGACATTAAATACATGGGGGGGGGGGGGGGGAGTGAGGTGTTGGACAGTACTCTCTATCAAATCTATCAAATGGAGGGGGATAGTGAGGGGAGGGGGGTTTGAGGTGTTGGACAGTACTCTCTGTCAAATGTGACTGGCCTCACACACATAGGTGTGTGTGCCTGTATTCACTCCACATCAAAAACATGGAGTGGGGGTTCAAGGTGTTGGACAGTACTCTCTGTCAAATGTGACTGGCCTCACACACATAGGTGTGTTTACCTGTCTTCACTCGACATCAAATACATGGATAGTGTGTGTGTGGGGGGGGGGGGGGAGTGAGGTGTTGGACAGTACTCTCTATCAAATGGAGGGGGATGGTGAGGGGAGGGGGGTTTGAGGTGTTGGACAGTACTTTCTGTCAAATGTGACTGGCCTCACACACATAGGTGTGTGTACCCGTCTTCACTCGACATTAAATACATGGAGTGGGGGGGGGGGGGGGGGAGTGAGGTGTTGGACAGTACTCTCTATCAAATCTATCAAATGGAGGGGGATAGTGAGGGGAGGGGGGTTTGAGGTGTTGGACAGTACTCTCTGTCAAATGTGACTGGCCTCACACACATAGGTGTGTGTACCTGTCTTCACTCGACATCAAATACATGGAGTGGTTGAGGGGGGGTTGGGTTGAAGTGTTGGACAGTGCTTTCTGCTTATGTGACTTTCTTCACACGGGTAGGTGTATATACTATCTTTTCCCACTAATAAATTAGTACTTTGAGGATGGGGAGATAGTACTCTCTGTCAGATATTACTTTATTAGTTCAAACATGTATGCATGTACCAGTACTTGGAAAAAGAGTGATGGGTTGGACATTCAATATTACTCTCTCACAGATAGATACATTTATACATAAAGAAGGTTGCTATACCAAACTTACAACAAGGCCCATAGATGTGTATCAAATGGAATTATTTTTTTATTATAATGATACCTTAAAAGTGCTCAGTATAGTACTGTACATATTCTGTGATAGATAATTGAAATTTAATTGAAGAACTTACAAACTGTTGAATTAGCAGGAGGCACATAACAGTTGTAATTTTCAAATTCAACAAGTTGTCAAAGAAAAAATGCATGGATGTTCTGTTTTATTTTACTTTTTATGCTGGAAGTTGATCATTGGTCCAAGTATGTGAAAATATTAATAAAGGTTGCTGTCTGGCCTTTATAAATTATATAAACTGTTGTAAGCTTTTAATCATATCATATATGTACAGAGGCTACATCATAATTGTATTGTATATATGTATGGAAGAGGTAGGTGAGAAATCACCATTGCAAACTAATTTTTTTATATTGAGGCATTATGAAACACACTGCTGACAAGGCTCTAAAATGGATACTCCTTTTCAAAATCAGCTGGGTATAATTAAAAAACAAAGTGAGTTGACAATGTAAATTCTTATTTAAAAGAAAAAAAATTTTTGAGTTTACCAGCACATGCAATGGAATATATGTATAAAAGTAATTTTTGTATTTTTTTGTAAATCTTAAAGGTTAAATCATTTTTTTTTTAATATGTTGTCCTATAGCACCACTTAATATAATCCAATAGAACATAAAATAATTTATCGAAGACATGAACATTCATTAATGTTACTGTTCCTATGTAAGGACTCAGCATTTTATTTATTCTTTTGTTAACTGTATTCTGTAACTATATAAATATTAAATATATGTGGCCTGGATGACATCCCAGGCATCTGATTTGGACTGAACAATATTGTCAATAATAATAATACAACAAAAAATATAATCCGTACATAGCGAAAATGCCCAGTTATGTAATAAGTAAATAAACATGCATGTGTCTGCTGGTAATAACTTGTACCCAGTATACGTATAACTTGGACACAACACGTTTTGGGATGCAAATGTCGTTTGTTTACATGCCGGGGACGGGGGGGGGGGGGGGGGGGGGGCGGTAGCGCTGTTAAAGACCGGCTGAGTAATGCTTTTCAAAGTCGTGTTGCGGATTTTTACATCCGACAGACCATATAGGAATCGTCCTTTGTAAGTGACATCCGTTAAAAAGCCTTTTCATCGCGAAAACATACCAAGCCACCTGCTTTTGTCTTACCGGGCCGCCATCTTGAAAATCCCACTGCACTAGACGCCGCCATGCGCCTAACATTCCATGGCGTAAAACTAAATGTAGATGTGCCAAGTTGTTTCACCTGTTTACAAGCAATTGCCATGATCATCATGATACAAAACTGACTTACCTGAAAACTTGAATTTCTGAGAGTGACGGATTCTCTGCATAAAAATAGTAATTTGCTGTTGGTCTTTCTGACACCTCATGTCACTGGTGAAGCCACCAAGAAGATACACGTCACGCGTGACGTGTTCAGTCAAACGCCGGCAGTGCACCCTCGCGTTAATATAACGAATTAATGACACACTCGCGGGAAAGGGGTTTTTACGGGAAATACATAAAACAAAACCCATTTACAAGAGGCTACGGGTGAGGGAAGAAAGAACAACCCGTTTATCTAGAAACAACCGTTTTATAAAACCCTTTCTTCTTACAGTGTACAGTAATATTCCAAGAAATCAGATCTGACTTTATATGTACACTGTGAAGCGGAACTGAAGTGTGTTTGTCTGTAAACACATCATAAACAAGTGCATGTGCACCAGTAAAAGACCTATTAGAAAATGGGAAAGTGTTTGCTAACATGAAAGTGTTGCCTGAACCAGTGTCCCTCGAAATTCTAATAGGGATAGAATCTGAAAAATCACTTGAAAGTATAACAAAACCATCATGAATGAATGGCTCAAATAACAGAGTCAGGAGAGGAATGTACTACCTCAATTTTATCAAACAAAGAACTGACACTGACACTGTCAGTCATAAACTCTTTTTCAGAGTTACAAAAGGAATCTACATCCTTATTACAATCAAACTCCTCATGGGAGTCAACAGAGGAATTTTCCTCAGCAGAAACAAACTTTTGTTTGTCATAAAAGGATCTGGCCTCATTTGAAATACTCTCGCAAGAGACATAAAGGACTTAGCCTTATTTAGAGGATACTCCTCGGAGAAGTCTTGAAAGGATTCTTCTTTGGAGTGGACGTGGACTGATGTGTAGAAATGGACTTGGTTGAACTACTAGTACTGGGTGACTGCGCCTTAAACTTCTTTTGACCATACTGATTTACATACTTGTTTGTGAATGACTGGTTTGATTTGCTATTAAATGACATTTTATGTGTAAATGAATAATCATCAGCTAATTGAGCAGCGATTTCAAGTGTTTCAGGACTTTTCTCATCAAGAAAAGTTTTAAAATCTGGGTCAATTCAGTGCTTAAATTCTTCAAGCGATATCAACTGCCGCAAATTGCAATAATCTTTCATTACATTTTTAGAACTACACCAGCGATCAAACATCAGCTCATAGTCCTAGCAATTTCTACATAGGTCTGATCTTTGCGCTTTTCCCAATATCTGAATCTCTTGCGGTAAGCCTCCGGAACTAACTCATATCCTTTTAGGATTAACCATTTAACCTGGTCATAGTCAGCAGCGGCTTCTACTGAAAGCTCTGTATAAATTTCTCTGGCCTTGCCAGTCAATACACTTTGTAAAAGTATAGTCCAATTTTCCCTAGGCCATTTTAAATTTTCAGCTACCTTCTCAAAGTGTCAGAAATATTTATCAACCTCTTTTTCTTGAAAGGTGGGACAAGTCTAATGTGTTTAGTAACATCAAAACTGTGAGTTGGGGCAGCATGTAGACTATGTTCTAGTTTAAGTCTTTCTAACTCAGGTCGTTTTAACTCAATTTCTTTTTGTTCTTCCTCTTTTAATGCTAGCTCATGTTGCATTTCTAACTTTTTAAATTCTAACTGCATAGCAAAGCTGTCATTTTTTTATGTTTCCACTTCACTCTCTTCAACTAAGCTAACCAGATCTTGCATGATTTTAGCAATGATATCAGGCTTTCTAAAAGCTTTATTCACACCTAGCCCTAAGTGTTGTCCCAAACGTAACAACTAATCTTTTGTTAAATGTTCAAATAGATCAGGGTCTGGATCTTCACAAATGCCTCAGGTTCGAAGTCTGCGTTGTTAAGATGTTAAAACAACACCAAAAAAAAAAAAAAAAAAAAAACTGAGATAAATCTTGTAAACAATGTATTGTAAACAATGAGTCCAGGTCAAGGCCTAATTAATTTTCAAAACTATTAAGACTGCCAGACTAGCCCACAATTTTATGTTACGGAACCATATAATAACAGATCGTAATCGTGACGAGTATAAATTTTGTTACGGAGATAAAAAAAATCAGATTCCGCAACACTAGGGGGTAGCGTGAAATGTCTAGGGGAATAAATAAAGTAATCGGTTTTTTTTATTAACAAATAATTATAATTTATTCTTAGAACAATCCCAACATTACGATACACTAAATCAATACAATTACACAGTATAACAATTGTAAAAATGTACATCACCAAAGTGTCCTGATCCTAGGCTTTGATTTCTGGATACCACCACTGTCACAGCTTTTCAAGAGTCCTTTAACACAAATAATCCACGTAAACAGTTCAAATAAATCTTCCCAGAGAATAGTCCGATTTAATCTCGAAAACAATCTGTTGTAATCCAAAAGTGAAGTTCTGGTAAAAATCCCAAAGGCAAACTGAAGACAATCAGTATATAAAAGCTGTATAAAGTCCGTAGAATATCTGAAAGTTCTGCAATTATCGGAAAGGTCCCAAAAACTGACGAGAGAGTCACACTCTTCCGTGTCCGCTGGTATTTTCTCTTAGCCGGCTCTAAACACAGCCCCTATTTATAGCTTTTTTATCCGAAGCCCAACTTCCATTCTGTTACCCTCCAGACTACATCGAACACGCTGTCTTTACACTCCGCGGGAGTTCAGCAAGTGAGGTTCCCAAAGCAGCGCACAGGGTTTGCGCCTTATACGAATCAGAATGCCTAGCACATGCCAAGTTATGTCATATCCTGTGCATAACAAACATATATATATATATATATATATATATATATATATATGTATATATATGTATATATATAAATATATATGTGATGTAAAGTTTTAAAATGCCGTGCTAGTCTGTTACTTACAAAAAGTAATGGCAATGGTTGACACCTTTTTAATATATATATATATATATATATATATATACATATATATATATATATATATGATTCTTTAAGCTGGATATGTGCATGTGCATATCTTTGGCATTTTATCATACATAAGACGTTATCTTCAATGCACGTGAATGACAGCTTAATTTTATCCGTTATGTTACGGAACCTAATATCAACAGATCACGTAGTCGTGACGAGCATAAATTTTGTTACGGAGATAAATAAAAATCAGATTCTGTAACACTAGGCAGCGTGAAATTTCTAGGGGAATAAATAAAGAAGTCAGTGTTTTTTTTGTTAACAAATAATAATAATTTATTCTCAAAACAACCCTAACATTACAATACACTTAATCAATACAATTACACAGGATAACAACAGTACAACAGCAAATCAATACATTACACAGTATAATAAATAAAGTGAACAGTACCAGAGTCCGGATCCGAGGCTTTTCTGGAAACCACCACTGTCACAGCTTAACAAGTCCTTTAAAACATTTAATCCAGATGAACAGTTTCCGTAAATCATCTAAGAAAATAATAGTCGAATATAATCCCGAAAACAATCTGTTGTAATCCAAAAGTGAAGTTCTGGCAATAATTCCAGAGGCAAACTGAAGACTATATAAAATCCGTTACAAATTTCAAAGAAGATCTATAACTGCTGCAATTAACGGAAAGGTCCACAAACTTACTCGCACTCTTCGGTGTCCGCTGGAATACTTTTTTCTCTCCTCTGGGCTCTAAACACAGCCCCTAATTTATAGCTTCTCACCCCAAAGCCTAGAAACTTCTATTTCACGAACAATCCAAAGAACACAACAATACATAATACACACGCGCCAAAAGAACAATACAAGGCAAGCACTCATAGAGTGCGATCAGCCCAGAAAATTCCAGAAAAGCATGAGCGCTTTGTCTTTACACGCCAGGCTTCCCAGGACGGATTACACCAAGCGTTGTGTCTCTACACATCTAAGTTCACACGCAGGCCATAGCTGCCAAATCAACGAGGTGTGCGTGCGCCACACGAACCAAGTGTCAACAACACATGTAACAGACATCTGTAACAATTAAAATATAAGATGTTATTTGTGAAAAAAAAATCATTATTATGCATACTAGATACATTTCTTTACCCCCCCCCCCCCTCCCCTCTCTCATATGAATATTCGTATAAGGCTTTTGTTTCAGTATGGGGAATTTTAGTCTTAAAAAATGCTTAACACCTAAAATACTAGACAGGGTTGACAATAAACAATTCATCAGTCTACAGCAATAATCCTTATTATATTTACATGCATGTATCTGGAGTCTGACGAGTGGCTTTGCACACATTTTTCTCACACCAGCAAATTACCTGAGTTTTGAGAGGACCACTTAAATCACACGTGCAATAATTTCAGTATGAATTAATGCCGGACAAACTTACTGTGAAACTTCTAAATGAGCTGAAGGTATGAAATTTGCTAAACTATGTAGCGTTCTCTGTCGTCAATAATTTCAGCCAGTTTGTTGAACATTAATATATAATATAAACTGATTTATTTACACATGGATTGTACAAATAGGTAAAGGGACATAATTAAGCGCAATATTATGCCTAATATTTCTCACTATCAGTTCAGTTTTGCTTTTTGCAAAAGTTTCCCAGCAACACCATAAAAGCAACACTCTCAAACTGGGCAACAAATTCCTTTATGGCTTTCAAATCTTCAAAAAAGAAATACATGGTAGTAGCATCATCAAGTAGACCTAGGCAGTATCCAGCACTATATATCAATCAGGAACCACTAGAAAAAGTTAACTCTTTTGCACAACTTGGATTATATCTGAATGATAGGATGAACTGGGCAGAACACGTTGATCATACAATTAACAAGGCGAACAAAAAACTTGGTCTGATTTGGAAGCTAAACAGAGAAGTCCCACGCCACACAGTTGAAAACATTTCCACAGCCTTCATGAGGCCACAACTTGAATATGCATGCATACTGTACAATAACTGCACCAAAGAACAAAGTAATCGGCTAGAAAGATTCCAAAGAAGAGTGGCCATTGCCTGCACCGGAGCTTTCAACAGAACAAATACAGAGGTTCTCCTTCAAGAGTTAGGATGGCCAACCCTTGGGAAGAGAGGAAAATACTTCAGTCTTGTACATATGCATAAAATCATTCATGGAGAAACACCACTGTATTTACAAAATCTCCTTCCACCTAGACATGGGTCGCAAAGTCGATATCCCAGCAGGAGAGAAGACGACTTTACACCGATACGAATAAACAAAGAGCCACACAACAAATCATACATACCAGCAACAATAAGACTGGAACCAACTGGAGGATCATATAAAAAAAACTGCCCATAAAGCATTCATTATTCCCACAGAAGAAATTACATTACAGCACAGGCAAGGGATCAGCTGCAATAAATCATACGAGAATGAGAATGAGACTCGGCCACCTACAATATCATTTATATCTACATCACATTACTGAAAACAGATATTGTATAAATAACAATTGTTATAATCAACATGAAGACGCTGAACATTATTTTCTTAAATGTCCGAAATTCAGTGTTGAAAGGCAGGAGATGCTGAATAACATCATACCTTACACAAGAAGACTCAACTTAAACAACAACAAAGACTTAACAAATTTTATTTTAAAAGGACACTCTCATCTAACATTTGAAGAAAACCAACACTTATTTTCAGTTGTACATACTTTTATCAGTGATACACGTAGATTTAAATAGACATAAACAAATTAATGTAAAACATGTAATATGAAGGTATATTGACATAGATATTATACTTAATCATCTAGAGATTTCCATTATATATATTTCATTTCACATCTTACATCACTTACAGTAATACTTTTATATACAGACTGTTACTCTACCAATGTACTAGTGCAAACCCTAACAAATGTCTTGCGCGCTTGGGTATGCACTTAAAAGGTATGAATAAAAAAAAAACACCATTAAAGCACACGGTCTCAGTATTTCCATTACGGCTCTTTAACACCTTGTTATAGCTCTGCGTGTTGGTAAACACTGCCCACGTGTGTTTGTTTACCAGAACAAGGCTGCCTGACCGGAGGTCAGATTGTGAGCCGCAACACGAGGTGTTTAAGCCAGCAGGAACATGTATTATATTTTTTAGGTCAGTCGGGGCATCCCCAGATTGGCACGAGTTGTGGCTTCGTGATGCACACGGCCCCATGCGGTTTATGTTGACACCTGCGATCGCGCCCGGTCCACTGTTTTTAACACTCGATCACTGCAGTTAGAAAACGGTTTGAAGACCATATTTTTCCAGGTACCGGTTTACTTGAAAGGGAAGAAGGGTTTTTTTTTCTTGTTTATTCAACATGCATTATAGGTGATTGGGTCCCTGTAATACAACTAATCGCAGCACTCTTCATGGCTCAGGTGGTGGCGTCCGGTATTCTCTGGGGTGGGGGGAAACCGAAGATAATTTAACCACCGGCCTTGGACGGACAACTACAACCTACTCTCATAACCATGCCGGGGATAGAACCAGGGTTGCCTTATAGAGACAAGAATTTTATTCCTTGACTGTCATTGGCCCCATTGTGCATGGATATCACACAAAAAATCTTTGCGCATTAAAATGAAGAGTTATGAAACACTGAAAAGAAACCTATCTGCCGGTCTCATTAACATCTGAAATATTTGTGAAAAGTCTTAAGGTCACCTTGCTGCAGTCTTGCACCGCTGATATATATAGTAAACAAAACAAGCCATATCACAGATAAATGGAGTCCATACGTGGCGGACTAAAGGTCACCATGAGCAAATGGCATTGTTATCGATTTCCCCAATAATATGATAGAAAAAAAACATACTTAGTATATAAACCTAAGATTCCTTAGGTACAGAATGCGGAACGCGGCATGCGAAGAAATGTTGAGAAATTTCATATATGTACCGACACGGCAGCACGAATGTTTTCTGTGTGTTGCTACTCATTACACCATACGGATTCGGCAAAAATCAGTAAATGTAGCGATTGTGATTCGTTTTGCCGGATACGCATTCCGCATGCCGGATCCGCGTAGACGGTATCCAGCCTTATTTATTCAGTCAAGGGCTATTTTGTCCGCATTCCGCACGTGAGCAATCTTAGCTTTATTCTCCGGTAAACAGTCTTCAGGTCAAGCAAACGTATATTCCAAATCTCATTATATTATCATATAACATGTGCCTATGAAAAGAAAATATTAATATATATTTTTCATAAAATGAGCCCAATTCCTGGAGGGAAAACATTTTTTCTATTATTTCCACTAAAAACATGAGGTTGTGCGATTTGTTAAAAAATATCACATCTATGAGCACTGTCTCCTCGGCAGTGACGTCACACCCTGGAAATCCCCGCTGTGTAAAATTTCTAGATCTCAGTAAAAGCACTGTATTTCTGAAATGTCAGTCCCAAACTTTCAGCAGATAATAAAAACAACATGCAGATCTGAGTTGTTGATAATATTCAGTCCATGATTCCACATGTGAACCAGCCAATCTAATCTGGGCGAAGTCTAGGATCTGGGTGAAATCTTGCTGCAGTCTTGCAGCGCTGACATATATATAGTAAACATTACAGGCGCTGCAGCCTCTGGCGGGGAGAGTCTATACTATCTAAGTTTGTATGGATCCGTACAGACCCTGAGACACGTATATGCCTTGTGAAGCGTGAGGACACCAAACAAACCCCACATATTATAATTGTTACAGATGCTTAGACTCCGTTGGGACCAAAACTTTTGCTGGATGATCAGCATTAATAAAGTATGGGCACTTACTCTGGATGAAGTCAGATATTGCTTCGTCTCCGTCTGGCTGATGGCGCTTTCTGGTTGGAACAACCAATAGAAAATTAGCATCATTGACAACACGCGATGTATGATGGGAAGGATGCTTATGAAAATATGGTCTATCATAGTGCACGGCACTAGCATTCCTTGGAAAAGCCCCCCTGAATTCATCTTTTGCATAGATTGCCCACCTAATTTGCATGGGATTCCTTTTCCGGCGGTGTCCAGTTGGCATGCAACAACTGAACCCCGGCAGTTCAAAGGATAAAAAAACATTTACCGGCGCACATAAAGGTGATATATCGATTTAATTTGATACATAAAAAGTTTATTTCTATTTATAAATACAAGATTGTTTCTCTGTCGCACAACAAGCAGTGATAATTCATGTTACAGGTCCCTCCATGTACGGCAGGGTGAACTCTCACCGTTAGACGGTCGGACTCCATATCACAGATAAATGGAGTCCGTACATGGCGGACTAGGTGAAGTCCTAACTCACGTGGAATAGGTTTACTTACCTTTACTGCTTTACAGACCTTCGATGGCCCAGTGTAATTGCACAAGTAACTAATTATACCCCGTCTAGCTCTATGATACACCCCACCTCCCAAACATCATCGATGCTTGCAGTAGCCCAGGGGCCCACCATATACACTCCCCCCCCCCCCCCCCCAAAAAAAAAGTTTTTTTTTTACGGGAGTTTCCCTCTCCCATGATGTAAAAGCACTTTGAAAAAAAGAGGCTATAATGGTGCAACTTGGGGTAGTTTTGGGTGTTCTTTTCGATATTTACAGTGTAATTTTCCCCATTTCCAAGATTTTTCAGGTCAATATACAGAGGACGCGCCCGTTCAGTGAGCACCTCAGACCGCCCCTGGTTGCCAGTGCCTTGGTGAAACGTCGATGGTACTCCAGTGATGTCTTAATTACAGAGACGAATTAACCAAAGGTTTAACATTTTATGTCATTCCTAGACCCTTGAATTTACAAAAGGACAGCCAGAAAGCTTATAAATGACGTATTATTCTTACTTTACGGTTACCTTTAATAGCTATTTCATAGCAAGAACCATCAACCGGACATTTATATCCTTTGAAATTAAATGAAAAGATATAATACAATCATTGGAGTTCTTTACATATGGCTTTATTTAAACATGACAGAAGTGATAAATATGAAAATATAAAACTGTGTACTTTAAAATATACAAAGTATCTACAATCCTAATTCTGAACTCTTTTGCTCGTATAATGAATTTTCAGATTTATGATTACAATAAATGTACCTTTATTGCTATGACTAGCAATTTAACATTCATAAAATGCAATTTCTGAATAAAAAGTAAATATAATCTATGCATAAATCCATAAAATGGGATATGTGAGAAACGAGATCGTTTCAAATGCTATTATAAAATCTATTAAGATATATATATATATAAGCTTGTATATCAACAAACATATGTTTTGTATCTGAACCAAATCCCATAGCCCCCCTAAAAAAGAAGATAAGCACAGTTCAAATTAAATCCAGGTGTTATAGGTATAAAAAACCTTGTACTGTGACCCTTTATATACAAGATTTCCTCTTTAAAGTGTAACAGGTATGTAACATGTTTTTTGCAACAGAAGATTTGCCTTATGTATCTAACTGTTTGCAAAGATAGGACAAACTGACTTATACTTTACTGGAGATCGTCAGAGAACCCTATCATTACGTGAGATATATATATCAGATATATTTTGAATATTCCATATGAATTAAAAATAATTATTTCAATTTAAATTACTGACATGGACAGGGTTCCCAGCTGCCAACTGTAAAAGAATTTTTAACAATTCATAGACTTTAAGTTTGCTTAAAGGATAATTTATCTTTTTAAAACATTTTTTAAACATTTTGAACTTTGAATTCGAACTCAAAAGCCTTATATAGCTAACCTGTATCCACCAAAAATACACACTTCACACAAAACAACCAACGATATATATAAATAATCGTTGGTCGTTTCGAGTGAAGTGTGTATTTTTGGTGGATTCAGCCATCTTATATAATATCTTTATGTCATATTGAATATATATTTCCACAAAATTAGATTTTCTGAAAATTATCCACATTTGATTTATTTTCATGGTTACCATGACAAAATAGTCTTTTTATAAAGGACCATTAGCTAATTATAAAACTGTATCCGAGGCAAACGTGTGCCATTCAAAGATATGGCAAAGAGAAGTTATTTTGGAGAGCACTGTTAAATCCTGAATTACATAAAAGAAAAAAAAATTCCTTTCAGTATCCTTTCTTATAACATATTTTTGTGGCTGACTTTTAAATGTTACTATAAAAAAAGAGCAATGGCATACTAAAGTGTTTATATAAAAATATAAATCCAAATCTATACCACATTGACAATGAATGTCAAATCAAATGACATAGTTCAAATAAATACATAGAAATAATATGAACACAATACACTTTACCACATTCTTCCTTGCATATTGTATAAACACGTGAGATTTTATCTCCATTTAAATAACAGCACTGTACAAAAGAATGCATGAATGCTAATTAAATGAAAATATATGCTGGGCTACATAAATGGCATGATCTCACATTTGTTGCTCTCCACATAACCTATACACCCACAATGAAGTCTTGCTTCATAAATTTATATCTGAATGCATAACCTGTATGTACAAATCTGACAAAATTATTTACAAATTATAATAAAAATAATAATTTGTATACCTTTATGAAAGAATCCCCCCATAATACAAACTGGATTAAACGTTCATATCTGCCCAGCAGTACATTGAGAGAAAATTTTCATTGGTCACTTTAACAACAATACACCAGATTTATCTGACTGTCCTGCAGTGAAGCTTCAGATAAAATTTAAAATTGGTCAGATTGGAAATAAGTTGAGACAGACTGATCATGCATACTCTATACAAGTCTGTGATATATTCATATGTCTGCTAACATTACTTCTGATATATGTAACATGCATATACGCATTGGCAGGGTATCTTTCAACTTTTTAAAGAACCTAGAAACTGTTTTCCTGAAAAATCTAGATTTGTTTTATTCCTCCTTTCATGTGCATATTGTTTTATTGAGAATTTTTAAGCTGTGGTTCAGTGGAGACAACTTTATGATATCATATTCTCCTTATAAAATATTTATTTCCGGAATTTTCCCTACTTGAACATTTTAACAGAATGTACTTTTTTTAGGAGTAAAATTTGATACATAAGCTAGTACCTGTAGCATTTAAACACATTTTCATGTACAAATTCAAACACTGATTTCTTTTATATGTAGTTTTATTTGCTTTTATATTTTTATCAAAAAGGTTTTTCCCTGTAAACTGCTAAAAATTAAGATAAAACAAGTAATATTTTACATGTCATATCAGCTGAACAACATGGTATTTTTTTTGGCAACTTCTTTTTCACTCTACATTAAGCATTATTTTTGCAGCCATCCACAGACATGGTAAAATATAAATTACTTTTATGATATTTATAAGGATGATGATCACATTGGCATCAGTTAAAATATCTTCTCTTCTGATTTGTTGTTCATATGGCCACAGCAAATGGCTGCTCTGTGCATGATTGGTTCCAAATGACACAGCAGCAAATATCTCTTCTGTTTCTTATTGTTCCCCTGGGAAGGCAGCAGCAACTGGTGTTTCCATTTTTGATTGGTCCCCAAGGGGGCCCCATCAACTAGCTCTTCTGTTTTGGATTGGTGAACAGCTTGGCCCATGGTCTGTTCATAGCAAATCCATTGGCAAGATTGTAGTAAGGGGCTGGTGCTTGTGCTGTAAAAATAATGTTTGAGAATACATAAAAAAAATAATTATTAAAAAAGTTATGTTAAAAATGTGCAATTTTTGCTGGAAATACTGGATTGATGTTACTGATATCAAAGAGTGATTGGCTTTGTAATTTTGTAACAAATGTTTTTCCTATTAAAAAAAAAGTTATAACAAACAAATTCAGATATGTCCCATGTGTTTTGCTACTATTAACTTCAAAGTATTTTAAAATGGTAGGAATTGGCACCATTTTGTTACTCTTGTGTTTATTCAGGGATCAATTATCTCTGGAATTAATACAGAATAACCATATATATAAATGATGGCCAAAAACAAATTATGTACTGGAAAACCTCCCCTTATGGGACACTTACCTAATAGGGACAAACCTCCCTAAATGGATATTTACCTAATGAAGACAAAACCTCCCAAAATGAAAATCTTCCTATTATGTCAGCTGAGGCAGTCCTCCTCTGATTAGTATTTTAGAAGTCCCCAGCCTTTCTACTGGTGTAATGCAGAGGTTTTATTTGACTCTTTGTGTGACAACAGTCTCAATCTATAACTCACAATGCCAAGTCCAGCAAATAAGGTTTTTTTATGAATTAATTTATGATTCTGGATTTTGATTCACTCACACTGTGTATCTGACTCCTGGTAGGCCTCGGACTCGGGGTACGGCACCATCCTGTCCCAAGGCCTGTGCCCAACTACAAAACAAAAATAAATAATGGCATTAATCCATCCAAGCTCATCACAAGGGCCCGTTTTTTATAGTGTTTTTAATAAATATTTTAATGGCTGAGGGATATTCAAATGACAGGTATTATTTTGTTTTGGAAAATTGTGGATGTCAATGATGGGGATATTAATATAATACATATTATCAGATGATATCTTCTACTCAGTTTTACTGCTCCCTGCATGTCCACCAAGGATTATTATTCTCCATTTTAATGATCTGTAAAATTATTTAAAGAAAGGTAAGATGAAATTAAAAATTGTTTCCTCTTCTTATATATGGTCTGCCCTGTTATTTCAGAGAGGACAGTAACAAAACATAAATTAACACTGTAAGAACAAACACTTAAATTCAGGAATATTTAAAGTGCTAGATAGACAATGATAGACCACACTGAATCGTCCTGCCTTACTTTACTGCTGCTTAGTAGTTACTTTGACTGGTGGAATCATCCAGCCCTACTATACTGCTGTGTGGCAGTTACTTACTTTGACTGGTGGAATCATCCAGCCCTACTATACTGCTTTGTGGCAGTTACTTACTTTGACTGGTGGAATCATCCAGCCCTACTATACTGCTTTGTGGCAGTTGCTTACTTTGACTGGCAGAATCATCCAGCCCTACTATACTGCTGTGTGGCAGTTGCTTACTTTGACTGGCTGAATCATCCAGCCCCACTATACTGCTGTGTGGCAGTTACTTACTTTGACTGGTGGAATCATCCAGCCCTACTATACTGCTGTGTGGCAGTTGCTTACTTTGACTGGCTGAATCATCCAGCCCCACTATACTGCTGTGTGGCAGTTACTTACTTTGACTGGTGGAATCATCCAGCCCTACTATACTGCTTTGTGGCAGTTACTTACTTTGACTGGTGGAATCATCCAGCCCTACTATACTGCTGTGTGGCAGTTACTTACTTTGACTGGCTGAATCATCCAGTCCTACTATACTGCTGTGTGGCAGTTACTTACTTTGACTGGTGGAATCATCCAGCCCTACTATACTGCTGTGTGGCAGTTACTTACTTTGACTGGTGGAATCATCCAGCCCTACTATACTGCTGTGTGGCAGTTACTTACTTTGACTGGTGGAATCATCCAGCCCTTCTATACTGCTGTGTGGCAGTTGCTTACTTTGACTGGTGGAATCATCCAGCCTTTCTATATTGCTTTGTGGCAGTTACTTACTTTGACTGGTGGAATCATCCAGCCCTACTATACTGCTGTGTGGCAGTTACTTACTTTGACTGGTGGAATCATCCAGCCCTACTATACTGCTGTGTGGCAGTTACTTACTTTGACTGGTGGAATCATCCAGCCCTACTATACTGCTGTGTGGCAGTTACTTACTTTGACTGGTGGAATCATCCAGCCCTACTATACTGCTTTGTGGCAGTTACTTACTTTGACTGGTGGAATCATCCAGCCTTTCTATATTGCTTTGGGGCAGTTACTTACTTTGACTGGTGGAATCATCCAACCCTACTAAACTGCTGTGTGGCAGTTACTTACTTTGACTGGTGGAATCATCCAGCCCTACTATACTGCTGTGTGGCAGTTACTTACTTTGACTGGTGGAATCATCCAGCCCTACTATACTGCTTTGTGGCAGGTACTTACTTTGACTGGTGGAATCATCCAGCCCTACTATACTGCTGTGTGGCAGTTACTTACTTTGACTGGTGGAATCATCCAGCCCTACTATACTGCTGTGTGGCAGTTGCTTACTTTGACTGGTGGAATCATCCAGCCCTACTATACTGCTGTGTGGCAGTTACTTACTTTGACTGGTGGAATCATCCAGCCCTACTATACTGCTGTGTGGCAGTTACTTACTTTGACTGGTGGAATCATCCAGCCCTACTATACTGCTTTGTGGCAGTTGCTTACTTTGACTGGTGGAATCATCCAGCCCTACTTTACTGCTGTGTGGCAGTTACTTGCTTTGACTGGTGGAATCATCCAGCCTTTCTATATTGCTTTGTGGCAGTTACTTACTTTGACTATTGGAATCATCCAGCCCTACTATACTGCTGTGTGGCAGTTACTTACTTTGACTGGTGGAATCATCCAGCCCTACTATACTGCTGTGTGGCAGTTACTTACTTTGACTGGTGGAATCATCCAGCCCTACTATACTGCTGTGTGGCAGTTACTTACTTTGACTGGTTGAATCATCCAGCCCTACTATATTGCTTTGTGGCAGTTACTTACTTTGACTGGTGGAATCATCCAGCCCTACTATACTGCTGTGTGGCAGTTACTTACTTTGACTGGTGGAATCATCCAGCCCTACTATACTGCTGTGTGGCAGTTACTTACTTTGACTGGTGGAATCATCCAGCCCTACTATACTGCTTTGTGGCAGTTGCTTACTTTGACTGGTGGAATCATCCAGCCCTACTATACTGCTGTGTGGCAGTTACTTACTTTGACTGGTGGAATCATCCAGCCTTTCTATATTGCTTTGTGGCAGTTGCTTACTTTGACTGGTGGAATCATCCAGCCCTACTATACTGCTTTGTGGCAGTTACTTACTTTGACTGGTGGAATCATCCAGCCCTACTATACTGCTGTGTGGCAGTTACTTACTTTGTCTGGTGGAATCATCCAGCCCTACTATACTGCTTTGTGGCAGTTGCTTACTTTGACTAGTGGAATCATCCAGCCCTACCATACTGCTTTGTGGCAGTTGCTTACTTTGACTGGTGGAATCATCCAGCCCTACTATATTGCTTTGTGGCAGTTACTTACTTTGACTGGTGGAATCATCCAGCCCTACTATACTGCTTTGTGGCAGTTGCTTACTTTGACTGGCGGAATCATCCAGCCCTACTATACTGCTTTGTGGCAGTTGCTTACTTTGACTGGTGGAATCATCCGGCCCTACTATACTGCTTTGTGGCAGTTGCTTACTTTGACTGGTGGAATCATCCAGCCCTACTATACTGCTGTGTGGCAGTTACTTACTTTGACGGGTGGAATCATCCAGCCCTACTATACTGCTTTGTGGCAGTTGCTTACTTTGACTGGTGGAATCATCCAGCCCTACCATACTGCTGTGTGGCAGTTGCTAACTTTGACTGGTGGAATCATCCAGCCCTACTATACTGCTTTGTGGCAGTTGCTTACTTTGACTGGCAGAATCATCCAGTCCTACTATACTGCTTTGTGGCAGTTGCTTACTTTGACTGGCGGAATCATCCAGCCCTACTATACTGCTGTGTGGCAGTTGCTTACTTTGACTGGTGGGATCATCCAGCCCTACTATACTGCTTTGTGGCAGTTGCTTACTTTGACTGGTGGAATCATCCAGCCCTACTATACTGCTTTGTGGCAGTTGCTTACTTTGACTGGCGGAATCGCCTGGCTCTACTATACCTCTGCATGGCAGTTACTATATTTGACTGGCAGAATTGTCCAGCCCCACTATACTGCTGTGTGGCAGTTACTTACTTTGACTGGCAGAATCGTCTGGCCTTACTTTACTGCTGCGAGGCAGTTACTTACTTTCACAGGAAAAATTATCCAGCCCTACTACACTGCTGCTTGGTAGTTACTTACTTTGACTGGCAGAATCATCCTTCCCCACTATACTGCTGTGTGGCAGTTACTTACTTTGGCTGGTGGAATCATCCGGCCCCACTATACTGCTGTGTGGCAGTTACTTACTTTGGCTGGCGGAATCATCCGGCCCCACTATACTGCTTTGTGGCAGTTACTTACTTTGGCTGGCGGAATCATCCGGCCTCACTATACTGCTGCTTTGTAGTTACTTACTTTGGCTGGCGGAATCATCCGGCCCCACTATACTGCTGTGTGGCAGTTGCTTACTTTGGCTGGCGGAATCATCCGGCCCCACTATACTGCTGTGTGGCAGTTGCTTACTTTCACTGGCAAAATCATCCAGCCTTACTTTACTGCTGCATGGCAGTTGCTTACTTTCACAGGAAAAATTATCCAGCCCTACTACACTGCTGCTTGGTAGTTACTTACTTTGACTGGCAGAATCATCCTTCCCCACTATACTGCTGTGTGGCAGTTACTTACTTTGGCTGGTGGAATCATCCGGCCCCACTATACTGCTGTGTGGCAGTTACTTACTTTGGCTGGCGGAATCATCCGGCCCCACTATACTGCTTTGTGGCAGTTACTTACTTTGGCTGGCGGAATCATCCGGCCCTACTATACTGCTGTGTGGCAGTTGCTTACTTTGGCTGGCGGAATCATCCGGCCCTACTATACTGCTGCTTGGTAGTTACTTACTTTGGCTGGCGGAATCATCCGGCCCCACTATACTGCTGCTTGGTAGTTACTTACTTTGGCTGGCAGAATCATCCGGCTCCACTATACTGCTGCTTGGCAGTTACTTTGGCTGGCTGAATCATCCGGCCCCACTATACTGCTGCTTGGCAGTTACTTACTTTGGCTGGCGGAATCATCCGGCCCTACTATACTGCTGTGTGGCAGTTGCTTACTTTGGCTGGCGGAATCATCCGGCCCCACTATACTGCTGCTTGGTAGTTACTTAATTTGGCTGGTGGAATCATCCGGCCGTACTATACTGCTGTGTAGCAGTTGCTTACTTTGGCTGGCGGAATCATCCGGCCCCACTATACTGCTGCTTGGTAGTTACTTACTTTGGCTGGCGGAATCATCCGGCCCCACTATACTGCTGCTTGGTAGTTACTTACTTTGGCTGGCGGAATCATCCTGCCCTACTATACTGCTGCTTGGCAGTTACTTTGGCTGGCGGAATCATCCGGCCCCACTATACTGCTGCTTGGCAGTTACTTACTTTGGCTGGCGGAATCATCCGGCCCCACTATACTGCTGCTTGGCAGTTACTTACTCTGGCTGGCGGAATCATCCTGCCCCACTATACTGCTGCTTGGTAGTTACATACTTTGGCTGGCGGAATCATCCGGCCCCACTATAATGCCGCTTGGTAGTTACTTACTTTGGCTGGCGGAATCATCTGGCCCCACTATACTGCTGCTTGGTAGTTACTTACTTTGGCTGGCGGAATCATCCGGCCCCACTATACTGCTGCTTGGCAGTTACTTTGGCTGGCGGAATCATCCGGCCCCACTATACTGCTGCTTGGCAGTTACTTACTTTGGCTGGAGGAATCATCTTGCCCCACTATACTGCTGCTTGGCAGTTACTTACTTTGGCTGGCGGAATCATCTTGCCCTACTATACTGCTGTGTGGCAGTTGCTTACTTTGGCTGGCGGAATCATCCGGCCCTACTATACTGCTGTGTGGCAGTTGCTTACTTTGGCTGGCGGAATCATCCTGCCGTACTATACTGCTGTGTGGCAGTTGCTTACTTTGGCTGGCGGAATCATCCGGCCCTACTATACTGCTGTGTGGCAGTTGCTTACTTTGGCTGGCGGAATCATCCGGCCCCACTATACTGCTGCTTGGTAGTTACTTACTTTGGCTGGCGGAATCATCCGGCCCCACTATACTGCTGCTTGGTAGTTACTTACTTTGGCTGGCGGAATCATCCGGCCCCACTATACTGCTGCTTGGTAGTTACTAACTTTGGCTGGCGGAATCATCGGGCCCCACTATACTGCTGCTTGGTAGTTACTTACTTTGGCTGGCGGAATCATCCGGCCCCAATATACTGCTGCTTGGTAGTTACATACTTTGGCTGGCGGAATCATCCGGCCCCACTATAATGCTGCTTGGTAGTTACTTACTTTGGCTGGCGGAATCATCTGGCCCCACTATACTGCTGCTTGGTAGTTACTTACTTTGGCTGGCGGAATCATCCGGCCCCACCATACTGCTGCTTGGCAGTTACTTTGGCTGGCGGAATCATCCGGCCCCACTATACTGCTGCTTGGCAGTTACTTACTTTGGCTGGAGGAATCATCTTGCCCCACTATACTGCTGCTTGGCAGTTACTTACTTTGGCTGGCGGAATCATCTTGCCCTACTATACTGCTGTGTGGCAGTTGCTTACTTTGGCTGGCGGAATCATCCGGCCCCACTATACTGCTGTGTGGCAGTTACTTACTTTGGCTGGCGGAATCATCCGGCCCCACTATACTGCTTTGTGGCAGTTACTTACTTTGGCTGGCGGAATCATCCGGCCCTACTATACTGCTGTGTGGCAGTTGCTTACTTTGGCTGGCGGAATCATCCGGCCCTACTATACTGCTGCTTGGTAGTTACTTACTTTGGCTGGCGGAATCATCCGGCCCCACTATACTGCTGCTTTGTAGTTACTTACTTTGGCTGGTGGAATCATCCGGCCCCACTATACTGCTGCTTGGCAGTTACTTACTTTGGCTGGCGGAATCATCCGGCCCCACTATACTGCTGCCTTCATAGAAGCTTCCTCGGGGACTGGTGGGTGGGGTTTCTTTAGGGGGAGCTTGGAACTGGGATGCCAACTGTGCCCAGAATCTCTGAAATGATACAGATTAATCATCACTCTGATGTACATGGGCTAGAGTATATTTCATAAATAAGCAACCCAGTGTGTTTAACTAAATATATCTGGGTTGTAAACCATATTAATTAGAGTTGTTGCAGAGGTGACACTGATATAGCGTGATATGAAAAATACTTATTTAAATCTTATTTACACTTGTGACATTTACATTATTTTAACTTTATAAAGTAAAACAGCAGTAATGACAAATGAGAAAATGTATACTTTGCATGTTGCCAAATAAATGATTTGAAATAACTGAGGGCTTTGTGTTCCACAACCTCAAAATTAATTATATTTACAGAAATCATATATATTTCCACAGATTTAACCTTGAAGATCGAAGCAAAGGTCGCCAGTCTAAAAATTTGTCCGTGATTGTGCTAATAACAATTTTTATTTCAAATTTCAGTAAAAAAAATGAGCTTAAAAAATTATCATGTTCACAAGAAATCCTCCCCAAGAAGGGGGGGGGGGGGTGCGGGGGAGACATAATTGCCATTTAAATCTGTGCAATTTAACTTACATTAAATATTAAATACACTATTAAACTGCAGTTGACATAACCTCAAAAGAACTTTTTCTTTTGAAAATTTTAATGAACTTTATTATTCATTATACAAAGTGATTAACCAAAAAATATATAATGCAGCTTAGTGATGCTATTATTTATACATATCAAAGTTTCTTGCTTTTGTCACAGACAATCAGTTTTCCAAAGCTATACCTAATTTACCTAATTTATTAAATCAACGGTTTTGCTTTAAATGACTCTGTATACAGATATATCTTGGAAGTGAGAAACTTGGTTTAACATGGCCAGATGAATGAATCATGTATGAGTATGAAGTATTTTATCAAGCACTAACAATAAATGACATTTAGCGCATAATCTCAATGAATTAAAATAATACAAAAATAAAGCCACTCTTTGCATATAATGGCTGTGGAAATATAAACTGCTGTTTCCAATAACAGCATGAACCTTACATAGAATGTAAGGTCTGATATATATCATAAGATCATTTACACTGACACACTGAATATAAACAAACAAAGCAATACAATGTGAGTACAATAACACAAATAGTGAGAGTTTGCTTATAAGCAATTTTGTACAAAAAGAAAAAAAAATTAAACATCATTGTTTGGAATAAAGCTTTGAAAAAGTTGACATATTATTTTTTTTTTGCTATGTAAACTTAACCACAGACACCTGTGTGATTGTTTAGTTCAGTTTTCTGTCAAATCTGTCATCAGAGAAAATTATGTTTGCCCCTGTGAAGAATTTAAAATGTCACAATTTTGCGTACTGTATATCTAGCTTCTCATATCCTACAAGCACTTTATAATAGGACTTCAATGTCCATGCAGAAGATAACTAAGAAATATCCTGACTTTCAGTAAATCATATTTTTCCTTTTAAAATTCTTGACCTCCCACTGAAAATTATATATATTTTTTTCCCACAATTCCAACCCCTCCATTCCATTCATTTGTTGTACAAAATTCATACAGTGGAACCCCACCTTGTGACCACCCCACAATTGTGCCCATCCCACCATTCTTGGTCCCGAATATATGATATATGGGTAACTTAGAATTTCACAAATATGACACACCCAAATATTGACCATTTTGGTCAGTCCCCAAGGTGGTCATTATGGTGGGGTTTCACTGTACCTGTGTGTTTCAAACAAATGAACAAGTAAACCAAAAACAACAGTAAGTGCTTGTGATTGTCAGTTTACACAATAATAAAACATGCAAGTCTGAAATAAGAACAGATATAGTTAATTCTGCACAAATTCAGCTTGTACTAACTAACTTGTCAAAAACCTGTGCAAATGTTGTCCCCAGCCTGGGCAAACCTGTTTAAAATTGATTTTAATCTGAGTATTCTCTGTATATAAAATTGATGAAGTGAAAAGTTAGATATAATAAACTTTAACAAGATAGATATATAATATAAGAACACAAAAATGGGGTACTTTATAATAATTTATATAATTATCCCATTGAACATTTCTAGAATATCACTGTTGATCACCATGCAGTAGGGTTTGGTAAAATCAAGGTTTCTTCTGGCCTTCAATGTACATTTAACTTGAAATAGGAGAATTCTGAATGATAATTTTACACAGAGAGAGGGAATCATACACTGTGTGTAGAACAACAGCCATGTACCACGTGGGTGACGTTGCAAGCCTTCCATTCTTGATACAAAAAGTGTATATACTTGACACGAAGAACTGATTTCAAAGATTTTCTTCTTTAGATGTTAATATCTTGGCAAGAGAAAGTAAACTCTGGAGAAGAAAGACCTGTGAATCAAGAGAAATCAGGGGCAGGCCCCAACACTAAACCATGACTCTAGCTTTGAACTTCTACCAATTTAAAACAGCCTATATATCAACAGAGCAAACTGTACAGGTTACCTGATAGTCAACCCCCAGGTCTTCATTACCCGATAAAGACAACAAGATCTTGCAAAAAAGCCTCTGATAAAGGTCATCCAAAGACTCTGATGTGAGAATCTTTTTCATTCACTTTTATATTTTTATGTCAAGATTAACAATTAAGTTTCATTCTTCAAAGTACAGGATTGTTTTGCCCTGATGGTAGACCTGCAACAGGTCGAGGAATAATTTTTTTTTTCATTTTTTATCACATTTATTAATGTCCAGTGATCATTTTATAATTCATGTATTGGCTCCTTCTGTGGGGTGCAAATAGTTTACTTTCTTTCTCCAAGGGTCCCCACTATCACTAAGTTGTAAGGACCACATGAGCATACATATGCCACCTGTAGTGATAATTGTAAATTACTGGAACTGGTCATGGCAGCAACAGGGCAGCTGGACAAAGGGTCAACAGAGTAACAGAATAAGGGTTGCTTTTACTTGGGGTATATTTAAGTAAAATCCGAAACAGACAAAGTCATAGGGACCTATGCAGGTCTACCTTGATGGAGATAATGCCCTCAAACAAGTCCCTGTCAGTCGGTGAAGATGGAAGGAAATTCTTGATTACAACAAATCTTTGTACCTATAGGACATTTAATAATGTACAAATATAGTTCAATATATAATTAGCACCAATCATGGTGGGACAATTTTCAATCAATTAGACTATTTATTGTTAGAGACAAAGTGCTCTGTAGTGCCTGGGCAGTTCAAGTATTTCATAATGGAGAGTTGTAGGTGTGGCAACAATAATAATAACAAATACAGTCATGTACATTACAACATATGCACACCAAGCACACCTATTGTTAAAGTTTGCACTTACCCTTAAATGTATACTGTCTGGGTTATTCAGGTTCAGGCCCGCGAGTGAAGCTACCTCTTGCAATACTGAGGACAAAAGATTACATACACAAAATGTACATATATACACCAGAACAGTAACAGAGGTCAGCACATAGTCAAAACAAACCAAAGCAACAAGATATTTTCAACAACATGGGTGATATTAATGGCATAATTAGAAATATTGAAGGCATGTGGTGGGCTTAAAAATACGTCATCACAGTTATGAATTCAACAATTCCAGTGTATTATTACACAAACATGTACAGTTTTTCAAAATGACTGCCTATTACCTCTGGGGAATTTAGTCAGTATTCCTAGTTAACTGTTAACAGAATTCAAACTAGTTCAACTTAAGGAGGAGTGAATGATTGTCTTCTTCTGTATGTATTGTTCCAATCAGAATAAAATTACCATTATTTATGGAAATATCTGATATGTACCCCTGTACCTCTCATATTATATTAATACTTTGTGATCAATGTTAGATTTTGCCAAAAAATAAACCCAGACAAGTTTAAAACTCATTATCTGTCATCCTTAAATGCATCATACAAGTTGAATAAATACTACGGTGAACGTGATTTTCTCTAATTTTATTTGTTAATAACTGCAACATATAACATAACACACCACAGTACACAAATTATGTACAGGCACACTGTAACATTGTTACAGAGACAGAGGTTTTTTAAACATAAAAACAGAGGGAGACATAGGATTATTTCCCTTCAGAAAGACTCGCATGTTGCATTTAATTCTTTTATCCAATTTCCACAAGGCCACCTCTAATCCTCTAGACCATACCTTATTCACAGTTAATTACAAAACTGTCCAGTTTCTTACCATTTTCATTGCCAAGTAATCGTAATGCATCAAAGTTGACAAGAAATGCCCAGCAGGGTGTCTCCATGTCCTCTAGCATGTTACGCACGAAACTGAATGCTGTGATGCTGAGACACTGTAACCTCCAGGCATCTGGGTCAGGCTTTGTAAGCTCTAGGGCAATATGGCTCCTGTACTCGTCAATGTCAAATATCTACAAACAATGAATATTGCATTATATTGTTTAGTTCAGAATTTATTATATATACGGTATGTCTCTTTTGATTTGAATCTGACTGTTGAAGTATACTATAGCTACAGCAAGGGGGTGAATATTTTTGAACTGATAAACTGACAGAGAAAAACAGATTAGTGAAAATGATTAAGGAAACAGAGTTGAGTTGAACAGGTTTCTGCAGACTGATAGATTATACAGTATTATTCATTAAGAAATCTATAGTAAAATGCCCATCCAATTTACCATTAACAAAAATAAATAGCGTTTAACTTTTGATAATGATGTATTTTTTTATTGTCTTTTTTTTTGTTTATTTATACCAAAAAAATATAGGAAACATATTCAATACCCCAAAAGAAAACATTATTCTTCAGCAATTTAATAATATCAGTGTAACTGCTCTTATCCAACTATTTCTGTCTGCCATTTGGCAAAAGATCATTTGCCGTTATCTATTTGGTTTATAGCTTGTTTCCTGTCATTTGATTGGGCATTATATAGTCTGGCTGTACCTTCATCATACGACCTTGCTGCAGACGACCCATTGCCTCTATGACCTCACCAGACACACAGCAGTTCTTTGGATTGTTGTAGCCTTTCACAATCACATCGTTCTTGGTCATTTTACAAGCAAATACATTCCCATCTTTGTCATGATGGAGCTTCACACCCTGAATGTAAAAGTCTAATCAATGTATATCAGTCTCAAATAACTGAAAACTCAGTAAAAACTCTGCATTAACTGTGTAATTCTGCAGAAATACCACCCCCCCCCCTCGTAAAAAACCCCAACAAACAAACAAGGTATGTTGGTCATTTATGTCATTTAAAAAAAAATTACTCATTACAACAATAGCTGGAAGTGCCAATACAAAACCAAAATATCAAAGGCGTAAGAGAAACTGAATACGATTAATGGCTTGCCTGGGTGAGTAATAATATCAGAATCTACTAGAAAGTAGAACATATATATATAGCCAAGGGGCACAGCTAGGTGACCTAACAGATCATGTGATACAATCATAATTAAAATACATGACATAATGCTTGGAGAACCTACAGAGACTGCCACAAGATCCAGTCCAGCTTCCCTCAACAAATATCAAAATATTTAAATGTAAGCAGGTGTTTGTGCTCAAGATGTAGTGACTGGGTGAAAGTCCCTATTAATAAGTTTCACTGACTCTTCACTAACCAAATGTATATACAAGTATATGAGCCAATTGACCTCACCACCAGAGCCCTTTATTATGCCCCGCCCTTTTGACCTAATTATTATAATGAGTCCCCAAAACGCTCCTACACAGGAGGTTTTCCTTGCGACAGCTTTTAACAAGGCAATAATGACATCACAACGGTCGATGATGTGGACGTCATCAACTGGAATAGCAGCACTGATGAATATGTTGCAGTCATTGTGAAGTGTGAACCGTCTTGCAATATTTTTGATTATTTGTCTCATAAAAATTACGTGCCATGCAGGTAAGACATTATTTTTCACGTATTAGTCATAGGAATGCCCCCTGCAACCTTTTGCTCAGAACTTTTTTATACTGTCTAATTTGAATAAAAATATATCCAGGAAAACATGCAGACAAGGGTACTGGTACAGACTATACATGTGTTCTGTTTGGGAGAGGTCTCCCAAATTACGCAGATTATATTATGGTCAGGTGACTCACAGTTTTTAGTAATATCGGCAACCTGATTGGCTGCATGGAACAGTTATTCTCATGATTATTCATTAAATGAATATGCTATTAAGGTCACGTAAAGTTCATGGTGAGGTTAATTAATCGAACACATTGATGATTGGTCATTTTCTTTCATAATCAATTAAATTGGTTGCATTTGGCATAACTGAGCACAATGATTATGTGTGCAAAATTCTGAGTTATATAATCCAGAAAAGAAATATTTTGATCATGTCAGACAAATCAGAAAGATGGGCCACAAGAAAGTGAACAGCAGCAAACATATGTGAAAAAAAACCATTACCTTGACCTGTCTGCATGATGTAAAAGTTTCACTGAATATACATATGATTTTATACAGTAGATTTCAGGTGTGAAAAATAACCGATTATTAATATATCATCAATCGTTTTATTTCTTTCAGTCATCAAACATGATTTTACAACCATGATCCTACAACTAGAATATATATACTGCCTACAATCATACAATTATAGATTTTCACCCTTTCCTTACAGAGTGATTATATCTTCTTGAATTAATGTACATTATTATACATAGTAGCAATGTGGCTATATACCTTCCCAATATGTCCTCTTATTTTCTCAGTCTTAGCATCTCTATCAGGATTATAGAAGGCACCAAGACCAATACTGGAATAAAAAAAGAAAATCAAAGATCGTAGTAGGTGACCGTATTAGTAAAATTACTGGTGTCTGAAAACTGCAAAACATCTAAATATTGATATCATGCTGCATCAAGAACTTTAAGTAAAAAATTACAATTTTTAACACTTCATCTAGCAGACTAAAATACTTACTCTCTATTGAGTTTTTTAAATTATTCTGCTTCAATATATCAAACTGGTTCAACATATATTGTCAGACATATCTTAACACTGATATAATTTTGATATCATAGGTCATATTTCTGTTTCACTGCTTAGTCCAAATAAACCTTACACAACACGGTACTTTACAGTGATTCTCTGAGAAGCACATACCATTGTTTTTCATGTTAAGTTTTAATTACTTTCTTTATTTCTTGTTTCTCCACTGTTGTACTTTCAATTTTATTCATAAAACAATTGCTTTGATTATACAAATAAACAAAAAATATATCAAGGAAACAAAATATCAATCTCTGAAGAACAAGTGTTTACTTCTATAATTTATCTTGCTTATGTTATTGCTATGTCTCAAATTATGCTCAAAGCAGTAAGATATTGAGACCTATACAATGAGTTATATGCTGCATATTCTCCTTTCACTTAACTATTGCTTGCTTTAGCAGGATTTACTGGGTTTCACCACCAGGTGATTGGCATGGGGCCAAAAATATTATCAGAGCAAATAAACCCTTGATTATATGATATTTATTAGTCTGATTTAACATTTACTGACCCTGTGTCAGCTGCCTGGTTGTCATGAAAACACATTTTATTCAGCTTACCTCAGTATGGAGGTGAAACCAAGGAAACCTTTCTAAAGCAAGTAGTTGTAAAAACCATGACTTAAAAGTGTACAAGATATAAAGCCATAATAAGAACATAAATACTACAGTGTATGGCACACTTACACAGATCCATCAAACTCCTCCATGCTGCTGTCTATGTATATGTTCCGTAACCTCAGGTACAGTTTAGCAATCACCTCTCCCTTCTCCACGTAAAAGAGTTTCCCCCATACATCCTCATCATTTGGAAACTTCTGAACTGTCTGAGACAGATGATGCTAAAACAGAGAATTTAATATTCTTAGCAAGCAGTGAGGTAAATGGACCCCTGGTAATGTAACTGATAAAGAGATGACATATTCAGTTATGAGTTATTTACTTATTTGAACATGCAACCTATATACACCTGGCCTTTCCACCTAATTTTTCACTATAATTCTTTCACATATATTTTGTTTGCCACTAAATGTGGCGATTATTGATGATTTAAATAAGCATAAATAAATATAGTTACTTTGCCACACCAGGACAGTGTTCACCTGCCTTATCAGAGGTGTAAAAATGGCCATATCTGTTTATCCTTGTGATGTGTGATATAATAAACATATAACGTACAAATACCATTGTGACATCATCACTATAATTGTGAAGTGGATAAAGTTTTAGTCCGTCATCTTAGGTTGTCACTGATATGTCATAAGACTTACATCTGTTCAGCCATATTACTTTCTGAATTAATCAAATGGAATCCATGCATGGCAGAGAATCATTTTGCTGTTAGATAATCACTACATTTGTCTGATTTGCCTCTGAGGAAAATAAAGTTAAGCTTTAGTGCATCAGTTGTATGAAATTATCACGAAAAATCAGGTGGACAAGGGTGGTGGAATAGAGTACAGTTCTGAGGCTATTGTTTAATTTAATATCTGAATTTGCTGGAGTCAGAGAGGTCAGCTTAATCAATGAACAAGATGTTGGTCTTATTAAACAGAGGGAAGCAAAAAAAAAATGTATTTTTAAGGATATATGTTACAAAATTTAAAATGTGAAAACAAATATTGCATAATGGTCAAGCTTATTTAGCACATTAATAAATTTCATTATCAAACATAGGCCTACATATAGTACAGTATACTATTTTTGTGTCTTTATCTCTGATAAAAACCTGTGTCTTTGCTCCTATAAAATGATGAACTGCATCTAAATTTGTGTCTAAATAAATTAACATTAAGTATACTATGGATTCAGAAAATATGGTAGGTTTGAAATTTCTTGGTTTTGAAATTAAACACTATTTGTGGGGTTAATGCCTGGTATCAAAATTAATACATGAAAAGACCTTAAAATAAGCCAAAGATCATTTTATTTTTACAGGAAATGCAGTGAAATTCACTGGACTTTTACTTGACTACCCATTTAATCAAATAGTTTTCATGCAAATCTGGTGCAAGGGGTAGGCTTAATGAAACAAAGAAACAAGGCCTACAGGCCTAATGCGAACCTGTGCAATGAGATTACACCAGGTGTAATGCTTCAATGCTGGACCATTACTTTTAAAGAACATGTGTAACATGTTTATGAACAATGGAAGTACTAAACACTTAGAACAAGAAACAATTAAACAAACATCACTGCTGAAATTCTAGCATGGGTGCACACAACACAAAATCAAAAAGACGGGTAGTCAACAAGCGACTACTTGTATCCGCCAAAATCAGAGTGGGATGGGTGAAGTGAGGCATGGATTGAGTGGCAAGGGGAAATAGAGTGAGTTGTGTTGCATAATAGCCTGGATGTCTGCAGCCGAAATGTGTATGTAGGTTGCGCCACCTACCACAAAATCCAGAAAGCTGTCCAAGATATATAAAATTGCAAAATTTTAGGCAGACAAGTCAAACCACTACTGAGATATGAGTGATTTTAGCCCATGGCAGACAAATAGACGGACCCTATGCAAAAATGGTGGCATGTGGCGCCACCACTTTTGTGTATGATTAACCCTTTACTGTTCAGATTAGCCTGTGGATTGTCACACTCCTACTGTTCAGATTTATTTTGCATTTTTTCCACATTTTGACATGAATCTATATAAGAGACATTAACTCAGTAACCGTTAAAGGTATCTTTGTGAAATTTTCAGCTTTTACTGTCAGGTATATGTCCATCATGTTATTTTATTTATTTTCTACATACCTGGTTTGATATGTATGTAGCTAAGGTATATACAGGTAAAAACAGGTAAATCTGTACTAACTGTATTTCCACTCACTGGTATATCACCAAAATGACCCCTTTCATCCTGTTCAGGTAACCCATTAACCATTTGATAAAAACAGGGAAATTTAAGGATTTTTTTTCACTCTAAGGTAATTATTAATTAAAGGTAAGAAAAAGGTAAATGATTTGGTTTAATACTGGAAAGGGAACCACCAACGAACCAGAATGTGCAAGTAAAATTGGATTTTTCTGTGGAAATCAAATATTTTTCACCTGAAAAGCTTGCTGACCCAAAGAGCACATTCTATGATTATTAACATATATCACATATGTTTACCTGTACAGGTAAGTAAAGGTAAATTATTTTTTTTTCTGAATATGTTAGCAAACACCTTGTTCATCAATATAGTTACTATAAATTAATACCTTCTCTATTTATGGACTGTATAATTCATTTTGATATAAGAACAGGTGCTTTTAATACAGTAATTAAGTTACCTATGTGAATAGTACCTTTGTTCTTCAACTGATCTAATTACCTGTGGCAGTGACAAAATCATGCTGAAAAGTGGCTGAGAAGAATATGGATAAACAAGTGTCAACTGTGTAAAACCATTATATTTTGATTTTTCAGACATGTAAAACATAAATTGATAATTTTGGTTACGGTTACACATAAAAACATACTCACCTGTACAGGTGAGTTCAGGTAAATACAGGTAAATTATTTTTTTCATGAAGTATATATTTTATACATGTAATAAGGGAGAAAAAAAAACATACAACTTAATTTTGAGTGCCATGTGTAAAATTTATGAATTATAGGTACTAACTGCACTATTTATTGGGTTACCTGAAATGATACCTTTGATCTTAAACAGATTTAATTACCTTTGTAAGTACAGAATATAAAGACAACTTTTCATTTTAAAAGTGGAGAGGAAAATTTTGAAGGAGTTAAAACAATATGCAGAAGCTATCTTTTAATTAACTGCACAGCGACGAGACTTGTGGATTTCAATTTTGCCAATTTCTACCTGTAAAAGTTTACTCACCTGCACAGGTAAGATCAGGTAAATAAAGGTAAATTCTCATTTTTTTAATTTGAATTATATATTATACTTGTTATAAGGGACATTGCAATAAAAACTATTTACTTTGTTCCAATGTGCAAAATATATAATTTATGGGTGTGAAATGCACTAATTATCTGGTTACCTGTAATATACCTTTTTATGTCAAATTAATATATATTTACATGTGCAGGCAAAAACAAATCGCCGACTGATTTTAAAATAAAATCTGGAAAAATGTGTCTACCCTGTTTGTTAACATTTCATGCAATAATAAAATTGCTGTTTAGTTGGTCTGTCGCGTTTATCTGCACAGGTAAAAATCCAGGTGCGACAGGTAAACAGGTGTGCACTTGGTTCGATCAACGATTAGCCTAAATAAACGTTGATATATCCAAATCTTTCCCATTCGAAACAGTGCGATGGTACTAAAATTTGAAATAGAAAATCAAAACCAAAATGTCTTACACTTGTGAAAACTCTTATTTTCTTAATTGAGGGTATCCATGCAATTTCTTTTGTAGTACCCGCCCCCGCGGCTGACGGTGATTGAGCGATAATGAGTGAATTTAGCAATATGTAGCACACAAGGTACATTAACGAGGCGGTTTTCCAGACTTTAGTTGCAGAATTATCCTATCTAGTCAATATAACGGAAAAATAAAAATAAATAAAACATTTACTGGACAATTAAGATGCAAGACGACACGTCTGTTTGGGTTTTTTTTTCCTGAACGGTCCAATTTTACCGCGTCATCCCTCAGCCAGCGGTGACGCACTGACGCTGTAAACTTTTCTCACCCAATCGTATCTACTTTTACATCGGCAAGGTTCACGTGACTGGGTCTGGCGTGTTTTTATTTTGTAAAGTCTTTTAAATGGACATGGTTCACGTGACTGAGTCTGGCGTGTTTATTATAAGAAGCGTCATGAGATGCTGTGCCGACTGGCGGTCGAATTATTCTTTTTTTTTTGTGGGGGTGGTGGTGGTGGGGGGGGGGGGGGGGAGAGTTACCTGGAAACATCCTCTCACGTCATGCAAGAGTTACCTGGAAACATCCTCTCACGTCATGCAATATGTATGCATTAGAATCGATTTTTTTCCCGCAGGGATCAGAAACAATGAGAACACTGGTAGTACTAGTGGAACAATAATTTATTACATATATAATAAATAGGCCTATGCACATTAATGTAAACAAATCGTTATTAACAAGAATATAAAATAACGGAAAATCAATATTTTTTATTGTTGGAAAGGTGTTTTTAAAATGTGCTATTGGGGATAATGCACATAATACCAAAGTTTATAAACGTGGGAAAACGATACTAAACTGTGAAGTAACACCAAAGAAACATGTTTTCACAGTACATTTTAATGTAGGTTATGTTATTCAAATATATAGGCCTACGTAAGTCCAACAATGCTTATTAAAATCATGCCTAGTTACTATGATTTCATAGCAGTACATTCTGGTATCTTAGAGGACAATTGCACGTAGGCCTACATATCTTCATGCACTTACTTATCCAGGTCTTCAATTTGCACTTTATTTCAGTGACATTTAAATGAAGCATAATTACGTCATATGAAATTAATATAAAATGGAAATATAATATATAATTACATTTATTCAATTCAACTTCACTTGAAGAAAAGTAGAAAATTTATTTAATAATTTTGAGATGCACATGCAATTCCTTGGTTAACTAGCTGTATACACGAGACCTAACTTCAAATCATTTAGCTAATCTGGTAACCTCCGTATGCAACTTTGTACATTTAAGCCCTCATATAGTCAGAAATCATGCACTGCTGATAAAACTTCAGCTTCAGCAGGAAAGCATGCGGTCTCCCCAGGCTGCAAGGTGGTGATTTCACGGAGAGGCAGAGTTCCAGTTAATTATAAAACAATATGCAGCAACAATTCAATAATTCTTAAGAAGCACCTGGAATGTTCCAAAAACTTCTAATAAGTTATGATCTCTTGGGTGTTTGTTTATTTATTTATTTTGTATTCACCAGTCCCGTCAGCTGTACAGACGCGGACCATGACCTACACCTGGCAATTATACATGTCGTTCGGTTCCCGAACATTGTAAATGATGTCATTATCCTTTGATGATTAATGTTATAGATGCCAATTTAAAGTAGTAATTTTCACTCCGAATCCCCGTCTGGTTGGCCACATGTTGTGTGCTGTCTTTCCGCTAAAATCTTCTGTGTGATAGGAAAATTTCCTTGTGCTAATAAAACTGTCAATCAAACGTGAAAATGACAAGGTCGGTGGGTAAAAATAGAAGCCGACACCCTGTGGTATTTTAGGTCTTCGAAAGGGGCAAGTTTGAGACAAAGCCATCAAACATTTTGCAATATAGATATATTTGTATACCTGCGTCTTTTAAATCTTATTGTACAGCAATGTAAAGGTACAATTAGATTTCAGTCTAATTTGTCCACCTGCATGGTTTCTCGATCGTCATTTTGAATACACCATGCGCATGCATATCGAAAGTCCGCATCTTTGGTCTTAATATTTTACTTTCACTGTGTCACCGTCACTATATATATATACGCTATAGCTTCTAATTTAAGATTGGCGAATGCATTTTATTCATTTTCTTGCATGTATCATGACTGAGACTGACTCCGCCGTATGACTTTAAAGGATTATCATGACCACGACACATTTTCCATATTTAATCCCTGGGCCATGCATGCAAGCGTTGACTGGGTTTTGAGAGCGATATCAATATAAAGCGGCGTTTATACCGGGTGCACGTACGGTATATGCGATATATATGCAGTCTGCGGTATACGTTATGTATTTTTTATGAATATAGGCGGCGAATGAACCCGATTTGAGAAACTTTCATGGATGAAATATAAAAAGGAGTTATAAGTTCTGGTATTAGTGATCAGATTTTATGTTTAAAAGGTACACACATTTATAACTGTTCCTTACAACAATGAATAGCCTGTTATAGGCAAACGTATTACAAAAAAAAATTATTTACTTCAGTTCATAATATAATAGGTTATATTTTTTAAATTTAGTTTGCTATGTGCCATATATATTTAAGGATGTTTTGCAGCTCCGCCGAAAATCTGTTTCACTGGCAGTGACAACTACTGGTGCTTTTTTCAATCACTAATGAAAATTATAATACGCACATAGGCCTATATATATATACACACACACACAAAAGCGCGCACACGTGCACGTACACATGTAGCCTATACATATACAGGAAGTACTACACATATAAAAATTTGTAAAATCTGTTCAGTATGTGTTAAAACCGTATTAATACATATTTGTTCAAGCGTATAAGTCACTTACTGTCTTGTTTTACATATTCAAGGATCCGGGTGTATAGGCGTACAGTTCGATCCACGTACGTCGTAAAATAATTACTTCAATATTTCATGGAGTATAAAGTTATCTTTATATTTTACACTGGAAAATTAACTATATCCATATAATATCTGGCTGTTTCTAATTTAAGACGGTATTAATTTTATTTTCAATCCAAAAAGCCTCTTAGAATGATTGACAGTTCTTGTGCACGGCCGATTGTGCCCGATTACGATTGTACATAGAATGTTTGGCACAGAAATGATCACTAGTAAACAATCAGACATCACATATATATACGACATGATATATGACAGTATCTTCGATTTTTAGTTAAGAAAATATGTTAATATTTAAAATAAATACTCATTTTATTATATGATATCGGTTAAAATTGGTTTTCAAGTGCCAGTACATGACACAGTAAGGAGGTCACGCAGATCACGTGCGTGGTGTCTGTCAGACGCGTCAGTCAGTCGGACGGCGATCATTGGTCACAAGTTAAACCAATAAAAAAGGGGATAATATATGATCTTGGAAATGTTTAACGGAAGTTAAATCTGTAAACACACTGCACTTGATTTTGTCACCAGGATTGATTGCCAACATTTGGTAATTTACCGATTTCTGATGAATTTAGCGTAGGTGTCTGATTTTACTCTCGCAGCCGACATGTTACCAGGGCCCACGTAACAAGGCCACGTGAGTGAAAGTCAATCATTTTTATATTTTTTCCAACAAGTCTGCGTTCGCGCCAGTTTGGATCTTGGTCACATGTTAGAACAACACTTGACGTTTTTCTCTTTCATTTAAGTACAAATATGATGGATGACAATAAACATTTCACCCCCAAAACTTGCCCCAATTACGGGTATGAAAAATGGGCTTTAGCGCGCCCGGGCGGGCGTTTTTGAACACCAGGCCCGTGACAAACCGCGCGCCCTGGCGGGCGTTATTGGAGTTTAAAGCCTTAAGAGCTATGTGAGATCTATACACATGCATAATTTCAGGGGGATATATGTCAAACCAGTCCTGAAATATAAGCCTGAATGTCGGCAGCGTATACATAAATGTAGGTGGCGCCACCTGGCACCAAATTGAGAAAGCTATTCAAGATGTATAAACATGCAAAATTTTAGGCCGATAATTCAAACCACTACTGAGATATGAGTGATTTTAGGCCACGGCAGACAAACATATGGACGCTGTGCAAAAATGGTGGCAGGTGGAGCACATGCAAAATTTCAGGGGGATAAGTCAAACCAGCCCTGAGATATAAGCTTGAATGTTTGCAGGGTATACATAAATGTAGGTGGTGCCACCTGCCATAAAATCAAGAAAGCTGTCAAGGATGTATAAACCTACAAAATTTCATATGGATAAGTCAAATCATTGCCGAGATATGAGTGATTTTATCCCAAGGCAGATGAACAGATGGACGCTGTGCAAAAATGGTTGCAGGTGGCGCCACCAGTTTTGTGTATGATAAAGAGCTATGGGAGATCTATACACATGCAAAATTTTGGCCCAACTGGTCACAGTTCCCGAGATATGAGCTAGGATGTCTGAAGCTTAAATGTGATGTAGATGGTGCTGCCTGTCATTAAAGCAAGAAAGCTGTCCAAGATGTATACACATGCAAAATTTCAGGTTGATAAGTCCAACCAATGCAGAGATATGAGTTTTTATCCAAAGGCAGATGAACAGATGGACACTGTGCAAAAATCTAAGAAAATGCAGTTAGAAAAAAAATAAACAAATGATGACTGATGTCTGATTATTTGCAAAAAATTTGGTGATGCCAGCTCCTGCCATTTTTGAGATAGGTATGGTTAACTAGAGACGACGCACGACGCACTAACGCATGATGGACGATGCAGCAACATTGCATAAGCTCACAGGTTCGCTAAAAATCGGATAATTTTTTAGATGACAAATCTTTTGGAAAAAATTTGTGATGCTAGCTCCTGCCTTTTTTGAGATAGCTATGACACACGAAGGAAGACGGACGACGCCACACCATTGTATAAGCACACAGATTCGCTAAAAATGCAAACCAAGTTTTTTCAAACAGCTGAAAGATATAGATCCAATAATCTGGGAATTCTGCGTCTAGACATTGTGTCTAGACATCTAGATGTGTGAGCCAGGTCAGTTGCCATGGTGATGTCAAGACCCACCTGGTTGTACTGAGTGACCTCTTGAATTGGCTGCTGAAACTCAGAATGTTGTCAAATCTGTTTTCACAGAAAGCCTTTTACAATGGCTACAATGCTTTTTTAAAGCTGTATTTACCCAATCTATTCTTATAAAACTGGCAGAACCCTACCATAGAATAATTCTTGTAAAGTTTATACCAATAAGCTTAACAGTTTCATCATAAATCAGTGTATAAGCTAGAAGAGTTTAAAATAACATTTTCGCTTATAAAAAAACAGATCAAAGTAGGTGGCACCACCAATACCTCAATTTTAGATATGACATATGTGACAAACATTGGTATAAAATTTGGTGATTATAGCTCCAGCCGTTTCTGAGATTTTAATTTTAGTGTGCTTTTTTGGACAGATGTCTCAGTTCAACCTCCTGTAACTCGGCCAAAATCTCTGAACTGGAACCATTCGAACAAACTTGACAGAGATTGTTCAAGGGATCATTTCTGTGAAATATCGGACAATTTGGCTGGACAGTTTCGGAGAAGAAGATTATTAAAGCTTTTTTAGCTTTTTCCCTATAAAATCTAAGAAAATGCATTTAGAAAAAAAATAAACAAAATTTTTCAGATGACTGATTATTTGCTAAAAAAATTGGTGATGCTAGCTCCTGCCATTTGAGAGATAGCTATGGTTAAAGTACAGAAGACGCACGATGCACGACATGATGTACGACGGACGCCGCCGCACCATCGCATAAGCTCACAGGTTTGCTAAAAAAATATCGGCTCCTTTATCTTAAAAGTGGGTGTGTTTTTGGATTTATCTCAATATTTCTCTAAATGATAGTGGGGGGTTTTTTATGGATAAAAACTGCCCATGAATTCCATGAAAATAAAAACCCAACAAACAATACTGAATCCAGAGTATCTTCCATTCTATGTTATAACTGACAGTCGTACCACTTGACTTTCCACTGTCTTCACATCTCAGAAATGCTCAATTTGGGTCTTGAACTGTTGGAATGATGCCAAGTGTGTCCTAAGAGAGGTAATTTAATTCCCATATTTTTGAATAAATCCTGTGAAATTTCACTTTCTTTCATAAGGGGCCATTGCTGTGTTATCTATTGGGAATTATGTGAACTAAGCATGAACAGGAAATGGGCCTGTACCTCATAAAACAGCTGACTCGTGATGGACCTGTACTGCCCTTGAGATCTGGCGTAGTGGGAGGTCTCGTTTGGTTCTGGTCGACTCCTCCCTGGTACCTTCATGCTCTCTGTTTTGTATTCAAAGCTGTGAGAAAATAAAAGACCATTTAGTTGAGCTATAAGTATATATTACAAATTCAGTATTTTAACAACAAAGATTGATTCTTGAGATACAGAAATAACATTTTCTGATAATCCTGATGATTATCAAATGTTCAACTCTAACTGTGTTGAAGACTGGGGTTTCTGTTTTTATTAGTTTTTGTCTTAATCCCCCAACTTACTTTGTACTTCTCTTCTCTGACATTTGTTGCCTGTGCCTGGGAGGTTCTAAACCATTCTGACCGCCCGGAAACATGGGCAGCCTGCTGGGAGGAGGGGGCATGTCAGGTAGATTAGATATTGGTGACGTTGAAAGTTGAGGTACAGGAAACGAAGGTCCAGGAAAACTTGTCTTGTCAGCTGCAGGTGTGGGCGACTCTGGACGCGGGGACATCGGACGGTTTTGTCTGATCGCCATGGCAAAAGGTGTTGCCATGTAAATGCCCTCTTTATCAGGTTTCTTGTGCATGTGACCTCCCTGGATGTTAAATCTGTTCTTCAGCTCTGCTTCTCGTGTGTGCAGCTGAAAATATATAATGTTATATCAGCTGTGAGTTATTTCAATGCTGCAGAAGTTTGGGAATTTGTAATTTCATATACAACCTGTGTAATAAGACCACCAATACAGTGGTCTTTATTCACAGGTTTCCTTATTAGACAGGTCAGCTATAACCAAAATGTATGTTTTCAGTTCAGTCAAGGGTGGCCTTAATAGACAGGTGGTCTCATTAAAGAGGTAGTCTTTCATATTCCAATGTAAGAATAAGTTGTTAAATAGCTTTATTGTGATATTACATACATTCTAATTAGGTAAAGGGCAAATTTATACATGTATGTACATCTACAGAATAGAACAGTCATGAAAAATATAGATTATATGATGCAGATAAGCAATATTATTTGCTGGTGCAGCTGTGAAGCCAGTTATTTTCCTGTTTTTTTCTATACTCAAATGACTGTTATATGAAAAACAAAAAAAAAATATGGTATTAACAGAAGGCAAATTGACTAATATGACACTAAACTAACTACATGAATAGCACAACCAATCCAACTTGGAAATCTACAATTAACTGGTATCTCATATCTTACCATGATTCAACCTGACAGAATCTTGATTGAAAACCCATCGCAAATTTGCCACATTTTATAAGGAATCAAATATACAGTTCTACAACACTATGTACTACTCACTAGCTCTACCACACCATGTACTACTCACCAGCTCTACAACACCATGTACTACTCACCAGCTCTACAACACCATGCACTACTCACCAGCTCTTTAACACCATGTACTACTCACCAGCTCTACAACACCATGTACTACTCACCAGCTCTACAACACCATGTACTACTCACCAGCTCTACAACACCATGTACTACTCACCAGCTCTACCACACCATGTACTACTCACCAGCTCTACACCATGTACTACTCACCAGCTCTACAACACCATGTACTACTCACCAGCTCTACAACACCATGTACTACTCACCAGCTCTACAACACCATGCACTACTCACCAGCTCTTTAACACCATGTACTACTCACCAGCTCTACAACACCATGTACTACTCACCAGCTCTACGGAGCCTCTACCACACCATGTACTACTCACCAGCTCTACAACACCATGTACTACTCACCAGCTCTACCACACCATGTACTACTCACCAGCTCTACAACACCATGTACTACTCACCAGCTCTACAACACCATGTACTACTCACCAGCTCTACAACACCATGTACTACTCACCAGCTCTACAACACCATGCACTACTCACCAGCTCTTTAACACCATGTACTACTCACCAGCTCTACAACACCATGTACTACTCACCAGCTCTACGGAGCCTCTACCACACCATGTACTACTCACCAGCTCTACAACACCATGTACTACTCACCAGCTCTACAACACCATGTACTACTCACCAGCTCTACAACACCATGTACCACTCACCAGCTCTTTAACACCATGTACTACTCACCAGCTCTACAACACCATGTACCACTCACCAGCTCTACAACACCATGCACTACTCACCAGCTCCTTAACACCATGTACTACTCACCAGCTCTACAACACCATGTACTACTCACCAGCTCTACGGAGCCTCTACCACACCATGTACTACTCACCAGCTCTACAACACTATGTACTACTCACCAGCTCTACAACACCATGTACTACTCACCAGCTCTACAACACCATGTACTACTCACCAGCTCTACAATGCCATGTACTACTCACCAGCTCTACAACACCATGTACTACTCACCAGCTCTACAACACCATGCACTACTCACCAGCTCTTTAACACCATGTACTACTCACCAGCTCTACAACACCATGTACTACTCACCAGCTCTACAACACCATGTACTACTCACCAGCTCTACACCACCATGTATTTCTCACCAGCTCTACCACACCATGTACTACTCACCAGCTCTACAACACCATGTACTACTCACCAGCTCTACAACACCATGTACTACTCACCAGCTCAGAGAACCTGTCATCATCCTCTTGGTGATGTCTTGACATTACTTCAAAGGATCCAGCACCTAAGTCATGGACATGTTCACAGAATGCGAACATGGCCCGTCTCTGTTCTTCAGCAAGATCACGGCGCCTCCTGGTGGCTTTTCTGGCAAGGAACCCCCGGACATACTTCTGAGCCATTATGACCCTGACGACCTCCTGGTCCAGGCACAAGTTCAGCTCCTCAGTGTGCCAGTACCGTAAAAATACCTTAAAATATTTTATTTTAAAATAATTCTATAAATGCAGCTGTAATTCTACCTTGGGTTAAAACATGCACATGATAATGCTTGTACTAATGATAATTACATAGAAAATTTAAGAGCTTGATCTCTTAAAAAAAGTCCCAAGCTCCACAATTATGAAAATTGACAAAAAACTTGTGTATCTACACTGCCATTTTTAAATATCAATTACCAAGACCTCTTGGCAAGTGTGACAGACTTGTGATAAAGTGGTCATTGGTTCAAATCCCATAGCCTATCACTTCTTTGCTGAGACCCTTAAGCAATGTGTCAGCCACAAGGGTGCTTATGTCTACTCAGTACTGCAATTGGGTACTGAATTTTTCTGATGGATTAATTGGCAAGTAGACTTAAAAACCTGCAATTTTATTAACACATTTAAAAAATTTGAAATTACAGGTTAACATAAAAGATGCTTCAATGCATATAAAAGAAGTGGCTGGATAGTGAAACTGGAAAATAAAGAAAGGCCAAACACAGAAAAGAGATTCTGTACAAATTTACCTTTGTTTTTCCCATTTCCCAGTCTTTAATGCCAGCCTTGTTTAGAATTTTTATGCAGTTCTTTGCAGACCCTTGAACTGGTGCAACCATTGGGTATGCTATGAATTGATATCTGAAACAAAAAGAAATATAAAAAATAGGAAATCACACATGCATTCTCCAGTCTGACAAGGAGGTTTATAAGTGAACTAGTGACAATGATACATCTATATATAAACTAATCTTTATCAAGAAAAAAAGGTAACAAATATCATTAAGTTAGACACAATATGCCTTTTTTCCTGCATACTGTGCTAAAGGTTTACATTGATAAATATTAAATAAAAAAGAAAGAATACCAATCCTTTATATCTTAATAATTACTTGAAGACCTCTTTTCTGTAAATTTAACTCAGTGTCAAATAAACTAAAAGAATAATTTTAAAAATTTGATATGAAAAATATACACATGTGACTATGTACACATATGACAATGAGAAAAGAATTAGGTTACAATACAAGTTCTTTTAATAATAATTTTTGCAATGCCTAGAATTTTTATGAAATTTGTAATATAGTCATGAACATGCAGAAATGCTAGGATGATATAAGATGATATCTTTATCTTTCATAAACCATATCTATTTACATTACCATATAAATAAACCTGAAATCATTTAGCATAAGTACTCCTGTAAGAACTACAGTGTCTTTGCAACAAACTGAATGAACATGTATGGATTATAACAATAGGATTTAGCATTAACCCTATTAAACTCAACATAGATAAACATGTTGGAACATCAAGTAGTTCTGCTAAAATTTCACCTTTTGATAAATAATGGATGAGGTAGTCGTGTTGGGTAACCAAGACGTCTGATGCGTGTAGTCTCAAGTACCCCTGTATATTTTAACTGCTGCATAAGCAGATCAGGGTTGCAGAAATATGGCTGTTTTTCCAGGTTGGGCTTCAAACACCTTTAAAGAATGAAAATGTTTAAATAAACATAAGAACAAGTTCAGAGCATTTAAAAGCAACCACACATACAATAAAACAAACTTTTTTTTAAAATGTTTAAGTTTATTAAATATATTTCCAAACAGCAATCAGAATTATGAAATATTAGGAATAAAGAGGGTCTTGTTGGGGAGGAAACAATAAGTTTATTTCTACAATGTTTTATTAACAAGAATTACAAGGGAAAACACATTTTCCAACATAATTCAATTCTCCATTAGTTAAGAAATATGACTGTTTTAGAGACTAATCTCTTTCATCAAAAGAAATGGCTACACATGAGAAAACTTTTTTTATCTATTGAAATCAGTGCTTACCTGACAAACTGAGGCTCTGCATCCAGTAGTTTCCCCATCAGATCTGCCAAGGAGTTCTGCAACAGATAACTAGAATATCAGCAGAAGCTGACAAAAGCCCTCAGCCAAAACAACAGTGTTTAGAGGTGGTAACAGTTACAATTACTAAATATCTGTTCTCACATGGATGAATATCTGTACATGTCTCAGTTATAAATTTAAAATGGAGAGGTATGTACCATGATTCATAACAATCCACCAAATGCTTCCTGAAAAATAAGCTTCTAAGTTTTATTCTATTATAAGCTCTGTGACCTTGAAAAGTAGGTCAAGGTCACCCATCTTCGAACTTGACCAAGATTTTGTAGATATACGTCTTCACCAAAGAAATAAAATTCCTCTTGTGAATCCTTTTAGAGATATCCCACTCACAAGGCCAAAGTTGATAAATCCAAGAAAAAATCATTAAAAATCAGAAATTGCAGGTGGCACCCCCAAACTTGTGCAGCAGTTACAGACCATCAGTCCCTATGATCATAGTAAGAATTGTGAAAATCCACCCAATGGTTTCTGAGAAATAAGTTTCTAAATGTTTTTTCTATAATCAGCTCTAAAACGTAGAAAAATAGGTCAAGGTCACCCATCTTCAAACTTGACCGAGATTTTGTCAATATAAATCTTCATCGAAAAAATAAAATTTCTACGGTGAATCCTTTTAGAGATATCCCGCTCACAAGCCCAAAGTTGAAAAATCCGATAAAAATTCATTAAAAATCAGAAATTGTAGGTGGCGCCACCAAACTTGTGAAGCAGGTACAGACTATCAGTCCCAATAATCATTGTAAGTTTTGTGAAAATCCACCAAATGGTTCCTGAGTAATAAGCATCTAAGTGTTTTTCTATAATCAGCTCTAAAATGTAGAAAAAAAGGTCAAGGTCACCCATCTTCGAACTTGACCGACATTTTGTCGATATACATCTTTACCGAGGAAATAAAATTCTGACGGTGAATCCTTTTCAAGATATCCCGCTCACAAGGTAAAAGTTAACGGACGCCGGACGGACGGACGGACAGCTTGGGTGACGACAATAGCCCATCAGCCTAAGGACTGAGGGCTAAAAAGTATACTGCAAGACCAAGAACAGCTAGATAAAAAGTATACTGCAAGATCGAGGAACAGCCAGATAAAAAGTATACTGCAAGACCAAGGAACAGCCAGATAAAAAGTATACTGCAAGATCGAGGAACAGCCAGTTAAAAAGTATACTGCAAGACTGAGGAACAGCCAGATAAAATGTATACTGCAAGACCAAGGAACAGCTAGATAAAAAGTATACTGCAAGACCGAGGAACAGCCAGATAAAAAGTATACTGCAAGACCAAGGAACAGCCAGATAAAAAGTATACTGCAAGACCAAGGAACAGCCAGATAAAAAGTATACTGCAAGATCGAGGAACAGCCAGTTAAAAAGTATACTGCAAGACTGAGGAACAGCCAGATAAAATGTATACTGCAAGACCAAGGAACAGCTAGATAAAAAGTATACTGCAAGACCGAGGAACAGCCAGATAAAAAGTATACTGCAAGACCAAGAAACAGCCAGATAAAAAGTATACTGCAAGATCGAGGAACAGCCAGTTAAAAAGTATACTGCAAGACTGAGGAACAGCCAGATAAAATGAATACTGCAAGACCAAGGAACAGCTAGATAAAAAGTATACTGCAAGACCGAGGAACAGCCAGATAAAAAGTATACTGCAAGACCAAGGAACAGCTAGATAAAAAGTATACTGCAAGACCAAGGAACAGCTAGATAAAAAGTATACTGCAAGATTGAGGAACAGCCAGATAAAAAGTATACTGCAAGACCAAGGAACAGCCAGATAAAAAGTATACTGCAAGATCGAGGAACAGCCAGTTAAAAAGTATACTGCAAGACCGAGGAACAGCCAGATAAAAAGTATACTGCAAGACTGAGGAACAGCCAGATAAAAAGTATACTGCAAGACCGAGGAACAGCCAGTTAAAAAGTATACTGCAAGAGCTAGGAACAGCCAGATAAAAAGTTTACTGCAAGACCAAGGAGCAGCCAGATAAAAAGTATACTGCAAGACCAAGGAACAGCCAGATAAAAAGTATACTGCAAGATCAAGGAACAGCCAGTTAAAAAGTATACTGCAAGACTGAGGAACAGCCAGATAAAAAGTATACTGCAAGACCAAGGAACAGCCAGATAAAAAGTATACTGCAAGACCGAGGAACAGCCAGATAAAAAGTATACTGCAAGACTGAGGAACAGCTAGATAAAAAGTATACTGCAAGACCGAGGAACAGCCAGTTAAAAAGTATACTGCAAGACCGAGGAACAGCCAGATAAAAAGTATACTGCAAGATCGAGGAACAGCCAGTTAAAAAGTATACTGCAAGATTGAAGAACAGCCAGATAAAATGTATACTGCAAGATCGAGGAACAGCTAGATAAAAAGTATACTGCAAGACTGAGGAACAGCCAGATAAAAAGTATACTGCAAGACCGAGGAACAGCCAGTTAAAAAGTATACTGCAAGACCGAGGAACAGCCAGATAAAAAGTATACTGCAAGATCGAGGAACAGCTAGATAAAAAGTATACTGCAAGACCGAGGAACAGCCAGATAAAAAGTATACTGCAAGATTGAAGAACAGCCAGATAAAAAGTATACTGCAAGACCAAGGAACAGCTAGATAAAAAGTATACTGCAAGACTGAGGAACAGCCAGATAAAAAGTATACTGCAAGACCGAGGAACAGCCAGTTAAAAAGTATACTGCAAGACCGAGGAACAGCCAGTTAAAAAGTATACTGCAAGACCGAGGAACAGCCATTTAAAAAGTATACTGCAAGAACGAGGAACAGCCAGATAAAAAGTATACTGCAAGATCGAGGAACAGCCAGTTAAAAAGTATACTGCAAGACCGAGGAACAGCCAGATAAAAAGTATACTGCAAGATCGAGGAACAGCTAGATAAAAAGTATACTGCAAGACCGAGGAACAGCCAGTTAAAAAGTATACTGCAAGACCGAGGAACAGCCAGTTAAAAAGTATACTGCAAGACTGAGGAACAGCCAGATAAAAAGTATACTGCAAGATCGAGGAACAGCCAGATAAAAAGTATACTGCAAGATCGAGGACCAGCCAGATAAAAAGTATACTGCAAGACCGAGGAACAGCCAGTTAAAAAGTATACTGCAAGACTGAGGAACAGCCAGATAAAAAGTATACTGCAAGATCAAGGAACAGCCAGATAAAAAGTATACTGCAAGATGGAGGAACAGCCAGATAAAAAGTATACTGCAAGACCGAGGAACAGCCAGTTAAGAAGTATACTGCAAGACTGAGGAACAGCCAGATAAAAAGTATACTGCAAGATCGAGGAACAGCCAGATAAAAAGTATTCTGCAAGATCGAGGAATAGCCAGATAAAAAGTATACTGCAAGATCGAGGAACAGCCAGATAAAAAGTATACTGCAAGACCGAGGAACAGCCAGTTAAAAAGTATACTGCAAGACCGAGCAACAGCCAGTTAAAAAGTATACTGCAAGACTGAGCAACAGCCAGATAAAAAGTATACTGCAAGACCAAGGAACAGCCAGATAAAAAGTATACTGCAAGATCGAGGAACAGCCAGATAAAAAGTATACTGCAAGATCAAGGAACAGCCAGTTAAAAAGTATACTGCAAGATTGAAGAACAGCCAGATAAAATGTATACTGCAAGATCGAGGAACAGCTAGATAAAAAGTATACTGCAAGACTGAGGAACAGCCAGATAAAAAGTATACTGCAAGATCGAGGAACAGCTAGGTAAAAAGTATACTGCAAGACCGAGGAACAGCCAGTTAAACAGTATACTGCAAGATTGAAGAACAGCCAGATAAAAAGTATACTGCAAGATCGAGGAACAGCCAGTTAAAAAGTATACTGCAAGACCGAGGAACAGCCAGTTAAAAAGTATACTGCAAGACAGAGGAACAGCCAGATAAAAAGTATACTGCAAGATCGAGGAACAGCTAGATAAAAAGTATACTGCAAGACCGAGGAACAGCCAGTTAAAAAGTATACTGCAAGATCCAGGAACAGCCAGTTAAAAAGTATACTGCAAGACCGAGGAACAGCCAGTTAAAAAGTATACTGCAAGACAGAGGAACAGCCAGATAAAAAGTATACTGCAAGATCGAGGAACAGCTAGATAAAAAGTATACTGCAAGATCATGGAACAGCCAGATAAAAAGTATACTGCAAGACCGAGGAACATCCAGATAAAAAGTATACTGCAAGATCGAGGAACAGCTAGATAAAAAAGTATACTGCAAGACTGAGGAACAGCCAATTAAAAAGTATACTGCAAGACCGAGGAACAGCCAGATAAAAAGTATACTGCAAGATCGAGGAACAGCCAGTTAAAAAGTATACTGCAAGACCGAGGAACAGCCAGATAAAAAGTATACTGCAAGATCGAGGAACAGCTAGATAAAAAAGTATACTGCAAGACTGAGGAACAGCCAGTTAAAAAGTATACTGCAAGACCGAGGAACAGCCAGTTAAAAAGTATACTGCAAGACTGAGGAACAGCCAGATAAAAAGTATACTGCAAGACCGAGGAACAGCCAGTTAAAAAGTATACTGCAAGATCGAGGAACAGCCAGTTAAAAAGTATACTGCAAGACCGAGGAACAGCCAGATAAAAAGTATACTGCAAGATCGAGGAACAGCTAGATAAAAAAGTATACTGCAAGACTGAGGAACAGCCAGTTAAAAAGTATACTGCAAGACCGAGGAACAGCCAGTTAAAAAGTATACTGCAAGACTGAGGAACAGCCAGATAAAAAGTATACTGCAAGACCGAGGAACAGCCAGTTAAAAAGTATACTGCAAGATCGAGGAACAGCCAGTTAAAAAGTATACTGCAAGACTGAGGAACAGCCAGATAAAAAGTATACTGCAAGACCGAGGAACAGCCAGTTAAAAAGTATACTGCAAGACCGAGGAACAGCCAGATAAAAAGTATACTGCAAGATCGAGGAACAGCCAGTTAAAAAGTATACTGCAAGACAGAGGAACAGCCAGATAAAAAGTATACTGTAAGACTGTCAAGAATATCAAGGTGTGTTGGTTAAATAATATTCATTTTAATCTGTTTATTCATATAATTAATGTTATTTTTTGTATGTGGTTAATATTTCTATTTGGTATGTCTGTTCCCGATAATGGGCTTGTGTACTGCTGTTCAGTGTAGTCCAGCATGTAACAGGCACCATATGGTCAAGTACCACGCCTTTAGGACAGTGGACAGTACTGTCCCAGTGACAGAATACATTAAGCTTGATTTGTTGCTACTCTTATATGAAAGGGATTTTGGGTGGTGTGACATTTCCTTAAGATGGTGTTTCCTTTGAACTTAGTTAATGTTTCTATAGATAAATGGTTGCAATAATGCCTGGGAACCAGAGGGTTCCTTCTTTCTTATTGGTTAGTCTTTAGTGATTCAAGGCGGGGCATGAACTTGCCAATCAAAAAGTAAATAATCTATAAAAGACCACGATCATCCAGAAGGGGGGCGCTCACATTTAGACCACCACCAGCAAAAATTCAAGAGTGATATGAGTGGCCACAGGAAGCAAAAATGGACCTAAGTAATTATAACGTGAAACCAAGCTAAAAGGAATAAAATACATCAGAAGTGATACAGTGCAACAAACAGGAATATTTATATATATGTGTGTGTATATATATTTATATATATACATACTATTGTGTGTGAGACTGGAATAACTTTTATATTTGACTCTCAAATGGACTTACTCATGAAAGGAAATATACAAGTGCTAAACTGGAATAACTTTTATATTTGACTCACAAATGGATTTACTCATGGATGGAGATATACGAGTGCTAAACTGGAATAACTTTTATATTTGATTCATATACGGATTTACCCAAGGGAGAAACACAAACAATGGACATTTGACAATAAGGTTAGCCTGATTAGGGTAAAAGAATAGATATGGACTTAGTGATGATACATTCATATGTGCTTTTTACAGTTTAAAGGCCTACTTCCACCCTCAGGGTGTTTTTGCATATATGAAAGGTATGGACCTACAAATAGAATTGATGTAAAAATTACTGACATTGGGGAGCTACTATCCGTGATAGGAACGAGTATGTGAACAGTCCTGGGAGCCCCCTGAAAAAATGGAGACAGCCCTTGGGACGTGTGTGACGTCACAACCAGAACCCCGGTTGCGCGTCCATGTGGTTTCAGCAAGGCTGACGGGTCGATCTGATCAAGCGAGGCGGAGGAATCATCGTAAGATGACAATGTCTGAGACACGTTAAAGGAGAATAAAGCGGCGAATTTAGATCTGTAGATTTATGGCAACTTCGACATTAAGCCTCATGTAATTTTGGGCAATGTATACTTTGTTAGAAACTGAAGTCGGTGACACAGACAGCGGCCGCTGCAAGCCAACACACCAACAAGTTTGATTCCAGTGACGAAGTGACAGGCTGTACAAAATCGAGGATGGAGTCTGTGGGAATTTTAAGGGATATTCTCAATCTGGTGATTATTATCAAAATAACGAGATTATTCAGTGATATAATATTTATAGCAAGAAAATGTAGAGTAGTACAAGATGCCGATGGTGATTCTTGACTTGGTCAAGTTTGTTCAATATCGCCTGCGACGCTTTGCAACAAAGTTTGTTGTTGTGATAACATTGACTGTTACAATGTTGTGACTGGTGCCGTGGTGGTTCTGCAAAAATCAGCTGATAAGCAACTTGGTTTTGTTGTATGAATAAAGCGCTGGTGCTTTCTTTTTATCATAATTTATACATACATGCTTCATAATCAGAAACGCAAAATTGTTGTTTTGACATTGATTAGCGCTTTTTGGTTTAGCAGTAGTATAACTATATATACTTTTCGTAAAGCGAGTTTTTACTAGGCAGGCGTTTCCTCATAAATACTTGTAACCTTATAGTACCACACACGGGGCTAGTCTTAAAGAAGCTGTATACGTACCACAACCATCCCGATGGAGGGTGGTACTAATTTTAAGTACCCCCCCCCCCCCCCCCCCGGCCCAACATCATCGAAATGATACATACATTTATTTATATAATTTACACTTTTTCCTTTAATAATTTAATACATATATATATATTTATATATATATATATATATATATATATATATATATATATATATATATAGAGAGAGAGAGAGAGAGAGATTTAATGAATTTGAAATACATAATACAAATCATGAAATTCACATTTTTAAATGAATTATGAAAGAGTCATGTTTATTATAAAAAAATCACACACACAGTGACAATATAATTATACACAGTATATATATGTATGATACAGTTCTGTATATAACACTCCACCAGACGGAAAGCCCCATGACTATTATTAATCTGTTTTATGTTGGCAATGTTATAGGTAAAGTTCTTGCCATACTTCCTCAGCTAGGCTTTACTTGTGCAAATAAAAATTTACAAGCAAGATAATTGCTCTGTTTTTGTTTGTGCTGATGTAAAACCGTTTATCTGGATTTCAGGGGTACTTTTAGTATCCTCCAATTTAAGAATTGTGTAATATGAAAAAAATGTGTCCAGAAACCGTACATTCCAGTTATAATACTCTGCATGATAGCAGATTTAATTCCAAGAAAAGTACATTTACAATAAATTATCATTTAAAATTATACAAAATTACCCATTTGTTGTCTTCTGTAAGGTTGATCAGTATATGTATAGGTATATTTGGACTAAATGCATGGGTACTTCAGCCAGTGTATCATCTGAAGGTTCAAGTGTAACATCTTTGAGTGCAATATGGCAAATCTTACTAACAAGGAAGGAGAGAGACTGCTGAAACAGATTTGGAGTTCTCTTTATGACTGACTGAGTAATTGATTTGATATTTTGTTATATACATACTACAAGTGTCTATCTTTATATATCTACACACACACACACACACACACACATACATATATATATATCATATTTACATATGTATAAATGTTATATATTAATATTTCATATACAAGTATTACATACTTAAATTTACATACTTATTACATTTTAAACACACCTCTTAAATTAATATGTATGCGTGTGTTGACTTGGCATGGAATTTGTTTTTTTTTTGTTAAATAAAAAATGGATAAAACATTGCTTATCACATTTTATATAACAAATACACATTTTTAAAACAATATAACATTTTATCATTACAGATACTTAAAAGAAAACTTTAAAAAAAATTCAAACAGAGTGAAAATATCCCCAACCCATATACAACACACACGTTTAATGTAAGGAAGCCATTACGAAGCCAATTTTTTCATATTATTTGGGCACAGAATTAAAATATCCTGAAATGCATGTTATAATTTTTTAAATTGTTAATTTTCTGATATTTCAAAAGATTTGAATTATTTTGATTATTGTTAACAATAAGGAGTAACGGTTTTTAACGTGGGTTTATTTTTTTAAGAATCCTATTAATTGTTTCTCCCATGTTAATGCTTTGCTGAGGCACCATGCACCGAGCTTTACGTGACCCCTTCAGTCATATGTGTCTTGAAACTTGTAAAAAAAAGTCCCAAAATAAAAAATAAAGTTTTTATCATTTACAAGCATTCAAACACATTTAATAATAAATTAATTGATTGATCAGTTTGATATTATTAAACTTATACGATCAACAAGCAGCTATATGTTGGTTGTCATATAACATGTCGCTTGAAATCCTGATCCGGCGTTTGTGCAGACTGCGTGGTGCCAGCTCCCAACGTGTCAAGGCCGAGTCGGGGAATAACAGGTGCAAAGTTGAAGACTAAGAGATACAGGAGTCGTAAAGATGAAAAGCAGCGCCAGTGGTGAAGATTATATCTGTACAGCTATGCACCCACCTTCCAAGTAACGTGAAACACGGACTTGTATTCCAAGAGTATTTATTATATGAACATCAAAATGACGAGGCACGTCTGTTTTATGTGACGGCCCGAACACAAGTGAAGCGGGCGAGGGAAGCGGGCAAGGTTTTCATTACTCAAGGGACCATATAGTAAAGATTGTACGGATATAAATTAAACATCCATATAATGGCGCAGCATCATTTCCTAGTTAGCAGCCTACGCATGTAACGGATATAGAGTGGCAACAAAGGTGTCTAAATGTCAGAAAAAGTCCGTCCGCACCCTCATGTCAGTGGCCAAACCTTGAGAATCCCCTTCCCAGATCATGCCCGGCCGGGTCCAGTTCGTCTTCTTCTATAAAGGAAATCCTGTCCATTTGGCACGAACATGTGGCTTATACACTTGTTAAAATATTATTAAGCTCACACTATCACCCTTGATGTTACTGCTCAACCCGACTACGCAATACTTTGGGATATTTTCCCCAGATCGTGTTAAACTCAGCTGATGCCATTACAATACCACCCGGTGTGTTCTGCAACACTGAGGAACAGCTAGATAAAAAGAAAACTGCAAGATTGAAGAACAGCCAGATAAAAAGTATACTGCAAGACTGAGGAACAGCCAGATAAAAAGGATACTGCAAAACTGAGGAACAGCCAGATAAAAAGTATACTGCAAGACCGAGGAACAGCTAGATAAAAAGAAAACTGCAAGATTGAAGAACAGCCAGATAAAAAGTATACTGCAAGACTGAGGAACAGCCAGATAAAAAGTATACTGCAAAACCGAGGAACAGCCAGATAAAAAGTATACTGCAAGACCAAGGAACAGCTAGATAAAAAGTATACTGCAAGACCGAGGAACAGCTAGATAAAAAGTATACTGCAAGACTGAGGAACAGCCAGATAAAAAGTATACTACAAGACCGAGGAACAGCCAGATAAAAAGTATACTGCAAGACCAAGGAACAGCCAGAAAGAAAGTATACTGCAAGACTGAGGAACAGCCAGATAAAAAGTTTACTGCAAGACAGAGGAACAGCCAGATAAAAAGTATACTGCAAGACGGAGGAACAACAAGATAAAAAGTATACTGCAAGACTGAGGAACAGCCAGATAAAAAGTATACTGCAAGACCGAGGAACAACCAGATAAAAATTTTACTGCAAGACAGAGGAACAGCCAGATAAAAAGTATACTGCAAGACTGAGGAACAGCCAGATAAAAAGTTTACTGCAAGACAGAGGAACAGCCAGATAAAAAGTATACTGCAAGACTGAGGAACAGCCAGATAAAAAGTATACTGCAAGATCGAAGAACAGCCAGATAAAAAGTATACTGCAAGACTGAGGAACAGCCAGATAAAAAGTATACTGCAAAGCAACAGCCAGATAAAAAGTATACTGCAAGATCAAGGAACAGCCAGATAAAAAGTATACTGCAAGATCAAGGAACGCCAGATAAAAAGTATACTGCAAGACCGAGGAACAGCCAGATAAAAAAAATACTGCAAGATCGAGGAACAGCCAGTTAAAAAGTATACTGCAAGACCAAGGAACAGCCAGATAAAATGTATACTGCAAGACGGAGGAACAACAAGATAAAAAGTATACTGCAAGACTGAGGAACAGCCAGATAAAAAGTATACTGCAAGACCGAGGAACAACCAGATAAAAATTTTACTGCAAGACAGAGGAACAGCCAGATAAAAAGTATACTGCAAGACTGAGGAACAGCCAGATAAAAAGTTTACTGCAAGACAGAGGAACAGCCAGATAAAAAGTATACTGCAAGACTGAGGAACAGCCAGATAAAAAGTATACTGCAAGATCGAAGAACAGCCAGATAAAAAGTATACTGCAAGACCGAGGAACAGCCAGATAAAAAGTATACTGCAAAATCAAGGAACAGCCAGATAAAAAGTATACTGCATGATCAAGGAACAGCCAGATAAAAAGTATACTGCAAGACCGAGGAACAGCCAGATAAAAAGTATACTGCAAGACCAAGGAACAGCAAGATAAAAAGTATACTGCAAGACTGAGGAACAGCCAGATAAAAAGTATACTGCAAGATGAAGGAACAGCCAGATAAAAAGTATACTGCAAGACCGAGGAACAGCCAGATAAAAGGTATACTGCAAGATCAAGGAACAGCCAGATAAAAAGTATACTGCAAGACCAAGGAACAGCCAGATAAAAAGTATACTGCAAGACCGAGGAACAGCCAGATAAAAAGTATACTGCAAGATCAAGGAACAGCCAGATAAAAAGTATACTGCAAGACAGAGGAACAACAAGATAAAAAGTATACTGCAAGATCAAGGAACAGCCAGATAAAAAGTATACTGCAAGACCGAGGAACAGCCAGATAAAAAGTATACTGCAAGATCGAGGAACAGCCAGTTAAAAAGTATACTGCAAGACCAAGGAACAGCCAGATAAAAAGTATACTGCAAGACGGAGGAACAACAAGATAAAAAGTATACTGCAAGACTGAGGAACAGCCAGATAAAAAGTATACTGCAAGACCGAGGAACAACCAGATAAAAATTTTACTGCAAGACAGAGGAACAGCCAGATAAAAAGTATACTGCAAGACTGAGGAACAGCCAGATAAAAAGTTTACTGCAAGACAGAGGAACAGCCAGATAAAAAGTAAACTGCAAGACTGAGGAACAGCCAGATAAAAAGTATACTGCAAGATCGAAGAACAGCCAGATAAAAAGTATACTGCAAGACCGAGGAACAGCCAGATAAAAAGTATACTGCAAGACCAAGGAACAGCCAGATAAAAAGTATACTGCAAGATCAAGGAACAGCCAGATAAAAAGAATCCTGCAAGACCGAGGAACAGCCAGATAAAAAGTATACTGCAAGACCGAGGAACAGCCAGATAAAAAGTATACTGCAAGACTGAGGAACAGCCAGAAAACAAGTATACTGCAAGATCAAATAACAGCCAGATAAAAAGTATACTGCAAGACCGAGGAACAGCCAGATAAAAAGTATACTACAAGATCAAGGAACAGCCAGATAAAAAGTATACTGCAAGACCGAGGAACAGCCAGATAAAAAGTATACTGCAAGACGGAGGAACAGCCAGATAAAAAGTATACTGCAAGACCGAGGAACAGCCAGATAAAAAGTATACTGCAAGACTGAGGAACAGCCAGATAAAAAGTATACTGCAAGATCAAGGAACAGCCAGATAAAAAGTATACTGCAAGATCGAGGAACAGCCAGATAAAAAGTATACTGCAAGACCGAGGAACAGCCAAATAAAAAGTATACTGCAAGACCGAGGAACAGCCAGATAAAAAGTATACTGCAAGATCAAGGAACAGCTAGATAAAAAGTATACTGCAAGATCGAGGAACAGCCAGATAAAAAATATACTGCAAGATCGAGGAACAGCCAGATAAAAAGTATACTGCAAGATCAAGGAACAGCCAGATAAAAAGTATACTGCAAGACCAAGGAACAGCCAGATAAAAAGTATACTGCAAGACCGAGGAACAGCCAGATAAAAAGTATACTGCAAGATCAAGGAACAGCCAGATAAAAAGTAAACTGCAAGACTGAGGAACAGCCAGATAAAAAGTATACTGCAAAACCGAGGAACAGCCAGATAAAAAGTATACTGCAAGACTGAGGAACAGCCAGATAAAAAGTATACTGCAAGAGCTAGGAACAGCCAGATAAAAAGGTTACTGCAAGACCAAGGAACAGCCAGATAAAATGTATACTGCAAGACCGAGGAACAGCCAGATAAAATGTATACTGCAAGACCGAGGAACAGCCAGATAAAAAGTATACTGCAAGACCAAGGAACAGCCAGATAAAATGTATACTGCAAGACCAAGGAACAGCCAGTTAAAAAGTATACTGCAAGATCAAGGAACAGCCAGTTAAAATGTATACTGCAAGACTGAGGAACAGCCAGTTAAAAAGTATACTGCAAGACTGAGGAACAGCCAGATAAAAAGTATACTGCAAGAGCTAGGAACAGCCAGATAAAAAGTATACTGCAAGATCTAGGAACAGCCAGATAAAAAGTATACTGCAAGATCAAGGAACAGCTAGATAAAAAGTATACTGCAAGATTGAGGAACAGCCAGATAAAAAGTATACTGCAAGATCGAGGAACAGCCAGATAAAAAGTATACTGCAAGATCAAGGAACAGCTAGATAAAAAGTATACTGCAAGACCGAGGAACAGCCAGATAAAAAGTATACTGCAAGATCGAGAAACAGCCAGATAAAAAGTATACTGCAAGACGAAGGAACAGCTAGATAAAAAGTATACTGCAAAACCGAGGAACAGCCAGATAAAAAGTATACTGCAAGACTGAGGAACAGCCAGATAAAAAGTATACTGCAAGAGCTAGGAACAGCCAGATAAAAAGTTTACTGCAAGACCAAGGAACAGCCAGATAAAATGTATACTGCAAGATCGAGGAACAGCCAGATAAAATGTATACTGCAAGACCGAGGAACAGCCAGATAAAAAGTATACTGCAAGACCAAGGAACAGCCAGATAAAATGTATACTGCAAGACCAAGGAACAGCCAGTTAAAAAGTATACTGCAAGACTGAGGAACAGCCAGTTAAAATGTATACTGCAAGACTGAGGAACAGCCAGTTAAAAAGTATACTGCAAGACTGAGGAACAGCCAGATAAAAAGAATACTGCAAGAGCTAGGAACAGCCAGATAAAAAGTATACTGCAAGATCGAGGAACAGCCAGATAAAAAGTATACTGCAAGATCAAGGAACAGCTAGATAAAAAGTATACTGCAAGATCGAGGAACAGCCAGATAAAAAGTATACTGCAAGATCGAGGAACAGCCAGATAAAAAGTATACTGCAAGATCAAGGAACAGCTAGATAAAAAGTATACTGCAAGACCGAGGAACAGCCAGATAAAAAGTATACTGCAAGATCGAGGAACAGCCAGATAAAAAGTATACTACAAGACCGAGGAACAGCTAGATAAAAAGTATACTGCAAGACTGAGGAACAGCCAGATAAAATGTATACTGCAAGACCAAGGAGCAGCCAGATAAAAAGTATACTGCAAGACCGAGGAACAGCTAGATAAAAAGAAAACTGCAAGATTGAAGAACAGCCAGATAAAAAGTATACTGCAAGACTGAGGAACAGCCAGATAAAAAGTATACTGCAAACCAAGGAACAGCCAGATAAAAAGTATACTGCAAGACTGAGGAACAGCCAGATAAAAGGTATACTGCAAGAGCTAGGAACAGCCAGATAAAAAGTTTACTGCAAGACCAAGGAACAGCCAGATAAAATGTATACTGCAAGATCGAGGAACAGCCAGATAAAATGTATACTGCAAGACCGAGGAACAGCCAGATAAAAAGTATACTGCAAGACCAAGGAACAGCCAGATAAAATGTATACTGCAAGACCAAGGAACAGCCAGTTAAAAAGTATACTGCAAGATCGAGGAACAGCCAGATAAAATGTATACTGCAAGACCGAGGAACAGCCAGATAAAATGTATACTGCAAGACCGAGGAACAGCCAGATAAAAAGTATACTGCAAGACCAAGGAACAGCCAGATAAAATGTATACTGCAAGACCAAGGAACAGCCAGTTAAAAAGTATACTGCAAGATCGAGGAACAGCCAGTTAAAATGTATACTGCAAGACTGAGGAACAGCCAGTTAAAAAGTATACTGCAAGACTGAGGAACAGCCAGATAAAAAGTATACTGCAAGAGCTAGGAACAGCCAGATAAAAAGTGTACTGCAAGACCAAGGAACAGCCAGTTAAAAAGTATACTGCAAGATTGAGGAACAGCCAGATAAAATGTATACTGCAAGATCGAGGAACAGCCAGATAAAAAGTTTACTGCAAGACCGAGGATCAGCCAGATAGAAAGTATACTGCAAGATCGAGGAACAGCCAGATAAAAAGTGTACTGCAAGATCAAAGAACAGCCATTATGTTTCACTGATTGTGGACAATTCAGGTGCATTTGAAGGAGTGTATCATATTCAATGGGATTCTGTGTCATATTCAAACACTAAAAAACACTAGTATTCCACAGATGTGTCTTGTTTCCATGTTTGTAGCAACAGAATAGAAGCCTGTATAAATCTGAGTCTGATGTGAAGATTTGTTGTAGCCACAGGTATGAAGTAGCATTTGTAAATCTACATGGTAGGGGATTATGTAGTATTATGTTTTTGTTAACCAGTTAAAATGATCATATATTCTGAAACTCTGAAGTCTGAATTTTAATTTGGGCACAAAGATAAAATTATTGTATTGTTTTCCTGACACAGTAAATTAACACTGTGTGTCTCTGGAGTTGGAATATGTCATTCTGCTTTTTTTTGAGTACTTGCCCTGGCTGCTATAGTTATTGCTTGTAGAAGACTGAGATATGTGTTCAGTATGTATTGTGTATGTACTGGTTATCTTACCCTGAAGTTGTGACTAAGAGTTCTCGCTGTGTTTTGCCCATCCTGTAAGTATCCTGGGGCTGACCCTCTTGACATCCTAAAGCAAAATTAAGATTGTGATTAACAGTATAATTTTCAGGCATTCTATTAGATTATGATTACATTTTAAATCACAAGAAATGAAAATAACATTTAATTGTAACATTACGCTATGAACTCTAAAAGCCAAATATAAGCCAATTATGCCTTGCATCCTACTTTCATTATACTTAACTTATCATAAGTGACTGCTGCAATGTTATACAGGTACATACTATTTCTGTGTTAAACTATTAAACATAACTTGACCATGTACATTATTTACATCAAACATTTCTTTTGTCAGTCCTCACTCCTTTCTAATGACTAAGAAACATCCTGAAATTTTCTTCTCTATGCTCTCTACCTAGTGTCATCTCTGTCCAAATTATAGTAATCTGTAAAAGGAAGGACTCTGAGAGTACACAGTTGTAATGTTATCAAAAAATATGATTCTGTAAATAAGACAAATCTAATCATTTTAATCATTTTATTGTACCTGAGGGATGAGAAGTTGGTTTAACAGCTTTCTTTTTTCCTACTTCAACACAGGTTAGACACAACTTACAGCTTTGACACATGCTGGTTATTTGACTTAAATTAGGTCTTTCTATATGCTTACTTTGCCTTCAGCTGCTTGCCTGCCTTCTTTGAGATGCTGGCCATCTTTAGACTACTAAAATCTGGAGGCTTACAAAGCAACATGGATTTTCTGCTTCTTTTGGGAGCATTTGGGCTGAAAAAGAAAGAGACCAAACAATGACTCATATTTGATTCTGGTAAGCATAGATCAAAACAATTAATTCTTCAATACCAAAGAAACCCTGCCTTGCAATTATAAAATTAACTTTGGCTTAAACACAACAGGAACATTTTTGAGATTGTTTTCCCCTAGATGACTTCTTTAACATTGTTAACATTGCATGGTATAGTGAAAATTGTCTTCCTGGAATGTTTATCAAAATAAAATTTAGAAATGTCACATAAGACTGGGTTTATCAATTGCTACACTGAATATTTGAAATATTTATTTCAAATAAAAACACTGGAATGAAAAGAATTTAAATCTTAATGCATAAAAAGTGCCTGACAAATTTCTATATCACAAAATTTCTCTATCACCCTGCATATGATTTGGGGCCTGGACAGCTGAGCGGTAAAATGCTCGGCCTTCTCCACTGGTGACCTGGGTTTTGATCCCAGGTGCTGCCATGAGAGTGGGTTGTAGTGGCCCGTCCAAGGTTGGTGGTTTTCTCCTGGTTCACTGGCTTTCTCCACCACTCTCACTATGATCTTCAACTCTATCAGTATCATCTATTTTCGCCTTATATATCTAAATGTTTACCGACTCAATCTGTCAAACTCTGTCATTGCTGAGGGAGCCAGTGTGGGCCGGATTTTCAAGAGACTTGTGACTGGCTCGAATGCTGACTTCACTTTCAGTCAGTCTGCAAATGATATTTTATCAGTTTCCAAAGTGTATCAATTTTGATTCATAGACTTCTGACCAAAAGAGGAAATCTCAATTAACCTTATGTTTCAGACAGACTTTGAAAGTTTAATACATCCTCATGTAGTTTCAAATTCCGACAGATTTTTTCCTCACCCATTTTGACCAATATATATATAATGTATACTTACTTGATCATCAAGGCACCAGTGTCTGTGAGTTTAGCCAGGAAAAGGTCACTGACTATCTGACTCTCACTGTTCTGCATACATTCTAACAGATTAAAACTCAGGGTGTCACGGTTCTTCTCAAGGAAACTATCAACACGGTACACAACCTGAAAAGAGAAGCATCCCTGTGTAGAAGTCATGGTCACAACTATTACCTATAACATTATATTTTATATATTTATATAAAATTGAGTGTACTTAGTCTAAATCAGTACAATGAGCCTATGTATCATTTAATTTCTTGCCATTTTTAAAAATATTATTAAACAAACGCAAAAAAAATAAACTCTATTATCCAAATTTTGCTATGAAACAACATATGTAGGTACATAAAAGAATATCCTATTGACCAGTTCTGTTAATTTTTTTAAAATACTGAAGTTTGAGCAGTATTTTGGGGTTTTTTTTACCAATCATTGTACCTAATAATCATAAGTTACTAAACTACAGAGGACATGGACACAGAGGACACTTACTGAACCTGCGTAATGTACAATTGAGAAGAGGTCATTCTTCCCCCGAGGTCGCTGAAAGTAGGTCTTCTTGTTGAACTGTTTGCTGACTTTATCCAAGAATGTTACATCTGTTGCCTTGGGAAATTTACTCTCCTCATCCAGAAGGCAGAAAAAGCCAACTGGTCTCTGTAATTTTAAACAACTTCATTATTATTTTAACACATACAAAAACAATGCGTCTCTTATAAATGCTTCTGTGACGATCAGTCAACAATTCAGTGGAATCGCAGGGTGGGCCGATAAATCTTTTTACATATATTGGTGACAGCTTATGGCACGTGTTATTGTGGATACACGTGACCCCCAGTGCGGTGCTTCATGATTGGTTATCACTGACGGAAGCTCGTTCTGCCCGCCATGTTTTTAAGCGATTAAACTTTGATCAAGTTCACTGGTCATCTCCTCCTGTTTTTTGCAGACTGATGCCTGGTGAAAACCTGGGGTAACATTTTTTTGGCTAGCGTGCCAGGATTGTGAGACCGACTCCAAGAACAGTGTCGGTCTACTAGATCGAGATGCAAGACAAGGGGGACATCAGCTCCATGGAGCTGAAAGTAAAACAGCAATTGTATCACCTTTCACTTGAACAATTGATTGAGTTGTTGCAAGACATGCCTATCCCGATCCCGACAACACCAGAGGATCAGGATCATACTCAATTACTGAGGGCGACAGAAAAGTTCTTATCAGAAATCGTCCAAAATGAGAGTGAAGCAAGAAAAACTCTGTAAATCACAGCACCATGTAGAGGACATTACAGTCCCAATACAAAGATTGTCTTTCCGGAGGGACTTTGTGATAAACGGCCAGATTAACGCAGCTATACCAGTCTAATAAGGCATATTGAGGCTGCGATCCCGAAAGGATACACAGAATCTGAGATTATTGATGCGGTCGCACGGGCTGTACACCCATCTCAGCCACTGCATGGTTACCTAGAGAGGAAGTGCCGACTTGGGCTTAGCCTGGAGGACTTGAAGATACTGCTTTTGGAATATTATAATGAAAGGTCCCCCACTGAATTGTACCAGGCCCTGTGTGAGGGGAAACAAAAATCTTCGGAAGAAACGCTTGATTTCGTGCTGAGGATGCTTGATTTGGGGCAACAAGTAATGGTGGCCTCCCAGGTGGACGGGTCTTTGTGTTATGACGCTACGCTGGTAAGGCGGACTATACTTCATTCAATTCAGATGGGGCTCCTTGATGGGGCAGTGGCACAAGATCTAAAAGAATTACTCCTGGGGGAACCCTCTGACGCCAAACTTATAAAGAAAGTCAACAAGTGTGTGAATGCTGTAGAGGAGCAGAGAAAGAAACACTCCGTAACTTGTTCGGGAACACGTGGGAAAGTCAACCAGGTCAACGCAAGTATGACTGTAGAGGACTCTAAAGAACCTTCGCTCAGTGAGATGTTTGCCGAGTTGCAAAATAAATTAAAGGCCAATGTGGCTGCTCTCCTTCAGGAGGGCCAGCCAGAGGCAGCAGGATGTTCTTCACGCTCTCCCTGGTCGGATAGGTCACCGGTTCGGGTCAGGAGACCTAGGTCCAAAAAGACAGGTTGTCCAAATTGCCGTAAAACACAAAGTGGTGCAACATGTGAACACTGTTATTACTGTGGATGTTCATGATCGGTTGCAAGGCGAAGCGTAAGCAACACTTACAGGGAAACAGCAGCGGGTCCACACCCCGGGACAAGTGACGACCCAACATACAAGTGAGATGTCCCAACAATGCCAACAGTGTGCCGGAAAAACTAAAGTTCTAACATGAAGTGGGTGTCATGCAGTTTCCTACTGCTCTAAGGACTGTAAAGAGACTCACTGGTTACAACACCGTCCTATTTGTCTGGCTATTCAGAAATTGCAGAAGCCTGAAATTTCTGTGAGTAATTTGACAGCATCACCTGGTAACAGAACAGAACTGTTAAAATTGATAGGCCCAAAATGTCATATGCTGTGTTCCTTAGATGGTTGAAAACAGAGGTGCTCTGGGACACTGGGTCTCAAGTTTGTTTACTGCCCGTCAAATGGGCTGCAAAAAACTTGAAAGAAATTAATTTAAAACCCCTCACGGACATTCTTTGTGAGGATAACTTAACCATTATGGCTGCAAATGGTGTGCCAGTGCCATTTACAGGTTGGACACCTGTTGATTTCTGCCTGTTAGGTGACAAGAGTCAACACCAGTTTAAAGTCCCATTTTTGGTTGCAGATATCCCAGGAGATTGTCCCATCATGGGATCCAATGTCATTAAACATTACCTTAGTGAGGCCACTAGGGGCCAGGGAGATATCACTTCTAAAATCCAGCTGAATTGTACTGGTCTGCCAAAAAAGTCCGAGTCAACATTGAGTGCCGTTGTAAAACTCATGCCGCCGAGCAAAGAAATGAGGTTGGCTTCGTTGAGACAGGAAGACAGGCTATACAAGTACCAAAGGGGGCAACTGTGAGTGTAAAATGCCGTGTTGCTTCTAAACTGCAGGAAACAACCACCCTTATGTTTGAGCCAAACATGGAACAGTGCTGGCCTGAGGGAATCGTAGTTCATGATGGGATAGTGGACCTCAAGCCAGGAGCCAGAGTACCCATCCATGTCATGGTCACTAACACCTCAAGTCGTGACCTGTCAATAAGAAGCAAAAGTTTGCTGGGTTCAATAGTGGAAGTCCGGGCAATCCTCCCAATTGTCCAGAATACGTATTCTCCATCTGAACCTCAAGTGGACGATAATTGGCACCCACCAATCGATCTAAATAGGAGTCCATTGACAGAATCGCAGAAGGTAGGGGTCATTCAGCTTCTCTATGAAGAATCTTGTGCATTTTCCTGAGATGAGGGAGACATCGGATGTGCGCCAGGCCTAGAGATGGAAATTAACCTCACAGATGACACACCTGTACAGCAAAATTATGTCTCCATACCACGCCCCCTCTATCAAGAGGTAAAGGACTGTCTTATTGACCTGATTGAATGGGGATGGATCAAGAAAGGCAATTCGCCTTACTCGAGTCCAATGGTATGTGTCCGCAAACGGGACGGGAGTTTAAGACTTTGCATTGATTACCGCCGAGTAAACCGCAAAACAGTTCAGAATAGACAACCCATACCGCGGATTCAAGACACCCTTGATGGGTTGGCTGGGAAGTCATGGTTTTCCTTGATGATCAAGGAAAGCGTATCACCAAGGTTTTGTTAAGGAAAACTGCCAGAAATACACCACTTTCATCACGCCATGGGGACTCTATGAGTGGCAGAGGATCCCATTTGGACTCACAGGAGTCCCCGGGTGCATTCCAGGGTTTCATGGATGATGTGCTTGAGGAGTACAGAGACAAAATTTGCATTCCATACTTGGATGATGTGTTGGTGTTCGGCAATTCGTTTGACGATCACCTCAACCATACCAGACTTGTACTACGCCGGTTACAGAAGGCTGGGATAAAGTTAAAACCAGCCAAATGTGAGATGTTCAGACGTCAAGTGAAATACTTGGGACACATTGTTACAGAATCTGGGTACTCTATGGACCCGGCTGAGAAGGAACCAGTTCGTAAATTGAAAGATAAGTGCCCAAGCACTGTAGGAGAACTGCGACAGATATTAGGTTTCCTTGGGTATTATAGAAAATACCTAAAGGACTTCTCTTGAAGAGCAAGCACCCTGTACGACTTACTAAAGAAGACAGAGCCAGTGACATCAAAATCTCTTCGAAAAGGCAAAACGGAATCTAAGAAAAAGACACATGCGATGTCTTCCCAACCTGTCTGTTGGACTAGTCGCCATGCTGCAATATTAAGTGAGCTAGTGGATGATCTTCTGTTGGGCCAAGTGATGGCTTACCCAGACTTTAGTAAGCAATTCATTCTTCATGTTGACGCTTCACAGAGTGGACATGGGGCTGTTTTTTACCAACCACAAGACAATGGTAAACTTGGCATCATAGTGTTTGGATCAAGAACACTGATGTCCTCTGAAAAGAACTACCACACCCATTCTGGTAAATTAGAATTTTTAGCCCTCAAATGGGCTATTACAGATCGATTCCGGGACTACCTCTATTATGCTCCAGGTTTCGTTGTCTTCACAGACAACAACCCACTCACTTATGTACTCACGACAGCTAAACTGGACAGTACCAGACACCGATGGGTGGCCGAACTTGCCGATTTTGACTTTACAATCAAATATAGGCCTGGTAAAGGAACTGTGATGCGGATGGTCTGTCCAGAGTGTCGCTAGATATAGATGACATTATAAAAGAGAGTGTTGAGACAATATCACCAGATATCCTGACAGCTGCCATCAAAGCGGCAGAAATTGGTGAACTTGACGAACCCATTCTGACTGCTCCGCTTGCTCAGGAACTTGGCGATGACAGTATAGATGCGTCACTTCCAGTGCTATCACCAGCCGACATTTCAAAAGCTCAAGAGGAAGATCCATTTATAGGCCCTGTTTTCAACCTTGTCGAGAGTGGAGCCAAGGGCACAGTAAATAGCAGGAAGCAGAAACCTGCTGAGAAGAACCCACTCATGAGGGAATTCCCTAAGCTGAAACTGAACCAGCAGAGCATTTTAGTTAGGGAATGTACACTTCCTGGTGGTAAAATGAGATCTCAGATTGTGCTTCCACAGGAGCATCATGCAATGGTCATCAAAGAACTTTACAACAATATGGGCCACCTAGGAGTAGATAGAGTGACTAATATGGTACGGGAGAGATTCTTCTGGCCAGGGATGAGCCGAGATATTGATCACTATGTTCTGCAGAGCTGCCCTTGCATAAAAGACAAGGCTCCAACGTTACAAACTCGTGCTGCAATGAAACCAATAGTTACCAGTTATCCATCTGAACTTGTGTCCATTGACTTTCTTCACCTGGATACCTGTAAAGGAGGGTTTGAATATCTCTTGGTTGTCGTAGACCACTTCACAAGATTTACGCAGGTATATCCTACAAAGAATAAGTCCAGCAAGACAGCTGCTGAGAAATTATTTAACAATTTCATCCCACGCTTCGGGTTCCCCGAGAAGATCCACAGCGATCAGGGCAAGGAATATGATAATTCTCTTTTTCATCAACTCCAAAGCCTCTCTGGAATTTCATCATCTCGAACTACACCTTACCATCCCCAGGGGAACGGCAAAGTAGAGCAGTTTAACTGCACCATCATTCAAATGCTAAAGACGCATCCCTCATCATTTAAGAGTGACTGGAAGACTCATGTGAATAAACTGACTCGTGCATATAACTGTACCCGGAATGAAGCGACCAGATACTTACCATATTTCTTACTCTTTGGTCGCGCCCCTAGACTTGCAGTAGACATAATATTCGGCATTCCTGGTAAGGAACGAGGTAGCACAAACCAACAGTACATTGACCAGTGGAGAGCAGGGATGCATCAAGCTTATGATCTGGCTGTGCAGCATGCTGAGAAATCATCAGCTAAAGGGAAGAGGCAATATGACAAGAAAGTGAGAAGCAGTGTCCTTCTGCCAAATGATCAGGTACTGATACACAACTTGAGTGTTCTCGGGGGCACAGGGAAGCTGAGATCTTACTGGGAATCTAAAGTACACATAGTCATTCGGCGTATGTCTAGTGATATTCCCGTGTATCAGATTCGAGCAGAAGATGGAAGTGGTGGATTAAGAACTGTACACAGGAACTTGCTTCTTCCATGTGATGGGCTTCCTCTGGAAATTCCAGCGCCTTCTACAAGTGGGTCACCACAGAAGTCCTTGGCAAAACCAAAATTAGCGACACGGCAAGCTGGACCTGCTCCAGAAACTGGTGATGACCTGGAAGATGAGTGGCAAATGCTATTCCACCCCTCAGACCTTGATCCTGATGCAGAGGCCTTTGCCCCAGGCGAGGCATCCACTCAGCCCGGGGTTGCTGGCGAATTAGCCAATGAAACCGAAAAAAGGGCCCCAAATGAGACCGATGTCCAACCCGCTGATGGTGTTAGCGAACAGGATCTTCAAGGCCTTGAGGAACCAGACCAAAATGACTCCGCCACTGATTATGACCATCCTTCAGTATCTGCTAGGCCTCAGCGTGAACGTAGAGCACCTGCCAGGTTGACTTATGACATTCCTGGACAATGTACCCAGTATCGGCCTAGTGTTCAGTTGTTACATGGACCATGCCCTCTTGCGGTACCTGCCATCCCAGCAATGACTGGATGGTACCTAGTCAGCATCCCACAGTTTGTGTAGGAATTCTTAACTATTGATGAAATGTTGGACTTTAAATAATATCATCTAAATCAAGATATTTTTGTTCCAGTATCAACCCCAAAGTGTTCCTACGGGAACCCCTTGAATATTTGTATTTTGGTATGTTATTTCCTGCTGAAGACAAACGTGACTCATCATTGAAATAGATTCAGATGGTATGGAAAAATTGTTAGCTGAATATTATTTGTATCGCAGTTTATAGAGGAGTATTGAGGGGTACCCAAACTTTAGAGAGGTCTGTGTTGTTAGACATGAGTATGTTTAAGCTAATTTTGGACTGTTTAAAGTATCTTTTGATAACCTGTTTCAACATAAGAATGAGCTTGTCAAGTGCAATTTCAGTGGACCGGCCAACCATTGATGTATTTTATCCATGTAGGAGAAAATGTCTCTCGAGAAACGGTACAAACAGTGTCAATTTAAACTGTGATGATGTAGTCATGCCCATTTTTGTAATGGTTTCAGAGGGTAGTATTTTGTATCGTATTTTGTCAATGTCGGGGACAACATTTATCTAAGTGGGGGAGTGTGTGACGATCAGTCAACAATTCAGTGGAATCGCAGGGTGGGCCCATAAATCTTTTTAAGTGATTAAACTTTGATCAAGTTCACTGGTCGTCTCCTTCTGTTTTTTGCAGACTGATGCCTGGTGCGAACCTGGGGTAACACTTCTCTCTTGAATAAGGAGGTAAAATATAATTTATTACAGAGGTTGAATGAATAATATATGTACAGGAGAGAGTAATCAATTACCAGTTGAACATACCTGAACATGATGCATTTATCTAAGTTTACATTTTGACTTCCAGGCCTTTTATGCATGTATGTTCATATTTGCAGATTTCTCAAACTACCAAGGGAATAAACAACCACAGTAACACAGCCACTGCACTCTAAAGCAGTTAACATGACTATCCTTTTGCCCATAACTGCACTTTTTATTTTGATTTGTCAACTTACTGCATGTGTCAGCAGAATTAACATAAGACCTAAACTTCTGATCAATTGCCTAAACAATGTGACCTTGATTTTGCCCCTTGACCTGAAACATCTAGTTATTCTTACATCCATATTTGGAAAAACAGCTATAACTCTGAAATTTATTCAAACTCAGTATCAATTTTTAAGGTATATTGCATGTGAAGCAGTCAAAATATGTCTTTCATTTTTATCTGAAACAGTGATCGACCTAAACTTTTGATCTTGACCTGAGACAATGTAATGCTGATCTTCGACCTTAACATTTAATCATGCGACTTACATCCATAAAGAAGTCAATGAGAGGTCTGTTGTCTGTGAACTTGATATTTTTGCCCTTGACCCCCTCCTTGCTGTACTCGTCCAGTTCCCATTGGAAGATGTGCTGGTTGAAGTAGTACTGAAGCTGCTCATTGGCCACGTTAATGCACAGCTGTTCAAAGCTGTTCACCGTGAAGTTCTCAAACCCTGCTATGTCCAAGATGCCGACTGATGACTGGATCTGGGCCCTGCAACAAAGAAAGTGATATGTGTTAGTATATAATATATATGTGTGTATATACATGTATTTTATAAAAATCAAAATCATATGGATATACATATATTTCATCTTACAACATTGTACTATTTATCAATGAGATTCACTGGGACATTCTTTTGGCAGGCTGGTTTATCAAATGCTCGCCTGAGAGCAGAACTCTGTTCTTATCCCTATGCTGTACTGACATGAGCTGAACACTTCTATGACTGGAGACAAATAGGTAATTCTTGTGCATATATTAATTGGCTAACAGCTTATCACATCACAGCACTTGTATCTCTTCACAAAATGTAATATCTTAATCTGTGTGATATGAAAGCAGGCTTTTATACTGTTTATCTGTCAATTCAGCTTGATCGTGTGATATATCTGAATAAGTGTAGAAATTTTGGTTCATGGGACTGAATGAAATGTTATGCATCTCAAATTGATTTTATTTTTGTGTAAATCCTCACACAAATTATACCATGATCGGCATATCATGGCTTTTTCAGCCATGATTACTTGTACAGGTTATAAGATGTAATGATGCATCCATCCATGTATAAAGCTCAATTCGTGACTTGGGGTCTCTCTGCATGACGACATGTCATACGTCACGTGCTGCATAGTGAAAAGTAACTGTGCAGAAGACAGCACACACTGACTGCATGACATTGGGTGTTGATGTCCAAGAACATCATAAGATGCATGGTTTATATTTAAACCCACATTTACATAGCTGTTGGATACTGTATGTATTACAGCTAATACTCTACCTCCTGTCCGGATGCATCATAATGTTAATCTTCTGTACAATCCAACCAAACAGTCTGCCATACAGAGCCTTACACAGGGCATCACGTCCATCATTAGCCTGATCAACGTTCTTCAGACTCAGTATCTTCTCACCTAAACCAAAATAGAAAGACAACCTTTGATGAGCATCACAAATCATCAAATTTAAAGAGAAAATGTATTTTCAAATTTCTCAAATGACTGCATGGCAACTCAAAATTAACTGATCAATTCCTATTTAATGAAATGTAGTAAGTGGAAAATGTGAATAATAAGCTGCTCAATTATTTAAGCAGATATGAAATAGATAAATAACTGATGTTTCATTGTAATGCCTGCTTGTGCTTCATATAACATTATCTCATTCAACAATAATTTGGATTTCCTTGTATTTCCCAGAAAGTAAGCAGTAACATCAAAGTTTATTTGAACATATTTGTTCAAACTGTTGTGATTTCTGCACAAGTTTTCTTATATGCATGTCAAGTACATTACAAGTAAATTATAACATATAAGCAGGGTTATGTACTTGACTTGTTAATACTTGACTCACCCCTGAGAAAAGTAACATTTGAAATCAGACTGGCAGCTAAGTCTTCTGGACAAACTCCTAGAAGTTCTGATGCTGAAAAGATAAGCAGTTACAAAACATTAAATCTTAATCCATGCAAAGCATCTGTGATCATCCATACCCTGATAAAAATGAAACTCACTGACTAATTTTTCCTTTTTCAGAAATTAAATATTACGACAGGAAAAGTAATATTCCAAGAAGGTACCATCATTTAACAATTCTTAAACTTCAATTTTTTATGCATCCATCCTTGACCCAGACACACTTGCAGTTTTCCTTTCACCAGCAGAAAAAACAATATTTGTGATTCATTAATATGATTCCTAACTCAATGATCAGAGGGCAGCTAAGGTACATCAAGTTAGAAAATCAGTTGTGCTTTTGTGACCAGATAATTTTATCAGTCAATAGCATCAGATAACACATACAAAAAGATACAACACTGACAAAGCAGCATATTAAACATTGACATGACACATGTATGCCACTTGTGACCTATTCATTTTTTTTTAATACCTACCCACTTCCATCATCCTCTCATCCTCAATATATACTCCATCTGTCTCTGTATCCACAAGGAAGTTGATGTCAGCTATATGCAAAATGGCTGCCAGCAGGGCAAAGATCATGTTAATATCCTGTAATTAATGAAAATGAATGCATGAAACATGCAAGCAGCCATGACACAAGACACAAATACAAGTCCTATGATTTATAATTTGGAATTTTATAACCGGTATTCACTGATTTTCATGACTTCCTTGTTCAAAAGCTGCAAACACAGGCTTACAAATAAGAAAGATCAGACAAAAAATAATATCTCTGGTGCTATAAATATGATAATTTAAGATCCATCAAAGAAATTTTGTTTGAAATCAACAAATATTTAAGAAAAATTTAAAGTTAGGCTCAATATAAGCTGGGCTGCATTGATTTTATTCATTTCAAGATAGTGCATTTTAGTAAAACTGTTTTAAAAGAAGTGCACTCCAACACCTATATCAAGAAAACACTTAAACACTTAGGGTTTAATTGAAGTGACTGGTCAGGTAGACTAACCTCTGGCAGGAAACCCACTGTCTGCATTATCTTCTGTAGTTCTATCATCATGTGTTGGTTGTATTTGAAATCTGACTCACTAGTGAATACTGAAGGGCGATCAAATGGTCGCAGGATTCTGAAAGATGATTAGCACTGGTTAAATCATTTGTTTTTGTATTAACCTTTTGTATGTACATCTGGTCATAACTACACACCTGGGTATATCTTGCTAATGGTGTACTAATCTGTACACTTACAGAATTTACCTCTTTTCTCTTAACTATGGGATATGTTTACCTGCATGTGGTTGAGTTTATACCTGCACTCTCTGGCTAACAGAAAGCTTAATTCTCTGTGTACTTCTGTTTCTGATTTCTTACTAGTGCTCTTCTGATCATTTCTGATTAAGGCTGTGTCTTACCTGTACATGTCTGATTAAGGCCGTGTCTTACCTGTACAAATCTGATCAAGGTTGTGTCTTACCTGTGCATATCTGATCAACGCTGTGTCTAACCTGTGCACTTATGATAAAGGCTGTGTCTTACCTGTGCACTTCTGATAAAGGCTGTTTCTTACCTTTGCACTTCTGATAAAGGCTGTCTTATCTGTGCACTTCTGATGAAGGCTTTCTTATCTGTGCTCTTCTGATAAAGACTGTGTCTTACCTGTGCACTTCTGATAAAGGCTGTATCTGTCTTACCTTTGCCCTTCTGACCAAGATTGTTTCTTATCTTTGTCCTTCTGATAAGCTCTGTTTTGTTACCTGTGCACTTCTTTTTATGTTGATTGTCTTTACCATGTGTCTGTTGATGTATTTACATTTGTTAATCTATGGTAATTTTAGGCAAAAAAAATAAAAGGTATGGTTCTCAGGCACCGCCCGCGTCAATTTTAACACCCCGCTTCAAAAAATTTTATTTTGATTTTTATCTTTGAAGAAGATAAATAATACAATTTATGTAGTGTTTAGCAAAAAATTTGTTATTTTCATGCTTTCCCCTGATCATATGACATTGTTATTGAAACAGCCAAAAAAGGTCAAAAATAAAATACCGCCTGCCCGCACTGATTTCTGTAAAAAAGTGCCTGACAACCATACCTTATTTTTTTTTAGGCCTTACATGTGCATTTTTTTTAGGTGGCAGGTCTTCCCATTAGCACATCTGGTCTAAGCACATTTTCTGGGGCAATTGTAGCAGTAACATATAATAGCTGTATTTAGCTGTGCAGTTGTAGAAATGGCATACACCTGGTTATGTCATTTTATTTCTCATTACGTGTTGTTTTAATAAGGGAACATTTGCTTATGGTTGTATTTCCCAGTGAAAAGGTTCTTGTGGCTGTAACTGGATTCACTTATACCTGTGGATGTATGTACCTGTGTACTTCTGGTCTACCTGTGGATGTATGTACCTGTGTACTTCTGGTCTACCTGTGGATGTATGTACCTGTGTACTTCTGGTCTATCTAGTTGTAACTTGATTCACTTATACCTGTGGATGTATGTACCTGTGTACTTCTGGTCTATCTAGCAAGTTATTCTTCATCTGATCAGGGCTCAGACCAGCAAACATATAGTAGAATACATGGAAGTTCCTCTCCCCGTGTCCCTGGGATACGACCCTCGACTTCTCTAACAGATATTCTTCTATTCTTGCTGCAGAAACATAAAGAAAACCCTTTCTTAAAACATACTTTTTGTATTCTTTCTGCTAAAAGACAAATAGCACTTAACCTTTTGATTAAATCATTTTTCTCATTCACATTCTCCAACTGATGGTTAGGTTTCTAAGCATGGTATTACATAATATATTTTGTATGCAATGATATCAGCCTTAACCTGGTGCTGATCCTCACGACCAAGTGATAGAGATTATCATACAATGTTGCCACTTACCACATAGCCATACTTTTAAACTTTTTTTTCTATTTTCTTCTATTGGCAAAATTCCTTAGATATACTTAATTTTTGCTAACAATAACAGCATAAATTAAGGCTTGGTCAAACCCAATGCCTTGGCTCTCTGGCTGACTCCTAGTTTTATCAGAATGTTAATGTAAGATTTAAGGACTGTTTACATATAGACATTTTATATACATGCCAGCACAGGACCAGTCTTGCCTGTATCATGTCAGAATCCATAACTACATGCACGCTAGAAGTAAACAGATATGCTGACCATGCCCTAGCTCCGTTTATAATAGTAATTTCAACTGCATGAAACACTGGTTAGCTTACTTTATATAAGGATCAATGTTAAAAGTAACTATACAGAATGAAGGCCATTCTGAATTTCTTTCTCAGTTAACAGTATTTATCATGGGTCTGAATATGATATAATTTACTGAAATAAGAAGAACACCATCCCTCACCTCCTAATATGCTGCCATCATTGGCAAAAAGAAGTTCTATGTACTTTCCAAATCTCGATGAATTGTGATTTAGGACTGTTTGAGCATTTCCAAAAGCTTCCAGGAGTGGATTCACCTCGAATAAATAAATAAATGAAAATATACTGTAAAAGAATGTACTTAAATAAGTAATTAATGAAATGCAATATTAATGCTAAACACACATCCATTTTAAAATAATTCATGCTTACCATTTACCTTGCCATCTAAAATGTAATATCTAATGTGTAATAATATTCTTCTAAAAGATTTTAAAGGCTAATATGGAGGTATATATGTCTCCTTTAATTACCTCAGCTTTGTTATATGAACACTAGGTCGCACTAATAGACAAAGGATGTAACAAAGTAAATATCATTTAAGGTATTCTGTAATACTGCCAGATAAAAAAAAATTATTCTAATATACCCAAAAATATTTTTCAATTTATTAAATACATAATAAGATGAACTTCCCACCATTCATGTCAAGCTGCAATTCCAGGCATGGTGAAAACATCAGGTAACACTTTTATAGAGGCCACTGGGCTAGTAAATATTACCAAATGTACTCAAGGTAATGCATAGACCTACACAACTAAAAAATTAACCTTGTTTCCAGTATGAACAAGAATTGTTATTATTACCAGGTTGCATCATGGATCCTTTTTCATTGTGGGTCTTGGGTGTTAAACAATAACTCATGTTGAACATTAAAACTAAGACTGCATGAAATAACTACAGGATGTTTGTATAGTGGTGTTATGGCTAGAAATGTATACAGAACCGAATCTGTAAATTTCTGGAGAGGCTATGTTTTTTTCACTTGAAATATTGTATGAGGTGCCTCAGACATGGTATATCCTAAAATCCTAAACCCAGACAGTGTAATAATTTTCTACATCACAGTTAGCTGGTCTAAATATATGGAATCACATATAAATAATTCTGATCAGCTCTGTATAGATATGTCTGATCTTCAGCAACCATAAGGCTAGAAACTAAATGCCATGATTCACCAGAATCTTCATCTGTGACACATTATACATGAGCCAAACTGACTTCCCTTACCGAACATTTTTATAAGTGCCATATATGTGAAAGTTATATGGCACATATAAGGCACATATATGTGCCATATATGTCCCTTATATCCAACCCTATAACTCCCATATATGTCACATATATGTCTGGTATATGGATTTTATATGCAAATTAGGTAGGAGCCTTATATGTCACATATATGGGCCTTATATGTCACTTATAAGGCTTCCACATATAGGTCCCCTATAACTCCCATATATCCCATATATGTCCCTTATAACTCCCATATATGTCCCATATATGTGCCTTATAACTCCCATATATGTGCCTTATAACTCCCATATATGTGACATATATGTGACATATATGGGACTTATAAGTGCCATATATGTCACTTATAAATGACATATAACTCACATACAAGTCCAGTGTATGCACCTTCTGTGCTGTTTGTCAATAGCTCAGTTACTATCTGTTGTATGTTCTGTTTTGAAAGGTGTTTACTCTTTTCTTTATTCCACAAGCAATTACGTTAGATGATAGAAATTAAGCTTTGTGTGTGTGTGTGGTGAGCTTCCTGCACTGTGCAATTCCTTGAAATCAATGCTGGCCTGCAGTCACACTGGGGGTCATCAACTTCACACAGTCACATGGACGCAAACACATGAAACATAAAAGTAAGAAAATACAATAGCCAAAATTAGTGTTTATTTACACATTTGTAAACTGAAAATAATATTTTCATAAGATTTTTAAAACTCCCTGGTTCAGTCAGATTTGAGAGTGTTGTCATTTTAGGGAATGAAGGCTGGAAGGAAATATACAGCCTTGCCACAGTCTAAATCCTTTTCAGTCCCCTCCTGTTTGACCTGCAAAAACAAATGTTACCAGTCTAAGTATACACATATAGTCATTATTGCTCAAATTAATTATTTTATTACATAAGTTTAAAGATAATCTTTTGACATTGATGCATAGTATTGCTTTTCTTAACATTAACATTAGTTTACCTTATCTGGAGGCAACACACAAGTCAAAAAATGAAAAGAATTTATTTCACTGAAAGTACATCTGCTCTCTATATAGGGGTTTTAAATGTTCTGAAAATATGCCTGTTTAACATTTAGGATTATAATTTAACACAGTTGGACTTCTCAATTACTAACAGAGGAAGAGTTTTCCAGTTATACAGAGTATATACAAACATACAGATTATTAAATATACTGGTCACGGGACAGACACTGTGGCCTAAAGATGCTCATAGGTTCAGAAAGTAGGTTACTCAGTTGAAACAATTTTAACATGTAAGCAGTTATATTAATATCCCATATGCACAATAAATGTTAACCACCAAATTTGCACTTCAAATATGGTAAGTTCCAGCTATTTGATAAAAAAAAAACCTTACAATTCATAACATTTCCCATTTGCTAAAAGATTTAAATGTTCCTTTATATGATTAACTGAATATGCTTACCAGACAATTCATGCAAGGGCTGGAGATATCTGGGCTCTCCTTATACTTTCTGCACCATTTCTTCATACTGGTTCTAAGAAAAGTAAAGAAATCATTACAAATCATAGAAACAAAGGTTGTTGGAAATAAATAATTAGGAACATGGAGTCTTGCATATTTTGACATTTAAGTAGACAAATTATTTAACTAAAAAAGGGCCTCACATCAATAATATTACTAAAACAGTACATCAATGATATATTGGTGATCAGTAATGTTCAAAATGACGTCTTGATCTTTTATGGTGAAATGGCACTAATACATGTACATGTAAAAAGAAATCATTCAAGGTGGAATAAAAACCCACTCTTGATTAACCTGTAAATTGAACCGGATTTGATTTCTCTTTGGGAATCAAAACAGTACCTAATGAAATCATCTGATCCTTAGTGAAACAAATTCCCAAATTATTATGCTTTTTCTTTTGTGATGAAAGTGAATATGTCAGAAAAACTTCAAAGGAAAAGAAAAGTCAGAGGACCAAGCCCTTTAAAGTGCTCATGACCTTTATAAAGAGTGTTCTTGATCTTCTGATGTCAAATTCAGATTAAATTCATACATATGGTTATGAATGGTTTATGGGTTGTTATGAAACATAGTGTGTTATGTGTCAAATTGTTAATTAATTGGTGTTTACAGTATATGTAAATGACATGTAGAAAGGCATATTACCAAATTAAAGCTTAATTTAGGAGCTTTTGTGTGATAGACTCCAATAGTAAAAAAATATTTGATTAGTTGATATGTTTTGGTTGAGTACAGCAAACCTCTCTTCAATTTATAAAAAAAGCATTCATCAAAATTGAGACAGTGGCTGTAAATTCAGCAATGATCAACAGTGTTAATGTTTACTTTGCCTGAAAAAAAACTTATAAATATTGTAAAATTAAACATTTTTAATCATATTATAACTTTTGGGCACTCTAGCAAGACAGAAAAATTCAAGTCAACTTGGAAAATGGAAAGGAACATAATTACCTTGTAGCAGCTTTTCTTTTCATGACCCAGAGTTCAACTAAATAATAACATGGTCAATAGCCATGTATAGGTTCAACAAATAAAATGGTAGTATGTGGTACTCATAGCATTTGTGTGCCGATTAAGCTTTATGTAGGTTAACTGATCAACCCTTCACAGGTAGGGGACATTCAGAAATTAAATCAATATGTAACTTTAGGGTCTGCTGCTGACTCTTGATTTTTCCACACCCTATTGCAAATAGCACCACTGAAAAGAATATGTTCTTAGCTTCCTGTTGGTGCATAGAACATGCACATTGTCACTATAGATATAGGGGCAACAGCATCAGCTTTTTGTAGAAAATGTGGTATTTTGTAAAAATGGGCCACCAAATAGGAAATGTTATCTTGAAACACACAAATTCTGTTTTTGCAGGGCAAACCAAGATAGGTGAAGTCATCTTTATGCAATCACTGGTTTACTATGCAAAAATAACTTAAATAATGCAAGATTACTTACCAATGAGACATTTTTTCAGCTATACATTCCCCTTCTGCTTGAGCAGCTTGACAAAGAACTTCTCTTCAAAGTGTGTACTCCCTTAACGGTTACCGGATGTTATCACACAGATGTAAACTGACTCTGCATGCATTAGTTGTGCACAGCCTGTACAGTATTCATGTGACGTCACCACTATTCCAGGGCAGGGTACAGTAAGGTCAATGGCCCATTGCAGAGAGTGCTTGTACAGCAAGCTTGTCTGCTGGGGGGGGGGGGGGGGAGGTTACATATACTAGTGAAATTTACTGATTAGAATGCTGGTTATAGTCACAATAAGAATGCAGATACTTATTCTTTTTAAGTACCTCTGCTTTTATCAATGCTGTTGATTTTCAGTGGCAATATTTTACTGCTAAAATGTGTGGGTGCTGAGCTGTTTCTAAAACCAATATGATATTAGGTTAATGCCTATGTATTCCCATAATTGGTCAGTGGCACACTACATCAGTACCCTTTGTTCTGTATTTATGAAGTAGTTATCAATTGCAATTAGATGCTGAAGTACTTGTATATACACTAAATTCCAAAAGAATTATTTTTTCTTATAATTATCAAGGGCACAAATTATAACCAATGTGAAATATAGTCAAATTATTTTTTTGTATTGTGTTTTGTGTAAATGATGTTTTACTGCATGCATGATTACTATATTTTACACTTCTTAATGAATAAGTCAGATGAAAAAAAAATTATTTATAGTATTATTTTTCTAATATACATAAAGTTCTGAGGAAGCTGGTTATTTTGATACCCATTTTAACATACTTCTTCAGTATTTATTATTCAATTATAATTCATTTTCTTAAAACCATAATGGAGCTGGGACTTAGAAGTTTCTGCAGCATTTGTGTTCCCTTGGAAAATGTCTAAGTCCTATCTTATAGAACAGTAAGCTCACAGTAAATAAACTTATAACTGACATATAACTGACATATACAGAACCCCTTCACGTTCACCTCCCTTATATCTCCCATACAAGTCACATATAAATGAAATGTACAGAATGGCCTCATGTGCAACTCCCTTATAACTGACATATAACAAACATACAACTCCCTTATAACTCACATATAACAATGCCTGACTAAACATATAGCTGCAATATACATATAACTCACATACACAGCACTTATATGGGAAATATAAGGGACATATAAGGCCCTTATAAGGGGCATATAAGGCACATATATGTGAGTACTTTCCATTTTTGTAAGGGTTAGTAATCGGCTCCTCTTTCCATCCCCTGGTACAACTTATACCAGTATACACTATAGGTCTAGCTAACATATATCTTGACTCAACTAGTCATTATAAGTGATTTGAAATGCAAATACACCATTCTCTACAGACATTGTTTCTTTATGTATAAGTTTGCTTATCATCCAAAGTCTGTACAACAGGGCTCCCAACAGGCACTTATAAAATACAGGTATTTCACTGGAATTCTTCAGACAAAAATACTGGAGTTTACTGGAAGTTTTTAGCCAAAAATATAAGAAAAATATAGTTCTCACTGAACATTCATGGTTTACACTGTAACTTTCCATGACCAGCTATTCTCAAAGCTAGTTTAGTATAGGATAAATAGGACTTAACAGGAGCCTTGATACAACAATGAGGATAACCATTTGAGGACATTCATTGACCTTGATGTTAAGCTGGATGTATGGCACTGTGTATTACACTCTTATACTCACCTGGACAATTTTTTCATGCAGGTTGGATACCCCTCGATATGAACACAGGTGTGTGATGTGCTGAACTAGTAGTTTTGTGCTCTCTGTTTTACCTGTGGATGAACATACCATATGACATATATAAGTAGGCACATGATATACCTTGGGCTGTTACCTTAGTACACAAAGATAATTAGTCAAAAATAATTCATATGGAAACTCAGAAAATCAGATTGTAAACATTTATACTGCCATTAACAAATACAACAATCAGGCTATTTTATCTGTGTGCTGTGGCAGCAAGATTGATATATTATCAGAACTTCAGACTGTTAACATGATCCTGAGACAGAAGCTTATTGGTCAAATGATTCATAAATTATTGTTATTTAGACAGAAGCTAACTGGGTAATACATTCATAAATATTCACATTATGTCACCATGAATGTTCATTTTATTTCATCATAAATATTCATGTTTTAATCATCAAATGAATAATTATAAGGGTCACCTGCACCACTTTCACCACTGACCACACAGCACTGGTTGGCACCAGTGCGTCGCATGGCATGGTACGCCTTGTCAGACAGGGCAAACAAGTGCGGCGCCAACTGAGATCTAACTTGTACATCTGTGTATTCTTGTGCTACCTGTAAAAATTAAAAGAAGATATGTAAAACTAACATACACACAGAAACTCATATGTAAAACTGACATACACACAACAACCCATATGTAAAACTGACATACACACAGAAACTCATATGTAAAACTGACATACACACAGCAACTAATCATGGTCTATCAAGCATGGATACATTTACACACACCAAGATATTCCTGTTTCTGCTGTGTATATTTTCATTTCCAGCTAAGGTGACTTTAATTAGGGATATTGCTAATACCGATACTCTCTTGTGTGGAGGCAGTAAATGACTGCCTGCTTGTAAAACTGCAGGCAAACAACTAGTGCCCCCTAGCGTCCAGCCTAACCAGCTCATTCATAAGAAAACAGCTGTGTATGCACTGGACATAATGTTTAATTGCTGATCATCCTGATACTTATTATTTATCATATTTATTTAACTGTGTTAAAACATTTTAGAGAAACATGAAAAGACTGGAAAAATTGCTGCATTCAGCACTGTTTCCAATAGAATTTGATCTTGAATCAACTCCCTTGTGATATGATATAGGGGAAACATACACAGGGTCTTTCAGTCATTGACAGATGTCTTAAGAAGTCATATGTTGCATGTTGAATTTGTTGCATATTTGGGTATGAAACAATTAAAACCTTGTATTCATTCCATGCTCATGTTAATTAATTAGAATCCAGAGCGTACATAAGCTAACACAGTGGGGATTGTCAGTTTTGTCTGACTCTGCTAATGAGTGTTCAGCTGAATCACATTTGCCTGCATAAACGGGCTTCTGGCTGTGCCAGCCAGTTGTTTTTCACCTCCATCTACACCAGAAGCTGCATTAGCGATATCTCATAATAATGGAAGAAACAACAAGACCTATCAGTGTGAGGATCATGCAGTTTCTGAGTGGTACCTAAATACTGCCACAACACATGAATTAATGTTGTATTATTACATATGATTAAGGGACAGAAGTTTAAGGCTAATGAGCAAATTCAAACATTGTAATGTTAAGATAAGAACAAGGGTTCATCAGGAATGTTTTGCATCCCTAAGGTCTTGGCTGTACCCCACCCTCTGAGACATATCTGCTTATATGCTACACAGGTGGAACAAAAAGATGAGCAGGCAAATCTAATCTGATATGCTACACAGCTAAAGAATGTTTGGTGAACCCATAAGTAGTCTAATTATAGTAATCAAACGACTCTGTCCTCTAACTGATGTCTGTGCACATGTATAAAATTCAAGTTATTCTGCTCATAATTTAAGGACTGGGGCAGCTAGGGTTGGAGCACCAGTGCAACAGCATTAAAACCTGTTGATAGTATCTCTGACCTCACATCTTGGTATACAAATATTCAACTTATGGTCTACATTTAATATTGCTATGTTCTTCCTGGATCATAAAGAATACATTGATGTTGAAATTGTCATTAAATATGGCAAAAGCATTCATGTGTAAACTGTAAACCATGCCTAAACCCTACCAAGCCATAAATGCCAACAAAATACATCAGTCCAGTAAAAATAAATACTGTTCTTAACCAAAATGGATGACTCAGTAGTTACCAGATGCCTGAGCCTTCACTATTACCTTAAATCATAGTAATTCATGTAAGGATAATATGTTTGCAAGCAAAATGACTGACAGTGCAAGAGATCAGTGTGATCACTAGAAGACTGTCTGTTCTCTGCATATAATACTAATGTCGTGAGTAGCATGACAACATGTAATGTACAACTCCCACACCTAACCACACCTGGTCATTATGAAGTCATTATCACTCAATTACACAAATCACTCTTTCATGGTCATTTCCTCTGCATTCAGGCAACACATCTGAACCACTGACATGTGGCTGATCCCCTGATGCCTGGTAGCACTTTTCCTACCGTCTGTTCCGGCAATGGGACCCCATTGATTTCTGCAGAATTTTTTTTCCACACTCTAACCTGTGAAAAACTACTAATTACCGTACTTATTCTAATTTGGCAACCACTTAAAAATAATTAATTTTCTCAGAGGTCGAGATAATGGAGGATATTTGAAAATTATCTTCATGCAGAATTTGCGGTGGTCGAGATATTAGAGGCATACGGTTTGATAACCTTCCGTAGAGACGCAGAGCCGCTCTGACACTCGAGCGGTCATATGAATTGAGTGATAATTTGGTCGTATACAAGTTTGTTTTGTTAGCTTAACAGTATTTTCTACAAACGGGCTTCCAACCGTCACATGAATTATACGCAGTATAAGATAATGACTTTAATATTTGAGAAATCAATGTATTTTGAATGACATATTCACTGACTAGAGACAGGTTCAAAGACCCCTTGTGATGACACATTGGATGGATGTGGGTGTCATGAATTTGAAAAATTACTCATTTTTCAAAACAATCAAAATCCAATATGCATGCAGTCCTTAGTGGAACAGACTAAATGAATGAACAACAGAGCTTATTCTTACAAGGATAATGACACAATGTTTTAATTACAGGCAATGGCTAATCATCAAAATAAACTAATAATTAGCACCACACAAGTAATCTCTGTAATATGAACATCTGTCTGTCATATGTACAGGATAAAATATACCTCCTGCCAGAGTACACAATCATCATGTCACTTTCATGAGAATAATCTCAATATAAATAAATAAAATGCTGGAGCGTACAAATATATACCTTTTGTGTGTGTGGGTCAGTAGGTTTAGCAGACATATCTTTCTATTTATTGGTAGCTGTGGTGTTCCTGACATTAAATGTCTCTAGAACCACAGTAAATATTTCAATGGGTACACTACAGTTATAAAAATACCTTTCCTTTGAGAGCATTTTCCTTTTGACACAAATAACCCTACCATGTAACGCCGACTGACCTGCTGTCATGACATTTTTGTGGGTTTCATGTTAAAAAATTGAATTCCACAGTCTTCCTTGGCATTCACCTGTTTATTATTCCCACTGGAATGCTGATAAATAAATTACTACACAAATGCAATGACACAATTAAAGAACAATGTTTTTGTGAGAATATATTTTATTATTTGTTTCAACAGTTGTTTATTCAAAGTGTCAGCACTGGTAGACCTATGTTTTATTTTACTTTTATTTTTACTTATTATATTTAAATTGATATTAATATCATATTATAATAATTATTATAATAATTATATGTTTTTTTTTAGTATATTTCAAGCTGATTAACAGTTTTTATGCTGGTTTTCCTAATTACTATCTTATTAACTGTAACCTGTATACGCTCTTTACACAGCGCTTACCTATAGGGCTACTACCTATATCGTAAGGCGCTGTTTGTTATGACCTCGTATCCTGAATTGCAACACCAGAGGGGAGCACTGTATTTTTGTCAAATCAGATGAGACCTTGTGCTGGAAGACAAAGCCAAGCGAGGAATACACATAGCCAATCATATTCATTTCTTTTTGAGTGACAGCTCATCCCCCAGCATAACCGTCTGAACAGGCCACAGGCTCAGAGAGAATTGCCCCTGACGTGGTTTGCTTAGGGCCTTGGGCACATAGGATGCTCGACCGGTGAGCTGTAATTCAAACGAAACGTAACAACAAAGGCTGCGTGCACACCTCGCTTGCTGGTTTCAGTTTTGCAGACAACAGATACATGGCTACGCTGACACAGTCATAATGTCAGAATCGAATCGGTCGATGATGCGAGAATGCAGAGGGAGCAATTTAAATTCGACCGGAAACTCATTTAGCGGCGCTTGAAGCGCAGCAATGGGCGGAGCCAGGATGCCTGTCAAGTGTTTGTTTATTGGCATCTGATTGGCTGCTTGTCTCATCATACGAATGTTTATTTCAGTGGAAAACGAACTGCCATCTGGTGTCTAAGTATATCATAAACGGTCAAAGCTAGCAGCGTGAAAATCGGTTGCTTCTTTAGAAGCGCAAGATTTCCGCTGCCTCAGGAGCGTATATAACCTGTATGAATTGTTTGCAGCATTTATAATACTTCCCCCAAGTCTTTTTATTATGGTTTAGATTGTATCTGAATGTTATATAAAATTCTAGGTTGTTTGATACATGTATACTTGATTTTCAGAGACTGACTTATCCCTTTGACTATGCCAACCATACCTGGCACAGAACAGAAACACTTAACCAGTAAAACTACCAAATCTGTCACAGGAAGGATATATAGTGCTCTAAAAGTGAAAGTCTGTCATGGGCTGTATATTAGTAATCTACCTTTTTCATCCAAAATCACTGAAGTCTATAGCACTGAATAAGAACACACAAGCCATTTAGCTTAAAGGGGCCCAATCACATATAAAGCATTTTGAATTAACATGAAAAATAGATTTTTCATACGGGTAGTCGACAAGTGACTACGTGTATCCACCAAAATCAGAGTGGAACGGGTGAAGTGAAACATGGATTGAGCGGCAAGGGGAAATTGAGTGAGGTATGTTGCATATTAGCATGGAAGTCTGCAGCCGAAATGTGTATGTAGGTTGCGCCACCTACCACAAAATCCAGAAATCTGTCCAAGTTGTATACATATGCAAAATTTTTAGGCAGATAAGTCAAACCATTACATGTATATGAGTGATTTTATCCCACAGCAAAAAAACAAAGGACTTGTGCAAAAATGATGGCAGGTGGCGCCACTAATTTTGTATATGATTAAGAGCTATGTAAGATCTATACATATGCAAAATTTCAGGGGGATATGTCCAACCAGTCGTGAGATATAAGCCTGAATGTCTGCAGTGTTAACATAAAAGTAGGTGGTGCCACCTGCCAAAAAAATGGAGAAAGCTATCCAAGATGTATAAACATGCAAAATTTTAGGCAGATAAGTCAAACCACTGCAGAGATATGCGTGATTTAATTCCACGGCAGACAAACAGATGGATGCTAAGCAAAAATGGTTGCAGTTGGCGCCACCAGATTCTCGTATGATAAAGAGCTCTGTGAGATCTATACATTTGCAAAATTTTGGCCCCATCTGTCAAACCAGTCCAGGAATATAAGCATGGATGTCTGCAGCGTGAACGTGAATGTAGGTGGTGCCACCTGTCATAAAATCAAGCAAGCTATCCAGGATGTATATGCATGCTGAATTTCAGGTGAATTAGTCAAACCACTGCAGAGATATGAGTGATTTTAACCTGAGGCAGACGAACAGATGGACACTGTGCAAACATGGTTGCAGGTGGCGCCACCATTTTTTGTGTATGTTATAAAGCTATCCAAGAGCTACATTTGTGCAAAATCTTTTTTTTCTTGATTGGTCAAACGGTTCCCGAAATATGTGGGTTTATGTGTGGAAACGGATGTACAAATGGACGCTGGGCAGAGAGGAAAGGTCAGAGGTCAACGCCAATTGGTTAGGCATCAGTTCACATGTGACCTGATAATTGGTGTAAGTTTTGGAATAATCCGTCCAGTAGTCTCAGAGGAGTTCTTGGGAAACGAACGCTGCAGCTGCGGCAGCGGTGGAACCCGTTTTTGGCGGATACTATAAATTCGTATCTGCCAAAATATTGCCCTCAAACCTTTTGTCTAATACTTAGAACAAGTGTTAAAAACAGTGGACTGGGCGTGATCAAAGGTGTCAACATAAACACAGCGCATGTATTGCTTGGCCACAACACATCAATCAGGAGATACCCTGACGACCTACCCCAAAAAATGTAATACATGTTCCCTCTGGTCGGAATACCACCTGTTAAGGCTCACAATCGGACCTCTGGTCATGAGGCTTTGTTATGGTAAACAGACACACAAAGACTGTGTTTACCAACACGCAGACCCATTACAAGGTGTTGAACAGCTGTATACGAGGTACTGACACTGTGTGTTGGGGTGATTTTGCTGGGAAACTTTTGTCTAAAGCAAAACTGAACTGATAATGTGAAAGAATAGGTATAATATTGATCCTGATTATGCCCATTTAATTTACATAGTTAAAACCTGTAATATTTGTACCTGTAATATAAATGGATTGACACTGCATGGTTTAAATGAACTTATAGTCTGTGTTTGAAAACCATAACATCATCCCTAAATAAAGTTCTGTGTTCTTCAGTATAGCAGAAAATATTTTATCTTCGATGGAAATTCTCCATTAAACCTGGTAGTGAGGTGTGGTCATCATTTTGTGTAATGATGTGTGCAGCACTATCTGTGATTTGTTATAAGCACTCCATAAAACAACAGAGCACAGAATCATAAAATATGGTAATGAATTATCTCAGCCATGAAGCTTCAGTATGAAACATCAGGATGACTTACAACAGACACACTGGCTACACAAGTGACCCATGGGTCGATCATGCATGATGCTCAGGTGAAGATCTGATTTATGTCTCTCAGTATGAAAAGCATGAAAAAGCTACTCTGCTGCAGACTAGATGGGTTGTGCCAGCAACTCAAGGGGGAAACCCCTATACAACTAATCTCTACAAATATTACCATGTCTAGAAATAAAACTTTAATAAACAAAACTTGCCTTGTACATTTTAAACACAAAATTATACTTTAAAAAGCAACAAAAATCTTTCAAACTTTTTTCAGCAACAACTATTGTTACAAATTTCAGTATTGCTGAATGTCTCATTGTCTCAATTGATACTCATATCTTTGCAGATGATATCAGCAAACTAATGCATCGATCAGGTTTGATATATACAGCAGATAATTTTAAGCAGAGAGTAGTTAGGGTCATATGTTTTAACTGGCAAATTACCCTATACATTTGCTGGCTGTCATGCATACTTCCACAGTTTTTTTCGTACCATGTGTATGACTGTATAATTTAACCTTGAGCCATTTCTTGGCCAACTTTTTGGTGCTAGTGTCTCATTAGCTGAGAGTCACACTAGGCTTTCTTATATATACAAGGCCACACCCAAAAAATGTCTCTTTAATAGAAACACTGGTCTTATTTTTTGTGGATCTTTCTTTTTATTTCTGTGGATGTTCTTGTTAATACCGCTAGTTGAAAGAATCATGCCTCAATCCCTTCAAAGTATTCAAAAGGTGTACCCTGAAATGCAGGACATTAACCAATATTGTTCCTGGAAACATATTTTTTTTCCAGGGGAAAGGTGTCTTGTAAAATACCCTAAGCACTGTGATATTGCTGAATTTTAACTGACTGCCAGCTTTCTAGGAAATGGCACATGCTGTGACGTCATTGCCTGATGATGTCATGAGATCCCCAAATACACTAATATAATCCCCAAATGGGCAAATGGTCACATGTTTAGAGTCCTTATGGTAAACATTACTGCCAAAATTTATAATTTGCTCATTCAAGGGTTATTTGTGCAGGAATTTACATCAAAATTTAAACACTTTTGATATTCTCACACTCCTAACCTATATTTCAAATTTGGATCATATCCATGGTACTTTTCTTTGAGATATCATGGACATACATACACAAACAGAATCTATTAAAAAAAGTCCTTCTCCTTCTCATAGGGTTATAATAAAAAAAATCACCAACTTGATCTGTATTTATCTTTTTATCCAAGATTTGGACCATTTTATTTTCTTGGTGTGGCCTAAAGAACTGGTTGTAATTATGCACAGACAGCTCTGTAAGAGCATGGTTATTGGCCATTGATACAAACATATTCCCTGTACTGAACTGCTATGTTAATGGTCCCTCCACCCTTTGTGTGACCTAGCATACAAGTGACAGCTGCCACTCTAACAAAATTGTCAGATCATGTCCCATGGTTTAACATATTATGCTTAAAATTGACGTATGTGTCACAAACTTTCCTGCAGAAGTATAAACACACCTGAAACATTTCTGAAGCATCCAACAGTGTGGTCCCTGTATACTCTGACATAATTATTAATTTTTTTAGCTAATTTTTTTTTACCAAAGTCCTTTAATTTCCTATTTCAACAACATATGTGGCATGACACATCCAAGGGATAAATGTATCTAAAAGATAATTAGATGAACTTGCATTTACATTCAAAAATACAACTGAAGCAGTGTACCCATTCAGGTGATTTATAAGGAAAAGTTCACATGCAATCGCAATAAGGACCAAGAAATGGCTAATGTTCACTGTAATATGACATTGATACCAAATGTGAAGGCGACATAAAAAGTGTCAATTGACATACGTCATAGCTATGAAGACCTCAAAGTTAGGTGTAATTCATATCAACACCATGAAGGAAATTATAACTACACTTTCACACCTGGACTGAGTCACAGTGACTTTATTCCCAAAAATGGTGTTAGAACATGCAATACTAATAAATACAAACAACTGACCTACATGCCTAAGATATATCTGTAAGATATAGCATTTCAGTTAAACTAAGTCAATGATGAAAATGCTAAATTAAATATATCGTATTTGACATAATGAGCGCCCCGTGCACTCACAAATATTTTTTATACCCCAAAAAGCACCCCTTACCCCCCCCCCCCCATGTGTACTAAGTTCTATTTGCGATGCGTCTCATGATCCGGTGATAATGACACGTTTGTTTGACATCACAGCACATTCACAGCAATCCAGGGGCCCATCCAGGAGGAGTCTAACTCCTAAGTCCCTTCACGCTACAGAAACCGGGATAAGCTCCGGCCTGATGAGCTATTAGGCTCGGGTGTAAAAGCCCAGCAGACTTTACCTTACCTTACCTCCTTTTATTTTAATTAGTATTTATATATCCCTGAACCACCACAGTTTGATATGTGTAACATTCTCACACAAGTCGCAAATGCCATTCGATAAATTCCGCCAGTCTTTGCTGACCTGCAGAGCAAATTAGCAGGCCACTCTACCCAATATGTTCCTCACGGCCAGTGCTCAAAGAGACAAGAGTTTTTTCCTGTGCATTCAGTAGGTTCCGTGAATTTAGTATGCTCATGTATATATAAAGACACAAAGATCAAGGAATTTCTATTTCTTCTTGTAGAACTTGACACACAGAGGCCCGTTTTTTAGCATTCTTTTTTTGACAGTTTATTTGCTTTAAGTCTGCATGCACGATTTGTGCAGAGACACAAGTCAGAAACTCATAGTAAAGGACATGCCTTGCGTGATCAATTTCATTGATAACATTTTAAGACAAGAAAGATTGTCAACTGACATTTTGAGCATATTTACATTTTTTGGTGAGGGAACAATGTTTAAACTAATACCCACTGACAATATGTTGACTTAAGAGGTGACACATGTATTTTCACTGAGTTTCTGTCATTTTCAAAGTATAAACGCACCATGATTATATCCATGGGGTGCTGAACATAGACGTGACAGCCTTTGACCTTTTGACTTGCAAGTTAGCCCGTGAATTATTTCCACTGGCTTATGCAACTATGATGCTTGGTAACAGCCTAAGTTAACCAAACAGGAGCTCTGTTGACAAGGTCAAACAAAAGGATCAAGCTATAGTCAATTCATATCCTAACATTTCTGATGAACTATGCAGTCTGACATCAGCTGTTATTTGCTGAAAAGCTAACATGGTTTCCATTTGTCAAAACAAACTAAGGTTAAAGTTGCCTGAAAAGGGGCTGGCAGGTTTCAAACTCATGTCCTATTTTATAAAAACGAAATCCTGGCAATTAAAGTCAGCAAGACTGTCATATTTTGACGTAACACTTGGCAATTGTTCGAACTGCGCAATTTTCCTATAAAATAAATGCAAATAGCCAGAGCGCTGATAATTCCTTGCTAGAACACTGAAGTTTCTTTCCATGTTACAGATGGTTTTGATATATATAGGACAGAAAGTGACAGTGTTATTAGTAAATTTAGATTGGAAGATTTCATCTTATCAATGTGGTGCTGTTCTTTATGCTAAGATATTACTTTTATAGGATTCTGGTGAAACTTTTATTAGCCAATATAAACCTTTCGTTAGCCAATATTCACCCTGGCATAATTTCACGCCATCAAAATCATCAAGCGAGGTGGCAAAATAACTGTGACAGTAAGTACTTCCAATTTTTTCTTTAGGTGAGAATGTCTCATCCCTTCCATTTTCTCAGAGATATTTCTAAAAAATCCATGGGGGGTTCATTACGGTAGGGGTGCTCATCACGTGGAATACAGTAATTGATGTGTATTCGTATTAAGTAATGTGTCGAGGTATCTAGTGGAACTATATTTCAGCGGACTTAGTAGTGGTGCGGCGGCTCGCCCTATGATATGTACGAGTGATATGGCTGGAATAAAGTTGTTCGGTTGTCCTCCATATTTGTGCGTGTTTTATTTGCAACGGCACCTCAAAATCCTCCAAATACCCGACAGTCTGGCGACGAAGATGGAGAATTCTGAACCAGAACAAACGGTAGGGACGCAATTGACGCCCGGGCCAGCTCAACAGCGCTTTTTGCAGCCGAGCCAAGGTATGGTACTGTGTTACTTTGACGGAGTGGAGGACTGGGATTGTTACGTAGAACGTTTTGAGCTATACCTCGTGGCGCAGGGGTTCACATTGGACAGTGAAAGCAATCCGCAGGTAATCGCCCTTTTCCTACACTCCCTAGGTACGAAAAATTACGGAGTCATAAGAGACTTGGTCTCACCAGCTAAGCCAAATTCAAAGACTTTCGCAGAACTGAAAGCAATTATGAGGCGACATTTGAAGGCGCCCCCTATTGTTGTTGCCGAAAGACGTAAATTCATAAAACGTGACCAAAAGGCAGGCGAGGGTATCGCGGACTACGTGGTAGCACTGAAACATTTGAGTTTAAACTGCGGGTATGAGGACAAACTTGATGAAAACCTTCGTGATTGTTTTATTAGTGGGCTTACAAGCGAAGCCACGTCTCTTAAACTGATGGAACGAACTAGAGACCTGCCATCGATGTCATTTCAGTCAGCGGTCGATTTTGCATTGGCCCGAGAAACCACCATAACAGAAACGAAAGAAATAAGGACGGGTGAAGCTGAAGATGCAGCAAATGTGAACTATGTTAAGGAGAGAAATCCACATCGGAAAACGGCCAATAGTGGTAATATTAAATGCTACAGGTGTGGACGTAGCTCGCATACACCAGAGCAGTGCTGGTTTAAGAGTGTGACCTGTAACAGCTGCAAGAAAGTAGGACATATCGCCCGGAAATGCCAGAGCCGTTTTAACCAGAGGCAGAGTTCGACACGTGGTCGTGGCAGGGGTCGAAAAACACAGGAGCATCAGAAAAGGACACCAAGACCAGTACATCAAGTTGTGGACCTTGATGATAATACCAGTGACTCTGTTGATAATACCAGTGACTCTGTTGATAATATCAGTGACTCTTGTGATGATAATAGTGCCATTGATTCAAATGATGAATGTACTCCATATTCCATTCTAAAGGTTGTGTCAAAAGAGAATGGAAATACATGTGCTGATGCTATATATGTTACTATGGGTATTGAGCAGGTACAGGTTAAGATGGAGCTTGATACTGGGTCATCAGTATCAATGATACCTTATGAGATGTATAAAGACAAGTTTTCACATTTGACATTGCATGAGACAAGTAAAATGTTCTCTAGTTTTACAGGAGAGAAAGTCAAACCTGTAGGTAAATTGGCTGTAAAGGTTAAATACAACAAACAACACAAGAATTTGTGTCTGTATGTGGTTAAACACACTAAGCATGCCTTGCTAGGTAGGGAATGGCTATATGCCATCCGGCTCAACTGGAAACAGTTAGATTTCTCAGAGGTAAGTTCAGATAGCTCGTCAGAGGTTGTAAACAAGATTGAGATGACGAGGAAACTTGATAGAATATTGGATAAGCATGCAGCCTTGTTTGATGGCAAGCTGGGTAAATTAAAAGGTATCAAGGCAAGCATCTCTATTGTGGAGGATGCTCAGCCAGTAACAACCAGACCATACAGGGTTCCTTATTCAATGAGGACTCCGGTAGAACAGGAATTAACTAGATTGGAAAATTGTGGGGTGTTGACTCCTATAACACACAGTGAATGGAGCACAGGAGTGTTAGCTGTGCCGAAAAAGGATGGTACAGTCAGTCTATGTGGCAATTATAAAACTACAGTAAACCCGGTAGTTGTACCAGTGGCGCCCCCTAGCATAAACGTGGAAGACATCCTGGCTAATTTAGCCGGTGGTGTCTCCTTTTCTAAACTAGATCTAGCTCATGCATATAACCAGATGGAGTTAGACGAAGAGTCCAAGAGGTACCTTGTTCTCTCAACGCATAAAGGGCTATTCCAACAAAACAGATTAGTGTTCGGCATAACCACAGCACCTGCTATCTGGCAAAAGACTATCGAGCAGGTACTGCAGGGTCTACCTGGTGTACAGGTATATTTGGATGACATACTAGTTACAGGTTGTTCAGAGGAGGAACACGTGTCAAATTTAGACAGAGTTTTACAGAGGTTAAGGAGCAAGTGTGACTTCATGTGCCAATTGGTTGAGTACCTTGGTCATGTGATAGATAGACATGGTGTACACAAGTCTCCCTCAAAGGTAGAAGAGATTAGTGATATGCCTCCCCCTAAAGACTTGTCTGGTCTCAGGTCTTACCTGGGTATGCTGAATTACTATAGGCGGTTTGTGCTAAACCTAGCCAGTGTAATCAAACCTCTCACAGCAATGCTGGAGAAGGGACAAGCATTTAAATGGTCAGATATTGCTGAGAAGGCTTTTATAGAGTCTAAGCAGATGTTAAAGGACTCTGGGTTTTTAATGCACTTCAATCCAGATTTGCCCATTGCTATAGCAACGGATGGTAGTCCAGTAGGTGTAGGCGCCGTCCTTTCACATATCTTACCGAATGGCGAAGAAAGACCGATCCAGTTCGCCTCGCGATCTTTGACGAAACCCGAAAGAAATTATCCGCAAATCGAGCGAGAGGCATTAGCCATTCATTTTGCATTGAAGAAGTTTTATATGTATATTTATGGGCGGAAATTCACTCTGATTACAGACAACAAACCCTTGACTGTTCTGTTTGGCCCTAGATCAGGTATGCCTACTTTAGCAGCTGAGCGTATACAGCGTTGGGCCATGTTCTTAGCCGGTTTTGATTATGAAATTAAATACCGGAAAGCGGAACTTAATGCAAACGCCGATTGCATGTCCAGGCTGCCCGGTCCAGTCGTGGACATGGAAACTGAACCGTCAATCGCGCACGTTTTTCACATCGATGTTCTGCCATGTTCTCATGACCGTATCCGCAAGACGACTAGGACCGATCCGGTCTTATCTAAAGTTTCCCGATATGTCATAGAAGGTTGGCCAAGAAAACTCACGGATTCTGAGGCAGTTCTTCAGCCTTACTTCCAGCGTAGGAATGAAATTACGATTGAAAACGGCATTCTGTTGTGGGGTCTGCGCGTAATCGTTCCCCCGAAATGTCGGTCGGCAGTTTTAGACGAACTGCATGAGGGTCACATTGGGATCGTTAAAATGAAATCCGTAGCCAGAAGTTACGTTTGGTGGCCCCAGATCGATAGCCATATTGAGAGCAAGTCTAAATGTTGTGAACTATGCCAGGTTAACCAGAATAACCCTTCACTGGCACCACTTCACCCATGGGTACCAGCATCCAAGCCATGGGAGCAAATACATGTTGATTTTGCGGGTCCCATGGATAGCCAGGTTTATTTAGTGATTGTAGATGCGTTCTCCAAATGGCCGGAAGTATATTTAATGTCATCAACAACTTCGGATAAGACAATTGAAATTTTGCGGGAAGTGTTCAGCCGAAATGGCCTACCTCAAATTTTAGTATCTGACAACGCAAGTCAGTTTACATCGGCCGAATTCAAGAAATTTATGGATGGTAATGGCATAACACACAAATTTAGCGCCCCCTATCATCCAAGTACCAATGGCCAAGCTGAGCGTTTTGTCCAAAGCCTGAAACGTGCATTGAAAGCAGCATCTCGAGATCATGGTTCCTTGCAAACAAAATTGAGCAGGTTCTTATTGGCTTATAGAAATGCTCCACACTCTGTAACAGGCGAGTCCCCGGCGATGTTGTTTCTAAAGAGGCCGTTAAGGAATCGTCTAAATAATCTGCGTCCAAACACGGAAAGACGAATGAAAAATCAGTTGCATGAACAAATAGAACATCGAGAGAAATATTCGAAACACAGGGAGTTCCGTGTGAATGAAACCGTGTGGGTTAGGACTTACAGCGGTAAACAAAAATGGGTACCAGGGGTGGTACTGTCTAAGGATGGTCCTGTAAACTATACAGTACAAATAGGAGAAAATGTGTGGTGTAGACACATTGAACAGATTATCCCTAGGTTGTGTGATAGTTCTCATCCGTCTGATAAGGAAAATGATATTCTCACACAGTTTTCACCGGAATTGACAGAGGTTTTGAGTTATCCAGCATCTGCAGGGCAGACTGATAATTCTCAACCCAAATGTGAAACCGATAGTCATTGTCAAGTCAGTGATTTAGGTCAGTTAAATGTCCAAAGTTCTAGTGTTACTGAAAAAAGGCTGAAGGAAATGGAAATACATGTATATCCTCTACTGTTCATGACACACAGAAACCTTCAAGCCCAAGTAAAGTTCAACCAGTGTCAGTTCGGCGTTCTATAAGAATACGGAAGCCACCAGAGAGGCTTAATATCTAATGTTATAATGCTATATGTATATTTTTTTTTTAGTTCCGTTGTGTCTTGTTTCCAGATATCTCTCTCAGGATCTATCATCTATTTTATGTCATAGAAGGCTTATCAGTGTTATATGTCACATATGTCAGGGAAACCTATGATTTCTTAATGCAGTATAGTTTATACCGGTCAGACATACCACACCTTATACGTCCTGCAATAGTGTCTGTGTTGGTCGTGTATGTATTTTCCCCCAGGTTTTTGTTTAAGGAGGGGAGAGATGATGTGTATTCGTATTAAGTAATGTGTCGAGGTATCTAGTGGAACTATATTTCAGCGGACTTAGTAGTGGTGCGGCGGCTCGCCCTATGATATGTACGAGTGATATGGCTGGAATAAAGTTGTTCGGTTGTCCTCCATATTTGTGCGTGTTTTATTTGCAACGGCACCTCAAAATCCTCCAAATACCCGACAGTAATACAATAATCAATTGTGCAAATATAAAGGTCTACCTAAAGAAAATGAATTAGAAAAAGTTATATTAAAGCTTTCCACAATTTTTTTTCTAAATCTTATGAACACTCCATGAGCTAACTTTCATACTGTGAAGTAAATGAAGCAACGAGCTTATTTTTCATCGATCAATATTTTTAAATGAATGAAGTTCTGAACATGGTTTTTACATAAAATTCAGACAATGAAGATTTGATTATGACTGTTCATATAACTGATGATCCTTTTTGTCAATCATTATTTTCAAGCGAATGAGGTACTAGTAGTGTCAGTTTACAGTAGATTTACCTAAGATAAGATCAAATAACTTTCAGTAAATTGTGAATTTTCATAGCCATAAAAGTGTAACAAGACACAGTTGTACACTTATTACTACATGTACTATAAACAACACTTAGAGAAATTAAATCCCTTGAGCTCATCATGACACATGGGTCATGAAGCTTAGCTCACAAGCGTGACCCATGATATTTTGATAGAACATTAACAACTAATTTTGTTCCAATTTTGTAGGATGACAGGAATACATGTCTGATTGAAGGACATTCTTTTACAGTCAAATACAAAAATATTACTTTGCTTATACTTTGACATGACTGCTATTAGTCAGAAGGGTCTGACTGTCAATGTTCTTGAAATTGTGTTTTCATCACACAGCAAAATTAAGTCCATTCTGATATTATTTTAGTTTTCCAAGTGTCACAATGACCTGTTTGGATGTAATGCAAAAACCTACTTGGAGTACGGTACAATTAGTGCTCTGCAAACAGATGATTGGAAGGGTAGCTGTTATATATGCATAACTATTTTCATAGTTATGAAAGACTTTAAAGTCCAGTACAAGTTCCTATGAAACTATGCATACAAAACCATGCACCTATGGCTGCACATGCTCAGGGCTCTTGCAGATTCTTGCAGTTATGACAGAATACACTGGTTGTTGCTTTGGCGAGGTCTCATTGTTTTTATCAGATTGGTAGTTGTTATTGTGCCCATTCCCGCAATACATGCACTAAACAGTCATGATGACAGACAAATGTAAACCCATGGCTATATATAAAGCTCAGCATAACTGATAGTCAGTGAGCTCAAAACCATATCAAGTTACAGAGAGCCACATGAGGTAAATTGAACTTAAATAACGACCATAAAACAAGGAAAATCATAAATTTATGATGATAAAAGTTGTCATCTCACAGAGACATCCACATCCTTGTTTTCACATCTCTTTATACAAAAGACCTCTTCATCTAGACAGCAAGGTCAAGCTGTCAAGTTTTTCAAGGCACAGCTTATAAAACGTTGTCAGATTTTCAGTGGCAACCAGAGCATGCAGGCATTCAGGTTTAACGAGCTGTAAGCAGAGCCCTACATCAGAGTCGTTTAATTGTTGGTAAACCATTTGACAAAGACTAAAAAAGAATGAAACAATTATGAAGGCAAATACTGAACAAAAGCTTAAAAGGGATTGCATATTAAACATGCAAATATTCAATGTAGAATTGGGATAATTACCTATTACTATCAGGAAGCATGGGCTATGATTACTGATGGTACTAATTAATACTTCACTGTGAATTTACATATATTTTGTCTATAAAAAATATGAGCAATAAAATACATTAACATAAACCATGTAATGCACGGAACCTTGGAGCAGTTCAGGTCCTAGCTGGTCTTGATTACTGATCAGGTTTCAACTACCAGACTAAGGAGAAAATTAGGTTGTATACATACTCATGATACAGAAGCATTTTGAAAATTTACACTGTAATAATGCAAGCTAGGACAGTATGAATACTGAGCCTGTATTGTTCTAGTTCATAGGAATTTTTTTATGCTAAAAGAGGGGGCACCACTTGTGCCTGCCCCTCATAAAGCGCTGACATAGGAAGTTGTATGAGAAACTGGTTTTCCTAGAATTTCCAGAAAAAAAAAAATTAACCAATGTTACCACTTTTGACTACTTTTATGCATATCTTTTCAAGTCATTTTACTTGCCATAGAATACAATTTGCACCATGGACTTATTGAGACATTATTGGTCATTTATTTGCATTTTTAGCTCAGCTGACTATAAGTCATCTGAGCTATAGTCGTGGTCTTTTGTCAGTGGGCTGTCCGTTTGTCTGTCCGTCTGTCCATCCGTTAAACTGGCACTTTTGAAAACGTTGTACCTATGAATCTGAAATTTGGCATACCGTTAGAGGTCCCCAAAATCTCCTACCATACCAAAAATTGGGTCACTAGGACCTCTTCCTTCAAGATATTAAGGAAAACCTCCTTTTCCATCAAAAATCAATTGTTACACTTCAAGACTGCTGAATGTCAAAACCACTAACCTGATATTGATCATTTTTATAATATTAATTCCTCTATATATTTCCTATATACATACCAGAAATTAGTTCAATATATTTAAAATTCTTGAAGTAATGGGCCTGAACATAATACACTTTATAAAAATTCCGAAAATATATTTACTCCTTTAACTTATTAGGACAAATATAAAATCAGTACCTTAAATATTGCCTAGCTTTGATCATGGCACGTTTTTTAACTGTATGCACTGTTGATATAATTTTCATATCATGCATAAATAAGGATTTCAGCTTGTTAGTTTTGAAAGTTGAAAGAAATTGGCCAAAACTGTAGTTTTTATTAAAGTTTTTATGAGACCATGTCAGACCCAGGCTCTACCCAGGCCCTCTTCAGTCACCTGTATGTCCTCCAGCTTACAGCTGGCCACAGTTGATTCAGGTGTCCAACACAACTCATCTATTAGTTGTTTAGACCAACAGCATAACAAAAAACAATAAATGAACTAGATATTTCTTGGCACTTGCCCCAGACAATTAATTCCCCCCCCCCCTTTAGGAATAGGCCCCCCCCCCCCATCTTCAGCAGCAATTAACAGGGTTGGGTCCAAATACTTTTAAAATAATCGATTACAAATACAATTACTTTTAAAAATAATCAATTACAATTACAATTACTTTTGTGTTTTCAAAAAACTAATCGATAACAATTACAAATACCTTTTGAAGTAATTGGAATTACTTTTGCAATTACTTTTGTGCTTTCAGGGGATTTACATTGTGATAGTGACAAAAAACTTGGTATTCCATTGTTTATTTTCAATTAACACACATATCAAAATCTGATAACAAAAATGCATCACACAGTGGTGAATGCACTCTATACAATTTGAGCATGGGTCTTTCCAAAATCATTACACATTGTTTGATAATTGTTTGGTGTACACAGTTCTCTGCTCATGCTGGGGTTGGGTTTAGTTCAATTTTTTTTTATGTAAACATTACTTTTAGTTTTATTTAATTATTTTGCTATTGCTATTACTAATTTATTATTGCCACAGTTTCTCATCTATTACTTTTAAGTGACATTACTTTATTACTTAACTTAATAACAAACTAATTTTGAATGAGACTTTTTTAATTTACTTAATTATTACAAAAAATGTTACATATTTGTTCTATCTGTCAAATTGTGGTGCAAGGTATTTTCAAATTATTAAAATTAAGCATTAATTATCAAACAACTGAATTGTCAACTAAATTAACAACCTTCCCATAAATATGACTGTTTATATGACTTTTATGTAAATATGATTCTCGATTCTCATCACTGTCTAGAATGAATTCGAGCAATATAGTCTATTGTTAAAACGTTAAGTAGTTATACTGAGTGTTGTGGAAAAATCCCTCAAAGCCTGGATAATTAATACTATACAAACACAAGTCTCCTGACAAAAACAAATTATGTTGTATATATATATATATATATATAAGAGAATTACTTTATGTTAAATAAAATATTTCTCTCTACCCTCTTTTTTCAAAATAGACATGGATTCATTGTTGTAAATTTGTAATGTATGATGTTTGTGTCAAAATAATAATATACTTTCTCTATCTATCCCTATATTTATGGATGTTTTAGTCATCAAGAGCCAGATAGGGTTATTAGGTAGCTTGTGCTGAATCCTGCGTTCCAGTACTCTCATGCAATTCGCACCAATGGTTGCCATTTTTTATATTAACTTGCCTTAACAATCTGTACATCATATAGTCGATCACTCGAACAGATAAAAGCCTGTTAAGAAATATTTGCTCATCTTCTTAATGACCTAACAGGGAATGGAAAATAAGTGTACATGTATTAATCTAAATATAAATTTGCCTTCTGTTGCGATTATTATTACTTTTTCAGCTCATATATTTAGGTTTATTTCTATAACTTGAAAAAAAAGCTGTCTATTACTCTTACTTACTACTATTACCTCATGTTTGCCCATTAAACTGAGCCTCATAATAATTGAGTAAAGCTTGGCTGCATGATGAGCACCCCTGTGCATAGGGCAATCACTAATTAAGACCATATTAGTGATCAAAGGCCAGACTGTTGGTAATCTCTGTATGTGAACTGATCTATTCAGTAAATTAATTAGCACCATGCACTAGATCCCTAGTATCTTACAGCTGGCAAACTTGTGTCCTGACAGTCCGTTGTAGACCAGGTGAAAACTGGCTGACAACAAGCCATACCTGTATTATCTGGCCACCTAGCAGGGCATGTGAAGTAATAGTTGTATAGTAATGTGAGCATTGTACTTTGTGTACTTTGAACCTATAAAAGATTTTTTTTATATTTAATAATACCATCACTTTGAATGCTGTAATTGTATATTACTCTCACATTTTACACTGAACTTGAAAGTAATTGAAAAGTAATTGTTCAAACAATTACTTTTCAAAAGTAATCAATTACAAGTACAATTACTTTTCAGGATTTCAAAAAGTAATTGATTACAAGTACAATTACTTGAAAAAGTAACTGTAATTACAATTACTTCAATTACAATTACTTTTGGACCCAACTCTGGCAATTAATATCAGACCACTCTCATAGAAAAGGTCACTCTTATAGAAAAGGTCATGACCCCAATTTCAATATACATCATCCCCTAACCCATGTCTATGTATATGCATAATATGAAAGAAATCTGTCCATTAGTTTTTGACTTATTATGCTCACAGTACTGTTAAGTGTCATTATGATGGGGGTATAAACAGCACAAAAACAAGTAAAAGAATAACAGGTGGTGCCACCAGTTTCTGGTACATGACAATACTATCCAAGATCTTCAGTCAAGTTGATTTATGGACCTATCCATGCATTCCTTATTGAGATATTAATGATTTTGTGTGATTTTCACCAACAAGATTTACAGGCGGTGGCGGGACCGGTATGAAAACATAGTATCCCCTGACTATGTCTGGGGATACAATAAATTTTTATAGGTCTATAATAACAACTTTACGAAAAATCAATAGAAAAGGAATTTGATAGTTGATAAGTAACAGGGAATTACCTTGCAATTACTGATGTTTTATGGATTTTGTATGGATGGATGAAAGTGTTTTCCAAATAACACCGTTGAGTGTTTCAGCTAGTTAATTTATATTTATTTCAAAATTTAAAAAAAAATTAAAATATGTCAAAATCTTTGAATTTTACTAAAACAAGTACTGATCTAATATGTCAATATGTTTCACTAATGAAATTAAGACCCGTGGCTGTATCAGCTGTCACAAGACTATGTAAATAATGAAAATTTATATTACTAGTTCCTTTATTTCAGTAAATAAAATTAAACTTGCCCATCTCTAGTTTTCTCCTTGTATAATTTACAGGGTGTTCTTATCCTATGGTTATTTTTTACACATATAATGGTTTCATAGCTGAGATTACTTCTAATTTTTTTCTGATACATTTTTTTTATAAAAAAATTTGAATATGATAAAAAACCAGATCTTAGACTACTCTCCCGAGGCAGCGGAAATCTTGCACTTCTAAAGAAGCAACTGATTTTCACGCTGCCAGCTTGGACCGTTTATGATATATTTAGACACCAGATGGCGGTTTGTTGTCCACTGAAATAAACGTGCGTACGATGTGACAAGCAGCCAATCAGATGCCAATAAACAAACACTCGACAGGCATCCTGGCTCCGCCCATTGCCGCGCTTCAAGCGCCGTTTGATGAGTTTCCGGTCGAATTTAAATTGCTCCTTCTGCATTCTCGCATCATCGACCGATTCGATTATGACATTATGACTGTGTTAACGTACCCATGTATCTGTTGTCTGCAGAACTGAAACCAGCCAGCGAGGTGTGCACGCAGCCTTTGTTGTTACGTTTCGTTTGAATTACAGCTCACCGGCCGAGCATCCTATGTGCCCATGGCCCTAAGAAAACCACGTCAGGGGCAATTCTCTCTGAGCCTGTGGCCTGCTTAGACGGTTACGCTGGGGGATGAGCTGTCACTCAATAAGAAATGAATATGATTGGCTCCGTGTATTCCTCGCTTGGCTTTGTCTTCCAGCACAAAGTTTCATCTGATTGGACAAAAGTACAGTGCTCCCCTCTGGTGTTGCAAAGCAGGATACGAGGTCATAACAAACAGCGCCTTACAATATAGGAAGTAGCCCTATAGGTAAAGCGCTGTGTAAAGAGCGTAATCTTAGACAAGTTCTCATTATGATTTCTGTAATGGTAAAAACTGTCATAAGACTCTTGCTATGTCTACTGTGTAGATTGATGTGAAGGTAATCCAAAGTGAATATAATAGTTATATTTTAAATATATAAATAAATTCATTAAAGGTACCAGGTACGTATGATCATTATTTAAATTTGTGAAATTTGTTTATTCTGGATTCTCAAGAACTTTGTTTGGCTGAAACTGAATAAATAGCAGACATGGTGCAGTACTTTACAAATGTATTTGAACGCAAATATGAATATGTACTCCATAATTTCATGCATAACAATAGGAATAGAGGTAAAAATTAAAATATTTGAATACCAATGCATTCATGAATATATTCTATAATATTATTTTATAAAATTTTATTTAGATAATATTATTAAAAAATCTTTGATGAAAAAACAGATGATACTGTTATTATTTTCAATTTAAATTATATTTGACACAATATTTGTTATTAATTTTTAATTAATAGTTTAACTTTTCAAATAATTCTACTGCAATGCAGATAAAGTTTTGTGGCCAATTCAAAACCTATGTGACAATAACACACCATTTCTGACTGTAAATAATATAAATAACATCAATCCTCTTCCCTGTCTCCGAGGATATTATTAAATTCTTACATAACTTGAGTTAAACACGATCAACTTGTAATAGAGCTTATATTACCACACAAAACTAGTATTTGCCTACCTCCATTTCCAAATATTATTTTGTGATCATATATAACAGCTGAGCACTGTGATTCATTGGTCCCTTGTTTCTCTTGCTTTCCTTTCACATTTGTTCCACATTATTAAGGCTTAAACCACTCCTTATTTTTTTATATTTTCCCACTTTCCATTGAATCTGAAGAATAATACTACTGAATTCATTTCTAGTAATTAAAAGTCATCTTGAAAATATTTATTTTCGACAACATTTTTTATGGTGAGTAATCAAGTAGTTATTCTAAAATTCTGATAATTATAAAAATTGAAATATAAATATAATCTGAATGAGTACCTTGCATTGTTTTTATAAAAGGGAGGTTGCATAAGAATTTTACTATTTTTTTAAATATTTACAATAAAAAAATCTAAAATATAAGTTAATTCAGAATTGTAAGTTGCATCATTATTTATCCATAGTTTGGCTCACATCATGTAAAATTATGCATACACATATATTTTATAATTTTTTAAATCACAAAAATGTTAAAACTGAATTTAAAAGAAAATTATTCCTATAAGATAATATCACTTAAAAGAAATAACATAAAGCCACAACATGGCATCTTCAAGATTATCCCTTGATTAACTATTCAAAAACGTATTGTACATTGGAGTTTTCAGTACATGCTTATTTTATTAACTAGAATAAAAGATTCAGTTAATCTGATAAAAAAAAATCTCCTGTTCAAATCAGGTATAAACACTGTTGGTTGGATGAGGAAGAAACAAGATAATTATGCTTATTACTATATCAGCTATAATTTAATACTAAATTAATATTCAATTTCACATCTTGTGAAAATAATGCAAAGTTTTTACTCTTTTGAAGTAAGGAATTCCTAATCTTATGAACATCCACACTTCAACCGCAAAACACCACTTAGTTGACAAAATTAGATGTGCCCTTTAATCATTGTAACCCACTGTGATACAATTCAAAATCCAAAAATGTAGCCAAATCTAGAATAAGAATGAATCAAATATAAAACAAGGGATCCATGGGTCACAGCGCTCAGCTGAAGTTTGAAATTTTTGCAAATGCAAAATATTCTATTATAATGTTTTTCATTTATATAAGAATATGAGAAGCTAAGAGGAAAGGGGCCCTCCTACTTGGTTATAGTAAAGTTCTAAATATATGATTGCAAATTAATACTCTGACAAATCTGTCATGAAGTAAACAGTAAAAGTTTTGAGATACTGTGATGCATATGAAAATTTACAGATGGACAGGCAAGTGGACAGAATGGACTAATACCTTTATTTCACTTTCAAGGGAAAAATGCATTTAAGTTTATATAAGCCTATTTTTTAGCATATCCACTTTTTCCATTAAAAGTTTTTATCTGAATCAATTTTTTTTTATTTACAAGTTTATAAATTTTTAATTAAAAAAAACTGAAAATACAAGTTAAAATATTAGAATTGTTGCAAAAGTTGCAATCATTATATATCAAGAGTAAAAAAACTGAAATATAAGTTAAAATATTAGAATTGTTGCAATCATTATATATCCAGGGTGTAGCACACACATATATTTTATTATTTTTAAATCACAAATGTTTAAACAGAATTTAAAAAGAAAATAATGCCACAACATGGCATCTACAAGATTATTCCTTGAATAACTATTAAAAAGTTTTGCACATTGGAGTTTTCAGTACATGCTTTATTTTATTCACTGAAATAAAATAAAAGATTCAGTAAATTTGATAAAATTCTTTTCAGATAAAGTATACACACTGTTGGTTGAATGAGGGACAAAAATATCATTGTGCTAATTACTATCTCAGCTTTAATTTATTACTGGAATTAATAGTCAATTTCACGTGTGGTGAAGTTTTTACTCTTCTGAAGTAAGGAATTACCTATCTAATGAACAACAACACTTTCATAGCAATACACCACTTTGTGGACACAATTAAATGTGCACTTTAATCATTGTTACCCTGGTGGTACAATACAAAATTTAAAATGTAGCATAGCCTAAAATAAGAATGAATCAAATACAGAAAATAATAACATATTAACAATAATCATCTTGTTTATGCACCATCTGGGGGGGGGGGGGGGGGGGAGTGCAGGGCAGAGGGGAAGCCTGCTGGTAGTGGATAAGCTGAGCCAAGGCAAGCTGCCTGGGGTGGGTTACATAATGCAAGTGAAGGCTGTACTACTAGGTGGGCTAGATGTAAACAACACTTGAATAAAAGCTACCCTTTGCAATCAATTCCTTTGAAATTTCAGGATTAAAAGATTAAATCCTTATGTATATATGCTGTGAAAATTAAATCAACAGTGCTTGCAGGGAAAAAACGTGCCATTGCCAAAGTTGGACAAAATTTAAGGTATTGATTTTTCATTTATGCTAATAACTTAAAAAAATTGCAAAATTCAGATCTAATTTTGGGTAAACAATTGAATCTTGATTAAATAAAGTTATTTTCCTGAAAAAAAGTCTCTAGCTTCAGCAATTCTCATGTTAGGTGAGTAAATATATTTCCTTATTTTTAGAAATTGCATTATATTTTGGCCCATAACTTCAAAATAAGACCCAACAGTGACCTAATTTTTTGTATGTTCATAGAAAATGTATGGAAGAATATGAATACTGAATATGATCAAAAACAGATCAGTGGTTTTTATATTAGGCAGCCTTAAAGTGTAACAATGGCTTTTTTATGGAAAACGGAGGTTTTTCCATTATATCGCGAAGGAATATCTCAATTTTCAGTATGATAGGAGATTTTGGGGACATCTAATGGTATGCAAAATTTTGGAATCGTAGGTTTAAAGGTTTTAAAATGTGCCCTGTTTACGGCTGGACGGAAGGACGACGGACAAAGGACCACGACTATAGCTCAGATGACTTATAGTCAGCTGAGCTAAAAATAATAACATTCATCTAGTTAATGCATCATTCTGGTGGGGGGGGGGAAGCAGGGTTGAGTGGAAGATAAGCCAAGCTGAGCCAAGGCACCTGGCTGGAGTGAGTTACATAACACAGGTGAGGGCTGCTTAACTCACTGTACTGGCTGGTGGGCTTGATGTAAACAACACTTGACATGGTGTCTTAAAACGTGTATAAAAGCTTTTCTTTCAATCAATTCCTTTGAAATTTCAGATTAAAAAAAATTAAATCCATATGTATACATACTGTGAAAATTAAATCAACAGAACATACAGGAAAAAAACGTACCTTGGCCAAATTTGGACAAAATTGATGGTAATGTTTTGATGTTTTTGCTAATAACTTGACAAACTGACAAAATTCAGATCAAATTTTGGGTATATTGAATCTTGATTATATATAATTTCATCCCTGTAAAAAAGTCACTCCAGCTTCAATAATTTTCATTTTAATTGGGTAAATATATTTCCTGATATTTTACAAAGTGAATTATGTTCAGGCCCATAATTTCAAGAAATAATATAATACTTACCTAATTTCTGGTATGTACATAGGAAATATATAGAGGAATGATTATATTAAATATGATCAATATCAGATAAGTAGTTTTGATATCATGCAGTTTTTAAGTGAAACAATGGATTTTTTATTGGATTTTTTTTAATGGATGTTTTTCCTTAATATCACAAGGAACCAAGTCATAGTCAGTATGATAGGAGATTTTGGGGACATCTAACTGTATGCTGCATTTTTTATTCATAGTACCAATGGTTTCAAAACGTGCCTTGTTAACCGATGGATGCCCGGACGGCCCGGCAAATGGATGTACATTAAGGACCATGACTACAACTCAGGTGACTTATAGTCAGCTGAGCCAAAAAAAACAAAACAGTTAACACTGTTTGCAACATGTTCATTACTGGAGACTTGATAAATAAACCTGCCGTCAGCTGATGACATCAACCAAAGAGAAGTCAAACTGACCTTTGTGACATTACTGTTGTCTTATTAACACCTTTTGCAGCCATTTACATGGAGAGTCTTTAACGGAGATATGTACTGTCTAGCTGTACAGACTGATGCCATGCACCAATCACAGACAGAAAGAATACAGTAGAATTGCAAGGTGAATACTTTTTATTTCACATAAAAATAGCTTGCAAAATATTGGCGGGATTTGAGGATGAAAGTTACATGAAAAAAATAAAAATATTCTTAAAATTAAAAAATATGGCAAGAACATGTTGACATCATTCCTGGGACAGACTTAATAGAACCAATTAAAACTTACATTTTTTTAATGTTTGATATGAAGAAAATATAGTTTATGCACAAGAGGTAAAATTAAAACAAAAGTATGATATTAATAAATATTAATTTAGTAAAATTATTTTTAAAATTTCAGATAGGTCGATGGCTTGTTGGTGACAATGTAAATTAAGTGATGAATGTAGGTATTCACATAATAATAATAATAATAATGATGATATGTTATTATGAAACCATCTAGATTTCTGGATTCATATGCACAAACACTGTAATAATCCAGAAATCACAAAGACATCAAGGGGATCTCAACGGTTCTATATAGATTCCACTGCTTTGGTATTGAGGCACTGGCGATAATCGAACCCTGGACCTCCAGCTCCGAGATTCTAATACCTGGCATTACTTGGCTACATTACATCCTTCCCCAATCAGCAGGATAATTATGATCAATAAACCTTAAGTAGACACAGAGAGACAGTCATTTTCACCAGGAAGTAGAGAGTCCATCAAAATAAATAGCATTCCCTTACGTCAACCCTGTCTATACAACCATGCAATATTTCTCCTCCTATCAACTTGAAGCATGCCATTAATCTAGAAAAAAACCAGATATCTATTTTCAACACACTTTTGAAAAGTTTTCCCAAACTTTTAACATGTAATCTATATTAGACTTAATGACAAGACTAGAAAGTCAATATTAAAAAGCAAATGCTAAGGCTGTCTAAACAACTATCACCATTAATCAATGTTGGTAGTGAAGATCCTTAGAAAGATTTGAAGTGGCTCAGGCTTTACAGTGCAGGCATGACCAGACAGTGTGCATAGAGTATTGATTCAGAACATACCTCCGGGCCATACAGGAAAGTCTCTTTGTAAGGGTTGATGGCCACCAGGATGTCCCCGATGTAGGTCTGAAATTTATGAAGATCAGTTAAGGTTATATAAGTCTACACTTGTAAAGCAGCCAAGTGCCATGCTGATGTATTACAAATTAAGACTTACTTGTGATTTTCAAAAATATCTCAGAATACCAGGCAACCCCTATTGTAAAAATAAGGTAGAATAAGCTTACTGAATTGCCTACAGTTACACTAGACATCTTAAACTTACCCTTCATAAATACAAATTATTCTAAGGTGTCTTCAATAAAAACATATTCTCTCCAAAAGAAACATACAGCAAATGTATTTAAAGTGTCAATTTTTCACATGTTTATTTCACATTATTTTTTCACATTTTTCACTTTGGTCACTTTGGTTTTCTAAGGGTAAGACTTATTGTTAAAAAATCATGAAACAAATACATGAACAAAAGGTATATGAATAAGAAATCACAAGATTTTAGTTCAACAATATTTTCTCTGTCATTCAGTATTTTCTCTGTGAACTGGTAGTTACTACTAAGTCACGTAACACCCTGGGTTCAAGGGAGAGGGAGGGGGGGACAATTGCTTCCAGGTGAATAAAGAACAGAAATGACATTATTAGACTTTGGACAATAGTGTTGGTATAAAAAGAACAGTTTCAGTGTATTGTGAACTCTAAATCCTCCTTTAAGGGGCATGCTCTATGCAGCTTTTATACCAAGGCCCCACTCAAAAACACAAAACCAATTCAGTTCTGTGAAACTGTGCACCTTTCCACGCTGTGGCAATACTGTGTCACGAAATTTTACTTATATCAAAGGTATATTTATATAAAGATTAATGTGATTTTACAGTATGCTATTTATATAATTATTGTGCTGTATAGAAACATCCAGTTTTAATCCTTAAGCACATGATACTTGCAATCAGGTTATATGAATTATTTTGATCCTGGCAATTAACCCAGGACAGTTATATTTAGCAAGTTTAATCTTGGGACATGAAGCATGAGGTCAGTTTTGTTTACCTTATAGTTCAACCATAGTCTCAACAACAGCCAAATCTGTCTTGATTCCACATGTGAACACTAATTTGCAACCAATCATTTAAGATTTATGTATTTTGGTCAGATGATGTCTGTAGCCACCTACTAAAAATGTTAGCTGTTCCAGGTTATTTGAAGATAATGAGCTTATTTATTTTACATGAATTGTACAAATAGTTATTAACTAAACAAGGCACTCTCCATGACTTAGATGATGGCATTCATTATTATGTAGGGGCTGTCTGTGAAGGAAACCAGAGAACCCAGAAAAAAACACTGGCCTTGGATGGGCAACTATAACCCTGGATGGGCAACTACAACTATTATGAGTGGGGTATGATATTATGGTTACCCAAGCTGAACCAAAATTTAGCCGAGTTAAAATTTGACGAGGGAATTAATGTAAATAAGGGCGAGACTGAGTGCTTTGGTCCTAATTTATTTTGTGACAGAACTGCTGATATACACTAGATTCTCTCTTGTGGTAGCCACAAAACACTTGATGACATAGATTTCACAGCTGTGGTAGCTTAGATCGGTCTATTCCCATATCTGACACCTATATCCTAAATATGTTTTGAACCTTGTATGAAAATAGGCCAGAAAACACTGATCCTACAGTCAACTAATGTTTGCTTTGTTTTTAACCACTAATGTTTGTTTATAACATGTGGGGGGCTCTGGTGGTAAGTCAGATAAACAAGACTTTTGCAAATGGTGTTTTGCACCTTGTGACCTTTCAATTTCTGCACATATGCAAACAACCACCTTCAGTTACATGGCTTTTTTGTTTTTCAGTATGGTCACATATATCCTGATTATTAACGGTTTGTAGATAAACAAGCTTATACATTCATCACAGAGACATTATAGATGGTAATAATAACTTCCTGGCAGGAATGGCCAACAGACCATCCATATGAATGCAGAGCAAGCCATAAATCAGCGACACCAATTCTACCAATTAGGCAGGTGACCAGCTGGCTTTAAGTCTAGATAGACAGGATAGAGAGGCTTTTCTTGTGGAGGACTATATATAAGCAGTCTGCTAATGTCACATGTTCAGGAGAAAAAATGGTTTTGTATTTTGGAGATGGTGCTAAGCACCATGTTGCACCACTACCACTTCCTTGATAAAAAGTATCAAATTCAACACTTCATTATTATAGATCCATTACCAGACTGAAAGTCAGCTATCCTGTTAAACACTAAAGGTAACCTTTATGCTAATCTACCTGTATTTTCTCTGATTTAATGAGACAAAGGGATCAGCTCCAATGATGTTATCATCCAAGACTCAAATCTTGTTACAGTAATGATTCCAGGATGTCAATATTGTCATGAGTAACCCTATTTTATCTCTCCTGGCATGCAGCTGTTCAGATAACGAGCTTACCTTGATGATAATGATTCAATACAAGTAAAACATGAATACATCTTATCATAGTGTATATAATGTAACTTACATATATGACCCCTTTACGATATCGTTCTTGTAGATGTTCAAGCATTAGAGCAGCATCCAGCGTCACCAAGGACGCAAGGTCATCCACCTCCCCGACAGTGACCTTCACACTTCCCTTCATCTTGTGGGGTCACTGATCACCCTGTGAAAACGAAAACACAACATATTACGTGATCAATATTTACTGGCTGAGTCTGAGGATGAACCAGCATGTCTGGTGTATAGATCTATGTGTATAATGCCAGGCCGTAATGCAACATACTATATAGCTGGCCCTGTGCTGCTACAGTTAATAGACAGAGCTTTGTTAATAACAACCACACCCATGTGGTGCACACCTTGATTTTGTGCTATAAGAGACTCAGGGATCTATTAGCTTACATAATGGTTACACATTCAGTGCCAAAGGGATGTATGCCGGCTGACATTTTTAAAGGGGGGACATGTTTTACTTCCATCCCTCTTAGCCCTACTCTTCAGCCCAAGTGACATACAAAAACACGGTTATACAATATATCATTCATATTTTAAACTGAGAGATATAAAATAAAAGACCTTTTCTGTTTCACAAGTGACACCTATCAAAGATATTTAACATCTATGGTTTGGGGTAGTACACATGTAATGGAGTCAATGGCGGCTGAAGCATTTGTGTTTTGGGCCCTGTTGCATTAAATTGATTTAACATCAATACCAGCCATTAAAAGTTTAAACAAATTTGTCACATTTTAAAAAGTCTAACATTTTTTTATGTAAGAAATTTTATCAATGTTTCTGATTTTTTAAATGGTCTGTTGAGACATCTGTGCAATTTTTTGAAAATTTTTTGTGCTGTGTGGGTATATTCACACATTAAATTAGAATACGGGTAGTTGACAAGTGACAATGTGTATCTGCCAAAATCAGAGTGGGATGGGTGAAGTGAGGCATGGATTGAGTGGCATGGGGAAATAGAGTTAGATGTGTTACATATTAGCATGGATGTCTGCCACATAAACATGATTGAAGGTGGCCCTGCCTGTTATTTGAATGAGAAACTATCCAAGATGTATTCACAAACAAAATTTCAGGTGGAAAATATAACCACTGCCGAGATATGAGGGATTTTAACCCAAGGCAGACAAACGGATGGACACTGCAAAAATGGTTGCAGGTGGCGGCACCATTTTTGTGTATGTTATAAAGCTTTCCAAGGGCTACATTTGTGCAATTTTTTTTCCTGATTTATCAAATGAGTTCGAAGATATGTGGGTTAATGTGTCAAAACAGACGTACAGATAGCGGCTGGGCAGTGAGGAAAGGTCAGAGGTCAACCAAAAATGAGGGCGCAGCAGTTAACATGTGACCTGACCATAATTCTGCCTAGAGGTTAAGGAGGAGTTCTCCGAATACCTATGCAGCGGCGGCGGTGTGCAACTGAAACAGAGTATCCGCAAAACTCTGTTTTGGCGGATACAATTACCAATTTCAATAAACCAAAAGAATTATACAATGCTGTGTCACTGCCCAGGGTATACTTGCATTCTGTTTACTATTTATTTGTCCCCTGGACACTCAAGACTCAAAATCAAATTAACAAGATATCCTCATCTCCCCTGTACACTTCTGTTCACATATGCAGCCCTACACACAACAACACAAATGCACACAGTGCACATGGTCTATTGTGTAACAATGAGTGATACATAGAAAACATGGTCAGCAAGAATTGTTATAATAATATATACAAATATAAACATGGAAAACATGACAGTCTGGGTAGGTTTCATTCAGTTCAAATAGACGTCATCTGGACATTTCAGCAGCAGGAATTTCTGATGGTTTTAAAATTGTTTAAAGGTGTTACCCTTTTAAAACTCTGCACATCAAATGCTAAAAATGAATGGTCTGTGACATTCTTCATTTACTTTTTAATAAATCAAATTGAAATGTTTATACCTTTAAATTGGTGCTTTTTCAGGACAGAGAATCAATGTTAGGTATCATCTGTAAAATATTATGAAACGCTGTTCCAGCTACAGGATGTTTTCAATTTATCTTTATTTAAGTATGGCATAAGAAAACTCCAGTAAAGTAGATTCTAATGGTATAAAATAAATGTTACTAAATATTTAACATGAAAGAGATGACCAGAGCTGAAATGGTGATGAACAAAGAGTCATTGCTAGAGCTCAATATAACTGGAAGTCAGCTGTGCCAGGCCCATAAAGGAAACACAGGCATGTAATAAAATGTCTGTGAATGTAGCACACACCTATGTTTTATCACACAAAGCGAGCATAAAAATTGAAAACAAACATAAGCATGACCTCATCCTCAGCCTCTGGTGTATTGTATATATATATAATCAATGACCTGGTATGGCTATAAGCCAATGACTAATGTTACCTTTGTAATGTTAAGTCCAGAACTCTGAGATAGAAGGCATATGGGGATACTGACAAAGAAATGAGTAACTAGAGCACACTCAACAGACTGCATGCCTCCATCCACTTATTTGATGCGAAACAACTGGATCTTCCAACTGGATCCATGCACCATCTTGATCATCTTTAAAGAGTAATCATTGGTAATACTTAAGGCTCAAAAAAATTTTCTTCCAGAACACGTATGCACGCACGACCATTTTGTCTTAACACTGTTATGCATCATTTTATTGCTGCCTGATATACCAGAAATCTGTTGTTTGGTAATGATACTGATAAAATGCTTGGAACAACATGATGGCAAGGCCTGTAAAATACAGATGAATATCAGTATGAGGATGATTTTATCTGGCCCATATATATTGTGAGGAGGACAACATAGGTCCACACATATTCACTGTCACAGATGACCTTATTTCACCAAAAGAAATGTGCTAACAATTTTATATACACTCTCAAAGGTCATTTTTTTTAATGAAAAAAAAAAGAATAACATATATAGTCAGTTTATAAAATATACATTTGGTACAAGAAATATGTGACAGCAAAAAGTTTATTTCTTCTTTACAACCACTTCCTGCTAAAATAAATGTTCATTTAATATAAAGTGAAGGTGTCAGACTTTTTTGTCTTCATACCCATAAATAAATTCCTGGAAGGAATGTGGAGACTGGGACGACTGTTTAAGATGAAAAGACACAATGAACAATGTCCTTCCTCAAATGTCTGCCCTCCTCGCCATAGATTAGCCAGAGACACCCGCTCTACTTGGACTGGTTCTTGGCCTTGTGCCAGAACCAGTGGAATCAGAATAATGAGAGAGGTTGTCACATGATTAAAATTTGGAGCTGGATGCACAATGCAATATACCACACTCTCATTTGCCTGATTATGATTCTTTGTTTTGTACCCACCCTGGTGGTATGGCTCAGAAAACTTTGCCATACAAAGCAGCAGTTAAAAACGAAAGGAGACCTGGGACAACTGTAGTGCTAAAGTATGACTGCTGCCTGAGGAATGTAACAGATGAAGTCATCTTGCTTGTAAACAGAACATTTATGCTTGTCTATTGGATATTTTTATGAGCTTTTTCAAAATGTTGGTCCTGTGACTTTAACCAATGACCTTAAGCTTGTGACTGAAAATTCTGAGAACTTACTATCCTTGAACTTACAGTATTTAGATTATCATAACAATCTTTAAAAAAAGTGGGTCCAGTGACCTCTGACCAGGTAACCTCAAAATCTACAGATATTTCTTCCACTTTGGGCAGGTAAGCCATGTGTGAAAGATGGACAGTTTGAGATGAAAAGTTTGATTTACAGTGCAGCCTTAATCTTTTTCAAGATGTGGCTCCAGTGACCCTAAGCCTTTGAACTCCAGACCCAAAAAATCAAACTGTTTCTTACTTATGTGGTAGGTTATTAATAAATCAATTAGAAGTAAATCTCTCTATCCATACCAGAGATATACCTTCCATAAACTAATTTGTGAATGGATGGGCCCCTGTGACCTTGACCTTTGACCTAAAAATCATAAGGGTTCTTGCTTTAGTGATGGGCTACACAAAGTTTAAAACCAATATGTGTTATCATCTGGATTTGCCCCTGTGACCTTGACCTTTAACTTTGTGACCCAAACTTCATTCAGTAGGTTCTTTCCCTATTGGCAGGTCAGCTATTTGCGCAGGATGGAAGGTTTGGGATGTAAAGCTTGGCTTAAAATGCAGCCATAATCTTTTTAAATAAGTGGGTCCTGTGAACTTGACCTTTAACTTCAGACCCAAAAATTATTAGGGTTCTTACTTTAGTGGTGGCCGATACATAAGTCAAATTCATATGTCAATCCAACCTGGAGTTATTGTCTGGAAACAAATGTGTGGATGGACGGATGGACAGACAGACAGAAAAACAGACAGATGGACAGAATGGTTACTATGGAGCATCCACTTATGATCAATGAACAGACCAGGATTTGGGACACTTGATGAAACCACATGCAGCTGAGAAACTGAAACGATTGCTGTCATTTCATAGTAAAAAAAAATAGAAATATATTTGTAAAAATAAGATAAAATATAGGTAGCGCCACCAGTTTTGGGGAACTGACAGAACTATAGTCATGGTCAATATTCAATGCAAGATTTGTGACAATCTATGAACTAATTATCAAGATACTGGAGTTTTGTATCAAATTTTTAATTATTCTAGGGGGTACTTACAAGCCCCATAGCTTGACGGAAAATATTTACATTTGCCTAACGGCTATTTTTGAAATCCTGGTTAAATATATATGTTTTAACCAAGGATAAAGGCCCTAGTGAGCTAATTTAAGGTTTCCAAGGAAATTTTTTATTGACCTTCTTGGATATTTAGTTACAGGTTTCTAGGGTCAGCAGTTATGATTTGTGCTCTGCTAACAGATGGCCGGGCGCCCGGACAGATGGACGGCATGATGGACGACAGACATCTAAATCACCATATCTATACCTCAGTTGACTTTCAGTCAGCCGAGCTAAAAAACTGTCTGGATTGTCTGAAACCAGTAAGGAAACACCAAGATATAGGTCTGATACAGTAGAACTATTTTGCCTTGGAACAGGTGTGCACTCTTGGTATGGAGCATACCTGTACCATTTCTGCCAGTTGTTTTCCCTGTTTATTCGTAAGTTTGTTCTTTTAAAATACCCTAAATAAGTGGGTGTGGGGTTTTAAATAGACAACTGGACTACTAATTTTCAGCTGGCATGACTATAAAAATGGGTTGTAGAGGCCTGTCCGAGACTGGGGTTTTCTTCAGTGTTTCCTCCATCTCTACAGACCATCAAATGCTATTCCATCTCTAGATCTGCCTTAGGGAGTGTCCAGTATCATTTATTAAAACTATTTGTACAATTCAATCCTTATAAAATGAAGAAAGAAATCAAAGTGATGTCTATAGATGGCTGTGTATTGCACATCAGATGAGGCCTCCCTAACATTTCATTCAGGTTAAGGTTTATATGGCTGAATGATGTCAATCATGATTGCTAGTATGACATTATTCTGATCAATAAACCACAAGGTTATATTTTCCCTAGGAAAAGGCATTGCACCAGAATAATCAGAAACATCAATAATAAAGGTTTATAGGAGTTATGTAAAAAACTTCACTTCCCTGTTGACACAGCATATGGTTTCAAGTCAGAGCTATTTACTCTCACTCCCTATGAGGAAACCACCCAATATGTCAATCTGCAATGTTGTTGGGAGAAGGTTATGTGACAAGACTGGTCTGTTTGTCTGTCTGTGTGCAAAACGTGTATGGAATCCAAAGGTGGATATCCGGGAAATGTTTTGTAGTGAGGTAGTCACTGATTGTACTAGTATGATTCTTATGCTGACCATGATTTTAATGTAGGTGAATTCTTAATGTTTGTTCGTTTTTATGTAGGTGTAGTCTTAATGTTTGTCTGTTTTTATGTAGGTGAAGTCTAATGTTTGTCTGTTTTGATGGAGGTGAAGAATAATGTTTGACTGTTTTGATGTGGATGAAGTCTTTATGTTGGTCTGTTTCAATGTAGGTGAAGTCTTAATATTTATAAGTTTTAATGTATGTGAGCTCTGAATGTTTGTCTGTTTCAATCGAGGCAAAGTCTTAATATAATATTGGTCTGTTTCAATGAAGGTGAAGTCTTAATGTTTGTAAGTTTTGATGTAGGGGAAGCCTTAATATTTGTCAGTTTCGATGTCTTACTAGTAGGCAAAGTGGTAATGTTTGTCTGATTCAATGAAGGGGAAGTCTTAATGTTTGTCTGTTATCAAACAGATCTGTCAATACCACTGTGCATAAGATATTCATGAATAGCATACAGGTGGCTTTCACAACATTTTCATAATATTCTGGATTATTGTCAACCATCACTCCATAAAGCTACGAATCCTTTTAAGCAGCTGCAGTTGCAGTATGCGGTTGCAGCAAGGCAGATTCCATTTATGATGTTGCTTGCAGTTGCCTTTAAAATGAACATTTGTATATGTGACATAATTAATATATATATATATCTGCATTGTCAAATTGGCTGTAAATGATTAATAATAAACCAGCTTCTTGAATCACCAGTGAATGACAAGTAAATGTTTTGAATATTTACAATGATTTTATTTGATGTTTATAGGTGGTAAACGTTAATCCTTGAGGCACATACTGATAAGCACATTATAATCATGAGTAAACCCCTATGTGACATATATAAGGCCTAAATAAAAAAAAGGTATGGTTCTCAGGCACTTTTTTTTCAGAAATCAATGTGGGCGGGCGGTATTTTTATTTTTAATTTTTTGGTATGTTTTGATAAAAATGGCAAATGATTAGGGAAAAGCATGATAATAACAGATTTATTTTGCTAAGCAAGTAAAAGCCCTACATAAAAAAGGAAATTGTATGATTTTATCTCCTTGAAAGAAATGTCTGAGCGGTTGCGGCACAAAATTGGTAAGTTTCTATTGAAAATCAAAATAAAAATGTTTGATGCGGGGGTTTAAAATTGATGCGGGCGGTGCCTGAGAACCATACCTTTTATTTTTTTTGGCCTAATTCAGTGGGATTATTCTTCTGACCTCCTCCATTTAAATTTTTGTCAGATCATTTGCTACAGGATCAGACAAAAATTTTGTTGGATGATGGGTCGGATAAATTTCATGACCGCAACCGCATAAAATGAATCGGTCCTTCATGATATCACTTGTTAGACTCTATCTGCAACTGTACCATAGAGGCAACGGCAACTGCTTTTAAGGAACCGTAGCTTAAGCCCTCATATCAAGACATAGGTGTTCAATCAGGTTACCAATCAGTTATTTATCAGGTATTTAAATCTCTTTTAAACTTATTAAAACGATAGGTAAATTATGTGGCAAAATATCTTATGATCTAGTAATGAGCACTAGAGTCCATATTGCGTAATAGCTTTAGTACAAAATTTAAAGTACGTTCCTCAAACTAAAAGCTGCTACCTACCAGTAACAGACCATCATGTTCACACCATAGTTAATTAACAGCTCTTCCTCATCCTATACAGTTCCCATTAAATAGACGAATATTTTCATTAAATATATATGTATACATATAAATATATATTATTCACATATATCAATATTTATGTTATAAAATTATTTAACAGATTTACATAATCATATAAAGTGGGGTTTTTTACTATATAATGTACATGATCACCAAAAAACATGTCCCACTAGGCTGATATTGGAGCTTACTTTTCAGATACCAATTGATATCAAAGCAAAAGCACTTAAATGACCTTCTTGACTGGTTCTTGTATTTCCTGTGCTTATAGAGAAACATTGCCTCAGGGCCTTTTTTATTCTGTACCTGGATTCCCCTATGGTTTCTTTAATCTGAACACTCATATTAAATTAATCAAAGTGTTCAAGATGCCCCCTCATAAATAAATCATCCATGTTGAGTCTTGTGTTCTTAAAGGGGTCTATTCCCATATCTGACATCTGTTAACTAAGTATAATACCTTGAACCTTTCAATAATAGGCCAGGAAAAAATGAGCCCAAAGCTTACAGACTTTTCATTTTATTTATATCCTCATGTTTATAACATAAGGGGAGGGATATTGTCAAAACCATTCAACAAGGATATCTTCCAGTAAGTCAGATAAACCAGTTTTCAAAGGGTGTTTTGCAATATGGACAGAGACCCATCACTAAAGTTCAGCATTAAAGAAAGTCAGGTGAGCTATATTAAAAGTTAAGTAAATGTAAGGATACATTACATTCACAAAGTTCTTAATAAAATAACCTACATTTATGCATTAATAAAATCCATTAATCATTTGTTCATTTTTAAAATTCTTTTTCTTTATTTATATTTGCATGGGCCACAAACTGCATTAGATGTACAATAAACTAAAATCATCCAGGCTACTCAGGTAACCACTTCAAATATGATCTTTCGTTCAGGTCAGATAAAAAAAAAGAACTTCCCTCTTACCTGGATTGAAGCCCTTATTAAGTTGGCGTGTATGTAGTAGGCTTATCTAATGTGTGAACAAAATGTTCAAAGTCACAGGAAATGACTATCAAAAGTTTGATGCACCCATATGATGCAAATCCAATCTACCTGTTTACTTATGGTGGCCTTAATGCAACAAGTACTGTATATGGGAAGAAATCCTAAGTTTAAAAATGGTCAGGTTAATATGTAAAATATTTATTTTACTCAAGAGAATATGTATAGGCTTATTTGTGTATGTACATATATGTCAAGATCTATTATATTCTTCTGAATACAGCAATAAAATAAGTAAATTTTTATAAATTAGCAACTTGTATGTATATTCTAGTAACCAGGGTTTCAGTTTTTCTATAATTGATTAGATTAATTATAAGATTAGATATATCTTAGATTAGATTTGTCTTGTTTATTAGTCCTGTGTATTGAAGGAACAGGTGGGGGGAGGGGTCTTTGTTGTCACTGCTTGTGGCTGAAAAAAATGTGAAATTATAAGATTCATCTTATTTATAGAACAGTCTGTCAACAGAAATGGGGCGGGGGGGGGGGGGGGGGAGAGAGAAAGGCTCCCTGTGGTATTAACTGCAGACAGTCTGATCAAGCTCAACAAGAAAGAGGGCTTGCCCAAGTGATGGCATTACATAATAACACCCTGGGGAGCATAGAGAGCTGCACTGTATGACCTACAATGACCAAAGTGGACAGCTTGACAATGTAAGTGAATACAACAAGAGCCTCCAATAAAAATACAATAACTAGCCTAATTTTGCAGATTTTATTTTCAAATTTCAGAATTAAACAGATTAAATCCTTATGTGTACATGCTGTAAAAATTAAATCCACAGTGCTTACAGGAAAATATGTGCCATGGCCAAAGTTGGGCAAAATTTAAGGTACTGATTTTATATTTATGCTAATAACTTAAATAAATTGAAAAATTCAGATCTAATTTTCCTTATTCAATAAATCTTGATTAAATGAACTTATATCCCTGAACAAAAGTCTCTAGCATCAGCAATATTAAGTTATGTGAGTAAATAAATTTCCTAATCTTTTACAAGGTGCATTATGTGTGGGCCCATTACTTAAACAAATTATGCAATACTGACCTAATTTTTTTAATGTACATACGAAATTCATATCAGTGGTTTTGATATAAGGCAGTCTTGAACTGTAACAATGGGTTTTTAATGGAAAATGGAGGTTTTTCCTTAATATCTCAAAGGAACAAAGTCTAAGTGACCCAATTTTCAGTATGGTAGGAGATTTTAGGGACATCTAACTTTATGCAAAATTTTGGATTTGTAGGTTCAACGGTTTCAAAATGTGCCCTGTTAACGGATAGACGGCCAGACGGCTGGAAGGACGGACGATGGACAAAGGACCATGACTATAGCTCAGATGACTTACAGTCAGCTGAGCTAAAAAATGCTGCATTTCTGACAATGCCATATGGGGGCGATGAGCTGCCTTGGCAAAGGTCTGCACTCTCTGAGTGCAAATCTCTAGTTACATATAAAAAGGAGAAAAATATATGGCTTTGAAAATATTAGGCCAAAACAAAAATAAGGTTTGGTTCTCAGGCACTTTTTTCAGAAATCATTGCGGGTGGGCATTTTTTTTATTTTTCCAATTTTTTTGTATGTTTCGATAAAAATACAAATGATAAGGGAAAAGCGTGATGATAACAGATTTATTTTGCTAAACAAGTAAAAACAAAGAAAATTTAATCAAAATTGTATGATTCTATCTTCTTGAAAGAAATGTCTGAGTGGCTGGAGCTCAAAACTGGTAAGTTTCTGTTGAAAATCAAAATAAAAATATTTGATGCGGGGGTTTAAAATTGACGCAGGCGGTGCCTGAGAACCATACCTTTTATTTTTTTTGGCCTTAGTATTGAAAAATACTGATTAGCCTTGTCTAGGGCTTGTGTTATAAATTTTCTAAGATCTAAACATAAGGTTTACCTTCTTATAATAATAATATGAAAAATTCCAAATAAGATAGATTGTCCTAAAAAGAAATCTCTACAGCCTAAAATGAACTATTATTTTCACTAAAACTTGACATAACTCAGGGGTGCAATGGATCCAGGATTTAGGAAATTGAGGGGTCCAACCCACGAGGACTTATGATAAAACCTAAAAAAAAGTCCCCAGGTCCAGAAAAGGAGGGGGGAGGGTTAGTCCAGGCTGCAATATTGGTCTCAAACCCTTTAAAAGGTTTGCAGCTGCTGAAAAGGGTGGGGGGGGGGGGGGGGGACTCCTTCCCTGGATCAGCTTCTTTAAGTCCCAGTCAGTGACCAAGTAACTAACATCATATGCAGTGTAACCAAATATTCAAGGGGGGGGGGGGGGGTTATCCAATAGTAGACCAACATAGGGTTCTCCAAAGTACTATAAAACATCCACCACAAGGAAAAGTTAAAAAAATATATTAAGCAATATTCTCTAAGCCCTTAAAATAATATCAATATATCTTTTTATTACTTCTGTTTATATGGTATGCATGTTGGAATTTTATGCTTTACGAATACCAGTAAGTGAAAAAACACTAACATAACTATGCACACATTGCATTTTTGGTTTGTATTATTCTCTGCACTTTTTTCATACAGTGTTATCAATATTGCTAATAACCTGAATAGCCTATGATTATCTAAATAATATTCTTTAATAAACTCTTTATAATGGTCATACTAGTACAGGAACTAACAATATGTTATATTCATTTACAATATTCGGCACATAAATGTTTACTTGTATATATACTGCTGAACATGTTTAAAATATCAATTACTATCAGGGCCATGTGTAAGTTCAGTATAATATTCTGAACAAGCCATCCTGAATAAAGAAATATTAATAAATAAAATTAAAAAAAAAATAAACAAAAGCTCAATTCAGTGGGTTTTTTCAGTACTCCCATATATCATTGCCTGATTTTGTTTTTCCAGGTACGACCAATGCAAAACTTCAGGGCAATTTGGAACCAACACCAAATAACAGACCAGGAATCTTATTTACCTGCTCAAATCCTCCCCGGCAGACAGTGCGATTCCAACTATTGTAAAATCCAGGGACACTGCAGAAAACAGCGTAATCTTTTATCTTTATGATGATATCAGAGTAAAACCATCCAGTTTTATATGTATGAAGTCATAATACAGCGGCTCCCATGCAGTTCCATGTATATACTCTGTAGGCAGTGGTTCTATCCGTGTGTATGTATTACTATTAGTCATGAAACGCTCCAGTTCTTTTTCCACAACAAGGAAATACTCACGGTTGCGTATTTACTTACGGTAGGCCAATACATTTGGGCTCAATCGCAACTGTGACCCTGGGCGGGTCGCCTATTTCTTCGCGGGGCCACCTTTCTGATGCTAATACAGGTCAACCAGTTCGGTGTTGTCACATTAAAGCACGTGCATCACGCTTGGCTGGGCCGACCAGTCACGCCCATTTGTGTGACGTCTTCACGGAAAGATACGTCACCCAGTCGATGCTGCGATTCATACCTGAACTCGTAACGAACCCATCGTGCATGTATATTAACACATCCGAATGTAATAAGTTATCATGCTTTGTTCAGTCAATAGTCCATTTCGGCTTCATGGACGAGAATAAACACAATCTAGCAATCAGTTCAAAATTCTACGCGGTACGTGTTGCAGGAAATACAAGAACGGATATCAGCCTGCATGAACTTAATCTTATCACTAACGACGGTTGAGATGAGCACTTCACCAATACTCGCAAAAGCTATAGGGATAATAAATTAATGATTTGGGATAGACGTGCTTTATCTCAAAGTCAATGCCCCATTTACTTTCCTTTTGCATACACGCACGCACTCAATTGATCTTAAATTGGTGTTTTATGATGGGTTGACGTTCTATATTTGACTGTACGTGGAATATTACTTCCTAAAATTCATTAAAGCCTAATCCCCATTTACTCCTGTGAGTATATATACACATATACGTAAATTTACTGACGTAAGTATAATGTGTCATGGGAATTGATTTACATATGTGAGTATAAATACTCCTGGAGTATACTGACATGAGTAAAAGTATATTTGCACGACCTCAGGAGGTGATGCAAAAGTATATTTGCATGCAAGTAACTTTACTTATTAAGTAAAGCGTGTCATGTGAACAAAATACCCTTTTGCATATATAGGCAAACTGACATTTTTTAGCTCAGCTGACTAAAAGTCATCTGAGCTATAGCGATCACTCTTTGTCCTTCGTCCTTCTGTCTAGCTGTCCGTCCTTTAACAGGGCACAAATCGTAACCACTTGACCTAGAATCTTTAAACTTGACATCCAGGGAGGTCCATAAAAAATCTCCTTAGAAACTTGAAATTAAGTCTCTGTTACCCATATCCTCCAAGTTATGGTACTCCTAAGTACTCCCCGCCCCCAGAATAATGCAAAATTTAATGTAAAAGCTCAATTATCTGAACAACTAATGCATTGATCACCATGATTCTTTGCATGCATAATGATCATGTTTCATCAGTTCCTGCAAACAGGTGGCACCACCTGGTTTTTTTTTTACAGATTTTTTTCTTCTATTCTTTATACCCCTAAAGATGTAGTTTTCTGTTAACAGGGCAAAAACTGTAACCGTTGGTCCTAGAATCTTCTATATATCACTTAACATACAGGGAGGTCCCTGAAAAATATCCTTGGAAACCTGAAATTAGGTCTTTGTTACCAATATTCTCCCAGCTATGGGGCTTATATGCACCCCCTAGAATTATTAAAAATTGATACAAAAGTAGGGCACAAATCATAACCTTGGACCCAGAATCTTCTTACTTGACATCCTGAGAGTTCCTCAAAAGTTCTCGCCAGTCACCTGAAATTGGGTAACTGTGATCTATATTCTCAGAGTTTCGGGGTATGTTTTAGCACCCCAGAAATAATGCAAAATACCGAATTGCCAGATTCCTCAGGAAAGGCTGCATGCTTGCATTGTAGTCAAATTTGGTGTGCTAATGGGTCTTGATGAACTTAAGCTAATATGCATTAACGATGATGCCACCTACATTATCTTAATTAGTTGCCTGTGCAAGGAAATATTGTCTACTTGTCAGGCTGCTGAGCTTCATGACCCATGGGTCACTCGTTATGTTACAAATTGACTTATGATTAAGTATTCATTAATTTAAACCAGCAATTCATTCGCTCTTCTAGGTCAAGATCGGAATTTATATTCAGTGTTCAAAATTATAACAAAAAATATTGGTTATAGAGTTAAAAGTGCATTGTACATGTTTTTATATGAAAACTATGGGTTTTCTGATAACGGTTGATTTGATCTAGATTTTAAAATATTTCCGGTTTCGATTAAAAATCATTTATTCAAACATAAATGTGTAGGCTTGAAGCATCATGTTAAAATATGGGTAAACCCTAAGACTTCTCATATTCTTAATTGGGGGATACTTGCTTTCGAAATTATATGCTTTTATAGAAGATTGGCGTTTTTTTAATTTTCTCCCTTAAACATCTTCCTGTTTAAATGGATCCATTTTAGCATTTTAGTGCATATGTTTACAACTCAATGTGTTTAAAATTTCATGTTTTTAGGAATATCATTTTCAAGGTAGATATATAAAACCAATATTTTATTAATATTTAAAAGTCATCAGCCAGTTACGGGAAATAAAACAGTTTTCCCACGTTGTAGGGAATATGCTTAAGTTCCAGAATATATATAAGATAATCATTGAACAACAGTTGAGGTAATTCCAAGGGGAACAGAAACAATATTAAAACAGACTTAGGGACAGTTCTTGGATGGTGATGTAGAGAAAAACAAACATTGCTAGTTTTGTCTTTGAGGCACTGATAGAGAATTAACCAGGTACCTTCATCTCCGACATCAATTTCTGATCCACCAGGCTTCATCCTTCACTTACGCGTCATCCATGTTTAATTAAATAATGTTTAAGACACAATGATGTTCCATTAAACTTTTAAATATACGGAGGTGTATCGCGGTCCATCCTTCCGTGCGCTGCCTATCTGTTAATAACTTTTCTAAACAATGGCACCACGGATACAGCCAATATATGTTATAAATGTTTATGCTGGTCCAAGTGAGTTACAGTTTTTGTTAGCGTGTGTATTATCTGCGTTTTTGTGTGCTAAGGGCCGGTTGGAAAGTGTAAATTTTTAGCATTGTGGCATGTTACATCATCTTGGTAAAAGTAATAAAAAGTAATAAAAAATGAAAGTGTAGGCTAAATCATAACATATGTCCCTCACATTTGAAGAAAACTGTTTACACACAGTTTCTCACAACATTTGCAGATATATTGGATTTAATTTGCAAAGATTCTACCATTCCCATTCAGTTTAGACTTATAGACTTTTCATGCAAAAGACCTGTGTGTTACGTCCTTGTCCGGATTGTCCAATTCCCGAATGTCCTATCCTGAAACTTCCGTCCACCGTGGAATAGAATAATTCTTATTTCTATAGCTATACTCTCTCCAAAGAGGAAATATTCACACGTGCGCTTTGGGTCCTTGGGCCCTTGTTTTACTCTTATAGTGTGTTTAATTGTCAGTTAACATACCTGAAAATTAATGAAATTTCGAACACAATGTAAATATACTTCAAGTAAAATTTTACTCACGGACTATTTTTACTCACGGACTTAAATTTACTCCATATGCAAATATAATTATATGAGTAAATGTCTGCATGTGAATGGGGCTTAAGTCACATACATGGCACAATAAATATACGACAGGTCTACGACAAAAAATTGGGGTATTTCCTTGGGTAGTCATGGGTGTATCGTACGAAATTCAATTCAGGTGTTTTGAGACGGAAAAAAAAACTGTCGAAGACCCTTGTCCATGAAACATTTATGAAAATAAAGTGATATCAATCTACAACGTTTGATAAGGTTGAACAAAGTATGGACTTGATCAAAACGTTGATGAAATGTTAACAGTTCGTGTGTTGCTGATTTCTGGATCTGTGCTTACACATTATTTTGGCTTATATGCGATGCCGATTTTTTATAAACAAACTTAAAAAAATTAAAGGTCAGTAATTACTTTTTTAACAAGAGGCCGAGGCCCCGTATTTAGGACAGGAAAAAGGGGACGGTCCCAGAAGGAGGGGCGTTTGGTTCAGCCTCTCTCCCTCTTTCTTCTTCTCTTGTGTATGGTAATGGCACACCAGTATATATAAATTGGGCATCGTTATACAACACTCAGTGAGTGCATTCCTGTGCTAATACCTGGTTTTTTATCTAGATCAGCTCCAACAACAATTTAGGCAAAAGACGTATACCTCTTTCTTTATATGCATCAACACTACCAAAGTTGTCAATTAGATAACAGTAAACTGTGCCGATGAAGGTTCCTTGCCCAGATACCTAAATTAAAAAAATAAAGTCCTGTACATCAAAACCTTCAAAATGCGTCACCCGCAGAAGCAATAAGCTTTGAATGGATATCGAAGAGAATTTAGTTAATTTAATCTAACATTATGTTTTTAGGAGTTCACAAATCATTGAAGGCCAGCCGTGAGCTCAGAAAGAGGTAACGATGTATGCACCAAGGATGACGCGACATCTGTTAGTGAATTGAAGAACCAAAATGTGTATACCCAAATCTGATTGCATATATGCGTGTATGTTTTACACAGTAACAAAATAAATAAATACCCCAGGTAGACTTTTCGGATAATTTAAGTACCTAATTTAGGCCCTGTATGAATGGTCTCTCTATCTATTTAAGGAAACATTTCATCGATAGAAAAGTTAACACCTTGTTATCATTTAAGTAAAAGACAAATGTCAACACTGACATTTGCAACATACTACGTGACACCTGGTTACTTTTCACTTTGCTATTTTATAGAAACAGATGAAACTCATCTGCAAGGCGGACATAACCGTCCGCCCACTGTGATGACGTATTTAAAAGTGTCAAGCGAATGATCCTTCAATTTTCACAGGCAGTATCGTCATTAATTCATATATATAGTTTTAGAAGTGGGAGACCTCAAGGGCTTCATGCACTAATCATCATTGTATGCATGGTCATGACAAATAGTCTGGTTCGTTGGTCAGGGTGACCATGCGCGATGGACCAGAAATTGTGCAGTTCATGCGCATCCCTCTGTAAAATCGCAAAGCAGTTAACGCTCTGGTCCGAACGGCAGGTTTATGTAATATAGAGTGAAGAAAGTATAAGATTTGCCAAATCAGGCTGACCTGAAAAAAATCTTCATGGTAAATTGTTGAAAGTGCTATCTCAAAAACATTAAATTTGAATAAAGAACAACACAATGCAGCATGAAATAAATTATTTTTTTTTGTTTTTCTTTTGGCAGGAAATAACAAAGGTGTGAAAAATATATGCCTCGGGTCATATTTTCCTGATGAATATGACTAAAAAGGCTATAAAATTTCATATATATGAAAGTTCCATGTTATTGCATTATCTGAAACTGAGGTATAAATGTATATAAAATCTCAGGAACTTGATTGTTCTGAAAGAATCCTCATGTCTATAAGGTCAAATTTAGGTTTTCATGGGGCTTTTTCTTATATTTATATTTGAATGGTATGCCTGACTTAGTATATTATAGTTGTATACAGAATGAAGACAAAAAGGTAAAATACATGTACAACAGAGCATCATTTATCCCAACACTTTTTATCCGAAATCCTTCATCAAAACTAAGAAAATCTGATCGTTTATGCGAAATCTGAGTAATAAGAAATATCCGAAAAATAAGTATAAAAAGATAGTCTGTTTTCAAGTAAATGTACATGTGTGGCTACAGGTATCCGCCAAATCACAGAGGCATGGTAAAAGTAAGGGATGGAAAGTCTCCTGACGTGGCAACCCTCCACATTTTAGCATTAGAGATGCCCAAGTATCCCAAGCCGCACGGATGGACGAAACTAAAAAATATGTTGGTGGTACCACCAGTTATGTGCACAAGATAATGCCATCCTAGATCTATCAGCTTTTAAAATTTCAGGTCGAACTACTCCTGAGATAAATGTAAATTTATTTCACGAATGAATGTGTGAAGGGGTCGTCACCTGTCTTGTGTATGAAAAAGTTATCCAAGACGGACGGACATGCAAAAAAACTCAGCGTGTTACATTGGACGACTTGTGATTTTCAATGAAAACAAATCTTCAGATTAACATCAGATAAAATCGATTGTAGATGGCGCCACCAATCTCTTAAACAGATCAAAGCAGTCCGAGATCAATAGGCATGCAAATTTGCAGGTCGCTCTATCAACTCACTCCTGAGATAAATGCATGGATGTATTGAAGGTTTATATGATTGTAGATGGCGCCACAAGTCTTGTGTACAAAAAACTACACAAGATGAGGGGATTCAGAAATTTTAGACCGATAAGTCAACCCACTCCTTGCATGTGTGTGATTTTCACTTCAAACAGATGCACTCTGGGGCCCTGGGAAAGGTGGTTTGAAGTAATCGAGTAATTACCGCCACCTAGTTCACCAAAAGTGTAACTCCTAGGTAAGAAATTATGTTCCTAGCACGCTCGCCAGTTATGTTACGGTCCTCATTTGCGCCGCTGATCTGACTTGCCGGACAGCAACATATAAGTTCAGACACTTATCCTCATAGGTAAACAAAAAGACGTTATAGGTGTTATAAAGGTGCTCTATTGATCCGAATCATGGCATTATATACACTATGTACAATAACAAACAAAATTATAGGATTAACACATAATGAAAGCTAAACAAAGTCTCTGGTATACCCTGTAACACAAATAACATAACTGAAGTACTTCCCGTTCGGCGCTCACAAAATGTTTTAGCAGTTCACAGTTCAACGTTTACCGAAAGTCCAAGGTGGCTCACTCGTAACACAAAAGTTCATGGCAGGTCCGCCGACGCATCATGATAATAAGTCCAGAAATTCATGGTATGCTGTTGGGAGGTGGCAACAGCCAGGATATCCTGTAGTTTTATAATAAGTCCTTTGCGAGTTTCGAGTGTTATTCCCTTTTATGAGGCAGTACGAGTCACTTGACCAGCAAGGTGCTGTTGTGCGCGCTTTCTTCTGTTGTCCTCGATAATACAGGACAAAGGGCTTGACAAGACTTGGTTGCTTGACACAAATAAGGTCAATAATAACGACCGGGGTCGCCAAAACGTCCAGACCACAGGGGGAGATCCACGCGGGGCGACACTAATCCAGGTCGAGAGACTAAGTCGCAACAATACAAAAACAACTGTAGGTGGCCCCACCAGTCCTGTATTCAAGATAAAGCACTCCAAGATCTATCAATATGCATGCATATGTTCTACGAATATGCGATTGTAGATGGCAGCACCAGTCTTGTGTACAAGAAATCCACGCAAAATTGATGAACATGCAAAATTTCAGGCCGATACGCCAAAGCACTCCTGAGGAAGGTGGCTCCACCAGTATTGTATCCGACAAGCTATAAAAGATGAATAAACGTGCACAATTTCAGGCTGATACACCAATCCACTCCACTGATATATGCGATTTTCACTCTAAACAAAATTATGAATAGACGCTATACAAAACGATTCTATGTTTCTCCAAAGTGCTGTTGTACGAGATTAAGACATCAAGGATCCATGGACATGTCAAATCCCTCCTGAGATAAATGCATGGGTGTATTCTACGTATACGTGATTAAAGGTCGCGCCACCAGTCATGTTAACGAGAACATTTTGAAAGATGAACGGACATGTCAAATTTCAGGCAAATACATTAACAATCTCCTGTGATTTCCTCAAAACCATATGCACGGGTGGCGCCACGCAAAAAACAATTGCAGATGTCTTGAGTACGAGGTGAAGATATAAAAGATCTATGAAAATGAAAACTTCCAGCCCAATACATAAAACCACTCCTGAGATGTGTGGTATTATTACTAGAAAAGACGCAAAGGTAGACAGTATGCAAAAAAGATTGTAGGTGGCGATACAAGTCATTGTTAGGCACGAGTTCACATGTGACCCAATAATTATGGTGCGTTTCAGAAAATTCGGTACTTGGGTTTCGTCGGAGTTCTTCGTAGACGAACGCGGCGGCAGCGGCGGAACTCATGTGAAATCAAAGTATCCGCAAAACTGTGTTTTGGTGGATACAGTTAATGGTGGTTAATTTGTGTACCCGACCGAAGGTATCTTAGGTACGGAAAATTTTCACTTTTAAATTAGGCAGCCGAGGCACTCAGTGACTACGCCCCGCCGACTGTGTCTTTCTCGGCTCACTTTTAAATTAGGCGGCCAAAGCACTTGACCACGCCCCACCGACTGTGTCGTTTTCGGCTCACTTTTAAATTGGGCAGCCGAGGCACTTCGCCCCGCCGACTGTGTCGTTCTCGGCTCACTTTTAAATTAGGCAGCCGAGGCTAGGGTGATTAAACAGAACAAACAAAATGTTACACAAGATATTAACTGTTAAAATAACAACAAATATTGTTTTAAATAACAAGGACAATTGAACAATAATTAACTTTAATCACATTCTTTGTAAATAAACTTTCTATTGAAGATTTTTTTCATTTACTTCCTTTTTCTCAAAACCCTTTTTCCATCACGGCATGTCATTTGAGTTATCATGGAGGCGACGCATGACATAAATTAGCTATACAGGTTTGACACCGATTGATTCAGAGTTTTTTTATGGGGACGTTTAGCAATAATATTAAGGTATTGCGTGAATAGTTCGATTGCAATCACTTTATAATCTCACATTATGAGTCATTTAAAATTGATTGCTATATCCATACAACTTTTAAACTGCAATGGAGGATGACAGATGACACACATATATATATACTTAGAATGTCAATTTGATTGATAAAGGGAAAAGTCATCAAACTGCACCCTCTTTAGATCATATATTTAACCATTCAACTGGGGAAATCACTGCTGACTAGAGCAGTAAAGATGATCCAAGTAACGACCGGCCTATTTCATTAACAGGTCAAGTAACGGAAATTCTAGAAAAGTTTGTTTAATCAAGCCTTTTTACTTTTTTTTAACAGCAAAATCAATTTGCACATATAGTTTTCATGGAAAATTTATTGTCACAATGGCTTGCATTAGTACTCGCAGGTCACGTGCTTAGACCATTAACTCCAACTGAATAGCCGAATATAACATTTATATTACACTATAATTAAGGTGCCCCTTTGACTTCAAAACTACATAGCATATACGTTTAAAGGTGCCCAACCACCTGAAAAGCATGTTGAATTAACACGAAAGGTACGTTCTTCCCTTTAAAATAAATCTGTATCTACCAAAAAATGCAATGAAACCGTTTGCTTACTCCTGTAAACGAATGATAAAAACAGCGGACCGGGCGCGATCACATGTGTCAACATAAACACAGCGCGTGTGATGCCCGACCACAACTCGTGTCAATCAGGAGATCCACTGACTAACCTGGCCTAAAAAATGTCATACATGTCGCGCTGGCTGAAACATCGGGTGTTGCGGCTAACAATCAGAATTCCGGTCACGCGGCCTTGTTAGGGTAAACAGACACAAGTGGACTGTGTTTACCAACACGTAGAGCCATAACAAGGTCTTAAACATCCGTATGCAATACTAAGACTATGTGCTGGGGTGCATTTGCTGGAAAACTGTTGTATATATTAAGCAAAACTGAACTGTTACTGTGAAAGAATAGGCATAATATTGCTCCTGATTATGTCCCTTTAATTATATTTGACACGAGAAAAGGAAATAAAATATTTCTCTTGAAAAAAAAAGGATTCGAGGCGTTTTCAAGCTGTGTGTGTGTATGTGTCTTTCTATATCCCCCCCCCCCCCACTCATGTCTGCTAATATATTTTCTCTTAGCCTTATGTGTTTTCCAACCGGGTCTTTATCTTATTAGGCATATATACTCTTTAAACACACTTTTCGTGATTAAAATTCAACTTTACCATTAACTAATATTGGTTTTCAGATTGAGATATGCGTCATTTAGAGATTTTAGTTTTTACATTATATGAATAAATCGTATCCAGGATTTAGGAAAAGGAGGGGTCCACCCCATGAGGACAAATGAAAAAAAAAACTAAAAGAAGGTCCCCAGGTGCTGAAAGTGTGTGTGTTTTGGAGGGGGGAGGTATCGAAGCCACAAACATCGTCCTGAAACCCTTAATAAAGTTTGAAGGGGGGGGGGGGTGCCACTATGAAAATAACACCTCTTTCTGCACAGGCAGACACGCTCTCCGTCTAGGAAATGAAAGCCATAGAGAACAGGATATTATGCATCTAATTCCAGATAAGATTCCCCTGGAAATTTATGTGAGAAACCCAACCCAATAAATTATAATTAGCAATTAAGGAACTTTATTGTATCAGCCAAAACAGAGTTTTGCGGATACTGTTTTCAGCCCACCGCCGCCCCTGTCGCCGCCGCCGGAGAACTACGTAACCGCTGGGCAGAATTTTACGAAACCTGGGATTATGTTCGGGTCACATGTGAACTGCTGGGCCGACTGGACCATCCCTCTTCTGGATCCGCTTCTGTAAATAACATACATAAATTTTAATTAATTTGCATGCACACGTTTGTCTTTCAAGCATTAATTACAAGCACTCCACTTTAAATTCCATTATGGGTTTCAAGCTTTCCACTGATTGTTATTTCGAACTTCGCATACTGCAGACCAGAGCAGAAATAATGCATTTAAAGTGGCCCTTTGACCATCAGCACTGCATGGACCATACATGTACCAACAGAAATTGTGTGGGTTCACCAGCTGCCATAGCCCGAACATTCAGACTCCATTCAAGAAACAAGAAAGAACAATTTATGATATGTTTGCGCCACTAGCGGCCACATTTGCCAGCGCTGCGCTCAGCGGTAGCGGCACCTGGCATCTGTTGGAGAGACTAGCGTTGCGCTGTCCTTTGATTTCCTTATTAGTCGGTAGATGTCGCCGTTGTCCGAATTGACACAAATCACAGACTCTCATCTGAAAACGCATGTTGTCGCGCCGGCCGTGTTGAAGTCATACATAATGCCAACTGATACCAGACGATTGCCCGTTCCAGAATCATCAATCAACCCCTCTGTATATGCCGGGGAAACGCTACAGAAAACAGGAAAATGTCAAACGGTAATGTCAGCTCCCAGAGCAAGCGTGGATTAGGGCGATAATACGAGAATTTATAGGCATTTCAAACTTGATCCACTGTGAAAATAACACCTCTTTCTGCACAGGCAGACACGCTTTCCGTCTAGGAAATGAAAGCCATAGAGAACAGGAAATTAGGCATCTAATTCCAGATAAGATTTCCCTGGAAATTTATGTCAGAAACCCAACCCAATAAGTTATAGTTAGCAATTAAGGAACTTTATTGTATCCGCCAAAACAGAGTTTTGCGGATACTATGTTTTCAGCCCACTGCCGCCCCTGCCGCCACGTAGGTGTGCCGAGAACTCCTCCGTAACCGCTGGGCAGAATTTTACAAAACCTTGGATTATGTTCGGGTCACATGTGAACTGCTGGGCCCCTACTTTGTTTTGACGTCTGACGTTTCCTCTCTGCCTAGCGTCCATTTGTTCGTCTGTTTCCATACATAAACCCACATATCTTGGGAACCGTTTGACCAATCAGGATAAAAATTTTATATAATGTAGCCCTTGGATAGCTTTATAACATACACAAAAAATGGTGGCAACCATTTTTGCACAGTGTCCATCTGTTCATCTGCCTTGGGTTAAAATCACCCATATCTCTGCAGCGGTTTGACTAATTCACTTGAAATTCTGCATGCATATACATCCTGGATAGCTTTCTTGACAGATGGCGCCACCGACATTCACGTTCACGCTGCAGACATCCAAGCTCATATCTCAGGGACCGATTGGGCCAAAATTTTGCATGTGTGTAGATCTCACATAGCTCTTTATCATACACAAAACTGGTGGTGCCACCTGCAACCATTTTTGCACAGCATCCATCTGTTTGTCTGCCGTGGGATATCTTTGCAGTGGTTTGACATATCTGCTTAAAATTTTTGCAGTTTTATACATCCTGGACAGCTTTCTTGATTTTATGACAAGTGGCGCCACCTACATTCTAGTTTACACTGCAGACATTCAAACTCATATCTCGGGAACCGTTTGGTGATTGGGCCAAAATTTTGCATGTGTATTTTATGTTTGTGTGCCATGGGCTAAAATCACTCATATCTCTGTAGTGATTTGACATAACTACCTAGAACTTTGCAGGTTTATACATCATGGACAGCTTTCTTGATTTTATGACAGGTGGTGCCACCTACATTCTAGTTTACACTGCAGACATTCAAGCTCATATCTCGGGAACTGTTTGACCAATTGGGCCAAAATTTTACATGTGTTGGATCTCACATAGCTCTTTATCATACACAAAACTGGAGGGGCCACCTGCAACCATTTTTGCACAGCCTCTGTCTGTTTGTCTGCTGTGGGCTAAAATCACTCATATTCCTGTAGTGGTTTCACTTATCTGCCTAAAAATTTTGCGTTTTTATACATCTTGCATAGCTTTCTCGATTTTTTGGCAGGTAGCATCACCTACATTTATGTTAACACTGCAGACATTCAGGCTTATATCTCAGGACTGGTTGAACATATCCCCCTGAAAATTTGCATGTGTATAGATCTCGCATAGCTCGTAATCATACACAAAATTGGTGGTGCCACCTGCCATAATTTTTGCACAGTGTCCTTCTGTTTGTCTGCTGTGGGATAAAATTACTCATATACATGTAGTGGTTTGACTTTTCTGCCTAAAATTTTGCATATGTATACAACTTGGACAGCTTTCTGGATTTGTGGTAGGTGGCGCAACCTACATACACATTTCGGCTGCAGACATCCATGCTAATATGCAACACACCTCACTCCATTTCCCCTTGCCACTCAATCCATGCCTCACTTCAACCGTTCCACTCAGATTTTGGCGGATACATGTAGTCGTTTGTCGACTACCGGTATTCTAGTTTATTGATATTATTAATATATTATTAATGATATTGAACTTGTAACAAACAGTCAATAATACATCTACAATTCTTGAGGTAAATTTTGTGTACATGGTATTCATATTACCAGTAATATAATACTGGATAGTACATGTAAAATATAAATGTAAAATATGTGAAAGTTTTGCTACAATATGTACCAGTTGTACTGCTTCCTGGCTGTAGATCTACAATTCTGTGCCACCAAAAAATATAATACCAATAAATAAAAGGGATGTGGTCTCCTACCCCCCCCCCCCCCCTCTGACTATTTGAAATTGTACAGGAAGAACTATTGTCATTCCATTGAGAATACATTAAGGAGCAGGAATAAAGGTTAAATGGTCAGCTTCTAAAAAGATATATTTATAGGGACAAAATGAAAAATCCATGCCTTTTCAAATGTCTATATTTTATTGCAGTTGATACAAGATGGGAGCAGACAAGATGGCAGGAAGACAGACCAAATTAGGCCGATTTGTAAGAACCTGTACATTTTAGTCAAATCTTGGCTTAGTAATAATTAGCCTGATGATTAATGACCTCAAGTCAGTGATTTAGATCCTTTGTTCAGAATCAGTGGCACAAGTTGACATGTTGTCACAGTAATCCCGTCTGATGTGATGATAATTTATTATTTCTAATACAATTAAGTGATAACTACTACAAATAATAATAAAAAAGATAGCCTATACTCACCAATTTTGTGCCTAAACTAGTTTTAATTCCTAAAGAATTTATTACTAGAAATGCATTTGTGAATTCTTGAATGTTGTTATCAGGTAAGTTTTAGTAAGAGTATTTAAGCTGATTAAAGATTAATGAAACTGGTGGTTAATCTGCTATTTTAAAAGAGATGTTTTCTTATTTTTTTACAGTCCTTAAAACAGGAGTGATCAGCCAGGCCAGAGGGTCAGCTTATATAGAAATGGGTGACACAAAGCTCATGTCTGCAGTGTAAGTAGGGCTTTATTTAAAGAAAATTCAGAATGTTACTGAGAGGTTTATAAAGTATAATATTCATTTTTTACTACACTTAAATCTTTATCATCATCATGATATGACAAAGCCCGAGTCCTAGGACCAGTGCCAGCTTATATGATGATATAGATGAAGCTCTGGTCACATAACTAAGGCCTCATATAACAAAGGATTTAATATGATACAGATGAAGGAAATATGTTTCATGATAAAGATGAAACCCTGTAATAAAATCTATAAGTTTTTGTGATAAACATAAAGATTCTAACTGGTAACTGAAACCGATGTCCTCTTAAAATGAGGATGCCTTTTTTGTTAAAATTAAGGAATAAGTCTAAACACAGTCTCATGATATAGATGGAATTAAAAATAAAACTAAATTAAAATGTGGAAGTTGAACTTAAAAAACACAATGTGTATGCACATTAGATACATGTAGAACACACTTTGTATGTTTGATCATGTTTTCATTGGCATCCCCTCAGATACGGACCAAGAGAAGTGACTAAGAGAGAAGATTTCAGCATGTCAGGCCAGCTGTGCTGTGAGTTGAAATATGCTACATTCTCCTGTTACCAACGGCGGCAGCATCAACAGGACTCCCAAGACAAAGAATACTCTCAGCTGTTAGAGGAAGCATTGACCCCTGCAGTGTGTCTGGTCAGTTTTTCCATTGTATTCATGATATAAACTTCAATAGGCTGATTGGATTAGTGAGGAATTTAATGTTAAGATAAAAGAATGCTGTTATTGCTTAATAACCTTATTTCTAACTTATACAGCATAATTTGTGTAATTTGTATTATATATTTTCTTAGATATTTAAAATTCTTATGAAGGAACACAAATTATATATATGTGTGTATTGTCAAATAATTTTGTTCTTGTCAACACCTCACCTTAAATTAACATTCTGGCAGAACAAAAAAAACAAAAAACAAATAGCCTTCCTTGGCTCATGCTGTATGTATTTGAGATTACACCATATCTATTTGGTGGTTGTCATTTTGTGATTCGTCATCTTTTTTTCCCTGTTTATACAAGTTCAGGTTGTTTCATTAAATTGTTATCAGTCAGTAATCACCCATATAAAGCAGGTTTCTTAGAAATTTGAAATCTGCATACTGGGGGAAATAAAGATAAACCTACATCTTGTAAGTAGCAATGACTGTTGCTCAGTGATTAATTTTAGCTGTCTTAGGTAAAAAGAATCTAATATAATATTACTTATCTTCATGACAGGATATTTAAGACATGATACTTTGGTTTGCTTGTTTTGTCTTGTCATGTTGATATATTTTTACCTTTGTATCTTTAATGGAGGATGGAAATTTGGGAAAATATGTGGTTTTTATATGCTTGTTATAATATACAGTTATGTGACATTTGTACTGTAGTTTCTTTCATTATTTTATCAAATGTGAAGATGATATTAAGCTGCTGATATCCTTTTTTCAGGATAAATTTCCAAAGGCTCGGCTGGATATTTTTGTAACAGTTTTACAGAATAATGGAAGTGGTGAGTAAAAGTCCAATACTGTCAGGTATATACAGTGTGGAAATCTATCAATTTGTTGTTTTAAAAAGAGAATGTCCCAACTACCTGTTGTTATGTAGACATGTTACTGTAATTTTATTGGAATTTTGCAAGGGATTATTCTGCTCTAAAAATTAAAGTGACATGGGCTGTTTGTTTGTGTGTGTAAATATGGACTTTGATAGTACAACTGTTCAAACATACTATACAAAGTAAATATTTTATTGTTGTGGTCAGATGTTCCTGTCTCAACTTGTTGATGATATTGTTCGTTTGGAGAGTGATGTCCTGCATTTACAAATATCTTTATTTGATTTCAGTCCTTGCAGGTGCTGTGTCTTGTGCTTCTGTAGCACTGGCTGATGCAGGCATTGAAATGTATGATCTGGTAGTTGGCTCTTCACTAGTAAGTACCAGATATTTCAAACCTGCGACCACATATCAGTGATAAAATGTTAGACTGTAAACAACTCAAAATTATGCTTGCCTATCAAGTTACCATGGTGAAACCCAAGGCAATTTTAATAGAGCCAAAATTGTGAACTTACACCATAAAAATATTAATTTCATTATAAAGATTTATCTTATGAGGCTGGAGTATACATTCTGTAGCTCAGCTGATAGGTAGCTACATCTGGTGGTACTGCCACCTGGTGACGTACTTGAATACTATAGAAATCTGTTTGGCTGTTGGTGACTTACTTGATCATGTTAAACAAGGGATGGTCAACACTTTTAATTAATAACTTCATAATTAGTCTTATAATGAAATAAGTTTATGTAAACATAGTGCTATGTACCATTTAATTGTAAGAATGTAGAATTGTTGCCTGACATGTTGGATCCAAATAAGCAATATTAAATCTGAAATATATCACCACGATGATCTAATTCCCCCTAATGTTGGTATACCATTGGTATACAAAATAACTGTGAACAGTCTTGTGTTCACTTGATGATTGTATCTAACGAGTGATCAGTCTGTATAAATATTTAGCCTGTAATTCCTAAAGAGTTTTAGAATCAGTGTGTTTTTAGCTCAGCTGACTGAAAGTCATCTGAGCTATAGCGATCACTCTTTGTCCGTCGTCCGTCTGTCCGTCCGTTAACCAGGCACAAATCGTAACGGCTGAACCTAGAACCTTGTAACTTGGGATTCTGAGAGGTCTATGAAAAATCTCCTTGGAAACCAGAAATTAGGTCTCTGTTACCCATATCCTTCGAGCTATGGGGCCCCAAAGTACCCCCCAGAAAAGTCAAAAATTTCATACAAAAACTTCAATATCTCATTAACTACTTGACTGATGGTCATGATTTTTGGCATACATATTGATCATGAGATGTTCCATCACTTCCTGCAGACTGGTGGCGCCACCTGTATTTTTCGATTTTTTACAAATTTTTTTCTCTATTTTTGAGACCTTTAAAAATGTGAACATCTGTTAACAAGGCACAAATCGTAAAGCCTAGACCTAGAATCTTAATTCTTGATACACTGAGAGGTCCATGAAAAATCTCCTTGGAAACCAGAAATTAGGTCTCTGTTACCCATATCCTTCGAGCTATGGGGCCCCAAAGTACCCCCCAGAATGGTAAAAAATTTCATACAAAAACTTCAATATCTCAATAACTACAACACTGATGGTCATGATTTTTGGCATACATATTGATCATGAGATGTTCCATAAGTTCCTGCAGACTGGTGGCGCCACCTGTATTTTTTGATTTTTAAAAAAATTTTTCCTCTATTTTTGAGACGTTTAAAGATGCTGTCATCTGTTAACATGGCACAAATCGTAACCGCTGGACCTAGAATCTTCATTCTCGACACACTGAGAAACCTATTAAAAGTCTCCTTGGAAACCATAAATTAGATCTCTGTTACCCATATCCTTCGAGCTATGGGGCCCCAAATTACCCCCCAGAAAAGTCAAAAATTTCATACAAAAACTTCAATATCTCATTAACTACTTGACTGATGGTCATGATTTTTGGCATACGTATTGATCATGAGATGTTCCATCACTTCCTGCAGACTGGTGGAGCCACCTGAATTTTTAGATTTTTTACGAATTTAAAAATGTGAACAGCTGTTAACAGGGCACAAATCATAAGGACTGGACCTAGAATCTTCATTCTTGACACACTGAGAGGTCCATAAAAAGTCTGCATGGAACCTGAAATAAGGTCTCTGTTACCCATATCCTTTGAGCTATGGGGGGCTCCCAATAACCCCCCAGAATAATGGAAAATTTGATAAAAACAAACTGCAACATCTCAATAACTACAACACTGATGGTCATGATTTTTGGCATACATATTGATCAAGAGGTGTTTCATCAGTACCTGCAGACTGGTGGTGCCACCTGTATTTTTTCAAATTAAAAAAAATTTTTTTTTCTCTATTTTCGAGACCTTTCAGGATGTAGTTATCTGTCAACAGGGTACAAATCCTAAGGACTGGACCTAGAATCTTCATTGTTGACACACAGGGAGACCCATGATAAGTCTCCATGGACACCTGAAATTAGGTCTCTGTTACCCATATCCTTTGAGCTATGGCAATTCAAAGTACAGCTCAGAATAATGGAAAATTTGATACAAAAGCTGAAGTATCTGAACAACTAATGCAGAGATCACCATAATTGTTTTCATGGATATTGATCATGGAGTGTTTCATCAGTTTCTGCAGACTGGTGGCACCACCTGTATTTGTTTGGGTTTTTTTACGAATTTTTTCTCTATTTTTGAGACCTTTAAAGTTATGAACATCTGTTAACAGGGCACAAATCATTAAAACTGGACCTAGAATCTTCATTCTTGACACACAGGGAGACCCATGAAAAGTCTCCATGGAAACCTGAAATTAGGTCTCTGTTACCCATATTCTTTAAGCTGTATGGCTCCAAATTACCCCCCAGAATAATGGAAAATTTGATACAAAAACTGCAGTATCTCAATAACTACAACACTGATGGTCATGATTTTCAGCATACATATTGATCATGACCTGTTCCATCAGTTTCTGCAGACTGGGTGCGCCACCTCTTTTTTTTTTCAAATTTTTACGATTTTTTTCTCTTTTTTTTGATACCTTTAAAGATGTGGTTATCTGTCAACAGGGTACAAATCGCAACAACTGGACCTAGAATCTTCATTCTTGTCATGCAAGAAGGCCCATGAAAAGTGCCTGTGTAAACTTAAAATTAGGTCTCTGTTACCCATATCCTTCAAGCTATAGGACTCCGAAGTATCCCTCAGAATAATGGACAATTTGATACAAAAGCTGAAGTATCTGAACAACTAATGGGGAGATCACCATGATTCTTTGCATGGATATTGATGTTTGTAAGTGTTTTTCTTAGTTTCTGCAGACTGGTGGAGCCACCTGTATTTTTGTACCCGCCAAAACGAAGTTTTGTGGATACTATGTTTTTGACCGGGTTCCTCTGCCGTTGCTGCGTTCGTTTCCAAAGAGCTCCTCTGGGACTTGATTTTATCAGCTTTCCAAGCTCATATCTCGAGTACCGTTTGACTGATCAGGAAATAAAATTTATACTAATGTAGCCCTTGGATAGCTCTATAACATACACAAAAAATGGTGGCGCCACCTGTACCCATGTTTGCACAGTGTCCATCTGTTCATCTGCCTTTGGTTAAAATCACTTATATCTCTGCAGTGAATTGACTAATTCACCTGAAATTCGGCATGCGTATACATCCTGGATAGCTTTCTTGATTTTATGACAGGTGGCGCCACCTACATTCTCATTCACGCTGATGACATCCAAGCTCATATTTTGGGAACCGTTTGACCGATCGGGCCAAAATTTTGCATGTATATAGATCTAACATAGCTCTTTATCATACGCTAAACTGGTGGCGCCACCTGCAACCATTTTTGCACAGCGTCTGTCTGTTTGTCTGCCGTGCAATAATGTCACTCATATCTCGGCAGTGGTTTGACATATCTGCCTAAAATTTTGCAGTTTTATACATCCTTGATAGCTTTCTTGATTTTATGACAGGTGGCACCACCTACATTCACGTTCACGCTGATGACATCCAAGCTCATATCTCCGGAACCGTTTGACTGATAGGGCCAAAATTTTGCATGTGTATAGATCTAACATAGCTCTTTATCATACACAAAACTGGTGGCACCACCTGCAACCATTTTTGCACAGCGTCTGTCTGTTTGTCTGCCGTGCAATAAAGTCACTCACATCTTGGCAGTGGTTTGACATATCTGCCTAAAATTTTGCAGTTTTATACATCCTGGATAGCTTTCTTGATTTTATGACAGGTGGCGCCACCTTTATTCTAGTTTATGCTGCAGACATCCAAGCTCATATCTCGGGAACCGTTTGAACGATTGGGCCAAAATTTTGCATGTGTATAGATCTCACATAGGTCTTTATCATACACAAAACTGGAGGGGCCACCTCGACCATTTTTGCACATTTTGCACAGCGTCTGTCTGTTCTGCTGTGGCCTAAAATCACTCATTTCTCTGTAGTGGTTTGACATAACTGCCTAAAATTTTGCAGGTTTATACATCCTGGATAGCTTTCTTGATTTTATGACAGGTGGCGCCACCTACATTCTAGTTAACGCTGCACACATCCAAGCTAATATCTCAGGAACCATTTGACCGATTGGGCCAAAATTGTGCTTGTGTTTAGATCTCACATAGGTCTTTATCATACACAAAACTGCAACCATTTTTGCACAGCGTCTGTCTGTTTGTCTGCCGTGGGCTAAAATCACTCATATCCATGTAGTGGTTTGACTTTTCTGCCTAAAATTTTGCATATGTATACAACTTGGACAGCTTTCTGGATTTGTGGTAGGTTGCACAACCTACATACACATTTAGGCTGAAGACATCCATGCTAATATGCAACATACCTCACTCTGTTTCCCCTTTCCACTCAATCCATGCCTCACTTCACTCTGATTTTGGCAGATACACGTAGTCACTTGTCGGCTACCCGTATTCTAGTTTTTAAAGTTTACACATTTTTTCTCTATTTTTCAGATATATAAATACAGGCTAAATCTTGGCCTGTTGGTTAATCTGTTTGATGCTTCAGTTGAATGGGTATCTACCATTCTGATGATAAAATTTCCTTTTGTGAATCTCTTCCCAGTCAGCTGAGCGTCATGACCCATGGGTCACTTGTTAGCTTATGCGATGGTGTGGCGTCGTCCGTCGTCTGTACGTTAACCCATACTAACTTGAAAACGGCAAGAGTTAGCATCACGAAATTTTATGCAAAAAATTAGTCATCTAAAAAACTCAATCGGATTTTGCTTATTTTTTGGCTAACTGCATTTTCTTAAATTTTATAGGGAAAAAGCAAAAAAAACCTTTAAAAATCTTCTTCTCCGAAACTGTTCAGCCAAATTTTCCAATATTACACAGAAATGATTCCTTGAACAGTCTTTGTCAAGTTTGTTCGAATGGTTTAAGTTCGGTTATTTTTGGCCAAGTTACAGGAAGTTGAACTTAGTCATCTGTCCAAAAAGCATAATAAAATTGCAATCTCAGAAACAGCTGAAGCTATCATCACCAAATTTTATGCCAGTGTTGGTCACGTGAGTCATATCTGAATTTTAGGTATAGGTGGCCCCACCTGCATCGGCCTTTATTGTAGGTGGGTCATCAGTGCCAGTATCATACTGACGGCTACAAAAAACTTCTTCTCTGAAACCATACGGCCAAATTGTTTAATATCGCACAGAAATGAGCCTAGGGTAGTGCTTTCTGAAGTTTGTTCAAATGGTCTCAGTTCAGTGACTTTTGGCTGAGTTATGGGAAGCTAAATTTATTCATATGCTGTAACAGCCGATTTTAGCTCAGTGGTTACAAAGATCTTCTTCTCAAAAACCACTGGGCCAAATTCTTAAATCTCACACATTAATTATCCTTAGATGTTGATAATTCAAGTTTGTTCAAATGGTTTTGGTTCAGTGATTTTTGGCTGAGGTATGGGAAGCTAAAACAATATTTGACTGATGCCACTGAGGCCAATTTGTTTAATATTTTACGAGAATAATTCCCTGAATAATTCTTATAATAATTGTCTATTATGGTTCCAAAGAATGAATTTTGGCTGAATTATAAAGATTGAATTGAGTCATTTTACCATATATGTTAGCTGTGTGAAGCAGATACATCTAGCCTGGCATCAGTTTATCAGCATCCGTTGCATCATGCCTCTATAGACATTTAGATTTAAGGATATCTATGGTTAATATTGACAAGAATGTTTTTTTAAAAGCTTTTAAAAAATGTAGATTCATGATTTTAGATATTCCTCATGCCAGGCAATGTTTCCAATCACAGGTATACAGCTCTCTGTGGGTATATAAAGAGGGCTGTACATGGATTATAAATAATTGGTAACCATACTCAACTTAATTCAAAATTTTGCCATCAGTGAGATGTATCTGTATTATAATTTTGCATTCAGTATGCAACTGTAGTAATTTTTAGAGAACCTGTGAGCTAATGTGATGATGTGGCAGTGTCCGTCGTCTGTACGTTAACCCATACTATTTTGAAAACAACTGGAGCTAGCATCATGAAATTTAATGCAAAAAATTAGCAATCTGAAAAATTCTGCATTTTCTTAGATTTATTAGAGAAAAAGCTTAAAACCTTAAAAAAATCTTCTCCAACGAAACTGTCAAGCCAAATTATTCAATATTTCACAGAAACAATCTTTTATACCATCTCTCTCAAGTTTGTTCCAATGGTTCAAGTTTGGTGAATTTTGGCCGAGTTACAGGTAGTTGAACTTAGTCATCTGTCCATAAAAGCACGCTAAAATGACAGTCTCAGAAACAGCTGGAGCTATCATCACCAAATTTTATGCAAGTGTTGGTCACATGAGTCATATATGAAATTCAGGTATTGGTGGTGCCACCTGCATTGACCTTTTTTTGTACGGGGGTCATTGGTCATCTGTACATTAACCCATAATTTCTCAGGAATAGCAGGAGCTACCAGCCCAAGATTTTATGCAATAATGTGTCACATATAAAATTTTGTGGGATTCAGCTTATTTTTTTACTATCTGCATTTACTTAGATATTATAGGGAAAAAGCTGAAAAACTTTTAAAAGTCTTCATGTAAACGGTCCAGCCAAATTGTTCAATATTTTACAGAAATGATCCCAGAGGCAAGCCCTCAAGTTTGTTCAAATGGTTAGCATTTGATGAATTTTAGTGGAGTTACATGAATTTGGACAGTCATTTGGCCAAGTAAGCTGCTGACAAAGTAATCTAAGAAATGCAGAACCTAGCATTACCAAGTATTGTGCAAATGATGGTCACATGACTCATAATTGAAGTTGCAGATTTTGTGGTGCCACCTACATTGACCTGTTTTTTATTAGCAAAACCTCACAATTTTAGCCTCTTTCAGCTTAAAATGTTAATGATGAAACTTTCAAGTTGAATCATTCAATTTTTCAAAAAGAACTATCCTAGAACATGGTTCTTTCAATCATATCAGAAAAGCTTAAGTAGGTCCTTTGGTCATTATTATGTCTATTTCAAACTGAGGACTGCAAAACTGTTCTTCTAAAAAATTATTGTTTCAATTATAACTTCTGTAACATTGCACAAAAATTATTCTTAGGTGGCCTTTGTTCAAGATTACTTGAATTATTTTTTGCAGAATTATTGAACCTTTAACAATAAAAGGACTGCATCTTTTTATCATTCTAGATATTTTGATAACAAGTTTTTGAATATTTAGCCACAGTCTTTCAGTATGTGTTAACAGTTTTACCATCAGGCCAAGATTGTGTATCTTTAATAGGTTGAGAAACTGCCAAACTGTTTCAGATTTGGCTACAGATCAAGAGTTCATTCAGTGCAACCAGATATAGGTCAAGAGTTCAATCAGTGCAGCCAAGCACAAGGCATGTGATCACCTCATGGACACCATGTGATCACTTCATGGGTGTCATGCCCCTCAGGGGAGGGCCCCTGCATGAGCTTATGCAATGGTGTGGCTACTATTTCAGATTTGACAACAGGCTCGAGGTCAGTCTGGATCTATTTATAGCTCTGTCAGACTGCCAACTGTATCAGATTAGGCAACAAGTCAAGAGTTCACTCAGTGCAGCCAGGTATGGGTCAGGAGTTTACTCAGTGCAGTAGCTGCATTCTACCGGTATTTATAGCATTGGCATACTGCATCAGATTTGGCACCAAAGTTCAGCCTGGATCTATTTATAGCTTTGGCAGAGTGCCAACTGTGTCAGACTGTGCAACAGGTCAAGAGTTCACTCAGTGCAGCCAGGTACAGGTCAAAAGTTCACTCAGTCTAGCCAGGTGCAGGTCATGAGTTCACTCAGTGCAGTAGTCTGAGCCAGCAAATTTGTCACAGTTCACTCAGGGCAACTGCCTTTCTCACCTAAGCCTGGTCAGCCCCATGCATCAGACTCAGGGTAAGTTTGATGTATTGGCCTGATATTTTGACCTGTCTATGTGTCTTTGATGGCTTTCTGGTTCACAAGACAGGTGTCGCCACCTACAATGACTTTTGCAAAGTGTATGTGCCTGCTTATTTCTACAGAAGAATTTGATATATCAGCCTGAAATATATATACTTATCGAATAGCTTTGTCGTATACAAGACTGGTGGTGCCCCTACAGTGTGTGTTCCTGCTTATTTTCAGGAGGGGTTTGATATATGAGTCTGAAATTGGGCATATGTATATATCTCTGATAACTTTGTTGTATACAAGACTGGCGGTGCCAGCTACAATCATTTTTGTGTTGTGTGCACCCATGCCAGAATTTCAGCAGTGATGTTTGTGTAATTGTTTCTTATTCAAAATGTTTAGTACTGGCATTGTTCATATACATGAGAAGTAATGGTCCAGCATTGAAGCATTATACCTGGTGTATTTCCATATGCACAGGTTCGTATTAGGCCTGTAGGCCTTGTTTATTATGGGTTTGGGCTCAATTCTTGATTTAATCATTGTGAACAACCATAATATTTCATCCGAGAGAAATATCTACTTAAAAGTGTCTTTCCAGATGATGTTAAGGTGAGCACATTATGATTTACCTTGGTCATTTACAAGGACCCAGCAATATTAAAACCTATCAGTCACCGTGCAAACATCAGATTTAAGACATAAACTGACTTCCTTCTTTAAGTAACAGTGCTTAATATATTACCTGTATGAGGGAGAGATCAAAAAGGTATGAAAATTACTATTAAGTGCAATGATTGGAATTAATCAACCTTTGTATGTCTGATTTGATTATCAATGAATAACGGGCTCCAATTAATCAATGCAACCATTGTTCAGTTCTTTGTTACAGAACTGTTCAAACATTCTTGGCTCCATATGCACATATTCTTATGAACACCTTAAATCAAATGTGTATATTTGAATTATCAGCACAATGGTTCAGTGTATTTTTCCTTTTGTTTCAGCGATTACATGGGGAAGACAGATTAACAGACCCCAGTGACCAAGAAGAATACAAACCACAGGTAAGGTGCACTATCACGTGGAACACAAAGCAATTTTGCCATTTTTGTGTCTTTTTATTGGGAGCAGTTGTAACAGTAGAAGTAAACTCCATGACCTGACTTTTCTTTATTCAAGCTCAGTACTGGAATGTCCAGTCCTACAACTTGACCTTTGTATAAAAACATATTGGTAGAGGTCATAAGTTTGAGGTTTTTCTTGACCACTTTTCATTTATTTTATTTTTTTTTCAGATAAAAAGTACAAGCAAGAATAACGGCCTGATAACAGTGGGCTTCATGCCTTCTCTCCACCAGGTGTCACTCCTGTCACAGCATGGAACGATAGAAGTCGAAGCTGCAGTACAGGTACCTACTATATGACACTCATTTATTTATATTGACCAAGTATCAATAACAGAAGCAGTTTCAAAAATGGAAAATGCATTCAGCTTTTCAAAGAAAGGATGAATAAGCATATCCTGAAGATGATTGAACCTAAAACTGAAGTCGTGGTAATTTCTGCCAAAACATCACAGATTGTTCCAGTCCCCTCACTTAAATTCAGTAAATCCATAGTTGAAAGGTCTCTGAAAGCTAAAAACATAGGCATTTTTAAAAAACAACTGAAAACACATCTTTTTATAAAGGCATATGATTTTTATTTAAATATTACTATCATCTATTTATTTTAATTTAATAACCATGTGCATTTCATAATGATACATGTACATCATAGTTTTCAGTATTTTCTATTTTATATATTAAGTTTTCATATAGGTTATCTACTCAGCTATGATATTTATGTGTATTGCAATGTGTGTTAAGTGTTTAAGAGCACATATATGGTTTTACACTATATAAAATAAATTATTATTATTATTATTACCTAGCAGTGATAGAACAGGCTTGATATCTCAAAACAACAAGTAATTTTTTTATAGAAAGCATATCAATCTTCAGGTAGGTGAGTAATCACAAGGCAGAGCAGTATGAAGATCAACAGTTCAGTCACCAGTTGAAATAATTATGCTTATACAGTTAAACCTGTTAAGGTTAGACTTGCTAGTACTTCAAGGTATAATTATTTCAATTAGTCATAAGAATCCACAAGGCCCAAAATGTAGTTTCAAGCAGTCTGGAAATAGTATTCTTAGTAAGCCACACTTTTGTTTCTAAATCATATTTCTTTAGTTTTTAATGGGAACTCAAGACTCCAGCTCTTATAAAAATTAATGAAAGAAATGTGATTTTCATCCTCATGAAAAAAATGTGACACAGAGTTCTTACACTTCTGTTTATTAATGTTATCGTCTCTGTTTTCTGTCTGCAGACATTAAGGATGTGCATCACCACCTGTTAATGTTATCGTCTCTGTTTTCTGTCTGCAGGCATTAAGGATGTGCATCACCACCTGTTAATGTTATCCTCTCTGTTTTCTGTCTGCAGGCATTAAGGATGTGCATCACCACCTGATAATGTTATCATCTCTGTTTTCTGTTTGCAGGCATTAAGGATGTGCATCACCACCTGTTAATGTTATCATCTCTGTTTTACTGTTTGCAGGCATTAAGGATGTGCATTACCACCTGTTAATGTTATCATCTCTGTTTTCTGTTTGCAGGCATTAAGGATGTGCATCACCACCTGTTAATGTTATCATCTCTGTTTTCTGTTTGCAGGCATTAAGGATGTGCATCACCACCTGTTAATGTTATCATCTCTGTTTTCTGTTTGCAGGCGTTAAGGATGTGCATCACCACCTGTTAAAGTTATCCACTCTGTTTTCTGTTTGCAGGCGTTAAGGATGTGCATCCCCACCTGTTAATGTTATCATCTCTGTTTTCTGTTTGCAGGCGTTAAGGATGTGCATCACCACCTGTTAAAGTTATCCACTCTGTTTTCTGTTTGCAGGGGTTAAGGATGTGCATCCCCACCTGTTAATGTTATCATCTCTGTATTCTGTTTGCAGGCATTAAGGATGTGCATCCCCACCTGTTAATGTTATCATCTCTGTTTTCTGTTTGCAGGCGTTAAGGATGTGCATCACCACCTGCTAATGTTATCCTCTTTGTTTTCTGTTTGCAGGCATTAAGGATGTGCATCACCACCTGTGAGCAGGTGTTTCCGGTTCTACAGCAGTGTATCGTGAAATCAGTACAGAGACGGCTTGAGACAGAACAAACATAGTAATAAGTGATTCTGTATTAATGCTGTTGTTATTCAGACTTGCATTTCATCAGACTTCTCATCCATAATAACTCACAATAAATATCATTGTCATCATCTAAAGTTGAACTGATTTTTAAGAGTTGCTGAATGGGAAATTGAGAATGAATACCTCAATTGTGTATGTGCATGTGTGTGTATATTTCATTTAGACCATAAGTATAACTTTCCTACTGAAACTGTCACACATCTTGTCCATTCCTGGCATTGAGGGTATAGGTTGCTTATATCAATTAAGACATATTATATTTAGTCATATCTCTGATTTTAAAACTGAAAAATCTCTTTTCTTGGTGAAAGATGGTTACATTTATCACTTGGGGCCATTGTTGGTCTAGAACACACCTGGACTAAACCTAGGAACTACACCTTCCAATGTTGGACTAAACCCTACACTTAGGCCATCCAATGTTAGACTTAACCCTACACCTAAGCCATCCATTGTTGGACCAGACCCTGGACCATCCTTTGTTGGATCAGAACATGCACCTGGACCATCCACTATTGGACAAGAATTAATACCTAGACCATCCTTTGTTGGACCAAAACCTATACCTAGATCATCCAATGTTGGACCAGAACATACACCTAGACAATCCATTGTTGGACAAGAATCTGCACCTAGATCATCCAATGTTGAACTAGAACATACACTTGGACCATCCATTGTAGGACAAGAACCTACACCTAGATCATCCAATGTTGAACTAGAACATACACCTTGACCATCCATTGTTGGTCAAGAATCTACACCTCGATCATCCAATGTTGAACTAGAACATACACCTGGACCATCCATTGTTGGACAAGGACCTTCACCTTGACCATCCATTGTAGGACAAGAACCTACAAATAGATCATCCAATTTTATACTAGAACATACACCTGGACCATCCACTATTGGACAAGAATCAATACCTAGACCATCAATTGTTGGACCAGAACCTTTACCTAGATCATTCAATGTTGGACCAGAACATACACCTAGACCATCCATTGTTAGACAAGAATCTGCACCTAGATCATCCAATGTTGAACTAGAACATACACCTGGACCATCCATTGTTGGACAAGAATCTACACCTAGATCATCCAATGTTGAACTAGAACATACACCTGGACCATCCATTGTTGGACAAGGACCTTCACCTTGACCATCCATTGTAGGACAAGAACCTACACCTAGATCATCCAATTTTATACTAGAACATACACCTGGACCATCCATTGTTGGACAAGAATCTACTCCTAGATCATCCAATGTTGAACTAGAACATACACCTGGACCATCCATTGTTGGACAAGGATCTCCACCTTGACCATCCATTGTAGGACAAGAACCTACACCTAGATCATCCAATTTTATACTAGAACATACACCTGGACCATCCATTGTTGGACAAGAATCTACTCCTAGATCATCCAATGTTGAACTAGAACATACACCTGGACCATCCATTGTTGGACAAGGACCTCCACCTTGACCATCCATTGTAGGACAAGAATCCATTGTTTGATCAGAACATAAACCTGGACCAAATCCTTCAACTTCGCCCTAAAATATAGGACTAAACCCTACACCTAGACCATTCTTTGTTGGACAAGAACCTACATCTTGACCATCCAATGTTTGACAAGAACCTACACCTAGATCATCTAATGATGGACTAGAACCTACACCTAGTCTATACACTGTTGGACAAGCACCTACACCTAGACCATCCATTGTTGCACAAGAACCTACACCTGGACCATCCATTGTTGGACAAGAACCTACACCTGGACCATCCATTGTTGGACAAGAACCTACACCTGGACCATCCATTGTTGGATCAGAACAATCCGGGATAATCAATTGTTTGATCAGAACCTACACCTGGACCATCCATTGTTGGACAAGAACCTACACCTGGACCATCCATTGTTGGACAAGAACCTACACTTGGACCATCCATTGTTGGACAAGAACCTACACCTGGACCATCCATTGTTGGATCAGAACATAATTCAGGATCATCCATTGTTTGATCAGAACATACACTTGGACCATCCATTGTTGGACAAGAACCTACACCTGGACCATCCATTGTTGGACAAGAACCTACACCTGGACCATCCATTGTTGGACTAGAACCTACGCCTAGACCATCCATTGTTGGAGCAGAACCAACACCTGGACCATCCACTGTTGGACAAGAACCTACACCTAGACCAACCATTGTTTGATTAGAAAGTACACCTGGACTGTCCATTGTTTGATCAGTTCATTTAACTGGACCATCCATTGTTTGATCAGAACCTACACCTAGATCCTCCACTGTTGGACAAGAACCTTCACTGAGACCATCCATTGTTGGATTAGAACCTACACCTTGAACATCCATTGTTGGATCAGAACCAACACCTAGATCATCCACGTTTGGACTAGAACCTACACTGAGACCGTCCACTGTTGGACTAAAATGTATGCCTAGACCATCCATTCTTGGACAAGAACCTACACCTGGACCATCCATTTTTGGATCAGAACCTATACCCAAACCATCCACTGTTGGACAAGAACCTGTACCTAGATCATCCAATAATGGACTAGAACCTATACCAAAACCATCCACTTTTGGACAAGAACCTTCACCTTGACCATCCATTGTAGGACAAGAACCTACACCTAGATCATCCAATTTTATACTAGAACATACACCTGGACCATCCATTGTAGGACAAGAACCTACACCTAGATCATCCACTTTTATACTAGAACATACACCTGGACCATCCATTGTTGGACAAGAATCTACTCCTAGATCATCCAATGTTGAACTAGAACATACACCTGGACCATCCATTGTTGGACAAGGACCTCCACCTTGACCATCCATTGTAGGACAAGAATCCATTGTTGGATCAGAACATAAACCTGGACCAAATCCTTCAACTTTGCCCTAAAATATAGGACTAAACCCTACACGTAAGCCATTCTTTGTTGGACAAGAATTTACATCTTGACCATCCAATGTTTGACAAGAACCTACACCTAGATCATATAATGATGGACTAGAACCTACACCTAGTCTATACACTGTTGGACAACCACCTACACCTAGACCATCCATTGTTGGATCAGAACATAATCCGGGGTCATCCATTGTTTGATCAGAACATACACCTGGACCATCCATTGTTGCACAAGAACCTACACCTGGTTCATCCAGTGTTGGACAAGAACCTACACCTAGACCATCATTGTTGGACTAGAACCTATACCCAAACCATCAACTGTTGGACAAGAACCTAAACCTAGACCATCAATTGTTGGACTAGAACCTACGCCTAGACCATCCATTGTTGGAGCAGAACCAACACCTGGACCATCCACTGTTCGACAAGAACCTACACCTAGACCATCAATTGTGTGATTAGAAAGTACACCTGGACTGTCCATTGTTTGATCAGAATGTTTACCTGGACCATCCATTGTTGGATCAGAACCTACACCTAGATCCTCCACTGTTGGACAAGAACCTACACCGAGACCATCCATTGTTGGATTAGAACCTACACCTTGAACATCCATTGTTGGATCAGAACCAACACCTAGATCATCCACATTTGGACTAGAACCTACACGGAGACCATCCACTGTTGGACTAGCACGAACACAAAAAATATCCATTGTTGGACTAGCACCTACACCCAAAAAATATCTATTGTTGGACTAGCACCTTCACCTAGACCCTCCATTTTTAGATCAGAACCTGCACCAGTACCACCCATCGTTGGACGAAACCCAGAACCTACACCTGTCATGGCTAGACTAAAATCTACACCTGGAACATTTATTGTTGGACTAGAACCTACACCTTGACCATCCATTGTTGGACTAGCACGAACACAAAAAATATCCATTGTTGGACTAGCACCTACACCCAAAAAAATATCTATTGTTGGACTAGCACCTTCACCTAGACCCTCCATTTTTAGATCAGAACCTGCACCAGGACCACCCATCGTTGGACGAAACCCTAAACCTGGACCATCCTTTGTTAGACTAAACCCTACACTTAGACTATCCAATGTTAGACTAGTACCTACACCTGGACCATCCACTGTTGGACTGGAACCTACACCTGGACCATACACTGTTAGGTGAAACCCTTCACCTAGACCATCCATTGTTGGATGAAACCGTAAACCTTGGCCATACATTTTTGGACTAAAACCTACATCTAGACCATCAATTTTTAGCTCGCCAGAAAGAAGTTCAGGAGAGTTTATACTGTACCGTCGGTTTCAGCAGCATCCGAGACACCCAAGGTTAAAGTTTTTTGTTTAGTCTATAACTCTGCAACCATTGAACCAATGGTAACGATTGGACCTGGAATCTTCTAACTTGACATCTCAGGAGGTCCATAAAAAATCTCCATGGAAACCTGAAATTAGGTCTCTGTTACCTATATCTTCCTAGCTATGATCTCAGAAGTACCCCCCCCCCCCCCCCAGAAAATTTAAGGTTTGATACAAAAAGTCCAGTATCTGAACAACCAATGCATAATTCTTTGTATGCATATTGATCAAGGAGTGTTTTGTCAGTTCCTGTACACTGGCGGCACCACCTGGATTTTTCTTTCGAATTTTAACAACTTTTTTTCTCTTACTTTTGAGACCTTTAAATATGCGGTCGTCTGTTAACAGGGCACAAATCGTAATGACTGGACCTAGATTCTTGTATCTCGACATGCAGGGAGGCCCATTAAAAGTCTCCTTGGAAACCTAAAATTCAAGTAGGGCACAAAGCAGGACCACTGAACCCAAATCTTCTAACTTGACATCCAGCAAGGTCCCTGAAAAATATTTTTGGAAACTTGAAATGAGGTCTCTGTTACCCATATTCTTTGAGCTATTGGGCTTATAAGCATCCCCCCCCCTTCCAGTATAATTGAAAATTTGATACCAAAGCAGGGCTCAAATCATAACCATTGGACCTAGAATCTTCTAATTTAAAATCCAGGGAGGACCATGAAAAAGTCTCATTTGAAACCTGAAATTAGGTGTCTGTTTCCCATATTCTACGAGCTATGGGGCTTATAAGCACCCCCAGAATAATTTAAAATTTGATACCAAAGTAGGGCACAGATCATAACCGTTGGACCCAGAATCTTCTTACATGACATCCTGAGAGTTCCTCAAAAGTTTTCCCTTGAAAAACCTGAAATTTTGTCACTATGACCTATATTCTCAGATTTTGGGGTTTGTTTGAGCACCCCAGAAATAATGCAAATACACACAAAGCCAGATTCTTCAGGAAAGGCTGGTTTGATTGTCATAAAATTTGGTGTGCTTTTGAGTCTTGATGGACTTAAGCTAATATGCTTGAACGATGATGCCACCTAAATTATCTGAACTAGTTGCCTGTGCAAGGACAAATTGTCAACATGTCAGTTGGCCGAAGACCATGCGGCTGAGCGTCATAACCAATGGGTCACCTATTGTTCACTTTTTAAAACGAGACAACCATTACCCTATTGCTTTTGTATTTCACATGTGTATTGCACAGGGGATTAGGAATCCCTCGTATGATTGAGGGATCAAAAGGCCCAGGTCACAGACCCTGGTTGTTCATGAACAGGTCCTGTTAAAGTTTTTTTGTTAGGCACATTGCTCCATTTACTTTTGAAGATATGTCAATTAAAATTAATAGACTGATGTACAGTGACAATACCCAGTACAGCTATTAAAACTTTCCCCTTATTTAAATTTCTCGAAATTAGCACTTCACGAACAAAACTTTGTAGAGATCCCAACCCAGCTCAGGTTAAATTTTAGGGATAACTATGCATAACTCACAACCACTCACCATATAGCTTTTATATTTTATATATGTATTAAAGGGGTTAGAAACCCCCATGTAATTTGTTGGTTAATTGTCAAATAATTTCTGAATGCCCCATATCCACGACTTGTTGGACTAGACCTACACCTAAGCATCCAACGTTGGATTAAACCCTACAATTAAGCCATCTATTGTTGGACGAAAACCCACAAGTGGACCATCCATTATTGGACTAGAACCTTCACCTACATCTTCCAATGTTGGACTACAACCTACATCTATTTCATCCAATGTTCAATGTTTGATTAGAACCTACACCAATACCACCATTTTTTTTCTGGCGCAGCATTTAACCTTTCCATCCATGTTCCAGTTTAGCCCTCCTTGCCAAAGAAACTTGGCAATATCAAAGTATGGCCCATATTTTATGTACCATGGTATGAAAACATGGTTGACTTGAAAGGTAAAAACTCTTTTTGGTTCATCAAGACGATCACAAGCAGTTGCGACATTTAAGCATTCACGATTCATTTGAGTAAACTTTAAGAAAACATGATGTGAATAATTCCACACACTTTGCTGAGCTAATGACGTACCATGTACTACCCTTTCCTTTTCTTCATGTTTTTTCTTTAGTAAAATCGTACAGAAGTTTCTTTCCCATTTTTTGCGTGTTATAGATATTCCAATAATAATATAACGTTAGTTTTTAGTTCAGAAAGACCAGCCCGGAAACCGGAAAATGAACCTTAGACATCCACAAGTAGAATGGCTCTTTGTCAAAAATATGTAACATGGCAACCCCGCTAACATGGGTTTATGGGATTAGACTGATTATTTTAATATGCTATATCACCCCTGGGTGCACCAAGTCATGAGCCGGAATGTGGCTGTATTATTGCCCCTATTATATCTTTGTTCAGATAACTTAAATCCGCCAAAAGAAAAGCACAAACGCCGGGATATAAAAGACCAATGTGAGCTATACGTTGTTCACAGGTCATCAGTTCTTCTGAGCCAAGGGTTAAGTGCCCTAACCACTTGAGGCACATTTGTGCCCAGAAAGAAAACTGATGTCAAAACGGGTCATAATCCAATGAAAAGGGCGAACCTAATAGTCAACCGATGATCTTATATCGTCATTATCAAATGTAGCATTAATGATCCAATTACTTATTGAGATCCTGTGATGAATATTAAATATAGGCTTGGTACATAAAACAATATAAAAGAAAATGTTATCAGGGAAATAGGGAGGGGGGGGGGGGGGCATTAGGATGTTACGAAGGGTCGTTTATTCACTGATGCTTGTAGTTTCTTACATGCATATATTTACGATTTAACAGTTCTTGAAATAATGATTGAAATGCATCAAGATTGCTCAAATATATTTCCAATTCATAGTGTTGGATTTGGGTTCCCTCTCTCACCTACCCATTCTGGCGCAAAGTATGACTAAAAATCTGTCCGCTGGTTTGACTTTTTTTCGTCTGACTCTAATTACATTTCTCTATCACTCTTATATGGATACAGTGCGGACAAGGTGCCAAAGAGTGCTTGGGGAAACATTTTCTGCTTATGCCTTCTTCTCTTGCTTATACCTTCTCCCATGTATTTTAGGGCAGTTTCTTTATCTAACAAACAACTCTGGTCAACATATTTCAAATGTTTCACTTAACTATTGACTTGACAGTTCATTTCTTTATATAAAATCCGGTTCATTTTTAGACAGCTTAAATCAGCTCTTTTACAGAAAGGAATTTTGCATCAGTGTTGGTGCCATTCTTGAAAAAAATTGAAAGGTGGATTCTAATTTTACGTCACTATATTTTGTGGTATGTTTCATGGATATTTATTTTAACTGAAATAGAAGGCAAGAAAGCGGTCTTTTACAAAACAATCTGGTAAGTTCCTGTCCCTTTATTGGCGTTTGAGAACATGGCGTCGTTCCAAGGAATTGGTGATATAACATGTTTAATATTCATGATCTCCCACAAAGGAAGATCCATCCCCGTTGACAATATAACCAGACCTTACGGTAGTACAGTCCTGAAAACAGAGTACGGGTTGGTACAATCATATCATCACATGGTCACTGAAATAGCTCGTAGTTCCTACGAGTGATTCATTTCATGAAATCTCACGAAGTCCCTTACACAATGTTAAAAGCGTCACGTGCTCTTAGCAGTGACAGACTGCTTTCGCCGACTCATGAATTTGGCATTTCTCAGATGGCCATGAAAATGATGCCAAAGTATTCTATACAAATCAATACGTAACTATACGCAAATGTTTAAATGTCATGAAGTTTCCTTTGTTAGCAATTGTGTGTTTTCTATATCCTGTTTATCTGTAATGTAAATCAAAAATATCTATGTCAGATTGAAATGAGACCATACATTGGTGTTATATTGTGATAAATTTAGCTTTTACTTAAACAGTTTCATTCCTGTAGAACTGTCGAGAGCTGTTAAAGTTACCACAATTTCTCTCCATAACCTGTCAAATTAGCATTTTACTAGTGATAATAATGAAGAAGCAAAAAACCCTGTAATGTTGTAAAATTAGGAGACTGCTGAGCGCAATACCACAGTGACCAGGATAGCTGCATGGACTCAAAAGCAAAAATATAAAAAAAACTTATCCCAGCACTTCGCTAACCTCAATGGCTTCCAGTTCAAAGTATATTATATTTTCAAAGTGTTGCTTCTGGTTGTATTACAAGCCTTCTGTGCATGTTCTGGGCCAAGTAATGGAGTACATAAAATTCAACAACTGTGAGATTTTAAACGAGATAGGTGATATTTGTAACCTTTTTAATGAAACAGAAGGCCTTTTGTGCGGATAAAAGAAGTAGGTTGCTATCCATAAATATGAATAAAAGGGTGAACGGTTTTTATTATATAGTTCATTTCATTAAGCATTTATACACGAAATTGCTACCACACAATAGCCAGGCCGCTTTGTTGGCCTGTTTGTTCAACCTTTTGATGCACTCATGGATACCGCCTGTGGGCACTGCGGTCCACGAACCCTCTGTTAAAAAATAACACAGTTCCCACTTGCAAGGAATATAACCCATCCTGGACCTGGAAAAGCTGAAAAATCGGGATACTGTATATATGGTATAAATGTCTTTCTTTCCGAATAAGCAGACATCCACCGAACATACATAGATTATGTTAACATTTAACTCGTCATTATTGTATTGATAATCGATCGAGAAAACTGCCCGCTGATCAATATTAACATACATGTATTAGTATCTGCTTATATACAAGATCAATAAAATTCACAAAGTGTCCGGTCACAGTGATGTAGAGGCGAAAGTACTGATTTGTATTGAGCCGTATTCGCTTTATTTATACGGCTATGATACCAGCCCTGTTGATGGTCAGAACTCATGACGTCACATACAAGAAGAATCCTGCGATGATATGTACATCGACATGGGCCTGTTCATCTCTGAACATTACTCTGGCTTCTTCTCCGTCTATACGGGTCTGATCGCCACCGCAGTCTCCCAATGGATAAATTGTCACCTAGAGACTGTCCTTGGAGTATCCTTTTGTCGTATGCAGTTCCCCTTATCAAACCCTAATACATTCATCGCATGCATTAAAAAAACGTTCATGTGCCGCCATCGTTCGTACAGACAAAAACCCGGGTGTCGCATGTCTATGTACGTGGCACCGTTCCATGAAGGAGGATGCAGATATCCGTCAAGTAGGAATGATTTTATGGCCATGGTCTTCTCGAATTGATATTTTCTATATAGTGTGCAGTGCAAATAACCCTGCGATAGTAACCGATAACGTTAAGACAGAGTGCATGGATCTCGAGGTTTTGGGTTTAGATATCACCAGCTGCCGCTCAGTTACCTTTAAGTAGGTCTTTTACTCCCGACATAAAGAGAAGTTCGCTTTAATAGAATTTTCCTCGATTCGCCTAGCTGGCATATGGTTTATATCAAATGAATTTTCAACACTGTGTTAAAAAAAGTACTTTAGACACAGAGGCCCATTCAGGTCTAGATTCCGCCAACAGTTCGCAAAAATTTGGCAATTCCAGCTATTCCAAATCTTTAGTTCAACATTTGTGTAAAAGAACATTTTTTCACATAATATGCTTGTCCCCATAACTTCGTATTCTGCAGTTTCATGCACAGACAACGTGTAGCAGGAAAAATTAATATTACGAAAATACTTGGTGAAAATATCAATTTTATTGTGTGGATTCATGTTTCTGACCATGATGTATTTCGTCAGGAATGCACACCATAAAGCCCATGCATCAAGTCGTAATGTTCAACATATTTTTTCATACCATACATGCAACGGTATGTTGGAACTGTGGTCTGTGGTCCCGCAGTACAAAGATACATACACACTATTCGTACTCGCTGAGGGATATTGGTTTTCCGGGACCATGACTGATTGTTTAAGAGCCAGCATCCGCAATACTGTTCACCTTTAACCTGGTACATGAGAACACACAGTAATAACATTGACACCTATTGACAGGACTTTATGTTAGGAACTTGACAGCTTGCATTGAGAAATAGCATCGTGTGTAATATATGAGTTAGCTACTTGTCTATCCGCTGTATACCGACCACATTTGTATGCTCTTTCCTTTTTAAGACTTAAGACTTTGGAATCAAACCAGGAAGACCATATGAAATGTTGGTTCAGAGCCGGATAAAGAGGCGGAACTAGTGGGTTATTTTGCCTTGATGGAGGTTTGCGCTCGATGAGTGCCATTCTAGTTCCTCGGACAAAATCTTTATACCAGTGGTATACCCATGAGTTAGACATGCGACTTGTGCTATCATGTGTACGCAAAATGGCGGTCCTCATGAGCGGTTTAGAGAATCTGTCGGGTTCCGATTAGGGCGCGGGGATGGGACACGAAAGTGCACCGAGTACACTGTCCTGACGATCATCTATCAGCATAGAGATGGTTGCAAGAGGATATGTATCGGCGAAGTTAGAGCTCAAATCCTACGAATATGATAGGATCCACCCTCTAATTATAGTATAGGATTCACTAATATTATTCTCAAAGATGCAATAATGCATTCCTGTAGAAAATTTAATAAATGATAATTAATTTGATTGAATGAATTCCTGTACATTGTCCACAGGCTGATAGAAAAGGAACAGCTCATGTAATTAGTTTTCAGTTGGCCTTAGAAAATACTGTATTGAGAAAACACGAACGCAGTAAAGCATATACCTGATGAAAATCAAAACAACCTTACTGGATCTTCCCCTTGCTGTCACGTCCCTCCGCAAGGCTTCGTGATGTTCGGTTCAGTATAGTGTTTGTGTAAGCTTTCTGTTAAACGAACAAACCAACCAACAAAGAGACACGGGCGAAAGCATTGCCTCCTTTCTGCAGTCGTAATAATCAAGATGTACAAGTGAAATATATTTGAGCAGCTCTTCTCAGCAAACAGAGGACCCGACACATTGCACACAAATGCATGGGCACTCTCCACAGATCCGACCATATTTGAATATTAGTCCACTATGAGGGAATTATATTTACATATAAAACATATATATATATATATATATATATATATATATATATATATTTATATATATTTATATACATATGCATACCTTTTTCAGCGTCTGTGAATGACATATTCATATATATATATATATATATATATATATATATATATATATATATATATAAAACACTGATGAAAAACAACATTGTATATTCACAACAGTCTGTTTCACGGGATGCGACCCGATCATCAGGTGAATGTGGTTAGAATCTTGATCTTGATCGGGTCGCCTCCCGTGAAACAGACTGTTGTGAATTTACACTTTTTATACATATATATAAAATGTTATTTGTGAATTCTAAGCAAGGTTTAAATATAACAATTTTTAGTAAATAGATCCAAAGTCTTTAATTCTATTTATTGATATATTTCATATACAATATTATAATATTATTATCTGAGAAGTGTGGGGGGGGGGGGGGGATGATTACATTGACCATATCCCCATCCCCCCCCCCCTACATTGACGCCCCTGAGGGGAAGAGGGCCAGACCCGGTACGCCATACACCGGAAGTCAAACGCTGTCTGGACAAACACTTAGTGCAGAGAAAGATCAAACCTCTGTGTAGTCTCGTCATTTGGTTAAATTACTATAAACACCCATGACCGACCCAAACACCTATAAATAAATAGACCTCTCACATTCTATGGCTATACTATTCCAAAGCCTGGGATTCCAATTAGAACTTGTTTCTATTTGAAAGCGAAAAAAGAAAAAAAATAGTTAATTTATCAGGTTTGGGAAAAGCATTGGGATGGGCCCTTTTTTAGTGAGAATGTATAAGAAAAATACGTTGTTATCTAGTTTGTGCATGTGTAATTCTACCAATAATATAACTTTGAAGGCGTTATATGAAAAAAGAGGAGAATTGTTAGCATAAATTGGTATGTATATATGTCAATTCAATATTACTAGTTAATAAAATAATTTAAGTAAATCCACCAGGTTCTGAATAATTCAAACCACTATACTGGTATAAATGAATTTTTGTATCAACTTTATCTAACCTGTTTTCACTAAATATGTTGAAAAAACTTCTCAGCGTGAGTGCATAGAGAGCGTTAGTACTGCACTGACGTGAGCTTGTTAGGAATTTCGAAGGCTTTTCTTTCTCACGTTGAAAGGCTTTTGTAAACTGGCAACAGGGCTACAGAATAATCACGGCGGGACTTTCATACACTGTTTGTATAATGAAGCGCTCGTGGACTGTTATATGTTTACCACCAAAAGTTCATCCAAGGTTACCAATTCTTTTTACGACCAACGTGATGGGGTTGTACATGGAGCAGGGCACGGGACGTCCTTACATTCAAGGACATTCTTTGTTATGAATCGACAAGACTTCTACAAAATAGCTAATCATGAGACCATGAGGGCTTCCTAAAGTATATTCACTAGAAAAGTTGTCAGATACTGTAAGTGCGCAAGTGAACTTTTAATGGGGAGTGCAACAACTAAAATATAAAAGATTAAGAAAACGGGTTTCCCATAAATATGTTACGTATATACGCTTTTCAGTTTGTTTCAAACTTGACATTTGATTTTTAAAAGTATTGCTTCGTTTTCATGAAAAACAAATTTTATTCCTCTGTTCAAACTTTTTTCAGGTGTTAATATTTTACCCTCTGCAATCTTTTTTCCTCATCACTCATGATCAAAATAGTAATTTTAGGTGCTTTGGTGTATGTTTACATTTAGACTTTGCAAAAATTAGTTGTGATTTATACTTTTATTCATGTTACTTTTCTGACAGTTTGATAATCCTCTCTTGCAAGAATTAACACTTGGTTCTTCAGGACCTCCAGCCAAGATCTTTTAACAAAAACGTGTCTTCCATGTACATGTTCCGGCGAATTTCACTTTAAGCAATAAAAAGTGCGGTTAATCTTCACCGCTGAATATTTTGAATTATTGATTTTTTGTGTTCAACTTTTTTTTTATATTTGCTGTTACACCTTCCCACATTCACATTTGTATCATTCTGTTTTTAAGGGTAAAGTCTAATGTAGGAGGGATTATCATTATAATATGGTAGATTAAATTTATGTCATTCGTAAATTTCAAGATTTCAATGCATAGAGGTTATTAGGTATTAGAAGGAATAATTGTTGACTTTCAGCATCAGTACCATTGTGCCAATTGTCTACTCCCCTCTATAGATTCTTCTTGAAAAAACACCAATGTATATTTATCATATATTGGAATACCTTAATTGCCTATCACTGTCACCCAATATTCATTCAGTGAAACAAAATAGCTCCTCGGTACTGAAGCCATATTCCGCTGTATCTCTATAGAAAGACGCTATAAATTTTACATGGTTCGAATGGTTAGTCTTTCTTACCTTGGACATCTATATAGTTTTTTGTTAATATGAAAAAAATAACAAAAAAAGAAATCAAATTGACACTGATTAACAGTTGGAAGTGTTATACGTTTTTGATGGTAGCTATATATATAATAACTATGCTTGGGGTAACCCATCTGAGGTCAGATGTGCGATGGGTGTTTATGCTATGGCCTGTCTACTTACCTACTCTATGAACCACTGTTTTGTTATAATGAATGTGTAATTGTAACAGGACCCCATTGAAAATGTTAACGCTGAATGGGCTTCATTTTAAAATATATTTGTAATAAATAAATAAATAATGTTCGTCTAAAATTTACGGAAATACAACGTATATCAAGGGAAATTCATATAACGAGTAAAACATGAACAGCAGTTTTAACTAAAATACATAAAAGAAATCATCCCCGATTTAATGAAAACATTAGGGAGGGTTAACCTCACGAGTTATATGCGCATGAGGTATACATCCTTACAATAGGAATAGTCACATTGAGAGTGCTGGTTCAGAAACAGGACATGCATGCGGTTTGATTGTGATCTGTTGTCCTCAGCACCAAATAACATGTCCTCGAGGCTGGTCCGGCTGAACTGCGGGGGACACCTTCTCTTTAAACACCCAATAAGAGGCACGACAAGTTCAGCCGGGGTTACGAGGTAACTGGCTAGTCACTTCGCACAGATCGGAGCATTCGTCTGCTCTCACGTACGTTAACGGCGCGAAGTATTGGATTCCTGTCAAGATTCGTGCAGGTAAGTGACGCTCATCGCCGATTGTTACATTGGTGACGGTGTGATTAACCTGCTATGAATAAACACAATGTATAATAAGGGCAGATCATAATAATTACGATCATTTTGTGTATGTACAAAGTCGATATGTCATCCTTGTCAATATTCTTTTGAATATGTTTATTTCAAACACTTGTGAATCCTACCCCGAAAAATATAAGCAAGGTTAGCAGATATCAATATTCCTACTTATCATACTCTGAGATGCACACCTGGAAACCTTTTTATAGATCGAGTGATAAGGACATCGTTCTTTCTTGTGATATCCTCGGTATTTTTCATATTTTATTACTTCGTTATGTCAGGCGAATCCTGCTCTGTTATCAAAGTGTTTATTAAGTTTAATCCTCTTTTTAAAATTGTTCCAACATTCTCACAAACATGAAATGTTCTTAACAGTTTTCTCCAAGTCTATCTTTGATAAACATTATCAGAAATTAACGTATTTTCATTTTTTTTAAAATCTACTATTGAGATACATGATTTTATCTTCGTCATTTGAGAAGAAAACTGCGATGTTACCATAAACAGATGCTTTGTAACACTTTGTATTGGGGGTGGGGGAAAATTTCCGTACTTATTTTCTTAAGGTTTTATATTACAAAACAAATAGGTAGGATAATTTCGTGGAAATAATAATATTCTTCGTTCAGCTAGAGCCGTTTAACTGAACTTGCCGAAAGAACATCAGGATTTCTGCCTAAGTGGGCACAGTGAGACACAAGGGCGTCACCTGACAGAGTTTTCCAAGCATAACAATGGTCTGAATCTGGGCATTTTGCTTAGGGCAATGGCAAAACTGCTGATAAAAATAGGTCGGACCTAAAGGAATGTTTGAAAAATCCCTATTTGGTCCGGGGATGCAAGTTCTAGCTAACCATGATCATACAGAGAGCCAGGGGTTCCGAAATAGGTTCCCAGCAAGAGGCCTTTGATCTATGCCCCTGTATGCATAATGGCATTACAGCCGTGCACAGTATTCTTAATAATAACCCCGCCAGAATACTCGGGCACAAATCTCAATACATCTATTTCCTATGTATGCCCATATGTGAACTCGGGTGTGGTGGCCTATTCCCGAGGTCTGCATTATACTTAAACCTCGGTTGTAGACAGCAGTGGCGATGTTTTTGTGACAGGTTCTTACTTGGGATGATCCGTTCTTTACCTATACATATTGCATAAGGTTTGCTTATTTGTTGATATGAGTTTCAGAAAACATGTTTAGTTAATGATTTTTGAGCTTTCTTAAATCCCTGCTTTCGATACGTAGGAGCTACCGAACCGTTCAGTATTTACACAATGATGAATATATTGTGGTGACATGTAATCGTTTATACGATCATGTTATACAGAGTGCTTATATGTGAGAGTGCTGAACAAAAATTGGTATAATACGTTAAATTTATGTTAAAAACAGATAATCTGTCGCAAAACACTGACAGAAAAGATTAACTCAAAGCTTCACATATTATAAGTGATGTCTATTGTGGAAGTATCTCAGTATTATATAAATTCACTGATCAGACAATCGCCTTACTTCCGGTTCCTTTTTGTACATATGATTGATTCACTCAGAGAAATTTTTCATTTTAGGTATTATAAGCATTGGGCAAATTTTATTTGAAATAATTATTTAATCAGTTGTTACGTATATGGGGACTTCTGCACTTCTGCGCGATGACTTTTTTTTTCTCCGCGGAAACTATTATTTTATTAATCCTCTTATTAATGCACAGCTGCACTGAATTTCTTATGACATTAACGTTCTCCTGTTGTTTTTCTTTTGTGACGTAACCAACGAGAAAAAGGGATATTGAATCTTTATAATGCAGATAAAAGTTTATTCTACATATCATAAAGTTTTCAAGCATTGGACGGTTGCTATTCGTCTATTGAAGGTATTCATACAGAAATCCTACACGTATAATATGACAGTTTTAATATCAAACGCAAATCTGCATATGTTTCCATCGATATTACTCCTTTATTATCGTTTTTTCCCTATAAAGAGAAGTATAGGGGTATCAGGTGGGTAGATATAAAAAAACCTAAACGAACAGAAAGTTTTATTGAAACTCTACTGTTAAGTATCGCTTAACTCTCCTTTGCAATTACATAGATATCATTGCATGCTAACCATTTAAATGCAAATTATTTATCATGATTAAAAAATGCTTGATTTCATTCCAGTGCTACACATACTTTCATTGTAGGAACAAATTAAATTCCCACAGGACTTAACTATATAATTTTACACATATTTAACTTACTAAAACTGTATAAGATTTACTAGGAATAAGGATAAAAAATCACGTGATGCGATGTTTGAAAATATACGTAGGAGGTATGTATGATTTGATAGTTTAGCAAACACTTATCGTGGATGGGTTTCAACAAATACCGCTTAATACTCTATGTATATACTGCTAAACACACAGCATACATATAGAATAGAATGGTCTTTGGCGCTTCTCTCAAGCCTTTCTGAGACTTAGGTAAACATACAGAAAACTAAGTGCCAGACCTCTTGAATGGCTTAACTCTGTGTTTGGTACACTCAGTCTGACTGTAGACTATACACTAAATTAAATGTACAGAGGACTTGAGGGGATATTGTCACAATAGCTTTCACGCCCGAGTTACAAAATGTATGTCAAACCGCACGTGGGCTATAGAATTAAAATAATATACTGTTAATACCTTGTTATTCGTCATCATAGTGCAGGCATAGGTATAAGGGCTATACATTGCATCTATTAATTGACTAAAAGTCACTCATTAATAGCATGCAAAAGTCGATTATATTTATTACTGCATTTGCAGTGTTCATACATTTTATATCTATAATTGATACATAGGATCGATAAACAGTAGACATGATGTGATAAGCATTGTTAATCAACAGAGAAAGTTACCATGTATTCTTCACAAGATATTATCCTTCATTATATATTAATATTAAACAGCAGATTTTCTGCATTGAATTTTAACCTTTTTGCAAAGTTATAATGACTGAACTGAAACAAGCGACACTCAAATAAGACACTGAAAACCAATTATTTTATAGACAAATGCATACTGCAGTACGTAATTTTAAATGTAAGAATATGTTGTATACTCCTGGATTTAAAGGCCCAGACCATCTTTTCCCGAATAATATTGTTGTTATAATACTAAGTTTTAAAAATATACTCTTTTAATGTGTATAAATGCGGTTTTCTTTGTGGAAAATGACATTTTAGACTGTACAGGATAACACTAATTATTACTTCGTGCAATATGTCATAGTTCAGTGTCAGGTTTAAAAAACAGACTTACCCTTTTTACACGCGTTACCTTTTGATAAACCCTGAAGGCTTTTGACGCATAACATACAAAGACGTGATGCTAATTGTTCTCAATATCAGATTGGCATACTATACCACGAGAGTCCCGGAACTCAGTCACCGCCAAGATGGGTATAAAAGTCTTTGATTACTGATGGTCCATCTTACTGTGGCACGGACAAAAGTTAATTCATACACTCAAATAAAGTCACCAAACCGTGTGATTAAAAGCTAATTTAAAATAAACGAAAGTGTCTGAGAATGGGAAAAAGAAAATTCTGGAGCTTAGTACAGTTTGCTTTAGGCAAATTCCTGAACGTGCCCAGACAGTTGGTACGACCCCACCCGGTACGAGTTTGTCTGGCAACCGTGTCTTTTCATGAATACTGGATACTAGATTTGTATTCCCTGGTCCCTAGGGTCTAATTTAGATCTTACAGGGAATCACGGGGTGTCTAAATTCCGTAGCACAAACACATATTGATATTTGTTCGAAGTGCATGGCTAGGCTGAGCGACCGGTGAATGAAAAATGGTCGAGTTGTTTTTCGGGGTAGATTGTACACACAGGGGCTTTTCTCGTCACCCTATGTTATCAACACGATAGTTGTATGTATGTATATATATATATATATATATATATATATATATATATATATATTTATATATATAAATACATTACTAATGCATGAAGTAGCTACCCTTTTTACGTCGGTGGAATGGTTTCTATCCTGGGATGCCTCTCTAACGACTGATTGGCGTGGTCAGTTCCGGGTGACCTCGCTGTTATGTGTTTGATAATGTACAACTTTTATATAAGGGAATGGTGTAGATATATACTCTCTCATCCCAAGTACTGTCTACATATGACATCGTCACCCGCCTCTTGTCAGAAGTGTCTGAATAATAAAACAGGGTAATAGGCGCAAAAGTTTAATTGCTTTGCTTGATATCATACTGATACCACCACTGGATCCCGAGACGAGCACTACTTAGTACTACTGCTATAACTACTGCTACTATCGTTACTATATGACCAGCAAATAATAATAATAATAATAATAATAATTCTCTTTTTGTATTGTTCTTCTCTCTGTTTCCTCTACCATTGCTTCATCTGATTCTTCTCCACCATCTGATTCCTCTTCATCTTATTCTTTTTCATCTGATCCTTCATCTGGTTTTCCTCTGCTCGCTATTTCTTCTAATCCTTCTTCTGGTTTCTTCTCAGCTACCTCTTCTTCTTCTTCTTCTCTTTACAATTCTAACTCATCTGCTTCTTTTTAATCCGCTAGTTCTTCATCTGCTCCTTCTTCTACATCTTCATTTACCTCTTCTTATGCTTGTTCTCCTTCAGATTCTTCTCATCCGGTATCTTTTTCTTCTTCTTCCTCTTCTTCTTCTTTTCTTCTTGTTCTTCTTTTTCTTCTTTTTCCTCTTCTATATCTTAGGTTTGTCTTCTTTTTCTATTGCTTCTTCTTCGTCTGATAAGTCTTCTCTTTTTTCTCGATTTATTCTCCCTTTGATATCTTCTTTTTCTTTTTTTTTATCTTTTTCCATATCCTACACAGAGACGCGTGCCATCTATCTATCTGAACTCGCACTCAGTACAACGTCTCGGTACGGCAGAGTGATTCATTAGAGAAGCGCTTTGTGAACAACTCAGGCAGAAAACGAAGTGGCCGAGTTTAGTAGAGTACAATAACAATACGAGAGCTGTGTGACAGGTGCCCACTGATAACATAAGCGTCTGTGTTATTTGCCCACCACGTCACCGGTGATTCCCTAAAGTATGTCCTCACCCCATCTTCGCAATTGGTCACATTTACTACAAGCGGAAGTACAATAGCTAGAGGGTCTTTAAGGTCAACCCAGAGTTTCAGGTACTTTAACCAAAGGTGATTTATACGCAAAGGATCTAAATATTTCTTTGTGATCTGTAATTACCAAAGCGAACAAGATTCGGACAACTCATGCATGAAGACCTAACATGAGCGTCTTCGATAGTTTAAATAACCTTATATTATAATTTTATTTCGAAAGTCCTGACTGAATATTTCCACCGAAATTCTCACCTTTATATCCAAAATTCTACTTCAACGCATGTTTATTTAAGGGGGTGTGACTAATTCACGGAATGCTTGTTCCCACAAATACCTGTGAGAGTTTTTCCGATGATGTGTAAACTAGTTCATGTTTGGGACGAAAATTGGTTCAAGGAATCTAAAGAAACCGATGTGTCCTTTCTCTTTCAGCTATCACGTGTATAAACAACAAAGGTGTGACCCGGAGGTTGTCACCGGTGCGTGCACTACCTAGTCACACCTCACGCGCGCTCGCCATCAGCTGTGTTGAGGCCGGGGCATTGCAAAAGCCTGTCTGATCATCACGTATAATTACAAGGAACTGGTGGTTCTCTCTTAAATTATCCATGAACAAGATTATATACAGCATATTTAACACTCCCAAAAACAGCACTACTACATCACTTATATACCATGCGCTGCCGTTTCTGTAACTAACGCATGCATGACTGTTCTTAATTCTGGTGATGACCTGAACGAGTACACCTAAAACAAGAAAATTATCCCACTAACCATAACGAAGTGATGAATAACAATAACCGTGGGGCAAAAATTATTGTTAATTACCAGGAATAAGAATTGTAAACAAAGAAACCATTTCAAATCAAATACGTTTGCCGACATTAAAACTATGCTCCAAGCTCCATCATTTCATATATTGGTATGAACTGTTGTTCACTGTACATATGTGTACAAGTTAAATCTTATATAGCATACTGTGCAGCACCATGCTTATATATAGTTACAATGTAATTTATCTACTAGGCCATTTTCTCTAATTATTGACCTACAGAAGGTCATTCGGGATTGTCGGGATCCTAACAGGTACATGCAGATGATCACCCGTCCTACATGAACTTATGGTTATCCGTGTTTATCAACTGCTTCTTTCACATTCAGGGACAAGACAGAGTACAAACGACATCCGTGTCGGAGATCAGCAGAAGGTCTATAAAAGTAAACTCAATGTACTGAACACCGGTATCACTAAAAAAGCCACGAACAGTCTTCAGGATATACAAATAGGAATCAATTTATGCTGTCCTCGATGGGGTAAACCGCAAGAGGTCAGCTGATGGCAACCAGGTATGCAGGGAATCTATTGATAGAAACCACAAATAATACCGACATTGTCACTGGCTTAGGTGGGTTTAGGTATGTCTCCCTATTCAAAGCTGTCTATTGTTATAAAGACTAACCTTAGTTTAGGATAAAGACCATCCTTAATATACAAGGTGAACTGAGGCCAAACCCAGGTAATACATACACGAAAATCGGTGGGTCATTTATGTAGGAGTGGACTAACACACCTTTGTAGAGGATCGGCGAGTGCAGGTATACGCACTGGTTGTTTAGCGGAGGATTGGAGATGGATAGCTGCCCCTGTCTACCCATAGTCCTAGGCCTGCATTTTCATCATCGTTCTTTTAAGGTTCGGATAAGTTTACCCGAATAAACGCAACTGATGACATGTCGTTTTCGTTAGTGCTGTCGCATAGCTGAGTAAACAAGTATAACACTCCTGTAATAGACGTAACAGAGTTTTACTACCCCAGATGCTGGTTTTGTTTGACAGTTATTTCTTTTAAAGGTTGCCAGCTAATTTGGCTGTAGAAGGAAACTATAAAGAGTATACTTCAAGCTTTCTAAGCATGTGCAGGAATAATACATAAATGCTAGCTGTTAGTTCGAGATATGTCTGAGGTACCGTGTCAAAGGTACTAGGAGGTTTAAGCTGACTTGTAATGTAAGGGTATATACATCTCTAATAAAATATACATCTCTCATATTACCAATCAGCGTAAGCTTTGACAACCAAATTATGTTCATGAACTAATCAGCAATAAGGAGACAGGAATTTTATTCGAGAAAAAGGCCTTAATTCCAAAGGCACACTCTGATGAAATGTTTGTAGCATACATTCACTTTGCAATATATATTTAGTACTTATCATAAGAGTAACTATTAGTATTTATATACTTTTGCAGCCTCAAAATACAAAGATTACAATTAATTTAGAATACAGGAAAATAAGATTTCCTTAATCCACTACCAGTCGTCAAAAAATAGTCAAATGATAAGAAACAAATAAAAGACAAATATACCACAATGCATTTGAATACCAGTTTACGAAAATCCCTAATACATACGTGCCTTAAAGATGATTAAGGCAATGAAAATTCCTAAGGTAATAAAATGCTAACTTAATATATCATGATCGAAGTACAGTTTCATACTGCCTGATGTATATGTAACCAGCTGCTATATAGACCCTTAATTGGTGGTATTGGTCTACAAAGCACTGTGCAGAAAACTGTCGAATACCATCTGACAATCAATCTGCATTATGTTCTAGAAAACTTCCTGATAATCACAGCATGTGCGTGGACAGAGTAATTTCCTGTAATACGTGGTGACACACCACCCTCGTTAGGATATGCTTACACCTCATTTAACAGTGGTTGCGTTTATTATCATCGTGGCACGAATATGAGAGAGTAAATGGCACTGTATTTACTGCAACTCGAGCAAAAACGTCGCGTGTGCAACCACTATGTTGCCTAGTTAGGCAGAAAATTCACCCGAGCGACATTTTGTGTCTGCACAATGACAGAATGACCTTTTACAGTGTTTACGGTTAAGAAATATGGCGTGAGCACAACTGCAGGACTAGAATTTCTTTTCGCCAGGAATGTATGGCCTAAGCCACATTATTGAAGATTCGGTGTTGAATTTGTGTTAGATTACTAATATTTAATGCGGTGCACGATATGACAATAATGAATACACCCCATATAAATAATTAAGGAAACATAAAAATGTTCTTTCATTTATTTAGCGTCTGTTGTACCACGGGTCTTGCAGACCAGTTATTCAACGTGACATGATTCATATAAAGCTCTTCTTGAGGAACTCGAAGGAAGGGAGGGGCGATGGCGATACTATTTTAAGTATATGATTTTTAATGATTAAATAATGCATAGTAAATTCGGGTATATTAATCACCCATCTTTTTTTTGTCGTCTTAGTGTAAACCGGAAATCCTCAATATTGACATACCAATGTTTTTTTTATTTTCACCATTATTTATCCATAACGAATCTGGATGGCTTTTTTTGCATTTGTTTATTTCAATCCTAAAAAATGTTTGTTCCTTTGAAACACAATAAAATGAATTAATTGCAACTAATTAATTAATTGCAAACAATTAACCAAGGCAAATGCCACGTAAAGAAAAAAAATGATTGTAAAAATTGTAACAAAATCCACCATCATCCTTTCTGTCAATACTGGTCCCGCCTTAACTTGATACATAAACAGTATATGCTAATTCTGCTTGAATATGAGAAAAAGCATATCTTTTAATGATACGGCCCAGACCACACCTGTGGTATCACGCACAGTCATGATAAAGTGTTATCACTGTGTCTCCCGATTGCTTTGGCGTTTTTGGTAATTTTGTGCTTGCGTGGAAGGCCTGGCGATTCCATCAGTGATAATTGTACATGGTAACTGTGATATGACTTGGTGACATGCGTGTATATGCGCGCCGGGCTCTTCGCGGAATGGAAGATAAGGCGACGAAAACGTCACCTGTCCTCGGAAGTCGTTGATCACTCATCCGTATCCAACTCTAGGTATACTATTTGTATATAAGTGTATGCGCAGTAAGGCACAGCGGGGAGCTCCTAGCGTATGACTATTCAATTATGCAAATTGATAAGCTTTCAATCACTCCCGGACCTCAGCTGGACGCGCGTGCGCTTGGTCTCAGTTGAATTCCGACCACAGGAAATTTCTCACAGCCTTTAACAGTCGTATTCGTCACAAATCCAAGACAATGTAACAGTGACTCACATCACTTGCTGAACAGACTGGAAAAAACCGAGAGCTGTGCCTTGCGCAGTTACTTTTTGGCGGGAAACTAGGTAGAGGATCGCGTGTTGGTTCCAACACCATAGGAACAACCGTGTTATAGTCCTGAATTATTTACCCGATTGTTGCGTACAATCGATCGTTTGCTCGGCTGTTGGCTTCGTGTGCACGATAGCAATATCGCCCATTTTACCTGGCCTGAAGTATATTTAGGGTCTACCTAAGAGCAAGGTGAAAAAGGAAGTCGGGAGAACAGGACAGGAGGGGACCAAGCCGGGGGTTTGTACGAAGGCTGAGATCTTGGTAAGTTTGTGTTTCTCACTCCTACCCATGCCGTCACTAAACCCTGGCTAGCATAGTTTCCGTGTTGTTGTGTTAGGGATACATCTAGACATTGATCTGATGTATGTCAATAAATAAGCCGCTGCATATGGAAGTACTGGGATGGAAGCTACGTCTTTCAATCAATACTTGACCTCATAGTCTCTAATTAGTTTCAAGGAATTATAGACGCTAAGACACAACAGGCCCGCAGTCAATATTTTGTAGACGTCGGAAAAGATTTTAATCATGTCTAGGTGCATGCAACTATTTATATGCCTAACAACGTATATTTCCGATGCATGCACACGATTTAGCCATAAACCTAATATAAAGCAACCTGTCTCTATATTTATCCACGCTGAGGGCTGACAGGGTCCTAATCTACTGTCTGTCTTGCTTGATAAGTTTTTTTTTTTCTGTTAATAAATGGAGTCACACAACATGTATAAATGAATTCAGTTCGCTGGGCTCTCTTTTATTTAAACAAGAGCGTCGGATTTTGGTACAGCATTACAAAGATGGTCTTTTTTTACCAAATGTCATGCATGATAAAGATTTATTCTACGAGTTTAATAGTTTAAGTGACTTTTAAGGTAACACTGACATATGTGACTTTTTAACTTTTGGAACATTACTAGTATCACGTATCAGGAAGATTGAGTGGACAATTGGTCAGGTTTAGTTAAATTATTAATAATTCGGTATTTCAGTGTGTTTATTGATATCTTTTGCAGTTTTATTCGTGTACAAGAGAAATGGTCTTGACTTAGAATTGAGGAGAATAAACAAAATGCAGGAGATGTTAATAATTAAGGCGTATTTATTCAACTAGAAATATAAAGAAGCCTGGAGGGCATGTAAATGTTTTCTTGAACGTTATGTGAAAATATACGTGCACCGGATATTAATAAACTTGAGTAAATATAAGGTAAATATTAGGCAATCCTACCTTTTTTAAACACCACTATAGACTCCTGGAGCATTTTTTTCTGTTTTCAAATAACAAGATATACCCATGCACTGCGACAGTTGACAGGAACCATAACCCCTTATGTTGTACTCGATTACAAACCACGCGTGCATGCCGTATTTATTAAACAGAAATTTCCTTCCGACCGGCTTGCGTCGAAATGGTTTTTAAATAAATGTTTCTAGACAGCAGTCTCTGTATCATCAAAATTTGATTCTTTGTTGAAAGACATTCGCATTATAAGAACTCCTTTCACTGTGGTATGCACGAGAATTCACTTCGGTGAATTCCGGTGTTCGTATTCCGGTCCAGGAAATACGTGCTATATAAATTTATATTACAAGCCGATTGGAAAAAAATAATGAAAACTATGGTAGAGATGTTTGTGTTTACCATGAGGTTATGATACTCTGTAACTTGAAATGGGAATCATATAGATTGTCATGCATATAAAAGACATATAAGGTATATTATTTCACTGGATAAGTGTATTTATCCACTTCATTGGAGCACTGGGAATAAAAACTGAAATAAGGACCATATACTTCGCGTGGCTATTAATGAGATTCCTTGAATTCAACACAACCGTGAAATAAGAAATGTAAACCAGAATATTGACTTATATATACAAGTGGAAAAGAAAATAGGAACCACTGTCTGAATCTTGAAACCGTATTCTAAATGTTTCATACAACCAGAAAATGGGGGAAAACAGGGCCTCGGGCTTTATATATTTTTACAGACAAGAATATTAAAATAAAAAGATATACCTTTCCAAAGCAAGGTAACTGAAAATACTTCAAGGTATGAAAACATACTTTCATAAATCTTATGCCATGACAAGGTACCTTTCCCGCCAAAACTAGCGAGAGAACATTCGGCGACGAATGATATTTCAGGCAAAGAATGATTATGTCACCCTTGTATCCAGTTCTAAAAGTAACGTTAATTATTTAACGACGACCGTACGTCATTAAGGAGGTTCTTATTACTCCTTTAGCTTGTCTCGGTACAGGTACAGCTTACCAAAACACAAATATATAAGACATGCAATTGGCGTAAGGTCAAGGTTGAAGGTAGAGAGCCGACGATCGAACAAACACGCACTGTGCGCATGCTCGGCGTTAGGAATAACTGATGAAGAACGGCTTGTGTATTGCCTGAGGGTGAAAATCTACAAACGTACAATTCGATGAATCTGACCGCCACGTATATTCATTTGTTAATAAAACGAGCAGACCTTCAAAATATTCCAATGTTAAGATTTAATGATATGCGTTACGAACAAGGAATACATACGACAGGGTTCGTATGCCCTGAAAATCTGTAGGTGTTACTACTGAGGAAATTGATTATAAAAAGCTATTTAATGGCATTCAGTAGGGTACTTACTTCGACCAAGGCAAAACAATACATCTGGACCCCTTTATGGGTCAATAGCGCACCAAAATTACCGGGGTTTTCCCGGGCTCATGTCTCACCGGTCAAGAAAGTTACCAGGAAGATGGTTCAGCAGTTTATGCGTAATCCTGTTAACAATAAACAACAAACAAACATCTTTTAATCAAATAATTAAGGTAAAGTATTCAGTATGCCATGAAAACGTTCAATATAACTGTGCGAGGCTACCTTATCCAATAGAACGTCATTTTGAAAGAGAGAGAGAGAGAGAGAGAGAGAGAGAGAGAGAGAGAGAGAGAGAGAGAGATTAATGATCCCGGTCACTACGCAGAATCTTTACAAATTTTTTAAAGTGAATTTTAAACATAGATCTTGAAAAGACCTTGACTTTTTTCTACTGATCTGATCTCTAAGCTTTCAGCTATTGGGCCGCCTGATTGAAAACCGGTTCATATCCGTACTGTCTCCACACGGAACATGATACACACAGCTGAGTAAAACCAACACAGGCCGGGCAATGTATTATATGTCACATCGATCCTTCACAGCCACCCATCTGTTCATCACAATCAAAAGGTTGCTGCACGCTAATTTGGACAGTTCATTTTTGTCACAGAATCTCACTCTTGGTTGCTGCACCAAATTATAGGACGGGAACCCCCTCACGTACCACAAAAGGTAGATCAATAAAAATTGAAGAAGCGGTCATATGGACTGGAATATATATATATATATATATATATATATATATATATATATATATATATATATATATATATATATATATAAAAAGGAAGTGGATCAGACCAGTTACACTCTACCTGGGTCCACTCGAATTAATTATTCAGAGACACATGTACTAATATGGTCAGCTATATCTGTTTTACACGTATAGCTGTCGAATCTGTATGGGATGGTATAACTTATGCATTCCAGAACAAACACACGTGTGAGGAATTCCACCCACACCGGCGTACATTTCACGCATGAGTAAATCCTGACGGTAAACATGGGTACAGCTGTATGATTACTGAGAAAGACCGGGAGTTATCCTGTATGTACATCATGCAAAATAAATGTCAAATCACGGCTTAAATTGGTAAAAAACCCGCACCCTCACGGAATAATGTCATGGTATTTTGTGGGGTGTTTAAGACTATATTTATAAAAGACACGAAAAGACCAATACGTATAGTAAAGGCACGAACAGGATAAAGACCCCCTAAAGTTAAGAGGTGGCATAATGAGGCCAGATGTTACAGCGCATATATGTCTGTATGTTATGTTTAAATATATTGCCATGTATCCGAGGAATAACTCATTCAGACCCAATATATTGTTACAATATAGAGTATAGCGTCATATCGACCCTCTGGCATTACGACCAGATTACTGGCGCCAGAGTGTCATGACATCTACGTCTGAGGATTGCATTATAAGGCCTCATGAAGATTTTCGTATATTTTTTATATATTTTCGTCATTTCGGACAACGCTTCATGGGCTACAGGTACACTGTCAATCAACATAAACCATTCGTTAGCATTTTTTGTGTACTTTCTATTAATACCAAATATGAGCGAGAAGAATTCCTGTTCAATCCAGCACATTGGTAAACCCGTCGGCATGTTTGTTGAATTTATGACCGCATGAACACAAGCATGGTTCGCACGGGTTACAGGACGCAGGCAACTTGCAGGCGACACAGGAAATGACCCATGTAAATGGAGACGGTGTTTCAGTTTGGGTTGCCAGCTCACATATATACTTTTGTGTTTATTCACCATTCTAAGCATAATGTTGAGATTATGGGCCGTTTACCACAATATGAATGCAACCAGATGCAAGACCACTGCGATACATTCCTCCATATTACTAGTATCACGACTCGAGTTGGCTTACCAGCCCAATTATCCGATTGCCTACTGAGTCGGGTCGTCACGGCTATATAGAGTAATCCTATAGTTCGTCGATCCTTGGAGCTAAACTTAATCAGGATACTTTGGTACTTCTCATAACGTCTCATATATTTTGTTAGTGTCATGGGCCCTCATTTTGGTCAATCTTCACAAAATGCACACTACTGATAACCCCGCTTAAACGAACACCAATTATGCGACATTTCATTACTCCAAGTTTCAAAATACAAATTTTATATATTATTTAAGTGGCCCTTTCTTCCGAATGACCAATAATCCGAACACACTGGTCATCCTTGAAGCTGGTCAAGTAATGTTTGTAGTTCTACCGTCGGATGTCAAGCTCAATATGTGCAACAAGTATATATAGCTTCAGTGATATATTAGAAATGCACTGCTGTGTAAAAGAATGGGCAACCTATAAGTATAGCGTTCATTATTCTGCATGTTTTAATGGAGACTCCTTTGTTGCACCTCATCACTTCGGTCAGATTGATCCGTGTTTGCGTCAAGCAAGCAGTAAAACCTTTCTGCTTTTGTCCAACTCTCTCTAGATACAAATTACAGGTTCTAGCATAAATGGGTAAACTGAGTTTCTATAAGGAAATGTCCGCTTTGTCGGGTCTCGGATGCGTCAACGGTTGATATACGTTTTACTGGCGATCCGTTCTGTTTGGAAAACATGAGGTTTTGCTATGTACAAACAGGCACAAACAAAATTGGTATTGCCCAACATGCATACACACGCACGCATAAACTTATATTATTCCAGAATAGGGCTGCCCGTATAATTTCTGGGAATTATGATAGGAATACAGCTAGTTCAACATTGATATCAGCCTTAAAATGGCAAAAAATCAATCAACGATTATTGTACCTCTCTAATATATTCATGTTTAAATGCCTTAATGGCCTAGCACCTTGTTATCTTAATTATCTATCAGAAACCCGATCTGAAATACACTCTAATAACACGAGATACTCTTGTCAAGTGAAAGTACCAACAGTTAGAACTGAATTGATGCGAAAATCTTTTATTTATCAGGGACCGAAATTATGGAATTTGTTACCGGAAGCTCTTCGTAAGATAGATAATTTAGATAAGTTCAAAAAAGATCTTAAGCAATATTCACTAAACACTTGACATAATTACAATAAATCTATTATACCACTTTTACATGTTATGCATGCATTTTGATATTTTATGCTTTACGAATACCAATAAGTGCATTAACACTAATATAACTTTGCATACATTGCACTTGTGGTTTATATTATTCTTTGCACTTATTTCATACGATGTTAGCAACATTGTTAATAACCTGAATATCCTATGAATATCTAAATAATATTATATAATAAACTCCTAATAATGATCATACTAGTACAGGAAATAACAATATATGTTATATTCAGTTACAATATTCTGCACATACATGTTTGCTTGTATATTATTGTCATGCAATTTGATCATGTTTAAAATTCCAATTACTCTCAGGGCCTTGTGGAAGATCAGTATATTCTGAACAAGCCACCCTGAATAAAGATATATTAATAAATAAAATAAATAAATAAATATGATCATGTGTATGTACTATATATTGCGCACCTTTACGTTTTTTTATGATTTTATTATGATCTTCATTAGTTGCAAGAGTACAAAAATCTGACGTCATTCTAATAGTGTTAATAGATAATGTACCAGTAATATGGACTCATTTTGTCAATAAGATGATCTATAGAAATTATATATGCAGGAAATTTTGAATAAATAGAGAGAGAGAGAGAGAGAGAGAGAGAGAGAGAGAGAGAGAGAGAGAGAAGGAGAGAGACGTTTCATTGTTTTATGCATTACTGTCATTGTTAATTAGTATATTCTTAATTAGACGAACACATGAGCACGGATAGCGTGGCTACGCACGTTCATCGGGTGCACAAGCCAATGTAGGCCCTGTGTATTATATAAGCTTATCATACATCATGTTCTTGCAGGCTATAGTTTAGTGATCTTAACATGCTAATATGCACGGACAGTCTAGAACTATTGATCCATGTATAATCTAGTCAGTCATGCCGTAACTTCAAACAACTGTATGTCCTAAGAGTCGTCAGCTCATGAATATTCAACAGTTAAAGGAAATCGACCATGTCCCCAGTATTAGGCCCTTTGTTTGTATTCTAAAAGATACGCAATATAGAATCATACTTTTTCAAAGACCATTATATCGCATTACCAACCGCTAAGATATAGGAAGTGTCTGCAGCCGACAATGTCGGCTGCGAGGTGTCAGACCCCTGGACTGTCTAGGCAGCCGACAATCTCGGCTGCTTGGACAGTCCACACTCCAGCCACTTTGCAACCGACAATGCTTTAACTGATATTAATAAGTGTCAGCTGCCTGGGTGTGTGACATTATAGACTTAGTCGTAATAGTTAGTAAAATGTTGCTGAATTAAAAAAAAGTAACAGGGTTGCATTTGCACTAGACCCCTTTGATGATCCATTGATGTTATTGTGGGTATTTATTAGCTTCATGGTTTGGCAGTCAGATACAGCAATGATTTCATAGGTCACTTAAGCGGTGAGAGAGTAGATTCTGAGTTCCTTGTGAGAAGTGTATCAGTGAGTAGATACTGAATATATGTTGGTCTTGCAACTGTTCTCATAAGTCAGGGATTAATGAATGTAATAAAATAACAAACTGGGTGGTCTATCAGGGCTTTGCATATATAAAGGGTAGAAATCAGAGATAGTTAATAGTGGCTTGTCAGCACCATGGCAACTTTTCTGTTGGGGATAAATTTCTCTCTTTTTGTTATTTGGAGACAAAGTTAAATCTGTAACAAAAGTCCCATCATGTCAAATTGTGGAAAAGGGATTAGAAAAAACATTGCATATATATATATATATATATATATATATATATATATATATATATTTATGCTATATGTATATTTTGTACAATAAAAATTCAAATAAATAAATAGCTGCTAGGTCTAGAACGTCACACCTAGGCAGCTGACACTTCGTGATATCAGTTAAAGCATTGTCGGTTGTGTAGTGGGTAGAGTGTGGACTGTCTAGGCAGCCGAGAGTGTTGACATTGTCGGCTGCCTAGATAGTCCTGGGGTCTTACACTCCGCAGCCGACATTGTCGGTTGCCTAGACACTTCCTAAGATATAACACGAGAAGTGAGTATTTATGAGGAACTGGACTGACAATGTGGTCGTCAATAATGAAGTAATAATGCATTGTGGACAACAAGGTATACGTTTTATCGAGCAGTTTCACAAGGATCCTCTGATTTTATGCATGCACACGAAAGTTTAGCCAAAAAACGGATGTTATTTGTACAGGAGTCTCCCCTTTTATTTATTCTGAGTTTATTATTCGACTTATATGTGCATGTAAATCGACTCGATATAGGCTACGCCACACGTTGACCGGGACTCTTCGCGAAACGGAGAATGATTATGTTTGAAGGTACACTTTTTATCAGCACCATGTGGTATTCTTTCTCTGATACAGAGTAACACCATGCAAATGTCCGTGCTGGAACCTTAAACTTGCAATTCATTAGAAAACCGAATCACTAGGACACACACTCAAACTGTATATATATATATTTATATATATATATATATATATATATATATATATATAGTTTGATGTGAAACAAAGGGGTGGAGGTTGGGAGGGGGGGGGTGCTGGGGGGGGGGGGGTGTTCATCGGGCCTTATTATTTGATTCTTATGCCAATAAGGAAGGATCGTTACAAATTCTATAATACCACTTGTGTGTGTCAGTCTGTTACCATCTGTTTTGTATCCATGCCCTGGGAACTTAGAAGAAGAAGTATCCATGCCCGATTAGATAATGAATATGAAACATCACCGTAATAACGACAAGTCATGTTTGTCATAGAATCTTACCTTTTGGGACTTTAGAAAAGTCTTCTTACAACTGACATGCACGCCGTGATCTATATTAATGGGTAATACATGTACAATTGTGTGAACTTAGACTTGAAACCTGGAGAGGTCATGTCCTAGATTAAAAAAAACAAAAGGCCATACAGGACTTCAAACGTCAAATTGATGATTACAGTTATTCCCTTCATCACAAATTGAAAATAAAAGTCTATATTCTTCAAATGTTCCTATTTTAAGTAAATTGATCATCAAACATGTCTTCAACGTCTTTAAATCAAACAAGTGATTGTTGAATTGTACATTTCTCTGCATGGTGAGTTAGGACCTATTAATGGCCCGTTCGAAACCGTCTTCGCAAAATATATTTCTTTTGACCAAGCCTCATCGCTAATTCTTAATCCCCAGGAGGCTTTCCCCTCCCCCAATTCTCAATTCTTCCAAATTAGAAATACAATTTTACACAGAAAAAAAGCACCGAAACTACCACAGCTTGCTCAATAAGATCATAACTGCCTAACTTTTCAAAGTTTGAAAGTTTCTATATACCGTATACCACTATGCGGTTAGCAGAGAATACCAAAGTAACAAGCTTATGGCACTTTTTGTGCCATTTTGTTTATAATTTTGATTTACTTCAGGAGAGTTTTGAGTCATTGTAATATCGCTAATGTAGTTAAACTGGCATTTAAGCCATTCCCTGGGCTAAACAAATACGCTATGTCTATGCAGACAACTCTCATGTCTTACATGATCACGTTCATTTATTAAGGTGTGACTCAGAGGCAAAGGCAGAAGTATACAGTGAACACAAAATAATTATTTCCATGTTGCGTTATTAGAAAAAGAGATGGTGAAAGAAAGATGCATGAAAAATAACACTTTCCTTCCCCCCTTCTTAGTTACCAAAAGCCCCTAAGTAGGCAAGACTTGCAGATAGCACGCGAGATGGGAGTTCAGTATACATAATATTGAGCGAGCCTCTTATTTTATCTGGCGGGTCCTCGTACCACGCATTCATCGTCTATTTGTCTCAGTGTCGTCTGGTCACGTAAAATACTACGTTTAGTGTCCAGGACACTAAGCACACGTATATATCAAAGTGGGCTTTACACGTATGAAATATATACTCCGAGGAAATTTAAGTTAGTATTCAGATAAACGCATTTGTCAATATAAAGGAATACTTGAGACAAAAGAAAGAGGCAAATCATTCATTAAACGAGCACTCCAGATTACCATTCATCGAGCATATATATTCCGAACTTTGATCATTGTTTTACCAGGAACATTGAAAGAATTAATGGATATTCCTTTGGACAAAATTTCATTGCAATTCGGATGATTGTTACCAAACAGAGCAGTTCCACTATTTGCGAACGGGGCGAGGTCCAGTTAATATGTATATAGAGCCTCAGTTGGTTCAAGTATCAATTTAGACATCAGTTCAAATTGTACAACAGAGATACCTGTAAAAACGAAATTGGTCCTTTGGGAGTTTATCATGTTGATCGCCAGAAATACGACATTAACATTTAATTAGGCAGGTGCCTCTACAGCTGATGCACCAACATGATATCATCTAATGCAACGGCAGGACCTTCATTGCATCTTTATGCTGGACCCTTCCTCTCCTTCAACAATATTTTGGAGGGTACATTCATTACCAACCGACAGTATCTTCTACTTACAGGAGGTTTATACTAGTATTAGGGAGCCTTGCAGGCAACTCTAAATATCATTTCACAGCCTATGTCGATTATACATTATTCCCTCCCGTCGCCTTGGCGCCTATACCTAACATAACCTGGACAACAATCACGCGAAGCCCCAGCTGGGCCACAAGGTTATTTATTTATCTGTCTGTAGATAGGATTATTACATCCATATTTAATATTTCCATATTGACGGTAATAAATCACACAGGGCTTCAACAGACGCGTTTATTTACAATAAGAAAACCAAATTAGAATAACAGCAAGAAAACCAAATAAGAGTAACAAGCAACATGCAGGCACAGTACTCGTCTCCATGCGTTTACATGTGCGTACATCGCGGTAACACGAGGACCTTTTAAAGGGTGCCAATCACCTATCTGATCTTTATAAACTAAAGGTAATCCCTTGGAGATTTTATTAAAATAGGCCAGAAAACCTGGATATCACCACAAACAGGCTGTTTGTTTTGTTTATATCAACGTGTTTATAATATGTAGGGGCCCGCCAAAATAATCCAAACACATTCAACAAGGGCATCTTGCAGAAGGTCAGATAAGCCAGAGCTTTGCATTAGGCGTTAAGCGACAAATGACCTTTCTACTTCCGCATATATACAACCTACCACCTTAGATTAAGTTTTTCCCGTTTGTCAACACTGCTGTGTTTACAAACATGTTGTTGATAAACAAGTTCATACATCCTTCACGGAGGCGTTATAACAACTTTTCACAACCAATATTACCTTTAGATCAATATGTATATACGTATATATACTTTGAGCTATGTTTACACACTTGGCGGACACGTGTCAAGCACTCCGCTCCTGCAACCCACACAGGCGCGGTTCCGTGGGGGGGGGGGGCAGTTTTAAAACATGACATGTAAATTTCTCGGAATAATCACACCATGACACCCGTTCACCCCCCCCCCCCCCCACTCCACCCCATGCCTGCCACAACAACAAAAATTCATATCCATACCCATATCTGTCTGTTCTTCTGTCAGTTTTTTTTTTTAGAAAACATTGAATTCAATGAAGTTTCGCAGACAGTATGAGTTTATTTATTTTAATCTGAAGTTTTCTGCTATCAATAGGTTTAATTAAATGGAATAAAAACAACAAAAAAATCCTTTCAAACTATTCAAGAAATGCACTAAAGCAATATATTGGGAAAGCAGTTTAATTTTCACAACATTTCAATCCAGTTGTTGAAGGTCAAGGTAATTGACCAAGCATACACACAAAGACTCTTTTTTAAAGTTGTTTATTGGTTTGCAGTGTTATAAATATCTCAAAAAAATATTGAAAACTATTGAAGAAGGTTCGGCAACTCATGTGGACGCCATGTCATTCATACACAGGGCTCAGAAGAATTCAGAAGACTGTAAATATTAAAGTTTTTTTCCAGAGGTATTTTATCTTTAATTTCTCATCCATCTAAGTGACAAACCGAGTGATCATATTTTAGTTCATTGGGTATCGACTTGCGATACACGCAGTAACACACGATAGTAAGTGGTAATTATAAATATATATATATATATATATATTATATATATATATATATATATATTTATTTATTTATTTATATATGTAAAGTGACTGGTGTCCTCCCAGTCTTCAGGATAATAACTGTGTACTTAGTACATTCATACCTTTAGGTACAATACAACACACGTGTGATTAGTTGTACAACATTTTTAGGTACAAGGAAGTTATTGGTGGCAGACAGCTTGTCCAGGAGGGTATACACACGGCTAAACCCGAGGGCAGTATGGCTTGGTATTCAGGTACTGGTGCCACTGAAGCCAATATGTGGCAAACTGTATACATAGATCTTGATCGTCAATAGAGCCTTTATGCGTGCCCCGCCCATCTGTCGCGGCACTGAAATGACTCGGGTCTTACAGAACATGCCCTCAGCCGCTGTAACAATACTGTCCATAGCACGTAGCAGATTAATTTATTGGCAGGTACCTAGTGATGGGCACCAGGGGAAAACATCGATAAAGTAATTTTCCAGGTTAAGCTACGTATTGTCTGTATATGTCCGGTGCTTATTTATACCCACGTTATGTTTGTTTCTCAACACATTTTAAAAAATATATGGTGTTATATCACCCGACTGCTCCGTCATATTTGCATATCAGATTCTCCACTGATTTGCTTCGATTCCAAAATAGACCGAGAACGCTATATTTTATCAAAGAAAGTTATAAAGAAGTATATTTCTACATTTAAAAGGAAAACGTTTACATATCAAAAGGCATATACACGCAACAATATATGAAAGTTGAGCTAAATGGTATCGTATTTATCAGGTATGGGTTTCCGTCAAAATGTACCTGATTTCCATGTTTGCCTGGTCTCCCGGCTCAAGGAATGCATGGCTAAAATCGGTTTCTATCAATCAGATGGAGAATATGTAGATTTTACTGTTTCAGCAAATGCCTGATGTTTATAATACTTATTTGTGATTGGGCTAAACACATGTTAGAGTGAGTGGCAGTTTATATTCATGTCAGACCAGAGCTTATGTTTTATTTAATTCTCCCCTCCCGCCCTCAGGGTGACATTGATGTTCATCTGATTATAATAAACGTCATGGCATAAATGAGAGGGAAATGTTAACTGTATTGAGCTGATTATCTATAACAGGAAATGCCATGGTCTCTTCACTTTTTTACTGACCAGACCAGTCATCGCAAAGTAGTGGACCAAGCAAAGTAGGCATTTAATTTATTTTGGCACTTCCTAAGTGATATGTAGGCCTGGTCTTAGTGATATGATCCGTGTAAATTGGAAGAAATAATTTTGCTTCCTCTTCGAAAGATCTGCACAGTTTTGACAATGCATGTAATGCCTTCTAACATCGCAGTAGACCATCTAATATAAGAGGGGAAAAAGTACCCCTAGTTCAGCTGTTTCCCTATTGTGATAATGGACTTTACACTTGGAAAATATCCTTCATAAGGAAACAGAGAATGCACAGCTGTAAGAGAAAAGGTCTCCACATTTCGACATACAAACGTTAAGGAAAGAGAGTCATGTATTTCCGTCTACAACCGTGGTTATATCCTAATTTCAAAGGGTCGTATGTGTTTCTGGGAAGATATGACGGGATGCAGATAATTTACACCAATGTGAATATGCAGGACATATATCTTTATTGTTATTACATCTGTTGTTCTAGTGTTCAATAATGCATGGCAAGATAAGATTTTCCAATTATATACTGACTACAGTTATTATTGGGAAATGTAATTGATAACGCTCCAGTGTTATTAAAATAGAGACGGAAAAGAAGAGGACCCTTTCAACAACAAAAATATAACTTTTTATAATCATTTTATATAGTATAATGTGAAATTATTATTTATTTTACAGGTTGGTGCCGCAGTTAAACGGGAGAAATGATGCTATCGGTAATGCTTGTCACGGCATTGGCGTTTGCTGGAACGCAAGCCCAGCGTGAGTATTACATTTATTTATACATATTTGCTGATCATAAACACAATTCATTTTCCTATCACAATGAATATGTTTTCTGCAGAAGCTAATAGGGCCCTTTTTCAACAGTTTCCTTCCCCCCCCCCCCAAAATACGTTAATATAGAGCCACCAAGATCATCACAAATTCGTGCTTGAAGGACCGACCGTTTGAGTCTGACGTCTAGTTATGTCAGTCTGAGAGCGGCGTTATGTGCCAAACGAGGAACTATATTTAACCAGATTACCTCCTCAAAGGGGAGGATGTTCTATAAAACTAGGGTTCATTTCCATTGCGAAAAAGGGCAACTGGATAACCTCCTCTGAGGGGTGGGGGGGGGATCGGTTTGAGGGACAGCCTCAGTCGTTTTGAGAGGCGAGTGGAGCAGACCTTTGATATAACCACTGAGGTGGTGAACCATGAGACATATTTCTTTCGCCTTTGATTCATGGGGGCCTATATTTTCTTCTTGCGCAGTTTGATCAAGACCCTGAAAAAATGTCAGGATTTGTTGATCCAGTATGTTTACGAGGTATATTTGCGGTTTCTGACTGATTTCTTATTTTGCATTCATATATCATATTACCTTTTACAGTTCGCTTTCAATGCACATTTGAGACTGACTTGTGTGGGATGGTGAACGACAACCAGGACTCTCCACTGCGCAGAGGAACCGGAAGTTTTGACTGGGAGCGACGGACGGGTGGAACTCCAACCGGAAATACAGGGCCCTCTGGCGGATTTAACAGCCAATACTACTTGTTTATTGAGACCAGCGATCCTCAGCGGCCTGGTGACACAGCAAGGTGTGGCTTAATTCTAATATTCTAATATATATATATATATATATATATATATATATATATATATATATATATATACCCATGCTCAAACACATGCGTACACATCTGACACTGAGTAGGCTTTAAAACTCAGATTTCGATTTGTACGGAATCCTAAATAATTGAGGTGAGACTCCTTACGCGCGGATCCGGCATGCGGAACGCGTATCCGGCAAAAAAAAATCGCTACATATAGCGACACATACATAATATGCGTGTTGCCGTGCCGGTACATATGAAATCTCTCAATTCGCATTCCGCATTTCGATTCCGCATTCCATACATAAGGAATCTCACCTTAACAACAGGTAATTAAATAACACAGGAATTATCATTCACGGATGAATGGTCTTTATCTAAAATACTTGTTATATTTTATGGTAAATACGAATACGTTATACGTAAATACTGCGAGTTTTAATACTCCCACTTAAGCAAATTTTAGATCATTTACGTTACTACACTAATATATCTCTGGTAATGTAAAGTTAAAGGCAATATTGCGCAAGCAGTTGAGCTTGAGGTAATATTAAGCTTGAAGAGAGAGAGAGAGAGAGTAAGAGAGAGAGAGAGAGAAAGAGAGAGAGATTCATACTGGTATATATACTAGTACTTAATGAGAGAGGGGGGAGAGAGTGTGATACATTTAGCGAGAGAGAGAGAGAGAGAGAGAGAGAGAGAGAGAGAGAGAGACAGATACATTCATTCTGGTATAGACTTGATACGAACTTTTAAATTGTTTAATTAAATTCACACTAAATCAAATCATGTTTCAAACATGTCTATTGCATTTTAGCTATAATATTTAACATTTGTGCTTCAGAATTGCCACTCAGGCTTTGAATCGCCGGGGTTTCATGTGTGTCCAGTTCAGCTACCACATGTATGGACAGGATATGGGAAGTCTGGGTCTGTATTTACAAGACGGGAACAGTGTCAGCTCCATAAATTACCTGAATAATGCACGGATAAACGGTGACCAGGGGAACGTATGGAAGACAGCGAGATATACCGTCAACTTGCCTTCGGAGACTTACCGGGTAAATATCATCCTTCCGCCAGATTCCGTTTCTACTCGAAACGAACCTCTTCTGTGATACTGTGGGACGGCCAGAACTACTGAGCTGTCAAACTTCTAAATCAAAATTTGTTACAGTTCAAGGAAACATACATAACATTGCGCTGCCAGCCGTGGGTCCAATTAAACTTCGGGTCTGGGTGTTTCTGCGTGAGAAAAATGTGCATAAAAGACACAGAGGCCTATAGGTAGGTTTGAATCCACATGCACCCGATTAAATGGTTTGATTATAATTCGAAGATCTAAGAAGTTTTAAAATAATAAAATTCTTTACACTGTCAGGTAAAGGGGCTGGTGGCATTACTGGAGTATGTAAGGTAAATACATTTGATTTAATACACTGTATATTTAAATTTGTATATATGCGCATCTCTAAATGTGTGTACGCTGTGTCTTCAATACGCCTTAATTATTTTTTTTTTCATTGACTGACAGGTTGGCTTTATTGGAACCAAAGGAACTGACTTTCGATCGGATATTGGGATTGACAGCATCCTTATTACTGAGCGTGCTTGTGACGACAACACCGGTCCGCCGGCAACCGTAGGTAAGAGAAACTATAAAACATGCGATTATAGCTACAACCACACAGGTTCCTCCGCGGTCAGGTAAAATAAAATGCATTTGCAGATACTTATTTGCATCCACCTGACCAAATGACCGAAATATAATGATAAGAAATCATTATGACTAATTTATTTTGTCATACTTGATCGGACGGATACGGTACTCTGTAAAAGAGATGTTATAAGCAGAGGAAATGTTTCCTTACAAGCCTTTTTATTTATATAAATGCATGTTTGTTGTTTTATGTGAATGTTAATTTATTTTACAGTTATGATTATTTATATTTCTGTTATGTATGTTTTGCACGCACACCGTATTTTTCCTTGTTTCAGCTCCTCCAGAAGAAACTAGTAAGTACAACGCACTTTATGACGTCATGCATGGCTCGCTTTAGTTGTAAATGTATGTGTACCTGCGGCCGGCTCGTTGTTTGTGAAGGTTTCCGATTCTCAGTACTTAAAAGGTCGCGAAAACAAAATTTTCATGATTATGACGCCCATACTTCACAGTTTATTTTTTACTGTAGCACCAAGGGGATCTCATATACATAAGTTGTGCTTTTTGCTACGCAATGTAAGACTTTATATCACCATTAACATAATCTTTTATTTTATCCGAAAGACAATGATTGCTATCGTGAATTATATATATATATATATATATATATATATATATATATATATATATATATATATATATATATATACATATATATATTATATGTATATTTCCAAAATTTATATGGCTACCCTTCGACAGACCAAGCGTGCATGAGTATATACTAGTAATTATAGTCCGTTTCATCCCCTAAGTCCACCTGTTTCTTTGCTATGAAAATTTGTTATATATAAGGCGTAGTTATACATTTCATGAGAAACAATTAAAATGAGATCGAGTATAGAATTAAAGGACCTTATTTTCAACAAGGTAAATTAATATAGATCTACCTAACACCTTATTTAAGAAACAGAAATATTTAGAAATATGAGAAATCAGTCAACATTGACGGCTGCTGATTGGATGAAGTCATGTAAAACTATAAATATATAACCAGCTAAAACAAAGATGGCTTCTCATGAAGAGACACTTCTGGTCTGCCACGTCATCGTGAAGAGACAAAAAAGTTGTGAAACATGAACAGGAGATTTGTTGTAAAATTCTTATTTGCAAAGTTAGGCCATATGTTGTTAAATTGTAAATTATTATAAAAATATCTTTTAAAAAATTACCTCCAAAAAACAAGTGGACAGGAGCTGGTGAAACGGACTATAACAAATTTACCAAATAAGCCCAATTTGTTTAGCGTCGTGACAGGATAAAAAACTGAACTCCCTGACGGGGAATCGAACCCCGGCCGCGGCGGTGAGAGCGCCGAATCCTAACCACTAGACCATCAGGGATATGAGAATCACGTATATGTATATTATACCTGACTACTGGAGCATATTCACTACTGTTAGTGTAACTTGTCCAGTCATTTTCGCTAGGCACTAACTCATGCATTGTCCACCAGACGTCGCTCTTCATTTTAAGAAGTGTTGCAGAAACCAGCTGCTACAGACCACTTGCCCTATTAAACGACCGATTGTCATGTAGTAAAAGGAAAAAGTTAATCATTCTATTCTACTGGACTCACATGAAATAGTGTACACTTTCTCATCGTGCAGGTTTCTGAGACAGGTGTGTCATTCTATGTAGCTCTAGTCCTGCAAGCATCGCCTATGTAGAACACGACAGAATTGTGTTTTAACAGCAATTCGCATTTCGTTTCTTTTTTAAATTAAAGTAATCGATACATGTATTAGCAAAGGTGTTATTATTCAGTTAAACCATTTCTTGATTTTGCATTTAAAGTTGCGAGATATTAAAATGTTCATTGTATATTTCCAGTTTGGCCATAAATGTGTTTTTGTACGTTTTCAATGCTTTATATAATATTGTAATTAATTTCAATATGTACTTGTTTATGGATGTAATGTTTTATTAAATATATTTACACATAATTTATCATATAATTTATATAATACAATACACATATACATGTTAAACACGTGTTTATGATAAGTTTTTCATACAATAAACTTGTATTCCATAATAAAAAAAAAAACTCACGAAAATTTAAGCTTTTCTGCATGCCATTACTTGTGACTTGATTTACATTTTTTTAAAATTATTTTCAGTCAATTTACCGTTCACCTGTTCGTTCGAGAGTGGTATATGTGGCTTGGTTCAGCGGAGGGATGATGATTTTGAGTGGAACAGATTAAATAGGAATACAGATACGACGAACACCGGACCAAATGAAGCTCAGAGCGGAAACTGGTACTTATATACTGAAGCCAGCAGCCCGAGAGCGGAAGGGGATCGCGCCAGGTAATTAATATAGCAGTATCTTCAACCAGATGAGGGGAAATATAGCCTGAATCAAAGCAACAGAACTTTAGCCACTTGAAATAGTTTTCAAATTTACCGCATGATGGCGTTCACAGGCCTGACTCTAATCGACTCCACATTGAGGATTTCGTTGCAACCCCGCCAGCTGGCGAGTCATGTATGATTTCATTGGCGGAGAAGCTTAATTCATTGGGGGGGGGGGGGCAGTAGTAGACATACATAGATATGACTGAAAGTCATCTTAGCTATATTGATCATCCTTAGTCCGTCGTGCGTCTGTCTGTCCGTTAACCAGGCATAAATCGTAACCATTGATTCTAGATTCTTCTTACTTGACATCCAGGGAGGTCCATGAAAAAGCTCCTTGGAAACCTAAAATTAGGTCTCTGTTTCCCATATCCTGTGAGCGATTTGGTTCGTAAATACCCCCCATAAAATTAAAAATTTGATACAAAAGCTCCAGTTTCTGAATACCTAATGCATTGATCACCGTAATTTCTTGCATGCACATTGATCATGAAGTGTTTCATCAATTCCTGCAGACTGGTGGCGCAACCTGGATTTTTCCGAATTTTTGTGAATTTTTTCTCTAATTTTGAGACCTTCAAAGCAGCAGTTGTCCGGTAACAAGGCACAAATCAGAACCACTGGTTCTAGAATCTTCTTACTTCACATCGAGGGAGGTCCTGAAAAATCTCCTCGGAAACCTTAAAAATTAGGTCTCTGTTACTTTTATCCTTTAAGCTATGGTGTAAATAAGTAGCCAAAAGAATAATTTAAAAATTGATACAAAAGCTCGATTATCTTAAAAACTTACGCGTTGATCACCATAATTTTTGTATTTGATCATGGATTGTTTCATTAGTTCCTGCAGACTGGTGGTGCCACCCGGGTTTTTTTTAATTTTCCCCATTTTTTACTCTATTTTTGAGACCGTCAAAGATGTGGTTGTCTGTTAACAGGGCACAAATCTTAACGATTGTACCTAGAATCTTCTTACTTGACATCCAGGGAGGTCCATGAAAAATCTCCTAAGAAACCTTAAATTAGGTCTCCGTCACCCATATCCTCCGAGCTTAGCTTCGGTTGAATGCGGATATTTCCTACAAAATTTGGCATTCAGATGATAAAATTCCTTTTGTGAATGTCTTCTTAGTCAGCTGAGTATCATGACCCATTGGTCACTTGTTTCCAGATTCCGTCCTGTCTTAAGTCTTGTCTTATTAGTTGGCTGGATCAATTGTTTTCATGGTTAGGGAGATTAAAGTATAAGTCAGTCTCTTTCAATTATGGTGTAGATTGATGTATGATTATATACTGTGCTGGAAGTATATTGGACTGAGCGGGTTGCAGAAAATGTGTGACAGCAATGCAAAGATGGTGGCTTTCTGTAATATATATGTGCTTGTAATAGTGATAACCTCGGTGATTTTTTTTCATTAATACCGATGTTTAAACTATTAGTGGTTCTAGCTCTCTAGTTTAGTTCACCGGGGCACGGGCACGTTCAGAAATGTTCTGACATTAGATAAAAATCCGGCTTATAATTTATATACAAAGGTTCATTCCAATCTTAAAATCCTTTTTTTCAGTATTGAAACATTGGCTATATCCGGTTCCGGTATGGCTTGTTTATCGTTTTACTACCACGCGTACGGCACCCACGTACGCGAGCTCCAGGTCTATACTAAAAACCGTGGTGTCAGGAATCCATGGAAGACGTACACCGGTGACCGTGGCAACCAGTGGTTATTTGACCAAGTCAACGTCACCCTGGGATCCTTTGATAGGGTGAGCACTCTTTAAATGATATATTACGTAGGGGCGGATCAGAGAGGGTTAACCCACTTCCTAAAATAAAATATAATGTAAAAATACTTTTTTTGCAAAGTTTCCCCCATATTTTACGGCTACCCCGTGGGGGGGGGGGGGGGGGGATCGAAGACGCATTTTGGAAGAAGAGGGTGTGCGACGTTATAAGTTGACGAGGTCTTAAGCTCATCCCGGATCTGCTTAAACTCCTGTTCAATCTGATCAAAATCTACATTTCTTTGCTACGTTTAGAATTCAATTTCAGTGTTCATTGTTAATAAAGGACATAGTTATAAAAATACGAAGATAAGCAGACTCATCAATTCATTGGAAGCTGAGCCCTTGTGCATGTCTCTACAGCAGCATGGCGCACGAAGTGCCTGCATGAGAACAGTTTTGTCGTTTAATTTTTCTACACATTCCTTCGCAAATATCTCATTGTGCCATGTTTTAGGTCAACGTAAGGAATATTTGATGTTCGAAAGTCATTCAAGTGCTAGAAGCGCCATCTGTCTATTTGACGTCTTTAATTAGTTTTTCATGCTGATACATGGTGTCGCTCATCATCTCGGGAACCTTGTGCAATGGGTCATTATTGTCCTTTTTGATATGATTATATATTAAGGTCCCTGATTGTGTGGGGATATAATGGTAATATATGGCCAGCTTGTCAGTATTAAGCTTAAAAAACTTATTCCATATAAAACCATGGCAATATTGATTTATTCCCATTTAAAAATATAATAACTGGTACCCCTCTCCCGAAATACGACCAAAATGGACACACTGTTGCATATGTCTTACTAAAATCCAGGTTGGGTTTACGGGTATACGCGGCTCGGATATTCGAGGAGACATCGCGATCGACAACATCCGGTTGGAACAGGGCTCTTGCAGAAGTAAGAAAACTTTTTTTACCTCAGGTTCTCACGACTTTTCAGGTGGAATCAGGTGAAAGTTCTGTATGAAGTCTTAGACATTGTGGTATATTTTTATTATTTCAAAGAGCATTTTCAAGAGTTTGGTGTGTTAGTTTTCACACGCTTGGGTGTGGCTTTGGTCACGTACATGTACTCGTATTTAAGCTTTGCACTTGCACTCTTTAAGTTTAACCAATTGCAGTAGCTGTATATAAATAATTCTATTTTTTTATGTGACACTGTTATTTAAACTAGAATACAACGTGAATATTATGGAAAGATCTTTTGACATAAAATGAAAGTCATATATGGACCTTATGTGAGTCTTCGAGTAGGGCTCGTTTTAAAAAATATTATATGGCCCACCTTAGGATACAGTGCATTAATATTGAACAATGATTTCGCGAACGGCATTATATAGTCGGGACCATTTTAGACAGAATATTGCAGGATCAGACATTCAATTAGTTATTAAAATTAAGGATATATCCAACATTAATTGAACTGGAACAATATCCATACACCTGTACAAATAACTTCCTTATACAGATAATAAATTACGTGTGCTTGACCTGGGCCCGTTTGCTACAAGGGGTTTCACATTTTTTCATATAAGACATTTTTATTGATGGTGATTGTTGTGTTTTGCATAATTTTCTAATAGCATCTAAGTTTTCTTTTTGTTTTCTTATGTTCCTTAGAAATCGTATCTATTTATTGTTTATAATTGATATCTTGTATTTGATGGGTTTCTATAAGCGCAAACCTAATTTTCATATTAGCAAATAAAAAACAGTTGTTGTGAGGACTTGGGTCGCGGATATGGTAAACTAATGTTTTGACCGGGTCATATAAAAATACCTGAGGCGATGACTATGTTATATGCAAATAACTTAGGTCATGCCCAGGTGGTATGTTTATACACCGTGTTCCCACTTCCTGTCAAACCGGGTGGTACAAGATCACTAATGAGCAAGCCTGCTGTATAGTACTATGGTGATGGAGTGATGATACCTGTAATGGACATGGGACCAGTCTACCGGAAGTTCAGAAGTTGAACCTGTCACCAGTTAATCAGCTAGAGTTTCCAATTAGCAGATAAATTATAGCGCAGGGTACTAATAGTCCTTTAATAAGCAATACATGTAGGTTGTTCAAATATTAGACTTTTCAAATAACGGAAATCCCAATCATCTGAATCAATGACCTGTATCGGCTAAGTGCCCCCAGTCATTAGTGCATTTCCATACGGATTTTCGTTTGTATTGAATCAGTGAATACCATATACAAGGGTGATCTTGATAAGTAAATTATAGACAAAGCCTTGGAGAACTATCGAGGACACAGCTTATTTTATTCTTCTTAATTTAGCTTGCCATCATGTTGGTATGCAGGGTTGAGATTTTACATTTGATTATTATATTAATAACCGGGTGTGTGGTAGACAGTCTACAGACTGACCTGGAGGGTTCACTGTGTTATATTAACCTGTCCTTGCCATCTAAACGTATCATGTGACTAATTGTACTTGAATGTTTCATAACAGCAGAGGGCACCACGCAACAGCCTGAAATAACAACCACAGCGCCACCTGTCACAACCAGTTGGTATTAGTATATGGTCCACCAGCAGAGATATAACAACCAAACTAACCTTTTAAAACACAAATGTGTGATTTATCAATAGTGTGTTGATTCACTTTAACATTTATAATTACGTAGTGTACAATCTGTTCTACCAGTGGGTGACTACTGACATGGCGATCGTTTTCCTGAATTTGAATATTATACACAGTTTGACTTCTAAATGCATGAAGAACTCACTGACTAGTATGACCATGAAAAAGTCAATACATAAACCAGTCTTGTATATTTTGTAAAATTTTTAGTTCTTTTTTTGACCTTTTTGGCAAGTGACATGGCGTGCCCGACGGGTAACCGACCTCACTCTTACACTTTCATTCTTTTGAACATGTATGACACCGAACAAGAGCTCTTGTAAATGTAATTGTTTATGCATGTTACCACGGACCTTGACCACAAGCACTTGATTAGAGCATAGGGAGGTCCTGTAGAAAAGATATTGATTTCTCAGACTTTGATTTGATCGCATTCCTTAAAGAATTAAGTAAAATCTTAAGATGTTGATACCATGGTTTCATTCAGTTTTGGAACCCGTCAACAAGTTTCTTAAAATATTGCAAATTTCAGTGAACACCCCGTGGTGGAACAGACTAGCATAGTTTAAGCATAACAAAATAACTTAGGCCTAATAAAATAACCACACACATGGAATACATATTGCTTTAGACTGGTTTCCCTCTCAGTTATTGCCTCTTTCCTTGATTATCTTGAATCAAAAAAGGGGAGTGGTGTAGGCCTATACTTTTGACGCATAGTTGGACTTGTAACGTTGAGGTTTTATACAAGATTTAATGAGGCAGATCTTAAAACGGGACGGTAAAGTATATAGGGTAATATGTGCACTGCTGAGCGGGGAACCAGTCCAGGCTTGACCCTCTTCATTTCATAGCAATCTTCTCGGGTATATCCTAGCTCGTATAGATTGAGTTTGTTTTTATCGCGAAGTTGTCAGTCTGCAATGGAAGTTCATCGCTAAATATACGTATCGATTTATGGACAGGAAGAACAACTGTTACTCCAAGACCGACAACTTTGGCGCCAACGACGCGCCGCATGACAACTGGCACCACGAGACTGACGGCTCCACCAACCACTCGTTCGTAAAACTCTCCCATTATACTAAATACTCCCTATGTGCATGCTTATACGCACGGTTTCAAATATGATTGGGTTAAATAAGCTTTGAATAGAGACGAAATGATCATTCAAATATCTCCCATTTTCATAAAAAAATGTATGTTGTTTCTACTAAATTATAAAGGAAAACTAAATGGACATTAAAAAGCTAAGCATTTAATTTTAAATCGAATTAAGATGTGCATTAGCCAAAACTATATATATACTTATGTGATATAAAGTTTTGATATTGGAACAACTATAAAACACGGCGGCAGGGCCCCGCGCCCACCAACCACGCGGGCGCCAACTCCAACTACAAGGCGTTGCACTTACCACCCATTCATAAAACTAATTCTTTCGGGGGGGGGGGGGGGGGGGGGTATACGCCGTATACACACGGTATATTATAATTTGACATATTTACTTTTTCTAAAGATATGTACTGCATGCTTCTCTTAGTTTTGATTAATACACCATTGTTAAAAAAAATGTGAAACTGAAATTCCTAAATGTTGGAAAAGAAAAACATATAATCTGAGAATGCGATCTTAAATCGTATTTAAATGTGCATGATATTAATAATTTTATCTAACTTATGGACAGGAAGAGTTATAAAAACGCGTTCACCTACTACACGGCCACCAACCACTCAGGCGCCGACCACGCGTCACGTGACCACACGACCGACAAGGGCAACGACTCAGCCTTTAACCAGTTCGTAAAACTATCCGCTCTAAACAGAACCGTGCTGCATGTCTTTTTAAACATTGTATATAATGTGGTAAAGTTATATTAGAGGTTAAGAACGAGATTTTGTAATTTCTACATTCGCTTAAGTTGCCGTAAAAGTAAATGCTAAAAAATAGTCGACAGTTGGATAGGAGGAACTATTTTATTCAAATCTGATACCTTTGATTAATTTAGAATGAATAAAAATCTAAATAACATAAGTTATATATATGGAAGGATATTAATTCATTTCGAGTAAACCTTTGCATATTTTAATTTTGATCAGATTAACAGATATCTTTACAATGACATATGAGAGCATAAATTCTCTTTCGACAAATTCATACAACCAATCAAAACACTGTTCTTAAATAGAAGCCAGCGACGCCGCCATCATCCTGAGCACCGAGGATGTAGATGGTCTGTATTCGTGATATCTACGCATGCGCAACCCAAATTCCACGTGCATGCACCTTTGTTATACTGCTATCGCGTATTAAATATAAAGCGCTAAACTCCGCATGTATATAAAAGCCCCTTTCATCAACAATGAAAAATGGACGATAGAACTATAAGACAAACAAACTTTTGCATGGCTGTGGCATATTAAAAAAATTGCTAATACCAATGTAGCAATAAAATATCGTTTACGTTGAATCAGAATCCAGGAGGGAGACGGCAAATGGCTGAATTCAAGGACTGACTGTTGTTATTGTATGCTTGAAAAGGATGTCACATAAAGAAGTTAAATGACTGACTTTGATGAATTTCTTAATTGCGCCTGCACTTGACTGACTCAATGTGTTAGGTGGTGCATGCAGCTTCACTTACCTTAATTCATATATACCAGCTTCAATGCCTCACTGTTCTAAAAGCTGTGTTCAAGAAATTCCATAATCTCTCTTGCCTTGTTTTCATTTGTCTTCCTCGAACGACCAACTGAAATAAAAATATGATAAATAGTATTTTAAAATCTCTCATATTTCAGGGCTTGCTTCTTTTTATCTTCTTGTATTTTATTACATGACGAATTCTGTATAAGATTGCTGTGTTGCTATAACATGAGTAATCCAATGCATGAAACGAAGTTAATAGCAAAATTTATGTTAAAATTCATTTTTATTCTCAACAAACAATATGCTATCTAAGAGGACGTAGTCGATTGGCCAGTAACTATTGTACGATGCCATTTGATTAGAGTACCCCATGCTTAACGTTAAATGGCCAGTGTACCTTACGTATTTGAGGTACAGTCTGTTGCACCTCTTACATAATAGTGATTAGCTAGTGTATTTCATGTACATACAAACGAACAAACAAATACGAATTCGACAGGATTAACATTAAAGTATAACTTCAGTGAAAGTTTGATTTCCAGCGGATACTGCATGGTGCCAAGTCCGCATAAAAACACTTTAAATATAAATAAGTTTTACAAATAAGTTGTACAAAATGCTTGGACTGACGTATGGCTGAGAATGTATGGCTCATCAGATAATCACTCATTTATACTAACACGCATGGGAAAAATGCAAATATGATTATGATGATTATACAGTTGTTCTTAATGACGATGATGCTTAGTTAAGCTTAAGTTTATATACATATATTTAATATACAGAATATTCACAACTCTTGCATGTGCATGTCTGATACATTTTAAGTTAAATTAAATGTGGTAGGTTTATTAAGCATGATCAGCTTGCTTATATATGTTTTAGTGATCAGTGTAGTGATACGTGTTGAGATGTGTTTTGTTGTGTTTAGTAATGGTCATAGTACTGATTATCAGTTTGTGCACTTAATCCATTAGATGTGACTTATATTCAGTGGGGAAGTTATTATTTTAGAACACTGCATATTAGAATTCGTAGACTTTTTTAAGCAGATCTGTTTTTTATGCATGTTGTGAGTATTTTTACTGATATATGATTTTATGCAAGCAGATTTGATTATTCGTGCATGTTGTTTTGATTCATTACTGGTGTTAATGTGCATATTTGTTTTCTGATTTGCATATTTGTTTGATGTTGTTTTGATAGCAGGCGGCACCCCTTCTCCAACCCCGAGACCAACCGGTGCACTCAGTTAGTATATCCTTACTTATCATATACTCGCATGTCTGTGTATCATTAAACAAGGAGGGAGGGTACGAGGAATTTGGCGATTGGGGAAAGAAGTCAATCAACCATTATAATACATCTTTTGTGGTAATTAGAAATAACGGTAACATCACATACGGCCATCAGCGCCATCAATTGTCAATTAAATGAAACAAAATTAGGGATTGTCCCCTTTCACAACATATATATTTATGAAATACATTTGATAAAAAAGATAAACATATGGGAGTTAAAAGGCACTGAATAGGAAATTTAGTCAAGCACCAGTTGTTGTAACTCATGAATAAACAACCAAGAATAGTTTTCATCCCCTTACACTAAGTGGCTCTGAAAAGCAATGGGGGTCTTACAGCAAAAACATAGTTTTAAAATTCCTATAAAAAATAGCTCATACAAAGGATGCAATATTGTGCCATCCACGCTCTTTTGAATAAACTAGTTAATAAGGGTTTGAAGAATAGTGTGAAATGAAGACTTTATATGTAATTAAATTATTTATTTACATTTAAATCCATGTAATTTCAAGCGACCAACATGCTGATGTTTATTTTACGTCGATTACATTTGTTCACACTTGTACTCTAGTGCGTATAAGTAAAATCACACTTATTTTAGTGTGACATACCCGTGCCACACATATAACTATACTTCAAGATTAGTATAGTGCCTATCCTGCCAGCCCTCTGTATCAATAAAAGTAAAATGGCCGTCCTGAAATGGCCCGTCTTCAAGAGCCATGCATATATGTCTGTACATCTTTCGTTTTCATGAACTCTTTGTGGCTGAGTTATCGTTTTATTTTCTCATTTCTCTGTATTTTTTGGTCTATGGATATATAAAAGTAAAATCATTTGCAATTTATTTGCTCTGAAATGACAGCTTGTTTCGGGCTACATCCATGCATGATTTTAAACCTATAGAGAATAGGATGTACAGTAAAGCCTCATAGTTACGACGACCTCGATAAAGCGGTCGCATTTTCGAGGTAGTCATTTGAGCGAGGTATTATCTGAAGAGCAAAAAAAAAAAAAAGAAAAAAGAATCGGGACCGTGAAAACGTGGTTTGTATGTACATTTCAATAGCATATTTTCCATATTATTGAGCATATCCTGTAAATTTATATATAAATATACAGAGAGAGAGAGAGAGAGAGAGAGAGAGAGAGAGAGAGAGAGATGGGTGGATGTGATATTGCCGCTGTTATTGTACACACAGGGACCTTGCCGTACGGTTGTAGCTTTGAGAGTCCCGATCTCTGTGGCATGACACAGCGTAGCGACGACAGCTTCGACTGGACTCGAATTTCCGGCAGAACTCCAACCGACCAAACGGGGCCGAACTCAGCTCGCAGCGGCAACTACTACATCTACATAGAGGCGTCAAACAGGGGCTTCAACAGCAGAGCCGCGTGAGTCCCCTAACAGTGGCCTTTCATTGCCCCGGTATTTACAATAGCCTTAGCCATAGATTTACATATAGCCTCAGTCATAGCTTTACATATAGCCCAAGTCAAAGTACTGGTTCTCAGTTACGTGTAGATACATAGTATGGTCATAGTCTTAGTCCTAGATCAAATTCTAAGTCACATGCAGGTATGGTCAAAGTCTCAATATAGTTTTAGTCTCAGTCATTGTTATAAATCTGAGTCACTTACAGATGTTGACCTAGTCTCAGCAATAATTTTAGTTTCAATCAAGCTATAAGATACGGTAACGGTATAGGGTAAGCCTGACATGAATTGTTTGATCCCTTTTCTGAGACAGGGAATGCCCATCGATTTACTAAATGTTACTTGTGTTAATTGTTAAGATGAAGTGTTCGTAGCCTAATGTTTATTCCTGGCCATTGTTAATCAATTTTTTTGTGAGGTTTTCCCGTACAATTCATGTTTTATCTTTCTCTTCGAGGAACCCACACCACCCCATGGTGAAAGGAAACATGCATTTTATTTCGTCTAGTTAAACGGAACGAAATCAAATATATAGGACAGGCTGACAGACATGAATACCTAGGGGATACAACAAAATATCTTATTTTTCGAACAGATCCATATCAACGTTTTAAAATAAATTTATTATCATCACCCCTTGAAAATTTGACTTTGCTGTTGACTAACAGACATTTCATTATTAGTCTTTCATGGATTCATTACAATTTCATGAAGCGGTGGGCCTGGAGTGTTGATCAGGTTTTAATTTACCTTTTAATTTTCATCAGAATCGAAACCCCGCAACTGGTGGCAGCTGGCAACACGGAGAGCGATGTATGTGTCTCGTTTTTTTACAACATGTACGGGAGTAATATCGGCCGTCTGATCGTGTACCGTTCGTCCCGGAGTGAGGGGCAGAGCATCGTGAGCCTCAATGGCAACAAAGGCGCTGATTGGTTCCAGACCAGTGTCACAACGAGGCTGGCTCCCGGAGAGCGAGTATGTCGTAAATATTTTTCCAGGCTTCATTTGAAAATCATATTTAAAAATTCCAAGTATCAAAACGGATAAAAATTAAACACTAAAGATATGAATAATTTAGCAAACCACGTTTACTTTGCACTCAATGGCATTCACATTAAGATTGAAACAATCTGTTATAAAGTTAGTCAGCGTAGTTTTACATGTTTAGGAGAGATCCAGTGAGCAAGAATGCTACTTTTACGATTCAAAATTAATATTTATATATTTATAATTATATCTTAGATATATGTAGCCATCTATTGAAATTTATGTCTCGTAAGGCCAAATATATTTGATTTGTGTTTTTTTAAACCAAAATTTTTGTACAAATAATTAATCGTTATATTATTCCTGCATAATGTCTTGCATAAACTTTGACAAATTATTGGATGTTCCTTCATACTGAATGTGTTGGTTATCAGAAAAATGACTATAAAACGACAAAAAAAAAACTATTTCATCCTTCATTAGAGATGGTAAATTTGAAAAAAAAAACATTTTATTATAGATTATCTTCGTTGCCTACACTGCTGGGGACCTGGGTGACATTGCTATTGATCAGCTGAGCATAAACAATGGGGCGTGTTCAGGTAAGTAAGGCTTTACTAATCTTGTCACACCTTTAACACTTCAGTTGAAAAGTTTCTCATCAGTAATAAACGTAACGTAATGGGGGTAATTATTTCCATGTGACATAATTACTAATATTAAAAATTATTAATTATTAATAAAAACATTGAAGTAATCACTATTCACGCTCCTGTCATAGTTGCTTACTAGGCCCATGTAGTATTCATATTTAAAACAATATCCCATGCTTGATAACCTATGCTTGAATCATATTTGCTCTTTGTTGCAGGATAATTCACTATCTTCACTGTGTAATACCTAAATATCGCCATATACTTAACAAGAACTCTCCTCTGTTCGTTTTATTGTATGGCCATTATAGGTGGCGCAGATTAGAAGTGACACATCATTCAGTGGAAATCTTGTCACCACACTAAAAAAAATTTTTGTCGCCACAAAGTACAATGAGAATTCATAGGTTATAATTTATTTAAATTGTACCATTACTAATTAGAATATAACACTACAGTCTTAAAATCATTGTAATATGACTAATCCTTGATGTCAATTTCTTGGGCATATTTACTTTCTTATGTATATAGAATAACATAGTTGACTGTTTTTATGTCCCCATTTCTTTTTAAAATTTGTAATCGTAAATTATCCGTGCCATATTTGAAACGTACAAGTGTGTGTTATATACATTCATACTGATTATTCTTTTCAGAATTTCACCAATATTATTTACTAAAATACATACATGATGAATGGCATGTAGTATGAAAAAAGGAACAGTCACAGCATTTTCTTAATTATCCTCTTAAATCTCGAGGACGAGTCTAAGTCGGTCGTTTTTACTACATTGAAACACATCAGATCGTATGCTCCATTTACAGTTTTTAATAATAATTTACCGAATAGTATATATTCAATATTGTAAATCATTTTGTTTCTATTCATTACAGGAAGGACTTTTTCTATTTTTACGAACAAATCTCAGCCAGCCTTTCCGTTACATTTATAATCATAAATCAGTAACACAGTAATACACATGAATTATATAAACAAATTAACACATCAATATAAACAATAATAATACATTTATCAAACCAATGACAGACCAGTTGGTTATTTTTGGTAAAAACCCCGGCTGTTTTAATGTAATGCATTAACAAAAACTGTTAATCAGACAAAATACATTGACACAATGAAATTTGAGTGATATATTTTTTTTTCTAAAACGCAGCATTAACGTTTTTTGAGGCCTAAACAAGCAGACCATAGCAACATCGTTTTTCGTTCTGCACTTACGGGTTTCATTGTGGTTTCTGTATTTAATCCTTACATTTTATCTAAAATTAATGTACACATTTTTTAGACAGTTCAATACTTCAAGCATGCCACTCATGGAAAGGACAAATGTAGCCTCGTTGCCTGTAATGCTTTTGGGTATCACTTAACATATAAAAAACTAAAAAATATTTTAACGTTTTTTGTAGACTCATTCGCCTTATGTAGATATTTATTTATACGGTCCATGTCTAAGGCATTGTATTCCTGCTATTGTAAAGAGAGCAAAGCGAAGCAAAATATAGAGAACTCTTTTTTATTTTTTTGGGATAGAAATTGTGTGACAAATCAGCTGTGAAATATTGAAGATCTTTCATAAATGTGACTCCGTAAAACTCAATGTTGCAATGCATGTTAAAACACCTGAATTAGGGACGCTCCAAAAGTACAATGCTCCAAAGATAGGAATACAGACACATCTGTTTGGAGGTTAGGAGAAATTTAGCTAAAGTGTATGTCACGTGACACAGTGCAGCTGGTAATTTGATGTGTATTTCTATCTACAAGACTGCACACCAGGTAGGTACAAGCATGAGTGGTATTCTGTTTTAAATTTAGTTTCGTACACACGAATCTAGTTCTGATAGAACCCGACTCATTGGACAAAGTTGAACCAATCATAAGTGGACATAAGTATAGAAGCCACCAATCACAGAAGCTGCCGGCTAATGACATATCTGTCTTTTGAAATCCCTCCATATATGGCCAGGTTGACCAGGAGATCTTGCACGAATGCAGTTCCAGAATCCCATGCATGCTGACAAGGGTGCCAGGGTATAACTCTATGCATGTTCCAGACTGGATCAAATGTTTTGTTAGAGATAATGAATAAAATACTCCCACACAATTATAAATCCAAATAAAAATGTTTAGGCCATGATTTGAAGTAATGGTAGATCACTCGTGCACATATGCAACAGATGCATAAGATGAAAATTTATTTCAGTGTCAGTTATTACATTATATAACAACAAAAGTATGCATATACTGTATGGCTTCGAATATAAGTCGATCTCTTAAATTTTAGGATGAAGTGGAATCATTATAACGTCTTATTTCACTGCTGTTTTTAAGATGATAATTACTTGAATTAAACGGAATAATTCTTGGTGAACTGGCTAGTATCACATATACCTGGCTGAAGCTTCATAAAGGTCAAATGAAAGAGATGCATGCACATATACTAACTTGTATATAGAGCAGTTCGTGTGAATGGCTGGTTAGCCATATGTCATATTTTAATAAAAATACACATATAATACAAATATATACATGTAGTAAATTTTATAACAATCTCCTTTCCTTTAGTCTGTCTCACTTACAATATATTTATATCACATAATATTTACACATGGTCACCACTTGAATATATATTTTTCATTAGGAAGTTATCATGTTCAAGGTATTTTACATTTTTCCTGGTGTTCACAATATTTAATCACAGTTACTAATATACTTTTCAGTATAACACATGAGCAGCTGAACTTCAAAACAAGAACATTAAAAAAACAATTATAGGTCGTGTGAACTATAAATTTTCATGCTTTAACGTTTCTGACTTTAGGAATATTTGGATAATTCATATACACATGTATTAACTTTTCTCCTGAATGTTTTAAAAAATAAATCCTTGTTACAAAATAAATGGACACAAGCTTTATTTTATACCAAACATTTAAATACAATAAAAAATAGCTGAATCAACATGAAATACACCTAGTTAAAAATTTATATGATAATATAACTGAACACACTGAAATGTTCTTTAATTTATTTTAGGTCTGTATAGCCAAAACGATGGATGTCACTTTATTATGACCATTAAAAAAACCAACTGAGTAATGTTGGGAGGGCATGTACTTATACCAGAAGTCTTGTTTTACAGGAGGTGGCGGAAACGGCGGCGGAAGCACAGGACCCACGACTCCTTCCATCAGTTAGTACAAATATGCATGTTACTTATATTATTAGCATTTAATGACAAGCAACGATCAAAGTTAGAGTAGATTTTAAAATATGGCCCAAGTGCATATTTACATAACAAGAAAAAAAAGGGACAACTAAGAAAATTTGTAAAAAAAAAAATTGTGATATTGGTGCAATCGTTTCTGATTGGTCGGTAGGTCTCGCGCATATGATCCGCTGTAATTATTCTAATGAAGTAACAATAAGTGTCTAGACAGTAGGATATAACAAATTATATAGATTTCAGTTGCATATGTAACAAACTGTCAGTTATTTTGATGTTAGCTGTGACCTGTGGTAGAACGTAACATTGTAGGCGTCTGACTTTGAAGCTGAAGACTCCATTAACGCGATCTTCTTCATGTCAACGAAGACCAAATGTGGAAATCTCGAAATATACGGGGCGCGGGCCTACTTTTTAAGTGCTTGTTATGACTGGCTTATTTTAAAAATCGAGCACAAGAAACTTGAAATCCATAATATCATTATCATAAAAATGTATTATTTCTTACCCATGGTCAGGTTCATCCTACATGCCAGCAAAAAGCATTGGACCTATTCTTTAAAATAAAAACTGCAATCTTTTTATTTGTTTGATAATAAAAGCCTTATTTAACAAACAGCGGACCTGTTCACGTGTGACATGGAAGGTGACGGGAGAAATAACGGCGAGTGCCGTGTACGTCAAGACAGGGGTGGGGACGGCTTTGACTGGATCCGTATTACCGGACGGACGCCATCTGGTGCACAGTTCCGGCGTCGTGTGTCAAACCAGCTGTATCCGGTGACTGGTCCCAGCGGCGCCCAACAGGGGGCGTACTATCTGTATGTGGAAGCGTCAACTCGTCAAGCCAATGACGTTGCAAGGTTGGTAAATGTATTTCAAAATGAGACAGCGTGTTAAGACGGACTTAGTTGAACTAAAGAAGCTCAAAGGGCCTGGAAGGTGATTAAGACAAATGAAAATAACTGGTATTCAAAAAATTTTGTTTAAATTCATAGTAATGGATAGATAACCTGCTGATAAATAGATCAAGCATTAAACGGAATAAACGAAGATATAATTAAACAATAGATTATAAAATTTATAAGATAATTTTTGCGAAGAATTCCTATTATTATAATTTTCAATGAAACAATGCACAGTTAAAATAATAAATGAAATTAAACCGTTAAACATGGCATGCATGCCCTGAGTAAATAAGTTTATATAAGATTTTGTATATCAGACAGCAAACAATGTAAAATTAAGTCTTTACAGGAATCTTTATATACAAATTTCGGATAAAATGTCTATACCAATATGTTTCTTATCTTACAATTATATGGTGTTATTGGGTATAATAAGCACAGTTACTCAAATCGCTGTTGTATGTAATGTATAAAGACCTGTGTGTAGTAGTGACGGCTTTATAGGTTGTTTCCTTGCAGTATAACCCCAAAAACAGAGATTCGAGCAAATGTGGAATAAGCAACGTCAAGTTCTTGGCGTCTTTTACATGAGAGAGCATGTATGGGAGCAGATTTAAACACCATTCAATTAATTAAGCTATTGATTTCAAAGCCCCTCCTGGAAAAAAAATATGTATTTGTGTGTATCAACATAGTATTTTGAACCACGCTAGTGGCTATCTCCTTTTCATTTGGATCATTTTGGGCTTTTAGGTTAATTCTAGAAGGATCCGACTTCCGGGACATGCGCGGCAGCGGCGGCTACAGGTCCAGCTGTCTTCGTTTCTTTTACAACATGAACGGGCATCACGCGGGAACTCTTGCCGTCTACGTCATCAAAGATGGCAGAAAGTCCTACAGGTGGAGACTGAGCGGGGATCAACTCGTCAACTGGAAGCAGGCAGCCGTCGCCATGGATATGTCTGGGGTGTCACAGGTGAGGATGATATGCCGGTGAAATAGTGCACCAATAAAATTGGTTTAAAATGAGAAACTGGTATATTGCATTGACCATTACTGCATATTGAGGAAACTGAAATTCTACTTCATAGGGAGTCTACAGAGGGATAAATTTGAAATTCTTCCTTGCTTGCCCTTCCTTGTGTAATACAATCCCCAAAGCAGTACATGAGAGATACAGGCTGACAGAATAATTGAGGACTGATCCATATAATTTCTAATTAAAATTTTTAATTATAATACATTGTCTTATAACATTTTATACCTTGTGATTAGATTCGTCTTTACAGGTGGGCATTGAGGCGGTCGTTAAAGGAAAATTCAACGGTGACATGGCCTTGGATGACATCCGCATGTCCAGCAGTCCGTGTGAAGGTTAATATCCACTCTACATGTAAAATTGTAAATGATACATCTAAACGAAAGAGGGTTATATAATTTCCAAGTGATAAAGTCATGTATAATTTAATTTGACAGTGGAAGATCTACATATTATCATTAACTCAGCCTGCGTTAGAAAGTTTTTCATTTGTCATATTTAAGGTTATATTAAAGGATATATGAAAGGTTAGAATAACTCTGATATGAGTACCTAAGTGCACCTTTCAACAAAAATGAATTGAAACATATATATAAGGGTTACAACACAATGTCTTATCAATATAATAGTGACGATATTATTACAACATGGAGGGTTTGAAATAAAGAACATTTAAAGATTTCCGAAAGAAATGATATACACAAAGGCCATGACTCATAAAAGAAAAGACACTCCTACATCGCAAAGACGATTGAAAGTTCGTGATGATATATTATATGATATATGATATATTATATTGCTAACTTTCATACATAAGATTTTTTTTCATTGCGATAATGGTTTTTCATTGTCTTTTCAGCTACACCTTCACGTAAGTAATTATCCATCGCTTAAATCAATATTCAGTATCTCGACCTTTTATTCTGAACCAATATTTTGTAGTGACGCTTAACTCCACCCAGTTACAGTTATAAGCAACTCTTGCTGTTTGAGTCTGATATTTAACTTTAAAGGAATGATGCTGAGCTTTGACATACGTTGAGCACGTTGACGTGTTCATACATTACGGATTATTTGAAAGTCGTAAAATAAAACTGATTCAGTTTACCCATCTACACAATGAATTCATGCATGAATTCAAGAGAATTTTCAGTTTTAATAGAGATATTTCACAGACCCTCTTATCGTTTGACCCACCGAAACTTAATTTATCTGTAATAATGATGAATTCGCTGATCATTCTCAAGTTATGCTTTGGTGGATTTGATGGGTTAAATGTATTTCTCCATTACTCTGTTTGGTTGAACAGAGTACATATACTGGTGTAACTTTGAGCTGAATGATGGATCGTCCACGTGGTGCCGCATGGACCAAGAGACCAATGACCAGTACGACTGGACCATCATGTCCGGGGAGACGCCTTCGGAGGAGACCGGACCGTCACGTGCTTTCAACGGGGAGTGGTACATGTACGCCGAGGCCAGCTCGCCTAGAACTAGGGGACAACAAGCTAGGTAAAACATAGATCATTGTATTCATCCCTCATCATTTATATTTTTTCTCTGTTATATTGGTTCTTCTTGAAGGCCATCAATTTTTTTTTATCATTTTCTGTTTTTCCTGTTTTGACTTGTATTTTTTTACATTTGTTCTTTAGAGTTTTTTTTTCTAATTCCATATGCTTTCTTCTTTCTCTATATCTTCCTCTTCTGCTCTGCGGGTATATCTTCTCCCTATTCAGTTATATCTGATTCTCCTAGTTCTCCTTCTCTGTCTTTTTTTTTTCTTCTTCTTCTCATGTTTAACTGACGTTTTCTTTTTTCTTTTTTTTTTTATTCATCTTTATCAATTCATCAGTTATTATCCATTCATTCCAACCTTAAATGTGATCATGACACAAGAATTTTCTGCCAGAGGCAAATTTATATATGCATGTATAGTAGTACAAAATATACGCATTCTGACGTCGTTTGGCTTTGAAGTTAATATTTTCATTTCTTTTTATATTTCAGAATTCTGTTGCCCACATTACAACAGGGTGGAGATCTATGTGTGCGGTTCCGCTATCACATGTACGGTTTCCATGTCAACGCCCTGGAGGTTTTCACGCTTCTAGGCGGCAGTTATAGAACTCGGTGGACACGTGCCGGTAACCAAGGAAATCAATGGTTTGAAGCCTCTGCCACTATCGAAAACGCTGACTTTAATGACAGAGTATGTATTATGTAGGAGGTCGCTCATATATTTGCACATATTGCTCTTTCTGTCTGATAATATTGACTTAAAATGTAGAGATATAATATTTTATTTGCGTCTTGATGTGCATAGATAAAATAGTCATGCATGCACCGCCATCAGCGTTTGCGGATAGCGGAAAGAGAATTGGCGATTGCTACGTATGCAATCCTGTCATTCGGGCATGGTTCCACTCGAATACACATCTCGGCACGTTCTAAGTTTTGATACATACCCATCAAGTCATGTTTGAGATAAGATTATTTATAACAGATTCAAGTTTAGGCATGATAGGCCTGATTAAACTCCGGCCTGTGCATGTATATGGATATAAACAACAAGCTTGAATTCAGTTGCAAATTTATTTGTTTGTGAAAATGTCTCATTTGCATTTTAATGCACAGCTATCAATTACTGCTTTGGCATTTGCGTTTACACATGCAAACATTTTGGATTCAAATGGAAATATTGCTGCATAAATGATTTAAAGTAATAAGAATAAGTTTCTTTATATTAGCGAAAGCATTACTTTTAAAAATCTTGAAATAATTCTCCATAAAGTGTTATAAAATAAACTTATATGTTCATATTTAGTTCTATGCATTCAGTATTTTATAAAATGTAACAATAAAGTTTAGGTATACGAAAGTCTTGTTACCTATTATATAACTAAAGTGAGGCCACTTTTATTTGCTATTTTAACTGCATTTGCATTTTATGATATTTAATCACATTTGCATATATTTGAAATATTCGATTAAATTACATATGTAAATGGTCACTCATGTATAATAGAAATGTTTTATTTGCATATATATATCGTGGAGATTTTTTATTATAATTGTATGCTTTGTATTTATAGATTGGATTCCGAGCTATCAGGGGTTCAGAGTACTCGGGCGACATAGCCGTGGACAACATCCGGGTCTCCCGAGGACGGTGCTAGCGACCTCTAGTGATGAACTCATTTTCATACTAATTTTCATATTAATTAAGTTACCTTTGTATACTTTGAGAACAAGAAATTTATTACACCATCGTTTACTCTCAATTTTGCATGATTTAACATTTAACAAATCACTCAGCAAGTAATGTGATATGTTAAAACTAGACTGCGTGAAAAAATAGGCCCCAGCGTGGGACCTTGAAAAGTGCCAAGCCTCGGTTATGGCGACTAGATAGTTGCTAAAATAGCCGATAGGTGGAAGGGCATGGCTATGCCGCAGTACTACTTACGGTAGTTTATGTGCCTTCAGATATTTCCTTCCATTGTGCCCTTGTTAACTCTGATGGATTAAACAAATACCGTACATATAGGCCTATATTGATTGTCAATAGAGAATGGCCAGATGTATGGGTGTATGCCAATTATTTTAGTTGATCCCAATTTAATGTAATAATTTAATAGAATTTTAATTATCAAAATATATTTTAATACCATTTCATTATTTGTGGAAAAGGTGTTAGATTAGATTCTCATTACATCCAGAAAATATTACGTATCTGCGGATAAACAATAATGTAATGACACAAAATTTAGTTTGCTTGTCTATAAATTAAGCTTATAATTTACCTATTAAAGGTATTCATTACAACAGAAATAATATCCAAATTGTTAATATCATTCATGAAAGAGATGAAATGACAAATTTTAACAAAAGATGAAATTGGCGGAAGAATCTCTTCGTAATAGACTGCATTCACAGCAACATCCTACGGTCATATAGGGCAAGAAAAGTGTCTTTACCTTCACTTTAAATACTTCAAAAATCAAGCTGAAGCCAGACTACAGTTTCTCAAACTTTGCATAGACTTGTCCCTCCTGCATTTTTGGCTGCTAAGAGCTTCAGGCTGCATGCATGAAGCACATATTCGTAGATACCAAAACAAAGAGATTATAAAAATGCACATTTCACACAATGCACACACGTTAGCTCGTTTATATTACATCTAGAAGTCCTAGGGAAAGCAATCCGCCATCTACTAACTGAACTTACCGAATCACAGCCAGCATATTTATACGTAAAAGTAGACACCACGATATGTCGGTGACCGATAGACATTGGTGAATATTAAAATTTTTTGACGTCATGGATCACGTGTTAATATGTATAAGCATAATGGATTATCATTACTTATAACGATACATGATATACAGTAATTACCAAACAAGTTACCAAAATTACAAGCACTTAACGGAAGTACGGGATATTTCGCAGTTTTCACTGTAGTACAAATCAAGGCTGAGTAAGAATGGAGCTCAGTCCTCCTCCAAGGAAAACCAGTCCACCAGTTTATCTGACGCTGTACCAAAACCAAATGGGACCCTGCCTGGTCCATGCCTCACATCCCTACATATTTGAATGGACATCAGTGTTGGAAGCTCTGGCGTAATAAGAATATACACGGATGAAAACATAACCTCCTTATGCAAATTTCCAAACTTCGCATTTGCAAATGGCATCACATTGTTTCAAAATTCATAAACTTTGCAGTTCTAATTACTGCATGATGTCACATTATAATATTCATGCATGAGCTCTTGCAGTTATCCATAGTTTATTCCTTCGTAGATCGCCTCTTTGCTTATAAAGCATCGCCTTGATATACCTCCTGCTCCATTCTGCTCAATGGTATGATATCCCGAGACATGAGCGTCCACAAAGCACAAATCTGTTTACATGCATACAGATAGTTCTAAGCCAGTGTTATCATTAGGTGTTTGTTGACCCCGATATAGTTAACGTAATGAGCAGGTGTAATCCTGTCTACCATTTGGTCCGGCCAGGTGTTAAGTTATAGATCAAACACGTCGTCAGTCGGAAAAATTGTGCTACAGGTTGAAGAATGCCAATATGAATTTGCCGCGCATAGTTAATATGACCCATTAAAGATGTGATGATGTATGAGAGATGAATATATAGTAAAGTCGCTTCACTTCCGATCGGAATCAGCATGGCTACCTTTTTATGAAATGTGTAACCGCATTCTGTTATGCTAAAACTTAGGACTAGTAAAGGGGCGGGGCATGCGTCCGGATTCATATAACCAAAACAATAATCGACACGGAGATTTTTAAAAGAGAAGTGCTTGTTTTTATAGCCTTAACAGTGAAGGCTTTTAATGACAATATATGTTTTTTTTTCTGGCTGAGCTGTTGGAAGCTTCATTGACGCAGTGCTGGGTCAAAAGATTTGATAATACAAATGTATACAGGAAGAGTGAAACCTCAGTGCGTATTTATAAGACGATGGATTACGTAGCGAGTAGTGTCTATCTTAACAACCACTTGTATCATGTAACCATTTGCTAATAAAACCAATGAATCTAAAATATTTGTAGTGTTTTATTTTTGTTGGTGTCATTAAAAACTTGGTCTTCATCTGTAAAACATACTACTTCTGATATAAATCATGCATGAACAAGGAAAGGTTTCCTCTGCTATTGCTGTCACTACTATTTATATATTGCTGCTCCTACTTCTCATACTTCTCCTACTAGTCGTCCTAATCTCCTTCCTAAATGTCCTCATATTCCTCCTCCTCTGCTCGTCTCCTTCTACATCATCTCCCTCTTCCAGCTGTCCGGTACTTCTAAACTGTTACTAGACGGAACATCTCTTTCTAAACTGCGCAGGCTCGTACTTGCTGCACAGGGGTTGTTGGAGTCAAAATCTGACTCCCACAATGCACCGGGGCTTCAAAATACACCAGCGGTGTAGGTTTAAATGTAGTGAAGAGTGATGAAGGCCGTTTAAGTGTGTTGGATAAGAATTGTTTTAGGCAAATTACATAACCACAAGGAGTTTTTATGATAAGGATTTTAAGGCATATTTTGTACGCATGTGTTTCCTTGAAATGTAAATAATTTTGATTCTAAAGTTTTGAGGCTGAGACAAGTAGTATCGACCGTCCCAAATTTGTTCAAACTGAAGAGATTCGTTTCATGTAGAAACGACCTCTGCCGGTGGGGCGTATCTCATTATTCCTTCTGTCTTTTCTGGGGGTTATGTATAGTTTGCTCAGTATTTTGTAGGGCGTGATGAAATAATAGGTGAACCACTGGAATTCTGCTTTTGCCGCTTGAACTTAAGCTTGTGGCTCCGCAGTCTCCTCCACACAAGGATGCGTCCTCTCCACCAAGCTGGGGTGACTGCATGGGTAGGTCTTGTGGTCATGGGAGTATGGTGGCCCATATAATAGGTCTCATTCTCGTGTCGCGCTTCGCGCTTCGCGTGTCGGGCCTTGCGCATTAGTGTTTTCTTTTATATACGAGCCTCTGAATATAGAGTATTGCATAGAGTATCATATAATTTCAACATTTAAACATAAAATAACAAAATTAGGTTTCTGCGAATTCCTGTTCTAGCTTTGAAACCACGTGCATCAAAAAAAGTGTTTTAAGTTTGAATATAATTATTATATAGATATTATATATTACATTTAACATATATTATATATTATTTTCTTCTCTGTTTTTCAATGTAATTTTATTCACAAGAAGGATAATATTTACAAATCTAACTTTATTTTTTTATTTAATGACTAATTTTAAGTTATATTATACTAAGGGAATGTGTATTTTAATATGAATTATTAGGATGATGTGAATATCTGTAAACTATGAAATAAAAACTTAATATACGAATATATAGTTTAAACTTTGAGAGCACATCTTCTGAATGCATGATTTAAATATAATAGTCCTTTTCACATTAGAAAGGCATCCTAAGGGGGTTTTCATGCTATCTAATATAATACCTGATGTGTGACGAATGGCAAATATGTAAAGTTTAAAAATTGGCTACACATTATCTAAATGCATAATTTTGATGGAGCTAAATTTTTGTCACTACAGAAATTTTCAAATTACTGCACATTCAGATTGAGAGGATACTGGTGGAAGACATGCAGGTGGGGAAGGGGGGGGGGGGGTGCTTTAAATTGGTAACCCCCCTCCCTCACCAATTAAACCCCCAAATTACTAAATTTCCATGTTAGAAAAAAAGGGATTGTTTCTCTGTATATTACAGGTATGCACCTTTTTTCTTTCTATTATTTTCTTTCTTGATGGCCATCATGCCCCTAGTTCTCGACTAAACTGTTATCAAATATTACAATTAGAGTACATACAATAAAAGTGTGCCATATCTTCGATTAAACATTATTTTATTCTGTGTTTTGCAGTGTTATTTTGTTCACATGAACGCAAATATTTTATGATTTCTGTTTTAATTTTGATAGAAAGATTATATATAAAATAAAATCAGTTAATTAAATATTATACAGTGGACACACTAAATATTTAAATATTCATTAAAAATATGGCACCACAACTCTGAATGCAACATATCTCTGAAATAATAATTCTGATGTATCTAATCCTTTATATCAGTGAAATTTTCACTGGACATCGGAGCCGCACATTGGAATTTTAAAAATACTGGTGGAAGGCACTCCAATGTCGAATCATAATTTACATCAGCATATTTAATGTTAAGTAGAGAAATACAGAACTGAATTATCTTTTTATTCAATTTGTGAGAGAATACTATAATATGTATGTTCCTAACACACATTTTAACCTTGCCCCCCCCCCTCCTTCGCAACACACGCCTTTGAATCCAATCGCCGACCCGAATCCGCCCATGGCAAGGTCATTCAGTTGTGCATACTAGTACATACAATCCTGATCAGCTCCTAGAACACAGTCGTCGTTTTTGCGGCACGGTTATTTCAACGCCATTAGATCGAATGCGCAGTTGTCACCAGTATCAGTGCTGTTCAGGCTAACACTGACTGCTGACACAATAAGCAGAGAAAATGGCGAGCAGCCGAGACTGTCCGCGGGTTGTGGTGGTTGGCACTGGTCTCAGTGGTATGTATTTAAACGCCTTGTATAATATATACATGTGATGATTGTTTGAAAGTACTAAAGTTGATATAAATGGATCCACTATGACTCGATAAAACTTCCCTACCGTGGCACACGTACTTGCATATATTTGCCTCACTGGTACGAACACGTACAGTGTACAACGACTCTTAAAGTTCAAAGGTTATAGGTCAAGTATATGTATAAGTATTGTTTCATGAATTTTGGCTGAATTATAAAGATTGAATCGAGTCATTTTACCATGTATGTTAGCATATTTACCATATATGGTACACTGAAAGAAAAAACAAAGAAATTTACGTTATGGCAGTATTATTAATCTGTACATATATAACCGTGTATATATTAAAGAGTTAAAGTAATCTCACAATATGTGCTGACTCGTCAGTATAAGGAAGACATGTATAGGAACAAACTGTAAAAGTGAAACGCATTTAGGGATGAGACCTATAATGCTCTGTTCCTCATTCCAACCCAACAGACAAGTGCTAAATACAAACCATGGACTTACATTAATGTAAATATATTTTGCATTCATCGATATTGAATGTCCGGGTTTTAAATTGTCGGGAAGGATAGAAATTTGTTGATTAAAGTACCAAAATTGCATCACCCTTATCGGCGACTTCCCTGTTATTACCTCTTTTGTTGAAGTAATCGTATATTACATAGTATGCAACACTGGGTCATTATATATATATAGATCCGAACACAGCAGACGACCATACACCGCAGTGCGCATGCTCGTGGAATTCGTCGGATTTCCGCCGTTCGACCTCCGCCTGGCCCAAAGAATCTGCAATCTCGGTAGAACCTCAGATATTCGCTCTGGTGTCTTAAATACAGGTTATGACTTCTAGATTAGCTCTAGCCCCGTTTTTATATAATCTGAAGAAAAAAAAAAACCAAACAGAAGACTTTAGGCACAAAAAGGTTGAGTTCTCAGGCACTTTTTTTTTTCAGGAATCAGTGAGGGTGTGCGATTCCCCCCCCCCCCCCTTTTTTTTATATAAATTTTCAATAAAGATTTCATCTGATAATCACAAAATTGCTTCGCGGAACAACGTACCCGCATGCTGGCATGGCCGACTATGTTTTAGCGTAAACAGCGGTAACATGCGTTAAGTGTTCATTCGCACATTTTTAGTAAAAACCGCAAACAACAAGCCCCCAAACAACAAGCGTCCGAGACGCTGGATCACAAATCAGTAAATTTCTTTTGAAAACGAAATAAAAAAATTTTGATGCGGGAATAAAATTCACGCGGGCGTTGCCTGAAAAAACCCAACCTTTTTTTCTTTTGCCTAATAATTACATATCTTTCTTATTATATGGCTGCCTTTTCCTCAACCAGAAGGCATGCAGTTTCGCACATGCAGTGTCACACTTGGATCACGGACCTGTATATATTTATAAAAAAAGATGAAGCCTTGTACATTTTGTTTTGATATAAACTCTGACATACCCAAGTCTGTGTGCTGCTAAACTGCTGAGTGAAAATGGAGCGGATGTCCTCGTCATGGAAGCGTCTGACCGGGTCGGTGGTCGTCTTCACACCATTACAGTCAGTGTTATTTTTTTATATGTGATTCAAATACTTTTATTATACAAGACAAATCCAGTAGATTAAAGGATATTTTTTAGTTTAATTAAACTTTGCAATAAAAATGAAACAATATCATATTTTTTATTAATAAAATTAGTTTTGTTGCATATGAACAAAAATATCCCATGGAAGTTATCATAAGTAAATAAATCTGTTGATTAAATGTTAGGTTTTAACACCGTACACATATACTTCAAATTTCTATTTTCAATGAAATATAATATATTAACAAATGCTTCAGAAATATAACTTTTGATGTACAATTTATATGGCTCCTTTTAATCTGTTTGGTAGAAGTCTGTTACCAGAAAGCACGGAGTACAGGCAACATCGTTTATATATACTCAGTTCAGTTTCAAATATACCTGTATATAACCTAAAAGGTTCTTACTATTTTGTGCTGTGTGGTTCCTAACGTGTGCCAGTACTTATTCTTTTTTCAGAACAAGAACGTAGGTTACGTTGATGTGGGTGGCGCTTACGTTGGCCCCACTCAGGACCGAGTGTTCCGCCTGGCCAAGGAACTGGGATTAAAAACGTACAAAGTTTACGAGGAAAATGATATTCTTCTCTACAGAAGGGTATGATTACATTTTCTCCTTCATCGTAACACATTATTTGTTCGTAACCTTTTTATACGACCGTCATATAATGTAGACGGGTCGTATTATAGTATTGGCAGCGTCTGTCCGTCCGTCCGTCGTTTCTATGACCATGTATCTGCCCGACCTTCGGTGTTTTCCTAATAAATTACCAAGAATTTGATGAAATTAAATTAAACTCCTCATACATACTTAACAATACAGTACTTCATGTATATGCGACTGATGCGTATTTTTATTTAGGTGAGAGTTCAAAAGACTTATGACGAGGGATTTTTCACGCTTGTGGTGCTCTTCTTAGAATGTATCGTTACATTTCCGTATAAACTGCACTCCTAGTGACATCCGAGTATTGAAAATAGTATATGTTGATGGTGCGCCTCTGTGGACATTTATGTACACGGCACGCTTTTTATTTTGTTCGTTTCCACCTTATTTATGTCCTTGTCTACACGTTGGTCAAGTCGCTTTAACACTACGTGTTATCACCATTATATAATGTCAAGTCGTCATGCAGTTATATTATTTTCCCTCTGCTTTTTAATTTTCCTGGTTTGTTATATTGATTCGAAGGGCCATCACATAAAGCAGTCCATAACAACATTGGTGTTCCATCTTCTTTAATTATACATAGACAAAAGATAAATATTTGGCCGTTGACATATCTAGTACAAGAAAAAAAAATACATATATATAGTATACATATACATTCACACCCTTCGCTATCAGGTTACTTTTTGTACGTGCTTTATTGTAAAACAGAGCTAAGGGCACACACACACACGCAAACACACAGGTAACCTTTCACATATGCATGTGATACATAAATATGATGAAGTTGCGTGTGATGGTATGCCATATATATATATATATATATATATATATATATATATATATATATATATATATATATGACGAGAAATTCCAAGTTATTCAGATTGGGCAAGAAAATAAATATGCGCTTAATCCATCGCTTTTTACCAAAACAACTGTACAAGTGATTAGGTCGCATCCCGTGAAACAGTCTGTTGTGAATTTACAGTGTTGTTTTCTTCAGTGTTATATCACTCTGGCCTAGTCTGTAGAGAGAGAGAGAGAGAGAGAGAGAGAGAGAGAGAGAGAGAGAGAGAGAATAACAATTTTTCTTTGCAGGGAAAACGATTACGATACAGTAGAGGGTCTTTTCCCCCGATGAAGCACCCGGGAGCGTTCATGGACGCCAGTAACGTGTATCACATGTTAGACCGGTGCAGCCAACAGGTGGGTATTGTTTGTGACTATCGTGAAAAAAAGGTCAAACCATGCGGTTATACAGCCCTTTGAGCCAATATCTATGTGCATACATGTATATGTGGCTAATTATAGCAAATGCACAAACATGATTCATGGGCCTTTTATATTCATACATAAAGGATTAATACTACATGGAAAATTATTATGATTCATGAATTTATATTTATATATATATATATATATATATATATATATATATATTTATATTTATATATATATAAATATATATATATATATATATATATATATATATATATATATATTTATATATATATGGGCATTTTAGGGTGTGGGATTTTGATAATATCATATTTAATTGAATTTAGACAGGAGAACATGTTTCATTAGCCATAATGGCTACTATGTAATCCTGTTAAAATAAATATGTTTAAATTAAATTAATAGAAGGGAGTAAAGGGCTTGCACGATTAAATTAATTAAAGATTCAAAAATTAAAATAGGTGCCCTTGGATGCTCCTTGGGAATCTTGGCATGCAGAAAAATGGGACAAAATGACCTTGAAGGAATGGTACGAGCAAGTTCATAACAGATCATAAGTAAATTTGCATCCTTATATTATGTTACAGATGTATTTCAAATTAAGTGTCCCTTTCTTTTCTTTTTGAAAATTACCGAGAACTATAAGTAGGGATGGGGATGCACCATCCAGCTGTCAAAATAGCATGCCATATTCCTGTGGTGATCCTCATTGTTACTGTATCGGTTTAAAGATGTAAAAGGTTAATAGAGCATGACAGGTTAAAAGAATAGATGGGCATATTTAATATGTATATAACATTTCTTGTAATGGAGACGGACCTGGTGCATATATGGATTTTATATGGTTTAAGGACCCTGGTACCCGATTTATCATTGGGTCATAAATTAAGCTCAGTTACTAGTAACACTGGTTTTGTGTAACCGTCACTGGCTTCTTTATCTACTGTGATCTGGCTCCTTTGTATATATTATGTGTGTTCTGTGCTATTACAACACAAATAGAATCACTGCCGCTAGGAACCTTCTTGTTATGTCTTGACTCTAGTCTCTTATGGTCATGGGGCATTTTTTATACAGTACCTGGACTATGGGACACTCTTCCTGAGGAAACTGAGATCTCTTCTTCTTTGATCGATTTGATTTAAAATTTAGATTTCAAATATCTTCAGCTATTATCATTGTTGTATATATTTTACATTTTGTATTATTCCTACATTTGACCATTCATTTTGTCATGCATGTTGATATGCAAATGTTTTCTTTACTGTAACCTTATTTCAATCCTGCGGTGCTGTAATTTTACTTGCACTTCATGCAGAGCGTTTTTTTTTACTTAGAACAGATAATAGAGCTCTGTGAATAATTAAAGGATCGTTATAATATTATTATTATCTTTTACCCCTGACCTTTGAATTCCTAATGGTAGAAATGGGCGAGATGCGGCTGACCTTTGCTCGACCTTGAACTTGACCGCTGAACCGCATGAGCTGTCTTTGTTGTGGGCGTTGTGGTATATCCGGGGAGCTGGAGGGATCCAGAGAATTAATGCCACGGAGGGAGGGGCTCAAGAAAGAAAGTTTGTGGGAGGCTCCCAACAGCTGGCGAAGAGGATTGTTGACATACTTGGTCCAGGTGATATTTGACGCGTCTGCTATAATTTTCGGTGTAATTTGTGTTCGAAATTTCATTTTGTGTACTCTATATCCTCATTTTTTAGAGGTAGGCCTATATTTCATTGAGCGTAACTAGTAATTTCCTTACATTTCTTTTTTTTTATTTGAATTAAACAGGACATTTGAAAACCGTTAATACGTGTACCTGTTAGTGGATGGACTTGGTTGTCCTTTCAAACGACAGATGATCGTAATCGATCGATCATTTTATGAAACTTCTGTATTACCATGGACTTTGTTTTATAGAATTATACCTAAAATATCACCCTACTAATTCTTGACGTCTACGTCATGCTGAAAGGTTGAGGTAATGGCCGAGCAGTTGAAACCTGTTCGCTGTTAAGTTTTAATGCTTTTCACTACTTTGTGTTCCGCCTTTCTTATCTCTCTGACTGGGGAAGTATAGTTTATTCTGGTTAGTATAACTTCTTTGGATGTATATACATAATCGCTTGTAATCTATTAAGCAAAAAGGTAACCAATTTTAATCGATTATGAAACAAAAACGATTAATAATCGATATTATCGATTAATTAGCACACCACTATATTACACCGTACCGTATGATTTAATATATAAGTCGTTACAATGTTTTTTTTCTCATTTTGTAAGTTGCTTACAAAATGCTAAGTATATATCAATAACAAGTGTATAAATTGCAATGCCATAGGCTTAACCTTTTTTTGACCCTTTTATATTTTAAAGGAGTAAAAAAATGAACGTTAAAAGGGACTTTTTTGTGAACGGCTTGTAGCATTGGATAACTTTTCAGGTCTAAGCCAGCGAGCAGGTTTCCACACAGCAACAAGAATTCTCTCTCTTTCTCTCTCTCTCTCTCTCTCTCTCTCTCTCTCTCTTCAATTTATGAGTCTCTCTAAAATCCCCTAAATGAGCACACCTATAGTTCCCCTTTTCAATGTTTTCTCAAAATATAAGCTGCTTTTCTTAAATTGCAGATAAGGTTATTTTGAACAGCCCCGTCATCATAATTGAATATGCTGAGAGAAAAGCCACAGTACATATAAACGTCACAGGGAACGACATTCGAGGTAAGTTTCTTCTTCTTTAAATTAATATCAGTATATCAATTAAAGTTTTTATTTTGTCTCATTTCCATTCTCAAAAGCTTACGTTATTTGCCCTATTTCTGTGCATTCCCTGCTATGACGCTCCATGATATAACCAGAAAATTTAAATGAACCTCTGAAGTTATTCACCTGACGACACTCACGATTTCTAATGTTTATTTTTTCCCACACAAGGCTATACCCTGATCCACGTTGTATGTTATTAATGAATATACTACCTCAATTATAAAATATCATTACTACGTTTATTACTATTAACAAAAATACATGTTAAAATCATTACGAGATTATCAATAATTGACATGCATATGAACACGTATTATGATAATAACTTTTTCTCAATTGTAATATATTGTTTACTGAATAAACATTTTTTTCAAATATTATTCTTATCTATATTACACTTCATTTATTATTTTTTACAAATCATTTATCTGAACAAAGAAGAGAAATATTATGCCTTTTGATACAGGCGGACTATATTATACTAGCTTCCGCTCCATCCACGCACAAGAAGATCGACTTCCAGCCACCACTTCCGGTAAGCAGGAGTCAGCTGATACAGCGCGTGCCCATGGGTCGCGTCATCAAAACGATGATGTATTACGACAAACCGCACTGGCGACTCCATGGTACGTGTAACAGCTATACCGTTAGTAATGTACTACGACAAACCGCACTGGCGACTCCACGGTACGTGTAACAGCTATACCGTTAGTAATGTACTACGACAAACCGCACTGGCGACTCCACGGTACGTGCAACAGCTATACCGTTAGTAATGTACTACGACAAACCGCACTGGCGACTCCACGGTACGTGTAGCAGCTATACCGTTAGTAATGTACTACGACAAACCGCACTGGCGACTCCACGGTACGTGTAACAGCTATACCGTTAGTAATGTACTACGACAAACCGCACTGGCGACTCCACGGTACGTGCAACAGCTATACCGTTAGTAATGTACTACGACAAACCGCACTGGCGACTCCACGGTACGTGCAACAGCTATACCGTTAGTAATGTACTACGACAAACCGCACTGGCGACTCCACGGTACGTGCAACAGTTATACTGTTAGTAGTTTACTACGACAAACCGCACTGGCGACTCCACGGTACGTGTTATAGCTAAACTGGTAGTAATGTACTACGACAAACCGCACTGGCGAATCCACGGTACGTGTAATAGCTTAACTGTTAGTAATGTACTATTAACCGCACTGGCGACTCCACGGTTCATGTACATCTTACATAAGCTATAGTGTTTCTGTAGTGCAGGTATTTTCACAAATCGTGATAATCTTTTTTGATATTCTGCTATGTTGAATTGTTATTTTATAGTATAAGTGTTTGAGTAGTATTTTTTTCAATATTAATTTTATTATTTAAAAATATAAGGGGATTATATCAAGATTTTCTATGCATAAAAGTTATGTCATTTGAATATATTAATGGACGAACATTCGCCTAACTAGATATTGAAACATGTTTAAAACATATACATCGAAAGTAATCAACATAATGACAAATATCATCAGGAACTTTTGAATATTTGTAAATTAACTCTGAATTCTCAGAAGTGGTCCTTTGCAGAATGTACATGTCCTTTTGTCATCGCGTGCCTGTATGTACATAACCTTAACATTGCCACTGTTCATATGATGCATATACAAAAGCAAAAATGAATTAGGGCCGTGAAAAAGTGGTGTTTATTTTGAGGTGGTCGCTTCACGGAGGTGGTCATTAGGTTATGTCTTATTCTACGTAAGGTCAATGTACAAATGTTGATGTAAATGGATCTGCATGTGATATAAGTTTAAGGAAGCATTCACTGTTTTTCAGATCGATAATGTACCGCCTACATAATTCTATAAAAGCCTGACTATCCATTAAACTTCAATGCGTGACGTATACTGCTCGAAAAGTTCGAATCGAGTTTTACTTTCTCATTGTCACGTCACACACACTCTTTCCTTTCCTGCACTGATGACTTACATGGTATACTTAAAAGAATTTAAATCTCGATAGTGTGTTTTAAACAAAATTTCGTACACAGTAAACACGGAATACTGCAACAGGGATGGGAAGCCATTGTACAATGGCCGTTCTTCTACGTAATTAATCGAAAAACTTTGCCATGAAGATTTCTTGATTCATCTTAGCTGTGTTTATTATTGCATGATTTAAGTCTATATAGGAAAACGGTGCTTCTGCATATTGAGTTACCTACAGGTCTGTTTTTAGTATCAACTGAAGCAATGTTTCATGTGACTGTAGGGATCAGCGGGACCACACTGATCCATGATGATCGACTGGAGATCCCTATTGGAGGGACCATGGACGACTGTAAACCCGACGGATCCTACCCGGCTTCATGGGGTAAGGTGGTCTCTGTATAGTGTGTATAATCTACTTACCTGCTGTATGGGGCCTGGGCTGTCGAGTGGTAACAGCTCCGCTGTCTCTGCTCGCGACCGAAATTTAATTCCCATCAGGGCCATGACTATGCATGAGTGGGCTGTAGGCTAGAGACCCGTCTTTGGTCCTCTCCGGGACCTTCGGTTTCAGTGCTTCGGAAATTTTGTAAAATAATAACATGATCTACATAATACAATAAGAAATCTGTTTTCGACCACTGTCGCAGATATAGAAGTCGAACTTTCGTTCACACAGACCACGCAATACATGTAACGACAGCCTGTTCATTGGTCCTTTATACAATATTACAAAATTCCTAATTCCTAGTTCATTTTATAGATGCAACTTATACGGTCATGTATATCGTTCTTGAAGGTTAAAATTTGCAATATTTATAAAGTGACAACTCATGTATCATTTCCCCATAAATACATATTCATAAAAAAGTAAAATCATGTTAAATCAAAATTCATTTTAACATACTTATAAAACTGTGTTACATAATAAAATGTTTTCAAATTCAACTTCAGTAGCACACTAATATGTCAAGCAATGTCAGTCTTTCACATAACACAACAAAAGTCCATTTAAGTACCTCCGAAAAAGTAAGCCAAGTCATTCAAAATTTTAAAATTAAGTACATTTTACAGCACCGAAATTTAATTCCCATCAGGGCTATGACTATGCATGAGTGGGCTGTAGGCTAGAGACCCGTCTTTGGTCCTCTCCGGGACCTTCGGTTTCAGTGCTTCGGAAATTTTGTAAATATTACCATTTGGACGACAGCTGGAATATGTGTGCCTAGTAAAATATTAACATGATCTACATAATACAATTAGAAATCTGTTTTCGACCACTGTCGCAGATATAGAAGTCGAACTTTCGTTCACACAGACCACGCAATACATGTAACGGCAGCCTGTTCATTGGTTCTTCATACAATATTACAAAATTCCTAATTCCTAGTTCATTTTATAGATGCAACTTATACGGTCATGTATATCGTTCTTGAAGGTTAAAATTTGCAATATTAATTTAAAGGAAAAGCAAGACGTCCCATCAAAACATGAACAGGCATTTATAAAGTGACAACTCATGTATCATTTCCCCATAAATACATATTCATAAAAAAGTGAAATCATGTTAAATCAAAATTCATTTTAACATACTTATAAAACTGTGTTACATAATAAAATGTTTTCAAATTCAACTTCAGTAGCACACTTATATGTCAAGCAATGTCAGTCTTTCACATAACACAACAAAAGTCCATTTAAGTACCTCCGAAAAAGTAAGCCAAGACATTCATAAATTTAAAATTAAGTACATTTTACAGCACCGAAATTTAATTCCCATCAGGGCTATGACTTTGGTCCTTTCCTGGACCTTCGGTTTCTACGTACAGTGTTTCGGAAATTTGCGAAGAAGTAAGCCAAGTCATTTAACAATTTTAAATTAAAGTAAATTTTACAGCACTCGCTGAAAACATCACTTACACAGTAAATCCATACTTACTAAACCATTCATGTTTAGAAAGGCTTTTAAATATATATTGATTTTTTAAAAGATACATGATGGCTGAAAGTATAATATTTAGATGATAGCCTCAAGGTTAAGTCCATAATAATTACTAGGGACTGATGACTCACATGGGCTTTGCATTTAAGCAACTGCCCAGTTGTTTCATTAATTTAACTTTTTCAAAAAGAAGCTTTATTTTGCATGTACCTATTTGTATTATAACTGAATTTATTATGAGGAAATGGTACCATACAATACTAAATGAGTAAGTGAAATATCCCATCCCTTGACATATATATCATGGATGCGAAAATGACGAAAGACTGTTAACATGAATATGTTTACTTTTATGTTTCCACAGATTGTTTTAATAAAAAGATTATCAAACGTTTTACATTGTCTGCATGTCAAGAATAAAAAAAGAATATATTAATTTAACCTGTAAAGGTATTTTTATAACGACATCACGAAGACGGAACCGTTTTGAAACGCTGAACTAGGGATAAATAATGCATATTCAAGCCCTCGGACATTACGGCCAACCACCGTGTATTTACAGGTTTATCATGGCAGACAAGGCCTCGGCGATGTCTCCTTTAACTAGAGAACAACGGAGGGACATGGTGGTCGCGTGCTACGCTGAGGTGTTCGGCTTGAATGAAATGCTCAACGTGAGTATAACCACTGTTCTTAATGATACCGCATCTTTTATTTTTAAGATATAATTATGAAGACCGCTACGGACCTCATCCTCACGTTGTTTATAACAAAGATTTGACAAGTATTAAAAGCGTTCTTACTTAACTTACTTACTTAAAAAGGTTGATAAAACGCCCTCCCTTATTTTTTTTATAAAAAAGTGCACGAGAAACATACCTTTGTTTTTTGGTCAAGTGGTTCCTTTTTAGAAAATGATATTTTTTATTAAATAGGTAAGTAAGAAAACAATATAAAGTTAACAAAACACCGATTTTTTTTTTCATGCCGCAGCCAGTTCATTATGAAGAAAAAGACTGGAGTACAGAGCCTTGGTGTGGTTGCTGTTACACCGGTTGGATGCCGCCAGGGGTCCTTACCAGCGTCGGCAGGTAAACTCCCCAAGGTGGCGCTTAGCCGGTGTAATTTCGTATCCGCTTTTTAATGTAAAATATTACTTTTTTTTAACCAATAGACCTTTTAAAGCATGTTACAGTGCAGAATGGAAGGGTTTTGCAAATACTTTAAAGAAATATAAAAAGGGTCTTAATTTACAGAAGCAAACGTTCACGGGACAAGGTCTTTATTTGCATTTCTTATGTTGACGTTTTCTGGGAAGACCGTACTGTACTCTCCCATGCAACTGTCCTGGTAACAGTATTGGCTAAGCAGGTAGAAAAGTTGTACTAATCATGTATTGTAACCATAAATATAGCGACTCTTCAAATGCACTTGTTTGGTTGGCTACAACATCACACAAGCAATAAGACTAATGTCCTCTATCCCTGTGGTTCTGAGGGTATTACTGTGGGTAGTCCTGATCAGTCGACAGATGACAGAGCGGTCGGCAAAGGAGAAACAAACACTCACGTTAGAAATGCTTCATGTTAAGAGGTCTTTATTTTTTTTATAAATACACGTGGAATCATTTAATAGTGAAAATACAGGTATTTGTCTGGCGCTGCGGACAAAAAAATAATATAATCATGTAACACAAAGGAGACTAACAAACAAACACAGGCAGACAAGTAGCAGAGAAACTAAATATAGACCTATTGTGAAATAAATGAATACACCAAGAGGCCGGACAGACGAGAGAAGTGGATTAATGGAGCATTCATAAACATACATGATCATACATGGTACATGGTCTATATTGTATTATTTTGTGGTTACAGGGCCATAAGACAGCCAATAGGATGTATGTATTTCGCGGGTACGGAGACTGCGACCGTCTGGTCAGGTTACATGGAAGGAGCGATACAAGCCGGTGAGCGGGCAGCAAGACAGGTAAAATATGGCTTATGTATCATTTTGAAGAAAACATGGTAGCTTTGCCATACTCTTTCTATATCTAAATACCGCCCTAAATTTCTTATACTCAAAGTGGTCTAATTTTAGACCTGTCAGTTGGATTCAATAAGTTTTGAAAAAAGCCAGAACCTGGCTTTGCGACGGGCTTTTATGTGAGAAGGTTGGCGATGATAACTATAAAACTAAATGACACGACAATATTGAAATTTATAAAGGTTTGAATAAACATTTCGTTAGTTGAAAGATAATATTAGCCATGATAAAACATATCTATACAAGTCACTTATTGTGTGATTTCGAGGCCTTATACCTCATAGTAAACTACCTGGACCATGACGCTATACCATATCAAAGCTGTGGGATCTTTTATATGAAAGTCACTCTATTATAGTAGGATTTTATCTTTGACTTGTCACCTCTTCAGGTCCAGTGTGCAGCTGGCCGGATACCGGAAGAACAGGTCTGGCAGGATGAACCGCCAAGTGTAAGTACAAAGTCTGTTCAAAGGTAACAGAACAGAACAAGTTTTTATTCAAGAAAAAGGCCTCGGGCCAAAAGTTCCTACAAGAATAATGCATCAGTATTACTCAGTGGTATGAAGGAACGTAAAATAAAAGTAAATCATTCAAATGTAATTACTGAGTCTATTCAAATGTAAGTACAAAGTCTATTCAAATGTAAGTACAAAGTTGTGTCCAATGTAAGTTCAAAGTCTTGTCAAACGTAAGTACAAAGTCTATTCAAATCTAAGTACAAAGACGTGTCCAATGTAAGTACAAAGTCGTGTCAATTGTAAGTAAAGGGTCGTGTCAAATGTAAGTAAAAAGACGTGTCAAATGTAAGTATGCAAAGTCGTTTCAAGGGCACTTGACTTTGGACAACTGGGTTGTGGGTACGTCTTCCTGGCTAAGACTCCGGTCAAAAGTCTGCACCACAAAGGACCGCCATTCTCCATCCAGCAGTGACTGGGAACTAGTCAAGAGCGGCAGGCAAAAGTATAGATATATAATCCAATAGCGCCTTATAGCGTGTAAGTGGGTGTGTATATACCACCAACAGAGCCGAGAGAATCTACAAAAGCCCGAAGACCAGAAAGGATAAGTGATGACAGAGTCGGGTCAGACTGGCATATTTGGTGATATCGGACTGTTATCCCACTCCTTCAACCTTCACTTTTATATTTTATTACCTTTATAAAATGTATTACAGTTGTCACTAAGACACTCAGTTTTATATAAAAAAAGTTGTACATTTATACAAAATGGAGATAAGTATGAAATAAAGGGATTTAAACAAGTATAAGTCGGCGTCAATACACAACCTTTTCTAAAATGTTTCAACATGTGATGATTTTAAACACGTTTAAGGGATGATACCCGCTAAGGTTGATTTTAGGAGTTGCAGCTCAGAGGTCTCAGTCTTGCATATTTCAGTCACGGTCATTTGAAGCTGAAGAGCATCTTTTGGGAAACACCGATAGAGCATATCTTCCACTCTTATCACGCTCTGGAATATTTCTAGAAAGATTCTAAAATTACTGTCTCGAAGGTTACGGGACAAGATAATATAAAATATGTGTACACCTGAAAAAAAAGGACGGAAAAAGGTTCAGGGGGAAGTCCTTGTACTGAAAAAAATGTACAATCCTTTTAAAAAGTGGAAGCATTATAAAGGTGAAAGATATGACTCTTCACTAGTAGTTTGCTAGTTTTACTAAGTTTTATATAGTTCTTTAATATCATATCCATCATGGAAGCGGTTAAAATGATTGTGCCCCATCATACCATCATTTTGCGACGCTTCATTCCCAAAGGTCAGTAATAATTATCACATTAAATGAGTAGGCATGATTACAGATAAGGGTCGTCATATAAACTGTATATCTGTGTTTTCTGGCCAGGACGTTCCAGTGCCCGTCCTGGAATTCACGTGGCTGGAGAGGAGCGTTCCCTCTGTGTCCGGCTTCCTGAAGGGTCTAGGTGTGCTGGCTGCGGTCAGTAGCGTCGGTCTACTCGGGTTCATGAAGTTCAAGGGCAAGCTGTAGCAGACGATATCCGGCTGGCTCAGCCATAGCCCGATTGAATCGGACTCAATATTATTAGGCCTGCCATATATTGAGTCCGATAGCCATACAGTGAGAGTTTTTACAATATAAGCCACGGAAGATGCAACGGATCCGTTGCATCCTCTTTGACTGCCTGTTTACTACCAAACAACAAGCGAGGGATTATACCATTTTAACACCAATAAGCATGTGTTTCATGGTTTCGATAGAAACTAAAATTAAACTTGGATCATCATTTTTTTAAAAAAACATTTACCGACGTTTTAACCAGAGGCATGTCAGCGAGTTTAGTAGGGACAGAGAAGAACGGTTGAACAGGCGCACTTGATGACCTCACTGATAGCCTAGCTGACTCGAGTGATTGACAGCTAAAATGTTGTTACATTTTGTTTCAAGGGACCCGGCTCTGAAGAATGACCGCAGGCACGGGGCAATAAACCCCTGTTGACACTGGTTACAAGGGCATTGGGTTGCGTGTAGTCTGAGGCTTATATTGTAGAAACTCTCAGTGTATGGCTATCGGACTCAATATATGGCAGGGCCTAATAATATTGAGTCAAATTCAATCGGGCTAGCTCAGCCAAAGAGTGACAACTACCGGAATATGAAAGCATGGACACAGGATAACCTAACTATACCTCCGCCAGGTGGCGTGAGGTCTTTTTTGCCCTTGTTTGTTTTCTCTGTGTAAAATTTTATGCATGAAAAGTTCTGAAAATATTTTGATGAAAATATTGTAGACGGTTAGGATAACACCCAAGGGAACATTTATAGAGTAATATTATATAATATACAATTTTTATTTAAAGGATTAATTATATCCAATTGTTACTTATGGTTATTTAATTATAATTCATGTATACCTATTCATCGGTATTAGGGACGGCTTTATTGTGGAGGTGACCTGGGATAAGATTGTTGAACCGGGACAGCGGTGTAGGCCTACATAGCAATGCTTAATGAGGATCATCCTATAACGGGGCAGTTATTGTCTGTCTGTTTTCTGTTATAGGTTCAGTTATTGTCTGTCTTATGATGTGGATTCTTGCCAGAATTCCGTCTTTGAGATTCCGTAACTTGACTCTGAATGCTATCAGAGGGCACCAACAGATCACACGAGTCAAATTATATTTGAAAATTTCAGTATATAGCTGCATTTTTATCTTCGCCTTTGACCAATGTTGCAAGGAACGTGCTTAGTTTTTTGTGTGGTTAGCATGTAAGCAAAGAATCTTATATTTATTAAATGTTTCTTCATATTACCCAGTAGGTCCAAATTGAGTTTATTTAACAATATACAATTCATAAATACGGAAAGCTGATTAAAAAAGTAGAAACTGGAAATTAAATTCTACGGATTTATACTTGTGTCTGCGTAAACACTTATTTCCTAGTTTTTTTTTACAGATTTCAATGGATGCTTTTCATTTAAATACTGTTCATACCCGCGGCCATGCATACATAAATCTGATCGTTCCTTTATGGTTGCAACACATTGTGGTATTAACTGCTAAGTAAGGGTGATCACTATAATCAGTGAAAAAATTAAGGTGATCAGTAAATATGGCAGCTCATCCAGGTGTAACATACGTACACGCTGGAACGTAACCCAATCATGTTCATCGGGGGTTATTTCTTGTACGTAGATAGTTTATTAAGAAGGGTGTTAACAATATTACAGTCGTGACTTGATAATCCGACACTAAATGTAATACGCTAATTTACGTCGGATTGCAAGGCTGTCGGACTGTCAAATCAATAAAGGTGACGGAGGGTAAAGCCCCGTTCCCACTTTCACGAACTTGACGACGAATCCCCACGATGTTGAATTCGTGGCGATTCGTGGCCAATCGGCCTGTCGAGTGATAAAAATTCCATCACGACCACGATATTGTACGAAAGGAGTACGATGCCAGTACGATTGGCTAAGACAGTGACACGAAGCCAGCACGATATGACACGACACTTTTAAGGATGTTCACGGCTCCGTGACGACGTCTAAGATACTGGTACGATATTTCCATTCGTTTTTTGCAAATTACCGTCGGATTGTTAGGTTTCCGGATTGTTAAGGGTCTGAATGTCAAGTCGCGACTGTACATTGTATATTACATTGTTTGCCTATCTGGGGTTTTGTTTTCATAATCAAATTAATGTTCACACTGAATACAAAGACAAAATTAGCTATAGGGCCATAAACCGAAACTCTCTAATTATATGTAAACACCCATGGGCAGACCTCCGCGGGATCGCAGACAAAACGGTTCAACCACTATTTTAAAACTGCTGAGACGTGAGGCTACTTGTTTAAATAAACGTGTAATAAAGACAGATAAACTTTATAATTTAGACCTATACTATAACTAGATCTTATTTTGGCTCAGACATACAATGTGCACTACCTATGATTCATATGAGCCAGGCTAAGAACTATACAAAACGACATGAAACAAGCAGGAAATGTTGCAAGGCAATATTGAATGAAAAAACACATGTATTGTCTTGATAATGTGTACTTGAAATATATAAAATACTTATAAAATATCAATCCCGTATCTCACAAGTATCTGTTAACATAGGGAACATTAAGATTTTTTCTACTAAGTATACTCTGGAATGCTGTCCGGATGGGGGGGGGGGGGGTATAATCTAATTTGAATGTATATGTCACTCATCGCTTCCTTCAATGAAGCGGAAACGTTGATGGAAGTAAATTCGACATATTATTAAATAAAAGTATGGGAGGTACTGACGTACATGACAACAACCGGGACACTTTAACAACACACCACCATATCGATTAAACAAAACCAACAATGATTTTTAGCAAACAACCATTAGTTTAATGATTCCACCACGTGTAAATGATATAAACTTTCTAATATACAAATATATATGATCACATCTGTATAGGTCGTACAGGAAGCGTGTACAATGACGTCACACAGATATTTTGAACGACCATGCAATACGCGGCATAACAGCGGCTAATTATGGATCTTTACATAGAATTTACATGAAACCAAGCAGTCCAGATAGCCACCATAGTACCATGTCTGCCATTTACAATTATTGTAAGTCCACGTTCAAGTGTTCCATTTCGCTATACTATTATCCCTGCGCACATTTCACATCATCATTTAAATTAACTTGATATTGTTCCTTGCTTAAAAAAACCCTCAGCACTATATACATGTATACTTGCTCCAGATAAACATAACGACACTATGCACTTGATGGGTGCAATTTCTGCAAAAAAAAGCTTTCCCAAGGAAAGGCAATGAGCGCAAAAGTTATCACCTATTGTCTGCGTTACATATATAAACTGTGAGAATAAACAATTTATTCATAATACAGTTGTCTGTCTCAAGAGTTTTAATAACTGCCTGCTGACGTGCATTAGATCACATCATGCATACATACTATCAAAACTAATCTAAGTGTTATAATATTCGTTGGGTCCATGATCTTTTTTTTAATTAAGCAGTTGTATTAAGTGTCGCAGCATTCCATGATCAAGGTTAAAAACAAAATAACTATTCCCTGAACTAAAACAAAATACCATCTTTCATTAAGGACGGCCGGGCCTAGCCCTGTCAGGGTGTTAGCATTTATGTTTGCTACTAAAATGGGTATATATACACAACGTCATTCCATGCACCGATAGACGGTACGTCCGGCCCGCTCTTATGACGAAATGAAGGAGTCGGTCAGAGAACCGTGAATTAAATATATAACTTCGCGAGGTGGCATTACCGTTTATAAGCGTTGGGACACAATAAGAGCAAGTTTGCAGAAGTTTAAGTCTTAACCACTGCATCGACTGGGCCAGTCTGGGTTGGGCCGTGATTTCCCTTATTTACATTTTAGAAATACTAATGTTAACCATAACATATACAGCATAAAATACATACCAAGAGGTTTCCGTAACTAGAAAACATAATAATAATATTGATATAATTTACAGTTAAACGCAAATGCAGGTTTCAATTTTATTATTATATAGTTATTATTTACGAAAATGTTCAGTTACAATCTAACACGTGTTTTCATTCATTTTTGCATGAAAACACGTGTTAGATTGTAACTGAACATTTTCGTAAATAATGACTATTTACGAGCTTTTGGCATCCCGCTATTAGAGCACTATTTGGTTCGTTCTGCAAACATATATACTATCGGTACAGACTAACACGGCTATACCATTATATATATATATATATATATATATATATATATATATATATATATATTTATATATATATATATATAAGGCTAGCTAGGCATTTAAATTTGGTGTGTGATTTTCACAAATCAGAATTTCTCTTGAAATTCTACAAAAAAAACAAGCATAACGACATACTGGTATTGTTATATGGTATTTTCTTTTGAACATGGATTAACTGATCGCGTCAAGACGGTGTGACCTAAATGTTTCGGTGTCAGTGTGTGTGTATGTGAACAAGGCCCAAGGGCCTGTCTTACATACTATGTCCTTGCATACATTAGCAATATTTCGTTATTACTGGTTTTGTTGTTTGGGCATTGGGGAACATTAATAAAAAATACTTTGGTTTCTATATTGCCATGAGTGACTTGTGTTATATATAACTGGCTGTTCACAAAATGTGTACAGCCATACTTGCTTCAACTTCCATATAGTACAACCTCAAGTTAAAGCTGTCTTGTACACAAATGGGCAGTATAATTGATCCATTAATTCCTTGCTTTGTACAGTTACATTCACTAGCTTAGTGCCCCTCAAATGAGATTCCCGGTACCTTAGCCCTGTAAACAAGATTATACTGTATGCACACTGCACAAACAGGTGTTAATGTCACTGGACTTCTTTCAGAACAGGTATCAATATTTTATCAATGGTCTATTAATTGTCAACCTTGTTGTGATAATCTATATAACTCAAAGCCACCCTTATCAGATATCCAATACAATTTATTTGCACTGTTATCAGCATCATTATTGCATATGGTTACAGATTACCAACAGGTTTGTTATGACTGAGTATTATCAGCTACTATTGCTGTAGTGTCCACTTTATTTGACTGCAGGTACATATCATGTTATTAAGAAATTATGTATATAACTGGGAAATGCAATGTATTATGTTATTGCTAAAATATGGCACATAACTCAATGGCACAAAATATTCATGAAATGTATAAAGTAGTAAACAACAACCAATTGTTCAGATAGTGAATACATGTCACTTGTCACATATCATCAGGCTATATCAACTCTTCTTAGTGACTACATGTAACCATCCTGTCACTAATAACAATCTATAATCATTTGTTCTCGCTTGGTGTGATCAAACTCACATAATCAGTCCATCATAATGTGTGTTACCTAAGTGTGATCAAACTGTCGCATAATCAGTCCATAATAATGTGCTCATTAATTGTGACCAAAACTCACAAAAACTCAAAAATCAGTCCGTAATAATGTGTGCTTACTAAGTGTGATCAAACTCACAGAATCACTCCATAATCATGTGTTCTAACTAAGTGTTACCAAACTGTCACATAATCAGTCCATAAAAATGGCCTCATTAAGCGTGACCTAACTCACAAAATCATTAAGTGTGATCAAAACTCACAGTATCAGTCCGTAATAATGTGCTTACTAAGTGTGAACAAACTTACAGAATCAGTCCATATAATCATGTGTGCCCACTAAGTGTGGCCAAACTGTCACAGAATCAGTCCATAATAATGTGCTCATAAAGTGTGACCAAAACTCACAGTATCAGTCCATAATAATATATGTGCTTACTAAGTGTGAGCGAACTCACAGAATCAGTCCATATAATCATGTGTGCCCACTAAGTGTGACAAAACTGTCACAGAATCAGTCCATGACCATGTTCTAATTAAATGTGACCAAAACTGTCACATACATTCAATCCATCATAATGTGTGCTCACTCAGTATGACCACCCTGTCACATAATCAGTTCATCATAAAGTGTGACCACGCTGTTACACAATTAGCAAATAATCAATGACAGGGTAACAGACTTGTTACATATTCAGCCTGTTATAACCTGTTCTTATTGGCAATGTGGTCACCATATCATAAGATCATAACCATTTGTGGGACAATTTTATATAAAACAATATCAATGACTCTCCTATAGTTCTAACTTGTACAACAGCTACAGTTATGAGGACCAGTCATGGACTGTCCAGGGTGTCCAGATGGCAAATTTATATTGGTGTAGATCTTTTTGTACATTACAGGTTACAAATGCACTATTATAGGTACACAAATGAATAAACTAACAAATCCACAGATACACACACACACACACATATATTAACATGTTAACCCTGTTTCTCCTATCACATTTATAAAGCAACTGCTGCAGAGTACATCATTTGCACTAGTACCATGGTTTGACACCAGATGTCACTATGGTTAGAGTGAATCTGAACCACTGGACAGAGCATTTTGTGATCAAACATGATAACACACAGACTACAGCTTTTGGAAAATAGACAGCTGCAAAAATATATGGTTTATTTAATACAGATACTAAAAAAGATACTGCTGTTATCTCACATACACTGAAACAGCTCAATGGTTCTTAATTGTATGTCAAGACATTTTTAAAATAATACTTTAGCATTACATTGTGCTTTTGCCCACTTGAAACATGCAGGCAGCCCCTGGCCATTTCAGTCTTCTCTCTTAAGAGAGTCTATCAAGATGCCAGAGTGCTTTGTTTAGTAATAAAGAGGACCACACTGTAAGGCTCTAAAAGGATCCAGTTTTTTATGCCTCATGGCTGTATTTACAGGTATGCTGTCTATTAAAATAAACCAGACCAATTGTTGGATACGTTTGTGTACTTTCTAACAACATCTACCATGTGCAAGAAAATTATTTTGTAACTCAGCATATTGGTAAATCCTCTTGCATGCTTGTAGAATTTCTGACCACATGAATACAAATGTGTCTCCTCCTGGTTACTAGATGAAAGCCAACTTGTATGTGACTTGTTACCATAGAGATAGAATAACACTTTGGTTTGTGAGTTCACATGTATACTTTTGTGTCAGTTAATTCTCTTGTAGTCCACTGTTAAGATTACTGGCCATTTACCATGATATTGGTGCAACAGGATGGATGTCCTTTGCAATGCATTTCCTGTGTGCCTTGTGTTATGACTCCAGCCGGCTTACTGGTCAAATATAAATGTCTACTGAGTCATATATTCACAGCTACCTCTGATACATGAGCAAAGCAAATGTTTAAGATCATAATGCAGTTTAGAATGTTCCATGAGGGCTACACTGCCAGACATCATAAATGTCACTATTTTATCAGAAAAAAGGACTGTTTTATTAGCCTTAATATTCAATGACCAAAAATGTTTGGTTTTAACTGATGAAGCAGAATCCAATGAATTAAGCAGTTCATGATGTTTTCTGAGTAATTCAGTAAAATTCACACATCTTGAAGATTGATCACTAAAATGCACAAGAAATGCCTGATAGTGAGAAGTGTGGGAACCAAAAGTATGAAAGCCTGCCACCCACTGAATATTTTCGATACAGTTTTCATAAGGCTGCCTCCTGGTGAGTACACTGTGAACCAACACATCACATGCCTGCCACCTGGTGACTAATCAAGGAACAAGAAGTTTTAAGTGACTGTCACCTGGTGGACACACAGTAGAATTTACCCACATATTTATTGCACTCAGTCCCTGTATAAACTACACATGCATCAGTGTCTTAAGCAGCTTTTACACAAGGCCAGCACACGGCACAAAGTAATGTCTGTATATACTGATGATTTTATGAGCCCAGTTCATGATGCTTGGTGCAGTGCGTCATTTTTCTGGGAGGTCCATATTTAATGCTTGTACAATCCATGGATCACACTTGGATCCTTCCCTGAATTCTTCCTTGGTCAGCATACCATCATGGTTCTGAAATGAAAGGAAGAAGTGTTAAAAGAATTTGTCATATTTTTAACACTATTAATTAATATATAGTCAATAAAACTGACCAATGGATCATTGTGCTTTACTGAAGTTGTATTTGAAAGTAATTTCATATAATTCAAAAATTTAATTTTTTAGATAACAGTAACTGAAAAAGTACAATTGCCATTTGTCAAAACAGTCTGAATTGGATATATACTTGTTGAAACTGAGTCTGACAGTTCCACATGACCATTTGTATAATATAAGCTTAAATATATAAAATGAAATACTATGTAGTTTTCAAGTCATGACTTTATCAGAAAATTAAAGCTTACAAAATCAGAATGCTAATGGTTCATCACCAATAGGTGACACCACAAAAAAATGAATTTCAAAATTAAATAAGGCAAAAATTAATATCACCAGTAATGATATCCTAAAAACTAAAACTGTTTTTGATGACCATGACCTTTGACCTATATGAACCAAAAACAATAGGCTTCTGGGACTTTTGTTTTTTCTATCAACTGTGAAAGTTTGAAAGCAATCCCTGCAAAACTGTGCCCTGTAGAGTGGAGGCAGACAGACAGACAAACAGACAGACTTAAGACAACTATAGGTCAAGTGCTTGTCGGAATTTTAAATAAGACAGACAGACAGAATGGGGACCGCTAAGAATGGAGACCGCTAAGACAAATAGAATGAGCTATATTTTTGTAGATAGGACAATATTTGACGAAGTTATGAGCAATATAGTATTTTGTTTTTTTAGTGACCTTGACCTTTGACCTATCTCCATTAAAAACAAGAGACCTGTAGGAGTTCTTTTCTATCAACTGTATAACTTTCAGAGCGATTGCTTGAGAATTGGGGCTCATAATATCTTGTTTGACAAGAAACGGTAGGAGATTTCCTGAAAATTGGAATAAAGTTGATTAAAACTGATCCAGTGCTGCCTGAAACCAAAAACTGACCTTTCTAGTTTTAAAAAGTGACAGAGTTTGAAAAATTAGACCCCATAATTTTGTATATCATGGATTTTCACAAAAAGGCATAACCATGGTAACAGCAGATTGCGACAGCTATACATCACAACATCAGAAGAAAGGCCATGGAATGGCAAGTAAACTGAGCTACAGTTTATGCAGCTATGATAAATGTTGATGAAGCTATGAAGAAAAAACGATTCTGCGGTTTTTGCTGACCTTGAACTTAACCTTTGACCTATTAACACTAAAATACATCAGACTTCTAGAACTTAACGGGGGTTCTATCAACAGTGCAACATTAAGAGGGATTGCAAAAAAATTCTGGCCTGTGGAATGCCACATGTCCGATAAGAGAACAAGCAGGGAAGTGAATTTGAAGACAACTGAAAGACAGACAGACATACTGACACACTGATACATCTGAGATGATGACTGATTAGACCATCTTATGGAGAAGGTAAAGAGGAACAACATGAGCCTTAATTTATGTTGCTAAGATTTATAGTTTTTGAGATATGGCCAAAAATTATGTTATAGTGTTTAAGATGCAGCGTCCCATGGGGGTTATATTCCAAAAATGAAAAATAAGTTTCAAGATATTAGTGTAGGAGGTTAGATATATCAGTTTAAAAGCAATTCCTTTAAACTTGTGGCCTCCAGGGCATCCTTAAATGATATCTCCAAAAAACTCTTTGATGAGATATTTTGCGACATATTGCTAGACTTGAAAAAAAATCTTGTGAATTACTAATAAATTCTACCTGATGCAAAAAAAACAAGACCTCTCTGGCTTTAAAACTGACAAAGTTAGAAAAGTAAGACCCATAATTTTTCAATATCATGACTTTTACAAAAAAATGCATAACATTGCTTACAGCAGATTTGAGAAAGCTACACATTAGAATATAGGCCACTGCATGACAAACCAAATAAGCTACAGTTTATGCGGCTATCTGGATTCTGATTGAAGATATGCAGAAGAAAATTTGGAGCATTTTTGTTGACCTTGACCAATTACCTATATTCACCAAAAACAAAAGGTTTCCAGGACTTTTGATTATCTATCAACTAGGTAATTTTGAAATCCGTTGCTGCAAAACTGTGGCCTGTACAGTGCAGATAGACAGACATCAAAACAGACATACACAACTGACCAATATGCTTGCCAAAATCTTCTGCAAGCAACAATCAGACATTTGCAACTGACCAACATGTGTGTCAAAAGCAAAGTTTTCCAGCAAGCAACAAACAAGTGTTACATGTTACTCACTGTGTCCATTTGAACAAATATTTTGTGCACCCGTTTCTGTGGCGTGTTCTCGTCTTGCGGTAAATCCAGCATGTTTCCCACCATCCTGTAGATGGCGTCCACAATGCCAATCATCTCCTCCTTGGTTATGTAACCATCATTGTCAAGGTCATACAAACTAAATGCCCCTATACAGTAAGAGAAACAGATGTGTGGCTGTATTTCATTCTGATTTCTGCCAACTTGCTAGGACAAATTATTTCATCTTTTATAAATCTTTTTCGTATTCAGTATACTACATATTGTGAATTAAAAGAAATTTGTCTTACATTACACCAAATGATTTGAAAGCTTAATATTTTTGTGAAGTAAACAGATACTAAAATTGGTGGAACAAGAACTCAACAAAGCCCTACTGGTGTATAATGAAATTAATTCAAGAGTTCTTAATTCTGACTTCATGAATGCATGGAAAACCTATTTTTGGACCAATTGTATGGCAACACCATGGTATTTCAAGATCAATCTTAGCCTTTTTTAATATACCTCAGTTGTTTGTGAGCGCTATCGAGTGTTCATGCTTGATATTAGTTTTTTTATATATTATTATTAATATCAAGTTTATACTTGATTCGTATCATTGCTCAACACAGTACAACTGTATATATGTTATAAAAAATACTTTTGTAATTTATTTTACTTTCTACATGGTAATATTCATAAGAAAATTATACTTGCAATTAAAATACCAATTCCTCAATTTTATATTAGATAGTTCTGCAATTCAGGTATTACTGTAACTGAAAAATTATAACCAAAATATATTTTGAGCAAACCATTAGATAATGCATCTTTTTAAAGGTGCCCAATCACCTACCTTTTAAAAAAGAATATATGTGATTTCTGGCTTTCTCTGTGTATATATTATTGATCTTGAGGGTTATTTTGGTTGTGAAAAGTTCTTATAAATCCTTTGTGAAGGATGTGTAAACTTGTTAATCAATAACACGTTTGTAAACACAGCAATGTTGACATATGGGAAAAACATGTAACCTAAGGAAGTAGGTTGCACTGATGCAGAGGTAGAAAGGTCACTTGTTGCAAAATGCCATTTGCAAAGCTCTGGCATATTTGACTTGCTGCAAGATGCCCTTATTGGATTTGTTTTGATTATTTTGGAGGGCCCCCACCTTTTATAAACACATTGATATTAACAAAACAAGCAGCCAGTGTGCACTGATAAAGACGTTTTCTGGCACATTTTTATGAAAGCTCTAAGGGATAAACTTCAGTTTATAAAGGTCAGATAGGTGAGTGGGCCCCTTTAATAATTTTGAATTTAGAATTTAAACTTTTAAATCACATTGTCAGTGATTGCTTATGCTCAGTGTATAAGTTAGTATATAAATTATATTATAATACTCACAGTCAAGTTTTTCATCAAGGGTTCCCCTGGATGTGACAGATAGGGCACAGATAAACTCCTTAAATGAGATGTAACCATCCTGAAAAAGTAATTATACTGTAAAATCCACATGGGAAAGAAAATGACAAAAATACAATATCATTTAAAGCAAGGTTAATTGTGATTGTGTGATGGAGAAGGCTATGTATAAAACTAGAATTAATTTGTTTTTGTAGTTGAAAAACACATAATTTGGTTGAAACAAGTTAAATGATATCAAATTTGAGGAAAATATGGAATATTTCAAAAGTTTAATATGGGGTTTACAAAGGTTTAGATTTTGGCAGATTTGTCCTAGACCATCAAATTGAAGGTCAACAGTTTTAAAACTCCTCTGAGATTTTGGTAGAAAGAATTTGAGACATAATAAAAAGAGCTGGACAACTCTGGGGTGAACTTGATGAAACTACAAGTGTATTCTTTAGGAGTGGATGGCATGGGGGGGGGGGCATGAGAGTTAGCTCTGCTGAATGGAAGATCTGTAACAAAGGTTGGTTATAAAAAAAAACTTTATTATTGGAAATAAGTCTAAATTTAGCTATCAGTAATCATAATATTAGAGAAAATTACATAAATACTGCTTATTACAATGCTTGAAATCTACAAGAATTTCTACCATAGGGATTGACAGAAAATTTACTTACGCCAAGGATTTTACCGTCTGCACCTTTTTTAAACAAAAGCCCCATTTCAAGTAATATGTTTGAAAACATTACAATGTATTACACAGCTTTGTACACATTTTACAATTTTATGATATCAGAGTCTATAGTTACTAGATGACACTATACTTCTTTTAGGAGAGGGCATTTGTTCGACATACATAACACCCTCTGGCATGTTTTGGTGGTCTAGCTGGCACTAATTTTGAGCCCTGTTACAAGTATATGATTACTGAAGACACAGCTGTGTTTTTTTTCATATATCTGCACCTAGCAGTGATGAACATTCCTTACAAAGTGTCTCATTTCATTTGTTCTATTAATCCATTTCATTCATTCAAATACTGTCTGCATGGGAAGCATTTGCAGATGCTGGCAACGATTTTTGTCAGAGAGATCTTTAATTGTACTGGTCCTCTTCCACTGAGCATATACTGACATGTTCAGTTGTACCAGCCCCAGCTGTAAAAAATGGTGTCATACTAGCACACCCTGCATACTGTAGCACACAGACCCTTAAGAAAAAGCTGTATTGTCATCAAGTTATATACTGACATTGACACTGAAAGCTGTTTGAGCTGATTAACCAGTACCTTGTTAGCATCAAACACGTTGAAAACAAATGTAGAGAACTTGGTAGGGTCTCCATGGGGGAAGAACTGCTGATATATACTCTGGAATTCCTGCAATGAAACATAATACAAATATAAACAGTTTTAAAGCACATCAGTACTCTAATAATATTAACCCAAATATTTTAAAACTGTGGGATATTAACTTACAGTTTTTAATATCTTTTATGGGATAAGTCATTTTCAGGACATTGCTAATTCTGTGAAAAACAATTATAGCAGTAACACATTATGTATCTTACAATATCCAACAATGTAGACCTTAGCTATATCTCTTAGCTAACACAGCCTTATCATATTCCCTAAGCATATTTATTCTTATTTATTAACCATCACAGTCACTGGATTTTACATATATATCTTTCTGTTCCTGCATATAATTTGAAAATTCCAGCTGACTTTGTATTCTTGATTCATGTATATCATATTATTCATTTTCTATTGGTTGATGCCATCTTGGCTTTTGGCCATTGATTGTGGTTATACCAGTTGGATATAAAGTTGTTTACCAACGTAACAAATGGAGAAGTAATAAAAAATGAATTTCTGGGCTTTGATAAGCCAGTCATGAGCTCCAATCCTCCTGATAATTATGCCACTGCTATCAGCAGCTTAAAGGGGCCCAATCACCTGTCTGACCTTTATAAACTAAAGGTTATCCCTTGAAAATTTTATAAAAATAGGCTGGAAAATGTGGATATCAACGAACACAGGCTGCTTGATTTATTTATATGAATGTGTTTATCATATGTGGGGGCCCGCCAAAATAATCAAAACAAATTCAACAAGGGCATCTGGTGGCAAGTCAGATCATCCAGAGCTTTGCAAATGGCATTTTCAACATGTGACCTGTCTACCTCCACATATATGCAACCTACCACTTTAGGTTACATGTTTTTCCTGCTTGTCAACAGAGCTGTGTTTACAAACAAGTTGTTGATAAACAAGTTCATACATCCATCATGGATGTGTTATAATAACTTTTCACAACCAAAATAACCCTCAGATCAATAATATATATACAGAGGAAGCCAGAAATCACAAATTCTTTTACAAAAGGTAGGTGAATGGGCACCTTTAAGGAAATCAACACACTGTAAATATGAACTCCCTTGATTAAGGTACGACCAACACTAATCATCTTGTTGGGCATTACAGACATGGCTGGACATCACTCAGAGAGTCCTTACCTTTCCCCTATATCACTTGCCCCAAAATTTAATCCACTCTTTCGAGCTGGGTATCAAGACTGGCTTGTCTCATTCTACAAAACTTCTCCAAAAAGTGTAATTGCCAGTGGCATTTGTTTGTTACTGGACAGATGTACAAAAATGTTCTGCACTTTTGGTCCCTGATCCACTCCAATAATTAACTGGCTCCTTCCACAGCTCAGTTATTAATTATCTTTTACACAAATAGTACAAAAAAATAAAAATAAATAAAACAAATCAATCTAGACAATTAAAGAAACAGGAAACATATTAAAGAAACATATATTACAATAATAATAATAAATTCTGCCATATTCACTGGCAGGTGTAATAACAGATACCAGTTCATGCCCAAATGCAATTTAATCCAAGGTCTCCTGTAGATATCTTCTAATCCTGCATGAACACAATTTTACATGTATGAGCCTAATTAACCTTGGAAAACACCTTTATTTTTAGCATGGAATAAATAGAAATATGTATTTATACATGAGCCTTGTACAGCAAACATTAGCGAAAGAGTATGAGTTGCTCATTAACAGGTAAACACTCCGTCCCACTCTAGATTTCTCTAAATCATGCATCCACCTGGGGTTGTCTGGTTCAGAGCTGTACACAAGATTTATTAGATATTGTTGTGATATTATGCACTTACTCTGCAGATGCAGTAAAAAGTGACCGTACCTATGGCCCAGGCACTTTAGTGCCATCATTATCTCTGCCTTGATTATTAAAATTGGCACTGAGAGAGTGCAATGGGGGCATTAGCACCAAGCTGGCCTGATTTTTTCAGTATGAAATTAAGCATTTGCACGGAAATACACACTAATTAACCCCAAGTTTGGAAAATCTACTGTTATATCCTATATTTTTATATCAAACAAACCTTAAGCCACAAAAAAGGATAAAGGAACCCATGGGTCATGTCACTCAGCTGAATTTTGGAAAATCCAGGAACCTCCCTTGATTTTAATCAGATTAGAAGTTTCTAGGTCCAACAGTAACCAATCATGCAAATCTGTCCTAAAGCGTACTCAAATCATGTTCTTTCACATATCTTGCAGATTATACGTCAGTATGACCTAAGTTCAGGTTTTCAAGGAGATTTGCTTAAGACCTCCTGGGATGAATAGTAAGAAGATTTCAGGTCTAACAGTTTCAGTTTATGCCCTATGAACAGCCATATTTGTAATTTGAAGGTTTAATAAAAAGAGAAAAATGCGTAAAAATCTGAATAAATACTGGTGGCGCTACCAGTCTGCAGGAACTGATGAAACACTCCATGATCATTATGCATGCACAGAATCATCGCCATAAATGCAGTTATTCATATTACAGAGCTTTTGTATCCCATTTTTTTTAGATTAATTTACCAAATTTTATGCAAAAAATCAGTCATCTTATTAACTCTACTGGATTTAGCTTAAAATCTTCTCCGAAACTGTCCAGTCAAATTGTTCAATATTTCACAGAAATATTGTGGTGCCATCTACATCGACCTGTTTTTTACAGACAAACACCTCATAATTTTAGCCTCTTTCAGTTTAAAAATGTTTTATGATGAAACTGTCAAGCTGAATCATTTAATTTTTGACTAGTATTATCCTAGGGAAGGGTTCTTTCAATTGTATAAGAATAGATTGGGTTTGTTGAGTTTTGGTAGAGTTATAAAAACCTGAAGTTGGTCTTCCTGCCATTAGTAAACCTATTTCAAATTGAGTACTGCATTAGTCTTCTTCTGCAAAACTGTTTTTTCAACTTCTGTAACATTGCACCAAACTGATTCTAAGGAGGCCTTCATCTGAGTTTACTTAAATGATTTTTGACAGCATGATTGGATCTTTAACAATGGACTACATCTTTTATAATTCTAAACATTTGGAAAAAACATCTTATGGATATGTCTGCTTGAAAAAAGCATTGTAGCCAATTTTTTTTCAGTGTGTGGTAACATTTACCTGCAGGCCAAGACTGAGTCTGTATCTATAAATAGCTTGGCAGACTGCCAACTATAATTTCAGGTTTGGCAACAAGCTAAAGGTCAGTCTGGATTTATTTATTGCTTTGGCAGACAGCCAACTGTGTCAGAATATGCAACAGGTCAAGAGTTCACTCACTGCAGCCAGGTACAGGTCAAGAGTACTGTGCAGCTAGGTGCAGGTCAACAGTTCTCTCAATGCAGTAGCTGGGGCAAGCAATTCATTCCGGTTCACTCAGGGCAACTGTCTTTCTCACCTAAGCCTGGTTAGACAAGTACAACTGACTCAAAAGAATTTTGATGTATTGACCTGATATTTTGACCTGTCCATGCATCTTTGATGGCTTTCTTATTCACAAGACTGGTGTCGCCACCTACAATAATTTTTGCACAGTGTTTATTTACTGCTTATTTCTCAGGAGGGGTTTGATATATCAGCCTGAAATTGGGCATATGTATACTATTGGATAGATTTGTCATATACAAGACTGGTGGTGCCACCTGCAATCATTTTTGTGTTGTGTGCACCCATGCCAGTATTTCAGCAGTGATGTTTGTGTAATTGTTTTTTGTTCAAAATGTTTAGTATTTGCATTGTTCATGTACATATTTCACATGTACTTGAAAAGTAATGACCTTCAGCATTGAAGCATTATACCTGGTTTATATGCCATTGCACAGGTTTGCATTAAGCCTGTAGGCCTGGTAATTATTCTGGGGGGTATTTACAAGCCCAATAGCTCAAAGGATATTGGTCACAGAGACCTTATTTCAGGTTTCCAAGGAGATTTTTTATGGACCTCCTAGGATGTCAAGGTAGAAGATTCTAGGTTCCAGAGTTACGATTTGTGTCCTGTTAAATTAGGACCGCTTCATTTGAAGGTCTCAAATATGAAAAAAAAATCCATTTAAAAATCAATTAAATACAGGTGGTGCCACCAGTCTGCAGGAACTGATAAAACACATGCATGCAAAGAAGCATGGAGATTAATGCATTATAGGTCCTACAGTAAAGTTTTGTACCTTGTCTGTCTTGGTACTCTAGATGTATTTGGCCAGTAAAACAAGCCACCATTTCAGCCCATATCTTCCAAAATATAGGTCACCATCACCTTATTTCAGGTGTCCATGGAGATTTGCCTAGGACCTCCCTGGTTGTACAGTTAAATTTAAATTTTCTAGGTCTAAATTTTATGATTTGTTACAACTGCTTCACCTGAAGGTCTCAAATACAGAGAAAAAAATGCTTAAAAATTTGAAAAAAATACAGGTGGCACCACAAGTCTTCAGGATTTGATGAAACATTCTGTGATCAATATACATGGAAAGAATCATGGGAATTATTACATTTGTTATTCAGATAGCTTTTGTATCAAAATAGCTCAAGAGGATATGGGCAACAGAGGCCTAATTTCTGGTTTCCAAGGAGATTTTTTCAGGGTCCTAACTGGATATCAAGTAAGAATATTCCAAGTCTAATGGTAACATTTTGTGCGTTGTTAATGGACAACTGCATCTTTAAGGTCTCAAAATACTGAGGAAAAATGTGTACATTTATTTTAAAATCCAGCTGGTACCACCAGTCTGCAGGAACTGATGAAACACTCCATTATCAATATGCATGCAAAGAATCATGGTGATCAATGCATTAGTTGTTCAGATACTATAGCTTTTGTATCAAATTTTTAATTTTTCTGGGGGGTATTTCTGAGCCCCATAGCACAGAAGATATGGGCAACAGAGACCTAAATTTAAATTTCCAAAGAGATTGTTCATGGACCTCCCTGGATAACAAGTTAGAAGATTCCAGGTCCAATGGTTATGATTTGTGCCCTGTTAACAGATAGTGCATCTTTGAAGTTCTAAAAAACAGAGAAAACATTCGAAAAAAATAAAAAAAAATATGTCAGTATGACCTAAGTTCAGGTTTTCAAGGAGATTTGCTTAAGACCTCCTGGGATGTACTATTAGAAGATTCCAGGTCTAACAGTTTCATTTAGGCCCTGTGAACAGCCAGATAGGTAATTTGAAGGTTTAATTAAAAGAGAAAAAGTGTGTAAAATTGGAAAAAATCCAGGTGGCACCACCATTCTGCAGGAACTGATGGAAAACTTCATGATCAATATGCATGCAAAAAATCATGATGATCAATGTATTAGTAATTCAGATTTTGGACCTTTTATGTTAAATTTTTTATTATCCTGGGGGTATCCTGTTATCTTGACAAGCACCATAGCATAAAGGATATGGATATTAGCTCAAGACCTTATTTCAGGTTTCAAAGGATATTTTTCATGGACCTAACTGGATTTCAAATTAGAAGATTCCAAGTGTAACAGTAACGTTTTGTACCCTGTTAACGGACAGACAGACAGACAGACTGATAAAAGAGTGATCGCTATAGCTTAGATGACTTTAAGTCAGCTAAGCTAATAATGGTATGAGTAAATTCTGTTTTAAAATTATGATAAATATCCAAAGAATTCATACCAGATTAGCTTACAGTTTCTAGCCTGAGGATTGACCATTAAATGATAAATGCATGATAAATGTAAAATAATTACAATACATTTGGGAAATAGATGGAAATAAATATTTGGAAAATCATATGAAAACATCATAAAAACATTGAATTGGCATGGAGATAAGCAACCAAAGGGTTATACGATCATTTAAGTTGTGTTTTGGACTGTTTGACATTTTTTAGAATTTTATAAACTCCCCTAGAAGTTCTGTAAAGATAAGACTAATTATGAAGTAAGTAATCAATAAATGCTAAAATAAAATAACTTAAGATATTATTCTCTATCGAGAAATTAAAATATGGAAATAAAATAAGACAGTTTTGCTTTCTCCATCTGGCGCTTCTTTAATCATGAAAATCACATAATCTTTAGGTTACAGCAGCACATAATGTACATCTGTTTACAATCTTAATCGTAAAACAATCATGTGACCTCTGGCCAAATACTCCCACAGGAATATCTAATCATATCATATACGCATAGTGTAAGGTCATCCTACGCAAAAGTGATTAAATTAGCTCACCAAACATGTTATTCCATTTATACTCCTTTTAAGCTCTGTAAAAAGAGAGATATGCTGCATGTTCCTATTAATATCTCCTTTGCACGATCTCAAGTGAATCCCTTATCAAAGCCCACTGATGTCTCGTCGGAGGTTACATGTAATCAATCGTCCATTACTGCAGGTATACTAGACCCTGGAGATTGCTTTTTTACACTCCCTCAACTTGCTCCGAGTAACCCCTAAAGAGCCAGGATATAACGCTGTGGAACATATCACTCCTGAGAAAATCTCCCTATTTTATACATATATTCTTAAGATATCAATAGGTATAATAAAATTATATATATAGTTTAAATATTTAATTTAAAGGACAGGCCAACTTTTCTTAAATTTTCAAAATGTCCAAAGTATCTCTCTCTCAACTTGTGCAGTACCCAAGATATAAGTGTATTCACTTTAGAACCCTTGTAATGACAGGGCTATTAATCAAGTGCTACAAAACATCTCTTCCCTGTCAGTCTTTTTTCATTTACACACCTGCAGGCCTTGATAAAGTGGTCACATAAAGATAAAAAAAGAAATGGGACTGTGGGAAGGTTATTATCATGAGGTGGTCACTAATCTGATATGGTGATGAGGGGAGGTTTAATGTATATATGTATAAATAAAATTGTAGTGTCTCTTTTTGCATTCTCCTCAAACTGATATAATTGTATTTTTTTTCATCACAGATTGGTCCACACCAGATGCCGATCAGGATTTGGTCCAGCCTAAACCCGGATCATTAACTTTCAGGAAAGAGAATGAGTTCCTGTCTGAACTTATCAAGGTTAAGGTCAGCCCAGACCTAGATTCAGAGAATGCCTATATCCTTGACAGCTTGTCTGAAATTATAACTTAATAATTTAGTATTGACAAATCTAAATTTAGTTTGTTGTTAGTGTTAATTATTCTACCTTAATAAGTTAACTTATATTTAAGTTTAAATTAATTGAGTGATTATATTTTTTTTAATTATTTTTCAAGTCCTTGTATTATTTTTCAATAAAAATTATTATTTCCAATATTTTCATCAGATTGTTTATATATTTTTTATATAACAATTGAACATGTTTAAGCTTATATATAAGTTTATATATTTGATGCGTTTTGAAGGTAGAATAAATTGTATGATGGATAACATATAAAAAAGTTAAGCATCATATGAAGGTTTTAGTCCCATGTTTTAAAATATGGATATTCTTTACTTGTATCAGCTCATGAACAGCTTACATTTAAGTGAAAAATCCTGATTTCATGAAAACCAACAATTTATAACTTCTCTTAACAACATTTTCAACTATATATATTTATATATATATATATATATACACAGATATATATATGCATATATTCATATTTTTATTACATATATTAATATAAATTAAAAATTTTCACACTATTTGGTTTTTTATTTTCATGTCTTAACCTTATGGAATATAATGTTTACACCAGAAGCCTGCTCTAGTGTGCCATGGAATCTCAATCAGGAACTGGTCCAGACCCCAATCGGGATTTGATCCGGCCTAAACCCTGATCGGGATCTTGTCTGGACAAGAGCTGGACAAGATCCCGATCGGGGTTAAGGCCAGACCAAATCCCGATCGGGATTTGGTCTGGACCAATTGCCGATTGGTCCAGATCGGGATCTGGGCCTTGACATATATATAAAACAACCACTTTACTGTCAAACTTTAGATGAGCATCCGTTAACTTGGCTTAACATAAATCACTAGCAAACTACTTTTTATGATATCTGCCATTTTTCCTCCCTCTAAAAAGTCTCCTAAAGAGGTCATCCAGAGATAACCTCAAAGTTAAACCAGTTAAATGTTAAAATTCTTTATTTATTTTACTCAATATGCATAAGGTATAGCTTGTGAATTATAGTGCAAATTAAAGAAAAACAAAAAAAATGATTTTGTATTATATATATATAAATGGCAAGACTAAGTTTCTTAAGCAGGTTATCAAGATAATATGAATTATTAAATAATGAAATAAATTCAGAGTGAAGTAAATATTTTATTAAAACATCTGTGAATAAGAAAACATTTATTGCCATCATTCAACCCAAGCATGTACATTTTCAAATCATTATTACATGTCATTCAAGCACATATCTACTTATTTCTACATCAATTCATGTTTAAAAGTAACCAAAATAGCATGATTATATTAATATGAATACAATGATTACAAGATTAATATTTCACAAAACACTGGTAAAACTGACTTCATTTTAAACTCATATTAAGATTATTCCATCTACCAAAATAATCTGCAATTTTAACTCAGAGAAAATAAACTAAATCCTGACTGATGTATATATTCATACAGATATATTTGAACCAGTTAATGAGTAGTTAGTTATACACTGATTAACATGACATCATGTTACCTGCCTGCAGTACCTGTCCAAACATATACTTGGAAGACATCATGAGGAGGTATTTGTTTCACTTACATAATATATTAACATTTTAAAAAACAATAGCCATACATTGTCAGTGTGGTTTCTGGATTATAAACCAGATGATGCATGGTATATGCATGGTATTCTGTGGATGTGCACCAAAACTGATTTGGAGCATTCACATGGGCCAAAACAAAGCATTCTGGTTCAAAATGTTAGAATATATTTTGAACTGCTAGGTGAATGTACAAACCATTTTGAAACTATCTAAAAAGGTTTTAGTTTTCTGAGCGAAATAGTCATCTGATTATTCAACATCTGGTCATGTCTCTGACGGAAAAAATGCACACACAATGACCGACAGCAAATGACCAGTGTTATCAGCGAAAGTAGTTTATCCAGAAAACCCCCTGGCAAGTTTAGTTTCAGATTTTGAAGAGTATGAGTGTGGTGTGGATGATAACATTATTTTACATTAAAATAATAATTGATGACAGGTAATCTGGAGCATGCTAATTTGCAATAGTTAACAATACAAATAAACAAATAAAAATGTGAAAAATGAAGGCTAAGAGGAAAATATAGGAGGCTAAGAGGAAAATATATAATGCAAATCCTACGAATGTTTAAATGGAAAATTGGAAACCTTATTAAAATACTAGTAAAAATATAATGACTGAGTAACATGATAACAATCACATCCTTGTCTTGTGGTTTAAATGGAAAACACAATTAACTGTCGTGAATCCATCAGAAGACAAAGAGGATCAGGTAATACGTTTAACTAGAAATAAGTATGCACCAAAAGCTGGGCATTTCAATCAACAACCCTTACATATTTCATGGTAAGCTTAACCAGGACCATTACTGATTTGCATACTGAAAACATGACAGTCTATGCAAACAATAGTAATCTTTTACTAACACTGATGGGACGAATACTGCAGTGGACATGATCATTTAATATTAACATGCCTGCATTTAAAGTGGTCACCCACCAACTGATGTCTGAATGGGCATGTGCTAATAACTGATACTAAGAAAGTTATTAATCTTACATGAAAACAGAATTGTAAAACAAATGAAACAATATTAAGGAAATTAGGCTTAAGAGTTTCAAATAAAGTACTTTAAGAATATATAAAGGAAAATAAGAATTAAACAATACAGAAATAGTGTAACATAAAAATCATAAAACAATGAAACCTGGAACAGATCAATTAATTCTATAAAAAAATGACCTACATATAAAGAAATATATTCATATACTCTGGCCTATAAGAGATCTCAGGGTACCAAGACACCATATAATGATTATGCTATACACATATCTGAGCATTCTATATGGAAAGCAAGTAATAAAATAAAATGAAAATAAACTATTAAGAAGATACAAAGTTATAGCTAAAATATTTGCATTTGATAATAAAACCATTACAGTCAGAACTGAAAGAACTGAAGAAAGAAACATGCTGTTGCCATGGTGATTATGATGAAGTCATCCAAAGATATCATGTGCAGCAGTTCTGTGATATCTTGATATTCTGAAAAAATCACGGCTGCCTTTGGATATCACAGCTTTTTGAAAATATTATTAATTGAAGCCTTCAGTCTGGAGGTCTGTTCCAATACAGTGACTTTTTTTCATGGTGACCATCACCATGGTAAAGGTAACCATGGTACTTAAGCCTGCTCTCAGACTTGATTCAAAATTACGTTCCTGCAACAGACTTCCACATCACATTCTCTAAATTACTGTAATATATCAACAATTTTAAATCTTTCTGAATTACAGCTGTTCTATAAGTTTTATTGCTATAACATATCTTATCTAAAAGTTTTGTTACTGTTATAATGCAAGATCTAGGTTATTTTACTGGATAACTCTGTATAGTTTGAAGATAACACTGTCATGTAAGATATCAAAGCTGAACTGATTGAAATCTATGTTATTTTTACAAATGATCTATGACATAACAGTTGAAAAGTAATGATTTTAGATATTACTGTTTATTTAAGATATGATCACCACAGCTTTACAATACCACAGTCTTCTATGATATCACTGGCGAGGTGATGGGATATCTAGGCTGTTCTATTCTCCTCCCTTACTCTGAGATATCAATGCTGTTCTATGCTCCTCCCCTGGGCTTTCATCTTCAGATTCTTATAATACTCTGGCTGGTAGCACTCCCAGATATGAGGACTTGGTGTCAAAGCAGATCGAGAAATCATCCCTTTAGTTGGGGTTGTCAGTCGGCTCACACTGGCAGCCATATCAAATGACTTAACTTTTTTCCAGGCCACTTTGTTGGTGTGAATATTTGGAAGATTTGACTGTGCTGGTTTAGAGTAACTATACTTGTTTTTCTGCGCATTATTATCACTGGCACTTTGAGATTCATTTTTCATGGTTCTGTCCTCATTTTCATCAGTGACACTAATATGTCTATTACTCACTGGTGACATCTGCACATCAATTTGGCTACGTCGCCCCGACGAACATCTAGAGGAGGACCTAGATTTACAAGTTGGTCGAATGTTTGGGTGGATCTTTGGGTCAACAGATTGTAGGTACATAAGATTGGCATCTTGAGCATCAAAATCAAATTCTGCAGCTCTGCTTGCAGTGGTTGGACGAACTAGTCTTCCAACAACCTCCTTTAATTCATCAGTTGATACTTGTCGCAGAGGTTGAAAATTTGGATCTTTCTCCCTCAAAAATCGTACATGTGTCTCTTGAGCATCATACTGATGGTCCCAAGATTTACTAGCCACGGTGGGGACCGTCAGACGGTTTACAATATAATCCAGCTCCGTGGCTGACACTGGCCTTCGAAACACACCTTTATGGCCAACCATTTCCATTCCTGCAGGCATATCCAATCTCCGACAAACACTGCAATACAGACCACATCAAGGAGTCAATCAAGCACCCTCCTCTATCAATTATTTATAATAATCAAATGCCAGATCGCTGGTTAAATATGCAAGGCGATCTCTGTTGCTCCATTGATTTTATAACACAAGTACAGCAAGAACCCTCGCTGATTGTTCAAAAAGCACTGATTCTATCACTGTTACACCCTCTTGTAAATAAATTTAAGAGCTCTACAGAGTCTACAGACTAACTACATGTTAACTTACATGTTCCCACATCGACCCATGGCCAATATGGAGCAAGAGAAGAAACAACAGAGGCAGCTGACTGCTTGCGTAAAAATGGCCAGTCGTCACGCATGCACCAAAGCTGGTGAAAAGAACAAATAACAGCAATTAATGTCTTCAAACACACCTTCCTATAACATGTATGGATCGACAGTGTCTTATTGATATCATACTCGATGTGGCCCTCACAAAACTTGGCCCAGGTATTCACACTTCTTTTGTACCAAAACCTAATACCTGCACGACCTGAGCAAATATTACTTCTATTTTGCAACTTGAACTTGGCTGGTGTGCACAATTCAGGCCTTAATGCTACTATCTCAAATACAGGGCTCGCATGCTATCATCTAATTGTGCACAAATCATCTGGGCTACATCATAAAATACTGATTAGTGGATCCACTATGCCACATTTCTGATGTTTCTTATTCACCCGTTGGGATCTTGAAGATAGATATTGAATGACTGAAGTGGGAAAACTACTGTACAGGCATTACCACGGCAACTGTGAAGGGGCAACTTATAACAGGTAGGCAGCAGCAGACTTTTTTTCAGATAGCACATTTCCTGTACAATATAAATTCTTAACAGAATTAAAATCAATGCTTGCTGCAAGCTTTGTTTTTAAACAGTAACATTTGCTACAGAGATACTTCTCATAAATAACTAAAGCTGTGAATTTCCATATATCATACTTGGTTACAGGAAAGAGTCCACTTGACATTTTTACCACTGCATTATACTGTTCATATATATATATATAATTGAGGCTCATGACATTTGACTTCTTTTAAAAGCATGCAAGTACATGTACACGGAAATCACTTTGAAAGCTATTTATGACAATCAAAAATTAAGACTTTATATGCTTGAACTGGTAATAATATCAAATTTGTGGGGTAATCTTAAAAATCACTTTATCAGGTTACTGATTTTGTGATGTACTTGAGAAAATAAATATTCACTTATATCAATTACTAATCAGTGGCTCACCAGTTTAATTGTCAATTAAGATTTTTAAGGAAAAAATATCTAGCACATGTTTCTCTTGCACATACACATTATTATTAAATACTTTGTTTGATAAAACAAGTTTTATCTAGTCATATTCTAATCAATTGGATACTGGAATAGTGTTAAATTAAACTTTTTAACAAGTTATATTTCTATAAAAAAAAACTGTGTATTAGATAAGTACATCACTCTTAAGCATTTTAATATCCGGAAACAAAACTAATCTAGTTGCCATTGTAAATTAATTACTTAATTTATCCACAAAAATCATTCATACCAAGAATATGATTTGAGAATTAATAATCATTTGAACTTTTCTTGAAACCAATAACCTATAAATATATGATCCTCTGCTTTTCAGTTTTACTTGACATACCGAACATCACTGAAAAGACTCCAGTTTATTAGAGTATGTATCAATTGTGTATTCTGGTAATGTCAACTATCATAGAACAATTACATCCACTTAATATGCTTACAGGCCAGTTTTATTTTGATACCTTATATTGTTTGCTCTACCTGGATGTAGGAATTAAATCTTACAAATTCTATGAAACAGTGACTCATGTTACATAACAGCATCATACACGTCTAAAATACAGATTTAAATATTTTTTTCTGTTTAATTATATATATATTTATTGATATATACTGATAAAATACAGAGTTCATTATAATAATGTTATAATTAACAATAAAAATACTTAATATTAAAAATTACAATTAACTCTATTTCAGGATACTATTTATGGAAAGTTTATATTTAAACCTACATATAACAAATACTAATATTCATGACATATCAGATTGATATCAAAACCATACTTATTAAAAAATTTTAAACTGTATATATGTTTATATAGCAACATTTATGTATAACTTACCTATAGGTACCTGTCCTTCACCAGTGATCGCCAAGTGCTTTCTGGCACCTGGTCATGGGAGATATTCTCTTATACCGGTCCAGTCCCCAGAAATCATAACAAGCTGGCCAATACAAGTGTTGTCATATGGCTGACACGCACCAGACATCACGCCTACTGTCACAGTGTGAACCACAGAGCAAACGGAGGCGGTGTGTACAGCAGAACTGATTGTAACGGTTAACGGGGCGATCATGGAGATGCTGGTAACCCCTGTGCCCCTGGTGCCCCCCTCCTGGGGGTTTCCAGGCAGCCACCTTTCTCACTTGCTATGCTGTGATCAACGGTGTTCACACCTCCGCTGGTATACTCTGTGTTACTGAAAGTTGTAAACTCTCTGAAGCTGTCATAAATAACACTATACCATACACCTACCCAGACACACAGACCCGGGATAATTTGTGTTATGGACCACACTTTAAAAGTTCAAGATTGTGCTGATATTAAATAGTGAAGTCTCATTTATTTCTGTGACCTCTTTGCTATATACCCTTCCTTTTATGTGTGTATGTAAAATGCAGTCCTGACAACAGTAAGAATGATGATTTTATAATGATTACAAAAGACTACCATGTATTGGAGCTATGACCTCTGGTACTTAGATACTTAAACTGTGTTAGCAATAATGTCAATAAATATAATTGATAGGATTTCTTCTCTTTTTGCATCACCTGAAACAGCAGTATCTATAACAAATCCATCCTACATTTTCCTCAAACTTCCATTGCCTGAATAAAATTCTGAATAATATTAAATCATCTGAGATATCCCAGTTCTTCTTTAAAGCACAAGTGTTAACTTAATGATACAGTTTTTCTAAGTAAACACACCTTTTTTTAGCACAAGTATAACATTGCTGCAGTTTTCATTTTAAACAAAATGCACTTCAGGATAATTAACAGATGCCTACTGAAATATTTTAAATACATCAATTCTAAATTTACACATTTATTAACTGCAAACTAATATATAGCTTTCTGATTTATTCCACAGACCCTAGAATCTAGATAACAGTGACAGCGCCTGAATGTGTTGACAGGTGAGTTGTCTGGCTGAACACCTAATTAATAATTACGTCTGCTGATGATACCCACTGAAGCATGGATATATTTCTTAGGTTTTTGTCTGTCTTAAATATATCTAATTAATTACTTTAAATACATATTGCAACTGGTACATAATGTGTATATGATACTACCATTAATAAAATATATTTGATTGCAAAAAAGTCAGTGTCAGTGTCAGAAGAGAATCTTTTCAGAGCTGTTCATTTGATTTATTTAACAAGGACTTCATTGAAAAAAAAAATAAAATTATAAAAGTGTTAGTGCAGAAATAACAACTGAAGATTTTTGTTTGCAGTTCCTTCATCAGAACACACAAGAAAGTTTCCTTGTGTGTATTTTTTTATCATTTTATTGATATTTGTATCATTTGTGCTGACTATCAAAGTTGTAGCAAGATAATGCGTAATTTAGTTACAACGACAAAAAGCAATAATACAGATGTGGCCACTAAATATGCTTTAAATAATTATATTTCACTTATATGTATAACACCATTTACATAATTAATAACATAAAAATAAATATGAAACTTATAAATATATGATTTAACACTTGATTACAGTATTTATAATCAAGTCATAGCTGTTATACCTTTCAGAATTTCAATAAAACAACTGAGGTACCCTTTTCCCCTATTTTTTTCAATGGAGCTAGAATTCATAGATTTTTGGTGTGTGTACATTTAATTTTTAATACATTTGTATTTCCTAATATAACAGTTTGACATGGTTTGTTCAGTGTTGTGGTAATTATATGACACATCCTCTTCACTGTCTAATTAAAAATGACATTGGCTGGATGCAGTGACTGTTGATCACAAGATCCTAATGATATGCATGCAGATTCTTTAGTCTCAATATGAGATTCAGCAGTCAATGTTTTTGTCATATTTAATTGGTTATGGTGCAAAAAATGATGGTGGCATTATTGCTAGCTGCTATAATTAAATAATTCTGCTTAATTTTAAAGTGGCTGCTTGTTAATAAACCCATGTACCCTTGCAAAGATAAGTCTTTTCAAAATGATTTAAATTCCATCACAAAACGTCATCAGTTGAACCATACACAGCCAGGAGTGTCTCCACTTTGATTTTCCCCCATGCAATCAAGATCTTATTTGTGATCTGTTCTTTGTCCAGGAGCTATTTATTGCATAACTCACACTTATTATGATTCAGGTAGTACACCTAGCTTTTATTAGACATAGCTTCAGATGGGGCGGAGACCTCTTTGCATGTGCCAGCAATCAATTCAATAACCATACAGACCGTTATCCCATAACTACAAGGGGTTTCATTATGTCTCTCAGAGTGTGTGACATCCTTACAAACCTCCTGTATGAAATGCTCAGATTATATTAGCTTTGGTGAGCTTTTATTATAATATTTTCACCTGGAGGTGTGAAATGAACTGGCCAGGTCACTATATCCACCCACAGCTATTCATGTAACGTAAGATTAATCCTATAACGAGTCTGGGCCATCCAATTCAGCCATTTGAGGTTTGTATACAGCTATACAAAAGGTACCTCAGGAAAGTCACTGAGTCTTGTTCAGTATCTCAAAGGCTTAACTGGAGCAGTTTAAAACCACTTGAATGCCCCGCAACAGACACACCTCCAGTCAGATCCTTCATTGCTAAGTCTTTAATGGGACACTTGTGTTGCTGTGGTGCAAATCACAGTCACAATTAAATACACACAAGGATATCAAATAAATACAAGAACTGTTTAAATATTTACACGTCTGCCAAGGGAGGTTATGTTCAAACTCTTGCTATGGTTTTGTTCATCTGTTGGTAAAGCCAATGAACTAATGGGTAACAGACATGGGTCGAATACAGGAGAAATGTATTTGAATACGAATACGAATACAGCAGGGGAACACGAATACGAATACAAATACTCCAAAACAGAAATGTATTCGAATACGAATACGAATACAAATATAAATGTATTCATGAATATCAATATGAATACAATTGACTGAAACAAAATGAAACTATCAAGTATCATTTTTGTTTAATACTACTTATTGCAATCATCATATATTCACCCTTGCAAAATGTTTTAAGTCCAAAATTCAAAATGTTCATGTAATCCACTGTGTATGCATTAATTTCCATACCACATAATGACTGAGTATTATTTATTATGGAAGTTTGTTACACAAAATATATAAATGAATGTTCCTTTCAGGGTTGGGGCCAGGTACTTGTACCTTTACCTAGGTACACAATTCAGAGCACCTGTATCTGTTCCTGTACCTGGCTGTCATGAGTAGGAAGTACCCTGTACCTGTACCTGGAACTAAAGTTGCTGTACCTGGTATAGTGAACTCCAGGTACAATTTTGATACTGGTACTTGAAATGGACACCAGGCTTTAATCAATTGTGTGTACAAAGTTGTCACCCCTGTCAGGGCAGTTAGCCATCATAGGCAGGGGTTGCAAGCATTCACCCTTGCTGCCTTTGTAGCTAGCTACCTGGCTAGCTAGCTGGTCAACCTCCAGCCTCTTAAACAGGAAGTTCATTGCTGCATTATATTATCAGCACAAGTATACAGCAACCAACAAAGGATATACATGTATACTGGGGGTTGCCTACATGCCCCATGTCCAAAGTTGGCTCATATGTACACTAAACAGGGTTGGGGCCAGTTACTTGTACCTGTATCTAGGTACACAATTCAAGTTATGTGATTTACAGGTTTACCAAGATACTGGAATGGACATCAGGTTTGGTCAAGTAAGGTACTAGGCTGTCATCCCTGTCAGGGCTATTACCTAGACCAGGCAGGGGTAATTACTAAGCTTTCAACCCTTTGAGTGGACTTCGACTTGTAGCATGCTGGCCTAGCTACCTCCAGCCTCTACAAAGGAAGTTCAATGTGGCATTATCAGACATAAAGGGTACAGAGCAAAGGATATGAACAGCATTGCTTGCCCCATGTAGATACCTGTTTTCTTGTATGCTTAAGGAACATTGGTGTAGGATGAATGTAGAAGTAAAAAGAGGGTCTGACTGATGGAGATGTACATACACATGACAAAATAAACACATTAATATTAATTTAATATGAAAAAAAAGAAAAAATGTCAAAATGTGTAAATAAGATTGTTAATGTGCAGGTGTTAAGTGGGTCAAAATCAATCACTGTTGAAATAATGGCACATTTTTTTAAATGGATAAAGGACAAAAGGTAAACAACATTAATGTAAACTGCATGTATTCATGAAACGTATTCATGAATGTGAATACTTCTGCAATGTATATGAATACGAATACAAATACTTTTGTACTTTTTACAAATGTATTCAAATACGAATACGAATACTGAAAATACCTGTATTCGAATACAATGAATATGAATACTGAATACGAATACCCCATGTCTGATGGGTAATGATTCGAACTATACCTGTAAGCTACGGCCATGGTGCAGTGTCCAGCCTTCATCCATTGTCTTGCGTCAGTCATTCATTGTCTTTGCCCACTGTCTGGCATCATTCAATTGTCTCTCTGTTAACACTAACAACTTCCAGCTTTTTTCAACAAAAGCTACACAGATACTTCCATTACTGGTTATCAATATGACTATATTGGTGGCACAAGGAGTGGCCCTATATTTTTTTTAGATTTATGTGCATTTCTATGTGTTGTGGACCCATAAGAAATTGTGCTATTTTGAGCATTGTGGCTTTTTATGCAGTCATGGTGTATTTAATAAAAAAAAAACAGGATAAAAAGTATTTGCATCATCAGTTTGGACATACCTATATATCCCTATCAATTTTCAAATGCTGAAGAAAATTGGCCAAACCAAGTTTTCAGAACCATCTCAGATACACTGGTATTTGTGCTGTCATCCTGCTATGAAACCAGACACAATAGATAGCTTCTCAGCAAAGGCTGCATGAATTTGCTTTATACTTAGGTGAGCTAATCATTCCCTATGAACCAACAAGGTCTCTCAGGTCAGCTGATCTGCAAAAAACTAGTAGTACCATTCACAAGGTCGACTTTGGCCAAGGAACAAGCTTTTAGTTTTTCAGGGCCTTGATTAGGGAACCAACTTCCTCAACCTTTAAAATCTGTAGTCACACTCGAACGTTTTAACAAACAACTGAAAACACTTCTTTTTATAAAGGCATATGATTGTATGGAAATTTTTACTATCTTTTCTATTTAAATAAATTTAATAACTGTGTGCATTTCATAATGATACATGTACATCATAGTTTTCAGTATTTTCTGTTTTATATTTAAAGTTTTCATATAGATTATCTACTCAGCTATGATATTTGTGTATTCCAATGTGAGTTAAGTGTTTTAGAGCATATATGTGGTTTTACACTTTATAAAATAAATTATTATTTAATTATTATTATTTTGCCATATTGCTCTGAGTGAGAATGAGACAGTATGTCACTTGGTAGATCTGGGGTTGTTATTTCCATTTTTGACAATTTCATAATGTTGATGGTCCATTTTTAGTATTTTAATATGAAGTCATGAAAGTGTATTGAAGCTTTTTTTTTCATTGGCATCTTTGATTATTTGATTTTAAGTAAACAGATTGCGCATCTTCCCCAGAACTTTATGGTAAATAATTCTGTGACCTTGGAAAGTAAGTAAACTTGGATGGATACCTGCTCTCATTGGTCCAATAAACCAGTTCTATCACAGGGCAAAGAATCAGACCAAGCAGAGCTGGTGTCCAGGTGTAATCAAACCAACCAGAGCTGGTGTCCAGGTGTAATCAAACCAACCAGAGCTGGTGTCCCAGTATAATCAAACCAACCAGAGCTGGTGTCCCGGTGTAATCAAACCAACCAGAGCTGGTGTCCCAGTGTAATCAAACCAACCAGAGCTGGTGTCCCGGTGTAATCAAACCAACCAGAGCTGGTGTCCCAGTGTAATCAAACCAACCAGAGCTGGTGTCCCGGTGTAATCAAACTAACCAGAGCTGGTGTCCCAGTGTAATCAGACCAACCAGAGCTGGTGTCCCAGTGTAATCAGACCAACCAGAGCTGGTGTCCCAGTGTAATCAGACCAACCAGAGCTGGTGTCCCAGTGTAATCAGACCAACCAGAGCTGGTGTCCCAGTGTAATCAGACCAACCAGAGCTGGTGTCCCAGTGTAATCAGACCAACCAGAGCTGGTGTCCCAGTGTAATCAGACCAACCAGAGCTGGTGTCCCAGTGTAATCAGACCAACCAGAGCTGGTGTCCCAGTGTAATCAGACCAACCAGAGCTGGTGTCCCAGTGTATTCAGACCAACCAGAGCTGGTGTCACATGTTTAAAATATGGAGCTGGATGCACAATGCGATACCATGTTCTCATTGGTATGATTACACTTCTTTATTCTGTGCCAACCCCATGGCCATAGCCTGACCAACGTCTGAGAGTGGTCAGTAAAAGATTAGTCAGAGCGAAGCATGAGGGGCTACGCCCCCGAGGGGGGAGGGTGTGGGGGAGGATACCCCTCCCACGGAATGGAATTTATTTAAAATACATGCCCTAAACTGGCACTTCTGTGGGGGTTTTTCTAATAATATAAGCTCTAATCCCTCTAATTATGTGGCTTAAGGGTAACTGAGTGATAGGCACCAGTCAAATTGAACTTTCTTGCAAATACTGTCAATTTTTTTTCCCTAAAAATGCTGAGAGGGGGGTAGCTGTCCCCCCCTGCCCCCCCAGCGAGGCTATGGTACAGAACCCTGATGGTCAAACCCACAGGATCTTGCTCTACAAGCAGTGGTGTGTGTTTTGAGAAAAAATGAAAGAAACATAGGAATGAGACAAAAAGAAAAAAGTTGGATCAATGGACAGCCTGCATTGCTGCCTTTGGATCTACTTTCCACCGTATCCTGAGGCCTAAGTTATATCATAAAATATAATTAATGAATTTCGGCCTCATATCTAAATCCAGCATCCACAAATATTTCATTGTAATTACTAATGCATCCCATATTTTGTTGATATTACCTTTTGCATATAAAAAAGGGCAAACACACATAAAAGCCAAGATATACTGAGAGCAAATCCTATGGTGTATAATTTAGTTCAAAAGATTTCTAATAATATCATGGAGAGACTTTTTATGTTCTAATAGGTTCAATACATAATTACAAATATCAGTATATATATAGTATATCAGCGAAACTTCAATAATAATGAAAAAAATAAAATATCAAATATTTTCATTTGTTATTGGATTTGTCCACAGAACATAAACATATTTATTTCCTGTCAAGCTTTTACCATTTTTACATATATGCAATATTTACCATTTGTTGATGACGTTTGGCCTGCATAAGCAAATATTTAAAAAGACCATGTGACAACAAGATAGTGTGAGATCACATCGCTGTATAAATGTTCCTCCATTATATTTTCTCACCTGGGTTAAGCAGCTACCAAGGTGAAAAAGTTCGGGGTTGACATGCCAGTGTAGCTGGCCTGTACATGGGGACAGCCTTTACAACTACTATTTGCTATACTATCACAGGGAGTGCTGTATTCCTAGCTTCCGTTTATTTACTCGTCTGGCTGGAGTATGAGCACCATGGGAGACAATAAACAATGAAAACAGACCATACATACTCAGCAGAGGACTTATCTTACTGTAAAATTCATCAACTGGAAGTCTGGTCACAGGACTAAAGCTGTGTAAGCACAGACAGATCCTTAACTTGGTAGTCTTTTAAGGTAGGTAAGATACTTACAGTGAGCAGGTACATGTGTGTGTGTGTGTGTGTGTGTGCTGCATGCATGGATACAATGTTACACAGCTAGATGATAAATTGGTATTGCACAAAAACAGGCTGTATACCAATATTTTTGTAATATTAAAAGTTACAACTAACAAATCCTACAGATACAATTGGAGCAATTGATGTATTTTTATGTCAGGCTGATTTGCTAACCATGTTACAATATGCCATGCTACTAGAACTATAACAGCAGTACAACCTAACTTCAAACCAGAAGATCAAATTTAACACAGAGTGGTCCATGTTAGTTCTGAATCAAGATTTATATTGTATTGACTTTCCTTTATGGTACAATTATTACTGGATTAATATATTTTTTCAATGGTTCCATTCCAAAATGGAAAAGCTTCCAATTCCTTCAGACTTCACCAGATATGTTTGATACATTCATCAAAGTACACAGAAATGAGCCCAATCAACATTTATATACCTGTCAAGTAGATGATGATGTGTTCATGCATAAATAATAACTTTGCTACTGTCTTAATTAGTCCTGTATAGTTCTCTCTATAAACGAATACCATGGGAATAAAACTTAATGAGTAATTCTGTAACACCAAGTACGTGGTGTGGACAAAAAAAGTCAAACATTTCCATTAATTACAGTGCTGTGTTGCTGTGATGATTATTCATGATGTGTGTAGTTCACCCTTTAATATAAATGTAACCACAAAGTACAATAAACAAGCAAAAGCATTTATTTCAGGTAAATTGTATATAACAAGTTGTTTGTATGTTACCCTGGCTCGTACCATCAAAGGGCCACGTGACTAATTACTTGCTGTGTTGGATATAGCTTCTACACAAAGTAAGTTCACTGCATGGTCCACAAATAGCTTGGCTGGCTACCATAGCAACCTTTATGACATCATGGCAGTTACTATAGTATCAGACAATCATCAGGATTGAGTATAAAAACAGACTCTCCGATCAGAACTTTTGAGTTTGAATTTTTTTAAATGTTAGGGCAATGAACAAAAGTAGGTGGCTATTTATTACATGATATACATAGGTCATAAACATATGACACTGGCAGAGAAGCAAAATGTTCATGGGGGGGGGGGGGGGGGGGGGGACCCAATATCAGATCAGTACATATACATATATATATATATATATATATATATATATATATATATATATATATATATATATATATATATATATGAATCACTTTGCCGGTTTTGCCTTACAGCTGAACAGGTGACTATATATTTGCGATATTGGTTTTTATTTTCTTTTTCACATGATTGGGTGCCCTTGGTTTTTGGCGACAGGTGGACACAATTTAGGAACATTTATTTAGTAAGTTCTTTTGTTTGGAGCTTATGATCACTAGTTTCTCGTCCAAACACAAATTGTACTGATGAGAGTATACAGAGTAGAGAGTGTGTCAGAGGAAGGGGATGGAATACATGCATGGGGTTGGGGTAGAAGTTGTATAATGGGAAGACTAATGGGCAATTTTTGGTCTGTCTTTGAGAAAAAAGTTACTAAATAGCAGAGAATACTAGTACTTATTATGATTTTTGGACTATGTAATTGGAGGGACCCAGACCCCTTCCCCCCCCCCCCCCCCCCCCCCAAGGCTCCCAAAGATCCAATGCCTATGTATGATGAAAATGTGCCATTTCAAATAATATTTAGCAAAGGCCCAGGCAAATATCTCATATAAGGCATTAATGCGATCAGGAACCTGAATTGCATATATGAACATATTTCCCCGTCAAATTATCTATCACATGGTGGCTGGTGGCAGGTGTCTCAGACTGAAGTCAACTGACTGAATAACATTTTTACTTTCTTATCCAAGGTTACCAACTCCCATGTTTCTAACATTGACAAAAGCCATCATCACAATACAATGTTGAATACAACACTGCAAATACCACATTAACCATACAGCTAAATGAGTTTTTACAATTTTTCCAATCAAGTCTCAAAAGTGTACTTGAGTAAATAGAAAAAAATTGCATTTATCAGTAACCACACCATTGAATATGGAATCTATAACTGCAGGACTCACAGAGTAGTTAATTACCTAATCTTTAGTGTCAATTGCACTAATAAACCTAATAATTTAAAAATAAATGTTGGCAACGTCCCACATTATGATTTCGGTCTTATCAAAATTTTTAAAATATTCTCTCCCTACATATAATTTAACTCCCATTTATATATTTTTCTTCTGTTATATAATATGACTGATCAAGGTTAATAATGCATAATGATTATAGGTATTTTATGTAGCTTTTAACTGACAGTGATCACAATAGGCCCCAACTGTGCTGCCATCTGATGATGGAAGAAGAAACTAGAATTCAAAATAAGACCTTATTATTTATAATATATAGATCCATGCATGGAGATTTATATTAAACCTAACTTTATGAGACAATGTTTTCATGTTCACGTTTTGTTGATGAAGCTAATTCCATCTCACTAGACAATGTTTCAGTGTTGTCTAAGCATTTTGAATCAGAGCTGAAGGAATTACTCGAGTTTTCTAGTGTTATGCATTTTTTTAAAACCTGGGACCTAAAAATCAATTTCTAACTAGTTAATTAAAGTTTACTCAAACTAACTTTCAGACCTCAAAAGTATTAAAAATTGTCATAATTATAAAAAATATGAAGTAAAATAAGAGAGTTAGATTAAAGTGTGTGGATACATGAATTGTTCTGCATGCCGTCAAGGCCTAGCTGGCTTTATAAATAAAGCTTATATCAGCTCTGCCAGCAGAGCTCAAGTGATGAGACAACAGCTTGTGCTGTATCAGTCACTGACAGGGCTGTTCATCCATTCTATCACCCCCAGGTCAAATAAAACTGTCTCTCATGAACACCTGTTCAAATGACTTATTGATTACTCGACCCACTCCTGCCATGTGATTGAAAACTCTGACAAACACGGGTAAACATGTCATAGAAACAGCATGATACCTTATGTACTGGCTGTTTTGCTATTTCAGAAAAATATCTCATATAATGCACAGAAACACTTAAAAAGACTGAGGGGGTAATGGCACAAAATTTGGTAGTCTTAAATGCATCCTGTCAATGCAAAATTAATTTGGCTCTCTTTTTCGGACAGTAATAGGCACTTATTTTTTTATTTCCCAGATTTTTATGTTGAAAAAATGAAGGGTGGAGGGGGGGGGGAGGTGCCCCCCCCCCCCCCGGGCCTCACTCTAAATGTGCCACTGATTGGCAATCAAATCTAGATCATATATTTCAGTATCTGAATAAAATTTATTTGTGAATTCATTGTTGTCTTAAGATGTCCCTCTAGTTATCAGAGTTAAACAAATTTTGCCTGACTTTTCCAGAACTTCACTTGGACTGTTCTGTGAGTTATCTTTTCATGCCTGGCTTTATCAGAACTTCACTGTTCTATGAGTTATCTTTTCAGCTGGCTTCTGAAAATGGGGCAATCAGACATTTTTGGAAATACAGAAGAAACATTTGCACTTATAACTCTGATTCTTGCCATTTTCTGTAAGCCACTGGATTAATGGCCAATTAACAGGTAAAGCATTCATGAGGCCTGCCAAAGGTAAATGACAAAAAAAAAAAAAGAATAAGGGCTCTTGGAAAAAGTGCTGCTAAACAAGAAAAAAGAGTAATTAGCATCACTGTCAGTAAATCCTCAAAACAGAGATACTTTTGAAAAAGAGTGATTTGACAGGCCTGATTCATGGTTAACTGCACTCTCCCTGATTAGAATGGAGAGCTGATCCCTATGACAAACTACATTAAACAATAGATCTTATAATTCAAACATAAGTGAATATCATGTTCACAAAGAACTGACAAATAAAATGAAAATTGGAAACATGAACTAGAAACTGAAGCAAACAAAATATCTGACCCAATAATGAGAAAAACATGCCTGGATATCTCCGAGTCGTCCAGCAGTTGTTAATCAACAAGGGTCACATGGTTTGGCCTCAGCAGAATAGTTGGCCTTGTCTGAAAGATGGGCCTATCAGCTAGGGATACTGGATAGAATAGTCCCAGTAAAAACCTATCCCCGCTGATCAATCCTCTGTTTACCATGAACTATTCACCCTGATAAAGTGCTCCCACGATCCTTGAAAGGAGCAGAATGTTACCTCATTTGTTTGCTACAAAATTCCACCAACCAAAAGTCTAACCCAAATTTTCATGTTATGAGTTAATATTATTATTTTTCAGATATGATGCAGTTTAACTATTACTTTAATTTATGATGGGGTACATATTATTTTCAAATATGATGGAGTTTATTTGTTTATTCTCAATATGATGGTGTAAATACTACTATATTACATGACTGCCTGGCAGCCACCTTGGAAATCTGTTCCAGCATGTTTTCTTAAGAATGGCATAAGCAATTACTGTGATTTTTTAAATAAGATTAAAGAATGTGCACACTTAATTTCAGACTTGCCAGAAATCAAATATTACCACCATGCAGGTACCCATTTTAGACCCATGTAAGAGCAGGACTGTAAATATAACCTTTTTAATGTGTTTCTAAAAAGTTCTGGTTATTAAGTAAAACTTGTTTGTTTTGAACTGGAGACTTGTCAATTACAAAACTGCTCTGTCAGTCCCTTCAACATTCACTTTATGACACTAACATTTTAATGCATGGTGGGTGGGGGTACAATTTGACATTGGGTAGGATTTTGTTCTCCATCCTGCTATCCAGGACATTGGTGTGCTTTGCTCATGTAGAAACCTTGAGAGGAGAAGACAAGGATGATTGATAGTCGGTGGTTGGAAAGCGATTTGTCATCCGTCTAGCCATGTGACATTAAGTGGTCTGTCAGCTTCCCTGAGATGTCATAAACTGTGGATTTCATGGCAAACCAGTCATAAATATTCATTTTCCAGCATTTCATCAAATTTTCTTGTCTCGCCACAAGAAAGCACTTCACACAAACTTGCGATGGCAGCTTTTGAAACTTTAAAGCTGCCTGATGAATTTACAATACCATCACATGTTTGATTCTGCTCATGTGGCTTAGCCATACCTTATGATCAATGAGCCAGTGCTCAGGGCTTGTTGGACACTGTAACACAATCTGAATCAGAATCGTACGTGATTCACTAGTCCCAAAGTGGAATGCATGGTCAGCGTGCCTGACTCGTGGACAAAGTACCAAGAGACAGTGGAATATTTTTCTTGATTTTACTTTGCCAGAATATCACCCACTGTTTGGAAGTTTAAGAAAACCCCCATTTCACAAGTAAACATTTAGAGACAAAAATGTCAGGTCACAATATCTGACAATTTACTTGTTTAGAGAACGGGATATGTTTGTGGCCAGCATATGGAATTATCTATTATCTAATGATAACTAAATGATGATAATTATAATGTAGCACTGTAAAGCTTTTGGGATGTTTGTCATCTTATTCAGCGGTAAAAACTATAAAGATGTCAAATTACCCTGCTGGTAAGATATGGCAAACCTGTGAGGATTTCCTGAAATTCACAGTCGCTTTACCCATGAGGCCTTGTCCATAATCCAGCTCACTTATGTCTGACAGTGAAATGGTGCACTAAATTGAAAGAGTAATAAAGGTCTGACATCCTCGGGATTGCTAGCTTATATTCAAAATCAACAAGCAAGTTCATGGAATTTATGTCCCCCGCTTCCCTCTCTTGTTGTCATTCATGCTTGCCTTATCAATGTTTTAGTTTTTGTTTTCACCTGAAGATGTCTCCACATGTCATAGAGGCTGTGTTTTTGTTTTCATGAAATCGGATAATATTTAGGCACAGGCCCTTGAAATCACCATTAAAACATGTCTAAATGATCCCTATTTAGCCTTATGCTACACATAGTAATATAAAACCACAGGTATGAAACGACTGACAGAGGACCCCGTGTGACCTGCTGTATAGACTATCCATTTCTAACCTACTAACAGCATGGCATGAACTTATCTACTGCATGCACATAAAATTGAACCAAATGGTCTGTCTGACACAAAACTAATTAGTGTTATGGTTCCTGGCCATGTATAATTAGATGTTTAATCAGGCTGAGTGGACAGTGTTTGGCAGTCTTCCTCTCCATGCAACTTATCGAGGGCCATGCGTCTTCCAAGCACCATCTTTCAAACAATAGCAATTATTACAATACACTTGGTGGGTGGGGGTGGGGGGGGGGGGGAGGGAGGAGAATAACTGTACACCTGTGACAGCAGGGGTGCTGGACCTGTGTTGCATCACTAATAAGGTTCCCCAGGCAGGGCTGTTGTGACCAGAAGTAAGCATCCTGGAGATGCAAATGGATACAATAGATCCTCTGAGTACTGTGAGTGAAAGAAACTTCAATAACTAGCCTAATTTTTTTGCTTTCATTTTCAAATTTCACAATTTAACATATTAATTAATTATGTGTACCTGCTGTGAAAATAAAATCAAATGTACTTAGAGAAAAAACTTGCCATGGTCAAAGGTGAAAAATTTTAGGTACTGATTTTATATTAATGCTAAAATCTTTAAAAAATTCCAAAATTCAGATCTAATTTTGGGTTCAAATTTGAATCTTGATTAAATAAATTTATATACTCGAAAAAAGTCTCTAGCTTCAACTCTTTTCAAGTTAAGTGAGTAAATATCTTTCCTGATTTTGTACAAAGTGCATTAATATATTTAGGCCCTTAACTTTTATAAATTTATTAATACTGACTAAATTTCATACAGGTACATAGAAACTTTTAGGGGAATATTAATGGTGAACATGAAGAACAACAGATGAGTGGTTTTGATATTAGGCAGTCCTGAAGTGTGATAATAGGTTTTTAATGGAAAATTGAAGTTTTTCCTTGATTTCTCAAAGGAACTAAGTTGCAATGACCGAGTTTTTGGTTTGGTAGGAGATCTTGGGGACATCTAACAGTATGCCAAATTAAGGATTTGTAGGTCTAACAGTTTCAAAAGGTGCCAGTCTAATGGATGGACAGACAGACAGACGGAAGACGGACAATGGACCACGACTATAGCTCAGATGTCGACAGACGGTGGTGAAACGGACTAAAGTAATCCTTTGGAACCTGACAAGTGCCTCAAAAAGCAAGATGGTGAATTAAATCTCATTTGAATATTAGAAATTTATACCAATATCACAACAAAATGTCTAATCTGAATTACTATTCTCCCTGTGCATGTCCAAATCAGTGTGCTTAAAAATAATAAATCATTTTTATCATGTGGCTATACCTTTATCCTCACTCAATAGACAGCATCACCAACAGGCCATTAGGATGTCTTTAGCAAAAATTCCTTTCACACCTGACAGGGTGATGTACAAGCTATATGGCTGTGATCTAAGGAGTGTATGCATCCGTAAATCAAACCAGGGCAGCATCTCGCCAGTCACAGCAGCCGGCTGCAGCAGCAGTCATAAACATCTTTATTGATTGATGCATCTTCCCCTGGATGAAAGTTGACAGAAAATGACTCTTTCAATCTCCCTTATTATTTTTTTTTCATATTGCTTCTTGAGTGGTTAATCCCACTCACATTATCTCCAGCCAGTTCCATGCAGCTTCCCTGGTTTTCTTTTGTCATGCTCTGGATAGAGAGCATGCATACAGACCAAAGTCAGTTGATCCCTCTAATTTATTAAAGCAATTTTGAATACATCACTGTAATTGAATATTGGTTCTCCCCAAGGATAGATTTATACAGGTATCTATTTTAGGAACCAGTAATCATCTGCTGTTATGTTTTTCCGGTAATAATATTTCTTATAATTATCACAACATAATTGCTATACTGTTGGTATCTAACAACCTTACCCCATCCACCTACCAGTATATGTTGTCCCCTTGAAGATATTATTTAAAACAGGTTGAAAAGGCCAATGACTGTCAGTTTAATTACTGGTATCTAAAAACATATGATTAAAGATTATTTATCCCTGAAATCCAATATCAGACTTAGCGTAAGCAATGATATTTATTTATCATGATAATTATATATTACCAGTATGAGCATAAACCGAAATTTCACAACCATTACAAAAATACAGGTTTTTCACAAGTTATTCTTTTTTTCAATTTGAAAATTAGGTCTATTTTAGGCCTATTAAAGGTAATGTTTGTTAATCAAATATTACCACCAATATCACATACTAAAGGGTTATTTCACAGTGTGATTATTCTGTGATAAATAAATCATTTTATCATGCATTATCTTAAATGATTTATCCAGCTAGCCTGAGGGAATTTCAGGCCACGCCTTACACACTGAGATGTAGTAGGGTTACAGGGACATGAGCTAACACTGAATGCTAAAGACATGGCGGGAGTACAGAAATAGGCTGAGGGGGTCACCAAGGCTGATGACTTGGGAAAGATGAATGAACACTATTGAATCCTCTCAGCTTGAAGAGCACCCACCTAGAATATGATTTCTATCAAGTAAGCAATAGCCATGCACGGCTACACAACATCACTGCTCTGAACTCAACTCTGTGTATGCTGACAAATTACTGCCACAGCCAGTCCTGACAAATAAGACCCTGTTAGTCTGTTTTTAAAACTGCAACATGACTGGATGAAAACCCCCTGTGACCCTTATTCAAGGTGGGAGTCTTTTTTGTGGTTTCTAGACCTGTTCAATTAAAACAAGAATAGAAAACAGAACCAGAGAGCAGCACCCAGGGAGAACAAAAACCTCTGCATTCATTAACAAACCTGTACTGTTAAAACAAGAATAGAAAACAGAACCAGAGAGCAGCACCCAGGGAGAACAAAAACCTCTGTATTCATTAACAAACCTGTACTGTTAAAACAAGAATAGAACACAGAACCAAAGAGCACCCAGGAAGAACAAAAACCTCTGAATTCATTAACAAACCTGCAATGTTAAAACAAGAATAGAAAACAGAACCAGAGAGCACCCAGGGAGAACAAAAACCTCTGCATTCATTAACAAACCTGTACTGTTAAAACAAGAATAGAAAACAGAACCAGAGAGCAGCACCCAGGGAGAACAAAAACCTCTGCATTCATTAACAAACCTGTACTGTTAAAACAAGAATAGAAAACAGAACCAGAGAGCACCCAGGGAGAACAAAATCCGCTGCATTCATTAACAAACCTGTACTGTTAAATCAAGAATAGAAAACAGAACCAGAGAGCACCCAGGAAGAACAAAAACCTCTGCATTCATTAACAAACCTGTACTGTTAAAACAAGAATAGAAAACAGAACCAGACAGCACCCAGGGAGAACAAAAACCTCTGCATTCATTAACAAACCTGTACTGTTAAAACAAGAATAGAAAACAGAACCAGACAGCACCCAGGGAGAACAAAAACCTCTGCATTCATTAACAAACCTGTACTGTTAAAACAAGAATAGAAAACAGAACCAGAGAGCACCCAGGGAGAACAAAAACCTCTGCATTCATTAACAAACCTGTACTGTTAAAACAAGAATAGAAAACAGAACCAGAGAGCACCCAGGGAGAACAAAAACCTCTGCATTCATTAACAAACCTGTACTGTTAAAACAAGAATAGAAAACAGAACCAGAGAGCAGCACCCAGGGAGAACAAAATCCTCTGCATTCATTAAAAAACCTGTACTGTTAAAACAAGAATAGAAAACAGAACCAGAGAGCACCCAGGGAGAACAAAATCCTCTGCATTCATTAACAAACCTGTAATGTTAAAACAAGAATAGAAAACAAAACCAGAGAGCACCCAGGGAGAACAAAAACCTCTGCATTCATTAACAAACCTGTAATGTTAAAACAAGAATAGAAAACAGAACCAGAGAGCACCCAGGAAGAACAAAAACCTCTGCATTCATTAACAAACCTGTACTGTTGAAACAAGAATAGAAAACAGAACCAGAGAGCACCCAGGGAGAACAAAAACCTCTGCATTCATTAACAAACCTGTACTGTTAAAACAAGAATAGAAAACAGAACCAGAGAGCACCAAGGGAGAACAAAAACCTCTGCATTCATTAACAAACCTGTACTGTTAAAACAAGAATAGAAAACAGAACCAGAGAGCACCCAGGGAGAACAAAAACCTCTGCATTCATTAACAGACCTGTACTGTTAAAACAAGAATAGAAAACAGAACCAGAGAGCGCCCAGGGAGAACAAAAACCTCTGCATTCATTAACAAACCTGTACTGTTAAAACAAGAATAGAAAACAGAACCAGAGAGCACCCAGGGAGAACAAAAACCTCTGCATTCATTAACAAACCTGTACTGTTAAAACAAGAATAGAAAACAGAACCAGAGAGCACCCAGGGAGAACAAAAACCTCTGCATCCAGGAGGAGCATAAACCTTTGAAAATATCAGACATATATATATATATATATAATATATATAAGCAGGTAAATTTCATCCAGCATCAATCTGCATCTAAATCTACATCGAACCTAAAATTTTACTGAATCTTGCCTGCATCTGGAAATCAAAACCATATCTTCTAAGAATCTAGTTCACAAAGAAAAGACAGCCTACATGAAAAAAAAAAATCAATCCTGCATCTACATCTAAATCATTCCACTGTGTCTTCCCCACATCGAGATGCTCCTAAACATGTTATTTCACTGAAATTCAAGCATGGTTTTTCAGATATCTTGTACACATACACAGAGCAGACATGCAAAGGGACTCTTTACATGAATCCTTTTTTTTTGGACAAACATTCTGCAATTAAAGATTAATCATGAAATACAGCTAGAAATTAAACTGATGATACACAAAAACGTGCTGTAATTATTAAAAACTGTGCATAAAACAAATTTATTAAACAATATTTGGAATCCATTAAAACTGAGCTAAAAATCCCTGAAGAAAAGAAGATCACAAAAACAGAGACATATAAATCTGGACAGAAAGGCAGTGATTCTGTTAACAGTTGGCGATAAATAATGTATACATGTCTGGAATGGAGTTATTTAGGGAGTGATCAATGGCCAGCAAGTGTGCCTTATGGCCAAGACATATTGTTGCTCCGGTTTTATATTAGTTTATCATTCAGCTTTTTAGATCTCTCTTCTGCTTTGGTTTTTATATGCTTGTCTTATATACAAATTGTACTGTGGTGTCAGCAAAATCCAACTGTCAAATCACCATGCTGGTCACAGTGTTGCCATGAAAACTTATTAGGAATATAAAGGATTTTAATGAAAATCACTGTGAATATGGACCAATATAGTATCCTGCCAGAATTGAATTCTCAGCACAATCCATACATATTTAATGAGGTCAGAGGTCACCAAACTTTGATGTTGCCATGATAACTTACCAGGAATCTGATGGATTCTGATGAAGGTCACTTAGATTGTTTACCAATTATGTACCTCACCTCAGTTTAATTCTCAGAGTCTACACATATTAATTGAGGTCAGAGGTCAAAAGACTTGAGACAGGCATATACTTCAATGCTCTTTTATGGTGCTGTTGTTATTATATCTTATGGCATGATGATGACACTCCCCATCATAACACAAACACAACAGGATTTGAATCTTTTAGTCCTGTTCCTGTTAGCTTGGAATGTATTTAGTAAAGAAGCTGACCTGAATAAGAAAAAACTTTTTCCTAGATGTACATTACTCAGTCTGCAATAATCTCATGAAACAAAGTGATAAAAACATTTCTTTTGAATATATATATGGATACAGCAATTTATGTTTCATTTTAGCGTCATATTGACCCTCTGGCATTACGACCAGATTACTGGTGCCAGAGTGTCATGACATCTACGTCTGAGGATCGCATTACAAGGCCTTATGAAGATGCAAATATTTTTGTCATTTCTGACAATGCTTCATGGGCTACAGGTACACTGTCAATCAACATAAACCAAACCATTTGTTAGCATTTTTTGTGTACTTTCTAATAATACCAAATATGAGCGAGAAATGTTCTGGTTTAACCCAGCACATTGGTAAACCCCTCGGCATGTTTGTTGAATTTATGATCGCATGAACACATGCATGGCTCGCACGGATTACAGGACACAGGCAACTTACAGGCGACACAGGAAATGACCCATGTCCATGGAGACAGTGTTTCAGTTTGGGTTGCGAGCTCATATATACTATTGTGCTTATTCACCAATCTAAGCATAAAAATGAGATTATTGGCCGTTTACCACAACATGAATGCAACCAGATGCAAGACCACTATGATACGTACATTTCGAGTAGGCTTACCAGCCCAATTATCCGATTGCCTACTGAGTTGGGTTGTCTCAGCCAGTTTCATTTTGGATTTTTATCAACTGGTATTAAAACACCTTTTCTTCACTTAATTGGTTGACATGTTTGCCCTTCCCTGTGTCTTCAAATTCTGAACCTGGTTTCTCTCATGAAGCATGTTGGAGATATTCTAGCTCTAATATTACTGGACCCCAGTCAGTCACTGATGTGATGCCAGTCAGTCACTGATGTGATGCCAGTCAGTCACTGATGTGATGCCAGTGTTTCATGCAGTAGTTCAGGTGTGTCACATTTCTCATTTTGTTTTCTTAGAATTCAATCTCACATACTTTTTAAGACTTTCCTCTTTTCATTTTTTTCTGAATTTCTCTTTTTAAATAGTGTTTTTAAATGACATTTTTAGTAATAATAATAATGAACCATCCTTAATCATAAAAAAGTTCCCATGTTTCGCTGCCAAAAACTGTTATACTATTAAAGAGTAATTGCCATAAAGATATATTTTTATCTTGATCTTCTGGGCCATGAGGTCATACCTAGAGATAATAGACAAAATCCTACATTCCTTTCTATAGATTTTTGCACACTTTATAGTAAACTGAATGGAAATATTGCCAGGACGGGATTCTAGTGAACTGGGGAGTAAATGGGTGTGAGGATTTTGACACTGAATGAATTGGAGAGTGCAGGATTTCAGGGGAATGGCAATTGCATTTTACCCATAAACCTGTCCTCAAAACCACATAAAAACATCCAGATTTCAAGGAATAAATTGCTTACCTCTATTTAGGGAAGCATTGAAAGAAAGGAACCTAAAATTATGTGTATTGCAAAGAACATGCAATTCGACCTCCCAACCTACTGCCAGTCTGCAGGAGTGCAAAGAGATCTGGATCCCCACACAAATGAGATGCTTGAGGTCTTCAGTTCTATTACGTAGCTTAAGGTCTTTGTGGAGGTGGAGAACCCGGACCAGGCACTGATTGATGGATGGCGATTCATTCTCACTTTTACTCAGTCATGCAGTCACAAAAAGATGGGGTTTAGAGAGATATTGGCAGGATAAGGAACATGGGGAAGGAATAATGGATAGAAAAGCTAGAGAATGGGAAAATAAAAAAAAATATAAAGATTATTTTACTACACTAATAACACTCCTCACACACTGCTTGTACACTGCAGTCATGCCAGGATGCCTCTGTTTTAACCACTACTTTGTTTAGTGATGTTTTCCAAGTTTTACCACCATGCCTGGCACAGGGCCAAGAATTGTAATCCAACAAGTGAGAGTGTGGTGTTGCATTGTGCATCCAGCTCCAAGTTTTCAACCTGCAATACCCTGCTCTCACTGGTTTGATTACAGTTCTTGGAATTTAAGAATTTAACTACATCTACTTAATATTGTTAAAGTCCCTCTTCTGAAACTCATTTCTTGTGAACTATATCTGATCTTGCTTACACAGAATGATGGTCTGTTTTCTCCCCTTTGAGACTCTTATATGAGCATAACATCTATTAGCAATTAATGATGGAACAATAGCCTGAAGGTGGCGCTGGCTATTGATTCAGGATGAAGGGGACTATTGATAAGAATATGTCAAATGGACTTCACATTTTATGTACATATGTCAAGGATTAATCTATGAGTCAGAACCTGTCATGAATTTAAGACACTAAAATGAATCTTTGTGGTTCGATTGTGATTTCAATGTTTTTCCCTGGAGTCTGCTGCACCAGCAATTCCAGCCGAGGATCTTCAGCTAAGATATCCAATGTCATAACCTAAGGCCACAGGATATTACCCTCCTGTCCATGATATAATGTAACATTTGGTGGCGCCAAAATTTCTCTCTTACTTTATAAATGCTTCTCCACTTATGAACAGAGCAAACCATTACTTCCAGTTAGTTGATGACTGATCCTGCAAACATGGCCATACATGCATTGAGTCAGCAACTTTCCTTTGCTACTTGGAGAAAACCTCATTTAATTTTAATATGAAACAATCGTTATTCCAAAATCTCTCTGGAAATCATTCTAAGGAAATATGTGTATAATCCTCTTTTAATTTAAAATTTGGCATACTGTTTTTATTTAATAAAAAGCTGCTTCTTGTTACAGAGTAAAATGCTCAGGGGTCCAGTCCTAATTTACTATAAAGTTTATGTGTTCAATGAACAACCCTGCATCAGTCCCCAGTTGTTACCCGGTGGAAAAACACCAGACCCCTGGTGATTAGGTCTTCAGATCCTCTGCTATACTCACACAGCTTTTATTCCACTCTCCCATTGTTCTGCTGGCTGGACAGAGACAACTTGGCAACCTTACTGACTGAGGACCAGTGATGTTCACACCCAATTCCAACAGTAACCCAAATGTTACCATGCAAGCCATATAAATCTCTAAGGAGTCACTACATGATTCAGTTCTGGGACCTGGATATAGATGGCACTGCACCAACAGCCTAGTCCCACAGGCTCAGACACAGCAGCCAGTCTTGGCTGGCCAGACATATTACAAATACAGTGACTTTAATCAGGCAGTTTACATCAAACTTAATCAAATAAGACCTGAATTAGCCATAAGATGGAGGTTACCATAACTGCATGCTTGGTGTAACACACCAGCTCAATCACTGCTTTCATACAGGTTTATCCTTAACTAATACACCTAGATACCTCTAAACACAACTGTTGATCAAATGATTCATACTGCAGAGTGACCAAAATACTTTAAAAGAGTTTTGATGTACATATACGATCCTACTGGAAGAGGTGCCTGAGATTTGCATAGGGCTACAGAATAATGTTTTAGTTTTTGTTTATCTGTACCTGGAATTAAGAGCTGAAGGTCCCTGGTAAGTGAAATCCTACCAGTGACACAAAGGATAAATTGGTGACAACTTGATACAGCTGCAAGAGATAATAATGTCTTAATAATGGCAAATTAGGATCTCTAGTTTATTCCTTTAGCAGTGCATAAAAACCTGAAATCCAGGAGACTTAACTATAACAAGCTATCACTGTATGGTGAAACCTTCATACACATATTCTTTAGACAAAATGGTTAAATTTACATAAGGTGTCGCAATGATTTTTAAAGCCTACATATGCTGTTTTGCTGCTGGGTTTGAATACTGGCTTTCACTATCAAATAATATGGAAGGAACAGCTAAACAGAATGCAGTGCTGCTTCAACAGGTGCACACAGCTAATGGAATCTCCTATAGTCCACTTCTTTTACCTCTAAGCTACACTCCATCCTAAGTATAAGAAACTTGTATTCCTGATAAGCAGCGATTGCAGAACCCTAAAGATGCTTGTGAATCAATATCTCATTTCTGGAAGCACATTAAAGTCATGTAGCTGATTTATATGGCTCCAATTACAGCAACACATAGAGTACCCAGCAGTAATATTAACTTCATTCTGGTCAGCAGGTACACATTAACTAAAAACGGATCCAGTCAGGGAGATGGCAAATGTTTTTACCAGTACTTTCTACTAATAATTTAATAAAAAAAAGTTTCAGGAATATTTAATGGTTGGCATTAGGTTTGAGATAGATCTGGGCAATATGCCTCAAGATATATAACACTAGGAATATTTAATGGTTGGCATTGGGTTTGCAATAGACTTGGGTGATATTCCTTAAGATATATAACACTAAGAATATATAATGGTTGGCATTTGCTTTGCAATAGATTTTGGTGATATTCCTCGAGATATATAACACCAGGAATATTTAATGGTTGGCTTTTGGTTTGCAATAGATTTGGATGATATTCCTTGAGATATATAACACTAGGAATATTTAATGGTTGGCTTTTGGTATGCAATAGATTTGGGTGGTATTCCTTGAAATATATAACACTAGGAATATTTAATGGTTGGCATTTGGTTTGCAATAGATTTGGGTGATATTCCTTAAGAGATATAACACTAGGAATATTTAATGGTTGGCATTTGGTTTGCAATAGATTTGGGTGATATTCCTTAAGAGATATATCACTAGGAATATTTAATGGTTGGCATTTGGTTTGCAATAGATTTGGGTGATATTCCTTAAGATATATAACACTAGGAATATTTAATGGTTGGCATTTGGATTGCAATAGAGTGGGGTAATATTCCTCAAGATATATAACACTAGGAATATTTAATGGTTGGCATTTGGATTGCAATAGAGTGGGGTAATATTCCTTAAGAGATATAACACTAGGAATATTTAATGGTTGGCATTGGGTTTGCAATAGATTTGGGTGATATTCCTTAAGAGATATAACACTAGGAATATTTAATGGTTGGCATTTGGTTTGCAATAGATTTGGGTGATATTCCTTAAGATATATAACACTAGGAATATTTAATGGTTGGCATTTGGATTGCAATAGAGTTGGGTAATATTCCTCAAGATATATAACACTAGGAATATTTAATGGTTGGCATTTGGATTGCAATAGAGTGGGGTAATATTCCTCAAGATATATAACACTAGGAATATTTAATGGTTGGCATTGGGTTTGCAATAGATTTGGGTGATATTCCTTAAGAGATATAACACTAGGAATATTTAATGGTTGGCATTTGGTTTGCAATAGATTTGGGTGATATTCCTTAAGATATATAACACTAGGAATATTTAATGGTTGGCATTTGGATTGCAATAGAGTGGGGTAATATTCCTCAAGATATATAACACTAGGAATATTTAATGGTTGGCATTGGGTTTGCAATAGATTTGGGTGATATTCCTTAAGATATATAACACTTGGAATATTTAATGGTTGGCATTTGGTTTGCAATAGATTTGGGTGATATTCCTTGAGATATATAACACCAGGAATATTTAATGGTTGGCACTGGGTTTGCAATAGATTTGGGTGATTTGCCTCAAGATATATAACACTAGGAATATTTAATGGTTGGCACTGGGTTTGCAATAGATTTGGGTGATATTCCTTAAGATATATAACACTAGGAATATTAAATGGTTGGCATTTGGTTTGCAATAGATTTGGGTGATATTCCTCAAGACATATAACACTAGGAATATTTAATAGTTGGCATTTGGTTTGCAATAGATTTTGGTGATTTTCCTCAAGAGATATAACACTAGGAATATTTAATGGATGGCACTGGGTTTGCAATAGACTTGGGTGATATTCCTTGAGATATATAACACCAGGAATATTTAATGGTTGGCACTGGGTTTGCAATAGATTTGGGTGATTTGCCTCAAGATATATAACACTAGGAATATTTAATGGATGGCACTGGGTTTGCAATAGATTTGGGTGATTTGCCTCAAGATATATAACACTAGGAATATTCAATGGTTGGCACTGGGTTTGCAATAGATTTGGGTAATATTCCTTGAGATATATAACACTAGGAATATTCAATGGTTGGCATTGGGTTAGCAATAGATTTGGGTGATATTCCTTCGAGATATATAACACTAGGAATATTTTTAATGGTTAGCACTGGGTTTGCAATAGATTTGGGTGATATTCCTTGAGATATATAACACCAGGAATATTTAATGGTTGGCCCTGGGTCTGCAATAGATTTGGGTGATATTCCTCAAGATATATAACAGTACTATAGGAATATTCAATGGTTGGCACTGGGTTTGCAATAGATTTGGGTGATATTCCTCTAGATATATAACACCAGGAATATTTAATGGATATTCCTCAAGAGATATAACATTAGGAATATTCAATGGTTGGCATCGGGTTTGCAATTGATTTGGGTGATGTTCCTCGAGATATACAACACTAGGAATATTACACTAGGAATATTTAATGGTTGGCACTGCATGGGTATGCAATAGATTTAGGTGATTTGCCTCAAGATATATAACACTAGGAATATTCAATGGTTGGCATTGGGTTTGCAATAGATTTGGGTGATATTCCTTGAGATATATAACACTAGGAATATTTAATGGATGGCACTGGGTTTGCAATAGATTTGGGTGATATTCCTCAAGATATATAACACTAGGAATATTTAATGGATGGCACTGGGTTTGCAATAGATTTGGATGATATTCCTCAAGATATATAACACTAGGAATATTTAATGGTTGGCATTGGGTTTGCAATAGTTTTGGGTGATATGCCTCAAGAGATATAACACAACATATCACTGGATACAGATGATAGTCATAGGATGTCACTTTACTTCAATCTTAGCCCATGAAATATCTATGTGGTCCTTGTAAAGCAGACCTAAGGTATTGTGAATTATGTATGCGATATTTTTTTGCTGCCATGAGTAAACGTTTCATGCCATTTTGCTGCCACAGTCTTAAAGAATCACAGGGAATGACTCTTTGTGACTGAGTAATATTTTTTATGATGTACAAGTATATTCAATGGTCTACGATTTTCTGCAAACATTACATTAAGCAGTGCTTTGATATTATTGTCCTATGATGTGTCGATCAGGGTGTGTTCACAAATTTTTAACAAGATTTGCTATGACTTCTGCAATGTTCACTATGACAGATAATTGTGTTGGATGTTTTCACAAGTAGTGATTTCCAACAATATTGAAGAATATAGTGGACAATTGAATTATTTGAGGTCTGCTTTATCTTAAGTCTTACATGTATCAATATTCATTTTGCACCATTACATTAATAAACAAGATATAGTCAGACAATGGTGCTCAGAGGGCCCCAAATTAATTTCTGATAGTGGTGGGCTAGTTTAAATATGGGTAAACAGTTTATAGTGTATAGTTTCAAAATATGACAAAGAGAAACAAGTTTTTATCAATATGCACTAGGGAAAAAATGCTACAGGTTCAAATAATATTAAAGAAGATATGATTGAAATAATGTCTGCAATACAAAATCTTGAATGTGGTCTGGCCGCCATCTTAAATTTTTAGCAGGCGTGTTATTTGATTGGGATGGAGCGCTCATAGGTACCAATCATCCCTGTGAATTGGAGAAAGATCAAATTTATTGTTGTTGAGATATTGTGTGCCAAAGAAAGCGTTACTGACTTACTGACGGCAGGACAGATGGAAGGAAGGACAGAATTAGTGATCACTATAGGGCACTGCTTGTCAAGGTATAACTTATTTTGGTGGTATTTTTTGACAATTTCACATATACAGTAACCATTATCCACTTCCTAAAACTAGAATACGGGTAGCTAGTCGACAAGCGACTACGTGTATCCCGTCAGAGTAGGACGGGTGAAGTGAGGCATGGATTGAGTGGCAAGGGGAAATAGAGTTACATGTGTTACATATTAGAATGGATCTCTGCCACATAACATGATTGTAGGTGGCGCCACCTGTTATTTGAACGAGAAACTATCCAAGATGTATACACATGCAAAATTTCAGGTGGAAAAGTCAAACCTCTGCAGAGATATGAGTGATTTTATCCTACAGCAGACAAACAGATGGACGCTGTGCAGGTGGCACCACCATTTTTGTGTATGTTATAAAGCTATCCAAGGGCTACATTTGTGTAATTTTTTTTTTTCTGATTGGTCAAACGAGTCTGGAGATATAAGCATTAATGTCTGCAGCGTGAACGTGAATGAAGCTGGCACCACCTGTCATAAAATCAAGAAAGCTATCCAGGATGTATACGCATGGCAAATTACAGATAATTTGGTCAAACCACTGGAGAGATATGAGTGATTTTAACCCAAGGCAGACAAACAGATGGACTCTGTGCAAAAATGGCTGCAGGTGGTGCCACCATTTTTATGTATGTTATAAAGCTATTAAAGGGCTACATTTGTGTAAAAATTTTTTCCTGATCAGTCAAACTGTTCCCGAGATATAAGCTTGGATGTCTACAGCATTAACATGAATGTAGGTGGCGCCACCTGTCATAAAATCAAGAAAGCTATCTAGGATGTATACGCATGCCAACTTTTATGTGAATTAGTCAAACCACTGCAGAGATATGAGTGATTTTAGCCAAGGCAGATGAAAAGATGGACACTGTGCAAACATGGTTGCAGGTGGCCTACCTTTTTTTGTGTATGTTATAAAGCTATCCAAGGGCTACATTTGTGTAAAATTTTTTTCCTGATCGGTCAAACAGTTCCCGAGATATGTGGGTTTATGTGTAGAAACAGACACACAAATGGATGCTTGGCAGAGAGGAAAGGTCAGAGGTCAAGGCCACTTGGTTAGGCACCAGTTCACATGTGACCCGATAATTTGTGTAAGTTTCAGAAAAATCCGTCCAGTAGTCTCAGAGGAGTTCTTCGGAAATGAACGCAGCGGCGGCGGCGGTGGGGGTCGAACCCGGTCAAAAACATAGCATCTGCAAAACTTCGTTTTGGCGGATACAATTATATATTAATATAATATATAAAAAAATAGAATGATGCACATCCATTATCCACACCTTCATTTTACATAACACCTCAAAACTGTATATGAATATAATTTATAAAATATGCAATATTTTAATGTTGCACAAATATTATTGCTCATGCTCTGAAAATCACCATAATAGGTTAATAGGTTCTGTCATGGTGTTGTAATAATTTCAGAAAGTTTTTCAATTTTATGGGAAGTTCTGTTCACATAGGCAGTCTTCATTATCCACACCTTTAATTTATATGTTAGGCTGACCCCCTTTAAGTTGTGCTGAGTCACCACGAATCTGTTCTGGGATGGTAATTCTATCTGAAGCTCTATCCTCACACAGATTATGTAATCTGGCTTGAAAATTCCTTGTAAATTTTCTTAAACCTTTTTTTTATGAACTCCACAATCTGCTTGCAGAAAAACACCATGCAACACATGCCCATTCTGCCTGAAGGCATTCAATCAGTTTCTATATGCTTGGACTGTCTTGTCCAACTATACTGTATCTTTTTGCTTACAAATACCACAAAATGAACCCCTAATAAATCCCCATAGTTTGGAGGCAAATGAACATTATATCATTAACATATGGGTACATTGATACACAAAAAAATTATAATAACAAACGGTCATTTTCTGGTAATAATAGTGATCTGTCTGAAACGTCCTCCCTTGCAAAATTAAAGGCCTGTCTGAAACATCCTAGTCCAGAACATCTGTGTCCGAAAAGACCGTCAAATTCCAAACACAATGCTCCAGAAGGTCTAACCTATGGCAGACAGTAAACCAAATTAGAATATCCTGGCAACAAAGGTAGAAAAACTGAGGAGTAATGCGACATGAGGCAGAGGACTAAATGGATGAAAGAGAAACAAAGATTTAACACAACAGAGCAGTGTGACCACCCTTACAAAAATGGAAAGTACTCACATATATGTGCCTTATATGCCCCTTATAAGGGCCTTATATGTCCCTTATATTTCCCATATAAGTGCTGTGTATGTGAGTTATATGTATATTGCAGCTATATGTTTAGTCAGGCATTGTTATATGTGAGTTATAAGGGAGTTGTATGTTTGTTATATGTCAGTTATAAGGGAGTTGCACATGAGGCCATTCTGTACATTTCATTTATATGTGACTTGTATGGGAGATATAAGGGAGGTGAACGTGAAGGGGTTCTGTATATGTCAGTTATATGTCAGTTATAAGTTTATTTACTGTGAGCTTACTGTTCTATAAGATAGGACTTAGACATTTTCCAAGGGAACACAAATGCTGCAGAAACTTCTAAGTCCCAGCTCCATTATGGTTTTAAGAAAATGAATTATAATTGAATAATAAATACTGAAGAAGTATGTTAAAATGGGTATCAAAATAACCAGCTTCCTCAGAACTTTATGTATATTAGAAAAATAATACTATAAATAATTTTTTTTTCATCTGACTTATTCATTAAGAAGTGTAAAATATAGTAATCATGCATGCAGTAAAACATCATTTACACAAAACACAATACAAAAAAATAATTTGACTATATTTCACATTGGTTATAATTTGTGCCCTTGATAATTATAAGAAAAAATAATTCTTTTGGAATTTAGTGTATATACAAGTACTTCAGCATCTAATTGCAATTGATAACTACTTCATAAATACAGAACAAAGGGTACTGATGTAGTGTGCCACTGACCAATTATGGGAATACATAGGCATTAACCTAATATCATATTGGTTTTAGAAACAGCTCAGCACCCACACATTTTAGCAGTAAAATATTGCCACTGAAAATCAACAGCATTGATAAAAGCAGAGGTACTTAAAAAGAATAAGTATCTGCATTCTTATTGTGACAATAACCAGCATTCTAATCAGTAAATTTCACTAGTATATGTAACCTCCCCCCCCCCCAGCAGACAAGCTTGCTGTACAAGCACTCTCTGCAATGGGCCATTGACCTTACTGTACCCTGCCCTGGAATAGTGGTGACGTCACATGAATACTGTACAGGCTGTGCACAACTAAGGCATGCAGAGTCAGTTTACATCTGTGTGATAACATCCGGTAACCGTTAAGGGAGTACACACTTTGAAGAGAAGTTCTTTGTCAAGCTGCTCAAGCAGAAGGGGAATGTATAGCTGAAAAAATGTCTCATTGGTAAGTAATCTTGCATTATTTAAGTTATTTTTGCATAGTAAACCAGTGATTGCATAAAGATGACTTCACCTATCTTGGTTTGCCCTGCAAAAACAGAATTTGTGTGTTTCAAGATAACATTTTCTATTTGGTGGCCCATTTTTACAAAATACCACATTTTCTACAAAAAGCTGATGCTGTTGCCCCTATATCTATAGTGACAATGTGCATGTTCTATGCACCAACAGGAAGCTAAGAACATATTCTTTTCAGTGGTGCTATTTGCAATAGGGTGTGGAAAAATCAAGAGTCAGCAGCAGACCCTAAAGTTACATATTGATTTAATTTCTGAATGTCCCCTACCTGTGAAGGGTTGATCAGTTAACCTACATAAAGCTTAATCGGCACACAAATGCTATGAGTACCACATACTACCATTTTATTTGTTGAACCTATACATGGCTATTGACCATGTTATTATTTAGTTGAACTCTGGGTCATGAAAAGAAAAGCTGCTACAAGGTAATTATGTTCCTTTCCATTTTCCAAGTTGACTTGAATTTTTCTGTCTTGCTAGAGTGCCCAAAAGTTATAATATGATTAAAAATGTTTAATTTTACAATATTTATAAGTTTTTTTTCAGGCAAAGTAAACATTAACACTGTTGATCATTGCTGAATTTACAGCCACTGTCTCAATTTTGATGAATGCTTTTTTTATAAATTGAAGAGAGGTTTGCTGTACTCAACCAAAACATATCAACTAATCAAATATTTTTTTACTATTGGAGTCTATCACACAAAAGCTCCTAAATTAAGCTTTAATTTGGTAATATGCCTTTCTACATGTCATTTACATATACTGTAAACACCAATTAATTAACAATTTGACACATAACACACTATGTTTCATAACAACCCATAAACCATTCATAACCATATGTATGAATTTAATCTGAATTTGACATCAGAAGATCAAGAACACTCTTTATAAAGGTCATGAGCACTTTAAAGGGCTTGGTCCTCTGACTTTTCTTTTCCTTTGAAGTTTTTCTGACATATTCACTTTCATCACAAAAGAAAAAGCATAATAATTTGGGAATTTGTTTCACTAAGGATCAGATGATTTCATTAGGTACTGTTTTGATTCCCAAAGAGAAATCAAATCCGGTTCAATTTACAGGTTAATCAAGAGTGGGTTTTTATTCCACCTTGAATGATTTCTTTTTACATGTACATGTATTAGTGCCATTTCACCATAAAAGATCAAGACGTCATTTTGAACATTACTGATCACCAATATATCATTGATGTACTGTTTTAGTAATATTATTGATGTGAGGCCCTTTTTTAGTTAAATAATTTGTCTACTTAAATGTCAAAATATGCAAGACTCCATGTTCCTAATTATTTATTTCCAACAACCTTTGTTTCTATGATTTGTAATGATTTCTTTACTTTTCTTAGAACCAGTATGAAGAAATGGTGCAGAAAGTATAAGGAGAGCCCAGATATCTCCAGCCCTTGCATGAATTGTCTGGTAAGCATATTCAGTTAATCATATAAAGGAACATTTAAATCTTTTAGCAAATGGGAAATGTTATGAATTGTAAGGTTTTTTTTTTATCAAATAGCTGGAACTTACCATATTTGAAGTGCAAATTTGGTGGTTAACATTTATTGTGCATATGGGATATTAATATAACTGCTTACATGTTAAAATTGTTTCAACTGAGTAACCTACTTTCTGAACCTATGAGCATCTTTAGGCCACAGTGTCTGTCCCGTGACCAGTATATTTAATAATCTGTATGTTTGTATATACTCTGTATAACTGGAAAACTCTTCCTCTGTTAGTAATTGAGAAGTCCAACTGTGTTAAATTATAATCCTAAATGTTAAACAGGCATATTTTCAGAACATTTAAAACCCCTATATAGAGAGCAGATGTACTTTCAGTGAAATAAATTCTTTTCATTTTTTGACTTGTGTGTTGCCTCCAGATAAGGTAAACTAATGTTAATGTTAAGAAAAGCAATACTATGCATCAATGTCAAAAGATTATCTTTAAACTTATGTAATAAAATAATTAATTTGAGCAATAATGACTATATGTGTATACTTAGACTGGTAACATTTGTTTTTGCAGGTCAAACAGGAGGGGACTGAAAAGGATTTAGACTGTGGCAAGGCTGTATATTTCCTTCCAGCCTTCATTCCCTAAAATGACAACACTCTCAAATCTGAATGAACCAGGGAGTTTTAAAAATCTTATGAAAATATTATTTTCAGTTTACAAATGTGTAAATAAACACTAATTTTGGCTATTGTATTTTCTTACTTTTATGTTTCATGTGTTTGCGTCCATGTGACTGTGTGAAGTTGATGACCCCCAGTGTGACTGCAGGCCAGCATTGATTTCAAGGAATTGCACAGTGCAGGAAGCTCACCACACACACACACAAAGCTTAATTTCTATCATCTAACGTAATTGCTTGTGGAATAAAGAAAAGAGTAAACACCTTTCAAAACAGAACATACAACAGATAGTAACTGAGCTATTGACAAACAGCACAGAAGGTGCATACACTGGACTTGTATGTGAGTTATATGTCATTTATAAGTGACATATATGGCACTTATAAGTCCCATATATGTCACATATATGTCACATATATGGGAGTTATAAGGCACATATATGGGAGTTATAAGGCACATATATGGGACATATATCGGAGTTATAAGGGACATATATGGGATATATGGGAGTTATAGGGGACCTATATGTGGAAGCCTTATAAGTGACATATAAGGCCCATATATGTGACATATAAGGCTCCTACCTAATTTGCATATAAAATCCATATACCAGACATATATGTGACATATATGGGAGTTATAGGGTTGGATATAAGGGACATATATGGCACATATATGTGCCTTATATGTGCCATATAACTTTCACATATATGGCACTTATAAAAATGTTCGGTAAGGGCATGTACGTCAGCTGAGCTGAAACAACTTGCGCTCATAACTGACACTGTATGACACTGTAATCTGTATGAGCTTAAGGCCATTCCTTATGTATCAGCATAGATAGGCAGAAATATTATACAGCAAACTCTACCATCTTCTGTTCCCTGTTGGGTCCTTCATCCTCATCTAACGAGCACATCTCAAATTAAATAAAGACCTCTAATTAGGTTGGTGTCACATTTAATCTTCCTTCCACTCAGTTTTGTGACAGTTATTGATTCTGGAACAAATTCAGTCAATTCTAGATAAAAGATAATAGTTTCAAGGGTTGAAACAACAAATTAAATATTTGATGTGTTGTATCAGCTTTAATAAGTGATTCCACAAGATGAATTAAAAAGCCTGAATAAGGAAATTCTATTCACTTTAAATTTTATCAGAATTCTTTGTGTGACTGCTATTGAACTGAACTGGTTGACTTTCAATCAATATCAATACTTTTCATAATTAAAAAAAATAATATTAATAACATTTAATCTAATATAGCAAGACTGCTAAAGAAGCAGTTTTCTGTCATGTTATCTTTTTATTGTTGAAAATTATTGTTGAAAATTATATGTGCTGCTGAATTATCTTGCACAGCACAGACCAGAATACATCCTGAATGTCCTCAATTAGAAGCCAAGTTTTTAAGAACCTCCTGCCTTATTTAGTGGGTGGATTGAAGAGGCAAATTTCATCTCAAATGTTATGTATGGAGTCAATCATTGTTGGTCTACTGGTTTCAATTCAGTGGAATTTCATTTTTGTTCATGCTTTATTAGTTTTTATTGTTTCATAGGTTTTTTTTTATCAGTTCAGTAGTTATCAAGTAATCCTGCTGACAAACAATCAAACTTATAAAACATAACACTGTGTTATTTTATATAGACTGCAGTTGTTCTGTATCTCCTTCACTTTAACCGCTGCTTTATACAGCAAGATTCTCGGGGTTTCACGACCAGGTGAATTCTAATCTGACCCTGGAGAATCGGGTCAATCACACTGTGCATCCAAATCCAAGTAGCAAACCCATGATATCTGGCTCTCACTGGTTTAATGCACAATGTGACACCTTGCTCTCATCAGTCTGATTACAATTCTTGGCCCTGTGGCAGGCCTAGTGTAGTAAACCAGTAAAACTTGCCATACAAAGCAGCACTTAGAGTGAAGAAGATCAGGAATGACAGCAGTGAATAACCCTTGAGTAAGAAGTGCAATAAAACCTGTGAAGGTAATTACTGTAATATTTTTTAAGAAAAGTAACCTTTAACCAATCACACAAAGAACAACTGCTATGACCAATTATCCTGCCATGAACTAAAAAGGTGGTTCCAGAATAATTACATGAATATTGCATTGTTTCATGCATGAAGGAGTATAGGTTTTTAAAAAATGCTTCTGAAAGAATATTGTAGATTCCATGATTTGCTTTTTCCATAATGAATTCAGTCTTGATACATACGCATTTCATGACTTATATACATTAAGAGATGCTTTAAATAGGAATCAAATTTATTGGGGCAGTGCCTTTTATTTCTAAATTCAGCCATAACTAGAACCTACTATTTTTAGCTGGTGTATATAACACCTATGTACCAGCTACCTCTAGACAAATAAATATTTGAGGAAGCTAGCTTGCATCTCAAGGGGTTTCACGACTTAAATTCTATTCCAATCTGTCTTTTTAAAAATTGTCACGGCAACAAAAAATCAATTGGAGGCTGATGGATCAGGATTTAAGGAGCACGAACTGTCACATCTCGTATTGGGGCTCGGTAAACAACATCAGATTCTCCAGGCCTCGTGATAAAGGAATGTCACAGCGACTGCTGAGAAATCTGTGTGGACTGGCCACCCTGCTGGCTCACTGACACAGGAAAATGGATGTGATATTAACAGGACACTGTCTGCCATTGGCTGCAGAGAGCAGATGCTCCCCTGCACCAGTACTCACATCTGACCATCTCACAATATGGTACCAGAACTGTTTGTTCCAGTTTACATCCTTTTTTTCAAAGCATCAGGATATATATAGTTATTCAACCTTGATTCATCAACTTTTATTTTAGGATACATAGTTTGACAGCTTGGGTAAAATTATTGTTTTAAAATGAACACTATATTATTAGGGATATATTATAAGGTGACTGTTCAATTAGTAATATAAACAGAGTTTATCAGTTTACCTATTAACAGTGGATACATAGTTCAGTATGGAACTGCTTTTGAGCAACCTCCTGCAGTCAAGGACCCCATTACTAACATTTGTTTGTACTGTTTAATGTTATTTGTTGTAAATATTAAGATCAGAGTAGAATTAAATTAAATTTAACCACAAGACTGTCATCTTCACTTGAAACTTAATTCTCAAGTCAAGTGTCTGACCAGTGACAATAATGAGAAGCAAAAGTAAATTAAAATTTTGGTTACTGCATTTGGTTGAGCAACAGAAAAAAAAATGAATTTGTCCATGAAGACATGGACATATATTTGGTGATATATAAGTATACGCTGATTCCTACCTCTTTCTTCAAAACTCCAGATGGACAGTCTTTCATAAAATCCTTATACCTGAAGAATAAGAGAAAATATATTAAGAATACAAGAAATTTAAAATACAAAATTTTAGTTACATGTAAATATTTAATATATGTGCAACATCATGTCATATAGGAATTACACAAATTATGAAATGTTTGGCCAAGTCTGCTAATCCATAATATCCCAAATGACATATAAACTTTCATGTGTTGACAGCTCACTTATCCATTCATCCATTTTTTTATGAGTCTCCTGCAATCTACCACTAATAGTACATCATTACACTTGTAGACAGTTTCTGATATTTCTAGGAAATTGCAGCCAAAAACCTGTATTTTTTTGGTTTACACCTGTTATAAAATTAGGCCTGTAGATATGTAAAAACTAACAGATTGAGTTATTTCCCTATGTACCAAAATTATCGCTGGATTTTTCCTCATTTTCCACTGACATTATTCTCAAAATCTCTTCCCTTTCCTTGAGCAGAAAAAGAAAAATTCATCTTCCAGGTTTTTCAAGATTTCTTTGATGGCTGGAAATGTTTTATTTTTTTTTAAAGACACCATCAGAGCACATAATGTATGGGAGAGTACTGCATTGGCAAATTCCATCTTCAAGTCATTCCCCTCTGGCAGGCAGTCTATAAGCTAGACTGGCATGTTATTGTCAGCTTAAAATACTCTCGCCACCTGAGTTAAACACTTTTTTAAAACCCTTTTCATATGTCATAACAAATAGATTGATGCAAATCAAAAACACTCAGCTGGAATGTAACCTGATTCTGGCATATTTGCACAACTTTACGGGATGAGGGAAAAAAATTCAATGATCATTGAAGAGCTGGCTGGTGTAACTATTTATATTCTGCAGATCAATGTGAAGCTCTCCCAGAGGCGCTCCAGGAAATTAAATGAGTCACATTATACAGTTATAGTACCCTATCTGGGCACCGTAGAATCCAAGTGACCAATTCGTCAGGATATCACTGCCCTAGATGATGGTGGGAACTGGCAAAACATGCTATTTAGTTTCATTTGTCTGAAGACTTATGGATGCCGAAACTGGCAGTGACAGCTATTCTACGATAAAGCCAATAATATTTCCGGCATGATATAATGCAGGTAGAACTGTCACGGGGTACTTGGACAGGCACACGCCAGTACCTAAGTGCCTCACTGATCATGAGTATTACAAACACACAACCTACAAAAATCCTGTAGCATGAATAAATGACAAAACAGATCTCCAGAGATATATAAGCCATAATGTTCCAGCTGGTTTTACTACATAGTGAATGACTCTTAATTGCATGTTATTTATTTAACATGTTTAAATATGATAATGCAATAATACCAGCATACTGGAAATCAATTTGACAGACTGAATCTTGATGCAAAGCATCTTTTGGCAGGAAGTATTATTAGAATCATATCATATTTTTCGGGGAAAAAATGTTAGAAATTTTCCACAATAAAGAAACTAGTGTTAAAATAAGAGTGACTATCATTTGCACATTTGACTATCATGTTTTTTTTAAAAATAGTATTATATATTATTACAGAATCAGGTCAAGCTGGATAAGCTGATTGGTTTTAATACATGATGAATTGCTCTTGTTGAAATATTATGACTGACATGTAAAATCATGATCTATAAGGGATTTAACCTTGAAAGGAAATTGTCTAAAATGCATCTAGGTTCCTTCTATGGAGTCCAGTGAAACCTGGCAACTATGACCACCAACGATAACTCGATAAAGTGGTCGCATTTTCAAGGTGGTCATTGATAGGTTTGATATAAAGTGCAAAATGAATTGGGACTGTGAAAAGTAGTCTTTATTATGAGGTCGTTGCTAACAGAGGTGGTTGTTCAGCCAGGATTAACTGTATTACATTTAAAACATCATATATCCTAGATCCATTCTGAATTTATGGAATTTAAATCACAATGGACTTTGTTGGTTTTCATTGTATTTAAATTTGTAAGTGCTATCCTTGGTGTATGTCAAAATATTTTTCTTTATTGTTCATTATATATGTAACTAATCAAGCTTGAATAAAATAAATCGATCAATGATAAAATTAGTCATGGTAAACTCAGAATCATTTGCCAGAGAGGTGCATTATGTATTTAAATGTAAAATTATTGGAACTTTTACAGGCTAGAATGACCAAATAAGTGTCTTTGTTTGCGTTGAATATAACTTACCCTTAAGAGTATAATAATTAATTAACATTTAAAGTGCGACAGACATGAAAGAGTAGCAGAATCACTTTGATGTTCCATCATATATCAGTTACTTGGTTTCTTTTTCATAATCGATCATCGGTTTAAGCAAACCTATTGATAAGCGATTTATTATCGGTTAAGGCAAATATAAAGAAACCTGCAGTTATCCGTGAAACTTTACTTTCTTAACGCAAAAAAAGGAAGTTTTTGCCTTTTTATTATATTTTCCTTTTATTGGTTAAATATGCTTTTAAAAGTTTCATTTTAATTATTCATAATAATCAAGAATTAAACGATAATCCAGGACATCTACTTGCTGCCTAGACATGGATAACGTCATTTTAACGCCATATAGCCCATATTATGCAATGTACATCTGTATACAAAACTCCCTGCTAATTCTGCTGCTCCTTGCCAGTTCACAGAGGTTTTATTACCTCCTCCGTTCTCGCATCTACCGTGTCATACTCCGTAACATAAGGAAGTTACTGGGAACGCAGACTCATTATCATGATAATGATGTAATTGATAGTTGCCTTTGGTAATCGAGCGCTTGAAAGTGGCAGCAAACTGGCTGACTTTCGTTAAAACTCGATGATCAGCCAACCACTAACAAATGATACCATGATCATTCTACTAATCAATAGCACCACAAATTAGTCTTATCCAGTTATTATTTGCATCTGATAAACATTATATTTCACCCAATAATGAAAAAATAAATGTTTAACAGCATAAATAAAATCTTTCCATTTAAAAAAGATCATATAATCTTAACTTATATCCAAAATAAATATCCTTGGCTGGCAAATATAATAATTTTTGGTAATTTAAAAAAAAAGTGAAATATTCACCTGACTGGCCATTTGAATGACTGAAGATCTCCAATTCACAATACCTTAGACAGGTAGTATTCAAATATTGAAAAAAAATAATTTGGACAAAAATACAGGAAAACTTAGATTTAACTACATAGGAGCATTCACTTACCACTGACGTAGTTCCTTCTTGTTAACTGGAATGACAAAAAAATTCATCATATTAATATAAAAGATTAACATGTTTCATTAACCAGTAATGCTAACATCAGTAAAATATATAAATGTATAATATGATAATGAAACATAAACCTAAGACCAAGCTGAAATTTGTTAATAAAATGTGACAACTTCCTCATTGTATGACTCCATTTGTTCTTAAAATAAGATCTTAAAAAAAATAACACTTAATATAGAAACACATTTATATGCAAATTATTGTATGTTAATTAATATGCATATAAAATAAAATATTCTGGTTTTAGGCAGGTGTGTAAAAGCTGCAGGTGCATATTCCAATAAAGTGTTTCATAGATGATCTCACATCTCAAGCACAGTGTATGAAACTGGGTCACTCAGATTCTCATTCTCTCTCTCTCTCTCTCTGATCATTTTGTGGGAAATTAGCCTATAGGAAGGAAAAGGCCATAAAAAATTCTTGAGTTGATAAAGATCAACTTGTTGATACATAATTTGAGCTTTTTTTATTTTCCCTGTTTGCAATATACATGCTACCCAAAGGTATTACTTTAAAACAAGGGACCCATGGGTCCAGGCTCTCAGCTGATTGTGACAGTTATAACTGCATCACCATAGACTTTTTGAAGTTGTAATAAAAATACTATCCTCAGTGCTCAGGAACTAGGGCTCAATGACTGGGGGGGGGGGGGGGAGGGGGAGAGTTAAAACAAATTTGGATATAAATACAGAATACAGAATTAAATTCAATGGTGCTTACAGGGACTGGTGGGAGTTACAGCATCTCTGCTTATTTGTAAAGGATAAAATATAATTCAAATGAAATTATTTTTAAATATTTAAAAACAGGCAGAGAGATGGAAAACAAAGCAAATAACTTTAATTTCCATTCTACTGAGACAGGAAAATAATGAAAAATTATTTGCATTAGATTCTTTTTTTTCTTTTGTTATGTCATATTTTTAAGTTTAAAAATTTTACAATATATTTACAGTATATCATATATATCTGGATATTTAAATTGATTTACAAAACTAAATTGGATCAACATTTATACTTAATTTAGTCAGGTAACACCACATTAAGCACAAAAATATATTTTTTTTTTATAATTTTATTTTTAAATTTGCAAAGCAATAAATATATGAAAAAAAAAAACACTCCAGAATTCACAATTTTAAATTGCACCTTTATTTATCCATGATTTGTTTCATATATTATCAAATTATGCCTACTGATGGGTTAAATTATATTTTGTTTAATTATTTAAAAGGAAATAATTTCTTAAAAATGCTTCATCAGAACAATGTGGCATCTCTTTGATTACTTCTTGAATTAATACTTCAAGAACAGTTATGCACACTGGATCAAAAACAGCTTTACATTCAAAGAAATACAGTTGACAATAACAAACCATGTATTGCAATATAATTGGTGGTGGTGGTGGGGGGGGGGGGGACTGGGGAAAGGGTGTTAGGGCCATGAGAATAAGTGTATGTTTATTACAGCAGGCAAGGCTGTATTGAGCAAGAGTGGGGTCTTGGATATACAAAATGCAAATACATTAGAGCATCTGAAAAACTTCAATAGTCTGAAAAATTTTTATGCTTTTACTTTAAAATTTCAGAATTCAACAGATTATAAATCCACATGTATCCCAGCTGTGAAAAATAAATTTTATATACTTATGAGAAAAATATGTGCCATGGTCAAATTTGGGCAAAATTTAAGGTACCAATTTTATATTTTTGCTAATATTTTAAAAAATTTTAAAAGATTTTGATCTAATTTTGGGTGTACTATTAAATTTTGATTAATTAAAGTTATATTACTGAAAAAAGTCCCTAGCTTAAACATTTTTTTTGTGTTAAGTGACCAAATATTTTTCCTGATTTTTTACAAAGTGCAATATGTTTGGGCCCATAACTTTTTAAATTATATAATACAGACCTAATTTCTGGCATGTACATAGGAACTTTATAGAGGAATATTAATGGTAAATATGAGGAAAAACAGATGAGTGGTTTTGATATTAGGCAGTCCTGAAGTGTGAAAATAGGTTTTAAATATAAATTGAGGTTTTCCTTAATTTATTTCTCAAAGGAACAAAGTCACAAAGACCCAGTTTTCGACTTGGTAGGAGACCTTGGGGTCATCCAACATTAGGCTGAATTTTGGATTCCTAGGTCTTACGGTTTCAAAACGTGCCACATCTATGGACTGACAGACGGACAGACAAAGGGACAGATGACAGACAATGGACCACAACTATAAATATGTTGTATTTCAATTAAAACATGTACTCTTTCTCTGATCTCATTCTTTCTCTCTCTCTCTGTCTGTCTCTTTCTCTCTCTCTCACTGTATAGGTGTATGTACATTTATATAGGTATAATGGTTCCCCTACAGATGAATCATTATAGTGTATGAAACAGAATTTTTCAACAAAAGAATCATTGCAATTAATGCAACACAGAAACATTTACTCTTGATTTATTCTCAGTTTAAGCTAAAACATACATAATATAAAATTTCATTGCCTGTCCTTGCCAAAAATGTTTTATAAGTTACACAGATGTGAAAGTTATATGGAACATTTATGAAAAATATATTATCTGACTGTACAATATGTAAAAATAAAATGTCCCTTAGACGTGAGATTGGAAGACTGATTTTTATTTATTTCTAATTTAGGTAAATGGCGTTTCCTTGCGTTACACCTTCTTATTAGTGTGGGGTAAGGGAGTGTGTTGAGGTTATTGTCAGGTAAGCTGTCCATCACACAACTGTAGATCCTGATCTCGACATCAAAAGCTGATTTTCCCGGCCCTCCTTTGTGTTACCAGCATCACAGCAAGCCATCCAGCCTTCACAGACACTAGACTGACAAGCGTAAGCCCTATTTTCTGCAAGTAATATTACTGGGACAATGGTGAGATTGCGCCGATGTAAGCAAATACTTTAGTTATTTTCTACTCCAGTGGAACTGAATCAATCCCGCAGCTTAATACAACGCTATTCATTCCATTCTGTGACCAAAAATAAATAAACAAAAATTAGGGCTGTCCACTCAAGGCACTGCATATTTGATGCTGCTGATTATTCCTGAGCCATGACATGATTAATGGATGTCATTAGGTTTCCACTTTACTGATCTATACACCATTATTCTTATTAATGGAAAGAGTATCTGGCTGAGCAGAACTGTATGTAGGTAGACTGGTCAAGGACATGTTTAAATGAGTAACTGATTTTTTTACTTTTATTCCGAGGCACCTTCCATAAAAACAAATGTATTAAGGCTGCAGCATTAAATCATGCTTCAGATCCAGGGTGCACTGGTTGATTCAGGAAAAACTGGCTTAAAGAATAAGCATTCTCCCAGAAGAATAAAAATAATAGGAAAATACACGGACCTTTTCATATGTCATTAATCACTGGTGTGAAAAATAAAAAGGTAAATTTGCAGAAGCCGTATGGTTGACTAACATTCTTAGAGGTGGAAAGGGGCTTCATTGTAATATGGTGTGTTAAAACTGAACCCCAGTATTTCTTACTGACCTACTATGAAATAATATTACTACAACAAACTTTGAATCAGGAATGAGCATATTTTTGTAAGGCAACAACAGTTTCGTTTTGACATATGTTTACCTGTGAAAAACGCTTTAGGAATTTTTTATCATTATAATATTTCATTCATGGTATCTTAGAAACTAAGTATTATCTCCCCTACCAGAAATATTTTGTTCATTTCTTAATGAATTCTTAGTCATAATAATATTTAGTTGAGTATCCTGGAAAAGATTAACCATCTAAAATCCTTAAAACATGAAGAAATGTCTGACATACAAGGATGTATTTGTCTTTGAAAGGAATTTTCTGTGGGTTAAGGCTGATATTTTATTATATTGTTTTGATTATCTAAATTATGGTAATGTTTACCCCTCCAGAAATCTTAGTCAGAGATGAGAACAAATCTCTAATAATATAAATGAGGCAATAACTGATAGTGATTTGTTGCCCTGGAGTGCAAATTTACGTGGGTTTAATTGGGATGGACGTTTTTGACTAGCTCTGCTTTGAGGCATCATGATAAAAGATGACTTTTATCTTCCTATACCATCTATCAACTCTTAACAGTATCTACTTTTTACAATTCATGAGTCCCCAACATTGAACAGGGTTAAAATATCCCCCCCAACTTCCCGGCAACTATCTGTCCAAAAACAACAGCTGTGACAGTGTATACTAAAACTACCACAGAACCCAAAAAATCAATTCCTATCCCAGGGAAAGTCCAGAACCCTGACTTTCAACCTCATTATTTCTCTGATGAATACCCACATTTCTTCTATTAAGATTGTTTTTCATGGATATTTTCTTATACTTTACTGATAAAGAGACTTTTTTATCTTTTCTATTACGACAAATTAAATTCTTATACTCTCCAGGTAATTCTAATCATACGTATATCACATTTTCTTTATGCTAGCTAGTTTCCCTGGAAGGTTTCATTAGTCTTGCAGTGATTTAATCCAAAGTACAGATTACAAATTAGGTATGTTTAACCCTCCATCTACATTTATAATGTACAGAATACAAATACTACATGTACAACTCTCCAACTTCATTTATAATGTACAGAATACAAAAAACTTGATGTACAACTCTCCATCTTTATTTATAATGTACAGAATGCAAAAACTACATGTATAACTCTCCATCTTCATTTATAATGTACAGAATACAAATACTATATGTATAACTCTGCATCTTCATTTATAATGTACAGAATACAAATACTATATGTACAACTCTCCATCTTCTTTTATAATGTACAGAATACAAATACTAGATGTACAACTCTCCATTTTCATTTATAATGTGCAGAATACAAATACTACATGTACAACTCTCCATCTTCTTTTATAATGTACAGAATACAAATACTATATGTATAACTCTCCATCTTCAATTATAATGTGCAGAATACAAATACTACATGTATAACTCTCCATCTTCTTTTATAATGTACAGAATACAAATACTTCATGTATAACTCTCCATTTTCTTTTATAATGTACAGATTACAAATACATATATATCACTGACATGAAAATGAAAAGTATGCATCATCATATGTGTTATACAGCGTAATGGAAAACTACATGTGGTTTACACTAGCTGGCACTCATGTAACTGATATAGTTTATGTGACTGTGTGATGTAGGTTTTAGTTTACATTGCTTAAACAGACCCTAGATGCCTAGGCTCTTTGATACAGATATAGTCATTTTAATAATGAAGTGAAGGGACAGATATATCCATCCCGAAAAGACACAATTTCATATACTACTTGTATCTACATGGATATATGTGTGTGTGTGTGTGTGTGAGGGTGTGTGTGTGTGGAGGGAAGAATGAGAATCTCAGAAGATCCAGAATCTTCCTGTATGGGAAGAATGGGAATTCTCATTTTTCCCTAGGAAGAACAGGAATCATATCATACTATCTCTTGATTCTCATTTTTCCCAATTGAGAAATCTAGTTTCCCAGGAAGAATGGGAATTCTCATTTTTCCCAGGAACAAATCCTTTTTATGGGTCAGAATCGTTCATTTTGCAAAATTTACTGTTATAAGCAGATTTTAATGATATCAGTTGACCATTGTAAAAAGATTTATGAGATGGCCCGGGAAGAACTTGAAATATTTCATTCCATCTTCTGGTTCTCATTTTTTTCAGGAAGAATGAGAATTCTCATTTTTCCAAGGAAGATTCTGGATCTTCCCAGATTCTCACTCCTCCCTCTCTCTCCATATATGTATATACATACATACTAACATGCTATACCTATGTCTATATCTATATCAATAGCCTTAACTGCTATGTGAACTCAGCTTAATTAAGCAATAGCAGAGTTAAAAGTTTTACAGAGCCTGCATGCCAAAGGTCAGCATTGGCTTTTATTTTGAAAAAGAAAGAGAAAGAGACCTTGAACGCCATAAGTATAGCACTCTTATTGTTTCCAACAAGCCTATAAACCTGAAGCTGATGTCAGTTTTATCTCCTTTAATGATATTAAAAGATGCAGCAAATTATTGTTATTTTGCTTACCAATGTCTCAAGAATTTCAAAGACTCATTTAAAATACATCCTCTGCAAGCCAGCAGCTTTACAAACAAATTTCAAACCCTGTCTTGTCTGAATGCCACCCCAGAATCAGACCATGGCTGAGCTGCATCAACAGACAACACTGCCCTTGACACAACTGACCACTCCTGATGGGACATTACTATGCTGTCCTCTACTGATGAGCTCATGTGGCTCTCGTGACCTGCTGAGACCACGTGAACACCAGACTCTGTATGACCAAATATTGTCCAAGCCATACAACAATAAGCCTCATTAGCTTATGGCCAGAGTGAATACCCCTAAATCATCCCATGCACTCACTCTCTGAATAACTGCTTAAATCAATGTAGTTTTATTTATTTTCTATCTATAACTTTTCCATGTTGACCTCATTTATAGCCCACTTAAAACCGGGCGCCCAATGATGTTGCCAGATAATGGTTCTAAAGTGCCAATCATACAAGTATTCTACTGGATATATACCTGAATATATTATAAAGATAGATAAAATACTAGTCTAATGCATCTGAGGCTAATGTACAGATGATGCTTATCTAGTGATGGTATATATGCACATATACATGACACTGTTTGCTATATTCCTATATGGGCCATAAATATTACAATCAAATTGTTCGAGTGGTAGATTCCTCAAACAGCACTTGGTTATGTGCTGCAATTGTTCAGGAGCTCCTTTCCTATATTGTTTGCTGGATTTGCCAGGACAAAGAAATATCAAAACAATTAGAGTGGTTTTGCAGGTTTAATACTTGAATACAGAGTATGAGAAACCCTGCTAACACTGGTCATTTTGTTACTTTCGCCTGTGTGTTTATTAGTAAAACCTCTAATGTTTTATCTAATATTTATGGATCTAGTGTGAAGTAACATGTCACATGTTGGTAGTAACTTGGTTGTGCATGACTCTGACCTTATCCCTATGAGTATCTTTGACTGCTTTACCCTTAATTCACATCATGCCTCTGTGTTTCTTATTATAATTTCATGACAATCCTCTGTGAAATGTTCTTGAGACCTGGAGATTCTTTGTGCAGCTGGTTAACCAATGGCTGGATGTGCACTCTACAAAATGTTCATGAAAAGATAGACAAGCATGCCTGACACTAAAGATTTCTATTGGATGCTTGGTTCTGAGGGTCTGAACGTCAGCAATACCTAACCTCACACTTCAATATGTTAAACATTTGTTCTAAATGATGGCTACCATGCTTTAAATTCTTAAAGCATTCTACTGTTGATGAGTAGGTTTTACTCTTACTTCTCTGATTTTACCAAAATGAGTAATAAATATACTTAGAATAAGTGAAGCACTGGTTCTGACTAGATTTTACACACTCTCTGGAAGAACACTTCCGACCCTGATCAGTAAACATTCCTGGGATTCACAGGGGCATCACATATCGTCATTTGGGACTATGTTCAGTTATCTTGCAGGCCCATAGGACAATTATTACCTCATTATCTGGAGTGCCATTTCAACAACAGCTCTCATTTACACCGCTCTCCTGCATAATGTCATCCACTGTTGTATAATTCATAACAATATATTCCACTCTCACTCTTACATATGGTACCTTTTCAGTCAACTGTTCCTAACACTACAGGGCACCCTATCCCAGCATGCCCATAAAGCACGTGTTTGTGCCTAGTCTTGTAGACATTCACTGTAATAACAAGTATTATCAGGTAGACCTAAAAAATGTCTTAGTTTAGTGGTAGGCCATTTCAACAACTTAAAACTAATTTTTCTAATAAAAATTAAAATGATATGCAAAATAAAAACATATTAACATTTTAACCTTATGTGGACATGGCCAATGGGGATAATAGTCAGTAGCTTGCTGTGAGTAATTAAAACAGTGACATAATACTTACCTAGAGTGTAGATTTATAAGTGTAAAGTTTAAGCAGAGTAATAAAACATTTAAAGGCCTGTCAAAGGTAAATGACCCAAAAAAATGAGTAAGTGCTCTGGAAAAGAAAAGAGTAGCCTTCTTTGAAATTAAGAGTGAAAAAGAGTAAAATTAACATCAATTCCTCATTTGTTTATCACAGACTGAATAATGGTGTGCTTTGCATACTATGTATGTGGTAATATACACTCCAAAAGTCAGAAACATACATTTACACAGTGCACATTTCCCTACATTAAGATAAAGGTAAAAATAATTATCAAAATGTGATAAATGCTAGACATTCGCAGACAAAAAATTTGTGAAGTGTCCCAATTCTTGTTCTAACTGGATTGTAATATATCATATAAAGCAGGATAGAATGAGTATATATAAAAATTCTTTCATAGAGAAAAAGAGGAAACAATAGCACTGCAAACATGCATAATATGTCTTGTGACCTCTGACCTCATTAAATATGTGCAAAATTTGCTGAGGAATGAAAAACTCCAACGGTTAATATGTAGGTGCAGCCAAAGTGCGGTGACCTATGACCTCATTAAATAGGTGTGGATTTTGCTGGAAATTGAACTTAGGTGAGACATTTTATTGATTAACATTAACGTTTTATCAAAATCCTTTAAATTCATCATAAGTTCAAGTTATCACGGCAAAACCACAATGTAGCCTAGTGACCTGGTATACCATAATACTCCCTTCAAATGATGGGTGTATAAAAAGAAGTGCTCCTAAAAAACTGTGAAAAACAGAGTAATAAGCATAATTTTCAGTAAATCCTCAAAAAAAGTTATGCTTTGACCTGATTAATACAAAATAACTCGACATGAACATTCCAGATGGTTCACATTTCTATTATTTATAGACCTGGTCTGAATACTGGAAACAAAACTTTTTTTTAGGCCAAATGAAACTCTACAATGTTAGTGAACTTGCATGGAGCAATTTTTGTGACCAGTCCCTGACAAAAACCTAGGGTTATTATTTTCAAGGTGAAACATTAAAAGAAAGTACTGATCAAACACATCCAGTACTTTGCTGGTTTAGAATGCATGTTTCCTTGGTAGGCAAACTTACCTTAAACTAAAAAAAAACATGTTAATCTGCAATACTTTTGCAAGAGAAACAAATATTTAAATAATGGCAATTAAGATATAGCCTAGTAGCCAGAGAGATGTCAGGAGTGAGAATGCTGCAGGCTTAACTGGAAGGCTGAGCCCCACAGCCATGTCTCACTCACAAACAAGAGCATCTTATGGAGGGCTCCTCATTGTTATAATCCAACAATGGGGGTGCTTTTACAAACTCAGTAGTGTCAGTACTTCCAGGTATTGTAGACACTGGTTCTGGTTTACAGCCCTGAAAACTGAATTCTGCAGATGTGTATGCTTTGGGTGAGAAATAGTACCTAAGAATTAAAGGTGGTTACCTCCACTAAACATTAAACAACCTCTTAACTCTAAAACAATTAAATAATTTAAAATCCTGACTGAGGGATGAATAATTACATATCATTCTCATCATATAGTTTCCTTCATCCTACCCTAACAGACAGTGGAACCTGCTGGCAATAAACTTATTCTTCGAAAAATAATCTGGACTCGCAAACAGGATAGCTATTACCCACCTTGAACTTGAGAAAACACCACCATGCTACTGGCAGAAAAAAATCTTTGCATTTATATCATCATCTCACCAATTTACCTCAGAGGAACGGTGGCAGGTATTGAACAAGCCACCTTCAGCTCATAATTAACTCAAATGCCTCACCAGAAACCTACATATCATTGCCCCTTGTGTAAAAGCCTTGCTCCCTGTCTGAACCCTATTCCCTTCAGTTGATCCCTGAGTAACGCAGCCACCTGACTATAATGGCCAGTCATGATCAAGGTCTGCATACATGTAGAATGAGTTTATTCTGTATCATTTGAAAAAAAATTCTCACATGTTCAATTCCAGCAGCAGGCCTTTTATTTGTAATTGGAATTAAAACAAGCTTCCCTCAAACTGAGATAATTAACCATACAGATTTTACAGAGCAAGAAGAAGGCTGATTGGACAGAAAGAAAGATTATGTTTGATGAACCTACCTGTGTCATTGCCAATATATGGTTTTGTATTTGGTGACAATTAATTAAACATTGCTTCAGCTATATTTAGGAAGTATCAATGGTCTGATTGAAGATTCAAGTATTGGCAGGGGGAATCATTCACAGATATTACAGCATGTTGGAGTCAAAAAAGCATGAAATGTAAAAAGTTGTCATGTAGGCTGGATAGAGGTATGTTTCAATTTTTTGTTAGTCTGTCTTGTCACCAAGATATCCAAAGAAATTAAGTGTAGATTTTATATAAAATGTTTGTGGGGATGCAATGCTAGGATGGCATTTTGTGGATTCACAGTCTTCTCTGCTCATATATAAGCAGAAATATGTGAAACGATTTAGGTGGTTGGAGAGAGGTACGTTTCACTTTTGTGTTTTAAAAATATATTTTGTCTCCAGAATATCTTAAGTTTCTAGGAACAGATTTCAGATAAAAAGAACATTGGTAAAGGTAGGACCTACACAGTTGGTATATTCAAGAAAATCAGATTCTATCACAATAATTAGTGATAAATGACCTACACACAGATGAAACAAAATGAAAAGTTTTAAAGATGAAACAAATGCATTATCGCCACTATGACCTTAATAATTGTATCAAGGTTATCCAATGTTCGAATTTGAACTAGCCCTTGATAAGATGCATAAATGCTGCAAGTTTGGTGACTGTACCTCTAATTCTTTCTGAGTTATTGCGTTAACAAATGTGTGACAAACTTATGCCCCCCCCCCCCCCCCCCCAACAGCTCCTTTGGAGACGGCAGGGGACAAAAAAAATTGTTACAGGAAATATATTCAACTCTGTGTTATTTTTATAAGCATGCACCATTTAAGGGATTAACATTTCTGGTAACCCCCTTGAAAGCAGGCAAAAGTTCATGTGTTTTGTCTCTACCAGGAAAATTAATTAAAATTGTCAATTTAATCCACAATGTTGTCCATACTTGCCAAGGTCAGTGGAACAATTTTTTATGTGGCCTTACTGGAAGCAGGATATTTTAACTGTTAATCATGGGATGGGATACAATTCAGATGTGGTCAGGTGCACCCTTTTGGTGGGTTCAAATTAAGGTTTGCATTTGACCTGGGTAAAAACAAATTTGACCAAACCCAGAGGGTAACACCTGGGTTAAAAGTTGTTTACCCAAGTTTTACCCGTGTTTGACACAGGGTTTTACCCAGCATATAACACAACCTTTTTCCAACATTTATTTGCTTTTATCAAGCAGTCCCCAGGTTTAGTTTCTTTCTGATGGGTCAGCAGTGGTTATTCACACATTCTGTGAATATAGCTAGCAAGCCAAGTGGTTCTGATGACATCACCTATGTCTAAAAGAAGCCACTTACCACTCACACTCAACTCATGTTTGGCTGTGCAGAGCAAATGACTCTAATCAATACCAATTAGGGGTAAAACCCAGATATCCTGGATAATACCTGGGTAAAACCTATGAACCAAGCCCAGCTTTAACCTGGGTTTTACCGTGTTGTTGGGTAAAACCAGTGAACCCTGACCAAATTATAATGCATCTAAGGAAAAACAAAGAAAAATTATGTTTTTACATAATTATGAGAATATATCAAATTTATTATCCAGGGTAGCAGGAAAATATTCCAGTATCCTTAATATTGTTTATTTTTAAAATGTACAATTTGATGGGCGATCGACTTACAGTCATGAAATCACAGCACTGAGCAGAGAGGAACAAAATTTCCAAATCAGCGTGTTATTCAATGGCTAGGCCACCATATACTGCAGTATTACATCTTCCCTTAAAACAGAAAATAGATAAAGATACTAACAAGCTAGGGCTCTCCCACTCTCTTTGCCGCAGAATGAAAATAAATTGTAACAAAATAACTTGTTTGGCTGAAGAGAAAGTATTTTTATTACTATTGATCTGTACCTATAGCCTCTGCCTTTTTCTTATGCAGTCCACTACATTTACAATAGACACAGTAAATGAGGTTTAAAAAACTGGCTGCCAGCATCCTTGAAAATATCTGAACAAAACACAATATTCCACATTGCTACAGAGTAGTCCTTTCTTGTTTTGTCAATAAGATCATAATAATTCTGGCAGGGCTTAACACTGATTCACCCAAGCATTTTCTTTCACTTCTATGTTCTTTTCTAGACATGCCATTCAAATTTATCAAACATACATTGTTCCTTTATGAGGGTCCCTATTCTTACCACATATATATACAGCTGAGGTGTAAACATATAACATAATGGATTATTCCTCTCTGGTCTGAATATCTTATATAGATATTCAAATGCTTCTTTCATATTTTCCACAACTGTTGAGTGTAGTTACTCAGGTATACTATATCTATCCTTACACAAGCCTAAGAACAATTTTGTTTTTTTTTTCTTTTCAAGAAAAGTTCCATGACCTAAAGTTTGGCAATAAATCACTGGATCACTTCTTTTTTCAGACATTTATAATTTTATAACATTACTTATATCCTTTTTCTTGTATTGATCACTGTATCAATATATCCATAATTCCTGCGCACTCAGGTACATGACACGTACAGTCCAACATTCACGGAGACCTGTACCTGCTGACACAAGACCTGAATGATCTGAATGATGAAACTAAAATTCCAGAATTACAAGTACATGGAAGTGAGCCTGGAAATTACTAACAATGCTGGCAAAATAGGAGGTGTGTGGGTTTGCATTTTAAAAATTGCAGCTCTTTAAGCACACATTTCACTGCCACTTAAAGTTTTAAAAAGAATGGGAAGGTAATCTCTAAAATTCAAGAATCTGAAAGTTTTTCCTTGTTTAGACCAAACCAGTGTTCTTGCAAATAGTGTTTCTTTATGTGTGCGCAAAAAGTGTTCCTTTATGTGAGCAAAAACTGAATCCAATTGTTTATACATTTATCTGAATTCTTTGTCTACTGTGGTTTTGTAATTACCAGAGACTATGTAGATGGATTTTACAGTGAGGCTGTTTTTTTCTCAATTCGTCTAGGTTGGAATTCCGTTTTCTTTTCTGTGATTACCTAGGGAACAAGGGTTCAGCCAAACTGCTGTTAAATAACTCCTTCTTCACCCAGTTCATTAAAGGACCATTAAACACTCCATGTAGTAACAACACAGATAAAGAAATAGTAACATGAAAGAAAAGCTGCCAATTAACGGTTCTGCAGTAAATGTGTGGCAATTTTCAAATAAATTTATACACACCAGTTGACACTTTGGGTGAACAATAATAAGTTCATAAACCACCTCTCCTGATAAAATAAAAAAAAAAAAAAAAAGCTGTGCATGCTGTAGTTACTGGAGGATCTTCACAGGAGTTTCATTGATTTGGTCACCCATTAGCTAACACAACGGGTCTATAGTTTTGCCTGTGGCAATGCAAAGATGAAGCACAATCAGCGAAAGCACAGCCACCAATAACATGCAATGTATCAGGGATCTCGAGCCACTGAGTAAGCTTATTGATCAACCATTTACAGTCCAGGTGGGTTCCCCCTCTCAGGATCATTTTGGCATTAAGGCTACAGTAGCTTGGCCAGCTTTGGCCGGCAGAGCCAATTACATGCCTGACCACCAGATTTGGGAGCACCTAGTGACCGCCCAATAGATACTGATACACAGCAATACAAATTCAAATCTACCTAGAGACGCAATCGAGCTACAAGATCTTATCAGGGCTTGATATTAGATATTGCTAAAAGGACTCAAGACTTGGTAATGTATACTGCATTAAGGTCCAAAATTATTATATGATTTGAACAGTTGTTTGCATACACACTGATCTGCATGTTAATTACCACAAACTTACAGGGATTCTCTATTTATTCATTATCACAAGGCTTTAAACCCGTCATCTACTTTTTCTGGTTCTTTATCCAAACATCTATTTTACTACATATACTATATAAAGCAGCCAATTACTTATCAAATACTTTTTAAGGACAAGCCCTTCATTAAAAATATGCAGATCTATATGTAGTCATACTAAAAAAATACTAAAATAATAAACATACAAAAAAGTATATACTTTTTGTCTAAAAAAGCAAATTTATGGTACTGATTCAAAGGATCAATGTAATGTTTGTGAATGGTAAATAAGATTTATTTAGCAAGAAGAAATCATCATTTAAACAACAAAATATAATACGTTAGGAAAGTAGGACAAAGCTTCAACTTATGATTTAAGTATACATTCTGACTGGAGCTCAGTTTTCTGAAGGCTCAAACTCAAAAAAGGTAAAGGTTAAAAGTTTGATTAATAGTCACTCAGTGAGTCTCATCTGACATTACTTTTAGCCTTCCTGGTCTACATTTTGTCTGCCACCCATGTATGACAAGTAGCCATTCACAAGTTCCTAGTAAACATGATCTAGAAATTCAAATCAGTTTCCATGAACCTTAATTTTCAAAAATAAAAATAACTGATCTTTATCATTTATATTTTTCTCAAATAAAATCATATATATATATATATATATATATATCAGTGTGCAAGACTAATAGAAAACTGTCCAGTGGTGATGGTCCAATTGAGCATGATTCTAATGAGCAGCTGGATATCAAACAGGGGGTGTGAATGATCATCCATCCAGCAGTTGTCTTGGCCTCTGAGACAACTGCCAAGGATAACTGTCACCCTGATTACCAAGTAAAAATTAATTTAATCACTCAAGAACTCAAACAGGAATTATTCTAACCAATTTGGCAAGCCTGATATATTGAAGTCTGACATGAGTGCTCATTCTGAAGTGAATGGTAATGTATATTTCTGTAGTTAATCATATATCTACTAAGCCTGTAAATCTTTACTGGTACATAACAATTCAGAGTAGTATGCTTTCACATTTACATCATGTCATCTAATATCTTAATAATATTTTCAGGCTTATGCCTGACAGAGTTATGCCAAAAAATTTGTTTATCATTTATGGAAAAAATTAGAAAAGAATGTCATTCATACTTTTCTGTCTTTCAAAATATTTGTTGTAGTATGAAGTTGAGAATATGAATCCCAAAGTTTGTGTCAGGAAATAAAAACCACTAGGTGCTCATTTTCAAAACTAGCCATCCATTTCAGCAATTAGGGAGTAAGGTGCCATTAGAAATTTAAGGGTGGTATTAGTATTAAAATTTTACTCTCAGGCATTCAGTTGACCAAAATGAGGCATGTTCATTTTTCCCTGTAAACTGGTGTTACAATAATCTGGATTAAGATATTTTTGGGGTAAAAATTCTCCTCCTAAACAGTTTCTAAAAAATCTACATTGCTAAGAAAAAAAAAGAAGAAAATAAACTCATCGATAAAGTGAAACAAAATTCATGTCTTAGAAGAAATGGAATTAATTTGAACATACAGAAAAACACTTTTATCCAAGTCAATTAATTTCCATTTAAACACAAGTTAAAAAGAGCACAAAACAAGGGGAAAACCTCTTCATATATCAAATGCAAATTGGATTCAGTCCTGTTAACATGAAATAATATCAGCTCAGATACAAATTTGAGGAAATTTTGATAGATTGTTGTCCCACACCAATAAAACAGCTTTTTTTAATTCTGGTAAATCAACTAGCAGGTACCTGAAGGCTCATTCAGCCAGTTTAAGTTTTCTGTCAGCCAGGCTGCTGAAAAATGAATTTTTCATTATTAAAAATTATACATGCCTTTCAACTTTATGGTTAAAAATACTATTATTATGAAAGTGTCATGATGTAATATTGATGGAACCATTGATATAACTGATGTGTTGTTAACCTAATTAAGCTGGTGCTTCGTTAACAAGATGTAAGACCTCTTTCATCCCGCCAAAATTTAGGCATTAACCCATCTCATGGGCAGGTTTGGCTTTTGGCGGGTAGAGCTATCTATACTTGTTGACCACGACTTGATTTTTTTTGGTGCTAAGTTCTCACTTGTTCCAGCAATTCCGTTCAGTCGCTCAGTCCTGAGTTGCCTTGGTGCAAGGCTGAGAATTACACACCAGGTGACCCGGGCTCCATACTCAAATCTCATTTCAGTTATGAACCCATAACAAAGTCCTGAGATGGTGACAACAAATTTCTCCCATGATAGCTAAAATAATTATTTGTTCTGGACGGAAAATGATGGATCGATATAAGTCTCTAGCATAGGTAGGACCACTTAGCACGGGGTGAGATGGCAACTGCGTGGAGGCGGACTGCAAAAAATATACAACTGTCCGTGAATGAATGAACAGGGCGTACGGGGGCGGTACAGGCTACTCACAGTATGTCATGGACATCAATTCCTTCATTTCTCCAGAGCTAAGCTTGCTGCTGCTCCGGCCCATGACGCATTCGCCAAGATTTTCATTACTTCGGTCTTAATTTGGTACAGCAACCGTCGTCTGGCGACACACTGCACTACCACAGTCTAGCCAGCGCTGCCTCACTGCTTCAAGCAGGACCGCCATAATCAGCTTTGGTGTAACTAACCATGTGACAACTGACGTCATAGGGATTTCCTCGCACTTCCAGGAAGGGAATTTCCCGGCTTCCAGGCGTGCCGTCGCCTGCCTTTCTTGGAATTCAAGCCACTTCATAACGCATCGCACTGTTACCGAACTACTCGACATGAACACGGGCCCAACAATTCTGATACATGATTCTAACCATTAAATAAATCTTATGTTTTATATTGTTACATATATATACGTTCATATATCAATCACGGAGCTGAGATGATAATTTGATCATATATTACTCTCATTAAATAACAGGTCATATTGCGTTCCCACTTTGTTCCCGTGTAATATGACCCGTTATTTAAAAGGAGTAATCACATATTAGCCTATAATTAAATAGACTATTATTTAACATAAGTTATTTATTATTACTGACATTGTTATTATTATTAAAACGTTATATTATTAGTATTATTATTATTATTATTATTATTATTATTATCATCATCATCATCATCATCATTACAATTGTTGTTGTAAAAGTTGGGCTTTGTTTCAGGGGCGCAGGGGTTTTGGTTTGGGTGAAGCAGCTTTTGTCCCCCTCGCCTTATGAAATAAAACGCATTATTTTGAAGATAGCGATTTCGGTAAAATGTTGCGTCATCCAGGTTATCATCAACGGTTCTTCATATTTAACCCATGCGATAATCTTTCAAACATGTTGAATGGTCATAAATTTTAGCCGAGTAAGTCGTTGAATGTTCAAATCAAATGTAAATTATGACAAATAATTTTGATAATTGAGCGAAACATTAATATATATCATATATGTCCTGAGGGTAGAAAAGTTTGCTATTAACCTTCCTTTTTTTTCGGGGGGGGGGGGATTCTGTCTGTCATAGTGTATCAACTGTGTCACCGTGTCAACGTTTTCTCAGCTAACAAGACCCACGAAGTTTTTTCTTGTTAATTTATAAAAGGAAGGAAGAGCAAACAGCAGAATTTATCATATGGGTCCATGAACGTCTCTTAATTGATGTCACTATGGACTTGCAAAACTTATTTACGTACAAATTGGGGATGTTTGATATATTAAATTTAAAACCAAGTAAAACCAAGTATTCATTACAGGATAACAATACAAGAAATATAATTTACAACAGGCTGAGAAATCATAATTTAGAGGTCAGTTTTATTTTTTGCAGTTATAGTATATAAGCATACAGCCATCATGCATTTCACTCTGGTCACATGATTTAAAATTCTTTAAATACAAGAAACCTAAGGATAGCATTTCTCCAACCATCAACCATTGATAATACAGTGGCATGTCGGGGGGGGGGGGGAGGGGGAGGGGGGGGGGGGTACATGAAGCATACCAGCCCCTTTTCGGTGTTTTAGTGATAATCATTCAGTTTTCTAAAACACGTAAAAAAATAAAATTCCCGACCCTCAATATTTGCAAAAGTGAGAAAGCAACATTTTATACTTTTTATTTAGGCTATTTTATATTGGATTTTCTTAAATAATAGGAATAGTGGCATTTAACATACAGTGACATACATACCCCCCCCCCCCCCCCAGTTAACAGAATTTATTATATGTATCTACAACCGATCGTCTGATACTTCTTGAAGAAATAAGAAATTATATTTTTCCGTTTGATATTTTGTGAGTAGACCTAGTAACAGTAATAGAAATGGTAGTTACCTGCTAAGCTGCCAAGGAAGTCTCTATCTTGTTAGTTTGTGCTTGTACCGTTTCACCAGACTCAACGAAATGGAGGAGAATGATGAGAAACAATGGGTCTCAGTTTTGTGATTGTCTCACATATTACATTATTTTTAATATTACAACGGATCATACGCACTGTGATTTCTGTTTTTGTTATTTCAAAATGTTATAATATAAATTATATGTAAATAATATATATTACTATATTTGTCGCAAATTAACTACGATATTATCAATTATAGACATACATATTAAGTTCAGCATATGAAACAAGATTCATTTCTTGTAATATAGTTACTAAAATTAGTGCTAGGTGGCAGCACCCTGACATCTCATCATCACCAATAGTCCTTTTAAATGACTTTCAGCTCAGGAGCATAAAGATGACGGGTATGTGAATGATGTTAATGGTCTATATACGACATGCTCACGTCACGATATTGTTCTATGGCATAGTAACTGATTGTTTTGATTGTAAAGAACAAGATAGGTGTATCATACTCCCGGCTCTCAACCCTGGTCACATTTGACAGCAAAGAAATATGAGCGCAAGGGTCACCCGCTTAAAAAAAAAATTGAAAATGTTCTCATTTCAATTTTATCTTCTTCCCTGTTTTGCCTGGGTTTTTGGTGTAGTTGCCCCCTAGAAATTTTTTTTAACATTTCAGTATCATAAAACTCATAACTACCCTTTTATAAATTCCGTTATTAATGTCCCGTTAAATTTTGGATACATTTGTATGATCACAAGTCCACGTAGATGAAAACTTCCATGGCTCCTTATCTCTCGGGATAAATATTCCTATATAAGGCATCCCCTTTAGGAAGGGATTTTGTATGAACTCAATAAAAAAGGATGTTCAGTTTTAAAAGTCTTAGCTCGGCGAGCCTTGGCGTATTTTAAGGAACACTTATTTGGGTGATCTAGTTCCATTGGGGGTGATATTCCGACGCTTGGGAGAGATCTTATCGTGTCATTCAAGTTATTTTGAGATTTTGTGATGTCAGCAGTTTAAATTATGTAGCACAGCCTCACTTCAGTTAATTTATTGACAGATGTAGACCGTCACATACAGGAAGCAAATGAATATTATATCATTAAATATATGGGTACATGGATATACTAAACATTATTATAATAAAAGGTCATTTTCTGGTAAAAATATTGATGTCCGAAACGTCCTCCCTTGCAAAAAGGCTTGTCCGAAACGTCCTAGTCCGGAATGTCATAGTCCGGAATTTCCATGTCCGAAACGTCCGTCCACCGTCATGGTCAGGGGCCCTGACTGCATTACTTAATAAAAAGTTTGACTCAAGAACAGTTTTCAGGGCAAGGGCTTTGATTGCATCATCCTAGTCATGTATGAAAGTTCACATGAACTGCTAATAGGAAACAGCAGTGGGTCTTATGACACCTTCACCCTGATAAAAAGTAATTCACTGGTCTAATCAAGCATTGCCTCCCCCACTGATACCCTGCCTTACAAAAGGCATACTGGAGGCTCTATCAGGCCATTCCAGGTAGCAGGGCTCTCATCAGCAAACCCAAAGGGTCCTGATAATGACATTACCTTTGCCAATAAAACTATGTGCCACACAAACATGCATGGTTTCATGCTCAAGAAACCTATACAGGCTCTTCGAAGACTGCATGATGCCAGCCAACAGGAGATCATGCATTACTGATACCTGAAACCTTCCACAAGCCAAGCAAAGCATTGTGACTGCATGCCCCAGCCACTTTGGTATTTTTATAGATCTTTAAGTCAAAATTTAAACATATATATATAGGTTTAAGGCACTTTTGGTGCCTAAAACCTACCTTAAACCTGTTTTAGGCAGGAAGGTTTTAACCATAGGTTATTGCCTACCCTGATGATAAGCTGAGCTAAAATCCACTACAGTGAATCATTTGTGGAAAACCAGGTAATATATGGCATTTGCTGGTGGTGGCTCCTTGAATTCTGCGCTAGATTATACGGTCCTAGCTCGAGCTGACTTACTTCAAAGTCTAGAATGGAAAGGAATGAAATGAATACAGAGGGGGGGGGACAAGTAATCGATTTTGTACTTGAGCATATACAGTCGATAATTATTGCAAGACCCTGACTGGAGTATGAGAAATCATCAGCGTGATAAAACGGAATATTTCACAGACCAAATTAAAGGGGCCTATAATCACCTATCTGACCTTAAAATTAAAGGTAATCCCCTGGAGCTTTTATATAAATAGGCCAGAAAACGTTGATATCACCGCACACAGGTTGCATGTTTTGTTTATATCAATGTGTTTATACTATGTGGGGACTCGCCAAAATAAAACAATTTCAATAAGGGCATCTGGCGACAAGTCAGATAAGCCAGAGCTTTGCAAAACGCGTTTACGGAGGCGTTATAAGAACCATTCATAACTAGAATTATCATTAGATCATTTATATATAAACAGAGGAAGCTAGAAATTACATAAATTCTATTGCAAAAGGTTGGTAAATGGGCAGCTGTAAAGTAATAGGCCTATAATGGCCTTCTTCTAGTGCGACCAGTACGGTATATGGAGCACTCTTAGTAAATAAAGGAGTAACCACTGAACTGTACTTCCATGACACCCACATATGGTATACATTTGGCTTCCACGACAGGAAGGGGTGTGCATATCTTGTTTTATTTGCTGGAAAGGGAACTGGATGAATAGGACTGCAATCCTCGAGTTCTCCCAGAGCACCGATGAACACCAGCTGAAATTCTGAAGGCCTACAAATGTAAAAAATGGAAGTTGGTCTGCATCTGAGGACTGAATAGATTCCCAAATTTATTTGAAGAAGATAGCTTTTATAATAATTTATAGTTTAAATTATTTTATCGTTTAACTTTAGAAGTGTAGGCCTACCAAATAAAACACCAAATTGTCCGATGTCATAGGAAATATTTCGGATAGGACGATAAAACTTTGGCGAGTGTAGAACCTACAATATATGTCGTCCTGAATGACCTAGCAAACAGGTAACTGAAAGATAAAATCCTTGGCTCCCCTCTAACTTGAGAATGATTACTTGTAACTCCGTCCCATACAGTAACTCCATCTATACACAACATGCATTGTTTCTAGAACTTCGACAGCTATAAACTTAACGTTTTATGTCGTGAATCTATCAATATAAGTTCTTAATCATGATTAATCACTTATTGTTCTTCTTATATCATTTTAAGTTAGTGACTGAATCTAAATTTATGTCCTGCGATGAACAAGAGAAACTAGGTTCTAAAAAGAAAATGCGCAGATAGCCGTGTGTACGAAGTGTTTTGGTGCATAGATTTTCACGAACAATTTGAATATTTAATGCCTTTATTTAATTCTCATTAACTTCTGCACGTCCTGCCGTTTACTCAACCGCAAAACAAAGTCAAAACCTATTACCTCAGGTAATTCCATCGCTGGTAATATGCATTATAGACAATCACCAAGCTGACATTCGAAAATGAGAGCCAACTTTTGTCAATTTTCCTAGACTGCATTTATTAGTTTGCACACCAGTAAATAAATTGATGCCAGCTTTCCGTTAAGTCAATATTTACTATGATTATTTTTGGCACAGTTACCGTTCACTTGAAAACTTGATCATAGTGTTCATTTCATATCAGCCACAGTGCCTCATTGAAGAAGTTTTAATGTTCTATATGACATTAAAAAATGTCGTGGAGACACGTCAGGTCACGCGATAAGGCGGTCACATGATCAAGTCCGCTGGGTTTGTTTATTGTGTGATCCTGACCATGAAGCCCTCATATGCTGAAGATGCATTTCAAGATGGCGGCTGTACGTCAGTTCCATAGATGTAGCAGCTGGCGTGCCACCACGCCACACATACGCATGCGTCAATCCGCACTTGTCTTTGACCAGAGGGTCAAGGACACGTTTAGATTCTGGCGTTCTGCCTCTCGTAGAGAGGCGACCTGCAGTATTTTGTTGTTCTTCTTGAGTCATTCTAATGTCACCAAGAAATCTTTTCTCGAAATTTGCCTCTACCTGAATAGGTTTAGTTTTGGCGGGAGTTTCAAAGTTTCTCTCAGAAAACGATGTGGTATATCTACGTGTGAATACCATTTTGCCTTGACTCGCCACTGTTGGTTTCATTAAACGCAGTATCGTGGCGTACATATCTCGTCTTTTTATCTTTTTACCCGAACCTGTTCGCACTGCAGGATCACTCTGGGATTTCGTCGATGCAACTTTTGCATCTTTACTGTTATCCTTATGACTCAACCTCGGTTCACCTTTGGTCTTATTGTCAGTTACCATTCTTCCGTTTGGGTGGTCAGCGCCCAATTTTCTGACATGACCCATTGTCTTTTGACTTATTTCACGTTCTCGGTACATAATCACAAATTCATGCACCACAGAATTTTACTGAAACTTGTGTACATGCAATAACCGTCTGTTTTTGGAATTCATACCATGCACACGTTTAATCCATATTTGAACAAAAGGAAGGATTTTTCATTATTCGTTTGGCTTATCCTCCACCGTTATATTTGGTTTGAGTTTCGCTTTTCTAAGTATAAACTAGGGTAAGACTGAAGACATAGCCTACCTGTCAAATAGGGGAGTCAGAACAGTTCGAACCAGCCAACAATTACCTTTTCAAGATCCGTGGCAAACTTTCTTTGCTTACTGTGTATCATTTAACGTCCTCATAGAAATATGTTTAAAAGTTGCAATCCAAGTTGCACAGCTGAATTACTGTTTTTTTTAGATACAGAACTTGTATCTAGCTTTGTCAAGGCACATACCGACCATTAATCCTGGTTAGCTTCCTCATGAACCCAATATTTTGTTCTTTTTTATGAAGCTGTCCACTGGGATCCCTTACCCTGGCATGGCACGCTAATAACCAATAAAATTAATGCGTTCGTTGCAACACAAGGCTTACCGTCTTGTAAACCTGGCCAAACCGTCTCATTTAGAAGAAAATTTCTTTGTGGTAATAATGCTGACTTGTTATTCTTCCTAAGGTGCTTGTCTTTGCGAAAGGACACGCCGACACCAGACTTGGGCACCTATCGATGGCATATGCTTAACCCCTGTACACGTTTGTGTAAATCACTATGACCGTAATCCAATCAAGGAAAGTGATCCCGTCAAAGGGATGAAAATCGAAGCAGTATTTGCTGCGGCAAATACCCCCAATGCTAATTCAATAGCACAATATTATGTCTGACTGTAATGTAATTCACCTTTGTATTTTCGAAGTCTGTGATCTTGCTGAGATTTACTTGTGTGAAGTAAAGCCATGAAGTCGGTAATGTAACACTGGTCGGTATGTCAGCACAGAACCATTATATACAGTCCATACATACACGCCTTGGACACTGCCATCGATCCATGTATTTGTCCAAGTGGTCAGTGGTTCGTTGAGAATATAAAAGTCTACAAACCGGTGTATTATTGCCTGCTTCGCTGGTAGTTTGGCTTCACACCCGATAGCGTAGCAGTTCCGCAAGTGCTCTCCATTTCACACCACTGTAAAAGGCAGACCTCTCGGCACGGCCTCCCACGAAGTGCTCACTGTTTACCCGCCTCCTTAAAGATTGTGTCGTCTGAGACGCTCAGATACGAAAGCACTAATACTGACACTCGTTGATGCATACAAACATAGATCTTCAGTGTTTTGATCTATATAGTATATACCAGGTGCAGCCTAAAGTATCTGCCACTATGACCAACCCGATGGACCTTCTTCGATCGGCATCCACGTGCATAGCGCGGGAGAGAGAACTCCTGCTCGACAAAGGATCGCTCTGATATAGGTTCATATGCCCAAGATCACCCTATCGGTAAATGTATTGATATATGATATGAGCAACCTTGTATCATATGCGTGGCGCATTTGCTGTTTTAGTGTGTGGACATTGATCCAGATATATGTTTCATTGTCGCCACTCATGTATTCGAGATATATTGGAACTTCATACCAGGTTTAAAAGAGGCACCGCAAATATCAGACCTTTAAATTCACTCTGCGCGGCATGCGCCATAAACACTTTTCTTTGATTTGTGGAGGATATCAAACGGCGTTGGGCGACACAAGTGAGCACTTTAACTATCTGCACGCACCTAAACACAACAAACACAATGATGATGGTTAAGCGGGTTGAAAGTTGTACCTTAACTTCCACTTGGAATTAACTGTAAAAAATAATATTATAAAAACACATAATAATGACTTGTAAATGTTGGCTATAAGTTTAACCGAGCTCGGTTGTCGGGTAGGGCTCGATACATGATATCGCACGATAAAGAATATCATTAGCTATAACGATTTTTGAGATCAATAGAGCACTGAGTGCCAGTCTATAATCCAAAACTGGAAGTAATATGTAATTGTAATGTTGACTGGTTCCTTTTCTCTACCAATCTGTTCCTCACGGGTGATAAAACATGAGAACAGTTAAAAACCAAGAGAATTTTCTATTGCCGTAATGTTCGGGGGGGGGGGGGGGGGGAGGGGTCTTTGCTTGGAAATAGAACATGCAAGGTATAGTTTTACAGAAAGAACATATTCGTAAAAAATAATATACCAGTTTAAAACATGTCCGACCGTCCAAGAGGTACATCGATTAGGTCGTCACGTGGTCAGCAAGTTAGCATTTGCAGTATTAGCATTGAGTGACCTGGCCTTGCTGCATAACGACATTAGCAGAATCGATCTTCGTGAAAACTTAATGACACTTACAGGTTAGAGTAGCGACATTGGCTATAAATGTCTCTAGTTTTATGCATTTGCAGCCTGCACGGATGTGTAATTTCATTTTTTTCTAAGATATAGTAAGTTAGATAGGTAAGGTAGGTAGATACAATTAATGTGTGAACATTCACTGTATTTGTAATTATTCATAGCTGTATGACCGTTCACTGCTCCTAAATTTTACCATTAAACCTATTTAAACAAATATATGTCTGATTTAGGATCATTCCTCAAATGACATCTTATACACAATTCTCATTGTTTACAGATATGCAGTATTGTGACCATGTGACAGGTGACGAAAACATCACTCAGAACAGAAGAAAGGTGTGAAGAACTTCAGTTTCCTGTTGACGCCGACTGATTCCGCCATGCACGGCCGTCTTCAGCGCAGTCGTACCGCCCCACCATCACTACAGAACCAAGAGGCAGACGACAACGAACAAGACATAAATGCGATCAGTCAGGATATCTTAGGAGACCGTTTGACGCGGCCGAATACAGCAACAGCAAAGAAAGCAGTGCTTTGGTCCGCACCCCGTCGCCGCTACGAATATTACTACTCAGGAGCAGCTGTGATTAAAGACACTAACAAAGTTTGGGAGACCAATTACAGGTTAGCAAAGCATTATCCTGGAACATGGAGGATAGCTACTGCCGGGGAGCTGGAAGCCATTACCAAGAGACTGACGAAACCGACAATATCCGCCCGAAGACGGTCACAGGAGGCCGTGTTTTATCGCAGAGCTGTTGAGAAATGCGCAGCCGATAGGCGACGCTACGAGAAAGAGATCGAGAAACGAGACCAGTCGGAACAGAGAACGTCGTCAGCACGTGGGCAAAAGTTCCCGCCAATAAATAGAACCGTTTACCACAAGAATCGCGGAGAGTAAGCTCAGGAATGGGTTTCCTTGGTGGAAGATCGTCATGTCTATGCAATGAATTAACATTTTCAGCTTTTCGTTATAGTTTGAATAATGAATATTTCCTCTAGAGTTTAATTCAGTGATTACATAGTCGGTATTTAATCGCATTAATTTATCCGTTGTTCTTTCTGCGTGTTGCTATATACAAAGAAAACCATGGATGAAACATACACAGATTAAACAGTATTAGAGCACTTCCACATTTCAAGCAAGAAGATATTGTTAATTATTAAATAAATTTATTGAAAGTGATGCTTTATGTGTGTCTAAATTGTTACAGGTGTCTCTTTTATTGTGCGCAGGAGTCTTGCATGTGTCTGTGTAGTGCAAGCATAGTTCGTTGCCATTGGAGACGTGTGAGTTGGCCCGGCCCACGTGTGGGGTCTGACGTGTAGAAACACAGCGTTCTTTGTTCTAGATGTTTCAAGTGTATTCCTGTAACGTGTGTATTGTTTTATGGAGTTTACCATTTCTAGAATTTTCGGATTTAAAGTTATAAATAGGGGCTGTGTTTAGAGCCGAGGGGAGAGAGAAAAAATATTCCAGCGGACACGGAGAGTGTGAGTCAGTTTGTGGACCTTTCCGATAATTGCAGCACTTTAAGATATTCGTCGAAATGTGTAACGGATTTTATATAGTCTTCAGTTTGTCTTTGGGACTATTGCCAGAACTTCACTTTTGAATTAGAACATATTGTTTTCGGGATTACATTGAACTATTATTTTCTGAGAAGATTTATGGGAACTGTTCATCTGGATTATATGTTTTAAAGGACTTGTTAAGCTGTGGTGGTATCCAGAGTTAAAGCCTAGGAATCGGACACTCGATCTGGTACTGTACACTTTATTTATTATACTGTGAAATTGTACTGATTTGCTGTTATACTGTTGTCATACTGTGTAATTGTATTGATTCAGTGTATTGTAATGTTAGGATTGTCTTAAGAATAAATTGTAATTATTTGTTAACAAAAAAACACTGACTTCTTTATTCATTCCCCTAGACATTTTTTACGCTGCCTAGTGTTACAGAATCTGATTTTTTTAATCTCCATAACAAAATTTATGCTCGTCACGACTACGTGATCTGCTGTTATTAGGTTCCGTAACAACATTGACTCCAGAAAAGCCGTGCATGGGTGCACCTAGGTAGTTGACGAAACGTAGAAATTATTGCAGCATACAGAAACGAGAGCTCATTGAACGCGTAACTCAACCAGTACCTGGACATACGCGCGCATCTAGATCCGCCCAGCGGATCTTCTAAATATCAAAAGCAGCCTAGTGGCATTCGATCATGCCACTAGGCTGCTTTTGATATTTAGACAATTTATTCCTATTAAATCCTCATTGTTTGACAAACGCGTGAATATTTTTCTAATATCTTCTTGTGCTCCCCTTTTCAGTTCCACTTGCATGTATTGCATTAAAGCAATTGAAGCCCCAGGATGAAGGCTTTGGAATAAAAAAAATATCATTTTAACATCAGAACCAAACCCCCGCTCTCTTCTTTATCCTAGCCTACATAATAAAAGTTGAAATTCTACCAATAGTAAAAAGAGTGCTTTTTAATTAATAACTTTTGATCCATTAACAAAATGGCATGGAGATATCCACAACTGATGTGCTTTTGGATCTTTTGTTTTGTATTTGTGCAATATTTTACCTTTTTACGCCCCTGGTTCACATCATCTACAATATAATAAAATCCACGATGAAGTTTTTTTTCATATTTGCTATATGTTTACATAATTTCTATTTGTTGCCTGCAGATGCCTATACGTTGGAGTTAGTTCCTTTCATATGTAAATCCGGTAGTGATCCTTTTTGTTTCCGTTTTAAAGTGGCCTATATCCATATCTGACGTAAATTTACTAAATACACTCCCTTGAACCTTTCATTAAAATAGTCCAGAAAACACCGATCCCACAGCACACATGTCGGCTGTTCATTTTGTATATCCATGTTTATACACATGTCGTATGCCCGCCAAAAAAGAAAAAAATCCAAACTCATTTAACAACGACATCTGGCGGCAAGCCAGACGAACCAGATTTGTGCAGATGCATTTTGCAAATATAGAGCGTCTTGCAACTAAAGAGTGACCTTACAACTTCTAACATGTTACATGTTTTCTAAGTCACCACTGAACAGTTTGTAGATAAACTAGTTCATACAAACTTCACAGAGAGAACTTTTCTACAATATCTACAGTTCATCAATGTGTATGCAGAGTAAGCCAGAAATAACAAAAGAAGATTAAGGCAGCAGCCGGTGCATCAGGCAAGTTTCAAAGAAACATCTCGCTTGGTCACCTCAACACTGTATTGCTGCTACTCATGAATGCCCAGGAGTACGTGGAACACAACAATATACACGGTCTTAAACTACAAGCTATAACTTCAAATGTATCAACACACAAACAATTCGACCAGGCCAGTTAGTTTATACGTCGTTTTGTAAAAACAATAATCAATAGATGGATAAAAAAGTCACCCATTGGTATAAGAGGTAAAGAAATAGTTTATCCATATTTAACGTTTAATGTTAGTAACCAGTTAAATGGTTTCTCTGTGTCATTCATTAAGTATTGGGGTGATTTATCTTAGTAGGGTACCTATCCAATATCCATAATTTAAAGGTAATGGCATGTATTAGTAATTTATGTTTCAAGGATAATTTTAACTAATTTCATGTGATACGTAAAGGGGTTTATAAATGATTGTCAATTCATTTGGTATACAGGCGCAATAATAAGATGAAGCACAAATATAAAAATACAAATTGAATAATACGTACAGTAAGAGTGACCCACCCCCAAACCGTTACCCCGCCAGTCGCGGTCGAGTTCGTGACATGCTATAGCTATAACACAAGGTATACATAAATATAGCCACTACATGCCACTGATATGTAGTTGAGAAGTGTTTAGATAGTCAGTTCATTATAAATTGATAAATCTAAAGAAAAGAATACGTCTTTATTGTTTACAGAGGTAGGATTTAATTGCGCCATTGAAGTATTTATTTTAAAAATAAGAGGAATGAAACATTTTCACAACATACTGAATCATTAATTTATATAGTGCAAAAGACAATTATCATCATTAATGCTCGGATTCGCAAGGCATATGACGTACGCATGATTATTAGGCCTATGCAAATGTAAAAGACGTGTACTATCGAAAAGTATATGTACCAGGGCCAAGTGTAATGGCCTAGCCAGTTTAAAAAGATAAATAGCCGCCATGTCAATTTCTAGGAAAAGAGTATTTACATTAATTTCGTTGAGAAAAGGTGTTCGCATGTTGACATATAGGCATACACTTATGTATAATTGGTTGTAAAGCAATGCATCAATGCAGGCGCGATCTGCCGTTACGTCATCATTGTCTGTGAACGTTCGGTCACATGTCGTTACGTCACAGTGCTGCCGGTTTTTCGCGCCAGTTGGCATGGCGACGCGCTCAACCTCCCTCTACAGTTTTTGACACCTTATTACGTGCGTGGCTTTGTATATCACGGTGTCTGTCACTTCTATAACATACCCTCACTGACTGTCACACAGGTTATTATCGCCGCGATGTCCTCACAGAAAAGTATTCTGATGACTCCAGATCCTTACCATACCCCAGGGTAAGTTATTTAACGTTTTTCTAACAATATATAAATAATACTATATTGGTCATTATTTTCTAAACTTTGCTGATTTTGGAAGCTCTTTCAGCGTTTGATTTGAGACTCCTGGATTTCTTTTTGTAATTATAAACGCTATTTAGTACAAGTACCTTTCGTAACAACGCATTTCCTTATTAATCTAACGTTATCTTATAATACACCATTGCCTGATCATTATTGAAAAAAAACGGCTATTTGAATTTATTATCTAACGTGACCCTGCAACAGACGGAAAAGGTATGACGTATAGCCTTTATAATAATTAAGCGTTGTTACGACAGCACCAAATGTGCGATTTTTTTTCGCTGGATTCACGGAGTATTTGTCTAAAACGAAATACAGTTCTGCTGTTGGGGATCAGAGGATTCACATGGAAACTATTCAATACAGATCAAAGTAAACCAAGATTTGCAAAGAGTACAATGTATTTCTTCATACGATAATTGGCTTCCACTACATTATGTACATATCATAATAGATATAGTAGGCCTACATATATTTCAAGTCATGTTTTAAAAATAGAACATGGCCACATTTCTCTATTAAATGATTTATTTTTATTACACTACCTCATTATAACAATACAGTTATATTGAACATGAGGCTCAGCTGTCATGACACGTTTGATGCTGTTTACTTGTTGTCAAAAAGAGCAGTCTGTAAACACGTCTAGAATAGTTAATGGTGATTAAAACCTTTGCTACATTACAATGAATTTATCACTTACATGTAATTTCAATATGATCAGATGAATGACGTTCCCTCATTAACAAGTCTACACTGATATTATTATTATTATTATTATAATTGGACAAAATACATTGAAATGGTCAGGACCATATTCCAGTTGTCAAAGTTCTATCACTGGTGATCTGTGTGAATTAAATCAATAAAACGAGATATTAAATGATATAATTGACAACGTACAACTTTGCGTTTCAAATATCATACCACATATTAACTAGCTATTTTACGGTGTATATACAGGTTAAATTATACATTACACAATTATTAAGAAGATTTTGTAAACCCTCTCTATCTAAACCGGCTTCTGTAGTTTGAGGGTAGAACAAATGACCCACAGCCACGAGATCGTGAGGTCTCAACCGAGGAGCAGTTAGATGTTTCACAGAAGCGGATCCAGTGGGGATGGGGGGGGGGGGGATCGAGGTAGTCCAGACCATGGTACCCCCTCTTTCAGCCGCTGCAATTTTTTTCAGTGTTTCAGACCACTTTGTGCGGCCCTAAGCCCCCCCCCTACTCCCCTTTCCTGACTTAGGAGACCCTTTTTTATAGGTTTTGTTATTAGCTCTCGTGGGTTGGATCCCTCTTTTTCCTGGATCCGCCTATGTTTCACGGTCAGACCTTACCCAGGATGAGCGCTTTGGGGCTTAATGGGAAGGCTGTGTCAAACAGCCTTATTTACTCACAAACGAATGCGATTTTTCTGGGTTTCTCGGTTTTATGATCCAGCAATAGATATGATTACACACCAAGTGCGGTAGCTACCGGGCCTCGGTGACACAAGGGTATAAATGAGATGAAGCGCTTGCTGCCGCCCTGCCACCTAGTCCTAAACCGAAATGGCAATTTTGTAGCTATACATACATGTTAAGATTGGTCAAGCTAGCATTAAGAATCAAGGTGGTTACCTCCACTAAAATTAAATAAAAAAGAAATCTGTAAGATCTTCCCCTGTCTGTTTATACTGACAGTCGGATTCGAATAATAGAAATAATTTCAGAAAGTCGCCAAATGTCTGAAATAAAAACTCAGTCAATTTCAGATCTTTATGTAAGTCAATGGTTTGTTTAGATATATATAAAAGAGTAATGATAAATTTTCTCTAAATTCCCTTCTAAGTAAATTATATATTTCACTTTGTGTGATTATGCAACAACATCGACTAATCCAATTTATACAAACAATGAACCTCTTTTCTTTAGGTATGGCGGATACTGTCCACAGTTCAAGTATCAGATTGGTGAGACATTCGGGAGGACCACATCTCGCTTGTTACGAGACAGACCGGTCCCCTGCTCCCGGCGCCTGGTGCTGGCGGATATTAAGCCCTCAAGCACAAAGGAAGAGGGACCAAACGACCCCCGTGTGGAAGTTCTTAAAACGCGCAAACAGAGCTGGGGTGATCAAAAACTGGTAGAAACAATGGTTCCGGGTTATACAGGTTTTATCCCAAAGAGCCAGCACTATTTTGGGAAGCGCTATGCTCAGAATTGTTTATCAGCCGTCAGTCAGTTCGAAGATGTTCAAAAGAGACATCGCGCCAGAAGAAGCGAGCTCATTCCAGATAAACAACAGGAAACACCGAAGCTGAAAGCCAAAGGCACGAATGGAGGGGTAAGTATGACGTCATGACAAATTTAAAGTCTACACATTAACACCGCAAGAATTAAAGTCAATACATTAACATCGCCAAAATTAAAGTCATCATATTAACACCGCAAAAATTAATGTCATCACATTAACACCCTCCAAAATAAAATTTAAAGTCGTCACATAAACACTAACTTTTCTTATTTGACCAAGAAGGCTAAAAAAACCCTGTTACCAATATCTCGTCTTTATACCTGTTTGAATCCCAGACCGGGCTGGTATTGAAAAAAATTACATTTTTTTCTTATGAACATTTTTTTAAACCTGAATTTAAAGTGTGTTAAAATGTCTATGTTTTTGAGATTATTCTATAGACCTGTTTATATATGCAACTGATAAATGAAATAATTATCATTTTTTTTCTATATAATGCATTGTGCGATAAATGATAAACGTGTTGATCTTATGAAATGATATAAAATCCTTTAAGTTTGATCTTTTTAAAGAATGGACTCTGCATGTAATTTTATCTATTCAAATGTGTATATGCGTCACTATCAACTCTTGTCTATTAATGTAACTTGGTGATATTTTATTACAGGTATATTTATCCAAGAACACGGCTTTATATAAGAACACGGCACACCAATCTATGTCTCCGTACTACATGAGCAACGAAAACAAGTACAAGATGTTCATGTCAGGTAAGGTAATTTGACTCGTTGGAATGTCTGATGATTAAAAATTATGTTTTACTGAAGAATTTATGGGTAAATTATGACGCATGCTCGTCCATTAGTACCTATATCACAGCCTGGTAATTTCTGTCCGGTCATTGTAGCTTTTTTGTCAGTAAATTTCAACTCCTATTGAAATAAAGTGAACTGTAAGTTATTTAAAACATATAAATTCAATAATATTAAGCTAGCGTCTATTATCTGCGCCAACCAATTGGTCTCCTTTTACTTTACTGAAGAAAGCACTTACGAGCCCTATACCTCTCCATTCTTCATCATTTTATAAGAGTAACGTATATTTTTTTAATATCCCGATCATTACGATCTGACTAATTATTGGATCTTTAAAAAAGAATTAGTGATTTATCAGCTTTATATAAGAACATCCAAATAACGGTAAACATTCATAAATGAAAAATGAAGGAGCCATTGGCGCCAGGACGCCTTTGTCAGGTCTCAGGTCGTCTGCTTCCGTTCACGGAGCGTCCCTTCAGGCGATATCTACTAATTTGCCGTCAATATTTGAGCTAGTCCATTTGACTGGTGTTTCTGGGTTAAACATGTCAGGAATAAAAGACATTGTATTCCCTAAGTCTCTCTTTCTCATAAATGTCTAACAAATAACAGGATTGGCTCCATTCATATTTGTCGTGGACTCAAATTATTTCCTGCAGTTTATTGAGGCCATCTAGATTAGATTCACTTAAAACAAAGGATCAGACGTAGCTGGAAAACAATATTGTTGATTAAGTTTCCTTCGCGCTTTGCGGACATCGTTTTGGATAACAGAAGGAACAAAAGAAAAATCCTTAATTCTAACATTTTCGTCTTCAGTCTTAAAGAATCCTCCCACAATACACGAATAATCTTCCCTTGCGTGTAGACTCCAGACATGTATATAAAGATCAAAAGCACAGGGTCAGTTGGGATCTTTCTATGGCTGACCTAATTTTATTTCATGACATTCTACGTAGCCATCCGTGTCTAGGGCCACAACAAAATACTGGAAGAAAGATACAGGATTCACTCTCAATAGGACAATTCAGTGTATGCAGTTCCCTTGGACGTAACCAATTTGACGCATATTATACAAAGGCGCAATAAACTAGGCGGACCGGACAGAAAGAAGACGATAGAGAAACGATAGAAAAAAAATTACATATATATGAGGTATATGCCCTGTATATATGACTTATGCGTCCTCTGGGCCTTCGTCTAAGGGGATATCGGAAATAAATATGTAAGTATCATCGGGAAGTGCCCTATGATCGTGTAGGCACGGAGTACAATCACCCTATTTGCTAAATACATACGTGTTCTTTTTATAGCAGTTGACTTAAACAGGCCATGGTTCTCTCACACCATGTTCCCCGTTAAGATACTTAGGCAGAGAAGCGTTATAATTGGCCTTACATATTATAAGCCTGTTTTATCGAACGGCGGAGGGGGATCTATGCATTATTACTACAAAATCAATGACACTCTTGTCCTCGAATCGACGACCATTTGGCAAAAACCCCCGGATGGACAGTCCCGCAGGTCCTCGCACGATGACGGTTAAGTCCACTTGTCATCGCTGGAGGCACATGGCTGGATTGGCTCCCTTTCCTCATCTCTTATTGTACCTTTCTAGAAACATTAGAAATACTAATTCGTTGTGGGACACGGGATCTAATCTACGACATTAATCCCTTAAACCAATATGCAGTTAACTGCATGAACAAGAGCTGGTTGTGAATTGGGCAGTATAAAGCCTGCCACCCACGCCTGCCGCTCACTTTGGATTTTCCTGTGAATTTTATCTCCGACCAGTCGCAGACAGTGTTCGATCTTCTGCTACTGCATGCGACTGGCGGCAGACAGTCGCAGACTCGAGATCACGTCTGTTTTTTTTTTTGTTTGTTTTTTTTTGTTGTTGTTGTTTTAGGTGATAAAATAAACAAGATAGTGTCCACACGGGTAGAACAAGTCGCAGGCTCAGTCACCTGACCAAAGCACCACGACCAATTAGATGATATTCAGTCGCAAATTGCATCGCAAGCAATTGCAGAAGCACGCAACAGTTATGCCAGAAACCTTGCGATCGTCTGCGACGGACCAGTCTCTATGTCGCGTCGCAAGTCCCGCTCACCAGCGATATTACAATCGGCGACCAATCGCAGGTCCCTTGCGATTCCAGCCTCATGGCATCGTGGCAAAATCGCCAGTGAGCAACAAGCTATATAGGTATATCCGTACGGTCGGATTGATCCATTGTACTGAATGTAAAATAGAATTCGCGTTTAAAACGGAATATTTACGGATAAAAAAAAACACACAATTATAAAACACTAGGAGAGCATGAAAACTGAGAGGAAGTTAGAATTTGAGGATGCAGTTCCTGACGAAGACTTTTTCAATTTCGGAAAAATATGGCCTACAAATTGAATGCTTCACTATCTCCCACAATATATACGTGCGGTTAATGAGCGCATTGCATATAATATCGCCTTTTACTAAATTAACAAGTGATTGCTTTAACAGTAGTTTGAACACTAATGATACCGCGTCATAAGTTCCATCATCTTTGGTAACTGTATTTTCAGGGTACACTGGATTTGTCCCTCGTGCTCGTAATTTGATCGGAAGCGGCTACCCAATCATTACCCACAATGCACTCAACGAGTTTACTGATGACGTCAAGCGGCTGAAAGATCTGGAAGGAAGCCCGATTCAGGTAGACAGCAGGCCGTACCCACGGGCTGCCGGTAAACCCATCTACCCTGTCGAGTCCGGGCTCGTACCACATTACACAGGACACATACCAGGTATTACACAAGTTTCTAAATTGGGTCAAGTATACATTTAAATAAGTATGGACTATAGCTTCTTTTATACTGCATACACACAATTTTTTTTTCAAATAAGACATATTTAAATCTAGTAACATGATATCATCTAATGTTATTTTTATATTAATGGCGCCTTTTCCGTAATAAACCTTAAATGAAGGTTGAACAGAAATAAGAATAATTTCAGAGGCGACATGCAAATATCCAGCGATATCTAACGTCAATTATAGTAGTACTATTTGGATTCATATGAAGAGCAGTTTTGGCCGTTCATTTTTAACTTGGGCAACCATACAAGTAACAGGTCTATCATCACTTGTCTACCGATATCAGTGGAGGTATATGTGTATTCATGATTTTAGGAAGGTGTTTCTAATTTAATCTTTTTGAGACAAGATTAGTTCTGCTATGAACATTATGTTAGCAAGAGTGATATATTCAAGTTATTTACGGTTCCAGTCTTTATGCATGCATTACATAATAATCATCCAAAGGATCACCTAATTCATACTATGATAATGATTTCATAATACTCTAAATTTTAAACCAAATTCATTGTCCTATTTAAACTTGATTTAACATTCTAATTTTTTTAAAATTTATTTTCAGGAGAGAAGTTTCGCTATGGCCAGACATTTGGACACAGTACTCAGAATGCACTGAAAGACAAACCAGTGACGGTCCCTGGGTTAAAGGCAACCGCGTAAATTAAAGTTATACCATGAATACATAACATGTTATTGTAGGCAATTTTAATATAATTAATATTATGCAACTATATGGTAAAACAAAATGTAATCATTAGATTTTTTATTATATTTTATTACAAATCTTTCCATAAAATCATGTGCTCATTAGGGTATTCATCTGTTCATATATTGCTGACTGTGTCCAAAACAATTGCATGTACCTTTATCATCAAGATAATGATACACTGATGCCAGTATAACAAGTGTGCATTGGATAAAATGTGTTGGTTGTCTATTTAAGTATGACAGTCTTGGTTGATTATTTAAAGCCCCCCCCCCCCCTTTCCATGACCATGTTTCAGTGTGCAGATATTTTACTCCAGGGTAAACCATGTATACCATTTCCATGATATGCAATTTTTCCTGCATGTGGAAACACATTCATAAAAATTGGCCTCATACTCCTAAAAAAACACAAATCATACATATTTAACATCAGACAATCTGTCTCCTAAAATGTTTACTTATTAGGATATGACCTCAACAACTCTTTAATATGAACATGATAGTGAGAAATTTCCTCAGTCTATCCCAGTTTTAACTGGCAGAGTGAACAAACTGATCTTTTCTTGTTTCTGCCACATGAAAACATCTTCCATATTATTCAAGATTCACTTTACTTCCATGGCTCTGATCCTACATGCCATCTTTTATCGAGCCAACTTTTTCTCTCACCCCTACACGGTAAGTATTGAAGGTACTGTATCATACTGGTGCATCATATGACATCCAAATTGACTTGTACCCTTAACCAGGCAATCATGAAGAGACTGATAATCATGGCAACTGTAATTGACCACAGCAATAGACTGAGTTAGCCATGTGCATTGAAAAAATTCCCAAGGAAATACATTTCAGTTGACATTCCATTTTTTTTTTAATTTGATTTACGTTGCCATCATTATTAAATAGAACCTGGTAAAACATTTTCAACCTTTCTTAGAAATAGAATAGACTTTTAAGGTCTGTTCATATATTTATAGCACAACCATGTAGTGCCTGTTAAAATAAAATGAGGCTTTAGTTTATTTGCTGTACTTTGATTGGCTACATGCTTTTTTGCTGAAAATGACTGTTTACTTCTTTGCTGCACTGTGATTGGCTACACTTGTCTGCAGTAATGATTGGCTGCTTCCTTTGTCTGCTGCATTCTGATTGGCTGACCACTTGTGGTTGCCTGTCACTTCGATACACTCGGGCTTAATAACCAGTTTTCTCTATTGCTCTCTTGTGATTATCTCATCCAGTATCAATGGTGACATTTTACACATCTGCTATGATGGTGTAGGAGCTACAGGCTGTACAGGGGTTGGGTAGAAGTGGTTTGATGCTGAGTGTTCCTTCAGATACTCCCCTCCTTTCTCATCATACTCTGAGCGTGTTACACTGTATACTTTAAGGGCAGGAGTTTGAGACCATTTCCTTGCTCCATACCATGCACCCAGGACTGGTTCAGCTGAAACAACAAGCATAATCTAAACTGAAAACTTGTATAAATGTGCCTTTAAATATTAAGCAATAGCCAAAGCGTTCATTCTGAAGGTCACTTTCCATTTTGGGAGGGGAAAGAGGTTACCACACAAATATGACACATTTCTGGCTCAAGAATATCAGCTGAACTTTTCTTACTTTTCAGTCCATGTTACACAGTAACTTTCTCACTGTTATGTATAGCTAAGAATCATATACAGAGTGAAGTTACCAGGTATATCCTGAAATGTCTGACAATAGACTTATATCATCAGTACATAGCCTTTCAATCAGCCCTATAATATCACCATGTAATCCACAGCAGTTTCATAATGGAAGATGACAACATGACCAAATGTCTTCTAAATCACATACACCAGTGCTGTAGTGGAGTCTACACTATCCAAGTAAGAGTGTACATCTGAGTCAACACCAGTTGAGTCCAAGTCCTATAACTCTGATTCTTTTGAGAAACCAAGTCTAAGTCTGAGTCTGATTTTTGTTATTTAAACAAACTTGTTATTAGCAAATTATAAAAATTTAAATTTTATCCACATTCATGTATTTTCACTTGATTTCTTTAACTAACAATGACTGTATATGCCAGGTGACAAATCTGTTACACTCATCAGAAAATGGTCCACCAAATGATTGCCATCTTACTTTTAATTTCTGCAGACCTGAACAATTACGGAGTAATATCTTCTTTTCTTAATATGCCATAAAAAGTTTCACACATGTTAGTGCAGTCATAGTTTGTTCTTAAATCAGACTCATCAGAGCCTTAATTTTTCTACTAGATTCAATTTCTTGAGTATTTGACTCTTAGTCCAACTACATGTCAAGGACCATCAAGTCTATGTCTAGAACAGAGTCCTTGAAAAGGTTTTGTCAACCCTGAAATGAGTACATGGATGGACTCTAGTGCCATATCACTGCTGTAAACTACATATATATTTGTACAGTACTCCATCCCTTGTAGTACCCAGACCACCAGAAGCACAACTAAGAGTAATGTGTGAGGCTTGAATGAATATATAATTACCTGCTGTGGTGACCTGAAATGATGACTGGAAAGGTCGCATGGCAAGTAGTTCTTTCTCTAAACGATCACGGAATCTTGGGAAAGACGCACACCCTCCAGTCAGGAAAACATTCTGTAAATATATACATCCCCAGTAATGTATGACTATTATTTTAATTTAGTTTCATTTGATCTGTAAATACTTACAAAATATAAGATCTGGATGGAAAAAAAAGCTAAGGTGTATTACTGTATCCAGTAGGGCCTTCCTGTGTGTGATCATGTATTGCTTATAGAACCACATCTCCACTGTGTGAATCTAATGCATGTTTTATTCAATGCCAGGGTTTTATGGAACTTAATAATATTTCCACAACAAAATAAGGTTTGTTTGTAGTTTCAAGAACCAAGATCTGTGAGTGACCTTGTTCTGAAGTCTGCTATTGTAATCAGCGTCTAAATGTTTTATATTACAAAAAGGTTTCACACTATCAGATGTTCAGAAAGTCTCTCATAATCTTCAAATGTTACTGCTGTTGGCGTCATATATTCATGAGGTTAATATTTAATAATTTTCACCATTTTTTGTTGTTTTATCCAGGTTCCATATTCGCAATCTTACCATACAATAGCTTACACAGAGTATTTCCTTTAGAATGTATATTGATTATATTAAATAATGTGTGCAAAATCATAAAAACTGGATGAAGACCCAAGTTAACATCAAACAAGTAGTAATTACCCTTCATTTACTTATATTGGCAGTTAATTTGAAAGATCTGATATAATTTATAATTTTTGGTTGGTTGTCCATGACAGACTGTGGTCAATTTTTTAGGCCTGTGTATCAGCCATTATGGATTTTTTACATTGTTACTTGGGAATAAATTTTCCAGCTTGTACACGAGACTTTACAGTATCGCAAATATGATATCCTTGCAAACAAAAAATCAACCACAGTGTATCATACAGTGATAACATAAATGTAACTCACCTGAACTAGTTTATTTTGAACATTAGTTGTATACTTCTTCAGCATAAAATCAATGGTCTCAGCAATACCTGCTTGTTCCAGACCTACCATTGACGGCTGGAACAACAGCTCTGGCACTCTGATCAAGAACAAGGAAGAGAAAAAGGTAATTAAATACAAAGAAACACTTGAGGAGTGATTTGTGAAACACAGCAAAAAAAAACAAGTGCAGCACAAATGATGGATAATATGCCCGTCACAAATCTTTGGACCTCTAACCTCATTAAATATGCTTGAATTTAGCCGAGAATGTAATTCAGGTGAAAGACTGTATTGGTAAATACTCATATTGAGCTTCATGAAAATCCATCACATTTTTGGTAAGTCATTATGGTGCCACTTCTGACCTCATTAAATATGCATGGATTTTGCTGGAAATCAAAATAAATCTAGATATTATATTGATTAATATTTCAATTGAGTTTGATCAAAATGGATCATATTCTTTGTACGTTATTGCAGCAACACCACAAACTGGCCTGTACAAAGCCTGGTGACTACAGTGAATATGTTCTAATTTTGCTTTAATTGAGGTGAGAAACTCTTTTGGTAAATATGTATAATGAGTTTCATGAAAATCTATAAGATTTTTGGTAAGTCGCCATGGTGCAATCAAAATGTGGTGACGTCTGACCTCAATGAAAGTGTGGATATTGCTGGAAATTGATTTATGCAAGATATTTTATTAATTGATATTTCAGTTTAGTTTTATAAAAATGCATCATATTCCTCATAGGTTATCACAGCAATACCACAAATTAGACTAGTGACCTCTTACCTTGATAAATATGCATGAATTTTCTCCATCTATGTTGAAATTCATGCATTTCTCAAGATATTCCAGTATAAACAGATAAAATCTCAGTCATATCCTGCAAATATCCCTTTGATTTAATATTTTTTTCTCAGAAATTTGGGTGTATTCTCTTCCTCATGTTTAACACCTTATCAAAGTTAAATGGGGATATATAAACATCTAAGCTAAAATAAGATAGGAGCTTTTAGATAGGAGCAATGGAATATTTCTGAATAATATTAGATATACATGTTGTTCATTAATAATAATAAGGCTACTGGTAAAATCCTTCAGCTGATTAACAAGTGACCCAGGAGTCATGAGGCCGCGCTGTCTAGAAAGACATTCACAAAAGTAATTTATCATCTGAATGCCAAATTTTGTAGGTGGTATTCAAAGTTCAACTGACGCATAGCTCCAAGGATAAGGGTAACAAAGACCAAAGTTCAGGTTTTCGGGGAGATGTTTCATGGACCTCCCATGATGATGACAAGTTATAAGTTTCTAGGTGGAATGGTAAAGCTTTGTGCCAAATTAATAGACAACATCATCTTTTAAGGTCTCAAAATAGAGAAAATATGAAAAAAATTGACCTCTTACCTTGATAAATATGCATGAATTTTCTCCATCTATGTAGAAATTCATGCATTTCTCAAGATATTTTCGGGGAGATGTTTCATGGACCTCCCATGATGATGACAAGTTATAAGTTTCTAGGTGGAATGGTAAAGCTTTGTGCCAAATTAATAGACAACAACATCTTTTAAGGTCTCAAAATAGAGAAAATATGAAAAAAATTGAAAAAATCCAGGTGGCACCAGCAGTCTGCAGGAACTGATGAAACACTCTATGATGAATATGCATGCATAGAATCGTGGTGATCAACGCATAAGTTATTCAGATACTTGAGCTTTTGTATAAAATTTTTAATTATTCTTGGAGGTACTTCTGAGCCCCATAACTCGAAGGATATGGATAACAGAGACCTAACTTTAGGTTTCCAAGGAGTTTTTCCATGGACCTCCCACTGATGTCAAGTTAGAAGATACCAGGTCCAGCTGTTATGATTTGTGCCTGGTTAACGGACTGACAAACAGACAAAGACTGATCACTATAGCCTAGTTGACTTTCAGTCATCTGAGCTAAAAACTGCAAGCAGCATTTCGGACACTTTTAAATTCATTTTGGACAATCTGCATTGTTGTATTAAGTCAAGACAACAATTGATGAACTAATATTTTTGCTTGTCAACTGACCATGTTTACAGAGAGCATGCAGATATTCAAGTTCATACATTTATCACAGAGGCCTTACAAGAACATTTTATAAAAGGAATCACCTACACCTCATTAATATGGTTAGCAGAGTAAGCCAAAAATCTCAAGAATTCTATATATAAAGCAGGTGAATAGCTGGTTTAAAGACATGCACTGGAACAAATCTCAATCAGTATTCAATAAGAGGTACTATCAGTATTTCACCATTTGAGCCTTTGATGCACTGGCAGGGTAGACAGAGAGCCTTCAGCTCAAAAGTCCAAAGCCATAATCACAAAGTGATGTTCCATTCTTAAATGGAATACAAGTATTACCTAGAAAAGTAGAAAATGAGCCAGCCTACCTTATTCTTTCAATGCCAACATGCATGCGGTAATACTCTGCTATGTCGTAATTGGCTGGTAGAGCTTGAGGGTTACACTGCCTGGTAAACAGAAAGATACATAAATAAGAAATCAGAAAAAGTGAAAGACCAAGCCAGAAATATATAAAAAAAAAACATGAGAGTTTTACAGTTGGGCAACTCATCACTTGATGGCAGTACATGTACAACTAAACCCACGACAGTCTGCTATTTTTCACAGCAAGTTTTTCTAGATAACTGAAATCAGATGCTTTATGTGATGAGAAAGATCTGAACACATAATCCTTTAATCATCAATGGGTTTATACCAAAAGATTTAAGCCTTTTCAAACTTTAATAAAAACAAAAAGGCTTATAAATAGTTATTTCCATAAAGGGTATATCTCAAAATATTGAAACTTTATGCAATATTCCCATGAGTTCATATCAAATATTTAGAAATTAATAAGAATTACAAATAAAAATATTGATACGATTTGATCAAATGAAAACAAACTATGAGAAAAGACAATGATTCTACCTTTGGAACTCTGGATCGTGCTCACGGAGGATACTCTCAACTTCTTCTAACTTCTCCCTCTCAGCCTCTGAATCGCTTTCTCCACCATCCCGGGACTACCGATGTGAAGAAATAATTCAGTTTAAATAGACATATTATTTTAGTATTAATTCAAAGTTCAATACCAGAAATCTTTCAACCAGAAAGGATGTAACCTAAAAATTTAATAACTGAAATATTTTTCAAATAGAACAATGGATTTTAAGCCCAAATTGTAGTAAATTATTTCAGTAATGCAATATAAATTTGCTCCAAGTCTACTTAATACCCATACATTAATTAAACAGAAAGTGAATGTTAGTAATAATTCGTAACAAATGTAGGAAGTATGTTTTATAAGGCTAATAGCCCTTTCTTAATATCAGCAAGCAAGGGAGCTATGCACAGTACACAGTCATATATATCTATTGGCAACCCTAACACCAATGCAACCATCCTGCAACCTCAAATGCAAAAAGGTCAAAAATAATTTTTTGAATTTCAGAAACTGTCTTGTTCTGGCTCATGACAAACAACAAACCTCTGGATTCAGATCATGTTTTGACATCTTTTTCTAGGGAGATATATCAAGTGGAGTACAGAGCCTGCCAGTAATTTCAAGCCATCAGTCAACTTCAGTCAATTCATTCCATTCAAGATATCATTCAACTTCAGTCAATACATTCCAGCAAGCCATCAGTCAACTTACTATCTGTTTATACACATTCCAGTCATCCTCATTCTGGCCAAAGGTGTCTTCTTTTTTCCTCTTGGTTCCTGACCAAAAGATCATGTGCACATTTAGAAACTAAGATATGGAAAACAGGAACCAGCTCAATGCATTCTTTTGTTCTATGTTATTTATCACCTGAGCTCTTTTTTTTATGCAATGCAAACTAATTCCTATGCTGAACTGACTCCTCATGGAAATTCCTGGAGCTTCCCATGGATCTGAATCTGCACATAGCAATGGTACATTAATCCATATTCTGTGGGCAAAGTTGAGAATTCCTCCTGGTGCCATCTGTTGAGCATTTATGAAACTAATATATTGATAACAAAACATTTTTCAGGTCTTAGATCTAGATTCGATTCTGGACTATAACTGAAAAATTTTGTTTCACTTTCAGTGGCCTTAACCTAAGATTAATTGTTCTTTTTAATGCCCCAGGTCACCTTGAGCGAGCTGCGTAATGATCTTCATCCTCTGTTGGTTGGCCTGCGAACGTCGCTTGGACATTTCAGCTTTCTTCTGTTTTCTCTGTTCTCTTTTCTCGAGCAAATCCTATATAATAATAAATATTATATATAGTTATCTATGCAATAATATTTACCAATATCCCATACACACATAAAATCTGGAGTGACACCACCTACAGGCATTTTGACATATTTCATTTTTGTATAACAACTATTCCTATTATGTTAAAATTTCATTATATTTTCATTTTAAGTGTTTCATTAGGACTTAATTTTTATTATCTAACCAAAGATTTGTACGCAAATTAACAGAGTTACATTATTAAGAAATTTGTTCATAATAAATATATGATAAGTTTTCTGTCAGAATTCTGTCATGCTGACCTTTTAACTTACCAGTAATATCCAATATAACATGGTTATCTTCATGATAATTTTGGCATCATCTGGGATTTAAACTAAACAAACATCCCACATGTTACATTTTCTTGGTATAAAAAATAATTCAACACAAGCAATGTAAGCCTACACACATGAAAAACGTCTATGAAGTAAATGAAAACATGTTCCATTTAAGTCAAGTGTATGCCAGTCACAAGTGAATGTCAGCTCTAATGTAGCCTCTTATTATAATGAAAGGTTTGGACAAATCTATTAAAAGTCAGAAAGCACGAGACTAAGACCCTTGGCATTAGGGTGTGGGACAAGGTAAGATGGAATGTCTGCAATCATGAATTTGAACAGGAAGTATGAAAGAGACCTGACAATTAACTGAAGCTGAGGCCTACCTGTCTCTGTCTCCGGACATCACCTAGCCAGCTCTCCAGATCCTGGTCAGGGTCATCCTGAAAACATTACCATGACACCTCTAACAATATTTAAATACGATAAAAGGCATCAGTAACAAACTAATACAGAAATGCTGCTGTAAATTAATGTTATCTTTTATATAATATCAATATGAAGGTATTTACTTATATTTACTATATTTAGAAAATGACCATACAAATGTTAAGAACAATCTCATAAAATCAAATGGAAAACCTAAACTAAAATAGAAATGATAATGAAAATTATTGTTAACATCACATGTACATTAATATTAACCAAATCATAGTGCCATATTTAGAAAATAGTTAAGGATATTCTGATTTATAATCTAAATTTACATGGATAAGATGAAAATCAACATTATCACTCAAACCATTTTATTAGTTCTAAGTCTGATTAATATTTGTACCATTAACATTAATCTTTTACCTTTAATGATTGGCTTTACATATTAAAATATATCATTTTACAAATAACTTAATTTTATTATCAATACCATCTGCACATAACTAAACATATCTATTAATACCTTCTGTAAATACTAGTGGTGCAAATTATAAAATACTACTCTGAGAATGTACCTGAGGAATATTTGTAGCTGTTTTACGGCCCTTGGCTTTCTTGGCTGACACTTTCAGCAGCTGTTTTTTCCGCTTGACTTCTCGCTGGGCTGCAGTCAGCTGCTCATCAGGTATATCCAGCAGATTATCAGCCTGTCAGATTGTAATACAGAAACAGGTTTAAATACACAAATCATGATACAGCATCCTTACCTGCTTCAAATCTATTTATGCTAGAGTTCAAAACTCTTCATATTATAAGGCCATTCAATGAGTTTTTGTTAGTGATACATTATTTAGTGGTTAAACCCGATTCAGCATAATATTTCAAACCTGCCATTTCTGGCTATCTAGATAACTGACATGACTATTGGGCAATATATATATGTGGTTGTTGCTGGGCTGCAAAGAAGTCTTTTGGAAAATATATATTGTAACCTAATTCTCTTACCAGCATACTATTTTATACTATTATATATGTTATCCTGTTGTCATCCAAAACTATCATCTTCTTACTATGGATATCTACAGAATACAGCCCTAATCTTTAAGACACCTTTGTGTATTTTAAATTGATGACTTTGTTGAGTGTAAATTAATATTCTGTATCTCACCCACAAATCTCAAGAACAGAAAAGTCAGTACAAAACTGATATGTGTAATGACTAGGGCTGTAACAATTCACCAGTACACTAATACATAGTGTTACAACAACAGATATTGTATCAGTATTGTTAGACGTCACTGTATTGAAAATCCAACAGAAAGTTGGACATTTTGCTTGAAACTCATGCATGCATTATAATATTCATCTGCCAAGTGTGTGTAACATCAAAGTGCCATTTCAGCCCTCAAACATTAAAGAGTCTTTGACCAGCCTACTGGCTGTCCAAGTGCCATTACATCCTTCAGTGAGGAACACAGTTTAAGGCCCTATGAGGGTGCAAATATTATCACCATTTCTGAAGACGCCTCATGGCTATTACACTGTCACATGACATAAACCAGACCAATTGTTAGCTTGTTTTAGTATACTTTCTGACAACACCAAACATGAGCAAGAAAGGTTCTGTTTTAACTCAGCATATTGATAAATTCATCTGTATGTTTGTTGAATTTCTGACCGCATGAATACAAGCATGACTTGCAGGGGTTACTGGATGCAGCAAACTTGTAGGCAATACAGGAAATGACTCATTACCATTGAGAAGGAGTTTCAGTTTGGGTTGCGAGTTCATATGTATTCTTTTGTGTTAATTCATTGTTTGTGGCCTAATGTTAAGACTATGGGCTGTTAACCAAAATATGAATGCAACATGTTGGAAGCCACTGCAATGCATTCCTCAATATGACTTGTATCACGACTGAATTTAGGCTTACCAGGTGCCCACTGAGTCAGGTTGCCACAGCTGGTAAAATCATTGGACAGATATTGGTTAATGGGGGACTCATTGGGTACCCGCTGCACCAAGAAACCAACTGAATGTACTGCTTCATTTTTTACTATTATTTTATTCCTCAGGTGTGGAAGCAACAGCATGGTGAAAGTGAGAGAACATTACCTAACTCCAGAAATGTGCAACAAGAATAATAATAATAATTTGGTAGTTTATCTATGAAAATGAATTACCTGGATTCTGAACTCTTATACAACTTACATGTCCTACATTGTGTACTGTATCATGAGTTAAGAATTATGAAATGTATCATATTGTGAAATAATGAATCTTTACAGCCCCAGTGATGACAATGAGGAACATTGTATACCTGGTCAGCCACTGCTGCCATCTGGATCTTCTGCCGAGTTTTGTGAATTGATAGTCTCAGGTCATTCAGTGCACTCTGGAGCTCCATGCGACTGTTGTATCCATTCTCTTGCAGAACTTTCTACAATAATATTGATCAATAACCAATATCCGTTACTCTGCATCCCTGGATAACTATGTACAAAAGAGTATAAGTAAATACTTTAAATGAACTGAGACCTAATTTTTTAAAATCTTAACTGCAATAAACATTATCTAGAATATCACAACCTGCCTGAACAGACAGTTAAAACTGTAATGTTTAATATTTGGTGTAATGGTTTTGACCTGTGCCAGAATGAATAATGGCATAACTGTTTAAGGCTTATGGTTATGATCTGTGTGCCCTGCTGTTTAAGAGCCAGATATGCTGAAAGTAAACATAAAAAGGACCATTTTTATACATGTATCTCAGTGACTGTCAGTTACGCTGGGCTAAAAAATAACACACACAATAAATTAATATGCAAAAATGATAATTTCAACACAGGTTCATTAAATTTCATTGTGATTCTCTTATTTTTAATACTCTCTCAACAGAATTTATGAGTAAATCATAATTTCACATTTATAACTCAATAAAGATAATATAATTTTAATTTTTAAAGCTTTTAAATTTGGCCTCCTGCAGTGTGCACAAGAGTAAATATGAACAAATCTAAAACCATGAATCTTGACAAATTATATTGATCTATCTATACTTGAATAACCAGCAGATCTAAATGCAATAAAATTGTCCTTGTGTGACAAAGATCTGGATGTTCTTTTCTACAAACTTCATCTCAAATGATGTTTGATTATTAAGCATACCTGAACTATATCTTCATCCTCTTCCAGCTGTTCCTGGATGCTGATCAGCTCATCTAGTCTGGCTTGATCAGATACCAACTGAGTAAAAAAACATACTTTTTAATATGATGTAATAAGAGTTCCCTTAAATTTTATATATGGTTTGGTAACAAATCCTTAGTTTGCCTTCGCTGGAAGTTCAAATGATAGTAATACAAATAGGTTACAATTACAAAAGGCGGAATAACTTGAGTCATTTCAATGTGACAGATCCCTGATATCCATTGCCTTACATGCCTTTCATCTGAAAGTCAATTCCTGAAAAAAGTGTCTAGCTTAAAAGATTATCATGTTAAGTGTGTAAATTTCCTGATTTTTTACAAAACTTTGCATTATGTTCATGCCCATAACTTCAAGAAATTACACTTTACAGTCTTAATTTCTTGCATGTATATAGGAAATATAAAGGAGAATACTAATGATAAATATTAAGAAAACAGATAAGTGGTTTTGATATAAGGCAGTCCTGAAGTGTGATAATAGGTTTTTAATGGAAGTTTGAGGTTTTTCCTTAATTTCTCGATGGAACAAAGTCACAGTGAACCCAGTTCTTGGTTTCATGGTAGGAGATCTTCAGGACAGTTAACAGTATGCCAGATTTTGGATTTGTAGGTCTAACGGTTTAAAAAAAATGGACCACAACTATAGCTCAGATCACTTATAGTCAGCTGAGCTAAAAACAGGTGGATGTAGGTTGCTCCATAAATACTGCAATTTCCAAAATAAGTCACGTGACCAACATTTGCACAAAATTTAGTAATCCTAGCTCTGATTGTTTCTGAGATTGTTATTTTAGTATGCTTACTTGCCAAATGACTTTTTTCAAATTCCTGTAACTCGGCCAAAATTAATCAAACCAAATCCATTTGAACAAACTTTAGAGAGCTAGTCTCTGGAATAATTTCTGAGAAATACTGAACCATTTGGCTGAATGATTTCAGAGAATAAGTTTTTTAAAGATTTTTTTAGCTTTATCCCCTATAAAATGTAAGTTAATGCAAGTGGTGCCACAAAACACTCAATCCCACATTTGATATGTGACAGATTTTTGCATAAAATTTGGGGATGGTAACTCCTGCTATTCCTGAGAAATTATTGATTAATGAACTGATGACCAATGACCCTTGTACAGAAAAGGTCAATGCAGATGGTGCGACAAATACCTTAATTTCAAATATGACTCATGTGACCAACATTTGCATTAAATTTGGTGATGATAGCTCCAGCTGTTTATGATATTGTAATTTTAGTATCCTTTTTTTGGCCAAATGACTAAGTTCAGTTTCCTGTAACTTGGCCAAAATTCTCTGGACTGGAACCATTCAAACAAACCTGTGAAAGGTTGTTTCAGGGATTATTTCTATATATTGAAATATTGAATGATTTGGCTTGACAGTTTCGGAGAAGATTTTTTTAACTTTTTCAGCTTTTTTTCTTTAATATCTAAGTAAATGCAGATAGCCAAAAAATAAGCAAAATCGGATGGAGTTTTATAGATTATTGATTTTTTGCATAATGTTTGGTGATGCAAGCTCCAACCATTTTGAGATAGTATGGGTTATCGTACAGACAATGGAAGACACACGATGGACAACACTGCACCATCCCATAAGCTCACAGGTTCGCTAAAAATACAGACCGTACCACCTGTCTGCAAGAAATGATGAAACACTCGATGATCAATATGCATGGAAAGTATCCATCAATCAATGCATTAAGTTATTCATATACAGGAATTCTGTATCAAATTTTTAATCATTCTGAGAAGTACTTTTGAGCCCATGGCTAGGAGGATATAGGTCACAGCGACCTAATTTCAGGTTACCAAGGAGATTTTTTTATAGCCCTCCCAACAGTTTTCAGTCAGTAGTTTCCAGGTCCAGTGGTCACTATTTGTGTCCTGTTAATGGACAGATGGACGGCAAGGCAGAAGGACAGAGGATGGACAAACAATGATCTCTATAGCTCAGAGGACTTTCAGTCAGCTAAGCTAAAAAATATCTTAAGGATTTCTTGTCAACAGAAATTTAATTTTGGATACAGAATTTCATCTTATCAAATTTGCAGTGTGATATCATAACACTACGTTAGTGACACTAACATGCCTCTTGACTTAATAAGTCCAAAATATGACTGAAGTCACTTTACTGCGACAGATCAGGACAGACATATGTCTGTAAATCACCTTTTCTTCCCTCCTTCTGGCAGCATACTCCTTCAGCCTCTTGATCTGCTGTTCTCGCCGCTCTCTCTGCTGCTCCGCTGTCTGTGTCTGTACCACCTGAGGCTGAAATAGAAGAGCAGTGGATAACACAACCACTTCTGTCCTTGTTAAAGTGTGCATGTTTCTTTCATCATCCACTCATGTCCTTGTTAAGGTGTGCATGTTTCTTTCATCATCCACTCATGTCCTTGTTAAGGTGTGCATGTTTCTTTCATCATCCACTCATGTCCTTGTTAAGGTGTGCATGTTTCTTTCATCATCCACTCATGTCCTTGTTAAAGTGTGCATGTTTCTTTCATCATGACACAAGCATATGTTCAATATTTTCACAATTACTTTCAAACTCGAGTTGATATTAAGAATATATAACCCAAATACATTTCTCAGATTGCTGTATCATGATTCGTTTATAATCTAGACATTAATCCCTTGCAATTTGATGAAAATTAACATTTTAGTTTTTTTTCTTGAAAATAATTTGCAAGAGTTTTTTTCTGCAACAACTGACAGTGATTGGTAGTTGATTGTAAGAATTTATAACATAAAAACCTGTGTGTATGGGAGCTGCATCTTATGTACATGCTGCTCATAGTAGTCGTCTAACAGCCAGCCCTTCAGCTCCTCACTGTAGTCTGTGGCCATGTATGTGTGTTGCTGGACCAGCTCCTAGAGATACAAGAACAGCCTCTGACATATAAAGCCATCAGAGTGACTGGTTACATTCACACAGAGCTTCCCTGTAGCATTGTTAATTAAAATTGTTTACATAATAATGACTGCTATCAGGGTTCCTAGGCATTCATGAAAACATAATCTTCTGATTCCCCCCCCCCACTGATGAGTTTGCCTTGATTAATTTTGGAATGCAAGGATTTTTATTCGAACTTTTACTTGACCTTCAAAATATAATTGTAAATCTTCCATTGGTTATGCTGTTTCACCCCCTCCACCTCAGACAAAATATAACTTTATCTCGGGGCCAATCAAAATCCCTGCTTGAGGACATTTTCTCAAAAAAGCTGACTCGAAAAAGCAAAATCCAATTTCAAGGTTTTCCAAAATTGTCAGCCTAGCTGGCAACCTTGGTCATGTATTCAGTAAGAAGAATGATCAAATACCACATTTTATGAACCTGCCACTTGGTTGGTGGAATAGAGTTAGCTGACAAATATTCCAGGTAAAACTAAAGTTTTTTTTAAAAGGATCATTCCATGGCTTGTTGATGGCGCCATCTACTGAGCAGAAGATGGATAGGGATAACCTGTTTATGATATGGTTCTGCTTCTTTGATCTCAGGTTTTATATGCTAGTGGTTAGTAATAATCCAAAGGTGGTAACCTATTGTTCAGAAAGTAGAGTGAATCTCTTGGGTCTACCAAGATTTAGCCATTATCACTCTGACGCACCATGGTCTGAACAAGGCTTTCAGCAGGTACAGGCATATAAAATAAAAATGTTAAAATATAACAGAAGTAGACTACCTCTGCTCTGGCCAGTGTAATGTGTGGGAAGTGACCCGGGTACTTCAGCTGTAGGATCCGCTGCATGAAGCTGTCCACCTGTGATCCGCCCACATTGATCCGTCGAGCCATCTGTGGCTGAACCCTACCGCCCAGCACAGGTAGGATATGGGTCGTGGTGTATCCACATGATATCACCAGACTGTTGGCTTTCTCTTTAAAAAGAGAAGATTCACAGGAATAAAGCTTCACTTTTGATCAAGTTCATGGTTTGTCAATGACTTTTGGTGTTTCAGCACATGTTTACATTGCTCTATATTCATAACTTCCAATTGGTGTACACTTTCTATACATTGCATAATGATTATCTGTTATAATCATGGGATTAGTTAGTGTGTCACCACAACAATCAGTTATGACATAAGAATTTGTAACAATCCATGTTGTTTAATCATTAAATACTTATTCTTAAGTCTTAAGTAACATCCATGGTCTGTACATTCAATGGTCTACTATAATTTGTGGGTGAGGGTGTGGTCATCCTCAGTCTTCCTGCCTCTTCTAGTTGGGAGACACAGTTCTAATGGCCACCAATCTTTTTCTGCAGATAGTATCCCACCTTGAGACTGTTCTCAGAGTACTTTGTACTACTTTCCTATTGTATTCCCATGCCCACATCAAACCTGATCTTGCAAACATTTTTAACTGCTCATGGGGGCTGCCATATAGACTAAAACCAGGATGCATGTCAGAATTAAGGGTATATGGCTAGTACTCACTAGTACCACTGTTAAAGTGAGCAAACAATAGGATCAAAAGTCATTTCTAAAGCATTATAAGCGACACACTTCTGCATGAAGCCAGAATTGTTAGGGATTGTGGAATTTTTTAAATATTTTAAAACCTTGTACAGCTTCTTTAAATTTAATGGCTTTCGGTCAAAATATAAAATTAAATAAATCTGGAACTGATTAGATTTACCTGGCGTAGGATGACTGTTGTACAAACTGAAGAGAGAATCAACCCCAAATGCCACACTCTGGACATGGTAGCACTCAAACAGCAATTCAGACATCTCTGAAAAGGAGTTAAGAAAATTCACAGAATCTATGATCCAGCCTCTACTGGTGTAAATAATTTGGCAGTAAAATATGGATATGCCAGTTTCAGGATATAAAAAATCTGAGACTCTACAAGAAGGAATGTTTGTTATTAGTTGGAATGAAACTTGGTAATATTCAAACAAGTTGTTTTCCAGAAACCAGTGTACAGTGGATTCTCACCTTTGACCATCAGACAGACAGAGTCTCAAACAAATCTCATAAAGCTTCTCGACAGGAACATTGTGTCAAATAGGAATGAAATGTGATAACAATTATTGACTTGAAAATGAAACTGATGGACATACAGAGAGAGAGAGGGAGAGATAGAGAGAGAGAGAGTGAAAGAGATGGACACAAGCAAATCAATTTCTTCTTTCTAAAGTCTGAAGAAGATACAATAATTAAGCACTACAATCCTTTCTCAACCCTGAACATCACAGAGTGCAAAAAGATGGAGTGATCTTATATCCCAGATAATATAGGCAAAGTAAAGATCAACTGAGAAGTATAATTACAGAAATATGGTGCAATGTAAAATAACACAGAAATATATATTACATCATTTTACTGAACTTATGATCAGCTAAAAACAATATGAAGTCATCAGATACCTTTAACACATACGAGGGATTTTTGTATCTTATGAAGAGTTTGCATGAACATATAACACAAAACATGATGGGCTTTCACACCATTATTTATATTAGATTTTAACAAACTTGTAGATTGGATTAAAATATTGGGTTGAATACATACGCTGCCTGCAGTAGTTGGGGTTACATGCTGCCTCCGTCATCACTATAGGGTGGTCCACCTTACCCTCTGTGTTGATCCCCAAGTGATAAAACACATAATCCAGAATCTGTTCCTGTAACCACAAAGTGTTCATAATGTATGTGTATTTCTAATAAAATGTCTTCATAAATAGCAGTGATGTAATCAAGTCCATAACACCTGAGTCTGAGTGCATGTCCAAGTCCAGGCCACTCAAGTCTGAGCCGAGTGAGCCCAAGCTGGAGTCCAAGTCCACCTTTCTCGAGTCTGAGTCACTTGGAAGCTGAGTCCAATTGGGAGTCCCAGTCCAATAAACATCTCCCTTTTAAAAGAAATTTCAAACAGATATTTTGGAATATCATGTGTATTTCAAGTTATTTTATTCATGATTTTTACTTGAATGCTAAATAATAAAATTACCTGTAGCTTTCAATATCAAACTAAAGTTTGGAAAATATAGTTTAATATTGTAAGACTAATATTCTTTTGGTAGTTTGTGCACATATATATAAGTCTTCATAGTATTTGACAGAGCTTTGGAGTCTGGGACATCTATGGAATGATGAGATAAGGCATAAAGAAATACATGACTTACCTGGACATCATACTGTGTGATTAAATTTCTGTCGAACTGAGACTTGAGCTGCCATTTCATCAACTCAAGGTTTGATATATCATTACCTATCAAGGTAACATCTACATCCTGCAATGATGGGAGATAAATATATATAAAACATGATTAGTATAAAGACAAAAGTCTGACATACGACTACAGATTCGGGTAAGTAAAGTACTGATTACCTGAAATTATCTATGAATAAGTCCAGAGTGTCAACAGGACATACTGGAATTACATCAGGCTGTATAAGGTCGAGAGTGTCAACAGGACACATTGGAATTACATCAGGCTGTATAAGGTCCAGAGTGTCAACAGGACACATTGGAATTACATCAGGCTGTATAAGGTCCAGAGTGTCAACAGGACACAATGGAATTACAACAGGCTGTATAAGGTCCAGAGTGTCAACAGGACACATTGGAATTAAATCAGGCTGTATAAGGTTCAGAGTGTCGACAGGACACATTGGAATTACATCAGGCTGTATAAGGTCTAGAGTGTCAACAGGACAACTGGAATTACATCAGGCTGTATAAGGTCCAGAGTATCAACAGGACACATTGGAATTACATCAGGCTGTATAAGGTCCAGAGTGTCAACAGGACACATTGGAATTACATCAGGCTGTATAAGGTCCAGAGTGTCAACAGGACACAATGGAATTACAACAGGCTGTATAAGGTCCAGAGTGTCAATAGGACACATTGGAATTTAATCAGGCTGTATAAGGTTCAGAGTGTCAACAGGACACATTGGAATTACATCAGGCTGTATAAGGTCCAGAGTATCAATAGGACACATTGGAATTACATCAGGTTGTACCAATATCTACCATCAGCTGGGATTTAATACTGTGAAACACAAGGTCTATTTTTATTAACTGGATTTCTTAAATATCGTCAAAGGTAAATATTTCATTCTCATGTCATCAATTAGGTCCATGCAGCTTTCCTTGCAACATACCTTTTTACAATGAACTTTACAGGTAAAGAATATATACCTAAAAATTGGATGGGCAGATATGTGGATGAAACAGAGAACACTTATAAGATTTCAAACCTTTTTATGACGAGATCTTGCTGTGAGATTCTTGAACAACATGCGGGGTTTGCTGTCAGTCGCCCAACCAACTCGACAGTGGTAAGAGCCTACAGGTGCAAATTAATCACATAAACAGCTTTACTGTCCTACAATTAGTAAAGAAATTTTGTAAAAGGTGGCCGTTGAATAGTACAGGTAAGCAATGAATATCTAACAGTGCCTGCTTCTTCAGCAATAAAAGTAGGGTTAAACAGCCAAGTGTAAATATCCAGATGTAGTTCTGAATATAAAAAAAAATCATAGTTTGAAGGAAGTGATGTAATTATCATTAATGGCATCTCCATGTCCCAATGTTGCACAAATGTTCAACAACGAATGATGGCCTTGACATGCGTTTTATTGAACACTATTGCTCACAGAACTGTACATTTACTACATTAGGGCAAAATCTTATGTTATTACAGCTGCTCATTGATATAAAACTGCAAGAAGGGGGCACACATACCAGGTGCACTTTACTAATATAGATCACTCGAGATAACATTCAGAAATTAACTTCATGGTCACCATTTGGCTTGTGAATACTCTATACCTGCCCATCTCCTGCAGGTTTGTAGTACTGCATGTCAAAGAGTGAGAAAAAGCATGATTTTGTTCCATTAGTTTAGTGGATGCCTGAACTAGGTCTATTATGTTAATGTTTGTGGTATAACTGCATATACTGATATCCAATGTATATACTGTAGTTTATGGTTTGTAAAACTGAGAGTACATAATAACTTGATTGTCTCAAGTTTTATCAGACTTACCATTATCAATAACAAGGGGCTGATGATCATTCAACAATGAATCTGAGTAGTCATGCACTGGATCTGGTGGGAACCTGTGGTCTTTGAAATGGAAAATATTCTTTGGTGAATCTGTAAAAATAAAAGGTATTACATTGTGATGATAAACTGTTATTTTGTAAAGTTCTTTTGTAAAATGAAGATGCAATATTGCAATATTACATAATTTGTTATTTAGCCATCTACTTATTTGTTGACCTTAATCCATTTATAATACCACAAAGCCACCATCCTGTCAGCATGTATGCAATATTTATTCATTTATACAAATACCCCTGTCCATCACTTCCCATAATGCAATTAATATACCGGCATTTAAGTTTATTTGTCCAAAGAGGAGTTAGTTTTGACATGCAGACACCAGCATGCATGGTCCAGGTTTCACTGTATTCAGCAGGCACTGTAGCTTATGCTATGTCACCCTTCTGGCTGGTGGTCAATTTCAAATGAGGATGAATCATTTTTATAGAATCTTCCTAAGCCACCAAAAATTTACATATAGTCAAAGGGCAGCTACAGGGTGACACTTGCTGTCAACAACTTATAGGGAAACTAGAGTCCAGTGGAGGAGGATGTCTGAATGGCTTTGATCCAATGGAGGTTTCTCCTCTGAGGCTGTCATGAATGGCTGGATGTGAAATGGTCGCCCACTGTTGCTGAGCTTGTATACTCATGCTTCTTGTGTACACATGCCTAACCAGTGGCGAACAAAAAGGACCACACTACTAACCCACACTACTAACCCACATTCACAGAAACCAACTGGGGCAAGATAACATTTTATTGTTGGCGTGTCATAGGGAACCCTCATAAAATTATGGACAGCTGTTTTCACTGTATATCTTAAATCATTTTTGTGATAAATGACCAGATTATGTACATCTCTCTCAGATGTAAGAATAGATGTCAATATGTGAATATATGACAGTACATTATATGGTACCAATGATTGTGGAGTTTAACTAAACATGCGTGAACTGCAGTTGTTTAGCTTTTTATAGTGTAATGTAAAAATAAGTGATGTTTTAAAAAAGTCACTCTAAAGAAGAGAAATAATTTGAAGTCTCAGATTTATTATTAAGATCATGGCATCACTTTCAGTAGAGATCTGTGCAAAGAAATGTTTGTTTTATGTATAAATAAAAAAAAAAACATAATAATTCAGTCAATTAGAAAAAAAAGTTCCTTATTAAAACTTAATTATTTTACAGTGGAAAGCTAAATTTAATATGAAATGTCTATTTCACAGACAGTATACACCCAACCTTTAGATAAAACTGGATAAACCTGTTTTATCTGATCTGGATTAATCCGGATGAATCCAGTGGATTTAACCAACTGCAGATAAAACTGCCAACCCTGTGCATGGTAGAGTATTGTGAAGTATTATAAAAAGTGTTGCAGTCTTTGCTTGTTTTCTTAGTTAATTTAATACTTATCCATGCTGGATGATTTTTTAAATTTTTTTAAAGCATTTAAGGGAATCTACCAATAAATGAGCTAAAGAGACATAAAAATGACATGATAATCGGTTGGAGTAAAGTAACAATGCTCATTTTTGGAATCCATTTCATTACCATGTTTGACAGATCATGTATGTTTTGGCATCCAAAATCCGTAACATGGAGAAGTAGTCACTGATATGGTTGAGCAAGTGCTGGTTTCTGGTTCACTTGAGCTGGCCCCTGTAATCACTTTCTGTTAAGTGCTGGTGGCAGACATAATGGGTTTGAGGCCAGTGGCCGATATCAATGGCGGCCGAGCATGTAGTGACTCCAGGAAACTTTATTAATTTTTTATGTTATTCCAAGTAGACCAGATTCTATACATGCTCCTTAACTGTTGGTCAAATCTGTTGGTCCATCAAAATATACACAACAAAATTTCTCTTGGATATGCCTGCAGCCTGAGTAAACCAAGGACTTACTGGTAAAGCTGCCAAGTAAAAGTTGCTGCTGTAAAAAAGCCTTCAATGAAAATAATAGGATTCAGCTGCAAACTGCATGTAGTGGACAGATGTATGGGACAGGGACCTTTCTTACAATAACATATCATCCAAGTCAATATAATAGGGTTCAATAAAAAAACAACAAACAAACATATACACATGAAGAAAAATGAAAAGTTCATTAACAAAAATATGCAGTCAACTTCAAATTAAAATCTTCATTCTGACAAAGCTTTCAGTATAGTATGAGTTACTTTGATATCCATTCAGATTTACCGTGACTTTTCCAAAGGTGCTCAAAAGAAGTGTACCTGTTTATTAAATAGTTTAATTGTATGTATAACTATTATTTAAGGGGCTAAATCACCAATCTGACCTCTATGAACGAGGATATCACCGCACACAGGCTGCTTTTGTTAATATCAACGTGTTTTTAATATGTGGGGACCCACAAAAATAATCAAAACAGATTCAACAAGGGCATCTGGCAGCAAGTCAGATAAGCCAGAGCTTAGCGAATGACGTTTGGCAAAAAGTGATCTTTCACATCCCCTTATATGCTTATAACCTTAGGTTATATATTTTACCCATTTTTCAACATTGCTGAGTTTACGAACATGTTGATAAACAAGTTGAAACATCCGTCACGAAGGATTAATAAGTTCTCTTCACAACCAAAATTACCCTTAGATCATTAATATATACACAGAGGAAGCCAGAAATCGCATAAATTCTTTTTCAAAAGGAAGGTGATTGGGAACCTTTAAATAGTATGAGTGTATGTAGAGCTGTTTATTAAATTGTATGATTGTGTGTATTTCAAAGTATAAAAAAGGACATCCTTCCTACATGGGAGGGGGGGGGGGGGCTATTCCTTGGGAACCTTTAAATAGTATTTAATATACCTTTAAATTTATTTATTTATTTTATATACCTTTATTCTATATATCTTTAAATAGCTATTCCTTGGGAACCTTTAAATCGTATGAGTGTTTGTATAGCTGTTTTTTAAATTGTATGATTGTGTGTATTTCAGAGTATAAACAAGGGACCCATGGGTCACTTGGGAACCTTTGAATAGTATTTTATATACCTTTAAATTTATTTATTTATTTTATATACCTTTATTCTATATATCTTTAAATAGCTATTCCTTGGGAACCTTTAAATCGTATGAGTGTTTGTATAGCTGTTTATTAAATTGTATGATTGTGTGTATTTCAGAGTATAAACAAGGGACCCATGGGTCACTTGGGAACCTTTGAATAGTATTTTATATACCTTTAAATTTATTTATTTATTTTATACCATCGAAACTTGTGCACACGTGTCTTCTGATTTGTATTTATTCTCTTGTCCGCATTGAAAATACTCAGCAGGTGCCCCCATGATCATGAGACCCATGGTAGTCTGAACATGCAGATGATGTGTGAAATGCATTTAAATACCGGATCCAGCTTTGAAAATTAGCTACTTTCAGGTTTATGGTATCCATTTATTTGCCTCCTTCACGATTAAAAAAATTATTTAAATTACTGTGAAACCAAAAGAAGGATTTGTAAGACATAGCCTTTAAAATGTAAGAAAAGTAAGACTTTTTAAGGCTTTAAGGCCTTATTTTTGCAAAATGAAAAATCAGACTTTGTAAGACCGGGCATGAACCCTGTTCTGTAATATCTTGTCATAAAAGATGATTTATGTGTATGATGTGAATGATATTTTGTGACCTTGTTATATCAATGTATGTGCTGACCAGATGAACAATAAGTGTGTGTGTTCCTTTCAGAGAAATCAGATAAAATTCTAAAATTGTTCATCTTTGATACACCATATCCTAAAACTGGCAAAAAAAGGAACTCTAAAAATGAAGCCATTTTTCCTCCCTCCATGGATGTTATTATGAACTAAGGGAGTTTTTTTCTGATGATCATATATGCGCTTACTATTATACTAGAACAAAATCTTCCCCATCAAGTTAAAAAATGAATTGTCAATCATGCTATGAGAAGCTATAAAGCATTTTCTGGTGATTATATATGCGCAATTAATACCAGAAATAAATAATCCCAATCACTATCTAATCACTTTGATCTCATTAATGACGTTCGTCTGCAAGGCTTTTAACGTTAATCTTATTAATGACCGCCGTAGGGTTAATCCCTCTGTCCAAATAACCGGGCTTAATAGGCCACGATCCTATGATCCACGGTCGTATGAAGCAAGTCCACTGGTGCGACCGGGTATCATTGTTGCACTAGTCCAATGAAGCGTAACTCGTGACGTGGATTTTATTTAACGAAAACACCTGCGTATGTGAAATAAAAGAACATTTCAAACGGGCTGCCGTGAGGGAATCTTTGCGGTAAGGGGGGAGGTAAATAGCCCGGATTACCATGGCGGCCAGTTGGCCATGCTGCGCAATGTTTGTATTTACATGTAATCCACTCCTTGCATGGTGTACCCTGAGCCGTTTATTAAAAGAATCAACAACCAAACAAACTTTTCAGTATAGGTATCATTGTGTATCTTAATTTTAATTGTAATGGGTAACATTTTATCATACAAAACATTGGTGACGAATTGACCATTTGGTACCGTATGTAAATTGGTGACGAAATGACTGTGGAGACGAATCGACTGGTAATAGTGGTATCCACCTGGTAGTGTAACAACCGTTTCATTGTATGCAGTTTAATGCTGAATTGTGATGTTTGGACTTTCAGTTAAAGAAAATAACCCTGTTACCTGTTATTTTCCATTTAACCATTATTACCTTGGCCATTTTAACACAGAACCCTAGTAACGCGGTATGGAATGAATGGTAGCTTCCAGGCGCAAACTACACTGACAACTTATCTATTATCGCCCACCGGTGGCCATGCACAACAGACGGTGCTGGATATCCTACTGGAATATTTGCGTGCCAGATCAGCATCCAAACTTACCTTCTGCCATATTTTATGAAAATCTGTGTAGTATTTATTTCAGTTCATCAGAGAGAACCTAACACCATAAGACACTTCTGTACAGTTGTTCATGCCGACGTCCAACGTTATGAATTACCACTGATTTCTGTATTATGCCGTAGTGAATGCGAAACAGAACGCTCGGTGAAACATGACTTCCAGGCATTTGACTCCACGCGTAGGCTCATCTGAGTAATTCCCCTGCAGAAATGAAGTTAAACATCTAAGTGTTTCCCCTGCAGGAACGAAGTTTGATATATTGTATTATCAATAAAAGATATTTGAAATGGTAATAATAATAATAATAATAATAATAATAATAATAATAATTGATGTAATAATAAAAAGAAGACAATAAAAAACATGGTACTTGCGCCATTTTTAGCGCACAGGAAAACCATGCAGCCCAAACCGTCCTCACATGTTATAAACATGTTGATATATCCGCAACGAAAAGTCTGTGTGCGATGAGATCGGCGTTTTTCTTGCTTATTTATTTATTTTTTTTTTGTATAAAAGGGCAAATAGATTAATTGTCTTTAAAAATAGCTGATGGACATCATATATCGAAGTAGACACATTTAGAATATTATAGTAATTTGTTTGAACTGAAAACATACCCTTAGGCCTTTAAAACGTAACCTACAAAGTGAGCCTAAACTGGCAAATAGTCATCTAAATGGCATCTACTGAAATATTCACGAAAATAAAGGGATTAGAAAGACAACTGAACATGAGCTTTAGCGGAACCGTATAGCGTAAATGGGTGTTCAACAAACAACAGGCCTACGTAACTAGCTGCATACCTGTTTGTGGGAAACCATGCTATTAATGATAGCAATATGCGGAATAATGAATCATAATATTAGTGTGTTAGACCAAACAAACAGTATATGGTGAAGCAATAAAAGTCTGAGCTGTGGTGAGCTAATTTCAGGTTATTTTAGTCACATTTCTGTTCCTGCACTAATAATAATCTATATATATATATATATATATATACGTCACGGTGGCTTACACCTTTTAGTTAATAACAAGGATTAATGACGAGGCCCATTGATTAAGAGTTTATTGTCCTTGACATGAGCCCCAACAGTACCTGAATATGGTTAAATAAAAAAAAAACCTTGTTCAAATATTTTAATGACAGTTTACATAATATCGGTAATTCCAAGCCAGTGTATCTAAAAAACAATCTGAAAACTATTCTGAAGTTTTGAAACTGGAAGACAAGCATTTCTTTTATTTATAATGTCCAGTATGCAAGATCTATAACACCACAACAACAGGTCTGACATGCGATGTTTATTCTAGACTCGTAACATGAGTAGGTCCAGGGTTTAGGAAAGGAGGATGGGGGGGGGGGGGGGGGATGATACCAACAGGCCGGGAGGACTGACGACAAAACCTAATGGAAAGTCCCCAAGGCCCGAACAGGAGGGAGTCCAGGCCGCAAAACCTCGTCTGAGACCCTTAAAAAATGTTGCGGCGGCTGAAAGGGGGAGGGGGATCTGGACCCCTAGCTATATCCGCCTCTAGCTGCATTGAAACAGAAATACTTGCTTTGGTCTGCCGTTCCAAAATATCGCTAGGAAAATCCATATTCACACAATAGAGCCCGTTTTGCCATACCAGTAAACGAAGATTGCATATATTTTTTAAAGATTCTTGTCACAGCCATCGCCAATCATATTTATTCTTGTCAAAACCATCGATACTCTATACGCTCTTTACACAGCGCTTTACCTGTAGGCCTACTACCTATATCGTAAGCGCTGTTTGTTATAACCTCGTATCCTGAATCTCTACACCAGAGAGGAGCACTGTATTTTGGTCCAATCAGATGAGACCCTGTACTGTAAGACAAAACGGTTTACCAGCCAAGCGAGGAATACACGGAGCTAATGTTGTTCATTTCGTTTTGAATGACAGCTCATCGCCCCGGTAACCGTTTGAACAGGCCAGAGGCTCAGAGAGAATTGCCCCACACGTGGTTTCTGGTCGGAGCCTGATGCCTTTCGAGTGTATGTTGACTGGTATTTGGTTGGCTGCTAGACCCATCAGCAGTTTTTTTTTCAGCAGACAGGCCACCTGGTGTTAAAGTGCATCATAAACGGTCAAAGCAGGCAGCGGGAAAATCAGTAGCTTCTTTAGAAGCGCAAGATTTCCGCTGCCTCGGGAGCGTATCGAAACTCTTACTGTTCATCTATCACTGATCGATACATCGCGCAAGCCAAAATACTAGTTTTTAAATAACGACATTCAGTTTGGTTGTTAGTAAAACTCCCTGAAGTGAGCAGGCCTAATTTAATATCATTGATAGTTATGCGTCATAAAGCAGAATTCGAGGTATAAAGCCAAACAGGTACTGGTATGCACCAGATAACTTACTAATGGACCAAAGACCAGTCTGGTCGGCTAATTTGTTGTAATTAAAGCTCTTTCCATCCTCATCCTTAAGTAAAAAATAAATCGGTCTAGACTGCTGAGGGTCGCCTGCACAAATTACCTTCATGTCTGGCGATCAGCATGTTGTCCGGGCCCATTAAGTCTCGTAATCCTGGTATCAGGGACGGTTAAAGCATCACATTTCGCTCACAGGGATGTTGGGTTCCCAAAATAGATGTTTTACATCCTATTAATACAACAACATGTGTTAATATTCTTCTCAGCAAACTGATTTAACTGCCAGTCTGAAAAAAATCTTTTTAAAAAATTGTACAGAAGTAATAATTTTGCAAGTTGTTTGGAACAGATTTGGACGCAGGTGGGCCGACAATAACTGATGCAAAAAAAAAAATCTGACACAATGACGATAAAAATCTGTCTAAGAAATTTATCCCGAGTGATTATGGTATAATTGGGATTCATATTATAAAAAAAACTTGATTGCGATAGCTTCTTTACTTTGCTACAGAAATTTTAATTTCGTTAGAAGCTTAGCCATAAAAAAGTTTCTGAAGCATGTTTGGATTTTTCAATCAAGTGTTATTGTAGATCCGAAATGTCATAAGCACAACCTTAAATGCATCTCAGGTGCATATATCCAACTTATCTTGCAAGTTTTTTTGTTTTCACCATCGATTTAATTCCGAATGTTAACAATCCATACAATAATGTCCTTGGTATTATAATTAATGATTTTACAATGATGCAAAACAAGGTATTCAATGTACTCTTTATGAAATCTACATTTGCCAAGCCTGTTAACTGCAAACATACTTAAGTTTGAGTGGACGAGACAACACCTTAAGATATAGAATCAAAATTATAGCTTAATCATGCACAGAAATGAAAATACGCAAGTCTTGTGTACAGCATTGACGGGATACTGGTTTGAAGAAATTAGGATCGCAGGGGAAAATATTTTGTATAGCATAAATGGTAGTGGAATACAGGTAGACTTGAACCCTGACAAATCAGACAGGTCCAACGTTATATATAATTGATTGGTTTTGAGGATTTTGATCCAGTATAAATGAATATGAAGCGAAAATAGAATACACGAGGTCATATGAAGAAAAACGATGAATCAGCAGGATTCTTCCTTCTGTGAGAAGTGTTGTGAAGTTTGAATCGAATTAATCAATCTAAAAAACTAAATTTATCCTCCGAACACCAAATTGTAAATTAATTGACCTCAAACCAAATATATCATAGAAATCTACCATTTATGATGCGTCACATGCACAAAAGTTTAAATATATTTAAGCAATCCAAAATGGAGTTATCATTCGCATATATCTTGAGATATGTCCTGATACAGGATGGACCAACAGCTGCAATTTGTCCGTCTAAAATTAAAAATGTATAAAAAGGAAGAGACTGTGGGCAGTAGCAGTTGACGTTCTTCAGGTCTTATGATGAAATAAAAAAAACATTTCCAAGATGGTCATCCAAGATGGTCAAATCCATGTTTTACCTCTGGTATTCAAAGAATTTCGGTCACAGTGACAATGTTTGAATCCAATTGTTCAAACCATACTGGATTTATCACCCCAAAACGATTTTGTGGATAGTCAAACAGAGGGACTTGGTATAATTACAACAGGACACCCATTTTCCATAAATATTACAGTTCGGGAACTTGGCTTTACCGATGATGGGTTGAGACTAAATTACAACAAATAGACAATTCATGAAAGATGAGGCTTTTTTTATAATTCCACTATCGACGAAATTTGTAGCAGATTGAACAAGAAAATGAAGAGCAAAAGGTATTTGTTAGTGTGAACAATGCAATGAGATGTACTCGTCACAACGCCTGCCAACGAGTCTTTAAATATAAATTGCATATTCTTTTTATCGCAGACTACCACACGATAATGTTGGTAAAAAACATGCAGCGTTCAATATGAAAATGACTTCTTTTAGAATGAATGGCTTCATCATGAGTTGCTGCGAGAGCACACACTGGTATAATGATAAGCTTTGAGCGATCATCTCCAAATCTCTGAGCGGAATTGAAATATGTCAACTACAGTTAGCGGGATGAAGGAGATATGTTGTTTTGAGCAAATACAAAACTGCGGAAACAGATGGCTTAGCAAACAAAACAATGTAGAAAATATTCTCGATAATGCTGAGTTAATCCCATCCTGACAGTGGACAGTATTTGTGATTATGTGTAGGTGATTACTCATTAGTTCCAATATTTGAAAACCTGGTTTCTTGATTCATCTCACGATCCTCACTGATAATGGCTGAATATTTTGATGTTGTATCATTAAAAAAAAGAGACAGCTGAAGGCCACACCTAAATGTATAACATTAGATATAAAATATTAACCTAAATGGAAAATACAAACTGAGAGATTCAGTGTGTGTATAGTATGTGCAAGTGAGAGAGAGAGAGAGAGATAGAGAGAGAGAGGGGTCGGGGTGTTGAGGGAGGGGGGATGGCCAAGGGATGTTGGCCAAACATGTAGTCAGACTTTGCATTCACAAATAGGGGAGATTTTCTAATCAAGATTGAATGCAACATCGGACGCGCTTCGCGATCCAACTCTCTCCACCTTATTCTAACTCCATGGGCTAACGATGTACGGCCTCATTCCAGTAATCATTATTTGGGTTTTCGCAATAATTATGACATTAACAAATTTTAATGGCCTACATTTAAAAAAATTTGATATGTGACAACAATTCTTAAAGTTCTTTCGATGGTGGTTGAATCAAACTAAAGGCGCTATACCTGTTGATATCTAAGGTATTTTGTCGCTCAACTCAATGTAAGAGCTATTTTCAGTTTTTGTTTGTTTGTTTTTTTTTTCTTGCCGGAAATCTTCGATTTAGGCAAGCAGATTGGTCACCTGCGTATGTCTGTCTGTTTGTTTGTGTGTTTGTTTGTCACTACTCTACAGGCCACAATTTTGCAGCAAATGCTTTCAATCATGCACAAACTCAATTTCTTCCTCTGAGCCTTCTACATCTTCTTCATCTTGCGTCTTAATTATAGCATACTACAGGCCACAGTTTTGCAGGAATCCTTTTGAAACTGGTACATCTTCTGTCTTACAATAATATCTCGAAAGGGAGTTTTCATTTTCCGGATATGACCGGAATATATGGGGCGCTGCACTCGAACCTCCCCAACGTATTATTTTTTGGCCATATCTCCAAAGCTATAAACCTCAATAACATAAACTATAGCTTATTTTCTTTCTCTGAGTCTTCTTCATAACTTGGTTAAGTCATCTGGTCTAAATCTTTTGTCACTTTTTTTAATATGTCTGTCTGTTCGCAGCTGTTTCTCCTTTCTCAATTTCTCCTGCTTGTTGGTTCATGTGTCTTACATATAACATTCTTCTGTCCTTCTGTTAAAGATTACTAGAAGTTCTATGTGTGTTGTCTAAATAGGTCAAAGGTCAAGGTCACCAAAACACGTCAAAATCTTATTTCCCTCATAGCTTTGACAATATTGGTCCTATCTTCACAAGCAATGGCTCATATTCTTACTCTTCTTCTCTGTTCATTCATCTGACTATTTCTACGTCATTTCCGGCATGCGCTCGACCTCAGGTCGTCTAGTTTTTTATTTTGGCATAACTAGTACTCTTTTCATTTAGTATGGGATGTAACATATGCATGAATGTTTTATATGCTTTGTTTGGCCCTCTGTTCAAATTGAGGGAGAAAGACTATTATTTTATTGAACTTTGTTCTATTTTTTCTATGGCAAAATACTTATTATCATTTATGAAAGAACCCATAATTAATTCTCCATATATACCTTAATAGTTTGTTTTTGCAACAGTCCGGGGCATTGCTTAAATTAGTTTTGAATAGCTCATTGCCACAGCAATACTTAAACCGGTTTAAGCATTATTGAGCGCACAAGTGTTGACATTATAAATATACTCTGTATAAAGGAAGATATATTTATAGCGCATATGAGAAGTTTACATCACTAAACTACAAAGTTGTGTCATTTTTAACACTGCCCACTCGATGGAAGTAGGCAGGCGAGGATTTCATTGATAAACCCGGTCAGAATGAAATATACATATACCATATGTCAGCACTTACAGTATTATGTGTACAGAGGCCAGAGGAAAATATAGTGCACAGAGTGCATGGTGTATATAACAGATGGTAGTAGATGGATAACAGATGGATCAGATCAATCCAGATAAACAGGTCACCATGAATAAAGATTAAATAATAATAATAATAATAATAATAATAATAATAATGGTAAGAATAATAATCATAACAACAACAGATGTTGTCGGAGACGCCAAATCACCGCCAGCTAGAGTCACAATATACTGTTTAATGTGTACACTATACTGTCACGGTTCATCAACCATAATAATAATTATAAAAATAATAATAATATCTTCTGTAAGTAAAGAATTCTTGTTGTATAACTACATAACACATGTTAATGTTATTACAAATATCTGATATGTTATCGGGATTTTTTTTTCCCCAAATCGTTTGAGGAGTCCAGTCATCGACCGCTTACTTGCTTGTTATGCCACACATTAACGAGTGGATAAGACAATGCCTGGAGAAAATAAGACCATACATAAGCATAGGCATTGCACAGGCATCAAACTAACGTTACTTCTTCATAGTTCACAGTAAATTACCAGGTCTGTGAAACTGAAACAAGACAGAAGAGAGTGTATTTATGTCAGGGGAAGATGGCGTCAGGGTCAGCCATGACCAGTAGCCCATGTACTTAGCACTTATTGTCTAAGATGACAACTATTATCATGGGCGACAGGATACTTAAATATATTTACAGAGTATAGACCGTGGCCATCCTGCATGTTCGCATTATATGAAGAGACTGATTACTTCATATCAGCCTTTTAAGTGTCGAATTATTTTGTGGAGAGGGGGAAAAACAAAGCTGTATTCGCCGGGAATGATCAAAATCAAATTAATACAAACTGTTCCACGTAGGAAGATATGACGACAGGTTCCTGTTATCTGATCTATGTCATGTATTATCCATTTAATATGTGTTATGCTGTAGGAATAATTCTTAGTTTATTCAGGTTGATATGTATTTTCTGCCAGCAGGTAGCATTACACATTCCGAGAGGATGAAATAATGCATTATGATAGTTATAAACAAATCTGGCAGTATATTCAGCACTTCATAATTTTATTACTTCATCACGTAAAACAATGCATGTCCATGCTGTTGTATATAATTAAATTCGGACTTATTAATTTTTTAATTTGATTGATTTCATAATTTTGTTTCTGCCTAGTAAGAAGCAATGCAGTAATACCAACACTGGAGCTAAAATATGAGACGGCGCTATACCTACTAAACTTATTCAGTAAAATTCATATTTATATGGCTGTGTATATATATTACACTTATTTATGATGTTGAAATATCTTTTATTTGCAAAATAATCATATCATTCTAACCAACATACTTCACTGTCACGACAGAAGTACTTGTTCTTCATATTTCATTTTTTATGACACTATATAACATTATAGGACACACATGATAAAATACTTTGCATTAACAGGGATTTGTAGTGTGGTCTACGGTAGCCTTTAAACCGGGTCTCACATGGGATATTGGAGTAAGAAGAAGGTGAGGCCGCATTGAAGCTAGGTCTACGGGTGAAGCATCGGCATCCAGCCCGCTAAGAGAATTACAGGTTATTGAAAAAGAAGAATATTGGATTCGACACAACTGGATAAATATCTCCTCTCTTATTTAGACACAAGACAAATGACCAATTGTGCAGCAAAACCCAACCCAGAGAAGGAAAGAATAGCCCGCAAATGCCATTTACAGAGTCAATTAAGCAGACTTTTCGTAAAGCTTCAAGATAAAATCCAAAGTATTATTTGATTATTTTAAAGCAGTTATATCCTCAATTTAAAAGAAAACATCAATCTAAATTGTCCAGTCATTTCAAAGTTTTGATTTCATTTCAAATTTGATCCCGTCCTCATCATAGTCTCAACTAATTTCCGATTGTGGAAAAAACTGAGTTTAAAGAACATCAAAGTGGACATGCAGAATGGATTGTAGTAAATACGCATTAAGGCCGAATTTCATAACTACATGATCCCCTTACAGTGATCAGATTACAGTGACTGACAGTATGGTTTAAAGAAGCGGATACAAGATTTGAAAACAGGGGACGCATTCCTAAAAACAGGGCTGTCCCATGGAAGCTGAGACACAAGTCTGTAGAAGATTCCCTAATCGGGGTAACATGCTTGAATCCCAGGCTTTTATCTGACTGATAGTTTAAACAAAATCACTTTTAAACCATCCCCATTTAAAAACATTCAAAAACATATATAAATACTATAGGCTTAAGTTCATGAAGATACAGTGAGTGATCAGATGCATGATATACCGTTAATATCTCAATGTGGGATGCATAATTTAAATATAATGAGTAATGAGTAACTTATCAGCTGGGCGTGGGAATTCTCGATCTTTTTAAAACCTCTCAGCCCCTTAAAAACACGGCCAATGAAAGTATATATATATATATATATATATATATATATATATATATATATATATATATATATATGTATATATATATATATTGAACCTGTTGCAAAACTTGATCATCGACTGCTTAGGGTCGTGTGATACATATAGAGACGGTCATCAGAATATAATCATTTCTGTTTATATCTAAGTAGACAACGTTGTCTGTTGTCACCAATGGGAATTGGTCTCTCACCACGCACAAGGCACAGAGTACATCTTCCAGACGGTGCAAGCATGGCTTGAAACCATTAGGTGAATCTCTTTAAATACTTAATAACAGAATATAGACTAACTTGGGAAATATCTAATCTATAAAATACACCAGTCAGATAAACTCGTGTTTGTTTCAAAATTTATACAAAACTTGACATTTATATACCCTGTTATTTTTATCCGTATAAATATTTAAATTATTTTTTTATAAAGCGACATATAGATAATATGAAACACACAACAGTGGAACCTGTCAGAAAGACCAGCCGTCTAATAAGACCATCTGACTATTAAGAAAACCCTCGAGTGAACCTAAATCATTTACATGGGTTAAAACTGACCTGTCTTGTAAAACCACCTGTGAATTAAGACTATTTCAGGGAGTGATCGTATTTACGTTTGAGAGACCAATAACCAAATTTCAATGGGCACCAACTGATGGAACAAACTTCACACTGCGCATGCTTAAGTAATAGTCTGCTGTGCTTGTGTGAGCTTTTAGCGCACCTTGTTTCTTGTTATATTTAAAGATACATCGGTGTCACCAGAGGACTCTGACTTAATTATTGTAATGCATGTTCAAGTATGGAGTATAACCAGATGGTTGTTTTGCTAACTTACTGTACATTTATATGGAATATCATGTTTAGGTATAAGCGTGAAAACTTTGGTTAAGGAGCACACGTGGCTCGTTTGATGTTAATTTCAATACAGTTTAATCCAGTCGGAGCCGTCTCTGTTTGGCAGTCTCTGTAGTAACGATTGTTTATTGTAGACTTCAATGGATCAGCACCTGTTTAGTTTCGTTTTTTTTAGGGTTTTGTCTCTGGAGGCGTGTCAATATTAAGATCCATGTAATAAGTGGACATTGGCCAGAAGACGGTTAGGACGTGTGACGTCAGCAAGCATATATAATACGTGATTAAGAAGATATTCAGGACAAATGCCCGTTCAGCGCGCAAGTTCGTGTGGCCTGACAATATCTGCATTTCAGGGTCAGGTCTGCGTGCATCAAGGGTCTAGACAGCTTAGAGATGATGCCTATAAGCGTAGATTGTCGGTGTCTGAGTGAGGGCACGGTGATTTCTCTGTATTGGACTTCAGAGCTAGTTTCGCATATGGTAAATCTGGCAATTTAATCCTGCTGTGAGCGTTTCCAGGAAGAGACCGAGGGCATTATTTAAACGCGTAAATGTTGAGGTACTGGATATCGCTGTGTGGAAACATTTTCGGTTACCTAGAGGTGAATGTCATCAGCTGTGAAAACATTGAATCTAAGTCAAGATAGAATCGTCTGTCGGCTAATTAGTGAGTGATGCGTGAACTGTGTCTTGAAAGTTATTCCAGTAGTCCAACAAGGGACTGTTAGTGGTCGGAGCTCCGAGTATCTAAAGGTGGACTGATTGTTCTGTGAACACAGCGCATACAAACGGCGAGCCTGGGAGACCCAACGTTCCGATGTCACGTGTGTCATGTGTTCAGGAGAAGTTTAAACAAGGGACTACTCTGTGTACTGTGGTTAACGGACTTTGTGGTTGTTTCTATGATTATTATCGAACTTATATGATCAACAGTGCTGTATGTACGGAGCGCCTCTCCCGAGAAATGTAAGTGGTTGTTTTCTTTAATATATTAATTTGTTTTTGTTAACTTATGTCTTATTTATCTTTTGGAGTGTACGTATGCATGAGTTTCAGCCAGTTGGTTTGACAGTTTTAGGAAATATATCGTTCATATCTCTAGTGATGTGGCAATCGGTTGCGATATTCAACTTGGATAATCATCAATTAAAAATGCTCCTGATCAAACATCATATTTTTTTTTATATTTTGAGAACTAACTGGAATTTCCTCAAATTATCCAACAGACTTGGTATCAGTTTCGGTCTTTGTAGATAGGTGTCGCTAGGTAGTACACCCTTGAGCAGATATATAAAAGTTTTGCGCTTACATCGTTCGAAAATAACATGACTGATATATAATGTAGGACTTCTTTTAAAGGTCAAAGGATGCTGAAATTAAAATTCAAGTGGGGAATTTAAGTGTCAGGGACCCACAGCCCCAGGCTCTCCTTGCAGACAATAGGAAGGAAATGAAGGACAATATTAACATATAAAAAATGAATTTAGACAAGATTGATACGAAAAAAGGTCTAACATTTCATGCTACTGAATCGAAGCGCAAAGGGAGCTATCCTCCCCAAAGCAAAGCTATATCCGACCGATCTTGATCTACACGGTCTTAGGGACAGGTAAAGCCTTCTTGGTTTAACGCGGGCCAATGTATATGCTTGGGATGGGGAACTGGTACTCTCCCTGTGACGTAATTAAAGTGCATGTCCAGCTAGTGGCCTCCTTGTCTCCCTGTCTATTATTTTCCATCCTTGCCTTCCAGATGTCGTATAATCACAGTATAAATGTCATAAAGCTGAATACAGGAATGAAGAATTGACATATTTGAGAGGACGAAATCAGCAGTTGGAACTATGGAACAACCTTCATTTGCCATTTTCACGCTAAAGAAATTTAAAAAAAAATGGCCGAACACTAGAGCATTGACATTTGCCAGATCGAGGTGTGCTGGGACTGACAAAAAATTTCTCCAGTTGCAAAGAAGGCCGGGCTATCTAAAATGGCAGATTGACAACCAGACACATTAGAGTGACAGCTTTCTGTTTATAACGGCTTGAGCAAAAACAGTCCGGGGTTAGTAAGGGGCATTGTGCATATCAGGGGTTATAACTGAAGCTCCTGCCCACCGCAATGTAAGGGGAGGATCCAGAACTCTGCAAAGGGGATGGGGGGGGGGGGGTTAACGTTTACACCAAGGTACTGAAACCCTAAATACAGTCGAAAACTAAGAGAAGTGGGGCGGGGTTACAAATCTGGTCAAACACATTGCTAAACATGTAAAAGGTAATTTCAATCCATAATGATGTTTTAACCCCCAAACACTCTCTACGAATCCGTCTCTGAATACTATACTCACCTCAGTCATGATACCAAGTTAAACTTGGCCATTGCAATGGAGTTAAGAGCCCCTTGGAAAACGCAGGGTTGCTTCACATTTTGCATATTTTCCTGACATCAGATATAGATTTTACCCCAATAACAGACTTTGACTACAGTTTAACACATCAAGAGTAATCACAAAACCGGTATTACAATGTTCCCCACTATATATATCGTGAATATATATATATGTGTATATACCCCGCAATACCGGATTTAGGACATCCAACACCATACATACCATTAAATAAAAAATACCGGTATTCGGTATGATCCAGATATACTCATCCTCTATAAATATCCACTAAATAAATGGTTGCGTGAGATATGTTCAAGTAAGGATAGCATTTTCCAAAAGAATCTTACTTTACAATATTACAGGTACACCAAGAGTCGACTAGGATCCAAAATCAGGGAAAAAAAGTGCCGAAACGGTATCAGTTAGGAGTACTACCAACGTCCGACAGAATGGACTGTTCTCTCAAATTTGTCATTCAATTTGTTTGCAGCTATGTTGATGACTTCCCTCTAAATAATTGTAGGAGTATTTTAGATTCATTCACTGACAGAAAATATTTGAATTAATATGGACTAATTGATAAAAAAATACAAAAATTTCCCTAAACTCCCCTGGTGGAACCTACCTACATGATAGTAAACATGTGTATCCTTGAAGTAGGCGATGTCAATAAGAAAGGGCACGATTGGTTCAGGAACAGGAAGTAGGGGGTGGCGTGGGGATGGAGGTGGGTGTCAGTGGGAGAACTCTATCAGGTAATATACATGTAAATGGTAATAGAAATAGTCGATTATTGACGAATAAGAAAAATATGAATGTCTATCTTCATTGTATTACACAAACATGATTAACTGAGGAAATAATACTTTTATTGGTGACGAAAAAAAAGCGAGGCCCCTTTTAAAGTCTGCCCCTCACCGTCCTGCGATGGCCGTCTTTTCTTTTAAAACACAGGGATACACTTACAATGCCTTCTAGTATTACAACACACTGTAGGAACATCGGGCCCAAGCTAAATGTCAAAGGGTCAACGACGTTCCCGCCGGGGGAGCTTCCACTTATCATCAGTTGTTATCCATCCAGCCGCCCGTTGCCATGGCAATAAGACTCAGCAGAATAAATCTAATTTTTCTCAAAAGAATAAATTCTGCAATCGAACTAGGCCTCGGAGAAAATTAAATTCTACACTGTATTGGTATTGGTCAAAGGCCACGGGAAATATCAGTTCGGAGGCTTTGGCAAATATCCCCGATGACCTGAACGAATCAGAGTTTGTCCTGCGTGAATGAGCAAATAATAAGCTTAAGAATTCCATGTATTTCAATCATAGGATATGTTGAAAGTAACGGTCGATAAAGCAATTAAACCCAAGACGACAATGCCTACCTAACTCAGCTTCGGATATTTTTCTAGGTTACTTTTTACTCAAGAAAATGAGGACCCAGAAATCATCTTAACTATTGTTCGTGTGAGGTATAATTGTTTCTATATCTCTACCTAAAATGGTCAGCTGCTGTTACTTTGAACGAAGAAAGTATTTCGGATTCACTGGCGCCGTCATCGAAACTCGTTGACTAGATTTCATTTAATATATTATTTGTGAACTTTGCCAAGGAGGTTATGTTTTCACCCCAATCTGTATGTTTGTATGTTTAGAATAAGAGACTGAATCAAAACCTTATGGAGTTTTTTTTTTGTAAGTGAAATCGGAATGAGGGCGGATCAAGTAAGGTTTTTGACGTGGTGGAGGTATGCGCTCTACAGTGTGCATTCTAGTTTTTAAATGAAACTACAAACAAACAGTCAGAAGTACTGCTGTGCCTGATGCTTGGTACATCATGACCTCAATTGTTCAAGTATAGGTGATAACATTATTAACTCAAAGTTTATCTATGAAATACAGGCCCACGTTTCTTTTTATTTTTGATGCTAACAGATAATCTGGGATGGCATAACCTTGAGGTTAAAGCGTTATTCCTATTCTCCTCAACAGTTCTAAACCTAAACCGGTGATTAATGAAGACCAACTGGATAATAACATATATTCAGATGGATTTGCTTTTGTATATAAAGACAAAATCTCCATGGTACAGGGTCAATATAAACAGTGTCGGGGTCCATCAAACCGCGCTGATCCCGTGACAAGGTATGGAGAATGCCCAGAATTCACGGCTGGCCCTGGGACCTGATCATTTGCCAATAGTGTGATTCTATGTATTGACCCCGACATCTCACGCCTCTGGCAACAGCACTGTTCTGATTGCTTTCAACAGCAATCCCATCAGCAGTCTGGATATGTTCCATTAATATGTATGATGATCCACTTCACCCACAGAGGTGTTAGGGACGGGTTTGGAAAGTAATAAATATATGAATCGGTATTTACACAATGCTACCGAATTTTTCTGCCATAAGCGAGTGATTACAATACAGATTTTTTTTTAAACTGGCTGTTTAATTTTGTTGTGATAAAAGGGCTGTTGTAAATTGAGGCATTGATAAGACATGATAAAAGAAATAAAAGTTCCTGATAAACGATTTATGGAATTTGTCCAACTGGTTTCTTGAGTGATGAGCGATTTCAAAGAGCTGCGTTACTAATCAATGACGCCAGGTACAGATTTCACTGGTATATTTCTCTCGTATCTTGGTTAATAAAGTACACTTAATTAATACCCTGAAGGACAAGGGCTAATTCAGCGCCCTATATCAAACAACACCAGGTTATTCACGATTTAGCTGTAGTACATCAACATGTTTTTTCCACTAAGGGACAGCATTACTTCGATGCTAAGCTCTGATCATATCAAAATATGCCTATACAAAATATAAAAAAAGGTTTTGGGCTCTCTGAATTACTTAATACTTAAATTCAGATAAATTTTCCGCTGAGTGTGTTTTACTTCAAGAACGAATATTTCGTTTCCACAGAATTCTAGTCTGAATGCAGTGAAGCCGAATGACCCGTCCAATTAGTCCTAAACAATCATTTGGACGTAGAGTCTGTGACTGATTGAAGATTAAACATAATACACAAAAGTGTCAATTTTGGTTGCGATTATGCTAAACAATTTTATTAAATAATAGGGGGTTGCTAAACCATCCAATACTCACTTTCATCTTCAAGGACTCTGTATAAGCCTCAGTGATTGACCCCCCATTGACTCCCAAACAGGACAGAAGTTCCTCGGCCATGACATGACCCAACGCAAGAACGTGTAATATGCTATATGTCTAAAGCATGGTAACTAAGTAGACAGACAAACCAGAATATATATATATCTTTTCAATAAATATGATGGGCTGGTAAGTGAACAGACAAAAAAGACGGACAGATATCTTTTCACTATCTATATTATAACTGATGGCGGTGGCAGTGGCCCGTTGTCACGCAATTCTCATGAGGTTTCGCCTTGGAAAGCCCGGTTTATAGCCTTGGAACATCGGGAACGGTGCAAAATGTGTCTTAGGGAAGCATTTTCCATATGTTCCCATAAATCTCCAAGAATTCAACATGCCAGTGTAGTGATCGCAGTTACGTCTATCAGAACTACACAGTGTGTATATCCAGGAGGAGCTATATGGTTTATCCGTCCCCAGGCCTGTACCAGTGGTCCTGTCCATGTGCAAGAACGGGTAATTTACTTGTGCATGTAATAATTCATTCCTGAGGCCCTATACACCAGAATACATATATACATGAGAAATATTCCTAAAAGACACGTTTCATTAAACAGATTTGAATATTTAAGAAATCATTTTGAACTTTTCATGGCCCATCACTAATAGTTAGTTCATGAATATGCATGAGGGACAGTTATTAATACACAGCGAATGGGATATGCGTAAGTGTGAAACTGAAATTCCCGTGGGTTATTCTACAAAAGGATTAATAAGAGGAACAATTTTTTAGAGTGTCTATCGTCAGTACGTTGGCTTTAACATTAGCACTACTTGATTAATAACTGTGCGGTGGCTGTATGCATAATATGTTGCGTATTGCGGATTTTAATGAATGATGGTCGCTGTTTTTTGCCGCATATATCAAGGGCCCTGATCTGAGCGACTGCAGTGCGTGGGCGTTGGCAGCGGCTACCAAATCTTGATAAATTTTGTTCCTTGTAGCGAAGCTGCCTTTACCGTGCCATAACCCCGACCTAACAAAGGATCCCTACCTGAGCTCGGCGTGTATAATACATACTCAGGTCATTACAACTGACATGATAGAAACAGCCCGTCACAGTTGACTGTCACAGGAAGATTGCCAGGCACATTTAATATGGGGAGACAGCAAGCCAGCTCTGGAAATTTATATTTTGGCCTGGATATGGCTTTAGGCCAGGCAACAGATCCGCCATCGATTGGTTGCTCCACATGTTGTTGTCTGACTAACGACGGCTGCCTGGCGTGGTAGGGGGCACCATTTACATTTTGCGCGTCCTGCGTACTTGGGTTTAACCGCGGCCATGTAAGCCTAGGAACCCGCACTATGGCCTGCGCTCAACAGGTAAGTCAACCGTTCTTCGCTCCCGGTCAGCTTTTTGGCATGTCGCTAGGTGGCTTGTAAAACATATACTCGTAAATTTAAGTGCTACCGCCCGGCATGCCACTACAGAATGTTTGTGATAATCAGGTTTACAGAATTTATGCTTGCTAAGCACATGCGTAGCATTTGGCGTGATATTATATGTACTCGAGTGTTTTGTATAACAATAAATGTGACATCACAGTATGTTTCATAATATAAAATATACCATATAATATGTAATACCGCGCTAGGCAGTAAGCATACATTAGACGCTAGACATACATTTTTTACGGAACTTCTTAGATCTTTACACAACAGGTATAAGACATCCAATCCATATGTCAGTATTAAAGCATTTAACTTAACTAAAGGCTTACAAATCATCTTGTCATATACTTTGCCCAAAGTAGATGTCAGAGAAATAATATCATATTTGTTCGATATCTGTATGCTTTACAACAACTTATATTTCACTTATTATACTTCTAGAATAAGATGATAACATACTGGAAACACTGACAAAACTGACAGTACTTTACAGTATTCTTTTTAGTCGCCGATTATTCTTATGTCATCATAAAACTTTAACGACAACGAATACTCTGGCGATCATTAACTCCAGTTACTTCTGCATGTGGTTCATTATATTTATTCATCGGTTATCATATCATTCAAACACTGTATATAAAGACAATCTATCGATTGCTGTTAGACATAACTCGGGGAGGGATTTATTCCAGACGGGCAATGCAATGATTATCGGGAGACGAGGGTCAACTTTGGCTTGTATATCCCAGATTCAGACAATGAAGATCTTAGGGCATATCTTTTATGTTTTTTATGTACTTGCCATATAATATCAAGGGAAAAATCATATACTCAGCCGTATTACTGGATATTGGGTGCACTCCCACATAATTCTTAATTACAGCATGTCCCTTTATGCAGTGGAATTAATTTATAAAACGAATATTTTCTTGCATTACATGTATGTATATAATTAACCATTATTTTCAATTTTCTTTTCCACCAGTATTTCGGAGTGGTGTTCTGTCATGACTTATAATAGATCATATAAACTCAATCACATCCTTAAAAAAGTTAAAAAGGATAATTGTCAAGATAGAATCGTTTCACCCCATTAGTGTTGATGGATGTAAAATATGCTATCTTAGCATCATCTCACCATTAAACACAGGATACCTTACCGCTGATGAAGGAAAACTGAAGCAGTCTTGCACTAAAGTTATCTTTCTCCAGAACTCCTGCACTTGTCCTAAATTACTTGCCTTTGTATCGTCATGCATTCATATATGCGAACAAAAATTATTTACTAGACAAGGCGTTAAGGTTTATGTTTGTGATATGTTTTTTTTTCATCTTATTTTGAACAGGTCCCTTGTAGACTGTCGCTATGGTTTCTTGCAAGTACTCGGGTTTCCGTCGGGTAATAGACATTGCCAGTGTTCAAGTACAAAATGTCACAATAGCTATATATGTGCCGTGGTGGGTTGAAGGAAGTGTTATTAGGGACCGAATAAAAAAAAGGAGTTTCTTAGTTTGAAACGTGGTTTCTGTACAATGGACTAAGTAGAAAACCTTAAATTGTTCATACAAGAACTTGAATGAATGGTTATTCGAATCTTCATCAAGCTTCTATCATGAAACCGTGAGTTTCATTGTAGAATCTCTGTGATTATTCTGTGTTGAACCATCTAAGGTTTTCCCGAGAGGTAAATTAACCTTTCCTGGTGCTACTTTTACTCCTTTATTACAGGTTCTTTATTGAACCTCGGAAGGAATCGCGTTGTCGAGGAAGTTTGTATTACACCATCACGAATTAGTTTTGATGAGCATGTTTTATAAACCATAATGTTATCATGCTATCTCTCCTTAAAGGGGACAAAAGCAAAGTTTTGAACGGAATATTTCCATGGCCTTTCCGTCTGTCGAAAGAACAGGCATATCGAAATATACTATTATGAGCCGTCATATCAGCTTTACTGCAGTGGGTTTCTCTTTTATCAGAAAGGAGTGAACTGATTCACACGAGTTCTTAGAATTTGTGCAAATCGTTTTCATCCTGCATATAAAAATGTAATAAAGCAGCATTAACATAGATCTGTGAAGCACTTTATATAGCCGACCTCGTTCTACGAGTGTACCAATTTCTACCTAAAGCATAACAGGTTGTAGGGAATGCCAACTCAAACGACAATAAAAATTTGATTGAGTGCAATTAGAGTTCACATTAGTATATATATTTGTTTATCGCGGTCTGATTTGTGTGTAAACACGTGAAATCATTAATAAGTGAGAACAGAAAGAAGTTCGTGTAACCCTAATGTAAATAAGTACATGTACATGAACGGAACACTTTGGGCGGTTGGAAGGAAAACCCAGTAATCTGTCAAAAAACCCAGTTCAGTCTTACTTCAGATATACAGAGGAGACCTGCTGGGTTGAATTGACCTTACATGAACCACGCATGAATAATTGCAGATGTTGCGCTGGTGAATGCTGTTTATATATATATATATATATATATATATATATATATATATATATATATATATATATATTCATGTTTATTTATATATTACGGTTTGTAGGAAATCAAAAACTTTAGTTTAATGTATGTCACTATATTAGTTTATATTTGGTCACATCGTTAACTGATTATCGCCTCAGTGATTTTTAGCTCAGCTGACTGTAAGTCAACTGAGCTATAGCGATCACTCTTTGTCCGTCGTCCGTCAAGCCGGCCGGCCATCCGGCCGTCCGGCCGTCTGTCCGTTAACAAGGCAAAAATGGTAACCACTGGACCTGGAATCTTCTAACTTTACATCCAGATTGGTCCATGAAAAATCTCCTTGGAAACCTGGAATTAGGTCTCTGTTACCCATATTCTTCCAGCTATGGGGCTCCGAAGTAACCCCCCCCCCCCCAATAATGAAAAATTTGATACAAAGGCTCAAGTATCTGAACAACTAATCATGCATTTATCACCATGATTCTTTGCATGGATATGCATCATGGAGTGTTTCATCAGATTCTGCAGACTGGAAGCGCCACCTGGATTTTATTCGATTTTTTACTCTATTTTTTTTATCTATTTTTGAGACCTTTAAAGATTCGGTTATCTGTTAACAGGGCACAAATCGTAACGACTAGACCTAGAATCTTCCTTCTTGACATGTTTGGAGGCCCATTAAAGGTCTCCTTGAAAACTCGAAATTAGGTCTCAGTCACCCATATTGTCTGAGCTATGGGGCTCAGAAATACCCTCCCCCCCCCCGAATAACTAAAAATTGGATACAAAAGCTCTGGTATCTGAACAACTAGTGCATTGATCGGCATTATTCTTTGCATGCATATGCATCATGGAGTGTTTCATCAGTTCCTGCAGACTTTTGGTGCCACCTGGATTTCTTTGAGTTTTTACACATTTTTATCTTTATTTTTGAGACCTTCAAAGATGCGGTGGTCCCTTAACAGGGCTCAAATTGTAACCATTAGTCCTAGAATCTTCAAACTTAATATCATGGGAGATCTGTGAAAAGTCTCCTTGGAAACGTGAATTAAGGTCTCTGTTACCCATATTTCCTGAGCTTTGGGGCTTATAAGCACCCCTCAGAATAATTGAAAATTTGATACCAAAGTAGGGCACAAATCATAACCATGGGGCCCAGAATCTTCTGACTTCACATCCTGAGAGTTCCTCAAAAGTTCTACCCAGAAACCTGAAATTGGGTCACAGTGACCTATATTCTCAGAGTTTTGGGGTATGTTTGAGCACCCAAGAAATAATGCAAAATGCACACAAATTGCCAGATTCCTCATGAAAGGCTGGTTGGATTGTCATCAAATTTGTTGTGCTTATGGGTCTTGATGAAACTAAGCTAATATGCATGAACAATGATGCCACCTATCTTAATTAGTTGTATGTGCAAGGACATATTATCAACATGTCAGTCGGCTGAGCGTCATGACGCATGGGTCACTTGTTATTTACGTCAAGAGTATTGAGGATCCGGGTGGTGTTAGAATAAAAAAAAATTGAGTTTAGATGAAGTACTAAGGCCTAGTGCGAGTGCTTAGCTGAAGATCGATATTCTCCTTATATGATGTAAGCTTATCACGTAATAGGATTAAAGCTTTTATTCATATGCATAGCCCATCCGATTACAAATGTCATCCGATTCACTGTCACTATGTGGGACCGCGTTTTATATGGACCGTTCTTCATATTAAGACCCCTGGCCGAAGTCATTACTACCTGTTTGCTCCCTCTTCAGTCGGAAGTTAATATGCATTTCTTCAAGTGCAGCAGACAAACGTCAGAGCTAGGTATAGGCTGAATAAGCAGGAGTCATGGCCACAATGGTTACTGAAGAGAGCTGTAAAAAGAATAGGAAATAAAATATAATAGGGTGATATCTTTAGAGCTATCAGATTTAAAGCTTGAAAAGCCTTTTTTTTCACGATATTTTATTCACTTGGAAATCTTGGGTACAGGTATAAGAACTGATTGGCATTCAAGTGGTGGGAAAATAATGAAGAACCCCTTGGTTCTTCATTTTCTGGATAAGCAGAGTCAACATCTGTTTATATGTCATCGGATTAAAGTGCTGATAAGCCTGATATCAAGTTATATAACTATAAGCTTTGTTATAATGCCGTTCAGATCAAAGGCTAGCCCTAGCTTCCGTTCGCTCTCCATCCGCTACGCTGTGAGGTAGGTACGCCACTTATATATGCAGTTCATCAGAGGCAAACCTACATTTCATAATTTGTCAAAACTTTTCTAGCTGCTCTGTATTTGGACATCTGAAATACTGATAAAATAAAGCCTTTTACACTTCGATCATGAACCTACGGGGCTCTGCTACTGTAGTTTACAAGTTAATGATTTACAAGTCAAAGGTATCGCCATCTTTAAACAGATATGGAACGGTGCGTCATTTGAAAGCTGTTTATAAAGCTTTAAACGTCCCACTGAACTATTAGGCCTATTTAAGCCTGGTTTGGAGTAAGGGCGCTGTGTGGTATTGATTTTTAATTGATAGGATGCAGTGAATGCTGCTATTTTATCTTCATATGATGGTAAATATGATTTTACGGAGTGACTTTGATATCGCGATGGCACAGGTGTCACAAGAAAACACCGAGACGCTTCTATGAATGCACCGGTTAACCCTATACTGCGCAGATAAACGGTAAATTTGCATAGTTTGTGCATACCGACGACAGGCGCTATCAGATCAAGGACTTGCGAAGCTATGACGTAAACCGGAGCGCCTCGAGATTAAGCACGTGGGGGAAAATATATACATGTATTTCTCTTATCTAAAAAGTATCACCTACGTGTCGTGTGCAAATAGGAAAGGAATAAATATGCGGACTGAGAGCCCTGGAAAAACTATAACGACGTAACTTTACACTTAATCGCTGTGTGTTACGGTTATGTTATATGTAGGCGATGAGAGATCTATAGACATACAGTGTTGGACAGCTAAGAGTTGTTTTAAAAATACAAATAAATAAAATAAAATATATAAAGTTTCCATTAAGATAACACATATATATTGCCAAGAATAGAGGTAAGATAGTATATGTTAACGATATATGGCCTACAGAAAATACGTATACTATATTTTGGCCATATCGATCGAATAACATGTAATTGTGTATATACAGTGCTGTTGAAATAATTCCCAAATCTCCTGCTCATTTGTTACTATAAACGTGCCATTTGTCTACAAAATGGAGAGATACCTGTCCTATTAATGCACTATAGATTTGATAATGTATTATTCAATGATAAGGCTGCTTTGTCTAACGTCTCAAGGTATGAAAAATCCGTAAATTAGTAGATTTTACCTAGGACCATATCCGCGACAGCTACCACCAGCACTAGTATATCCGTTTGCACTGGACCTCCGGGGGTGAAACCGATATTTCCAATATTTCTCCGTTGTTAAATTAACTTTATGTTTTTACATTCACTGTGTTAGGAGCGGTAACGTTATTCTCGGGTTATTATTATATCAGGTGCTATTTTTTTTTTACTTTTTCTTTTTGGATTATGAGCTATGAAGTGGGAAGAATAGAAAGGTGGATTCGCTGCTCAAAGAAAACCAGTATGGCACATCACCAAAACTCCCCGATTTCGTGGAAATAGATTCAGTAGTTATTAGTTTAATAATTTCGGAATTCTGCAAATAACAAACAGACCACCAAACAACAACAAATAAACAGGTATGAGATGGGGGAGGTAATCCCGGTACCACGTGATGCTATTTATGGCTGCCCACGGTGGTAATATATATTTCATATCTGCAGCTGATTGCGGAGTACAGGTTTATAGATAAGCTAGAACGGTCCTAATATACCGGATAAAAAACCGGCTAGTTATTTATAACGAATACAGTATGATAAGTGGTAGAGTTTAATGTGACCTCGAGATCTGTTGTTTAATATGTCCACGGTAATCTTGTATTGCTTCCTTGTCGACCACATTCCTGGGAAGTTCAGCAATATATCTCTCTCCACTTACATTTATGGCAGCAGGTGTGGGCGCCCCCTATCGCAAAATATATTAATCCTGATTAGATTAGACTTAGCTCGGACCAAAAAAATACATATATATGACTTCAGCATATATAGTGGGTGGCTGATTTATTTTAAACTCGGACATCTCGTTCTAGAGTCTGCATGCTTCGGAAAAAGGCTATAATTTCTTGTTTTGTCCCAATATTTAAAAAAAAAACAATAGACTTAATTATAGCGACAACATAGCACACATATTTACATGGTAGCCCTCCCCCTTACTCATCATGTAAGTATAGTACTTACCATTTCCTTAAATGTGATTATGCTAAAATAACTTACATAACAAAAAAACTTCATGTTGTGTTTGTGTTCCTTTTCGAACAAGTCACTTTGGTTATACAAGATGTTTTTTTTTTATTTAATTACAAACAAAGAATAAGCGTGTGCATCATAACACTGAACTCAATTTCTATCTAGTTCCTCTAACCGTGGGGGTTTCCAGTGGGGGCCTATACAGTTACCTTACAAAATGCCCCAGTGCATACTCCCTACTTCTGACTCCCAAAATGATCGGCTACATTCCAAAAGTGACTGCTCACATAATTACCGATATGTATGTGAAATGTCTGTCCGTCAAATGTTTGGTTTGCTTGACTATGTATAATGCATTAAAAATAACAATTGACGGATCTGCATGGCAATTTACATGAAGGAAGGTCTGGCTTCGTATAGGTACGGACATGTTTACATATCCGGAAATTTGTATATATCCGGAAGTTTGGTTTAGATCCGGAACAATTGTTTTCCATTTGTGCATTTATATCTTTCAATTTGCATTCAGTGCTTACAGGGGATTTAGAACTATAACGCAGACAATAAAGGGGTCTTAAATTTTGAAATATTCTAGCGTTGGTAGAGGCATGTGCTGTCTGAGTATAACTAGTTAACTGACATACAATGGCGGACCTAAACAGAAGACTGTCAAAATAGAAAAGGCACACTTTAACTCAGAAGGGAGTATATAGAGTATATAGAGAAAAAAAACCCATTGAAATATATATTCCTTATTTTTTTTTTTTTTTTTAACATGAGTGCAAGAAAAAAGCATTATCTGACGTTTGTACTCTGTTTGTATGAAGTTACTTTCTAATAGCATGTTAACAGAAAAAAGTGCAAAATTTGTTTGCTGAAAAATGTGCGAGCCCAACTTCCATCATAACACAAATAATATTTCGTTTAGTCCTGTATCAACTTAGTTTCTGATAAACTATTCTCCCAACCCGAAGTCCCCGAGCTGTAGGAAAATTTAATACTTAATCTTCTGTAATCCGAACAACAAATCCTTCATTAAAATATAAGAGATGAAGCAACTTACTAAATCGATTATTCATGGGGTGTGTTTACCGTGATGAATAAGGCATTCTATTCTAAGCTTGTTTTCACACCAAATTCCGGTCCCGCTTTTAACATTTATTTTTATCAAACCACTGCAAATTATGCATGAAGGCGAGATACCAGTTCCAAGTTGACTGGCGGCCTCGTCCTTGCCGTATTAAGCTATTAATCACTTTCAAACACATAATCTCTCCAAGTGATTTGACATGGACTTGCGCGGTGTGTGTTGGAGCCGTTTACCATCATTACCGGGCCATTCCTTTGTTTATCTTCTCTAAAGCCGGCTTGGGGTCATGGGTTGTCAACCGCTCCTTTATAGTCCCTACCTATCCCTGGTTTCTGCAAATTTGTTTCCATTCTTCACTTGTTCAAGTTTATACTGAGATGTTTATTATATTACAAACATATTGTTAATAGTGTTAGCATAAAGTAAACACACCTGTCTGTTACAGTAAAAGAGGGACATTTAATGCATGTGTAGGTTCTCAGTCATTTTGTCATTATGGGTTTAAAACTTGACAGTTTTAGAGATGTATTATAGACAACAATTTTTCTGTCTCTTCAATTTGTTTTATACCGCAATGTGTGTCGTCTGGAGTTTTTTATAATCAATTTTCCCCAAGTGATGTTTTCCAGAACGGTGTTGTGTAAAACCATTTATCCATCTCAAGCACCGGTTCCTACTACTGATTTGTTGCAGCTTTTACCCTGAGTAGTAAACCATTTGTTTTTCTTCAATATGGAACAGTCAGTTCGGCATGAATTCGTTTGCAGTCCTTAATATTGGATTTCGATGCAATTGTACCATTTTAACTTGTTCCCGTTTACTTCGCGGGTTTTAATGTAATTTTGTATAAAAGATAACACGTGTTTGTATACAAAATGAAACGATGGAGAGATAAATGTCAAATAAATCGGATTTCATTGTCTGTAAAATTAACCCTTTAAATGTGAAGTCCGTACTCTATACGAAATGATAGCGATACACTACCGATCATGCCAAAGCTGCTTTCAAAGGACAGATCTGTTTATAGGTCTAATCATGGTTACTTCGGTTCATTAAATTATTCCTGAAACTAATTCTGTGAAAGAGAACAGTTATTATACTTGCAGTTATGATGAAGAGGGAATGACATAGGTGTTATTTATCTTATAGCAAAGACATTCACTATTTACATACTTATTACATATATATATATTTTGTAAATATTATTTTTTGTAAATATTTCAATTGCGTTTTTCATATATAATGATTACTTATATATTTAAAATTACATATATATACATATAAATATATATATATATGTATATATGAGTGTGTATTAAAATGTGTATTCACGTGTGTAAAACCGAGTCAGTGTTATTTCGGATGCTTTACGTCATCATGCAATTATTCTGTATGTGTTCATTATACGGTGATGTTACCGTGCCAGGAATTCGCACGTGGACAGTGATTCCCTGGTGACAGTTGAGATCTCTCATTTTCACAGCAAGCATTCTCATAAGTTTCGCATTTCACAGGGGCTTTTACACACTTTTCCTGTGTTTAGACTTCACGGCTGAAACAGATTAACAGGGTTATAAAAAGCAAATAAAAAAAAATGATTATCAAAGGCCACTGCATCAACAAGTGCACACTGATCAAAGTTTTCACGTTTGAATATGCTGTAACATTACTCAACACATCCTGGTTTGTCTATCAAAATAGCCAGGTGACGTCACAAAGTGAAGAAAATTGAGGCTGCGAGGCTGTGTAATGGGGCAGAAACATCTGCAGCAAAGTGCCTGCAACTAAATGTCACAGTAGCAGAAACGGAACTTCTCAGCTGTAAAAAACTTTATTTCCTATTCCGACAATTCCTCTTTGGTTATGTAATACCATCCAGGTTGGAACGATCCATTCACGAAGAGAAAACAGTTTTTAAATGCTCAATAAGCTTTTGCGCCCGAAAAAGCTACGCCTTAAAAAGAGCGCAAGGACGCCTCGCTTTTTGAAGATGACATTGGTTTTATATTGCAAAAATGAAATATGATGCTAAAAGAAATGTTAGGAAGTTAATATGGTATAACAACGAGATAATTTGTCATCCGTTTCTTGTTTCTGATATGTGTTTTAAACAATTTACATACATGGATCGTTCAGATATTTATGATAACTTATGCAAGGTAGGAGAGAATATGTTAAGAAATACACAATGCAGGGTACTGTGATGCATATTTTCTCAATATATATATTCCCTTATTACTATGAAAAAAAATATTCTACCGACACAAAATTGAACATTATCATCCTGTGAAACTTCAGTCAAAATACAAAAAAACAGGTCGATGTCAGTTATTGTTAAAATGGTTACTTGAGTATCATAATTTAAAGTTATATGGATCATCAAGACACGAGTGTCCAGTTTATATCGTGTTTTCCCGTGCCCGCATTTCAATAAATCTTACATCATTTCTGGAAAGTCTAATACGCAAAACATCGGCTGAGAATGACCTAAGCAGACACTGCTTTAAGAGGGTGGGGGGGTGACAAATTAAATATATTGTGTACACGCTAATTATTATCGTTACGCCTGTACTGTGCTGACACAGGCGGTGTAGCCTCTGCACTTCATTGGCTGATCATCGGCCGGTCATCTTTGCGATGGGGCCCGGTCATCAGCAACTATACCAACGGTGTTGTACAGTCATCTGGCACCAGCGTTTCGGTTGATAACTGAATCTTCAGTTATATTAAAATTAGTATTTCCACAAGTAATAAACTTGGAGATAAGACAGTAGTACGACAAATTTCAAGGAAACAATAATTTCTTGGTATCAAACGATGATTATACATTTACAATTGACTGTAAATGTATCATGCTTTGATATACGTTTACATTAATTTCATGTATTTCACTGTTCACATGTGCTAAATCATGTATTTTTCAAATGTTGATATAGCCAAGCAGCCTGCCGTAAAGTAGTTTATGTTGAATAAGTTTTTTTGTGAAATATGCAGTATAACTAAATACATAAATATTCTGCGCATCACTAAAAAAGCAGCCTGCTGCAATAGATTTAATAACATGGTATTCCGCTCGCCCTCTCACAGACCGCGTTTCTTAGGGAACTATTTTATTCTGTAACCAGACAGTCCTGCAGGTGAATACAAATAATCTCCTTCAGATCTCCCAGTCTCTTCTAATAATGTTCGAGTGACTTTCATAAACTGAAGAATATCAAGAGATTCTGACTTTTACCTTTTAATCTGGCTATCATAATACCGTTCATATTCGACTATCTGTCCCGATTTATTTTTTTATATAATATCGAAATTTGTAAAGCGAAAAATACCCGCAAAATATCTTTTTGAAGCAATGTGAATGTGTCTAGTGTATGCGATTTTGAAAAAAAAATTGGAGTTAGATGGTTCAGCTGCATTTATTCTGCTTTGCAAAGCAATGACAGTCTTATTATCTATGCCGCCATGCTTAATCTCTTCCGATACCAAACAGAGGATATACATATAGTTGTATTTTATCTCATTATCTTAAATATATGGATCCACATAAAATAAATTGAACAATGGAAGATATGAGCTGTTATGGAAGAAGCAAGAGGTCATTTCGAGAATCATTTATTGTTTAAATCATGGTAGCCCTATTAGCAGATTTCCCATCCTTGTTTTCGTTTTAGGATATAATAAATGTTTGGTTCACATATTTCATCAGAAATATATTCCAGTACATTTGACAACTTTTTGTCGTCGATTTGCCTAAGTTGTCAGAAATATCTGCTTAAGCAGCGGCCCGTCGCCATGGTAAATAGTCGGTTTTCTGGGGCAGGTGCCCGAACAGCCCTTGTCACGGCGGGATGAAAGCCTGTGGCCCGGAGTGGACAAAATCAATCGTCCTAGGACACTCTTATGCAGCTGTAACTACATCCATCTCTGTAATTTGCGTCCAGTTAGAGAGCCCCTTGGCGAAGTGATTTGTTCTTTGTAGACAAATGTTCCTCTTGCAGTCTTTTGTCTCATAAAGATGAAAGTCTTTTTGCAGTTTATACCGTTAATTGCATGTGGACAAATCTGTCTAAATATAGGGTATTTGTCTATTGTCTGGAACAGCCCCATTTTCTTCTTATTAGGGCTGAATATTGTCACAGTATTACTTTGAGCTAGTTTTTGTTCCTTTATTGTCGTTTGTCTTTTGACTATTTTGTTCTTATCAGTAGTCAAGTTCATTTTTTTTTGCTTGATGGAAAAGTATGTAAAAGATAATAAAGGCAATGTTTTTTATCGTATGAATAAAATATGAAGTCAGAAATTAGGTTTCATTCTTTTTTTTTTGCATATTAAAATCATTTTTTGACGGATGTGACAGCATGCATCGGTAAGTTTTCGAATCAATGGCAAAGTCCTGTTAAAATATCCATACATTGAGTTTTATACATTCAAAAGTTTACTTCAGCACTTTTCGTTAACATTATATATATATATATATATATATATATATATATATATATGTGTGTGTGTGTGTGTGTATATATATATATATATATATATTAAATCCAAACAATATACCTATCCTTGTACACTAGCGACACCTTAGGCATACGACTGACATTGAATACTTGGGTCTGTATCATAACGTCAAACAAGCACAGTGTTACCTTTAACGGTGTATCATATAGATCTTATGTCACGAGACAAAATCCGCTATGTTATTACATTGATCCAAAGACAGCGTATACGATCATCACGCCAAGTGCACATACTCATTGGAAAGGAGCATTTCAGGTATATGTTTTTAGAATGTTGCATTGGAAATTTAGGTTATCCTTCATAGAAGGATCATATTAGGTTCTTCCCAAGAGAGAATCAATTTCCCTTGGGAAATGTACAGGATTCTGCGAAGCAATGACTAGTGGCTTCGCAAGCAGAAACTGAAGGGACTTATTCATTGAATCATTCAGGTCACGGATAACTTTTCTACATAAACGCTTGTGAAGAATCCTTTGAAGGCGCGGTTACATTAGACTGAAAAAACTTGTTAAAATATCCCTGTATGACTGTCTGGAAGAAAAAGTGTAAAGATGTCTGTAGTCAAACGTTGTTTTAAAGCTGCTGATTGTTTGATTCGCTCACGTACAATAATGGGAAAATCTTTGTTTTCATCGCTCAAAGGTTAATCTATGTTTAACGAGCGATTGGTACGCATATTAATTATAAACTAAAGTAGTAGATTTAACGGTGATGGAATTTACTATCGATTACTGCACAATACCTTTGGTTTTCTGTATATGTACATGGGTTGCTTTTACGGCAGACGTAAACCTCTGTAACACGAGATCTCCTTTGAATACGTTGATTTCGTAACCATATGGATATAACTATAAAAAAAGTTAAATCGTGTCCTGCAATAAGTTATAAAATTGTTAAATTAACTTAATACAATTGGATACCAATGGCATGCTCAACTGGCAGTTTTGTTTGAAAACCATCCTCTTCAGTTTGTCAGTTGTCTATTGGGTATGAGAAATCTGGATCATGCACTACATTGTGATATTCCTAAATATTTGTTTTTCGTTTGGAAATCTTCAAATGTAATTCATGTTACGGACAACCGAATTCATAAGTGTTATCTGCATAAATGTTCAATGTATGTGTTTAAAGTAGTCACAACATTTTGTTCTTAACAGCTCAACTTTTACTTAAACCACTGTATATACTAGTGATCAAACTCTTGCAGAATGGATGTAACATGGTAAATGATTTAACGTTATACAGCTTTGTTGTTTGAACCAAACTAACTATGCGTAAATTGAAAGGGATTGCGTAAATCTATGTCAAACCATTAATATTCTCTCGTATAAAGAAGTTTGTGCAATTATTCGTAAATGAGGGTCACTTTAGCGTGTATCAGTATCAATGACAGAACTGATCCCTGTCTGGCGGTCCACTCCTCACGTGCACAGACAATAATACAAAAGCCGATTCAATATCTTTCTCATAGAGTTATAAGTAAGAATATTAAAAGCATTCCTATCCAAAACGAATTATGTCCGCTTATATGATTCAGAGATTTGTTGATTAAGCTCCATTGCATTAATGCGCCATGCGTCTCCATGCGCCAATTATTCAAAATGATGAAACTATATTTAGTAAATGAAACCATCGGAGAACGTTTTATTCAAAACTTTCGTAGAATGCATTTGACAAGTATGATCAGATTTTATGCATTTTAAATAACTATTTTCATCCGTCATATCAAGGGAAGAAAAAATTCTACTTTTTAGCTCTAAAATATACCGTGCCTGTGCTTAAAATATGGGGCAACAGGAAACTCCAGTCTCTGCAGAGAGAATCTCATCAAATCGATGCGTAAATACTTAGATTCCATAGTAGTCAATGGTTCATACGTCTTTATCCGACTACCAGAGCTTTGTCAGTATCTTTCAGTGCCTTTTTATCTGCCTGGCTGCCTTTGATCACGTTACAGGCACATCCCGTTGTCTTATCGCTGAAACCCGAGTGAGTGTTAATACTTGGAATATTTCAAGACTCAGTCTAAAACAATCACTTCCTGGCATTCAGCGTTGGGTTACAACAAGGCCTATGTTTTCTGTAACATTAATGGATTACCGGTCTCTTTGTGATTTCATGGGGCCGGTAACTTGACCCCTTCGAATGTCCTCGCAGAGTCCTTTCCTGGGAGGATTGGCGGCTGACGTTAAACAGTCTGCCTCAGTTGGTAGCTGGCACGGGGACGGTACCGTTAGTTATTATTGATTCGGGTTGTCTGAGGATGATCCTGTCCGGGAAGCTGGGCATGTAGAGGGGAGCCTGTTAAACCTACCTGTAATGCCTCGGCAACTTTTTGATGGTTCCTGCAAGACATGAGTTGAATCGTCTTGTGCTGTAAGTTATTTTATTTTCTGCCGTGCCACACACTTGGAGCTTAGTTTAGACTCAGCTTCTTTCATCGCACATTGTAAACGGAGGGTTTCTTTTTTAATTTTGCTAAGAATGATCTGTTTAGCGTATCCTTTTTTAGATCGCCAGAACCAAGATCAGATGAGCATACACCGTACCCCGGCGTCGTCGACAGCTAATGTATATCGGTATAATTTAGCATAAAACTGGATTTTGGATCACGAAATAGAAACGAATTATTTTTAACATATGGTTGTCTTAATCTTCCTTTAATGGACAGCGCCACTTCCCTCGAGAAAACAAATAAATATAAAAAATGGATTCGGTTATTTTGGTCATCATTTGGATCGATGTACTTCATGACGATATTGTATTTCTAAGGAAAGCTTGGCTATAGATTATAAAAGTTTTGCTCGCAAAGGAAATAACAGATACCTAATCTGGATCAAGGCCAAATTTTAATGTCCACTGGATGACGAAATCAAAAGTGGCATTTGGCTACTTTTGCGCTACTTTTGCATGTATACTAGTTAAGACGGCAGCTGTGTGTCCTACTCACAGTCAGTCACCGAAAATCGAATGTTTATTTACTTCAGTATGAAACAAGCCTAAATATTATTTGATTTCATGCACGTTTGGGACAGTGGTTTTATGAATATGATTGATTTTGTACTGTTTATCTACCCTGACGGTTGAACAAATCTCCCTTTGTATTTCCTAAATGTCATCGTATTAGAAATGATAATTTTATCAAATATAATATGATTTTCTTTGAATGTCGTACAATGTTTCTATTTACTGGTTGCATGGATAGAATTGCAGATTAATCGTTGGAGCAGATGACATGACTTTATTTATTCTGAGTAAAGGCAGTTTGATTTTGAATACAATGTCCTTGACATTTGCAAAATTGTGTGTAGAATTAAGCCATAATACTTGCATGGTACTAGCGTCTTAACTTTATATAATACCTATTTAATTATTAAAGGATTTCAATATTAGGATGCTCCGAGAAGAAAAAAGGTCGTGAGGTGAGTGTTACGGTCTGGAAATTATATTCAAACAAATTCCACATTCATATTCTGTATTGGTAGCCCTGAAGCTCTTCAATTATTGCCAAATTCTTTGTTCTTGCATTCTGGAGCTCATCGATTAGATGCATTAACATTTTACACATTCAAAGGGACGCGACGGCTCAACGTGAACATTATAGTCTCAGTTCCAGACAAGTACCTATTAATAAAACATTGTTCGTAATACATGTAGTTATTTATAAAATAATAAGTTCGCAAGATTTCTAATACGCCAGAAAATGGCGTAATGAATAGTGGTAAAGATAAAGAGTGATGGTAACGATTTAGTCGAGATGTTTCATGCCTTTTACAAAAAGTGTGAAACCCGCTGAAGCAGCACTCATAGAGCGCAAAGCGCCGTCAAGGTGGCACTTGACAGCAAGCTCCTAAAAGTAGTTGTATCAGTTGTTTATTTTTATTTTAAAATTCGTTTGAAATAGAGTACCAGAGTCTCCTCAAGATGGCAGCTTTAGTGGTAGTTCTTTGCTAAGAGACAAAAGGCAAAGGCACAATCCTGCAGTAAAATAGCTTTCTTCTGATCATCATCAAATGAATGAAGATGAACTACTACAGTATAATGCTGAATGACACAAAGCATACGTGTCCCCAAGACTTTATTGAACTTCATCATTAACTTATTGAAAGACAAGTGCAGAGGAAATTGAAAGACAGGAGGACAAACATTGCAATTTTATGACAAGCCTCATACACGTAGTTTACAATTTAACCACCGTAACAGCTAAAGTGGTACTCAGTAGACCGCATACATCTGCCAAGACAAAACCATCATATTTGATCATGGTCCATACGAAAATTTATTGAAGTCTTTCTCATGTGATTTGTCACCTCACACAAAGTTTCGTGAAAAGAGTGGTACAGTTGGATTTCCTGCGTAACCTTGATGAAAGACCAACGAACTATCTAGCAAACAAGAAAATGACACATGAAACCATAACCTGTTTTGGGGTAGGTGATATGAGATCAACTTGCGTCACCATAATTTTTTAGTTTAGTTACAAGTGCCCCTACAAGGCCTGGACGTAACTAAAAAAGGCCGTAAATTAAAAAAGGAACAAAACGTTCTCTGCGTATACTCTGCCTACGCAGTATATTAGGTTTATAACCAAGCCACATCAGCAAGGGTAATTTTATTTAGAATCACTCTGGGGGAATCTAATGCCTTTATTTTACTCCTTTGATGTCTAACCCACTCCTTGTTATGTATCATAAAAGAAACCCCGGGCTGCAGCCCATGGGACATGTTATAGCTTGGCATTGTGAAATGTTTCATTAGACACGTAGTAAGTGAAACAATAATACCGTAAAAAAGTTCCTGTGGGACAGGAACGTGACCCGGTGTGTCGCCCTTATTTCCTTAACTGTCATGCTAAGAAATTTTATAGTAAAGGTCAGTCCATGATGCTCCGAGGGTTAGGTGATTAGGCATCACATGAACAGATATCCACAGAGCTAAGTGACCCCTGGAACCACTTTCCTCAATGTTTTCATCGTAAAATGCCATTTTCCCTCCGGAAACGTGCTCTAAAGAAAACTGAAGCATAGCTGAATGGCTCTTTAGAAGGAATAATAATAAAATACATGTAATAAACACAGTAGTCTTATTGTGAAGTTTTTTTCTGACTAGAATGTACCCTGGTGGCTATCATGAGTATCATTTAATTTACCCGTAACATTATGGTGTCAGATGGGGGGTCAAATGAATTATTGATATTAGACCAATCACATTTATTGTTTTTGCCTTCCTCGTGAATATATGGCTCGCTGCCTCCCTGTGAAAGATATTTTTCCCAATATTATATAAAAATGGCTGGACCATAGTATAATATTATCAGACCTTGAAGTACGGGTCATCCCAGATAAGTCCAACCCAATTTAAGTTATCGTCAGAAATGTAGTGTTTTCTCAAGATAATGTACATGATAAAACTTTCCGATATGGTTTCAGGAAAACGTGACCTTTTGTCATGTTTGATATAAAAATTCCATCGTACAAAAGCCTTTAGAATGGAATATGACCCCACTGGTAAAACTGGCCGTCAAAGAGGTCTGCTTGAATACCACCAGAAGTCCCATTCAGGGCAGATTTTATAAGCAACAAACGTTTCGCTTTAACTGTCAGACAAGTGGCCTGGAAGTCTTCTAAAAAATGCCCATATATGCTGATTCATACGCAGGCTCATGTAAGGACTTGCAGACTTCAAGCTCGAGACCTTACGTTTGCGAACGAGGTACGTATGCGCACGCGCAACTGGTTCTTTGGAGTCCTCTTCCATCCACTTTAAAGTGATAGGCAGAAAGCTTATTAATTGTAATTATCAAAATCATGTAGTTATGAAGTTGTCACTACTTTTCAGTAGAATGTGTAAATTACAGATCGGTGGTCTTTCATTTAAAAAAGAAGTACGACTTAATAATTGGATCAGTCGTAATTTGAAATCAATTTATGATTTCTTTTCAGGAATAACTTCGTTTATGTATTTATAATTGATATGGACATTTAATTACATTTAATCGCTGTTCTATGTAAATTGGTAATTTTCTTTAAAGGAAAATGAAGATAATAATTTGAACTCGTTTCGGAAGACTTATGGGTGACTTGTTCAATTAAAATAATGTCGATGGCTCATTACCTGAACGACAGTGATGACAATATTTATCTCAGTTTTCAAAACACTGCCGTGACTAGTTTAGTTATCAGTATGTAGCCAAATACGTCCTGTCTAATCAAGTTTGAAGCATTGACCCCGCCTGGGCCATTGTGACGTCATATGAGCATAAACATAAGTGACAGGTGTGTACTAACTGCTAAAAGCACTCCCACGTTACATTTGTTGTAATGAGGAGCAGGACTCCCGCTTAAAGGAGAAGATAAAACGGTTACAGAGCCCGAAACAGGCTGGCGTGTGCTGACTTCAGATATCAAACATAAAAATCATGATGCCGCAAGGCAAGATAAGCCGTGGCATACACCGTGTAGTCACGCTCTGAGCTGTCGTGTTCTTATGCCCTTGAAGGTCTCTATTCTTGGACTGAAAACAAATTTATTTTGGCACTTGGGATAGAATGCTGAGACATCTCAATTTGTAGCGTCCCTTTACGGCTGGTTTGGAGTTTGTCTCACATAAAGAAACAAATCACAGAATCCAGGACTTTGTAAAATTTAAAGTGGACCTCGACAGAAATTTAACGCTTCCTTGAGAAATACTACTTTTTCTTCATTTAACAGAAACACATTAAGCCACCAAAGGCAAAGTTTGACAGCTTCATCACATACTGGTCGATTTGTGTGGATTCAGTCATTTTATATCGTCTATATTTCGTAATTTATTGGAACCCCTTTTGTTAATATTACCCAGAGTGACCGCAAAACGCCGTCGGTGGGGACATGAAATTGGTGAGCGTCCGTCCGTTGGGAATATGGTGTTAACACGATAACTGGAAAATGAATTGACATAGTCACCATATACTCACGCCATTGAAGCACCACATAGAAAGCTAGATGAGCTTTGAATATGAAAGGTCAAGTGACAATCTTGCAGAAATGATGTTAGCGCAATAATTTGAAAGATTAAGAGGCACGACTAGGTCAAGTTTTCAAGGTCACACATGCATTAACTGTTTGTAACTGATATAACACTCATCAGTCTCTCAAATTTACCACTGGTATTAAAAAATTTCCATGATATATCTTGTCATTCCAGATCTGGTCTACTAATATTTTTTTTCTTGTTATCATTACAAAAGTATTCTCTTCAATTCATTGTTATAGTATATTCTTCATTGATCAACGCTTCAGTGTTATGAAACCACAAGAAATTCTTCATTCTACATAAGTTTATTAAACAGAATTAAGCCATCGAATTCAGACCAAGACAGCTCCATGACATTTTATTGGATTTTTATGTATTCATGGCCATAAAGTATGTTGTTTCATCTTCTCTTTTATTATGCCAGGACTATTGGTCCTTTTGTCTATTAGCATCTTTACGCAAACAGTTATGAAAGAATTTGATGACATTTTATAGAGGGTAAGAGTAACGTCTAAGGAACAGTCATTCTAATTTTGGATTTAATCTGAATCAACATATTCTTAATATAATATTTCATTCCTGTCGTAGGGTTATTCAGTGTAGTAAAAATTTAATTTCCCTTCTGTAATGATTATAATTATGATATTAAACGTACACTTTTTAATGAAAGGTTCTCATTATTTCCAAACTTAATTTTGAGAGATGTTATTGCTGGTTTTTTTTCTGTGAGTCTGACGTCATGTTCAAACTTAATAAACCACGAAATGTTCTTGAATATAAAAATACGAATCTAAAGCCTAGAAAATATTCCTAGTCCACAATATATTCAGCAGAAGTAAATAAGACCACGTTGCGTTGAAAATTAGATCCTAACGAAGAACACGATTATCAGAACCCCTGCGCCATGAAATGAATTGTTCCTGTCAGTCCTCGGGAAATTGGACAAAATCAATCGAGTCGCAGGAAAATGAAGAACAGTTAGACCTTGACGTAGCCTGATGAAGAAACTGGGGCCCACAAAGGGCTGCCGTTGTCTCTGTTTAGAACGGTGTTTAGGATTTAGGAAGCAGGGAACTTAGCTGCAGGTAGTCAGCGTCTTAATTGGCAAGTTTTTTTTATAAGATGGCTACTTAAATACTTGGCATTTCCGAAACAAGGTTAAAGCCAAGAATATAAATATATCAGAAGGACAATAGTAATTTTTAATTCCACATATTTGGTTAATATTACCCCACAATGTAGCTAAATAAAAATCTTGCAAAACAGCATGGCGACAGGAAATATTTATACATTCATAGAAATGTGACGGCGTCTGCGAGTCAGGTATATTGTCTGTCAAACAAATGAACGATACCTAGTGAGCTATTACAGAAATACAATAAAATAAGATTGTGAGGAAGCTGTTCAGTTTCCACAATATCTCAGTCACGTTCATTATATTTAAGGTCATGCGCCACAGGCACAAAGTACACTTAATGTTGTGGAGTGGTTGTTATTGCAATAAATTGACCATCAAAGTGAGGTTAGCACCCCATGGGAAAGGTTGCCATGCCACATGACAACACAGACCAGAAAGAACAGTAATGCTATAGAATATAAATGTAAGTTCTTATCATAGTTTTTGTCTCATTTGATATTAATAGTTCTCTGGTCATCAATCCACGTTAGTGTCAGAATGTCTCGCGGTATTTACGTTTGAGAGAATAATCGCGAAATTCAAATGGACACCCACTGGTTTTAACAACATATCAAAACTTGTGATATGATCTGTGAAGTAATCTTGATTATGGCACATATAGTCTAGAATAATCTATATATAATCACCCTTGTCGGCGGAGGTATGCGCTCTCTGGAAACGCTCTGGTTGTTAATGTCCTCCGAGACATTTTCTTCAATAAGGAACCACAAAGTTGCTTCATTAGTCAAATGAAATAAAACATCGGGGTATCATTCAGCAGTTACACAACTATAGAAACAAGAGGCAAATTACATAATTTTTCTTCATTATAATCACTTAAAATCAGCCCAGCCTGATTGTCTGTGATAAAGAAGGATAGCGGTTCAACGCAAAGACCGCTCGTGCGAAATCAGAAGTGTTCCGTAATATAAGGTCCGCTAGCATACTAGAAATTATTGGCTCTAGAATTCAAATGTTTGTTTTTAAAAGATGGGACTCTGGAGATAGAGGATTAATGTAAACACACTTTAATAATAACTTATGTTATTTTGAATGTTACATTTTATAGCTTTTTGCATATGGCTATTATATTACTAAAACATGGGGATAATATTACTGAAATAATACAATTTTTTTAATTAGAAAAATTCTAAACTTTTATGAATCTCAAATATTGGATAGTTTTTTCTTTTATAACACGTTTATTACAGGTTTCCAGTTTCAGACGATGGCTTAAATAATTTTTTAAATGAATAGAACGGCAATCTATATTCATGGATTTGTCGGATTATAGTTGAGTTATTTCTCCTTTTCTCAATAAATACCCCCACTTTCATTCATCCATTATAAATAAATGTATTCAGTTATATTTCTTCCATGCAACAAGAAGTAATGACATAAGGTTTATCAGTATAATGAGATGTGAATATTGTTATATGTAAATGAGTGGTACGTTGCAAGTCACATGGAGGATATATGTTGACGCAGTGTACTGACACATTGTTTTACGGTAACTTTGTAACGACGGTAGGTCCAACTCTGTGGGACTCAGACCCTTAGATACCTCTGTTGGTATATATACAGGACGCGCAGGACCAGGTAGAGTCGGTAGCCCTGCGGTTACTCAAGCAAAATCAGTTACAGAAGTCAGCAGTTAGACCTCTAATGATGCCAAGACGTTTTCCAAAGCTCCCTAATGCCAGACTTGCATACAAAGCTGCTACAGATACCGTAGGCTGCACCATGGATGTTCTGTGGGCAATGATTGACATCGAGCATTCTAACATACGCTGCTTACGGAAATTGAACAAGACAAAAAATAATTTTACATTAAGGACTTTTCCTTCATGATTTCCTCAGATGTTTTGTTTTTCGAATATTATTCTCAATTGAGCCGCAAAATCCAATACAGAATTTAATGGCATACAGGTTATAGATCGGAAACCATACCCTGACGTGAATAATTATACTATAGGCGAAATATAACATATTTCCCTTAGAACATCGCTTGATATTTTGCTCAAACTGGAAAATTTAAAATCTGAAATTGTGCATACAGGGTATAAAATGCTATATTTCTCTTACGGAGACTGTCACAGTTTCAAAAGATTTTAACGATTTTTTCAGTCTTTAAAAGCATTTATGCTTAAAGAAGAGCCAGTCCACCGTGTGTGATTGGTTTGATATGTTGTCATAGTTAAAACTAGCAGCAGTGAAACTTGTCAACATAACCACCCTCTGTTGTTTTTACAGTTGTAGAGTTGGAGATTTATGACATTTTATTGTAAAAGGTTTATAATCTAGTCATAGTAAATTTTATATAAATTTCTTGTATAAGATTTTATTATGTTTCAAACAATGCCGACATGAGTACAGCAATATTTTTATTATTTATATATTTATCCGAGGTTGAACTAATCACATATGATCGCTTCAAAAAGCGTTCCGGCTCTTCCGAATAATGACTTTTTACAAGACCCTTGTTGGGTTATGGTTCGTCTAGTCTGTCATAAACCTTTGTTTCCTCGTCTGTTTATGTGTTATATTTTCGGGGGGGAAATAACGGGAATAAATTACATTGATATGCGTCGTTATACCCCTCAAACAAGCCCATTTTATTAACTGAATTGTGTACATATACGCGAAATATTGTGGCAGGACAGGGAGGAATTGCTCACTTGGAAGTTTTGCCCATTTTTAAAAATGAATTCTCAAAACATCAAAATTAGTGTTTGGTGTCCTTTTGTAAATGACATACGTGCTCATTGCATGCAGGTGACAACAATATTAGGAGGTATATGCCGGAACACCCCCCCCCCCCCCCCCGTATTTTAATAATACATGCAAAACAGTCGGTGTCCATTTTGTATGAGGTGAAATTTGTAGCTTAAAAATAATGAACTCGCATGTAACTGTGCTGTATAAAGCAGTTTAATGACGAAGTTATGTCAAAACTCTTTCCTGGAAATGTAGGTTAAAATTTCACAAGTTCACAATATGAAGACCACAAAACTATAATTGGTGGGTCTTTTATGAAGGAAACGCGTCGGCAATTAATCCGGATTTAGATTCTAGGCATGACTCATCAATTACTGAGGTTAGTAACCTATTAATATATGGGTAAGAAGACCGCCCGTGATTGGTTTATTATTTGTAACCTGGTTCATATATATCATGTTCAGCGTATTTCGATAAATGCAAGCTGCTGACAGATTTTGTAGATGAATGTGGCAATGAATCTCGACCAGCTGAAAAGTGCTAGGGACCAAGGAACAACAGCATATAGTTAGCACTCTGTAAGAAGTTAAACCCCGCCAAAACAAAACCGTCCTTAATAAGGATTGTACCGGACCTAATATCAACAGATCACGTAGTCGTGATGAGCACATATTTTGTTATGGAGAAAACAAAAAAAATTCAGATTCTGTAAAACTAGGCACCGTGAAATGTCTCGGGGAATGAATAAAGAAGTCAGTGTTTTTTTGTTAACAAATAACTATAATTTATTCTTAAAACAACCCTAACATTACAATACACTAAATCAATACAATTTCACAGTATAACAACAGTACAACGGCAAATCAATACAAGTATATAAATAAAATGTACCGTACCTGGATACCACCACTGTCACAGCGACCAAAGTCCTTTAAAGCACATAACCCAGATGAACAGTTCACATATATCTTCTCATTCCAGTTCAAACAGAAAATCAACTTGTTGTAATCCAAAAGTAAAGTTCTTGTTATAATCCCGAAAGCAAACTGAAGACTATAAAAGATCCGTCACAAATTTAGAAGAAAATCTATAACTGTCGCACTTATCGGAAAAGGTCCACAACTGACTTACACTCTTCTGTGTCCGCTGGAATATATCTCTCCTCTCTCCAGGCTCTAAAACACAGCCCCGTATTTATAAATTTTCACCTCAAGCCGAGAACTTTCCATTTCCCGAACAATCTGATGAACAATACATAATACACAGTACACACGCGCTTACAGAACTAAACTAGAACAAGGAACGCTGTGTTTCTACATGTCAGGGTTTACACGTGGGCCGGCCCGGCTCGGCCAGGCGAGAAAGCCCAAGACTAGCATGATCACTGTGTTTACACGTCAAACCTCACGGTTTGCCGCCCTAGAAACAGACAATGCTAGCGCTGAACATACACATGTAAGACTGCTGCATACAATAAAAGAGACATCTGTAACAGGATATAATGGACCGTATAAAAATTTCACAGGGTGTTAGACCTCCGCATCGGTTACGCAGTTTTTGAGAAGTCCTGCTGACAAACTAATTAATCAATTATTAAACAACATGAGTAAAAACATAACCTTAACGGAAGTATGAAACACGAACACGAGCTCAGAGAAAACATTAACTTCTTAACGGAAGTATCAAACACAAAAAAAAACGTACTCGGAGAAAACATAACCCTCTTAATTGAAGTATCAAACACACAAACGGACTAGGAGAAAACGTAACCTTAACGGAGTATCAAACACTCAAACGGACTAGGAGAAAACATCATCTTTGGCTGAGAAAAATTTAGTTTCAAGTATATGAAAATAAAATTGGCGGTTCAGATTTAGATCTCATGTGTTATTGAATTAACACTTACTGTGTGATTCAGATCAGAAAGAAATCAGTGGTGACATTGTAAGTTCATATAATGTTAAGTTCACAAAATAAGTCTAAAATATGCATTTCCCTGAATGGCATCACCGAGTTTTTCATTTGATCAGCAGATTGTTGCTAATCATTATTGCCGGAAAGGCTTATTATATAAACCGTGTACGCTCCAAAGCTGGATAGCTATGTGCGTCATAGGTCCCTCCTGTATATCATATTAGGCGCGTTTCTTCAGCCAGAATTGTATGTTTCGAATAGCTACTAACAGCTGTGGTTCTCGAATTATCATGTTCCAACGTGTGTTTATGGGAAGTAACGTGGTTTATAATTCAAAAGGGTATTCTGTCCCTAGCGGATCACTGGATTTGAATTGCATTTGTTGCCCACTAAACTCAGCTAAATAGGGTAAACTGTACACTTTATTACATCACTAAGGCTATGAATCATACTGCGTATTGCTTCTGCTTTTGTATGATCAAGTAACAAGATCTACGGCTTGTAGTATATCGGATTATCTCAAGGATGTTGCCGTATTTTATAAGTAAAGATCGAATGTCTCCCTACAAGGGGAACCTGTACCTTTGCCCCATGAGAATTACTCTTGTTGTACTTATGAAAACAGATGATACCACCGAATATTAATACTACCATGTAATGACAGGGTATCATTTCTAATTGCTCATCGTATTCTAGATGTTTTGGCTTATTACATTCAAATAATATGTACAAGGGTTCGATTATAATTTAAAGAATCTCTATCATTCAACAACTAATCCGAAAAGAGCATTGGCCAAGGGCGGAATAATCTTTATTCTTACCCAAAAATCGTAATATATTGCAGTAACAACTGGTCCGTTGCGATTAAAGAAATTGGCACATGGAACCCAGTGATAATTAAATACCCGGAATATAAAGCCGCGGTTCCTTAGGAAACTGGTCCTCCCCACCAGGTGTTTGTCGTAAACATGTGGCACCGATGTGAACCCACGATTCAGGGCCAATTACCCACACGCTCTTCCACTGAGTCTGGCTTTAATTGGTTATTAGGCTTTCAAGTAGAGGTTAGTTGACGTTTAGCAGTGGTTCCCCAAGATGTATGCCTGTCCACATGAAAGGCAAAACTGTACCTTCTGTCTTTGCGATACTAGCTTCATGTGTCGTCTAGCAACATGAGAGAGAGAGAGAGAGAGAGAGAGAGAGAGAGAGAGAGAGAGTGATAAATAGAGAGAGAGAGAGACCTGCGACTGTCACCAGTAAATTAAATTGTTTTAGTGCAAGTGACCGTCAGATTAAGCAATTACTTATTCATAATAAAATATGGCAATCAAAGAACTTTGGGGACGCGGACAGAAAAAAAGGCATGTTAAAAGACCATAAATATTTATTTTTAGTTATTATTATATAACCATAAATTAGACGGAAAGTACATGTAGGTAAGGAAAACGGCTTTATGAGTAAAAGCTGAACAACAGGGAATGGAGACACCAAGTAATCATATACTATCAGAATCAAACAACTTCCGTCAGGCTTTAATATTGAGCCGTCGTTTCACTAAGAAAATCGTCTTTGAAGGTTGATTACGTCTGCCGTCTGGTTAAGAGCTTATCCCGACTCGTCTGTAAGTCACATGACCGGAAAGTACCTCTTTTTTTCTTGATTAGCGTGAAGGAACCAGACTGGGATATGCCGTCTGAAGTGGCTGAAGAACAGGTCAAACGCCGCTTTAAATCCCCACACACAGCCGGGGACTGTGACCTTTTTCATAATAATTTTTGTTCCTCCGACTAATATTTAGCCGAACTTAGCAAGACAATTCACACTCCCTGTTGGTTTGGTATGCATTTATCGATTTCGGCATGGTTCTCTGTGTCATGAAAAATCAATTAAAACCAATTATTTCTGCCGTCCGTTTGCCCTCCTCACAGGAGACTGCAGGTATTGCCCTAGTTTTATTTCAGTACTCACCAAGGTTTCTGCCATAGCTAGTAATGCCGCGCCTGACGGTCACTGACATCGGGTTTTCAAAGTATGTCATCCTGGAAATGACCCACAAGTCAGTGTCACTGAACGTTCAATGCTTCATGGAGAGTTAAAGTTGATATTTACCTTATATGGCCTTATTCTGTTTCACGGAGCCCTAGACCCTATTAGTTTCCTTCCATAAATCAATTTACCAGAGGTTTATGGATGCTACAGTGTCGTTGGATTATATGTTGGATGATTATATTTTTCAAACTGCTTCCACGTAAGTTCATGTTTCTGTTTTTTTTCTCTGATTCCCAGAGCGGGTCCAGAATGTTTTAAAGGTTGCGAAAAAAAGAGCTGCAAATACCAAAATATTAACGAACAGATCGGTCATTGCTGGACGTTTTTGAAATAATTTTTTATTATTTTAGTAAAAGTAGAAGGGACAAGTCATGAACTCCCCGTCATGAACGATTATTAATTGTTCTATTTTTTTGCCGAAAGGTGTCGATTAAATATTATAGTACTTGTAATAATAAATCTGATAGAAAAAAGTAATTTCTATCGTGTTGAACAAATGTTTTGATACAGTGACGTGTATCATCAGTCGTAGGACCAGAGCTGAAGGTCACCAGAACCTGTACGGCAAAGTCGTGAAACCTAAGAAAGTAACTCCTATGAATGTGGATAAATAATGAAATCTTGAAACCTAACAGATTAAGTCTCATTGTTATCTTACGGTTATCGCTATCTTCGTTGAATACACAGTGCCACTTTCTTTATGAGACGTAAAATACTGGCCCAAGCAAGTCCACAGAAGCTGTCAAAAACATAGCAGCGAGTACAGCTATGTTACCCCAGTGGCATACGTAAGCAAGACGCCTCGTTTTCGGCACAAAATACCGATGCCGCAAATTAACTTCAGTAATGCTGATGGAATTTCTCGTTACAACACTGAATAAATCAGAATTTCCTGTCACTTTTATTGTAAATGAAACCAAAATTACATTATTAAATCGGATTTTGCAGATTTTATTTTGTTGCTGATATGCACTTCTCCTCTTGCGCAGTAAATGAACTCCTGTAACATATACATCAAAACAATATATAGTGAATTATAGATGGGTTGTGAAACAAATTATATGTATAAGAAAGGTATTAGGTTTGTAAACTTCCACTTCATTGTATGAATCCTCTATACTTGACTCTGACTCATCTATGCTCTCTCTCTCTCTCTCGGTATATGTGCGGGTGTTTGTTTTCTGTATTGATACAAGAACTAAACAATGTTATTACGTGCATTTGCTTTTTCGGCTATTTTTGTTTTAAATCCAAATTGATAGCCTTTTTTTATCTATTTAAGGCTAATGCTCTGATGGCATCCTGATCAATCAAGAAGATTGATGTTTTAGCCGTGTCACTGATTAATGCCTTTTGGCAGAATCAATTTGCTCTAATTGGGTGCATTGACATTCGGTGGCTTCTGACCTTTTCGGCATATTTCATGATACCGATATACTTGGTAATAATAAAATGTCATTTAAGATAATTTTTTGCACTTCCACGTTTTGTGAGTAACCATGTTTATGAAATCCCTGCCAAAACATTTCTGAAAGGTCCCCCGTCATGTATAACCACCCTTCCCCGGATGCCGTAGCAATCCAATAAGCCCCTTTTCTGTCCTCAAGAGAAGCTGAACACGATCTCGCGTGATAAAATCTGGTTCCATTTAATTACCAGGGACAACACGAGGAAATGCCATCACACCGGGCTGTCATACAGACAGGTGAAGTGATGGAGACAGGTGAACGAGATATTGATTGCCAATAGAGAGACAGCCCAAGGTCGCTAAAGCACAAAGATTAATGGAAATTAGATTGAAACTATAGTCCGCACCTTCCAGGGGTAACCATCGGCATTTGGTGATTATTCTCTCCTCTCTACCTGCATGTCGTCTCAGTTTGACAGTAAATTTGATGAGGGAAAGTCCAGTATGAAATCAAAATCTTCATGATAAAAACGAACGTTCATTTTTTCCAATTTTTGGACTCTTCCAAGTCTTGATGCCAGATGACATGTCGTATCTCACCTCTTGCCAATCCTACTTTAATTAACTTATATATTAAATATATTAAATATATTTAATATTACTATTTGGGTTACTATTTGTAACCCTACACAACTTACCGGTACTTATCAAGTGTTTTCTACGTGTTTTTGAACAATGACCCTGAAAGTCAGAAGTAGTACTAAAATTTTGTGAAAAATGACTGCTTTATTCTTCGATTTAAATCTCTGTAACAGTTTGCCTAGATTTTTTTCTGTATCCAATTAATTTGGCGATTGTTTCTTCTTTCATTAAATCATAAATCTTAACGAATTCGTCATTGGATCAAAATATACACAAATTGGAATGTCAAAGCCTATGTGGAACAGACTAGTGAATATTAGATTGCTCTAATGCCATTTTTATTGGACGATCACTAAAAATGCATATACTGTTTCTTTTTAAACAATTTTCTACACATCTTTCTCTATTTAGCAACATGGATTATTAACAGTTATGCCGATTAATAGAGATAAGAATGATCACTGAGTTAAGTTAAATAGTTACATTTTCAGATGAAGGATCCAATTTTCTCCATAAATTTCGATAGCTGCAGTGAGAGGAAAGGTTTAGTTGTCACAAATTAATCTTTGTTGCTACCCAGGAACTTCATAATTCTTTTTGCGCTACAAATCAGGATTTCACATTTCATTCTGATAACGGGAGACGCGATTCATAAGAAGGATAAAAATATTGTACATTCGGATTTGAAGATATTTATTTAATACCTGTCGCATATAATTTTTGGTGTGATCAAGTTCATCAGGCCTATGCTCATCCCTCCAGTGCAGCTGACCTTTTTAGCTTGGTCTGCAAATTGATACAGCGTACACCTATTGCGGTATCACGTAGGTCGATTATTTCAGCAATCCAGAAATTTCTTATTATGCTTTCTGATTCAAGTCTCAGTTTTGGAAATGGGAGGTAGGATTTGATCAATCTTTACTTTGTAAGGTCACGATCGAAAATATGGTGAAGTTTCAAAATACGTATTGCAGAGTTTTCTCAGGGAAACCATCAAATTTAAGTCAAAACAAGGCATGCCCTGTATACAGCTGCTATCAGTCTTTTCCTTTTCGGTTGCCCCCGATGCCTCTCAGGTCATCTTCCCTCTCCCTGTCGACATAAAAGTCTCAGCTTTGTAGTTTACTGCATCAGATAAGGCGTACGTCATGCCATTTTGTCCACCCTAGAATGGAGATTTCAATGCCAATACAATACGAGGAAGAACAGGTCTCAACCTTCGCCTTTTCAAGATTCACTGCCTTCCTTCCTGGCCACATCCTAAGGTTATTTGTTGTTGTCGTATTTTCAACGTAGTTTCTAATTTTGTCAGACCTGATCCCTTCCGAAATACTTATAACCAGGTCATGCATAAACTAATTTGAATAAGACGCTTGTAGTCAAATAAATGAAGTTATAATTTTTAGCTCAGCTGACTGAAAGTCATCTGAGCTATAGCGATCACTCTTCGTCCGTCTGTCCGTCTGTCCGTCCGTTAACCAGGCACAAATCGTAACCGCTGGACCTAGAACCTTGTAACTTGGGATTCTGAGAGGTCCATAAAAAATCTCCTTGGAAACCAGAAATTAGGTCTCTGTTACCCATATCCTTTGAGCTATGTGGCCCCAAAGTACCCCCCAGAAAAGTCAAAAATTTCATACAAAAACTTCAATATCTCATTAACTACTTGACTGATGGTCATGATTTTTGGCATACATATTGATCATGAGATGTTACATCACTTCCTGCAGAATGGTGGCGCCACCTGTATTTTTCGATTTTTTACGAATTTTTTTCTCTATTTTTGAGACCTTTAAAAATGTGAACATCTGTTAACAAGGCACAAATCTTAAAGACTGGACTTAGAATCTTAATTCTTGACACACTGAGAGGTCCATGAAAAATCTTCTTGGAAACCAGAAATTAGGTCTCTGTTACCCATATCCTTTGAGCTATCGGGCCCCAAAGTACCCCCCAGAATAGTAAAAAATTTCATACAAAAAGTCAATATCTCAATAACTACATCACTGATGGTCTTCATTTTTGGCATACATATTGATCATGAGATGTTCGATCAGTTCCTGCAGACTGGTGGCGCCACCTGTACTGTTTGATTTTTTACGATTTTTTCCTCTATATTTGAGACCTTTGAGGATGCTGTCATCTGTTAGCGTGGCACAAATCGTAACGACTGGACCTAGAATCTTCATTTTCGACACACTGAGAGACCTATGAAAAGTCTCCATTGAGACCAGAAATTAGGTCTCTGTTACCCATATCCTTCGAGCTATGGGGCCCAAAATTACCCCCCAGAATAGTCAAAAATTTCATACAAAAACTTCAATATCTCATTAACTACATCACTGATGGTCATGATTTTCGACATACATATTGATCATCAGATGTTTCATCAGTTTGTGCAGACTGGTGGCGCCACCTGTATTTTTCAATGTTCACGAATTGTTTTCTCCATTTTTGAGACCTTTAAGGATGTAGTTATCTGTCAACAGGGTACAAATCGTAACGACTGGACCTAGAATCTTCGTTCTTGACACACAGGGAGACCCATGATAAGTCTCCATGGAAACCTGAAATTTGGTCTCTGTTACCCATATCCTTTGAGCTATGGCACTCCAAAGTACAGCTCAGAATAATGGAAAATTTGATACAAAAGCTAAAGTATCTGAACAACTAATGCAGAGATAACCATAATTGTTTGCATGGATATTGATCATGGAGTGTTTCATAAGTTTCTGCAGACTGGTGGCACCATCTGTATTTGTTCAGTTTTTTTACGAAATTTTTCTGTATTTTTGAGACCTTTAAAGATATGAACATCTGTTAACAGGGCACAAATCATAAAAACTGGACCAAGAATCTTCATTCTTGTCACACAGGGAGACCCATGAAAAGTCTCCATGGAAACTTGAAATTAGGTCTCTGTTACCCATATTCTTTAAGCTGTATGGGTCCAAAATACCCCCCCCCCCCATGAATAATGGAAAATTTGATTCAAAATCTGCAGTATTTCAATAACTACAACACTGATGGTCATGATTTTCGGCATACATATTGATCATGAGCTGTTCCATCAGTTTCTGCAGACTGGGTGTGCCACCTCTATTTTTTTCAATTTTTTACGAATTTTTTTCTTTTTTTTGAGACCTTTAAAGATGTGGTTATCTGTCAACAGGGTACAAATCGCAACAACTGGACCTAGAATCTTCATTCTTGTCATGCAAGGAGGCCCATGAAAGGTGCCTGTGGAAACTTGAAATTAGGTCTCTGTTACCCATATCCTTCAAGCTATAGGACTCCGAAGTATCCTTCAGAATAATGGACAATTTGATACAAAAACTAAAGTATCTGAACAACTAATGCAGAGATCACCATGATTTTTTGCATGGATATTGACCATTAAGTGTTTTTATTAGTTTCTGCAGACTGGTGGAGCCACCTGTATTTTTGTATCCGCCAAAACGAAGTTTTGCGGATACTATGTTTTTGACCGAGTTCCTCCGCCGTGGCGGCGTTCGTTTCCAGAGAGCTCCTCGGAGACTAATGGACCGATTTTTCCCAAACTTACACCTATTATCGGGTCACATGTGAACTGGTGCCTAACCAATTTGCATTGACCTCTGACCTTTCCTCTCTATCCAGTGTCCATTTGTGGGTCTGTTTCCACTCATAAACCCTCATATCTCGGGAACCGTTTGACCGATCAGGAAATAAAATTGATACAAATGTAGCCCTTGGATTGCTTTATAACATACACAAAAAATGGTGGCGCCACCTGTAACCATGTTTGCACAGTGTCCATCTGTTCATCTGCCTTGGGTTAAAATCACTCATATCTCTGCAGTGAATTGACTAATTCACCTGAAATTTGTCATGTGTATACATCCAGGATAGCTTTCTTGATTTTATGACAGGTGGCGCCACCTACATTCTAGTTAACGCTGGACACATCCAAGCTCATATCTCAGGAACCATTTGACCGATTGGGCCAAAATTGTGCATGTGTATAGATCTCACATAGGTCTTTATCATACACAAAACTGGAGGGGTTACCTGCACAGATTTTTGCACAGTGTTTGTCTGTTTGTCTGCCATGGGCAAAAATCGCTCATATACATGTAGTGGTTTGACTTTTCTGCCTAAAATTTTGCAGGTGTATACAACTTGGACAGATTTCTGGATTTGTGGTAGGTGGCACAACCTACATACACATTTAGGCTGCAGACATCCATGCTAATATGCAACATACCTCACTCTATTTCCCTTTGCCACTCAATCCATGCCTCACTATCCGATTTTGGCAGATACATGTAGTCACTTGTCGGTTACCCGTATTCTAGTTTTAAAAGTTTACACATTTTTCTCTATTTTTGAGATATATAAATACAGACTAAATCTTGGCCTGTTGGTTAATCTGTTTGATGCTTCAGTTGAATGGGTATATACTACCATTCTGGTGATAAAATTTCCTTTTGCGAATCTCTTCCCAGTCAGCTGAGCGTCATGACCCATTGGTCACTTGTTCTTTTTGTTTTGGCCTTTTTTGTAGGCATTTATATACCCCAGATATGTAAGGATTATACATCATTTCAAGTCATTTGCTAAAGAAAAAAAAAGGCCCCTCCCTATTATTTAACTCAAGCTCTCCAATCGATATCGTCTTTTTGGATGCTTCTGGGCCACATCCGTGCAGACATTCAAATGTACCGGGGATCGTTACCCATTAATTTCTCAAAGGCTCATAGGAACAATAAGTGAAATATATATTAGATCATATAATTTCCCTAAGGGTAATCCTCATTTGTTTTGACGTTTTATAGACGACGTTAGATCAAGTAAAAGATCATAAAAATGAGACATATACGTTTATCAGGATAGTTCATATTATCAACATTTTCATGCTCCTTTGGTAATAATGCCTGTTGCTAAGCAACGTCTTAAAGCGACCTAGTGCAAAAGTATTGTCTGGATGCATACGCATTAAATATACATGAAAATGTTTATTTTTCCGTAAACAAATCCCGTATATCCAAAAAACGGCACTTTAGAGGCAGCTGTAACAGAATATGAGTAATAAAATATTTGTGGCTCTCGAGAGAGGATTAATTGGTTCCACATACTTTGAGAAGAGTACCATTCCATATTCGAAATTTCAGTCTCTAGGAAGGTATTAATCCTCTTCATTTCCTACTGCGTCCGCCAGGAGGGTAAGCATTGTTCCCCGTTCGTGAGATTGTGTGTGTGTGTGTCTGTGTGTTTGTTGACTTTGTTCACAATATAACTCGCGCAATCATGAATGGAATCTCATGGAATAATCAGGGCAATTAGGGAATGGAATAAAGAATGAACTGATAATATTTTGTTGTGGATAAACCTGGGAATACAGACCGAACAAGTAAGTGTCCTATTGCGTGGGCTTGTATTCAGCAGAATGCAGATTTCTAGTTAAAAATCTGATTTCGCTTGCGTGACTGCTTGTACAATTGAGTACAATTGTGTAAGAATGAAGAAAGGCTGAATTCACCAATCAGATTCTATCTATACTAAACCGCCTTCATTGATGCTTCATAGATATAAAAAATACCCCTTCCGTAATCTTCACAAACATTCGCCTTCAGATGGAGAACAAAACCTTAAAATGGGGATTTCGCGTCTTGACTACTGGTTTAACTTGCTGGGTCCGGTAATATGGCCTTTTAACGAACTGGTGACTTTTTTGTTAGTATAAGATTGTGTTAGTAGATTTGTTTCTGGGGATGGTAGGCCTGTCACGGTAAGAACAGATTTTACCATTGTAATTTTTTTCTCGAGATACAAGTCCGTGTTTTCTTTGAGTGTCCCATACCGTGTATTTTATCTTAGTTGATAAGCCATTTGGATTTTAGTGCACAGCAAAATCCCTTCTTGATGAGCTCTGGCCTTGGGACGAAGGCGATAATAGGAGCGTGTGACCTTCAATGAGGCAGTCGTCCCTGGAAAGGTTAGTTGAGTTGTGTTAACGATGTTAGGGGAGCTCATCCTCCAGCTACTTGTTGCATGGTTACGGTGAAAATGCCTGACACGGCGGGGTGTATTTGTGGTTTTGTTACCTGATACTGATCGTGACAACAGACAACGTTAAGCCCATTACGAACCATGTGAGATGGAGAAAGAACTTGAATGAGGATCCGGGGCCACTTGTTGTCTTGAGTCGGGTTTGTGTTATGCATCCAATAGTGAACAATTGACTGATGACAAGCTAAGAAAAGGTCAATTAACATGGGATACTTAAACCTCCATCATGTTGTCTTAAACTTGCGCTAAGGACACTTGAGAATATTTTCTAAACTTGAATAATTGCATCATTTAGATTCAGTGTGATGTTACACAGCAAAATGCAGAAGCGGATCCAGGTTGGGGGGGGGGGGGGAGGGGGTCCGGACCCCCCCTTTTCACCTGAAGCAACCTTTTTTAAGGGGTTTTGGACGTAATTTTGCGGCCTGGACCCCCCATTTTCCAGACCTGATGACCTTTTTTTTAGGAATTTCATTAGTCCTCCTAGGTTGGACCCCCCCTTTTCCAAAATCCTGGATCCGCCCCTGAAAATGAACATGGACAGGAGTTGTCAAAACTCTTCCCGTATCAGTGTTAGGCGCTTGATTAATTAAACAACGTTAATAAAAGAACTTGAAACCAGTTGGTTTTTGGATGACGCGCTATCAAACCACTGTTAACATTTTTATGGCCCATCTTTGCAAAATCTCAGCAGAACCAGAAATTACCAAGGTACCGGTCTATCGCATGGGTCGTTTCACCTCTTGTCACATTCCTAATGCTTACTCACTGATATTTGTATCACGATCGTGAAACAGTGAAATAAATTGGAAACCTAGTGCTAGGTCAATCACTTGAAGTGAGACACAGTTTAATTAACAAGAAATACGCAATACACTAATGAACAGATTTGCTCCTGTCTGTATTATCTGATTTATGTCTTAATAACATTTTTTACATGAGCAACTCAATCCCCAATATATAGGCCACTTCTGTTTGACTCGTGGAATGTTGCTTGACCACACATCATGAGTGTGGCTCTATAGCCTATCGATTTGTTTCTTTGTCAGGCTATGCTTCTGTTCCGAATTTTTATCTAATGGAACAGGGGTGTCCATCATATTACGCTTAGAGGATGGAACTAATTAGAACACACACCTCCGCCCAGTTAAACATTTGCAATACATCCACCTCTTAATCATCGTGGAAAAGTATTTGTGTTATTTTGCGCAAACTGCCCACCAACACACTATTTTACAAAAAAAAAACGCATGTGAAAACACACTACCTCCTTAACGGGGCTAAAAAGAAAAAGTGAAACTAGTGTATAGTATATCATATGTATAACTTTTTTTGTTACTAAGCTGTGTCATAAAAAGTAGTCATCGTCCTATGTTTGTAAATTAGTAAAAAATTAGCCGAAATAAAATGAAAAAGAACACCTGCCCAGTCTATTATGCAGAGAATGGTTTCGGTCAGTAGAGCCGGTGATTATTGGCATATCTGTATTAAACGCTGAGAAACCGTGCATGTCTTTAAATGCAATGCGGCAGAGAACGTGCACATGCGTCATGTATGAACCACCCCATGCAGGAGGTATAACATAAAGACCGCAGGCGGACATGTGGCTTTCACAGATCACGAACACACGGAACTATGGCTTGAATGATAAATACTAACTGTACGTCCACAGGGTTGCCGAATCCACATAACTAATATTTAAAGATGATATATTCGGTGTCATAGTAGAAGGATGGTCGGAGATTTTACTCCATACATCTGCTCCCAGTTAAAACTGATTTAAATATTCAGACATATTCCAGATGCAACGGAATTGTTAAAAATAATTATTATACATCATATATTGTTATCTTCGTATCAAAGGATTATACGTTCACGCGAGGAGTAAAGTGTTAATAATTGCAGATAATTTGTTTTAAAGATGATATCATATTTCAGATATACATATCGCAAATAATATTGACATTTAGGCTGATTGTGACATCATATCAGTGACAAGATATGTTATTTCTAATTTTGAATTTCGCATTTATATTTGACTTTACATTAATAACAAATAATTATATATATATATATGCAAATAAAAATACTTAAAAAAAAGGAATTTTACGAAGAACAAACTTATTACGGCAGAAGACACGAAGAGGCTGCAATAATGTGATAATATTGTGAACACGGTTCTCCCTTCAGTTCATATGTGGCCTCCACAAAAATCCGGGATGTATCACCGGGCGCCTCATTGACGGAGCGGATGATGAATGCCTCGGGGCCCCAGTATGTAAGCATACGGTCACTAACAGGAACCCGGCATTAACGCGCCTGTGAAAGCATTGGTTCTGCACCGCTGAACAGACCTCTGACATTTTACCCTTTCCAGTATTACTTATAGTCTTGTGGCCAACTTTTTCAAGCGAGATCTTTCACATCTCAAAAACGGCAACATATTATAACGCCAAGGATTCTGGTGAAAGTGAAATCTCTCTACCACACAAATCACAATCCTGAGTGATCGATCATACTGACTGGTATTCCAAACATGCTGACCACGGGCGTTGGATATCCACTGAGTGATCGATCATACTGACTGGTATTCCATACATGCTGACCACGGGCGTTGGATGTCCACTGAGTGATCGATCATACTGACTGGTATTCCATACATGCTGACCACGGCATGTTGGATGTCCACTGAGTGATCGATCATACTGACTGGTATTCCATACATGCTGACCACGGCATGTTGGATGTACACTGAGTGATCGAACATACTGACTTGTATTCCATACATGCTGACCACGGGCGTTGGATGTCCACTGAGTGATCGATCATACTGACTGGTATTCCATACATGCTGACCACGGGCGTTGGATGTCCACTGAGTGATCGATCATACTGACTGGTATTCCATTCATGCTGACCACGGGCGTTGGATGTCCACAGAGTGATCGATCATACTGACTGGTATTCCATACATGCTGACCACGGGCGTTGGATGTCCACTGAGTGATCGATCATACTGAATGGTATTCCATACATGCTGACCACGGGCGTTGGATGTCCACTGAGTGATCGATCATACTGACTGGTATTCCATACATGCTGACCACGGGCGTTGGATATCCACTGAGTGATCGATCATACTGACTGGGATTCCATACATGCTGACCACGGGCGTTGGATGTCCACTGAGTGATCGATCATACTGACTGGCATTCCGTACATGCTGACCACGGGCGTTGGATGTCCACTGAGTGATCGATCATACTGACTGGTATTCCATACATGCTGACCACGGGCGTTGGATGTCCACTGAGGGATCGATCATACTGACTGGTTTTCCCTACATGCTGACCATGGGCGTTTGATGTCCACTGAGGGATCGATCATACTGACTGGTATTCCATACATGCTGACCACGGGCGTTGGATGTCCACTGAGTGATCGATCATACTGACTGGGATTCCATACATGCTGACCACGGGCGTTGGATGTCCACTGAGTGATCGATCATACTGACTGGCATTCCGTACATGCTGACCACGGGCGTTGGATGTCCACTGAGTGATCGATCATACTGACTGGTATTCCATACATGCTGACCACGGGCGTTGGATGTCCACTGAGGGATCGATCATACTGACTGGTATTCCATACAAGCTGACCACGGGCGTTGGATGTCCATCGAGTGATCGATCATACTGACTGGTATTCCATACATGCTGACCACGGGCGTTGGATGTCCACTGAGTGATCGATCATACTGACTGGTATTCCATACATGCTGACCACGGGCGTTGGATGTCCACTGAGGGATCGATCATACTGACTGGTATTCCATGCATGCTGACCACGGGCGTTGGATGTCCACTGAGTGATCGATAATTCTGACTGGTTATTCCATGGCTGCTGACCACGGGCGTTGGATGTCCACTGAGTGATCGATCATACTGACTGGTATTCCATTCATGCTGACCACGGCATGTTGGATGTCCACTGAGTGATCGATCATACTGACTGGTATTCCATACATGCTGACCACGGCATGTTGGATGTCCACTGAGTGATCAATCATACTGACTGGTATTCCATACGTGCTGACCACGGGCGTTGGATGTCCACTGAGGGATCGATCATACTGACTGGTTTTCCCTACATGCTGACCACGGGCGTTGGATGTCCACTGAGTGATCGATCATTCTGACTGGTATTCCATACATGCTGACCACGGGCGTTGGATGTCCACCGAGTGATCGATTATACTGACTGGTATTCCATACATGCTGACCACGGTCGTTGGATGTCCACTGAGTGATCGATCATACTGACTGGTATTCCATGCATGCTGACCACGGGCATTGGATGTCCACTGAGTGATCGATCATTCTGACTGGTATTCCATACATGCTGACCACGGGCGTTGGATGTCCACTGAGTGATCGATCATACTGACTGGTACTCCATACATGCTGACCACGGGCGTTGGATGTCCACTGAGTGATCGATCATACTGACTGGTACTCCATACATGCTGACCACGGGCGTTGGATGTCCACCGAGTGATCGATTATACTGACTGGGATTCCATACATGCTGACCACGGGCGTTGGATGTCCATACACAGATCTGTAGGCCATGGGGACTTGACGTGTATTATGAGGTGCCTGACATGCGAATAATTTGGGTCCGGACATTGAGAGAGCTAAGGTAACTTTACAGATCCTTATTTATTTACGTATGGGTTAATGAATTCACAGTATTAATAGTGCCATATATTTTTCTGTTGATTTTTTAAAGAGGTTTCATCAGCATCTTAAATGTGCACAGAAGAACCTTGGGATTTAGCAGTAAATCAAAAAGACGTGAATAGTATCAGTAACAAACAATAATGACTGTTCTGTGTAATAATTATAGTAATATATCACAATCTCGAAGCTTTGCAGTGGTTGTGGAAATGTACAGGGAGTACGCTCAGTTTTGTTATTGTAGGTATTGTTCTTGTTTCATTTATTTGAAAAAATAGTATATATTACATATGTCCTAGCATTAGCATTAGGCGTGCGAGGTAATATCAGGTATTATAAAAACATTGTGTTTATTACACGGGTACAAAGCTGTTTTTAAACGTCCCGATTATTAACTACAGTTGAAACATTAGATCAATGTGCATATTTATAGTAATAGTGAAGTGTAAAAGAAACAGAAATATCAATGATATAAATGAGTATGCATACGCTACTAGGTATGCTATTGATGATAAGTATTACAAATGATAATATTACCACCGTTAAATAATAAATTTCACTCAAGTTCTGTCATAAAATATAGTCAAGACGTTAAAATGTCCCTAATGAAAATGTCCCTGTAATGGAGCCATTTCACCATGTATGTTGCAGGAAATTAATTAGACGGTATATCCTCAAAAAAAGAGAGAGGATTATTTTCCGGACTGCATGATGCAGAGCGCTATTTTGGTTTCGGAACGGAAAGTGATAGAATCCGGCCAAGGTGAAGTAAGAAATCATCAAAACTCTTATTTGTCAGTGACTCGGTTATGCAGGAATATTTGCCAAATCGAATTCCTATTTCAGGAAATAGCAGGCCATTTGATCATATCTTCCGCTGTTAGATGTGATTTTCTGCATTATTCTATACTTTTTACGCACCTTCAAAACGCCTCAGTATTCCATGCATTGCTTGTAACACTAGCCCTCAGCAGTGTGTATATGTAGCTCGCATATGTAACAATGAACTTGAACAGTTTGGTTGGAAGACAAAAATGTGATTTCATACTACTTACCGTAGCTTTTCGGGTTATTCATTTGAGTGTGACCATTCAACGCGATTTGTTTGAAATCATTAATTTATTATAGAAATAAAATACATCTCTAATTAGAATATGATAATTACTAACACATACGACACAAAAATCCTGTAGCATTCAGCAAGCCTTATGAAAAGGAAAACACCTATTTTTCTCAGAGCCATTCGAATTATTTAAACTTCATGTAGACGTTTAGACCGGCTCTAAGGCACCTAGGCACACTAAACTCGTCCTCTTCCAGACGCCACTTTATAAAGAAAGTAACTGAGATAACGTTTCACATTAATCCATTACGAGGTAACATTTTCTTTATTTGGTCCGTTCATTTGATTTTATTCTGTTTCAAATACAGGCTTTTATAAAATGCGAATCAATGTTTACTAGTCGATAGGTATATAGGGGATATTACAGCGGATGGGTACCAGTTTATTGCCGGCAATGTCCAACAGTCATTCCTAGGAGACGTTAACCTAAGTGAAATTACCCATAATTCAAGTTCTCCGGGGGCTGTAATGGAATGAAGATGTTAATTTGTGCAAATTCAATTGCTGTTGGCATCACCGCCTCTATGCTTTCTTTTGCTCATTCGTTAACTTTTTTCCCCACCATGACAACCGCACTTGTAATCGAACGTATTTAGGTGAGCTGTGTATTAATATCTCTCCTGGTCTAAGCTTTCTAAAGATAAAGCGCACTTGTAATTGAACGTATTTAGATGAGCTGTGTATTAATATCTCTCCTGGTCTAAGCTTTCTACAGATAAAGCGCACTTGTAATTGAACGTATTTAGATGAGCTGTGTATTAATATCTCTCCTGGTCTAAGCTTTCTAAAGATAAAGCGCACTTGTATTTGAACGTATTTAGATGAGCTGTGTATCAATATCTCTCCTGGTCTAAACTTTCTAAAGATAAAGCGCACTTGTAATTGAACGTATTTAGATGAGCTGTGTATCAATATCTCTCCTGGTCTAAGCTTTCTAAAGATAATGCGCACTTGTAATTGAACGTATTTAGATGAGCTGTGTATCAATATCTCTCCTGGTCTAAGCTTTCTAAAGATAAAGCGCACTTGTAATTGAACGTATTTAGATGAGCTGTGTATTAATATCTCTCCTGGTCTAAGCTTTCTAAAGATAAAGCGATATCTGCTCATTAGATTTGGACGAGATGTGAAGGCGGACTCGTTCCCAGGGGCCGAAATAATGAATGAGGAAGTACGCGGATTTTCAGGTTTCTTATTGTTAAGTTACCTGGAACCTCCAAGCAAAGGATAGCGTTCTGAGTCCTCTGGGACAAGCCTTGAAGGTCAATGTGTTTACCGTTTGTAATATTGATTCAAAATTGTTCGTGGTAACTTCAATTTCGACTACCACTAACGCTGTCAATATCCAGGAATTTAAGAACCCATGTAACAAATTATTGTGAGAAGAATTGTAAATTTGATCATTATTTGGTGTTCAAATTAATTTAGATTCGAACAAAATCTGACTTTTTATATTTGCATTACAGACAATATCTTGCTCAGTTTCCGTTGTATCATGCATTATTTAGTATTTTGCTTTAGTATTTGGGAGTTTGCTTAAGGTTAACGGATACCTTTAGAATTGTAAATAAAAAAGCAAAAGCTTTGACCTAAGAAAATCTAGAAAAATACAGGAACCCCTGTCGGTCATTTCCAAATTATCACATGCATCCTGAGAAATTGACATTATTTGGAAAATTTAGCGAATTTTACATCCGATCTGTCCTTTCTTTTCGAAAAAGGGCGAATAAAATAGAAAGTAGTAATTATGATATTACATGTTTTTATTCTCCATTGTAGGTCTCTGTTTCTTTTTGAATAAGCAGTGATTCTGCGTAAAGTCATTAAAGCCAAATACAAAATGTTTTAGATTGCTTTGTATACTGGTTTAGTCATGCGTCTAAAACTCAGCATTTAATGTAAAAAGTGTTGGTTTTTATCAATAGTGTTCAAATTTCAAGAATTAATGTTGGGTACGAATATCCTGGAAATTTCTTGAAGTTTCTGTTAAATTTATTTAGAAGGAAGTATTTTGATATTTACATTATAGGATGGTCAGCTCAGGAATGGCGCAAGATTGAATTCTGATAATTGGTTTCCTAAGATTTATAGAAAAAATGAAGAGTTTTATGAGACCGATAAACATACATGCATATCTATTAGAATGGACCGGAAAGTAGTTATCAATGCATATTCAATTTATTTGTAACAACTTTCTAGCTTCTGCATGGTTTCAGACATTAAGTGCCTTTTATACATAGAATATCTCGGGGTTTAATCATATTCCTTTAGTATTATTCACATGCCAAGAATTGTTAAGGGTAGTGCTTAATTGATATATAGAGAATAAAATATAGTTCATGCCTGTGAAAGTTTAATTTAAAGCATTTTGTCTGAAAGAAAACAAATTATAGTTTTCGTTGAATAATATGATATAGACATAACACATATTAATTTTCCTTTGTCATGCGAGAAAGGGTCCGCGGTGTCCTGCATGGGTCTTTTATGGCATTTCATAATACTGACTGATATTCGGAAACCAATGACTTTTTTATCGTTTCAGTCGGTCATTCCAACGGGTAGGTAATGAAATCTGTAATAGTATATAAGCCCTGTAATCATTCAGCCAGCTGCATGTTTATAAACGCAAAGAGGACTGGACAAAATAATTCCAATACATTTGAATGCAGTGGTGGCGGCGAAGTGAACAGAAAATACACTTTACGAACTAAGAGGTGAATGTGTCTCTTTCATGTAAAGCTATAAAGAGAGGCGGGTGATCAAAGTATAAAGGGAAGGCGCCATTTCTTTCTCGACAGCTCTAAGTAATGACACTCCCGTGTTTCCCAGAGGGAGCCATTCCTAGCCAGGTTACTGCGTCTTGTCTTTTTATTCATTACTCATCAGATAAACAACACATACGAGATTTATCCATGACTCAACACGTGCTTGGAGTTGTTTTATTTATTGACAGATAGACTAACATATGGCCCGGGACTTGTATGATTAAATTTGCTATTTGCATGTTGATCTGTCATCTGCGGTCCTTAAATATTGATGACATAACATTTCTGTATGTTTTGTAATATACTTGAGTTAGATGTTTTAAGTTTAACGCCTTATTTATATACTTACTCTGTTCCACCAAAGGGTTTTCTAAGTCGACTTTTGGGATTATTTTATACAAAGAGCATTTCTCCTAAAAAATGTTCGTCAATTGAACGAATTTGGTAAGGCTTCAGGCATTTTTTTTAGAAGGAAGCAAACAAAAATAAATAAAATAAAATACACTCCAACGCCATGCAGCGTTGGTTTGTAAGATTATTAAGCAATATATATATATATATATATATATATATATATATATATATATATATATATCATTATTAATCAAATCTCATTCTAAAAGATATTGGCTTGTTGACCGAAGTGACACGGCTAAGAAGACCAATCACATCATCAAAACACCCACATTGGATGTTGGTACCATACATATTAAAAAATAAACCTTGCCTGTGAACCTTGCAGATGTCCTCGAAAAAACGTGATTGTTTATACATACATATTTTAACAAACATTTCCCCCTTTTGCCATTAGGCCTACATTTGATTAGTCTAGATGCAGGTAAAATATACATAATCTATAGTGTGTGTGAGTTGTTGGTCTGTTACAAAACCATAATGTCAGGATTGTTCTGTTCTGCGTGGATAATGTGAAAAGTCATGTCGGAATGCCGCGGTAATTTTCTGGTTGGCGTGCAGTCTTTATGAGCAGTGCTGTAATCATAGTTTTTTTTCCAACAGTGCTGCACCGCTTCCAGACCAGGCGACATCTGCCAATCGTTCCCACGATCAGTCATTCTGCTAGGTCGTTTCTTTCCAGTTCCCGCAAATGATTCTGAAGAATAGTTGGAATGAAAAATATAATTCCGCCAAGTGAAAACCATCTCCTCGGCATACTCGGGGGGGGGGGGGGGGGTTATAGAAGATTGCCCTATGAACTTCTGCTTAGCTGTCGAATAAATGACGTATGGTTTCCTCGAAACCAGGAAAGACTATCTAGCTATAGATGTAGTGCTCGACCAGCCTTTCTGGTTTATCGTTCAAATTTATTTTATTATAACCGGCAGACCTTTCCTTTACATTACATATAATAACTTGCTTCTAACTTGCTCTTAGAAGCCCTGATATATTGACCATCGGTCAAACTATCATTCGGACCCCCCCGCCCCCCCGAGCCGTAATCAGAACAACCCTTCGGCTCACAAAATTATTATCATTGCCGTCAGGACCACCCCGTAATATAGAACATTCTTTGGTCATAGTATTGAGAGTATTTTTGTCTGAGTTTTCAAAACTTCTTTTTCTTAATTTGATTTTAACCTAAATCATTACCATATCCAAACAGTGAATGTAGGCTAACGTATGTAACCATATGTAATTGACGCATACATTATCCTTATTCTCATATGTTGTAACCTCGACAGAAATTCAGGAATTGGCCCCAGTGCTGTAACAGCAGGTTTTACCTTCTAGATTTTTTATGGCCACAAAGAAAAAACCTGAAATCCAGTAGGCATTACAAATAATATATCATCCATATCGTATAGCTATACCGCCATCATTTATTCAATAGTCAGTGCCACCCACAGGCGATGGACCTATTCTTTAACATAACGAATTAATGACAGAATAGTGTTTTTTGCTCATGCTGTTAAAAAAAAATCCGCACAGTACAGGACGAAGGTCCATGCAGGGAGTACCAGGGACGCATACATAAAACCAAGAATATTTCCATTAATATTTCATGATACAGCTTACCACAAGTATACTGCTGGATCCAAAACATTGCGAGCGATAAATGATGATGATCCAGGGAGAACCAGGGGTGCCCACATGCAACACCGTATACAGATTTTCTTTAAGCGTTATATATCACTTTACATAACATATACACGCGCACACAGACACCCACTCACTGCTACAGTGCTCAATGGAACCAGAGCTATTGGGGTTTTCAAATGTAGGAAAATAAATAAAATGAGTCAGACGGATTCCGTACAGCAAAAGAGAGAGTGCAATGTTAGCCCCTTCCAACTTCCCGGCCCTATTGTTTATTATTAAACGAAGAGCAATTCTAGCGTCTAGGAGACGGTAGTTAAAAGGGTGCTATATGCTTAGATGACCTCTCCTTGTGCTAGTTTGCGTGCACTAGTCAACAGTAACAGTTTAGGTTATACACTAAAATACTGAGTCGAACAACAAACCGTTAGTAGTTATGCGTGAAATATCTGTTGCACGGAACTGTTGTATAATGTATGTAATAGCTGTTATAAATAAGAAACGGTTGTTGACAACATGATTATATTAGTATATCTATTGATGGTTTTTATAAGCGGCAAAGTAGATTGCGGAACAGAGTTGAGGAAACATACATGCAGTACACGTACGTGTGGTGCATTAACAAGCTGTACACATGTACATACCGTACACGACGTGTGAACATCCGTTATCTGCCGTCTAGATCACCGTACAGCCATCACGAAAGCGGCAACTTGTGGCTAATTAGTAGGCGTACGTATGATAATATGAACATCTGACCCTGTGACTACATCAAATTATTTCCCCGTGTGTTTCGATTTTGGTTTTTATGAGGCATTAACCCAGACACAGATAATATATACTAATGTGCGTTTTACTGCTGATCTGAATACTGTACTTTAACCTTTTGCAGTCTGGCGCAGATTCAGAAGTGCTCAAGCAAGAGCTGTTTCAAGCACAAACTGATGCCGCCGAAGCCAAACAGGAGCTGAAATTGCAGAAGTCCCGAACACGCCAACTCATAGCCGCCTGGCAGATGCGTATTGACGCTAACGAGGAGAAGATGGATGAGCTGTACAAACAACGAGACACAGAGATGAAGAGTATAGTCTCAAGTCTTTTGATGTTCGAGGCTCAACTCAGAAGGGAACAGAATGATCTGTCAAATTTATTAAAAGAGAAAGATCGCGTTATATCTGAGCAAAAGAAACATATAAAACTCCTGCAGAGTGAAAACGAGGCTTTAAAGAAAGCCCTTCACCATCACAACATTGACTTTGAGTTGACTGGAAATGACGAAGATTCTCAACAAACTGATGCCTCAAATCGTAAAACTCGGCGGCCTCGATCAAAAAGTAGCATAGAACTCGGACTACCAGACGCTGACCGATTGGCGGAAGTGTTTGATAAAGCGCGCGCAACTCGAGCCGGCAGGCGGAAGATGATCCGTTCTCGCAGCATGGTGGAAAATCGTCTTCCTCTGGTCTGGGAGGAAGAGGGAGAAGTCACGGAAGGACGAGATAGTGACGTCAGTGAAGTTTATAAGCCAAATGTACGACCAGATAGCTTTAATAATTCATTATCAGGGAGACCAGTTTGTGAACGGACATCTTCAGAGAGTAGCACCGGAAGTCTTTCACCGGATGACTACATTGCGCATGACAGGGACCAGCTCCCGATAGGTATTATGGGTAGTGTGGCAGCAGCGCGGGTAGAGGGAGTGTTAGACAGAAGGAGAGATGAATCAGAGAGGTCAGTGGAATCTTGTGAAGACTTCCGGCGACTTACTCTGAGTCCAAACCAGTCAGATTTTGAATCGTCCTTGCGCAGTCTTTCTTGTGGTGATATAGATAAAACATTCGACGAAACGGCTGAGGACGACGTCTTCCAACGAAGTGATCTCCAGCCAACAGGTGCACATGCGCTTGACATTCAGCAAGACGCAGAAAATAATACCAAAAGGACGTATAACCAAGCACAATCTGACCAGGCAATGTGTTGTTCCTCATTGCTACCGGCAGGTGGTGCTAGCTACAGGGCTGATACTTGTTCAGATGATAACAACGGCGATGGTGGTGGTTTTCAAAGCAGAAGTATTATTATGTATAATTTGTAATTTTAAATTTACTTGCAGATGAGGGTATGAGATTAAAGTCAAAAGATTTAAATGCCAAATATATGAGTTAATATTTGTTGATGCAGTAATAAATTAATTGTGCGTTAAAATCATGATATGAACTGCCATAACCAATATTTAATTTACGAATACTAATCATTTTATTCATAATGAAAATGCTAGGTATTTTTATTCATATAAGCATGTGAACATGAAATGAGTATTATAGTCATTGTTAAGTTTGATAAGGAAGTCAGTCGGTAACTAGGATTACATGGCTTTGAATATATATCAGTGATGAATTACGATATCAAAACTACATGTAAATCCCTAGTCATGCATTGTTATTTACCGTAAAACAATAAAGATCTGTTTCACATGGCACTAATGTTACGTCAAGTGATAATATTTGCCGGGTCTATGATTGAAAATATTTTGTTCAACAGTTGCGCAAGCATACTTAAATGTCGCTACAGCTGTATTACTTGGCGTTTTAATTTCGATAATTCATCTACCTCAATTGGCTACCTGCGTAATTCTGTGTTGATAATTCGAATAATTATATGATTGTGGGGAATGGTTAATATCCTGACTCATATTGCCTTTGTTTGCGGTATAATATCTCACTTTAAATTCAAATTCTACCTCTGATTTATCCAAGTCCGTACACAAAGGAAATTATGAACACTTTTTGGAAACATGTTTCTTACATGTATGTGCTGAAAATTTCCACACCAGGGTGCGCATATGATCAAGCTATCAACTGGACTAGTAATCGCCCCGACTGTAAAGTACTGGATCAGAAAACAAACAATTGGAATTCAAGATGAGGTCAACGATCAATTATGCGTAGACAACTTATTTTTCATCTGCATTTTATCCGTTTACGAAATGGAAAGAATAATTCGTTTTATAACATAAACATTAGTCAATAATGTGGACATCTATGAGTGATTATATTTTAGAATAAATTCCTGCTATATTCACCATTTTGAGCGATTAAATATTGAATAGTAACAAACAAGGACCACTTTTTCGAGTGTTTTGAATTTTAGTGGTGTATACATTGTCGTGATGCACCAGTCGGAACTATAGGGTATTACAGTTTGCAAGAAAAAAGGAATGTTTCAGTGACAATAATAGTTGGAGATATAATGATAATATAATAATAATAATAAATAAAAAAAAATATTATTATAAGAAGAAAGGGAGGTAAGAAAAGAAGAGAAGGAAGAAGAACTCCAACTGAAGGAACAGCATCAGACTGATACATCTGTAATTAGCTGGGGCAATGGTGCTCTACTGATGATCTTCAGAAGCAAACACATCACTTTATGCAAAATTTGAGCGAACAGCATACACTAAATGTAATATTAATTATATATTTTAATTATAAACAGCAGGAGAGATTTATTATTGATGGACGTTAGATTACAATTTTTAACAGCACTGGCAGACAGCTACATTCTTTAATATATTTTCTCTGAATGTATAACATTCGCATTTGAAACAGTCGTAATTTACCAATAAAACATACATAAACTAGAAAAAAAGCCTATCTAAGATGTTGTTCTATCCTTGGACCTAGGCTATGTACCACTTTAATATAGCAAGCTCTTTTTTCTGACAGAGATCTACTGACACGCTCCCTAGATGGCGCCACTGATCATATTCAACGGTACAGAAATGTACGACCACCCACTAAATGCAAAATTTATTTGAAATACGTCTTTTATTCTTTTAGTTATTTTGCACACATTCTTCTAAAGCAGCCGGATGTTATCGCACAAAAGGAAGAATTGAATATATCTAGCACCACCATATATTTAACCATATATCATGTACATAGAACAAGGCAAAGTACACAATCCCCCACTCGCTCTTTAGATATGCCTTGTAAGATATTTTACAAAATATGGACACTCCCCTCGTAAAGGCCACAGCCAAATAGTTTAATTTAACAATTGTTAATAATGTGTGCATTCTAATTCTCTCAAAAGTGAAGGGGGGGGGGGGGGGGGCTGACGGGACAAATGGCACTTTGGATGAGAAGGTCTTTTCGACTATGATATGTCCAACACTGTAACAAGGCAAGCTATATGATCGTTGTACCTCTAGAAACTTCTGCTAATTCAAGCATTAAGGCACACCACTGTATTTTAAGCATTTGTCATGCATATTCAATCCTGTACTCGCATCTTTTGTATACTTTCCATATCCCTGGTCATTTATTCAACTTGAATGTATACACAATGAACAAAACAGTGAACCTGATAAACATGTTTAATTACAGAATTGCACATTAACCCATGTGATAACAGATTAAAAAGCTGCGATCTCCATTCAAATCTGATTTTTGCAAAAATTGTAAGCTTTATTTGCTTGCTTACAAAATAATTCAGTATGAGCAGATTCAGACTTCCTGACACCATGAATCACAATATTCAAGAGTAATCATCTGGTCAGGAAGACGATCTCCATTAACCCAACACTACAAATCATACGTTTTTAATCTGTTCCTCAACATATATGCAACAACAAAACAAATTGCTATCATATGAGACAGTTACTTCAGGTATACATGTATGAAGATGACATGTATAACTACATATTGCACTTAAAATACAAGACACCAAGATTTAAATAAAATTCTTGAAGCATTATAAATGGGACAAAGTTTGGAAAACTGACTAAAAATTAAAAAAAAAATATTAAAATCTACATCCTGCTGTATAAGTACAATTAATAACAAAACATTGAAACCATACATTCTTAAACAAAGCAAATTAGTCACAATAATGTAAAACAATCCTCTGAATAGAATCAATATACAATAACAGCATTCTTTCCTTTTAAATCATCGATTGGAGAGTCTTAATAACCCTGGTTAGCCATTGTAAACTCTGTAGTTATACTGTAAGTTATACTGCTTGGTCAAACAATGTATTTTTCAATAATTTCAACTATTATTTAAATGATATATCTCATAATAAATCACAAAATTTAACAAAAGAACACAAAACAGTTGTTTATTCTTCAGGTCAAGATGCATATTTGATTTGTGCCCAATATTTATTCCATGTTCTATATACACTAATGCCCAACCCCATCATCTGCAGAAAAAAAAACCATTTATACACATGTGGAATATAAAATGCCAATGGCTTGTACAAATAAGCAGTACATGTACCTTCCCAAGGTGCATATTACATCAGCATTTTCAGGTGTAATGTAAGTTCTTGGTAGCAAGTGAACATGTGTATATTTATGTTGCATCTAAATTTACCCTGTAATTCCCCTACCATTATATAAGCAGATTAAACATCATTGGTAATGTATAGATATGTCAGGTGACCACTGGCAAGATATTCTTTGGGAACCTCATCCATGCTGCCATGGGAAACCTGAAAATATCAAAAAAATATATCTTATCCTCATAGTGATAAATGTACTTTTATTAAAAAAATGCTATATTACTGCAGATAAGAAACATGTAAACTCAATGGTGAACAGTGCCAGTAGGTATAACAGTAAGTATTTATTTGACTAATTTTGTATGTTCTGCATGTTATCAATAACAGAAAAAGTTTTACTGCATAAAACAACTAGAATACGGGTAGTCGACAAGCGACTACGTGTATCTGCCTAAATCAGAGTGGAACGGGTGAAGTGAGACATGGATTGAGTGGCAAGGAGAAATGGAGTGAAGTGTTGCATATTAGCATGGATGTCTGCAGCCAAATTGTGTATGTAGGTTGCCCCCCCTACCACAAAATCCAGAAAGCCGTCCAAGTTGTATACATATGCAAAATTTAAGGCAGATAAGTCAAACCACTACATGTATATGAGTGATTTTAGCCCGTGGCAGACAAACAGATGGACGCTGAGCAAAAATTGTTGCAGGTGACGCCACAAGTTTTGCGTATGATAAAGAGCTATGTGAGAACTATACACATGCAAAACTTTGGCCCAATCGGTCAAACGGTTCCCAAGATATGAGCTTGGATGTCTGCTGCATAAACTAGAATGCAGGTGGCGCCACCTGTCATAAAATCAAGAGAGCTGTCGGGGATGTATAAACCTGCAAAATTTTAGGCAGATATGTCAAACCACTGCTGAGATATGAGTGATTTTATCCCATGGCAGACAAACAGACAGGAGCTGTGCAAAAATGGCTGCAGGTGGCGCCACCAGTTTTGCCTATGATTAAGAGTTTTTTGAGATCTATACACATGCAAAATTTTGGCCCATTCGGTCAAACGATTCCCGAGATATGAGCTTGGATGTCTGCAGCGTAACCGTGAATGTAGGTGGCGCCACCTGTCATAAAATCAGAAAAGCTATCCAGGATGTATACGCATGCCGAATTTCAGGTGAATTAGTCCAGTCACTGCAGAGAAATGAGTGATTTTTACCGAAGGCAGACGAACAGATGGACACTGTGCAATCATGGTTGCAGGTGGCGCCACCATTTTTGTTAATGTTATAAAGCTCTCCAAGGGCTACATTTGTGCAAAAATATTTTCCTGATCGGTTAAACGGTTCCCGAGATATGTGGGTTTATGTGTGGAAACAGACGCACAAACAGACGCAGAGCGCAGAGGAAAGGTCAGAGGTCAAAACAAAATCGAGGCGCAGCAGTTCACATGTGACCCGAACATAATCCTAGGTTTCGTAAAATTCCGCCCAGCGGTTACGGAGGAGTTCTCCGGACACCTACATGGTGGCGGCGGCAGCGTCGGTGGGCTGAAAACATAGTATCCGCAAAACTCTGTTTTGGCGGATACAATTAATCTTGTATTACACTGGAAGGAGGTCAGTAATGTACATACTGATTTGTAAAATTCATAACAATATGTAAAAGTTGTAATGGAAGTAATGACCAGTAGTTGAAAAAGTATATATATATATATACATATATATACATATATATATATATATATATATATATATATATATATATATATATATATACTACCATACATGAGGTTGAGAAAACGCTGAACAATATATTCCTATTCAGCATTTGTTAGCTTTAAAAAAGTTGGCCATGGTAACATGACTCACAGGCCTATTTTAATATAAACCAATTGGGGGCTTGGAAATTAAATATCAATGTTTGGATAGCAGACAGTTGCAAAGAATAAGTTTGAACTAGATTATTTTCCAAGTTTAATCTGTAGCATGAAGCTGACAGATGGGAATATTAGGAAAACTATCACAGCTAAAATTGGTGTATGCTCCCAAGGCAGCAGAAATCTTGCGCTTCTAAAGAAGCTTACAATATAGGTAGTAGGCCTATAGGTAAAGCGCTGTGTAAAGAGCGTATAATTGGTGCAACTAGACCTGTTTGTGCCCTGTTGTGGAACTAAAGATGTGCTTTCATACTCGGAATGTGTACCTGATCCAGCTGTTGTTCCTAACTGATGTTATTTTCATGTTTGAACTAGAAAGTATTTCTGCTCCCTGGTTAAGACAGGAAGAACCAGACTGTGGAGTTGGCTCAGGAAACTGAGGGTGCTTTGAAGTGAGATCAAAATGGGCAGAAAAGTAGACTTGCCATATTGTTATTATTACAGGACTGATTGGAACAGGCACAGGTTCATGGAACAGGCATGGGTTCATGGAACAGGCACAAGTTCATGGAACAGGAACAGATTCATGGTACAGGCACAGGTTCATTGAACAGGCACAGGTTCATTAAACAGGCACAGGTTCATGGAACAGGCACTGGTTCATGGAACAGGCACAAGTTCATGGAACAGGAACAGATTCATGGTACAGGTACAGGTTCATTGAACAGGCACAGGTTCATTAAACAGGCACAGGTTTGTGAACCAGGCCCAGAATCATGGAACAGGCAAAGGTTTATGGAACTTGTACAGGTTCATGGAACAGGCACAGGTTCATGAAACAGGCCCAGAATCTTGAAACAGCCCCGGTTCATGGAACAGGCACAGGTTCATGGAACAGGCACAAGTTCAAGGAACTGGCACAGGCTCATTGAACAGGCACATGTTCACGGAACAGGCCCAGAATCATGAAATAGCCCAGGTACAATGAACAGGTACAGGTATATAGAACAGGCACAGGTTCATGGAACGGCCACAGGTTCAAAACTGGCCCAAAAATCATGAAACAGCCCAGGTTCTTGGAACAGGCACAGGTTCATGGAACAAGCACAAGTTCATGGAACAGGCACAGGGTCATGGAACAGACACAGGTTAATTGAACAGGCACCAGTTTCATGGTAACAATTTCCCCTAGTTAGGAACAGGAAAACATTCCAAAAACAAAAACAAGTGACCCATGGGTCATGATGCTCAGCTGACTGGGAAGAGATTCGCAAAAGGAAATTTTATCATCAGAATGGTAGTATATACCCATTCAACTGAAGCATCAAACAGATTTACCAACAGGCCAAGATTTAGTCTGCATTTATATATCTCAAAAATAGAGAAAAAATGTGTAAACTTTAAAAACTAGAATACGGGTAGCCGACAAGTGACTATGTGTATCCGCCAAAATCAGAGTGGAAAGGGTGAAGTGAGACATGGATTGAGTGGCAAGGGGAAATAGAGAGAGGTATGTTGCATATTAGCATGGATGTCTGCAGCCTAAATATGTATGTAGGTTGTGCCACCTACCACAAATCCAGAAAGCTGTCCAAGTTGTATACATATGCAAAATTTTAGGCAGAAAGGTCGAACCACTACATGTATGTGAGTGATTTTAGCCCAAGGCAGACAAACAGACAGAGGCTGTGCAAAAATGGTTGCAGGTGGCCCCTCAAGTTTTGTGTATGATAAAGACATATGTGAGATCTAAACACATGCACAATTTTGGCCCAATTGGTCAAATGGTTCCTGAGATATGAGCTTGGATGTGTTCAGCATTAACTAGAATGAAGGTGGCGCCACCTGTCATAAAATCAAGAAAGCTGTCCAGGATGTATAAACCTGCAAAATTTTAAGCAGTTATGTCAAACCACTACAGAGAAATGAGTGATTTTAGGCCACGGCAGACAAACAGACAGACCCTGTGCAAAATGTGCAAAAATGGCTGCAGGTGGCCCCTCCAGTTTTGTTTATGATTAAGACCTATGTGAGATCTATACACATGCAAAATTTTGGCCGGATCATTCAAACGGTTCCCGAGATATGAGCTTGGATGTCTGCAGCATAAACTAGAATGTAGGTGGCAACACATGTCATAAAATCAAAAAAGCTATCCAGGATGTATAAAACTGCAAAATTTTAGGCAGATATGTCAAACCACTGCCGAGATATGAGTGACATTATCCCACGGCAGACAAACAGACAGACACTGTGCAAAAATGGTTGCAGGTGGCACTACCAGTTTTGCGTATAATAAAGAGCTATGTGAGATCTATACACATGCAAAACCAAAAATTTTGGCCCAATCGGTCAAACGGTTCCTGAGATATGAGCTTGGATGTCATCAGTGTGAACGTGAATGTAGGTGGCGCCACCTGTCATAAAATCAAGAAAGCTATCCAGGATGTATACGCATGACGAATTTCAGGTGAATTAGTCAATTCACTGCAGAGATATGAGTGATTTTAACCCAAGGCAGATGAACAGATGGACACTGTGCAAACATGGTTACAGGTTGCACCACCATTTTTTGTGTATGTTATAAAGCAATCCAAGGGCTACATTTGTATAAATTTTATTTCCTGATCAGTCAAACGGTTCCCGAGATATGAGGGTTTATGTGTGGAAACAGACGCACAAATGGACGCTGGATAGAGAGGAAAGGTCGGAGGTCAACACAAATTGGTTAGGCACCAATTCACATGTGACCTGATAATTGGTGTAAGTTTCGGAAAAATCGGTCCATTAGTCTCAGAGGAGCTCTCTGGAAACGAACGCGGCGGCGGCGGAGGAACCCGGTCAAAAACACAGCTTCGTTTTGGCGGATACAAAAATACAGGTGGCTGCACCAGTCTGCAGAAACTAATAAAAACACTTAATGGTCAATATCCATGCAAAGAATCATGGTGATCTCCGCATTAGTTGTTCAGATACTTCAGGTTTTGTATCAAATTGTCCACTATTCTGAGGGATACTTCGGAGTCCTATAGTTTAAGGATATGGGTAACAGAGACCTAATTTCAAGTTTCCACAGGCACTTTTCATGGGCCTCCTTGCATGACAAGAATTAAGATTCTAGGTCCGTTGTTGTGATTTGTACCCTAGTGACAGATAACCACATCTTTAAAGGTCTCAAAAAAAGAGAAAAAAAATTGTAAAAATTTGAAAAAAATAGAGGTGGCGCACCCAGTCTGCAGAAACTGATGGAACAGCTCATGATTAATATGTATGCCAAAAATCATGAACATCAGTTTTGTAGTTATTGAGATACTGCAGTTTTTGTATCAAATTTTCCATTATTCTGGTGGGTATTTTTAAGCCATACAGCTTAAAGAATATGGGTAACAGAGACCTAATTTCAGGTTTCCATAGAGACTTTTCATAGGTCTCTCAGTGTGTTGAGAATGAAGATTCTAGGTCCTGTCGTTACGATTTGTGCCACGTTAACAGATGACAGCATCCTCAAAGGTCTCAAAAATAGAGGAAACCATTCGTAAAAATTGAAAAATACAGGTGGCGCCACCAGTCTGCAAAAACTGATGAAACATGTCATGATCAATAGGTATGCCAAAAATCATGACCATCAGTGATATAGTTATTGAGATATTGAAGTTTTTGTATGAAATTTTTAACTTTTCTGGGGGGTACTTTGGGGCCCCATAGCTCAAAGGTATGGGTAACAGAGACCTTATTTCTGGTTTCCATAGAGACTTTTCATAGGTCTCTCAGTGTGTTGAGAATGAAGATTCTAGGTCCAGTTGTTACGATTTGTGCCACGTTAACAGATGACAGCATCCTTAAAGGTCTCAAAAATAGAGGAAACCATTCGTAAAAATTGAAAAATACAGGTGGCGCCACCAGTCTGCAGAAACTGATGAAACATCTCATGATCATTACGTATGCCAAAACTCATGACCATCAGTGATGTAGTTAATGTGATATTGAAGTTTTTGTATGAAATTTTTTACTATTCTGTGGGGTACTTTGGGGCCCCATAGCTCAAAGGTATGGGTAACAGAGACCGAATTTCTGGTTTCCATAGAGACTTTTCATAGGTCTCTCAGTGTGTTGAGAATGAAGATTCTAGGTCGAGTCGTTACGATTTGTGCCATGTTAACAGATGTTCACATTTTTAAAAGTCTCAAAAATAGAGAAAAAAATTCGTAAAAAATTGAAAAATACAGGTGGCGCCACCAGTCTGCAGAAAATGATGGAACATCTCATGATTTATACGTATGCCAACAATCATGACCATCAGTGATGCAGTTATTGAGATATTGAAGTTTTTGTATGAAATTTTTTACTTTTCTTGGGGGTACTTTGGGGCCCAATAGCTCGAAAGATATGAGTAACAGAGACCTAATTTCTGGTTTCCAAGGAGATTTTTCATGGACCTCTCAAAATCCCAAGTTACAAGGTTCTAGGTCCAGCAGTTACGATTTGTGCCTGTTTAACGGACAGACGGACAGACAGACAGGCAGACAGACAGACGACGGACAAAGAGTGATCGCTATAGCTCAGATGACTTTCAGTCAGCTGAGCTAACAAAACAAACCCATGCATCAGGTTTCACTCAGAAGCTTAGTATTATGATACTAGGGCTGTAACAGTAGTAAAATTGTGGACTTGAGTACAATACCGACTCCGATTCAAGTACTTGTTTCTATGATAATGTTCAATAAGGGAGCACATAACTGTTAGTTAAAAACACATAACAGGAATTCTAATACCATTTCAATTTTTCAATGTTACTTGTGATGCTTGTAATGGAAGTTAAATGACCAGTAGTTGAAAAAGTATATATATATATATATATATATACTACCATACATGAAGTGGAGAAAACGATGAACAATATATTCCTATTTCACTCTTTTTATCATTTGGAAGCAGAGCACGAATCAAGGCAGACTGAACCTTCTGCAGGGACACGTACTCTTGTCAAGGAACAGCCAAAAGTTTATGGAACTTGCACAGGTTCTTGGAACAGGCACAGGTTCATGGAACAGCCCAGGTTCATGGAACAGGCACAGGTTCATGGAACAGGCACAGGTACATAGAACAGGCACAGGTTCATGGAACAGGCACAGGTACATAGAACAGGAACAGATTCATGGTACAGGCAAATGTTCATAGAACAGGCACAGGTTCATGGTACAGGGACAGGTTCATTGAACAGGCACAGGTACATAGAACAGGAACAGATTCATGGTACAAGCACAGGTTCAAAGAACAGGCACAGGTTCATGGAACAGGCACAGGTTCATGGAACAGGCACAGAATCATAAAACAGCCCAGGTTCATGGAACAGGCACAGGTTCATGGAACAGGCACAGGTACATAGAACAGGCACAGGTTTATGGTTCAGGCACAGGTACATAGAACAGGCACAGGTACATAGAACAGGAACAGATTCATGGTCCAAGCACAGGTTCATAGAACAGGCACAGGTTCATGGAACAGGCACAGGTTCATGGAACAGGTCCAGAATCATAAAACAGCCCAGGTTCATGGAACAGGCACAGGTTCATGGAACAGGCACAGGTACATAAAACAGGCACAGGTTGATGGAACAGGCACAGGTACATAGAACAGGCACAGGTTCATGGAACAGGCACAGATACATAGAACAGGAACAGATTCATGGTACAGGCACAGGTTCATAAAACAGGAACAGATTCATGGTACAAGCACCTGTTCATAGAACAGGCACACGTTCATGGTACAGTCACATGTTCAAGGAACAGGCAAAGGTTCATAAAACAGCCCAGGTTCATGGAACAGGCACAGGTTCATGGTTATGATTTTCTCAGGAACATATTTCATTAGCACAAAACAACCCATGCATCTGGTTGTGCTCAGGAGCTCAGTATTAGGATGCCAGGGCTGAAAAAGTAGTAACATTTTGGACTTGAGTACAATTCAGACTCTGTATCAAGTACTCTTACTTTGATGATGTTCAACAAGGGAGTACACGACTGTCAGTGAAACACAAAACAGGAATTCTTATGTCATTTTTATTTTTCAATGTTACTTTTGATGCTTGCATACAAGAAGGTATAGTACTATATATATTTAAGCTTGCAGCTAAGGGAGGCTATGACACATATATTTAAACACACCATATTTATATTGGTATGAAACTAATTACATTATGAGCACACTTACAGCCTACACAAATATCTGAAGGTCTCAAAATACAAGCCTACCCAAATACTTAGTTTTGATCCAGACTTAAATACTCTGCTAGAAATACTCCAATTCAAGATCCAGACTTAAGTACTCAGCTAGAAATACTCTGATTCGAGTACCCAAGTCCTGATTTCAGCAATTAATGATATTCACCTTATTTTTTGTCAATATCTACATCTTCCTTGGTGTAGTTGACTGATTTATCACTCAGAGGGTCATTGAACCACTTGTTGGACAGGTCTGTGACATTGGTGCAGTCAATGATAGCAGAGTCTGGAACCTGTAACATTAACAAGGAAAATCATGCTTGTTTTATATTGTAGGATATTCAACTTTTTTTCAAATTGACGAGCTAAAAGCCCCTGTCCCTCAGCAAATTTTAAGGACTTTACCTAAATGATCTGGTCCTGTGATCACAGAGAAGTGGGTGAAATGGGAAAGTGCACTGATTTCTACTTAATGCCCATAAATTAATTCTACACTTATGGGAGGAGCTGATAAGAAGGTAACTTTGCAATAAAATTCAACTCCCTTTTTAAATCAGTCTTTTCTAGGACTCTCAATGTTTCCAAGGTCCTTTACAAACTCTGATTGACCTTTAAAATAAGGGAGAGGTAGGTCGATGGCATATAGTTAACATTATCTATTGAATGAAGAATAACCACATTAAAATAATGGTGAGTTAGCCTCCTGCTTTTTTTTGCAGTTGTGTGTACAGTGCTATTTGTGATGCAGATTTCATAACCTGTTGTTATGACATTAGAGTGAGTATTATCTCTGAGTAACACCAAGGTCTCATCATTTTGCTGAGAGGCATGCTGATTGGGACATAACTTGGAAACCCCCAGCAATGTTAACTAATACTTTAACCAGGGATGGCATTACTTTGAAATTTATACATTTCCAATGGATAGGCATTAATACAGGTTTGCCTTTCCCCTGAAAAAAATGCCTTTCTGCTTAAGCTGCCACCTATTGTCATATCAAATGTCACTCTTGGCTCATTGTAAATCTGATCTGCCACCTTACATGGTTTTATTATCCAATGCAAAATCCTTGTTCAGTAATCTTGAACAATGATAGTGTGACCTTCAGAGTTCTCAAAATAGAATCTTTCCACATTTTATTCCAAATTCAACCTTCCTGAATCAAAATAAAGGTTTCCAGGTCAGGAAGTTACAATTTGTGCTCTGCCAATGAACGTTGAAGCTCAGATGAGCTTCAGTTAGCTGAGCTTAAAAAAAAAACTCTCAAGTTAAGGGCTATGATCTAATGATCTATGGACACATTTTTGAGAGACTGAACTCACCATCTCCAGTGGAGTATATTGTGGGTGATGATGCTCCAACACAGGGTTGTTGTCGTTGCGATTGTATGAGCAGAGGAAGGCCCAGCGACGGAACTCGCTCTCGTTGGGCTCACTCTTGTGAATCAGGTTACAGTCAAAGAACAGTGCATCTCCTGGAATTGAAATACTATTTAGTAGAACTTAAATTGTAGCTTTATTATTGCTTGTCAAATGCTGTACATGAATTACTTCTTAATTTATAAAATATGGCAATTAGTAAACTCAGTAAACAAATTAGTAAATATTTATAATAAAACTCACATTTTAAAAGACTTTTCAATATTTCTGTATTTCTGGTCGTACTGGTAGTAACAAGTTTCAGCAAATTAGCTGCATTTATTTTTCGTCACCACACCCCTGAAATAGCTCTCTTTAAAAGAAATTTATTATGGAGTGTTAGTGAATCCAGGATTGACTCTCTTAAGTAAGAAAGACAAGATAAAAATAAAAAAAAGTAATAAAAGTCCAAGGGAAATAATATGATATCCCTTCTAGAGGAAAATATCCACCTTAACACTCCCTTCCCTACTTATCTTTCTAAACTCTTCCCTACCAGGTTCCATTTCCACATGCTTCAGCTCCATGCCAAAGTCAAGGATCTGCTGAACCCTCTCCAGGTCCGCCCCCGTCTGTCCACCGACCATCTTGTGATCAATACGACCACATTTGTGGGATCCTTTGATGATCTACGTAAAAACAAACTGAGGTGTTAAAAGATGGAAGCAGCGTACCTTTTAATTTTACCTGAATTGTGTTATCAATGAAATATCGCATTCTACGTAGCCTGACAATTGATTGACTGGTCAATTAATTGATAAATCTACAGTTAATGTCGAGCTACTATATAGTACTTTACAAGATACAAACTAATAATTAAACCACACTCACCTGGAGGCACCCATTAACCTTATTGCACCTGTCCATGGCAATAAATACCGTGTTCATGTTCGGGTACAAGCAGCCATTTTTATACCAGTACCTGGATTAAGTACAAAACTAGTTATTATAGATTAACAATGATCTATGAATGACCCTCTGCTAACTTTGACTATGTTTTCTGTAAAACCTATTTAAACTTTATCTATCTACATGGATTGATCAAATATTTATTGTGACTAATGCAAGGCACTCTCCATGGCTCAGATGGTGGCATTTAGTGGTCTCAAGGAGTGAAGATGACCTGGAGAAAATTACCAACCTTGGATGGACCACTACAACCAACTCCCAGAGCAATGCAAGGAATCAAACCCAGGCTGGCGGCAGAGAGAGTGGAGTGTGTTACCACTCAACTGTCAAGACCACCTGCTTATATTTAAAGCATAAATAATGTGTGCTCAATATGAAAACAAAACAGTGTAAGTCAGGTTTCAGCTGAGTGAGCCCAGGAGAACTGATCACACATTTTTGACATGAATATGTGAAATAAATTCATTATTAAATAATTTGTTTGTTCAGAAATGTCGATAGAGCTCCATGAACATGTCATCATGATGCTGCCATCTGAAGGCCACATCTGAGGATTCTGAGGTTTTCTGTCCTAACAAAGCATGGTCAGTTGGTGTCATACAAGAGGCTTACCCATAGTCCTGATGCCAGACAAACTGACCCCCTGTGAAGGCTTCCTTCATCATCAGCTTGGTGTGGTAGTGGTAGCAGGGACCTCCCAGTAGCTACAGTAACAGAAATTCAACATGACAGCACAGACTATAAGGCAGTTTTCATGACCAAAATAAAAATCAAATAACAGTACAAATGACTGGATATATTTTAAAATGTCACAAACTATAACTAATTTTAGCTATGGAGTACAGAGAAGTGGATAATGGATCCTTGTGACATATGTCTGACTTTTTGGCACAAAGTATAATTGATAAGTTTTTTTATCATTAAAAAAATATTTATATTTTTATAAAGGATATATAAATATTCAGAGTAATCATCTTGTGTTTGCAAAAAATATGCTGTCATACAGATACCAAGATATGCATTGCTGGATACCCCATCTCACTCCTTACCCAATAAACACACACACACATATATATATATTTATATGTATGTGTGTATCAAGGCCAACATCCCTAACTGGACCAATCTCTGATTCATCCAGACCAAATCCTGATAGGGATTCAGTCCAGCCAAAACCTCAATCAGAATCCAGCTGGTCTTGACCAGATGAATCAGTTCACCCCAAATCCCAATCTTCAACTAGATATTTCTTGGCACCACAGGTGCCATAGTATCCCCAGACAATAAATACTCCCCCCCCCTTTAAGAATAGGCCCCCCATCTTCAGCAACAATTAATATCAGACCACACTGTCACTCTCATACAAAAAGGTCATGACCCCAATTTCAATATACATCATCCCCTAACCCTGGTGTCTGTATATGCATAATATGAAAGAAATCTGTCCATTAGTTTTTGACTTATAATGCTCACAGCACTGTTAAGTGGCAATGATGGGGTATTATACGGCACGAAAACCAGTAAAAGAATAACAGGTGGCGCCATCAGTTTCTGGTACATGACAGTACTATCCAAGATCTTCGATCAAGTTGATTTTTGGACCAATCAATGCATCCCTTTTTGAGATATTAATGATTTTGTGTGATTTTCACCATATATGGCAATATTCAAGGTCAAGGCCACTCTCATAGGAAAGGTCATGACCCCAATTTGTATAAACATCATCCCATAACCCCTATCTATGTATATGCATAATATGAAAGAAATCTGTCCATAAGTTTTTGACTTATAATGCTCACAGCACTGTTAAGTGGCCATGATGGGGTATTAAACGGCACGAAAACCAGTAAAGGAATAACAGGTGGCGCTATCAGTTTCTGGTACATGACAATACTATCCAAGATCTCTATCAAGTTGATTTTTGGACCAATCCATGCATCCCTTATTGAGATATTAATGATTTTGTGTAATTTTCACCATATATGGCAATATTCAAGGTCAAGGCCCCTCTAATAGGAAAGGTCATGACCCCAATTTATATATACATCATCCCATAACCCATGTCTATGTATATGCATAATATCAGTGAAAGAAATCTGTCCATTAGTTTTTGACTTATAATGCTCACAGCAATGTTAAGTGGCAATGATGGGGTATTAAACGGCACAAAAACCAGTAAAAGAATTACAGGTGGCGCTATCAGTTTCTGGTACATGACAGTACTATCCAAGATCTTCGATCAAGTTGATTTTTGGACCAATCAATGCATCCCTTTTTGAGATATTAATGATTTTGTGTGATTTTCACCATATATGGCAATATTCAAGGTCAAGGCCACTCTCATAGGAAAGGTCATGACCCCGATTCAAATAAACATCATCCCATAACCCATATCTATGTATATGCATAATATGAAAGAAATCTGTCCATTAGTTTTTGACTTATAATGCTCACAGCACTGTTAAGTGGCAATGATGGGGTATTAAACGGCATGAAAACCAGTATAAGAATAACAGGTGGCACCACCTGTTTCTGGTACATGACAATACTATCCAAGATCTACGATCAAGTTGATTTTTGGACCAATCCATGCATCCCTTATTGAGATATTAATGATTTTGTGTAATTTTCACCATATATTGCAATATTCAAGGTTAAGGCCACTCTAATAGGAAAGGTCATGACCCCAATTTATATATACATCATCCCATAACCCATGTCTATGTATATGCATAATGTAAAAGAAATCTGTCCATTAGTTTTTCATTTATTATGCTCACAGTACTGTCAAGTAGCAATTTTGGGGGTATTAAACGGCATGAAAACAAGTAAAGAATAATAGGTGGCGCCACCAGTTTCTGGAACATGACAACCCTATCCATGATCTTCCATCAACTTGATTTTGGGATCAATCCATGCAAGATTTCTTGAGATATTTAAGAATTTGTGTGATTTTCCACAAAATTGGACCTATTCAAGGTCAAGGACACTCTCCAAGTCAAGGTCATGACCTCATTTAAAATAAGTGTCATCCTCTCACCCATATCTATACATATACCAAGTTTGGTAAAGATCCGTGAAATATTTTTTGAGTTATTGCGCCAACAAGATTGATATGCGGTGGCGGCGGGACCGGTATGAAAACATAGTATCCCCCGACTTTGTCTGGGGATACAATTAATACGAGAGAATGACTTCCTGTCTAATGAGTTGAAGGATATAGCTACCAATATCCCTGATCCAGCCATGACTGTACATATATCAATTTTTAAAAAGGTTAAGATGTGCCACAAAAGTCTGTAGTATTCTTTTATTCCATTAATTTAGTTCGTGTCAGGTATCAGTCCTAATAATATTCATTTGTTCAACTTATTCTATGTATTTGAAGTTTTGCATGGCATCAATAATATTTTGTCATGACAAAATTTGATTTACATTTGTGAGTAGTCAGGACTATGTGAATCTGAAGTATGTGATGGAGGAATTATTTAATTTTATGTCAACACACAATCTTAATCATGATTTTGGGCTTTTCATTTGGTCCAGAAAAAATCCTGATTGGGATTCAGACTTGCCTAAACCTCGATTGGTATCTGGTCCAGCCCTTGCCCAGCCCAATTATCCTGATCAGGGTTTGGGCTGGACTGTATCCCAATCAAGATTTGGTCTTGAAAAATTGCTGATTGGTCCAGATCAGGATCTTGGCCTTGACATCTATATATATATATATATATAATATATAATATTAATTTTGTATTTTGTATTTTGCATAGTGATAAATTTTGGTTTTTAGGGTCAGCTGGTGGGTGAGAGAGAGAAAGAGAGACTGTGTCAATGTGTGTGAGAATCACACATCAGAGAGTGTCTACAGGTGTGTCTGTGTGTAAGACAGACAGAGGGGGTGTGTTTGACAGAAAGATACAGAGAGACAGACTGTGTGTCACTGTATATGAGATACACACAGGAACAGAGACAGACTAGGTGTGTTTGTATGTGTGCATGAGAGAGAGTCTTAGAAAGAGAGGGGAAGAGATTTACCGTTACTGTGTATAGCTTCATACTATAAGACTAGACCTGTCCCACCTTTTCACTGGTTTTGGCCATTTTTTCACAACGGGCCACCATTCCTGTGACATCACTTCCTGGATGATTCCACAGACACATCTTGCTCCTCCTGTTGGCTCCATCATTCAGCTACATATATTACATCATTATCTAATATTAATTTATCAGACATCCTGAACCAAACACTTTCACCAGTATTATTTTTTATTCAATAAAAAAGAAATTTTACTCAAAGTTAATAATATCAATGGCAGACTGCTCGAACTCTGTTTGCTCAGCCTGATTTCAGAATTTCATTTTCAGTTAAGAACAATTAACTAAAATAATATATTATATAATAATATAATAACAAGGGACCCATGGGTCATGTCACTCAGCTGAATTTTGGAAAATATTAGTAACTGCAAATTATTTTTATTTCTTATGGTTTTTCCATGTATATTACCATTTGTAAAGCTAAGAGAAAATGGCCCAGCTTAAATGAAACTCTGTAAATTATAGAATATTTGACATGAGCTAAAGCATATGGACTGTGTAATAAATGAAACCTTTGGCTTGAAACCATTTAGTGATGCACCAAGGGAAAAAAATGGGCCTACGATAAGTGTCATATAAAAGTTCCATTACATAAACAAATAATGTGTGAAGGTAATTAAGTTTTCAAAAGTTAAATATATGGCCATATGAGTTAAAAATTTATCCCACAAAGTTTGACCAATATTTCTAATTTTAAAAACTAGGTTTAACAGTGTTATTCACACCTAGGCCCCACAAACTTTAAGAGATATGAACGAAATGCTACAAAGTATTTATATCTTCTTAAATCTTGTCAGTTAGCACTTACATTAGGTCCTAATATTTTACCATATTTGAATTAGGATTAAATTCCTGAACATTTTTTCCTTAAAAAAAAAATCAAAATTGTCCAAGTCTCAACAAAAAGAATTTTTTTAACATTAAAATTATAAGCTTTGTCTTGTATATTTGTCCCTGTATATCGAAGCGGTGGGTCAGGGAGGGGTCTCTGTTGTTACTGTTCATCGCTGAAAAAATGTGAAATTATAAGATTCATCTTGTTTAGAGTACAGGTCTGTCAACAGAATGGGGGAGGGGGGGGGGGGGGAGAAAGGCTCCCTGTGGTATTTATGCTGGCAGCCTGATCAAGCTCAACAAGAGAGAGGGCTTGCCCCAGTGATGGGATTACATAACAGCCTGGGGAGCATAGAGAGTTGCATTGAATGACCTACAGTGACCTCAGTGGACTGCTTGACAATGTAAGGGAATACAACAAGAGCCTCCAAACAAATTCAATAACTAGCCTAATTTTGCAGCTTTTAATTTTCAAATTTAAGATTTTAACAGATTTAATCCTTATGTGTACATGCTGTGAAAATAACATCCACAGTACTTACAGGAAAAAAAACGTGCCGTGGCCAAAGTTGGGCAAAATTTAAGGTACTGATTTTATATTTATGCTAATAACTTAAAAAATTGCAAATTTCAGATCTAATTTCCTGTATACAATTGAATCTTGATTAAATGATGTTATATTCCTGATAAAAAGTCTCAGCCATTCTTATGTTAAGTGAGTAAATGTATATCCTGATTTTTTACAAAGTGCATTATGTTTGGGCCTATAACTTCAACAAATTATGCAATACTGACCTAAATTTTGGTATGTACATAGGAAATGTATGGAAGAATATGAATATTTACCATTACATCTAACATTATGCCAATTTTTGGATTACCAGGTAAACAAAAGTAGGGTCATGATGCTAGAAAATACAAATAAATTAAGTCTTCTAAAAAAACTTCAATAGCTAGACTATTTTTTAAGCTTATACTTTCAAATTCAAAATTCATCAGATTAAATCCATATGTAAACTGGCTGTGAAAATTAAATCAACAGTACTTACAGGAAAAAAATGTGCCATGGTCAACTTTGGGCAAAATTTAAGGTACCAAATTTTTATTTTTTGTTAATATTTTAAAAAATTTAAAAGATTTTGATCTAATTTTGGGTATACAATTTAATTTTGATAAATTAAAGTTATATTACTGGAAAAAAGTCCATAGCTTTAACACGTTTTGTGTTAAGTGATCAAATATCTTTCCTGATTTTTTACAAAATGTATTATGTTTGGGCCCATAACTTTTTTAAATTATATAATACAGACCTAATTTCTGGCATGTACATAGGAACTATATAGAGGAATATTTATGGTAAATATGAGGAAACACAGATGAGTGGTTTTGATATAAGGCAGTCCTGAAGTGTGAAAATAGGTTTTTAATAAAAAATTGAGGTTTTTCCTTAATTTCTCAAAGGTACGAAGTTGCAAAGACCCAGTTTTCAGCTTGGTAGGAGATCTTGGGGACATCTAACATTATGCCAAATTTTGGATTCCTAGGTCTTACGGTTTCAAAACCTGCTACACCTACAGACGGACGGACGGACAGACGGACGGCACGACAGACAGACAGACAACGGACAATGGACCACGACTATAGCTCAGATGACTTATAGTCAGCTGAGCTAAAAATGATAATATTAAAACTCTTTTAAAGGATGCAAATGCACTGTACAATAAATGTAAACATAAAGTAAAATATTAAGTAGGTTAAAAGGAAACATGAATAAATGAGTGTTTCAGTGAAATTTAAAAATGCATGCAGGGAGAGAACATTTCTGAGATCAGCTGGTATAGAGTCTGAGATTATGGGTCTAATAAGGCACATGTCAAAAGAGGGGACAGGTTTGAAAATGGTTGAACTGGCAAAAGTAAGGCAGATGATTTAGTTCTTCTGCTTATTAGGAGTATATAAAACAAGTGACCCAGGGGTCAAGACGCTCAGCTGACCAGGAAGACATTGACAAAAGTAATTTTATCATCTGAATGTCAAATTTGAATGAAATACTTTTTCCAAACTGGACCTTTTGTATAAAATCATCCAATATTCATTGGGGTACTATGGAGCTCTGTAGCATGAAGGATATGGGTAACAGACACCTATTTTCAAGGTTTACAAGATGACTTTTCAGGGGTCTCCCAGCATGTCAAAAAATAAAATTCTAGGTCCAGTTATTATGATTTGTGCCCTGTTAACAAATCCAAAAGTTATTCTGGGGGGTATTTCAAAGCCACATAGGATGAAGGATATGGGTAACAGAGATGTAATTTCAGGTGCACAAGGAGACTTTTCAAGGGCCTCCCAGCATATCAAGAAAGGAGATTCTAGGTCAAGTCATTATAATTTGTGCTCTGTTAACAGATGACCAAATCTTTATTCTGGGGGGTACTTCAGAGCCCCATAGCTCACAGAATATGGGTAACAGGGACCTTATTTCGGGTTTCCATGTAGACCTTTTATGGGCTTCCCTGGAGGTGAGGACAGTAGATTCTAGGTCCAGTCATTATGATTTGTGCCCTGTTTACAGATGACCAAATGTTTAAAGATCACAAAAGTAGAGAAAAAAAATCGTAAAAAATAAAAAAAATAAAGGTGGCGCCACCAATCTCCAGAAATTGATGAAACACTCCATGATCAATATCCATGCAAAGAATCATGGTGATTAATGCATTAGTTGTTCAGATACTTGAGCTTTTGTATTAAATTTTGCATTATTCTGGGGGGGTATTTCAGAACCCCATAGCTCAAAGAATATAGGTCACAGTGACCTAATTTCAGGTTTACAAGAAGAATTTCCATAGACCTCCCAGGATTTCAAGTAAGAAGATTCCTGGTCTAGCGGTTACAATTTGTGCCCTGTTTACAGACATGTTAACAGATGACCGCATCTTATGAGGTCTCAAAAATAGAGAAAAAATTCGTAAAAATAAAAAAAATACAGGTGGCGCCACCATACTGCAGAAACTGATGACACATTCCATGATCAATATCCATGCAAAGAATCATGGTGATCACTGCAATAGTTGTTTAGATACTTGAGCTTTTGTATCAAATTGTCCATTATTCTGAGGGATACTTCAGATGACTTACAGTCAGCTGAGCTAAAAACACTTAATGGTCAATATCCATGCAAAGAATCATGATGATCTCCGTATTAGTTGTTCAGATACTTCAGCTTTTGTATCAAATTGTCCATTATTCTGAGGGATACTTCAGAGTCCTATAGCTTGAAGGATATGGGTAACAGAGACCTAATTTCAAGTTTCCACAGGCACTCTTCATGGGCCTCCTTGCATGACAAGAATGAAGTTTCTAGGTCCAGTTGTTGCAATTTGTACCCTCTTGATAGATAACATAGGTGGCGCCACCAGTCTGCAGGAACTGATGGAACATCTCATAATCAATATGTATGCCAAAAATCATGACCATCAGTGATGTAGTTATTGAGATATTGAAGTTTTTGTATGAAATTTTTTACTTTTCTTGGGGGTACTTTAGGGCTCCATAGCTCGAAGAATATGGGTAATAGAGACCTAATTTTGGTTTCCATGGAGACTTTTCATAGGTCTCTCAGTGTGTCGAGAATGAAGATTCTAGGTCCAGTCGTTATGATTTGTGCCACGTTAACAGATGACAGCATCCTTAAAGGTCTCAAAAATAGAGGAAAAAATCGTAAAAAATCGAAAAATACAGGTGGCGCCACAAGTCTGCAGGAACTGATGGAACATTTCATAATCAATATGTATGCCAAAAATCATGACCATCAGTGATGTAGTTATTGAGATATTGAAGTTTTTGTATGAAATTTTTGACTACTCTGGGGGGGGGGGTAATTTGGGGCCCCATAGCTCGAAGGATATGGTTAACAGAGACCTAATTTCTGGTTTCCAAGGATATTTTACATGGACCTCTCAGTGTGTCAAGAATGAAGATTCTAGGTCCAGTCGTTACGATTTGTGCCATGCTAACAGATGACAGCATCCTTAAAGGTCTCAAAAATAGAGGAAAAAAATCGTAAAAAATCAAACAATAAAGGTGGCACCACCAGTCTGCAGGAAGTGATGACACATCTCAGGATCAATAGTTATGCCACAAATCATGACCATCAGTCAAGTAGTTAATGAGATATTGAAGTTTTTGTATGAAATTTTTTACTTTTCTTGGGGGTACTTTGGGGCTCCATAGCTCGAAGAATATGGGTAACAGAGACCTAATTTCTGGTTTCCATGGAGACTTTTCATAGGTCTCTCAGTGTGTCAAGAATGAAGATTCTAGGTCCAGTCTTTAGGATTTGTGCCTTGTTAACAGATGTTTACATTTTTAAAGGTCTCAAAAATAGAGAAAAAAATTTCGTAAAAAATTGAACGATACAGGTGGTGCCACCAGTCTGCAGGAAGTGATGGAACATCTCATGATCAATATGTATGACAAAAATCATGACCATCAGTCAAGTATTTAATGAGATATTGAAGTTTTTGTTTGAAATTTTTTACTTTTCTGGGGGGTAGTTTGGGGCCCCATAGCTGGAAGGATATGGGTAACAGAGACCTAATTTCTGATTTCCATTGAGACTTTTCATAGGTCTCTCAGTGTGTCGAGAATGAAAATTTAGGTCCAGTCATTACGATTTGTGCCTTGTTAACAGATGTTCACATTTTTAAAGGTCTCAAAAATAGAGAAAAAAAATTCGTAAAAAATCGAAAAATACAGGTGGCGCCACCAGTCTTCATGAACTGATGGAACCTCTCATGATCAATATGTATGCCAAAAATCATGACCATCAGTCAAGTAGTTAATGAGATATTGAAGTTTTTGTATGAAATTTTGGACTTTTCTGGGGGGTACTTTGGGGCCCCATAGCTTGAAGGATATGGATAACAGAGACCTAATTTCTGGTTTCCACGGAGATTTTTCATGGACCTCCCAGGATGTCAAGTAAGAAGATTCCAGTTCTAGCGGTTACGATTTGTGCCTGGTTAACGGACAGACAGACGGACAGACAGACAGACAGACAGACAGACAGACGGACGACGGACAAAGAGTGATTGCTATAGCTCAGATGACTTTCAGTCAGCTGAGCTAAAAAAGCTTTACCTGTAGAGACTGCCTGTTTACTACAGTGATGAACTGAATAGACATTACACTGACCTTGGCCTGAACAGATGCTATCAAATCAATCAATAGTTGGGTTACTCAGCACAAAAATACAAACATATTTGGAATATGGAATCAGCAAGAGATTTTATCTTACTGTGTGTAGTCTGTATGAATAACATCTACCAGAGAATTTGGATGAAGACACAAAGATATTTTCATATTTGTCCATATTTCTATTAAATAATAAATGTCCATCAAAGTTTACAGAGTAATATGTATATACCTACAGAGTAAGCATGTTTGAGCACCCCATCTTTGTGGTCTATGGCTTCCTGCAGTTTGTCCAGTTCTTCTTTACTCAGCAGGCCCCTGACAAGGATGTAGCCGTTCTTGTCATAATCCTTCTTCATTTGATCTGTCACTTCAAAACTCCCTGCCTTATATACATATTCTGAAAAGAAAACAACCCTTATAAATAAAATCTGTAAAACCTTTTTTTCACAAATCTAAGGAAACTTGAACAACATTTGTCTGTTATGACAACTTGCAAATGGTTTAATCAGCTACACTAGAAATATTGTAATTCACAATATTTACCATTAAACTAATATGTATTAGTTTATAGTATATCCAGTCTCTCATTTGTTTATCCTTTCCATATATTAAGTTAATTTAAAGAAAATTATATTAGAAAAATAACAAGAAAGAAATGTAATCTGAAAAGAACTTATTCTTAAAGAAAAATATGTCCCTTAATATTTAAATAACTGATGTTTAAATCATGCAAACAGATAAGATATTTTAAAAAAATTATTCAAGTACCTGATTCCATGGTTATTTTCTGATACAAATTCTTGAATATCTGAAAATCAAGCCACACATTTTGTTAAACATATTTTAAGAAAACATCTGACATGAAGCTGAGAACAACAAGATAAAAAAGTGACCCACGAACAAAAATGGAAGGTTATTCTTAATTATTTTTAAAATAAAATATATTACATCTAAAATGGATATTTCATACTAACTTCACTGTAGTTAATACCAAAATTTTACAGAGAAGTGATATTAGTATAAAATAAATGCAAAAGGAGGATAAGAATTTCAGCCCCACTGGATGTACTGAAACAGACGTTGTGGGGTATTTAGGAAATTTCTATTAATAATAAACGTCTGTTTTTTAAGTCTTCGGCCAACAGTTATTAGTTGAAAAGCGAGTGCCCTATATAATCAACCTGTCCATCTGTCTAGCTGTCCGGCTGTCCATCCATCCGTCTGTCTGTCTGTCCACAAATTCTTTTCCGGATGATAACTCCAGTTAGGATTGACGGATTGAGTTCAAACCTGAAATAGGTATTAACCATCAATTATGGAAGATCCCTATTGATTTTGGGGTCCAGAGGTCAAAGTTCAAAAAATTATTCACAGCTTGGTGTTAAATTTTAGGTCCCTCTTTCAGCAGGGCAGAAATCATAATTGTAACCATAATTGTTTGTTCCACCTCAACAGTAGGACAGGTCCTCATGTCAACAGCAACGAGGCATGATATAAGGTCATAGTCAGCCATTTTTCTGTAAGTCAAACCACTACTTGTATATGAGTGATTTTATCATAAGAAGGACGCTGTGGAAAAATGGTGGCAGGAGGCACCACAAATTTTGTGTATGATTAAGAGCTATGTGAGATCTATACACATGCAAAATTGCAGGGGGAAATGTCAAAGCAGTCCTGAGATATAAGCCTGCACGTCTGCAGCGTATACATAATGTAGGTGGTGCCACCTGCTACTAAATTGAGAAAGCTATCCAAGATGTATAAACCTGCAAAATTTTAGGCAAATATGTCAAACCACTGCAAAGATATAAATGATTTTATCCCACAGCAAACAAACATATGCTGTGATAAAATGGTTGCAGGTGGCGCCACCAGTTTTACATATGATAAAGAGCTATTGGAGATCTATACACATGGAAAATTTTGGTCAACTGGTCAAACAGTTTCTGAGATATGAGCTTGGATGTCTGCAGCTTAAACGTAAATGTAGGTGGTGCCACCTGTCATAAAATCAAGAAACCTGTTCAGGAGGTATACACTACCTAAATTTCAGGTGGATAAGTCCAACCAAATCAGAGTTATGAGTGATTTTATCCCAAGGCAGATGAACAGATGGATGCTGTGCAAAAATGGTTGCAGGTGCTGCCACCATTTTTAGTGTATGTTATAAAGCTATCCAATGGGTACATTTGTGCAAAATTTTTAGCCTGATCAGTCAAACAGTTCCCAAGATATGTGGGTTAATGTATGTAAACAGACACACAAATGGATGCTGGGCAAAGAGGAAAGGTCAGAGGTCAACCCAAAATGAGGGCGCAGCAGTTCACATGTGACCCAATCATAATTCCGAATTTAAAAACAAGGCCTACAGGCCTAATGCGAACCTGTGCATATGGATATACACCAGGTATAACGCTTCAATGCTGAACCACTACTTTTCATATATATGAACAATGCAAGTACTAAACATTTTGAACAAGAAACAATACACAAACATCACTGCTGAAATTCTGGCATGGGTGCACACAACACAAAAATTATTGCAGGTGGCACCACCAGTCTTGTATATGACAAAGCTATTTGACATGTATAAATATGCCCAATTTCAGGCTGATATATCAAATTCTTCCGTAGAATTAAGCAGGCACATATACACTTTGCAAAAGTCATTGTAGATGGCAACACCTGTCTTGTGAACGAGAAAGCCATTAAAGACACATAGACAGGTCAGAATATCAGGCCAATACATCAAACTTACCTTGAGTCTGATGCACGGGGCTGACCAGGCTTAGGTGAGAAAGGCTGTTGCCCCGAGTGTACTGTGACAAATTACTGGTTATGGCATATGACTAAATTCAGCTTCCCATAACTTAGCCAAAAGTCACTGAACTGAGACCATTTGAACAAACTTCAAAAGCACTACCCTAGGATCATTTCTGTGCAATATTAAACAATTTGGCCATTTCGTTTCAGAGAAGAAGTTATTTGTAGCTGTCAGTATGATACGGGCACTGATGACCCCCCGTACATAAAAGGCCGATGCAGGTGGTGCCACCAATACCTCAATTTCAGATATAACTCATGTGACCAACATTGGCATAAAATTTGGTGATGATAGCTCAAGCCATTTCTGAGATTGTAATTTTAGTATGCTTTTTTGGACAGATGACTAAGTTCAACTTCCTGTAACTCGGCCAAAAATCACCGAACTTAAACCATTCGAACAAACTTGAAAGAGATTGTTCCAGGAATCATTTCTGTAAAATATTGGACAATTTGGCTGAACAGATTCGGAGAAGAAGATTTTTTAAGCTTTTTTAGCTTTTTCCCTATAAAATCTAAGAAAATGCAGTTAACCAAAAAATAAGCATAATCTGATAGAGTTTTTTAGATGACTAATATTATGCATAAGATTTCGTGATGCTAATTCTTGCCGTTTTCAAGATAGTATGGGTTAACTTACAGATGACGGACAACAGACAACGGACGACGGATGCCAGATGATGCCACACCATCGCATAAGCTCACAGGTTCGCTAAAAATTACAGAGGAGTTCTCCGGAAACCTATGCGGCGGTGGCGGTGGTGGCCGTGTCTGACTGAAAACATAGTATCCGCAAAACTCTGATATGGCGGATACAATCATTGTAGCTGGCACCACCAGTCTTGTATACAACGAAGAGATATATGCATATGCCCAATGTCAGACTGATATGTCAAACCCCTCCTGTGAAATAAGCAGGGACATACACTGTGCAAAATTTATTTTAGGTGGCGCCACCAGTCATGTTCACTATAAAGCTACCCGATATGTATAAACATGCCCAATTTTAGGCTGATGTATCAAATTCCTCTGTAGAAATAAGCAGGCACATACACTACAAAAGTCAATGTAGGTGGCACATCCTCTCTTGTAATTGAGAATACCATCAAAGACACATAGAAAGGTCAAAATATCAGGCCAATACATCAAACTTCCCCAGAGTTTGATGCAATGGGCTGACGAGGCTTAGGTGAGTAATGCAGTTGCCCACGAGTGAACTGTGACAAACTGCTGGCTCAAGCTACTGCACTGAGTGAACTCTTGACCTGCACCTTGCTAGACTGAGTAAACTTTTGACCTGGACTTGGCTGCACTGAGAGAACTCTTGACCTGTTGTATAATCAGACACAGTTGGCAGTCTGCCAAAGCTATATATAGATCCAGGCTGAACTTTGGTGCCAAATCTGATGTAGTGAGCAGTCTGCAAAAGCTATAAATAGAATGCAGCTACTGCACTGAGTGAACTCTTGACTTAAACCTGGCTTCACTTCTTCCAATCCTGGCACTAGGCCAAAACTATTTATAGAGCTGACATCATCTTAGCTAATGGCCAACATCAAGGCACTGGCAATCTGCCAATGGTAAACCAAGTGCTGCCATCTGTACACAAAAGTGGTCCCTACTTGAAATAACTTTGAAATTAATTTTCCCAATACAAAATGCTATTCAACTGACTTTTTATACAAAAGAAATCAGGAATATATGTAAAATTATTACAGATGCGTACTGAATGCAAAATTAAAATACAGATATATCTTATTGATGCCAAATTCTTGAATTAAGTTGGGTTGGGATACCAATGATTTATAATCCATGTACAGTGGTCTTTATATATAAACAGAGAGTTAAATTTCCATGATTGTTACATTGCCAGGTATGATGAATAACTAAAATCATAAATCTAATTTTTTTAAAAGCTTTTAGGAAAACTTTCTTGTCAATATTAACCAAAGATAACCTGAAGTCTAAATGTCTAGTGGCATGATGTAATAGATGCTGATAAACTGGTGCCAGGCTAGATGTAATAGCATCACACAGCTAACGTATATGGTAAAATAACTCAATTCAATCTCCATAATTTAGCCAAAAATAATTCATGTGGAACCATTAATGACAATTATTATAAGAATTATTGAAGGGATTATTCTTGTAAAATATTTAACAAACTGGCTTCAATGGCATCAGTCGAAAAACGTTTCGCAGGTTTATAACTCATATAGGAAGATACAGCAAACTGGCTAAGTTCAACTTCCCGTAACTCAGCCAAAAAGCACATGAACCAAAACCATTTGAACAAACTTGAATTATCAACATCTGAGGATAATTAAATTGTGTGAGATTTAAGAAATTGGCCCAGTGGTTTTTGAGAAGAAGATCTTTGTAGCCACTGAGCTAAAATGGGCTGTTATGGCATATGACTAAATTCAGCTTCCCATAACTTAGCCAAAAGTCATTAAACAGAGACCATTTGGACATACTTCAGAAAGCACTATCCTAGGATCATTTCTGTGCAATATTAAACATTTTGGCCATATGGTTTCAGAGAAGAAGTTTTTTTAGAAAAAAAATAAATAAAATCTGATATAGTTTTTTTGGATGACTAATTATTTGCAAAAATTTGGTGATGCTAGCTCCTGCTGTTTTTGAGATAGCTATGGTTAACATACAGATGCTGCACGACGCTGCACCATCGCATAAGCTCACTGGTTCCCTAAAAATCATGGTGATCAATGCACTTGTTGTTCAGATAATGGAGCTTTTGTATCAAACTTTTAATGTTCTGGGGCTACTTTCAAGCCTGTTAGCTCAGAGGATATAGGTAACAGGGACCTAATTTCAGGTTTTTGTAGTGAACTTTAAAGGATCTCTCAGGATGTCAGGTAAGAAGATTCTAGGTACAATGGTTATGATTTGTGCCCTGCTTTGGTATCAAATTTCCAATTATTCTAGGGGGTATTTAGAAGCCCCATAGCTCGGAGAAAATAGGTAACTGAGACCTAACTTCTAGTTTCCAAGGAAAATTTTAATGGATCTCCCAGGATATCAAGTTATAACTTTCTAGGTCCAGTGGTAACGATATGTGCCCTGTAAACGGACGACCACATCTTTAAAGGTATCAAAAATGGAGAAAAAAATGCGTAAAAATTCAGAAAATTCCAGGTGAAGCCACCTGAGTCTGCAAGAACTCAAGTAACATTCCATGATCAATATGCATGCAAAGAATCATGGTGATCAATGCATTAATTGTTAAGATAATGAAGCTTTTGTATCAAATTTTTAATTATTCGGGGGGGGGGGGGGGGTGTCTTGAGCCCCATAGCTCAGAGGATATAGGTAACAGAGACCTAATTTCAGGTTTCCTAGGAGACTTTTCATGAACCTCCCAGGATGTCAATTTAGATTATTTTAGGTCAAGTGATTACTATTTGTGCCCTGTTAATAGGCAATCACATATTTAAAGGTCTCCAAAAAAGAGGAAAAATGCATTAAAATTAGAAAAAAATCCAGGTGGGGCCACCTGTCTGCAGAAACTAATGAAACACTATATGATGAATATGCATGCAAAGAATCATGGTAATCAATGCCTTAGTATTTCAGATCCTTGAGCTTTTGTATCAAATTTTTAATTATTCTGGGGGGTACTGCTGATCAGCCTCATAGCTCAGAGGATAAGGGCAACAGAGACTTAATTTCAAGTTCCCAAGGTGACTTTTCATGGACCTCATTGGTTGTCAAGTAAGAATATACAAGGTCCAGTGGTTCCAATATATACCCTGTTAACGGACAGTCAGCTGAGCTAAAAAGTTAGTGTTGACATCAGTCCTGCAAAGCACCCTCAGTTGCTTGTTTTATTGTTTAATCTAATATGAGGAAAATAGTATAAGCACATTGTAGTAAATTGATATATATAGGCTGATGTGAATATCTTTCTTATGTTATGGCCGATTTAAAAGTTTACACTCAAGTTTAGATAGCCTTGAAAATACAATTTTACTGAAAAAGGCATTGTAGCCTTTTAAATACCATTACTTAAATATTTCACAAATATGTAAAATCTCACCATTAAGCACCTGTGATAGTGTTACAGAGTAATACAGAGAAGGGAATACATACACATACACACAAAGAACCAAAAACAAAATAGTTTTACTCTCAGTATTGAAACTGTCATAGGTTCTAGTTTAACAAGAAGGAAAACAAACCCTCTCCTTACCTTTGTTATAAGTGAGGTTAGACGTGAAGTTAGTCACACAACCAGTCCATTTAAGATAAACTTTTGGTCTGACACCTGACTATCAATACACAGTCAAGGCAAATCAAACAATTATCAATAACAAGACTGTAAAGTGTCCCAGGGATTGGTATAAAATCAGTCAATCCATCTGGTTTATTGATCTTTTTCTTGTCTTATGACAAGAACAACAGTGATGTCTCCTCTGACAAATCAAAGTGACTGGGTACAACTCTGGTCTTCAAATGTTTCTGCCTTCATTTTATAGATGTCAATTTTATATATGTGGTCAACATTATTATTATTAAATTTTGGTTTGTGAGTTACCAACCTGAAATACACATACACCCGATACACTCACTATATATATATATATATATATATATATATATATATATATATATATATATATATATTTACACTATGCATATTATTTTTAACACCATACATAATAATTTATTATATATATTAACACTATGAATATTATTATTAACACCATGCATAATATTATATACATTTACACTATGCATATAATTATTTACACCATGCATATTATTATAAAAATTAATACTATGCATATTTTAGTTAACATCATGCATATTATTATATATACACTTATATGCATATTATTATTAACACCATGCACATTATTATTATATATATTAACACTATGAATATAACTCTGTCATTACCAACATTTTATTCAGATCATATTTTAAATCTCAACTTAGAGCAGGCTTTGGGTGATACAGATACTATTCAAAATGCCTTATATATGTTACAGTCAATGTGTAAAATCAGTCAATTTGTAAATTGCCTTAAATTTTCAGTCAATTTACAAATTGCCTGATTCACTTAGGCTCTTTATAAAACTAGATATTTCTTGGCACCGCAGGTGCCATAGTATCCCCAGACAATTAATCCCCCCCCCTTTAAGAATAGGCCCCCCATCTTCAGCAACAATTAATATCAGACCACACTCATAGAAAAGGTCATTCTCATAGAAAAGGTCATGATCCAAATTTCAATATACATCATCCCCTAACCCATGTCTATGTATATGCAAGAAATCTGTTCATTAGTTTTTGACTTATAATGCTCAAAATAGTGATGGCAATGATGGGGTATTAAACGGCACGAAAACAAGTAAAAGAATAACAGGTGGCACCACCTGTTTCCCGTACATAACAACACTATCCAAGATCTTTGTTCAAGTTGATTTATGGACCAATCAATGCATCCCTTATTGAGAAATTAATGATTTTGTGTGATTTTCACCATATATGGCAATATTCAAGGTCAAGGCCACTCATTGGAAAGGTCATGACCCCTATTCAAATAAACATTATCCTATAACCCATATCCATGTATATGCATAATATGAAAGAAATTTGTCCATTAGTTTTTGACTTATAATGCTCACAGGTTATAAATGTACTGTTAAGTGGCAATGATGGGGTATTAAACGGCACGAAAACAAGTAAAAGAATAACAGGTGGCGCCACCTGTTTCCGGTACATGACATTACTATCCAAGATCTTCGGTCAAGTTGATTTTTGGACCAATGCATGCATCCCTTATTGAGAAATTAATGATTTTGTGTGATTTTCACCATATATGGCAATATTCAAGGTCAAGGCCACTCATTGGAAAGGTCATGACCCCTATTCAAATAAACATCCTATAACCCATATCCATGTATATGCATAATATGAAAGAAATTTGTCCATTAGTTTTTGACTTATAATGCTCACAGTACTGATAAATGGCAATGATGGGGTATTAAACGGCACAAAACAAGTAAAAGAATAACAGGTGGCGCCACCTGTTTCCGGTACATGGCAAAACTTTCTAAGATCTTCGAACATGTTGATTTTTGGACCAATGCATGCATCCCTTATTGAGATATTAATGATTTTGTGTAATTTTCACCATATATGGCAATATTCAGGGTCAAGGCCACTCTAATAGGAAAGGTCATGACCCCAATTTATATATACATCATCCCATAACCCATGTCTATGTATATGCATAATATGAAAGAAATCTGTCCATTAGTTTTTGACTTATAATGCTCACAGGTTATAAATGTACTGTTAAGTGGCAATGATGGGGTATTAAACGGCACGAAAACAAGTAAAAGAATAACAGGTGGCGCCACCTGTTTCCGGTACATGACATTCCTATCCAAGATCTTCAGTCAAGTTGATTTTTGGACCAATGCATGCATCCCTTATTGAGAAATTAATGTTTAGTGCTATTTTCACCATATAGGGCAATATTCAAGGTCAAGGCCACTCTCATAGGAAAGGTCATGACCCCAATTTAAATAAACATCATCCCATAACCCATATTTATGTATTTGCATAATATGAAAGAAATCTGTCTATTAGTTTTTGACTTATTATGCTCACAGTACTGTCAAGTAGCAATTTTGGGGATATTAAACGGCATGAAAACAAGTAAAGAATAATAGGTGGCGCCACCAGTTTCTGGAACATGACAACCCTATCCATGATCTTCGATCAACTTGATTTTGGGATCAATCCATGCAAGTTTTCTTGAGATATTTAAGAATTTGTGTGATTTTCCCCAAAATTGAACTTATTCAAGGTCAAGGTCACTCTCCTAGTTGAGGTCATGACCTCATTTTAAATAGGCGTCGTCCTCTCACCCATATCTATACATATACCAAGTTTGGTAAAGATCCGTGAAATATTTTTTTGAGTTATTGTGTCCAAAAGAAATCTCTGAGGCGGCGGCGCAACGCGACCGTGCCTAAACCATAGTATCTCCAGACTATGTCTGGCGATACAATGACTGAAATTTTCAGGCATTTTACAAATTGACTAAAAACCAGTCTGTTACTTGACACATTGAATGAATCGGTATGGAATAGTCTGTTGTTTCTAATATATCATTATTGTGAAACGGACATTGTCATTAAATGTAACCAGCCACTTTTAAGTAAACTTTGTGGCTGTTTTTTGTCTACCATTCTGTTTATGAAGGATCGATACTGATCACGTAATAAGACAAAAATACACAGACTGGTGAGGGGTATAACCAGATTCATATAGTTGAAATAAGCAGACTATTATAACAATAAAATATGCATACAATATTTCACAACTCGTACGGCTAAATCTTCCCTAATGTAAGAACAAGAAGCAAGTCAAATGGAAGCTTATTGTCAAATAACACATTAAAAACATTTAAATGTGCAATACTAAGTAAAATGAATGATGAAGACAGTAGAATGTTAAAGAAAAACCACATGCAGTTACATGGTTGTTAATATCAAATATATGATTAAGATATATATGCTTAGGTGAGTTGCAAAGGACAGAGTTTAACCATAATTATACCAACTGTGTTTATTACTTTTAATGAGTTTGCAATCCACATTCTTTGATTAGAAACAAAAACAGATGGCTGGAAGTGTTGAATTGTCAAATGTTAATAAAAGAGTACAGAAGTGCAATTTGGTGGGGAACCCAGGAGTAGGGGGGGGGGCAGGGGACCTTGTTGGGCATTTCTATATTACCCCACCCCAACCCCCCCCCCCCCCAAAAAAAATTTAAAATATATACTAATAAAAGAATGTCATTTTGCCATAAAAATAGTTTTTTTATATAAAATTGTAACAGTTTCCTAAAATATTATAAGAGTGTAATCTTTCAGAAATACCTAACTTAACACAATGACTGATTAAATGGCATAATTCACTCTTTTCTGTGACATTGTTCATGGGACCCATTCATTAAAGCACAAATTAAATGATCCATGCAGATTTCAAAGTTTTATTGTGAAATACCAGCGGCGGACCCAAAGGGGGGGGGGGGGTTTCTCAGAGGATGTTTGCTGCTCTAATTTTTTTAGGTCAAACAATTTAATATGTTGTTTGTTTCTGAAACGAGATTATCCCCAGTTATTTTATACCAAATGGTTTCAAAAATTGCAGAAATTTGTGACAATTTTCCTTCACTGAGGGAGGGGTTCATCCAGCCTAAACTGCTCCCCAAAGTGCATAAGGAAATTGAGCCCTGAGTTAATATAGTATTTACATCTTATATGATGATATAATTATTTCTGCAAGAACAAGAATTAAGCCAGATGTACACTTCTGATCAAATAAATTATAAAATTGTTCAATAAAATGATGTAAAATGTATAAATGTTTTGTAAGAGTAAGATATATGAAATACATGAAATGTCATTTTAACCTTTGTAACCTTAAAACAATAATATTTCATTATTTTCACACTTCAGTTATGGTGTCAAATAAAAAGACTGATTTTTCAGTCAATTTGTAAAATGCCTGAAAATTTCAGTCACTTTATAAAGTGGCTGAGTGAATCAGGCAATTTGTAAATTGACTGAAAATTTCAGGCAATTTACAAATTGACTGATTTTACACATTGACTGTAACATATATATTGATAAATAGATATCAGCTGGTGGTATTCAAATTAAAGTGCCCACACAGCCTGAGTGAGGTGAAGATATCTGAGATGCCACAAACAAAATGTGCTCTACATCATTCACTGAACATTTCATCTGCTGTAAGACAGTTCACACAGACATAACCATATTGTATAAGATTAAATGAAAATAAATAGCTACACACATTAAGAATACCCATCAACAATATCATCCCCCAAACAACAAGTAGATATAAAACACTGAAATGTTTATAAGAAAATATGTACATAGTTACATAATAATGAATACATTTATACAGAAACACACACATGAATTTATGTTTGACTGTATCAATATAATACATGCATAAACACATATAGGCCATGGGCTAGTGGGGGTCATAGTGCACCCCCTTGTGATTTACCTTAATGGGTATTTTCATGTAGCCTTAGGTCTAAAAAGTCAGAAAATTATTGTTGCCAGCAAAAAAAACTGTGTAAATGTCTACATGGAATGGGATCAATTCACAGTTACACCAGGCTATAGTTACACCTTTGTAGTTTCTATGTAAACATCAGATATCATGCACCCATCAGTGTGCAGGTGTCATCTACACTCATGTGACAGTACGAACCCTGAAGAATATATATAGCACATCACATTCATGTACTAGTTACACTTACAGTCATATTTTTTTACCTTTGAAATCTGTGACAACAGGCAGATAATGACCAATCAATCATGGGTGCAGAGGGTGCACCATTGTGGTGAAGCACTTGGCCAAGGGTATCAATACATTTTTGCATTAAAATAAAATATTCTCATTTTGTCAGCTATTAATATAACAAAGACAGGACAGAGAACAAAGATTTAACATGGTCAATAGTTTAGGTAAAATGCTTTACAGCAGATTTCACAGGAATCATAATCAATTATCAGTCTTTTTTATCTTTCAATCATTGAATATGATTTAAGAATCAATTATTACCACTCATACTTGTTATACAAGCAAACATCATATCAATGATTTGTCCTGTTTTTACATTTAAATCAATTACATAAGTTGCGTTTCTGCATAATCAATCACAAATGATTATGCCTGCACATCCAAAGAAGACATATTATCAAGACAAAATATTGATGTTTTGTCGTGGATATAAGACAGACAGGGCACAGAACATAGAACAGCATTAAAACTTAACCTTGTGTAACAAGTAAATGTCAACATCCTGGCAATTACCTTGACCTTTCAGTGTTAGGAACAAAGTTAGACTGAATTTACTCAGTCAATATTTTAGGTACGTATAATGCTATACAGGAGATTTCTCTGTATTAGATGGTACATAAAACAATCAATTAATCGATAAATCATCAGCCATTTTTTATCTTTCAAACATTGGATATGATGTTCAAACCTATCCCTTAATAATATATTTTACATGTAATGTATAGTTCTGTGAATCAATTTGACTTCAATCTGTTTAAATCAATAAATGTTGATGTACAATGATTACATTGCCCTTGTGATACATGAATGGATGACTAAATCTTCATCCTGACCAGTTATATATATTAACTGCTTTACTTAAAATGACATGAAAAATGCTTTAGGTAAATCAATTTGTTTTCGTTTGTTTTTATTTTTTTTATTTTATCAATATAACTCAGTAATATGTAATTATAACTGATATAGTTTTCGGTTTATATCATTTATACCAGGTATTACCTGCACAGGTAATGTTTTAAGAACTTACATAATTATGCTTTACGTATACTGATTGAGATATATCTTTGCGGTTTATTTAAATGTACTTTCAATTATTCAATTATTCTTACAATTTAAGGGTGGTCACGCAAACACTTGTTCTGAATAAAGTTGAACGATGAAAACAAATTAAGTATGCATACCAGAACTGTATCTGTGATTCTGACAAATATATCCAGTAATAATTGTGAGTTTACTCCTATTACAAAATGTCTTGATGTGATCACTATACTACTGAACAAGGAATGACATAACTACGACATGAACTATAGTTTAGTCTGTACAACAAACAGCTCACTCACCTCGATTCGCTGAACAACTTGTCAGTTTCAGTGGTTGTTTTTCTTTGATGTGTAGCTCAGAATGTTTTCACTGGTCACATGATCAATCTTAGTCATGTGATTTTAACTCTCCACCCAGAGCTGGTCAAGTAGTATTCTATGTGGACGCGAGGTGTCGCCACCGACGGAGATGGAATGTGTTCGGCGACAGTAAATACACAAGCGCAATCAAATAATTTAACCCAATTGGTCTTTTATATAAAAAAGTTATATATTAGCATGTAATTCCCGGATTTATCAATGTCGATGTAAATATGCACTCCTTCGTTCGGCATGTCTTGTCAAAAGGAGTATTAATTTTTGTTCTTTAAGTAATAATATCAATTCTGAATAAACGGCAATGATACAAGGAACAATTGATAAAATTCGGGGTGGGGGGAGGGGGGGGGGTTCCGGATCACCCTCTCGATCCAGAATTTTTTTAAAGGGAAAATATTGCAATTCTGACAACGTCATATGGGGTAATGAGCTGCCTTGGCAGAGGACTGCCCTCTCTGAATGTGTCCATATTCTAGTTATACAAAATATAGCCTTTAAATGAATAAATGTCACCGAAATAAAATAGACTAAGAATATACTAATGTACATGTTAGATTTCAATTCCAGGCGGCAGACATTAAAGGTGTTCACAAAATGGCAAATATAGGCCCAGTTTCTTCAGTACTGGAATAACGTCTCATTTGGTTGTAAATGTTTAAAACAATATGTAGGAGACTGTGTTGGTTTCAATAAAATAGTTGCTTTGTACTAACTTGAGTTAGCTCTGTGGATTCTGGTCCAACCGAGGTCGATTATAACATGGAATGCTTAACAACAAAATAATATATACTCGGCATATTAAAAATGCAGAACACATAAGTTGACGTGGCCCCATGTTGTGCTCGTACATATTTGAGTATGGTATGTATACATTTCGTGCATGCACACTAATATATTAGGCCTACTATCTAAAGAGCTGATAATATAAGGTTAATTTGAGGCTACGATACGAAAGCGTGTACGCATCTTATTGAAACTTGTTCGTTGTAGATTAATAGGTCTACATAAACAAGTGACCCAGGGGTCATGACGCTCAGCTGACCAGGAAGACCTTGACAAAAGTAATTTTATCATCTGAATGTCAAATTTGAATGAAATACTTTTTCAAAACTTGACCTTTTGTATAAAATCATCCAATATTCATTGGGGTACTATGGAGCTCTGTAGCATGAAGGATATGGGTAACAGACACCTATTTTCAAGGTTTACAAGATGACTTTTCAGAGGTCTCCCAGCATGTCAAAAAATAAAATTCTAGGTCCAGTTATTATGATTTGTGCCCTGTTAACAAATCCAAATGTTTATTCTGGAGGGGGGGGGGGGGGGGGGTATTTCAAAGCCGCATAGGATGAAGGATATGGGTAACAGAGATGTAATTTCAGGTGCACAAGGAGACTTTTCAGGGGCCTCGCAGCATATCAAGAAAGGAGATTCTAGGTCAAGTCATTATAATTTGTGCTCTGTTAACAGATGACCAAATCTTTATTCTGGGGAGTACTTCGGAGCCCCAGAGCATGAAGGATATGGGTAACAGGGACCTTATTTCGGGTTTCCATGTAGACCTTTTATGGGCTTCCCTGGAGGTGAGGACAGAAGATTCTAGGTCCAGTCATTATGATTTGGGCCCTGTTAATATATGACCAAATCTTTATTCTAGGGGGTACTTCAGAGCCCCATAGCTCACAGAATATGGGTAACAGGGACCTTATTTCGGGTTTCCCTGGAGGTGAGGACAGAAGATTCTAGGTCCAGTGATTTGTGATTTGTGCCCTGTTTACAGATGACCAAATGTTTAAAGATCACAAAAGTAGAGAAAAAAAATCGTAAAAAATAAAAAAAAATATAGGTGGCGCCACCAATCTCCAGAAATTGATGGAACACTCCATGATCAATATCCATGCAAAGAATCATGGTGATTAATGCATTAGTTGTTCAGATACTTGAGCTTTTGTATTAAATTTTGCATTATTCTGGGGGGTACTTCAGAACCCCATAGCTCGAAGAATATAGGTCACAGTGACCTAATTTCAGGTTTACAAGGAGAATTTCCATAGACCTCCCAGGATTTCAAGTAAGAAGATTCCCGGTCTAGCGGTTACGATTTGTGCCCTGTTAACAGACAGACGCCTGGATGGCCGGACGGACGACAGACAAAAGGTGATCCCTACAGCTCAGATGACTTTCAGTCAGCTGAGGTAAAAATTGAAAAAATACAGGTGGCGCCACCAGAATGCAGAAACTGATGAAACATTTCATGATCAATATCCATGCAAAGAATCATTGTGATCAATATAATAATTGTTCAGATACTTGAGCTTTTGTATCAAATTTTCCATTATTCTGGGGGGTACTTCGGAGCCCTATAGCTCAGAGGTTATGGGTAACAGAGACCTAATTTCAAGTTTTTAAGGAAACTTTTCATGGGCCTCTCAGCATGTCAAGAGAGAAGATTCTAGGTCCAGTTGTTACGATTTGTGCCATGTTAACAGATGACCGCATCTTATGAGGTCTCAAAAATAGAGAAAAAAATTCGTAAAAATAAAAAAAATACAGGTGGCGCAACCATACTGCAGAAACTGATGACACATTCCATGATCAATATCCATGCAAAGAATCATGGTGATCACTGCAATAGTTGTTTAGATACTTGAGCTTTTGTATCAAATTGTCCATTATTCTGAGGGATACTTCAGATGACTTACAGTCAGCTGAGCTAAAAACACTTAATGGTCAATATCCATGCAAAGAATCATGATGATCTCCGTATTAGTTGTTCAGATACTTCAGCTTTTGTATCAAATTGTCCATTATTCTGAGGGATACTTCAGAGTCCTATAGCTTGAAGGATATGGGTAACAGAGACCTAATTTCAAGTTTCCACAGGCACTCTTCATGGGCCTCCTTGCATGACAAGAATGAAGTTTCTAGGTCCAGTTGTTGCAATTTGTACCCTCTTGATAGATAACATAGGTGGCGCCACCAGTCTGCAGGAACTGATGGAACATCTCATAATCAATATGTATGCCAAAAATCATGACCATCAGTGATGTAGTTATTGAGATATTGAAGTTTTTGTATGAAATTTTTGACTACTCTGGGGGGTACTTTGGGGCCCCATAGCTCGAAGGATATGGGTAACAGAGACCTAATTTCTGGTTTCCATGGAGACTTTTCATAGGTCTTCTAGTGTGTTGAGAATGAAGATTCTAGGTCTAGTCGTTACTATTTGTGCCATGCTAACAGATGACAGCATCCTTAAAGGTCTCAAAAATAGAGGAAAAAATCGTAAAAAATCGAACGATATAGGTGGCGCCACCAGTCTGCAGGAACAGATGACACATCTCATGATCAATAGTTATGCCACAAATCATGACCATCATTCAAGTAGTTAATGAGATATTGAAGTTTTTGTATGAAATTTTTTACTTTTCTGTGGGGTACTTTAGGGCTCCATAGCTCGAAGAATATGGGTAACAGAGACCTAATTTTAGTTTCCATGGAGACTTTTCATAGGTCTCTCAGTGTGTCGAGAATGAAGATTCTAGGTCCAGTCGTTATGATTTGTGCCACGTTAACAGATGACAGCATCCTTAAAGGTCTCAAAAATAGAGGAAAAAATCGTAAAAAATCAAACAATACAGGTGGCGCCACAAGTCTGCAGGAACTGATGGAACATTTCATAATCAATATGTATGCCAAAAATCATGACCATCAGTGATGTAGTTATTGAGATATTGAAGTTTTTGTATGAAATTTTTGACTACTCTGGGGGGGGGGGGGGGTACTTTGGGGCCCCATAGCTCGAAGGATATGGTTAACAGAGACCTAATTTCTGGTTTCCAAGGATATTTTTCATGGACCTCTCAGTGTTTCAAGAATGAAGATTCTAGATCCAGTCGTTACGATTTGTGCCATGCTAACAGATGACAGCATCCTTAAAGGTCTCAAAAATAGAGGAAAAAAATCGTAAAAAATCGAACAATATAGGTGGCACCACCAGTCTGCAGGAAGTGATGACACATCTCATGATCAATATGTATGCCACAAATCATGACCATCAGTCAAGTAGTTAATGAGATATTGAAGTTTTTGTATGAAATTTTTTACTTTTCTTGGGGGTACTTTGGGGCTCCATAGCTCGAAGAATATGGGTAACAGAGACCTAATTTCTGGTTTCCATGGAAACTTTTCATAGGTCTCTCAGTGTGTCAAGAATGAAGATTCTAGGTCCAGTCTTTACGATTTGTGCCTTGTTAACAGATATTTACATTTTGAAAGGTCTCAAAAATAGAGAAAAAAATTCGTAAAAAATTGAACGATACAGGTGGCGCCACCAGTCTGCAGGAAGTGATGGAACATCTCATGATCAATATGTATGCCAAAAATCATGACCATCAGTCAAGTAGTTAATGAGATATTGAAGTTTTTGTATGAAATTTTGGACTTTTCTGGGGGGTACTTTGGGGCCCCATAGCTCGAAGGATATGGGTAACAGAGACCTAATTTCTGGTTTCCAAGGAGATTTTTCATGGACCTCCCAGGATGTCAAGTAAGAAGATTCCAGTTCTAGCGGTTACGATTTGTGCCTGGTTAACGGACAGACAGACGGACAGACAGACGGACAGACAGACAGACGGACGACGGACAAAGAGTGATCGCTATAGCTCAGATGACTTTCAGTCAGCTGAACTAAAAAACTACACAAATAACCACATAAAGTGTCTTTAGAAAAGAAAACAGGCCTTTAAAAAAGAAAAACAGGCCCACTCTCGTAGGCCTACTATAATTCTAGTAATGAGAAATCGATTCGATAATTACTTTGACTCGTGAGTCTTGTAGAACTCTTTAAAGACGCTAAATTCAATTACTGATCTTTTTTGTATATTGTGCTCGCAGTGTTTAACATGATTGTGTTACTTTAGCGCGGGTTAATAAAATCACCAATTGAGATGCATCTGGTTCTAGCTTTAGGCCTACTTTCTCATGAATGGAAAACTACCAAGGCTTGGGTCATATACTTTGAATATTTTCTTTCTCCTAAGTAGAGAGGATTTTGCTTTTAATCCATTTACAGCTGTGGTCGGGAAAGGAGAAAATTAAGATATAATTACGTGAGACATAGGCCAAATTTATATCTACCTCAACGAATTAACCTAATATTAAGTAAATAATAATAAAGAGATGGACCATATAGTGTGAAAAACGCCAGGAAAATGTCAGATAAGTAATAGGCTAATTATAAGGAAATGACCAAGAAAAGCAACAAATTTAACTAAAATTTACACTAATAGCAATTCAAGCGCCTGTCATCACACGTACATCGCTGAATTAGCAATTTTGAAATCTTTCAAGCTTATATATATATCGGCCTATATATATAAACGGTATCTATATAGGCCCGTATAGCTGATTGTTGATTATTAGGTATTTACAATATATAACATAAATGAATATTACATTTATAAGTGGTAGATGTGGGACTAAAATCAATACCACATTTTTTATTTTCGTCTTAACATTATATAGGCCTAGCTAGATAATGCATGGGAGTAGGCCTATAGCCTATAGGCTACATCTTCCATACTGGTAGGTTACTGATACGTTTGATGTTCTTTTAAAATAAATATAGGGGCCTATATTGCTTGTAATGTAAAGAATTTCCTAAATTAACAAACATTTTCATTCTCAAATTATATTTTAAAATAAATTGAATATATGCATTTTTGCTGTAGGCCTGCGTTGTCACTGTATCATATACATAAATGCGAGCATATAATATGCGTTTATATGAGCTGCCGCCACAGAAAGTTAATTTCAGAATTACACGGTAGACGGCGCTGAGCCGTTTCATGTCACATGACGCTCACATGATCGTCTGGGGGCAGTACGAAACTGTCAGATAACACAAGCAGTGTACGATATGTCTGACTAAAGTACAGGTAAACACAACCCACTATCGGCCGGTCTAGCTGAGGATCAGGGCGTTACAGGGAAGGAGGACGCTGGAAGGTGATGGAAGCTGATCACCAGAACGGAATGAAACAAAATCCTGACCCATCTGGTGACGATATCCCGGACCTCTCGGCATCCGGCAGTGTGGACGAGATCGTCGGGGACATTGGCGAGGGTATGCAAATCAATGACCAGTCACTCAGACGTGCTGATGACGTCATTATTATATATAAAGGGACCAGTACCCGTGTGTGTCATATATGCATATGTATACCGCTGACATTGTATATAGCTGACAATATGTATACAGTATAGCCTGATTGTTTATCCAAACCACGAGCAGTGTTAAATTTAAACAGTTTCAAATAATGTAATAAATTATAATTAATTAATTGTGATATTGATGATATCAGTTAATATAAAAATTATTGATTATTATGATTTTGATTAAAATAATAACAGTAAATGCAAGTTAAAGTTTAAAAGTATATGATATTGGCTGCTATTTATTTTTAACCTTTTCATTATGATAATAATCTTTTTTTGGCAACGTTTCCATAAAACTGTAACAGGCATTTATATCTGAATTTAGAATTTCATCTGCCAAAAAGACACAGTGATAATCATGGTGTATATGTTAAAGTTAAAGAAAATTGACCCCAGCAATTGGGATGATTACATGCACAGGACCAGCAGGTGTGCCAGACACCAGGCCTGGGTGACAACAGGATACAGGATACAAAAATAATGTGATAGAAAGCAAGTGCTACCTCCCTTTGATTTGCACACCCCTGCTTGCCTGACCTTCATTTAACTCGTACAAAAAAATGTTAGCCTTGTTCAGCATGTTAGCTAACACTATTTTCAAAGCTTTTCCAGTTATAACATCCATTGCCATTCAAGTCCTACATTAATTTGAAATTTAGGCACAAGTCCATTGGCATGAAAGTCACACATTTACAATTGAGGCACAAGTTTGCCTGTCTGTGCCTGATACCAATTACCTAGTTGCAGCCTGCCAGGCAAACATCAACATGTATATACTGGAGGTATCCCTAGCCCCATTAGTTTATAAAGAAATCTGGCGAGTTATGTTTTCCAGTGTGCCTGATATCTAAATACATTTTTCTGGTTTTCTGAGTTTGTTTGTTGCAGGAAAAGGGTGGAAATGGGGGTGTGGTAGACCCCCTAAACATATGGCTCCTTTCATTCACATTCAGTTGTGAAGCAGCCCTTTATAAACCTAATAATAATCAAATGTTAGTCTTTCAAGAAGAGAGTGTGCTGTGCCATGACTTATTGTGGAAATTTTACCCAACAGTAAACAGAGTGGAAGATAGCCCGCCTACTGCCTTGTACACAGAGACCTATCAAACTGACAAATTATGCACATTGTATGTTAGTACTGACTAATTAATGAAAATCTTTCACCTGTGGCTGTCATCAGAGTCACCTTATGGCCTTTCTAGTTGATAATTGCCTGTTTATTTATAGCCAGTGGGTCAGCTTATGTTTACTTGTGGGGGTGTTAATGATATATACATTTATTGACCACCTTGAAGCTCCATCCAAGGTACATGTATTCCAAATAACCAGGGGCAGTTTAACACAAACTAGGCTGAACTTTATATTTCTGGTGGGTTAGGATATAGCCTTGTGTAGATTCTGTGGTGGCCCATCTGAGGCTGGCAGTTTTCTTCAGGTTCTCCATATTCTTCCAAAGCCTGCTGAAAACCACCATCTGTGCCATTGAGTTGGCCATTAGTTATTATAACTACATGTATTTGTGCAATTCTCTTGAAAGAAAATAAGAATATACATACCAAGTTTTAGCTCTGCATCAGGGGCTAAACATAATTTAACATTCAAGTAAAGGACACTTATAAATAAACTAGCATAAAATTTGCATAATTATCTCAAATATACTTTTTAAATTTTCTTTTATAAGAAGATTTGTACTGGACTTGGACTCAGACTTAAGTTCCAGATGACTTCGACTTGAACTCAAACCTTAGTTACTCAGACTTGGACTATTAAAAGCAGCCACTCGGACTTTGTGTGGACACTACTTAATCACTGGAGTATACTTATCTTGGTAGCATAATGAGCTAACGTACACCCAACGTGTGCTTGTTAATACATATTTTCTCTGTTGAACTATAAAGGCTAAGTTATATTATTTTCAGAATACACAAACATCAGTGGCACTATAAATTTATCAAAATATTTGTTGTTGAAACTGTTACCTTGTGCACTGTTAATTGCATGGTGCAATAGGCATTAAACCATTAATCAATTATAGGTGTCTGTAATTTTCAGGGTCCTTGAACTTTAGCTATATAGAAGAGTTTGAGAAATTACTTTAGGTCTCAGAACTGTCTCATCTTTAAAAGTTGTTTCAGTTTTTCCTGATATTTTACAAACTACTGGTGTGAGACCCCTTGATATACACATCTCTGAAAGGTGAGATTGAGTGCTACAGGTTGATTTTATTTATGTTTTAAAATATTTAATGAATTTCAGATATTTCACCATAAAAAAAAATCATTTATTTCAGCATACCTGTAACAGCTACAGAATATCTTTGGACATCATGTTAATATATATGCAATAACCACTATCATAACTGTTCAATCTGTTAATATCAGATTTTATTATTATTTTCAGAATACACAAACATCAGCAGCACCATAGATGAGATAGACACCTGTCTTGATGCGCTTGAACAGCAGAATGACAGCCTGTACAGCAAACTGCAGGAGCTGCTGGAATCCAGCAAACAGACGAGGCAAGAACTGGAGGCACAGAGATCAACTAGTAACAAATGACACGTGATGTCACAAAGTGTCAACAGAGAGTATAACATGGCCTGATCTTGATGGGACCACCGGAATGATACATGGCAGAAACAGTGACAGAATAAGAGCAGCAGCACACTTAACGTCATACCACAACCACACTTGAATTAGCCATGTGATAAGCAAGATTAACAAAGTCTTATTTTATTCTACTTTTAACATGATCACAAATGGTCCTTTTTCCTTATGAAGGCTCCAATTTGGGTCATATATTTTCCTGTCGCTCTATGTAGGTCTTAGTAATATTTATGACATATGATATGTGTGTAATTGTTGTATAATTGTTACTCTACTGTATATTGTGCATTAAATATGACACTCATGTAAGTAAACTATCTTGTTTCTTTCTCTGCTGTTTGTGAGTCACCTGTCAGTGGTGTGACTGGAGTCTACTCCGCTAACATTATGTGCGACAGATATGTTACTAATTTGAACTTTCCTATTTCTATTCCAGTACAACGTGTTGGGTAATATATTAACTGTAATTCATTTAAAGATATTTTTGGTTTAAATTTAAATTGCAAACAAAAAGCTTGCCTTTTTGATGAAAAGGCATCATTTGGGCATGTGCTGATACAAAGACAATCACTATGAGAGAAAAGCAGAAGTTCATATGCTCAGCATGCACCACATGACAAAGTAAGGTGTATCAATAATTGATGAGTCATGGCATATGCTTTTGCATCTATAAAAGTTACTACTCTAAGATGAGAAACTTGGAAGAAAGTGAGAGCTGAAACATTTTTTAAGACGTTAAGTATTGGCCAGCCACGATTAACAGTGGGGAAAAGTTGGTGATGGAGCACCCACCTGCATAGTGTAATCACTCCACACTCCAGGCACCTTTGTTTAGCCAGCCTTCCCCTTGTTCCAGCTTAGGTTGGCTTCTCCTCTGCACTCCCCCCCCCCCCAAAAAAAAAACATGCACAGACAGGATGCATAAACTAGATAAATGTTATAAGTTTCCCAATTTAATTCATTCTTATTCTTTACTTTTGCTACATTATGGATTTTGTATTATATCACAAAGGGTTACAATGACTATAGTACACATTTTATTGTGCCTACAAAGTGATGTATTGCTTTAAAATTGTGGAGCATTCCATTAATATCTCTTGCAATGCATACCACTGGTACACTCAATCAAGAATTTGGACACATTTTCTCGGAATTCAATCTTTAGCTCATCTGGCCATATCTTTAAACTGTGTTTAGAATTATTATTTACATTTACACATTTTTTTGTCACCAAATATATCATTTGGTATAACTCTGAGGCCCATAACCTTTTTTCAGGCCACAATTTTCTGATATTACAGAGTACAATATATACTTATTAGCTTTAGCCTATGCTCATTTGAAAATGTACAATTCTAATTTTTTTACAGCATTTTATTTCAGTTGATAAATTAAATGTATATTATTATACAAGAACTCTTCTCCACTTTCTTTCTTATTCTATATTTTACAGGGTTTCATAAATTCCCAGTGGGTTTATTATACACATATTACTATCACATATTTTAAATACAGATAGTTTTACAAATATTTGATCATGAGATGCTCCTGCATCTTTGATGTAGTCAGTAACAGTGCACATGTAGTAATGGCTTGCATTTATATATTTAGTATTTGATTATCAAGAAATAGCAAGGCCATTTCCACTTAGTTTTAAATGCTAATATAATAATAATAATAATAATAATAAATTTTGTATAGTGAAACATCCACTGAAGTGTTCTTGCACGCTATACAAAACAAAACCTGGACAAATTAAAATTGCATTAAATTACTACGTATAAGCATACCATTAAAACCTGCTGTTAAAACAAAAGCAAATTCCATGCATCATCAAAGGTGTGCTGAATGAGTCTAAAGATAATACAATTAACAACAAAAATATTGCAAAAACAGATAAGTTATAAGCTTCTTTTTAAATTGCCTGGATTATAAGTTTGCAATAGGTCCAGTGGGAAAATTGTTTTTTTTCTGAGGTAGGATATTAAACTTAGAATTTAATGTAAAATTTAGATTGTCCTTCATAATAAATATATAGACCTACAAAGAGCTACGAAACAGAGGTCAAGAGGAAGCATAAACTAAATCCTATAAAATTACAATTTATTAAACTACAACGGTTTTCCCCCGATATTTGGGATCAAATAATGATTTCTGATGTTTTTTTTAGGTAAAAGTTGAGGTTCAACAAGTCCTTTAAACATTTTATTTATTTTTATCTTCATTTAATTTATATTTTAGAGAGAGCAGGTGCTTTGGGGTTTTGATAATTTAACATTGACATGACCAATGGAATAAATTGAACCTATATTGTGTTACCGGACTCTATGTCCTGCAAGAAATATAAATCGTGAAAAGGCGCACTCGTGTGCCAGAAATGGCCTCGCTGCATTGTAAATATATTTTATGACATTCATATTCATTTTTTATATGAAATTTTAACAATCTGGAAAATTTTGAATTTTTAAATGGGCCCCAATTTTAAGCAACCAGTTAAAGCAAACCACTTTTTAATAATGGGCTTATAGCAAACTTCATTACAATATCTATAAACAGTTTTTCCCTCTTCTGTGTTTTTGTCATGTTTAAAAATGAAATTTAAATTTGTTATAATTCAATTTTAAGTTAGAAAGAAGCATGATAAGGAAACACATAAACAAAAAAACCGTTTTGAGGAACCATTTTGTAAAGTTTTAGCAAATGCAAAATATATTTCCCAATCTAATATTTGTAAAAGTATCAGTATTTCATTTATGTGACAGTAATACAATCTACATGACTTGGTCGTCCAAAACTTGAAAATAAACTACATTTTTTTTATTTTTTTACGATTTTTTTTCTCTATTTTTGAGACCTTAAAAAATGCCATCATCTTTGCATGCATATGCATCATGGAGTGTTTCATCAGTTCCTCCAGACTGCATGGTGGTGCCACCTGGACTTCTTTGAAGTTTTAAGCATTTTTATCTTTATTTTTGAGACCATCAAAGATGTGGTCGTCTGTTAACAGGGCACAAATTAAAACTATTTGACCTGGAATCTTCTTTCTTGACACCCTGGGAGGTCCATAAAAAGCTCCATGGAAACCTGAAATTAGGTCTCTCCCAGAATAACTAAAAATTTGATACCAAAGCTCCAGTATCTGAACAACTATTGCATTGATCACCCAGATTCTTTGCATGCATATTCATCATGGAGTGTTTCATCAGTTCTTGCGGACTAGTGGCACCACCTAAATTTAAAAAAAAATTAACACATTTTTTTCTCTATTTATGAGACCTTCAAAGATGCGGTCGTCCCTTAACAGGGCTCAAATTGTAACCATTGGTCCTAGAATCTTCAAACTTGACATCCAGGGAGATCTGTAAACAGTATCCATGGAAACGTGAATAAGAGGTCTCTGTTACCCATATTTTCTGAGCTATGGGGCTTATAAACACCCCTCAGAATAATTGAAAATTTGATACCAAAGTAGGGCACAAATCATAACCATGGGGTCCAGAATCTTTTAACTTGACATCCTGAGAGTTCCGCAAAAGTTCTCCCCAGAAACCTGAAATTGGGTCACAGTGACCTATATTCTGCTTTGGGGTATGTTTGAGCACCCCAGAAATAATGCAAAATACACACAAATTGCCAGATTCCTCATGAAAGGCTGGTTGGATTGTCATCAAATTTGTTGTGCTTATGGGTCTTGATGAACGTAAGCTAATATGCATGAACAATGATGCCACCTATCTTAATTAGTTGTCTGTGCAAGGACATATTATCAACATGTCAGTCGGCTGAGCGTCATGACCCATGGGTCACTTGTATAAAGGAAGTGGCTGGGCAGCCGGCTGCGCAGACTCAGATGAGCTAATCTGCAGTCGACATTGTCAGCTGCCTAGACGTTTGACGTTCTAGAGCTTGTGCAGCCTTCAATGCTATAAACTCATAAAAGTACTATAATCACTTGAATAAACTCATATTACTAGCACATGTATTATCTAGTTAACTTGTATACATATTCTTTCATTCTTAATACTTGTCTGTTATTTTACAGTACTAATTATGCAGACCTCCTTTCAGCATCTTTAACTATGTTGATTTATATTTTTAAAATTAAATAAATATCTTTTCATAATATTATATTGCCGGTTTTGACAAAGGAAATTCGGATACTGACACACTAAGGACATTTCTAACATCTGGGAAATGATAAAGAGATCATTGCAGTGAAGGACATAGCTGAGGAAACAGGCTGTATACATGCTATCAATATTGTTAAGTTTACCACCAATTTGTCCACACACAAGATGTCCAGTGCAAAGGAATAAAATATTGCATCACATCCAAATGAAGATATTCACCCCAAAGCTAGGGTATTCTTGTCTCCAGTTTCGTTCTGTCCAGAATGTTGATGTAAACAGAAGTTTTATTGAATATATCAAAAAGGATTGGGAAACAGGCATAGCCCTACATTATTTCATCACCAGAGGAAAACCCAGTGGAAATACTGTAAAGTTGAAACGTTAGCCATAAAACCTGGACTTCATTATGTAATATGGCGATATGTTACACCTATTTATATGCAAGGAATGACCTTTATGTGCTATATTTTATTTAGTTTTGGTATGGTCTAATAAATGCTTCATTATAATGCATGCTAACCCTGAATGATAAGATAAGATATATTTTATTAATCCCTTTGCAAGGATATTGCATTGTCTTGTAATTTATATAAATAATGTACATTTACATATTAAATAAACCAACGTAATAAAAACATTGATCATTTAGCTTGCAATTTATAAATGCACAGATTTAAAGATGCTGAAATAGTTATGATCCCTAGTATATATCATTAGGCCTTCTTTTAAAGTCAGTTTAACTTTAAGAATATAAGAAAATTGTATATATAACTCGGTAATATAGATGCTTGTAATTTTAATTTATACTTGGTATGGTAGTACTAGTTTATGTTTTGTTGACATTGTTGACTGCGCAAGTCTGGAATTCTCCAATCAGCAGAAGTGATAGTAAAAGTATTTATAATAAATACCCGAGTAATAGTGATAGTGATAGATGGTAAAATGTGTTAATAGTAATAGTAATAGTAATATCAGAAATTGAAAGTAATAGTTATAGTTATAATAATGGAAATAGTAATAGTAATAGAACAACTGTATTGGATCCCATGTCTTATGTATACACGTTCATAACGAGGTGCAGCCTCAAAAAAAAAAAAAAAAAAAAAAAAAAACACACACACAAAAAAATTAGGGTTCTCAGGCACCCCTCGCGTCAATTTTAACCCCCCCTCATAAAAGATTTTGATTTTCAATAGAATCTTACCAATTTCGAGGTCCAGTCGCTCTAACATTTCTTTCAAGAAGATAAACTGATACAATTTTGATAAGATTTCTTTTGTTATGTAGTGCTTTTACCTGTTTAGCAAATAATTTTTATTATTATCATGCTTTTCTCTGATCGTTTGACATTTTTATCGAAACATACAAACAACAACAAAAATCGCCCTCACGCACTGATATCTGAAAAAAATGCCTAAACAATCAAGTATTAGACATTTTACGTAAGGGGGTTTTTTTTGGTGGAGGTAACCGCCTCAATTTTTAATGCTGACTTATCTAATTCTTAATCTAAGCATGTACATCTGCAGAGTTTCCATTTCGATTTGGGACTACTTGATAGGGCGGCAGCACTCGCTTCCTATCATTTTTATTTTGTATCCTGGTGTCACCCAGACCCGTTGTCTACCACACCTGCGGGTCCTGGGTGTGTAATTATCCCCATTGCTGGGTCATAACACCGAGGAACCCCCTTAAAGACGCACTCGTATGTGAGTGATACACGGCTGTGGGGCACAACCTTCCCATTAAGCCTGCAGAGTGCTCACCCTCGGTGGGGGCCGACCGTGAAAAACCTCACCGCCTCGGCTGAGATTCGAACTCACGATCTACAAGCTTTGTGTCCCGCGCTCTACCCCTGAGCCACAGAAGCCGGTATATTTTACTTTAGAGTAATCAGGGCAAAATGTGTAGATATTTAACAGCAGCTCATCGGCCTGAGGTTCCGAAGAGACATGTGCCGTGAACTGTAAAAAAATATCTTGTTGTGCAACGCCAATGAGATAAATTGTAATAGAAAGAGTTTCTAGGGACCCCTGCTGGACTTTCCGGTGTCAAGAAAAAAGGAATTATACATCTTGTCAATAAAATGTTGTAGAAGTCACTTTGACGATAATGCATAACACTCTTTAAAAAATAAGGCAACAAGTGATTATATATTTTTTTCATGTAGAAAGATTTATTACTTTGATAAACTGGTTCATGTACAAACCCGAAAATATACAACTTGAGGAATTATACATAATGTAAGGATTAAAAATCTCACGCATTTATACAGGCAGAGAGCATAGAGTTAAATGTAAAGATGATCACATGATCTGATGACCCGATTACCATATGACCTTTCTGAAATGAGCCTCAGCGCCGCCTCCTAGTGGCTGTCATGGAACTAATTTCTAGACCATTATATAATGACTTTCAAACATAGCCCCTTTCGTGTGCAAGTTCCATAGGAACCACTCCAAAATAAAATCTTTGACATCATGTACAACTGCTCAAACTATGATTGGAAGAAAACATGGCGGTGTGCGATCGTTTGCTGTCATCTGATTGGTTAAATGCATACTTATGACTGACATCTCAGAAAGGTCAAACGGTTACTGCATACGTGAAGAGGGTACCTAACGCCTGCTGACCCTGTGTTAACTTACATATCCCTGCTACTCTAAAATAAACTATTTATGTACTACTGACCAATAGCTTGAATTATCCTAGTCGTGGAAAACTGACATATTTTAGGCTTATTATTAGCTAACTTATATATGCAAATAAACAACATCAAATTTGTTTGGGCAATAATGCGTTTGGGATCGTGAAATAAATACATATATTTCAAGTGGATTTGCTGCAAATACAACAGAATAATCCCGACTGACGATTTCAAAGCAATATATAGCGTATTGAATGTTTGCTTTTATTGTCGAGTGATCTGGATTTAAAAAGTGGGGCATTTGATTTCAAACTTTCGTAATGAATACCCTGCATATACTCGAGTTTTCAGTTTCTGCCCCCCCCCCCCCCCCAAGATGTCGACTAAAATAAACCCTTGGCGTCTATTTTTGATTTCACAGTGTGTATTTATTGCATGGACTGGACTTATATGTGATCATGTTTCCCTAATTGCAAAGTAACGCAACGCCTCAGAGTATATTAAAATATGGAAAAATAAATTTGAGAGAACGTATGGAACGTCATGAACCCGTGATTATTATATTAACAATATTTCTAATAACACTTTGAGGAGCAAAATTTCCCATCACATTTATTGCAAGCCAGGAGAATGATTAAAAATAAACACTTTAGAACCATAACGCGCTTTAATTTAATATTCCAAAGGCGAACAGTGCACAGGTTTGTTAACGTTGCTGTTTCATAATGAATATTCAACAACTGCTAATGAAGATGTGCGAATTTTTAAACAGATGCAACAGCTGCTCATGAATATGCATCTGAAATGAATATTCAACAGCTGCGTATGAAGATGATCTCACAAGTAAAGCTGCATGTGAACGGTAGGACTAAAAGCACACACATCCAAAGCTGGAATGAAAGGTTTGGAAATGGCAGAAGTCGTTAATGATGGATTATAATCGTTCTAAAATGACGTATACCCAGAGCGAGGCAGAACTGCGGCCACTCCGGTCACGTGATAAAACGTCTGTAGTAAACACCAGGGTCCACATATATTCCGAAGAATATCTTTCTGTCCTTATGCGCTGACATCCCATCCTTGAAGGGACGTTTCGCATACGTATAACTGTCAGTTGATATTATAATACCAGTGAAAAACAGTGAGACTGTTATACAAAGAGAAGTAATCCGCGAAGCCACAAATAACGTCATGAAGGTTTAAAGAACCGTTTGTATATTGGCGAGATCACGAAATTGAAAGTTAGAAAAATAAAACTAGTGTGTGTGTTTATTTACATTGTGCAATTTGTGTATCCCAGCACCTGTGCAAACAAATTAAGAAAAGTGACAATATCAGAATGAACTTTATGACAAGCTGTTAATCAACACGAGGTTCCTATGGTCTGTAAGATGTCAGGGTAATAACATTTAGGAGTAGCAACATGACCGACAATGTGATTCGTTATTTTGGTGACATACGTTTTAAATCCTTGGAAATAAAACATTTATTTATTTATCTAAAGCCCTCTATGATACAATGTGACAAGTTGTGTAGCCTGGGTTCTTATTCTATACATCTACGGCACTGACAATACTCTTTGATAAAACTCCTCTCTTCTATCGTCGTATTGCTGTAGTGATAAGCTTGCTTGAACCTATCATTCATCCCAAAACATACTAAATCAAAAGAATGTAAGTTCAAATTTATATTGGTTCATTTTACAGGAACCTAACAATTTCTTACGAAATATTACGTTAAATTAGTTTCTCGAAAGCAATATTGCACCATTCCTTTTGTTAATTTTATTTCTATGGCATTAAGGTAGACTGTGACCTTATGATTCTATTCATTAACAATACTCGGTGCGGTATTTTTGTCGTTTGCACAGACCTAATACGGTTCTCCGCTACCCTCATTTTTTGCACTGCTGGAAATCCGGAGATGGATTTTATCAATTATGACCTTCCGACTGAGCATGCGCACTATCAGTCTTTAATCAACAGAACACTAAGATAGGAAAAAAATATGAAAAAAGTCCAACAATATTTGACTCACGGATATTCTATTAACGTTGGTCACTTTATTAAACGTTTATATGATTAAGCTTAGACTGCGTACCTTTTTAGAATGACACTAGCTATAGCATATGCCAACATCGGAACTTCCGACGGTTTTTACCATTTCAGTGTTTGGAGAGAAGAAGGTTTTTGGCAATGGCTCACAAGGAAACACCGTCTGAAAAAAACACTAGTTGCCTGTGAGCACCTTGAATCCAATGTGCACTCAACGTGCAAACTTCCTTGTCGGTAATGGGGCGCCCCCATGTGTCTGTTTATGACACAAATATCTTACGGGCACACGACAGTCTAATGCTTGTTCATTGTTTCTCCAAATCAATTAATTTTTTGTATTTTGTCTTATTTAACGCAATCCAATCCTCCCATTGTTAATTTAGGTGAAATGTACCATTATAGTCAAAACATTGACTATTTATGTCAAACTACAATTCCTTGTCATCTTCACGCATACTTATTTTTTATTTTTAATTTCCCCATCTCCTGCATCAAATGCCACAAACATTCCTACATTAACCAACAATAAGTCTAACATCATCATATCTACTAATAAATATCCTGTTAACCTAGATGAAATAAAATTACAGGCTTCTGGCTATAAATAGATGTGCCTATCCCATTTCTAAAATATATACATTAACAATTTTTACTTATCACAACAGTTTTTTTATCGCTGTAACATTCAAATGTAACAAATAAGTCGTTGAAGACGGATTTAATTAACACCAAGACATTCTTGTTAAGTATAGCATATTTCGAAATGATCTGCAATGCAATAAATTTCCTAGGTGACATAATATATATTTAATTATATCTACCATAAAAGTTCTTGTAAACAATTCGATACATCGATATGAAATGAAGGTAAGGTGCGTGCACATTTCGGATCTCGTAAAGGCAAATGGGGTAAGGATGGCATAACATACTAGTATACGTCACAACCTGAGAACCAATTAGAAAAAAGTCATGTGACCTAACATAACCAATAAGAAAAAGTCATGTAACCTAACATATAATACAAAGCATTAACCACTAACGTGATACAATGTTTGTCTAACAGTATAGTTTGTGTATAACAAAGTGCATTACGGTTGACGATTAATAAACACATAAAGACACAGAGCAATACTCCCAGCAATGTAATAATTAAAAGTTTAGGTTCCAGCTGCAACTATCACCTGTGATGATAACTGATGGGGCCGGGATCATGATTAAAATATATCCCTGCACATAATAAAAGTAGATACATAAACTACAAGTCCACCGGAACTAATACCGCTGATTTTTGCCCACTGATGCTATGTATGGAGTTTTCTAGTATGTTTGTGGTATGTTTATGTTGATACACTGGCCCGGTCGGTAGACTTTCTGTCGCCACAAGGCAGCACCTATGAATATGTGAGACAGACGTAGGTTCTGCCATTTTGCGGCAAATTATATAATTAATTAATCTCCTTGGAACGTTATGCATTACCACATATATTCTTGAGAGGACGATATTCTCCATAACAGACAGTGGCATCTTTAATCTTTTGTTTTTATTTATTCTAACCAAAGGATTATAAGGTCCAAAAGCTTGAACAACAGTGTCGAGCTTCGACTCTGAGACCGGAAACATTCCTTAAGGTCACATTTCAAATGAGTGCACATATGTAAGGTTTTCTTTTAACTTAATAATAAGTATAACATTTAAGTTGGGCATTGTTACAAACTCTACATTTGTCAGTAAAAACGTGTTTAGTTTTTAGGGATTGCCCGATGGTGTTAACTCCCAGAAACGGAAAATGGCAGATCCCATCTCCAACCTTTTCATACGGAAATGATACTTACAGCTGGAACTATTATAATGAATGATAACATAATAATACTATAACATAATAATAATAATGAATAATAACTAATGCCTTATACGGAAGACACATTGAGATCATTGCAACGGGGAATCATGGCAAAAGTGATTCATTAAAAAAGTTGTAGGAAAAAAGGAAACCTGGTGTTAGCATCTCGAGGGTGGGGTAGCTACCCCTACTCGGGTGGAGGGGGCGCTTTACCCTACCCTCCCATTCTGTAAGGTACAGTGGTGTTCATGTCTGTAGTGCGATTCCACCCCGAACACTCATGGTCACTTGTTGTACATCATCTGAATAAACTCTGCAAAAAAAAATATTTTAAAGTTATTATAATGTCTGTTACACCTTTTGTTCATTAGGTGGCGGTAGTAGACTTGTCTCTACAATGGCAGACGCCATCGATTGTTCTTTGTGTCATTCAGTTTATTTCTTCAAACGAATGTCTAATAGTAATGGAGAACTTAGCCTCGCTAAACAATGGACGAACAGTCGAAAGATTTCTTAAATTCTTTAATTGTTGCCTTTCCTAATCTGTTTACCAGTACTGATGCCTTATTTTTCAGTGAAATATTCATACTTAAAGCTGGTTTCAGCCCCAAGGGTAGATATGGTTCTAATTAAAAAAAATTGCCTATAGTTGCAGATTCTGGCTAATAATTAACAACAATTGTTTAAGTGTCCCATCAAATGGTTTATTCAACATATTGTGCGGATTTTCGGACAGAATCCCCACTTCGAAAAGCTTGCTTTAGACTTTACTCTGTTCGAATATATCAAGGTATATTCCAGTTTTTTTATAGGCTTTGAGCGCCCTTCAAAACAGTGTAAAACAATGTTGAATTCAAACAGATATGACGGATGAGTGATATTTTCATTTTTTTTTAATTTTTTTATTTTTGGCTGTGTTGTACTCCTTTTAACATACAAATAATTAAATACATCGACAATAGGTAGACCGAATAAGCTAGACAGACGTCATATTGACGTCACCAGCCAGTTTTATGCAGCACGCAGGTATCTCTGATCTTTCCCGTGTATATTTCTATTCGTCTAAAATGTCAAGGATAACGAAAAAGTAGCGATGTGCGTGATTAAGTTTAATATAATCCGCATATCTTACGATTTAAAAATAATAATTAAATAATGTAGTGAGTAAGTATATACTTTAATATACACCTACCTTCATAATCGATCTTTCCATCTTTATTAGCATCAGCTTCATTAAGCATCGCCTCTACATCTTCGTCTGTTAAATTCTCACCCAGATTTTTCATTGTAAGTTTGAGTTCCTGGGCGTCAATGAATCCGTTACCGTCAATGTCAAACACTTTAAATGCCTGTCTCATCTCGTCCTCCTCCACTTTCTTCTTGGTTTCTTCAGATTTACTATTCCTCGACCAGGTTTGAGCCATCATTTTCAAAAATTCATTAAAATCTACTGTCCCGTTGCCTGAAAAAGTAAACAATTTATTCTTATTCTCGGTAACGTCTACAAGGCATAGGTGATTATATGTGGCAATACTTGGTATTTAGTGATAATGATATTAGTTATACAAATCATCTATTATATATAATATATCTATAACATGAATTAATAATAATAATAATAATAATAATAATAATAATAATAATAATAATAATGATAATAGTAACAATAATAATAATAATAATAATATTTATTGAACGTTTAACATTATCAGAATATATCATATTTTATATATGTTTGGACTGAATGTGATTTATACTTTTATGAATAATGTGTAATCATTAAAATCATGTACTAGCTGTCGAATCATTACAAAATTATTAATTTCCTATATAAAATTGCTAGTTATGTCATTCATGCTACTGCTGTGATCGTGCTTTCTCAAATGAGATCTCGACATGTATGTGATATAACACACATATTCTTAGGTTGTCCATTTTTTTAATTAACACAGTTTAATCGAGTACAGTCATCAAGAATTATTTTCCTGATCGATAAATAAGGTTCACTTTGCATGACGCAGACATCACAACATTAACAAAGACAGTTAATAGCACACCACAGTGTAATAAATGAAAAGAACAGACATGCATTGTTAATGCAACAGACAATGTTTCCTGAAAGATAAAGATGAATATTATCACCATTTCTTTTAAGTAAATGTTTAGAACATATTTAAAACCAGCCTTCGGTAAAGTTCAAGGGGTTTATACTTGAGTACAAATTCTTCAGAATTAGACAATTAAAACGATTTGGAATAACCAACAAATCCGAATAAATATTAATATTAAACCTTGACACTATTCAGTCTTGTGACAGCATGTCTTAATCCATCAGTTTCGCTTAACTAAGATATCCTTAAAATCCTCGTGTCTTTTCATAGTTTGGTCATGGCGAGAATATATGTAGATCTTTTCAATTAAAATATGAAAAAATAATGCATGTACTTAACCAGTGCTTGATATGTACTAGGCCTTTTGCCAGTTACATGGATGTTAAGTACGTATGTAAGTACCATGTGCATGTACTGGACCAAAAGTCTGCGCCACACAATTATAGAAAGAACTCGATATGTCATAGACTTAATTTGATTATTTAATAATCCGGTATATCAATCTTAATGCTATTGTTTATCTGATGAAAGAAACATATCAGCTGAGCTGTGTTTACATTAATAAATATGTATCTTCTTCTATTTCACTTGTTAAACTTAAACAATATAAATAAAAATATTATACAAAATACATATTAATTGAAATGGATCCTAATTAATTATGAAACATTTGAATGAAGCAAACGTGAATGGTATATTGCAATATGCAGATTTGTAAGTAAAAATACTTTGCTTTCCAGCGTTCTTGATCATCTCATCAAGCGTTTCGGGTTCAAAGGTTATGCCCAGTGACCTCATGACCATCCCCAGCTCGGCAGCCTTGATCCGTCCGTCTTTGTCCGTGTCAAACGAGTCAAAGGCGGCCTTCATTTCTGTAGAACAAAAACATAGCTAATTTGTGGCGTATATGACGATAGGCTACGTAAAATTATATCTGGATACATTAGAGATGCTCCTACATATCAGGTACACTACTATTATGATTACAAGCCAATATTTTTCTGTTTAAAAGGTAACTTAAACACTTGGTTGTACATTAACCGTGCACTTCAGGGGCAACAGATTACGTATCTGTAAATGTCTCTCCTTTGGATTAATCCAGAGGGGATAGACCGATCAGGTGTCATTTCTATTCATTAACATTTCAACTTGCATGCCAAATATACATCTGATAGACTAAGCGATGGTTATATATTCATATACGTTTATCTGTTACATGTTAAGATATCTTAAAGGTATCGATAAAGGCTATGTTCAAGTACCGATACCATATTTGGCCTCGTGCACCAGGGTATTGTTATATTTCCAGTAATATGAAATTCTCGTAGTATGAGTCATGTGCAATTATAAGTTATTTAAAGAAAGGATGTTTTTGGCTGTTAACGATTTATCTGCATTGATTCACATGAGGGCATTTTTTTCTGAGCTTGCACACTAAGAGACAACTCATGGTGTGAAAGTTTGTGGAATGTATGACGTCACGTCCTGTGGCTGAATTTTGCAGAATATATTAAGTTTTCTACTATGACGATTTAGAAGTTTCTATTCGAACCAAGAACTAAGAAGTTTTTAAAGGACCATGTCACTGTCAACTGATGACGGGACGTTTATCAAGAGACACCTCAAAACATGTAAAACATTTGAATAAAAAAGTTTAAAATCATCGAGATAACTGGCAGTTTATCATAAGAATGCCTACTTTTCCAGTCTGTATCGACATGTCTACACTGGCTCTGCCATGTCACGTGAGTTACGTCTTTGATATATTTAAAGCAGTTCAGAAAGTGTATCGTACGCCTGTTATCGAATCTGGTAAGGGTTTACGGGTATTACATTAAATAAACAGCCAAAAACGATTAGATTTCCGCTCATATCACGTGACATTACCTTCCTCGGTCGTCTTCTTTTTCTTGCGACCCCCTGTTGCAGCTCCAGATTGCGTAAGCTATAAAAATGGAGGTTTTACATGTTTAATATAAGAGGAAAATCCATATATATTAATGAAATCTTAAATAAAAAGAATACCTAAAACTTAACTTTTATAGCTGATCGGCCCTTGTACTCAGAGTTCAAAGGCTTCCGCAAGGAGATTTTTGCGTCTATGTTTTCTAACTGATCAAAGGTTCACTCTCCTTCATTAGATATTAAAGATATGGCCATGCGCGATTTCTCCGAATTCGAATCTGCAAGTTTCATTGCAACGAACTAGTATTTACAGAGTATTATACAATTAATCACTAGCGCCCTATTGATATATAGGATGCTTGTTTTCTTATATCTGTATGTTTAGTGACATTAGTTTAGATAATATCGAGTTTTCTACAACATATAACCGAGTAAAAGCTATAAGATTATATAAGACCCTTTCTTTAACCCTGCTTTTTCGAGCTGCAAGTAAACACATACAGATAAATGTAGAAGCTCTGAAGACTTACGGCTTGCATTGCCTTTTTAAAATCGCCTTGGTATAACCTCAAGAACTCTAAAAATAAAAAAAAAGGAATTAAACCAACATGAAAAGTTCCTTAAAAACCTGTAAATGCATTAAGTATTTCAAAGGTAATCAACCATAAGGAGGAACGACTAAACCATTTAAATTTGGCCGGAGGCCATCGCTTTGTGGGTATTATAATTTAATCATTGTATGGTGTGGTACATGTGTGTAAATAATTTATCAACAGGAATACTATTCAAGCCTATCAGTATATCAAATTAACTTGATAACAGTGATGCAATAGGGACATTAACTGTTTCAACCAATATTTTATGCAAAATATATAATGACAAAATTCTACAACCCTGTAAAATATGGTGAAATATTTATTGATTAAAATAATAAGTATTTTACAGCAATCTGTTTTGTGGCACTCTATAGTTACCGGGAGGTGAAGAGACTGATAAACAATGTGGCTGGATTGTATGTTTTCATGTCTTTATTGATTTAACTGCCAAGAATGTTGGACATAGTTGCAAGAAACCCCTGAAAATTATCGAATGCCTGGGTTTAGCTAAATAGTAAGTGTTTTTTATTCATCGTTCAAAGGTAAAATTTTTTATATTAAAACAGTTGCATTTTTTTAATGGTATGGTAAGCAGGAGTAGACGTGTAATAACCCTCACAAGTCAATGTAATAAAAATCTGATGAAATTTATGATATTTAAAAAAAATAAATTATTAGAATTTAAAATAATGTAATAAAAATCTCTACCCAATATATGGAAATTTCTTATATTTTGTTTTTAGAAGTATTATAAATATGATAATTATTAAATGCATATGTTCTATTCATTATATTGTCTTGCCATGGAAATTGATCTTCCCATCTCCATCCATATCTGTCTCCTTAATCATTATAGCAATTTCATCCTGTGTTAACTTCAGCCCGAGACTTTTCATGGTAGCACCGATCTCTTCTGCTGTGATAAAGCCATCTGCGTCCACGTCGAAAATCTGAAAAAAAGAAAGGCTGCATATACAGAATACTGTCTTCGTCTAGATTTTGACAGCATAGTAAAAACAAGGGACCTATGATTCACGGCGCTCAGCTGTAATATATGATAAAAAAATATGATTTAGACTGAGGCACATGTTAATTTTATGTGGTAAAAAAATAAGCTGTATTATGAATTGTTGTTGTTTAGCTTATGTATGATTTTGATAGTACCTTTGGAGACAGGGAAGAGGATTGATTTCATTTGATTTATTAACAAATTGAGTGCTATTGTCACACAGATTTTGACTTGGCCATATAACTTATAAGCAGAACATATAATATAAGAGTTTAACTATTTATTAAAATAAAATTACAAATATTGTCCCAAATATAATTTTTATTTAAAATAATAAGAGAATCGTATGATTTTTAAAAATAAAATATAACTGAAATGATTATTAAAATAATATTAAAGAATATATTCATGAATGCATTCATGAATACATTTCGAAAGTTTAGCACTGGTATTCATATACTTTCATTTTTACCTGAATTCCCCTTCTTATGAAAGAAATTTTATAATGGAGTACATATTCATATTCGTATTTAAATACAGTTGCAAAGTATTCGCACCATGTCTGGTATTTATTCAGTTTCCACCAAACAATGATGTTGAGAATCCAGAATATACAAAATTCACACATTTAAATAATGATCATAAGTACCTGGTTTTATTGCTTTTATTTATATTAAAAAAAAAATAAATGTAATATATTCATTTTGGACTAATTTCACATCAATGTACACACTAGACACAATAGGAATCTAGATTAATATTATCAACTGCATCTTTGTCTATCATTAATTTCCTTCATATGATCCCTAATGATTAGTAATGAATAATAAGATACTTTTTTATCATTAAAATTGAACTGAAAAATACCATAGGTGACTGCATGGTGTTATTTGGAATACGTGACATTCTATCCATCAATAAAAGATTCTTATATCATCAGTAACTGCAAGTTAATTTCCTGTTATTATCAACTAACAAATTCCTTTTCTATTTTTCTTTAAAAACCAATAAAAATTTATTAATTTATTGTTATGTTGTTGGTTAAAACTACTAGATGAGTTGGGTTGGACACCTGGATCAACTGTGGCTGGCCATAAGCTGCCTGGCTGCCCCAGTTTATGCCTTGCCTCAAGCATGCATAATTTGCTGAAAGTTCAACAAGGTCAACATACAGGTGACTCAAGAGGGGCTAGAGAGAGCCAAGGTCTGACATGGTCTCATAAAAACATTAATAAAAGCTACAATTTTTGGCCAATTTATTTAAGCTTTCTAAACTAAAAAGTGTGTGTAACTAAACTAAAAACTTATGTGTGCATGATATGAAAATTATACCAACAGTGCTCACAGGAAACAAACGTGAAATGGTCAAAGTTGGGCAAAATTTAAGGTACTAATTTTATATTTATACTAATAACTTATAAAATTTGAAAAATTCAGAACTAATTTTGGGTATTCAATTAAATGTTGATTAAATATTGTTACATCCCTGACAAAAAATCTCTGGCTTCAGCAATCCTCTTGTTAAGGGAGTAAATATATTTCTTGATTTTTTAAAAAGTGCATTATGTTTGGGCCCATAACTTAAAACAATTACGCAATACTGACATCATTTCTGGCATGTGCATAGAGAATGTATAGAAAAATATGTATATTATATATGATTAAAGTCAGATCAGTGGTTTTGATATTAGGCACTCTTGAAGTGTAACAATGGGTTTTAATGGAAAAAGAAGTTTTTCATTAATATCTCGAAGGCATTAAGTCCTAGTGACCAAATTATTGGCATGGAAGGGGATTTTTGAGACATCTAATTGTATGCCAAATTTTAGGAACTGAGAGCTGAAGCTGGGGTGCTGAGCTCTTGCAAACTGCATGACACTAGCTTGAAGTAAATAAAATGTTACATGGTGCTTGAAAACTTGAATAAAATCTACAGTTTTTGATCAACTGGTTTCAAATTTTTGGTGTTAACAGACAAAATGCTAACAAAAACATGCTGAGAAAATTAAATCCACAGTACTTACAGGAAATAACGTGCCTTGGTCAAAGTTGGGCAAAATTTAAGGTACTAATTTTTAATTTTTGTTAATATTTTAAAAAAATTTAAAGATTTTGATCTAATTTCGGGTATACAATTTAATTTTGATTAATTAAAGTTATATTACTGGAAAAAAGTCCATAGCTTTAACAAGTTTTGTGTTAAGTGATCAAATATCTTTCCTGATTTTTTACAAAATGCATTATGTTTGGGCCCATAACATTTTATATTATATAATACAGACATAATTTCTGGCATGTACATAGGAACTATATAAAGGAATATTTATGGTAAATATGAGGAACAACAGATGAGTGGTTTTGATATTAGGCAGTCCTGAAGTGTGAAAATAGGTTTTTAATAAAAAATTGAGATTTTTCCTTAATTTCTCAAAGGAACGAAGTTGCAAAGACCCAGTTTTCGGCTTGGTAGGAGATCTTGGGGACATCTAACATAATGCCGAATTTTGGATTCCTAGGTTTTACGGTTTCAAAACGTGCCACATCTACGGAGGGACGGATGGACGGACGGACGGACGGACGGACGGCAACGGACGGACAGACGGACGGACGACGGACAATGGACCACGACTATATAGCTCAGATGACTTATAGTCAGCTGAGCTAATGATATTACATACATGAAAGTGTTTATAAATACTCTTAAGTTATCAAACGACAAAGAAATGAAATACCACATTAAACAGTATTTTTTTTTGTACCAACTGAAAATGATTACAATGACGATACCACTACGGTAGTAATTTAAATTCATGAAACTATAACGAAGAAGGTTACATAAGTGCATGATATAATTCTCGTTAATGAGGAGTGTATTATGTGCCCGTCGAAAGTCTTTTGACCTCCAGTATCATTGAATATCCGCAGATGTTGCCGATATACTGTACTGGCGAGTCTTTATAGTGAGTTTCACAAAATCCATCAGTTCCGAGTTCCTGGTAAGTTATCGCTGCGACATCAAAGTTTAACGGATGGTCTTTGTATCAATATGTACCACATTATTCAATGGAGGCAACAGTGTGCCAGCTCCGCATCTCATTTGAGCAAACAGGAAATAATAAATTCAATATATCAGTTAGAATAATGCTACATTAGAATGAAATGACGAATATTACAATCGTCAATCTACCTTGAAAGCCTGCCACGCTTCAGTTTCAGTCGGCGGCCTGGTGTCGTTCCATCTCATCTGGCCTTTGGAATTTTCCTTCGTCATCATTTTAAGGAACTCATCAAACTCCAGTTTGCCATTACCTAGTGAATCAACAGAAACGGGCCATGAATTATTCCACGCATACATAGACAGTATGTCACTTTTCTATATGTACAGCATAGAGGATAATCATTTTTCTGTTTGAATAAATCATTAGCAAAGGCTGTATTGCTATCCGTGCCTAGACATATATACGAGTGTAATAAACTAACCATTTATCAATCCAATATAACCAGGCATTTGCCTTATAATCTGGGTCGGTTTATGCGATCATTACGATTAGAATTTTATTTTCAAGATACTGCGCAAGGTTGTGTGTGGATTTTAATGAAAATTTTAGATAGGTTATGTCAGAGTTGATAGGAACTGAAAATGTTATTTCAGACAGCTGGTGTTGATTTCATTCAGGGTTCTTGGATAGGAAGAATCTGATGAGATTGGAAAAGAGTTTCAAATATAGAGTACTAGCAATTGCTGTACTACAAAATGTGCCTAGACATATATTATATATCAGTATACTGTGGAAATGGTTAATTTGGCGTGTCTGTGTGTCAGGCGAGAACACTGTAATCTTCCGAACGATCGCATCGGATTTACGCGTTCTTATTTTTAGCCCAAATCTAGCTCCCGCTAAAAGCGCGAAAATTAAACCCCGCTTACAAAACCACTTCCACAGTAATATACTTAACATTAATTAATCTGTGTATAGGAAGGAACTGATGCGATTGGAGATGTTCATTAAAATTAGGTTATGCTGACTACTGTAACTCACCGTTATAATCATATCTGTCAACCAGCTTGTTAATATTTGTGTCACTGATCTTGATCTTCAGCGACTTGATGACGGCCTTGAGTTCATTTACGGTAATGGCGCCGTCTCTGTCCTTGTCAAACAGGGAGAAAGCTACCTTCAGCTCTAGAGTGTAAAGTAAAAGGGTTAAATAAACATTCTGCGAAAGTGTTTACATGTGAAGCAATATAAAAATGTTACTGATAGAACAAAGCCTATCTTACATACAGGACGAGCTGTTTTTCAAGATACCCTGGTTCTGTAAAGTAATAATAATTCTATAGACGTATCAAATACAACATCATTGCAAAAGACCTGTGAATTAGCTATTTTCTTTTAAGCAGGTATATGAAAAACTAATTGTTTAATTCTATCTAATATTTTAACCTCTATGTCAAGTATATGGCATTATCTTTTTAATTACCTTCCCTTATCTAACAACAAAGAACACGTACCTTTCAACTGTGCATCCGATATATTTCCAGGTACCTGGAAATAATATAAAAGAATTGATAAATGGACGTAAACGAAAGCATTATTAGAAGGCTTTAAGCTGTCATCAGCATTATAATGTTAATTATACAGGACACTTATTCGAATTCACAATTTTAGTCATTGAAAGTGTGCTTTAAACATGCAATACTCAATAACCGAAGAGAAAATATAAAAATGTAAACTAGAAAAAGATACGGTTAATTCATATATTTTCAATAAAATATGAATGCATTCGATACTTTTTTCCATAAGTGAATTATAACCAACGCAGTATACTGCCTGGCAGAATTACCTCTTCAAATGGTTGAAGAATTTGTCCAAACATGATCTTCACAAATTCTGTAAAAAACGCACACGTTAAAGCAGACCAAGGCAAGGGATATAAATACAAAAAATACAACAATGGCATTTAATTCTTAAAAATCAAGGTATCCTGGGTTAAGAATGATATCAGGCTCGATTGTGACTGTGTACAAAATATATCTAAAAAGTTATTTGAGATTTTTAACAGACTATGTACACGATTACAGACTTAGGCAAGCTGAGACACTGAAACTAGACCTGGATGTAGGCGTAGGATTTTAATAAAGAACATCTTTAAGAACTACCATCTAGTCGAGGTATAAGATATTACAAGAAGGATTGAAGCAATTCCTATTTCCACCTTGGATGTGATGTGGATAAAAATTCCGACAATATCAAGGGAATGCGTTCTCTGAGTCCTTTCCATATCGTTAACAATTTGATATATAATTAAAATCAAGGTCACCTTCATAGTCACTGGCAAAAAAAAAAAAAAAAAAAACAATAAATTGCTTATATCTGGAAAGTGCATGATGTAGTAAATAACAAGGCCTACAGGCCTAATGCGAACCTGTCCAATTGGATTACACAAGGTATAATGCTTCAATGCTTGACCATTACTTTTAAAGAACATGTGTAACATGTATAAGAACAATGCAAGTACTAAACACTTTGAACAAGAAACAACTACACAAACATCATTGCTGAAATTCTTGCATGGGTGCACACAAGAAACAAGGGACCTATGGGTCACGACGCTCAGCTGTTATATATAATAAAAAAATATTATTTAGAAATGAGGCACATGCTGGTTTTGTGTGGTAATAAATATAAGCTGTATTATGAGTTGTTGTTGTTTAGCTTATGTATGATTTTGATAGTACCTTTGGAGACAGGGAAGAGGATTGATTTCATTTATTTTATTAACAAATGGAGTACTACTGTCACACAGATTTTGACTTGGCCATATAACTTATAAGCAGAACATATAATATAAGAGTTTAACTATTTATTAAAAAAATTACAAATATTGTCCCAAATATAATTTTTATTAAAAATAATAAGAGAATCATATGATTTTTTTAAAATGAAATATAACTGATATGATTATTAAAATAATATTAAAGAATATATTCATGAATGCATTCATGAATACATTTTGAAAGTATTTGCACGAGTATTCATATACTTTCATTTTTACCTGAATTCCCATTCTTTATGCAAGAAATTTTATAATGGAGTACATAATCATATTCGTATTTAAATACAATTACAAAGTATTCGCACCACGTCTGGTATTTATTCAGTTTTCACCAAACAATGATGTTGAGAATCCAGAATATACAAAATTCACACATTTAAATAATGATCATAAGTACCTGGTTTTATGGCTTTTATTTATATTAAAAAATAACTGTAAAAAATTCATTTTGGACTAATTTCACATCAATGTACACACTAGACACAGTAGGAATCTAGATTAATATTATCAACTGCATCTTTGTCTATCATTAATTTCCTTCATATAATCCTTAATGATTAGTAATGAATAATATGATTTACTTCTTTATCATTAAAAATGAACTGAAAAATGCCATAGGTGACTGCATGGTGTTATTTGGAATATGTGACATTCTACCCATCGATACAAGATTCTTATATCATCAGTAACTGCAAGTTAATTTCCTGTTATTATAAACTAACAAATTCCTTTTCTATTTTTCTTTAATTTGTTATTAAAAACCAATAAAAATTTATTAATTTATTGTTTATTGTTATGTTGTTGGTTAAAACTACTAGATGAGTTGGGTTGAACACCTGGATCAACTGTGGCTGGCCATCAGCTGCCTGGATTCTCCCCTCAAGCGTGCATAATTTGATGAAAGGTCAACAAGGTCAATATACAGGCGACTCAAGAGGGGCTTGAGAGAGCCAAAGTCTGACAGGGTCTCATAAAAAACATTAATAAAAGCTACAATATTTGGCCAATTTCTTTCAGCTTTCTAAACTAAAAAGCTGAAATCCTTATGTGTGCAAGATATGAAAATTATATCAACAGTGCTCACGGGAAACAAACGTGCCATGGTCACAGTTGGGCAAAATTTAAGGTACTAATTTTATATTTATACTAATAACTTATAAAATTTGAAAAATTCAGAACTAATTTTGGGTATTCAATTGAATCTTGATTAAATAATGTTACATCCCTGACAAAAAAAATCTCTAGCTTCAGCAATGCCCTTGTTAAGGAAGTAAATATATTTCTTGATTTTTTACAAAGTGCATTATGTTTGGGCCCATAACTTAAAAAAAATACACAATACTGACATCATTTCTGGCATGTGCATAGTGAATGTATAGAAAAATATGTATATTATATATGATCAAAGTCAGATCAGTGGTTTTGATATTAGGCAGTCTTAAAGTGTAACATTGGGTTTTTAATGGAAAAATTAAGTTTTTCATTGATATCTTGAAGGAATTAAGTCCTAGTGACCAAATTCTTGGCATGGTAGGGGATTTTGGAGAAATCTAACTGTATGCCAAATTTAAGGAACTTAGAGCTGAAGCTCGGGAGCTGAGCTCTAGCAAACTGCATAACACTAGCAATATGTGACATGGTGCTTGAAAACTTGAATAAAATCTACAGTTTTTGATCAACTGGTTTCAAATTTTTGGTGTTAACAGTTGAAATGCTAACAAAAACATGCTGTGAAAATTAAATCCACAGCTGTTACAGCAAAAAAACGTGCCATGGTCAAAGTTGGGCAAAATTTAAGGTACCAATTTTTTATTTTTGCTAATATTTTTAAAAATTTAAAAGATTTTGATCTAATTTTGGGTATACAATTTAATTTTGATTAATAAAAGTAATATTACTGGAAAAAAAGTGCTTAGCTTTAACAAGTTTTGTGTTAAGTGATAAAATTTCTTTCCTGATTATTTAAAAAATGCATTATGTTTGGGCCCATAACTTTTTTAAATTAAATAATACAGACCTAATTTCTGGCATGTACATAGGAATTATATTGAGGATTATTTATAGGAAATATGAGGAAAAACAGATGAGTGGTTTTGATATTAGGCAGTCCTAAAGTGTGAAAATAGGTTTTTTTATAAAAAATTGAGGTTTTTCCTTAATTTCTCAAAGGAATGAAGTCGCAAAGACCCAGTTTTTGGCTTGGTAGGAGATCTTGGGGACATCTAACATTATGCTGAATTTTGGATTCCTAGGTCTTACGGTTTCAAAACGTGCCACATCTACGGACGGACGGACGGACGGACGGACGGACGGACGGACGACGGACAATGGACCACGACTATAGCTCAGATGACTTATAGTCAGCTGAGCTAAAAAATGATTGATAATTTGTAGCTGGCACAACCAGTCTTGTATACAAAAAAAAGAGATATATACAGATGCCCAATGTCAGACTGATATGTCAAACCCCTCCTGCGAAAATAAGCAGGAACATACACTTTGCAAAAATCATTGTAGGTGGCGCCACCAGTCTTGTACACAATAAAGCTACCCGATATGTATAAATATGCCCAATTTCAGGCTGATGTATCAAATGCCTCTGTAGAAATAAGCAGGCGCATTCACTGTGCAAAAGTCAATGTAGGTGGCGACACCTGTCTTGTTAACGAGAAAGCCATCAAAGACACATAGACAGGTCAAAATATCAGGCCAATACATCAAACTTCCCTTGAGTTTGATGCACTGGGCTGACCAGGCTTAGGTGAGTAAGGCAGTTGCCCCCGAGTGTACTGTGACATATTGCTGGCTCAAGCTACTGCACTGAGTGAACTCTTGACCTGCACCTGGCTAGACTGAGTGAACTTTTGACCTGTACCTGGCTGCTCTGAGTGAACTCTTGGCCTGTTGCATAATCTGACACAGTTGGCAGTCTGCCAAAGCTATAAATAGAATGCAGCTACTACACTGAGTGAACTCCTGACCTAAACCTGGCATCGCTTCTTCCAATCCTGGCACGGTGCCAAAACTATTTACAGAGCTGACATCATCTTGACTAATTGCAAACATCAAGGCACTGGCAATCTGCCAATGGTAAACCAAGTGCTACCATCTGTACACAAACGTGGTCCCTACTTAAAATAACTTCGAAATAAATTTTCCCAATACAAAATGCTTTTCAACTGACTTTTTATAAAAAAAAAAGAAATCAGGAATATATGAAAAACTAGAAATTTTTTGGCATCTTAAGTATCTCTAGACAATTAACCCCCCCCCCCCCTTTAAGAATAGGCCCAATCTTCAGCAGCATATACTGACACTTAGCAAATGACTATGGTTTCTTCCATCTATCAACTTTCAACCAAATATGGGGGCAAATATGTTGAATCTCTCTTGAGAAAAGAGCATTAATTTATTTTACAGAAACAGGAAGGTAGGTGGCGCCACCTGTCGGGTTTTCAAGAAAATTTTCCAAGATGGATAGACATGCCAAATTTAAGACCAATACCAAGAACCACTCCAGAGATATGAGCAATTTTCAGCAAAAGCACATGTACAGATGGACACCACAGCAAAACGATTGCTGATGGCACCACCAGTCCTAAGTACAAAATGTAGGAGTCCAAGATCTACAGATATGCACATTTACAGGGCAATGGGCAAATCAATCCTCAGAAAAGGGTATTGGTTTATTCGACAAAAAACGGGAAGGTAGGTGGCGCCACCTGTATGGTTTATGAGAAAACTTTTAAAGATGGATGGACATATATCAGTCAGGTCTGAAACCCATATATCAATCCAAGCTGGAATTATCACGGAACCTAATTTTTGGACGGATGGCTCCGGTGACCTTCACCTTTGACCTTGTGCAATCAAAATGGAGGGGGGACTTACTCCAATGGCTGGTGAACTATACGTGCATGATAAAAAGTCTGAGATGAAAAGTTTGGCTTAAAATGCATCAACAATCTTTTTAAAGATGTGTCCTGTGACCTTGACCTTTGACCTCATGACCCCCAAGTCAATTGGGATCTTGCTTTTGAATGGGACATATATGAGTCAAGTTTGAGATCCATACATAATTAAAGCTGAAATTATCATCCAAAAATTAATTTTTTGACAGATAGCTCCTGTGGCCTTGACCTTTGACCTTGTGACCCAAAAAAATTGATATGGATCATCCACTATTGGCAAGTGAGCTATATGTTCAAGATGGAAGATCTGGAATGAAAAGTTTGGCTTAAAATGCATCCAAAATATCTTTGAAGATGTGAGTTCAGTGAATTTGACCTTTGACCTCATGACCCTAGAACCTAGAACCTTCTTACCTACGGTGGGCCATACATAAGTCACGTTTGAAATCCATATGGCTATCAACACTGGCTATCAACATCTCATGGTAAAGGTCATGACCCAAATTTAAAATAGACATCATCCCATAACCCATCTCTCTACATTTTCATAATATGAAAGAAATCTGTCCTTTAGTTTTTGACTTATAATGCTCACAGTACTGTCAAGTGGCAATTATGGGGCTATTAAAAGGCGTAAAAATAAGAAAAGGATAACAGGTGGCGCCACCAGTTTCCAGCATATCACAAAAATGGACCTATTCAAGGTCAAGGTAACTCTCCAAAAGTTATGACCCCATTTGTAATAAGCTTCGTCCTCTTACCTAAATCTATACAAATGTAAAGTTTGATAAAGATCAGTGAAATATTTTGTGAGTTCTCCCGCTCACAACATTTTACTGCGGCGGCGGCGGCCGGACAGTCGTGAAACCATAGTATCCCGACTCTGTCTGGGGATACAATTATTACAGATGCATACTGAAATGCTAAATTATAATACAGATACATCTTATTAATGGCAAATTCTTGAATTATGTTGAGTATGGATACCAATCATTTATAATCCATGTACAGTTGCCTAAATATAGCCACAGAGAGCTGAATATCCATGACTGTAACACTGACTGGTATGATGAATAAATTTAAATAATAAATCTAAATTTTTTAAAGCTTTTAAAACAATTTCTTGTCAATATTAACAACATATAACCTTAAAGCTAAATGTCTTGTGGCATGATGTAATAGATGCTGTTAAACTGGTGCCAGGCTAAAATGTTACAGCATCACACAGCTAACGTATATGGTAAAATGACTAATTCAATCTCCATAGATCAGCCCAAAATCATTCATGTGGAACCATTAAAGACAATTATTATAAGAATTATTGTGGGGACTATTCTTGTAAAATATTAAACAAACTGGCTTCAGTGGCGTCCGTCGAAAAATGTTTTGCAGTTAAATAACTCATATAGGAAATACAGCAAACTGGCCAAGTTAGCTTCCCGTAACTCAGCCAAAAAGCACTGAACCAAAAAACATTTGAACAAACTTAAATTATCAACATCTGAGGATAATTAATATGTTAGATTTAAGAAACTGGCCAAGTGGTTTTTGAGAAGAAGATCTTTGTAGCCACTGAGCTAAAATGGGCTGTTATGGCATATGACTAAATTCAGCTTCCAATAACTCAGCCAAAAGTCACTGAACAGAGACCATTTGAACAAACTTCAGAAAGCACTACCCTAGAATCATTTCTGTGCGATATTAAACAATTTAGCCATATGGTTTCAGAGAAGGTTTTTTTTTCAGCCCTCAGTGTGATACAGGCACTGATGACCCCGTACAAAAAAAGGCCGATTCAGGTGGCGCCACCAATACCTCAATATCAGATATGACTCATGTGACCAACGTTGGCATAAAATTTGGTGATGATAGCTGCAGATTCTGAGATTGAAATTTTAATATGCTTTTTTGGACAGATGACTAAGTTCAACCTCCTGTAACTCGGCCAAAAATGTCCGAACTGAAACCATTCAAACAAACTTGAGAAAGATTGTTCCAGGGCTCATTTCTGTGAAATATTGGACAATTTGGCTGGACAGTTTCGGAGAAGAAGATTTTTAAAGCTTTTTTTTTGCATTTTCCCTATAAAATCTAAGAAAATGCAGTTAGAAAAAAATAAACAAAATCTGAAAGAGTTTTTTTTTAGATGACTGATTATTTGAAAAAACAAGGGACCTATGGGTCACGACGCTCAGCTGTTATATATGATAAAAAAATATTATTTAGAAATGAGGCACATGCTGGTTTTGTGTGGTAATAAATATAAGCTGTATTATGAGTTGTTGTTGTTTAGCTTATGTATGATTTTGATAGTACCTTTGGAGACAGGGAAGAAGATTGATTTCATTTATTCTATTAACAATTGGAGTACTATTGTCACACAGATTTTGACTTGGCCATATAACTTATAAGCAGAACATATAATATAAGGGTTTAACTATTTATTAAAAAATTTACAAATATTGTCCCAAATATAATTTTTATTAAAAATAATAAGAGAATCATATGATTTTTTAAAATGAAATAAAACTGATATGATTATTAAAATAATATTAAAGAATATATTCATGAATGCATTCATGAATACATTTTGAAAGTATTTGCACGAGTATTCATATACTTTCATTTTTACCTGAATTCCCATTCTTTATGCAAGAAATTTTATAATGGAGTACATAATCATATTCGTATTTAAATACAATTACAAAGTATTCGCACCATGTCTGGTATTTATTCAATTTTCACCAAACAATGATGTTGAGAATCCAGAATATACAAAATTCACACATTTAAATAATGATCATAAGTACCTGGTTTTATGGCTTTTATTTATATTAAAAAATAACTGTAAAAAATTCATTTTGGACTAATTTCACATCAATGTACACACTAGACACAGTAGGAATCTAGATTAATATTATGAACTGCATCTTTGTCTATCATTAATTTCCTTCACATGATCCCTAATGATTAGTAATGAATAATATGATTTACTTCTTTATCATTAAAATTGAACTGAAAAATGCCATAGGTGACTGCATGGTGTTATTTGGAATACGTGACATTCTACCCATCGATACAAGATTCTTATATCATCAGTAACTGCAAGTTAATTTCCTGTTATTATAAACTAACAAATTCCTTTTCTATTTTTCTTTAATTTGTTATTAAAAACCAAAAAAATTTATTAATTTGTTGTTTATTGTTATGTTGTTGGTTAAAACTACTAGATGAGTTGGGTTGGACACCTGGATCAACTGTGGCTGGCCATAAGCTGCCTGGATTCCTGTATGCCTCGCCTCAAGCGTGCATAATTTGATGAAAGGTCAACAAGGTCAACATACAGGTGACTCAAGAGGGGCTGGAGAGAGCCAAAGTCTGACAGGGTCTCATAAAAAACATTAATAAAAGCTACAATTTTTGGCCAATTTCTTTCAGCTTTCTAAACTAAAAAGCTGAAATCCTTATGTGTGCATGATATGAAAATTATATCAACAGTGCTCACGGGAAACAAACGTGCCATGGTCACAGTTGGGCAAAATTTAAGGTACTAATTTTATATTTTTACTAATAACTTATAAAATTTGAAAAATTCAGAACTAATTTTGGGTATTCAATTGAATCTTGATTAAATAATGTTACATCCCTGACAAAAAAATCTCTAGCAATGCCCTTGTTAAGGGAGTAAATATATTTCTTGATTTTTTACATAGTGCATTATGTTTGGGCCCATAACTTAAAACAATTAAGCAATACTGACATCATTCAGGGATGTGCATAGAGAATGAAAAATATGTATATTGTTTATGATTAAAGTCAGATCAGTGGTTTTGATATTAGGCAGTCTTGAAGTGTAACAATGGGTTTTTAATGGAAAAATGAAGTTTTTCATTAATATCTCGAAGGTATTAAGTCCTAGTGACCAAATTCTTGGCATGGTAGGGGATTTTGGAGACATCTAACTGTATGCTGAATTTAAGGAACTTAGAGCTGAAGCTTGGGAGCTGAGCATTTGCAAACTGCATAACACTAGCTTGATGTAAACAATATGTTACAAGGTGCTTGAAAACTTGATTAAAATCTACAGTTTTTGATCAACTGGTTTCAAATTTTTGGTGTTAACAGTTGAAATGCTGACAAAAACATGCTGTGAAAATTAAATCCACAGTACTTACAGGAAAAAAACGTGCCATGGTCAAAGTTGGGCAAAATTTAAGGTACCAATTTTTTATTTTTATTAATATTTTTAAAAATTTAAAAGATTTTCATCTAATTTTGGGTATACAATTTAATTTTGATTAATTAAAGTTATATTACTGGAAAAAAGGTCCACAGCTTTAACATTTTTTGTGTTAAGTGATCAAATATCTTTCCTTATTTTTTTCAAAATGCATTATGTTTGGGCCCAGAACTTTTTTAAATTAAATAATACAGACATAATTTCTGGCATGTACATAGGAACTATATAGAGGAATATTTATGGTAAATATGAGGAAAAACAGATGAGTGGTTTTGATATTAGGCAGTCCTAAAGTGTGAAAATAGGTTTTTAATAAAAAATTGAGGTTTTTCCTTAATTTCTCAAAGGAACAAAGTTGCAAAGACCCAGTTTTCGGCTTGGTAGGAGATCTTGGGGACATCTAACATTATGCCGAATTTTGGATTCCTAGGTCTTACGGTTTCAAAACGTGCCACATCTACGGACGGACGGACGGACGGACAGACGGACGGACGACGGACAATGGACCACGACTATAGCTCAGATGACTTATAGTCAGCTGAGCTAAAAAATTGGTGATGCTAGACGACGCACGACGGAAGACGCGGCATAAGCTGAGAAGTTCGCTAAAAGTCCCACAATTGCTGGAGTATGCGCTCTACGAGAGCTTTCTATTTCATCAACATATACCTGTATGATACTAGTACGCTCACCCTCGTAGTAAATACGTCCACTTTTGCTGACGCCAGCTTCCGTCATCATGGACTTGACATCTTTCTCCGTCAGCTCGATCCCGAGCTGTTTCATGGTGCTCCGCAGCTCCTTGCCATCCACGTACCCATTTCCGTCCTTGTCGAACACACTGAAGGCGTGTCTCATCTCCTCTTCCGGCGCCCGGCTTTCACGCCGACTCAGGCGTTTCAGGTGCTTCTCCTTCTTCAGAAGCTTTTGAAATTCTTCGAAATCAATGGACCCATTGCCTGTATAAACAAACAAGAACCTTTGAGTCACGTCGCTCAGCTGAATTTGGGAAAATATTAGCAACTGCAAAATATTTTAATTTCTTTTTGGGTTTTCATGTATATAAGCATTTGAAAGCTAAGCAAAAATGGCCCCGCTAAAATGAAACTCTGTAAATTATAGAATAATGGACATGAGCTAAAGCATATGCACTGGTAATAAATGAAACCTGTGGCCTGAAACCATTTAATGATGCACCAAGGGAAAAAATCGGCCTACGGTAAGTGTTATATAAAAGTTACATTTCATAAACAAATAATGTGTGAAGGTAATTAAGTTTTCAAAAGTTAAATATATGGCCATATGAGTTAAAATTTAATCCCACAGTTTGACCAAAATTCCTGATTTTAAAACTAAGTTTAACAGCGTTATTCACACCTAGGGCCGGCCAACTTTAAGAGATATGAATGAAATGCTACAAAGTATTTATATCCTCTTTATTCTTGTCAGTTAGCACTTACATTAGATCCTAATGTTTTATCACATTTTAATATTAGGATTAAATTCCTGAACATTTTTTTATTGACAAATTGACTTAGTCTCAACAAAAAGAATATATATAACATTAATATTATTAGATTCGTCTTGTTCATTGGTCCTGTGTACTGAAGGGGTGGGTGGGGGAAGAGTCTCTGCTGTTACTGCTCGTTGCTAAAAAAATGTGAAATTATCAGATTCATCTTATTTATAGTATAGGTCTGTCAACAGAATGGCAGAATGGGGGGGGGGGGGGGGGGGAGTCTCCCTGTGGTATAAACTGCAGACAGCCTGATCAAGCTCAACAAAAGAGAGGGCTTGCCCGAGTGATGGGATTACATAACAACAGCCTGGGGAGCATAGAGAGCTGCACTGAATGACCTACAGTGACCAAAGTGGACTGCATGACAATGTAAGGGAAAAGGGGAGAGCCTCCTAAAAAATTCAATAACTAGCCTAATTTTGCAGCTTTTATTTTCAAAATTTCAGATTTTAAAAGATTAAACCCTAATGTGTACGTGCTGTGAAAATTATTTACAGATTTATAAATTCAGATCATTGGTTTTGAAATTAGGCAGTCTTGAACTGTAACAATGGATATTTAATGGAAAACGAAGGTTTTTCCTTAATATCTCTAAGGAACAAAGTCTTAGTGACCCGATTTTCAGTATGGCAGGGGATTTTGGGGACATCTAACTGTATGCATTGACGACGGACAATGGACCACGACTTTTGCTTAGATGACTTATAGTCAGATGACTTCATTGCCTGTACAAACAAGAAAGCACATTCACATATTATGCTCATTTAAACAATCAAAATACTTTGAAGTCAATGACTCCTTTGCCTGCATTTAAAGAAAGAAAGTTACACACCTATACAAACATATCTATAAAAAAACTATGATGCTATATTGCCCAGGGGAACGATTATGCTGTACAGTGTCAGATACACAGCGAGTATATAAAATATGAAAGCCAGAAGGATTCTTGATTAATTGTATGTTTCGTCACTTAATATGTGATGCAATACTTACAAAACCTTATCTTTATTCACTTTAAACAGAACACCTTTAGACACCTAAATAGTTATAATAAACATTTCGTAAAATAAAAGGACAGATAGAACAAAGGTAAAACGAAAGGCAATGGCCGCTCAGGAAAAGAGCACATTGACAGGGTAACCGAGCTCATTCAGTGTATTCTTCCTTGATCTACAGTGCCTTATTTAAAGATTAAGACTTCTATTACGTTTGATAAAGAGTCTACGAATTGCTTGAGAGACAGGTTAAAACTCTAGAAAAGTGAAAATAGTTCAACTCGTTCACCATGTGGTTTGCTAATTTAATTGAATAATTGAACGTGTCTGCCTTAATTGTTATGATTCTTCGTAATTTTGCGCTTCATTTCGTGCATTTTAAATGATACAATATATTCATTTAAAGGACCCGTTATGAATTTTTTTTCTGAACGTGTCTGCAATACAATAGAAATATAAGAAGAAAATGCTATTGACGCAAAGGATTTTTGGTTGCTTGAAAAGCCAGGGATCTCCCTGCGGTTATCAAGATAGAACCTGTTAAAGTGGAAAATTTCAAAATAAAAGTCTGTTTCTCGAATCACGACAGGTTGGTGATTTAAAACATATCTGGATTACAACAAGACTCTTTTATGCAGGACTCATTTGCAGTCAATAACAATATCCTTAAAAATCAAATCCCTTTTTCCAAAAGAGTGTGTGATTATGCAAATGTTAGTTTACACACTGGAAGCAATCTATTTAAAGAAATTGTTATTACGTTTGATCAGTTACGAAAGCTTGTGGGGACGTAAAGACAAAATTTACATGCTTAATTTTTTTTCATGTAATTTCATTTAGAAAATTCAGCCAATGCAGTAATTTATCAGAAACGTATTTCTGGTTAAAAAAAAGACTAAGGAGACTAAGCTCAGCCATAAGCTACTAGTTCATTTTGACATTTAACAAAAATACTGAAAGACAAGTTCGAGAGATGTCGGGATTTTGTTACCAAAGGAAGTGTAAGGAGATGTTTAATCAGATTGACTCAGACAAGCATGAGAGCAGAAAATGTTCGTGAAGTCAGATCTCAGGACAAATTATGAACTTTCAATGATAATAAATTCTTCAGTATATTAAATTCTGATAAAACACCTGAGAGTAAATTGTTATTCGATTTCAAAGTATACCTAAATAATAACTTGTGAAACTTCATTTCGAAACTAGACATTTCTTGGCACCGCAGGTGCCAGAGTATCCCCAGACATAGTACGCCCCCAACCCCCACCCCCCCCCATTTAAGAACAGGCCCCTTGTGACCTTGTGACCTCACAATTGACAGGCGTCTTCCTCTATTGGCAGGGGAACTGTATGTGCAAGATGAAATGTCTGAGATGAAATGTTTGGCTGAAAATGCATCCATAATCTTTTTAAAGATGTGTCCTGTGACCTTGACCTCATGACCCCAAAATCAATTCGGGTCTTGGTTTTCCAATGGGACATATACAAGTCAAGTTTGAAATCCATACATCAATAAAAGCAGGAATTATCATCCAGAAACTAATTTTTGGACAGATGGCTCCTGTGACCTTCACCACCTTTGACCTTGTGACCTCAAAATTGATAGGGGTCTTCTTCTCATGGCAGGTGAACTATATGTGCAAGATGAAAGATCTGAGATGAAATGTTTGGCTTAAAATACATCCACATTTTTTTACAGATGTGTCCTGTGACCTTGACCTTTGACCTCATGACCCAAAAATCAATTTGGGTCTTGCTTTTCCAATTGGACATATACAAGTCGAGTTTGAAATCCATACATCAATAAAAGCAGGAATTATCATCCAGAAACTAATTTTTGGACAGATGGCTCCTGTGACCTTCACCACCTTTGACCTTGTGACCTCAAAATTGATAGGGATCTTCCTCTCTTGGCAGGTGAACTATATGTGCAAGATGAAAGATCTGAGATGAAATGTTTGGCTTAAAATGCATCCACATTTTTTTAAAGATTTATCCTGTGACCTTGACCTTTGACCTCATGACCCCAAAATCAATTCGGGTCTTGCTTTTCCAATGGGACATATACAAGTCAAGTTTGAAATCCATATATCAATAAAAGCAGGAATTATCATCCAGAACTAATTTTTGGACAGATGGCTCCTGTGACCTTCACCTTTGACCTTGTGACCTCAAAATTGATAGGGGTCTTCCACTCTTGGCAGGTGAACTATATTTCCGAGATGAAAGATCTGAGATGAATTGTTTGGCTGAAAATGCAATCACAATCTTTTTAAAGATGTGTCCTGTGACCTTGACCTTTGACCTAATGACCCCAAAATCAATTGGAGTCTTGCTTTTTCAATGGGACATATATAAGTCAAGTTTGAAATCAATACATCAATAAAAGCAGGAATTATCATCCAGAAACTAATTTTTTGACAGATAGCTCCTGTGGCCTTGACCTTTGACCTCATGACCCCAAAATTGATATGGATCATTTACTATTGGCAAGTGAGCTATATATTCGAGATGGAAGACCTGGGATGAAAGTTTGGCTTAAAATGCATCCACAGTATCTTTTAAGATGCGAGTCCAGTGACTTTGACCTTTGACCTCATGACCCTAGAACCTACAGGGTTCTTACTTTAGTGGTGGGCAATACATAAGTCACGTTTGAAATCCATATGGCTATCAACAATGGAGATATCATAAGAGGTGTGTGATTTTTAACCAAAAATGGACACATTAAAGGTAAAGGCCACTCTCATGGTAAAGGTCATGACCCAAATGTAAATAGACCTCATCCCATAACCCATCTCTCTACATGTGCATGATATAAAAGAAATCTGTCCATTAGTTTTTGACTTATAGTGCTTACAGTACTGTCAAGTGGCAATTATGTGGGTATTAAAAGGCGTAAAAACAAGAAGAGGATAATAGGTGGCGCCACCATTTTCCGGTATATCACAAGGCTATCCAAGATCTTCGGTCACCTTGATTTTTGGACCAGTCCATGCAAGCTTACTTGAGATATTTAAGAATTTGTGTTATTTTCAGCAAAAATGGATCAATTCAAGGTCAAGATCACTCTCCTAGCATAGGTCATGACCCCATTTTAAATAGGCTTCGTCCCTTTACCTATATCTATACAAATTTAAAGTTTGAAAAAGATCAGTGAAATATTTTTTGAGTTATCCCGCTCACAAGGTTTTTCTGCGGCGGCGGCGGCGGGACCGTCGTGAAACCATAGTATCCCGACTTTGTCTGGGGATACAATAATGAAGTTTGCTGTGTTGGACACAGACACTGATTTTCCAAGAAACCCTTGAAATTCAAACCCCATGAAATATTGCTGAATCCTTATCGTATTACCATCCAGGTCCACTTTTCGTACCATCTCTTCGAAGGTTTTGGTGTCGGTTTTGAAGCCCAGCTCCTTAACCACGTTATAAAGCTCCCTGCTGGATATTACACCATCACCGTCACTATCAAACATAGCAAAGGCCACGTGCATGTCTGGAATGAAGAAAAGAAATATTAACAGATAAAAACCACCAGGATCAAAACGCAAAAAATAAATTAAAAAATATTGTTACAGCCACAGCAGGTTCATCATTTCCGGTTCAGGTACAGACATGAAAGTGAAAGATAAAGTGTATGTGGGAGAACTTGCAAATGTAAAACAGTTGAGTAATATCCTAAATTCTACAGTTTTTATGACCTAAAGGGAATTTAAATAGAAAGAAAAGCTAGAGATCCCGTAGTTCATTAATATTAATGTAAAGGGCCAGTAGTAGAAGAACTGGACTATAAGCAGTCATAAACATAAAAAATCATTGAGAGAGTATGCATTCAATATTGGTATAATATTTTAATCCTGTTCATAGAAAAAGTTCATGCTGAAGAGTCTGTTTAATGTTGTTTTAAGAGAATTCTCATTCACACCTGACCTCATCAACTAATCTTGCTTGGCTAAATCGGGAGATACAGACAGAAGCAAAGGTTTAATGATTTACAGATGTACAACTCGCTTCACTCGCTTGTTTAATACCAAATACTAACAGTTATTACGTTAGATAACGCTATAACAGCAAGGGAGCGCATTTCTCCCCATTAGAAATGTTTATGATGAAATATGTAAAACTGCCCAAAGTTGTTTCAGGTATAATTATGACTACACTCCTCACTCGGCGGTTAAACTGCAGGCGTCCCAGATCACCGGATCACCAGCTCCCGTAGGTCTGATTCTCGGCTTTTGTTATCAGAACAATGACAGTAGGTGTCGCATGTTTAAATTTGGAGTAGGAATCACAGTGCGATTCCACGCTCTCATTGGTCAGATTACACTTCTCTGCTCTGTGCCTATATCCTAGTGGTCGAACCGACATAATCCTACTGGACAAAGCAGCGGTTACAGGAAAGGAGACCTGGGACGACCGCAGTGTATCACCGCCGCGTGAGAAGCGTATATAGTGGCATAAAAGGAAATAACGATCAAGACATATCTGCATATCTGGATCAAATCATGTTCACATGCAAACGTAAAGACAGACAGACGGATGGGTAGGGATGACTCCATAATGACTGTTCATGGTGCAGGTTTAATCTCCAGGAACCATAAACCATGAAGGAAAAATAATCGCTCAGACGTCGCACAAATATTTTCTATCCAAATGTTAATATTTCCTGTCAAATCCGCCGCCATTTAATAATGTAGCACAACGTCCTTGCAGAAGACGGTACCGATAGAACAATGAGTCACGACTAGTGGTACGCCCACGTACCAACAAAGCAGGGTACAGAAAGTTAATTGTCTGTGCCACATTTGTTAATAAACGTTAATTCAAGATAAACCTTGCTTTTAGATGGACACGTTTTAAATAATTTTATCTAATCTTTGTCAAGCTGCTGCGGCTGATAGGTGCTTCATGTGCCTAAAATATGATAATATTATACTTTTTTTGGCTTTGGGGTAACTTGGGCGATATTAGATTTCCTGTATCACACAATACACGTAATTTTTCGAACATGATATCTGTATGTCAAAATAGAAATATTATTAATGAATGCAATCAAAGAATGTATAGGAATATGTGGCTTGGTGTTGAAAATTACAAGGTGTTACAAATTTCTGCATCCGAGGTAATATTATACTTGTATGTTTCTCCAAGATTTTATCCTTCGGGTTAAGGGGATAACCTATCAGAGAGAGAGAGAGAGAGAGAGAGAGAGAGAGAGAGAGAGTATCTGTGGATGGGAAATATGGTGTCGCAACCAAGACATTACAAGAAATATTTGTACATTTACTTTTTGGGATAGGTATATCTCAGAACCCACTTACACCATAGTGTTCTCTAGAATATAAGCATATGACGCGAACTAAATGTAAATATTGATAAAAAACTATTCATTTTAAACGATGATTATCTGCAAAAAGTATGCTCAATGATGGGATAGCCATTTTCCGAACCATCCCTGCAACCAACATTGCAAAGTGAAAAATGTAAAATTACCTTTCACCGCCTTGCTATCTTCAACCACGACGTCATTTCCGGTTCCATCATCTCCCATCAACATATTAGCCCGCTACAATATCCAATATGCTTTCGCTATAGTAACAGGATAATATATAGGCATTTTTCAATTGTGAATTAAACAGGTAAAGATTTTGAATATATAACTCCGGCCAGTGTTTTGATTAATTTACTTTGTACGGTGTTTTCTCTTCTTAAAGAAATCTGCGGACCACAATTCATCTAATCTTCGGAAAGTTTAATTTGATATTAAAGTCCTAAGCAAGTTCTTTCTATCTCAATTATCGAGAGTGCTCGAGATAAATAATATTACTATCCAGCAGTTATTGCATATTAAGGACTGAATGGATGACCACAAACTACTGAGCCGTTTTTAAGTGCAACTCTAAAGAAATATATTAGTTCAACCTTGGTGGAAAATTGATTCAAAGGGATTGTGTCGCTAACATCTAGAAAGTGTATGGGAATTACGGGTAGTGCTGGTGAGAGGGTACATAAAGTTTTATACTTAGAATAAACTTTGGAAATCTAGGATACGGGAATATAAAGGGTTAGAAACATCCGACTGTTAATTTCAATTAATGAGAAATACAATGAGCCTTTGTTACTTTTATTTTCATTTCAACTGCATAAATTGCTTGATCTTCGTAAAACGTATTTCGATAAGATATGCAATCAGACATAAAGATTTCCCCAGATTGAAACATATTTCTAAAAGAAACAATCAAATCTAAATGTCATTATGAAACAAAAATTTAATCATATATTTATAAAATAGTAATTGATGTCATATTTCTTATATACACACTCCCTGCAGCAGTTACAATTTGGAATAATTACTGATACTTAATTTGAATGGGTAAAACAAATACAAATTTGACTAGAAAACACTACACACCATGCTTTCTAATACCACGGAAACATACTACAGTCCAAAGAACATAGGGATCAGGTAAATAAATTTGGGTTTCCCATGTTGATAATGTATTGGGAGCTACTATGTTCTACACTACACGGGTATTTCACGGGTGGTCAGTCAGTGGATACTAATATTCCGTGACAAAAAGGTACGACAGTAGCAGAAGTGTAAAAGCAGTTAACACGGTTTATAAACGATAAGCGATGAAGCCGAGTCCACAATATCTCCGAGTGCAAATCCAAGTCCAGGCCAGTGGAGTCCGAGTCCAAGTCCGATTCCATCACGTCCGAGTCCAAGTCAAAGTTCAGACGTGAGTCCTATCACTGTAAACGGAAGGCCGGATGTGTCGTAAAGAGACAGTACAATAACCAACAGTGATGGTGTATTCAGCGTGTAGAAGGCTATCTAAAAATATAACTGCCTTTAAGGATGCGTGAAGAACCATGATATCCATCAAGTAATCAGATGGTTAAGTATCCTTGAGACAATACTGAACATATTTCCGTTCAGGTAAATTATGAACAATATTTTCTTCTTGTTTTAACTATCCAAAAAAACTTTCTCTCATCAGCAGACTCTTATTTCTTAGTTTTACAGTTTCTGCATGTGAATTTCATGGGAAAATGTGTTATTCTAAATGTGCAGCAAACAGAAGGGCATACACAATTTAGGAAATACGTTTTCTTCCAATTTCTAGCAGAATATCATGGAGGTCCAAACTATAATTGTAAATACATGTACGGGATATCGAAGCATAGAAAGAGTAAATACACAAATGCCAAAGCCAGCTTTTCTTCCTTTAATAAAGGATCTACGACTAATGCACTTCCGCTACTGGCCACCTTGGGTCACACAACTTACCTCCTCTGTTTCTTGTTTGATTTCCTCCTCCTCCTAAGAAATTCCGATGATTTTGTTATTCTTTTATTTAAAGAGATAACCTGTTAAACTATATATAGCAGGACTACTTCAAAACGTGTTTCTGTGTTTTTTACTACTCGGATGTTTTGATGATATATTTGCAATTTCTTAAAGGATGGTAAACGTAAAAAAATACTGTATTTGGAAAAAGCAACGCAAGAAATTAATGTATTATTTAACTCAACAATGGTGTCTTCTCCATAAAGCATGTCTAATCATATAGGCGAGTTTAATGGTGGGGTTAGGTTTACAAATGGTTTAAGATATCATGTAAGACCGGTCACCTTCTTGGTTTGTTGACCGATAACTCCACTCATCATGTTAAGGAAATCTGAAACCGAAACAGAAATGAATGTAAGACTTTAATCTGTATGTTGCAAATGTTACACTATAAAACATCAATAAAACGAAAGGTCGTGAAAAGCTACAAATATAAAATGCCATGGAAAAAGCGTAGAACCCAAACGCAATCCGTAGTTATGCGGTTCTTACACAAGATCCTTTATTACCCCCCCCCCCCCTATATTTGCTTTTCAGAGTTTTCTGCTTTTTTATTCAAGGATTGAGATTCACGTTTTAAATCTGTTAGTAACAAAAAATGAAACCCTTTAATTATGAGAGGCTTTGACTTAAAGTAACAGGCAATGAAGGCAACCTGTTCATATTAAAATTAACAGTGATTACAATTCAGCAGTTGTCTTTACATAAGCCTAGACAAAAAGGCTGCGCAAAACGGACAGACAAACGTCATCGTGATAGGCCCTTTCGAAACAGACTCTGTTTAGTTAGCATTCCGTTTACAATTTGTTCAATGCTGAGAAAGAAAATTAAACTTAAAAAAAAAATCAGTTTAAAGTGTTATCATTATACATAGCCTGAACTGATTTCCAACTCAACTCTTGCAAGTGAACATCAGGTATTGTTCAAAATCTGGTTGAATCCTGTACGCCTCTACATGGGCAGGCAGAGCCGTTTAGTCGCTTACTGAATCCTGGGGCACATTTGCGATGTTCCCCATTTGCCTCAAATGAGTAATTAGCACGTTTGGAGACAGGCACATACCCCCCCCCCTTTCCAAAATATTTTGCGCCAGTCCTTTTATTGCAAAGCTTGAACAGTAAACCCGTCTTCTTCATAAAATTTTTAGGTGCGGTTAAAAGGGAGGCCGGTTTATTTTATTAGTCGTGACCCCCATGTAGTCCCGCAAAGAGAAAATGCTCACAATATCTACAAACGCGGTTTACCTTAAACTTATGTTAGAACGACCAAATACACACTGTTGCTGTTGTTAAATATTAATGCTTTCTCGTTATTGGAAGTACATAATAGATTTCCAAAGATTTAGGGCGGGGGGGGGGGGGGGGGTTCACGGACACCACGTTAGTTTCCGTCGACTTCCATCTGCAAAAAAAATATTCTGGAATCGCAGCAGACAAATTTTAATTATTCTCGTGAACCTGATGATTATAACTCACCCTCTAAGTATATCCTGCCTGTGTCCACCCCCGCCTCCCTCATCATCTGGTTGACGTCTTTATTGGTCACCCTGACCCCAAGGCTGATAAAGGTGTCCTTTAGCTCCACGGCGTCGATGTATCCACTCCGGTCTTTATCCATCGCGTTAAACAGCTGACGGAGCTCAGCTTGCTCCGGCTGTCTCTCCGCACGAGTCTCCAGTAACTTCACGAACTCGTCATAGTCGATTTTCCCATTTCCTTTTTTAAATAAGAAGAAGGAACCAATTAACTAAGTGAAATTATGACAGATTTTAATCACAGCATTGTCTTAGCCTTGCTCGTGACTGAATTATAGGAAAAACGTATTGATCAGTTACTGATGGAGGGATTAAACCGGCGTAAACCTCTTTGCATAACGTTTAGGGCAAACATTTAAGCAGCGTTACCATTGGCCTTTCTGGGTACATTTTCTTTTCTTCATATGTGCGAAATCATACCAAGATAATGAGGATTTTTACCGACTTGATGATCTGTGCCAGAAAGAAATTTGTTTACAATACTTTTATATATAGCATATAATTATTATTTGGATGGGAAGCATTGAATATTTGTTGAAAATATGAAACACATGTTTTGCTTAGTGTTCCCGAAACGAAGCATGGACATCTTTCTCAAGAATTTGGGGTTGCAAAAATTAAATGTTTAAAAAATGGAATTATTTCATATATATATATATATATATATATATATATATACATATTTACAGTTGTATATAGTCATCATTTGTTGCAAAAACTATAAATGTATATATATATATATATATATATATATATATATAAATTATAAGGGTATTAGACTTATGATTCTTTAAATAACAATGAGATATAAAGTCACGTATGTTCTTTTTTAAATGATTGTTTAAGTAGAGACGAGTCAAAACGGTTATGCTGCCAGCTACGGAGAGGATACTGATACTTAAAACTGTTTTCTTAATTAATATTGACCTGGAATAAAATAATTCCTAATGCCAAATAAAACCCGTTTGACTTTTAATTAGCATCACAATTGATGGGTTACGGCTGGCGTAATGAATCATTGAAGCAGAAAATAAAATCACGGAGAACAGTGTTTTTTCCCATTGTTTCATGTATACGAATCCTTCCCTTTTGCATACTGAAACCAAACTGAACTTGGCGGCCAAAATTATGAGTCAGCCGAACCAGGTAAATACAACGTGATATCCCATTAACTCAAATAGGCCAGTTAAACCGTAAAGGCGGTCTTAACAGTTAAATGCCGTGTCGGTGTACAGTATTCGAAACTTCGTTCCCATCATGCAATTTTCTCTGGACCCAAAAGCGTTTTAGCCAAGTTTTTTTAGCCATGTATACGACAAGGGATTATAGATCTGAAAGCTTACTTTCAAATACGGTAACAAAGACGGCTATTGTTTTTGTAATGTGACGCGTTGGTGTGGCATTCGAACTGAAGGGACAAGCGTGACTTAACACGTCATATTGGATTTTGATTTTGACAAGCTTGGGATGCTCCCCGTGTTCGTCTTGCGACGACGGTAATAATGTATGTAAAGATATAAGGAATGAAAACCTCTCAGTACATAATACTGCATTATACTGGTTCTATCTACCAATTCCACAACACATCTTTTGGATATGCAATGTTTACCGGAATTATTTCTTAATAGGGCCTTGGAATGTACAATGGCGTTAATTTATCTTCAAGGGTGAAGTGGGGGGGGGGGGGGGGGGGGGGGGAGGGGGGAGGAAAGGCGTATGAGGCGTATGAAGGAATCAAAGTTGGGATACGTTTTATTTTCTTTGTGACACATTTTAAATACCTTACAATTAAGTAAAAGGTTGAAAAAAATGACATGACATATTATGTGTCCAGTTTATCATTATTATACACTATGTTTAGATATATAATATTTCAAAGTAACCTCAAAAATTGAACAAAAGTCTTTATTTCTAATTATTAATATATTTAATTACAAATACATAAATTTTATTCTCTGAATATTGGGGGGGGGGGGGGATGATTACATTGACCGAAAGTGTGCCGGGGGGGATATACTTTCACCAGTTTATTTACATAAAATAATGCAGCATTCATTATTTATAAATTATAGAGAAAATATAACGTATCAATGAAATCCTGTAGTTTTAAACGTATTTTAACACATGGAAGTAATTGTTTTTTTTTTTAATAATTATTGGTTAAAAAACCCTCTTTATTAAGTTTATATAAAAACCCTCTTTATTAAGTTTATATAAGTTGCTTTCCATAAAGCCCTCCGCTCATTGGGTGGAATTTCATCTGCCCCATTCGGAGTCTTTCCGAAATCAATAACAACCCATTGAATCCAACTGCTACCTCGCTGTTACAAGTTATAACTTATATAAATTTAAAACAATGGCTACATATGTTTTCTTTCTTTGTTGATGTACCAGGCGTCGCGGATACGTGTCCCTAGTGCAGTAGTTAAGTTCTCTTGAGAAAAGGACGTTCCGGGCAGCCTCGGTGGTTTATAGTTATGAAAAAATCAAATTGACCAGAAATAAGTTTCGACCGAAGCTATGAAGGCTTACCGTCCAAATCCACTTCTTTAAAAAGTCCATCAAAGTGTTCATCATTGATGTACTGTCCGAGGCCCTGCATCACTGTCTCCACCTCCGCTCTGGTGATGAACCCGTCTCTGTCCTTGTCAAACAGGGCAAAGGCGATCTTGAACTCTGTAAACCATGAAGTATTAATACTTTATTATATAATTTGAGTTAAAAAATATTCTCTTAAACGTTATACATAATGTAAAGAGAAACACACCGTGATAGTTTATATATTTACACACACACACACACACACACACACACACACACACACATATATATATATATATATATATATATATATATGATGGTTTTATATGAGGGCGTGTTTAACGGATATATGACAGTTTAATTATAATATTCTAACATGCATTGATTTTATTTGGTATCAGTCCTTTGTTGTTGAGATTAAGATTTCGGAAAGGTTCTCAAATACAACATTTACATTACAGTTAAGGCTACAATTTCACAATCTTTACCAAATTTTCAACTGAAATAGAGGGAGTTTAGTAGAAAATAATGTAAATAAATATATGCTATATGTTTGAAATCTGAGATTGTAACTAACAGAGTGAATTATAGGTGTAAACACCCAATGAGTCTTAAAGTGTTCCTTTGAGCGATTTGGTGTTATGTATCGATATAAACGAAGCGACAGTATCACTGGTTCCTGATGCAGTCCTATAATTAGCACGGAAAATAAATAATTTATTTTACAGATTACCATGGCTACATTGGCTGTTCTAGGCAACATATTTGATTAAATTTAGTCCTATAAGTATCGTTCTTTTAAAAAGGAAATAATTCGTAATTTAATACTGATTACCACGCCTGCATTTGCTTATTACAGGCAAGATGTTTGATTAATATTAGTCCTATTTATACTGTAGTGAGAATCCTGCCGTTTTTTATGATGTCATAATCTATAGATAAGTATACACAGCATATAAAAAGAGGTTGTTCGGTTCCATTAATATACGTCATTAATATACGTACCAGCCCTCTGCTCTGGGTTGTACTTGGCATCAGCCTGTAACATAATTAAAAGAGTGTACAATTGTAATCATAACAGTGCAGTTTCACCACCGGCCCACACTCTCACACCTGGAGCTATACTTATCCATTACTGATAGTTATATAGACCCCCCCCCCCCCCCACACCCCAACGGTTTACCTCAACCAGTGGTTCCATTGTTAATAAAGTTAAACTTGTCTTTAAGTGCGTGGGCACGAAATAAAACATGTGATAAAGATGACAATCAAATCCATATTAAATTGCGTCACTGTCAAACTTATCCTCTCATAATTATATATATATATATATATATATATATATATATATATGTGTGTGTGTGTGTGTGTGTGTTGAGTCGAATCACATCTGTAGCCGGCTGATTGGCAAAAGATGTAGGCGAAAGATTAATATCAACATATTTTAAGATTCTATCATGTGCTTTGTATTTTGGTAACTTTTAAATTCACCCATCCTTGATATCTTCTATCCTTGAAATGTTATACAATATTAGTACACACTATAAGTCATAGAATGTAAGGTGCCGGGGACCATCCGAAAGATGCCGACGTCTGACATGTTGGTATGGCCTCGTCGCGTGTCATTTGTGGGTGAGAGAAACACAAAGCTTTTCAGGGGCAAAATCCACAATAATATTTTTGTTAAATTTTGTTTGGGGCCTGTTTCGGCGGGAGCAGAGGCCACAAGGTGGTACATGTATAATGAAGACTGATCCCCAAGGAGTCGGGCTGCCCTGGAGCGCTTCCGATAATTATGCTTCCGGTCTAGCCTGGCTCCCTCCAACTGGTGCAGTTGTGCAACTGTTTTCAAAGATCATCCTTAATAAAATACTGCTAGAATAGTTGGAAGGCATATTGACAGCGACAGTTGTCAGATCTCAGAGGGAGCAAGAACGAGTATTTATCCATCTAGGCTCATGGATAAATCAGTTGTTTAACAGCTTGCGTTAATAATGTACCAGTCTGCCGTTTAACAGCGTTCACCTGGTCCCTAGAAGACAGGTTTAAAATATGTCGTTATCGCAAGCAGTAAATCTGAAAAAGTAATGCCGTCTGCATGAGGTTTACTTCTCAACTAGAGAAACTTTAGCACTCCATTCCAAATAAAATGGGCAAAAAACGTCTTTGAGTATATTTTTGTTCGAAGCACGACATCGCTTGGAATTAAAATTCTTTTCCTGGCTGTTGATAAAAATTCTTTATCTGGACGGTCTCTTTCAGATCAAAGTATTTTCTACAGGGCCAGCTCCCTTCAAATCAGCATTCATTTCCGCGTGTGCACCGAGGTACATCTAAATAAAGTAGGCAAATAGGTTTAGTAATGCAGACATGGAATCGATATTTAGACATCAAATGAGTCAGAGTTAACGCCGAGCGAGCTTTAAAGTAAAGACGAACCTGTGGCGCGAAGATTACCACGTGACGCGAGCTTTCATTCCCCAATTTCCCGTTACTTTACAATGAACTCACGGCCGCTGCGCTGCAAGAAAATCTAACGCGCGCATGTACATTTATGAGCCCGAACAATAAACCTTGGTTCTATTTGTAGCTAATCTCTTGACATCGGCCTTCATTTCCTGGTGATTTTCAACAACAAGGACAGGGATTTAGTTATATCAGTATTCGTGATCAGGAATTTATACGAAGTTTATTACTTGTTTGGAGATTTGTACATAAGCCATACAGGAGATATCTTTCTTACCTCCAAACTCAAGCCTGGTAATGCAAGCCGCTTGGTCATCATCTGAATGAATTCTGAAAAAAAACTTTCATAAATAACATCAGTAAAAATATCCATATATACTTAACGCAGTATCAATAGAGAAATGGGGAAGTTTCATCAAAAGCCCGGACATAAAAATTCCGCGATAAATCTTTAAACTAAATCTCGTTTTAAAATGACACAACATTCAGGATATTATTGGAAATCTTTGACGATTTTACAACATCTGGGCAATATCCTCATCTTGGCTACATTTCTGTAACCATATGCTTTCCTCTTGTTGTTGTACCTCATTTTTTTCTGCAGGTGTAAGCTCGGCTAATTTAGTATACACTAACAAAAATAAGGAGGTATTTGTCTGTTGCGCAACAGAAGCCCTACAGTACTCATGTTTGGACTGAATGTTACTTTGCCGATTGCGTGTTCACATAAAATAGTCCTATAGTGCTTTAGTAGCAACAGTTGTCCAGTTATTTAAGACTGACTTTAAATAATTGAATCGCTTCTTTCTAGTCTTCCTTTGAGAGCTTCTAAAAGGCAATCTCTTAAATAATTTAGATTCCTTGTCGAAAGAAAAACAATTAAATTTAATTTAATTACTACCAGCCCCGCCAGCGGTGCTCAGACAAAATGCCAGCTTTCTAAATATAAGAAAATTTTCCATTCCCCTCCAGTGGTAGTGATTAAAGAGCCGGCCATAATAATGATGTGACCTATCCACCTATTGTTAGCGGCAGATTACTTCTTCGGTTTCAAATGTTTTGCATATACATGTTTTCAGTGATGAAATCCATCTAATTCAAATGTAATTAGCAATTTCTCGGTGTTGTCTGTGTTCTTTTTCCTCTATAGTTTGTGTGAATTAATGTCTCCTTCTTCTCTCCAGTAATACAGGAATAAAGACAGAACTAAAGGTTCAGTGTCATGGATAATGGTATAACCTTACCTCATTGATGACAGGATTTTCTTCAGTCCAAGGCTGTGTATATAAAGATGAAGACGTAACGATAGGCTTACCTTTGAAATTGATACGGCCGTCACCATCCACGTCGGCTTCTGTAACCATCAATTGAGCATCCTCATCCGTCAGAATGTCTCCAAGTTCTCCCATCGTCCTCTTGATATCCTCGGCGTTGATGAACCCGTCTCCGTCAGTGTCGAACACCTTGAAGGCCTCCCGTATTTCATCCTCCGCGCTCTGCTGTTTGCGATGTCCGGAAATCCAGTCGTAAAAGACCTCGAACGATACCTGGCCCTTACCTAGCCGGGATGTATGTCAGTGTGTAAGGCATGCAGACACAACACTCAAAGCCACGGTTAGTGAACATACACACATGCACAGCTAGAAAATAACTCTGGTACACATTTCTAGTAATAAGCGAGTTATTTTGGTAGAAACATGAAGGATTGAAACTGTGAATGTGTTAGCTTGTGTGTTTGTGAGAGAGAGACAGATAGGGAGAGGGAGGAGTTTATAGATTTGTAATGTCGGATGCTCTAGGAAATGCATCAAGCAAGTCCCACATCGAGCAATTAAAATTCTACTTAGACGCCCATCCGCTATGTCACAAGACGGCTAGACATGCTTTCAGTTTGCTTGCTGAGCGCGCATGTGTATGTGTGTGTATGAGAGAGAATTAATTATTACACACGCGTAGTTCATGAGCATGCCTCAAACTTTATGAAAAAAAATAGAAGTGATGGGAGATTTTCACCTTTTTGCCTACATGGGTATACATTGAAACCCTTCTCTAATATCAACATGTGCTTAAATAATCTACAATGACTACAACATTTTCCTGCATCAATGTGTAGTTGTACAGACGTGATTAACGAGTAATCCATGGCTATAATTATATATCATACGGGCGTGTTTTGCAAAAAATACATTAACATCAGCATACGAAAAAGAACAGGCCTCTGGTAAAATAGTTGCCCTAATTGTATAAATCGGCAGTTAATAACAACGGTTCATCTAGCGATTCTGGGTACAGTTCACGGGCCCGGGTGGAGCCCTAAAAATTACTCCTCTTAATGAACGGGCGGAAAAGAGTTGTGAAAAATTCATACTCAGGGTTTAAAACGTTCCTTAATATGGTAAACACGGGGCTCATCTGTGTGTAACACAGAGATTATCAATACACTGTCTGTCAGAATCAATGGAGCCTGCCATGGGCGCGATAATGGTCCACGGAGACGCTCTAATAGCGGTAAAGAAGGCGCCGCCAAAGGTTTTATTAATTGTCTGGGAATAAGGACAGGGTAACAGCATCTCCGTAGGCTTTTTTGGTCTTTTATATGTGAAATGACACGACTCCCGCCATGGTAAATTAATTGTGCCGCACAGATGTAATATTAACCTACAGGATCTGGTAACTGCGCATTAAAAATGCCTCCATGCAGGGCGGTTACAATAACTAAAAGAACCACATGCATATAGAAAATACACATATAATTTTCAAGACATCATCTGTCTAGAATTTGAATTGAAACTCAATACAGAAAGCAATCCATCAAAATAGTTGATCTTCAGACACCTGATAATTACTCGACGTGCAAAATGAAATATAATAGCAAACAAGAAACATGTTGTGACGTCTATCTTTATCAAAGTACAACAAATATTCAATGACCATAAATAGCAGCATGATCATTTCTTGTTTTATCCAGTTTCTCACCGTCGCCGCTTGAGAACTGAGACGTATCTATTTAGGAATGTAGTTTAATGCGTGGGTGTGTGGGGTTTGTCGTGCAGATGGTCATATAGCTTCAGATAGGCTCTCATGCACGTTCCATGGCCTAATAGTGATTATGCATGGCCCGTTAACATGGATAATAAACCCATGTACGACAGAGCTAAGGATTCCCAAATGTAAGATAATAATATAATGAAACATCGGCTTAATGAACGTTCATGGGTTTTAAAACAGATTTTGCATCTTAGGCGAAACGGAATAAGAACCTATTTGAAGTGCGATCGTCTTTTTTCAGTAGCGCCACCTGTCGAGTAATTTACCATCAATGTCGACTTGGTGTATCATCTCCCGTATATCATCTTCTGAAGCCTGTTGTCTTAAATTCCTCATGACCGACCAGAGTTCGTCCGTGGTGATAAATCCATCTTTGTCCTTATCAAATATATCGAAAGCTTCCCGCAGATCTAAAAAGATAAAACAGTCTTAATAAATCATGAGGTAATATTTGCGAATCCTAGACGTATATATATTAAGACACATAAAATTGAATAATAGTATTCCTTACTCAGCTCCGCCAACGAAGGAGGGAAGGGCCATATGCTCAGCCTTGCTCATCAGTCTAATTGTCCGCAAACAATTTCAAAAGGTGCTAAATGAATGGAATGATGTGTACAGATGTACCAAGGGACAGTCGCTGGGTCGGACTGATAAAATTTTAGGGCGGAATTGGATGCTGATCCATTTAATATCGTTGGCGGAGGTACGGCCCGCTTACTGCCCTCAGCATTAAAAAGAGGATGCGGATACATTTTATATCGTTGGCGGAGGTAAGCGTATTTTGAGCTGCTTGAGGTTTCCTATGTTACATGCACCTCTTCAATCAATGCACCGAACAGCACGGTAGCTGTATGTTATCAATCCATTAACTGTACATGATTGACAGAGATGATAAAAGTAAAATGCACTGATGACACTTGGACATCCGACCACTACTGAATCAGAGAATCATGTAAAAATTATATGCTAAAAAATCATGCGATATAAATAAATAACAAGGGACCCATGGGTCACGGCGCTCAGCTGATCATGATTGGACTATAAATGTTTCTCCACTGTGATACTATATCAAGTCGATAAAGCTTATGAATATCATGGACATGTTGGGCTATTATAAAGGAATGTAATGTAATTTGTGAGTAAATGATAAATGAAATTACCTGACTGATGGATTAATAGAGTCAAATATAGTGGTTTATTTTTTATTTATTTAGGAGGGGTTGAAAATTGTGATATATTTGAGCAAATATGAATGCAATGACAGCAGTAATAAGCAGTAGTAGAATGATGATAAGGCTATTTGTTGAAGGATCTAAAGTGTATGGTAGTCTGCTTGCTTTCAATTTGACAGATATGATGTTATGATTAACTATGCTGATGAAGTGATTCATGAATTTGTGACTGTATGACACAATATCTCTTTAGTCTTGACAAGGTACATTATTGTGATGCCCACTATGTCTACATATTACACAATACTGACATAATTTCTGGCATGTACATAGGTACCTATGGACGAATAGTTATACAAAATATTAAAGTATGAATATATCTGATTCATCTTGTTCTTGCTTACTGAGGCTGACTTTGGGATGGGGTTCGGAGAAGGGAAAAGTGAGGGCAGCACGAAGGTGGATGTAGAAATATTCTATTGTAATGTTTTTCATTTATATAAGAATATGAAAAGCTAAGAGGAAAGGGGCCCTCCTACTTGGTTACAGTAAAGTTCTAAATATATGATTGCAATTAATACTCTGACAAGACTGTCATGTAGAAAAACAGTAAAAGTTTTGAGATACTGTGATGCATATGAAAATTCACAGATGGACAGGCAAGTTGACAGAATGGACTAATACCTTTATTTCACTTTCAAGGGAATAATGCATTTAAGTTTATATATAATCCTATTTTTTTTAAGCATATCCACTTTTTCCATTAAGAAGTTTATATCTGAATCATTCTTTTATTCACAGGTTTTATCAATTTTTAATAAAAAAACCTGAAAATATAAGTTAAAATCTTAGAATTGTTGCAAAAGTTGCAATCATTATATATACTGAGTAAAAAACTGAAACTATAAGTTAAAATATTAGAATTGTTGCAAAAGTTGCAATCGTCATATATCCAGAGTGTAGCTCATATTGGGTCATATTATGCATACACATATATTTTATTATTTTTACATCATAAATGTTTAAACTGAATTTAAAAGAAAATAATGCCACAACATGGCATCACAAGAATATTCCTTGAATCACTATTAAAAAGTTTTGCACATTGGAGTTTTCAGTACATGCTTAATTTTATTCACCAAAATAAAATAAAAGATTCAGTAAATTTGATAAAATAAAACATCTTTTCAAATAAAGTAAACACACTGTTGGTTGAATGAGGGACAAACAATATCATTGTGCTAATTACTATCCCAGTTTTAATTTATTACTGGAATTAATACTCAATTTCACACCTGGTGAAGTTTTTACTCCTCTGAAGTAAGGAATTACTTATCTCATGAACATCCACACTTTCATAGCAATACACCACTTTGTGGACACAATTAAATGTACACTTTAATCACTGTAACCCTGGTGGTAAAATACAAAATCTAAAATGTAGCATAGCCTAGAATAAGAATGAATCAAATACAGAAAATAATAAAATTCATCTAGTTTATGCACCTGCTGGGGGGGGGGGAGTGCAGGGCAGAGGGGAAGCCTGCTGGTAGTGGCCAAGCTGACCCAAGGCAAGCTGCCTGGGGTGGGTTACATAATGCAAGTGAAGGCTGTACTACTAGGTGGGCTAGATGTAAACAACACTTGACATGGTGTATGAAAACATGAATAAAAGCTATTCTTTCCAATCAATTTCTTTGAAATTTCAGATTTTGAAAGATTAAATCCTTATGTATATATGCTGTAAAAATTAAATCAACAGTGCCAAAGTTGGACAAAAATTCAAGGTATTGATTTTTTATTTATGCTAATAACTTGAAAAATTTGCAAAATTCAGATCTAATTTTGGGTAAACACTTGAATCTTGATTAAATAAAGTTATATTCCTGAAAAAAAGTCTCTAGGTTCAGCAATTCTCATGTTAGGTGAGTAAACATATTTCCTGATTTTTAAAAAAATTGCATTATATTTTGCCCCATAACTTCAAAATAATACCCAATACTGACCTAATTTTTGGTATGTTCGTAGAAAATGTATGAAAGAAAGTGAATACTAAATACAATCAAAACCAGATCAGTGGTTTTGATATTAGGCAGCCTTGAAGTGTAACAATGGCTTTTTTTATGGAAAACGGAGTTTTTTTTCCTTAATATCTCAAAGGAACGAAGTCCTAATGACCAAATTTTTGGTATGGTAGGAGATTTTGGGGACATCTAAAATTATACCAACAGCCTGGGGAGCATAGAGATGTGCACTGAATGACCTACAGTCATCAAAGTGGACTGTTTGACAATGTAAGGGAATACAACAAGAGCCTCCAAAAAAATTCAATAACTAGCCTAATTTTGCAGCTTTTATTTTCAAATTTCAGATTTTAACAGATTAAATCCTTATGTATACATGCTTTGAAAATTAAATCCACAGTACTTACAGAAAAAAAACGTGCCGTGGCCAAAGTTGGGCAAAATTTAAGGTACCAATTTTATATTTTTGCCAATATTTAAAAAAAAATTACCAGATTTTGATCTAATTTTTGGTATACAATTTAATTTCGATTAATTAAAGTTGTATTACTGGAAAAAAGTCCCTACCTTTAACACTTTTGGTCTTAAGTGACCAAATATCTTCCTGATTTTTTTACAAAGTCCATTATGTTTGGGCCCATAACTTTTTTAAATTATAAAAAACTGACTTAATATCTGGCATGTACATAGAAACTATATAGAGGAATATTTATGGTTAATATGAAGAAAACCAGATGAGTGGTTTTGATATATGGCAGTCCTGAAGTGTGAAAATAGATTTCTAATAAAAAATTGAGGTTTTTCCTTAATATCTCGAAATAACGAAGTCCTATTGACCCAATTTTCGGCATGGTAGGAGATTTTAGGGACATCTAACTGTATGCCTAATTTCAAATTCGTAGGTCCAACGGTGTCGAAACGTGCCAGTCTTACGGACGGACATCCAGACGGACAGACGGACGGACGGATGGACAGACAGACGGACGGACGACGGACAATGGACCACGACTATAGCTCAGATGACTTATAGTCAGCTGAGCTAAAAATTACTGATTACTGATTAAAGGATCTTCTTAGATGACAAAGCTTATATTCCACGTCAAAGACATTTAAATGCATGAAAATGGAGCCATCCATTTTTAATTAAAGCATCAAACAAAAACACTTCTCTGTTATGTTATGTTTATTTTCGTGTAATGTTTATTTCACTTTGATGTACACTGAACTGTACTTAACCAGAAGGCTAAAAAAGCAGTTGTCCGTGTGTGGTATATATGTCTATATGTGTACATTTATAATCCTATCTTATTTTATGATGAAAAGAATGGTGACAGAATTTCTTAAATATTAGAAATCAAAATTCATTTTATAACATATCCTAAAAATACAGGACTTTTCTAAATGGTTAAAAGAAATATCAATATTTTAAACCCCCCGTTGTAATATTTAAGGGACATAATCAGGAGTAATATTATTCCTATTTTTTCACACTGTCAGTTCAGTCAGTTCATACAAACAATTCCCAGCAAAACCATTCCAGCACACAGTCTCATTTCCTCACATGCGACTGTTAAACACCTTATTATAGCCCTCGTATTTGTAAACACAGTCTGTTTACCATAACAAGGCTGCCTGACCGGAGGTCTGATTAATAGGGCAACACGCGGTGTTTCAGCCGATGGGAACATGTATTACATTTTTTTACCCAGTCAGTCATGGCATCTATTGATTGGCACGTATTGTGGCTTCGCGCAGCGCACGGCTCGACGCACTGTGTTTATGCTGACACCTGCGATCGCGCCCGGTTCATTGTTTTAACACTCATGTACAGGAGTAAGCAGACGGTTTCAAGGCAATATTTTTGCAGGTACAAATTTATTTAAAAGGGAAGAAGCTATTTTTCCTGTTAACTCAATATGCTTCATAGGTAATTGGGCTCCTTTAACCTTTCCGGGCAAGTTTTGAGTATATAATTGACGAGGTATAATCCGAACGTTGTTCTTTAAACGATAAAATTCCTAAGCCAGGTCACAACCCGGGACTCCGAAAACCTAACAATCCAATCTTACGTGTGCGACAAGGTATGGTGTTCAATGATTAATAATTTAATAATCGGTTCACCAAACTCAGTTCAACTTTTAATTTGGCTTCCACTGTGCCTTTATACAGATATCCTAATCTATATATAGACTGACTTTCATGAACTGGTTTTGATAAATAAAATCTGTTTCACAAAATGTCATGTTATATAAATCAAATACGTACACCTATTCGCAACACCCCATGTACTACTTTTAAGGTGTCATGTAATATGATTCATGATATAATTTCAAGGGAATATCTTCCAAGAATAATATCCCCTAAACAGTTTTATCTGCAAAATAATTCATAGTCAATGCAGACATAAGGGAAAAAATAATGGTAGTTATCACATTAACTTTTTATCTTTATGTCCTGAGAAATTACAGTCTTAATCCAGAAATAATATATTAAAAAAATATTTAAATGGTATCCTTCACTTTGCTGTTGGACACTTAAAAATAATTCGAAGATGTGTTTTCGTATATTCTTTTCATAACATAATTACCGATGAAATAATTACGGTATCCTGATTAACAAACAGCTGATACATGACACCAAAAAATGACAGTGAACAGGAGGGGTAAATGTTTACCTAGAAAAAGAGAATCGCAAGCTAAGTGCTCAAAACTTCGGTCATTTCAAATGGATGTGCCGAAATGCATCACGTATGACATATAAAAAAATACAAAAAATAATCATATTCAGTAAATTATGTACAAAATTATCCTTTTCTGTTATGTATGAGACAGCAGAAGTTAAAATGACCAAGGGTGGTGATACTGATGATAAATGTCTCACCGAAATAAAGAAGGGTAAAAAATCAGCTCTGTTGAAGTCATTATTTTTTGGGGGGAGAATTTAATTTCCGATATCGCACGACATAAATAAACCAGGATCATGTATGGGAAGAGAACTCTGCCCACAGGTGCCTCTGGTGAATTAGAATCTTGATGCCTTATCGGAAATAAAACTTTCCCTTTGAAGATTGAGCGAGGGACGCAGAACCATTGCTCCAGCTTTGCCGACTGGTAGGAAGCCATGGTAGAAAAAACTATAAAACTAGTCCAGCTTTCAAGAACTACATTAATAGGGTGTTTTATTTTCATGTTTTCAAGGCTGTTCTTTTGTTTCAAAGGTATCTTGTTCTTGCATCTGTGTCTATTTGAGCCTTTCCAAAAAGAAAAAGAAATCCATAGGAGTCTGGTAATCGCTTTGTCTTTTACTCAGACTGGAAGAATTACATTTTTGCCAAACTTCAGTTCTTGTGCTGAGGCTTTGAACATTTTACCCCCCCCCCCCCCCGCGTGAAAAACATCTTGGATTTACTGTGTCTATGGCACCGGGTATTGTTTTCCTTGTACTGTGTTTTCTATCAAAACCTGTTTGTCACGTGATGCGCTGATAAGAGACGTAATAAAATATAGATGTCGCATTTTATTGCTGAAGCTGTTAACCAGAGTAAAATTGTTTGAGTCTTTAAATCTGCTGTTTTGTTGGATTCCAGTGGGCTGTCAGTAAAATATTGCCTCCAGGGACTTAATAAAAGGAAATAGGAAAAAATCATCATTTGATTTCATTACCATTTTGTTTGATTTTTCTTATCTCGAAAGAACGAGAGCGATCGTAATAGCCAACAACAACAAGCAGACTGCCTGCGCGACTTTAAACGTCATTGTGACGCAAGTATGGTAGAAAATACACAAACAAATTTAACATTAAACTTCATTTCTTTTTTTACTTGATTTTTCAAATCTCGAAAGAACGAACGAGGTATTTGTGTTGGCGATCTTAATAGCTGTCATTGAATATCTGAACGACTGTAAACAGCAATATGGCGCCAATACAGTCGAATACACATAAATATATACATGGATGCCGTTCGCATGAAGCAATTTTTAAAGACTTGTCAAGTTACTGTAGTGTGCCTATGGCGCTCTGTGGTAAATTCCAGTATTTGTGTAAAAACACGTCTAACTCAGAACTTATGAAGTACCATGTGTATACATATATTTCGTGACTGGGCTGCTACAAGAACATATATGTAAACCGTTCCTTGATTCCCATGATTCCTAATATCATAAACGATTATTTACCTGAAAGCATAACGCCATATTGTTGGTTTCAAAACACAGTAAGGTTTTCCTCTAATTGATAAATATCTTTTTCTCTGATATGTATTTTCATACACGCAAGCCATTTGTTAGATGTACTTTGAAACTGCAGCCAGTATATCAAAAAACGTTGGACTGACAGGGTAACAAGTGCAAGTAGTGAATTCAATCATTCATTGCACACTATTATTTCTACTTACTTTGGTCCTGTACGCCTATGGCATACCAATCCAAACATTACTATGTTGATTTACTAGTAGCTAAAAATGTCACACTTTAGGACGGGACATCAAACAACAACGTCTCAACTCACACTGCAAACACACATACGCACACGCCTCCCGATACATTGTGTTATGCTGAAGCTTAACGTCACATAGATGTATTATAGGTTTACTTTCAAGTAAAGAGCACCTCAAACAGTGGAGATACCTATGGTCTGTATCTGTGGCACCGTACCACAGACAATGGAACAGGGGCCTTTGAAATGTCCTGTGCTGGATAAAAAAAACCAGGTTCAGATCCTCTACAGGTATATAATGGTATTGCTAAAACAACAGATGGCCTGAGGGTGTGGTCGGCAGACCTGCAAGGTACCATAAGACAGTGACTGACACATGTATGTACTGGGTAAACCCCCTAACGGTCGCGTCTGGGGTGTAGACCAGACATACCTGTCCTTTCTGAGAGGTCACCGTAAATGCGCCGGGCAACGGTCTACTTTGATGTTTAAGACGTGAGAGAAGGAGGTTAATTTGTGTTGACAACAGTCACGTGTCAAGGGCTGTAGCAAAAGGCACCGAAACAGATTGGTTCCACCTCCACTGCATGTTCCTGTCTGGTAATTTTGTCTAATTGTCTCCGCCATATTGATGGCTTAATGTTCAGACAGTACTGAGATGTTCTTACATTTCTACTCATGAATGATCAGCTTTATATTTTATTTTAATTTTTGCAAGATATTTGCTTCAACCACATGCGAAAAAAAAAATGTTTTCCAAAAAAAAAGTGAAGAAAATTGAGGCGGATTAGGACTCGTTGTTATGGAAACTGTAGAACATGCGAAAATCCTGAAAAAAAGAATATTTCATCTACACCTTAACGTTCCTGGTGGTAATAAGTTTTATTGTAATACTTTTATATAATTCATATTATTATTATTATTATTATTATTATTATCTTCACATATTTTGTATTAAGCCTTATAAGCTTTAATTACACCATATTGAACGTCAAACTATACTATTCATCGACATGGCATACTTTATTTGTTTTGTTTTTTTATAAAATTATATATGCCATGGAATGTTGTTTAAGAAACATATCTTTTCTAGTAAATCTGGAAATAAGATCATGAGTCTTATGTTAAAACATGTCTGATTATCCTAGAACTAAGGCAAATGAATTTACAATGAAAAGCGCTATCAAATTCTGGTTCAGATAATGCAAATACAGTCTTGTACGTTTTAATCTCACTCGCGTCTATATATAGAATAATCTAGTGTGGAGTAGTAACGGTTAAAAGGACTACCGCAGGCGTCTCTGAAGCAAGCCGGAGTCCTGATTAAGATTTTGTCACCGTTTCGTGATAGTTTTCAACAGTGATTTCAGTAAAATAATATTTATTGCGCACAATCATTTTTGTAATTTACGAGAGAAATGTGTACGACTGTTTCAGTTAGATCTTCCAGTTTATTTAAGAGCAACTATTTAGATGCTTTTCTGTGCAGTAAGTTCTGATGCCAAAGACAAAGCACACCAAACTCCCAGATGGTCTCTTAAACAAAGAGTCAAGTCAGCCTGGAGAGTCTGCATGGTGCTCATCACAGGAAACACTAGAGCCCACAGGGCTGATCACTGGATTTAAACCCGGTGGTATACAAACATTAAATATGAAAGATTTCGGTCTTGGCAAACACATATGATCTGGAGGGGATGGCGTGTGTTATCCCAATAACGAGAGCCGTCATAAGCGCACCTGTGTGCCGTCCTGACCAATATACTGTAACATGCCTCTTCTCTTTTTAACGTAATAGGAAACAAGTAGGTCTTCATCTATTATTCATCCAATTCCTGTCTATTCTAGGCGGAAGGATTAGAGACATCTGTCACAAGGACTATATGACCGGCGTAGTCTCCATAAAGGGTAACATAAAGACGGAACCACAGTCGGATGAATACATTCAAAGCTCAGATGAACTACATTACCTCTATAGCTTAGGGCGGATTATATGTGAACGTATAAAAACTAAGCCAGCGGACCCACCTTTTTATGACAGTGGTATTAACCTCCGGATATAACATACTGAGGGGTTATCTGGATTTTTTTCTAGGAACAGTTGGTAACTCTTATGGGAACTCATAAAGAGAGATATTTGATATATGGTACCTTAATAAAAATTAATAATGTGATGATTTTATGCACTCTTCCTGTACAGTACAGAAGCAATTAAGACACCTTGGCAATTTTTCTAATCTAAAGTGCTAGAACAGATCGTGAAGAAATATGAAAATTTTAAGGAGAGTTATATCAGCCCTTTTTGCCGTTTATCAAGCATAAGCTTGACTTTAAGAGTGAACAATTTTGGAAACGTTTTATATATATATATATATATATATATATATATATATATATATATAGATTTGAAAAAAATATTGAAGCTCCTATTTCACATGAATATCTGCAATTCAACCAAACTGCTTCAGCCTTTCTATAAATTTTATTTGTTGGTAAAGTTGGAAAGTACTGTCTCGTCGTAGTTAAATCTGTAACGAAACTAAATTTTCCATTTAAGACCATCATTTAATTATTCCATTTACATCTGGGTTAAGATATAGCATAAATGAAGTGATTTAAAAAAAAATCTTCTTTCCTTCGGAAACAGGATATCTATTAAGCACACGAAAATGTGCTAATGGAAAATAAAAGTCAAATTAAGACCAAGTAAATGACAGATCACCAAAGTGATGTTGAAAAGGGCTCTGAGGTGAATCAAGGCTCGGGAGGGACCTTTCAAACTTAAATGTTAAAATTCAATAAAAATGATTAATAGAACTGTCTTTTTCCAGGGCATTAGGTTCGTTTAATGGAAACAAAAGTCGGTCCAGGGCAAAGTGAGTACTTAACTGCCAAATGAGAACTGAATTTGCCTTCTTGGAGAATTAGGAAACACAAATCCCTTTGAAACTAAAATAAGAGAAACTGGTATGCAATGCAGTGGAAATGATAAATAGCTCTGACGGCATCTTAACATACATACACATTTGCATATAGAAAACGGCAATGGCTGCATCATATGACTGATATGACGGTAAATGTTAGCCTTTCCATACTTTGAAATGTGCCTTTATGGTCTATTAAGTCTGTTTCTACTCGGCTTTCAAGGAAGACACATGTCATGTCCAGTCGTGCATTAAAGTCGCCTGGCGTTAAGTCGCTGTTACTAATCGCCCATTAAGACTGAATTTTACCTTTAAGGAAAAATCGCATTTGGTACCGGCTAGAATTTTCAGGAGATCAAACTAAAATGAAACAGGGAATAAAACAGAACGAAAAGTCAAATTTAAATCAACAGTTAATCTAAACGTCTGGAAATACATATCCCACAGCCGAATGTGCTTTTAATCTGAAGTTAAATGTAGAAAAGAATCCTTTATGTGAAGTTTTGATACCTACATGTGAATAATACTATTTCTGAAGGGCTAGTTTCAGACTGGTGGATTATTTGGCTGAAAAGGAAAACAAATGAAATATATCACGATGCAAATAATTTAAAAATAACATTTTGTTTCATTTAGGGTTCACCATTACGTATGCTACAACCTCTACATTGGCTTAATCCGACCTTGCCGCCCGTGGGTATCACCACGAATATTACCATGAATATTACCAATTCAATCCCACCCTGAAGAGGAACTATGGTAAAGATCGTGGCCAGAGGCTTTAAATGGCATAACTTAGTTGGAGAGAATAATATTATGATAGGCAGCAGTAAACACTTTGCAATATTTCAGTGGGGAGCCAGTCTATTGTGACATCGCATCTTATCATTATCTTGGCACTTTTAACAGTGGTGACAAATCAATGGTAGGAAATGACGCAAGGAGAGTGAAAGAGCCCTTGATTCTCTAATGCCAAAATACCGCTGAGGTAAGGTCGATGACGCCGTCCTTAAGTAGGTCACGGTGATTACCCATAATACCTCTGGGCATAAAATGTAACTTAAAACTAATATAAAGAGAGGGAAAAGCAACACCAGATGGCAGCAGATATCATGTTTCACCGATCCTTTGGATGGCTTATTGGTAAATAACCTTGAGACATTGAGCCATGTGATGAACTGGCTCTCGGGACTTACATGAAAAGTAAAGCTGGGAGTTTCATTCATGGCGTCTCTTCTTTATTGTTTGTCCGTCAATATCGAAAGGAAATTGAGAAGACAATAGGAAGAGACCCAGGTCGATGCCGTCCTCGCACATCGCCTTACATCGTATTCGGATGCGGTGCTTATGAACGTGTGATCGATAGATGACCTTCACCTTGTGTAGCTACGCGGGCCTGCATACGGGCTGTGTGGATACTATTGATCTTATTGGTGCCTTGAGGGGTCTCAAGCTTTGTCGAATAGCCTGAGCCCATTGCCCGAGAAACAAACACGGTCGTTGTGCATGATGGGAAGGCTTCTCGGGTGATGTATTAAGGTCACGTGCACGCGGCAATGACGGCCATCTTTATTACCTTCTGACAGGGTAGATATATTTGATTAAATGTCCATCAAAAAGTACCATGGACAAGATGTCATTTAATTCATCACTATTCATATACACGTGAGGATTTTCGAAGCTAACTATTAACTTTACCAAAGGCATGGGTAAAGTTGGCTCTTGGGAAAAAATGAACAATTTTGTTCTGAAATGACTTTAATACTTATAAAGACAAGTGTATGTTGACTAGTTTAGCCTATATGTTCGTATACATGTATGGTCGGGAAAATACGTATTTAACCAAATGTATGTATTACGTGTGCATTTGTGTGTCTTACACAAACACAACGAATATCATATAGGACTGACCATTAATGCAGGTATATGTAATTTTACGATAATTCTTGCATTTATACGTCTCCAAAGCAACAAATGGCCCATTGGCCATGAGGCTCAGCTGAATTCAAGGAGCCTTGATCAATGGGTTAAATGACTCACAGATTGCTTAAAATCATGCATTTTGCCAATAGACCTCAGATATAGGCTAAAATGACCTAATTTTTCATCCTGCTGCTACCATTTGTGCCCATCTGACCAATAGAGTGTTAAAATCATCTTCTTTCACACGGCTTGCAGAAAATAGGTTACAATGACCTAATTTCAGGTTTAAAAGTAAATATTATATAGACCTCCCTGAAAGTCATTTGAGAAGATTCTAGGCCAAATAGATAGAATATGTGCACCATCTGATTCACTGAGTGCTAAAAAATCATGTTTTCGGTTCTTGATTTGCAAAATATAGGTCACTATGAACTAGTTTCAGGTTTCCAAGTAGATTTGCTTAAGAATTTTCAAGGTCTATTAGTTACGGTTATTGTCATATAAACAGCCAGACTGCCTTATTTGAAGTTTTCAAAATAGAGAAATGAAAATATATATTACTTCGAAAAAATAAGGCGGCACCACAGGTCTACGGGAACCGATGAAACACTCCATGATCAATATGCATGGAAAGTATCATGGCGATCAATACATTAGTTATTCAGACACTGAAGCTTTTGTATCAAATTTTAATTGACCTCTCTGGATGCCAAGGAAGAATATTCTAGCTCCAACGGTTACGATTTGTGCCTTGTTATCGGGCGGCCACTTTTTTTAAGGTCTCAAAAAGAGAGAAAAAATGCTTAAAATGCGAAAAATACAGGTGGCGCCACAAGTCTGCAGGAACTGATGAAACACTCCATGATCAATATAATTGCAAAGAATCATAGCATTAGTTATTCAGATACTGGAGCTTATGTATCAAATTTTTAATTATTCCGGGGTACTTTCGAGCCCCAAAGCTCGGAGAATATAGGTCGCAGTGACCTAATTCAAGGTTTCCAAGGATTTCATTTATAGTCCTATATGGATGTTCAGTTAGAAGTTTCCAGGCCCAGCAGTTACGATTTGTACCTTGTTAACGGACGACCAGACGGTACGAACGGACGGACAGACGACGGACGAAGAGTGATCGCAATAATTCAGCTGACTGAAGTAGCTCAGATGACTGAAGAAACATACCGACCGAGCGCTTAATAAATATTTCACAAGCATTGGCGGGGTCTCTAATTTGATTAATAAAACATGCCCATTACTCAATACCAAATAAAATCTACTGCGTTGTCAATTTGAAGCTATGGCAAATGAGATTACACCAGGGGTAAATATGAGTATTATCCTAATCAAATTGGGATTATCCCCTCCCGTGCCACCATAATCGCCTGCCAAGATGACAGAATCTATTAGCTCACGGGTTATTACTGTGCCATCACTCAGGGTGGCGAGTCATCTGTCAGAACAGGTTCAATATAAAGAGTTCATATCTAAGGATCGTTCTATTGTATTGATCTAAATGATATATCGATCTATCTAAGATAGAATAAAGATACCGTGCAGTCATGTGGAAGAGGTATGGTTAGATAGGTTACTGTTATCTGATAAAATGCCTTCAAAGTGATGCGTCTGAAACCCGAGGACATTCTGATTTTGAGCGTTAGTTATTCAGTATACATATAGTGGCGTCAGTATTAATTCTTAATATTTCCAAAGTACGAAGTATAATATCTAAATAGAAGGGGGATGATTACATTTATCACCCCCCCCCCTTACCAAAATAGAGCGGATGCCCCCCCCCCCCCCATCTTCCATGTATTGATGCCTCTTTTAGCATATGACCACAGGTCGCAAATATATAATTTCATGGATGCCAACTGGAAAAAATAAATTATGTTTAAAAGGGAAAAAACTGCAAATAAGATAACATTTCTTGATAGTGTTTACTCTAGGTTTGGAGCTGAAAGGTTACAGTCAATAAAAAGTATACATTATGGAAGAGAAAACACTTTTTCTCTGGGAGATCCCTTTATTTACGCCAGCATATAAATAAGGGCGATAAAATTATCAACTCTGTATTCACGCAGCTGTAATATAATGGTCGATGGTTTAGTATTTCAGCCGTTTCCGGAACCCGATAGAGTGGGAAGTGTGGATAGCCATAATCAACCTAAACTGATCCTCTACACCACGTGCTGGCCTCATATTATCCGCTTATAAATTAATTGATAGATGGGACATTGCGTCACAAGAGATTGATCTAATATGTAAGACTGCGTTAATCTGCAGTGTTTGGATGTAGTGCTGATCGCAAACCAGGGCATAGGAAAACATTTTTCATTTGTAAAGAGTAAAATGGAAAATCGGATATACAGATTCATCTGAAAACAGCAATTTAAAGTTATACTGATAAACAAAATGTGAAATGGGAAATCAAAGATAAAGATTTGACTGGATACGAAAAATTTATATTGTATCGATATACATAATGAGAATATTTTTCAACTGGAAAACCTTGCTTTTAATTGTCGAATGTTATCATGATATCATTTTTCCCCTCTCAGCCTCTGTCTCTGTATTATGGAAATAACATACTTACAAAAAGAATAATCTAAATTAAGAAAAATTAAATGAAAAGAATTGGATATTTATGACGAGAAGTCGTTGCCATTGGGTGGTCGATCAGACAATATCATTCTTTTTATCAATTTATTTGTAAGGCTATATATTTAGGAGTCTCTGTTTGATGAAGCTGAGGTTAACCTAGACAGACATGGTATGTAATATAGTTAAATCATCTGGATGACCAGTAGAGTAGAGCCACTGGAACCCATCCCTGGGTTTCCACTGAAATTTCACCATTTTACTGTCTTGCATGGTATCGATCCATTTTGGGTCCATTAAGGCTACCTCATGCATTTAGCGGGTTATAATGATTGGACTAAGTGGTTTTCATATTTCACAAAGAAAAGTGTCTTACGTACGTAAAAGTGGCTGAAGTATGCTCTCAGCACCTTGACATATTTTATTGACTTAACCAGAACGTGGAGTATCAAATGATGCCATTATTCAATTTATAACCATTAATTAGACACCCGAATATGCGGCCCCATCGTAATCCGGTTTTCTGTCCGTCCAAACAATTCTTTTTCTTTCTTTTCAGTTGCCCGAAATCTTTTCCTGAAGAACAGGATCTGGAACATCTCAAGAACAATTCGAGTATTGGTAGGGTTCCCATAAAAGGATGTAAGGTACCGGATTTCATAATCGTCAAAAGTCCAATATGGCCACTAGGCAGTCGTCTATAAATTTCTTCGCCCATGTCCTCAAGAACCATTCGAGCATTGGCCTTTTTATTTTTTGTAAAAAGGAATGATGCAAATTAGAAGATATGGATATATTAAGATAATTTATTTTCTTAAACTGATTAAATCTTTTTAAACCCAGAACGTCACGTTTCAATTTTTCCAGGGAAGTGACACTGGCGGTGAAAAAGTAGTAACAATATCAATGCAAATTACCAGTGTTCTTTACCCTCAGTCCTGCTGATGTAATTTAACATCATGTGTTATGTCTCTGTATCATCCGCTACTTTTTTCAGCATCACATGCGATGTTTTCTCTATTTTTGCACTATTCATTACTTGGTGTCAATTTATCAGCAGAACATTCATGCAATTAAGAGCATCAGAGTTTGAATATTACTATATACCAAAGAAGCTCCCTTCTATGTCTGTAATTTAAAACAGATACCACTAAATTACATAAATTTTAAGACCAAAACAAATCACGTACCTATTGACCATCTGGCGCTTTTGTTTCACGTTGGCAAGCCGCACCTCGTCGTTATGGCAACGTGATACAGATCACGTAATATCTGTGATTCTAGACCATGGACCTTTTTTCATGCCTTTGTCATCTGTTTCATTTACCTTTTTTTGATCCCAACATCCATCAGGAAAATGACATTCGGTGTCAAAGACTGATACGGCCGCGCATTTTTATTTGCTATGATAGAGCGAATCGTCACAAAATTGAAAATGGATCTTCGCATATTCGGGGCGGTCCTGATTGGACATGCGTATCTTTGCTGACAAAGCAATTTTAGTCATCACAAAATCTACAAAACCAGAACCATTGATTTTCACTTTATTATTTGGGTGACTGAATTTCCGGCTACTTTTTGATCATAAAATAATTATTTACACGGATTATTGTATGGTTGACTGTATATGCTGATTGACGATTAAGTATTCAAAAATCGAAATATATAAGTAAAAGGTCTGTTATATAATAATGAAAATAATCTTAGCAAAAACACAGCATCATAATATATGAAATCATAAAGGTGCTTTGTGCTTTGACACATTCTGGTATGAAGCTGACACCAGTTAAAAGAGGCATATGCGATAAAATTTAAACACAAGAATAATACACTAATTACTTACCGTGCAAGGTGTGTTAATGAAAATAATGATAATAATTAATTTTATTCATTTTAATGTGTACTTCACGAGGAAAATCTATTCAGCATAAGCTGTTTAATATAATCAATAAAACATTTAAATTGTTCATTTTTTTAATCATAAGCAATCAAATGAGCGCCAGATGGTCCCGAACAAAGCTGCATTTAGCTATTAAGACCATGTTTTCAGAGTCCTTGCTGAAATATTAATAAAATGTATGGAAACACGTAGACGAAAGGAAAATAAAATCAGGTTATTACGGGAGTACCTTTCCTTGATGTAATATAGGCGTATGCACAAAAAATAGGGACTTTTTTTACATTACCATCAGTACCAGATCAGATAATAAAGCCTTCTTTTTTGTTTATAGATATCTATATACATCAATTCATTTTTGCTCATATGGGCAACTGATCGTAAAAATATAGAGATTTCAATATTTAAAAATAAGCTTAAACTGGTATGTACAAAACCTAACCCCACCCACTTCAAGTTGCCCTTTCTTGTGACATATGCCAGCTTAACTTCCGTGTTTTTCGTGACACTCTTGATTTTCTGTCTGAAGTGAACACCAAAATGTTCTTAAATGAGAAAACCGGACCGGGTTATGACGAGGCAACAGGTAGGCGGTGTCAGTATTGACTGATTAAAACTCTAAAAATCAACCAGTTTTCACGTCTTTCAACCTGTTTTTCTTTAAAAAACGACTTCTGGTGTGTTATCATTGTCTTTTACAATACGATGAAAATCTGGCTTGTCTACATACCAAAATTTACAATATTTTCAGCAACTGATGAACTCTAAAACATGGGATATTTCCACTGTCATGATTATATGGTACTTCATCTCTATGTGGGCGTTCCCGCAAGCTAAACCTAAAGCTAAGCAACTGCTCAGAGGGCAAAGCAACAACAGTACAATTTATAAATGCTGCAACGGACGCTAACAGCAAATTGTCACTATTCCCCTGCATTGGGCAAAGATTAATTTTCAAATCCCTTTGTGTGATGGAAAGGTCAACAAGCCGCAGGTCTGAGGGGAAGAGCATTTGAACAAAGAAGACCAAAGCATCAAGCTTTTTATCCATTGCAAAAGAAAATATACAAGATGACGAAGATAAATCTGTTATTCGTTCGTGATATATATACATATATATATATATATATATATATATATATATATATATATATTAGCTGATAAACCCAGTAACCAGGCTTTTCATCGGGGTTTTGGGGATGTATTAAATTAGATGAGGAATGTTGGCTCAATTTTTATTTCAAGTTAAAATAAAATATAGATTTTCAGTGGGACACTGTCTCAACAAGATATGGACACATATTTTTTAATTTTCTTTTGGCGCTTTTTGTTGCAAGACATTTATACATCTATTTTTTACCAGTAATAATGTTTACATTTGCAAACCGGAATGGGACGCGGGTTCAATCTGATTTTCGAAAGTGTTTTGACTGGTTATATGTAATAATATTATTGACGTGTAAAGGCTAGATTGTCGTAGATTGATGAGGATGAATTAATTTTTTTCAGGCAAGGAAGCTGTTCATAAAGAAATAAACGGAAACATGCATACCTTGTTAGCTGCAGAAGCGGAACCAAGGGAATCTTCTAACTTGACATCCACGGAGGTCAATGAAATTTCCCTGAAAACCTTTAATTAGGGGTCTCTTATACCCATATTTTCCAAGCTATGGGGCTCTGAAATCCACCCCCCCCCCCCCCCCCAGCATTATTGAAAATTTTGATACCAAAGCAGGGCACAAATCATAACCATAACCACTTACAGTCAGCTGAGCTAAAAAAAACTTATGCAAGTGCTTCCTCGGATAGTTAACGTGATGTAACGAATTGTTGTAGATGTAAATGTAAGGTGATAGTGCAAAGGCAATTGTTGTGCTGATTTCAAATTGATTATAAGGGATAACCTGGATGAATGCTTACATAAGAAATAAATGCAAAGGGTGCTCGAGTCGCATGTCTTTCACATTTACTGACCTTCACGTCGGCCAGTGACAGTACAAATTATTAATATATATGTGTCGATCGATATGTATGTATACATATGCATATGTATATGTATATGTATTTTGACACATATATGATGTCTATGTTTCACACAAATTACTTCACTTAAGTGCATGTATAAAGACAATGAGTCTGCAATAAACCATTATCATTATCATAATCATCTTTATAACCATTATCATACATTTATATATAAAGATATACCTAACAGGGATGCAGGTGTAAATGCAATCGTATTCTTGCATTTATTTTTATACATACAGTTTTCTGATTGTCTTTCATCCAATGCTTCAAAAATGTTTAAATTTATTACCTTTATTATTGCTGTGTTTCCGCATATATCGGAAATGTTTAATAGGCCAGAGGCCGTCACGAATTAGTTACAATACTTCCTATGTATAAATAATGCCTATGAGGTCACGTCGCGAATAAGGGGGATGGCATGGCTTGATGGGGGAACGTTAGGAGCGAGCGATGACCTGATTCGGGCAGATATATAAGGGGCTTGTGTTTGTTCTTTATGATTTTCATAATTAGTGTATACACGAACTGATTTATATATTGTATTATCCATGACGAAGCCCATGAAGTGTGAGCCAGTAATTTATACGGAGCTTTCAGTAAGACACGGAGGATATCAGGGTTGTATAATTCAGTAGGCTGGGGATAGCAAAAACCTATAGGGGCTAATCAAATTGAACTTTTTTCTCTAAAAATAGATTCAAATGTTTCAAACAAACGAGCAAAAGAGGCTGCTGTCCTCATCAACACATTCTTGTTATTAAACAGTTCAAATATATATAGCTTTTTGCAGACCCCTTAACCCTGTATCTGGGTCATCTCTTTTTATCTGATTCTCAGTGTTTTTGTAATACAGTATATGGTATCAGTTTCAAAACTGTCCGCGTGCGAACACGTGCACCTCCACTTTTGTATTTCCGATTAACCGGAGGAACAAGAAATCATTTTAATGTTTACATTGTCGTCTGGTCACACATTTACCGACCCACACACGCAAAAATAAATTTATTCTTTCATCATAAGACCCGACAGCTTGTTATTAGAGGGGTCAACCTGCTGCCATAGGTCGATTCTATTTAAAACGAACGTCATCATGATAGGCACTCTGGAACAATCAGGACTACTTGTCACGACTTATAAAATTTTAGACCGAAGGGAGGGGGGGGGGGGGGGGAGGAAAATGTATTTCAAGGAAACGCCCCTTCTATTCACGTTCATGTGCGCAGGTTTGCAAATTATTATCTATTTCGTGAGGTCCTTACCACAAAAACGCCCATGGTTATGTAATTTTCCTTGAAAAATACTTATCAATTTAACTTGAACAGACTAGATTAGCGTCTTCATTGTATTTATACCTACGGAACCTGTGTATGTATATAAAGAATATAAGTGAAAAGTATTTCAATGTCCTAACATGCCGAAGTACACACGAACTAATTCATTTACCACGAGAAGACATGTCAAATGCTTAAAGAACTAGATGTGTCGGAACGACACGAATGCCCCCGCCTGGGGCAAATGAGAAACATTTGTTAAATTTTGTAAATTTTTTTAAGTTCAGGAAGTGTTGTATAGTCAAAAGTAGGTCAACAAGGGCAAAATGCAAACTCGATCTGTAAAGGGTCATTATCAAGCAACACCCATAAAATCAGGCCAGTATCTGCAGGCATTGTGAAAAAAAGTCCATATATGTGCATTTTTCATGTGAGCATTGCATTGCGAAACTAGAATATTAGCAACAGTTGATAATCATTAATAAATTTAAATTGGAGAGGTATATACCATGTTTCATAACAATCCACCAAATGCTTCCTGAGAAATAAGCTCCTAAGTTTTTTTCTATACTAAGCTCTGTGACCTTGAAAAATAGGTCAAGATCACCCATCTTTGAACTTGACCAAGATTTTGTAAATATAATGCAATAGCACTGAAGAAATGAAGTTCCTGTGTTGAATACCTTTGGAGATATCCTGCACAAAAGGCCAAAATTGAAAAAATCCGATAAAATTTCATTAAAAAATCAGAAATTGCAGGTGGCGCCACCAACATTGTGCAGCATATACAGACCATCAGTCCCAATGATCATAGTAAGTTTTGTGAAAATCCACACAATGGTTCCTGAGATATAAACTTCTGAGTGTTTTTCTATAATCAGCTCTTAAATGTAGAAAAAAGGGTCAAGGTCACCCATCTCCGAACTTGACCGAGATTTTATCGATATACATCTTCACTGATGAAATAAAATTCCAACGGTGAATCCTTTTAGAGATATCCCGCTCACAAGGTAAAAGTTAACAGACGCGGAACGGACGGACGGACGGACGGACAGACACCGGACAGACAGATGGACAGACAGACAGCTTGGGTGACGACAATAGCCCATCAGCTTATGAGCTGAGGGCTAAAAACGGCTGTATATGTGTATTTGTCATGAAAATTTCTATTTTTCATGAAATTTTCTAAGTTAAGGAGCCGTAAAACGGTCAAAGGTAGGTCAACCGGGACGAAACGCGAACTCGATCTGTAACTGGTCATTATCTGCCCACACACCAAAAATCAGGCCAATATCTGCAGGCATTGCGAAAAAAAGTCCGTACATGTGTATTTGTCATGAAAATTTCTATTTTTCATGAAATTTTCTAAGTTTAGGAGCCGTAAAACGGTCAAAAGTAGGTCAACCGGGACCAAACGCGAACTCGATCTGTAACTGGTCATTATCTGTCCACACACCAAAAAATCAGGCCAATATCTGCAGGCATTGCGAAAAAAAGTCCGTACAACTGTTTGATTTCGGAATGACGGAATGACGGACATGGGTAAAACTATATGCCCCGGCCACTTTGTGGCGGGGGCATAAAAATCCTCTGTTACATGCATCGAGCAATTTATATGAAGAGGTTTTTATGGAAGCGCCTCGGTAAGCAGACCCATGGGGCCATGGGCAAAAAGGAATTCTCCATGTAATGTTCCAAGCGGCCAAATCAGGTCCACTAGGACCTCCATGAGAAAGTCGCCCGTTTATAAGCTGATCTGTCAGACAAGTACTAAAACCTGAACAAACCACATGCCCTCGGATACAAGCGGGCAAATTATGAAGGGATGTTTCTATGTGCTCGTATATGCGTGAAAAATCGCTCTATGATTTTGTAACTGTAGAGTTTAAATTTGTACGTCAGTGTATGTGCGTATTTGCATGAAAATCACCATACGAATCTGCATGAATACGAGCTAATTTCGAGGTAAAATGACGCCACTTGACCATCTTGAACATCTCGGTTCTTAGGTAGGTTCTAGAATGAAGCCCAACCTTGATTAATATATATCAGGGGCGGATCTGTGATCTAGGAAAGGGAGGGCTTCACCCAAAATCTAAAAAAAGTCTCCAGGTCCGGAAAGGGGGGGGGGGGGGTCCATGCCGAAAGCATTGGTTTGAAACCTAAAAAAGCTGAAACGAAAGCAAAAGTGAGGGGGGGGGGGGGGGGGATCCGCTTCTTTTTATGAATGGTTGTGGATCTCGACACAGAGTCAAAAATAGCCGTATGTCACAACGGTTTAGAATAAAAAAAAACCTCGATGGTGATCAAGGTTACCTCCCAAGTCCAATGGTTGTTCTTTGGGTGTTATCGTTACCCTCCACAACATTTCTCAAAATCAATTCGGAACTTTCATGTCTTACTAACATGGCCAAGGGAAAAATGTAGTGCTGTGCCTCCGGGCTTGGGCATAATGAACTAGCCGTACATCTCTGCGTCATGTCACCATTTATACCAGCCTAAAGCGTACAGCTTTTACACAGGACAGTTCGACCATTCCACCTCCATTCTTTATTCAGGCAAACAGAATCCGAGTGTCCAGTAGGAAGAAAAAGTAGGAAATTTCATGCGATTCGATAGGTAATTTATTCACAACAGCCTCCGCACGTGACGTATCAAGGCATTTACACATCGCTTCGGTCACATGGCGGATGTAAAAAAGTGAGGATATTTGATTGTCTGAATCGTCTAGAAAAGAAATCAGAAAACGAGAATCCCATCGATCACCAGTTTGTATTGATGTAAATATAAACTTACTTCTCCGAGGGTATGTGGGAATATTATCTGCCATAGCTGTCATTCAAGTATAGCCCACATCGATAAAATGCAGGGGTTATTGAGTATGTTCCCAGTACATGCGGAATACAGAACTGCAAACAAATCTTGACAGTCCAGTTAAAATTCCACAGTCAAACTTCTGTACCATTGGCACTGCAACGCATATCAATATATATAGCAGTATACATGCAGTATTGTTTTGTACATCCAACGGCCTAATCAATCCGTGCATGTAGTGCCATATCTAAAACTCATGAATCGACCTGCAAAAAAGACTACCCTTCTAACTCCGACAGAAACCATATGATGCGACGTAAGAAATGAGCATATGTATAAGTATTTAGGACATGCTTGAATCAAAGAGTGTCCTATTGCAACGGAGTACACACGAACATATTATTCGTAATATACAAGGGATATTGAGTATTTTAAACGATACAAAGGGGATATTGGATTCTCCAAATATTTTAACAGATCCCCTAATGATCGGAAGATGAAACATGTAAAAAAATTGTGCCAACTGACATGGTTCCCAGCTAGGGCATTCATTATAGTGGTACGGATTAAACGGACTTCAAGCACAAAATGCTACCGCCTAAAAACTAGTCATCACAACATCAAATTGCATCTTAACATCAACCCACATCATAACATCAAACCACATAACAACATCAAACCACATTATAACATCAAACCGCATAATAACATCAGAAAAACATCATTACATAAACCCACAACATAACATCATAAAAACATTATAACATCAAACCACATCACAGCATCAAACCACATCACAACATCAGAAAAACATTATAACATCAAACCACATCATAACATCAAACCACAATATAACATAAAACTACTTCATAACATCAAACCACTTCATAACATTGAACCACATAATAACATCAAACCACTTCATAACATCAAACCACTTCATATCATGAAACCACATCATTACTTAAAAACACATCATAACGTTAAACAACCTCACAACATGAAACCACATCACAACATTAAACATCATCATAAAATCAGACCACATCATAACATCAAACCTAATCATAACATCAAACCACATCATTAAAACAAACAACATCATACCATCAAACCATTTCATAACTTGAAACAAACAAACCATTTCATAATATCAAACCACATCAAAACATCAAACCACATCATAACATCAAACCAAATCATAGCATCAAACTACAATATAATATCGTTTACACATAAGTTCAGAAAGGTGGCCCTTGTAAATATTAATTTCCATCATTTTGAATCATAAACAACAACAGCTGTCTTGCACATAACAGGGAAACAACAGGTTTCCTTGATGAACCTTATATACATAAATTCTACCGCTAAAATAATACCTGCGGAGTTTATCTCTGGATGTAATATCTCATAACATATGAGACCTGGGTAAAATTGTTTGGAGCCATGAAACATGATTATTATCCGCCCACGCAGACAATCTGTCAAATTTTCATAGCGTCATGATTTATGCCACGAGATCTAACTAAGTAAATGTCATGTGCTACGTGAAATGAAAATATGTCGAACATATGTAACATATATATATATATATGATGTCTCTCTTCTTTTTGTGTTCATTGACTATATATATATATATATATATATATATATATATATATATATATTAAGGAAAAAATATGTGACGGACGGAAGGCATCTGATGGACGCTCACATTATTTTGAACCCCTACCCGCTTGGATTAAAACTGACATACATATAAATTAGTAAATCTGCTTAAGGTCAAGGACGAAAATCGGAACCTGTGATCAATGAGCGAGAAGGGTTATAGACTAATACCAAGAGAAATGATTCAGACGTATACAGACTGAAGAGCCGATCAGAGAGCCAGTCTATAAGCTGACAGACTGAGGATAAATTACCATATCCGGGTCACAACATGACCTCTGACGTAGGGGGAAGTTAAATGGCTGTCGATTCTCTAACAGAGTCACGTCCATGAATTATCATGATGAAATAATTGTTTACCAAGGGGCAGCACAGAGCACACTGGTAACAGTGATTAAGGCATTTAACTCAGGGTTCCGATCCCGCTCGTGCCTCAAAAGCAAAATGGAGAAATCCCGATTAAGTACCTCAAAGATTCATTCTAATGTCTAGGGCATGATTAATTTTGTTTCCTTTAACCAAGGCTTAAAAATAAAATACATATCTCATCGAATGATAACCTTCATTTCTAGTCTGAGAACTGGCCATAGATCTAATTGTTAGAAGACTGGCCATAGATCTAATCACTAGATGGCTGGCCATAGATCTACTCGCTAGAAGACTGGCCATAGATCTACTCGCTAGAAGACTGGCCAATGATCTACTCGTAAGAAGACTGGCCAATGATCTACTCGTAAGAAGGCTGACCATTGATCTACTCGTAAGAAGGCTGACCATTGATCTACTCTTAAGAAGGCTGACCATTGATCTACTCTTAAGAAGACTGGCCATGGATCTACTCGTCAAAAACTGGCCATAGATCTACTCGTCAGAAGACTGGCCAATGATCTACTCGCTAGAAGACTGGCCAATGATCTACTCGTAAGAAGGCTGACCATTGATCTACTCGTAAGAAGACTGGCCATTGATCTACTCGTAAGAAGGCTGACCATTGATCTACTCTTAAGAAGACTGGCCATGGATCTACTCGTCAAAAACTGGCCATAGATCTACTCGTCAGAAGACTGGCCAATGATCTACTCGCTAGAAGACTGGACATAAATGTACTCGTAAGAGGACTGGCCATAGATGTACTTGTAAGAAGACTGGCCATAGGTTTGCTCGTAAGTAGACTGGCCATAGATCTACTCGTCAGAAGACTAGCCATAGATCTACTCGCTAAAAGACTGAAAATAGATGTACTCGTCAGAAGACTGGCCATAGATGTTATCGTCAAAAGACTGGCCAAGATCTACTCGCTAGAAGACTGGACATAGATGTAATCGTCAAAAGTCTGGCCAGAGATCTACTCTTTAGAAGACTGGACATAGATGTACTCGTCAAAACACTGGCCAGAGATCTACTCGCTAGAACACTAGACATAGATGTATTCATCAGAAAACTGGCCACAGATGTACTCGTCAAAACACTGGCCACAGATCTACTCGCTAGAAGACTGGACATAGATGTACTCGTCAGGAGACTGGCCATAGATGTACTCATCAAAAGACTGGCCATAGATCTACTCGTCAGAAGACTGGTCATAGATCAACTCGTCAGAAGACTGGCCATAGATCTACTCCTCAGAAGACTGGCCAGAGATCTACTCCTCAGAAGACTTGCCAGAGATCTACTCCTCAGAAGACTGGCCATAGATCTACTCGCTAGAAGACTGGACATAGATGTAATCGTCAAAAGTCTGGCCAGAGATCTACTCTTTAGAAGACTGGACATAGATGTACTCGTCAAAACACTGGCCAGAGATCTACTCGCTAGAAGACTGGACATAGATCTCCTCGTCAGAAGACTAGCCATAGATGTACTTGTCAGAAGACTGGCCATAGATCAACTCGTTAAAAGATTGGCCATAGATCTACTCGTAAGAAGACTGGCCATAGATCTCCTCGTTAGAAGATTGGCCATAGATCTACTCTTCAGAGGACTGGCCTTAGATCTACCCGTTAAAAACTGGCCATAGATCAACTCGTTAGAAGACTGGCCATAGATCTACTCCTCAAAAGACTGGCCATAGATGTACTCGTCAAAAGACTGGCCAGAGATCTACTCGCTAGAACACTAGACATAGATGTATTCATCAGAAAACTGGCCACAGATGTACTCGTCAAAACACTGGCCACAGATCTACTCGCTAGAAGACTGGACATAGATGTACTCGTCAGGAGACTGGCCATAGATGTACTCATCAAAAGACTGGCCATAGATCTACTCGTCAGAAGACTGGTCATAGATCAACTCGTCAGAAGACTGGCCATAGATCTACTCCTCAGAAGACTGGCCAGAGATCTACTCCTCAGAAGACTTGCCAGAGATCTACTCCTCAGAAGACTGGCCATAGATCTACTCTTTAGAATAAAATGGAAACAATTGACCACGGTTGATCTTTGCCTTCAGTAATTATAAATGTTTAAACAATAAAAAAATTGTCAGTAACTATACTCTGTCAGCCCCATAGCGGTATCAAAGTTACCGTTTAAATAATCAAGATATTGTCGCTAAACACAGCCTTTTACCTTCCGTTTTGTGAAGTATGGTATCTTATTTGATTTTGCGTGTATTCGTCGTTAAAGATCACCCCAGCATCTCGCATCCATACCTATCAGTTACGAATCAATATGACCGAATGTAAAGAATGGTAACATTTACTTTGCGCTGTTATCAGAATGAGGTGTGGCCAGCAACACCACCAGGTTAAATGTTGCAAAAAAAAAACTGAGAGTTTCTCTTGTGTTTCCCATTAGTCGGAAAGGATAAGTATACAGTCTGCATCTCACCCGGTAGATTTTATTATGATTATGTTTATCCGATAACAGGTGGCCTCAAGACACTCTCACAGACGAATTACAAACCTCTACAGGGGGTGGGGCTATAAATACAGCCACGGTTTTATGTGGGAAATTGAACAGAGCAGGCATCTTTCAGACCCACTGTTGTATTAGAGTGATTGAAGAGGGAACATCTTTAACATATGTTAAACACTCACACATGCACACAGACATAGGTATCCTCTGTTACTACTGTTTCTCTATATACGACATCGTCCTTTGGTAAGACAGAGAGCGGGTGCAACTGTAATCGTGAACACACTACTCAGTAGATTTTTATATTAAACTAGTAAGCATACTTGACTAGTGCCAGGGAAAGTGCACTGCAACGGCCATCCATTCTAATGCATCGATATCGTGGTAAATAGCCGATAATCTTATCATTAGGCTAAAAATGAATATTTTATAAAATAAAAAAGAATACAAGGGAAATCATAAACCAAAGTGTTCATCCACCCGTATGGTAACTATTCATTTTCTATCGTCTATCGTCCACCATCTCCTGCAAGACATGCTTGTATTCATGCTGTTAGAAATTCAACATAATGCTGGGGGATTTGCCAATATGCTTAGTTACAATGGCATTTTTCTCGCAAATGGAAGGAGCTTTTAAAAAGAACACAAACATGGTTAACGATTGTTTTGGTGTTCGTTAAGTGACAGCGTACTTGTAGGCCATAATGCGTCGTCAAAACTCGCGAAATATATGGGCATCCTCACCGAGTCATACAGTGCGTTTCTCGTCGACATCTCGATTAACTTTTATGTCATCGTATCGCTGGGTGAAATTATAACCAGGGTTCAAAAAGGGTCAAAAGAACAGAATCCTATATATGTATCCGGCTTTCGGTGGCTCTAAAGATACCCGGTCTGGTGAGACATGAACAGTTCACACTCGATGACCCGCCTCCCTCACTACCTCGGATCGGTCCCTCCTTTAACGTACATGTTCCTACGTCATGGGTGTATTTTCGGCGTCACTAGGCCTGAGTAGAGGCCTTGGCCATTTTCGTTAGACAATCATCCCAGTTTAAAGGGAAAACCAATTTCATTTCCAGCTGGGTGCATGCTTCGCTTTGGGCAGCTGCGTGTCAAGGCGTGGATTTTGGATTCGATCTAGATGCGTGCAGGTTGCCAGCTGACTTGTCAATTTGCTTAACCAGGCACGTTGCTGCGCAAATTACCTCAGTTTATCTGACAGAACACTGCCCCGATGCTCTGGATAGGTCCTGTGCCTCCACAATAACAGATTGTCTAGTCCCAAACAAAATACCAAACGTGTTTGACATGGGTAGAGAAAAATAGGAAAGCAAAATGTTCGTAGGAAAAATTTACTCCAAATGTCTGCTCTAATTCATTTTATCCACAACAATTACCTACTGGTATCAACACAAAGTTCACACGTGTTTTGCAAGTCCGTCTGTTCTAACCATCTGTAGTTACGTTGTTTTTCGGAAGACACTTGGAATACAACATCAGTGCCAGCTCCGTAACAATGGAAATTATACACGTTGTAACGGCTAGAGTGACGACCGCTGTACAACAGGAATGTCACAGGCAGGATAAAGTTTACTAAGACCATCTTCAGCACTGACCTGGCTGGATTATCTGCAGGATTAAGCAGGGGGATTAATGCCGTTCATGGTTGATTGTGAATGCTCGAAATACAGTGAGATTTTAATTTCTAAGGACTCCTGTTATCAAAATTAAATGGGGTGGAGTTGAATCCGAAGAGTTTGTAGCAAGGAATCAGGGGCGGATCAAGGATTTAGGAAAAGGTGGGGGGGTCCAACCCAGGAGAACTAATGAAAATCCTAAAAAAAAAGGTTATCAGGTCCCGAAAAAGGGGGTGGGGTCCAGGCCGCAAAATTTCTTCTAAAACCCTGTAAAAAAGGTTGTTTCGGGTGTAAAAGGGGGAGTCCTGACCCCCCTCCCCCCTCCCCCCCCCCGGGATCCGCTTCTGGGAATGGTGTGCGGCAAGGAGGAGTCTTGTCTCCTATTAAGTTTACTACATATATGGATGAATTACTGAATCGGCTTAGAAATAAAGGTATTGGATGCTATGTTGGTAGCCATTATGTAGGAGCATTAGGCTATGCTGATGATCTCACATAGTTAAGCCCCAGTAGGTCAGGCCTTCAATAAATGTTGACAGAATGTGACAGTTTTGCAATAGAATTTGATATGGTTTTCAATCCAAATAATCAAAATGTGTTCTGTTCAAAAAGGGTTCAGAAGTTAAACCAGAAAACGTATTCTTAAATGGTGTTCCAATAGAATGGAGGAATCTGTGCAGTACCTAGGAAATATGGAAGTTCAGACTTATCAGATCATCATGAAATAATGAATAAAAGGGGCAAGTTAATCCCAAGCTTTAATGTTCTAATGTTTAACTTTGGATGTCTGTCGACGAGGGTTGTGAATAAGTTATTTCATTCCTTTTGTTGTTCATTCTATGGCTGTCAGTCCTGGATATTACAGCATAAATCAACAGAAAAATTATGTACATCTTATAACAAGGCTTTGCGTCATATTTGGCATTTGGCATATAACTCACAAAGGAGTATTATTCATGGTCTTTCAGGGTCTTCTTCTCTGTTAAATATATTCATTCCACGCTTTATCACATTTTTTGCACTATGTATACTGTTGAAAATAATATTGTGCGGTTCTTAGCTAAAAGACCTAAGTATACATCTGTCGGTGTACTTGGAAACAATCTACGATATCTTGAAAGTGATATGGATAAATATGGAATGTGGGGTGACACTGGTAATCTTTATACCTTAAAGAGTCACTATCAAAAGGTACCAAGGTCTGTTAACACATAATTAATATCGGAATTTACTGACTGTAAAGACGGATTAAGTACGTCACATTTAACAACTGAGGAAGTGAACGTGCTGATTAATGAGTTGTCTACTGTTGAGGTGATGTCTTTGGACTGAATGGTCCTATATCTGTATTTTGATTTGCACTTTCCTTATTTGTTTGTTTTTCATTGTAAACAATCAATGTACTCTTTTGTGGTACGAATAAAGATATATTCAATATTCAAAGGTCTAGGTTGCACTGAGTACCGATTGGTGACTTTAGTAAATATGCAATCAGAGAGGTAGTATGTTATTTATAAGCCTGCTGGCTTTGAAGTGTTATGTTCAGGGTGCCATGAATCATCCAACATAGTAGAGTGAATTACTGGTGTACCGCTAGCTGGTGTACAGGTATTGCCATTTTGTCTCGGAGAAAAATGCCTTAAAATTAGCCTACGTACTACAATGATATGAAAAAACTGTGACATAAAGGTATTATCTTTTCATCACGAGACAAAGTTAATAGGAGAAATACATACAAATTTGTGAGATATTTAAGATTTGTAAAATGATGTCTTTCTTTATTGTCATTGCCTTTAACTTACTCCCCAAATAATGTACTGGATCGAATTGAATGAAAAGTGTTTTACTTATATTAAATGTACACGCATCAGTGTAAAAAAGACTTTTGCTTCTTAAAAAAGAATTGCATGCAATTAATTGCGAAGACAGATTCAACATCGCATCCAAATAGTAGTTGCGATAACCAATATATTGAACCTCGTCCTTCTGGGAGTAAATGCAAGTAAATGCACACCAAGCCTCGTGTCATAAAAACGTGATTGCAAACTGGTATGATAAATGCCGTCCAATGCAAAGTTGGCGTAACAGAATGGTAACCCGACAGATTAGGAACTTGTCTCTTAATTGGGTCCTATGGGTCATGTCTGGTGACACTTATCTATCAGAACCATGTAATGAGACCGAACATATAAACTGAGAATACATAAACTGCATCGAAGCACACAAAACAAAAATAATATATACAAAGAATCTTAAAAGCATATTGCTAGAAAAACCATAAATTTCATTTATTTTACATTGATTGTGCAAATAGTTATTATAACTAATCAACTCTCCATGGCTCAGGTGGTGTGTGGTAATGTAGTTGAGGAGGAGGAATTCTCAGGACGTGGAGTAAACACCGTCCTTGGACGGGTCACTACAACCCTTTTTCCTAGCCGTAACAGAGATCGAACCCAGTTCGCCAGCGGAGAGAGCCCTCGACTGTCCACGATCAATTTTTTTTTTAACTTGTGTACTGTAATAAAATTGACTTTAATATTGATCATTGACATGATTTTAGGTCTAACACAATGCATATCAAATAGAAACGTTGCACGGCAACAAAAGTACACTTTGCAAACGATAGCACAAAGCAAAAAAATAATAGTATATATCCGACTAATTCCAAACTCTGGCATTTGACTTATTTCGAACTCTGACGTATTTCATCACATCTAGCTCCGTGGTTAAAAGACGAGACATAACCAGTCGCAACTGAACTGAAAGATTCATGCCACATATTTCAATGTCTGTCATATAACAACACGTCTACATTAATAAACAAAAAACCTGCCAGATACAAAAGATTGCCACTGAGCTAAAACATTTATGTAGCTTATTTCGACATATTGCACCGAGTCTGATTATAAATTTTGTCAGCAATAGCAGACGACAATATTGCAGGGCTTACTGACAACAGGTCAGGGAAGTCGATCTCATTTTATTTCTGTTTAATTTGCCTTCCTCGTACGTGGTCATGTATATCGTTGGCGTCTCCGGCATCAACGATATGTTGTCCTGGCTCACTGGTTACTCTCCCCATTTATGAATGAATAAACAGCAAAATCCGACCCGAGCCACGGGGCTGGGCGTAATTGCCATTGGCAGTGAATGTATACAGTCATTAGCTGTTGCTACTGTTCATCAATGTTAAATAATAGCCGAGCGTTTGATTTGTTGAACCTGCACCGAGTATAAATGGCCTCGTTTTGTCGCAAGTGTCAATATGGTCGCCTGATCGATCATCCGGGTACTTAACCTATCTCCCAACATAAACATAAAAAAATACATCGGCACGTCTTGATGTGTAACCCGAGTTCGCAGTCAGCATTGGTTTGTGACATTTTAGTTCAATCATAGAGAACCATCGTCTGTCGATTCAAGGTTGGGTTACATCCTATTCATACGTTGGACCTTTTTTTAAATACTGTATTACGTATACATGCAGTGACAGGTGCTAGAGTATCGGTTATTGTGTATACACAAGGCACGAAAGGTATTTAAACCCCCAACATGTTGAAATATAAGCTCGCTTGTAATGCGGGTTATTTACTATTCCATATATAAACGTCAATACTAATACAAATATAAAATATATTTTATATATATATATATATATATATATATATATATATATATATATATATATATATATATATATATGCAGGAATGGAGTCCATCCTAACTCAGTAACTAGAGCCTTCTCCATTCAATGTCCTACAAACTCTCTCTCTCTCTCTCTCTCTCTCTCTCTCTCTCTCGCCTCAGAGCAGAGGGGACCCGAGCCGGATGTGTCTCCTATAGATCCAACCGGTATTTCTACTGAGTGTTTTATCCGGCTAAACCTTCTATAATGGACATGTTCCCAACCATGTTTATAATTTCAGAACATCTTGTTCAGAACATAATTATGCTCTTCCGTACAAGGAGAGAATATTGGTCAATCTCAGTCATCTCCAGAAAAGTGATACCACATCGGTGCGTACAACATCCTAGAAGGAGGACCTTTATCCGGGTAGAGAGGGGTCATATATGTAAACGTAGTTGTTTTTTTTTTCATATCAGTTTACATAGCCTTTACACCTTTACATCACAACTATCACAAATAGGTACAACCCATGTTTTACCCAAATTAATGCATAAGTACTTGTTATTTAATACCCCTGCCAGCACGCTTATCTAGCACGGTATATACACCATGCCATGCCTAATCCTTTTATTGTTATCAAGTTAATATCGTCGATATATACTCTTTACTATCTAAAAGGCGTCACTCTTTCTCTTTACCTAATATATATATATATATAATTTGCCGTCATGAATATCAATCAGTTTGAATTCAATAAAATACTTTAACATAACTTGATTTTCTGAGAGAAGACTACTGAATAGGAGTTAGAGGGTCCTAGACGGAGAGCCGTAGGCGTAACGTAAATTATCTCAGGTCAGCTGTGATTGGGGACTCTGACAGTGCAGCACCTCGGCCTGTTCCAGGGACTGCATGGGTGGCCAGCCTGATGTACGAGGTATCACTGGCCATTACAGTGCTGGCGTGCTGTTTTGGATGTCCTTTCGGCTGCCTATCGGTGAGAGATGCAGCTTCCTATGGTTTTGTTTGCCGCGGTACTTCACATTAGGGTCGTTGGTGAGCCTCTGTAGTGCGCAAAAATTAATGTAGAATCTATCTTAATCGCAAGTGCATCTTATACATGTCCACGTGTTTTCTTAATATACCTACGTGTTATCTAGTAAATAATTGTTATCTTAATGTTATCATTTAGGTACCAACATCTTATTTCAAAGTTATCTTGAAATCAAGGTGAAATATTAAAGTATATATATACGTATAAAGTAAAGTAAAATAACTGCAATTACTAGATGGCGGTGATTCAGTCAACGGTTTTAGACGACTGACCGGAAAACAAATATTAAGAACAGACTGACTGCATGAGCAACACGGCCCATCATGCAACTCGCTCACCATTTCGGAAGAAGGCGCAAGCTGCGCACGAACGAGTTTGAACGACGTAAAACATGACCCCAGATAATGAACAAAATTCAGTCATGCCTCATGCATCCCCACGAAGCACGGGAACCGATAAACTGCAGCAAACCAATCAGCCATGTAGAAAATTAACACCTTATCATGAGATATCTGGCTGATGAGAATAAAACGCAGTCGACGGTGCCATAAATCATGCCTGGAGAACATCAAGGACGAACTGACGAGAAAGCCGACTCCTCATTCATCAAAAGGAACATCGCAACAAAAGTAAAGTTCGTCTGATGCGCAAGGAAAATGGAGGCCTGGGCAAAGCTGATAAAAAAGCTCCGACTGCGCGTGCGCGCGGCCTCTCAGATCTTTGGGACGTGATTCTTATAGAGGAAGGGGCCACCCCAGGAGGGTTTTTGTTCCACTCGCGTTTGTTTGAATTCTAGCATAATTATTTTTTAAACCTTTATAACTATTATCACGAAACGAAACGTTTGTTTGGTGGATATTGAAATATAGGAATAAGGAATGAAAACAAGTGGCTCATGAGCCGTGACGCTCAGTTGAATTGGAAAAACAGGTTAATGCATGTATTAATGATAGATGTTATGATCTGGTGAAAGATATTTGTTAAGGCACTTTGAACAATGGGTAAAAAGACTTCTAGTATGCTCAAAATCATGTTTTTCCCCATAGTCCTTAGAAAATAGGTAACAATGACCTGTGACCTTATTTAAGGTTTCCAAGAAATTTTTTATAGGAACTCCCTAGATGCTAAATTAAATGTTTCCACGTCAATCTACCAAGGCTTGTGTCCATCTGACCTGCATGCAGGGTACTGAAATCATCTTCTTTCACATAGCTCACAGAATACATTTCACAGTGACCTCATTTTAGATGTCCAAGGAGACATTACAATGACCTCGGTTTACATTAAGAAAGACATTTATAGATCCAACAGTTACATTATGTACCCTGTGTGACTTTTTAGGTGCTTAAAAATAGGTTTTCTGCTCGTGTTCACAGAATATAGGTCACAGTAACATAATTTCTGTAATCAAAGGAGACATGTCAAAGACTTCCCTGGATATTGGCCAAATCATTAATGGATACATTTTGTGCCCCGCCTGACTCTCTCGGAGCTCAAAATCATGGTATCAGCAAGTGGCTCGCAGAAGACAGGTCATTATGACCTAATTTCGTGTTTCCAAGGAGATTTGCCTAGAACCTTGTAGGAGAAAGAGTAAGAAGATTCTAGGTATGACGGTTGTGGATTTTGCTGCTTTATTTGAAGGTTTCAAAAACGGAGAAAAAATGCATAAAATAAGAAAACAATATAGGTGGCGCCACCAGTCTTCAACAGACTTTAACATGACCTAGTTTCAGGTTCCATGGAGATTTGCTCCAGACTTCCCTGGAAGTTGTATTTGAAGATTCTTGAGGTACCAGATATAATATCTGCCTCTGGCTCAATGGGTGTTCAAAATCATGGTTTCGCAAACTATAAATCACTATGACCTTATTTCAGGTGTAATACCTTTCCTAATTTTACAAGGTACATTATGTTCATGCCCATGTCTTCAAGAAATGACGTAATACGGACTTAAATTCTGCCATGTATATAGGGAATATATAGGACAATATTTATGGTGAATATTAAGAAAAAGAGATAAGTGGTTTTGAAATTTAGCAATCATTTGGTGTGATAAAAGGTTTTTAATGGAAAATTGAGATTTCCCTTAATTTTCTCGAAGGAACGAAGTTGCAGTGGCCTAGTTTTCGGTTTGTTAAGAGATTTTAGGGACATCTAACAGTATGCTGAGTTTTGGATTCGTAGGTCTAACGGTTTCAAAACGTGCCAGATGGACAAACAGACAGACAAACAGATTGACAGACAGACAGGGTGATTACTATAGGGCATCCACTTGTGATCAATAAACACACCAGGTTTGGGACACTAGATGTTATCACAGCTGAGAAACTGACATGATTGTAGTCATTTTATAGAAAAGAAATAGAAAAATATTCGTAAAAATAAGAAAAAAATACAGGTGGCGCCACCACTTTTCGAGAACTAACTAAACTAGCCATGGTCAAAATTCAAAGCAGGTTTCATGATAATCCATGCATTAATTATCAAGTTTTTTGAGGTTTTGTATCAAATTTTTTATTATTTACAAGCCCCATAGCTCGGAAGATATTGGTCGCAGTGACCTAATTTCTAGTATCCAAGGATATTTTTCATGAACCTTCCTAGGTTTTTAGTTACAGGCTTCTAGGCTCAGCGGTTACGATTTGTGCCCTGCTAACGGACGCCCGGACGGCCGGACGGCCGACGGACAAAGCGCCATAGCTATACCTCAGATGACTTACAGTAAGCTGAGTTAAAAAAGGACATCAGTCTTCAGGAAATTATGAAACACTCCATGATCAATATATATAAAAAGAATCATGGCAATCAATGCATTAGTTATTCAGATACTTGAGCTTATGTATCAATTTTTAATAATTCTGGAGGGGGGGGGGGCATACTTTTGAGCCCAATAGCTCGGAAGATATAGATCGCAGTGACCTCATTTCAGGTTTCCTCAGATATTTTTATAAACCTCTATGGGTGTGTAGATAAAAGCTTCTATTTTCAGCGGTTACAATTTGTGCCCCGTCTAACCCACTGGGTGCTAAAAATCACCTTTTTGGCCCGAAGTTTTCAAAATATACGTCATCATTACCTAATTTCAGGTTTTCAAGGATATTTGCTTAGGACCTCCCTACAGTTACAGTTAGAATTTTCTAGGAATGAAGGTTATGGTTTGTGCCCTATTAATGACCAGACTGCTTCATCTGAAGGTCTCAAAAATAAAGCAAAAAAAAAAAAAATGTCCCATTGACGGACGAACAGACGAACAACGGAAAAAGAGTGATCGCTATACCTCAGTCAGCTGAGCTAAAAAGGAATGAGAAGTCACCAAGGTTAATTGTATACTTAAAAACCACATGGGTTAACAAACTGGAACAGATACTGTGCCACGGAATCAGCGATACAGGCCTGTATCTATAAATGCAGACATGGCATTGGCAATCGGAGCCAAATATATAGGCTAGAAAACTCTTGTTATTTAGAATCCCTGGAAACTCCAACAAATAACTGAAGGTAGATATATACAATCGCGTCTTTATGCTGAAAAGAGATGTGGACAACTCACTGATAAGGTTAGTAAGACAGTCTCTTTAGATTTCCGATAAAAAAATCACAGACTTGTCGTCCGCCTAATATATAATGAAACTGAAACTAGAATCCATGCGATTTAATTGCCATAGAAAGGTTTTGTCTAAAATGCAGTTTAGGCAATAAAAAGGGTGCAATGCGAATAAGCGATGGCAGGGGATCTTTGCTAGTTCTCGCGTTGTGTGGATTTATAGGCTTACAGGTTCAAATAATATTTACCCGGGGAAAAAGATTGGTAAATAAAGGGTACATACATCGTCAGTAAATATACAGGCCACCACTGCTGGCATCAGCAAACACAACACGCGCTACAATCAACGTAACACTATCCAATCTGCACCAAACTACCCATTTTTGACCTTATTTTTCCTTCGATGCGGCATCACAGTGTTTCTTTTTACAAAAATACATTGGAGCGCTATTTGAAGTCAAGTTTTTACACCTAGAACCCTCAAATGTCCCGGAGAGGCGGTCCTCGGACGCCCTGGCGTGAGGCCTTGGCACCCCAGGCGCCTACGTTTTCCCTTAGCTTAATACCGCTGACAGTTTCAAATTCTCTTGGGGAAGTTAGAGTTGTTACGGAATGAAATGTCAAAGGAAATAAATACACAATAGATAGGATCTGGTAGCGTTCTGAGGAGAGACTAGTTTCATCGGCTGTCGACCACTGCCGATCAGGCCAGGTATGTTTGTACGGCCCAATATTACACTAGAAAACATAGGTATCGGAATAGGAATCCCCACGGTTGCCATTTCCACTTAATCATCACAGAAAAGAGTTAAACGCGTTCCCAGTTTTTTTTTAAACGAATGCATTGGTAATTATTATAATATGATATATCATGAGCTCGATATGCTGCTGAAGAACAAACATAGGTAGGTTGCAAATGCAGAATTACCTTGAAAATTCAGTTTGCCATAGAAGCCTCTAAAATCGCCCATTAACCTCATTTGAAGCCTACAGTATATATGGGATTTTTATATTCTCTTTCTTGAATCCGTATTGTTTTAGGGGTTGCAAGGTAAAATCTATGAGGGGTGGTATGATCAGCACACAATAAATTGCTCTGCTGTTGTACGGCGCACAAGAGTTGACATGGCCTTTTGCAGGAATACTTTTCATGGCGGCTTCGTATGTTCATCAGACCCTAGAAAACAGCAGATTCAACCGAAGTGATCTGAGTGCATATAAGGCATTATCATAACACAGATTACCTTTTAAATATAAATAACGTTGAATGCCAGCACCATGTACTCCGGAACGTTACAAAAATCCATGTCCGACACGAATTGACTCGAAATCTGTACATGCCAAAATATTGCCCTGAAACCGTTTGCTTTCTCCTGTTAACAAATTAAAAAGCAGTGGACCGGGCGTTGTCAACATAACGTGGGTCCGTGTGCATCGCCGAGGCAAAACACGTGTCAATCAGGAGATGCCCGGTCTGACCCGGCGTCGCAAAGTAAATATATCTATGGCTCATTTAAATCATCTTAGATCGCCACATTACTTTCTGTGATTAAAGCTAATTTGTAGTGGCAAACAAATTATAATTAAAAGAAATATCGCGAAAATTAGTGGACAGGGGTGTTTTAACAGGGTATAATGATAATAATAATAATTACGGGGGTTATGTTTTTGGTGGCGTTGGTTTGTCTTTACTCAAAAAGTTCTGAATGGATTTTGAGTAAATTTTTCGGGACTGCTACGCAGATACAAGGAACAATTGATTACATTTTGAGGTTGGTCCATGCGTAGATAAGCTCGGTATGAGTATTTTACGGGGTTTTATAGCACATTTGTTTACACGGGGACGTAGCATGTGACGAAATGGCCATCTTTGGAGTGCGAGTTGTGCCGTAACAGAAGTGACGTCACAGAGGAGAGTGACGTCACTCCACGTGCAAGTGCCGTTTTCCTGAAAGGTTTAGTAATCACCACCTGGATCCAGTAATTTTTATCAAGAAAATTGCTGCATTTTTGAATATAGGGGTAATGACCTGCCTTTGCGGAGGTGTGCGCTCCCTGAGCACATTTCTAGTTGTTGTTGTTACTATTATTATTATTGTTATCTTTTTTATTATTATAATTATTATTATTATTATTATTGTAATGTAAGTCTAGACATGTTGAACATTCTGCGTACTTCAGTGATAATGACTCGCTATCTGGTAAATTTTATAAATCATCAAGAAAGTACATCGATCTTACTGTGTTCCCACAACCAATTCAAAAGCCCGACAGTTTGGCTTTCAACGTATTCTGTCCGTAGAATTTCTGTCTTCTATGGCAATGTTTGTTAGGTACCGCCACAGACATGTGGCCCAGGGTGTTCCGATCAAAGTGAGTGGAGTCTTACCAGTTTCAAACTTGGGCGAACCCAGCCATCATTGGTTGGAACACTCTTGGCCCCGAGCTAGAATCAGTTGTAGTGGCGTTACCTAGCAAACAGTACTATAGAAAACAGCGGTCAAATGAAAGGAGTAAAAGAAATGCATAATTTAGAGTATATGTGACCGTATATGTCAGCCATAGTGTCCAAAATCTTTTCTAATTATATATCATAGCGATACTGCGGAGTAAATTATAACATAAAAAAGAGTCGTTTGGCAAAGTGGCTCGTTCTGCAGATCTGTGCCATTATCCCATGCCCTTAACGTAAATTATAGGACAGGAACCTGTAGATAAAAGCGTGGGCAGGGCAGGGTGGGATGACAGGTAGACAGAGGTGTCTTTTACACAAGTCACTTTTTTACAGTCAAAGCATTTCTTGAAAGAAAGAAGGTCAGACTAATCTCCATGGTGCTTTGAAGGTTTTTGGAGACATCGGCGATCCCAATTAGAACTATGCTTCTGTTTATCGTTACAAGGTTTCAAGCTGGACAGAACGGTTTCTCGCAGATTCCTCTCGCTTGGACTATAAATGCAAATGTCTGTGACCATTTTTGCTTTAACCCTTTCACATTCTCGAATAGAATTTTATGTTACGCAGTTTCGATCCACATTAACATTTTTTACTTGAATCAATATTTTTTTATTTATTTTATATTTGAAAGAGTATATAAGATCAGACACGTGTTATAATACATCATGTTTGTGTAATTTGCATTCCTTCCTCATGAGGTCCGTCAGAACTGGTCTGGTACCAGATACGCTTTATTAACGATCCAGATGGGCTTAGTCGACAGGTAGATACACATGTAACTGTATATTTAATATGCTGTGTGGTTACTGCAACTGATAAATCTGGTAAAATCAACAGGGTCATATTGTGATGTACTATGTCTAATTCATCATGAGGAGATGACCGGAGAATGTGAAAGATGAGTTTGCTGTAGGCGACTAATGTCTATGTCAGGGGAACCTACAATCACATGACCTGGTCGTAGTCAAGTCATTTCTAAGCTGATTAATCTATATAAGATAAGAAATTTAATAACCGTGACAATACTGGAAATACATTTGGATTTTACAGAACTGGTATGTTGAAACTCGGACGTTGATGCCAAAACTCTGACGTTGATGCTAAAACTCGGACGTTGATGCTAAAACTCGGACGTTGATGCTAAAACTCGGACGTTGATGGAAAAAGTGCACCAGACATGCTTGGGTTTCACAGAAAAAAAGCTTTTGTAAACTAGATATAAAACGTTTTTCGCTGGATGCTCAAGCATTTGCTTGGTGATATTTATAGAAGTTTACGTGGACATATGACATTCCTTGATGGATTTATAAGTTAAAATACTAAACACAGGACACTATACATTACGTTTAACGCATCAGGCATATACAATTTATTTCATAATAGCCGTGTTACCCCGACTTTAGACCTGACAGGGGTGCATGAGGACGTGAACACTTAGTTATATTATAATCCTTATTGGAGTCGTTTAAAACTTTACTTCTATATACTTCAAAATATTATGAAATTACCGAAAATGTATGTATTTTCTATACACAGAAACATGGCTGCAGCTCCAAAGCAATGCATGATGCCGCGCATAATGTCCTTATGCATGGCGGGAGAGCGTTATGAAAATTGTCAAAAAAACGGCTAATTCAGACGGCTTTCCACATACCTACAGCCAGATTTACCAATATACTCAGTAATTATGAGAAAATATACACACTGTTTGAGTGCCATTAGTACCAAGATAAATATATCTAACTGATAGGACAGTTTCCCATGAGAAATAACATTATGGCGGTAAATGTTTTCTGTTCCTTCCAATTTATATCTAAATGCAAAATGCGCTTCTACTGCAAAGCAAGCCTCTGTCGATTCTTGGGTGGAGTCGGGAAATTATCTTTATCGTACTTTTTACCAGCATACTTTGTTTATCGTGAGCCCCGCCTGTCACTGCCACACGTAAAATCCTTCATACAGCAATATAATACAGAAACTGTCTATGTCGTATCCATTTATTTTTTTTCCCATCCTTGTGTGCTCCTAAAATTACATATCGATGAAAATAAAGGACCCATGGGTCACGGCGCTCAGCTTAAGTTTGAAATTTTTTTGCAAATGCAAAACATGCAAAATATTCTATTGTAATGTTTTTCATTTAAATAAGCATATGAGAAGCTAAGAGGAAAGGGGCCCTCCCACTTGGTTATAGTAAAGTTCTAAATATATGATTGCAAACTAATACTCTGACAAGAATGTCATGAAGAAAAAAAAGTAAAAGTTTTGAGATACTGTGATGCATATGAAAAATTTACAGATGGACAGGCAAGTGAACAGAATGGACTAATACTTTTATTTCACTTTCAAGGGAATAATGCATTTAAGTTTATATATAAGCTTAGTATATTCACTTTTTCCGTTAATAGTTTTTATCTGATTCATTTTTTTATTTACAAGTTTTATAAATTTGTAATAAAAAAACTGAAAATATAAGTTAAAATATTAACATTATCATTATATATCCAGAGCGTAGCTCATATTGGGTCATATTATGCATACACATATATTTTATTATTTTTAAATCACAAATGTTTAAACTGAATTTCAAAGAAAATAATGCCACAACATGGCATCTACAAGATTATTCCTTGAATCACTATTAAAAAGTTTTGCACATTGGAGTTTTCAGTACATGCTTAATTTTATTCACCGAAATAAAATGAAAGATTCAGTAAATGTGATAAAATAAAAAAATCTTTCCAAATAAAGTATACACACTGTTGGTTGAGTGAGGGACAAACAACATCAGCTATAATTTATTACTGGAATTAATAGTCAATTTCACACCAAGTTTTTACTCTTCTGAAGTAAGGAATTACTTATCTGATGAACATCCACAGTTTTATAGCAATACACTACTTGGGGGACACAATTAAATGTGCACTTTAATCATTGTAACCCTGGTGGTACAATACAATGTCTAAAATGTAGCATAGCCAAGAATAAAATAAAATACAGAAAATTATAACATTCATCTAGTTAATGCACCATCGTGGGGGGGGGGGGAGGGTAGGGCAGAAGGGAAGCCTGCTTGTAGTGGCCAAGCTGAGCCAAGGCAAGCTGCCTGGGGTGGGTTACATAATGCATGTGAAGGCTGTACTACTAGGTGGGCTAGCTGTAAACAACACTTGACATGGTGTATGAAAACTTGAATAAAAACTACTCTTTTCAATCAATTCCTTTGAAATTTCAGATTTTAAAATCCTTATGTATATATACTGTGAAAATTAAATCAACAGTGCTTACAGGGAAAAAATGTGCCATTGCCAAAGTTTGACTAAATTTAAGCAATTGATTTTTTATTTATGCTAATAACTTAAAAAATTTGCAAAATTCAGATCTAATTTTTGGTAAACAATTGAATCTTGATTAAATAAAGTTATATTCCTGAAAAAAAAGTCTCCAGCTTCAGCGATTCTCATGTTAGGTGAGTAAATATATTTCCTGATTTTTTTTTAAATTGTATTATATTTGGGCCCATAACTTCAAAATAATACCTAATACTGACCTAATTTTTGGAATGTTCATAGAAAATGTATGGAAAAATATGAATACTAAATATGTTTTGATATTAGGCAGCCTTGAAGTGTAACAATGGCTTTTTTATGGAAAACGGAGGTTTTTCCTTAATATCTCGAAGGAACGAAGTCCTAATGATCCAATTTTCGGTATGGTAGAAGATTTTGGGGACATCTTATGGTATACAAAATTTTGGATTCGTAGGTCCAACCGTGTTAAAACGTGCCCTGTTAACGGACGGACGGACGGACGGACGACGGACAAAGGACCACGACTATAGCTCAGATGACTTATAGTCAGCTGAGCTAAAAATCTACTAACATATTGCTGATACTGAGCTCTTCCGTTTTCAACATGTGGCATTTACTCAGTTATACTAATAGCTGTGTATGCACCATGTTTAATCATAATTCACACGGTAGATGCTCCGGTTAATGGCAGGGCGTCTGTTACTGAATCCTCCGAGGGAGACTCCAAACTCTGTTGTACATTATATATGATTTATGTAAGTAATTAAATTACTACTGGGAACTGAATTTTAATCATGAATCTCCTGTTGATGGTTTCTCAGGACTATCCTCGATGCTACACATGCATATTCATATATTGTTAGTGCAACTGCATGTTTGTGTCAAACGCATCCACACAGCCTTGCTCAAGTCTCTACATGATGAACATGCATAAAGAGAACATAGTATATAGTATATTGTCCGTCTCCCTCACTTAAACACACATACACATAAATAGGTATCCCCTTTATCACGTAAGCTCCCTTTTTAAATAGACAATATAAGTTCGAACAATTTTTTGGAAAAAGAACTGCACTGGTCAAGTATTCCAAAGCTTTGACATCGATAAAACGTGATCACACTATACAATCAATGGTTTCAGACAGTCATAATTACAATTACCTTCTACCAACCTATATAGACTATGGTTTTATACACATGCGTGTAAACCATTCCGGGATACTTCAAACAAAATGTAACAAATTACAACCTAGTCTTCACAAAGGTAAGTAATCCATATCCTCTCATATCACTTGCCTAAACAGATGTTACCTGAGTAAACCTGGCCGGCCAGGCCAGCCCAGGTCAAAGGTCAAGACCTGATATGTATACACGTGTATGTGAGTCAGGTGGAGATATGCCTGGTTTGTCTAAGGTTATAAAATGCGGTAAACAACAGGGGGTGGGGGACAAAGCATGAGGTCTGACGTCATAACAGTTATGACGTTTATGCGGGGCAATTACTTTACCTGCTATCAAACAGTTTTGCATCAATCACACTAATAATACTAGCGCTATATCAAATAATGCTCTCCGGCTTCTGAATGAAAGTGCATGCACTTAATAAAAAATTCAACGGTTCGGGAAAGATACAGATCAAGTTATTTGTAGATTGATTTTCGTTGTTAGCGATTATTTTTACTGACCTAATTTGTCAATTTTTAAATGTATCCAAAAGACATAGACATTCCCCAAAGAAGGGAGCTGAAGCATTCAAGCTGCAATATTGTGGCAAAAATGAAACTATCATGTGTATAAACATGTATTAGAACTGATGTTTACTGGATGACGATTCCTACATGGTTCTTAGAGGTAGGAATTGGATGTAAAAACATAATCGATGATTGAAAGATAAAAAAGAACCGATAATTGATTATTTATTGATTATTTTTATGTACCATCTATATAACCGTGAAATGTTCTGTATAATAACACTTAAAATACTGATCTAGTAAATCCAGTCTCACGTGTATATCACGCTGAAAGGTCAAGGTCACAGCAGAGTTGTTGACACCGGGTTAACTTTTAATGCTGTTCGCTGATTGTGCCCCGACTTCTTTGGATATGCATTTGCCTACATGATCGTTTGTTTTTGATTATGCAAAAAATGCAACCGAGATAATGGATTGTGAAAGAATCGATATAATTGAATAATTGATATAACACTAATACTTATTCTTAAATATTTGAAAATATATAATTTGAAACGTTGGAGTAGGACTTGTCTGATCATATACCTTCGTCCCGTGCAAAACCAATGAATTTATTTTTATGAAATATTCTTTAAGTATTAAAGGCTGTTCTCCAGTGTATTAACAAATATTATTGCTTAATTCAAGGCGGGGTACCCAATCTGACTGACGGACATGTAGACAAGTATAAGATCGTATAAAGCAAATTTTCCCTGTGTATTTTATGGTTTGATACATGATCCAGACCAAACCCGGATACGTCAGTGATTGCATGGTTCGTTTTTCCATAGAGTTTCGACCATCCTAAGGTATCAGTCAAATGGGATGATGTAAACCACATCGTTGAATATGACTTTTTTTATCAGGCAGGATTTAGAAAATTCTATGCGCGGGACTGTCGGGCTGTGAATAACAACACGATTCGAAAGAGGTAACAGGGTGAGAATTCCATCCAAAGCAAAAACTGCCAGATCTTTATTTAATGCTTCGTTTCTGTGAAGTTTCGTTATCCCCTGATGATTTAAGTGTTAATATGCAATAGTAAATGGCTGAAATCAACCTTCTATGCTCTTTATTGTCTAGATAGACATTATTATGTCGTGAATTAACCTAATATTAAGCCTATAAAAAGGATAAAAAAATAAAGAGCAAAACCTAATAAGAGAGATATTTGGTTTATTTTGGTCTTCTTATATCATTATGTTGCTAATAGAGTAAATGGGATAAGTCCATACGGAGTGTAGAGGTAAATTATCAAAGGGCCACCGCATGTGGATACGTCAGTCAAAGAGGGCTAAAAATGATTTTATGCCATCGGGAAAGCCCATGGGTCTTCTGGAGACATCCTGAGTTCACTTAGGGAGCAAGACTTGGCGTCTGCAAACACACGGTTTCATACCTGGACGTGACCTTTCCCTCCCCTTGTCTCTTCCGGTTGCGGTGTATGACGGGAATTAATAGCCCTGGTTACTATTAGCCTCCCCACCTCTTTAGTATGACAGCGCGAATGACCGCCTTGTGGCTGCCTAAATACTCCCTGATACTAAATCAGTCACCGGCGGTGGAAGAATATTCATCCAAACGAAAATGATATATTACATTGTCACATTTTATTACGTGGTTTGTGCTGTCTTTAGAAAGACAATGCAGGCTTAACGGTGGCGTCTTGGTCTATATTTGGTTATCGGGGGGCGTTCACTTTTCCTGGCCTACATGAAAAGCTTTTTGATCTATAATTTAAGATGCTTTCAACGGTTCAATATAAGATGAGAAAACAGATGACACTATGCAAGGAAGAAGCTTTGTGAGAAAAATATAACTGTCTAAAATCACCAGATAAGGCACTGGTTTACATTTATTCAATATATTATAAATATTGGAAATCAAATTTAAGGCCTATTTTATGTATCTCTCTCTTAAACGTATATGGTTGCCTATAAAATCTCTTCAGTAAAGGTCATGATCAGGTAATGTTTGAATCTGAATGCCTTAACATATAAAATACTTATTATCGGGAACACTCCGAGTTTTACATGATATCTGACATGACACCCTCGTGTACTCTGCTGGTGTGTAATTTGGCGTGTTTAAAACCCATTAACAAGTTTTGCTTTTACCAACAAATTTAAATTTTGCAGTTGAATTTCATCCAGTGACCAGAGTATATATGTACTCACACTTTAATATTGTAACCATAAAATATCCATGTATAAATATATAATATATACATATACATACACATATATATATATAAATTTATAGTTCCATCATACAATCACGCAGACGACATTCGGCCAAAACATAGCACTGTAAAACATGAGGTCAAAGGGCAACTCGTTATCTAGAAGCAGACATCATGAATCAAGCTCTGAAGATATTGAACTAATAAGATGCGTTATGATAGCCGGGGAGAGTGACACTGACATTGAAATGACGAGTGTTGTCTCTCCTCCTTTCAGAGGGCATAGCGACAGATACCAGCCGCCAGATCAAGTCATAAATGCACGGAAACCACTTAGAATACTTTCGATTTTAAGATAATATTTTATAAGAATATTTTATAAGTTCATGGTCGTAGAGGACCACGATGAGATGGCATGACGCACGTTGCTTCTATCCTTCTAACTCACTTTGTCTTGTAAAACCAGACATTTGAGGGATATTTTTATTGTGGAAGTTGAATAAATCAAGCAATTATAATTATGTTAATTATGAATAAGCAGACTAGATAAACCAAAGCACTTTTTTTTCAGATTTACAGAACCAACCAATGATATCTTGAATAAAATCAACTCGGTACTTCATGTTTAGATCACTTGTATTTCTATAACACAAAGTATATTCAATTTGGCAATTTATAAAAAAAATATGGACTTAACAAAAACAAGAGATCCATGTGTCACGGGCTCAGATGAACTTTGTAAATTGAAGCAAATGCAAATTAAACTTTTTCTATTTTTTTGCCCAGTAAGGAAATGCTCAACACTGTTATAGCATTACATCACTTTGTGGACAATTGAATTTGTACTTGATTCATTGTATCTTTGTGATACATAATTGAAACAAAAGGTAACAATAAGAATGGATGAAATAGGGAGAACTACAACATTCATCTAGTTTATAATCCTGTCAGTAGGGAGGGGGGGGGGGGGCTGTAGTGAACAGATTATTTTACATGTAGGTGAGGGCTGCGCATATCCCATACTCACCACTGTTAAACTGGGCTGGCTTGATGTAATCAATACTTGACATGGTGTCTGAAAACCTGAATAAAAGCTACTCTTTTTGATTCATTCCTTTGTTATTTCAGGTTTTGATTATTAAATCCTTGTGTGTATATGCTGTGATAAATAAATCAACAGTGTATACAGGGAAAAATGTTCCATGGTCAAAGATGGGCAATTTTATAACTTAAAATAAATTACAAAATTACATCTAATTCTGGCATACAGTTATATGTACATTAAATAAAGGTACATGCTTGAAAAAGGCTGTCCAGTTTCAACAGTTAGGATGTAAATCGGATAAATATTTTTCCTGATATTTTTATAATATAAATTATGTTTGGGCCCTACAAACTCCTCTAAATTACGCAATATAGACCTAATTTCTGGGAAGATCATAGGAAACATATAGAGGAATATGTATGTAAAATATGAACAAAGCATCAACAGTGGCTTTGATATTAGGCAGTTTTGAAGTGTAACAATAGAATATAATGGAAATTGAGTTTTTTTAATATGTCAAAGGAACGAAGACACAGTGACCCAGGTTTCGGTGTGCTAGGAGAACTTTGAGTCATCTAACTGCAGGTACAATTTCGAATTCGTAGGTCCAACGGTTACAAAACGTGCCTTGTTTACAGACGGATGGCCGGACGGACGACGGACCATCGTTATAGTTCAAATGACTTTTAGCCAGCTGAGCTAAAAACTACATCTGATACAGTATGGGTAAAAGAACGAAAGTTGCATCCCTAAAGGAACAAGTTGAATAATAAAAAACACTTATGGGTTTTGACATGTTTTCACTAATTTTGCAACTAACTAATTAAATAATTGCAAAGAGTATTAACCTTGAATAACAATCTACGTTTCAACTGCCTTTTTCGAGGAGGGGGGGGGGGGGGGGGTCAGCAGTGGCGCAAATTTACATATAGAACCATGGTTTATAAAATATAATTTGAATTGTGTTATTTCGTCTGACAGAGCTCATACCTCCACCAACGCTAAAGATTATAAAAACTCACTCCAAATCTCCCACCTGCACGAGGAACCACCAGAATTTAAGCTGAAATCCAAGCGATCCTTATGTATAGACAGAGACACAGTAGTAACCCCAATATTTAAATGTGGATGTCACAGAAATATTTGTAAGAATTCAAGTTACATGTCAACGAGGGTATCGGCAGATTGAAATTATAGATATCACATGCCTAATTAAGATGTAGCTCTAAGACGGAATTATAGAAAAATCTATTATGAGTTATATAATACACATTATAATACACGGAATATTAATGTTGAAGACAGGAAAAAAGATCATAATCTATAGAAAACGAAATTCCTCTGAAGGATATAGATGAATGGAGGTTTGAATGTTTTCACCCATGACTGTTAGTCTGATGGTCCGTCTTTTTCTGTAAGAGGATAACATAAAAACCATACCCAAGGAACCTGAAATACCACATTAAAACAGGATGCTAATCCCGAAAAAAGGGCTGTGACCGAGCAAGATTATTCTACCTTGTCGAAGGTATGCGCTTTACTGAAGTCATTCTAATTTTATATCCAACAGAATATGTATAACCTAAATAAAAATAATAATCAGCCCCTGAGAGTAAACTTAATACACAGAAAATACAAATCCCCTCTAGACAGGACGTGGAAAACGACACCTTGTATATATCCCGTCTATGTGGCCTCGCCAGTTAAATCTGAGGACTCCAGTGGACAGTGGCTGTCATAAGAAGAACGGATGCTGGAAATGAAAATGTTGACAGCTGACATCAATTATTCATACGGGCTGGACGATTTCTCAAGGGTTTACCTATATACCAAGTACCGTGTTTAAATCAGCTGATTTCAGGAAATTGCGTGAGAACTTCTTGCCTGTGTTTGTTTCATTTCATGATTTCCTTGAAGGTCTTTCTGCTTAAACAAAAGTACATCGGTATTTTGAGCGTTTGTTCAGCGTCAGGGAACATCTTCGGCGGTAGTTTACATTATATGCAAGACATACCAGTTAATTGCAGAGCTACTCCTTAGAAAATGAGTGCAAGCCTCGCAGTGAATGAATTATTTAAACTCGCCAATCACAAACCTCCATATTAACACAAGGAACATAATATTGGTATATATAACAGAGAGCTGCGTTGGTTGTTTTAAGTATCAGTCATATACAATGTATATGAAACCCATGGAGAAAACAATGTTTTTCTTCATGGAATATTCTCCCTGTATAAAATGATACGAATGCACAAGTTTTGATTTTGGTTAGAAAAATTCATATTAAGCTCATTTTTAGAGTTTATGGTAGATCGTATGATTTGATCTTTTTTTTTTTTCATAAGGTAGTTTTATTAACGCTAAAAATTTTTCTATAAATATTAAAGACCTAAACGTTGTTTGTTTGATAATATGGACATGTTTTTTTTTCAGGTACTGTCGTTTACTGAATAAGTATCTGAAGGTAGAACGTTCAAATGATACATCAAGTCCTGTCTACCGCTGTCTGTCCGTTGTTTTAGGTGAGACTTAAGCCATGTGTAGCTCTTATTGTAACGTTTAACAAAACGGGACCGATTCGCGTCCCACTTTATTGGGATCTGTAGCGTGCGTAAACCCTTGTATAACACAAACCTCGGTTGTTTCAGAAGCAGTGAATAAACAAAGTCCAACAAAATAAATAGAATAACCCACAGCAGAGCGTATGCATACCTTTGACAAGACAGACCAATCTGCCACCTCACCATAGTTAGAAGAAATCCTTCATTTGTCTTTTTCCTGTATTTCCGCTAACACGCAAAGCAACAGAACTAACACGTATGAAAACATAACCTCCTTGGAATCAAGAAAACATGCAATTATCATCGTAAAATGTATAAACTGCACTGGCAGATTGCCCGCGAAAGGAATAATAAGAAATATATATCTAAACACGTCTTCTGTCTCAATGTCAATTCTTGTACAGAAACTGCGAACATATATATATATATATATATATATATATATATATATATATATATATATATATTTATATATATATACGGGACAGCCCAACTCAGCAGTTTATAATAACCGCATTCGTGCATGGTGCAGGAAAAACAGCCCTGGGACTTAACTTACCTAGAGAGCGCGTTCTTTAATTAACCCTGTTATTTACAGGTGTCCGATTAACCAGTCAAGATATCTTTACGACACTAAGACTCGGATCTCTCCTGAAAGAGTGTCGACTTTGAAGTTAGGACGCTGTGCTGACGTTGCAATTATCGTATTAGGATCACTAATTACTAAAGTTTTTTAATGCTGAGAGAAATAAAAATAGCTGCAGCTTCCGCAACTGTTGTCCAAGTAGTTCAATTAGTTGTGTGTAATGATGTCGCTGAGGGGAAAATACGACATTCATTGAGAATGATTTTGAACGAACGACTGACAGCAGGATGTCGTAAATGTTTGACAAATGGAACACTACAAAATGTAGACCGATATAAACACCTGATAAATAACGAAACAAATATTTACACTCTGGATTCCTATCTGTTTGTAATAACGCAGTGTAGTTGCCTTTGTATGTACTATGAACCCGCTGATAGTCCACTAGAATAACACTTGGACCAAGGATAAATCGGATTTATTGATAACTGAGTTGTCCTCTAGGTGCTTTAGACATATAATTATAATGTATGACCGTATTTTATGTATGGCATCAACCATGAACTATAGGCCATACACATTAATGTTTCAACCCCACCAAATTATATATATATTTCCCACAAAATTATATATGTTGCCTAACGTAATCTTATGTTTTATGATTCCATGGTAGTACTAGTAGACATAATGAAATATAATCCCACTTGAAATTAAAATACTGTTTTAATATATAGTGAAATAAAAAAAATTGGAGTGGCGGATCTTGTTTCTTCTTGAAGCATGGTTAGTCTAAGACATACGATGATAAATTGGTATTTCAGACAAAAAGCTAATCTTCTATCTAACTCGGGATAGAGTTGTCACTTACAAATGCATGTTGAAAATAATTAAAAGCAAACAATCCTTTTGAGCACAAAAGTTTTAATTTTTAAATGACGTCTCTGAATGCTATCGTTGAGATTTGCTTTCTGTCTCATTGTCACCAACAATCCACGTATTGTGCTTTTCTTGACTAAGATTCTATGACCAAGACTATTTGTTATAAAACCAAGTTTCGCTGAAAATGTGTTATCAATTACAAATACGTCCTAAATTTTTTTTTTGCAGAGAAGTTTTCAGTTAACGAAATTTAGTTTCAGTGTACTGAAAATGTATCCTCTTAAATAGCATAATACAAAAATAAGGGCATGCTGGTGGGGGTTGACCCCAAACAGAACGCATTGAATCAAAAATAATTATCTTCCTAATGATATATGTACCTTAAATACTTATAATTAGGACAAAGCAGATTTTATGCCACTCAAACAAAACGCATCATTATGTTAACTTGGCATGCCACCCCAACGTGTGTGACCTTAACCCTAAAGACAATTTTGAGAAGGAAATTAGGACATTCACGTGCAGAAGATTTTGAAGGAACGACGAGCGGATGATTGTAGTAAATATTAATAAGACAGATAACATCTTAACTCACACGGGCATAAAAACGGCTCGTTAGGAAGAGCAGATTTAACACCATGATAACGAACTTCTCATTCTCTGTTCTATTTTTGAAATAGGGTGAAAAAGCATAGAATCTAGTGAATGTTCTATAAATAAGGAGATAGAACAGGAACCACGAGTGCTTAGCTGTATTGTAATGGCATTGTACGGCCTTGACACAAATAGTAAGTTAGCCAAGCTAGCAATAACAATTACATATTATACACATAATACCTACAAGGGGCCATATTCAACTGACAATTTTCTGTAAACTTGTCTGTACTTTGCTGTAACTTCTGGCTTGTTATAAAGTTCGGATTATACACCCTCTATATTACATCCCTGCAGTCTGTATATACGAGCGAAGTATCTTTTCTGTGACGTCTGATGTCACTTATCAGTGAATAGATAGGATCGGTATTGTATATTTACTTTCTGTGCCTAATGGTACAAGCGTTCCTGTATATAAATGCATTCATCACGTATATCACATCGCGTAACAAAGGTCCACATATATGAGTTGTCCTTACAGAGAGCACGAGTTACGGGGTTTTCTTCTCATAAGAAGAAAACACACACTCATTAATAACTTCAGCATATTAAAAGGTATTAAAGATAAATATTGAAAATATGAAATAAAAAATGTAGTATAGTTTTAAACACAACAACAGGCATCAGCTGTAATAGATAAGTAAAGGGGTTAAACAATGCCAAAGCATGCAGCTCTCTAGTTCCTTGCTTTTACAGGCGAATCTCTCATTAAAACCATCTGCACCTGAATAAAAGATTACTACACAAGCACCAACTCCAGAGGAAGAAGTAACGTGGGTGCTTAAGGCGCATGCGCAGGGGCTTAACTGAATAATAATCGGGAATATAAAAGTTGAAGTTATCTTTTTCCATGCTGTTAAGGGTGCAAGTGTGTGGGAAGTGAATAGAAAAGGAGCGGACCCTGAAATATTTAATCCAGGGGGTGTATGGAATAACAAACAGGAAATAAGGCGAAAATGTTAACTTTCTTAGTTTAAAAGAAAAACGGTGTTTAAAGTAAAGGAAGAAACAGAATAACCAAACAACGTACCTCTAAGCTGTTGTTTGCTGAATTCTTCGGAGTCTGCGTCTTGCATCTTGAAACAGAAAGCAGAAGCCCGTATAAGATAGTATTAGCTAAAAGTTACTGCTACCCCCACTATGCGGTTGTGTGCGGTAATCCCAGTGACCCGTCGACATGCTATCACAACGTTCCCAAGGCAAAGGTGGTATACTTCCTACGTCATAAACAGATAGGTACGCGAGACCTGAAGGGGTGTCACTCTGTTCAGGGACCGACGGGTGAGCTGATATAGTTAAGAAACGTCTAAAGCACCACTACAGCTAAACACTACTGCTGTCTAGCAGGCCTGCCAGCCGGGGAACCACCTGCAGCGCCGCTGGTTGGAGGCCACTGAAGCAGTCAGGCACAAACTATGGCGAAGCAAAGCTGACTGCTCTGGCAGCAAGGCGTTGCTGTGGCCTGTTCCATGGCGGGACCACTGCTTCGGCTACAATGCAAAATCGATTGTTGTTAAAACATCGCCGCCTTTCTGGATCTAAGCAGGCTCTCTCCATATACTCAGCATTGCAACAGCAGAAGCAGCCCAGCAGTAATAAATTCGCTTTCTTCTCGACCCTGGCTCATTACCCAAGGCCGATTTGGCAACAGGCCCTGTCCCAGCACGTCAAGCAAGAAGTTGTGACCCAGCCCAGCCAAGCATACAGGTCTGCAGCGTGCAGGCCTACACCTAATCTATGTAACCGTCCACAGATCTAAAGCTCACCGATGGCTCTTACTGTCTTCAGTTCTATTTTTATCCCGGTTCAGTCTCTGTGGACGGTAAGGGAGTCGACCCTTTACTCGCTTGTTCTTCTTACTGAATTTGTCTGACAAGGCATAAGGCGACAGGCTCTGACAGCCAGGTGTCAGCACTGCCGCACTGCAGTACCGTTTACCTGCCAGCTGAGCGTGAGAAATTTTTTTTTTATGTTTTGTCTGGTAAATGTTTGTATGTCAAAACTGACACAATGGCAGAAGCTTTACATTTCTCTGTCTCTGTCTCTGTCTCTCTCTCTGTACATAAACATTCTATATTTATAAATGTGTATGTGTTATATATATATATATATATATATATATATATATATATATACATATATACAATGTTGTACATATCGATATATATAGAATGTGTGTGTGTACTGTGGATTATAAGGAATATATACTTGAAATACGATTTATCTATTTACATTCAATATAAAGAAGTCAACAAATATATTATATGTTATTTTTTTATATATATAATTATATATCATCCGTACGCATAAACAAGGTAGTGAACATAGAATCCGCCCCTACAGCGTGTTGCTAATGAGACCGCTGACGACACTAGGTCACTTTTAATCAGTGTTTACACTCTATTTATCACGTATATTTAGTATATCTGCAAGTGATAATGATTTCATATCAAATCGTCTGTGCTGGCGAGGCGCGCAAGGTAACGGGCACGATGTAATCGGCCTCCGGTACGTTTAAAGTTCGAACAGTCTATAATGGATAGGCGGGAATGTGATATTGTTATGTTCGTCCTTTGTGTTAAGGTTTAACCAAACTAATCTAACGGGTTATTATCTATATATCCCACTCTTTTCTCATTTGTCACAATGAAAAATAGGAGATATCATATGTATTAAAGGTAACATTCAACACCCTAGCATTACTCTTATTGAATTTTCCTTTGGGACTTATTCTTACGGGTGAATCTTATCCCAAAATGTGCAAGGGAGCTAGAAAAGATAGAATGACCATCAGTATGTTAGCAAGGAATGAACAGTTTTGCTAGTGTTAATGCTTTTGTTCGTCTTTGCAAGGTTTTAAACAGTTCATTTGGACCATTATGCCTGTTCTGACTTGTGATGGCTACCTCAGGACGGCCTAGACGGATCTGTTCCCGGTGGTAATTAGTGTCAAGCTTATGTAATAACTGAGACAAGTAACTGATTGACCAGATACTTTAGTCAGTCACAAAACAGTAGATGTCACTGCTTGATATGAAGTCATTCCACTGGAAATAACATGTGCTACATTCTGCAATGTCTTGAAGTACATGTATACCTATGGACTTTCCTCGGAGAACTGTCGTGTCGTATTTGTGTAACGTTATCAAATTCGATGCATGTAATTAATTCATCACAAGCAGTAGAAAAGCGTTCACGTGCCGCCATGATTTGTGCACACTAAAACCAGGATGTCGCAAGTGGGATGTCCTTAGTCAAAACGTGGAGACTACAACAGCTCGAACACAGTTCTGATAGCATCTGTTATAATAAGCAAAAACATATGGCTATAAATGAGCAACAGAATGGTAATGTGTTACATTCAGAAAGTTTACATGTATTATAAACTGGGACAATAACCAGTTTCTTTGGTCGCCTAGGTTTATACCGATACATGTAAATTTAGTAACCTAATCCAAAATACTACTGTCTAACCTTAAGAGTTTCAAAGTTTTTAATCGGTCCGTCTACACAGAGTTTACAGGACTCCGCTATATTATTACATCACTAAATGATAACTTAATTATTTCACTGTGGTGCATTAAGGACAGAGTAAAGCTATACAGTAGTTTTCAGTGTGGCTGTATTTTCGCGGGATATATCAATTTAGCTGCGTGTTTTGCACTGCTGAGCGCTAACTCATTTTATTTACCTGCATGACAAACTACATGTCAGATCAAGGAAATATATACAAGCACGAGGCGAAGGACCGGTTTCGTTTTTGTCTTCAAAGTCACAAGTCTCACCCCGGATCAACATTAGGTTGGAATAAAGAGTGTCTCTATGTCTATAAGCGTCTCGGAGTATTGAAACACTTTACATGATTCTCCCGCTTGATATGAAAGTCTTGCTCCCGCCCTAGAACACATCCGTATAGTTATTGAAATCTTTAATTTACGAAAACTTGAAAATCTACTCTATTGTTTTGTGGCTCCCCCGGGTGGCCAAACGCAAGCCTGGTGGAGTCGTAGGTGCCAACGCTAAAAAACCTAAGTTGAGAAGAATGAAAACATATACTGGTATCATCAACCCCGATGTAGACCTTATCACCAAAAGTAGAGACTATAGATTTTGACATGTCCATGGCCTCTAAAAATGTAGCTTGTCAGTCCGTCCGATACTTCCGTCGATTTGAAATTTAAAATTTAATTTACACAAATATAACAGAAAAACAAATATATTAGATGGAAAAATGCAACAAACGCTTTTGTGATATAATTTAAATATAAGTCCACTAATATGACTTTGTGTTACTCTTGCTGAGTTAATTAAAATGTTGATTTCTCTTTAATTTTTAATAATACCAAAGAAATAATCATTAGGAAAACAGTATCAATTTTCTTCAAACCAAATACATCAGGCAAGCCATTGCACTAGGCTTAAAATTATGACGCTAATTTAAAATTGTGTATACTTCATTTAATAATAATTCAGAAAAAAATCCACCTCAAATGTAGGGGTTTAATCAGAGGATGTGACCTTTCAAATTCATTGTTTGTCTTTCCTTGTTTTTTTTTTATTAGGTCATCTTCCATTTTGAGACGAGTAACAGTGAATAAATGTTCAAATTAACCCTTTAGCCTTCAGTAAGGCTGCATGCTCCAGTATACTATACTCTAAAACCTTAATTTGTTTTGGCGTATTCCACGGGAGTGTAAGGGCGTACAATTTGCTGCAGAGAAGAGGAGGTGCGAGTCCACTCAAACGGTTAAGAAATTGGCGCAAGTGCGAAGTACGATACTTAACATTTTAGTACAGTGGTAAATACTGCGAAATATTGCAGAGTATGATACAAAGAAATATTTTTATTATATAACAGTACATAATGGCGTCTGTGCAATATCATAATAAAAGAGCATATTAGCTGTTTTTTTTTATATTTTTTAATAACAAAAGTACATCGATTCACAGTTGAAACTATAAAATGTCGTTATACACCTGATCCTTGTAACCATGGTACCCCATTCTTACTATCATTTTAGATCACTGCAGTTATTCTGACGTCAGAAGTAAAAATAATTCTTTATCCTGCATCTCAAGTACCTTGGAAATATCTTGAAGAAAAACATATCTACTTATAATCGCATCTGTATGTCATTTAAAGAAATGCCTTAGCTATACTTTGCTATAGGAGTCGGACACATGTATATGCAACAATTTCCTTCCCCCACGAATACGTGGGACATTACAGTAAACAACCTGTTGGAAAAAATGTATCGTAAAGTCAGCCCCCAAGGACCTGGTAGTCCAGGATAATAAAAAAATGGAGACTTACCACTCTTACATTATATGCTGCAAAAATGTCCGTCCCAGTTTCAGACCAAGTAAACACACGATTCCTGGAACTTAAAAAATCCATTACGGAAAACATGTGGGAAACGAAATCTAAAGGTGACAGCTTCCTATCAGATAAACTCCAGTAGTGTTACTATTGGGTTAGTGTGTTTAAATCAATCCACACAGGAAATGGCACTGCCGATAATGTTCAATATCTATTATGAGACTTCTTTCACTGATCGTGACGTTAATTGCTACTGGCATTTAAACTGATAAACTCATTTATTGAAACCGAAAAACACATAACTTGTATCTAACAACGTTATTTTGCTATGTTGGATACGATTTTGCATTTTTTTTAATGATTGGCAGGGAACTGGTAATCAAAAGGGACTGATTTGAACAAAAGATGCTATTTAATTCAGAAGGCGGGTTTATATGCTGTACAAACAAAAAAGATCTAATATATAATTTAATATGGTCTTATTATATCCATAGACAATACATTAAGGAATATCACTGACTGTTTACATGATATTGTTAATGGTAAAGGGTTCTGTTCATTACTTTATGGTAAATATGTGAAGAGAACAGTGATTTTATGATAACCCACGAGCTGCAACACATTTAAAAAAAGATAATCGTAATACAGAGGATACATTACATTTCCAGTTAAACAAGGTTAGTATTGCAAGACAATACAGGTATATCTGCATGAATTCTGGTGAATTCTTGCCTCCAGATGTATCTTTGTAAGGCACGGAGTAAACCTAAATTTATTTAAAATATGAGACAGCAGGGGCGGATCCAGGATTTTGCAAGAGGGGAGGCTAGTATATAGATACTTTGCATAACCATATATATATATATATATATATATATATATATATCTATATGTATATGTATATTGCGCAGACACTTGCCATAGACATTTATCTTATTATTTATCTTTCAATTTATACATAAATAAGTGTATATATATATATATATATATATATATATTGCAGTGTAAATTTCTGATGTTCAAAAGGTTATAAGTTAAACGTTGGATACGTTAAATGAATTGAAGTCACTTTATTACTATAAAAAACATAATTCTTTGCCGTTTTAAAAAACGAAAAACTGCCCTTTTTCATTCTTGAACTTCAGAATAATGATTTTACAAAAAAAAATCAACTGTTATTGATGAATGAGAGAAAGAGGTATTAGGTAGCCATTACCACATTAAATGTCTTGTAAACATGTAGTCTAAATTTCAGTTTAATATTAAAAAAATTGCAGACTACAAACTAACAAAACATGACTCCACGGATATGGATATCAAAATACACCTTTTTCATTTTCCCACTTCATATACGATCTGACAATTTGTAAATTGTGAATTTGTATAAATGGGTACAGATGTAAAACAAAACATAAAAGCAGACATTGAAGTCAAACAATTCATATTATGTGTATTTTTTTTGTATTTACAGTTTGTAGCGAGATAATTATATTTATTCATGAGGAATGTGTGACAAGTTCACCAACTCGATTTTGCATAACTGGTCTTCTCGCCTCTTTCGGGAATTTATATTCAATTAAAGATTCCCCTAAAACCAAAAAATAAAGACGGTCTTTCGATCGCCTTTTTTCCACAACAGTTAAGCATTTTTTTTTTAAATATTGTTGTGATCCAGGTAAACTCTAAATTGTTTTGGATTTTTTTTCTGGGCCTCCTCATAAGCCCGCCTATAACTGTTGAGTACGGCTGCTAACAGACGAATCAACCAACGTCGATATAAATACGTGATATAAACCTTGCTTCGCAGAGGATTCATTTACTCAGCAAATAAAGACTCCTCTGGAGCAAGCAGTAAGAATGGGGAATTCATAGCAAATGAATAAATGATTTGGAAATCTTTTTTTTCTATCAACCGATTTAAAAATAAAAATAAGACTTGGGTTTATTAATAATCTCTTTTTAAGTTGTCGTATAGGTACGAACATGAGATGTGAGCACAAGTGCCCAACGATGTAAACATTTCATTCATTATTTAATCCCAAATAATTGATCAGTCATACAAATAAAGACACATCTACATATAAACATTAAAGTGCATTAAACATCTTTGAAAAAGGCAAACAAATAACTCGTGATTTAATATCATTTTCTAACTACTTTTTAATATATTACTCACCAGCGTTAATTTTGTTTAACTGGTATAGCTTAAATTACTTTACCGTATGAGCAGTTGCTTCTTTTATCTATAACTTGCTTTTATACGTTCAAACGTCAGATCTCTTTTATTAATACGTCTGAAGTATAAAATGCATTTCTTTCGTTCGCATATTTATGCATTATCATTTCCATATTTATTTGGTAATTTATACATTTGTAATCGATAATAAATCTTCCATAAAAAGGATGCTAAAGGTATAAAACATTGTCAGTTTACTCAAGTTTCTTGTACCATTCTGTACATTTTTCTTTTAAAGAGCGACAAGGTCAAATAATTTCAACACAGAAACCCCATTGACAATTCAAACTAATATATACAGCCAAAATCCTAGTCCCCCATATAACATGTTATTTATGACGAGGCAGTTAATTTCCACTGCTTATAATGAAAAACAAATGCTATGATGTAAGTATATTCAGACATTGTTTATTATTTTTTATTTGAATGATAATGTATTGACGTTTTGTTAAAAAGAGAAAATTATTTTTTTTTCTAGGATAAAGAGAGGTGAAAAAAGGCTAGCTTTTTATTTAAACGCTTACTCATGTTCACAAGCAAGATGTCGAAGCCCGAGGACAGCTGGAGCATTGCATAAGAAATGCTTGAGGGAGCCACGGATGATAGATTCTGTAATTTGAAATTTTTAACGTCTATAACCAATGTTGGAAAATGCCCAATTAATTATTTAAAAATACAAAAGGACTTAGGGCCACAATGCTCCTCGGCTATATGTTAACCAGGAAAGTGTGGCATCAGTGATGGTGTGGGACGGACGGACGGACGGATTTTGAAGGACAGGTGGACGAAAGGACGGAGTAACCGACAGACGCGGACCATTTTAGTAGTCCTCTTACTTAACGGCGGGGAATAAAAAGATGCCTGATCCTGGTGTAGACATGCGCCTCTCCTAACGATTCCTTGGGATTCAACGTTTATGTTTCAGTTGAAACTTGAAAAGGTGATATTTGTATGACGGCAACTGAAATAATATAATGAAAATCCTCTCTGAGAAATAATGATAACAATTTTTCCACCATTGAAGGGGGGGGGGGGGGGCTTCAGCCCCCAAAGCTCCCCCTCTGGATCCGCCACTTGACCGGGAAACTGGTAGCCTCTCTTCCAAGAATCAACTGGTGGCGCTAGTGTCCATGATTCATTAAAGAAGACTCACCATCTTTCAAACAGAAATTCAGGAAGTAGTGACCAGATATGGGATAAACGAATGGTTATCAGACAGAAAGTTATCATTTAATTATTATAACGGTAAAAGTTATACATAAAGCATACAGCATGGCTCAAGAACAGTGTAAGCTTGACGCAAAAGCAAATGTATAAACATGCCGATTTATGTATTTTACAAGACTATCACCTTGCACAGAAGACAGAGCTTTATGTGACATGTATGACGTAAGTGTGACGTCATTGGCAGTATTAAATACAATATTCTTGTATTACCGGGAATATAATCGTGTTGGATTTCCCATCCGAATGATAATGTTTCCGTAGAGTATCGCCTAAATGCACCACGATTATACACTTCAACAACAAATATATAAAAGAACGCAACATTCCAACCCCCCCCCCCCCCATTTCTTGCATACAGAATAAATTCATAATGACATGTTTGTAATGATGGCACCAGGATTCTCTTTGATGGCTACTAATTTTCTCTCATGCTTTAAAGGCATTTTTTAGTTTGTCTGACAAACGTTATCAGTAAAGATTTTCCATGATCAGTTAAGGTAAAGTGGAAGACGGAAGATTTGAGATGAATTGTTTGGCTTAAATACATCCACAATCTTTTAAAAGAAGTAGGTCCTGTGACCTTGACCTTTGATCTCATGACCCTAAAAACCATGGAGTTCTTACTTTAGTAGTAGGCCATATATCAGTTAAAGTTTGGAACTTTTATTTCAATCCAACCTGGTGTTATCATCTGGAAACAAATATGTTAACTGATGGTCCCTGTGACCTTGACCTTTGACCTTGTGACCCAAATATCAATCATGTGTTTTTTCCCTATTGACAGAAAAGCTATATGAGCAAGTTGAAAGGTTTGGATTGAAAAGTTGGGCCCAAAATTCATCCACAATCTATTTAAAGAAGTGGGTCCTGTGGCCTTAACCTTTGAGCTCGTAACCCCAAAATCAATAGAATTCTTGCTTTTGAGGTGGGCCATATACAAGTCAAGTATGAAATCCATATGTCAATCCAAACTGGAATTGTCATTAGAAAAAATATTTGACGGACATTCTGAAAGACAAACAGACGGACAAACGCCCTGACAGGGTGATTACTATAGAGCATCCGATTATTCAAGCGTGGTCCTAATAAACACAAAAGGGTTCAGGACACTTGATGACACCACAGTTGCGAATCTGATTGTATCAATATAATTTGGCAATCTAAAAAAACAGGAAACAAGGGACCCATGGGTCACGGCGCTCAGCTGAATGTGACAGCTATAATTGTATCACCATTGTCGTATGTAGGTCTGTAAGATATCATTTTGACAGATGTCATTTTTGTATTAATTATGTAGTTGAGCGGAATAGTAATATAGAAGTTTCAATATTTCAAATATGTACAAGAATGTGTGTCTAAAATATTGCATTGGGAATGATTAGATGTTGTAAATTGCAGAGGAAGGAAGTGGAGATTTGCAAGTATAAAAATACACATTTAATAAATCAAAATAATTATGGAAAAGTAGAAAACTGACATGTTTTGGGAAGCAGTTGTTGCTGAATGGGAGAGGAAACAGATTGTTTCAAAAAAGTAATAGAGAACAAATGGTAGATTAAGCTATGAGAAGATGCCTTGTTTTATCTGAATTGAAGAATGGTGGATTGATGCTAATAATATCTTGTGATCTGACCATGTGTTTTCTAATGTTGAAAATGAAGCATTTAAACAGTTAGTAAAGGCAAGATCTATGGTATTTCCATGGTCATTGGTTGGTTCTCTGAATAGTTGTTGACATTTAAAGAGTTGACATAATTGTGTAAATTTGGTGTTATATATTATAATTTATATTACAAATGTCAATATTGAAATTGCCTATGATCACTATAGGCAGGTCGAGGTCAACTTGAGAGACTAAAACTTGGGAGTTCAGATAAGAAGTTACTGATGGGACATGCGGGTGACCTATAGAGGAAAACAATCTTAAGTGACTGATCTGGTGTTGTGTGGTGGTGAAGGGTTAAGTGGGGACTCACCTGTTCATGTATATAAATGGCTAAACCATGAGGTGGTCTTTTGTTTGTGGTTCCTCTGACAGCTAGGGGGGGAATATTAATTAACATTCCAGCGCATCAACTTTTGAACATTCTTAAATTAGATTTTGTGACCAACTAAAACATATTAGGTTATAGCAGTTTGTGAATATGAGATCTATACTATTACCATGATCATTAGTTGGCTTTTTGATAAGCTGTTGACAGTTCAGCAGTTTACACTATCTAATTAAATCAATTGTTTTTAAATATACAAACATATAAATACAAACATAATGTTCCTATCTCACAGGTGGAAGGACCTGTTGGGGGGGGGGGATGAGAGTTTTAAAACACCTTTGTACCTCTGTATATTTATTTTCTTTATTAACCAGTATTAATTTTTATGCAGTTGCCATAAGAATACTGTCCCAAACAAATACTCAGTGGCAGGGAGTAAGGAAATTTACAACAACTTTGCATAAACATACAGGATACAAAATTTAATCCAAAAGTGCTTGCAAGTAAAAAAAGTTTTATTCATAATTATTGTATATTTAAAAACAGACAGAGAGATAGAAAAACAAAGCAAATCACTTTAATTCCCATTCTACTGAGGTAGAAAAATACTGAACGAATGTTTGCATTAGATCCTCATTTTTTTAATACATCAAATTTTTGTTAAGGGAAATTTTGGACATAATTTATAAATTTTTCTATACATTTACAGTATATATCGATTATATTTGAAAATTTCAGTTGATAACAATTCTAAATTGCATCAACATTTATAGTTAATCTGCTCAGGCAACATCACATTATATACACAGACGTATTTATTTTTTCTTAAACTGTATTTTTTGAAATTTGCAAAATAATAAATATCTGAAAATAACACTTAATTCTGGAAAAGTTGTACACATCGGATCAGAAACAGCAATGCATTTAAAGAATGTAACTAATGCAACATATATATGGTTGGGAGGCGGGGGGGGGGGGGGGGGGGAGGTCAGAGTTGCCACGTGATTCTACATTTTTACAGCTGTGTTGCATCACTAACACCTTTACCCAGGCAAGGCTGTAGGGACCAGACATGGCTGGTCTGGCGGTTTAAAATGTAAATACATTTGAGCCTAAGAAAAACTTCAATAACTAGAATAATATTTAAGCTTTTACTTTCAAATTTCAGAATTTAACATATTAAACTATATGTATACCTACTGTGAAAATTAAATCAAATGTTCTTACAAGGAAGGAACATGCATGGTCAAACTTGGACAAAATTTAAGGTACCAATTTTATATTTTTGGTATACATTTAAATTTGAATTAACTAAAGTTGTATTACTGAAAAAAGTCCCTAGCTTTAACACTTTTTCTCTTAAGTGACTAAATATCTTTCCTGATTTTTTTACAAAGTTTATTATGTTTGGGCCCATAACTTTTTTAAATTATATACTACTGACTTAATTTCTGGCAAGTAAATAGGAATTATATGGACGAATATTTACGGTAAATATGAAGAAAAACCAGATGAGTGGTTTTGATATTAGGCAGTTTTGAAGTGTGAAAATAGATTTTTAATAAAAAAAAATGGAGGGTTTTCCTTAATATCTCAAAGAAACGAAGTCCTATTGACCCAATTTTCGGCATGGTAGGAAATTTTGGGAACATCTAACTGTATGCCGAATTTCAGATTCGTAGGTCCAATGGTGTCGAAACGGACATCCGGACGGACGAACGACGGACAAAGGACCACGATTATAGTTCAGATGACTTATAGTCAGCTGAGCTAAAAATGCATAAAAATAGAAAAAATACAGGTGGCGCTACCAGTCTTCAGGACCTGAAGGAAGCAGCAATAATAAAAACAAACAGACCAGGTTTCGGGACACTAGATGAAACCACAGCAGTGAAACTGACATTATCACTGTCATTAAACGGCCTAAAAACTGAAAAGAAAGTGTAAAAAATGGAAAAACAACACAGGTGGTACCACCAGTTTTCAAGAACTGATAACCCTGGTCAATATTCAAGGCAAGATTCATGGCAATCCATGCATTAATTAACAAGTTACTCGAGGTTTTGTATCAAATTTTTAATTATTCGTAGGGGGGGGCGGGTACTTACAAGCCCCATAACTGGGAGGATATAGGTCGTAGTGACTTAATTTCAGGTTTCTAAGGATATTTTTATTGACCTCCCAGGTCAGACGGTCAGACCGCACGACAACCAAATGGACGACGGACAAAGCGCCATTCCTTTACCTCAGTTGACTTTCAGCAAGCTAAGGTAAAAAGCACACGGAAATATCAATCACTTGAAACAGTTTTTGTCAGATTCTACCTAACCAACAAGTGACTAATTTGGCCTGTTCGGTAAAAATGGTTGATTGCACATCGATAGAGAAAAAATAGAGAGGGGACCAGTCTAATCAATGGTTCGGTCAGCTGAACAATCAAACACGAAAAAAGGCTTTACTTGCGTAACAAACGTAAAACGATATTTTACTTGTGCTTACATAAGGGTCTGTAATAGGAATGAGTAGGTCGGTAATAATGCAGGTTTTCATATTATAGCAAATATTACATACAATTTTAATGACTTTTTTAACACTGAAGGATAACAAAACTGCACAATATGTGGAAGATGAAAAAAAAAAATCAAAGATGAAAATAGTCTCACATGATTAAACATGAAGTACGGGTCATTTTGGTGGAGTATTATGGAGAATAATATAAAGGGCTTTATACTCTAAGCTTGTGCATGAGGGGAAAGCAGTTGAATGAAGTAATTACCAATACATACAGTTCGGGAAAGTGTGATTTGTTGCCTTTTTGTTCGTTTTCATTTTAAGATGGGGTGGGGAGGGGGGGGGGGGGGGTGGAAAGGGCACGGAACTCAACAGTGCAAGTCTTCTAAGAAAGGCCATTCACTGTTTCCTGGCTGCTCTCCTTTTGACCAGATAACAGCTAAAATCTGTCTTTATAGATGGACCACTCAACTTTATGGTATCGTTTTTGCCGGAAGAGATGATTAATCCCGCCGGAGAGTTCCCGTCTATCCTTCGAGCGGAGGCGTGCATTCATACGAACCAAACCAAGGCTGAATACTTGCGGACTTGGCAAAAATGATATAGAAATTATAAACTAGATGAAATTTTCATTGGACATATATCTCCGCCTGCGCATATGTTGAGGCAATAAAATGGGGAATTGCCACTAAGCAGAACGTTTATTCCGCCAAGGTAGAACAAACTATGAAATAATACAAGAAATCTGCCTCCCAATGCATACATGTCTCCACAAAGTTTGCATCCACTCCCCTCAGAACTTAGACTAGACGTTTCCAAAACGCTCTTCGAACACACAGGACACCGGCATTACGAGGTGCTGGACTTTCGACCGTGATCTGAACTGGTGAAATGGAGACAATGAGAGGCGCATGAGGCTACACCTCCGTGCATGCATCTATTTTTTGTCCCGTATTCCCAGATTTAATCGTGCATATGTGATCGTTCATTTGTTAATATTCCTTGAAGATGCTCCAGAATCCGCAGAACATGCTGGATAAACACCTTCCTTCACCCCTTTCCGATGTCCTGAAATGTTCATGAGCTTCCGTTCAAGACTGCGTGAGTTATGTTGTGACAAACACACACAAAAACACACACCAGCGGGAATGATCGCATACCCTCCTGTGGAGACAATAAATGTATCCGGCCCTTTATCTGGATGCGTACCCAAATTAAATGGGGTCTACCCTGGCCCATGTCCGAACCCCGTCAGCAAGGTTTGTAGAGGGAGGTCGGTTTAGGTTTTTATTTCATTGTGTTATCCTGCTAACATTTAAACAACAACAAAAATGAAACGAATGAAAACATTACCTCCTTTGACATGTTTTCGGACTCGGCAAGGGTTCAAGAGATCAGACCAAGTCCATCTCGAGTCCAGTAAAGTCCCTCCGTCACATACTGTAAAGTCATTTACATTCATGAGTGAACTGAACTAACAAAATATTTAAAAAAAGGACTGTATATACCAAGCCTGAGTTCTGCATCAGGGGCTAAATGTAATTAAAGAAAAGAAATTGTTTAACTTGAGGAGATTGTTATTGGACTCGAAGGACTTGCTATTGAACCTCAAAGACTAGGACTTTGACTCGGACTAGGATGGCGTGGACTCGAATACGTCACTGATTTGGGACAATCCCGACACTGAAGAACCCACAGAAGGTTTAACCATGGTGTGCATGAAGAGACGGCTGCAGAGATGGAGACATTCTACATTGAACTTTATCTAGAATTTTTCATGACCTCATTCAATACTTTTTACTAAGGCCAAAATCTCTTAAAGGTAGGAGAACAGTTTTCTTTTACCCCCTTTTGATGTCATTCAATGGGAAGACAAACAATCAAACATGGTCGAACATATATTCCTCCTTGCATTAAATTGAGCATTTCCCATAATTCCCTTGATACATTCATCAAGCGAAGTCGATTAACTCTGTAAATATGATATGTCTTAGCTTTCATATAATATGCTTCAAGTCGAATGAACACGATTTCTTACATTTCACGTTTACATTGGCGCTTCATCAGTTAATGACATCTATATATTATTAGTTAAAATTCATACACCCACACATCAAGATTGAACATACAGCTGCTCTGTCATTATAAATAAATCGTCAAAGACAGAGCTGTATCTGTGTTACAGTTGAGGCAACTCCGAGTTTCTGTGTGTCATATTTTGCCTTTTCATGTACGTTCATATTTTGCCTTTTCATGTACATTCTTCTGTATATTGTATTATGATGAACGTCATTTCAGGGCCCTGCCAAGCGTTTGATTTGGAGCACACTCACCTGTGGATTCTATTAGAGTACCACATTATTATTAGAATTTAGAAATATAATAATATTATTCATCAGCATAATCATCATCTTCACCACTTAAACATAATAATTATTGTAATTATTATTATTATTATTATTATTATTATTATAAGGTCTTCTCTTTCAGATAAATCACACATTAGCCGATACGGTAAACAAAAGTAAATGCAAAAATTGAAATACACAGAAAATAACGACAAATATCATCATCGTCTTGTTAAGAAAGTCTCCTATCTGTTACATGAGCATGCACAAATGTTCAAGGATTTTGAGAAGGGACAGATTTATATTTTTCATCGCGAGTCTAATACTCTATGTCAAACTGCAGGAGAAATGATGTAAGAATGGTTGTATGTCAAATAAGGATCACTAAATAAGTAAAACCGCCTCATTGGATCTTCACCCGTTGCTTGCAACACTAAAGTTATATTCTAAAAAAAAATGTATAATAATAAAATATATGATAATAAAATGGCATGAAGCAGAACTGATATGACATTGCTACCTCTGCAAGTTCAAAACGTTAATTTGATTTATTATATTCATCTGACAATTTTGTGGTGTACAACGTTGATGTTCCTTCGGTAAGTATACGTGTCTTCCATATGTTAGAAACATATATTGAAAGGAGTGTTGAGGATTAAGGAATAAAATAAGGCACAATTATTTTAAATTCATATAATCACCATTTATTTGGGCAGAAATGATAATTAAATAAACTCATTCATACATATGTTTGTGTCTAAGGATTTATCGAAGAAAATATAAAAAAGAAAGAAAATCAATAATTAAAACCTGAGACCTCCTTAACTAGCTATATATAGACATCTCTCATTGTTTCTGTACACCGTTTCTCAATTTATAACATTAATGATCTTTGTTGGAAACTGTCAAATATTCTGAGTGCTTTGTACTTCCGCCAAAGGTGTTATTTGTGTGGGACTGTATTTCTAACAGAACCGTATACGTTAGAGTTTACAAATATTTAATTCATATGTGAACATTGAATCTTTTTTAGCACATGTTCGCTAATGGCGGTAATGCCATGTTATTTGCGGCTAATCGGGAGAAGGGCTTCAGTCGTAAATTATCAAACGATCGCCGGAGGTTATCACACCAACACGTCACTGATAGTGTTAGTCGTGACATAATATTTTATTTACGTATTGCGCTCTATGTTAAGACTGATTTAAACATTTTTATTTACAATGCTAATTATCTTGCATTTGTACATATATCTCAGTGTTTGTGTCTTTTTTTTTGTTTGTTTGTTTGCTTGAAGAGGTTGTGATTGATTCCAATAATATTTAAGGAAAGATACGGATTGAATTGACTAAATCTTGAGAATGAGTTTGGTATTTTTTTAATTTGTTTAAAAGCAAATTGTGGCGTCACAATAGAAACCCTTGTGACTGAAATATGCCGATGGACTTAAGTTCAAAGTGTGATTTATGTATCTGTATTGCATATGACTTTTAGGTGTATATGCATATTTAAAATCTGGTTTGTATCTGTCCCAGCCAAGAAAACACCATTGGCTCTGTCGTATGGTGTTTAAACTTGGTATTGTGAGACAGGGGACCTTGATGCAGGGATTAGATGATTTAATTATTTGCAAAGCCATGGATTAACTTCTGGCGATGACGGAGGTACTTGCTCCCTGGCCATTAAATGAACAAGTGGCCAATGGCCATGCAAAAAGCACTGATCACATGGCATATTACATCAAAACACCGATCGCATGGCATATTTCATCAAAACACTGGCAAAATGTACATTGTTAAACAAAGTATAATATATTGATAATTAACCATGCATGATATTATCAAGAAGTCACAAACTGGCCAGAAAAAAATCTTATAAAAAGCTTAACCAAAGCATTATAAAAAAGCGGGTGGTGTTGCTTTAGAATAGACGAGAAAATACGAAGAAACGTTTAGGTTACTGGATGACAGATTTATATCTTCCAAATGGTATGTTTGAAATTATGTTTTCCCGCCAATAAGCATCGTCAGAAATAGAAATAAACACTTTCATCATGTCGTGATAGTGGTTACGAACCGGATCAAGGGCGCTGAGGCAGATAGCTTTACATTCCCAGCCGGTTAAAAACTAACGACATCAATACAATGTCCAAACATAAACAACCGCATGGGCTTAGATTTATTGCAGAAGTATACACTACACTTTTTAAAAACGCAAGCAGATATATGACGTGTAATTAGACACAGACTGGTATATTGCCAGCGGAATACAAGATAATGTTACATTGCATCTCAGGGGCGCCATTAGAAGATCCCAGCCTGGGACGACAACCAGCAAGGGGGAGCGGAACCGGAAATAATAGATAATAAATCAGAGAAAAACAGGGCCCGTTCGCATCTTCATATTCACCAGGGCTTAAAGTTATTGCTGATAAAATATGAGGGACTCTGAGCACATTAGCGCCGTGTTACTTGTTCTTTTTTAGTCAATATTCAATGTTAATGTCCCTCCAGGGACGGCGCTTGTTATCGTCTCGTCCAATTCGCCACGCTTGTCTTCAAATATCTACAGGAAGCGGAAACGGAATTTTACATTTGTGTTTAGGCCACACCAAAAAATATTAGTTTAGATAAACACTTGGAGCGGGCGAATTTGTTTTCCGTCATTGTTTCATGATTTACAGTTCGAGTTAGTTACTCGGAATTTCTTAAACTTGCATTGGAGGGAACAAACATATGTTTCAGCTTATCAGTTTTGAAATAGTGCATACATCATTAAAAATGTTTAGTCCATTTTCGATTAAACTTTATGAAAGAATCTTTTGCATAATTAATACAGCTAAATATTTTATTGACAAGATCAGGCATGAGCTGCAATTAGCTGTAATAAAACCCGAGGTCTTTGCGCTCATTAACGAAAAACTGATTGATCTTCTGTTGGAGTGGTTACAGCGCCGGTATACTTAGAGGTGCGAGTATGTATGTCTTAAAAAAGTGGGGGGGGGGGGGCGACGGTAGATTCCTTTTAACGGCAAATGCTTACCCCCGACTACAATTAGGAAGGTGGGTGGCGACGTCACAGGGGGGGGGGGGGGGAATGGAGATGGCAGACTGTGCGATATGCAAAGTTGGTCTTACTGAACGTAAGTGTTGTGGTAATTCATCTAGTGTTCTCTGGCCAATTTCAGGAGAATGCATATGTATGTACGCGACGCACTTTGAGAGTGAGGCAGCAGACTAGCACCTGTTACAAGGTATAATTTGGAGATATTCTAAATATGGCACATGAAACACCCATGGAAAAAAATGGGCATTAAGACGAAAAGAAAAGTCCCGCCAATAGTGTAATTCGTGATTGGACACGACCCCCAAACGTAGCTTCAAATGACGATATACATGGTCTATGAATGAACTGATATACCTGGAATATTTTGGAAAGGTTAACCTCGTATGAGCCCCGATAAAGAAAAACCAAATCAAAAATATTTCTCATCTTTCATACAAAAGACATGCACTTTCCTTTTCGGGTTTAAAGTTTGTATTTTATAAATAATCACATGATATTATCAACAGCCTCCTAATAAGAAACCTCCCAGTTCGAGAATACATCATATATTAAAACATGCGTTTTGTCTGACGAGATTCCATATAAAACCTCGCTGCCAAAATTACAATGGTGTTACATGCCATGCGGGCCAAATGTTCAAACCAACCTTGCTTGTAGCGTTTCTTAGTTCAAGATAAACAAAACGGCCGTGCAGGTGTTCTGCTGGAATGACGTTACAGAAACATATATCGTGAAATCCCGATGTGTAACGTTTGCTGACAGCTGACAAAACATGCACTCTTTGAACACATTACCGCAGGGACAGTGCTTCATAGAATATCAGTCATTTTTTTTTTTGCAAGAAGCCTCGCTGTGAAAATAATCAATGGGATATCTGTCTCGCCCTCCATCATCTGTACAATATATTTTGTTTGACCATTCCACGGATAACATCAATTTTCAATATATTTTCCGAAAAATAAAAACAGCTCAGAAACTTTTACTTTGAGGAACACCCTAGAATGAAACAGTGATACGGTATAACGGATCTGAAAATAAAATATGATATTCATATTTTACAACTTTCTACCTTTTTTCTATGACCTTGAGTTACATCGAATCATCAATCATCTTTATTTTAATCCGTGACGTTACACTCGCGTCTGCTCTTTTTGGGGTTGGACTCTGCGGTCCTTACACTCGGAAGTTAGGACTCGAAAAAATCATGTCGGGTTAAGCTTGAATCCTTTTGTAAAAGAAAACTGCTATAAACATCCCGCCGTCGTTCTTTGTCAACATGTGACTTTATGCATATGAAAAAAAGACTATTTATACTGCCGCTGTACAAATGTTTTGTATCCCTGTATTGGACAGTTGTGATATTTTCGAAGGGTGAAAATATCTTTTAGCCAAACAAAACAAAAATAAAATAAACCTGAAATATTATTATAAACATGACACTTGGTCATATTTGTACATATCTCTAATATTCATATAAGAGATCATATTACTTGAGGCATCTTTATATTTTGAAAAAATACGAAAAAAAAAATAAATGAACAGAGATTAAAAAAAAAAGCCTGAGTGGGTTAAGTTTTTTCAAAGCAGCTTGAGCCCATTTTAGCGGTTATAAACAAGTGACACACAGAAAAAGACTGATAACAGGCATTCGAATGGGACATCATGGTGTCGTAAAATTTCCCTTTTTTAGGCGAAACAGGGTTTGCAGTTAATGACCCGCTTCCTATTTGGTCTGAAGTCTGAAGCTGATAAACTTGTCTTGTGACATTTGGACCATTCAGTAAAGTGTATTAAAAAATAGCTCTAATTCTAATAAAAACTTCATAGTTGAAACACACTCGGGTTAAATAACAGAAACGAGTCCAAACTAAGGAAAATAAAATATTAACGTGATAATTTTATGTTCAAATGTCTCATATATATATATATATATATGCTCCCGTTTTGCTAAAACTAGAGAAAATGTATACATTTTAATTTTTTCTTGAAAATATCCCAATAAAGGACATTGCCGAATTTATCCTGATATTGTCTCTGTTCATATCTTCAAAATGTGTCTTATGTTTTGACGGTGAATTTGCGAAAATCTTGCAGATTACTGCAACACGCTGGCAATTTTTAAAAAGTATGAGATAATAAGCTCTGAATATAGAGATGGAGGGACATTGTATAAATTTAAAAAGAGTAGTCATTCTGAGAAGGGAAGCCTAACAAGGGATAAAGATTCAGGGCAAGTTTCTCGGGCGGAAACAGCAGCGAACAGGAGCCCAACAATCTTTAAAAAGCATAGTTTAAATGTCATCGCCCACTCAGCCAAATTCGTGTCTCGCTAAGTGTATAGGTCTTATGGTCATATTAACATCCAGTGCTTACATTTTACGATACGGAGTAAATGCCATCGGCTCTGTTTAGCTATTTCCAATGCACAACTAACTGTGAGCCTAATCACTTGAGTGGTAAGAATTTACATCAAATTCTATAAATATCAATATAACGGAAATAGTACATATAACGCACTTTCTTCAGTTATAAGAGTTGCCAGTTAGCCAAAGAAAGGTTGGGTGGCTGGTAATTTTATCCTAATATAACTTTGGGCACTTAAGCCCTTAAACATCACACCAAGGTCATGTTTTCTGGGGTTTTTTTTAATTAAATTTCACATTTTAGCCAGTAAAGTAGCCTTTTATGTGTAGACATTGATGACATCCCGTTGTTATAAGCACGTTAACTAAAGTGATATAGCTATTCACGCGAACATCATCGGACATAAATATATACAAGGGACCCATGGGTCATGGCGCTCAGCTGAACGTGATTGGACTATAAATGTTTCTTCACTGTGATACTATATCTAGTCGATAAAGCTTATGAATATCATGGACATGTTGGGCTATTATAAAGGAATGTAATGTAATATGTGAGTAAATGAAATTACCTGACTGATGGATAAATAGAATTAAATATAGTGGTTTATTTTTTATTTATTTAGGAGGGGTTGAAAATTGTGATATATTTGAGCAAATATGAATGCAATGACAGCAGTAATAAGCAGTAGTAGAATGATGATAAGGCTATTTGTTGAAGGATCTAAAGTGTATGGTAGTCTGCAAGCTTTCAATTTGACAGATATGATGTTATGATTAACTATGCTGATGAAGTGATTTATGAATTTGTGAATGTATGACACAATATCTCTTTAGTCTTGACAAGGTACATTATTGTGATGCCCACTATGTCTACATATTACACAATGGGGTTCGGAGAAGGGAAAAGTGAGGGCAGCACGAAGGTGGATGTAGAAATATTCTATTGTAATGTTTTTCATTTATATAAGAATATGAAAAGCTAAGAGGAAAGGGGCCCTCCTACTTGGTTATAGTAAAGTTCTAAATATATGATTGCAAACTAATACTCTGACAAGACTGTCATGAAGAAAAACAGTAAAAGTTTTGAGATACTGTGATGCATATGAAAATTTACAGATGGACAGGCAAGTGGACAGAATGGACTAATACTTTTATTTCACTTTCAAGGGAATAATGCATTTATGTTTATATATAAGCCTATTTTTTAGCATATCCATTTATTCTATTAAGAAGTTTTTATCTGAATCATTTTTTTATTTACAGGTTTTATAAATTTTTAATTAAAAAAACTGAAAATATAAGTTAAAATATTATAATAATTGCAAAAGTTGCAATCATTATATATACTGAGTAATAAAATTGAAACTATAAGTTAAAATAATAGAATAGTTGCAAAAGTTGCAATCATCATATATCCAGAGTGTAGCTCATATTGGGTCATATTATGCATACACATATATTTTATTATTTTTTTCAATCATAAATGTTTAAACTGAATTTAAAAGAAAATAATGCCACAACATGGCAACTACAAGAATATTCCTTGAATCACTATTAAAAAGTTTTGCACATTGGAGTTTTCAGTACATGCTTAATTTTATTCACCAAAATAAAAATAAAAGATTCAGTAAATTTGATAAAATAAAACATCTTTTCAAATAAAGTATACACACTGTTGGTTGAATGAGGGACAAACAATATCATTGTGCTAATTACTTTCCCAGTTTTAATTTATTACTGGAATCAATAGTCAATTTCACACTTGGTGAAGTTTTTACTCTTCTGAAGTAAGGAATTACGTATCTGATGAACATCCACACTTTCACAGCAATACACCACTTTGTGGACACAATTAAATGTACACTTTAATCATTGTAACCCTCGTGGTACAATACAAAATCTAAAATGTAGCATAGCCTAGAATAAGAATGAATCAAATACATAAAATAATAACATTCATCTAGTTTATGCACCATCCGGGGGGGGGGGGGGGAGTGCAGGGCTAAGGGGAAGCCTGCTGGTAGTGGCCAAGCTGAGCAAAGGCAAGCTGCCTGGGGTGGGTAACATAATGCAAGTGAAGGCTGTACTACTAGGTGGGCTAGATGTAAACAACACTTGACATGGTGTATGAAAACAAGAATAAAAGCTATTCTGTCCAATCAATTTCTTTGAAATTTCAGATTTAAAAGATTAAATCCTTATGTATATATGCTGTGAAAATTAAATCAACAGTGCTAACAGGGAAAAAACGTGCCATTGCCAAAGTTGGACGAAATTTAAGGTATTGATTTTTTATTTATGCTAATAACTTGAAAAATTTGCAAAATTCAGATCTATTTTTGGGTAAACAATTGAATCTTGATTAAATAAAGTTATATTCCTGAAAAAAGTCTCTAGGTTCAGCAATTCTATGTTAGGTGAGTAAATATATTTCCTGATTTTTTTAAAATTGCATTATATTTTGGCCCATAACTTTAAAATAATACCCAATACTGACCTAATTTTTGGTATGTTCATAGAAAATGTATGAAAGAATGTGAATACTAAATATGATCAAAAACAGATCAGTGGTTTTGATATTAGGCAGCCTTGAAGGGTAACAATGGCTTTTTTATATGGAAAACGGAGGTTTTTCCTTAATATCTCGAAGGAACGAAGTCCTAATGACCCAATTTTCGGTATGGTAGGAGATTTTGGGGACATCTAACATTATGCCAACAGCCTGGGGAGCATAGAGATGTGCACTGAATAACCTACAGTCATCAAAGTGGATTGCTTGACAATGTAAGGGAATACAACAAGAGCCTCCAAAAAATTCAATAACTAGCCTAGCTTTGCAGCTTTTATTTTCAAATTTCAGATTTTAACAGAGTAAATCCTTATGTGTACATGCTGTGAAAATTAAATCCACAGTACTTACAGGGAAAAAAAACGTGCCGTGGCCAAAGTTGGGCAAAATTTAAGGCACCAATTTTATATTTTTGCCAATATTAAAAAAAAATTAACAGATTTTGATCTAATTTTTGGTATACAATTAAATTTTGATTACGTAAAGTTGTGTTACTGAAAAAAAGTCCCTACCTTTAACACTTTTGGTCTTAAGTGACCAAATATCTTTCCTGATTTTTTTACAAAGTCCATTATGTTTGGGCCCATAACTTTTTTAAACTAGAATACGGGTAGTCGACAAGCGACTACGTGTATCCGCCTAAATCAGAGTGGAACGGGTGAAGTGAGGCATGGATTGAGTGGCAAGGGAAAATAGAGTGTTGCATATTAGCCTGGATGTCTGCAGCCAAATTGTGTTTGTAGGTTGCCCCCCCCCCCCCCACCACAAAATCCAGAAAGCCGTCCAAGTTGTATAAATATGCAAATTTTAAGGCAGATAAGTCAAACCACTACATGTATATGAGTGATTTTAGCCCGTGGCAGACAAACAGATGGACGCTGAGCAAAAATGGTTGCAGGTGACGCCACCAGTTTTGCGTATGATAAAGAGCTATGTGAGAACTATACACATGCAAAACTTTTGCCCAATCGGTCAAACGGTTCCCAAGATATGAGCTTGGATGTCTGCTGCATAAACTAGAATGCAGGTGGCGCCACCTGTCATAAAATCAAAAAGCTGTCGGGGAAGTATAAACCTGCAAAATTTTAGGCAGTTATGTCAAACCACTGCGGAGATATGAGTGATTTTATCCCGTGGCAGACAAACAGACAGGAGCTGTGCAAAAATGGCTGCAGATGGCGCCACCAGGCCACCAGGGTCAGGTTTTGCGTATGAATAAGAGCTATGTGAGATCTATACACATGCAAAATTTTGGCCCAATCGGTCAAACGGTTCCCGAGATATGAGCTTGGATGTCTGCAGCGTAAACGTGAACGTAGGTGGCGCCACCTGTCATAAAATCAGAAAAGCTATCCAGGATGTATACGCATGCCGAATTTCAGGTGAATTAGTCAAGTCACTGCAGAGATATGAGTGATTTTAACCCAAGGCAGACGAACAGATGGACACTGTGCAAACATGGTTGCAGGTGGCGCCACCATTTTTGTGTATGTTATAAAGCTCTCCAAGGGCTACATTTGTGTAAAAAAATTTTCCTGATCGGTCAAACGGTTCCCAAGATATGAGCTTGGATGTCTGCAGCGTAAACGTGAATGTAGGTGGCGCCACCTGTCATAAAATCAGAAAAGCTATCCAGGATGTTTACGCATGCCGAATTTCAGGCGAATTAGTCAAGTCACTGCAGAGATATGAGTGATTTTAACCCAAGGCAGACGAACAGATGGACACTGTGCAAACATGGTTGCAGGTGGCGCCACCATTTTTTGTGTATGTTATAAAGCTCTTAAAGGGCTACATTAGTGCCAAAAAATTTTCCTGATCGGTCAAACGGTTCCCGAGATATGTGGGTTTATGTGTGGAAACAGACGCACAAACGGACGCAGAGCGCAGAGGAAAGGTCAGAGGTCAAAACAAAATCGGAGCGCAGCAGTTCACATGTGACCCGAACATAGTCCCGGGTTTCGTAAAATTCCGCCCAGCGGTTACGGAGGAGTTCTCCGGACCCCTACGCGGCGGCATCGGCGGCGGCGTGCAGCTGAAAACATAGTGTCAAATTAAATAATACTGACTTAATTTCTGGCATGTACATAGGAACTATATAGAGGAATATTTATGGTATATATGAAGAAAACCAGATGAGTTGTTTTGATATTAGGCAGTCCTGAAGTGTAAAAATAGATTTCTAATAAAAAAATGAGGGTTTTCCTTAATATCTCGAAGGAACGAAGTCCTATTGACCAAATTTTCGGCATGGTAGGAGATTTTGGGGACATCTAACTGTATGCCGAATTTCAGATTCGTAGGTCCAATGGTGTTGAAACGTGCCAGTCTTACGGACGGACGGACGGACAGACGGACAGAGAGACAGACAGACAGACGGACGGACGACGGACAATGGACCATGACTTATAGTCAGCTGAGCTAATAATTATTTGTACATTTTGTTTAACTTCTGGACATGTAATGTTTTAAAATACTTTGTAATACAGACTGGGGGCAACTGTCCCCCGGCCCAGGTCTTTACCTCAGCGGAGCATGAGGCCTCTCAGTCCTTACTGCTTGAACCTTATGTCCACATTACTATACGTTGTGGATACTACACTTTGGGTTTTAGGAAGCGTTTGATGTTCTTAAACATATAAAGACATACACACAGATGCACTTTAATAGTTTCCGCTGATTATGCTCGAAATTCTCAAACATTGGTCGGGGCCACTCACGCGAGGAAAGGATAGAATGAAAGCTCACGTAGAGGCTTTCTCTTATAAGGCCAGCCTTTGCAAACACTGTCCCATGCTCCTCTAGCAGTATCCCATTAACCTGAATACAGCCAGAGAGTGGTGGCCACATTGTGAAGCGCATCGATATTTCATGTGACTGTTACGTAACAATACAACTGAGAACGTGATAACCTCTCAGAAGAATCCTCTGACACTGAGTGTAGTCAGTTTCCATTCAATACAGCAATACGATTATTTCCAGCCATGGTTTCACTAGGGATACCGCCAGCATGACCTTGGAATTCAGAATCAAGGCCATCGGTGCGGTACACATGCGGGGGCGGATCACTCGTTTTCAGAAAAGGACGTCAATGAGATAATGAGAATAATGTATAGACGTACGCGGGGGCGGATTCCACGTACAGATTAACATGCGTGTCCGAAATATCTAAACTCATGATGTCTCATTCCAAAATCAGGGTATCTATACTGGCGGGTCAATATTTTATGGAGGTCGTCAGTGGATAAGCAGATGTATGCATACAAGTGTAAATGTATTATCACCTGAACTATACACATTATTCACATGACCGCTGATGCCTGGCTAAATCTATCATCGGCGGAACCGGAAGTTCCGGATGGCGGATGTCTTGGGGAGGTCTACAAGATTCATATAAATTCTGGATTCTGGATTTTATTAATAACATAGGAAAATATTACAACAATTATTATTCCCTTACCACTAACTTCCAAATCGGTCATATGAATAATATTATGATAATGAAAATGTACAAGGTAATTTAAACCCTGTATAACTGAACAGCGAAATAGGTTTGTCAAAATAAATGTGTGCTAAATATCCACGTTTTGTGAAACGCAATCAGAAAATGCTCTAACGCCACTTTAGAAGAACTCACCAGCTAACATAGTAACTCCTGTGATAATAGGAGGACGTCTCTTTAAGCTAACGATTATATTCATTCACAGTTCTTCTTATAAACAAAGGCATGCAAGTTAAAATTATTCCATGATTTTTTCCAAAGAAATTTTAAGGTTATACCATTGGAGCAAATAAGAAAAGTTAATTTAGAAGTATGGTAGTTTCACTGAAAATCAGGTCTAGAGAGATTTATCGTGGTCTTAATCCTAATTGTATTTGATTTACTGACAATAACCCGCGACCATACTAGCTTAAAAGCATATCATGTCTGACTATGGAGCCAGGTCCGCCGGTGCGAGATTATCAGCCTTGTACGAAGGCAATCAGAGCTCCTACTGTGAAGCCATCAACCTGTCCACGAGTAACAGCAGCTCCTCTTTGATACGTTCAGATATATTTCAGGTACATGTATACTGAAGAAGACGGTTTTACTTATATTTTTGTAAAATTATATTCGTGTAAAAACACCTAAAATATCTCTCTCAGTGCATGTCATATAATTACGTCAGGGCAATCCTATACTCATTTGCCCAATAACAAGATAAATGCGGCAAAGCATACTGGAAATACAAATTGAGTTCCTTTGCATTAGTTTAATAATAATCGACAGAGGACAGTACTCCTTAAACGGTCATATCATGTACATTGTTCGGATTTAAAGGTTTCATCCCTTTTCATACGTTCAAATTGAACACACAGACACAAAGAGCGCAGCGGTTGCGATTGAGCTTTTTTTTGTAAAATACCTTTTGTCGCGTCCATAAGGCCATTCACAAAACTTTTGGAACCAATTCGCATGGAAATCGGTCGGACCCCAGTGACTTATCCAGATTAAAAATGAGTTGTTGGGTTCATATTGCAAACTTTAGCATTACCGATTGACTGCTGAAACTGAACGATCCAGCAGATCTGATTACTGCAAACCAATCGTCCAGAAACATATATGTAAAATTTAACAAAATACAATCTTAAAATTCAATCTTAAAATTGAAAATTTTCTGTTTAAAGTATGCCAAAAAATTTGAATGAGAGTGTATCCGTTTTCCGTTATGTAGTACTAGCACGCTCGGAGAGGCACATGACGGACAGATATGCCTGTAGTATAGATCGGTTCATATAATTCCTTGTAGTTTTATTGATGGTTTCAGTGGCTTGTTATCATGAAAACGGTGCACTGCGTATCCTCCTGGAACAATCATTTAATGGCCCCGCAATCAATATTTGAGAGACTTTTAATGTCTTGTGTCCTGTAGGAATCCGGAGAATGACACGGTACGTTGGCTGGCAAATCAACCAAACCTCCTATACTACCAGAACAGAGGTCCCTCTGTCCCAAACCGTTCCGGACAGTAGCACGGTCAGTCCCAACTGACCACTGGTCAGTCTACTGGTAATCTTGGGTATTAGCCACGACCAATCGCTTTCTCCATGATTAAAGGCAATCGGGCGCACGCTCCCTTAGGCCTTAATAACCGCAGAATCGTATTTATCCAGAGCTCAGCCGCTTTAACCCTGTGTTAAGTTGACTGAACGAGTAAACGTAATGATACTCCGTGCCGGAAGAACAATATTTATAGCAGAGACACCACTTACGATTCTGCTAACTGACTTTCCGGTAACAAATATTGGTTTATTTAAGAATACACTTACGTCAAATGGCCGAGCATGCAGCTTCCTAAATAATTGACGTCGCTTTATTGTCTGCCGTAAAGACACTTGAGAACTACCGTACGGATTCCTCAAGTATCTTTTGTGTATCCGGAATTTACTCTTAGAGTAAATAATCATTTACCTTTCCATTAATGGCCTGACGACGTCAACTGTGTTGGGAAATACCTATGTCCAGATCGGATGACTCAATATTCATTGTCTTTACAAATACAATTTTCTGTATTTTTTTTCAATTTATGGCGCATAACTTTATTAACCGATTCTGAAGATAATTCGCATTCCATTTACTGATCAAATTCATGTTTCAAAACAATCACAACTGGCGTTGTTTTTTCTGCGTTTCCAGGAACTATGGCACTTTGAATAGCAGTCTTTAAACGTGATCCTACTTCCTGACAGATTGAAGCAATAATTTTCTCATTGTCATATGAAAAAATCTTAGTTGTCACATTTTCAGTACCATGTTTCTATTTTTATGTTATTGAAGGCTGTGGTTTCAAATAACAGATAGCTGCTCATGAAATTCAAATTTTATAATTACTGCCCAGGGGATTCGGATTAAATTGAATAGCGCTTAAATATTTCAACTATACCCAGAGGGATTGCAGCCATTGTACAACCGCCCATGGCGGAGATTAGGTGGTCACGCCTTCCCTTCTTTTTATCAGCACTCTTGTGACTTCACCAATGAATTAGGACCCAGAAGTATTGGTGAAGAACGATTCTTTCACAATATGTAATTCAATAACCGTATTTATTGTCATAGCTGTTCCAGATACGTAAGAGAAACATCTTCACCGACTGACAAAGAATCATGCGTTGGTTTTATTCTCTCATTCAGCCCCATATACACAGGGATCTCTGGCCTTGACAGAACGTTATTACAAATAAAACCACGGGGATATTGCATACTCATCGCATCTTGGGACCCTTGTATTCAAATGTTCGCTTGAAGATTAACAACTGAAATCACACACGGAGGAATGGGGTGTTGTAGTGTCAAGCTGTAAGGAAGCATCCGCGCCACAGTCTTTGGGTTTTGCTCTCAATAGGGTTGGTCTGCCAAACTAGTAGTGTAAATGGGAAAGTGGTCAAAACGCCATTTGGGAATTTGTGATACTTTTGAAATTTGTTATATTTACCCGGAAGTATTTAGAATATGCTTCATGCCGAAGAACACTTGAACAAAGGACTTCAATATCTGTAGTCTGTTCCGACAATGGATAAATATTTTTCATTATAATTATGCAATGTTCATAATTTTGTTCAATATTAAACAATGAGAAAAATGTATCAGATCTCTACATGGCTATACGGAAACATAATGACTTATTTTTGTTGTAAGTGATTAAATTTATACTTCACGACTTTCGGAAGGTTTCATGAATAAGTGATGGTTCAGGAAGTCGGGTTCCGGATGCTTACGCAGACATGGCCAAAAAGTTAATAAAAGTGACAAAAACATACGGCGTCCTTTTGTGTGGCGCGGTGTGCGGTCTGGCGGACGGCTGCGGACACGTTTTTGCCAATTGCCAACTGCAGCATGTAGTGATATACGGGGGGGGGGGGGGGGGGGGGGGGGGATAAAGAAACGATCTGGTGCAATTTTGAAGATGTTAATGTCCAGAAAAGTGCACTGACAAACATGATTACGGAAACATTTGTGTCCAGATGCGTACTGTCATCGCAACCCCACCTCGTACATACACAAGAAGACACTTAGCTTTATGAAGGTACCTACAACAAATCGAAGACTAAAATAAGATTTCCTGGATCTCACTTCAAACGTTTGCCTATTATTTCATCCAGTCTATTGACTCTACATTTGGCGAACAAACTGAAACCCAGCTGTCACCCGGTTAGCCCGATTTAATCGGACTCAATATTTTTAGGCCCTGCCATATATTGAGTCCGATAGCCATACAGTGAGAGTTTCTACAATATAAACCACGGAAGATGCAACGGATCCGTTGCATATTCTTTTACTGCCTGTTTACTGCCTAACAACAAGACACAGGATTACTCCATTTTAGCACCAATAAGTATATGTTTCATGGTTTCGATAGCAACTAAAATTAAACTTGAATCATCATTTTTAAACATTGACTGACCTTTTTACCAGAGGCATGTCAGCGAGTTTAGTAGGGACAGAGAAGAACAGTCGAACAGGCGCACTTGATGACCCCACTGATAGCCTCGCTGACTCGAGTGATTGACTGCTAGAATTTTGTTTTATTTTGTTTCAACGGACCTGGCTCTAAAGAGTGACCGCAGGCACGGGATAATAAACACCTGTTGACACTGGTTACAAGGGCATTGGGTTGTGTGTAGTATGAGGCTTATATTGTAGAAACACTCTTACTGTATAGCTATTGGACTCAATATATATATATATGGCAGGGCCTAATAATATTGAGTCCGATTAAATCGGGCTATCACCAGGTCACAGGTCGCATAGTTTCAGCAATTACACTTAAACATTTGTTAGATTATCTGATATGATTATATTTTGAGACAAATAATTAATTAATTACATTTTACAAGAGAAAATGTATTCTAACATAAGAAAAATACCGGAAAAAAACCGTGGTGACAGTTTTATATGATTACAACAGCTATGTCTAAGTTTCCTGAAAAACGTGTATACCAAGTTCTAATAACCGAGCAGATAAGGTAAAGTCAAATAATACAGGGAAAAGGTTAACAGCAACTTAACTCTCCGAGGCAACAGAAAGTATAGGACTTAGCGGTAAAAAACAGTAAGGCTGCTGCAGTTCAACAGAAATATTACAGTTTGTAACAGAATGTGATCAGAGGCCAGCTAGGTACACATTAGAGTCACTGCTTACGGACCGCTTAATGGACAATCGTCATGAGCGAGAGCCATAAAAAAAGGTGACGTCGTAAGTTAAGAGACACGCACATCACGTGGGTGAGTTCACTGAGGTGATGGAGGACAAATGGCGGAAAAGATTGATGACGCCACGGGAGGGCTGTTCGATGAGGACGGCCGAGCGACAGCACCACGTGCTGTACAAGTTCTCTGGCGTCTCCATCGACTGTATAATTACCCCAGCCCTGGCTAGGCTTAAGCTAATCTATAACGCAGCCGACAGAGCAGACAGCACTAACACAAAAGACTTTAAGTTAAAACAGTTCTGTAGAAAGACACAATTACTCTTTGTTCTGATAAAACGTTACTACGAATGAAATATGAGGGCCATGGACCATGGCACTATATATGCTGATAACGAGGAAGGACAAAATGTTTTTCAGATATGTTGTGTTCCCTAGAATTATAAGGAAGCAAAACATAGGATTTTGACAAAAAGTCCGTTAACATTTGTTAAAAGAGATCTAATAAATAAATTTTAAAAATGTCTGCCTTCAGATAATTGCAAATGTGTACGGAGCCCGGGAGACGACATGGTGAAAAACATTTATTAAATCGTGCGCACGAGTTACTAATCCGTGCGCACGATTAGTGGCCAATGAGAACAGCTTGCTGGCTCAATGTTCATTGGCTACTAATTCGTGCGCACGAATTAATAACTCGTGCGCACGAATTACTAGTCAATGAGAAGCAAGCACACATCGACTCAGTCTAGGCACAGGCTGGCAGATTCTGCGTGCACACCCGGTTGTCAAAATGGTGCTCAACGATTTCCGACAGATCTGTGACTTTCTACATTGGAAAATTCAGAACTCTGTAGTGCTTGAAAATTGAAAGGGCGATAAGCTATATAAATATATAATATATAAATATATAAGTCACAGACCCATATACTCAGTGTCGTGAATTGTGGAAAAATTCTTAGGCTTACTTTGGTAAAAAAAAAAAGAAACTACATTATCACGATGGATCATAATAGGAACAGAATTGTAGACAAAGTTATTAGGCTGAAATGTTTAACACTTATTTTGCCTCACAAAGTAACTACAGTTACAGTTATCAATCGCCATTTTTTTCTCACCTTGGAAATATATTTTTCACAACTTGTAAATCGTGCGCGCGAATTAATAAATATTTTATGTCGTCTCCCGGGCTCCATACAATTGACTTCGGCAAATTAAAAACATTCAGATTACAGCCATCAACTCAAAGCCCCGTCAAGAGAACACTAATGTTATTATCCTGTTCCATTAATATATTACGGCTGTGATAGTGGTTATCAGTTGTGAGTGTGCTAGCACTACCCTTATCCCAGATCCTACTACAGCCTTTGTAACTGGTGACCTCTGACATTTTAGTCCAACCTTTCCTAATTAATGATAACAAGTTCAGTTATGTGGATTCTATTGATATACATTACCAGAATGAAGGTAGGCGTACTCAGTCTGCTGAACTTTTTAAAGTATAATTATATATCGATATATATACCGCCAGGTAATTTTTTGCAAGGCCACGTCGGATGGCAATTTTGGTGAAAGTTTTTTCTCCAGATAAACGATTGGGAATCTTTTTTTTTTTTCTGATCGGCAAGAAACGAGTGACTTTGGACTCATAAGAAGGCATTGCATGCAAATAAAGGTATAAGCATATTGCCGTATACATCTTTAATGGGAAACTTATGGCAACATACCAGGGTGAAAATCTGTTATTCTGGATGAGTATTTAAAATATGAATATATACTAAACAGCAGGTAATCCTACAGAATGTAAGGTAAAACGTATTTCCTTGACGCGTCTAACATCTACGTGTACTACCCCTTTTTGCGTCTTTTATATAGAGTCAAAATATTTTGTAATTTTAGAGATAATTTAACTAAGGTCGACAGTGCGGGATATAACGATACACCTGATGAAAAGCATAAGAAAACATGTACCAAAAAGTATGTATGTATATTTATATATATATATATATATATATATATATATATGTGTGTGTGTGTGTGTGTATATAGAAGGTAGACTTACCCTACGTTGTGAAGTGCTTTATGGCCTACAGACTAGGCCAGAGCGGTATAACTCTGAAGAAATACAACACTGTAAATTCACAACAGTCTGTTTCACGGGATGCGACCCGATCATCAGGTGAATGTGGTTAGAACAGACAATGACGGATGAGTATTCAAAATATGAACAGTTAGAACAGACAATGACGAGTAACACTACATGGGGTGTACTGATGGTGATTTCAAGACCAGATACAATAACCACAAATAATCCTTTCGTAACAGATCCCACGCTAAAAACTGAACTGTCTAAACACATCTGGTCACTAAAAGACAACAATAACAACTAGAATACGGGTAGGCGACAAGCGACTACGTGTATCCGCCTAAATCAGAGTGGAACGGGTGAAGTGAGGCATGGATTAAGTGGCAAGGGGAAATAGAGTGAAGTGTTGCATATTAGCATGGATGTCTGCAGCCAAATTGTGTATGAAGGTTGCCCCCCCCCCCCTACCACAAAATCCAGAAAGCCGTCCAAGTTGTATACATATGCAAAATTTAAGGCAGATAAGTCAAACCACTACATGTATATGAGTGATTTTAGCCCGTGGCAGACAATCAGATGGACGCTGAGCAAAAATGGTTGCAGGTGACGCCACCAGTTTTGCGTATGATAAAGAGCTATGTGAGAACTATACACATGCAAAACTTTGGCCCAATCGGTCAAACGGTTCCCAAGATATGAGCTTGGATGTCTGCTGCATAAACTAGAATGCAGGTGGCGCCACCTGTCATGAAATCAAGAGAGCTGTCGGGGATGTATAAACCTGCAAAATTTTAGCCAGATATGTCAAACCACTGCCGAGATATGAGTGATTTTATCCCATGGCAGACAAACAGACAGGAGCTGTGCAAAAATGGCTGCAGGTGGCGCCACCAGTTTTGCGTATGATAAAGAGCTATGTGAGATTTATACACAAGAAAAATTTCAGGAGAATAAGTCAAACGGTTCCCGAGATATGAGCTTGGATGTCTGCAGCGTAAACGTGAATGTAGGTGGCGCCACCTGTCATAAAATCAGAAAAGCTATCCAGGATGCATACGCATGCCGAATTTCAGGTGAATTAGTCAAGTCACTGCAGAGATATGAGTGATTTTAACCCAAGGCAGACAAACAGATGGACACTGTGCAAACATGGTTGCAGGTGGCGCCACCATTTTTTGTGTATGTTATAAAGCTCTCCAAGGGCTACATTTGTGCAAAAAATTTTCCTGATCGGTCAAACGGTTCCCGAGATATGAGCTTGGATGTCTGCAGCGTAAACGTGAATGTAGGTGGCGCCACCTGTCACAAACTCAGAAAAGCTATCCAGGATGTATACGCATGCCAAATTTCAGGTGAATTAGTCAAGTTACTGCAGAGATATAAGTGATTTTAACCCAAGGCAGACGAACAGATGGACACTGTGCAAACATGGTTGCAATTGGCGCCACCATTTTTTGTGTATGTTATAAAGCTCTCCAAGGGCTACATTTGTGCAAAAAAAATTTTCCTGATCCGTCAAACGGTTCCCGACGCTCAAACGGACGCAGAGCGCAGAGGAAAGGTCAGAGGTCAAAACAAAATCGGGGCGCAGCAGTTCACATGTGACCCGAATATAATCCCGGGTTTCGTAAAATTCCGCCCAGCGGTTACGGAGGAGTTCTCCGGACACCTACGCGGCGGCGGCGGCGGCGGCGTGCAGCTGAAAACATAGTATCCGCAAAACTCTGTTTTGGCAGATACAATTACAAGCTCTCTTGAGAAATCTCTGCCAAGGCAGCACCTTACTTCTGTGGGACTAGAAAGTGTGATCTCTGTTTGTCTGAAAAGCTACTCAAAGCAATGCCCCCCCCCCCCCCACCCTTATCATTGTTGATTTCAAGAGCTGAAATTCTCTCCAAGTGCCGCCATCAAAACAAATTCACTCTGAAATGTTTTAAATCCTAGCATTCGTACTAATATCCAACGTGCCCGCTCATCTTATCAACCCCCTCCCCACCACGAGGATCCGCTGGGCAGACTTGCCTGTTCAGGTGGTTGCTCTCTCACTGCTTTGCAGTGTTGAGTGAAATGGCGTCACCACTACCCCATGGTGAGTTTATCGAGTGGAGTGCACTTGGTATGAGTATAGTATAGTATATTTGCCTTTTATATTGTATATTTGCCTAATATATTGTGTATTTTTATAGCACAAACCTCTTTGCCTTGGTATGTTCCAGTATCGCACGTGTACCCCGGCCAATCCTATTGTGCCCCCGAGGACAATAGGATCAGTGTCAGTCTTTCACATGCCCCCCCCCCCTCGAATCGCATAAAGCATAATCTTCAAACCACGCCGTTAGCTTCATTCTAACTACATTCACCTGATGATCGGGTCGCATCCCGTGAAACAGACTGTTGTGAATTAACAGTGTTGTTTTTCTTCAGAGTTATATATATATATATATATATATATATATATATATATATATATATATATATATGTATATATAATTATATATATACACATATATATATATGTGTGTATGTGTGCGTGTGTGTACATTATATGGAATGGGTAGCCATGCCACTGTCTGTCGGGATCGGATCACGTGGCCTTGTCCTTATCGACCAAGCCTGGAGGTTGTGGACAGACACGCTCATAACAAGTATTGTCCGATTTATTCAATAAAGACAGAACGTGAAGGTCATCCAATACAGGGCAGGAGGTCATCTTTTCGCCGCAGGCAATATAATTAAGTCACGCAGTAAGTACGTTGATTGGATTTTGTTTCTGGACTGATCCAGGGATCCGAACCCATGTCGGTGGCGCACAAGTCCGGCGTTCCAACCACTTCACTACAAGCTTCACTATCAAGAAAGTTCGGTCCGCTTTCGTGTGCACCCCGTAACACACACCTCTCTTAAGAGCTTTTTGCTGTTATAACAAGATTATTTATGCCAGGAGTAACACATTTGGTGGAGTATGAGGTGGTTATTACTCAATTACTTCAAACTACTATTCACCGGGCCCCAAATGTGAGCGTAAATTTGGACGAGCCCCCATATTTACGAAACCATTTTTGCTCAGGGTAAACTGGAATACGGGTTGTCGACAACTGACTATATGTATCCGCCGAAATCAGAGTTGGACGGGTGAAGTGAGGCATGGATTGAGTGGCAAGGGGAAATAGAGCGAGGTGTGTAGCGTATTAGCATGGATGTCTGCAGCCGAAATGTGTATGCAACCTGCAACCATTTTTGTACAGCATCCGTCTGTTTGTCTACCGTGGGATAAAAATCACTCGAATCTCAGCTGTGGTTTGACTTATCTGCCTAAAATTATCATGTTTATACAACTTGGAGAGCTTTCTGGATTTTTTTGGCAGGTGGCGCCACCAATTTTGTGTATGATAAAGAGCCATGTGTGATCTATACACATACAAAATTTTAGAGGGATATGTAAAACCAGTCCTAAGATATAAGCATGGGTGTCTGCAACGTAAACATAAATGTAGGTAGCGCCACCTGCCTCAAAATCTAAAAAGCTATCCAAGATGTATATGCATGCAAAATTTTTGGCAGATAAGTCAAACCTCTGCCGAGATATGAGTGATTTTATCCCACGGAAGACAAACAGACGGACGGTGTGCCAAAATGGTTACAGGTTGCGCCACCAGTATTGCATATGATAAAGCGCTATGTGAGATCTATACACATGCAAAATTTCAGGAGAATAAGTCAAACCAGTCCTGAGATATAAGCCTGGATGTCTGCAGCTTGACAGTGAATGTAGGAGGCGCCAAATATCATAAAATCAAGAAAGCTATCCAGGATGAATACACACGCAAAATTTCAGGTAGATAAGTCCAACCACTGCGTGATATGAATATGTTATCCTCAGGAAGATGAACAGATGGACGCTGTGCAAAAATGGTTGCAGGTGGCGCCACCATTTTCTATGTATGTTATTAAGCTATCCAGCGGCTACATTTGTGCCAAATTTTTAGCCTGAATGGTCAAACGAGTCCGAAGAAATGTGAGTTAATGTGTCAAAACAGACGCACAGATTGACGCACTAGAGAGAGGAAAGGTCAGAGGTCAACGCAAAATATTTTGGCAGCAGTTCACATGTGACCCGATAAAGGTGTAAAGTTTCGGAATAATCTGTCCAGAGGTCTCAGAGTTCTATTCCGGAAACGAACGCGGCGGCGGAACCCCGTCAAAAACATAGTATCTGCAAAACTTTGTTTTGGCGAATCAACTACTTGGCCGATCCCGGGATTCGTACCCATGTCGGTGCGCACGTCCGGCGCACAACTTCACGCATCACTAGCGAGACAGTTCGGTCTGCTTTTATGTACATCCCGTAACTATGTGTGTATATATAAATAAATAATATACATACATATATATATATATATATATATATATATATATATAATCATTTTAGTTTGGTATTTCCCTTTTGGTGTTATTAAACAAATACAAACCTATTTTTGATGAACGATATTTAAAACTGGTAATATAAGACTACCGTTGCTTTGAACATAATTAAACGAAACCAAGTTTCTCGAAATTCAGCAAAATCTATTAGCAAAATCTATTTTGTACCCTTAGGTTGGCTAAATGACAAGTGCATACAAGTTACAATCCAAATATCAAGTACACAATATATATATGATACTAATATTAATCCATTATTTCAATAACAGAAAAAAAATACTTTTAATGAAGGATCGGTTAAACAGAATAGCTTTTGTTTAATCATTTGTTTTTTTTTTTTTTGCTTCTCGGACGTTGATATTTAAAGAATTAAGCCTAATGAAAATTGGATGTTCCTGATCCAGTTTCCGCCAGACAACGTGAAGTCAAAGCTATGACTGCTGCTGATGGATCTTCTCCACATCCTTTAATCAATCTAACAAAGCATGTCCCATTGATCACTCCAATCAACTAACGATACATAGCTAGTCTTCTTTGTATTTTAGCCCAGAGAGGACAGCTGCAGTGAAACGTTGAAAGTCTCGTTTCTTTTGTTGATTTAACGTAAACCAGAAAATTCATGTTAAGAAAGTGAATTTTTGGCATTACCAATACTAATGAATCATGCTGAGAGTTAACTGCACATTGACATTTTCACAGAAAACTTTAAACTCTCTGGAGAGACAACAGAGTAGCGTAAGCAGGATTACGTCGTAGACGGGAGATTGACTCGTGGATTCAGGACAAGACGTATAGCCGAAAGGGGACTTCTCTACAGGCTATTTGGATTGTCTCCCTCACATTTTCTCATCAAACATGTGTTTGGGTAACCTTAGGCTCGTCTTTTATGTATATTTACTTGATAACCACTTGTTTTATCCTCTTTTCGCTTTTACTTCAGGGCTTTATCCACTGGAAGATCCGATACAGTCATCATGCATAAAAATTCTTAAATAAGTTTATTTCTGGGGCCGAAATACATATATTAACCGATAAGATAGCCCAGGGCCGACACGACCAACCGATGGTTTTACATGAATTAACGCGATTATCGATGGTTAAATCACTACGATTATTATTAATCTTTGACAACAACCGGTATCAGAACCCAATTTGATCTTGTTGAACATGTGCAGTAAAAAGGGAATATATAATTTAGATTGTTTTAGATTGACTAAACATGGTAAACGTTTCAATAAAAAAAAATACCTTTGCCTAAATGTGTTTATTTCCTAACAATTTTTGCGCGCTTATATTAATATTTTTTAATGTTTATATTTTTATAGAGGAGAGACAGGGATTGTCTGCAGCTCTAGACCTCTGGAGGTCTGCGGGTGTTCGAGAGAGAATGAATACCTTCATATGTATGTATGTATGTATGTATAATTTAAGTCAGCTTAAGTAAACGTGTATACACCAGGTGACCCCTTGGGTGCCCGACCATTATAGGGTTCTAGGCCTGTTTCTGTATTCGAGGCAGAAAGTCGGCTGACCTGCAAATTATTAAACGGTTCTGTCTCGAGAGTACAAAGAGGAGACAGATCGATCGGTTGCCATTAACAACCTGCCAGGAGTATTTAGCGCCGGTGGAGCATCTTTACTGTCTCCTTGGGGTTATCAGCCTCACAGACGGAACACGGGACGGTCTGCAGTGCTCCGTCACCTTATTTAGTTAACGGAGAATGTCTCAATAACGGCCTCCAAGTTTGCGTTACTGTTTTCACAAAAAAGTTCGTTCATCCATCACCGGGTGCAATCCTTTAAGGTCATTTTGTATGAGATTTCCAGATACGATGCATACATGCGTGTAGAGACCAGACTATATCCCGTTAAGCATTACGTAACTAAATTACTTTCATTTACTAACCATTATTAAATAGTGGATGGATTAAGGAATGGATGGTGGGCTTAGAGGGTGCGAACAAACATACCAGCAGCAAATCCAAGGTCTATCAAGAAGAGGGGGGAAGGAGGGGATTAACTGAACGCTCAAAAACAGAAAATGGGAACTGTGGAAGCGTTGGCGGACAATATAGGCTCTAAGAGGGGAAGCCAGAGGTTGATTTGGATAAAGGAGAGTGCGAGCAAACTTAACATCAAAGGGGTGGTCACCGTTGTTTGAATTATTCATAAAACAAAACAGATCCATAAAAATGGATAACTAGGGAAATAACTTAATGAGCAGCCTGGTGTTATTATTTCTGTAAAGGAGGTTATAATGTCTCCCCTGTCTTTTTTATTTTTTTACTTGTTTACTTGTGTGTATGAGGACTGTGATAAAAACCAACAGGACCGGTTTTCAAAAAACTCTGTGGAACACTTCTTGGAGGGTTGGGGCATGGACGAGATTTTGTTTCTGAAGGGGTTTAATGAATCACCAAAGTACAATCCGCTAAAGACTGAAGGTTATAAAGAACATCATGTTGAGCATTCAAAGAATTCTATAACGTCGTGACATTCCTGTGTCCGGCCCTAGATCCATTAATTGGTATTGGGGGAAGCTTTGTTCTAGGGTTCTAGAGTACTGGGTTGGTGAAAAATATGGAACACAGAGACACATGAAAGATTTATTAGAATTCTGGCGTAGGTGTGAACATACTATGGAATCAACATTTTGAACTAATCGGCGTCATTTAGGTGTGAACATACTATGGAATCAACATTTTGAACTAATCGGCGTTTAGTATATATAACAGAAACAGAGTGATGCTCTGCAACCCGAGCCTGTAGAGGAGGCTAAACGGCTTCAGCCAACAGGGGACACTTCCTGGTGAAACCGCGATGCCTAATGGCATTATTCTGTTTCATTTAGGACAGTTGATTTTTGTATACCATTAACTAAACCAACATTCAATCATCTTTTGTCTATCATTATTGTTTTGGCATGTGATCAATGTCCTTGAATCCATCAACAAAGTCAACATGAAAACGTATTATCTCTTGTGTTGTTAGCGTAATGCGTTCTCACGGAGCCGCTGTCGCCGCAGATGGATGACTTGGGAAATCAAGAACAGTATTATAACGAATGATGTGAATCAAAACCCAGATCATCCCGCGTGCATGGCTGTGGCAATAGAAAACGTTTACACTATGAATCAGAAGTGTTAAATCAATGGACTCAGTTAAAGCGTTTATTCTGTCCTTATTTCAGTAGAGAAAAGCGGATGAAACATGTAATGCTATGCCATGATACAATAGAGGTTGATTTTATTACAGAGGAGAAAAATTTCTGGTCACGTGTTTACATAAACAGGCGGTGCAGTTTAATATCAAGCGGCTAATTCAAACAAAAGGGTCACATGAGTTAAACAAGTTCAACAAGGGGTACATGAGTCAAATATGTATGTGCACAGTACAGCAGAAATACCACCGTAAAGGCCAAGCAAACTAGATTTTTAAAGTAAATTTGATGATTATAAAAATATACAATGCATCTAAAATAAACCCTCTTTACTTTTTCTTTCCATTGAAAAAATGCGTTGATATGTCAGTACACTAAACAGTAGAATCCTTTGATATCCCGAATCTTTCAACAAAGTCGCAAGAGGAGGAAAAGTAAAGGAAATATCGAGAAATCGATGATGATAACGAGTTTCTGGAAGAATCGCAGATGACGGTATAAGTGCTCAAGAGAAACCAAGATTCCAACAAATAAAGCGTGTGGGAGTATTACTAGATATCTGTTGATTGACTTACTGATTAGTCCTGCCGATAGTAAAACCAACCTATTAAGCGAATTTAAAAAAAACATATGAAAACATAACCTTCTCTGGCGGTACGGTGCATGGCAAATATACCAGGGTGGATTTTCTGCTTAAACACAGTACTTCTTGTGCTGTTTATATCAGAATTCTCAGGGAGCCGCATTCAACGCTGATTGATGACTTTGGGAAATAAAAACAAACAGCAAAGAATAATGAGAACCGAAATCCAGATCATCCGCGCTCGTGCTGTTGGAGATATCGAGGTTTTTTTTTACTATGAATTAGGATCAAGTGTAAAATCAATGAACCTGATTCTCTTCCTGTCTCTCCAGTGGAAGCCGGATAAAACGTGAAAATGCATGACATGACATGACAGAGACTTCCCCGACTAACAGTGTTGTGCAGATTAATCGAATATACCAATGATTTTATGTTGCGGTTTCGTGTAATAGATTATGAACGACTGTATGCACATGCGAATGTCATATTCTCTAGGGTGATTAATTTAATTCTGGAGTGACATCCCTTGACAGGCATGGTTACAATACACGATATCAAATGTACGATTTATCAAGTCTTTACATGGTAAATGACGACGGTTACTGCATGCAATCTAATACTCTGTATTTGCCGCGATTGTGATGTAAGGAAGAGTGTAAGCAAGCCCTGCCAGGGTAGCGACAAGTCCTGCAAATATTGCATAGGTAATAAATAAATCGACAACTAAATGATAATTGGCTAGATTTTAATAAGTTAAAGTGGTGTTAAACCAAACCATAGCAGTACCAATTACAAAAAGGATAATATGCGCAACGTCTTTACAACAGAAGGCATTGTTTTCATTACCAAACATATAATTAAAACGATAGTGCATTATAAAAATCAACTAGATATTTCTTGGCACCGCAGGTGCCATAGTATCGCCAGACAATTAATCCCCCCCCCCCCCCTTTAAGAATAGGCCCCCCATCTTCAGCAACAATTAATATCAGACCACACTCATAAAAAAGGTCATTCTCATAGAAAAGATCATGATCCAAATTTCAATATACATCATCCCCTAACCTATGTCTATGTATATGCAAGAAATCTGTCGTTTTTGACTTATAATGCTCACAATACTGTTAAGTGGCAATGATGGGGTATTACACGGCACGAAAACAAGTAAAAGAATAACAGGTGGCACCACCTGTTTCCCGTTCATGACAACACTATCCAAGATCTTCGTTCAAGTTGATTTTTGGACCAATCAATGCATCCCTTATTGAGAAATTAATGATTTTGTGTGATTTTCACCATATATGGCAATATTCAAGCTCAAGGCCACTCTCATAGGAAAGGTCATGACCCCAATTTAAATAAACATCATCCCATAACCCATATCTATGTATCTGCATAAGATGAAAGAAATCTGTCCATTAGTTTTTGACTTATAATGCTCACAGTACTGTCAAGTAGCTATTTTGGGGATATTAAACGGCATGAAAACAAGTAAAGAATAATAGGTGGCGCCACCAGTTTCCTGTACATGACAACCCTATCCATGATCTTCGATCAACTTGATTTTGGGATCAATCCATGCAAGTTTTCTTGACATATTTAAGAAATTGTGTGATATTCCTCAAAATTGAACCTATTCAAGGTCAAGGTCACTCTCCTAGTTGAGGTCATGACCTCATTTTAAATAGGCGTCGTCCTCTCACCCATATCTATACATATACCAAGTTTGGTAAAGATCCGTGAAATATTTTTTGAGTTATTGTGTCCAAAAGAAATCTCTGCGGCGGCGGCGGCGCGACCGTGCCTAAACCATAGTATCTCCAGACTATGTCTGGCGATACAATAATATCTCCGCTAATACCAAAACAAATTTCTTTGTTACTAAATGTGATACTTGCAGTTTCCTAATAACTTACAGCTTTCGAACAAAACTTGATCACTACTTCGAAGTGAGTAATGGATCCCCCTATATAATACAGCTAATCGATGCATGAAAGATATAAAAGATGAAAGGAGAGCGATAATAGGGAGAAGGTGAGGATATCCACAGCGAAATATTTTTGATCTGAAATTAATCCCGGATCGACTCCAAATGCAATCTTCCTAGGTTTCTCTTGAAATTCAGTTGTAACCTGTTTGATTAAGCATGCTAAAAGTATTGCCAGCAAACTTATAAACGAACTAATAAATAGAATAACTATCCCTTCATTCCATCTCAGAATGTCTCATATTGCTAAATGTCTCAACGTTGATTTCCGGCACGCTGAAGTCAATTTTTTGTTTATGTCATTTGTGTAATGCGTTCTCACGGAGCCGCGGTCCCGGCAGATTGATGACATTGGAAATAAGAACACAACAGCGAAGAACCACGTGAATAAAAACCTGATCATCCGCGTCATGCTGGTAGCAAAAGCTAGATTATTACAAACCAGAATCATGGTCGAAGGTCAAATCAATGATCCTGGTTGAAGCACTTGCACTGACCTATTTCTGAAGGGAAAGCAAAAGGTAAAATGTCAAAAATCACCCCAGGACACACGTCCCCTTCATATTATAGTCTTCCTGCTTAAACTAGGGTCTGAAATAAAGCCTTGATTATTGACATGTGTAATCATAAAACATAAAATATCAATGGACAAATCACGGATATCTCGAATCTATTGAATTACCAATCCAATAATGGTGTTAAGCGAATAAAGAATAAAGGTTCTGTTGAATCTTTAATAATGCAGGCCAAAAGGTGCCGATCCCACAGTACACAGGCTCCGATTTGTTATATCCACATGTTAAAAACATGTAGGGCCCGCTAAAATGGCTGCCGATCGAAATCAAAGCAAGGACATCTATAGGAAAATCGGAAAATAATAGTCCTACAAATGCCAAAATATGGCATTCCATTTGATGTTCTTATCAACAGCTAGTGATCTTTAAACTTCGGCACATGCGCAATCAGCCACCTGTGGTCACTTGGTTTTCCTGTTCGAGTCTAATTGTTTATGCCTATAAATATTCCTAAAGTGCTATTTGAGCTCTTCTTAGTAGGAATTACCAACAGTTCATAAATACACATCCATGTCTTTTATCTATTAAGTTAACATTTTAGAACATATACATGCATTACCTGTCTACATGCCCATACGCATTATAAATACCGGGACGTCATTAACACCGACAATCAACTTGCAACACCCGGCTTTCATTCCGTATGAGCATTTGTGCACATCAACGGTTTTGAAATTGTTATACGATAAAAAGAATCAGTGAAGGTTTGATAAGGGCACAGGTATATACGAATATACTCCGAGGACAGTCTCAACGCAGGAATCTATCTGCAGGGGGTGTGTGATGGCTATTGGATCGGCCGCTTCAGGGACTCGAGGCTCAATGAAAACAGCTAGAAAAAAAACCAAATAATTAGTGACAAGTAAATAATAGCTTTAACTAAACAAATAAATATAGCAAAGCGGCAATTGATACTGTATACAAATGTAGAAACAGATAATACGTGATGTGTAGATATAAAACAAACATTCATCATATTGAAAATATGATGTAATAAATATGGTGGTAGTCAATTAAGGGCGTACAGTGGTGCGCTGAGTAATCATACGGAGTGAAACTGCGTGTTCTCGGTCATAAGATATCACATAAGACTGACAATAAAACACATCAGCACAGGCACACGATCTGACACTGTCTAAAAAATATTTAAATGATAACCCAGAGTAAAATTAACGTCAGAGAGGTTCTGACCTGTCAATCTTGCTTGCGGAAGGATACATCGTCGGTCTTCTCTGATTTATTGGCTCTGTTTTTTGTTACCTTGGCCACTTTGAAAATTACCAACACTACACTTTTTGTTAAATCTTTAATGCCAGAGGCCTTGATGTGCGTGATTTGTGAGGTTCTGGTGGTCACTGATGATGTAATGCATGGGGAGAGTGTAATCCCTATGCAAGGAACGTAACCTGAAGGAGCTGTCTTGCTGACCGAGAGAGAAATGGAGTGCATTGTCCTCTGAACCTTTAGAGCTTCGGGGGGGGGGGGGGGGGGGCTGGTAGAATTGCAACATCAGGCGTTTTGGAAATAAAAATGAATGCTGTGTACTTCAGGAAAGTGTGCGTATTTATTTTATTTAAGTTGTTATATATATTTTAGGTAAAAATTATTTTGAAATTAAGAAAATTAGATTTAAACTAAGTATATTAGTACTTTTAACTTAAGATATATTAATTGGACAGTTTTGCTATTTGTCGTGTGATAGGGAATCCATAAATATTATTTTAAGGACATTTACCATTTTTTCAATGAATTAACAATTTTAAAATTACATTAAAACAAATCTAAAAATATTATACATTCAAAATCTTTCTTCTTTTGTTAAGAAGATAAATCATCAAATTTTAATTTTAATAAAGGTTTCTATGTCTAATTTTCACTGTGAATTCGAATACAAACAATGTTTAAGCGCGTCATCGTAACCTATAAACCCTAAAATGATCATTGTTATTATGTTTATTTAATTGAACTGTACATAACCACATTAAATGATGTTTCATACAATAAGCACGGGAAACTAACAATTGGACCCTACAGTGCTTTCTTAAATCCCAAATACATACACAACGTTGATGTTTTACATTTTTGGTGAGCTGGCATTTCTGAAATCAGAATACTTTAAATATGATACGGCTCCGCAAGTCACGGCTAAATGGACCAGTTTGTACGAGCCCGCTACGAGGGCTCCCAATAGGCCATTTCTACGAGCATGCGCACTGCGCGTAACGGTCGTCTGTTGTGTTTAGGACCAGTTATCAAGCATTTGGCCTTCTGTCATGATTCTAATAAATCTCATAGGAACCTCGCCTCTGAGGCTGAGGTAGCTTTGTTTTACTTTAATCATGTAAAATAAAACAAGTTCGATCTGTCTTCGTTGACAAAACCGACCCGAAAACTCAGTGTCAGTTGTGGCCAACAGATGACGCCAGTGAGAGGGTAAAAGTCTATTAAATATCAAGCTAAACGGCTACAATGTAGTACTTAAAGCTGGTTTTGTTGAATAATCAGATGCACTCGTGTCAGTTGTATCTGAATGAAAGAGCTCAGTGCGTGTCATATATCGTAAACACATCGGGAAATACTGTCACCACCCGCTGGTCCCCGCGGGATCCACGAGATCGGACTTTCTCACCTTCATATCCCATAAGATACCCGTGTGACTGCGGTGTATTTAAACAAGTGTTAATGGCGATATCAAAGGCCTATGGCTGATTGCATTCCGCAAAATTAAATTATTTATAGGAGTGTGGACTACTAGATTGTATCCACAAGTAACAGACATAGTGCAAACCCAGAGAGTATACCTTGTAAAGAGGAAAAAATTTAATTCTTAAAGACATGTAACTACCTCATTTATAACCTAGCCTTGTTGTAACAGAGTTAAGCAGCAAATCCTTCAGAAGCACAGCCCCCTACAAATGCCTAACACAAGGTTGGGTCTGGCCGTCTGTGTTTACACTGGCTGGGGTGTCCCAGGGGTCACATGGAGCAGGTTACAAGTCTACACGTCACTCTCCTACGTCACTTATTATTTGTTTTGAACAGGGCACCAACCTACAAGTCAACCCCTGCATAACTAATCACAAGAACTGAGAAGCCCAACAGCTGTGCCACGTTAATCAGTACCACGTGGAAGTATATTACATTAATGAGTGACGAAAAAAAAAAAGAAATAATGGGATCAAATTACCCTAATCAAATCAACAAGATATTTCAGGTAGGTCGTTAAGGTCACACACCTCGTTCTACTCATCTCAAACCTCTTCCTGTCAGGCACTGTGGGATGGCTGGGACTAATTGTCTCAACAGTCAAACTCTTAATCTTTAAAATCAAAGTTGGTTTCATTCCAAGGAAACAACTTGTGTACAGACCCCCTACCTTTCAATTGCGCATGCTTAAAAAAATATTACTTATCCCGTGAAGTCCTTTCCACAAAAACACCAATGTTTACGTAATTTGCCTCGAAACAATTCGAATCAATGCAACGTACTTGAACGGACTACTGTTACAGGTTTCTCTTTTATTGTGCGCTGTTGACATTCTGTATCGTGTTAGGCTCGAGCCCTGGGCGTCAATTGCTATGGCATGTAGAAACACAGCGCTCGGTGTAATCCGTACTTGGTGTACCCTGGCGTGTAGAGATACAGCGCTCTTGCTCATCTGGAATTTTCTGGGCTGTTCGCGCTCTATGAGCACGTGTCTTGTTTTGTTCTTTGGGGCGTGTGTATTATGTATTGTTGTGTTCTTTGGATTGTTCGTGAAAGAGAAGTTTCTAGACTTTGGGGTGAGAAGCTGTAAATTAGGGGCGATTTTAGGGCCTAAGGGAGCAGAGAGAGAATATTCCAGCGGACACGGAAGAGTGCGAGTCAGTTTGTGGACCTTTCCGATAATTGCAGCACTTAAAAATAATCTTCGAACTTTGTAACATATTTTATTAAGTCTTAAGTTTGCCTTTGGGACTATTGCCAGAACTTCACTTTTAGATTACAACAGATGGATTTTGGGATTGAATTTGACTATTATTCTCTGAGAAGATTTACTTGAACTCTTCATCTGGATTATATGTTTTAAAGGACTTGTTGAGCTTTGACAGTGCTAATATCCAGAAAAGCCTAGGATCCGGACATTCTGGTACTGTACGCTATATTTATTATACTGTGTAATTGTATTGATTTAGTGTATTGTAATGTAAGGGTTTTTTCTTTTAATTATTTGTTAACAAAAAACCACTGACTTCTTTATTCTTTCCCCTAGACATTTCACGCTGCCTAGTGTTACAGAATCTGATTTTTATTTATCTCCGTAACAAAATTTATGCTCGTCACGACTACTTGATCTGTTGTTATTAGGTTCCGTAACACTACATAACCGCCTTCAAACGTGAGTTCGAATCTCAGCCGAGGCGGTGAAATTTTTCACGGTCGTTCACCACCCAGGGTGAGCGCTCTGCAGGCTTAATGGGGAGACTGTGCCCAACAGTCGTGTTTCACTCACAAACGGGTGCGGCTTTCGGGGGTTCCTGGGTGTAATGACCCAGTATTGGAGATGACACACATTCTGGACCCGCAGGAGTGATACACTGATCCTGGTTGACGCCAGAATTATCGCGTGTAAGCCAATGTCACGTAGTCCAAAACCGGAATGGAATTTTGCAGATATACATAATGCTTAGTTAAGCAAGCATTAATAAAATAGAGGCATATACCTCTACCAAAGAAATCTTTTTAAAAAATTATTACCGTCTTCACTTCATATATACCTTGGGCATCTTTGTGTGTATAAGTCCAGGTGAATGGTGCACGTAGGGCTGCAGATGTGGGCTGCAGAAGCCCACAAACCCTAACCCGTAGAGCCGTACTATTGCAAGTCCGATTTTACGCTATGTGGGTCACTAAAAAGGTAGCTGTTCTACAAAATCCTATTTTCGCCGGACCCAATTATTTAAGAAGCATCAATCCTGGGTTGCTTATCGATAATCTTACCTCGATTCCTTCCAATAACATGTCTCCGTCAGTAAATTTTCAACAACAAAAAATCTCTCCATATTTTTGTTTGCCGCGGCCCAAATATCAATTCGATATCAATAATGCGCGTCTTATGTAGGCATCCCGTCCTCGCAGTCAATTAATTCAAAAATAATTTGAACCGTTATGATCTGCTGACCTTCCTGAAACATTCCTTTAGGATATTAAAATTTCCTGTGTCATTCACATAGCCAAATTCGTGCAATATTAATCGAGCAGGGCACCAGTCTACACGCCTCACACTACGTCACTAATCACATGATTAAGAGGAATATTGAATCGTGCAGACAGTTTGATCAGCGAAGGCAAGCCGGTTCGCTCAATAATGACATGCAGGATACTGACAACCATAATCTCTAAATAGAGGGGACACCGGCCAGCGGGCTTTTGATGTAATGATTCCCGCGGGAGAGGCATATGTCCGAAGCTGCGTGACAGAACAAAGTCACAAATCGATTAATACGTCATTCACTACTGAGTCAATTACCTATATTAAAACATCACAGACCTTGCTTGAATAAGTACATTTACTCACTAACGTAATAGTTAAGGGCGGCACTACACAATATTCGTTTGGCATGGTATTATCAATCCAAAGAAATTTACAATGGGATTACATTCACCGTAGTTGTAGTGTTCAGGGGCGTATGGTAAGAGATGTGGACCGGACTTTAAAATCTTTTGGGAAAACAATTTTACAAGGCCAATGGGTAAGCTTTTCAAATTAACACGGTTTAGCAACATAGTCGTCCCAGAATTACATGGGTGATTACGCACTTACAGGTTCCATCAACAATATTGTAAAATATTTACATGAATATCGGCAGTGCATGTAGGCGGCTAGATTTATAGTTTACATATACAGATATACGTCCACAATGTATTAACCACTTACCCTTAAATCTAACACATTGTACCACGCTATATACGCATATCTATCAAACTGTTACGCATAACACGTATTAAAAATAGTTCATGTATTTGCCAAAGTGTCCTTACACGCATATCTGTCGAGATGTTACACATTGCACGTATTATATATTACCAGAATAACAGTCAACGTGTTTAATGTAATCCATTACACGCAATCCATTCACTTATTAAATATTACACGTATAATGCAAATGTGTTTACACGCATATATATCGCACAACATTACACGCATTTTGTCGTGGCGTTACACATTACACGAATACAGAATAAAGGGATAAAATAAAACGTTTACCTTTCATTTAAGAAAGTGTTGCCCATTTACATAATTACTTGCCAATAGTTATAAAAAAATCAAGACCTTCACAAAAATTTATGCGTTTACAGACTCCTGTTCGTTCATGTATGAAAAAATAAATTCATGATAGTTTGGGTACACCATTCTCCTGCCGAGCACCGGTATATTGCATATTACGGTAACCATTGTGTTAGATATCTGAATATCGATATTCTGTTAATTTTTAATTTATATATATTAATATATATATATATATATATATATATATATATATATATATATATATATATATATATAATTAAGAAAGGAAACAAATCCACATGTTCGCATACTTTATGGAACAAACACCGACCTCCAGGGTCTGTCTCTCTCCTATCAAACACAAACTGCGACCTCGGACGAGACCCTACAATGAAAAGTTCACCCTAAAAAAAACCTCCATCTTATTCCATATAACACAAGCCTTAAAAGATTGATCTGCGCCAGAGATTTTTTTTACAGATACAGCACTTCCGGGTGAGTAGAGTGGACTAAAGCCCTCCTGAATGAGCACCCCTGTCTCTGGGTTAAATCAAGGGTCGTGGAGGCGACACCCCCGCAAATGTCCATGGCCATCCATAATGCTTAAAGGGCAGACGTCCGTGACTCTGCCGAGGGTGGTCTTAACACCGATGGTGCCATCTCATCTATCTACATCACGATCTGAGGCGCAGGTAGCAAATCAGAAGTGTTTGTCAGCGTGTGTTTGTAAGTCCTCGTGCGGCGTATAACACACCTCATCAGGCGAATCTTCTGATAAGGCTTACAATGTCCGGAAAAAAGTGGTTAACACTTATTCTGAGCATTCTGCCTAAATGGCATACACTGAGTTATACTTCATAATTAAGGATGGATACAGATTTCCAAAGACTTTAGTTTTAATCCACATAGCAGTCCAAGCACGCACATTGGTCTATTTGAAGATAATTCATAGGTACATCACAAAAGGAACGAGTGGACGTCCATAACAGCTAGGAGTAAGCCACATGAGAACATATATGCCTGTCTCTGGTTAACTGTCCTTAGGCTTTAGTCTTTAACATCACCATTTCAGACTGAGTCTTCTGATGTGGCGCTTTATGACATCACTGTGCTCAGCTGACTGTGCTTATAACGTGGTAGGTTGCATATATGCGGAGGTGGAAAGGTTAATTGTTGCAAAACGCCTTTTGCGAAGCTCTGGCGTATCTGACTTGCCGCCAGATGCCCTTGTTGAATTTGTTTTCATTATTTTGGCGGACCCCCACATATTATAAATACGTTTATATGTACAGAACAAGCAGTCTGTGTGCGGTGACATCCACATTTTCTGGCCTATTTGTATAAAAGTTCCAAGGAATAACATTCAGCTTATAAATGTCAGATAGGTGATTGGACCACTTTAAAAATTACAACATTCAGATCTAATTTTGTGTATACAATTGAATCTTAATAAAGTTATATCCCTGAAAAAAAAGTCTCTAGCTTCAACAATTATTATGTTAAGTGAGTAAGTATCTTTCCTGATTTTTTACAAAGTGCATCATGATTATATGTTGTATATAAAGGGGAATATATATGGTAACTAGAATACGGGTAGTCGACAAGCAACTACGTATATCCACCGAAATCAGAGTGGGACGGGTAAAGTGAGGCATGGATTGAGTGGCAAGGGGAAATAGAGTGAGGTGTGCTGCATACTAGCATGGATGTCTTCAGCGTAAACTTAAATGTAGGTGGCGCCACCTGCCAAAAATCCAGAAAGCTATCCAAGATGTATATACATGCAAAATTTTAGGCAGATAGGTCAAACCACTGCCGAGTTTTGATTGATTTTTATCCCACGGCAGACAAACAGACGGACGCTGTGCAAAAAGGGTTGCAGGCGGCGCCACCAATTTTTGTGTATGTTATAAAGCTATCCAAGAGCTACATTTTTGCAAAATATTTAGCCTGATTGGTCAAACGAGTCCAAAGATATGTGGGTTCTGAGATAATGGTGTAAAGTTTCGGAAAAATCTGTCCAGTGGTTTCAGAGTTCTATTCCGAAAACGAACGCGGTGGCGGCGGCGGAACCCGGTCAAGAAACATAGTATCCGCAAAACTTTGTTTTGGCGGATACAAATATGAAGAAAAAGAGATGAGTTTTTTTTTTTTTCATATTAGGCATTCATGAAGTGTGAAAATAGGTTTTTAATGGAAAATTGTGGTGTTTCCCTAATTTATCAAAGGAAAAAAATCGCAGTGATCCAGTTTTCTGTTTGGTAGGAGATCTTAGGGACATCTAACAGTATGCCGAAATTTGGATTTGTAGGTCTAACGGTTTCAAAATGTGCAAGTCTAACGGACGGACAGCACGACGAACAATGAATTATAACTAAAGTTCAGATGACCTATAGTCTAAATTAACCGAAAATACACGTATGCCTCCTCCGCACAGTAATAATTATATTTTTCATTGTGGCTATCCTTTTCAGGGGCGGATCCAGGATTTAGGAGAAGGAGGGGTTCAACCCAGGAGGTCTATCAACAAAGCCTAAAAAAAGGTTCCCAGGTCCGTAAAAGGGGGTCCAGGCCCTTGAACCCTTCCCCTGGATCCGCTTCTATTTTAAGGTGATCAACATCAAATGACATTTAAAAATAAAGTATAAAACCTCGGTGACAACGATAACTTTATATTTTATCTTTTATAAATGTGGTCACATCAACTTTGATATCAATATACCATAAAAGTGAAAAAAATAAGCATTAACATGACTCACGTTTTGGACCTCAAACCCTTTCTACGAAAAGGGGTTTATATAATATGAAATTCCTAGAAGTTAGATTAATTTCACATGATGACCATGAAGTTGACAGGTTTCTTATATTTCAAAGTTATCTTGAAATCATCCGACTCTTCGTATATATTCACACATTATTTCGAGCAAAGTTATAATAACTCTTTTCTTATTCAAGATTTTTTTGAGATCAAACTGCAATATCAATATCGTTGAAAGTAGATGACCAAAATTGATGACATTTCTGTGAAATATGAAAAAACTCAGTTTCTGCAGAATCGTGACTCTGAAGCGTGATCTGTCAATTTTTTTGTCTACAGAGCAGTCATGTCTAGCAGACAGAGGGACATTGGGCCACCACATCACATGTTAACACGTATATATGACATTTCCCATGTGCAAGGCACGTGCTATAGGGCATTAAATGCACCGCTATTAGGGTTTGGTTCTAATTCGACTTAACGCATTCAAATACATGCAAATATCAAGGGACCCATAGGTCACGTCGCTCAGCTGAATTTTGGAAAATATTAGTAACTGCAAAATATTTTTATTTCTTATGGTTTTTCCATGTATATTACCATTTGAAAAGGTAAGAGAAAATAGCCAATCTTAAATGAAACTCTGTAAATTATAGAATAATGGACATGAGCTGAAGCATATGGACTGTGTAATAAATTAAACCTTTGGCCTGAAACCATTTAGTGATGCACCAAGGGAAAAAATTGGCCTACGGTAAGTGTCATATAAAAATTCCATTTCATAAACAAATAATGTGTGAAGGTAATTAAGTTTTCAAAAGTTAAATATATGGCCATATGAGTTAAATATTAATCCCACAAAGTTTGACCAATATTCCTAATTTTAAAAACTAGGTTTAACAGTGTTATTCACACCTAGGCTCCGCCAACTTTAAGATATATGAATGAAATGCTACCAAGCATTTATATCTTCTTAAATCTTGTCAGTTAGTACTTACACTAGGTCCTAATATTTTACCATATTTGAATATTAGGATTAAATTCCTGAAAATTTTTCTCTTTAAAAAAAAAATGTCCAAGTCTCAACAAAAAGATTTTTTTTAACATTAAAATTATAAGCTTTGTTTTGTATATTAGTCCTGAGTATCGAAGCGGTGGGTCAGGGAAGGGTCTCTGTTGTTACTGTTCATCGCTGAAAAAATGTGAAATTATAAGATTCATCTTGTTTAGAGTACAGGTCTGTCAACAGAATGGCGTGGGGTGGTGGGGGGGGGGGGGGTTGGGGGGAAAGAAAGGCTCCCTGTGGTATTTATTCTGGCAGCCTGATCAAGCTCAACAAGAGAAAGGGCTTGCCCATGTGATGGGATTACATAACAGCCTTGGGAGCATAGAGAGTTACACTGAATGACCTACAGTGACCTCAGTGGACTGCTTGACAATGTAAGGGAACACAACAAGAGCCTCCAAACAAATTCAATGACTAGCCTAATTTTGCAGCTTTTATTTTTCAAATTTCAGATTTTAACAGATTAAATTCTTATGTGTACATGCTGTGAAAATAACATCCACAGTACTTACAGGAAAAATTCGTGCCGTGGCCAATGTTGGGCAAAATTCAAGGTACTGATATTATATTTATGCTAATAACTTAAAAAAAATGCAAATTTCAAATCTAATTTTCGGTATACAATTGAATCTTGATTAAATGATGTTATATTCCTGAAAAAAAGTCTCAGCCATTCTTATGTTAAGTGAGTAAATATATATCCTGATTTTTTACAAGGTGCATTATGTTTGGGCCTATAACTTCAACAAATTATGCAATACTAACCTAAATTTTGGTATGTACATAGGAAATGTATGGAAGAATATGAATATTTACAATTACATCTAACATTATGTCAATTTTTGGATTACCAGGTAAACAAAAGTAGGGTGATGATGCTAGAAAATACAAATACATTAAGGCTTCTAAAAAACTTCAATAGCTAGACTTTTTTTTAAGCTTATACTTTCAAATTAAAAATTCATCAGATTAAATCCATATGTAAACTGGCTGTGAAAATGAAATCAAATGTACTTATAAGAAAAAAACGTGCCATGGTCAAATTTAGGCAAAATTTAAGGTACCAATTTTTTATTTTTGCTAATATTTAAAAAAAAAATAACAGATTTTGATCTAATTTTGGGTATACAATTTAATTTTGATTAATTAAAGATATATTACTGGAAAAAAAGTCCATAGCTTTAAAATGTTTATGTTAAGTGATCAAATATCTTTTTTAAAAAATGCGTTATGTTTGAGCCCATAACTTTTTTTAAATCATATAATACAGACCTAATTTCTGGCATGTACATAGGAACTATATAGAGGAATATTTATGGTAAATATGAGGAAAAACAGGTGATTGTTTTAGTAGTTAGGCTGTCCTGAAATGTGAAAATAGGTTTTTAATAAAAAATTGAGGTTTTTCCTTAATTTCTCAAAGGAATGAAGTCGCAAAGACCCAGTTTTCGGCTTGGTAGGAGATCTTGGGGACATCTAACATTATGCCAACAACCTTGGGAGCATAGAGAGCTGCACTGAAAGACCAATAGTGACCACAGTAGACTGCTTGACAATGTAAGGGAATACAACAAGAGCATCAAAAAAAATTCAATAACTAGCCTATTTTGCAGCTTTTATTTTTAAATTTCAGATTTTAACAGATTGAATCTTTATTTGTACATGCTGTGAAAATTAGATCAACAGTACTTACAGGAAAAAACGTGCCATGGTCAAAGTTGCGAAAAATTTAAGGAACCAATTTTTTAATTTTGTTAATATTTTAAAAAAAATTTAAAAGATTTTGATCTAATTTTGGGTACAATTTAATTTTGATTAATTAAAGTTATATTACTGGGAAAAAAAGTCCATAGCTTTAACATGTTTTGTGTTAAGTGATCAAATATCTTTCCTGATTTTTTACAAAAAAAACAGATGAGTAGTTTTGATATTAGGCAGTCGTGAAGTGTGAAAATACGTTTTTAATAAAAAAAATTGAGGTTTTTCCTAAATTTCTCAGAGGAACGAAGTCGCAAAGACCCAGTTTTCGACTTTGTAGGAGATCTTGGGGACATCTAACATTATGCCGAATTTAGGATTCCTAGGTCTTACGGTTTCAAAATGTGCCACATCTACGGACGGACGGACGGACAGACGGACGGACGGACGGACGACGGACAATGGACCACGACTATAGCTCAGATGACTTATAGTCAGCTGAGCTAAAAAAAAAGCTGAGAAAACAAGGTTTTGCTTCCATTGTGATTTTTTCCAGGAACATGTAAGATATTTGATTCAGATCTGCACAAGTAAGAATTTCACATGGCTACCATGGCAACATGACAATCATGCCTTCTGAAATTAACTGACAGGGGCCTGATACGTCTTCAGTCCATTAAAAATCGACGGATGGGTGGCAGGATGCAGCTAGGCCTACATTGCAGCATGTGTCTGTGCAGTTAACAACCATTAACTACCATTTTAACTGTAATATCGTTTTATATATTCTATTTTATTCACTGATTTACTGTGATATTTCTTCACTGTAAGGGCACAAAGATTGAGCACAAATTAAAGCTAGCCTGGAAAATAAAAAGAAAATCAAAGGTTTGGTAAAAACAGTTAAGAGGTTAAAGTGCATCACTCGTGTTTGAAGATCCATCAATATGATGAAGCACTTCCTGGTATCAACTGGGGTAGGTTTTTTTGTACCAAAAGTGGCCACAAGGTGTCAGAGCATAATGACGAAAATGGACCCGTTGTGGTTTTTACCAAAGCCGAATAATGGAAGCACTCTCAACCACTACGACCGCCTCTGAACATCTGGGCAATAACGACGCAAGGGGTCCCCAACCGGTAAAGTTCTGATGCAAGTAAAAAGTGGTCTTCTTTAATGTTGCCCAGTATGTTTATACATCAGACATGAATATTGATGCGAAATGCATGCCTCTTTTTTTATATCGTTCGATAATGTCATTCCTTTATTACGTCAAGTTCCCTGCGTCCCACGGCGTTACATGGCACAATCGCGAGACGTTGTAATTTTCAGACTGTATAACAGACAACTATGAGTTTTTTTTATCCGGCTGGCTAAAATTGTTATCAAATATAAAAATACGAATATTATTATAATTAAATATATATCTTTTTAATAAATATATTATATTTATTTTATATATTACATATTATTTCCTTCTGTTTTCAAGCAGGCTATTTTTTACAAATATAACTTTATTTTTTTAATAAAATAATTTAAATTTAATTTATATTAAATAAGGGAATGTGTATTTTAATATGAATTACAAGCATCATGTGAATACCGATAAACTATAAAATAAAAACTAAAATAAACGAATATTTAGTTTTAAATTTGAGAGCACATCTTCTGAATGCATAATTTAAATGTAATGGTCCTTTTCACATTAGAAAGGCATCCTGGGTATCTAGAAAGGCATCTAATTTCTATTACATTATCATATATATAACGAGAAGATGTTTTATTTTAAAAATGTAACAGTTATATTAAACAGGTAAAATAATAATATATGCTGTGACATTTATAGCAGAATAACATATACCCATTACTAAGTGACATAATTAATACAAAAAGTTTATGTATGAAAGATTTGTAACAGAGTAAAAGCTCATTTCCCTCGTGCACATACACACATACATACACACATACATACATTATGATTGGAACGCAAATGAAGCAATAAATACCAGTTTTACATGTACGCTTATACCTCACTTCCCCTATAATTGTAAAAATGCTAAACCATTGACTTAGCAAGAGTGAAAGCAATGAATCCATGCAATCAAAGCACCGCCATTTTAGCCCAAAATCAGAATCAGCAATATGATTGTGGTAGGGAGAGCGCTATGAAGCAACAACCAAATATTTATGGGAGCTGAGAATTGCCACTTAATATGCAGAGTGTATTGTGCAACATTTTCCAAAAAGCTTAGTATAGTGATCAACTCACCCATGTTGGTTTCTGTTTAAATTCAGGAAAACCCTCATCGCCCAAGTCACACACACGATTTGTCTTATAAAGAGAACATAGCATAAACATGGCTGCGCCAGTCTGGCTATATATATATATAATATACATGTGGATTTGCCCTAAGTATTTTGTTAAAGCGCGGGACCTCCAAACGACCAGTGCACAACATATAAATGGACAGATACACGTGTAATTACACGTAATGACGGACCGTTCAAATGTATACTCAGGCTGCTAAATATAGGTAGCCAGGCTATCATTAACTCTTGTGTCATTATATATATTTACAGCGCAAACCTTGTACAGTTAATTCTCGTCTAACGACCACCCCGGAAGGACAACCACCCAGCCATTACGACCACTCTATCCCGGACCGGAATAAGAAGACCTGCATAAATGGCACGACCAGGTCGTATCTTTCACGTGGTGGTGAGGGAAGTATTGTCACGGTTCTCCTAAGTCTTCAGTACACCTGAATACAATACTATTCAGCATGCAGCCAAGGCTAGTGTCATCACTGTTATAAAGTATATAATATTTTGAACAGTGATTCGCTAAAAGAAACACTTGCAAACATTGAATATTGAAATATTTATAGTTATTTCCGATTACACCTCGATTTCCAACAGGGTTGGGTTCTAACACAACTTGGCGCATTTAAATGCAAATGCAAATACTGAAAATTACTCAAATTCAAATTCAAATGCAATTAATAATTTTCAAATGCAAATGCAATAAAAGATATCCAATTCAAATGCTAAAGTATTTGCAAATGCATTTACAAAGGCATTTGCATTTTACTCTATTTGGTTACAAAACATATAAATAGAGTCGGCTCTCCTTATCTTTTCATAAATTCACAACATGGTGAATATTTTTCAAAAGACTTACCAAATAGTAACATAACCCTTTGTATATTTTTGCTTTGAATATATTTATAGTGTATTGTCATATCAAGGTATTTAATGGATTGTTGAAACTTATGCACCGATGTATTATGTCTACAGAGATGTCCGTATTCACATAACAGCATCTGTAACTATTAACATCAGGTGCCCATTACAACTGTTGTACATCAGCATCTCCAGTTGGCTATATTTTATTAAGAAGTGAACAAAAAGATTTGAAGTAATTTCAGCATCAGCAAAAATAAATATGTTATAGACTGTTATAAATTTTGCATCACAACATTACACCACCCTCATATCAGAGCCCTGAATGAGTGTAACAATTTTCATCATATGCCCATTACAGTTGGTATATTAGCACGTAAAGCCTTTTCATTGATACATGAGAGCATTTTATGAATTGCTTTTGCATTTGAAAATCATTTTTTCAAATTTTTTTTAAATGCAAATGCAAAGCTACTGGTAGCTCTACATTCAAATGCAAATGCGAAATTTGCATTTGAAAAAAAATAACTCTGATTGACAATGAACGCCATCTAGTGTCGGGCATGAATCGGTTTACTGAACATTATGAAACCGGAATCTTAAATAAAAGCAAATTATTTTTTACATTTTTATGGATTTCTTTTTTCTTGGATCGTGAAATCTTTATGGGAATGGCGGAAACGCCTATTTCGTGCATCCTGACGCATCTGAAGAGCTAATCTCTCAATATTTTTATCATTTCTACCCGGTGACTGGAGAAAAAGGCTATAACCGCCTATCAGTGTCTTTCGGGCGTCTTTTCTAGGATATTTTTAAATTGCCATGAAGCTATCTACGGCTAAGATACGGCTTATGTCTGACATTTTGCAAATCCAGGTAATTTTGCATCATATGTTCTGGTTATGACATTCGCGCTTATTAGACGCAAATTACATCTTGACCTCGAAGTCGCATCAACAGCCCATTTACGGTCGAATTACTTCCCCTTCCGATTACTTCGTGTTGATTCATCATAGCGTTTGTGTTTTTATTCTGTAGGTTACAACCATACGATTGAAATATAAAAATAATCTCGATCCCATATTTTTTAGATTACTTATTTCATATATGACGAAACATGATGTTGTTATGTTTGATAAATATGGTTGCTATAGGACATTTTTTAAGTCGAATACACAGAAGAACACATCAGTGATATCAACACTAGGGTTTAAATTGTTTGCTTATTTGGAGAGACTGGGATATCACCCAAAAAAGGCCTCATCATTGGCGTTACCAGTGCTTACTTACACACTGTAGCCTACGCTCTTTACACAGCGCTTTACCTATAGGGCTACTCCCTATATCGTAAGGCGCTGTTTGTTATGACCTCGTATCCTGCTTTGCAACACCAGATGGAAGCACTGTACTTTTGTCCAATCAGATGAAACTTTGTGCTGGAAGACAAAGCCAAGCGAGGAATACACGGAGCCAATCATATTAATTTCTTTTTGAGTGACATCTCATCCCCCAGCGTAACCGTCTAAACAGGCCACAGGCTCAGAGAGAATTGCCCCTGACGTGGTTTGCTTAGGGTCTTGGGCACATAGGATGCTCGGCCGGTGAGCTGTAATTCAAACGAAACGTAACAACAAAGGCTGCGTGCACACCTCGCTGGCTGGTTTCAGTTCTGCAGACAACAGATACATGGCTACGCTAACACAGTCATAATGTCATAATCGAATCGGTCGATGATGCGAGAATGCAGAAGGAGCAATTAAAATTCGACCGGAAACTCATCAAACGGCGCTTGAAGCGCGGCAATGGGCGGAGCCAGGATGCCTGTTGAGTGTTTGTTTATTGGCATCTGATTGGCTGCTTGTCACATCGTACGCACGTTTATATCAGTGGACAACAAACCGCCATCTAGTGTCTAAATATATCATAAACGGTCAAAGCTGGCAGCGTGAAAATCAGTTGCTTCTTTAGAAGCGCAAGATTTCCGCTGCCTCGGGAGCGTAACTGTAGCCTAATACGGTTGGTCAACATATAATTTGCAGAGAGCTGTTCAGGATTCAGGACTTCACAATATTAGGCGCATCGCGTTAACCAATAAAAGTCATTCACTGACATCGGGAAAATTCGGGAAGGTAACCATACTAAATGATGTACATCTTCACCGAACGACAATGAATACAGTGAAAGCCTTCCTTGTGGTCTTCAATGATGTGTGTAGTCAGATGTTTCAGCACCGTAAACTATCTGAACATTTGTTCTATATGATCCTTACTCGGAGATTTGGATCCTGCCTGGTAGTAACGAGGATTAAGAAGAAAGAAAATGTTTTCCTTTGAATAAAAATGTTTTCCTAATGGAGCGTCGTAACTACCTGTTATACTGCCAATGTAGTATATTTTAAATAATGCCACTCTGCTAAATAATGGAGCTCTCTGATTGGTCGGTTACATAACATAATATGCTGAATACACGATTAGTATTTCTAACGTTCCTTTGCACGTTTCTATGCATTTTGTTGCATTTTGTCACGTTTATGAAATATCTGAGGATGTCCAAAATATTTCAACAAATCACTTCTTTGTTCACGTGCTTATGCTCACGTTGTCTGCGTTCTCATGCAATTATGTGCGTTATGCGATTATGTCAGACGTTTAGACGATTTCACTACGGGAGCGAAAGCGACCAAAATGGTGACGTGTAAGGGCCGCTTAAAGCTAGAATCATTGATGTTTATACTGTGCATATATCACACGTTTGCATAGTGTATTATTTAGCCTTGATTTATCATTTTGAAGATGAAATCATAACCAAAAGCTAAATTCACTTATCAGTTACATAAAGAAAACAGTTGCCAAGACTGTGTAATATCATTATTTTTCGTTCCTATTTCTCCCACTAAAACACAATCTATACATCTTATCACCTACATGAAATTATATGTCAACTATCATTATACCTTTTTTCTGCCCCCTCTGTAAGCACATATGTATATGACTCCTTTGTGTCCGTGTCGCTGTCGATACATTCTTTTACCTGAAAGCTTCCAAAGCATGTGTAACAACTGTGCCGTACCTTAGACATACAAAATCGTGCCATACCTAAAACATACAAAACCGTGCCGTACCTAAAACATACAAAATGGCGTTTTGTGCCATGCGTTATTCAATATTGTACAAGAGCTTCGTGACCTTGTATTGGCTTGAACAAAAGTAAGCACTAATACAAATAATAAATAAATATATCTCATTTTCAATGGACCTTCACAATTAACACAATTGTCACAATGTGACTTTGCAAACATGAGGAAAATATCATCAACACACAAATATGACAATGTCTCAATTTGATATCATTTGAGGAAAACGTTTGGTGAACTTTCGTTTATATATTTGGAGAATTGGTTATTCTTCATCATTCATATGCTACTTTTTCCCAGACAAATATCTGAAACTTAAAAGCGTTATTCAACATGGTTTGTGGGAAATACCGTTCTGAAGATTATCTTATGTTCTGACATAGGCCTCAGTTTTGAGAACATAGCAAACTGCTACGAATCAAGCGTCTTATATAAAACCGTGCACTGGGCTACACCATAACCCTATTCTCAGCAATTTAATTAACTGATAATTTTACTTAATATATTTTCTTGCATTCTGCATTCTATTTCTAAACATTATTATCTGAACTGATGAGGACTTGATTATTTGTGCTATAAATATACCATTATGGTTTTATTTAAACGCGTCACGAACGGGTCTTTTGTTATATGGAAGTTAATCAACTACAGTAACCTTACTTATTATACAAGACACCGCCTCCGCACACTATTTTGATGATCTGCATGGTTATACTAGATATATACTTTAATATAAATAAAAAGAGAAAGTGAATATCGGTAGTCCGAGTGTTATCACATTGGAGATTTTATTCCACGATTTTGTGCGCATTAATTACTCAGTTTATTTATTTCTGGAACATATCAGCTAGATTTGAATGAAAGATGAATTAAAAGCCATGTTGTAAATAGACCGCAATCAGTAGCATGTTTCGCTGTTTTACCTCAACGTTATTAACGTGACTGTATCTTTATTTAGACCTTCTTGTTCTATATAAAATTCCTATGTGGGTGGATTTGCATTATTGGCTAGCTTAATAATTTTAGAATGAAATTAACCCAAAAGATAAATAGAAATAGCCTTTTATTTTATCACAAATGTGGCGTCTTTAAAGTCTTGATTTTATTTTCAGACTTGTTCCTATTTTTGGTTTCTGTATAATCATAAACTTTTACTTTTTTTCAAGATATTATCAGAATTTGTTGTTGTATAGTTTTATATATGCCTTCACTGATTTGCTACATGAATTTCCACTGGATACTGGCAAGTTTATAATGAAAGTATTTGAATCTGGTACTGATCTAATTAAAATTAAATGTTATGCTCGAAATTAAGTTATTCATTCTATCTAATATGTAAATTGTTTCTGTCCTAATATTGTAAAAGGCTGCAATATGAGAAACGCATGCTCGGGTAACAGTGATGGCGCAGAACGCGAGTCCGGACTTGGACTCGAATCAGGACTCAAATCCCCTTTCTTGGGGACTCGGACAGAAAAATGATCGCTCTGTGACATACTATGAGGACATTTACATACATGTGCGAATTGTACTAACGGAATATTATAAACAGACTGTATATACCGGGCTTCATCTCTGCACCTGGAGCTAAATGTAATTAAATATTCAAGAATAAAAAAGTGTTAACTTACAAAGGAAACGTTTATATTTTTTTTAATAGAAGATTTTTATTCGACTCGGACTTGGACTCGGGTTGCAAATGACTCGGACTCGAGAGTTAGATTTTGACTGGAAGCTCAAGGACTCCGACTTGGACTCGGCCTCAAGTAGCCACAGGCACTCGAATCCAGCACTAAAATGGCCTAGAAACCGAAAACACATTGAGTATGGGCGATATACCCATTATAAAAGAACTTCTTTTATAATGGGTATATCGCTCATACTGAATGTGTTTTCGGTTTCTAGGCCATTTTAGTGCTGGAAACGAGTGCCTGTGCTAGTAGCCTGTGCTCAGAGAGGCGTGGTCTCGACTTCATCACTGTTCACATTCATAAACGTGAGTGCGCCCTTTAGAACACTTCTCAGAAACAAAAGGGCAGTGTTAAAGAAAAATAAAATGAATCTCACACGGATATACATGATGTGATTTGTTTAAAAACCTTGTATATATAAGCAGAAGCGAATCCGGGGGGGGGGGGGGGGGACAAAATTTGACAAAATTTGCCGCCTTGACCCCCCCCCCCCCCCTTTTTCAGACCTGAGGACTTTTTTTAGGGTTTTCATTTGTCGTTTCATTTGTTGGACACCCCCCCCCCCCTTTTCCTAAATCCTGGATCCCCCCTGATAAGTACCTTTAATTACCTTTTACTATGCAATAAGACTACAGTGTAAAATACTGAACCTGACATTCTTCTATATATAATATTCCCAATATCATATGCATGTATATATGTTAATATGCCTGTTGAAGTGACCAATCCGCAAATAAGAGTACTGGCCAAGGGACTTAAGATGATGGTTTTAGGTTCTGTTTCCAAAAACGTGGTAAATTTTAAGAATATGTTCAAATTTCTAACCTCAACGCCCCGAACTGTCTCAGAACTGTCTTAAATATTTTCTCCCTCGTGAACAGTAAATATTCAGACGGCTTAATGATTTCATATAATAATCTATACACAGTTACTCCCATTATCAGGCAACAACTGGTGTCACCTACAACTCACAGACCTATCCATAAAAAATATACACAGCGTTATTGTCTGACATTATGTTCTATTTGAAGGTTGTCATGTTTCACTCTCTGTTTTACCACCGGACGGCAACCATGTCCACCTACTGATCTGTTATTGGTCTCTGTGGTGTGTAACATCCATTTGAATGGTGGTTTTATTGACGTCGAGGCACGGGGTCTGTAATAACTCCGGCAATGCTCCAAGCCTGCCACGACCTGTTTACAACAACTCCTGACTTTCAGCTTCTGTCTTATTATTAGTTCCTTTTTATATCAGCGTCTCTTTTATATCTGGTCTTTCTCTTGTGACCTGTCCGGCCTACTTTTTCCGGTCTTATTTTCAGTTGGTGTCTTATTTCTGTAGGCCGAGCCTTTGTCCTATATCAAAGACAAGAGAAATCAAATTCCCCATCATTAACAGGATAATCCAGACCAAAAAGCCGTACGGTCCATTTAAATGTTTTGACGTAATAAATAATCAAGCACGTACAGCTGGAAATAATGCTTATTTCCTATTTATTTTGAAAAAAATAATAGAAAACAAACCAAGACCTATAGGAGTGAAAACTTAACGGAACAGTGTTATATCAGAGATTTATAACAGAGAAAATGGTTAATAAAATGCAGAATACTGGCTAAATGTTTGGCTAGTGCACATTACTATTTAGACACTTGAGTACTTTTTAATTTTAGATAATATTTCTAATAACGATGAATACATTATTATATACCTAGAAACTGCACGGTGACATGTCTTGTTATCTTTATCTTTCTGTTCAAATGGAAGGAACCCTTCGTATTACAAACCACGGTGACCGGAGTATAATTGTAATGAACAATGTATATAATTATCAAACCTGATCCCATTGATGTTTTGTAAGGACGGTAAATTTACGAACATTAAGCCATTCTGAGTTTGAAAAGAAAACTAAAAGGTAAAATAAAAAGTACGAATACTGTAAAATATTGACAGCCAGGCCAATAATGCGACAGTATTTTGTTCAATTGAGGCCATCATCAAAATTGAACTAGAATACGGGTAGTCGACGAGCGACTACGTGTTTCCGCCGAAATCAGAGTTCGATGGGTGAAGTGAGGCATGGATTGAGTAACAGGGGGAAATAGAGTGAGGTGTGTTGCATATTAGCATGGATGTCTGCAGCCGAAATGTGTATGTAGGTTGTGCCACCTACCACAAAATCCAGAAAGCTATCAAAGTTGTATACAAATACAAAAAGTCAAACCACTGCCGAGATATGAGTGATTTTATCCCAGGGCAGACAAACAGACGGACGCTGTGCAAAAATGGTTACAGGTGGCGCCATCAGTTTTGCGTATGATAAAGAACTATGTGCGATCTATACACATGCAAAATTTTGGCCCAATCGGTCAAACGGTTCCCGAGATATGAGCCTGGATGTCTGCAGCGTAAACGTGAATGTAGTTGGCGCCACCTGCCACAAAATCCAGAAAGCTATCCAAGATGTATAAACCTGCAAAATTTTAGGCAGATAAGTCAAACCAGTGCAGAGATATGAGTGATTTTATCCCACGGCAGACAAACAGACGGACGCTGTGCAAAAATGGTTGCAGGTGGCGCCACGTGCATGTAGGTGGTGCCACCTGTCATAAAATCAAGAAAGCTGTCCAGGATGTATACACATTCAAAACTTCATGGTGGATAAGTACAACTAATGCGGATATATGAGTGATTGATTTTTTCCAAAGGCAGATGAACATATGCACGCTGCGCAAAAACGCCACCATTTTTCATGTATGTTATAAAGCTATCCAAGGGCTACATTTGTGCAAACATTTTTTTCCGGATCGGTCAAACGGTTCCCGATATATGTGGGTTAATGTGACAAAACAGACGCACAGATGGACGCACTGGAGAAGGTAAAGGTCAGAGGTAAAAAAAAAATCGGGGCGCAGCAGTTCACATGTGACCAGAACATAATCCCGGGTTTCGTAAAATTCCGCCCAGCGGTTCCGGAGGAGTTCTCCAGACACCTTCGCGGCGGCGGCGGCGGCGGCGGATGGCTGAAAACATAGTATCCGCAAAAATGTTTTGGCGGATACAATCAACCCTTTCAGTGCAGTGTTTGGGCCGGCCATCTTACAGGCTCATCATGACCAAGAATGGAGTACGGGACCATCGGATGTTGCCGGTAGTTCAAGTCCAGTAAATATTTTTACCGCAGGCTCCGATTGGCAAGTGATTTTGATCCAGATCGCGTTTTCCCGGAAATAACACATATTTTGTTTGCGGTGCAATAAAATAATGATCGCGTCATATAAACTTAATCCCCATTTGAGCGACGCTTCGTGAATTAAAACATTACAAAATGTGTACAAGCCCGTGTAATTCATTACCAATTTCAAATTTAATACTAAAAAGGTGGCTTTGTTTTAATGCGAGGTCCAGTAGATCCATTTCTTTGTCTTTCCGGACCCCATTTTCCGAAATAAAATTTTGACAATTTATGGCCCTGTCGTATGTTCTTGAACACGTATTTCCCCTGTACATCAACCACTGAATTCATTGTCACATCGAATATAATCAGACTTCCCGCACAGTTCTTTAGTTGTTTTATTAATGTTCTCAAAGCTCCGTGATACACTACACAGAAATCCATTAAATACCACATCAACTAAAAATTCCATGTTGGCGACGTGTTTTTACTAATAAAACCCATGGAAGACAAGTGAGGTCAATGCCTTTTTCTCCCCGTGAACGATGACTTTGGGAGTCAGGATATTAATCTGCATTAGTGAAGGAACCACTTTTTCTTTTTACACTTCTCTGGTTAGCTCTAGGGCATCCCGATCTCCTGTTTGTTATGAATAAATGCCCAGCGGCCGGCCGTCTGTAGTAATCCTCGGCTTCCGTGGTGCTTTGGTGAAAAGGTCAAGCCACTTATGTGTTCTGGCCTAAGAACAATACATGGCCGGGCAGCCGGAACGCGCAAGTATTACATATAGCACTAAAATAATAGCAAGGCCATCTGCCTGGACTGTTGTTGCTCGCGGCACTGAAGCCATTAATGAGTCTGGGACCGGCCTCCCAAACAGACTTGTCAATGTCAAGCAAAGGTCAACTTCAAAATGGCGATCTTGGTACCATAACTGCAACCCCTTTGAGCATTTCAAGCACTTTACGTGTCACATGAGGCGAGGATTACTGACAGCCCTTCAGCACATTGGTGATATTGATAGTTTCAAACATGAAACTGACAGTAATAGACATTTATTATCTGTTAGAGTGGGCAATATTGACCCTTGCGTTCAATCAGTGATTCACATTTGACCTAAATCAATATTAAGAGAATTAAGTGTTTTTTCATCATAATTGAGATTCTTTTACGGTACTTTTTCGGTACTTTGCCGAATATTAACGGGAAATTCCTATAAAAATATTTGAATATATATATATATATATATATATATATATATATATGTGTGTGTGTGAGGGTGTGTGTGTGTGTGTATAAATATATATGGGTAGGTAAAAAAATTACAATATATACGTAGACGGATTTATTATTTGTTGTGAAGAATACCTGACATAAAAGTGGTCAGGTCGTATGAGTAATTATTTATACTTTTCTCCTACCTGCACCACAGCTGTACCCCATGTAGCACAACAGGTGTGAATCTACACTTTTTTGAACACCTGAAGCTGTATGTGTTTTACAGCCCGTTCCACCTACTGATGCTAATAGGTGAAGTTCCTGTCCAATAATATATGTGCGATGAAACAACAATATAAGTAATCAAGACATATCAGGCTCAAATAATGGTCTACTTTTAATGTAGGTTTTGACAGTTTAGTACCAAAGTGATGGAACCAAACGACCTCATTCAGTTTTTTTCTTCTTTTTTTTTTTCAGTATCACCATATCAGCATAGTTTACATTTAGCCTTTTTCCTGGACTCTCCCTAAAGATTAACACGACTGGGGGAAAACAGTTTTTCCTATATTTAAGAAAAAAAAACAAGTATGAAAGGAATGAGGTTGATTTAAAAAAATATTTACCGGAGTAGTCCATACATTAAAAACAATAATAATATAATATCACTTACCCTTTAAAAATTATATATTAACTAGAATACGAGTAGTCGACAAGCGACTACGTGTATCCGCCAAAATCAGAGTAGGACGGGCGAGGTGAGGCACGGATTGAGTGGCAGTGGGAAATAGAGTTAGATGTGTTACATATAAGCATGGATGTTTTGCCATGTAAACATGATTGTAGTTGGCGCCACCTGTTATTTGAACGAGAAACTATGCAAGATATATACACATGCAAAATCTCAGGTGGAAAAGTCAAACCACTGCCGAGATATGAGTGATTTTATCCCACAGCCGACAAACTGATGGACGCTGTGCGAAAATGGTTGCAGGTGGCGCCACCAGGTTTGTGTATGATAAAGAGCTATGTGTGATCTAAACACGTGCAAATTTTCAGGAAGATACGTCAAACCAGTCCGGAGATATTAGCATGGATGTCTGCAGCGTGAACGTGAATGTAGGTGGCGCCACCTGTCAAAAATCAAGAAAGCTATCCAGGATGTATAAGCATGCCAGATTTCAGGTGAATTAGTCAAACCACTGCAGAGATATGAGTGATTTTAACCTCAGGCAGACGAACAGATAGACGCTGTTAAAAAATGGCTGCAGATGGCGCCACCATTTTTGCGTATTTAATAAAGCTATCCAAGGGCTACATTTGTGTGAAAAAAATTTCCTGATTGATCAAACGAGTCCGAAGATATGCGGGTTAATGTGTCAAAACAGACGCACAGATTGACGCACTAGAGAGAGGAAAGGTCAGAGGTCAACGCAAAACGGTTAGGCACCAGTTCACATGTGACCCAATAATTGGTGTGAGTTTCAGAAAGATCGGTCCAGTAGTCTCAAAGTAGTTCTCTGGAAACGAACGCGGCGGCGGCGGAACCAGGTCAAAAAAATAGTATCCGTAAAATTTTGTTTTGGCGCATACAAAAATATATGGACATCATTCTGGCGGTTCGGATTACACATATAATAGCATGTAATGATTCAATATTGACAAAGATCGTATCTTGTGATTTAGAGAGATTCCTGGATACGGGAAATCTGTATAAAAAAAAACATTATGCAATGCATGGTATACTAGTATTGTTTTGTATCAAAGGAACATTATGCAATGGTATATTGTTTTGTCTACATACAGTGGACGTTGATCATGGTTTGTGTTGACATTTACCCCGTCAGAACGACTGTTGGAAGCCAGTAACAACCGTTAACATTGCCCGTAATACGGCACTGGAGTACATCTGTATACAGACAGACCAATGGTAAGAACACTCGACATATGTATGTTGTGCTAGTAGAGGATTGCCTATGATTACTGTGCATGTCACTATTATATATCTCACAATCCGGCGGCTGTTGTGTCTGGCACACTTCCCGGCATCATAACAAGAGGCAGAGTTTACTTTGAAACCTGTTGTTAACCATCTCGGGTTATTATTATTATAACAGGCTCTCTGCAATATGGTAAATCTGCTGAAAGCAAATTATGATTAGAGCAATTTTAAGTAGATCAAAGTATATTTTATATACTGGGACTAAAATAAACTGAGCCATTTTTGTGGTGAGAAAGATACCCCATACCAGAATTGGACGCAAACTTCGGGATGGAATGTTGTGTCCTTCAAGGAAGTGTTCGCAGAGTGGTCCTTTCACCGTAACCAGAGATTAATTGGTGCCAAAATGTTTCAAACCATTAAGGCATCTTTGATATATATATACTAACTAAAGCAGACGTTGCTATAACCGGAATAATTTCCGCATTGTTTCTGTATTTATTTCATGAAACGTCTCTCTATTAAGTTTTCTTTTTCTAAAGTACATTTAACATATTTAGGCATTTATTTCAGATAGATAACTGTCATTTTACATAACTAGATTATTCATAATACATTTAACTGCCTCTGAGGTTACAATGAAGAATACGGTTAATATAACTCCGTCCCTCACCGGCAAACTTTCAAACTAGAAAACAAGAGATTCAACGCTTGCCGAAAGATGAAACGTGGAGATGGATAGGTTAAAAAGACATAGTTTTCGAGGTGGACCGCCGCCCCCTGGTAGCACTATTTTATGGTAAACAAAAAGATTGAGAAATAATTACTCAGAATGTTCACCAAAGAGAGACAAATATATAGTAAGACAGAGTTAATGTTGCTATGATCATCTTGGACATGCAAAGATACGAGAAAAACACGATTTGAGGTGATTTCTTGATATAGGGCATTATGAAAGAAAGCAAGAGCCACTGAGGGATAAAACGCATTCTTTATAGGTTGAGAGGATTGCTGCAAAATTATCACTCTTACAGTGCAGACAAACATGCAGACAAACAAATAGGTTCGATTTTTCCTCACTTCATGACATTTGGCTCCAAACATACCAAAATAGCGAAGCAGAGAAGAATGGAATAGGGCTAGGATATTCATTACAAAGATATGAGTAAAACACAATCTGAGGTGATTATGTGACCTTGACCTTTCATCTAGTTGACCAATATGAAGAAACGTTGAAAGATTATAGGTATATAGCGCATTTTTAAGACTCATTAGGACTGCTGATAAATATGTGGTTTAGTGAGTCCGAACTGCAGCAGACAAACATATATATGGCTCAATATTTTCGCATGCCATTGTTATAACCCAACAACAGAGGGACAGACAGCCTTTCTGCCAAATTGACACAAGGCCTTTTATGGGAAATGGAAATACAAATAAAATGAGCTAAGTTGATGTTGTTACGAACATTTTAGACCAAGTTTTGTGGGGGGAAATTTGAAGCTTTTTGATGACCTTTGATCACTTTTGACTGATTTTGACAAAAAAAAAAACAAAAGGCTTCGATGACTTCTGGTTCTCAATCAAAGTGATTGCTGTAAAATTGTGGCTTGTAGAGCGCAGACAGACAGACGTACATGGTGACAAACAGACATCCGGAACTGACCAGATTACTTCCCGAAATCGAAGATTACCGGCAAGCATCAAACACCTAACCAGTACTGAACCAGGTAAAGGCGCCCCCATCTCGATCAGTGTGATTAAAAAGGGTATGACATCTATTCAGGTCCCGCAGCAGACCACTGACTTTCATCTTAAAAAAGTCGCAATAATGGTTAAAATTACGTTATATGACCAATGCATTCGCTAAAATTTGAAATATATATATATATATAGTTTTTCTCAGTTTAGGCTTTCACTATAAAGCTCTCCAAATATTAGTATAAATATATATTTCTTATTATTACTTTTATCATCATAATCGTACATACAATTGTAATCATTGTATAGGATTTTATCGAGAAAACGAGGAAATGTCACGAAGTATATCGAGGTGCTATATATTAAAATCTACATAGATACACATACATACGGACGGACAAACCGTGTATTTGTTTCAGCAGGTCCATGCAAGCTGATCCAAGCTCCTGGTGGAACTATGCAGGCTAGTATTGACATGGAAAGTAACTTGAATACTTACGGAATCCACTTCTTGGACAAGTTGAGCTTTTAATCAATAACACATTTACATCGCCTCGACCCAGATATGCTCAGCCTTGCCAATTATGCTATTTTAACACTTGTGAACTGATATAAAACTTTTAAAAGCACGTACACTGTTTTCTATTTATAGAACTGATTTATAAAACTGATATCATGAAATATGCCTGTAATCGTAAACAGCACTCTAACGTTTAATATGTAATTAATCAATTTGGCATATAAAAGTAACGACCGCATTTACTCCAAACAGTATGGCGGTTGCGTTCACAATCAAGATCATGGGCCAATGTAGTTTTGAAGATTGCTTTCTTTATTTTATCTTTTAACTAGTGCATATTCTTGAGTCGGTAATCGTGGGCAAAAGGTCTGTGAGTCTGGCTAAGAGATATATATATATATATATAACTCTGGAGAAAAACAACACTTAATTCACAACAGTCTGTTTCACGGGGTGCGACCCGATCATCAGGTGAATGTGGTTAGAATGAAGCTAACGGCGTGGTTTGATAAGCCGAGACTTTACGAGAACATATGTATATATATATTTCTGTGTGCTCTTAATGAGGAGGGATCCCTCGATCCATATACGCTTCATTGTCGGGTTAAAGCCTCCGGTTATAAACGGCTTACACAACAACCATGATAGATGGAGTCACGTGTGAGACCTTTGCATTTTGGCAGTCATATGTCCGGGTTTTGACATATGACCTGAAACATGGCTCGAAAGTGTGGAAGTACCGCCCCCCTGCCAATTATGTAACGTTGACCTCAAAATGAAACCTTACATGAAAAGCTTGTGGCCTGCGTACACATGATGGTATTTTATCTTAATACTAAAGAACGTTTGATTTAAACATGCAAAACCCTGTTTGTATGCAAATGACGAAGTAAATGTTTCTACAGTGTAAATGAGACACGACTGGCGGCTAAGTTTTCATACTTAGCCATATCTACACTGCAGGGAAATCGTTTAAGAAAGTTCGCGAGACCTAACAGGGTGTGTCAAGCAAATTAAAACAGCTGATCTTTTTTTTAATTATCGGTTTCAGCATGGCAATGAAACATTTCCAGGCCTATGTGTATTAAAAGTTTAATTAATGGATTGAACTTTACAGACACTCTTTGATCAATAATCGATATAAACCTAATTCTGTCGAAAACTGCCATGTAACCATTAGGCCCTAATTGATTTTAAAAGAATTCTGTATTGTAGCCAATATCCCGGAGGAGTCACATGGTATGTACAGTGAACGGTTTGCGATGGTAGGGGTGAGCTCTACTGAGATTCTCGTTGGAACAGAAATCCAATAATTAATGTGAGTAAATAACCATTAATTTGAGTAAAGAGAGGATTGTTACCTTCCACACAACCGTTCGGTAATCCCCCCCCCCCTCCCCGGCCGGTTATACACTAGTTAACCAAGTTAACCATTAGGCCTAAAGTGGTTACCAGCAGTCACGCCCCCTGCTACTCTCGCAAATTTGAATTTAACAAACACGAATGATTGTATATATATATATTTGGTGCGACCTGTATTATTTGAAAGCCTCCTTTAGAATTGTTAAAACAAAATAAGAGACCATTATTGTTACTGAAAAAAATCTAAAAAAAACCTAAAAGTTTCAAGTATAAATTTAAATGTGGGGGCCTGTCCTGTTACCACAGATAAGTAGGTAGGCCTACAAAACTAAACTGTTCAATTGTTCAGAAAGTATAAATACAGGTCACATCTCTGGAAATACAATTATAATTTAAGCCAGAAATATAAAGACATCTGATTTTGGCTGGAGAATGGCCATCCTATTAGAAACGTCAGCTCTGCTGTAAAACATGTCTGAACATCTATTAAAACATCCTCATTGGCCTCGACTGACCCTGCGGAACAGGGTAAGCCAGAAGAGACTAGAGGGGGAGGGGGCGCTCTATACAAACTACCCAGGTCAAAGAGAGCCAATACAAGGCATCACCCTTCTCGTTCCCATGGTCACCGACACCGCAGCTGCTCCAGTAAACGAGGAGGGATTGACCAATAATTCATAGAGGAGTTGAGTGGAGTCTACATCCCGCAGAAAAAGAGATCTCGGCATTGATTGGCCGATAATGTGATCATGTCTTGAGAGCTAGGTGGGCGGAGGAGCGCGTGGGAGGTCCACATTGATCATGTCGTGAGTGGATATCAAAATATAATCGGAAGGGCAAATTAATGGTACAGAAGTCAAACAGCGTATGTAGTATAGCGGTGTTGGTCACATGACCTGGCATACGAACCCACATGATATAACACGACCCTTCCAGGCACGTTAATTTAGAGTGTAAACATTCCAAGCTGTGTACGAGCAGGGTAAGCTAGACCAGTGATGTGTTAGCCTGACAATGGTATATCTGTCATATAAATGTTAACTACTCACCACACTGACTGCCGTGGTCATGTTAACAACTCCCGTCCAGCCGGGTCTCAACACAAACAGGTCCCGTACTCCTGTCAGCTCCAAATAAATCCTGCCAGGCGCTCCAGAATTGCGCTGTGGTTCAGGGTCACCGTTTCTACAGCTTGTGGGATTGCAAGGCCCCCTATATGCAATTGTTAGCCGCTTACATGTTGCACCGTACCGCCTCTGGCCAAGCCTTGGGCAATCGTCATTCAATAGTATTCGTGGATTTGCAGATACAGAGAGATGCTAGCTGTTCGCTAGTGGGTTAGTCCTGCAGAGCGCGAGCATGTGTTAATGTTTGTTTTACTTACTAAACCAAGCTAAGTTAGCTAACCGTGGGGCCTGTGTGCCTCATCCGATACTAGATTACGGGATCTCTTTTAATGTTCTGGTCACAAGAAGCAAGATCGATGCAAGGTTTCCAGTGATATGACTGTGAAATTGGCGTATATGCCGCCCCGGCTAAAAATAGATCTGTGACGTCAATGCCCGTTGATCGGCCGTCTCCCGCGGATTTCAGCCGTATGCGACAGATCGCAGCCCATCGGTAAATGGAGAGATGAAAAGAAAGCAGCCACTACAGAGCCAGCATGAATCCCCCACAAACAAAACACTCAACGTGGTCCAATCTGTTAACCCCTTTCATTTCCACACAGTTCTTTCAGTTCCTTGCTGATCACACCTCGTTACAGAGACTTTCAATAAACGTATGAACAGCAGTAAACAGACGTTTTGTTTGCAGATGTGATAAATTGGCACAATTTCTGCCCGTCATCAAAAGAAAATCACATTTGTACCGTCAGTGTTTGTGATGTAAGTATGTGGTTGGAGGGTCCTTTATAAATAAAAGTATTCACTCTTAACCTTACGACAAAGACATAAAACAGACTGACTGGGCGTTAACAAGAAAAACGATCGTAAGTGAATGCAATGAAAAAAAATATCATTGAACCAGGAAGGCGGCAGCAGTGGGCCCGCATCACATATACGTACCAGCGTACCTTCCCATGAGATCAATTCCATGTGTACCATTGTACCTTGCAATTAAATCCACATATACCAGCGTACCTTCCTAAAAGGTCAATCCAATCACATTTACCATCGTACCTTCCCTTAAAATCAATTCCATCACATATACCAGCGTACCTTCCCTTAAAATCAATTCCATCACATATACCAGCGTACCTTCCAATAAGATCAATCCCATCACATATACCAGCGTACATTCCCGTTAGACTAGTTCCATTACATTTACCAGCCTACCTTGCCATAAGATGAATTCCATCACATGTACCAGCGTACCTTCCAGTTAGATAAATTCCATCACATACACCACCTTACCTACCCCTAAGATCAATTCCATCACATATAACAACGTACATTCCCGTTAGCTTAGTTCAATCACATATACCAGTGTATCTTTCCATTGGGTCAATTCCATCACATATACCATCGTACCTTCCCTTAAGATCAGTTCCATCACATGTACCAGCGTACCTTCCAGTTAGATCAATTCCATCACATATACCAGCGTACCTTGCCATTAGATCAATCCCATCACTTATACCAGCGTACCTTCCCATAAGATCAATTCCATCACATATACAAGAGTACCTTGCATGACATTTTGTCGATTCCATCACATATACCACCGTATATTCCCATTGTAACCATTCGTGTACTATCCAGCGTTCTACCCCATTACAACCATTCCATCACAATCCAGGGTTTAGCCATATTAGACCTAAAATCGTTGATCGCAGACCCCTCGCTCTTCTAACGGCTATCCTATTGCAATGCATTAAAAAATTCCCATCGCAACCGTTATATTGCTACCCTGCATTTCTTCAGTAACAGTCATACCATGACAGTCTGTTGTTCTCATTATTACCATTCCTTTGCATAAAAGCACATATCTTCATATTCGGAACACAGCGTTCCTTTCCGTTAAAACAATTTTTTGTTAACCGAGCAAGTTCTTCTAAATCTAGTGTTCCTTCTAATTACAAGCATTCCATCGTAATCTACCGTCTCTTTCCATTACATTAGTCAGAGAAACGTATTTAACAAAAAAACACGAAGCGTCCCCGTTGGGACTAGTTTCGGATACCGTCATGGCGGCGGTTGACACTAACGATCGAGAAATCTGGTGCCGCGCAAGAGAGAATAATTAAGCATTTGGCACCATCAGACTCAGTATATATAAGTATATATTTAATCATAGCCCAAGTAAAACACGACGTTTTAATATTTTATAATTTGCAATACTACCACAGAGCTAATATTTTGCATGATCCGATATTTGATTGGAACGACTGTTCATTCATGATTTGTGTCATGACTCCCATGCAGGACCCTTCAGATTATTAATAAAATTACCGTGAATCATGTTTCATGAGACGTAAATTATTACGAGAAAAATAATCGTACATTTTAAGACATCCAGCGTCTCAGTTTAGGCAGAAATTTATTTGTCTTCTGATATTTCTTCATTTTATATTATCTCTTCAGTTATTAATTATATGTCCATCTCTATATCATTTTTTTTCGCAGATATGTAATTTATGTAAATTCGTATTTTTTTAAATTATTATCTTTTCATGATCTATCGATTCGACGAAAGAGACGGAGAGCACTAGGTAGAGGGCAAATCACCGGAACCAAACTCCCGGTATAGGCTATAACTCTGATTTGAAAGAAGGCTGGACTAAGTCTAATACCTGTTAATTTCACACAGAACTGAAGTCCTCAGATGTAAAGAAAATGCGTGGCACTGACTGTCACAAAGTAAATAGAACATTTTTGTCAATAGGAGTATAAATCTCTATCATTTTTTCTTGTTATTCATAGTGAAGTGCGTTGCATAGATTATCAGGTAACATAGGCACGCAGTTCTACAGACATCGCATTAATCTCCATGTATTCATAGAGAATCTGTCAAAATTGTGTCACCGTGAACGTGTGCTTTTAAGCAGTGCCACAATGACCAAAAGCAATTTTTCAATAGCAAGGCTGACTGGGTTAGGTATGGCTGAGCACGCCTTCATGCAGTGGATCACTGACAATGATTGAAATTACCATCCAAGGAACTCGAAACAGTGCAGATCGTACTACCCTCACGTGATATGATCCTGTAAGCGGCGAACGCCATCTGTCCGTCTGGTCTGTGTATAACTTATATAGGTAAAACAAGATCAGGTATTTTCTTTCTTTGGAAAATGTGTGCTATTGTTAAGCCAATCACCGTTAAAAGATAAGATAATTATCGGTAATAAATTTGCTGGGAAATCCTGCGTAGCCAAAGAAAACTTTGGCCATTTTGGCAAAGTTCAGATATGTCATGTAATTCAAGTTACATATGGGAAACCAATTTGAAAGGAAACGCTCATGTATAAAGAGTGTATCAGGATGTTCCAAAGAAAATATGTTCATGTATATGAACCATAGATATATTCTAAATATGAACAGAAATGAAACGTAATATGACACTTATTACACCTGAGATGTAAAAGGGAGTAAATATAAGTAATTGAAAGGAAAACACTTAAAGAAAATGTGACGTGAGGGATTTTATGTTTACAGACGATAAAACTGAAGGGGCCATAAGACAAACAAACCCCTGGGCACGCGACCGAGGCCACATGAGGGTTCAGCTGCATTAGTCTAAGATGAGGTCGTCTGGTGGATATTTGTCTCAACGACTGTGGTCAGCGCACACGTAATCCGGCATTACCGGCCTGGGGCTCAGTAAGGTGCACTCTACGACCCCAGTGTGTAATTCTTGCTATATGTCGAGATTAATCTTTTAACTATATAATGTTTCTTCTTCCTGTTCATTTTTACGTGTCACCTGATTCCTCATCCGATGGGTGCCAGATGATAAACCTTGGGCATTTTCGTAGAAACGAGATAAACATAATGGCCAATAAAAAAAAACATAGAAAACCCCTTTTTACCTTTCTTTACTTGACAATTCTACTTAATTACACACAGTCACATCTAATGTGTATAATTATGATGACGAACATAAACATTAACGTTCTAGTGCAGTTTAGTTTCGTCTTATGGGCACAAACAACAATTAATAGCAGTCAACTGTTATCATTTCACGAATGGTTTACCATAAACACAAATGAGAAGCCTTGAAAATAACAAAATAAAAAAGTTCCTATGGTTATAAGTATATATAAGTATATATTAGTATTCATAAGTATATGTAGAATTCATATATATATATATATATATATATATTTGTATATATTAAATTAAAATTAAAATGAAGGGATGGGGGGGGGGGAGGTAGAGAAAACTTTTAATGCAAGCTTAATTTAGTATCCGCATAATTACAGCTTTGTTTCGGAGTACGTGACAAGGCAGTGATTATTCTGGTGATAACAAGACTCAGTGCATGTTCCTGTGTGTAATCAATCCCCATTGCTCGGTCAATATACCGAGGAGCCTCTGAAAGGGGCACTCGTTTGTCAGAAAACACAACTGTGGGCCACAGTCTTCCCATTAAACTTGAAAAATCTCAACGCTCCTCGGCTAAAATTCTAACTCACGATCTTCCACGTGTACGCCTGAGACCTGCATGAACAGACGACAGTATCTTTTGATCCAGCGACGTAAGTTTATCCGCCATTGCTTCTTTCCATTTGGAAAATTCTTTTCTAACCCATACGTTCCCTTAAAGATTTTAGGTATCCGTCCTAAGTAAGTTACGAAGCAAAGAGATAATGGAAAGGATTGGCAAAGGTGTTACTATATTGCATTTGAAACTAACCGGGATATTGAACAAAAAACTAGTCTGTGACATAATATGGAGGGATGTGGAAGCCTTTGATGTCGGCGTGGACTCCAGGGCTGTATTTCCTGGTCCATCAAGTTCTTGAGAACAGCTCAACCTGCGGAGACAAGACGGGCGCAATCTTCAAGAGGAGAAAAGCTTTGTAGATCGACCTCGTGATACCGGGACCACGGGTTAAACTCGCCAATAAATAAGCGCATGCCCACTCACAAGTTATCTAATAAACAGTCAGCAAGCACTCGTGCTGGTATTAACACCGGGGGAACACATGTAACGATGTTTCACGAAGTGGCCCGACCCTCTGTAGGAGATATCCATTAAATGGCGAGACCACACGGTCCGAAGTAATCAAAGTTTATGTACAGGTAATTGGATACAAATGTCTACAATAAACTCTGGATATGGGCATTTGGTAAATATAGGCTGAATGAATAGGCAGCAATAACACAAGAAACTACAACTGGTATGATAAAAAAAAATTAATAGTTTCTCGCTGCCTTTTACTTGAATTAAATTGGAAGCTTTTTCAGTGTAGGTATTTACATACTGAACAACTTCACCATGTGTGATTATATGTAAGATATGTAGGCGTTATGGAATCAAAGATGCTCTATGGGAAGATCTCTTTAGTCCACAAAAATAGTAATTTTTACTCTGGACAAATTATAGAGTTAGAGGTGATTTTTAATCTGCCGGATGAGACAAGTATTGTGAATTTCTGCCGGCTTTCAGAATGGTACAAAAATGTGCTTCGATTCGTGAAATTGTGCATAAATAAGAACAACATAAAGATTAACTGTACCTTTTTCCGTGGGGTACCTAAGGGTGGGTGGGGGGGGGGGGGGGGGGGGGGGGGGGAAGGGCGGTCCGCCTCGGGCGCCACATTTTTTGGGCGGCATTTCGGGGAATTTTTATAATGAATTGTCAGATGAGTTCCTAAAAAAGAACAAATTTGGCTATTTTCATGATTGGAGAAAAATTTAAAGGTTTGATGTTTTTCAATGTTTTGTTTTTGTGTCCCAATCCAAGAATTACAGGAAGTATAAACTGGGTAGTGGAACCAACCAAATGATTTGCGAACGATCTCTACAGCGGGAAGCTACGCAGGAAAAGAAATTCAAATCTGTTATTATTCATTATTCGATCAGCGGTCTTGCAATGTCAGAACCCGATCGATAATATGACCTGTTTTGCAAAGGCTTTTCTAGTTACAATTTTTTCACTTCTGTGAACTGCATAATGAAATATACTTGTTTAAAGTTAGAAAGATCTTTTGATTTACATCAGCAAAGAGATGACTGCTCTTTAATATGTGGCGAAGGAATTCCCTGCCAATGAATTCCTCCATATATATCTGCGTTATTGTAAACTAAAATCCTATAACAAAGACACTTGACGTGATATGTTTCTACATTTTGTCCAGTTTTGTAATGTTTTGTTAGAGGGGCGGCAATGACGCTAGGTTACCCGCTGACTTTTTTAAAACAAAGTAACACATAATGAGTTCTTTGATGGGATCGATACCAGGTACGTTTAACAAAGTAATATTTCTGACGACCTAGTATACCCATTCACGGTTAAGTAATTTAATTAAATACAGTGGCAAATACAATGGACTTTTTAGTGTGGCCTTGCCAGCCGGGGTCATTTCCAAAATTTTTGATTGGGATGTCAACTGGCAAGCCAGGCCCTGATGGTGTTTCCCTCTTTGACGCCAGGCCAAGTGTCTGAGATGTAGTTGTATATGAAGATTATTACACCGGTAAAAATCGTTAATTTTTATTTCACGGTAACTATCGTTTAAAACTTTGGAATCCAGGTATTTTGGAAATGATTTTGTTTTACTCTATAGTTATCTCATGCATAATACATGTTTATTTCTGTAACGTATGAATAATACCAAATTTGCTTTTAAATTTTACATCACGAAATTTTGTCAATGGAATGGATAAATGACAGTTGTATAGGGACGTTCATAACATGCAATATATTAATATTTTACATTTCTTTTTCATCGGAGTACTATGTGATCACATTGCACGTAAGCAGGGGCGTAGCGAGGGAGGTGCGGAATGGGCCATGCCCCCCACCCCTTTTCAAGACAATATATACCTACAACGTGTACATGGTCATGTTTAAATCTAGATAAATACTGTATATTTTCATTTGCAACAAGTTAAAGATAGTAAGAAATATTTCCTGGGGCCGTTCTTTCTGATCTTTTTCATGGGATTTGTGATAATGAATCATGCATCTCAAAAAAAAAAAAATATTAAAATAAAAGGATTTACGCATGAATCAGTGATTCGTTTCAAGTCTTTTTATTGTTCAATCGATACATTTTAATGACAATCTGTTTTTCATGCAATTTGGGTTTTTGTCACAAGAATCTGAAAAGTGATTTACGACTTTTAAACCATATGCACACAGAAATCATAGATATTAGATAAATAATACAATTCAGAAACCGTCATTTGCAAACAAAAATGTGTCATATAACGTTTAAAAGAAGAGGTTAACTAATAAGTTACTGTATACACCTTTAATGAGTCCGTGTACCTTGCGACTTCATGTCGAAAATATAATAGGGTATCTTGGTACACGATTATTGTTACCGTAACTGCTTCTCATTCTTGTCCCTGATCTTGTACCTTGAACCATTTAGATATTTAAAAATGATTAAACATTTGATTAAACTTTATCTCACTGCAGTAAATACATTCACGTGTGCAATCCTTCTGCACTATGAGGATATACGAAGGCATTAATCAATTATAATATTACTTCCATACAGGTCATGTGCTTCACTAAAATTAACACAAGATGGTGCTGAGACGTGGAAGCGGTATTACCGTAATATGTGAGGAATGCATTTTGCTAGGTTTCCCAATGGTGTATACTCATGTCGATAACAACACACACACACACACACAATTGTATTAACAATAAATTAAGGAAATGCCTATATTCCTTTAGGCCTACATGACACCTTGTAACGTTTGAATGTTCTGAATATTTCATTATCAACTTTCCATTAGAAATACATAAAAACAGGAAGGTAAAAAAAACATAACTTTCTGAATGTAGGTAATGACGAACTTGGCAGGCCAGGCGTATGTTCAGAGAGAGGTCACATGGTGGCTTCCTGCAGAGACTCTCCTAAGAGTCCCACAAAGCGGTGTACATCCTCGAACTTGTTCACAAGTGGGCTCGGAGCAACGCGTAACACGTTGGGCTCTCGCTTGTCCAACTGCCAGTATAAACAAGTAAATGATAGATTATAATCCGCCTTAAGTGCAAGGTTGACCAGTTTTTTAGTAACATCAGTTTACGTGTTGATGGCAATTAGATCAGAGCTAAGTACGAAGCGGCCAGTCAGCTTATGGCCCTTGAACATTTAACCAATCAATTTACGACAAACGATCTCATCCATGAAACAAAATTTTTGTAATAATATTCATTATTTGTTATTTGGGCTCAGACCCTATTCCCTCATGACCGAAATAATTCTGTTGATGTATTGCAGGCTAAAATCCCTGTGCTTGAATTCAAACAGAATTAAAATAAAAAAAAAAAATTACCTACTACTATTCACCCTACAGTGAACTCATCACTGGAAGGATGCGGGGATGAACACTGAATGCACTGGCGATAGTTTTACCAGTATCAGCATAGTAAAATGGATATGACAGACGTGCATATGAGTGTAATGGAGAGACGTTTGATGGCAATTTGCGACATGTATTTTCGAGTCGCTAGGGCAACAAAAATTAAGCAGATAGTTGCATATTAGCAACATTGTTAATAAACGCGAAAAGATAGGAACGGCGATTCCACAGAGCATTTTTAGTCCCCCGCCATAAAGAGGGGGACTACTAAAATGGTCCGCGTCTGTGCTTCTGTCCGGCCGTCCCGCCCCATTATTTTAATGCGCACATGGACCACATATCTCTAAGAATCTTGCGCCTTTCTTCGCCAAATTTTACAGACTAACTCCGCACGTAACTGACATTTGATTTTACCAGCAGATGGCGCCACCCCTGTTTAGCGACTTTCTTCGCTTAACGAATTTTTTAAAGGGGTTCTTGCAAAGGTTTGGCAAAATTTGGGTATCACTAATGCCACACTTTCCTAGTTATACATATGGCGGGGGATTATTGTGTCTCCAGGCCCTTGTTCTGTTTTATTTTAAATATTAATTCATAAACGGCAGCTGTGTCGAAGATGAAAGGTCCGGCAGGACACTTCAACACAGCCCTGGTTTCACCAGCGACTATTACATTTAAGTAATCAAACTAAAGCCTGCCTAGATTCTGATTTTGTTACGTTGACACTAATAATCAACTTACTGTGCTTGCCTCCAGAATCGCGAGATTAAAATCTTGCGATTTCCCCTTTTTAGTGTTTCGCGAGGGTTAGCTTTTCGCGTTAAAACCCTACAGTAACCTTCACAGTGTTTATTTTATCGAATGAATTATTAAAATGTTAAATTAAATTTTTTTACGTTTTGGGAAGGACCTATTATGAACATCGAATGAATGGAACTCTTGTTTATTATAGGTCTATAATGTAAAATATTATAATATCAATCGAATGTTCACATGTGTAGTTTCCTGGGGCGTCTTATTTACGAAGGTTTTATTTTCTCGATTATTTTTCTTCAGAGAATGTCACAAATTTGAAAATCTCGCGAACAAAAAGCCGACTACAGTTTGATTGATAAGCAAAGCTTTCATGTAGACTCTAATTTTTGTCAAGTAAAACTTTACCTATTGTTTCTTTATAAAATAACTGTATACTAATTATTACTTACCACTACCCCTCTCAGGGTAAGCTTCTCAAAAACTCGAGTTATGGGCACGGAAAACATCACCGACAGCTGACAGCCGCGCCACCTAGGGTCAGCGGGTGTAATTATTTCCACGTATGGGTCCTCCTGGTTCTCACTGTGCTTGGGGTAGTAGTGTTTGAGGAGCAACTCCAGGTAGCCCGTCAGAAGTGTAGATTTGGCGCGTAACTCCTTCATAGACGTCTCCATATATACCTGGAGAAGAGATGGTGAGGTAAATATAATGATGCGACACCATGAACTGTAAAAAAAAGAGAACCAACAAACATCTGATGTCTTTGTAAAGAAATCATAGAATTGATTGTTTCAGATGGCTGATTCATGACACGCTTTTAAACCTACTTTGCGTTCTGCGTAGAGAGCATTAGAAGCACTCCTCAAATCTCTCTCTCTCTCTCTCTCTCTCTCTCTCTCTCTTATATATTATATATATGTATATATATATATATATATATATATATATATATATATATATATATATATATATATATATACAGAGAGAGAGAGAGAGAGAGAGAGAGAATATATAGAATATAGATTATATAAATTTCTGTTTGCAGCATGGTGGACTGACTTACAAAATTTAAATACATGAATAAGAGTATCAAACCTGTATCAACACGGAAAATAAAAACGTCCCTATATATAAACTATGATTACGCAGAACGCAAACGAACGTAGAGCGCACTTATAAAAAACCAGCATTACAATTAGCCACCTCGACCCAAGCAGTTTCCTCTCCAAACACATTATTTTTAACAGAAGAAAAGCCTTCCAACTGCTCATACACAATCAGTTTTGTATACTCACATCCAAACTTGCCAGTAACGAGGCACATTGCAGAATTGATGGATTTGACAGTCTGTAACCGGCAATCCCAGGGGCCAAGTCCATCTCTGTTATAAAATAAAAGATTATTGCGCTGTTCAACTAGAATTTGCAATTTCAGCGTTACATTTTACATGCAAGCAAAAACTGGCCTTTTGTTATGGCCGCCGCTGAATTGTGATGAAAGCATATCTCAATATTTTAGATACATGTTTCTTTAAAGTCTTTTATGTTTTCTGTACAAAGAAGTTTACAACCATTCTTTTGTACCAAAAGCCATTATAATGGAAGAAAATACTTCAATATCATACATCAATGAAAGGTTCAACAAGTGCCACATATAATTATTGTCATTTTATTGTTTGCCATTATTATTTTATATAATTCGTTACATTTTGCCAAGACTCTAGGTTATCTCTGGTGTAAAATGCTGCCTCATGTAAAATAACTCCATGAGAATTATGAAAAAGGGTCCAAAACATAACAGACTCACTTATGAACATTTTCCTTTATGACAATGTAGGAACAAGCAAATATTCAGGTTCGTCTATTGTTTAATGGCCGATGAAAAACGCGCAACCGCAGGGTGACGACAGACACGGGCACATGCCGTTATGGTCGTACGTAACAGGTTAGATAATAATATAGTGAAACATCTATAACGTGGGCACCATAAGGACTGGGCCAAACTGCCAACGTGATAGAGGTCATGGTCGCAGTGGGGTCAATTTATCTCGTAGGGTGTGGGAATGACTCACAGGCGTGGGAGGAAAATCAAATTGGGACAACTCTTTTTATAAACAGACACACAGGTTTAGATATATAACATTTCATATTAAACTCAGAAAAAGGAACCAGTCTATTATCTTTTTTTTTAAATATATTTCATTTCCAATATATAAATATTATTATATCCAGATTGTGGATCGTGGATGGGGGTGGTGGTGGGGGTGGGGACCATGTCGATTGCTCAAAAGAGGGGGGTATCCCCCTCCCCCCTGTATAGATGCCCCTCCATGGTCGTAACATAACTAACAAGTGACCCATTGGTCATGACGCTTAGCTGACTGGGAAGAGATTTGCCAAAGGAAATTTTATCATCTGAATTGTAGTATATACCCATTCAACTGAAGCATCAAACAGATTAACCAACAGGGCAAGATTGTGACTGTATTTATATCTCAAAAATAGATAAAAAATGCATAAACTTTAAAAAAAAACACAGGTGGTTCCACCAGTCTGCTGAAACTAATAAACACTTAATGGTCAATATCCATGCAAAGAATCATGGTGAACTCTGCATTAGTTGTTCAGATACTTCAGCTTTTGTATAAAATTTTCCATTATTCTGAGGGATACATCAGAGTCCTGTAGCTTGAAGGATATGGGTAACAGAGACCTAATTTCAGGTTTCCACAGACACTTTTCATGGGCCTCCTTGCATGATAAGAATAAAGATTCTAAGTCCTGCTGTTACAATTTGTGCCACGTTAACAGATGACAACATCCTTAAAGGACTCAAAAATAGAGAAAAAAATTCGTAAAAAAACCTGAACATATACAGGTGGTGCCACCAGTCTGCAGAAACTGATGAAATACTCAATAATCAATATCCATGCAAAGAATCATGGTGATCCCTGCATTAGTTGTTCAGAAACTTCAGCTTTTGTATCAAATTGTCCATTATTCTGAGGGATACTTCGGAGTCCTATAGCTTGAAGGATATGGGTAACAGAGACCTAATTTCAGGTTTCCACAGACACTTTTCATGGGCCTCCTTGCATGACAAGAATGAAGATTCTAAGTCCTGTTGTTACAATTAGTGCCACGTTAACAGATGACAGCATCCTTAAAGGTCTCAAAAATAGAGAAAAAAATTTGTAAAAAAACCTGAACAAATTCAGATGGTGCCACCAGTCTGCAGAAACTGATAAAACACTCAATAATCAATATCCATGCAAAGAATCATGGTGATCTCTGCATTAGTTGTTCAGAAACTTCAGCTTTTGTATCAAATTGTCCATTATTCTGAGGGATACTTCGGAGTCCTATAGCTTGAAGGATATGAGTAACAGAGACCTAATTTCAAGTTTCCATGGAGACTTTTCATGGGTCTCCCAGTGTGTCAAGAATGAAGATTCTAGGTCCAGTTGTTATGATTTGTGCCCTGTTAACAGATGTTCATATCTTTAAAGGTCGAAAAAATAGAGAAAAAAATTCGTTAAAAACCCCAAACAAATACAGGTGGTGCCACCAGTCTGCAGAAACTGATGAAACACTCCATGATCAATATCGATACAAACAATTATGGTGATCACTGCATTAGTTGTTCAGATATTTCAGCTTTTGTATCAATTTTTCCATTATTCTGAGCTGTACTTTGGAGTGCCATAGCTCAAAGGATATGGGTAACAGAGACCTAATTTCAGGTTTCCATGTTGACTTTTCATGGGTCTCCCTGTGTATCAAGAATGAAGATTCTAGGTCCAGTCGTTACGATTTGTACCCTGTTGACAGATAACTACATCCTTAAAAGTCTCAAAAATAGAGAAAAAAAATTGAAAAAATTTGAAAAAAAAATACAGGTGGCATCACCAGTCTGCAGGAACTGATGGAACACCTCTTGATTAATATGTATGCCAAAAATCATGACCATCAGTTCTGTAGTTATTGAGATGTTGCAGTTTGTTTTTATCAAATTTTTCATTTTTCTTGGGGGTGATGGGAGCCCCACAGCTCAAAGGATATGGGTAACAGAGACCTTATTTCAGGTTTCCATGGAGACTTTTCATAGGTTAACAGATGTTCACATTTTCAAAGGTATCAAAAATAGAGAAAAAAATTCGTAAAAAATCGAAAAATACAGGTGGCGCCACCAGTCTGTAGACACTGATGAAATATCTCATGATAAATATTTATGCAAAAAATAATGACCATCAGTGATGTGGTTAATGAGATATTAAAGTTTTTGTATGAAATTTTTGACTACTCTGGGGGGGGTACTTTCGGGCCCCATAGCTTAAAGGATATGGGTAACAGAGACCTAATTTCTGGTTTCCATGGAGACTTTCCATAGGTCTCTCAGTGTGTCAAGAATTAAGATTCTAGGTCCAGTCTTTACGATTTGTGCCCTGTTAACAGATGTTCACATTTTTAAAGGTATCAAAAATAGAGAAAAAAAATCGTAAAAAATCGAAATATACAGGTGGCGCCACCAGTCTGCAGGAAGTGATAAAACTTCTCATGATCAATATGTATGCAAAAAATCATGACCATCAAAGATGTAGTTAATGAGATATTGAAGTTTTTGTATGAAATTTTTGAATATTCTGGGGGGGGGGGGGGTACTTTGAGGCCCCATAGCTCGAAGGATATGGGTAACAGAGACCTAATTTCTGGTTTCCAAGGAGATTTTTCATGGAACTCTCAGAATGTAAAGTTACAAGATTCTAGGACAGACGGACGGACGGACAGACGGACGGACGGACAGACGGACGACGGACAAAGAGTGATCAGATGACTTACAGTCAGACGACTGCATCTTTGAAGGTCTCAAAAATTGAGAAAAAATGTAAAAAAATCGAAAAAAAAAATCCAGGTGGCACCACCAGTCTGCAGCGACTGATGAAACAGTCCTTAATGAATACCGCATGCAAAGAATTATGGAGAACAATGCATCAGTTGTTCAGGTACTGGAGCTTTTGGAACAAATTTTTAATTATTCTTGGGGGGGGGGGGCTAATTCTGAGTTCCATAGCATAGAGGATATGAAAAACAGAAACTGAATTTAAGGTTTCAATGGTGATTGTTCATGTCCCTCCCAGGATGTAAAGTTAGAAGTTTCTATGTCCAATGGTTAAAATTTGTGCCATGTAAACAGATGACCACACCTTTGAAAGTCTAAAAAATAGAGTAAATGGGTAAAAATTTTAAAAATAAATCTAGCAGTCTGCAGGAACTAATGGAAGACTCCAATGTCCAATGGTTACAATTCGTGCCATGTGAACAGATGACCACATCTTTGAAAGTCTAAGAAATAGAGTAAATGGGTAAAAATTTGAAAAATAAATCCAGCAGTCTGCAGGAACTAATGGAAGACTCCATGCATTTTCAATATGCATGCAAAGAATCATGGTTATTAATGCAATAGTTGTGGAGATACTTGAGATTTTGTATCAAATTTATACTTATTCAGAGAGGCACTTCTGAGCCCCATAGCTCAGAGGATATGAGTAACAGAAACCTTATTTCAGGTTTCAATAGAGATTTTAAATGGCCCTCCCTAGCTGTCAATTAACAAGTTTCTAAGTCCAATGGTTACATTTTGTGCCCTGTTAACATATTTCCACATCTTTGAAAGTCTCAAAAACACACAAAGAAATACGTTATAAAAAATCGAAAAAAAACTAATGGAACTAATGGAAGACCCCATGATCAATATGCATGCAAAGAATCATGATGATAAATGCATTAGTTGTTCAGATACTTAAGCTTTTGTATCAAATTTTCCATTATCCTTGGGGGGGGGGGGGGTACTTCGGAGCCCCATAGCTAAGAGGATATATATTGAACAGAGACCTAATTTCTCGTTTCCAAGGAGACTTTTCATGGACCTCCCTAGATATGAAGCTAGAAGATTCCGGAACCAGCGGTTACGATATGTGCCTGGTTAACGGACGGACAGACGGAGAGACAGATGGACAGACGGACGCCCGACAAAGAGTGATTGCTATAGCTCAGATGACTTTCAGTCAGCTGAGCTATAAATCGGGACTGTCAAAAAGTGCTCCCTGTATACAGGTACCAACTTTATGGAGGTGCCCACTAGGAGAAGTTCCAGTGTATACCACACGTTAGACCTGTACTCTGTACATGTAAAAGACTTACCATTTGACATCTGGAAGCGTGTGTCCATCTTGTGGCCCCACCACCCCAGCAGTTTAGGATAATCATTGATAGCGTGTCTGTCGTGGATGAACGCACCTGCTATCCCGCCGGCGCCGGAGTTAAGATACTGGTGAAGATACGAAGGTGAACATTGTGCAGTAAATGTGTTAGTATAAAGAAATATATGCGGCAGAAACTTTATATCACTCTACAACGTTACCAAGTCTTTTCCCATATGTTCTTTATTTCCCATATGTTCTTTATCAAAATTATATTTTGATATAACATGCAGATAGAAAACTGCGTTTGGAATATTTACATCTAAATGTTTCGACTACAAGAACTAGGCCCAGATTTATATTTTACCAATGTCCGGATTCTTTGAAATGATGGAGGATCCTGTATATGCATCCATCTTTCTTTAAGATTAATTACCTTACATACATTCAGCAACTGTTAAACGGGATTGAGTTAACATAATCCTGAATATTATCAATATAGGGTCGATATGTTAGGGAAAATAGATTTTTTTATCTGCAATTTAATTGCCTCCGCCGGAAGATATGCGTTCGTGTGCGTGTTTGTGTGTTTATTCACAATATAATTCAGGCATTCATAAACAGAATCTCATTAAATGTTTAGAGCATTTCGAGAATAGGACACAGAAGAATTCATTAGATTTTGGTGTGGATCCAACACATGATCTGGATACTCAAACGTCATCAAGGATAATTCACAAATGTAAAGTCACTTAAGCACAAGTGAACTTTTGAACATGGGCCAAATAAGTGAATGCAAACAAGGTAACCCCCCCCCCCCCCCCACACACACACACACACACACAAACATTGCGAGGGCTTGCATTCCAATGAATGCAGATTTCTGGCTAAATTGAAATAAATGATTGAAATTTTGACAGTCTACACACAAAATCTTACCCAAATAAAACATCCAACACAAACATACAGTTACCTTGTAAGTACACCAGCATGCAAAGTCGACGTTCCAGTCATGAAGCGAGAGCTCCACGTTACCCACAGCGTGCGCCAGGTCAAAGCCCACCACACAGCCCTGTAAACCACAATACAACGTGGAATGTAATTATGTAATAAACTCTCCTCACCAGATGCGCTACCTAAAATTCTGGTTTTACGTTTTTTTTAATCGGGCGGGCTGTTAATCTATAATAGCTTTCCTGATTAAACAAGACCTGTGGCGCCATCTGCCTGCAGGTTCTTTTATATTTTTTTCTAGATACAATTTTAATGGAGGTACCAACTTTCATTTTTTTTATCTAATGAATCGTGATGATTCACAATAAACTTAGCATGTGCCTCTGCTAAATTATATTTCGGTTTGGAACTACGGGCAGGACGGTGACAATATGATACTGAAGAACCCCAGACTGTAAGAAGTGGCACACGGACGTTTGGGAAGGTTTTCCCAATTAATCCTGCAGAGCGGTTACCCTGGGTGGTGGATAGCCGTGAAAAATCTCACGAACTCCGAACTCACGAACTTATGCAGTTACAAGTGTACATAGGATAAAAAAGGATACTTGAGGAAGGACACGGGCGGATACATCCCCCCATCCCCCCTCCCCCGATCCGCTTGTGTTAATGCTTTCATGTCAGTGGATATGAGCCTATTTAAAAGGTGTTTATGGGTATATCTGTCAATGAGTTCTGGTACTATATCAAAAACATTTCTCTCGCAGCAGTAACCATTATGCCATGTACATTATGCGATCAAAAAAACCTTGCAGAAGAGAGTAACTTCGAATCAGATAGGCTTATTCATGGGAAACTTACATAGGAATAGATATATAGATGGCCTATCAGCTATGAACACGTGTTAAAGGAGGCCTACCTTCTTGTGTCCCGCCTTTGTGATGGTTTCCATATCAAACAATTGTCCTGTATAATACTGTACGCCCGAGAAACAAATCAGGGCCACAGAATCTCCCTCTCTCTCAATGGTGGCCAGGATGTCCTCCATCCGGATGGTGTTCTCACCCTAAATATAATAAAAACATCAAAACATGTGATTTTTCCTGTCCGTCGGTTCTTCTGTTTGTTTCCTGTGGTTAAAGTTTAAAAGTCAACAGCTATCCTGGGGCATTGTATGGAAACTACACGATTAATGGAGATGTAACAGTCATGTGAGATGCAGGATTAATGTAAGACGCGGGATTAATGTAGGACACAATATTAATGATTATCGTAGGATGCAGTATTTATTTAGGAAGTTTGTATTCATGTAGGATGCAGAATTACTGTAGGGTAGTGGATTAGTGTAGAATATTCAGTTGGTGTGAGATGCAGGAGTAATTTGGGTTGCAGGGTACAATGTTTCTACCAGTGTTGGAATCAACGGCCCACAAGGCACCGGGACTTCTACAGACACATATAATTACGTAGGTATATATATAGTAAAATGGGTAATGTATTCTGTTCAACACGTTGAATTGTTTCAAGGTTAATCACATAAACCTGGATGATTATGTGAAAAGAACCATCACCGAATAAATCATATTTTGTAAGCATAAGCATGTGAGATATAAACAGGTGTTTCCAGAAAATGTAACAAATTTAATATTTAAAGAAAGACAGTTGAGACAAGTAGTCCTGGCCATTCCATAGTGTCTTGCTGGAACTGGTTCGATTTCAGTAAAAGTGACCTCTGGCGGAAGGGTGTGAAAAGCTCAGTGAGCCTGGAAGCCTCATATGACATGATTTGGTGGGCTTCATATTCCTGGGGTTAAAATTTCATGTTTTCACTTTTTCAGTCTTTCGCGAGGGTACCGTTTCCGCGAAATGACAATACAACGCAAAAGAAATAAAAATAGAGTATAATAATTATTATGTGAATTGATTTTATCAAATATTATGTGCACACAATCTTGTTCGTTAATGGCAGACAGTTGGAAAGATTTGATATCATTTAAAATATTAGTCCCTGAATATACACGACCTATGTTTATTCATAATGTAAACGTTTTACTTTTCGATTTTGCCTTCGCCGATGGGACCTCTAATTCACGAAGATTTTTATTTTCTCGATAATTGAATTTGAAAACCTCGGGAACAAAAAGACAACCACAGTATACAAATACGGCAGCAGTTAGCAGGACTAGGCTAGAGAGGTACTCAGTAGAGCGAATATATAATACCCCAAAGCAAGAAAAAACATTCTAGATCAGCCCCGTTATCCGGCTTCACTTTTGCTTCACTCTTGCCCTGCAGTTTAGTACCAGGATCAACTGACAGGTGGCAGCAGGTGGCAGTATACAAAGGTATTTCAACCCTGAAGGGCTCCATCCCTCATTATTCTGGTTAAGTGCACTCAATTCCTTTGTGTTTCATATATAAATGTATACTGGCGCTCCATACAATTCATGTATTGTCAAGAGCTAATAAACTTATTGTCTATTGTCTATTGTCCTCACCCGGATCCGCAGAAAACAAGGGAGCCATGGGTCACTGTGCTCAGCTGAAGTTGACCTTGAAGGTTAAAATCTAAGATAATAGCAAATCGAAATAAAGTCTTGGAGGAAGAGGTAATATAGGCCATGATTGGTTGATATGATTGGTTTGTATGAAGATGTTGCAAATAATATTTTGTGGCCTGACCATGTGTTTCCTAATGTTGAAACTGAAGCATGTGAGCAGTTTTTTAACAAACGATCTGTACTGTTACCATGATCATTGGTTGACTTTTTTATAAACTGTTGACAGTTCAGCAGTTTACACATTTGTTTAATTAGATATATACTTTTTATTATATATTATTAATTGATATATTACTAATGTTCCAAGTCCACAGGTGAAAGGACTTAACGGTGTGTATGTCGGGCGGGGGTGTTTTTTTTTTATGGGGGGGGGGGGGGATGAATACTGGGAGTTACAACATGACAAAATTCATTCAGGATAATCACTAAATTCACGAATCTTACAGGATAAAAAAAGTTCATTCCCAACAACTGAATATTTAAAAATGGATATACAGACTGGTAAACAAACAAAGCTGATCACTTAATCTTCCATTCTGTTGGGGCAGAAAAATATTGAAAAAATATTGAAAATGTTTGCATTAGATCCTCATTTTTATTACAATTTTTTTTCAAGTTTGTAATTTTTATTCATTCCCAATATAACATATATATCTGAATAAAGGGGTTGATTTATAATTATAATTGCATCATCATATATCTTAATTTTGTTAGAAAACAACAGATTATGGATATAAATATATGTATTTTTTACCACAAAAAATATGTCACTTAATTTGCAAAACAATAAATATCTGGAAATAATACTTGATTCAGAATTCACAATTTGAAAATGTGCCTTTATTTATACATTTAGGCTCATATATTATCAATTTATGCAAACTGATGGGTTTAGTTATATTTTAATTTGCGAACATTATCAAACAGAAAATTGTTTGCTTAAAAAATGCTGTACTACCACAACATTGCATCCATCTGGATTACTCCTTGAATTAGTATTTTAAGAAAGAAAATTCATATCGGAGTGGAAAAAGCATTTCAGTTTAAAAAAATACAGTGTAACAATAACAATTACTGCGTAACACTTGGTGGGGAAGGGGGGGGGGGTTGATATGAGAATAATTGTACACCCGTCACAGCAGGGAATCTCCCCAGTGACCTGTGACAAGTCAGGTACCCTGGCATTGCTGAACTCCAGTGGCCAGAAGTGGCGTGCCTGCAGCTGGACATTATGCAAGTGAATACAGTAGAGCCTCTGAAACAAAACTTCAATAATTAACCTATTTTTTTAGCTTTTATTTTCAAATTTCAGCAGTGAAAACTTAATCAAATGTATACTTACAAGGAAAAAACTGTTCAAATTTTGGCAAAATTTAAGGTACTGATTTTATTTTTATGCTAATAACTTAAGACATTACAAAATTCATATGTATGTTTGGGTAAACAATTGAATCTTGATTAGATAAAGTTATATCCCTGAAAAATGCCTCTAGATTTCATTATGTTAAGTGAGTAAATATATTTCCTGATTTTTTTACAAAGTGCATTATGTTCGGGGCCCATAACTTAAAAAAAAAATTACGGAATACTGGCCTTATTTCAGGCATGTACATAGCAAATGTATAGAGAAATAGGTATATTAAATATGATCAAGGTCATATTAATGGTTTTGATATTAGGCATTCTTGAAGTGTAACAATGGGTTTTTAATGGAAAAATGAGGTTTTTCCTTCAATATCTCGAAGGAACTAAGTCGTAGTGACCCAATTTTCGGTATGGTAGGAGATTTTGGGGATTTTACACTGTATGCCGATTTTCGGATCCGTAGGTCCAACGGTTTCAAAACGTGCCAGTTTAACGGACGGACAGACGGAAAGACGGACGGCACGACGGACAGCCGACGGACAAAGGACCATCGCTATAGCTCAGTCGACTTATAGTCATCTGAGCAAAAAATGGGTCATCCTCGACCAAACATTTCATCCCTCCACAAAGTAAGTTGAAACATTTAATTTAACAGGATTACAAAACAGTGTGGTGTATGGCTAATATAAATGTTTTCCTGTCCATATAACAACAAACAGAGTATGCAACAAACACAAACATGTGATATGATACTAGTATAAACATGTGTACCAAATTCAGAATACATTATTTACAATAGCAAAAGCAACAATTAAACAGCTATCAAGAGTATGTAAATGTATCGTAATCTTATACATATATAAAGTATACCTTTAAATATGCATATATACACATACACATAATCACCAATAAACACATATATACATATACAAAACTATAATATACATACATGGACATACATTTAAACTCTACAAATTATTTATCATTTCCACAAACAAATAATAATTCAACTCACACGATGGCAAAATGCAAATAAATACTACAAGTTGAAAAAATAATAATACATGGGATCAATATGACTATATGACATAAGGCATTTGATCTGGTATTGCAGGATGGTTTACAAACTTTGCATTTAAATAAAATCGCTTTGTTTTGCAAGATTTACTCCTGTTCACGAACATAAATTTTACTCCAGGCACATCATCTCCATTCAGCAAAATAGTACAGTTTTAAGTTGGCTTTTCTTAGTGTGAGATACAAGACTTATGTAGCCTACCAGGTCAAGATTACAATCGTTGAATAGATTCCTTATGTCTTCCAGTAAATGCTGTATCTGGCCATTATAAAGTGGACATGAGGGAAAGAAATGCTCAACACTTTCACCACCAGAATCACGTTTACAGGCGGAATTGTCTAATCTACTGATAACAAACAGATACTGATTCAGCATACAGGCACCAAGCTTATGTTTTGTAATTGGAACTTTTAGGAATCTTAATCTAACAAGTGGTCCATGTTGTTACGGAACCTAATATAAGCAGATCACGTTTGCGTGATGAACACAAATTTTGTAATGGAGATAAAAAAATCAGATTCTGTAACACTAGGCAGCGTGAAATGTCTGGGGGGATGAATAAAGAAGTCAGTGTTTTTTTTTTGTTAACAAATAACTATAATTTATCCTTTAAACAACCCTAACAATACAATACACTAAATCAATACAATTATACAGTAAAACAGCGTTATAGCAACAAGTCAATACAATCACACAGAACGATAATGGTACAATACCTGGATACCAACACCGTCACCACGTAAGTCCTTTAAATGTAAACTCTCGGAGAATGACAGTCCTGTGGAAAGTTCTTTCAACAACCCAGAAAGTAAACTGAAGTCCAAAAGCATAAAATCCAGGAGAAAGTCTTTGAAAATGTATAATTGCCGCATTCGTCGGATAAGGTCTTAGAATCTGACACACGCTTCTACGTCCGCTGGAATCTGCTCTGCTGTCTGCCCTCTGGCTCTAAAAAACAACCCCTTTATATACCTTCACACCCCAAGCCGGGAATTTTCTACTTCTCGTACAGTTCTTGTTCAACACGCGTTTCAGGAATTATCGAGAAGACATCGCTGTGCGTACCTCCGCATACCAGGGCCATCACGTGACCCACGACCAGGCGTGAAAACCCAAGGCTCACATGACAACGAGAGTTCAACCAGTACGGATTAAACATAAAATATAACAACAACACGAGTTACGCCCGTGTCACACAATAAAAAGAGCACCTGTAACAATGTACAATGACGCTCAGCTGAATTTGGCATACAGTAAACGCACGCATTAATTATTGAGGTAATGATCTGATAAAAATATTTGATCAGGGATCTAAACAATGGGTAGAATGATTTCCAGAAGGCTTAAAATCATGCTTTTTGCTCATAGTCCTTTAAAAAATAGGTTACAGTGACCTTATTTATGATTTCCATGAAGATTTTACCAGGAACTCCCTATATGCTAATTTAGAAGTTTTTACCTGCAACTGCTAGAATTTCTGCCCATCTGACTATACAGTGCTAAAATCAAATTTTTTTCATACAACTTGTAGAATATAGGTCACAGTGACCTTATTTCAGGTTTCAAAGGATTTTCATACAGGAATCTCCCTGATACTTAATCAAATTAGAAGTTTCTAAAAGACTTTATTCCGGACTACTTTCTGAAAAATTGTGTTCAGATATTAGCTGATGACCTCAGTTTCACATTTTGTTAGTTTTCATAAAGATTGGGAACTAACTTTATAAATGTAGGATGGTTCAAATCCAAGAGTCGTACACCTAAATGTACACCAGATGATGGACTCTTTGCCTGTTTGAAGTTAATTCACTTAAACCTTTCTGTGACATGTTCCTGTAGTAATCAATGCCTCAGTACAAATCAAGACTGTTCTTGTTTATATGCTCTCCAGCTGATTGTTATTTTTTGCAGTACAATCATTAAATATCTGAGGAACCTAATATTTTCTTTTGTTTTATTTTATTTTCAAAAATGTTTTACCAGGATATCCTATTCAGCTGATTTGATAAATTTTTAATAGGGATCTAGGTAAAGATCACCCATAAAATAAATAAACATACATTATATACAGATTTGATATGACAGTAATGCTATACCGAATACATGTACCAGTAAACAATGTAAAAAGAATAAAAATGTTTATCTTCTAGACACGTAGCAGTTACATATAAGACACTGAAAATATAAAGTACATATCTAAAAGTAGTTTATGGCAAAAATAAATGAATAATATGAAATATGGAGCCTTGTGAAAATCCAGATCTTATTTTTGTACATTGTGATTCGGCCCGATGTAGAGTAAATCCTCGGTCACAACCGGGATGAGGTGGTTTCACACCGGATGCGTCCGAACGAATATGACACGAACGAATATTTCTGTCGTTCCGACTAAAATCCTGTCGCATCCGAAATTTCATTCACACCAAATCCGAACGATTTGGTTTCCGACCGAGGAATTTTCGTCTCCGAAATTCGTAATGGACAGATATATGAGCAATATATCGGATGCACCAAAATATAGGCTTCATGGCCATATATATAGACCTATACAAAAATGTCGAATATTTCTGAACGTGTAAATTGACTTCTCATTAATTTTTAATTAATAATAAAGTTTTTATCTCTGCTGTACTGACTGTATAATTGAAAATAATATTTACCACTTACTCGACCAAGATTCCCATTTCAACATGAATTTGAAAATAATTGCGCAACCTCTTGTTTCAAGAGAACGGATGCCACTGTAACTGCTGCATTTCAAGTTAAATTAAAGTTTGAATCACTAGTAAAGTTTGATTTATATTTCATTTTCAAATCTGCCAATATGATTTTGAACAGTCTGCGCACAGCTATGAAACTTCTGTTTTAATGCAAAACGTTTAACTAAAAATTATACTATGATAATAATACAAATAACAAATGAAAAACGTTATTGTTTCATGATTTTTTCCCCTATATATTGACCGCGGATCTTTTTATTGGTAATGAATAGCAAGTCCTGGATAATGTCGCTTATTTGTGTTCGTATCGCTTACACAGCTGACTTATATTCAGGGGCGTCAATATGGGGGGGGGGAGGAGGAGGGGGCTGGGGGATGATCAATGTAATCATCCCTCCCCCCTTTCGGAGAATAACTTTTTATATTGCACATAATATATTAAGAATTAGAATGTACCCTGAAAAATTACATCTAAATCTGGTTTAAAAGTCTGTTTGTCCCCGATTGTAAATTAAAATAATTGGCCAAGCGGCGATTGAAATCCCCTTTTGATAAAAATATAATCCCCCCAGGAAATTTACAGATTATATGAAAAGAAGTCTGATTTAAATGGAAAAATCATTGGAGCTAAAAAAAATGTTGTTAATATCTGTTTAAATAAAATATATTTGATGGAAATAAAAATAAATCCTGTTTTCATATTTTATCACATAATTTAAAAATAGTGGACAAGGAAACAACACTCCAATGTTGTACAGTATTACATATATATCAAATAGGTAACGTACAAATGAACCAGCCCGGTTAAAAATATTCCAGCTCTTTTGTGTTCAAGGTAAAAAGAAGCCATTCTTGTCCGATGCGAACGACAAAAAATAGAACATGTTCTATTATTTTCGTTCGGATAGCATCGTTCGGATTAGGTGTGTATGCACCAACATAAAATAAAGTGTTTTATTTTTTCGTTCGTACAGCAAATTTTCGTTCGGACGTAAAATTTATTCGTAAGCATCCGGTGTGAAACCTGGGCCCCGTACGGCGGGTGTTTTGGGCTATACGCGTGCGGTTGACGTACGGCAACCGTGCGTTTTTGTAAAGGCCGCAGGGACTCCGCAACGACCCTAAAGCCCCGGTCACAACCCACCGTGCGTGTTTTTAAGGCGGTTTCACACCGGATGCGCCCGAACGAATATGACACGAACGAATATTTCTGTCGTTCCGACTAAAATCCTGTCGCATCCGAAATTTCATTCACACCAAATCCGAACGACATTTTTGGTTTCCGACCGAGGAATTTTCGTCTCCGAAATTCGTAATGGACAGATATATGAGCAATATATCGGATGCACTAAAATATAGGCTTCATGGCCATATATATAGACCTATACAAAAATGTCAAATATTTCTGAACGGGTATATTGATTTTCTCATTAATTTTTAATTAATAATTATTAATAATAAAGTTTTTATCTCTAAGTGTACTGACTGTATAATTGAAAATAATATTTACCACGCACTCGACCAAAATTCCCATTTCAACATGAATTTAAAAATAATTGCGCAACCTCTTGTTTCAAGAGAACGGATGCCACTGTAACTGCTGCATTTCAAGTTAAATTAAAGTTTGAATCACTAGTTAAGTTTGATTTACATTTCATTTTCAAATCTGTCAATATGATTTTGAACAGTCTGCGCACCGCTATGAAACTTCTGTTTGAATGCAAAACGTTGAACTAAAAATAATACTATGATAATAATAAAAAACACAAATGAAAAAAGTTATTGTTCCATGATTTTTTTTTTCTATATTTACCGCGGATTTTTTATTGGTAATGAACAGTTTGTCCTGGATAATGTCGCTAATTTGTGTCATATCGCTTACACAGCTGACTTATATTCAGGGGCGTCAATATGGGGGGGGGGGGGGAGGGGGGGGGGGGGAGGGGGGATGATGTAATCAATGTAATCATCCCTCTCCCCCTCGGGAGAATAATTTAAATATATTGCAAATAATATATTAAAAAATAGAATTTACCCTGAAAAATTACATCTTAACCTGGTTTAAAAATCTGTTTTGTCCCCGATTGTAAATTAAATTAATAAGTGGCCAGGCGGCAATTGAAATCCCTTTTGATAAAATTAAACCCCCCCCCCCCGGAAATTTACAGATTATATAAAAAGAAGTCTGACTAAATGAAAAAACCTTGGAGCTAAAAAAAACGTTATAAATATCTGTTTAAATCAAATAAATTTGATTGAAATAAAAATAATCCCTTTTTTTTATATTTTTATCACATAATTTTAAAATAGTGGACAAGGAAAAAACACTTCTATGTTGTACAGTATTACATATATATCAAATAGGTAACGTACAAATGAACCAGTCTGGTTAAAAATATTCCAGCTCTTTTGTGTTGAAGGTGAAAAGAAGCCATTCTTGTCCGATGCGAACGACAAAAAAATAGAACATGTTCTATTTTTATCGTTCGGATAGCATCGTTCGGATTAGGTGTGTATGCACCAACATAAAATAAAGTGTTTTATTTTTTCGTTCGTACAGCAAATTTTCGTTCGGACGTAAAATTCGTTCGTACGCATCCGGTGTGAAACCGCCTTTAGTCCGTACGTTTTTGGGGAAGCCACGGCCGCCACGTTTTTCTGAAAACTTAGGGAGGGAGTGGCAAGAGTAGGGATATTCCGCCACGCACGGACTCCATTTATCTGTGATATGGGAGTCCGACCGTCTAGCGGTGAGAGTTCACCCTGCCGTACATGGAGGGACCTGTAACATGAATTATCACTGCTTGTTGTGCGATAGAGAAACAATCTTGTATTTATAAATAGAAATAAACTTTTTATGTATCAAATTAAATCGATATATCACCTTTATGTGCGCCGGTAAATGTTTTTTATCCTTTGAACTGCCGGGGTTCAGTTGATGCACGCCAACTGGACACCGCCGGAAAAGGAATCCTATGCAAATTAGGTGGGCAATCTATGCAAAAGATGAATTCAGGGGGGCTTTTCCCAGGAATGCCAGTGCCGTGCACTAGGATAGACCATATTTTCATAAGCATCCTTCCCATCATACATCGCGTGTTGTCAATGATGCTAATTTCCTATTGGTTGTTCCAACCGGAAAGCGTCATCAGCCAGACGGAGACGAAGCAATAACTGACTTCATCCAGAGTATAAGTGCCCATACTTTATTAATGCTGATCATCCAGCAAAAGTTTTGGTCCCAACGGAGTCTAAGCATCTGTAACAATTATAATATGCGTGGTTTGTTTGGTGTTCTCACGCTTCACAAGGCATATACGTGTCTGAGGGTCTGTACGGATCCGTACAAACTTAGATGGTATAGACTCTCCCCGCCAGAGGCTGCAGCGCATGTATTGTTTACTATATATATGTCAGCGGTGCAAGACTGCAGCAAGAGTAGGGAGGGAGTGCGCCAACGCAACGGGAGTTGCGCAAGGTGTAAGTATGTAGCCCGTGAGCGTTTGCGTGCATCGTACGATGCGCACGTGGTAAGTGAGTTGTACGTGCTTACAACGTGCTTGTAACGTACGATCTCCGTGCGATTGCCACGTTGTCGTACGGAGGCAGTACTTACACGTGCTGCTCACGTATGGTGCCCTTACTTATTCGCATGTTGTAAGTGCGAGCAGCTTCGATGAACGTGAATTTTTCCACCCTATGTCGGGGATGAGTCCGTAGCTCGAACGCAGCCCGAACGCAGCAAAAGTTCCTCCTGCACTAAAAGTCCTTTATACGGCGTGTCTGCGTGCTACCAAATCCGAACTGAGGCGGTACTCACCACGTACGGACCCCAAAGTTTTGCCCACGTTTTAGCAAGTAGACAGCACGCTCTTGCAAGTACGACGGGTTGGGACCACGGCTTTACTGAAGTTAGCGCAAGCGGTTTAAGATGCGGCGGCCGCGCGTCAGGCAGCCACCTATACGGGCTCCGTACGGGCACCGTACAGTAGACGTACGGATGTCGTAGGATGCCCGTGCGAGTTTTAACGCCTACCCGGCAATCCGAGAGACGTACGGTTTACCTGCGGCTGTCGTAAGGGGTCTTTGCGGCTTCCGCAAGGTTAGCTTGCGGCGTCGGCAGGGTTAGCTTACTTTACCGTGCGAAGGCCATGAGAATAGGGAAGACACCTTGCCGATCCCCCACGTCGGCCGCATAAGTATTCCTGCGGTTTCAAAAACCGAACGGTAATCTACGGTGTGCGGTAACCACAGCGGGGTGTGACCGAGGCTTAACAGAGCAGCTTCGTGCACAATAAAGTAGAACTTCCTTGACATTAATGTTCTCAAGCTTATATAGTAACTCCAATGCCATATCTTATCAAAAACCCTAGACGCATCCAGACATAATAATTGGTTGAACAACCCCTTTAAAACCTGTATAAATATATATATATATTTCTTTATTCGTACCAAAGTAAATACAAATGGTATTTACATAAACAGGAAAGAAGTGCTTTAACCTCTGACCCCTTGAGTTAGTCCCATCCTACATATTTTCCCATGCCTGCCATGGAAATGTAAATCTATGTCATGTTTCAAAATAAATTACCTCCTTTGTTTGGACCTAATCTGTAAGCGCGCATAGGTACTTCACCCCACATAATCAAGTACATGTATGTGCATTGATAACTGGCCGACAAGGTATCCATGTTAACGGTGAATTTCATCCACTTCCAAACGGACAAGTATATGTATTTATAGATCACGCTTTTAATATGTGGGGCTGATCCCTGATTTTCAATTTCTCTCATTATAATTCCTGTGTTAATAAACAGATAGGCATCTATTTATGTAAATGGAATTTTGTCGGTCAGTTAACGTGTTTGTACCTCCTCCCTTTTTATACAAAAACTAATAAAACACACACACACACACACACACACACTCTCTCTCTCTCTCTCTCTCTCTCTCTCTCTCTCTCTCTCTCTCTCTCTCTCTCTCTCTCTCTCTCGTGGCTCCTGATCTGCTGATATTTTTATAGCCACCATTTCAACCCTTTGTCTCTCTCACCAGAAGCGGTTAATTCAATGTTATACTATAGACTCCATTAAATCAACTGTATGTTAATATAGATAGACCGACACAATTCTAACAGTGTTAACACCATAAAATAAATTTAAGAAAACTACATAAACATCTGGCAATACATGTATATATCAATATATAAATACATTTACTTCGACCGGAGGGGGATATCCATGAAAATTTTAGTCTTCGACTGTGACAAGAATTTGTGTTTGTTATATATATAAATATAAATATATATATATATATATATATATATATATATATATATATATATATATATATATATATAAACGTATGACCCTAATTTATGTAAAACCTTTTCATAATTTTTCAGCTCAGACATAAATATATATATATACGATTGTTCTTTATATTTATATGGGGACGCAAACCCTGCACGGAAGACCGTGTTAAATGTTGGTGCCTTAGAACGTTAATAAACCTGTGATATTCCTTTGAACTTTTCAATGGAATATATTTTGAAAAACACCCTGGACATTGTGGTATTGCTGTCCTTGACTATAAGCACAATGAACAATTAAAGAAAAGCTTTCGATATTGGCAATCGAACCCTGCGCGGAAGATAGTGTTCAAACTTTGTGCCATGGAATGTTAATAAAACCTGTGTTATTCCTGGACATCGTTGTATTGCTGTCCTTGACTATAAACATGACGAACAACGCCCCCCCCCCCCCCCCCCCCTTGATGGTTTACTGACACTTCCCAGGGAAACGACACGTGGAGTGACGTCAGTCTTCTGTGACGTCATGACTCGCACTCCAAGGATTAGACTGGTACCCTGCTCTATTATGGCCCTCGGCCAAGCATAGAGACAGGCGTACAACGCCATCTTAAGCACTCCCAGGTGCAACTCCTGACTTACCTGTAGACTGGTTCCAACTCCAGTATGCACGCTCATACCAAATGTCATGGACATTCACGCGATGCTGGCTGATTATCCGTTAAGATTTCATATAAATGACTTCCTTTAGTTATTTCTAGTTTTCAGAAATTTAAAAATTTGTTGTTGCACAAAAATTGAATGATGTATGTATAGATGATATAATATACTGAATCTTTGATATTCCACTGTACGTGGCATTGACTTACTATCAATATCTATTAATCAAATCATTAACGTCACGCGAAATGTACAGCCAACTTTTGGTAACTTCTCTGAGCAAACGAAATGCTTATTTTTATCATATATAATACATACTGGAGTTGGAACCAGTCTGCCGGGAGTACTTAAGATGGCATTGTACGCCCGTCTCTATGATTGGCCTAGAGCAGCGGTGCCATAATAGAGCGGGGTACCAGTCTATCCAAAGATGGCCATATAGTCACGTGTTACGCCCTAGTGTGAACATATAAGCTTCAACAACTCATAAAACACTAATACTAAAAACTATCAAGGTTTTGATTAACACCAAAATTGAACTTCTTGGATATTACAACAATACCAACCATATGATAAATATCAATACCATCCCTGATCCATTTTTCATATATCTTGTGGATCCACACATGCACACAGAATCGAGTGAAAACAATAACCTCCGCTATGCGCAGGTTAAAAATAATTGATTTAGATTCTAAAATGATTATGCACAATCATTGTAGAAACTCTTGGAAAACTCAATATTTTTTAGCAAAAGAAACCATATAGCATAAGTGAAAACTGTTTCAATTATTGCATACAAATTAAGTCGGTCATCATTTTTTTTTTTTTTTTTAGGGGGGGGGGGAAGAGAATCCTCGATTCATTTAGTCGAATTACATCATGAAAAAGGAAAAAACCATGTCCCAAGTATAGATCTCTTTTTATTTGTAATTTTTTTTGCAAATGACAATTACACTAATGAAATTTGATGAAATTTGAAATTTGCTTTTATATCTTAATTTTCACCAGTAGATATTTAGTTTCTGAAATAAGTGAAAACTTCCTCACAAGTTGTGCATGCAAATTGGGGGGAGGGGGCATGAACCCTTCGGCACCCCTGATTACGGCGATGTTACCCAGATGTTATATAATGGAAGTGGTCAGACCACATGATGATAAGTTTGTTCCTTACCTTCCTTGGCTTAATGCACAAAAGACTTGTTTTCGGGTCGTATCCATGGAGACGTATTTGAGATTCGAATGTATACTGAAATATATATGTACGTACAAACTGAATGTCGGAAATTACAAAAAAATGTGGTATGTACACTGATAATAATGTTGATGATGATGATATTATTAAACGATGACAACCTGAGAGTGTATGTATTCATTCATAAAATTAGTGCCGGGATAGAATGTAAATTAATAATGAAAAACGCATCGCTTTATATATTTGATTTCAGGTATGTTAATAACCAATAACGCCATATTCTTCTTAGTAGAATAAATACTAAGCTTGGACAGTCAGGAACGGTACTTCCATGGTTTAAATAGCATCTTTCGTTCAGACAGCGACAAATGCTCATCCACAAGAGTCTTTCAGCGAAGAAAGAAATGCAGTGGGGTGTACACAAGGATCTGTTCTGGGCCCATTGTTTTCAATCTATCTTCTTCCATTATACCATAACCTCAGAAAGCATAAACTTATTTTTCACATGCTGATGATGTCCAGGTGTATATTTCTTTTCAACCAAATACAGTTTCAGAATCATCCAATGTGGAAGCAATTCAAAACTGTGTTCTGGACATTTAATCCTGGATGACTACAATGAGCTCGAATTGAAGGGCAACAAAACTGAATTGATTGTTCTCGGTAGAAAGCGTCACCTTGCTGATATTACTTTAAGTCAGTCACCTTTCCTTTGGTGGTTCAACTGTACAACAGCTTTTCCTGGTTAAAAATCTTGGTGTTCAGTTTGACAAGGAGTTCAGTTTTTTACCACATACCTCATCTGTCTGTAAGACTGCAGGAATTAGGAAGCATATTTCTGAAAAGCAGCACAATCGCTGGTCCATGTTTTTTTTTATTACTTCCGAGATTGACTACTTCAATATCCTACAATGTGGAACTACACATCTCTCTCTTGCTAAACTCAAACATGTCCAAAATACTGCTGCTCGTCTGGTAAAACGCGTCAAGAAACAAGATCATATCACCCCTATTCTTGATTACCAACACTGGCTGCTTGTAGCTCAGCGGATGGAGTTTAAACTTCTTTTGATTACATTCAAAGCTCTGCATGGTATGTATCCTGGATACCTTAGTGACCTCATTCATCAATACCAGCCAGTTCGTGCTTAACGCTCGACTGACGCCTCCTAATACTCCGGGTGTCTTCAAATCGACTGTTAACATGTAGCAATCGTGCCTTCTCTATAGCTGCGCCAAAGTTCTTAGAAAACTGTTCTTATATCTCTGCTTTTAACACTAAACATAAAACTTTCCTTTTCAGAGAGAAAAATGTCAACTCACAATGACTGCTTTTTTATATTCTTATCTTATCTTTTTAGTATAATTCACATCCTGTGTACTTCTGTGTAGTTATTTTACATGTCTTTATTTTTATGCATCTTTTAATATGTTATGTTCTGTAATGCGCAATCGAGCAGTATCACACTGTAAATTACGCAATATAAATGAACATTAATAATAATAATAATAATAATAATAATAATAATAATAACCATATTAAGAGTTTGCTTTACTTAATTTACTCAAGTAACACACCTTAACAATTTACTTACATGATCCGACGGAAATGCGTGATCCTCACATAGTATCTTGTGCCGCTTAGATGTCGGGCGATAAAAGGAAATCTGGAACAATATGCAAATTACATGTAATATTCAAAGAAACTTCAGACTTATATTAAATCATTGTAACTGTTACATGTATCCCTCTTCCTACCTATGTGTCTTAAATCACTATTCATGTTTACATAATTATTACAAATATAGAATCTAAATAAATATAGACCCTGATATATATGTTATATAAAGCGACCCCTGATTTACAGATGGACGCCTGTGAGGCTCACTGGACAATAAAAGGTATCTAATCATTTGAAATAAAAAAATCGTGGGAAAAAAATCATGGTGATTCAGATAACCTAGAAAACTGAAAGGATTTTTCCTTTAGTGTTATCCATTCCTACACATAATTTCATAAATAGGTTCTGTGTTTTCTATGAAAAGCTGGTGATTCAGATAACCTAGAAAACTGAAAGGATTTTTCCTTTAGTGTTATCCATTCCTACATATAATTTCATAAATATGTTCTGTGTTTTCTATGTAAAGCTGCTAAATAAGGAGAAACTATAATGCCAGGCATCCATGCGAGGGATAATAATTGTGTCAATATATATGACTGAGCCGCCCGGGTACCTTATTTGATCCCAGTGCTCGCACGAACGTCAAACTCGCCTGGTCCACGCCACGTCCGTGATTAGGTTAACATAATCTGTCAAATTGACAGACTTTGGGAAAGCTTTTCTATCTGTTAAGATGCTGGTCTGTATACCTTACGATTAATCTGAAGACCTGGATAAATCAGTTTCGTTAACAGAATACAGAAGCTTGTCCAGAAGCATGCGCATTGCTCTCAGATGTTCCTGTCGTCTGTGCTGTACCTAGAACGGCTAGATTACCCAGAGTGGCTGATACAAGCCAGGAATCACCTCATGTAACAGCTCGACGTTAAAATATGATATGGTTTCGTTGCTAAACCCTTTTGATTTGAACAAACATGTTCTTTTTTTTGTCTGTTTACACGACTTGAAAACTGTGGTCGACGATATATAGGGACACTTTTTATGCAATAACCATGGAGAAGCCGCAGCCATGGCAATTACATGTTCGATCTTGCTTATATATATAAACACTTACCTGTATTGCAAACTGCAAAAGTTACTCTTTCACACCTGGGAACTAATAAAGTTTAATCGTTATGAGGGGATTAAGATAAAAAAAGTCTCACCAACAGAATGTGCAAGTTTACCGTCAGTCCATTCATTATCGCCACCTCGCTTCTGTTTGCACCTAAAAAATGAAACATGCTTATACAGTCGAATGCAGATTAGAGATCACTATCGGCATGCAAATTAAAAATCAAAATTGAATTAAAATTTACCAGTGATTAACGTAAACATGTAAAACACAATAAAGCACTGTATCAAATGTTTAATTTAAATTTGCAAACGAAATGTCCGAATCATATGTAGTGAAACCTGGAAATTACAACCAACGGGACCACGATATTGTGGTTGATTTTTCAAGGTGGTCGTCTTAGTGAGGTCTGATAAAAGGAGAAAAAAGTATTGGACCATTAAAAGTAGTCTTTATTTTAGGTGGTCGCTAAATCGAGAGGGTCTTACGGCGAGGTTTTACTGTAGTAAACATTAAAAAAGGTAAAGATTTTCTTTTTATATATTACATATCAATACACCTATTGACAAAGGATTTAGTAAAGGAGATGAAAGCCACGTCTTTGTCTCGTGTGAACGTGTATTACAGTACTGCGGTGTCGATCTTTAAAAAATAGAAATTTACTTTTCTACTCTTAAACTGTCACCAAACATTTAACGGAACTCGAATTCATTTTCACCAAATTTTGGGTAAGAAATTAAGTGAAAATAAATCTTCTCATATTCCTTATTATATATATGTGATGTTGTACAAATTTGAAATTTAAAGCTAATTTCGAACTTTTGTCAAGGGACGTACACCTCACTGTATACACAGCAGGTTTAGCAATGTTTCGTGTGAGGAAACACCTTCACATACAACGTGATGATGTGAATATATAACACAAAACTTTGAGCAGCAACTCGTAAAACTGAAAAGTCTATACCCATCACAAACTATATCTACGTGAAACTCAATGCTACCCTGTGAACATCTAGCCTCGTGTTCCCTTGTTTAGGGCGCATGCGGATATGATCGCGGCTTAACACCTGTGCAAAGGGAAATGAAACATTTTGGTTTTTTTTCTGCGACTTCGGTACGTATTTGCCAACGGGATCCCGTAGCGGTAGGTACGGAAAACAGTGGCGGATCCGGCGGGGGGGGGGGGGGGGGAATTGAATATTTGGACTTTCCAGTTTATATATAAATTTGATTAAATATAAATATTATAGCAGGCCACACTTGAACCCCAACCCTCTTAATTTTGACTACGTAGGGCCCCTAATGCAAAAACAACAGTTGAAGGAATGGAAATGAAATTCCTCATGTATTTGATGGAGGATGCCTCAAAATGTCCTTATTTTCGTTCCATATTTTAAACTTTTCTTAATATGGGGGGGGGGGGGGGGCAATCGACAAACTAAAACACGCGGTTCACCGCATCGCATCTTTTTTTTCACCGGATCTCAGGTTTGTGGGCAGAGAGGAAGAACCACCTACCGACAAGAACAGCGGATTGCTTATCCACACATTCGTCACACTCCGCCCACGGCATGGCGCCCATGAAGTGTCCGTGCACACCTCTATAGCAAATGAAACAGTGGTATTATCGGTAAAAAAATATTACGCCAATTAACCCTTCCATTTACAGTAAATTTTGTTAGTTTTTCCTTAATTGTCATAGATAATTAAAATGAGATAAATAGTTCAGTTAATTTCAGCAAACAACACTAGTGGTAGCATTTATTCATAAACGAAATTAATTATCTTTCTGCTTACCAACAAAAAGCTTTGTAACGGTTATTTTATCTGATATCGAAAAACTCAATGCACAATTAACATTAACGACTTGATATATAATGATCAAATGATGAAGCTAGTTTTAAAAGTTTATTACACTATATTGTAAAAAAAACACAAAACAAACGATTTGTTGTTGTTTGAGAATGTGACCAGTGACCTTGACATTTTATGAATAGAACTGAGATGCACGAGAGTAATGTTCACGCCACACGATGCCCACGGGGCACATGCATCAAATAGTTCCCTATTAGGTGTATTGGCATAGATGGGTCATACTTTTTATCCGTTTAAACCCGATGGCGTCAAATATACCCAAAACTTCCATTATTCGTTATAAAAAAATTATGAGATTATGTATGATGAGTGAAAAATTAAATTAAATTTTCTATTAAATATGTGTAACTGATGACACTCGTCTTGTTTATTTTAATCTATTATTATTATTTTTTTTTATTTTTTATTTTTTATCTGATTAATTTTTATTTCCATTCTTAAATATTGGCTTTAATAAAGGGAAAAACATTTATATGAGCAACAACAGTCGGAACGTCCGTCCGGAGTCCATCCAATGACGTATTCGTGCGCTTCTAAGGTAGTGCCCAGGGAGCACAGTCTGACGGGAACTTTACCGTCATGCGGTTGAAATGTTGTAAAAATAGATTCTTAATTTTACTCAGATACTGATTTCATTACATTACTTCAGAATTTTGCAAGGTACGGTTTTAATTCAATTGTAATAACTTAGGCCTGTGTGCAATCCATTCCTTCACTGTACTATATAATTTAAATTTAGCAGCCAATTTACGAATATATTGCCGAATTTCAATGTGCATCCCACCGTGGGACAAACTTGAGTCACAGTGTTGACTAATTGCTTGACAAGAACTACATTTCATCGTAGCAATCTATAAAATCAGGATGAAAGTCAAACATGATAGCAGTAACTGGTATGTATAAAAATAACGCATAGGTTAGGGACTTACGTTTTGGCCCATTTATCCAGCTCTTGGTCCAGGTATTTTCGGACCGCCTTTGGTTGCAGGCCGAGCGAGTTGTTACACAGGTACACACAGTCCTCATCTGGGGAGGTGAACTCCTCTGATGCTGAAAAACGTGCACAGTTTACATCAACAATCGGTATACCCAGAATTTCGACTTGCGACATATGACCTCCGGGTTCTAGTATGTACACCAAATGGCAACCCCAGGAACGGTTTCGAGAAACTGGGAGAAATAAACCTGTCAGGGTTCAAGAAGGGCACGGGGATGTGATACCAGAGTACTCCGAGGAGTCCAGGAGAGAATCCAACTACGGAGAGAGTTTGGTGGCAAATGGACGTGTGTCGGCAATGTTGAGGGAAGAATAACGCTTTTACGGGCCACGCCCAAATGATAGCAGGATACAACCTAATGGTTAGGGAATTCCTCTTTAGTTACTGAAAAAGGTCGAAGACGACATGCGCATGTCCGTCTTATTAATAGCCACCTGTATAATCATATTTTCTTACTAAGTTTAAGATCGAATATACATGTTTTCATTCTACATGGATTATAAAAATAGTTATCATAACTACTTGGGGCACTCTACATGGCTCAGGTATTGGCGTTCGGTAGTGTCTTTGGGTGGAGGAAACCAGAGACACGGAGAAAACCACCAGACTTGGATGCTACTCTCATGGAAATGCCGGGAAGAACCTGGTCGCCCGCGGAGAGAGCCGAGCGTTTTACCACTCGACTGTCCAGGGCCCCTCATGATATAGATTGGCCATACGAAACACGTTCTTCTGACAGCAATTAGTCAATATTACCCTTGCTTAGGAGTGAATATTTCCAGTATTGGTTATGCAGGTCCCAATTTATGGAATCAACTGCTTCTTAATTTAAAGTATCTCAAATATAACGACCATTCTAAGCGTATATATAAAATGCGATAGCACAATTTTATAATTATTAATGTATATATTTACCTTAGACCTACCACTTTATTAATTATTTTAAATTTTTAAAATGTATGCTTTATATTTACAATTAATGTCTTCTATGTTATAACCATGTGCCTAACATTTTTATTCTTTTCCATTGTATTTTGATGTAAATTTTCCAAAATACGTGCAATATCCAATCTGTATATAATGTTTGTTTTATCATTTATATTGTATCACATGTGTTACCAACTGACCGAGGACCCTATTAAAAAAAACAGCAAAAAAGCTGAATAGGCTATCCTGATAAAACATGTTTGATGACGAGAGCACCGCAAACAGAGCATGGTACGCCCGTCGCATATATCTTGTGACCTTTGGCCTCATAAAACATGTATGAATTTTGCTGAGAATGTTATACAGGTGAGAAACTGTATTGGTTAATATTCATAATGACTTTCATGAAAATCCATCAGACTTTTGGTAAGTCATCACCTGGCCACTAAAGTCTGGTGACCTTTGAGTCTTTGACCTCCATAAATATGCAGGGATTTTGCTGGAAATCGAACTTAGGCGAGACATTATATGGAGTAATGTTTCTTTTGAGGTTTTTTAAAGATACCCTATGTATTTGGTAAGTTTTCGCGGCGACACCACTAAGTAGCCTAAATATCTCTTACCTTATTAAATATGAGTGGATTTTGCCCATATTCGAATCATATTCGGGCGAGATAATCTATCGGTAAGTTATTATAGTGAGTTTCTTAAAAATCCATTAAAACACGGTAGTTATCGCTGCGACACTAAACGTTAACGGATGGACGGACGAACCGTGGGTATACCATAATATGATCCATAGACAGACGTATAAAAATTGTTTGGTACGGACCATCTTGTAGAAAATGCTTAATAGACATTTCACTGGGCCAGGTTACATTTGCCTGTGACCGCATCAGAGAGAATTAAATGGGAGATTGGTGTATTAATTATCACAAGACTATCTAACTGTGTAAAGATTTATGCAACATAAACATTATCAGTTGTTCTAGAGACAACATGATCATAACGAGAAAATGACGTTCCCTTTCACTTTTAAAAATTTACGGAAAAATACAAAAAGCAAAGGGTGTTGCAAAATTACAATAGGATTCCGAAGTCCAGCATAAAGTCCTGAAATACAGCGTAAGAATATTTGGTCCATTTTTCCATGACCGAAACATGGGGAGCAATTAAAAACATTACCGAGGACTCACTTAGTGCTTTTATTCACACAAAAAAGATCCGTAAGAGAACAGGAAGGCATTTCAATCATGAAACCATTATTTCTTTGTGGTTTGACCTAAAAACATACCAGTTTATCACGTGGTAATCTGTTTGTGATGTAAGACGTGAGGGCGCATTGAGATAAGAATATAAATCGATCATCTAGTGAATAAAATATCCGACATTTTAATTAAGAAGTATGCCAAGAAACAACGAAAAAAGTCTTTACTTCCGGGCAAGTCCTTCATCTTCGGATAATGGAACCTCTCCCTCAGGTGTTTTAGGGGGTCATTTTTGTCCAGCCGACGTGCGAAGTCTTCATCGGTCACCTTCATACCCCAGCTGGCCGCCATTTTTTGCAGCACCTCACTCGGATGGTCTTTTGCGGTTGTCGTCTGCCCGTCCAAATTGTTGTTGATTTCTAACTGATCACACTTCAGTTTTTTCTTCCTTGGCGACCCCCTCGCGGGTGACCGTTTTTGGGACGCCATTGCTCCACTGAAATGGGTTACAACTTTTGGACTAGAACTCTTGATATATAGGATTCGATTGCTCGTTACCATATCAACAAAGCAGAAGAAATCATATATTTAACGTTAAAAATAAATGTAAATTTTATTTTAGACAAGTGACCAATGTGCTGCTTGCTCATAAGGAAATACAATAGCTAACATTTTTAGGTAGAAAAGCATATGAACAGATTCTTTGACACGTTTAGAAACAAATCCATATACAGACATAGTCACCTACATGAATGTCTGCTTATATATAAATGCAATACTCGATTAGTATTCGAGTGCTGATTTTGAACAGAATTACTCGAGTATTCATTTCAGCACCACACTGAATGTAGGTAACAGGCTAAGAACCATTTCACTCAAAGGCTTCTCAATAGTCATTTTAGATCTTTAAAATGTATGTTTATATCAATTGAAATATACTGGTACTACAGTTATTTTTTTAATCATGAAGAAACAATTATTGTTTCTCCATGCATGGTCTCCATTGTAATTATTGTGTCTCCATGGTCAAATGGTATATTACAATGGTTTGTCCTTTTTTTGTTTGTTAAATTTTAACATTATTGGAACTATCTAAATGTTATAAATTATTTATTCTAAGATCATATTCTAAGCCACGTTCCAAGTAGGCTTGTGTAAATAATTTTCAGTGTCTCCAGACTTTTGTTTGGTTTTCAAAGAATGAAAGTCACTTAACTAATTTTTTTTAAATCTAATTTTCTTGAAGTATAACTTAATATATTTTCTTTATAGCTCCTGTTGCGTTCATTCGAAATGGTAATTAAAACCAATGAGTCACTCTTGGTACATTCTATTTATAAAACATATAAAATACTAAACGTCTTTGCAGTGCGCAGCCCTCCGACAATTCCGGAATCAAGCTCATCACCTATATTTAACCAACTTATCCTCTGTCATTGTCATATTCCTCCAAGAGACATAAGGTCTAGTATTAAAATAAATTAATTTCTGATTCCGAACAAAACAAATAATAAAATCTCAAGTACGAAAAGTAAACATGTCTACAAACATCCATGGGACACCATCCTATTTGGCATTTGTACGTTTGCTTAACAACAGAAATAACAAAAATTGCCCTTTATATACAACGCAAGGTGCACGTCTATTGAGTGTTCCCCTGTATATCTATTTATATTATTCTGGAACGTGTAGCTCATTGTTAAAATGCAAATGATAGTTTTCCCCTATTTTTATAAATTGATAGTAGTGCTGATATGAGTACTCCAGTCAGGGGTGGAGCGAGGATTCGGGAAAAGGAGGGGTCTAACCCTAGAGCCCTAATGAAACACCTAAAAGAGGGCCCCCAGTTCTGGAAAAAGGGGGTCCAGGTGGCAAAAATTGGTCTGAAACCCTCTAAAAATTCTTCGGCGGATGACGGAGGTGGGGGGGGGGGGGGGGAGGTTCGGGACCCCTTTGACCCTAACCCTGGAGCTGCTTCTCCTTCCCCCTGCTTGATATAAAGTCATTATGCCTTCTTTTATGCCAAAGAGCATGAATATTTAGAAAAAAGTTAAATTTCCAGTTTGCATTTTTTTAATTTTTTTTATTTTTTCCTTTACAGACTTGCCCGATGAAATTCATGAAAAACGTTAATTTTTGCTACCTATTTCATCCTTATTATTGGTAGCCCATGTACCAAAAGAAGCTAAAATGCATGCTACATATTTAGTGGGCCAGCCAAAGTTGATTTTTTTTTTTCACTTTTAAGGGTACTGCTTGTTAATAGCAGACATATATGCGAGATCAATCAGCCATAGAATGAAGAAAAAGTGTGAGTAGATGCAACCTGGAATTTGAATTAAAAGGTCATTTTCAAGGTCAATCCGAAAAATGTTCCAGCCAAGGTCGATTTTTCACTTTTGTGAACACTGTTTGTTAATATCAGGCATCCATACCAGATCAAACAACCAAACAGTGATGAAAAAGCGTAAGTGGATGCCATCATACACTTTATCCTTTAAGGTCATTTACAAGGTCATTTTCAAGGTCAAGCCTATCGCAGTTGAACCATTTTGTCTATTCGGTAACCTTATAAGGTATATTCGGTAATCTTCGGCTTTAACAACTAGTTGAGACGGCAGATAATTATTGAAGTACTTATCCTAGCCTGTTGTATATACCCTCCATCACAATATGCCAAGCTCTCACTATGTACAATGGAGATAATACGGACACAGACGTCCATGTCTATCTTCAGTATTATGTCTGTGTAGCTGACTCATTATGTGCCCTTTTTTGTTTCCTAATTATGGTACATTTTTATTGCTTTCACAACGATTTAATTGATTATAATGTACCTTGCCTGGGCCAAGTGTCATTGTATATGAACATGTAAATTATCGAGAAACAAATCTTGCATCAGGCATTGCTTTTCATCCTTACCTAAAATTGATTATACAGGTATTTGAACAGCTAAAGAGAAAAATTAAAATGACATAAAACAATACACTATTTAAAAAATTAATGTCTGAGTTATGAATCTTTATAACACCGCTAGATCTGTCATGGAAGCTATAAATGAGAGCACCAAGCTTTGTATATCAAGATTTTTTACAGCTTATATGCAGTTGTTTAACACAAAATCTTACATAAACAGCATACAGGTTGACTTATAATCAAAGTTAAAACGAGCATGTTATATCACCATACCTGTCAGGTGATATATTTGAATAAGCTAATATCTAATTAAAGGTATAGCTCTGGAGGGCACTGAAAGTCAAATTAACAAATTAGTATCATTGTTATTGTCACTATTACTGTTATCATATTTGCATATGACTAAAATGGTTTCAGACCGCTGGTACATTCATTCATGCATGCAATCGATTAATCAGTCATAGATATTCAATAAAAGATCTTATTATTGATATACATTATATCATGATACTATTGTTCTATTCTTAACACTATATTCGTCATAGTACAAGCAAATGCTAGTGTTTTTTTCTATCTGGTTCTCTATCTGGTTCTGAATCTGGTTCTGAATATAAATAAAATAAGTTGAAAAAAGACCGTATAAAAATGATTTATGTATGAAAATCTGCTTCGTGGGCATGGCAATAGGACAGAAATAAAAAGTTTATATCATTGCAAAGGAAGGAGTTGACAACTTAATATTGTTTAAGAAACTGACGTCAAATTTTCAATACATGTTAACATGTAGAACAAACTGATATCTGTAACAAAACAAAACCTAGCCGTGTCATAGTCGCCAGCGGTCCCTGGTGGCCATAGTCACATAGCAAACAATAAGGTTTTAATGTGGCCAATCCATGATAAAATGAATATGTTTTAAGTTTGTGCATTCAGACATCCCAGAGAAGAGTGAGAGACAAACAAACCCACAGACAGGACGATCCGACTATGGACAGTGCAAACAATGGGTTAAAATTAAGTGAAATCAGTCCTACTTGGTAAATTATCTATTCATTAGAAGTTAATTTTTAGTTTGCAATACCATATTTTCATTTGTAATCAACAAAAAAATTTTATGTTATGGACAACTTTAATGATTAAAGTGGCCTATATTACACCAAAAAAGAGAAAACCCGAAATTTTATACCTTGTGACCTTCAAATTTTGCGATGGCATCTACCCACATCTTTTTACCTCCTAACACTGGACAGGTCCCGGATGGATCTTTACAAATAAATCTCATGTGCAGAAGTATAGAGGAGAAAACGCTACAAACTGGTTACTGCCTTTTGTTATTAAGCATATATATCATGGGGTCCCCGTGTCCCTATCTTAATCCACCCATGCCTGCTTGGGAACGAAGCGTCTTTTTAAAGTTCATTCTCGTAATTTCTATATAAATTATCATGACAACACATTTAATGAATTACTCTGTACATGATTTCAGTATAGGTCGCCCTGTGTTTATTAGCAGAAATAGAGGATTACAGGCCAAGCTTTAATATGTCATATCCTTGCTGTTGCTGTTATTACTTAAAACATTAAGAAGGAATATTTTCGAATCACACAATCTTGAAAGCTGGATGTTAATTATGAAAACAAATAATTTTAAATAGAACTTGGTTACTGAAATATATAAAAAGCAAGTTTGAATACTTATTGAAGCAAATGATAGAGTTTACCTGGAGTGATCCTCTGTTGTCTTGAGTAGTGTCTTATTTTGAGTGGTTGAACTTTATAATTCACCTTGCTTACCAAGCAGAGCGTGGAGTCTTCCGATATTCCCGCATCCAACCTCGGCGACTTTTGTATGTTGCGTTTATAAATCAACCCCGTTATGTAGAGGCGCGCGTCGTTGATGCGTTCATGTGAACCCAGCGTCATAATTTATACGGTTACAAGTATGAAGCGTATACAGTAAACGGTACTAAGTACAGAAAGTGACCTTCACTATCTACAGGTTTTCGGACATATATGATCATGCATATGCATTTCTTGGCCTGAATTCGCATTGTGGGCCTTAATAAATGCACAAATCGTCTTTATTTTAGTTTTTAACGAATATCCAAGCGACACCGTGTTTTTACTGCATTAATCTGTTCCCGGGGATTTCGGTTCTTAAGTTCATCTCTCTCTCTCTCTCTCTCTCTCTCTCATTATACCCAGGTACTAATTTGATAATAATCCAATATATTATCTGAATCTCTTTCAACTTGTAATAATGAAATATTGTCTTACATCTGGTCTTTATCTCATAATATTTTTTATCTTAAATATAATATGATCTGATAATTTAAAACAAAAAATTGCTTTTGTTAAAGAGATTTGATCATGTTTATTCTTTCTCTCTCTCTCTCTCGCTCTCTCTCTTTATCTCTCTCTCTTAAAAATTTCCAACACTGCCCAGCCACAGTACCAGGCCTTAATACCATAGTTACTATTTTGGAGTCATAGTTAATACTATAGTGAGATAGAGGTGGCCCTGGGCTTTACTCTTGAGTCGACTTTAAATGTCCTGTTATTGCACCAGACCCCTCGGTCCACCGTGTTTCCAAAAAAATTGACGTTCCAGAATCCGGATCATATGCCGTTCCACTAAAATATTCTTTAGTAGCCCTTTCTCGCAATTCCCTGACAATTTCATGAGATATTGCGTAATATTGAGTTATATTGTGAATAAACATACAAACACCCACACACATGAGAAACGGGGATGGACCCATACACTCCTGGCAGAGGCAAACATAATGTGGACCTGGATGGCCGTTCATTAAAGTTCATTTAAAACTAATGACGGATTAAGCAATTTGGCTATTCGTTTTGATAAACGACATGTTCAGTGAGAACATAATAGTTCAAAATATATGAAGGAGGAAAAGTAGACCTGTGTCTATTTTTTTTAAATATGCTTCAGCGTGATAGATGTGAAGCAATTTATAAAGTTCATTCATTCACTATGTCTGACGTAGCTGCATGGGGCGTATACTAGCTCCATGCAATCCATTATTTGATTACCTGTGGTACATATAAATAAAATCGTAAATGAGACAATCAGTTTGGTCCCCATGCTAAGACCTTTCTTAGGTGATTTCCACTGAGTACCATCAATGACAATCGCGCCTCATGTGCTGCGTGCGTATTTGGACGCATTTTAAACAGTATAGTTAATCACGTCGTGTCCACACATTCTGATCTGGTCTGACCAAACCTCGGTCCCTGAAAGTACTAATAAAAGACATATGATGACATTTTTGTTTAAGGCTGGCAACCACTTAAACTGGTAACTAAAAAAATTGTCCCCATGCATGGTCCAAGGTTTCAGAAACACCCAGTTGCTTAAGCGGCCTTTGGCCTTCAAAGTCAAAAGTCAAGGTCAAATGTGGTAAGATTTTACTTTGTCTGTACGCAAATTACCCATAGCTCTAACCAAACATTTGAATTTTTTTGAAATATGCTAAATTTTAATCATGGAACAAATTATATATTTGAAGGATATTGTGAAAACAAATGCGAATTAATTAGTATTGGGTGTTAAGTGAACACAAGGACGTAAGGTTTTTTTTTCGGAGATAACCGCCTCCATTTTTTAATGTCAGCTTCACTAATTATATGTACATTTGCAAAATTCCTTTCCGGTTCTGGACTTCGTGACAGGCAGTATCACACGCTTCGTCTCATTTTATATCCTGGCGTTAACCAGGCCCGGTGACTATTGTACCTGCAGGCCCTGGGTGTGTAATCTTCCCCTTTGCTGGGTCATACAACAGAGAACCCCAGAAAGGCGCACTCGTTTGTGAGTTAAACAAGGCCTTTGGGCACGTCCTTTTTATTTAGCGTAAAGAGCGCTAAACCTGGATGGGGGCAGATCGTGAATGGGGGCAGATCCTCGGCTGAGATTCGAATTCACGGTCTCCAGGCTCTGAGAGCAGTGCTCTACACCTGACCCACAGACGCCGATCACAAGGACGAAGTAAACCTTTAGTCAGTTTTAGGTTGATGCAAGTGTAAGGTTCAGTATTAGCATTTAGTAAAAAAACATATAGGGGAGTAATTTAGAGCAGTGGTGTCAATTTAGTATATTTTCCTGATTTTTTTTTTAATTTGATATAAGTATTCATATCGGGTAGGGTAATTGTTTGATTCACTTAATGCCAGTAAGTTTGTCTTTGATCAGGTGTGACGTATTTATAGATCCAACAACTTATTTTACTAACAAGTAAAGTCTCTGAACCAAGCAACACGTGACATGGTAACCTATCACTTCACAGTCTCATCCGAGTGGCTGACTGAGAAACACCCCCTTAAAAACATTTAGTTGGCATTTAGATGAAGGTCTGGATTCTGTTGTATTTTCATACCAATTATTGCAAACATACTTTTTTTTAACTTTGTGTCATAGTGTTACCAAACACTATTAGAAAATTCCAGGGCAAGGAAACCAACCAAAAAACTACAAAATATATATATCCACATATTATTTATAACACTGTGTACCGTGTCTTTTTAACATATATATTCAAAATTGCCTTTATATTAGAATTTTCTCATCAAGTTATACGAAAATGACACTCTGACAGATGGAAATATCACATTTTTTAATGTTAAAATGCACAACATTATGTATATAAATACTGGCGTTATATACAGCCTAGATATGTCAATCGATGCAAGAAGACAGTGATAGTCCATAGCTTTGACAAGAATTATTGTTTATTGGTATGATTATAGGTTGCCCTGAGAAGAATCTAAATAAAATAAATGAACATGACCAAAGGTATTTACTTCAAACATCTTTAGACCTGAAAGAGATAAAACATCCATTCTCTTTCAGCAAGACATCACCAGAACATGAATTTTACACCCTCTGCATCTTATAACCGCTAATTTATGATAATATATTAGTGCATAAATTAAATATATCCTTTCTAATTATTCAGTCAGTGAACCACTAGAGGGTAAGATCAAGTACCACGCGGCACCTGAGCAAGCACACGTTGATATTATTAACCAATGGATACATAATTTTGCCCCATAATCACGATCCGAACCGTTGATCATTACTTATTGCAAATTAGCTGATTGTATATTCACCGAACGAGAGGGGAAGACCAATCATCTACCTAAATAAGCTGTTACATGGAATTATAAAGGTGTGTTTGCAATGACAAAATAACATAACTGTATACACTATCGATGCATCTATGAAAGAAATAACAAATGATTTGATTCAATTCGATCCGTTAAATGAACCACTACAACAGAAAACTTTCAGAATCGTTATAATTACTTTCAAACGGTACTTTGGTTCAATTTTTATAAGTTTTGTACGAAAATATGTACCATTTGTATGATCTCAACGTCATCAGAGGACTGTGACTTAGTTATTGTATTGCATGTTCTAGTAGGGAGTGTAACTAGATGATTGTTTTGATAATTCACTGTACATTTAAAAGGAGTATCATGTTAAAATAGTAGAGACACGTGTCTCGTTTCATGTTAATTTCAGTGCATTTTAATTCCGTGTGATCCGTCTCTGTTTGGCGGTCTCTATAAAAACGACTGTTTGTTGTAGACTTCAAAGGATGTGGGGTTTCTCAGGGTTTTGTCTCTGGAGGCGTGTCCATATTATGATTCATTTAATAATTGGCAGTCGGCATAATAGGAAGTGGTGATTAGTCAGAAGATGGTCAGGACATGTGTCGTCATCAAGCATAAAAAAAACGTGATTAAGTCGATAATCGGGAGAAGTGCCAGTTCGTGTATCCAAACGATATCTGCAGTCCAAGGGCAGGTCTGTGTGCATCAGGGTTTAGACAGCTGAGAGATGATCTCTATAAGCGTCAATTGTCGGTGTTTGAGGAAGGCCACGGTGAATTCTCTGCAACGGGATTCACAGCGAGTATCGCATTTTTGCCGACGGACTGGTAAATCTGGCAATTTACAACTGTTGTGAGCGCTTCCAGGAACAGACCGAGAACATTAATTAAATACGTAACTGTATAGGTACTTGATATCGCTGTGTGGAAGCATGTTTGGTTATCTAGAGCTGGACGATTCAAGGAGACATCAGCTGTGAAAGACAGTTATTCTCAGTCGAGATAGAATCGCCTGTGCGCTAATTAGTGAATACTGCGTGAACTGTGTCTTGAGGGTTATACCAGTACTTCAACCAAAGACCGTCGGTGGTCGGAACTCCGTGTAACTTAAAGTAGACTGATCGTACTGTGAACACAACGCGAACGTATGGAGATCCGGGCAGCGCAACATTCCGATGTCACGCATGTCATGTGATCAGGAGAAGTGACCAGGGACCTTCTGTGTACTGTGGTTAACAGACTTGGTTGTTTCTGTGATTACTGTAGATTCAGATAATATCGTGGGCTTAAAATTTCGTGGTTTTTGTACAAAACGCATATCGTGGGGTATTTGAATTCGTGGAAAGACAAAGAAAACTAGGAAATTATGGTTATTAATACCTCCATGTGCGCAAGGAAGACGAGCCCGATGTACACAGGTGGTTTGGCTCAGATGCTTATCGCACGGTGCGCCTGTACCGCGGTCAATCAGGTCAGTGTTGAACAAACATGCTCCGCCCGACCCGAGCCTAACAAAGAATTAATCAGCCGTGACCGACACGTGCAGGGCGATACATCGGCTGTTATTTGTAACACCCGATACATCGGCTATCAGTTATAACACCCGATCACACCACGTTAACAGAAAACGTAAATCATCACTTGACCGGAGGAAAAAAATAAACGGGACCGTCCACATGAAGGTTTTTAACTTTTTTTTTATCTAGGCGGTAGTCACATGTGGCGCCTGTATTAATCCCTGACGGGGCGGTGAGACGAGGCACGGTTCGTTCGTCATTCATCATGTCAGCTATATTTGGAGATTATTAAGAAATAATTTGCCTAATAGTATTCGGTGGCGCTTACTTACGCTAACATATATATGTACCACTATCGGCAATATTCGGAAAAAGTACCGCCTTATTTGGAATAAGTGCTCTTTCGCGTCCCGCGGTAATCGCGGTAATGCAAATGAGTTTACACGGCCCTTGTCTTTTAGACCAATAGGTAGCGTAAGTCTCGTTTAATATCTATTGAAAGAAGGTTGAAAAGGCCGGTTCTGAAAAAGCCGTGCCTCGGTAGCTATGGTTACGTACATTGGAATTTGTGTACCGTTCTTGGCGTGTCAGAACTACCGCTTTGCTCGACAGAAATGTGGTATTGTTCTTGAATTTTTCATCCGAAATGCTGATAAGAGGAAAGTACGTTTTCAGTTTAAATTATATTTTGATATTGTTTTATTGTAAAGATATCAGGGGGCCGTGTTCGTACGATATTAGGGGAAATAATTTAATTGACAAAAGAATATTTATAAATCCCATATTTTTATAGTCATTTACGAAAAGAAATTCAGTGCATTTAATGATTGTATCAAAAACAATCATAAAAAAGTAATAAACAATTTTTGTATCTTTATTGAAAATTCAGCCAGCGGTAACAATTATAAATATAAAGTCGACCACCAGCTGCCGTTGAGATACTGTATATCCTCTGACCGTGTGATTTTTTGATCGTTGGAATCATGAATTCGTGGATTATCTTGATCCACGAAAACCACGAAAATAAAATAATTTAAATTTAGATAATGCCAAAAAAGATGGCTGTATATTTGCATTGGGTTATAGCGTTCTATTATGCTGGCTGTTATCACAGCATGCCTTTGGAATGAACTGATAGAAATTTATTCTGAAATATATAAAGGCCTGGGATCCATGGTTCCACAAAAAAAACATATATTAAAGATCATACATAAAACATTCAACAATAACAAAATGTAACAGTATAAAAAGTGATAGCATAATATGCATTCAAACATAATGTTGGGTAGAAACATATTTATAATATCTAAATACCTGCAAAATTTTTTTAAGCCTATATTTCATTTATAGTTTATTATTACTACTACTACTACTCCTACTGCTAATACTAGTAGATGAATGAATAGAAATAACCAAATTTATTTATCCATACGTTCATGTTAACATTCTATTTTATTAAAAAATGACAAAAATGATTTAAACAGCATGCATTTTAAAATGAAAATGAATCCTTTTCACATTATGACATTTTATGACAATGTGAAATATTATTTTCCACAAGTAAAAGATGATCAGATCATTGCATGGTATATGTCCTTGATCAATGTCCCAATTTGTACAGTAACCTACGTCCATTTAACACATTTATGCATACTAGTATTACCTGCTACTTGTGTGGCCTAGCAGGTGCGATGACTACCGATACCTCAAGCAAAGGAAGAGGTCCCATCCCGTTCCCAATACTCCTCAAAAGAACCAATGCATTATTAATTGTTTGATGGTTTGATCAAACTCGATAGAAAAATAATAATTATCACTCAATAAACAGGTAAAAAGAGCACGAATTTAAATTTAACATGGAACCAGTGCGATGAAGATTGTGAGAGTCTTTTGATATAATTAAAGACAAATTAAGCATATAAATTTAACCATTTTAGCTTCATCTGATTTCCTCATTGATTATTCTCCAACCACACTTTCTTATAGCCAGCCTTTCTTGTGTCCAAAATCGTTTCACTTAAAGTTAACCAGGTATCAAAGTTATCGTTTTTCCAGAAACCATCTTCGAGTTCATGGCACTTACACTCCTTACACAGTTATTATACGCTGCAATCCTTATATGAAGCTTTCCACGTGACCACCGCATGCTAAATCAAGATGGTTTGCTGGGTTTAACCACCAGGCCCTGACACAGGGACTAGAATCTGCATCCGAGTAATAAGTCTGAAAGCCGCGATGCCTCTATTTTATTGGTCCGAAATTCTCGGCACTGGTGGTGAAACCAGGAAAACCATGCTACAGCAGAAAGTGGTTGCATGGAAAGACTGAATCGCAGCATATGGCCACCAATTGAAGGAGTGCGCATGGCCCGCGTGGCCTCTCACATTCTATAGGCCTAATGTAACCTGTCCGTCCCGTACAGAATTCAAAGCGGGGGCCCGCTGCGGCTCAAAATACCAGCATATGCCACTCAACAGAGAAACAGCGATCAGTTGCTGAATACGTTGAAGGGGTTCGATGGGAAATGTTCCATAGCAGAGATAGTCATCGTATCCATCACTTAAAAGGGGCGTCAATATAGGGGAGGGGGTTTACATAACCCAACCCCCCCCACACACACACACACAAACACCTTTGGGCAAGGGGGATGGTCAATGTAATCAATCCCCCCCCCCCCACTTTTCAGAGAACAATACTATAATATTGCAAGTGAAATATATTAAATAAATAGAATTAAAGACTTTGGATCCATTTACTAAAAATGTTATATCTCAACCTGGCTTGGAATCCATAAAATTAACATATTTTCTAAAACATTATAATTATTTGAAATAAAATTATATATATATATATATATATATATATATATATATATTAATATGTCACTTAAAGACGCTGAAAAAGGGGTGTGTGTGTGTGTGTGTGTGTGTGTGTGTGTGTGTGTGTGCATACAAAGTCATCCCCCAACACTTGAAGAAAAATTTACGCCACAGCAAAAGATCTCTATGAACCATGGTTATCTTTTAAAAGAATTTTCCCCTGAATAAAATAGTTTTCAATTGTTTGCACTGTAAAGATTTTTTTCGGCATTCCACTTGATACACAGAACATAATGCGTTTAAAAATTATATCTGCGTAAGTATGCGTGTGTGCCTGCGCCTTGCGAATGTGTGTTTGTAAGTTCATGTGCAAATTTTCATTTAATTTCCACTTGTGAACAATTCATATTTTATAGAAACTCAACTATATATTAAACTTGTTTTTTTTATTTTTCTTACGGTCATGGATATAACTTATATGTGCAACTCGTGCATCTCTATGTAAATTGGCTAATACATGTTTCATGGGAAATACCTGTGTATTTTTCATGCATTAATTCAATTATTGCTCTTTTTTTCTTGTATTTAAATATTTTTATATACTTTCTATTTTTTTATTTGGATATCAACGAACACATAATGGTGATTTGATAAAAATACTATATACTCGATGAACCTTTCTATCGCGCCACAGTAATCACGCTCCCCTACAAGCGGTGATGACATCTGCAGGACATATAGGATACTAAATTTCAGTGAGTTACAACAACGACCCCTGGTGAAGATTAAAAAAAAGCATCCCACTTGCTGTCAAATAATAGAAAACAAAGTCCAAATTAACTTTCTTCTTTTATCAGAAGCATCGAATTTGACAAAAATCATGAAACAAATGAGCAAATGAAATAACCTGGTTAAAAAATAATGATGCATTATGGGTAGGGAGTCGCCTCGTTTATAAACAATATGGTGGCCATAAGGGGTTTCCCAGATCACAGCATCAGGATGTAAATAAATCAGGGATCTTCTGCCATCACGTCATACATGGACCACCTTTCTGGATTAAATCCGTACATATTACGTAAGTACTCCTTCCCTACGCCCCGATCTGACCTGGTTATGGGCTCTTTGGGCGTCTGTGGTCCCCGCCCATGGACCACCCAAACAACAACATGAGCAAGATATCATCTCAATTCTCATGATCTCATCCTGTCACTGTCACTGTCACTGTCAGACTACTGAGGTTGTAGCTGGAGCGGTACGACCATATAACACAGGCTACTGGTTGGGTACATTGGAACTAGGGCCAATGGATGTCACATAAATTATTGTTCTTACCATTAAATATCAAATACGTAAATAAGAGATCGCCAAAGCAGTTTCTCCAGTACTAAAGTCCGTCCCAATACGACTTATCAAATAATAGCCTTATCATTCCACTTCCACTTTGTTCCCTGCTCCATTGACCTCTAATGAGATTAAGACTATTTTATTGTAGCCGTCTATGCATTTCCAGAAAAACACATACCTACCCAGCAAGGAGTACATAGCACCAATGTTGTTACATTTGTTTTGAGAGATAGCTCGCTGGCCAAGTAGTCCGCCACGTACGGACTCCATTTATCTGTGATGTGGAGTCTGACCGTCTGGCGGTTCACCCTGCCGTACATGGAGGGACCTGTAACATGAATTACCACTGCTTGTTGTGCGATAGAGAAAGAATCTAGTATTTATATATAGAAATAAACTTTTTATGTATCAAATTAAATTGATATATCACCTTAATGTTCGCCTGTAAATGTTTTTTATTCTTTGTACTGCCGGGGTTCAGTTGTCACATGGCCAACTGGACACCGCTGGAAAAGGAATCCCATGCAAATTAGGTGGGCAATCCATGCAAAAGATGAATTCAGGGGGGCTTTTCCAAGGAATGTCAGTGCCGTGCACTAGAATAGACCATATTTGCATAAGCATACTTCCCATCATACATCGCGTGTTGTCAATGATGCTAATTTCCTATTGGCTGTTCCAACTTGAAGGCTCACAGCGGCCCGACGGAGACGAAGTAATATCTGACTTCATTGAGAGTAAGTGCCCATACTTTATTACATACTGATCATTCAGCAAAAGTTTTGGTCCCAACGGAGTCTAAGCATCTGTAACAATTATAAGATGTGGAATTTGTTTGGTGTCCTCTCGCTTCACAAGGGATATACGTGGCTGAGGCCAAGCAGTCTGCGTACATCTGAAAATATGTGATAGGATAAAGATTATTTGTAAAGAATATTTGTAAAACAGTTCTCCCGAAAAAGCATGCGGACAAGGGTTTTGGAATGGACTATAGGGAGTAGTAGATGGAGGAGAAAAAAAAATTGTCTGGGGTAGCTGTAAGCCCATTTACGCAGGCAAGCGTGAAACAACTGGACTATCATTCGCAAGGACTGAACTGACTGTCCTCATGTTATTAGCTACTCATTATGAACACTATTTACTTAATGTGAGGTAACAATAAATAATAGGTTACTATTATATATATGTATGAGGATGCACAGCAGATTAGTAACTTATTATTTAAAGGTGACAAAGACTTTGAATGAAAGAAAACCTGTAACTGAATCAGCATTCAAGGCAGTTCTAATACAAAATGTGTTATATACAGCAATTTGTCTACAATACAACTTTACATGTTTTTTAATTTTTTATTCTTTTAAAAAATTTATCAACAGTCTTCAAAGAAAATTTCATAGTTAATTTCAGGTTGATGAGTAATGTAAATTTTATGCTCAGTGCACAACCTGCTATGCTGAATGAACTTCACAAGCTGGTTGCTAGGGAGTGCTAGATACATGTTTGCCTGCAGTTTTTTAGGCAGGTAATCATTCAGTTCCTCCACACACCAGAGTATCAATTTTAATGATATCCCTTATTCTCGTATGGATTTGTCAACACTTATAGTACTCTTATTAAAAGAAAGGTCATATTACAGTCCTACTTTGTTGCTGTCACAACTGGGTTTTACCCACTTCCTAGTTTCTACAAGTTTTCATTTAAAATTTCTGAACAACTGCTCATATCAGTATCTTAGATTCTGCATTTTTTCCAGATAACTTTTATACCTCTAAACTAATATCAAAGTTCATGAAGTGTTCTGATGTTCCAACCGGAAAATAACAATACTGATTCCAAATGACCTAAATGATCCAAAATACGACAAAATAGTTCATGCAGTGTGAAACATGTTCCACATCTGAGAGGGGAGTAACAAACATTGTGGCTGATGATGCGCCCAGATTTTAAAGGGGCCCAATTACCTATAAAGCATGTTGAGTTAACATGAAAAATAGCTTCTTCCCTTTAGAATTATTCTGTGCCTACCAGAAAATTCCCTTGAAACCATTTGCTTTCTCCTGTAAACAAATGTTAAAAACAGTGGGCCAGGCACGATGACAGGTGTCAACATAAAAACAAGGTGTGGGGCAGTGTGCATCACTGAGCCAAAACACATGTCAATCAGAAGACGCCTGGTCTGACCCACCCAAAAAATGTAATACTTGTTTCTAGTGGGTGAAACATCGCCTCTTGCCTCAGACTGTGTTTACCAACATGCAGAGCCATAACATAGTGTTAACAGCAGTATATGAGGAAATGAGACATGTGCTTGGATGGTTTTGCTGGGAATCATTTGTAAAAAACAAAACTGAACTTATAGTGTGGAAGAATAGGCATGATTTAGCTCTTGATTATGTCCCTTTAAGGGAAAATACTTTTGGACTGTGGACAAAGAATGCAAATGCAAAAGTACCTAATTTTCTGCTAAAATGTTTAAAAATGATCATGAATAGAGAAGAAGATGAAAATATATAAAATAAAGATAAAAAAATAAATTAAAATTGTACTGGTATATTTTTATAATTTCTAAATAAGCAACCTCCTGCAATATTCACATGTAAATTTTGTTTTGTTTTGAGCACTTAGAAAATACCACTTGTGTAAGTGTTCAGGCTGCAAATGAAAAACTTTTCATTGCACCTTAAAACAGAATTAACATTGTGCACCATTTTTCCTTGTCACCATAGAAATATGAGGAAAATTGGCCCTGTCAGTTCTTCAGAACTGCAGAAGATTTACTTTTAGGAAGATATCTCAGTAATGAGAATGCATGGAATGCTTTGAAATGTAGTTACTTAAGCTTATTGAAAATAGATAGCCCTTTCAGCTTTACAGGACTAGTGGTGCCATTTATATTTCCTTTATTTTTACATATTTTTTATAATACTTTCTAATTTTTCCAGACTTTGAAATCACAATTGGAGCCCTGCAAACATCTTTATATTTAATGTACAAATTGGAAGAAAGTGCATGCTTTACAAAAAGCTCCTCAGGCAACGGAAATCTTGCGCATCTAAAGAAGTTTCTGATATAAACACTGCCTGGTATGATAGGTTATGATAGACTTAAGCATGAGGTTGCGGGTTGGTGTCTGATGAAAAACACTGTACATATGATGCAACTAGCAGCCAACCAAATGCCAGTTAACAAAAACATCGACAGGCAACATGTTCTACCAATAGCTGCGCTTCAAGCGCCACTTGATGACTGATTTATGGTTATTCTTAGTTAATAATAGGTTGAATTTTGCTCCCTCGGCATTCTCGCATGATCGAATGATTATAACATTAAGACTAAGTGAGCATAGCCATGTATCTGTTGCCAGCAAAACAGATACCAGCCCAGTGAGGTGTGCACGGAGCCAGTGTTGTTACAAATTCGTTTGAGTGACAGGCCGTGTATCCTGTGTGCACAAGGACCTGTGCCAACCATCTGTCGGGCCATTCTCTTTGAGCTTGTGGCTTGTTCAAATGGTTATTGTGGCAGTGAGCTGTCACTCAAAACGAAATGTAACAACACTGGCTTGGTGGAGTCTCGGTGCATTCCTCGCTTGTCAGGTATCCGTTTTGCTGGCAACACATCCCAAAAATAATGTAGATTCCTTGTCGCATCAGTTGTGTGTTACATTTGAGGCATTATTTACACACAATCAAGAGGACGACCAATATTTATAGAATCAGTTTCTAGTCTAGCTCATAGACAATGGCCTCTTCAATCCCTAAAACGATTTTGCCAACAGCATTTATATTTGATATAAATCTTAATCATTTGACCATTTCAGCCAATCATAGAGAATGTTACTTCCAGCACGGGGTCTCATCTGATGGGCCTAACATACAATGCTCCCCTCTCTGTAGGGACCCAGAAAACAAGGCCAAAGCAAACAGCGCTTGAGATAAAGGTAGTAGGCCTATAGGAAAAAAGCTGCGTAAAGAGCGACGACTGCGTAGATGTACAAATGTTTCTATCACATTGTAAAATTTTAAGAATATTTCTTGGGAACTGTTCTACACATCTATTGCAGCCACAATTGCAAAATATATTTCATTGATAAAAACTAAGTTGATAGAATTTCTCGATGTCACATATCTGCTGAGGATCACAACCCCTGGGTCACTGGTTAGCTTGCATAATTGCATCTTTTGTAAATTGTTATCTTGACAAAACATTGGCTTAGGATCTGAACTATGATGTACCTTTACATTACCTTAAATGTAACCTTTTATTTTGTTCATATTTGTCATTTAATTGCCACTTTTGCCAGAAAGGGTATTGTCCATGCTTGGATTTACCAGTGGCATTTACCAGCCAGGCACTTACCACCAGCACTCTTAATTTTTAGCTCAGCTTACTGAAAGTCATCTGAGCTATAGCGATCACTCTTTGTCCGTCGTCCGTCTGTCCGTCCGTTAACCAGGCACAAATCGTAACCGCTGAACCTAGAACCTTGTAACTTGGGATTCTGAGAGGTCCATGAAAAATCTCCTTAGAAACCAGAAATTAGGTCTCTGTTACCCATATCCTTCGAGCTATGGGGCCCCAAAGTACCCCCCAGAAAAGTCAAAAATTTCATACAAAAACTTCAATATCTCATTAACTACTTGACTGATGGTCATGATTTTTGGCATACATATTGATCATGAGATGTTCCATCACTTCCTGCAGACTGGTGGCGCCACCTGTATTTTTCGATTTTTTACAAATTTTTTTCTCTATTTTTGAGACCTTTAAAAATGTGAACATCTGTTAACAAGGCACAAATCGTAAAGCCTAGACCTAGAATCTTAATTCTTGATACACTGAGAGGTCCATGAAAAATCTCCTTGGAAACCAGAAATTAGGTCTCTGTTACCCATATCCTTCGAGCTATGGGGCCCCAAAGTACCCCCCAGAATAGTAAAAAATTTCATACAAAAACTTCAGTATCTCAATAACTACAACACTGATGGTCATGATTTTCGGCATACATATTGATCATGACCTGTTCCATCAGTTTCTGCAGACTGGGTGCACCACCTCTATTTTTTTTAAATTTTTACGATTTTTTTCTCTTTTTTTGATACCTTTAAAGATGTGGTTATCTGTCAACAGGGTACAAATCGCAACAACTGGACCTAGAATCTTCATTCTTGTCATGCAAGAAGGCCCATGAAAAGTGCCTGTGGAAACTTAAAATTAGGTCTCTGTTACCCATATCCTTCAAGCTATAGGACTCCGAAGTATCCCTCAGAATAATGGAAAATTTGATACAAAAGCTGAAGTATCTGAACAACTAATGGGGAGATCACCATGATTCTTTGCATGGATATTGATGTTTGTAAGTGTTTTTATTAGTTTCTGCAGACTGGTGGAGCCACCTGTATTTTTGTACCCGCCAAAACGAAGTTTTGTGGATACTATGTTTTTGACCGGGTTCCTCCGCCGTTTCCGCGTTCCTTTCCAGAGAGCTCCTCTGGGACTTGATTCTATCAGCTTTCCAAGCTCATATCTCGGGAACCGTTTGACTGATCAGGAAATAAAATTTATACTAATGAAGCCCTTGGATAGCTCTATAACATACACAAAAAATGGTGGCGCCACCTGTAACCATGTTTGCACAGTGTCCATCTGTTCATCTGCCTTTGGTTAAAATCACTCATATCTCTGCAGTGAATTGACTAATTCACCTGAAATTCGGCATGCGTATACATCCTGGATAGCTTTCTTGATTTTATGACAGGTGGCGCCACCTACATTCCCTTCACGCTGATGACATCCAAGCTCATATTTCGGGAACCGTTTGACCCATCGGGCCAAAATTTTGCATGTATATAGATCTAACATAGCTCTTTATCATACACTAAACTGGTGGCGCCACCTGCAACCATTTTTGCACAGCGTCTGTCTGTTTGTCTGCCGTGCAATAATGTCACTCATATCTCGGCAGTGGTTTGACATATCTGCCTAAAATTTTGCAGTTTTATACATCCTGGATAGCTTTCTTGATTTTATGACAGGTGGCACCACCTACATTCACGTTCATGCTGATGACATCCAAGCTCATATCTCGGGAACCGTTTGACAGATCGGGCCAAAATTTTGCATGTGTATAGATCTAACATAGCTCTTTATCATACACAAAACTGGTGGCACCACCTGCAACCATTTTTGCACAGCGTCTGTCTGTTTGTCTGCCGTGCAATAAAGTCACTCACATCTTGGCAGTGGTTTGACATATCTGCCTAAAATTTTGCAGTTTTATACATCCTGGATAGCTTTCTTGATTTTATGACAGGTGGTGCCACCTTTATTCTAGTTTATGCTGCAGACATCCAAGCTCATATATCGGGAACCGTTTGAACGATTGGGCCAAAATTTTGCATGTGTATAGATCTCACATAGGTCTTTATCATACACAAAACTGGAGGGGCCACCTGCAACCATTTTTGCACATTTTGCACAGCGTCTGTCTGTTGGTCTGCCGTGGCCTAAAATCACTCATTTCTCTGTAGTGGTTTGACATAACTGCCTATAATTTTGCAGGTTTATACATCCTGGATAGCTTTCTTGATTTTATGACAGGTGGCGCCACCTACATTCTAGTTAACGCTGCACACATCCAAGCTAATATCTCAGGAACCATTTGACCGATTGGGCCAAAATTGTGCTTGTGTTTAGATCTCACATAGGTCTTTATCATACACAAAACTGCAACCATTTTTGCACAGCGTCTGTCTGTTTGTCTGCCGTGGGCTAAAATCACTCATATCCATGTAGTGGTTTGACTTTTCTGCCTAAAATTTTGCATATGTATACAACTTGGACAGCTTTCTGGATTTGTGGTAGGTTGCACAACCTACATACACATTTAGGCTGCAGACATCCATGCTAATATGCAACATACCTCACTCTGTTTCCCCTTGCCACTCAACCCATGCCTCACTTCACTCTGATTTTGGCAGATACACGTAGTCACTTGTCGGCTACCCGTATTCCAGTTTTTAAAGTTTACACATTTTTTCTCTACTTTTCAGATATATAAATACAGACTAAATCTTGGCCTGTTGGTTAATCTGCTTGATGCTTCAGTTGAATGGGTATCTACCATTCTGATGATAAAATTTCCTTTTGTGAATCTCTTCCCAGTCAGCTGAGCGTCATGACCCATGGGTCACTTGTTATGTCTTGTGACATATTTAACATTGGGGACCAGTGACGATGAAAATTTCTTAAATAGCCGCTGTAAATTTTCATTAAAATATCCAAATGTATAAGAACCTGCCGTCCTGCCCTAAGTTGAACTGGCTTCCTTTTAAATGTCCAGTTTAACTATTTAGGGACCACTTGGCATAAATTTACGTTGTGACTTCAATCTCATTTGTAAATTGAAAGATGATACATATATTTGATGGATTTTCATGAAACTAACCATAACTTCTAACAAATACATTATCTCACCAGACTTAAATCACTTGATTATCGGCAAAATCCATGCATATATAATGAGGTCAGAGGTCATGAGGCTACCTTGTCATGTCACAGCAATAACATATATAAATCAGGAATATGATGGATTTTGATGAAACTCAACAGAAATTTTACCCAATATAATATCTCACCTAACTTCGGCCTAAATTCTATTCCTGGCAAGATTTGTCACATTTAATGAGGTCAGAGGTCACAAGACACAAGATGGGCATATTATTCACGTTTGTTATGCTCCTTTTCTCAGATATTTCACAAAAAGTCATCAGAGCTTTAGTCATGGTCCTTTGTCAGTTGCCCAGGCGGATGTCCATTAACAGGTCACATTTTGATCCCATGAGACCTACAAATCCAAAATTTGACATAGAGTTAGATGTTCCTAAGTTCTCATACCAAACAAGAAACTGGGTCACTGCGACTTCCTTATTTTATGAAATTAAGGAAAAACCTCTTTTTTTACCAGTAAATACCCATTGTTACACTTCAAGACAGCTGTTGTTAGTATATTCATATTTGATATAACCATTCTTGCATATGTTTCCTATGTACATGCCAGAAATAAGGTCAATATTATGTAAATCTATGAAGTTATTGGTCCAACCATAATGCACTTTGTAAAATATCAGTAAATATTTTTACTCACCAAACATTATAATTTGCTTAGTTAGAGAGTTTATTTCAAGCACATATCTATATTCAACTTAGTTCTTAGTGTTTGCCAGAAATGATATAAAAATTTTGTAATTTTTTTAAGTTATTAGCATAAATGTAATTTCCTTAAATTCATAACCTTAAATTTTGCCCAAGTTTGACTATAGTATTTTTTTTCCTGTATGTACATTTGCTTTCTCCTGATGGACAGATAAGGTATTAAACTAATAAAATTTGAAATTTAAAAGGAATTAGTGAACAAGGGTAGCTTTTATTCAAGTTTTTATACACTATGTCAAATGTTGTTTACATCATACGAACCAAGACTAGTGGTCTACAGTGAGAGATGCATCCCTCACCTATGTTAATATTGTTATGTAACTGCTTCACTCAAGGCATCTCCTTTGATGCAGCTTAGAGCTGCTAGGCTTCCACTCTGCCCTCCCCCCCCCCCCCCCCATATGGACAGGATGCATTATAAAATAATGTATGTTTTCATTTTCTATATTAAATCCATTCGTTTTCTAGAATCACAAGGGGTTACTATGATTAAGGTGGACACTTGCACATCACACAAAGTGATGTATTGCTATAATAGTGTGGATGTTCATAATATGAGGAATTCCTTGCTTCAGTGGAGTTAAAATTTTGGTTTCTTTTTAACATGTGAAATTGAATATTAATTTCAGTATTAAATCATACTTGAGATAGTAATAGCAATTAATTAGCATAATGATATTGTTTCTCCCTCATTCAACCAAATGGTGTGTATGCTTGATTTGAAAAGGGAATTTTTAATATATTGAATCTTATATTTAGTTAAGCATGTACTGAAAACTCCAATATACAAAACATTTTTGGAAAATGGTTCAAAGAATAATCTTGAAGATGCCATGTTGAAACATTATGCTTTTTAAGTGATATTTTCTTTAAAGAAACTTTTAAAGTCATTTAAAACATTTTGTGTTTTACAAAATAATAAAATATATAAATATGCATAATTTTACTTAATATGAGCCGGCTATGGTTAAATACTGATGCAACTTACAATTTTTTATTTAACTTATATTTTTCAGGATTTTTTTATTCAAATTAATAAAATTTGTAAATAAAAAAAATTGAATATGATAAAAACTGTTCATGCAAAAAACGGATTACAATAAAAATTTCTAATTTTTCCTTATTAATAATTAAATCATAAAAGGGGCTCAATCACCTATCTGATCTTTAAAACTAAAGGTAATCCCTTGGAGCTTTTATAAAAATAGGCCTGAAAATGTTTGCAATTTATTTCCATCATAAAATACATAAATACTCACACCAACATGGTACAGGTTTTGGCAAAATGCTCAGACAGTCTTCGGTAAAGGATCCCCTGTCCTGTTTGCACAGCTGGATTACAAGATAGAAATCTCAAGTGACAACGTCACTGACCTACATTAGTATAACCACAACATCTTTTTATGTTAGTTGTAGCTATTTGTTGTGTTTGTGTGTGAAAAGCTACAGCCCCCCCCCCCCCAAGAAAATATGATGTGATTGTTTATTTGGCACTTTGATCTAATGTTATCCATTGCACCATACAATTATGAAAAAGAGTACAAATTATATTGTACAATATTGCCTTATTTTGTTCGTTGTGAAAATATTAATATTTAGACTGATGTTAAAACATTGCTATCCAGATAAAATAATTAACAGATTAATTTGACATTTATCAGTAACCACCATTATAAGAAACAAAGGACCCATAGGTCACGGCGCTCAGCTGAAGTTGACCTTGAAGTTAAATTCTTAAATAATAACAAACTGAGAAAAATGTATGAGATGAGAGAAAGAAGAGATAATATAGGGCATGGTTGATATGACTGGTTTGAATTGATGAGTAAGGAATCATCGCAGAATAGTATTTTGTGCTCTGACAATGTGTTTTCTAATTGAACCATGTGAGTAGTTTATAAACATAAGATCTATACCATTGCCATGATCATTGGTTGGGAGTTGGAGTGACAACACCTCTGCATATATACATACAGGATATGAGATTTACATGTGTGTGTGGGGGGGGGGGGATGGAAGATTTGAATTTTACTGTATACCTGTGACAGCAAGTGTGCTCAACCAGTGTTGCATTACTAAAAAGATCACCAGCAGGGCTGGAATAACCAGAAGATGGCTTCCTTGGGCTTGCCAATGCCAGTGAATACAACAGGGCATCCAAATAAAAAATCTCTAGCCAAACTTTTAGCTCAGCTGACTATATAGTGATCACTCTTTGTCTGTCTGGTTGTCCATTGGTCCGTCCATTAACAGGGCACAAATTGTAACCACTGGACTTAGAAACTTCTAACTTGACATCCAGGTAGGTCCATAAAAAATCTCTTTGGAAACCTGAAATTAGGTCTCTGTTACCCATATCCTCTGAGCTATGAGGCTTGTAAGTACCCCCCCCCTTAATAATTGAAAATATGATACAAAAGCTCCAGTATCTGAATAACTTATGCATTGGTTGTAATGATTCTTGTTTCAGTTCAGTTCAAGATCTGTGTCTTTGTATAAACAAGAGTAATGTTTCATTGCCCACAGCATAACACTAATGATCTTAAGTGTCCAACCACAACATCACTTGACTCTTGCAGATCTGGTACTTGACACAGTGAGATGTCTTGGTTGACTTTTGTGCAACCAGGAAGTTAACATTTTGAATGTGGAAGCCAGATAAATTAGGGCAGGGTCACTTTGTGTATCATGTGTCTGTGATTAGATTAGAAAATTGACAGACATAAACACAGGGTGTTAAGGTCAGGGGAATGTTTATGTGTTGGATGTGCAGCACTTTGAGCCTTTATCTCCAGGCTAGATAAGGTATGTTGAGGGTCTATCTATTTGATTGTCTTTAGGACTATTTTAGATACAAATTAAAAGTGGTAAATGTGGTTGTGTGCACTTCCAGTATTTCCTCCAGTGTGGTGCAACATCATTTTGTGATAGATGGTATTCACACATTTATAAATGTTCTTACAACACGCAGTTGATTTGATTTATTCAGTGTTACCACCCTCAGTGTTTTGGCATCAAATTTACTTAATTTTGTTCTTTGACCAATAGTCCTTGAAATCTGAATTTAAAAATTCTTTAGGTACATATGAAACCACTTAATCATAAATGCTTTCATACAGGTAGTTAAATCTTGTAGAATATTCTTTCTTGGGAGCTCTTCCACACATTTGCTGTCTGCAGAGATTTTAGCTAAACTTGGATATAATATAATTTGTAAGGCACTGCATTGGGCATGTAACTATAGCAACCAAAACAAGCCCACTGGTTGTGCACCTATGTCTGGATCAGCCCCAGCATTTACTGAGGTCTTCCCTGGTCATATCCTACCCCTCCACTAAATTTCATGGAAAACAGTTTAGTAGTTTTTGTCATTATCGTGCTGACAGTCAAACAGACAAACAAACAACAGATAAAAACATGACCTTTTCATTGGTGACTAGATGTTATAGTTAAGTAGTAGGTAAAATTTGTTTGCTTGGATATGACGTACTGGGTACCTCATTATGAGGTATGTATTATGTGCAGTTATTTGATAAAAAAGTGATTGATCATAAAGAAAGGGTGTTTGTTGTTAGTAAGGCTATGTAGTGAACATTTTTTTTTAAATCATTCCAGTGGGTTGAGATAATTCAAGGAACTTTGAAAGTAGCTTATTAGTGGCAACATAGGGCAACTTCACAATAAATAAAGCACACCTAAGCATGCAACTATCCAATCAAGTAGATTATATTATATACATCCTGTTCTATGAAAATGGAATATAATTTAAGTGGGTGTGATCATTTTAGTTATATCAAGAGAGCGTGACAGCTTATATTTTTCAGTTGTAGGAGAGATGAAATGTCACTTTTCTATATAAACATAGACAAATAGGCACAAGAGATGGATGATACTATGGTTTCTGGTAAACAGGTTTATTTTGATTTGGTGGGGAAAATATTTATCTAAACATTGCAGTACATATTCTGTATATCTGTTGTTTTGGATATAGCCAGAGGTCGACTGGTGCATCAGTGTCATATTTCATGGCACTAGATATTTGTTAATTTAAATAACCAGAGGATGTTCTTCATCTGGGCTTATTATGGCTTACAAAGGACAATTCCATTGGTGACTTACAACCAAACATTGCCATCAATATGGTAGCTTTTTATTTTGTTGAAAAGAAAATATGTTAAAAGATCATTTTCGACTATTAGTGATTATTGAACACACCTATCATAGTTGTCTTATTCTATTTAAATCCGCTAGAAGACCATGTATCTGACATATTTGCTGTGACTTTGCAACTTGTTTGCTAAAAGCCTGAACTGGCTGTACCAGGGTAAGACAGGATTATAGGCATTTACCATAAACTTTGCTGTTTTTAATGGCTATTTTCTTCATTTTCAAACCAGATTAGTATTGTATTTAGGAAAACATCAACAAGCCCTGAAGGACAAAGGAGGCATTTTAGACAATGCATTACTCGGTCGGTTTACAACTTCTTACTGATAGGACAGGTAGATATGATGTCCACATGGATCTTTCATGTATCTTGAGTGGAGAACCTTAGGTTATATCTGTGTCGCAAGTGCAACACACTTGTGGGAGGCTCTTTAAATCATTAATGTCTCGTTTTATATATGATTTACTCTTTTATAAAGTTTTAATCTTTAGTATGTTCCTTGGCATCACTTTAATGCAATACAATACATCCTCCATTTCACAATATAACATCTTAAGGTATTCAGTTTCACTGGTTGCCTTCATATATATGTGGTTTAGAGTTACAGTTCTCACATATTTATTGCTTCACAACAGTTTCATTTTCATGATTCCAACTACCGTAACACAAACCAACACAGAGCATACCCTTTATTATTTAAATTATTCAATATTTTCATAAAATCATAGCAGTAAGGCAAGGACCCTGGAGAACATCAACCAAGTAGAAATTTGTGTTCATTATTGGCAGGTAATTTAAAATATCTGATGTTATTTATTGTATTAGTCTTCTGCCTTTAGATGTAATAAACTCAATGATAACTACAGGAAACACAAATGAGGTTGCAGTATAAACTTGATACCTGGTCACCTGTGTTATATATATGGGGTGTCTTATTTCTAAAGAAAAATTTAATTTCTACAACACTTTAGCTTTGATGAATATTGTGAATTTAAAAGGCAGCAGTGAAATTATACTATTTTCTCTACATATTTTAATAAATACTGTCTGGGGTAATACATAAAAGTAAGTTGATACGTTGCCAGTCATTTTAATTTGAGCTGACTTAAGTCAACAGAGCTACTTGTATAACAGTCAGGTCCTGTCCAACTTTAGTCCACCTATCTGGTCACTTAAATTGCACCATTATTGATCACTGGGCCTCAGTGAAGCATTCAGTAACATCTGTATTTATTTTCCAACCAATCTAAATATTTTTTGTAACACCTAGCAAAGATGTAACTGTTTGAAGCTGTGTTCACTATATAAAGCCTGCCTGTAAGTCTGCCTAGTGTGTAATTAACACAATTATTTCGGTGCAAAGATAATCACAACATCAACCATGAACAATAAAAAGACTTGTGTTTAAATGTGTTAACTCTTGAGAATGGAACTGTTATTAATCTTGTATACTGTCGCTTTGATGCATTGCACCACAATGTACATGTAATATACTTATTTAGAGTAGGTTATCTTGATGGGATGTATGCAACATTAATCAGGTACAGCTCTGTATAATTATAGTGATATAGTTGAATGTTTTTTTTTTTATTGTATCAACATGTAAACAAGTTTTTCATAATTTGCACCAGTTTTGGATCAGATAGAAGTTTTACACAGCTTGGTAACGGTGTTATTGTATCCGCCAAAACAGAGTTTTGCTGATACTATGTTTTCAGCTGCACGCCGCCGCCGCCGCCGCGTAGGTTTCCGGAGAACTCCTCCTTAACCGCTGGACGGAATTTTACGAAACCCGGGATTATGTTCGGGTCACATGTGAACTGCTGCGCCCCGATTTTGTTTTGACCTCTGACCTTTCCTCTGCGCTCTGCGTCCGTTTGTGCGTCTGTTTCCACACATAAACCCACATATCTCGGGAACCGTTTGACGGATCAGGAAAATTTTTTTGCACAAATGTAGCCCTTGGAGAGCTTTATAACATACACAAAAAATGGTGGCGCCACCTGCAACCATGTTTGCACAGTGTCCATCTGTTCGTCTGCCTTGGGTTAAAATCACTCATATCTCTGCAGTGACTTGACTAATTCACCTGAAATTTGGCATGTGTATACATCCTGGATAGCTTTTCTGATTTTGTGACAGGTGGTGCCACCTACATTCACGTTTACGCTGCAGACATCCAAGCTCATATCTCGGGAACCGTTTGACTGATCAGGAAAATTTTTTTGCAAAAATGTAGCCCTTGGAGAGCTTTATAACATACACAAAAAATGGTGTCGCCACCTGCAACCATGTTTGCACAGTGTCCATCTGTTCGTCTGCCTTGGGTTAAAATCACTCATATCTCAGCAGTGACTTGACTAATTCACCTGAAATTTGGCATGCGTATACATCCTGGATAGCTTTTCTGATTTTGTGACAGGTGGTGCCACCTACATTCACGTTTACGCTGCAGACATCCAAGCTCATATCTCGGGAATCGTTTGACAGATCAGGAAAATTTTTTTGCACAAATGTAGCCCTTGGAGAGCTTTATAACATACACAAAAAATGGTGGCGCCACCTGCAACCATGTTTGCACAGTGTCCATCTGTTCGTCTGCCTTGGGTTAAAATCACTCATATCTCTGCAGTGACTTGACTAATTCACCTGAAATTTGGCATGCGTATACATCCTGGATAGCTTTTCTGATTTTGTGACAGGTGGTGCCACCTACATTCACGTTTACGCTGCAGACATCCAAGCTCACATCTCGGGAACCGTTTGACCGATCAGGAAAATTTTTTTGCACAAATGTAGCCCTTAGAGAGCTTTATAACATACACAAAATATGGTGGCGCCACCTGCAACCATGTTTGCACAGTGTCCATCTGTTTGTCTGCCTTGGGTTAAAATCACTCATATCTCTGCAGTGACTTGACTAATTCACCTGAAATTGGGCATGCGTATACATCCTGGATAGCTTTTCTGATTTTATGACAGGTGGCGCCACCTACATTCACATTTACGCTGCAGACATCCAAGCTCATATCTCGGGAACCGTTTGACCGATCAGGAAAATTTTTATGCACAAATGTAGCCCTTGGAGAGCTTTATAACATACACAAAACTGGTGGCGCCACCTACAGCCATTTTTGCACAGCTCCTGTCTGTTTGTCTGCCATGGGATAAAATCACTCATATCTCGGCAGTGGTTTGACATATCTGTCTAAAATTTTGCAGGTTTATACATCCCCGACAGCTCTCTTGATTTTATGACAGGTGGAGCCACCTGCATTCTAGTTTATGCAGCAGACATCCAAGCTCATATCTTGGGAACCGTTTGACCGATTGGGCCAAAGTTTTGTATGTGTATAGTTCTCACATAGCTCTTTATCATACGCAAAACTGGTGCCGTCACCTGCAACCATTTTTGCTCAGCGTCCATCTGATTGTCTGCCACGGGCTAAAATCACTCATATACATGTAGTGGTTTGACTTATCTGCCTTAAATTTTGTATATGTATACAACTGGGACGGCTTTCTGGATTTTGTGGTGGGGGGGGGGGGGGGGGGGGCAACCTTCATACACAATTTGGCTGCAGACATCCATGCTAATATGCAACACTTCACTCTATTTCCCCTTGCCACTTAATCCATGCCTCACTGCACCCGTTCCACTCTGATTTAGGCGGATACACGTAGTCGCTTGTCGACTACCCGTATTCTAGTTAAACCATGGTCTTGCTCATTGTTGAAGTGTATGGATCTTGAAATATTTTCAGTATTTATGAATTATATTGGTGTAGCACCTTTCAAGAGTTCTAAACATAAATAACAAGATTGGATTATTTTCCGACATTCTTTCTACAAGGTGCATGAGACATTTTGTCATAAATATTCAAAATTTTCAGTTTGCTTAAGATTCACCCTTAATCTGTAAAACAGTACACACATATATATATAGCAAAGAAGACCCCAAGTTTCATTTATGGAAACACAAGAGAGCAATTAGCTTTGAGGAAAGGAATACCAGTAGTTGATTAAATCTTGACAATAATCCATATTTATGTCAAGGCCCAGATCCTGATCCAGATCAATTCCCGATTGGTCCAGGCCAGATCCCGATCGGGATTCAGTCCAGTCTAAATCCTGATCTTTAATTAATAATAAAGAGAATGACTTCCTGTCTAATCAGTTGAAAGTAATGGCTACCCACACCCCTGATCCAGCTCATAACTGTATCTACTTGCTAACTTCATTCATACAAGGCACTTTTTAGCTCAGCTGACTATAAGTCATCTGAGCTATAGTCGTGGTCCATTGTCTGTCGTCCGTCCGTCTGTCTGTCTGTCCGTCCGGATGTCCATCCGTAAGACTGGCATGTTTCGACACCATTGGACCTACGAATCTGAAATTAGGCATACAGTTAGATGTCCCCAAAATCTCCTATTATGCCGAAAATTGGGTCAAAAGGACTTTGTTCCTTCGAGATATTAAGGAAAAACCTCAATTTTTTATTAGAAATCTATTTTCACACTTCAGGACTGCCTAATATCAAAACCACTCATCTGTTTTTCCTCATATTTACCATAAATATCCTTCTATATTGTTTCTATGTACATGCCAGAAATTAAGTCTGTTAAGTATAAATTCTTTAAGTTATGGGCCCAAACATAATGGACTTTGTAAAAAATCAGGAAAAATATTTACTCACTTAACATGAAAAATTTTGAAACTAGAGTCTATTTTCCCAAGTATATAACTATGTTTAATTAAGATTCAATTGTTTACCCAAAATTAGATCGGTTTTGTAAATTTTTTAAGTAATTAGCTTTAAAATAAAATCAGTACCTTAAATTTTGCCCAACTTTGACCATGGCACGTTTTTTTCCTGTAAGTACCATTGATTTAATTTTCACAGCATGTAAACATAAATATTTAATTTGTTTAAATCTGAAATTTGGAAGTAAAAGCTTGAAAATTAAGCTAGTTATTGATTTTTTTCTTGAGGCTCTATTGTAGTCATTTGCTTTGATTACAGATTACAGATGCAGGGTCCCACTCCAGGTCACTGGAAGTCAGCCTGGCAGTTTTGTGGTAAAAAATAAATAAACATTTGTATGCATGATGTGGTGTTATCTGACAAAATTGGATTTATGATGATGCAATTGAGAACTATGAATCAACTTTTATATTCAGATATATATGTTATATCGAAAATGTATAGAAATATAAACTTAAATTTAAAAAAAAATTGATGTGATAAAAAAATGAGGATTTATTACAAACATTTGTTCATTATTTTCCTGCATCAGCAGAATTTGAGATCAGGCTTTGTTTGCCATGTTTTATGATGTTAATTAGTTATATTTGAACTGTATACATTTCATAAAAAAAACATATATTTAATAATATATATTATACAAAGAAAGATTCGATTGAACAAATGTGTAAACTACTGAAATGTCAACAGTTAATCCAAATGCCAACTAATGATCATGGTAATTGTACAGATCATTTGTTCACAAACTGCTCACATGCTTCAGTTTCAACATTAGGAAACACATGGTCAGGTCACAAAATATTATTTGCAACAATTTCTTGCTCATCAATACAAACCAATCATATAAACCAACCATGGCCTTTATTACCTCTTCCTCTTACACTTTATCTCCATTTGATATTATTTTAGATTTTTACCTTCAAGGTTAACGTCAGCTGAGCACAGTGACCCATAGGTCCCTTGTTTATTACAAATTTATAAAACTTGTAAATAAAAAAAATGAATCAGATAAAAACTATTGATGGAAAAAGTTGATATGCTAAAAAAATAGGCTTATATATAAACTTAAATGCATTATTCTCTTGAAAGTGAAATAAAGGTATTAGTCCATTCTGTCCACTTGCCTGTCCATCTGTAAATTTTTCATATGCATCACAGTATCTCAAAACTGTTACTGTTTTTCTTCATGACAGTCTTGTCAGAGTATTAGTTTGTAATCATATATTTAGAACTTTACTATAACCAAGTAGGAGGGCCCTTTTCCTCTTAGCTTCTCATATGCTTATATAAATGAAAAACATTACAATAGAATATTTTGCATTTGCAAAAATTTCAAACTTCAGCTGAGCCCCGAGACCCATGGGTCCCTTGTTTTTAATATAAATAAAAACCATAAAACCAGGCACTTATGATCATTATTTAAATTTGTGAATTTTGTATATTCTGGATTATCAAAATCATTGTTTGGCTAAAACTACTAGACATGGGGTGAATGCTTTGCAAATGTATTTGAATACGAATATGAATATGTACTGCATTAAAAAATTTTATTGCATAAGAATGGGAATTCAGGTAAAAAATGAAAGTATTTGAATACCAGTGCAGATACTTTCAAAATGTTTTCATGAATGCATTCATGAATATATTCTATAATATTATTTTAATAATCATTTCAGTTATATTTTATTTTAAAAAAAATCATGATTTTCTTATTATTTTTTTTAATAAAAATTATATTGGTACAATATTTGTTATTAAATTTTAAGAAATAGTTAAACTCTTTTATTATATGTGCTGTTTATAAGTTATATGGCCAAGTCAAAATCTGTGTGACAATAGCACTCCATTTGTTAATAAAATAAATGAAATCAGTCCTCTTCCCTGTCTCTAAAGATACTATCAAAATCATACATAAGCTTAACACCAACAACTCATAATACAGCTTATTTTTATTACCACACAAAACCAGCATGTGCCTCATTCCCAAATCATATTTTTATCATATATAACAGCTGAGCGCCTGGACCCATGGGTCCCTTGTTAATTATCAAATCATCAAATCAATGTAAATTATATTTATGAAATATTCTTGTTTATTTTAGGTACAAAATTTAACTGGAATACAGGTAGTCGATAAGCTACTACGTGTATCCGCCAAATCAGAGTGGGACAGGTGAAGTGAAGCATGGATTAAGTAACAAGGGGAAATAGAGTGAGGTGTGTTGCATATTAGCATGGATGTCTGCAGCTGAAATGTGTATGTAGGTTGTGCCACCTACCACAAAATCCAGAAAGCTATCAAAGTTGTATACAAATGCAAAAGTCAAACCACTGGGGAGATATGAGTGATTTTATATCACAGCAGACAAACAGACGGCCACAGTGGAAAAATGGTTGCAGGTGGCGCTACCAGTTTTGAGAATGATTAAGAGCTCTGTGAGATATACACACAGATATATAAAATTTTGGCCCAATCAGTCAAGCTCCCTAGATATAAGCTTGGTTGTCTGCAGCATAAACATAAATGTAGGTGGCGCCACCTGCCACAAAATCCGAAAGCTATCCAAGATGTATAAACCTGAAAAATTTTAGGCAGATAAGTCAAATCAGTGCAGAGATGTGAGTGATTTTATCCCACGGGAGACAAGCAGAAAGAGGCTGTGCAAAAATGGTTGCAGGTGGCGCCACCAATTTGCGTGTGATAAAGAGCTATGTGAGATCAATGCACATGCAATATTTTGGCCCAATCGGTCAAACGGTTCCCAAGATATGAGCTTGGATGTCAGTAGCGTAAACGTGAAAGTAGGTGGTGCCACCTGTCATAAAATCAAGAAAGCTGTCCAAGATGTATACACATGCAAAATTTCAGGTGGATAAGTCTAACCAATGCAGTGATATAAGTGATTTTATCCAAGGCAGATGAACAGATGGACGCTGTGCAAAAATGGTTGCAGGTGGCGCCACCATTTTTTATGTATGTTATCAAGCTATCCAAGCTACATTTGTAGTCAGATATGTGGGTCAATGTGTCAAAACAGACGCACAGATGGACGCACTGGAGAGAGGAAAGGTCAGAGGTCAAAACAAAATCAGGGCACAGCAGTTCACATGTGACCACATGGGTTTCGTAAAATTCCACCCAGCAGTTACGGAGGAATTCTCCGGACATCTATGCCGCGGCAGCGGCAGGCTGAAAACTGTGTCTTGGCAGATACAATTATTTTGATGCATACATACATTATGCATGTAGGTAATACAATACAGAAAAAAGTTTTGTTCATCAAGTTAAACATATAGCAAAGTTTTAATAAAAATCAGGTTGTGCCACAAAAATCAGTAATATTGTTTTATTCCATTAATTAATTCATGTCAGGTATCAGTCCTACTAATGATCACTTGTTCAGCTAACTCTCGGAATTTGAAGTTTGACAAGGCATAAATAAAAGTTTGGTCATGACGATGTAGACTTAAGTTTGAGTTGGCCGAACTAAGGTGATTTTTAGCGAACCTGTGAGCTTATGCGATGGTGCGGCGGTGTCTGTCGTGTGTTGTGTGTCGTGCCTCGTGCGTCATCTGTACGTTAACCATAGCTATCTCAAAAACGGCAGTAGCTAGCATCACCAAATTATTTGCAAATAATCAGTCATCTGAAAAACTCTATCGGATTTTGTTTATTTTTTTTTTCTAAATGCATTTTCTTAGATTTTATAGGGAAAAGCTAAAAAAGCTTTTAAAAAATAAAACTTCTTCAACGAAACTGTCCAGCCAAATTGTCCAATATTTCACAGAAAGGATCCCTGGAACAATCTTTCTCAAGTTTGTTTCAATGGTTCCATTTTGGAGATTTTTGGCCGAGTTACAGGAGGTTGAACTTAGTAATATGTCCAAAAAAGCACACTAGTATTAAAATCTCAGAAACGGCTAGAGCTATAATGACCAAATTTTATACAAATGTTTGTCACATATGTCATATCTGAAATTGAGGTATTGGTGGCGCCACCTACATTGATGTGTTTTTAACCAGCGAAAATGTAATTTTAAAGTCTTCTAGCTTATACACTGATTTATGATGAAACTGTGAAGCTGATTGGTTTAAACTTTACAAGAATTATTCTATGGTAGGGTTCTGCCAGTTTTATAAGAATAGATTTGGTAAATACAGCTTTAAAAAAGCATTGTTGCCAATTGAAAAAGGCTTTCTGTGTTTGAAAACAGATTTGACAACATGCTGAGTTTCAGCAGCCAAGTCAAGAGGTCACTCAGTACAAACAGATGGGGTCCAGACATCACCATGGCAACTGACCTGGCTCTGGTGGGTGTCTAGACAATGTGTCTAGACATCTAGACACAGCGTCTAGACGTCTAGACAATGTCTAGATGCAGATTTCCCAGATTATTGGAACTATATCTTTCAACTGTTTGGAAAAACTTGGTTTGCATTTAAGCAAATCAGGTTTATCATCAGGTCACAGGTACTGCTGCGCCCTCAGTTTTGGTTTACCTCTGACCTTTCCTCACTGCCCAGCATCCATTTTAGGTCTGTTTCCACACATAAACCCACATCTCGGGAACCATTTGACCGATCAGGCTAAAAATTTTGTACAAATGTAGCACTTTGATAGCTTTATAACATACACTAAAAATAGTGGCACCACCTGCAACCAGTTCTGCACAGCGTCCATCTATTTATCTGCATTGGGATAAAATCACTCATATCTCAGCAGTGGTTTGACTTATCCACCTGAAATTTAGCAGGTTTATACATCCTGGACAGCTTTCTTGTTTATACATCCTGGACAGCTTTCTCAATTTTATGACAGGTGGCACCACCTACATTCACGTTTACTCTGCAGACATCCAAGCTCATATCTCTGGAACCGTTTGACTGATTGGGCCAAAATTTTGCATGTGTATAGATCTCAAATAGCTCTTCATCATAGGCAAACCTGGTGGCGCCACCTGCAACCATTTATGCACAGCATCCATCTGTTCATCTGCCTTGGGATAAAATCACTCATATCTCAGCAGTGGTTTGACTTTCCCACCTGAAATTTTGCAGGTTTATACATCCTGGACAGCTCTCTTGATTTTATGACAGGTGGCGACACTTTCATTCAGGTTTACTCTGTAGACATCCATGCTTATATGCAACACACCTCACTCTATTCCCCTTGCAGCTTAATCCATGCCTCACTTCACCCGTCCCACTCTGATTTCTGCAGATACACATAGTCGCTTGTCGACTACCCATATTCTAGTTTTAAAATGTCCTAGTCTGAAACTTGCAGGTCCGAAACGTCCATTTTGCTGAAATCATAATGACTAAGGTAGATATGCAGGACTTAAGAGGATCAATATTAAATTTAAAAAATAAACCTCTATTCATACTCCCAAACTTTGCACAGGTTCGCATTAGGCCTGTAGGCCATGTTTCTGAATTTAATCGGAAGTATGTGCTGAAGGCATTACTTAGTATCATGTCAACTGAGCCTGAACTGGGAATTGGTCTGGACCAAATCCAGATCAGGATTCAGGCCAGGCTAAATGCTGATCGAGATCTGGTCCAGCCCTTGCCCAGCCCATTTCCCAATTGGGGTTTAGACTGGACAGAATCCCAGTCAGGATTTGGTCTGGACCATTGGCCTTAGCGACCTAAGATGATGGACTAAAACTACATCTAATTGACGCTTAGTAGTGATGACGTCACAGTAGTATTTGTTCGTCACTTGTGTATTATGTCACCCAGACGTCCCTCCTACATAACATTAATTAATCCATATATGGCCACATAATTATGACCCCATTGTTTTTGCGGGGTACGGACAAAAGCCCCCCCGGACAAAAGCCCCCCCGGTCGAAAGCCCCCCGGACAAAAGCCCCCCCGGTCAAAAGCCCCCCTACCTAGATGATAAAGAGGACAAAAGCCCCCCCCCCAAAAAAAAAAAAAATGTTTTTTTAAATAACTATTAAAGGTAACTTTGAGTCCCTTGAAGTAATGAATCAATTTATATTACCAAAATATAAGGTAACAACACAAACAATTCTGTAAATTTTATTTATCACTGGTGAAAACCTGCAAGAGTGCAGAAGTAATACTGTGCAATAGTAACTAAGGAGTCCCTTGATGTCAACTAAGCAGTAGTTAACATATATGTATATATACACAGTTAAAGAATCTAGAGCTTTATAATGAAGCCACTCCTTCAATAATCATTCAGGTGAAACAGGTCCTGTGAAACTGTCCCATGGGAGTGGTTTCCTAATTAACAGATAATTGAGACCATTTATGTTGTTATTAGTATCAGTTTTAGTACCCTATCAATTTACTAGTGTGGGTCAGGTAATTATGTAAAGTATAGATTGATATTTCTATTGTTAACTATAAGATATATTGTAAGTATGAATTTTGAATGTAATTAAATAATTATATGAGATAACACACATTGTTTGTATTTACATTATATATTCATAGATATAGATATAAATATATTGGAGGGGGGCTTTTGTCCTCTTTATCATTAAGGTAGGGGGCTTTTGACCGGGGGGGCTTTTGTCCGGGGGGGCTTAATACCGGGGGGGCTTTTCACCGGGGGGGCTTTTGACCTACATCCCTGTTTTTGCAGCTGTTTCTAAATAGGCTAGAACTATCTGCAAAGTAAATATGTTTATTTCATGCTTATCTAAATCACTAAAAATTGTGACACTTAATAATCAGTCCAGGTTAAGCATTTGATTGTCAGTAAATGAAGGCAGACTTAAGTCTGGACAAACTAAATGGCAAAATTGTCATCACCTGGGATTAGACTGTAGGTTACAGGGTTGGCAAGTTTTAGGCAGGAAGGTTTTAACCATAGGTTATAACCTGGTTAAAACTGCCCCGCCTAAAACAGGTTTTAGGCATGTTTTAGGCATCAAAAGTGCCTAAAACCTATGTTTGTTTAAATTTTGACTTAAAGATCTATAAAACTACCAAACTGGCATGGGTGACGCAGTCACAAGGCTTTGCTTGGCTTCTGGAAGGTTTCAGGTATAAGTAATGCATGATTTCTATAGGCTGGCATCATGCAGTCTTCAAAGAGCCTGTTTAGTTTTCATGAGTATGAAACCATGTTTGTGTGGCACTTAGTTTCAATGGCCAAGGTAATGTCTTTATCAGGACCCATTTGGTTTGCTGATGAGTGCCCTGCTGCCTGGAATGATGCAACAGAGCCTCCTGTATGCCTCTTGTAAGGCAGGGTATTAGAAGCAGAGGCCATGCTTGATAAGACCAGCTAATTACTATTTATCAGGATGATGGGGTCATTAGACCCAATGGTCATAAGTCCCACTGCTGTGTCTTAGTAGATGTTCATGTGAACTTTCAAACATGACTAGGATGATGCAATCAAAGCCCTTGCCCTGAAAACTGTTCCTGAGTCAAAATTTTTACTCAGTGATGCCGTCAGGGCCCCTGACCATGACATGTAGGATTCTCAGCCTTTTAGGTTGAACACACACAAGTGATAATGCATATTCTGTGGTTTGCAACATAACTGCAATATATTTTCACATTTTTCAGTTATAAACTTATATAGTGTTTCATGAGGATTCCATTTTCACAATCTCATCATACAGTTAACAGAGCATATCCATCATTATATCTAGACAATAAGTATGTGCACAAAATCTTAAAATTTGACAAAAGGATGACCTAGCTAAAGGAATAAACAACCAGTGAATATTCTTGTTCATTATCAGATAATTTAAGATATTATCATATTTTTAGTTTATGGCTAGCATAAAAGATCTGTTATAATTTAAAAGATCAATCTTTTTGCTCTTTGCTATTTGAAGCTACAGGCATACAAACATACACAAGTATAGAGGACTATTTATCAGTATAAATGGAACAACTTTAAAAATTCAGGAAAACTCGTTTCACATAAATAACAAAATTTAATCCCTTGATTGTGATCAAAATGCTGTATCAAAGTATCTGGTTATAAGCTTACTGTATGAGCATTCTTTTATAATTTGGCAGTAATGGAGGTGGGAGACCTCAGAACATGATTTAAGGATACAAGGTAAAAATGTCAGAGAAATGTGTTCATATGGAAAACCTGAAGTAGTGTTGTATTCATTTATTGCTTTTTTTTTGTATCATGGTTTAATTCATTTAGTTTGAATTAAGTGTGCCTCACTTTATTTTTTTTTAGCATATTTCTTTGATGCAGTTAGCTGTGTAACAATAAAACATAGTTAACTGCAAGTCACAGGTGAGGGTATGAAAGGTTTTAGGTACCTGAAGGCAGTTTATAACCTATTTTAGGCAGTTAAAGGCAGGTTTTGGGCTCTGCCCTGCCGAAAACAGCTTTTGGGCAGCCTAAAACCCAACCCTGGTAGGTTACTGAGTAAAATATAATAACTGCACTTAAGTATGCCTTTAGTTTAAACATCTAGATGGGCTGTCACAATCTTCATTGCAAAGTTTTCTATGGTATACAGTTTAAGACCTACTGGAACTTATTCAGTCTATTATACCAGTTTATTAAGGTTGTTTGTATTTATGTTTAGTTAGATTATTGTCACAGCCATCAATAATTGTTTGGATCTTGTCATAACTATCAGTATTTATAACTTTTCAAAGCCCTCACTGATCACTTAGGTCCTCCGGGCTTAATCACTACTTTTACCTCAACTTTATTGCACTGTTTTTTCAACATAGTAAAGTTACTATATTTATCCAAACAAAATGTCCTGAATAATTGTTCTCTTAGAGGATGATATAATTTGTGTTATGCATAGCAGGTGTACCAGTTATCAGTCATTATTAAGGCATTATTAATACTTTTAATGGCCATTATTAGTGTTTCATTGAAGCATTAAGTAGTACATATTATTTCTGTGATGTCAGGCGTACCTGCAAAACAAACCTAATCACTCCCACTAATAATGGAGCTTACAGTTTCTTTTTCCGGTGAGTCATTGTAATACACTGTAACACACAACATGTTAAAAACAGTCATTAATTACACTTATGTATGCTACATGATGTAATAGGAGGAAGACACTTGGACAAGTTGGAGTGTGGGTAATCCAATTATAATCTCAGTAAGGTGTCCAACCTAAAGTTTTCAAAGTGTTAAGATGTGTTTAACATTATTTGCCATTTAAACATTTTTTTTTCTGATACAGTAAACATTACGCAGGCAAGAGTATCTTTTGTTTAATTTCATGACATTGACTTCTAAACTCAATACCTCTTCCCATGCTAAGTGTTAGTTCAGCTATTATTATCTGAGGGTCATTCAGTTTGTGGTTCTTTGTTTTCTTTAAATGGGTTAATTATCATAATAAGTCATTTACCTTTAGCACGACTTACTGAAAATCATCTGAGCTGTAGCAATCACCCTTGTCCATTGTTTGTCTGGCCATTTGTCCATTAACAAGGCAAAATAGTAACCATTTATCCAAGAAACTTCTTATTTGAAATACATGGAGGTCCTAGGGAAATTCCCTTGGAAACCTGACGTTAGGTCACTATAACCTATATTCTTCAAACTAGAGGTTAAAAACATGATTCTGAGCGCCTTGAAATTCAAGACTGTTATAATTAAAAATACATACTAAAGGCCAGATTTGTCATTTACATTTTACATTATTAGTGTTATAAAGCGTCTTCAGCAATATAAAACTAGAATACAGGTAGTCGACAAGCGACTACGTGTATCCGCCTAAATCAGAGTGGAACGGGTGAAGTGAGGCATGGATTAAGTGGCAAGGGGAAATAGAGTGAAGTGTTGCATATTAGCATGGATATCTGCAGCCAAATTGTGTATGAAGGTTGCCCCCCCTACCACAAAATCCAGAAAGCCGTCCCAGTTGTATACATATGCAAAATTTAAGGCAGATAAGTCAAACCACTACATGTATATGAGTGATTTTAGCCCGTGGCAGACAATCAGATGGACGCTGAGCAAAAATGGTTGCAGGTGACGGCACCAGTTTTGCGTATGATAAAGAGCTATGTGAGAACTATACACATGCAAAATTTTGGCCCAATCGGTCAAACGGTTCCCGAGATATGAGCTTGGATGTCTGCTGCATAAACTAGAATGCAGGTGGCTCCACCTGTAATAAAATCAAGAGAGCTGTCGGGGATGTATTATCCTGCAAAATTTTAGCCAGATATGTCAAACCACTGCCGAGATATGAGTGATTTTATCCCAAGGCAGACGAACAGATGGACACTGTGCAAACATGGTTGCAGGTGGCGCCACCATTTTTTGTGTATGTTATAAAGCTCTCCAAGAGCTACATTTGTGCAAAAAAATTTTCCTGATCGATCAAACGGTTCCCAAGATATGAGCTTGGATGTCTGCAGCGTAAACGTGAATGTAGGTGGCGCCACCTGTCACAAAATCAGAAAAGCTATCCAGGATGTATATGCATGCCAAATTTCAGGTGAATTAGTCAAGTCACTGCAGAGATATGAGTGATTTTAACCCAAGGCAGACGAACAGATGGACACTGTGCAAACATGGTTGCAGGTGGCGCCACCATTTTTGTATATGTTATAAAGCTCTCCAAGGGCTACATTTGTGCAAAAAAATTTTCCTGATCCGTCAAACGGTTCCCGAGATATGTGGGTTTATGTGTGGAAACAGACGCACAAACGGACGCAGAGCGCAGAGGAAAGGTCAGAGGTCAAAACAAAATCGGGGCGCAGCAGTTCACATGTGACCCGAACATAATCCCGGGTTTCGTAAAATTCCGCCCAGTGGTTACGGAGGAGTTCTCCGGAAACCTACGCAGCAGCGGCGGCGGCGTGCAGCTGAAAACATAGTATCCGCAAAACTCTGTTTTGGCGGATACAGTTATTCTTAAACCCTGCACATAAAAGAACATAAAGTGTACATGGAAGTCATGAGTAAATGCACAAAATGTGAATGATCAAATACATATTAAAATAGTAAAAAGCAAGATATTTAAATTGATTAACTGATAAAGCTTTCCTCATTTATTGGTTAAATCACCAAAAACCGGATGGAAGTCTTCAAGGATTTTTAGCTCAGCTGACTTTCAGTCATGCTGTTTCTTAGCGATGGGTCTTTGTATGTCGTCCTTCCATCTGTCTTTCCGGCTATCCGGCCATCGGTTAGCAGGGCACAAATTGTAACCATAAGGACCAGGATCATAAACCCTATGCAGTCTTAGAGGTTCTAAAAAGATCTCCTTGCAAACCTGAAATTAGGTCACTGCGACCTTTATTGTCCGAGTTACTGGGTGGGTTTGCACCCCCAAGAATTAATTCTTATAGACAAAATTTTCATCCCACACCTTCCATCTTTCACGTATGGCTCACCTACTTGGGGGGAAGAAACCATAATTATTTTGAGGTCATATGGTCAGAGGTCACGATCACAGGACCCACTTCTTTGAAAAGCTTGTGGATGCATATTCAGCCAAAATTTTCATCCCAAACCTTCAATCTTTCACATATGGCTCACCTACCAACAGGGGAAGAACCATAATCATTTTGAGGTCACAAGGTCAGAGGTCACGATCACAGGACCCACTTCTTTGAAAAGCTTGTGGATGCATATTGATCCAAACCTTTCATCCCAAACCTTTGATCTTTCACATATGGCTCACATACCAAGTGGGAGAAGAATCCTATAGGTTTTGAGGTCACAAGGTCAAAGGTCAAGGTCACATGATTCACTTCTTAAAAAAAAAGGCTGTGGACACATTTCAAGCTATTGACAGCATTGACATATCACTTCTCTGCCAATAGGGGAAAAGACCTGTTGATTTTGGGGTCAAAGGTCAAGTTCACCACACCCACTTCTAATGTGGCATCATTTTAAGGCACTTTTCAACCTGTACCTATCTTCTGTCTTATATGACCTACCAGTTGGGGAAGAACCCTATTGATGTTGAGTTCAAAAGGTCAGAGGTCAAGGTCGCAGTACTAAGTTGTTTCAAATGCTTTTGAACATATTTCAAGCTAAATTGTTTAACCCAAACCTCCAGTCTTTCACATATAACCCATCTATGCATCACTCAATTTGATTCAAACTTCATATTTATGGGTCTTTTGCTTATAGAAATAAATTATTGATTTTAGGGTCAGCTGTTCAGGAGGTTAAAGGTTGGAGGTTAAAGTTATTCACACAAGGGTTGCCAATTGATTACTCCAGTTTTAAGTGGTCAGTAGTTTAAGTAGTTTCTAGTTACTCATCACTCTAGAAATGATCCAGTTGATATGTGGACAAAAGGTCAAGGTCATCGGTCAGGGATGTTCACAATAAAAACTTACTTTGTAGATCATCTCTATTGTTCTTGTATATACCATTGCACTCCAACTGGTACATCTCACTGTGTGGCTGTTATTGTGAGTGACACTTGTGAGATATGACTCCCTTTTGTATCAGCACATTGAGTGATAGGTACATGATTAGTGCATAACAAAACACTGTTGCTGGGTTGCTTCGGCCAGGCATTAAGACTATGAGAGTATAGTATTAAGGTTTAGCTACTGATTTATAAGATGATGGGAACATTTTGCAGTTTATTTTATGGAATCATATCAATAAACTTAGTTTCCTAGATATCTAAATATTTTAATACAAATCATCAGATATACCAGCAAGTGTTTGTTCTGATATGTGGGTCTGTACCTGGATTTAGGATGACTTTATTTGATTACAAGATTCTTAGTGATGCTTTCTGAATTTCTTTTTTCAGGATTTGCAGTTTACCTACCCTGATGACCCCACTGAAAAGCAAGGTGATAATTAAAATATATTGGACTTGCACTTTTTACATTTGCATGTCCATAAATCTGATATGAGAGCTCTCCAATCAGATCATGCCTTTTGAATTGTTTTGGACATTCATTACTGAAACATTCTTTGGAGCAATTGCCACAAGCTTGGTCTCTTATTGGAGGATGTGTCATATCAAATTATCAAATGTCAGACTCGTCAGAAATCTGGACATTATGTCTGCCATTTTGCCACCTTAGAAATCCTTTTGTCAGTGCAGTTTCTATGATTTTTAGCTCAGCTGACTGTAAGTCAACTGAAGTATAGGAATGGCGCTTCGTCCGCCGTCCGTCCGGGCGTCCGTCCATCCTTTAGCAGGGCACAAATCGTGACTGCTGGTCCTAGAAACTTCTATGTCATCCAGGGACGTCATTAAAAATTCTCCTTTGACACCTGAAATTAGGTCACTGCAACCTATATTCTCCAAGTTATGGGGCTTGAAAGTAACCTCAGAATAATTAAAAAATTGATACAAAACCTCTAATATCTTGATAATTAATGCATGGATTGTCATGAATCTTGCCTTTAATGTTGACCATGACTATTATTGTCAGTTTTGGGGTCATAAGGCCAAAGGTCAAGGTCACAGGACCCACTTCTTTACAAAGATTGTTGATGCATTTTTAGCCAAACTTTCTGTCCCAAACCTTCCATCTTCCAGATGTTGCTTTCCTGCCAATAGTGGGAGTAAATTATGGATTTTGGGGTCACCAGGTCAAAGGTCAAGGTCATGGGGCAATCTATCCACATATAAGTTTCCAGATGATAACACCAGTTTGGTTTGAAATATTGGTTTCAAAATTGACTTATATATGGCCCACCACTTAAGTAACAACTGTTGATTATGGGGTCATGAGATCAAAAGTCAAGGTCACAGGACCCACTACTTTAGAAAGATTGTGGATGCACTTTAAGTCAAACTTTTCATCTTAATCCTTCCATCATCAACATGTGGTGCACCTGCCAATAGTCAAACTTTCCTTTTGATTTTGGGGTCACAAGGTCAATGGTTAAGGTCACAGGGCCCATCCATTTACCAATTAGTTTATGGATGATAACTCCAGTTTGGGTAGACAGGTTGGCTTCAAACTGATCGCAGGACCAATATTTTGGAAAACCTCATAAACATATACCCTTATATACAAATGCAGCCGAGTGTCGAGACCCATGGGTCCCTAGTTTTTAATGTTTGGTTTCTTTTAGAGGATGTTTGTTGTCCGATATCAGACCTGTCAGAAATCCAGTATGGCCACTAGGTAGCCATCTTTAAATTCCTTTTGAACATATTATCTTAAGAACTGTTAATGTGAATGCAGTGAGATGATATTAATGTAATCTTGCAAAGGATTGGGTCAAAGGTTTCTTAATAAATATGACCTTAATTTATGAAAGTTTAGTACAGTTGGCTTGTATTGAATAAAAATTCATACAGTAGCACCTGTTTCTCAATAATTCTTGCATTGATTTACTTGATTTTTTGCTATATATTTTGATCTTATATTTGGTCTGTGTGGTGTTCCTTTTGAGACTAACAGGTATCAAGCAAGCTATGGGATAGCCTAAAAACCATACATTTTGCCCCAGACCACGAACTCAGTGTGTTTTAACCAGACATATGTATATTTCTGTCATCGTAAAAAGTTTCAATATAATTGGCAAATAGATTCTTCAAAAATTTGACTGGAAGTTATGAATCTTAGCCCATGATGTTGCATGTCATGCTTGGCAGCTTATTGTCATGACCCATGGGTCACTTGTTTAAAAGAGGTCATTGAAGTCTGCATTCTAAAAATTATGGGAAGTTGGTTGTAGTATGTGCAGGCATAGAAACTTCGATCACTGAAAGTTTTATCATCAAGAACAGATATAGCTATCATCACAAAAATTTACAGACATATTAGTGACCACTTGCAAAGTAAATGTTGGTGGTGCCAACACTTTAATGACATGATTAATTAAACTATAAGCCCTCTCAGGTTTCTGTATGACTGTTTAACTGTATAATTAGGATTAGGACCTTCTGTCATAATTTCTGTCCATCAGTCACTCTCAATATTGCACATTATCTCAAGAGCTTTGATACTTTATCTGAAGATGGTCTCTACAAGAATGTATGCTATCAAATTTCAAGTTACAAAGCTTTGTACCAGTATGTTCAGTGCAAGAATTTTTTGTATAGAGTATATTAAATGATTGTTAATTACCTAAATATAAACTAAAGCAGTTCTTTTTTAAATGATTATTCAGTAGACCATTCAGTAGATTAAATTACCACTTGTAGACCATGGACACATCCTAAAAAACTGTATTTAATTTCCTCATCATCAAAACATCTAAAAAAACCAGACTAGTGAGTTGTCTTCTTTACCCAAGGGTTTATGATACGAGGAAGTGCTTGATAAATTTTACATTTGAATATTATCTTTTAATTTTATCTTTCTGTATGTCAAAAAAAATTCTGTTTAAATACAGTAAAGGAAATAAAACCTTGTTGTGTTGAACCTAAGTCATTTATTATACTAATTTCAACACTTTGTACACAAAAGAGATAACTGTTTGATGTATAAGCAGTACAGGTCCAGCCATGGAGGTCTTTACAAATTATTTAAGTGAGTCTTACTTGAGTCTTACTTAACTGTGGATATAATAACTTCACTGACTTTCCTTATTTGGACATAACATAAATTATAAATGTTGGGCGGAATTTCTTGGGGAAGAGGTTAAATGATGGTTAGGTTTTGTTCATTTGGACCTACATGAAATGAACTGTGGTGTGTTCAAGCAAGTGAATGTAGTCATCCCTCTTGGGGTTATGTATGAATTCATAGTTGCATGTAGTTTTAGGCTGACCCTCATTTCTTGAAGGCTTCACTGGTGTACTGGTCCATCCATTAGAAAATAAAATCATGCTCACCCCTGCCCTCCTTTGCTTTAAATTGGCGACGGGGTTCATAAAATTTTGTCACTCTAGCTTTCCCAAGCATACCAGATCTGGTGATGAATTTAACATAATACTCTGTTCTAGTATCTTATTTTTCTGGACTTTCTTGTTATGTTTTTATAAATATTGTATTTTAGTATTTAGACTTTGCTAGGAATAGTTTGACCTTACAGGTCAGCCAGTGTATAGTTCATTCCAATAATCTGTCAAGCATGTAGTCATGTGTGGTGATCCTTAATCATTGTACAGCAGAACCCAACATTTATGACCACCTTGTGGACTGACCAAAAAGGCATAGTTGAGAAATTCTAAGCTCCTTGGATCATATATCCGAGACCAAGAAAAGTGGTCGTAATTATGGGGCGGTCACAATTTTGGGGGTGGTTCCAAGGTGAGCTTCGACTGTATCCTACATTCACATTTACCTTCACTGAGTGAAGAAATAAGTGTGACGTTCCTGGAATACAAACCATTTACCTAACTTTCTTTTTACTTTTACAGAATAAAGAATACATTGGGAAGTCCTCTCAGCAATGGTGGCCTGGGGTGAGCCCCTAGAGCCTGCAGTCTCTGCAGTATGGATCGTCATCTCAGCAGGAGTCAGTCTAGTAGCATTAGTGGTTGTCCTGGCATTATGCACATGTCAAGATAAACCCAAGGAGTAAGTATAGTGACTGGTGATGGGGCAATATTTGAGTTCTATCAAAAGTTGGTTGTTAGTTGCTATCCACTATATCCCAATAAGGCCTAAAAGAAAGCATGTCTATAGCAATCCAGTGGACTGTAAAAATCATTGGGACTCAAGAGTGTTTCTTACATTCTCCTGAAAAATGCTGAACAGTTACTTAGGAATTAACTTGAGAATGACTTTCAGAATAACCAGCGAGATTTTGTTGAGGGATAGAAAATGATACATGGAAGGTACCATGTTAGAATGATCCAGTTATGCCTATAGTTGGAAGAAAAGCTGAACTGATTATATTATAAATCCATCACTAGTCATTTAGTTTAAACTAGTTAAAAGTTTAAAATATGATACTGGAACTGAATCCCACTATTACCAGTGACACCTTTATATTTTTCACAGTAATTTTATTTAGACTTACTGTGCAAGCATTTTCTACCTGAATTGTAAACTTCATGCTTCTTGACAATTTTGGATTTTTATTATTTTGTAGAATCTGATTTGTCAGTTTATTGCATCTATAAAAAAATTAAACTGTTTTTAATTAGCACTACACTTTACCTATTCAAGAAATATTCATATTTCCAAAGATGATATATGTTTAGTTTCAATAATAAGCTTTGGTTAGGATCAAGATAAACAAATGCAAAAGTAAAAAGATCATGTATCATGTCAACCATCTTTTGATTCCATATTTAATTTCTCTTTGATACACTTTGTTTATTTGCATTTGAACCTCATGGTACAAACCTTGCTAGAGTACCTGTACATGCATTTCTTCAGACTGATAATATGACAACTTGATATGCTACCAAGGGTGCATAAATAATAATACAAATATTGTTTCATTTGAAATTAGCAAATATAACTGTATGCACAATAGTGTGACTGTCATAAATAGTTCTTTGAAAAGTTCATTTTTATCATCAGATGCTTCTTGTCTTCACAGAGAAAAGACAGATACCAAGCAGGAGGTGCTCAAGAGAAAGTCAAAATCAAATAACTCAGAGGCCAAGGCTGAGGTGAGTATCCCCATGTGACCTCAGTCACATGACATCCAGGGGTCAAGGTCAGGTTGAGCAAGATCAGTAGATCATGTCGGAGTGGATTTAAATTTTGAGACATGTAACAATGGTGATCCACATTCAGATTATTGTCAATGAAAAAGTGGTCTTAGTTCAAATTGGTGTTATATCAGGAGTTGTTATGATAATCTTGTGGGTTAAAACAGATTGTAGTATATTCTAGCTTACAAAATCATGGTAAATAATAGGAAAAATATCAAGTACATTTGCACTACTTAAGATTTATCACAAACCAGTGGGTTCAAGTGCCATCCCATAGTTTCCAAAACATATATGTAAATATTTATTACATTCTTTTAAGTAATGCTTGTGTTTACTTTAAGAATAAACATAGGCAGAGTCGGTGTGTGTATTGTTCAAATGGTCATGTTATAGGTTAATATTTATCTGATTTGTATTTGTATTTTTATCCTTCAGCCTCAGATAGCTTTAACAGATGTGAAGATAGAGGAAGATGAAGAAAACAGACAAAGCAATGGAGCTGTACAAGCAGCTGACCAGACCAGTAATGGTAGACCCAGGTAAACTCGTTTACACACCTTGGTTAACTTGCTTTAGCGCCAGGTAAACATGTCTTCAAGTCCAGGTTAACATATCTGAACAAATCATGTAACTTATCATAATACTCAGGTATGTCATTAAACCAGGTAAATGTGCTATTCAACCTTACTTGAATGTTAGAGTAAATGAATAGGTTATAAGGCCCAGATAGATCGATTAAAACACTAGAAATCTGCGTTCAAAGGAATGCAAGCCTCTGCCATGTGTTTGCATTCACTTATTTGGCCATATTCCCAGATTCTACATGTGTAAATATTCCTTGATGAAATTCCTGGTTCTGGATCATGTGCCGGATTCACACCAAAATCTAATTTTTCATTCTCCCTTGGCACATTCCTGAAATGTCTTGAACATTTCGTGAGATTCATGAATGCATGAGATACGTTGTGAACAAACACACACACACAAATGGCAATGAAGGCATACTCTCCTATTGGAAGCAGCTAGGTAAACAAGTGTTCTAGGTGAGCATGGTCTTGTATCCTGGCAAACCAGGCTGTACATCCGGTGACAGAAGCCTAACCCTCCTGGTCAGGACAGAGGATTGCTGGGGTAGGGCATCTCCTTGTGGTGGTGAAGCTGTTTGACCTTAAACCTGAAGGCCCCTGTTTAAATCCCCACCAGAACCTCAAAGGCAAAAATCCTAATTTTGATTGAAACCTCAGATCTGTTAATAACAGATTATTACTTTTAGATTATTTGTAACCCCATTTAAAATAAATGTGAAATCTAGAAGGCTCATCAATAACTATCATTTCCATAGTAAAATTACCATAAACCTTTTAAATAAACATTGGCACCAACAGACCATGGACCCTGTATCCAAAAATAAAAACACAAAGAAAAAAGACCCAAGAGACTCTTTTAGCCTGTGTTTCCTCAGAGAGAATTTCTATAATCAACATAAACTTAGTGTATCCTGCAAAAGTGTGTTTGCCATTATGATGTGTTTATATTATAATACATTGTATATATAGATCATGAAAACTATAAGAGATGATCAAACATGTTCCATTGTTTTTACAGGAGTGGTGATCGAGCGCTGCCAGAGATCCCTCCATTCAGGGGAGCAGCACAGAAAGAGACAGAGGAAGAGGATAATGATCCCAACTATGATGTCATCGTGAAAGCCAGCCGTGGGTCGGCACAACGGCCTGTAAGCAAAACAGCCAAATCCACTGCCCTACCAGCTAAGCACCATGCTTATGAGAAAGTTTCAGAGCGTAATCCTTACGAGAAGGTCAAAGATCAAAACCCTTATGAAATGGTTTCAGAGAAAGAAGGGGCAGCTTCTGCTGCTGTACCAGAGAACGAATATGCAGGACCTCGCAGTGAGGGTTCAGACTATTACGCAGAGGTCAAAGGTGACACTGGAGCAGAGTATTCACAGATAAACACTTCCAAGAGAAACAGTGTCAAAATGAGCATGACACCCACGACCCCCACCGCTAATACTAAAGAAGAAGACGATTACGTTCAAAGACCTCCAGTCCCTCGTAAGAATTTTGAGCAAAATCAAGCGGCAGCCAATGGTGATATGATGCCCCCTATACCTGGTCCCTCCCAGCCTCAGAGAAGCCCGGATCTACCACCAAGAAACATGCCCCTCTCTGACCTTACCAGCCCCGTGGCTGGAGCGATGATGTCAGCCAATGTACAAGCAGGTGCTACTGCTGGTGCTGTCTCTACTGCTGTTGATGCTGGACGTCAGCCTACTCCCCCAGCACAGCCTGCAGGTAAAGGTATGTTTTTAATATACAAACTGGGAGCATCAGATTTATGGTAAAGTGTCGATGTTAAGTGCAGTGCCAAGACTGGTTTTTAGCCCTCAGCCCTTAGGCTGATGGGCTATTGTCGTCACCCAAGCTGTTTGTCCGTCCGTCCGTCCGTCCGTCCGTCCGTCCGTCCGTCCATCCGGCGTCCATTAACTTTTACCTTGTGAGCGGGATATCTTGAAAAGGATTCACCGTCAGAATTTTATTTCCTCGGTAAAGATGTATATCGACAAAATCTCGGTCAAGTTCGAAGATGGGTGACCTTGACCTATTTTTCTACATTTTAGAGCTGATTATAGAAAAACACTTAGATGCTTATTACTCAGGAACCATTTGATGGATTTTCACAAAACTTACTATGATTATTGGGACTGATAATTTGTACCTGCTACACAAGTTTGGTGGTGCCACCTACAATATCTGTTTTTTATGAATTTTTATCTGATTTTTCAACTTTGGGTTTGTGAGCAGGATATCTCTAAAAGGATTCACCATAGGAATTTTATTTTTTCGGTGAAAATGTATAATGACAAAATCTCGGTCAAGTTCGAAGATGGGTGACCTTGACCTATTTTTCTACGTTTTAGAGCTATTTTTTGAAAAAACATTTAGAAGCTTATTTCTCAGGAACCATTGGCTGGATTTCACAATACTTACTATGATCATAGGGAGTGATGTTCTGTAACTGCTGCACAAGTTTGGGGGCGCCACCTGCAATTTCTGATTTTTAATGAATTTTTCTTGGATTTTTCAACTTTGGCCTTGTGAGCGGGATATCTTTAAAAGGATTCACAATAGGAATTTTATTTCTTTGGTGAAGATGTATATCAACAAAATCTCGGTCAAGTTCGAAGATGGGTGACCTTGACGTACTTTTCAAGGTCACAGAGCTGATAATAGAATAAAACTTAGAAGCTTATTTTTCAGGAAGCATTTGGTGGATTGTTATGAATCATGGTACATACCTCTCCATTTTAAATTTTTAACTGAGACATGTACAGATATACATCCATGTGAGAACAGATATTTAGTACTTGTTACTGTTACCACCTCTAAACACTGTTCTTTTGGCTGAGGGCTTTTGTCAGCTTCTGCTGATATTCTAGTTATCCCTAACTTTTATTCAAATGGTAAACTCCTCTTGTGCCATTTGCTTGCATTTTGTTCCAAAGGCTGAAATAGGTTGATGTCATAAAGTTGTGGACCAATTTTAGGGCTTGCTGTCAGGACAAATATTAATATTTATTGACTCCAGGTTCTGCAACCAGTTATAAGCATGTGATTATCAATATAATGTTGATATTTTTTTCATTGCTAAAGAATATGTAAAATGTATTGCATGCAGATTTATAATAATTCCAAACAGATGAGGGTGTTGTGCTAGTTTATAAAGATTGTATTTATGTTTGATCTTACACTTGTCAGATTCATCAGTTATTGTATCAGCTCATGTCTGAACCATTGATAATTACATTGATTCTGTCAGAGCCATTGGTAATTGTGTCAGTTGATTATCTTGCAGAGAATAACATACAGATACATATCAAAATATATTTAGCCAGCTCTATATTATTGAATAAAGATAACAGTTGCAATGATCAAATCTGTAGATTGTAAATACGATGACAACTTCAAGAGAATCATCCCTTTTATACCCACAGTGTGAGTTCATAAAAATTTGAAGGTTAACAGCACTAGTTTTCTAACTTAAGCCACAGCATTAGATGGAGAATAAATGGTCATCTTTGTATTTCTTGTATTAGGTCCAACAGGAAAGTCGGAGCCCTCCTACTCTAAGGTGACTGCTCGTGAGTCACTGGCACACATGCGAGAGCGACAAGCCCAGTCTGGCCAGCGAGATGACACGATGTATGACTACATTAAGTATGAAGGAGCTGAGGTGAGTTATTTTTGAGAATTATCATTTATTTTATAATTGACAGTGGCGCCACTCAACTTTTCATGCAACTCCTCTGTGGCCACATCATGAAAATGCCCATTTCTGGTTCTTGAACTGTTCAGAACCAGACCAAATTTGTCCTATGGGGTTCATTTCCTGTATTATCACTTTTATTCTTGAGAAATTTGACATTTTGTTTGTATGGAGCTATCAACAGATCCCATCCATTGGAAAATTAAATGAACTACCCAAGAATTAGGAAGCTAGTATACACAAAGTAATCCAATCTGATGGTAATTGGGTGTACCAGTTATTTCTTGATCATCAAAAACAGATTTTCATGAAGTAGTATGCTCTGTTAATATACTGTGCAACTAATTTTAAACAATATTTATTGTGACTTGCTAAAATGGTAGAGAAAACAAGCTGTTCTGTATGGAATTATAGAGATTTCATGTTTGCTTCATAAAAGCCTGCACAACTTATATGACGTGTTGAGATATATGTTTTGTCTGAATGTCCATTTTGCTTTACTGCAAGTGCCATTCACAGTTATAGAGGCTACGCCCACTGAGATAACAGTGTCTTCAGTGAAATTTCCTTATTTTAGCCCTTTTTCACTTTCAAGGAGTAGAGTCTCCAAGACAAAAACATTCTTGAACGGTACAAGTCACAACTCAATATGAAGGGTATTGGAAACTAAAAGAATGTGTGATGTTATAAGACTTATTTTCATTTCTGTGAATTTAAATTTTGCACACAGGGTTTTGTCACATGTGAACATTTAATGTAATTTTATACAGACCAGCATGTAAAATCACCCCAGCTAAAGTTGAGAAGGTTATTGAAACTTAATAAAATATTGTATTAATTGTATTTATAAATGCATGAGCTAATTGTATCCGCCAAAACAGAGTTTTGCGGATACTATGTTTTCAGCTGCACGCCGCCGCCGCCGCGTAGGTGTCCGGAGAACTCCTCCGTAACCGCTGGGCGGAATTTTACGAAACCCGGGATTATGTTCGGGTCACATGTGAACTGCTGCGCCCCGATTTTTTTTTTACCTCTGACCTTTCCTCTGCGCTCTGCGTCCGTTTGTGCGTCTGTTTCCACACATAAACCCACATATCTCGGGAACCGTTTGACCGATCAGGAAAATTTTTTTACACAAATGTAGCCCTTGGAGAGCTTTATAACATACACAAAAAATGGTGGTGCCACCTGCAACCATGTTTGCACAGTGTCCATCTGTTCGTCTGCCTTGGGTTAAAATCACTCATATCTCTGCAGTGACTTGACTAATTCACCTGAAATTCGGCATGCGTACACATCCTGGATAGCTTTTCTGATTTTATGACAGGTGGCGCCACCTACATTCACGTTTACACTGCAGACATCCAAGCTCATATCTCGGGAACCGTTTGACCGATCAGGAAAATTTTTTTGCACAAATATAGCCCTTGGAGAGCTTTATAACATACACAAAAAATGGTGGCACCACCTGCAACCATGTTTGCACAGTGTCCATCTGTTCGTCTGCCTTGGGTTAAAATCACTCATATCTCTGCAGTGACTAGACTAATTCACCTGAAATTTGGCATGCGTAAACATCCTGGATAGCTTTTCTGATTTTATGACAGGTGGCGCCACCTACATTCACGTTTACACTGCAGACATCCAAGCTCATATCTCGGGAACCGTTTGACCGATTGGGCCAAAATTTTGCATGTGTATAGATCTCACATAGCTCTTCATCATATGCAAAACTGGTGGCGCCACCTGCAGCCATTTTTGCACAGCTCATGTCTGTTTGTCTGCCATGGGATAAAATCACTCATATCTCGGCAGTGGTTTGACATATCTGCCTAAAATTTTGCAGGTTTATACATTCTGGACAGCTCTCTTGATTTTATGACAGGTGGCGCCACCTGCATTCTAGTTTATGCAGCAGACATCCAAGCTCATATCTTGGGAACCGTTTGACCGATTGGGCCAAAGTTTTGCATGTGTATAGTTCTCACATAGCTCTTTATCAGACGCAAAACTGGTGGCGTCACCTGCAACCATTTTTGCTCAGCGTCCATCTGTTTGTCTGCCACAGGCTAAAATTACTCATATACATGTAGTGTTTTGACTTATCTGCCTTAAATTTTGCATATGTATACAACTTGGACGGCTTTCTGGATTTTGTGGTATGGGGGGCAACCTACATACACAATTTGGCTGCAGACATCCATGCTAATATGCAACACTCAATTTTCCCTTGCCACTCAATCCATGCCTCACTTCACCCGTTTCACTCTGATTTAGGCGGATACACGTAGTCGCTTGTCGACTACCCGTATTCTTGTTAAATGTTATACTGGCAACCGGCTTCTGTTGCTCAGGGGAGAGCAAAGGACTCACAGGCAGGAGATCAGGAGTTCAAATATCAGCCAAAGCTATGAGATTTTTCTCAGTCGGCCCCCACCTGTGAAATGGGAAGGCTGAGCCCAACAGCAGCAGTGTTTCACTTACAGGCAAAAGCGCCTTTTGGGGGTCTCAGTGTTATGACCTAGCAATAGGGACAATTACGCACTCAGGGCCCACCGGTGCAGTTGACTGGGCCTGGTTTAAGCCAGGATATAAAATGAGAGGAAGTGTGATACTGCCCTGTCACTTAATGGAAACTGGAATGGAATTCTGCAGATGTACAAATACATAGTTAAGTTAGCTTTAAAAATAAATAGAGGTAGTTACTGCCATTAAAAATATATTTTAAAAAATGTTATACTGTCATATTATGTAGGGTGCACCCAGCAACCAGTTGGCTCCAGTTCAAGAAGGGAACAGAGGCAGCATGACGAGTGATCTATACGCTGAAATCAGCACTGCCGGTAAGTATGCAAGTCATGCATGTTGAGATTCCAGTAGCAGTGTTATCTTAACAAGAAAAACAAATAAAACATGATGGCATTTTGTGGTTTTTCTAACATTAACCAATTACTAAATATGTGGTTTTGAATTACTTTAATGGCTTTTGATAAGGCTTTCTGTAAGTTTCATTGTTCACTGCTGCATCCACCACAAACTGAGCCTGTGTTCATAATGCTGCTTCCTATAGATGGTATTCAAGCATAGCTGTTTGGTGCTATTGTTTACTTATCTTTGTTATTTACATTGTAACAATAACTAACATGCTCAACTTTGTTTGTATTTAATGTGGTTGGAGTGATATTATTTCTTCAAAACATTTCATCTGTGTGTGTGTGTGTGTGTGACTGTTATCACACCTTATGTAATAGACCCTTTCTATGACCTTATTCACCTTTTTTCATGCATTATGCACAAGTTTAACTAACCAATCAGCATGCTTCCCTGCGAAATATACTGACTTGGAAAATCTACAAATATTATTCTGCATGATATAAACAGGTGCACAATTTAAAAGAGGAGGCTTCCCTTGTGATCGCTCAGTGATTGCAGACATCTGTTTTTTTTTAATTTCTTTTTAAACTAGACATCTGTACTCCAGGGAATGAAAACCTCAGCGATGTATGGATGAGGCCCTATTGTGGGATGCAGATGGCTGCTTATCTCAGAACTGAGAGCACATGTTTCAAAAACTCTCTGGGAATATTGAAATCCTTATGCTGAAGTTCATACTTTGAAATTGCTGGTGTACACTCGCCATATTGAGATTAACCACAGTACTCCCTCACTCCAAAGCACTGAGCGCTTGACTGTGACCTGAACAGGCGACCAAGTGAACCTGCATGGTGCACTGCAAGGTTGGACTGTGTTTGCATCCACGTTTTCGCTCACATTCCCAGGTTCATTCCTGCATATATGACTGAACCTTTGTGGAAGTCCATCCTGGATCAAGCTCATGAGCTGGACCTACATTATAAATAACTGATTCTTCAATGTCCCATTCCTTGGGTGCCCTGAAAATTTCCATCCATGATTGCAAAAGTTATGTTGTGAAGAAACACACAAACAGATGGGAATGAATGCATACCCTTCTGGCTTGGTGTATAATTAATCAACAGGCTGTGGATGGCCTTGTCTAAAAAAGAGGATTACAATAACATTGTGATCATTATTTCAGAGTAATATTCACTGGTGCATTTCCAGGTTTTCCATAAACAGGGCTGTGAATAACTCAGAAATCACAGAGGTATTAATTTAAAATCTCAGAGGTTCTGTAGAAGTTTCACCTCATTGCATCAGAGCCTCTCAGGGTAACCAAAATGAGAATCACCAGCTGTAAAATACATAGCCTTATCCTCTAAACCACATCCTGCTGATGTTGTCATTGCTGTAGAGGTATTGCACCATGCCAGTAGATCTCAGTTAAGAGATGATTCAATATCTAAATGTTCATCATACATGCTGGACTTTGACACTCCCTAAAACCTTGGCAATGTGCTGTTAAACAAAATTGTATAGGTTGACTGTGGTTTAATATTTTTTTGTTCTAAATCAACTTGTTCACTTAAAATTAGGTCTGACTGTTTGTTTTTAGTTGAAACAGGAAGAATTGTGATTGTTATCAAAACCACAATCAGCTTGTCATGTTTTTAGCTAATTGTAAACTCCCCCCCCCCCTCTAATCTTTGTAATAACATATACAGATAACTTAATTATTTTTAGCTCAGCTGACTACAAGTCACCTGACCTATAGTAATGGTCCTTTGTTCATCATCATTCTGGCTGTCCTTCCAACCTCCACAAATTTTCTTACCAAACAAAAAATGGGTCACTGCTACTTTGTTCCTTTGAGAAATTAAGCGAAAACCTCCGTTTTCCAGTCAAAACCTATTGTTACACTTCAAAACAGCCCATCACCAAATTTTATACAAATGTTTGTCACGTATGTCATATCTGATTTTGAGGTATTGGTGGCGCCACCTACATTGATGTGTTTTTTACAAGAGAAAATGTAATTTTAAACTCTTCTAGCTTATACACTGATTTATGATGAAACTGTGAAGCTGATTGGTTTAAACTTTACAAGAATTATTCTATGGTAGGGTTCTGCCAGTTTTATAAGAATAGATTGGGTGAATACAGTTTTAAAAAAGCATTGTAGCCAATTGAAAAAGGCTTTCTGTATTTGAAAACAGATTTGACAACATGCTGAGTTTCAGCAGCCAAGTCAAGAGGTCACTCAGTACAAACAGGTGGGGTCCAGACATCACCATGGCAACTGACCTGGCTCGGGGGGGGTGTCTAGACATTTTGTCTAGACATCTAGACACAGCGTCTAGACATCTAGACACAATGTTTAGATGCAGAATCTCCAGATTATTGGAACTATATCTTTCAACTGTTTGAAAAAACTTGGTTTGCATTTTAAGCGAATTGGGTTTATCATCAGGTCACATGTGAACTGCTGCGCCCTCATTTTTGGTTGACCTCTGACCTTTCCTCAATGCCCAGCGTCAATTTGTGCGTCTGTTTCCACACATAAACTCACATATCTGGGGAACCGTTTGACTGATCAGGCCAAAAAAATTTGCACAAATGTAGCCCTTTAATAGCTTTATAACATACACTAAAAATGGTGGCGCCACCTGCAATCTGCCTTGGGATAATATCACTCATATCTCAACAGTGGTTTGACTTATCTACCTGAAATTTTGCAGGTTTATACATCCTGGACAGGTTTCTCGATTTTATGACAGGTGGCGCCACCTACATTCACGTTTACTCTGCAGACATCCAATCTCATATCTCAGGAACTGTTTGACCGATTTGGCCAAAATTGTGCATGTGTATAGATCTCATATAGCTCTTCATCATAGGCAAAACTGGTGGCGCCACCTGCAACCATTTTTGCACAGCTTCCATCTATTCATCTGCCTTGGGATAAAATCACTCATATCTAAGCAGTGGTTTGACATTTCCACCAGAAATTTTGCAGGTTTATACATCCTGGACAGCTTTCTTGATTTTATGACAGGTGGCGCCACCTAAATTCAGGTTTACTCTGCAGACATCCAAGCTCATATCTCGGGAACTGTTCGACCAATTGGGCCAAAATTTTGCTTGTGTATAGATCTCACATAGCTCTTCATCATAGGCAAAACTGGTGGCGCCACCTGCAACCATTTATGCACAGCACCCATCTGTTCATCTGCCTTGGGATAAAATCACTCATATCTCAGCAGTGGTTTGACTTATCCACCAGAAATTTTGCAGGTTTATACATTCTGGACAGCTCTCTTGATTTTATGACAGGTGTTGCCACCTTCATTCAGGTTTACTCTGCAGACATCCAAGCTCATATTTCGGGAACCGTTTGACTGATTTTGGCCAAAATTTTACATGTGTATAGATCTCACATAGCTCTTCATCATAGGCAAAACTGGTGGCGCCACCTGTTACCATTTATGCACAGCGTCCATCTGTTCATCTGCCTTGGGATAAAATCACTCATATCTCAGCAGTGGTTTGACTTATCCACCAGAAATTTTGCAGGTTTATACATCCTGGACAGCTTTCTAGATTTTATGACAGGTGGCGCCACCTACATTCAGGTTTAATCTGCAGACATCCACGCTCATATGTCGGGAACCGTTTTCCGATAGGGCCAAAATTTTGCATGTGTATAGATCTCACATAGCTCTTCATCATAGGCAAAACTGGTGATGCCACCTGCAACCACTTATGCACAGCGTCCATCTGTTCATCTGCCTTGGGATAAAATCACTCATATCTCAGCAGTGGTTTGACTTATCCACCTAAAAATTTGCAGGTTTATACATCCTGGACAATTTTCTCGATTTTATGACAGGTGGCACCACCTACATTCACATTTAAGCTGCAGACATCCATGCTAATATGCAACACACCTCACTCTATTCCCCTCGCCACTTAATCCATGCCTCACTTCACCCTTCCCACTCTGATTTCTGCGGATACACATAGTCGCATGTCGACTACCCAAATTCTAGTTTTAAAATGTCCTAGTCTGAAACTTGCAGGTCCGAATGTCCATTTTGCTGAAATCATAATTGTGCTGTTCTTAAAACTTTATTCCAACTGCAACACAGAACCGAAGTTCCGGTATTACACGCATGCGCCGTGTAGTCATGTCCCTGTGATTTTAATACAAAGGGGCATGACAGATGGCGTCACATATCAGTCTCATACTGAGCTGTTAACAAGACACTACATCCCTCCCTACCTTAAGAGAGAAGTTTACAACAAATATGAAGACAGAGTCCATCACGAATGTTCATATGGTAATGAAGAAGTGAACGGTAAAAGAAAGAGTCCATCAAATATCTCTATATACTGTACTTACTGAAGAGACTATTAAATCAAATCTGTCTTACTTATAAATTCACAGTCAGCATTACACATCCAGCACCTTAAGGTAAACACATTTATTTTAATTTCATACGTAGTCATTAAGGTGTGATGGAGGTTTTCTTATTCGCTGAGGAAGTACACGTTTGGATGGGTACGTAGTTATTTGTTGCTCATTACAAGAGTTCTCACTTACTGCTATATCATTAAGTGGACTTTCTTGTTCAGTTTGTGTTTCGATGTCCATGATCTCTCCTTCCTCCAAATCATCATAGCAGTCTAGAGAGTCAGTGTGGGCCGGTGCATATTTAAATCGCGAGCTGTTCCTAGTAATAATGTGGTCGCCAGACCTTGCAGTGATCATGTTTCCCTGCCTTGATATAACAGTGTACAATCTAGGAACAAACACAGGAGAGACTTTGTCCCCTTTTACATCATTCCTTATCAGCACATTATCCCCAGGTCGAAAGTTGGATGTTTTCGCATGGTTGCGGTTATCTGCATACTCCTTCATTTTAGATTTTGCAGTCCTATCATTTTCTTTAGCTATTAAATGATCCGGATCGTCGTGACTGTGTGAGGGCTCTGGGAGTTTTGTGATGGGGTCCCTTTTCAAAAGAAGGCGGTACGGCGTAAATCCAGTAGACGGGTGAGGAGTAGAGCGATAGTGCCGTAGAAATTTGTACATCTCTTGCTTCCAGTTTTTCTGTTCCACTGCAGCAGCCCGTATTGATTTAATCAGAGGTTTATTAAATGCTTCTGCCTGTGCATTGGCCCTTGGCCATCGAGGGGTTATTTTGCGGTGACGAAATCCCATATGTTTAGCATATTCGGAGAATGCATGAGAGTTAAACAGACTGCCGTTGTCAGTTTTTATTTGTTTCAAAATACCCCACTCTGTCAGTACTTTGTCCAACACTTGAAGCACAGAGTTTGCAGATACACTTTTTATCACTTCAACCACTGGATATCTCATATATTTGTCTATTATGACAAACAAGTATTCGCCGGAAGGTAAAGGACCACAGAAGTCAGCACTGAGGTTTTCCCATGGACCATTTGGTAGATCAGACATCTCTAACGGCTCTAACTGAGCTGGTTCAGAGGCAGTACAATTTCTTACAACACTTTCAACTTTTTCATTTATTCCCAGAAACCATACTTTTGACCTAAGAAATGATTTAGGGCAGCACATGCCCTGGTGGCCCTCATGGGCTATTGCGATAGCTTTTTCACGAAGTGCTTTTGGAATTAGGATTTTGTTGCCTTTAAGCAGAATACCTGACTGGTGAGACGTAAGCTCATCCCTAATGTTTCCTATGTCTTTGATTTCACATGTATCTACATCGGAATTGTTCAGAATTTTTAATGTGTGCCACTGACCTGATTGAGTAAGTTCAACAGCTTTTCTGTAGGTTTGGTCACAGGCGGCAGCTTTGCTGACGTCATCGAGTGTCATGGCTGCTGTAGTCGCATGTTCAGTGACAAAATTGACAAATTCTTCCGCCTCATCTGACTCATTACACTTGTTCCAGCCAGGTATTGGATGTCGCGACATCCAATCAGCTGGATTTTTATCTCCTGGCAGGTGTTTGATTGTCAAGTTGTATGACTGTAGCCTTAACCCCCATCTTTCAATGCGAAGTGATGGTGGTGTTGCTTTGTCCCAGATGGAAACCAAAGGCTTATGGTCGGTCCAAACAGTGAAGCCTACTGCTCCCCGAAGATACAATTGAAAATGTTCGCAAGCCCACACGACGGCAAGAGCTTCACGCTCGGTTTGACTGTAACGTGATTCTGGCGAATACAGAGCACGGCTAGCATATTCGACTACTTTGTTTTCCTGACACAACATCGTGCCAAGTCCTATAGGACTTGCATCTACAAAGAGCTCTATTGCTTGATTTGTATCAAAATATTTTAGTGTCCGTTCATCTGACAGGCTTTGTTTCAGATAGGCCAAGGCCAAATCCTGTTCGTCTCCCCATTCAAACGAAGTGTTGGCACGAGTTAACCGACGGATCGGTTCATTAATGCTTGCCAGATTAGGTATAAATCTGGCACATTGGTTCACCATGCCCAGCAAACTTTGTACACCAGAAGTGTTTTTGGGAGCCTGTATCTCTTTAACTGTGGCAACCTTAGCAGCATCTGGTGATATCCCTTTGGCGCTGAACTGGAGCCCAAAGAATTTGACTTGTTCTTTGTTGTACTCATTTTTGGAGCCGTTCACTGTTAGTCCAGCCTGGTTTAGTGCATGTAAAGTGTCACTTAATGCCTTGTCATGCATTTCCTGAGCCTGTTCACCTTTCCCATAAACAAGAATGTCATCACTGATGTTTCTGGCATGGGGTATACCTTGCACGATGTTGCGAATGTGTTCATTAAATATTTCAGAAGCACTTGAAATACCAAAAAAGAGTCTCTTATACCTGTACAGACCCTGATGGGTCGAGAAAGTGGTGATGTATCTTGACTCTGGGTATAATTCTAGTTGGTGATATCCTGCTTTTAAGTCAATTTTACTGAAGATAGACGCCCTGTTTAGGTCACTGATAAGCTCCTCAGTTGTAGGCAGAAGGTGTCTTTCTCTGAGAATGGCTTAATTGGCCTGTCACATATCAACACAAATGCGTACATCTTCTGAATTTTTTTGGGAACAACAATAATTGGGCTTACCCAAGGAGTTGGCTCGCCTTCCACCTTATCAAAAATGTCCTCTTGCAAAAGTTTTTTTTAGTTCTTTTTCAACTTTTTGTCTTAAGTGGAAAGGGGTTCGCCTATGGCGCTGTGCGACCGGTTTCACAGATGTGTCTATATGTAGCTTTACCTGAGTGCCCTTTAATTTACCGATACCTTTAAACAGATCAGGAAAGCGTCCTTGTACACCACTGGATTCTGTGACACTGTTTGTCAGTTTGACTAGTCCCAACTCTGTAGCAGTACTATAACCAAGCAGTGTTCCATGACCACCTGGAACAACATAAAACTTGTGCACTTGGATGGTTTTCTTAGTCTCTACAGAAAGGTAACAACTTCCTAGTAACTTTAAGGGTTTGCCCCCACCATATGGACAAAGTTGTTTGTGTGACGCTTTTGATAGCCGTGGGCGACCTAATTTGTTGTACATGACTTCATCAAGAAGGTTAGCCGTACTACCAGTGTCAATCATAGCTTTTGCTGATACATTATTGATTGTTAGAGAAGCCATAGGTAGGTTAGAGTTCACAAGGTTAACGCCTATGCAATGTTTTGTGCAGACATGGCGTTCTACTGCTGACACCTGGCGTCATTTATCAAACTGGTATTCATCACTGGAATCTGACGTTTCGTAGGTATCAACTGTATCATTGACATTGTTGACTTTGTCTTGATCATGACGGCGTTTGAGCTTAAAACACACTGACCGGAAATGGCCCTCTACCTTACAATAGTTGCATGTTATACCAAGGGCTGGGCAACAGCGATCTCTAGTATGTGGTCTGACGGATCCACACCTGTTACAAACAGCTGTCTGATTGACATTACTGTCAGTGCGACATGGTTTGAAAGTTTTTGGCCGGCCGCCATAATGTCTTTGTCCTGTGGCTTGTGAGACAGTGTTAACAGCAGTCTCCTGACGGCTGTCATGCTCCATCATAGCAGCTTGCGAGTCTGCTAGCTCTAAAGTGCGACCTAGTTCGAGAATGTCACTAAGTGTTTTGTCTGGTTCACGCAGTGCCCGTCGGCGCAGTCTGTTAGATTTACAGTGTTGTGTTAGTTGGCACAGAATCTTGTGATCAATGTTTGAAAAGTTACAGTTACGTGAGAGTGAACGCAGCTCAGTCACAAATTCATCGAGGGTCTGTCCTGGTTTTTGGACACAACTTCTAAAGTTAAATATTTCCATCTGAATGTTTGTTTTTGGTTCGAAGTATTTTGTTAGCACATCACGAGTTTCCTTATACGACTGTGAAACATCTTGTTTTTCAGCCTCATAAATATCATGAACAGTCTCACCTGCATAGTGAAGAAGCAGGGCCCTACAACGAGCGCCGTCCGACGTGGTATCCAAGTTCATTGCCACAAAAAGGTTTTCTAGTCTATTTATCCACTTTTTCCACCTTGGACCAGCGCTGGCCTTGTTCATAGTATAGTCAAAGTTGGGAAAGACGGGTAACGCACCATCCATAGTGTTCAATCAACCAGAATCTATCACAAATTCGTTTTGAGGTTCTTAGCCACTTCGTCGCCACTTGTGCTGTTCTTTAAACTTTATTCCAACTGCAACACAGAACCGAAGTTCCGGTATTACACGCATGCGCCGTGTAGTCATGTCCCTGTGATTTTAATACAAAGGGGCATGACAGATGGCGCCACCAATCAGTCTCATACTGAGCTGTTAACAAGACACTACAATAATGAATAAGGTAGATATGCAGTACTTAAAAGGATCAATATTAAATTTTAAAAATAAACCTCCATTCATACTCCCAAACTTTGCACAGGTTCGCATTAGGCCTGTAGGCCTTGTTCAGAATTCAGCTGAGTGATGTGACCCATCGGTCCCTTGTTCCTGATTTCTGCCATCTCATTGTCAACTGGGCTCATTCTAAATTAGGTTTATATGGTCAATAATACCTCTACATCTGTATGTGTGTGTGGCACTGTCAGTGTGTGTGACCAAATGTGGATATCTAAACATTACACACAACCTTTTTCCATGGCATTTTTAGATAGTTAGTTGCCTTTTTATGTCCTGCATCAGTAGTCTGCTTTTCTGAATCAAAATGTTTTACTGTGGCTTGCATGAGTCATGAGGGTGAAGTGTAACTTTTAAACACTAATGGTGTTGGAACATGTGGGTGTTTGTTAGCCATTTAATGTCATGGTTTAGTATTGCACATGGTCTTTGCACTGCTTTCTTCTGTGACAAGGTGGCGGATCCCAGAGAAATTCTATGTATGCCAGGATTGGGGAAGCTAAGGCTGCACCAGTGCCACCTAGTGTAGACATCTTGAAACAGCTGGATCAGATGGATGGTGGGTCTCAATGTCAGGTGTTTTTTAGTGTTGTATGGCAGATTTTGTTCTACCAAAGGTTGATCAAACCTCTTTTAGTTAAAATTATTCCAATATGCATTTTATGATAGAATGTGATACAATATTAACATAAGATATTTGTTTGGTGTTTAAAAAGTTAACAAAAGAAAACCATAATATGCTTTGCAAAAACATTTACACCTTTTTGATATGATTAAATAAATAAATATAAAACATATGTATTCACAAAAGTTTGACTATAGTAATAATGGTACCAAGGACAGTGAAACTGAAATTGTGCACAAACAATAAAAGGCTGATTGGATGTTTGGATTCTAAATAACCAACTGCTAATGAATGTGGTGGTTCATCAATGATTCTATCTAAAAATCAATAAATATTAAGCATTTTAGGTTAGGCTGTAGAATTTGTATCAAGTTTAAGCCTAATTGTGCAAAACGGTATGAGTATTAGATATATAGTGATATATATATTCGTATATGATTATATTGTAATTTCCAAATGACTGTCATGCCTGGCCGATGAGGAGATTTGATGATCATCAGTATTTGATAATAGGCAATGTCCTTTTAATAAATCTAAACAATGTTTAAAAAAACTGTTAACAGTCAGCATATAGCACATTTTGTTCATGTCCAAATCTTTTCTCAGTTGTGGTTGGCCCATTTATACAGGTTATTATACAAACAATATAGTTGTGACATCTGGTGGTAATTTAAGAAACTAGATTTCCCACACATTTTATCATGGCGAAAATTGAGAGAGAACCAAAGGAGTACTTTCACCTATGACAGTAACTTATTGCATGTTAATTTCTCATTTAACACATCCACTCCTCTGGATGACCATTTTCATAAAACTTTCTAATTTAACATATCTGATCACTCCACTTGTCATTCATAAACACATAAAGGTAATTGTATTTCTGAATTCTGTATATCAGATATCATTTATTTATCAGCTCGGCAATGGAACTCAGCACCATTGCTCTTTGTATATAATAATTTTAACACATATTTAATTTTAGTTATGTTTATAGGTATAGTAATGTATATAGTTAGAGCTATATTCATGCTTGAGGGAAGCTGACTGATACTCACCATTGTATGGTAACATAACTGTAAACAAAACAAAATCATTCATTTAAATCAGTTGGTGAGGAAGGTTTATTTGATTGTGGATGATTTGGCAATTTGTGGCACCTATATTTACATCTTATGATAATTTCAGTGGTTTCTGTGTGATTTAATTCTGTATAACATTCAGCAATAATGTGCTGTTAATTAAATTGGTTATTTTTCGGTCATTTACCCTCAAAAGAGAAATTAAATATGCTAAAGTATGCATGTCAAATGTGGGACATATCATAAAGATTGTTCTCTAATCCTCTTCAATAATGTTTATTTCCACCAACTTACACTGGCTGTTTATTGATTCTGCTCTATCATAATAAACCATTAAATTCACAAAGGACTAATGATATGTTTATCTGTTTATTAGTTTCATGATTACAGACTTCATATGAGTAATTATATCTGTATCAGGCAGTCATGCTGGCTGTTATAATCCTACAAAGACCTGTCTAATTCACCCATTTATGTTTATTAACCATGGTTGCAGCCTTAAGTTTCTTAAAACCTCCAGAATATGTTTCTTTTAACCTTAGTCATGTGATGGTTTATCCCATACATTATTGAAGATCATGCAGGGCTCAAAATTGACAAACTTTCTACCAGACAGTGATGTCTGACAAGACAGAAAATTTACCTGACCCTAAAGGATTGAACTGGATCCCCATTAAAAAGAATGTTTTCAGTAATAGGTAAAATGTATTGTAATACACAGCTTTGTACACATTTTACTATTTGGTGATGTCTTAATTCAGAAAGGGATGCTCACAAGGAAATTAACTTGATTATGAGTGGAGTCTTATATTGCAAAGCAAATAAAATAGTTGTCTTATTTCAATGAGAGCACTACCTGGATCAGACTGTAAAAATAATTACTGGTCAAGAAGGTTTGGTGCTTACCAAATTTGCCCAACATCCCCAAAAAACATATATTTCTTCAGTAGAAATGTAGCGCCATTTTGGCTCTCTAACATTAGAGAGTCTACTACCAACAGACAATGGCTGTAAGAGTGCCATTACATCCTTCAGGGAGGAACTCATTTTAAGGCTCTATGAGGATGCAAATATTTTCATCATTTCTGACAACCCCTCATGGCCTACAACTACGCAGTCACTTGACATAACTCAGACTAATTGGTAGCTTTTTAATATACTTACTAACAACAACTAACATGATTGAGAAAAATTCTGTTTTAACTTAGCTTATTGGTAAATTCCTCCACATGCTTGTTGAATTTCTGACCGCATATATAAAATAGAATAGGTCTGTGTGGGATCAACATCGGTTGACCTATACCAATACAGATGGCACTTGATATTTTGATATTCAAATAATTCCAAAGTCAGCTGAATGTTTTGAGATCAAGATAATTTATGAAATATACCTTTACATTGAAATATTTGACTTGCATTTAAGCAAATCATTATAATTGACCTGATACCGTTAAATCTCCACTTAAAACCGCACTTCCGATTAAAACCGCACTTCAGCGTGAAGCTCACACCAAAATGAAGGTGACAACTCACCCTCAGTCACGTGTCACTGGGTCAGTAGCTTGAAATCCGTCGTTAAAGACTTGACCGCACTTGGCTTGCATACTGACTCAGAAACTCGGCAGGTGACCTCTCCTTTTCGCGGTTTCCATCCCAGCCCTTGGTAAGGTCGCTGGCAGGTCGGCCTGGCTGCACTTCGGCGCGAGTGCATTCCTCTTACATCCCTCCCCTTTCCATAGACTGGCTGGTGTGACTGTAGCAGAATGTCTTTAAACACATCAGTAATCAGGGTTATTTCTCTTCAGTCTAGTATATGACAGCACAAACATATCAAATCAAACTTCAATTACTCGACACACTGAGACGAATACTTATCATTTCGAAAAAATACCGAGGCTTCATATTAAAATTGTCTTCAGGCCCTACTTCCCTGACAATATGCGAGCTGGTGTCCATCATGAACACAGGCAGGACAGGGCCGCCTCATATTCATTTATCCTGATTCCCAGCCCTCACACTGTCGAGTGATATTGTATACCTCAGTACTTAACGAACAAAGTAAACTGAATCATGCATGGATGAGAGCAGAACCAGGCCGCTTCACATCCAACCATTACAAACATTACTAAGGCACCATGCAGCTGGATGCATTACTAAGATTAAGAGGGGGCTGTGGAGATTCAGTGCACTCCTCATAGTCACACTCCTCATAATCCGTAACAAATTTGTGTTCCTGTGCAAGATTCATCTGCAAGGGACCAAAAACCATTCGTTGTATCTCCACTGCAGATGAAGTCTCTTAACTATGTTAGTTAACTTATCTAATACGTAACATATCTAAGCGCTTATTTAGCAAAATCTTGAGGTGCCTCGGACTCTGGACCCTGCGGCCTCTGCGGGTGGTGCAATGGTCCTTTTCCCCAAAGTTGCAGAGCCTGATTCTGAGTTTCACTGTCATGGACACCTTTTTCTCTCTCAGCTACCACCTGAGAGCGTTCCACTTCAGAGTCTGGCGTCCCTATAGCTGCCTCAGAGGCATCAGAACCTTCTTGAGCAGAGGGTCCGCTTCCCTAAAGGTCTGATTCCTCTGGATCTGGTTTCGAATATAGGTTTCCTGTGACTGGAGAATCACTGTCTGCTTCACAGTGTCTATCGCTGGTATCTTCTTGCTCAGGGTTTTGCTCCATGAAGTACTGGTTCCTGGTTCAGCGAAGCCAAAATGGCAGATGCTCTGTAGGACAAGCCTTCAAGTTATTGTAGTGTATGAAACAGTCGCGTTTCCTAGTCTTCACACTATAGAGGGGATGCCTGCTGACGATCATCAAGTAGGGTCCTTGTATACTGGCTGTAGTTTTGGGCTGGTGCCCCTTCTTGGTGGTTTTATGTAACTCATAAAACAGCTCACCAGGTTCAAACACTCTCTCACGCGACTTAAGATCATAGTGCCTCTTCTGATAGGCTTGTATCGTCTTCAGATTTTGCCTGACCTGTTCATGGATCTTGATTTGCCTGTCCCTAAGGTCTTTGACCCACTGGTTTATGCTACACGCCTGCGAGTCTTTGGTTCCACCAGGTGCTGTGCCAAATATAAGATCATCTGGTTGGACTACTTCTCTCCCTAAAATGACCTGGTTTACCGAGAAACCGGTTGAACTGTTCACCATCGAGTGCGAAGCCATAGCTATCATTAGAAGATCACGCTCCCAATGTTTAACGTTCCCATCGATCAGACAACGTATCATTTGGAGGAGCGTCCTATTTCGCCTTTCGACCTGGCCGTTAGAGCTTGGGTGGTACGGTGTCCTCCTAGTACGGGCTATATCCAGCAACCTGCACAGAGATGAGAATATCTGTGATCCAAAATTGGTGCCCTGGTAAGTGTGCACATATTTAGGACATCCAAACGTGCTGACAAAATGCTCCAGGAACTTGGTGACGCTGGTTGAAGCGGATTGCTCTGGCACTGCAGCACACTCAACCAGCTTGAAGAACAGGTCAATCATCATAACCACGTATTTGTTTCCTGTCTGACTATCAGTGAAAGAGACTAACACATCTAAATGTACTCTCTCCATTGGATAACCAGTGTGACTAGGTCTTTTCGTGGCCTTCTTATTCTTGTGGCACAAGTCACACATCTGGCAGTGTAACTTACAATCTTGACTCATCTGGTACCAAATGAAAGAACATTTCAGTCTTGTGAGCGATTCCTCAAAGCCAATGTGTGCTGCAGCTTTACTACCGTAGCAAATGCTCAAAACTTCTGCTTGCAGTGACCGAGAAACAACAAGGTATGCCCAAGAGCCAGCTGTATCTTCTAACTTGTAGTTCAGCGCTGGATCCTTAAGCAACAGCTGTGACTTGAGGAACCACAGCCACTTAGTCGCCTGGCTGTTCAGATTGAAGTCTGCCTGCGTCGGCATTTCATTGTAGTCTTCAGATGACAACCATAATATCACTGAACCGATGTCCGGGTCCTGTTCCTGTAACTCAGCAAGTTCAGTTGAAGGGTAATCCTGCACCAGATGGGATGGTTGAGAACTTTCCTCACATTGCTGGACTGTCATGGCAAGTACAATGTGCTTACCAGGCGAGGCAAACCAATCACCTGCACCGCAAACTGCCGAGTCCCAACCCGGCGGCTTGGCTGCCTGAAACTGGGAATCCGGGCTGTCTGAGATGCAGGCATCGAGCTGCCTCACCCCCAATGGCAACACGCCATCGACATCATTGTGGAAACTCTCCCACAGGTAATGAGCCATGGTGCAGTTCCGGGTGCCTCTGCAAGGAAGGTGTTCTCCATCGCAGCCAGCTTGATAACAATTGCACCTGTCCAATAGATCTTGCAAACGGGAAACCGCACCTTCGTTCTGATGTATCACGCCTGGCCGTTGCATAATTACAAACTTTGCCAGCTCCTCAATCCGTTTGGTTAACTGTTCCTTGATGTATCTTAATGGCACGAGCCAAGCTAGGCAATTATGATCTGTCCTGACAACGAACCTTCTTCCCAAAACATAGTGACTAAAGTGCCGGCAGAATCTCATAATTGCAAGGAGCTCCTTCCTCATGGTGCAGTACCTTCTTTGTTGTGGTGATAGGACGAAGCAGCCCAACACTTTTGTTTTCTCAACACTTGAGCCCCCTGTATCCGTCAGTGAAGCTGTTTGGACCGGGTAAGTGCTGAATGGTGGTTCGCTTGCCCAGACCAGCAAGGCCGATTCCGAACAAGCCTCACCACCACCCTTGTCCCAATCCCCATTGTTCTGATCTTGTGGGACAATTGTTTCTTCAATCTCTAAGGCAGTGCCAATACTGACCCCAGCTTCCAGTGTCACATGATGGTCAGAGTAGTTTATCAAACTGAGGAACCCGTCTTCTCTGGTGTAAGCGGTTGACACAAGGAGTCCTTTCAAGTTTCTGCCGAGGGGTTCCATGATGAATTCAAGGCCATTCATTGCACCTAGTACTGTCATCTTGATTCGAGAAACCGTGTTAGGCGGTATGATATGCCTTCTTCCAGTGGTCACCACATATACTGGGCACAGCTGTCCATTGTAAGTTTGATTAAGAGATGCTAGTACTGTTTTTTCTGGCATGAATTTAGTGTTGGTGGCAAAGTTCATGGAACACTTCTTGACTATCAGGAATTCTACGTGCAGCAGGTCTGTTATGTCTGCTACATACCACTGCCATTCATACTGCTTGTCCCCAAGTTTGAGTGTTCTGCCATGGACTTTGACATTTGGGATAAGACTAGCATCTTTTTCAATACTTTTCAGGTTTACTCGGTTTGTATTGATGAGTTCGCCGGCCGGTATCTGCTCAAACTGGTCTTTGCTCATAATGGACACCTGTGCGGCACTGGCTACTGTTGCATTTGCTCTTATTCCATTTAACTCAACGGGCACCACCAGTGATTGCCCTCTACCAAAAGTCCCATTTGCTTCAATGGTCACCAGGTCTTGATCTTTCTTTAATTGCCCGTAAACCCCAGGTGCAAGGCTGGGCTCGATTACATTTTCCTTGGCTTCCAGATGGCCATTTAGGAGTCGGGATGAGTCTTGGCCAGTGGACCCAACCCTTTTGCATTTAAACCCTGTGCCGTTTCCTGGCCTGTCTGTGATTTACTCAGGCAATCTTGTTTGAAATTGCCCTTTTGGTGGCATTTAAAGCAAACTGCTTCTTCAGGTCTCTGGGGTGAACGACTGTAACTTGGTGACCTAGATCTTGACCTTGATGGTTCTATCAACTTTTGGAGCATAGCTTCTAGACGGCTCATCCTTTCATTGAATTGCTCGTTCATTTTTTCCTTTTGATCATTCATTCTCATCTCAAATCCAGAACTGCCTGTTGATTCACAGAGTCTAGCAGACTCAAAGTTGGGAGCATCCCTAACACTCGTGGCCCTGACTGAATGGCTGGTCTCCTCCGAGTCTGGATGACTCTGGAAACTTACCCTGCGGACTGGCAGTGATGACTTGCCATAAATTGCCTTATAGTTGTTAGCAGCATCTTTCACATATTGCACCGCTTTGTGTACCTTTGTTGGGTTTCTGCACATAGCTGTGGCTGCTGCCTTTTTGTCGAGGCAACCTTTCAGGAAGTACTCGACCGCTATTTGCTCCACAGTGGATTCTTTTGCTCCGGGGAAGCCGTTCATGACTTGAAATAGGACCTTCTGGCCAAACTCCTCTAACGTTTGTCTCTCCTCCTGTTTCAAATACTGCAACTCCCTACGAACCGTGATGGGCGCCTCACTAATTCCAAAACGCTTGCTTAGCTTGCGGGTCAAGGTTCGGTAATCCGAGTCCAGCCTAAGTTCCCTCACATAGTCTAGTGCTTTACCCGAAAGGCAGTCTAGAAGGCGTTCTGCACGTTTACGACTGGACCATCCATACCGTTCTGCATACCTGCTGAACTGGTAAATAAAGCTGTCCCAGTTGGTGTTCTCGCCGCCAGAGAAGGTTATTAACTTTGGCGCCTGGGGGCTGCCAGAGCGACCTGTGTGGGCCCTGTGATGACCACCATGTCTCTCCTCTGAGCTATCTGAACTGGAGCTATGATGGCGGTGCTTAGTGTGCTTTCTCTTCAGACATCTGTACTCACGATCACTTGAGCTATCTGAACTTTCTGACGTGCTCGAGTTTCCATGATCCCTCCGTCGTCTTCCTGATTGTTTGCAACCCCTAGGCCTGTGATCCTCTACAGGGAGATATTCCACATGACGCCTTGGTATATGCTCCCTTGATTGCCCAGACCTTGAGTGTCTCATGGTTTCGTGACTATGTCTCATCTCGCAGGAAGCTGGTTCCCTGTCTCGAACATGCAGATTGCCCCTGTCTGGTCTCCGTTGCACCTGAGATGGGGGGCACATCATAGCTATGATAATATGGTTCTTGATCATGACAAGGGCCTGCATCCAGATGTTGGCTTGGGTTGCGGTTTCTTGATGCTGAGCGACTTGTGACTAATGACACTCTTGGCCTCCTAGGAGGAGGTTCACGATGGGGAGATTGGCTGGGGACCTCATGGATAGTGAGCTGGTTGCCCTGGTCGTCTGAGTGGCATGAGTAGCCCATCGTTGAATTTGATGCTGCGCTGACTGAGCCCACCTGTCTACGTCGGTAAGGTGCATTTGGTGCCAATATGGCAGATGATGGAAACGTATCAGCTATATCCTGTATGGTGTTTGAGGTACTGTCAGAGCCTCTGGGTTTACTTCTGTTTTTTGTAACATTCCCCCTATACACTCCTTGTTTGGGATGGGCTCGTAACAGCTGACCGATATCTGGATCACTTTGGGCTTTCCCATTTATGTCCACATCTGCTGGAGCACTGTCGTCCTCTTGGACGTCAGATCTTTGTTCTGTATTTGAGAAATGCAGTCTCCCCTCTTGAACGAGCTGGAGCCATGTTGTGGCCAAGACACCAGTCACACCTTCAAGATCGTCTGGACCAAAATCTGGGTTTTCATCTCTTAGCAGGATGATCTCTTTGGCAGAGTCTTTAGTAAGTATATCAGGCAGATGTTCGGCCATCTGCCTGGCTGAAGCCTTACAAACATCTAATCGCTTATGACTAGCCATTCTTTAACAATAAGTGAGTACAACAGGCTATAGCAATCACTCCTGCTTCCTTCCTTCACTCGCCCCCTTTATTTTTTAATGCAAGGTGAAGAAAGTAAACAAAGAGCAGGGCTTACTAGAAACTGTAAATAACTGGTTTAATAAGCCGAATATGAAATTGAAATAATATAAAGTTAGTAGCTTAGTGAGCTGGGACAGGTGAAGTTTTCAGCTGTACCAACTGTTCACGCATATATGGGACATTTATAAAAGATATGCAACTGATAAGCTTAAGCACCAAGCCATATGAACAATGAGATTATATACTGTAATGACATGAGCACAGTTTAGATATAACAGACAGAGGTGACTTAGAAATAAACAAATAAATGCAGGCTCAAAGTTTAATGAAAGAGAAAACTTATGCAGAAAACTGCAAAAAGCTAATATACTGAAGGGCTAAGGGGATTAGTCAATAAGGCAAAATGACTTAAGCTGAGCCCTAAGTATTAGATACTTCCAAAAAAATAGTGCCAAAATAAGTGACCTGCACTAAAAAGGCTAAGGGGCACAATATATATATCAGTATGTTTGAGTTTGGCTCAGTGAGCAGCTCATTGACAGCCAGGGGATCTTTAATGTAGTACAAACTACAAGGACACTGCAAGCTCCCAAAATAATGTCAATAGAAATGTGCTTAGTAATCAAGGTAGTAAGTCAATCACTTAAGGTTACAGCAACTGGCAACTCTCAATGATAAGTGTATTAAGTTTATAACTGAAAGTAATGAAACTGGCAGGGAAATACCTGGATGCTTAAGTCATGAGACAATGCTGTACTATTATAATATTACTGTAACTTGTTTTTCTGGATTAGTTGTGACAAGGTGTGGTGTAGCAAGGGAACAGTAATAAACACAGCTTAAATATGAACTATTAGCTGCACAGATCCACTAGTTGAAAGTCTGAGCAACTCGCTTAAATATATAGCACTTACAAGTGTAGCTACTTACAGTGAGATCTGGTCACTGTAAGTAAATGGCAGTGAATCGACCACTGACAGTGAATGTGTATTGCAGTAAAGTATCTTAACTCCAAGTATATGTCAGTGCAAATATCACTGACAGTGAAAGCCAAATGCAGTGAATTATTTTCACTGCAAGTATATGTCAGTGCAAATATCACTGACAATGAAAGCCAAATGCAGTGGATTATTTTCACTGCAAGTATATGTCAGTGCAAATATCACTGACAATGAACAAACTGTAATTGAGTTCAATGAAATTATTGGTGTCAGTGATTTCAGTGTCACTGGATGCAGAACTAGTTTTACAGCAGATGTCCTGGCAGAATACTGGCTATTAGCAAGATAATAGGTAGAATTGACAAAAGAAGGGTTAATTTAATAAAGTAATTAAATTTTTGCTTGAGGAGGGAATTTTGAAACTATTTAAATTGTTGACAACAGGTAGGGTTGGTCCCAGAAAGACCGATCGTTCATCCACGTGTGCCGCTCACTCTGATCACGTGATCAGCAGGCAATCTGTTTTCTTCAGGTTTAACAAGGCACAGTAATAAATTAAAAAGAGATACTGAGTGGCCGAAAGAAAGGTTATATCTAGATATTGTTTGAAGAAGTTATGGGTCGCTTGGACATATAATTCTGCCTGTACAACGGCTGCAGAGCGGGGTTGCATGCACAGCTGAAAACGCAACCAATACGTTGCGGACAAGGCGGGCGACAATGGAGGTATTGTCGCGGGGCCCGCTTCAATTTTGTCAAAATTTGACAAAAATATTTATCTTCGTCGCCAAATGTAAACTTCAGCGTGAAGCTCACACCAAAATGAAGGTGACAACTCACCCTCAGTCACGTGTCACTGGGTCAGTAGCTTGAAATCCGTCGTTAAAGACTTGACCGCACTTGGCTTGCATACTGACTCAGAAACTCGGCAGGTGACCTCTCCTTTTCGCGGTTTCCATCCCGGCCCTTGGTAAGGTCGCTGGCAGGTCGGCCTGGCTGCACTTCGGCGCGAGTGCATTCCTCTTACAGTACGTTGACATCGCTCCATGTCACAATTTGCTGGTGCCTTTGAAAACATCGCTGGTCAACTTAACTAAATATCAAAGTAACTGAAGTTACCTTTTCGAGATACGCACGTATAGGAAACATGACGCTTGAAAACGAGTGATTTTAAGGTAAAATTAAAGTGGCCAGTCCGGGTTAGCAAGTTTTTTTTCCTGAAGAAAGTTTCCGTGTGGAGAGCCATTTTGTCAAGGCAGTGTTCGCGCAAGGCACGCTGGGACGAAATAGGTGGCTGTTCCCTTTACCACCCACCGCGTACAGCCGTTCAAAATATTCTTAGCAGAATACCGGGGTGTTTAATCACATGGCGGCACTCAAACTTGATTTTAAAAGGATCGTCTGCCATTGTGTGACTCTTTACGATGTCAGCTTTTTATTCATTTTACGTTTTAAACAAATAATCATTGCTAAATAATGCCGCAAATGGGTTTAAAGTGGGCTTTTATTTCAATTTTGCTTGACCATGCCCAACAAAGTGGACCGCTGTGTGTAACAGCAGGGTTGTTGTAAACGTATTATTTGGTGACAATTACCAAGATTTTATAACAAGTTTCATATCACACGAAAACTTATCAGCAATATTTAATTTATAAATAACAAATAATCGTAAATAATACATTTACACACGGCTCCCATGCATGCTAAGAACAGCCTTCGAAAGTTGCAATATTATCGCCCACACACCGGCCCAAAAACGATGTCTGTCAGGAAGATATTCAGGAAACCCTTCTAGTATAAACCGCACAGTGCTTTCAGGAAATCAACCTGATTTCAAGATTTTGAATTTCTTGATTAAACCGCGGTTTTAAGTGGAGATTTTACGGTACTTCTATATAGATGTAACAGATACTCTTTGTTTAAGTCACTATTAGTCATTGTTTCAAAGTCCTTTCAGATTTTATCTGTCTTAGATATCAGAATAAATCATGATAAAAGTCAATGTTATTCCTCTCATACCTGCTCTGTGATGTAATTAAATTAATTTTTTCAGAAAAGTTATGTTATTAGATCTTAGTAACTGACGTATTTCTAGTACAGTTACATTTTACATAAAGTACTAGTGTTGTGACAGTGCATCCAATGTGATAATTCATAATTTAATTGGGTATCAAATAATCAATTTCAGTACCTGAATTTACAGTCAATTTTTATACATTTTAATCCCTTATTTCTACCCAAGGAAAGATAAACAATTTACATGATGTAGCAAGCATGATTGATTTACAAGAAAAATCACATGATCATCTACATTAGATGTTGATGAAGTAATGCTGCTTTTACATGAGAGTTATCCCTTTTTTTACATAAATGCTTAGGTACATCATTATGTTCATAATAGCGTCTTCTCGGAAGAAAATGTTTAGCAGATACATCCCTCCGGCAAAAAACATGGTTGTTTGCAATAATCAAATCAAGAATTTAAGCAAATGGCAATGATTTATCATTGATTTTAATCAAAGGCAGCTAAGCAGAATACAGATACATATATATATATGTATAATGTTAACATAACAATATTATTTGCAGATGGCGCAGAACCTGGATACTCTTTAGTTGGTGCTAAGGGATCAGCGACCCCCGCCGTCTCCAAGACTCCAAATGGTGACAAAGCGACCGATCCCTATTCCAAGGTTGATCACAGCAAGAAACGTCAGACCATTCACATAGACTCTAATATAGAAAACAAGGTCGGGGCAACTGCAACAGAACTTGATGAAATGTATGCAAAGGTCACAAAGGTCAAAACAACAAATGCTGAACTTGCGGCTTCTAACAATGGTGCTTCTGCTGTGGGTGGTGCAAGAATTAAAATTGTTGAAGGGGAAGGCTCGGCGACAGGAAGTATTGAGCCAGGTTATGCGAGAATTCGTGATGGTGCTGTAGATGCAAATGGTTATCAGACTGTTGAAATCAATCGACGAAGTACTGGCGTCACAGTATCTATTGACCCTGGGTATCAGACTGTTGACATCGGTAATATGCGGAATTCTGGCAGTGAGTTTGACCCAAATTATGAAATGGTGACCACACAAGAAAATGGCATTATGGTAGGAGTTCAGCCACCAAATCCAAATTGGCAGCCACTAAAACGGGACCCAGTGTATCAGGAAATACCAGAGGTCAAACAGGGGTCACAAAATTCTCCGAAAAAGTGAACTCAATACTGATACCTTGTTGCGTCATAGGCTTGCTCCAAATATCCAGTCTCTGGCTCCAGACCATCATTTCCCCAGGTTTAATCACTTTTCTGCACCTGCTATCTTTAAATCTGCTTCCAGTCTCCAAATCTAAGTCCTAATGCTTTTTGTTTTCAGCACTAGTAGGGGTTTCTGTCTCTTCAATTCTTGCAGCCATTGATCCTGTCACTTTGTCAGGAAAATGCCCTTTGTGGAAATGAGTGCTGTAATTTACAAATGTATTAAGCCTTATGGAAGGTGTTATGTTTATATTGGTGCTGATTTTCTATCTTTTTTTAATGGTTGGTGCTAGTTTTTAAACATCTCTAATTCTGTCTCCCGTGTGTCATGTCTCCTGTTCATCAGATTGTCAGAAGTTTGATGTCTTTCACAAAATGTGCTTGTCTTAACAATTGAGACTTGCTTATTGGGAATTTTTTTTAGGGAAGCCTGCTTATTTGCCAGATTACATCAGAGAGCCTGCTTATTGTTCAGATTCCATCCAGAAAGCTTGCTTGTTGGTCAGATTGCTTCAGGGGTGGCCTTCTTATTTTTAGCATGTTTCATTCATAATGCATGATCTAAGTAATGCTTCGGGTCATAGAATCAAGATCTGGAACAATGAAGTACTTAAAAGTATACCTGTGACTCAACAAGGTATCAGTTTCTACCTCCTGTTAACTGGTACAAGTCAGGAACTAATCTTTATGCCTTGAAGAAATGGATACAGGTGCATTATCTAGGGATAACACTTATTATAACACTGAGTGAACACACATTCTTTCTTTCAAAAGTGGGTTCAGTGCCTACAGGGTAATAGTCTTCCACTGTACTATTATATGAATAATGTATATGGTAAATATATCAAGATCAGTACAAGCTGCCTTTAAGAAATGAGCTACACAATGTTTTGCCTGGAGGTCTGTTCAAATTACACATGTATATGGACAATCAGACATTATGCTGGCTCAACTGAGAGCATTTGTAATTAATTATTATTTTTAATTAGATAATTAATAGTAAATTATTATTTTTCAAATAAGTTGTTTATTAACTTTATATATTGGCCATCATGGTCTGTTAATTTATTGTAATTGATGTGTATAATATCAACAACAACATTACACATTTCCTGTTGTTGCAGCTCCTTTTCATTTGTAATGCATCAAATACTTCTCTCAGTAAAAGGTAGAGGGTCTATTGGGCAATGAACCCTCAAAATGTGGGTTCACCATTTGTCATATTCGTGTCCCAGAGTTGTAACTAGATAATGCACCTGCACCAGATTATGAACCAATCCCTGTCTGGGGTCAACGGTTACTTAATATGTGATTTACATATTCTGTAAACTTCAGGCTTTTAATTAATGGATGCTGTGCCATTTCTGTTATGTTTAAATTCTATTGCTGCTTTTTTAAAGTTACCAAAAAATGTGATATTGTAAAGTTTACATAAGAAATCATCCAAATCAAAACTCTTTTTATTTAGATTAACCATCAGTTTGTTAATCAGTGTTTTATGATAAAACATACATTTTCTTTATAGGGAGTGTTCATTCTATATTTTAATCCTGTCTGTCAGCTGAGAATTTTGTTGATAATAGTACTTCTGGCAGAAGTTCTGCTTCTTATTGTAGGGTAGTTTTGAGCAGGTCTGATAATTCTCTGAAAAGCACAAATTGTATGGATATAAAATTTAATGAATGTGTAAGCTAGTATTAACTGCCAAGTTTTTGGTGCAGGTAGTGTATGATTATGTGTACATCTTATTAAATTGTCACCCATCTTATTATTTTCAGTCACTTTATGTGCCAGACACCAGCCTTGTTACTTTTGATACCTAAAGACAGTTCCTTCTTCTCATAATTTCACCTCCGGAAAGCTGGTCTACTCTCACTCAGTGTGTGTCATTCTTGCCCTTCAGTTAATTACCAGAAATGCTGAATTACATGGATGCTAGCAGATAGAACCTATTACAGCTGTTAATTGCTGTTGAGTCTTTGCTGTTATTTCATATAATTTTATTTATTTGAGCTATTTGAATTAGATTTTGTGCATTGGCTGAGGTGCCAGCCCTTTTGAGTGTTTGGTACCAGTTTTGCATCTTATAAAGGCCTTTTGACCAAGCATAACATGGCTTGCATTAGGATTTCCTCACTGCACATGAGAAATAACACTGGTATTAGTGGCTCCACATGGTGGTGTTTTTAGATCAAATGTAGGGCTGAAATAGGTTGCAAAGTGTTGACTCTACAAAAAAGCAAAGTGTTGAAGCCTATTACATGCTGTAGTCGGGTACATATTTAAAATGATAATATTAATATTATAATATATATATGTTGGCAGCCTAATGCTGGTTTTCTTCAAACGTCATAGTCTATATGGGTAGTTTGTATCTGTATAGTTCATTTGCTAATGTACATATGTGCAGTCTGTACACTATATTGACAGGTGCATGATCTCTGGATATTTTCTTGAAGAAAGCCATTACACCTTATTTTAATTTCATAGCTCATAATTGGACATCAGAGGCTATGTTAACTCAGTGATAATAGTTATAATAATAATAAAGCTATAGTAAATCAATGATTACTGTAAAAAATTAATAATAATAATAATAATAATAATAATAATAATAGGTTAAATCAATGGTATCTATGAAAAGAATAAAGCTAGGTTAAATAGATGATAACTTTAATAATAATAATAATAAACCTATGTTAAATCAATGATAACTGTAAGATAAAATAAACCCATGTTAAATCAGTGATAATATTAATAATGATAAACTAGGTTAAGTCCATGATAACAGTAACAAGGATTATAATGTATATTCTAAAAAAATTATCTTAGCACTATTTTTATTTGACAAAGATGTTTATGTTTTGCACTATGTAAAATTTTGCTGTGAATGAAACCCAACCGAACCAAAATAAAAGGAAAAAACAAACTGAATGTCAGTGTGTTTGTTTTCCAAGATGCAGATATCTGAATGGACAATTATACTTATAAATAGCATGTTTATACTACAGGGTCTGATGCAAAAAAAAAAACAAAACAAAACAGAATTAGGTATATATTGTGCTAAAAATGACTGCTGCAGGTGGCTTGCAGATACAGACTACACATGTGACCAAGCATGCTGGCTACACATACAGATGAATGAAAATGACAGTTTTAATCTATAAAAAGTGATTCAAGCAGACTATGCATATGGACTGTGTACTTATGGAAACTCAGTATAACTTGTTGCTGTTGTGACATAATGTTTTTCTTTATTTGCTTTATGTTTGCATAAATTAAGGTGTATAATGTATTACAGTAGGATGACACCATAATGTTGCTGCTTATGTATGTTGTACAGCAGATGGAGTCAGCTAATGTTCTGTCTCATAAACCACCACAATATTGAGTAAACAGGAGCCTGAGCTGCTTCTAGATGATCATTAATACATGCATAGTCACATACCATCTCATATCAAAGTTTCTGCAGTTTTTGCTTGGCCCTATGAAACTAATCTGTGGAATGATGAAGATAAAACACAGAATAACAGTGCAATTCATCTTTAGCCTCTCCTGCCAGAAAAGGCCATATGTGTAAACTGTGTCGTCAAGATTAGATCATTCATTTAATTTATGATTCTATTGATTCACACTCTCTGTCAGAGTGCTGCAGGCTGTTAAATAAAGATCCTGAAAATGTTAAGGTGGGTTATATATTTATGTTTGTTGTCCTTGCTCAGTGGTCATTTCTCCCACTAATCCATTTAATTCACCTACTGCCTGCACTGGAAGCATTTGCTGTACACTACAACCAGAGGAGCAGTGTATTACTGGTGCCATGCTTACTGTTCAAATTTAACTGACACCCTGAAATGGCCTCTTTGATTGGTTGAAAACATTGGTTGAAGCAACTTGGCCCTGTACCAGCACCTGGTGGTTGTTTACGGTAAATGCTTACTGTTTAAGCAGTGGTTGAATGGAATTGATTAATAGATGGAATGTTTTGAGACCACCATGTAATGAATAGAATATATGTTATCAACTGAAATTCGTCTGATCATGATATTACTCACAGGAAATTTAACGGTTCTTTCTTTTGCCACTAAATGCCACTGGCAATTACTGCCTCTTTGATGGACTTGTCAACGAAAAGTTCAACCTGTGTGATAACCCATCCCCTTTCTAGGCTTTTCAGCTCGTGATCTGTGTTAATGTTGTACTGTATTTGTTTTAGTCAACTATTAGTATAAAGATATAGTCATTAGTGTTAAGGCTAGTTTCAAGAAAGAAGAAATCTATTGCTCTCTCAGTCAGACACTGACAGACAGTACCATGGTACTGTAAAAATTAAATTTTGCTTTGATGTGCTGGTCCAACATTTTGAAGAGAAAGTAGACAGCCCTTATAAATTAAATAAAAATATTGTTAATTGATCTTGTTGATTCCATCCAACTGTAATTTTTTTTTCAGTGGCATTTCTACGAATACATTCTGTGTACATGGATATTTATTTTTGTGTGTGTATACATATATATATATATATTTATATATATATATATATATATATATGTGAGCTACTGTACAAAGTATATATATTATTTTCTGTTGTCGTATTAAATGTTAGCTGTGCAGTAAATGTTAAGGGGTGATAAAGGCAAAGCATGATAAAGGCAAAGGGGACCTTGTTGACACCACACCAAGCTTCATGTACTTATAGATAAGTAAGATCTGTAATTATTAGTAATTATAATAGTAAAGTAGTTAGTAAAGAAAGTTAAGTGTGACTGATATGGGTGATTTTTTAAGAAAACATATCTGAAAACACTAAAAGGGATCAGTCATTACACACACACACATATATATATATATATATATATATATATATATATATATATACATGCACACATATATATATATATATATTTATAATAGCACAATATTGCTTTTCCATAATGACATATGGTATAAATGTTCTGCTTTGCATATGTATAATGTTCATGTGTTGTGTATAAATGTCGGCTCTTGGCACTGTGCCAGGACATGTTTGTCATGGCAACGTTTGGCACCTGGTACTGTATACAGGTATCACTTTGGATGTATATACACGTCATAATTCCTACAGCACAGGGACTTATTTTTACAATAAATACAGAATCGGTATATTATTATGATAGTGATAATAAGAATAAGCGTCATTAACACGGTGTTTCAGTTTAATTGGTGACTGTAGTAACAATTCATGGACTATAATGTTGTAAACTGTTTCCTAGCTTAACATCCCACCTTTTTAACCGTAATCTTTTCTGAAAGTACTAATCCAGAAAATCAGTAATGTAACATTTTTAATTGACTGCAGAACACCAAATGACAAATTTTAAGTGGTTTCCTGTCATATTATTTGAGTTTTCTTTTTGTACATGTAATATTTAGCTGGAGTACAAACAACTTACAAATAAGCCGTAATTGTTAAATATTAAAAATGAAAGAATCTCATATTACAATTTATTTGTAATGACTCCGAGAATAAAACTTGATGTACAAAATCTGATACTAGCCTATATTTTGATGTATTTATATATATGCCGTCTGTTTGTCAGTATGGTGGTTGATTTTTATTCATTTGCCTGGGTTTCATATTCGCGATATTCGTGAAAGGGTTACTCGTCAAAATAACCCCACATGTGTGGATAGGACGCCTAATCTATACACCCTTGAACAGTCGTTTATACCTTTTATATACTCTTCGACATCTTGTGTTATTTATCGATACCTCAGTGTCGAAAGGTGAAAGCTCGGCATTATACAGTTATATATCTTTATTTGTTACCCGTATATCAAGGATGAATCTTATGAATGATATAAGATATTTTACGGTATTTGCCAATAATGAATACGAAATTCCACTCGTTTAATGTGTGGTCCTCGTCAAAGATTTGGTGCGCCTCCTGATCAATTCATACAATAACAGCTATTATCCGTGTGGTTTACTGCATATGGTCGCGAAAATAGAACCTTGATGAAATACTGAAAAAAACACTTCAAAAGATATTATCGTAAAATTTAACCCCATGAACGTGAAGCCAACAACAGTATCTAAGAGTTATGAATATTTTTATAGAGCGTTAGAGTTCGATGCACATAAGCTTTTTTTCTGAGTGTAAATCTCGACAAATTTGAGAAATCCATGATACCATCAGCCCTTTCGGAAGTGGTGAGGACAGACACCCTTCTACTTGCTGTATACGGCAACCTCCGCTCAGGAGCTCCATTTGTTTTGCATATGACCAACCCTGGCGAAGTTTCTGCTCACTTTCACCTGCGCAGAAGATCACGACTCTGCTGGTTAAGGATTGTGGGTAGAGAAAAATAATAAGATAAATATATATAAATGAATCCTTTTCTGAAATTGGCATTCATTTCTCTCCTGTCAAGTTGCTGTTGGGCTGTAGGTTTTATTCCCACAAAAATAGAAAACAACAGGAATTTTAGTTTAAATCGCCAAATACCCGAAAGCTCTGTCCGAAACATATACTGCCGGTCTAGTAGTTAAACGTGATAAACAGGGAGCTAGAACGGTCGTGGCAGGCTACTGAACTTCGCCATATGTGGATTATCGTTTAGCCCCTTAACACAAAATGACTTAGCAAAGTGCCGACCAGGCGTGGGCCACTAAGCACACATCTTGATCATTCACGCATATGCGTTGGCCTGTAGATTCCCTGCTGTAGGCCAGCCTACATTACAATAGGGGTGGCCTATTAATGGGTCAGTCCAAATATAGATGAGTAGTAGTAAGCCTGATGTCTTAAAGGGTAATGTTAGTAACCGATTTAGCAAACATATGGCAATATAGTCCCCTCAGTCCAAGTCACCAGGCACGAACTGAACAGAGTCGGGTTCTCCCGTCAGTATAAAAATCATAATATTGAATAAAATTTATTCCTATGTTTTAGAATATTTAGAAAAAAAATAGTCTTTTAAGTATATTAAACCTCATTATGAAAGGAATATATATATATATATATATATATATATATATATATTATTATTATTTTTTTGTTTTTTATTATTGTGAATAATACTTTTTCCCCAAAACTTATATAAGTTAAAATAACTGAATTGTTGGAGAATGTAAGAAAACTGGTTGATTTTCGGTGGTTTCCTGTAGTTTTCGGTAAAGCCGGGAAAACCATAGAACAATATTGATTGTATTTTGGTTCCTATAATTCATTAACATACCTAGATGTCACCTCTGTGCGGGTATTGTGAACACATTCGGTTATCGAACAGTCAGTTTGACAGGAATAAGAAAACAAACAATTTTACAAGAAGCATTTACTATGGTTTATAAAGATGAGCGATAAAACATGTATTACAAGTAAACCAGATTAAGCAGATACAAAACAATACAAGTTTTATTTTAGGTCAGTGTATACAAACAATACAACACTAGCCATACAAGCTGTTATTACCGACCACTATCACTAGTAAAATTAATATAAAAATATACTTATAAAGGAAAGCAGATAAAAGTGATTATAGAGGAGATACTAAAATAAAGAGATCATCCATAGGAAATTAGTCCAGAAGACTTAGAAACTAATATAAGATATATGAGAAGTGTGCATTAATACTAAAAACCTTTGGTATCAAACTGCCATTTCTTAATGTCTCTTTTAAAGCTCAAAGGGGGAGGTTTTCCTTATGTGAGAAGGTAGACTATTTCATATTTTTGGAGCAACAAAAGAAAAAGAATGTTATTGTTTATGTCTACTACAGTTTACAGTGATACATTTATCCATATATGCGGCATACAGTTCATGTAATGTCTTATAAACCTCTGCCGCGATTCCTTGTACCCTAGTTACCTCGAGTGATTGATTTATTGATTGATTTTATTCTGGCAATCAGTTACATGCATATACAATGAAACATGATATCCTGACATACACAAAGGAGAGCACTAAAAAGTTTTAAAAACTTATTTCATTAGTGGTCCTGGTGATCAAGATGGAGCAGGCAAAGTCTATATGTACCACTAAAAAATATAAATTACAGGATATGTAAATATGTTTTTCTTAGTTAAAGTTGACAAAATACACAGAATTACCAGAAAGTAGTTTTACTAAAACTGGCAAATATTCTGTTTACACAATCCAGATAAAACTGTCAGAATATTAACATTATATATGACTAGAAATCATTCATTATATCACAGATTTTGTTAGAAGTACATTCAACAGGGTATATGACAACAAATTGTGTAATCACAGAAAAAAATTGGCAGATTGTTAAGATAATATATGACTAGAAATCCTTATATCACAGATTGATCACAGATTTTGCTAGAAGTACATTTAACAGGGTATATGACTAGAAATTGTGTAATCACAGGTGAAATTGGCAGATTATTAATTTAATATATGACTAGAAATCATTATATCACAGATTGATCTCAGAATACATTTACAAAACGTGACTAAGAAGGGAAAAAGGAAGTTTCGTTATCACAGATTTAGCTAGAAAAACATTTAAGAGGGTATATGACTAGAAATTGTGTAATCACAGATGAAGCTTACAGTGCATTTTCCACAATAAATGACAATACTTTGTGCAATCACAGACAGAGGTGGCAGTACATTAAAAGCAATATATGACTAGAAATTATGTGATCACATCTGTATAGGTGACAGTTTATATACAATTTTACATACTATACGACTAGAAATGGTCTTATCACAATTATTTGATAAAACACTATAGGTAATGAGTGCATTATTTTAAGAGATTCTATACATCTATAAAAATCATAAATATTAAGAACTCTATATCCTGTATTTAATAATATATGTTATCATTGTATCCCCAGACAAAGTCGGGATACTATGGTTTCACGACGGTCCCGCCTCTCCTGCCAGAAAAGGCCATATGTGTAAACTGTGTCGTCAAGATTAGATCATTCATTTAATTTATGATTCTATTGATTCACACTCTCTGTCAGAGTGCTGCAGGCTGTTAAATAAAGATTCTGAAAATGTTAAGGTGGGTTATATATTTATGTTTGTTGTCCTTGCTCAGTGGTCATTTCTCCCACTAATCCATTTAATTCACCTACTGCCTGCACTGGAAGCATTTGCTGTACACTACAACCAGAGGAGCAGTGTATTACTGGTGCCATGCTTACTGTTCAAATTTAACTGACACCCTGAAATGGCCTCTTTGATTGGTTGAAAACATTGGTTGAAGCAACTTGGCCCTGTACCAGCACCTGGTGGTTGTTTACGGTAAATGCTTACTGTTTAAGCAGTGGTTGAATGGAATTGATTAATAGATGGAATGTTTTGAGACCACCATGTAATGAATAGAATATATGTTATCAACTGAAATTCGTCTGATCATGATATTACTCACAGGAAATTTAACGGTTCTTTCTTTTGCAACTAAATGCCACTGGCAATTACTGCCTCTTTGATGGACTTGTCAACGAAAAGTTCAACCTGTGTGATAACCCATCCCCTTTCTAGGCTTTTCAGCTCGTGATCTGTGTTAATGTTGTACTGTATTTGTTTTAGTCAACTATTAGTATAAAGATATAGTCATTAGTGTTAAGGCTAGTTTCAAGAAAGAAGAAATCTATTGCTCTCTCAGTCAGACACTGACAGACAGTACCATGGTACTGTAAAAATTAAATTTTGCTTTGATGTGCTGGTCCAACATTTTGAAGAGAAAGTAGACAGCCCTTATAAATTAAATAAAAATATTGTTAATTGATCTTGTTGATTCCATCCAACTGTAATTTTTTTTCAGTGGCATTTCTACGAATACATTCTGTGTACATGGATATTTATTTTTGTGTGTGTATACATATATATATATATATTTATATATATATATATATATATATATATATGTGAGCTACTGTACAAAGTATATATATTATTTTCTGTTGTCGTATTAAATGTTAGCTGTGCAGTTAATGTTAAGGGGTGATAAAGGCAAAGCATGATAAAGGCAAAGGGGACCTTGTTGACACCACACCAAGCTTCATGTACTTATAGATAAGTAAGATCTGTAATTATTAGTAATTATAATAGTAAAGTAGTTAGTAAAGAAAGTTAAGTGTGACTGATATGGGTGATTTTTTAAGAAAACATATCTGAAAACACTAAAAGGGATCAGTCATTACACACACACACACATATATATATATATATATATATATATATATATATATATATACATGCACACATATATATATATATATTTATAATAGCACAATATTGCTTTTCCATAATGACATATGGTATAAATGTTCTGCTTTGCATATGTATAATGTTCATGTGTTGTGTATAAATGTCGGCTCTTGGCACTGTGCCAGGACATGTTTGTCATGGCAACGTTTGGCACCTGGTACTGTATACAGGTATCACTTTGGATGTATATACACGTCATAATTCCTACAGCACAGGGACTTATTTTTACAATAAATACAGAATCGGTATATTATTATGATAGTGATAATAAGAATAAGCGTCATTAACACGGTGTTTCAGTTTAATTGGTGACTGTAGTAACAATTCATGGACTATAATGTTGTAAACTGTTTCCTAGCTTAACATCCCACCTTTTTAACCGTAATCTTTTCTGAAAGTACTAATCCAGAAAATCAGTAATGTAACATTTTTAATTGACTGCAGAACACCAAATGACAAATTTTAAGTGGTTTCCTGTCATATTATTTGAGTTTTCTTTTTGTACATGTAATATTTAGCTGGAGTACAAACAACTTACAAATAAGCCGTAATTGTTAAATATTAAAAATGAAAGAATCTCATATTACAATTTATTTGTAATGACTCCGAGAATAAAACTTGATGTACAAAATCTGATACTAGCCTATATTTTGATGTATTTATATATATGCTGTCTGTTTGTCAGTATGGTGGTTGATTTTTATTCATTTGCCTGGGTTTCATATTCGCGATATTCGTGAAAGGGTTACTCGTCAAAATAACCCCACATGTGTGGATAGGACGCCTAATCTATACACCCTTGAACAGTCGTTTATACCTTTTATATACTCTTCGACATCTTGTGTTATTTATCGATACCTCAGTGTCGAAAGGTGAAAGCTCGGTATTATACAGTTATATATCTTTATTTGTTACCCGTATATCAAGGATGAATCTTATGAATGATATAAGATATTTTACGGTATTTGCCAATAATGAATACGAAATTCCACTCGTTTAATGTGTGGTCCTCGTCAAAGATTTGGTGCGCCTCCTGATCAATTCATACAATAACAGCTATTATCCGTGTGGTTTACTGCATATGGTCGCGAAAATAGAACCTTGATGAAATACTGAAAAAAACACTTCAAAAGATATTATCGTAAAATTTAACCCCATGAACGTGAAGCCAACAACAGTATCTAAGAGTTATGAATATTTTTATAGAGCGTTAGAGTTCGATGCACATAAGCTTTTTTTCTGAGTGTAAATCTCGACAAATTTGAGAAATCCATGATACCATCAGCCCTTTCGGAAGTGGTGAGGACAGACACCCTTCTACTTGCTGTATACGGCAACCTCCGCTCAGGAGCTCCATTTGTTTTGCATATGACCAACCCTGGCGAAGTTTCTGCTCACTTTCACCTGCGCAGAAGATCACGACTCTGCTGGTTAAGGATTGTGGGTAGAGAAAAATAATAAGATAAATATATATAAATGAATCCTTTTCTGAAATTGGCATTCATTTCTCTCCTGTCAAGTTGCTGTTGGGCTGTAGGTTTTATTCCCACAAAAATAGAAAACAACAGGAATTTTAGTTTAAATCGCCAAATACCCGAAAGCTCTGTCCGAAACATATACTGCCGGTCTAGTAGTTAAACGTGATAAACAGGGAGCTAGAACGGTCGTGGCAGGCTACTGAACTTCGCCATATGTGGATTATCGTTTAGCCCCTTAACACGTTAAAATGACTTAGCAAAGTGCCGACCAGGCGTGGGCCACTAAGCACACATCTTGATCATTCACGCATATGCGTTGGCCTGTAGATTCCCTGCTGTAGGCCAGCCTACATTACAATAGGGGTGGCCTATTAATGGGTCAGTCCAAATATAGATGAGTAGTAGTAAGCCTGATGTCTTAAAGGGTAATGTTAGTAACCGATTTAGCAAACATATGGCAATATAGTCCCCTCAGTCCAAGTCACCAGGCACGAACTGAACAGAGTCGGGTTCTCCCGTCAGTATAAAAATCATAATATTGAATAAAATTTATTCCTATGTTTTAGAATATTTAGAAAAAAATAGTCTTTTAAGTATATTAAACCTCATTATGAAAGGAATATATATATATATATATATATATATATATATATATTATTATTATTTTTTTGTTTTTTATTATTGTGAATAATACTTTTTCCCCAAAACTTATATAAGTTAAAATAACTGAATTGTTGGAGAATGTAAGAAAACTGGTTGATTTTCGGTGGTTTCCTGTAGTTTTCGGTAAAGCCGGGAAAACCATAGAACAATATTGATTGTATTTTGGTTCCTATAATTCATTAACATACCTAGATGTCACCTCTGTGCGGGTATTGTGAACACATTCGGTTATCGAACAGTCAGTTTGACAGGAATAAGAAAACAAACAATTTTACAAGAAGCATTTACTATGGTTTATAAAGATGAGCGATAAAACATGTATTACAAGTAAACCAGATTAAGCAGATACAAAACAATACAAGTTTTATTTTAGGTCAGTGTATACAAACAATACAACACTAGCCATACAAGCTGTTATTACCGACCACTATCACTAGTAAAATTAATATAAAAATATACTTATAAAGGAAAGCAGATAAAAGTGATTATAGAGGAGATACTAAAATAAAGAGATCATCCATAGGAAATTAGTCCAGAAGACTTAGAAACTAATATAAGATATATGAGAAGTGTGCATTAATACTAAAAACCTTTGGTATCAAACTGCCATTTCTTAATGTCTCTTTTAAAGCTCAAAGGGGGAGGTTTTCCTTATGTGAGAAGGTAGACTATTTCATATTTTTGGAGCAACAAAAGAAAAAGAATGTTATTGTTTATGTCTACTACAGTTTACAGTGATACATTTATCCATATATGCGGCATACAGTTCATGTAATGTCTTATAAACCTCTGCCGCGATTCCTTGTACCCTAGTTACCTCGAGTGATTGATTTATTGATTGATTTTATTCTGGCAATCAGTTACATGCATATACAATGAAACATGATATCCTGACATACACAAAGGAGAGCACTAAAAAGTTTTAAAAACTTATTTCATTAGTGGTCCTGGTGATCAAGATGGAGCAGGCAAAGTCTATATGTACCACTAAAAAATATAAATTACAGGATATGTAAATATGTTTTTCTTAGTTAAAGTTGACAAAATACACAGAATTACCAGAAAGTAGTTTTACTAAAACTGGCAAATATTCTGTTTACACAATCCAGATAAAACTGTCAGAATATTAACATTATATATGACTAGAAATCATTCATTATATCACAGATTTTGTTAGAAGTACATTCAACAGGGTATATGACAACAAATTGTGTAATCACAGAAAAAAATTGGCAGATTGTTAAGATAATATATGACTAGAAATCCTTATATCACAGATTGATCACAGATTTTGCTAGAAGTACATTTAACAGGGTATATGACTAGAAATTGTGTAATCACAGGTGAAATTGGCAGATTATTAATTTAATATATGACTAGAAATCATTATATCACAGATTGATCTCAGAATACATTTACAAAACGTGACTAAGAAGGGAAAAAGGAAGTTTCGTTATCACAGATTTAGCTAGAAAAACATTTAAGAGGGTATATGACTAGAAATTGTGTAATCACAGATGAAGCTTACAGTGCATTTTCCACAATAAATGACAATACTTTGTGCAATCACAGACAGAGGTGGCAGTACATTAAAAGCAATATATGACTAGAAATTATGTGATCACATCTGTATAGGTGACAGTTTATATACAATTTTACATACTATACGAATAGAAATGGTCTTATCACAATTATTTGATAAAACACTATAGGTAATGAGTGCATTATTTTAAGAGATTCTATACATCTATAAAAATCATAAATATTAAGAACTCTATATCCTGTATTTAATAATATATGTTATCATTGTATCCCCAGACAAAGTCGGGATACTATGGTTTCACGACGGTCCCGCCTCTCCTGCCAGAAAAGGCCATATGTGTAAACTGTGTCGTCAAGATTAGATCATTCATTTAATTTATGATTCTATTGATTCACACTCTCTGTCAGAGTGCTGCAGGCTGTTAAATAAAGATTCTGAAAATGTTAAGGTGGGTTATATATTTATGTTTGTTGTCCTTGCTCAGTGGTCATTTCTCCCACTAATCCATTTAATTCACCTACTGCCTGCACTGGAAGCATTTGCTGTACACTACAACCAGAGGAGCAGTGTATTACTGGTGCCATGCTTACTGTTCAAATTTAACTGACACCCTGAAATGGCCTCTTTGATTGGTTGAAAACATTGGTTGAAGCAACTTGGCCCTGTACCAGCACCTGGTGGTTGTTTACGGTAAATGCTTACTGTTTAAGCAGTGGTTGAATGGAATTGATTAATAGATGGAATGTTTTGAGACCACCATGTAATGAATAGAATATATGTTATCAACTGAAATTCGTCTGATCATGATATTACTCACAGGAAATTTAACGGTTCTTTCTTTTGCCACTAAATGCCACTGGCAATTACTGCCTCTTTGATGGACTTGTCAACGAAAAGTTCAACCTGTGTGATAACCCATCCCCTTTCTAGGCTTTTCAGCTCGTGATCTGTGTTAATGTTGTACTGTATTTGTTTTAGTCAACTATTAGTATAAAGATATAGTCATTAGTGTTAAGGCTAGTTTCAAGAAAGAAGAAATCTATTGCTCTCTCACTCAGACACTGACAGACAGTACCATGGTACTGTAAAAATTAAATTTTGCTTTGATGTGCTGGTCCAACATTTTGAAGAGAAAGTAGACAGCCCTTATAAATTAAATAAAAATATTGTTAATTGATCTTGTTGATTCCATCCAACTGTAATTTTTTTTTCAGTGGCGTTTCTACGAATACATTCTATGTACACTGATATTTATTTTTGTGTGTGTATACATATATATATATATATATATTTATATATATATATATATATATATATATATATATATATATGTGAGCTACTGTACAAAGTATATATATTATTTTCTGTTGTCGTATTAAATGTTAGCTGTGCAGTTAATGTTAAGGGGTGATAAAGGCAAAGCATGATAAAGGCAAAGGGGACCTTGTTGACACCACACCAAGCTTCATGTACTTATAGATAAGTAAGATCTGTAATTATTAGTAATTATAATAGTAAAGTAGTTAGTAAAGAAAGTTAAGTGTGACTGATATGGGTGATTTTTTAAGAAAACATATCTGAAAACACTAAAAGGGATCAGTCATTACACACACACACACATATATATATATATATATATATATATATATATACATGCACACATATATATATATATATTTATAATAGCACAATATTGCTTTTCCATAATGACATATGGTATAAATGTTCTGCTTTGCATATGTGTTGTGTATAAATGTCGGCTCTTGGCACTGTGCCAGGACATGTTTGTCATGGCAACGTTTGGCACCTGGTACTGTATACAGGTATCACTTTGGATGTATATACACGTCATAATTCCTACAGCACAGGGACTTATTTTTACAATAAATACAGAATCGGTATATTATTATGATAGTGATAATAAGAATAAGCGTCATTAACACGGTGTTTCAGTTTAATTGGTGACTGTAGTAACAATTCATGGACTATAATGTTGTAAACTGTTTCCTAGCTTAACATCCACCTTTTTAACCGTAATCTTTTCTGAAAGTACTAATCCAGAAAATCAGTAATGTAACATTTTTAATTGACTGCAGAACACCAAATGACAAATTTTAAGTGGTTTCCTGTCATATTATTTGAGTTTTCTTTTTGTACATGTAATATTTAGCTGGAGTACAAACAACTTACAAATAAGCCGTAATTGTTAAGTATTAAAAATGAAAGAATCTCATATTACAATTTATTTGTAATGACTCCGAGAATAAAACTTGATGTACAAAATCTGATACTAGCCTATATTTTGATGTATTTATATATATGCCGTCTGTTTGTCAGTATGGTGGTTGATTTTTATTCATTTGCCTGGGTTTCATATTCGCGATATTCGTGAAAGGGTTACTCGTCAAAATAACCCCACATGTGTGGATAGGACGCCTAATCTATACACCCTTGAACAGTCGTTTATACCTTTTATATACTCTTCGACATCTTGTGTTATTTATCGATACCTCAGTGTCGAAAGGTGAAAGCTCGGTATTATACAGTTATATATCTTTATTTGTTACCCGTATATCAAGGATGAATCTTATGAATGATATAAGATATTTTACGGTATTTGCCAATAATGAATACGAAATTCCACTCGTTTAATGTGTGGTCCTCGTCAAAGATTTGGTGCGCCTCCTGATCAATTCATACAATAACAGCTATTATCCGTGTGGTTTACTGCATATGGTCGCGAAAATAGAACCTTGATGAAATACTGAAAAAAACACTTCAAAAGATATTATCGTAAAATTTAACCCCATGAACGTGAAGCCAACCACAGTATCTAAGAGTTATGAATATTTTTATAGAGCGTTAGAGTTCGATGCACATAAGCTTTTTTTCTGAGTGTAAATCTCGACAAATTTGAGAAATCCATGATACCATCAGCCCTTTCGGAAGTGGTGAGGACAGACACCCTTCTACTTGCTGTATACGGCAACCTCCGCTCAGGAGCTCCATTTGTTTTGCATATGACCAACCCTGGCGAAGTTTCTGCTCACTTTCACCTGCGCAGAAGATCACGACTCTGCTGGTTAAGGATTGTGGGTAGAGAAAAATAATAAGATAAATATATATAAATGAATCCTTTTCTGAAATTGGCATTCATTTCTCTCCTGTCAAGTTGCTGTTGGGCTGTAGGTTTTATTCCCACAAAAATTGAAAACAACAGGAATTTAAGTTTAAATCGCCAAATACCCGAAAGCTCTGTCCGAAACATATACTGCCGGTCTAGTAGTTAAACGTGATAAACAGGGAGCTAGAACGGTCGTGGCAGGCTACTGAACTTCGCCATATGTGGATTATCGTTTAGCCCCTTAACACGTTAAAATGACTTAGCAAAGTGCCGACCAGGCGTGGGCCACTAAGCACACATCTTGATCATTCACGCATATGCGGTGGCCTGTAGATTCCCTGCTGTAGGCCAGCCTACATTACAATAGGGGTGGCCTATTAATGGGTCAGTCCAAATATAGATGAGTAGTAGTAAGCCTGATGTCTTAAAGGGTAATGTTAGTAACCGATTTAGCAAACATATGGCAATATAGTCCCCTCAGTCCAAGTCACCAGGCACGAACTGAACAGAGTCGGGTTCTCCCGTCAGTATAAAAATCATAATATTGAATAAAATTTATTCCTATGTTTTAGAATATTTAGAAAAAAATAGTCATTTAAGTATATTAAACCTCATTATGAAAGGAATATATATATATATATATATATATATATATATATATATATATTATTTTTTTGTTTTTTATTATTGTGAATAATACTTTTTCCCCAAAACTTATATAAGTTAAAATAACTGAATTGTTGGAGAATGTAAGAAAACTTGTTGATTTTCGGTGGTTTCCTGTAGTTTTCGGTAAAGCCGGGAAAACCATAGTACAATATTGATTGTATTTTGGTTCCTATAATTCATTAACATACCTAGATGTCACCTCTGTGCGGGTATTGTGAACACATTCGGTTATCGAACAGTCAGTTTGACAGGAATAAGAAAACAAACAATTTTACAAGAAGCATTTACTATGGTTTATAAAGATGAGCGATAAAACATGTATTACAAGTAAACCAGATTAAGCAGACACAAAACAATACAAGTTTTATTTTAGGTCAGTGTATACAAAAAATACAACACTAGCCATACAAGCTGTTATTACCGACCACTATCACTAGTAAAATTAATATAAAAATATACTTATAAAGGAAAGCAGATAAAAGTGATTATAGAGGAGATACTAAAATAAAGAGATCATCCATAGGAAATTAGTCCAGAAGACTTAGAAACTAATATAAGATATATGAGAAGTGTGCATTAATACTAAAAACCTTTGGTATCAAACTGCCATTTCTTAATGTCTCTTTTAAAGCTCAAAGGGGGAGGTTTTCCTTATGTGAGAAGGTAGACTATTTCATATTTTTGGAGCAACAAAAGAAAAAGAATGTTATTGTTTATGTCTACTACAGTTTACAGTGATACATTTATCCATATATGCGGCATACAGTTCATGTAATGTCTTATAAACCTCTGCCGCGATTCCTTGTACCCTAGTTACCTCGAGTGATTGATTTATTGATTGATTTTATTCTGGCAATCAGTTACATGCATATACAATGAAACATGATATCCTGACATACACAAAGGAGAGCACTAAAAAGTTTTAAAAACTTATTTCATTAGTGGTCCTGGTGATCAAGATGGAGCAGGCAAAGTCTATATGTACCACTAAAAAATATAAATTACAGGATATGTAAATATGTTTTTCTTAGTTAAAGTTGACAAAATACACAGAATTACCAGAAAGTAGTTTTACTAAAACTGGCAAATATTCTGTTTACACAATCCAGATAAAACTGTCAGAATATTAACATTATATATGACTAGAAATCATTCATTATATCACAGATTTTGTTAGAAGTACATTCAACAGGGTATATGACAACAAATTGTGTAATCACAGAAAAAAATTGGCAGATTGTTAAGATAATATATGACTAGAAATCCTTATATCACAGATTGATCACAGATTTTGCTAGAAGTACATTTAACAGGGTATATGACTAGAAATTGTGTAATCACAGGTGAAATTGGCAGATTATTAATTTAATATATGACTAGAAATCATTATATCACAGATTGATCTCAGAATACATTTACAAAACGTGACTAAGAAGGGAAAAAGGAAGTTTCTTTATCACAGATTTAGCTAGAAGTACATTTAAGAGGGTATATGACTAGAAATTGTGTAATCACAGATGAAGCTTACAGTGCATTTTCCACAATAAATGACAATACTTTGTGCAATCACAGACAGAGGTGGCAGTACATTAAAAGCAATATATGACTAGAAATTATGTGATCACATCTGTATAGGTGACAGTTTATATACAATTTTACATACTATACGACTAGAAATGGTCTTATCACAATTATTTGATAAAACACTATAGGTAATGAGTGCATTATTTTAAGAGATTCTATACATCTATAAAAATCATAAATATTAAGAACTCTATATCCTGTATTTAATAATATATGTTATCATTGTATCCCCAGACAAAGTCGGGATACTATGGTTTCACGACGGTCCCGCCGCCGCCGCCGTCGCAGAAAAAAACCTTGTGAGCGGGATAACTAAAAAAATATTTCACTGATCTTTTTCAAACTTTACATTTGTATAGATATAGGTAAGGGGACGAAGCCTATTTAAAATGGGATCATGACCTATGCTAGGAGAGTGACCTTGACCTTGAAAAGGTCCATTTTTGCTAAAAATAACACAAATTCTTAAATATCTCAAGTAAGCTTGCATGGACTGGTCCAAAAATCAAGGGGACCGAAGATCTTGGATAGCCTTGAGATATACCGGAAACTGGTGGCGCCACTGAGCTATAGTCGTGGTCCATTGTCCGTCGTCCGTCCGTCTGTCCGTCCGTCTGTCTGTCCGTCCGTCCGTTTGTCCGTCCGTCCGTAGATGTGGCACGTTTTGAAACCGTAAGACCTAGGAATCCAAAATTCGGCATAATGTTAGATGTCCCAAAGATCTCCTACCAAGCCGAAAACTGGGTCTTTGCGACTTCGTTCCTTTGAGAAATTAAGGAAAAACCTCAATTTTTTATTAAAAACCTATTTTAACACTTTAGGATTGCCTAATATCAAAACCACTCATCCGTTTTTCCTTATATTTACCATACATATTTCTCTATATAGTTCATATATACATGCCAGAAATTATGTCTGTATTATATAATTTAAAAAAGTTATGGACCCAAACATAATGCATTTTGTAAAAAATTAGGAAAGATATTTGATCTCTTAACAGAAAACATGCTAAAGCTATATACTATTTTACAGCAATATAACTTTAATTAATCAAAATTAAATTGTATGACCAAAATTAGAGCAAAATCTTTGAAATTTTTTAAAATATTAACAAAAATAAAAAAATTGTACCTTTAATTTTGCCCAACTTTGACCGTGGCACGTTTTTCCTGTAAGTACTGTGCATTTAATTTTCACAGCATGTTTTTGTTAGCATTTTGTCTGTTAACACCAAAAATTTGAAACCAGTTGATCAAAAACTGTAGATCTTATTCAAGTTTTCAAGTACCATGTAACATATTGTTTACATCAAGCTAGTGTTATGCAGTTTGCAAGAGCTCAGCTCCCCAGCTTCAGCTCTCAGTTCCTAAAATGTGGCATACAATTAGATGTCTCCAAAATCCCCTACCATGCCAAGAATTCGGTCACTAGGACTTAATACCTTCGAGATAATAATGAATAACTTAGTTTTTCCATTACAAACCCATTGTTACACTTCAAGACTGCCTAATATCAAAACTACTGATCTGACTTTAATCATATATTATATACATCTTTTTCTATACATTTTCTATGCACATGCCAGAAATGATGAGTATTGTGTAATTGTTAGCGAACCTGTGAGCTTATGCGATGGCGCAGCGTCGTCCGTCCGTCGTCAGCCGTCCGCCGTCCAGGGATGGCTTTCCGCCGTCCATGGCTGGCTTTCCGCCGTCCATGGCTGTAAGTCAGAAACCGTGGGTGCTAGCAGCTCCAAATTACATGTAAGAATTAGTCACATGTGAAACTTGGTGCCCTGGAGCTTATTATTGGGTATCTGCATTAATTTAGATTTTATAGAGAAAAAGCTGAAAAACCTTTAAAAATCTTCTTCTCCGAAACTGTCCAGCCAAATTGTCCAATATTTCACAGAAATGTTTCTTGGAACAATCTCTCTCAAGTTTGTTCGAATGGTTCCAGTTCGGAGATTTTTGGCCGAGTTACAGGAAGTTGAAATTAGACATTTGTGCAAAAAAGCATACTAAACTTAAAATCTCAGAAACGGCTAGAGGTATAATCACCAAATGTCATGTCTGATTTTGAGGTATTGGTGGCACCACCTACATTGATGTGTTTTTCACAAGCGAAAATGTAGTTTTAAACTCTCCAAGCTTATACACTGATTTATGATGAAACTGTTAAGCTGATTGGTTTAAACTTTACAAGAATTATTCTATGGTAGGGTTCCGCCAGGTTTTTAGGAATATATTGGGTAAATACAGCTTTAAAAAAGCATGTAGCCAATTGAAAAAGGCTTTCTGTATTTGAAAACAGATTTGACAACTTGCTGAGTTTCAGCAGCCAAGTCAAGAGGTCACTCAGTACAAACAGGTGGGGTCCAGACATCACCATGGCAACTGACCTGGCTCGGGGGGGGGGGGGGGTGTCTAGACAATGTGTCTAGACCTCTAGACGCTGTGTCTAGACGTCTAGACACAATGTTTAGATGCAGAATTCCCAGATTATTGGAACTATATCTTTCAACTGTTTGAAAAAACTTGGTTTGCATTTTAAGCGAATCAGGTTTATCATCAAGTCACATATGAACTGCTGTGCCCTCATTTTTGGTTGACCTCTGACCTTTCCTCGCTGCCCAGTGTCCATTTGTGCGTCTGTTTCAACACATAAACCCGCATATCTTGGGAACCGTTTGACCAATCAGGCTAAAAATTTGGCACAAATGTAGCCCTTTGATAGCTTTATAACATACACTAAAAATGGTGGCGCCACCCGCAACCATTTTTGCACAGTGTCCATCTGTTCATCTGCCTAGGGATAATATCACTCATATCTCAGCAGTGGTTTGACTTATCCACCTGAAATTTTGCAGGTTTATACATCCTGGACAGCTTTCTTGATTTTTATGACAGGTGGCGCCACTACATTCACGTTTACTCTGCAGACATCAAAGCTCATATCTCTGGAACCGTTTGACCGATTGGCCCAAAATTTTGCATGTGTATAGATCTCAGATAGCCCTTCATCATAGGCAAAACTGGTGGCGCCACCTGGAACCATTTATGCACAGCACCCATCTGTTCATCTGCCTTTGGATAAAATCACTCATATCTCAGCAGTGGTTTGACTTATCCACCTGAAATTTTGCAGGTTTATACATCTTGGACAGGTTTCTCGATTTTCTGAAAGGTGGCGCCACCTTCATTCACATTTACTCTCCAGACATCGAAGCTCATACCTCGGGAACCGTTTGTCCGATTTGGCCAAAATTTTACATGTGTATAGATCTTAGATAGCCCGTCATCAAAGGCAAAACTTGTGGCGCCACCTGGAACCATTTATGCACAGCACCCATCTGTTCATCTGCCTTGGGATAAAATCACTCATATCTCAGCAGTGGTTTGACTTATCCACCTGAAATTTTGCAGGTTTATACATCTTGGACAGGTTTCTCGATTTTCTGAAAGGTGGCGCCACCTACATTCACATTTACTCTCCAGACATCGAAGCTCATATCTCGGGAACCGTTTGACCGATTTGGCAAAAATTTTGCATGTGTATAGATCTCAGATAGCCCTTCATCAAAGGCAAAACTGGTGGCGCCACCTGCAACCAATTATGCCCAGCACCCATCTGTTCATCTGCCTTTTGATAAAATCACTCATATCTCAGCAGTGTTTGACTTATCCACCTGATATTTTGCAGGTTTATACATCCTGGGCAGTTTTCTCGATTTTCTGAAAGGTGGCGCCACCTACACTCACGTTTACTCTGCAGACTTCCAAGCTCATATCTCTGGAACCGTTTGACCGATTGGGCCAAAATTTTGCATGTGTATAAGATCTCACATAGCTCTTCATCATAGGCAAAACTGGTGGCGCCACCTGCAAACATTTATGCACAGAATCCATCTGTTCATCTGCCTTGGGATAAAATCACTCCTATCTCAGCAGTGGTGGTTGACTTATCCACCTGATATTTTGCAGGTTTATACCTCTTGGACAGCTTTCTCGATTTTATAACAGGTGGCGCCACCTACATTCACATTTACTGTGCATACATCCAAGCTCATATCTCGGGAACCGTTTGACCGATTGGCCCAAAATTTTGCATGTGTATAGATCTCAGATAGCCCTTCATCATAGGCAAAACTGGTGGCGCCACCTGGAACCATTTATGCACAGCACCCATCTGTTCACCTGCCTTTGGATAAAATCACTCATATCTCAGCAGTGGTTTGACTTATCCACCTGAAATTTTGCAGGTTTATACATCCTGGACAGTTTTCTCGATTTTCTGAAAGGTGGCGCCACCTACATTCATGTTTACTCTGCATACATCCAAGCTCATATCTCGGGAATCGTTTGAACGATTTGGCCAAAATTTTGCATGTGTATAGATCTCAGATAGCCCTTCATCATAGGCAAAACTGGTGGCGCCACCTGGAACCATTTATGCACAGCATCCATCTGTTCATCTGCCTTTGGATAAAATCACTCATATCTCAGCAGTGGTTGTTTGACTTATCGACCTGATATTTTGCAGGTTTATACATCCTGGACAGTTTTTCGATTTTGTGACAGGTGGCGCCACCTACATTCACATTTACTGTGCATACATCCAAGCTCATATCTCGGGAATCGTTTGAACGATTTGGCCAAAATTTTGCATGTGTATAGATCTCACATAGCTCTTCATCATGGGCAAAACTGGTGGCGCCACCTGGAACCATTTATGCCCAGCGTCCATCTGTTTACAGGCGCTTGAATCGCTATTTGTGTTGATATTGGCTTAAATAGTGTTCAATTTACCTTAACAACAATCTCCTACCGTTTAATGAGCTGTAAACCATGTTATATTGTTTGCCGGTACTTGTTTATATAATAGATACACAAGGCCGGCATCCAAGTCTGCGGACGAGTCTGTATCCATTAAGCGACAAACAGACAGATTAATCCCAGATTACTATTTCCATCATTATCAACCAATCAGGTGTTAGGTTCCAGGGGGAATCCTTACTGCTGACCAAGATACATGGGGATTTCCTTGTTTGGGGTAACAGCTGCTTAATGGATGCATACTAGTTACAAATAAGAGCTCATTACAAGTGGTACACTGTGTGTATTGGAATTGTTGATGCTTTTATAGAAAGAAGAACTGGCCATTTAACGACTGTAAGTTTCTTCCCTCGAAAATCTTTGAAATATTTGGGAATTTCAATTGATTTCTTGTGTTATCGCCTACCCGTCCGCAGACTTGGATGCCGGCCTTGTGTATTTATTAAATAAACAAGTACCGGCAAGCGATATATCATGGTTTAAAGCTCATTAAACGGCAGAGGATTGCTGTTAAGGTAAATTGAACACTATTTAATCCAATATCAATACAAATAGCGATTCAAGCGCCTGTGGTTCAACAGCTGCATCAATTATATTTTTTAGTGTTGTTTGTACAGATTCACAAGTTAAGGCTTGAGTAAAAAACAAGGTAAATTTGCCTAGGGATAATATCACTCATATCTCAGCAGTGGTTTGACTTATCCACCTGAAATTTTGCAGGTTTATACATCCTGGACAGCTTTCTTGATTTTTATGACAGGTGGCGCCACTACATTCACGTTTACTCTGCAGACATCAAAGCTCATATCTCTGGAACCGTTTGACCGATTGGCCCAAAATTTTGCATGTGTATAGATCTCAGATAGCCCTTCATCATAGGCAAAACTGGTGGCGCCACCTGGAACCATTTATGCACAGCACCCATCTGTTCATCTGCCTTTGGATAAAATCACTCATATCTCAGCAGTGGTTTGACTTATCCACCTGAAATTTTGCAGGTTTATACATCTTGGACAGGTTTCTCGATTTTCTGAAAGGTGGCGCCACCTTCATTCACATTTACTCTCCAGACATCGAAGCTCATACCTCGGGAACCGTTTGTCCGATTTGGCCAAAATTTTACATGTGTATAGATCTTAGATAGCCCGTCATCAAAGGCAAAACTTGTGGCGCCACCTGGAACCATTTATGCACAGCACCCATCTGTTCATCTGCCTTGGGATAAAATCACTCATATCTCAGCAGTGGTTTGACTTATCCACCTGAAATTTTGCAGGTTTATACATCTTGGACAGGTTTCTCGATTTTCTGAAAGGTGGCGCCACCTACATTCACATTTACTCTCCAGACATCGAAGCTCATATCTCGGGAACCGTTTGACCGATTTGGCAAAAATTTTGCATGTGTATAGATCTCAGATAGCCCTTCATCAAAGGCAAAACTGGTGGCGCCACCTGCAACCAATTATGCCCAGCACCCATCTGTTCATCTGCCTTTTGATAAAATCACTCATATCTCAGCAGTGTTTGACTTATCCACCTGATATTTTGCAGGTTTATACATCCTGGGCAGTTTTCTCGATTTTCTGAAAGGTGGCGCCACCTACACTCACGTTTACTCTGCAGACTTCCAAGCTCATATCTCTGGAACCGTTTGACCGATTGGGCCAAAATTTTGCATGTGTATAAGATCTCACATAGCTCTTCATCATAGGCAAAACTGGTGGCGCCACCTGCAAACATTTATGCACAGAATCCATCTGTTCATCTGCCTTGGGATAAAATCACTCCTATCTCAGCAGTGGTGGTTGACTTATCCACCTGATATTTTGCAGGTTTATACCTCTTGGACAGCTTTCTCGATTTTATAACAGGTGGCGCCACCTACATTCACATTTACTGTGCATACATCCAAGCTCATATCTCGGGAACCGTTTGACCGATTGGCCCAAAATTTTGCATGTGTATAGATCTCAGATAGCCCTTCATCATAGGCAAAACTGGTGGCGCCACCTGGAACCATTTATGCACAGCACCCATCTGTTCACCTGCCTTTGGATAAAATCACTCATATCTCAGCAGTGGTTTGACTTATCCACCTGAAATTTTGCAGGTTTATACATCCTGGACAGTTTTCTCGATTTTCTGAAAGGTGGCGCCACCTACATTCATGTTTACTCTGCATACATCCAAGCTCATATCTCGGGAATCGTTTGAACGATTTGGCCAAAATTTTGCATGTGTATAGATCTCAGATAGCCCTTCATCATAGGCAAAACTGGTGGCGCCACCTGGAACCATTTATGCACAGCATCCATCTGTTCATCTGCCTTTGGATAAAATCACTCATATCTCAGCAGTGGTTGTTTGACTTATCGACCTGATATTTTGCAGGTTTATACATCCTGGACATTTTTTCGATTTTGTGACAGGTGGCGCCACCTACATTCACATTTACTGTGCATACATCCAAGCTCATATCTCGGGAATCGTTTGAACGATTTGGCCAAAATTTTGCATGTGTATAGATCTCACATAGCTCTTCATCATGGGCAAAACTGGTGGCGCCACCTGGAACCATTTATGCCCAGCGTCCATCTGTTTACAGGCGCTTGAATCGCTATTTGTGTTGATATTGGCTTAAATAGTGTTCAATTTACCTTAACAACAATCCCCTACCGTTTAATGAGCTGTAAACCATGTTATATTGTTTGCCGGTACTTGTTTATATAATAGATACACAAGGCCGGCATCCAAGTCTGCGGACGAGTCTGTATCCATTAAGCGACAAACAGACAGATTAATCCCAGATTACTATTTCCATCATTATCAACCAATCAGGTGTTAGGTTCCAGGGGGAATCCTTACTGCTGACCAAGATACATGGGGATTTCCTTGTTTGGGGTAACAGCTGCTTAATGGATGCAGACTAGTTACAAATAAGAGCTCATTACAAGTGGTACACTGTGTGTATTGGAATTGTTGATGCTTTTATAGAAAGAAGAACTGGCCATTTAACGACTGTAAGTTTCTTCCCTCGAAAATCTTTGAAATATTTGGGAATTTCAATTGATTTCTTGTGTTATCGCCTACCCGTCCGCAGACTTGGATGCCGGCCTTGTGTATTTATTAAATAAACAAGTACCGGCAAGCGATATATCATGGTTTAAAGCTCATTAAACGGCAGAGGATTGCTGTTAAGGTAAATTGAACACTATTTAATCCAATATCAATACAAATAGCGATTCAAGCGCCTGTGATCTGTTCATCTGCCTTGGGATAAAATTGCTCATATCTCAGCAGTGGTTTGACTTATTCACCTGAAATATTGTCTCTAGAGAGACACTAGATGGCGCTGATCGAGTAGCACGCAGGTAAGGACTGGCTCCGATGTTTTCAGTTAAAAAAGTTGATATGTGGGTCAAGGTGATATAATTCATGTTTGACACGTAACTTATCTATATTGAAGACAATCTGTAGAGTCGTTCATATGTATTAAATGTAAGATTACTAAAAAACATTGATTTCTACCTGGGTTAACTCTGCTTGACAACGAAGCGTCAAGGCGTCCATGTTGTAAACAAATGCTAGAACCCCCCCCCCCCCCCCCCTTAACAGATCACCCTTTCCCTTCTATGTATGGCAGGTACACCTTCACAAAAGAGAATCTTGAGTGACTCATCTGGGGATTCTTCAATTAAATATCAGGACAAAAAACGTACCAATATGAGTAGATTAGGACTTGAATCATCCTATGACGATCCTCCAGCTAGTTTAGAATTTAAGGACGACAAAGCTCCTATTATAATTGAGGATTCAGACAAATTTACCTTGTTTTTTACTCAAGCCTTAACTTGTGAATCTGTACAAACAACACTAAAAAATATAATTGATGCAGCTGTTGAACCACAGGCGCTTGAATCGCTATTTGTGTTGATATTGGATTAAATAGTGTTCAATTTACCTTAACAGCAATCCTCTGCCGTTTAATGAGCTTTAAACCATGATATATCGCTTGCCGGTACTTGTTAATTTAATAAATACACAAGGCCGGCATCCAAGTCTGCGGACGGGTAGGCGATAACACAAGAAATCAATTGAAATTCCCAAATATTTCAAAGATTTTCGAGGGAAGAAACTTACAGTCGTTAAATGGCCAGTTCTTCTTTCTATAAAAGCATCAACAATTCCAATACACACAGTGTACCACTTGTAATGAGCTCTTATTTGTAACTAGTATGCATCCATTAAGCAGCTGTTACCCCAAACAAGGAAATCCCCATGTATCTTGGTCAGCAGTAAGGATTCCCCCTGGAACCTAACACCTGATTGGTTGATAATGATGGAAATAGTAATCTGGGATATTTAAGCCAATATCAACACAAATAGCGATTCAAGCGCCTGTGGTTGAACAAAGACTCACAGTGTATGAACAAAAAATCGATGAACTCTCAAATCGGGTAGTACAGCTTGAGGACTCTGTTGTTAATATGAAAGAGGAGCTGGATCAACAGCAACAGTATTCAAGAAGAAACTCTGTTCGCATTGTTAATTTATGGACTGAACAGAACGATGAGGACACAGAAAGTATGTTTGTAAAAATGGCCAGAGATCACATGGGACTGGAACTTTCTCATAGAGACATAGAGCGCTCCCACAGAGTTGGGCGACCAGGATTACATAATAAACCCAGACAAATCCTGGTCAAGTTCCATTCACACAAAACAAAAGAGTTAGTGATGAAGGCAAAATCCAAGCTTAAAATGTCAGGTGAGAGAACGAAAGGGATCTATGTCAATGAGGACTTAACGCGAACACGATTAGGCATGTTGCAGTCAGGATTACGTCTCAAGCGTGACAATCTCGTTAAAGACTGCTGGACCATCGATGAGTTTTGTTCACAAGGGACCAGGCATCCAAGACGCACCGTTTCACGAGCCCGCGCAAACTACAGGCATGGTCTGAACACCTGGAACAAGACCCCCCGGCAACGTACAGTGAGGCCATCTGTAATCTCCCTCAGATGGCCTCCACGCCGATTGTTAGTACTCTGAAATCTAAAGCAGCCTGCCCTGTTTAAAGCGGGTACATTCATACTGGATTTGAAATAACCATTTGTAAATCATGTTATTGTTGTTGATATGAGAGTTTAAGATTGTTATATATGTGCTGAATATCATAAAATAATAAATGGATTATATACATATAATTAACATTCTTTTTAAAATATTCTGTATTAACAATAAAATCCAATAGCCAATATAAAGAAGAACTACTCTTCATACCTTATAATAAACATCGGAGCCAGTCAACCATTTCGTGCCCCAAATTTTTTATCTATCTTTAAGATTAGACATCTTATTTGAATTCCGAATAAGATTCCGGAATTCTGTCCTGTTTGGACTTTTTTGGGAGTTACCTCGATTATCGCCAAGTGTCTTTTCATGGCTACACTAACATTTATGCTATTAATTGTGTTCACCATTGCAATCATACTACTTATGCAATCATTAATATCACAAAACATGGTGATTTATAGTGTAAGGACAAAATGCCTGTCACAGGAGTTAAATGCAAAAAATAGTTCAATCTTATTAAGAGAACAAAGACAAAGCAGATATGCAGAGGGGTTACTTTATCTTCATCAGTAATTATTTATGTCTGGTTTCTCAGTTATTACCCTAAATGTAAGAGGGTTGCGAGGGTACAGGAAAAGGAGGAAGATTACAAGAAGTCCACAGTTTAAAAAGTGATGAATATTCGTGGAGAAAGGAATGGCAGGGAGTTATTTATTATTCTCATGGTACAAACCAGTCTAAAAGAGTTGCCATACTTGTCGGTAAATACTTAGACTGTACGGATATTATTGTGGAGAATGATCAGGAGGGACGAAGTCTCTTCTTGAGAGCGAATTTAAATGGTCAACAATTCTTATTTATAAATACGTATGCACCAAACACTGAAAATGGTCAAGTTGCATATTTAAATGGCATTTCTGAAAAAATAACGAATTTTGATCTGGGTAATGATATTAAAATAATCTGGGGCGGAGATTTCAATTTTTGTTTCACTCGATCTGATACAGAAGGTGGAAATTATCACCCGAAGGTTAAGTCTATTCAAACCATGAACAATATTATGCAGATGTATAGTTTAATAGACATTTGGAGGGTAAGGAATCCGACAAAGGAGAAGTTTACTTGGAGTAGTATGAGTCCCAGTATGAAAAGGAGGCTCGATTATATCTTTATATCAAGCGATTTAAACAGTCAAGTAAACCAAGTGGATATTTTTTCATCAATATCAACTGATCACGGCGCTGTTAAATGTAATTTTTCTCCGTCCCATATGGTTAAACATGGTCCGTCCCACTGGAAATTTAATGTATCGCTACTTGACGATACAGATTATGTATTAGAACTATGACAGAATATCAAAAGATGGAAAAAAGAATATGAAAACATTGAAAACATTACAAAATGGTGGGAATATCTTAAATTTAAAATTAGAGAATTTTCTATCTGTTTCTCTAAAAGGAAACGCCAGAAAGAAAAACAGAAATAACACATACTGGAAAAACGATTGACGGAAGCTCAAAGTGTATCTTCCTTGCATGAATGTGAAATAATCCAACGGGAACTTGAGTCCTACAATGATAGAATAACAGATGGTCATATAATAAGATCCAGAGTTAATTGGTTTGAACATGGAGAACGTAACACGAAATATTTTTGAAACTTGGAGAAAAGAAATAAAACTAAATCCACAATACGAAAAATGTTATGTAACGAGAAAGAGATCAGTGACCAAAATTAATATTGGCTGAACTAAAAAGGTTTTATGAAAATAAATATAAGAGTAATAACTGTCTGTCTAAGGAAGAGTGTCATGAATTGTTATCAAGTATGAACATCCCAAAATTAACTCCAGATGAGGCAGCCAGCTGCGAGGGTCCTGTCTCGCAAAACGAGATTTTACATGTTCTTAAGCAAATGAAAAATAATAAATCTCCTGGAAACGATGGACTAACGAAAGAGTTCTACTTAAAATTCTTTGATTTGATCGGTAGTGATTTAGTTCTATGCTTAAATAAATGTTTTAAAGAAGGGAAACTCACTCCTTGTCAAAGGCAAGCAGTTGTGACCTTAATTGAAAAAACAGGTAAAGATAATCGCTTACTATCATCTTGGAGACCTATCAGTTTGGTCAATGTAGACTGTAAAATAATAAGTAAAGTTATGGCGAACCGTATCAGAGCAGTTCTCCCTAATTTAATAAATACGGATCAGACAGCCTTTGTGCCCGGTCGGAATATAAATGAAACAATTGGAATAATTAGTGATATTGTTAACTACTGTATCCAAGAAAATAAGCCACATATACTGTTCGCAGTGGATTTTGCAGCTGCATTTGATTCGATTGGTCATAATTATTTGTTCAGTGTGTTAAAAAAGTTTGGCTTTGGAGAAAGTTTTATCGGATGGGTCAAACCCCTCCACACAGATGTTCAAAGCTGCATTATAAATAACGGTTATACAACAGGTTACATAAAAGTGGCAAAGGGGACTAGACAAGGGGATCCTCTAGCGCCGTACCTGTTTGTATTAGCTATTGAAATATTGGCAATAATGGTACGCCAATCTGTTGATATAAAAGGAATTACTATTAACGGGAACGAGATAAAACAATGTATATATTTGCGGATGATACCACGTATTTTCTAAAAGACATAAATTCCATGAATGTTTTATGTACTGTTTTGAAGAAATTCACGAGATTATCTGAATCAGGATAAATGTGAAGCCGCATGGATGGCAAAGTATGTTATTAATGAAACCTTAGACGGTTTCAAATAGGTTGACTTGACAACAGATGCATTGAAAATCCTTGGATTATGGTATACTAATGACAAGAACTTATCGAACATGTTAAATTTCAATAGAGTGCTTGGAAAAATGAGAACACTTCTAAACATATGGAAACAACGTTCCTTGACTATATTTGGTAGAAATACGATTTTAAAGTCTTTAGGAATTTCAAAACTTACTTATTAACCAATGTTTTAGAACCACCGAAAGAATTCATCAAATCAGTAAAAGACGCGATGACAGAATTTATATGGAACGGGAGAAAACCAAAACTAAAATATAATGTCATGATTAGTGGTTATGATAATGGGGATATCAGGATGCCTGGTCTTGAAACGACCATAGAAACACAAAGATTAATGTGGATTAAGAAAATCATTTCTGAGAATACCGAAAAATACTCTGTAATACTTAACTTTTATTTAAAATCGTTTGATGGCATAAGAAATATTGGTAGTAATAATGACCCTGTAGTATTCAGAGGAGGACTACCGGATTTTTATAGGCGCAGTTTTCACATATGGTAGTCCTTTACCTCAGGAGAACCTGTTCTGGTTAAAACTGTTTTATCACAAAAACTCTGGAATAATAAATATATTAAGTTTGGAGGCAAGTCGGTTTACTTTCGATATTTTGATGAACTTGGTATAAAATATATATATGATTTGTATAATACAAGTGGTGAAAAAAGGAAATTAAGTGAAATCATGTCGAAGGACCGTAGAAATTATTGTAACTTTTACATACACTGGATGGCATTGCGAAAAGCTATCCCCAAAAAATGGGTGAATATGATTGATGACCAAGGTATAACATCTAGGGATATGTTAGTACAAAAGCGTAATGTAATTGCTTTCAAAGATGTTATTTTAGATTTGAAGAACGTTTCATTCAGGAGTATATACGACAGAATTTTAACGAAGATAGTTTCAGTACCTACAAATGGAGAAAAACTGCTAAACAAATACGATTTTTTTAATTTGCAACAGGCTGTTGCTCTTGTTTACAGAACAACCTTGGACATGTACCTCAGACAGTTTCACTTCAGATTTCTACATAATATACTTGCAGTAAATGTGAATCTATATAAATGGAACATCGTTAATACAAAGAGGTGTTCTTTTTGTTTTATTTCCAATGAATCTGTTCATCACTTGTTCTGTGAGTGTCATATATCAGTCACGTTTTATTTAAGAATAAAGTGTTGGACTGAAAAGGGAAAAATAACAATGCCAGTTCTAAGCCCAAAAATAATGTATTTGGGTGTAGGTGAAGCTGAACACCAAAACATTATAAATTTAATTTTGTTGTTGTACAAATTCATTGTCTTTATTAATAGATTAAACTTGGTGCCTCCGTCATTGAACTTATTCATAAAAAAACTCATTAATATTAAAAAAGCTAATAAATATGTTTTACATGAGAAAAAATGGAAACCGATACTCCCGCTTATTGGGAAAAAGGGCTTTAACTAAATATTTTTTATCCATGTACCCTAATTTATGTCAAACTTCACTAGAACACGTGATTATATAGCCTCTTCTATTATAATTCATAACTTCTGACAGACATGTTACTTACATAAGTCATGGTTAAATTTGAGGTTTCTGGAATCATATACATAAGTAGTTAAGATGTGAATGTTTTTGTAACTTACATATTTTGTATAGTTTGTATTTGTAAATATTGTGATCTGCAATGTAACCTTGTGATTTCTTTTTAATGATGTCGATGATGACAGAAAGGTCTTTAAAAAATAAAATCAATATTCTGAGACATCATAAAGAGAAAGAAAAGGAGGAGAAAAAAAAAATGTTTACTCTGCAGACATCCAAGCTCATATCTCTGGAACCGTTTGATCGATTAGGCCAAAATTTTGCATGTGTATAGATCTCAGACAGCCCTTCATCAAAGGCAAAACTGGTGGCGCCACCTGCAACCATTTATGCACAGCACCCATCTGTTCATCTGCCTTTGGATAAAATCACTCATATCTCAGCAGTGGTTTGACTTATCCACCTGATATTTTGCAGGTTTATACATCCTGGGCAGTTTTCTCGATTTTCTGAAAGGTGGCGCCACCTACATTCACGTTTACTCTGCAGACTTCCAAGCTCATATCTCTGGAACCGTTTGACCGATTGGGCCAAAATTTTGCATGTGTATAAGATCTCACATAGCTCTTCATCATAGGCAAAACTGGTGGCGCCACCTGCAAACATTTATGCACAGCATCCATCTGTTCATCTGCCTTGGGATAAAATCACTCCTATCTCAGCAGTGGTTGTTTGACTTATCCACCTGATATTTTGCAGGTTTATACATCCTGGACAGCTTTCTCGATTTTATAACAGGTGGCGCCACCTACATTCACATTTACTGTGCATACATCCAAGCACATATCTCGGGAATCGTTTGACCGATTTGGCCAAAATTTTGCATGTGTATAGATCTCAAATAGCCCTTCATCAAAGGCAAAACTGGTGGCGCCACCTGCAACCATTTATGCCCAGCACCCATCTGTTCATCTGCCTTTGGATAAAATCACTCATATCTCAGCAGTGGTTTGACTTATCCACCTGATATTTTGCAGGTTTATACATCCTGGGCAGTTTTCTCGATTTTCTGAAAGGTGGCGCCACCTACATTCACGTTTACTCTGCAGACTTCCAAGCTCATATCTCTGGAACTGTTTGACCGATTGGGCCAAAATTTTGCATGTGTATAAGATCTCACATAGCTCTTCATCATAGGCAAAACTGGTGGCGCCACCTGCAAACATTTATGCACAGCATCCATCTGTTCATCTGCCTTGGGATAAAATCACTCCTATCTCAGCAGTGGTTGTTTGACTTATCCACCTGATATTTTGCAGATTTATACATCCTGGACAGCTTTCTCGATTTTATAACAGGTGGCGCCACCTACATTCACATTTACTGTGCATACATCCAAGCTCATATCTCGGGAATCGTTTGAACGATTTGGCCAAAATTTTGCATGTGTATAGATCTCAGATAGCCCTTCATCATAGGCAAAACTGGTGGCGCCACCTGGAACCATTTATGCACAGCATCCATCTGTTCATCTGCCTTTGGATAAAATCACTCATATCTCAGCAGTGGTTGTTTGACTTATCCACCTGATATTTTGCAGGTTTATACATTCTAGCCAGTTTTTCGATTTTATGACAGGTGGCGCCACCTACATTCACATTTACTGTGCATACATCCAAGCTCATATCTCGGGAATCGTTTGAACGATTTGGCCAAAATTTTGCATGTGTATAGATCTCACATAGCTCTTCATCATGGGCAAAACTGGTGGCGCCCACCTGCAACCATTTATGCACAGCGTCCATCTGTTCATCTGCCTTGGGATAAAATTGCTCATATCTCAGCAGTGGTTTGACTTATTCACCTGAAATATTGCAGGTTTATACATCCTGGACAATTTTCTCGATTTTATGACAGGTGGCACCACCTACATTCACGTTTACGCTGCAGACATCCATGCTAATATGAAACGCACCTCATTCTATTACCCTTGCCACTTAATCTTTGCCTCACTTCAACTGTATCACTGTGATTTCTGCGGATACACATAGTCGCTTGTCGACTACCCATATTCTAGTTTTAAAATGTCCTAGTCTGAAACTTGCAGGTCCGAAATGTCCATTTTGCTGAAATCATAATGACTAAGGTAGATATGCAGGACTTAAAAGGATCAATATTAAATTTTAAAAATAATCCTCCATTCATACTCCCAAACTTTGCATATGTTCGCATTAAGCCTGTAGGCCTTGTTTTAAGTTATGGGCCCAAACATAATGCACTTTGTAAAAAATCAAGAAATATATTTACTCCCTTAACAAGGGGATTGCTGAAGATAGAGATTTTTTGTCAGGGATGTAACATTATTTAATCAAGATTCAATTGAATACCCAAAATTAGTTCTGAATTTTTCAAATTTTATAAGTTATTAGTATAAATATAAAATTAGTACCTTAAATTTTGCCCAATATTGACCATAGCACGTTTGTTTCCTGTGAGCACTGTTGATATAATTTTCATATCTTGCACACATAAGGATTTCAGCTTTTTAGTATAGAAAGCTGAAAGAAATTGGCCAAAAATTGTAGCTTTTATTAATGTTTTTATGAGACCATGTTAGACCTTGACTCTCTCCAGCCCCTCTTGAGTCACCTGTATGTTGACCTTGTTGAACTTTCAGCAAATTATGCATGCTTGAGGTGAGACATACACTGGGGCAGCCTGGCAGCGTATGGCCAGCCACAGTTGATCCAGGTGTCCGACCCAACTCATCTAGTAGTTTTAACCAACAGCATAACAATAAACAATAAATTAATAATTTTTTATTGGTTTTTAATAACAAATTAAAGAAAAATAGAAAAGGAATTTGTTAGTTTATAATAAGAGGAAATTAACTTGCAGTTACTGATGATATAAGAATCTTATATCGATGGATAGAATGTCATGTATTCCAAATAACACCATGCAGTCACCTATGGTATTTTTCAGTTCAATTTTAATGATAAAAAGGTAAATCATATTATTCATTACTAATCATTAAAGATCATATGAAGGAAATTAATGATAGACAAAGATGCAGTTGATAATAGTAATCTAGATTTCTACTGTGATTAGTGTGTACATTGATGTGAAATCAGTCCAAAATGAATATATTACATTTATTTTTTTAAATATAAATAAAAGCCATAAAACCAGGTACTTATGAATATTATTTAAAGGTGTGAATTTTGTATATTCTGGATTCTCAACATCATTGTTTGGTGAAAACTGTGCAATTGTATTTAAATACGAATATGAATATGTACTCCATCATAAAATTTCTTGCATAAAGAATGGGAATTCAGGTAAATATGAAAGTATATGAATACCAGTGCAAATACTTTCAAAATGTATTCATGAATGCATTCATGAATATATTCTTTAATATTATTTTAATAATCATTTCAGTTATATTTCATTTTAAAAAATTACGATTCTTTTATTATTTTTAATAAAAATTATATTTGGGACAATATTTGTATTTTTTTTAATAAATAGTTAAACTCTTATATAATATGTTCTGCTTATAAGTTATATGGCCAAGTCAAAATCTGTGTGACAGTAGTACTCCATTTGTTAATAAAATAAATGAAATCAGTCCTCTTCCCTGTCTCCAAAGGTACTATCAAAATCATACATAAGCTAAACAACAACAACTCATAATACAGCTTATATTTATTACCCCACAAAACCAGCATGTGCCTCATTTCTAAATCATATTTTTTTATCATATATAACAGCTGAGCGCCGTGACCCATAGGTCCCTTGTTTGTTTTTACGCCTTTTAATAACCTTGATAATTGCCACTTAACAGTACTGTAAGCATTATAAGTCAAAAACTAATGTAGAGAGATGGGTTATGGGGTGAGGTCTATTTACATTTAGGTCATGACCTTTACCATGAGAGTGGCCTTGACTCTTAATGTGTCCATATTTGGTGAAAATCACACACCTCTTATGATATCTCCAGTGTTGATAGCCATATGGATTTCAAACGTGACTTATGTATGGCCAACCAATAAAGTAAGAACCCTATAGGTTCTAGGGTCATGAGGTCAAAGGTCAAGGTCACTGGACTCGCATCTTAAAAGATACTGTGGATGCATTTCAAGCCAAACTTTCATCCCAGGTCTTCCATTTTGAATATATAGCTCACTTGCCAATAGTGAATGATCCATATCAATTTTGGGGTCACAAGGTCAAAGGTGAAGGTCATAGCAGCTATCTGTCAAAAAATTAGTTTCTGGATGATAATTCCTGCTGTTATTGATGTATTGATTTCAAACTTGACTTATATATGTCCCATTGAAAAAGCAAGACTCCAATTGATTTAGGGGTCATGAGGTCAAAGGTCAAGGTCACAGGACACATCTTTCAAAAGATTGTGGATGCATTTTCGGCCAAACAATTCATCTCAGATCTTTCAGCTTGCACATATAGTTCACCTGCCAAGAGTGGAAGACCCCTATCAATTCTGAGGTCAAAAGGTCAAAGGTAAAGGTCACAGGAGCCAAACATTTCATCTCAGACATTTCATCTTGCACATACAGTTCCTCTGCCAATAGAGGAAGACGCCTGTCAATTGTGAGGTCACAAGGTCAAAGGTGAAGGTCACAGGAGCCATCTGTCCAAAAATTAGTTCCCGAGATGATAATTCAAGCTTGGATTAATATATGGATTTCAAACCTGATTTATATATGGCCCATCAATAAATCTTGACCTCTATTGATTTATATATAAAAATGGATGATCAATATCAATTTTGGGGTCACAAGTTCAAAGGTCAAGGCCACAGGAGCCATCTGTCCAAAAATTAGTTTCTGGATGATAATTCCTGCTTTTATTGATGTATAGATTTCAAACTTGACTTCTATGTCCCATTGAAAAAGTAAGACCCCAATTGATTTTGGGGTCATGAGGTCAAAGGTCAAGGTCACAGGACCAACGTCTTCAAAAAGATTGTGGATTGATAGATGGAAGAAACAATAATTGCTTGCCAAGTGTCAGTATATGCTGCTAAAAATGGGGGCCTATCCTTAAAGGGGGGGGGGGGGGGAGGCGGACTATGTCTGGGGATACTCTGGCACCTGCGGTGCCAAGAAATATCTAGTTCTCTTCATGTTTCTGTGTACTTTCCATAAGATGTAGTTTTACCAACTTCCTAAAATTACTGCATGGTGTACTAGACTGAATATTCATTGGTAAATTATTCCATAATTTCATACCAGTCCACAGGAATGTTCTAGTGCCAACTGAACCTACTCTCGGTAATGAGACTACACACATATGCCTTATCTATAGTAAAGTTGAGTACTCTGACGTTTTATCATTCACAGCACATCTCAAAGCCCTTCTCAAAACAGGCTCTAGGTTTTGTCTACACAATACCGGACAGAAATGCCACCCAAGTGGGCAATAATTAAAATTTGAATTTACAAAAGAGATGTTATAAACGTTCTTGTAATTAAACGGCGATCCAACAGATACTTGCACAATCACTCTATTGAATATTAGTTCTGGTGACTGTTGTGGGCTTTGAGAAAAGGCAAGTTAGTTAACAACTTTTTTAATTCATTCCGGAAAATACATCCAGAATACTGTACCATTTTCAAAGAGTTCATACCATGGTCTGTCACATGTATCCATGTTGGTCATAAAAACCTATTTCTGCAGTGTCACCAAAGATACTTTACCTGGAAAAGAGCTGTAACATAGAACAGGATACTTTATATATAATAGAATGTGGATTCCATTATTTCTTCCCATTAACTGTAGTGAGCACTTGTTCAAATTATTTCACATACAAATTAATGTCAACGTATAGAAAAATGCCTCGTGAATGAATCTACTTTGGTAAAGTAGTGAATATATATTAAACGCCACTTATCGAAATAAATTCAATATATGAATGTAACATTTAGTTTTCTTAACTTTGCTTCGTTTCTGATTGTTTGCTTCCAAATATTTTTTGGGTGGTATGCCTCTTGATAAATATCACAATAAATTGCTAGGATCAGATAATATTCGAATATTTAATGACCTCTGAATATTGTTTAAAGCATTCAGATATTGAAGTGTATATGGATATATATAACTTATTAAATATTATATATTATAAGATCTGCAACAAATCTATTGATACATCTATTATTAAGTCCATTCCCTTTTTGAATGGAAAAGGTTAACCATCCATCGGTATCAATATCTGATACCTTGATTTATGTTTTCATTTGATTAAATAACTTTAACATTTTAAATAGGAGACTGACTTAGTAAAAGTTAAAGGTGAAAAAAGAAAGACTTTAAATAAGTAGTGTCATTCCTTTGTCCTGTCTAATTGTTTCGTGTTCCATCCTGTCTCCATGGTGTTACGGAACCTTATAACAACAGATCACATAATCTGATCAGCACAAATTTTGTTACAGAGATAAAAAAAAATCAGATTCCGCAACACTAGGCAACGTGAGAAGTCAGTGGTTTTTTTATTACAAATAATTATAATTTATTCTTAGAACATTACAATTGACTAATTCAATACAATTACAGAGTATAACAATAAAAATGTGCAGTACCAGATTGTCCGGATCCCAGGCTTTGATTTCTGGATACCACCACTGTCACAGCTCAACAAGAGTCCTTTAACACCAATAGTCCACGTAAATAGTAACAATCCAAAGGCAAACTGGAGACAGTCCGTATTAAATCTGTATTAAATCCGTTAAATATCTGACACCACTGCAATTATCGGTAAGGTCCCAAAACTGACGAGAAAGTAACACTCTAAATGCTCGCTGGTATTTTCCTTTCTGCCGGCTCTAAACACAACCCCTAATTTACAGCTTCTCACCCGAATATTCTCGAAATGGAAAATTCCAAAGAACAATACACACGCACATGAACAGACCCGAGAAGGAAAAGAACGCTGTGTCTCTACGCTTCAAACCCCACACGCGAGCCAGCGCCAAACAAGCGAGGTTCTCATAGCAACGAACTATGCCTGCGCTACACGAATCAGAATGTCAACAGACACATGTAACACTCCTGCGCACTATGAAACAGATACCTGTAACAATGGTTATTATTTTTTTATTGCGTTGACCAGATTATTAAAGATAGTACAATACCTCGAACTTTTCTAAGAAGTCCATCATCACGTCATGTGTTACGTGAAGATGACGTAAAAATATTAGACTTTTAATATAACTTCAATTTTCTTATGCTTTGACCAGATTATTAAAGTAATAACAATTAACAAAGCTTTTCTAATTCATTGAAGTTGGGTTGAACTCCATTTAATTGCTAAATATTCCCTGATGTCGAAAACCCTATATCCTCATGATACATATCGTGATATAAAATGTCCTCAGCTCCTATATCCGGTATGTGATATTCCGTTGGACTGCTTCAAGGGCATGGTCTGATATATCGCAGGCCCATGCAGCTGGAAACTTTCAGACACTTGGACAAGTCGTTCTCACGATATTTCCAACCCCTTCACCAAGTGGGCAAGTGTTGTTGTCAAGCCCTGCCCTAATTTATTGGTAAATTTACATCTAAGTCAGATTTAATAGAGAGTCACTGAAGGGATCTTTCAAATAAGTGGTCACGTATAGAGATAGAGCTTAATATGACATTATGCAGGTAAGTAAAGTAAAACTTAACAGTTAATTGTATCCGCCAAATCGAATTTTGCGGATACTATGTTTTTGACCGGGTTCCGCCGCCGCCGCCACCGCGTTCGTTTCCAGAGAACTCCTCTGAGACTACTGGACGGATTTTTCCGAAAATTACACCAATTATCGGGTCACATGTAAACTGGTGTCTAACCAATTGGCCTTGACCTCTGACCTTTCCTCTCTGCCCAGCGTCCGTTTGTGCGTCTGTTTCCACACATAAACCCACATATCTCGGGAACCGTTTGACCGATCAGGAAAAAAAATTTGTACAAATGTAGCGCCCTTGGATAGCTTTATAACATACACAAAAAATGGTGGCGCCACCTGCGACCATGTTTCCAGTGTCCATCTGTTCATCTGCCTTGGGTTAAAATCACTCATATCTCTGCAGTGGTTTGACTAATTCACCTGAAATTTGGCACGCGTTTACATCCCAGATAACTTTCTTGATTTGATGACAGGTGGCGCCACCTTCATTCACGTTCACGCTGTAGACATCCATACTTATATCTCCGGACTCGTTCGACCAATCAGGAAAAAATTTTTACACAAATGTAGCCCTTGGATAGCTTTATAACATACACAAAAATGGTGGCGCCACCTGCAGCCATTTTTGCACAGCGTCCATATGTTTGTCTGCTGTGGGATAAAATCACCCATATCTCTTCAGTGGTTTGACTTTTCCACCTGATATTTTGTGTATATATCTTGGATAGTTTCTCGTTCAAATAACAGGTGGCGCCACCTATAATCATGTTTATGTGGCAGACATCCATTCTAATATGTAACACATGTAACTCTATTTCCCCTTGCCACTCAATCCATGCCTTACTTCACCCGTCCTACTCTGTTTTTAGCGGATACACGTAGTCGCTTGTCGACTACCCGTATTCTATATAGCCAATTAGAATCATCAAACTTTCCCCCAATAGGACTTTTTTTTTTTACATTTTATATGTTATTCTCCAGAAATTTCTGGGTAAAATACAGTTGGTTTCATTTCAGTTGCAATTTGTTCCGGGTTCAACCCTATTTTTACTAGACTAGCTGTGGGGTTTCCCTGAATTGTCTCCTGCTGGCTTGGTTGTACTGTCCGTTCATAGCATGATCCAGTATACGTACTCTCCTGACATGCATACTGCAGGGGGTTAACAAAAAAGCATATATTGGTTTTCTATTGATTGTTTGGATTGTCTTTTATAATTTCAGTATACGTTATGATGTTTGAAATGCATGGTATGTTTTTTTTTTTTTCTGGTGATTATTTCAAATGTATCATTGAATATGGTCCCTCATATGGATCCGTATATGCCTTTTAACTCGGATAGTGTGGATTCGACCACAACAATGCACAATGATATTCGTAATTCAGATGAAAGATAAAATTCAGATAAATTCATAATGTGAAGTTCAAAATTTTCTTATTGTCCTGCTGGCCTTGACAATATTATCTGTTTCTGCATGTATCCTTTAATATCAGGATCCAGTATATACTCTCCCGATATACATACAACATTGACTAAGTCAGCAGGAATTAAAAATGGCATATATTTGTTTTCTGTTAACTGTTTGGACCTTATATAGAATATCAATGTACGTAACTATGCTTTAAATTCTAGATAAACGTACTCTCATGTCCCTTTTGCTGTGTTTGGACTGCTTTTTTTAATTTGATCAGAATGAGTAGGGCGACTTAAACGGCAGTCTCGGGTTTTGACTCTGACTCGGCCCATCTGGACCCTTACTTGCCCAGGGACTCGGATAGTGTCCACTCGACTACTACCACTGCAGCACGCTATACGTAATTAGGTTTAAGAAGAAAAGAAATGTATAAATCAGGGGCGTATCCAGGATTTAGGAAAAGGGGGAGCCAACCCAGGAGGACAAATGAAAACCCTAAAATAAAGGTCCTCAGGTCTTAAAAAAAAGGGGGGGGGGGGTCCAGGCGGCAAAATTTTGTCTGAAGCCCTTAAAAAACGTTGTTTCTGATGAACACTAGATGTGTCGGAACGACACGAATGCCCCCGCCTTGGGCAAATTAGAAACATTTGTTAAATTTTGTAAAATTTTTTAAGTTCAGGAGGTGTCGTATGGTCAAAAGTAGGTCAACGAGGACGAAACGTGAACTCGATCTGTAACTGGTCATTATCTGCCCACACATAAAAAATCAGGGTGGTATCCGAGTGCAGGCATTGCGGAAAAAAAGTCCACACATATGCATTTGTTATGAAAATTTCTTTTTTTCATTAAACTTTCTATATTCAGGAGCAGTCAAGGTCAAAAGTAGGTCAACTAGGACAAAACAAGAACTTGATCTGTAGATGGTCATTATCTGCCCACACACCAAAAATCAGGCCCGTATCTGCAGTCATTGCGAAAAAAAGTCCGTACATGTGCACTTGTCATGAAAATTTATATTTTCTATGAAATTTTCTATGTTAGGGCACCGTCAAACAGTCAAAAAGTAGGTCAACTGGGACAAAACATGAACTCGATCTGTAGATGGTCATTATCTGCCCACACACCAAAAATCAGGCCCGTATCTGCAGTCATTGCGAAAAAAAATCCGTACATGTGTATTTGTCATGAAAATTTCTATTTTTCGTGAAATTTTCTATGTTCAGAAGCCTTAAAACGGTCAAAATATGTCAATTGGGATGAAATGCGAACTCGATCTGTAACTGGTCAATATCTGCCCACACACTAAAAATCAGGCCAATATCTGCAGCCACTGCGAAAAAAAGTCCGTACATGTGTATTTGTCATGAAAATTTATGTTTTTCATGAAATTTTCTAAGTTAAGGAGCCGTAAAATGGTCAAAAGTAGGTCAAGCGGGACGAAACGCGAACTCGATCTGTAACTGGTCATTATCTGCCCACACACCAAAAATCTGGCCAATATCTGCAGGCATTGCGAAAAAAAGTCCGTACATGTGTAAATGTCATGGAAATTTCTACTTTTCATGAAATTTTCTAAGTTTAGGAGCCGTAAAACGGTCAAAAGTAGGTCAACCGGGACGAAACGCGAACTCAATCTGTAACTGGTCATTATCTGCCCACACACCAAAAATCAGGCTAATATCTGCAGGCATTGCGAAAAAAAGTCCGTACAACTGTTTGATTTCGGAATGATGGAAGGACGGAAGGACGGAAGGACGGACATGGGTAAAACTATATGCCCCGGCCACTTTGTGGCGGGGGCATAAAATAGGGGGAGGGGGTACCCCCCCCCCCCTTGGATCCGCTTCTGTAAATGTTCCTGATATATACAAAATTGTCGTATTTACTGCTGGTATGGTCAATAATATCTGTTTATATTGTCCTTTTATACTGGGATCGATTGTGTATTATATCCTCACATGCATACAAAATTTTTCAAAATTAGCAGGAAATAATAATGGCATATACATAATTGTTTTCTGTTTGGACTACCTTACATAGTTTTAATGTACGTAATTATGTTTTAAATATGTATTGAATATTTGTCGGACGAAATGAACAGCGGTCAGATTTCGAGTTTTCCTGGAGTGGCGTGGACCGGCTTTCTGGCGTACTTGGACTGGCATATATCGTGGACTAAAATACAGCACTGCTGTCAGATATTCTTAATTATGTTTAATACAAGATAAACTTACAAATTTGGGTGGACGTGCTGGCAAGATATTACTGTAGGCTTATCGTCTAATATTTTTATTTTTGCATGGGGAATTTTCAAAAAGAGTACAACATTAATAGTAAATAATTTTTTTTGTTTCTTTATTTAATAAAGAAAATGTTCAAGCATAATGGATTATGATTAGATATTTTCCACTTTATTAATTAAGTTATTTACTCGTCTAATTAAAATTAACTATTTATTCTTTTCCAGTATTTTCACTTGCGATTGATATATACTATCTTAATTTAACTCGCATTCTCAATGACATAAATGATATTGTTGTATTGTGTAGTTGTGTGGACGATCCCTTATTCCAGACAAATTAGTAATATTATTTAGTTATTAATTGTAGTTTTTAGCTCAGCTGACTGTATATTTCAAATTTTTACAATTTTTTTCTCTATTTTTGAGACCTTTAAGGATGTAGTTATCTGTCAACAGGGTTCAAATTGGACCTAGAATCTTCATTCTTGACACACAGGGAGACCTATGAAAAGTATCCATGGAAACCTGAAATTAGGTCTCTGTTACCCATATCCTTTAAGCTATAGCACTCAAAAGTACAGCTCAGAATAATGAAAAATTTGATACAAAAGCTGAAGTATCTGAACAACTAATGCAGAGATCACCATTATTGTTTCTATGGATATTGATCATGGAGTGTTTCATCAGTTTCTGCAGCCTGGTGGCACCACATGTATTTGTTCAGGCTTTTTTTCGAATTTTTTTCGACTTATGTATGGCCCACCACTAAAGTAAGAACCCTATAGGTTCTAGGGTCATGAGGTCAAAGGTCAAGGTCTCTGGTCTCGCATCTTAAAAGATACTGTGGATGCATTTTAAGCCAAACTTTCATCCCAGGTCTTCCATCTTGCACATATAGTTCATCTGCCAATAGAGGAAGACCCCTATCAATTTTGAGGTCACAAGGTCAAAGGTGAAGGTCACAGGAGCCATCTATTCAAAAATTAGTTTCTGGATGATAAATCCTGCTTTTATTGATGTATGGATTTCAAACTTGACTTGTATATGACCCATTTGAAAAGCAAGACCCGAATTGATTTTGGGGTCATGAGGTCAAAGGTCAAGGTCACAGGACACATCTTTAAAAAGATAGTGGATGCATTTTCAGGCAAACAATTCATCTCAGATCTTTCATCTTGCACATATAGTTCACCTGCCAAGAGTGGAAGACCCCTATCAATTTTGAGGTCACAAGGTCAAAGGTGAAGGTCACTGGAGCCATCTGTCCAAAAATTAGTTTCTGGATGATAATTCCTGCTTTTATTGATGTATGGATTTCAAACTTGACTTGTATATGTCCCATTGGAAAAGCAAGACCCAAATCGATTCTGGGGTCATGAGGTCAAAGGTCAAGGTCACAGGACACATCTTTAAAAAGATTGTGGATGCATTTTCAGCCATGGCACATTTCATCTCAGACATTTCATCTCGCACATACAGTTCCCCTGCCAATAGAGGAAGACGCTTGTCAATTGTGAGGTCACAAGGTCAAAGGTGAAGGTCATAGGAGCCATCTGTCCAAAAATTAGTTCCCGAGATGATAATTCAAGCTTGGATTAATATATGGATTTCAAACCTGACTTATATATGGCCCATCAATAAATCTAGACCTCTTTTGATTTATATATAAAAGTGGATGATCTATATCAATTTTGGGGTCACAAGGTCAAAGGTCAAGGCCACAGGAGCCATCTGTCCAAAAATTAATTTCTGAATGATAATTCCTGCTTTTATTGATGTATAGATTTTAAACTTGACATATATATGTCTAATTGAAAAAGAAAGACCCAAATTGATTTTGGGGTCATGAGGTCAAAGGTCAAGGTCACAGGACCAACATCTTAAAAAATATTGTGGATTGATAGATGGAAGAAACAATAATTGCTTGCCAAGTGTCAATATATGCTGCTAAAAATAGGGGTCTATTCTTAAAGGGGGGGGGGGCGTACTATGTCTGGGGATACTGTTGCGCCTGCAGTGCCAAGAAATGTCTAGATTTCTCTATTTTTGAGACCTTTAAAGATGTGGTTATCTGTCAACAGGGTACAAATTGTAACAACTTGACCTAGAATCTTCATTCTTGTCATGCAAGGAGACCCATGAAAAGTGTCTGTGGAAACCTGAAATTAAGTCTCTGTTACCCATATCCTTCAAGCTATAGGACTCCAAAGTATTCCTCAGAATAATGGAAAATTTGATACAAAAGCTGAACAAAAGTATCTGAACAACTTATCCAGAGACCACCATGCTTCTTTGCATGAATATTGACCATTAAGTGTTTTTATTAGTTTCTGCAGACTGGTGGAGCCACCTTTATTTTTTTTTTAAGTTTACGCATTTTTTTCTGTATTTTTGAGATATATTAATACAGACACAATCTCAGGCTGTTGGTTAATCTGTTTGATGCTTCAGTTGAATGGTTATATACTACCATTCAGATGATAAAATTTCCTCTTGCAAATCTCTTCCCAGTCAGCTGAGCATCATGACCCATGGGTCACTTGTTCGAGTCAGGATTCCCTCGGCATACTTGCTTAGTGGGTGGTTTGCTCTCTCACTGCTCATGCAAAGCAGTGATTAGGGACAGCCTGAGAGCTTCCCACCACACACAGGCAGCCTTGTCGATGCGGCTCTTGAGTGGACTACACAAATCATCAACTAATACAAATAAATGTGATTTTATATAAATGCATGTTCATGATTTATGCATACTTGTTGTATGTATGCAGATTGAAAGTGAGTTCTTTGTTATTTTTATTTATTTATTTATTTTCTTTCATTTTCTTTGTACTTTAAGACTAAATGTTAATTAGTTTGCATTTAAATTGATATTGTTAACAGTTGTGATCTCTCCATTTCTCTTATAATTTAAGACTTATGAATTGTATTGTATCGTAGGAACTTTGGGCCTGTGGCCTTTTCCAGAATAAACTTTCTTTCTTTTTTTTGCATTGGGAATGTACACGGGGGGGGGGGGGGGGCATTGGTCCTTGTTTATTGTATTTGTATTTGTGTTTTATTATTCCGAACGCATAGAAAGAGTAGTTAACCTTTTGCTGGGGTCATGTTCAATTACATGCCAATATGCCCAGGTGTGTGTGTGTGTGTGTGTGTGAGGGTGTGTGTGTGTGTGTGGAGACATCAGGTGTTAAAAACTCAGTATGTCCCCGATTATCAGTTTTTGATGTTGTGTGTTTCCCCGCTGTCTGAACTGTAGCGCACTCTGGTGGTCTTTCTGATAACCACGGTAGTTTGTCGTGTGTTACAAGCGGGGACTTCCGACACACAAACTGAAACCGGTTCCTACTTAGATTAGTTATGCTGCCTTTCAAGCGAGTCTTTGTGACACCCGAAATTGTCATATGTACGTACAATTTTGGTCTCACAAAAACCCGCTTGGAAGGCAGCAAAACTAATCTAAGTAGAAACCGGTTTCAGCATGTGTTTTCAGGGGACCCCGCTTGTAACACACGACTACTCGTATTTTACTCAAAAAGGCCCTACTTGGAAGACATCATAGCTAATTTAAGTAGGAACCGGCTTCAGTATGCGTGTCAGAGTTCCCCGCTTGTAACACACGACACGGCTGTTTCATTTAATTTCAAATGTAAATTAAGATAAAACTAATACTATTGAATCTATTGTTTTATTTAAATATAGATTCCTAATGGGTATAAATTCAAAGTAACGTATGCCTTACATTTTTGATATGAGAAAAGGAATTGATTCACTTGAGTAAATTCTGTAGAAAAAAATTTCAGACAAAGGTAAATAATTATCAACATAAATAAAGCGCTTTCGCTAGTCCTGGGTGTTAACAAATAATTTTATAAATCACGTATGTTTCCGCAGTTGAAACACAATTTTGTCATTTAAAGGGAAGAAAGTTCCCGTTTAGATGGTTAAAACAAAAGTCCCAGGTTTACACACAATTCAAGTAAGGGTGAAGGTGTGTGTGTATGTGTAGGCCTATGTATTTTTTTTCCATCTTCGGATCCGTATAATGCTTCTTAGTTATATACATGACGTGTTCTAAGCGGTTAGAAATGTAAGGTTAAATGTTTTAAGTGATACATTTTAATATCATATAAAAATTAATATAAACATCAAACTAATGCAATATTAAAGTTTGTGAAAATAAATATTTTTTAACAGCGTTTATTTCATGTAACCCGTTGTTGTTAATTGTCATGAGCCCACCAGAGCTCGTCCGGCCGCGCATTGCATCCTGCGGTGCGGCACCTGACGTCTGTAGGAGAGACTACATAGCATCCACCACAACGACCTTCACCTTCACGCGGTTTCGATGTCTGCCGCGCCGTCTACCTTTTCATGTTGTTGGGCAGGAGTTGAAACTGTCTAAACGAAATCCACGCAGAGTCAGATATTTGCGATGTTTATAGTTCGTGATATGGAGGACCGAGTGTAGAGCTATAGGGAAAGAAGGTAATTTCTTTAAAAAATTCGTTCAACTTTAATGGACGGCAGTACAGTTCGGTATTTCCTGATTCAAACTGGCACTGGTGGTGAAAGACGTGAGATTGTGACGTTCTGTCAACTGGTCAAGTGATGACTGACAGGATGGCACTGGCAGGGACGTCAGAGGTTTGAGGTCACGGGTTCACATTTTGATACAGCTTAGGGTGCCATTATATCCTCATGCTGCGAATTGTGAATAAAACACAAACGATATATTGTAATAAATAGTTTTTGTTGTTGTATCTTAGGAATTATACTTATTTTACAGAAGGAAATTGAAAATTTAAATTAAACCTTTTTACCTAGGCTAAGCGTAAGGATAGATAAACTGTAGACATAATTTAATTAAAAATTAAATATAAGGTACTAGTGGAATAGTGCAGTGCGCCATGAAATTCATTTTAAGTGGCTATCTACATTACAATGTTCATCTGAACATCACTTACCGATTGTTTGCAAAATAGCCAATAATCAAATCAAGGATAAAATAAAAAAATAATCAATGATCAGATTGAACCAGAGAACCCTTAGCACTTCACAGGCCTTGTCTGTTCTCTTTTTAAACCGAATATTTATTTGCTATATCAGTAGCAAAAAACTTGAAAATTGTTTTTCTTTATTACTGTTGTAGAAGATGAGTGGGATAAAAGTGGACATTTTGCTGTCTCCCAATCGTGGGGATCAGTACGTAACTTTCAGTAGTGACCTCAACCTCTTCAAAACAGAGCCAGCCAAAGAAGGAACACCCAGAGGTGAGAAACGGCAGAGGTTTTGTGTCTGAATGAATATATGAATTATCATTTTGATATTATTTTAACTGTAGCATCTACTGTACCTTTTATATAGGAGCTAATGTATTGACACCCAAATTTTGGCTTTTGGACTTTTTAAGTCATTTAATTATACACATTACTTTCAAAGTGTAGAGGTTATAATAATAATAGATATTAAAAATTCAAAATGTAACCTGATGTTTGAATCTATTTTAGGAACCAGAATCTCTGACAACACATGTGCAAAGCTTCTGACAACCAACAATGATCATCAGTATGTTAAAGTAAGTAAATCATGTATTTGTTTTATAAATTTCCTTAATGGTATACTCCATTTAATATGCATATTAAATTAACATGAAATAAAATGTTTAATCCTTCAGATGTAATGGTGTCTGCTAATATTTCATTCTTAAACAGTTCACTTGCCTCTGAACACAAGTTGGAATTAACTCGCACCAGGCGTGATCAGTGGACCGAAATATAAACACAGCATGCTCATCAACTGGTGTTCCAGGAGTCATATGACCTAAAGGACGTTGTAATCATGTATTTCACGAGCAACTACCAAACACATTAATGTACACTGTGATGCCTAATTGCATATCAATTCCATACAGCAAGGATAATTGGAAACTCTGATGTATAATTATGTATTTTAGATAAATGTCCACGATGATAACCAGTCACTTTATAATTTTGCGCTTCATTTTTAGTGCATCTCTTGGTACCCCTACACTAGTCCTGACCAGCTGCTGGCATTGGGTTTGGCAAATGGAAGAGTTGTTCTTTCAAGGTAGCATTTCATATTGTTCTATATTATTATGCACAATGCAAATAAAATCTCCTTTGAAAATCATTTCACACAATTTTTAACCCAATGATTGGCATTCATAAAACAAACTTAAATTCACATGTTTGTCAAATTTAAATAAATCAATTTCCCTAGTTTTCAACTCAGGGCATAACAATCTAACATTCTCCTTACATTTAAGTGATTAAACAACTGCCCATTCCATTTGAAAATGACAGGGGGGGGGGGGGTGTAATAGTGTGCAGATAAACATGCTGATGCAGCTTTCAAAGGGAAATTATGAGGGCCTTACTAAGCAGGAATTAATTCCAGTTCATTAAGCTGTCTCCAGAGGGAGCCAGTAATCCCATGATTTCTACAATAGGTCAGGTGAGACTATCTGGAGCCCTCATGTTGTCAGTTTTGGGAATAACTATGTTGTAAACAGAACTGTGAATCATATCCTTCTTTGCAGTTTTGAAAAGAGCACTGCCAGCGACACATACAGTTTGATAGGAAAAGAATTTGGTGAGTGCATGCAATTAATGTAAAAATCAAGGAATGAGAATATTTTATCTAATCTGTATCATGCAGAAAAATTAAAAGAAACAATGGTGAAGAGACAAACATAATATTGACCTTTCTTTGGATTACCCTTTTCCTAGTTTTATCTATAGTTGATCACAAAACCATTGCCACTGGTCACATCTCTGCTGATTGCCAGACCTTTTGCTTGACATTGATAGAGTAATGGTTTATTTCAGTGGCAATATGTTGCTTCATTCCTTGTACACCCAGATTATCTTGTCATTAAATATCAGACACCTAATTCATTAAAGCTCATTCTTTCTTTAATATTAAATAAGGAGATCTGTGAATGCTTAGGAAACTCCAGAATATTTCATGTTAAGTGTGTAATTCCTCAAACTCTTACTAACAGGAGTTTTCAATTTCCATTTCGTGAGTCTAATTTATAATTGATACAGTAATGTTGTTTAAATATTTTAATTGCTTACAGGTTCATGCTTATACTTTATGCAAAGTACAGAGATACCAAGTAAATATGTATTTCTTCAAGCTTCTTCCTTGTGGATAAATATTTTGTTTTATGTCCAGTTCAGTAAAATACTCTTGCCTGTTGCATGTAGAATTCTTTTACAGGTATTTAATTTTATCTTTTTTCAGTGCCAAGATATCAAAGACAATGTAACTGTTTAGCTTGGAGCCCAGTGGACAATAATTTGGTTTGTGAAATATCTCATTCATAAAATATGTCTCGCAGATTAGCATTATTTTTGCCAGAAATATTTACTTTATTAAAGCTCAGGTCACTGTAGTACCATCTGTGGACAATATTCTGTTTTTGAGATTTCATTCTTGACCTGCCAGAGTGAAATATGTAAGCGTCATCATACTTTTTCTTTTATTGCTAATATACAGTATTATCTGTATACTGAACATATATGACTACATGAATTCATTTTGCAAATGTGCTAGTCTGTTAAGTGACACAGAAATGCCTACCAATATTTTCAAACCTAGGAGAGCTCCATAATATCTGTTTTTTGGTGTGAAATGGAACAAAGTGGAAAGGTCTATTATTGAATAGACTTTAAACATCCCCTTTTAATGCATGTACTGAAATATATAGTCATACTCTCGTTAGTACCATAGTTCTTCCGACATGTCAGGTTTTCATCTGTGTACTAGATTGTAGGTTTAAAAGTTGTATTTCCAATACTAATTCTTTACATTAATTCATTACTTTTAGACCTGAACACACAGGCCTAAATGTTTCTGCTTGAGCTTTGTCTTTATTACTAGTCATGAGCCTGAGCTCTCTAACGGTTACCTCTTCTGTTCCAGTTAGCAGAGGGACTTGACAAGTACAGGGCGGACTATTCGTTGCTGATATGGGATGTCTTCTCATGTCCAGGAGAAGGCTTCCACAAACCTTCAGATTCCAATGTCATCAAACCACTTGTTGAATTAGGTAAGATATTGTTAACTACCAAGTCATACTTATTTATAAAGACTGTTTTCATTCATGAGATATCCCAAGAATTGATTTACATGAATATGATTGTTCCTTTTTACCAATTTCTCAAACAGATGGGAATTCATACAAATTAATAGTGCACAGTATATTTATATGCAAATTTTGGGAGGATGAACAAACAGTGCTGAAAAAAACCACTTGAAATTTCATGTTGCAAATTATTTATTATTTCATGTAGCTGCTCTTGTCAAGGTAATTGTCAAAACAGATTTTTGGCCAAAAGTAATTGAATTTTAATTAATTCCATTTTTCAAATAATTGTAATTATTAATCATTTATTTTTCTAATCCTTGAAAGTAATTGTAATCTTCACATAATTGTATTTTAATCCTCAGATGATTACTGAGTCAGTTATATGAAGATTCAGTAATTTGTGCTGTTACAGTTTTACAGTAAAGATAACCTTGGCTGTACACATCAAGAGATGTTATTAAAGTCATCACTACTTGTGTGCCACAAACTTATATTTCTGACCTAATTGTGAGATTTCTCCCAAATACTCCAGTATGTTTTCTTTCAAGTTCTTTGTATTTGCATAGATCTACTCATTGATTATTTAGATCAAATTGGTTCATTCAGTTTAATCAGTTTCAAAGAAAAAAGGACAAGTCATTGATGTAATCAATTAATTAGCACAAAGCTATAAAATAGCATAAGAGAATCTTATTGTGACAGAGTTTGTTCTAATGTTTCCTCTTTTTCAGGGCCCTCAGAGTCTACTCTATCCTTAGACTGGTTTACGCAGCAGCCAAAAACTTTAGTGACAGGCATGAACAACAAATTTCTCAGGATATTTGACTTACGTGGTACGTATTTGTTCTCAGAACAGACTGGATGAGCATTTGAAGTATTGTTTTAAGAATTCAAAGGAAAGAGATATGTAGATTTATACCATTGGTGATACTAAAAGGATTTAATGTTTAGAGATTCTTAGTCAATTTTGCTGTGTCTGCATATTTCAATGTCAACTGTGAAAATTTTTGAAAGCCCTAATTTATATTCTCAGTGGATTTTAATTGTAACAAGACTGTATTATATAAATAATATTTTTTTACACCAACAAATTGATCTTAATTTATGTTAAATGTCAGTAATTTAAAGATCAATACATAAAATCAAAATTGACTGTAAATCAGTAAGTTAAATTTAAGTAATTTATTTGCTTGCAGTTGCCTTGTTTTTGCTTAAAGTGGAAACTCTTTATGTTTGTAGATATATCTCGACCACGTAGTGTGGCTTATTCCAAAGCAGTGTATGGTGTCTGTGTGGATCCTCACATAAAACACAGAGTAGCCTCATTTACTGATGTAAGTACACATTCTCATTGTAAAGAAATGGTGTCTGTATTGATCCTCACATAAAACACCACCAAGTTCACATCAAGAGAGAAAGAGATGTAAATGTTTTAAAGTGAAAGAAAACCTAGCAACAGTGATATTATTCGTTGATGTTAATGTTATAATAGGGATTATTTTGCTTTGGTAGAAGCTACTGTTGGGATAAATTTGTTTCAGACATAAGAAAACTTGTTTCTAACAAGAGTTCATTGTAAATCAGTCTATTCCTTTCTGGCATTTACATCATTGATAACCATAGTTTTGTTTTTAAAGTCCTACCTTACTTATTTACTATATTGTTATATCCATGAATGATGATGTGTTTCTGTAATATGCAGAGTCAAGTTGCAATATGGGACACAAGGAGCTTTGACCGACCGGTTTTGACCCAGCAGGAAAGCAAGCCCATCCTGAAAATACAGTGGTGCCCAACAAGGTAATGGCAAAGTGTCACTGGTGACTTAGATGCTAGTAAATGCTAGTGTGTAAAATAGAACAGCTTGATAAAGATATTCCTCACTGTATTCCAGGCCTTCTCATGTTATTTACTAGTAAAGTGTCAATTGTATTTCATGCTGAATTTCAAGACAGTAGTGAGACTGAATTTTCCTTGATGTATGTGGATGTCCTTAGTCTAGTAGTACCCTGCTCAGACATAACCCTTGTGAGCTCAGAATGACAACTCTTCCTTCGGCAGTATCTCTTTGGATTTGCTCCATGCTTATTTTGGTCATACTAACTAAGCATAATATTTGTATCCGCCAAAACGAAGTTTTGTGGATTCTATGTTTTTGACTAGGTTCCGCCGCCGCCGTGTTCGTTTCCAGAGAACTCCTCTGAGGCTACTGGGTGGATTTTTCTGAAACTTACACCAATTATTGGGTCACAGGTGAACTGGTGCCTAACCAATTGGCCTTGACCTCTGACCTTTACTCTCTGCCCAGCGTCCGTTTGTGTGTCTGTTTCCACACATAAACCCACATATCTCAGGAACCGTTTGACCGATCAGGAAAAATTTTTTTACACAAATGTAGCCCTTGGATAGCTTTATAATATACACAAAAAATGGTGGCTCCACCTGCAGCCATTTTTGCACAGTGTCCATCTGTTCATCTGCCTTGGGTTTAAATCACTCATATCTCTGCAGTGGTTTGACTTATTCACCTGAAATTCCTCATGCGTATACATCCTAGATAGCTTTCTTGATTTTATTACAGGTCGCGCCACCTACATTCACGTTCATGCTGCAGACATCCAAGCTTATATCTCAGGAACTGTTCAACCAATCAGGAAAAAATTGTTACAGAAATGTAGCCCTTGGATAGCTTTATAACATACACAAAAATGGTGGCGCTATCTGCAGCCATTTTTGCACAGCGTTCTTCTGTTTGTCTGCCTTGGGTTAAAATCACTCATATCTCTGCAGTGGTTTGACCAAATTACTTGAAATTCGGCATGTGTATTCATCCCGCATAGCTTTCTTGATTTTATGACAGGTGGCGCCACCTACATTCACGTTCACACTGTAGACATCTATGCTTATATCTCCGGACTCGTTCGACCAATCAGGAAAAAATTTTACACAAATGTAGCCCTTGGATAGCTTTATAACATACACATAAATGTTGGCTCCTCCTGCAGCCATTTTTGCAGAGCGTCCATCTGTTTGTCTGCTGTGGGATAAAATCACTCATATCTCTGCAGTGGTTGGACGTTTCAACCTGAAATTTTGCATGTGTATACATCTTGGATAGTTTCTCGTTCAAATAACAGGTGGCATCACCTTCTTGGAAACCTGAAATTAGGTCACGTTAACCTATATTTTTACAAACTACAAGCTGAGAATATAATTTTGAGCATTCAGTTAGTCACACATCAAGGTCCATTAAAAATCTCCTTTGAAACCTGAAATTAGGTCACTGCATCTTATATCCTTCCAGCTATGGGGCTTCAAAGTACCCCCAGAATAATTAAAGAATTGATACAAAAGCTCCAGTATCTGAATAACCAATGCATTAATTGCCATGATTCTTTCCATGTCATGTATAGATCATGGAGTGTTTCATCATTTCCTGAATACTGGATGGGCTGCCAGTATTTTTTTCATCTTAATGCATTTTTTTCTCCGTTTTAAGACTTTCAGCTGAAGCAGTCTGTCTGTTAACATGGCACAAATCATGACTGTTAGACCTAGAAACTTCACACTGTACATCAAGGGAGGTCCTAGTAGGACCTGCATCGACGGATGAGCTGTTGGAAGGGCCCTCTAGTATTTAACTCTGACCACAGCGGGGAAACCTGACCAGATATGGGAACTATCCGTTATTTAGTTAACTAAAACATTCATAGGCCGTAAGCATGGTAAATGGGGTTATACAAGCAGGTAACTTTGTGTAATAGATAATTGATACCTATTTTGGTGTTTTACTAAAATATTAATATATGCCCCAACGTGAAAATGGAACCCCATGAAACTATGAGAAACTGCTTGAGCGCAAAAATTGCGCCTTGTAAATATAAAGCGAACCACAGTATGGTATGCACTGAAAGTTTAACTGTAGAGAACTAAGATTTGATAAAGTTCGGTCTTGTCAGTGGCATCATCTACTTTAGCAACCTTTTCCCAAACATTATTTGACAAACCATGATTGTATTGTTTACAGGTCTGGCCTGCTTGGAGTACTACAGACTGATAGTACAGCTGTCAAAGTGTATGATGTTCAGCATGCCACCATAGGTATGACTCGCATAATTGTAAACTTACAGTAAAACTTTGTGGTTCTTAGAAGTTATTATTGTTTTTATGTTATATCACAAAAGATCAAGCCAGAATTGGTCATTTTGTTTTTAATTTAAGCTTTGCAGGTGATTCCAAGTAGCCATTATTGGTTCAAATTTATTGTAGCTCTGTGAGAGCAGAAACAAAAAGATAGGTTTAGAATAGAATTATATGATAGATTTGAAAATGTTGGCCTTTAAAAAAATTCATTATTCTTTTGTGTTCCAATAAAGATTGGCAGTAATTTTTGATTATTTTTTTAGGTGCAGATGAAATAGAACAAACCATGATGGAGCATATTATACAGAGTAAGTATTTCTTTGAATTTTAATACCATTTATTGGCATGGGGTTATCAACTAAAGGTCCAAATTTCGTTTCAAGAAACTGAAGATCTGTAAAATTTATGTCACTTAATAAACAGTGAAAATCTGTATGATCTTGCACAGCCATCCCAAAAGTTAAATATGTCAGCTATGTTAATTTGTTTTGAAATTTCTTAATAGACTCTAACAGTTTTTGTGACAATGTTTTCCACATCAGGGTTCCCAAGAAAGCTAGAAATTGGGGAAAACCTGGAAAATGTATTTCCTATTTTCCAGTCATGGAATGTCAGAAAATTAAAGAAATATGCCACAAGTCAGAGAAAGCCAGGGAATTAAAGAAATATGCCACAAGTCAAAGAAAGCTGGGGAATTTGATTTGCTCATTGGAGGAAATGATGGTTGACTTTGGAGGTTTTCAGTGTTGACACTGATGTTGCACTATGAACTAGTGTCAGTACAATCTTTTCATATACAATACCTACTAGTATCTCAGTTTCTTCATGTTCATTGCAAATACTGTATTGAAGATGTGTCAGACATGAGGTAGATAAAAATAACCCCAGAATTTGAATACCAATAGTCATCAGGGTATTTCATCAGGGTATTCATCAGGGTATTTCATCAGGGTATTTCATCAGGGTATTTCATCAGGGTATTCATCAGGGTATTCATCAGTGTAATCATCAGGGTATTTCATCAGGGTATTTCATCAGGGTAATCATCAGGGTAATTCATCAGGGTATTCATCAGGGTATTTCATCAGGGTAATTCATCAGGGTATTTCATCAGGGTATTTCATCAAGATATTCATCAGGGTATTTCATCAGGGTATTTCATCAGGGTATTTCATCAGGGTATTGCATCAGGGTATTTCATCAGGGTAATTCATCAGGGTATTTCATCAAGGTATTTCATCAGGGAAATTCATCGGGGTATTTCATCATGCTATTTCATCATGCTATTTCATCAGGGTATTCATCAGGGTATTTCATCATGGTAATTCATCAGGGTATTTCATCTGGGTAATTCATCAGGGTATTTCATCAGGGTAATTCATCATGGTAATTCATCATGGTATTTCATCAAGGTAATTCATCAGGGTATTTCATCAGAGTAATTCATCAGGGTAAACATCAGGGTATTTCATCAGGGTATTCATCAGGGTATTTCATCAGGGTAATTCATCAGGGTATTTCATCAGGGTATTTCATCAGGGTAATCATCAGGGTATTTCATAAGGGTATTCATCAGGGTATTTCATCAGGGTATTTCATCAGGGTATTTCATCAAGGTAATCATCAGGGTAATTCATCAGGGTAATCATCATGGTATTTCATCAGTGTAATTCATCAGGGTGCTCATCAGGGTATTTCATCATGATATTTCATCAGGGTATTTCATCATGGTATTTCATCAGGGTAATCATCAGGGTATTCATCATGGTATTTCATCAGGGTATTTCATCATGGTATTTCATCAGGGTAATCATCAGGGTATTCATTAGGGTATTTCATCAGGGTAATCATCAGGGTATTTCATAAGGGTATTCATCAGGGTAATTCATCAGGGTATTTCATCAGGGTATTTCATCATGGTATTTCATCAGGGTAATCATCAGGGTATTCATCAGGGTAATTCATCAGGGTATTTCATCAGGGTATTCCATCAGGGTAATCATAAGGGTATCCATCAGGGTAATTCATCAGGGTATTTCATCAGGGTATTTCATCAGGGTAATCATCATGGTATTTCATCAGTGTAATTCATCAGGGTATTTCATCAAGGTATTCATCAGGGTATTTCATCATGATATTTCATCATGGTATTTCATCAGGGTAATCATCAGGGTATTCATCATGGTATTTCATCAGGGTATTTTATCAATGTATTTCATCAGGGTAATCATCAGGGTATTCATCAGGGTATTTCATCAGGGTAATCATCAGGGTATTTCATAAGGGTATTCATCAGGGTAATTCATCAGGGTATTTCATCAGGGTATTTCATCATGGTATTTCATCAGGGTAATCATTAGGGTATTCATCAGGGTAATTCATCAGGGTATTTCATCAGGGTATTTCATAAGGGTAATCATAAGGGTATTCATCAGGGTATTTCATCAGGGTAATCATCAGGGTATTTCATAAGGTTTTCATCAGGGTAATTCATCAGGGTATTTCATCAGGGTATTTCATCATGGTATTTCATCAGGGTAATCATCAGGGTATTCATCAGGGTATTTCATCAGGGTATTCATCAGGGTATTTCATCATGGTATTTCATCAGGGTAATCATCAGGGTATTCATCAGGGTATTTCATCAGGGTATTCATCAGGGTATTTCATAAGGGTATTCATCAGGGTAATTCATCAGGGTATTTCATCAGGGTATTTTATCAGGGTAATCATCATGGTATTTCATCAGGGTATTCATCAGGGTAATTCATCAGGGTATTTCATTTAATGTAATCATAAGGGTATTTCATCATGGTATTTCATCAGGGTAATCATCAGGGCAGTCATCAGGGTAAATCAAGGAATTTTGTTTTCCTTTCATGTGTTATAGATAATTTGAAGCTTTATCCCACTGATTATATCACAATATGAAGGTAATTTATATATTTTTATGCCCCGCCACAAAGTGGCCGGGGCATATAGTTTTACCCATGTCCGTCATTCCGTCCTTCCATCATTCAGAAATCAAACTGTTGTATGGACTTTTTTTCGCAATGCCTGCAAATATTGGCCTGATTTTTGGTGTGTGGACAATTAATGACCAGTTACAGATCGAGTTCACGTTTTGTCCCGGTTGACCTACTTTTGACCGTTTTACGGCTCCTAAACTTAGAAAATTTCATGAAAAATAGAAATTTTCATGACAAATACACATGTACAGACTTTTTTTTTGCAATGCCTGCAGATATTGGCCTGATTTTTGGTGTGTAGGCAGATAATGACCAGTTACAGATCAAGTTCGCGTTTCATCCCAGTTGACCTACTTTTGACCGTTTCACAGCTCCTAAACTTAGAAAATTTCATGAAAAATAGAAATTTTCATGACAAATACACATGTACGGACTTTTTTTCACAATGCCTGCAGATATTGGCCTGATTTTTGGTGTGTGGGCAGGTAATGACCAGTTACAGATCGAGTTCATGTTTCGTCCCGGTTGACCTATTTTTGAACGTTTTATGCCTCCTCAACTTAGAAACTCTCATGAAAAAATAGAAATCTTCATGACAAATACACATGTACAGACTTTTTTTCGCAATGCCTGCAGATATTGGCCTGATTTTTGGTGTGTGGGCAGATTTTGACCAGTTACAGATTGAGTTCGCGTTTTTGTCCCAGTTGACCTTCTTTTGACTGTTTTATGGCTCCTTAACATAGAAAATTTCCTGAAAAATATAAATTTTCATGACAAATACACATGTACAGACTTTTTTTCGCAATACCTGCAGATATTGGCCTGATTTTTGGTGTGTGGGCAGATAATGACCAGTTACAGATCGAGTTCACGTTTTGTCTTAGTTGACCTACTTTTGACCGTATGACGGTGCTCTAACATAGAAAATTTCATAAGAAGTGCACATGTACTGACTTTTTTTCGCAGTGTCTGCAGATACGGGCATAATTTTTGGTGTGTAGGCAGATAATGACCAGTTACAGGTCGAGGTCTTTTGTCCCAGTCTACCTACTTTTGACCATTTGACTGCTCCTGAACAAAGAAAGTTTCATGAAAAATAGAAATTTTCATAACAAATGCATATGTACGGACTTTTTTTCCTCAATGCCTGCAGATACCACCCTGATTTTTTATGTGTGGGCAGATAATGACAGTTACAGATCGAGTTCGCGTTTTGTCCCGGTTGACCTACTCTTGATGGTTTTACGGCTCCTACACATAGAAAATTTCATGAAAGACAGAAATTTTTATGGAAAATGCACATGCATGGACTTTTTTTCACAATGCCTGCAGATACTGGCCTGATTTTTGGTGCATTGCTTGATAATGACCCGTTACAGATCAAGTTTGCATTTTGCCTCTGTTGACCTACTTTTGACCATACAACACCTCCTGAACTTAAAATTTTTTTTCAAAATTTAACAAATGTTTCTAATTTGCCCGGGGCGGGGGCATTCGTGTCGATCTAGTTATGATTTATTTTGTGAATGTTATCAGTAATAATATCAATTCCCGTCAGAGCAATTGAAAATCATGTTGATTCTCTTGAGAGCCTTGATATTGTCTTAACCCTCAATAATCATTAATTCTTGCCAGGGCCATTTATAGTTGTATACGTTTTGTGAAGAATCCTATATTAGTATTTAAATAGTATTGGTCCACTTTTATCATATGCTCTTTTGTACCTGTCCCACTTGAAATTCTTTTAGTCTAATTAGAATTAGTGAAAAATAGTTTGCATGCTTGCACAAACTTAACACCACATGAAACTTATCATACTAATTAAATACAGTGTCTGTTGACTTGCAGCTCCAGGCAGTCATTCTATAAGTTCCTTTGACTGGCATAAACAGGATGAGAATAGACTCTTCACAGTCACGGCCAGCTCAGTAGTCAGAGATGTGCGGATGTATGAGAGGATATCAGTGGTTAGTACACTTTCCTGAATTGGTTATTATATTTTTTACTGCAAGTTTTTATCCAGTCACCTGGCTAGCATTCTCTTTAAATAGGAAACCTTACCAACTGGCACAAACTATAATATGGATAGACATAATGCAGTAGATCCTTTTTGCATTACTTTCTCCTATTTATTTGATTTTTGTTAAATCAAAATTTTACATTAAATTATTAAGATATTTGAATATGCAAGTATGAATAAATTGAATGAAATTGCTGTCTTTTTAAACTGAAACAGTCATTGACATCGCTGTCCAACTTAATGGTTTGAATGATAACTTTTTAATTTGTTTTTAGCAATCACCCTTTGTCTGTTGTCTGTCTATTAAGAACAACTAATCATGACAGTTTGACCTTGAAATTTCTCACTTGACATCAAGGTAGATCCATAGTAGATCTCTTGCATTCCAATAAGTGGGTCACTGAGACATATATTTGGCAAGTAACTTGCGTTTTCTTTGTTTTTTGCACTAAGAAAATCAGACTTTTGTTGGTGTTCTGGGCAGCAAAACAAAACTTTTGCACTCAAACCTAAAAGTAAAAACATAGTGCATCAGCTGCATATATAAATTTGTTACTATGCAAAAAATGAAGAAAATAGGCCCTGCTCATTCTTCTGAACTGTTGCGATCAGAATTACAAATTTGAACATTTTCAGCTGTTGATGTATGAAATTCATATTTAACAAAAAGTATCTCAGTAATGATTGCATAGATCTTGCTGAAATTTGGCAGGCTTATTGATTATGGAAGATGTTGAAGACTGGTGATGCCATCTACATTTTTTTTATATTTACGCATTCCTTTATTGTATTTTTTGGACTCATAATTATGGCTGGCCAGTTGTTAACATAGTGAAAATATATATAAATTCAAAGACAACATATCAAAATACTCAAAAGGTCATATTTCATGACACATTTTCGCTTTTAAAAAGTTCTCAGGAACAGTACAGTTCAACATCCATCAATCTTGGGCACCATTGTTTCAGTATGCATGGTTTAAATTCCTGTATTACACATTTTTTTCATGTAAATATATACTGTACTTACTAGTAGCAGTACCTACGATTTCCCTAGCTTTCTAACATGCATTATACATGATTTGTCTGCTCACAACTGTCTACACTCTGTGGATTTAAATGTGATTCCTCTGGTTTTACAGACCTGGGCTGCAGACATTCACTTGATGTGGGCCTGTGGGAGGCAGCTGCTACATGCCAACAGTGTTCAGTTATGTCACGAAGCAAATGATGATATCTCCATCAAGATGAAACGTAGGGCAATGAGGGGATATGGCATTCAGGTAACTTGACCTCCACAGAACTTTACATCTTATATGATTCTTGTAACTTGATCACTTTATCAGCTGTGTCTGCAGCATGAGGTGAGTCATCGCAGAGCAATCACCTTTGTCATATTTTTATCATGTGCATTTCTGGATATCCAGGCCAATCATTCCACCAAGTATGATGTTGGTAAAGACATTGCATTACTGCTGCATTTCTACACTTTTGCTCACATCTGGTTCTACATGCACTCTGATGAAAAACACCACTGTTCTCTATCAGTTCTGATGTTGCACCCTAAAAGTTTTCCATGACCTTTGAACAGGAAGTTCATTTAATAAAGTAAAGCAAGTGTTTTCACTGATAAATAATAAAAAAATGGTGTTTTCGTTTGATAATATACAGGAATCATTCTGTTAGCCAGGCTGTCAAAAAGATACACTCCCAGAGGCCTTTCTGTTACTGCACAGTCTGCCTGTTAAGTTTGTTAAGCTCACACGTAATGGGACCAAGATCTTAACGCCAAATCAGATCCAGTCTAACAAAAGTAAACAGTACACAGTTGTCAAAACTGTTCCAATGTGGTATAATCAAGAAAACATGCAGCAAGGAAAGCTGGATAGGTTTCAAAGCCCTTTATATGATTGGTCACATTTGTATTGACTTTCTGTCATTTCATAACTGTTGATCCAAAGATAGCAACAGACTTGTTTTGCTCAGTGTGTACAGGGAGTGTGATTGGTTCAGTTGCTTTGATTCCTGAAATAGCTGGCAGACTGGCTAGATAAAATAAGGTATCTCAGAGTGTGGCTTATGGAGAGCATGGTTCATAGGACAGTTATGTACATGTATTTACCAATGTTTTTTTCAGGACCAAGTCTGTGATAATGTACAGTTTGTAGCTGATGATGCTCAACTGGTAGATCTGTGGCGCTGGATTTACCGTATCCTTTTACCATATTTTACATGCGTGTGTAGATTTAAAGACACAAGATAGAGAAATTTCCCCCCCCCCCCCCTTCAAACTTGACCCATTTCTTTTTTAGAATTCTGTTTTTTAATAATTTATTGCATAAAGACACCCCCTGCTCAATCAATTTCATTGATAACATTTTTGAGATGAGAAAGATTGTCTGCCGACATTTTGAGCATATTTATATTTTTTCACTGATGGCACAATGTTAAAGTTGATATTCACTGACTATCTGCTGACTTATCTCATGACACATCCTATTTTCACAGTTCCTGTCATTTCCAAAGTATTAAGCACCATGATATATCCAGGGGGTGCGGCTCATAAGACATAACAGCCATTGACCTTATGACTCATGCATTAGCCAAGTTTTTCCATCAGCTTAACAGCTATAGTTGCCCAAATAGGAGCTCTGTTGTCATGGTCAAATGAAAGGATGAAGACTTGAAGAGAATTCACATCCTAACATTTTTGAGGAAACGTGCAGTCTCACGTCAGCTGTTATTTGCTGAAAAATTTGACTGTTTCCATATGTCAAAACAAACAAGGGTTTATGTGGCCTAGAAGGTGCTGGCAGGTTTCAAACCAGGGATCTTTTCATCATAATGTAATTCTTGCAGTTAAAGCCATCATATTTTGAAGTAACACTTGGCAAAAGTCAGCAAACTGGTGTGACCTATATGGCACAATTTTCCGAAAAACTAACCCAACTGGCAAGAACGCAGATAGGGCTGAGCTAAAACACTGAAATTCCCTTCAGCGTTTCAGATGGTTTGTATATGTTCAGGACAGAAAGGGACTGTGTGAATAGGTATGGACGATTCTATCATATCAGTATGGTGCTGTTCTTGGCTAAGATATGACCTGTTTTGAGGATTTTAAGGCGTTCATTAAGGGAAAAATCCCTTTCATTAGCCAATATTTATGGACTTGGGACACCCTGTCATAATTTCATGCCATCAAAATTTTCAAGCAAGGTGGCAAAAAAATGGTGACCATAATTGCTGCCGACAAGTTTTTTAAGTGAGAATTGCTCATCCCTTCTGTTTTCTCAAAATATCTCTAAAAAATCCAGGGGGGTCCCTCGTTATGGTTGGGGCGGTCATTACGTTGATTACACTAATCATTCTGCAGGTACATCACTCTCATGTGCCATATTCTCCATTTCAGTTCTGATTTCCTTGACTTTGTCAGATGCAAAACTCTTACATGGTGAGACCAACCCAAAACCCAACCCGAGGAGTCCAAGCTGGTTTATTGGTGTACATGATACTATTTTAAAAGAAAATAAGCGAAGCGATATGGAGATCTGTAATTTTCAAGACTTGGACAGTGCAAGGAGGCCCACAAAGAAGTGTTACAGAAGTGATGAGAGGTAAAGATTCCTTTCATTGGTGCAGTCCCTTAAATGAAAATTACTCTTGTGTGTCATACATTAGTACCTGTGCTTAGAGACTTAGAACAGATTTGTGGGGGACGTGTTTTCCCACAACATGCATTGACATGGGCTGAGTGTACTGGAATATAGTTACTAATAGATAGCATTGCATTAATCTGTTCATGAGATAATGCCTACAGTTAAGTGCCACTGCTGTCAGTTATAATGTAGAAATCCCCCCCCCCCCCTTCTCCTTCTTACATAATATGGGGGACTTCGATCTAGCCATGTCTGTACATCTGTATGGCCATCACATTTTATTTTCAGATAATTTAACTCCTAAATTACTTTGTACAAAACCCTGACCCAGGAGTAGCATGATTCGATTGCTTTTGACTATTATTTTGCCTGTCTGACAGTCTCTCCACCAAAAATGCCCCTTATTTTGGTTTTCAGACAAAAGCTTACCTAAATATAGGTTTTCATTCAGATTTTGCTCCGTTATTGCCCTTAGGAGTAACTTGAATGGGATTTCTGTCACATTGTTCTTCTGTCTGAATCTCATATGTTAACCAAAATCTACTGTGTATTTGTTCCCAGATAATAACTTGCCAATTGTTATCCAGTATATTTAAAAATAATAGCAATTTATAATTGTTAAGAAATGTAAATATGTGCCTCAGGTATTTCATGTTATATTGATACAGGTATAATACAGATAGAGGCCTCATCAGGGACATGCAAAAAAAAGTAACTGATTCTGATTTATCTTTACATTGATCAGGGACATGTAAAATAAGTTACCAGTTCTGATTTCTCTTTACATTCATCAGGGACAAGTAAAAATAAGTTACCGGTTCTGATCTATCTTTACATTGATCAGGGACATGTAAAAATAAGCTACCGGTTCTGATTTATCTTTACATTCATCAGGGACAAGTAAAAATAAGTAACTGGGTTCTGATTTCTCTTTACATTCATCAGGGACATGTAAAAATAAGTAACCAGTTCTGATTTCTCTTTACATTCATCAGGGACATGTAAAAATAATTAACCTGTTCTGATTTCTCTTTACATTCATCAGGGACATGCAAAAATAAACTACCGGTTCTGATTTATCTTTACATTCATCAGGGACAAATAAAATAAGTTACCGGTTCTGATTTATCTTTACATTCATCAGGGACATGTGAAAATAAGAAACCGGTTCTGATTTCTCTTTACATTCATCAGGGACATGTAAAAATAAGTAACTGGGTTCTGATTTTGCTTTACATTCATCAGGGACATGTAAAAATAAACTACCGGTTCTGATTGATCTTTACATTGATCAGGGACAAATAAAATAAGTTACCGGTTCTGATTTATCTTTACATTCATCAGGGACATGTGAAAATAAGAAACCGGTTCTGATTTCTCTTTACATTCATCAGGGACATGTAAAAATAAGTAACTGGGTTCTGATTTCTCTTTACATTCATCAGGGACATGTATAAAATAAGTAACTGGTTCTGATTTCCCTTTACATTCATCAGGGACATGTAAAAATAAGTAACTGGGTTCTGATTTCTCTTAACATTCATCAGGGACATGTAAAAATAAGTAACCGGTTCTGATTTATCTTTACATTCATCAGGGACATGTAAAAATAAGTAACCAGTTCTGATTTCTCTTTACATTCATCAGGGACATGTATAAAATAAGTAACTGGGTTCTGATTTCTCTTAACATTCATCAGGGACATGTAAAAATAAACTACCGGTTCTGATTGATCTTTACATTGATCAGGGACAAATAAAATAAGTTACCGGTTCTAAATTTATCTTTACATTCATCAGGGACATGTGAAAATAAGAAACCGGTTCTGATTTCTCTTTACATTCATCAGGGACATGTAAAAATAAGTAACTGGGTTCTGATTTCTCTTTACATTCATCAGGGACATGTATAAAATAAGTAACTGGTTCTGATTTCCCTTTACATTCATCAGGGACATGTAAAAATAAGTAACTGGATTCTGAATTCTCTTAACATTCATCAGGGACATGTAAAAATAAGTAACCGGTTCTGATTTATCTTTACATTCATCAGGGACATGTAAAAATAAGTAACCAGTTCTGATTTCTCTTTACATTCATCAGGGACATGTAAAAATAAGTAACCGGTTCTGATTTCTCTTTACATTCATCAGGGAAATGTAAAAATAAGCTTCCGGTTCTGATTTATCGTTACATTCATCAGGGACATGTGAAAATAAGTAAATGGTTCTGATTTCTCTTTACATTCATCAGGGACATGTAAAAATAAGTAACTGGGTTCTGATTTCTGTTTACATTCATCAGGGACATGTAAAAATAAGTTACTGGTTCTGATTTCTCTTTACATTCATCAGGGACATGTAAAAATAAGTAACCATTTCTGATTTCTCTTTACATTCATCAGGGACATGTAAAAATAAGTAACCGGTTCTGATTTCTCTTTACATTCATCAGGGAAATGTAAAAATAAGCTTCCGGTTCTGATTTATCGTTACATTCATCAGGGACATGTGAAAATAAGTAAATGGTTCTGATTTCTCTTTACATTCATCAGGGACATGTAACAATAAGTAACTGGGTTCTGATTTCTCATTACATTCATCAGGGACATGTAAAAATAAGTTACCGGTTCTGATTTCTCTTTACATTCATCAGGGACATGTAAAATTAAGTTACCGGTTCTGATTTCTCTTTACATTCATCCGGGACATGTAAAAATAAGTAAACTGGTTCTGATTTTGCTTTACATTCATCAGGGACATGTAAAAATAAGTTACCGGTTCTGATTTCTCTTTACATTCATCAGGGACATGTAAAAATAAGTAACCGGTTCTGATTTCTCTTAACATTCATCAGAGACAAGTAAAAATAAGTAACCGGTTCTGATTTCTCTTTACATTCATCAGGGACATGTTAAAATAAGTAACCGGTTCTGATTTCTCTTTACATTCATCAGGGACATGTAAAAATAAGTAACCGGTTCTGATTTCTCTTTACATTCATCAGGGACAAGTAAAAATAAGTAACCGGTTCTGATGTCTCTTTACATTCATCAGGGACATGTAAAAATAAGTAACTGGTTCTGATTTCTCTTTACATTGATCAGGGACATGTAAAAATAAGTTTCCAGTTCTGATTTCTCTTCAACAAATGTAACACAAGTGACTAATTTGATAACAAATCTACATGGTAAAGTGTGCAGCCTGTCCAGAGTGTATATCTGTGTAGCTCAGCTTATTTTGTTAAAGTCCATTATCCAGCCAAATTCTACACATTTCCATCTTGTACGTTTCTCTGCAGAAGACGAGCACTTAAATTATGTGGCTGGGACCCTGACAGAGATCAAGGAGCCGTGACAGCAAGAGTTAAACGGTAAATAAAAGAAATATCCTTCAATAAAAACCCATAAAACAGCAATAGCAACATACAGTTAAATGCCACTAACGTGACAACCTGCGGGACCGTTCAAAAACAGTTGTTACAGCAGGAAGGTGTTGTTACAGGGATGATCATTTTGCATAACGAAAATGTCAAACAGGTAATAAAATGAGTATTTTCATAAACATTATTCCACTCATATTGTTATTAGCATTTATTTAAAGATGCAAACATTTGACATGTAGTTCATGTTCCAAAATGTTTTACAAATATGTTTAACTCTGCTCCTGCTAAAGCATTGTATAAAATGCATACATTTAAATCTATAATACTAATAATGTCTCAAGTACTAACAAGTTAAGGTATTCTTAAGAGTAATAAATTATATCATGAACATGTTTAATACTTCAAGCAGAATATCCTTCCCTTGTCCGTTACATTTTAGTCACTTAATATTGAATTCACATTTCTAAATAAATCAGTCCTGGTATTTTTGTGGTTCCATATATTTTAAGAATTGTAATTATTGTTAGTTATATGATTGAAATGTAGCAGTTCATATTTGGTAGCATGCACAGTAATTTGTAGCTCAATTTAATTGCACTTAATATTTTTAGGCCCTGCCATATATTGATTTTGCTTAAATTGGGCTAAGTAGTTTGTTGAATTTATTCATCTGGATATCAAGATATTTCCCAAAAAGTAAGCAAAACAAAATAAATGTTTAATTTGTTAAAGTGTGTCCTTTTAAAAGATTTGTCTAAAAGTTTGGGTATCTAAGTGATTAAGTTTATTTCTCAGGCTTACATGTTCATCTACCAACATTTGGAAATAAATTCTGTTGATTTCCGAGTGTGTTACCTATTCATTTGAACATCATATTACTGCTATTTAATTAGGGTCACTAACAGTCTTTCAGGTTATTACTGCTATTTAATTAGGATCACTTACTGTCTTTCCGGTTTATTACTGCTATTTAATTAGGTTCACTAACTGTTTTTCAGGTTAGAAGATGAAGGATCACATGAAAGGGCAGCAGCCATAGCACTTTTTAACCTTCAGTTCAGAAGAGCACTCCAATGCCTCAACAAATCTAAAAGAAAAGAGCAACAAAGAGGTGAATGATCATTCACTCATAAACACAATACACTTTGAAAACTTATGATCCTGGTTTTAGATTGCAGAAACTTCTCATTTTGTAATGCTTGTCTTCCAGGCATTTTTTTCTCTAATGAAATTTATTATAATTTAGCAACATGGCTTTGGTCACTCAAAAAAGGTTATTACAGCTTCTGCTCAACCTGTATGGTTCCAATCACCACCAAACTCTCCAAAGATAGATTGGTACCTTAAGACTCCATCTAGTACCTTTATGTCGTATTTCAGATGGACAAGGCCCTTTTTAAAGCCTGACTGATACATTCCTCTCAAGCATTTCAAAAGCTTTGCTGTAACATCTTTCTAATTAAACCAGGATTTTGCCAGTGACACATTGGAATTAAGGGTATATTGCTAGTTATATTTTTCATGTATGATAGGTAGCTTCATTTCACAACCTGATGTGTTTATGGTCAGGGCTTTCAGTGTCTGTTGTCATCACTTGTGTGCAGAGAGCAATATGAAGTTTGAACTCTTTCCATTGAAAGGGAACCTATGAAAAAGAAAAAATGCATGAAAAATGATAACATTTTCAAAATCAATATATCTCCTGTAAATTTATGTGACATGTGTCTTCTCTGTTAACACTTTACAATAGTTTATACAGTCTACAGAATATTAATATATTTATACATAAATATCCAATGACTGACATCCTAGTATATTTTCACTATATTATTTGATGATCACAAAATGACCAGATTAGCAGATGATGGATGGTACAGTAATATAAAGGAGACTTTTTTGTTATTTTCAGAATCCGACACAAATCTCAGTATAGTTGCCATGGCTCTCTCCGGCTTTGCGGATGATCGTAACTCACTTTGGAAGGAGATGTGTCGAGATCTGCATGACAAATTAGATAATGCTTACCTAAGAGCAATGTTTGCCTTCTTGATTGCGGAGAACAATGACTATGAAGAAATACTGGTGAGCAATGGTTCTATATGTTTTGAAGATTATTATTCTTAAGTGAATTTTTTTTTTTAGCTCAGCTGACTGAAAGTCATCTGAGCTATAGCTATCACTCTTTGTCCGTCGTCCGTCTGTCCAGCCGTCCGTCCGTCTCTTTTTTTCAGACCTGCAATGAAACTGTCATCTGTTAACAGGGCACAAATCGTAACCACTGGACCTGGAATCATCAAACTTAATATCCAGGGAGGTCCATGAAAAATCTCCTTGAAAACCTGAAATTAGGTCTCTGTTACCCATATCCTTTGAGCTATGGGGCTCTGAAATACTCCCAAGAATAATGCAAAATTTGATACAAAAGCTCAAGTCTCTGAATAACTACTGCATTGATCACCATGATTCTGTGCATGAATATTGATCATGGGATGTTCCATCAGTTCCTGCAGACTGGTGGTGCCATCTGTATTTTTTTTTCAATTTTTACGAAATTTTATCTTTATTAATGAAACCTTCAAAGAAGCTGTCATCTGTTAACAGGGCACAAATCGTAACCGCTGGACCTAGATTCTTCTAACTTGACATCAAGAGAGGTTCATGAAAAGTCTCTGTGAAAACATGAAATTAGGTCTCTGTTACCCATATCCTTCGTAGTAAGTACCCCTCAGAATAATTAAAAATTTGATACAAAACTTCAGTATCTGAATAACCAATGCATTGATCTCCATGATTCTTTGCAGGCATATTGATCATGGAGTGTTCCATCAGTTCCTGCAAACTGGTGGCGCCACCTGTATTTTTTTCAATTTTTTAGGCAATTTTTCTGTGGTCATCTGTTAACATGCCACAAACTGTAACTGCTGTACCTAGAATCTTCTTACTTGACACCCAGGGAGACTAATGAAAAATCGCCTTGGAAACCTGAAGTTAGGTTTCTGTTACCCATATTCTCGGAGCTATAGGGCTCATAAATACCCCCAAGAATAATTAAAAATTTGATACAAACAAAAGCTCCAGTATCTGAATAACTAATGCCTTGATAGCCATGATTCTTTGGATATATATTGATCATGGAGTGTTTCATCAGTTCCTGCAGACTGGTGGCACTCCCTGTATTTTTTTTCAAATTTTTACGCATTTTTTTTTCTATTTATGAGACCTTCAAATGAAGTTTTCATCTGTCCAAAAGCCCACTGAAACCCATTTCTAAGGACTTTTCACAAAATTCATGATTTGTTTGCACTCTCATTGTTCAACATTCCTTGAATTCAGCTGAGCGTCATGGCCCAAGGGCCACTTGTTAATTTTTTTTTTTGTTGGAGGTAACTGCCTATATTTTTAGCGAACCTGTGAGCTTATGCGATGGTGCAGCGTCGTGTGTCGTACATCGTGCGTCGTCTGTACGTTAACCATAGCTATCTCGAAAATGGCAGGAGCTAGCATCACCAAATTATTTGCAAATAATCAGTCATCCAAAAAATATATCGGATTTTGTTTATTATTTTTCTAACTGCATTTTCTTAGATTTTATAGGGAAAAAGTAAAAAAAGCTTTAAAAATCTTCGGCTCCGAAACTGCCCAGCCAAATTGTCTAATATTTTACAGAAATGATCCCTTGAACAATCTTTCTCAAGTTTGTTCAAATGGTTCCAGTTCGGAGATTTTTGGCTGAGTTACAGGAGGTTGAACTTTGTTAACTGTGCAAAAAAGCATATTAAAATTTATATCTCAAAAACCGCTGTAGCTATCATCACCAAATTTTATGCCAATGTTGGTCACATAGGTCATATCTGAAATTGAGGTATTGGTGGCGCCGCCTGCATCGGGCTTTTTTTTGTACGGGGTCATCAGTGCCTGTATCACACTGAGGGCTACCAAAAAACTTTCTCTCTGAAACCAAATGGCCAAAATGTTTAATATCACACAGAAATGATCCTAGGGTAGTGCTTTCTGAAGTTTGTTCAAATGGTCTCTTTTCAGTGACTTTTGGCTAAGATATGGGAAGCTGAATTTAGTCATATGCCATAACAGCCCATTTTAGCTCAGTGGATACAAAGATCTTCTTCTCAAAAACCACTTGGCCAAATTCTTAAATCTCACACATTAATTATCCTCAGATGTTGATAATTCAAGTTTGTTCAAATGGTTTTGGTACAGTGCTTTTTGGCTGATTTACGGGAAGCTGAACTTAGCCAATTTGCTGTATCTTCCTATATGAGTTATAAACCAGTTTTTCGACTGATGCCACTGAAGCCAGTTTGTTAAATATTTTACAAGAATAATCCCTACAATAATTCTTATAATAATTGTCATTAATGGTTCCACATGAATGATTTTTGGCTGAATTATGGAGATTGAATTGAGTCATTTTACCATATATGTTAGCTGTGTGATGCTGTTACATCAAGCCTGGCACCAGTTAATCAGCATCTATTACATCATGCCACTAGACATTTAGATTTCAGGTTATCTTTGGTTAATATTGACAAGAAAGTTTTTTTAAAAGCTTTTAAAAAATTTAGATTTATGATTTAAGTTATTTATCATACCAGACAATGTTACAATCATGGATATTCAGCCCTCTGTGGCTATATAAGGACAACTGTATGTGGATTATAAATTTTTGGTATCCCTACTCAACTTAATTCAAGAATTTGCCATCAATGAGATATATCTGTATTTTAATTTTGCATTCAGTATGCATCCGTAATAATTTTACATATATTCCTGATTTCTTTTTTTTTATAAAAAGTCAGCTGAAAAGCATTTTGTATTGGGAAAATAAATTTCAAAGTTATTTCATGTAGGGACCACTTTTGTGTACAGATGGCAGCACTTTGTTTACCATTGGCAGATTGCCAGTGCCTTGATGTTGGCCATTAGCCAAGATGATGTCAGCTCTATAAATAGTTTTGGCATCGTGCAAGGATTGGTAGAAGTGCAGCCAGGTAAAGGTCAAGAGTTCAATCAGTGCAGTAGCTGCATTCTGTTTATAGCTTTGGCAGACTGCTCACTGCATCATATTTGGCACCAAAGTTCAGCCTGAATCTATTTATAGCTTTGGCAGACTGCCAGCTGTGTCAGATTATGCAACAGGTCAAGAGTTCACTCAGTGCAGCCAGGTACAGGTCAAAAGTTCACTCAGTTTAGCCAGGTGCAGGTCAAGAGTTCGCTCAGTGCAGTAGCTTGAGGCAGAAATTTGTCACAGGTCACTCGGGGGCAACTGCCTTACTCACCTGAGCCTTGTCAGCCCAGTGAATCAAACTCTGGGGAAGATATATGGGACTGATATTTTGACCTGTCTATGCGTCTTTGATGGTATTCTCATTTACAAGACAAGTGGTGCCACCTACATTGACTTTTGCATTGTGTGCGCCTGCTTATTTCTAAAGAGGAATTTGATACATCAGCCTAAAATTGGGTATGTTTATACATATCGACAGCCCTCAATTTGGTTGACCTCTGACCTTTCTTCTCTGCCCAGCGTCCATTTGTGCGTCTGTTTCCATGCATAAACCCACATATCTAGGAAACTGTTTGACCGATAAGGCTAAAGAAATGTAGCCCTTGGAAAGCTTTATAACATACACAAAAAAAAGTGGCGCCACCTGCAACCATGTTTGCGCAGCGTCCATCTGTTCATCTGCCTTGGGATAAAAACACTCATATCTCTGCATTGGTTAATCCACCTGAAATTTTGCATGTGTATACATCCTGGACAATTTTCTCGATTTTATGACAAGTGGCACCACCTGCATTCACGTTTACACTGCAGACATCCATGCTAATATTCAACACACCTCACTCTATTCCCCTTGCCACTTAATCCATGCCTCACTTCACCTGTGCCACTCTGATTTCTGCGGATACACATATTCGCTTGTCGACTACCCATATTCTAGTTTTAAAATGTCCTAGTCTGAAACTTGCAGGTCCGAAACGTCCCTTTTGCTGAAATCATAATGACTAAGGTAGATATGCAGGACTTAAGAGGATCAATATTAAATTTTAAAAATAATCCTCCATTCATACTCCCAAACTTTGTACAGGTTCACATTAGACCTGTAGGCCTTGTTTAATGCTAACTTAACCAAGTATATATGTACTTGTACATCTACAGAATTCCTTTTAAGTTTCAGACTTCGTGAGAGGGCAGTAGCTTTCTCTCATTTTATATCCTGGTGTTAGCCAGGCATGGTGGCTGCTGCAACTGTGGGCCCTTGTGTAATCATACTCAATACTGGGTCATACCACCAAGGAACCCCCAAAATGTGCACTCCTTTTTGAGTGAAACACAGCCATTGGGCACAGCCTTCCCATTATAAAGCATGCTTAGTGCTTACCCTGGGTGGGGTCGGTTCAAACTCACCATCTCCCAGCTTTGAGTCCCATGCTCTACCACTGAGCCAAAGAAACCTGCAAGTGAATGAAGGGTGTTAATATAAAATATGCAGTTTTCAGTTTTTTGCTCGGCTGACTGAAGTTTGTCTATGGGAATCCCCCAGTGTATGCCTAGCAGCCTGCTGTCAGGTCATTAACAGGGCCCAAATCATTATAATAAAACCTATTAACTTCTAACTAAAGATTCAGTGAGGCCTGGGGAAATCTTTTTGGAAACCTAAGATCAGGGCAAGGTCACTTGTTTCCTGTAAGCTATGTGGCCAAAACATGATTAAGTGCACTCTGAGAGTCAAACTGTTCTTAGTGTCCAAGAGTTTGGAGCAAATATTTTGAGTTGGTTTAAAAAATTGATATGATATGCCACTTTTACACCTTAAGGCTATCCAGATGCTAAGTCTGGACAGAACTGCATCTGAAGTTATGATCTCCCAGTTATGAGGCAAAAACATGCATTTCAACACATCAGAATTTAAGACTCTAATGTATAAGTAAATATACATACAAAAGACCAGGTATCTCAAATATTACTGTATCTGTCATCATAAGATTTGCCAACATTTGATCAGTATGCAGAAATATACTTTTTCGGGGATCGTAATCCTTTAAAATTTTTCCCTTTCCAACAGAAATGCATTAATACAGGTTTGCCTATCCACAGAAAAATTTGCCTTTCCACTAAAGATGCATCCTACCACCATATCAAACTTCCAGTCACACTTCACTCAGTGTAAACCTGATTCTGCCATCTTACATGCCATCCTACATGCACACTTGCATGCAAAAGGAACTGAATGTTTTCAGAAACACAATTGGTCACTGAAAAAACCCAGGACAATGAAGAAGATGAGGGCCTAACTGCCAGAAAGTATCAGAAATTATAGACCATTTTCATTGAAAAATAGAGGCAATATAGGGAGTCTGTGGAAGGCCACCAGTAAAATATTTAATTTTTGTGTCATGTTTGTTACTTCTTATTAACTTCTTATGTGGAAAAAATTTTGGTGATCACCTTTCCAACATATTGGTACAAATGAAAAATGCCTTTCCCTGCACGTTTGCCTATTTGAGATAGGCAGAAAGGCATTATAATGACCCATGCATATGGTGGGACCATCTATATCAACCTACTTCCTGAAATCCAAAATGATCGTTTCAATTTTCCCACACAAGTAGGAAGATAAAGAATTCAGCTTTAAAGTCATGGTTAATTAAGGCCCTGCCAAGATGCCTACAATAATCAGATTTTCTGGCCTTTAATCCATCCATCAGGTGATAAGTCCATCTGTCACTCACAGTTATCCACATTATCTTAAGAACTATTCAAGCTCTTGCTGTGAAATTTTATCTGAAGAATGTTCCCTATTAGAGGATTTTTTCCTATCAAACATCCAATCGTGTGATCTTAATGACTTATGAGATGGCTCAAATTGTCATATCTACCAAAGAAATATTTTTTTTAAGTTTCGTAAAAGTTTATTTATCAGAATTTCAATGCTCAAAATAGTACTGTGTATCACTTTTTTAAATAACGGCTTATACACATTTATTGGTAATATGTCTCATGTAGTTGCATGGTTGCCTCAATTAAAATGTTATATTATTTACATGCTTTTATCCTGTATGAATAAAATCTAATGTTGATACATCAGTTATATATTTGTCATAGTTATTAGGTTGTTTTATGTTTTATAACATTATTCTTCTTGTTTACAGGAGGACAACGACATATTAATTACAGACAGGGTTGCAATCGCATGCATGTATCTACCAGATGTTAAGGTAGGTTGTACTATTTGTAGCAGCAACATTTGCTAATGACAAAATCTGTTACTTAACTATCGTTATGCTGTCTGTCATGTGAAATGTTTAAAAAAAGAGAATAGATTGATCTAAAAATGTGTTTTGTATTTTTTGGGGGGATTGCATACTTTTGAGACTGGCTATTTGGTTCATTAGAATGGCATAAAATTGGTCTGCTGGAATGAATCGTATCTTGCTTTTTACCTATTCATAGTGTAATGAATATTTAACAAACTACTTAAATGTACAAATTTTGCCAGCTAAAGATCTGTGTGTATGGTCCAGTTTCATTATGCAGTTTCTATGTTTAACATTAATTCTGTTATTTTTTAGCTGTAAGTGCTGTGTAACAGTTGTCAATATGTAGTAATTTTTTAAATTTCTGTTTCAGTTTCATATTCTTCCTGATTTTACATGCCGTATTGGTATGTCAGTGAGATATCAGTTTATTTTGATTTTGTTTACAGCTGCATGACTATCTTGAAGACCAGTCTATTTCACTCACCGAAAGGGGAAACTTGGATGGCTTACTTCTCACAGGTAATTATTCCACTTAATGTCACTAGTTAACCTAAACCCACCCTATAATGAAATATTCACATTTTCTAACAGGGTAGGATACAGTGTTTAAAACAGGAGTGGTCATATAGAGGCCATCAGAGAGACGACAGAGGCAGCTGATCCAGAAATTAGGAAAAGGAGGGGTCCAACCTAGGAGGACTATTGGCAAAACCTGAAAAAAGTTCCCAGGTCTGGAAAAGGGGGGCCTCAACAATTGGTCTGAAACCCTTAAAAAATGATTGCAGTGGCTGAAAGGGGGGGTCCTTCTCCATAAAATAGTTTTGATACCTACTACGTGAACACTTTATCTATTCTATTTTCACTGCTGAAGGTTCTCCTGGGGCCTCATTCTGTGAATGACCCAACCACAGAGCTTGGCTGTTTTATCTCCTTCTCCATCATATCGTAAGACATTCTGCAAAATGTATTCACATTCCCATGCCCTTGTGAAAATAATGTAGCAGGGTGATTTATATAAGGGGCAACCACCAAGTATAGATTATCAGTAGCACTGGAAATAATGGTCATGATCTTTATTCATATATTTTCTATGCGGTACAGTTTATTATAGTAAAATTTGTCTGCCATACCGTTCTTAAATATAATTTATTGTGTAATGTAAATTTTCATAATATCAACCAATTTATTATATAGTGGTGGGAGTCGGTTCCTTTTTCATAATTGATCATCGGTTTGAGCAAACTAATCAATGATCGATTAATAATTGGTTCAGACAAATATAAAGAACTGTGCAATTATCTGTGAAACTGTACTCTCTTAACCCAGCCCGCATGTCTTAGTAATTCTACCTGACGAAAAATGAAGTTTTTGCCTTTTTTATATTTTCCTTTTATCACTAAGATATTCTATTCAAAGTGTCATTTTAATTATTAATAGTAATCAAAAATAATTTTTGCCTTAAAAATTAAGACATTCTGGTAAAAACAATCATGAGTATGATGTAATCGATGGTTGCCTTGGTAATCGAGCGCTTGAAAGTGGCAGCAAACCAACTGACTTTTGAAAAAAACTCGATTATCAGCCCACCACTATTATTATCCCCTCGCAGCGCCTCCGTTCGTGCATCTGTCTGTCCCTCTGTCTGTCCGAAATTGCCTTGTGGATTAATTTCAAGCCAAACCGTTTGCCCAAAACCTTTCATCTCGCACATATGGCTTACCCACCCATGGATGAAGAAATCTATCGATTTTGAGTCACAGGGTCAAAGGTCACGGCCAAAGCACCCACTTCTTGAAAAAGCTTGTGGAACGATTACAAGCCAGACCATTTGACCTAATCCTTTCATCTCGCACATATGGCTCACCCACCCATGGATGAAGATACCTATTGATTTTGAGGTCACGGGGTCACAGCCACAGCATCCACTTCTTGATAAAGATTTTGGACCCATTCTAAGCAAAACTGTTTGACCCAAACCTTTCATCTCGCATATATGGCTCGACCACCAATAGACAAAGAAACATATTGATTTTGAGGTCAAAATGTGAAAGGACACAGCCACAGCACCCACTTCTTGAAAAAGCTTGTGGAACGATTACAAGCCAAACCATTTGACCTAAACCTTTCATCTTGCACATATGGCTTAAGCCCCTTTCACACATTCACAGATAGCAACAGGGATCACCCCAGACCTTAATCCGTGGTGTTCCGGGGACAGCAGCACGATTTCGTAAATGGGGCTTTCACATATTCACGGATAGCAACACGGATAATCCCGGAGCATCGTTCTGGAATCATCCGTGTTATCTACCGAATTGCCGTGTTTACACTGAGTTGCATCCGTAGTGATCCTTGGTGCACCAGCATGATCGGAGAAAAAACTTAAACCTGCACCCGGAAAGTGCCGGTCTCAATACGTAGCTCCCGGTGGCTACACGGTGACTCCTGGATGTATATGGTGGCTACACGGAGGTGCACGGTGCCAACAAGGAGTGATACGGATGATTTTTAATCTGTGTACTCCGGGACAAAAATTGTGCAGGTTTAATTTTTTCTCCGAACTTGCAGGTGCGGCAAGGATTAACTATGGATGCAACACGGTGTTAACACGGTGATGCCCGGAGTTTACACGGTGATGACGGAGTTAACACGGATGATCCGGGAACGATAATCTGGGATGATCCGTGATGCTATCCGTGAATGTGTGAAAGGGGCTTTCCCCACCCATGGATGAAGAACCTTTCCATTTGAGGTCACAGGGTCAAAGGTCATGGCCACATCACCCACTTCTTGAAAAAGCTTGTGGACCCGTTTTAAGCAAAACGGTTTGACCTCAACCTTTAATCTTGCACATATCACTTACCCTTCCATGGATTAAGAAACCTATCGATTTTGAGGTCATGGGTCAAAGGTCACGGCCACACCACCCACTTCTTGGAAAAGCTTGTGAACCCATTTTAAGCAAACCGTTTGACCTAAACCTTTCAACTCCCACATATGGCTCACCCACCCATAGTTGAAGAAACCTATTGATTTTGTGGTCACGGGGTCAAAGGTCATGGCCACAGCACCCACTTCTTGAAAAAGCTTGTGGACCCATATTTAGCAAAAACTTTTGACCTAAACCTTTCATCTTGCACATATCACTTACCCTTCCATGGATTAAGAAACCTATCGATTTTGAGGTCATGGGTCAAAGGTCACGGCCACAGCACCCACTTCTTGGAAAAGCTTGTGAACCCATTTTAAGCAAACCGTTTGACCTAAACCTTTCAACTCGCACATATGGCTCACCCACCAATAGATGAAGAAACCTATTGATTTTGTGGTCACGGGGTCAAAGGTCATGGCCACAGCACCCACTTCTTGAAAAAGCTTGTGGACCCATATTTAGCAAAAACTTTTGACCTAAACCTTCTATCTTGCACATGTGGCTCACCCACCCATGGATGAAGAAACCTATCGATTTTGAGGTCACAGGGTCAAAGGTCACGGCCACAGCATCAACTTCTTGCTGAAGCTTGTGGACCCATTTCAAGCAAAACCGTTTGACCTTAACCTTTCATTTGCACATATGGTTCGACCACTCATACACGAAGAAACCTATTGATTTTTAGGTCACAGGGTCAAAGGTCACGGCCACAGCACCCACTTCTTGAAAAAGCTTGTGGACCCATTTTTAGCAAAAACTTTTGACCTAAACCTTTCATCTTGCACATGTGGCTCACCCACCCATGGATGAAGAAACCTGTCGATTTTGAGGTCACGGGGTCAAAGGTTACGGCCACAGCATCCACTTCTTGCTGAAGCTTGTGGACCCATTTCAAGCAAAACCGTTTGACCTTAACCTTTCATTTGCACATATGGTTCGACCACTCATACACGAAGAAACCTATTGATTTTTAGGTCACAGGGTCAAAGGTCACGGCCACAGCACCCACTTCTTGAAAAAGCTTGTGGACCCATTTTTAGCAAAAACCTTTGACCTAAACCTTTCATCTTGCACATGTGGCTCACCCACCCATGGATGAAGAAACCTGTCGATTTTGAGGTCACGGGGTCAAAGGTTACGGCCACAGCATCCACTTCTTGCTGAAGCTTGTGGACCCATTTCAAGCAAATTGTGCATTTCAAGCAAAACTGTTTGACCTAAACCTTTCATCTCGCACATATGGTTCGACCACCCATAGACGAAGGAACCTATTGATTTTTAGGTCACAGGGTCAAAGGTCACGGCCACAGCACCCACTTCTTGACCTAAAACTACTCACAGTGATGCCTGCCATCAAAAATCCACTCTACCAAGCCATTTATCAAAGTTAATAATGTAATCAAATAATTCACATTATATCGCAACTGCTTCATCATGCTTGACTTTGCAGTGCTCTTGTGTCATATGCTTTTTTCAACTGGACCCAATCCTTCTTACGTTAATTGAGTTGCTAGCCCAATATGTTATTATTCCCTCATAACAAATTTGTAACAGCGGATATACTAATTCCTATGTTTGTACATCCGTCTTCCTGTCTGTCTACCCATCCGTCTCAATATGCCTTATTGATCAATTTTAAGCCAAATCATTTGATCTTTCTCCTTCCCATATGCCTCCCTCACCCATACACGTACAACTTATTGAGTCTGACGTCAAAGCTCAAGCTCACACACCTCCCCTCCTCATTTTAACAATTGCGTAATACACCCCATATCATTATGCTCCCATGCGAGGGGATACTCCGCTTTGCGGTGCCCTTGTTAATTCTGATAAGAGCCATCAAAACTACATTATTCCTATTGCATCATAATTATAACAGCTTTGTCTGTCAGCTCACAGAATTATGAAGTACTGTTTAAGTTAGCTGTGCTGTTTGACACCAAGTTTTTATTTTAACAGGTTTATCATTAGAGGGTATGGGGCTCCTGTTATATTAGCTATGCTGTTTGACACCAAGTTTTAAGGGAACCTGTGAGCTTATGCGAAGGTGTGGCGTCGTTTGTCGTCCGTTGTCTGCGTGTTAACCTATACTATCTTAAAAAGGCAAGAGTTGGCATCACGAAATTTCATGCAAACATTTAGTCATCTAAAAAGCTCTATCGGATTTTGCTTATTTTTTGGCTAACTGCATTTTCTTAGATTTTATAGGGAAAAAGCTAAAAAAGCTTTAAAAATCTTCTTCTCCAAAATTGTTCAGCCAAATTGTCCAATATTTAACAAATGATCCCTGGAACAATCTCTCTCTAGTTGGTTCGAATGGTTTAAGTTCAGTGATTTTTGGCAGAGTTACAGATAGTTGAACTTAGTCATCTGTCCAAAAAAGCATACTAAAATTACAATCTTAGAAACGGCTTGAGCTATCATCACCAAATTTTATGCTAATGTTGGTCACATGAGTCATATCTGAAATTGAGGTATTGGTGGCGCCACCTGCATCGGCCTTTTTTGTACGGGGGTCATCAGTGCCCATATCATACTGACAGCTACAAAAAACTTCTTCTCTGAAACCATATGGCCAAATTGTTTAATATCGCACAGAAATGATCCTAGGGTAGTGCTTTCTGAAGTTTGTTCAAATGGTCTCAGTTCAGTGACTTTTGGCTGAGTTATGGGAAGCTGAATTTAGTCATATGCCATAACAGCCCATTTTAGCTCAGCGGCTACAAAGATCTTCTTCTCAAAAACCACTGGGCCAAATTCTTAAATCTCACACATTAATTATCCTTAGATGTTGATAATTCAAGTTTGTTCAAATGGTTTTGGTTCAGTGATTTTTGGCTGAGTTATGGGAAGCTTAACTTAGCCATTTTGCTTTATTTTCCCATATGAGTTATAAACCTGCAAAATGTTTTTTGACTGACGCCACTGAGGCCAATAATTCTTTTAATAATTAATTGTCTTTTATGGTTCCAAAGAATGAATTTTAACTGAATAATAAAGATTGAATTGAGTCATTTTGCCATATATGTTAGCTGTGTGAAGCAGATACATCTAGCCTGGAACCAGTTTATCAGCATCCGTTACATCATGCCTCCAGACATTTAGATTTCAGGTTATCTTTTGTTAATATTGACAAGAATGTTTTTTTTCAAACTTTAAAAAATGTAGATTTATGATTTTAGATATTCCTCATGCCAGGCAATGTTTACAATCACAGGTATACGTTAACTCATACTATTGGATTGACTGGAGCTAGCGTCATGAAATTTAATGCAAAAAATAAGCCATCTGAAAACAGTCTGCATTTTCTCAGATTTTATAGAGAAAAAGCTAAAAAACCTTAAAAAATCTTCTCCGACGAAAAGGTCAAGCCAATTTGTTAAATATTCAACAGAAATAATCTTTTATATCATCTCTCTCAAGTTTGTTCAGATGGTTCAAGTTCAGTGAATTTTTGCCGAATTACAGGAAGTTGAACCTAGTCATCTGTCCGAAAAGCATACTAAAATGACAATCTCAGAAACGGCCGGAGCTATCATCACCAAATTTTCTGCCAGTGTTGGTCACATGAGCCATATATGAAATTCAGGTATTGGTGGTCACCTGCATTGACCTTTTTTTGTATGGGGGTCATTGGTCATCTGTACATTAACCCATAATTTCTCAGAATAGCAGGAACTATCATCCCCAGATTTTATGCAATAATCTGTCATATATCAAATGTTGTGGGATTCAGCTTATTTATGAAAAAAACTGCATCTTTTATTGTTCTAGATATTTTGATAAAAAGTTTATGAATATGTCAGCTTGAAAAAATACATTTTAGCCGAAGTCTTTCAGTATGTGTAAACAGATTTGCCAACAGGCTAAGATTGTGTCTGTATATTTAAATAGGTTAAGAAACTGCCAACTGTTTCAGATTTGGCAATAGATCAAGAGTTCATTCAGTGCAGCCAGATATAGGTTAAGAGTTCAGTCAGTGCAGCCAAGCACAAGGCATGTGATCCCCTCATGGGCGACATGTGAACACCTCATGGGCACCATGTGATCACCTCATGGGTGCATGTCTCTCAAGGGTGCATGTAGAGCCAATCTATTTATAGCTTTGGCAGACTGCCAACTGTATCAGATTAGGCAACAGGTCAAGAGTTCACTTAGTGCAGCAAGGTACAGGTCAAAAGTACACCCAGTCTAGCCAGGTGCAGGTCATGAGTTCACTCAGTGCAGTAGCCTGAGCAAGCAAATTTGTCACACTTCATTCGGGGCAACTGCCTTTCTCACCTAAGCGTGGTCAGCCCCATGCATCAGACTTAAGGTAAGTTTGATGTATTGGCCTGATATTTTGACCTATGTGTCTTTGATGGGTTTCTCGTTCACAAGACAGGTGTCACCACCTACAGTGACTTTTGCACAGTGTGTGACTTTTGTGCCTGCTTATTTCTATAGAGGAATTTGATATATCATCCTGAAATTGGGCATATTTATACCTCTCAAATAGCTTCGTCATATACAAGACTGGTGGTGCCACCTATAATAATTTTTGCACAGTGTGTGTCCCTGCTTATTTCTCAGGAGGGGTTTGATATATCAGTATGAACTTGGGCATATGTATATATCTCTGATAGCTTCGTTGTATACAAGACTGGTGGTGCCAGCTACAATCATTTTTAGCTCAGCTGACTGCAAGTCAACTGAGGTGTAGGAATGGCGCTTTATCCGTCGTCCATACAGATAACTGGCTGTCCGTTAGCAGGGCACAAATCGTAACAGCTGGTCCTAGAAACTTCTAAGTGATAATCCAGGGAGGTCAATAAAGAATCTCCTTGGAAACCTGAAATAAGGTCACTGCGACCTATATCCTTTGAGCTACGGGGCTTGAAAGTACCCCCCAGAATAGTAAGAAATTTGATACAAAACCTCCAATATCTTGATAATTAATTCATGGTTTGTCATGAATCTTGCCTTGAATATTGACCATGACTAGTTTTGTCAGTTCATGAAACGTGGTGGTGCCACCTGTATTTTTTCTATTTTAACGAATATTTTTCTATTTATTTACTAAAAATAAACTGGCTTAAAACTTGATTTAATAATGACCAACCACATAAGTAAATTCATTTTGATTACCAGGGTCCAGCGATCTAAGTTGAAGGTCACAGAAGCCACATCTTTAAAAAGATTGTGGATGCACTGTAAATCAAACTTTTCATCCTGAACTTTCTAACGTTCACATAGGCTTACTTGCCTAAAGTGAGGAAACCTGTAGAATTTGAGGTTATCTGGTCAGAGGTCAAGGTCACTTTTTAAAAGATTGTTACAATAATCCTAATGCTGCAAGTTCAAGGATATTAAGTTCTCAGATTTTTTGGTCACAAGGTCATTGGTTAAGGTCACAGGACTGTCATCCTGAAAAATTTCTTTAAAAATATCTTTATAGACAAATTCAGCTGAGCGTTAAGACCCATGGGTCCCTAGTTGTGTTGTGTGCACCCATGCCAGAATTTCAGCAGTGATGTTTGTGTCATTGTTTCTTATTCAAAATGTTTAGTACCTGCATTGTTCATATACATGAGAAGTAATGGTCCAGCATTGAAGCATTAAACCTGGTGTATTTCCCAATGCACAGGTTCGCATAAGGCCTGTAGGCCTTGTTATTGTATTCGCCCAAACAAAGTTTTGCGGATACTATGTTTTTTGACCGGATTCCGCCGCCGCCGTGTTCATTTCCGGAGAACTCCTCTGAGACTACTGGACGGATTTTTCGAAACTTACACAAATTATCGGGTCACATGTGAACTGGTTCCTAACCAAGTGACCTTGACCTCTGACCTTTCCTTTGTGCGTCTGTTTCCACACATAAACCCACATATCTCGGGAACCGTTTGACCGATCAGGAAAAACATTTTACACAATTGTAGCACTGGGATAGCTTTATAACATACACATAAAAAGGTGGCACCACCTGCAACCATGTTTGCACAGTGTCCATCTGTTCATCTGCCTTAGGTTAAAATCACTCATATCTCTGCAGTGGTTTGACCAAATTACCTAAAAAAAGGCAAGCTTATACATACCGCATAGCTTTCTTGATTTTATGACAGGTGGCGCCACCTACATTCACGTTCACGCTGTAGACATCCATGCTTATATCTCCGGTCTCAGTCAACCAATCAGGAAAAATTTTTTACACAAATGTTGCCCTTGGAAAGCTTTATAACATACACAAAAATGGTGGTGCCACTTGCAGCCATTTTTGCACAGTCCATCTGTTTTTCTGCCTTGGGTTAAAATCACTCATATCTCTGCAGTGGTTTGACCAAATTACCTGTAATTCAGCATGCGTATACATCCTGGATAGCTTTCTTGATTTTATGACAGGTGGCGCCACCTACATTCACATTCACGCTGCAGACATTAATGCTTATATCTCCGGACTCGTTTGACCAATAAGGAAAAAAATTTACACAAATGTAGCCCTTGGACAGCTTTATATTATACACAAAAATGGTGGCGCCACCTGCAGCCATTTTTGCACAGTGTCCATCTGTTTGTCTGCTGTGGGATAAAATCACTCATATCTCTGCAGTGGTTTGACTTTTCCACATGAAATTTTGCATGTGTATACATCTTGGATAGTTTCTTGTTCAAATAACAGGTGGCGCCACCTACAATCATGTTTATATGGCAGAGATCAATTCTAATTTGTAACACATGTAACTCTTATTTCCCCTTGCCACTCAATCCATGCCTCACTTCACCCGTACTTCTCTGATTTTGGCGGAGACACATAGTCCCTTGTAGACTACCTGTATTCTAGTTTTAACAGGTTTATCATTAGAGAGTATGGGGCTCCTTTTATATTAGCTATGCTGTTTGACACCAAGTTTTTATTTTAACAGGTTTATCATTAGAGGGTATGGGGCTCCTGCAGAGATATGTTGACCTAACATCTGATGTTCAGACTGCCTGCTTGGTGGCGCTGCAGGGTATGCCATGTCTGGAGCTGGCAGCTGATTTACGGGTTCAGTCATGGCTTGATGCATATAGGTCTCTGCTAGACAACTGGAAACTATGGCATCAGAGGTAAGTTTACTACTGTTTATTTGTGTACAGACTTTAAATTTCCACACACCTATCTGAAAGATTGCTTGTATTATTGTTTGCACAGCATTCATCTATTCATCTCTAAAGCTTTAGTGTCACAGCAATAACTTACAACAGTTTTATTGCTTTTCATGAAATTCACCATAAATATTTACCAGGAAAGTTTCCAATCTAAGTTCAGCTCTCCACAAAATCTTTAAATATTTAATTAGGTCAAAGGTCGGCAGACTTCTTGGTGATGTTGCTGTGTTAGCTTGCCAAGAATCAAATTAATTTTGATAAAACTTGCTATAAATCTTTAATAGTGTATTGATTTGTGTTTGATTTCTGGGAAAATCCACACTTCTTTCATGAGGTCAGGAGTCATGAGGTGTTATCATGAAAACTTATATCAGAAATATGGTGGATTTTGATTAAACTCACTATGAATGTCAGCCACCTGAGTATCTCATCTGAGTTGGATCCTCAGGGAAATCTTAGTAAGCTTGATAAAATCAGAGGTCACAAGATTTATGACAGGTTTATTATTCAGTCTTGATGTACTCATGTTGTCATATACCCATGGCCAGCCGTCAAGAGAAATGTTAATACTGATTACCTTCACACTTCAGTGATGGATTATCTATGATTCAATCTTAATATTAGTGATGGAGGAATTCCAATCCAACCTTAAGTCCAATTTTTCAAGTACTTTAGATTCCGATTTAATGATCCTGAGCATTGACTTGTAAATGGAGGTAAGGGCTAGAGAAACCAGGTTGAATTCAGCAAAAAAAGAAATGACATTCTCATTTGTCAATAAAACTAGTAATACACTGACACAAGTGAATCTGCTTTTGGAATATTAAAAGATATAAATTATGTCTGCAAAGGTGTCATTACCTTGTTTGGCTGATTTTGATGTATATTGTGTGAGTATTGGTAACACTCCGCGACACCAGCAGGTTTCATTACCTTGTTTGTGTTTTTCTTTTTACTCAGGGCTGATTTTGATGTATACCTGCGAGTATTGGTAACACTCCGCGACACCAGCAGGTGTCATTACCTTGTTTGTGTTTTTCTTTTTACTCAGGGCTGATTTTGATGTATACCTGCGAGTATTGGTAACACTCCGCGACACCAGCAGGTGTCATTACCTTGTTTGTGTTTTTCTTTTTACTCAGGGCTGATTTTGATGTATATCGTGCGAGTATTGGTAACACTCCACGACACCAGCAGGTGTACATTACCTTGTTTGTTTTTTTCTTTTTACTCAGGGCTGATTTTGATGTATATCGTGCGAGTATTGGTAACACTCCGCGACACCAGCAAGTGTACATTACCCCTTGTTTGTGTTTTCTTTTTACTCAGGGCTGATTTTGATGTATATCGTGCGAGTATTGGTAACACTCCACGACACCAGCAGGTGTACATTACCTTGTTTGTTTTTTTCTTTTTACTCAGGGCAGATTTTGATGTATATCATGCGAGTATTGGTAACACTCCGCGACACCAGCAGGTGTACATTACCTTGTTTGTGTTTTATTTTTACTCAGGGCTGATTTTGATGTATACCGTGCGAGTATTGGTAACACTCCACGACACCAGCAGGTGTACATTACCTTGTTTGTTTTTTTCTTTTTACTCAGGGCAGATTTTGATGTATATCGTGCGAGTATTGGTAACACTCCGCCACACCAGCAGGTGTACATTACCTTGTTTGTTTTTTTTTTTTACTCAGGGCTGATTTTGATGTATATCGTGCCAGTATTGGTAACACTGCGCGACACCAGCAGGTGTACATTACCTAGTTGTGTTTTCTTTTTACTCAGGGCTGATTTTGATGTATATCGTGCAAGTATTGGTAACACTCCGCGACACCAGCAAGTGTACATTACCTAGTTGTGTTTTCTTTTTACTCAGGGCTGATTTTGATGTATACCGTGCGAGTATGGGTAACACTCCGTGACACCAGCAGGTGTACATTACATTGTGTTTTCTTTTTACTCAGGGCTGATTTTGATGTATATCGTGCTAGTATTGGTAACACTCCGCGACACCAGCAGGTGTACATTACCTTGTTTGTTTTTCCTTTTTACTCAGGGCAGATTTTGATGTATATCGTGCGAGTATTGGTAACACTCAGCCACACCAGCAGGTGTACATTACATTGTTTGTGATTTCTTTTTACTCAGGGCAGATTTTGATGTATATCATGCGAGTATTGGTAACACTCCGCGACACCAGCAGGTGTACATTACCTTGTTTGTGTTTTCTTTTTACTCAGGGCTGATTTTGATGTATACCTGCGAGTATTGGTAACACTCCGCGACACCAGCAGGTGTACATTACCTTGTTTGTTTTTTCTTTTTACTCAGGGCAGATTTTGATGTATATCAGGCGAGTATTGGTAACACTCCGCCACACCAGCAGGTGTACATTACATTGTTTGTGATTTCTTTTTACTCAGGGCAGATTTTGATGTATATCATGCGAGTATTGGTAACACTCCACGACACCAGCAGGTGTACATTACATTGTTTGTGTTTTCTTTTTACTCAGGGCAGATTTTGATGTATATCGTGCGAGTATTGGTAACACTCCGCGACACCAGCAGGTGTACATTACCTTGTTTGTGTTTTCTTTTTACTCAGGGCAGATTTTGATGTATATCGTGCGAGTATTGGTAACACTCCGCGACACCAGCAGGTGTACATTACCTTGTTTGTGTTTTCTTTTTACTCAGGGCAGATTTTGATGTATATCGTGCGAGTATTGGTAACACTCCGCCACACCAGCAGGTGTACATTACCTTGTTTGTGTTTTCTTTTTCCTCAGGGCTGATTTTGATGTATATTGTGCGAGTATTGGTAACACTCCGCGACACCAGCAGGTGTACATTACCTTGTTTGTGTTTTCTTTTTACTCAGGGCTGATTTTGATGTATACCTGCGAGTATTGGTAACACTCCGCGACACCAGCAGGTGTACATTACCTTGTTTGTGATTTCTTTTTACTCAGGGCTGATTTTGATGTATATCGTGCGAGTATTGGTAACACTCCGCGACACCAGCAGGTGTACATTACCTTGTTTGTTTTTTCTTTTTACTCAGGGCAGATTTTGATGTATATCGTGCGAGTATTGGTAACACTCCGCCACACCAGCAGGTGTACATTACCTTGTTTGTGTTTTCTTTTTACTCAGGGCTGATTTTGATGTATACCTGCGAGTATTGGTAACACTCCGCGACACCAGCAGGTGTACATTACCTTGTTTGTGATTTCTTTTTACTCAGGGCTGATTTTGATGTATATCGTGCGAGTATTGGTAACACTCCGCGACACCAGCAGGTGTACATTACCTTGTTTGTTTTTTCTTTTTACTCAGGGCAGATTTTGATGTATATCGTGCGAGTATTGGTAACACTCCGCCACACCAGCAGGTGTACATTACATTGTTTGTGATTTCTTTTTACTCAGGGCAGATTTTGATGTATATCATGCGAGTATTGGTAACACTCCGCGACACCAGCAGGTGTACATTACCTTGTTTGTTTTTTTCTTTTTACTCAGGGCTGATTTTGATGTATATCATGTGAGTATTGGTAACACTCCGCCACACCAGCAGGTGTACATTACCTTGTTTGTTTTTTCTTTTTACTCAGGGCTGATTTTGATGTATATCGTGCGAGTATTGGTAACACTCCGCCACACCAGCAGGTGTACATTACATTGTTTGTGATTTCTTTTTACTCAGGGCAGATTTTGATGTATATCGTGCGAGTAATCATAACACTCCGCCACACCAGCAGGTGTACATTACATTGTTTGTGATTTCTTTTTACTCAGGGCAGATTTTGATGTATATCATGCGAGTATTGGTAACACTCCGCCACACCAGCAGGTGTACATTACATTGTTTGTGATTTCTTTTTACTCAGGGCAGATTTTGATGTATATCATGCGAGTATTGGTAACACTCCATGACACCAGCAGGTGTACATTACCTTGTTTGTGATTTATTTTTACTCAGGGCAGATTTTGATGTATATCGTGCGAGTATTGGTAAAACTCCACGACACCAGCAGGTGTACATTACCTTGTTTGTGATTTCTTTTTACTCAGGGCAGATTTTGATGTATATCGTGCGAGTATTGGTAACACTCCGCCACACCAGCAGGTGTACATTACATTGTTTGTGATTTCTTTTTACTCAGGGCAGATTTTGATGTATATCGTGCGAGTATTGGTAACACTCCGCCACACCAGCAGGTGTACATTACCTTGTTTGTGATTTCTTTTTACTCAGGGCAGATTTTGATGTATATCGTGCGAGTATTGGTAACACTCCACGACACCAGCAGGTGTACATTACATTGTTTGTTTTTTCTTTTTACTCAGGGCAGATTTTGATGTATATCGTGCGAGTATTGGTAACACTCCGCGACACCAGCAGGTGTACATTACCTTGTTTGTTTTTTCTTTTTACTCAGGGCTGATTTTGATGTATATCGTGCGAGTATTGGTAACACTCCGCGACACCAGCAGGTGTACATCAGCTGTAACTACTGTGGCAAGTCTGTATCCTGTGGCTCGGCTGCATCTACACGAGGTCGTCCATACATGCTGGGAGCCCCTCCTACCCTTAAGACAAAGGTACTTTAGTATTTTTACCTCCTTGTTTAAGTAGATTCTGTTACTGAGCTCTATGTGTAAAAAAAGCCTTCAGGTTTTTCTCTCTTTTCATCAGAGACCTCATTTGCTTTTGAAACTTAGTGCACAGTTCTAAAGTTGGGTAATATTGCATCAATTTGTAAAACTAATTCTCAAAAATAATAATTATTGTATCCACCAAAACAAAGTTTTGCGGATACTATGTTTTTGACCGGGTTCCGCTGCCACGTTTATTTCTGGAGAACTCGTCTGAGACTACTGGACTGATTTTTTCCGAAACTTACACCAATTATCGGGTCACATGTGAACTGGTGCCTGACCAATTGGCGTTGACCTCTGACCTTTTCTCTCTCCAGTGCGTCCATCTGTTTTGACACATTAACCCACATGTCTTGGGACTTGTTTGACCAATCAGGAAAAAAATTTTGTACAAATGTAGCCCTTGGATAGCTTTATAACATACACAAAAAATGGTAGCGCCACCTGCAACCATGTTTGCACAGTGTCGATCAGTTTGTCTGCCTTGGATTAAAATCACTCATATCTCTGCAGTGGTTTGACTAATTCACCAGAAATTCGGCATGCATATACATCCTGGATAATATTCTTGATTTTATGACAGGTGGCGCCACCTACATTCTTGTTCACGCTGCAGACATCCATGCTTATATCTCAGGACTGGTTTGATGTATCTTCCTGAAAATCTGCATGTGTTAAGATCTCACATAGCTCTTTATCATACAAGAAACTGGTGGCACCACCTGTAACCATTTTTGCACAGCATCCATCTATTCGTTTGACTTGGGCTAAAATCACTCATATCTGGGCAGTGGTTTGACTTATTCACCTGAAATTTTGCATGTGTATACATCCTGGATAGCTTTCTTGATTTTATGACAGGTGGCGCCACCTATATTCCTGTTCATGTTTCACATCCATGCTTATTTCTCCGGACTGGTTTGACATATCTTCCTGAAAATTTGCATGTGTTTGGATCTCAGATAGCTCTTTATCATACAAGAAACTGGTGGCGCCACCTGCAACCATTTTGGCACAGTGTCCATCTGTTTGTCTGCTGTTGGATAAAATCACTCATATCTCGGCAGTGGTTTGACTTTTCTACCTGAAATTTTGCATGTGTATTCATCTTGGATAGTTTATCGTTCAAATTACAGGTGGCACAATAATGTTTATATGGCAGACATCCATGCTAATATGTAACACATCTAACTCTCTTTCCCCTTGCAACTCAATCCATGTCTCACTTCACCCTTCCTACGATGATTTTGGCGGATACACGTAGTCACATGTCGACTACCTGTATTCTAGTTATTATTAGCTCAGCTGACTGAAAGTCATCTGAACTATAGTGAAAGATCGTCATCCGTCTGTCAGTTTGTCCGTCTGCCAGTTTGTCTGTTAACCAGGCACTATTCGTAATCTCTGGACTTCGAATGTTCTAAATTGACATCCAGGTAGGTCCATGAAAAATCTCCTTTGCAACCTGAAATGAGGTCTCTGTTACCCATATCCTTTGAGCTTTGGGACTTGAAGTACCCCCCAGAATAATTAATATTTTGATACAAAAGCTCCAGTATATGAACAGCAAATGCCTTGATCACCATGATATTTTACAAGCATATTCATCATGGACTGTTTTATCAATTCCTGCAGACTGGTCATGCCAACTGGATTTTATTTCAGATTTTTACACATTTTTTCTCTATTTTTGAGACCTCCAAAGATGCAGAGGTCTGTTAACAGATAACAAAATTCAAACATTCAACCTAGAATCTTCGTATTCAAAATTCAGGGAGGTCCGTGATAAAGCTCTTTGGAAACCTGAAATTAGGTCTCTGTTACCCATATCCTTTGAGCTATAGTGCTTGTTAGTGCCCCTCAGTATAATTAAAAATTTGATACAAAACCTCCACTTCCTGAACAAATAATGCATTCATCACCATGATTCTTTTCATGCACATTTATCATGGATTTTTTTCAAATTTTTACGCATTTTCTGTAAATTTTTATTTTTGAGACCTTCAAAGATGAGATGGTCCATAAATAGGTCACAAATTGTAACCATTGGACTTAGAATCTTCTAATTTGATATCCAGGGAGGTCCATGAAAAATCTCCTTGGAAACCTGAAATAAGGTCTCTGTTACCCATATCCTCTGAGCTATGCTTCAGTTATATGGGGATACCACCTACAAAATTTGGCATTCAGCTGATAAAATTCCTTTTGTCAATGTCTTCCTTGTCAGCTGAGCATCATGACCCCTGGGTCACTTGTTATTATTGTTGTTATTATGATTATAATTTCACTGCCAGTGCAGCTATATATTTCTATCTTGAATGAAGAGAATGGTTTTCTAGATAGTTGAAAACAATATTTATTATTTTCCTGTTGTTGTTAAAAGGTGACCAGCTGCCCAGCATGCAGAAAACCACTGCCAAGGTGTGCATTATGTCTAATCAATATGGGGACCCCATCAGCTCCCCCTGGAAATGTAGCCAAGACTAATAAAGCCATAGGTGAGTGGAAGATGGCTTTAGTCATGTTTTTAACATTGTTAAAGTATGACCATCCTGTCCTGTTATAATTCATCAGTATTCTCTTTTATCTCTGTTCCACTTCTGCCTCTGTCTCTATTTCTCTGTCTTTATCTCATCGTCTCTGTCTAACTCTCTGTCTGTCTCTCTCTCTGTCTGTCTCTCTGTCTTTCTCTCTCTCTCTTATTTATGTTTTGCTCTTTTCAGCTATCCTCCCTCTTGTTTATGTACAATGCATGTTGTATGTAGTACATTTTTATTGCATTTATACCTTATATACAGAGCTGTAAATGTAAAGGTACACTGCATATCTTTGTATTCACATTATTGTATCCGCCAAAACAGAGTTTTGCGGATACTATGTTTTCAGCTGCATGCCGCGGCGGCGGCGGCGGCGTAGGTGTCTGGAGAAGTCCTCCGTAACCGCTGGGCGGAATTTTACGAAACCTGGGATTATGTTCAGGTCACATGTGAACTGCTGCGCCCTGATTTTGTTTTGACCTCTGACCTTTCCTCTGCGCTCTGCGTCCGTTTGTGCGTCTGTTTCCACACATAAACCCACATATCTCGGGAACCGTTTGACGGATCAGGAAAATTTTTTTGCACAAATGTAGCCCTTGGAGAGCTTTATAACATACACAAAAAATGGTGGCGCCACCTGCAACCATGTTTGAACAGTGTCCATCTGTTCATCTGCCTTGGGTTAAAATCACTCATATCTCTGCAGTGATTTGACTAATTCACCTGAAATTTGGCATGCGTATACATCCTGGATAGCTTTTCTGATTTTATGACAGGTGGCGCCACCTACATTCCATTTACGCTGCAGACATCCAAGCTCATATCTCGGGAACCGTTTGACCGATTGGGCCAAAATTTTGCATGTGTATAGATCTCACATAGCTCTTTATCATACGCAAAACTGGTGGCGCCACCTGCAGCCATTTTTGCTCAGCTCCCGTCTCTTTGTCTGCCATGAGATAAAATGACTCATATCTTGTCAGTGGTTTGACATATCTGCCTAAAATTTTGCAGGTTTATACATCCCCGACAGCTCTCTTGATTTTATGACAGTTGGCGCCACCTGCATTCTAGTTTATGCAGCAGACATCCAAGCTCATATCTTGAGAACCGTTTGACCGATTGGGCCAAAATTTTGCATGTGTATAAATCTCATACAGCTCTTTATCATACGCAAAACTGGTGGGGCCACCTGCAACCATTTTTGCACAGCGTCCATCTGTTTGTCTGCCACGGGCTAAAATCACTCATAAACATATAGTGGTTTGACTTATCTGCCTCAAATTTTGCATATGTATACAACTTGGACGGCTTTCTGGATTTTGTGGTAGGTGGCGCAACCTACATACACCATTTTGCTGCTGACATCCATGTTAATATGCAACACTTCACTCTATTTCCCCTTGCCACTCAATCCATGCCTCACTTCACCCGTTCCACTCTGATTTAGGCGGATACACGTATAGTCGCTTGTCGACTACCCGTATTCTAGTTATAATTTGTATTCTTTATGTGTAATTTTGTGTGAAAATATGCAAATTTGAAAACAAATATATACAAAACCAACCAGAATACCTGTACGTATGCATGCATATTTTTTGTTTTTAAATTCAGTTTTATTTAATTCCAGAGGAAGGGCACAAAGTGTCAAATTTTTCAGACTGGTTTACGTGGTGCCAAAGTTGTCGGCATGGAGGTCATGCCAGTCACTTAGCAGAATGGTTTAGGTAAGCTCCTGTTAAGTGTTAATTACAGTACTGCTCATGGATCAGGTGATAAGTGATAAAAAAAGGTAAATGTTTGAATTATAAAATAAATGTGTAACTGAGATATGTAATCCATTGTTTGACTGCAGTTTCAGGAGTGAATCAATATTTGACTATGGGGATGGTTTTGATACACATTCAATTGCTTATGGTGGCAATCCCAGCCAAGCATATCCCTCAGCTCCGTGTCTATTTAGATTATAATAATTGGAATTTAAAAACAAAAGAAAGCACACTTGCTGTAAATAATTCCTTTGAACAGGTCTTGAAATTTAAAAAAAATTAAGATTATCATATAACTTAACTAAACTATAAATATGGTTGTTGATATGATGATATTAAACAATTTGTTATTTTGTTACAGGTCTCACAGTGAATGTCCTGTTACTGGATGTCACTGCAAGTGTATCAACTGTGACACAATGAGCCAGCTTGTTACAGAACCACAGACAAAATATACTACACATGGCCATACATGACTATGGCTGTATGCGGTTTAGTAGTAGTGAGATAATGCCAGCCATTCACGTGCATAGAGTAATTCCAGTAATACCAGACATATAAGTATTTGACCTGCCAGTAAATTGTATTTGCCACTAAAATCTATATAAAAACTTTATTCACAAAAATTACAGGGCACCTGGCGTAAGCTTGAGTGACCTTACTATAGGGATTCCTTGTGCATGCCAAACAGGACTTCAGTTTTTAAAAAAATTGTGTCAAACAGCAGACCCAGTGGGGTTGCAGAGTGCCACAGTGTGTCTGTGTAAAGGACTGTCTTAGGTGCTGCAATATACTGGTAGTGATGGTAAAGGTTACTGGCATTTCAGAATCGAAATGAAACAACTTTTCTCAGAAATTAAATAGGTGCTCATACAGTGGTACCATTCAGAGCACCTTGCAGACTGGTAGTATTGGTTATATTTTTTGGGTTTGTTTAAATTTACTAGTAGCTTATTAGTTATCAGGCCAAACTGTACCAATTTTCATGAGTGAAATCAGATCACAGTGAATGAAATCGCATCAAAGTCAGCACATTGTGCAAATACTGGTATATACATACATTTGTGAAAATACTCATGTCTAGGTAATACAATTAAGTTGGTAAAAAACACTGTAAAATTGTCTTATGCAAAATTGGATTATGCAAATTCTAATTTCTCAGGCCTGGTTAAGGCAAAGTTTCATTTTAATTCAACTGGGATGGTTAAGCACAGGAGTAAATTTTAGTGCCAGTTCAACTCTTTTGCCTTTGATTGTTGTGAGGAAGTCCTGTGCACATCTTTGAATCACCTTTTGTCAGTGGCTGTTGGGACTCTACAGTACATTACTTACTATAGTATACTACAATTGTTTTCTATACTGAAAAATAGGCCTCTGATGTTCAGTTTATACACAGAAATAATTTGAAGTTTTTTATTATAACTATTAAATAAAGTTGGCGAATGATTGAGGGTTCGGAATTGCTGAATATGTTAACCAAGAGGGTGAAAATGGTAAACATTATGTACTTGTAATCAAACGATTCTGTGGATTGAGATTTCTTTGCTGAGTTTTAAATTGATTGAATTTTTTGTACCAGTTTCAAAGAATTTTGGGCTTTACCTTAATTGGGTTAAAAAGTAAAGATTTCAAGATGCCCATTAACATAAACTCAAATAATATATAAAAGCTATGAATTGTTATTTATATACTATTGTCATTTAGTAAAATAAGCAGTTAATCCAGTCTTGTAAAGGCTAAACTTGGTTCTATCCCAGGTGCAGGAGTAGTGCTTTTCTGAGAAAACTCTGATGCTCTGGTTAAGTTCCTTTGACAGTACAACCCCACAGAATCATCTGAATCCACAAGGACTACACACAATACTATGCTGGCATTTGGTCATTTTCAGGAACTGATTTGGACATATGAGCCTGGTGAAATAAGCTGAGAGAACATTTGAACTTTGATATTTTCTTAGAGTTATGTGTTTGAATGGATGGCAAGATTCCTGATTAAATCTGATAGTACATTGTCAGAGGATCTCATATAAAACAAAGAGTGCCATATTTGTATGAAAATGTAAGGTATTATTTTGTCGTAGTAGGATGATAAAGGAAGACACCAACACATGACCTACAAGCACACATACCAGTATACACACACACACACACTACAGATTTCACTTATGCCAAGGCAGCCAAGTTACCATTGTTCAAGGCCCTGAACCAGTATCCAGGGCCTTTTTATATAACATAATTCTGTGTGTCCTTGTATCTGAAGATCAGCTGCACATCAGCATGTGCACTTACGCTTCATTGTGCGTTAAATCTGTTTCTGCTGACACAGATTTTTTTCACTGATAACCTTTTGCTTGGCTTATATCATGGCTGTTAATTATTTAGGGAATGTCACCTCTTAACAACAGTGTAGTAATATATTTAAACTGCAGCCTTGGACTTGGCCCTGGCATTTTGCTTGATAATGTTGTCATATGTACTAATCACCTGATGCACAAATCTGCCATCCATTTTGAAGTAGACCCTTTTAGGTGATCCACATGTCCAAACACATTCAAACAGTTCTGTCTGAAAAAGATGGATCTGATTTTTTTGCACACACTTAGGATGTGGACCAGAGTTTTGGTTATATGGAAGCACGCCATAACACGAGACATATTAACTAGTCAGGTAATCAAGAGGCATGGTGAGACCTGCAGATGGAACATATACATTTAATTTGTTTATATTGGAATGTAACAAAATAGTTATTTCACAGCACTTAGGTTTTGCGATAATTACTCATAAAACTGCTCAGTATAAAGTTTCAGTCTTTGCATAATAATGAATTACATGACATCTCAAAACTTTTGAATTCAGGCCGGACACAAAGTGAAAGATCTTGATGCTATGATAGTGGACATGTGACAAATGATGCAATATTAACTGACATGTTACGCTTGTTTTGTTTAATATACTTATTCAAACAAGTCATTTCAAATCAGGATGTCAAAATAAATAACTAGTCATGTATTGTAATATGTAATTAACAGGAAGCCAGATGTATCAGAATATAAGAATAATGCATCAGTGGTATTTCATTAAGAAAGAGAAATGCTATATCTGCCAACATCTCTAATTTATCAAATATTTTATAGAGGTGCCCATATTAGGCTTCATTTCATAGGACAGGCAACACGAGTTGTTCTTTATAGAAAGGCATCTAAAAATCATAGGGTGTCCATAAGGGAGGTTCATTGTTGGTCTTACAAGTAACTGGACTGGTACCAAGTGTACACATATAATAAAATGTACAATCATAATTTTACACATTTTAAACATTTACAGTGCCCTGTACATGTTTATTTTCGTGTTTACACGGTTAACACAATACATTGTACAATTATGAAGGTCTTGTTTTACATTGTGTGTCATGAATCAACTAAAGTTGAAGCTTTCAGAGGGGGGGGGGGGAGGGGGTGGCTGACGACCTTGATCTAAATGGATAAATCTGTGGAAATCTAGATTTTTGTCTCAGCTGACTATAAGTCATCTGAGCTATTGTCATGGTCCTTTGTCCGTCGCCCGGCTGTCCGTTAACAGGGCACGTTTTAAAACCTTTGGACCTATGTATCCAAAATTTTGCATACAGTTAGATGTCCCCAAAATCTCCTACCATACGGAAAATTGGGTCACTAGGACTTCGTTCCTTCAAAATATTACGGAAAAACCTCCTTTTTCCATAAAAAAGCCATTGTTACACTTCAAGGCTGCCTAATATTGAAAGCACTGGTCTGTTTTTGATTATATTTAGTATTCTTATTCTTCCATACATTTTCTATTAACATACCAAAAATTAGGTCAGTATTGAGTATTGTTTTGAAGTTATGGGTCCAAATATAATGCAATTTTAAAATAATCAGGAAATATATTTACTCACTTAACATGAGAATTGCTGAAGCTGGAGACTTTTTTTCAGGGATATAACTTTATTAAATCAAGATTCAATTGTTAACCCAAAATTAGATCTTAAATAAGATAAAAAATCAATACCTTAAATTTTGTCCAAATTTGGCTACGGCACGTTTTTCTCATGTAAGCACTTTTGATTTAATTTTCACAGCATACATACATAAGGGTTTAATCTTTTAAAATCTGAAATTTCAAAGGAATTGATTAAAAAGAGAAGCTTTTATTTAAGTTTTCATTCACCATGTCAAGTGTTGTTTACATCAGGTACCTAGTACCCACCTAGTAGTACAGCCTTCACTTGTATTATGTAATCCTCTCCAGGCAGCTTGCCTTGGCTCACCTTTGCCACTACTAGCAGGCTTCCCCTCTGCCCTGCACTCCACTCCCCCCCCCCCCCCCCCCCCCCCCCCCACTAGCTGGTGCATAAACTAGATGAATGTTATAATTTTCTGTATTTGATTCATTCTTATTAGGGCCCCACTTGAAAAGCGGGTGCCCTATAGTAATCGACCTATCCGTCTGTCGTGCCATCCGTCTGTCCGTCCACAAATTTTCCGGATGATAACTCCAGTTAGGATTGACGTATTGAGTTCAAACCTGAAATATGTATTAACCATCAATTATGGAAGATCCCTATTGATTTTGGGGTCCGGAGGTGAAAGGGAAAAAAGTTATTCACAGCTTGTTATTAAATTTTAGGTCCCTCTTTCAGCAGGGCATAAATTATAATTGTAACCATGCATAATTGTTTGTTCCACCTTAACAGTAGGACAGGTCCTCATGTCAACAGCATCGAGGCATGATATATGGTCATAGTCAGCCATTTTTATGTAAGTTATGCAGTAAAAACCATTACTGAACACCTAGTAAGGTTGCACTCTCTTAGCAAATATGCATGCAAAAGGACACACATTGTTAACACAATAACTCGTAAAAGTATTTCATATAAGGTCCCCAGTCTCACTGCAGTGATGGACCTTTTGATGCACTACATCATGTTTGAAGATGGGTGACCTTGATGGATTTTCAATGTCACAGAGGTGATAATGCTAAAATGATGTTAACCAAATAGCTCGCAAACAATTTGACTAACACTCACTGAACTTGCACCAGTAATGTTTGTTATGAAGGGCTAGGTCAAGATGGATGACCTTGACAGAGGCGATAATTCTCAAATGATGTTAATGCAATAACCCACAAAGAATTTGATAAACAATCAAATTCGTTTCTGCATAATAACTCCCCTAACATATGATGGATAGGATTCAAACATAAGATGTATCACCCATGGCCTAAGGGAGAAGCTTATTGATATTTAGGTCAGAAGGAAAAGAAAAAAAAAAGTAATTCACAGTTTGGCGTTCAGTTGTTTCCTTCAGCAGGCCAGAAATGGATGAATCTTTTTCGAGTCACTCGTGTACAGCGGCATTACATTTTCACAGCATATTTTGTACAGACATTTTGAAGATTCCCCAGAAAAGGATTCACTGGCCCAACGCATCACAGTGGCTCTCATTTAGACCATGTTTGGACAAATCTATCTCCATTTCCAACATCTCAAGGAATTTGGACCTAATATTATAGTGACCATCAACAAATTTACATTGATATGAAATTTCATATGTAGCCATTCTACACATCACAGGGCATCTGTAGACCCAAGCCCAAGAACAGCTGAATCTCAGTTCAAGAGAATGACCATTTTATCACTACTAACCAACAGCTGACTCTCTCTAATACTACAAGGTTCATGTACAGATTCAAGCCTTACATATAATAAGGCCAATTCAACATACAAATACTGGAAAAATATTTGACACAGCCCAGCCAAGACTTCAACCAAAAATAATTGGCACAGGTGATACACAAATACAGAAACTAAAAATGCATGCAGTTCTTTTATATCATTATTTTTATATCTCTGAACATTTTCACTTTACCATATACATGTCAGCTGTTCTTTACAGATTCTTTAATTTTCAAATATCACTCTTTCAGCCAATGCTACCAAAGTACACCAAATTCACAGTACTTCAATTTATAATGACTGCATCTTTTGCGGGGCCCTTAGTGACCTGTCGGTTTTCTAGTACTAGGCTGTCCTGCATTTTAGATTTTGTATTGTACCACCAGGGTTACAATGATTAAAGTGCACATTTAATTGTGTCCACAAAGTGGTGTATTGCTATATGAAAGTGTGAATGTTCATCAGGTAAGTAATTCTTTACTTCAGAAGAGTAAAAACTTCACCAGGTGTGTAATTGACTATTAATTCCAGTAAAAAAATTATAGGTAAGATAGTATTAGAAAATGATGTTGTTTGTCCCTCATTCAACTAACAGTGTGTATACTTTATTTGAAAAGATGGTTTTATTTTATTAGATTTACTGAATCTTTTATATTGGTGAATAAATTAAGCATGTACTGAAAGCTCCAATGTACAAAACTTTTTAATAGTGATTCAAGGAATAATCTTGAAGATGCCATGTTGTGGCATGTTGTAGCGATCACTCTTTGTCCATCGTCCGTCCGTTAACCAGGCACAAATGGTAACCACTGGACCTAGAATCTGGTAACTTGTAATTCCGAGAGGTCCATGAAAAATCTCCGTGGAAACATGAAATTAGGTCTCTGTTACCTATATCCTTTGAGCTATGGGGCCCCAATCTACCCCCCAGAATAGTGAAAAATTTCATACAAAAACTTCAATATCTCATTAACTACTTGACTGATGGTCATGATTTCTGGCATACATATTGATCATGAGCTGTTCCATCAGTTTCTGCAGACTGGTGGCGCTAACTGTATTTTTTGATTTTTTACGATTTTTTTCTCTATTTTTGAGACTTAAGGATGCTGTCATCTGTTAACGTGGCACAAATCGTAACGACTAGACCTATAATCTTAATTCTTGACACACTGAGAGACCAATGAAAAGTCTCCATGAAAACCAGAAATTAGGTCTCTGTTACCCATATCCTTTGAGCTATGGGGCCCCAAAGTACCCCCAAGAATAGTAAAAAATTTCATACAATAACTTCAATATCTCATCAACTACATCACTGATGGTCACGAATTTTTGCATACACATTGATCATGAGATGTTTCATCAGTTTCTGCAGACTGGTGGCGCGCTACCTGTATTTTTCAATTTTTATGAATTGCTTTCTCTATTTTTGAGACCTATAAAAATGTGAACAGCTGTTAACAGGGCACAAATCATAGACACTGGACCTAGAATCTTCATTCTTGACACAGTGAGAGACCTATGAAAAGTCTCCATGGTAACCTGAAATAAGGTCTCTTTTACCCATATCCTTTATGCTTTGGGGGGCTCCCAATTACCTTCCAGAAAAATGGAAAATTTGATAAAAACAAACTGCAACATCTCAATAACTACAACACTTATGGTCATATTTTTGGCATACATATTGATCAAGAGGTGTTCCATTAATTCCTGCAGACTTGTGGCGCCACCTGTATTTTTTCAAATTTTCATATTTTTAGCGAGCCTGTGAGTTTATGCAATGGTGCGATGTTGTCCGTCATGCGTCGTACGTCATGCGTTGTGCGTCGTCTGTACGTTAACCATAGCTGTCTGAAAAACGGCAGGAGCTAGCATCACCAAATTTTTTGCAAATAATCAGTCATCCAAAAAACTATATCCGATTTTGGTTACTTTTTTTCTTAGATTTTATAGCGAAAAAGCTTTAAAAATCTTCTTCGCCGAAACTGTCCAGCCAAATTGTCCAATATTTCACAGAATTGATCCCTGGAACAATCTTTCTCAAGTTTGTTCGAATGGTTACAGTTTGGAGATGTTTGGCCGAGTTACAGGAGGTTGAACTTTGTTAACTGTGCAAAAAAGCATATTAAAATTTAAATCTCAGAAACGGCTTGATCTATCATCACCAAATTTTATGCCAGTGTTGGTCACATAGGTCATATCTGAAATTGAGGTATTGATGGCGCCACCTGCATCGGCCTTTTTTGTAAGGGGTTATTAGTGCCTGTATCACACTGAAGGCTACAAAAAACTTCTACTCTGAAACCGTATGGCAAAAATGTTTAATATCGCACAGAAATGATCCTAGGGTAGTGCTTTCTGAAGTTTGTTCAAATGGTCTCTTTTCAGTGACTTTTGGCTAAGTTATGGAAAGCTGAATTTAGTCGTATGCCATAACAGCCCATTTTAGCTAAGTGGCTACAAAGATCTTCTTCTCAAAAACCACTGGGCCAAATTCTTAAATCTCACACATTAATTATCCTCAGATGTTGATAATTCAAGTTTGTTCAAATGGTTTTGGTTCATTGCTTTTTGGCTGAGTTACGGGAAGCTGAACTTAGCCAGTTTGCTGTATCTTCCTATATGGGTTATAAACTTGCGAAACGTTTTTCGACTGATGCCACTGAAGCCAGTTTGTTAAATATTTTTCAAGAATAATCCCTACAAGAATTCTTATAATTATTGTCATTAATGGTTCCACATGAATGATTTTTGGCTGAATTATGGAGATTGAATTGAGTCATTTTACCATATTTATTAGCTGTGTGATGCTGTTACATCTAGCCTGGCACCAGTTTATCAGCATCTATTACATCATGCCACTAGACATTTAGATTTCAGGTTATATTTAGTTAATATTGACAAGAAAGTTTTTTTAAAAGCTTTTAAAAAATTTAGGATAATGATTTTAGTTATTCATCATACCAGGCAATGTTACAATCATGGATATTAAGCTTTCTGTGGCTATATAAAGACAACTGTACGTGGATTATAAATTATTGGTATCCCTACTCAACTTAATTCAAGAATTTGCCATCAATGATATATATCTGTATTTTAATTTTGCATTCAGTATGCATCCGTAATAATTTTACATATATTCCTGATTTCTTTTTTTAAAAAAAGTCAGCTGAAAAGCATTTTGTATTGGGAAAATAAATTTCAAAGTTATTTCAAGTAGGGACCACTTTTGTGTACAGATGGCAGCACTTGGCAGATTGCCCAGTGCCTTGATGTTGGCCATTAGTCAAGATGATGTCAGCTCTATATATAGTTATGGCACATGCCAGGATTGGAAGAAGTGCAGCCAGGTATAGATCAAGAGTTCACTCAGTGCAGTAGCTGCATTCTATTTATAGCTTTGGCAGACTGCTCACTGCATCATATTTGGCAGCAAAGTTCAGCCTGAATCTATTTATACCTTTGGCAGACTGCCAACTGTGTCAGATTATGCAACAGGTCAAGAGTTCACTCAGTGCAGCCAGGTACAGGTCAAAAGTTCATTCAGTCTAGCCAGGTGCAGGTCAAGAGTTCACTCAGTGCAGTAGCTTGATGCAGCATTTGTCACAGGTCACTCTGGGGGCAACTGCCTTACTCAACCAAGCCTTATCAGCCCAGTGCATCAAACTCTGGGGAAGTTTGATGTATTGGACTGTGCCTGTCTATGCGTCTTTGATGGTATTCTCATTTACAAGACAGGTGGTGCCACCTACATTGCCTTTGCAGTGTATGCGCCTGCTTATTTCTACAGAGAAATTTGATAGATCAGCCTAAAATTGGGTATGTTTATACATATCCGGTAGCTTTATAGTGTACAAGACGTGGCGCCACCTACAATAATTTTTGCACTGTGTATGTCCCTGCTTATTTCACAGGAGGGGTTTGACATATCAGTCTGACATTGGGCATATGTATATATCCCCTTGTTATATATAAGACTGGTGGTGCCAGCTACAATCATTGTATCCGCCAAAACAGAGTTTTGCGGATATTATGTTTTCAGTCGGACGCCAATGCTTCCACCATGCCACATAGGTTTCCGGAGAACTCCTCCATAACCACTGGGCAGAATTTTTTGCCGTGGGCTAAAATCACTCATATCTCAGTAGTGGTTTGAATTATCTGCCTAAAGTTTTGCATGTTTATACATCTTGGACAGCTTTCTGGATTTTGTGGTAGGTGGCGCAACCTACATACACATTTGGGCTGCAGACATCCAGGCTATCATGCATCACACCTCAGTCTATTTCCCCTTGCCACTCAAATCCATGCCTCACTTCACCTTTCCTAATCTGATTTTGGCGGATACACATAGTCGCTTGTTGACTACCCATATTCTAGATTTTGTGTTGTGTGCACCCGTGCCAGAATTGCAGCAGTGATGTTTGTTTAATTGTTTCATGTTCTAAGTGTTTAGTACTTGCATTGTTCATATACATGTTACACATGTTCTTGAAAAGTAATGGACCAGCATCGAAGCATTATACCTGGTGTAATATCATTGCACAGGTTCGCATTAGGCCTGCAGGCCTTGTTTTTTTCTATATTTTTGAGACCTTTAAGGATATAGTTATCTGTCAACAGGGTAAAAATCGTAACGACTGGACCTAGAATCTTCATTCGTGACACACAGGGAGACCCATGAAAAGTCTCCATGGAAACCTGAAATTAGGTCTCTGTTACTCATATCCTTTGAGCTATGGCACTCCAAAGTACAGCTCAGAATAAAGGAAAATTTGATACAAAAGCTGAAGTATCTGAATAACTAATGCAGAGATCACCATAATTGTTTGCATGGATATTGATCATGGAGTGTTTCATCAGTTTCTGCAGACTGGTGGCACCACCTGTATTTGTTTTTTTACGATTTTTTTCTCTATTTTTGAGACCTTTAAAGATATGAACATCTGTTAACAGGGCACAAATAAAACAAGTGACCCATAGGTCATGACGCTCAGCTGACTGGGAAGAGATTCGCAAAAGGAAATTTTATCATTAGAATGGTAGTATATACCCATTCAACTGAAGCATCAAACAGATTAACCAACAGGCCAAGATTTAGTCTGTATTTATATATCTCAAAAATAGAGAAAAATGTGTAAACTTTTAAAACTAGAATACGGGTAACCGACAAGTGACTACATGTATCTGCCAAAATCGGATAGTGAGGCATGGATTGAGTGGCAAGGGGAAATAGAGTGAGGTATGTTGCATATTAGCATGGATGTCTGCAGCCTAAATGTGTATGTAGGTTGTGCCACCTACCACAAATCCAGAAAGCTGTCCAAGTTGTATACACCTGCAAAATTTTAGGCAGAAAAGTCAAACCACTACATGTATATGAGCGATTTTTGCCCATGGCAGACAAACAGACAAACACTGTGCAAAAATCTTTGCAGGTAACCCCTCCAGTTTTGTGTATGATAAAGACCTATGTGAGATCTAAACACATGCACAATTTTGGCCCAATCGGTCAAATGGTTCCTGAGATATGAGCTTGGATGTGTGCAGCGTTAACTAGAATGTAGGTGGCGCCACCTGTCATAAAATCAAGAAAGCTGTCCACGATGTATAAACCTGCAAAATTTTAGGCAGTTATGTCGAACCATTACAGAGAAATGAGTGATTTTAGGCCACGGCAGACTAACAGACAGACGCTGTGCAAACATTGTTACAGGTGGCGCCACCATTTTTTGTGTATGTTACAGAGCTATCAAAGGGCTACATTTGTATAAATTTTATTTCCTGATCGGTCAAACGGTTCCCAAGATATAAGCTTGGATGTCATCAGCGTGAACGTGAACGTAGGTGGCGCCACCTGTCATAAAATCAAGAAAGCTATCCTGGATGTATACGCATGACGAATTTCAGGTGAATTAGTCAATTCACTGCAGAGATATGAGTGATTTTAACCCAAGGCAGATGAACAGATGGACACTGTGCAAACATGGTTACAGGTGGCGCCACCATTTTTTGTGTATGTTATAAAGCAATCCAAGGGCTACATTTGTATCAATTTTATTTCCTGATCGGTCAAACGGTTCCCGAGATATGAGGGTTTATGAGTGGAAACAGACCCACAAATGGACACTGGATAGAGAGGAAAGGTCAGAGGTCAACGCAAATTGGTTAGGCACCAGTTCACATGTGACCCGATAATAGGTGTAAGTTTGGGAAAAATCGGTCCATTAGTCTCCGAGGAGCTCTCTGGAAACGAACGCCGCCGCGGTGGAGGAACTCGGTCAAAAACATAGTATCCGCAAAACTTCGTTTTGGCGGATACAAAAATACAGGTGGCTCCACCAGTCTGCAGAAACTAATAAAAACACTTAATTGTCAATATCCATGCAAAAAATCATGGTGATCTCTGCATTAGTTGTTCAGATACTTCAGTTTTTGTATCAAATTGTCCATTATTTTGAGGGATACTTCGGAGTCCTATAGCTTGAAGGATATGGGTAACAGAGACCTAATTTCAAGTTTCCACAGGCACCTTTCATGGGCCTCCTTGCATGACAAGAATGAAGATTCTAGGTCCAGTTGTTGCGATTTGTACCCTGTTGACAGATAACCACATCTTTAAAGGTCTCAAAAAAAAGAAAAAAATTCGTAAAAATTTGAAAAAAAATAGAAGTGGCACACCCAGTCTGCAGAAACTGATGGAACAGCTCATGATCAATATGTATGCCGAAAATCATGACCATCAGTGTTGTAGTTATTGAAATACTGCAGTTTTTGTATCAAATTTTCCATTATTCTGGGGGGGGGGGGGGTATTTTGGACCCATACAGCTTAAAGAATATGGGTAACAGAGACCTAATTTCAAGTTTCCATGGAGACTTTTCATGGGTCTCCCTGTGTGTCAAGAGTAAAGATTTTAGGTATTTTTATGCGTACTGGTGGCGCCATCTGCAACCATTTTTGCACAGAGTCCGTCTGTTTGACTGCCGTGGGATAATGTCACTCATATCTCGGCAGTGGTTTAACATATCTGCCTAAATTTTGCAGTTTTATACATCCTGGATAGCTTTCTTGATTTTATGACAGGTGGCGCCACCTACATTCTAATTTACGCTGGAGACATCCAAGCTTATATCTCAGGAACCGTTTGAACGATTGGGCCAAAATTTTGCATGTGTATTGATCCACATATAGGTCTTTATCATATACAAAACTGGAGGGGCCATCTGCAACCATTCTTGCACAGCATCTGTCTGTTTGTCTGCCGTGGGCTAAAATCACTCATTTCTCTGTAGTGGTTTGACATGACTGCCTAAAATTTTGCAGGTTTATACATCCTGGACAGCTTTTTTGATTTTATGACTGGTGGCGCCACCTACATTCTAGTTAACGCTGCAGACATCCAAGCTCATATCTCAGGAACCATTTGACCGATTGGGCCAAAATTGTGCATGTGTTTAGATCTCACATAGGTCTTTAGCATAAACAAAACTGGAGGGTCCACCTGCAACTATTTTTTTCACAGCGTCTGTCTGTTTGTCTGCCGTGGGCTAAAATCACTCATATACATGTAGTGGTTTGACATTTCTGCCTAAAATTCCGCATATGTATACAACTTTCTGTTTTCTGGATCTGTGCATGGTAGGTGGCACAATCCACATAAACATTGAGGCTGCAAAAAACCATGCTTATATGCTACATACCTCACTCTATTTCCCCTTGCCACTCAATCCATGCCTCACTTCACCCGTTCCACTATGATTTTGGCGGATACACGTAGTCCCTTGTCGTCCACCCGTATTCTATTTTTAAAGTTTACACATTTTCCCTCTATTTTTGAGATATATAAATACAGACACAATCTTGGTCTGTTGGTTAATCTGTTTGATGCTCAAGTTGAATGGGTATATACTACCATTCTGATGATAAAATTTCCTTTTGCGGATCTCTTCCCAGTCAGCTGAGCGTCATGACCCATGGGTCACTTGTTATCTTTTAAATTCAGTTTAAACATTTGTGATTTTAAAATAATAAAATATATGTGTATGCATAATATGACCCGATATGAGCTACACTCTGGATAAATAATGATTGCAACTTAGAATTCTGATATTTTAACTTATATTTTCAGATTTTTTTGTTACAAATGTATAAAATTTGTAAATAAAAAAAATTGAATCTGATAAAAACTGTTATTGAAAAAAGTTGATATGCTAAAAAAATAGGCTTAAATATAAACTTAAATGCATTATACCCTTGAAAGTGAAATAAAGGTATTAGTCCATTCTGTCCATTTCCCTGTCCATCTGTAAATTTTTCATATGCATCACAGTATCTCAAAACTTTTACTGTTTTTCTTCATGACAGTCTTGTCAGAGTATTAGTTTTGCAATCATATATTTAGAACTTTACTATAACCAAGTAGAAGGGCCCTTTCCTCGTAGCTTCTCATATGCATGTATATATGAAAAACCTTACATAGAATATTTTGCATTTGCAAAAATTTCAAACTTCAGCTGAGCGCCGTGACCCATGGGTCCCTTGTTTGGTTAACCCTATAACTTTTTAAGTACTGCATATTTCCCCTAAAATGTTATTCGTCACTTGCTTTAATTAGGTCCTCCGAGGAGCTTGGAACACTGCTGACCATAAAATCTGTAAGAATATGATTTTTGTGAACGATATAACTTTTGAGGTGGTGCACATTTTCCCTGAAAATTAGGGGATGATAGGGCATCGCCATGGGGAGACTTTCATCTGTTTTGCGAGTTCAAGAAAAAAACATTCTTTGTAACTTAGATGATTTATCATGTTTACCATAACATGAAATAAAGGGTTCACAGATTCTGTTTTCAGTGATGTACGTGTCAAAAGATCAACTTCCAAGAACCACTGGATGAAAGTTTCCGAAACCTGTCATGATTTTAAGGTCCCTAATGAACTGGTGTCCCCTTTTTTCATTGACTCTGACTTTTCGCATGTCAAATATAGCTAGGTTTTGTCTCGTATTCAACATTGTTGGTGCCACCTGCAATCTCTTGTTTTTCATGGCGTCCATCCGTGCATAAATTTTGTGTGAAAACCAGATGTATCTCAGGAGTGGTTTGATGTTTTGGCCTGAAATTTTGCATGTCCATACAACTTTGATATTGCCTTCTCTTACATAAGAATGGTAGCACCACCTACAATGGTTTTGGGGAATAAAATACACCTATGCACACGTCTCAGGAGTAGCTTGACGTATCAGCCTGAATTCTGCGTGCCAATAGATCCTGATTAGCTTTATTTCGTATAAAAATGACACTTCTTGTACCTTCGTTCATCTGCAGTAGCTTTTGTGGCGTCCATCAGTTCATCTGTTTTAGGTGGAAATAACACCTCAGAAATGGTTTATTGCAGTCGTCAGGAATTGTAATGTTTATACGTCTTAGATAGCCTTCCCATACACAAGACTGGAGGCGTCGCCTACATGTTTAGCTCAGCTGACTGTAAGTCATCTGAGGTATGGGAATGGTCCGGCCGTCCGGTCTTCCGTTAGCAGGGCACAAATTGTAACTGATGGTCTTAGAAACTTCTAAGTGAACATTCCGGGAGGTCAATAAAATCTGAAATTATGTCACCATGACCTATATCCTCCGAGCTGTGGGGCTTGTAAGTACCCCCCAGAATAATAAAAAATTGATACAAAACCAATGTCTTGATAATTAATGCATGGATTTTTATGAAACTTGCCTTGGAAATCGACCATGACTAGTTTCGTCAGTTCCCAAAAAGTGGTGGCGCCACCCGTAGTTTTTATTTTTACGTATATTTTATCTATTTTTTTGCGAACCTGTGAGCTAATGCGATGGTGTGGCGTCGTGCGTCGTCTGTACTTTAACCCATACAATCTCGAAAACGACAGGCGCTAGCATCACGAAATTTTATTTTAAAAATTAGCCATGTGAAAAAACTAGCCATTGCTTATTTTTTGGCTTACTGCATTTTCTTAGATTTTTTAGAGAAAAAGGTAAAAATTTTATAAAATCTTCTCCTCGGAAACGGTCCAGCAAAATTGTTCAATATTTAAAAGAAATAATCTCTTTTACCATATCTCTCAAGTTTGTTCGAATGGTCCAGTTCGGTGGTTTTTGGCCGAGTTACAGAAGGTTGATCTTGGTCATATCTCCAAAAAAAGCATACTAAAATTTCAATCTCAGAAACGGCCGGAGCTATCATCACCAAATTTTATGCAAATGTTGGTCACATGGGTCATATCTGAAATTGAGGTTTTGGTGGCGCCACCTGCATCGGCCTTTTTGTACGGGGGTCATCAGTGCCTGTATCATACTGAGGGCTAAAAAGAACTTCTTCTTTGAAACCATATGGCCAAATTTTTTAATATCGCACAGAAATGATCCAAGAGTAGTGCTTTCTGAAGTTTGTTCAAATGGTCTCTGTTAAGTGACTTTTGGCTGAGTCATGGGAAGCTGAATTTAATTATATGCCATAACAGCCCATTTTATCTCAGTGGCTACAAAGATCTTCTCAAAAATCACTGGGTCAAATTCTTAATATCTCACAAATTAATTATCCTCAGATGTTGATAATTCAAGTTTGTTCAAATGGTTTTGGTTCAGTGTTTTTTGGCTGAGTTACGGGAAGCTGAACTTTGCCAGTTGTCTGTATCTTCCTATATGAATGATAAACCTTTTCGACTGACGCTACTGAAGCCAATTTATATAATATTTTACAAGAATAATCCCTACAATAATTCTTATAGTAATTGTCTTTTATGGTTCCACATGAATGATTTTTGGCTGAATTATGGAGATTGAATTGTCATTTTACCATATATGTTAGCTGTGTGAAGCAGTTACATCTAGCCTGGTACCAGTTTATCAGCATTTATAACATCATGCCACTAGATTTCAGGTTAAATAGCTTGGCAGACTGCCAACTATTTCAGATTTTACATAGGCCAAAGGTCAGCCTGGATCTATTTATAGCTTTGGCAGACTGGCAACTGTATCAGATTAGGCTACAGGTCAAGAGTTCACTCAGTGCAGCCAGATATAGGTCAAGAGTTGCACTCAGTGCAGTAGCTGTATTCTATTTATAGCTTTGGCAGACTGCCCACTGTATCAGATTTAGAGCCAAAGGTCAGCCTGGATCTATTTATAGCTTTGGCAAACTGCGAACTGTGTCAGATTATTAAACGGGACAAGAGTTCACTCAGTGCAGCCAGGTACAGGTCAAAAGTTCACTCAGTCTAGCCAGGTGCAGGTCAAGAGTTCACTCAGTGCAGTAGCTTGAGCCAGCAGTTTGTCACAGTTCACTTGGGGCAACTGCCTCTCTCACCTAAGCCTGGTCAGGCCAGTGCATCAAACTCGAGAAGTATTGGCCTGATATTTTGACCTGTCTGTGTTTCTTTGATGGCTTTTTCGTTCACAAGACAGGTGTCGCCACCTACAATGACTATGCATGTGTATGTGCCTGCTTATTTGTCCAGGGGAATTTGATATATCAGCCTGAAATTGGGCAAATTTATACATATTGTAAAGCTTTATCGTACACAAGACTAGTGGCACCACCTACAATAATTTTGCACAGTGTATGTCCCTACTTATTTCTCAGGAGGGGATATCAGCCTGAAATTCGGCATATGTTTACATCTCTAATACCTTTGTCTTATACAAGACATGTAGGGCTTCTTGAAAAGTAATGGCCCAGCATTGCACCAGTATACCTGGTGTATAAACCATTGCACAGGTTTGCATTAGGCCTGTAGGCCCTGTTTACTTGTTGACAACAATCATGTCAGTTTCTTAGCTGTGATTCCATCTAGAGTCCAAAAACCTGGTGTGTTTATTGATCACAAGTGGATCCCCTTTAGTAATCACCCTGTCTGTCCCTCGAAGATCTTGTCTAGCTGTCCGTCTGTCTAGCTGTCCGTCCGTCCGTCAGGTTTTCGTTTCCATGCGATAACTTTCCTACATTTTATCCAATTTTATTCAAATCTGGGTCAGTGATTGCTCTCATGCATATCTTGGTTGGAATGGTTTTAGAGTGTATATTTGAAAAAAATACAGTGGAACCCCACAATTACGACCACCCTGGGGACTGAGCAAAGTGGTCGTAATTTAGTCGTGGTCGAATATGTGAAACTCTTACCGTGGTCGCATATATCACGCTGATATTTAATGTGTATCAGAGTTTATCTATTAGTAATTACATCTCTTTAATGTGAATTATAACAAAATATTTTACTTAGCGGAGCATCCTTATTATGATTTTTTGTGTGTGTGTAGCTGAACATATTTATTCATGATAAAAATTAATATACATGTACACATACGTAGTGACTTATGATTAACAAATAATAACACTAAGGTAATACGTATACAGGTACACATACGTAGTGACTGATTATTAACAAATAATAACACTAAGGTAATACGATTACAACCTTGTGAATGCATATTGAACATAAATACGTGGCTGTCATATATTTAGCCTTCCGCTTGAGTATATATTGCGTGCACTTGAGTTTTCTCGACGCTAAACGCTGAGCCATTTGGTGCTGACTGCGCGTGGTGTTGCTGCCTTGATTAACGCCACTTTATCCTCCAAGGAGAGCTCTTTCAGAGGCATGCATGGTTGCCTATAACAGCAAGCAATTTAAATGCAAACTTAACCAGTAGAGAAATAAACTGACAACGATCTATCAGAAAAGGCAAGTTAATGTAAGGGATTTCCCCCCATGCAAGCTTTATTTATACATTTTACTGACTGCTCAATACTCAATGTCAGTAAGGTATGAACACATTTAGGATGAACTAGTTAGTTCATTTTACCAATGAGGATCGAACAATATGTGATGAGTTGAAATATTAAGCCCGCAACCCCACACTTAGGGTAGCTGTAATACAGGTGATCACTGAGGGGCAATTAGCATCAGACCGGCTCATTAAGTAATCAGGCCGATGGTTACGCTCTTTGATCTATAACCTACACCTCGACGAGTCTCAGCGAAGACACCGAGTCGGGAAGGTATGCGGGACCAGATAAACACTCGGGTTAAGAAACCTTGTTACCCGCTTTAATCTTTCGTTAAGGCGCCTGTGACAAGACGCAGCCATTGACTCGTGACAAATGTTGTTTCAGTACTTCTCGGCGGTGGTCGCATTAGCGGGGTCGCATTAGCGCTGGGGCCAGGAAATCTGGTCGTAATTCTGAATTCAGGGGTGGTCGTAATTTTGAGTCATTTTTAAACATAAATAAACTAAAAAATTCGGGACCAAGCAAAATGGTCGTAATTGTGGGGTGGTCGTAATTGTGGGGTGGTCGCAAGGCGGGGTTCCACTGTAATTCTCTCCAGCTCATTTATCAATTTTTGGTCAATTTCTCAATGTGTTTTAGTTTTCTATGTTGTTACGGAAACAGATCACGTATGCGTGATGAACACAAATTTTGTAATGGAGATAAACAAATCAGATTCTGTAACACAAGGCAGCGTGAAAATGTCTGGGGGAATGAATAAAGAAGTCAGTGGTTTTTTGTTAACAAATCACTAACCATAATTTATTCTTAAAACATCCCTATAACATTACAATACACTAAATCAATAGAATTATACAGTAAAACAGCGGTATAACAACAAATCAATACAATCACACAGAAAAATACACAAAGTGCATAGTACCTGGATACCACCACCGTCACAACGATAAGTTTTTTAAATGTATACTCTCGGAGAATGACAGTCCAGTACAAAGCTCTAATAACAATCCAGAAAGTAAACTGAGGTCCAAAAGAAAATCTATGATTGCCGCACTCGTCGGATAAGGTCCCAGAAACTGACACACGCTTCTGCGTCCGCTGGAATCTTCTCTGCATAGCTGCGCGTGTCTCCCTACATATTAGGGTTCACGTGACCTCGGCCAGGCGAGAAAGCTTCAAGCTAGCATGACAACGAGAGTTCAACCAGTACGGATTAAACAGAGAATGTAACAAACGTCCCGGCGAGGGTGTCACAACACGAATTACGCCCGGTGTCACACAATAAAAAGAGCACCTGTAACAATGTTCGCCTGTAGATGTCTCCACATGTCAGAGTGGATCTGTTTAAGTTTTCATGTGCACTCAAGATTTCTCCACATGTCATAATTTTGGTTGCTTATCAAGCATGAAAGATCCTAAAGCAGGGAACATTAGTTCCACGAATTCGCTTGTTTAATTTTGCCATTTATCATATTTGGAATCGAGCGTCAGATATATCAATGTTATGTTTTAGAATCTTTGAAATTTCAAAATATCCAATTAACAATCAGACTTTTTCTCAGTTATACCAGATCTGGCTTCTGAAAAAAATCGAACAGAGATGACGAGTCTATGCAAAGATTCGTGGCTATATGTCAGAAGAACCCCCACCCCAATAAAAAAAATAGTATAATGTAAGTGTATACTTTGGTGACATCATATATAGGGACCTATAGATGAGGGAAACACCATGCATCTATCAGGTGTTTTGAGGTAATTTACATAGATCCCCTTGTAAAACTACATAAGACTGTTAGTTTAGACTCGTGTCGAATTTCAGCACAAAGTATAACTCTCCCACATAGACATTCGGCTGAATGCTCGGACTCATATGGAACTCCTGCTTTGTTAGCATGAGGAACAAACCTGCATCTACTCGATGAATATACGTATGACATGGCTGAAATCTCGAACTTATAAAAAGACAATAACATGTATAGCCTTTAATAAGTGTGTGGAAGTAGGCCTATGACATTAAAGAATGTTGTGTGTTTAATGTTGTGTGTCAAATTGTACTAAGCCTTTACTTCTAAATAGTATAAAATCAAGGGAGAATGCATTACAATATTCCCATGAATGTGTTCCTGAATTTTAGAATTGTTCTTTTCACATCAGTTAATTTGGACCTGATGTACTCTGATTTTAATCATTTGATTACAACTGAATTAAATTTTTGAATAATTTAATTTTATTTATTTATTAACTGACAGGAGAACGGGGTACCCGTAGACAGCTGGACAGCTGAGTGGTAAAACGCTCGGTCCTCTCCGCTGGCGACCCGGGTTCGATTCAAAGCGTGGCTATATGAGAGTGGGTTGTAGTGGCCAATGGGTCAGTCCGCCAATGGCGAGGTGCAAGTGAATAATTAATGCGTGGGCTAAGTCTATGCACACGCAGGGCAGCCAGAGATGACGGTCGAGGATTAATTGAAAGTCCAACCTAATTATCTGAGCAAACAACTGATAAGCGTTTTTTTATATTTAAAACTAAATTAAAACGCTTATAAATTCAAACTTGTTCCATCAAAACAATTTCTATTTCCCTAAAATGTAGAGAATTTTCCTATCTTTCAGAAAATGTATATTGCAAGGGGTCCCAGCAGCAGACTGTTCAATGCAAAGGAAAAACTGAAACAAAGTCAGGTCCAATGGCGGACCAGTTCTGTTACATTAATTAATTTGAAGATCTTACAAGGGATGTAATCATTATTACTCATTCATTCATTCATTCATTTTACAGTTATTATGTATATATATTTGATTCGGTACCTAGATCAAATATTTATGGAACGTATATTTTCTGGCAAAAATTTTTGTACTGATATGCGTGTAAAGGTGATACAGGTGATAGCACGGTAGGCTATTACCGTTTTATTATTGGGTCGTTTGACCTGATTCTGTCGTAGTATTTCAAAGAACATTGGAGATATGAAGACTTTATTATAAATAGGGATTCAAGCGCCTGTGCCTCGATGCCCACAGCCGCCAACGAAACGGCAGTCAAGTACGGATTCTCCCGAAACAAACCGAGTACTTCCGATTTCAACTATAGACTGGTACCCCGCTCTATTATGGCACCGCTGCTCTAGGCCAATGGCCATAATAGAACAGGGTACCAGTCTAGATTTCAACCACCATATAACGGATTAGGTCGATTTCGGCCTCCGACGATATCGGCCGCCGGCCTCAAATGGACCATATCGGCCGCCAGCGCCCAGCGCACAACCATTACGGCCGCAACCCCGATGATGCAACTGCTTGGCCCTGACTCTGGCCAGTCAACCATATCGGCCGCGATTTGGGCGGCGGGGCACCACTTCGGCCGCCGGTCTACCTCATTACCACAAACACGGTTACATCGTAATAAGAACTAGCTTATTCAACCAGAAATATGATGCTCTTAATAAAAATATATATTTATTCAAAATATGATTAGGCCTAGTCATATTTATAAGAAACATGCGTAAGTAAAAATCTCGAGTGACAATACACACGTACTTGCATTAAATAATATAGAACATTACTTTGTCCTGTAACTTCGTTAATCGTTAACAAATGTATATGAAACGATAGCAAACCAGGTTTCAATTGTCGTGATGTATTTTAAGCAAATCGTCTCAAGTTTTATTAACAGGCACTATAAAAAAATAATTATTAATCTCCTTCTCTCTCTCTCTCTCTCCCCCTGTATATATATATATATATATATATATATATATATATATATATATATATATATATATATTATATAGTAATTATATATATGTATATAATATATATATAGATATATACTTTCATTCTTAAATATAGTTATATTTGTGAGTTTGTGTATAAAATTGCTGCAATTCTAATGACGTGTACATATGTATCAGTCGGTCTATATAAATGTTTAATGTAGGCCTATCCTCTGATATATACGAATAATTAAGTTTGATCATGTTATAATTTTCCACTTTTCACTTAAGTCCTAATGTTTATATGGTATATATTAATCATAATATATATCATGATTATATTGTATGTTAAAAAGTACGTCAATCAGTACATTGTGCTTTTTGTAGAATCCATTTGAAATAAATACATGTAAACTTCACGTACTTTCTCGGCGATGATTGAATCGAATAAATATGTACTAAATGTCTATTAAAAAGGTGTAAAAAGTTTTATTTGTTTATTTATTTTTGTTAGTGGTTGCTTGCATGCATATATGTTTTTGTTTGAAGGTGTTTGTGTAAATGAGTGTACTGAAATGTGTGCGTTTGAGTTCTTCCAATGATTAAATTCACATTTAAGGTTTAATCAGCTAGGACTTAATATGTAGCCGTGTAAGTTGTAATTAGGTAACCTAGTAGAACGGCGGCTAGGGATGAGGAAGCCCGGCGGCCGAAATGATGCCCCGCCGCCCAAGTCGCGGCCGATACGGTTGGCTGGGCAGAGTGGCATCGTCGGGGTTGCGGCCGAAATGGTTGCCGGCTGGCGGCCGATATGGTCGATTTGAGGCCGGCGGCCGATATCGTCGGCGGCCGAAATCGACCTATAGCCCATAAAACGAAGGGAACGATGTAACGCCCTCTCCTATTGGCTTGTCCAACCTTGAGGGAAAATTATACAAACTTAAAGTTTCACAGGATTTTGTTCTTAGCAATTGCTTTGAAGATCAATAGTGACATAAGCATATTACAAGCTTGCTTAGGACATCGGAATTTAATATATTCCGCTGAACAAGCAATTGAGAATTGTGCAACATCCGGTGTTTTCACGAACATACCACTAACCAATCAGAGGTTTGGTGATTGCACGTGACGCGTCAACAAGATCACACTGAGAAGTCCTATACCCACAAAGAAGTCGTAGCCGTTGAACACACAGTACAGGTAAGATCCAATGTAATCGTACTCTATTTTTAAAGCTGCCTTCCGAATATACATTTGAGTGCGATTGATTGGTATAATACATTGATAATTTTAATATATTTCGCTAATCCTTTGGCTAAAAAGGGATAAATTTCGGTGTAAATTTGTCGATGTATCATGGCCTACTTCCATCGTGTATGGTCTTCAGTGCCGGTAAACAAATTTTAATCTGATCTTTTAGGAGGGTTTATAGCATATTCGTGATACTCCTTACATGGACCGATCAATAGAGACTCAACGACTGCGTAATCAGATCAGAATGATAATTTGATAAAATCGATAACGTGAACACTGGTGAAGACTTGAACTGGCAAGGTTTCGACAATGAAATGTAACCTATCAAATTACTATCATACTGTATACATGTACAACTAAAATTGCAGTACAGACTACAGATGACCTGCCTAAAACAGGCTTTCTTATTAATAATCTGTCCAATTTTTAGCTCAGCTGACTATAAGTCATCTGAGCTATAGTCGTGGTCCATTGTCCGTCGTCCGTCCGTCTGTCAGTCCGTCCGTAAACCGTAAGACCTAGGAATCCAAAATTCAGCATAATGTCCCCAAGATCTCCTACCAAGCCGAAAACTGGGTCTTTGCGACTTCGTTTCACTTGATGAAATTAAGGAAAAACCTCAATTTTTTTATTAAAATCCTATTTTCACACTTCAGGACTGCCTCATATCAAAACCACTCATCTGTTTTTCCTCATATTTACCATAAATATTCCTCTATATAGTTCCTATGTACATGCCAGAAATTAAGTCTGTAAAATATAAATTCTTTAAGTTGTGGGCCCAAACATATTGGACTTTGTAAAAAATCAGGAAAAATAATAACTCACTTAACATGAAAAATTTTGAAACTAGAGTCTATTTTTTCAAGTATATAACTATGTTTAATTAAGATTCAATTGTTTACCCAAAATTAGATCTGAATTTTGTAAATTTTTTAAGTTATTAGCATAAAAAAAAATCAGTACCTTAAATTTTGCCCAACTTTGACCATGGCACGTTTTTTTCCTGTAAGCACCATTGATTTAATTTTCACAGCATGTAAACATAAATATTTAGTTTGTCTAAATCTGAAATTTGGAAATAAAAGCTTGAAAATTAAGCTAGTTATTGATTTTTTTTCTGTAGTCACTTGCTCTGATTACAGATGCAGGGTCCCACTCCAGGTCACTGGAAGTCAGCTATGCCAGGGTTTCTGATTTGTTACAGTCACTGGGGGAGATCCCCTGCTGTGACAGGTGTACAGTTATTCTCATATCACCACCCCAATCACCCCCCCCCCCCCCCAACCCCCCCCAAAGGTCCAAACAAAAAAAAGTATAGTTCTTGGGTCTTTTTTTTCAGCAAAAGGTTCGTGTGGGCAATTTTTCCAATGTTTCCATTAAAATGTCATATGATCAGGGAAAACTAGGAAAACTATACTTTAATGGAATCTTTTTGCTTTACAGGTTACAGCACTACATAAAAAAAGGAAATCTAATCAAATTTGTATTATTTTATCTTCTTGAAAGATCAAAATAAACACTTTTGATGGGATTGAGGAGGGGGGGGGCGCAGGGTTGGTTTTCTGCCAGGCAGATAGGTATTTCTGCTCGGCAGAAATGGCAGATAGATAAAACAGAAATTGCTACATATGGCAAGGGGTTATCTATATAAGATTTATCACTTGAATAACAATAATATAGTGTGAGAAACCATATTTAATAAAAATCTGCTGAAATACATTTATTATAAATGAATATATATACATAGTTATCCAAATTTTGTATACATCAAAGTGTAACTGGAGTCGGAAATGCATCAAAGTATCAACACTCACTGATCTTTATCAGACTAAACCAGTTCTTCCTTAATATAAGCACTCTTTGTGGATTTTTTTGTAGATAACATGAGACAGATGGCTCTTTTAAGACTGTTTTCAGTTCAGTTTCAGTCACTTACAGTCCCTATTGGTAGTAATATCTTGGACACTTAATTATCAAGGTCAACAGTGCCTCTTAACATTCTGTAACAAAAAACTAGCTTGGAGGCCTTCTTTACACCCAATCTGTTTCTTAACTTGGAGTGAATGTAGCTAAAGTTGCTGAATATCCTTTCAATAGAGGCTGAAGGGGACAAGGGGAGTGATGATGTGCATGGATGGAGCTAATTAGTGATGTACTAATCTCACTAGGTACAATAGTCAATTACAAACATGTCATTTATTTGATACTGTTTAATGTCACAAATAGTTATCTTTATCCTCCTTCTTTATGTAGTTGCTTTTTTTTTTTAAAATATGTTTACCGCAGTTTCAGGGTATTTCTGCCCTAAGGGCAGAATTGTATTTCTGCTGCCCGGCAAATGCCGGGCAGAAAACCATGGCAGAAATGGCAATGGCAGAAACTTGTCAACCCTGGGGGGGTAATTGCATGCAGCGACTGAGAACCATAACTTTTATATATTTTTTGGCCTTCTGGACAATTCTAAATTTGCTTAAGCCCTTTAACCAGTTTAATGGTATAGTATCTTGCTAATTAACACGGGGCCACCATCTTGTAATGAGTATTAAAAATGAAAACCCCATTTCTGCAAGATTACCCATGAACCGTGTTTTTTGTTACACCTTTCAGAATAATTAATCTTGTGTCATAATATCAAAACATGACATTATTTTACAGACAAACATAATGGCTGAGAACGAGGTTGAAAATGAACTTCTTGACTACGAAGAGGAGGAACAAGAAGCACCAGCAGATGGAGCTGGTGATGCCCCACAAAAGAAGGATGTCAAGGGTACCTACGTGTCAATCCACAGTTCAGGCTTCAGGGATTTCCTGCTTAAACCTGAGCTGCTGAGGGCCATCGTGGATTGTGGTTTTGAGCATCCCTCTGAAGGTATATTTTAATGACAAGCTGCAGTGAAGCATTATTTTGTGACAAGTTGCAAGGCAAAAGAAGAGGGGAAAATCTTATAATAAAAGAGTAGTTAATGTTTGGTGCTTAATAAATGGTCCTTGCAATTTCTAACCAGACATCCAGAGTGTTGATCAAAACTGGATGGCATTTTCAGTTGCACACTGGCAAACATTTTTTTTGGCATTTTCAAATTGGAGGCAATTAACCCCCACAAACTTAGTTTTGGCTCTTAAACCTTCGTATACTTTGTAGAACTGCCACACGAGAACGTTTCACTTGTGTGTCAGTGCACATTTCAGTTCATCTTCGCATTTTCCTGTTTTATGTATCTAATTTTACCCACTTGCATTTATTATTTTCAAGCTTCTGCTTTGGGATCCATGTAGAGGCAACAGACATTGGGGTGTTATTTTTACTGTCACCATATTATCAGAAGTGTTTACTGCTTTAAATGAAGTGTAGCATTCCTTGTTTGTTACAGTGCAGCACGAGTGTATTCCCCAAGCAATTCTATCTATGGATGTCCTGTGTCAAGCCAAGTCTGGTATGGGAAAGACAGCTGTGTTTGTGCTGGCCACACTACAACAGTTGGAACCCCAGGATGGCCAGGTACGTGGACTAAAATATGTAATAACAGTAGTAACAGTTACTCATTTGACTCTTGTTATGATGGCTTATTAGAGCTAGCATAAGTTATATATGATATATTTACTCTTCACCACAAAATTTGATATGCATATGATGAAGGTTAATGCATTTGGTATCCTTGTCAAGCTGCTTCTGTAATCAAAGGATTATGGTTTATCATATAAAGGCATTTATACCAAGTCTGTTCTTCTGTATGGCCATAGAGTATCAGCAAATTTGAAGAGGTTTGAAACTAACAAAATTCTTGTTGTTTCAGGTATCTGTTATTGTCCTGTGCCATACCAGAGAGCTTGCTTTCCAAATTAGCAAGGAATACGAGCGCTTCAGCAAATACATGCCAACTGTAAAGGTGGCAGTGTTCTTTGGTGGCATGCCCATTCCAAAAGATGAAGAGGTCCTCAAGAAGAACTGCCCACACATTGTCGTTGGTACTCCAGGCAGAATTCTCGCCCTCGGCAGAAGCAAAATTCTCAACCTGAAGAATATCAAACATTTCATTCTTGATGAGTGTGATAAAATGCTAGAACAGCTAGGTAAGTTTATCACATTTGATGCATCTCCAAGTAGTCCAGCTTTAGTATTTTCAACTAGCTCTTATTGTTTTCCAATTGTGTGATTAATTTTGTACTGTTTTTTTTAAATTAATGGTAAAAAATGTCCTTAATAACTGAGTGACTCGGACCTCTCTACAAGGCCTCTGATAGATGGCAAGTTAAAAAGGACTGTTGGGCATTCAGAGAAAAAAAATATTTGTATTCTCATATGTTTGGTTATCAAATTTGGTATCAGTTGCTTTGTGCCTGTCGGATGCTGATCTTCACTCTGAGCTGTTTAGTTGCAGCTTTCATTTTTGACCTTGTCCTCAAGACTGTTTCCTTGTTTTCAGACATGCGTCGTGACGTGCAGGAGATCTTTAGAATGACACCTCATGAGAAGCAAGTGATGATGTTCTCTGCCACTCTGTCCAAAGAGATTCGACCAGTGTGCAAGAAATTCATGCAAGATGTAATTATTTCACCATCCCACTCAATTCTACTCACTGGTGTTGGCTGACGATAGCTGGCATTCCTCACTGGTTGATCGGCTACTCTGGTCTAGCTGTTGCTGCCCTCTGTCTGAATGAGTTAAAATTCTCCGAGGGAAAACTAGTCCCTTCAAAATATAGTGCGTGGTGTTTGCGTGTAAAAAATCAGGAAACGCGGTGGAAAGTTGTGCTTTTGTTGTGGAGGACATTGATGCGTTGCTTCATTAATGCTGCAAAATTTTATGGACATTATATGTACACAAGGAGATATGGACTCTGAAAAAAAGGCACTTGTTTTGAAAAGCTGGCCTGCAACGCGAACATATTCTGAAAGTAATCCTGGTGCCATAACAGGACAGTTGTGCGTGTCATGGTATTGTTTTACAAAAATGTCTGTTTTTTAGTGCAAGGCAACTGTAGCTTATCGGAAAACCAATTTCACAAAAAGCCAGGGGTCACTTCTGTAACAATCTAATCAAGTTTAATTGAGAAGACAGATAATTTCTAAATCTTTCGAGTATGGCAGTTAGCAGGACAAGGCATCTTGAATTGAGTAGGGGTGCTGACACCCTGCATCTGTCAGTTCTGATTCCGTAAAAAAATATTTATCATTATGTGCGATGTGCATATAGGGGTATCTCGTTAAATTAAGTTTTTGCAGAAGCTGATTGGTGAAAAAGTATATAAACGGTAAGCGCATGAGACAGGCCACAGGATGAGGGCTCCTGAATCAAGTAAGGGGCCCAATTCCCTGTGTCTGTCAAGAGCTAAAAGATCAATACTCGACACAGAGGCTGAATTTGCTATAGGTTTTCATATAGTTTCAACAATGGTGAGCAATGGCTTTTGATGAATCAGTTCTTCGTGGTGTCTGGAAATTATATTTGATCGGAAAACGTGGTGTGAAGATCGGTTAAATCAAATGACAGCTTGTTGGACAAGGTGCCCTGAATCAAGTAGGGGTGCTGAAATCCTTCAAATGTCAACCCGCGGTCAAATAGTGATTTGATATCTCTATCGTGATAATTTTAACTATCGGTCGTGTCACTTGAAGTGAAAAATACAACTCCGTTAATTTTCTCAAGTAGTCAGAATTTGGAAAAAAATATCAGTCCTTCCTCTTGTGAATTTTGAGCTAAAAATTTTATTATTTTGAAATTTTGACCCCTGGATGGTTTCTTGTTTGGCATGACACAAAATAAGCGATGTGCAGCAACTAAATGAAATTGAATCCCCCTGAGGCAGCTTACTTGGTCTACCCGTGCTGAGGGTCTTATCCTGGAACCACCAGTTGGAGTGGCAGCGTCTGGTGCGTGCGCCCTCCCTGCCATGGTGTGCCCCCTCCCCAAGTGCATGGTCAACCACCATTCAGGGCTGTGCAAGAGGTAGGCGTGGTGACGCAGGAGTGGAGATCGGAAACGCCATCACAGGCCAACCTTCTTGTTTAATCTGCATTATTATTTATGTTTCTGATGATCTGCGAGTATTTTAATTAAAAATATTTTATTTTGTTCAGAAAAAAAGCTACTTTTAAAGTTCAATAACTTTGATTTTCTATGAAAATGGCTTCAGAGTGCAATCTTTTGTGCCAACTTCCCATGTCTCATATAATTCCTGTGAAACTGGCAATTGGAAGGCTATTTTAAGAAAACAGATGAAAATTGTTGATTGCTAATAAAGAGAATAACTATTGACATTGGCGTTTGAGTTGTAATATTTGAGGACATGCTGTTGGCCAAATGGTTCGGCACATCTGAACATAATTTGTCATTATTTGTTTAGGACATGTTGTCCAATTCCTTTTAAATGTAATTAATATGGCTTTGAAATCATTGGTTATTTGTACTTTTTATGATACTAGTATGTATCAATTTGGATTATATCGTAACTGTGGTTAAGTGTTTAAACATTAAAAGAGTTACATTTATTTTCAAGCAAATAAAAAAATAAACTTATCAGCTGTCACGTTGGAGAAAGGGCTTTTCATTGGTATATTTGCATGCAACCATATTTTGTGTGACACCTTTCAGCCGATGGAGGTTTACGTTGACGACGACTCCAAACTGACCCTACATGGTCTGCAGCAGCACTATGTCAAGTTGAAGGACAATGAAAAGAACAGAAAGCTATTTGAACTGCTTGATGTGCTAGAGTTTAACCAGGTAGGTAGTCGATTGAATATTGTTATCCGGCAATGGCTCCCATCACCGCTGCTGCTGTAAAACTGGTGTTGGTCTGTTCACAAGCAAGATTTTGGCCTGGGATGCTCTCAGGTATCCACAAACAGATTTGCCCAACAGCAGCCAAAATAACGAGGCTAATTGTTTGTTTTATTTTGTTTGATTACATAAGGCACATTTGTCAGTTAGGATTTTCTTCCTTTATGCAATAAAAAAAACAGCCAAGTGGCACAAGCAGAGTCGCTTTATTGTTGAACATTTTGTGTAGCTCCTCTGTAGATGTTATATAGTGAAAATTATTCATTCAACAAGTAGTTTCTTTAAAACATCTTTTCAGTATAAAATTATTTATAACCATATCTCTCTTCTTGAGAGTTGTGAAGAATATATGCATAGAAGTGATTGGTCTGTATGTTATTCCCAGGTGATCATCTTTGTAAAGTCAGTCCAGCGCTGCATGGCCCTTGCACAGCTCCTTGTGGAACAAAACTTTCCAGCTATCGCCATGCACAAAGCCATGGCCCAGCAGGAGAGGTATGTAGTGTTATGTAAATTATACTTTCAGTTCTGTATACATTTTAAAACCTTGAAAATAGAGAAAAGTTGACACTGGGTGTTTAATAGTTTAAATTATAATCATAAAAATATTTTCATGGAACATGTCATGTTAGACTTTTAAGTGGCTTTTTTAACAAGACTAAGAGTTTTGACTGAATATGTTAACATGTTCTTGTGTGTATGTGTGTGTTGTTTGTAATTGATGGGTGAAATGGAAGTGTTCACTTAGCATGTTTTGTAATGAGTATGTAGATCACCCTGATATATTTTCAAAGTGTACATGGTAGTCCTGTTTTTGTGCACTGACAGTTTAGGAAATGCTTTACTGTGTTCACCTTTGATAATATCCATTGTCACTGTTTTCCTGTTTTGGCAGATTGTCAAGGTATCAACAGTTCAAAGATTTCCAAAAGAGAATCCTTGTGGCCACAAACCTGTTTGGCAGAGGCATGGACATCGAGCGTGTCAACATTGTCTTTAACTATGACATGCCAGCAGACTCTGACACGTATCTCCACAGAGTAAGTATTCATTAAAACAGAACATGTCGGAATTAGGTGTACAGGTATTCAGTCATTATTGAAGAGGCTTAGGGCCAAAAAAATAAAAGGTATGGTTCTCAGGGACTGCCCCCATCAATTTTAACCCCCCGCATCAAACATTTTTGTGATTTTGTCAATCAAAATGGTAAAATAATACAATTTCGATACGATTTCCTTTGTTATGTTGTGCTTTTGCCTGTTTAGCAAGAAGATACCTGTCATTTACATGCTTTTCCTTGATCATGTGACATTTTATCAAAACGTACAAAAAAAGGTAAAAAATAAAATACCGACCGCCCGCATTGATTTCTGAAAAAAAGTGCCTGAGAACCATACCCTTTTATTTTTTTAAGCCTAGTATTTTCAATTTGTAATCTTACAGAGACATAAAGATGTCAAATAGTGTCAGAGGGACTAAAGATAAACAGGAATATATAAAGTGGAATGATCATAGAGGAGATTTAAAATAATTGCAACGTGAGTTTTTGGTCAGAAAGAGCAAGCCCTTATTAAACCCTGAATGTTTAAATACATATTTATTTGAAGATTACAGTAGTAAATCATTTTATAATTTGGGATCCTTAGGAAAATTATGCAAGTATTTCAAAATTGATACTGCATGGTATAGTCTTTAACTAACAAATATTGCCAATTTTCAGGTTGCCCGGGCTGGCAGATTTGGTACCAAGGGTCTTGCGATCACATTTGTGTCGGATGAAACGGATGCCAAGGTTCTGAATGAGGTGCAGGATCGCTTTGAAGTTAACATCACAGAACTACCAGATGAGATTGATATCTCCAGCTACAGTGAGTGCCTTGTTCAACAGATTATTTGATTCAAAGCACTTATTGTATATTCTATTCTCACTAAGATTTTTAGTGGACATAACTAAGATAATGACTGAAGGCAGGTTATTGAAGCTCGTGAAATCAAATTGTTACACAAACAAGTTAATTTAAAATTTTGAAATTTTTTTTATTTGAATTTGGAAAAATAACTGACAGGCATATGCTGATAGAAGTATTGATGAAATTGTTTTACTTTGTAAAACTGGTCTTAATAATGTCTGAAAGAAATATTTAATGTTTAATGTACTCAAAGAAATATTAAATTGCACTGAAAAAAAGAACCAGAGTAAGTTTTTAATTCTTGAGAATTAATTTAGTTTTATTAGTCCACCGTGGGTATATATCTGAAAAGTTTTATTGTATATTGGTAACATTTAAATGGATAGTTCTAATATCTGTTTATTTGTTTTACAGTTGAAGGACGCTGATTGAAAATATCCATCCACATAAAGACTTGAATTGTTATGGGAACAAGTGTACAAGTGTGTGTAAAATGACTGTTTCAACAGTGTACAGATGTGAACATAAGGTCCTGTGATGCATTTCATCGTGTATTGAATGATGAATTGATGGATATAATAAAAAGATCTCTACACTCATCGTCAAGCCATGTCAGTTTAGTTTCTTCAAGCATCAACTCCAGCGTGTTCAGTGGAAGTTCATTGTCAAACAAGGTGTCCACATTATTGGATGGTGTATGTCGAGGAATCTTGACCTGTGGCTTGGCTCACTGCAGCACTTGGTGAAGCTAGTTTCATATTAATTTGTATTTTAACTGGAAAACTTGCTTTATTCTGTAAGAAATGGTTCTCCTTTTAACAAGGTATTGTAGTTTTCCAGAGAAGCCCAAGTTTTGGGGTTTCCAATAATCATTTTACATTTGAACAAACCCATATAACTTATCTTCTTTTTAAACCTGTGGAATAAATAAAATTGTATATATCTACATGTACGGTGTTCAGTTTCTGGGTTTCTGTCAGTTTGGTGTATGCATGGCATGAGATTAGTTTTCCAGTTTTTTTGGGGGGGGGTTTGAAATCCTGATCAGTTGCAGAAGTGTCAGGGTAACACTCCTTGCTAAGTGCAAACACTTTATACTCCGGTAGGGCAAAGCTGCTCCAGGTATCAATGATTTCCCTTGGAAAAAATAAACATTCTGCTCTTCTGAGAAGGGGGGGGGGATTGTCCACTAAACAACTGCTCCAGGTTTTACATCACTAGTTTTTAATTCATATATAATTGAATACCACTATATTTCATAGTGTGGAACATGACACCTGCAACCTGTTGGTCTCATTACACAAGATTGTGCGTCCATTAGTGTACATAGTGACTTGTACAACATTGACACACCTTGCCAATTTACAAAACCTGCATCTGTTGCGTCCTCTCCAGATTAACATGCACATTAACCTTTATTCAAATGCCAATCTTCACCAATACTACACACTTTTTGGTATTTTACAAGTAGCATGGTGGCCCATGATTCCATACAAATTCATTTACGAGCAGACATTTTGCAATTGATTACAATTGTTGAGCCCCAAATCTGGGTCCCAAATCTTTTTGTTAAAATAGAAAATTCTTGAACTGATGTACATCATATCCAAACAGTATCCATCAGAACTGAGCCAAAGTGGTAGGATAGAGAGAATAAGTGCCTGCCTCTACCAGAGGCTGCAAATCCCTCATGCCTGTACTTATATTAACACTGGTGCTATACAGAAATGTCACCGTTGTCTGATCACCAACAGCTCCAGAGGCTTAACCTTCACAACCCAAGTTTATAACAATTTATGACCCCTGAAACTGCTGTCATGGATAAATGTATCGGCCTAACCATGGTCATCTTAAAGTAGTGAACTGGATGTGTTGATCCCTATTCTGAATTTTCTTCAGGCCTGAGTAAGGTTATAGCACACATTTTATTACATATAGATCTCTGACAACTACACATCACTGACACTAGTCTTAATTAAGCAGCAATAGACATGAACACACAGGAGGAGGAATCGGAATAGTTCAGTATATATTTAGCTAACAGACACTTGAGCCCTGAAACTAATATTACATCCTGCCTGATCACTACTTGTCTGCACAAAGTTACAATAAGTGATGGCACACTATTGACAATCTATCAATTCACCATGGGACTGAGTATGTATATCAGTGCAGGTCCACGGACTATAGGACTACCATTTTATTGGGAACCAATCTAATAGTCCCTAATAGAATAGACTGGGTGTTCAGTTACAATGTTCACAATTTATGACTGAGAATACTGACAAAGGGAGCATAATAAAAATATATGCAGTAAGTCACAATACAACTTAATAAAAATAAATGTTGATGTATACATTCAACTATTAGTTCCACACTGCATAACACTACACAGCAGTGTACGTGTACAGTGAATTTGCACATTCCATACTATATATTTCATGCCATCACATTACACATCAAAGGATATACCAAGTTTTCTTATAACTTTGTAGGTTTATACCTTTCATATAAACACGTGTAAAACTGGTTAACAGCTGGTTACATAAAATAGTTACCTGCAAGTTACCTGCAACTAAAGCTGTCTTATTAGTAAGGTAGTCCTGACATACAGGTATATTTTCATACACTTGTTTAAGTAAGACCTACTTCAGATTGTAGTCTTGCACTGCACTAAATAAATGCTCCTGTAGCCTTCTTTTCTACCTGATAAAAGGGAATGTGTCACAAATTTTCCCTCCCCAAGCATAACATGCATACAGTTTATTAAAAAATGTTGACAAACAAAGATGCACTGGTACATGTTTCTTGCTTCTTAAAGAAACAATGTGGACCAAGCATTGCAAATAATAATACTTTGCTGCAAAAAAAGGAAGGTTGTTGGGCAGTAATTTAGGCGGCAACTACAGGTAGCTTCAAACATTAAATTATAAATGAATGAAAAATTCCCTGATCTTATGATGGTCCTGTAGGCTTGTCACTCAAAAATAAAACAGTGCGCAAGTCTGCTAAAGTGCTATCACCAGAATATCATATAAATATCCGGTCCTCTGGATGATACACAGCATATCTTCATTGCAACATCCATATAAAGTGCAATATTCACCAGGAACACCTTCATGGTGGTTCATATAACATGCCATTAACATACATAAACATGTTCATACAATGAAAGGTGTGAAATACTTATTGCTAGAAGTGGTACAAAAACTTTGGCAACTTAGCAGACCTTATAATATCCATGCTGTGTCAAAAATAGCCTATGTTTTTAAATAAATTATATAATGTACACCAGGATCAGTGCTGTACACTGTTCAATGGGTGGGATCCCTTGTGTTGTGTAACGTCAGCCTTACATCTGTAGTACCAAGACTTGATCTTTGTGTTTTTCAGCATGTCGTTGAAAGCATCACAATCCTCTATAGAACTCAGTACACCATACACTGCCTGAAAAATAAAAAGACAAGTACAAATGAATTACAGAAATGTGAATACTCAGAAACACTGAAAAAGAAGGGCGCTGAACTGAGCTTTACCATGCGTGTGGAAATTTGTGGTTTCTGAAGATCCCGCCCCCCCCCCCCCCCCTGTGTGTGACTTGTGTTAACAAAGGATTCTCCACCCACCAGAGTTCATGCCAACATAAGGTGCAGGTATATGTTATGAAGGTTTACAGTTCATTATATTCAACATAAAATATCATTTTTAACAATATAACTTCAAATTAAATAATTCTCCCCATATTTCCACGTTCTCAGCAAGACTTGCACCTTTTTTCTACATCATGAGTAACTCATCTTACATTTAAGGGCAGAAATCCTCTTTTATAGTAAATGCTACATCAGAACCTCGGGTACTAGCTCTGACAGGATAAAGTGTCTGACAAGATGGGTGAATAACATTTATTTGCATGTGAACAAGTTTTGTAACCGCTAAGCAGATATATAAAATTGCTGACACATAATGGAGTGTTATTCAGAAGTATTAGTAGGCGTCTCAATCTACAATGACTAATTTTTTAAACAAAATTTTTGCTGGGAAGCACCTAAAATTAAGCTTCATAGAAACTGACGGCTTTGGCATTTGTTGTCTGCCTACCTCATATTAAACTGCCTACCAGTCTTGAATACAGGGTGTTTCAGTTACACCTGCAACTAAAATTCAGCTTCTGTGATGGGATGTAATGTTGCAATTTATGTTAATTCATTTTAAATCAGTTTTATGGAATTCACACAAGAGAGAGCAGTGTATTTCGTTCAAAGATTATTTTCTGTTTAGCTCTGGGGAGTTTTAATGCATAAACAAAGCTTGCAGTGTAAAATGTGATGGACAGGGTTAGTGGAATGTATTAGAGAAAAGCCCTTAATTTCATGACCTCAGGCAGAATATTACTATGTGATAGCCACAGTATCAGCTTGGGCTGACAAACTCTTACCAGGTCAGCCAGGTTGGGCTTGTCACCGCCCATGAATTGACGGCCTTTACCGATGGCTTTGGTCCATTCATTTGCTGCATCATACAGGGACTCCCTCACATCGTCCTTCAGTTTGTATCTGGAGTAGAAGACACAATCTTTATTGAGTATGTACCCAGTGGACACCTGTATAACACCTATTATTTCTTCACTTGAAATTTCATACATTATATTATCTTTATTATATATATATATATATATATATATATATATATATATTTATATGTATGTGTGTGAGCTGTTTATATTTCAACTCGCTTATTCCACAGCAATATAAATCATAATGCATATACAATCATAATGCAAGCCTTACAAAAATAAAAACAAAACCAAAGTTCGCTAATCTGTTTGGAGTGAGAGTACACTTGTGCTTAGCTCACAGATCAAAGTGCTGGCCTTCTAAAATTCAGCTTCTGTGTTTGGTATTCTACAAATAATGAATTTTCTAAATATTCAGGTAGACTGAAACATTTATTTTCCAATTTGATCCTGAACAAAAAATATAAGAATATTGCCTGACATCGAATATACAGAGCCAATCCTTGTTTATCACTACATTATTTGTGGGACTTAATTCGTATTTGGGGATAATCTTGGTTTGCAAAATCAGGTGCAGAGTTTGAGTTTACACAAGACATCATGCCTTCAGTGGCATTATATTTGTAAATGGGTATTCTTCTTGATAATGCAACTATTAGACTTGACCCTCACTGTAATTCAGGATTAACACTCAGACTTGCTTCAACTTTGGGTCTTGAGTTTGTGTATACACAAGACACTGTGTTTTGAATTAAATCAAATTTCTACCCAATCACACAGCTTTTAGCCTTGACATCACTGCAATTCAGGACTGACACTAAGACTTACTTCCTCTTCAACATCTTGCCCAAAATGTACATCACAGAAGCACCAAGGTAAATGACTGTCAGCCTCTCAAAGTTACTGAAGTTGTTCTCCCAGTCACCCACATCTGAGAAATGTTTAAAGGCCTGCACAGCTTCAGTGGGTGTCCTGTACACATTAGGTGACAGCATGTGGACCAGAACATCATCTGCCCAGAACCTCCATTCCCTTTCTTCCCTTGTTATAAAAGAGAAGACAAAATACACTTATTTGCAAACTGAACATCTATATGTCCTTTGGATCTTATCAATATCATTGAGAAATTGCCTGAGTGGAACCACCCTGTCACCTCAGATGATGTTCAAAAACTGACTTGCAAGCTGTGGTACAATCACTAAATCATTGCTTTCCATGAGAGGAGGAAGCTTACTACAATTTCTGTGCAAGCAGACATTTTAATAAGCAGTTAAAGTAGCCCATTTTCGAGAATAAAACCTTTAATTTAATTAACTATATTTCTTCATTTTTCTCTCATTTATTATAATTATTTATGCTACTAATTGAAACAGCAATGCCCCTACAACAAGATAAGCTTTTATTTATTTAATATCATGTACTGGTAAAGGGAAACCTCTCCTTATGGATGTCTCTGTTTTGTAGACACCTCTCTTTTATGTGCACTTGAAGCAGTCCCATTAAATATACTGTCTTCCTCCAAAGATAATCCGCATTTGTTTGTAAATAGAATCTAAACTTAAAGCCTTGGTGCATATGATACATGGAGGCTTAATTCCCAAAATATTATCTGCTGCATTAAACATGGTTTGTAAGGTAGTAAGACTGCCAAAATATCAGCTGGTGTTGAGCGATAATAAAGGAATTTTAAGTAAATGGACATTATTGGTTTAATTTTCATTTAGATAACATAGTTTTCATTTCAAAATACTTCATATGTACCTTTAATATGACTTGCAACCCCAGATAACTAATTATATGCCAATTAGAATATGCATGAGGGCAATGAGATTTCTTTTGCAGGAAATGACCCATGACACGTGTTATGCGATCACGACCAGGTCTAGCTCTAACTCCTGTTGGCTCTCCCTATAGGATCCTGGATATGTATGTGGCACAAATGCAGTCATACCATGCCTACAATGGTACAGGTGATGCTCACAGGTGGTACAGCTGTCAGGTGTTCTCTGTGCACCCTGCCACATTAAGTTATATCTTACATAAAAGAATTCAAATTTTCAAATTACTATCAGAAATACAATATCAGACAGCCTAGGTTTTCTAGGCCGGGGGTCTTGGGGCCGCCTCAGGCCCTTGTCAAATCTTGGTGTTTTTAGATCCTCAATGGTGCAATCTGAGCATACTTGGAGGTCAAATTATTAAATTTATAAGCAAGGGCTTATCAGCTTTTGTGACTGTAACAAACAAAAAAATCATATTTGAACTTAACCGCTGAAAGCCTGCAAATTTCTTGAATTTATTCCAAACAAGGTATTACCGTTACATATTTGTGACATCCTACAGCATGTATATTGCCTACTCCATAAAAAACAGGGCTTCATGTTTGAAATATCCACAGGAGATGCTGACAGTGATGTAAGCATCAACATTTTCCAGCTCTACAATCTCTTTGTCAATAGTATCCTTTCATTTATGACCTTCAAAGCAACATTTATTTCCAGGATTATATAGAAATTAGCTCCCCTCCCTAAAAGTTTAACTATTTTAGTAATCAGATGCTGAGAAGGAGAGAAAGTCTGCCATTTAAAGAAGTTTTTTTTCATTGGTCAAACAAGTAATTTATTTGTTGATATAAAAGTTTGAACTTCATCTATCTGATTAAGTAATATACTTATGAAGCTATTTAATAACTGGAAGACTTCAGTGAAATATGAAAAGAAATGCATACTAATTCATAAATAAAATTATTACACCCGTTCTATAAGAATGTCTTAATCTGTTATGTTGTAATGAATGTAATCCTACAATATTAATTTTTTTCTGACATTTGACAACAAAAGCTGTTCTAAGTTTTGTTTCCTGTTGATTGTTGCACTTCACCTCATGGGTCACAAAGCAGGGAACCAGGCACCTGAATCCCTATTTGTGCAGATATAGGATTATATAGTGTTCAATCCACCGTAACAGCAATCTCCTACCATTTAATCAGCTCTAAACCAGGATATAACACATGCTGGTACTTGTTTATTTAAGGGATACACAAGGCCGGCATCGGAATTTGGTGAATCAATGGAAAAAACTCATGCCCGCAATAAACTTGATACACTATTGAGGCCAGATATTGGTACATATCATACACAGGGTTATTGGTTTTTCCACCAGAACTGTGGCTGTAAATGGGTGTGCAGATTATCTATGGTAGTGGATTATCTTTGGTAAAAGATCGTACTTATTGAGGATTTCAGATTCTTCAGGACTTCTAAATATTTCAAGAACTTATGGCTGTTTGTTATATGTATCTTACACCTGATGTAACCCTGGACCTAGAACCAAGACCTACAAGAATAGTTTTAAAATCATTAGCTTAGTTCTGATTGACACAAAAGGAACAAACAAATTTTTGACAGATGAATGTTAAAAACATAAAAAAATCCCTAACTTTTTCATTTTTTTATTAATGCTGAATATACAATATCATAAACTTGAAGACTGAAACCACCAAAATCTTACTTTCTTTCTGCAGGTGTGTTTTGAGGTTTCGTTTCACCATACATTAGGAAGTAACGATTCGGAAATTCAAAGACAGTCTTGCGGCCCTTTTTCTCCTCCAGAGCTGGGAAGTAAGACATCAGCTTATCCAGACCAACATTCCTGTCGATCATGAAGCTCTGCAGAGCACTCACTATTACTGAGGAGTCGTTCATTTGCTGCAAAAAAGAGTGTTATTTAAAATATAGTGTGACACTGAGCATCAATTGTGTGGAATCCTACATATATTGTATTGTCCTGGTTTGCAGATACTGTTGTGGTCAATTGGTTCCGTCTCGCCAATTAATACCACAAGTATTTTGTAATTAAATTCAACTTGAAAACCTTTGATTGAAAATCAATTATTTTGAGAAATTAAAGGTAAAATTCAAATTTCAAGAATTTTAAAAAAATTGCTGCAAGGAAATATTGCACGGATAGTAAATTCCTTTTTTAACTTTTACATTATATAATTTTTACATTTTACATCACAGACTAATCTCTTGTTATTTGTCATTAGATGAAATCAAGAAAGACAGTAATTTTAGTGCACAACATCATAAAATCCCATCTTTACTTACCAAGTAACCATCCTGGCTTATATCATCTGCCACTAATACAGGTACTTTTCTGTACTTTGACCATTTGATCTGAGTCCTCCAAACTGAGTTCACTTCAATTACATCATAAGAAAACCCATAATAGTCCAGGTAGGCTCGTACTTTGCAGCAGAAGGGGCAGCTTTGGTACTGGTACAGTGTAAGCTTCAGCCCAGTGTTGTCAGTTTCACTTTTTATCTGTAAATTACAGAGAATCATGAACTTTTGTTAATGCTACTGACATGTAATCATATTGCATTAGAAAAGTTAAAATTAATAAAAATTAATAACCACTCAAAATAAGACCATAAACATTCACCAGTTATGGTACTTACATTGTACAAGTCAGTATTTGGATTTGTGGAATTGGCATTTAAGTAAGTTCATTAAATTTGCCGCAGCAGATTGATTGAAGTATTGCTTTATGTGCTTCAGGCAACTAGGTGTCACCCCTAACTTAACGTGAAAACTTTACAACGGATATATCCTATAAAACCATACGATGGGTTTACGCTCGCCACTTGATTTCACTCATCAAGAAATTAGATCCCGGTCATTACAGGTGACATTTCCAGGTTCTTTTAAGGACGTGTATTAAAATACCAGACAATCATACACCCAGATCAATAGAAACTATGAGACATCAGGTTAAATTCACAAATATAATTCAAGACAATACTTACAGAGACACAAATGTGAGTGTGTGCGTTGATGTGTCAATTCGACAGTTCTTCACTTTAAAATTACAGGATATTTACTGAGTCCATGGTTTGTATAAAACAATAAAGTCCAGTCCCTTCAGAGATCTCTGGTTACTGTTTTGTGTAGAATCTAGCGTATGGTTAGCCCCATATAGATCTAGTCTTTCTGAGTTTAGCGATCTTCAACTGATCTTGCTTGTCAGCGACCCAGGTAGGTTTACGTTCACATGAATGCAATAGCGCTCTTTGTTTACGTAGAGCTTAAGAGTCCTTGACCTTGCTCGTGTAGCAATGGTTTCACGACTTACGGCGGTTATGTATCTAGGTCAAGCTGAACTAGGCCGGCAGGTGACGAGCGCTCTCTCACTTTATCGCCAATACGAAGCTCTGTCGGCAGCACGGCTGAGTTCTCATGAGCTGGGTCCTTGCCTCATGTAGAAGCTTGCTTCTATGCCGTTCCTGGCGTTTCAATGTTCCTACTCCCGTTCGTGCGTGCTGCCACCTCAAGCTTCAAGACCCAACTGAACCAACATTCAGCGTCTCTTCTTGAAGTCTGACGTCACAATCGCCTGTTCACTGTGTACGGCAATCCGGTTCTCTGATTGGCTTATTTCTCAAGTGTCCCATATAAGGATATATGTGACCTAGTTTGACTGTTAGCGTCACCATGGCGACCCACATACCAAAAATGTAATAATACACACGAAGCGTGACACGGATAAATCAGCTGATAGCCGATGGGATTTCATACAAGAATACACAATATATATATATACAATCAAGACCTGTCAACGCTTTAGGATGACGTTTCACGTCAATATCAATAGAGAACAGACTTCGTTAAACTATGATACAAAACACCGTACATATTGTCACCTATTGTCTGGTGACATCACCCCCTCCTTTTAAAGAAAATACACGGTATTTTCTCGAAACATCGTATCGTTCTATCTCACAGGGTCCAGCTAAACATATTTACATATAGCAATACATAAAAGTCATGTAACAAGTTGTCATTAGTACATGCCCACGGTCTATGACACAGGGCAAAATCCTGTACATGTTTAGACTTACCTGGCTAGACATTAAGCTCATTACATCCTAACACTCAGGCAGTCTGCTAAGAAAATCAGGTCCATGGTTTAGTTTACCTGACACTGCTTCAATATCAAATCTAAACTCTTGTAGAACCAGTGCCCATCTCATTACTCTCTTATTAGCACATTTTGATTTGCTAATACACTTTAATGGTTTGTGGTCGGTCTGAATGGTGAACGGTCTACAAGCCAGGTACATCTCAAATTTCTGTACAGACCATACAATTGCTAATGACTCTTTCTCGATGGTGGAGTAATTTCTCTCCCTGGGCAATAGTTTACGACTGGCATAAGCTACTGGGTGCATGATCCCCTCGTGTCTTTGCATCAGAATACAGCCAATACCCACATCAGATGCATCACATTTCAAATAAAATCGTTTACTGAAATCAGGTAGCTTCAGTATGGGAGGGTCTGACAGTTTAGCCTTTAGAGAACAGTACGCGTTCTCGTGTACGGGTTTCCAGTCTAGTTTGTTAGGTTGACCTTTACGCGTTAGATCAGTCAAGGGCACCGCTATTTCCGCATAGTTTGGCACGAATTTTCGATAGTACCCTGTAAGACCTAGGAATGCTCGCAAAGCCTTCTTTGTCTTAGGTCTATCAGTGCTCTGTATTCTCTTGAGCAAAACTGGATTAGTGGCCAAGTTGCCCGTGCCTACAAGGTGTCCCAATAACTCTAGGCTCTGGTAGCCTATGAAGGTTTTAGCTGGTTTAGCTGCTAAGTTTGCACATTCTAGTCTAACTAGCACTTCTCTAAGAGTTCTTAAGTGCTCGTCCCAAGTCTCTGCGTGTATTAACACGTCATCTACATACATCCCCATATTGCCTAAGCAGACTGAGTATTTCACGGCGCTGACACTTGCCTAGGTCAGCATTTACCTGAACATCTCGCTCAGTCTGGCGGCGCGCATACGATGGTAACGACATGTGGGCATCCTCATCAATCCCTTCTGGGTTTAACTCTCCGAACACGGGAGGCTCTGTTTCCCCGTCTACACCGTCAGGATCATGTATAGAATCAGGTGCGCCCTTGGCTACCGCTGCCAGAATATGCTGGGGCTCGTTTCTAGCATGGTACCGTTTCAGCATATTCACGTGGAAGGTTTTAACCTTATCGCCAATCTTAATCCGATAGTCTAAGTCCCCAACCCTGTTTACAATAGTATAGGGGCCTTTCCACTGTACCATTAATTTGTTCCGCTCCGTCGGGAGTAACAACAAAACTTCGTCTCCGGCCTCAAACCTGCGCGTGCATTTACCTCTATCATATAACAGTTTGTGTCTGTTCGCTGATTTGTTCAACGCCTCTCTAGCTAACGCGCATGTGTCGCTTAGTTTGTCTTGTAGGTCCAGGACGTATTGGTACGTGGTTTTAGTCTCGACGCTAGTATCTCGCTTGGTCCACAGATCCCTTAGAATCCGCATCGGTCCTCTAACGATCCTACCATAGAGCAACTCAAAGGGTGAGAACCCTGTGCTCTCATGTGGCACTTCTCGGTACGCAAAAAGCACGGCGCTGAGGTACCGATCCCAATCTCGCGGTCTTTCCTCGCACATCCGTTTCAACATTAACTTTAACGTTCCATTGAATCTCTCCACCATTCTGTTACACATAGGATGGTAAGGAGTAGTGGTGAGCTGTCTTACAGACAAAACACGGCTAACTTCTCGCATGAGGTCTGACGTAAATTGTGTTCCCATGTCAGTAAGCACCTCTGACGGCACTCCTAACCGCGCATAAATATCAACTAGCCCATCAGCCACAGAGACTGTATCTATGTTCTTTAAAGCAACAGCCTCCGGATATCTAGTGGCATAATCCATAACGGTCAGAATATACCTGTGACCTCTCTCAGACGCTGGATGGATCGGCCCAACCAGATCCATCGAAATTCTACGCCAGGGCTCATCAATTAATGGCATCTGGCCTAACGTAGCTCCAGGCACCTTGCCTTTCGGTATGGTTTTCTGGCAAATGGGACAGGACTTGCAAAACTCAGCAATGTCATTATACATCCCTTTCCAGAAAAACTGAGTTCTCACGCGGTCGTGCGTTTTGTCTATGCCCTGATGGCCCGCCATAACCGCTTCGTGGCCCATCCTCATTACGTCGTACCGTAACGTCTGAGGTACCACCACTCGAGATCCATCTTGATCTCCCCGTTTATCACTCACAACCCGAACTAAATATCCGTCCTCAATTCTAAATGGACTATCATTTCTAGCCTCTCTAGCTAGCCTCCAATACGGCGCTAAAGACCCATCCTCCTCCTGCGCCTTCAAAAATTCGGCCGGACTCACATCGGCAACTGGGCTTGCAACATTCAAGCTACGCGTCGGTATCTGTTTCTCTCGTGCAGCGCTCCATGTCTCCACCGCGGACTACACCTCCTTTTGTGACTCTACACCGTCACACACTATGCCTGAGGACCGCTCAGACTTCCACGTCGGGTCCAGATCATACGGATCACGCGCTCCCGCTAGATTACCTAGCGCTAAATCACATACAGCATCCCCGACCACCATTGCCTCGATAGTACCGACAAAGTACGCACAGTCCACATTAATCCTAGCCGTAGGAAATTGTCTTACAGACCCGTCGAACAACCTACACTCGACCTGGTGTCCGGTGAACTGATTCGGCTCCACGTACGACTCACGTATTCCTGCCGAGGAACATCCCGAATCCGGCAGCACCCTCGCTGACTTACCATTCACCAGCCCTTCACACACAGGTAACGAGATTCCGCCTTCTGTCTGGGCAGCAAATCCTAACGACTGACTCGGACTCTCTACTTCCGGTTTCACCGCACCGACTGTCTCCGTTTCCGCCTCGACTACTGCCATTGACATAGTCTCCGGTTTCTGTTTTGGGTTATACGGGGGGCTAAAATTAGTCCTATACCTCTGCTGATCGCCAGCAGCACGCCCTACTTGAGGGGAAGACCTAGGCCTCGACCGGGCACTAGTCTTACATTCCCGCGCCTTATGTCCCAGTTCATTACATAAATAACATCTGATGCCTCCTGATGGCTTAAATGTCTGACCGCCCGGACTGCGCTCAACCTCTCGCTTCTCTCTAGGCTGAGATACAGGTTGCGCTGGACGCGGCACATTATTGCCATAACGAGGACCTGCTGTAAGGCTGTGTACACCGTGAGCCTCCGTATAACTCTCGGCTAAGTCTACCATACTATCAAAGTCACGACACCGTCTCTCTTTCAAAAACATAGAGAGATCCCTACTACAGCAGTTTACGAACTGCTCACACATCAACAGGTTAACTACCCCGTCGTAGTCACCTCCGACCCCTGCCATCCCTATCCAATGGTCTAGGTATCCACTCAGTCTCACCGCAAACTGACTCGGCGTTTCGCCTCGCTCAGGCCTACAAGTCCGAAACTTGTGTCGATAACCCTCTTCGGTCATTTGGTATCGCTTTAACAAGGCTATCTTTAACTTATCGTAATCCATGGCCTCACTAACCGATAACTGTGTGTAAGTCCCTAGCGCCTTACCCCGCAGTAACGGACTCAGGTGTAACGCCCAATTCTCCCTATCATAGCCTTGACATACAGCTAATCGTTCAAATCGCTCAAGAAACGCATCTAGCTGATCGTGAGCCTCATCAAAAGGTGGAAGCTGGATTTTCGGGAATACATCCCTACTTCTCTCTTCTTTAACCCCAGAGTCAGACTTTAACCTTAGAACCTCTAATTCGTGGGCTCTAGCCTCTCGCTCGCGCTCTAATTCCCGCTGCTCACGCTCTAATTCCCGCTGTTCCTTCTCTATTTCACGTTGCCTAGCTCTTTCCTCACGTTCCTCATCCGCACGCCGTCTAGCCTCAACATAATCTTGTAAAGCCTGGTCCTTAAGCCCCAAGGCCTGTCCGCATCTAACAAGTGACTCTAACGTTTCCATGGTAACGCTCTAACCTAGTAAGATTCCAGTATCTAGTAATATCCGCTCTTAAAAATCCGTAAATACGTACTGTTAAAGCCAACCTAACGAACCGGCGGTATCCGTACAATAACACTACGGTAGCTCTACGCATCAAAATCTACTTATACGGACCGACGGACGGAAGGTCGGACGAAGGGTCAGACGGATGGACGGATGGATATCAAGATATCAATAAACACCATGCACCCATGATTACCATGCCAATCGGGAGGGGTAAACTTACCTGTCAAGAGACCCTACCACGTGACCAATCACAAACTAGTGTAGAAAAAATTATACCAGGGCGTATCTAACAACATCAAAAATTTTCACTCTAATCTGGGTTTATATCAACCCAATAATGATGTCCAGGTATCACTGAACTAGCATTACTCACAACACATGCATGTGTTCTAGCCAAATCTACAAGGTATATGCCGATCTTGAAACAATGTTGTGCTTCAGGTAATATTCTCACTGAATAAATATTAACTCCTAACAGTGGGGTAATTTCATTGTGCAAGTATACACTACAACATCAGTTTGGTGTCATTTCCAATTATTAATTCAGATCAACTCTAGTTTGAGTATATGAATGTCTGGTTTCAGTACTGTTTTCTCAGTTCAAAACTTCTGAAACTTACTGTAATAAACCAGTTTTTTTTAAGGCTAATTATATCCTGGCACGCTCGCCATACAATGTCACCCCTAACTTAACGTGAAAACTTTACAACGGATATATCCTATAAAACCATACGATGGGTTTACGCTCGCCACTTGATTTCACTCATCAAGAAATTAGATCCCGGTCATTACAGGTGACATTTCCAGGTTCTTTTAAGGACGTGTATTAAAATACCAGACAATCATACACCCAGATCAATAGAAACTATGAGACATCAGGTTAAATTCACAAATATAATTCAAGACAATACTTACAGAGACACAAATGTGAGTGTGTGCGTTGATGTGTCAATTCGACAGTTCTTCACTTTAAAATTACAGGATATTTACTGAGTCCATGGTTTGTATAAAACAATAAAGTCCAGTCCCTTCAGAGATCTCTGGTTACTGTTTTGTGTAGAATCTAGCGTATGGTTAGCCCCATATAGATCTAGTCTTTCTGAGTTTAGCGATCTTCAACTGATCTTGCTTGTCAGCGACCCGGGTAGGTTTACGTTCACATGAATGCAATAGCGCTCTTTGTTTACGTAGAGCTTAGAGTCCTTGACCTTGCTCGTGTAGCAATGGTTTCACGACTTACGGCGGTTATGTATCTAGGTCAAGCTGAACTAGGCCGGCAGGTGACGAGCGCTCTCTCACTTTATCGCCAATACGAAGCTCTGTCGGCAGCACGGCTGAGTTCTCATGAGCTGGGTCCTTGCCTCATGTAGAAGCTTGCTTCTATGCCGTTCCTGGCGTTTCAATGTTCCTACTCCCGTTCGTGCGTGCTGCCACCTCAAGCTTCAAGACCCAACTGAACCAACATTCAGCGTCTCTTCTTGAAGTCTGACGTCACAATCGCCTGTTCACTGTGTACGGCAATCCGGTTCTCTGATTGGCTTATTTCTCAAGTGTCCCATATAAGGATATGTGACCTAGTTTGACTGTTAGCGTCACCATGGCGACCCACATACCAAAAATGTAATAATACACACGAAGCGTGACACGGATAAATCAGCTGATAGCCGATGGGATTTCATACAAGAATACACAATATATATATATACAATCAAGACCTGTCAACGCTTTAGGATGACGTTTCACGTCAATATCAATAGAGAACAGACTTCGTTAAACTATGATACAAAACACCGTACATATTGTCACCTATTGTCTGGTGACATCAGGGTCTGACCTTTCTTAACCTACGTGATATAACGCTAACACAAACAATGAGGCAGGCATATTTGCCAAGCTTTAGGCTACTACTGACCTATACCATCATGTGAGAATTTCAGTTGCAAATGTTCATTTGAGCAACTAGGGTTTCTTATATGTTCATGTTACTGGTTACGTGCACATAAATTTGACAGAATTAAGACCATTGCTTATCATCTATATTCACAAACTTTCATTAGGACCTACATTCGTCTGACATTTCATACAAGAATTATACAGTGTTACACATATAATCACTCCCTTGTTCCTTACCCCTTCAATGTGAAGTGATTAGTGTTAGTAACTGATCCTAGACCCCATAGCACGAAGCAGGCCCCTTCCTTTGACCAAGTGCAGGTACCCCAATTGCTCTAGTGCACTGCATGAAGCGTGACTGGTCACATATGTGGGTGGACTGCAGGAAGGAGGCTTCTTATAGCCACACCCCCCCCCCCCCCTTCGTAGGAAGGATGGTCTTAAAATATAGGCTGTTGCTACACGTCCGGACTCGGACACTGATCATAGAGGCTAAAGTTATGGCACTTCCTATAAGCATGCACACTGACACTGCCAGACATCTTTATTGTTCCAGTATTTAGTAATAATTATAAATTTCATTTAATTTTAATTGTAGCACTTCATGTAGGACTTTCTGGGAGAATACGCATTGACCCAGAGATCCGAAAATTACCAAAGAATTTTCATAAAATGTGACAGAAGCGAACTGCTTTATTTTAAATTGACAATGACTTAAGCAAGTTTCAAATATATATGTAAACTCACAAATCAATGTTTTATTAAAACACCTAAATAAATGTATGTTCATAGTTAACAGGTTTGAGATGAAGTCCATATATGATATTTCATGAAAATGTAATTAGGCCTACTTGTAGTTTAACATGTTTAGAAATTGGCTTTATTAATAAATTTCTATTTGCATGTAGGCCTATAACTTTTAAGTGTATCCATAATTTGCACAGAGTATTATTCATAATGCCGGTGTATATTTGTACTTATAGTCTTCACTTAATTACATGATCAAGTATGAACTGGAAATAGTCCGGACCTTTAGCACTTGGGCAATTTTTCTGGCTCCAGAGCTCTAGACACTTAATAAAATATACCCTAGTCATTCCGGCTTGAATATAACATTCAGGTTTTCTACAAACAATGAGATGTAATGGCATAGATATACACATAATGGCATATTTTCAGTTAATAGCCACTCAAAGTAAGTAAAAATTTTTTGATTAACAAAAATATATGCTAAAACAACAGCTGGGGAAGGTGTCCTACCCCCCCCCCCCCCCCGATTGTGACAAGTGCCTGTGAAACAAAGGTTATAATATATGAAGTATAAATCACTAGAATACAGGTAGTCGACAAGTGACCACTTGTATCTGCTGAAAATTCAGAGTGGGATGGATGAAGTGAGACATGGACCGAGTGGCAAGGGGTAATAAGAGCGAGATGTTCTGCATATTAGCATGGATGTCTGCCACATAAACATGATTGTAGGTGGCACCACCTGTTATTTGAAAGAGACATCTATTAAAGATGTTTACAAATGCAAAATTTTAGGCAGATAAGTCAAACCACTCCTGAGATATGAGTGATTTTATTTTACGGCAGATGAACAGAAGGATGCTGGGCAAAATGGTTGCAGGTGGCGCCACTAGCTTTTCATATGATTCACAAAGAGCTATGTGAGATCTATACACATGCAAAATTTTAGGTCAATAAGTCAAACCAGTCCTGAGATGTATTCACATGCAAAATTTTAGGCAGATAAGTCAAACCACTGCTAAGATCCAAGGGAGTTTATCCCAAGACAGACAAACACATGAAGGCTGTGCAAAAATGGTTGCAGGTGGCGCTAGTAGTTTTGCACATAATAAAGAGCTTTGAGAGATTTATACAAAATTTTCATGCAAAATTTCAGGAGGATACATCAAACTTGTCCTGCGATATTAGCATGGATGTCTGCAGCATGAACGTATAGGTGGCGCCACCTCTTGTAAAACAAGAAAGCTATCAAGGATTTATACACATGCAAAACTTCAGGTGGAAAAGTCCAACCACTGCAGAGATACGAGTGATTTTAACCCAAAGCAGAGGAACAGATGGACACTGTGCAAATATGGTTGCAGGTGGTGCCACTTGTTTTTGTATGATAAAAAGCTATCCAAGAGCTACACTTGTGCAAAATTTTAGCCCGATTGGTCGAACATGTCCAAAGAAAAGTGGTTTAATGTGTGAAAACAGACCCAAAGATGGACCCACTGCAGAGAGGTAAGGTCAGAGGTCCAAGCAAAATGATTAGGCACCAGTTCACATGACCCGATAATTGGGGTCAAGTTTTAAAAAAATCAGTCCACTGTCTCCGAGTCAAAGGAGTTCTCCGGAAATGAACTTTGCAGCAGAGACAGAACCCGGTCAAAACATAGTATCCGCAAAATTTTGTTTTGGCAGATACAATTACTATAAGTATTATTATAAAAGGATTAATATTTATTACTAATATAATACTAGTAGTAATACTGCTACTGCTAATACCGGTAATACTAGTAATACTAATAGATTAACACTTAATAGTGATTGGCCTGCATATGTTTTTTTAATTATTAAGCACGTGTACCGTTCTAGCAGGTTTAAAATACGGCCTTCCATTCACGTCCGCTGACAGAGGATTTTCTCTCAGACGACTCCACAAGAATACACCAGCTCCACCTAGTCCGAGAAGTGTGCCGGCAGCTTTGGCCACGGACCATCCCTTGACAGGCGTGGTCTGGCTGCCAGACGAGAAGACACGTGATAAACACCCTCTGGTTGTCTGAGCATGTGTGCGAAGTAAACAGTGCATTGTTCCTGAGCTAAATAAGCCAATCTTGTTGACTGTCAGCTGTTTATGCCTTCTGATACACCGAAGTACCGTTACGGCATCAGTCCCCAAGGGCGCAGCCATGTTTCTTACCTAATCAAGTAGAAGTGTTATCGAACAATAAGTTAGTTTCGTATATGTATTTTTATTTTACCATTTTTATTTTACCACTGGCGTTTTGAGTATAATGATTGAATATGGGTCACTTGATGTAAATTTATTTACGTCCTTGTTGTAGCAATGAATGCGAAAACGCGGATAAATGGATAGTTTCATGTACAGTTTTCACCATCTCCATCAGAGGTCACCCCGCTACATGCTTTCGCTACGTACACTGCTGTATCTTAAAGCTATTTTATTTTGAGAAACCTATATTTTAAAAGTGTTTAATAGAATGAAATATTTACTTTTTCTCTTTAACATTTCTATGGGTCGTTGGCCTTAAATGTCAGGGGTAGCAGCACTTTTTGGGGGCGGCATTTAAGTGAATCCGAATAGTGAATTAGATGGCCTGAAGAGTTCCTAAAAAGTATACACAATTTAAGCCAAAAAAAAAAGGTTCTCAGACACTTTTTTTTCAGAAATCAGTGCGGGCGGGCGCTATTTTATTTTTTACCTTGTTTTGTATGTTTCAATTACTATGTCATATGATCAGGGAAAAGCATGAAAATAACATATTTTTGCTAAACAGGTAAAAACACTACATAAATTGTATTAATTATCTTCTTGATAAATAGAAATAAAAATAAAAATAAAAATTTGATGCGGGCGTTAAAATTGACACGGACGGTGCCTGGGAACCATACCTTTAATTTTTTTTTACTTATAGGTGCAAATTTGACCTTTATCAAAGATTGATTGAGAATGTTGTTGAATGATGTTTTTGTTTTTGGCCGTGTTCCCCAATTTCAGTTATTTCAGGAATTATTACCTAGGCAACAGATTCAAGCAAAATTCTATAAGCAAGCTATACAAGAAGAAATACAGATCTGTTATTTTTTTTATTTGATCAGGGGTCTTGCAACATGAGAACGCCATCAAGAATCTGACCAGTGATGCGAAGGCATGCATTTCATGGTCTATAACCAGGGAGAAACCCTGCCAAAAAGAGCATTACACCCAGCAGGAGAGTTACATATTGTGCGTTAATGTTATAACGAATTCTCGTGCACTTTCCTTGGAATGTTAAAAGAATTTCCACTCTTGAATTCCTCAAAATATCATGATATTTAAAACGGCTAATACAACCTAAAAGGCCCTTTCCCATAATTATTCCTATGCATATTCTGACAAAAGTCTCGTTACACTACAAACGTTAACACTATCCTGAACATAATTAATATAGTATTCTATACCTAATGTATGTTGTGTCTTTTGATTTACCCCTGGGTATACAATTTCTGCAACACGTTCAATATACGTATAAAGTATCAGTGTTACTTTTTAGAGTTGAAGACTGAAATAAAGATATTTTGCCTGTACCGTTATTAACGGTTTAACTGCATGGCCCACATACTACAGACAAATGTAATACGTCATGTCAAATCATTTCACTTAAATTACTTAATATATATAACATATAATATATAATATATATTTCAGGAATATAATTATTTGAAATTAAATTAAACACGTTATTGGATTTTAAACAATCATTATAGTTCATATTTATAATATATAAATAAAACTGCGCAGATTACAGAAACACAATCGCTTATTCTTTTGAATGAAATGGATGTGTCCTTGAATTAAAGCATTTATTTTGCTTTGATGATATTGCAGTCAAACAAAAAAAAATCAGTTTATCCAGAGATTTGATTTTTTATCTGAAAACATTAAACATGCCCTGGATACATATAGCTGATGAAATAACCTCACGCGTTTCGAGTACAGACTAAAGTAACAGAGCCTTGCTTGCTGCAGCACCATGCATTATAAATACTTAGTACCATGTTTTATACTTCAATAATTTCTAGTGCCCTGACTTATGCACTGGAGTGCTGGTTTACAAACACAAGTCAAAGAAACAGCTAAATAATACCAGGATGAGAAGTTGTAGAATATCTAATACTGCTCTTGCAACAATGTGCACACCCGAAAATCTGTGAAACCAAATAAATGGCCTTCATATCAAAGGTCATGAACGACACACTTCATCCCCTACATTCAGAGTTCATTGTTTTACCTTCAGGTAAACGCCTATAGATGTGACATTCTGCAGAAATACTCACTGGTTACAATTTATTCTTTTCGGTACGTTTACTTCATAATGAAATATACTTGTTTGAAGTTAAAGCGATCTTTTGATTTGCATTAGCGAGGAGGTGACTTCTCTTTAATGTGTCGCGAAAAATCCCTGTTTTATGTAGAATTCGATATAACTGCGTTGTCAACTAAAAGCATCTAACATGTAAATTTGACGTGATATGTTTCCATATGACCAGGTACGCCTTGTGTGATAATTTTAAAACTAGAATATGTTGTCGGTTCCAATACAAACCCCCGCCGGAATCAGACTTTTATATGTGTACACAATGCTACATCCAGATTTTCATAGTGAATAGCAGAGCAAATACTGGCACAAATTCCTATCAACGAATGGCTTTGTAAGACATCAGGCCTACTATCCGTCAGCTATCAGTATTTGGACTGGCCCATTAATAGGCCACCCCTATTGTAAAGTAGGCTGGCCTACAGCCGGGATTGTTCAGGCCTCACCACTCTTCTGCGTGCACATGAATGAGGCAGACGTAGGCCACTGGTCAGCACTAGGTTTAGTCATTTAGACGTGTTTAGGGGCTAAAGGATAATCGACATAAGGCGAAGTTCTGTAGCCTGCCGCGACCCTTATAGCACCCTGTTGATCACGTGTAACTATCAGACTGGCAGTATACCATAATGTTATGGACAGATCTTTCGGCAATTTTGGTAATTTAAATCTTAATTTCTGTGTTGTTTTCTGTTATCTGTGGGGAAAATCCTACAGCTTCAACCTAGAGACAAAGGAATCGTTGTGTCACAATAGAAAAAAGAGCTTTGTAAAATATAATGATGCTCCATATAATCTCCAACATTTAATGGATTGTTCTTTGTGTATTATTGAAATTCCTGGAATTTGCCCACTTAATTTCACATTTTGCAAGTGAGATGATGCCCCCTTTTTGCCCCCATTTGTCGTTAAATAATAAACGACTCATGCAGTCTGCATTGGTATTGGCCTGATAGGGGCTTATTAGACAGACTCTCTTGTGTCAGAGGGGGTGGAGTGGGGGTTCCCGGTAATCCAGTGTTATAATTAATGGTTTCTCCGAGCTACGCCATTGTTTTCACTACTTATTCAATGACAATAACTGTTATATGGAAGTTGGATCTGAAATGCCTATAGTTTCAAACGCAATACAGATTCATCAGCTCCGACAATAAGCCCACCCCACCCCTCCCGCTCTGCCTTTTTTATTCTCCCCTGACACCAATAAGAGAGACAGGGCAACCATATGGTGGCCCTGGATTCCATACTCTCGGTGTACTATGACAAGGCAATTAAGACAATTAATGCTGTACAAATTGGTGGCACATGGCAGTTCCTGAGACCACAACAACACTTACAGTACTGCTAAGGCTAAAACTATCTTAAGAGGCTTGCCTGAACTTCCAGAGGAACGGAAACTGTATTACAAGATGGATAACATCACGGAGATGTATAACATTGACCTATCGGGGTCGTTTAACATATCGAGAATCTATAGTTTTAATACATCGAGCATGTCGGAGGGCCCAAGTTTGCTACAGCAACACAAGTACACTCTACTAGGTAGCCGCATGCATTGCGATCGTTCTTGGCGTCCTATTGAAAGTTTTGACCATATATTTGTGGCCGCACGTCAACAATGGAATCGCGCATGCGCACTGAACTTACTGGTTATCAGTCCTATGGTTGGAGGAATGTGTCATCTGTTGTTGTTCCTACCATTTGATGTGGCAGCGATAGTAAAACAACACTGGTTGTTCGGTTAAACTTGGTGCCACATTTACAGTTACATGTACTTCGTACTTTCGTACAACCTGTTGTTAGTAACTGTTGTTCTGCTGTCTGCATGAAGCCATGTTGAATAAACCTGTGGTTACATGTGTTGTGGTGGTGACGTTATGGACTGTGGTCATACTGGCTGATATCCCTGGATACTGGCGCCATATAGGCCTAGCTTCCGTGAAGAATTTGCAATGTGTCTTGAAAATATCTAATTAGTTCTGAAAAGGATATTTGACTTGTGTTTCTGCTGGGGTTGCCGTTGTTCGGGATGGTTTACTGTACATTAGGAACTTTTCTTTACGCCATGGTTACCGGATGTCGGGAACAAGTCCCTGATGGACGTCCAACACGCTGTGAGTTGGCAATTACAAGTGGCGCCCTCACTCTGGCGGTATTGGCACTTCGGTTACCGTTGAGAGCCGTTATTACCGATGTGTATGGCCAATACCCCACATCATATACGATTTCCTCTGTGCAGACACGCTCTGCTACCAGTCGTACTGCCAATGATACTGCTGGTTACGGTCGGTGATTAGCGTGCCGTGTGCAAATCCATCATCCGCTGTGATCATTTTCGGTCCACTTCCCGCGACGACATGTTTGCCCAAGGTAACAATTTAAGACAGTGGAAGTGGAGACTCAGATTATCTGAACCTTCAGTAAATCTTCGAGACAAGTGCTTAGGTCCTTGAACATTAATTACGAGTAGAGCAACGCTAGAATCCTCAGCGATTGCCACCATCTGCATCCATCCAGCGTAGACTCGCACGGATTATTTTTTTGGGGTATTTTATCACTATAGTTACTTGTGGTAGGGATTGGTTGTTAAATCATGTGCGATGATTGAAAGAAACAAACCGACCGATTATCGATTATTAATAGGTTATTTTATGTACTTTCTACATTTACATAAAATTTGCTTTACAGAATGAAACTTAATATATTGACCGATACAAATTCAGTCTGACGTGTGCATCATGCTGAAAGTTCAAGGTTGTTGATGTTGACACTTGTTCGCTGCACAAGGTTAAATTTGATTGCTGTCTGCTACTTTTGTCCCGTCTTTCTATATCTCTTATACAGGATTAGAATATTTTTTTCTGGGTTATATGACTATTTTGCATGTGCAAACACGTACATTCGTTTCTGATCAATTATTCGTTTATGAAAGAAAACACCCAAAAATCGCTATAATCGATTATTAGGAACACCACTTAACTAGTTACCCATAAGTATTATAATAATCAACTGGTCAGTATTTTATAGGTACTGTGGATTAATTTGTTCGCGCCAGACACTCCAAAACAGGCCTAAAATGGCGCGATTTTCTACGAATCCCTGCAATTGATTATATATGCAGTTTATAGGCCTGCTATAATGTACTACGATCAAACGTACGACATTGTATCGCAGTGTAATAAATTGTTGAAATAAAATGCATCGTGTGAGGCTTGCTTATACATCGTGGGATTGTTTACATTTTATTACAATTTTCTCCGACTATGACTTCAAACAAAATGCTTAAAAAAAGAGAGACGGGGCTCTTATCGTGGTCATCAGTCAACTTTCCTAGCACAAGTCACAGTCGTTATGATTTGATATAGAACAACCGGGGCTAAATAATCTCCCTTTTTGCTTCGCTTCATGATCATTCTCGCTACACCAATTATTAACAAGCCTGCATGCGTTCGGACCGAAATCACATCTAACGAACCAAATGAAACAATACACGGTTACACACTTCCTGCACTAAAAAACCTGCTCCAGCAGGTGTACCTAAAACACTATGCGCATGGGTTACGGGTGCCGCGTAAAGCGAGTGCATGCGAATAATTTGATTAGTTCTTATGCCTTATTTATTATTCATGAGACAGACGCTGCATTGAGCGGTTCGATGAAGTAAGGTATCTTGGCAGCTTAGCAACCAGATCCTTTCTGGTAGGAAGATGATTTAAGGCTATTGTTCCCATTTATTCGAGTTGGAAGCCAACCCGTCCCGAATGTTTCATAGAATTCTTCAAGATGTTCGTAGCAGTTTTAAAAAGAAGCAGCAGTTATCATGCACGTTCGTATGAATTCCTTCCCGTTTTTTTTTTTTTTTTTTCTTTCTTTCTTTTTTTTTTTTTTAATTTTCGCGTCGTCAGCGAAAGCCAATGTCGTCATAGGGGCAAACGACAAGATTTCTCGTAGACGGCACATTCAGAGAGAGTCAGCTGAAAAATGAGGTATTTACTATTCCGAAGTTTTTATATATGTTAGAAAGAGAGAAAAATCGGGACCAAAAGAAGTTCATCTTACTTTAAAGGTCAGGAATGGTTGCGTCACGGTTTCATAACTTTTCTCCGGCCTGCGTTAATTTTATAGACCAGATATATACGCTTAACTTTGATAAAGTCATTTGCCAAAATAAATTATGGTTGATTCATATCTTAAATAACCTGTTGCCAATACAGAAAGTGTTTACTGACCGTGTATGAGACTCTTTGATGAACTTCTTAAAGAACCGAATGACGCCTAGAAGAATAAGCACATTAAACATGTAGACGGGGACTCTTGTATCGAATTGTTGTCTGGCTTTTAACCGAAAATGAATTTACCCTTATTTTGATAAGATATGATTACTTGATACGTTTTAAACAGTGGAAATTGTTTGTAGCTGCGATGTCTAGGTGTACGGAACACTGCTTGAACAGGGGCGGATCCAGAATTTCGGAAAAGGAGGGGTTTTAATTTATCCCAGGAGTACTAATGAAAAAAACCTTAAAGGGGCCCAATCACCTTTAAAGCATGTTGAATTAACACGAAATATAGCTTCTTCCCTTTAAAATAAATCTGTACCTGCCAAAATATTTCCTTATAACCGTTTGCTTACTCCTGTAGAAGAGCGTTAGAAAAAGATGACCGGCGCGATCACAGGTGTCAACATAAAGACGGCATACACCACCATGCAAGTTGGTCAGTGACTGGGTCAAATGTCAGGCCAAACATGCTTATATCCGTACCTACCAACAGGGCTATCATATGCACAATGTGCAAAAATGGTTGAAGGTGGCGCCACCAGCTTTTTTGTATAACATAGAGCAATCCAAGAGCTACAAACATACAAAATTTCAACCCGATCGGTCAAACGGTTCCCGAGATATGTGGGTTAATGTGTGAAAACAGACGCACAAACGCATTGAGGAAAGGTCAGAGGTCAACCAAAAATGAGGGCGCAGCAGTTCACATGTGACGCGATCATAATTACGAATTAAAAAAAAAAAATCTGCCCAGTGGTTACGGAGGAGTTCTCCGGAAACCTTTGCGGCGGCGGCGGCGAAGGCAGCCGCGCGCAACTGAAACATAGTATCAGCAAAACTTTGTTTTGGCGGATACAACAATAATAATAATAATGATAATTAAAAAATAAGAAGAAGAATACAGGCAGTCGTCAAGCAACTATGCCGCGACTACGTGTATCCGCAAAACCACAGAGGCATTGGTTAAGTATTTAAGGCATTGAATGTTCCTGACATGACATGACTCAAAATTTGTGGCATCAGTATATATGTGATATATATGTGATATGTGCAATTTTCACTCAAAGTAAAAGCACGGATGGACGCCACGTGAAAACGATTACATATGGCGCCATCAGTCTTGAGTAAGACATGGAGGTATCCAAGGTTTATGGAGATACACATTTCAGGCCAATACTGCAAATCACTCCTAAGAAAAGGGCATTAATAATTCTAAGAAACAGGGAAGGAAGATGGCGCCACCTGTTGAATTTAAAAAACTCTCCAGGATGGATGGCGATGCCAAATGTCAGACCAAAACATTGAACCACTCCTGAGACAAGAGCAATTTTAACCCAAAGCAAACGTACGGAGGGACGCCACGGTCAAACGATTGCAGATGGCGCCACCAGTCTTGAGTAAGAAATTGGGGTATCCAAGGTCTATGGACATGCACAATTTCAGGCCAATACGGCAAGTCACTCCTGAGAAAAGGGCATTAATAATTCTAAGAAAACAGGAAGGAAGATGGCGCCACCTGTTGAATTTCAAGAATACTCTCCAGGATGGATGGCCATGCCAAATGTCAGACCAATTCATCGAACAACTCCTGAGATATGAGCAATTTTATCCAAAAGCAAACGTACGGAAAGACGCCACGCTCAAACGATTGCAGGTGGCGCCACCAGTCTTGAGTAAGAGATTGGGGGGGGGGGGTATCCAAGATCTATGGACATGCACAATTTCAGGCCAATACGGCAAGTCACTCCTAAGAAAAGGGCGTAAATTAATCCACGACAACGGGAAGGTAGGTGGCGCCACCTTACTGAATTACAAGAAAATTCTGCAAGATGGATTGACATGTCAAATTTCAGACCAATACACTGAACCATTTCTGAGATATGAGGAATTTTCACCCAAAGCGATCGTACGGAGGGACGCCACGCAAAAACGATCGCAGATGGCGCCACCAGTTTTAAATACGAGATGGAGGTATCCAAGATCTATGAACACGCACAATACATGGAATCAACCACTAAGACGTTCAGATGGCAAACGCAAAGGATGTACGCCACGCAAAAAAAAAAAAAAACAACCCAAAAAACATTGTAGTTGGCGCCACCAGTCTCAAGGACGAGATGGAGAGATCCAAGTTCTATGAACATGCGAAATTTCAGCGTAATACATTGAACCAACTACTGAGACGAACAGATGGCAAAGTGGCAAAGGCTAAGATGTACGCCACGCTAAAAAATTGTAGTTGGCGCCACCAGTCTCAAGGACGAGATCGAGAGATCCAAGATCAATGGACGAAATTTCAGCTCAAAAGATTGAACCACTCCTGATATACGGGTTGTTATCTAAAGGACACCCGTATTCATACTCCAAAAAAAAAAAAAGATTGCAGGTGACTCCACCAGTCTTTGTTACTCACAACCACATAGGTGAACGAATACTAATAACTATATGCCGGGTTTCGGAAAGATCGGCCCAAGTGTCTCAGATGAGTTCTCCGGAAACGAACGCGGCGGCGGCGGAACCTGCATGAAAACATAGTATCTACAAAACTCTGTTTTCGCGGATACAATAATAAATATATACAGTAGAACGCCTGCTAACGGCCACGCCTCAACAACGGTCAATACCTCCATAACGGTCAGAATTTCCGGTCCCGAATTTTCGACCGTTATATTTCATAATCATTTTGTTGTCAATTACGGACATGGGCTCAACAAATCGAGCGGCCACTTCTGACCTCAATATCATTACACAGATGTCCGCTCTCACATGTTCCGGTATGTAATGAGTGCCTGGATAAAGATAACCACTCGACCGTGACTGAGATGTTTGACATGTAGCCAGCGTCGTACTACCTCACTAAGCCTCATTAGTATGCACAATAGTAAGGCATGTGTTCCAACCTGCGTGTATGTTTTGTTATCAGTCGTGGGAGCCGGATCTCCCGGTGATTATGTCATCAGAAAAACGTTAGGCAAACTGTGGATTTTCAAACTTTCTTTAATGTCCTTTTGAACACGTACATCAAACGAAAACAGTGCGGCAAATATCTCACAATTTACTCATACATGAGCCATCTTTAACCAGATGTAAAGAGTGTATTCTGTGAATGTTCTCTCTATTCCGCTGATACATCCGTGCTATTAGGCCCAAAAAAATTAAAGGTATGGTCCTCAGGCACCGCCCGCATCAATTTTAAACCCCCGCATCAAAAATTTTTATTTTGATTTTCAATAAAAACTTTCCAATTTTGAGCTGCTGCCGCTCCGACATATCTTTCAAGAAGATAAAACCATACAATTTCCTTTGTTTTGTAGTGCTCTTACTTATTTTGCAAAATAAAACTGTTATTTCCATGCTTTTCCCTTATCATTTGACATTTTTATCGAAACATACCAACAAATTTAAAATAAAAAAAGCGCCCGCCCGCATCGATTTCTGAAAAAAAGTGCCTAAGAACCATACCTTTTTTTTATTTTGGCCTTAGTATGCTTTGATTGATACAAAGAGCTTCTCAACATTTGTTCAAATACTATGGATTTACAATCTGTTTGTTATTTAATAAAAAATACTGTATTTGTATATATTGTTGGTAATTGTTTTAAATAGCGTTGACGTGATTGTAAATATTTTTTTTATTGATAAACGGAAATTATACTTATACTCTGTATATCCGTTTATTTTGTTGATTGTAATAAAGATTTGAACTTGGTTTCGTGTTAGATTGTAAACCCCCTATCCTGGTCAAGTCCTGTATAACGGCCACTCCTGTATTAAGGCCATGTTCGTCCAGTCCCGATGGTGACCGTAATACAGGCGTTCTACTGTAATTCGTTCCAATCCCTATTTTATACATAAACCCTGAATAGCTATTCTCCTATCCCTCTTAAATACTATAGTATGTGACTAATCACACAGAGATCACATGCGGATACCTTCACGACATAAGAATAGCTAATTTAATTTGACTTTTAGTCACACTTTAGTCACCATAGTTACACTGAAAGCAGTTATGATAGCCCACACAACACCACGTGAAGATTCTTGGTGTTTTAAGGAATGAAATAACGATGTCGAACATAAAACCGAGACTTTTGCCAGGTTGAGAGATATGTTGTGTCAGCTTTTAAGCAAACACTGTGCATTCTGCTGGATAGGTATATTCTCCCAAGGATTAGCGACGAAATGGCTGTAATATTTTAATCTGTTAACTTCTAGGGCCTGGGGGCACATGGAACATCAGCACTGACAGAAAGCTAAATTTACGTAATAAAAAGTTAATTTTATACAGAAACTCAAGCATTATCCAAATATCTATTTTATCTGGGACACAAATATATGATAAATAGGAATAAATTTATGATGTATTATTTCACAAATAATACTGTGACAGTTTCTCAAGCATTTGATGGAATATATGCAATTCCACACAATTCTGTACAAGGTAGCATCAGGATACAGCATTCGTGTAGTTATAATCACAGCAGAGTGCAGATGTGAGTTTTCTTGTTGATATTCACATATTAGAAAGTCTGTTCAAAATATCATTTAAATGAACCAATGAATACGCACATTATTCTGGCAAACTTTACCAAACTTTCACAGAACTCTGCTTCAGATACTGACTGTCAGTTAATTTATTAATTACAGCGGATGATCAGATGAGGTTGCTTTAGTAAAACAGATTCCCCATCAAACTGATCTCGATCTAACATTTATAACACGTACTCCTGTAAAGGCATTATTTTTTAATTGTTTTTATAATTTTTTCAATAAGGCTTTACGAGAGACTTAAATAACCCATCCCCAAAGTTTGAAAAATAAACTAAAAAAGAAGGCAAAACTGGGGATACCCTTCTTTGGCTGAAACCATGCACTCGGAGGCGAAGTAATTTTTAATTTCATAAAACAAATCTGAATATTAGCATTTGCATGCAGTGTTGTAAGTTAAACATGCCTGACAAAACCATAGAAGAGCTGTTACTCATAATTTTGAAATTAAAACAATTAGATTAGTTTTAATATTCATCAGTGAGACTGGCATTTCTAGCTCAGTCATTCAAATTTTAATTAAAAAAAACTGTTTGTATATATTTGGTTGAAACATCCTGATACCTGGCAAAGAGTTTCTGTATTTACCGCGCAACGCTGAAAACGGAAACACCTAATAAAACTTCTCTAGTGGTAATTCTCTTTTTATCAAATTAGTGTTGCTCTTCTTTTCATTATCATCTTGAAGCTTGGATGGTACAATGCTACCCGATATGTATATTATTACTGATTTTACAAATGACAGATATTATGTAAATTAGCAGAAGAAATGTGAATGAAATAAACAGTTGTAAAACATGAATTCATAATAATATCTGATTTAATTATCTCCCTCTTCAATTAACCTTAACCTTTCATCTTGTATTAAAGTGATTATAAAACCAGCCGTCCAGTCAGTCTGTGTCTAACTCTGTAACGCAAACAAGAAACAACATTTAAAAAAGATGTGTTTGCGTTACAGACCTGTAGATATATATATATATATATATATATATATATATATATATATATATATATATATATATATATATATATATATAGCTGTTGACGAGACATAGAAGTGTTTACGCTTCAGAACGTGCCGGGTTATACCTGATCGATGGGGCACCGCCTCCATCCCTCTTCTATGAAGCATTGTTAATACACCGGTAAGCTGATAACAAACACAGCAGTCATGGTGGATGATACAATAAAGATAGCCAGACATCGGCACTGTCACAAAGTAACACTCAGACACGTTGACCACGACAGTTTATCATGATTTGTATGCATGGACGACCCACCCTCCCGCTTAATCGGTCTGCTTAAACAAGGCGTTGGGGGCGCCCCGTGCATAGTGGACAGTTCTTCTGCGCGACACTTATGTCAGGAAAGGAACGTGTTACTGTGTGAAATGGCCGAGGTAAGACTCAAATATTATCGCTGACAGAGAGGAATTCTTGTTACGTCATTCAGAAAATAGAGTTTATGTTTGACATTAAGTTTTTCATACTGAAAGGTCACAACCTTATTTTCGCCAATAGGAAACAGTGAAACTGAATTGTGCAGTTTAACAGTTGCGAGGCAACTTGGACGCATTTTTTTTTATTTTCACGTTGCGGTAACTACAGGCGCTGGTGTTCCTTTAGTAGTTCTGTCCCGCCTGTGATCGAGATAATGAGCCCGAGTTGTAACTGACTAATAAGTGTTTGGAAGCTAACGATTACTAGTTGACAATCCGGTTGCGAACGCAAGGTACAAACAACCAGATTAAAATAGGAATTTCAGGTCGCAAAATATCTGCTTATGGATGATTGGGTGAGATTGCAAGGGAGTATAGTTGACAACTGACCTTTCATTTCTTTTTGACTGTTCAGAAGCAATTATATAGGAAATAATAGAAATCTGCCAGACTGCATTCGAACGACCATTGTATTAGCTGTAAATTATGAACATCTTAACACGAGATGAGAGCTGGTGCCTGGTTTTAAAACAAAGTTGTCTGAATAAGGTAGACGAACTATATACCTAAATAATGACAAAAGACAACGAAATGTTCGTGTTGTGCAGCGGCTTCTTGTGGAAGCAGGATCTAAGTATGACACACAGATGGAAACTTCGATTTCTGGTCCTGACACGCTTCAAGCTGCTGTGCTACCGAACCAAGAAAGACCACGATGCTGGCGCCACACCACGGGAACAGGTAAGGCTTGATGATATAGAGTCCTTAGGGGTGGACGCACGGGTGGATATCCCACAAAGCAGGCGGATCTATTTAGACGTAAAAAGCAGCAAGGCTCGATGGTTGCTACGCGCGTGCAGCGATGGTGACGCTAGAGACTGGCTGAAGCATATCGTGGAAGCTGCTGCTGTCTGGCGACGACGATGTCATCTTCTGTCTGAGCTGCGGGTCGCTGCCTTCAAAATGACGGTAGAGGAAAATTTACGGAATAAGTACTTGGTGCATAATTTACCCGGAACACCTGAGCAGCTGCCACGGACTACGTACCTTCGCAGGACGTCCGTAGATATTCCTGCAGCACCACCCCTGAAACAATTTCAGCGTCAGCGGAGCCAATCAGCCAGCGGCACCAACGTCCCAGGGCTCACCACAGCAGGTAAAGAACAGCTCCAGGGCAAGTATAGAAATGCAGTTGCTATGGGTCCTCAGTTTTCTTCCTCCCAATCGCCTAATGCTGATTTAAGACCAAAATTGTCTAGGAACAACTTTGCACGGCAAAACTTTCCACCTGTTTGCGGGATCGTGGCAGCTGAGATCAAGAGCAAGTTCCACGACTCCAGTGCACGTGCTTACAGCGCCGACCGACAGACCAAACAGACTACCATTAACAATCTACGAGACGCTTACAAACAACGACGTCATAAACCAACAAACCAAGAACTTATGGACATTCCTGAGAGCCGTGTAAAGGAAGTTCCAAAGAATGTATTTGTTCCACAAGAAGTCCCAAAGAACACTTTCGTCAGTTATGTTGCACACAAAACGAGTGTGGCGTCCACGCGTCCCTTCCCTCGGCTTGGAATTGGCAAACCGGCCTCGCGATCGGCTATAGTACCACTTGGCATCAGGGAATTTTACCAAAAGTACCGATCTTCAGAAGATGAAACAAATCTACCGTTGCACAGAAAAGATTACCATGGCTCAAGAAATCCTGTAAATGCTAATTTTCCGGGTACCAGCGCCGGGTCGTCGGCGTTTGATTCGGAGTCTGTCAGTCAAACGTCACTTCTACGCAGAGCAAGACGCCTTGGATCGTTTCGTAGTCGCGTACCTATGGGCGGCATTATCATCCCGCAGCCTGACGTCAAAGCCAAGAAGAAAAGTATTAGAAAAATCATCATGACCCACTAGGCACATACATATGCACGCACACCCACCCGGTTGTAGTTGGAAAATTGTCTTCTGCACCTGGGGATTGGACTGGAAAAAAAGACCCTGGAAGTTTGAATGAAACGGTCGAAAATTAATGCAATCGGCCCAATATTTTTGTAAAACCATCGTCCTACATGTATCAAGATTTTGGGAACCTCCGTTGTCTACAGATGATCTGGTTTTCCCCATATTTCGTGCCCATCTATGTATTCAAAAAGGTCATTGTCACCTCATATTCGTGTTTACAAAGCCAGCTCACCTTAACTTGGCAGGCTGTCAATTAGATTTACTAGGGCGGTTACGATTTGTGCCCCGTCAGCATACGCAAGTATAGTTGGACGGGCAGGTGACGAGCATAGAGACATCCATACAGCTCAGCTGCTTTTCAGTCATTTAAGCTTATGATTCACTGAAGCACTGATTTCCTGATTCATATAAAGAAAGTTTGATCATTCCATAGACAGAAAAAATAAGGAACTAAATGTATTACACTATATCTTTATTTGATATAAACTAGTACAGTGTACATCTCATTTTATAAATTGATCGCACCAAAAACGTATCTGGAAATTGTATATAAATTAAAAGAATACATGATGCATAAAAGAAAAACAAGAAAATTCTTTATATTAAATTGTTGTTCAACATAAGTTCCTAAAAAGAAACCTAGATTGTACTCATTTAAGAAATATATTTTCAAGAACACGACTCAAAATATAATAAAGCCAACTGAGTGCACATGAAAAACATACATCTGAAGAATATATACTGGAAAAGGCACATATAATTTAAGGGTTTTGCACAGAGTCAGCAAAATTGCTCCCATACTGCTCAATAATGTTACTCTTTACAAATATACATATATCATGAACTGTTCACATTGGAATGTGAAAGTGGAACATTTTCAAACAGCCCTGAAGTTATAAACTCTGTAATTGTGCATAGATATTGGACAGGTATAATGAAGCTTACGGCTTATCCTACCAAGGTTCTGCTCCAGTCTTTTGTGATGCAGGAATTTCAACAGCAAGACAAGATGGAGATAATTAAGTGTAATTATATCTATTATTTAAAATATTTTTATTACAAAAAGATTTAAAGAGATTTCAAAAGTTCATTTACACATGTATGTTTTATACACATTCACTTATTTCAGTGCTAAACGACTGCAGAAGTGTACTGTATAGACTAGTATAATTACATTAGCATTATCTGTTGAATACACTTGAGTATGTCATATATTAAGAAAGTGTATACTGGTTGAAGTTCACCTGGTACATAAATTATATAAATAAGATGAAGCTGAATATTATTTATTATTGACTGAGTCATTATACTGGTATATGAGGCAGAGAAAACCATATTTTGCCATATGCATCCATAAAGGTGTCATTTGTGAAGGGAAAGCTATGAGATTATGAAGCAGGGAAGAACTCAATATTTGCAAATGTCCATATCAATAGGAGAGAACCAATGTTAATTATTTTAGATATGAAGTAGGGAAGAATCTATATTCTTCTATGTATTTAGTGAACATTTATATTATAATCACCTTTTGATTCAAAGTTTAGGAAAACAATTTCTTCTTTTTCTTTGCTTGATCCTAGTAAAAAGGGATTAATCCTATTTGACAGAAAATCAGCCATAAAATACTTATATTAACGGCAGAGAAAGAATCTGTTTTGTTTTCACTAGGAGAAGCAGAAACAAAATCTAATTCTGCTGTAAATGAGGTAGAGAGATAACCCATTTTTGTCATATATTCGGCAGAGAGAGATGCTATTTTTATATATATTAGGCAAAGAGAGAGGCCACTTTTGCCATTTATTAGGTAGTGAGAGAGGCTATTTTTTGCCATATACTAGTATAAGGCAGAGAGAAAGACTGTTTTTGCTATACTGGTATATTAGGGATAGAGAGGCTATTTTGCCATATATGAGGCTGGAAAGAATGTATTATCGGCTATGAATGTCAGCATATTTAAGAATGAATTTATACGAATTGTGAATATTTCTTAAATTTTAAATTACCATCAGCTTTGGTTCATGGCTACGAACATAAATACAGTGACAAGGGTGCTGTTAATAAAGCCGAGGTAACCAAAGGAAGCAAACCCAAGGTACTGCAGCATGGCGCCTCCTATGGTTGGAGACAAGCTGCGGATTAAACTGTTCACCGCCATGTTAAGACCAAGCATTGCACCTGAAAACAGAAACAAATAAAAGATTCAGAATTGTGAATTTAATGCCATTCATTGATACTTTTGTTTATTGGAATGTCCATGAGAGGTTATCATACATTACTGAAATCAATGTTTGGTATTTAAAGTATAGAAAATAAAATAGTAATAGAAAAATCTGTTTACTGGTCATATTTCACTGCAGCAGAAAAAGTCCCATTCATTGATCCACTGGTCCTTGTGCCATCAAATTACATAATACATGTATTTAAGAGAGAATGAGATTTTTTCATTCATACATTTCATACATCATCTGGCATAATCTAGGGTGTAAAAGGAACCACATGGGAGGCTTTGGGTCCCTTGTGGTAATTTTACTCTCATTTACATGGTATACTGTTACTGTAGTGCACTGTTTATCCAGACACTGTTAATTCAATTTGTTTATTCAAAATTGAATTGTGAGAACTAAAAATCTGACCATTTATCTGAATTTCAAACAGTGAAAAAACATTCATATTCAATAATGACTTAAATTCTGATGTTCAAGGACCAACTTCCAATGTATTTTACATGGTAAATTGATTAAACTGATGGAAAGCTTAACAAAATGCCATTTCAAACGTTTATTTAGGGAAAGCTTCATTAATTCATGTCTGTCTATATCTGGTAAAGTCCTGTACTTGGCTGCAGGTTGGCAGTCATGTGGGATTGTTTATCTAAATGATCGTTATCTGATTAAAAACCCAGTCCATCGAGCTTTTCAGCTAAACAACGCTCTACTGTATTGAATCCTGCTTGACGTCTGTACATTTACTTTGCCACAAGCACAACACAAATATTTTCAATACCCACCTGTATCTGCGTCATCCACAGTTTTTGTGAGTGCGCTGCTGATGACGACTGTCATAAGGGTCAGGCCGACACACAGCGGGATAAGCACAGCATATAGCTGCCACAGGTTCTGGACAAAAGCCTATAAAACACACACATATACTGCAGACTTCCATCCTTAATATTATATCATATCTATTCATCTAATAAAATACTCATCCATGGAGGCATCAGAGGTGGACTTTGCCTTTGAATTTGTGACTTTAGTTGTGTGATATAATATGGTATTCAGTCCTAGCATATATGAGAGACCAGAAATTAGGATGAATATTTCAGAATTAGATTTATGACACTGTGACTTAAAACTATTTTGTATCTTCATGTGCCAAAAGAGGAGAAAGACTGAAAATGACAAAATATTGGCCACCTGACAATTTATACTCACCAGTAGAAGATATGCCCATATAAGGATGAAGCCGGCCCAGCGCAATATGGTCAGCTCACTAAGCTTTTTAACCAGGACTCCAATGCCAACTCCCTGGACCAACTGTTAAATTAAAAAAGGAATTAATGAAATTATAATCTTAAAACGTACCCATGTAATGTTTGTTCCTTTCTTGTTAAGCCCCTACCATATTGTGAAAACTTTGTATCTGCTGGCAGGGAGCAATTTTTGGGTGTCCTGAATGTATTAACAGTCTTTGAAAACTCAAATTTTGTGACATCATGACCCATGTTATGAAATGTAAGGCTCATTTTCAACCTGGTAAGCATATTAATTCATTGATCACAGCCCAACTTATTTAAAGAAAATTATGAGCTATAAAAAGTTAAAAATAAAATATAAATGAATAAAAATGTTACCCCTTTCTCTTTGACATTAAAATTAGAGACACTGTGAGATGATTATATAAGAGAATTCATGGATCTCTGACAATCTATCACATGTACATGTCCATGGGGATTCATTAGAGCTGTAATGGTACACTATCTCACAAAACAATATGTGTCATGAAATTTGCACACAATACAATGCTCTACAGTGTTTATATAAATATCACCAAAAACTTTCACAAACTAGAATGAGAAATGAGCAATTTTAAACCAAAGCAACTGTACAGATGGACACCACTTGAAAAAGATCCACATAGTGCCACCGGCATTGAGTATGAGATGGAGATATCCTAGATCAATAGACATGCATAATTTCAGGCTAATACGGCAAATAAATCCTGAGAAAAGGGTATTATTTATTCTACAAAAATGGGAAGGTAGGTTGCACCACCTGTCTGGTCTACAAGAAAACTCTCCAAGATAGATGTTCATGCCAAAAAGTTCAGACCAATACATTGAGCCATTCCTGAGATATGAACAATTTTCATCCAAAGTACATGTAAATGTACGATTGCCACACAAAAACGATTGCAGAGGGCACCATCAGTCTTGAATACAAGATGGAAGTATCCAAGATCAATGGACATGCACAATATCAGGCCAATACAGCAAATCACTCCTAAGAAAAGGGTATTAATGTATTCTACAAAAATAGGAAGGTAGTTGGTGCCACCTGTCTGGTCTACAAGACAACTCTTCAAGATGGATGTACATGCCAAATTTTCATACAAATACATTGAACCACTCCTGAGATATGAGCAATTTACACCTAAAGCAAAGGTATGTATGGACGCCACACTAAAATGATTGCAGATGCCACCGGCAGTCTTGAATACAAGAACCATAGACATGCACAATTTCAGCCCAATACATTGCACTAATCACTCAGACCAACAGATGGCAAGCACATGGAAGGAGGACATACAAAAATCATTGTAGGTGGCAAAACCAGTCTGAAGTAAAGATGGAGATATTCAAGATCTACAGACATGCAAAATTTCAGCTCAACAAATTGTGACATCCCTGAGATGTGGGCTGTTATCAAAAAGACACCCAGATTCATAAAGCATAATAAGGACTGCAGGTGGCGCTACATGTCTTTGTTAGGCTAAACTATATAGGTGAGTGAACAGCTATGCTGGGTTTCGGAAGGATCGGTCCAAGGGTCTCAGAGGAGTTCTCTAAAAGCAAAAACGCTGTGGTGGCAGAGGTGGAGGAACCTGGTCAAAAACATAGTATCCGCAAAACTATGTTTGGCAGATACAATAATATCATAAAACTGATACCTAAGCCAAGGCATAAGTAACATTTTTTAAATAAGCCAATCAGATGCAACTTGCTTCTGATCACAGATATTTCATTTATATGCCTCATTAAATGTGGGACATTACTTTCCATCCAATGATATAATATCTACAACATATCCATACAGTGACAACTGATGATATCAAAATAATATCTGAGTTTGCATCACAATGTATCAGACGACTAAGTATGTAGTGTACTGTTACAGAACCAGTGTTCATAACACATATGTGCCCATAATGTGAGGTTCCTGTGTATAACTGTACATAATTTATTTCACTGATAAAGTTTATCATTTTGAAAAATCAAATCTCAAAATTGTATGGAAACATTATTTCATGTTACATCCTATGTTAAAATAGGATTTTTAAAAATACACCATACAAGGGGTAACTTACCATGCTGATTATTCCAATGTATGACATAATATACCCGTTTTCTTGTGGACCCAATTTAAATGTATCCATAGCAACAACAGAGAACATGCTCTGGAAAACCCCAATAGGAATACCTGTAAGTAAAGAAAAATAACACATAATTTAAATGGGATTTATATATATTGCATCAAACAAACAACATTTATATATATATATATATATATATATATATATATATATATATATATATATATATATATATATATAGATAGATATTTCTTGGCACCGCAGGTGCCACAGTATCCCGAGACAATTAATCCCCCCCCCCCCTTTAAGAATAGGCCCCTATCTTCAGCTTCATATACTGACACTTGGCTAGCAACTATGGTTTCTTCCATCTTTTATCTTGAGAAAGAATAATTTTTCACCAAATATGGGGGCCAATATGTTGAATCTCAGGCCAATAGGGCAAATCACTCATCAGAAAAGGGCATTAATTTATTCCACAAAAAAACAGGAAGGTAGGTGGGGCCACCAATCTGATTTATGAGAACACTTTCCAAGATGGATGGACGGATGAACGTCACATATTTATGATTACAGACAGGCCCACCAGTCTTGAATACAAGATGAAGGTATCCAAGATCAATGGACATGCACAATTTCAGTCCAATCTGTCCATTAGTTTTCGACTTATAATGCTCACAGTACTGTCAAGTGGCAATGATGGGTAATTAAAAGGCCCAATAACAAGAATAGGACAGAAGATGGCGCCACCTGTCTTCCACAGAAGACAAAGCTATCCAAGATCTTCGGTCAATTTGATTTCTGGACCAATCCATGCATCCCTTATTTAGATATTCATGATTTTGTGTGATTTTCACCATATATGGCAATATAAAAGTCAAGGTCACTCTCATAGGAAAGGTCATGACCCCAATTTAAATAATGAAATGGAAAGGGGTCTTCCTCTTTTGGCAGGTGAACTATATGTGCATGATAAAAGGTCTGTGATGAAAAGTTAGGCTGAAAATGCATCCATAATCTTTTCAAAAATGTGTCCTGTGACCTTGACCTTTGACCTCATGACCTCAAAATCAATAGGAATCCTGTTTCATTGATGGGCCATATATAAGTCGAAGTTTAAAACCCATATATCAATCCAAGCTTGAGTTTTCATCAGGAAATGAATTTTTGGACAGACCGCTCCTGTGACCTTCACCTTTGAACTTGTGACCTAAAAATGGATAGGGGTCTTCCTCTATTGGAAGGTGATCTATATATACAAATAAAAGGTCTGAGATGAAAAGTTTGGCTGATAATGCATCCACAAACTTTTAAAAAATGATTGTCCCTTTGACCTTGACCTTTGACCTCATGACCTCAAAATCAATAGGAATCTTGTTTTATTGATGGGCCATATATAAGTTAAGTTTTGATACCAATATATCATTCCAAGCTGGAGTAATCATCAGTAAATTAATTTTTGGACAGATGGCTCCTGTGACCTTCACCTTTGACCTTGTCATCTAAAAATGGATAGGAGTCTTTCTCTATTGGCAGGTGAACTATATGTTCAAGATAAAAGAACTGAGAAGAAAAGTTTGTCTTAAAATGCATCCACAATATCTTTAAAGATGTGAGTCCAGTGACCTAGACCTTTGACCTCATGACCTCAAAATCAATAGAGGTCTTGCTTTATTGATGGGCAATATATAAGTCAAGTTTGATATCCATACATGAAATATCATCCAGAAACCAATTTTTTCTAGGCAGCTCCTGTGGCCTTGACCTTTGACCTTGTGACCCTAAAATTGATATGGATCATCCACTATTGGCAAGTGAGCTATATGTTCAAGATGGAAGATCTTGGAAGGAAAGTTGGGCTTAAAAAGCATCCGCAATATCTTTAAAGATGTGAATCCAGTGACCTTGACCTTTGACCTCATGACCCTAGAACCTATAGGGTTCTTACTTTAGTGGTAGGCCATACATAAGTCACGTTTGAAATCCATATGGCTATCAACACTGGAGATATCGTAAGAGTTGTGAGATTTTCAGCAAATATGGAAATATCAAAGGTCAAGGCCACTCTCATGGTAAAGGTCATGACCCAAATTTAAATAGACCTCATCCTATTACCCATCTCTCTACATGTTCATAATATGAAAGAAATCTGTCCATTAGTTTTTGACTTATAATGCTCACAGTACTGTCAAGTAGTGGTGGGCCGATCATCGAGTTTTATCGAAAGTCAGCCGGTTTGCTGCCACTTTCAAGCGCTCGATTACCAAAGGCAACTATTGATTACATCATAAGCATGATTTTTTTTCCCCGAATGCCTTTATGTTATAGGCTAAAATTATTCTTCCATTTATTACAACATACTGGGCTTAAAAAAATGAGTCTTTATTACCAAATTACTTCTGTATGTAACATGAATTTAACACGGTAGATGCGAAAACAGAGGACTAATAAACCTCTGTGAACTGGCAGGGAGCTGCAGAATTAGCGGGGAGTTTTGGAACAAGATGTACATTGCACAATATGGGTGGAATGGTGTTATAATGCAACATAAATTCTCCAGGTCTATGCAGCAAGTAGATGTCCTGGATTGTGGTTTAATTCTTGATTATTATAAATAATTAAAATGAAACTTTGAAAAACATATATTACTAATAACAGGAAAATATAAAATAAGGTAAACACTTCTTTTCTTAATGTAGAATTACTAAGACATGCGGGCTGAATTAAGAAAGTAAATTTTCACAGATAATTGCATATTTCTTTATATTTTCTGAACCGATTAATAATCGATCATCGATCGGTTTGCCCAAACCAATGATCGATTATGAGAAAGGAACCGACTCCCACCACTACTGTCAAGTAGCAATTATGGGGGTATTAAAAGGCCTAAAAAACAAGAAAAGGAAACAGGTGGCGCCACCAGTTTCTGGCATATCACAAGGCTATCCAAGATCTACGGATTGTTGGATCAGTTCATGCAATCTTTCTTGAGATATTTAAAAATTTGTGTTATTATCAGCAAAAATGGACCTGTTAAAGGTCAAGGTCACTCTCCTAGCAAAGGTCATGACCCCATTTTAAATAGGCTTTGTCCTCTTACCTAAATCTATACAAATGTAAAGTTTGAAAAAGATCAGTTAAATATTTTTTTAGTTATCCCGCTCACAAGATTTTTCTGCGGCGGTGGGGGCGGGACCGTCGTGAAACCTTAGTATCCTGACTTTGTCTGGGGATACAATTATAATGCACCATCTTCATATAACTACATTTTGTGAATTAAAATCTTGACTATATAGATATCTTTCATATTGGAGAGGACTAAAAGGGGTGTGTGTGACTACTGTGTGTGGTGCTTGTAAAATGGTTGATAGGTGGTGACATCTGTGTTCTGTTTTAGAAACTAATTTGAAAGGAGAAACAATGCCTTTTTCACAGATGTTCAGCTTGAGATTGCTGAATAATATTAAGTAAAACACTTGATGGAGAATATTTCCCTTGTGTGTGCAATAATTGGTCCTCACATGATAAAATGCAGAGCTGTACAGCATGACCTGTCTGCAAATCACCTTAGTAAAATGACCACCAGTCTATTTGAAACAACTTTTACTATCACAAAATAAATAATAACTTACTAAAAACTTCTACTCTACTTTTTTTACTCTGAGATGACTCACTGCTTCATATCAAAGAGTCTATTTTAGATCAAATTGATGCCATAGCCTTTAAAACCTGTAAAATTTAAATATCTAAATTTTAAAATAATACTCTATTCCAGTACCCATGCATACCTTTATTTTTATCAATTATTACACATAGAAGTTCTTTACCTTTTGTTCATCACATTGTTCATCATCTTTCTGCCCAAACTAAGCACTTGCTGGTTATAATTGCAAGGTAAACTGACCTTAAGGAAATACTTGCCTCCACCAGGAGGGTATACATGTGTTCATTCCTGTTTGTGTGCGTGTGTTTGTGTGTTTGTTCATAACACGATCATAAATGGAATCTCATGAATATTTCAGAGCATTTCGGACAGATTAAACATTGGTTACATTTTGGTGTGGAACTGACACATGATCTGGTTTCAGGAAAGTCATCAAGGAATATTCACATATGTACAGTCACTTATGCATGAATGAACCTGGGAATATGGGCTGAATTAGTGAATTGCAGAGTTTGGTGTACCTGAGATAGTTCTGACCAGCAGAAGTTTAGGGACACCAGGCTGCTGTAACAGAGACACCAACTTCTGGATGCTGAAGACAGACTCATTCTCTGCAAAACAAATGTACACTGTATTAAATATATGGAAACATGAAACATGAGATAAAAAATCACTTTTTATGATTATCAACAAGCAAATATCAATTTTACATTGTTCTTTAACATGAAAGGTAACACACTTTGTTCACATCAAATTGCATGGTAAAGTAAAAAGAAGCCTAGATTACTGTTAGAAAAAGGAAAAATTTCCAGCGGGAGGACATGCAGATGGGTAGCAAAGTGCTGACTAGAGACAAGTTGTTAAATGATATCTCCTCATTTTACAAATACTTTTGTCACACATTAAAAGTGTATGTGTATGTGTGGTGGGGAGTACGCTCCCAAGGCAGCGGAAATCTTATGCTTCTAAAGAAGCAACTGATTTTCATGCTGCCAGCTTTGACCGTATATGATATATTAAGACACCAGATGGCGGTTCGTTGTCCGCTGAACAAAACGTGCATATGATGTGACAAGCAGCCAACCAGATGCCAATAAACACGCCACAGGCATCCTGACTCCGCCCATAGCTGCGCTTCAAGCACCGTTTGAAGACAAGTTTATGTTCGAATTTCAATTGCTCCCTCTGCATTCTCGCATCATCGACCGATTAGATAGTGACATTATGACTGTGTTAGCGTAGCCATGTGTCTGGTGTCTGAAGAACTGAAACCAGCCAGCAAGGTGTGCACGTAGCCTTTGTTGTTACGTTTTGTTTGAATTACAGCTCATCGACATGGCATCCAATGTGCTCAAGGCCCTAAGTAAACCACGTCTATGGCAATTCTCTCTGAGCCTGTGGCCTGTTCATACGGTTACCGGGGCGATGAGCTGTCACTCAAAACAAAATGAACATGATTGGTTCCGTGTATTCCTCGCTTGGCCGTGTCTTTCAGCACAAGGTCTCATCTGATTGGACAAAAATACAGTGCTCCCCTCTGGTGTAGCAATTCAGGATACGAGGTCATAACAAACAGCGCTTACCATATAGGAAGTAGGCCTGTAGTTAAAGCGCTGTGTAAAGAGCGTAGGTGGGGAGACTTTAAAGTGAATACTTTATATGAAAGGTAAATGCTGATTTGGAAGGAAAACCATCAAGTCGCCAGGGCTTTATCAACACATTCAAAATCCTCTCCAGTTAGTTACATTATCCCATAATTCCCGAACTAATCCCAGAATTCATGACTGGCAGCATCCATCTTTATGCATATAAAGAGTCTACCAGTTATCCTGTGTTACTGTATATTGCATGCATGTTACTTACTTTCAGTTTTAGTTTTCTTGGTTTGCTTCGGGACCAAAGACATACACAATACTGCACTTGTTACAGATCCTGCACAGGCAACAAATGCAGCAAATTCCTCACTACAAAATACATAAGCTGATGATAGCTATACCATAACAGAGAGCCAACTTATAGACCTCACAGTATTTATTTACAATCTATATTAGGCCAATTAACAGCCATAAAACATATGCTGTGCTACCATTCACAAACTAGCACAATGACAATATGAATTCTTTCAAATAATTTGTTACTGTATAAAACAAAACTTGTATCATGAAATTTACTAAATACACAAGATACAATTAACATTTAGTCTCACTGTATATTTGGTTACATGAAAAGTTGATCTGAACAACATTTTACCAAACAAATTTAGTACTGACAACTACCATCTTAAAAGATCTGGGTAATATCTGAATCAATCACCTGGTTTTGGCTGCACAAGACTTTATGGAAAGGCCGGGTTCACACATTGAAAGGGAACAGTAAAATTATGAGTGCTTGCATCTTGCACAGAATTCATGATATGGACCTAGGGTGGTTAGTTTCATTCCAGAGGGGCACTTGAGCATGACTGATTATCATAGGACAACTGATGAGATTAAGGTTTTATAACAACAGTTTGTAGCCCACTTACGTAAAGTTTTTTGTGATAAATCCACCAGCGGTTGAGCCGATGACCATACCAATGCCATATGACAGGCCCAGCTTCCCAAGGGCGGCTGCACGACCTTTAGAGTCTGACATATCTGTTACGACCATCTGTCCACCTGTTGAAGTAATGCATAAACAATAACATAATAAAAAGATTATATAGAAAATAAATATAATAATACATAAAAAATAAAATACATGTATATGTGATTATAAATCACTATAAAAAAGGATAAAAGTGTGTCCTACAAAAACATTATGTTTAGAATAATGAGTGAATTGCTAGAGACCAATCATTTTGCTAATCTGTTTCTATAATAAATTATATTTAACAAACATTTATCTGTTTAGATCAGCTATGCTCTTACCTGCTTCTTTAACAATTTTACACATGAATTTGCATAAAGTGAAGTAAATTGTTTTCTTAACTGATCAGTGTGAACCCTTTCTCTCAGTCCCAGGTTTTAGAAAAGTTTAAAATAAATCCAACCTTGCATAGCATGCATAAACACAGAAGGCAGCCGTGATAGGAACACCATCGGGATATTGGTGGCAATTCCCAGAATTCCATAGCTGAGGGCTGCAGAACTGAAAGCCAAGGTCAAGGCTGCCCTGCCTCCAAAGAGGTCACCAAACCGTCCAAACAGTGGACCACCAGCAAGCTGAACCACAGCAAAGGTTGTCTGTAGATATCCGAACACAACTGGATCCACTCCCAGTTTCTTTGTAAGATACTGTTGATAGAATATAAATAAATTCATTTATCAACAGTTTTATTGAGTTCTGAAATAATTATTTTGATAAGGAGAAAATTTAAAAAAGTACAACAAGAGGGGCTTCATAAATTTCTCCTTAAGAGGACTGAATATGATATTACATAACTGTAATACATGTAACAGTAAACATATATGTCAAACAAAGCTCCATCATACAAGAGTTGCACATTCTACCATTTTGCCAATGATGCAAGCTTCATTGTGAAGGAAGGAGAAATACTTATATGTGCACCATGGCACGTATATATTTATGATTTTCTTAAAGTGACATGTTATATGCATAAACACTAACTGCAAGAAGAACCAGGGGCATGTCAGTCTGATAGAGCCAGGGTTGGCTGGCCCAGGGTGAGACATCGGATAATACTTAGAGAGGAAGGCATCAAACTTGCAAGCCAAAGGTACGAGCAAACATAATAAAAAAATTTACAGCTGATCTTAGGTGATGTGAATAAACATGACAAGAACCCAGGAAGTTAAGACACTGACCTACAGCTTTAACAGTTAAATTTATAAACTGACAAACTGAATGCTGGGAAATATTTTGTACAACAGAATAAATCATTGATAACTTTAAAACAAAAGTACTTGTAAGACACTTACCGGCAAAGTTCCATTTTGCACCCAGAAACATAATGCATACAAAAATATGTTGAAATGAGTTAAAAACACCACAAATCGAAATTTTCTTCCAAACCAAGTAACCACAGGCTGGTTATCACTTCCGGAACCTCCATTACCCATAATCCCATCTAATTTTGTATCATTTCCAGAACGCAGCCTCATTCTGAACTTAATTTTTGGAGACTTTTTTAAAGGATGTCTGGTCCCTGAACTGTGGCTACCTGAAAAAAAGCATGGAAACAAAAAGAAAATCACATTGACTGAGAGTCACTAAATATTCAGATTATATTTCATAAACAAGCTTTCATATTAAAAAAAGGACTGACAGAGCATATATCAAAGAGTTCAAAATACTTTATAGTGGAGCAATTAAGATTTGAACTTTGGACCTCAAGATTATATAGGTAGTGGGGGTTGATGTTACTGCATCGTCTCACAGCATTGTATACATCTCCTCATCTGTTGCTGTTAGGTCATAAATAACTGTTCAAGCATATTATAAATCATAAATAAAGACAGATGATACAATGATATGATGTTATTAACCCAATTTAATCGGACTCAATATTATTAGGCCCTGCCATATTGAGTCCGATAGCCATACAGTGAGAGTTTCTACAATATAAGCCACGGAAGATGCAACAGATCCGTTGCATCTTCTTTGACTGCAAGACACAGGATTACACCATTATAAAGCCAATAAGTATGTGTTTCATGGTTTTGATAGCAACTAAAATTAAACTTGGATCATCATTTTTAAACATTTACTGACCTTTTTACCAGAAGCAGGTCAGCGAGTTTAGTAGGGACAGAGAAGAACAGTCGAACAGGCTACTTGATAACCTCACTGACAGCCTCGATGACTCAAGTGATTGACAGCTAGAATTTTGTTAAATTTTGTTTCAACAGGCCAAGCTCTGAAGAATGACACACTTGCACAGGGTAATCAACACCTGTTGACACTGGTTAAAGGGCATTGGGTGGTGTGTGGTCTGAGGCTTATATTGCAGAAACTCTCACTGTATAGCTATCGGACTCAATATCTAGCAGGGCCTAATAATATTAAGTCCGATTAAATCAGGCTAGAGGTTAATAAAATGCAAATACATAATACACTGATGCACTGCCCAAGTAGTTGTTTTCCAGTTCCCTAAATGGTTGAGGATTGTATTTTTTTCTGAAAAGACATTAAACATTAAAAAATGTCAATTTAAACAAATTTGTTGATTAATTATCAATTTTTTTTCTCATTCTAAATGTTGATTTTTTTAGGTCGCCTATATTTTTGTAAAATACATTTAGATAATTTAAACCCCACTGTATAGAATTCTTATGTTTGACAGTACTTTTCTTTTTTTAAACGAGAGGAGCATGTTCATACATAAAACTATCAGGTACCCATACTACTGAATAATTTGCCATACCATTGTACCATTATAAATTAGTTCCAGATTTTATTATCATTATTTTTGGAGCCACTATAGAACGCGGGCTTCGCTTGTATTGAGGAACATATAAAAAAAATTGTCACCTCTCATTCCCTATTTTTACTCCTACTTTTCCCTGTAGATGTCCCTACACTCAACTCTTCTAACATAAACAACTACTAAGCATCAGAAGTCGCCTGAATCGGGAATCGAACCTACGATCTCTGGACTAGGAGCCCTACACGCTACTAAGTGAGCCGTGAAGACGAGATACCAGCAGGAGCAAGTTTTGTTCATTTATATATGCGATTGAAGAGGCATCTATCGCGAAAATGGGAAACCATTTACTATTTTAACAGGAAAATTAAGCTTTAGGTGGCGGCTCCGCCCCCAAACCCCCGTTCAGACGGGGAACCCAGGTTCCCCGGACCCCTCCTCCTCTAATATAATAAACTCCAGCTATGAGCAAAATTAAATACGGGTATTTTGAGGAAAATGATATGTATCGGCCTTTTCCAGGAAACAATTTATTATGTGACACCCGTTTTACCGGGCGTAGGCTGAATCCCGGTTTCTATAGTTCTGCCTTATTTTTTTGTGAGGTTGGCAAGTTCAATGAATGCAGGATGCAGTTCACAATAATTTACTCATGGAAAGTGAGTTAAAATGTACCTAAAGACTTAACTAGTTATTTTTTGGCCTTGAACCAGATGTTATACTTATATATTTCCTTATTTCCTTAGCATTGTACAGGTTTAATTTGAAATTTAACTAACACCTAACAGGCTGTACGTGGATGACACAGCAACTTTTTTTATTTTGAAGAATTTTGTGACACTGTATGAACGCTAAACTCAGTACACAGGTAAACACAATGAAATCCTGCGAAGATAATAAAATATTATCAGAACAGAAGTTCACAGGTTCCGCTGTTTTACGTAATGCCACTTTTGGCCATTGCATTACATAATATTAATAAACACTGAACATGTGTTAACGGCTATGGCAGACGATTGTTGGGAAATGACACATATGGAAAGTCTTTGCTTACCATGAAAAAGAAAACTGCCCCCTTTTGACAAGGCCCCATCAGCATCACAGATAACAGCATCCAGATTCCGTTATTACCTTTGCTTATGCGATAATACGTGAGTGAGTACGTGGATCCCTGGCACGGGTTCCATCCCGTGCATTCCTAAGTGGGGATGCCCTTTTGATGACGTCATTATAACAATGATGGAATTCCTTCAAAGTTCTGTAAGACTTTTTCTCAGAATGATCACCATTTTACCAAAACAGGCCCATCATGAGACTTTATTAAACCACGTTTAACCATGAACATTTATCTGCATTGAATGGCATGGTGTGTGTTACCTTTGGTATTCTATATTCGGACCAAGAAGTCTTTGGCCTGCCAGTTTGTTTATCATTCCGGCAAGCGCAACGGGACTTTTTATGACGTCATTTTAGGGACTCCCTGTGTCATGTGACAGGTGGGCAAGTACGAAGTACCTTTGGTGTTGCAGGTGGCAATAGACATGGTGAGTATCCTAATATTACGTTTATTCACATACACAACTGTATAGACACCAGTAAAGTTCCATTATCACTTCAGATAAAATTGGATATAGCACTGACCGTTGTATGTCTGGTCATAAGTTTTATTACTGATGTAGAACCGTATCAATTTCCCCTTTTACTGAGGCCCAGCGCGTTGTCACTGTTCCTGTGTGACCATGACCACTGACCTCGACAGTAAGAACATACACTGTGCATTAGGCATTGGAATGAATCCTGCCATTATTACAATAATTATAATTTTGCATCATATACTATGCTAATATTAATCAAGTGATGCATGTGATTTATAGTATATGCATACACAGTAATTCATAGTACATTTATAATGAGATATTATAATGTAAATTGATATTTAATAAATATTTATTATAATAAATATACAAACATAGTTACATATATATATATATATGTTTTTATTAATGGATTTATTTATTTGGAATTATACATATATATTTATTTATTATATATATATATATATATATATATATATATATATATATATATATATATATATATATAATTTTTTTATCTACAAAAGATTTATGGATAGTCTGAAGATTTTATAAAATGACAGTTTTTAAAGTGGTATCCTGACAACTGACTGTATATTTCAATACAGTTCAATTACAAATTTGTACCTTTATAAACATATGTAACAACAGACAGACCACTGTTATATGGTATGCATTCATGTTTTTATGCTGATAATTGCTTATGCAATTAACCAACATGTAGAAATATCCAGTTTAGTAACAGAGCTGTTCATTTTTAAACACAATGTGAAAATTATCCTTTTCAAATGGATTAAGGTATTTGATGTTAAAGAATGTTTGAACTGCCTGTGTTCTTACTACACAGGGGAAAACACTTAATTTCTTAATTTTTGTCACTCATGTACTCTTACTGTTAAATAACTGGTTAATATATGGTTAATCTGATTTCTGTAGATCTTTATTGTATCCCCATTAAAGAGTCTGCAATAAAAGCAGTTATTTTTCATGGCACAGACTATTTAAATGAGAGGGCGGGTCCTCATACTGTCCCTGCCAGGCTGGGTCATGTGAGTGCTCTGCCTCCAACAAATCAGTGATGATCACATGTATGTGTGAAGATAGGCTGGATGATGTAATAACATATTATGTAACCTAATATAGACTTACAAAGTGTTGCATACCCTTTACATACTGATAAAAGAATTACAGGGGAGGGGCATCTTTTGGGTTGTTTTTTGCATATGCAGTGTCTATATTAAATGAAAACTTAGTAGTGATCAGTGCTATTTCTGGTGTATAACTCTCTCTCTCTCAGATATTGTACATATATAGTAACTCAAATGCCTCTGCATTTGAATTGTCTAAAACACCTTTTAAAATATCCCTCTCTGATACAAGAATAACAGATATCAGACAACTATTGGTATTGTGGGCAGTGCTCTTCCCATACTGTTACCTTACCATTACTTATTACCTGTCAGTATGTGAATTTCCCAGTACCTGTATCAAATACATTTCATCAGTACCAGCCACTCACAGAAATATAACCAAACCTCAATAGGAAATCATTAATTACTGCAAAGAAAACTTTGATGTTAAGAAATACTCAGCAATTACCAACATCATAACATAGGGTGGGGGGAGGGGTAGATAAGGTTAAAAAAATAAAGTTTAAATTTATAGAAAATGTCTATGCTGTGCTACATGTTTTGCTTAGATTAACTTACTTAATAAACATACATAGTTTGGACATCATTTGGTTTGGTATAGGTGTGTGGGATCAGGTCTGAAAACCAGTTTTTAATAAATATGAAATACTTTGAATATGAATGCTAAGAATTACTATTTTCTACCAGATACAGTTGAAAGAAAATATACATTTTACCCTTGCATTGCCAAGTAAAGTTCAACAGACCAAATGTATGGTAGAGTGTAGGGAGATACACAACCACAGTCCCATTATAGTGATCAGTGCTGTGATTGGTCTCAGTATATACTATAGGAAAAGTATTTGACTTGCAATGGTACATCCTGCAACTCAGAAAAAAAAAGCTATGGCTGTCAGCACCAGGTGTGTAACTGTCAAACAGTTGACCTCCTGACCCCTGCTGGCAATTCAGGAAGAGAGGTGCCAGACATATGTACATGCTTGTTGGAGGACAGACATGAATAGCTTCTGGCCAGAAGAAGGTCAGGTCAACTCCTAGTCTGCAGACAAGCAGACATGTATCAACCTGTAAATGAAATTTTCTTTGAATGGGACACTACCTTTTAAATGATCTATTTGAATAATTAATGTTACATTGGTCAGTGTTAGTCCAGGGGATATAGGTCTTAGACAAGTTACATAAAGGAATATTTGCATGAGTGAACATGTATTCAGCACATCATAATTAGCAAATATCTCATTGTGGGAAGTATAATGTTTTGACCCTCCTTGTGTGTGTATATGTGTGGGTCCATTATATGCCTCAGGCACCAGTGTATTAGTCTGGGGAAGATTAGTTGTTGCTTCATATCATCTTCTGGTAATCAGCTTGCAATTAACACATATCAGATTGGCAGAAAAGTTCTGTTGTTATGGTAAGAACTATATGTTTAGCTTTCCTTGTGTGTGTTAAAGTTTGAAAAAAAAACAGTCTGGAGCCATCTCCAGTGGGGATTCACCTGAAGGGCCAGGTACATTAGCTTACCTTAGATGTAGCATCTTGTTTCTAGAACAACTAGTGTTTGCAGTGTATATATATGGACAAGTTAGTTTGATTTTAGGTCAAATAAAACACAGGTATAGCCATCATAATTTTTGCAACATCTACTGTTTACAGGATGAAACAGGACAAGGCCAGGTCAAGTTGCTAGTTTTCACCCAGTAGGCATGCTAGCTGTAACATGTAGAGTAGAATGAACTGTGCAAGGGCAGACAATTATTTCATGGGAACACCTTTGGTGGCATTAGTCCATAGAGTGTTGATCTGAGGAACATTGTGTATTGGGATTGTACCCTTGGTCAGCCTGTTTTCCCTACATCAGTGTCCAGTGATTACTTCTGTGATATGAAATATATGAATAAAGCACTAGCAAGAATATCAAAACTTGACAAGAACAAAGAAACCCTTTTCTTTTCTCTCTCTGTCGCTGTCTCTATCTCTCTCTCTCTTTCTTTGTTTCTTTCTTTCACTACCTCACTTTCTTTATCTCTTTCTCTCTTTTCTTTTTAATTTCTCTTTCCTTATCTTTTCTCTCTCTGTCCCTGCCTCTGTCTGTGTCTCTATCTCTCTTTCTTTTTTCTTTCTTTCTCTCTTTCACTATCTCACTTTCTTTATCTCTTTCTCTCTCTCCTTTTTCATTTCTCTTCCCTTTTCTTTTCTCTCTCTCTGTCTCTGTCTCCATCTCTCTTTCTTTTTTTCTTTCTTTCTCTCTTTCTCTACCTCACTTTCTTTATCCCTTTCTCTCTTTCCTTTTTCTTTTCTCTTCCCTTTTCTTTTCTCTCTCTGTCTCTTTCTCTTTTTGTCTTTCTTTCATTCTCTTTATTTTCTCTCTCTCTTTCCATCCCAGTGGATGGACATGGAACCTTGGCAAGAAAATTAACTGAAAGCTGCAAACACTAAATAGATAAATTTTAGTATTATCTATATTATTTTAATTTTTTTATTATTAATTTTTAAAAGATCAGTAACACTTTAGGAGTGTATTATGCATAATTTGGTTGTACATTGGAACAAATAACACTGCTGATTTAAAGTATCTAAGCAAGACAAGAAATGATCTAGAGGAAAGGTGGACAGTGTCTCAGATATCCAATGTTATTCATAACAGTAATACATGGTCAGTGTGAACTGTGAAGTCAAATACATGTGACACCTTTAGTGTACAGTGTGGTTTGGTGCAGTTAGTTTTCAGGGCAATTTCTCTATTTTTTTTAGAACTGGTGTTTGCTAAATGATTTATTACTTCAATTTGATGTTAATGTATACTTTTCCTATGGTAGCTTTAGGAATTCAGTATGGTGCATTCAGCGAATACTGCATTGTATGCTGCAACCATTGTACACATTATTTTACCTGCCTGCCAGTACTGTTGTACTCTCCATGTCATATCCTTGTATGACCTTTACCCTCAGGGAACCCAGGGAGTAGGTATTATCATGCCCAAGGTGTGTGTTTGCTTTTAGCACAGTGAGGACCTGATAGACTGTTTGATCAGTAAGGCCTGTGTCATTTAATACTTATCACACTCAGATGTTTAGTGGACATTTGCTAAGTCCTGATCTGGGCACTGTTTGTTGGGAGGACAGCAGTGTAGGAGCTATATTTATATAAATATTGATTTAATGATTTATAACTACAATTATATATATATACATATATATATATATATATATATATATATATATATATATATATATATATATATATATATATAATTTGAATATGTAATATAAAATTGATAATAATTTAAATATTTCATTACATTTACATTTATAATTATTATAAAAAAATAAGAAAACTGAAAAAATAGTTCATCTTTTAACATTAAAATGTCAGCATTGAAAAGAAAAAAATTTATCAAGTTAGACAAAGCAAAGTCTGTATTTCTGCAAAAAGTAAATAAACATTAATTACATACTGAACATGATGAAAATGAAAACTCTGTTAATAAATTTAAAGGACAGAGGCATCACAGTTGTTGAACACACATGCTTTTCAGTTTATATGTTAATGATTCAGTATATTTTGTTAGATAGTTAGATACACATAACCCAGAGAAGTTACACTTATAAAGACACATTTTATTCTGAGATTTATTGATCATTTTAATTTTTTTATAGTCCGTTCCAGCACCCCTGTCCACCTGTTTTTAGCTCAGCTGACTATAAATCATCTGAGCGATAATCGTAGTCCATTGTCCATCATCCATCTGTCCGTCAGTCTGTTAGACTAGCACATTTTAAAACCATTTCCTAGACCTAGGAATAAAAAACTTAGCATACTGTAAGATTTCCATAAGCTCTCCTACCACACTGAAAACTGGGTCACTGAGACTTTTTCCTTCAAGAACTTATGGAAAAACCTCAAATTTCCATTAAAAACCTATTATCACACTTCAGAACTACCTAATATCAAAACTACTGACCTGTTTTTCTTATTATATACCAGAAGTATTTTCCTGTATATTTCCTTTATACATGCCAGAAATTAAGTCCATTACGTGTAATTCCTTTAAGTTACTGGCCCGAACATAATGGTCTTTGTGAAAATCAAGTAAAATATTTACTCCCCTAAAATGAAAATTTTTGAAGATAGAGACTTTTTTCTCAAGTACATAACTTTTCTTTAATTAAGATTCAATTGTATACCCAAAATTAGATATGAATTTGGTAAATTTTTAAAGTTATTAGCATAAACATAAAATCAGTACCTTAAATTTTGCCTAATTTTGACCATGGCACATTTTCTTTTCTTTGACTTCTGTTGATTTAATTTTCACAGTTTACATATGGATTTCATTTTTTTAAACATGAAATTTCAAAGGCATTGACTGAAAAGAGTAGCTTTATTCAAGTTTATAAACACCCTGTCAAGTGTTGTTTATATCAAGCCACTTGCCAGTACAGTGAGTTAAATGTAACCCTCACCTGTGTTATGTAACCCACTCCAGACAGCTGCCTTGGCTCAGCATGGCTTATCTTCCACTCAGTCCTTCCCCCCCCCCTCCAAGAATGATGCATAAACTAGGTGATTGTTATAATTTTCTATATTTGATTCATTCTTATTAGCTCAGCTGACTGAAAGTCATCTGAGCTATAGGGATCACTCTTTGTCCGTCGTCTGTCTGTCTGTCTGTCCGTCTGTCTGTCCGTCTGTCTGTCCGTTAACCAGGCACAAATCGTAACCACTGGACCTGGAATCTTCTAACTTGACATCCAGGAAGTACCATGAAAAATCTCCTTGGAAACCTGAAATTAGGTCTCTGTTACCCCTAACCTCTGAGCTATGGGGCTCCGAAGTACCCCCCTGAAAAGTAAATAATTTCATACAAAAACTTCAATATCTCATTAACTACTTGACTGATGGTCATGATTTTTGGCATCAGTTCCTGAAGACTGGTGGCGCCACCTGTATTTTTCGATTTTTTACGAATTTTTTTCTCTATTTTTGAGACCTTTAAAAATGTGAACATCTGTTAACAAGGCACAAATCGTAACGACTGGACTTAGAATCTTCATTCTCGACACACTGAGAGACCTATGAAAAGTCTCCATGGAAACCAGAAATTAGGTCTCTGTTACCCATATCCTTCGAGCTATGGGGCCCCAAAGTACCCCCCAGAAAAGTCCAAAATTTCATACAAAAATTTCAATATCTCATTAACTACTTGACTGATGGTCATGATTTTTGGCATACATATTGATCATGAGAGGTTCCATCAGTTCCTGAAGACTGGTGGCGCCACCTGTATTTTTCGATTTTTTACGAATTTTTTTCTCTATTTTTGAGACCTTTAAAAATGTGAACATCTGTTAACAAGGCACAAATCGTAACGACTGGACTTAGAATCTTCATTCTCGACACACTGAGAGATCTATGAAAAGTCTCCATGGAAACCAGAAATTAGGTCTCTGTTACCCATATCCTTCCAGCTATGGGGCCCCAAACTACCCCCCAGAAAAGTAAAAAATTTCATACAAAAACTTCAATATCTCATTAAATACTTGGCTGATGGTCATGATTTTTGGCATACATATTGATCGTGAGATGTTCCATCACTTCCTGCAGACTGGTGGCGCCACCTGTATCGTTCAATTTTTTACGAATTTTTTTCTCTATTTTTGAGACCTTTCAAAATGTAAACATCTGTTAACAAGGCACAAATCGTAAAGACTGGACCTAGAATCTTAATTCTTGACACACTGTGAGGTCCATGAAAAATATCCTTGGAAACCAGAAATTAGGTCTCTGTTAACCATATCCTTCGAGCTATGGGGCCCTTAAGTACCCCCCCCCCCCCCCAGAGTAGTCAAAAATTTCATACAAAAACTTCAATATCTCAATAACTACATCACTGATGGTCATGATTTTTGGCATACATATTGATCATTAGATGTTCCATCAGTTCCTGCAGACTTGTGGCCCAACTGTATTGTTCGATTTTTTATGATTTTTTCCTCTATTTTTGTGACCTTTGAGGATGCTGTCATCTGTTAACGTGGCACAAATCATAACGAATGGACCTAGAATCTTCATTCTCAACACACTGATAGACCTATGAAAAGTCTCCATGGAAACCAGAAATTAGGTCTCTGTTACCCATATTCTTCGAGCTATGGAGCCCCAAATTACCCCCAAGAAAAGTAAAAAATTTCATACAAAAACTTCAATATCTCATTAACTACTTGACTGATGGTCATGATTTGTGGCATAACTATTGATCATGAGATGTGTCATCACTTCCTGCAGACTGGTGGTGCCACCTTTATCGTTCGTTTTTTTACGATTTTTTCCTCTATTTTTGAGACCTTTAAGGATGCTGTCATCTGTTAGCATGGCACAAATCGTAACAACTGGACCTAGAATCTTCATTCTTGACACACTGAGAGGTCCATGAAAAATATCCTTGGAAACCAGAAATTAGGTCTCTGTTAACCATATCCTTTGAGCTATTGGGCCCCAAAGTACCCCCCCCCCTCCCCAGAGTAGTCAAAAATTTCATACAAAAACTTCAATATCTCAATAACTACATCACTGAAGGTCATGATTTTTGGCATACATATTGATTATGAGATGTTCCATCAGTTCCTGCAGACTTGTGGCGCCACCTGTATTGTTCGATTTTTTACGATTTTTTCCTCTGTTTTTGAGACCTTTAAGGATGCTGTCATCTGTTAACGTGGCACAAATCATAATGACTGGACCTAGAATCTTCATTCTCGACACACTGAGAGACCTATGAAAAGTCTCCATGGAAACCAATATTAGGTCTCTGTTACCCATATTCTTCGAGCTAAGGAGCCCTAAAGTACCCCCAAGAAAAGTAAAAAATTTCATACAAAAACTTCAATATCTCATTAACTACATCACTGATGGTCATGATTTGTGGCATAACTATTGATCATGAGATGTGTCATCTGTTCCTGCAGACTGGTGGCGCCACCTGTATCGTTCGATTTTTTACGATTTTTTCCTCTATTTTTGAGACCTTTAAGGATGCTGTCATCTGTTAGCATGGCACAAATCGTAACGACTGGACCTAGAATCTTCATTCTCGACACACTAGAAGACATATGAAAAGTCTCCATGGAACCAGAAATAAGGTCTCTGTTACCCATATCCTTCGAGCTATGGGGCCCCAAAGTACCCCCCCAAAGTTGTCAAAAATTTCATACAAAAACTTCAATATCTCAATAACTACATCACTGATGGTCATGATTTTTGGCATACATATTGATTATGAGATGTTCCATCAGTTCCTGCAGACTGGTGGCGCCACCTATATTGTTTGGTTTTTTTACGATTTCTTCCTCTATTTTTGAGACCTTTAAGGATGCTGTCATCTGTAAGCATGGCACAAATCGTAACGACTGGACCTAGAATCTTCATTCTCAATACACTGAGAGACCTATGAAAAGTCTCCATGGAAACCAGAAATTAGGTCTCTGTTACCCATATTCTTCGAGCTATGAGACCCCAAAGTACCCCCCAGAGTAGTCAAAAATTTCATACAAAATCTTCAATATCTCAATAACTACATCACTGATGGTCATGATTTGTGGCATAACTATTGATCAAGAGGTGTTCCATCAGTTCCTGCAGACTGGTGGCACAACCTGTATTAGTCCGGGGTTTTTTTTTACGAATGTTTTATCTATTTTTGAGACCTTTAAAGATATGAACATCTGTTAACAGGGCACAAATCATAAAAACTGGACCTAGAATCTTCATTCTTGACACACAGGGAGACCCATGAAAATTCTCCATGGAAACCTGAAATTAGGTCTCTGTTACCCATATTCTTTAGGCTGCATGGCTCCAAAATACCCCCCAGAATAATGGAAAATTTTATACAAAAAGTGCAGTATATAAATAACTACAACACTGATGGTCATGATTTTTGGCATACATATTGATCATGAGCTGTTCCATCAGTTTCTGCAGAGAGGGTGCGCCACCTCTATTTTTTTCAAATTTTACGAATTTTTTTTCTCTTTTTTCGAGACCTTTGAAGATGTGGCCATCTGTTAACAGGGCACAAATCGTAACGACTACACCTAGAATCTTCTCTCTTGACATGCAGGGAGGCCCATAAAAAGTCTCTTTGGAAACCTGAAATTAGGTCTCTGTTACCCATAACCTTTGAGCTATGGGGCTCCGAAGTACCCCCCAGAATAATGGAAAATTTGATACAAAAGCTCAAGTATCTAAACAACTATTGCAGTGATCACCATGATTCTTTGCATGGATATTGATCATGGAATGTGTCATCAGTTTCTGCAGTATGGTGGCGCCACCTGTATTTTTTTTTATTTTTACGAATTTTTTTCTCTATTTTTGAGACCTCATAAGATGCGGTCATCTGTTAACATGGCACAAATCTTAACAACTGGACCTAGAATCTTCTCTCTTGACATGCTGAGAGGCCCATGAAAAGTCTCCTTACAAACTTGAAATTAGGTCTCTGTTACCCATAACCTCTGAGCTATGGGGCTCCGAAGTACCCCCCAGAATAATGGAAAATTTGATACAAAAGCTCAAGTATCTGAACAATTATTATATTGATCACCATGATTCTTTGCATGGATATTGATCATGATATGTTTCATCAGTTTCTGCATTCTGGTGGCGCCACCTGTATTTTTTCGATTTTTTAAAGTTTTTTTTCTCTATTTTTGAAACCTTTTAAAATTTGGTCATCTGTTAACAGGGCACAAATCATATCAACTGGACCTAGAATCTTCTGTCATGACATGCAAGGACGGTCATAAAAAGTCTATATGGAAACCTGATACAAGGTCTCTGTTACTGATATCCTTTCAGCTATGAGGCTCGGAAGTTCCTCCCAGAATAATGCAAAAATTGATACAATAACTAATGCATTGATCACCATGATTGTCTACATTTGTATTGATAATGGCTTGTTTCATCAGTTTCTGTAGACTGGTGGTGCCACCTGTATTTTGATTTTTTAAGAATTTTTTTCTTGATTTTTGAGACCTTTAAACATTTGGTCATCTGTTATTAGGCCACAAATCATAATGACTTGACCTAGAATCTTCTTTCTTAACATGCAGGGAGGTCCATGAAACATCTTGGAAACCTGAAATTAGGTCTCTGTTACCCATATCCTTCATGCTCTGGGGCTCCGAAGTACTCCCCAGAGTAAAGATTTGGTAATCTGTTAACAGAGCACAAATTATAATGACTTGACCTAGAATCTCCTTTCTTGATATGCTGGGAGGCCCCTGAAAAGTCTCCTTGTGCACCTGAAATTACATCTCTGTTACCCATATCCTTCATCCTATGCGGCTTTGAAATACCCCCCAGAATAAACATTTGGTCATCTGTTAACAGGGCACAAATCATAATAACTGGACCTAGAATTTTATTTTTTGACATGCTGGGAGACCCCTGAAAAGTCATCTTGTAAACCTTGAAAATAGGTGTTTGTTACCCATATCCTTCATGCTACAGAGCTCCATAGTACCCCAATGAATATTGGATGATTTTATACAAAAGGTCAAGTTTGGAAAAAGTATTTCATTCAAATTTGACATTCAGATGATAAAATTACTTTTGTCAATGTCTTCCTGGTCAGCTGAGCGTCATGACCCCTGGGTCACTTGTTTTAGATACTTGCTACATCTTGGGTTTTGTATTCTATCACAGTGGGTTACAATGATTAAAGTGCACATTTTATTTTGCCCAAAAAGTGGTGTATTGCTGTAAAAGTTGGATGTTCATAAGATAAGGAATTCCTTACTTCAGAAGAGTAAAAACTTGGCTTCTTTTCACAAGGTGTGAAATTGATTATTAATTTTAGTATTAAATTATAGCTGAGATAGTTATTAGCATAATTATATTGTTTTTCCCTCATCCAACCAACAGTGTTTATACCTGATTTGAACAGGTGTTTCTTTTTATCAAAATTACTGAATCTTTTATTCTAGTTAATAAAATTAAGCATGTACTGAAAACGCCAATGTACAATTTTTTTTTAATAGTAATTCTAGGAGTAATAATGAAGATGCCATGTTATGGCATTATGTTCTTTTAATAGATATTATCTTATTAAATAATTTTCTTTTAAATTCAGTTCAAACATTTTGAGATTTAAAAAATTCTAAAATATTTTTGTATATATGCATAATTTGACATGATTTGAGCTAAACTATGGATAAATATTGATGCAACTTACTATTCTGAATGAACTTATATTTTCAATTTTTTTTTGCAAATTTAAAAAAAACCTGTAAAATTATAAAAAAATTGAATCTGATAAAAAACTGAATGCCAAAAATGGATATGCTAAAAAATAGGGTTTAATATAAACTTAAAAGCATTTTTCCCTTGAAAGTGAAATAAAGGTATTATAGTCCTTTCTGTCCACTTGTCTGTCCATGTATAAATATTTCATATGCAACACAGTATCTCAAAACTGTTATTTTTTTTATGGCAGTCTTGTCAGAGAATTAGATTTGCAATCATATATTTAGAACTTTACTAACCAAGAAGAAAGTCCATTTCCTCATAGCTTCCATATGTAAATACATCAAAAAAACAATTACAGAAGAAATAAGCATATTTTGCATTTGCTAAAATCTTTCAAACTTCAGCTGAGCGCTGTGACCCATGGGTCCCTTGTTATTCTCCATTGCACCATAAGCATTGTTGGTAATTCTTTATAATACAGTCAGTGCATATTTATTGACCCATCTTCCTTTAACTGTTTGATCATATGATGCCATTGTAAGTGCTATGATGTGTCATTGTATGAAATGCAGTGGCACTTTGAAGTGTTTTTACAAGTGAGTTTGGGGAAGTTTTGACAACATTCATATGACTGGCTGTATATGGTGACATTGATTGTATAATTGCTTTATCTTTTTAGTTTATATTAACACATGTTGTTATTCAACATTTTTGGGTGGCTGCAAGCAGTTGAATTGATATCAGTTTTAATCACAGATGATTTGAATCAATGCACATAATAGCATGGTTTTATCAGAAGTTTTATCATGTTTTTATAAACTGGTTGTATAATAGTGCTCTGCAAAGTGTTAATAGTTGTAAGTTTAATAATAAGTGGTAAAACCCTCTTTCACTGGGCACTAAAAATTGTGGTGATTATATTGCTTACATTACTAAGCTAATATGTTGCTAATAAAAAGTCACCTGGTGTTCATTCAGGAAAACTCCAGGAAATACTTGCCCTACAAAATACATGTTTTTATCACAAAAGGATCTGTAAATTATAACATGTGGCAAAGTGGATGGTAAGACTGACAATAAGATATGGTCTCCACTTTTATATTAAGAATAACATTTGACATTATTGGAAACTGATGAATTATTTAGGTTTGAAAATTAATTACCAACATTGACCATGTATAGCTTATACAGCAATTTTGTTTGATAATGGTATTAAAGATAAGTTTTCAAAACCCTTGCCATCACTGTTTATACCCATAGACATGATTGTCCATTCTTACCATCTGTTTTATTACATAAAAAAATGCTTTTTTGAGGTTGGTACGTCTGCTTTGCTGATAAAGATACTATGTATCACACCTGATACCATGTCACTCTAGATAATGCTATATTCATTTTTTTCTAACAGGCACAAGAACCAGAAAAGAAAGAACACCTTTATAAGGTCCTAGTTATTGGTGAACTTGGAACGGGGAAGACAAGCATCATAAAACGATACGTTCATCAGTTCTTCTCACAACACTACAGGGCAACTGTATCCTTAAATGAATACCATAACTTTCACTTTCTTATGTCAGTCATGATGATCAGTATGACTATAATGTGTTTGTGTTATTTTGTGTTTATGTTTCTGTTAGTCTGTTTGCAGTCTGTAGTTCTTAGGCTTAAGTGCATGAGGCATGAGTTGATTATTGGATCTACTGGATTTAATAATAATATAAAGTTTTAACTGAATTAAAAATTTGGGTTGAGCCAAATATATTAGCCAGTGATACATGTACAGTTAAACTCTTGTAGACCTGTTGTGTCTTCTGTCCATTTGTTCTGTCCAGTTGTTGTGTCCAGTTGTTACAACTAATGATAGTAATGTTCCATTTCATTAGCTGGACAAAAATTCCATGGTCTGTGTTAATTTTTAAAAACATGAAGTGTACGTTTGTTTGACAATCCTTGTTCTTCTTTGGTCCATCTGTGACTGTGTTTGTGATAATCATTGATATGCCTTGGCTATCTTGAATGTGGTATAAGACTATCACACCAGTGATATCACAATAATCACTTGGCCTGAAGGTCAAGAAAACGTATTCCAAATCTCATTTTATTATCATATAACAAATTGCCTATGAAAAAAATATTAATATAAATTTTACATTAAATGAGGCCAATTCCTGTAGGAAAAACATTTTTTCTATCTATTTTTCCACTAAAAATGTGAGGTTGTGTGATTTGTTCAAAAACTATTGGCAAATCTATGAGCACTGTCAACTAGGCAGTGATGTCACACTGGGAAATCCCCTGTGACTAAAAATTCTAAAACTCAGTAAAAGCACAGTATTTCTGCCACTGTGAGACCCAAATTTTCAGCATTGAATAATACAACGTGCATTACTAGATTACATCACTGAGTTGTTGATAAAATTCAGTCTATGATGTCACATGTGTACCAGCCAATAAAATCAGGGCAAAGTCTGGGACCTGCATGAAATCCTTCATTCACACAACAAACGCATGTGGAATAGATTTACTTTAAAACCTGAAAGCCTCTTGAATGCTGTTATAAGGCAAAATAAAGGTTGGTTCAAAAGGCAACAAATCTGTCCCCCACTTAAAAAATTAATTTTGATTTTCAGAAGATTTTTTCTGATTTTAAGCTACAGACATTTCTTACAAAAAAATCAAGTAATAAAAGTTAGGTAAAATTTCCTTTTGTTATGGTGTACTTTTACCAGTTGCGCAAAACAATTTTGTTATTATCATTATTTACCCTGATCATATGAAATTTTTACCAAAAACTTCTAATAAAATAAAAGCAAAAAAGAATTGCCTGCTGTACTCTTTTCTTAGAAAAAAAGACCTGAGATACCAACTTTATTTTCTGTAAAACATCAGATTAATAAAAGTTCATGATTCAGGTAAGTATGAGAAGGAGGCAACACCCAGGATGAAAAGACAGCTACACTGCCTTTTTATGTGAATGGGCACAAATACAGTACCAGTACACAACCCAGGAAAAAGTGTTTGATATGTAGCTGGATTTTTAATATCTTAATTAATCAGGTGTAAAGTAGTTACCACCTAAACTGTGCTGCAAGGTCAATGTACATTCAAAATAATTTGCATGAATTTAATCAGACTTTGCATTAAGAGGTAACAAACCAGATGGTACCTATTGAGCATGCACACATCACCTGTAAGTGTAAAGCCCCTCAGCACCTGGCTTACATATATAATCTGTTGATGATAATAGACCCCTTTATGGTAGCCTCAGCATCATAGGGTACACTGACCATGAGACATATATGAGATTTACGCCATATTTGCTCAGATATCTTAAGAACAAGACTCAACAGTGGCTCCTTGTGTGACCTAATACAGAACACACAAAGGAAAAGCCCACCTTAGTTCACCTGGTGGTGGACATCATCCAGCCTCACACAGCTGATATCAGACTCAGCTCAGACAGTGTATTATATATGTGTTATGGTACACACAAGTCATTTATATAGGCATCCAACATACATCCTCTGTATGATCAAGTGCTTTATCTAATCACCATTTAAGCTAATTGATCAATAAGGTATTGAATACCATTTTCTGTGTCAGTGACTCCAACATGTGTTTTCCACATTTTTTTGCCAATATGTTTCAATATTTGTCCAATATTTGTAAGTTTTGGCTATTTTACTCTAGCCATTTAATTTTAACCTTTTCAAGTACAATTTTTATGTTAAAGCACAAACTGACCAAAGGCTAAATGCCTAAATGTCCACAGAAAAAAGGCTGTAGCACAAAATGTTCACAGACAAAATGCCACAGCCATGTATTACATTTCTGGTATATCAGTGGTATTACATGTATTTAAAACATGGGTGGTGCAATATAGGCTGCTATGAAAAAAAAACTTATCCTTTTTACTTGTTGCTTAGGTAATATGCCTATTATTGTCTAATGAAGATACATATCACAGTTGAGAAATGTATTTTTATTGACATATAAAAATAGATGGATTATTTATCTTGTAGAATAAATGATTCCCATTTTTTTTTCGTTAACATTTTGCTTTCCTTATCCTTTGACAATTTGTGAATAGACCTTGTCCTGTGGCATTTTGTCCATGATGTATATGCCCGGTAGCTGTTGGTCTATGGATATTTTGTTTGTGTCTGGGTTTAGAAAGAGTGCTAACAGCCAGATCTGCCCCTCAGAAAGGGAAAGTTTACTCTAATAAACATATTACATCAAAGTTCTCAAAAGCAGTGTGCTGGATTTTGTATTGTTTGTAATATGCAACAGGTACTTTGTTTAGTGTATGTATCCTTAACCTTTGTTACCAGATTGGAGTAGACTTTGCCCTTAAAGTCATCAATTGGGATGCAGACACACTTATTAGATTACAGTTATGGGATATTGCAGGTAAGTCAGAAATGTTATACATAATAAATGTTTGTGGGATGGTTAATGAAAATATTGCTTTCAGTAAAGCGCATATCTCCTCTAAAGCAAAACACTCCTACTGGACCAGTCCCTTTTTCTGGATTGCACTCCAAAATTTAATGGAGTATTACCTGACTGATATTCAACTCCGCTAATAGGTTTTGTGAAAGTCAGGTGAGTAGGTTTTTGTGAGTGACAAACAAACTCAGAGACACCGATGAAAACATAACTGTCTCAGTGGAGGCAGAAATTGGGGTGATGACAGAGTATGTTAATCATGGACTTAATTAGTCCAGGTAACCACAGGTGAGTCAGTCTCAGCTGATGCTGGAGAGGTAGGCAACAGGTCTATGTCACATGACTCATGGAATACTACCTGGTCACTCCCATATGCTACCTGCCATATACTGTTGTAAATTTGTTTATAGGAAGGATTTGGTGGATAAGAGAAGGCAGATTAACTACCTGTATGTAAAGCTCAGCTGTAGTAAAGATTTACCTTACATTATGACAGATATTGTATATATATAGTGTTATATATGTGTCTGCATTTGAATTTTCTAAAATACAATACAAATAGCCCTCTCTGATACAAGAATAACAGGTATCAAACAACTATTGGTGCTCCTTCCATACAATTATCATACCATAACATATTTCTTATGGGTATGTATATTTCCCAGTGCCTGCATCAAATACAATTAATTAATACCATCTACACAGTAAATATTGGCCACACACAGTAATATAATCAAACCTCAAAGGGGAATCAATAATTACCAGCAAAGAACATTTGGATGTTGCTTTATGTTTTAGGGTATTTTTCTTGGTACTCACATCTGTAGGTATTGCTGAGAATATATTTAAGGGAATAACAAATAATAGGGCTTAAATGGAAAACGTTTATGCTGTTTTGACTAAGATTAACTTGGTAAATAAACATGAATAGTTAGGCCATCATTTGGTTTGGTGTCGGGTATTTAATGGGATCAGGGCTGAAAAACAGTATAATCAATAATTTCACATCTAGAATATGAATGGTAAAGTACTAAGAAATACTGACAAATAAACAAATACAATAGATATATACGAATTTACTTTTGCATTGCCAAATGATATCTAATAAACCAAGTATATGGTGGAGTTCATAGGGAAAAGCATAACCAAAGCCACAGTCCCTTTATATTAGTCACTGCTGCCAGTGCCAGTCTCAGTTTTGTATGGCAACACCATATATATGTATATATAAGACCTTGGCTTTCAGTGGTACCTCTTGCACCTTAGATAATAAAAGTCTGTGGCTGTCAACACTAGTTCTGAGACAGCTGACCTCCTGAACCTAGCTGACCATTCAGGAAGGCTAGTTTCAGACATACAATACAGCCTTGAATAGCTTCTGTCCAGAAGAAACCTCAAGGTCAGGTGAACTTCCAGTAAGCGGACAAGCAGACATGTATCAACCTTTAATTGAAAGTTCTTTGTATGGGACACAATGGTTTCATCGGCCATTGATGTAAGAACATGGGCCAGTGTTGGTCAAGGGGATATTGGTCTCAGACAATTTATATACTTGAATATTTGCATAAGTAATGCCACTGATATCTGTCATGTTAGCAACCTTTCTGTCTTCCCTAATGATCCCTCATGCAGTGCTCCCCTGCCTGTGTTAACACCTCTCTCTCAGTGTGGGATCACATGCCATGTATAAGGCTTTAAACCTTAGTGGTCATTATAACCTCACACTGACCAGGGTACTCTGTCAATACAATGATGTGTCCAATAAACCGTGAAACTTCATCTGAGCTATTGTGGTATTCTCACATGGTATATTGTACATGGCTTAATATTATGTGGGATATTACAGTTTCTGTCACAAGATTGTGACATCTCATAAATAAATGTCCCAGAAAATATGTGAAATATTGTGACAAGAGCTAATGAAACCACTTATCTTTGGAACCAAGCGATATGGTTGAAAATTTTTAAAATTGATCATCTTAGCAAAATCTGCTTTTGAAACCTTTTTTATTTTAACAAGTATAACATGAGTGACAAGCATTGAATGTCTTCAGTGCAAGACCATGCATGTAAGCTTGGATATTGGTGACAGCTTTATAGCTGAACATACTTTATTTAGAATATTATTTGATGCTGTTGCTGTAATGAGAGAAATATATTTCGAATAACACTAAATAACAGAATTACTGGTAAAATCACAAAATAATGTGTGAAAATCCTATTTATTGCTGTATAATATTTTTGTAGCAAAATTTTTAGCTCAGCTGAATATAAGTCATCTGAGCTATAGTCGTGGTCCTTTGTCCTTTGTCCGTCCGTCCCTCTGTCAGGCCATTAACAGGGCACGTTTTGAAACCTTTGGACCTACGAATCCAAAATTAATATATAAAAATATATTTACTCACTTAACATAAGAATTGCTGATGCTAGAGACTTTTTTTTCAGGGATATAACTTCATTTAAACAAGTTTCAATTGTATACTGAAAATTAGATCTGAATTTTGCAATTTTTTTAAGTTATTAGCTTAAACGTAAAATCGGTATCTTAAATTTTGCCTAACTTTGGCCAAGGCACATTTTTTCCTGTAAGTACTGTGGATTAGATTTTCACAGCATGTACACATAAGGATTTAATCTGTTAAAATCTGAAATTTGAAAATAAAAGCTGGCTAGTTATTGAATATTTTTTGGAGGCTCTTGTTGTATTCCCTTAAATTGTCAAGCAGTCCACTGTGGTCCCTGTAGGTCATTCAGTGCAGCTCTCTATGCTCCCCAGGCTGTTGTTATGTAATCCCATCACTTGGGCAAGCCCTCTCTCTTGCTGAGCTTGATCAGGCTGTCTGCAATTAATACCACAAGGAGTCTTTTTCTCTCCCCCCCCCCCCCTCATCCCCCCCCCCATTCTGTTGACAGACCTGCACTTTAAATAAGATGAATCCTATAATTTCACATTTTTTTTTCAGCAACGAGCAGTAACAACAGAGACCCCTCCCCCCACCCGTTCCTTCAATACACAGGACTAATAAACAAGACAAATCTTACAATTTTAATGTTTTATAAATTCTTTTTGTTGAGACTTGGACAATTTTGATTTTTTAAAGAAAAAATGTTCAGGAATTTGATCCTATTATTCAAATGTGATAAAATATTAGGATCTAATGTAAGTGCTAACTGACAAGATTTAAGAAGATATAAATACTTTGTAGTATTTCATTCATATCTCTTAAAGTTGACTTGACCTTGGTTTGAATAACACTGATAAACTTAGTTTTAAAAACAGGAATATTGGTCAAACTTTGTTGGATTAATTTTTAACTCATATGGCCATATATTTAACTTTTGAAAACTTAATTACCTTCACACATTATTTGTTTATGAAATGTAACTTTTATGTAACACTTACCGTAGGCCCATTTTGTCCTTTGGTGCATCATTAAATTGTTTCAGGCCACATGTTTCATTTATTACACAGTGCATATGCTTTAGCTTATGTCCATTATTCTATAATTTACAGAGTTTCATTTGACCAGGGCTATTTTCTCTTAGCTTTTCAAATGCAAATATACATGAAAAACCAAATGAAATAAAAATATATTGCAGTAACTAATATTTTTTTCCAAAATTCAGCTGAGCCACGTGACCTTTAGGTCCCTTGTTAGTTATAAAATGTCTGTATAATCATTGACAGTTAACGGTTTAAAGTTTTTCTCAAAGGCTGGTTGAAATCAAGATTGAAGTAAAATTATTCAGAGATACATGCACAGAGTCAAGTGCTAAATTACATCCCATGCCTGCATCATTTGTTTGATAATATAATAAAATAGTAAAGCCATTAAATTGCTATAACCTGCATTCAGAAGAGGTACATTGATGATGATGCACAGCTATTGTCAGCTATTCTAACGATAACAAAAAAATAAGTATCCAACAGAAACGGATTGTCCATGCTTTTCATATCAGTAAATGTGTGAAATTTTGGCCCTGAATAAGAGGAAAGACATATTTCCCAGATATTTCAGTAAATACATGAAATTACTGGGTGAATTAGGAATTACTCATATTTACTGAAGGTTTAAAATTATTTATTTTAAATTCCTGTATTTCCTGATTTCACACATTCACTGTAACTTAAGAGGGTCTGTCAAGGATAAGTACATAAATGTTTAAATATTTGTATATGAACCTTGTAATCATGCAGACTTTAAATATCACCTAAGTATCACCAGTTTGATAGATAATTTAAATATATTCCTTGTTTTTCTTTTGTAAATAAAAAAATATAGTATTAATAGGTGGTGTTTATATATTATTCTTGATGCATTCAAACTGTAAATAAAGTAAAAATTAAAAAAGGTTTCAAAGAAATGCCAAGTTATAGATTACTCTGTTCCCTGAACCTTGAAAGGTAAAAATATACAATAGTATTTATTTGTAACTATCTGTTTACTCTTTGTCTTAAACATATTCTGTTAAATTTAAACACTGTATGCTGACTGCAGTGACATATCTATTTATTTATGATACCCCTAGCACTCTACCATCAGTTTTTTTCTCTCAGAAGGTACAGGCAGTATCATATGCCTGTTATGTCCATCCAACCTAATAACATTAATCAGGTACCTGTGTGTAGAGTGGTGAGTGAAGTGCAGTGAGTGAATATTCTAAGCTACATGTTACATTCAATAATGACATGTTAATAGCCCTCACATGGTCATGAAATGGGTTCAGTGGGCATTGTGTAGCCACTGTGTTGTTTACCCGGTACAACGCTGATGGTCATGAGACTCATATCATAACATCTCCTTTTATCTTGTCATAATGTGTGGCTCCCCATGTGCATAATTACTGTGACATTACCGTACTCCATTTTGTTATGTAGCAATTATTCAACAGTGGCTTGATGGATTGTAATGAAAATTCACATGCATTTTCGACATATTGTATACCCCCGCCTTCCCCCTCATCATATGATTTTTAGCTCAGCTGACTGAAAGTCATCTGAGCTATAGCGATCACTCTTTGTCCATCATCCGTCTGTCTGTCCGTCTGTCCTTCTGTCTGTCCGTTAATCAGGCACAAATCGTAACCGCTGGACCTAGAATCTTGTAACTTGGGATTCTGAGAGGTCCATGAAAAATCTCCTTGGAAACCAGAAATTAGGTCTCTGTTACCCATATCCTTCGAGCTATGGGGCCCCAAAGTACCCCCCTGAAAAGTCAAAAATTTTATACAAAAACTTCAATATCTCATTAAATACTTGACTGATGGTCATGATTTTTGGCATACATATTGATTATGAGATGTTCCATCAGTTCCTGCAGACTGGTGGCGCCACCTGTATTGTTCAATTTTTTTAAAGAATTTTTTTCTCTATTTTTGAGCCCTTTCAAAATGTGAACATCTGTTAACAAGGCACAAATCGTAAAGACTGGACCTAGAATCTTAAATCTTGACACACTGAGAGGTCCATGAAAAATCTCCTTGGAAACCAGAAATTTGGTCTCTGTAACCCATATCCTTGGAGCTATGGGGCCCCAAAATACCCCCCAGAGTAGTCAAAAATTTCATACAAAAACTTCAATATCTCAATAACTACATCACTGATGGTCATGATTTGTGGCATAACTATTGATCATGAGATGTGTCATCACTTCCTGCAGACTGGTGGCGCCACCTGTATCGTTAAATTTTTTATGAATTTTTTTCTCTATTTTTGAGACATTTAAAGATATGAACATCTGTTAACAGGGCACAAATCATTAAAACTGGACCTAGAATCTTCATTCTTGACACACAGGGAGACCCATGAAAATTCTCCATGGAAACCTGAAATTAGGTCTCTGTTACCCATATTCTTTAGGCTGTATGGCTCCAAAATACCCCCCAGAATAATGGAAAATTTGATACAAAAAGTGCAGTATCTCAATAACTACAACACTGATGGTCATGATTTTCGGCATACATATTGATCATGAGCTGTTCCATCAGTTTCTGCAGACTGGGTGCGCCACCTCTATTTTTTTCAAATTTTTACGATTTTTTTTCTCTTTTTTTGAGACCTTTAAAGATGTGGTTATCTGTCAACAGGGTACAAATTGCAACAACTGGACCTAGAAACTTCATTCTTGTCATGCAAGAAGGCCCATGAAGAGTGACTGTGGAAACTTGAAATTAGGTCTCTGTTAGTGTTACCCATATCCTTCAAGCTATAGGACTCTGAAGTATCCCTCAGAATAATGGACAATTTGATACAAAAGCTGAAGTATCTGAACAACTAATGCGGAGATCATCATGATTCTTTGCATGGATATTGACCATTAAGTGTTTTTATTAGTTTCTGCAGACTGGGTGCGCCACCTCTATTTTTTTCAAATTTTTACGATTTTTTTTCTCTTTTTTTGAGACCTTTAAAGATGTGGTTATCTGTCAACAGGGTACAAATTGCAACAACTGGACCTAGAAACTTCATTCTTGTCATGCAAGAAGGCCCATGAAGAGTGACTGTGGAAACTTGAAATTAGGTCTCTGTTAGTGTTACCCATATCCTTCAAGCTATAGGACTCTGAAGTATCCCTCAGAATAATGGACAATTTGATACAAAAGCTGAAGTATCTGAACAACTAATGCGGAGATCATCATGATTCTTTGCATGGATATTGACCATTAAGTGTTTTTATTAGTTTCTGCAGACTGGTGGAGCCACATGTATTTTTGTATCCTCCAAAACAAAGTTTTGCAGATACTATGTTTTTGACAGGGTTCCTCCGCCGCCGCCACCTTTGTTTCCAGAGAGCTCCTCTGAGAAAAATGGACCGATTTTCCCGAAACTTACACCAATTATTGAGTCACATGTGAACTAGTGCCTAACCAATTTGTGTTGACCTCTGACCTTTCCCCTCTATCCAGCGTCCATTTGTGCGTCTGTTTCCACACATAAACCCTCATATCTCGGGAACAGATTGACCATTCAGGAAATAAAATTTATACAAATGTAGCCCTTGGATTGCTTTATAACATACACAAAAATGGTGGCACCACCTGAAACCATGTTTGCACAGTGTCCATCTGTTCATCTGCCTTGGGTTAAAATCACTCATATCTCTGCAGTGAATTGACTAATTCACCTGAAATTCGGCATGCATATACATCCAGGATAGCTTTCTTGATTTTATGACAGATGGCGCCACCTACATTCACGTTCACGCTGATCACATCCAAGCTCATATCTCGGGAAACGTTTGGGCCAAAATTTTGCATGTGTATAGATCTCACATAGCTCTTTATCATACGCAAAACTGGTGGCGCCACCTGCAACCATTTTTGCACAGCGTCTGTCTGTTTTCTGCCGTGGGATAATGTCACTCATATCTCGGCAGTGGTTTGACATATCTGCCTAAAATTTTGCAGTTTTATACATCCTGGATAGCTTTCTTGATTTTATGACAGGTGGCACCACCTACATTCTAGTTTATGCTGCAGACATCCGAGCTCATATCTCGGGAACCGTTTGAACGATTGGGCCAAAATTTTGCATGTGTATAGATCTCACATAGGTCTTTATCATACACAAAACTGGAGGGGCCACCTGCAACAATTTTTGCACAGCGTCTGTCTGTTTGTCTGCCGTCGGCTAAAATCACTCATATACATGTAGTCGTTTGACTTTTCTGCCTAAAATTTTGCACATGTATACAACTTGGACAGCTTTCTTGATTTGTGGTAGGTGGCACAACCTACATACACATTTAGGCTGCAGACATCCATGCTAATATGCAACATACCCCTTGCCACTCAATCCATGCCTCACTTCAACCGTTCCACTCTGATTTTGGTGGGTACACGTAGTCACTTGTCGGCTACCCGTATTCTAGTTTTTAAAGTTTACACATTTTTTCTCTCTTTTTGAGATATATAAATACAGACTAAATCTTGGCCTGTTGGTTAATCTGTTTGATGCTTCAGTTGATTGGGTATATACTACCGTTCTGATGATAAAATTTCCTTTTGCGAATCTCTTCCCAGTCAGCTGAGCATCATGACCCATGGGTCACTTGTTTAATCCTCTGTTAAAATGACACATCTGTTGTATATATATTTTTCCTCTCAGTCAGTTAAGAATACATTGCTTAAGTGGTTATGTATATATATATATATAAAATTTTTTCTGTAATTATCATTTTTTTATTTATTCATTTGTTCAAATTAATTTATTAAAATGTATTTTGTATTTATTTTTTACCTTGACTTAATTTTCGAGGTCATGATAGAGAGGTTTCTTGTGATCACTGAGCCATTGCAGACCTCTGGTAACAAATATTTATAAGGTTTAATTTAAAGTTATTTAGAATAAAAATTAAATATAATTAAATGATAACCATCACTTTAGGCCACAACAATAAAAACACTTGTTCTGTGGAATTCCTTATCTTATTTTTTCTGAATTACCTTAATCCATTAAATGTGTTAACAAAGGTAATATAGAAAATGTGTTGTTGTTCACAGTTTAAGAATAGATCAATATTTGTAGCATAAAAAGTTTGCAAAAATTATACATATTTGTCTCAACTATTTTTGTCATTACAACTCTTTCTTAAATATCCTGATTGAAATCGTTTTTAAACAAGACTCCTTTTGTTTTGCCCTTGCTTAAACATAGAGACCACCACATTAAAAAATATTTTGAACGATTCTGCTGTCATAAATATGCATGGTTAGCTATTTCTTATAATGTCAAAAGAAATTGGCAGTGCATTAATGAAGCAGATTTGTGCGTGTTTATATAATATGATAATAATTATAAACAATAAGGAAATAATTAATAACAATCTTGCAGGAAACAAATGTGGCAGATCTAAACATGTTGAAATATATTAGGAAGGGGGGGGGGGGTGTCCACAACATGACAAATCTAGAACACTTTCAGCTTACAGATTAGTTAAACAATGAATTAGCTTTTGCAAATCCTGAAAAAAAAACAAAAAGATTGTTCAAAAAGTACCTTGTTTTCATTTGGGAAAATTCTCATGAATACTTTAAGCCTGTTAAGTGATAATTCTTAGTGGGTATTTGTAATTATAAAAATTATTTTCTTGTATAATAATTGTTTGCATGCCACAAAAAGGGGGGTCCGGCTGGCTCCCCTGACCCCGCTGTCTCTGGATCCAGTGCTGTGGTGGAGATAGTAAGACAAGCTGGATATACTGAAATGTATGCATTTGAGCCTTGGTTTTTCAGTGAATTTTGGTACAGATCAGCTCACTTCAAAGAGAGCTCTGCTGGACACAACCTAAACGTGACTTTGCACATTTATAAGATATGTACACACCATGACTACCGTAACACCATATAGTGTTCCCAAACCCCATGTGTTATTCATTAATGTGAACAGCTAGCTTATATATCATATGGCTTCTAGTTATTTCATGGATAAGTTCAAAGGGTTGTAATTTTAACAATAGTGTGTTACTTACCTGTAGTAAAAATATTGTATGAGAGGGCAAATCCAAAGTGAGTTTTGCAGGCTTAACACCCTCTGGTGACAGAACCTTTTTTTATAGTGTTCAGGGGCGGATACCTATCTGGGGAAAGGAGGGAGCTGAACACCCTGGCATTGATAAACAACTGCTAGAATATGTCATACATAACTCTCATGTGCAGACATACAGGAAAGAAAACAATTTTGATCCCAAATTGTGGCACTGTTTTTAATTATTATGTGTATTTCAGAATTTGTACAATTGTAACAGAGGGCACACGTCCTCTACTCCCGGCCCCTCTAAATCCACCCCTAGTGTTTTCCCCAAAATGCAGAGTTGTTGACCTCTCCTAGGATATAAAGTCACTGACCCAGTAAACCCTTCCCAAAAGCCAGGATCTGCTCAGATTAATATAAAGTAAGGTAATGTTTAAATGAACTTTCTTTGATAAAAATTGTCCCCAAATACTGACACTCAAATCCCTTGGTCTTATGGACTGTACATCTAATCACATCTGATATATTCAAAGGTATTTAATTATAGTATTTAGATATTTATGATTATATTCAGTGGTATATAGTCTATGAAGGTAGGCTATTTACGCATATGATTTGCATAAAGCAACATGTATATTTATGCCTGTGATTGTTTGTTTATATGCACATAATGGCCTAAATTGAAATGCACTGATTTTCATACAGTTATCATCCATGCTTTTAGTTAAACATAATTTGCATGTACACATAGAAAATACATATATATTTCCTTAATAATTATGTGAGGTGATGTAGGGCCCTGTGTGTACATGTATAACTAGTATATCAACAAACCTTCTGTATCCCATGTTTAACAGGACAAAGATTAATACCCAATCAGTAATTATATTAGGATCAAATAAATGTTATATCACCAAGCAAAGTGGAGATTGATTTATCAGTGTGATACCCATTATCATGGTTCCTTTCCCTACCAGCAGATAAAAGGACATTGCCTGGTTAGGTCAGCACATGAAATGTAATCTTGCAGGAGTAGGAAGTAGGCCAGCAGTAAGGCCTTTGACTTTACAGAGTTGAACCTCAGAGATGCACTGTAATGTCTTAAATGTTTTATATTTTTTTTAGTTTTGTTAATAAATATGTTTTAGTTGGAGGTAACTGCCTCTATTCTTGTGCAAGCTTAACTAAGTATTTGCATCTGCATCATTCTGGACATTGCGTCAGAGCAGTAGCACACTCTTTCTCTCAGTTTGTATCCTGGCATTAACCAGGCCTGGTGGATACTGCACCTGTGAGCCCCTGGGTGTGTATTCAGCCCCATTGCTAGGTCATACCACCAAGGAACCCCCAAAAATTGCATTCGTTCGTGAGTGAAACACACCTGCAGGGTGCAGCCTTCCCATTTAGCTTACAGAGCACTCAACCAGGGTGGGAACAGACTGAAAAATCCCACCACCTCAGCTGAGATTCAAACGCACCCGGCACATTACACCACAGAAGCCAGTGTGATCTCTTATATTAATAAACATTTTGACCTGTGCATGAAAAACCTGACATCAAGATGGTTTGCAAAAAAACATATTAATAACTGACATTAAATTCTTGCTAAAGTTATAATAATAACTTATTCTTGATTCTTGCAAATATTATTATGATATTATAACTTTTCCCTAAATCTTGCACCTGTTTCCTAACTGTCACTGTTTACATGACTTGATTTTTTCTATAGAATGCTAACACTAAATTGTTTTCATTATTTACTCATTAGGCAGTTATTCTGTATTCAGTCATGCCACAAGGCAAGACTTCTCAGTAACTACCTGATACTTTTATTACCCTCAAACCCACTTAATAAATTCCTTGTTTTGTATTGTGTCATGGACTTATATATCAAAGTATCTGGTAATGCACCAATGTGTTCTGTGTTTGTGTTAATTGGAGCATACACATTGAATGACATGTCCTACCAAGAATGTGTCAGATATTTCCATGCCTGGATGCACTCACAAATTGATTCATGTTAGTATATTAGTGTTTCTGTCTGCCCTGGTATAGCCATGAAAGTTGCCAAGAATAATAACTTAACTTGATATTTGCTTACTAATACAACACACAAAATTATTGCAGGGGTTTATAATAGCTTTATAGTCATCCCTTCTTGCTTTTCTTCCTTAACTGTTCAAACACCCCTGCATGTCCACCTAATTTTCATGATATTTATTTAAAATTTATTCTGTTTGCATCTGCAGTGTAGATTATATCATAAGAGATAATGTGGCAGTTTATGAAAACTTAAACAAGTTTTCATGAAATAAATATATTTACTTTACTAAGCCTGGGCAGTGTTGACCTATGTAGAAAGAGAGCTGTAAAAATGATAGGTCATTACAAATGGCCACATCTGTTTATTTCTTTTATCCAGGAGAGATGGATACATGTGGCATAACAAATGTAATACATACAAATACCATTGTGATGTTATATTTGCATATCATCAAATTGATGTAGTTAAAAAACATCAGCCTAGGCCTTCATACTAGAGTATATAATTTAAAATGTTGCAATGCTTGGTATTTGTTAATTCATATTTATTTTGGAAAACAGGACGACATTAGGGTAGTTGAATTGAGTATAATAGTATACATTGGTGCACTTGTTTTTGCCGGTCAGGAATTATAAAAAATCTATTATATTTTTTGTCTTGGTTGGTTACTTGGTTGATTACTCTGTAATTAACTGCTCTCAAAAAGTTTTTGATGGAACAACTCAAGGGACAATACCTCCATTGAAGTGTGGAGGTTATCTGGGGGTTTATATGATTGATTCATTACCATAGTGATATAGGGCAATTTGTTTACCATGCCTGAGGATCAGAGTCATTAACTGTTATCAGGAGCTGTCTTTTTCTGTCAGGCAGTGCTGAAAAGGGGAAAGTGTTGGGAAACGGTTTTAATATCATGATCGATCAATGATCTATTATATAATAATTCTGTTCCCTATGTGTGTGTGTAGAGTAGCCTTGGGTATGAAGTTATGTAGTTGGTACAAAACACACTTTTCTGGAGTTTGCTCTCCTGAGTTAAATGTTAGCATACATATGTCATCATCACAAAGCTCATGTTATTTTCAAAACTTTGTAATTTATTATCACCCAGTTAGATCAGTGATCAGATCATTTTGCTCCTACCAGCTGTGTAATTAGTCGTCAGCCTATCACTACCAGTGAGTTTGTCCAAAAGTTTCAGAATTGAACATATATACATTTAAAACTGAAAAAAAACCTGGCACATGCAGAATTTTTAGCTCAGTTGACTGAAAGTCAACTGACTGAGGTATAGGGTCATAAGATCAAAGGTCAAGATCACAGGGGCCATCTATCCACTATTATTTTCCACATGATAACACCCTGTTTGGATTGAAATATTGGTTTCAAACTTGACTTATATATGACCCGCCACCAGAGTAATTACTCTGTTAATTCTGGGGTCATGAGTTCAAAGGTAAAGGTCACAAGACCCACTAATTTAGAAATATTGTGGATGTACTATGAGCCAAACTTTTCATCGCAAACCGTCCACCTTCCACATGTGGCGCACCTGTCAATAGGAGAAGTTTCCTTCTGATTTTAGGGTCACTAGGTCATAGGTCATAGGTCACAGGACCCATCCATTCACAGATTTGTAAATGGATTATAACTACAGTTTAGGTAGACAGGTTGTCTTCAAAGTGATCACAGGACCCATTTTTTTAAAAAGTTCATAAACATAACCTAATAGACAGAATCAGCGTCGAGACCCATGGTACCCTAATTTAGACTTCACTCATATCCTCATTCCATCATGCCATATGCAGTTATGTTTCCTGTTTTCTCTTCCCAAAATGTTATTTATGCATGTACAATTTGTGCCTGTACCATTTATGTTGAGCAGCAGTCAGAAAAGTTATGTATTTTCCACAATGAATGCTCTTTAAACCTCATCTTCATGACTTCATGACCATCTAATGAATATTAATATGACCCAATGACCTACAGGTCATGGTTAAAAGCCAAACAAAAATGCATGAGTTCCAAACAGCCGTTTATCAGAGCAGTATTGAACAAACTGCCACCACACTGACCCAGTCAGTATTACCATAAATAATACGGCATGTATCAAGTGATGATGAATCATCGGAGTAACATATATCACACTAGAAACTGTTACATATGAAAAGATAAGCAAATAAAAACAATCCTGGCAGAGGTCATTTAGTCTGTGTTAACATTTCTCAATAATGACAGTAAAACCCCTAAACATTTTAGTTGGTGTCCGAGTCAGTGTAACAGCAATTTTAAAAGAACAATGGTAATAAACTGGTGATGTGACAGTATGCATTAAATGAAATAAAAATGAGAAATACTACCCATAAAACAAACCCTTATCAGGTACCATGATGAAATATAAATTTTGTCCTCAGTTCTTTTACTATTTAAATTTGACAGATTTTTCTGACTAAGAAAATCTATAAAATTATGAACACCTAATTTTGACCTGTAATGAATTACAGAAAGATTGTGTCTGACATTTTGGTTCGTGGAGATTGGGATTGTAAGGGAAGATTAATTGTAGAATAATATCCACAGGTATTATAAACCATGGGTCTCCTTTTACTGTTTATTTTTAAGCAGAAATTTATTTGTTTTCAAGAACTGCTCACTCTTTTTGAATAAATAAAGTTTGTATATATACCTTCATTACCTTGTGAGGTTATAGCCACACACAACACAACCTGTGTCTTGGTGCCTGCACCTGATTGAGTGGTCTGATGATTTAATATTATCCTGTGTCAGTTATGAATGATATCTTAATCTTCATGATATATGTTCTTGCCAAAAGGCCATTATATAGTGCCCTAACACATCCATAAAGGCTCAATGTGAAGCAGTAAAAAATATGTATGAGATCATACACCCCTAGAAACCCTCATCAACCTCCCCCCCCCCCCCCCCCCTTCTCCCCTTAATAATCGACCCCAGCAAACTGTTAAGTGTTTAATTGGCTGGACCATTCAAGGGTGTTGATATAATATGTAAACATAACATGAAGCTGAATACAAATGTACTGCTGAGCATCTTTATTGCAATGTTTTATATGTTTAACTGAGAGATTGATATGTTATGAAAAAAGTGGTCTACACAGCCAGTATATACAGTCATACAACACACAGACAGTGTACTTACCATGATGTGAACTTGTTGCACCTGCCATTTGACATCTAGCCACTGCTGATAAGATAAAAAAGAAGTGTGGTCATGTAAGTAGCACAAACGTAGTTGTCAGCCACAGAAATAATAAATGTGGCTTTGGTATCCTGTAACTGATACTCTAATTTTAGTACAATCCTGAGAGAGTTTTAAGTTTCAGGATAATGATGCAGTACAAACTTGGTTACCTTTTTGGCTGTACATGCAAGTATGACAGACAAATATATAAAACTGGAAAGATGTAGCAGTTTAATTTGCAGCAGAACATCATCTCCACAGCATGCATACCTGCACAATGCTTTACATCCGCCATCCAAACTTATAATAGGCAAGCATTATTTCTATAAGCAGTACTGTTTCAGCAGCTTCAACAAAACTCTTCATACATCAGAACTGAGTTACATGTTATCATGTTGATAGAGAGCAAATTAACTAAACTCTTGAAAATTTTTTTGAAGGACTTAATTCTTCCCATGGCTGGTTTATAATAAATATGTTTCACCCCTTAACAATGGACACCGATTGGACCTAGATGTTCATATTAAAGAGTTTAAGGGCTGCAGAATATACTTTTTATATGACTACCTGGTGTATAGCATTGAGATGACCATAAAAACGAGGTTCTCATAAAAACTGATTTCCTTGACACTGATGTCTAAAGTGGTATAAATAGAAAGGAGGTACCCATAAAAAGCAGTTGCCATATAAAAAAGAGTCTGTCTGTAAAAAGGTGTCTACATGGAAACTTGAAGATTTCCCTGTTCAGAGCCATGTATAATTCTCCCAAGAAATGTGTCAGTTGCAGGTCCAATTTAGCAAGTAGCCCTGCAAAACAGGTTATGTTTTCACGTGTGTCCATTTGTTTCACAGTATAACTTATACCAGTAATGTTTTCGCTATATGTTAGTATAGCATAAGCAACTTCTGGTTGAGATTTAATTGTGATATCTTTTTTTCACCTCCAGGTCAGGAGAGGTTCGGCAACATGACGAGGGTGTACTACAAGGAAGCAGTCGGAGCGTTCATCGTGTTTGATGTCACGAGGTCATCGACCTTTGAAGCAGTACAGAAATGGAAACATGACCTTGACACAAAAGTGCAATTACCAGATGGTAGTCCTATTCCATGTGTACTCTTAGGAAATAAGGTAGGATGTTCATAATTACTTAAAGTGGCAAATTTGAAGAATTTGAAAGTGTGAGATTCAAAACTGTATGTCACCAATCAACATGTGAAGAAAGTTACACCAGCTGGTCTCACAGAAATGTAACAAAAAGTTCAGCTCCGATAACCTAGAGGACTGTACCATCCTTGATGTTCATACATATGCATATCAAGTAATAATAATTTTATTTTTTTACATTATGATTCCTATTATAGAGGATCTTTCTTTTTTGAAGATTTGATCTCAGTTGCATTTTTTTCTGCCAAGTCCACCTGCTTATCTTTCCTCCTAAGCTGACAGGTGTTAACCTTCATACTTAGACAGAGGAATGACACTCAGTAACTGTAAGCTTAATGACATGTATTAGCCTTCATACTTACACAGAGGAATGACACTCAGTAACTGTAAGCTTAATGACATGTGTTAGCCCTTATACTTACACACAGCAGAAGGACACTCAGTAACTGTAAGCTTAATGACATGTGTTAGCTTTCATACTTACACAGCAGAATGACACTCAGTAACTGTAAGCTTAATGACATGTGTGCCTTCATACTTACACAGCAGAATGACACTCAGTAACTGTAAGCTTAATGACATGTGTTAGCCCTCATACTTACACACAGCAGAAGGACACTCAGTAACTGTAAGCTTAATGACATGTGTTAGCTTTCATACTTACACAGCAGAATGACACTCAGTAACTGTAAGCTTAATGGCATGTATTAGCCTTCATACTTACACAGAGGAATGACACTCAGTAACTGTAAGCTTAATGACATGTGTTAGCCCTTATACTTACACACAGCAGAAGGACACTCAGTAACTGTAAGCTTAATGACATGTGTTAGCTTTCATACTTACACAGCAGAATGACACTCAGTAACTGTAAGCTTAATGACATGTGTGCCTTCATACTTACACAGCAGAATGACACTCAGTAACTGTAAGCTTAATGACATGTGTTAGCCCTCATACTTACACACAGCAGAAGGACACTCAGTAACTGTAAGCTTAATGACATGTGTTAGCTTTCATACTTACACAGCAGAATGACACTCAGTAACTGTAAGCTTAATGGCATGTGTTAGCCTTCATACTTACACAGCAGAATGACACTCAGTAACTGTAAGCTTAATGACATGTGTTAGCTTTCATACTTACACAGCAGAATGACACTCAGTAACTGTAAGCTTAATGGCATGTGTTAGCCTTCATACTTACACAGCAGAAGGACACTTAGTAACTGTAAGCTTAATGGCATGTGTTAGCCTTCATACTTACACAGCAGAATGACACTCAGTAACTGTAAGCTTAATGACATGTGTTAGCTTTCATACTTACACAGCAGAATGACACTCAGTAACTGTAAGCTTAATGGCATGTGTTAGCCTTCATACTTACACAGCAGAAGGACACTCAGTAACTGTAAGCTTAATGGCATGTGTTAGCTTTCATACTTACACAGCAGAATGCGCTCAGTAACTGTAAGCTTAATGACGTGTGTTAGCTTTCATACTTACACAGCAGAAGGACACTCAGTAACTGTAAGCTTAATGACATGTGTTAGCTTTCATACTTACACAGCAGAATGACACTCAGTAACTGTAAGCTTAATGACATGTGTTAACCTTCATACTTACACAGCAGAATGACACTCAGTAACTGTAAGCTTAATGGCATGTGTTAGCCTTCATACTTACACAGCAGAATGACACTCAGTAACTGTAAGCTTAATGGCATGTGTTAGCCTTCATACTTTCACAGCAGAATGACACTCAGTAACTGTAAGCTTAATGACATGTATTAGCCTTCATACTTACACAGCAGAAGGACATACAGTAACTGTAAGCTTAATGACATGTGTTAGCCTTCATACTTACACAGAGGAATGACACTCAGTAACCGTAAGCTTAATGACATGTGTTAGCTTTCATACTTACACAGAGGAATGACACTCAGTAACTGTAAGCTTAATGACATGTGTTAGCCTTCATACTTACACAGCAGAATGACACTCAGTAACTGTAAGCCTAATGGCATGTGTTAGCCTTTATACTTAAACAGCAGAATGACACTCAGTAACTGTAAGCTTAATGACATGTATTAGCCCTCATACTTACACAGCAGAAGGACACTCAGTAACTGTAAGCTTAATGACATGTGTTAGCCTTCATACTTACATGGGAGAATGACACTCAGTAACTGTGAGCTTAATGACATGTGTCTGGGCTCGCGCTAGCCGCTCGCCACCTCGCTTAATGCGAGTAATTTGACCAAAATGCGAGGAAACTTTTTGCAGAAATCGCCACGGTGGCGATTAAAAAATAATACACAAATCCTACCATCGATTATTCCGTGATCGTGTTTGTTTACAACTGTCAAAAAGTCGGAGTATCTGCAAAGAATTTAAGGAGAATATTTGGAGTTGTTCAACATTGCGTGAACAACCATAAAAATTCTCCGGCTCTCCGAGAATTCTCTAGCATATGCCCTTTATTCTTATAAAACAAAAACTAACTCTGCTCTGATTAGTCGATAGTTGAGCATGCAACTTAGCTTAACGCTCATTGGACAGAAGGTAAATTTCGCTGATCATCTGTGAGTTGTGACACGGTTAACGTATCAATATATAACAATATTACAGCGATTGATTTCACACACCGCAATAAATAAAGCGTACTGGGTAATGTGTTTTCTTCATTAAAGTGTAATTAGCCGGCATCTATCATATATTTTGTCAGTGGTTAATATATACGGCCTTATGGTCTTGTAACACCCGCCGCTATGGTCGGCGAAATATATGCTATCCTTGAATGGAGATGTTCTCAAACTACAACTTTTAAAGATCGTTTCGCGTGTTCCCGCGCACGCTTCATGTCAGAGACAGCATGATGTATGGACATATAATCTTCCCAGAGGGGACAGTGTGATTCTCAGGTGTTGGACTGAGGCTGTTTTATATATGTGCACTAATCTTATGACATTATTGCTTCAAAGTCATTTAATCACACATAGGGCTTATTACGGCTTCCAGTAACAGAATGTATTACTATAAGTATTACTATTGATTTCCTATTACTACTAACCATTATTATAATGGTGTCATGAAAAGCTTTAAATGCCATGGCTATTTTTAGTATAAATTTCCTCCTATTTTGGTATTACTGACTACACAAAGATTCAAATAATATAAGAAGAACAAACTTTATTCTAGGAGTATGTTTTTCATTTTAGCTCGGATGAATACTGCCAAATGTAGTTTGACTGCAGGGCTTCTTTATTTAAACAGGATATATATTGTTGTATAATAACCTGTGTTACCACTAGTGTCCACATCTTTGGATAACTGCTGGGCAATTATACATACTTCAGTCAATAAACATAGTTATCCAGTATGCTTTATTCATTACAGTGGGTGAAATGTGTAATGGGTAATGTACCTTGTCCAATGAGCAACTGGCTAAATTCCCATGCCAAACCTTTGACCAATCATAGCAGAGTTCGTTTTTGTTCACTAGAATCAATATTGGTCCTTTTGAGTAAAATCTGTTACCAGACCTAGGTGAGTTGAATTACAAATGTTACAATCCATGGTAGGTTAATTTCACAAGAACAAAAGATGAACCTGCGAATGTTTTCAGACATGACTTCCTTAAATACTGAAAAGCTATGTGCACGGATGGCAACAGGCCATCCACCTTTAATTATCAGGTTTGATGGGCCATCTTATTAATTTAGTGGCTATGCTAGATACCCCTATTGGAGGAAAGCAGTCGGTGACTAAATTAAGACCTCATCAGTATTGCTGCTAGTTTTCACACCATAGTAAACCCATAGGCTAGTAATAGTAATTAATAGTAATAGCAATTTATTATCCTCTTACTACTACTATTGTTCATAATTTATTATCATTTTTTTTCTATTACTGCCTACTACTGTTTAAATGTTTTGGAATGACTGCCTATTGCTATGATCTATAATATGTAATGTATTAATCAGCTTAGAAGATTAATTCATTAAACGTTTCCTGTGGCTAACCAAAGTGATCTGTGGCTAATGATTTTCCAACCTAATTAGCCACAGTGGCTAACAAGTTTCTATGGCCGGAGCTAGCCCAGTGTGTAAGCCTTCATACTTACATGGCAGAATGACACTCAGTAACTGTGAGCTTAATGACATGCATTAGCCTTCATATTTACACAGCAGAAGACATTCAGAAACTGTAAGCTTAATGACATGTGTTAGCCTTCATACTTATATGGCAGAATGACACTCAGTAACTGTGAGCTTAATGACATGCATTAGCCTTCATATTTTAACAGCAGAAGACATTCAGAAACTGTAAGCTTAATGACATGTATAAGCCTTCATTCTTACACAGCAGAATGACACTCAGTAAATGTGAGCTTAATGACATGCATTAGCCTTCATATTTACACAGAAGAAGACATTCAGTAACTATAAGCTTTATGACATGTGTTAGCCTTCATACTTACACAGCAGAATGAAACTAAGTAACTGTAAGCTTAATGACATGTGTTAGCCCTCATACTTACACAGCAGAATGACACTAAGTAACTGTAAGCTTAATGACATGTGTTAGCTTTCATACTTACACAGCAGAATGACACTCAGTAACTGTAAGCTTAATGACATGTGTTAGCCCTCATACTTACACAGCAGAATGACACTCAGTAACTGTAAGCTTAATGACATGTGTTAGCCCTCATACTTACACAGCAGAATGACACTCAGTAACTATAAGCTTAATGACATGTGTTAGCCCTCATGCTTACACACAGCAGAATGACACTCAGTAAATGTGAGCTTAATGACATGCATTAGCCTTCATATTTACACAGAAGAAGACATTCAGTAACTATAAGCTTAATGACATGTGTTAGCCTTCATACTTACACAGCAGAATGAAACTAAGTAACTGTAAGCTTAATGACATGTGTTAGCCCTCATACTTACACAGCAGAATGACACTCAGTAACTGTAAGCTTAATGACATGTGTTAGCTTTCATACTTACACAGCAGAATGACACTCAGTAAATGTGAGCTTAATGACATGCATTAGCCTTCATATTTACACAGAAGAAGACATTCAGTAACTATAAGCTTAATGACATGTGTTAGCCTTCATACTTACACAGCAGAATGAAACTAAGTAACTGTAAGCTTAATGACATGTGTTAGCCCTCATACTTACACAGCAGAATGACACTCAGTAACTGTAAGCTTAATGACATGTGTTAGCTTTCATACTTACACAGCAGAATGACACTCAGTAACTGTAAGCTTAATGACATGTGTTAGCCCTCATACTTACACAGCAGAATGACACTCAGTAACTGTAAGCTTAATGACATGTGTTAGCTTTCATACTTACACAGCAGAATGACACTCAGTAACTGTAAGCTTAATGGCATGTGTTAGCCTTCATACTTACACAGCAGAAGGACACTCAGTAATTGTAAGCTTAATGACATGTGTGCCTTCATACTTACACAGCAGAATGACACTCAGTAACTGTAAGCTTAATGACATGTGTTAGCCCTCATACTTACACAGCAGAATGACACTCAGTAACTGTAAGCTTAATGACATGTGTTAGCCCTCATACTTACACACAGCAGAAGGACACTCAGTAACTGTAAGCTTAATGACATGTGTTAGCTTTCATACTTACACAGCAGAATGACACTCAGTAACTGTAAGCTTAATGGCATGTGTTAGCTTTCATACTTACACAGCAGAATGACACTCATTAACTGTAAGCTTAATGGCATGTGTTAACCTTCATACTTACACAGCAGAAGGACACTCAGTCACTGTAAGCTTAATGACATGTGTGCCTTCATACTTACACAGCAGAATGTCACTCAGTAACTGTAAGCTTAATTACATGTGTTAGCCCTTATACTTACACACAGCAGAAGGACACTCAGTAACTGTAAGCTTAATGACATGTGTTAGCTTTCATACTTACACAGCAGAATGACACTCAGTAACTGTAAGCTTAATGACATGTGTGCCTTCATACTTACACAGCAGAATGACACTCAGTAACTGTAAGCTTAATGACATGTGTTAGCCCTCATACTTACACACAGCAGAAGGACACTCAGTAACTGTAAGCTTAATGACATGTGTTAGCTTTCATACTTACACAGCAGAATGACACTCAGTAACTGTAAGCTTAATGGCATGTGTTAGCCTTCATACTTACACAGCAGAATGACACTCAGTAACTGTAAGCTTAATGACATGTGTTAGCTTTCATACTTACACAGCAGAATGACACTCAGTAACTGTAAGCTTAATGGCATGTGTTAGCCTTCATACTTACACAGCAGAAGGACACTCAGTAACTGTAAGCTTAATGGCATGTGTTAGCCTTCATACTTACACAGCAGAATGACACTCAGTAACTGTAAGCTTAATGACATGTGTTAGCTTTCATACTTACACAGCAGAATGACACTCAGTAACTGTAAACTTAATGGCATGTGTTAGCCTTCATACTTACACAGCAGAAGGACACTCAGTAACTGTAAGCTTAATGGCATGTGTTAGCTTTCATACTTACACAGCAGAATGCGCTCAGTAACTGTAAGCTTAATGACGTGTGTTAGCTTTCATACTTACACAGCAGAAGGACACTCAGTAACTGTAAGCTTAATGACATGTGTTAGCTTTCATACTTACACAGCAGAATGACACTCAGTAACTGTAAGCTTAATGACATGTGTTAACCTTCATACTTACACAGCAGAATGACACTCAGTAACTGTAAGCTTAATGGCATGTGTTAGCTTTCATACTTACACAGCGGAATGACACTCAGTAACTGTAAGCTTAATGACGTGTTAGCTTTCATACTTACACAGCAGAATGACACTCAGTAACTGTAAGCTTAATGGCATGTGTTAGCCTTCATACTTACACAGCAGGAGGACACTCAGTGACTGTAAGCTTAATGGCATGTGTTAGCTTTCATACTTACACAGCAGAATGCGCTCAGTAACTGTAAGCTTAATGACGTGTGTTAGCTTTCATACTTACACAGCAGAAGGACACTCAGTAACTGTAAGCTTAATGACATGTATTAACCTTCATACTTACACAGCAGAATGACACTCAGTAACTGTAAGCTTAATGGCATGTGTTAGCTTTCATACTTACACAGCGGAATGACACTCAGTAACTGTAAGCTTAATGACATGTGTTAGCTTTCATACTTACACAGCAGAAGGACACTCAGTAACTGTAAGCTTAATGACATGTGTTAGCTTTCATACTTACACAGCAGAATGACACTCAGTAACTGTAAGCTTAATGGCATGTGTGAGCCTTCATACTTACACAGCAGGAGGACACTCAGTAACTGTAAGCTTAATGGCATGTGTTAGCTTTCATACTTACACAGCAGAATGCGCTCAGTAACTGTAAGCTTAATGACGTGTGTTAGCTTTCATACTTTACACAGCAGAAGGACACTCAGTAACTGTAAGCTTAATGACATGTATTAACCTTCATACTTACACAGCAGAATGACACTCAGTAACTGTAAGCTTAATGGCATGTGTTAGCTTTCATACTTACACAGCGGAATGACACTCAGTAACTGTAAGCTTAATGACATGTGTTAGCTTTCATACTTACACAGCAGAAGGACACTCAGTAACTGTAAGCTTAATGACATGTGTTAGCTTTCATACTTACACAGCAGAATGACACTCAGTAACTGTAAGCTTAATGACATGTGTTAGCCCTCATACTTATACACAGCAGAAGGACACTCAGTAACTGTAAGCTTAATGACATGTGTGCCTTCATACACACACAGCAGAAGGACATACAGTAACTGTAAGCTTAATGACATGTGTTAGCCTTCATACTTACACAGCAGAATGACACTCAGTAACTGTAAGCTTAATGACATGTGTTAGCCCTCATACTTACACACAGCAGAAGGACACTCAGTAACTGTAAGCTTAATGACATGTGTTAGCCTTCATACTTACACACAGCAGAAGGACATACAGTAACTGTAAGCTTAATGACATGTGTTAGCCTTCATACTTACACACAGCAGAAGGACATACAGTAACTGTAAGCTTAATGACATGTGTGCCTTCATACTTACACAGCAGAATGACACTCAGTAACTGTAAGCTTAATGACATGTGTTAGCCCTCATACTTACACACAGCAGAAGGACACTCAGTAACTGTAAACTTAATGACATGTGTTAGCCTTCATACTTACACACAGCAGAAGGACACTCAGTAAATGCAAGCTTAATGACACGTTTTAGCCTTCATACTTACACAGCAGAATGACACCCAGTAACTGTAAGCCTTATGACTTGGGGTGACATATAATTGTTATGATGTTTGTTGTTTCAGTGTGACCAAGCAAAGGAGGGCATTGTAGCAAATCCAAATCAAATGGACAACTATTGCAAAGAAAAAAATTTCTCAGCATGGTTTGAGACGTCAGCTAAAGAAAATATCAACATCGATGAGGCTGCCAAGTGTCTTGTTGGAAAGGTAGGTCGTACTTAACATTAATGTATCACAATCTATGTATGATCCCTATGGTCTAAGTACCAGGGAACTTAGTGAAGGCTTTAATTCATAAATCAGGTCAGTCTTGGTATCATGTAATATACATCAGGCAGCCAGCCAGAATTTGATGCTTGCTCTAGCTAGCTATTAGCAATGTATTCATGGTTGCCCTTAAGACTGCATGTGGCCTAACCCCTCACAAAGACAAACATTTAACTTGCAGCATTTAACTTGCAGCCTCCATAGCATTCCATAACTGCAACTGTCCAGTGTGTGTAAGGCCAAACATCATTGGATATAAATCTGGCACAGGGCATCTTATTGGCTAAATTAGGCACAATTAAACCAATTGAAGGGGGCGTTTCAAAATTCATTATTCATGAGGTGTGGAGGATATATATGTCTTAGCAAACTTACCGATAAACTTGGAAAAAAATGACTTGGCATCTGAACTTTAATACATTTACTGCTTATATGCATTGTTTCAAGTGAAGTAACATGCAATACGTATCATATAATGAGATAATGTACTGTCACAGCCCTTCGTTGAAGTCTTGGTAAGCCATTATTTTCAGTCTTATGCTAGTCATGTGCTGATATCTAGTGGCCAGATTAATTACTATTTTTCACTCACAGAGTCAGAGCAAAAGTTGCTTTTGAAGTTCTGATTTATAAAAAAAATGCAAAGAGTGTTACTTCCCACTTACAAAAATGTTGTCACAGAGTGCTGTCTCAGTCTCTTAGCAGCAGTTAACACATTTATATACTTATTCTGGGATGTGTTTGTGCTAAATTACTGTTTTTCTTAAGATTATTGTCTTTGTTATTTCAGATTTTAGAAAATGATGCACGGTTACATGCAGGTGGTGTAGATGAAAACAAAATAGTGCTGGATGGCCAATCAAGTCCGCCGAAGGAGTCTAAGCGTCCGTGCTGCTAGCAGGGCCATCTCTTAACCATCACTTTGTATATAAATCATGACAATTGTTCAACAGTCACTGTTGTTGCAGTCTTTATGTCTTTGTTAAGCTGGTTTGTCATGACTACATCGCCACTATCTGTAATCCACATGTGTATTCTGTATCCCATTTTTCATAACTTCATAATCATTTGCAAACTCCATACTTCATGATAGTAGGTGCTTAATCTTTTGAGATTTTCATTTTCTCATGTCTTTTCACCTTTTTGTAATTGGACAGTTGAATTTTTATAAGTCAACAAAAGCTGGGTTAATTAATGACTATCCACATGTTATTTGAATGAGAATTGTGCAAAATTGCTCCCAATTGATACAGACACAGGCTATGCAAACAGACCACACCTGGATCTTGCATGTGAGAGGATTGGAAACAACCTAATTAAAAACTATAATACTAATAAAAGGTATATGGACTACACATGTGGACTATGCATATTAACCATGTACTTACTTAAAAACCAACTTTAGGCTTTCTGGATATTTAGACCGACTTGCCATGGGGCTTTGTATAATCTTTATAGAGTTTTAAAATGAAATGACAGTTTGATAAAAGCAATTTTGATTGAGCAAACATATTTTTCTTAAAAATTATTTATCAAGGTCTTTTGACAAAAATCACAAACTTTCATTTTAGAATGATCTGATTGATGTCATGACAAAAATGTGTGCAAGCACATAAATTCAAGGCACGGTGTGTATTTTATGTTACATACCTTATAAAGTCCGCACAGCAAATTTACAAACCAGTTTTAATCCAGGTATTATCTGGAGCCAGCCTTTACACACCAAACACAAAAACAAAAAGTGTCAGTTTGGCGAAAGCCCATTATAAGTATAGGTGTACATGGGCTTGAATTTCAAAGCTATGTCAAAAAGATTTAATTGATAACAAAGCGGATGTGGACTATGTGCATTATACTAGCCATGGCTGTCATGGTTTTGATCTGGATTGTTCTTTATGATGTGGAATTAGTAAAGCATATCAGAATGGTTGTGGAAATGTTATGTTTATCTTGCTCAGTCAAATATCACAAAGATTGTTCCAAAGGTTACTGATGTCACCAGGGAGGAAAAATTGAAAGGGAGTGATAACCAATGGGAATGCAAGGGCTGAGATATGTTACTTGTAAATTTGATAAAAATTACATACTTTTTCTTGGTGTGAAAGCTTTTTGATCTGGCCAGTGTTACCTGCTACTGGTGCCTGCCTTTTGCTCTAATGCCATCTCTCATGATTTTGGTATAACTTATTAAGACTGTAGGGGAGAAAAATTATTTCTCTAGTCCCACTCATAGTATATTGACAGATTTCAAATGTCTAAATTTTGTTTCACCCAAGCTAACTATATTTGGGCCAAGGGTCTATGATTAAGTTGAACCCCTAAGAAAAAAAAGACACAAATTTTTTCCTGCTTATCTGGTAGTGACATCTTGTGGGCAGTTGTTGAACTTCTTATGGTACTCAAATTGTGTTTTGAAAATGGATTAAAAGGTGCTCTTTTTTATTAAAATTATCATATTTGACAAGTTTTGATAATCAGATGTAAGGTATTAGAATGGGGCATTACAAGCTCTTTGACAATTTTATTGCTCTCTTGCACTGCTATTATTTACTGGGGGGGGGGGGGGGGGGGGGGGCTTTCGTGAAAATAGCTAACATGCATATAAAACATCTGGTGAGAGGTAAGGGTCCTGTGTGTCTCCTTTGGGTCTGCCCACTATGTTTACACTGTAACTTAACCAGTTGAAGAATACCAGTTAATTGCAAATATGGAATTAACCCTTAAATTATTGAAATATCAGTACTTTGCAATTAACTCTTAAATTATTGAAATATCATACTTTGCAAATAATCCTTAAATTATTGAAATATCTTACTTTGCAAATAACCCTTAAATTATTAAAATATCATAAATTGCAAATAACCTTTAATTATTATAATATTTTAAATTGGAAATAACCCTTAATATATTGAAGCGCTTATGGTTCCAGCATTAAAATACTACTACATCAAAGAGCACAAAATCATAACATTTCCATCATTATGTTTAATTTCTCAAAACAAAGATATTACCTTAAATTAATATCTAAATTTGGAAATAACCCTTATAATGGTGATGTACCATTATGGTACTGGCATTATTAAATACAAGATCACTTAGCATTAAATCATAATATTACTTTGTAAACCAAAGGCATTATGAGTATTAGTTTGCATAAAATACAGCAGAATCAAACAATCGCATAGTTTTTATTATTTTATTATGAAGAAATATACAGACATCTTAAAAAGATGAAACCAAAGGATCTCTCTGTGTCAATGTGTGGCTGAGATAAGATGTTTGTGGTTATGTCTTTTCCATGTTTGTATGAAAATATAATTTAAAATGTTACTATATATGTTGCTCTGCATTTATGCATACTATAATTTCTGATTATATTGTTATATGATTTGATGACTGTTAAAACATGAATGTAGTGTAAATTTAGTGTTTATAACTAAATTCATTTTTCAGACAGATTAAATGGAATGTCATTATATGCAGATTTCTGTAGTGTTGTGCTTTGGCTATCATACTGATAAAACATAATCTTTACATTTTAAATACAGATAACATACCTAGAAAGATCTCCCAAATACATAATTTCATGAATTTTATGACAAAACTGAGTCACTTAAAAAAAAACGTATTTTTAGGAAGTGACATGAAATTGTTACTTGTATCAGTCCAGTTGCTATATTGCATGTTTTTTTAATCACCGGTTGCTTTATCCATGTATGACCATTCAAGTGTCATTGACCGGTTACCTATGCTATAACTATGCTGTTATACATTTGTGTGTCAACTGTTTATCATATAAAAAGAAATGTTGGAATGTTTCACATATTTAGCTTGGAAATTTTTGCAAAATATTTGGGTGTAAAAGTTTTCTATCTGTGAGTTTTGAAGAGTTGTGTCATTGTTGAAGTGCATTTGTAATGATTTATGCAAGTGAAACTTAAATATTTAATGAATGTGTATAAAAAAATTATGATACTATAGTTCATATGGAGTACTTCAGTCATGAAACTTTACATATTTACAGTATGTTATGGTACAAACTGTTTTCATTGGTAATAGGTGTTCGCACTTGAAATATCTCTATTTTCTTTAACCTTGTTAACATTAAACTGGTGCTAGAATTTTATTGTTTGACTTGATTTAAAGCCCACCATTTTCTTTGTGATTAATCTTTTAATGCACTTATAAATAGGATTTTATAATATTCAAATCTCCCTTCGAATTATGCATAAAGTTAACACCAGATGGTGCTGATTAGAACTTGAAATATGACTGTAAATTATGGTTAATATAATTTTGAAGTACTCCCAATTCATACTTGAGAGATTTTCATAGAGTAAAGCAGAGATCTTGCTTTAAATGTTAATATTTATTAGCTTATGCATGCTTACCATTTGCTTGATAGAAGTGTTTTACATACTGGAGAATACAGTTGATAGGTGTATGAATTAGTCTATATTAGGGCCAGATATTTCATAACTTTTTCAAAAATTCTTCACAGAGTATTATATTTTTTTCTAAGTCATCTTCGTGGGACCATTGTTAACATATTTAAATCTATGCTTAACAGTATATGGAGAGGGAGAGAGTCAAATGAAAATGAAATGGAGGTGCCTTTTAATATCATGTATACAGATTACAGTCTAGTTACCAATAGATACTTTGGATAACATAAACCATGTTATGCCAGTAAAAGACACATTTGTATGTTTATAGGGATAACTGATTTTTTAAAGATAATTTATATTATAAGATAAATCATTATATTACTTCACACAATTCAGGGAAAAATGCCATAAGACAGAGGGACCAATCTATTTTCTAATCTCATTTGTTGTTCAATCTATGCTCATGTGCTTAGGTCTATTTTTATACACAGACTGTAGGATACAAGTATGTTTACTTAAATATTTAAATATGTGGTTCTATGGCATGAAGTTCAATACATAAAAGTAAGTCTCACTTTTGCTGTTTGTGTAATAATTGAACTGGGGTTAAAACTCTCCTAAATAACCAAACAAAACATTCCTGATGTGCACATAACCGGTATAGGTGAAAGACAACTTAATACACGTTTTTCAGGAACTAAATGCCAAAGAAAAAACAAAGTATTCAACTGTTAAGTGTCTTGGCTGAACTCAGCAGGTACCAGCCAAATCTATAACTGTAGAATTCCCTAAAGTATTTACCCAGACTGGTTCCCATGTACTATATGACATGCCGTCTTCTGTGGATGATATGGTAAAGAGGGAAGGGAATCAGCCTAGTCCCTCAATTGCACACTCTAAGCACAGCAAGTCACCAAGTTAAGTTTTCTGACTTGTTCCTTCAGAGGGCTAGTTAAGCATTTCACCATCTTCATTGAAGACTTCATGGTTTCTTGCCGTAATCTGGAAATTGAAATTCTCATGTCATTATTATGGAAGAGAACAATTTGTTTTTGTACTTTTCCTTCTGACTGGCAACATAATTCATTAATGTTTTATAATGACATTCCTTCACATCGCCTGCCAATTAATTGTTGGCCACAGACACTTCAAGTATATACACCAGTAGGAGTATCTGGTGTTCTTTTATTATGTGATTATTATTTTAAAGCACAAATAAAAGGCATTTTGTATATCCTAAAAAGTAACTTCTAGGCTGATTAAGTCTATACGTGTGTGTCCACCATATGCTGTATTTCTGTTTACAAATGCTGTATTTCAGCACAAACAATGTGGTACAGGGGAACCTCTCCTTATGGGCACCTTTGTATTAAGGGCACCACTGTATTAAGGGCACCTTCTATTTATGGCCACTTATGGGAGTCCCTTCAAAGTAGGTCCCAAAAATCTTATCACCTCCCTACTCAAGACACCTCTATATTGCAGGCCAAATGTCCAGCCCCTCAGAGTCCGTAATTTGGAGGTTCTACTGTATTCACATTTGGACCTCATTCCTCAGAATAAATGAAATGGTGAATACATTCCCACTGGTTCTACACATGGAAAATTTTAACGAGGTTAGGGCATATTCTTCCTTGAACATGATTCTCTTGGAACATTGTTGTGTTGGTTTTTGGCTACGCATAAGTTGTATTGTCAAGTTCACCCCTGGCCCAACAAAAATAAGTTCCATATTAAAAATTCAGTCATTCCTGCATTTATGATGAATTGCCTGTGTTGCAGCTTTACTGTGTTAAAATTTAAATACAGGTTTGGTATGACATACTCAAATGGGTGGAATTACAGTGACTAGAGTCTGACATGCATGTGTATTTATATGTATTATATGTACTGATTTATGCTATGTTCACCTACTTTGTACTGTAGTTGGCTAAGAAGGTGACAGTAGCCTGAGAATATGACATGTTTAAAGATTTTGGCTTTGTGGTGTATTTTAATATAGTTCCCACCTGCTTAAAATATGTATGATCCAACATAGAGCTTATCTATTAATATGTTGACTATATTTCAGTACATAATGCCACCTATATGACAGGCTAGCGAGTGACAATTTGTGTTACCAATTTATTACATTTACCTTATTATGACATGATGTACCTATGTTATGACATGCATGTTATAACAAGCTGTAAATTATAAGTCTATTATAACATGTACATGTATATTGAATAACATGTTGTATGTTATAACATGTTTTATTATAACATATAATGTTTTATAACATGCTGTAAACTATGACATGCTGTATGTAATCACATGCTGTGCATCATATCATCCAGCATGTTATAGCGTGCTCCTGCATATTATAAGATCCTATATGTTTTAACATGCTGTATTTTACAACATGTTGAATGCTATAACATGCTGCATAAAATAACATGGAGCTTGAGAATCTGTTAATTATATGCTTGTTGCCATAAACAAGGAAAGAAATATTCAAAACTGCTGGTAAACCATACCAGTTGCAGTTGATTGTTCTTAAATGACCTGTACTTTACTACTAACTCTTTTTCTAATATATCTGTATGCAGAGTTTCTCATATAAAAGATGACATTTTGAAATGCCATTTGCCTTAGAAAACTGATGCAAACTCCTACACAGACTATCAGGAAGCATTCTGATAGTTTTTATCGTTACTACTGGTAGTTGCCTTGGATTATATGCATGTTAATGCATGGACTGGCAGATAACAATCATTCAGTGTCAGATCCCTTAATGCATGATATTCTACACTGAATGTCCGGCACAGGGCATCCCTGAAAAGGCACCATTTGATGTTGGTAGTTTTCCCCCCAATGATGCAAATTTACTGCGAAAAACATCTGAAACCATGCCAATGGTCTTACTATTATGTAATGTACTGTACAAAATGTCAGGAAGATGTAATTATAAGGCAAAAAAAAAATTAGGTTTGGTTCTCAGGCACTTCTTTTCAGAAATCAGTGCGGGCAGGCAGTTTTTTATTTTTTTGTATGTTTCGATAAAAATGTCAAATGATAAGGGAAAAGCGTGATACTAACAGATTTATTTTGCTAAACAAGTAAAAACACTACATAACAAAGGAAATTTGATCAAAATTGTATGATTCTATCTGCTTGAAAGAAATGTTCGAGTAGCTGAAGCTCAAAAATTGGCAAGTTTTTACTGAAAATCAAAATAAAAATTTTTGATGCAGGGGTTTAAAATTGACACAGGCGGTGCCTGAGAACCATACCTTTTATTTTTTGGCCTAAGATCCGTGAATATTGTGCTGTATAACTTAATGTAGTAATCCTTGACAGGTGCCTTGTATTTCCATGTTTGAAATTGGTTCCGTCTTCATCTGCAGTGACTGTTTTTTATCCTGGCTGTCATTTGACTGTGTATATGTGCAGATGTCTGCATCTGATTAAGTGGAATTATGTTTGTAAACTTAAGTGATGATATCTGTGTACAACTTTGCACGACTAAGAAAATTGATGTCAATGTGATGCACATGTACTTGCAACTGAATTATATATTCTGTAAAAATATAGTAATAAATGTTGAGAAAACCTGTACAAGGTTGTACTTCAGTTGTTGTTAATATGTTGGTCTGAACTGGCAGCCTTGTCTTCTTATGAGTGAAATGTTTTGGTTTAAAGTGTATCAAGCACAACACATTTAGATAACTGAAACAATTCCTGTAAATATCAATACATTTATTACATAATGTACATATATACAATAGTTGTCAACAGCATGTTATGGTGATAGTATGACACCTTAGGCCCCAACTTTACACAGTATTATCCAACTGTTGTGTTATTTCAACACTCGGTTAATGAATAAAATGAAAGCACAGAACGTATGAGAACGGAGAATCTCGGACAATTCTTGCAAACATCCTGCCAACAAACACAATTCAGATTTTGTGGTTAATTTCTTCAAAACTATAAAGTATCAAGAATTTGACATCTAGGCAATAAGCTAATGATGTTGAAAACCTCTGGTGGTTAATCTTTGTGCTGTATTAATATAAATTGTAATAATAATACAAAGCTGAACATCTTGTAGAACCTGCTGTCATGTTTATTTGAATTACACAAATAATTAAAAGAAGGAATGGAAAATATTGGAAAAAGGGGGGGATGAGGTGGGCAATTAACATTGTGAAAATTCAACACAGACAATCACTTTCATGGAATAGAAAGCATTTAACAATACAGCCATGGCTTTTCTGGATAATTTCTCAAACCCATCAGCATCCATACTGTCAGTGCCTTTTTCCCCCACTGTTTTCCAAACCAACTAGCCTGTCCACCACACAGTAGACACACATTACTTGACTGCCCTTTTTCAAGATTTCCAGTTGGCAAATAGCAATACTGCACTTTTTGATTTCCAGTGTTGTAATACTGAAACAGTGACATCTGGTGGCAGCTGAGAGACCTATTTAACAAAGTCATACACATATTTGATATTTTCACAGATGATCAAAACACAGTTTGCTTTTCATAGTTAAGCCTATGTGCTTAAATAAACCTATGTGCATAAATGATGTCACAATTAAAAATTTTCCATATAAAAATTCACAATCTTTTTTTAAACATTTACCAAAGTGACCAGTAGTATGCAGTGTTAAGTTATAAATGCAATAAAACCACTTTTTCTAAGATTAGAAAAAGGCCTGATAACACTTATCATGACACAGCGTAAACACAATTTTCTCTTGGTGATAACTGTGATAATTGTCTATTGTTTGTTATTTTATCAACTGATATCAAATCTTGCTAAAATGGCAGTAACCTCTGCTATAAAATTATGTTTGCCCCATGCAAGTTTAACCTGAAGCTTTACTTCATCATTTATCAGAACTGACACCAAGCACTTGCTTGTCAACAGACTTGCCACCCATATAGTCTGCCTAGCAGATTTGATATAGTAAAGAAGATTCTAATGGCTCTTTAACAACTAATTATTTCAGAGTATAAAAGCTGCTGATGTTTGCCATGCTAATCCTAGAATCCTCCTTTCCCTCACACTGGTCATTATTACATCATAATCTCTACACCCGTAGAAGGTAAACCCTGCACTGATACCAGATTGACTTTTATCTATCTAAAGAGCACATACATTCCTTCAGTTTAACATATCAATTTTCTAGACATCACAATCAACGCCACAAGAGTTACCTTATGGTACATCTTGCCAATCCCCGACTTAAACCGGTTTGCTCCAGGGTAGCAAAACTATCTTACCCTCTTGGTTCTGTTCTTAAACACTGTACCTAAAAATAATGTTGTATATTGTTCAGTCTTTTCTTTGTACCACAGCCTTTCACTTGTTTCTTGTACATGAAAAATGCAGTCTTAAAAATATTAAGATTTTAAAAATATTATATCTTTAAAATGAGATTTTACTGTTTCTTCCATTTCTCTTGGTGGGTAAACTCAGTCATTGGTTTACCAGACATTCCACAAGTGCCGATACCCACTCGTCCTTCCACGCTCTCAGGAGATGCAAATATGCTTTTTCTTACTTTCCCCTTGCTCGTCTTGGAAAACACCTAGAAATTAAAAATAAATTAAGCAAATACAACCTTTGCAAAAGTTTTTTTATTCTTGACTATTTAGCTATTTCAGGGCTTGAAAGATTAATATTTTGTTTTAAACATGATATATTATCCACACAACTTTAAAAAGATAAAACGGATACACACTGTTTGGTACATGTAAGTGAGATGAGCTGCCACTCTTGATTTAGGGAAAAATATAAAATCTTGCACAAAAAAGTATAGGACTGTCTGAATAAAGTATGAAAAGGTATAAATCGCTGTCATATTGTGCAAGATTCTGCCTAATTTTACAAAACATGCAGTTCTGAGCAAGCATCTGGTTTGCTATTTGCAGTTAAACACACACTGACTTGAGAAGAATTGATACTGATGATATAGGAATACTTACCAAATGCATGACTAACTGCTTAAATATCTCACAATGCAAAGTACATGAGCACTGAATAAGCAGCAAGCACTGCTGACAGCACATACAAACAATGAGTAAGGATCACACTTCTTTCAGCACCAGATGATACTTACTTTTGAATTAAAACTGAGCCATTTGTTCTTCTCCGTCTCCCGCTCCTCCTCCAGCTGCTTTAGCCTCTGCCTCTTCTTCTCTGCCTTCTTCTTCTTGTACTCCCTCTGAGCAGCCTGCATGTCCTTCCTGAGAACAATGAGATGAAAATATATTTTATTATCAATGTGAAAGTATTTCACTTAGATACCATGTTTCAGCATAATTCTTGTCCCCATCAGGATATCATGTGCTTTACTGTTGTACTACAAAAATAACCTATGTATTATGTTTCCAAGGGAGACTGTTTCCCTCTAAAGTTGTGTAACAGTTCGATGAATTTTTTGGATTGTTGAGTCACATGCCAGCCTGTATTAAAAACCTGTCCTACCAACAGAACTGTATGGACTGTCAAAGGCTAGAACTGGGCAAAATTTAAAACTGGACAGCGAGGTCTGGCAAGGCAGAAAATTTAAAAGACCACAAATGATTTAGAGGAATAATGCAGTCTCCAGAAGTCATAAAATTCATAAGACATTGCAAATTTCCACAGTTTAACAAAGATTCCACCATAATGACTTTAAGGTACTGGTGGGGTTTAAGGAAAGGACCTTCAGCTTATTGCTCCTGATAGAAAGTGCTAATGTTACACATATGATGCCCGTTAACCAGTCTTACTTTGTCTTAGGCTTCTTGGCCCCTGGTTCTCCTGTTTCCTGATTCCCTTTGTCTTCTTCTGGAAGCCGTAACAAGTTGACCTGCAACAGCAACTGGACTTGAAACGCACTGTATATGTAAAGGTTTCATGTTTATGACATAAAACCATCCCAGTTTTACCCAAAACCAACGAATGAACCTTCGGTGACACAGAAAGGAGACTGACAACCTGACTTGTTTATGTCATACAAGAAATCACATCAAAAAGAAATGGCAAAAAGTCATGACCTAATGGCAACAAATTGTAATTTAGTTTTAAAATGGCTTTTATGTAGTCAATAGTACCCCCCCAACATAAAATTCAATACACTGCATAAAACTAAACATTTTCTTGAGTGACTGAAAGATCAAAAGAAGTTTCAGGACAAGTTTATTTCTCTGTGCAGGCCAAAGTTACTCCTTCAGTCAAACTGCCAATCTCCCTCCTCATTGGTAAGTTTGCTTTAACACGATGAATACTATGTATACTCTTAATACATTTTGTGAAAATATGGCAAACAGAAATGAATCCAAATTTTATGATGAGCATATATAGTCTTGGTCCCAGGAAAAAGGAAAACCTCAGCAAAAGCCTTGCAGACTAGTTACAGCACTTTTAGGTGGAAATTTTATTCAAATATTGTATTTATTCTCCCAGGAGGGTGGACAATGTATATTAACCCATCAAGATCAGGGTGCACTAGATTTTTCCATCAAATTGTGTCCAAAATAAACCATACTGTTACTGGTCAATAAATGCAAGCTTTTTTTAAATCACAACTTTTATTTAATTGAGGAACATCCAGAAAATCTATGAACACAAAAACAATGGGGTCAAAGGTCATCTGGTAATTTACAGTTCACATGTCAAAGGTCATGATGAAGAGGTAAACCAGCACAGAAGCTAAGGATTTAATTATCAATAATTTGATTTGCTAGCAGAGGTATAAATCCAAAAATAACGATACTGAGATAGTGTTGAATATAGTATGCACGTCACTGGTCTTACCATCAGCTTACTCCAACAAGGTGATAGCCGCAAAGACAAACCTCATTCTTCCCCTAAAACATAGATCTGCTCAAGCTCAGTACTTGCGCAAAATCCCCCCCAGCACAAGGGCCAGCTGTGTTAGTGTCTGATGTATCCAGATATGACCATCCCGCATGTAATGATGGAACTTCCCTGATGACGTCAAGTACCAGTACCGGTATGCTATCAACATTAATTTGTTGAAAGGGAAAATTTTTGCTATGACCGGGTGACTTACATTGTAATTACTAATTCTTGAAATTTATTATTGTATTACAAAACAAGACTATTCAAACCAATGTATAAAGTCTATTTCTGAAATAAAATAATATTACAATAAAGCCAAAAATGAAATAGTTTATTCAGATCAGAAAATAATGAATCTTTATCTGGATACATGTGCACCAAGCACATAAACACCCATAAATTACTCTCCTAGAGGCACCAAAAAAGGAATTGTGGCAAACTCGTATAGGGCAACATCTCCTAGAAAAGGCCTAATCTCATGTGCTATTTTCTAAATACTCAACAGTTCAAAAGGTCTTATGCAAGCATACAATACAGAAATCCATTTTGAGGCCTAGATCATGCTGTGGTGGTCTGTAGCTCACATTTTGCGCCCTCTGTCTTTAAATATACCAACTGGCCTGCAAGAATACCACGCACACTGTAATCTGTACAAAACAGTTGTCCTACATTACAGCTCCCTGTAATTTTACTTTACTTGTTACTTGATATCAAATAAAGATAAGAAGGACAGTTAAAACAATGAACATGAAATTTGGGCTGTGAATTGTGAAGGATGCCATGATTTAAAGAAATTTTCAATCCAGAGGTCAACAAATGATTAATGACTGATTTGGTTAAAGTAATATTAAAATTCAATCCATATTTGACAAATGCAAAAATTTCAAATGTTTTATAATAGTCATACTCAAAAGTCCATCCAAACTTTAACTCTGAACATATTATTGGCTTACATCTGCAAGAGCCACGTTAAAATTTATCTATACAAATTCAGCAATTTATTCAAAATAAACTTTAATTTTTTTGCATTCTTTTTTTTTTTTTGTTGAATTGTGTCCTCTGAATTCAAAGCTTAATTTTCTCACTTCATCATTACATCCTTAATGTCATTTAACACCAAGCCTTTCTTTAATTTATGCACATCATATTGTATATATTTTCAATCATTTCTTATTTACGAACTATATTCTACATTTACTATTTCTCTTAATTTGTGCAGTACCCAACCTGTTACTCCTACTTCAGGATTTGCTGAGCTATGAAGAATTCTGTAAAAGCCAAGATATATGTGTTTATTGTGAGGACTAAGATTTATAATAAATTATAGAATTTTCTTCCAACTGAGGGAGCTTTGTGAAAAATCTAGTAATCTTCCTCATGGTGAGAGAGAAAGGTTCTTTACCTGAGTGACTTCTGTGTTTCCATAACCTTCAAATGTAACGGTGCATGTTCCATCTTCCAATATCTCATCTATGGTGGCAGGATATTGCCTGAAAGTACATAAGGATGACCCATCGTATATAACACCAAAAAACATCTACTATCTTGACTAGAAACAATACAAGGTTATTACCTAACATAACCTACAACTCATCAGTTTATAACCTATTACACCATACAACTTCAATTAAAGCAGATACCTGTTGATAGCACAATGCATCACACAAATTGTCCTTTTTCGGGGCACATTGCATAGCTTCAAACATATAATACTAGGACTGGCTTTTGGTACGTAAGGCAACTTCTGTCACAATATCAAGACCTGAAGCTATGCCATGTAATCTCATGTCTTTTGAGTCTTGGGGACATCAGATTTTGACCTTTTAAATACTTTCACTATGGTACCTTTGGTCCACATCAGTGTTCTTGCAGATACTAAAAGCTGGGGTAGGTTTATCTTATATATCTAGTAGGAAATATGTACAGTGTCACAAATATAATTGTATAAGACCAGGGACCAAATGGTAATAACTCAGGTAAAGCATTAGTTCTGCCACACCACTGAAAGAAAGTGTCTGCCATGGGTAAGTTTACAGACTGACTGACTGAGACAAGAATCATATATATGGAAACCCTGCTGGTGGAACAGACTACAGCAGTTGTCTAATGTTGGAGCCTTACATTCCATCTTCTGTGAACGTGGCCACACAAGTGTCTCCGACTTTCCAGTTGTGTACTGGAGCAGCTGTGCCTAAACTAACGCCATCTGGTGTCCCTGCGTCTTCTCCGGCAGCACCTGAGCTGGCAGCTTGGTTACGGATCAAGTCCTCCGTGAGATCTATCACTTCCTGGAGCAAATCAAGGAGAGATTCATTGTAACACAAGGGACCCATGGGTCATGGCGCTCAGCTGATCGTGATTGGACTATAAATGTTTCTCCACTGTGATACTATATCGAGTTGATAAAGCTTATGAATATCATGGACATGTTGGGCTATTATAAAGGAATGTAATGTAATATGTGAGTAAATGATAAATGAAATTACCTGACTGATGGATTAATAGAGTCAAATAAAGTGGTTTATTTTTTATTTATTTAGGAGGGGTTGAAAATTGTGATATATTTGAGCAAATATGATAGCAATGACAGCAGTAATAAGCAGTAGTAGAATGATGATAAGGCTATTTGTTGAAGGATCTAAAGTGTATGGTAGTCTGCAAGCGTTCAATTTGACAGATATGATGTTATGATTAATTATGCTGATGAAGTGATTTATGAATATGTGACTGTATGACACAATATCTCTTTAGTCTTGACAAGGTACATTATTGTGATGCCCACTATGTCTACATATTACACAATATTGACATAATTTCTGGCATGTACATAGGTACCTATGGACGAATAGTTATACAAAATATTAAAGTATGAATATATCTGATTCATCTTGTTCTTGCTTACTGAGGCTAACTTTGGGATGGGGTTCGGAGAAGGGAAAAGTGAGGGCAGCACGAAGGTGGATGTAGAAATATTCTATTGTAATGTTTTTCATTTATATAAGAATATGAAAAGCTAAGAGGAAAGGGGCCCTCCTACTTGGTTATAGTAAAGTTCTAAATATATGATTGCAAAATAATACTCTGAAAAGACTGTCATGAAGAAAAACAGTAAAAGTTTTGAGATACTGTGTTGCATACGAAAATTTACAGATGGACAGGCAAGTGGACAGAATGGACTAATACCTTTATTTCACTTTCAAGAGAATAATGCATTTAAGTTTATATATAATCCTATTTTTTAAGCAGATCAGACATGGGGTAATAGTAATAAGTAATAGTAACAGTAATAGACTATTACAGCTTTTTCCATGTAATAGTAATAGTAATAGTAATAGACTCAAAAATTTTAGCTGTAATAGTAATAGTAATAGAAACAGAAGGCAAAGTAATAGTAATAATACATATTACTTTCTATTACTTCCTGTGAGCCCCTTGATCATGAAGCATATCACCAAATAATGCTGAACACACTCAATTCTTGTCCAGCAATTGCCCAGGAAGTGCCTATTGTTGAGGCAAGCATGGACCAGCTGCCACACTGCTGGTGACCACTGGTGCTAATTACATAAGAGCACTGGACAGAGCAGGTCACAGCCAAATAGGTAACCTGGCACAATCTGACCTTTGATTAGTAAACCATGGATAAACAGAGGAATGTTTGATGTTATGAGACAGATAAATTGTGTATTATTATATTGACATGTACATCTTATCTCACATCCATCTATCCATATGCATATTCTGAAATGTACCTAGATTTATTTTCACATGCCAGTTTGCATTTTAATCATACAGATTGCAATAACACACATTTAAGAAAAATAGAATATGGAACCAGATGTAGTTGCAGTGCAGACCCAAAATGTTCATGATAAGCTTATGGTGTTTTCACTACCTATAACGTATGGAAGTCTACAATGCTATATAAACCCATACCAGTACTACAGTCACTTTGATAAAATCATACTGCAGGCAGATGTATTATCTATTTAATTTATATAAATATTCTTTTAATAATAATTCTGTTATTTCATAGTTCCAATTTTGCAGACCTTCATTCAGTATCTAAAATTATGTTAATTTATATTTTGAAAATTAAATGAACATTTTTTTTAAGATATTAATTTATCTGATTATATAATATGAGAATATAAGTAACTGTTAATATTTTATTATTTAATATCTGAAATTTTGATATCAAATTATTAGATCCTGTTATGTACAAAATTTAAAGTATAAGATTGTTGAATACCAAATTAATTGTGAAAGTGATATAAATATTTTATTTGTTTTGTAAAATTGATATAAGTTTAAATCACTCTCCATATTCCTAAATTATCCTATGCTGGTTTTGCTGCAATGAAGAAGGGCATGCCTGAAGAATAAAAGCCATGCATGCTACCATTATTGTAAAGTTTACCACCTCTCTGTTCACTCTCAAGATGTACTATGTGATAAAATAAAACATGGCATCATATCCAAATGAACATATATGCACTTGAGAAGATGGGTACTTTTGTCTCTTTTGTTTAGAATCTGTCCAGAATCTTGATGTAAACAGTAGAAACAGGACACAACCCTACCAAAATTCCTCTCCTGATACATACATAAAGGACTAAATTGTCAGCTTTGATACTAAATATTAATATGACATAATCATGAATAATTCCTTTGGAGACCATTTTTAGTTACACTGAAAACTTTATTTATTAATTATGCGAAAGAAGATTAAATCTTAACAGAAGTATCTACTATAAAATAAATTTATGTGAAATATATATGAAAATAATAAAAAATGTTCAAGTATGCATATAATTATAAATCAATATTTTACATATGCCAGGGTCTTTACAATGGGTTGCTTTTAAATTACATGTATTCAAGAGTTCATACAATTATCTTATAATTTCGACTTGAAACGCCCCAATAATCATTGAGGATTATATATATATATATATATATATATATATATATATATATATATATATATATATATATATATATATATATATATATAAAAACAGAATTAAAAAAGCTGAAATAATTAAGATCTCCAGTATCATTAGGCTTATTGTTAATGACAAACACAGTATAGGAAAATTGTGTAGGTAACTGGATGATATAGGTGCTTCTAATATTAATATATAATATAAAAATGTGATTGCAGTGCTAGTTTATAGCACTCATGGCTGCACTAAGTCTAGAATCCTCCCATCAGTTTATGTAATAGTAATAGTAATAGTAATAGATACCCCGGTAATAGTAATAGTAATAGTAATAGAAGATAAAATGTGGTAATAGTAATAGTAATAGTAATATCAGAAATTCAAAGTAATAGTAATAGTAATAGTAATAGAACAACTGTAATAGACCCCATTTCTGAAGCAGATCCACTTTTTCCATTAAGAAGTTTTTATCTGAATCATTTTTTTATTTACAGATTTATAAAATTTTAATTAAAAAACCTGAAAATATAAGTTAAAAAATTAGAATTGTTGCAAAAGTTGCAATCATTATATATACAGAGTAAAAAACATTGGGTCATATTATGCATACACATATATTTTATTATTTTTAAATCATAAATGTTTAAACTGATTTTAAAAGAAAATAATGCCACAACATGGCATCTACAAGAATATTCCTTGAATCACTATTAAAAAGTTTTGCACATTGGAGTTTTCAGGACATGCTTAATTTTATTCACCAAAATAAAATAAAAGTAAATTTGATAAAATAAAACATCTTTTCAAATAAAGTATACACACTGTTGGTTGAATGAGGGACAAACAATATCATTGTGCTAATTACTATCCCAGTTTTAATTAATTACTGGAATTAATAGTCAATTTCACACCTGGTTAAGTTTTTACTCTTCTGAAGTAAGGAATTACTTATCTCATGAACATCCACACTTTCACAGCAATACACCACTTTGTGGACACAATTAAATGTACACTTTAATCATTGTAACCCTGGTGGTTCAATACAAAATCTAAAATGTAGCATGTCCAAGAATAAAATAAAATACAGAAAAATTATAACATTCATCTAGTTTATGCACCAGCTGGGGGGATGAGTGCAGGGCAGAGGGGAAGCCTGCTAGTAGTGGCCAAGCTGGGCCAAGGTAAGCTGCCTGGGGTGGGTTACATGATGCAAGTGAAGGCTGTACTACTAGGTGGGCTAGATGTAAACAACACTTGACATGGTGTATGAAAACATGTATAAAAGCTATTCATTCCAATCAATTTCTTTTGAAAGTTCAGATTTTAAAAGATTAAATCCTTATGCATATATGCTGGGAAAATTAAATCAACAGTGCCAAAGTTGGACAAAATTTAAGGTATTGATTTTTTATTTATGCTAATAACTTGAAAAATTTGCAAAATTCAGATATAATTTTGGGTAAACAATTGAATCTTGATTAAATAAAGTTATATTCCTGAAAAAAAAGTCTCTAGGTTCAGCAATTCTTATGTAAGGTGAGTAAATATATTTCCTAATTTTTTTAAAAATTGCATTATGTTTTGGCCCATAACTTCAAAATAATACCCAATACTGACCTAATTTTTGGTATGTTCATAGAAAATGTATAAAAGAATGTGAATACTAAATAGGATTAAAAACAGATCAGTGGTTTTAATATTAGGCAGTTTTGAAGTGTAACAATGGCTTTTTTTTATGGAAAACGGAGGTTTTTTCCCTTAATATCTCGAAGGAACAAAGTCCTAATGACCCAATTTTTGGTATGGTAGGAGATTTTGGGGACATTTAAAATTATGTCAACAGCCTGGGGAGCATAGAGATGTGCACTGAATGACCTACAGTCATCAAAGTGGACTGCTTGACAATGTAAGGGAATACAACAAGAGCCTCCAAAAAAAATTCAACAACTAGCCTAATTTTGCAGCTTTTATTTTCAAATTTCAGATTTTAACAGATTAAATCCTTATGTATACATGGTGTGAAAATTAAATCCACAGTACTTACAGGAAAAAAACGTGCCATGGCCAAAGTTGGGCAAAATTTAAGGTACCAATTTTATATTTTTGCCAATATTTAAAAAAATTTAACAGATTTTGATCTAATTTTTGGTATACAATTGATTAATTAAAGTTGTATTACTGGAAAAAAGTCCCTACCTTTAACACTTTTGGTCTTAAGTGACCAAATATCTTCCTGATTTTTTTACAAAGTCCATTATGTTTGGGCCCATAACTTTTTTAAATTATATAATACTGACTTAATATCTGGCATGTACATAGGAACTATATAGAGGAATATTTATGGTAAATATGAAGAAAACCAGATGAGTGGTTTTGATATTAGGCAGTCCTGAAGTGTGAAAATAGATTTCTAATAAAAAATTGAGGTTTTTCCTTAATATCTCAAAGGAACGAAGTCCTATTGACCCAATTTTTGGCATGGTAGGAGATTATGGGGACATCTAACTGTATGCCGAAATTCAGATTCGTAGGTCCAACGGTGTCGAAACGTGCCAGTCTTATGGACGGACATCCAGACGGACAGACGGACGGCACGACGGACGACAGACAATGGACCATGACTATAGCTCAGATGACTTATAGTCAGCTGAGCTAACAAGTCTAAGCCTTTACATTCAAACATACCTAAGGAATATTATCAAATTTTGCACCATTATCTTGGAAAGTGTTATTTAATTTGACGGGGCCACCAATATTAATTAAGTTTTCACGAAGGATTGCAAACATTTACATCCCTCTCTGATCAGCTAAACTGTTAGGCACTGTCCTATCCTGCCTCATCTTGGTAATATAATTACAACCACCTCCGTTTGCATCATCATTATCATATTTTGGTAAATCAAATAATCTTAAATTTACTGATTCAGATCACAGAAAACTTATGTACTTGTAGTTGTAGATATGATACATGTCTCAATAACATGTTTGACTGTCATATAAAACAATAACAAACTTGTAAAAAATCATCATTACAGCTCACTGAATAGGTAAAACCTAACAAAGTGACAGTGTAGTACTTATGATGGAGCCTGCTGAGTAGATCCTCCCTCCTAGTTTTGTCTGTTGACCTTTGTGACTTTACCTGCAGGTCTTTCTTGAGCTTCTGGAGATCCTCGTTATCTTCATCTGTTGTCAATGCAGCCTCAACCTGTGGAAAATTGTTTATAATCACATGGTTACACAATTTTCCAAGCATAAGAGTTATTATATATTCCCTTTGGTCTTGACACGAAAAAACTTGTTTACTGCTGGCAGTGCAGCAGCAAGTGTTCAATACCTAACAAACTAGCTAAGTCTGTACCAGTATACAAACTGAATCAGAATGCCAACAACTATTAATAGCTTCCAACCTTTTTTATCCACATATTGCTTATCAGTGCAGTACTGAGACCAGGCTTGAAGGCTGGGTTGTAGCCCGACTACTCAAGATACTGTTCATAAGCAAAATCAAATATATAGTGGATTGAACTTAGATTTTACTGGCAATTCAATTACGTTTCTGCCTGATTAGTATTATTACTATCTGGTCAAAATATAATGTTAATATAGCAGCAAAATATTGCATAGTCACTAAAATCAGTAATTGTAATAGACCTTTTCCATTTCACTAGCGACAGTCCTATGGAAGATATCTGACATGTATGATTCGGGGTTAGCTGCATACATGTGCACGACAGTCCTATGGAAGATATCTGACATGTAGGATTCGGGGTTAGCTGCATACACGTGCACGACAGTCCTATGGAAGATATCTGACATGTATGATTTGGGGTTAGCTGCACACACGTGCACGACAGTCCATGGCAAAAGCGGTTGTGTTTTGGGCCCTGTTGCAGGGATATAACTTGTAGCCTCCTTGACAACCAAGAGAAACTGAACGAAGCAGGGTTCATCTTGAGACTTTATATTTGTTTTGAATTAACATATATCTGACAATCCATGCTGTGTTTGTTAACAAAAATAATTAATTTAATTCCTTTATTTCTGGTCATATTACAAAATTATTTAGTATTCTAGCTACAATGTAGCTGCATTTCTCTAAGGAAAGAGGTCACAGTGACCTAATTTTTGGTATGGTAGGACTAGGAGAACATTCAGCTCTGTAGAATTCTGGATTCCTAGGTCTTACGGTTTCAAAACGTGCCCAGTTACCGACGTCCAGCAGAAGGGACAAAGGATCATGACTATAGCTCAGATGACTTACAGTCAGCCGAGCTAAAAATGAATGATATTTTGTTTATTTTTGTGTGTGTTATGGTCAGATACTATTAAAGCTGGACCTCCCAAGGTTTCCCAGCCAAAGACCACATTTGTTTAATAGGGCATTTCACCTCGCTCACTGCTCAAGGTGCACAAGTTTTGTCATTGTCAAATATTACATAAAACCACAAAGGGTAATTGAAATGTTACACGTCTCTGCGAGTACATTTTAGTCAACAACCACATATGCAACTGGGTGGGATTATAAGCTCAATAACTTGAATAAGATCTGTGTAATTTATAAGGGAAAAATACATATTTATCTTGGGTATCTTATTTTATACACATATAGTTCAGTTATAGTAACTTGATATGCATTAATTGATCACTTAAACTGTGGTACCTTTTCATTTTTATTGACTATCAATTCGCAATACTTGATCAAATAAAGTCAAATTAATAAATCCAATAAAGAACACTGAAAGATTGCAAAGAGTGACTATAAAATCACACAAGCACTGTTTTGACAGGTATGTACATTTAGGAAGGATAATATGATAATTAAAGTTAATGTAATGAGGAAATAAGAGGCATGTAAAAGTAAGTGGCAAAATCAAGATACGGCTAAAATAATTTTAGCCTATAAATATAAATTAGAAACGTTTTCAGTTCACGCAAGTGTCATATCTCAAAGCTGTGCGTGAGTTAATAACTCAGTTATTCTAGACCATAGTCCTCTTGAAACCGCACGCTTTGATCTATTCCATTCAGTAGCGTTGTTCCCACACACAAAAGATTGGACAGGACATGTCTTATGTCCCAATTCCGTCTGACACATTTCACAGACACAAAGACCAACGATTCAATTTACAATCTGACGCTCTCATAAAACTGTTGGGGATGATCATTTGGCTGGTTGTAGATCACATTTTATTGAAAGTATTACCTGCTGCAGTTGTAATTTGTAATTACTCAAGTTCGCATGCAAGTCTTCCGCCATTTTGATACCTGTTGTGTGGAGCGACTGTGCTGCCACCGTGTGGACATAGTCAAAACAACACAATCCAATGCAACACAATTTCTTAGATCAGATATATTATATATAAAGCCTAATAGCCTATATATAATAATATACCAGTATATAACTATCTTCATACCAGTATAAAGCCATCATTTTAAAAACGCTGGCTAGATGTGGCCCAGTATAATGGAACTACATATTTTAATCGGGTTTAAATAGATTTACTTTTTTTCAGTTCAGAGAATATTTCGGATAGAAAACCATTAAAACGATAGGCCTATCTATGACATTATCTTAGCATATTATGTGATCTCTCTTAATTGAGTAAAAGAACACAAATCTTTCTAAAAATAAGTGAAAAATAATAAACAATTATGATATTATTTGACGATTTACGTGTTACTGCTTAATTCAGCTGGAATATGATTTTACCAACATTTCACCAAGGATTTGGTGTTAAACGCTCGGTTGAGTATATATCGTGGGATCGAGTCACGTGATCTTCAACGAATCCCAAATCAAAGGAACAGTAAACCCTGTTGAAATATACTATCGAGGGAAAGTTTATCCATAGAGAAAAGTTTATATTGAAGGAAAAGATTCCATGAGGGGTAAATTAGATAAGGAAAACATTTATCCTGAGCTAGGGAGAAGACCCCCACCGTGCCTATATAGACCCTTAGGCAAGGTCCCAACTGCAAGTGTGCCTCTGTCCACCCAGCAGTTTATATATATATATATATATATATATATATATAAATATATATATATATATATATATATATATATATATATATATGTATGTATATATATATATATAAATGGGAACCAGTAAATACTGGGAAGGTAACTTGCCATGGACTAGCGTCCCAGCCAGAAGAAGTTTAACTCCCAATTAAGTCGCTTTATGCTACCGAAACCGGGATAAGCTCCGTTCTGATTAGCCATTACGCTCGGATGTAAAAGCCTAACAGACTTATGGAAAGATTATCTGGAGGGAAAGGGTTGTCCTGAGGGGAAAGATTATCTCCCGGGAAATGTTATTTAAAGGCAACGATTAATCCAAGAACAAAAATTTGCACCTTCAGAAAAAGTTTATTCTCATGCAGGGAAAAGATTATTATATACCGGTAGTATAAAAGATTATGATAATAATAGATAATAGGTTTATTATCACAAGGAAAATATTATTCTGCACGAAGAGAACAGATTAATTAGAAGAAATAGTTTAAAATATTATACCAGGGAAAATATTATACCTCATCTGCATGAAAATCTATTTGAAACAAAATTCATTATTTGTGTACAGTTTGCATTAAACAACGTTTAATATACATTTGTATTACACAGAAAAAGAATAAATTCTCTGTCACGTAACATACAACGATACATCAAAAGGTTCATGCAGGTGGCGCAACCAATACGTCAGTTTCAAATATGACTCATGTGACCAACATTTGCATGAAATTAGGCGATGATAGCTCCAGCCGTTTCAGTATGCATTTGAAGAAAGACCAAGTTCAGCTTCCTGTATTCCTGTAGCCCGGCCAAAAATCACCGAACTGGGACCATACGAACAAACTGAAGAGAGATTGTTTCAGAGATCATTCCTGTGAAATATTGAACAATTAGGCTGGACATTTTTGGAGAAGAAGATTAAAATTTTTTTAAAAACCTTTTCTCTTTAAAATCTAAGAAAATGCAGATGGCAAAAAAAAGAAGCAAAATCCGAGAGACTATTTTAGATGACTAATTTTTTTTTGCATAAAAGTTGGTGATGCTAGCTCCTGTTGTTTTTGAGATAGTATGGGTTAACGTACAGACGAGGGCGGACGGACGACGCTGCGCCGTCGTATAAGCTCACAGGTTCGCTAAAATGTAATACATGTTCCCGATGGCTGAAACATTGCGTGTTGTGGCCGCGGCTCACATTGGACCCAAAGTCAAGCGGCCTTGTTATGTTTACAGCCACACTTGGACTGTATACCAATATATTAAAAGGTGTTAAACAGCAGAATGCAAGGAACTGAGACTAGTAGTGTGCTGGGATGTTTTTGCTAGGAAACCAAATGTTGGAGGAAAACGCAAAGCAAAATAGCCTGAAAGAACGTGGAAATGTAACCCGATATCACTGCCTTCCTATTTCGTACCATGAAGACTGATAGAGGCTATCAGGAGGACCTTTAGACAGCTCGGAGGGAGGAAGTACGTGGTAAATCTTGCTTGACTGGCAGTGACCGCTTCAACTATTTGGAGACGGCCCCCTTAGTTAGGGTGAAAACCTCGTGTATTATATGCCTGTGACTAGCCCATAAGAATGGACTCCCCAATTGCCTTTTTAGTGACTGACGCAATGTGGAGTCCATAGATTGCTCCTGCATTTAAATGTGATTATAACACTCCATACACAACTGTGAGATTTAACATATATATATATATATCAATTTTTTAATGTTCAGTACTTTTATGTGTATTGTATATTTGACCACTGAAAAACATTACATCACTGACTATTTTGCACCAAGGAAGTGAAATATGAACATAATAGTGCACAGACCTAAAGCATTATACAGGACTGCCACCGAATGCATGATGTCTGCCGGGCTGTTAATGCTTCGATTCCCTCTGGACAAATAAATCAGTTGTTGATGTTACAGGTGATTCATGCTTTCTAGAATGGTTAATTTTTACTATAGGCCTTTCGACTTACTACATAATGTGAACATTCGTATGTTAAAACCATAGGAAATATTTTTATTCTATTTCCTTTCTAAGAGAAACAGATCGAATCATGTTAAAACCCCAGTGAGCCCTTTGGTGGGCCGGCGACGCAACAGAAACCTGGAACCTGTTGCGTCGCCGTCTTCGGCTAGCCTGTGACAAGCAGAGATCGGGGCAGTTGGTTTCTACAAGGCTCAAGAGAAAGTCAAGCGTCCCGAGTAGACCGCCTTTCTAGAACCCTAGACCAACTTGAATCAAGTTGTAACATTCTCCCTAATAATGTTACCTTAGACCTTCATTTTGTTGAGGTCAAGGAGGCAGGATTTCAGTTAACTGGCTATCAGCCAATCATATATATATATATATATATATATATATATATATATATATATATATATAGGTTAATAGCTAGTGGCTCCGCCCTCTGCCTCTATAGAGTAAAACCAGTGGACACCGCAGTTTCTTCTTCTAGTGGATCGGACAAGTGGGCCCCAGGCTGCCCACTTGGACAGCCAGGGTGGTGCTTTGTATACCCGGGGTCGTTGTATGCCATGCAGTGTCTGCTACCAAGGTGTACGGCCACCCACTTTTAAAGAGCAGTCATTCTTCCTAGCATTCATGGTAGGTATATTTTAATTTCATTTATAACTTTAACAATAATATGCAGTCCTGATATTTTGAAGGTTTAGACTCTAAATTTTATTTAAGTAAAACAGTGTTGTTTTCTTTCTTTAAATTGTGCAAGTGCATGCTGCCCAGGTCCTAAGTTTCCCCCAGAATTAGTAAGCCAACTGCAGTGTTTGTGCCTTTTGGCGCTAATATAAGCGCTAGGAACGGATCCTTGTTTATAAATTTGCTTATTCCAAGCTAATTCTAGGTCAGTATATACTTCAGGGGCTTATGTTGTGAAATTCTGCTGAATAAGCGATCTATTCAAATAAAAACATAGAAACAGCTTTAAAAATGCCAGGGTACCATTTCTTAAGGAAGTTCCCAATATAAAGTGCATTTATTTTGTGCATCAGAATGGGGACTCTTTATTTATTTAGGCCCATCTCTGTTTAAAGACAATGCAGGTCATATTACTTGCTATAGCTAGTACAAGTTAAGATTCATTTTGATAAAATATTTAAGTAAGTTTCTTTTCTTTGGCTGTGAAGTATTGTGTACATAATACAGCAGTGTATGCTTAAATTATCTTTGTCTAAATTTAGATTCATTGTTGTGTGTACATTAATCTCAGTGTATTGAACCTTTATCTGTACAATTTACATTAAATCCCACGATAATTAGGAAATTTTCATTGTGGATAAAGCAGTCATATTATTTTTATATTCTTATAAAATGAAAGCCTTAATATCGTAATATTTCTAATTCTTTCAGTTCTTATCTGAAATTTAATCCCTAAATCTTAAACTTGAATTGTATGCTCTTTGTAAGAGATTATATAGAAAAATTAAAATTAAAATGTTATTCTACAACAGTAAAACTACAGCGGTCTATATATTTAAAGTAAATGGCACTCTTATGTAGAGAAAATGAGCCTACATGCGATTTTATTTTAATTTCATTAGAGTTTAATTCCGTGTGAGCCGTCTTTGTTTGACGGACTTCAAAGCGAGTATCGCACTTTGCTGACGGACTGGTAATCTGGCGATTCACACCTGTTGAGAGCGCTTCAAGGAACAGAACGAGCACATTATTAAAACGCGCAGCAGTAGAGGTACAGGATATCTTTGTGTGGAAGCATATTGGGGTACCTAGAGCTGGATGATTCCAGGAGACATCAGCTGTGAAAGACATTGATCCAGATAGAATAGTCTGTGCGCTAATAAGTAAGTGCTGTTTGAACGGCGTCTTGAGAAGCAAACCAGTACTCCAGGGATTGTTGGTGGTCGGAGCTCCGTGTATCTATAAGTGGACTGATTATACTGTGTACACGGCGCAAGCAAACAGTTAGGCGAACAGCGCAACATTCTAATGTCACGTGTGCACGATGGTCATGTGATCAGGAGAAGTGTAAACAAGGGACTACTCCGTACTACATTCTTAGTGCATGAAGAAGCTGTAACATTCTTAGGATATGGAGTACCTGTAATATTCTTAGGGCATGGAGTACCTGTAACATTCTTAGGGCATGTACTACCTGTAACATTCTTAGGGCATGTACTACCTGTAACATTCTTAGGGCATGGAGTACCATACAACATTCTTAGGGCATGGAGTACCTGTATCATTCTTAGGCCATGTATAGTACCTGAGACAGGTATAAAGACAGTCCCTGATAAAATATAAGCGGTCTGTTCCTAGAAGTTTGACACCCCTGCGTTCGTTTCTTGGATTTTCCTTATATTACCGACGGTTATTCAAGGGATTTCCTGATATCACCGACTGATCACTGCTGCTATATTATTATATCCTACAGAAAAATATACCTGGACTCTGGTGCCTCAGATTACGCCATTGTTGTGTCATCACAAGAAAAGAATGATAAGAGGAAGTCTTTGCTAGTAATGCTAGTCAGGGATCGTAATACTTTAAAATTTTCACCTTTCCAACGGAAAGGCATCAGTACACGTTTACCTTTCCGCAGAAAAAAATGCCTTTCACGCTAAAGATACATCCTACCATCAAATCAAACTTTCAGTCACACTTCGCTTTAAATCTGTCATATTTCATGTCATCCTACATGCATACTTGCATGCAAAAAGAACTGAATGTTTTTCAGAGGTAACGCTGTCATTTCAAAAACACGATTGTGCAGTGAAAAAACCCCACAAAAAATATGATGTGAGGGCCTACATGCTACAAAGTATAAGAAGTTATAGACCATTTTTATGAGAAAATATAGGAAATACAGGGAGTCGGTGGAACACCACCTGTAAAATATTTGGTTTTTGTGTCGTTTTTTAACTAATTATCAGATACTAATGTGGAAAACGACTAGGTGTTCATCTTTCCAACGGATAGGTACAAAATCAAAATGCCTTTCCATGCATGGAAACGTTTCAGAGACAGGTGGAAACCCCTGCTGGTCATTCCCCCAGAGAGTTCACCAGGAAAGAATTATTGGCTAAAGTGAACTTTGTCAAAATCTTCGGAACAACCAAATCGGTCGTAATTTCCCGGTCAGATTCTTTAAAGTGACTTTTTAGTTAGCCATAATCCAGTGGTCAGGCAGATAGGTGGTTTGAACTATTCTCAGCATATAACTTTTCAGTTGACTTTAGACCAGGTGGAAAAAATGGTAGTGCTGATGGTATGTCCAGAAAGCCTTGTGATCCTAAGGACTGTACTTGGTATTCAGAAAAATATTTTTATTTGCCATGTGGAACATGTACAAAGTGTAAAAGAAAAAAGAAATTAACTCAAAAGTCAGGTAGAGTGTAAAATGACGCCTCGGACTGTGTCGCCTGAACCCTTTTGTTGCGATTCGGAAACTGTGTCAGTACCACGCTTTTCTGAACAGGAAATTACGAAAATGTAGGAAAATGACTCTGATATTGCCCATATTTTATTATGGAAAATAGACTGTGACAAACAATTTGACATATTTGCCAGTAAAAATACAACAATGGTCAGAAATACACTAAATATTTATTCATTTATATTTATACACTAATACACTAATCAATTAACATAAGTAACTTAACATACCTTACCCCTCATGGAACTATTTCTATATTTATCACCTTAATCTTAATGAGTAACATTGTAAGTCTGAATCTCTAGTAAAACTACATTATATTTTATACCCAACTGTTATTATTGTTCATACAGAAGAACTAAGTCGGGAGTATCAGGGGTTTAAAACAGAGAAAAAAATGATGTTAAGATTCAGTCTATATATATATATATATATATATATATATATATATATATATATATATATGTATAATATATATATATATATATATAAAAGGTAGAGTTACCCTCCGTTGTGAATGCTCCAAGACTAGGCCTAAAGACTAGGCCACTGCGATATCACACTGAAGAAAAACTGTAGTGAATTTACAGTGTTGTTTTTCTTCCGTGTTATATATATATATATATATATATGTATATGTAACTTTCACCGTAAAACAGTAGCAGAAAAATGAATGAATAAAAGATACACAAATAAGAATTTCATATGACTATGCCAATGTGTTTCTGATAGTACACCTCAGCAATAACTATAGCGACATCTGTCAGTGATGACTGGCAATAAATGTTCGGGTCCATTCAGTTGATAATTTTATCAAATAATAAAAGCAAATCGCCTATTTTATCCTATGAAGGTTAGGTGCCTGTCAGACCCTCCAGCTTTACTGAGAAGGCTCACTGGTCCCGAACACAGTGGACTAATGTAACGCACAGTACGTTCCTGGATATAATTTAGACCATACTTAACATTTTCAAAGCTAGTAATTTGTACATACAATATGTACATATATATTCTAGTGGTCTCTACAGAATACAAATATTTCCTATGCTTCTGTTTTTATTTCTTTATTTTAATTTTATTCCTTATTTTGTCCCATTTTTCCAAATGTGTAGTAATCTTACATTTCTGTTTTGCTATTATAAGCTCATTTTTTTCTATATATTTCAATCTCCTACCAGAGTATGGTATTAAATTACTTGTGTTCTGATTATATTTCTTTCCATACAATACTGTGTTTAAGGTTAATGGTGGCATGATCACTCCATTTGAGTTCATCCAATCCACAATTCTATAATATAGAGTACAAAATGTGTTCCTTGGTCTCTGATTCTATAAAACAATAAGGACGTCGGTAGCTTTTATCTAATTTCCATTTGTATAATAAACTAATGGTTGGTAAATAATTATGGAGTATTTTGAATAACAATTCCCTTGAATACATATCCATTTAGATTTTTTGGAAGTAACTCTCCCAGTTAATATTATCATCCAGTATTGAATATATATCTCTTAATTGGACCAAGGATGAGGGTGCAGTTGTGCTGTCTACCATCAATATATAACAAACATATTTAGAAGACAAAGATTGTATATTTGAATTACTCTTAGTCGTAGTTGTATCCCCACACTGGGATAATATGGTTTTAGAACGGTCCTGCCGCCGCCGTCGCTGCCCGTAAATCGTGTCTGCGCATTAACTAAAAAATATATATAACACCTGTTACGGAACCTAATATAAACAGATCACGTATGCGTGATGAACACTAGTTTTGTAATGGAGATAAAAAAAATAAGATTCTGTAACACTAGGCAGCGTGAAATGTCTAGGGGAATGAATAAAGAAGGCAGTGTTTTTTTTTTGTTAACAAATAACCGTAATTTATTCTTAAAACAACCCTAACATTACAATACACTTAATGAATACAATTATACAGTAAAACAGCGTTATAATACACAAAGTGCACAGTACCTGGATACCACCCCCGTCACAACGATAAGTTCTTAAAATGTATACTCTCAGAGAATGACAGTTCAGTGTAAAGCTCTTGTAACTATCCAGAAAGTAAACTGAAGTCAAAATGCACAAAATCCTGGAGAAAGTCTGACCAAAATCTATAATTGCTGCACTCGTCGGATAAGGTCCCAGAAACTGACCCACGCTTCTGCGTCCGCTAGAAATCTTCTCTGCTGCTCCCCTTCGGCTCTAAAACACAGTCCCTTTATATACTCTTCATCCCAAGCCGAGAATTTTCCACTTCACGAACAGACTAAAAGATCTTACACAACACAGTAAACACGCGTTACAGGAATCATCTAGAAGAACATCACTGTGTGTATCTCTACATACCAGGGTCCACGTGACCTCGGCCAGGCGAAAAAGCAACTAGCTAGCATGACAACGAGAGTTCAACCAGTACGCATTAAACATAGAGTGCAACAACAAAACGAGTTACGCCCGTGTCACACAATAAAAAGAGCACCTGTAACACACGGAGCTATATCAATCTATACCTATTTGGTGAAAATCACTCAGAATCTTAAATATATGTCATATGGTATTGAGGCTAATATGGATCTCCATATGAGATAAAATCCTCTTCTTATATTTGGATATCTTCTGATCAATTCATGCCATTTCAGCATTTCTCCTTCCTTTGAAACCAGGTCTTTTACAAGCCTTATTCCACATAAATCTGAAAATTTACATTACACTTTTCATCAACCTTAATTCTCCTAATGTTCCAGAGAGGTTTTAGTTTTACCTCATTTTTTGGTGGCTGGTTCTTTAGAGACAAATGGAGACAAATTGCATTGTCTATATAAAAGCCCGGTATCATTGATGGTGTTCTATAGTATTCAAAGTTTGAGGATACATTGGTAACTCCACAAATTTTCTTAAGAAAAAACATTGTTATTGCTTTCCATGCATAAGTTTTATTTCACAAAATCAACCTGTACATTCGTATTATTCTTTGATCAAGTATACAAAATTTATACCACCTTTGGGGTATTGTCCTATCAGTGTACAATATTTTACCTTGGGTTTCTTTCCTCTCCATACAAGATGTTTCAACATTGATAAGACAGTATGAATGATTGAGATGATACATGCATATTACATACATATATTACTTTGGATTAAGCTCATGTTCTACACATTCCTGCCCTGCCCTTCCAAACAATGTTTGATTTCTGTTTGACGACATAGTTTTTTTCACTTTTAATCTCACATTATCAAAATTGAGTTTCCCACTCGTATCCTTATCATAATTTTTATTGCTCCTTTTGTCAGGTTAACCAATTTTACGTGCACCAATGTATGCTGCTTCAGATTTATTATAATTGAAGGAGGGAAGAAAATTGTGAAAATCCATTTGTCCGTGCTAATTAAATGTTCAAATGAAACTGTGTTCCTCATGAAAAAAAGTTATATGTGCAGTAATGTCATTTATAGTTCATATGCACCAACATGGACTCCTTGAATATTTTATTTATACGCACTTGATGTGTTAACACTTCCAAAATAAGTATGAACATGGAGATATCGGATCCCCTTGTTTAGTGCCTCCAGACAACAAACGTATGGTGTTGTAAAATCATTGTTAAAAACACAGCTTTTCATGTTATTATGCAAAGTTTTTATCCAATTAATGAACATTGGGCCAACGCCTAGTTTATTTAGAACACTTAACATGAAGACCTGGTCTAATGAATCAAAACTGTTTTAAAGTCAGCTGCAAATAGAATTGCTTCTTCCTGTTTTGTATCACATATTCCAACATGTCGCTAATTAAACGAATTGAATTCCGAATATAGCGGCATGTAACAAATGCATTCTCATCTGAATGGTCTGACTTTTGCAAATCCTAACGCAATCGTAAAACTAGAATTTTACTAACACTTTACCCTCCATATTGATTAATATCATTGGTGTCTAGGATTGTATATAAATGCACTGCTATACTAATCACGCCTACGAGAACAACGACTGTGATAAGTCAGGGGACCCACAGTTATTATTAGTACTTACAGTATAACTGATATTAAGCATGCTTTTAATTGGACAGCATGTCTGTTGTGTTTTGGTATAACAGGATTGTTATAGTTTGGACTTGGATCCTTTAAGGGGCACCGTGGGTTGATATTTTGGTTTAAACGCAGGATCCATCACCGCCGGCCGGTCAATGTTGAACTGGGAGATGTCATATTTGGTTCGTCCGTACACCGCCATTTCACTCAGAATCTTCCCCAACAGCGAAGCGAATCTGAAGATATACAGCTGTTTATTTAGTGGACACCAGGATCAGTTATTAGCATATTCATTTGTAACAGATATGCGGTAAGATCATTACAGGATTTCGGAGCTTATACACCAAAAGAACTTGTAAAAGCGAAAACTGATCAACAACGTAACCAATCCATTTAAAATTGAACTAGAAATCTAGAAATCTGCAAGCTTCCGCAATGTGTTTGCATTCACTTTTTCGGTCCATAATCCCAGGTTTATTGGTGCAAAAGTGACTCTACATTTGTGAGTATTCCTTGGTGACTTTCCTGGATCCTTGTCATGTGCCGGATCCACACCAAAATCTAATTAATTCTTGCTTGTCCCGTTCCCCGTTCCCGGCTCCTGGCGGAGGCAATAACCCGTCCATTTAAAAGGTAATAACAGAAGAGATGGACACCTACTTGAATGCATGGCCGGCCCCACAGCAGACGATCACTTGAGGAAGACCCATCTGGTACAGCGTGTCCACAACAAAGTTACGGTCCTGAGTCATAGCGTACAGACAGGTCTTGGTGTAGGGGATTGGACCAACAGCCTAAAGCAGAAGAAATATTCTGCAGCAAGTTATGATTGATCTTTTCCAAAAATATATTTGACAAAAACTAAGAAATATATTTATATAAATTAATAAATTATAATACTAACAGTCGACAAGCGATTACAGGTAAACACCAAATCACAGCGGCATAAAGTGAGGCATAGAATCTCTCCTCATGTTACACCCTCCAAATCTGTGGCATCAGAGACGCCAAAGTATCCAAAGACTTACGGATGGATGAAACTAAAACAAATATTGTATATGGCAGCACCACCATGTGTACAAATAAATGCAATCCAAGGTCTGTGGACATGCAAGATTTCACATTGATAAGTACTCGTGAGATAAATGCATAAAGGTATTTTATGTAATGAATCACTGCTGCATTGTTAGCTATTATTACTACAGAAGACGCAAAGATGGACAGTACGCAAATAGGAATGTAGCGGGCGCCATAAATCTCTGTAAGGCACCTGTTACCCGATTATGCCAGGTTTCATGCAGAAAAAGTGGCCCAGGGCTCTAATAGGAGTTCACCAGAAATGAATACAGTGGACGTCGGCTGAAAACAGTGTCCGTAAAACTGCATTTTGGCAGATATCATGATGACCATTGTCGGCAAAATTAAACTTCATGTCTTGCTAAGCTGACTTTCAACACATTGGAAATCAGTTGTATCCTCCAAGCAGCGGCGTACCTCGCCTCATTGCCGCCCGGGGCGGTCTTAGAAATGGCCGCCCCTCTGACAAAACATTACAAACCTGGATAACATATTGAAATATTTCGTGTCAAATGTCCTTGTTACAGGCTTGTATTTGACCACAACGCAATTATATGGATTCACTGGCAGGGAATTCTTCCGCCACATATTAAAGAGCAGACATGCATCTCTTTGCTAATTTAAATCAAAAGATCGCTCGAAGCTCAAACAAGTATATATCATTATGAAGTGAACAGAAAGGAATATAACGAATAAATTGTAACTATAAACATATTACACTGCAGGATACACATATAATGTGGGAAATTGATCTTCATCATTCATGTAAACACTATTTATAATTACTTTATACTCAACTTGGGAAAAAACTTTATTTGGTGAGTGTTATTCCATTCTCAACGCATGCAAATACCTTGTCACATCTATAATTCCACCTCTTGTTATCGCATATGACAGCAGGTACGCCTAACAGAGCTATTGAGATATGCAAGGTACTGCTGCATGCAAGGTACTTTGGTCTTTACTAAAAAAGCGTAATTCATGATTTAAGCCTACATACGTAGGCACGGTAATTTTAAAATATTTTCATATAAAAAAATCCAATGTTTGGACAAACTGACTTTGTTTAATTAAAATATCCTCAAAGTTAAAAGCACACTTTAATTCAAGGCTACATCAAAATCATTTTAGAATTATAGTGATTATGCACTTTGCGAGGTTTATTTATGAATTTATGACTATTTGTTATTCAATAAAGTATTTAAATAAATTTCAAGTAATGATATAATTTAAACATATATTATAATTTAATTTCAAATGATTTGTCACAATATACAAAAATTGTCTGTAGGTAGTGGATCATTAAACTGTTAATAATAGAATTTACAGTACAGGTAAATATATCTTTAATTTAAGTTTTGAACTCTTAAAAGTTCAAACTGATACTTGATACGTATACTGAACATGTGGCTAAGCGGCCAGGGGGATTCATCCCGCCGGACAGTTATAATAAAATTATATTTTAAAGTTAAAATAATTTCTACATAGGTCTGGGTGTTTATTGTTTTTGTTCACGTTACATTAAAGATCATGCAGGTCATATTGGTTAATCAAAAGACACAGGCATTTAGGTAGAACTCATTATATACACTATAGTGTAAACGTCTGTATTTTAACGAGACCGATGTTAAAGTTTGAAGAATCATGGAAAAAGGGCATTTCAGGTTGTTTCAGGTTGTTTAAATATCCTGGAATTTCGGGAATTCAAGGGTTCAAGAATGGAAATTCTAAATACTTTCCAAGGAAAGAGCAATACAATTCGTCGAAATATTTTTTCGCACAATGTGTACGACTGACACCTCACCCCACCACCGGGGGCCATTGGCTTTCTGGCAGGGTTTTTCCCTGGTGATTATCAGGTGCTGCTAGGGATTTCTGTAAACGACGACCGCCCTGAAATGCAGGCTTTTTGCATGATTAGTCAGTTTATCGATGGCGTTCTGACATTGCAAGACCACAGATCTAACAAAGAATAACTACAGATATTTATTTCTTTTTTGCTTATAGCTCTATAAAGATCGTCCGCAAATAATTTGGTTGGTTTCACTGCCCAGTTTTTAATCCCTGAAATTCTTTGAAAGGGACAAAAAGGCCAAATTTGAACTTTGTGAGGAACTCCTTATGCCACTGATTATATTAAATCCCAATAATGCCGCCCCCACAAATGTACAATTCGTTCGCTAATCATTCTGTCGGTATCTCTGCCCAGTTTATAACCCCTGTAATACTTGAACATGGGACAAAAAGGCCAAATTCGTAATTTTTGTGGAACTCCTTATGCCACTGATTATACTAAGTCCCAGAAATGCCGCCTCCGAAAATGTGCAAATTGTTCGCTAATCATTTTGTAGGTTTGTCCAGTTTATAGTCACTGCATGAAATACTTAAACATGGGACAAAAAGGCCAAATTTGAAACTTTTGTGGAACTCCTTATGCCACTGATTAAACTAATTCACAGAAATGCCCCCCCCCCCCCGCCCAAATGTGCAAATCGTTTGCTAATCATTTTGTAGTTGATAATCTCTAAAATACTTGAAATGGACAAAAAAGCAAAAATTGTGTATTTGAGGAATTCCTTATGCCACTCATTTTACTAATTCCCCGAAATGTCGCCCCCCCCCCCCCAAAAAAAAAATGTGCCGCCCGGGGCGGACCGCCCCTGTACGCCTTTGCCTCCAAGGAACGAAAATTGTTATATGAATAAAGAAAAAACATTTAATGAAACAAGTCGTCCGAAGACAACAGTACACGGCATCCAGAAAATCCTTGATCTTTAACCCCAAAATTATAAGTGGGATTCCTAAACCCATATACAATACATATATGAAATATGAAAGCTATATGCATGGTGAGTGGTTATTGAGTTTCGCAGAGTTATCCCTAAACTTCAACCTGAGCTTGGTTAGGATCTGTACAAATTTTGTTCGTGAAGTGCTATTTACTGGTCAAGAATTTAAAATATGGGGTATGTTTTAATAGCCGTTCTAGGTATTGTCGCTGTACACCAGTCTACCAAGTATAATTGAAATATCTTCATCAGCAAATGGATCAATGAGCCAAACAAAAAAAACTTTAACCGGACTCATTCAGGAACAACCGGGACGTGTGACCATGACCTTTTTATCCCTAAATCATACAGGGGATTCCTAATCCCATATGCAATTAATATGTGAAATATAAAAACAACAGTGCAAGTGGTTGCCGAGTTCTATAGAGTTAAAAACTTTAATCTGAGCTGGGTTGGGATCTGTGCAAATTTTGTCTAATTACTGGCCCTTAATTTAAAATTTTGTTAAATCTGTTAAAAGCTGTGCTAGGACTTGCACTGTACATCAGTGTATTAAGTTTAATTGGAATGTCTTAATTAGCAATGGAGAAATGAGACTAACAAAAAAAACTTTAACCTGACTTGTTCATGAACAAACGGGGCCTGTGAGCTTGACCTTTGAATCCCCAAATCATAACCACCCATACCATTAACATAGGTAGTATGAAAGCAATCGGGTCAAAGGTTGCCGATTTATAGACTCCACAAAAATTTTTATCAATTTTTATTAGTTGTTTTAAGACGTTATCAGACAAGGTTTGAAAACATCAACTTTGCTTGCACGATACTGAAAATTCAATATTGGTAAAATCCTGGTACGATTAAAAGTTTACAAATGGTCAAAACTTTCATTTATTTTAAATGCATGTTTTTCATATGAAAATATACAATGCGTGTTTATCTACCTTTGGGATGTTCTTCTGGAACATCCTCAGACACTCCGCCTCCCGCGCGGGATCGGGATGTTACGTGCGGGTGCTTGGGGTGACCCGAGGGCCGCCTGCGTCAATGCCTATCTTACTAAAACTGTTGCCATGTGACGCCATGCCGTAGAAGTGGTAACCATTATCGTCCCAGATCCATGTGGGAAATCTTTAAAAAAATGACAAGAAATAATCACGTTTTCCGACCTACAAACAGAATAATTTAAAACGTGTGATTATCGGACATTTATCACTTTATTAATATATATATCATTGAATAATAAATATTGTCTGGCTTCTTTTACAGACAACTTATGTTAACTTAGGCAATTTGAAAACTCTTGGATGTACAAATGCACATGACCATTATATAATGTAGATGAAAGTATAAAACACTAAGTATAGTACAAATGGAATCGTGTGTATAGAAATAAGGTGAGACTAAGGAAACAGAAACAATAGCAAAATTCAGCGTGAAAAAAATAAGCAAAAGGCAATAATTTTTTCTTATTTTATTTAAAATAAATAAAAATAAATAGGAATATGATTTGGTCACTCTTCAGTTTATTTAAATTAACAACCACATACAGACGACTACCTAAACGTAATATTAAAAAGTAAAGGTAATGATATATTGCAAAAAAACGATATGTCAAAAGAAAATAGAAATATATGGTATTTTATGCCGACCTTTCTTTCGTCATTTCCTTAACATAGGGCGTGCGCATGTAGGTAACTTGTTCCTGGGTAACCGTGATCGGAATATGTGCACCTAATGACCCCAGCACATCGTTTACCGAGGCCCCAGCGGTAACAATAAGTTTGGCGCACTTATACACACCGTTAGTATAGTGTTCACCTGAAACATATCATATTTTAAATCATAAGAAAGTGAGGAGAGAGAAGCTTTATTTTATCATTTAAATCCGGTGCGTTAAGTGGCGCAGCTCTTTAACGGTGAGGGTTTCATTTCACTCCACATTTCCAGCTAGACCCTCTATAAGAAGGCCTGCCAAAGGTAAATGAGTAAAAAAAAGTAATTGCTCCGCAAAACACAGTGGCCTTCTATAATATAGAGAGTGAAAAAAAGAGTAAAATTAGCTGCAACTCTCGCATTTTTAATCACAGACTGAATAATAATGTACTTCCCTACCACAATTATATATATATATATATATATATATATATATATATATATATATATATATCTTGATGCATATCGTTCCCAAAGTCATAAACATACAGCACATCCCCCTACTTGAAGATAAGATACTTGTGTTGTGACACATGCTGGACATTTCCTCACACAAAAAAATGCGTAATGTCCCATTCTTGTACTAACTGGACTTTTAAAGCAAGAAAGAAATAGTATATATCGGAATTCTCTCACGAAGAAAAAAGGAAAAAAAGTTCTGCTGAAAAAAAGAGTGATAAAAGAGCAATTAACCTATTTTTTAGGAAATACTAAAAAAAAGTGCCTCTTTTAAGGAAATAGTGATTTGGTAGGCCTTTATGAAGTCAAATTTCCATTCCCTTAATAGATTTCCCAAACTTAAAGTTCATTTCTATATTTAGACTCCCCTGTAATAAGGAACCTTTTGTATCATTACTTACAGGAGTTCTTGTGTATGAAAGTACTTGACGAGTAAAAGCATTCAATGTAAATGATTCGTTGTCTATTTTCTTACACAAAAGTTGACATAATATATTTTCTCACAAGCAGCCTGCCGTCTGCTAACTTGTCGACTCTGGTAACTGAACAGTTCTCCACGATGGTCGCCCCTTGTGCTAGTGCCAACTGCTGATGAACCGAGTTTGCCATCGCCGCGTCCACCAAGCCGCCATCTTTTTGGTAGAGAGCCATGGTTTGATTATCAACGGTGAATTGTGGGAATCGTCGTCTGATTTCATTAGCATGTAGATATTCATACCTATGAATATGATGTGGGTATGTTAAATCAAAGTTATCAATTGACAAATGAAAAAAAAAGAATTGTTATTCTTCTAAAATTCTTCTGATATACTTAACTATTGCAATGGCGCGTTGCAGAACAATCACTGTAATTTTTATTAACCTGGTTTTAAGCTAATTATGATAACAAAAACAACAACAACAAACAAGGAACTGATGTACCTGAAACTACCGTCTGAGTGAGAACAACGCCATACAGGGTCAAGGTCTATTGAGTTAATGATAATCAGTACAGTACGGACTGAAGCATGTTTGACCTGACATTTGACTCAGACAACACCTCACTTGGGGGACCAGTAAATAAAAACATCATGTTACTCTCGATTTCCTAGAAAGTAGTATAGAATTTCGTTACACGTTTGACAAAAGCGGGAGTCAATGTTTGGGATTTCACATTAGTCTGAGCAGATATGTGCAGGTATATTAATAGCCCTTAATGATATTTACGTTAATGCGTGTTAGATTAATAGGTAAGTCGACAGGAAATATAGGACCAGAATATGCGAGATGATGAGCTCTCACCTGAAATACTTTTAAAGAACACTTTTTCTGACAATAAAGGGAATTCTTACTCAATGTTGAACTTATCCATTGCCTGCTTATATTGGTTTATTATTCGATGCCCCTCCTCGTCGGTCTTCACTAAGCGTAGTGCTCCTGTCACGTGCACCAGCTTAACGCCAGACTCCTCTTCTACCTCACGCCATCTGGGGGACAAACAAAATTATATTGAGTCACGTGATATTTCCGATACCCTTTTCTTCTTGAACTTTCTTCTGGCATTTGACTTAATATCTATTTGTGCTATGTTGTATTTCTATTCTTGAGGACTGTAATTACTATAGCAATGTATACAAGGAAAACAAAAGCTTATCGTGCTGAAAAATGAGTAATATATTGTAGCAAATGGATAAAGCAATGGAGCGTTTTTTTTCAGATATAACATATGTCTATATACAGAGTAAATTATAACCATGTGAAGACAAACTTAATAAAGTTGACAAACTTGATAAAATCTATTGTGTGTTATTATATATGTTGTGTTGAAAATACGATCAACCTCATTGCGGTCAAAACAGTTCTGTATTCTAGGATATTCTACGGTAACAAATGAGCAGAGCTATAAATTATATGACATTTTCTTGTTTATATAACAGTGTCATATAAACGGAACACATCACTGATACACCAGCTGTTCATTGTGACTATTGTTGAATTAAACTTACGCTTTGTAGGTGTATGGCGTCAGTTTGGTGTAGCGGTCATCGTGGTACGTTAGCCGTCTGGAAAATAGGTATAAAGCATACTATGTTTCATTTTCAGTGTGTCGTGTTTAAAAAATAATCATATAAAATTCCACGAAATATCGCCTGTATACGTAATTATTAAAAAAAGAAATACGAGCCATAGGCCATAGTGTAAACCTGGTCACTGACGAGGCTTTCCTTCGAAGACAATTCTGATTTTTCTTCTCCCATCCGGAACACTCAGTGTCAGTCGTCGACGGTGTCGTTAGCGTTGAGGAAAGGTCTGGTGCGTAACAGATATGAGTTGGCATATAATAATAATAAAATAATAATAATAATTTATTTATATAGCGCTTCTAATAATGAATACATAACATATCAAAAGCGCTTTACACATTAAATATTATCATAATATTTAAAATCATAGCTGTGCAGCAGTAAAACATAGAATGAATAACATTATAAATTGTACTTAGATCCTATCAACTAAAATCAATATGATATGATTTGCAGAATATAAATGTTTCAAGTCTGGATTTAAAAAACATTAAGAGATTGACTGTTCTTCACAATTTTTGGTAATTCGTTCCACAGGCGGGGACCTGCATGTGCAAAAGATGATAGTCTAACTTGCTCCAATTTAGCTTTTGGAACCGGCAGTTTTTATTACTCTGTGATCTTAAAGCTCTCCTATGTTCATAGAATTCTAGAAGTGATTGCAAATATATTGAGGCTGACCTATTGACACACTGATAAACAAACACAAGAACTTTATAACTTATTCTTTCTCTGATTTTAAGCCAGTGAAGATCTTGAAGCACTGGAGAGATTCTCTCATACTTTCTAAGGCCACACACTGTACGAGCTGCCATATTCTAGAACAACTGTAGTTTTGATATAAAACATTCATGTGCACTAAGCAATTGGCTGTTGCAGTAACCCAGGCGGCTAACAACTAACCCTTGAATTAAAATTTGAAAAGTTTCTGTTGTAAATGACTGTTTAACAGTGTTAACATTCTTCAGGGTCAGGTATGAAGAACTACAAAGTTTGCTAATATGTTCTTTGCGTTTCATTTGTCTGTCCATATAGTATCCTAGATTTCTCACTACAGGTTTTGCTGTGATGTTATTTTCACCTATCAGAACTGCAAATTCCCCAATTTTATTTAACTGCTGTTGTGTACCAAAACAATACATTCTGTTTTTTTATCATTCAGTTTTAACAAATTAGTCCTCATCCAGAGTCTGATGTCCCTAACACAGTTTTCTAATTTCCTGATAACATTATTCCTACTCATTTGTGATCCTGATTTAAATGACATATACAATTGTGTCATCAGCACAACACATAAAACTAACATTACGTGCCCTACATATATTTCCTATAGGGGCTGTGTACAAATTATATAGTACCGGTCCCAGTATAGACATCTGAGGAACACCACAGCTCAAGACTGCCTTTCCTAATGTCACATCAGCTACTTAAACTGACTGAGTTCTACCTTTCATGTATGGTTGTAGCCAAGACAGCACATCCCCATTGATACCGTATCTAAATCTTAACCTGTTTAACAACAAATAGTGATCAACAGTGTCAAACGCTGCACTCAAATCAAGTAGAATGACACACATTACTTCTTGTTTATCAATAGCTTTCCATATATCGGTATGAACTTTTAACAAAGCTGTTTCAGTCGAGCTGCCTGTTCTATAAGCAGTTTGACATAGCTCAATTTTACCAGTTCTTATAGTATGTTCCACCAGCTGGTTACAAGCTGCTCTTTCAATTAAATTCCCTAAAATGCCAAATTTGATACAGGTCTATAGTTCTTTTCTGTCAAAGTAAGTCCCACTTTTTTAAGAAGAGGTCTTACTAAAGCTGTTCTGAGGCAACTTGGAAAAACATCCTGTTGCAGCGAAGCGTTGATAATATTCTTAAACACAGGCACAAAAATGTTAGAATAGCTTTTCACTAGGTATGTAGGGATGTGATCTTACTCACAACTTTTGTTTGCTGATTTACAAAGCAAGGTGTTTACTGCCTTATCATCCAGCAATGCAAAATCACAGAAACAATTATCTGTTTCTAGGATTGATTCCAAATACTTTTGGGCAATATCTTCTGGATTTACAGGTTTAAGCCCATCCATGATCTTGGCTATTTTGGATATGAAGAAGTTATTAAACTTCTCAGCAAGGGTAGAATTATCAGCGGTAAAGGTAAAGTCTCTTTCCGGAACAGTAGCTGGTTAGACAGTTTATAGATTGTTTTGTAGTCACCTTTATGGTTTTGAAACAAACTCCTATAATATTCCTGTCTTGCATGTTTCAATTTGTAATTTACATGCCGCCTATAATGTGAAAAAGATCTATAGCTTGATTTATCACATCTCCTTTTCCAGAATCTTTCCTTTTGTCGCCTTTGTTTTATATCATCCTTGAGCTCATCAGTGAGCCATGGTGTTGAGTTTCTTTCTTTGACCTTGAAAGTCTTCACTGGTGCATGATTATTTGCCAAAGTTTCAAGATAGTTATTGTAACTTGACACCATTTGGTCCACACTCTCCATGGTAATTTTATCAGTTAATTCATTCAAGTCTGAAGCAAACAAGTCTTTATCTATTTTCTTCCGTAATCTTTCCTGATTTTTTGGTTCATCATTCTGTCAGTTTTAACTTCCATATCAAATTCTATAAAACAGTGATTTGATATGAAGTGTCCCTGTTGGATGCTTCTAACAACAAGAGAGTCATTTTCTGATAGCACTAGGTCAATTGTATGACCAGCAGTGTGGGTAGGAAAGTCAAAATTAGTGCCTAAATTCAAACTTTCCGCTATGTCCCGCAAAAGTGAAGTTTCATTATTATCTTGTTGGTCTATTTTGATTGTAAAATCTTCAACCACCACAAGGTGACTAGTTCTATTAATATTGATTTCAAAGTACTGATCTATACTATAAACAAACTCCACTACACTGGAACCTGGAATTCTATAAAGTCCACAGATGGTTATATTATTTGTTGGTGTTTCAAATTTAAAGTCAACACATTCTGCATTAGGAAACTGATATTCTTCATCTGTGCATATATGATATTGTTCCTTATGTATCAGAGCTATTCCACCACCCAAATCATGATAATGGTACACGAGGCAAGGCGAAAATGATACTGAATAACAAACCGTAAAAAAGTAATTAATGTCAAAAGTTAGGTCAAGATATCTATAAATCATTCATCACTGATAAGAGGATCTTCATTGTCGTTCGGGACGGAGTTTTTTTTTCCTTAATCTGAATCTTAAAAAAAGATGAATTTGAAAAAAAAAATCTTTAACATATTAGTTATTTGATGGTATTGAGTCTTTTTTATTTCAATGAAAAGGATGAAAACTGCAACAGAAATACTCACATGATCCTTGAGTGATCTTGTGACCCGCCATGATCGTGACCAAGGGTGAACTGTTCCAAACCGAGGTCATCTGAAGAAGAATTTTAAAGTTTGGTTTATCATTTATTATCCATAAAATATACCAGGTTTACGACAATTGGGGTTGTTTTAGGTCAGATTCATTGCACCAGTTTCAAGTTCTGCTTTATGCAGGATATCAGAAGAAAAGCGTATTCAGTAGTATATTTGATAAGGTATTCGATTCAATTCTCGTTATTTGATTCAGTCCTCGTTAAGATATTCAGTTGCGTTTGCTGTTTACAGTTACAGACGCAGGCATGTACACTGTCTCACTGTTGTGCATGCATTGCAGAAGTTTTTAAGGTGATCACAGTGAGTTGGTGCGAATAATGTATTAATGAATTCGGTAACGACGGGGTTTCATCGATGTGTATCGAAGCGCGAATGGATACGGGTGAAGTGTAAAACATTGATCTGGAGGCAGTTAAACGGTCTTCGATATCGAATTCACCGAATACGGGTGTAGTGTGAACACGGCTCAATTTTCCACATGTCTCCTATGACCACCTGAATTCCTACTTCTTTTAATGTACCACTGGCGATTAAATCTAATGTTAATATGACTTGACCATTCATTGAAGTGAATAACCCCAGGCCTGTGTAAAAGGTATTTTCAGGTATCAGATGTGACTGTAAGTAAAATATATCTGCTGTAAACGTCTAGAATGGTGGAGGAGGGGGCCCCCTGGCGCCGTGCAAGACGTTACGTATCAAGTATCAGTACTAATTCTAGAGTTCAAAACAGAAGTAAAAATATATTTTCCTTTACTGTTGTATCATTAATGGTTCAGCTGATTCACTCTACCTGTCGCCAGTTCTTTTCTACCGGTATTTGTGAAACAGTTTCAAGACAACTATGATATGCCAGCTAAACTGTTACAATTACCTGGAATCTTATAGGACAGTTTAATGATTACTTAATAATTATAAGTTCTAAAATAAGCCTTGAATAATAGTTTATTTTTTTAAACTAAGGATAATACAGTTAAACATACTTTTTTCATAATTTTCCCAAATGTTTCACTTGTTATCTAAAAAATAAAATGCCATGCACATAGAGTTCATGGTATATGGCCTATAGCATATATATAAAGTGGAATTATATGCCTTACTTGCTGTACAAACATCACAGAGCTGTATACTCTTCGAAAAAAAGGAAGGACACAAATGGGTTCTTCGCAGTTGACTGAGTTGAGAACCTTTAAAGGTTTTAGCTGGAACCTTAAACATATGGTTCTTTTTGGAACCTCCCGAGGGTTCTTTCGTTGACCCTTACAGGTTCCACCCAGAACCTATTTAAGGTTCCGAAAGGAACCACTCAAGGTTGTGCTCAGTCTCTGAATTCAATTATCTAGGACTCACCAAATATGGTCTTAACATGGTTAGTTTTAAGTTAATCACAATAATTGTGTACACGGTAAAATTACGTTACTACATTTTATGTTTAACCAACAATATAATGGTGTTTTCTCTACTTACCGATTATCCTTTTCCGTAAACTGCTGAATAGACACCTTTGTTTGAATTCAGTTAAGGAGTTATTTTTTAGTCGGTTTTCATTAGCAAGGAGTTAATTTCATTCAGAATTGGGGGAAAATGTCCTTTCAGTAATTTACATGGTATACTTGTTTTTTTTTCCTACAAAACATCTGTTACGAAGAAAATTGACCAAATATTTTATGCATATGTTTCAAGTTTCAGAATAAATGTTTTAAGTGGGGGTGGCAAATTCTATGACCGCCCCGGGCGGCCTTAATAGGTACAATTCACATATCGGGAGGGTTAGATGGGCGTGTGTCAGCCGTTCACTGACCAGGAAAATAAAACAAATGCAGTGACCTCTGGTAGATAATGCAAGAAGTCCTACATCTTGCACGTGCTGTTGTTCACAATGCGTGCTGTCAATATTGGGACATCTCGTTTTATAGTCGGAAACCAACACTTAAGTTTTCCAGACACTTTGTGACCCTTGTTATGCTGAGGGATTGAATTCATTTTCCGTCTGATTTAGGTTACCTGAAAATGTTTACACCGCGTATGCTATTGCACATGATCCACGTGAAAGAAACTTGTGTAACGTATGTGTCGGGCATTTTCGTTATCTAGTTTATATTGTTCAGTGAGAAAGACTTTGGACTTCAAGGATAAATTATTTTATAACACAACGACACAATCCCCATCCAACCCCCTAACCCCCCCCCCCCCCCCTTCCCTCTCTTGAATATAAATTTTATATCACAAACATAGACATGTATATCATATATATATATATATATATTACGCTCCCGAGGCAACGGAAATCTTCTAAAGAAGCTACTGATTTTCCCGCTGACTGCTGTGACCGTGTATGATGCACTTAAACAGCAGGTGGTGCACATTGGCCTGGCTGCTTAAAAAAACTGCTGATGTGACTATCAGCCAAACAAATGCAAGTCAACAAACACTCGACAGGCATCAAGCTCCGCCCAGAATCCAAGTGTGGGGCAATTTTCTCTGAGCCTGTGGCCTATTCAAACGGTCGCCGGGGCGATGAGCTGTCACTCAAAACGAAATGAACAACTTTGGCTCTGTGTACTCCTCGCTTGGCTGGTTAACCGTTTTGTCTTCCAGCACAGGGTCTCATCTGATTGGACAAAAATACAGTGCTTCCCTCTGGTGTACAGATTCAGGATACAAGGTCATAACAAACAGCGCTTACGATATAGGTATAGTGCCTATGGGTAAAGCGCTGTGTCAAGAGCGTATCAATTTACAGCTATAATTACTAATGTCCCTTATATTGCTAAAAAAATGGTACAGGTGACATAGTTTCAACAGATAATCCACAATACTCAGGTATTTATAAAATCTTTTCTGATGAGTTAAACGTTTTAAGTTATCCACAGGGGAGAACCCGTAGGCCTTTACTTAACTGTATAAACTGATTTTACTCCGCCAACCTAATGCGTGTATTTAATCTGATGTATTTTACAAACCTGATCCACATCGCTTGGCCAGCCAGTATAAAGCCCCACTCCCGTTCCCTCCGTACCCCACAACGATGTACTTGTAAAAACCTGCCTCCGACATCTTGGGCGGTTAGTGTGATCGCTTTGAAAATAAACTCAGTATATGTGTGTAGTGTGTAAGCTACAAACCCAGAGTGCATGACCTGCTTTTGTTCTAGGTATTGTGTGAATGATTTAAACACAAAGTATTCAGGTCAGATTCATTTCACCAGTTTTAAGTAGGCCTACAAATGTCGTATTGTAGTATATAATGATATGTGGTAACGTATTGAGATTACGAATTGCGATATTTTTTATTGTATTTAATTGACAAGAAATGAGTGTGTTTTCTATATAATATGTATAAACTATTAATATTATTCTAATAAATCATTTTTTATTTTGTTAAATATGAGATAAAAAGTTTATGCAGTTCAGTTTATTTCATACACGAAATATGGCAACATTATACTTACTAATGTACCTTTGAATTACTAACTTGTTGATGAAAGTACTGAACGAAACATTTTAAATCAAAGTTAGTTTTCTTTAAACCTTACATGTGCAAATAATTTAGCAATTAGATAATTCTGAACCATGGTTTAGCAAAGAGAGGTATAAGGGCCTTTGGTGTGTACAGTAACGGCCGTGTACCACATCGCCGGGCTGCTGTTCTTAAACAATAGAACTATTAACTTGGCACTTGATCTTTTAAAAATGCTTTTATGATAATATTCTGATGACAGAATATTGTTGAATGATGAATCATTATGACCATGTTAAGCACGTCTTTCAATTTGTTTGATGGAAATATTTTCGTATACCAATAAGTCATCGAGCAGACTTGCAAAATCAGGCCTACTTGGACATTTCCTACTATTAACGCCTAAAGACACGGTAGCGGCTTTCACTTTAAGCCTGTCATTAATCCAAACCGATCAATGACTAAATTTGTAACAGAGACATTATTTTTACTAACAAGAGTCATTTTAGGCATGTTTAACAAAGTATCGGAAGATATCGATATTTGAAAACTGTATGGCGATACGCAAAATGCAAACACCGTATCGCGATATACCGATACTAATGTGCTTGTTTTTACGACAACTACATCTTTCTTCCTTGATTGCAAATTTCTGCGCATGCGCAACATCGCACCTTCGGCAACGCGTTTTTGTTCTAGTAAACAGAGACCACATGCAGTGGCAGGGGGGGGGGCATCCCTTCCCCCAACCCCCACCCCCCTCACACACAAAAGGGGGGGGGCTAACATTTGATCATTCCCCCCCCCCCCCAACACATACACAATATTTCAAGTAGGCAAGCTCAATTGAAAGTTTCGGGGGAAACTGGATTTCACCAAACTAAACAGTGTGGGGAAATTTTAAACGCGTGTTACGGAACCTAATATCAACCGATCACGTAGTCGTGACGAACATAAATTTTGTAATGGAGATCAGCTAATTGAGCAGCGATGTTAAGTGTTTCAGGACTTTCCTCATCCAGAAAAGTTTTAACATCTGCGTTAATGCAGCGCTTAAATTATTCAAGCATAATCAACTGGCGCAAATTTTTATAATCTTTCATTACATTTTTAGAACTACACAAGCGATCAAACAACTGCTCATTTGTCCTAGCAAATTCGACATAGGTCTGTTCTTTGCGCCTTTCACATTTTCTAAATTTCTTGCGGTAAGCCTCCAGAACTAACTCATAACCTTTTAGGATAAACCGTTTAACCTTGTCATAGTCAGCAGTGGCTTCTACTGAAAGCTCTGTATAAATTTCTCTGGCCTTGCCAGTCAATACACTTTGTAATAGCATAGTCCAATTTTCCTCAGGCTATTTTAAATTTTCAGCTACCTTCTCAAAATGTAAGAAATATTTATCAACCTCTTTTTCTTGGGAAGGTGGAACAAGTCTAATGTGTTTAGTAACAGCAAAACTGTGAGTTGGGGCAGTACGTAAATCATGTTCTAGTTTAAGTCTTTCTAACTCCAGTCGTTTTAACTCAATTTCCTTTTCTTTCAATGCTAGCTCATGTTGTATTTCTAACTTTTTCAATTCTAACTGCATAGCAAGGCTGTCATTTCTTGACGTTTCCACTTCACTCTCTTCAATCAAACCTTTGCTAACTAGATCTTGCATGATTTTAGCAATGATATCAGGCATTCTCAAAGCTTTTTTCACACCTAGCCCTAAGTGTTGTTCCAAACGCAACAACTGATCTTTTGTCAACTGTTCAAGTTGATCAGGGTGGGGATCTTCAACAAATGTCTCAGGTTTGAAATCTGTCATGTTAAATTGATAAAACAATAACAAAAAACCTCTGAAATAAATCTTGTAAACAATGTAATGTAAACAATGCATTGTAAACAATGTGTCTACGGCAAGGCCCAATGAATTTTCAAAAGTATTAAGCCTCCCAGACGAGCCCACAATTTTATGTTACGGAACCTAAATAGAGATAAAAAAATCAGATTCTGTAACACTAGGCAGCGTGAAATGTCTAGGGGAAAGAATAAAGAAGTCAGTGGGTTTTTGTTAACAAATAATTATAATTTATTCTTAAATATTCTTATAATATTGCAAATGAAATATATTAATAAATAGAATTAAAGACTTTTGATCCATTCACAAAACAATTAAACAATGTTATATCTAAACCTTGCTTAGAATTCACAAAATAACTTATTTTCTAAAACATTATAATTATTTGAAATAAAATTAAGTATATATATATATATATATATATATATATATATATATATATAGTTGAATATGTCACTCGGAGACGCTGAAAAAGGTAAATATATGTGGGTGTATGTGTGTGTGTGTATTTATATATACAAAGTCATCCCCCCCCCCACCTGGGAAGAAAAATTGACGCCACTGGACAAAATTCCTTTAATCATATAATCCAGATGAAGAGTTCACATAAATCTTCTCAGAGAATAACAGTCCGGTTCAATCATAAAATCATTTTGTTATAATCCAAAAGTGAAGTTCTGATAGTGATCCCAAAGGCAAACTGAAGACTAATTAAAATCCGTTACAAATTCGAAGAAAAGCTATAACTGCCGCAATTATAGGAAAAGGTCCAGAAACTGACTTTCACTCTTCTGTGTCCGCTGGAATATATCTCTCCTATCTCCCTGCTCCAAAACACAGCCCCTCATTTATAACTTTTCACCTCAAGCCGAGAACTTTCCATCCCCAAACAATCTAAAGAACCCAACATAATACACAGTACAGGAAACATCTAGAACAAAGAATGCTGTGTTTCTATACATCAGGGTCAACACGTGAGCCGGCCAGGCGAGAAAGACCCAGACTAGCATGACCGCTGTGTTTACACGTCAGACCCCACGCGTGGGCAGGGCTATACCGCCACGGCAACGGACAATGCTAGCGCTGCACATACACAGCATACAATAAAATAGACATCTGTAACACGCGTCACAATAATATAAGCCCATTTCATTCACTGAGTAAAACCCAATTCACTGCTGATACCATTATGTCACGTATTCACTCAGGCATTTTTATGAACACGAGTATGCTTGCTGCAGGGAGCGAGTTACATGCACGGGTGGCCTTGCACTTTAGCCATTTCATTGTCCGCTGTATACAATAATATATGTCATGTTTTATAAGTGTTGATACACAGTTGAGATCAACTCAGACAGAGGGAGATGTCGGAGCCACGTTTCTACAAATACGTCGTTGTGGGCTGTGGTGGTATCGGTAGCGGGGCTTTATACTGGCTGGCCAGGCGCTGCGGGTCGGGTAAGCTATTAACATCGAGGATGACAGTTCACTAGCCTACGTTGTGAGCCTCCCCGTGTGTAGAGAGATACTCAGTCTAGAATGTTCATATTCCGGTATCGCTTTCACCACACGTGTTCGATACCTGAACGTCCGGACTATAAATATTCATTAGGGGCGGATAAAGGAATTTAGAATTGGGGGGGGGGGGGGGGCTCACATACCGAGGTCGCGAAGCGGGTGAGCCCACGCCGGGGGGGGGGGGGGGCTCACATACCGAGGTCGCGAAGCGGGTGAGCCCACGCCGGGGGGGGGGGGGGGTCGGAGGGGGGGGGGGGACATTATAAGCATTTCATACACTGTAACTGGGCCATACTCTTGTTAGTAAATTTTCATTATGCACTGACGGTGAACTACAAGTTCCCCCCAGATTATTTCGGTTAGTTAAAAAGAAGGCGGGGGGGGGGGGGGGGGGGGGGCTTCGCCAATCACCTAAATTCGCCCCTGTTGATTGTTGAATCACTTTGTGCGGCACAATTATCCTGCAGCCGTTATTTATAAGATGTAACAGGCTTACAGTTTTTGTACGTAAGACTGGTCCGGTTTAAATTAGTTCTTGTGTAAAAGTCAAATTGAATATGATGAGAATATTTTGTCGGAAATTGTGACAAAACTGTATTTACAGATATATATATATATATATATATATATATATATATATTAATATATATATATATATATATATATATATATATACATCTATTAATAATCTATATACGATAGTGTTATTACCATTATATTAACATATGTGTGTGTAAATAATTCCTGATACTTTGAATCTATTAGGCCTCCTATTTTTTTTCGCAAAAGATTTAATCAGTTTGACTTAATATAGTTCCATTTACGGCCTTATTATTGTTCCCTAATTACGTTTAGGATTTTTTTCATGTTCCAAACTGTGTTTGAATTTCTCAGTGAATCTCAGATTTTTACAGTTAATGGTAACGAATTTGGCTCAAAGAGAAAGGCGTTGGGGTGATGTTCGCTAACAATCCATACAGATTACTAAAACAGCCACGGGTATATTGACGTGGGCATAACATGCACATAACATGATAGCAAGGCTCATGAACTTGTTGAGTCTTCTCATTTTGAGCAGACGACACACAAGCTACATCTTTGACCCCATCAGTTGTAAAACAAAGGCAGGTTAACTTTTTATCTGCTAATTAGCTAGTTAATTGTGATAGGCTTTGCCCCCCCCCCCCCCCACCCACGCACACTTTTTTGCCCAAAGATGCTCTGGCAACTGATAGTAGTAGGTGTCAAGTTCTGCCTTTAAATTTAACGGCTAAATGTACATTTTCTCCCCTAATGAGAAGCCTTTTCACGTGCAGCTTCGCCTGGGCGTCGAGATTCTTTATCCACAGAATGCGGAATGCGTGTTGAGAGATATCATATGAACCTGCTCGACGGCATGCATTTTCGTTTTGCAGGATACGCGCATGAGGGATCTCACCCTCATTATTTCGCAATACGTGGACCGATTTTATCGTAATCCGCATCTCGCATACCTGCATAAGAAATCTTAGTTTTAGGCTGCAATTAAGTTAAACTTTACCAGTTTATTACTTCCGCTAAACTGCAGGGGATATGTTTGTGTGGGCGTTGATTTGCTTGTTTGTCTGTCAACAACATAGTAAAAAAGGTATTGACGGATATTGATGAAATATTCAGGATAGATTGGCAATGATCGTAGGATAAATTGAATTGAAAAATTGATCAAGGAATATTTTAAAGGAAAAATGCTGCTTTTCTGATAGTTAAATATGGGGGTAATGAGCTGCCTTGGCGGAGGTCTGCGTTCTCTTTGTGCTTTTCTATTACAAAGTAATGTAAAACTTTTTAAGAACATACATTTTTATTTTTTATTTATAACTGATAAATCCATGATATAAATTGTCCCGTAAATGTAAAAATAGCAGGTACAAAATTATATCAGACATGTATTAGCCACACTTCCCCAATTTTTTTGTGGATGAGGTATCTTTGTTTCCTGGAATGCAAAATCATCAATTGTATTTTTTCGTTCTGCCTGCACCAGATCACCAGTGTAACTGTTATTCAGAATCTTAATCTTGGTCAAATCATGCGTATTTAGTGTAGTTAGCAAGACAGTGCCCTGTTAAACAAGTGTAAAGGGGTCATGACACTGAGCTGTCTAGGTGATCCTCGCATAATGTACTTTGTCATCTGAATGCCAAATGTTGTAGTAGGTATCCCGATTCATCTGAAGGGTAGGCCAAAGAGTATGGGTAACAAAGACCTAGGTTTCATTTACCAAGATGATTTTCCATGGAACTCCCTGGAAGTCAAGATAGAAGATTCTAGGAACAATGGTTACGATTTGTGCTACGTTAACGGACAACCGCAACGTTGAAGGTCTCAAAAATAAAAATTAAACGAAAATGCGTAAAAAATTAAAAAACATCTTGGTAGTGCCACCAGTCTGCAGGAACAGATGAAACACTCCATGATGAATATGCATGCAAAGAATCATGGTGATCAATGCATTAGGTGTCCACACTTAATGCTTCGTATCAAATTTTTAATTATACTGAGGGGTATTTACAAGCCCTATCTTGAAGGATATGGGTAACTACTGAATCTCAAAACGTCAATAAAAAAAGGGAAAAAAATGCGTAAAATTCGAAAAGATCCGGGATGAGCCACCAGTCTGAAGGAACTGAAGAAACACTCCATGATGAAAATGCATTCGGAGAATTAAGGTAATCAAAGCATTAGTATTTCAGACACTTGAGCTTTTGGGTAATTTTTTATTCATTCTGGTTGGTACTTCTGAGCCCCATAGCTCAGAGGATATGAGTAACAGAGACCTAATTTAAAGTTTCCAAGGAGATTTTCCATTTACCTCCCTCGATGTCAAGTTAGAAGATTCAAGGTCCAATGATTACGAGGTGTGCTCTGTTAACGGACAACCGCAACGTTGAAGGTCTCAAAAATAAAGATTTACGAAAATGCGTGAAAATTTGAAAAACTTCTTGGTAGTGCCACCAGTCTGCAGGAACTGATGAAACACTCCATGATGAATGTGCATGCAAAGAATCATGGTGATCAATGCATTAGTGTTAAGATACTGGAGCCTATGTATAAAATTTTTTAATTATTCTGATGGGTACGTCTGGTCACCCATAGCTTGGAGGATACAGGTAACAGTGACCTTAATTCAGGTTTCCATGGAGATTTTCATGGACCTCCCTCGATGTCAAGTTAGAAGATTCCAGGTCCAGCGGTTACGATTTGTGCCTGATTAACGGATATACGGAGGACGCGGACAGAGACTTATCACTTTAGCTCAGATGACTTTCAGTCAGCTGAGCTAAAATAGATTTGATGAATATATGATATTCTGACAATGAAACAAAGCAAAATCGAAGTATCAGGATAGTTAAATCTTGATTTGGTAGTGAAGATTATTATGCAAGACCAAACGATTATCATGTCAAATAAATAAAAGTTTGTCCCCTATAAACACTATATGTTAGAAAATCATTCCCATTGCTTTTTAGTTCCTATTTAGCTTTGGCTTTTTAACCATTCTATTGATCTATCCTCTCTTTCATCATTGGGCCTGAAATAATCAGTTACAGATTGTCACACCACACACGTAGCGGACATATATTCCCGAGTTCTTTCACACTGAAAAGTCCAAAATACCGCTCGTTGTCTGAACTGAAGAACACGGTTTATACCGGTAACATCCAACAATTGGCCACCGTCATCGTTGACTGGTTCCAATCTCCAATAACAACGTCTTCAACAAATACAAATCACGTATATCTTCTTACGCCCTGATCGGCTACAACTATCTATATTCTCTCCAGGACTAATACTATCCTCGCGAAATTTATAACACACCCCGCTCGGTGTTCAACTATATAACGACCTGTCACTGGTTGACGCTAGTTTCCAAATTCATTCGTCCTTTGACCGGCCTTGATACCGCCCTATTTATACCTGGGTAACCGAAACTTCTAGAAATCTCTAGAATAATCAAGTCGTTTCTTGTCAAGACTAGCACCTACGGGAATTTCTAGAATTTACCTATTGGAAATTACACATTGCCTGAATTCTCTAGAACTTTATGTCATCTTATCATAATAAATCATGGTACAGTAAGTCCATTTACTTGCATAATAAACAATATACTATTGAATAATCCACCAGCGTCGTCAGCACGGATGTAAACAAACAGGATGACAACAACAACTTTACCAAATATTATTAACTCCGCCTCTCCAACTACACTTTATGATCTGATATTCCAATTTAATATAAACTGACCTGTTAATGAACCGCATAAATTATGTTTTCCCTAACTTATTCCATTATTTTATGAAATTCCATTTGACATACACTAGGGGGATAGCACATTTGTGTCACAGATTAAAATCTGTCTCTTTTACACAGCTTATCTTTATTTCCCTAAAATTCATATGCAGCCCAATAATTAACATTTTCATCTTAGGAAACCCGAAATTATTATTTAATTTAGACAGACTTTTTATAATCAAAAGGTGACAGTACTATTTTTCTATGAAACAACAAAATTTCTGAAGAGCAGGGAGCACACTTATTTAATGTAGGCCTGTGTTAGTGTGTGTATATACTTGTCAGTGCATGGGAGATCCATAAATTAGGCAACAAAGGCACACATACTGGGTTAGGCGTTGATGGAAGTTTAATATGTAGTGTCGCCACTGCTTTTGTGAGCCATGCTGACGTTTCCCAGTATACAACTTTACACATGTTGGCTAGGACTGAATTCCAATTCAACCTACCCCCCCCCCCTCCACTCGAACTTAAATAGTTTTTTTTTTTTTTTTTTGGGGGGGGGGGGGGGGGGTTGTCGGAAAAGGACATTGCGCTCTTGCAATGCATATGACAGAAGGAAACAATCATTTTCGTTTAACGTGCTTCTATACATAAGAGTTATTTGCTTATATATATATATTTTTTTAATTTGACAAATTATACAAGGATTTAACTTAGTGTTACATTTCATAATCTTTTGCATGTACAGAGAAGCTGCGCAAAAGAAGCTTGTAACCGTAATTGCTGTCATTTTCAGTGGTTTTTATTTTGCTTTATAGCTGAAGATACAAACACAGCATCATATATATGAGTGACTACGGATATCAAAATAAAAATTCATGGTGTAAAGTAATGTTTTATACCATTATTTTTGCAAAATGAAACACTACAGTATTAGGAATGCAACATCCGAGACCATCCGACACCGCATGTCATCTTTGACAGTAAAAAATAGACAATGACTAATTATAATGGTTCACAATATCAGTTGCATTTGACATGACAAACCTTAAGTCCTGCATAGTAAGTTGGTCTTTCCAAAGACTTATTTTTGGTTTGTTTTATGAACTAGGTATGACATATTTAATGAAATACAGTGAAACCCCTCTGGGGCGGACATTCACGGGACCGGACGATTTGTCCGTTATAGCGTGTGACCGAGGCTTAACAGATACGTCATTATCCTCGCTCCTAGGACTATGTTAGAATAATGGGGCCCGAATTCAGAATTAATAAATCCGTGAATTCTGTCATGTTGTGGGCACTGTTATGGATAAAAGGATAAATTTCTTTATATGATCCAACAGAAATATAAGGAAAATTGAGTAAAACTAGCCAAGGTCTTATATTCTTGGCGATATATGCCAAGAACACTTAGTGACACAAGGCGTACCGGAAACAGACCATATTTGCAATTTCAAAGAATTTCTGCCGACATCGATCGTAGCTGCCGCTTGGGTGTCCGTTAGCCGGGGTGATTTTAGCCATTGGGCGGACAAAAAGTGTCCGTTTTCCTGAATAGCGGGGAGTCCGCTCCAGAGGGGTTCTTAAACGAGAAAAAAACGCTCGGTCGGCCCAAAAACTGTCCGTTAGGCGGGATGTCCGCCCTAGAGGGGCAGCCCGGGGTTTCACTGTATAACTTTTTATAATCCGGGTCTCGTAGTTACGCTCTTCCGCCTGTCTCAGACACACGACAATACATCCTTATACTAGATCAAACCATGAGGTCACCTTACCAGAATCATCCAGAAACTTCCCAATGACTCTAAAATCAGGGGACATTCTGGACAATTCTTGATTTATGTGGACAATTGAGATATCAGCATGACAATGTTAGACAGTTAATATGTTCAATTTTCCCCAGAAACATCTAGCTCTTTTTCAACTAGAAAAAAAAAAAACGACAATGTACTCATTAAACTAGATTTGAACACAAAATTCATCACCAAACATGCAACTCACAATAAATCATATAATTGATATTAATAAGATGTATACATCAACTCTAATCATAACAAACCCAACGCAAAATAATCATGCCTTCCTGACAATTACAGTACAATGCTTTTATGGACCCAACTCAACCTAAAATTATTTCATTTGAGTCACGTTCCTTGACAGCAAACTTTTTGCATAACTTTGACCGTGAATGTTCAAAATGTTATAACACACACACACACACACACACACACATATATATATATATATATATATATATACTGTTTCATTTTGTTTAGTCACAAATAATCACATCTTTCAATTTTTGACATTTTTCAGTGTGGTGCTGAAATGGTAAGTGGCCACACCCACCCTATGATCTTGATTCTACTTTAACATGCGAGAACTACCAGCAGATGATTGGCATACATACAAGCATATTCCAGGTTTACTAGAAATTGTGGTAACAATTCCTGCTTAGAGGGGAGGGTGTTCATGCTGGCCGAGATATGGTCTACTACTATTGTGTAGTCCTATCGTGCCTGTGATGATTTTCTACCTTTACGTTGTCATAGCAACCGTTGTGATTTTGCATGACTGTGAATTTAAATGTTCTGGATTTTGATTGTGCTGGACCAGACTACATCAAGCATGTATCATTTGACACACTCTTTATTTTTAATCAACTGGGAAGTTTAAAATACACATTTTACTAACTTGGAATATTTTTTATGGAGTTAAGTTAGGAATATATGTTCTCCCCCTTAAATTCCTGGTTTTCGCGTATACGTTGCCAATCTAACAGCTCTGGGGCTCACACCCACCATTAATTCAATGGCAAACATGCAGATCATGACAGCGAATTATCCTGGCTAACAGAAAAAAAGTGAAGATTAGTGTCGAAGGGGGGGGGGGGGTTCTATGGTGGCTAACAGCCTATTTATATTTATATACATTGTGTGTGTATATATGGATATATCCCCCAAGAATGCCCACCCCTAAATTTTTTAAAACGCTCCAAATCCCATGATTATCGTACTTTTATTGCCTCAATATAAACAAAGGCTTTGTTTATACGACTTCACTGTAGGTCGTTAGTGACATGTTCTATATGTCATGACATCAGAGCACACGGACTCGACAGCTTTTGAAATTTGCAATTATGTTACATGCAGCCTATAAACTGATCAAACGAGTACTTTTTATGGTGGGTTCCATTGTTATCGAATACCTTTACATGTATTTTAATACCCAATTTTATCTTTGAATATAAAAAGTATATGTAATAGGGCCCGGGCCTAGACCTTATAACAGCAGTTGAAGTTTATGTATATACATGTATATCCCGTGTTTATAATGCAACCTACCCTGTGTCAGTTTGTCCGGGGAGCACAAGTAGAATTAACGCATGAAACACATTTAATTAAGCATGTAATCAAGGAGGGAAATCATTTCAGCCGGTGGCTCGAGTCATATCAAAGGCTAATTAGAAAAAGGGGTGGGCAGTGGTCCATGAGGTAACTCTTCAAACTTTTCGGGCGAGCAATATCAAAGGCTAATAAGCGCACCGGGCGGTCAGTAGTCGGGATTGTCGTACATGATTTACGGATTTTACTATACAATTACGCAATATATACATTTATCAGGTATTCATATAAACGGAGAATTTTATTGAGAAGACATAGGAAAAGGTTTTGGTTTTCATTATTTTATACAATTAATCGAGATATAAAGTTATACGATATGTAATCAAGCAGGAGTGACTGTACCTGCAGGCGCGCCTCTGAACACATGCATATACGCATACACACTTTGTGTGCATTCGTGTGATATTTATAAAGAAATTTCAAACTCTACTTTGTGTAAAATGAGCATACGCCACCAGTAATATATACTATAATGATGTACACGAGTTTACATGCATAAAAGGCTAGGTCTGCAACAACAACAAACATTGGTAATTGACAGCAGGTTCAGATGCTAACACATGGGTTGTTTGTCATTTTTGTTTTTGTTTTCTATCAGAATACAAATAAATAAATAAATAAAAGTACCTATTAATTCTACATTGTTACTTCTTGTTTGAGTCATCAGACAGAAAAGTGTTTGGTCTGAAATGACACATTATTCTGCATAATTTAAAATTGATCACAAACATGCAATGGATCAACACACATACACATATCTGTGAATATATCGACGGTTTATGGCAGACGGTCGCTATAGGCAGGTTTTCCAATTGTTAAACCTGTCACGGACACGTATTGAGCTCAACAGGCCAACGACATACATGTCGATAAATCAGGCCACCACGTCCTTAATATAATCACCATAAAACTGTTCATGCATACATTTGTGACTAGTCCTTGTTGATGTCCTAGATCCGCGGCAGATCCACATCAAAATTAATAGATTCCTTCTTGGCTTTTAATCGAAATGCGTTGAAAATTTCATGAGATTCCTTTCATGAATGCGCGATTTGTGTTGTGAACAAACACACAAACATTTTGTGAACACAGACACAAACATTTGCACATGAACGGGAATGAGCGGATACCCACTTGACGAAGGCAATGAAATGGTCTTCATGGTCTCTATGAAAACAATATAAGCATATGATATTAAAAGATATATATATCAAATAAGAATTGGTTTAAAGTGATTTTGGATGATTGATAATAAGACCGATGGTCGGTGTTTAATCAATATATTTTACACATCTAACACATTACTGTGAAGTCTGCTGTATAGAAAAATACATGAATATTGGCAAAATAATTCAGTCTGACGTGTACATCAAGCTGGAACGGTTGATGATACTTGTTCGCTACTGTATAGTTTAATGCTGTTGATAACTTTGTGTCCCGTCTTCCTTACTATATCTTTGACAAGATTACATTTACGCTCTTTACACAGCGCTTTACCTATAGGGCTACTACCTATATCGTAAGGTAAAATCGGTTGCTTCTTTAGAAGCGCAAGATTTCCGCTGCCTCGGGAGCGTAGATTACAATATAATACTGGATAATTCCAAATCTCTGAATGTTTGTGATCGATTATGTAAAACCCAGCGAATTTAATCGTTAATGAAGGATATATTTATATGTGTGTGTGTGTGCGTTATATCTAATTCATCTGATTTTCAGATGTCCTGGGACTGGAACAGTTTAACTTAGGTCACGACCACGGCGGGTCACAGGATCACTCTAGGATCATGTAAGTCAGCCAATCATTAATGCTATTGTTGTCCCATAACCGTGATTTGTAATGCGTCACAACAAAGGAATTTGGTTCATCCTATCCATGTTACAAAATCCGTGATAGTTAAATCGTTTATCTGTTATAAAGTGTTGCCATCACAAGTCACCAGTGCTAGGGGACATATGGGAATTAAATTTTCTTATGGAATGAGAGTTGCAAATGACGTAAATGATAGGTATATAGATGTTTAATAGATTGGAAGACTTTATGAATTTCAAAAAGCCTATTTTGCATAATTATTTCCAAGGTGTTACTTCTGAAAAGAAATTGATACATACATGTATTTTTTGTCTTTTTCTCATTTTCTAGACGACTCATGTACCATGATGACCGATACACTAAACTTGTTCGGGATACATACAAAGCGTAAGTTGAGCTCGGTTCCTTTTGTCTGCTGTCCATGATAAGATGACAGTGTACACCTATTTGAATAGAATAAACAGCAGATATGTCTCTCCGTGTCCATAAATGAACAACCAGGGCGTACTACACACATTTATAAAACTTGTTGAATATCTTTTGTTTTAATAGAGTATCTGTATTTCTCAATTAATATTAGAATAAAGAAACTACCTATATTGATACAAGTTTACACACACATATATATACATATATATGCCTGAGTTTCCTGTTTTAACACAAAATCTAAAAAAAAGTAAGTTGCTATGACAAATATTTAAGATATAAGAATATCAATAGAACACTTCCTTTTTAGACTCGAGATTATATGCAAGTAGAACATATCAAATACTTGTATTAAAAAACTAATTTATATCAATTTCTTATAAGTCCGCCAACACCACAAATATCAAATATCGGTGTATATTCCATATTTATGGTGGCCCATATAGGTCTCATCCGCGTGCCCCGCACCGCGCCGCGCACGCCGCGCTCAGCACATCAGCATCCTCTTCAATATACCTGCCTCCTAATATAAAATACAAGTTTTTTTTTATTGTATCGACTGAAGTTTTTCACGTAAATTATTATAAGCTCAGGAATGATGTTGTATCAGTCATAATATCAATCATATTCAGTTTTGGAACATACAGTGTTTTAATATAATTTGTGAAAAACGAAAATGTGAAATGGTCAAGGAAACAAACATAACAAAATTACTGTGTCAAGTTTCCTGCAATATTACAGTGTTTACATGAAGGCTCTTATTTTACGATATCTTCATTCATTTCTTAATTATACACACGATGAAAATGTTTATTATCAGTATGCACACACCTTTTGCAACGTGATATTGAAGGATGTTTGAAATTAAATAAAATTTGTACTTAAAAAAACGGAACATCGAAAGAGATACGAGCGTTATATAGCTCTATAATATACCGATTTTCCAATTAATGCAACAGATTACTTAATTGCATCTAATGATTTTTTCCACGTAAAATCCAATAAGTCCATTTGTGATGTGTCTGGCAAAGAATAATTTTCTTACTTTTTATAGAAGTTATAATGTTCCAAGGAAACTTATTATTTTACGATGATATTTATAATATAAATATTTTAACAATAACAATGATAATAAGGATATTATTTGAATGGATAATTTTGATGCAGTTAAGTCTTTGAAGAAAACTTTTCCTGAGTTTTAGTGTCTATGATTTCGGAAAAGCACATTGATAATATATATATATATATATATATATATATATATATATATATATATATATATATATATAATTAAGTCGTTCATGTGTGGACCAGAAGATCAAGGTTTTCTGCATTCTTCATCATATGAAAAGAACATAATATTATAGAGTCAGTCAGTGGCTGGGAAACATTAAAATTAAGTGACCAGGACTTGTTGAATTTAAGTAAAAACTTTTGTGTTTCGCAACAAGCTATCACGACGAGGTTAAAGTGTCTGTAATTAAGCTCTATATTTTTATACGACCACCAGATGGCGTGAGGTGGAGGAAGAGTCAGGTGTCAAGTTGGTGCACGTGACAGGAGCTCTCCAGCTGGCGAAGAAGGACGGCGAAGGGAGGCATATATTACGGGAATACATGAATGCAATGGACAGGTTTAAAATAGAGTAAGAATCATTCAGATATTAAGTACCAGACAAATGATGCTTAAAATTGTTTTTTTTTTTCATTTCGTGATCCCGCCTAAGCATTAAAAGATATGAATAATAATTATAATTATAATTATAATAATAATAATAATAATAATAATTATTATTATTATTATTATTATTATAATTATTATTATTATTATTATTTAAAAAATTAACATATTGTAGTTACGAGCACCTGCAGGCACCTGTGATCAGACGTCGTTTCCCACAATTCACTGTTGATGATCAAACTGAGGCCATTTACCAAAAAGATGGCGGGTTGGTGGACGCGGCAATGTCTAATTCGGTACACCAACAGTTAGCACAGGGACATGGGGCGACCATCGTGGAGAACTGTTCAGTCACCAGAGTCGACAAATTAGCAGACGGCAGACTGCTTGTGAGTAAATGTGATTATTCTATTAATGTACTGATCATTGTATATTGTAGTCTGTTTTCCCTTTACATTCTGTAATTATTGCTTTATATTTAATGTTTTGTTTTGTTGAAAAGTAAGCTGCAGTAAACAAACGCTACATCAGCGGTATTTACTATAGAAACAAACTAAAACATACCATAAAAACTGAATAATTAATTAATGCAGTTACATCAATATATGAGAAAGCAACTGTTTATCAACAAAATTTAAATTCCACTGATGATATAAAAGGCTTCCAATGACAGTAAAACTGAAACGAAATTATCACTCGATCAATAGCCAGTTATGTGACAATTTTTTTTAGATATATCTAATGCCAGATGGAAAGATAACGTGTTCCTAGTAAGCTGCTCCAGAACTGTATTTTTATGTTATATCATTACACAGGGTTATATAAGTAACCTATTTTTTCCCCGGAAATAACAGACCAAGTTTGTTTCACAAGATGTCGTTTTAACATAAAAAAAAATTATGTGGAAAATTAATTCAATTGTAATTTATTTGATATTGGTCTGTTTTCAAAATGAAATATTAATACCCCAGTACCAGAATTTTCTTTGTCATCATATTAGGTGCACACTACTAACGGTGTATACAAGTGCGCCAAACTGATTGTTACCGCTGGGGCGTGGGTAAACGAGGTGCTCGGTTCGTTGGGTGCACATATTCCTCTCACGGTTACCCAGGAACAAGTTACCTACATGCGCACGCCCCATGTAAAGGCATTTACGAAAGAAAGGTCGGTACCTAATACATTTCCTATTCCTCAACTTTTGATATTTCAATCTGTTGCGCCTCTCACGCAGAGGTTATATACACTGCACTGCGTTTGTCTCAATCTGATAACACGTACCCGTTCTGGCATAGGGCTAAAAATCAGACCAATGAGATCTTGTGTCCCAGTGTAATCAAACCAATGAGAGCGGGTGTCGCATGATTAAATTTAGGCTGGATGCAAAATGCAATATTAGTGGTCTGGTTACAATTATTACAATTCTTTTCTCTCTGCGCACACTGGTGTTCCTGCTCAGAGAACTTTGCCATAAAAAGCAGCGGTCACACGAAACGATGTCTGGGACGGCTTGCAGTGTATAACCGCTGAGTGAGGAACGTGCATTTGTTGGCCACCTGAATCTCAGTTATCGTTGCAAACCTGTAAATTGTAATTACTTTCTCTTCATGTAAGTTTGGTTCATACCCGATTGAACTATATTAATTGCTAATTGCTTATATACTGCTTAATTTCAGAGTGTTATCAACATTTAACAGAATTTCTTCGAGTTGCAGTTACGTAATAAAGATATTTGTCAACTCACATTCACTCAGCCCTGTTTCTTTAGATTCCCCATTTTTATCTACGTGGAAGACGGGCGGGATTTCTACGGCATGGCATCCAATGGAAACAGCTTTAGTAAGATAGGCATCGACGCCGGTGGTCCTCCCGTGACCCCGAGTACTCGCACATACGAACCAGATCCCAAACGTGAACAGGAGTGTCTGAAGATGCTGGAGAGGAACATTCCTAAGGTGAGCACAAAACCTCCTTGTTGCGGCCTGTACGGTTAGGCCTTGTAATGGTGAAATGGTAGACACTGGCAGAAGGCACAAAAAAAACTCTTAAAACTACTAAATATACACACCAAAATGCATCCGTTAGTGTCTTTGGTAGTAAATGGGTCTTTCTGGCAACTTTACCACGTTCTTACCTTAATATATTAATGAAATATTATCCCTAACGATCCTTGTAAGCCCGCGGTGATTTAAACATAACAATATACAGGAATTTGTAATGAGCGGACGTTGATCGACTGGTACCCGCCACCGAGATCTATTATCGCCCGCTTTTTCCAGTTCAAACAGCGATAAGATCAGAGCGGGTTCCAAGTCTAAATCCCGTTGCAAAGGACTGTGGGTCACTTAATCAGTTAATGTAATCATGGCGGCTTGTTCTCTATGTAAACACATCAGCTCTTGGCAAAATAATGGATAAGTAGGGCTATTGAGCATTATTTTTGTGCCAATACTTCGCAGATGTTTTATAAAACATCCAAAGACAACAAAAAAGTAATTATTTTATGTTGACACCGCTTGAAATGTCAATTATACGATTCCAAAGGGGTCTCCTATTTGGAAACTTACGAGGCGTTTTCCTAAGAGTCGTTCCCAAGACGTTGTTGACGGAGAGGAGCAGAGCGGATCGGAATCACACGTCTTGGGCCGAGACAAAAAACCTCCCATAAACAATCACTGGACGAAGCATGCTCCTCACGTAGCGGATATACACGACAGTCGTCCACTGACTCTTTTGTTTTAAACCACTGCATTATATCGCTAGGTTTTCTGAGCTTGAAAAATCAGACCGATGAAAAAGTGGTATCGTATTGTGTGCAGCAGCTAGAAATTTATATATGCGACGACCGCATGGTCTGATTTCACCGGTTCTAGCAAAGGCTATTTAATGCCGTATAAATGATGCAGGTCAGCAGGGTAACTATGAGGATTCCCCACAGAAAACACAATTAAGAGCCATTTTAATGAAGTTTAAATAACACATTATTGTACACGTTTGAGAAGTATCGGAGTGTAACAACATGTTGTGCGAATTTACGTAAAAATGTCTTCATGGGTCTTTATATATAATATATACAAATATATATAAGTATATATATACTACTTGTGAAACATGTTAGTGTGTCTTACCCATGGCATGGAATCTCTTCGTTATCTTCAAACCAGGAAATTTTTAGAAACGCCATACCAAGCTACAACTCGGCCCTAGTGAAAGTTTGATACAAAGAAAAATACAAAGTACATATGGAGCTTAAAAAGAAAGAACACTGATCATACCATAACCTTGGAAACACTCAAGCATTCCAACACAATGAAACGCAACCCCGGACAATGTTATCTGTGCACAGAAGAAAAGGTACAAATCCTGTTGAACAGGAACGACAACGGACAAGTACAACTCAACGGGCGAAATGGACTAATCTCAAAGTGTCGTCATTCAGGAAAACTACCGAACCGCGCAAAGAACGAATGATTTCTAATTTCTAAGAAATATGATATTTCTCTATAATTGGTCCATTTAGGAAAAACAAAATCATACACTTGATCAGTAATTAATACATAATAATGACAAATATCTTGCTGTGCATGGTACAGACTGATCCATGTTAAAGCAGCACAATCTACAATTTGATTCATTCATTTATATGAATGGCTGATGGTTGTATAGACACTGACAAATAGCACTCAAAGATTTAATATCGGATTCTCTACATTTGACCATCCAAATAAACTAATCTACTTTCATCACACATACAGTCCCATGATCCTGCAAAGGATTAGTCCAAAGATCTGTTTTAAATATAGGACTAACATTTACAAAATTTAAGTACATCAGGTCAATATGGACTAATATTTATAGAGAAGCACTAATTTATCAATTCACGTGAATTATTTGAAATTAGTAGTTTAGGTATATCTCAGATTCATCCATCTGAATGACACAAGTGGGGCCACATGAACTTTATCATTATAGGCTAGCTTAATGGCTATTTTGAGACTGGCAAATTTCAGGCAGTGTTCATGTCGAACGTTTACAAATAGAGAAAATATTCACCAACGTTTATTTCCAAACATCGGCAAATTTTCAGCATGTTGAAATTTTTCAACGACCACGACGTTAACCACCGTTCGCCAACGAATATAAGCTTTCATCAACTTTTACCAGCTAGACGTTTGCCCAAACCTCTGTCAAAATGCGGTATTGTGGATCCAGAAAGGGGTATACATGCATTTAAACTTGCTTATGGCTTGGCTTTGGCTTACCATTACCAAATCCTCATTTAAAAAACTGAGATTTTCGTGATTTACTGGGAGGTTTTCTCTTTTCTCTTGTAAGGATGATGCAATCCAACCTAAGTGCATATGTGGGGTGGTAACTATAAGGTACTATATCAGATGTAACATCAAACTTTCTAGTCACCATTGGTGGGTATCCTAAGGTAAGTCCAGCCGCCAATCGAATTCATAGTTTGTGACGTGAATGAAGTCAGACAAGTGTGTTGAAAAAAAGACTAATTTTTTTTGTTTAATTGCATGTCCATATATGATTAGATACCTGACTGATGTTGCAGGCTGTTGGTCCGATCGCCTACACCAAGACCTGTCTGTACGCCATGACCAGGGACCGTCATTTTGTTGTGGACACGCTGCACGAGAAAGGCCTCCCACAAGTCATCGTCTGTTGTGGAGCCGGACACGCATTCAAGTGGGTGACACTTTCTTACTGAATCTGAAACCAGCGTGTTCCCGTTGCATTATAATGTGCCCTGCGTGTACCCACATGCAGTTACCTTACGTCCCAAGCGTGTTCCAACGGTTACCTAACGTGCACTGCGTGTTCCCATCCTAACATAACATTTTGTTAGGGCGTGCCTAAGCCTTTTGCTAAATAATCTCACAAAGTATAGAATGATCGACCTCTAGTAGCAGTGATGGACCAAACAAAATCCTTATTCGAAGCTGCTGCTCATGCATGCATAGGTCATGTCATGTTATGTGTATGGGACAAGACAGTCCTATATAGGGCGAAAGAAATGCGCATCCCGTTTGTCATTTGAGAAGCATGTCTACAGAGTTTTAATCCAAATTGAGGGGCCTAAATTAAATTTCCTATAGGGCATAATGAATGTTTGAAAATGTAGATGTCTCCCTTGATTTTATTTTAGCCTAGGAATTTCCAATAAGGCACAAAAAAATATAGAGTTTCTAATAGTGAGTGATCCAAAGGGACCCGGGCCCGTCAGGAGTTTCATAAGTGAAGAAGACCAGAAAGTATACTTGAAAATGAGAAAATCTCTTTTTGCTTTTATGTTAACTTGCAACTATATAGGCCCTAGATGTCATCAGGACGACTCAAAGGGGCCCGGATCGGGCTCTGTCTTTTATAGGGCCCAGTTAAATGTTTGTTAATGCGCAACTTTGTTTTCTCTCTGGTGTTAGCTTATAGTTTTAAGTGAACGGAATAGACCTGCCCAGTCAATGAAATGGCTCTTAATTGTTGCCTCTTACAGAGAAACCAAACGTTCTCTCACTGTATCGCACGTATAGTGTCAGTACTGTCACCTCCAGGTTACTTCTATAACTAATGACCTCACTCTGACCCTCATTTTTCATCGACTGGTAAACTTGGGCCGTACCGGACGGTCAGCGCTATACATCACCGCCTCGCTGAACTAAGGTCTTTTCCAATTATAGGCCCCTAGTGGTCTTTCCCAGAATCTTTTTTTTTTCAAAACCAACAAGGGTTACCCAGAAACTGCCTATTGTGGGCTTCTAGCTTGCAGTTTATATACCCATTTGATCAGTCTTAATATTTTAAGGTCCTCGGCTATTCTGAGTACGGCGCGCAGGACTTTCAGCACTATATATAACCCTCAGCCTCAGTGAATCAGTGTGTCACCGTTAATCAGACCATCGCTTTTCAAGGCAGGCCGGTTTGAAAATGTATCTCTAGCTCAGCCAATCAGTGTGAGATATTCAGGACCACTCGCGACGAACGCAGTCATGTACGGGCTGTCTTAAACGATCACGGCGATCAGCGTGTTGGCAACTCAACAGGGGCAAGACTTTCAAGTGTTACTCGAACACTTACAAATACACAGTACAAAATAGATGCGACCACAGGCCTTGTTATTCAGCGAGCTGGTAAAATAAGCAAAATAAACTAGTATGAAGGTAGCCCATAAGAATGAACTCCTCAATTGCTTTTTTTTCAGTGACTGGCGCATTGTGGAGTCCATAGATTGCACCTGCTGTCAACTGTGATTATAACACTCCATACACAACTGTGAGATTTAACATATATCCATTGATTAATGTTCAGTACATCTATGTGTATTGTAAATTTGACCACTAGAAAACATTACTGTTCTCTTCTCAGCCCTATTTTGCACCAAGGAATTTAAAATATGAACATAATAGTACACAGGCCTAAAGCCTTATACAGGACTGCCACCAAATGCAAGATGTCTACCGGAGCTGTTAATGCTTCAATTCTCTCTGGACAAATACTATCAGTTGTTGATGTTACAGGTGCTTCATTATTTCCAAAATGGTAATTTTTTATTACAGGCCTTTCGACATACAACATTATGTGAACATTGGTTTGCTAAAACCATAGGAAATATTTTTATTTAATTTCTTTTCTAAGAGTAACAGATCGTATCGTGCTGTAACCCCAGTTAGCCCTTTGGTGGGCCGGCGACGCAACAGAAACCTGAAAACCGTTGCGTCGACGTCGGCGGCTAGTATGAAAGCTGCCTCTATATACTATGTAAACACAAGGCACCTATCTTTGCTCAGTGCCTTGGCAGAACGTTCTCACTTCAACCCATTGATTCACAGGAAATTTACATTAATCGCTACATCAACCCTTGGTTTCAGGCAAAACAACTTTATAATGCATCTACTGACATATAGTATATAGAGGCAGCCTTCATACTAGTTCATTTTGCTTACATCACCAGCTGGCTGAATAACACGGCAAATGCCTGTGGATGCCACAGTGTCTACAATGCACTTTCATTTGGCCCATTGACCGTAGTGTTCAACAGCAGAGATGTATCATAGGACACGAAGGTCAATGTATGGACTTTCTGAAAACCTGATTTCAGTGCGAATGTTACCAAGCGGGTTGAGCTGTCTGTTGTCATTGGGACCTTTGCTAGCGTCCACATAGCAACGATGCCATTCACAGGAGGCGTGACGGCCTGATATGCAAATGCGAGGAAATCGTCAGGTCCCTTGTGACGACCTAATATGCAAATATCAGGGATTCAGGAGTTCTTAAGGCCTATTATAGAATGCACCGAAATATAGAAATTCCTGAGTGATGGCACCCAGTGTTTGTGGTATAACACAATGGTAAATCTTATGTTTAATACAAAAGACCCGTGCATTGAATAAATTAACCAACATAAATATTTATTTGCATTCATTTTACATGGTCCGGAGGGCCATGGAAAGCGTAGTCTTTCATTCCGGAAGTACATGCCGTTTTGTTTTCAATTTATTCTTTTACTAGGTATGGATGCATGTGTCAAATATTCAAATTCATACGAGCAAATATTGTTACGGAACCTAATATCCACAGATCATGTATGCGTGATGAACATAAATTTTGTCAAGGAGATAAAAAAATCAGATTCTGTAACACTAGGCAGCGTGAAATGTCTAGGGGAATGAATAAAGAAGTCAGTGGATTTTTGTTAACAAATAACTATAATTTATTCTCAAAACAACCCTAACATTACAATACACCAAATCAATACAATGACACAGTATAACAGTAAATCAGTACAATTACACAGTAAAATAAAGTGCACAGTACCTGGATACCACCACTGTCTCAACGATAAGTCCTTTAAAATATATAAGCCGGCGAACAGTTTACACGAATTCTCTCGGAGAATAACAGCCCAATGTAAAGCTCTTGTAACAATCCAGAGAGTAAACTTGAGGCAGGCAGCATTAAATTGTATAGAGTTAGTAATAGTAGAATCCCTGAAATTATTGGATAATCGGATAGGTCCCACTGACATAAACACGTCTGTGTCCGCTGGAATATTCTCTCACTTCTCTCTCGGCTCTAAAACACAGCCACTTTATATAACTTTTCACCTCAAGCCGAGAATCTTCCATTTCTCGAACCATCTAAAGAATCTAACACGGTATACACTTTCAAAGAACATGCTAGAAAAACGAACGCCGTGTCTCAAAATATAAGGGTTCACACCTGAGCCCGCCCCGGCTCGGCCAGGCGAGAAAGCCCCAAGCTAGCATGACAACGAGAGTTCAACCAGTACAGATTAAACTAAGAGTTCAACACGCGGCCAGACGCGGGCGCTACATCACGATTTACGCCCGTGTCACACAATAAAAAGGGCACCTGTAACAATATGGTCTGGTTTTATTTATATTAAACGTTTTTATTATGCATGTCGAATGTCCCCAGAAAGTAAACAATCCTTTGGCAGTCCCTTCGATCTGTTGTGTGGAACATGATGCAAGCTGATACAGGTAAACCTTGAGCTATTGTAATTCAAAAAGAGAAAGGTTTTCACAGAATCACGGTAGTCTTCCATACAGCTTCTACTGCTGATCTATAATACCTGTCAAAGTATGTAACAATCTGACGCATCTGCACTCGCTTTGGCTGTGGCGGCACTATGTTAGCTATTTTAGCCCCTTATTATGTTCCTGTATTTTTTTATTCTTCCAAGTTTCAAGTTTCGTTGTTGTGATAGTATTATTGTTGATAGTACATATAGGATGAGATGCACAGACTGTAGTGTGGGTAAACTCTTGTAGGTTGCTTGCCTTGAGGTTATAGAGATGCCTGTAAAGACCTCCATATGATTTTTTGCTCAGTTCTACATGGTGGATAAAGTATATATATATATATATATACATATGTATATATATAGACAGTCGAGGGGTAAAACGCTCGGCTCTCTCCGCTGGCGACCCGGGTTCGATCCCCGGAGTGGTTATGAGAGTGGGTTGTATAGTTTCCCGTCCAAGACCGGTGGTTTTCTCCGGGGCCCTCCACCTCTACAGACTACGAACACAATCATCGGAGCCATGAAGAGTGCCTTGATTAGTTATAATAACTATTAGTACAATCCATGTAAACTAAATAAGTATATATATATATATATATATATATATATATTTATATATGAGAATCTACGTAGCATTAAATTGTGAAAAACTATGCATCCCTCTTAAAGTCCATTCTTTAGTATACCACTGAACAAATTTTTAACGTTTCCACTCAAACATCACTGATTTTTAAATAATCTTAATAATTCAATCGAAAAGACATAGTGCCAATCGTCAGTGAATGTCACCCCTGACGCGGAGTAGGACAGCAGAAACGTTTGATCAAATGTCTCATGCACAACAAAATTTAGAACAGTATAAGAACAGCCTTGGCAAAGAAGTAGATTACCTAGTTTTCGCCTTTGTAGAGCCTGTATATATGTATCGATTAAAATGAATAGAATGTCCATAAACAAAATTACTTTTTCACACAGTCTCAGAAAGATTTTTTTTACCTGGTTTATAGGCAAAATTGATACATTGTAGCAGGGGCGCAATTTACTGTTGCAATGGGGGAGGGGGGGGGGGGTGGCTTCAATTCCCCTAAATCCGTTTCTCTATCTCCCTCCCCCCCCCTCTCTCTCTCCTTCTCACTCACACACATACACACACACACACAATTTTTCACGTGTTCCATCGGGTATATAACGTACCCTGCGGGTTCCCATGGTTACATATCGTGCCCAGCGTGTTCCCAAGGTTACAAAACGAGCGCTGCGTATTCACACGGTCAAATAACGTGCCCAGCATGTTCTGACGGTTACATAACGTGCCCAACGTGTTCCCAAGGATATATAACTTGCGCAGCGTATTCCTACGGGTACATAACGTGCTCGGTAAATTTCTACGGTTACATGACGTGCCCAGCATGTTCCTACAGTTAGAAACATCCCCAATAATCAAAAGTTTCTGGTGATAAATCAATTAATCCTTTTAACGCATGTTCTGGTGTTCGCCTCCTCTGTGCCTGGTCTGCGCTTACCCGTACCTATTGCCGCACTAGGTTTCTGAGATACATCAGCAAACTCCATCGAAATCAGCTTCTATCCGCTACCAGAACGATACATTAAAACATCCGGTCATGCTCACGTCCCTAATGTGAGTAACAACACCTAGAAACCAGTGACTAATTTTCCTGGAATCCAGTAACTGTGCTTCAGCATAGACATGAATGAAAGCATTAGATTGTTATTTTGGTATTGATTCTACTAAAAAACGAGAAGAAACATCTCGATCATTTTGTAAATAATTTAACACACCCCTTCTGACGGATGGGATAAAAGATTAATCGTGAGTCATGAAACATGAATCATTGAAGCCTGCTCTATTTGTTTCTATATAGGCAATCGTATCATCAAAACTGTCTTTGGAACATATGAGTGTTTCAGCACTGATTCCCTTCTCCAGGATATCTCACTTCATATACGTATATCTTGGCCTTATTGGAGACTCATATACCATGTTGGTAGAGACATATAATCCCATAAAATGTTCTTATCTTTGCAGGTTTGCGTCTCTGTTGGGGAAGATTCTGAGTGAGATGGCCGTTGACGGACGAACCAATTACGACATCTCCCAATTCAACATTGACCGGCCGGCGGTAACGGATCCTACGTTCAAGACTAGTCACCATATGGGGATAGTCACAGCAGCAAAGGCCAAGATCTAACACTACATGCAATGCTTCGATTTAGAATGAAAATATCTGACAATTTGAAATCAACCAAAATGATACTGACTTTTATATCACAAATCTGTTCAGGGATCATTCGTACGGAGTAATCATATAAAAGCTTAAACTTTTCACTGAGTTAAATAAATTATATATTAAATCTGCAGTGCGCATCAAATTTGAGACAGCAACAGTTTTGTGTTGTTGTAATGTTCTACTGAGTCCAGGGTTACCTATGTATAATAATTGATCAAGTATTGTTTTTCATGACAGTATATTTTTTTAAATATCTTAAACTTGAGAGAGTCTGCGTTTATAATTACTATAGCTTCAGCCTAAAAAAAACTGAAGATAATCCTATGATTTTAACAGTGATTCATCAGTTAGGATACAAGAAGCATTTCATGTCATCTTGTACTTTCATGTGAGGGAGGTATAATTTGAAAATATTGTAGAGCTGCATATCTTATATATTGATGAATGTGACCAGGATGGCAATGGACGTACTTTAATTCAAATTCGATGCTAAACTCACAAAAGTAATTTTGCATAAAAAGCAGATATGTAAGATGAATACACCATATCAAAATTATATTTAAAACAATTTTGACTCAGCTGTCAATTGCACAACAGAATTAAATTAAAGTCACGCGATTGGAACCATATCGATTCGCATATACAAATGTTTCCTAAGAATCTTTGTATCTTATGCAATGAAATTGGTACTATCTGCTGTAGGGTGTTTTTTATCACATATCTATTATTCAAATAGAGAATAGTGCAGATCTATATTTTTAACGATGTAATTTTACTTTCACAAGTTACCATAAAAATAAATAGCGACATTACACTTATTATTTATATATAACATGCATTACACGTGTTTATCGTGATCCAAATATGGTCTTGGTGATCGTCGTGAGGGACCCACGTGCATGAAAAGGTCAAGGAAAACGGGATGTAAGCTGCCCATGCAGGGGCGGATCTCAGGATTTAGGAAAAGGCGTCCAACCCGGAAGGACTAATTAAAAGACCTTAAAAAAAGTCCCCTGGAAAAAAAGGGGGGGGGGGGGGGGGTCTGGCAGAGCTTAATAATATTGAGTCCGATTAAATCGGGCTGTGTCATGGCCAGTTTTCGTGTCGGTCCAGAAAGTGGTCCATTGCTGGGGGCTGCTGTAGCAGGTGACGGTGGAGTCTGCGTTCTTCTAAGGCCTCGACCTGACTTACCATGTTCTGCCTGCGAATCACCAAGTTCTTTGAGGTGGTGAGAGGACTTGGTAAAACATGGCCCTTCACATGTATAAATTTACCGTGACTGACCCGTTAAGTACCGTACTAGAATTGCGTGAGACCAAGGATTAAATAGTATAACAATGGAAAACCGCTTGCTCCGTATAGATCTGAGCCTGTGATAAATGGCATTTTCAGCATCTGAAACAGACTTGTAAAATATTATCGTTGAATAATTTTATTGATATTGGCTAAAACACCCTATAGCGTATGGCCACTACCATACCAATAAAGGATATATAAAATTCAACATACTTTAATAAATAAATGCGTAAAAGTAAATAAACATAAAGAAAATTTTTCAGGGAGGTAAATCAAAATCGTAGGTAGTAATTTGAAATCAATTTCAGGTTATCCTCGGGGTTATTTAAAATCGATTTAAAGTTTATTTCCGGTAACCTGGAATCTGGAATTACAATAAACAGCGGATGTACCTGTGTTTGGACGGAGCAGGTTGCAGCTCAATTACGGCCTCACAACCTAGGATGCCTCGGACATGTGGAAGTGACTAAACTGCCGGCAGGGGAAATTTACCTTGCCGGCAGTTTTGTCCAATGGCTTGTAAATTTCCCCTGCAGGCAGTTTTAGCCTGTGGGTTAAACTGCTTGCAGGTACGTGCCGGCAGTTTAGCTACTTCCTTTTTAGTTTTACTCAAAACCATAGGCTTCCGTGCATGGTATGTTGCACGAAACAATAATGTAGACTGAGAGGCTAAGGATATACCATTTTTGGTAAATCTAACTTGAAGTTGAAGCTGTAATTATAAAATTAATATTACCATGAACAATTAATTTACAGAAACTGACCTGATGTCAGTCATATATAGGTACACACTGAGCAATACAAAACAAATTGTTTTATTCCAACCAGACCTCTCTATAAGGTTACAAGTTTAAGTATTACGCATACAAGTAAGCCTTTATTTCCAATCGCTCTAACTTAAATTAATTGCAATATATTTAATTCCCTTTAATTCCCGAAATTAATTCTGTAACTTTTACTGGTAAGGGAACAATGAATAATGATCATATATCACTAAATACACTCAATTAAAAAATGAAGTCACAATTGGTTTCACGGAGGCATGCAGCATGAGCAGCTTCTGCCCCCCCCCCCCCCGCCCCCAGGCTACGGTACTGCTGTTTGTTTGTTGTCAGAAATTCAACATTAATGAATTTTACCCTTATGGCAAGTTATAGGTCTTATTAGGAAGTACACAGATATATGAATTCCTGATCTGACACCTTAAGTGACACCTTACCGTGTGGCCGTAAAGAGGGGTCAACAATGAAAAGTTCTTTTGATTCCTCATACAGATTTCCGATAAGTAAATTCTCGCCCTCTGACCGTCGTGTCGAAGTCCATGGTAAGTGCACAATGTCCTGAACCCATTGTGAACTGTGTTATCGACACACACATTTTTGCTGCGGCATGTAATACATTAACCGGTCACTCACTTTATAGCCGGCTCCGCACAGATTTTGAATTGATTATACTCATACTGTAGATATTAAATTGTTAGATCAAGTGGTGACAATTTGTTGTTCAGAGATGTACTCAAGAGAGAGCGACATGTCGGAGCCAGGATTTTATAAGTACATCGTTGTGGGGTGCGGAGGGATCGGCAGTGGGGCTTTATACTGGTTGGCCAAGCGTTGTGGATCAGGTTAGTAACAAGGGTGGTATTATGATTAAGACTATTCAACTATTAATATAATAGCCCTCGCAAGAAGGGTATCATCCCGATTCCTGTGTATGTGTGTGTTTGTTCACAACCTAACTCGGGCAATAATGATCGTAATCTAATGAAATTTTCCGGGCCATTCGGAAAATACCTATAAGATTTTGGTGATGATCTGGCTCATGGCTGGATTCAGGAATGTCTTCAAGGAATATTCATATATTTACAGTCACTTATACACAAATGATTGTGGGAAAACGGGTCGAATAAGTGAATGCACACACATGATAGGCCACAGGGATCAAAGCCGGGAGATGGTAAGTTCGAATTTACGTCGAGGCGATAAGAAGGATGAGCGCTCTGCAGTTTCAATGGGAAGGCCATGCTAAAGGTCGTGTTTCGCTCAAAACGATAGGGCCTTTTTTGGGGATCCTTGGTGGTATGGCTTAGCAGTGAGGACGTTACCCAGTCAGGGCCGGCAGGTGTACTAGTTACCGGGCCTTGCTAACATCAGAGTATAAATGAGAAGAATCGTGTGCTACTGCCCCGTCAGGCCGTACATGTGACCATACGATCTGACGGTAACTGCTAATAATGTTTCCTCTCGCAGCACCATTGCTGGTTTTTAAAACACGAATAATTGCAAGAACCAGACAATTTTACGTTGTGCAAATTCTGTAAGAGATACCCTTGTCTTTCATGACTAAAAATAGATTAAAGATAAATTATAGAATAGGCCTGAATGATATATGATACAAAGGCAGCATTCAGTTAGAGGCAAGGTTGGTTTAGACATTTTACCTTAGGTCATTTGACGTGACGGCATGGACGAGTTAGCTCCGCCCAACTTGGATACGGTTGCTGGGTTGGACATTAAACCCAGAAAAGCGTGCTGTTTATACACGTGGAACCGGCACTTCAGCCGTATATCGCACCAGACTTCAAACAGTAATAATTTGACCAAGAATGCACCCTTAGGTTTAAAGTGTACATATGGAGGCTACAGAGATGTTTTTAATATAAAACTGAAAATTTTGATGAATTTGCACCTGTTTCTGCTCGATACGGCCAGAGTCTGAGAACGAATCAGCTGACCCCTCGCATCAGCCATGACACCTGAGCATTTGGTTAAAATTGACAACTTGTTCAAGTCTAGGCTGTCTAGCGGAACAAATTTGAAAAAGAACAGTTATTAAAATATTTGTTTATGACCTAGGGTGCAGTTTCAACAAAAAAATTAAAGATGACCACGTAAAAAGTGCTGCTTCCATACAGGTAAAAGCGACACATGCTGTCATGGGGCCTTTGGGGGGGGGGGGGGGGGGGACTCATTTTTTATAGACAATAAAGGAAGTCTTGCTCAATATGTATTGCTCAAACAGATCTTTTATAACTTTTGAAAGCTGGTTTTGACAAATCATCTTATTAATTTCAATTAATAATAATGATAATCAAACTAGTGTCAATACCAGTATCCAAACAATAAATTATTGAAGGGCAAGTAAAATCACAGATGTGTGAACATCACAAAGTGGTTTATCATATATATCATGTATGTTAAATAAAATTTATTATACTGGGAAAATTGTTGAATAAAATTAAAGTAAAAATTATTATTAAATATTGCATGTATATTGATGTTTTTATTAGGAAGCCTCTTGTTTATACACAGGGAGAAAGATGTGTGTACAAGAAGAAATTTAAATGCATGTATGATATAGATAATATTGATGAAATTCCCAAATCTTTTGTATTGTTTTAATTATATATATATATATATATATATATATATATATATATATCAGGGGCGAGTCAACGGTGTGTAAAGGGGAAGGTTCAACCAAGGAAGGCTAATAAGAAAGCCTATAAAAAGGTTCCCTGCTCCAGAATGTAGGGGTTCCTGGCCAAAAAAAAAATAGTTTAAAATCCTGAAAAAGGTTGTTGCGCCCCCCCCCCCCCCCCCCCGTGTATCCGCCACTGTATATAAACATTTGTGTTTGTGTGTAAGGGTGTGTGTACAAATTAACTATTTTTCTTTATACATGTGCACTATTATAGAAAATGTGCTGTGTTGTCAGTTAAAACAATCTGTGGCAATTACTTTTTGAATTTTCCTTTTAACACTCAGAGTAAGAGACTCATGCATGTAATAACATAAATATATTGTATATATGTCAAGGAGGACTGTCAATTTATATATAACAAGTGATGCTCCATTTGTGACATATCTGTGGTATTTGTTTAGTATAAAAACACTGTGATACATCCAAATTTTATCTTCAAATTTTATCGTATCACAGTTGTGGATCCGCAACAAAGCGGTCTTGTATCTTTGAGTGCCAATAAAGGCGCACTGTTGTGTAAATTATCGACATGGTTACAATATAAAGCAGTGAGCTATACAATTAAACTTGTATCCTCGTCAATAACAGTTACTGACCGTTTGCCAGAGATATATCAAACATACATGTCTTTGTGGTAACAGGAGATAGCATACCGTCGCTAGCTGCTACACGGCTGTTCACTCCGGACCGGAGGCGAGCAGGTACTTGTAGCACTAACCGTCGCATGCACATGATCATGAATACTTGGACTGGGATTGGCAGACCACCTGATTCGACAGGGCCAAAATTGATACATTTTGTATAAACCCATGAACATTGAAGAGTAACGCGCTGGTGTGGGGCAAATGTAACACTTTTTAGCAATGGTTATATAGGGCAATGTTTACCAATAGGTGATGAATAGGATCATATTGGCAGCTTCTCTTGACTTACTGAAACTTTCATGCGCCAATATGGACTCAATATATGACGGGGCCAAATCGGGCCTGCCTTGTCCCATCCCTGCGTTTCTCTTTGTCTTGTGATTCTATAACGAAGAGGGATGAAAACAGATTGCTGTTACTTTGAATGATACCTGGAGAAACTTTTATAAAAAAATAAGCATATGCCTCGACCGTATTAAAAATAAAACCTATTTAATATGACAGGTCCATCGAACATATGGTTGAAAGTTAACACACGTGTCTGGAATGTCCGACCTGATGTCCGACCTCCACGTGTGTTTACATGGCCTCCTTTTCAGTCGGGCAATAGGCTAACGTTCGCTGATTGGCTGATAGACCTGTCGATCAAGCACTCGCCGTCAGGTCAATTATATATGTCCCTTGAATCCTGAAATCTGCTTGAAATTACATTTTGTTGAGTTAAATTTGTTCTTCTTTGTTGTTAATAGTGAAGAACTTTTTTATTGGAGGTAACCGCCTCCCTTTTTAATGCTAGCTTAACTTAGTATATAAATACATCTGCAGAATTCCAATCCGGTTTCGGACTTTACAATTTGTGATCTGCTGAGGGCTAATTTCAACAAAAATAAAATAAAACAGTAACATGAATACATTATAGGGGCGCAACCAGTCTTCAGCAGCATGTACAGTATTTCAGTGATCAATGTTTAGATCAAGTGTCATGATAATACACATAAACCTTCCCCAAAAATCTGCCGTTTCTTTACATTTAACTAATCTTTTTCTTAAATATACAGAACAGTAGGCCTAGTTTCACCCCATAACTAAATGAGTGTATGAAAGCGGAGTCTTTTTTCCCGGTACACAAGACGAGTCACCTATTAGCATAACAATTGTTCAGTTATAATATCCGAGGTGCTGCTGATCCCATTTGGGCCTTTGTGTCCAGTGCAAGGTTAGACCAATGGCTGAAATCTGTATTTCTCAAAATTACAAGTAAAAACCTAGTAATACTGATATTATTTGTTCCCTTCTGAATAGTAGTGAATATAGATCGAGGACTGTAACATGTAATGGCCATATAGCGTTCTGAAATTCATTATAAACTTTCCAGCTGTCACATGGGGATTGTGACTTAGTAATTGTATTGCATGTTCTAGTAGGGAATATAACCAGATGTTTGTTTTGATAATTTATTGTGCATTAATATAGAGTACAATGTTTAGATAATAGCGTGAGATGGTTGATTAAAGGACACATGTGTCTTGTGAGTTGTTAATTTCAGAGAAGCTAAGTTGTTAGAGAGCACTTGTGTCTGATCTGATGTTAATTGAAGTACGATTTAATTTAGAGGGGCAGCTTCTGTTTTGGCGATTACTAGTGTTTGTGGGAGATTTCAAAGGAGGTGCACCTGTGTAAGTTGGATTTTCTCACACACTGTTACTAGAGGCGTTTCCTTTTTAATATTTAATACTATAAAAAAAATAGTTTAAAATCCTGAAAAAGGTTGTTGCGCCCCCCCCCCCCCCGTGTATCCGCCACTGTATATAAACATTTGTGTTTGTGTGTTAGGGTGTGTGTACAAATTAACTGTTTTTCTTTATACATGTGCACTATTATAGAAAATGTGCTGTGTTGTCAGTTAAAACAATCTGTGGCAATTACTTTTTGAATTTTCCTTTTAACACTCAGAGTAAGAGACTCATGCATGTAATAACATAAATATATTGTATATATGTCAAGGAGGACTGTCAATTTATATATAACAAGTGATGCTCCATTTGTGACATATCTGTGGTATTTGTTTAGTATAAAAACACTGTGATACATCCAAATTTTATCTTCAAATTTTATCGTATCACAGTTGTGGATCCGCAACAAAGCGGTCTTGTATCTTTGAGTGCCAATAAAGGCGCACTGTTGTGTAAATTATCGACATGGTTACAATATAAAGCAGTGAGCTATACAATTAAACTTGTATCCTCGTCAATAACAGTTACTGACCGTTTGCCAGAGATATATCAAACATACATGTCTTTGTGGTAACAGGAGATAGCATACCGTCGCTAGCTGCTACACGGCTGTTCACTCCGGACCGGAGGCGAGCAGGTACTTGTAGCACTAACCGTCGCATGCACATGATCATGAATACTTGGACTGGGATTGGCAGACCACCTGATTCGACAGGGCCAAAATTGATACATTTTGTATAAACCCATGAACATTGAAGAGTAACGCGCTGGTGTGGGGCAAATGTAACACTTTTTAGCAATGGTTATATAGGGCAATGTTTACCAATAGATGATGAATAGGATCATATTGGCAGCTTCTCTTGACTTACTGAAACTTTCATGCGCCAATATGGACTCAATATATGACGGGGCCAAATCGGGCCTGCTTTGTCCCATCCCTGCGTTTCTCTTTGTCTTGTGATTCTATAACGAAGAGGGATGAAAACAGATTGCTGTTACTTTGAATGATACCTGGAGAAACTTTTATAAAAAAAATAAGCATATGCCTCGACCGTATTAAAAATAAAACCTATTTAATATGACAGGTCCATCGAACATATGGTTGAAAGTTAACACACGTGTCTGGAATGTCCGACCTGATGTCCGACCTCCACGTGTGTTTACATGGCCTCCTTTTCAGTCCGGCAATAGGCTAACGTTCGCTGATTGGCTGATAGACCTGTCGATCAAGCACTCGCCGTCAGGTCAATTATATATGTCCCTTGAATCCTGAAATCTGCTTGAAATTACATTTTGTTGAGTTAAATTTGTTCTTCTTTGTTGTTAATAGTGAAGAACTTTTTTATTGGAGGTAACCGCCTCCCTTTTTAATGCTAGCTTAACTTAGTATATAAATACATCTGCAGAATTCCAATCCGGTTTCGGACTTTACAATTTGTGATCTGCTGAGGGCTAATTTCAAAAATAAAACAGTAACATGAATACATTATAGGGGCGCAACCAGTCTTCAGCAGCATGTACAGTATTTCAGTGATCAATGTTTAGATCAAGTGTCATGATAATACACATAAACCTTCCCCAAAAATCTGCCGTTTCTTTACATTTAACTAATCTTTTTCTTAAATATACAGAACAGTAGGCCTAGTTTCACCCCATAACTAAATGAGTGTATGAAAGCGGAGTCTTTTTTCCCGGTACACAAGACGAGTCACCTATCAGCATAACAATTGTCCAGTTATAATATCCGAGGTGCTGCTGATCCCATTTGGGCCTTTGTGTCCAGTGCAAGGTTAGACCAATGGCTGAAATCTGTATTTCTCAAAATTACAAGTAAAAACCTAGTAATACTGATATTATTTGTTCCCTTCTGAATAGTAGTGAATATAGATCGAGGACTGTAACATGTAATGGCCATATAGCGTTCTGAAATTCATTATAAACTTTCCAGCTGTCACATGGGGATTGTGACTTAGTAATTGTATTGCATGTTCTAGTAGGGAATATAACCAGATGTTTGTTTTGATAATTTATTGTGCATTAATATAGAGTACAATGTTTAGATAATAGCGTGAGATGGTTGATTAAAGGACACATGTGTCTTGTGAGTTGTTAATTTCAGAGAAGCTAAGTTGTTAGAGAGCACTTGTGTCTGATCTGATGTTAATTGAAGTACGATTTAATTTAGAGGGGCAGCTTCTGTTTTGGCGATTACTAGTGTTTGTGGGAGATTTCAAAGGAGGTGCACCTGTGTAAGTTGGATTTTCTCACACACTGTTACTAGAGGCGTTTCCTTTTTAATATTTGCGCAGTGATTGACGATGGGCGTAATTCGGAGTTATGATAGGAAAGCAGGTGTGACGTCGGCAAGCATTTATAAGGAGCCGAGTGAGACTTTTTTTCGGGAGGAGGGTCCGTTTCAGCGTGATGTATAGACTGACCATACCTACAGCATTCCTTGGGCCGGTCTGCATATGTTACAGTAGGGATAGCTAAGATGTGATGTCTGATAGCGTGGATGGTCGTTGTCTTAGGAAGGAACAAGTGATTGCTTTGTTTGGGACTTCAGAGCTTATAACACATTATCCGACGGACTGGTAATCTGGCGAGTTGATACTTGCTGTGTGTCTCTTCAGGAACAGACTATATATAGACTATATATATATATATATATATATATATATATATATATATAGAGAGAGAGAGAGAGAGAGAGAGAGAGAGAGAGAGAGCCTTACTGTAGAGGTTTAGAAAATTGCTGTGTGGAAGCTTATTCTGGTACCAGGTCTGGATGATTCCAGGAGACAACAGCTGTTACAGACTGTGATTCAATGCTCAGAAAGAATAGAGTAATTTGTGTGCGGAGCGGGGATTGTGAAACGTGTACGAACAGAGAGAGATTGGGGATTATAGAAACTCCCTGAATACAGGACATTATTACATCCCTATGTTACATGTGTGCACGATAGCCGAGTGGTTAGGAACCGAGTGATCAGGAAACTTTGCTGTTTGCCGTTATCATTGGATTCTGTGTATTTATGTGATTATATTCATTATTGATGTAAAGGGAGCGTCTCTCAAGAGAATGCAAGTAATTTTTTAAATATAAATTATTGTTTCGTTAACACAGGTCTTATTCCTGTTTTTGAGTGTACGTATGTATGTGTTCGATTGTTTGATTTTTAAAAGAACCTGGACGTTCACATCTTTACCTGTGTGATATATATACACAGGCACCTTTTTGGTGTTAAAAACAACGGGAATGATTCCTAAGGGGGTCATTTAACATATTTTAATATCCTTAGATATTTCACTCTATTTATTCTAGGGGTCATTGTGCGCCCACCATCAAAATATACCTTGCCGTTCGGATAGATGTAGTTCACTATTTTACCACTAGGGACCAGCACCCATGGAATAACTGGGCACAGGACACACTTTTAAATGTGCCTATCAAAATGAAATGTTTTTTTTTTGTTCTTTTTAATAGCTTAATAACATAATACTTGTATGTTTTTTATTTGTGATATTTACCTGAACGTGTTTCGCGTTTTCAAAATTCTGGCCTGAATGCATGAAAATAAAATGATCCCTTCTATCAGTATTAAACAAAAATTTGGATAACGTGTCTTTGACTGGTCAAAGGTAAAACAATATGTAAAAAACATATAAATCAAAACAACATTTTTTATTAAATCACCAGGAAATAAAGGTTCAAGATAACCAGAGCTGCCCAATGCTCTATTTTATCTATATCTAAGCTCTCTTATCCCAGGTAATTGTCAGCCCGCCCATGGTAATCCTGTCCCCTACAAGTCGCACGGACTTATTGCAGCACAAGACCGGGCTATATGCTATAATTATATGTATATCGGATGATGCTTGAGAAGACCGACAGGAGAGAATACTTATCTTTTCACTAAAGAATGATGGACAGCAACTGAATAGACAGGACAGACAGATCAGATATCCTTTCAGGACGTACTGATTTAATGCTTTATTAACCATATATATATATATATATATATAGTGTTTGATTAGGGGTTCGGGTGCGTGTTAGTGTATATATATAAGAGTATTTAAAAAAAATTCTTTAAATTTTTATTTTTCAGATGTACTAGGCCTGGAAAAGTTTACTTTAGGCCATATACATGGCGGGTCCCAGGATCACTCAAGGTTCATGTAAGTAATTAACGGAATTACCTTGGTATGACTTTAAAGATCATAGGAAATGTCTAGGCAGCCGACAATTTATTGCGCAACCGACAATGCTTTAACCAATATTACAAAACACTTGTGTAGTCTAGTTATATACACACTTTTAATATTGTGTGTATAATATTTTAGTTTTATTCTGATATTACTTAGAAATGTACGAAGCTGTCAAATAATATTATGCTAGTAATAGACCCAGGTAAAAATAGCTAGGTTGATAATATTGTCGATTTCCTAGAATTTTAAAGACTCTTGTGATCCGCAATTGACATTGTCGGCTGCATAGACACTTCCAAAATTGTCTCTTAAAAATGAATATGAGAAAACATCCAATATCTTACTAATTTACAACTCACGCCTTATAGGCAACATACATTCAAGGAACAATGGATCACGTCATAATCATAAGTAGTATCTGAAACGTCTGTTAATCGATCTGCGCCCCTATATAGCGTCATGATCGTTTGTCGTGTTCGGGTGTTCGGGTTAAATGCAGAAGCAGCGTCGTTTATGTAAAGGGTCTTAGGTCTTGTTTCCCACAGTTTTAAGCTTTTGGCAAAAGGTTAGGTAGTTTTTATTCATTTCAATTTATTATGATTATTATTATTATTATTATTATTATTATTATTATTATTGTTGTTGTTATTGTTGTTTTTAATTGTTATTATTATCATTATTATTATTATTGTTATTATTATTATTATTATTATTATTATTATTGTTCATTATTATTATTATTTTCATCTTCATCATCATTTTTCAGACGACTCATGTATAGTGATGACCGTTACACTAAACTTGTCCGGGATACATACAGAGCGTAAGTTTAGTTCCGTTTCTTAGGTTGGGTATAAAATTGGGTATAGAATAAGATAAACATGACATATCAATGAACGACGTGTCTCATTTCGTATACATTGCTAAAGAGTGTGTTTAAATGTTTTTTTAGACAGGTATTTCTAACAATCTGCCAATATAAATAAAGCAGCTTAATTATCTACATCCAGGGTATATGAGACCCGTAACAGTGTCCTAGATGTTTTTTCTTCCACATTCAATTTAGCCTCGTTGATCAAAATGCCTCAGGGCAGCTAGTTTGTTCAGAAAAAAAGGTTGACCCGACTTTATCACAAAAACTCAATCTGCGGATATGGTTGTTTATGCCATAATATATCGGTACAATTGAAATTGAAATTCTATAACATGGGCCGTGATTGTTGCGAAAAATTTAGGGGGGGGGGGCGATACAAAATATTACCGACAGAACCCCCCCCCCCCCTTCAATATGTAAACTCGCTCAAAATCTTTCAAAACTAACCCTGCGACAAACAGGATATTCTTATAGAAAATCATAGCTATCTTCTCTCTCATAACACATTATGAAGCACATATTTTTAAATAAGAAAATGATTTTTGCACAATGTTCAAAACTATATTTTCTATACTTATATTCCTTTTAAACATTTAACAACATCGACTAGTATTTATGGCGATTCATTGAGGCACTTGATACATGCAATATCTTTAATTATCTCAACGTGAGAGACATAACTTAAAGGTCAATGGGGAAAATATGATGGAAGAATAAACTGAAAAACGGAACTAATTCCAAATTCAAAACCTCTTGTTTTTCCCCAAAAAAAGTGAAGGGGAGAAATGGAAATTGTCCCCCACCCGGAAAAAGGTGACGGAGACATGCCCCCCCCCCTTCCCCTTGAACCATGGATTAAGTTTTTAACGCAAAACAAAATATTTTACAGTTCGTTTCCTACCTATATTTCCTATATTTGTCTACAAAATGGTCTATAATCCTTATAATTTCCGGCATTTAGGCCCATATGGCCATATTTCCAATATTTTCCTGTTTTTTTTTCACTGCAAAATCGTGTTTCTGATAAAACTGTGTTACAATTGAAAACATTCAGTTCTTTGTGCATGCAAATGTACATGTAGGATGGTAGGTAAGATGGCAGAAGCAGGTTAACAATGAGCGAAGTGCCCTGAAAGTTTGATATGGTAGGATACCTCTTTTGCGGAAAGGCATTTTTCCTGCGTAAAGGCAAACCTGTATAAATGCATTTCCGTTGGAAAGGAGAAAAGTATTACGATCCCTGTATAATACTTAAACCATTTGTGTCTGTCACCTCTAACCAGCAGAAACGGGCTCAGACACTGGGAATATTTTGGCAAATATAAAAAATACAACAAATGTGTGCAATTTTGACCCTTCCACTTCGGAAAATCATGTACAACGACAGTGTGTGAACCCAATGATCACGCAATATAAATATATATGAAAGTATAAATACAAGAACCACATCTTGGTTTACAATTGCATATTTTATTTGTATATGGTAATTTCTGTTGACGAACACATTAAGAGAAATAACTGTGTATATAATAATTTCTGAGTTCTCTTACAATGAATGAACAATTCGTTGTGTAAATAAAAGCTTGAATAAATGACAACCATTATATTCCAAACTGTCGAATAATACGTGTCAAAAGCGGCACCAGAATGGATGCAGCAGAAACGCTTTGGTCACATGACTTAGTGTCACCTTTTAATTTCTCCACTAGATGGCGTGAGGTGGAGGAGGAGTCGGGTATTAAGTTGGTGCACGTGACCGGGTCTCTCCAGATGGCGAAGAAAGATGAGAATGGGAGGCGAATATTACAGGCATTCATGAACTCAATGGACAGGTTTAACATCGAGTAAGAATCATTCAAACCTGAATAAAACCTCCGCCAGCATCTATTATGGTTTTGTCTCGGTAACCTAAATGTTTACTTGGTGAGTTAATTTGTCAGCAACTTCACTCAGAAAGCAGACTTTGAAGTTATTTTGTGAAGGATTATGGTTTACACTCCTTCAAATTTCTGAGGAAACCTGATTGATATAAAACAACCATTCAAATAATTGTTGACGACTTTGAGGTTAGGTAATCGTTTTGATTCTGCCAAGAGCTAGTGTTAGTCAATGTTGCTGGGAGCAGCCATTGCTCATGTGGGCAAAGCTGACCTGTGATGCAACTATGGCCCTATATTACCTGTCACTGTGTTGGAAACACCACAGTTTGGGCAGAATCCAAACGGAGGTATACGCATACTTTGATTTCTATTTAAGGTTAAATCCATTGCCTTCATGAAAGATACTTTTTTTCTACTTCCCAGATAAACATAAACATAAAAAAAGATAATATCAACAATATAATTGTAATTATAATTTTAATTTTATAACCATAATTTTAATAAAATTTATTATATTTAATAAAATAATTATTAGAAAAAATTACATGTTGTAGTTACGAGCACCTGCAGCCACATGAAATCAGGCGTCGTTTTCCACAATTTACTGTTGATGATCAAACCGAGGCTGTTTACCAAAAAGATGGCGGGTTGGTGGACGCGGCGATGTCTAATTCCATACACCAACAGTTAGCAGAAGCAAATGGGGCTACAATCGTGGAGAACTGCTCAGTCACCAGAGTCGACAAATTGGCAGATGACAGGCTGCTTGTGAGTAAATTAAATTTTTCTAATAATATTCTGTTCAGTAAAATAAAGTTTCATGTTCATACAGAGCACTATACCTTTTCCATCACACCAACGATACCTCTCGGTAGCTAGAGAAGCTCAGTGTTCTGGGCTAACAGGTTCATGTCGCAGTTTCTTTCATGTATCTTATTCCTAAAAATAAAACCAGCGATGTTGGTTCAACACAGCTTATGACCATACTGCGTATTTATATATATATATATATAGTTCGTATGACCCACTGTCATACACGTTCTTTGCGCTTTGCAAGAGTACGTTTAATATTATGAAAAAAAATCAGTTAAGGAGTCCATGTCGTTCGGCTAGGCGTCGCTGCTCTCTCGGCGACCTTGCAGCAGCAGAAGTTTTCGCTCATCTAGCAGCTACAGGTGGCGACCTTGCTCGGCTCCAACTTTCTGCCAAATCGATTTTCACTCTCTATGTTTAAATTCACTCGGCTTAAAGAACCCGATTCGTTCTAAAGATAGGAGACAAGGATTGTCACATATTGTCACAACAATAAACTTATAAGGCTTTACATTTATCTTAAACTTACAATTACGACTAACCTATAATGTACAGGGAATAATAAATAAAGTTTTTATTACATTCAGGTGCATACTACTAACGGTGTATACAAGTGCTCCAAACTGATTGTTACGGCTGGAGCCTGGGTAAACGAGGTGCTGGAGTCAATGGATGTACATATTCCTCTCACAGTTACCCAGGAACAGACTACCTACCTGCGCACGCCCCATGTAAAGGAATTTACGAAAGAAAGGTCGGCACCACAAATGTTACCATATTTTCTATTCACTTTTTAAAATTACATATACACGTACTTTGCCGGCTAAATATAAAAAAAACTCTTCTTCAAACCTCTTAAACTGTATTAATGCAGTGTACAACTTTGAAAGATTTTTAATGTTTAAATGACATTAATAAGCACAGATTAATATATTTAATTATCATAATGCAATGGTAATTTCTCATAATTTCCGAAAGTGCACCATCTTTTTAAATGTATACACCTGTATTTGAAAACTTCCACTTATTCCGTACTTATTTCAGATTCCCCGTATTTTTCTATATAGAAGATGGTCGCGTTTTCTATGGAACGGCTTCACATGGCAACAGCTTTAGTAAGATAGGCATCGACGCTGGTGGGCCTGCGGTCACCCCGAACACCCGAACGTACCAGCCCGACCCTGAACGCGAGGAAGAATGCTTGAAGATGCTGAAAAGGAACGTTCCTAAGGTAAGTACATTTGGACGGTACTTCTGGGTCTCCCTCGGACGTGAGATCTTTACCACCCCCCCCCCCCCCCCCCCACACACACCCTGAATGTGAGAATCAATGCTTGAAGATGCTGAAAAGGGACGTTCCTAAGGTAAGTAAATTTTGAAGGTACCTCTGTGTCACCCTGAGGACTCGCACGTACCAAAACAATCCTGGACGAATATTTAAAGATGCTCAGGATGGACGACTGTAAGGTAAGTACATTACCTCCAGATATCACCGACCGACCCGATACTGAAGTACTGAGCGAATATTAGAGGATCCTCGCTGATGAAGATAATGGCTTTGCGTATCCGAAGGTTCCTTGCGGTAGTTCTGGTGGGCGTTGTCTGGGCTATCGCGCCTGCTAACGGATGTACGGGTCTCCGCGTTGTGCCTGTTAGTGCTGTTGTTGTTTGGACTCCTTTGATATCTTTATTTGTCCCCCCCCCCCCCCGGGCACGCTGGTGGCTTGATCGACTTCCTGCTTGGCTTTGTGGCATCGCCCTCTTAAGCCCCATCAACATCTAACCTAGGGAGCTCCCAGGGAACGGGTCTCAGACCCTTCCAAGCCAATTGGAGCGCTCGGAGGGCTGAATACGTCTTCACACAATCAGTCAGTCAAAACGTTCCTAGGGTATGTACATATGTACGGTGCCTCCCTAAGTTAACCAGCATGCATCGACTGTGTCTCTAATCACCCCGAGTACCTATATTTACCGACTCGACCCAGAACGAGAGGAACTGGGCCGTGCCTGAGATGCTGAGTAGACGCGTATGGACATGTCCCGCTAGGTCATCCCGAGTAGATAAGATTACTGCTTATATCCGACTCTGAACTGGAGTCACCCGAAGCTTAAATGTACAGTACTTCCCTAACTGCGAGAAAGAGTGCAATCGCACGGGTAAACAGGCATGCTCTTTTTCACACGGGGAATCTAGTGCTTTACCCGCCCACTGAATCACGTGATAATGAGCAAATGTCCGGGGAAATTCAAGAGGAGTATCTAGTGTTGCTTTCCATCAAAGATCAATCTTGGCTTATCCACTGCAAACGGATATAGAGGGATGCATAGGTTATAATAACAGTTCAAATGACATGAAGGACGATAACGTAAAAACGTGAATGTCTAATTTTTACGACTTACATCGGGAATCGTTTATCCATCGTTGCCCAGAAGCATTGATTTAACCCAGCGAAAGCTTGATATCAAAATAAAACTGAACCAGATAAGAATGTTGAATAAATAGGACTTATTTTTAGCGGTTAGTTGTATGTATGGTGATATACTTTTTGCTGTAGGCTGTTGGACCGATTGCTTACACTAAAACCTGTCTGTACGCGTTGACTCGGGACCGTCACTTTGTGGTGGACACGCTGCACAAGAATGGTCTCCCTGAAGTGATCGTCTGCTGCGGGGCCGGCCACGCATTCAAGTAGGTTGCCATTTTCTTACTCTTTCGCAAAATGGCGTCATCCCAAGTTTACTCTTTAAACATAACCAGTCATCAAATTACCTGATCCTTTAAAATATTTTTCGAAACGTATACTGGCGTGCCTTATCGCAGATTTTTGGTGCGGCGGTTATTTTCATCAATTTTAACACCGATCTTTTACTCCTTAACTAATATGCGTAGACGTTCGAGGCAGGATAATTCTCCATGCACGTGATGTTAAAAGTATCCAAGGAAGCTAAAGACCGAAAATGATAAAAGTCATAACAAAGATGATGTCAATGGTGTTTAGATGCCCATCATGTGAAGAAACAAGAAGAAACATCTTATTGAATGTGTGACGACATTTGCATGAGCCTTAAACTTAATCTTGCTGTAATCTCACTGTAATCGATCTTAAGATCAGGGAAAATCTACTACTTCAGCAAAGCCATCTACAAATCCATGTATGCAAATATGTGACGTAATTTTTCCAGTTTTTTACCCTCAATCACACTTTTCATACATACCCTAGACGAATCTTATAAGACAAATTGCAAACATAAGTAGCAATAGGCCTACTATGTTATATTCTGACAGTGTCCAGAAAATTCTGTCTTTCCAGGTTTGCGTCACTTTTGGGGAAGATTCTGAGTGAAATGGCTATTGATGGAAGGTCCAGTTACGACATCTCTCAGTTCAACATTGACCGTCCGGCAGTGACGGATCTCACATTTAAACCAGTATTCCATATCAGACAAACCTCCACCAAGGCAACGGTAGAATAAATATAACACGTTTTAGCCAATTAAGAGAAGATATATATCAAGACAGTTGATAATAAAACAATAAATAAACTCATGCATAATTTTTGTTTAGAATGTGATAAATATAGATTCAATGGATCGCGTTATACAGCCCACGTCAGCTGGCTTTATAGTTTTACATTTATATTTACATTTATGTATGTCCGGCTACCGATTTTGGACAGAAACGCACACCCAACGGTCAACTAAAATAAAAAAATATGTTTGATGATAAAATACTTCAAATGGTTATATTTGGTATTCATGTGGTTTATAAATGCGCTGTATCTGCCTCATTTAAGGAGTGTAAATGTTAACTCTTACACAAATAATTACTTGCGTAAAAGGATGCAGAGCTAGTGATTTAGGTACACGCATGAAGTTTGTCCATTGTATGACCTGCATATCATGAACAGTTCCTCTTGTGTAGAATATCAGTTCGCAGAGGTCCTACCGGAGGGTTATCTATAAACCTCATGCCAAGGTGAAAGTTCTGTTGTTGCATGTCAATAGACCCTGCTGATAAAACTTGATACTTGCCCAAAGCATGTCTGACACACTTCCATTGTCAGCACAAGGGTCCACACTTCTATAACGATATGTTAGTATAAATTATCATCCCCCCTAATCATCACCAATTAATCCATGATAATCAAGTTGTATAATGTTGAAATGACCGAAACAAGTATCGCCGCATGATCACATTGCATTTACAACTTCAGTGGTCCTGGAAACAGTTGCCTCCCGTTATATCACCAAGTAAGCACGTGCATCAATTTTTGTTCATATTTTCATTGCCGCGTCACGGATATTGCATGCAAAGAAAGCCTTAATCCAAAGGTTTGTCAAAATATAAAATGTACTTAACGAATGAATAATTTGTGTTGTTATATATATTTGGACTGTATGTTGTCAATGCATACTCTAAACTTATTCCATTCACTGAATTATTTTAAAATGCATATAACTTGATTTCGGCGTAAAAACATGCAATGCACTGTGCCACTTAGTTTTGTCGCGCAGTCACACGGTGGCGCTCCGCAGCGACCAGTGAAAATGTTATTTTACGCCTGTTTCTCCAAGAAAATTGAAAATCGTTTTGTATGCCAAAGGAATTCCTTCGTTACTCCTGCAGAAAGCGGGTGCTCTTTGATGTCGCGCAAGGAATAAAAGTTGACAAAACAGGATTAAAGGTGGCATTCAATAAATACGTATACGGCATACGTATGCAGCACATTTTGATCGCTCAGGGAAGCGATTGAAAGCGCATACGCATAGGACGGGGAAATTCTTAACTTTGACGTCATTGATGGGGTGTTCCTCTGGCAGATGACTTTTCTTCACATGCAGCTTAGTACTATATGTAGGCCCGATTTTGCATACGCATAGTTATTAATGGAATCACAGACTTCCGTTTTCTAGCTGTATTGCGCATACGTACTGCATATATGGAACCTAAGCTTTACACTTATGTCAGGCCATGTGCAGACCTTCAGTCGATTGTACAATGTGCCGCCAAACAAGGGATAACACATACACACTTAGGGTTGAACTTATACCAAGTGGTAGCGCACAATCATATGCTAACGACATACAGGAAACAGCAGCATCAGTTCAGTGGATAAAGCGAATGTTAAAAACTCTAGCATACTACAGAATGTGTCATACACAGTGACAGATAGACACATTGTTAATAAGAAAAACGAATGATGTTCTAAAACAAGCCATGGACAAGTCTAATGACACATGGAAAAATGTTTCCACCCTCTGGATTCTTTTGCCAGGAGTTAAAAGAAGCCGTAAAAAGGAGTGAATTCAGGAACCTGCAAATCTTACAAACACAGAAATGAAAGTGGTACACAGGCACTGATCAGGGCTGTGTGCAGTGTATTTCACAAAGATGGTTGTGGTACCCCAGATGATATCAAAGCTTTTCTTGCTAGTCGTAATGTTAAAGAATGCACCATTCATCCCTTCATAGGTAATAGATTTTATATTCAAGAATGCAGGCACAGGGTATCTGCATGAACACATTCTTCATTCTCTTAGGCAGGTATATGGGCACACCAAATAATCTTCCCCGTTCTGTCTATACCGACCTACAAAACACGTTCTATATATCAGGTTGTTGTGCATTAGGATTCATCGGCAAACTCGTAAAAGGTCCCTGGAGGAGGCTGATGGAGAAAGACAAGGCTTGATTACATGTGCAGGCCCCAGCAGTGACAAAATCACAGAGAACCTCTTTCAAAAAATATTGACAAAGATTAGCCAAGACATAAAGAGAAAGTTTTCAGATCAGCTTGAAGGTGGCCTGTACCACTCCCCATCAGACACCATTCAAGAAATGGCAGCTTCATGCACTGCGACAAATATCAGCATTTTCGGACAACTGGGTGCTGCGCTGAAACGGGCACCTGTCGTGAAGCTTGATTACAATTCATCCAAAATAATGTATTCATCCAACAAGACGGGTAGCTGGATTGATGGAAAAACAGAGTCGGAGAGGAATTTTATTATTGCTGATGTAAGGAAGCAAGCCAGGCAGGAAACTAAATGGCCGGAGAGAAAGAAATATAATGGAGGCACAGGTAGCATTTAGGTTAAATCAAAAACAAGAATATATGCAAAAACATATGAGAAAGAACAAATAATAAAAAGATTTTAGTGGAAAACTTAACAGAAAATGGTGGAGTGTGGGACAGTAAAGAAAATATGTATGATGATTGAAAGGACTAAACAACAATAAGCAAAAAATCCATGCTGTGAAAAAAAAAAAAGTCAGTGTCAGAATAACAATACTGGGGAACAGTGGCCAGTCTGATTTATACCAGTTCTGGAAAAACAGGAAGCACCTGCCCCTGTGTGAATTAAAAGACAACCTGTTAAAAATCATGGAATTAAACACAGGTAGACATGACTCTTAATGGTGCCATTTACTTGCCTTTTGAAAAAGATTTTCTGTGATTTCTGGCTTCTTCTGTGTATATATTAACGATCTAACGGTAATTTTGGTTGCGAAAATTTCTTTGTGAAGGATGTATGAACTTGTTTATCAACAACATTTTTGTTAACACAGCAATGTTGACAAACTGGTAAAAAATGTAACCTAAGGTCGTAGGTTGCAATGGATGCAAAGGTAGAAAGGTCACTTGTTGCAAAACGCTATATGCAAAGCTTTGGCTATAATCCGACTTGCTGCCAGATGCCCTTGGGGAATTTTATTATGGAAGACCCCCATATATTTAAACACATTGAAACAAGCAGCTTGTGTGCGGAGATATCCACGTTTTCTGGACCTTTTTTATATAAAAGCTCTAAGGGATTACCTTTAGTTTATAAAGGTCAGATAGGTGTTGGCACCAAACACAAATGTATATTTATTGTGAACATTTGGACCAATATTTGACATTCCACTTAACAATCAGCATGACTCATTATTAATTGTTTGTATAATATAATATTTATAAATTTAACCTGGTATGTGATAATTTCTTTGTAACTACGAAAGTGTATAATCATGTAAATATGATTTTTTAAAATAAAAATAGACACTTTTCTTGTATATTTTTAACAAAATTTATTTAACAGGTAGCATTGCACAATATATGCCTGTACATTACTATTTTATTCAAGTATAAATATGCCACATTTTTTGTCTGAATATATGCAGCTGTATATGTATTTATTTATTGATCATGATAACATTGTATTTTTGTACCATGTTACACATATATATTTTTGTATATTCAAACATTTACTTATGAACAGTTTATGATCAGTATTAATATAATTATTCATCTAATTCTTTGAAATTTACATCATACATATGGTTATATATTTATTTAAAAATTAATGCAATCAAATGATAACATGCTGCCAACAGATCACATTGAATCTATTTTATATATAAATAAATTTATTCATGAAAACTTCATTGTGTTCTTCTAATAGTACAAGGCTGTGTGACTGTAGGCGTGGCATAATGTGAGTGGGTGTAGTTTCCTGGTATGTTTGGGTATGGTTTTATGAGAGGTCATGCTTGGCCGCCTATGTCAGGTGAGGTTCCCCTGGGTACCTCTGGCCTCTCCTTGTGGTCACAGTGAGGGCTTATTAAGGGGGCAGGTGAACAAAATTGTGCAACTTTCAGAAACGTTCCTTTTAAATAACTCGCTTGTCGATCATAATTATATAATCAGCTTCGTGCCATAAGTGATGATTTTTTTTGCACTGTCCAATGGTAAAGATAATGTCCAAGGAAAATAAAAATGCGTTGGCCACTGAGAAATATCAATATGTCTGACCAATCAGACCCATGGTGTCATTCTCAAGTAACGAGCTTTCTTGCAATGCACTAGTCTGTGGCAGAAGCTAAAAGCCGCTATCATAGACTTATCCTTGACATTTTCTAAATAAAACCTGTGTTTGGATTATTCTTGGTGCATGAAATCGAGATCAGTTCTATGTGCGGAGATAATAATATTGGCATGTTTTTTTTTATCACAGGCAGATGACGCCCTTCGCCACTTGAATCCCAGAGTCAATAAGGTTATACAAAAGGCCATACAAAAAAATTATCATTTTTTTTTTCGAGAAGGACTTTTTGTTTGCTATGGAACATATATAAAACTTGTTGTGTGTTCACAATTTATGCATAGTCATCAGATTTGCATTGTTCACGTCTTGTTTGTAAAATGCAAGGATAAGGTTACTGTTTTCCAATATTTACACACTGGTCAAACGATGAGAATCATTAACAAAGCAAAGACCCTCTTCTCTCCAGCAGATGGCGCCCTTGAACACGTCTCAGACCGCACAGGTTTAATCATTGACTGTGTTAGGTCTATTAATTAACTCTAAGTCTAGGTGTATGTACCAGCTACCTGTTCACGTGTACAGTACGTACAATAAGTGTGTTCATGATGTCCGGAATATTTCCTTTACTGTGTATCGCCACCTTCTGACATTCTTTTAAACGCCCTGTATCCTGGTCTACGTTTGTCTTCTTTTCCACGTGATATATGATAAATATACGCTTTCTGCAGAATGTGTTCGAGATCTCGACACGACAGTCAAACATGAAGTCTCTATGACAAAGCGAATCTTTTTTCTCAAGGATTACAGCATCACATCAAGGCTAAATATTGAAATGCCGTATATATATATATATATATATATATATATATATATATATATATATATATATATATATATATATATATATATATTTATACGGGTGTCAACAAGAGAAACCATTTTGTGTTATCTCTATTAATTTCATGTTCACGTCTGAATATGTGGGTTACTCTACATGATACATGGACGTTATGGAACCTTATGTTTTAGGTATTTGTCTGCGATCGTTTTATGTCCTACGCGTATATGAGTAATTAAATCGTTAACTGAAATAAATATCGATACACTCCGTTTACATAATTTATTTATACACAAAGGTGTTAATGTCAAGTAAATTTGAACACCACTGTCAATGCGACAATAATTTGGCAGAATGTCGCACGTTCCATAAACAGTGCATAGAAGACCATCAATACAATATCAGCAGTTAATTTTTCTGAAGCATAATCTATAAATAATGAAAGGCAGCATGTACATCTTTATCTCAGCGATATAAATGCTTTACATGTATTTACATTATTTTACAAAACATTATTAAATTTGATTAATAACATAAAACTTTTATAAAAATAAATTCCATAAAGGGATAAGTATCTTTTCTGAAATATACAAAACACACACCGGGAAAGCCAAAGAATACAAGGCCAGTAATGTTCCATATTTGTATACAATAAAATTAAAATAATTCCTTCAAAATTTTTTGTTATGAGTTTGTACCCAGCTTAGAAATAATCGGAAGCCGTGACTGGTACATGAGACATTACGATCTTTTGTTCTACAGAGATTCCAATATGTTATCCTGAGATTCAGACACTGACGGGGGTTGGGGGGTCTTTGGCCTTAACGGTATGATGAGTTGTAATATATCTTTAACACTTATACTGTGAACAATGGATTAGACGTCACCCATGCACACTATAAACACTTGGAGTGATATGGCGTACTTTGAGTCGTGATGGAAGTCACGCAGGGAAATGCACAGCAATGGTTATATAACCTATTGTGTCGACACCGCTGCTTAGAGCCGGTTGGCTTAAAATGAATAAACACATGTGAATGTACGACCCAATTTTATCGATTGACCCGATTAACATTTTATATGTCAGAGGGGAACAATATTTATAATACCGTGCACAAGAAGCTTTGAAACAAAAAAGTAAAACTTTTTTTAAATATGTAATCTTTCCCTGATTCGAGAGCGAGACTTAAATTCAGGACATGGAAGTCTCGTTCAAAGGACACTATATATTTTGAAGAGAAACACACACACACATACACATAATATATATGCAGTTTTGAAAGTAAAGTTAACATGAGTAGTCCCTCTTCAATGGCTATACTTTTACCTGTATTATTTACGTAACCAAACACTTTCAAATGCAAGAATAAAAGAACATGCTCACAAGTGTTATAATGTATGGCTATGCAGCCGTATAAATATACGGAGTATGCGGGTGTTCAAATATTCTGATGAGTTTTTTAGGTCGAAAAAAAGTAAGCTTTATTATAAATTTAATAGAACTTCTTTATGGCAGTTAAAGCAAATGGGATACCTTCTTTTTAATGCATTTAAACAAACTTCCCTTGATAATATTCACTCCAGTATTATTTATACCTATAATGGCTCCTGGTCATACAGTACCTCTACATATAAAAACTAAATCTTTAATTATGTTCACTTATATAATTATACTTGAATGATTTTATATTAAAAATTGTCATCTAATTAACTTTTTTTTACAGACATTTATGATATAATATTCTCATTAGGTATGTCACTGATTTTAAAGTCCTGTGGATAAATGGGAAAAATAATTCTGGAAAAAACACCCCTTAATTAATGTACTGTATCTATGGCATATCTGCATGCGATCCAATTGCTTGGCATTCACGGTTTCTTACTTATCCTGTTAGTAAAACCTCAAACCGTAACATTTATTTCGAGTCCAGGGTAGATTGTTTTTATAGACAAACATTTGATACAGAACGACACCAATAATGGTCACAACGGTCTGGATAGCCCCAACAATCAGAGAGGCGAGTGCCATGGTCCCGTTCGGCTCCACATTTGGGAGGCAATACATGGCGGCGGCGGGTACAGCCGTACAGCTGGAGTATATGATGATTGAGTATATGATCAGCTGGATACCTCCAACCAGGCCGATGACGTTACACACATGGTGCCCAATATACTGGAAATATAATAGAATATAAATTAAATTAGTAGTAGTAGTAGTAGTAGTAGTAGTAGTAATAATAATAATAATAATAATAATAATAATAATAATAAATTATAATTGAGATTGTAATTATAATAACAATGTGCATATTATCATTTTGTTTATGTTTTTGTTTATCAGGAAAGATTATAGAAATCAAATTATATATTCTAAAATGGCCGAAGCATATTTTACACCGGGAATATAGAATTTTAAGGAATGAAGATAAAACTTTCGAGATTTCTTATCCCATCCCAAACCACCTTTAACGTCGTTTTACGTAATTTATAAGTATAGGTCGTAGACAGACACCAAATGTGTACACCTCCGCTTGGATTCTGCCCCAGCTGTGGTGTGTCCTACACAGTGACAGGTATAATAGGGCCATAGTTGCATCACAGGTCACCTCTGCCCACAAGAACAAAGGCGGCTCCCAACTTAATCAATAGATCAAATTAATCATAATAATAATAATAATAATAATAAAATAATAATAATAGTATGATGTCGGTGATGATGTTTACATTTGCGAACACCAACGGGAAGCGGGGCATTCAGAATCTCGTAGATCTTTGACTGGTTACATATGTCATTATTTTTAGATATATAAAGGATAGATTGATACAAGGAAGATATGAAAGATGAATTAAATGTATATTGTAAGGCAAGAAAGCTGTTCCTAAAGGAAGAAACGGGCATATGCATACCTCGTTAGTAGCAAAAGCGGATCAAAGGGGTCCGGACCCCCCCCCCCCCCCCCTCCCCAACCCTTTTTTAGCCGCCAAAACCTGTTTTTAAGGGTGCAGACCAATATGTGCGGCCTGCCCCCCTAGGTTTATTTCATAAGTACTCCTGGGTTAAACCACTCCTTTTTCTAAATCCTGGATCCGCCCCTGCGTAGGTCTACCTATCCTCCTGACAGTGTGTGATGATATGACATTTATTATCAGTAAATTAGCAGTAAATGTAATGGAGATTGAAAATTTTAAATGATGTGTTTTGTAAGGACTAACTGATATTTTTAAAGCGAAAAAACACTCAAAGTAAGGAATTAAATATATTTTTTAGGGACTAAATGATGTATTTGAGGTGGAAAACCACTCAAAGTGTGTATTGTTTTGATGTATTTAAAGTGAAAATGAAAAACCATTGAAAATAAGGAAACAGGGTTCATTTAAGAAAATCTTGATGGAAGGCCTGCGTGGCGGAGACCTGCTAATCCCCCCCCCCCCCCCCCATTTCGTCACATATCAGTACAGAATGTCTATCTATATGAGCGTCATCAATAAACCTCCTGCCAACATTCATTCACACAGCACCCTTCTACACAGAAATTGAGCTATTTCGCATGAGGTGTGTAAATTACAAATAGGGTATTTGTTCGTGAAACATATTTTATGTAGTGATAATTCTGTGGATCATTTTGCGGTGTAATATCTGTGACGCGGTGTTGTAAATATAAACAGAAACTTAAGCATGTGCTATCTTTGTTAGATTACGAAATACAACTGTTTCCAGAAGTGTTGAAGATGTAAATGCAAGGTGCTAGTGCAGAGACACTTGTTGTGGTCATTTCACCGTCATGCAAAAGGATAACCTGGATGCATTGGTTATTGACCATTATTGCATACCAAAATAAAGTCAGGCCAAGAATGCTTAAATTGGTCACATACAGCAGGTTTTATTGCTCAGTATACCTTAATCCTGCGCAGGCATTCCGGTCTTTGCCGAAGGCAGTTCGGCTGTTGCGTGGTAACCGGCACGAAACGTAAAAGCAACGCAAAAAGCACCAAAATGATGTGTACAAATAAAATTATTAATTCTTATGTCGAAGAGGTCACTGCGGTTACGATAACCTTTAAAATGAGGTACATATAGAACAGTGCCATACGCAACAATGTTTAAGAGAACAGTGATAAAGAAAGTGGACCAACTTCCTTATATAAGTATCAGATTTGGAATTAACCTGGTCTTCATATGCCGAATGATGAATGAGTAATAATAATAGGAAGAAGGAGAAGAAAAAAGAACAGGAATAATAAAATTTATAAACCATTAATTTAGAAGAATGAAAATTGAGAGAGGTAAACAAAGTTCAAGAATAATATAAATATCAGGAGCAGATATGTCTCCGGTGACTATTTTTCAGGCGAAATAAAAGCAGTATTGGATAAGTTACATTTCGAGAAATGGCGCTCAAAGAAAGGAAGAAGAATAATTGTCCCCCCCCCCCCCTAAAAAAAGTCTAGACTCAAATATCCATACAGAAATAAACTTATCACACCCTTTGAGCCTCCGTCCTTACCTTTACGGAGAAGGCTTTATAAGATAAATATTGATAAAGGTAACTTACAAACCCTTTGAACTTGTTTGAAAGGATATCCTCTTGGAAACTTGACAGGATTCCGAGTATTCCAGATACGGTTAGCTGAAACACACAAATTGATAATGACGTATATGTGTTGTATATGCTTATCGTCTTTTAACGATTTGCAGGGTGTGATATTGTTACTGACACACGACAGTTTTATGTTGTGTGTATCAAATGAGAACATCGGACCGGTATAAGCCTTGTTTGAACGTTTTACTACAACCAGCGTTATTCCAATAAGATCGGCCGTGCTATAACAACTATCTGTCATGTCCAGTCAAGTGCTAACCCAGGAGAAACATGCAGCTTTAAGATTCGACCACCCTTGTAGTACATACACATGTATCAGCCAGATATACTGTCGTTGTCTTCGTATTTGCGGGGTTAATTGCACCGATTCTCCACTTGTTAGTGTTACGTCGGGGTTTAAATTTGGCGATATCTCTTTACAAAATCTATGCATACTGTACTTACATATAAATGAATGATTTCGTCTAGGTTAGACGATTTTCCTTGATTTAAGTATGTGGTAAAATCAAAGTAATTTCTAGAAAATCCAGAAACACGTAAAAAAAATGGAAAAAATTTTTCTAAGATGACAGACGATGTATAATATTTGATAATCTTTACACACACACACACACACCCTCTCACACACACACACACATATAAATATATATTATATTTATATTTATATATAATATCAGGCTTTGAGATACACTATTATACATGTAACATAAAAGACCTATCATTTGTAGTAACCATTGTCCATGGATAACGCATACATTAGAGATAAAATATGACCGTGCACCTGTTTTGGTGGTGCGTCTTTTATGTGCGCGATAACTTTCTTGTCGCGAATTTGAAACTGTCGCGAACATTATACCAAATAGAGTGTGCGTTTTGTACCATCATGCCGCATACTGATTAATAAATAATACTGACGCGATGGCTTGTAAAGCAAACTTTTTATACAAAAAAATACAAAAGTATGTATCGTGTTACTCGTGTAAAAACTAATATACCTATTTTATATGTTTTTTTTCTGTGTATCTTTATATGTTTGAAGGCCTATGTATCATTATGTGTATGCTTTATACGTACAATAATTCCACTCCACAAGCCGACACAAACCGACATGGGCCAGCCCATGGGGCCCGCTGCCGCATAATAAAGAGAGATGGCTCCTACAGTAGTACTGGCCAGGCCGACCACTATCTGACCGAGCGACAATGGCCGGATATACGGCATCATTAACACCATCTTGTCACCACGCCCTCTAAGAACACTTTCAAAAATAAAATAGTGGTTAACTACCCGTCAAATGTACAAGACTGTTGCATATAAACATAATAAGTTTGACAAGCACACTGTTCCTCAGCCGGGAACTATAAACCCTTTGAAGCTTCGTCACGAAAATCCATCTTCCATGTTTAAATTCAATGGAAAAATGATAAACTTCAAGAACTGTACATCCTACACCTGAGAACTGTGTTGGTCCAAGCGCATAAATTTCTGCCCCTGGCGGCCAAACGGAGAATTGCAGCTCGTGTGATCCAAGACAGGTACATGTTAAAGAAAAACATATCCGTGATCTATGTGAATTCAACGGTCGACTGCCCGTGCTGTGAATATTGAGAACAGTCAGCTAACTTCACCTCCCGTGTACGTCGATGTGATGTGACGTGATATGCCTTGTTGTTGTGTTGTGGCGACCGCCAATGAGTCACACAGATCAATACCCTGAGTGGAACCTTACTCCTGTTACCATGTGTCCTCGATAACATTGATCTATTCATAAATATTATAATTAGGCTGAGAATTCTCTGATAGCGACACATTACAGACACTATTTTAATTATTCTTATTGTTATTATAATGCTAGTTTACATCCAATAGGGGTTATTTAACGTTAAAGTTAAACAAGTGACCCATGGGTCATGACGCTCAGCTGACTGGGAAGAGATTCACAAAAGGAAATTTTATCATCAGAATGGTAGATACCCATTCAACTGAAGCATCAAACAGATTAACCAACAGGCCAAGATTTAGTCTGTATTTATTTATCTGAAAAATAGAGAAAAAATGTGTAAACTTTAAAAACTAGAATACGGGTAGCCGACAAGTGACTACGTGTATCTGCCAAAATCAGAGTGAAGTGAGGCATGGATTGAGTGGCAAGGGGAAACAGAGTGAGGTATGTTGCATATTAGCATGGATGTCTGCAGCTTAAATGTGTATGTAGGTTGTGCAACCTACCACAAATCCAGAAAGCTGTCCAAGTTGTATACATATGCAAAATTTTAGGCAGAAAAGGCAAACCACTACATGGATATGAGTGATTTTAGCCCACGCCAGACAAACAGACAGACGCTGTGCAAAAATGGTTGCAGTTTTGTATATGATAAAGACCTATGTGAGATCTAAACACAAGCACAATTTTGGCCCAATCGGTCAAATGGTTCCTGAGATATTAGCTTGGATGTGTGCAGCGTTAACTAGAATGTAGGTGGCGCCACCTGTCATAAAATCAAGAAAGCTATCCAGGATGTATAAACCTGCAAAATTTTAGGCAGTTATGTCAAACCACTACAGAGAAATGAGTGATTTTAGGCCACGGCAGACCAACAGACAGACGCTGTGCAAAATGTGCAAAAATGGTTGCAGGTGGCCCCTCCAGTTTTGTGTATGATAAGGACCTATGTGAGAAATATACACATGCAAAATTTTGGCCCAAACGTACTAACGGTTCCCGAGATATGAGCTTGGATGTCTGCAGCATAAACTAGAATAAAGGTGGCGCCACCTGTCGTAAAATCAAGAAAGCTATCCAGGATGTATAAAACTGCAAAATTTTAGGCAGATATGTCAAACCACTGCCGAGATATGAGTGACATTATCGCACGGCAGACAAACAGACAGACGCTGTGCAAAAATGGTTGCAGGTGGCGCAGGTTAGCGTATGATAAAGAGCTATGTTAGATCTATACACATGCAAAATTTTGGCCCGATCGGTCAAACGGTTCCCGAAATATGAGCTTGGATGTCATCAGCGTGAATGAGAATGTAGGTGGCGCCACCTGTCATAAAATCAAGAAAGCTATCCAGGATGTATACGCATGCCGAATTTCAGGTGAATTAGTCAATTCACTGCAGAGATATGAGTGATTTTAACCAAAGGCAGATGAACAGATGGACACTGTGCAAACATGGTTACAGGTGGCGCCACCATTGTTTGTGTATGTTATAGAGCTATCCAAGGGCTACATTAGTATAAATGTTATTTCCTGATCAGTCAAACGGTTCCCGAGATATGAGCTTGGGAAGCTCATAAAATCAAGTCCCAGAGGAGCTCTCTGGAAACGAACGCGGCAACGGCGGAGGAACCCGGTCAAAAACATAGTATCCACAAAACTTCGTTTTGGCGGGTACAAAAATACAGGTGGCTCCACCAGTCTGCAGAAACTAATAAAAAAACTTACAAACATCAATATCCATGCAAAGAATCATGGTGATCTCCCCACTATAGTTGTTCAGATACTTTAGCTTTTGTATCAAATTGTCCATTATTCTGAGGGATACTTTGGAGTCCTATAGCTTGAAGGATATGGGTAACAGAGACCTAATTTTAAGTTTCCACAGGCACTTTTCATGGGCCTTCTTGCATGACAAGAATGAAGATTCTAGGTCGAGTTGTTGCGATTTGTACCCTGTTGACAGATAACCACATCTTTAAAGGTATCAAAAAAAGAGAAAAAAAAAATCGTAAAAATTTGAAAAAAATAGAGGTGGCGCACCCAGTCTGCAGAAACTGATGGAACAGGTCATGATCAATATGTATGCCGAAAATCATGACCATCAGTGTTGTAGTTATTGAGATACTGCAGTTTTTGTATCAAATTTTTTATTATTCTGGGGGGTAATTTGGAGCCATACAGCTTAAAGAATATCGGTAACAGAGACCTAATTTCAGGTTTCCATGGAGACTTTTCATGGGTCTCCCTGTGTGTCAAGAATGAAGATTCTAGTTCCAGTTTTAATGATTTGTGCCCTGTTAACAGATGTTCATAACTTTAAAGGTCTCAAAAATAGAGAAAAAATTCGTAAAAAAACCCGAACAAATACAGGTGGTGCCGTCAGTCTGCAGAAACTGATGAAACACTCCATGATCAATATCCATGAAAACAATTATGGTGATCGCTGCATTAGTTGTTCAGATACTTCAGCTTTTGTATCAAATTTTCCATTATTCTGAGCTGTACTTTGGAGTGCCATAGCTCAAAGGATATGGGTAACAGTGCCCTAATTTCAGGTGTCCATGGAGACTTATTATGGGTCTCCCTGTGTGTCAACGATGAAGATTCTAGGTCCAGTCCTTACGATTTGTACCCTGTTGACAGATAACTACATCCTGAAAGGTCTCGAAAATAGAGAAAAAAAAATTGTGAAAATTTGAAAAAATACAGGTGGCACCACCAGTCTGTAGGTACTGATGAAACACCTCTTGATCAATATGTATGCCAAAAATCATGACCATCAGTGTTGTAGTTATTGAGATGTTGCAGTTTGTTTTTATCAAATTTTCCATTATTCTGGGGGGTTATTGGGAGCCCCCCATAGCTCAAAGGATATGGGTAACAGAGACCTTATTTCAGGTTTCCATGCAGACTTTTTATGGACCTCTCAGTGTGTCAAGAATGAAGATTCTAGGTCCAGTCTTTATGATTTGTGCCCTGTTAACAGCTGTTCACATTTTTAAATTCGTAAAAAATCGAAAAATTCAGGTGGCGCCACCAGTCTGCAGGAAGTGATGGAACATCTCATGATCAATATGTATACCAAAAATCATGACCATCAGTCAAGTAGTTAATGAGATATTGAAGTTTGACACAAATGTGCTACCCGCCTAGTGTATGTCAAATGGAATGTCATAAATAATGAAATAAGTTAGGGAAAACATAATTTCTGCAGTGCATTAAAAGGTCAGTTTATATTAAAATGAAATATCAGATCACAAAGTGTAGTTAGAGAGACAGAGCTAATAATATTTGGTAAAGTTGTCAGCTGTTGTTGTCATCATGTTTGTTTACATCCGTGCTGACGACGCTGGGGAATTGTTCCATAGTATTTTATTTATTATGTAAGTAAATGGACTTACTGTACCATGATTTATTATAATTAGATGACAGAAGGTTCTAGAGAATTCAGGTAATGTGTATTTTCCAATAGGTAAATTCTAGAAAATCCCGTAGGTGCTAGTCTTGACCAGAAACGACTTGATTGTTCTAGAGACTTCTAGAAGTTTCGGTTACCCGGGTATAAATAGGGCGGTGCCAAGGCCGGGAGGGGAAGTGAATGAATTTGGAAGTTACAGTCGACTAGTGACAGGTCGTTTTATGTCAACGACAGATTAGTTGAACACCGAGCGGGGTGTGTTACAAATTCCGCGAGGACAGTATTAGTCCTGGAGAGAATATACATAGGTGCAGCCGATCAGGGCGTTAGAAGATATACGTGATTGGTTTTTGTTGAAGACGTTATTGTGAGATTGGAGCCAGTCAACGACGACGGTGGCCGATTGTTGGATGTTACCGGAATAAACCGTGTTCTTCAGTTCAGACAACGAGTGGTATATTGGACTTTTCTGTGTGAAAGAACTCGGGAATATATGTCCGCTGAGTGTGTGGTGTGACATATATAAGTGGGGGCTCGTCCGGGATAGACAGCTGAAGAAATCAAGTGGAAATTCAACAGATCGAAGTGTGGATTGGGCGATAATCGGCAAGATACGTAAAATCCAGAAGTACTACTGCCAGAAGTCGGTATAATTCTGATAGCAGTGAGATCGACTGTGCTGTAACAACATGGCATCTACAGTCCAGCAGTTGATTAAAGTTGGTCAAGAGTTGGGTTATGAAGGACCTGCCTTGCAAGAGTTTGTAAGGGAACAGCAGGCTGCCGACAGAGAGGAAAGACAAAGGGAGAGAGAAAGAGAAAGAGAGGAGGCAGAGAGACAGAGAGAGAAGGAACAAGCAGCCAGAGATGAGAGAGAGACACAGAGGGAAATAGAAGAGAGAGAGAGACAGAGGGAAATAGAAGAGAGAGAGAGACAGAGGAAAATTGACGAAAGAGAGAGACAGAGAGAAATTGAAAGTGAACAAGCAGCAAGAGAAGAAAGAGAGAGAGAGAGACAACATGAACTCCTCATGTTGGAAAGACGACTCCAGCTTCAAGAGAGGACTGCTCAGCCCCAGACTCCTGTAATGACAGCAGATGTTCGCTGCCCTGAATTACCCAGATTCACTGAGCGAGATGACCTAGACAGCTACTTGATGAGGTTCGAAAGATTTGCCGAACAAGCCAAATGGAAAAGAGATTCCTGGTCAACTCGTCTATCAGCTCTTCTGACAGGCAAGGCTTTGGACTGTTATTGTCGTTTGTCTGATAATCAATGTTTAGATTACAATGTTGTAAAGACAGCCTTGTTAAATAGATATGGGTACACAGAAGATGGTTTCAGGATTAAGTTTAGAGAGTGTAAGCCAGAGGACTCAGAAAGTCCGGGTCAATTTATTGTGAGACTGCAGGGTTATTTAGATAGGTGGGTAGAGTTATCTCATACAGAGGGTACGTTTGAGGGAATCTGTGATTTGATAGTAAAAGAGCAGTTCATTAACTCTTGTCCCAGTGATCTAGCTGTACACCTGCGTCAGGAAGCCCCTGGTACTTTATCAGAACTAGCGGAGCTGGCAGATCACTTCTTAGTGGCTAGACGTAGACAGTTGGCAAATAGACAGCAGCATGTTAAGCCCGGTGTGAACCGCAACCCACCAAGTGGCCAGACACAGTCGGATAGTCAGTTACAATGTTACATATGTAAGAAAGCTGGTCACAAAGCATCTGATTGTAAACTGAAGGATCAAGGGGCTCGTTGTTATAAGTGTGGGAAGCCTGGCCATTTGGCACGTGATTGTAGGAATCTTCCTTTGAGAGATAGTAAGAATGACCGAAGTCAGGTAAGCCATAGAGTGAACCAGGCTGTGATTGACAAGGAGCCGACAGCAGCTAGTGTTGCTTATATTGGTGCAGAAAGGGAGATTGACTTAGTCAATGATGTAGAAGCTCAGTCAAGCCTTCAAGTAGACCAATGTATACATAGTGCTGGTACTCAGGACATGGCACGATTTGAAGGGCGACTGCCAGTTGCTCAGGGTAAAGTGGGAGAAAATGATGTAATTATGATGAGAGACACTGGGTGTGATGGTGTTATTGTGAAGACTGATCTGGTAGGTAGTGATCAGTTGTTAGATCGGATGACACGTGTTATTGGTTTTAATCGACGTGTGAGTATACATCGTATGGCTAGGATAGAAATAGACACACCATATTATGTTGGTAGCGTAGAAGCTATTTGTGAAGATAATCCCATGTTTGATTTGATTGTTGGAAACATTGAGGGGGTCCGTGAGGTTCCAGACCCTGAATGGCATGTCAGTGCTGTAACTACTAGGGCCCAAGATAAGCAATATAAACAGCTAAAGCCATTAGCAGTATTTGAGGGTGTAAAAGGAGAGCAAGTTAGCAGAGATAGGCTTATTGAGCTCCAACAAGCTGACCAGAGTTTGCAGAAATATAGAGACAGTGCTAGCCAGAAACAGGATCAGGATCAAAATGTATCATTTGCTATAAAATCAGGGGTACTGTATCGTCTGTATACAGATAAGTCAGACCCAGCAGAGAAAATCATGAAGCAGATTGTAGTACCTGAACCCCTCCGTCAAGGTGTCATGGAGATTGCTCATGACTCCATAATGAGTAGTCATATGGGCGTGAAAAAAAAACCACCAATAGAATTCGGTCAAATTTTTATTGGCCAGGAATGAGTCGTGATGTTGCGAGGTTTTGTGCATCATGCGACAGATGCCAGAAAACGGCTAATAAAGGTTCTGTTCCTCGTGCTCCATTAGAAAAGATGCCTCTTATAGACATGCCCTTTAAACGATGTGCAGTAGATATCATCGGGCCTATTACGCCACCTAGTGAGCAGGGACATCAATACATTTTGACCTTAGTGGATTATGCCACCCGTTACCCTGAGGCTGTAGCATTGAAGAACATTCAGGCAGAAACGGTGGCTGAAGCTCTTGTAGATATCTATAGTAGGATTGGTATCCCAGAAGAGATACTGAGTGATCAGGGCACTCAGTTTATTTCACAGTGTATGCAAGAGGTGTCTCGGTTATTAAGCATCAAGAGGCTAACCTCAAGTCCGTATCACCCCATATGTAATGGACTTGTAGAGAGATTTAATGGAACTCTTAAAAAAATGTTAAGGAGGTTGTGTGAAGAACAACCTCGACAGTGGCATAGATATCTCAATGCTCTGTTGTTTGCGTACCGAGAGGTACCACAGGAATCTACTGGTTTCTCACCATTTGAATTATTGTATGGGCGCACAGTCAGAGGACCCATGCAGATTCTTAAAGAGTTGTGGACCAAGGAAGTAGAAACCCCTGAAATACAAAATAGCTATCAATATGTTTTTGAATTAAGAGACCGGTTGGAACAAACCTTGGAGATGGCCCAAGCTGAATTATCTAAAGCTCAGACTCGTTACAAGGGTTACTATGATAACAAGGCCAAAATTAGGAAACTGCAGGTTGGAGATCAGGTGCTCGTGTTACTTCCTACAGACCACAACAAGTTGTTGATGCAGTGGAAGGGACCTTACCAGGTAGAGGGCATAATTGGTAGAAATGATTACAGGGTTAAGGTTAATGGGAAGGGAAAGATCTATCACATTAATCTGTTAAGAAAATATGTGGCCCGAGCAGCACCTGAGTCAAAGCAGACTAATGAACAAGTTAACACAAAATGTGGCGGAGCCTTGTTAGAGGTAGTCTGTGCGACAGTAGTAGAACCCACTGATACTGATGGACAGAATACGGTTGATGATGAGGACTTGTTAGAGTTGGGGACATATATGGGTAAGTAGTCTGTCAATGATGTAAATATAGGAGCTGAAATAGGGACAGATCAGAAAGAAGAAATCAGACAGGTTATAGATGAGTACAATGATGTGTTCACTGATGTACCTGGTACTACTAACTTGGTAGAACATCATGTTCAGATAACATCTGATGAGCCAGTTAAGTGTAAACCATACCCCGTACCTTATGCTATCAGAGAATCTCTGAAAAAGGATATTGATGATATGTTAAAGATGGGAATTATCCGTGAGTCAACATCATGTTACGCGTCACCAGTGGTGGTGGTCCGTAAGCGTGATGGAACAAATAGAGTATGTGTGGACTATCGCAAGTTGAATAAGATCACAGTAGTGGATCCTGAGCCTGTAAACAGAGTTGATGATGTGTTCAGCAGATTAAGTGAAGATAGGTATTTCACTAAGATTGACTTGAGTAAAGGTTATTGGCAAGTACCAGTAGCAGAGCAAGATGTACATAAAACAGCTTTTGTTACACCTGATGGAAGATATGAGTTTTTAAAGATGCCATTTGGTATGGTTAACTCGGGAGCCACGCTGGTCCGAGGAGTTCGTAAAATGTTAGTTGGAACGAATTGTGTAGACAGTTATGTAGATGACTTGTTAGTACACACCAAGACGTGGGAAGATCATGTCAGTGTACTTAGGGAGTTACTTAGTCGTATGAGAGATGCTGGTTTAACTGCTAGACCTACCAAGTGTTGGTTAGGGACTACCAGTGTAGACTTTTTAGGTCACCAAATAGAACTGAATGGTGTAGGTCCTCAAAATGATAATGTATGTAAAATTGACAGAGTAGTCAGACCTAAAACAAAGAAGGAAATCCGATCATTCATTGGCTTGGTTGGATATTACAGGAACTATATTCCTAATTTCGCTACTATAGCAGCTACTCTTACGGATTTGACTAAAAAGGGTAAGCCTAATAAAATAGAGTGGCATGAGCCTCAAGAGAGGGCATATTGTACACTGAAAGAGTATTTGGCTAGGAAACCCATTCTCAGGTTAGCTGATCCAAAGAAACCATTTGTTCTGCAGACAGATGCTTCAGATGTAGGAGTCGGTGCTATTTTATTGCAAGAATATGATTCACAGTTATTTCCTGTATCATATGCTAGCAAAAAATTGTCAAACAGAGAACAGAAGTACTCAACTATAGAGAAAGAATGCCTTGCATTAGTTTGGGGTGTAAATAAGTTCAAGTTATATCTCACAGGAACTGATTTTGTTGTGCAAACAGATCATCAGCCTCTCACTTACTTGAACAAAGCTAAATTCATCAATGACAGAGTAATGAGATGGGCAATGTATTTGCAGAACTACAAATTTCACAATAAATCAATCCAGGGTAGTAAAAACAATGCAGCTGACTTCTTAAGTCGTGTTGTGTAAAATAGATCTGAAACAGATAGGAAAATAAAGGGTAAACCATGTAAATATGAATGATGATATGAATGTACATAATATAATGTTATGTTGAAATAGCTTGAAGGTTGTATTGTAGAATAAAATATGGTGTGCTTTAAAGGAGTTTGCATTATTGTATATATGTTCAATGATGTTCAAATACTATGATGAGGGTGTAATGTTATGCATGTGTTGATTAGTTGCAAATAGTAGAACCAATATATGGACACACATGTAAGCAATGTAATACTGTGTACAAAGTCATCAATGTACTAAATGGAAACTTGGGATTTACATGATGATGCATTTGATATGGTAATAGTACACATTTGTGTTGTTGTTAGGTATTGGAAAAATATCTTTCAGAGATTTTCTTAAAGGGGGGCGTGTGACACAAATGTACTACCCGCCTAGTGTATGTCAAATGGAATGTCATAAATAATGAAATAAGTTAGGGAAAACATAATTTCTGCAGTGCATTAAAAGGTCAGTTTATATTAAAATGAAATATCAGATCACAAAGTGTAGTTAGAGAGACAGAGCTAATAATATTTGGTAAAGTTGTCAGCTGTTGTTGTCATCATGTTTGTTTACATCCGTGCTGACGACGCTGGGGAATTGTTCCATAGTATTTTATTTATTATGTAAGTAAATGGACTTACTGTACCATGATATATTATAATTAGATGACAGAAGGTTCTAGAGAATTCAGGTAATGTGTATTTTCCAATAGGTAAATTCTAGAAAATCCCGTAGGTGCTAGTCTTGACCAGAAACGACTTGATTGTTCTAGAGACTTCTAGAAGTTTCGGTTACCCAGGTATAAATAGGGCGGTGCCAAGGCCGGGAGGGGAAGTGAATGAATTTGGAAGTTACAGTCGACTAGTGACAGGTCGTTTTATGTCAACGACAGATTAGTTGAACACCGAGCGGGGTGTGTTACAAATTCCGCGAGGACAGTATTAGTCCTGGAGAGAATATACATAGGTGCAGCCGATCAGGGCGTTAGAAGATATACGTGATTGGTATTTGTTGAAGACGTTATTGTGAGATTGGAGCCAGTCAACGACGACGGTGGCCGATTGTTGGATGTTACCGGAATAAACCGTGTTCTTCAGTTCAGACAACGAGTGGTATATTGGACTTTTCTGTGTGAAAGAACTCGGGAATATATGTCCGCTGAGTGTGTGGTGTGACATATATAAGTGGGGGCTCGTCCGGGATAGACAGCTGAAGAAATAGAGTGGAAATTCAACAGATCGAAGTGTGGATTGGGCGATAATCGGCAAGATACGTAAAATCCAGAAGTACTACTGCCAGAAGTCGGTATAATTCTGATAGCAGTGAGATCGACTGTGCTGTAACAACATGGCATCTACAGTCCAGCAGTTGATTAAAGTTGGTCAAGAGTTGGGTTATGAAGGACCTGCCTTGCAAGAGTTTGTAAGGGAACAGCAGGCTGCCGACAGAGAGGAAAGACAAAGGGAGAGAGAAAGAGAAAGAGAGGAGGCAGAGAGACAGAGAGAGAAGGAACAAGCAGCCAGAGATGAGAGAGAGACACAGAGGGAAATAGAAGAGAGAGAGAGACAGAGGGAAATAGAAGAGAGAGAGAGACAGAGGAAAATTGACGAAAGAGAGAGACAGAGAGAAATTGAAAGTGAACAAGCAGCAAGAGAAGAAAGAGAGAGAGAGAGACAACATGAACTCCTCATGTTGGAAAGACGACTCCAGCTTCAAGAGAGGACTGCTCAGCCCCAGACTCCTGTAATGACAGCAGATGTTCGCTGCCCTGAATTACCCAGATTCACTGAGCGAGATGACCTAGACAGCTACTTGATGAGGTTCGAAAGATTTGCCGAACAAGCCAAATGGAAAAGAGATTCCTGGTCAACTCGTCTATCAGCTCTTCTGACAGGCAAGGCTTTGGACTGTTATTGTCGTTTGTCTGATAATCAATGTTTAGATTACAATGTTGTAAAGACAGCCTTGTTAAATAGATATGGGTACACAGAAGATGGTTTCAGGATTAAGTTTAGAGAGTGTAAGCCAGAGGACTCAGAAAGTCCGGGTCAATTTATTGTGAGACTGCAGGGTTATTTAGATAGGTGGGTAGAGTTATCTCATACAGAGGGTACGTTTGAGGGAATCTGTGATTTGATAGTAAAAGAGCAGTTCATTAACTCTTGTCCCAGTGATCTAGCTGTACACCTGCGTCAGGAAGCCCCTGGTACTTTATCAGAACTAGCGGAGCTGGCAGATCACTTCTTAGTGGCTAGACGTAGACAGTTGGCAAATAGACAGCAGCATGTTAAGCCCGGTGTGAACCGCAACCCACCAAGTGGCCAGACACAGTCGGATAGTCAGTTACAATGTTACATATGTAAGAAAGCTGGTCACAAAGCATCTGATTGTAAACTGAAGGATCAAGGGGCTCGTTGTTATAAGTGTGGGAAGCCTGGCCATTTGGCACGTGATTGTAGGAATCTTCCTTTGAGAGATAGTAAGAATGACCGAAGTCAGGTAAGCCATAGAGTGAACCAGGCTGTGATTGACAAGGAGCCGACAGCAGCTAGTGTTGCTTATATTGGTGCAGAAAGGGAGATTGACTTAGTCAATGATGTAGAAGCTCAGTCAAGCCTTCAAGTAGACCAATGTATACATAGTGCTGGTACTCAGGACATGGCACGATTTGAAGGGCGACTGCCAGTTGCTCAGGGTAAAGTGGGAGAAAATGATGTAATTATGATGAGAGACACTGGGTGTGATGGTGTTATTGTGAAGACTGATCTGGTAGGTAGTGATCAGTTGTTAGATCGGATGACACGTGTTATTGGTTTTAATCGACGTGTGAGTATACATCGTATGGCTAGGATAGAAATAGACACACCATATTATGTTGGTAGCGTAGAAGCTATTTGTGAAGATAATCCCATGTTTGATTTGATTGTTGGAAACATTGAGGGAGTCCGTGAGGTTCCAGACCCTGAATGGCATGTCAGTGCTGTAACTACTAGGGCCCAAGATAAGCAATATAAACAGCTAAAGCCATTAGCAGTATTTGAGGGTGTAAAAGGAGAGCAAGTTAGCAGAGATAGGCTTATTGAGCTCCAACAAGCTGACCAGAGTTTGCAGAAATATAGAGACAGTGCTAGCCAGAAACAGGATCAGGATCAAAATGTATCATTTGCTATAAAATCAGGGGTACTGTATCGTCTGTATACAGATAAGTCAGACCCAGCAGAGAAAATCATGAAGCAGATTGTAGTACCTGAACCCCTCCGTCAAGGTGTCATGGAGATTGCTCATGACTCCATAATGAGTAGTCATATGGGCGTGAAAAAAAACCACCAATAGAATTCGGTCAAATTTTTATTGGCCAGGAATGAGTCGTGATGTTGCGAGGTTTTGTGCATCATGCGACAGATGCCAGAAAACGGCTAATAAAGGTTCTGTTCCTCGTGCTCCATTAGAAAAGATGCCTCTTATAGACATGCCCTTTAAACGATGTGCAGTAGATATCATCGGGCCTATTACGCCACCTAGTGAGCAGGGACATCAATACATTTTGACCTTAGTGGATTATGCCACCCGTTACCCTGAGGCTGTAGCATTGAAGAACATTCAGGCAGAAACGGTGGCTGAAGCTCTTGTAGATATCTATAGTAGGATTGGTATCCCAGAAGAGATACTGAGTGATCAGGGCACTCAGTTTATTTCACAGTGTATGCAAGAGGTGTCTCGGTTATTAAGCATCAAGAGGCTAACCTCAAGTCCGTATCACCCCATATGTAATGGACTTGTAGAGAGATTTAATGGAACTCTTAAAAAAATGTTAAGGAGGTTGTGTGAAGAACAACCTCGACAGTGGCATAGATATCTCAATGCTCTGTTGTTTGCGTACCGAGAGGTACCACAGGAATCTACTGGTTTCTCACCATTTGAATTATTGTATGGGCGCACAGTCAGAGGACCCATGCAGATTCTTAAAGAGTTGTGGACCAAGGAAGTAGAAACCCCTGAAATACAAAATAGCTATCAATATGTTTTTGAATTAAGAGACCGGTTGGAACAAACCTTGGAGATGGCCCAAGCTGAATTATCTAAAGCTCAGACTCGTTACAAGGGTTACTATGATAACAAGGCCAAAATTAGGAAACTGCAGGTTGGAGATCAGGTGCTCGTGTTACTTCCTACAGACCACAACAAGTTGTTGATGCAGTGGAAGGGACCTTACCAGGTAGAGGGCATAATTGGTAGAAATGATTACAGGGTTAAGGTTAATGGGAAGGGAAAGATCTATCACATTAATCTGTTAAGGAAATATGTGGCCCGAGCAGCACCTGAGTCAAAGCAGACTAATGAACAAGTTAACACAAAATGTGGCGGAGCCTTGTTAGAGGTAGTCTGTGCGACAGTAGTAGAACCCACTGATACTGATGGACAGAATACGGTTGATGATGAGGACTTGTTAGAGTTGGGGACATATATGGGTAAGTAGTCTGTCAATGATGTAAATATAGGAGCTGAAATAGGGACAGATCAGAAAGAAGAAATCAGACAGGTTATAGATGAGTACAATGATGTGTTCACTGATGTACCTGGTACTACTAACTTGGTAGAACATCATGTTCAGTTAACATCTGATGAGCCAATTAAGTGTAAACCATACCCCGTACCTTATGCTATCAGAGAATCTCTGAAAAAGGATATTGATGATATGTTAAAGATGGGAATTATCCGTGAGTCAACATCATGTTACGCGTCACCAGTGGTGGTGGTCCGTAAGCGTGATGGAACAAATAGAGTATGTATGGACTATCGCAAGTTGAATAAGATCACAGTAGTGGATCCTGAGCCTGTAAACAGAGTTGATGATGTGTTCAGCAGATTAAGTGAAGATAGGTATTTCACTAAGATTGACTTGAGTAAAGGTTATTGGCAAGTACCAGTAGCAGAGCAAGATGTACATAAAACAGCTTTTGTTACACCTGATGGAAGATATGAGTTTTTAAAGATGCCATTTGGTATGGTTAACTCGGGAGCCACGCTGGTCCGAGGAGTTCGTAAAATGTTAGTTGGAATGAATTGTGTAGACAGTTATGTAGATGACTTGTTAGTACACACCAAGACGTGGGAAGATCATGTCAGTGTACTTAGGGAGTTACTTAGTCGTATGAGAGATGCTGATTTAACTGCTAGACCTACCAAGTGTTGGTTAGGGACTACCAGTGTAGACTTTTTAGGTCACCAAATAGAACTGAATGGTGTAGGTCCTCAAAATGATAATGTATGTAAAATTGACAGAGTAGTCAGACCTAAAACAAAGAAGGAAATCCGATCATTCATTGGCTTGGTTGGATATTACAGGAACTATATTCCTAATTTCGCTACTATAGCAGCTACTCTTACGGATTTGACTAAAAAGGGTAAGCCTAATAAAATAGAGTGGCATGAGCCTCAAGAGAGGGCATATTGTACACTGAAAGAGTATTTGGCTAGGAAACCCATTCTCAGGTTAGCTGATCCAAAGAAACCATTTGTTCTGCAGACAGATGCTTCAGATGTAGGAGTCGGTGCTATTTTATTGCAAGAATATGATTCACAGTTATTTCCTGTATCATATGCTAGCAAAAAATTGTCAAACAGAGAACAGAAGTACTCAACTATAGAGAAAGAATGCCTTGCATTAGTTTGGGGTGTAAATAAGTTCAAGTTATATCTCACAGGAACTGATTTTGTTGTGCAAACAGATCATCAGCCTCTCACTTACTTGAACAAAGCTAAATTCATCAATGACAGAGTAATGAGATGGGCAATGTATTTGCAGAACTACAAATTTCACAATAAATCAATCCAGGGTAGTAAAAACAATGCAGCTGACTTCTTAAGTCGTGTTGTGTAAAATAGATCTGAAACAGATAGGAAAATAAAGGGTAAACCATGTAAATATGAATGATGATATGAATGTACATAATATAATGTTATGTTGAAATAGCTTGAAGGTTGTATTGTAGAATAAAATATGGTGTGCTTTAAAGGAGTTTGCATTATTGTATATATGTTCAATGATGTTCAAATACTATGATGAGGGTGTAATGTTATGCATGTGTTGATTAGTTGCAAATAGTAGAACCAATATATGGACACACATGTAAGCAATGTAATACTGTGTACAAAGTCATCAATGTACTAAATGGAAACTTGGGATTTACATGATGATGCATTTGATATGGTAATAGTACACATTTGTGTTGTTGTTAGGTATTGGAAAAATATCTTTCAGAGATTTTCTTAAAGGGGGGCGTGTGACACAAATGTACTACCCGCCTAGTGTATGTCAAATGGAATGTCATAAATAATGAAATAAGTTAGGGAAAACATAATTTCTGCAGTGCATTAAAAGGTCAGTTTATATTAAAATGAAATATCAGATCACAAAGTGTAGTTAGAGAGACAGAGCTAATAATATTTGGTAAAGTTGTCAGCTGTTGTTGTCATCATGTTTGTTTACATCCGTGCTGACGACGCTGGGGAATTGTTCCATAGTATTTTATTTATTATGTAAGTAAATGGACTTACTGTACCATGATATATTATAATTAGATGACAGAAGGTTCTAGAGAATTCAGGTAATGTGTATTTTCCAATAGGTAAATTCTAGAAAATCCCGTAGGTGCTAGTCTTGACCAGAAACGACTTGATTGTTCTAGAGACTTCTAGAAGTTTCGGTTACCCAGGTATAAATAGGGCGGTGCCAAGGCCGGGAGGGGAAGTGAATGAATTTGGAAGTTACAGTCGACTAGTGACAGGTCGTTTTATGTCAACGACAGATTAGTTGAACACCGAGCGGGGTGTGTTACAAATTCCGCGAGGACAGTATTAGTCCTGGAGAGAATATACATAGGTGCAGCCGATCAGGGCGTTAGAAGATATACGTGATTGGTATTTGTTGAAGACGTTATTGTGAGATTGGAGCCAGTCAACGACGACGGTGGCCGATTGTTGGATGTTACCGGAATAAACCGTGTTCTTCAGTTCAGACAACGAGTGGTATATTGGACTTTTCTGTGTGAAAGAACTCGGGAATATATGTCCGCTGAGTGTGTGGTGTGACATATATAAGTGGGGGCTCGTCCGGGATAGACAGCTGAAGAAATAGAGTGGAAATTCAACAGATCGAAGTGTGGATTGGGCGATAATCGGCAAGATACGTAAAATCCAGAAGTACTACTGCCAGAAGTCGGTATAATTCTGATAGCAGTGAGATCGACTGTGCTGTAACAACATGGCATCTACAGTCCAGCAGTTGATTAAAGTTGGTCAAGAGTTGGGTTATGAAGGACCTGCCTTGCAAGAGTTTGTAAGGGAACAGCAGGCTGCCGACAGAGAGGAAAGACAAAGGGAGAGAGAAAGAGAAAGAGAGGAGGCAGAGAGACAGAGAGAGAAGGAACAAGCAGCCAGAGATGAGAGAGAGACACAGAGGGAAATAGAAGAGAGAGAGAGACAGAGGGAAATAGAAGAGAGAGAGAGACAGAGGGAAATTGACGAAAGAGAGAGACAGAGAGAAATTGAAAGTGAACAAGCAGCAAGAGAAGAAAGAGAGAGAGAGAGAGACAACATGAACTCCTCATGTTGGAAAGACGACTCCAGCTTCAAGAGAGGACTGCTCAGCCCCAGACTCCTGTAATGACAGCAGATGTTCGCTGCCCTGAATTACCCAGATTCACTGAGCGAGATGACCTAGACAGCTACTTGATGAGGTTCGAAAGATTTGCCGAACAAGCCAAATGGAAAAGAGATTCCTGGTCAACTCGTCTATCAGCTCTTCTGACAGGCAAGGCTTTGGACTGTTATTGTCGTTTGTCTGATAATCAATGTTTAGATTACAATGTTGTAAAGACAGCCTTGTTAAATAGATATGGGTACACAGAAGATGGTTTCAGGATTAAGTTTAGAGAGTGTAAGCCAGAGGACTCAGAAAGTCCGGGTCAATTTATTGTGAGACTGCAGGGTTATTTAGATAGGTGGGTAGAGTTATCTCATACAGAGGGTACGTTTGAGGGAATCTGTGATTTGATAGTAAAAGAGCAGTTCATTAACTCTTGTCCCAGTGATCTAGCTGTACACCTGCGTCAGGAAGCCCCTGGTACCTTATCAGAACTAGCGGAGCTGGCAGATCACTTCTTAGTGGCTAGACGTAGACAGTTGGCAAATAGACAGCAGCATGTTAAGCCCGGTGTGAACCGCAACCCACCAAGTGGCCAGACACAGTCGGATAGTCAGTTACAATGTTACATATGTAAGAAAGCTGGTCACAAAGCATCTGATTGTAAACTGAAGGATCAAGGGGCTCGTTGTTATAAGTGTGGGAAGCCTGGCCATTTGGCACGTGATTGTAGGAATCTTCCTTTGAGAGATAGTAAGAATGACCGAAGTCAGGTAAGCCATAGAGTGAACCAGGCTGTGATTGACAAGGAGCCGACAGCAGCTAGTGTTGCTTATATTGGTGCAGAAAGGGAGATTGACTTAGTCAATGATGTAGAAGCTCAGTCAAGCCTTCAAGTAGACCAATGTATACATAGTGCTGGTACTCAGGACATGGCACGATTTGAAGGGCGACTGCCAGTTGCTCAGGGTAAAGTGGGAGAAAATGATGTAATTATGATGAGAGACACTGGGTGTGATGGTGTTATTGTGAAGACTGATCTGGTAGGTAGTGATCAGTTGTTAGATCGGATGACACGTGTTATTGGTTTTAATCGACGTGTGAGTATACATCGTATGGCTAGGATAGAAATAGACACACCATATTATGTTGGTAGCGTAGAAGCTATTTGTGAAGATAATCCCATGTTTGATTTGATTGTTGGAAACATTGAGGGGGTCCGTGAGGTTCCAGACCCTGAATGGCATGTCAGTGCTGTAACTACTAGGGCCCAAGATAAGCAATATAAACAGCTAAAGCCATTAGCAGTATTTGAGGGTGTAAAAGGAGAGCAAGTTAGCAGAGATAGGCTTATTGAGCTCCAACAAGCTGACCAGAGTTTGCAGAAATATAGAGACAGTGCTAGCCAGAAACAGGATCAGGATCAAAATGTATCATTTGCTATAAAATCAGGGGTACTGTATCGTCTGTATACAGATAAGTCAGACCCAGCAGAGAAAATCATGAAGCAGATTGTAGTACCTGAACCCCTCCGTCAAGGTGTCATGGAGATTGCTCATGACTCCATAATGAGTGGTCATATGGGCGTGAAAAAAAACCACCAATAGAATTCGGTCAAATTTTTATTGGCCAGGAATGAGTCGTGATGTTGCGAGGTTTTGTGCATCATGCGACAGATGCCAGAAAACGGCTAATAAAGGTTCTGTTCCTCGTGCTCCATTAGAAAAGATGCCTCTTATAGACATGCCCTTTAAACGATGTGCAGTAGATATCATCGGGCCTATTACGCCACCTAGTGAGCAGGGACATCAATACATTTTGACCTTAGTGGATTATGCCACCCGTTACCCTGAGGCTGTAGCATTGAAGAACATTCAGGCAGAAACGGTGGCTGAAGCTCTTGTAGATATCTATAGTAGGATTGGTATCCCAGAAGAGATACTGAGTGATCAGGGCACTCAGTTTATTTCACAGTGTATGCAAGAGGTGTCTCGGTTATTAAGCATCAAGAGGCTAACCTCAAGTCCGTATCACCCCATATGTAATGGACTTGTAGAGAGATTTAATGGAACTCTTAAAAAAATGTTAAGGAGGTTGTGTGAAGAACAACCTCGACAGTGGCATAGATATCTCAATGCTCTGTTGTTTGCGTACCGAGAGGTACCACAGGAATCTACTGGTTTCTCACCATTTGAATTATTGTATGGGCGCACAGTCAGAGGACCCATGCAGATTCTTAAAGAGTTGTGGACCAAGGAAGTAGAAACCCCTGAAATACAAAATAGCTATCAATATGTTTTTGAATTAAGAGACCGGTTGGAACAAACCTTGGAGATGGCCCAAGCTGAATTATCTAAAGCTCAGACTCGTTACAAGGGTTACTATGATAACAAGGCCAAAATTAGGAAACTGCAGGTTGGAGATCAGGTGCTCGTGTTACTTCCTACAGACCACAACAAGTTGTTGATGCAGTGGAAGGGACCTTACCAGGTAGAGGGCATAATTGGTAGAAATGATTACAGGGTTAAGGTTAATGGGAAGGGAAAGATCTATCACATTAATCTGTTAAGGAAATATGTGGCCCGAGCAGCACCTGAGTCAAAGCAGACTAATGAACAAGTTAACACAAAATGTGGCGGAGCCTTGTTAGAGGTAGTCTGTGCAGCAGTAGTAGAACCCACTGATACTGATGGACAGAATACGGTTGATGATGAGGACTTGTTAGAGTTGGGGACATATATGGGTAAGTAGTCTGTCAATGATGTAAATATAGGAGCTGAAATAGGGACAGATCAGAAAGAAGAAATCAGACAGGTTATAGATGAGTACAATGATGTGTTCACTGATGTACCTGGTACTACTAACTTGGTAGAACATCATGTTCAGTTAACATCTGATGAGCCAGTTAAGTGTAAACCATACCCCGTACCTTATGCTATCAGAGAATCTCTGAAAAAGGATATTGATGATATGTTAAAGATGGGAATTATCCGTGAGTCAACATCATGTTACGCGTCACCAGTGGTGGTGGTCCGTAAGCGTGATGGAACAAATAGAGTATGTGTGGACTATCGCAAGTTGAATAAGATCACAGTAGTGGATCCTGAGCCTGTAAACAGAGTTGATGATGTGTTCAGCAGATTAAGTGAAGATAGGTATTTCACTAAGATTGACTTGAGTAAAGGTTATTGGCAAGTACCAGTAGCAGAGCAAGATGTACATAAAACAGCTTTTGTTACACCTGATGGAAGATATGAGTTTTTAAAGATGCCATTTGGTATGGTTAACTCGGGAGCCACGCTGGTCCGAGGAGTTCGTAAAATGTTAGTTGGAATGAATTGTGTAGACAGTTATGTAGATGACTTGTTAGTACACACCAAGACGTGGGAAGATCATGTCAGTGTACTTAGGGAGTTACTTAGTCGTATGAGAGATGCTGGTTTAACTGCTAGACCTACCAAGTGTTGGTTAGGGACTACCAGTGTAGACTTTTTAGGTCACCAAATAGAACTGAATGGTGTAGGTCCTCAAAATGATAATGTATGTAAAATTGACAGAGTAGTCAGACCTAAAACAAAGAAGGAAATCCGATCATTCATTGGCCTGGTTGGATATTACAGGAACTATATTCCTAATTTCGCTACTATAGCAGCTACTCTTACGGATTTGACTAAAAAGGGTAAGCCTAATAAAATAGAGTGGCATGAGCCTCAAGAGAGGGCATATTGTACACTGAAAGAGTATTTGGCTAGGAAACCCATTCTCAGGTTAGCTGATCCAAAGAAACCATTTGTTCTGCAGACAGATGCTTCAGATGTAGGAGTCGGTGCTATTTTATTGCAAGAATATGATTCACAGTTATTTCCTGTATCATATGCTAGCAAAAAATTGTCAAACAGAGAACAGAAGTACTCAACTATAGAGAAAGAATGCCTTGCATTAGTTTGGGGTGTAAATAAGTTCAAGTTATATCTCACAGGAACTGAATTTGTTGTGCAAACAGATCATCAGCCTCTCACTTACTTGAACAAAGCTAAATTCATCAATGACAGAGTAATGAGATGGGCAATGTATTTGCAGAACTACAAATTTCACATTAAATCAATCCAGGGTAGTAAAAACATTGCAGCTGACTTCTTAAGTCGTGTTGTGTAAAATAGATCTGAAACAGATAGGAAAATAAAGGGTAAACCATGTAAATATGAATGATGATATGAATGTACATAATATAATGTTATGTTGAAATAGCTTGAAGGTTGTATTGTAGAATAAAATATGATGTGCTTTAAAGGAGTTTGCTTTATTGTATATATGTTCAATGATGTTCAAATACTATGATGAGGGTGTAATGTTATGCATGTGTTGATTAGTTGCAAATAGTAGAACCAATATATGGACACACATGTAAGCAATGTAATACTGTGTACAAAGTCATCAATGTACTAAATGGAAACTTGGGATTTACATGATGATGCATTTGATATGGTAATAGTACACATTTGTGTTGTTGTTAGGTATTGGAAAAATATCTTTCAGAGATTTTTCTTAAAGGGGGGCGTGTGACACAAATGTGCTACCCGCCTAGTGTATGTCAAATGGAATGTCATAAATAATGAAATAAGTTAGGGAAAACATAATTTCTGCAGTGCATTAAAAGGTCAGTTTATATTAAAATGAAATATCAGATCACAAAGTGTAGTTAGAGAGACAGAGCTAATAATATTTGGTAAAGTTGTCAGCTGTTGTTGTCATCATGTTTGTTTACATCCGTGCTGACGACGCTGGGGAATTGTTCCATAGTATTTTATTTATTATGTAAGTAAATGGACTTACTGTACCATGATTTATTATAATTAGATGACAGAAGGTTCTAGAGAATTCAGGTAATGTGTATTTTCCAATAGGTAAATTCTAGAAAATCCCGTAGGTGCTAGTCTTGACCAGAAACGACTTGATTGTTCTAGAGACTTCTAGAAGTTTCGGTTACCCAGGTATAAATAGGGCGGTTTCGAGGCCGGGAGGGGAAGTGAATGAATTTGGAAGTTACCGTCGACTAGTGACAGGTCGTTTTATGTCAACGACAGATTAGTTGAACACCGAGCGGGGTGTGTTACAAATTCTGCGAGGACAGTATTAGTCCTGGAGAGAATATACAGAGGTGCAGCCGATCAGGGCGTTAGAAGATATACGTGATTGGTATTTGTTGAAGACGTTATTGTGAGATTGGAGCCAGTCAACGACGACGGTGGCCAATTGTTGGATGTTACCGGAATAAACCGTGTTCTTCAGTTCAGACAACGAGTGGTATATTGGACTTTTCTGTGTGAAAGAACTCGGGAATATATGTCCGCTGAGTGTGTGGTGTGACAAAGTTTTTGTATGAAATTTTTGACTTTTCTGGGGGGTACTTTGGGGCCCAATAGCTCGAAGGATATGGGTAACAGAGATCTAATTTATGGTTTCCACGGAGACTTTTAATAGGTTTCTCAGTGTGTCGAGAATGAAGATTCTAGGTCCAGTGGTTACAATTTGTGCCACATTAACAGATAACAGCATCTTTAAATGTCTCAAAAATAGAGGAAAAAATTGTAAAAAAATCGAAATATACAGGTGGCGCCACCAGTCTGCAGGAACTTATGGAACATCTCATGATCAATATGTATGCCAAAAATCATGACCATCAGTGTTGTAGTTATTGAGATATTGAAGTTTTTTTATGAATTTTTTCACTATTCTGGGGGGTACTTTGGGGCCCCATAGCTCGAAGGATATGGGTAACAGAGACCTAATTTCTGGTTTCCAAGGAGATTTTTCATGGACCTCTCAGTGTGTCAAGAATTAAGATTCTAGGTCTAGGCTTTACGATTTGTGCCTTGTTAACAGATGTTCACATTTTTAAAGGTCTCAAAAATAGATAAAAAAATTTGTAAAAAATCGAAAAATACAGGTGGAGCCACCAGTCTGCAGGAAGTGATGGAACATCTCATGATCAATATGTATGCCAAAAATCATGACCATCAGTCAAGTAGTTAATGAGATATTGAAGTTTTTGTATGAAATTTTTGACTTTTCTGGGGGGTACTTTAGGGCCCCATAGCTCGAAGGACATGGGTAACAAAGACCTAATTTCTGGTTTCCAAGGAGATTTTTCATAGACCTCTCAGAATCCCAAGTTACAAGGTTCTAGGTTCAGCGGTTACGATTTGTGCCTGGTTAACGGACGGACAGACGGACGACGGACAAAGAGTGATCGCTATAGCTCAGATGAAAAAAATAAAGGTGGCGCCACCAATCTCCAGAAATTGATGAAACACTCCATGATCAATATCCATGCAAAGAATCATGGTGATTAATGCATTAGTTGTTCAGATACTTGAGCTTTTGTATTAAATTTTGCATTATTCTGGGGGGTACTTCAGAACCCCATAGCTCGGAGAATATAGGTCACAGTGACCTAATTTCAGGTTAACAAGGAGAATTTCCATAGACCTCCCAGGATGTCAAGTAAGAAGATTCCAGGTCTAGCGGTTACGATTTGTGCCCTGTTAATAGACAGACGCTTGGATGGCCGGACGGACGACGGACAAAAGGTGATCCCTATAGCTCAGATGACTTACAGTCAGCTGAGCTAAAAATTGAAAAAATACAGGTGGCGCCACCAGAATGCAGAAACTGATGAAACATTTCATGATCAATATCCATGCAAAGAATCATGGTGATCAATATAATAATTGTTCAGATACTTGAGCTTTTGTATCAAATTTTCCATTATTCCGGGGGGTACTTCGGAGCCCCATAGCTCAGAGGTTATGGGTAACAGAGACCTAATTTCAAGTGTTTAAGGAGACTTTTCATGGGCCTCTCAGCATGTCAAGAGAGAAGATTCTAGGTCCAGTTGTTACGATTTTTGCCATGTTAACAGATGACCACATCTTATGAGGTCTCAAAAATAGAGAAAAAAATTCGTAAAAATAAAAAAATACAGGTGGCGCCACCAGACTGCAGAAACTGATGAAACATTCCATGATCAATATCCATGCAAAGAATCATGGTGATCAATGCAATAGTTGTTCAGATACTGGAGCTTTTGAATCAAATTTTCCATTATTCTGGGGGGTATTTCGGAGCCCCATAGCTCAGAGGTTATGGGTAACAGAGACTTAATTTCAGGTTTCCAAAGAGACTTTTCATGGGCCTCCCGGAATTTCAAGAGAGAAGATTCTAGGTCCAGTCATTACAATTTGTGCCCTGTTAACAGATGACCACATCTCAAGAGGTCTCAAAAATAAAGAAAAAAATTCGTAAAAATCGAAAAAAGATTTCAGACTTATCTTAATGTTTCTTTTTATAGGTGGCGCCACCAGACTGCAGAAACTGATGAAACATTCCATGATCAATATCCATGCAAAGAATCATGGTGATCAATGCAATAGTTGTTCAGATACTTGAGCTTTTGTATCAAATTTTCCATTTTTCTGGGGGGTACTTCGGAGCCCCATAGCTCAGAGGTTTTGGGTAACAGAGACCTAATTTCAGGTTTCCAAGGAGATTTTTCATGGTACTCCCTGGATGTCAAGTTAGAAGATTCCAGGTCCAGTGGTTACGATTTGTGCCTGGTTAACGGACAGACAGACGGACAGACGGACAGACAGACAGACGGACAGACAGACAGACAGACGGACGACGGACAAAGAGTGATCGCTATAGCTCAGATGACTTTCAGTCAGCTGAGCTAAAAAGCCACTTCACTTGGTGTACTTTCTTCCACTGTAGTGCACCTTTACTGATCCGGGGGTACCTGAAAACAAAGATAAAAGCTTAGTATCCAGAGCTTTTGAAACGGCGGTGAACGTATCTGTTTAGTCGATAAGTAAATGAAAGCATTTACGTAACTGATGCGTTCTTTTTAATTTTGTATGCGATTTCAGACTCTTTAACTCTCAAATGTTGTTAAAATTTCGTTCAAACCATGTAGAAACTGATCGACCTCATTTCATGTGGACTCACGTGTGTCAGGTCGTGGCCCCTTTTATCGACCAAGAATGTGTCAATATTGATCCCTGCAGGGGAACAAGTGCATTCATTCGTGGCTCCTGACAGAGTTATGAAAAAAACTCTGGCTTATAAGGTATGTATGATTCAGTCACTCAAGAACACACACATTAATGCAAAGTCCACATGTTATGCATAATGAGTTTTTACACTGACGTGGCTAAATCAAGGTGCTGCCTTCATATTGCATTATACCGCCTGGCGTTCTGATTGTGAGTGCCTCATATTGCTCACCTTAACAATTGAATTGAGGAAATAAAAAATACATTTACCTCTCTGGTTGTTATGTTGTGTTCAAGATATCTTTACACAGCTGCTGATTTATTTCAGTGATTTCTTTCTTTTTTTCTATGTCTTTTTTTCTTTGTCTTTTCTTTTGGAGGGGGGGGGGAGGTGTTATATACTGCACGGCTTCTGTGGCTCACTGAGCACAGGAATCAAAGCCGGGAAATCGTGAGTTCGAATCTCAGCCGAGGCGGTTAGATTTTTCACGGTCGGCCCCCATCCAGGTTGAGCGCTTTGAATGCTTAATGGGAAGGTCTTGCCCTACAGCCGTGTTTCACTCACAACGAGTGCACCTTTCGGGGTTTCCTCGGATGTATGACCCAGCGATGGGGACGATTATGCACCCAGGGCCCGCAGGTGCAGTAGTTATCGGGCATGGTTGACACCAGGATATAAAATGAGAGGAAGCATGCGAAACTGCCCTGTCGCAAAGTCCGAAATCGGAATGGAATTCTGCAGATGTACGTAGTCAAGTTGAAATTTAAAAGATGGAGGCGGTTACCTCCATCAAAAAAGATACTGTTTATATTCATGGATAGTTCTGTCCGTGTTTAAATATTTATTCACTATTGGTGATCTCCTTACTTATTTTTTTTTTAAATAACTTTATTGTTTATCTTAATGTTTCTTTTTATAAATCTGCCACAGGACATATAAATAATTGTGTTTCATTTGTACAATTTTACAATTAATTCCCAGTTTATGTTTCACAACTTATTGGATTCTTTAAAATTATCTGACAGATCAGATCGTCCCTGCATGTGTAGCCATCTTTGTTTTAGCTGGTTACATTTTTTAGTGTTTACATGGCATCACTGATAATGTTTTATATGTGAAAAATGACCTGGACCGCCATAAGTGGGTCTGATGTTGTAACATGTAGACTAATTTTACATATTTTAAAATAATTTTCTTTCTTAAATAAGGTTAAAGGTCGGTATTTATTTTACCTTGTTGTACCTTTAATCTTCTACCCTACATTACCATTTTTTTTCGAAAAAGTAAGTGATAACAAGTGACCTATGGGCCATGACGCTCAATAGAATGACATGTTGACATAATGTCCTTGCACAGCCAACTAATTAAGATAATGTGGGTGGCATTATCGTTCATGCATATTAGCTTAAGTTCATCAAGACCCATAAGCACACCAAATTTATTGACAACCCATCAGCCGTTTCTTAGAAATCTGGCAATTTGGATGTATTTGCATTATTTCTGGAAATTATGCCCCGTTACTTGGAGAATATAGGTCACAGTGACCTAATTTCAGGTTTCTGAGGAGAACTTTTGAGGAACTCTCAGAATGTCAAGTTAGAAGAATCTGAGTCCAATTGCTATGATTTGTGCTTTGGTATCAAATTATCAATTATTCTGAGGGTTGATTGTAAGCCCCATAGCTCGTAGAATATGGATAACAGAGACCTCATTTCAGGTTTCCGAGGAGACTTCTCATTGACCTCCCTGGATGTAAAATAAAAAGATTCTAGGTCTAATGGTTATGATTTGTATCCCCCTTTGGGATCAAATTTTCAATAATTCTGGGGTTACTTCTTAGCCCAATAACTCAGAGAAAATGAGTAACAGACACCTTTTTTTAAGGTTTCTTAGAAGATTTTTTATTGACATCCTTGGATGTCATATCAGAAGATTCTAGGACCAACGGTTAAGATTTATATCCTGTCAACGGACGACCGCATGTTTAAAGGTCTCAAAAATAGAGAGAAAAAAATGTGTTAAAATATAAAAAATTCCAGGTTGCGCCACCAGTCTGCAGGAACTGATAAAACACTACTTGATTAATATGCATGCAAAGAATCATGGTGATCAATGCATCAGTTGTTCAGATACTGGAGCTCAAATTTTAATTATTCTTTGGGGGGGGGGGGGGGTTCTTCTGAGCCCTATATCTCAGAGGATATGGGTAACAGAGACCTATTTTCAGATTTCCAAGGAGATTTTCCATGGGCCTCCCTGGATGTCAAGTAAAGAAGATTCCAGGTCGAGTGGTTACGATTCATGCCCTGTCAAGGGATGACCGCGTTTTTAAAGTTCTCAAAAATAGAGAACAAAATAAATTAAAGTTAAAAAAAACAAGGTGGCGGCACAAGTCTCCAGGAAATGATGAAACACTCCAGGATCAATATGCATGCAAAGAATCATGGTGATCAATGCATAAGTTGTTCAGATACTGGAAAATTTGTATCATATTTTAATGATGAAGTCTAGCGGTTACCATTTTTTGCTTGGTTAACGGACGGACGGAGAGACAGACGGACAGACGAACGACGAACAAATAGCGGTCGCTACAGCTCAGATTAGTTAAAAATGGAATACGTCTAATTAACTAGTTCGAATATAAAAGAAACATACCGTAGGAATTGTATAAGAAATACAGTAAAAATCAATACAGACTACCATTCACAAATTCTCACCTAAATTGATGAGGGTCATTATCTTGCGCATAAGAAACAACATTTAAAAGCTGCTGATTTGTTGTTTAGTATCATATATATTTAATGAATGTTACTATCGGGAACCATTTTGTTCTGTCTAAAGATTTTTTCAAGAAGTTTTCTATCTCCTGTTAGGAATTCAGCCCTTCATCCACTTAACTAGTGGGTCATTAATATATATATATTCTAACCACATTCACCTGATGATCGGGTTGCATCCCGTGAAACAGACTGTTGTGAATTTACAGTGTTGTTTTTCTTCAGTGTTTTATATATATATATATATATATATATATATATATATATATATATATATATATATATATATATATATATATATATATACGTTGCATGCAGTTGGATAAGCTTTATGAGAGTAGATTCAATTTGAAGAAAGGTATTTTGCAAATTGATTGATGAGAGTGTATATTCATTTTTGTGAGCAGTTGATACATGGTAAGACTCGTGGTCCCCTTACATATTTTGAAAATAGTTTTTGAAATGGGTCGTCCAGGGATGAAATGAGGAAACCATTGCATAACCCTCTTTTTATTGTTTTGCATTTAAATAACACATTACATATGATAAATTAGTATTATTTGTGTAAATTAATTTATGTTTTGAAGTTTATGTATGGACTCAGAAGTAGCTATTTCACATTGATGAATTTACGACCTCATTTATCAGGGATCATTTGTATATAACTTGAGGTTGTATAATTCAACGAGATTTCGATGCCATGTTATACACATAGACGTGCAGTACAGCAGGTATAGGAGTAAGTTTGTTGACCTAAATGCTCAACATAAATTATCGTGTAGTGCAGAAAAATAGTATATAACATTGTATAAAAAGTACGATACAATATTGTAAAGTTATGATATAAGAAACTTACACCCTTACTAACTTGCTACATGTATTTCTTATATCTCCACACAGTGAGGTTAAGTTTATATTTGGGATTTTTTTTTTTTACTTTTATTTTACTTATATTTATCACATATGAAAATAATAGCTCCATGGCAGTATAATATTCCTCTTAAACAATATGCTCTAAATAAGGAATTTCTTCTTGTAGACGGTATAAATATCTTTATGTGATCAACCGAAGATAAAAGTTAAAAGAGATAAAAGCTAAATATAAGTTAAATATCTTAAATGCCGTGTCGTCTTCTCTCTCTCTGTCTATATATATACACACTAACATATAAATTATATATATATATATATATATATATATATATATATATATATATATATATATATATATATATACACTAACTCGATGGCGACAATATGTAATTAACAATCGATGTGTGAAAAACATATATTCATATGTGTTATCATATATATTGGTGTTTATTACAAGATTGAATGAAACCAAAAAGTGCCGTAAAGACCACCAGTTACAAGATTTTTAGCATCACATTTACTTTTTCCGGGTACGATCATACCTCCAGACAAATATGTAGGAAACACATAAGGCGATAACTTGGTACCACCATAGATCATTGGTCGGGAGTAAAAATGTGAACGGGCTGGCGAGACGACCAGCGTCACTCTTGTTCCGGGTACAGGGCGTCTCACAACCGGTGTAGAAAATCCTGTCTGGACAATCCCAGGGCTCGAACCTGGGGAGCTGGGACACGGGGACAGGGGTACGAACCCACTCTAACATCTCAGACATGGTCACGATCCAGACATCCTTTTCGTATCGAAGTACTTCCTCGATAAAGATCCGTAAGCCTTCCTTTGCGCGTTCTTTGCCCAGCACGTTGGTGTTTACATTGATTATCATAGGCGCCCGGTTCGTGCGGTGTTTTGCTAAGTTTGCATGTAACATGGCGGCGACTTGTCTTTCGCTGGCCGCTGTATGCACACATTCATCCAACGTATAACAAATTCTGTCGTCTCGACGGAGAGCAGCGGTCGGAACCACCCACAACCCTGGGTACAAAACTTTCGGACATGAAGACTGCTTGCAATCACCAATCAAGTCTTCCAGTTTCACGTCAAGAGTAAATGGCCATAAAATGTCATCTTTAATTTGAATTGTTGAGTCATACAGGAATGCTCCGTCCACGACAGCAGCAAACTGCCGCTCGCCTCCGAGTTTGAAATTAGGTGCTCGTGCCCCTATAACATGTACCTCTGGCAGATGACCTTTCTCAATTAACATGTTTCTATGAAACACAAAACGCTCTTTCCAATCAATCTTAGAGACGCCTTTTGGGTTTGTACCATTGAGACCGTAGGTCGCTATTTCGTGCCCTCTGACGTACATACGATGCACTGAACAATAATCCGTGGATATATTTGTAGCAAACACTGTAATACCGATGGGGCAGCCATTCCTGTTTATGTACTCATCAGAAAACACTTCTCGGAGAGATGTGCGAATGTCTTCCGTAACTGGCCCGCTGTAAGTGAATACTATCATCTGCGGCGTCATTTCTGGTGGGATGTCACCTGGGATAGCTGTAGCGTTACAGTAACATTTCGGTAATAGGCAGCTGTCGTTTCTTGGAAAGTCGTTACATACATCAGTGTTGATCACGTGCGCAGGTTGTAGCCATGCTAAAATAAAGCACAAACCTACTCCAAGACGAATAATCAATCCATTTCTAAGCCAGCTTGGTTCCATTCTACCTTTTACAAAAGCTCCAAATATAACTTGTATTATCTAGGGAGATACTGGTATCTTCTTAGACAATGCAGTTTAAAATCCTATTAAATGTCAATGGGGTGTTCACATTATGCTATAAATCCATTCCTCTCTCTGCACTGATCTGCCTTACGTCTTGAAAGGATGAACAGTTTTGATCATACACATATTGTTAAAAGCTGATTGCTCATGCGCCTATGACACGCCCTAGTGCCCAGTCACTTGACTGATCCCTCAGAGTTTGTATAAACATGATATTGTTGACAATTGACCACATGTGTCAGGGAACTTCCTGACAGTGAATTGTTCAGTAAACTTCTCTGTCCCTGTCTGTGTACAATATCATTAAACAGGTACTTGATCAAAATGACGACCAGGAATCGACTAAAATTGTTTGTAGAGACACAATATTTCATTTTGTATTGGTGGACTTCCGCAGAAAGCTGCTACTTTCTACTGAGTTGTTCTCAATAGTTTGGTAAAGCTCAATTACAGGGGCGTTAATAATGGGGGTACAGGTCCCTCCCCCACATTTGGCAAGGGGGATACTAACATTTATCTCCCCATGAAATGCTAGTCAGAGATCAAGAGTTATGTATATGCTGGATATAAAAATATAAATCAATAATTCAAATAAGAAACATTTGTTGCATTTCTACCTTTCTGTTTGACCATATTTTTTAATCCTAAAGTATAATAATACATAGGTTGTGGAACCCCCTGATAAGAACATTTCTGCCTCAAATAAACTAGCACACACATGATAAAATACTGTATTAAAATCATATATGAAATTTTTTTCAATTTTTTTTATATTTAATAACAACTTCTGCTGTCAGTTTCAGGGGCCCATAGAAGAACACCTGCGTAAAATGTTTTCACCAGGGGAAATTAGAAAGGTAACCGATCATTAAAATAAACGATCTGGTGACCATAGGGGGCTTGGCAATGTGGACGGGCTATAACCCATAATGTAGGACGTCCAGATTAATTTAGCATTAGACACGGAAAGGTATTCATGGATTAAGTGCATAATAATGAGCATCTCGTTTAGAGGAACTTAGCAAAGTCTAGTATATCTATAATAGTCTCGGGAGGACGCTGATAGAGGTATCTACGTCGTCAGGTGTAGGGTAGAGCAGGGCAAGACGCAAAATGCGGTAAAATGCCCACCCCCTTTAACTTTTTATGTGCCATTAAACTGGCGCCACCAAGCGATCACTTCGTTTCAAGCCATCTAGTTGGCGTTTTGAGTACTTGAGGTGAACAACAGGGCGGCTCCTCGACGTATGTGGTATGTGGTGTATTGCTTAAATTATAGATGGGTTCGTAAATGTGGCCTGGGGTATACCTATGGCATCTACTTACGATAAGTCTGAAATAAATGATACATATAACCTTGAAAATGATTAAAATGGACTGTCTGATTACAGAAGTGGCAGCAAGGCGGTGGTCAAATTAAATAACGTGATTTGAGGCAAAAAGCCCATGTGGTTGTTGAGGCGAGACGCCCACTGGGCGTGTTACCCCCTTTAAGGCAATAATAAGTGGGGAGTTAGATTTTTTTCCGAAAATAAATTTAATTCTAAATTGAAACGAGGTTGTACATATATAATGGAAAAGCTAGGTTCACTTGATATTTAAATGCAATATTTTTTTCAGATATATTACTGATTTATTATGTTATACATTGATATGATTTACCTGCATATACATATATTATATATTTTATATAAATAAATATATATATATGTGAATAAATAAATAAATAAATATTTATATATTAATATATATAAATAAATAAATAAATATATAAATAATATATTTATATATATATATATACCCAATACATAAGATGTAAATATATATATATATATATATATATATATATATATATATATGTAATACGTATCGTGATGTGTGTGAGAGAGAGAAGAGAAATGATTAAAATGCACTCTCACTTTTCTGATGGCTCTTACGTATACCTTGAAATCCACGTGAGGTGCCTTTAGGCAGGATGCATTACGACTGGCTGTAAAAGCTGTTGTAGAAGGAGCTAGTTTAAAGAAGGCCTCCAGAGACATCGGCGTACCCCGAAACACTAAAAAGAGCTTAGCAGCGTCCAGCTTAAATTCAGAGGAGGAATGTATTTGGACTTGCAATTCACCTGATGCTCAACCTTGGTTTTAATCTAATTAAAGGGGCCTATAATCACCCATAAAGCATGTTGAATTTACACGAAAAATAGCGACTTCTCTTTAACAATCAATTAGTACCTGCCAAAATATTACCCTTAAAGGGTTGGCTTACTAGAGTGGACCTAGCGCGATCACTAGCGCCAACCTAAACATAGCGAGAGGGACTCCGTGTATCGCCCGGGCCACAATACCTGTCAAACAGGAGATGCCCTAATTGACATTGCCCAAAAAATGTTATACATGTTCCCGCTGGCTGTAACATCGCGCGTTGCAGTGGATCAGGGACCCGATACATGGGGCAAAAGGTGCGTGTCATTTCAGTTGAGGTCCGTGTACCTATCGTACAAATCTGTTGAAATATGTTCTACAATGGATTTACATTCGGCAGGTAGGCCGTAATGTCCATCCAGGACCGTGATTTAAAGTCCATTCAGCAGAGATATATCAGAGGACATGAAAGTCCATGTATGGATTAATTTGAACTACTCTTTGGTTGAGATCTGTCGCGGATGAACAAAATCGGGCCTCTGATTACTGAGTTACTGAGTGAGTGTGGCATGCATGTGTGATTTAGTATAGTTTTCCACAAATTGTTCATGAAATAAAGTGTTACTCATTTTCTAGTATTTCAGCATAAAAAAATCAAATAAGGATTTTATGTTGGGCTGTTTTTTTTTTCTCTTAAATATAGTTCTATAGGCAAATGAATTTGCACTGTGGTTATCAATAAATGGAAGCTCGAGAATGAATGAAGAGAGCGGAGTAACATGCCCACCCATGGGCATATTGCCCTAAGTCTGGGGTGACACGCCCATGGTCAGAAGATTTTACTTTTCCCGCTTCCGTCGAAAATATTCTGAAATGTGCCTAAATTCCCATCAGAATTTATTTTCTCTAATATATCTGAACTGTTACCAATAAAAAATATTATTTGAAGATGTTTAAGAACCACCAGGAAACGTTTCCGCTTAAGGTGGGCGTCTTGCCCTGCCCTACCCTACTGTATATGATTTGTGCCATGCAAATATAAAAGCTTATATAAGCTCATTTAATATCTTACTTTATTTTTTTATAAAGAGGTAATAAAGATACCCCCCCCCCCCGTAGGAAGTGGAGGCTTATGTAGGGTTTGAGGAGTTTATTTCTACAATAATTTTTCGGTCCATTTTTTAGGTGGACTAATTTAGGTCCCCAGAAATGCGAACCCTTTGTTTTTTATTAGTTTCTTTATTCTGTCCGTTCTTGCACTGGATCTCAAATATTGCTGATTAAAAAAACTTACCTTCGAGCACATTATAAATCACAGGTCAAAGATTGGCACATGATATTTATTTTTGTCTTGAACTAATTTCACTACTTACAGAGAGAGCCATTTATGAATATAATTCATAATAACGTGATATCCTTATATAGCCTTATCACTGTGACTTTCCATTTTTGCAGTTTGCTGTTTACCTGATCATTTAAATATCTTCTGATAAATGAAACCATGATAAATGTTCTCATAGAAGCACTGGTTCAGGTACGCCCGCATGCCCTAATCAAATAAGCTGATGTAGTTAATATATTAATCTTATCGCCGTGTTATCAGTTATGGCCTTAACCTGCCCGCGAGCAATGTACAGTGCACATCGTATCTGTGCCAAGTGCTGTTAACACAACTGGATGGTGTATGCTGGACTTTATTATGGTCACAGATAAACAGTAAAATCCACATTATTTATACCTGATATACCATTACTTCGGCCATAAATAAGTGAGTACATTAACATTACCAACTTAGTTTAGCATCCGTTAATCTATGAAATTGTAGGTAATTGAAGGCGATCAAGAAAAAGTGTCCAACATACAGTTACTGGCCTATTCTTTAACTACCTAAAGGACAAATACATAACATTCTTTCAGAGACATGTTGAGCATATAGTGGACCCAACACATTAATCGAAAATTGATTCATTGATTCAATTTTGTCACCCATATGATTTTATAATAACGCGTGTTAAAAACCCAAGTAGATTCCCTTTTGGTTTTTGTATTCAGTTGAATGACCGCCCGGAGTTCGTCCATGGTGGTTTCAATGTAAGACTTTCAACAAGAAAAAACTCCAAAGTTCATTTATGACATTGCTCAGATAAGTGTATCAACATCGTAGAATAAACATCGTAGAATTTTAAAATGGTTCTAAAAACCAGTCTCATATTACATATTTCTCATAGTGTGAGTTGAACCAGTTATATTAGAGTCTGAGAACTTTATCGAGCTTTAGATGATTTTGGCAAAGTTAAAGCCATTGTTTTAATAATAAGATTTATTTATAAATAATTGAAGTTGAACGGTTAGCGTAATACTATTTTCTTGATTCGTCAGGTATAAACATGTGTGATGAATACGTGTGCTCCTTAGACGAGCCGAGTCAGAGGCGGTCACGTGAGGAGCTCCACGAGGATCCGGCACAGAGACAGGGCGCTATAGATACACTGAGAAAATGGCTGGTGGAGAGCGCGCCTCACATAAAAAGTCCTACAGGTACGGGCCAGCTAGTCACGGTTCATTTGAATACTTAGGCAAATATGATTTGAAAATCATTACTTGAAAGGTCCGGAAATCAGTGCTGTACCGAGCTCCGTCTAATGGAGAATTTTGATGAAAAAGAAATAAGAATAATATTTACAAGGAAAAAATAGCCTATTAATACAGTTACTTGGAGTATAAAATATGTAAAATGCTTTCACAGCTATGAAAACAAACTTAATAAAATTATTATATATCTGAAACTGATAAATTTCCTCCGACTATGATTCTCAGGAACTCTAAAATTGCGTTTTAATATTTGGTCAATATTCTGGCACGATGTCTGTAAGACAGACTTGGGACTTCAGTCCGTAGAAAATGCTTTTACAATTACAGTGAATTAAAAAGATACACATAAAAGAGGATTATATTTGTTTGACGTTAGAAGGTGCCATAATACCTAATAGTATAGTTATCATGGAATATCTAGATTGACGGCCAACATGACAGGGCTCCGATTGTTTGACTGGTCAGGGATGCTGTGTGTTACCTTAAACTAATAAATGGATGGAGTGCAAAGTGTATAAAAGACCACCTATTTAATAGAACCACCTGTCTAGTAAGACCACCCTTGATTGAACCGGTAGCATCACACTGATTATAAATGGCCTGTCTTATAAGACCACTTTGAACTAAGACCATTTTTGGCAAGTCCCCACGGATGGTCGTATTACACAGGTGTCTCTGTATTTGTAATCGACAATTTATAACTTTTTGTCTTCAGATACGGCGTTCTTACTGAGGTACCTCAGGGTGGCTAAGTTTAGTCAACTGAAAGCCCGCGAGATGATCGAGAAGTTCATCACGTGGAAAACGAAGGTCCCGGAGTGGTACACAAATATAGATCCCACAGACAAGGTCTACGACACTCTGTTAGACTTGGGGTGGGTACTCTAGATGCAGAAAACAGCTTATTTGATTAAAATATAATTAAGTTTATTTTATATATGTGAAACTAACTCTTTGGAACAGCATGTTCATTAAAAATTTAATTTATAAAAGAATGTGAATGTCAGATGGGCTTACCCAACAAATTATGAAACAAAGCAATATAATTTTCTCAAAGTAAAAAAAGATTAAACGAAAATATTCATAATTTGATTAATTTTGACAGGTTCAGAAATCTTGATTTTTTATATTTGACAGTTCAAGTACATGTCGGTTATAAGTCCTAGTCAACATATTATTGTTATATTTATATTTATATTTATTTTTATTATTATTATTATAACTTAATTATTATTATTATAATGCAGGTTTATAATCCCGTTGCCCGGCAGAGACAAACATGGCCGAAGAGTAGTCCTGGTCAGAGAAGGTATCTTTAGAGAAAAAAAGAAGGCAAAGAAAAAATGGAATCACTATAATCAGTTGTAACTTTGTCGTGATAATAACCTCTTTTTTCCTGATAACTGCACAGTATTTCCTTTATTATTTTTAATTTTTATTAATTACCTTTATTACATGGATGGAACCATATTAGATTTTATCTTGATACATGGATGTAAAAACATTGGTTTACTGTGTGAGCAAGACAGAAAAGCTGATTTCTTTTTCTTTGCTTAATCAAATTACCAGGGGTATATTCAAGTAAAATGACTAAGTCAGAGAAGGACCAGCTATTGAAGGCCACGAACACTGTGTTTAATTGGCTGCTGTGGGATGAGAACGTACAGGTGAACGGGGTAGTGTACATCTTGGACATGAGCAAGTTCACAACCAAACACTTAGCGGTGTGGGGCATCGAGGATATCCGGAGGTTCACCAGCATGTGGCAGGTACGCGCGCATGCGTAACCGCTTTCTTGTATACAATATTTTGTTTCTCTTCTCGATCGCCAATATGTTCAAGAACTACTTTAATATCTGATAACCGCTTTTGTTGGTGTGCGTTATTTTGGTCGGATCTTTGTGTCTTCAAAGGGAGCTATACCAGCCAGATTCAAAGGTTTCCACTTCTACAACTACGGGCCTGTCATGGACACCATGATGGGAATGATGATGCCGTTACTGTCAAAGAAATTCAAGGAAAGGGTAAACATAGCTGAAATCACATATATTTCATTCTTTGATTTATTGTATCGAATTTGAATACAATATGCATGTTTGCAGGATGTTAAAAGTCAAAAGTATACAATATTTTATTAGAAAAAGAATAAATTGTAATGGGGAATAGACGATTTCTTCTTACAATTTTAGAGAAACCTTTACTTAGGTTTATTCTTTTATAGTATGATTGTAATATTTGTAAATTATATCTACATTAGTTAAATATATTTCTTTTTTTTTTTTTTAATTAACTTATTCAGATGTTTCGACATGGAAATAACCTGGAGAAAATCTACGAATTGGTTCCCATGGAAATGCTTCCTGAAGAGTACCTTCCAGACGATTACGACGGACCAAATGCCGGAACCGTTCGACAACTTATAGGTCCGTTATGTTCAAATCCCGCGCTTGTAATTTAGCATATTATTATTTTATAATCTTTGTACCCTTGTGATTTTAAGGTTATGTATCTTTATTCTAAACACATACAATTTTTGGAACTGATTTTCAGCCGAATATGTACGTGTATTTTATATCTTACAAGTCTGTTTCTCATTCTAACCAAAGGAAGGATTACATTATTTCTGAATCTTACGGAAATCAAAACACCTCCTCCACATTAATGCAATATTGTAGAAAATTCCATGTGACATATTTTTTGTGTAATTCACAGAAAAACTGAAGATAGAGCTGAGGGACCCAAAGTTTGTAGATCACGCAAAGTACATATCTCACGAGAAGTTTTGTCTGGACGAGAGTTTACGGATCACTGATGTGCCCCAGTCCTCCTTCCGAAAACTGAATTTAGACTGATAACAGGCGTTCGGCGAATCTGTCTTGACCACTTTTTTTTACAACACTAAATACAAAACATTATCCACTGATGGGAATTTGTCACTTTTTAAACCTGAAACTTGTAAAAGGGCAAAATATTAGTATGTGTCTCTAGGTTATGAACCTCAACCAGTATCCAGGCACTCTGAGCGTCGGACTATCTTATAACACGTTCTATATAATGACACAGTATACTGCATGGGTACATGTGCCTTCATTTGATAAGGTCAAAATTGTGCCTGTGACATAAATAAAGCAAGGGATTCACTAAAAATAGAAGTGTCATAAGAACGGCTCGACAAAGAGTTAGCAGTGTCATGCACTCTGTGAAAAATGATGAGGACTAACTTCCCCTTGGATCTTGTATCAGTATGTATGTACAGTGACCAACAAAAGTAAATAATAATAAAATCTATTCAACGTTAAAATACAAATATTTAGAATAATCAATATTTATCAACACACGGATTATAAAACCATTGCTGAGGCCGTTATTTTTTTAACGTTTAGAGCATGGTTTGATGGAAGGTAACTTGACAGTGAAAAAGCTCAATTTGTACAACTTTATACGGCAGGGCTTCCACGGAGTACTTAATTCTTATATTTTCCTATGAATGGTTTTCCTTTTTTTATTCCCTGTTATTTTGTAGATTTGCACATGTAATACTACCTGGTGCAGTTATAGAAGTAAAGGTATATATAGTTCAATTAAACAGACCTTTAATTGCTGCCTGTAGAACTGATTGTTATCGAATTTAAGTAATCAAGTAAAACACGATTGTGCAGTGAAAAAATCCTATATTTGTCCTATGTTTCCCCTGAAAATTCCGATAAACTGCTGTATTTTTTCCTCAAATGTTCCTTTTTAATTCCCATGTATTTCTTCAGCGGTTTAGCGGAAGCCCTTTTTTTGGAGAAAGGTTAAAAAATTAATTTATATAGTGAACATATTAGCAGACATTAAACCCGTTCACTAATGGGTCGATAACATTCTAGTTCCAGGTTAGTTTTTTTTTATATGAAAACTAAATGAGTATATCAAAAAGTTTGAAGAGCTACAAGGCATCATTCATAGAAAGAGAGGCATTTCATAATATACTGGTGTAATGAATACCGTTCCTGTCTTTCAGAACTCTACAAGAATATTAAGTCAACAAATCTAAATATCAAAGATTTTATCAGCAAACAATTTTTTATACTTTAATAAGGTCCCAGTTCAAAACAATGTATACTTTAACAAAAATAATCTGAATGGCTCGTGTAAATTTATTCTGGGAGTGTCATGATAACCGACAGGTATACGAATGTAGCCATTACAAGGTTCGCAAAACATATCTGATTTAAGAACTGAAATAGGTAATGTATAAGTAGAGAAATGCTTATGTATATATCAAATAACAAATGAGCATATAGATAACATATATCTATTGTCATATTCAACAAATCTTAAACACTCGTGCATAGCTACTTTTGCCTGTTTGCGTCTTTCCCGCTTACTTTCGTGTTTATGTTTACTTTTGCACAATATATTTGTAGATTTGGCTTATAATATAGGAAGTAATAAAGGAGTACAGAAAATAAAATATCCATGGTGTATTTTCCGTCAGGTACTTTTTAGTAAACCCGTTTCGAAGTGTAATGACTGTTAAAAAGTTTATTACGGGCCTTCATTCTCGTCGCACAAAGTACCTTTACTAGATGGTTATTTCATTTTTTTTCGCAGACACTTACTTATTTCAAGGTGGACAAAGTGTCGTCAGATTTTTATTCAGAAAGATCTGAAGAACAAAAGCCTAGCTTAGAATTCTTTTATATACTACTTCAGTGTTCAATTAAAGAAGCTTCTCTACCTACCAGACTATTTATAGCAGGAGAGATTCATCTACAGAAACAACGAATGTAGACACTGCTACTATCAACGAAAACAACGTATATATTTCACAATGGCAGATATGGCAAGAAATTTTTATTTCTTGAAAAATGTGAGTAATTTATTTTAACACGTGTATATCAGCTGCAACCCATCCAGTTTCAATTGTTCTATAGGTATCCTATAGGTAAGGCATGTTATCACCAGAACTCTCTCTTTTCTGTCTATACAAAGTATATACTGTATTAAAGTATTCTCAAGTAAATCCACCGATAAACACAGAAAACTGCCGGCATGCCAAAATACCGCAGAGTCCAATTTAAAATATAATGGTATAACATTAATCATAATCAGTGATTGTATATATACGGTGCAGTATAAATAGTTCAAAAATAATTAGGGCCCTGCTTGACAAGGGATGCCCTATAGTGATCACCGTGTCAGTCCGTCCTACCGTCCTTCCGTCCGTCCGTCCTTCCCTATTTCCGTCCTTCCGTCAGTGACACTTTCTTTCGCGCGCGATAACTCAACAACAACATAATGCAGCTTTTACAAATTCACAGGAACGTTTGGTACCTATGAGGGCTCCAGACCTGTTGAATTACAGATCTGTCGGAATTCTAATATGGCCGCCACTGCCCGATCGATGATTTTCTTTCGCGCATGATAACTCAACAATATCCTACTGCAGCTCTCCGAAATTCACAGGGATACATGGTACCTATGACGGCTCTAGACCTATTAAATAACAGACCTGTCGAATAACAAAATGGCCGCAACAGCCCAATCGCTGATTTTCATTCGCGTCCGATAACCCATGCCCAAGAACAACCTACTGCAGCTTTTCCAAATTCACAGGGATGATTGGTACCTATAATGGTACCAGACCTGTTGAATTACAGACCTGTCGGAATTCCAATATTGCCGCCACAGCTCAATCGGGGATTTTCTTTCGCGCGCGATAACTCAACAACAACATACTTCAGCTTTCCCAATTTCACAGTTATAATTGGTGCCTATGACGGCTCTGAACCTATTGAATTACAGACTTGCTCAAAATCAAATATGGCTAACAGACTACATTCGGTGATTTTCTATAGCACACCTTATTTCAGGCACTTGTTTTTAAATATCATTTGATCCAGTAGGATTTTCCCCTCATGCATATTGATAAAAACCTGTTTCTGTCTGTCATATTTTCAAATAATTTTTCACCCATATATAAACTTGTCCAGCACTAGCATAAACGCGGGGCCCTCTGAAGATCATAGTCTGACCACATCTAGGTTTTTACTATCTGCATGTACAATTTTACGGTAAAGGTGTAAAGTTTGAGCGGCCATTTAGAAGTTAAATACGAAATCATTATAAAAATTATGAATTTTCTGATTGGACTTGACATTTTTATTAAACAGAAATGTATGGTTGTTACATATATTGATAGAACCAAAAAGGGCCTTTCCAGAGAATTTTCATTATAAAGATTCGTTGAATAGAAACCAAGATATTAACAATTAAGTTACCCGTACCCCTGATCATTTTCCAGCTCGAACGGTCAAGCGTTGGTTACAAAACGGTCAGTTGCAGAAAACTCATATCACAATACTCCACCCCCCACCCCCTGTAGCAATGCTGTTGAGGTATCAAGCTACCATAATATCAAGTGAAACGTTGGTTGTGTGATTGGTTGCACGATTTAGTTAATTTGAGCAACAGAAATTAGTTCCCGGACTATACAATGAACCGATCCCGACTGTCCGATACCAGAGATCGTGTCAATTTATCACGGCCGACCTGACCGCAGTAAGATATAAGATAGATCCTGCCCGGCTCTGGCCGTTTTACTCGCTCGCAGAACGATTGGATGTGATTTTATGACGAATTAATTTTGTCTAGAAGGAATAATTCAACAAAATTACAGCGGATTGTCTCCTTTGCCTACCAAATTGGACGATAATAAAGAAATACGACAATCGCGAGTCCGACAGATTTAGAGGACAGACCAAAAACTGAGGAAATTTAATTAGTTTTCTTCCTGGCTAAAAAATACCCCTGAACAGACACTCTCGTTCTTTATAAGTCCTGAGTAATAGATTCGTATTTAGGTGTTTCATACTTTCCAGATACCGGCCTGTTACGCTGAGCAGTTAATATCGGTTAATATCAGCGACCTGACTGAGATGTATGATTAATGAGCGGCTAGTAGCAGCAGGGTAAAGGAAGGTAAGTTTATTGACATTAATCACAATAGTTTTGATATTAATACTGTAAATATTTCGTCTTATATTTGAATATTATAAGCTCGAATAATGTCATAGCCTCGTTTGCCAGTGATTTATCTGCTTGTGAAATAAATTCAACAAAACAAACATTTGACGCGAAGACAGTCACCGAAATCATATTTTCTCTGTTCATTTTGTTCCCCGTGATAAAACAGTACTTGTATATGCCTGTTATGTTTTACGGTTTTACAGCTTCAAAAAGAGGGTGAAAGATACAAAACAAACCTGGTCCGATGTGTGTACACAAGAACGAGCTGAAATTTAGTGTAAACGAGAAATCTTTAGAATATATAAACAAAGGCAAATTTTTTCTGGCTTGCAAATTAGATGGTGCTGAGCAGCACAAGAAGTATTCCTGTGAAGAAATAACAATTTTTGTAATTCAAAGAGATCCATCACATGTATTTATCTACAAATACAGGATTCTTGCTCCGGTACAAACGGGTGGCTAAGTTTAGTCAGCTGAAAGCTCGCGAAATGATCGAAAAATTCATCACGTAGGAAAACGAAAATTCCTGAATGGTTCTCGAATATGGATCCAATGGAGAAATATTACGACAACATGTGTCATATGGGGTGAGTAATTGACTATAGAATAAGAGAAATTGTTCTTAATAATTTCTTTTCGTTCTTCAGTAAGCTTCCTTTCGATGCGAATTTCCATGAATTTGGCTTTTTAAATGGAGGGGCTTCACCATATAACGTTTTCGCGAGACATCTTTTTAACGCTTTACTCTGGGGTTCATGCCCATAAATTACAAATGGTAGATACTTAGCTAGTCCTCAATGAACAAAAAAGAATAAAAAAAAAAACCGGACATCTCTGTGTTTGTAACCCTTCGAGAATCGATAAAATCCGTAGTTTCCTCCCACTCTGCACCTTAATGAAAATTTCAATGGGAAAGGAACGTGAAGAGGCGGAAGAATGTGACAGCTGATGGTTTTATCAGTTTTGTGCAAGAGTCAGCGGTTTACATGTTAGCTTTACGGAGAAAGAGCTCTACATTTTGGGTTCGTAATTTATTTAAATTTTGTGTTGTCTTGCATACTTAACACTTCACCGAATTTCATCATGGGTGTTACAAGAGACAATTTTTATCTCAAGCTGATCCACTCCTTATTCTTTCACAGTAACCCTGTAAAAAAAAGTAAATTAAGCCCCCCCCCCCCCCCCGGAAGTGGAGGCTTATATAGGATTGATGAGTTTACCTTTGAGCTTAATATGATATTAGTCACAGGTCACAGATTGGCACTTATATTTATTTTTGTCTTAAACTAAATTCACTACATACAGAGAAAGCCATTTATGAATATTATTCATAATAATGTGATATCCTTATAGTCTTCTCACAGTGAATTTTCACTTTTGCAGTTCGCTGTATACTTGATTATTCAAAAATGTCTTCCGATAAATGAAACCATGATAAATTTTCTCATGCAACACTGGTTCAGAGACGCTCGCATGTCCTAAACAAATAAGCTGACGTAGTTAATATATTAACCTTATCGTGGTGTTATCGGTAATGGCCTATACCTGCCCGCGGGAGCAAAGCACGGCAAGTTAATGTATAGTGTATATCATATCTGTCCCGTGTGTTGTTAACCAAACTGGATGGTGTATGCTGGACTATATAATGATCACAAATAAACAGTAAAACCCACCTTATTTCTACCTGGTAACTCATTTCTTCGGCCATAAACAAGTAAGTAAATTAACATTTCAAACTTAATGTAGCATGCGTTTACTTATGAAATTTATAAGAGCAGGTAATTGAAGGTGATTAAGAAAAAGTTTTCTTTCACTACCTGAAGCAGAAGTTCATGACATTCTATCAGAGACTAATTGAACATATAGTGGACCCAACACATTAATCGAACATTGATTCATCATATATTTGCCAATGTGTCATCCATAAGATTTAAAAAAATAAAAACCGAAGTAGATTCCCTTTTGGTTTTTGTATTTATTTGAATAACAGGAGTTTTCCTTTTGTGGTTTCAATGTATGATTTTCAACCAGAAAAACTCCAAAGTTCATTTATGACATTGCTAAGATAAATGTATCAACATTGTAAAATATTTATATAGTTTTAAAAACCAATCTCAGCATACCACATATTTCTCAAAGTGGAGTTTAATCAATTATATTAAGGGTTGAGTATGGTTGCCTCTATCGAGTTTTAGAAGATTTTTGTAAAATGATAGCCACTGTTTTAATGATCAGATTTATTTATAAATATTTGTAGTTGAACGGTAAGCGTAATACTATTTTCTTGATTCATTAGGTATAAACATGTGTGATGAATACGTGTGCACCTTAGACGAGCCGAGTCAGAGGCGGTCACGTGAGGAGCTCCACGAGGATCCGGCACAGAGACAAGGCGCTATAGATACACTGAGAAAATGGCTGGTGGAGAGCGCGCCTCACATAAAAAGTCCTACAGGTACGGGCCAGCTAGTCACGGTTCATTTGAATACTTGGGCAAATATGATTTGAAAATCATTCATTAATTGAAAGGTCCGGAAATCAGTGCTATACCGGCTCCGTCTAATGGAGAATTTAATGAAAAAGAAATAAGAATAATATTAACAAGGAAAAAAAATAGCCATTTAATACTTGGAGTATGAAACAATGAAACTGCTTTCACAGCTATAAAAACAACTTAATAAAATAAAAAAATTTTTTTAAATATAATTACTAAATAATAATGGAGAAGATTGATATACTACATGTATAAACAGTGTATTATATCGTAATGAAACAGAAAAATTTCCTCCGGCTATGATTCTGAGGTACTCTTAATTTGCGGGAACGGGCCAGCTCGTCACGGTTCATTTGAATACTTGGGCAAATATGATTTGAAAATCTCAACTTAAAAGGATGGGCAGGAAATCAGTGCTCTACCGAGCTCCTTCTAATGGAGAATTTCGAAGAAAAAGAAATAAGAATAATATCTTAAGATAAAAATAGTCACTTAATAGTTGGAGTGCGAAATACGGAAAAAAATGTATGAAAGACTACCCGTTAAATAAACTTACCTGTCCAGTAAGACCACCCTTGAGTGAACCGGAAGCATTCACGTTGGTTATAAATGACCTATCTATTAAGACCACTTTGAAATAAGACCATTTTTGGCAAGTCCCCACGGATGGTCGTATTACACAGGTGTCTCTGTATTTGTAATCGACAATTTACAACTTTTTGTCTACAGATACGGCGTTCTTACTGAGGTACCTGCGGATGGCTAAGTTTAGTCAACTGAAAGCCCGCGAGATGATCGAGAAGTTCATCACGTGGAAAACGAAGGTCCCCGAGTGGTACACAAATATAGATCCCACAGACAAGGTCTACGACAGTCTGTTAGACTTGGGGTGGGTACTCTAAATGCAGAAAACAGCTTATTTGAATAAAATATAATTAAATTTCTTTTATTTAGGTCAAACTTAGCTTTTGAAACATAATGCGAATATTAGACGGACCTAAAAGAAAACTTGCAGTAAATTGACAAACAAAGCAGTATGGTATATATATATCGTCAAATTAAAAAAAAATATATGCATAATTTGATTATTTTTGCCAAGTTCAGTCACTTGACGTTTGTTATAGTTGACATTTTAAGTACATATTGGTTATGTTAGATTATTACTATTATTTTTTATTATTATCATAATGCAGGTTTATTATCCCGTTGCCCGGCAGAGACAAACATGGCCGAAGAGTAGTCCTGGTCAGAGAAGGTATCTTTAGAGAGAAGATCAGAAAACGACAAAAAGTTTTAATCAATATACCGTATGCCGTTATACTTTGAAAGTTACTATAGTTAGGCCAGTTACAAGTTTACTCTGATAATTATCTCTTTGTTTTTTTCTAGCAGCAGCAATACATTTCCTTCAATATTTTAAAAGTGAATGTTGCCTCGATTACAAGCATAGAACTACTTTCACTTTCGCTATAAGATTTGATATATTTTAATTGAGAAATATTTAGGTTATATATTAAAAAAATATTTTATTTAACGACTTGAAAATAATCTGCGAACTCATCCTTAGGCATACGCATAGACATTGCATTTATTTGTATAGTAAAACAATGTTTATCAGTATGAACAAGACAGAAGGTCTGATATGTTTCTCTTTTCTTAATTTTACTGTCAGGGGTATATTCAACTAAAATGACTAAGTCGGAAAAGGACACACTATTTAAGGCCACGAACATGGTTTTTAACTGGCTTCTGTGGGATGAAAACGTTCAGGTGAACGGGATAGTGTACATCATGGACATGACAAAGTTCACAGCCAAACATATAGCGGTGTGGGGCATCGAGGATATCCGGAGATTTACCAATATGTGGCAGGTATGCGCGCATGCGCAAGTTGTGCAAATCATCCTCGTTTTATATGACAATCTTAGGTTTCTCTTCAGGTCAACCCGCCATAATTATGATACACCTTAACTATATATTTTGATTTAATTGATTAACGGTCAAACTTGTTTATCTACTAGTGGTAAAAGCCTGATATGTTAAAACGCTGTCTTTGACTGGTTGGGAAGGAATCTTGTTGATTATTAAATACTGGTGAATTGCGAAATAACTTTGTTGATGTGCATTATTTTGTCGTGTCTTTGATCGTGTCTTTAAAGGGAGCTATACCAGCCAGATTCAAAGGTTTCCACTTCTACAACTACGGGCCCGTCATGGACACCATGATGGGAATAATGATGCCATTACTGTCAAAGAAATTCAAGGAGAGGGTAAACCGATTTTCAAGCAGAGCATTCCGACTACTTCTACCAAATATTGAATTCAATATTCGGGTCTTGAATTTGTGGTGTTTGAATATTGAGACAATAGCTCATCCAAGTCAAATTTAATTTTTGTAAACAATGTGTCTTATTTTTCAGATGTTTCGACATGGAAATAACTTGGAGAAAATCTACGAATTAGTTCCCATGGAAATGCTACCTGAAGAGTACCTTCCTGACGATTACGACGGACCAAATGGCGGAACCGTTCGACAGCTAATAGGTCCTTTATTTCTTAAAGTCTGTAGTACAATTCAGATGTTTATGTTATTTACATCCAGTTACATCTTACAAATCTTTTTCTTATATTAAACAAAGGAAGGTATACATTGAATCTGAATCGTACTAAAAACAAAACGTCTTCCTTACAATAATGTAATATGACTTTTTTTTCTGTGTAATTTACAGAGAAACTGAAGAAAGAGCTGAGGGATCCTAAGTTTGTAGAACACGCGAAGTACATATCTCACGAGAAGTTCTGTCTGGACGAGAGTTTACGGATCACTGACGTGCCCCAGTCTTCTTTCAGAAAACTAAATATAGACTGATATCAACTGTTTAGCGATTTTTTCTTGAAAATTTCTTATAAATCAGCACTATATACATGAACGTAATGGGTAACAGTATCCATTGACGGGAATGCGATAGATTTTTACCTGAAACAATATATTTGATAACAGGGTAGTTACTATGTTTCTATTACCCAGGAGCTTTTGTCAAACAGAAACTCCTTCATATTACCTGTACATAATGACAGGCTGATATTAATCCGAATACTGTTTCCAGGTTTATGCTGTACTTCTTTATGTTACTGGAGAATTATCCGATATTCCTGGCATGCAGAGATAATTAAGACATAAAGCTCTATGTTTTGTTGAGGATCCTGGATTAGTGACACATATCATTCATTTTTTTCACAAGAGCCAATTTTTTTTCACTTTCGATAAGAGATCAGCCTTCTGATGGGATGCTCTATAAAGTTTGTTTAGTTGGAATTTTTGCAATTTGCAATTACCGTCTGACGTGTTTATATTCCATCTTTAACGGTACTATGTAAGCAAATCGAATTGAGAATTTTCGTGGGTTTTAGGCAGTAAGTAGCTATTGTACAGTATATGTGAATACGTGTGTACTGTGAACACCATCCAAAAAAAAAATTTACTAATTTATAATTCGTATTAAAACACTTATCTCATGATATGTTTATTTTATTTATTATAATTGCCATGCTAAGGCCCAGATTGAATCTGCCTGGTAGGTTCAGATACACAAAATACCTGATTACCTATAAATACATATTCGCTACCGTGCCCTTTTTAAATAAACAGTTACAGTACATCGTTTAAGAAACATTTGTACAATCGTCCAAAGTTTCCTAATTAATATTTAGAAAGACGGAAAACTGATAAATGTAAAAAGATCAAACCAACAACAAAATAATTGGTTATATTTAGTAGATGTAACATAGAACAAGGAGTCCTGTTTTACCAACATCATTTGATCTCAGGTTTAGGCGACTGCAGAAAGGACCAGGTCCCTAAATGTATTGGAGAAAATGATAATCACGAACGGCCACACTATGGTATAGGTAAACCATAAACAATAACGATAGTATATCATACCAACAACACAACCAACAAACATAGGGGGATTTTCCATGCTGTATTTTGGCTGAAATACCAGTATATCGGTTTTAAAAAGTGTGATAGTAATGAAAAAATTAAAAAGCGTAATTTCCAGGCATTCTGAGCCCGGACTATGCTATAACCGTTTTTCGAGTTGTACGACGTTCTATATAATGACCTAGTACTAGGTACATGTGCCATGTAGTGTTCTACATTTGATAAGCTCAATGCTGTCTTTTGGTTTATTGCTAACCTTATATATATATATATATATATATATATATATATATATATATATATATATATATATATATATATAGTGCAAGTTCACATAAGGTGATGCCACTATCGGAACCTATATGACTGTGACATAAATATAGTAAGTGACAGGAATACACTGTTAAAAAGCATGATAATTATTTTTTCCCTTTGTGTCGGGCAAACGCGGTTTATACATTTCACCTACGGTCATGAGACTACGCATTAGCTCTTGCATGTCTGATTATAGTTAACATGCTGCTTATACGGGTGGTTCATCTCGTTATTCCACCGATTTTATTTCCTAATTCGAAGCCAATCTGCATAGATGCGGTATTTACTAGGCCTGTGAATTGTAAGGACCCATTGAATCAATTCAATTCTCGATTCTTCAACTTCGATTCAATTCTTATTTAAGTAGTAAATTTCCGACTTTAAATAAATAAAAATGAAAGCAATTTGACCAAAATGGATGTTAGCAAATTAATCAAAGAAAAGGAAAATATAGTATACCCCTGTTTGTCAATGCCATATATGTCTATGTGAGTTGAGATGTATGGCACACACGCGATGAAGAGCTTCGACATCGTAAACTGCTCCGTCTAATTTGAGAGTTCACAGAGGACTTCGGGATGGTAATGCAAAAATAAAAAAAAAAAAAAAAAATCATCAAAATGAATCGATTCAGAGGATACTAATCGATTACAATTTAATCGAGGGTTTGCAATTCAATACATCGATTCTTCAATGCATTGTTACCCTCTTAATATTTCTACTCCTTCGGTAAGGTGCGAAATGCCATGACCTGATAATTCGGGGGGGGGGGGGGGGGAGGGGGACACAAATCTGCCAAGCATATTCATTCGTCAAAGAGAATAGTATCTGCAGAAAATCAGGAATACGTGACTCCAAATGATGAACCGATTTCGACTGTCCACTGACTATAAACGAGACAGTCAGCAGATGACCTGCCTCGCGAATGACCCGATTTTAGTCGGCTAGAGTCTAGAAATATCGGACCGATTCTGTCGGGTTTTGGCCATTTGGTGACCAAAGGACCCGACTTTTAGCGATTAATTTTTTTTTTTTTTTTTTTTTTTTGGGGGGGGGGGGGGGGGGTCGAAAAATACGACGATCGCAAGTCCGACAGATTTCGCGGACAGAACAGAATCTGAGGATATTTCGTTAGAGATTTTCCGGCTAAAAAATACCTCTGAACAGACACTATCGTTCTTTATCAAACATTCTATAAGTGATGTTTAAATGTTTCTATCGTACACTCAGTCCAAAGAGTAACAGAGTCAGCTATATATGTATAGTCCACTAATATAAGATATACGACGGTGAAAGTCCGTATACGGGCGCTGCATGGTCCCAAGGTTGATATCTAAAGTTATTAATCCAAAATATTGATATGCCTTACTAATACCTTATAGCCTGACTGTGTATGTAATATCACATGCATGTTGAGCCTGACCATCATGCCGGATGGACAGACATGTACGTGGGGTTGTAGAGAGTAATATATACCCAGTGTCTTAAGGATCCGTTCATGGTAACAACATAAGCTGATATGTGAGATCGCATCTTGTATCATGAATCATCAGATATAATGGACCATTATCTGATCTTGTAAGTTGTATAACTCTGATGCAGAATAGATTCCTTGTGCACAGCGACCTGGTTGACGTGTCATCTATATATTATGGCATAACTTTGGATGAGCGGATAGTAGCAGCAGAGAAAAGGTTAGTTTTTTTTATATTAATAATAATAGTTTTGATATTAAAACTGTAATTTGTTCGTCTTATATTTGAATAGTACGAGCTCGAATAATGTCACAGTCTTGTTTGCCAGTGATATATCTGCATGTCAGATATACATATAAGTCTTTAGTTGGACGGTATGACTGGTGCAGTGGTAATTCACTTCTGGTAGTAGAAGAAATGAAGCAGAAATGAAGTAGATTGTAGAAGAAATGACCCCTTTATGATTCCTGTTAATATAAGTAGCAATATTGCTAGAATATTGAAAGAAAGAGGTAAACCACACAACAGACATACAAATTCCTGATATCTAATACAGAATGTAATTTTTTGAGCAGTTTGGATTATCATGCTCCAACTCTCACCGAGTTAAAACTCCCTACAGCAGTAGGAATGAAGCAGAAATGTAGTAGATTGTAGTAGAAATTACACAAGCAGCAATATTGCTAGAATGTTGAAAGACAGAGGTAAACCAGACAAAAGACAGACAACATTAACTCATTACTAACACAGAATGTAAACCTTTTTTATTATCATGCTCCAACTGACACCGAGGTTAGGCCACGCTTGATCTAGATCACTCTTAGCAAAATATTTCATTTCAAATGAGTCCTCTGGTATTTGGAAGGTTGAGAGATGGGTGACAACAGAGACGACTACGTTTGTACACTGGACCAGGCCAGCGTGAAGCGGGCACAAGAGGAACTAAACGAGGACCCGGCACAGAGACTTGGGGCTGTACAAACACTCAGACAGTGGCTGAAGGAGAGCGCGCCTCATATAAAATGTCCCACAGGTGAGTTCATACCACACCTGGGTAACTGCGCCCTCTACTGGTAGTTTCGAAGACTTGCTAAATTAACTGACCTCCGCATTCCTAAAAGACGTTTAATATCTGATAGATCTTATGGATATTCTCGTCATTCTCGACCGAGGAGGATTATTAGCATAAATACATTTGTACCAGTTTCCAAGAAACATGTAGAAGAGTGGGACGTGTGCCAGAAAGGTCATATTAAACATTGATGCCGATCCGGTTAAAGGATCTTGTACTTTATATGTTTATCAAAAGTGCTGTACATATCGAGAGCACAACAGTGTGCCTTAACGCATCTAGTTAGATTTGCTTCTTAGTTCTCTCGTTTATTCAAGTATCTCGCAAGATCACGTTTTACCAAAAGTGGGCATTTTTCCGTTTTTTTTTTTTTTTTATGCTGGTAGGGACTAAAATATTCATTTCTTTAATAAAAAAAAGTACGGTGATAATCAGTTATAAAAGCATTATACAAATTAATACCACAAAACAAACATTGGACGCAAAGACAGTCACCGAAATCATGTTTTCTCTGTTCATTATGTTCTCCGTAATAATTCAGTACATAAATATGTCTGTTATTTTTTACGGTTATACCGCTTCAGCATCTCAGCGCCATCTTCCTTTTATTCAGTGAAATACATTACTTGTCAAAGTCACCTTTACACCGGATAATTCCGTGTTTGGGCCTAATGTGAAGTATGCGGGGTAAGATACAAAACAAACCTGGTCCGTAGCGTGTACACTAGAACTGAAATTGAGTGTTAACGAGAAATCTTAAAAATATATAAACAAAAGCAAATTGTTTCTGGCTTTAACACTAGATGGCGTTGAGCAGCTAAAGAAGTATTCCCATGAATAAATAACAATGCTTGTCAATAACCTCTCTACAGATACAGGATTCTTGCTCCGGTACTTACGGGTGGCTAAGTTTAGTCAACTTAAAGCCCGTGAAATGATTGAGAAGTTCATCACGTGGAAAACAAAAATTCCTGAATGGTTCTCGAAAATGGATCCAATGGAGAAATATTACGACACCATGTGTGATATGGGGTGAGTGATTGATTATAGATATTAAATAATTGTTCTTTATAGGTTTTGTTGTATTTCCATAGGCTTCTTTCCATGCGAATTAAAGCGCTGAATTTGGCTTTTCCAAATGCACCGAAACAGCGGGGGAGTACCATTTAACGCTTTCGCGGGACATCTTTTCATCGCTTTACTCTGACGTTCACGCCCATAAATTATAAATGGTAGATGACTTACCTAGTCCTCAAAGAACAGAAAAAAGATACCTCTGTGTTTGTGACCCTTTGAGTTACGATAAAAACCTTAGGGAAAGTGAACGGAATGTGGAAAGGCGAAAGAATGTTTATGACGCTGATGGTTTTATCATTTTTATGCAAGAGCCAGCGCTATACATATCTGCTGAACGAATAAAGAGCTGTACATTTAGGCTGTTGTTATTATATATTTGATTATTATTATTATTATAATTATTATTTCAACTTTTATAAGGTTGGTCATTCCACTACCAGGGCGCGATAAACAAGGCCGAAAAGTGATATTATTTCGTGAAGGTTAGTGTTAAATTATGAATATGGCTGTTATTCTTTGCTCCACGAAGGAGTTTTCATGTAGAGCCATTACTTATCGCTAAAGGTACACTCGCGTCATACAAAAGTGATAGAACTAAGTAAGTTTACCTTGTTTCATAATATATATATATATATATATATATATATATATACACACACACACATATACATATATATATATATATATATATATATATATATATATATATATATATAACAAATGGGAGTGCCGTGTGATAGCATCTGAAATGAAACCTTAAGTTAAAACTGATCTTTTTTTAGAACACATTGTTCTAAACACTCTAAAGGTTTATAATAAATGGAGATTTGTGATTCATTGTACCTTTTTACTAACAATTAATTTCTTAACTCTCTGGTAACGTTTGGTTCATTCTAGCGTGATACTGAGAGTCTGTTTTATACATACAATATCTAGGCGTGGAGTCCCCCAAAATGACGGTGTCTGAGAAGAACCAGATGTTCAGAGCCATGAACTGTATTTTCTTTTGGCTGCTGATGGACGAGAACGTCCAGGTGAACGGGCTGGTGTATCTACTGGACCTGAGCAGATTCACCGCCAAACACCTGACCGTGTGGGGCCCTGATGAAATACGACGCTCCACCAAGATCTTCCAGGTAAGCATGTCACAGGACACAGGTTTATCTATACCTGTGGCAGACCGGGCTAACTTTGTTAACCCGTATTTCAATGAAAACGGCCCCCAATCTCACTGCCCAACAAAAAAAAACGACCGAGCATTTTGATATAGAAATAAATTCATCAATCCCTATAAGCCTGAAACGAGGCTTACATATAACCGCACCGATTGACTTTGTAACGACAACTCACTGCACGCAGAGCGGACGATGGGACCGGACAGGACTGAGAGTCCTGTGTAGTCCGCCGCCATCTTTCCCGGTCCGGTCCTGGAGGGGTTGGGCACAGAGCGAACCGAACCGGATCGTTTTATTTTACTCTGTTACTCAAACATGCTTTTCGCCGGTTAATTAATTATTTTGTTTCAAATATTATTAATAACAATCGAAAAAATGAATGGTATATATATATATAATATATATATATATATATATATATATATATATACACACACTAACACATATATTATATAAAATTATTATATACACTTTTTGACCAGTTTTATATATATATATATTTATATATATATATATATATATATATATATATATATATATATATATATATATATATATACTGGTCTAAAAGTGTATATAGTTATTTAATTTACGATAACTTCACCTTTTATCATAAATGAGGGCTGGCATGTTACCACATTCGAGCCTCAACAAGATTATATACGTTTCATATATGTCATTTCACATAAAGAACATATCAACAATGGTAACTGTATTGTGCTGTAACGCATTTGCCTTATATCACATCACTCTAAATTTTTCTGCATATAAATAGATAAATATATTTATATGCAATACCACTGGGTAATATGTTTGAGCATCTATGAAAACGATGGCCAATGCTCGACATAATTATATGTTTGGTTGTTATTGTTATATTGAACGACAATAACAAGTTAATCCATTATGCGTTATTGATTGGATGGTAGGAGATAACTTTTTTAGCAAGTGTTTCAATGTATAACTAAAGAGGACACCTATTTCTTTTTATCATCCACGTAATTACCTTTTCTTTATTCGCCAACTTCAAATTTGTATACGTTTATCATGTGATTTATAGATCTGCTCTAATGGGTCAATGATAAACGCCCGATCCGCCCGATATAGTCCTGAAACTCCCGCAAACAGAGCGGACTCAAACGAATCGGACCGGACTAGTCAGGACCAGTCCTGAAATATAAAAAAAAATATTCCAGTCCGATCTGATCGCGTCTCGTCTCGTCCGCTCTGGGTGTGGGCTACTAAAATTATGTTTTTATAATTATAGGGTGCGCTCCCAGCAAGGTTTAAAGGATTCCACTTTTACAACTATGGACCAGTTTTGGAGACTGTGCTGGGCATCATGATGCCACTACTATCGAAGAAGTTTAAGGAAAGGGTATATAAAGAACATTTTCTCGATTTTGCATGAGTCGATGACGGATTTCATTATTCTTTGTTTCACTTCAGTGAGTTAGCACTGGAACAGTACTGATCACAGAAATAAAACATTTCCAGGTTCATTTGTATAGGTAAAATTTACTTGATATCAAAGCAATATTTCTGTTCCTTTTCACGTGAATTCATGTATAGTATTATATGATATTATGCAACCTCCAAGAAACATGTAATCACAACCCTATCAGTTACCGGGTAACATACTGGATTATTATTATATTATTAGACATATTTAGTTATCAGCAGTTATGTCCTAATTATTTTTAAAGTCTATTTTTATTTACATACTTGTTATCAAAAAGATTTAAGGATAGATTAATTTATATCTACCGTGATATATACTGTATTTATTGTCTCCTGGTAAGATTTTTGTCTATCTCTTTATCAGATAGTTCGACATGGGAACAACTTGGAGAAAATTTACGATTTGATCCCCATGGAGATGCTTCCGGAAGAGTATCTTCCCGACGAATACGAGGGGCCAAATGCAGGGACAGTTCAACAGCTGAATGGTCAGTGAGCTAAGATATGATTATAACCAAATTAATATTCCTGTCACTAAAGGACCGTGTGGAAAACTACATAAACGATTAGAGGAGCTCTGTTATCATTTGCAGTCGTTGCAAATTTATGTTATGCAATCGAGGCGAATATCAGGCGTATACTAGTTAAACATTGGAACTGGTAATAGACATAAAAAGGGCCTAAGACACGGGACGTCATGGGCGTAGTCCAGAACTAGACGCTGACGGGCCTTATAAACACATTTGATTAATATTATAAAAAAATATCAACAAAGCCACACGACCAATTTACAGAAACCAATCATTTATTTTAAACAAGTAACAGATAAAAATATAAGAAAACGCTTGATGCTCCCTAAAGAAATATATATGTATCTGCCAAAACTAAAACAGGTTTGAATATTCATACATGGGTTACAAATCCCTAAACTGTCAGAAGTGCAGTTGATTAACGGTTTCTGACATAAAAAGCAACATTTTTATGGAAGGACAAACAGTAAACTGGTACCCTACTCTATTATAAACCTGGTTTAGCGGGTAACTTATCAGCTAATAGATTTGACTCCAACAAACCCCGGACAGCAGTGTCGTACTCTTGAGAGTCCGAGTCTGCGCAGTGTGCACCGTCCACTAGGGGGCGCGGCAGGGACTTGAAACAAACGCACCATATTCTTGGCAAAATGTAAAGACCAATTTATTTTGGCAAAGTTTAAACATAAAGCCACAAACTGCCTGTTCGACTGGCATTCTGACCCGGTGTTCACTACAGTACAGTTGTTAAATTATAGGAATAGGCCTGTAGAGGAGAAGGATTTGCTTTCATTTAATCTTAATCATACACTTGGACTGATGTACTCTAGCTGTGTCATGGTTAGTATAATATGCTCTGAGATTACAGGTCGTATCCCTAATGATTTCAATCCAATCTTCTTGTAACGGTAAGTATGTTACATTTTTATACAGTTTATTTGTGATTTTTGCTGCAGATCAGCTGAAGAAAGAACTTCGGGATCCAAAGTTTGTAGAATACGTCAAGCACCTGTCTCACGAGAAGTTCTGTCTGGACGAGAGTTCACGGATCACGGACGTGCCCCAGTCCTCGTTCAGGAAACTGAACATAGACTGAACCATACGTACAGCGGACCTATCCTGGCTCCATGAATAGTATTGCAAAAACATGGACTTACAGTCAATATTCTAATTGGATGGATCACAATTTCATTATATCAACCTGGTCCATTTTTTATGTAAAGGAGTAACTTATTTGACCCACGGTATGATGCAATCCGTGACATATGTTGGCTTATTATTTAATGTTCCAACGAACAAAACTGCCAAATATATGTTTTTCTCGCTGTTTTATTTGCGAATGTCCTCTGTCCCATTACTAGACAAATTTATGAAATGATCGTAATTTTATTTGCCACATCAAGTATGAGAAATAATATGAGCAACACTAAGCTTTGAACAGTTGTCTGAGCGCATTTCAGTCGTCGCTGCCATCTAGCAGTCATGTTAAGAACTAATTGATGAAAGACACTGAGGGGGCGCACTTCAGTCGTTGTTGCTGCCATCTAGTGACCAGTTTAATATCACCTAAAAATGTCACGAACAACTGCAAATTAATTGCACTAGGCTTCCAGTAACAACAGTAACTAACAAAGATCATGTTGGAAGGTAACTAATGGCCCTAATGTCCTGCCAGGCCCTTCTTAATAATATTTGCCTCTTAAATATGTAAATAAACACCAGGCCTGCCACAAGGCTCCTAAAGAAACATAACAAATTAGTATCCAGAAAGTGTCAACGAGAACTATAAGAAAAATATGAGTAATTCACTAAACAATCGTGATTTACTCGATAACCTGCAAGTGAAGTGGTTTCACAATAAATACTGTTTTCAATGATCGCCTTTCCGCGCGCGGGTAATACCCGCCCGGATATTCAATTGCGCGATGCGCGATATTTCCGCGAGAGGTAAAATCGCACATCGCAATCATGGAAAAGGGCTTTATCCACAATGTCACACTCTGCTTTCCAAAATGTACCTTATAATCATACCAATCTAACGGTCACACATTATTTGCATAATGTACAGCTGATTCTGTATTGGTATGACTTGCATGCACAGTTCTGAAGAAAAAAGAACTGAATGTTTTCAATAAAAATACTGTTTATCGGAATCAACGCGTATGCATTAAAAATAAATGAAGTAAATACAGGAGATTAAAGCCAAAGTGCAGGAAAAAGTAGAAAATTATGGTTGACCATTATTTTCATGGAAATTATAAAAATATATAGGAAATGGAGGCGTCGTTGGAAGCCATGTTAAACCTAGTTCGGTGCAAGGATTGATCTCACGGGATTAGGGCCATGATGACAGTACCAACGAATATATGTCTCACTCTGGTCCTCCTATGTTCAAACAGTTCTTGTGTTCATTGGCAGATTTTATTAGCTATTCATGTTGTTGACAGGGCCAGTCTATGATAATGATGAACTCTCGTGTCCGTCACAGATAACCGGCAGTTTCTACATGTGCCCTGCGACGTTCCTCAGTTCACATCGCGCAGGTGACATTATAACATGGATAAGTTTCCAGGCATTATAAGCGAAGGACTATATGGCTTCTTCTTGTATTGTCAGTTCTGTGTAGAGTCCTATATACGTGTTTCGCTCATCTTCGGCTTGGTTTTATGAGATTTCGCTTTTGGGAGCAACACTGAAAATATAATAATAATAATATTAATAATAATAATAATAAATCATAATATTATTATAATAATGTATTACGTACTACATATGACTTATCAAGAATTAAGATGTAACACACTAAAGAAACATGAACTTTAATAATGATTTCGATATAAATGTTTATAACATTGAAATTATATACTTGTAAAGCAATAGGTGTTAGACACGTTCATTTTTTTTATTAAACTTTGAATATAAGTGTATTGCAATTATAGTTGAACATTTGGGGCTTTCAGTTACTGTGTTAAGCCATCCTGAGTAATGTAAATAATAAGGACAATTATATTTTTCTGTAATAGGTAAAGGATAGAGATAAAGAAATCAGACTTAAGCTCCAATTTGTAGACCTATTCACCTGTCGATCTAAGGATCAACAACACGATACCGGTGATGTTTATGTGTATCGGGAGGAATGTTGTCAGGTTATCCATCTACAAATAAAAACAAGATCCGACAGGAACATACGAAACATACTGACGTAATGAAAGTATAAGATTAACGACATCAATTCCATAAACAGCGATTGGTTTGATACTGACGATAAATTCGTTTCGATCAAATACTTGAAACGATCAGAAAATTTAATAGTCTCCAAGGTACAGAATCGAAATCAATATAAAAAATAGCAAGGGTTAAATGATAGATCCCATAAAATTAAGAAACTAAAAATGTGCCTGCAGCACTGAAGCCGCGTGGCCAGGCCAGCTTTATATAATTATAGCACAGTAGTGACCGCTATAGAACGGACATAGATTACAGAAAGCAATAGTACATATCATACTTACCTTACAGATGTACCTTTACTTATATTATGTTAAAAGTAATGAGCAAATGAAATGACAAATATTTTTGTTCGTTTTCAATGTTAAAATGTGAGCCACTTGTGTGGCATTCAAGAAAAATAAAGTACATTCTGTAGACAGTGAAAGCTGCGAAATACACCAAAGGCATGCCCGGGCTCCATGAAATCTCATTTCATTTAAGAACCCATGGCAATTTTTCATTTTGCAATGCCAAGGATCTTGACACAGTTTGACCAAAATTTTGGCCCGTCAGTTTTCAACATCCCTGAAACTATTCCACCTATATTAAATATACCGTCCTGCTCACAAACCCATGTCCGTTTCCATCTTGGACTTGGTAGAAAGCTCAGTTGATATTTAAATATAATCATTTATGATAGAATTTATCAGAAAGCTTCAGTCATCAACTCCCACCACATAGAATGTGTGCATTTTAAGATTACTTTAATGTACGGAATGCGGAATGCGTGGTCAGAAATGTATTATGTACCAGTATGGCTGTATGCATGTTTTCTTTGTGTTCCGGTCAGAAATGTATTATGTACCAGTATGGCTGTATGCATGTTTTCTTTGTGTTCCGGTCAGAAATGTATTATGTACCAGTATGGCTGTATGCATGTTTTCTTTGTGTTCCGGTCAGAAATGTATTATGTACCAGTATGGCTGTATGCATGTTTTCTTTGTGTTCCGGTCAGAAATGTATTATGTACCAGTATGGCTGTATGCATGTTTTCTTTGTGTTCCGGTCAGAAATGTATTATGTACCAGTATGGCTGTATGCATGTTTTCTTTGTGTTCCGGTCAGAAATGTATTATGTACCAGTATGGCTGTATGCATGTTTTCTTTGTGTTCCGGTCAGAAATGTATTATGTACCAGTATGGCTGTATGCATGTTTTCTTTGTGTTCCGGTCAGAAATGTATTATGTACCAGTATGGCTGTATGCATGTTTTCTTTGTGTTCCGGTCAGAAATGTATTATGTACCAGTATGGCTGTATGCATGTTTTCTTTGTGTTCCGGTCAGAAATGTATTATGTACCAGTATGGCTGTATGCATGTTTTCTTTGTGTTCCGGTCAGAAATGTATTATTTACCAGTATGGCTGTATGCATGTTTTCTTTGTGTTCCGGCAAAAATTGCTACATGTAGGCCTATACATGGGTGTCATTCCAGCTGAGCGACTACGGGATGGACGACATTCGGACGCGTTCCGAATGGAAGTCATTCTGAATGGACAACAATATAACTAAACACGTAGTCGAAACCAACCCCCCCCCCCCCCCCCACCTTGCTTTCAACCAACGACCTGTTTTATTTTAGACCAATCTTATGCATCACGTGGGTTTTGTGGTTCGAGACACCTAACCCCCCCCCCCCCCCCGCTCTTAACCAACTTTTTTTTAGACAATTTTATGCATGACATCCGTTGACCCCTCCCTGCAAAAATCCTGGATCCGCGCGTGGGGGGATTACTACTGTAGTTAGGGTTAGGGTTGGGTTAGGTAAGGGTTATGTATCACTTTATCACTCTATCAATTACACCCACTTTATTAATCTTTAACTCCTTATTACGTATTAAGTTGTATTGTCGTCTATTCGGAATGTGTAGGGATTGGTTTTGAATGGACGACAATATAACTTAATACGTAATATGGATTTAAAGTGGGTGTAATTGATACAGTGATAAAGTGATACATAACCCTAACCCTAAACTAACCCTATCCCAATCCTGACCCTAATACAGTGGTAATCCCCGAATTACCCACACTTTAAGTCGTCCATTCGGAATGTTGTCCATCCCGAAGTCGTCAAGCTGGAATGACAATTTTTATTTAGGCAATACTCCTGAGTCCTATAGGCCATAGCGATTTTATTTGCATTCCGTACGTAAGGAATCTTGGCTTTATACAGTAATAGTTGACCTACCGCAAGCCCGGCATTACTTTTTTTCCCTTTGAGTATGAATCAAGATTCATGTTGTCTTTTTTATGTGAATCTTATAAAAATGTGTGTATGTTGATGAAACCATCAACTTGATCAAATAACCTCCATGTGAGAGTAAGAAAAATAAGTATAAAATGTAAAAAGAAGCAGTAAACAGAGCAACTTACTGTATACAGTATTGACTATTGTTGTACAACTTCTACTTGAAGGCGATGTGGCTGTTGACCGTTGTGTCTATCTTTTGAGAATGACGTAAGCTTTTCTAAAACATTCAGCCTAAACATTCGAAACCAATGGCAGATAGAGCAACCACGTTCTCAGGTGACTTCCGGAACGATGTTTTGGCCAGGACGATGTACTCAGTGACCTGTCCACTGGCTGCCATCTGTGACCGTTTGTCACACTTTGATACTTTGTAACATTATCGCAATCTACACTGGCACAGCTGTTTATTTCCATGTCGACTCGTGCACTTGTTATATACAAAACTTCAATAATAGGAATTCCCCGTTTTAAATTGTTACAAAACTGCTTTTAAAGCAGGGGCGGATCCAGCAATTCATGAACAGGGGGGGGGGGGGGGGGGGGGTCTAAAACTGGGCAAGGGATGATGGCTATTAAGAAAAGAAATAAGTTCTTTAATTGTGCATGTAATTTTTTTTTATTTCGTTTACATATTATCATTATTATCACGTTAAATATGTTCAGTCTATAAAAAATAGGCTGTTGTAATGACGAAAAATCTCTCGGTATAGGAATAATTTGGAACGAGGAAAATTGCACGCAGAATACAATGCTGTGCAGAATGTTTCAATGTCATGTACAGTGACCCAGGCATCCCGTGTTCATTACGCTCCCAGGACAACACTCAACGACAGTGTCAGGGGGTTTTAGTTTTTCCAGGGGCAACTTCAGGGACGTCTCTGTACATGTATAATTATTTCCATTTTGCGGATACTATGTTTTCAGTCGGCCGCCGCCGCCGCCGCATAGGTTTCCGGAGAACTCCACCGTAACCACTGGGCAGAAATTTTTGAAATTCTAAATTATGATCGGATCGCATGTGAACTGCTGCGCCCTCATTTTTGGTTGACCTCTGACCTTTCCTCTCTGCCCAGCGTCCATTTGTGCGTCTGTTTCCACACATAAACCAACGTATCTCGGGAACCGTTTGACCGATCTGGCTAAAAAAATTGCACACATGTAGCCCTTGGATAGCTTTATAACATACACTAAAAATGGTGGCGCCACCTGCAAACATTTTTGCAAAGCGTCCGTCTGTTTGTCTGCCATGGGCTAAATCATTCATATATCGGCAGTGGTTTGACACATCTGCCTAAAATTTTGCAGGTTTATACATCTTTGAAAGCTTTCTCGATTTTGTTGCAGGTGGCGCCACCTACATTTATGTTTATGCTGCAGACATTCAGGCTTATATCTCAGGACTGGTTTGACATATCCCCGTGAAATTTTGCGTGTGTATAGATCTTATATAGCTCTTAATCATACACTGTTTTTTTTTATCTCCTAAAATTTTGCATATGTATACAACTTGGACAGCTTTCTGGATTTTGTAGTAGGTGTCGCAACCTACATACACATTAAATTTTCGGCTACAGACATCCATGCTAATATGCAACACATCTCACTCTATTTCCTTGCCACTCAATCCGTGCCTCACTTCAGCCGTCCTACTCTGATTTTGGCGGATACATGAAGTCCCTTGTCGACTGCCGGAATTTAATTTGGTTTTAAAATGTTGCCCAAAAAATTGCCCATTTTCATGGTATTTGTTCATTGAATGGAATATTGAATTTCAATGGTATTACTTAATAATGTCTGTTTTTTTTCTCTCATTTCTTTGTGAATTTTATGAAGTTTGCATTTCTTATTATTCTCTCTTCCTTTACGAAGTTCTTGTTATATTTCATGCCTGAAGAAATGACAATTTAAGGTAAAAACAAGTATTCATCTTCTGCTTATTAGACAGATTGTAAGTACAAAGTGTATACACAGTTATAATGTAAGTAATTAAAGATAGTGGTGGGAGTCGGTTCCTTTTTCATAATCAATCATCGGTTTGAGCAAACCGATCGATGATCGATTATTAATCGGTTCAGACAAATGTAAAGAAATGTGCAATTATCTGGGAAATTACTTTATTAACCTAGACTGCATATCTTAGTAATTCTACCTTAAGAATAGAAGGTTTTGCCTTTTTTATATTTTCCTATTATTTCTAAGGCATGCTATACAAAGTATCAATTTAACAAATTATAATAATCAAGAATTAACCAACCACAATCAAGGACATCTAATTTAATCCTGGCCCTCTTACTACCGCGTATTATTTTAACTTCACCACCAGCTATAGACTTTCAATTTATAACAGTTATGTGGACTGCCGACATGTACACTGGTTTCACAGGCCTGCCAAGAGATTACACGCCCGTATATTTTTTTGTGTGTTATTTATAAAGTTAAAAAAAGAAGAAAAAAAAAGGTAAAAAAATAATAACGTATGATCATTTGTATAACGTTAAAGGCCATGGTAATTATTTCTATTTGTTTTTTGTTTGAAAAACGAGGTCATTTTTGTTTGATTTTCAGTGCCAGTTATCAGCTTGATCATAATAAAAAATGAATAAATTTACAAAGACAGTTGAAAAGAAATACAACCTTAAAAGACTGTTCTTGGCTTGTTCTAATCACGGGAGCTCGAATTGCTGTTAATATAGATTTTGGTTGAATTTGTTACTTTTCTGGATCATCTCTTAAAACTACTACTTATCTCACATTTTCCTAGCGTCTTTCGCAATATGTGGTCTATTTCTTTATTATTTACTTAATATTTGAGATAGGCAGGCAAGAAGCCCCCGTAATCGATTGTTGCCTTTGGTAATCGAGCGCTTGAAAGTAGCAGCAAAGCGACTTACTTTCGATAAAACACGATGATCGGCCCAGCACTTATTATAGATATTATAGGCTAGTTATTTTTCAACATACAAGAGAAAGGCATCACACGTTAAATAAACCTTTTTTATCAATTTATATTATACACAATATTGTTTCTATCATTGATATATAAAACTGTGCACAGTTTACATATAATTGAGTTAAATGAAAAATACTATTTATTCAGTTGTTCACAAATTATACACCATTAGTACGGCTTATTTTTCACATAACCCTCATTCAAACTAAAATATTTGGGAAATAGAAAAAGAACTGCTTAATATAAAATCAACAACGCAGCCTGAATTTCGAAGGATTTCTTATCTATACAATGGGGTTCATGCTATAAACTTAATTGCCAAAAGGCACCCTTCTTGCAATATATTTGCAAATTGATATACATTAATGAACTTTTATTAAACTTACAGGTTTGCTCTGCAACCCGCGCCATTGCAAAGAGACGCGGAATGAACTCTTTTGGTCGACAACGGGCCTACCATGAAATGGTGCGCGGAATTTTGCCAAAAGGCACCCGGAAAAAAAGCCTGAGAAAAACAGGGCAAAGGGAAAGCCATTATGGCCAACGAACACGCTATGTAGCGTTATTTTTTCTTTTACACATCTTTGATGGATAATAATTTATAAGATGAACCTCATTAATTTCCCCCGAACATGAGGTTGGGATAGTCCTCAATAATAAATCTGAAAGTTGTGGTTCCTTTGAAACAAAATAGTTCATTTGTCGTCTTATGCGGAGCTGCTTTTCGAAGTGGACTGTACAACGCAAATGGGCCTACAAACTGCCTTTAGGGTGTCACGATTCATGAACTGTCATGATGTTCTGTTTCCATGTGTTGAGATGTATATAAGTGGTATACTCGTCATTTTTACGTTTTGCCTCTTCTGTGCTACCTCTTTTGTTTATGCAGGAGTTCCATACGTCTAAAGTTTCTCCTGAAAGGCTGAAAAATAATGTGATTTTGTTATCCCCCTCCCCCTTGAATCACACATTGCCTGAAGACTACTGCTTGTATAAACAAGAATAATGTTTCTGGCTTATACAAACTTGCTCTTCAGGAGGACTATTTGTGAAAGGTTCAGAAAGTGTGGAATTCCATTTAATTCAAATGTCATTTACCACAATAACTTGAACCAGTCACAGACCGGTACTTCGTCATGTGGCAAACCTATAGGCTCCTGGAACCACCAGTGAGGAGCAAGAACAAGCTGCTCCTGAGGCTGAATGTTCAGTGTCGGATGACCTGCCGGATGAGGTGCCAGATCCTGCGCCTGCATGGTTTAGCGTCGATCTTGGCGCCTCCTCTCGTCAGGCGACAAGAAGCCGAGGGAACAACGAGGCTATGTCCATTACTGATGGCCCTGTGGGCATTGGAGACTGCCCTCACTTGCAGATAAATAAAAAAAAAATTAACAATGTGTATATACAGATTGGATTGATTGCAGATATCTGGTGATATATCACACAATTAAGCAGATTGACTATTAACTTCTGTATGTTCTGCATAGCTAACTACTAAGGAAGAGGCTTTTTCATGCATACATTGGACTGCTTTGATGTGCCTACTCAATATGGTCGAACTCGGCCCAGTCTGGCTTTTCCTGTGATGAGTATAGCCAGCAGTGAATGCACGACTCAGTAAGCATACATACTGGGCTGATAGGCATACCTTGATCTGACAGTCACTATAGACTTTCTTATGTAAATGAAGCAAAGAACCTGCTATAGTAAATAACATGAATGGATGCCCTGCTCATTCACCCAATTACCTGGTACTGTGAGATAAAGCAATAGGGTGAGGTTCCCTGTCTCAGGGCAGTGTTAACTTTGCTGTTGCACTTAATAATCAACACGAAACACTGGTCATTCGCATGCATTCTGTGCCATATTCACTGCTACTATCCACTGCTAAAATGTCAACCCGAGACTGGAATATAAAGGTGTATATGTTCACAAATACTGAGAGTGGCTTGTCGTAACTAATTAAAATATAGAAAGAAATAAAAATAACAGGATCAATGATTCTAGATTATGTCTATCGATATATGTTATAACTCACACACAAACAATATATATATATATATATATATATATATATATATATATATATAAACACTGATAAACACTTTTTTTACTTTTTAACCATTATGTTTAAAAACAGAAGAATGTACATGCATCAAGTTTATGAAGTACTCTTAAAAGTGGAGCAACCAGAGTAATATTTCAAAGTAGGTGGCAGCACTGAATGTGGCAGCTATAACCTCCATATTGTGAGCATCTCAGATAGAAGGCCGATATTGCGATCATTACACATATATTGACAATAAATCATCATACAGAGTGCAGTTCACATTGAATGTACATCGTGCATTAACACTTAATATAATTTTCTGTATGATCAGGCAGAGCACAAAATTTACCAAAGGAATTTAACTGACGCAGTCGAAAATACTATGATGTACCAGTTATGACACCTTTTACAACTGGTTTGCTTTTGCCATTGTTTCAGGCCATATCTGATTTGTCATACCATGATATACTTTACCACAGTTTATCTCGCATTGTTATATCATTTCAAGTTATAGTCCTGTGACATAGCTGGCTGAACACATTTGAAAAAATCCAGAATCAATGGTTAAGTGCAGGGGCGGGGGGGGGGGGGGGTAAACTTAACCCTCACAGCGAGAAGTTACCGTTTTATGCAGTGTTCCCCTAAATCACCATACACAGCAAGACGACAGGAAAGCTCATCTCACCGTCTACATGACCTAAGGGGGAATGGGAAATATCCCATCATCACTGAATGTCAGAATCCCTTTGTGAACATAAAGAGCAGGAGTAATGTGGGGCCTGTGTTACAATATGTTTGCCATCTATGGCATTGGATGGTCCATGCAGTTTAGTCAAGCTACAGCCTTCCATGCATTGAATATTGTTCTAATGCCTTGTTTTCCGCATGAACAAGGGAGAGAGACATTCCAATATATTACTTGGAACGCTTTCTGTTATATTGCTAATTACTGTAAAGACAGGACTTAGACAGGGCTTGAAACGATCAGTGATGGAAGACCCGATCCCGGACTTGGACGCGGACCATAAGGACTCGGACTTGGACGCGGACCATAAGGACTCGGACTTGGACGCGGACCATAAGGACTCGGACTTGGACGCGGACCATAAGGACTCGGACTTGGACTCGTGGAGGATGCCCTTGGACTTGGACTCGACTACATCACTGCATGGACCAGATATTGAAAGCTTCAGATTGAGTTGTACACATGTGTAAGTAACACTTAGGTTTCCTAATTATACGAAACATAAACGTACATAAATGTACTCAACAACAATTCTTTATGCTTATGTCAATAGAAAATGGTGCACACGAGGAATAGATTTGTATCATTAACATTCATGTTTAGGTTCCCTGTGTTTATTTATGTATTTTTTTTCTCCCGATGTATTCTTCCTCGCGACTAACAAGCAACTACAGTCATGCTTGTAATACAATGAGAAGCAAAACAATTGGACATTCAATTTAACCAGCATACAGCTGATATCACTTATCAATTGATCATATATTGTTGTGAGTAGCCAGTGTTCATAACACTATATAGGCTACGAGTAAGGAGTCAACACAAAGGAATACATATATGAGAATGTATACAAGCCAAGCAAAGCGTAAATCCCAGCTCTGAAGTAACCGCTTTCATTTCCTTCGCCTCGCGCGACTTGGTTGTCATTCACATAGGGCTACACCTACACATGAAATCCAACAAACATGCAGGGGTATTTACTATTATACAATATATGCTGTGTAAAATCGGAAGCTTTTCACTCTTTAACACATGGCGGGTATTGGTATAGAACGAACACAAACATATGTAACGGTTTGTCTTTGGCACATACTTGTAGGCGTGAGGGTTTAAGTGTAGGGACATATGTAGCACATTCGTTCTGAGTAAATTTCGTTTGTAAAAATGTGACTACCCGTACATTTTTATTCTTTACCTTTCTGTGAAGTCTTAAAAGGATGGTGCCAATTTTTAAGTGAATTTCTCTCAACGTGTATTAAAATGCTATTTAAAAATAAATTAATTAACTGTGACTGAAACAAAAAACAAGTAAACTGGGACAAGATGATTAGAAAGGTTATTTTTGGAACGTATTTAAATACTTAACACACACATTGTGTTATTTTTTTTGTTTATATTAAATGGAACCATTCACATGCCAAGTATATACATTGAGTGTTATACGGTTTATACACATAGCGTGATTTTTACTCGTTAAAATATAATGGTATCTTCCAATATTTCATTCTAATTCGTTTGAGTACTCCTGTACACAAATGATATAAAGCTTGCACGGGCGAGAACAGTAATACAAATATAAACATAGCGCGCATGCCACCTTGTGGATTACAAATCAAAATTTCTGCAAGCTCCAAACAAGTGTTTCTTGCGTTTCTTCTTTACTCGCACACAGAACCATAACAACGAATGTACAGGAATTGTTATGCAAGAAAAATTTCGTATTCAGCCAAAAGACACTAATCTTGAGATAATGCACACACTGTTGCAAATGCTTATGCACCTTTACATTTTTTCTCCAGGGGATTCTTGACTAAAATTAGCGGTAATCTTTAATCATTTAAGTTAATGAGCCATGTAGCTCTCGCCCTTAGTTTTCTAGGCACGTATTTTCTTATATATTGAGGTCTTTAGTAAAACACTGAATAGGGCGCATATATAAATATGTAAGCTGAATGAATGAAATTTCGTTACACTATGAATGTTAGACTAGGTAGCATTTCCTAAGATTTTGGGTTGGGTTAGTGAGGTGTGAGTGAGGATCTGGCACTAAATCCAGTCAGAGGCGTCCTTTTTGTCAGCTGTTTATTCTTCAGAAGAATGTTAAGAATGTTTTGATACACTTTTTGAATAAATTAAATAAAAACGGGTTTTCTATACTGTCAGCGAGCGAGATGATGTCCGTGATGAATAATGGAACAATAAATTGATGCAATATCAAAACCATGATAATTCAACTATAACAGGACCATTTTATATGTTCTGTATAAATGAAGATAAAAATACTTAGCCACTAGTTAAAACCAGTATAAACGCAGCCAAACTGTATACGATACAGGTTGCCTTTAATCAGCAAATGATCCGCCATACACGTATCTCAGACTGCCTCAGAATAGCTTTTAGTTTCTATATGAATGATATTTTATGAATTCATCAATGAAATTTTGTTGAACACTATGACGGTGGCAAGGAACACCTGAGTAAATTTTCATGGTTAGTGTGATGAATCTTGATGCGGATCTTGGTGTTGGCGGAGGTATGCGCTCTATGTCTAAGTTATAGTAATGTAATGAATCTTACTGTTAATTTTGAGGTACTGACCATTTTAAGGTGCTTTCTTGCAAATTTCCCTCTGTGTATATATATATATATATTGGCCCTCGATTTTTGCTGTAAATCAAATTTGAACTGAACAAAGGGCCCAGAGGCACAAATAGTCCGCCGCTCCATGCATCACTCTAATGTGGGTATTTTCTGTGATACACTTTCCCTTGGAATTGGCTGAAATTGGATAATTCCAGATCCAAGGGTGTCTTGTTTAATACATGCAACTAAACAAGAACTAAAAACTAAAAACGATTATCAGTGGCAACACCTTTTTTATGCATGCGATAGATCTATCCATGATCTATGGCTGCGCCAATTTTCAGGCCAAAAGCTGAAACCATTCCTGAGAAATGTGAGATATTTACCTTAAATAAAGCGTTCATGGCCATATCGGAAAAACAATTAAAGCTTGCGCCACCAGAATTCAGTAAATGATTAAGCTGTCCAAGAGCTTTCAGCAGAAACAAGATGGAGCAAATCTGTGTAATGTGTCTTGAGATAAGGGTGATTTTTTGTAGCAGCAAAATAATTACCAGTGGCGCCACCTGTCTAACCTACAGGATACAATGACATACTCGTCATGTGACTATAACATGTGTAAAATTTGATTAAGAAATCATTTGAGGTTTTAGAGCTGTCAAGTAAAAGAAGGGTTGGGAAGGACAGACAGATGTGGACCATTTTAGTTGTCCTCCCTCCTATAGGAGGGGAATAATAATTCAATATATCTGTATCCAAGTCGAGATTTTCAGTGCGGTTTCGGATATAACACATACTGTCAATCTGGCAGTAGATATCGGCAGACTCTTTTGTTGGAAGCGCAACACTATCACTATCAATTTACTGATTAGGCATCCGAGGATTTCAAAATACATACGACAGTTAAGAAGAGCGAAAGTACATACTATTATTTTGAGTGAGATATGGCTAGGTAATCAGTTTATATTAAATCCTTACTCGATCAGTTCCTGAGCTCCGGCAACTGTTGACTAATTTAATGGATTAGTTGGGTTAATTTTTATGGACGTAGGTAATTAACTGAACATTACTTGCCAGGCATGCACCTGCTTCAGTAAGATTAACCTCAATAAATAAACTTTACGAATAAAGGGATTATGTGGAGTGGTTCAAGACTCCGTTGTTTGACATAACAGCAGTCTTGTAATCATGTAAGTTGTCTTGAAGGATAATGAAAATAAATAATAAATTTATGTTCTTAAAAATTATTTTATATAGGTAACATATACAATTTTTTAATAGTGCCAGAAATCACCAGATTTTTTTACATTTTTATTATTTCCCATGTTAGAAATCAACAGATTTCTTTTTTTAATATCAGCGTTATCGCAAAAAAATAACAAGGACTGCCATGCCAAAACTCATATTTTGTCATAGGCATCCACGTCAGCACTGCTTATATAAGCCTTTCTGTTCCATGAACCTGAAGCTTTAAAAGCGTAGATAGCAACTGTCAAAACAAGACTATTTATTAACCTATTAAGAGTTATTTAGTAAGTTGTGAGAGGGGGCGCCACTTACTGGAATCATCAGCGCCTGTCGCGTTGAAATCAATAATTACAGCGTTTGTCCTGCCCTGGTGGGTTTTGTACAAGCTTAATAGTTCGACTCTTATGCTTTATTTGGTAAACACACAAAACGGGACGGACTGGGAACAACCCACGAGACAGGTGATTCTGTAAGCTGTAACAGGTAACGAACAGACACAAACCTTTTAAATATAATAATCAGCATACGTTCTTCACAATCATTTTATATTAGTTGTATGTTCTCTTCAGAGAGTAATGACTTAACGATGCTGCTATATACAACTTGTGAGAAATTATACTGTATTTTAACATGATTTACATGTACATGTACATATATATATATATATATATATATATATATATATATATATATATATTATACATTTTAAATCTGACCATGGAAACTTGTATTAATAATACCCTGCAGATACCATTTAGCACTGTCTTTTTTATATCTTTTCTGTTTCCGCATAGGTGTTGTCTGTACAGTCATGGGACTTTAATCGTTAATATCTGCTTTAGTTTTCTTTTCTAAAGCTCCTTATATAACCTGTTTAACCTGTAAGATTTTCTAAGGACCCGTAAAAATACACAAGAATACTCACGGAAGCAAGGCCATTATCGCTGACTTTGTGTCACTGGTTTACAAACGACAGTGACAGCTAGTCTGAGGGAGAAGATGATCTAAACCAGTGACTGGCAGGGGAGACTTTGGGGGAAAAGAAACTGGGCGAGAGTATATGGAGGGGCAGGGGATTCGCCGCAGGGGTTGTTGATGTCTTCCACGGACTGCTTAGAAAAGCCCGGGAACATCAAAACAGAAGAACCAGATATCAGACGGATATATTTGCGTTCTTCAGACGTACGTGAACTCAGTAGATCACCCGTTCATTCGTTCTATGAATTTAGTTATCTTTCGTTCATATGTACAGTTTAGTGTCTCAAAAGGGAAGTAATGGCATAGGTAGTCCTTCCTAACGAACGTTGTTTATTATATATGGTTAAACAATACTCCTACAAATCATAGCAATTTCAAATATGTACATAGTTAATTATATATTAAATAAATAAAAAAAGGTTATATATAAAAGAAATAATCAATACTAGTTACCTTTCAACCATAAAAACAACCTTGTTTCGTGAATCTCCGTCACCTTTAGTGACTAGACAATTCCCCAGCCTTGTTATCCGACATTAATTGGGATTATAATTGGGGGTCGGATTATCAAGTCACGACTGTATATTACTTATCGGGTGAAGCACTCTTGATTTAGTTTACTTTTACAAAGCCGTTCTTAAGTGAACACCCGAGGTTAATAACTAATAACACAATCTCAAGGGGTGATAAGTTGGGCTATGGGGACGTCGGCAGCGATTTCATATATTATTAAATATGTATTTCCGGGTATAAAGCTTACATTATCACAGACCTGAACTTTTGTACTTGGCAAAAGGACAGGACATTTGAATTGCAAACTGTGTTACACAGGTAATGGGGGTTAAAACGTCAAGTTTCACTTGGCTCTTCAGTATTATCTAACAAAAAAGATCATTTGCATTTATATTTTACTGAATTATTGCTATTTCCCCCCAATACATTAACTAAATAATTTTACCCATTTGGTTTCGTCTTGGGAAGGGATTGATTTCTTTGGTTCATGCTCACTGTACTGTAAGTGATGCCTTGCTTGTATGGGAGCTTGTATCTTCAATGAAGTTGTTAACCTGTTCTGGGGAAACACGAAAGTATTCTTTGAATCGCGTCCCGTCTAGCAACGGTTCGTAGACTGATCTATGCTACTATCCCTGGGCACTGCGTTAGTTGCTGAAGCATTTTTGTGCATCAAGATACTTCGTTTACACCGCTAGCAACAGCTGGTCTTGTTCATTCAGATGCTGTTCCTTCTTGCCGGCCAATTCAGGAAATGACTTCACAACCTTTTGCAATGTAAACAATCCAAAAACAGTGTGCGCATGCACCACGCACGGTCCGGAATGGCCCGGCCTGTATTCATAACGTTATTGATCTTGGAAGCAAAATTCCAGTTTCACATGATTGGGTAAGTCACTATACAGTTCAACGTGAATTTTTGACCCGGGTATGTTCACTTTTGTAAAATTGTATGAATTCATGCAATTATCATGGTTTGGGAATAAGGATAAATGATAAAAAACCATTGTCATGTGCTATTGACACATATGGTAACAAGTTGTACCCACGGGCCCATCTTGATAAACATAACAACATACACTAGAAATCTGCATTCTGTATTTGTATTCACTTATTCGGCCCATATTCCCAGTTTGATTTATGCATAAGTGACTATACCTTTGTGTATATTCCTAGTTGACGTTCCTAAAATCGTGTCGTGTCCCAGATCCACACCAAATTCTTTTTTTTCTGAGATTCCATTCATACTTGTGTGAGTTCTGTTGTGAAGTAAACACACACACAAACTCACACACGAACGGGATGAACGCAAATCCTCCTGGCGGAGGCAACATAGGCTGGTACCCCGCTCTATTATGGCACCGCTGCTCTAAGCCAATCATAGAGACGGGCGTACAACGCCATCTTATGTACTCCCGGCAGACTGGTTCCAACTCCAGTATGTATTATATATGATAAAATAAGCATTTAGTCTGCTCAAAGAAGTTGCCAAAAATTGGCTGTACATTTCGCGTGACATTAATGATTAGATTGATAGATATTGATAGTAAATCAATGCTACGTACAGTGGAATATCAAAGATTCAGTATATTTTATTATCTATACATACATCATTTAATTTTTGTGCAACAATACATTTTTAAATATTTGAAAACTAGAAATAACTAAAGGAAGTCATTTATAAGAAATCTTCACGGATAATCAGCCAGCATCGCGTGAACGTCCATGACATTCGGTATGAGCGTGCATACTGGAGTTGGAACCAGTCTACAGGTAAGTCATGAGTTGCAACTGGGAGTGCTTAAGATGGCGTTGTACGCCTGTCTCTATGCTTGGCTGAGGGCCATAATAGAGCAGGGTACCAGTCTAGAGGCAACAATACAGATGAGGTCACATGACATTCATTACAACACTTCTCACGATCACTGCTGACGTCACAGCTCAGCTGACAGCTTTTGCTTCCTCATAGCTGACAGCTGACTGAGAAATTACCAGAAGTCCAAGTCATTAATTATTTGAAGTCTTTCGTTATTTGGTTTTGAAAGTAGAACTCTCTTGAGTATTGTAGAGAGTATTATAAAGTTATAGAGTATTATATATATAATACTTTTTTAAAAGGTACACCATTTTAAGCCCAAAGTAACAGTTATCCACTTTTTTATTCTATAAATTGTTGAATAAATATTATTTCAGTTTCGAAGTAAATAGAATAGAGAAAAACATAACAAAAAAACAGTTACACTATAAGATATTTTCATGTAGTTTAATATTAGTTCACTAAAAAGTGGATCACAGTTAATGTGGGCTTAAAATAGTGTACCTTTAAAAATTATTTTTTTTACATGTTTCAAAATCATGTGAAAATGAAAGAAAAATACGAAAAATATGTATACTATATAGGAAAGATTACTATACCAGGTTTAAAGAAAGGTATACATAATGGGTCTTATATGAATATAAACCACTTTTGAATTGAATTTAAATATAGGGGTTTCAAACAGTTTTATTTTAAATCTAAGCGAGTGTGGTGTTGCAGTTGAAGTAAAACAGGCTATAGAATAATAGATTGAAAGAAACTGTAATTGTATTTTGTTTTAATAATGTTTTATACTGGTATTCAAAGTTTCTGATTTCAATAACCATAGCTTCGTAATTTGGAAGTATTCCTTATGTGTCATCCCACATGTAGTACACTCAAAGAACAAGATCTAGAAATTCAAGAAACATTTAAACCATATTTCAACAAGTGATGTTTCTCATTGTGTTCAGTTTAAACTGAAAATAAAGAAACTATTATAATGGTAAAACATGCTTACCATTGAAAACGTGTGTCAAAAATGGGACAAAAAAGATTTTTCGAGTTGAAACAGGTTAATTAGTATTTAAAACGTGTTCAGAGGTGTTTTCATGAAAAACATGTTTCAATACCCAACATGTAAAAATAAACGTGTTTCAAATAACAATACCGTTTGACAGGAAAAGCTTTGAAACGCATGTAATAGCAAAATATGTTTAATTTGATTTGAAATATGTTTACAGCTATTCGAAACACATTTTACAATGAAAATGTTGAGAATATTGTGAAGTGTTTAAAAAAAAGGGACAAACAGGCGCTTCAGTCTAATGCATGAAACTTGTCTCCAGCTTTTAGAGTGAATGCGTGTGTATGTGTGTGTGTATGAGTCTTTGAATTATGGTATGGTGACTCAGATTATCTCCAGAGCTGAAACGATTTATCCATGCGTGTCACCCTAACCCCCCCCCCCCAGAAAATAACTTAAAATGTATTTTTTAATGTATGTTTCTATAGGTACTAGATTTCGGAGGTGAACCATGAATTGCTCTTCAGAAGAAAAGCTCAATGGAACAGATGATGTGGGAGAGCCTGCGGTCGCCTACATGGCAACTGAGTGGGTCTTAGTGTGTCTCATCATGGTGGTCAATTCACTGACCATTATAACATTGGTTAAAGCTCCCACGCTAAGGGACAACGTCACCTTTGGATTAGTAAACCTATCGTGTGCTGATCTGTCAGTAAGTTTTGCAGTAATTACGTGTCTTATTCACGACCATCAATATTATTCATCCATCTTCACGGGGAGGAAGATCTGGTGTTCGTTGTGCATGGTCCTCTGTGTAGCCTCGATCCAGCTCTCATCTTTTGGACTACTACTGGTCGCGTACGAAAGGTACACCGTAATAACCAATCCCCTTCATTATATGCACAAAATAACTCCGAGAAAAATGAAAACGTTAATCGTTGTTATATGGATCTGGGTGTTCTTGGTCCATTTACTGACACTCATCTTTGCCAGGATACATGAAGAGGTGGGTTGTTACCCCAATATGTTCCTGCCGTGGTACATTAACGATCTGGCATACCTGGTGAATGCCACCATACCGCTGCTCGCGACAATTGTTCTGTATGTACGGATCGCGGTCTTGGCCAGACGACAACAGAGAGCAATCGCTGATCAAAACTCGTCGATGGGGATTCAATCAGAGAAGAAAGAGTACAAGATCGCCAAAATGATGAGCATCGTGGTGGGGGTGTACGCGTTCTGTTGGATCCCACTTATTATCTGTGCAACCATTGTAAACCATACTGAGGCTGAGGACTGTCCTCCTAAGCTTATCATGGCACAGCGCCTGGCTTACATGTTAACCATGGTCAACTCCTTCATGAATCCTGTGATCTATTTCTGGAAGATGAAGAACTTTCGCACCAGTCTGAAGAGGACTCTTGGATGCAGGAATGCTACCACAGAACCTCTACCTAACTCTGACCAAACAACGTCCACAGTGGTTAGCACTGTTTCATAGAGTCCAGTTGATGTCCATATTGGTTAACCAAACTTAGTCTCCTATAAGTTGTTCAGCTTGAATTCGCTGTGGTTGGATAGACTTTTGAAGCAGAAATAGTTAAGCATAAGCATATTCTTATAAAAATTAAGGTTTTTAAGGATTGGCATTATCCACCCATATATCCCTGTCTTTTACATCGAAGTATCCGTGATTAACGGTGTGAATTCAGGTTATTTTTTGTCCCAAGATGTCTGCTTTATAAGTTTCATAATTGTTTTCCTGTCGTGTGTGCTTTTATCCCACTTGGCAGCTAGGTTTATAATTGTGGGTCAAGAATAGCTTAAAGCATTGAACCTGTGTTAATTAGGGGGTTCACTTCAGGTCTTAAAATACGGCCACTTTCGACCTGTTTGGGATTAAAATATTATGAAACAAGGGAATTCAGGAGATTGGCATGGATTTTGTCCCTTTGCCCTGAAATAATTTATTGTCTTGGAGCGTTTACTTACATGTCAGTCGGACTGTACAACACGGACAGGTTGTCGGTAAAGGAAGGTTAAGGGAGAGGATAGGGGAGGGGGATGGACGGGGGGAGGGGATTTGATATGGCCTTACGGGGGTTTTGTACATATCATTTTTATTCAGCAATCGTCTGCCATAATTGCATATTTGTTAAGTGAACAAAGTAACATTAAAATAAATTGTAATAAAAAAAAACTTTTAAAATCATTTAAATAAAATAAAACTTTCCGTATCTGAGGATATCAGATATGACCCACTTTCTTTTGAAACACAATAATGATTGCATTTATTTCATATTCCATCTAGATATGACGCTTACATGGACCTCTTTTTTCGATATGTCTATTTTTTGCTTGCCGGAAATCTCCGAATTCGGCAAGCAGTTTGGTCAGTCGCGGATGTCTTTTTATCTGTCTGTCTGTCTGTCTGTGAACTCTCTACAGGCCACAATTTTGCAGCAATTGCTTTAAATCTTACACAAATGGTAGACAAGCAAAAGTCCTGGAGGCCTATTGTTTTTTGGGGAAATAGGTCATAGGTCAAGGTCAAGGTCATCAAAACTTCTCAAAACGGTTTTTTCTTCATATCTTTGTTACTATTAGTCGTATCTACTTCAACAATAGCTCATTTTAATCGTCATTCCAAGGCCTGTCATCTGGTGTGTAGCTGACTCAAATTTGCCGTAACTATGGTTACAAATTTTTTGGGGAAAAGTTATGATATTCGAAAATAAGGGGTCTTATTTTTCTAACTTTGTCAGTTTTAAAGCTAGAGAGATCTAGATTTTTGCACCAGATAGCATTTAACTAGTACTATTTTTTTTATTAAAGTCTTGCAGTAACTCGTAAAATATCTCGTGAATAGAGATATTTCGAGATTTCATTCATCTTGCGCCAAAGGCCACATTATTGCAGGAATCTTTTTGAAACTGACATGTCATAAGTCCTACACTAGTATCTCGAAATTGTTTTTTAATTTTTTTAACATAGCTGCTAGGGGGCGCTGCACACGACCCTCAAACACATATCCTAGTAATGTTACCTGGTCTTAATCTTGTATTACTTTGTCAGTGTGTCTGTCTGTTTGTCAGTTTACCTCAAATCCGTCTGCTTGCTGGTTCTTGTGTCTCATATATATCATTCTACAGGCTACAGTTTTTTCAGGAATCCTTTAAAAACTGGTACATCTTATGTGTTACACTAATATCTCAGAACGGATTTTTCATTTTCCGAATAGGACCACTAGGGGGCGCTGCACTTTCACTACCCCAACATATCATGATTTGGCCATATCTCCTAAATTATAAACCTTACCTACATAAATTATCGCTCATTTTGCTCTTCTTTACCTTCGGCACTTTTGTCTGGTAATCTGTAACACAGATGTGTCAGTATGTCTGTCTGTTCATCTTTTGTGGTCAGCTTTGTCTGCTTCCTCGTTGTTTTGTCTGATATGTCATTTTACAGGCCACAACTTCTCAGCAAACGCTGCGGGTCATTCAAATAATAGAAAACCCACAATATGTTCTGTCTGTCCGTCTGTCTGTCATTTCAACTTCCGGCAAGCGCTCGACCTCTGGTCGTCTAGTCTGTCTGTCTGTCTATCTGTCTATCTGTCTGTCTGTTCCCTCTCTACAGGTCGCAATTTTTCAGCAATCGCTTTCAAACTTACGTAGTTGATGAAAAATTTAAAATGACAGGAGCCTATTGTTTTTGGTCAATATAGAATCAAGGTCAAGGTCAATGTCATGAAATGTTTGCAAAACGGTTTTTTCTGCATATCTTTGTTACTATTAGTCCTATCTACTTCAACCGTAGCTCATTTTAATCGTCATACCAAGGCCTGTTTCTGGTGTGTAGCTGACTCAATTTGCGGTAACCATGGTAACGCATTTTCGGGGAAAAGTGTTGATATTTTCTAACTTTGTCAGTTTTAAAGCTACAGCGGTCTAGTCTTTTGCATTAGGTAGCATCCAATTAGTACTAAAAGGTTGCATTAGAAGTCTTGCAATATATCGTATAATATCTCGTCAAACGAGATATTTCGAGATTTCATTCATCTTGCCCTGGAGGCAACAGTGTTGCAGGAATCTTTTTGAAACTGAAATATCTTAAGTCCTACACAAGTATCTCAAAACGTTTTTTTTTTTTTTTTCATTTTTTTTAATACGGCCGCTAGGGGGCGCTGGATGCACACCTTCTCAACATATCATGTTTTGGCCAAATCTCCAAAATTATAAGCCTCAATTATATAAAATATAGCTTATTTTCTTCCTCTGAGACTTCACCATAATCTGGTTTAGTCATCTTATTACAATCTTGTGTCACTTTGTCAGTGTGTCTGTCTGTTAATCAGTTGCTTACTCTTGCTTCTCACATAAAGCATTCTACAGGCCACAGTTTTGAAAGAATCCTTTTGAAACTATGATATCTTATGCCTTACAGTAATATCTCAAAACATGTTTTTCATTTTCCGGATATGACCACTAGGGGGCGCTGCACACGACCCTCCCCAACATATCATTCTTTGGCCATATCTCCATAACTATAAACCTCAATTTCAGAAACTATAGCTTGGTTTCTTCTTCTGGGTCTTCTCCATAACCTGGGAAAGTCATCTGGTCTTAATCTTTTGTCACTTTGTCAGTATGTCTGTCTTTTTGTCAATTGTTCTCAAAGTCGCCTGCTTGCTGGTTTTCGCCTATATATCATTCTACAGGCCACAGTTTTAAAGGAATTCTTTTAAAACTGGTACATGTTATGTCTTACACAAATATCTCAAAAGCGATTTTTCATTTTCCGAGTATGGCCGCTAGGGGGCGCTGCACATGGCCCTCCCAAACATATCACTTTTTTGGCCATATCTCCATAACTATAATTCTCAATTACAGAAACTTTGACTTATTTTTTTCTCTTGGTATTCCCCATAACCTAAGTAAGTCATCTGGTATCAGTCTTGTGTCTCTTTGTCAGTATGTCTGTCTGTTTGTCAGTTGTCTTCAAATTCGCCTGCTTGCTGGTTGTTGCGTCTCACATATAGCATTCTACAGGCCACAGTTTTGGAGGAATCCCTTTGAAACTGGGACATCTTATGAAATACACTAATATCTCAAAAGTAATTTTTCATTTTCCAGATATTGGTGTTAGGGGGCGCTGCACTGAAACCACTACAACATATAATGTTTTAGCCATATCTCCAAAACTATAAACCTTTATTACATAAACTATAGCTTATTTTTCACTATGGTTCTACTCCATAATTTGGTTAAGTCATCTGGTCTTAATCTTGTGTCACTTTGTCAATATGTCTGTCTGTTTGTTGTCAGGTATGTCTGCTTCCATGTTCTTTTGTGTTATATATGTTGTTCAACAGGCCCAACTTTTCAGCAATCGCTCTAAAAGTCACTCAGCAGTTTGATCTGTCTGTCCGTCTGTCTTTCATTTCAATTTCCGGCAAGCCCTCGACCTATAGTCGTCTAGTTTAGGAAGTGGCTACATATTTTTTTAAAACCTGATATTTACTTACCTTGATGTTTTTGAGGGAATGATGGGTATAGTGCTAGTAGTTTAATTTGCATGGTTTAATATACCTTTACGTTGATACATTTCGAACTCTAAAAAGTAGTATAAAAATCATATCGCTGTTAAGGAGACGTTGAGCGCGAAGAACTGAATTTGACTGACCCTACACTGTTTATGACCGAACCCTGGTTTCCCCTTGTCCAGTCCCCCCAATCAGTTTTTTTTGTGTCTCCTTATCAATGCTGATCTTGTCAGACTGTACACGTTATCTGATTTTTCTTGAAAGAAAGTTAATGTCAAATACTTTAAGCGCCCGTTGTTAAAAGACAATTTTAGTGAGAGAACCATCTTCTTCAACATGTGGCTTCACATCTTCTACATCATGTTGCCATAAATCTTCTACATCATGTGGCTATAAATCTTCTACATCATGCGGCTATACATCTTCTACAGCATGTGGATTTATATCTTCTAGTGCATGTGGGTCAAAATTTGCATCATGTGGCTCAACATCTTCTACATTATGTAGCTATACATCTTCTACATCATGTGGCTCAACATCTACATCAAGTGGCTATTCATCATCTACATCAAGTGGCTATACATCTTCTACATCATGTGGCTCAACATTTACATCATGTGGCTATACATCTTCAACATCATGTGGTTAAACGTCTTCTACATTATGTAGCTATGCATCCTCTACATCATGTAACTCAACATTTGCATCATGTGTCTATACATCTTCCACATCATGTGTCTTTACATCTTCTACATCATGTGGCTATACATATTCTACACATGTGGCTATATGCATCTTCTGCATCATGTGGCTCAACAATTGCATCATGTAGCTTTACATCTTCTATATCATGTGGCTATGCATCTTCTACATCATTTGGCTATAAATCTTCTACATCATGTTGCCATACATCTTCTATTTCATGTGGCTATAAATCTTCTAAATTATGTGGCTATTACTCTTCTGTATTATGTGGGTCAACATTTGCATCACGTGGCTCTACATCTTCTACATCATATAGCTATACATCTTCTACATCATGTAGCTATGCATATTTTCCATCATGTTGCTCACATTAACATTATGTGGTTATACATCTTTAACGTCATGTGGCTAGGCATCTTCTACATAATGTGGCGCAACATTTACATAATGTGGCTCTACATCTTCCACATCATGTGGTCATATAACTCGTTCATTTAGCTCTAAATCATCTACATCTTGTCACTCTTCATCATCTACACCATATGGCTATACTACTACATCCTGTCGTTCTACTTCTACATCATTTTTCTCCTTATTTCTATATCATGTGGCTATACATCTCCTACGTCATGTGGCTGGGCATCTTCTACATCATGTGGCTACACATTTACATCATGTAGCTCTTCATCTTCTACATCATGGGGCCATACAACTTCATCATGTGGCTCTACATCATCTACATCACATTGCTATACTACTACAGCGTGCGGCTGTACTTCTACATCATGTGGTTTTATATCTACATCGTGTGGCTATACAGCTCCATCATGTGGCTCTCTACATGTCCTACATCATGTTGCCTTACATCTTCAAATCCATCAGGCTCAGAAGAAGGAAGGAGGGGGGGGGGGGGGGTTGCAGAAGTATATAACAAAGATTATAGATACACAACTTCATTTTATTTTGTGTGTGTGTTTTCTGAAGAAAAAAAATACACATTCCAATTTGGAGTAGCAATATATTGACGTTAGAAGCATCTTTATGGTATTTAAATTAGAAATGCATCCTGGGGTATGTCAGTGTCATGTTTCTGTACCATTCCCAGCGTCTTAAACTTCATGTGGGCCCGTACTTTTCACGAGGCCAGCTTAGTATACATTAACGTGCTTTAAAGGATTCGAGACAGAAAAGTTTTTTTTTGTCTGTCTGATGTAGTTTCCTGGCTGGCGCATGGCTTATCTTTTTTTTAAAGAAGATTTTATCTAAACTGTGGAGCCGCTGTCTGTCAGATAACTAACGGCAGTAACCAGAGTTGCTAGGAACTCTTTTAGAGACAATTCCATTATTATGACCACTTTACAGGAACAATATGTTTACAACCGTTTGAACACCTGTCAGTCTCCGAACTGCTGCTAAGCCAGACATTGATCTAAATATTTAAAACATTTGCTGCACCAACAATGAACGCCTAACATTCACGGGACGGTTTAGAGTTACAGTTTCTGTTAAGCCCCTTTGTCAAACAGCCAGGAGATCGATTGGCCAGACACTTGATAGCGCACTGTATCTTTAAAAAGCCCTGAATCCTTCATCTACTGCATTATTCTTTAATATATTGATTACCTGATATACAAAATATAAAATATAGATGCGGATGGCACGCTCAGTGCTCTTGTATTATAAATATCAGTGAAGAGGCTCAACTTGAAAGCGTGCCTTTTTATCAGGTCACTAAAATGACAAGACCACATTAATATGACAATAAACCAACGACGTAATGATCACTGTATGTACAGGCACGATCATTCTATATACTTGGGGTATACATCTTACATTGCTGTATCTAGACAAAATCGAGTGAGGCACACCAAACTAAGAAGATAACCATTCTCATTCTAATTGATGCCTTCCCTCAATACCTCAACAGCCAATAAAAATAATTGCATTTTACTATTTAGTATCTGATTCTTCTGGTTTATTTTGAATTGCTTCTTCAAATGCCCCGCATGCCTACTGTCGAAAAAAATCTAAAACTATAGTGTTGTCAAATCGGTTTTCTCTGCTACCTTAACTTTTCCATTTATGTAAATGTGTCTGCAGGCTAACGAAGTGAAACTGTAACATTAACTGGATTCGTTATATTACCTCCGCCAGGAGAGGTTTCATCCCCGTTCGTGTGTGTGTTTTTGTGTGTATATATATATATATATATATATATATATATATATATATATATAAATATTATGAGCACTTCTGGTTTCACGCTTTAAGACCCATTAATTTAATATCAAGGTTTTATCAGACTTGATGTCTGTGTTTTTATGTGTGTTTGTTTACAACATAACTCACGCAATCCTGAACGTAATGTCATTTTAAGGGCATTTCGGGAATCTGCCAAAGAAGAATCGTTTAGAGTCATGACCCGGATTCAGGTCTGTTATCATGGAATATTCACAAATGTACAGTCACTTATGCACATATGAACCCGGGAATATTGGCTGAATAAGTGAAGTGAATGCAAACAGTGATAGGGGAGCATCCCACAATGGCGGAGGCTTGCATTCATTAGAAGAAGATTTCAAGTTTAGTTTTGTAAAAGATTATATTGAGGTAAATAGTATTTTAAGATATTAGATCTAGACAAGCACTTTTACCAAGCGGTTGTATAATGTACAGGTTTGTTGACAAAAGTGTGGTCGGGTGAATGTGAGAGCCTCAACCCTCAAAATCTCTTCTAGATCCGTGCTTGCTGGCATATGAATTTTGAACTTGACCTAATATGGCAACTGTTTTTTTTGTTTTTACTTATGAGGCTATAATCCAACATCCTTTTTTTATAATCATTCATCTTGTTCTTAACATAAAATTTAATTTACTGGCACATATATAATAATCAAACCACATTCTTATGCATATCTGATCACAGGATTAACATAAAAAGTAAAGTTAATTGCATGCGATTATACATTTGCAACACCTCCTGAGGTCGTGCAAATATATTTTCACTCGTATAAAGTTACTCCGGCAGTTTTATAATTCAGTGTACATAACTGCTCACACACTTCAGTGTACTTACATAATAAATTTATATACGTATGTAAATTTACTTATAGGAGTAATTGACTGCATGTGAATGTGGCTTTAATAATGTCAAGTGCAGGGTATGTAACGTTTGCACATGCAGTCACACGCTTTTGCGTCACTTTGCATCACCGTACAAATACACCTTTATTCTAATTAATTAAGAGGATATGTCTGTTCCCGTGCAAGATCAACTGAGTCAGTACATTCATACTAAAATGTGTATAACGCACTCTCAGGAGTGACTGTTTGTGTGTGAATGAGAATTTCGAGTTTATCTTTAGCTAAATTTCGATTTCAACCATTACATGTGTGCACAAAAGCACGTAGGGTGACGCTCCTTGCATTTATGTGATCTTTTTCTACCGAGTGAAAATTCCAATATATGGGTGTTTAGAACTGGCGATTCGTTGAAGCATTGGATATTGTTCTAATGCCTTGTTTTCCGCATGAACAAGGGAGAGAGACATTCCAATATATTACTTGGAACGCTTTCTGTTATATTGCTAATTACTGTAAAGACAGGACTTAGACAGGGCTTGAAACGATCAGTGATGGAAGACCCGATCCCGGACTTGGACGCGGACCATAAGGACTCGGACTTGGACGCGGACCATAAGGACTCGGACTTGGACGCGGACCATAAGGACTCGGACTTGGACTCGTGGAGGATGCCCTTGGACTTGGACTCGACTACATCACTGCATGGACCAGATATTGAAAGCTTCAGATTGAGTTGTACACATGTGTAAGTAACACTTAGGTTTCCTAATTATACGAAACATAAACGTACATAAATGTACTCAACAACAATTCTTTATGCTTATGTCAATAGAAAATGGTGCACACGAGGAATAGATTTGTATCATTAACATTCATGTTTAGGTTCCCTGTGTTTATTTATGTATTTTTTTTCTCCCGATGTATTCTTCCTCGCGACTAACAAGCAACTACAGTCATGCTTGTAATACAATGAGAAGCAAAACAATTGGACATTCAATTTAACCAGCATACAGCTGATATCACTTATCAATTGATCATATATTGTTGTGAGTAGCCAGTGTTCATAACACTATATAGGCTACGAGTAAGGAGTCAACACAAAGGAATACATATATGAGAATGTATACAAGCCAAGCAAAGCGTAAATCCCAGCTCTGAAGTAACCGCTTTCATTTCCTTCGCCTCGCGCGACTTGGTTGTCATTCACATAGGGCTACACCTACACATGAAATCCAACAAACATGCAGGGGTATTTACTATTATACAATATATGCTGTGTAAAATCGGAAGCTTTTCACTCTTTAACACATGGCGGGTATTGGTATAGAACGAACACAAACATATGTAACGGTTTGTCTTTGGCACATACTTGTAGGCGTGAGGGTTTAAGTGTAGGGACATATGTAGCACATTCGTTCTGAGTAAATTTCGTTTGTAAAAATGTGACTACCCGTACATTTTTATTCTTTACCTTTCTGTGAAGTCTTAAAAGGATGGTGCCAATTTTTAAGTGAATTTCTCTCAACGTGTATTAAAATGCTATTTAAAAATAAATTAATTAACTGTGACTGAAACAAAAAACAAGTAAACTGGGACAAGATGATTAGAAAGGTTATTTTTGGAACGTATTTAAATACTTAACACACACATTGTGTTATTTTTTTTGTTTATATTAAATGGAACCATTCACATGCCAAGTATATACATTGAGTGTTATACGGTTTATACACATAGCGTGATTTTTACTCGTTAAAATATAATGGTATCTTCCAATATTTCATTCTAATTCGTTTGAGTACTCCTGTACACAAATGATATAAAGCTTGCACGGGCGAGAACAGTAATACAAATATAAACATAGCGCGCATGCCACCTTGTGGATTACAAATCAAAATTTCTGCAAGCTCCAAACAAGTGTTTCTTGCGTTTCTTCTTTACTCGCACATAGAACCATAACAACGAATGTACAGGAATTGTTATGCAAGAAAAATTTCGTATTCAGCCAAAAGACACTAATCTTGAGATAATGCACACACTGTTGCAAATGCTTATGCACCTTTACATTTTTTCTCCAGGGGATTCTTGACTAAAATTAGCGGTAATCTTTAATCATTTAAGTTAATGAGCCATGTAGCTCTCGCCCTTAGTTTTCTAGGCACGTATTTTCTTATATATTGAGGTCTTTAGTAAAACACTGAATAGGGCGCATATATAAATATGTAAGCTGAATGAATGAAATTTCGTTACACTATGAATGTTAGACTAGGTAGCATTTCCTAAGATTTTGGGTTGGGTTAGTGAGGTGTGAGTGAGGATCTGGCACTAAATCCAGTCAGAGGCGTCCTTTTTGTCAGCTGTTTATTCTTCAGAAGAATGTTAAGAATGTTTTGATACACTTTTTGAATAAATTAAATAAAAACGGGTTTTCTATACTGTCAGCGAGCGAGATGATGTCCGTGATGAATAATGGAACAATAAATTGATGCAATATCAAAACCATGATAATTCAACTATAACAGGACCATTTTATATGTTCTGTATAAATGAAGATAAAAATACTTAGCCACTAGTTAAAACCAGTATAAACGCAGCCAAACTGTATACGATACAGGTTGCCTTTAATCAGCAAATGATCCGCCATACACGTATCTCAGACTGCCTCAGAATAGCTTTTAGTTTCTATATGAATGATATTTTATGAATTCATCAATGAAATTTTGTTGAACACTATGACGGTGGCAAGGAACACCTGAGTAAATTTTCATGGTTAGTGTGATGAATCTTGATGCGGATCTTGGTGTTGGCGGAGGTTTGCGCTCTATGTCTAAGTTATAGTAATGTAATGAATCTTACTGTTAATTTTGAGGTACTGACCATTTTAAGGTGCTTTCTTGCAAATTTCCCTCTGTGTATATATATATATATATTGGCCCTCGATTTTTGCTGTAAATCAAATTTGAACTGAACAAAGGGCCCAGAGGCACAAATAGTCCGCCGCTCCATGCATCACTCTAATGTGGGTATTTTCTGTGATACACTTTCCCTTGGAATTGGCTGAAATTGGATAATTCCAGATCCAAGGGTGTCTTGTTTAATACATGCAACTAAACAAGAACTAAAAACTAAAAACGATTATCAGTGGCAACACCTTTTTTATGCATGCGATAGATCTATCCATGATCTATGGCTGCGCCAATTTTCAGGCCAAAAGCTGAAACCATTCCTGAGAAATGTGAGATATTTACCTTAAATAAAGCGTTCATGGCCATATCGGAAAAACAATTAAAGCTTGCGCCACCAGAATTCAGTAAATGATTAAGCTGTCCAAGAGCTTTCAGCAGAAACAAGATGGAGCAAATCTGTGTAATGTGTCTTGAGATAAGGGTGATTTTTTGTAGCAGCAAAATAATTACCAGTGGCGCCACCTGTCTAACCTACAGGATACAATGACATACTCGTCATGTGACTATAACATGTGTAAAATTTGATTAAGAAATCATTTGAGGTTTTAGAGCTGTCAAGTAAAAGAAGGGTTGGGAAGGACAGACAGATGTGGACCATTTTAGTTGTCCTCCCTCCTATAGGAGGGGAATAATAATTCAATATATCTGTATCCAAGTCGAGATTTTCAGTGCGGTTTCGGATATAACACATACTGTCAATCTGGCAGTAGATATCGGCAGACTCTTTTGTTGGAAGCGCAACACTATCACTATCAATTTACTGATTAGGCATCCGAGGATTTCAAAATACATACGACAGTTAAGAAGAGCGAAAGTACATACTATTATTTTGAGTGAGATATGGCTAGGTAATCAGTTTATATTAAATCCTTACTCGATCAGTTCCTGAGCTCCGGCAACTGTTGACTAATTTAATGGATTAGTTGGGTTAATTTTTATGGACGTAGGTAATTAACTGAACATTACTTGCCAGGCATGCACCTGCTTCAGTAAGATTAACCTCAATAAATAAACTTTACGAATAAAGGGATTATGTGGAGTGGTTCAAGACTCCGTTGTTTGACATAACAGCAGTCTTGTAATCATGTAAGTTGTCTTGAAGGATAATGAAAATAAATAATAAATTTATGTTCTTAAAAATTATTTTATATAGGTAACATATACAATTTTTTAATAGTGCCAGAAATCACCAGATTTTTTTACATTTTTATTATTTCCCATGTTAGAAATCAACAGATTTCTTTTTTTAATATCAGCGTTATCGCAAAAAAATAACAAGGACTGCCATGCCAAAACTCATATTTTGTCATAGGCATCCACGTCAGCACTGCTTATATAAGCCTTTCTGTTCCATGAACCTGAAGCTTTAAAAGCGTAGATAGCAACTGTCAAAACAAGACTATTTATTAACCTATTAAGAGTTATTTAGTAAGTTGTGAGAGGGGGCGCCACTTACTGGAATCATCAGCGCCTGTCGCGTTGAAATCAATAATTACAGCGTTTGTCCTGCCCTGGTGGGTTTTGTACAAGCTTAATAGTTCGACTCTTATGCTTTATTTGGTAAACACACAAAACGGGACGGACTGGGAACAACCCACGAGACAGGTGATTCTGTAAGCTGTAACAGGTAACGAACAGACACAAACCTTTTAAATATAATAATCAGCATACGTTCTTCACAATCATTTTATATTAGTTGTATGTTCTCTTCAGAGAGTAATGACTTAACGATGCTGCTATATACAACTTGTGAGAAATTATACTGTATTTTAACATGATTTACATGTACATGTACATATATATATATATATATATATATATATATATATATATATATATATTATACATTTTAAATCTGACCATGGAAACTTGTATTAATAATACCCTGCAGATACCATTTAGCACTGTCTTTTTTATATCTTTTCTGTTTCCGCATAGGTGTTGTCTGTACAGTCATGGGACTTTAATCGTTAATATCTGCTTTAGTTTTCTTTTCTAAAGCTCCTTATATAACCTGTTTAACCTGTAAGATTTTCTAAGGACCCGTAAAAATTCACAAGAATACTCACGGAAGCAAGGCCATTATCGCTGACTTTGTGTCACTGGTTTACAAACGACAGTGACAGCTAGTCTGAGGGAGAAGATGATCTAAACCAGTGACTGGCAGGGGAGACTTTGGGGGAAAAGAAACTGGGCGAGAGTATATGGAGGGGCAGGGGATTCGCCGCAGGGGTTGTTGATGTCTTCCACGGACTGCTTAGAAAAGCCCGGGAACATCAAAACAGAAGAACCAGATATCAGACGGATATATTTGCGTTCTTCAGACGTACGTGAACTCAGTAGATCACCCGTTCATTCGTTCTATGAATTTAGTTATCTTTCGTTCATATGTACAGTTTAGTGTCTCAAAAGGGAAGTAATGGCATAGGTAGTCCTTCCTAACGAACGTTGTTTATTATATATGGTTAAACAATACTCCTACAAATCATAGCAATTTCAAATATGTACATAGTTAATTATATATTAAATAAATAAAAAAAGGTTATATATAAAAGAAATAATCAATACTAGTTACCTTTCAACCATAAAAACAACCTTGTTTCGTGAATCTCCGTCACCTTTAGTGACTAGACAATTCCCCAGCCTTGTTATCCGACATTAATTGGGATTATAATTGGGGGTCGGATTATCAAGTCACGACTGTATATTACTTATCGGGTGAAGCACTCTTGATTTAGTTTACTTTTACAAAGCCGTTCTTAAGTGAACACCCGTGGTTAATAACTAATAACACAATCTCAAGGGGTGATAAGTTGGGCTATGGGGACGTCGGCAGCGATTTCATATATTATTAAATATGTATTTCCGGGTATAAAGCTTACATTATCACAGACCTGAACTTTTGTACTTGGCAAAAGGACAGGACATTTGAATTGCAAACTGTGTTACACAGGTAATGGGGGTTAAAACGTCAAGTTTCACTTGGCTCTTCAGTATTATCTAACAAAAAAGATCATTTGCATTTATATTTTACTGAATTATTGCTATTTCCCCCCAATACATTAACTAAATAATTTTACCCATTTGGTTTCGTCTTGGGAAGGGATTGATTTCTTTGGTTCATGCTCACTGTACTGTAAGTGATGCCTTGCTTGTATGGGAGCTTGTATCTTCAATGAAGTTGTTAACCTGTTCTGGGGAAACACGAAAGTATTCTTTGAATCGCGTCCCGTCTAGCAACGGTTCGTAGACTGATCTATGCTACTATCCCTGGGCACTGCGTTAGTTGCTGAAGCATTTTTGTGCATCAAGATACTTCGTTTACACCGCTAGCAACAGCTGGTCTTGTTCATTCAGATGCTGTTCCTTCTTGCCGGCCAATTCAGGAAATGACTTCACAACCTTTTGCAATGTAAACAATCCAAAAACAGTGTGCGCATGCACCACGCACGGTCCGGAATGGCCCGGCCTGTATTCATAACGTTATTGATCTTGGAAGCAAAATTCCAGTTTCACATGATTGGGTAAGTCACTATACAGTTCAACGTGAATTTTTGACCCGGGTATGTTCACTTTTGTAAAATTGTATGAATTCATGCAATTATCATGGTTTGGGAATAAGGATAAATGATAAAAAACCATTGTCATGTGCTATTGACACATATGGTAACAAGTTGTACCCACGGGCCCATCTTGATAAACATAACAACATACACTAGAAATCTGCATTCTGTATTTGTATTCACTTATTCGGCCCATATTCCCAGTTTGATTTATGCATAAGTGACTATACCTTTGTGTATATTCCTAGTTGACGTTCCTAAAATCGTGTCGTGTCCCAGATCCACACCAAATTCTTTTTTTTCTGAGATTCCATTCATACTTGTGTGAGTTCTGTTGTGAAGTAAACACACACACAAACTCACACACGAACGGGATGAACGCAAATCCTCCTGGCGGAGGCAACATAGGCTGGTACCCCGCTCTATTATGGCACCGCTGCTCTAAGCCAATCATAGAGACGGGCGTACAACGCCATCTTATGTACTCCCGGCAGACTGGTTCCAACTCCAGTATGTATTATATATGATAAAATATGCATTTAGTCTGCTCAAAGAAGTTGCCAAAAATTGGCTGTACATTTCGCGTGACATTAATGATTAGATTGATAGATATTGATAGTAAATCAATGCTACGTACAGTGGAATATCAAAGATTCAGTATATTTTATTATCTATACATACATCATTTAATTTTTGTGCAACAATACATTTTTAAATATTTGAAAACTAGAAATAACTAAAGGAAGTCATTTATAAGAAATCTTCACGGATAATCAGCCAGCATCGCGTGAACGTCCATGACATTCGGTATGAGCGTGCATACTGGAGTTGGAACCAGTCTACAGGTAAGTCATGAGTTGCAACTGGGAGTGCTTAAGATGGCGTTGTACGCCTGTCTCTATGCTTGGCTGAGGGCCATAATAGAGCAGGGTACCAGTCTAGAGGCAACAATACAGATGAGGTCACATGACATTCATTACAACACTTCTCACGATCACTGCTGACGTCACAGCTCAGCTGACAGCTTTTGCTTCCTCATAGCTGACAGCTGACTGAGAAATTACCAGAAGTCCAAGTCATTAATTATTTGAAGTCTTTCGTTATTTGGTTTTGAAAGTAGAACTCTCTTGAGTATTGTAGAGAGTATTATAAAGTTATAGAGTATTATATATATAATACTTTTTTAAAAGGTACACCATTTTAAGCCCAAAGTAACAGTTATCCACTTTTTTATTCTATAAATTGTTGAATAAATATTATTTCAGTTTCGAAGTAAATAGAATAGAGAAAAACATAACAAAAAAACAGTTACACTATAAGATATTTTCATGTAGTTTAATATTAGTTCACTAAAAAGTGGATCACAGTTAATGTGGGCTTAAAATAGTGTACCTTTAAAAATTATTTTTTTTACATGTTTCAAAATCATGTGAAAATGAAAGAAAAATACGAAAAATATGTATACTATATAGGAAAGATTACTATACCAGGTTTAAAGAAAGGTATACATAATGGGTCTTATATGAATATAAACCACTTTTGAATTGAATTTAAATATAGGGGTTTCAAACAGTTTTATTTTAAATCTAAGCGAGTGTGGTGTTGCAGTTGAAGTAAAACAGGCTATAGAATAATAGATTGAAAGAAACTGTAATTGTATTTTGTTTTAATAATGTTTTATACTGGTATTCAAAGTTTCTGATTTCAATAACCATAGCTTCGTAATTTGGAAGTATTCCTTATGTGTCATCCCACATGTAGTACACTCAAAGAACAAGATCTAGAAATTCAAGAAACATTTAAACCATATTTCAACAAGTGATGTTTCTCATTGTGTTCAGTTTAAACTGAAAATAAAGAAACTATTATAATGGTAAAACATGCTTACCATTGAAAACGTGTGTCAAAAATGGGACAAAAAAGATTTTTCGAGTTGAAACAGGTTAATTAGTATTTAAAACGTGTTCAGAGGTGTTTTCATGAAAAACATGTTTCAATACCCAACATGTAAAAATAAACGTGTTTCAAATAACAATACCGTTTGACAGGAAAAGCTTTGAAACGCATGTAATAGCAAAATATGTTTAATTTGATTTGAAATATGTTTACAGCTATTCGAAACACATTTTACAATGAAAATGTTGAGAATATTGTGAAGTGTTTAAAAAAAAGGGACAAACAGGCGCTTCAGTCTAATGCATGAAACTTGTCTCCAGCTTTTAGAGTGAGTGCGTGTGTATGTGTGTGTGTATGAGTCTTTGAATTATGGTATGGTGACTCAGATTATCTCCAGAGCTGAAACGATTTATCCATGCGTGTCACCCTAACCCCCCCCCCCCCAGAAAATAACTTAAAATGTATTTTTTAATGTATGTTTCTATAGGTACTAGATTTCGGAGGTGAACCATGAATTGCTCTTCAGAAGAAAAGCTCAATGGAACAGATGATGTGGGAGAGCCTGCGGTCGCCTACATGGCAACTGAGTGGGTCTTAGTGTGTCTCATCATGGTGGTCAATTCACTGACCATTATAACATTGGTTAAAGCTCCCACGCTAAGGGACAACGTCACCTTTGGATTAGTAAACCTATCGTGTGCTGATCTGTCAGTAAGTTTTGCAGTAATTACGTGTCTTATTCACGACCATCAATATTATTCATCCATCTTCACGGGGAGGAAGATCTGGTGTTCGTTGTGCATGGTCCTCTGTGTAGCCTCGATCCAGCTCTCATCTTTTGGACTACTACTGGTCGCGTACGAAAGGTACACCGTAATAACCAATCCCCTTCATTATATGCACAAAATAACTCCGAGAAAAATGAAAACGTTAATCGTTGTTATATGGATCTGGGTGTTCTTGGTCCATTTACTGACACTCATCTTTGCCAGGATACATGAAGAGGTGGGTTGTTACCCCAATATGTTCCTGCCGTGGTACATTAACGATCTGGCATACCTGGTGAATGCCACCATACCGCTGCTCGCGACAATTATTCTGTATGTACGGATCGCGGTCTTGGCCAGACGACAACAGAGAGCAATCGCTGATCAAAACTCGTCGATGGGGATTCAATCAGAGAAGAAAGAGTACAAGATCGCCAAAATGATGAGCATCGTGGTGGGGGTGTACGCGTTCTGTTGGATCCCACTTATTATCTGTGCAACCATTGTAAACCATACTGAGGCTGAGGACTGTCCTCCTAAGCTTATCATGGCACAGCGCCTGGCTTACATGTTAACCATGGTCAACTCCTTCATGAATCCTGTGATCTATTTCTGGAAGATGAAGAACTTTCGCACCAGTCTGAAGAGGACTCTTGGATGCAGGAATGCTACCACAGAACCTCTACCTAACTCTGACCAAACAACGTCCACAGTGGTTAGCACTGTTTCATAGAGTCCAGTTGATGTCCATATTGGTTAACCAAACTTAGTCTCCTATAAGTTGTTCAGCTTGAATTCGCTGTGGTTGGATAGACTTTTGAAGCAGAAATAGTTAAGCATAAGCATATTCTTATAAAAATTAAGGTTTTTAAGGATTGGCATTATCCACCCATATATCCCTGTCTTTTACATCGAAGTATCCGTGATTAACGGTGTGAATTCAGGTTATTTTTTGTCCCAAGATGTCTGCTTTATAAGTTTCATAATTGTTTTCCTGTCGTGTGTGCTTTTATCCCACTTGGCAGCTAGGTTTATAATTGTGGGTCAAGAATAGCTTAAAGCATTGAACCTTTGTTAATTAGGGGGTTCACTTCAGGTCTTAAAATACGGCCACTTTCGACCTGTTTGGGATTAAAATATTATGAAACAAGGGAATTCAGGAGATTGGCATGGATTTTGTCCCTTTGCCCTGAAATAATTTATTGTCTTGGAGCGTTTACTTACATGTCAGTCGGACTGTACAACACGGACAGGTTGTCGGTAAAGGAAGGTTAAGGGAGAGGATAGGGGAGGGGGATGGACGGGGGGAGGGGATTTGATATGGCCTTACGGGGGTTTTGTACATATCATTTTTATTCAGCAATCGTCTGCCATAATTGCATATTTGTTAAGTGAACAAAGTAACATTAAAATAAATTGTAATAAAAAAAAACTTTTAAAATCATTTAAATAAAATAAAACTTTCCGTATCTGAGGATATCAGATATGACCCACTTTCTTTTGAAACACAATAATGATTGCATTTATTTCATATTCCATCTAGATATGACGCTTACATGGACCTCTTTTTTCGATATGTCTATTTTTTGCTTGCCGGAAATCTCCGAATTCGGCAAGCAGTTTGGTCAGTCGCGGATGTCTTTTTATCTGTCTGTCTGTCTGTCTGTGAACTCTCTACAGGCCACAATTTTGCAGCAATTGCTTTAAATCTTACACAAATGGTAGACAAGCAAAAGTCCTGGAGGCCTATTGTTTTTTGGGGAAATAGGTCATAGGTCAAGGTCAAGGTCATCAAAACTTCTCAAAACGGTTTTTTCTTCATATCTTTGTTACTATTAGTCGTATCTACTTCAACAATAGCTCATTTTAATCGTCATTCCAAGGCCTGTCATCTGGTGTGTAGCTGACTCAAATTTGCCGTAACTATGGTTACAAATTTTTTGGGGAAAAGTTATGATATTCGAAAATAAGGGGTCTTATTTTTCTAACTTTGTCAGTTTTAAAGCTAGAGAGATCTAGATTTTTGCACCAGATAGCATTTAACTAGTACTATTTTTTTTATTAAAGTCTTGCAGTAACTCGTAAAATATCTCGTGAATAGAGATATTTCGAGATTTCATTCATCTTGCGCCAAAGGCCACATTATTGCAGGAATCTTTTTGAAACTGACATGTCATAAGTCCTACACTAGTATCTCGAAATTGTTTTTTAATTTTTTTAACATAGCTGCTAGGGGGCGCTGCACACGACCCTCAAACACATATCCTAGTAATGTTACCTGGTCTTAATCTTGTATTACTTTGTCAGTGTGTCTGTCTGTTTGTCAGTTTACCTCAAATCCGTCTGCTTGCTGGTTCTTGTGTCTCATATATATCATTCTACAGGCTACAGTTTTTTCAGGAATCCTTTAAAAACTGGTACATCTTATGTGTTACACTAATATCTCAGAACGGATTTTTCATTTTCCGAATAGGACCACTAGGGGGCGCTGCACTTTCACTACCCCAACATATCATGATTTGGCCATATCTCCTAAATTATAAACCTTACCTACATAAATTATCGCTCATTTTGCTCTTCTTTACCTTCGGCACTTTTGTCTGGTAATCTGTAACACAGATGTGTCAGTATGTCTGTCTGTTCATCTTTTGTGGTCAGCTTTGTCTGCTTCCTCGTTGTTTTGTCTGATATGTCATTTTACAGGCCACAACTTCTCAGCAAACGCTGCGGGTCATTCAAATAATAGAAAACCCACAATATGTTCTGTCTGTCCGTCTGTCTGTCATTTCAACTTCCGGCAAGCGCTCGACCTCTGGTCGTCTAGTCTGTCTGTCTGTCTATCTGTCTATCTGTCTGTCTGTTCCCTCTCTACAGGTCGCAATTTTTCAGCAATCGCTTTCAAACTTACGTAGTTGATGAAAAATTTAAAATGACAGGAGCCTATTGTTTTTGGTCAATATAGAATCAAGGTCAAGGTCAATGTCATGAAATGTTTGCAAAACGGTTTTTTCTGCATATCTTTGTTACTATTAGTCCTATCTACTTCAACCGTAGCTCATTTTAATCGTCATACCAAGGCCTGTTTCTGGTGTGTAGCTGACTCAATTTGCGGTAACCATGGTAACGCATTTTCGGGGAAAAGTGTTGATATTTTCTAACTTTGTCAGTTTTAAAGCTACAGCGGTCTAGTCTTTTGCATTAGGTAGCATCCAATTAGTACTAAAAGGTTGCATTAGAAGTCTTGCAATATATCGTATAATATCTCGTCAAACGAGATATTTCGAGATTTCATTCATCTTGCCCTGGAGGCAACAGTGTTGCAGGAATCTTTTTGAAACTGAAATATCTTAAGTCCTACACAAGTATCTCAAAACGTTTTTTTTTTTTTTTTCATTTTTTTTAATACGGCCGCTAGGGGGCGCTGGATGCACACCTTCTCAACATATCATGTTTTGGCCAAATCTCCAAAATTATAAGCCTCAATTATATAAAATATAGCTTATTTTCTTCCTCTGAGACTTCACCATAATCTGGTTTAGTCATCTTATTACAATCTTGTGTCACTTTGTCAGTGTGTCTGTCTGTTAATCAGTTGCTTACTCTTGCTTCTCACATAAAGCATTCTACAGGCCACAGTTTTGAAAGAATCCTTTTGAAACTATGATATCTTATGCCTTACAGTAATATCTCAAAACATGTTTTTCATTTTCCGGATATGACCACTAGGGGGCGCTGCACACGACCCTCCCCAACATATCATTCTTTGGCCATATCTCCATAACTATAAACCTCAATTTCAGAAACTATAGCTTGGTTTCTTCTTCTGGGTCTTCTCCATAACCTGGGAAAGTCATCTGGTCTTAATCTTTTGTCACTTTGTCAGTATGTCTGTCTTTTTGTCAATTGTTCTCAAAGTCGCCTGCTTGCTGGTTTTCGCCTATATATCATTCTACAGGCCACAGTTTTAAAGGAATTCTTTTAAAACTGGTACATGTTATGTCTTACACAAATATCTCAAAAGCGATTTTTCATTTTCCGAGTATGGCCGCTAGGGGGCGCTGCACATGGCCCTCCCAAACATATCACTTTTTTGGCCATATCTCCATAACTATAATTCTCAATTACAGAAACTTTGACTTATTTTTTTCTCTTGGTATTCCCCATAACCTAAGTAAGTCATCTGGTATCAGTCTTGTGTCTCTTTGTCAGTATGTCTGTCTGTTTGTCAGTTGTCTTCAAATTCGCCTGCTTGCTGGTTGTTGCGTCTCACATATAGCATTCTACAGGCCACAGTTTTGGAGGAATCCCTTTGAAACTGGGACATCTTATGAAATACACTAATATCTCAAAAGTAATTTTTCATTTTCCAGATATTGGTGTTAGGGGGCGCTGCACTGAAACCACTACAACATATAATGTTTTAGCCATATCTCCAAAACTATAAACCTTTATTACATAAACTATAGCTTATTTTTCACTATGGTTCTACTCCATAATTTGGTTAAGTCATCTGGTCTTAATCTTGTGTCACTTTGTCAATATGTCTGTCTGTTTGTTGTCAGGTATGTCTGCTTCCATGTTCTTTTGTGTTATATATGTTGTTCAACAGGCCCAACTTTTCAGCAATCGCTCTAAAAGTCACTCAGCAGTTTGATCTGTCTGTCCGTCTGTCTTTCATTTCAATTTCCGGCAAGCCCTCGACCTATAGTCGTCTAGTTTAGGAAGTGGCTACATATTTTTTTAAAACCTGATATTTACTTACCTTGATGTTTTTGAGGGAATGATGGGTATAGTGCTAGTAGTTTAATTTGCATGGTTTAATATACCTTTACGTTGATACATTTCGAACTCTAAAAAGTAGTATAAAAATCATATCGCTGTTAAGGAGACGTTGAGCGCGAAGAACTGAATTTGACTGACCCTACACTGTTTATGACCGAACCCTGGTTTCCCCTTGTCCAGTCCCCCCAATCAGTTTTTTTTGTGTCTCCTTATCAATGCTGATCTTGTCAGACTGTACACGTTATCTGATTTTTCTTGAAAGAAAGTTAATGTCAAATACTTTAAGCGCCCGTTGTTAAAAGACAATTTTAGTGAGAGAACCATCTTCTTCAACATGTGGCTTCACATCTTCTACATCATGTTGCCATAAATCTTCTACATCATGTGGCTATAAATCTTCTACATCATGCGGCTATACATCTTCTACAGCATGTGGATTTATATCTTCTAGTGCATGTGGGTCAAAATTTGCATCATGTGGCTCAACATCTTCTACATTATGTAGCTATACATCTTCTACATCATGTGGCTCAACATCTACATCAAGTGGCTATTCATCATCTACATCAAGTGGCTATACATCTTCTACATCATGTGGCTCAACATTTACATCATGTGGCTATACATCTTCAACATCATGTGGTTAAACGTCTTCTACATTATGTAGCTATGCATCCTCTACATCATGTAACTCAACATTTGCATCATGTGTCTATACATCTTCCACATCATGTGTCTTTACATCTTCTACATCATGTGGCTATACATATTCTACACATGTGGCTATATGCATCTTCTGCATCATGTGGCTCAACAATTGCATCATGTAGCTTTACATCTTCTATATCATGTGGCTATGCATCTTCTACATCATTTGGCTATAAATCTTCTACATCATGTTGCCATACATCTTCTATTTCATGTGGCTATAAATCTTCTAAATTATGTGGCTATTACTCTTCTGTATCATGTGGGTCAACATTTGCATCACGTGGCTCTACATCTTCTACATCATATAGCTATACATCTTCTACATCATGTAGCTATGCATATTTTCCATCATGTTGCTCACATTAACATTATGTGGTTATACATCTTTAACGTCATGTGGCTAGGCATCTTCTACATAATGTGGCGCAACATTTACATAATGTGGCTCTACATCTTCCACATCATGTGGTCATATAACTCGTTCATTTAGCTCTAAATCATCTACATCTTGTCACTCTTCATCATCTACACCATATGGCTATACTACTACATCCTGTCGTTCTACTTCTACATCATTTTTCTCCTTATTTCTATATCATGTGGCTATACATCTCCTACGTCATGTGGCTGGGCATCTTCTACATCATGTGGCTACACATTTACATCATGTAGCTCTTCATCTTCTACATCATGGGGCCATACAACTTCATCATGTGGCTCTACATCATCTACATCACATTGCTATACTACTACAGCGTGCGGCTGTACTTCTACATCATGTGGTTTTATATCTACATCGTGTGGCTATACAGCTCCATCATGTGGCTCTCTACATGTCCTACATCATGTTGCCTTACATCTTCAAATCCATCAGGCTCAGAAGAAGGAAGGAGGGGGGGGGGTTGCAGAAGTATATAACAAAGATTATAGATACACAACTTCATTTTATTTTGTGTGTGTGTTTTCTGAAGAAAAAAAATACACATTCCAATTTGGAGTAGCAATATATTGACGTTAGAAGCATCTTTATGGTATTTAAATTAGAAATGCATCCTGGGGTATGTCAGTGTCATGTTTCTGTACCATTCCCAGCGTCTTAAACTTCATGTGGGCCCGTACTTTTCACGAGGCCAGCTTAGTATACATTAACGTGCTTTAAAGGATTCGAGACAGAAAAGTTTTTTTTTGTCTGTCTGATGTAGTTTCCTGGCTGGCGCATGGCTTATCTTTTTTTTAAAGAAGATTTTATCTAAACTGTGGAGCCGCTGTCTGTCAGATAACTAACGGCAGTAACCAGAGTTGCTAGGAACTCTTTTAGAGACAATTCCATTATTATGACCACTATACAGGAACAATATGTTTACAACCGTTTGAACACCTGTCAGTCTCCGAACTGCTGCTAAGCCAGACATTGATCTAAATATTTAAAACATTTGCTGCACCAACAATGAACGCCTAACATTCACGGGACGGTTTAGAGTTACAGTTTCTGTTAAGCCCCTTTGTCAAACAGCCAGGAGATCGATTGGCCAGACACTTGATAGCGCACTGTATCTTTAAAAAGCCCTGAATCCTTCATCTACTGCATTATTCTTTAATATATTGATTACCTGATATACAAAATATAAAATATAGATGCGGATGGCACGCTCAGTGCTCTTGTATTATAAATATCAGTGAAGAGGCTCAACTTGAAAGCGTGCCTTTTTATCAGGTCACTAAAATGACAAGACCACATTAATATGACAATAAACCAACGACGTAATGATCACTGTATGTACAGGCACGATCATTCTATATACTTGGGGTATACATCTTACATTGCTGTATCTAGACAAAATCGAGTGAGGCACACCAAACTAAGAAGATAACCATTCTCATTCTAATTGATGCCTTCCCTCAATACCTCAACAGCCAATAAAAATAATTGCATTTTACTATTTAGTATCTGATTCTTCTGGTTTATTTTGAATTGCTTCTTCAAATGCCCCGCATGCCTACTGTCGAAAAAAATCTAAAACTATAGTGTTGTCAAATCGGTTTTCTCTGCTACCTTAACTTTTCCATTTATGTAAATGTGTCTGCAGGCTAACGAAGTGAAACTGTAACATTAACTGGATTCGTTATATTACCTCCGCCAGGAGAGGTTTCATCCCCGTTCGTGTGTGTGTTTTTGTGTGTATATATATATATATATATATATATATATATATATATATATATATATAAATATTATGAGCACTTCTGGTTTCACGCTTTAAGACCCATTAATTTAATATCAAGGTTTTATCAGACTTGATGTCTGTGTTTTTATGTGTGTTTGTTTACAACATAACTCACGCAATCCTGAACGTAATGTCATTTTAAGGGCATTTCGGGAATCTGCCAAAGAAGAATCGTTTAGAGTCATGACCCGGATTCAGGTCTGTTATCATGGAATATTCACAAATGTACAGTCACTTATGCACATATGAACCCGGGAATATTGGCTGAATAAGTGAAGTGAATGCAAACAGTGATAGGGGAGCATCCCACAATGGCGGAGGCTTGCATTCATTAGAAGAAGATTTCAAGTTTAGTTTTGTAAAAGATTATATTGAGGTAAATAGTATTTTAAGATATTAGATCTAGACAAGCACTTTTACCAAGCGGTTGTATAATGTACAGGTTTGTTGACAAAAGTGTGGTCGGGTGAATGTGAGAGCCTCAACCCTCAAAATCTCTTCTAGATCCGTGCTTGCTGGCATATGAATTTTGAACTTGACCTAATATGGCAACTGTTTTTTTTGTTTTTACTTATGAGGCTATAATCCAACATCCTTTTTTTATAATCATTCATCTTGTTCTTAACATAAAATTTAATTTACTGGCACATATATAATAATCAAACCACATTCTTATGCATATCTGATCACAGGATTAACATAAAAAGTAAAGTTAATTGCATGCGATTATACATTTGCAACACCTCCTGAGGTCGTGCAAATATATTTTCACTCGTATAAAGTTACTCCGGCAGTTTTATAATTCAGTGTACATAACTGCTCACACACTTCAGTGTACTTACATAATAAATTTATATACGTATGTAAATTTACTTATAGGAGTAATTGACTGCATGTGAATGTGGCTTTAATAATGTCAAGTGCAGGGTATGTAACGTTTGCACATGCAGTCACACGCTTTTGCGTCACTTTGCATCACCGTACAAATACACCTTTATTCTAATTAATTAAGAGGATATGTCTGTTCCCGTGCAAGATCAACTGAGTCAGTACATTCATACTAAAATGTGTATAACGCACTCTCAGGAGTGACTGTTTGTGTGTGAATGAGAATTTCGAGTTTATCTTTAGCTAAATTTCGATTTCAACCATTACATGTGTGCACAAAAGCACGTAGGGTGACGCTCCTTGCATTTATGTGATCTTTTTCTACCGAGTGAAAATTCCAATATATGGGTGTTTAGAACTGGCGATTCGTTGAAACATTGAAATTATCCGCTACCTCAGATTTAAATGGTATATATTGACGTTGTACCTACAATGGTATATATATATATATATATATATATATATATATATATATATATATATATATATATATATATATATAAAACTTCTCGTTTCACGCATTAAGAACCATTAATGTCAAGGTTTCATCAGACATTACATTAAATCCAGGGATCGGTAATCCGTAATACGATATTGTGGTGGATTTCCGTTAATCCCGTTTCTTGAGCAGAAATAGGATTTAGCGTAGGACTTTATTATATGATAAGTATGTACATGTTTATGCAAACAAACTGAGTGTGAATTCGTCAGGACTAGGGAGGTATTGTTTCACGATGAATACTAATGGTTCGTAAAATTCCCTTCGACCAGATGCATTTGCTGCTGTTTATAAGCTTCTGTGTTAACCGTTACGGTTGATAACAGAGAGGATATAAACGGGAATGGTTTAATTGTTAAGTCTTGACCTAATCACATCGAGTAATGATGCAAAAGTATGACATATTGAAAACAGCCATTGAGTTACTATTAGAGAGGCTGCCACTGGGTGGGACAAGGAGGTATCAAACCGTTGGCCAGGCTGCAATACACAAGAACTCTTCCGGCGGAGGCAGTAACACTTTACCAGAGGCCTGAGGAAACAAGGTAAGTGGATGGAGAGTAAATTAATTAAGAGGGTCACGGTTACGCCTGATGAAGTGATAATTGTCTTTGGTGGAGTGGTGGTTGTAGGATTCATTTTACCTCATTGTATTATGATATTTGGACTGGTCTTGCTCTTATTTGCAAATAACATAGATTAAGGATTTTTTCATAAGGTGGAGGCAGCGCAAAATAGAGAAAATTCTTATAAAGTTAGTACAACATGAATGGAGCACAATTCAAGCCGTTTCAGTATTTACAGTAAAGGGAATGCAATATTATTGTAGTTTACCCTGTTAAAAATTCAGCAAATATTTCGCCCCCACCCCCTCCCGTCCTCCTTTTAAAAAGTATACCCCCACCCACTGGATACATGACGAAAATAGTAAATGCTGCCATCTGTTGACTTTGATATACACAACGTCACAAGCATTTCATATTTTATTCCTATATGAAGTTCAATAGCTCGGCCTGCCAAGGATTGATGCATAACCCGTATAAATTCCTAAATTGGCTGCAGTAAATTTGGTGCAAAGTAATAAAAATATCTAACATGACTAAAATGAGTTTAATAATACCGAATTTATACACCGAGGTGTGCATCCCATTATATGCATTTCTCAATGCGAAAAGATTATACATTAGTTGCAATTAAATAAAAAAAAAACAAAAAATAAAAAAAAAAAATAGAAAACGGGTAAATTACAGTACAAATTAAAAGACGTGTTATATAGCCTAAAGCTGGTTATAATTGTCACTCAACCCTTTACTGTTTACACGCTCACTGAAGTGCATTAAAAATGGGCACCTAGAACTTCCTCATATGCTTAGATTCTCTGAAGTCAAACATATTGAAAATTTTTTTAGCAGACCTCGATAAGACCGGTTGAAATTTTGTTGAAACTTTGGTAAAGATACAACAAAAGCTGAAAAAGATATTGCATGTAATGTACATTTAAAGAGGAAAGGGTTTACTTGATAAACTGATGGCTGAGATCTGTCAGAATTGTTTTACTGCACGTTAGTAGGATTCATAGTAAAATAATCACCACACGCTGATTCTAGTATGGCCTTTTTCAATTTTTTTTATAAGTTAACTGTGATGGGCCAACAGATGGGATAACAATTAGTCTCCGCCGCACACGCATGGTGGCGCTCCGTTAACAACTGGTGCGTTTGTCATCGTTATACAAGAGCAATTATTTGAACTAATTTCTTATTTTTCCTGTTACAGGGAGGTTTTGGCATGGTCCTTAATCAATTAGAAGTACATATACAAATTATTGAAACACACAAATGCAAGGTTTTATAGTTCCGGTTGATGTCAAAACGTATAAGTTTATTTACCTTTTTTATTTACTGGGCAACAAATATGCGATTCCGATTATTACATTCAGCCAATGTATAGCTCAGAAAAGCATATGTTTCCATCACTATGTGTAAATTATATTGTCTGTTTGCCGACTTACAATATATTTCAAAGGGGGTAAGTCTTAAAATTCAAGGGCTCGGAACTAAAGGGAGATCCGACAAAAGGGAGTTTCCGACATATTGGACCTGAGATGGCCGTACTTTATTTCTACAGGGTCTGATGGAGCTCGTAATGCACGGGAATTTCACATATATTATGTTTACTCCAGAATGAAAGTGTCAGCTAAATGATATTTAGACAATACCAAATAATTAAAATATGTACATGTAGAGCCTTGTTTTAAATAACTCTTTCAAACATATAGAAATAGGAGGTTTCAATAAAAAATTGATGATAGGTAGTATCTTTCGGGGGACCAATAAATGTTTTGGCCTTGCCGGATCTCTCTGTCTGGTTGCCAGTTTTGCCAGTTTCGAGCCCTGTGATTATTATCGTTTGCATACCGAGGAACTTCAGACATCTGCATGCATTGAGAAGAACGAGTCGGTCTAGTTTTATTTTTATTCCGTAGCTCACTCCTACACGTATCATTCAAATAGCAGTAGAATGAGAAATGTGGTAGGAATGTATTGTTTAATGTTTTGCGATATAAGATTCCCGGCTGAGCATTTTACATATACGTTTGGCTTATATTCCGGATAATGTCCCATTATAACAGAAGCTCCTACCTCTGGAATTTCGATAATATAATAAACTAGAGTTGGCATTCAGTATTGCGATACCTCCGCAAAAAAAAAAAAAAAAAAAAAAAAACCTTCTGGATCCGTTCCTCCGTCAGAATCCGCACGGACAGCATTCTTCTCTGGCCAGATGCACCCGTCTTTAAAACATTGTATCTAAAACGCCCCCAGGAATGAACAGAATTTATCTAGCCTTTGTTGTTGGTATAACTGCGTAACCTGGTTTTTTCTAGGACTCCGGTGCTCCGCGTCAGGTGTTGCCATTGTGCATGGTAACATGATAGCTTCACCATATATATATCAGGTATTACCTGTAATGGCCAAATAACTATATATTGATTATAAATCCAAAGGGCTTCTTAATTATATATTTTTCGGCTATGCGGTTACATTGGTGCCCGATCCAAATACGTCGTGATTTCAACTACAGAAGATAAATTCATGTGTAATCAATACGTCCAGAGGTTCTGAGATGAAAGGCCGATATTGTGGTCATTACACATATATTGATAATAGTTAATCATGCAGAGAACAGTCCACATTGAATGTACATTGTGCATTAACACTAAGTACAACATTTTCTGTATGGTCCCAGGAATTTAACTTCCAAAATATTATTGAAATATCATGCATGTGTTTTCATAAATTAGTTTTACAACAACATAAGGTATAACACGGCTTTGTATAGTAAACAGTATGTACACATTAAACTATTTTGTTGGTTAACGGAGGCAGGTCTGTCACTTGATAAATAACTATATAACGAGATTTTAATCAGACCCTTTAGAAATAATTACTAGCTTACGTGTGGTTGTGGGGCGGGGGAGGCCGCGCTAACTAAATGTTACTGGACATCCCTTAAAACTGTCGGTTCTGGGGCTAATTTCAAGCACATTATACTGTTGTCCCTTAAGATTCAGATACAAACGCATTAAAAAGAAGCAGCTAAAATGCCTGTAATGTCGTTTTTATGGATGGTGTCAGTAAAGTTATTAAAAAACAATATTGCAAATCTTAAAACATTTTGCATGAAAACATTTGGCTGGCTTTATCTTTTTATATAGCATATTTGATTGATTAGCTGAGACTTATAACACGAGGAGGTTTGCTTATTTTGCTCCGTATGGGTATCTGAGGTTACGACCTCGTGACAGACAGTAATGTTTAATGAAGATACCATCTCGCTGATGTTGTCACCTTGACGTCTCGAGCCACAGAGGTGACAGATGGGTTAATGAATATAACACTTAAAGAGGCGTGACGGCTGGATCTGGTAATTGCGTTTAATTGCTCTTTGAGTTAAAAAAAAGGTTGTTCATAGCTTCCTTTTTTTTCTCTGAGAAAAACGCCATACACACCTGCATTTACAAGGACATGAAACGTCAGCCAGACCCCAAAATTTTTATCATCGGTACCATTTTGGTGACAAATTTTCACCATGTGTGCTTGATAGATATACATGTGTAGGTAATAAAATGCCTGATAGCAGTATGGAAGTGGTAGTTTTCAGTGAATAAATGGATGTTTTATGTCGGAAGACGTATAATTTTTTTTCATCTCAAGGACATCAACTTCAGAGTGGTTATAAGCCCCGTACTACTAAATATGTAAAACGTATCCAGTCAAAGTTGGTCTCAAATGATAGCTTTGACCTTACGCTTAAGTATGACATGCCATTTATGGCTACTGGGGGTATACTGCTTAAGTAATACATTCTAATAGTTACACTCAACCCTAGGAAAAACGACAAAGGAGTGGTTATACAAATTTATAAATTATAAATTTATTCATACAACTTTATATGCCAAACTTATATCAAGCAAAATAATCTTTTCAATGATGTATCATTTATGATCAATAGGTGTTTACCTAAAGTTAAACTTTCTTATACCCTCACAGGGGCAGATACAGGATTTAAAATGGAGGAGTCCCGTCAGGACTGATGGCAAAGTTGTAAAAAAAGTCCCCAGGTCCGAAAAAAGGGAGGGGGGTTCCAGGTCACAAAACTTTGTCCGAAACCTATTAAAATGTTGTGGCGACTGGAAAGGGGGGGGGGGAGGGGTCTTCCCCTTCTGCCTCACCCTTAAGAAAAATACTCCATATATATAGTACATCAACAGACAACAGATATAACGTTATTTCGGTAACCGAATACAGCGGGAGCTGCAGCAACTGTCATCCCCAAATTCTGTAGTAATATTGATCACTGGACTGGTATTTTGTTTGTAAGCTGTATGTTGTCCTAACTTGTGCAAGCCAAAAATACAACTTATTTCATTCCATGGCTTATTCATTGGAGATGATAAATAAGTATGAGGTGTGCTGAATTATTATAAGATTTGTCTCTACTCTATTTTAACTTTGCTGATCACAAGTGTTTGTATTCATAATGTTATAACCAGTACCCAGCATATTGATCCCAAGACTGGTATGTCAGTGTTAGTTGCAAGTATCGCCACTTACGTTGACTTTAGTCAAAATGATCCTTTTCAGTTCTTCCTATGCAAGTCAGGAATTAAAAAGAGATAGCTTTTATGTAAGGTATAGCATAAACTTATATTCGCTTATTGTTGTATTTCATTTTTGATTTTACATACGATTTGTAATGTGCTTTACCAAACATTGATCATGTGACTTTTACGAGTATATAAACTACAGATGGCACCATTTATGTTTACCTATCTTGTGCGAGCAAAACCGGTACATTTCCAGTTTTTTTCTGAATGGAAAGAAAATTTAATCTATATGTAGCTTACCGATTATAATGGACTAGAGCTGAAATGGTATTTCTTAGTTCACTCTCTATTGTTCCATCATTATTCTCGATTATGAACAATGCAAAAAAGTAAGAATTTTTTTCTTTTTGTGAATAAAAGACTGCAATTATCAGTGTGATATATATCAAGGCACAATTTGTAATCGCTAGTCCTGGGATTTTCAGACGCTGTGTATGCAGGTTCTCTTTAACTCTCCTTAGTTGATAAGAATTAGATCACTGACCAATATAGATTCAGCTGAGCACTATGACCAGCGGGTCACTTAGTAAAGTTAAACATTTAAAATCAACAGAAGAGGTAACAGGTACATGTAATTATGTATTTAATATATAGAATATGTTTACTTATGTAAACATGTACTTTGAACATGTACTTATGTTCAGCGTGAATGTTCGCTGTGTGATAAAGACTCTTTAAAGAATTGTTTGTTACATTATTGCACAACTAGGCCCTTGTGTATTTTAAACTTCCATATTCCAAAATAAAACTAAGTAATGTTCAGTGTTAGTTTAAAGGAAAATAAGCAATATCAGTTTATAAGTTCATAATCATATAAATATGCAATAGCTTTCTGACAGAAAAACATCAAATCTGATGAGTTCTGTTTTGCATGGTTGGAAAGATAACACCGAATGGAATATGAAAATCATTTCGTCATTTTTATTTTTGATTATCACCGGGGCTTTTATAAGTCTATTATATCTTATAGTTATTTCAAGCCTGGCTACCTTGCTAAATCAAGTTATAAGAAAGTTAGCACTTGCAAGGAATTAAAATAGAAATCACCAGGAGAATGACAAATCAATTACTTTCATGTTTATTATCATATCTGTTTCTACTGTTATGTTTAAATAAAAGAAAATATTATGATACAAAACTGTTTTAGAATATGTATCTTCATTTTGTGATCTAACAGTTACAATTATATCCTACTAAGCGAGAGATGAATAACTTACAGCTCTGCTTCACAATAAGTCCTGACACAAAGGCAAACTGCAATATCTATCATTCATTTATGGTGCAACCCAAGTACATTTACTGCTCTTGCTTTGATTTTATAGGTTAATTTTGTTAGAATATTTACATGGAAATATTTCAGCAGACAACATAGCCCTCTCTCAGCCGAATGCTCTTAAATATTTCGTGTAAGAAAGCGAATTTGGCCGGAAGTGCAGATACGGCGGCCTAGTTTGTACGATATCACAAGTGACTTAGGCACCAATATAACAAAAACATACAAATAAAAATTTACTGCATAAAATGACTTGTCGCCCTTTTTTTCAACCAGAGACATGCAAAAAATATATATTCAAACAACTAGCCGAGTACCCGTGCCTGCATACATGTCATGTGTGACATCCAAGTTTTAGTCTATACATCGGCCCTCGATAGCAGCCATGTCGAATAATTGGGAGGATTTACCAATCAGAATTCAAAAAGTGCGTGGGTATGCGATACAAAGGTACTCAAAAACATCAACAAGGCATTAATGTTTTCTGCAGACAGTTGGTGGCAATGGGACATATACCGACTAACTGAAGAACGGTATAACACCTTTCTCTGACCACGCCTAAATCCACAAATTGTAGTTGGGTGCCAGACATGTTTCTTTTTTCAGCTAAAAGACTTCAGACTTTATTAATGACTTTATAAAACCAAACTGGTCACGGCTGATCTTATCAGAAATACTCCTTGTGTTTTTTAAATAAATTAGCTATAATTATACAAATTGCTATGATACAGGGTGAAGAAAAGTAATCATATCTTTAGAATTTGGAAAGCTATATACATGAATGACACACCAGATGAAAGCTATAAATGTCTACTATCAACTGATATCAAACTTGTTTTAAAACAGGCATTACATAAAATGTTATAAGTAAACAATATTTTTATTACTGTGTCTTGCAAAATTGCAATTTCGGTGCAAGTACATTTAAAAATAGGCTGATATTTTACAGAAAGCTACCACTTCTATACTGCTATCAGGCATTTTTATTATCTACACACATACACCTTTCAAAAATCATTGATAGCAATTGTTACCTGTTTGATACCGATGAACCCTCTGGCTGATGTACTATATGCTAAATTAGAAATCTGTACCTCGCATGCTACACGCTTTGACCGTCTTGTTAATTAATGTTTGATGACTAGCTTTACAGAAGCGGATCCCGTTGGGGGGGGGGGGGGGGGGTGTTCAAGGGGTCCCCCTCCCTTCTTTTTTCAGCCGCAGTAACCTTTTCAAGGGTTCAAGACCAATTGTTGAGGACTAGGCCCCCCTTTTCTGGACCTATGGGGACTTTTTTATTAGGTGTTATCATTAGTCCTCCTGTCATGGACCCCTTCTTTTCTTAAATCCTGGATCAGCCCCTGCTTTGTGTAAGTCGGGAATTATACAAATGGTCACACAGTTTCCCGAGTCTTCTACTTCAATGATAACCTTGGAAACTGATTCTATACTTCTATGGACCAGGATTAAAATTAAAAACACAACATAATTAAGATGTAATCTCCCCCGCCGAATGACTGTGCTGATACTTTATGAATAATCTTGTCAATGTGCACGGGGCCTTCCTTGGAGTTCAATACACCTGATAAGTCTTGTGTGCGTCTTTTGTAAAAGAAACTATTGGGTGATGGTGCATAAATGTGTGGTTGTAGCTTTTCTTCCAAGGATGATACATCAAGCAGGTAATCAGGAGCGAGCAAATCTCATGGTGGTAACTCAGCCGCATCCTTTCATCTCCCCTTTTAAATTACAAAATGTGGCAACAGTAAGATTAATATTGAAATAAAGTGCCGGATTCAGTATATCGCCCTGTTTTAACCACCTCAAATTGCACAATTACGGCCCAGATTTCAAACAAATGTTCCTGCATTACCTCCTATCCCTCCTCCCCCCCCCCCCCGGTCGACCCTGGAGCCCCAACCCTATTCAAGGATCCTCTATATCCCCCTGTACCACAACCACACTATATGATTATCAGATTTTGTCATAGAATCAGTAAATCCCGTTTACTTGAACTGACTCAAGACACAGCTTCTTGCGATTTAGCTTACACACACGCATAAAGACAGATAGACAGACAGGAAAACACCCGGTATCAACATCTGTGTCATTTACAGCAATGGAACTAGTCAACTCCTCTTTGCCTCAAGACTGCCCGAAATTTCATGCAAGTCCATGAAAGACATATAGGGCTCTTGCGCCAGCGGAGACAGCCGAGCGTCATATCCCTCGACTGTTTTTTTTTATACAAATATGTTATGTGCCATTCGGCAATTATATCTAATTGGGCGAAACTTAATCTCCATTACAACATGTTAATCACCTGATATTTCAGAATAAAGAATAGACTGAAGATATCTTGAACATGGAGGTTACAACGGGGATGATTTTAACAATGAATAATAATCACACCGAATTATTCCCTATTAGAGTACAGATGCCAGCGCTAACTCATAATTCATAATTAACCTTTGCTTCTAGACATATAAATACTTTACTGATACCGTGAGTAATGTAGTGACATGACGTATTGGCAAGACGGATCCCTCCCTCACACTAGAGGGCGTGTAATACAGGGTGTTACTCTCAACTAATCAGATCGACAAAGGTGTGTGTGACAGATATCGAGCACGCCTAATGGAAGAGGAATAGAAATGAGCAAGGTAAAAACAAAATACCGGATACTAGCTTTTTGTCCTGTGCATGTAGTCGGTCTATGAGATGAATACTAATTCTCAACATTCTGTATCGGCAACTGACGTGGACAGTGGAGTTGACCTCTGTTTAACTTGTGATATTAATCACTTGTAAAATTACATTTCATATAAAATGTGTGACATATATACAATGCGGAAACCAATTCGACTGTGGTGTCTTATCTTGTTATATTTTATTATCTTGATTTATTTAATCCCTCAAAGAAGATAAAGTTGTCTCCTGTTTATCTGTTTGTCTGTTAGTGGTATCACACTACAATTAATGAACAGGGATCCACAAAACAGTGCTGACAAGAGATAAAGATAGAGGAGAGGATAGAATCGTTTCGCCTTGGCGAGGGTCTGCGATAAACATTTGGGTGCCGTTCCAGTTTTCGGAGCTTTTAAAAGGCAGATCCCTGTAAAAGTTAGGCCGGTCAATTCAAGATGGCAAATCAGCACCGTATCATTTTTTTGGGCTTTTATATATATAAATATATATATGTAAGCACGCTTTAATGTTATATACCGACCTCATTCATAAATATATATGAATATATAGGTGTGTGTGTGTGAATAAAGTGATGTGACATCGCTATTATAATCACGTAAAAAGAGAATACAGACAGCCATTTAGCCGTCTGAGGCGGCGCTTTGACTGACTGACGTATGAAGAAATGAGGTCGGGTTATAACATTCAAGCATTGTAACCGATAAATAAATATACAATGCTTGTTCCGTGTGCATGCCTGAGGATCCGGTTGGCTGACCAAGCCCAACAACAGGGATATCCCATTATATTATACCAGATACACACTGAGGACATTTTGAAGTCACCAGCACAGGGATAGAAATATTGCCGATTCATCTAATCTACTCTTTCATACTACAGAGTGGTTTATAGTGGCTGTGCGTAATTTATAATGGTCTTGTGTCATTAATTACTTTGAGTCGCAGGGTTTAATACACAATGCACGTATTCTGTTGAATAATGCACGTTAAGGCGCAGGTAATATATGAGCCTTCCGGAGTCTATCCTGCGTCCTGCATTCTAACTAATGATATGACAATAATAAATATTTCTTCAAAAACCTCGTAGATTATTTTTCCCTTGGTCAAGGGATTGCAATATATGGAGAGCATCGCTGCTAAAATTAAAGTATAAAATCTTGTCCGAGACAAAGTGCTTCAGATATAGGATATGGTAATTAAATTGTATATATGGAGCAGGCTAAACAGCAGTGCATAAAGTGCATATAAAAATTAAAGGATCCGCGGAAAATCGTGAAGGAAAAAATAACACCTCCCCCAGGGTAACTACCTGTTAAAATGGGAATAACACATTCGACGGGTCAACAACTTGGACGGGGCAACCAACTGTTAAAGTAGGAATAACGTCTTCCAAGGGTTGAGAACTTGTGATAAATAGGAGTGACACCTTATTCAGGATGTAACCACCTTTTAAAGTAGGAGTAACACCTTATTCAGGATGTAACCACCTTTTAAAGTAGGAGTAACACCTTATTCAGGATGTAACCACCTTTAAAAGTAGGAGTAACACCTTATTCAGGGCAACCGGTTGTTGAATTAGTAGAAACAGCAACCTCAAGCCAACCACCTGTTACAGTAGGAGGAACACTTCCCTCTGGGCAACCAGCTGTTGAATTAGTAGTAACAGCTGCCTCAAGCCAACCACCTGTTATAGTAGGAGGAACACTTCGCTCTAGGCAACCAGCTGTTGAATTAGTAGTAACAGCTGCGTCAAGCCAACCACCTGTTATAGTAGGAGGAACACTTCGCTCTGGGCAACCAGCTGTTGAATTAGTAGTAACAGCTGCGTCAAGCCAACCACCTGTTATAGTAGGAGGAACACTTCCTACTGGGCAACCAGCTGTTGAATTAGTAGTAACAGCTGCATCAAGCCCAGAACCCGTTATAGCAGGAGGAACACTTCCTACTGGGCAACCAGCTGTTGAATTAGTAGTAACAGCAGCCTCAAGCCAACCACCTGTTATAGCAGGAGGATAACTTCCCTCTGGGCAACCAGCTGTTAAAATTAGTAGTAACAGCAGCCTCAAGCCAACCACCTGTTATAGCAGGAGGAATACTTCCCTCTGGGCAACCAGCTGTTGAATTAGTAGTAACAGCTGCGTCAAGCCCAGAACCCGTTATAGCAGGAGGAACACTTCCCTCTGGGCAACCAGCTGTTGAATTAGTAGTAACAGCTGCCTCAAGCCAACCACCTGTTATAGCAGGAGGAACACTTCCCTCTGGACAACCAGCTGTTGAATTAGTAGTAACTGCTGCCTCCAACCACCTGTTACAGTAGGAGGAAGAATTTGCTCTCGGCAACCACCTGTTAAACAGAGTAACACCCCTAGCAGGACAATCACTCGTGGAAGGAAGTGAACGTTTTTCAGGCCGACAATGTGTAAATTCTGTGGATCCTCAACCTAAACAACAAATATAGTTTATGGAACCCCTTCCAGAGCAGCAGAAGGAACACCTACTTCAGGCTAACTAATAGCTTAAGACGGAAGAAGACATCTTGCAGCGTGAACATCACCTCAGGAAGATGAAACACCAGAATATTCACATGCTGAAGTATGAGGAACACCTTATACAGAAAGACAACAATTAAGGTAGGAGGAAAGTCCACCTACCACCTACTACAACCGGAGTAAGAATACTTGACCTGCTTAACTACAACTGTTAGAAAACACGGTACATGCGTCAATGTTGACAAACAGAAAAAAAACCTTGTAACCACAGGTGTTCGGTCACATATGTGCTGAATTTGACAGGTCGCCAGTTCCAAAACGATATTTGCAAAACTCTGGTTCCTCTGACCGTCCGCCAGATGTCCTTGTTGAATGTGTTTGGATCATATTGACGGGTGGCCCACAGGTTATAAACACGTATATAAAACAAAACAGTCTAGGTACCATGGTATCGGTGTTTCATGCCTCTTTTTATTTAAAGGTTTAAAAGCGTATCATTAGCGTAAGAAAATGAGGCGTGAAAGTTAGAATAGTTCCCTTAATTTAAACATCAAATATTTTGTAACTGCCATTTAGAAGAAGTTAGCAGAGTAGCAGAGTTTTACAAGACATGTATATGACAATCTGTTTGTATATCGGTCGGGAGCACGCAGTCCACCTTTCTGTAGCGTAAGATGGGAAAGAAAACCAAGGACATATAGACAGGTATGTCTAAAAGCAATTTTATGTCAACCAGTGCAAAAGAGTTATGGGTTTAAAGGGAAATTTGGAACAGGTGATTTAGCAATCATATGTCGTTGTGGGGCGTATAATATAACAAGGAAAGTGGCGAAACTCATCTTCGTGGGGGATATACTGGGAAAGGTCACGGCGTACGAAACTGAAGCCTGCATGATCCGGCAAGTTCAAGTACATCGTCAGGTATGATACGCATTCCTTGTGGTTAGGTTCTATTTCCTTCAGAATTGTTTGGCAGGGATGACTCTTCGCATACAAAATAAACACCATCGCCCATACATGTCAATCTAAGTCAGTAATTGGAGCCCTCATTTTCTTTCAAATGCTCCAAGCTGAAGTTAATACTTACTGTGAAGGAAAGCAGTTGTATAATCAAGCAATTATATGATGTCAAATTGTCATACATTTTTAAAATGTGTAGGTGAAACTAATATAACGTAATTTTATATAATTGACACACAATGGTCTCCTGTAACGTCATTCATTTATTCGACACTCTTCCACAGACAGTATATATATATATATATATATATATATATATATATATATATATATATATATATATATATATAGAGAGAGAGAGAGAGAGAGAGAGAGAGAGAGAGAGAGAGTTAATTGATAGCCATGCTGGTTCGTTGTACGAAGAAATGGAACATGAATACACAGAATAGTCGATGAATCGACCTTTCTATGTATTCTTATATATATATATATATATATATATATATATATATATATATATATATATATTTGGGTTGTATCACTAAATCGATATATTGATACAAATCGATACGCAACGTCGATACGGTTACCGATACGCTTTCCATATTGTATTGGTTGTATCGAGGAAAGACAATGACTGCTAAAAATATGAAAAAAATTTAATTAAAAATTTAACATTAACTATATACTTATAGAACTATAGCCTCTTTGATATTTTATATTTTGAATGTTAAGACATACACAAGGCAAATATTTTGCCATATAGTCGAATGGATACGAAATGTATACACGCATGTCAGGACTCAGATGACAACAGCACCGTTCATGACAACGAGAACACTATATAGTCCAATGTTACGGACCCTAATAACAACAGATCACGTAATCGTGACGAACATAAATTTTGTTACAGAGATAAATAAATCAGATTCCGCAACACTAGGCACTTAACAATAATAAAAAATGTACATCACCAGAGTGTCCGAATCCTAGGCTTTGATTCCTGGATACCACCACTGTCACAGCTTAACAAGAGTCCTCTAACACAAATAATCCACGTAAACAGTTCAAATAAATCTTCCAAGAGTACAGTCCGATTTAAACTCGAAAACAATATTTTGTCATCCAGAAGTGAAGTTCTGGTAATAATCCCAAAGGCAAACTGAAGACAATCCGTATATGAAATCTGTATAAAATCCATAGAATATCTGTAAGTTCTGCAATTATCGGAAAGGTCCCAAAAACTGACGAGAGAGTCACACCCTTCCGTGTCCGCTGGTATTTTTCTCTCCGCCGGAGAATATGACCTCCAAAAGTGAGTTGGGACAAATGACATTTGTTCCCATCATACTTTGTCAATATTCCTGAAAATTTAGGGGGACATGCCCCCTCACCCCCTCCCCCCCAAGGAAGCGGCCTATGACTACTAACAATCCTCGTTATTGATGACATCGCTACACATATTACATATCGCTCCCATTTAATTGATTATATATTTTATTTTTATTTTGTGATCACAGTAGGTAATGTATTTTGCTTTATATGTTCATCATTTTACCTCTTCTCATATGTTTACGCAACAATTTCCTGAGGTGCTTTTATATACCGGCGAAAGGTTAAGGGTGTGGGGAATCAAAAACTCATAACAAAACTGTGTTATATCATGACATGTAAAATGCCTATATGCAATTCAAGACCAAATACAAATGAACGGTGACCGCGAAAGGGGGTGTGCAAAGGGCTTAAACAAGATCGTTGTTTTAATATTCAGTAGTCTATTCAGTAAAGAGATTAAGGACACGGAGCTTGAATTTTTTATCTCCACAATTTACGTATTTCAGGCCATCTATTAAACGACAAAATGGGCTCAGCCTCTGATATGAGTATATCCACCCCAAAGAAAAAGAGCAGCCTATGAGGCTTTGGTCCATTTTTTGTTTTAAACAAATATAAATATACCTGTTTTAAAGGAACTGATATATAAAAGAGGTTTTTATCAGTTGATTTTTGTAAACTGGTCTGTTTATTTACTTATTTAATATCGAGTTTAAATACAAAACATATATTGTTATATATAAACATAATGGATATGCTGTTTGTTAAAAAAGTTTGAAACATTTTTCATTCAGATATTTTTTCAGAAAATTAAATACAAAGAAAACTCGATCGTATCGTCAAAACGTATCGGATATCGAATTGAGTTTGTCGCATTCCGTATTGTACCTGAATAGGCTGACCGATACTAATCCTATATATATATATATAATCTGTCAAACAGCAGTATCCTTGCCGTTCTGAAAAATCTGTAGGATCGTTAGATCTACGCGAGTGTGTTTCGGTCCGAATTTAAAAAATCCGGCCGGAAATGAGCTATAAAATTTTGATAATTTCAGAAAAAAAGTAAATACGACAAATATGATATTCGAGTTAACTGGGAAAAAATTCCCGGATTTCGTCTTGTCGGAATTATATCTTCGCCAGTTCCGATGTGGCAGTCACACTGCCCGGTATAACCGTAAATGGTGATCTGCACGTCAGATATGTTGAGATTCGGATCATCATAAAGCCCCCAGAAATCCTTTCAGTTTGTGCTGTTTCCAAGTTTGTAGGTGCAGATTCACCGAATTTCGTGTCCACTGCCAGAAATTCGGGAGAACGCTATAGAAAGTCAGTCGACTAGATAAATTTCAGGCCGTTAAAATAAAAATATATATATATAAATAAAATCGGCCGACGAAATCAATTTACGGGAGGCCGGAGTTTCGAAAGAGAGAGTCCGGAATTAAAATTGGTGATTCTTTTGACGCTAAACAGGCCCCAGCGTCGGGTATCGTTAAAGCAAATCTAACAAGTTTTGGCGGGTGCAGTAGGTTCGTGGATTTTCTCTGTTTCCGGTCTTTTCTGTCCCTGGTGGTCCCTGGTCCCGACATGGAGAGCATCACGCCTATATTTACTGAAAGACCTCACTTCAAGTCAACCCGCGCTCACCACTGCTCGTAGTCGTGATCACCTGTCGTTTGTACTTAGTGTGACGTTTGTTGTACTTAGTGGTACGTCTGTTGTACACAATTCTCATCACAGAATGGGAACATCATTTATCAAGTGCACCAGCAAGTTCAATTGATATAATTGATGAAATGAAGGAATAGAAAGCGATTCAACTATGTTCTTCGTTTCTGTTATTGCAAATCCTCATTTTCATTACATGATGAAATAGAAATAAGCGGCTTTTATATTGAATATACCGGCGTTCCTTTAAATTTCCTGTTCCGGTCGTGAATACACGACTCAGAAGGCATTTACATTCGACTGGTCGGGTCAGATTGTGTCAAAACACAAGTCATACGGGAACCTTCATTGCAGCAGCCATCCTTCTTATTGTATCGATATTGTTGTAAAGCCCCGGGAATTTTAACATTGAACACGAGCAACAGTTAACACAAAAGAATATTTATGAAAGTAAAAACAAATTGTAAATTCATCTGTATATTAACCTATCAGATTTATCCTGTGATCACAGGATCTGGCTGAAAGTCATATATAACGAGTAGGAGATATGCTTGTATGCTGTCATAAATTTAACAAACGTAGGAATTACCAATATTTTAGAAAGTACAGAAAGATTGTCAGAAAGTATACAGAAACATATTGAAGATCGGTCTGGCTATTTTTTTAAGTGAAAGCCTACTTGTAGGGTATCCGTCATTGTTAAAATAAATGGCGAACATGTTTGTATCCTCATGAGGCTTTGCGGTGTGGTACTCGACATTACCTACGTAGCATGCCACTCTGACAAGTCGATAGACTAGAGATTTTATGTCAGAGGGACACGATGGCTCTATACCTACTCACACATACGTTATTGGGGCTTATATCAGAAAAGTGAAATCCTGTTGTGTACAATAATTTTATAAAAAATAATTTGAATATGGGAAAGCTCAGTCTAATCGAATATTGTCACATGTAACAAATTTTTAGTTTTATGGATGTTACTATATCAGGAATATTATCACGATCCCGAGCAAACTTTGGATTGTGGCACGTTGGCGAAGGAAAAATTACAAACTAGGAGAAATGTGTGCCACGGCTAAAAAATTCGGTGGTTGCTGTGTTTACAATCATGTTGTTGATAAACAAATTCATACATCCTTTACGAAGACGTTATAAGAACCTTTCACAACCAAAATTACCGTGAGAACATTCATATGTACACAGAGGAACCCAGAAATTACATAAATCTTTTTTCAAAAGATAGGTGAATGTGCACCTTTAACTACAGGAATCGCTAGCCAAGCATTTTGTTTTAAGTCAAATACGTTTTAAATATCTTAACAGCCGTCTATCTTGCAAAGTGGAAGTGGCAAAAGAGCCAATATAAACAATATGAACTTAATATACGGAAGATATTCTGGATATAAGGGCATTTTACGGAGCAAAAGGGTCTTCTTCTCTGTTGACATGCCTTTGATCAATCTTTAAAGATACAAAGCGAAAGGTATACCGTCATTGGAGCGTGCGTTTGATCAGATAAACTAGTAGACCTTGATGTTCGAGAAGAATAGTATAGAGGTGTCTTTTGGGGGAACGGTCTGTGTAAATACTATAATAAGGATATAAACGCTTTCATATAAATTTGCTTTAGTACAGCAAATTACATCTATATTAATTATGATTGACGGTGGGGGCACTTAATCCTTGACATGCTATCAGCATCGCTGTGGCTCCTCCTCGGTAAACCGTTTTGTCCCTGAAATTTTGGCAAGATACCAAGTGTCCTAAGGAGGGGGGGGGAGAGAATTTCCGTAAACCCTGAGAAATGTCATATTATTTCGCGATGGGACTATCCATCAGAAACTACACCAAATCGTTTCGTATGGTCGGCCCATGGTACACACGGTTCCCGGCAAAGTCATGCGCACCTGTTCCGACGATAATTTGTAAGGTATACTACTGAATAAGTAAATGCATGTTGTAAACATGTAAAAAGTATCTTTTTGTGAAGGCGCAAGTACGATATGATTTACGATACCTGAATTCTGTAATCAAGTAATATTTATGCGAACTGCATGCCGGATCCGGTGGGGGATTAGAGAGGTTGCAAGCCCTTCCCCCTTACAAACATGGAAATTTCCATTATTACTATACAAAGCTCCAAACATGATCAATTATATTTATTCAGCTAAAGTATATAACTTTAAGTAAATTAGCTGTTATTTTTTGTTTTATTTCACTTAGTTTCTCAATAATACGTATTACAGTATAACATACTACAGTACAATATATATATCACCGATTCGTGTATATATATATATACATATAAAGGAATTTAAATGCAAGGTCGAACACATAGATACCCCCTTACAGGTCAGAAGTAAAGTAAAATGCTTGTGTAATCGTAGGGAGTAACATCGTTAAACCGTCAAACAGCCACGTGTTAACACAAGATGACAGACTTGTTGGCCTTACATTCAGCAAACGCCAACTTTCATCAGCAAAAGTAAAATTTGTGAATAAGAGGACACACTACCTATAAAAGACCCAACTGTATCCAGAAGCACGTGCTAATAGTAATGTTTGTTTGTAGTATACGAGACCAAGTCGCAGTGGGGTCTCTGCCCAAGGCAGTGCGCAAAGAGTAACTGGTCAAATTGATGCCCAAATCAAAGAAACTGAATCTCATCACAAACAAGTCGTGGTATATATGTGAATGGGGGAGCTCGCTGGGAACGGGTTCAGTTAGGATTGAGCCTATAGTAAAGATGACAGGTCTTTTTTTCCGCAACACCGCTTACAAACCCTGTATCGTCAGCCGCAAAGAAGCCGACACTGCTGACGCGAACCGGGTCACTGGGGCAAACAGTGTTCTCGGACAGGGCGAATAAGGTGGGGGATAACGAGGCGCATTTATGTTAGTTTTATTCTGTCCGCCCTGAGAACAACGGGGCGTGTAAAGTATAAAGGTAACAGGTCTACATCGTAACACAACACAACAGCTCTGGGGACGTAATAACAGTGGTGTTTACGCTGCCGGAGTCTACCACTGTGGTTAAGGCGACAGTAATATATCAAGTATTGTTTGGACATTATTTAATTCCACATGATATCGGCTGCCTTGTCCAAAATAAAAGTGAAGTGGTCGTGTGATTGAAGAGGTGAGTCAATGCTTACCATGTTTATATATATATATATATATATATATATATATAATGAATCTTATTAAGCGCAGTCTCCAAACTAATAGCACAAAAAGCTATCAATGTACAACCAAAAAGAAGCCGTTTCAAAGCACATGATTTGTTCGATGTCAGTAATACTTTTGTAGCTAGAGGAGTTTATTCCAAGTTTTAGGGGCACCAACCAAGTGCCAATAGATTGTCCATTGACACGTGAATCTTTGTATCATGTTGCTGGTGAAGAGCAGAGGAACATATACTCATACATATATAAACATATGCAAAATTATATATACATGTATATATATACATATATATATATATATATATATATATATACATACATACATACATGTACACCTTAAACATGCGTGTGTGTGTTAAAAGTGTACCTACATTAAATTTTACATGTAAATACTGGGTAATACAAACGTTTTATTACTGGTCAACCAGGTTGGATTGGCTTCCTTTCCTATCCCATGGCAGATAGATATATTTATGAGAGAGAGAGAGAGAGAGAGAGAGAGAGAGAGAGAGAGAGAGAGAGAGAGAAAGAGAGAGAGAGAGAGAGAGTCGTATATATCGATATAAATTCATTGCTCACATAGACCTATATATGCCCATTTTCGTATGTACACGAAGACGCATAAATCTCAATTCAGATTAAACACCAGAAATTTAACAATTGCCACACGCTTCAGCATATACAGTATTCATTCATGCGTGATGATGAGTAATACATCCCTTTTATCTCAGACCTCTCAGGTGACTTATTTCCCTTTCTCTGGATTTGAAGCCTCCCGATTTTGAACTTTGTTTTTGCCTACGTTCACTGGGTATGGTCTTTGTAAATATGAATACACATGGGGACCTCCATATTTCATTGCGAATTGATTGTGTAATGTATTAATAACGGACGTAATAGTTCCTCCTGTTTCTGAAAATTCTGCTTAGAAACGGATACTTCCCATTCGATTAAATTACTTTAAACCAGGCGCGATGTGTACTTATATCAAGGAACCTGACATTGTGGCTGTGCTTGTTGCTTATACCTTTATTTCCTATGACGCATACATCCCTGACCATTTCAACTAATTGCATAATTATAGGCTATGTCAATCTTCACAGTGTAAAAGGATGGGAATCACGTGACCTCGTAGGTGTCAGTACGGAAGAGCGCAATTACAGTTATTACAGATAGTCAACATAGTGCAAGTAAATAAGCAGGTAAGTTTTCGGCGGAGCTGAAGCTAGCCAGGTAGTTTGTATTCACTATGAACATTTTTAAAGTTGATAAAAATCCGTCGCCGTTTTCGGATTAGTTTAACGTAGCATGTATACTCAGTGGTAACAGCAGTTTTACCCCACTAACGTAAGAGAGCCTATAGAGGTTGTTGGAGTGGCTGAGCGAGTCATATTAAAAAAGTCTGACGAATAAATATTAGTAGAGTGTCACTTCAAATAAATCAGAACAGCCCATAGATTTGTTTCTTTACAGTTATATAAGACCTACTATGAGATCTGCCTACTGTTTTCACTGATCATATCGGAGCCTTTCCTAAAGGTGAGTTGTAAATTTGCAAGCCATGTCTCCCACGGCCTCCCTGACTGGAGCTTTGTCTTAGGAATCAGCTGGAAACGTCAGTCTCCAAAGAGACCGAGTTAACACATTGTTTTATTCATTCCCATATTTCCATTCGTTACCTCACTCACAGCAGATTATTGAAACTTCTAAAGCACAACTTTTCGGCATGAATAGTGTCATTTCCAAAGTACGCCATATCAGTCTAATTATATTGCACCCAGAGGAGTGTTTTTGTGGTGAACTTTCCAGTGTGCATGTTAATTCAATGATACATAAGGGTCTCGGTTGCATCCCTTACCATCATCTTATTTTACTCAAAGCTTAATTCTACAGCTGTATCGGCTTTATGCTACCGAATTCAATAATTATTTTCAATATATTATTTTTCTTGCTGCTTGGACAAGTTATCGTTAATGCCATAAGCACGACTTCCAGCTACATGTGAGGAACCAGCCGAGGTTCATCAGACATCATTTAAGCCGGTATGATTGGCTGAGCTTGGTATTAGGATGAACTTGGTATGGGTAGGCTTCAATGGTGTTTATATATCTCAATATATCTCCTAGATCAAGGAAAACATAGTCCACTCATACACACAAAGCGATAAGAAATCCAAAGATCAGAAGATCTGGGTGGTTTTAACAGAATGTTTTCATTATGTCTAGTGAAAGCTGGGAATCTTTGCAACTTAAGGGTTTATTTTGTGAAATGCAAATGACCCGGAAGGAACCATGCCCTCAAGTTGACATTTAGCCCTCAGGGCCCAATGGAGTTCCCCCACTGAGAGAACATACCCCTTAATTGGAACGTATGGCATATCGTGAAAAAAATGCGTATAAATCCCGTAGCATCCTATTAAAGGGCACTTGATGACCGCTCGCTAATGTATTGATAACGTATTTATAGAAAAGAGCTCCATTCATTGGTAAGTAAGCAGAGCTTGTATGGTTTATGAATGGACGGACCTTACTCTCTGATTGGATACAGGGGTTCCGTGACCCAGTGGTCAAGTAGGACACTCCGCCCATCCTCCACGGCGGACTGTCATAAGACCCAGGCAGTGCTATATTATTAATCTGGTAGCCCTATAGTTTATTGATCTGGCTCGACTACATGCATCTATTTTCATGTGCAGGGTTATGCTTTTAAAAGAGAGCTTCAAGAAGCGTGGAAACCAGCGGCTTTGTCAGTAAATGGGTTTATCAAGAAAGTAAAGTGAGTCATGATTTTTTGTAATGTGTTATAATTTTTATCGTACCCTTATGTATAAATCATGAAGACCTGCCATCACGTGCATGTACAGGCACAGGATCCTGCGGCTTGCTAGACATAATTTTGGTCTCTCTGTCTCGGTCAGGTTTCGTCAAATTTCGTGATCGTTCACCATGGTAAACCTAGTGTTATTTATAAAGCCTACTCATGTGTAACGGCATGAATCCGAATGCGGCTTTGTGGAGCGGAGAACCTATTAATGTCATACATGGACAGCTTAGCTTAGCCAGTAATGAGTTCATGCATGAACCGTGTGCCGTTTCTAATTGTTTTTTATGACCTGTCTGTACCACCATGGAGGGAAAATTTACCAAATCGTTCTGTAAAAGTTAGTTGATTGATGATTTGCGTATTGTTATCCGTGTATGTTCAACCAATTTCTCAAGGATATGCCGAATGTGCGTGTTAGAACACAATGGGTGATCTGAATAACACTGGTCGTATCACCAGTGAAACGGATCGTTAATTTTAACATGTCTAGTTACAAGTTCAAAGGTCAGATGTAGCTAAGAGCAGATAATAAATTTGCCCAAACCAAATTAATACGTCGAGTATTACAATAATAAATGACACATTTCGTATCCGGTATCTTCGGTGACTTTTATATTTCACTTCAAACACTCATGTTCGGTTTGGATTACATGAAAACATTTTGACAATCCTACATAATTTTCTATGGTATTGTTTTCTATTAGTTTATTCCATTCATCACAAAACATGGCCATAGGAGCCTTGGTTTCGTCCTAGTATATTTTTTTTCCTTCTCAGGACTTCATCTGTACCTAGATACGTATTCCCAATTAATGGGGATGTCTCCTTTATTTTCCTGAACGGTCTCCGGAACTGCTGTATATGTATGACAAAAGGCGCGGATTGTTGATTTTTTAAAGAATATTAATGATGCTCAACAACCATTCGACAGTTTTTAATTCATTCCTACTGTATGTGTCCAGTAGCATTTACCTTCATCAATATGACTGAGATTATGTGAAAATGGGTTACTCATATATTGATTTTACTGCATCTATAAAATAGTTTGCAAGGTTTGGGTTTTGCTTCACTTTTGTTTATTAGGCTTATGCTTCATTCAATCATTGCAACTTATATGCAGTTTGGAACTCATCTTCCAGTTGATGAATATACTGAAAATTTCCACGTTTATCTGTGTTTGGAAAGGACTATAGAAGTTGCGTGTATATTAGGAGTCAATATGGATACATGAACATCGCTGTCTTTGTTGTGATATACACAGACTCAAATGGTAGCCCTGCATGCAGGGCTGTGGTGCATTAGCACATGAGCAAAATAAGCAAGATACGTAAATGGAAAGTTTCGGCCTTTCTGTCATTTATCCAAGAGTAAGCCAAGTTTGCAGCAGGTAGATTCAAAGCAGTCTCGAATCGCACCACATTTGATAAACAGTGCACTATCATACTTGAATCGCACCACATATGATAAACAGTGCACTATCATACTTGAATCGCACCACATATGATAAACAGTGCACTATCATACTTGAATCGCACCACATATGATTAACAGTGACGCCATTCTGAAAAAAAAACCTTCAGGCAATGAGCTTAAAAGCGTGTATGACAAATTTAAGAATATATGTTCCTGTTAGATATTCATAGAATAAGCTAAGCTGCTTGTATCTTCAAGCCACCAACATTATCATATTTGAAACTTTTATCACTTTTTAAAACTTTTTTGACAGGGTGTGAAGAAAGGCTCTCTCTCTCTCTCTCTCTCTCTCTCTCTCAAAACACTGAGGCATATCCGTGCTGTTTCTTATTTTTAAAAAAATCTGTCCAGATTTGTATAAGCAAACTAAGCAGCCTATCAAACAAAAAACTTTAGCTCTGCTAAGATGGGCAGGATTCGGATCACCTTTGACATATGATGACACGTGAGGATAACTGCGGAGCGCGATGAAACAGCTGACGGCCTGGGTGCTCGCCGATGAACTCTGAGCGCTTGGTTGAGTGCGGTAATTATTGGCCCATGGCGAGGGTTGTGTTGTACGTCACAGAAGGATGCAATGGTATCATTGATGCGTGGATGCAAACAAGCCATGTATGAGGTGTTGTCTTGACATCTAAACTGGATGGTCTTGTTGCCGTCGCAGCAGTCCTATCGCCATGGCGCTGCTACTGAGTTGGTATATATGGATGGCTCAGTGGTAGCTTGTGTCTGGATGGCCGGAGAAAGCAGAGGGGCACGGTGAGGTGGGGATCCATGCATGCTTGTCATGTATTAGATGCTCTGCTTTTAATCTTTAAAATTTATTACACAAGCACTTTAGTTGTGGGATTTGTGATATGGAGAGTTTTGCTGTTTTTCTGAGGCTGTTGAAGTTCAGACACAAGCACCTCTATAAGAGTTGGGAGAGTTTATAATAAAGGACAGCAGCCTTGCAGTTTGCAATATATATTCAGGATTCATGACAAGGACACTTTTTTCTTTTGCGCTATAGTTGTTGGATCAATGCACATTTATCTTTGCTCTTGTCAAATCTATACCATTCGTAGTGCAGGCATCTTATCTCAGTAGTTGAAGCTGCAAAATCTGCCACCAGCTATAATTTGCTATTTTGCATTGGATTTGACATAAGCTTATATGTGTATTTGGTTTTCAAGTTAGAAAATATTGCTCTTTATTGTGACAGCACCGCGATTTAGCGGCGACTAGCTATACGTCATGTTTAAATGGAAACACACACACTCATCTGTTAGTATCGCAGGCTCTGAGGATAATAGTTCTGTAACCTGGGCTCAGTTAAATCACCAACTCAGCTTTTGCATTATGCTCTGTTGGATGTATAGCGTTTCCACCGAAGTGTCATGACAGACATAAGGGAAACTTCCCCGTTTCCTGGCAAGGTTAGGGGACAGACAGAATATGAACTTAACCGTGTATTTATCCCATTCAGATCTTTTGTTTTTTGATTAACCTTATTCAGTTGCATAAGATTACATGTGATGCAACCAGAGCATGGGGAAAGAGCACTCGATGACTGCTCTTGCTCTTCTATAAGCCTGACAGTGTTTAATGATAGGTGATTTATGAGATGTTTGTACCAATATGTTAGAAGTTAGTTACATTTTTAGGCAAATGTTTCAAAGTAAGAGTGACTTTCTTAGGGCAATGACTCAGATGTGGCTGATTATGATTTTAAATTTTTTGTCCACAGTTCAACAACAGCTGGCTGAAGCACACGTTCTGAAAAACTGAGGGGTAGAAGAGATCGAAACAGATGATGACGCCAAATCGCCTCTCAGCTTTAACCCTGGTGGCCATAGCGAGCTTCATCACGATAGCAGAGGTAGGTGTACTTTAATAACTTTATGGTAGCACTTTTACTGTCTGTTCGGTCACACTTTTTTTTTCTTTTATGTGAGGTGCGTTCTCACTTTGAAACTCTTACCATTACAAAATGAAATTCTGTATAATCGAACAAGTAATCCTCAAAAAACATATCCGTAACACATTAGTAACATAAATGAATCAAATGTAGGCCTACGCGTAGTAACGGTGAACTTTGTTGAAAAACACTGAACGAACTAGTCTGGTGTGTTAGCTTGATGTAACTGAACATGCACCTTTAGCGTTCATAAAACAATGATGTCTGGTCGCTGCCAGTGGGTACGTTGTAATGATATAACACGACTGTGCGTACCGCGAAGTCGAGGAAAATGACGCAGAACGTCTGGGGTCTGAAAGTTGGCGGTTACGGTATGGCTGTGAAAAACCGCGGAGTGTCGGAGGTCAATGTCAGACTGTGTGCTGTAGGTAATTTATGACTTTGTACTGAGTACATGTATGGGCATCATATAATTTGAGAGCGAAAACTTGTATTATAACCCGACGAATTTCCAGATGGTCAATATCTAAAGGGCAACTCGCACCTCTACATAAAAATAAGTATATCATTATGGCACCGGTGTATCAGAGACGCTTTCACAAAAACAACTGTACCGCTTAGCAGCATGAAGACTTTATGTTTCAGGCCTTTGTGTTTATCAAATGCATTTTCAGTTATATTATAATAAATCATGATATTCGACCATGATCCGTCTTAAAACAAGTTTTCATTCCAAAACCGGACAGAGAGCATGAATAATGGTTCTAAAAAAAACCGCAAGCCTTATTTAAGAATGAAAGTGCCCCTGAGTTGGGACAGTGTTCGAAGATTTAGTGTGGATTGACGGGGCACATATTCCCAGTATGATCCAGAATATATATATATATATATATATATATATATATATATATATATATATATATATATATATTGTAACGGCACCTAATATCAACAGATCATGTAGTCGTGACGAACATAAATTTTGTGATGGAGATTAAAAAATCAGATTCTGTAACACTAGGCAGCGTGAAATGTCTAGGGGAATGAATAAAAAAGTCAGTGTTTTTTTAACAAATAATTATAATTTATTCTTAAAACAATCCTAACATTACAATACACCAAATCAATACAATCACACAGTATAACAACAGTACAACAGTAAATCAATACAAGTATATAAATAAAGTGTACAGTATTTGGATACCACAACTGTCAAAGCCACAACAAGTGCTTTATAACGTACAACCCAGATGAACAGTTCACATAAATCTTCTCAGAGAATAACAGGCAAGTTCACTCACTAAATCAATCCGTTGTAATCCCAAAGTGCAGTTCCTGTCATAATCCCGAAAGCAAACTGAAGACTATATAAGATCCGTCGCAAATTTAGAAGAAAATCTATAATTACCGCAATTACAGAAAAAGGTCCACAACTGAATTACTAGCTTCTGTGTCCGCTGAATATTTCTCTCCTCTCTCTCCGCTCCAAAACACAGCCCCCTACTTATAACCTCTCACCCCAAGCCGAGAACTTTCCACTTCCCGAAGAATCCAAAGAATCTAACATATTACACAGTCACACGCGTTACAGGAAACATCTAGAACAAGAACGCTGTGTTTGTACATGTCAAGGTTCACACGTGGGCCGACCCGGCTCGGCCAGGCGAGAAAGCCCCCGACCAGCATGACCGCTGTGTACACGTCAGACCCCACGCGTGGGCCGGGCTATGCCGGCATAGCAACAGACAACGCTAGCGCTGAACAAACACACTGCTGCATACAATAAAAGAGACATCTATAACAATATATATATATATATATATATATATATATATATATATATATATATATATATATATAATTAATATATTTAGCATGATTTTTTTTCATTTCTTGGTCAATTGTTCGTTCAGGTTTAATATTTCTACATCCTGGTAGTCTACGTATTCGAATAACAATGTATCGTTCCTGGAAATTCCACAGCCTCTGTAGTGCTGTCTTTTATAAAAGAAATCCTTATATACTGGGTTGCCGAATATCAGGGGGGGGGGCGCATGTCTCCCTAACTTTTATGTTGGGACAAAGTGCCTTTAACACCGGACGTTTAAGGTGACAAACACAATCTTTTGAACACAGCCATTTCGACGTAATACCGTCAGCCAGTGTCTTTCAGCCAAGCATCTCTTTTGAGAAAAATATAATATGGCATGTTTCAATTGCCGCACTAACAGTAGCCTGTTGAGTGCTCTTGATTGATCAAATCAGATGTAAATTGTGACTACAAATAGTGTTGAAAACTGAGCAAAAAGTACTGTCGTTACCCAAAATATATATTAATTCCCTAATATGTGTTAAGAGCGAAGAAAGTTTCGATATTCGGGGAGGGGACAACTGTCCTGTTTGACAGACGGGGGGCTTTTACCGGACGGGCACTTCTACATGTACCCCTGTGGGTTGTCCCTCTCACATGTTCTCAGCAAACAAAGCTCAAGGGCTACATCGTAGGTGGCATAGCCTTGGACGAAACTATCACTTGGTCGCGGGATTATAGCTGTATCATGTTCACGCTGGGTGGAGCTGTGGGGACCACTTTAACGTAACCACTGGTCGGTAATGACATACTATGACAGGTTATAAAGTGGGGTAACCCTCGGCTCATGAAGGGGTTTATCGCTTCCCTGCACACTCATGAATGGGGGACCGGTGTTTAATAAAGTTTGCTATTCAGTAAGGTTTGCATTGACGATATGTGTCTTATACTCCTTCGCCGCATGTGTATGGGTCTTTACAACGCGAGTCGTGTCTTGAGGGCCGTGTCCAATCGGAAATGGTCCTTTTTATGTGTATACACGGCATCTAGGTCCGCCTTTAATGCACATAATACTCTACCCAGTCCCCGAAAGACCTTGCTTTATATTCCATTCAAGATCTTCGTAACGAAGCAATAAACTGATGCTTAACAAAGTTTAAATCGAGGCATTTACCATATCGACCAGCAAGACACGAATAAGTGGTAAGGTCAGTCGAACCACCCATTCTTTATAATAAAATGTGTCTTAACACGTGTTTGGTCACATGATTTATTGAATATCTTCTAAGGATTTATTAAATCTCACATAATGTCAGTGCGACATTTAGGTTTATGACTTTACCCACCAGTCCCCACCACTAAAATACAATAACCGTCTCGCCTTCACGGCATTACATCCTTCAAGTGTGTATCATTAAATTTGATCACAATGCGCTGTATTACATTTCTTCGAGTTTCCTTTGTCGCGTATGGGTAAAATATTATGCATGACCTCTGTCGCGTGCTTTCACCTTTCCTTATTATGGTGGGATGAAGGTAACAAGATATGTGCGACAGGTATGATAGCACGACCTTTTTTAATTTCCGGTTTATTAGGCAAGGTCATAATCTGTAGCTTAACTTAGAGCGATTCTCTAGTTTAGAACCTACTTCATGTATTTTGTATATAATATTGTCGGGGTTTGGACCGGGGCCTTCAGCTCAATAGCCCAATACACTTAGGCCAAAAAAATAAAAGGTATGGTTCTCAGGCACCGCCCGCGTCAATTTTAACCTCCCGCATCAAATATTTTTATTTTGATTTTCATCTTTCAAGAAGATAAAATAATACAATGTTGATACGATTTCCTTTGTTATGTAGTACTTTTACCTATTTAGCAAAATACCCTGTTATTTTCATGCTTACCCTGATCATATGACATTTTTATCGAAACATACAAAGAAAGGTCAAAAATAAAATACCGCCCGCACGCATTGATTTCTGATAAAAACAAAGTGCCTGAGAACCATACTTTTTAATTTTTTGGCCTTGCCACTGTAGGATACGTCCTCGTTTGAACCAGGTTTGTCGTGCTCAGGTATTATACGTGTAGCTGCAAGCATCCTGAAGGGAACAACAAAGCACGGAAGTTCTTTTATTTCAAGATTAAAAAAGATTATCACAACTCTTTGTCACAGGCTGCCAACGCCCTGAAAAATGAATTTTGAAATATTAGTACATAAGATGTCAGGATTTTTTAAATTAAAAAAATGAGAACATTTTATTTGCAGGCTGTCTAAAAATGCCCCTCATCCAAGCTCTATTTCCGTCGGTAAATCAGTAATATATTAAATGAACCGCAGCAACCACAGTTCGCACTGAAATCCTAAAGTAAAGCCTCGAAAAAGTCGCAATGTTTTTTTTATGTCAAGAAAGAGTAATAACAATCTGATCTTCTTGAACCCGTGTATAAGCTACAAGGTCACTCAGTAGAGGCCATTTACCTCCGCAGAATATTCTTACCGTATCCGCATCTCTATCCTTTTTCACACCGAAATTCGGTAGGTAAATCCTGCTGGCAAAAAAAAAAAAAAAAAATCACGCAAAAACACACCAAACAGACGGAGGTGAAACCAAAGGCTCCATTGTGCCATAAGTACATTAATGTAAACGCCATGCGAAGACCAGGCGTGCCTGCTGACATTGGCCCAGTGAAACACGTGGGGCGACACATAGCTTGACCTATCGACCTCAGTATATGAACTACCAAGGAGGTATTATATTTCTTCTTTTTGACTCCATGGTACATCAAACATATATTAAGAGAAACAACAGCGGGAGATGGAACACCATGTCAAGTGCTTTGTTACTTTTCCTTACTTGTGTATAGGTTGGTTGGACACCCGACCAACCGAAAGACGGCAGGAAGTTTATTGGGGTCATAAGATTAAAAAAAAGAAAACAGAAAAAAATCAGTAGTTTCTTTACTAGTGAATAAAACCGGAAATGTGATTTTTTAAATTTAATATCCAGTACACAGAGCGTGAGATTTAGAGTTGTAAAGAGGTGCTTTAAGCTGAGAAGTTTTCATTCATTGATCATATGTATATGTTGAAGACGTGCTCCATAGGAAGTTCTTCCACACTGTATACATATACTTCATTCACACTGAATTTATCCTGTATTTTAAGACTATTCTTTAGTTCTTTTAATGGGCTTTGATAATGTTGATAAGCTCTTATAAATGAATCGGATATGGGATGCTTTGTCTGTATGCTCTGACATAATGGCATGTTTCAGAATACATTTGGTGTTTCAACCGATATTCAAAGACCAGTACACAAGCTGTTTATTTCTACGTGGTAAGGTAATAATGTGAAAAGACCATTATATATCCCATTCAAGTACCATTTTTCCTTCTAGAAACCATTCTTCTACTCTATTCCCTTTGATCATACAATGCAGAATGGTTTACATAATTTTACATAGTTGTGATATAACGATGCTAGGGCAAAGGAATATACATTTCCTAAACACATACCGCCAAAATTAGCGCACGAGTGACCGTGCCATGTCAGTTGGCACCTGATTAAGAGCTAGTACCATATGCTCGTCAGTGGATGGGCGCAAACAAATGGCACACGTCGCTTTATGTTAAGGACAAGGACCCGTTTTCTTGACAGAAACGTGTCACCTTGGATCCTGTGGACTTAAGAATCCTCATGATGTCCTCAATGTTCCAAGGTTTAAAGGTTTACTCGACGCTGCACTCTCCTATTTGTACTTTGATCAAGTGTACTTAGCAAGTTTTACTGATTTCTCTATATTTCAGTTGTTCTAGGTGCAAGGTGAACATACAGAAAACCATCTCACACACAACATCAAACACACACATAATATATATATATATATATATATATATATATATAATTATCCTTGTGATTATGTAAATGATACTGCTAACAGTCAAGTGACAACAACATAGAGGGCGTTCTTTCATAGAAATCTCAAATAAACCACACTAGCTTGGGGTTAAGAATCTGAAATGACTTTCCCAGGTCCAGTGAGTTTAGTTTCTACCCTCTCGAGTGAAATTTCATACACTTAAGCAAAGCAGTTAAAGCCATTATAGACCGCCTGTTTTTATCAGTATGGTACGCAGTATAAAAGTGGAACCTCCAAGGTTTATATTTTTTTCAGATATGCCAGCTTATTCAAGAGCTGGAAACTCAACTTTTAAACAAGGATGTACTTTTGAATACTTTACGTTATTTGAATCGGTCCTTATGACACAATGTTTCTTTAAACTAAGCTTACAATAAGGTATACTTGACTCCTACTGCATTGCATACATGCATTTTTGCAAGGTTCCCAGGACTCATCCAGGGCCCTCCTGTATAACAAGCCGTTTTCACGCGTTCTAATAGTTAACTCTAACAGAAACACATTTTTTAGTGTATGACTGTTGCTTATGACTGTGTTATATGTATTATATAAATGAATATGGCCTCTCCGTATTTGACTTGTTATGCTCTAACAGTTCTGGTGATTTCGCACTTTCAGGGGGCGTGTTGAATTGGCACCTTCCGGTAATAGTAACGTCATGGATCTTTAATGCCAATGTAATGGATGTTACAAACCGGGTTTATCACCACTTGACTATTACCTGCCTCACTTTTCCGCCTCGTTCAAGATCTTTAAGTGTCTGACTATCATCTTAGACAGGTCTAACCACCTCTCAGTCTGTCTCGATCTCTGTCCCTGATGCAATAAAGGAATAAAAATAAAAAATAGATTAAAAACGACTGCCCCACAACAATCACTGTGTAATATATACCCCCTCCTCATCTTTATATGTTACATGTATAAAAACATTTCTTCATTGTTTGATCTTTCTGTAATTTTTTTAATTTCTGATGGGTACTTTTTACACATGTAATCCAATAAAATGCCAAGTTGTATACATATGTTATTTTAATGTATACAAGAATCTCGTTCTTTTAAAATCCATAAATCCCATACCATTTATCAAGAGCTTTTTTTCTGGTGTTCAGTTCAAGTGGATTTGAAATGTCATCATTAGCTCTGAGAGGAATTGATACCATAAACATGTTTTCGGTGGACATAACAAATCGGGGTTTCGATCTGTAATGCAGACGAAACATTGCGATACAGACATTATAAGAGTCTATCAATACTGTCAGGATAAACTTTGTATAATAGAAACACCAACTGTTCCAAACATGCACCGCGCGATCACGTGATCGAGTTGTGACCATTATAATATACCGCTACATATATACTGCTGATTTCAAATCATTAGTCAAATCCTGTGGTCATTTCGGCACTTCCTTCACGAGTTTTCTCGGCCATGTCATTCAATGCAATCTCGGAAATTTACTTTAATCGTAACATGATCTAATATCATCCCGAAACTTATGTGATACTCGAGCGATAATCAAAATAAAGCATTTCTCCCAAACCCTAGCCCTAGATTTTACGACTTGTCGTGAAAGTGCTGTGACCTCCTCACATGACTTATGGTGCATAATTTGTTGCTGCATGCTTCATTAATCATGGGGTATGACTGTGTAAACATAGTACACATTTGTTACATTTACCCATAGAAAGAAAATGCTTATAACAATAAGTTTCTTGGTATTTACTAATTTGTCCTAGTTTTTCCTAGTTATAAGTAGGTATTCACAGGGTTTTCTTTTCCGGAAAAAGGAAGTTTTTCCCTAGAAAACCTACAACCGTAAGTATTTATTATTAAGAATAAACGTTTGTCATTTAATTTTGTCTTTAATTATCAGAACCAGCGGAGGGTACTGACGTTCTCATGAAAGATACGTAAACGGATGTAAGACAGATGAGGATGAAGGAAGAAAAGATGTATTTGTCTCCAATGAAAACGCCACCTGGTGGCAAAACCATTGGCGTAGAGGACTTGTTTTGATCTAATTAATTAAAGTTTGCATTTTATAGTGGTATTATTTGTATCGAATAGCGTATACTGCAATGGCGTCGCGAGCAGCCTCCTATGTGGCTCTTATTATTTATTATATATCCCTGACGCCATACACGCCTGATTTATGTTGTTATGCGCGATGAGGCAAATACAAGCAGAATGCAAATGTAGCAGCTTGGTGTTTTTCAGGTCTGTTCGGTATCTTGTCTTGGATTGTAACTTGAAATAACAAGGGAAATAACCAGGGTCGTGACATGAAGACATTTGTACAATATGTTGTCTGACTACAGAGTATCGTTATTAAACGAGATGTTTCTTTAGTGATAACACATAATTATTAAGCATTAACAAGTTTCAATACAAGGGATATAACATTTACCAGTCTTCGATAAAAGAGGAAGCGAAAAATACCATACAGTCTTGGTAATATTAGGAAATAAATGTTATCTTGATAAATACCACGAGAGAGAGAGAGAGAGAGAGAGCATGAGAAGTTGCATGTCCGCGTATGGATCCAGTATAGCACCCAAATTTAATAAACTAAATGCTGGAATTCAAGAAAATGGTCAGTTCACTAAGTTACGTGGCATACATTTTGTGTAATTCTGCCAATTAACAGACGAACAAAGAACCGGTTATCCCTATGTGGACAATAAGCCGATTAAGATGGAGCCGGGGTGGGGGGGGGGGGGGGGGGGGGATGCGCCCCCCCCCCCCCCTCTTTTTTTGACTTACAATCTTCAGTCTTGGACATAGCATAATATAAAGGCGGCGCTTGATTCTGCGTCTCGCATCGTTTTCTTCACTATACATCTGAATGCGGGAGAGTTAACTAAAAGCCATACTAGCACTCCGGTACATTTGTCTACCTGTGGTAGGGTGTTGACCCCGCTTTTCTTAGACCTAAAGATTTTGTATTCACCTATCCTTAGGTGCATTTTGCCATCAAGGACACTTGAGACAGTCCACTCTTTCAGAACACTCTTTCATCCTTCTTCAGGCCTAAAAGTGTCAGTAATTGTCAGGTTCCAATCCATTGTTCTATTTGGCCACCAACTTGCATGCATATATGTACAGGGGCGCTAACATCTTTTTAAATGTCTTCTTTTTAAGTGCGGACTGCTGTTTACACCGACCAACTGCTCTCGAGATGACTGGCTTTTATACCAAGGCTGCAGCAGAGAGAAATGGCTGGAGCGAATGAAGAAATGTGACGAGATCAAGGCAATAAACGCCAAGGCCATGGGGATGGAGTACAAGGTTAGTTAAACACATCTTACTGGACGCTTTGATTTTATATTGCGACAGAATAAAAAATAGTGATTTTGCACATGCAAAGTCAATGGCGGAGAGACGCTGTATAGTGCATAGAAAATGAAGTATAATGCTGTCACTGGCTGCTGAAAGAAACCGTAATTAGCCATTCTATTTCTGATCCCGCCAGGAATCTTTTTCTCCAAACGGCCCATATTCGGATGAGGACATAAGAGAATGAATGGTTCGCTGATTCAAAGTTGTTCAGTTGTGATCCGCCGCGTTGGTTGGTTCGAGCGTGCAGGCAGTCAGGCGGACAGAATGTAACTTTAAACTTTGGCAAATGTATATAACGTGTTTCCGGGACGGATCCGCATCTGATTCGCTTATATATAACATTCATTACTGACAAACACACACGTATACAGGCAGGCATACACCCGTGTGGGGACACCCAGAATCCAGATGCATCATCTTCCGGCTGCTCAAAACTCACCTTTTTACCGTCCTCGGAGCAGGGATCAGATTAGCTCACTTCTGAAGGCAATACACATGACTTTCACGCGGACTTTCAGGGTTGTTCACCGCCGCAGTGCCCCTGACTACCTCACAAAGCTGTAACCTATAAACCGCAATGGTGTCTTCGGTCCAGTGACAAGGGTTGCTTTACATACTCAACATTTCCAGGAGAGCTGTTGAAGGTTCTACGAGAGCAATCTTTACTTCTGACTTTCAGAAAGAACCTGAAGATCACTCTGTTTTAGCAGCATACTGAAACTGAAAAGTTCAAAGATATGTGTCCACATAGATTTGCGATGTACAAATAAGTTGAATATATATATATATATATATATATATATATATATATATATATATATATATATATATATGGGTTGATAACAGAGACAACAGAGTAATTTATGCGGGTAGATGAACGAAGATCTGCCTTCCTACTGGATGGACGCCACGTGTTTTCTTGTTAGGGTTCATAAAGTTATTCCCCGAACCACAATGGTTAATTTAATTCCATTTAATTTATTTCATCTTATTGCCACCGTGCTTTCGAAAACATTTATTAAATTAATGCTTTTAAATTAAACAATTTAACAAATGATGCGCCTCAAGCTTTCTCCTCTTCTATTTAAAATTACTAACCCCTTTTGAATCCGCCCCGGACTTACGTTACTGTGTTAGTAATGTCTGTGACCTATATAAAATCATTTAAGGGCGAGCTGTGTCTGACCGCACACGTGACATTTGTCACATGTCTTGTCGTTAACACTTTTTTTGTGACATTACCTAGCATGCGTATATACAAGACTGATTGATAATGCCAATAAAACAGTCTTGATGACTGTCTTAAAAAGAGGTCTAGTGCGGTGGTAAGCTTTCCTGTTCGTTCATGCGTTTTATATAAGATTTATTCTTCATATCATATTTTATGTGCCAGGCTGATTTATGGGGTTGTCCAAATTCACGGTCTGTCGAATCAGCAGCAGCAGAAAACTGCGCATTTTTATTTTCCTTGATATATAAATATATATATATATATATATATATATATATATATATATATATATATATATATATATATATATATAGAATTAACTTCAAAATCAAGGCTCATTGCCAACATTTGCACTGTGACAGGCCAAACATTACTATTCTTGATATGTATTACGCGGAAAACATCGCAACAAAGATTTAGAAAAAATATCGAGATATTTGCTATAAACATATTAAGTGCAGTTTGAACATTTAGCCTTTCATACAATGTTCATGCAGTGCTGCCACTGTGGATCCATAAATTATCTTCTACACGATCATTTTTTTAAACTTGAAGACCAGTTTAATTTCATAACAAATACGACAGATGGTGCCTTTAATTTAATTAAGACTGGCTGAAATGTAACATGCTCAAAAGATAATCTGTAAATTAATTAGCAATAGATTAGCCAACAGTAACTTAACATTTTGATTCTTTGAGTCTATGAAAATGTAAAAACACGCAGGGCTTTATGTCTTGATTCAGAGTGACAAACTGCTCGCCGCCTTGATACACAATCGGACTTGCCGACATTTGGCACTGCGATAGCATCTTCGAAAAAAAAGTAAGAGGTGTTAGGATTTTATGAAGAAATACGGAATGAGAACCCCTCTAGGTCACACATTACATCATTCTCGCCAGTTCAAGACCACAAACGTCCATATCCGAGGCGTGACCACAGCTAGAGGAGTTCTGTGACACCAACGTCAAAAATAATATATACCGGCTGGAGTATATATATATATATATATATATATATATATATATATATATATATATATATATATATTCCAGCATTGACATATCTAAAATAAACAAATTATCGTCTTTAAAATGCAAATTTTATGAAATATTGACAGAACATGTCTACTGCCCTCAATTAGTTCAAGTGAACAACCCATAATCACAAGATGGTAATTTAAGAAAGAAAAAAAAGTATAAAACAATATTAACCCATGAAAAACAGTGAAAAAAAACATAAAAAGAAGCTTGCCTGATATTTAGAAAAAGGTATATAGATTCGGGACTGAATATTGTAGTTTTGCTTTTCCTCCTCTGCGGGTACATTTCGGCAGGTGTGGTATTCTGAACAAATTTTTACAGACTCACTTGTCATAAAATATTTCGCTATTTTACCAGTTATACCCTGTCGATGGTCAGTTTTGACGTTTCCGTTGATATAAAGCCCCAATGTTATCGACAGTGGATTGCCGTTCCCGGGAAATAATCGAAACTAACATTCTTTTTTAATTGCAGTAATTAATATTGCTGATACTGTTTCATAAGTAAAAGTATGAGGTCCTCTTTTGTATCTGTGTAGCCTGATGTTAAGCAGAACGGAGGAGACCGGGTTCGATCATGTCTGGAGAGTGATGAATGGCTGACGGACGAGCAGATCGATTATTTTTTACAACAAGTACCTCCGACGATGACACCGACACCTAGCGGGCATGAGCGACAAAAGAGGAAAGTCGTGGCCTTCCATGAGTTCCCTGTCGCGAAATGGCCCATCCATAAGGGACCAATTGTGTATAAACTAGACGGATCAATAGGTACTTTATTTTTTAAATTTATTGTGTCATGGGGAATAGATTGGTCCAGATAGTTTTGGTCACCTGTTCACTTGCGGATAGAACACTTAACAGGAAGTAAAGGTCACCAAAACTATTTCCACCATTGTGATCAAAATAATTTATTCTGCTTAATCTGAAGATTAAATCAATTTGTCCATTTTGTATAAAAATCATCTTATACATACAACAGTATAGTATGTGTCTTCTGTCTGCAACGTCTTAACAATAATTAGTATAAGTAAAATCAGTTTCATATTTTGTTGTGATAAAGTAAACAAAATATGTTAGTTTCTTATAATGCTGTGACATCTAATTTTGAAGGTCTATCTTGCCTCTTAGATTCAATCACTCGCTTGGTTTTCCATTTTTTACACTGTTAAAAATTGCACGTAAAATAACGGTGCTTTGCACTGGCAGCAAAGTTGACAGTGCAATGCACCGTTATTTTACGTGCAAAGAAATAACGCAGTGCGTTAAATAACGTCGCATTGCACCGTAATTTTACAGCGCTTTGGGACGTAAATAAACGGTGCTAAGCCATGGGAAATAACGGGCATCTGTTATTTTACGGGACAATATGCCGTTATTTTACAGTGCTAAGAGACGTGAATCGACCGTGATTTAAACTGGAATCTTGGCATTGCACCGTTATTTCACGGTGCTTTGATATGTAGAATAACAAAACATTGTAATTTTATGAAAAATAACAATGCTTTGCACTTGGATCTATACACTGTTACAGGTTTCCATACTCTTTCTCAAAAAGCTACTGTCTTGCCACTCCGGACGAACTCTTTATTTGTATCTGTGTACTTCAGGTTTCTCATAACTTGTTTTTTAGATTTTACCAGTAAAATATTACTAACGAAGTCAGACCTCCTTATGATGATAGAGTTGTAACTTTCTATTTGACAGTCAAGTGTCCCGAAAATCAGATCAGGATATCTACAGAGGGAAATGCATCTTGGATAATTTGGGAAATGGCATTAAAAATGCATGCTCACACATAATATCACACCACTTCTTTATTGGATGAAATATTCAACAGATCATCAACATGTACAACACGTGTACTTAATGTATATAATTATTCAGATTATACTGATCTTCCAAAAGGCATCATTAGGAAGCAAGCATATTTAAACATTTTGACCACACTGCATGGCAGTTAAATCGTCTCCAACTAAACATATCAAATTTGTTAATAAGTGCAATATTATTATGATTACGTTTATGAATGCTGTGTGTTATTTCATTAAAGTTGCTGATCATGTTAACAATGGGGCCCAAATCTATATATAATGCATCTTTGAACAATAGAAAAAAGTGCATCAATAAGTTTATAGTGTTGTAAATTAATGGTATCTTTAAAGTAAAAGATGGTCAGAACACAAGTCACACAATTAAAATGGATTTAACTTATATGTCACCGAATCTTTCTACAGTAAAGGCATATATTTTGTGAGAAGCTTCAGATAATGAATTCCAAAAAATAGGTCCTTGGTAAATAAATAAAATTTTTCATCAATTAAATTCGAACTGGAGGGAGTTGAAGAAAATACCTACATTGTAACAAGGGTGCAAATGTGAACTTTTTCCAGAAAAATAATAAGATAATTACCTAATTTAATTTAGGTACTTAAACACAGAAATATTAAAAGTGAAATAGTCATTAACAGATATTTCCTATATTGTTGAATATATTATAGAGGAAAATGTAGCATTAAAACATTAAATCTGACCAACCAGCTCTATTGACAGTGGGAGGACAGTTAGAGGTGCATGTAATGACCACAAAATCAAGAAACCTGTAGGTTTTTATAGTCCCTTAGGATACTCCAGGGTAAACATCCAAAATGACGCATAGCAAGCCTCCAGTGGAAGTGGAAATAACTTGCATGGGTTGACAGTTTCTGGCCATCCACCATATGTTACAGTGATGTAACAGTCCCCTTCTTGAACAATCACAGGTGTTGGAGATTTCACTTTCTGCATACAAAATAATAAACAGAAAAGAAAGATTCTAAGAAACATGAGAGAAATATACAAGAATATAGTTCAGTGCAATTATCTGTTTACTTTTTATATTTATTTTAGATTTTTTTTTCAAAGTCTGAAAAGTTTTCTTATGGTCAATGGGAACCTTTAGAACTGAAAATAATTATACATTATTATATCAAATATATCTTTACATTTACACTACAGACATAAACTGGCCAAGATTTTGTTCTATCTCCAAAAAAAATTAACAATTACAACATTTTTCTTAATATAAGTATGTATTTACTTTAAAAAAAAAGATTAAACTATATTTAATACTTGCTGAATATAATCACACAAACATAATAGTTTTGAAAGAATTACCTCTCCTCCATCTACAATCCCCTATTAACCTTGCATTTTCCAAACAGTGAAGGCAGTATCCTGTAGGCAAATAGGAGCTTTGCTTCTGCAAATTCACAGACAATGCAGGTGAATGCATATATATATATATATATATATATATATATATATATATATATATATATATTTATATAACATAAAATCTGTAGTATAGATTCCTAAATATTGACAAAGTAAATTATGCCTAGCATGTTCATCACACTGAAAGGTCAAAACAACACTTGTTAAAACTTATTCACTGCATAAGGATAACATATTTACTGTTTCCTGTTAAGTGCCCATCTTTCTAAAATCTATGAGAGAGTTGAATATTTCATTGGGATAAAGAGGCTTCTTTTGAATGTACATACCTGATCGTTTATGAAAGTTTATGAAAAAAATACATGATTTAATGATTTAATTATGAAATGTCCTTTTCCAGAACGATTAATACAGATAATAGACCTGACAATATGTTTTAAAGGCATAAATGAAAGTCTATGTGTAAAATGAAGTAATTAACAGTAGTAAGGCTATGGACCTGGATTTATTTATTGTAACTGTAAATAGTAAATATTATGAATATTTGATAACCAGAATATCTGCAGTGTTTTATAGGGGGTAAACATGTTCCAAACTGCATAAAATTAAAAAATAGCCAATAATTAGCAGGTTTGACAAATGACACTGTAAGGTTAGAGATGGTCAGGTCAGCACCATCATACAGCCAGCTAAAAAGTTTATTAGAATATATATAAATGGAGAGAATGAGAAACAGGCTGGGGAATTTAGGTCATCATCACTGCTAATGTTCAATATGTTAGATACTTGTTTCACAGATTATTAAACTCATCAGCTTAATCAAATTGTCATGGTGTTTACAAAAGAAAATATGATCAAAGTCAAACTACCTTGGTGTACATTTTCTACAATGTTCTCTGCTAGGAATTTACTGCTTGCCAGTGTAGTTGTGCACCTTGCACATCTTGCAGTTGTACTTTGTTCACAGTTCTAAGTTTGGTAAGGCGTGGAACATTTTCTCCATCTTTCCTCTAATCATTGATCCATGTATAACTCTCTGAACCCCTCCACACGTAGAACAAATTCTAGGAGTACATAAAAAACAGAACTGATAAACCTGTAACCAACGAAAGACAGTCTCAGCACCAGGCATATTATTTACAAAGTAAGTTCATGTATATAAATTAATAAACAAAAGTGCTACATTGCATATAAAAATGGTAAATATTGGATCAACAAATATTTTACTCAGTGTATAAACTGGAAGGTGCAAAAACAGCATCATATGTGTATGGGGATTTATAAAAAGGGAGCAATATATATGCAGTACAGCCTTTATATTACAAAATGATGTAACATTTGTAATTGCATTTACATAAATTAGCTATTATAATATAACAAGGGCTACAAGCATAATGCAAACCTGTGTAATCCTTCAGGGTTCCCTGATGATATACTTGACTATTATTTGAAAAGTTATTATTTTATAAGGTGTGACAAGTACATGTATAAAGCAAGTACTACCAATTTTGAGTCTTAGTACAAGTATAAATGCGCTCAGTCTGATAAAATCATGCATACTGATGGATGAGATGGATGAGATGTGGTATACCCCACACACCTATATAGGGCCTATATGTGAGTGAGGGGGTGTCAAAAAAACCCATCCCATCCACATTATGAATGGAAATTGTACCCCTGTACAGCAGAGTTGGGGGGGGGGGGTCTCTGGCAAATTTCCAGTTGAGCAAACCTGGACATTAGCAGGGGCGTCAATATAGGGGGGGGGATGGGGGGTATATATACCCCCTACTTTTTGGCAAGGGGGGGATAGCCAATGTAATCATCCCCCCCCCCACTTTCAGAGAATAATATTATATTATTACAGATGAAACATATTAATAAACAGAATTAAAAACTTTGAATCCATATACAAAAAATGTTATATCTAAACCTTGCTCAGAATTCACAAAATAACTTATTTTTTATTATAATATTATAATTATTTGAAATATAATATAGTATATATATATAAGTATATATCAATAAATATATATATAATAATTGTATATATAAATATATATAAATATATATATATATTTGAATATGTCACTCAGAGATGCTGAAAAAGTAATATATTGTGTGTGTGTGTATATATATATATATATATACACAAAGTCATCCCCCCACCCTGGAAGAAAAACTGACGCCACTGGACATTAGAGATGGTCACACCAGGCCTTGCTAGAACAATTTTTTTTTTTAAGGGGGGGGGGGGGGATCAATGAGATATGTTTTCCAACAAAAGTTCAATAACAACTTTAGTACTGGTATCAGTGAACGACACAGACAGAGGTGGTGTCTTCCCTGTAGCTCAAATGACTTACAGTCAGCTGAGCTAAAAAGGCAGTATATTATTATGTGATATTTAAACTTACATAATTCCTATTCTTAAGAAATGGGAAGGTTGCATTGATGGTATCTAAATCTTCTTTGAATTTGCCACACTGATGGAAATGCTTGCCCATTTTCTAAAAACATAAACAGTATTTGGCTGTGCCTTAGCAGCCTTAATTTTCAGTCTCTCTCTCTCTCTCTCTATATATATATATATCTCAAAATGACTGGCTAAAAGGTTAGCACTTTGGCTAGCATGTTATTCTTTTTCTAAAACATGTTATGTAATTTCAAACATAGTGTGATGTGATGGGGGTGGGGGGGGGGGGGGTTAGGCTCTTGGATATTGTATGAACAAAGCTGTTAATTATTTGTTTGGTCTGTGTTAACTCTGTTTAAGCATCTGTTAAAAAGATTTAAAAAAAAATAAAGGTACTTTGATACCTTAATTTCTCTGGTTGACATGTAAGCGGGAAAACCTTATTCAAGGCCTCATTTAAAATCTAGTAAATAAATAATTCAAAACTGTTTTCAGTGGTGCCTTTACCGATATTTCACCTTAAAGGGATATATATATATAATATGTGACATGAATAATTATACTATTCATGCATGATATACATCCAGACATGGCCAGGTGTGTCTTTTTAAGGGGGGGGGGGGGTCGCTTCCTTTTTCCTAATTGGCAATTCCCTGAAACTAATAAAGGCTTAATCATCAATGATAAACATTGGCATCAATGAAGGGAATGGGGGTTATATATCCTCTCCCCCCCCCCCCCCCATTTTTTAACAAGGGGGGATTGGTCAATATAATCATCCTCCACGCTGACATTGAGCAAGTAACAATTAATTTTATATATTGGACATGTCATATATTAATAATAAGAAAACTTTCTTATTATTTCTATTTCTGAGTTGACTGAGTTATATGGTTATCTAATAATCTAAACATGGTTTAGAGTTGACATATATTGCAAACATAATACCTTATTTTTCTAAAAACCTCAGTTAAATAATATAAATTATAAACATCACACAAATGTTTCACATTATAAAAGGTGTATATATATATAATATTTGTGTATATATATATATATATATATATATATATATATATATATATATATATATATATATATATATATGCATGTATGTGTCAAAGATTGTGTGGATTTCCAACTCAATCACTCTTCTACCCCTGCAAGTGAGTCTCCCCCCTCCCTCCCCCCCCCCCCCCCCCCAAAAAAAAAAACCTGAAGCAACACATGAACCAGACTGGCCTCGTACCACTATACAATTACCAACGTAAACTATTACACGTACAGTATCAAAATAACAAGTAACACAGTAAACAGATTTATGCCTACATATTAAAGAAAAACATTTTACCAATGAAGATGCTGGGTAACTTCTGTGACTTTCAGCAGCCAGCAGACGGACAAAAATGGCTTCTCTTCCCGCCGTGGAGTCAAAAGATCCAGGATGTTGACGTCATGAGTGGCCCCGCTGATCACATGACGCGGTTTATTTCATCTGTACCGTCTGCTTTACACACGTGTCACACAATTTTCACAGACGCTCGACATATTTACGTTGCATTTGCGCGTTATTCAAGACACAGGAGCGTCTACATTGCAAAGCGCCGTAAATTTACAGTCTTATGCGCCGTTATTTTACGGCAATTTTTAACAGTGTATATATATAAAAGTTAAATATAAACTTATTACATGTGAAAGTGCTTTTTATGTATCCCTTAAAATTTCAACAGCATGACAGAGCCAGAGAGGATCTCTGTGACTTTATTTCAGTGATAGAATTATAAAATCGTAGACATTTTAATTAACTCCTAAATGACTGTATATTGTATGTATATTATACGCCTTTCCTCCTCAGATTACGTGAATCGTCTAGCGATCAAGGCAGCATTCAAGTTATGGGAGGACCACACGTGTCTTCAGTTCCAAGAAATCCCTGTCACTCAGAATTATGAGGATCCTCATATACTGTTCTCAGGGGTGTTCTCCTATGGGTAAGGCAATGACTAGGTACTTTCAGCCGTCAGGGTTAAAATGTGTTTGTTCCATGTATGCGTCTGTTTGGGAACCTTTCGAAATCGAGAATCTGAATGTGAGAAATTATTTTTAGAAACCACTTCTTCAGAATTTAACCAACCTGATAGAATTGCTATCCTATAATCTTTAACACAAGGGTTCCTTAATTTGCATAATATAAGTTTTTATATATTAGAAAGCATCCTTAAATTTTATCCATATGATAACTGCACTTTTTCCATTTATTCCGCTTTTAGCATTTAAAAATACTATTTCATATATAAATACTATACTGTATTCAACAAAACAAAAATCTGAAAATCTCGTTAAAAATAAATATATGGAAGTTCAAGACAGAATGAAACATCTTAATATTAACATGCCATGCAGAACATTACCGCAGTGTCTTCAGCAGTTTCACACGGGTCACTTATCTGAACCTCAGTACATGAAAAGGACATGCACAAATGAATGTTTTTCGAGCCTTGAAAAGAAATATAACCTATTGCCATACGTTACATACGGGCCAACACACGGGTTAACATACGGGTCGTACACTGTGACACATAGTCGCGCACCTTTTCTGACCTTCACCTTTGAAGCACTGACTGTAGTGTTCTTCTGGGGGGCGGATCAAACGCTTTTGTCACATTGAAGTGTTCCTAATTTAGTAGAAGACCCAGACAGGGGCAGAACTTGCCAAGGGTCCTGAACCTATACACCCAGCACAGACCATAGAGAAAATCCGTCTCAATGTAGTTCTCCATGAATCAAAAAAGAGCCCCATATTGTGTCCGTTATATACATTATAAAATATTGTTAAGGGAACTTCTTATGCATTTATAAATCATATTTTATTGAATATCCTGATGGATCTTATTATTGATCAACATTGATGATTCCATATATTTATTTGTCATATGTCTTTCAGTAGTTATCCATGCATCATTAATCAATGATTCATTCCTAAATCTCCCAGTCTTTTCATATTTTATTCATACCTAAGTTTTTAATGAGTATATGTACATTGAAATATCTGGGTTCTTTTCTTCCAGATGTTATTCTTACCTCGGTAGATCCAACAACGAAATACCTCAACCCGTCTACATAGGCATCACGTGCTTTGGAAATGTAGGTCCTTATACGTTTATATTACTATATATCCTGTACCCTGACTTAACACTAGCAATGGTGTTGTATATATGCGACTGAGACTGCTTCCACGAGTTATCGATAGGTGTAGGTGTATCGATATGGTACAAGGCAGTATGGTATAGTGAAATAGGAATACTACTCATCGATAAAGATTTGTTGGGGAAGATGTATATTTGCAAAATTTTTAACATCTAAAACATGCATGGACACAGGAAACCGAGGCATCAATATAGGGGGATGGCGGTATATATCCCCCCTTAAAAAAATTAGTTAACAAGGGGGGATGCTAAATGTTATCACCCCCCCCCCCCTCCCCCTGATCTCCAGAGAATAATATTTATTTACTGAAAATGAAATTTTACTTTTTAAAACATTATAGTTCATTGAAGGATAAATAAAATACTTCAAACCGTCAAAAAAACAATAAAAGTTGTATATATACACACACGCATATATATATATATATATATATATATATATATAATATATATATATATATATATTTATAGCGAAGGTTAAGATAAACAGTGACGCCTTTTATATTTAGATATAAAAGAACTAACTAGTTAGTCTATCTAAAAGGCGTCACTGTTTATCTTAAACTTCGCTTCAACTATAGACTAACACGGCTATACCACTTTTATATATATAAGTATTATATATATGTATATAAGTATTATATATATATATATAAGTATTATATATATATATATAAATAATCAAAGTTAGGTAACTTTGATTATTCCACCGCGCCTGCGTGTCATCCCCCGCCCCTGCATGAAATGGTATATGTACACACAGCCATTTGGGCTAACTATCAGTACGTAGGCCTAAGGGGCAATATCGGCACCTTCAGCAAACCATGGGTCCGAGAGATAAACATTATTTTAGACATAAGTCATAAAATCACCCCTATACATTTGTTGTTGCAAATCAGTACAAGTATATAAAGTATTGCTATTTCCAGGGATGGGATATAAAGTGACGTGTGCCTAAAGGTCATGTAGGACACACGCACCTGCATTCTGCGTCCGTGTAACATTTGGTTCTGACAATTACTGACAATATGTACAGTCTTGACTAATGATATTTTTACTCTTTTCTGTGTAGAAATTCACTGAAAGTCTAAACTGAAGTACCTACAGTGTTAGGTATTCTGTGGCACGTTTTATATAGTTGAAACACCCAGACTTCATGCTAGTGTCATCTTAGTTCACTTACGTGAAGTGTCATGCACGGTTTCTCTTTGGACATTGAAATATTTTAAAGTTTATGCCACTCTTTCGAGTGAATCGGATCTCTGTTGTGAGTCATGAGTATGAACTAATATGCCAACTACATGCTTGACTGAACAGACCAATTTGCAAGCACATGTACCGTGTAGAAATAAGATGCACCACAATCTGTCTTCCCCACATTTAATAAATATGCTTTAGTAAGCTGCCATTGTATTGATTTCGAATCTTTTCACAGTATCTGCACTCACTTTGGTAAGAAATATTATAGTATTTAATGTATTTCTGGGTATATAATAAAGACATGACAAAAAAATTTCGGAGAAACCCAATATATTCCCTGCATTATCACAATGACAATCATTAAATTGACAATGTGTATATATCCATTTAACTGCAACGAATCCTTCTCCACCTTGGCATTTCCATGTTTCTGTTTATATTTTTGCAGAAAGTGATAATAGCCCACGAGATCGGGCACACGATTGGTTTATACCATGAACATCAGCGACCAGACAGGGATAAATACATCAAGATCATGACCCAAAACGTCATACCTGGGGCGGAGGCAAACTTCAACGAGATCGGCCCGTCCTACCTGGACTCTCTCGGGATAGAATACGACCTTGCCAGCGCCATGCATTACGACCCCACGGTGAGACTTCCATTATTTCTTCAAAGTTCTTATAGGATGGGGGATGCCCAGTGTAATCTGACAAATTTTTCATATTTTGCAGACCAAATCCATTGCAATTTGCATCTTTAGGAATGTAATAAAACCAGTGTATGAGAAAACAGTATATTTTCTTAAATGTCAATCCTATTGAAGAAAATCAAGACCACTGATCACATACACTTAGAAATACGTTAAAAATGATAGGTTGTTAAGTGTCATAAATATTCTAAAAAAATGTTACTCTCAAAATGGGGCTGGCAACCTATGATAGACGCCATGTCTCTTGCATACAATAGAAAGTCAATGAATGTAGGCCTATCAACCTACCACTATAAGGAGTGTACATGAACTTGTGAGGTAACTGCTTCAAGGGATAACGTTTTCTAAATCCCTTCTTTAAAACAGTAGGAACACATGTAGGATGTGACGCCAATCCAGCTGGAGGGTCAATGACCTTAACATAAAATCCACATGATGAAATTGACATGTGTGAACAAAAACAACACCTCGGGCCTGTTGCAATAACATTTTACTGGACTTAAGCCCAGATGGGGGCCTAAATACCATGGTTACAATTGTGACGTCATAATGGTTACCATGGTGACACACAGATGCCCCTGGGCTTAAGTCACCTACGTGACTAAAGTCACCTTATTGCAACACATCCCTGGCTATTATGCTTTCCAGTGGTGTGTGTCGTGTGCATAATCGCTCTTTTGTAATTAAATAAAAATAAGTTACAGAAACCTTCCGGAATAAACCAAGGCTGATTTATATCAAATTTAACGATCATCAGATGCCTTTCATCTTACCCATTCGTTCAGATTATGTATAATTCAGCGACATGTTAACTAGAATACAGTTAAAGTAATATACGTTATGATATTATACCTAGTTTTTTTCCACAGTCTTTTAGTAAGAACTCAAAACCTACCATGGAAACACGTGACCCCACAAAGCAGAAGATGATTGGTCAGCGGGCGGAGTTGTCTTTCCTGGATTATAAGATCATTAACAAAGCCTACTGCTCTGGTGAGTGTGCGTTATAGATCAATGGTTTATTGGAACAATCAGCAATAATATTCTGTGTAATTCAGTTGAAATACCTTATACAATTATGTAGAGAAGCCACACATGTTGTTTTGTGGGTTTTGTCATAAAAAAATTCATGTTCGTGGAGCACTTATATATATGCTTTGAATATGATATAAAAATGAGGGTACGTATGTCTATCTACACTTTCTCACCTTTCTGGCCCATGTGTTGAGCAGAGGAGGATCCGAGATTAAAGGGGCCCAATCAACTATCTGACCTTTAAATTAATAAATTCAATAAATTAAAATAAATTCAAGTTAATGCCTTGGAGTTTTCATAAAAACAGGCCAGAAAACGTATATATCACCTCACACAGGCTGCTGCTTTTGTTTAAATTAACATAGTTTATAATAGATTGGGGAAAAATAATCGAAACAAACTCAACAAAGGCATCCGAGAGCAAGTCAGATAAGCAAGAGCTTTACAAATTTCGTTTTGCAACAAGTGACCTTTCTACGTCCACATATATGCTAACTACCACCTTAGTTTACATGTTTTTCCCGTTTATCAACATTGTTGTATTTACAAACATGTTATTGATAAAAAAATTGACATATCCTTTACGAAGGCCGTACATATATAAAATACGAACTTTTGACAACCGAAATTACCCTTAGATCATTTACATATACACAGAGGAAGCCAGAAATCACATAAATTCTTTTTCAAAAGGCATGTGATTGGGCACCTGTAAGAAAAATTGGGGGGGGGGGGGGTCAATCTGAACTAATATAAAGCTCCACAAATATACAGCTCAATGTCAGGCTGCCAGGCGTCTATATTACTTTTTGCACTTTTATCTGAATCCCATTTCTTCCTTCTTTAACTTTTTATAAATTCGTGTTTCCTATTACCAGAGGGTCTCTGAATCCCCTACTGCAATAAAATTATAAAAAGTGTCATATATTAATCTCAAACAAGCATTTGAACATCATATCTGTGACTCCGATGCAGGTAAAAATAATTTGCTAACACTATTAAAATTTTAAAAGGTTTAATTTTAAACGGATGTATCCAAACATCCTATGTGTAGAGTTTATGGGTTTTTCACCAGTTGAACTATTTAGATAGTGTATGTGCTGATCGACATTTCGTCTTTTCAGATAAATGTAAGCGACCACCACACAGACCATGTCAGAATAAGGGGTACCAGGACCCGAAAGACTGTGACAGGTGTTTGTGCCCTGACGGCTGGGCAGGGAACTACTGCAACCAACTAGCGCCATCTGTTGGAGGTATAGTTGAATACCGCGTTTCCCCGTATTCTTTTTTTTGGCTCCCGGCTCGAAAGGACCCATTATCACCAGTTATTACACAAAAGCAAAAAAAAAAAAAAAAAGAAATATTCGCATTTTTATTTTTTATCCTTTTTTAACGACATTTTTAAGTTACAAGTATATCCGATTACATTGATGATTTCATGGTGTTGTTGCATGCTTTAGTTTATATGATATATTTATTGCTGCTTTAAACTGACGTTTTAATTCTGACAATTATTTTTCTATATATATATATAGCCCAGTGCGGCGGGGAACTTGAGGCGAAATATGAGACACAGGAACTAATCTCACCCGGCTACAATGAGAACGACCCCGCTGCGGTCTACCCTGTTAAACAAGAATGTAGCTGGCTGTTAAAGGTAAGAATTGCAATCACATGATTTACACTTAACGATATGCTATATATATGATTTATAAAATCTAAAACAAATGAGCAGTTGTCAAATTGAGGAGACAGATTTTTCGGTTAGCGCCTCCATTATTGTTATTTATATCCTGGTGTAACCCAGGCCTGATAACTACCGCACCTGCTGGTCCTGAGTGTGTAATCAGTGTCACTGCTTGTTCATAACACTTGGAAACTCCCACAATTGCACATGTTGTGATACATGGCCGTGGTGGAAAGCCTTCTCATTGAGCCTGCAAAGCGCTCACCTGTGGATTGGGACCGACCACTCCTCGGCTGATATTCGAACTCGTGATCTCCCGGTCACGTGTCTTGTTTTGTGTTCTACCTATCAATCAAAACCGCTGATCTGAAGAGAGTGTTTTTAATCCAACCAAATTAGGATATTCTAATTAGGTTTTCTAATCCAGCTATAGAAATAAGCAAATGATATATTCGGAGTACTGTGATTTGTCATTTTATGTTTCAACATCTTTAACTATGGATCCTCGCACTGACCATCAATCTTTACCCCCGATTCGTTCGGATACTCTGATTGTTATATAACTGTTAAAACTATACATGTGGTTACTGTCTTAAAAATATTTTGATTTCTATATCGTAATAATACATTGGCAGCTTTAAATCATGACACTTAAATCATGAACGTCAATGGAGAGGGTGGGAGTGGGAACTTCTGACCAATCTTTGTATTTTCTCCGTTTACAAAGTGTATATTCTGTGTTCTGTTTACAGTCGAAACCTTGGACTCGTATAAGGTTGGAGTTCACTGGCATCTTCTCTGTCTACTGTACTGGGGTCTGCCAGCATTGGGTGGAGATCAGACACAGCAGCAATCTGGGAAGCACTGGAACAAGGTATATGTAACGCTAATTGACCAGGGTGTGATATTATGCTAGCTTCAAGGACAAGGTTTCTTTTGGACCACTGACTGTTTATAAATATATATACTTTGTCCATTTATCAAAATAATACATTTAGAATATATATTGACTAGGCCTATATACCATTTCATTTTACATTGGTACTTTGAAGAGAAACCAAATCAAATCGTATGCAAATGGTTAACACATAATGCTTGCAAAACGTCGAAGAATGCGAGCTGATGAAACATACAAGATCCAATAATAATGATAACACTGCCTTCAAGTAGCTACACTTCATCCTTATTTAATAAACTGTGAGGATAATAAGATATTTGACCAAGGCCTTTAATGATTAATGTATCTTTACCAGGTATTGCTGTGACGAACTACCAAAGGACGTCATCGTGTCACGTACAGAGACAGTTCTAGTCATTTTCAAGGCAAAGGTGACAGTTACCAGGACCGAGAACAAGAGGGGCTTCAAACTCACGTACAGAATTGGTAAACTATACGTTATTCATACTCTGCCTCAGTCAGTCAATTTTATTTAGACCAGTTCATTATACTTGACCTCCTATTTCGACCTAAATCTTTCGGAAATAGAAGCGCTCAATGCCCTTAAACAGAGCCTGATTTCTACACTATATATATATATATATATATATATATATATATATATATTAGTAGGAGGATACCCCCGTCCCTCAACAACAGAAATATGTTGTTAAAGCTAAATGTTTTGTTTTAATTATTTCTAATATTCCAGAACAAAACAAATTAAGAGCTACAGACAATAAAAATGTATATACCTAAAGCTGTTGTAAATGTATCAACCACGGCGGCAGGCCTGGCGAACACTAATCTCAATTAAATATGTCCGTTCACTGTTATTTCATATCGTTAAAGATGGCGGTCCGTGCCAGGAAAACCCTTGCGTCAATGGCGGTACCTGTAGTAATATCAATCAAGAAAACTATCGGTGCACGTGCGCAGCTGGGTACAGCGGGCAGAACTGCGATATCATGCTTCCAACAAGTGAGTTGATGCACGAACCGGGTTGTTAGCTTGCTAATAGCTATTTAATATCAATTCCCATTCCCCATCCCATGTTTAATTACTATAGATCCGTTTTCATAATCACATCTTCAACTGATAGTGATCAAGCTTTTTAGATGAATCACTTTCAAATTTGCATCGGTTAAAAGAAAAAAAGTTAAGGTCCAAACTTTCCTGGTATTAACGTACAGTTTTTCAGTTTTTAGCTCAGCTGACTGAAAGTCATCTGAGCTATAGCGATCACTCTTTGTCCGTCGTCTGTCCGGCCGTCTGGCCGTGCGTTAACAGGGCACAAATCGTAACCACTGGACCTGGAATCTTCCTACTTGACATCCAGGGAGGTCCATGAAAAATCTCCTGGGAAACCTGAAATTGGGTCTCTGTTACCCATATTCTCCGAGGTATGGGTCTCGTAAGTACCACCCGGGATAATAAAAAATTGATACAAAAGCTCAAGTATCCGAATAACTACTGCATTGATCACCATTAATATTGATCATGGATTGTTCCATCAGTTCCTGCAAATTGGTGGTGCCACCTTTATTTTTTCTAATTTTTATAATTTTTCTCACCATTTTTATACCTTCAAAGAAGCTGTCATCTGTTAACAGGGCTCAAATCCTAACCACTGGACTTGGAATTTTTTTTTAAATAGTTTTTGATGGAGGTAACCGCCTCCATTTTTATAATGCTGACTTAACTAATTCTTAACCTGAGTATGTACCTCTGAAGAGTCTCCATTTCGGTTAAGGACTACTTGACAGGGCGGTAGCACTCGCTTCCCATCATTATTATTTTGTATCCTGGTGTCACCCAGGCCCGGTGTCTACCGTACCTGCGGGTCCTGGGTGTGTAATCATCCCCATTGCTTGGTCATAACACCGAGGAACCCCCCAAAGACGCACTCGTATGTGAGTGATACACGGCTGTTGGGCACAGCCTTCCCATTAAGCATGCAGAGCGCTTACCCTGGGCGGGGGCCGATCGTGAAAAACCGTACCACCTCGGCTGACATTCGAACCCACGATCTACCGGCCTTGAGTCCTGCGGTTTACCCCTGAGCCACAAAAGCCGGTTGATTCTGTCATCTTACCTGCCATCCTACATGAACACTTGCATGCAAAAAGAACTGAATGTTTTCAATTGTAACAATTTTATCAGAAACACGATTTTGCAGGAAAATATAGGAGGTGTGCCTCAATGCCGGAAAGTATAAGATATTATAGACCTTTTGTTAAACAATATAGGAAATATAGGGAGTCAGTAGGAATCTTCTTACTTGACATCCAGGGAGACATCAGAAATCTCCTTGGAAACTTGAAATTAGGTCCCAGTTACCCATATTCTCCGAGCTATAGGGCTCGGAAGTACCCCAAAGAATAATTAAAATTTGATGCAAAAGCTCCAGTATTTGTATAACTAATGCCTAATAGCCATGTACTTTGGATATATATTGATCATGGAGTGTTTCATCAGTTCATGCAGACCGGTACTACCTTTATTTTTTCAAATTTTCACGCATTTGTTTTCTATTTATGAGACGTTCAGATTAAGTGCTCATCTATCCAAAAGCGTACTGTAACCCATTTCTAAGGACTATTCACAAAATTCATGATTTTTTGCACACTGACAGTCATTCTGCTCATTGTTCAACATTCCTTGAATTCAGCTGAGCGTCATGGTCCATGGGCCACTTGTTTTAACTTCTCTTGGCATCAGATGACACATACTGTCAATATCATAATACAGAGTCGCTGACTTTGGTATTGAAATTTACTTCGACTCTTAGCGACGGACTTCCTTAAACTGCGGTAATTTTACTGTTCCCCGGTAGACGGCAGATAGGTGTTATGAGCTGTTGATGAGGTGTGAGCAGCAGTGTCCAAGTCTTCGGAAGTCCGCTGGTAGGCGTTGATGTATATATATTACATAGTATCAATTATGCTACACCCGCTTATTATATTTTTTTAAATGTTCTTTTTTAACAAACACATTAAGCTTAAGATAGATATCCCAGCAAGATATTGCAGTAGAATAGCCCTGTTCATTATGGTATCTGAAAAGGTTTAATTTTGTATAATATCTTAATATAATCCTATGGAAACAGATTAACTGATATACTAATCATACTTACAAAGTTAATAAAGTATTGATTTGGTTAATGCAACCATTTCCACCAACAGCATATTCATACCAATAATTTTTATTGATTTTTCTGAGTACCCCTTTTTCGAAATAAAATAGTATTACCTCATATTTAATAACATGACAATTGCCTATTAACCAATACTAAATCAGTGGATTTTGATTAAAGTTAGTTACAATGTATTTTAGATGGATTAATTAACCACCCCACTGGTTGTCCTTTATGTGGTATAATACAGCTTGTACCCTACTAACTTCCTGCTTAATACCCCTGCTTATTATCACTCTCCCAGGTACCGCGGCTTCCTCATCATGCCAAAAAGCCGATGTAGTATTTGCCTTGGATGCTTCTGGTGCCATGACGTCATCGATGTGGGACCACGAGAGAAGACTAACGCTCGCTTTCATTGAAATGGTTAAGATGGACCGCGACCATATTCTAGTTGGTGCTATTTCCATGGGGCACAACCCCGTGACCCATTTATTGTTTAAAGACAATTCCGATAAATACAGCGCTAGTGAAAGTATTCGCTCGATCCGGAGGCGGTCCAACCACGCAGCGAACATTCCGCTTAGCCTCCGGAATTTGCCAAATACCATTTTCAGTTCCGGAAGCGGAAAACGAGATGATGTAAACAGGATAGGTGTCGTTCTGACAAGATGTAATCAGGTTAATACATACAAGCTGGAGACCGCCATATCTCACTTGAAGCGATATGGAGTTATTATGCACTTTTTGTGTTATGGCCGTTACGACAATGCTTTTCGCGAAGTGGTCGTGGGTTCAGGCAGTAGATTTGTCTCTATAACAAGTTCCAGCAAATATGAACCGCTACTTCAGGACATACTAAAAACGTCATGTCAGCCTAAAGGTATACTTTTCAATTCAAGCCATTCTTTATTGGTACCATGTGTTGTTACATTTATTTAAGCAGATTATTTATGCAATGGACCCGCATAGCACTAGCCTATAAGTTTCATTTTGCTACGGGTATTGATATAACATTCCATTTTTCTGTGATATCGAAAAATTTCTGGATGACGAGCTTTACAATCTATAATTGATGTACTACAATGATAGGAAAGGAAGCAGTATAAATCCGACGTTTACGATTTATTATAAAGAACCAACCTTTATCTAGCCTAGTTGTCAGTTAGTGTCCACCAATACCACAAAAAGTATGCATGACTGGAATTGAAGGTGTTTACTTGTACATACTTAAACATCAAAAATCATGTTTTGCATATTCTTTGAATGTTTATGTTTTTACAACAAATTTCTCCACAACATTTTCTGCTTTATTCGGGATCACGAATATGCATTCAAATAATTTGTTGTAAGATATAGATTGGTAATAATCGAGAGTCTAGATTTTATCAGTTGTTCGTGTTTAGTGTTCTAGTGATCAAAATAAGTTTCCCTCTTTTGACTTAATTGACATTCTTCTGGACGTTCATTGATCTGTTACTTTATCGTTCCTCTGCAAGCTGTCGTTCTACTGATCATAAAAGTTTCCCTCTTTTGACTTACTTGTCATTCTTCTGGACGTTTATTGAACTGTTACTTTATCGTTCCTCTGCAAGCTGTCGTTCTACTGATCATAAAAGTTTCCCTCTGTTGACTTACTTGTCATTCTTCTGGACGTTCATTGATCTGTTACTTTATCGTTCCTCTGCAAGCTGTCGTTCTACTGATCAAAATAACTTTCCCTCTTTTGACTTACTTATCATTCTTATGTACTTCGTAGATCGGTTGGTGTCGTTCCTCAGCAAGCTGTCGTTCTACTGATCAAAATAACTTTCCCTCTTTTGACTTACTTGTCATTCTTATGTACTTCGTAGATCGGTTTACTGTGTCGTTCCTCAGCAAGCTGTCGTTCTACTGATCAAAATAAGTTTCCCTCTTTTGACTTACTTGTCATTCTTATGTACTTCGTAGGTCGGTTTACTGTGTCGTTCCTCAGCAAGCTGTCGTTCTACTGATCAAAATAAGTTTCCCTCTTTTGACTTACTTGTCATTCTTATGTACTTCGTAGATCGGTTTACTGTGTCGTTCCTCAGCAAGCTGTCGTTCTACTAATCAAAATAAGTTTCCCTCTTTTGACTTACTTGTCATTCTTATGTACTTCGTAGATCGGTTTACTGTGTCGTTCCTCAGCAAGCTGTCGTTCTACTGATCAAAATAACTTTCCCTCTTTTGACTTACTTGTCAACCTTATGTACTTCGTAGATCGGTTTACTGTGTCGTTCCTCAGCAAGCTGTCGTTCTACTGATCAAATAACTTTCCCTCTTTTGACTTACTTGTCATTCTTATGTACTTCGTAGATCGGTTTACTGTGTCGTTCCTCAGCAAGCTGTCGTTCTACTGATCAAAATAACTTTCCCTCTTTTGACTTGTCATTCTTATGTACTTCGTAGATCGGTTTACTGTGTCGTTCCTCAGCAAGCTGACGTTCTACTGATCAAAATAAGTTTCCCTCCTTTGACTTACTTGTCATTCTTATGTACTTCGTAGATCGGTTTACCGTGTCGTTCCTCAGCAAGCTGTCGTTCTACTGATCAAAATAAGTTTCCCTCTTTTGACTTACTTGTCACTCTTCTGTATGTTCATTGATCTGTCGTTCTTGTGCAAGCAATCGAAACTTCTGAAGAAGATTTAATAAAACAAAATACCAAAAGAATGGTTATTGCTTTAATGGGAGACATTAAAATGTTACAGAGAACTGTTAAAATAATGTTTTTATTTTGTAGTTTAAGATGATCACCGCACTATTTTTATCAGCACAAAGATGTACTTGCTGTCAACACTCATATTCCAGTATTCAACATTTTGTGACATTATCAAAAACTATATATAAAAATCACCTCTGTTATTATTTACTTCAGCCGCCCCTCCGCCACCGAAACCGAGGTTGGATTTGGTTTTCCTCCTTGACACGTCTTCCAACGTCAGAGAGACAATGTGGCAACAGATGATCCAGTTCGCCAAAACCATCGTGCAAAAATACACGGTGGCCCCCGACGGGGTACGAATAGGATGTTTGGCTTTCGGCAGCAAGGCTCAGTTTCAAATCCCTCTCGATAAACACGAGACCAGCATGGATTTCTTCCAGGCGCTGAGTGAACAGTCACTACCAGAGAACCGTGGCATGGCCCATACGTACCACGCTTTGTGGACGCTGCGGACGGATATGTTTGGTGGGAGATCTGACCGTAAGAACGTGCCAAACATGGCGGTAATGATCACTGCAAGTACCTCTCACATGAGCAAGACAATGATCTCATCGGCAGCTAAGAATGTACAGCGGTCAGGTATTAAAATGTTTGCCATCGGTTTTGGGCCTTACGTAGATCTCGAGCAACTGCAGGTCATAGTTCAAAGTCAAAAACGGGCCAAGGTCACTTCCCGAGCAGAAGACTTGCGAGAGTTCAAGGACGATCTAATCAACTCTTTGGACGCCACAGGTAAGGGTTTATTTCCCTATTACTATACGTACTCAATGGTGTAACTCAGCATTTATGTACTTTTGCTTTCTATTTTAATTAGCTTGACGCTTTTGTTTTTCCCTGTTAACGAAAGGAGAAAGATGGTAACTTGTTATGTATTTATATATGTTTGTGTATTTTGTTTGAGTAAATGGTCGGATGAGAGAGATTTTACACTTGCTAGTGTACTGATACATTTATTTGACATATTTCAGCTTCAGTTAACATGTACACAAATATATCAATATTTGATAAATCGGGAACCAGAGAAGGGATGTTTCTGTGTTACTGTTCTCATTTTAATGATAATAAAATACCTTAATTTAAAATATCAAATTTATTTTCCTTAATATCATAAGGAATAGCGGATGCTGGCGCAGTTTTTGCCAATATGTAAATAGTTATCGTTCTTGAAATAAACACAAGAGCACTGTGTTTTCCAGTGTCTATTCGAAGAAAGAATAAAAATAAAAGGAAAAAAGGTAAAGGAAAGAAGGGCGGGAACAAAAAGGTACCTGTCTTGCCAGGTGGTCGTTAAGAGTGCATGTTAGTCTAGAGGCTCGCTTGGTTTGGTCTAAACTGACAGATCCGTTATTGGTCTTTATTATTGACCGCTCACTTCGGTACAGCGACGTATCAAAGGTTCTGGGTGAGATAGAGCTGCGAAATAAATACATGTACATTCTACTTCATAGCTGAGGGGATATGGTTTATATAAGACTAAATGTTTTTTTTGCGCAATATGAAACGACATTATCTGATCAAACCGCCGATTCTCTTCTCCGTTGATATAACAGAAGAATCGACAAGATAAGGTCCGAAACTGTCATACACTGAAATCGAGACAGCCATATATTCCCAGCGTGTGTGGAGTTAAAACTGTATCTACCAGTTACTCAATCGTTACCCTTGCTTTAGACTGCGGCGTTCCACAGATGTTTAAATTTGTTTTTACAGGTTCTTCGAGGATCATGACGCAGTGGGAACACCATGTAGATTTATAATGTCGTTGTCTATATGTTATCTTAAAAATCAGCCGTGTTAAACTATCGACTGGCAGCGTGTTTGTATAGAAAGGATTAACCTGCTAAATAAACTTATGTCCCATGCAGCTCTTTCACATGAGACATGTAGTCTGAGGGGTTTTGCGGTTTTGTTCACATAGGTAAATACAACCTGGCAATAAAAATGAAGTAAGATTAAATAAAATTAATCCGGAAATAGTGGGATTTATCTTCTTTCAGTCATAAAAAACTGAAAAAATCATTTGAAGAAGACCTTTAGATTTAGGAAAAGATCTGCAATTTTGTTACTGGATTGAAACCTCCAATGCCAGCAGCTTTTATGGAATAACAATTATGCAGGCTTGCGTCGTTAATGAATCTGGTCATGCTGGGCTTGGGAGGTCTACCAGTGCCATGCATCTGCGCTTCATATGCTTTGCTTACCATCCATTGTAAGCGATATTCAGTAGCTCCTGTATTTTGGTACACACAGTGAATCAAAATGTTAACAGTGAATGGGTGCTTGACCATGCTGGTAATAGCGAAAGAAAGATCGTTTTCATATTGGTTGTTTTCAGGAGTTAACGATTATTAGTATACTTTCTGCTGCGTTATGGACACATGTACATACTGTAAATATGTAATATGTCATAATATATTTTTAAAATTTATTTCAGGTAATAATACATTACATTATAAACATGTCCATAGCTAGAAACCTACAAACATATAAGAATAAAATATAATAATAGTAAAAAAACCTTTAATTTTTATAAGCTTATGTCACACATATCACAGTTCTCATATGTAAAATATATACAATTTTGTGCCACCTCTGTAATAAAAGAGAATGATTAAAATCATCACTGCTAATCAAAGCAGCAATTAAAAGACATTTGCAATCTACTTTGCAAACTTTAAATATGTATTCTTACCCTGGTATCACAGGACTGTACATTTGCGTGGCAACATTTTACTGGCACAGCAGTGTCTGGGCAGTTTATACAGGAATCAAAATGCATTGTTATATGCCACTATATATTTCTGATACACACTTTTTTAAATCTAACAAAAAGGGCAACCAGATACAATTTTCACTGAAGATTTTCTTAGATTAGATTTAATAAATATCCTTCAAAGGGTTTGAGAAACTTTTCAGAGGCAGCATTGAAATAATGCTTTTCTTCCTGTTGCAGCGGGCATATCGCAAAAGGAGACTGTTCCAGAAACAACAGCACAGCCAGTAATGTTAAACACACAGACAAAGAGTACTAAATCAGTTATCTTGACAAGTTTGACGACGACCCCACCCACAACCAAAATGACTACCTCACCTCCGCCTTCCACAACCCCAGAACCAACACGAAAACCAACCACAACAGAAGCACCTTCTACGCGTGCGACTACCACTCAGCCACTTTCGACCACGAAAAATCCTTGGCAAGGCGCCTTTTGGAAGATTTATGGAACGAAAATGTGTACCAATTACATGCTGTATTACGACTGGTGTGATAAACGGTGTGGCAGCTGTGGAACGAGAAATCGCTGGAAAGTCTGCAAATACGGTGAAAATATTTGGAGAATGTGAGTAGACTGGTCACACCTTTAGAAAATTAGACTGGTAACGTACGTTAAACTACCACTGTTCACTTATATGAATACTCAGTAATATAAAGATCGACTATCGAATATCGACCACTGGTTTCTGTAGTCTTGAGATAATAAAATGTTAGTATAAATAAAAAAGGGTTTTTTGATTTAAAAAAAAAAAACGAGCTTTACCTTCCCATGTTTCTTGAAATTAATTAAGAGTAAACAGGTGCTGGGATCATTAGCTCCGCCTCCTCATGCATTTGTCACTTATACATATTTGGCTTTAAACTCATGTTCTCATCTCCGTAAGATAACAATAATGAAATTTGTCTTTCTAAACAGGTTATGGCCATATTCAGAGCAACATTTCATACAAACCGATAATTATTTCAACGAGTTACTGGATTTTACCTTTCCTTATAACTGTTGTATAATAAGTTCCGTTTTTTTATTTCTTTATGTTTCCTCAAATTTTTATGTCATTTTTTACCTGTTGAACAGCAGAATATCCATGTGACTTTTGCTCATGCGCGGACGGCGAAAGAAGGCTAAGGTAGTATTCTATAATCATCCTCAAGAATGAGCTTGGTGATTGCTTGATTGACCGAAAAATAAATGAGAAATATACTCCCTTTTGAATGTATCTGTTAAAAAATTATAATGTTGTTATTTCAGAGAAACATGTGAGAAACAGCCATGTAACGAAAGAGTGTGCAACCGTTCCGACAACTGTGGATACGGCAGCCGAACCAGCGAGTAAGTTAAAGTTGTGTTTCCGCGTCTATGGGCGCCTCTGTGTGCTCATAGAGGTTAGTAATTGTGGTGTTTTTTACAGTCCGTCAGCGTATATTCTTTTAAGCGTTCAAACGTAACCGGCGCGAATTTCACTCATTGAACTCAGGGACACATTTAAATGACGTCACTCCAACATCTTTTGTTGGGGGGGGGGGGCGATCAGCTAGATCTCCAGTACTATTATACACGGCTTAATTACAAAGATCGTTTCGACGATTTATTTATTGTGGAAACCGTGAAGAGAGTAATTTGGTGAAATGTAAGCGTGTTTTGTTTCAACTAATATTATACACACCTGTATCAATATATGTTAAGTTTCAGATAAATTATGATTTTTCACATTCTTTTATATAACATGAGAGCAGATTATGGTATACGCAAGAAAGGATATAATATATTACACAGATATATGGATAAGAATGTGCACGTGTGAATGTGTGTGTATGCATTAGGGCTCTGCGCAGGCCGAAAAATTGAACCCGCACCGCCCCGCACCATGCTCTGTCAGCCGGCAGCCCGCCCCGCAATCAAAGAAAAAAATTCAACCCGCCTCGCCCCGCAGTCACTATGATTCTTCCAGTCGGCACCCGCCCAGCAAAATTTTCTTTCAGCCCGCTCCCGCCTCGCATGTTTCCGGCCCGCAGTCCAGTCCGCAAAATAATTTAAAAACATTTTTGATCAAAAGCTTTATATATCAGCTTTATATGGAATAAGAATTTAATTTTAATACCTTTTAGCAATCATTCAGATCATAATTCATAAAACATTAAAAAAAACATGTTTGATTGCTTAAATGGATTTAATATATACAAAATAATTTAACAAACCTTAAATATGTTTTCTTATTTTACAGGGGAAATAAACAAGCCTTTGGTTTTATTGTGTCTGTTTCGACTTAAATTTATAAAAAAAAATTAAAGAAAAAATTAGATTTCTTCAAAGTATATGTACCAAAAGTTTACTTTTTTAATAGTATTGGCTAATCACAAGCCATCCAGCTACTTAGACGCATTGCTGGTTAAAATCTTTTCAGTAATAATATGCTAATTAGCTGTAACTGAGACTAATCAGACGGTCAGGGACTACCAAGGACTATAGAGGTGATCTGACTGATGTGGCTTTAGGTTCAGGGTGTTTATTGAGACAGACATAACCAGAGCGGTGTTTCTTATAGCAGTCATCACCACATTATGCAGTGCCCAAATAATGTTTTGATCAGCCAGTGATCGATGTCAGTTACAATTAGACAGCACATGGAGTTACAATTAGATAAGGAGCCCACCTTAGGCTTTGTGCAGTTCTAGGTCAAAGAGTCATCTACAGAGCAAGCTGTACATACACATTCTATTACAAGATCAAAGTTAATCAAGCGCTTGCCTCACTCCCAACTATATATGTATAACATATGAGACCTGACACTAGCGCAGGGTTACAGTCCATAAACAACATCAGGCCAGGAAACTTAATACAAAGTTATGACCAGCTCCGATTGCAAGGACAATTGTTTAAAATCTTGATTTCAGACGAATGATGCATTACCTGTTTTGTATAAAAAAAATTGACGTTTTCCTAGAAAAGAAACATATGCATAGTGTTGTTACAACTGTCAGTCAGTGAAAGGCGTTAACAGGAATAGATTATTTTTTTTTTATATTTATCTTTTCATATTACTATTTTTACAACACCTGAAAATATTTTATACAAAAATATCAATTTCTTTAAATTTCTTTAATTTAATATTTATTTTTTATTGAACTGTCAGATCATCAACCCGCAGCCCGCCCCACACAGACTTTATTTCGGCCCGCCCCGCACAGAATAATAAGCGGGGGCCCGCGCTGTGCCCTAGTGTGCATACATGAAAGCGGTTCCGGCTTACCCGAATGGCTGGTATGACATTCGATTGATTCGTAATACGGTGTGTGTTTGTCTCGGCCCAAGACGTGTGATTCCGATCCGCTCTGCTCCTCTCCGTCAACAACGTCTTGGGAACGACTCTTAGAAAAACACCTCGTAAGGTTTCAAATAGGAGACCCCTTTGGAATCGTATAATTGACATTTCAAGCGGTGACAACATAAAATAATTACCTTTTTGTTGTCTTTGGATGTTTTATAAAACATCTGCAAAGTATTGGCACCAAAATAAAGCTCAATAGCCCTACTTATCCATAATTTTGCCAAGAGCTGATGTGTTTACATAGAGAACAAGCCTCCATGATTACATTAAGTGACCCACAGTCCTTTGCAACGGGATTTACACTGGGAACCCGCTCTGATCTTATCGCTGTTTGAACTGGAAAAAGCGGGCGATAACAGATATCGGTGGCGGGTACCAGTCGATCAACGTCCGCTCATTACAAATTCCTGTATATTGTTATGTTTAAATCACCGCGGGCTCACAAGGATCGTTAGGGATAATATTTCATTAATATATTAAGGTAAGAACGTGGTAAAGTTGCCAGAAAGACCCATTTACTACCAAAGACACTAACGGATGCATTTTGGTGTGTATATTTAGTAGTTTTAAGAGTTTTTTTGGTGCCTTCTACCAATGTCTATCATTTCACCATTACAAGGCCTAACTGTACAGGCCATTCCCACATCTGTGATCGTATCACAGTTGTGGTTCCGCAACAAGGCGTGTTTGTAGGAGGGAGACAGACAGAGTTATGTCAAACGAGCTTATCAAATGTTTCCATTGTGTGTTTCAGGCAGTGCAAGGTGCCATGCTGTGACGGATATCACAAGCAGGGTGACAAATGTGTGAGAAATGGCGGCAAACCGAAATGTCCCCGGTGTTGCTATGGATACAAACCCGTATGGACAGACAAGGGCACAATCGAGTGCGTATATCGTAAACGCAATGTCTTATTGGAAGCAACCAATCTGTGTGCATCAGGATGAAGTCAATCATCAACTTATAGTTGAAATAATACGTTTATGCTAGGAGCTTACACGAGCAGACGACAACCATATATTGCCGAAAAACGTCACAAGCAAAAAAAAAAAAAAAAAAAAAAAACTGCCAAGCACAAATGCCAGAAAAGACATGTGCCAGACTTGTGTACTTCGGGAGTGTGGAAGAGAGCTAGTTCTATGACGATCGATGTTTGAGCTCAAGAGTCTGCAGAGAGGACGCAGGGTCTGCCGCCAGGTGGCGCTTTGTATTGCTCAGCATTCTGTGATATTATTGCTTGCGTTTGGCTAATATTCCGTTAACACCCATATGTGCCTGGCAATGGACAGAGACAGGTAACGGAAAGTCATGAAGCACAGTATCTACCTATTTCACACATATATATATATCTATATATATATATATATATATATATATATATATATATATATTATTGATATATTTTTCTCTAGATTCCTGTGAGGACTTATTTAAACTGGTGTTAAAACCGTGGCATTGGTCATTCACGATATGGTATTTCTAATATATATTTGTTATTAAGCTATTTTATATGATATAAATTATTACTAGTTTGCTCATATTTTTGCATACATGGAAGTCTTACAGTACTTAACGAGTTGTCTTTTTAATCAGGTTTGTTTAAAGATGATTTTATTTGTATGCATGGTATATAAATTACGTGGCGTGCGCAGATTACTGTAGGTTCTTGATGAGATCGTAGATGATGTTTGTAAGAAACTAGAGTTGGTGAACCATAGATAAAGCAATGATGTAGCTAATGCTAGTTAAGCATGTTCAATATGCTAAAAACATACCTGGTCACCTCAAACAATCGTGACAGCAATTAGAGGGACCGCTTGCGTGACATTGATCAAGCTCTCTCTCTCTCTTTCTTTGACCATTAACGCCATCTTTCTCGCGTCAAAGGAACAGCCATTCTTTTCATCATTTGATACATCACAGAGTTAAGATTAGCTCACTTTGATAGCAGGCGCAGGATCGCCTTTTATATCTAGTTAATTATAAAAGATTAGGCGTATAGAAATATGTTTTCTCTCTTTAATCTTTTTCTTCGGTCAATCTTGCAAAATTATACAATCTGAGATCATTCAACTTCATAATCATCAATTACCATTTTCATTGTAATGTTCACTTTCCAATTTTGTTTATTTATTCATAATAGGAAATCTAGATTAACAGTAATAGATAGAATGCATTGGACTAAGGATACAGTTTGGACTACAATGATAATTTTGAATTTGACTGTGTGCATGTATAATGGCGTGACAATGGAATGAATGTAGATTCAGGTATTTGTTGCTAAATTTTCTATGTATTTCAATATAATTTTTTTACAATTTGCATTGGTTTTCGTTTTGTATGTAAAGTTGAAAGGGGGAAATTCCCTCTAATTGTTAAACACAGACTTAAATTTTTTTAGTGTTTGTTATAATTGACAATCATACCCTGAGAAAACGTTACATATTATCCAGTGACAACATATGACACCGTTTCTTTCGCATACCCCGAGGCATGTCGATCATCTCCACCATATATATATATATATATATTATTCAGATCTTTTGTCGATGTTTCTGACACCACAGTATAGAGCAAAACATGGAGACAATATGGAAAATATATTACTTTATTCTGCTTTAATATACACACAACATATAAATATTAATTTATATAAATTTAAGATCCACACAATATATATAAGGCGTTAAAAATTCGTTTTTTTAGGTTATAAATATATTTGTAAATAAAAAATTAAGGAGTTAGCAAAAATAGCAAACCTCAAGAACCTACCAGAAACAGTAAACCTTAAAGAGCTAGCAGAAATAGAAGGCGCAAGGAGATGGCAGAAATAGGAAAAATATGAACCTTACGGTGCCAACTTATATAGCAAAATCTAAGGGTCTAGCCGAAATGGAATACCTAGGGAGCTAATAGCAGTAACTAATGGAGCTAGCAGACATAGGAAAGGTTCTGTTTAGATAGAAATCCCTTGATTGAGGCATCTAATATAGACAGACATCCGAAAAGCATCTAATATAGATTGTATCTAACATAGACAGAAATCCGAAACTGCGATATCTAATATAGATCATATAAAAGCAGCCCGTACTTCAGTCTGTCCAGACTACCTTCCAGGCATAGATAAAATGTAAGTAATGATGTTATTAGAAAATCTGCATCAGTTAGCAATTTTAATTCATTTTTATACATAATGTACAATGAATTTCGCGTATTCTTGGATATTTCCTATCCACCAATTTAATAAAAGAAAAAAAGATCAGTTATCAGTCTCTTTCTTTTGATGAAATTAATTACACTGCATAACGTAAGCTATATTAGAAACCTCAGTTTCTGTTTTAAAACGTCCATAAAAGAAACAATATGAAAAAAAAATCAAATAAAATGCTAAAACCTGGTAAAAATCACAAGGATATATCACATACTGTATATACATAAGCACAATTCAGTAATTACAGCCTTTTCCATGTATATTTACATATTTTCCTTCTTGTATGAAATCTTGATGTTTAGTAGATATTACCTTAAAACCACGCAGCGGAATAAACCGTACATGTGTTCAAAGTTTAAAACATTGATATTTCAGGGTAAAGACAAGATGTGACCACATGATAACATTAAAACAAGTATATACAGCCTAACTTCATTCAATACCACGTGAACATTGGACGGTAGGGGACGATTGCGGATGGCTTTGGCTGCCAAACTGTTAAAACGAATAATTAATGCCGGTGCGCTCCAATGCACCCCTTGTCAAATTATAATGAATATTCTACATTAGTTGGCGGTTGGTAAATTTGGTGAAAGAGCGAGTGGCAAAAGACAGGGGCCATACTGTATCAACTTGATCGTTGTACGGTCACGTCCTAGGACTGGAAGGCGGTAGGATTTATCAATAAAATATACAATAAAAACAAAAAGTAATTTTGATTCATCTTCATCCTGAGGCCAACAGGTGTCGTTTACTTAGTTCGGCACGCACGTATCCCCCTGCTGGGTGTATCCTGAACAACAGGCCATCGAGTCACAATACCCTTTCATCCTCATATACCTGTAAGTAAATAAAATGTTATGAAATAAAATATTCTGATAAGATTGTTAAACGGTTATTGTTTTCGAAACAATATAAATGACAATTGCCGTTTTAGAGAAATCAATTAAAAATCTTTACCATTCGAACAATAAATAATATTTGAAAACCTTTTTTTTAACATTTATCATCTAATAATAAGGTATTCAGAAATATGACGAGTGAATATAAAAATAATAGTGAAATGACAGTTGGGTTTCGTCATGTCAAGTCACATCAATATCCTGTCGACGTTAACGCATTTTGTTGTCAGGTGGGATACTCGGCGTTCTTATAGCCCCATTTATGTCAAAAGTGGACATGCACATGGCGTGATTGGCCTTGAAAGGTAAGGCTTGTAATGCTGGGTACCCGTCAAATGTACACCGAACATCCAGCTCATGGTTGTTTCCCACAAATACCATGAACATATCAGGCTTTAAGATATCATATGTAAGTGTATTCAGGTGTACTAAGCATTAATCGTGCATCAATTGATGTCATTATTACAGGTACACTTACCAAGTGCAGCTTCTGTAGTTCCTGTCCCTGTTCGAACATGCCTTGAAGTTACAGGGCTCGACAGACTGGTACCTGAAACACCAGTTCCAGTTATCAAAGTTAGAGTTATAATGAGACAAGACAACAGAGGTATGAACTGATTATGCATCGATTTTTATGGTAAAGCTTATACAGGACTTATATATAATAACTGAAGAAACAGAAGCGTATCAAAACATATTAATAGCACTGCATGATGATATTAGGTATATTAAACATGAACTTATTGAGACCCCAGTTACCAATAATGGGTATTTTTATCATAGTTATGTCGTAAACAATATATTCACAAACGATATATAAATACTAGTATCGATACAAGCTTCGAAAGGGGTTGATTTCAAAAGCCTATTCGTTATTTAAAATTTATGATGACTATTTTAATGAAAATATAAAAAAGAAAACATGTAAATTTAATAGTCAAAATCTCAAAGTACTACAATATCCATGATTCCTTAGTGATGAATATTTATATATATTGATTAATTACAGTATAAACCTACCACTGTGCCTGTTGCCTATCACCTACATTGGCAACTGACAGGTGGAATCGCTTTCTTTTTCCACAACCCCCGCAGTTACGGCTGCATCTGCTCCACTCAGTCCACCCTTGAACTTGATTGAGAAACAGTATCCACATTACAATACGCTTGTATTTTCAGCCAACAGAAATTGAATGAGAAAGTGGGAAAGTGAATCGGTCTAACCTCCTGTATTTGGATTAGAATATTGGTCGCTGTCTCAGCGAGCAACATGTGTAGCAACTAGACCGTTTATAAGCCATGCAACCAGCAGAAAAAATAGTTTCAGGTTAACTAATGTGTGCCTGGTTCTTTCTGAAACCGGAACCAGTAATCCTGTCAATAAACAAACTAATGTGTGGTACAACTCTTCAGTTAAAGATAACAAACCAGGTTAAAAGATATCAATCAAGCAGTAAAAATACATACATACGTACATATATATATATATATATATATATATATATATATATATATATATATATATACGTCTAAACAAATATACATACATTTTTCATAATTCTTTTTGGTTGAGGTAAATGCCCCCATTTTTAACGCTGGTTTTAATGCTAAACAGGCTGTGTGTATCGCACTTTCGGGTCCTGGGTGTGAAATACCTAGGAATTCCGAAATATTTTTGTGAGTGGACCATTACTATGGAGTACAGTGTCCCCGTTAAGCCTGGAGAGCGCCCACCCTTGGTGGGGGCGGAAGTGAAAAATCTGACCGCCTCGGCCGAGATTCGAGCTCATGATCTTCCGGCTCTGAGCCATATGCTCTACCCTTCGACAAAGGAAGTCGGTACATACACACACAATAACATACATACTTACAATCAGGACAAAAACAATAATACTGCCGTGTAATATTTGGAACACGTGTATCTTTACCTATACAATAGGACGTTCCCCAGGTGTTAAGTTTGATGGCGTTATCGCAGCAGTACGCCCTCGTCTGGCGCTGTTCTCTGTAACAAGTTCCGTGTTCAACACACAGCGTCCTGAAGAAAAGAAAACAATATCATTAATACACAGACAGTGGTCATATAGACAGTGACTAACACACAGACAGTGGTCATATAGACAGTGACTAACACACAGACAGTGGTCATATAGACAGTGACTAACACAAGTAGGACTGGCTTGCATGCAAATGTATACATTTAGGAAATTATAATATTGATAAATTCCAAAGCTGTATGTTATATAATAAACTTATAAATATATTTCGTCAGGGGTTAAAAGAAAGGGGCCACTCACTAACAAATAATGGATCATTACCAGATTATAATTACATGATCTCGATCTGAAAATTGAATGACCCTACCTCTTATTATGAATAGTTATAATTGTAATGGTAATCATAACAGCTGAGCCATAACGCTGGGTGTATAACCAAAAAGTATCAATTTACAATTACTCGATGGTACAAAGACAGGATCAAATCTCATACATAATGTCGATGTATACACGGTTTTACATGTTCTAATTTTTTAACGTAAAGACAAAAATACAGAGAGAAAACTGAAACTGGTGGAAATGATCACAGACAAAGCGTTTTATGTAAACTCGGCTTTCACCTTTTACAGCGTCACATATATAACATTACTATGAAAAATGGAAATGTAATATTCTAATTTTTTAACGTAAAGACAAAAATGCAGAGAGAAAACTGGTTGAAATGATCACAGAGTAAGCGTTTTATGTTAACTCGGCTTTCACCTTTTACAGCGTCATATATAAAACATTACTATAAAAAATGGAAATGTAATATTCTAATTAAGCGATAAAGCCAGTCACCAACTAAAGACACAGCATTATTAAATTTGCGTGCAAGATGAATGGTATTTACAAACTAATACATGGCATCACAAGGTAGATTCAAAGCTCTGTAAGTTCAAAGCTCTTGTAAATAAAGCTCAAGCTCAAATCAGTATCACAGAAAAGAGAAATGACAAGCTATTCTAAATTTATATTCAGATTTTACAGCATTGCCAGGCACACAACCCAAGTGTTTTTTTCTTCTAAATATAAATAAGGCATGAAATGACCTTGCCTAACACTTGATCCCAGGCTTTTCTAACTATATGCAATTTAACATCACATAGAGGCTTTCCTGAATAAATTAAAGCTGTTAAGGTATCGCCAAAGATAGATCGCAATCTTCTAAATTAATAAAAATATGTCCCAATCACTCATGAAAAGTATTAAGCAATGAAACCTTTCTGTGGTCTAGGGACAGAGCACTCTGCTCAGAGCCGGGATGTTCAAATATCAGTCAAGGAACGGTGAGGATACCAGGGGTGACCCCAACCATGGTAGGCGCTCAGCAGAGGGGTGCACCAAACAGTGTGTGTCACTTACAGAGGAGTGGGTCTTTTGAAGGTACCTCGGTGTAAAGACCCAACAATGGGGATAAATACACATCCAGGACCAGGTGTGATAGGCACCGGGCCTGAGTGACACCCGGATATAAAATACATGACAGGAAGCGAGTGCTACCGCCATGTCAGGTACTCCCAAACCCACACAGAACTCTGAGGATGTACATACTTAGGTTAAGAATAGGATATTGGAAGCGGTCACCTCCATAAAGAAATATTCAAAAAGAACATTGAAATGTATGACCAGAAACAACCTTATCTCCCCGCTCTCTGCAAGAACATACACTGGAACCTGAAGTTATGCCAAACTCTTACATAAAGGAAATAGAAAACAAAATATTTCTAACAGGCCTTTGCACTATGAATAAAAAATCAAAATAAAAAATGTTCCTAAAATTTCAAGGATTGTCTAGATAATTATAAATTATTAAAACATACAGCCATCAAGCTTTAAAATATCAAGCATTAGAAGTATCGCCATACAATAAGATTTTATACCATACCACTGCTGTCGTGAAAATAGGTGAGTGAAATATCATTTACCTAGTACAAAAGCCAATAAAACGGCGGCGCCTGAAATTACACCAGATGAAATCAATGAATTCGTTTATGCTGGGGACACTAGAGGCATCGATTTCACAGCTCAACATCTTTCTCCTGACGAAATTTTTCACTAATTTACATAAATCTTTGTCTTTTCACTGCGATGTATCGGTCAATTATCGGGTTCATAATGGTAATGTAATAAGAAAATTCAAACTAAATGTTATTTTTTAGATACTGGATGTATGCCAATGGTACATGATTTGATAAAATGCGAGACATGCTGACATGCGAGTTCAATATTTCATTATCTCCGCCAAAGAGTTTATGTTTTCACCCAGACTTGGTTGTTTCTTTTTACTATGTAAGCAGGATTGTTTAAAAACTATAGAAGAAATTTCTTAGCGGACTGCTGGGACATTGGCAAGGTAATCAAACCCATTAAATACTGGGATATGTTATTAGGGGCAGGTCTGGCAGAATCGTGTTGCCTTGGTGGCGATATATGCACCCACTGAGTGCATTCTAATTTATATTTGGATTTACACTTATCTTATAAAGACGAAGGTAAACATACAGTCAAAATAAAAAAAATGACAATATGAATCCAAATGCTTAACAGTCATTAAAGGTTAAATTGTGAAATTTATTGGGAAGAAATTCATGGGGAAAGTTCTTATCTAATTTCTTGTTAACAACAGCTTCTCTAAAATTATTAAATTATTTTGACGTTTATAAACATTTTGCTTTTAATTATATCACATAAACTCATATTTACCATATGATTTTATATTATATACCATGTAAATCTGTCCCGTGGAGGAACCTGTGTCATTTAAAAGCTCATCTTGTGCAACTCATTTAAAATCTGATTTATGTATATGATGAACATTCATTTTTTTGTATCCGATGAGAAAAAAATTGTTTTCTGATTGTGACACTGACTGACAAAAAAATGATATTATCATTAGTTTGTATTTTATATTTTTTACCATGTAAAACGAATCATTTAAACGTTCATCTTGATTAAATTAACTTGCAATAAATAACTAAAATCATTTATTTCCTTCATAAGATTTTATAATAATTTTAAATTGAACCATTTTTTTACCATTAAGAGATATCCTGAAATTATTAAAGGCATCATATTTTATATAATCGAATGTACTATTATCATTTTTTTATAGTCCAGGTCCAAACCCACATATATAAGTGTACTCCATACATCATATAATGCATAAAAATAACTCACGCGTTCCTGTATCCCCTTATTCTCTCACTGGATCCTCTGCGGTAGGGGTATCGTGTGTAGACAGGGACGCTCCTTTTTACAGTCCGTTTACAGCATCCATACGGTACCTTTACAACGTCATTTCCGGGCTCGTAACAGGCGGGATAAGTGCCTGGTTGTTCAGTGCCACAGCCGCCACAGTCCTCTGCAGTACACGTAAGTTTGAACATTTTTATTCAAATTAATCTTTTCTAAATCATTATTCCATACACAAAAAAAAAAAATCGGCAGGGGGTAGGAATTATGGTAGCATATAGGGAGAAATGTTAAGACTGCCGCCTGGGGGTGGACATAAAAGCGACCCGCCAGAGGGGCCCCCATGAATCGCATGCACAAATATCAGTTATTTGCTACCATTTGAACGTTGTTACTTACTAGCTCTCTTGTCACATCTGTCTCCAGTATAGCCTCGCGGACATTCACAAATGAACGCCCTATCCGCCTGCACGCATCTGGCGCCATTCTTGCATGGGTTGCTTTCACAGGCGTTTCGAACAATTTCTAAAAAAAATCTTCAGCATGAAATGTTGTATCATTATGTCTAATATCATTTGTATCACTCAACCTTCGTTGGCCTTGAGATGGGTCAAATAACAACAGTTTTAATTTTTTACAGTTTTTAAACAGTTAATAATTTTTATTTCATCTGCTGATATATGTTCTATTATGCGATGGTAATTTTTACATATGCATGGGCTGAGCGTTATCTTTCCGGCCCCCATCCTCTAAATTGAAAAAGGTAAGGACATTTCAGGGGGCGTACATAATAAAAAATGTGTACAAAAAAATCCCGTATTCAAGAAAATACTTGTACATGAGTGCCTGACTTAAATATTTGTATTATTAAACAGGTACACGAGGCAGTTTATTTCTCATGATTAGACCGACGGTATCAATTCTTTGCCTTCCTAGAAGTTTAGGCCCAGTGCCTCTAGTTGTTTAATCCTGAAAATAGTTGTCCCCCGCCGCAAGGAGTAAGGACTAATAAAATAGTCCGCGTCTGTCTGTTCGTCGCGCCCAACCACTGATGCCACACTTGTCTAGTTAAACGGGGGTCTATGTGTGCCTCTAGGCCGTTCCTTCACGTATTTTGATACGTGTTACACTTGTGTCTTGTTGTCTGTCAGTTCACTGAACAGTCTTCTCAAGATAAAATGTAATGATAATGGCATTTTGGTGACACTGGACGATGTTTATGTCATACTTACCAACTTCACAGTTTTCGCCCTGGTAGTTTTCAGGACAATCACATCTGTAATCATCGCCTGTTTCTCTACATGTTCCACCGTTCCTGCATGGATTGTATGCACAAAACCCACCTCCTGAAATGTAGGAACCTAAATCTAAATTCTGAACCCTAGTGGTCCTGATATATGCCAAAAGATCGAGCTATATTATGGACTGTTAAATGTAAATGGGACTTTTCTACAGTATCACAAAATACCACATGTCATTGTTTATGTTATAATTATTAGTCGCACACAAACAACTGAATAAGTACTTGGTGTTCTAATTTCACAAAGTGCAAATATTATATTTCATCCCGGTAATCCTTTTGTCATGTTTTCTTCATCGCCTGACGAATAACTCCCCAGGAGAATTATTCGAAGTAGCGTTATATTTTGGGAAGAATTCATTTTCATGAATACCGTATCCACATGGATCAAATATATTAGGAAATCATTGTGAAATAATGAACAAACACGTGATATTTGCATAAGATATAATTTTTAAACTATAATTACCTGTGGTATTTGTTCGGTTGGTTGCTGATGAATTACCTTCAACTGTAGTGGCCATTAAGCGTAGGCCACTTCTCTGTTCGCAAGTACGGCCGTAGAAGTCCCAGGGACAAACACATTGGAATGAGTTCTTGTTCTTATAACAACTACCACCGTTCATACACGGGTCTCTACTGCAAGGGTCAGCTATAGCAAGCGAAATACAGATGCCATGCAGATACAACCAATACATTACAGTGCTCAAGCAGGAAGCATAGGTAAATAACAAGAAACATGATAAAATAAGGAAAGAAATGAAAAAATATGCTTAATATATAAAAAACAAAATGCTTTAGGATTGCATATACCAACAACGATTTATAGGATTCCAGCAGGAAATAAAGGATATCAAAATAAAAGGGGGAAAGATGTTTCCATCATAGATGAGCATGATCACTCTAAAATAACATATAGACAAGGAATATTTTATTTATAGTTACTTCATCGTTAGGCTCATGATCAGCGGAAAATGAAAATTTAATTTAAAAGCGACCGAACGTGTAAACCAACGCAGTGCGCCAAAGTAAAGAATCAAGTCAAATTTGTCTGTATTTAAAGAAACGTGCTTTAACAAAAAATAATTTATTAGTATTAATATTATTTTTTAAAGTATTTATTAATATTAAATGAAAATGGTCAGTATTTTGGATTTTGTTCATATTGAACTTCGGATTTCATGCAAACAAATAAGGGCTGATTTTGTAGTTATTCATTACGTTGTCTTCTGAAAATGAAAACAAAAATACATATAGAGATTATACATAAATCGACACCAAAAAAATATAATTGTTCTACGGACGCTGAGAGGATGATTTGTTTCATCTGTCTAGACAAAACGCATGAAATTTTGTTTGGTAGGAAGCTTGCCGGGAAAAATACAACAATTCGATTAAAGCCATGAAATGGTGTATTTGTTAAACACAAACTTTTCATTTTCCATGTCTTTCAACAATCCTTTAAGGAATCTTTGCACTTGCATAAGTTACCAATATTAAATTGCTCCTAGTTTTAATTAACCAGGCAAAGGATAAACGTAATATGGGAACAGTTATCCATAGAACAACTATTTTAGTGCGTGGCCTGAGCAAGGATTTTGACATTGGTCACTTGCACGAGCACCCATACACCAAGCCATACGGAAGCCAGACTGCTCTGCCATGTGTGCGGGACAACATCCGTAGCTTCAGCGACCGATCGAATGACAAGTGGTCCATGAGCCATGACGCTCAGCTGAATTTGACATACAGGTGATGCATGGATTAATTATTAATGTTATCAGCTGGTGAAAAATAATTGTTGAGAACGCTTGAACAATGAATAAAATGACTTCCAGAGTGCTCAAAATCAGAAGTTTTATCTAAGGCCATAGAAAATAGGATAAAGCAACCTTATTTTGGGCTCCAAGAAGATTTTACCAAGAACTCCCTATACGCTAAGGTCTATGTCCAACTGCTATGATTCGTGTCCATCTAACTTATCTGGTGCCAAATGCCGACAGAATATGGTTCACAGTGTTTCTTAGAAGAGTTTACAGGGCCCTGCAGGGCCATCCCTTGATCTTGATTGGATAAGAAGTTTCTAGGTCCAACTGCTACCATCTTTACCCATCTGACATTATGGTTATTATGGTTATATCACATTGCTTACATAATATAATCACAGTGACCTTATTTTGGTTTCCATAGATACATTTAAATCATGTTTCTGGATCCAATATTTTAGATTATGGCCACATCTGACTTTCTGGGTGCTGAAAAGGACACAATGGTGTTGAAGGAGATTTGTCCGAGACCACCTTGAATTCTAAGTTAAAAGGTTTGAGGTCAAACCGTTATGATTTGCGCATATCTGACTTTCACAGTGCTAAAATCAAGTCTTTTCCTCTAGCTGACAGAATATATGGCACAGTGAACATATTTCAACATTCGATGGAGATTTGCCAAGGACCTCCTGGATTTTACAATAGAAGGTTCTGGGTTGAACAGTTAAGTTTTGTGCCCTGTGTGACTCTCTGGGTGCGCAGAATAATATTGTTTGCTAGTAGCTCATAGAATATAAGTCCCAATGACCTAATTTCAGGTTTGCCTAGAACCTCCCTGGAACCTCTCGGCCAGCAGATGGGATTTGTGCCCATTTGACATTCAGGGTGCTCAAATGACATCTTTTTCCTAATGCTTGCAGAACATTAGTCACAGTGACCTTATACCATGTTTCATTGGACATTTGCAAAGGGACTTCCTTCAATGTAACATTAGAAGATTCTAGGCCTAAGGGGTACAATATATCCCCGTCTGACTGTCCGGGTGCTCAAATCACGTTTTAGGCTCGTAGGTCACAGAATATAGGTTCAGGTTTCCTAGGAGATTTGACATGATTCATTGTTCTCTAATGACATTTTTCCTATAGGTCGAAGAAAATAGGTCACTGTGTTCCATTTCATTTTTCCAAGGAGATGTGCCCAGGACCTCCCAGAATGTTACATAAGAAGATTCTAGGCGTAATGGATACAATTTGTGCCCTGTCTCAGTGCTCAAAATCATATTTTATGTCCCGTAGGTCGCAGAATATAGGTCATCATGACCTAATTTCAGGTTTCCAGGGAGACTTGCCTAGAACCTCCCTGGATGCCCCATCTGACTGTCTGGGTGCTCAGAAGGTTTTCGGCCCATAGGTCCCAAAATATGTCACCAGGACATAATTTCACGTTTCCATGGAGATTTGTCAAGAACCTCCCTAAATATTGCGTTAGAGGATTCTTGGCCTAACAGATACAATTTGAGCAAATCTGACATTCACTGTGCCCCTTTGACACATTTTTTCTATAGGTCGCAGAATACAGGTCTTATAATGACCTAATTTTATGTTTTCAAGAACATTTGCCTAGAACCTCCCAGAAAGTAATGTATGAATAATCTAAGGCCGAATGGATACAATTTGTGCCCTGTCTCAGTGCTCAAAACCATATTTTTGTCCCGTAGGTCGCAGAATATAGGTCACCATGACCTAATTCAGGTTTCCAGAGAGACTTGCCTAGAACCTCCCTGAATATAGAGTTAGATGTATCTAATTCTAACGGTTAAGATTTGTGCCCCGTTAACGAACGGACGGCCGGACAACCGGGCGAACGCCGGACAACGGGTGATCGCTATATCTAAAAAGGTTATAAAAATGAGGTTGGTTAGGAAAAACATCCGGTACGTGCTTCGTCAGGATTTTCGAAATCTGCCAACATTTTTGTGCTTCAAAACATGGATTAAGGCCAATCAGAGGTAGACTACTTAATTTGGAATCAATCAGAGTTATTCTTGTTGGGATATGTTCACTGGAGGTCTCTCTGTAGTCATCAGTTCCATTTGGTGAAAATCTTCATGAATTATCAAGTTTCTACACATGCGCTATTTTGGCAAGCATACGCAGAAATATTTGAGTTTTAGCATTGTCCATTTACAATTTACTTAAACAAAATCGCAGAACTAATGTGACGAACCAGATCCCTTTTCCGTCGGAGTTTTTCTCTATTTTTTTACACAAGTATACCATAAAGAGCAACTGAGGATAACAGAGAGACGTCTGGTGGGTATTGACACTCAAAGTGTAGTCTTATCTAGCTAACTCAAATAACTCTGTATCAATATTCAGTTCCAATTTAGTCACGAGGCCATGGGCGTTACCATGGTTTCTGAAAACGTATGAGGTAAATAAGGTTTATAAACTACTACATGTTAGAGTACCTAAACCAATCTACAGACTACGTTTGTTATGAAAAGCAAAGTCCGGTTGTTCTGTTTACAGCATAAAACATGTCCACAACCAGTGAAGTGTCTCCCTACAGAAATCGTCCCATACCCCATGCAGATTTAATCGCATTGATCTCCTTAGCAATAAGCATGAACAGAAGCTGTAATATTACGGCATGAACGGAAACTGGGAATAATCAACAAGAAAGCTTTAAGCAAAGGGATGTAACATGAAGCGCTTGCTAAAGGAGACATACATAGCAGGGGGCGCTTAAACTTAAAGCAAGAGGCAATGAAGTGAAATGATACTTCAGCAGAATAATTTTCAGGAATGAAGCACCAGGCTTACAGCAGAATTAAAATACAAGGCTTTACTAGATGACAAGATTTGGCACTTTATTACGTTTTATATAATACAGAAGCTGAACTCACGTTCCTCACAGTTGTTTCCAGTATAACCACGAGGACATTGACATCTGTAGCTGCCCCAGCCGGTCCGCTGACAGTATCCTCCATGTCGGCAAGGTGTGCGAGCACACGGGTCTGTGACTGAAACATAACAACATAGCTTGTTTACTCAATGAAATAGTGAAAAATATATTTTAATCAAATCATTAATGATGGAAGAAAAATTACGCAACTCGACAAGAAAATACGAATATCACCTCATGAATAAATGTTATATTCAGAGTTTCATTATTCCTTTGGTAAATTGGAAGAATATATTTATATTTATATATTGTTACAGGTGCTCTTTTAATTGTGTGACACGGGCGTAACTCGTGTTGTGACACCCTCGCCGGGCCGTTTGTTGCATTCTATGTTTAATCCGTACTGGTTGAACTCTCGTTGTCATGCTAGCTAGCGGCTTTCTCACCTGGTCGTGAGTCACGTGTACACCATGGTGTGTAGAGACACACAGCGATGTTCTTCTAGATGATTCCTGTAACGTGTGTTTACTGTGTTGTGTAGGCTCTTATAGACTGTTCCAGAAGTGGAAAATTCTCGGCTTGGGGTGAAGAGTATATAAAGGGGCTGTGTTTTAGAGCCGGGAGCAGAGAGCAGATAAGATTTCTAGCGGACGCAGAAGCGTGTGTCAGTTTCTGGGACCTTATCCGACGTGTGCGTCAATTATACATTTTTTTCAGACTTTATCCTGGATGTTATGCATTTGGACTTCAGTTTACTTTCTGAATTGTTACAAGAGCTTTACACTGGACTGTCATTTACCGAGAGTATACATTTAAAAAACTTATCGTTGTGACGGTGTCGGTATCCAGGCACTGTGCACATTGTTTATTTTTCTGTGTGATTGTATTGATTTGTTGTTATACCGCTGTTTTACTGTATAATTGTATTGATTTAGTTCATTGTAATGTTAGGAGTGTTTTAAGAATAAATTATAGTTATTTGTTAACAAAAAACCACTGACTTCTTTAATCATTCCCCTAGACATTTCACGCTGCCTAGTTTTACAGAATCTGATTTTTTTTATTTCCGTTACAGAATTCGTGTTCATCACGCATACGTGATCTGTTATATTAGGTTCCGTAACATTATATATTAACAATTTATCTTTATATCCATCGCAGAGAGTATGTTTAAGGAATATAGAATACAGAATACAGAATACAGTAATTTATGTAAAACCTATTTTTTTAGGAATAATCAAGAAATGTCAAGTCATTTGTTCTATAACTGGGTGCAAAGCTATTTCATATCTTATTTTAGTTTGTGTGGTTATAGAAGTTGTACCTGTATGAATTTATATGCATGAATGTATTTATGGGTACTTTTTTATACCTAGACATGAAATATGAATCTTTACAGAACTTGTCATTTATCCCTTGTGACATTCTAACCTGGACAAGGTGGGTTTTTTACCACCAGTACGTATCAAGTGATTAATTCGTCGGAAATCCCTTAAACTAGCCACATTGGCACGAACTAACAGCCGAGTTCCCAGGCTTGATATATCCAGAAATAGACACTCATGCAAGCGGGGCTTAAAATAAAACATATGAACCAAACGCACAACATATTAACAGCATGAAGAGACTTACCTGTCTGACATCTTTCCCCTGAGAACCCACTACCGCAGTAACAATAGTATCTTCCGCCGGAAATAGGGTAGCACTGGCCATCGTTCATACAGGGACGACTCTGACATGGATTGTTATCTGAAACAGGTACAAACAATCACATTTAAGATAGTCTGGTGTTTGTCTGGTATCTAACCTTTAAGAAAGCTGGCGCCCTTTACATTAATTGACTGGTGTCCTCTTTGTTGCTGGATGATTGGCATTTAAAACACATTGAGCGATAAACTGCATACGATACTTTATTTCATATTTTTACTTATTATTTTCATAAGTCTACACGATCAGTTATGATAATTACTTCACATTTCACAATTTTTACGATGTTAAACATTAAGGACAGTTATTTCTGTTTAAAGACGTACTTTGGTTTATATTATACCAATCACTATCATACGAACGTGTGCGTATGTTATTACTCATTATTATTATTACTATTATTATTATTATTTTTATTATTATTATTATTTAATCGACAAAAAGTCTATTTGAAATAGAGAGTACTTTCACGGGCGATAGAATTAAAATTGAATTTAATACATTCACATAAATGTAACATATTGTTGTGTAAAGATACGGTCAGAGCTGGTTGATTCAATGTGATAGATGAGTCATTCAAATTTAAATAAAGAAGTAAAATAAACTATGTGTAAACCAAAACATATTTTAATTTGTCATTACCTGATTCACATTGCCTCCCTGAATAGCCCTCTCGGCACCTGCAGACGAAACCTCTTCCTGAGTTGTAGCAGGTGCCCCCGTTCCTACATGGACTGCTGCCGCAGGCTTGTACTTCTGTTAATAAAGAAGCAAACCTTAATAAATATTCAAGAATATAAACATATAAAATTATGGATGAGTTCAGCAGACCCATTGACTATTATAACGTAAATTATATTTTTAGTTTTAGCTGTCAAAACGTATATTAAATCTGACTAGCGAACGAGATAATCCGTTTTACTGTAATGAAGATTATTACAGAAATAAAGAAACCGTAGCTAAGTATGCCTGAACTTTATATCATGTTTGGCAATCAAATTGTTACAAACGGTTTTGTAGTTTGGGTATCGAAACCATTATTTAAGGCTGCCTTGCGAACAAAGTAAAACCTGTTTACCTATTCAAGATATAAATACTGAGATAAATACATGTCTATATGTAACATACTTTGTAACAGTAAATATGTTTGGTATTTCGTAGTGGGCTTAATAATATATAGTAGTCCTAACGTGTCAATATAGCGCTGATAACAACTGGTCTCCTCCCCTTATCTTCAGATGGTTCCGCTGGTTAGGTAGAAAGGAGGGGGGGGGGGGGGGGGGGTACATTGCGTGCAATTATAAAAATGGAATGTGGAATTCTGAATGATATTTCTACTTACCCGTTTCACAATACCTTCCCGTGAACTCAGGGCGACACACACATTGAAAATTTGTCCCCAGGTAACGGCACCAACCTCCGTTTCTACAAGGTCTGCTGCTGCAAGGATTCTCGTCTGAAATCAAGCAGCGCCCTTATTTTCCATTTACCCTCATACAACAAACTAACTATGTCACATGACTGTGTTTTCTTTTTTTTTCATACATCAAACCTGATCGTCCAAAATTTGAAAATTATTAAAACCATAGGCTTATCATCATGATAAATATCACAGTGATGAATGACGGCTTCTGTGTGTGCACAGAATCTTCACTTTCCTGTCTTGCTTGTAACGAAATTGACTAAGGAATGAAATACAGGAGACCTGGATGACTTAGACTTTTCAAACATGCCTGCGTTTATAATCCGTCAGTTAACCATATTATCAAATGGCTCGATTTGCTCTAAAGGTAGAGTTATATCAGGGATTGTATCCTCCATGCATCGTACACCCCTGTTGCAGTAGTCGTGTTTAATTAGTTCAATATTAATTTCACATTCTGTTTTTTTTTCACAACTGCTAGCAAACGTCGCCTTTGCAGTATATGACCACCGGCTGGCTGCGAATTAGTTTCTCTCTATTATTTTTAGGCATAATTCGAGACCATTGTCAACATGCGCTGAACTTCCAGAATTTTGCAACTTACACGTTTCACACTGGCGCCCCCTGTATCCCTCGCGGCACCGACAGGTAAAAGTCGACCCTGTGTTAAAGCAGGTTCCATCATTCCTACAGGGGTCGCTGCTGCATGGGTTACCTGAAGTATTTGTAGAAAAATGTATTTTTACAACTTATATGCTCGTATGGTTGGATCAGGAACGAAGAATAAAACAGACAATCACTGTATGGGACTCGCCGATGACTTCATAAATTACTAATAATTGACTCAACAGGACTCGGTAAATTCGAACTTTTCAATTTCTTGGTGTAGGCATTACGAAGTTACGGCCACAAGACTAATTTTACCACTTCTGTTAAAACAAAATCCTCATCTAGTCTTAATGGGAGGTAATATGTCCTCAACTCATCGATAATGTACTTTTCAACGATCATTCTATTTGATTAAGGAATTTTTTTCAGTAAATTTAGAAGTTTCAGAAAATCGTTAAACCCGGCCGGAGTTTAAAGGCCTTTACAGCATCGAGGGTGCGGTCGTTGCTATAACACCTATTTTGAATCATACTTTTACACTTTTTTCGTGACCCTATCAATTATATGACATGCTAATAACGTTGTAAAGCACGCCGGAAGTGAGACCTTTGGTTGACATGACAATATAATATTAAAATCAGGATATGCAACAACAGACCAATAGAGAATACCGTTTGTATAATGCATCAGAAAAAGACTAGTCACCATCTCCATATCATGTGACGTTACGGTTAACATCCCGGGGAAACCAGATTAATATCTGTGACGTAGCTATACAAAGTAATTATTCTTTTAAGCTATTTTTATCACCATACGCTGACTAAATGATTTTGTTTCCCCCTATATGATATCTTCCCGTATTTACAACTTACGATTTTCACACTGTTTCCCGCTATACCCCTCACGACATCTGCAGGTAAATCCTGAGCCCGTGTTGTAGCAGGTACCTCCATTCCTACACGGTCTGCTGTTGCATGGATTACCTGAGGGATTGTCAGATAAGTTTTTTTATTACAACATAGCGGTACATACCGTTGAAAGATATGTTTTAACATTTCCTGGGACACTGCGAAGGCTCTGTACTGGAGCCTCGGACCATTTAAAATGTTGTCGTTTGTCTGAAAGTCCTGATATTGATGTTTTTACCAAGTGACAACTTGTCATGATATGATAACCACAAAAATCCAATATTAGAACTTTTACAACAGGTCTTGTCTTTTTCGAATGGGAAACATTCTTGACACCTTATGTATGAGACATGTGAAAAATAAAGTAGCCACTAAGAATAAATATCGTTTACAAGAATATTTAGACTGTTTTAACCCCTTCGTGCAGACAACATAGGGGTATTTATAAGACATTCTTCTGCATTCTGGGTTGCTAAATATGAATAAGGAAGTCATGTCTACAACCTGAAAGTGATGTCTCTTTTTTTCAATTTGTTTACGGTTATTCTATTTGATCAAAGAGGTTAGCCATTTATTTCAATGATGACATGGCGACAAAACATGCAAATCCTAAAGTAGACGTTCCTTAAACTTCGGAGTCAGTTATATTATTATTTTTAGTAGTGAGACCCCGGGTAAACATGACGATAGTGTGCAAACGAGGACAGTCAATGAAACATAAAAGTAGAAAATACACACATTGTTGGCATAATATTTCTTTAACAGTTTAGTCACGTTGCGATATCAGTTTACTCTCTGTTGAAGGAAGACCTTTGTGTGTATCGGCATCGATGCTGTAAAGTATGTGCAACCTTCTCCATTGATTGTACTATTAGTTAAAGTGCACTTCGATACCGTTATCAGAATGACACGACCTGTATCGGAGCTATTTCATACCTTAAGTTTGTTTATTAAATTTTTGTAACATACGTGTTTCACACCGTCGCCCGCTGTATCCCTCACGGCAATAACAGGTAAAGCCTGAGCCCGTGTTATAGCAGGTCCCTCCATTCCAACAAGGTCTTCCACTGCATGGATTACCTGTTGGATTGTAAGAAAAAATATGCTTTGTTACAACATATCTGAATGGATAAAGTATGTGATTCACATATCTTTTTCAAGGAATTTCCGTACTTTTCCAAATTGTGCCTAATAAAAGCCTTGATGATATAATTAAGATCAGGTGACGTATTGATTCAAACGTTCAGCCAAAGAAATACTCTTAGAAAGCTTGGAGCAGGTCTCTTTTAAAAATAGATAACGTGATTATCATTAGAAGCCTCTACAGGTCTAAAATATAAAGATACTGATGTAAAATACATTGGCTATTTATGTTAAAAACTGTTAAAATGTTCAGAGCGTTGTGATGCCGCTATCTATTTTCATAAAACAAATGGTCAATGGTACAACGTGTGTTCATTTATACGAGGTCCGTGGACAACAAGATGTATCCATATTTTATCACAATTAATTCCTCTTTAGATGCTAGTGATAAATAACGGCCATATTTGCCCGGAACTATGATCTTAGTAAGATATGTAGGTGAACAAGTCATATGTCTAAATTCCATTGCTAATACTCTCTTATAATCATTCTATATGGAGAATAGGTTTGTTCATGTGTGTTACGTTGAAATTCTATAGCTTTCGTGTAAAATAAAATATTTTGTTCTTGAATTTTTTGGAGTTTCTTCCTATTTTTAAGCGTTAATATTAACCATTTACAACTCAAGAACTTATCATTGTTTACCCTCTTCCTGATTATTACAACTTACCCGTTTCACACTTTCGACCGCTGTACCCCTCACGACATCTGCAGGTAAAGCCAGCGCCCGTATTGTAGCAGGTACCTCCATTCCTACACGGTCTGCTGTTGCATGGATTACCTGAGGGATTAAGAAGAAAAGAAATACATTATCATAATATATATCTGTTTGATTGAAGTATATTATTTGTATAAACATTTTATGTTACAAACTATCTGTACATGTCAATCAGTGAAGTATTCAATTTATATAAATTTTTTATTTTCAAATTTTTGTAATTGTACGCGCGGCCTTCCAGGGCACTCTAATCTGAAAGGGTCTCCGTGAAACTATATCCCTAAATGCAGGAAAAATACTGCATGAGACTAACACCTAGATTGCCATGATTTGGTTCCCATTAACCTGAGTATACCCTGAGCAGTTAAGATTATATGTAGAGACATAGGCACTGAAGAAGAATACATGAACGGTTCATTGTACAAGTGAACTGATAAGTTTATATAAACTTATATAAATATAATTTTATCTATTATATGAATTTATAAATGTGCAAATTCCGTGGAATAGCTGTTGTTTGTTCAACACCTGTTAACGACTCCATGTAGTATGACGGTTCGATGTACTTTAACCCTTTACAACTGGAGCTTCCATTAGCCCTAGCATGCCACATTTACGGTAAAGGCTTAATGTGGAAACACGGGTATTCTCGGAGTTTTAAACAGTGGTTTTCCCAATTGGGTGATATTTCATGTAATACAAAATACGTTTTCAGGAAAAAACTATTAACTCCTCTCACCTGTTTGACAGTTTTCGCCTGTGAACCCTTCAGGACACTGGCACCGGTAACTGTTTCCTTCTCTCAAACACCTTCCGTTATTTAAACACGGGCGGCGACCACAGGGATCAGTTACTGTGATATGGAAAAGAATAAAAACTCTGTAATGATTAAGGTGAACGTTTTTTTTTTAAGATTCGTATCTTTGTATCTCGTGTTACCAAGAATACTAACATAAAATAGTATCCTGTTTGATTTCTAAAAAGAAAAGGTGCAAAGAAAATTAAAAACCTTGAAGAAAGGTTACAGAAATATAACGTTACCTGTTGTTAAACAATTCTTACCTTAAAATTCATGCGATGCTTAAATTTTCTAATACTTATATACACAGAAACATAGCTTAGCGAGTGTGAAAGAGATTCAACTAGGTACACATAACAGACATCGGGTGGCGAAGGTACGTACCCTGTTCACGTGTTTCACACCTGGCACCGGTGAACCCCTCAGGACACTGACACCGATAGCTGTTGCCTTCTCTGTAACATCTGCCGTTGTTATAACACGGGTTACGAGCGCAGGGATCAGTGCCTGTCATTTAAAATGAAAAAATAATTAGTAATAGCGTAAGACAAAGGTTATAAGAACATTTCCTTTATTCGGCGCTTTACGACTCTAAAGAATAAGCAAAACTGTATGATATCTCCTGTGAATTTCAATTATGAAAAAATAGAAAAGAACAGGATAATCGAACAAGTAAACATGCCGATTTGTACGGACCATTATATACAAAGTGTACATTTTCAGTGCAGTCGTGTTCTACCTAAGTTTCAGAGTTCAGATAAATGTCACACTATAAGCTGTCCTTTACCCTGTAAGCAATGGAATAATCGTTGTTTTTAGAAGGCGTTTATCACTATAGAATCATTTGACACCAGGCCATTTACTAATGTATGCGTCAGGGACATCGTACCTACAGTTTTTGTGCGTTGGAAATTTCATAGGAATTCGCAGCCTCAAATCAAAACGGTTACCTGGCCGTTGTGTTTCACACCTGGCACCGGTGAACCCCTCAGGACATTGACACCGGTAGCTGTTGCCTTCTCTGTAACATCTGCCGTTGTTATAACACGGGTTACGAGCGCAGGGATCAGTAACTGTTATTTAAAATGAAAAAAAAAGTATTAAGGTAAGATAAACGTCTCTTGCATCCTGAAAAGGAGAAATGGAGAAACATACAGTAATATAAAACCCCAAAGAAATAATTTAATAAGGAAACTTTGATATAATTTTTGTTTTCAGAGGAAGCGCTATTGTTCACCATTATAAAATCTCTTGACACAGGACAGTAGGATGGGTGGCTGCGTTGGGAGAGGAAGACCTTTCGTGTATACATTGCCACAATTTATTGTATGTTACTCAGAGCCTTGCATTTGAAACATAGTTACCTGGCCGTTGCGTTTCACACCTGGCACCGGTAAACCCGTCGGGGCACTGACAACGGTAGCTGTTGCCTTCTCTGTAACATCTGCCGTTGTTATAACACGGGTTACGAGCGCAGGGATCAGTGACTGTCATTTAAAATAAAAAAAAATAGTATTAAGGTAAGATGAACGTCTTTTGCATCCTGAAAAAGCGAAATTTGATAAATATACAGTAATTTAAAAAAAAACAGGAAAATATAATTTAGCAAGTAAACTTTGATATAATTTTTGTTTTCAGAGGAAGCGCTATCGTTCACCATTATAAAATCTCTTGACCCAGGGCAGTAGGATAGGTTGCGGGGAGAGGAAGACCCTTTTTGTATTCATTTGTCATTGTCACCATTTATTATATTAACTCAGAGCCTTGCATTTGAAACATAGTTACCTGGCCGTTGCGTTTCACACCTGGCACCGGTAAACCCGTCGGGGCACTGACAACGGTAGCTGTTGCCTTCTCTGTAACATCTGCCGTTGTTATAACACGGGTTACGAGCGCAGGGATCAGTGACTGTCATTTAAAATAAAAAAAATAGTATTAAGGTAAGATGAACGTCTTTTGCATCCTGAAAAAGCGAAATTTGATAAATATACAGTAATTTAAAAAAAACAGGAAAATATAATTTAGCAAGTAAACTTTGATATAATTTTTGTTTTCAGAGGAAGCGCTATCGTTCACCATTATAAAATCTCTTGACCCAGGGCAGTAGGATAGGTTGCGGGGAGAGGAAGACCCTTTTTGTATTCATTTGTCATTGTCACCATTTATTATATTAACTCAGAGCCTTGCATTTGATAACATAGTTACCTGGCCGTTGCGTTTCACACCTCGCACCGGTGAACCCCTCAGGGCACTGACAACGGTAGCTGTTGCCTTCTCTGTAACATCTGCCGTTGTTATAACACGGGTTACGAGCGCAGGGATCAGTGACTGTCATTTAAAATGAAAAATATATTATTAAGGTCAGTTGAACGTCTCTTGCATTCTGAAAAGGCGAAAATTGAGAAATATACAGTAAACTAAAAAAAACAGTAAAATATAATTTAATATTCGAAAATTTGAAACAGAAATAGTAAGGATTCAAGACAAACGTTAATTTAATACTAAATTTAATACTAAACTTCGGTACAAGTAAACCAAATGAAAAATAAAACTATGTAGTATCGCTCCTAGATTCACAGAAAGAATGGAAAACAGAGAGTTATACCCAGTGGCGTCAATGTGTCAATTTGTCCTAAAGGGTAGGGGGTAGGGAGGGGATGACTCTCGCTCGATATACATATATATATATATATATATATATATATATATATATATATACATATATATATATCATATATATATATATATATATATATATATATATCGCGGGTAATTTATTTATTTATTTTAATCTTTTTTGTATTTTTCGATAAAAATGTCAAATGACCAGGGAAAATCATGATAATGACATTTTTTTTTGCTAAAAAGGTTAAATCACTACATACTACATTAGAAAGGAAATATTATAAAATTTGAATCATTTTATCTTCTTTAAAGAATTTTCCGAGCGGCTGGAGCTCTCAGTTGGAAAATCAAAATAGCAATTTTTGGTGCGGGGGATTAAAATTGACGCGAGCAGTGCCTGAGAACCATGTCTTTTATATATTTTATGGCCTTATGTTTCAAGTATATGTTAACTCTAAACAAAGTTAGATGTATAATATTTCATTGTAAACTTAGAAAAGGAACCAAAATCTATAATTATAATTATTAATATATTTCTTGTCCGATATATAAATAGTATTCCCCGAATATCATGGGGGGGGGGGGAGTACTTTGACCATCCCCATTGCTAAAAATTGGGGGGAGGTGGTATATACCCCCCCCCCCCCCCGCATTGACGCCCCTGGTTGTACCAGCAATTGAAGTGTACCAAACCAAATATAATATTTATAAAGGTGCACATTTGAACAATACTTATGCAAATAACTCGAGCTATGCTCCAATTTTCTAATACATATATATACACACAAACATAGCTTTGAGAGAGATGAAAGAGATTCTGCTGGGCACACATAGGAGACACCTGGTGGCGAAGGTACGTACCCTGTTCACGTGTTTCGCATCTGGACCCGGTGAACCCTTCGGGACATTGACACCCATAGCTGCTGCCTTCTCTGTAACATCTGCCGTTGTTCAAACACGGATTACGAGCGCAAGGATCAGTAACTGTCAATTTGAATTGAAAAAGAGTAATATTCGGGTCAAACGAACTTTATTATTATATCAAATTTATAAAAAAAAATTGTTCGATGCAGAAATCGGTAAATAAATATCATTTAGCTTAAGAAATAACATGTAAATGTGTAGAGGGTGTGTGTTGTTTTGAAATATTGTGCTTTTAAAATACTAGCTTATATGGTGCTCTGTCTGATTGGAGAAAATGTTTACCGGGACCACGTGTTTGACAATTTACGCCGGAGTATCCTTCAGCACACTGACACCGGTAGCCGGTACCTTCTTCAAGACATCGTCCGCCATTCAAACAAGGCCGGCGGGCGCAGGGGGTGTTACCGTCCACTTCCCCTGTCACTAAAATAAGAGTAATGAACAAAATTGTCATAACTTTGCCAGAAAATATAGAAACATATAAGTTAAAGCTGACATCTAAAATAAATCACTTAGTAATAATAATGAGTAAGATGCTGATAATAATAGTAATGATATTTCTAATTATAATTATATGATGATGATGATGATGATTGTTATTATAATTATCATTATATACGTTATTTGGTTATATTTTGGATAGTATTAGGCTTATAAGTGTCTTTCCTTTTCCAAAAAATGTATTTTTTACTTACCTTGTTCACAGACGTCGCCACTGTAGCCGGAAGGGCAAGCACAAGTCTTCGGTCCGGATGGGGTACACGTTCCTCCGTTTAGACAAGGGTCCGGGTTGCAGACTTCACCCGTGACTGGAGCGAAATAAGTTAAAGATCAGCGTTTCCTTTCAAAATGGCATGAGCCAAGGCAAATTAATAATTGCTGCAAAACGTTCTTTATTAAAGATTTAGTGCACCAATGAATTCATTTCCATGGTTTCCGGTAATGAAAATTACTTGATTAATCGTTTGTTTTTAATTTTTATGCCACTTGCATCAGCTTTGATTATTTTGCCCCTTGTACATTAAAACGTTCAGGTAAACTCTCCATACCCTCCAGGTAAATGTTGTTATACAGAAACATTATAACCTTGCTTATATCTTTCCCATTTGGAATATAAGTGGTCATAGGCACGATCATGGAAAACATTTACGGCAAGTCGCAAATTGCTTCTTCTGGATCACAGGTCGCAAAAAGCAAGGAATTCATCAGGTTTTTTTAAAGAAAACATAATATTTGCACATCAAAGATCCAATCAGATAAAGTACAGACCTTGTTTGTACAAAAGACGAAATCCCCGACGGTCCTCCTGGTCTGCGACCAGCTCAGAACTTGCTCGCATCAGTACAACCATCTGGGGACGCTCAGAGATCACCACGTCACGTGGGCGTTCCTTGCTACAAAATCTGAAATTTATGTCACAATCGTTATCATATTTGTCTAATGAAATTCACACCAGTAGAATATGGACATAACATCGACAAATGGTTCTGATACTTAGATAGCACTGTGTATATTGTGTAAGACACGAGGCGTATCTTTAAAAATAAACAGAAATCTGTTTTTTAATTATGCTCGCCTCACTGGCAAACAACAATTGTCCGCAAGTACAAAAAAAGAGGAGAAGACAAGACTGGAACAAAACTTGCCTCGGGCCTGTGTTGCTAATGTCCGACTTGAACTTCAATTCTACGAAGTGCATACAGACCCCGCTTGGGCAAAACATGCCGAATTCACCATCAAACCGGACTTCGACTTTCTTTTGTTGGGAAGCCTTTGGTATATAATATGAGAACAAATTTAAACAATTAACAATGAAAGAAATAATTTAACTATAGGAACTAGACAAATGTGACAAAAGTTTTTGGTAAACTCACTCATGCCAGATGCAAGAATATTGTGAGAAAAACTTGAACAGAAGAATTATATACACATCCAGATGTGCAATGGAGCAGCAAAACAACCTTAATAACACCACACCCAACAATGACTATTAAAGAAAATATCAGACGAAAAATGACAACACTTAGCTCACTAAAGTATTACATATTAGAGTTAGATTAATGAGATGTATATATGGCTTCTGATATAATTTAAAGTCAGAACATTACAAAGTGCTATAACCCAGTTACTACGTTTCATTTCCTTTGTTGTTATCTATATATCACTGGTCATTAATTCCTAGTTCTCCTGGACTCACCTTGATGACCCATGTACATTCCTGTCCATCCCTGTACGACCCGGTGTCGTAGCCTGGTGACTGTAACGACTGCTCTGTGTCTGAGGCGTATAGAGTCCCACCGCAGGATCCTACAAAATCAATATTAAACTGGTGCATGCAAGTGGCCGGAGTCACGGAAGCGACTTTGCGTTTATTATAAGTGCAAGGTGTTGATTAGAAGTATGCAGCAGAAAGAGATACTGTGGTAGGCTTTATATTCGCGAGGCTGAAAGTTCGCAAAAACAGAACCTATTAAATTTAAGTACAGCAGTATTTGTATTGATTTTACATTAAGGATAATCCTACAGCAGCTCACTCATTTCTAGTTCAATTATTAACTTGTGTCACAGTAGATATATCCGCAGTGATTACGGCGTTTTTTTTACATTTATTAATGCTTGTATGTATGGGCCAGTTTCAATACCAAGTTTAAATTGGGTTGCTAATGAGGCTGAGGTTTATAACTTCTCTCTTTGTGCAGATGCATCATGCCTGCTCTGCTTGAAGTGTGATAACTAATCTTTTTGTGCAGTTGCACCATCCCTATTTATTCATCATAATTTATGGCGTCTCATATTCTCGAGGGTTTTTTATTTGCAATTATTTAACATTCGGGAATATAGCGAAATTAAAACCTACGCGAATAAAAATAGGCAACTACAGTATTCAGCGTGAGAAATACTGAAACATGAGGTTTGTTTCAACAATATTAAACTTACAACGATCGATAAAATTGTGACGTTTAAAAGGTTACCACAGTGACTCACATGTGCCTTTCAACTGAAGTTTGATATATTACTTCATTGCTACAGACCCTATTAATGAGGTATCTTCTAATGAGGTATATTCGATGAGGAAATACTTACCGCCGCCTTTGGCTGTGGCAAGGCGCTGACAGAAGTTACCTTCGAAACCATCAGGGCATATACATCTCTCACAGTATTTTGGGTCTTGATACCCACCGTTTTCACAGGGAAGCTCGAGGGTGTCCGCGTTACACCTATCTGGAAAGGTAAAAGACAAACAGCTCTTCATTTGTATATTGTTACTGGCTTCCTGGTGTGTGTAAGGTAGACTTAAGGTAGACTGTCGCAAATTTATTATAAATGCACAAGTACACTTCATTCCAAGTTAGCAATACTTTTTTTAGCTGATTTCTTAAGAAAATAATATTCACCATTTATCTGCGGTATATGTGCACGGGGATTTATGTTAATATTTGACACATGCCTAAAATCTCTATGGGATGGATTCATTTTTTAAAATCACTAAATACTTTCTTTAATCTTATTATTTGATACGTAAGATTTTGGAAATGTAGTTAAAATGATTGAAATTATAACATGTAGACTAACCTGAACAATATTCTAGATTGATAGCCTTGGCATCTACGAAACTTATTTCTTGCCTCTGTCCTATGGTACGTTGATAACGACGATCTCGGGTCACGAGCGTCTCGGCCTCGTTCCTGGAAAATGCCTGAATAAGAAAATTAGTTCAGAGTGTTTACCAAAGTTATAGGAGAAGGTTTTAAATACAGAAAACATTAAATTATCCGGCTTTACATAATACCAGTACTCTATATAGTTGTTAACGGTAAACACGGATCCTCAGACATCCCAGCTTATATATTATATATAAATTCCTTTATTACCCTTAATTGTTTTATTTTTCCCCATGAAACCCTCTTGAAAAAAAGTTTCACTCACTCTTCCTTCGTAGTGCATGACAGACCCGAAGTCGTAAGGTAAGCCTTTGGTAACGGCCTGTAGAAATGAGAGTTTTGCGAAGTTTCCCTTGTTTCCTGCATAAAGGTTATCATGGTTGACATATATGTAATCGTCACGGTCTGGTCGGGAATGTTCGTGAAACAGACCGAGGGCGTGGCCAATCTCGTGAGCCGGGGTGCCAATCTGTAAATAATTTACAATAATATACAGTATGTACATGTATATACATTACAATGCTCACATTTTCTCTTATTTTCAAATGCATATTTACAATTTACGTGACTGGTAAAAGGGACTTAAAATACCATGATTTAGAATTATATTCGTATTATATATATTTTCACAAATGGAGATATATTGATAAAAGAAACAATTGTGTAGGCCTAACTGACTCTTAACTCTAGATATCACAAGTTTGACATTTTTTCACTGCATGCTATGTCAAATCAACTGTGACGTCACAGAAATATTAAACAAATAACCAGATTTTACCACATTACAACGTGATTACACATGGTAGTTCTCCCCTTTTTCCTTTTGCTGTTTTTTAAAAGGCTGTGTTAATCTTTACGTTCAAAGGTCAGATGAGCAAATACCATTATAACACGTCAAGGAGCCTATTTTGAAATATCATTATCTAAATATAACTACAATCTACTTGTCTAAATCACAGTAAAATAACCAAAGGAAACACGTCACATTTTGGTGTGGAATTACAACAATGGGAGACCAAGATACAAATACCTACCAGTAACAGACAATTTTCATTTAGAAAGACCGGTTGCGGGTTTTGACTGGTGCTTTGTCCGACGAAAGACATGCATCTGGGGAAACAAAAAATAAATATCAACAAATAAGTGTTCCCATTCTGTACTATCCCCATGTTACAGCTCTGCAATATTGGGTGGTCTGGTCAAGGAATCTTATTATATTCCTCACTTGGTTAAACACATATTATTACATCAAATACCAGGCAAAACAGATAATATCCTGGTGTAGCGATTTCAAATTACCCCTGCTTCAGATGACTTTTCCTGCAAATTAAATATTCATTCAGAAATTTGGGGGATAGATAAAATCGAATTTAGATTACCCATCGGGGAAACTGAAGTCGATTTCAACTGATACTTACTGTATCAGATACCCCTTAAAACCAGTTGTTTCTTTGTTATTTTTATATTGATACAGGATGACATAAAAGCGGACCGAACTGTCTCGCTAGGGAAGCTTGCTTTTCTAGCGAAGCGGTTGGTACGCCATGTGCGCCTCCGACATCGGTTCGAATCCCGGATCGGCAAAATATTTCCCCCTGAGCAATTTGTCTTTGAGGCAAAATGGGGGCTCGTCCGACGTGACGGTCAACTTTGTGGCCCGGGGAATAAGCTCACCAAAGTGTGACTCCTGGGATAATTAGTCTTGTTCTGGTAGCAGAACGCTCTTAAGAGGGGGTGTGTTACGAGATGACATAAAAGCGGACCGAACAGTCTCACTCTTGAAGCTAGCTTTTCTAGCGAAGCAGTTGGTATGTCGGACTTGTGCGCCTCCGACATGGGTTCGAATCCCGAATCGGCCCAATATTTTCCCCTGAGCAATTTGTCTTCGCAACAATTTATTATAACTGTAATTTCATCCTTCTGGATTGATAACATTTGGTTGAGTCTATTTATATACATATACTATGTTTGTTTATGACGTGTTATATATGCGCTTTAGTGAAGTTAATGAGTCAATACCAAAAGTATAAGCAACTGATATAACTAACATATTGTTGGTTTGTTTTAAATTTTCAGATTTTGATTCTAGAATTAAATATTGAAGTGTTTCATTTATTCAGCCTATCATGAGTTCACTACACAGAATTTTGTTCACCCAGCTAAATCAGCGAGTGGAGAATCTGAACAGCGCAGAGGTAACCTGAAATTAAGAAAAGGCTTCCCCGGGGGTTGATTACAAATCGATTTAACATTACGGAATGGTGGTGATGCTTGATTTCTTGAGACACTGTCGTAAGATGACTGGCGGTAGCGTTAAGCTGCGTTTTCACTCCCCCGTATATGGGCACAGCTACGAATACGGACACATTTAACATCTACATCTGCGTACATATTAATTAAAACTAAGTAATGCTGAGTATGTTCATTCACTATAGATGTTTGTAAAAAGAGAAATTTTCACAAACGAAATAAAACGCAATATTGCATAATATATATATATATGTTTGTATATATGCGAAAACTGAAAGGTCATTAGATGTTAAACGCTACTTCCAAAACGCTGGTTCGTCTTACTTGCCGTCAGATGTCCTTGGTGGGGGTGTTGGGGTTGTTTTGTTAAAAATAATTGGATAAAAACAAAACAAACAGCCTGTGTGCCGTGGGATCGGCGTTTTCTAACACATAAAGGTTCCATGTTTTATATTAAGTCAACAGGCGTCAGGAATCGGAAGAGGCTTTCCAAAAATTATTATACCATATTCATACAGGTGCTTCTTTAATTGGTCCACCTACCCGGCGCCTCTGTTGAAGACAAGATGGTGGTCTGGATCTGCCTCACGCGTCTCCTGGAAACGCATGCATGTCGTGTCTTCCCACATCCTGATGGCGGTACGGATCTTAGTTTGCTGTTCTTGGTCTGGTGAAAAAAAACATAACATAAAACCTTTGGTAAATAAACTGCGGTTCAAACCGGGGTCGCTTTAAAAGCTCGGGCGGAGAAATATTTGTTTCGATGGGATTACATAATGACTTTATTGTTTATATATATCCTGCTTTCACTACTTGATAAATGAAACGTTATTAATATTAACACGTCTAACCGTCTGTTTCGCACCAGATCACCAGCTTTTAGAATAACCATTTTATTAATCATGAGATTGAGATGTTATAAAATAAAGATTTTCTCAGATATTCATTTCATTGCATTGCTAAAATATTTTTGAAGGTATAAATTTAAGCCTTATTCCTTCAGTGCAGCTTGCTTGTTTCAAACTGTTATGCCAGATATTCAAACTTTTGCTAAATGAATAAACGTGCATCAAGGGAACAACTGATTCGAATGAACAACCACTTGTGTTAACTGCTGGTGGTTGAATTTTGTACTAAATCGTAAACGATACATGCTATTTCATGTGAATTGTTGCATCACACATGTCAAACCTTGTATAATTGGTTTACATTTAAAATAGCGGAGGCTACTGGAGAGTCCAGAGTTAGGCAGTCAGAGGCACGTTGACATGGAAGTCCTAAAGCTATATGTTACAGATTTTACCACTAGTGCCTCAAATAAAAAAATAAATAACTAATGAATTAGTTTATGTAGACCATAATCGCTATTGTTAGGATCTGGTTAGGGCTGTGTGTGAAAAATGAACAAACCGTGAGTTCCATCGAAACGATATTTGATTGTCGTAGACCACTTGTTTCTCTTGTACTTAGAGAAGTCGATGATTTTTCTCTTTGTGCGTCGTGAAGTGAGGGACTCCCTGATGGCCTGAGCCAGCGGTTTATCAATCAACATGTCTCCGTCGAAAGGCACCCCGTTCTCCTCAAGTTCTGTCTCGTCCTGAAATACATCGGTTCGTCACTACATTCTTAAAGTAGTTACTGCAGATGGATAAGGTAAGGAAGGCGAATATTGAGAGAAAAGTTCGATTTGGAAACGTTAATATTTTTAGTTTTATAGTTTTAATAATATATCAAAGCGCTGAATTCGGCTAATGTCAACTGACCCGATTGAACCACCCCCCCCCCCACCCCCCCCCCCCCGAAGACGTGCGGACCTGCCCCAAATGGTAATGTCTTGTAAATAGTAAATAGAGTATAACCCTAAGTACCTAAACGTACTAAAAAGAAACCCAAAAGAATGCTATTAATAAGTACATTACAATATAATAAGCAAAATATACTTGGGAAGTTCACGTACTATAGAACATATGTATCTGATTAGATAGATGTAAAACATAAAATGTCGCATTAAATCCCTGAATCACAGTCAATTGAGTGGATAATAATAGGTGCAAACAGACAGGTTGTAAGCCGTTACATCAAATTACATTAAAGATTCCCTAAAATAAAATAAAAATGTTTGCGGGTGATTTTGCATATTATGACCAATGTGAAATCAAGAGTTTACATTGTCAAGTGATCATATAAATACAGATACAAAGTAGTAGCAGAGTGCAAGACGTTGTACTTACCAACTTTTCGTGGCGTTGTTTAGCTGTTTCGCGGGCAACTTCAAGGTTCATACGGTTGACTTCCTGCGTCTGGCAGTCCTTCGCGTTGTGACATAACTGTCTTGCTTGTGCCAGCTGCAGGAGAAAAAAACGTACACTTTTATTTAAAATGAAATAAAACAAGAAAAACAATCTCTGCATGGTTCTCTTTCCCTAATTTATACTCGGGATAAATGTACTCGGGAAATGGTTATAATGATTTTATTTTCATATATATATATATATACATATATATATATATATATATATATATATATATATATATATATATATATATATATATTGTTCCTTGTTGCGGAACCTAATATAAACAGATCACGTATTCGTGATAAACACAAATTCTGTAACAGAGATAAACAAAATCAGATTCTGTAACACTAGGCAGCGTGAAATGTCTAGGGAATGAATAAAGAAGTCAGTGGTTTTTTGTTAACAAATAACCATAATTTATTCTTAAAACAACCCTAACATTACAATCGATACAATTATACAGCAAAACAGCGGTATAACAACAAATCAATACAATCACACAGAAAAATAATGTGCACAGTACCTGGATACCAACACCGTCACAACTATAATTTCTTTATATATACTCTCGGAGAATGACAGTCCAGTGTAAAGCTCTTGTAACAATCCAGAAAGTTAACTGAAGTCTAAAAGAGTCTGAAGAAAATCTAAAGTTGCCGCACACGTCGGATAATGTCCCACAAACCGACACACACGCTTTTGCGTCCGCTGGAATCTTCTCTGCTCTCTGCCCCCCGGCTCCAAAACACAGCCCCTTTATATACTCTTCACCTTAAGCCGAGAATTATGCGTCACAGGAATTCTCCAGAAAAACATCGCCGTGTGTATCTTCTCATACCAGGGTCATCACGTGACCCACGACCAGGCGTGAAAGCCCAAGGCCAACATGACAACGAGAGCTCAACCAGTACGGACCAAACAAAGAATGTTACAAACGGCCCGGCGAGGGTGTCACAACACGAGTTACGCCCGTGTCACACAATAAAAAGAGCACCTGTAACACTATATATATATATATATATATATATATATATATATATATATATTATATATATATATATGTATGTTTGTATATGATGTACATACGGTTGTAGACAAGTGTTGGGCTTGAGATACACACCTTTCTAAATTTAGAAACTTCCCTCCTATTCAAATATCACCTGATTATTAAAATCATCGGCTTAGCCCTATAGTAAAACACTCATATCCACACACATAATTTACTCTTAGATTATCTATACAGAAGTGTGGTTAATGTAGACGACTATATGTATGAAAAGCATTGGCCACACCATAAAATAAAGGAGAAAGGTTTACCGACTTTGCGGGCACATTATCAAATATGCAGGGCTTTGCATGAGTTAAATCTTATCGAATGTCATATAGTAACTTGTTATACATGATAGTAAATGGGTTTGGTCATGATGAGAACACAGCTCGGGTTACATAAAACACACAGAAAATCACATTTAATTACAAATCTGAACATCGACACAGCCTTTCGCATCAACAGAGGCGCTTTTGAGATCATATATATAATGTTTGAAACTATTGTGTGCTTTCTGGCACGTGGTTAGTTGATATCGCGTAATACTATAGTATCTGTGACCCAGAGAACCCGGGAATATTTCCAGCCTGAAGATTTTCTATTTGTTCTCAATCTAAGGTCTTTTGCTTGTAAGTATTGAACCAAATAACAGGTGAATCATCGCATAAATAGCTTCTCGAGAAATATCGCCAGCAACTCCCAGTAAGTAGGGGCTTAGGCGCCATTGGAATATTTTGTACGAAAGAAGTTGCACTTTCATCGTTTACTCGCACACATTTAGCATATGCGAATAATCAATTGTGGAAATAACATGTTAAAGATAACCATTATGTTTTACCAGAATTAGTACTTTTACAATGCGGACAAAAAAAATAACTTTATCCGTCATTCTTAAACTGCTTTTTAGTTTGTGCATACCTGGAGGTAATATCATGCATAAACATGTATTAAGCCTATGGATCCGTCTCACGAACATACTGTGTAAATATTAGTATATACATTATATTGGCGGTGGGTGACTGAGAAAATTTCTATGTTGGGAAGCCAGAACCTGGAATGGGTGTACAAAATACAAGACAATATTTGTATAGCTCAGGGAAAAAAAAATTGGTTAGACCTTCAAAAAGGAAAGCTGTCCTGATTCTGTGTATATAGGATGCGTTTGGAGGAAACATACGTTTAGTTTGAATGACACTTCTCGTTTTGCTATAGCCCTCTCGCCCCTCTGCAGCTTCATACGACGTGTCAGTTGTGCATGAGTATATAAAACTGTGGCTGGATTAATGTTCGAGGGATTAAATGTTCGCGATTTTTATTTTTTTCAGAGTTTCAGGCGATGCGATGTTACCATTTTCACGATCTCTTCTATTTAATAGGTGACCTATAGAAAGTTTATTCATTATGGTAACTTCATGGCATATAGCAGTAGACTGCATATAGCAGTTTTTTTCTATTCCAATATCCTTATATCTTTATAATTATTATAGTGTTATTGCATAATTCATTTCTCTTCGGGCCCATTTTTTGCCCTTCATGACCTCTTCCCCTCACACCTGGATTTACTTGGATTGACATGAAATTAACTACACGAACACGAGTTAGAAATCTGTTAGGCTATCAATCATGAAATCGACATAGATTTGGCAGACGGGAACTCAAAAGCTATGTTGAAATCTACAAGGTTGAAACGGACAACCAATCAGTCATTCCCTTTACCCATTTTCTCATCCTGATCGGCATATAAGTACACGTGTAAAACGTGTACCAGACGCAATTTTGACTATTGTCGGTCACAATTACATATCGATCACTGTGGCGCAATTTGGCCTCGGGGCGTCAGTTAATGACCTAAGGCTGAACTCTTTATCCAGTAGCACACTTTGTGTTACTACATTGTTGCCAATACAAATATTCCAAAGCATTTTAGTTAAAGGGGTGTAAAGGCTTCAGGTTACCATTTAAGGTTTTCCCCCCTTCCCCCGTAATAATCTTAAATCGATTTCATATTACGACCAGGGGTACTTTAAACTCAATTTCAGATTAACCCCGCATTGTTCAGATTACCCCCTCGCTGATTTGACTTAACGATAAATTCTACTTTTTTAACCCTTGATATAATATTTCAATAAACCACGTGACAGATACGAGATTAAAAGATGGGATCAATCTATGAAAATTATGTTGTCGAAAAATATCAATTATATTGTAAATCACATTTATATTGACCAAAACACTTCATCAAAGCCCATGCCACTTTAAATGCATACATAAGTTATACAAAGATAAAGAATAATTTGGGATATCAAGAAGAAAGAAATCATAAGAATTTTAGGTAAACAAACATAATTTAACAAATTTAACAACTATTTTGAGGGGGTAACTTGATATCAAATTCAGGTTACTTGGGGGGGGGGGGGGGGGTTATCTGGAGAGGGGGGTTATCTGAGGTTGCTACACCCGCTGGATATTTCTTCGTCACGCTGTTATACCATATCGAGTTGTCTGGTAAAAAGAATGCAATTATACTCTGCTTAAGTACCTTTTTGGACAGCTGTTTACAGTGTTGGTTTACTGATGAGCAAACTAACAACATATTTACAATTACTGTAAAGCCTCCCCCTTTTACGGTCACTTCTCTGTTACGGACAGGGTTGCGTAACTGCTTCTTATCTTGACACACAAGATTATAAGGAAACTTAAACTGACACTAGAATGCAAAAAATAAGTATAATCTCCGTATATAATAATATGTCCATAAATATCAATATACTAAAGGACGAATCGACGCATTATTTACAAATCTGCCATTTGTTCTACAGGAAACCACCCGAGCGTAAATTCTTTTCATTTAAAACTGTTGTAATTCGAAACCAGTCTAATGTATATTTTGCCCCACACAATCAGCAAGAACAGAACAAACAGGACAAAGAGATAATCTCATAACCTCCTCCTAACTTCCTAGACCCAGGTCATTGCATGATTTAACTGCAGCTGACTTCCATACGGATAAACTATTGTATCAGCTGGATAAACAAGGTCACGTGAGTACCAAACCTAGGGCAATCCTCGAATTACGTATATCCCTTTAACTCTTTAATCTTAAAGGTCACTTTATAGCATTAGTTTACTCGGCCACGAAATCATAAGACTGACCACGCTTCTGCGTTTTATCTTGAACCAGACCAGTATAAGGTTTATTCTAAAAACCCCACCATTATGAATGGTCATAAACGCTATATTTTTTTTTTTATTTGATACGGAAAACTGACCGGACTGTCAAGGAGACATTATTAACTTCTATAAAAATCTGTATTTGCAAATGCATTGATAACCAGTTTAATAGCACCAAGGGGGCAATACATTACAGCGGAACCTCTCCTTACGGGCACCTCTGTACTTAGTGCACCTCCTATTAACGACCTCTTACGGTCATTCCCTTGAAAATGGGTCCCGAAATCTTCAACCTCCCCACTAAGGGCACCTCTCTATTGCAGGCAAAATGTAATTAAGAGTCATTTCAACCAAGCTTTTCCAATCTAATAATTATTAGACTAACAGATTAATTTAACATTGAATTAATCTGTTAGTCTAATAATTATTCTATTAATTTCTGCAATAAACCAATTAATTCAATATATGAGAAAACATTCTGTTTTATCACGGCTTGTCGGCAGAAGTCATCAGGGTCATCAAGGGCATCATTGACAGACGTTTACTGTAAGACTGGACGGTGATAGTACGTACATCAATAACAGAAGAAAAATAAATCATTGTTAGCTAATGAAATGCCGTAATTCATTAAAAGCATCCAGAAAGGTGTAAATGACAAAATTAATAAATTTGAATCAAATATTAAAATTTCTATCACCACTGTGCTTACACAGTTATCTCATTGACGTATTCCGAACAAGACTATAGGTATTTCATATCTGTTGTAAAAATGGGCACTACTTTTGGAACAGATTATATGTGCAGGGGCTTTGTGGTTATATATACCTGTATAATTACCGATCCTTAAAAGAAGATTTAGATTGATATTTTTAATCCCTGAAATAAAATTAGTCATTTTACTAATTTGGCTTATACCAGGTTCGGAAGGATTGTTCTAACAAGTAACGTTAAATCAATTACTGGAGGGGCTAACACAGAAAGACGGAAGTGTCTGTGATTGAACACAAACTGTTTAGAAGGACATCAATTGCTAAATCTCGGTATTACAATGTCTGTTGAGCCAAAAATGCGTTGTAAAAAAGTCCTTTGAAAACGCCCGTAAATAAACTTCCTGCTCCGGTTTAAACAACACATGGACAAATACGAAGGATTTCAAAAGACAGCAAGTCAGTGTACGCTGAGCGTGGGGGAACCCGGGGTCACGTTAGTACACATGCCCCGGGCCACTGTGTACTGCCTCATGTGGGACCCTGACCCGTCGTTTTCTGGAATCTGGCCAAGGTTCGTTGTTGTCTGGAGTGAATTGTATAAAAAGTTAGCAATGTGAATTCTTTATAAAACACCTTGCGCTAACAACTAGACAGGGGTGTCATACAGTTTGCAATTTTGCAATAACTGCTTCTAGTATATGCATTCAACATAAATACCTCTAGCGTGTGTCAATTGTTAGATTTTCTCAATCCTGCACGCGATGAGAATACAAACTATCAGAGTTTGCTAATTCAATTTATCATTCCATTAATGTTTAGCTTTTATACACACTGACATTTTATTTTTAAAATGTTTCAAATGTAAAATGCATGGTTTTACATTAAACTTTATGTGTTTAGTGTATTTGTATATTGGAAGATGCGTATTTATAAAAGAAAATCGATTATGCAAAAAAATATGGGTATTGAGGTATTGGACTGGATGGAGTTTGCTTTGAAAAAAAATCATATAGCTACTGTGTTAAATGAGAATGTTTGGACAATGTTTATATATATCCAAGATTTCTTAATCAACTTTACATGGTGTACCACCTTTGATATTTTCTTTGATTGCCCCGGTGACCCTGCCATGGGTTGTTATGTATTAACATGTATTGGGTAAGCACACATGTATGAACGCTTTATGCATAGTTATCTAAACGCCTACATATGTAGGAGGTCAAACGCCATAGCCGTTCTTTGGAAAGTTACTGCAGCGCTTCGCCCTCCCCGTGGGGCAGTTGTTACACCTTATCTATAGTAATAAGATAAACCCATGCACAGACTGATTTATAAATGAAAGTGTAAGTGAACGATGACTCTTAACACGTTTACTCTAAAAGTTATTTTGTTGATTTTTAGCCCGATCCCTAACAATTGTATATTTTTATTTAATTCTATACTGTAGAGTTCAATTATATGAACGGCTATATCCTACATCCTCCGACCCTCTTTCAATATGAAACCCAACTATCCAGACCATTACTAGTCTAAAACCGATCTTGTAGCTTAGACCTTCATCAATCTGTACCAGGAACATTTCCAGTGACACGTTGTATGCCAGACAGTTATTATTATATTCGTCAAACAACAGTTTTTACCTATGAAACTTAAACCAAAGAGATCAACTTTTTCACTGCCGAGGTCATTCATTTTTGAGTTTGCACAGTAACAAATGCAAACAGTAAGTAAATAGTAATTAGATTCTTATGAGTGCAACAGCAGGTATGTTTGCGCAGTTTTTATGAATTGTGTCACTGTATGGAATCATTTAAAATGAAATGCAGCGAAGGACATTACCTGTAGCTAATACTAGTCCCTATGTGCTTAAATACTGTATAAAAGACAGCGTCCGCGTGCGCACGTTTCTGTGCATCTATCATCTACCTCCACCTTACGCGTGTGCATGAAATTCACTCTCTTTTTCCTTTTACTCTTCCATTGCAGACACACATGCACCCAGTCAAGACCGTTTAAATGCACAAAAATAATGTACCATATGATTACATGCCTATCCAAATAATAAACGACTTCTAGGATTAATGAGCCCAAGATAGGTCGGATTTCATGGATGACTGCATGATATGACACTGCATTTACTAAATTATGTTCTAAAGCAGAAAACGTTGTGAGATAAATTTTTTTATGAATTATTTTAGTATGATGAATTTTGCGACTAATAATTCATCAACCAACGCTTCGGAAACCAACATGTTTTACTTCTTATTATCAAAATATAACACATAACTTCATCAGGCGCAGTAATTGTGTAGGGAAATAAATTCCAAGAAATTAAGTAAAATTGAATCAGCAAAGATTATTTAGGGAAAAATATAATATTGCTGACCTGTGTGAGCCACAGCACTGTATATATCAGCCAATACGCCTTGCTGGTCATGTTGGCCGGCCCTTCTAGGTATCCTTAAACCTCCAAAAGCGTGCAGTGATAAAGTAAACTCCCAATGTCCGTCACGCTCGGCAGACAACAAACGTGTAACCCGCGCAAACCTGAGGAGGCGAAATATACAGCAGTCTGATCCCCACAGCGGTGCTTATATATTCTCACCAGGTAAACACCATTCAACCTTTACATGTGACGTATCAATGTACAAATACACACAAAGGAAAGCTTTAGACATTTTCGTGACTCACTTGTGTGGTTTTCTCTGGCATGTGCAAATCCGACTGTAACCTTTGCTATCAATTAAGAAAGGACTAGTCGTGGGATGGAGGATTTTTTTTTGGACATCACTTTTTTAAATCTACATCTTTTTATGTGGGGTCAATACATCATGTTTCTTTGATAAATGCGTGAATGGAGTAAACATAATTATGACGAATCAATATAATGACGATAATAATAGCCAATGTTAACCTATAAACACAAAATGTAAATGGGATTACAGACTTTGTGAATACTCATTAAATGCATTATAATATATGTAATCGTTAAATGATTTCTCTTAGTATCATTTTTTATGTTAGTATCACCACATTTTCCCGGGGTCTCCGGTTTCCTCCACCTCTAGACACTACCAAACGCCACCTGCCGAGCCATGGAGGGTGCCTAGTATTATTTCTGTTTGTAAAATGAATAAAATTTAATTACCAGAAATATATGATAATATCGTATAGAAAGGTGCATGATATTGTTATAAACACGCGTCAATAATAAAGTAATGGGAACACATATCGTATGGTTAATTTATTGTAAATATTCCATTTACTTGAAACTGAAATAATAGTTTTTACATGGATCTTTAGGTTTATTCTAAATACCACATTTATTTTTTATTGATTAATTGATGTAGATGCGACTTAGAGGGTTCATTTCATGAAATTTGTTCCATTGTTTATCATTAGGATGAACAAAGGAAGATAACTGGACTGCTTATTTAAGAGGCACAGCTTTTCACACGACGATTAGGAGTTTATTTTGGAGATTGAACTGGACATGATCCAACCATGGACAAAGGCTACGTTTTTCACACGATTAACTGTGTATATTGGACAAAGAAGTAAAGGAACCGTGAGTTCATGCACGCTGCGGGAAATGGGCACAGGTGCACACGCTCTATTCAATACTGTACGCTATTGCACATAAAGTATTCGATAAAAATAAGTAACACGGAATGTGAATTATGACAAAATTACAGTTGACAAATACAATCTGACGGATATTTAGAAATGAAAATTAGAATATGCATATTCCATTTCAACTTTCTCATAATTCATATAATCATTGCTTCTTATTTGTCATGCATAAATATTTGCTCCTGATTTATATAGTTACATAGTTTGTCTAATTGTTATGTACAGCACTGCAAAATGATCAATACCAACCAATAATGGGCTGGGAGAATGCCGTGGCCGTTACATATGCCTATGTAACATTATATGTACAGATAACAAAACATAACTCTCTAAAACACACGAATATAAATATATTTTACCTGTTATTTTAACATTCACCCTCCTTGATAAGTTGTCGTATGGAAATTCCAACTGACTGATTCAAAGGTGAAGCACAGTTACAAATAACATTGATTATAAACATGGCAGGTGCACACACATGGTTGTATTTAATCGATAAAATTACAGTATTAGGTCAACTTCGTACAGCTGACTATCTTATGTTCATACCACAGGCATCCGAAAATTAGCTTATTAGTGACTAAAAAATGAATAAACGAACACACAAGCTGTTTTTTTTTTTTAATTTATTATGTACATTGTACTCTTCCATTCTATTACGGCCCTATGTATGAGGAAAAGATTACTGTAATCTTTATTCATATATTGAAGCAAATGAGCCCCACGGTGTGTGTTTTTCTGGGTTTTTTTTTAATATATATCCAGCACGTTTTTCTTACGATGATCAAACCTAATATCGTTTATTTAATATACTCACGTATATATGTATTGCAATTCATATAAAGTACAAATGTTCATCACTATTTACTGCCCTTTTTTGGCTATGGGCGAACAAGGATTAACTATAATACACTTGTTTGGGCTAGAAGCAGAGAGGACACTTTATTGTTTCGGGAGCTAGGAGAGATAAAATTTCTCGGTTTTTTCATTGTCCTCGATCACCCGACCTGAGCATCAAATTTACCCAGTGTTTGCTTTTTAAGTATATTTTAATGTCAGCATTTTACTGGAACGATGGCGTGTTTAAATATTGGGAACAGGGTTATCATTTCAAATTTAATTAAAATTACTTTTATATTTTTACATATACTTTATATCTACCTAAGTTAAAAAAATCATTCATTATTATTAGCAAGAACTTCACCAATATCAAAGAGCCAAGGATTTGAAAGACATCACGAGTGCAACAATGGCCTGATACTTATCATACTATGAAACACTGTAAAATATTTTATTCATTAACCTGCGTAAAGTAGGAAAAATTAGAACAAATGACCAGAAACGTAATCATGACTTTAATAAACGTTGTAACCTAACAGACATGGCAATAAAAAGGATTATACACTGGATTACACATATATGTATATTGGACTTAACGGTGGACAGATCAGACCTCTGGGAAGTTATCCTGCAAATATCCGAAAATGTACCTGAATACAGCAGTGATGCATGTATATAGCAGAGGCAAGTTTACTTACAAAACTTGTTTAATTGAACGAGAGATAAATGTAACTTTGAAACTATTTCACACCAGGAAAAGGAAATATAATATAATAACATGAAGTGTGTGTGTTTGGAGGATATATCGTCTAACCACGTAGAAACTGTAACTCCTAACGGTTTAACTATAAACTTTTCTAATCTTGTTATTTCTCCCCAACATGAATAAAGTGTAGGTGTACTGACAAATAAGGGCGGAATAATTCGGGTTGTCCCTAAAGCGGTGACAATAATTTTGTTTCAATCATATAATATTCAATCTTGTTAAACCCCTTTTGTATAATCGCTCCAGGGGCCACATGGCACCTTCGTTACTGTATTTTCTTCAGGCAAACATTCAGTTGCACATTCCACAACCATGACAGTATTCATGGACACAGATCCTCGAGATTTAATTAGAGAAAATGTAGGCATGCTTCAGTGTACAACACCTTCAGACGCGAATCATGATCTTCACCTTAGCTGAACTTAAAGATACATTCCAAGGTACTTAAATAGACAAGGCCTTGGACTGCAATAGAAGTGTATGTCAGCAGTCCTAATTATACTGCAGTTTAATACATAAACGTGACCCTCACCCCTCGGTGAACCGCATGGAAACGTTCCGTGCTACTTGAAGCCGGACTCTTAGATTTCCAACAGAAGAATATCTGAAGAAAATATCAACAAACCCCACTTTTACTCTGTCTTAATACGATAACTTGACCTTCACCGGAAAGTGAACCTGAAAGAACAATCTAAATGCTGCCTGAAGTAGGAAACCTTGAATTCCAAGACGAGTAAATATCAAGAAACCCCAGTTTCACTCTACTTTAGTTCTACTTGAAGCAGGGACCTTGAATTTCAAAGCAGAAACTGTAAGCAAGCCCCGTTTTACATTACGGTAAAACTTGGAGCAGGGACCTTGCACTTCAATGATAATAAATATTTAATTTTAATACCATAAGGTGACCCTCACCCGAACATGAACCTATAGGCACAATATCGGTGCACCTTGAAGCCGCAAACTTGAAATTCTAGAGACGAAAATTTCAACAAACCCAAGTTTACTTTAGTTTAATGCCTATACTTGACCCTAACCCGAAGATGAACCTCGGGAAACACAATGCTCCAATTAGCCGAATAATTTTAACAGAAGAAGAAAATGGTAACAACCCCAATTTTACTGCAGTTTAATGGTTGCACATAGTGTACACTGAAGGGGAATGTCACATTCCTTACTTTTACTGCGATTTAATGCCCAAACTTGACCCTCAACGGAGGGTGAACTCCAAGACAAACTCTTGAGTTACAACAGAAGAATATGTCAACTACCAACATTTTACGGGCAGTTTAGGTTCACAATCCTTCAACCGAGTTGAACCTATTTACGTGTACAATGCCACCATGAAAGCCAATGAGCTTTAAATTGATAATTGCCAATGGTTTATTTACTGGTGTCTCTGCTCTGTATGAAACAGGTGATGCGGAAGGGGCCCAACAAAGAAATCCAATGAAGTGTTTCGAGTTTCATCAGCTAAATGCAAACCATAGGAAACTTCATGAATTCAGAGACTGCGACCACTGTGGAGTGTTAAATAAAAAAAGGGGAATAGTTATTCAGTGTACAGTAATGTATAGAATAAATGTAATTAATTTAAATCCGGAGCAACATTTTATATATCTGTACGATTTCTTTGAAGATGAATTTTAGTTCCAAGATTAATTTGATTGGAGAGAAATTTAAATGAAAAAATGTTAGCTAGAAACATACATTTCGTCTGACTAGTTCAACCAATACATCGGTAATTGGCGATACATATGTACTTTTAGAAATGAGGAATTAAGAATAATGTTATATCATATGCATGGCATATAATTAGTATATCAGTCTCCACAGAGGACATTTCAGTGATACAACTTATTCAAAATGAATAAAGATATATGTTTACATGATATGTTTACATGATAAACAAAAACTCATATAAAAAGGGGTGTTAAGAATGCACGAAAAAGAAGGGAAGTGTTTCGCTAAATATTCACATGTTTCATATAGTAAAACCGCCCTTTGAAAAAGAAAAAAATCTGGGAGATAAAGAGAAGCCAAATTTCCATCCTTATTAAATCTCTAAACCTAATACCAAAATATCTTATTCATGAATTAGACGCCTGCCGTTTCATTCTCACTTGACAAAGTATCCAGTATTAATCTGTGACTACAAAACCCGATCAATTTCACACTATATTGCTTTACAAATTGCATTTACAGATATTTACAAAATGGCTTAGGTGTAAATGCATTTGTTGTTGTACACACCAGGATAGAGGCCATTAGAAACTCGCACCAACTACTGACAATACCTGGGGTCACGTAAGGTCAGAACCGTGTGGTTGTTTCACTCACCTGAGGTGACCCGGGTCACATTTACGAAATTTATTTTGACGTCCTTGAAGTTTATAAGAGAACACTAACTTTATGTTACCAGTTGACCCTGGCCAGAACTCTAGATATAGTTTCACAAGAAATCACAGTATAGTTCAAGTTCTACAAATAGAAAAAATGGCCTTTTATCTTTCAGCTCTAAACAGTTGAAAATACATATGACTTATTACTATGAATTTCTTATTCATGTTATTCCTTGTTATGATTAACAAACATTTCACATACATCGTGGATTTGAGGGCCTGAAACTTCAGTGATTATTTTTCAAAAGTAGTTGATGGTTCTTCAAGTAACATCCCTTGCAAAATCTTTATCATTTAAATTTATATGATTTAAATTAATTAACTAGTAAAGTATGAAATATTGTAAACCTGAATGGTGGTACATGTATTTATCTAATTTCCAATTAGTTTCATAATATATATAGATCAATATATATATATATTTTTTCTAAGTATGAAGCTAATAAGAGCAAATGTAAATTATAGTATCTCAAACCTATTATTTTAAACCTATAATACCTCTTTCTTGTATGAAATGATATTTTACATCTTTTATTGAAGCAAAACTGACATAATACAATAATCAAATAATATATATATATATATGAAACAAGATAATACCATGTACTTCATTTAACAGTAGCGGCATGTACAATTTTATGCGATTTACCATTGTAAATAGCGGAGAATATATAAAATAAAATTGCATATTGTACTAGTATCTTTTTAAAGGATTAAAATATGTTGTGAGGATGCGTGTAGAGTTACGGCATTTTTATTGGTGTCAAACAAGAACAGTTGATTCTGATTTACTTTCATTTCTATTACTGTCCCCTCAAAAGCAATTACCCCAGGCCTCGTGCGGCCTAATCTATACCATGAAGTCCTCGTGACCCCACGTGATCACCAAACAGTGAACTCAGGTGAACAACAAACTATCTGAAGATTAACAATGACGCGTCCTCGGGTGTATTAGCTGGACCTCCATGTTTACTGCTTGTCAGATTTTATTTATTGCGCCTCTGCTTCTTTCAATAAATCGATGGGTGAACTTATGGCAACGACGACCTTCTTATAAAGGATAAATCCAAAGCTTTTGCAAAAGGCACATTTAATTCCAGTTCACATAATGCATGCTAGTTATGAGTTATTGATTACCAAATGCTTTAGATGTGCCTTTGTCTCATTGATTATCTAATATTGACTTTATGGGCGTTGTTTCAGGGGGACAGGACATGTCCCCTTCACTATTTTATGGGTAGACGACAAAGCACCTTTTTCTCCGCCCAAAAAATTTTCAAGCGAATAAAACATAACAAAAAACATTCGAGAAATTCCTCCCCCCCCCCCCCCCACCCCCCTTCCATCCTCTGTTGCACCCAGTACTCGCCGTCCCCTTCGAATTTCACTTTGTCCAATCATGATTAAATTTTCTAAAACACAATCACTGGTATTCGCAGATTTTGGACTTATTTCTAAATTTCATTAGGCTTGATCCTTCCAATATGATTATTATTCCTGTTGTGCGCCATCTTTCTAATTGGAATTAAGGAGTAAGTTGTGTTGAATTATTTTTAGGCGTTTACACACCCACCCTCCCCCCACTTACATATATATATATACATATAGCTATTGGCTTTGCTATATATTACCAGTGGCGGATGCTGAGGGGACGCCATCGGCAGGCACCTCCCCACTGAGCTGCAATATCTCTCATTTTAAGTATTTATATTCCCAATTTTCGTGATTCATTTTCATTTTTCAGGTATCCTTTTTTTATTAATTAACAATTAAATTTTATTAGAGTTATCCACAGTTTATTAATTTCAAACTCATTGGTCGAGGATTTTTATAAACAGCCGCAAAACAGAGCGCCAGGCCCTGAACAATTTCATCCTTCCCTGCATGCTAAAGCCGGTACTCGAACTCATGATGTATGCTCTGTTAAGTTTTGAATGCTGTCGACACTACAGACCATAATCTAATGCAAATTTCAGCATCAGACTTCAGCATTCCATATATCTTAACCCGAACATTTAGGAGATAATATTTCACAAATCAGTAACATGGATGCACCTTATCGCCATTCACATCGCAAGTTGAATACAAAAAAAATTATATCATAAGTTTGAAGAAATATGAATAATATGAAATGTTGATCCCTTCTACAGGTTGACGACATTATGCTGTTTCTGAGGAAAAGAAAATCTTTGTATGTTTTTGTGAAACAATATTTCCCCATATCGAAGGGGGTTACCCCCTCTCATACCCTCCCTCGTGTACCTGCATTTAACATGGTTCATAATTGGAATTAATATATATATATATATATATATATATATATATATATATATATATTCATACATTGAAATACATAGTTTAGTAGCGATTATATATATATATATATATATATATATATATATATATATATATATAAAACTTAAGTTTTCATAATTACCATCAAACGCCAACGAAATATAAGCGGAACCCCCCCCCCCCACCCACACACACACACACATTTTCTGGATCCGCACCTGATTACGGCCCTCTCCCCTCCCCCTATCATTTTTCCGCCCCTGCAATACCATTCAGGTAATTATGATTCTTTCAAAGATCCCCCTTTTGAGCATTCTCCTCATGCGAGTTCTCCTTGTGCACAACAGACCCGGTCCCCGCGCGAAGTTTTTCTTTTGAGAAAGGATCACCAAGATGGATTATAGCGGTCAGTGACTGCGAATTGCGCTAAAAAACCGCAAAGAGCCCCCAGAGAAAGGTGGGTCCCAGCATCACACACTTTATAATAAATGCACTTATACCCAAAAATTGTGCAAATTTTGCAAAAAAATACCCGAAAATTGAAAATATATGTGGCTGGAATCTCTTCGGACAAACCCAGAGTATATGTATGTCGAAATCACGGCAATCAGTACAATGGTATCAGAGGAGAAATCACAAAATTCGCGTAACGCTATTAATTTATAGAAAATAATAATAATAATAATAATAATAATAATAATAATAATAACAATGATAATAATGATAATAAACAGAAGAAGAATTTGTAATAGTTGGGTATACTGCAACTAATGAATTAAACTGATGGAATTGTTTACATATCAAATACATTAAAAGGTTAAGGTCTAATTAACAGCTTAAGTCCGTTGGTAGTACAATAATCAGCCCACTAGGGGACTCTGGGGGCCTTTGTTAGCTCGAACCTACTGATGACTAAAATATGTTACATAAAGGTGATTTAAATAAAAGGTGTGATGCCTATACAACCAATTGAACGGACTCGGAGGAGGTAAGGGCTCGAGAAATCAGTTCTAGTGCATCTTGAGTCCAGTATCAAGGAAAAGCTCTTTCAAATACCACAGCGACTTAACTATATGCATGTGCCAACTACTAAGAGAATATTACAAAAAGGTTATATGCTGAAGCTCGGCATTAAAAAAGTAGTAATCTCACATTCAGGTAAAAGTGTGTACATGAATCAGCTTAAAAACACACAGGATAATCTCAAATTTCCATGTTTCAATATCTTTTAATGAGGAGTTTTGTATTGGACATGGGACTTGGAGGATTCGGATTCTAAATGATTCGAACTCGAAGAGATTGGACTTGGACTCAAACCTGAAGGACTTGGACTCAAACCTGAAGGACTTGGACTCAAACCTGAAGGACTTGGACTCAAACCTGAAGGACTTGGACGCAGACTCGAGTGGCCTGGACTCGGACTTGAACTCGCACTCAGGTAGGGTGACCTCGACTACAGCACACACACACACACACACACACACACACACACATATATATCTTGAGCGTGACAAAGTTCAGCACCACATTTAAATATAATTTTTTTATTATTTTTTTTTATTATTTACAACAATACATAGATATTTACTTACATATATATATATATCTTTTTGTCAATAATTGTTTATATGTTATTAATTTACTTTCTGATCCTAAAATAGTTATAGGTAAATTTACTATTACCTTTGTATCTACAACTTTCAGATCGTTTATCCATTTTTCTAGTTGTTTCCATATTGGTTTTACACAGCTACATTCCCAAAGGAGATGTATTATTTTTTCTTCAATGCACTTACAGAAAAAAAAACAAAAACAAGCGTTTCTTTTAAAATAATTTTGTAAAGAAAACTGTTTACAGCTAATCGCCTATGGATAATCATATACTGGAATATTTGCAGTCTTAAATTCTGGGTGCATGAGTAGATGCGTTTAAAAATGTCTTGAATGCATGGTATCTGGACATATAATTGCAATCTCTATTTTTCTATCGGTATTGTAGGGAGTTTAGATTCTTTTCGGGCAAGTTCTTTATAAAGGTGCTGTGTCGGTTTTGATTTGAGTAACAAGTCATTGAGCATGCGACTTGGCTTAAGGTCGTTTTATTCTGATTTGTTTTTAGTTCCTCCATGGACATAAAAAATGCATTTTCCTTCTTCCATATTAAGTAAATCTGTTATACGGACTATTCCTTTGTTGTACATATATTTACAGTAGAGTGCTGCATCACCTGCCGTGATGTGCGAGTTAAACCAAATAATCTGTGTATAAATTCTACTACAAATTTTTACTCATATGACTGAATTCAGTCATTGATGCCCAAGGTAACATATAAGCGTCTTTTTAACATGACATGGAATATAGAACATACTTTTATTCTTTTATTTTATTATGTGAAATTAATCTTATTAGCAAGCAAGTATTTGTAACGAAATACCTGAAATAAGCGCGTATATGGTAAGCATTTTACTGTTACAGCCTCGTTTTTATAATAAAAGTGCGAGCGAACTAAAGCTGGTGGCTTATGTAGCCAGTTACGTATTGTCTGTCTGACCGATCGACACCGGTGATTTGTTAACATAATTCCTATGCTCCGCGTGGCTATTAATCGGCTATTAACCATGAACTCATTGACCCCGTATATCATAAGGCACCAGGTGTGGCGATCAACTAATTCATGGACACATTCAGTGAAAGAAACACCGTTAATACTCCTATCATTCCTCGTTAATATTTTAATATACCATAATGATAAAACAAGTTGCGGCAGAAAAGTAAGATTTGTACTTTAAAGTGCAAGTTCCATGTAAAGACTTTTGCCACCTTCATAATAATCATTCAGCATTTCTGACCATCCTAAGGCATCCTTAATATTGCAATTGTCTGGATATCTCAGTTTAACTATTTATCTAGCTCCGTTGGTTTATCCGGTTGGGTAATTCAATTTGAGATAAAACGAAAGTAGGCTATACTGCTAAGCAATCGCACTGGTATAATTATTTTAAAACTAAGGTCCAGGCGGAGCCACCAAACGAGTTAATCTCTGTGGCTATTTTCAAAGTTCGTCCTTTCTGCCAGGGGAAGTATGGTTGGATTTTGTGGTATTTATCCGTGACCCTAAGTTCAAGAAACCCCTCCGGAGACCAAGTAAAGCAGATCACAATCACTTAATGGAATTAGTTTTGTATGCGCATAATGTTCGATAGGGCTAATGAGCTCACAGCGGCAAAATCACGTGACTGATGAACTGTTAGGCTGGGGTGAACTCTTAAATATATCTTGCCTAGCTTAGACGGGGCGATAATAAGAAAAAAAGTCATGACCCCGACAAAAAGATTTGGATGAAAATCAAGCTCGGTCAGAGGTGATGTATCAAATGATGTAATTAATCAAGATGCTTATTTATGTACAGGTGTTATCGAGTTGACCATTTCTTAAGATCGCGTTCTTACGGCGACGATGTCAGGTCTTCTGTTCAAGTAGCTAATTGTGCATCTGTAGTGGCTACTTTTACCACAACCGCAAAAAAATCATTAACTACTTCTTCAGCTCATATTTACTGAAGTACAAAGATAATGTGACTACGCGTAATCACTATTTTTACATTCAGTTGAAAAGTATGGTATTTCGGGTTTTCGTCATAGAGGAAAATGGTGAAATATAGCTGGACACTGTGTTAAACTAAACACTGGTTTAACCACTTTTGGTTAATGAATAACATATCATCACGGAACAAGGAATGTGATAAGAATGATGAAAGTTAAAGGAGTCAAAATGATGCAAATGTTCTTTGGAGTCACATTATTGTTGTTCTTGGCGTCGAGGGTAAGTTTCATGGGATTGTCACATGATTGTATTTTATCTAGTCATTCAGTACTGAAAAAAAATGCCAACATAAAATGTAAACTCTTCCTGTTTTAATTTTGTTGTAATTATTATAAAGCGGAATTTTTCTTTCAATTTGTCAAAAGGAATATGACCAGAAAACCTTAAAAACTTCCAAGATTGCTGTTAAAATGTGTCTTATTATTGTCAATGTTGCCCTTCGCACCGTTACTGATCAACGAAATATGCTTTGTTGGACGGCATACTATATCAGGTTATTATTATCTATATTAACATTCTTGTGTTCGATATGCATCAGCAGTGTTGGAAAAAAAATCTTTAAAAAACATAAAAAGTGCGGATCAGTACTTGCTAGGAAAATGTATAGGTAGCGCCATACGCTAATACTGAATGCCAGAAAAATCTGCCCCTTAAAATACCTATATATACAGCCGCAACTGCATCCCAAACGTAAACTTTATTATTGGTAGAGAAATCTATTTATCAAACGCGAGGAATGTTCAAGAATAAGTTCCTAACACGTTGAGACTTATCATACCTCACATTTGCCGATTTACAATGCCTTTGCTGTATAGAGAAAGGTATGTTAATTACATCTTCTGCCATGTTTATTTTTTTTCTATTCTTATATTTGAATATATTCTTATATTCTTATATAGTATTTTTAACAAAGAGATATTCGATATCTAATACCTTTCTTTCAAATTCGGAAACTTTTGAAATAAACTATTTTATTTAATTGAAACCTGTTACACATAGAAATGATCTATTGATCGTAGCTCGCCAATAAGTATGTTATTTACATCGAATGTTAAACGTAATCATGAAAAAGGTCGCAAACTATGTGAATACATATTTTCGTTGTTTACATGGTATTCCATTTAACGCAGTCGGCCACAATTATTTACTAAACACAGCCTCATGAAAGCGCTTAACACAAAGTTTACAGGACTTATTGACGCATGATCTTGACCTGGTCAAAGATTATGAAAATAAGGTGTATGGAATTCTCTGTTGCGTATATAGGGCGATAGGATTTCCCTCTAGAATTAGTCCTACTATTTTGCCCTTCTGATATTGATATATATATATTAATGTAAAGCCGATCATTCATACAAAGAATAATATTAATGAAATTAATGTATGACCCCCGGTCGACAGAGATAAGTTGGTATACTCTTGTGGATTATACACGTGGCGCTCCAAGAGTTCATAAACTGTAAAATGATATTTACACCCCCCCCCCCCCGCTCTCTCTCTCTCCCTCTCTCAATTACAATCCTGATAAAAGGATTACCTTCCGAGTGAATGTATGCTCCGTACGTGGTCCTGCGTATAGGTGTTAGCGCCCTGATTTGGCGATATATATATATTAATTATTACTCTTTGTATTTGTATTAATAATAATAATAATAATAATCATGTAATACTTCACAAAAGATATGGATACTTCCTTTGAGAAGGTTATGTTTTCGACCGTGACTGTTTTTCGTTAGTTTGTCTATTTATTATCAATATTGCGAAAGATCTGCCGAACAAATTTACGCTTGATTTGAATGTGGACACAGGGAATGATTAAGCAGTTTTGACTTGATTGTTTTGACTAGAGAAGATATGTCCTACCAAGAGCCTTGATAGTTTGCTCCGATTTCGTATTTACGGAATTAAAATGGTTATATCGAAAAGTTTTCAACGTGTTAACAGGTATCAAGTAACCAAGATGATATTTGGCAGCCCCCGGACGGAAGGAGCATGTCTGAGTGGATCCAGTGTGGAGGGATGGACTGTTCACAAGACACTGAAGTCCGGCGCCTGGTGGGAGAAATGGAAATGCTGGCTCTGAAACACACTGCGGGAAAACTAAGGGTCAGTACATTTTTATTTGTATGAAACGTAAATGTTTAATCATGCTAGAATACTGATACCTGTGATAATTTTGTATCATGACACTCTGCTTAAGGAAAGCACATTACAATGCATATACAATTTAAAATCCCGATTATTTTGCAGCTTTATTGATATAGTAGGGACGAAGATAATGGTTAGGAAACGAATTATGCACACATAATATGATTGACCAATGTCAATGTTGAAATAATTTTTGGTTATAAGTTATAATGCCATGTCATCTTTCCTTCTAAGACTTAGTTCAGAATAGCTCATAAAGACGGCAATGTCATACAGATAAAAAGAAAACCAGTTGAAGTCCTGATGCCTCCTCACTGATTATCTAAGAAAATAATTAAACAAATTGAATCTTTATAGGATACAGGAGATAGTTTAAATGTGTTTTAAGTTCTTGGTGGAAATTGAGCATTGTCTGCTTATTGTAAGTACATGAGAGCCTTTGACAGTCTGTATCACCCCATGTCTATTTATTCTCTGAGTAATCTGACTAACGCCAGCAGGGAAATGGTGGAGATATCAGAATCAACGCTCCGATATCTTTGGATAATCCGACGACCATACTAAATACGATCTGTGTTCGGTACACGCCGAAACAAGCCAGGGCCTTGCTGCACAATATGCTGGTTTTGGAACAAAGGAAAAAACTTGGACGGCGGACGAAAAGGAAGATCGAAGACTTTGTAGAAGTACCAAACTTCAAATGGCCAAACCCTATCAAGTACAAGTTCGACGGACGACACCGTATGTACATTCTTATAATAAAGTATTTTCCCGAGATGTCAACAGTAACAAAACATTCCGCCCTAAAACAAAATAAATAAGAAATTTAGGGTCCTGGAAGTGAATTAAACGTGCTCTCTGACATTTTACTGAATGTATACGTTTGAACGTTGCTATCAGAAAAATGTATAGGGTGTGTGTATACTTTTTGAGAATGTGCAATTCACATGTTTATAAGTCCATCTGAATTTAACAGGCTCCATATATATATATGTTTATATAAATATATATATAAACACATGTATATATATATATAAATATATATATATATATATATATATATATATATATATATATATATAAACACATAGGATCAAAATAGATCAATTAAACTTAGTCTGTTGTTTCTGCTCACATTTAATAGAAACCTGATTTCAGCCATTCTAAATAAATATACATCTAACACTATTATATTAAAGCTTTATAGTAACAAAACATTCCGCCCTAAAAACAAAGTAAAAAAGAAATTAAGGGTCCTGGAAGTGAAGTAAACGTGCTCTCTGACATTTTACTGAATGTATACGTTGGAACGTTGCTATCAGAGAAATGTATAGGGTGTGTATATACTTCTTGAGAATGTGCAATTCACATGTTTATATGTTCATCTGAATTTAACAGGCTCCATATATATATATATATATATATATATACATATATATATATATATATATATATATATATATATACATATATATATATATATATATATATATGTATACAAACACATGAGATCAAAATAGATCAATTAAACTTAGTCTGTTGTTGCTGCTCACATTTAATGGAAACCTGATTTCAGCCATTCTAAATAAATATACATCTAACACTTTTATATTAAAGCTTTACTGTGTCTGTTTCTCTCCATTTTAGGAAAGCGAGAACGAGATTTTATACGGAGTGCCATTGCCCATTGGCAGGTTGAGACATGTGTACGATTTTCTGAGTTTCCAAAACATGCCTGGATCGACAAGGAGCACCTGCTTTTCACGAACTATCCTAATGGGTGCGTGTCAGTCCGTCCATACCCACATTGATTAGGAAATATCTAAACCTAATTTACTTTTCTTGCTGCTGCTTACGTGTTTCATTGTTTGTGTGGGCAGACTAAAGCAAAACGTAAACCATTTAAGACCGCAATGACAATAATTTTTAACGATAATGTTATTTTAAAGATGTAGTAAAAATAATTATTCCCTGATAGCTGAGTTACCTCCATCTGCAACTAAAACGAGAGATATGAGTTTTGTAATAATTGAGACCATTTCTTACCTAAAAATTAAAAGATGGGATGTAATTTTGGGGCTTTTGTAGTTTGTCTTTAAGCCAAGCGAAGCGGATATACCAAGCAGCCAGCCAGCGTGTAGCGCAGACCGCCCCGGTGACAGTCAGATCAGTTCCTCCGGAACAGAAAGCTCCAACACCAACACCATCCCGGTGGAAAAACACGTACACCATTCCCCCCCCCCCCCCCCCCCCCCCCCCCGCCAAGACATTAGTAGTCAGAATGCCAAATCCATCATTATAAGATTTTGCCAGTGATGACATTGGCTTTTCGACTTTCGTGTTATCCTTTTATTCATCAAAAGGAGTGTTTTTTCCACTCGTTCTAGGAAAATATAAGGAAGTGCCATATATACGTAACGGAATGAGTTTAAGAATATATCATTCTGGTACACTTGCTGTTCTTTCAGATGTTGGTCTTTTGTTGGAAAATCTGGTCTTAGAACACAGCCATTGAACTTGGGAAAGCAGTGTCTCAATGAGGTAAGGCAACACATGCGCGCCTTTTTTAAATTTTGATGTGTACCAATTCACATAATTTTATTAACAGAATAAAAATTAAATAGTATTTACTTCAGATAAAACCTTTTGTAAAAATATGATTAATTGTAATAGATAATTTTATAATTCACATAATGATATGCTTGTAGTAGAATTTGGATTCAAAATTTCAAATGTCTGGCAAACTTATCATTGACAAAGGTGAAATGCAGAATTTCCCGATATAGACCGCAGAGAGAGCATGTTGCATGTTTTTCCTGCCAAATCATTTTTTTTCCTCTGACATATGTTTATAGTGAACGTACGTACTTTTTTTATACATGTCCCGTACAACTCTACATATGTTATCGTGTGATATTCACCGCGAAACCTGACACAGACGTCACAAGTAGAATATGTTATGACCTGTTTAAAACACGGGTATACATGCGACCTCCAGCACAAAGGCATGGTACGGTCCAACTTATTCACAGTTTCATGAGGAAATCTATTTAACTTATGTCACTCATGACTGTTTTATTATTGGCCGATTTCATCACAGTAAGACCCCAATTGTTTATCAGGGAAATTTTATATAAATCAATTAAAGAAATAACCAGTGAGCTACTTCAGTTTTCGTTTATTCTTTAGCAGAAATGTATTATATAGTTACATGGAAAATATTTGATATGCATTGTTTCAAAGGGTTAATATATTCAAACGTCAATTTCATATGACCATCTCAGTTAAAACTTGGTGTCAAACGTAAACACCAGATGTCGCTTGTCATCAGCGAGAGTATTGCAGTGCAAAGTCGGTAATAAATGTGTCACAAAACTGCCTTGTATAAAGTGCAGGTTTTGTAATTTATCTGAGAGTTATATTTAATTTTTTTAAAAGTTTTTATTGAAACAGAATCGCCTGAAAGCAACATATTACATTTTTACATCAATAAACAGGCTCAAAGAGTCGTGCATGCTTATTACAAAGTTAAGCGACCATGACATGTTGTGGCAAGGTAATGACCATGCGTATTTTTAAGGAAAAAGATTTCCATGAATTGTGTATTTACCTGTCATCATTAATTAAACCAATATATCATGTATCGTAAGGTAAAATTTCAGAACAGAGTAAACATTCAGTATTAGTGTGAATGTAAACGTACATATTTGACATATATCTCCACAGTTTGGCGTGGTTGTACACGAGATCGGGCACGCCGTCGGCTTATGGCATGAACATCAGCGAGCAGACAGAGATCAGTACATACGGGTCCTGTTCGAGAACATAGCTTTCTTTTATTCCCAGTTCTATCCATCTAATGATACGGTCTTTCATGGCGTACCGTATGACCTTGGGTCTGTGATGCATTACGCCCCCAAGGTCGGTGTTCATTTATTAAAATCATGTGAAAGGTAATTAGTCTTTACGTCATATAAGCGTTTTTAGAGTTTCATAATCGTCATGTTATATAGATATCACCTGTTTTGAAATAAGTAACAAATGATCCTACGATAATGATAAATGAGCCAACAATACATGCATTGTATTTAGGAATTATTTATATCTTGATATCGCTATGCACGCATATCATCGATTTAGTGGCTATAGATTATAGTAATTTTAAAATACCTACAGTATGTGTACAATTACGCAACTTTTCAACACGCAGATTGACAATGTATGTATAGATATTAGATCCTACAGTATATAGCAGATTCTATGCAAACAGGTTCACACAATTAAAAGAAAGTCGTCAGTTTTATAATTGTTACGCATAAAATCACGAGATCTGAATCCATTCTGTCACGGATGGTCAGTTTCATGAAAAATACTGAGAAACATTCTATTCAATTTTGGAAATTATTAAACCTGTCCAGTTGGTATGCTTTAAACTGTTGTGAAATTTCAGTTCCCAAGAATATGTGATACAACTATAGATTCTGCCATCTGGCGGCAAATGATATAACTAATACAGTAATTCCTGACCACTTGACCTAAATTTAAAGTACCACTTGATACAGGAAGGTTCGATCAATGGAGACTATACTTTGGTGGCGCTTAACCCTCTCTACCAGAGGAACATGGGACAGCGGACCGGTCTGTCCTTCCTTGACGCTAAGATTGTCAACTTGGCGTACTGTAGAGGTACGGATGATTCCTATAAGGTCAACTGCCACGAATCCAGTTATTAGGCGTTTTCCTTCAATTTGTGTTACTTTTTATCAAAAAACTTAAAACTAATTTAGTAGATATTATCAGACCTGTCTATCGCAAGGTTGCTGGATATAGCGCAAAGTGGGCGGGTTTAGCTCTTTCCAGTCATATTACATGACATTGCTTTCAAGCGTCCCTTACAGCGGAATGCACTGAGAGAGGGCCAATGCCCGGATCTTCACCTAGTTCCACCGTCATGGTCCGTTGAGAGTCGTGCAGCCAGACAGATGGTCAGTTAGACAGGCAAAAATAGGTGAAAACATATGTGCGGGTAATAAGCCAGACTGAAGAGTCTTTAATAGAAGACACAATAAGAGGCCATATATTTTACTTTAAAGAGGACCATTCCTACTTAATACATATAATTTAACTACATTAGATGTAATCACTGGTATTTGGGTTAATTCATTCCATGCAAATGCCACCTTTAATACATGAAAGATTTATCAATTTCAGATGCATGTAAATATCCATTGCAACGCAATTGTCAAAGGGGCGGTTACCAGGATCCGAATAACTGTAGCCGGTGTCGGTGCCCTGACGGGTTTGGAGGAGTTTTCTGTGAGAGCGTCGCGGTCACCAGAGATCGTAAGTAGCGATATATTCTTAGAACTGCATGTTGACTTAAGTACACAGTATAACCGGTTTCATTTGCCATTTGTTAATTTTACTTTATTATCATGTATCGCCAGTTAGTGGTATTTAACTACGTATGCACCTAAATACTTTTTCGGGATGCCTCAATCGAACCTTCCAGTGCCTTGTTTTTTTTACACTCTAAATAACAATTATACTAAACAAAATGTTCCTATGTGAAAGATTATACTGTTTACTTCGCGAAGATTCTAAACACCTAAGTGTGTGTGTATGCGCGTGTGTGCTGTGCATTTGCGTGTGCGCCGTTTGCAAGCTAAATCCATTGGTGATTAAGTATTGACAGTAATACAATGCAACATTCACTATATTTAAACTACTGTAGACGAATAAAATATTTCTGTCTTATGAAATTTTCAATATATTAATTTTCTGTTTCGCTTTGAATGTAATTTATATTATTGTGAATGTAGAAATATCTATAGAGTATGTAGCGATATGAGTGAAGAATACTCTATTATTCCATTTTATTGTTTCTTCAGTGCTCCCTCAAACCGAATTATGTTACCTCATCTGGCTATCACACTTATGTCTGTGGTCAAGAAGAACAGTAATATTGTATTGTTTATCATGTTTAAATATATATGCGATGCTAATACAATTTATACGTTTACTCTATTTTGCAGCATGTGGAGGAGATTTGATGGCGTCGTATATACCGCAGTATATAACATCACCACTCTATCCTCGTGCGTACATGGACAGACAGGAATGCAACTGGCATATACGAGTAATTAATAAAATAATAAAAAGTAATGAAGAACTATCTGCATTAATTAGTAATTGTTTATTGTGTTCTTTCTGACATGGCGTTTGCAAAAGGAGTTGATTGTGCAAATCTCTAATATACAAAATATGGATACGTAAATGTATGTTTACATATGGCATCAAATTACAGTCTAGAGATTTGATGCTACAACTTTACCTATATGGTAATGTCAGAAACATTGCACGGTTTATTCTCTGATACATCTTTGATATAATGATATTTCATGAAATTGTGAAATCTTTATCCTTATAAGTTTATTTTAAAGTAAAGGGACCTTGGGAAAAAACTATTCCCACGTTAATTCAGGTAAGTTTTCATTTTCCTAGTGGTTTGGGAAAGATACAGCGATTAGGGAATAACGTGTCTTTGTCTATTTCAAAATTAAGTATGTCATATAACATGTTTTATATGAATGTCCTTTTACTAGTATCTCATTTTTCTCTGACACAGATATGCATGGGTTTTATTTTCTTGCAGGCCCCCTCTAGACATAGGATTAATCTTTCCTTTTTGGACAAATTCGCAATCTACTGCAAAGACCAGTCTTCTTGTTTCCACTGGGTGGAAGTAAAATATAGGAAGGACTTAGGAATTCCTGGTCCCAGGTAAAATTATCAAACGAAGCCGGAGATATAATCTCTTGGTATAATAACGTGTGTATAATGAATAAAACATTGGAACTCAACTTTTAGTTCTCGCGGACAGGTCGCCATATGACCATCGTAGATCAATTATACCCATTACCTGTGCTTTAAGGATATCTTGAGACTACACAATTATACTAGGTCTTTTGGTTGATTGTTGAGCATTTATGGAAAATATGCACATAAAAAGAATAAATAAGGTAGTGTTTAATTTCTTTCGATGATCTGACTGGATATTTTTTTATATTTTATATGTATCTCGAAAGGACCAACAATAGGTGCAAGTATATTCTTTGTCAGAAATTTTGGAAGAATCAACATGGGGTGGTTTATAGCCACATGACCACAATAACGCCATCGATCGTTTGTCTACATGGCGACATCTACAGGCCTAAATCTTAGCCAATAATATCTTGAGCTATATCATACATGTTTTTTTTTTTTAGGTTTTGCTGTTACAGGACTCCAGTGGTGCAAGTAGAATCAGAAGCTGATGAGATGATGGTGATTTTCAGGTCAAATTTTTCCACGCCATGGGTCACAGTCAGAGGAGGTTTCAAAGCTGCATTTGTGGCAGGTTGGTTGCCATATTTGTTTGCCATGCTTTTCAAGATCGCTGTGGATATCGGTGTTACCGCAAGTATCAGTTTCTGTTAATAAAACAATTCTGAATTGATATTTTATACGGATGTCATATGGGGGGTTTACTTTAATGTTAAAATAAGTCATCCATTAAACACTTCCTCAGAGACCATGCATTATCTATAACATTGTCTATTTAATCTCAATTTCACTCAACTTCGCCTCTCTCTTTCTCTCACTTGTTTCATATACGATTCATTAAAAAGAGAGAAGCTAAAATCAGACCACCCTAGTATTTATCTGAATTTATATGAGGTTATGTTCGCAGCTAAATTGTACAAAAGACAAACTAACCTAATTAATTTACTGTACAAACTTAAAAGAGTATGGTTGAGTCAATCTAATCTTAGTCGTTGTGTGAATGTGATTTTGGTGTGAAAGTGTAATTTAACGTTTCAGTGCCATTAGATGAAGGTGATGAGAACCGAAGTGTCACTCGGAGGAGCCAAGGAACAAATAGCAAACAAGCCTCTCCAACAATAAACACACAGCAAAGTGCCACCCGCAAAGATGAACGTACATACACTCAAACTTATCAGCACACCTCAACAGTAACACCCCGTGCATCAACACAAAAATACCCAATTCTGTCCACACAGAAAACCCCTGCTACGTCCGCACAAGCCAGTTTTCGTACGTCAACAAAAATCTACCCACAAACATCCACGCAAGGAACACCATCCACGTCAACACAAAATACCCCACGTGTGTCAACACAACAATACCCACCCATGTCCACACAGACAACCTTAACTACGCCAAGAAAAAACATGCCTCGTTCATCAACACAAATCTACGCATACACGTCCACTGCAGGACCCGCAACTACGTCCACTCGAATTACGCGACGATTGTCTACACAAAACCAGCGCACATCTACACACACAGACCCACAAACGTCCACACTGAGATCTACAACTACGTCCACTCAAAGCACGAGACGGGCGTCCACACAATACAACCAGCGCACGTCCACACACAACTACCCACCAACGTCCACACAGGGGACCACAACTACGTCCACTAAAAGCACGCGGCGGGCGTCCACACATAACGACCGCCGCACCTCCACACTCGACTACCCATCAACACAGAGGACCACACCCACTTCCACTAAAAGCACGCGACTTGCGTCCACACAGTACAAAAAGTCAGAGTCCACACACTACTACCTATCAACATCTGCACCAAAACCAACAATTACGTCCACACAAAGCACGCGACGGACGTCAACACGCAACCACCACCACACGTCCATACCCAACTACCCAGCAACATCCACACAGAGGACCACTTCAACTATAAGCACGCGACGTGTGTCAACACAACACAGTCAGCGCATGTCCACGCCAAGACTTACAACTACATCCATACAAAACACCCGACGGGCTACCACGCATAACAAGCGCATGTCCACTCAGAACTACCCTATCACCACTACAGAAAGTATTCCGCGCATGTCAACACAAAACCATACAGAAATTACCACTAAAATAGTCCCGAGCATGTCCTCCAGAATACACCGACGAACATCTACACAAAATACAACACCTCCAACGAGTTCAGTCACTACGAAATGGCCGTCTCTTGTGTCGCGTCCGTCCGCGTCCCCACCCGGGAAAATTATCGGTTAGTGTTTCTCTCTGAATACGAACAGTTTTTATGGATTGATCAATATTAATAAAAGATATCATGGAAAATGGAAAAAAAAAACTCTCAAGGTTTCGAAAGTTTTAAACGCCTCGGCAAGGGACAGGATAAAAAAAAGATGCTAGTATTTCTTGTCTATATCTTTAAACGTCATTTCATGGATTCAACGTTTCACCGTCATAGCATTCAATTACACCTTTAATTGACCATGATAACTGCTGTTTGTCTTGTAGTTCGGAGCTTCCTTTTTAATCACAGTTCGTAAAAAATACTGACATTTTGTAGAATCTACTTTTATACTCTGCCTTTGGTCTGAGAGGAGGCCTTTCATAAATGAACTTCGTTTTAGTGATGACCTGCCCTAAGGATTTCTTATCTTTTTTTTTTTAATTTGATGTACTTTTAAGGTGGACAATGGGGACCATGGGACAACTGTAAGAATCATGCTTGTAAATGCGGAGGATTCAGCACTCGACGACGGTACCGGATGTGTGCGCCACAGAAGCGCCCAGATGTCTACCAAGAACAGAGATGCACTCACATCTGTGGGCCAAATGACCACTTTTTATACTACGCCGGCAAGCTTTACCTCAGGTAATGTTTTAGTTCAATGTTCAAGTTTATTTATCTTAATCACATACCGTAGTACTCGTGAGGAAAGGACGAAAGCAGTTCAGAATTATGCACCTACCCTTCATTTCTTTGTCTATTTTTATGAATAGTGTTTACAACTAAAGGGCGCTTATTTGTGTATGTTTTATATAATAGAGACAATATATATATCACAATCGTAATGAGTTCAAAATGCATTCAATTTTAAAGTGGGTTTAATTTTATTGCCTATTATTAGTTCAATGTCCATGCACTAGGTGGCAGTTTACGCAACAAATTATAAAGAAGCATTTGAAAGTTTAAACACTTGTGGTATTCACAAAGTTAGTGTATCTAGACACATAAAAGTTATCAATTCCTTTTATTAGAAGTACTATTGAAGACAGTTCAATAATAACAAGTCTCTTCATGTCATTCGCACCGTATTCTTACTGCAGTTAACTCATATCTGTGGTCAGTGTATACCGTGATGCTGATGTAAATATTTATTTCTCATTTTACTTTCTTTTTATTTGTAGACGATGCTATACCTGCGCGAATGGATATCTACAAAGGGGCAACAAATGTGTCCCTTTGAAATGAGAAAAAGGTTCTTGCTGAATAAGGACTCGTGTTTTTTGGCGCAATGTCTTTCAACCCTGTTCTTCTGTACATACTGGAGGATGCTGGGAAGACTTGTCTGGGACATGAATGTTATTGGTTATAGAATGTCTAGTATTTTAGCAAACCTTTGCAATCATGATATGCAAGAACGTTGTTATTCCCGTGGTACATATAAAAAAAAGTCAGGTCCATGAAACGTTTCATGATGTAGTATTATAAATTAACGTATTTCTTTTTTTTCTGGGGATAGGTAAACTGTCGTATTAGAGTTAAAAGTAACATGCTTGCTTTAGACGTGAACTGTGTAGAGCTTAAAGATAACACCTGCAGACAATTAATGTAATCTTCCAGGTGTGCATTACAATCATATTTGTTGGAAATGGGAAAATAAAATTGTGATAATTTGTCTTAGATAAACTTTCCTTTATTAAAGGGGCCCACTCACTTATAAAGCATTTTGAATTAACACGACAAATAGCTTCTTCCCTTTAAAGTTAATCTGTACCTGCCAAATATTGCCTTGAAACCGTTTGCTTACTTCTGTAAACGAGTGTTAAAAACAGTGGACCGGGCGCGATCACAGGTGTCAACATAAATTCAGCGCGTAGGGTCGTGTGCATCGCTGAGCCACTCGGGTGTCAATCAGTAGTTGCCCTGACTGACCTGTCCCAGAAAATGTTCCCGCTGGCTGAAACACCGGCTAACGATTGGACCTCCGGTCACGCGGCCATACTATGGTAAAAGCCACACTTGGAATGTGTTTACCAACACCCAGAGCCAAAACAAGGTGTAAAACAGCCGTATGCAACGTGCTGAGAGTGTGTGCTGGCATGGTTTTGCTGGGGAAACTTTTATATAAAGCAAAACTGAACTGATCGTGTGAAAGAATAGGTACAATATTGCTCCTGATTATGTCCCTTAAAAAAACATTTTCTAAATAATATATATGATCTTATAAATTATTTTAAATAATATTTTGCTCCATAATCAACTATGTCAGTAAAACAGACTTTTTTATCCTGTTATTTATAACCATTGAGGTCTCGAGTGTCCAGATACTAATCTTGCTTTTGTTGAAAGTTAATGGATGGCAATGTGTTCCACCAGCCATATACATACTGTAGTATAACTTTTTTTCAGGGTTTTATACCATTTTCTAGGCTGAACCCCCCTTTCTAGATCAGGGGACCACTTTTTAGTTTTCTATTAGTCTTCTCCGGCTGGACCCTACCCTTTCCAAAAATCCTGAATCCGCCCCTGTTACACTATCGGTTATCCCACTATACACGAGGTACCAAATTTTAAGGGTTCGAAAATGTCTCTTGTCGTTCTTATCTAAAATATCTATAGTAACAACAGTCAGACCGCCCTTCATTTTTAGATGTCTACTGAAGGATGGGTTCCATACACAAAATCTTACTCAAATATTTGTGCAATGAAGTCTCTTTGAAATGAAACTTTTATATAGGTGGTCACCCTTTTAAAGAGTTCCTCTACTTTTTCTAATTGGACACTTTTCCCGAAGAGTGTCTTATGACTGTTATAATTTGATATGACGCACGGTTTTTACTGCGAAATTGTGGAACCCAACTATGCATTAAACGCTTAAATTAAATATTTCGTACAATTTTCATAGATTGAAAAGGGAAATATATATATATTTTAGATGAAGTTTTATTGAAATTGACACCCTCATAATTAGTAAAAAATGGAGAGGTAATAATGTGTCCCACTCCTCTATGAACAGGTGGAAGATACGTCGTTCAAGGATGGTTATCAGCGCCGATGGTTTTCATGCCCCTCACCTCACCCCAGCCGTGTCAGTTTGAAACGAAATTGCGCCCCGGTTGTGCGCGATATTTAAAAAAAGCTATTCATACATAATTTAATAAGCTAATTTTGAAGGCAATTTTAATTTTATAATTTAATTCAAATGTTCACAATGGATAAATAAAATCATTTATTCTTAACATATGTGTGTCATGTCCTGGTTGGTAGACTTAAACACAGGCACATGCGCACTTACCCCGACTTCACTTTTTATATGGCCCTGACAATATATTTATTACTCCGTACAATTCACTAACCAAGACACGCCATCTTTTATTACATTTTAACCCCTATTTTACTTAACTGTCCTTTAAAAACCCCAGAGACACGATTAACACAAATTATATTTTTCATGAAAGAATACTGTGTCAAAATGGGAACACGTTCCAAGGTGATGTCCCGAGTGTCGAACATGTAGATATGTAACTTAGTGCACCGCCCATGTCCTGATCTGGTGCATCCAAGGTGGGTACAGGGGACAGCCATAAGAATATTCACAGCACGATCCTTTTCATGAGGAAGATTGGCCCAATGACCGTTATAACTAGTTCTGCGGATAGAAGACACTCAAACGGGGTGCATATAGAGCGTACCCTATTCTTGTTTCAGGACAGGGGTTACAGGATACTGGCTCTTTAAATGTTCTGCATGGTAAAGCGGCCTAAATATTATGACCGACAATTCAATTGTAAGATTTAAAATATCCGACTTAAGATTTACGCTCTTCTCGCGCTAGCCCAGTCAACTACTCAGAAAACCACTGAAAGTAAACATGATTTATAATAACGTTATGGTGATATTTATTTTGCCCTGAAAGCGCAAATAATTTTTTCCTTCATTATTAATAAAATTTTATTCTGTCCCCATTTTACTATTTGGTGCCCATTTTATCTATTTATTGTCATTATTATTATTATCATCATCGTCGTCGTTTATCGTCGTTCTGCTTGTTTCTGCGTGGGAGAATGGTGGTAAGTTTTAAATTAAACAACGTGGATAATTAGAATGTCTTGAAGCAAATAAAACCATCTTTTACCATTTCAAAACAGAGCAAAACGCACAAGAAAAAAAGACACTTTCATATTTGCTGCATTTTCACAAAGAGTCCACTTTCATCATACAAGCGTGGACAAAGGTCACCCTGGAATGCTTAGTAATATACTTCCGTATGTCTGATACAAACACAATGGGTGTACTTATTTATCTGCGGCGAGCATGAATGAAACCGACAGGCAGGTCAGGCAAGTGACGTCACAAACCGGGAGAAATGAAGCGGAAAGAAGCGCCACGCAGACGGCTTGTCCTGCTCGGGCAATATTTGTTTACAGTGTTCTTAATGATTCTCGGGGAGACCATTAGAGTATAATTCCAGTATCATGTATGAACGTGGTCTGTGTGCCCATGTCAATATATGAAACACACAGGTGCCAGCTGGGAATAATGATCAGTTTGATATGCTAAACTGATAAATTATTCGATATTTGCCTTCTGTTATTTGCCTGGTAGGTAAATTCATAACTTATAATTAGGCCTTAAACACTGACGGCTGATCATTTTTATGATTTAACTTGTTACATGTGCCTAACCACATTAACCTGAATAAAATATTGGATTAAAGTTTCGAATTGAATCTACCTGGAATCTACCTTGTATATACCTTGTATGTACCTCTTTTACCATGCATGTTCCTTGTGACTTGAAGAGTTGGCCTAAATTAAAGGTTCTAACTTTACCAAATTTGTTGGTCGGCCCATTGAGAATGTCAGGTTAATGTTTATTAGCTTGAAACAAAGAAAACTACATCGTGGGGATTCTACTATAAAAGGTTTAGGCCTAAAGAGTGTTTTAAAATGAGTAAGTTGACCGAAACTATTCGCGGCTTAATTAGGTAGTCATGTGACGTTACTGTGTGATTCCCCAAAGAATAAGCCAGTCAGTGTAACATTAAAGTATCGGGGGTTCAGCTGGAGGCAAAGTCTATTCTTACAACTTGAAAGGAACATAAACTAAACAGTAAACTGTGTAGTCCTAATACGCTAATACCACTTCTACATCTCAGCGCAATCTTGTGCTCATTAAGTGAAACATAAAGAATCGTGCATACTTGATATGTCTTCGTATACTATTGTTAAATAAGATTCATGGGTTACAAACATGGATACCAGCATTAACACAGCAAAGATCAGAAACATGAGTCAAGCCAGCACTTAATGTAAGCAAGAAATATTTGAAAATTTCACATCGCTTCTGATAATATATAGAAGTAGACCTCTTTGGCAATGAGCGAAACTACCTCGCTTATTAGCCATTGAGTGCAGCATGTTAATTTGTTGAATGCCCAAAGGTATCCCCGAAGAACGCTATGGATCACGTATGCAAATATTCGTGTAACATTGCGTTCTGCACGTGGGCATGTATCTTTCGGGATGAACTTTAATTTTGTTTTGGAAGAGTGATTAAGCGTGCAGGGCCTGTCAGCAAACATGTGCAGGACTTACCTTCCGGACAAGCAGAACAAATTGTATACATGGCATTGCTCTATATTAACACCTTATAAGTAGCTCTGGTTCAGCGAAGTGCTCAGTTGACTTGCCGGCACCACCTCGTTTAGTGTATCCACGGACGCCAATAGACCGGGCTCTCCACTCACAGTATTACCTCACTACATGTATGATATTAAGGAGCCACAAGCAGAAACGATGAACATCTCAATTATTTATTGGAATCTCAGGAATTTGGTGCTTTTATTCACTGCAGCTTCTCTTTCAAAGGTAGGTGCGAACTTTTATAATAAATAAGTCTCTAAAGGATTTGCATAATATGATAGGACGAATGTTTTTTTTTTTTTTTTAAAAAAGCTATTCAGTTGATTGATTAAAATGATAATAAAGCCAACAGTTTGTCCGTTCACCATCTAAGACACATCACAAATAGATTATGAGTTTAAAATATCCATAATTGCTGGTATTTTCTTGTTGAATTAAAACATATGACACAATCACTAGAAATAATTTTTTATATATAAGACTAAATGCATATATTGCATCTCATGAGAGATGAATTTGAGGTAATTTTGCATTTAAGCCTCAAAGATGATATATAAACTATACCATTATATACATATATATTATATATATATATATATTATATATATATATATATATATATATATATATATATAATTACAAGGTGTTTGGTCGGAGGAATTTAATGATTAGAGACTACATATTTTGTACAAGTAACGGTGTTCTCCGTTATTGGCGTGACAGTATTTCAATACGATTGATTGAATATTGATTCATTATTATGTTTCACGGGTACTTCCTCGTACCTCGTATCAGGGGTTACTTTGAGGGGCCATTGTGACAAACAAAATGACCGTATTCTGGTACCAAGAAACCTTTGTGCAACCCACATTTAAACTCCTCAATGATAAATACGAGTTATACAATAACAGCAACGGGTCAACACATAACCAGCTTACAATACACCACGTACACAGCGTACATGGTCTAGTAAAGTTCCTCGAGTCGCTAGGTGGTCTCAAGGCAGATATTGCTACACTGGAAGAGTCCCACATTAACACCATATGGCAGAACAAAGAAAACGTCAATGTTGGTCATGAGGTATCGAACCCGAAATATTGTCCCTTCGGGTGTCAATACGGACAAGCGCCTTGCCTAAGCTTACGCGTGGAATCTTTTATTACTCCTGGTCGCATTGTATTAGCAAAACTGATGACACGATCGGTCTTTTGATGACTAACATTCAGCAATACATGATCATTTGTGTTTGACCTCGGTTTGCTTATATCATACTAGCTTCATTCATTTTCAAGGTATAATGGAAACTTGCTTGTCACAATGTGACGATGGAATCAGTGGTACATACATACCATTAATATGCCAAGCTCAAGTTGAAATATGAAATATAATGAAAACCCTGTGGTGTCTGTGGTCTTCTCTAGGTTTTTGTGGTACGGTAAAAGTGCTAGATCAGCAGGACGATTTATTTGAGATTAGCCAATACCATAAAAAAACTTGATAATTTTCCTTTCGCAGTTGATTTTAGAACTTGTAACATTTGAAATCATGCTCGCTAATTTCCAGGGATATCATGGATCATTAATTTATATAAAAAAAAATTTGAAGTGGTACTTATTACGTCATCTGGTAGGCAGCTAGAGGTACATTTTCTCAAAAATATGTCCAGTGATTTACTGATTCTTCAGAATCACATAAATCGTTGGCAATACTGAAAAGGTGCAAATAAAGAAAATGAAAAGCCCAGCTACACAGATTAAACCCGTTTGTTGTCTGAAAAGCATTTATTCAAGTACATTGTAATTGGTATCACACACAGACACACACACACACGTACAGAAAGAGGGCACACTTGTTCAAGCTTAGTTAATAGTTTATTTATTGCATGACTAATTGTCTGCAGCCCTTGTTCCTGCGTGATTCAGATTCTGTTCTTGGTTCAATTACTTAACACTCTTCAACCAACACGAAGGTTCATTGTCCGTATGTTGCGCCAGCTCCAAACTTCACGGGAGGCACACGGGTATTAATGGTCGGCACATAATCGCGGGCGTCTTTGAACATGCAATTTGGTTTTCATTTTATTCGCTTGACCAGATCTCTCTTTTGTTGAACTTTTAGATTCTCCGTCTTTTATTAGCTGTTGGCCAGTTGACCCTCTCTCGCATACCAATATGTTTGTAAACCTAAGCGAAGTGGTTATTGTCAAGAACTCATTGATAAACTTTCTGAACCGGGCCTACATTTTCTTGGTGCACATGACGCCCCCATACTGTTTAACTGGAAAGAGCTTTATTGATAGATGAAATTTTCTTAGTCCATACTATTATAGTTAGTCGGATGGCCTTGGTGAGTCTGACGATCTCCTGGCATTCAACTGTTGCCTTATGTAAGCATGCATGCAGGCCTTTCAAGGGTACCTTTTATAATGTTTGACAATTGTATTGGCACTTCGGGGGTTCTGTTGAAGTAACATGCATTTTAAGACATTAACCAAGATGAAAATTAATGATTATATTGCAGTTATAATATAAAAGTGGTGACTTAAGTTTTTGCAAAAAGCTGGTAACGTCTGTAAGAAATTTTACTTCCGTCATTCAAATAAACAAGTCTAGTAATTAACGCAACCCTTTCTTGTATTGGGACAGGTTCTCGGGACTTCGGCCGGGTTTGTACGGATACGGGTTTTCTATGGAGCGAGTTGACATGGGCTGAGTTACCTGGCGTAGTTTCTGATAGATGGCGCTGCGATGGACCCATCGCAAAATAATGTCAAATTCTTAAGAATGTAAGGGAATTTTGAAAAATACCCCCCCCCCCCTCCCCCACTAGGCATTGTTCCTGACACTTCGAGTAAAGCAAAAAAAAAAAAAAAAAAAACACCCGGCATTTTCGAGGCGTGACCATAGAGGAGTTGACAACGGTTGAGGGACAACAGCCATCGATCATAATATACATTACGTGTACGGGGTTGTTATGCCAATAACATGTCTGCATGTAATTTCGAAATATCTTACATAAGGACAAGAAAAAGGGAAAAGATCGATTATAATCCAGTGAAATGACAGTGCGAGAACAATAATTATACTTCTTTCACTTTCCTATGCGTAAATTGCATGATAGCACTAAAACACTAGACGATATTTATATATATATATTTATCTGAAAGCGGAAGGGTAAAACTAGAGAACTGATATTTCATCTTTGAAAAACGTTAACTTTATCGAGGTTTTTGGCAAGATTTCGCCATGAATTCTGGTGAAGATCTTTCCGTAAACTGCTGTAGCTGCGTTGCTTAGCTATATATTTATTAAATATCAAGGACTGCTCCCATATTCCATAAATAATTCAACCGTAACGGCCCCGGGGAGGTTGTGCTACTAATGTTGCGCCGATCATCGAGTATTTTCGAAAGTCAGTCGGTTTGCTTCCACTTTCAAGCGCTCGATTACCAAAGGCAACTATCGATTACATCATACTCATGATTGTTTTTTCCAGAATGTCTTTATGTTATAGGCAAAAATTATTCCTTCGTTTTTTACAACATTCCGCGCTTCATATAATGAGTCTGCGTTCCAAAATAACCTCCGTATCTAACTGAGTTTGACACGGTATATGAGAGAACGGAGGACTTATTAAACCTCTGCGAACTGGCAGGGAGCTGCAGAATTAGCGGTGAGTTTTCTAACGAAATGTTCATTGCAAAATATGGGCGATATGGCGTTAAAACGCTCCATAATTCTCCAGGTCTATGCCAATTTTGCGAGATTCTCTTAGAAATAATCTCTTCATCTGATGCCAGGTGCCGCTGTCGCATGAGTAATAATATAAAGAGCTTTCAATTATTTTTTTTTAATTTTTACCAAAAATTGTGTAGGCCTGTAATTTTCCTGCATGGGGTGCCTGTGAAACCAGTATGCATGTCGGCAGTCGTCATAATTGTTATAAAATGAAAGTCCTTGCTGGTGGTGAAGTTAAAATGATACGCGGGAGTATTCATGAGGGCCAGCAAGTAGATGTCCTGCATGGACTGTGGTTTAATTCTTGATTATTATAATAAATTAAAATGAAACTTTGATTAGCAAAGCTTAGTAAAAATAGGAAAAGATAAAAGAGGCAAAGACTTCTTTTCATTAGGTGGAATTACTAAGACATACGGGCTGGGTTATGAGAGTACAGTTTGACAGATAATTGCATATTTCTTTATATTTGTCTGAACCGGTTAATAATCGATGATCGATCGGTTTGCCCAAACCGATGATCGATTATGAAAAAAGAACCGGTTCCCACCACTATGTGCTACAGTTTTTTTTATACTGTTTGCAAAATTCACGGTATTAGCAGATATTCAAACAAGTGCGCATATGACGGAATATATTAAGGACACGAATATAAGTTACTAAACGAATTGTTCTATTTAAAACCTGAGAGTAATACTTCATAATTTAAGACCGTTCGTTTACGAGCAAAATAGTTTACATTGTTGTTGCAATGGTAGGGTAGCCACTGATGGCCTTCAAGGCAGTAAATAAGAGACTTCAGACTGCCTGCATGAGTTGGTATAAGCAAATAACATTATTTCTACGCTTGGTTTTATACCAAAACTGGTGCAATTCTTGTATTGAGCACATCCTAGCCATTTATTATACATTTGGTTAGAAATACTGGTGAGCCCACTAATTTTATGGACATAAATTACGACATATCCATAAATTACGACATATCAATAAATTAGGACATATCCTAGAGTATAGACCGCAGTTTGGACACAGGTGAGAGGTTTATACACTGTAGTGTTGTTTGGCTCAATATCCGACTAAACTACAAGCTGTGTGGTTTGTAGGTACAGATCATTAAATTGTGTATAGAAACAATGGGCCACATTATACAAGCGTTCAACATCGTGTCTATACATACACGGTTTTGTACGCAAGGTATTTCAATTCCTTATAATTTATTAGCACTAAAGCAGTGTTTCCGTGTACGCGTATATGCGGATAAATAGCTCCTTTATCTTTGTAGCTGTGGTGACCTTGTGTCCGTCAGCCTATATACGTTTATATGCTTATCGATGCTTGAAAATTTCCACATAAGCTTTAAGCTGTAAATGCTTAAATGTGTGAAAAATCGCTCATATTTTTTTGTTACTGTGGTATTTGGTTTAAACAATATTTTATTGCAAAACAAAGCAATGAGGATTGAAAAACTGCCCTATATCAATTCCTCTCCTCTACTGTGGTATTTCGATTTATCCGTCGGTGAATATCCGTTTGTGCGCATGCACTCAAATGAAGGCAAGGATGCAGTCCCGCACGTGCGACTTTCTGAGCAGACGACTGTGGTTCAAGAAACATAAACGCGCACACAACTTACCATTACGCACTGACATGAGCACGTTTATACTCTCCTATGCTAGCTTTCAAGACATCTCTACACCTCCCCCCTACACCTCCCCCCCCCCCCCCACACACACACACTCAGGCGTACATCCTATGCAAGGTATAACGGCAATCCTGAACAGAACTCATAAGTATTTTTGTATTATTATAGCTAATATGAATAAGGCGGTTTGTATAACTGTACCAATTAGAATAAGAAAGTATATCATGTGTGCGTCTCGCTATAAGATTTTACCCTTAATCAGGATAAAAAAGGGTTAGAATTATACTCTAATAATTTGACATGTATCGAGATAGGCCTAATCCGAGTACACAATGCTAAGCTTGCAGTCGGTTATCGTTAAAACTATTAGCTGATATATAAATTGATCCATTTAATCCTAATTTTCTAAAAGTAAAGGAAAGCATGCTACGGGAGCCCTCCAGAAAGCCTTGCATCGAAAGATACTCGTGAGAATTCGCGCTTTAAATCAAGTAAACCCAGACACTAACACTTGCGCCTTTCACGGCAGACGACAGAAGTTCATGAAGCATAACCACGAGTACACATAACATATCATTACGCATTTGATGTGCCAATCCAGCGTATGGTACTTAGGAGAATTCGTACCCACAATGTAGTTCCAAAGTGGCTCAATTAAAGCCTATCTTTTCTTGTCGTGTGTTACAGTGGACCCCCTGGGTAGCTCTCGTTGACTTTCAATGTCCAGACTAGATCTATAGACAGCCCAGCAGAGGGGAACATCATATATCATATGTTACTGTATGCCAGCGTTTATTAATATATTTATGTGCAGATAAATCTGGTGAAGCAAACTTGCATGTACAACATACACATGACAAGTTAAAATGCCCATATACTGGTGCAAAATATTGTCATGGGGCCAAGGTAGTTTATATTTCAAATACCTATAGATTGGATTTTGTATTTAGTTTGACGAGTACAGTGTGTAGGTCATAAATGCAACTAATTTCACCTGTGCTTGATATAATGGAATAAATACATTATAGAAATACTGTCCTTTATTTGAATTTCAAAGATTCCATTCTCACAGACGGTCCGAATTCTAATCCGCACATCCCAGTTGTACCTATAAAGACCAGTCAGCCAAAGAGCTTGTTGTTATATTGAGACAATTAATGATGCAGTTCCAGATTCTGTCATGTAAATAACTGGTTGCATGTATATCTAGTAACAGAAAGGCATGTTTCAGCAACAGTCTTGTCATTGTCAAAATATGAACCGGCATCCCTGTCTATCCTACTCTCATCCCTCTCTATACTGTCATCCCTGTCTATCCTACTCTCATCCCTCTGTACTGTCATCCCTGTCTATCCTACTCTCATCCCTCTCTATACTGTCATCCCTCTCTATCCTACTGTCATCCCTCTCTATACTGTCATCCCTGTCTATCCTACTCTCATCCCTCTCTATACTGTCATCCCTGTCTATCCTACTGTCATCCCTCTCTATCCTACTCTCATCCCTCTCTATCCTAATGTCATCCCTCTCTATCCTACTGTCATCCCTCTCTATCCTACGCTCATCCCCCTCTATCCTACGCTCATCATATCTTCATTTGACCTGTACAATAAATGTTCCATTCAACACATCATGCATTTTGACATTCGCGAGCAAGGTGCAAATCAAGCAAATGCACATGTATATTTTGCAGCATATCTTGCGGTCGGCATTTTAACTAACAATCCAACGTGTACCCCACTATGAGTATACCTTACCACCCAGGGATGTCCCTGTGGGCTGCTCTCTGAACGATTCATTGGAGAAGAAGCAAACTATATGTACATGTATATTAGGATGGAGTGGCGCTGTCTCTCATCAGGGTTTAAACCACTTCTATAGACAGGAAGTGTGGGTCATGTGGCCCATGGTTCGAGAGTACCAGGACAGTGTCCGTCGTGTCATGTTTGTACTGCGGGCCTTTCATCGGATGGTTCCATTCAGAATTCTGAAGGCTAGTTTTGACCCTTGGAATCTATGGGCAATCGTCGTTAGCTGGCGAGGTGTCATGTTCACTAGGCCACACACGATCCGGTTAAATGACACTGCTGACAAGCACTCTATCACCTACTTTGATTTTTGCTGACCTCAGCAATATGATAATATAATAGTAAACATCTATTTAGCGAAGATTAGGCCTTCGATCGCTATCGCGTCTCTGTCCACATGAATGGTCTTCAGTACTTTATGTGTAATATAATTACAAATATGCACAAAAGGGTATCAAAGGGTACCTCTTCACCATTTCCAGAATGAAGTCTGTATGGCAATAATGTACAACAAGGATACGCATATCAAACTTGTCCACTTAAGAATCGCTTACACCCAGACTACGGTTCCCCTTGTATTGCGCTCACAAAATTATCTAAGATTATATTCGGACTTTAAAGGTCCAATTACTTTAGAATATGTGCACCATTTTACCCTGTGACACCAATGGGGTTCTAGTATGATATTCTAATTTACATGCGCTTACCCTCTTAACAATGATTTAATGAAAACTATGCATTGATTTCGTTGCATGCTGTGGTGGTGGTTAAATTCGGGGTAACGTGTTTAGCTGTAAAATAATTTGAGTAATGCTTGTTTTTCTTCCTCTGTATTTCGCTGTTTACAGACAACTGAAACGGTATGGCTGATAGATTACTACAGAAAATTGTTGCAAATTTTGCTCCTGCATTGTTATTTTTATCATAACCATTATTACCATTATCACCGTTTATGGAAAATATATTACCCTGGTTTCAGTTATTATATAATAAGGAGGTTTTCCATTTATGTTTCTCCTATTTAAGGCCGCTCCTACCTTTCACCTGCCACATCAACATAACGATGACGTCACAGCTACTGCCAAATTAGAAGACTCAGGGACGCTAGTAAGTTACATAAGATTTGTACCACGTCTATATTGTAATTTTATAGGTACATACACGTATATCTTGATTTATAAGAACGTAGAGAGGTGGACTTAGTTTAAATATTTCAGGTGGGAAGCACTGATAAGGCTGGGTGTCCATTATTTCGTCGAGAACATTTTTTCTTTCAAAATACAATATAAAATCGTAAAGTGAGACAGAGAAAAAACAATTATGGTATTCTTGATTTTATAGCATGATATTATAACGTGTGAATAACATGATAACCATGAATTGAAAGTTTATTAAGGCATCATATATGTAATACTTACGATGTCAAAAACGGTTTTTATAGGATTGCCCTCACAAGTGTGTTATTTCCCCTTTTCAATAGAATCCATTGCCGGACACAGAGATGATAGACGATATATGGTTGACTTCGGACGAGGCCGCTCTCGTCAGGGATGAAATGGATCAAGATCAACAGTATCACAGAAAACGGCAAAAAAGGAAGGCAATCAACTTTAAAAAACAAAGCCATAAAATGTGGGAGCTGCCAATTCTTTACAAGTTCGACGGCTCGCATAGTAGGTTTAATTTACCCATTTTAAATTCACTATATATCCATTAATTTATTGTTTTAGGCGATGACCAGTCAACCCAATATGCTTTTTGAGCATTCCATTGGCGATATATTCCTAAGGTTGTTTCATTTTGTTTATATTTTCCAAAATAAATTAACATTTAATGATGAAAACATACCGAAATATGCAGTGTGTATATGTTAACATGTTAACATATGTCTAGTATATTACACCTCTTACCTGAGCATAACCATCGAGTTGTTTATTAATTTTATGTAACTCGTTGATTTTAGGCAGCAGCCAAAAGGCGGTAATCCGCAAAGCGTTTGAGGAATGGGAAGATAAAACCTGTATCCGTTTTGCTGAAATTGATAAAATTCCATCTGATACGTACCTGCTGGTCACAAAGTCACTCGGAAGAGGGTGAGTACAAGTCTACATTTGCTTTAAATGAGGCTGGTGTCCAGGAACTTTATGTTTACGCTGAGCCAATATCGTCAGGCGATAAAAAAACTTTTGTTAAGATTAAAATAGCATATTTCTCTCGTTAAGATAAAGTATAATTTTTCTTATTATGAATGACATCCTGCATTTGCAGTAATACAACTTGTAGAAATATATTCAAGTCATGGTACAAATTTCAGTCTGGTACAGTCGGCAGTGGCACCGGTATTGTTGGCAATTGTGATTTGTACCAGTACAATATAGTCGAGTTAGCGTTTGTACTGGTATATATGCCAATCTTATTGATACAAATGACAATCGGGGTCTGTAATGGTACGATTGCTAACTGAACCTAAGGGTTCTGTATCACACTGTGATGTGGAGTTTGAAACTACTCATCTACAACTGTTTGTCATTGATATTATTAATTAAGTCTCCTACAAACTGTCAAATTATGATTTCAGGTGCGCGTCGTGGGTCGGAAGACAAGAGGACAGGCTGGGACAGTCGATCAATCTGGGATCCAGGTGTTTATACACAGTGCGTAATGAAGCATTAATCTATTCATGAACGTACAAAAAAAATAACGTAAAGCTTTATCATCGCATAATTGTTCATTCAGGAAAAAATATCACAGTTCATATAAATTGCACTTCTGATTTTAACATGAAACTAGTTTTTTTAATTGCTGCAAACATGATATTTTTTTCTTTACAGGCGGGTTCGTCCCTGCACGAGATCGGTCACGTGCTCGGACTGTGGCACGAGCACCAACGTCCAGACAGAGACCAGTTCGTGAATATTCTCTGGAATAATATTTTCAAGGGATATCGCTACCATTTCGCCAAAGAGCCAGCCACCTACATCGACGCCCATGGTGTCAGCTATGATTACACCTCAATAATGCACTATAATTCAAAGGTAAAACTCCGATGACCGAAAAATTATTTTGAAATATGTTAATATTTAATTAAATTTTGAATACTGCAAATATGTTCATACCTTTAATTCATGAAACAGAATTACACTAAGTATTATATCTTGTGTAATATCAGAACTGACCAGTGTTTTTGCTGTAAGACATATTTTAGTCAACAGGGAGCTTCGATCCTAAGTTTCTTTCAAGCTCTCGGAAAAGTTTTTCCTGGATAGAAATAGTAGTTTACTTTTTCATCCAGTTATTAAGTTAATTTAGTCTACGGCATCCCATGGCTTTCATGGTCTGCCGCATGAGGCGCTTCGTCTCTTGCTCGTGATGTCTCGATGTGACAGTATTAACTATTATCAAGCAGGACAACTGGGCTATAGTTTGTGTCTGTCTTGCCTCTAATAAACCATATTCATTTGTGGTACTTTACTTGCCTGCCTTGAAACTGTCTGGGGTAGATACATCTGTCTTAGGTTTCTCACCCCCTCATCCCGACGAATTAAAACTTTTCTTTGAATGAAGGGTTGGAGTAAACTAGGGTTGTCACGATACATTAATTCACGATACTTATACATCCTGTTGCCTCGCTCACGGTACGATATATACACTATATGGAGAATATAAGGTATATTTTAGCTCGACCAATTTCCTTCTGGTTTATCGAATAAAACAAACCCCCTTCATTAAAATATATTTCAACTAAAGAAACTTAATTGTTTCACAACTAGAAATATGCATTCTCAGCAATACAGACCCACGCCATGCGGGCGGTCCTTAATGTGGTGTACTCCGCATCCCGCGTTTTGATTCACTTATTGGCCCACATTCCCAGGTTCATTGGTGCATATGTTCCCAATCTAGTGTTTCCATTCACTTATTTGGCCCATATTCTAAATGTTTATTCGGCAAATTATATATGAATGTAGATGTTTATATATTCCCGGAATTTCTCACATGATCCATATCATGAGCCGGAATCACACCAAAATATAATTAATTCATTAGCCCATTCCCAAGGTGTCCGTACGCTCCCGAGGCAGCGGAAATCTGGCGCTTCTAAAGAAGCAACTGATTTTCACGCTGCCAGCTTTGACCGTTTATGATATATTTAGACACCAGATGGCGGTTCGTTGTCCGCTGAAATAAACGTGCGTATGATGTGACAAGCAGCCAATCAGATGCCAATAAACAAACACTCGACAGGCATCCTGGCTCCGCCTATTGCTGCGCTTCAAGCGCCACTTGATGAGTTTCCGGTCGAATTTAAATTACTCCCTCTGCATTCTCGCATCGTCGACCGATTCGATTATGACATTATGACTGTGTTAGCGTAGCCATGTATCTGTTGTCTGCAGAACTGAAACAAGCCGGCGAGGTGTGCACGCAGCCTTTGTTGTTACATTTCGTTTGAATTACAGCTCACCGGCCGAGCATCCTTTGTGCCCAAGGCCCTAAGCAAACCACGTCAGGGGCAATTCTCTCTGAGCCTGTGGCCTGTTGAGACGGTTACGCGGGGCTATGAGCTGTCACTCAAAAGGAAATAAACATGATTGGCTCCGTGTATTCCTCGCTTGGCTTTGTCTTCCAGCACAAGGTCTCATCTGATTGGACAATAATACAGTGCTCCCCTCTGGTGTAGCAATTCAGGATACGAGGTCATAACAAACAGCGCCTTACGATATAGGTAGTAGCCCTATAGGCAAAGCGCTGTGTAAAGAGCGTAAGGTGTCCGAAACATTTCATGGGATTCCGTTCGGGAATGCGTGAACAAACAAACACACACACACACACACACACAAACGGGAATGAACGCATATCCTGGGTTGATAAACATTTTCAACATAGTTTCTATGCGGGCCATTTGACGATAGTTATATAATATTTGACTTTTTACCACGTGTCACGGTGCACGCAGCTATAGAATACAGAATGGTATATTGGTATGTGAATATAATTCACACTATATACATCTGTGTCTTCATCAGGCTGGAACCAGCAACAATCTAGAAACTATCCAGACTAAGAACCCGCTTCACCAGCGGAGTATAGGCCAGCGGCTTGAGCTGTCTTTCCTGGATGCTAAGATCATTAACTTGGCTTACTGTAACGGTAAGTGGTCCCGGTCTCTGCGGCCCCGAGATACTGATATGTCATGATTTGTCGGTTCACCTGTGTTTAAGATGTGACCGCAAACCCAACCGAACTGCGGCCTTTTTTGTCTAGAATATTCTATTTGATGCACGTCTTACTCCAACTTCACATAAAAGTAATGGATACATTAAGTACCATTTTCGTGAAGGTGTAATTGATTCCAATTTCGTGATTATTAATTACAAACAGATTCCTGCCAGACGTCTCAGCTGCCACGACCTTGTCTACACGGCGGTTACCAAGATCCAAACAGATGTGGAAGCTGCCGCTGCCCCGATGGATTTGCTGGAGTATACTGTGAAGCAGTGGCACCATCGAGTCAAGGTAACCCCTTAAGAACTGATGAAATCTAATAGTAAAGTCCCGGTTATTGGTTCATCGTTATTGCTTAAGTAGTACCTTCAATATACTGCTATGAAACTTAAATTTTAGATTTCAATTTCGTAAATGCATTATGGAGTAATTTCATAAAGACGTTACCATTAAGGTTTACGATCACTTGGTTTTCACAGAGCCCTGCGGGGGAGAAATCGTTTTGAAATCGACTGAAGATAGTCACGTGATCTCATCACCTGGATACACATCCGGGAAACCATACCAAACTGGTCAGCGCTGTCACTGGCGAGTAAAGGTACGTACTCAATCAATTTATTTCTGCAAAATACATGCCTTTATATTCATTTCAAGGAGAAATAATTAAACTTCAGTCAAAACAGGAGAGATAATATGAGTTATAACCTTCCACGGTTAGTATTTGGAATCTTCTCTTAAACAGTAGGCCTAAACAGTACTCACAAATTGGCTGTCTAATAACTAGAATGACGCAGCGCTTAGTAAAATGCATAACTTCGCGGAGCCAAACCCGTCATATACATCAAATGATTATGAAGTCTTCCCTGACCCGTATATGTCTCTCAAGTCCAACCTATCAATAAAGTTTAAATCGGTAACGGCAGGCGATATTTGTGCCTTGTCATAGATCACTGATCGACAGGGGGGAAACAGTTTTTGAGAATAGGGAGGGTGTTGGGGGCAGGCATAGAAAGGGAGGGTAAGGGGGGGGGGGGGGGGGGGGGGGGCAATTCACGTTATGTAGAAAATCTAGGCTTGATGGCGCAATCCGTGGATAGTTAAAAATACATTATGATGCGAAGTCCGGCTCTGTCTTTCGGTATTAAGCGCTTATTGTTCCATCTTTTATAGAACGCCCCCCCCCCCCCCCACTTCAATCCGACCCTGATCGACATTCATTGTCTTGTCACAATAAATGGTTATTATTTACATATTTGACTTATTATCTTTATTAACACTGAAAGCGAAACGTTCACATTTCATATATTCTTGCAGGCCCCAGCGGGTTACCGGCCTGCTCTCCAGTTCCTCGGATCGTTCGGAGTCTTCTGCCGCGTCAGTTCTAAAACCTGTTACCACTGGGTAGAAGTAAAATACGGCAAGGAATTCTCTCGCCCTGGCGCCAGGTTAGTTAAAGCTCTTGTATATTTAGACAAATAACATTATTTTTATACCATTTCACCGTTTGTACGCTTTATATGTAGATTTCTGCCATAATGATATTTTTTTAGATATATATGTTAAAAGTCTCTGCAAGTTTTAATTCAGTATATCAGTATCAATATATTTCTAGGAAAAATCACTTCATCGCTTAATTGATACATATATATATAAATAAACAAACTGTTATTCTAGTTACTTTTTTTCAGATGTCATCCGGCAAATTACCAGTTTTGTCTTTTTATAAATGAATTGTCAAGTAATAAACAGCCTTTCAGGCATTTTTTCCCGATTGTTCATACCTTTTTTGTGTTTCATCCGGAAATAAGAAACAAGCACTTATAAATTCGACTAAACTTTCTTAGGCTACACACTTTGCACTCATTGACACGGCTGCGTGTATACGTATCAGAACATGCTTTGTTGTGTCATATTGTTCAAAAACTTCACAATGTTTAAATTTTATGGCCATTTTCTTTCACGTTTATGTCCCTGAATAAAGGTCTCAGAAGAGATAACGAGCCCTTGATAGTTTAGGGCTATTTAACAAGACGATATGTATCCAAAAGATGGAACAGATAGATGATTATAGAGATAATGACCTCTCGAGAGGTCTAGTTTTGTTAGTCATGAATCCCAGAAGTCCAAAAGGTGGTACAAATAGGTCATTAAAAATAATGGCCACTTGAGGCGTAACGATTATTTACCAATCATGGCCCTGTCCAGAAGAAAACACGATCAAGTAGCACCATATGCTCTTAATCCATATCCGTACAATTCAACCTCGCTAAAGTATTCTCAAAGTAAGAGTAAAGTTTCTCATAATCCGAAGCAAACGGATTCTTATATATTTTTTTACAAACTTCCGCATAGGTTTCAGAGTAAATCCAGGCTACATTCACGAGCTAGGAGACGTGAAGCGTGTTAAAGCATAGGAAAGAAGCCCTAAGAGATATAAATGATGATATTACGAACAATTATTTCATAATATATAAAGCTGACCGTCTCGTGTGCCTGAATGTAAGTTACCGAGCTGATAAACGCAAAAACATGAAAATAAAGCCTGGTGAAACACTGTACATTATTGATATTACTATCTACATGTCATGTATTAAACCGAGGACATCATGACAATCATCTGTCACGTGACTGGTGACCTTTCACCTCATGCGCTCCTTATATTTGTAAATGGTGACAGATGTAGCGGGAACTTAATTGTCCCGATGTCTTTCTTTGTCTGACCATATCATCTAACATGCGCACCGTATGACCCCGCAGTGCACCTGTAAGCGTTATTCATGTGAAGGTTTTCAGAGTCAGATAAGGTCAATGGATCTCATAACAAAGCCGACATTTAATCACTGAAACATCTGGTCTGAATATGATTCATGGGCCAGACAAAGTGTTTCTTGAACAAAATGAGTGTAGGATAAATGATTAATAGTGTGTGTCAATATGTCCACACTCACCAACCATATTATATAACATCATCCGACTTCTGCCATGCACATGATACTATATGCTACGTAATGCAGCCGTTGTACTACATAACGCAGAAGACATTATATAAGGCCAAAATAAAAAAAAGGTATGGTTCTCAGGCACTTTTTTTCAGAAATCAATGCGGGCGGGCGCTTTTTTTATTTTAAGTTTTTTGGTATGTTTCGACAAAAATGTCAAATGATAAGGGAAAAGCATGAAAATAACAGTTTTATTTTGCTAAATTAGTAAAAGCACTACACAACCAAAGAAATTGTATGGTTTATCTTCTTGAAAGAAATGTCAGAGCTGCAGCAGCTCAAAATTGGAAAGTTTCTTTCGAAAACCAAAATAAAAATTTTTGATGCGGGGGTTTAAAATTGATGCGGGCGGTGCCTGAGAACCATACCTTTAATTTTTTTTGGCCTAACCAAACCGTTTATACAGCAGAACGCGACCGTTTTATATCAGAAAGCATCCATTAGGCTACATACCGCCGTTATATTACAAAGAGCAGCTACATACCGCAGCCGTTACATACAAAACACAACGTTATATTACACAACACAGTCATTATATTACATACCGCAGTCGTTATATTACATGACGCAGCCGTTATATTACAAAACGCAGCCGTAATATTACATACCACAGCCGTTATATTACATACCGCAGCCGTTATATTACATGACGCAGCCGTTATATTACATAACACAGCCGTTAATATACGAAACACAGCCGTTATACCACACAGACCATCCGTATGTACATAATGCAGTCGTTATACCACATAAGAAACCATATGTGCTTGTCTCAACCTAGGTTCTGCTGCAAGGACGGACCGTCGGAGGCTCTGGAGGCGGAGGGTGACGAGCTGGTCGTGATATTCCGTGCTGACTACAAATATTCATCCTACGTGGAGCGAGTCGGTTTCCAGGCTAGACTGTATGTAGGTAAGGTGCCAGCTGCTAGATTAACCTGCATCTTTTTCACTCCAGATTCACAGTGAAGGTACTTTAAATCATGTGAGGAGCAGCTAGGGCTCTCAATGTTTTTGCCGACATCACTTTAACTACAGTATTAACGCCTTCGCATTGAAAATGGTTTCAAATGTTTTTCATTTGCAATACCAAAGTTATAATGGGCTAATAATTTCCAAACTTATTAAATAGGGGGGCATTATGTTAACGCATGTATCATATTCGACCTATTTTAGCGTTTGTTTAAAATCAGTATGTCATGACTGAGTTAGGTCGCTGGTATGATAATACTCTGATACTTGCCAAATCTTAGTATTTAATTGATTAAGTGTGACCAAAAGCTGATAGACACAACATATTGTTTTCTGAAAATTAGCAGGAAGAGGGAAAACTGAGAAACCAGCCGAAACCACCGTCCCAACGCCCGCTTCAGAAGTCACCAGCGATGACACAACTAGCGCCCCCTCAAGGACAGAGACGGAACTACCAATGCAAACTACTTTAACTGCCAGAGAGTCAACTTTTACATCTAGTCATACATATACAGGTAAACGTCTCATGTGATGGCTGTCTCTTTATAAAATATATGAGAAAATTATTACGAGCATATCACTGCCATAATATATATATATATATATATATGATGACAATAACTGTTTTTTTGTCTAAATGATTCTTCAACTTACGAGTCCAAAGTTTTTTCTTTCAGTATTTATTGTATTTATTCTGCTTTTTTTTTACTTCTTACCTTGGAAATGATCATGAATTTATTATTAATGTGGAATATCTTCTTTGAACTGCGTGTATTCAACAAGTGTAAAGCAGTATTTTCTATTAGTTTTCCTGCCTGTATGATAAATTGTCAGCATTCATTGTATTTATTCAACTCCTTTTTTTCTTTTAATTTTTCTGTCTATATAATAATGTGTCAGTATATGTCTGCATTTATTCTTAAAATGCAATATTTGTTATGTTTTTGTTGAGTTTTTTTATGCTTTGTTCTACCATTCTTACAAGGGATTAGGTTGTTTTCCCTGTGGAAAATATTCTTTGCATTTCATGTTTTTAAAATATATTAAACAGTATTATGTTTTAGTAATTCTTTCTAACTAACAATCTTTCAATATTTATTGTATTAATTCTACTGTTTTTCTCCTCTTCTTATAAAATAAATGGTGATGAAATAATTATCAATGTAGGAGATCATCTTTGCATTTCAACATGTATAAAGCAGCGTTTACATAATGATTGTTCAACATTTATTTTATTATTATACTACTGCATTCTTTCTGCTGTTTTGTTCCTATTCTTAAAACTAATGATGGGCCTATCTTCAATGTTGAAGATCTTTGTATTTCATAGGTATTAAACATCTTAATTCATTCTTTAGATTTCATAAATATTAAATTATGGCAAAGGTTTGGGTTATAATCTTGTGTTTAAAACTCGAGATATCCTAAGATATAGTTTGGTACAAGTCTATAAATAAATAAAAAAAATCAAGAGAAAACACAAGACCAGTATATATATAAAAATAAAAAAAGACCCCTAAATACATTTTACTTAGACAGTGTTTATAGGGTAAACAGGAAATAAAAATTAAGAAAAAAATGATATCCACAGGAATACAAGACTGAAAAAAGGTAAAAAAATAATGAGGTTTAAAGTGTATTCAGTTTATACCTGATGGAGAGGGTTGAAAAATAAGTGTTTTATCATAAATTTATGTAGATTTTAGAATTTCTTATTTCACTATACTGGCAGTCAATGAAACGCCTGCCTGCGTAAACAGATAGGTACAAAGCAGTAAATAATGTTGGGTTATCAGTGTTTTCTCGAAAGAATCTAGTGACATTAAAGAATGTTTCAAATGTTTTACTTGTATGTTTTTTTCTTATCGTTCATTGGATACGATATGTAACTTCAAATGTTTATCAACGTAAATTATTTTGTCTAAAACGACTACCTTGTTATTTAGTGTAATTTGTTGATTGTTTAAGTTGATTGCATAGATTTATCTCATGCTTCATAACATAATCATAATGAAATTTAGTACAATAAGTGGTCTGCAGTGTCAAAATAAAATATCTTATTATTTTCATGAAAGTTTCAATATAGTTGTAATGTGTACAAGCCTGCATATTTTAGCCATATAGGCGAGATATTAGGTAAAATCTTTATTCTTAACTGTTCATTGGAAGCTCCGTTTTACTACTGTTTCATTACGATGACTAACATCATGTGGTTCACAATATGTAGAGAATGTTGTAAGTAAGTTTGTCTGGTCGACCATAGATATCACGAGATATGGCTTATGTAGACTGGCCCAGTCGATGCAGTGGTTAAAACATGATTCCTCCCACATCAGCGCCTGTTTACCCTTGCTGTGTTGCAACGCTTAGAACAAGTTGTTATATAACTAGATAACGGCTCTCTGGGCGACTATTTGATCGACTGGTAAACTCCACCGGTTATGAGACGGTCAGCGCCACACATGACAGCGTCGCTGAACTAAGGTATTTTCCAGTGACGTCAGCGGTAATTGGTGGTCTTTCCCAAAACTGTTTTCCCAAAACCAACATGGAACCTTCAGTCATCGCCTATTGCCGGCTTTCAGTTTTCTTGCTAATATTCCAATTTAATCAGGCATACTATATTAGGCCCTCGCCTATGTTTCGGCCTAAAAATTTGTATGACTATCCATCTTGAATAGCTTTCTCGTACACATGACAGGTGGCGCCACAAAAAATCACATATTCGTAGAATACATCCTTTCATTTTTCTCAGGATTGGTTCGACGTATCCGCCTGAAATTGTGCATGTACATAGATCTTGGATACCTAAGTCTCGTATACTAGACTTGTGACGCCACGTTTTTGCACAGCGTCCATCAATTACTGTGTTGGGTGGAAATTCTATCTCAGGACTGGCTGGTTGTATCAGACTTAAAGTTTGCATATTCATCCATCTTGGACAGCTTTGTTGTAGACAAGAATGGTAGCGCCACCTACAATAAAGTATTCGTAGAGTACATCCATGCATTTATCTCAGGAGTGGTTCGATGTATCAGCCTGATCTTTTGCATTTCCATAGATCATGGATTGTTTTGACATATACCCCATCTTGTGTAGCTTTCTCCTACGCAAGACTCGTGGCGCTTCCTGCAAGCCACAATGACAAAAAATCTAATTCTCACGAAAGACTAGTGTTTCTTACATGGTTAGCATTACACATTCAGGAAAAATCAGAATAACATGTATTGGAAGCTTTAAGTCATTTCTACATGCTGTTTGAGACGTCACACTTGAACCACGCAGTCAAATGGTAGCTATGAATACACGACTTGGTAGGAATTTTCCTGGACTGGTAGGCCTACTTGAGTCGTGATGCCAGTCATACGAAGAACTGCATGGCAGTGGTCGTCCATTCGGTAACATCGATATCGTTGTGCACAGGAAGTAATCGACAAATGAGAAATTAAGTATAAAGGATTTTTACATACCCACGCGTTAATTTGATCCCTGTGGTAACCGCCATCCATTTCCTGTGCTATCTGGACATACCAGCAGCCAGATATATTTACAAATATGCTTTGTTATACCAAGTTTTATTCCCCCACATGCTTGGTGTTGTTAGAAAGAACACAATCACAAGTTACGGGTGGTTTTGTTTATTTTAAGTAACAGGCTGAGGCGTCAAAGATGACGAAACAATTTGCATCCTCATCCCAGTGCGGTTCTCGAAGACAAATCGCAACTCTGACATCTCCATAGACTCTTTTATGTCAGAGGAACAAAACGTCGCTAGTCACGTGCATCTGGCTTGGCCCAAACCGAGCGGAGTTTGACTGTAGACCCTGTATAGGTACTGCTGGCTGAGTGAAGGGGAAGGGCATCCCCCGTTGCTAAAAGTGGGGGTGGAATGTATACCCAAATCCCCCACTCTATCGACGCCCTTTACTCTTGCTATAGTTTTGGGAGCCATTATTGGTTTAGATACTTATTTTCCAGTATCTTGTGCCAACTACGACACGTACCTTCCGCTCTTGGATTCTCATAGGAAATGCGTTGGCGGTGCCGCCTGCTTTGGCAAGGAAGTCCCTTGTCCTACTCAACTAATGCTCACTGGTAAAAGTCTACTTGAACTGAATATCATTCAAATGTAGTGGAAAGGGAGGCATTACTTCCCCTTTCTTCTATCAGTTAAACATGGGCAAAAACATAATCTAGGCGAGCCTAAGCAAGCCGTTTAATAAATCCTCCCCAGACCTTCTTATCTTCACAGCGTAAATCTCGTGACTTTTATATCATTTGAGCCACCTGTTCACTGTTCTAATACAGAACGTCGGATGCTCAAGCCTGAGTCCTCTCCTGTAGTTGGCCCTATACTCACCGTCTTCCTGTTCCTCATGGTACTTCCATGCATGGTTCCGCCTCCGCCAGGTATTAGGGAAACCATCCTTACAGATGCCGGTTGATATGAATTTCTGGTTACAGGAATTGGCCACTGCATTATCAACACATCGTGAAGCAGTTGTTCCTGGGACAACTGGAAAGAGAGGTTTTCCTTGAGGAGTTTAATATCAGTCTCCTTCATGGCTTGTTGTGGTTTCCTTAAATGTTGCTACCTTTGAGATCGATTGCCCTACACTAAGCCCCCACTATCATACTCGAACAAATGGGAGTTTGGCTTTCCTCCGCCGTCACCGAAGGCTCCGTGGACAGGGACATAGAAATAGTCAACGTCTGTCTGTGTGAAATATGGTATTAGCGCAAAAAACATGAAAACAATTTGAGGCACTATCATCATACTCGCACCATTGATGCACCACAGGAGGGGCCAGGTAAAAGTTATATCTATGGTTATTCTTATAGTCAGACTGTCACAAGAGCCGTGTAGTTACCCATGATGAACGATCCCCTCATAGACTGTCTAAGCCATTAGTCACACACAAGCAAAATTTAACTCGAGAAAAATTCTCATATAACTTTTTTTTACTGAATGTCCCGTATCGACGAGCTTTGTTGTCCTTGGACGGCTTGTTTTAAACCAAATGTTACTTCTCATTGGTTATTTATGGTCGACCGAAATACTAGTAACCTGCCGACTGAATGTTCTGTAACTTGAATCAAAGAACATATCATTTCTACCTTATGTAATTCATGCATCTGGAATATGTTCAATTTGATTATTAAAAACAACAGTCTTTTCATTCAATCCACCTTAAGTTTATGGAAAATAGTTTCTACACGTTTGAAAGTATTTCTGGAGAAAAAGAGGGTTTAACAGGGAAACGTTTGATGTTTCAGCTTCTCCTTGAATACTGTATTCTCTTTTTTTAGGATTATTCCACTGTCATATGTACAGTTATTTACTTTCTGGCACAATAGTCCGCTCGCCATTGAGTGTTCATCGGTTTTTAGCTCAACTGACTGAAGGTCTATCGAGTTGAGGCGGTCATCATAGCTTTTGTCCGCCACTTTTGGTGGTGCGCCCCATGTCTACCTAATTTCTATATGCGATCCAAAATGATTATTTTAATTTTTCAATACAAGCTGTAAGATATTAACCCCTCAGCTTTAATGTCATGGTTTACTGTGCGCATTATCTCAAGAACCGTTCAGTCTGTTGCTACGACATGTTATGAAATAAGTGATCCGTATAGGAGGATGTATGCAATTTAAAATTAATCCAGTAAAAAAAATCTAGTTTTTCCGCCAAGTTGTATTCTCATATTTACATTATCCTTAGAACCGTTCGAGCCATGGTGATTGGTCAATGGGGCATGTTAGCCACAGAATGCCAGTTCGGTATCAAATCCAATTTGGTCGCCGAGATGCAATCTCAAATCACATTTCACTCGTATTATCCCGAGAATTATTCTATAACTGCCAAATTTTGAATGGCTATCAAATTTTCAATCCCGCTAGAAATCCAATATGGCCGCAACGCAGCAATCTCTGAATTCGTATAAGGGCACAATATCTCTAGAACTCAGCCACCAGACAACGATCATACATTTCCTTTCGCATGTATTATCTGAAAAGCTGTTAAGCCTTTGTCGTCAATGTTATGTTTCCTTTTGATTGGGCCCGTTGAGAGGATATATGCTTTTAAATTCAAACCCATTATATATCTAATGTGGCAGTCAGACAGCAATCTTGGAAACCATAGGCAGAGCTATGTCCAGTTATAGGATCTTTATAGTTCTATCACATAATTTTTCTTAAATATGCCAGGAATGGCTGGTTTTTTGTACACATTGTACAGATATATTTAACATGTGAAAAATGACCATGTGCATGTAAGCTACCTATACCCCCACCTGTGTAAACATATTTTCTGTGATCCAAACTGGTTCATTCCACTTTTCCATTGAGAACACAATTTCCTGTTATAATCATGGTTAACGTTCCAAAGAGCAGGGAAAATAAAATGCGTATGCAAAGACGCCAATTTAACCTGTTTTCTCTCAGCAAAATGATTATTTTCAATTATTCGTATGCAAGTCAGAAAGTATTAACACGAAGCTTTTTTTTTCATTTCTTATTTATCAAAATGAGATCATTGTGATCTATATAAGTGACTGGTATGACCATGAGTAGTGTATAAGGTTCAGCTGAGCGTCATGGTTCTTGGGCCACTTGTTGGTGATAATTATGATGTGCTCATATGTTTGTTCAACATGCGACAAAGACAGAAAATGAAATACCTCAAACAAAAAAAAGCCTTGGTTACTTTTGGCAAATTGTCGTGACAGAATCAAATGCTTTCTGAGATTTAAACTGACTGTTTCACTCAAATGTTTTGAAACGTATGATGGTTTTCTTCTAAACAATTACAAATGTGTCTGACAGGCACTTCTTAACATAATCAATGGTTTAAACTATTCATCTCTGGAAAGTGGTTGGCATTTCGAAGAGCAAAGGAATATAGACCGGTTGCAATTTAAGCCGGGCAACCTGGAGTTACACCTGTGATGCAATTGTCATGAGATCGGGGTATTTTAATACCTTTTTCAGATACGTTGAATTTTAATTTCTGTTATCTTTCGTTCTTTCAGAAGCTGTAACCAAAGAAACAAATTCTAATACTGGTAAGTTTTGCTATAAGTAACAAATATACAGAATGATTGGTAAACAGAGGTTAACATTCTATGTCTATCTGACTTGATATTGGAGATAAGACTGTGACAGTGCTGTCCAAGAACAGTCCAATTGACTGGTTATTGACGTGTTAATTACACTTAGAGACAAAATCACATCTAGCTATTCAGATACAAAACGGATGTACGATGAACAAGAAGTGTTAGTTTTTCCACAAGAGAGGTTCTGGGAAGATGTACAGAAGTTTCATAGAAATACAATTATGTTCAGAGTTATTGTACTTGCACCGGGGGGGGGGGGGGGAAGCATACATTTTTCCCTCTTGGTTTGTTGGCTTGTCTGTCAGAAACTTTTCGCGAAATGTTCTAAGCAGATTTTAATGGAAATTTGTGAAGGGTTGTTTGGAGTAACACCACAGAAATAATCCATTAAATATTATGATAAAATCTGAGTCATCATAAAAAATCTTTAGTTTAAAGAATTCTAACCAAGTTTGACATAGGCTATTTCTTTATTGACTGGAAGAACGCTCCATTCATATGTATTAGGGCCAGTATTTATTAAGAAACTGTCAGGGTGAACCCCTGTTACTGAAGCGTGACAATGAAGTACAGCACATGGAAGCAGTGTGTTTACGTGTGTGTGAACATCGTACTTTTTATACTGTTCATTCTGATATTTATTGTGAACCCGTATTTCTACAGAGGTCGACAGGGTGACGTGGGGACCCTGGTCAATATGTATAGGTCATCCCTGTAAATGCGGCTGTCACAGCTACAAGTCGAGGGAGGAACGCTGTGTAACAGACAGGTAAGAACCCTTCCTAGAAGTTTGTGTATCGATGGTCTGTATCAATTACAGGAATGGTGGGGGGGGGGGATCTCACAACTGTTTCACGAATGTAGGTAAGCATTCCCCTATTAATTTACAAACTTATAAAACTGAGAATTTTTGATACCGTGTTTTATTATGAAAATGTCAATACATATTCTCCAGAACACTTCGACACGACAAACGTGATTGCAATATTAAATTTGGCTAGTAACTTTCAAAATTACGTTTTACTGGGTATTCAGGTATTAACTGTATATATATAAAGTTATTTTTTTTTTAATTCACCAATAAAGTTTCTCCAATTAAGTGTAGGCAAAAACTAAAAATTTAGTTAGATTGCTTGTCTTGAACACCCGTTGGTTGAGAAATTAAATAAATAGATCGGTTAAAAGTTAAAATATTTAAAATCAATGATTCATTTTGATCTTTAAAAATCCACCAGTTAACGTGGCAAATTTATATTTTACACTTAATTATAGACATTATTTAGCGTTCACAATACATACATGTTAAGAGTTCCCAGAGCACTGTGGGACACTTAATGAAAAACTAAACTGAAACATTGTCTTCTCTTGCTACGGCCCTGAGACCTCTGAGGCCTCATGTTCGTGTTAAGAGGCCTTTCCAAGGTTGGGGTTTCTGTTCAAGATGGCATTTTACTGTAATTCTCGGAGTAGAATTAGCGCTCTTTTATTTATTTGAGTGAAATGAGTGCATTTTTGGCAGTTGATAGTAATGGATTTTATTGTTCAGTGGTATTTCCAAGAAGATATAAATAATGTTTTATTTTCCAAACTTTTAAGGTACAAAAGATACAGCCAGAAAAAAAAGAAAACAAAAAACGGGAAGGAGTTAATCAGTCTCTACTCCATGAACAATGTGAACAGTAAAGAATAAGCAAGCAAACATTTTGTATTTGGATTTGTGCACTTAAAGTAATACTTCCGATTTGGTGATTGGTTGAGATTTTTCGTAATAATTACAGCTTCATCAACGAATATGCTAAGAAATAATATCAAATTTACCGGAAACATTTCCGACAATACTCTGCATTCAATGTCTAGGAACGGTGATTAAATTTTTTTGTTTTGCCACCAGGTGTCGCAAGTATGGACCTCGGATAGAAAAGCAGCCATGTTGCCGTGTCTGTGGCGGCAACGACTTAATATTCTTCTACATCGGACGATTATTCAAAACGTAAGTATATGTACACCTTGATTTTACACATTTACACATGATGTTAACGTCAGCATTTTCCACATGTACAGTCCTTCTGCCCAAATTTTTAGCAATCATGTATAAGTTATACAATCTATTAGAAACACCGATTATATAATGAGTAAATGAAGAAGTATCCAGATTCCTGTTTTTTTTTCAGTTAAATAGACTCACTTTTCTCAGTTAGCCCGAACTTGTCACAGATAGTTACTCTAAATGTATATAGAAATTTCATGACATGTAATTGTGCATTACCAATACTGTATTTCCCTCAGTATAACTGGAGTATCCATGGATTGTACGATTTTTTTTAGCTCAGCTGACTGGAAGTCATCTGAGCTATAGCGACCACCCTTCTTCCGCCTTTTAACAGGGCACGAATCGTAACCGAAAAAAAATCTCCTTTTAAACCTGAAATTAGGTCACTGCCAACTGTATCCATCGAGGTATCAAGCTCGTAAGTATCCCCCACCCCAAGCATAGTTAAAAATTTTGTACAAAATCTCTAGTATGGATCACAATGAACCTCATCATGGCGCGTTTAATCAAGTCCTGAAGATTGGTGGCGCCGCCTGTAGGTGTCAGTTTCTCAGCTGTGGTTTTATCTAGGTTCCTGAACCGCATATGTTTATTGATATTAACTAGTGTTATCAGTTCCCAGATTGGTGGCGCCACCTGTATTTTTCTTTTTTTTCACGCATTTTTTCTTATATTTTTAGACTGCCAAATGACAGCTAGGTGCCCGTTTCTCAGCTGTGGTTTCATCTACTGTCCTGAAACCTCTTATGTTTACTGAACATTACTTGTGACGCCACCTGAATGTTTTCCATTTACAATGATTTTTGCCCTAAATTTTTAGACTCACATTGAAGCAAGGTTACAGCTTGTCATATGTAGTTTCATCTAGTGTCCTGAATTCTCATATGTTTATTCATCATGACTAGTTTTATCAGCTCCCGACGGGTGGTGGCGCCACCTTTGTTTTTCTATTTTCATGCAAATTTTTTAAGATTGCCATATTACAGCAAAGGTTTCATTTTCTCAACTCTAGTTTCATATAGTCACCTGAAACCGGGTGTGTTTATTGCCCCCCCCCCCCCCCCCCCCCCCCCTTTCCGTGGTAGACATAATGTTTTCAAGCCCATCATCGTCGTCAGTCTTCGCTTAACCTGCTTAATTTTATGATTATTATGACCTCCATAGCTTTTGAAGTACTGGGACTTTGACCTTGATCTAAAGATCAAATGAGCCGAACTTAAAGGGACATAATCAGGAGCAATATTATGCCCATTCTTTCACATCATCAGTTCAGTTTTGCCTTATACGAAAATTTCCCAGCAAAACCATTCCAGCACAGTTTCATTTCCTCGCATACGACTGTTTTACACCTTGTTATAGCCCAGCGTGTTGGTATACACAGTCTGTTTACCATAACAAGGCTGCATCACTGGAGGCCCGATTAAGAGGGGAAACACGCGGTGTTTCAGCCAGCGGGAACATGTATTACATTTTTTAGCCAAGTAAGTCCCGGCAGTTCCTGATTGGCACGTGTTGTGGCTCCGCGGAGCACACGGTCCGACGCACTGTGTTTATGTTGACACCTACGATCGCGCCCGATTCACTGTTTTTAACACACGTTTACAGGAATAAGAAAACGGTTTCAAGATAATATTTTAACAGGTACAAATATATTTCAAAGGAAAGAATCTTTTTTTCGACTTAACTCAACATGCTTTATAGGTGATTGGGCCCCTTTAAGGTTTCTTGTGAATGTTATAACTTATGTTTTGTCCCCAAATTGGACAGACAAAATGTTTCAACCAAGTTCGCAGAGGAGTTTAAAATCTTTATTTTATACTTCTCATGTACAACCTGTATAGACCAATCATGACTGAATTCAGTCTGCACGTGTGTTACCAATAACTTACGGAAGAAATTTACTCAAAGGTGAAGATTACATCTCAATCCTTTCCTATTACAACTTTCAGATGATAAAATTCCTGTTGTGAATGTAAGGCTAAAATGGCATGCCGATCAGCTGAGCGTCATGACCGATGGGTCACTTGTTACTATGGTTCTGTTTCTTAGTATTTCATTTTTACAAACCTTTGTGTTTTGTTTGACTGTTTTATGCAGTGTCTAATCATTATTTTAATCCTTTCAGACCATGTAGTGCCTGTGCTGCCGGATATAAACTCGAAGGAAAATGGTGTTACGCCCTATAACAAAGGATTTTTAAATTTAAAGAGTACTTTAGTTTACTGCTAATTTAATATTGTGTATTTTGGTTGCCTCCTCTAACTGTCAGGTTTTTCATTTTTTATGTTGATATGGGGTTGACCAGCAGTAAAACAGAATTGTATGACATACGAAACTATATGTATTGAATCTTGTTGTTCGTTTCAAGTTGAAAAATCGTCAATTAAACATTCTAGTGTGATCTGCGCTCAACCTACACCAGAGGTCATACCGTTGCGCGCTACTGTGTCACATCTGTTGAAGGCTCCCATTTTGCATAAAATGTGCCCCACAGCAAAAAAAAAGTAATTTTTGCTTTTTGGCACTGATATCATGGTTTTTATTACATGTTCAATTAAGGAAAGGAAATATTCGCAATTGACGTTTAACCATAAGCTTGTAACAACTAGGTAAAGGGTTAATTAGGGCAGTGCCTTTGTAATATGGCAACTATTCATCCTAAAGACCGAATAAAAGAGTGTGGACGGAGAGAGTCATGCATTACATATTTAATATATATGCATTGAATGGTATGTCAGAAACCAAGTTTATAATGTGCTTAACAAACAATTTTTTTTTTTTATCATTGTTAGCCATGTAAACAATGAGATTGGCCATGCTGACACGAGGTTCTTACCGGGTCAATTATAGATGGTCCGTAGCCGTTTGACACGTTGATCGTAGCGTTACAGTAACCTCTGGTGCAGATTGATCTACGCTGCTCAAAACATTTCCTTGATCGACACCCCCCCCCCCCCCCCCCGGATCCGCTTCAGGTGGCGCTGATAGTCAGGCTTGATCAGTCTTCACTTGTTGAAAATTGTTTATAAGGGTAAAATGCAGAAAATTTACTTTTTCAATATCATTAATTTTTAGCCAGTAAAACTTGATTCGAATCAAGTGTTTGACATTGTGTTTGCTTTTGATATTCATTATGTAGCTTAGTTCTTTATTATATTTATATTATATTTATACAGTTATCATTTACCGCGCCATGCGGGTTACACAGTTATCATTCATCGCGCCATTATATATTGATATGTGGAATCGACAAAGAATACACCGAAAAAATCTTCAGATCTATCTATGTCTTAAATACACAATTTTAACTGCGCATTATATATGTATCGATATCAGAATCGTGCAAGAAACGTAAAGGATGTTTTGCATGTCATCAACTATAAAAATGCACAAAAGATACAGGTATAAATGTCAAATTCGCGCATGAAATAAAATTGGATCTTTGATATAATATCCAGCATTAAACAAAATGTATTTATAGTTCAGTTATTTATTGTTTCAGCTGTATTGAACATGTATACCTTGTGATTGTCTTGAATAAAAGAGAGTGTGAATTCCTTGTTGTACAAATTTTGTTTATCTTCTACCAATACCATATATTGATAGTTAACTCATATGATGCAGCCGTATATTTTATGGCATAGGTCTTATTGGCCCAGAAAAATGTGAGGGGAAGGGGGGGCAGCACTTGAGCAGGGGTACGGCCGAAAGACCGAAATGACACATTCATTCATAATCCCCTTCGAACGAAATCAATCCATTTTTGAGGCACGATGTACTGTACAAATATAATATGAAACAACAGTTGATGGTGTTACGGGACCTAATAAAAACAGATCACGTAGGCGTGATGAACACAAATTTTGTAACGTTGATAAAAACAAATCAGATTCTGCAACACTAGGCAGCGTGAAATGTCTAGGGGAATGAATAAAGAATTCAGTGTTTTTTTGCTAACAAATAACTATAATTTATTCTTAAAACAACCCTAACATTACAATACACTAAATCAATACAATCATACAGTAAAACAGCGGTACAGCAACAAGTCAATACAATCACATAGAAAATAATGTGCACAGTACCTGGACACTAACACAACGATAAGTCCTTTAAACTCCCGGAGGATGACAGTCCAGTAGAAAGTTCTTGCAACAACCCAGAAAGTAAACTGAAGTTCAAAACACAGCCTCTTATATACCTTCACACCCCAAGCCGAGAATTTTCCACTTCTCGAACAGTCTATAAGATCTTGCACAACACGCGTTTCAGGAATTCTCTAGAAAATCAGCGCTGTGTATCTCTACACACCAGGCTCATCACCTGATCCCGGCCAGGCATGACAACGAGAGTTCAACCAATACGGATTAAACATAGAATGTAATACGCGGCCAGACACGAGCGCCACAACAGGAGTTACGCCCGTGTCACATAATAAAAAAGAGCACCTGTAACACTCTCCCTCCTGTAAGAAAAAAGAAAGTTTTCTCGGAAAACTTTCTTTTTGCGATCATCACTAAAATTTTACAAGATCTCAAAAATCATCTTATTTACAACATTACATAAACATCTTGTTTACAACATTTCATAAACATCTCGATAAGCAATCAGCAAGTACATTATTTTCCCTTTAATGTGTAAAATTTCATGATTGTAATCCTGTAAGAACAAACTCCATCTCAACAATCTTTGATTTTTACACTTCAATCTGTTCATGAACGTGAGGGGATTATGATCACTGAAGACAATGATAGGCCTGACTGATGAAGTAACATAAACTTCAAAATGTTGCAACGCCAAAATCAAAGCCAAACATTCTTTTTCAATAGTGGAGTAGCTTTTCTGGTTTGCATCAAACTTTCTTGAGAAATAACAAATTGGATGATCTATGCCATCATTGCCTTCCTGTAACAACACAGCACCAGCAGCAGCACCACTAGCATCTACAGCTAACTTAACTAAAACACAGCCCCTTTATATACCTTCACACCCCAAGCCGAGAATTTTCTACTTCTTGAACAATCTATAAGATCTTGCACAACACGCGTTTCGGGAATTCTCTAGAAAAACAGCGCTGTGTATCTCTACACACCAGGCTCATCACGTGACCACGGCCAGGCATGACAACGAGAGTTTAACCAGTACGGATTAAACATAGAATGTAATACGCGGCCAGACACGAGCGCCACAACAGGAGTTACGCCCGTGTCACATAATAAAAAAGAGCACCTGTAACACTCTCCCTACTGTAAAAATAAAAGAAAGTTTTCTCGGAAAACTTTCTTTTTGCGATCACAATCACTAAATTTTACAACATCTCAAAAATCATCTTATTTACAACATTACATAAACATCTTGTTTACAACATTTCATAAATATCTCGATAAGCAATCAGCAAGTACATTATTTTCCCTTTAATGTGTAAGATTTCATGATTGTAATCCTGTAAGAACAAACTCCATCTCAACAATCTTTGATTTTTACACTTCAATCTGTTCATGAACGTGAGGGGATTATGATCACTGAAGACAATGATAGACCTGACTGATGAAGTAACATAAACTTCAAATGTTGCAACGCCAAAATCAAAGCCAAACATTCTTTTTCAATAGTGGAGTAGCTTTTCTGGTTTGCATCAAACTTTCTTGAGAAATAACAAATTGGATGATCTATGCCATCATTGCCTTCCTGTAACAACACAGCACCAGCAGCAGCATCACTAGCATCTACAGCTAACTTAACTAAAACACAGCCCCTTTATATACCTTCTCATCCCAAGCCGAGAATTTTCCGCGAGAGTTTAACCAGTACGGATTAAACACAGAATGTAATACTCGGCCAGACACGAGTGCCACAACAGGAGTTACGCCCGTGTCACATAATAAAAAGAGCACCTGTAACAATGGTCTGATCCCATGTCTCTTCTCTGCAGCTAAAATTACCTTGCCGGATTCGCTATGAGGGCGATTTTTTTTCGCGTCCGAACCTTTCTTGGTCAAACAGCTGATCACTATGTGACTATACTTAACCTTTAACAAAATAAATCGAATCACGTGAACACACACACACACCCTCACACACACACATATATATAGTGGATAAGTCATCTTCCAGAGGAACACCTTTTCACTGACGTCAAAGTTTGGAATTCCCCTGTCGGTTACTATGCATATGCGTTTTTAATCGCTTCCCTGGGCGATCGAAACGTGTTAGATATACGCAATATACCCATTAAGTATATATGGAATCACTCTGAGAGACTGAGATTCCTAGCTGAATACACATATGTAACGCATGCGTACTGCATACGCACATATTGAATGCTACCTTTACAGAGAAAAGGCAATATATAGTAAATCATACATCAGATCCGTTCAAACAGTAAAGATGCCACCTAAGGGGTCGTCACTGTAAACTCCTAGGCGTATTTATTTCATGGGCACCATTTTTTTCATACTCTAATCCGTTCTTTTTCATTAACCTGATTGTAATTACTATTGCCGAAACAGTCAGAATAACAATGAAGCACCCCACAATTATACCAGCAATGGCCGTGTTTGTAGTCGGGATCCGGTTTGATAAACAGTACTTCGCGCCAACCGGAAGTCGTCTGCAGTTGTGGACCATGATGCTCCAGTAAACAATCATCTGTATCCAGCCCGTGAAAGATGCAATGCTGCAGCCTATATGTGCCGAAATCTGTAAATTCAATATAATGACATAAAAATGGTTACTTAGTTTGCACAATAAAGGCAAGTGGGCGCTTTGGAGACTTTTGAAAACCTACTAGCGCCACTTCGGCCCTCTGACATTTGGGAGTCTATGACCTGCGTACTGGCTGTCAAGTTAGGCTTACCAACCAATTCAAGTGTTTACGGAGTCGTGTAGTCACGACTTGTGGGATCACAATATTAATCTTACCTGGTCTGGAGAAACAAACTCTCGTTATCATTTTGTCTAATAAATAAAAACAAAACATTGATGAAATTTCAGCCATATGCAAAAATGTTGCCAGTTTGAAATGCGCGGATCCTGTCATTCACGTATATATAGTCTAAACAAATAATGAATAAGTGTCTTTCCGTTGAAACAGACCTGGTGGTTAAATGCATGTATCCAGTAAATGTATAATATATGTTACCAGAACTATTTGATATTTTAAAATTGCACTCACAAAGGTTAACATCAATGTTAAGTTGATCGTGAAATTTAATATAATGTTTGTAGTATTTTAAAAATCCTAACTATTCTTGACGGATGTGTAAAGCTCCTAATGGAATAAGTTTCTTTCATCCATCATCTCTACTAAGCAGTTAATACATTCGTAAGCATGCAGGATTTTGCGTACATTGAATCACAGCTTATATGACTGAATATGGCATCCTGATAATTTTTATTTTAGATGCTACATTGGACTTGTACTTTATATAATATTTATATTGGAGAGTTAGTTCCTTAGATTAAGGACTCCTCCTCCCATTCATCTCCCACAATGTGTGCCTCCAATATTACAAAATTAAAACTGGAGGAAGAAACAGTGCAGTGTGAAATGTTATCAGAAAATATTCAATTTACATGTATTTATAAATTGGATTCATAGCAATAGAGTCACTTACCATATGTTCATTTGCAACCATCCATCGACATGGCCTAACAGGGCTTGAGGTACGTCTGTGTACTAGTTGTCAGGTGTAGTGTAGCTGCTACGCTCCCGGCCCGAGGCAGCGGAAATCTTGCGCTTCTAAAGAAGCTACTGATTTTCACGCTGCCAGCTTTTACCGTTTATGATATATTTAGACACCAGATGGCGATCCGTTTTCCGCTGGAAAAAAAACGTGCGTATAATGTGACAAGCAGCAAACCAGATGCCAATAAACAAACACTCGACAGGCATCCTGACTCCGCCCATAGCTGCGCTTCAACTTGATGAGAGTTAACGGTCGAATTTTAATTGCTCCCTCTGTATTCTCGCATCATTGACCGATTCGATTATGACATTATGACTGTGTTAGCGTAGCGATGTATCTGTTGTCTGCAGAACTGAAACCAGCCAGCGAGGTGTGCACGCAGCCTTTGTTGTTACGGTTCGTTTGAATTACAACTCACCGGCCGGGCATCCTATGTGCCCAAGGCCCTAAGCAAGCCACGTCTGGGGCAATTCTCTTTGAGCCTGTAGCCTGTTCAGAAGGTTACCCAGGCGGTGAGCTGTCACTCAAAATGAGATGAACATGATTGGCTCCGTGTATTCCTCGCTTGGCCGTGTCTTCCAGCACAAGGTCTCATCTGATTGGACAAAAATACAGCGCTCTCCGCTGGTGTTGCAATTCAGGATACGAGGTCATAACAAACAGCGCTTACGATATAAGGAGTAGGCCTATAGTTAAAGCGCTGTGTAAAAAGCGATGGTAGCTGCAGGAGTAAAATGATGTATTGACAACTTGTATATATATATATATATATATATATATATATATATATATATATATATTACAAATTTGTTATACTGTGTTTAGGTCTAGTAGAAAACCAAAGTCATTTATCAATCAGTGGCTTGAAGTTAATCCTTATTTTGGGCACACAATTGCAATTTTCGATTTATGTAGGACTACTTTCAACTTAGAGCAATAAGCCAAGGTGACAATAATATTAGTACTATACCTAAAATTTACAACATATGAAATATTAGGTCTTCACTGAACTTACATTAAGTTTATTTGTTTATATACTTGTCATATCCTTTATATATATATAAAGCTTGTATTAAAATAGTATTTAAAATGTTAAATTAATAAACTTTGACCGAAACATAAACAAAGTAAGCTGGGACAAGAGGATAGGAAAGGTTCTTTTTGGAATGTATTTACATACTAAACACACAAACTTAGTTCTCTGACTAGTTTGGGATTGTCTAAAATTATTTTTTGGTTATATTAAATGTACCTATTCACATACCAAGTATATTTGACAAACGCATATAATGTTAAATGCATAATACACATAGCTTGTTTTTTTCTCCTTAAAATATTATGGTATCTGCTAATATTTCATTGTAAACCATTTGAGTACTCCTGTACACAATTGGTGTTAGGTTTGCGGGATCAGTTGTACAAATGTAAACATAGTGCGCATGGCACCTGGCGGCCAAACCACGCTACTTTACAAATCAAGATTTTCTCAAGCATCCCAATAGTGTATCTTTTTTTTATCTTCCACATCATTTCTCCTTGTTTGGGAGTTGTCCACGCGCAAAAACAGACGACCTCTAGTTATGGTCTTTTAATGGTACACAGACACACGTGGACTGTGTTTACTCACACACAGAACCATAACAATGAATGAAACAGGTGAATTGGAAATTGTAAGTCCGTGTACAGGGATGGTTTTGCCAAACTAATGAACAAATGGCATGAAATAATTTACATACTGTTGCAAATGTTTATGTACCTTGACAGTTTTTTTCTTCAGGGGATAAGTGTTAATTTTTTTCTAAAAGCAATGGTAATCTCTAGTCATTAAAGCTATCCCATAAGTGGCTCCCACCCGTGTTGTTTCTTAGACACTTAATTTTCCTATACATTGAGGTAAAAATGAATGACAGACACACACACACATATGTAAGAGTGACACCTTTTAGATAGTAACATGTTTATTAATATTAGTCTATCTGAAAAGCATCACTCTTACTCCAAACCTTCACTTCCACTACAGACTAACACGGCTATGCCACTAATCATTATACTTAGTATATATATATATATATATATATATATATATATATATATATATATATATATTATATATATATATATATATATATATATTTATATGTAAATTAATCTAATGGTTTACTGCAATTAGCAACTGCTAGAGTGCTCAATGGTATGACATCAGAGCTATATAATCAATCAGACACATACACACATATATATATATATACATATACATATATATATATATATATATATAGAGAGAGAGAGAGAGAGGGGGGGGGGAGGGTGAGAAGGAGAGAGACAGAAAGAGAGAGAGACGGATGCATTCATACACAATTGTATTTTCTTGCAAAATAATTTTAAATAAAATATTGTTTTACAAGACAGGTTTTAATATTTAATTTTAACATTTGCAAAATGAACGTACAAATAATGATTTAATTATTTCTACTTTTTAACAATTTATTATTTAGGTGAGATCATAAAGCAGCAAGTTGGACCAGCAGTAAGAAACACGAACTAAGCTCAGATTCTTTGAGACTTGGTTCCTTGAAAATTACTTGAACATGTGCCGTTTAAGAAAAGTTCAATGTACTTAAAAGGGAATTTGTATGTGCGGTTAAAACAACCTTAATGTTGGCTTCCTCTTTACCGATCCCCATATTATGACCCAAACAATTTTTTATTGTTTTTATGGCCTTTATTAAAATACAATAACCAAAACGAAATGCAAAAACCTTTAATTACATTCAAGACATTTGTGTATTGTATAAGGCACGTGTCATTTTGTTAGCTTGTGCAATAAATCAAAATTGTTCTTGGTCACGATTGCAAGCATTAGTTAAGCAGGTAAAACAATGCTTAAGTTTTTGTCTGGAGTTATGTGGTATAAAATGATAAAAAAACAGGGGCTCCAATCAAAGATGTACATTCCGCTGTTGCATCCGACATACCCTGCATTTAATGACATAACCAGTCAGATTTTATAAAATATAAGAATAGACTTTTCTTTATTCTTTATTTCATAATTCGCATTATATATAGATAGTACAAGCTGGGTGCTACTCATTGTCTACAGATTACTATTTTCATAAAAAAAATGAATGTTGTACCAGTGATCTTGCTCCGACGGGGGGAACAGCCTATGTAGCCACTGTGCCATCACAAGGATAATGAAAAAGCGACAAGAATTCAACAATAACTAGCATTTAACTTTACCATTGTTATATTTAAACTTTACCATTGGTTTTACCATAGTTTCTGTTAAGATTTGTCCGTTTTTGTTATTGTACTGGTATAACCTGAATGCCTCGGTTTCATATTCCCATAAATGTATAAAAGAAATTGGCCAACCAAACAAATTAGATTAAAAATAGACCATCGGGGGGGGGGGGGGTTAAAGATTTGGGATAGAAGAACATCTGTAAACACGTTCGATAACATTATGACTAATGATGACACTTTTTTTGTTATGATTAGATATTTACTTCAAGTTTGTTTTCCTTCAACAGGACTTTTCTAAAATTCTAAATTTTTAAGGTCCCTTTGTTTTGTTTTTCAAAACACTCTCCTTAATGAATTCTGCAGCAAAACATGCATTTCATTCAATGTTGATTATCTGTCCTTTACATGTCTTAATCTACTGTAAATGTCCGTCAATAAATGTCTGTAAATAACTGATGAAAATAGCTACTCCACAGAACTCAGAAGGTATAATTGCTCCAAAATGATCTGCTATTGCCCGCACAGAGCTGAGGTTACATGAACATTATTATTATTATTATTATTATTATTATTTTGCTTCTTAATATGTACTCCATTTCACTGTGAATGGTGGACTAGGTAGAATTTCCTAAAACTTTGGGTTGGGTTAGTGAGGATTTGGCACTAAATCCAGTCAAAGTTGTCCTTTTCTGTTGTTTATTCTTCACAAAATATGTAAAAAAATTTAGTCATGCGCCTTAAAATTTTACAAATTATTTTTTGGATTATGACCAAAACATGAAATACTCCCTAGAATTCCTTAGGAACCTTTAAATATACTTTGGATGAACTAACCGTAAGAGACGGGTTTCTATACCTTCACTATCAGCGAGCGGATAGTGATGTTGGTGATGTAATAATCGAAAAATAGGATGACGCAATAACAAAATCATATCAAATGGAAGAATAACAGGGCCATTTTCATATGTTATGTATAAATAAAGCAAATATTTAGTCACTGGTTTAAACCAAGCAAAGTGGAGCCATACTATATACGATACAGGTTGCCTGAAATCAGCAAGTGGTCCGCCATATGTACATTGCACAAACAACCCAAGGATACCTTGTTGTCTCTATATGATTTTTTTTTTATGAATTCATCAATGAAATTTTGTAGAACAATATTCTGGTGGACAAACAACAGCTGATTAATTTTCATGATTAGTCTGATGGATCTTGATGCGGATCCATGTGTTGGCGGAGGTTTGCGCTCTACGGGTGCTCTCTAATATTGTAATAAACGTCTTAACGCAGTATTTGAGTGTCTAGTCTAAGTTATTGTGATGTAATATATCTTACTAACCATTTTGAGGTGTTTTTTTGCTAAATATCTCTCTGTATGAAATATTTATATATAATGGTCCTCAATTTTTGCTCTAAAATCAAATTTGACCTGAAAAATGACAAAACCACTATAGAAATATTGCCACCATATTTTTTTGTAAAGTTTAAGGTCTAAGGATCACAAAAATGTAGGTTGTCCACTTTTAACAGGGAAAAATTACTCGGTGACATATGCCCCCACACTGTACAGTCAAGGGATACGACCACGGTGCAGAACTCCACAACTTATATTTGCTGTTCAATGTGTTAGTAAACAAAGGCAAATTTTGCCCAATTTCAATACGTAACAAAACCAGAATCCGTTACTTTAAACCATTTTATATGAATTTCTCGACCCCAAAAAACATAGACATAGTGCCCTTGCAATGCATTATAGGAAATATATATATGGGGAATTATTGATATTTTATAATCCGGCGGCCATCTTGACCGTCATCTTGGATTTTGACCAAGATAGGGTGGATTCCCCTTGGCCCCATATCTGAAAATATTGAGTATGGTCTGGACAAGTATTATGCCAAGTTTCATGCTTCTTTCATTTTACCATTCTTTAATTAACAGCTGGATTATAAAGCTTGGCCATAATGACTGGTTAAGAAGGCATCCCTGGAGGTCTGCTCTCCATCGTATGAAGCGGATTAAATCCGTTACACCGGAAGTCAGACCCCGTCGCCACGAATCACTCCTATAAAATTATCTACGAGGATGCTTGCCTATAAATTTTTGAATTCAGGTGTTTTAACCTCCGCCCGACGCACTTCCTACCTGTGAAGGGAAATTAAGAATTATCTAAGAAACTGTTGACCTTGTCAGAACCTTGTGTTCTACTACCTTTCTGGTGTGAGTAACCTTAATTGTGTTCTACCAGAATTCTGGTCTGAGTAACCTTGTATTCTACTGGCATTCTGGTGTGAGTAACCTGGTGTTCTACTGGCATTCTAGTGTGAGTAATCTCGTGTTCCACTGGCGTTCTTGTCTGAGTGACTTTGTGTTCTATTAGCATTCTGTTCTGAGTAACCTTGTGTTCTACTAGCATTCTCGTCTGAGTAACTTTGTGATCCACTACCATATGCATACTGATGTGAGTAACCTTGTGTTCTACCAACATTCTGGTCTGAGTAACTTTGTGTTCAACTAACATTCTGTTGTAAGTCACCTTGAGTTCTACTAGCATTTGGTCTAAGTAACCTTGTGTACTACTAGCATTCTCGTCTGAGTAACTTTGTGTTCCACTACCTTTCTATGGTGAGTAACCTTGTGTTCTACCTACATTTTGGTCTAAGTAACTTTGTGTTCTACTAGCATTCTGGTCTTAGTAACCTTGTGTTCTACTAGCATTCTGGTCTGAGTAACCTTGTATTCTTCTACAATTCTGATTTGAGTAACTTTGTGTTCTACTAGAACCTGAAATTAGGTCTCTGTTGTCCCTATCCTCCGAGCTATGGGGCTCAGAAGTAAGCCCCAGAATAATTAAAAGATTTATTACAAAAGCTCCAGTATCTGAACAACTAATGCATTGATCACCATGATTCTTTGCATGCATATGAGGGAGTGTTTCATCAGTTCCTGCAGACTGGTGGCGCCACTTAGCTTCAAATTTCACGCATTTTTTCTCTATTTTTTAGACCTTCAAAAATGCGGTCGTCCGTTAACAGGGCACGAATTGTAACCATTGGACCTAGAAACTTCTAACTTGACAACCAGGGAGGTCCATGGAAGCCTGATATTAGGTCTCTGTTACCAAAATAATCCGTGCTATGGGGCTAAAAAATACCCCCCCCCCCCATCCCAAGAATAATTAGAAATTTGATACAAAAGCACCAGTATCTGAACAACGAATGCATTGATTCTCTGCATGCATATTCATCATAGAATGTTTTATCAGTTCCTGCAGGCTGGTGGTGTCACCTGGATTTTTTTTTTATTTTTACACATTTATTCCCAGTTCTTTTAGACCTTCAAAGATGTTGCCTGTTTACAGGGCACGAATCATAACCATTGCATCTAGAATCTTCTAATTTACATCCAGGGAGGTCCATGAAATAATTTGCTTGGAAACTGAAATTAGGTCTCTGTTACCAATATCCTCCGAGGTGTGCTTCAGCTGAATGTGGATACCACCTACAAATTTGGGCATTCAGATTTTGAAAATTCCTTTTTTGAATGTCTTCCTAGTCCGCTGAGCGTCATGGGTAAGTTTGTGTTCTACAAGCATTCTGGTCTGAGTATGTGACAAGAGGCGACACCATTGGAACATTCCTTAAAGTCTGATCTGACTTTTTTATGTGTTGTTTGTGTGTGTTTGTGAGCACGTGATGGAGTGTCTTGTGTTACAAATACTAACAAACACCATTTCGGTGGACTTGTTTAATTGTTGCCGAAAATCTCCTTTTGAAACTGGTACATGTTATGTCTTACACTAATATATCGAAATGAATTTTTTATTTTCCGAATATGGCCGCTAGGGGGCGCTGCACATGACCCTCCCTAACACTTCATTTTTTTGCCATATCTCCATAACTATAAACCTCAATTAAAGAAACTATGGCTTATTTTCTTTCTCTTGGTCTTCTCCACAACCTGAGTAAGTCATGTGGTCTCATTCTTGTGTTACTTCGTAAGTATGTCTGTCTGTTTGTCAGTTGTCCTCAAATTCGCCTGCTTGGTTCGTGTGTCCTTTATATAGCATTCTATAGGCCACAGTTTTGAAGGAATACCTTTTGAAACTGGTACATGTTATGTCTTACACAAAGATCTCGAAACAGATTCTTCATTTTCCGGATATTGCCGCTAGAGGGCGCTGCACACGCCCTTGCAAAATATTAAATTTTATTTTCTTCCTCTGAGTTTTATCGATAAATTGGTTAAGTCATCTGGTCTAAAGCTTGTGTCACTTTGTCAGTGTGTCTGTCTGTTTGTCAGTTGGGGTCAGCTATGTCTGCTTTCATGTTCTTTTGTGTGATATATACCGTTCAATAGGCCTAACTTTTCACCAGTTGCTCTGAATGTCACTCAATTGTTAGAAAACCGACAGTTTGTTCTGTCTGTCCGTTTGTTTGTCATGTCAACTTCCGGCAAGCGTTCGACCTAAGGTCGTCTAGTTTGCTGTTTTATTAGGCCATTAAATATTCGGACATATATAATGTCTGACGTTAGTGCAAAAATCCTTGATTGTTGTTGTTAAATTTATTGTACCATAAAACATTTTATCTAAACCTAGGCCTTTGTATTATATTCTCTAATGCCTTGAAAAAGATGGATGTGTGATCGAGCATGAACGTCAACACCTTCAGACGGTTTGGCTGCTGCTGTTCTGGGTGGCCTCGATCTGTGTTTTTTTGTTGTTTCTTTTTTTTTTTGCCTGGCTGATAATGAATGAAACTGTATACATCATAAGACTTAATAAAAGCTATGGCCCCTCAAAATTATACCCATGTAAACGAACAATTATCATTATTTGACCATGAAAGGTGCAAACGTTTGCTTGTTCACGCAGTTCTCACTTGATATCAATGGATATATTTTTTTGGGTAAAAGAGGAACAATGAGTCAACAATGGAATGGCTCGAAACTTTAAAGTGAAAGTTTTGATCTAGGTGGCGATGGGTTTGACTATCTTTTTTGTATGTTGTAATGTTTTTGTGTGTTTTCTAAATATTCATGAAGAAATGTTAGAGATATTAAGTTGCCAGACAAACAAACCAGATGGGAATTTATTACTTCATTTTTTAGCGAGTGAGGTAAGACGCCGTCACAACAGCATTTCCGTCACCTCGATAACGTCATAATAATGGAAATTGAACAGAATTATGTATAATTGTATCGTTGGACTGAATATGTGAGTCTGAACGCATGAATTGGAGACCATGCTAGTTAACTGAACGCTGTACTGAGTACCAGTGCGTGAATGGAATGGGTCATGGATTAAGGAATAATTTTTTAGATTTTGGGGCGGATATATTGAATATTGGAGAGGATTAGGCGGCAGGTATAAACTTTGGCGGAGGTATATAAATGTGTGCTCCGTGAATGCGTTATTAAAGCTTACAGCACATCGATCATACACTAGTAGAAAAGGGCGAACTTAGCGCCCTGGTCTCTGTGCCACTCGCTTCCTGTTCGCATATCTGATAGAATATAATCAAACATTAGATGAATATAATAGCAGAGAACTTGTTTATTATATATTGATTACATATTACAGAGATGGCTATAAGAACAAACTTAAAAAAAAACAATATAAAAAAACCCTGAAATCAGTATCTAAAGGTCTATATTTCAACTGATGGTGATCCCACTCCACCTTTGTCACATAACTCCTCTCTGGAAAATCCTCGGATGTGCACTATTTTATCATAAACTCTAGAGATTGATGTCAATTTAAGGGTTCCTGGGAAATTTAAAATTCTTCAAGGATTAGGCTATCGCGACGCGTTCTATCAGAACCTACGACTGTGTGTCATGTGGGTGAACTTACTGTACCATCTCTTGTGTTAGGAATGAAGGTAAACTGGTCTTCAAAAGCAAAATGATGATTGGTATATAAGCTAAATAATAAGTTCTATTATAAACCAAATAAGAATGAAACATTCTGTGACGGCTGCATTTTTTTTCAACACTATAGTAAATGCTAAAATATATACTGTACAAAATTATATACCAATTATATTCAATTAATCCAAAACCATATAAACTTCATATTTTGAAAATGCCCGTGGGTTATACTATATTCCATGTACAGTATTCCAAGTATATGTATTAGAAATCAAACCTATCACCTTGGAAGCAATTTACTCAATAACTTCTGTCAATTTTAGCATAAAATGATATAAGAGGACATATTGACATATAAACGGAATTGATACACTATGCGGTTGATACACTATGCATTTGGAAAAAGAATAATATTAATACATTTTAAAAATGCTTAAATATAAAAAACATCATTCTATGAACATCCATATATGATAAGCAAATGGAATAAATTCCACTCTCTGACTGACTGACTGACTGACTGACTGACTGACTGACTGAAGATGTTTTGCTTTATCGAGCAGATACAGGTTGCTGAAGTCTGGGACTTCAGCCCATTGTGCTCCTTAAGCATAATTTTGATGGAGCCAATAGACGAGATGCCACACAAGCCAAGCAGGAAACCGCGAGAGGCCGCCACCGCTTTTCCGCATCGGTGACCGGAGAACGCTACAGCTCCCACAGCCCCAAAGCCCCAAGGCAGGATACAAACCGGCACCGATCTCAGCGACAGTTATCAAGTCAATCTATAGAACGGAAATCGTGCGAACGTTAGCGTATATAAGCGATCGTTATTTTATTCATCAGCCATTTCAAATCTCTGTTGAGCGTGTTTTTTACACTTAAACCGACACAGGCCCATTAACATGGTCACACGGTGCTCTTGTTTTTATCCACGTTGATAAGGGCATTCTGGCATTACTCTTCCCCCACAACACTTAAACAGTACTGGATCGTAAGCCTGTGAGATACAGCAGTGAGAAAGCGGGCTTGGTCGGGACTGAAGTCTCCCTGCACAACAAATGTTCTTCTTGTTGTCATAAACTCTTGTCCCACAACAAGCTGAGCTTTGGAAAAGACGAGGTTCGACCCTTCCCGAGCAACACACGAATCTTTTGTAATCATACGGTTTAACGCCACAACAAGAAGTAAAGTGATTTTGCTTCTGTGAAACGAGTCCCCCACAACAGATGTGCGATGATCGGTCATACACACGACTTCCACAACAAGATGATGACTGACTTGATTTCAACTTAATGCTTCCAGCACAACATATTTGGCTTTGGGTATTGTACGCAGTATAGCCGCAACAGGCAGAGCGTGGACCAGGTCGACGGGACAACCTTCCTCCACAACACAGGTGACTTGTGTAGTTATAAGGCTGAACTCCGCAGCAAGACTGCCTGGAACCCCCGGGGTTGTCGTGCAAACGTCCTCCACAACAGGTCTGTGATGATCGGTCATACACACGACTTCCACAACAAGATGATGACTGACCTTGCTTATCTTGCACTATACCTCCACAGCAAATCTGTTTTGTTGTGTCATAAACTTGCCTGACGCAACATGCTTCCCTCAGACTTGATTTCAACTTAATGCTTCCACCACAACATATTTGGCTTTGGGTGTTGTACGCATTATAACCGCAACAGGCAGAGCGTGGACCGGGTCGACGGGACAACCTTCCTCCACAACACAGGTGACTTGTGTAGTTATAAGCCTGAACTCCGCAGCAAGACTGCCTGGAACCCCCGGGGTTGTCGTGCAAACGTCCTCCACAACAGGTCTGTGATGATCGGTCATACACACGACTTCCACAACAAGATGATGACTGACCTTGCTTATCTTGCACTATACCTCCACAGCAAATCTGTTTTGTTGTGTCATAAACTTGCCTGACGCAACATGCTTCCCTCAGACTTGATTTCAACTTAATGCTTCCACCACAACATATTTGGCTTTGGGTGTTGTACGCATTATAACCGCAACAGGCAGAGCGTGGACCGGGTCGACGGGACAACCTTCCTCCACAACACAGGTGACTTGTATAGTTATAAGGCTGAACTCCGCAGCAAGACTGCCTGGAACCCCCGGGGTTGTCGTGCAAACGTCCTCCACAACAGGTCTGTGATGATCGGTCATACACACGACTTCCACAACAAGATGATGACTGACCTTGCTTATCTTGCACTATACCTCCACAGCAAATCTGTTTTGTTGTGTCATAAACTTGCCTGACGCAACATGCTTCCCTCAGACTTGATTTCAACTTAATGCTTCCACCACAACATATTTGGCTTTGGGTGTTGTACGCATTATAACCGCAACAGGCAGAGCGTGGACCGGGTCGACTGGACAACCTTCCTCCACAACACAGGTGACTTGTATAGTTATAAGGCTGAACTCCGCAGCAAGACTGCCTGGAACCCCCGGGGTTGTCGTGCAAACGTCCTCCACAACAGGTCTGTGATGATCGGTCATACTCACGACTTCCACAACAAGATGATGACTGACTTGATTTCAACTTAATGCTTCCAGCACAACATATTTGGCTTTGGGTTTTGTACGCATTATAACCGCAACAGGCAGAGCGTGGACCGGGTCGACGGGACAACCTTCCTCCACAACACAGGTGACTTGTGTAGTTATAAGGCTGAACTCCGCAGCAAAACTGCCTGGAACCCCCGGGGTTGTCGTGCAAACGTCCTCCACAACAGGTCTGTGATGATCGGTCATACACACGACTTCCACAACAAGATGATGACTGACCTTGCTTATCTTGCACTATACCTCCACAGCAAATCTGTTTTGTTGTGTCATAAACTTGCCTGACGCAACATGCTTCCCTCAGACTTGATTTCAACTTAATGCTTCCACCACAACATATTTGGCTTTGGGTGTTGTACGCATTATAACCGCAACAGGCAGAGCGTGGACCGGGTCGACGGGACAACCTTCCTCCACAACACAGGTGACTTGTGTAGTTATAAGGCTGAACTCCGCAGCAAGACTGCCTGGAACCCCCGGGGTTGTCGTGCAAACGTCCTCCACAACAGGTCTGTGATGATCGGTCATACTCACGACTTCCACAACAAGATGATGACTGACTTGATTTCAACTTAATGCTTCCAGCACAACATATTTGGCTTTGGGTATTGTACGCAGTATAGCCGCAACAGGCAGAGCGTGGACCGGGTCGACGGGACAACCTTCCTCCACAACACAGGTGACTTGTGTAGTTATAAGGCTGAACTCCGCAGCAAGACTGCCTGGAACCCCCGGGGTTGTCGTGCAAACGTCCTCCACAACAGGTCTGTGATGATCGGTCATACACACGACTTCCACAACAAGATGATGACTGACCTTGCTTATCTTGCACTATACCTCCACAGCAAATCTGTTTTGTTGTTTCATAAACTTGCCTGACGCAACATGCTTCCCTCAGACTTGATTTCAACTTAATGCTTCCACCACAACATATTTGGCTTTGGGTGTTGTACGCATTATAACCGCAACAGGCAGAGCGTGGACCGGGTCGACGGGACAACCTTCCTCCACAACACAGGTGACTTGTGTAGTTATAAGGCTGAACTCCGCAGCAAGACTGCCTGGAAACCCCGACATTGTCGTGTATACGTCCTCCACAGCAGGTCTGTGACAGTCGGTCATATACGTGTTGTCCACAACAAGATGATGTACGGCTCTGCGTGTCCAGAATCTTCCCTCTGCAACAGATCTGGGTAGATGTGTTATACAATCGGTTAATACAGCAAGCGTTCCCCTGATCTGATTTTGAAAGAATTCTTCCAGCACAACAAATTTGACTAGTTGTTTTATATATATTCGTGTAACAACAAGCTGTTCTTTCTTCAGGACGCGAGTGTAGCTGTCCTAAACAGCAGACACTGCTACTTCTGTTGTACACCTTGTTACCACAACAGCCTGACTGATATTGGTAATGCTTTGGATAAACGTTACCCATACAACATACCTCTTTACTATAATCATATATATGAGATCCACAACATTGTTGATAGCCAACGTCACTGCGAGGGTATATCTTGCCACCACAACATAACTCGCTGTCTGTCTTATAAGTGTTTTCCCCGCAGCACTGTGTGCGGTAGTCAGGACGAGACATTAGTTCGTTTCCACAACATAGCTGATTGTACCTGTCATACGCCCTGTTTCCACAACAGACATACTGCAGGGACGGCCGAGGCGCAGTATTTCCGTTGCAACAAATAAGGGTGCTAGAATTATAGACACGGGATCCACAACAGGCTAAAACTGGGGAAGAACGTTCTTGTATTTGACCGTCACAACACAATTGGCTAAATCGATCATACAGCTCAGAGGAACAACAGGAATCAAAATAACTTTTCTTCTGGTGAAGCACTTTATCACAGCACGTATGGGTCGTCGGGTTATACAGTTTATTTCCACAACAGAGGTCACTGAGAGAGGAGCGCACCTTTGTGGTCCCATCACAACACACCTGAGAGTAGAAGTCATAAGCATTTGTTCCGCAACAAGCGTAGCCTGGGAGTCGGGTTCTTACATGATCCTTGCAACACAGTTGTTGTGCAATCGAATAGAGTTCTGTACCGCAACAGGCTAGCCTGCTTCCATTCCGGGCGTGAACCTTTCCCCCACAACATACACTGCTGTATGGGTCATACTCCTGTGTGCCGCAGGTGGTATTTCCTGAAAAAAAGTGTTTAAGATAATTCAGTGTGGATGCAGTAAGTAAAATAAATGTATCTAGAAGATGGACTGGTTTATGGTTAAATCTGCAACGCTCATATTCCAACATATTTTGCTACATGCCTGTCTCTGTGTTTATGCCTACGTGCAGGTATTTTAGCATTACCGACAGACGTCATTTTCGTAAGATATATTCAAAAAGTCGGAGAAATTGATGTATATATATATTAAAATATTCAAAAAGATATAATTTTTATCTAAAGCATTTAAAAGGTTACTTACTAACGATAATACCCGTCGGCCCTGGTGGTTTATGGCCCTCTCTGTCTGGCGGCGGGAACCATGGCCCAGTTGCTCCTGTCATGCCATCAGGCCCTATAATGAATTATGGTGACGGTTAATGGCAATATTGTGTATGTTGCGTCACATGCATGACACGCGTTTCAGTTCAATTCTATACCGAAGCCTGCATTTTGATTTAATTCTTCCTGCCACCGCCACGGTTAATCAATCTTGTAGATTTTATGGATTGAAGACAAACTTCATTTGTGGTTTGTGGTGTCATGGGAGCCTTATGTTAAAATAGGAAGACTCTAAAGAGATCAGCGAATGTATTCTTCACTGTGCACATGAAAGTTAGATTTTTTAAATCAGTGACCGGCTACAGCACCAAAAAAAATGGAAAACTGTTGTGCCTGTAAAAAAGTCCATAAGTAAATGTAAATTTGACTCTATGAAGTCCTGCATCTAGACACTTGCCATGAAGCACTGGAGAACTTGTTTTGGAAAATTTCCAATATACACTGAACCAAATCGTCAGAGAAAGTAGATGCCGGCAAAAAAACGTGAGCAATCAATCCAGGATCATTGGCACTGGAAACAAAGAGAGTTTAGTAGGAAATATTAAACTAAGACTACAGAACTGGAAAGACCACTAGCTGGACTCTTTGAACCACATCAAATGGTACAGAGAAGATAACGGTGTCTTAAGCTTTACATTCAGAACTAGAACTTTGCACTCAGAGAGCGCAAGCCTCCGCATTATGACATTGTCAGAAATGCAGCAGTTTTCCTTCAAACAATTACTGGATCCAAATGGTGAGCCGTATCACCCCCAAAATTTAATCATATATTCCTTTTATTTTTGCCAAGCTACCCTGAAAGTTTCATTAAAATCCTTTGAAAATTTTTTGATTAATGTTGCTAACAGTCAGACAAAAAACCAGACGACCAGAAGTCGAGCGCTTGCTGGAAGTTGAAATAAGAAAGATAGGCGGACAGGCCTATAGAGTGAAATAGGTTAGATAAAAGAACAAGCGAATAGACGAAACTGACAACAGCAGACAGATGGATATACTGAAAAACTGACACGACCTGGACTACAGGTTACCCCTCATTATAATTTGGAACGCATTTGCAAATAGAATGAGGGATTGTGTGTGTGTGTGTGTGTATAGGATACATTTTGACGAAGTTATAAGGGAAAAAAAATTTAAAGGTTTATCAATGACCTATATTTTGAAATGAACCTATTTCAAAATAAAAAAAAGTTTCAGAGCGATTTGTCAGGAATTGTGGCCTGTAGGACGAGAAAAGTAAAATCTCGAAAATCTCGTTTGACGAGAAAGGCTGCGAGATTGTACAAGACTTCAAGAAATTAATACAAATCTAATTATTTTATACCTGACGCAAAACAACAGGACCTCTCTAGCTTTAAAAGTGATAAAGTCAAACAGGTATTGTCCGATATATTCGTTTATCATGAATCTTAAAAAATATGCGTTACCTTGGTAACAGCAAATTGAGGCTGCTCTACGTCTGAAGAAAATCCATATAATGACGAATAAAATAAAATGAGCTACTGTGTATGCTCCTACGATGATTTTTTATGAAGATATATATTTTGTGTTTTTTTTTTTTTGACGACCTGGACTTCTTACCTATTTGCTTCTAAAACTTAAGGTATTCTATCAATTTTATAACAGTCAGAGCGGTTGCTAAAACATCTGGCCCATAGAATGCCTTATGTCAGACAAAAGAACAAGCAGGAACACGAATCTGATGACAACTGACGAACAGAAGCAGAGACCCGGATTAGACGGCAACTGACAAACAGATGGATATACTGACAGACGGACACAACTGGAATGAAAGTAGACTAGAATTATGACAAGATTATGGCATGGATATGTTTGGAATCAGATTTGATAATGGCATTTTATCCATTTGTCTCTACCCCTTATAGATAAGAATAATTAGACACTAAAAAATCCGGAAAAAAATCGCACTTTTTTGGCCCTGTAACCTTGAAAAATAGACCAAGGTCACTGAAACTTGGCCAAATTTAATTGAACTAAAGTAAGGAACATCCTGATTCCTGATTAAGTATCAACGAAATCAGATAAAATCTGGCAGAATAATATGAAAAAGATGAAGAAGAGATGATAATACCCAAAGACAAATATCTCCACCTTTGGATAGGAGGGAATAACTAGAACCTCAGGCATTAGAGACACGGTAACTCACCATGATATCAGGCAGTTCAGTGAGCGGAACATATTAATCCACGGCCGTGACGACAGGCACTAGGAACACAAGTCTCGATCACAGGCATTAGAGACACGTAAAGTCACCATGACATCAGGCAGTTCAGCGGAACATATTAATCCACGGCCGTGACGACAGGCACTAGGAACACAAGTCTCGATCACAGGCATTAGAGACACGTTAAGTCACCATGACATCAGGCAGTTCAGCGGAACACATTAATCCACGGCCGTGACGACAGGCACTAGGAACACAAGTCTCGATCACAGGCATTAGAGACACGGTAGGTCACCATGACATCAGGCAGTTCAGCGGAACACATTTGTTACGTATATTAAAATTAACATTAATAACACTTGGTTTTGTTTACATAAGCGAGCCTAGTAATTACCGTAAGCGACAGCATCACTCTTGCAAGCGGCCCCAGCCGCCCGCTTAGTTCAGAAATGTAATTTGATGAATACAGATGTTCGTGTCAACTGAATCTGAGTCTTATTGTTTGTGTGAAAGTATAAAACACGCAACATGGTGGCAGCGGTGGAGGAATGGTTCACGGAAGTATAATCCATTCCAGGAACAGTGCATAAACAATCAGATTTCTGTAGTATCGAGAAAACAAACTGACTTTTCACGGAAAGGACAACCGGCGCGGCATTGCCGCGGCTGAGCGATAACACAGGATAGTGTGATATTACTGACATTACAAGAGGATAAGTCGTGAATATTCGTCGTGGAAACGAACTTTGGTGAGTGTACCTCTTGAATATTGCCACTATACCGTGTAATTGATGAACTTGAGAGACTAGTGATGTCAGACGCAGATGACAATACCCCATTTCCGGGCATCAGGCCCCCACAACCGCTAACGTTGGGATCGACCCCAATAGAAAATTGGAAGATATTTAAACAGCGCTGGCACACGTACGCAGTTCTATCTAAACTTGACAGACAACCACGTGAAATACAAATTGCACTTCTCATTAACTGTCTTGCTGATGATCCCCTGAGAGTGTACAATGGCTTTAAATTCGCCACTGATGAGACCACAAGGACCGTTAAAGAGATAATTGAGGCCTTTGAAAAATTCAGCGTTGGGGAAATAAATGAAACATACGAGAGATATGTCTTCAACAAAAGATGTCAAGCAGAGGGCGAGTCTTTTGAGACATTCTATGCAGAGCTACGATCATTAGTGAAAACCTGTAACTATTGTGAGGAATGCATTGACTCAATGCTCCGTGATAGAATAGTTCTGGGCATAAGAGACCCAAGAACCAGAATGGACCTCTTAAAGGAAAGGCAACTCTGCCTCACAAAATGTGTTGACATATGTAAAACTGCTGAAAGTGCAACTATGCAGACCAGTGCACTGCAAGATGAGACTGTGAATGTTGTCAGACCCAATCAAAAGTACAGACAGCGAAAAAAGGGGCCACAGGCAGAAGCAAAAGAGACCTATGAGGACAAACCTAGGCAGGTGCATAAAGAATGCAAATTTTGCGGGTCAATTCACAGGATGAGGAAAGAAGCATGCCCTGCATGGGGAAAAACATGCAATAAGTGCCAAAAGAAGAACCACTTTGCATCAAAATGTCGCTCAGAAAGACTTAAACAAATCTGTGAAAGAGAATATGTCAGTTCAGAAGAATCTTCAGATGATGAATGGTTAAATACTGTCCGATCATCACACAAAAATCAGAAAGTTAGTGGGACAGAGTCTGAAGAAGAATGGCTCAAAACGCTAAAATCCAATGGAACTGAGAGATTAGAATGTGTTCTGATCGTGGAAGGGTCAGAAGTAGTATTTGAAATAGACACAGGAGCGTCCTGTAATACATTACCAAAGAAATATGCCAAATCAATTGAGCCAAAGAAAAAGAAACTTAATATGTGGAATGACAGCACATACACTTCAATTGGCACATGCAGATGCTCGGTACAGAATCCAAAGAACAAAAAGAAATACAGCCTACCCTTCACAGTGGTTGACGATAACATGGGTCTGACTCCTCTCATAGGCCTGAAGACTGCACTTGACATGAATTTAGTGAAAGTACTAGAAAGGAACATAGAGAGATTTTCCATTGTTAAAGAAAATGTGCAGCTTTACCAACCGATGCAGTCGCCTGTTTTCGACGGGAAGTTGGGCAAATTGCCCGGAAAGATCAAGCTCAGGGTAAAAGACGACGCAGTGCCAGTGATAATGCCTTTGCGCCGAACTCCAGTAGCCATACGAGACAAATACAAAAAAGAGTTGGACAGACTTGAAAAGCTTGATGTCCTAGCTAAAGTGAAAGAACCAACTAAATGGCTTAGTCAACCGGTGTGGCAATACAAAAGAAATGGTGACTTAAGGGTGTGCCTAGATCCACCAGAGCTCAATAATGTCTTGATACGAGAGCACCAGACATTGCCAGTCCTTGAAGAGAAAATACATGAGCTAGGTCAAAGTCGTGTTTTCTCAAAAGCAGATCTATCGTCAGGATATTGGCATGTTGAACTTGAGGAAGAATCAAGCTTCCTGACCACATTTCAGACATGCCACGGTCGCTATAGATGGAAACGACTACCCTTTGGAATATCGGTTTCGGCAGAAATATTCCAGCGAAAACTCGCAGAAGCGCTTGAAGGGGTCCCAGGGATTTTATGCATTGCGGACGATGTCATCATACATGGTAAGGACGTCGAACAACATGACAAACATTTGAGAGCCTTTCTCGAGCGATGCTCCCAGATGGGAATCAAACTGAACATAGATAAGTTCGAACTGCGAACAAAGAAAATAGCTTTCATGGGACATGTAGTGACCGAAAACGGGCTGCAATCAGACCCTGAAAAAGTTAAAGCTATCACTCAGATGAAGGAACCCCTAAATGTGAATGAACTCAGAAGATTTGTTGGTTGCGTGAACTATATGGCAAAATTCTTACCTAATCTCAGCCAGATCCTCAAGCCTCTCTTAGACCTCCTGAAAAAAGATGTGCCGTTCCAGTGGGCTAATTCACAACAAGAGACCTACGACAAGGTCAAGAAACTCATCACTGAGACACCAGTGCTAGCTTTCTACGATCCTACAAAGCCGCTAGTGATCGAAAATGACGCAAGTGAATACGGCCTTGGCTCAGCTATATTTCAAGAGGGGAGACCAATCGCGTTCGCCAGTAGGACACTTACCGAAACAGAGCGGCGATATGCCCAAATAGAAAAGGAAATGCTGGCGGTGACATATGGCCTCACCAAGTTCCACCACTACACGTACGGGCGACATGTCACAGTCATTACTGATCACAAGCCCCTTGTGTCCATAAGGAAAAAGCCCCTCGCCAAGGCACCACGACGACTACAAAACCTTCTCTTGAAGTGTCAAGAATACAATTTTGAGCTAGAATACAAACAGGGGAAGGCCATCCCAGTGGCCGACACGCTTTCACGATCACCTGTGGACAAATCCAATGAAGAGTCCATTCGTCAAGTGTATTACACCCCACTCAACAAGAATCGCCGTCATGAGCTCAGAGTAGCAACAGCAGCTGACGATGATATGCAAGCATTGAAGGAAATCATAATGAAAGGGTGGCCTGACAACAAGACCGCCCTAAGCTCCACTGTCACGCCGTTCTTCGATTATCGAGATGAACTGACCGTACAAGATGGACTCATACTCAGAGGAGAGAGAGTTGTTATACCAGCTGGCATGAGAAGAGACATGAAAAAGAAAGTACATGCGGGACACCAAGGCATAAATTCATGCTTGCGCAGAGCCAGACAACTAATATTTTGGCCAGGTATGTCAGCTGACATAAGACAGTACGTAGAAGGGTGTAAAACATGTGCGCTGTACAAGGACCGACAACAGACAGAGCCGCTTATCATGAATGAGATACCCGAGTTACCCTTTAAACACATAGCCACAGACATTTTTACACTAGCTAACCAAGATTACTTGGTAACAGTAGACATTTACAGCACATTCATAGAGGTGGACCCTTTAGAACGATCCACCACTGAAGAAGTCATAACAAAACTGAAACCACACTTCGCCAGACATGGGGTACCCGTTAAAGTGATGAGCGACAATGGGCCCCAATTTTCGTCGCGAGAGTTTGCAAAGTTCGCTGCAGAATGGGACTTCCTCCATGAAACATCCAGTCCAGGTCACAGCCAAGCCAATGGGGCAGCAGAGGCAGCCGTTAAAACAGTAAAAAGAATGTGGCGAAAATGTCTCAAAACGAGGGAGGATCCTTATATTGGTTTGCTTAACATACGGAATACCCCAGCTGAGGGGACACAATCCAGCCCATCACAAAGACTTATGGGAAGAAGGACCCGAACATTAGTCCCAACAACAGATGACGCTTTGAAACCTCAACATCACTCAAATGAGAAACACATCCTGGAAGCTAAAAGGGCCAAAGCAGCAGACAGACACACACATAAACGCAATCTGAAATCACTATCACCAGGAGATGGTGTGATGATACAACCAGGACATGGTCAGATTGAATGGTCCCCAGGAAAGGTCAATCGACATCTGAAAGGCAAAAGCTATGAGATCACGCGAAACGATGGGAGAATATTAAGGAGAACAAGACAACATCTTAGAGCCATACCTGAACACGAGGCATACGATGATAATGGTGCACCAATAGACGCGGATGAAAATGGGGACACACAGACAAAATCCACTAACAAAAGAACAGAGGATATAGCCGACAACAAAGGTACGGAAAGTTGCTCTAACAAGCCTGAGGAGGAGATATCCCAGGCTAGCAGAGATGCCCAGGAAACAGAGATCGAGACAGTGACCAAGAAAACCTCCAGGGGGCGAACAATAAAACTGCCTGTACGACTCCGTGTTGACCTTGGGGCAAAGTGAAGATAAAGTGCTTACAAAGACTGTTTAATTCATAAGTAAATTTTCATCACAGAAAGACTTTGCATAGTAAGAACTCAAAATCCTTTATTAGTAATTAAAAATAATTCTTTCATGTACAACCCAAACTGTACATCATAAACATACTAATTGCTATTAACAGAACCTCATACCAAGTCGTGCTATGAGAAGCATTACCAAAACACCAAGATCATATGTGGTCTTCATTCAGTTCAAATAACCCAAAGCTTTTATTTTTTTTTGTTCTTTTAGAAAGGGAGATGTTACGTATATTAAAATTAACATTAATAACACTTGGTTTTGTTTACATAAGCGAGCCTAGTAATTACCGTAAGCGACAGCATCACTCTTGCAAGCGGCCCCAGCCGCCCGCTTAGTTCAGAAATGTAATTTGATGAATACAGATGTTCGTGTCAACTGAATCTGAGTCTTATTGTTTGTGTGAAAGTATAAAACACGCAACAACATTAATCCACGGCCGTGACGACAGGCACTAGGAACACAAGTCTCGATCAAGACTGAAATGCTAGGCAACCTCGGTATTGGAAAAGCATTCATTTTTTATCGAGGTGCAAAATAAATTTGCGTGACCTAAATTTTCGAGTGAAAAATGGGTGTTAATGATACATCATTTTCCTTTCAGGGATATTTTAACAAGTTTGGGTAGAAAATAATACTTGCATAGGTATCTGAAACTCTTTACAGTCTAATTTTTTAAACCCAGAATGGGCTATCCTTCTGTTCACCATTATCTCCGCAAGCCGTTTTCCTAATGTCCAGGGTCTTACAACAAGCTTGCTCATTTGAATTGATATATTGACAACAAAAGCGCGCGTTTCCAAAAAAGCGGGAGTTTTACCAGATAATAAACAAAGGCCGTATCATTTGCCGTAAGACGTGAATAAAGCCAGCTAACTGATAACAGCTTGTTTTAGCTCGAAAAGCAGTTCACTGAAAACTTTCAATGATGAAAATTAAATATATTTAAGATTATATATATATATATATATATAGAGAGAGAGAGAGAGAGAGAGAGAGAGAGAGAGAGATAGAGAGATCCAGATTGTTGAAAAACCATGGGGTTTTAAAGTGCTCAACTAATACAAGGAGTAATACATATATAATTCAGGACACAAGTAAGTGTGTTTAAGTCCTAAAATATATGTGTATGTGTGTATATATATATATATATATATATATATATATATATATGTAAAAATAAAAAAGTAGGAACATGTCACATTTATTGCAAAAAAAAATATCAGAAATAAAGGCTGCACAGGTACACGCGACCCTCTAGGAATTTAACGCTTGGTTGTTCACTTGAGCTTGCGTAACACGTTAATTTTAGACATGAGTATTTCAATAACCGCGGGTCAGTTGGTTTCTGGCCAGCGCCTGTATTATTTACAGTCTAAAAATAAGCTCTGGGAGTAAATTTAATATGGGGTAGTTCGGCCTACCCTCATATCCCGGAACTTGGTATTTTGTGCCGGTTATCAGATATGATATATGTTTATGTTCTGATAATTATGTAATTGATTTGTGTTATTTTTTATGTTTATTGCCTTGCATCGCACTGATTCACAAATGCAGCTTGCATTATGTTTCGCAATTAATATTGGTAGCCAAAAGGTTCAGTCGTTTATTATTTTTTAAGTATATTTATATATATATATATATATATATATATATATATATATAAACATATATATATATCGGTCTTCTAAAGGAAAGGATAATTCACACACATGTGTATATATATATATATATATATATATTATATATATATTTACATATACATGTGTGTGAGGGTTTGTGTGTGTGTCATTAAGTTTGGTATAGAGTGTGTTTTCACGAAAGCAGCATCTCAAATTGCACCCAATAATACTTGCACTTTCCTTCTATACACAAATCATCTCTACAGCTCTCGGTCTTTCTTCATTTTTTACATTATTAAATGTGGAAGATTTGTCGAATGATTCTTAATTAAAAATGGCCTGTCACTACTTTTAAACATCTGTCGTTAAAAGTTTGTTAAATTATGCTTCTTAATATGTTTATTGTTTATTTCTGTTGAGTTTTCAGCTGAATAAAATGAAATTGATTTGAAATGATGAAAACTGATTTCGTATTCTGAGACACAAAAAATAAAATGACTGGCCAACCAGTCGATCGTATACAGAACTTAATGCATATCATAAGAGGGCCAACACATTCTTCAGCTGTCCATTGGTCAGCTACATAGGAAAACTTACATCAAACCTATTTTCAAAGAACAGTTTATACAAGACCGTCGATTTTCAGAATGTATATTGTTTAAATTTAAATGTGATTTTTACAAAGAACTAACTAAAGGACAAATATTACTGGAGTGTTTATTAATAATGTAAATTAGATCATAACACCCGAAGAAGAGGTTTTCATTTTTACTCGTTAAAAGTTGGATATAACAATAATCTGGTAGTTCACGATATTTTTTCCTGAAAATTAACAGTTTATGATTTTTTTAGTCAATACTAACTTTGGACTAAATATTATTAGGCCCTGTCATATATTGAGTCCGATATCCATACAGCGAGAGTCTACAATTTAAGCCTCAAACTACACACTGCGCAATGAAAGCGCGTCACTCATTAAAGGAGGACCTGTTAATAAAGGTAACAAATTCTGGCTCTCAGTCCCTCATGTCAGCGAGGCTCATGACACGATGTTCTTCCCTGTCCCTGCTTAACCTTTTGATATGCCATTGGTGAACGGTAAGTAACTTTTAATGAAGATCAAAGTTTAATTTTAGTCGTAATCGAAACCGTGAAACATATATTTATTTGTGTCAAAAGAGTATAATCCTGTGTATTGAGTAAACAGGCAGTTGCAACGGATCCGTTGAATGAACCGTACTTATATTGTAGAAACTCTCACCACAGGCGCTTGAATCCCTATTGGCATAAATGTTGGCTTTCGCAGTTTTCAGTCTACTTTATAAACATTCCCCTATAATTTACTGAGCTCGAAATACTGAATAATGTTACCAGTAATTTGTTAAAGACAGGTACAAGGCTGGAATCTTCGTATTCAAATATATTGCATCAATAAGAACGCACAGATATTTTGTCAACTTCTGATTGATCATAAACAAGATATATGGACTGGTTCCCAGCATAATTATGCCAGCATAATCACAGGAGTACAAAACATTCGTACTTCTCTAAATGGTTGCAAATCAGCAGCAAACGAAGATGCCAGCCTCGTGTCTTTACAAATAAATAATTAACTAACAGTACTGAAAATTCTCTAGCCAGCCAATATCTGTACAAATAGGGACTTGAGCGTCTGTGCTGGCACTGTATGTATATCGGACTTAGTTTTAGGGTTGGTCTAATACTATTAATATATATACAAGAGAGTGATGAAATGAGAGAGAGAGAGAGAGAGAGAGAGAGAGAGAGAGAGAGAGAGAGAGGCAGTTAGAGAACACAGAGAAGATAGACATATTTACCGTATGGCTGAGCGGATGACGTCTTGATCAAGAAGATCCCGGCTGCAGTCAGCGCGAGGACAACACGGCTGATCATGATGAAGGCCGAGGCGAGAATGGCGCAAAATCTCATCATGTGTCGCTTAGTGTAATAGAAAATTTTCCGACATCAGTAAACATACAATTCTCACAAGCCATATCCGTAATCAGTTCTCAATAACTGTTATTCATGCACACATCCGTGATCAGTCATCCACAGATCCTCAAAACAACATCTCATTTAGCCTCAAAAAGGTTCATTTAGAACAATCTTTATGCATTCATAGTATTAGGTTATACTTGAGAACATATGCTAACGATATATTTCTCTGACATTTAATGACTTAATTCGCAGAATGCACTCCTGTGGACTGGAATGGTTCATGACCGAATGTGTAGCATCTTCTGTAAACATTCGGGTCTACACATTCGGGTTACACTTAGTAACGCCCAGGTGAATCCAGCGCACTTTTTTCTTTTGACTGGGTCTTTAGGTTCATTCGTGTACATCACACCACGTCATTCTCATATCCGAAAACACGTAAGAGCATTCACCTGTGCAACCTGTTGGCAGTATTCCAGGTTTAGTCATTAGGGACACACGTCGTTCCATGGATCCAGTGCAGCCTTAGGATTATTCTATTTCTTCAAGTACTATAAATTTGCGTTCCAAAATTTCTAATATAAATTTCAGTGGCGTAGCCAGGATTTATGGATTTACCTGCAGATGAAAGTGAACAATAATGACATTTGATGTAAACAGGATGAAATTTTAAATTACCTTCATACTATTATGATCTCAGCAGATATTTAGTGTCTGGAAAATTTTTACTCAATATTACATTCAAAGTCAGATGAATTTCTATCCAATGCGAGAGGTTTTTTTTTTTCAAATCTTCTTCTTATTATCATCATTACTATTATGCATCTTTGTATCTAATTTTATTTATTCTTTGTATTATCCAATTATTTTGACCAAATTTCAGTGATCTTGACTTATTTTTCAATGTCAAAAACTATGAAAGTATGATTTTCTTCTTATTGATAAGAGGTTTAGATAGAGGGATAGAAATATCTTTATTAAACCTGGTTCGGAATATATCTATGGTAAAATCTTTTAATACACACATGCGGAATGTTATCAGACGGGTGATTCAGTACTTATAACTTAAGACTCGTTTCAACATAAACAATTGGACTGATCAAGCTTACTCTTTGACAAACGTGCCATTTTCAATGTGGGACTCGGAGCGCAGTTGTAAGTTTGAAAGAGACATCTTTCATATTTTTTTCATCCATATGCATTTTACGAAAACGTTTTGTCAAAAGTTTCAACTCATTGTAAACACTCGAGAAGGAACAATCAAATTTCAGTCCCGTTTTACAGAACTATAATTATTACTACAATCACAGTGTATCATACAAATCATAGGGGCAGTGGGGCCAAAGGTAAAGGTCATGGTAGAGGTCAAAAGGTCAAATTTCAGAGGGTCGCTTCTCATTAACTTTTTAAGATATCACGTTTATACAGTGATTGTCAGTTAACAAGGATATTTCACTTTATTTACCATTATCAGTCTCAAATTAGGATCAGCACTCTGTTAGGATAAGTCACTTCCACTGTTTTCTGGTTGGTACGCATGTCCTCTTAATCTGCTGGATTCAGACCTTTATTTTCCCAGGAAAAGACGTCTTTTTTAACGTAGAGTTACAATGCGAACTTTGGTTATGGTATCTTTATTACTTCTTTATAAATTTGCAGATTACAAAAACGTGACGTCACCATTTTCAGCTCATCTGGGAAACGCAACAAGGGAATTTTAGTTCTGTTTCAGTTCTGTTTTACAGAGTAATAGGTCTTGTTAAAAATCTTAGAGACAGGTAAAACAGACCAGCGGGAACACCCAACAGCGGGAGAATCAGGGGTATGGATGGAGAGCCAGGACTGTATTATGACAGTTACAAAAAGTTATGTTTATATATCTGTTTCCGTATAGATAGTAAATTTATCAAGAACGTTTACCTTAGAGGAAGTGTACCATTACACGTCAAGACGAATATTTTACTTTCACATGGTCAATTAACTTTAGCATAGTCGAAAAACACTTCCAGTTGGTTTCATACAGTATTATGTTAATAGATATGTGTATAGATTATATTAGTGATGTAGTGCAGTTTCCCCTAACTTCGCGAATATCGAATGTCAATTAAATGTGAAATATTTCATATTCCCATGAGAATATCGAATATCAAAGATCTGTCCAACTTCAGTCCCGTGCTAGTGGCATGCGCCACAGTTTCACTATATTTAGGTATATTATAAGCTATAATTCCGTATAATTATAGGCTTATTCTGATAACTGGCAAATTGATCTTCTATCCTGTAAAACCATGAACCGATTGCATTTATTTATAATTACTGTATACTATAAACATAGTAATGTCATGTCTAGGGAACTTTATACGTAACTAGATTGCCCATATTTACAGACCTCTGTGAAATCAGTTTTTTAATCTAAGAGGGCTTAACCATCATGGCCATCCTTGTCAACAAATTATGTATAACAAGTTAGTAAAAATAGTTTCTTGCGCATGTGACTATTTCTGCTTCCCAAATGAACGAATGAGTGTTAATAAGTATAACCCGGATAATGCCACTACGTTATTGGTATCTGAGCTGCAAGTTTTTTTATTCTGGATGGTAAGGAAGATTGAAATCCGGGGAAATTGACCTGAAACAGTAACTTAAATATCAAAATACTAATCACCGCGGGAGTACGTAGCTTTTCTATGGCAACTATGTCTGTCTCGATGTGTGAGGAAAATCTAAAGGTCTACTTCCTTGTGTTGTATTTACATTATATTTTTCCTGCAAGATAAAAAAAAAATATATATGTAAGTGAATAAAGTACACAAAACACCAAAACCTGCATCTCTTTATGACGTCTATATAGCAATCGGACGTAATATACACTGCAAAATCCCAATTACAGGTCTCCGGATTATTAGGTTTTCGTCCGTTTTGTCGAGGTCGTGCCAAAATTACTGTAAGTGACGGGACCGTTTCTAGTGTCCATAACTGAAAGTCCATACAGGTGTCACTAATATTATACCTGCCTGCAAGCAGTTTCCCTGAATGTTTATGTGCGCTTCACATTTTGTGTACATAACATATGCAACATCAGATCACAAACAATAAATGTGTTAGGAATGTAATTATAATAAGAGGATTGTACTTCAAACTTAATCTCCAGTATCATAGAGGTTTAAGAAAAACAGTAAGACTCTTCCAATATTACTCTTAAATGATAATAAAAATGAGTTGTCTACTAATCAACACAACTGCTATAATTTATAGCTAAAAAATTCACATGCAAAGGAACAAAAGATGCGCTAAGATGCATGCCCCGGGTTCCCTTTCTCTTAATATATACATTATGACTTTGGCCATCGGAGACTTCAAGTCGAAATTTTATGAACGTACAGAAATTGTAATCATAGCCTGTTCCATATTGCTCATTGAAATTTAATAATATATTAATATCGATAATACGATATGAGAAACTAAAGGCCCAACAAGAAAAATCTAATGACAAAAATCAGTATTTTTATATTTTACAAATAGCTGGTTCTTCTGGACGACACTTTTGTAGTTACATATTTAAGAATATTTAAGACAATAAACAACTAATCATGCCCAAACCTTTAAATGTTATGGAGCATGTGACCAGGGACCTTCACCTTCATAAACGGCGTTCAAATGTTATAATTAGACCTTTTTCATATATGGATTTTTTATTGCGTCACCAAAATATTTTGCACTTATGATTTTAAATTCATTCATATGCAATAGGTTTTTGTCTAATTCCTTCATTGTAGGTAACTTTTTGGAACTGATATCCCAAATAGTGAAAATATTGCCAGATTAAAATGTGCACCCTTATGAAGACCGGACTATAGACTAAATAGCATATCAGTCATTGGATAAACAATATTATATATATGATGTATATATATATATATATATATATATATATATATATATATATATATTGAAATTAAATATTTTACAGCATTTGTAGCCAATCATGGGAATCTGGTGATTGGAACAGATTTAGTGTCCTTGGTGAAGGTAAACATTACTTGTCGAAAGTTCGGACTGTCTTTTAGATTTGACGATGGCAATAAATCAAATTTGTATTTGGAAGATATACGAACAATCAGGTCAGTGAAAGCAGTTCTGTTGAAGACAGGATTGGGTACGGTATACCATGTATTTAAACAAGACTGTTTTATTTCTGAATTATAATGTCCTCGTAGAAACATTCCAAGTACCTACTGACGTTATGATTATACCTGTGCAAGTAACCACCGTATTTTAAATCATGAAATAATATTTCTATACAGGCAATGCAAAACGAAAGATAGATCAAAGAGGTAGAGTTATAAAGATAAAAATAATAATCAGAAAGAGGGTGGTTAGGTTCAACTTAGAGGAAAATAAAATTTACCGAGTAAAATTATTTAATGTTTTGCTGCATTACTAGTCATTACCAAAATATGATTTATAGAGAACGTTATCAAGAGAGAATGTTGTCAACGTAATACCAACGGTCATACAGTTACTCCTCTATGTCCACTTGTCCAGAACTGAACGTTATATACTAGTAGATACCTTCGAGCTGGGGAAAGTATAAAAAAAAAGATATAAACACTGTATATATATATATATATATATATATATATATATATATATATATATATATATATATATATATCCCGCTAACGCGACCACATGCGGGGCGAGGCAAAGTGGTCGTGTTAGTGGGATGGTCGTGCGAGCGGGATGCTTCACCATTAGTCTGTTTATATGAACGCAGGCGATAATATTAGTATGTCAAGTAAATGTTTAGTTGTTTTCCCTGTTAAATTTAAAATTTAAAACATAAAGAAAAGTAAATAAAAACATGAATATGATTCAAAAGTATTATTCACATAGATGGTCTGATGTCGAACAAGTAGTGAGAACAGAATGAACACATCAAATTCTTTATGTTATTTATATTGTTCTTGCTTGTTCATTGAAATGTATTTTGTCACAGTTTTACTTTACTCACCTGAATGTATGCGGGTGATGTCAGTTTTCAAAACTCCTTTTTGATCAGTATGTTAAATGCTAAACTTAAAGCCGTACTCAACAAACAATGTAACGTACCACGGAGTCCAATATCTATTGATGCGTGCATTATATACAAGCCTAACTATGGCTTGGCAGATGAAAGCGGGCTTTCCCACTTGCCCGTCTAATAAACACAGGCTATTACCTAAGTCCAAGCAGGGTAATGAGCGTGTCACCTGCTCAACGGGCCGCGGTCACCACGGGCCAGTGGTCGCCATACGGCTAATTTGTTACGGGCTTTTATCAAACTCTAAGCAGGGCGATGAGCGTGTCATCTGCTAAACGGGCCGCGATAGCTACGGGCTAGTGGTCTTGATACGGGGGCTCATCTGAAAGTCGTGACCAAAAAAGGTGGTCGTTGGTCGGATTACGGTCGTAATGAGCGCAGTTGGGATGGGCGCGCGGTTCCTGGGCGTGGTCGGGATTGGCGTGGTCGGGCTGGGCGTGCCGGTTTATACGAAACGAAATTGGTGCTGCTGCGCATGGACGCGACTGTACGGTGGCTGATTTAGGACACAGAAAAAAAAAATATTTATCTCGTGATCTCGAGATAACATCTCGAGATCTCGACATAGAATTTCGCAAAAAAAAAAAATTTTAGGAAGCAAAAAAAAAAATTTTAGGAAGCAAAAAAAAAAATTTTAGGAAGCAAAAAAAAATTTTTAGGAAGCAAAAAAAAAAAATTTTAGGAAGCAAAAAAAAATTTTTAGGAAGCAAAAAAAAAAAAATTAGAAAGCAAAAAAAAAAATTTTTAGGAAGCAAAAAAAAAAATTTTAGGAAGCAAAAAAAATTGTTAAGGAAGCAAAAAAAAAAAATTTAGAAAGCAAAAAAAAAATTGTTAGGAAACAAGAAAAAAATTATCTTTCGAGATCTCCATAAAAAATGTCACACTTGTACGAACCATTCAAAGCTGAATTGACATAAAGGGGACATTATACGTTAAGAGCGCTTACTATTGCAATTATAAAACAAAGACCATGTATACTGTGTTTAACTGAACCGTAATACAATATAATTAATTTAAAATCAATCAAGTTTGTATATTCCCTGAGATACGGCGAGTTGAAGAAAAGTTCAATATAAATTCAATATTTAATATTCATATCCGTAAGGAAGATGTCAAAGCCTAAAGAATCTGAAACATTCTACCTGAACGGCGGATTCGGAGCCATGTCTGTTAAATCACTCAAATAGAAATGTTTAGGTCTGCATGCATGCATTGTGGGTACCTTATTATTTTAAGAATCCAAACAAATATGAGCTTCTTATAGAAACACGCTTTTTGTACAATTTCTTTCAGCTTTTGTTTTATTGAAATGGTGTGTCGTTTTATGGAACATGTATTAGACCATCATAAATTAAAATATGCTAAAACTGATTACTGTGTTTTCAGGTAGGTACGCTGGGGGGGGGGGGGGGGGGGGTCGGGGAGGAGCGTTGCTTCAGCCCCTATAGCCCAAGTCTTGATCTACTATAGCTCTTACTATAGCTCAGATTAATTTAATCAACCTATCTTCATAAATGTTTTATATTCATAAATAAACGGTTTAAAATTTCGATCATCTCTCATCATGATTTTTCTTCAGCAAAATGCTCTGCTTTGGTCTTAAAGTCGCTATTCACCTGCCTTATTTATAGAATCTTTGTAAAAACTCTGCATATACATATTAAAGAAGTGAAAGTAATCATAAACATAATCTAGGTAAACATAATCTATTAATCTTTCATGAAAATGAGCCAATGCCATGGGTAAAGGCGGTGTCTTTGTCTATATCCACATTTATTTATAACATGGGTCGGGGGGGGGGGGGGGGTGCAAAAATTGCCACCGATCGTAATAGAAAGACGTCCGGCAGAAACATCTGGCTTCAATTCAGAGATTACAGATTTCTGTAAATGACAAATACTGCATTGCTTCACATGCTCTTACGAATATAAACTAGTGATCTTTCAATAACTCGGTTACATGTTTTTATCTGTATGTTAACACTTGCTCAAGTGGCTTGTATACAAGTAGCCTTTAGATAAAATGTTTATACGTCAAAGTGACGTTATAAGACCCATTCCCAGCTTGGGTTTCTTCCTAAATTTTTTTTTTGCTTCCTAATTTTTTTTTTTTTTTTGCTTCCTAAAATTTTTTTTTTTGCTTCCTAAAAATTTTTTTTTTGCTTCATAAAATTTTTTTTTTATGCTTCCTAAATTTTTTTTTTTGCTTCCTAAAATTTTTTTTTTTGCTTCCTAAAAAATTTTTTTTTTGCTTCATAAAATTTTATTTTATGCCTCCTAAAATTTTTTTTTTTGCTCCCTAAAATTTTTTTTTTTGCTTCCTAAAAATTTTTTTTTTGCTTCCTAAAAATTTTTTTTTTGCGAAATTCTATGTCGAGATCTCGAGATGTTATCTCGAGATCACGAGATAAATATTTTTTTTTTCTGTGTCCTAAATCAGCCACCGTACGACTGCTCTTATGAAACTTAAATATTATAATAAGTATACTTATTCCCTCAATATTGTTATTTTTTAACAATTGGATGATAAGTGGGTTTTTCATTAGCCGAACGTGAATGCATTTCAATGTACGGTATATGTATACAAATAAACAACATTCCCAGGACTGGACGACCAAAAAAAAATCGACCTTGAACGCTATTTTTACACATTTAATTCTTGTTGCTGGACATTTAACATAGAAAATAACAATATTTTTGTTCCAAAATAAACGATTTCAATACCAAACAACATTTGTTGATGTAAGCGACCCAGTTACCTGTAGAAGTACGTCAAAGGAAGGAAACCTGCTCACTCGGAAGCCAACACCGATTAATTAGTTAATTAGCGGCACAAAGGTTTCCTACAACGTTGATTAAACGGCTGCAAAAACTCGTCTCCACAAACATTCGCAATATTATACATAAATAATTCACTTCCCCAGCAAAATATATAATATTTATCACAAGACACGTTCATGATTGCATTGGCGACGACCAGCATCGTGACGGGCGATAATGCCAGAAATTCTTTTTTTTCATATGTACTCAATATGAAATATTCTCTCTCTCTCTCTCTCTCTCTCTCTCTCTCTCTCTATCTCTCTCTCTCTCTCTCTCTCTCTCTCTCTCTCTCTCTCTGTTGCTTTATTTTAAATGATTGTTCAATCATATATTTATTTCAACTCTTATAATTAAATGATGATTTTAAATGAATTTCCTCGCATTTTATAAAATTACTCATTTTCCCTCATTTTAATGTTCAATCAATCTAAAGCTTAATAAATCGTCCCGTATTTCTGCCCCTCTTTTAATTTTCTCTCTCTAAAGTTCCTCTTATTTGTGTATTAAATAACTCAATCGAAAACTAAATAAATCGGGCCCTGTTTCTGTCTGCTTCTCTGTCTCTCTCTCTATATATATATTTCTCTATTTATATACAATATGTACATAAACAACTATTACAAAGAGTAGAACTTAATCACTCCTGAATTACCTGCCAACATATTTTAAATCAAATCTGGAACGTGTCAAATTGTAGAGATCAATATTAAGCCTTAGAGAGCATAATCATGGAAGGAAATCCACAGTGCACCAACAATTTATAAAAATCAACCTGCGCTTTACATAAGATTCCTCTACATGAACAATTATTGTTCAAAGAGTAGAATTAACAGCACTTGAATTATCCGCAAAACATATTTTAGACCAAAATCTGGAACGTATCAATTTTATATGGATCTATATTAAGTCTTACAGACAATAATCAGAAAAGTAAATCTAAAACAGTAAAACAATTCTAGGTAAAAGGGTATGAATGTCCAACATATATCCTCCATCTAGAAAATATGCACCACGTGCCTTAATTTACGTAAAAAAAGTTTTCGTGCTAATTTTTCTTTTCCGGTGACGCTCTGTCAGTTTCTGGACCCTGTCCTCGATTTTTCCGGTATTTTCTCCTTAAAGTGGAGTTCCTTCCCCCAAACTAATGTTGATCAGTAGGCGCTTATTAAAATAATCAATAAGTTATAGTATTTGAAATAAATATCAGATTGAGCGATCCTTTAAAATTAAAACAGAGAGAGAGAGAGAGAGAGAAATATAGAGAGAATGAGAGAGAGAGAAATAGAGACAGACAGAACAGGGGGCGATTTATTAAGTTTCCGATTGAGTTATAATTTAAATACACAACTAAAAGAGCGAGTGATTATATTAAATGAGAGGCTCATTGAAAATTATCATTGAAATATAATAATTGAAACAAATATTTGATTGAGCGATCATTTAAATAAAGCAAGAGACAGAGAGAGAGAGAGAAATATTTCATGCTGAGCACTTCGAACAAAAAAAAATTTCTGTTATTATCGCCCGTCATTTTTTTTAAATGAAAACACAACGAGAGAGAGAGAGAGAGAGAGAGAGAGAGAGAGAGAGAGAGAGAATGAGAGAGAGAGAAAAGGAGAGAGAGAGAGACAGAGAGACAGAGAGACAGAGAGAGAGAGAGAGACAGACAGACAGAAATAAGAGCGATTTATTGAGTTTCCCATTGACTTATCATTTAAATACACCAATAAGAGAGAGCGAGTTATTATATAATACGAGAGAAATAAACCGATCATTTTAAATGAAGACACAGAGAGACGGAGAGGGAGAGAGAGATATTAAAGGAGGGACAGAAATACGGGACGATGTATAACGCTTCAGATTGATTGATCATTTAAAATGAGGAAAAGTTAGTAATTATATAAAAAGAGAGGCATTTATTTAAAAATTATCATTTAATAATAATAATCGTAATAAATATCTGATTGAGCCAGAGAGACTGAGAGAAAGAGAGATAAATATTTCATATTGGGTAATTCTGAAAAAAAAAAGAAACATTTCTGGCATTATCGCCCGTCACGATGCTGGCCGTCGTCAATCCAAACAACATTTGTTGATGTAAGCGACCCAGTTACGTAAAAGGAAGGAAACAAATGCCTTGTGATAAATATTATATATTTTGCTGGGGAAGTGCATTATTTATGTATAATATTGCGAATGTTTGTGAAGATGAGTTTTTGCAGCCGTTTAAACAGCGTTGTAGGAAACCTCTGTGCCTCTAATTAACTAATTAATCGGTGTTGGCTTCCGAGTAAACAGGTTTCCTTCCTTTTACGTAACTGGGTCGCTTACATCAACAAATGTTGTTTGGTTTTTAAATCGTTTATTATGGAACAAAAGTATGGTTATTTTCCATGATAAATGTCCAGCAACAAGAATTAGATGTGTAAAAATAGCGTTCAAGATCGATTTTTTGGTCGTCCAAACCTGGGAATGTTGTTAATATGTATATATACCGTACATTGAAATGCATTCACGTGCGGCTCGTTAAAATCCCTCTTATCGTCAACCAACTGTTAAAATATAATAAAATTGAGGGAATAAGTAATATTCAAGTTTCATAAGAGCCGTCGCGTCCATGCCCAGCAGCACCAATCTCACTTTGTATAAACCGGCACGCACAGCCCGACCACGCCAATTACGACCACGCCCAGGAACCGCGCGCCCATCCCGACCGCGCTCATTACGACTGACACCGTTGGTCGTGATAGCGAGGTGGTCGTGTTCCCAAAGTTTTTTTTTGTATGATAATTTATAGAGCAATGTCCGTGGTCGTCTCAAATCAGGCTTATGTTAGTTTGTCTCATTTATAAAGAAGTACTTGCTGTTAACATTAGCTGCAGTAAATGTCTTCTGAATATGAATAGAAAAGTAAGGCTAACATCGGTTTGTCTCATTTACAAAGATATACTTGCATTAACATTAGCTGCAGCAAATATGTCTTCTGAGTATAAATAAAAAAGTAAGGCTTTCGTCGGTTTGTCTCATTTACAAAGAAGTACTTGCATTAACATTAGCTGCAGTAAATGTCTTCGGAATATAAATAAAAAAAAAGTAAGGCTAACGTCGGTTTGTCTCATTTACAAAGAAGTACTTGCATTAACATTAGCCGCAGTAAATGTCTTCTGAATATAAATAAAAAAGTAAGGCTTTCGTCGGTTTGTCTCATTTACAAAGAAGTACTTGCATTAACATTAGCTGCAGTAAATGTCTTCTGAATATAAATAAAAAAAGTAAGGCTTACGTTGGTTTGTCTCATTTATAAAGAAGTACTTGCCATTAACATTAGCTGCAGTCAATGTCTTCTGAATATAAATAAAAAAGTAAGGCTCACCATAATGATCTTATATTTTATATATAACTCCCGATCCCATCCCCCTATTTCACCAAAATATACATCATTCCAATATTTTATATCTTGTCTGCATTTTTGATTTATTTTAACACTTTGTGTTACACTAGAGCAAATATATACAAATAATTTGTTAATTGATCAGCTATACAAACTATTTGGAAATATATAATCATAAAAAAATTCAGACTTTCTATATTGTGGCTAGATTCAGTTACGACGACTTAAGACGGGATGAATCCTGGATTATTTAAAGGAGAGAGCCAACCGTGGAGGACCAATGACTGATCCCTGAAAAAAAGCTCAGGATAAGGGGGTTTAGGTCGCTAAAAATGGTCTTAAGCTCTTAAAAAAGGTTGCGTCAGCTGAAAAAAGGGGAAGGGTCCAGGGGGAAACCACATTCTTCTTATTCATACCGGTTATACATCTTTCTTTTCATGCTAAACTTTCATGCACTGCGATCTTAAATCAAGGATTTACATTAGGATTAGTTAAATCCTCGTGCACATAACACCAAACGTGAATGGCTCACTATATGTCATACCATTGTAATTACATATTCTCATGGTTTCCTTAGCACTACCTTAAATCTCGCTTTGATCCAAGAATTTCAAATAAAGTTTCAATGACTAATACCAATCAATGAACTTCAGTATGTAAAATGATCGATGTATGTATAAATGAAACTTAAAAAGACGCCCCTTCTATTGCTTACAGGCGAGGGTTTCCAGACATAGGCATTGATAAGAGATAACGAAAAAATTGAAAACAGAGACTACTCAGACAGGACGGCGTTCTTCTGTGCTACAGATAAGTACTGGCTCAATCATTTTTAAATGATTTAAATGAACCTTTGCTTGCTTGCGGTATCGTATTTATTTATTTTTTTTTTTTGTGGAGGTAACTGCCTTCATTTTTGTTAATGCTCATTTAACTAAGTATATGTACATCTGCAGAATTCCATTCCGGTTTCGGACTACCTGACAGGACATTATCACACGCTTCCTCTCATTTAATATCCTGCATTTACCAGGCTTCGTGACTACTGCACCTTCGGGCTCTTGGTGTGTAATCCTCCCTTTCGCTTGGTAATACAAAAAAGGAATCCCCGAAAGGCGCATTCGTGTGTGAGTGAACACGGCTGTATGGCACGGCCTTCCCATTAAGCCAGCAGAGCGCCATCCCTGGGTTGCGGCCGACCGTGAAAAATTTCACCGCCTCAGCTGAGCGTCAAACTCACAATCTTCCGGCTTTGAGTCCTGTGCTCCACCCCTGAGCCACAGAAGCTGGTTTGACTGCGTTTTTACTTTATTGGTATGCAGTGTCAGGTCGTGCGTTCAGTGATATATTATTTTAACAAATAGGAATGACCAAGCAAACAAAACCATAAAGCGGGATCACAGTCTGCACATTAACAATGATTTTCTCCTTGATTGTTATTTAAAACGATAAATTGCGTGTTCCTCTAAAAATGATATCATTTAATGCATTTTCATGACACAAATCTAGTGATTCGTCAAGCTGTCCATTTAAACTATTGATTCTTGGAGATTGCATTAAATTAACTGAAGCTATATTTTTTACATTTAACTTGAGAATAAAGTTTTAACAAGTGTTATTATTATTTCGCGTTACCTCGATGTGTGTAAATATAGCCTTGGTAACACATATTAAAGACATAGAAGTTAAATTATGCATGTCATGTAGGCAAAGTAGAAAAGTCTATACTTAAATTCCGACTGTTATTTAGAATTGTGAACATATTATTATCAAATATAATGGTTAATTATAAAAAAAATAAATGTGAATGATCAAACCTTTTCAACATTAGGAATATTCATGGCAGATCATGTTTTCATTGTTTACTTGGCCTAAAAAAGTCAGAATTTTATGAGAAAATATGATACAGGCATGGCAGCGCCGAATAATGCAACATGGAAGGAGGTTGCATGAATACCAACTTGTATCCTCCATCCCCGTACCAGATATGGTTTATCAATATGAAAGGATGCATGTAATTTAAGTATTATGATAAGTTGACATTAATATATTGTTTTTATCAAAATATCAGGCTGTGATAGAAGTGATTATTTATGTGAAGGACTTGCATTACATGTACCAAGAGTTTATACGCATTCCAAAACCAATTTCTGTTCAGAGCGAGATTTTGCTTTAACCAGGGTAATATTAAATGTTGTTTCATTTCTGATCAAAGGTGTGTTATGAGGATAAAGATGCTCATGATTGTTCATTCTTTACTTAAAATAATGGATACATTATGTAGCCACTCTGTTCTTCTGGCTGTTAGGTATAAGTTCGTCTACTGTTTCATCATTATGATAGAAAAATTATTAAAGAATATTAACATAATATTATTTAAATTAAATTCTCGTTAATGTTAATATTCTTTTTATCATAATAAAAGGCGGTAACAGAAGGAATACGCCCCCAGCTTTGGAAGGCACAGGGCACTCTTCCGGTAAGCTTTGGAGATGTACCTGATTTTAGAGATATACCTTATGTTCCACTCATTGTCTGATACACATGTACAGTGCATTTGTATATTTTAAAACAAATTGGTCTCCACGGAAGGGTTAGTATATAGAACGGAATTCACCGTAATGTTCCATCAATAAGTAAGCTCAAACATTTCAGCACACTTCTTTCATGGCCAATATCGCTATAGTCAGACAATGTAATAATAAGAGAATGAAAGTTAATTTTATAAGATATTGTTTTATCATAACAGGAGCCCGTGACGGAAGTGATGCGCCCACAGCTATGGATAACAAAGGCGACCTTATCAGTGAGTCATCTTATTAGTGGACCTTACTGACGTGAACGATTAATTACACTACCTGTACCTTCAGTTTATCTGCATTCCAAATAACATTCATTGTATTGTTTTATTCTTGAAATATTATGTACATTCCGAGCACAAGGGTGTTTTAGCGATGACAATGTATGGATGATAAGAGAATATAATCAAATTAGCAAAACGTTAATATTACGATATTCCTTTTGTGATGATAACAGACGATGGAAGAACTCGTTCACCGACAGCATTGGTTCTCACAAGAGACTTGACGAATGAGCTGTCTGATTATTTATTCTTTTATTGAAAATGCATTTTGTAAGTTAAGCTTGTTAATGTGAACAATTTATTTCCTTACCTCTTACCGTTTAAAGCTTAATTTTGCTTTAATTGAAAATAACTTCCGTTAATCCTATTTAAACTTCTTCGTAATGGTGTAATAGTGAGGAAAATGTATGCAACGTATACGTTAATATTCTTCTCACATTTAGCAACAACGATTACTTTTCTGTATGACACTAGAAAAAATCCCGTGATCTTAAAAGTCAGACCTTATTACCTTTACATAAATGCACAGTGAATTTGTATATTATAAGGTTTTCTTATTGGACTTGATCTATAATTTATCAATATAACATCCTTGTTCAGAAATTGAGGTTCTTGGATATTCTAGGCATACTTCTCTCTCTCTCCCTCTCCCTCTCTCTTTCTCTCTCTCTCTGTTTCAGTACAGTGAAATGTATATCTATATAACGGGTCTATCTTAAACTCGTCTGGTTCTTTCCTGTGTTCTCCCTCGGGGAGTTGCTTTATATTTTTTTTGCTCAATCCAGACCATAGTTCCCCCTTAAGATTTGGTCGTTTTACATAACAAAAGAGCAGGTAATAGCGGGAATTCTTGCCGTGGAGACGGCATTCCGCTCATACTGTTGGTTGTGGCAGCACGCCATATCTCTATTTTGTCTATCTTGTAGGTGAGTTACCACTTTTCATATTGTTAAAGGTTTCTTATTTTATTACCACCTTTATAACTCTCGTCTCTAAATAGTCTCTGAATATATGCTTTAACTTACCTTGTAATATTGACGAAGTTTTCACTCGAGCTTAATCATGGTTTCCGTTTTGCTCTCGAGCAAACGTAATTTTTACTCTCTCTGAACCCGTCTTCATTTTTACTCTCATGCATGAAATACATGCATGCGAGTGTTTTCTTATCGTATATCTCCATATGTCTTTATGTATGTTAACATGTGTTATAAAGCAGGATTCCGCTCATACTGTTGGTTGTGGCAGCACGCCATATCTCTATTTTGTCTATCTTGTAGTAAACGTATACACCACCACTGGACGTCTTTTTTTTTCTTGGGAGAGAGAGAGAGAGAGAGAGAGACCAACATCTCCCGAACGCTTATTTCCGACCCCGTTACAAATGGAGCCCCCAGGGAGGATGTCTTAGTATATAACGTCGAGTGTGTTATTATGCGCATTAACACGTGTATGCTATGAGTAGGCCTACAAGGAATCTCCAATGTCGCTACACGGACTATCTTACAATACTGGCCAGTATTTTATTTCTTGGACCGCAAGACGTCGCTTTAACCCGTTGAGGACCCGGGTATTTCGCTTCGAACTGCGCGTGCCGCTTTATGCCATGTCATGCATGACTACGTCGAGGATCACTGTGCTCTGTTCATTATGTGCAAAATTTAAAGCTGCTTGAAATTATTTTGTGCGCCTGTAGGCGATTTCTGTGTTCACGAAGGAAATCAAAGCCGGCTGGTTTTCGGAGTGTCAAAGGAATTCACCACACAAGGTACTTTTTCGCCGCTGAACTTTAGCATGTACCCCTGTTAATTATTTCAGTGGAACACGTGGCTTTGACGTTTTAATGTTCATTTTGAACTGTGACTAGAACAGTTCGTAGCAGAACGTTTTTCGCAGAACTTTTTGCTGATATTATCGTTTAAACATGTATGTGTAGGGGTCACATTTAATGTATATCTAATGTCTGAGGTAACCATGCATTGTGGTAGCGACTGGTAGCAGGCGTCAGGATTCATCTTTATTCGTCATTATTCTCTTCTGTCCATCACTACCGCTTCATTATCGCTCAGGCAAGTAATATTCCATTTTGGGGAAACTTCCAGGTTTTATTTCTACCTGGATATTTTTGTCAAAGTTGTCTTTGTTGAGCTGGATATTTTTCCAGATTTTTCCAGTTTTTTCTAACATTTTGACTTTGAATTGTTCGCTCATTTCCCATTTTTTCTAACATTTTGACTTTTGACTTGTTCTCTCATTTCAGTCATCACTTCTTGCCTTGTATCTCTTGCCTTGATCATATCATTATATTATAAGATGTAAACAACAGTTAAGGTGACTTTTGTTTTGAACTACTTTGTATTATAGCACGTAGGGGTAATACATTTAGGATTGTTTTTGCATTACACTGCAAACATGGTTGACATTAAATGTGTGGTATCCATACATGGGGTCCCACTGGATGTTGATTATGATGATTTGCTGACCCATTTTGGTAAGATTGGGGAAGTAAATAACTTGTTGCTGGTTAGGGAAGCACACTCACACCAGTGTACAGGTAGAGGATATATCGTATTCCAAAACGAAAAGTCGGCATCTTCTGTCACCCATGCAGAATTCAAGAAATTCTCGTTGGCTCCTGGTCAGAAGACTGACATTAGAGAGATTAATGCTCTGATTGAATGGGATAGGTTGAATAATGTTGATATCACACAGTCTATTGCAGCAAGGAGTATGCATCAATTGACTTACAAGCTCTCATTCCTTTCAGATGACCAGATATCAGACCTCTTTGCCGAAATGAGGAAGGTTCGTGGCAACATCTTTCCTTCTGGAAAGTACAGTTATTCTGTTTTAAATCCAAGATTACCTTCCTTTACAGGTGGTAAAGATCAAGATGGCAGTTATGAACAATGGAGGTCACATGTGAAGGCATTATTGTCAGAGGATTCTACCTCTCAGGCGCAGATACTTGCAGCTATACATCAGTCAGTTAAAGGTACAGCAGGTAGTGTACTTTTATCTATGCCCGAGGGGTCAAGTCCATACGATATTCTTGATAAGTTTGACAAAAATTTTGGGAATGTCTTACCTGTAAATGTTTTGGAACATAGGTTTCACTCTAGTGAACAGGGCCCAAAAGAGGATATCGTATCCTGGAGCTGTAGACTCCATCGGATGCTAGATTTAATCAAAGAAAAACGTGCTTTGTCTCGTTCAGGATATGACCAAATGCTTAGGTCTAAATTTTGGGATGGCTTGGTCTCAAAGGAGATCAAAGAAGCTACCAGATATAGATTTGAATGTGACGAAAGCTTTGATGAAATATTCACAGCCTGTCGTACTCTAGAGATGCAAAAGAGCCAATCAGTAAGGTCAGGTGATAAGGCATCTGTTAGTACCCATCAATTATCTTCATCTAGCAGTGCAAAACAAACACCAAATTTTGACCCATTGTTTAAGAGATTGGATGCCTTAGATTCTAAATTCTCCTCAAAACTGGATAGGATGGAAAATAGAGTTTCAAAGTTGGAAAAAGCACAAATGAGTAGAGGCATAGACCGTTCTAAGAAATCCGTAGAAACTGAAACACCAAAAGACTTATATTGCAACCGTTGTAAAAGAAATACCCATACAGCAGACACTTGTCATGCTAAAAGGGATAGATTTGGTAAACTTTTAAACTGAACATTACCTGTTCTCAGCCGTGGGGGAGAATAGGTGCTGATAGTAAACCCACATCTAAACCATCGATCCCTGTTCCTGTTGTCGGTAATACCCATATTGTTGAAATGCTTGCTGATAACATATCGTGCAATGGCTTACTTGACACAGGGTCACAAGTTAGTACGGTTGCAGAATGGTTCTTTAAGAAACATCTTTCCAGTTCTGATATGACTGGGGTGGAAGATCTACTCGATTTACGACATGTTGGTGGTGAATCAATAGAATATCTTGGGATCGTTCCAGTTGACATAATTTTTCCTGATATATTGCAAAATGAAAGTTTTTCTGTTCCAGTGCTGGTGATGAAGGATACTGAATTTAACCATGAGGTTCCTTTCTTAATTGGAACAAACCTTCTCAGCTCTTGTTTACAGATGCTCCAGAACAAGGCGGGAAACCAGTTTGTTCAGAAGTTAGGTATATTAACCCCATGGAAGCTTGCTTTTCAGAGTATCGAGGCACTGAAGAAGAAAACTCTTAGTAATATCAATCATGTAATATCCACCAAAGCAATAAAGGTCTCGCCTGGTGCCACTGTCTCTGTTAGTGGTTTAACAAGAGCCCATACGCCGGGTAGAGTTTTAGTTGTAGCTGAAGAAAACATCATGCATGCTTTACCTGCAGGATTGATGATGCACCCATCGCTCCAGGAAGTAGATTTTTCTTCAGGTGGAAAACACAGATTCATTGTTACTATACAGAATTTATCTTGTGATCATGTTACCATTCCCAGTAAAACAATTCTTTGTGATTTACAGGAAGCCACTGTTGTTCCACCATCAGTACCTGCTTCAGACGCTGCAGATGATTTCCTTAATTCATTCAAGTTTAACAGTGACATTTCATTAACTGAAATGGAACAGCTGCAAAGCTTGTTAATCAAATGGAAACATATTTTCTCTTTCAGCGATACTGATTTGGGGCGCACCAGTGTGGTAAAACATGAAATCAAATTAACCAATAATGAACCTTTCAGAGAAAGATACAGGCGCATTCCACCACAAATGTTTCATGAGGTAAAAGAACATATTCGAGATATGCTGAAAGCCAAAGTCATCAAAGAAAGCAATAGTCCTTTTGCCAGTCCTGTGGTCCTCGTGCGTAAACCAGATAACTCTTTGAGGTTTTGTATTGATTATAGGAAATTGAACAGTCGTACCATTAGAGATGCTCACACTCTGCCCAGGATGGATGATACATTGGACTCTTTAATAGGTAGTCAGTATTTTTCATCCCTAGACTTGAAGTCTGGATATTGGCAGGTGGAAGTTGCAGAGGAAGACAAAGAGAAAACAGCTTTTACTGTAGGTCCATTAGGATTCTATCAATTTGAAACCATGCCCTTTGGATTAATAAACGCACCTGCCTTATTCCAACGATTGATGCAGAAGGTTATGGGGGATCTTCATCTGAAGGAATGCTGGTTATATCTTGATGATATCATTGTAGCGTCCCGTACTTTTGATGAACACCTGGACCGCTTAAATTCTGTCTTTCAGCGTCTTTCTGATGCAGGTCTAAAGTTAAAACCATCTAAATGTCACTTCCTTCAACAAGAAATCAAGTATTTAGGTCACGTGGTGTCAAAAGAAGGAATTAAAACTGATCCCAGCAAAATACAGGTTCTGAAGGAATGGCCAATACCTAACTGTGTCCAGGATGTACGTAGATTTTTAGGATTTGCAAGTTTTTATCGCAAGTTCATAAAAGGTTTTGCTGCTATGGCTAGACCTCTCCATAATCTACTGAAGGGAGACCAGCGCAAATCAAAGGCAAGAGTAAAATCTACGAATTCAGCGACTCCATCGTTTATTTGGACATCTGATCATCAAAATGCATTTGACTCATTGATTGATGCTTTATCCACAGCTCCTGTGCTTGCTTTTGCTGATTTTTCATGTCCTTTTATTTTGCATACTGATGCTAGTTTCAGTGGACTTTCAGGTATTTTGTACCAGGAACAGAATGGGGAGAAGAAACCTATTGCTTTTGCAAGCCGCAGCTTAACACCAGCGGAGTCTAGATATCCAGCGCACAAGTTGGAATTCCTAGCATTAAAGTGGAGCATTACAGATAAATTCAAAGACTATCTTTACGGCTCCCGTTTCACTGTTTTTACAGATAATAATCCCCTTACTTATGTTCTCTCCACAGCAAAGCTTGATGCCACAGGACAACGATGGATTGCCGAACTTGCAAATTATGAGTTTAGCATACAATATCGCTCAGGAAAGCATAACATCGATGCTGACGCGCTCTCGCGAATTCCTAGAGCTATTCGAGATAAAGGTAGAGGCGAAGGACAAGATATACCTCCTGAGGTTGTAAAGGCTATATGTAACCCCGACGTGGCGACACCAGGTTTGATATCCACCATAACATGTATGCCTGATACTGTCTTATGTATGAACATCCCTTCTACATCTTTGTTTCAGGACCCGCAGGATATACGCTCTGCACAGCGGCAGGATGACCTGTTGAAACCCTTCATTCTGTACCTAAAGGATGGTACCCGAATAAGTAAACCCACTTTAATGCCAGATCAGATATATCTTTTCAGGTATTTAGATTCACTTATTCTGAAGGACGGGATTCTCTACCGTCGTCGCCTGTGTGATGGGAAAGAACAATTCCAGCTAGTAGTTCCTTCACAATGTCGACAAACTGCCATGTCAGGTATTCATGATGACGTCGGCCATCTTGGTCGCAATCGTACATTACAACTTGCTCAAGACAGGTTTTTCTGGCCAAAGATGACACGTGATATAGAAAAGTATGTCAGGGAATGTCCTCGATGTATACGGCGAAAATCACCGCCCGATACTGCTCCTTTAGTTTCCCTATCCTCCAATGGACCGATGGAGCTACTTTGTATTGATTTTCTTAGTATAGAGCCCTCTAGGGGTGGGGTAGAAAATGTCCTCGTAATGACGGACCATTTTACTCGATACGCGATGGCGATGCCCTGTCGAAGTACTAAGGCTAAACAAACTGCTAAGATGCTCCTGAATACCTTTGTAAACCACTATGGATTTCCTAGTAGAATCCATAGTGACCAAGGTAGACAGTTCGAGTCTCAATTGATACGTGAACTTTGTCGCCTCTGTGGTATAAAGAAATCTCGTACGACTCCTTACCATGCCCAGGGTAACCCAGTTGAACGCTTTAACCGTACACTTTTAAGTATGTTGGGTACCCTGGAGGATGAACAAAAGAGAAACTGGAAAGAACACGTTGGCCCACTTACTCATGCATACAATTGTAGCAAAAATGAGTCTACCGGGTATTCACCGTTTTTCTTAATGTTTGGGCGTCATCCTCAACTCCCAATTGATTTAATTTTGGGAACTAACAGTCCAACTGACCAACAAGCATACCGAACTTACGTTTCTGATTTGAAAAATCAGTTATCGACGGCATACGATATTGCCCAACGCACTTCCGCCGCTTCAAAACACCGTCATAAGAAATTATACGACCGTCGGTCGCATGGCGCTGTACTTGACATCGGTGATCGCGTGTTAGTTCGTAATGTAGCCTTTACAGGAAAACACAAATTGGCGAATAAGTGGGGAGAACAGGTTTATGTTGTTAAAATGCAACCAAAAGCAGGGATACCCGTTTATGTTGTCTCTCCTATTGACAATCCCTCGCTCAGTCGTACACTACATCGTAATCTTCTCCTGCCAATTGATTACATTCCTGATCCGCCAACCGCTAATGTACAGAGAAATGTACCGGACTCTCAGAATTCCAGTGATTTATCGTCTGATAGTGAAAATGATTCCGATGCTATTATCATGGTGATTGATTCTGAGCATTCCATGTCTAATGATGATACCATTAATGATCATCTTTCTATTTCAGAACCAACTTTTACTAACATTCAAGATGATGTACCTGTACTATCTGCAGCTGAATCTGTTATTTCGGATGACGAGTCTGTTACCTCCATGGTGTGTGATAACGAGGGCCCTTGGGTCCAGTCTCCTGTATATATACCTCCACCTGATAATGCTCCTTCCCTTTCAGTGAATATAGAATCGCCTCCTAGACCATTAAGAAGGTCAACACGTCAGAAACGGTTACCTGCCTATCTTCGTTCTGGCGATTATGTCATAGATTAAGTTAGGTAAAGACATACTTCGCTGTGTGCACGTGTTGATATATAATGATTGGTTGCTTTATTCTATCGTATCATAGCCATCTTGTTTCGTTTTAGATGTCGGGTCGCCATTTTCTTAAGAGGGGGGTGTATATAACGGGTCTATCTTAAACTCGTCTGGTTCTTTCCTGTGTTCTCCCTCGGGGAGTTGCTTTATATTTTTTTTGCTCAATCCAGACCATAGTTCCCCCTTAAGATTTGGTCGTTTTACATAACAAAAGAGCAGGTAATAGCGGGAATTCTTGCCGTGGAGACGGCATTCCGCTCATACTGTTGGTTGTGGCAGCACGCCATATCTCTATTTTGTCTATCTTGTAGGTGAGTTACCACTTTTCATATTGTTAAAGGTTTCTTATTTTATTACCACCTTTATAACTCTCGTCTCTAAATAGTCTCTGAATATATGCTTTAACTTACCTTGTAATATTGACGAAGTTTTCACTCGAGCTTAATCATGGTTTCCGTTTTGCTCTCGAGCAAACGTAATTTTTACTCTCTCTGAACCCGTCATTTTTACTCTCATGCATGAAATACATGCATGCGAGTGTTTTCTTATCGTATATCTCCATATGTCTTTATGTATGTTAACATGTGTTATAAAGCAGGATTCCGCTCATACTGTTGGTTGTGGCAGCACGCCATATCTCTATTTTGTCTATCTTGTAGTAAACGTATACACCACCACTGGACGTCTTTTTTTTCTTGGTCGAGAGAGAGAGAGAGAGAGAGAGAGAGAGAGAGAGAGACCAACATCTCCCGAACGCTTATTTCCGACCCCGTTACATCTATATGCGTTGTTTTCTCATATGAGCAAGGACGGCAGGTAAAGTCAAATATTTATATACATGTATCATGATCAATACGGAATATAACATTTATTGTAAATCTTTGTTTTAATATATAATCGGGAAACGTGATTATCTGTATATCCCGTTTCAATTTTAATTGTATATTAAATTGGCCGATCAAAGTTCACCGGTACATGTACAATATTTAAACGTTTTCTGTTCAATTGATTATAACCTTGCTGATAACTTTTTTGATATAACGTGAACTATGTACGTTTTTTAAATACATATGGGTTCTACCTGGATAAAGCGCCAGCGACAATTAAAGGTGGCCAATTACCTATAAAGCATGTTGAAATAACACGAAAAATAGCTTATTTCCTTTAAAATAAATGTGTACCTGCCAAAACATTGCACTGAAACCGTTTGCTTACTCCTGTAAACGATTGTTAAAAACAGTGGACCGGGCGCTATCAAAAGTGTCAACATAAACACAGCGCGTAGGACTCCGTGCATCGCTGAGCTACGACACCTACCAATCATGAGATGCCCTGACTGACTTGGCCCCAAATGTATTATATGTTCACGCTGGCTGAAAATTCGTGTGTTGCTGCTCACAATGGGACCTCTGTTTACGCGGCCTTGTTATGGTGAACAGACACACGTGGACTGTATTTACAAAAACGTAGAGGCATAACAAGGTGTTAAACAGCCGTAGGCGAGGTACTGAGAGTGTATGTTGGTATGGTTTTGCTGGGGAAACATTTGTATAAAACAAAACTGAACTGATAGTGTGAAAGAATAGGCATAATATTGCACCTGATTATGTCCCTTAATTGGCTTTATCAATGACTTGAACATAGTACGGAACAACAACTTGAAAAGCTAACAGGATGCACGGATCCCTAAAAAGAATGGAAACACAAAGGAACATTTACTCCATAGTCAGCATAAACGCACATAATCGATGATTACTCTTCTGTATTACAACGAACTGTCAATTCTCTGCACTATAGCTGTTGGGGTTTTATATCATGCAGAATGATGATGTAAAATATTATGTGCGTCAAACTGCAATTGACGTGGTTGGTTATGTATTAAAGAGTGTATGTGGTCATCGGAAATAAATGGAGCACTGAATATTGACCACACAATAACCGTGAGCCATATAGGATTTATATAAGACAGAATCACTTGTATAACCATGGTAAATGTATTTAAAATTTCATTCATTTTGCCAAAGGGAAGCAATAAACGTTACTATTAAAATAATGAAACAACATTTTGGCAATGACCATCGGGAGGTCTTAAGATTTGATCGGTATCCTGCACGAGCAATTACCGTACTTGGTCACTGGTGTATCTATTGGCAGGGACCTTATATGGGTATCCAGCCTTGTATGTGACCAGTGAATGAACTTCACCATTTTCTCGTTGATTTTCTTGAATAAATTCACTTCGCTGTTCTGGTCGGTTTGCTTGACGAGAGCGAACTAGTTTTATGTTTTGCCACTAGGTGGGAGCACCTGTGTATAACTAATTAATTCAATTTCTGAGAATTGTTATCATACCTCTGCCAGGTGGTAAAAGGTATTATGTTTTACCCTTTGTTATTTTGTTTGTCTGAGTGCTATATTAGAGAAAACAAAATCTGAACATATTTTCATAACATGTTGTTGAGGGATAGGTTATCACCAACGGAACAGTCCATTATATGTTGTAATCATAATGTAACATAATAAACCATAATATATTTTTAATTCAAAGGATTCTATCCGAATTTTACGTACGGCTAAGATTCTCTCTGCGATGCCAAACAGTCACATTCCTAGCAGCTTCCGGCAGTGTTTAAATCGGGACCAAATAATCGGGACCCCATATATTGGGACCAAATCACCGAGTGACACCCCCCCCCCCCCCCCCTTGACCTGATTATTGCCATGATGAACTCTTCATTCCAACACAACCTCGACCATTCCTAGCTAAAAGCACTTCCTGGATTGTTTTTGCATCATTATACATCATCATGTAAATACAATACAACTTTCAAGCCTAAGTAGGTTGATTTTTTTGTAAATTGGTCATGCATTTTTCCAAAACGAATACACTGTAGGCTAGCTGATTTATACTGCAAGACCTTTACAAAAATGGTGAGACTTAAACATAGACGGACTGGATCTGAGAGAGGAATGTTCTCAAACGTATAACAGATTAATATGAACCTTCATCAATTTTTTTCACCAAATAAAAAAATATGTATATAATTCTGACAACTCCTAACAATGTTGATTTTAAATTATGGATATTTTCCCGGGGTCTATCGTAGTAATGATGTTTTTGCGTAAATACGGTCGTAACAGTTGTGACGTCATAATTGTTGGAAACATGGATAATAACTCTCAGCTTGAGTCCAAAATAAATCTTAATTCACATTATTGTTACAAACAACGAATGCCCACACTTGAAAAATTCGAACCTCCGGCACCGTACCCTTTCATGTAGCGCCCTCTTGTGAGAGTGATTACAAGCCTTTATTGGTAAATGAAGTTTCAACAAAATGGCAGACATTTGCAGGATAAAAACTCTCTGCTTGAGTCCAAATAAATCTTAATTCACATTATTGTTACAGGCAACGAATGCCCACACTTGAAAAATTCGAACCTCCGGCACCGTACCCTTTCATGTAGCGCCTTCTTGTGAGAGTGATTACAAACCTTTATTGGTAAATAAATTTTCAACAAATGGCAGGCATTTGCCGAAGAGAGAAAGGAGACGAACAATTGAAATCGATGGTTTTGCACTGGGGGAGGGGGGGGGGGGGCTTAATGGTCCAGCCACAGCAATATATTTACCCAAATGTGTATATAAAAAATAATCTCATCAACCCCTATAAGCCTTCCTCTCCTAGGGGGACAGGCTTCCTTACCGGCGGTTCCCGTGGAAAATCCACGGCAGGGCCAATGTTTCCTAGACAGACATTCGATCAATATCTGCTGAGGAAACATATAATTCTATTCACGGTTAATCATCGATTAAAAGGATTGGAGTATCGGTGCAATATCGGGGGGACTGGAACTTCGATACGCTCTTTACACAGCGCTTTACCTATAGGGCTATTACCTATATCGTGAGGCGCTGTTTGTTATGACCTCGTATCCTGAATTGCAACACCAGAGTGGAGCACTGTATTTTTGTCCAATCAGATGAGACCGTGTGCTGAAAGACAAAGCCAAGCAAGGAATACACAGAGCCAATCATATTAATTTATTTTTGAGTGACAGCTCATCCCCAAGCGTAACCGTCTGAACAGGCCACAGGCTCAGAGAGAATTGCCCCTGGCGTGGTTTGCTTAGGGCCTTGGGCACATAGGATGCTCGGCCGGTGAGCTGTAATTCAAACGAAACGTAACAACAAAGGCTGCGTGCACACCTCGCTTGCTGGTTTCAGTTCTGCAGACAACAGATACATGGATACGCTAACACAGTCATAATGTCATAATCGAATCGGTCGATGATGCGAGAATGCAGAGGGAGCAATTAAAATTCGACCGGAAACTCAATAAGCGGCGCTTGAAGCGCAGCAATGGGCGGAGCCGGGATGCCTGTCGAGTGTTTGTTTATTGGCATCTGATTGGCTGCTTGTCACATCATACGCACGTTTATTTAAGTGGAAAACGAACCGCCATCTGGTGTCTAAATATATCATAAACGGTCAAAGCTGGCAGCGTGAAAATCGGTTGCTTCTTTAGAAGCGCAAGATTTCCGCTGCCTCGGGAGCGTAGGACTTCGAATTTCCACCAACATCCGAATCCCCATTCCCGTAACACACATAACCATGTAACGGAATAAACCACATGAACCCTCCCCCCCCCCCCCCCCCCCCCCCCCCACAAACACATTTTCTCAATCAAAAAGATATTATCAGTATTATCGGGAACAAAAGTTCTACGTGTCCGTGCCACGTATTTTCACTGTAGCGCCACTCTTTAGGGTGTATATTTGCGAAAATTTTGGTGACAGTTGTTATCAAGATTTTAAGCAAATTTAGTATAAAATTTCAGAAAACATTTCCCCTTTAGAGGCTAACAAATAAAGAACCTTTGCCTTAATACTTGAAATGGGGTATCCACAGGCCTATATAATGCAAACAATTCTTTGGCTTATCAATAAAATGTTTCTTGTATGGTTACATTTCCCATGGTAAAGACCACGCTATTTGGCGTTCAGCATGAGGACATGCAACAACCCTACATATTATGCATGATACAGATGTGTTGACTCAGTTGAGGTATAAATTGTTACTTAATGTTCAGTACTAAACTTAAGCTTTGATTTTCAACCGTAAAGTTTACATTAATTATTTATTCTGGGCCTTAAACGGCTGGTTTATGAAAGAATGTAATTCCATGATATTTAATAACTTTGCAACACATTTTTGATAATGACTCATTTTTTTACGGATTTAAATAAGAGCAAATTGACACTAATTTAATTTGCTAAATGGATGGGGATATAGCATGGTATGTTTCAACTTGCTGAAACGGCGGGGGATAGGGGATTGTCGAGGTGTTATCGTTCAAGATTGTTTTTTTTTTATATTTATTGCAAGGACATTTACAAAGAGAGATGGACTTTAACAAAAAAAAGGACATTTACTCTTTACCCATTATTGTCAGCTCTAGTGTCAAAACTCTTCTTCCGTATATTTTGCTTCGAACACCAGTGCTTCAATATTTTTTTTTATCTTGGTATGGGTCATCAAGTACTGAAAAACCTTTTCATTACATCCGATTTGTTATAACTGCTCTAAGTCCCATTTTAAAAGTAAATGAAACATCCATGTACGGTAATAATTTTTATTAAGACATGCCAAATAAAAGATTGATCCGAATTTGTAACAGTCACCAAAAGGAGAGCCAAGCCTTATCGATAGTACGTTTCATGTACACTTGTTTTTTTTTTTTTTGCTATGAAAATCTTTATTAGTGACATTTCAAGGGAAACAATTAGAGTGTATAGTATAGGGGATTAAAGGGCCTAATTTTCATCAAGGTAATTGAATACCTACCTTACACCTTATTGAAGAAACTAAATTATTTGAAAGTGTGAGGAATCAGTCTACATTTTACAACATATCACACACACTTGTGGTGGTTAAGATTAATTATTAATGTATTGGTCACATGCAAAAACAGCCTCATATAACAGCTTCTGATGTCATGTAAACACTCTAAAAATATAACCAGCTAAAACAAAGTTAGCTACTCATGCAGGGATACATCATATCTATCAGACCATTGTAAAGAGACAAAATATTGTAAACATAACTGGGGATTTATTGTAAAATTCTTAATTGCCATATTAGGTTGTCACTTCCATATGTAGTTTTCTAAGAAATCATTGAAAATTATAAAATTTTCAGAAAATTATCTTCAACAATCAGGTGGACAGCAGGTGGGGAAACAGACTATAGTCCTGGTCCATTCTTATTAAATAATAGCTCATATAACACGTTTAGTTTGTTCCCGCTTCACAGGTCAAAAGTCATAGGGCGGGAACAAAGTGGTAGTGCATCGTGACCTGTTATTTATTAAGAGAACATAACTACCAGCAATATGTTGAACAGTTGTTTAACTGTGCCTGTCTTGTTATGTGATAAAACTTGCATTTGGGAGATTTATAGTAAACGCAAACGACAATTCACGGATTTAAAACAGGAATTGAATTCGTAAAGAAATAGCACTTGCCTTGAAACCATTAAGTTTTGCTGATTATCAGGGGCGGCATTTGAAAAAATGTTGGTTAACAGTGATACTTAGGTGTGATTATAAGATCACGGCAGGCTTGTTCATGTAGGCTTCGACTACACATCTAGTTTTACAATGGTAAGTCCTGAAATATATCTTCCTACCTGAGGACGAGTCCATACATAAAAAGAGCCTATCCTAATAGTCGTTTTATTAGCCTCAGACGACCGAGCGATCATTAATCATCTAATGTCGAGCCCTTAGCTGCATCTGAAAAGTTACCACGATTTCAAATAATACCAATAATGAAAATTTAGCAAATCATTTATTATTTTCATGTTATGGCTGTGCATGAGACTATTAATTGATCTGTTCACAACTGATTGAACTTGGTGTAACCAAATGGAAGTATACTTGAAAGCAGACACATCCGAGTGTAGGCAGGGTCTATGGTAAGGGCACTAGGGGACGACGTTAAACATAAATTACTTAAACATGGGAAACTGCCAATAAGTTGCACTGTTCAGTGCTTTTTGTGTGCTTTCGAATAAAAATGATGTGATGTGATGAAAACGAATGAACTAATTGACTTCAACAAGAAACAAGTTGCGCTTTGCTCACCTGGGCGTTATAAAGGCTCTTTAAAGATTTTTACAGATTATGATACACATAAACGTATGCATGCAACATTCCAGTTTGCACAAGTGCCTTCTCTAAATTACGTCATGGTGGAAAATAAAGGATGTATTTATATGTATGTATTTATATATATATATATATATATATATATATATATATTGATTATATTTACGAAAATGATCAGTTACACATTTACACGTGTCTTCATGCATTTGCAATCTTCAGATGTAATCGGCCGTGATTACCAGGCATAATTAATTAATACCGACAAGGCTCTCACTCATCAAGCGCGATGGCTCTGTCCCTCGACTCGAGGTCATGCCGCTTTAATGTTTGGACAACAGTTGTGCACGGTCCAGCGATCATACCTTCATACGATTAATACCGGCAAGGATCTTACTCATCAAGCGCGATGGCGGCAAGCTGCGGCAGCAGTCGTCAGAGGGCGCGGATGACTGCTTCAGATTACTGTCAGGAATTGAGAACTATGTTGCTGATCAGGAGCATTCTCGTGTTAAGCAAAGGACTGTTACTGCTTTTTTTTAAGATCTGATGTATTGATCTAAAAATTATCTGAGCCAATCATTTGATGATTTGTGTGCTTTTATACATGTACATGTGTGTGCTCTTATTACATTTTCTTGATTTACCTAATCCCTGCGCTTCCGAGGCTTCTGAAGAAGCTAATGATTTTATACGATATAGGTAGTAGGCCTAAAGGTAAAGCGCTGTGTAAAGAGCGTACCTATTTTTGGTGATACTTATGTGTTTTTTATTTTTAATAAAAAAAATATAAAAATTGTGTTGTTCTTTGAGGCAAACATTTGTGAGAACTCTATGATATAGGCCCTATACATGTGCAGTATTTATCGATAATAATCAAGGCTGAAGAAGGTTGAATATAATGAACATCGGTTGTCTCGAACTCCGGTTGTGTCAAAGTAAATTCACCAGTCCCTTCGACTTCAACACAACGAGGTTTTACTGTATATATATATATATATATATATATATATATATATATATATATATATATAAATAAAATATGGGTTGAAAATATATTATTCTTAAAAAATAAAGAGTGTCCTAAATGAACCTTCATGCGGCTCGTTAAGATGTTGATTGAGGTTTCGTGGATGGCAGATTACGGATGCATGCATGAATAACAGTTCTCCTGACAGCGAATCACAGATCTGGCTTGTATGAATAACACGTAGTACACACGGATTTGGGCGTATCTTGTTTATTGCAAAGTAGCACATGATGATGACTGCGTCATTCTCGCCTCGCCCTTCATCATGATCAGCCGTCTTGTCCTCGCATTGACTGCATCCGGAATCTTCTTGATTGTGACGTCATCCGCTCAACCATACGGTAGAAATGTCTATCTTCTCTGTCTTTTTGTCCCGCTCTCGCTAGTTTTTTTAATATTACCTTTATTCCATTAGAGCCATGTACATTCCGGCAGATAGACTGAAGGTTTGAAGGTGATTTTTCATACACGCGGATCACCGACTTGGCAAGCCTATTCCGGTTTGGGATTCGCATCTTTAAAGGTAGCAATAGTCTGTGCGGGCAGACAGCGCTACACATGCAGGGACGTGTTGCAGGGCTTTCAAGATATCACTTCCAGGCCACAATATGAACTCGAACATCGTGTCCACCGGATGAATTTATCTCTCTTGTGATTTTTTATGAACCTCCAGAGTAATAATCCTTTCTGACTGACGAATCACGCTAACACATCTAACAGGTGTTAACTACAAGCGTAACATAAATCTCGTTAAGGCCATGCCCGGGTTACGCTCTTTACACAGCGCTTTACCTATAGGACTACTACCTATATCGTAAGGCGCTGTTTGTTATGACCTCGTATCCTGAATTGCAACACCAGAGGGGAGCACTGTATTTTTGTCCAATCAGATGAGACCTAGTGCTGGAAGACAAAGCCAAACGAGGAGTACACGGAGCCAATCATATTCATTTCTTTTTGAGTGACAGCTCTTCCCCCAGCGTAACCGTCTGAACAGGCCACAGGCTGAGAGAGAATTGCCCCGACGTGGTTTGCTTAGGGCCTTGGGCACATAGGATGCTCGGCCGGTGAGATGTAATTTAAACGAAACGTAACAACAAAGGCTGCGTGCACACCTCGCTGGCTGGTTTCAGTTCTGCAAACAACAGATACATGGCTATGCTAACACAGTCATAATGTCATAATCGAATCGGTCGATGATGCGAGAATGCAGAGGGAGCAATTTAAATTCACATCTTGAAGCGCAGCAATGGGCGGAGCCAGGATGCCTGTCGAGCGTTTGTTTATTGGCATCTGATTGGCTGCTTGTCACATCATACGCACGTTTATTTCAGTGGACAACGAACCGCCATCTGGTGTCTAAATATATCATAAACGGTCAAAGCTGGCAGCGTGAAAATCAGTTGCTTCTGATCTTTAGAAGCGCAAGATTTCCGCTGCCTCGGGAGCGTATGCCCGGGTAAAAATAAAAATAAAAAGTTGCACACAGAGTGAACGGGATTTGATTTCCTGACACTAGTCCAGAACTGGACCCTGACGGGCCTCAAAGACCCCCCCCCCCCCAAAAAAAAAAAAAAAAAAAAAACATCAGCGTCCAGTTCTTGACTACCCTGAGATACATTTGGAAAACAGGCCAGTCAGTATCAAAATTATGGGTGTGTAATGGCAACTGCACTGGACCTCCGCGAAGACTTTCCGGGTATCCATCAAGGATTATTGGCGACAGAGGTTAATTCTGTCCATCAAGGAGTGCTGGCGACAGAGTTTATCTGTGTCTATACGGAAGCCACATGGTGCCCGGAATCTGAAAGACTTTTTTTCTAGGACAAAGACAGGCTACGTAACTTGTAATATTAAACTGCTGTAAATATTCTCAGTTGTCTCTCTGTCTAACAAGCAAATTCGTCAAGCTGATCGTTAACCACACTCGTATATCCATTATTAATATATGAGCCTCCTTGCTGGTACCTCTAATGCCTTATAACATCTAGCTCCCTGTGACTCGATTGTATTTTTGGATATCAATACCTACCATCATCATTGTTACATTTTGTTTATGTAAGTGGTGGAGATGTACCGTCTTAGCCACATAAGAAAGTGACAGGAAAAACACGGTTAGAATAAAGGCCTGTATAAAAATATAACTGAAAGACTGTCTCAAGATGTGTATGCACAACCAGCAGAAATATTACCGTCAAACATATTTCAGGGGGACCACTAGATCCGCTGTTGCCGCCCCGAGACGGAGAGGGCTACAGACCATCATTAACCCCGGGAACTGTCGTTAGTAAGTAACTTTTGAAATACTTAAAATAAAAATGGAATATTCAACTATGTGCTTATTCATCATGCCATCTGCAAACCTGGAACTATATAATGTATATAGGTGTTATTCAAAGACCAGCACATACATAAATGCACTGAGAATCGGCATGAGTTGTTCGAATATTGGCTTAGTATACGGCTGCATGGTAAAATGGTATCTAAAGTTCATCGATTTGGACGTCTGGGAAAAAGTTATAATTAGGTGCTCCCCCATGAAAGGACATTGATGTACAGTTTATCATTATTGTGACAAACTTTACACTGAACCAGTACATCTGCTGATACTTTTACTGACGGCATCCCCACTCGCACATCAAAGAGTTTAACTCTTTAATTTTTTCAGGAAATACCACCTGTGGCACACAGGAGTATGACCCATACAGCAGTGTATGTTGTGGAGGAAAGGTTCACGCCCGGAATGGAAGCAGGCTAGCCTGTTGCGGTACAGAACTCTATTCGATTGCACAAAAAATGTGTTGCAACGATCATGTAAGAACCCGACTCCCAGGCTACGCTTGTTGTGGAACAAATGCCTATGACTGCTACTCTCAGGTGTGTTGTGATGGGACCACAAAGGCGCGCTCCTCCCTTAGTGACCACTGCTGTGCAAATAAGCTGTATAACCCGACAACCCATACGTGCTGTGATAATGTGCTTCACCAGAAGAAAAGTTATTTTGATTCCTGTTGTTCCACTGACCTGTATGATCGATTAAGCCAATTGTGTTGTGACGGTCAAATACAAGAACGTTCTTCCCCAGTTTTAGCCTGTTGTGGTTCTCGTGTCTATAATTCTAGCACCCTTATTTGCTGCAACGGAAACACTGCGCCTGGGCCATCCCTGCAGTATGGCTGTTGTGGAAACAGGACGTATGACAGGTACAATCAGATATGTTGTGGAAACGAACTAAAGTCTCGTCCTCACTATCGCACACAGTGCTGCGGGGAAAACACTTATAAGACAGACAGCGAGTTATGTTGTGGTGGCAAGAGATACCCTCGCATTGACGTTGGCAATCACCGATGTTGTGGATCTCATATATATGATTATAGCAAAGAGGTATGTTGTCTGGGTAACGTTTATCCAAAGGAGTACCAATATCAGTCAGGCTGTTGTGGTACCAAGGTGTACAACAGAAGTAGCAGTGTGTGCTGTTTAGGACAGCTACACTCGCGTCCTGAAGAAAGAACTGTTTGTTGTCACACGAATATATATAAAACAAACAGTCAAATTTGTTGTGGTGGAAAAATACTTTCAAAATCAGATCAGGGGAACGCTTGCTGTATTAACCGATTGTATAACACATCTACCCAGATCTGTTGCAGAGGGAAAGTACTAGACAAACAGAGCCGTACATCATCTTGTTGTGGAAGACAAGTATATGACCGATTGTCACAAACCTGTTGTGGAGGGCGACTACACGACACTATCTTGGGTTCAAGGAGGTATTGTTGTGGAGATCAGACTTATAATTACACAAGTCACATGTGTTGTGGAGGACGGTTATCACCTCGACCCGGTCCACGCTCTTTCTGTTGTGGGTATGAGCCATACAACCCTCTGAGCCAGTTCTGTTGCGGTGGAAACGTAAAACTGAAATCAAGTCCGACGGAGGCGTGCTGCATAAGGCAAGTCTATGATGCAACAAAGAAAATCTGCTGTAGGGGTTTGTTGCAGGATAAGCGAGGTCAGATATCATCATGTTGTGGAAGCCAAGCGTATGACCGATCATCACATATCTGTTGTGGAGGGCGAGTGCAAATGAGCCAAGGAAGGTTATCATCTTGTTGTGGCAGCGTGACATATGACCGATCATCACATATCTGTTGTGAAGGACAAGTGCAAATGAGGCAAGGAAGGTCACCGTCCTGTTGTGGAAGCCAGGAATATGACCGATCATCACATATATGTTGTGCAGATCAAGTGCAGATGAAGCAAGGTCGGTTTTCAGCTTGTTGTGGCAGCGTGGTATATGACCGATCATCACATATCTGTTGTGGAAAACGAGTACAGATGAATCGAGGCCGATCATCGTCTTGCTGTGTCAACCAAGTATATGACCGATCATCACATATCTGTTGTGGAGGACGAGTACAGATGAATCGAGGCCGATCATCGTCTTGCTGTGTCAGCCAGGTATATGACCGATCATCACATATCTGTTGTGGAGGACGAGTACAGATGAATCGAGGCCGATCATCGTCTTGCTGTGTCAGTCAGGTATATGACCGATCATCACATATCTGTTGTGGAAGACGAGTACAGCTGAATCAAGGCCGATCATCGTCTTGTTGTGGCAGCGTGGCGTATGACCGATCATCACATATCTGTTGTGCTGGGACAGTTCAGTCCCATCCGAGTCCGTTTTCATCCTGCTGCCTCTCACAGGCTTATGACCCAAAAAGGTTTACATGTTGTAACGGTAGAGTGATGTCAAGCTGCCCTAATCAACGTGGGTAGGGACAAAATATAACTCCGTTTAACCACTCTTACTGGGGCCTGTGCGGGTTGAATAAAACAGCAGTTGCTCTGGGTAAAGATTAAAAAATTTATGTGCTTCCTTTGGCAACGGATATATAGATTTATTTGAAATGAAAATTGCAGATTTGTGTCGTGTTTTTGTATTTATATCTATTTTATTACATATGATGTTCCCACCAATACAGATGGTGTTAACCATTGCATCATACCTTTAGTTTATATGGTGATACAATTTGCTGTATATTTGATTATACGATATATTTTAACAGACAGATGTTTTGGTAAAATGCTTATCTAGACAAGAAAGGGGGTGCAAGGTGATTGGTTTTGATTTATATACCTTTGTAATAAATGTAAGCAGCACAACACTGCGTGGGGTACCAGTAAAGTTATCTTATTCAGCAGGGACAAGCTTGACAGGCAGATGATCAAGTAAGTGGCAGGTTATGATAATCTGATAATAAATAAATTATCCCAGCGAAAATACTTCAGAATTGGTGTCTGAATATAAGTACAGTTAATCTGACTGATTTTTACACCACACTTGAAACAAAATGCAACAAATTATATGCCACCATGTATTCTTGTAATGGCCCCAGACTGCCATTCTTTAAATCCTAGCCTGGGAAATGTGATTAATTTTTATTAGGACTATAACAAGTGACCCATGGGTCATGACGCTCAGCTGACTGGGAAGAGATTCGCAAAAGGAAATTTTATCATCAGAATGGTAGTATATACCCATTCAACTGAAGCATCAAACAGATTAACCAACAGGCCAAGATTTATTCTGTATTTATATATCTCGAAAATAGAGAAAAATGTGTAAACTTTTAAAACTAGAATACGGGTAACCGACAAGTGACTACATGTATCTGCCAAAATCGGATAGTGAGGCATGGATTGAGTGGCAAGGGGAAATAGAGTGAGGTATGTTGCATATTAGCATGGATGTCTGCAGCCTAAATGTGTATGTAGGTTGTGCCACCTACCACAAATCCAGAAAGCTGTCCAAGTTGTATACACCTGCAAGATTTTAGGCAGAAAAGTCAAACCACTACATGTATATGAGCGATTTTTGCCCATGGCAGACAAACAGACAAACACTGTGCAAAAATCTTTGCAGGTAACCCCTCCAGTTTGTGTTTGATAAAGACCTATGTGAGATCTAAACACATGCACAATTTTGGCCCAATCGGTCAAATGGTTCCTGAGATATGAGCTTCGATGTGTCCAGCGTTAACTAGAATGTAGGTGGCGCCACCTGTCATAAAATCAAGAAAGCTGTCCACGATGTATAAACCTGCAAAATTTTAGGCAGTTATGTTGAACCACTACAGAGAAATGAGTAATTTTAGGCCACGGCAGGCTAACAGACAGTCGCTGTGCAAACATTGTTACAGGTGGCGCCACCATTTTTTGTGTATGTTACAGAGCTATCAAAGGGCTACATTTGTATAAATTTTATTTCCTGATCGGTCAAACGTTTCCTGAGATATAAGCTTGGATGTCATCAGCGTGAACGTGAACGTAGGTGGCGCCACCTGTCATAAAATCAAGAAAGCTATCCTGGATGTATACACATGACGAATTTCAGGTGAATTAGTCAATTCACTGCAGAGATATGAGTGATTTTAACCCCTTGCAGATGAACAGATGGACACTGTGCAAACATGGTTACAGGTGGCGCCACCATTTTTTGTGTATGTTATAAAGTAATCCAAGGGCTACATTTGTATCAATTTTATTTCCTGATCGGTCAAATGGTTCCCGAGATATGAGGGTTTATGAGTGGAAACAGACCCACAAATGGACACTGGATAGAGAGGAAAGGTCAGAGGTCAATGCAAATTGGTTAGGCACCAGTTCACATGTGACCCGATAATAGGTGTAAGTTTGGGAAAAATCGGTCCATTAGTCTCCGAGGAGCTCTCTGGAAACGAACGCAGCCGCGGCGGAGGAACTCGGTCAAAAACATAGTATCCGCAAAACTTCGTTTTGGCGGATACAAAAATACAGGTGGCTCCACCAGTCTGCAGAAACTAATAAAAACACTTAATGGTCAATATCCATGCAAAAAATCATGGTGATCGCTGCATTAGTTGTTCAGATACTTCAGTTTTTGTATCAAATTGTCCATTATTCTGAGGGATACTTCGGAGTCCAATAGCTTGAAGGATATGGGTAACAGAGACCTAATTTCAAGTTTCCACAGGCACCTTTCATGGGCCTCCTTGCATGACAAGAATGAAGATTCTAGGTCCAGTTGTTGCGATTTGTACCCTGTTGACAGATAACCACATCTTTAAAGGTCTCAAAAAAAAGAAAAAAATTCGTAAAAATTTGAAATAAAAATAGAGGTGGCACACCCAGTCTGCAGAAACTGATGGAACAGCTCATGATCAATATGTATGCCGAAAATCATGACCATCAGTGTTGTAGTTATTGAAATACTGCAGTTTTTGTATCAAATTTTCCATTATTCTGGGGGGGGGGGGTATTTTGGACCCATACAGCTTAAAGAATATGGGTAACAGAGACCTAATTTCAAGTTTCCATGGAGACTTTTCATGGGTCTCCCTGTGTGTCAAGAATGAAGATTCTTGGTCCAGTTTTTATGATTTGTGCCCTGTTAACAGATGTTCATATCTTTAAAGGTCTCAAAAATACAGAAAAATTTCGTAAAAAAAAACGAACAAATACAGGTGGTGCCACCAGTCTGCAGAAACTTATGAAACACTCCATGATCAATATCCATGCAAACAATTATGGTTATCTCTGCATTAGTTGTTCAGATACTTTAGCTTTTGTATCAAATTTTCCATTATTCTGAGCTGTACTTTGGAGTGCCATAGCTCAAAGGATATGGGTAACAGAGACCAAATTTCAGGTTTCCATGGAGACTTATCATGGGTCTCCCTGTGTGTCAAGAAAGAAGATTCTAGGTCCAATCGTTACGATTTGTACCCTGTTGACAGATAACTACATCCTTAAAGGTCTCAAAAATGGAGAAAACAATTCGTGAACATTGAAAAATACAGGTGGCGCCACCAGTCTGCACAAACTGATGAAACATCTCATGATCAATATGTATGTCAAAAATCATGACCATCAGTGATGTAGTTAATGAGATATTGAAGTTTTTGTATGAAATTTTTGACTATTCTGGGGGGTAATTTTGGGCCCCATAGCTCGAAGGATATGGGTAACAGAGACCTAATTTCTGGTTTCCATGGAGACTTTTCAAAGGTCTCTCAGTGTGTCGAAAATGAAGATTCTAGGTCCAGTCGTTACGATTTGTGCCACGCTAACAGATGACAGCATCCTCAAAGGTCTCAAAAATAGAGGAAAAAATCGTAAAAAATCAAACAGTATAGGTGGCGCCACCAGTCTGCAGGAACTGATCGAACATCTCATGATCAATATGTATGCCAAAAATGAAGACCATCAGTGATGTAGTTATTGAGATATTGAAGTTTTTGTATGAAATTTTTTACTATTCTGGGGGGTACTTTGGGGCCCCATAGCTCAAAGGATATGGGTAACAGAGACCTAATTTCTGGTTTCCAAGGAGATTTTTCATGGACCTCTCAGTGTGTCAAGAATTAAGATTCTAAGTCCAGTCTTTATGATTTCTGCCTTGTTAACAGATGTTCACATTTTTAAAGGTCTCAAAAATAGAGAAAAAAATTCGTAAAAAATCGAAAAATACAAGTGGCGCCACCAGTCTGCAGGAAGTGATGTAACATCTCATGATCAATATGTATGCCAAATATCATGACCATCAGTCAAGTAGTTAATGAGATATTGAAGTTTTTGTATGAAATTTTTGACTTTTCTGGGGGGTACTTTGGGGCCACATAGCTCGAAGGATATGGGTAACAGAGACCTAATTTCTGGTTTCCAAGGAGATTTTTTATGGACCTCTCAGAATCCCAAGTTACAAGGTTCTAGGTCCAGCGGTTACGATTTGTGCCTGGTTAACGGACGGACAGACGGACAGACGGACAGACAGACAGACGGACAGACGGACAGACGGACGACGGACAAAGAGTGATCGCTATAGCTCAGATGACTTTCAGTCAGCTGAGCTAAAAAACCGGAATTGTACATTTGCAGCATACGAGAGCACGTTTTATCGTTAAAGCATATTTTGGTCAATAATCCTTTTAAACCTTGGAGAAGACATTACAAAATGTAAAAACTTTAGAGAGGTTTAAAGAATTTCGCAAATGTAATAGGGCTTATTGCATGTCCCACCTCCCATTCTTCAAGTCTAATAGAATGATTTCCAGGTTGTATTTTTTTAGATCAGCAAGAGCTAACTGGGTAACATATAATGAATATGAAATAAACGAATCCTTTCACATTCATGTCTTCTTTTATCATATATTTTACATTTCTGGTTTACAATTAAACAATAATCATGGTACCCAGGGGTCAATTGACCAGCTAGCTTTAAATATGTGACCCTATAAATTTAAATTATTTGTGAGCTTGGACCCCATCAAAAATTTAACAAAAAACTAGAATACGGGTAGTCGACAAGCGACTACGTGTATCCGCCTAAATCAGAGTGGAACGGGTGAAGTGAGGCATGGATTGAGTGGCAAGGGGAAATAGAGTGTTGCATATTAGCATGGATGTCTGCAGCCAAATTGTGTATGTAGGTTGCCCCCCCCCCCCCCCCCAACCACAAAATCCAGAAAGCCGTGCAAGTTGTATACATATGCAAAATTTAAGGCAGATAAGTCAAACCACTACATGTATATGAGTGATTTTAGCCCGTGGCAGACAAACAGATGGATGCTGAGCAAAAATGGTTGCAGGTGACGCCACCAGTTTTGCGTATGATAAAGAGCTATGTGAGAACTATACACATGCAAAACTTTGGCCCAATCGGTCAAACGGTTCCCAAGATATGAGCTTGGATGTCTGCTGCATAAACTAGAATGCAGGTGGCGCCACCTGTCATAAAATCAAGAGAGCTGTCGGGGATGTATAAACCTGCAAAATTTTAGGCAGATATGTCAAACCACTGTCGAGATATGAGTGATTTTATCCCATGGCAGACAAACAAACAGGAGCTGTACAAAAATGGCTGCAGGTGGCGCCACCAGTTTTGCGTATGATGAAGAGCCATGTGAGATCTATACACATGCAAAATTGTGGCCCAATCGGTCAAACGGTTCCCGAGATATGAGCTTGGATGTCTGCAGCGTAAACGTGAATGTAGGTGGCGCCACCTGTCATAAAATCAGAAAAGCTATCCAGGATGTATACGCATGCCGAATTTCAGGTGAATTAGTCAAGTCACTGCAGAGATATGAGTGATTTTAACCCAAGGCAGACGAACAGATGGACACTGTGCAAACATGGTTGCAGGTGGCGCCACCATTTTTTGTGTATGTTATAAAGCTCTCCAAGGGCTACATTTGTGCAAAAAATTTTCCTGATCGGTCAAACGGTTCCCGAGATATGTGGGTTTATGTGTGGAAACAGACGCACAAACGGACGCAGAGCGCAGAGGAAAGGTCAGAGGTCAAAACAAAATCGGGGCGCAGCAGTTCACATGTGACCCGAACATTATTCCGTGTTTCGTAAAATTCCGCCCAGGGGTTACGGAGGAGTTCTCCGGACACCTACGCGGCGGCGGCGGCGGCGTGCAGCTGAAAACATAGTATCCGCAAAACTCTGTTTTGGCGGATACAATCAAGAAAATACACAACACGGTCTGTTGAAGATTTCACTTAACTAAAGTTACTACTCGTGATACCGACAGATATTCAAAACCAACCATGAATGTCACTTATCACTTATTATTGACATGACTTGACCAATATTCAGGCAGAAGGGAGGAAAAAATTAATAAAATATTATTTATAGTTTTTAAGGGTCTAGTCCTATAACTAATGTATATTGACTACAGATAATCCTTGAACCTTTGATAAAATTAGGCCAGAAAACGCCAATCTCACTTCACACAAACTCTTTATTTTGTTTATATGCACGTGTTTATAACGTGTAGGGGACCCGCTATAATAATCCAGATGTATTCAACAAGGACATCTGGCGGCAAGTCAGACGAAGCAGAGTTTTGCAAGGGACGTTTTGCAATTAACGAAATTTCAACTTCCATATATGTGCAACCAACAACCTTGGGTTACATGTTTTTTCCGTTTGTCAAAATTAATGTGTTTACAAACAGCTTGTAGATAAACAAGTTCATACAGCCATAGAATTCATTCCTATGTACGCAGAGTAAACCATAAAATCGCATAAATTATATAGAAAAGGAAGGTGAAAACTAGCTTTATGTAAAAATATGTGTTTTATTTCCATGCAGGAAATATTTGCCCATGACCCGTATCTGTGGTGTGGGGGTAAAGGACTGGACTCAAAGTTTGACTACAGAAATATGATTTTCCAGTATTACATATTCATGACTGTGCAAAAGGATACACACACGAAAAGGATAGCCTAACAAGAAGAGATGACAAACAAAGCGTCATCATTAGCTCAGTTGCTTTAATTGTTCAGCCTAAAAGTACAAATAAGTTGCATTAAAGGGGGGTGTAGGTCAGCCTTGTTTTTTGTCGATGGTCAACAAGAATGCTTAGTTTAAGGGCAATAGATTTTCCCGCTGTTGAGAAACAAGCTGTACTTGAATTGCTGTGATTCGGAAGTCATAAACATGGGACATGTGGGGGACGGCGCTCAGCTGAAATTACGTCTGACAATATATGTATAAATTTCTTATTAGCTGTGTTGACCGTACACATTTATTGACTACATGAAAGATGCGAGGGTTTAAGTCACACGATCAGCTAATTGTAAAAATATTAGAATTTCAACTAAGTGGCTGTAATACGCGTGTAAATATAGCCACTGAGAACATATGAAACCCTGTGAATTGAAGAAAAATGGACATGAGCTGAAGTATAAATAATACACAATTAATTAAAAAATAAAATAAAAATTTGTAAAAAAAATAAAATTTTCCATTTTTAAATGAGCATAAACTAAATTTGATAAGCATGTTCAAACATATCTGCACTGTATCATATATGAAACTTCTTGCCTGAAACCATTAAATGATGCAATATGCAGCCTTGCTGAGCTAGGCAAAGGGAGCCAGCTGCCCAGGTGTGAAGTCGGTAATATAACACTTTGGGGAGGCGAGGGCTGTATCATTTGCTGTGCACAACACTGAATTTGGCTGGCTCGATGTAAACAATACTTAACATGGTGGATATAAGCTTGAACAAAAGAAACAGTTTCTGACCAATTGCTTTTTAAATTTTATTTATAAACGATTTAATCCTTATGTGTACAAGCTGTAAAAATTAAATTAGTATTGCTCACAAGAAAAAGTGCCGTGTTCAAAGTCGGGCAAAATTTAGGGAACCAATTTTACATTTATGCTAATGATTACAAAAGTCTGATCTAATATATAGTATACAATTAAATCTAAAATAAATGTAGTTATATGCTTAAAAGACACTTGCTTCAACCATTACCACGTACAGTGGGCAAATATATATCCTGATGTTTTGACAAGGTACATTTTGTTCGGGTCCGTAACTTATATATTTATATTTATTTCGTAACTTCAAGGCCCATGACCCATGTAAAATTTCCATATATTGTACATGAGCTAATCATAATGTTACAAGTACAATAATATCTTCAAAATAGTTATCACAATCTTAAGTGATCTCCAGCTACCCAGTACATCAGTCTGCTCTTCACTGTATGCATCAACATGGTTGTGGAATGTGCACAGAGCAAAATACAAACAAGTAACACACAAATGATTGCATATATAGAAATAAATGCAAAAGAGACACAAGCAAAGTCTAGGCAACTCAAAATATGTTTTTTACTTGTAGTTAGTTGATGCTGCCCTATATTTTCTCTGCCTGAACAGCTGCATTAAACTCGACCATTTGCTTCAAACTTTGGTGCCTCATATATAAAACGCCAATTTATGAGTCAATATTCCGTCCTCCATTAACTGAATGAACTTCTCTTCTGTTGGGTTCTTACAGTACATATCTATTAAATTTCTTTTTTCCTTATCTCTTCCAGACCTTGACAGCATAAAAAATGATGCATCTCATCTTCTATAATACACGAACTTTTGCTTTTACACAAAATACACCATTCTTCTATGTCCTTGTTTGAACATCTTGCTTTCTCTATCTGAAGGTCATGTGCACCATATCTGAATTTACACATCATCTGTCTAAGATGTTTGTTTCAAATTTATCAAATATGGTTCTAGCTAATACCAATTCTGACTTGAAAGAACTATACCCCTGTAACTTTGTAAATGCACTCATTCTTGAAAGGCACAGCCTTTTACCCTTTGCGCAAATGTCTCAAAGAACAGCGAAGAATCTACCATTGATTGTTCCATCCAAACAATACCTATACCGTAAGTGTGAAGTAATTTCCTTGCTTTCCTTGTTGCCCAAATGATTCTACCTATATCGTCTAAGTTTTTCAGCATCAAACAACATTGTTTTGGCAATCTATTATTCTCCATCTGCAGAAATTTTAACCAATATTTTATACATTTAACCATATAAACAATAGGATATACACCGCTTTCACCTAAAACTGCTGCATTACTACAACTGAGGCCTACTCCTAAAATTCTCTAAAGAAATTTAGTTTGAACAGCTTCTATATCTTTTGACCACTGATAAGCCCAGATTTCTGATCCATATGACAAAATTCGAACAACAGAATCTTTAGCGAATCTGTGCGCCTATGCGATGGTGCAGTGTCGTCTGTCGTGCGTCGTGTGTCGTCTGTACGTTAACAATAGCTATCTCAAAAACAGCAGGAGCTAGCATCACCAATTTTCTTTGCAAATTATCAGTCATCTGAAAAATTGTATCGGATTTTGTTTATTTTTTTCTAACTGCACTTTCTAAGATTTTAAAGGGAAAAGCTAAAAAAGCTTTAAAACTCTTCTCCGAAACTGTCAAGCCAAATTGTCCAATATTTTACAGAAATAATCCCTGGAACAAACTCTCTTAGGTTTGTTCGAATGGTTCAATTTTGGTGATATTTGGTCGAGTAACAGGAAGTTGAACTTAGTCATCTGTCCAAAAAAGCACACTAAAATTAAAATCTCAGAAACGGCTGGAGCGTTCATCATCAAATTTAATGCCAATGTTTGTCACATAAGTCATATCTGAAACTGAGGTACTGGTGGCACCACCTTCATTGATCTGTTTTTATGAGCAAAAATGCACTTTTACACTGTTTTTATGATGAAACTGTTAAGCAGATTGATTTAAACTTTAAATGAATTATTCTATGGTAGGGTTCTGCCAGTTTTATAAGAATAGATTTGGGTAAAAGCAGCTTTAAAAAAGCAGTGTAGCCAATTGAAAAAGGCTTTCAGTGTTTGAAAACAGATTTGACAGCATGCCAAGTTTCAACATGCCAAGTCAAGAGGTCACTCATTTCAACCAGGCGAGGTCCAGACATCACCATGGCATGCAACTGACCTAGCTCGTTCTGGCGTCTAGACACATCGTCTAGACGTCTAGACATATCGACGCGATATGTCTAAACGCAGAATGCCTAGATTAGAACTAGTGGACATATCTTGCAACTGTTTGAAAAAAACTTGGTTTGCAATTTTAGCGAATCTGTGAGCTTATGCGATGGTGTGGCGTCGTCCGACGTGCGTCATAGCTAATTCTGAAAGGGCAGGAGCTAGCATCACCAAATTCTTTGCAAAAAAATAATCATCTAAAAAATTCTATTGGATTTTGCTATTTCTTGGCTAACTGCATTTTCATAGATTTTAAAGGGAAAAAGCTAAAAAAAAAAATTTTAAAATTTTCTTCTCCGAGACCATGCTGCCAAATTTTCCGTTCATCTGTCCCATTATCCTCCCTGGCAAAAAGAACATATCCGAAATATCCTGACTGATACATCCTAGTTTTCAAATGTCCTAGTCCGAAACGTGACTAAGGTAGATATGCACGACATAAGTGTATCAATATTAAATTTTAAAAATAAATCTCCATTCATACACCCAAACTTTGCACAGGTTCGCATTAGGCCTGTAGGCCTTGTTTAACATATATATTTCTGTTTTAATAGGTATGTTTCTACAAGTTCTAGGTTCAAACCTAGGATGGGCATACAGGCTTTCTGTACTTGTACCGCTAATGTTTTCTGCGCCACACTCCATGTCAGTTTACTGCTAAATATTGAACCTAAATACCTGTAATAAGATACCCTTTCAATTTCTTGTTTCAAAATACCATCTTTCATTTAACCTATAACCACCTCCATTTCTTAACACCTTAATATTGAATTTCTTTCAGTTAAGAATTATTCCCCACTTCTTACAGTTATCATTTAATAAATTTATATTACATTGTAAACGGCCCGCTGTACCCGAGACTAAATTTAAATCATCTGCACATAGCAAGACTTGTACTGCTTCATTTAAAAGATACCATGGCAATCATTCAGCTCCTCTATGAGTTGATTTAAATACATTACAAATTAAAAAGGGGCATAACATGCACCGTTGCCAGGTGCCAATGGTGCATGAAAAACAATCGATAATTTGCAATTTCTAATACACGTGGCAAACTTAAGCTCTGTATCCCACTGTGGGACCACTTTTTATACAGGTTTTACTTTTGCTGCAATGCCCGGCGCTGCAGTAAAAGGTAGATTTGTAAATAATTAAGAAACTGATTTATTTATATGACCCTTTTGAATCTTATTGAAATGTCTTCTAATTTTGTTATTCTCTGGTTTAAATTAACACGGAACTGTTACACAGAATCATTTATCCAAATTATCTTATTAAATGATTGTCACCAGAGAACTGTGACTTAGGTATTGTATTGCATGTACCAGTAGGGAATAAAACCAGATGATTGCTTTGATAATTTTTTTAACATTAATATGGAGTATCATGTTAGATATTAGCGTGAGAACTTTGCTTAAAACACACGTGTCTCTTTGATGTTAATTTCACAGCAGATAAGTGGTAAGAGAGCACACGTGTCTCATTTGATTTCAATCTCGGTACAGTTTATTTCCTTCAGATCCGTCCCTGTTTAGCGATCTCTATAGAAACGAGGATTTGTTGTAGATTTTCCAAGGATTAGCATATGATTAGTTTAGTTTTCCCAGGATATTTGTCTCTGGAGGCGTATCCTTATTAGAATTCACACTACAATTGACGGTCGTCGTACCTGGGAGTGGTGATTGGCTAGTAGACGTGCGGGAGTTGTGACGTAAGCATAAACATGTTAAATCGTGAGAAGAGCGTTTTCGGGAGAAGTGCCCAAGCAGCGTACAAGTAACAGGTATAGCCTGGCGATATCTGCAGCAGTCTTGGGATAGGTCTGCAAGTGTCACAGTTGAGACAGCTGAGATATGATGTCTAGAAGCGTAGATAGTTGTTGTCTGGGGAAGGCCACAATCATTTCTCTTTAAAGAAATTCAGAGCGAGTATCGCATTTTTGCCGACGGACAATCTGGCGATTTATTACCTGTGGTGAGTGCTTCCAGGAACAGATCGAGGACTTTATCTAAACGTTTAACTGTAGAGGTACTGAATATTGCTGTGTGGAGGCGTATTCGGCTACCTAGATTATGGATGATTCCTGGAGACATCAGCTGTGAAGGACATTTATTCAACGCAAAGAAAGAATATTCTGTGCGCGGTGCGTGAACTGTGTCAAACGTGTATACTCCAGCGAGAGTTTGTGGATTATAGGAGCTCTATAGGACTGAATGTACTGTACACAAAACCCGTGCCACTCAATGAGTCGAACACTGTTACATCCGGGGTCACGTGTGCGCGTTGTGTGTGACCAGAAACAGAGTAAACAAGGAACTTTGCCGTGTTCTGTTATTAACGGTCTCAATGTTTATTTCTGTCTTACCATAAGTGTTTGTGCATGTGGAGCGCCTCTCCAGAGAATGAAAGTAGCTTCTTTCTTTAATATATATTTGTTAACACGTCTCAGTCCTTTTTTTTTGGAGTGTACGTATGCAAGAGTTCAGCCAGTTGGTTTGACATTTAAAAAAACCTGGACGCTCACATCTTTACCGGTGGGACAATGATCCAGTATGAACTGTATCACTCCTGTACCCTTCCTATATAGTCTAATATATTCATGTCTAATATGAGCAGTTCTAGGTTATACTCTTATCTCAAAATATCTGAAGACATTATTCCAAAATATATCAAACTACTTTCCTGTGAGCCTATATATGGTACTTTACCTTTTCAGACCTTCCATTTACAATATACATTATACATTTTACTATATTATTCCATATACATTAACTGTCTTTTATATGCTATATTGTTTTGCAAGTATTGCTAAACCATTTGCATTATTTACAAACATATTTAAGTGTTCTGGACGGATATATACAGAACTTACAAGAATGTCTTTATTATGAAAAATAGACTTTTTGACCACCCTGAAAAATACTACCAAGTCACTATTCCTTTCAGTCCTACGAAAATGGCTGCTAATAGCTTTATCAATGTAAACTATTATCCAACCTGATGCTTGTCCAATTTTTTCAGTTTTATTGGATTTACATAATTACAGTCATTATTTCCCAAGAAATGTACAAATTCGGTATATTGTACTAGCCATGTTTCACTTAAAGAAATAATTTGATATGATCTTAAAAATTCTTTAAAAGCAATTGTTTCTTAAGTGTTGACTTAAACCATTTACATTCCTATGAAGATATTTATATGCAGTATCAAAATTAACATGAACAAGACCCCATCCTCATTTATCCTCAATTACTTCATATTGTTTCTCATTTTCAGGTTCTGTAGAAATTATAAGTTCCCCTTTTAATTCGTCCAACTTGTAAACTTTGAATCCTGTAAACATTTGAACAAATCTGAAGTCTCGATTATGATGTATGAATGTATTACTGTCTTCAATCAGTTTGTCAAACTTGAAGGTTGCTGGTTCTTTTCGTCTTGTATAGCTCATCATCACAGTTCCAAGCTTTTCTCTAAGAAATCGAGTCCGTCTGCTTAAATACGCTTTCACTTTGAATGGACCAACACCTTTCACCTTCTTACGCGTTTTTGTGTTTTCTTTTTAACATTACTGATTGCTCATAAAAGCTGAGCGTCATGACCGATGGTTCACTTGTTTTTGTGATATCTTCACATTTACCGAGATCCATAGAGTCAGACATTTCAAAATGTTCGGTTGTTTCAAGATAATCAACAAATATAATTCGATTCTATTAATAAAATATGTCGGAAGTAGGGTTTAATATTAACTTTTGTCTAACATATTTAGGATGAAACTGACCAGATCTTAGAGTGTAAATAAAGAACGGGCAGGATTAGCCATCTGAATACAAGTGCCTCACAGAACTGATTCATTTTCAACTATGCAGTACTCAACGGTAAGGTCATGTAATATAATATCTGCTTGGTTAGAGAAGAAAGCAAATAAAATATAACGTATAAGATGCATTCTAGAAGAAGAGAGGAGGTTGGATGCACGTTTTCGGAGAGTTGTCCGCTCGCAAGGATTTAATTTTATTAAATTTAACGAAACAATTTGGATTTGAGATGTTGGGATTGCATAAATATTTCCAGTTGTGCAGCATACTCTGAAATACACAACGTCGACCATACACAGGTGGAAAACAACTATTTGAAGACAAAGTAACCAAATATATGTCCAAATGCAGAGTGATGAAATTTAATGTTCTTCGGTTATGAATACAGGTACCGAAACAACATCGACTTTCTTAAAAATGCACGTGCATATATAAAAACACTGACATATTCGCGCAAGGGTCAACATAAATATTAGATACTCGTGAAAAGCTTAGCTTCCCTTTAACTGAATAAAAATAATGTTCGTGTACCGCAATATTAATATAGTAGATCGATGTGATCTTATCTTCACAATTAGTTTCAAACCCTGACGATATCATGCTGACAATGACCGACCGCTATCGCTAAAGACTTATTCAAAACCTGCTTTACAAAGATATGGCTTCCCTGCTTAGTCATCAGTAAGATATATTTCAGCTTTTTTTCAAATTATTGATATTGCATCCTTAATTCCTTATTATCACCTCTTTAAACATGTTTTCTTAAAGTCAACCCTGAAATATATTTACCTAATTGGGCACTATTCGGGGGTATGTCGTCATAAAAGACACCGAAACACGTATGTAACGATAGAACTTTTTATTCAAACAATGCCAACGCATGCAATTTGCAATAGGAAAGCACCAAACATAATACAATAATGAAACCATTTTTTGGCAAAATCCAACGGACATGTCTTAAAATTGTCTCGGTCCCCTGATCAATCACCTAAATTGGCCTATGGTATATATATGCCCGTATGGAACTGTGTTGAACAGAGAGCCAGTCTAATATGTGAACCAGTGCGTGACCTTTAATAAACTCAGCAGACCACTTATAGACATTGTCGGATATCACCGAAAACCCATGGCCTCTTTTGCATTTCCAGTCGGTATATTTGACGAGAACGAATATGTTACACATTATGCCCCTTCATGGAAGCACCTGTTACAACTATTAACTACATAACTGATCACTGGGTGAGAATTCCAATATGGCTGGATTCCCTTAGGTCAAACATATTGCAAATTCAATTTTATGTTTCAAAGATTCTCAATAACCTAAAGCAAACTCAGTAAGAACTGTTAAAAATCAGAATAGATACAAAAAAGCTGAAAAAGATATTACTTGTAATGTAGATGTGAATCGTGTCAAAATTTGTCAGAAATATAAAATAAATGTAAACAGGAAAAGGTTAAAGCACATTGATGACCTAGTAATGAACCATATAAAATGAATGGTTGTTTTTTTTTTTTTTTTTTTCTGCCATGCAATGTAATAACTACCACGATTAAACCCCTGTTTCCACTTGCTAATACTTTGGATTCCCCCTTTTGGCAACTGACAACCAAACCGTATTACGCTTAACTTTGACTTCAACCAACCGTAGCCAGATTAACGGGGTCTGTTGCAATATTGTTATTTTAGAATTGATTCTGAGAATATGACCATTACAATTGTGACGTCATAATGGATACCACAGGGCCTCGCAAAAGCCTTCGACCTTACAAGTCAAATATACGGCCGAAGCCCCTTTGTTGCTACAAGGACGAGGTGCTGAAGTGGATTAAAACGTAAGAACCAGAACCATTCTGTTTAACATGTTGTCCTGACCATTTTGACCAATTGTGTCCTGACCAATTTGAAGTAGTGTACCACACGTACTTAATGGATATCAACGTCAGGCTCCGTATGAAAGGGGTATAAAAGACACGGTGTTTTTTCATTTGTCTTGAAGGACAGGACTGTTCCCTCTAATAAAAAAGATTCCAATCCTACAGTTCCCACTGGAAGTCACTCACTGCATGCTATAAGAAGAATTATATTGGGTAGCGGTGGCGACCTCTGGTGGATATTGAAACGTTTACTGATCTTCACTACATTGCTTTTTACCCAACAAGTGTTTTTACTACCTAAGATATCTTAAATACGCGCTTTGAAATGAGACCTTTCTTAAAATCACACAAATGTTATGCAATTATTATTACTATAACGAGAGTATAAACTTTTCTCAGGTCAGGGGTTTAAACAGATAGGCCTACCTTTTTAAGGCAAATACATGTACATGTATATACTGGTTTCATGTTTAGCCTGAAATCCATGTGAAACCACCTGAAATATAGTTAAAGAAGCTATACTTGGTGTCGGTGCAATATTTAATCTGTATGATTTTAACTATCCTCCAAACTGAAATAAACGATACCGGCATAACAAAAAAATATACCTGACTGTCAAACACCAAATATAACAAACTAAACAAGTTAAGCACAATATTATGACCCTCACATAACATCAAAGATCGGCTTTGGTCAGATATTTTCAACGCTTCTCAGCACACCAAGGCTTTATTAACACAAATGTAAATCTGGGTTTACCCACACTCTAAGAATAGACTTGATTAACGACATAGCTATACCACATATCTGGTAACTTACCTGTTAGGCGTTTACCTGATAACTAACACATGACCAACCCTAAACCAACAGAGTTAACTAATCGGAAAGAAAGACAGGGTACATGAACTGTTTTTGTTTCAACAGCCACAATATGGTTCTTCAAATACTTTGCAGATCAAGATTTACTCAACTCCACCACTGCTAACCAGCCCCATATGTTGTTCATGAATATAATCACTGATCCTTTAATATTCATTTGACATTCTGAACTATTTTCTATATATTATATATACCTTGTGTGTAAAAAGGATCCCTTTGTCATTTCAGTTTCTTCGTGTATCCTAAAAGGCGAAGGACCTGTTGGGGTCTCTTGGCTATTAGTATTACCTGATTTCACCTGACAAGACCATCACCACTTGTTCACTTGGCGCAAACTAAGCAGACGATCATCGCGAGCATTGCGCATGCGCGTGTAAAAAGTGTACCGGGAAACTACGGCTAATAATAAATAAGGTCAGCGTGTCTCAGGTACCGATGCTGGTCAAGATTCCATGATGAAAATCCTCCTGACAAATATAAATTTTAAATTCCCGAATAACGGTATATTTTTCTCATTTCTCTAGTCACCTCTAAGTGTAACATTTCTGTATTGTATTTATCAACTTCCAAAAATCCACTAAAAATAAAAATTGTTTAAAGATGAAAGACAACCTGCGCATAATGTTCACAACCACAAGAGGTGTATATATTAGAATATAATAGGTGTATGAATCAATGGTAAAGGCACAGAACAAAACATTAATTGCCGTTCTATTTTCAAAGACCATGGTGCTCCTGATATATTTGTTGATAATGATATATTTAACGTTTATTGTAACAGGAAACAATGCTAAATGATAAATTATAAGAAAACTGACTAATTATAACTGATTGGCTTGATCGTTTATCCTTCAAGCAGAAAACCCATCATTTTGTACAACTGCAAATTTATTTACATGTATAAAGTATCACGTGATTCATGTTCAGTTTTCCCTGTGAGATTTCAGAATTCAGTAATCTCATTTTGAGTAAATTAGTGCAAGAATCTTAACAAATTATTAATTAACATATTTCGATATAAGGCACAGCAATCACATATAACAGTATCTCCATCGTGGAGTATCTGCATCGACCAACAGTGCTTAAATATATAAATGTGTGTGTGTGTGTGTGTATTATTCTGACTATATTGCACTGTTACATGCAAAATTGAGATCAAATGAAAGGCAAGAAATTCTTATTCTAAACTAACACTAATGATCGACTTACCAAATAAAATATTTTCCACTAGAGGGCCACAGAAGAAACCGTATCTCTGCCAAGAAATGAAAATATTATCCTAAATTTTATTCTAAACCGGTAGCAAGCATTACACCAGATCAACCAATACCTTTATCATTTTAAGAATATTTCATGAAGTTGGAGAAATAAAGGGGAGGGAGAACACAAAATTAAATGACAAAAACAAAATACTCACTGAACACGTTAACAACACAATTAACACAAGCTATCATTCACGCCGTGAAGGTTATAAGAACCGAGACCTATGCTCCATTCCACTGGCCCTGTTTCATCATGAATATCTTAGTATCCAAGAATTTTCTCCTGTTTACCATAAACGGTAATTTTAACTGGAACGAAAATCATATTTTTCCTGTGTACATTTTGTTGGGAATTAATTAAGACAAAAAAATTATCTTCTCCTTTCTTAACTTTTAACAACCAGGGCCATTAAACAACAATAAGATCTGCACGAACGAAGGATGACGTCGTGCATAATCAATTAGTACCGGTACTGAATTGAGAAGATAATTTACGTGCATGGTCTCTGTTACGTCACTTATACGTAGCTTCACAAATGAATGTCCACAGCTCAATAACAGCAGGCTCTAAAGCGTCTATCCTACTTTCCTACTTGCTTGTCTCAATTCAAATTTGTCCTCCTTTTATTTGACAAAATTTTCTTAATTCCCCTTTTTTATTTCTTTGTAGCATGCGATTAGCCTACACAATGCCATCCATTGCTCTGAAAGTGTGATTGTGCATTATGATAATGTTTTATAGGCAATTTGAAGCATCATGTGATCACGGAATTGTAGTTACAATGTACAAACTATTACTAAACGCCAGGTGCAAATTATTCAAACAAGTTCTCAGTAAAATCACTTTTTCATGATTCACAAATGTTTAAAAAGAATAAGCATGAATAATGTTGTGACATTTGTGGTTTCACTCCTACTTTTACCTTCTGTTTTCCCATTTTTGTCCAACAATTACTTTCGATTCCTACTTTTGTCCAACTTTTTTTCATAATGTTGTGCTAGACATGCAGCCTGTGCCAATTCAATGACATTACGACAAGACTACAGGTCGTGAACGGTGTACTGTTACCTCCATATGCATTTTTTATCTATTTCACTGAAACTTTTTCCAAGCTTGTGTCTGCTGATTCCACCTTCCATACAAAGAGAGTTTTAAATATACTTTGAAAATGCAGATCGACATGAGCACTGAAATTGAACATAGTATTGGATATTGATATAAGGAAATTAATACAACACACTAAATATTACAATACTATATCGAGAAACAAATGCTAAATAAACCCTAATATATTCAGTAACAAATTACTTCAAACTCTGGCTTTTCATCAACTTACTGTTAAACTAATTCCAATTAATTAAGATCAGAGCATTCTGGGAGAATTAAGTTTTTAATACAAAATTCTCTCCTTCGATACAATTTAATCACAGTGGTTCCTGTCCAAAAACATTTGTCCAATAAGACCACTGGTCTTATATAACCACCCACCCAATAAGACCATCCTTGAATAAATCCTAAACATTCACACTGGTCATATTAGCATATCTGATAAGACCACTTTGTCAGTGCAAAGGGTGGTCTTCCCGGTATTACAGAAGATCTACTATAGTAGTGTGACAATGCCCATTGCATTTTTGCCCAATCAGCAGTTTTATCTACTTTTTGACTAAAATATAGATGAACAGTGTATCATTATTTGTGCTTATTTTATATAAACATACTTCTGGCCTTCACCTGTATACCTACAGACTGTACACTGCAGAACCTCTGACAATGAAGTTATTTTTCACCTGCAACTGCATATTTTAATGTTTGTCTGTCAGCAAGATTGCACAAAAATACTTAACTAATTTCTATGAAAAGCTGTGAGAATAGCATGGAGCAAGGGCTAGGGAAGATCCAATTATTTTTTTAAGGAATCAAGATAAATGGGGGGGGGGGCGCGCATCTGGCAGGATTTTATTTTTTCTTAGAGCAGGTAAGTGCCCTGCAGAGTGCCATTCTCATATAAACATTGCAATAATTACGATAAAAACAGGGATATTAACATTTCAAATGTGTGTGTGCGTGTATGATAATACCACCAAGTTTCAATAGATTTCCTCCAATTTTACATTAATGAATATGAAGGATTTCAAAAGGCGACCCCCCCCCCCCCCATCCAAACTTCAAATAGAAAAGTCATATGAAATTATGTACAATGAGGTCAAACATTATCCAAAGTTTATATTGTACCATTTTGTTTTCATTGCAACTACAGTTTTCAACAGACCAACTTTGCCACCATTAGTAAGGTGGTGCTCTTGAATGAAATGTTTCTATGACCTATAATTCCACATAAAAATACATCACTGGTTTAACCAAATGACCTTGTTGAGTGGATTCACTCTTCATCTTACACCTAACCATACAGTCCATTTAAATACAATAATAAACCTCTAAAACATTACCTTGGTTGTGATATCACCACTGATGAAACAAAACAACAGTTTAAAACAGTTTTATGTACATGTTATATTTACAACCTTTGCTGCATTGCAAACATCAGTTAATGCACTTTACCATGTTGACTGTCACCAGTTTGATGACCAGATTTTGGTTTGTCAAGAGCCTGGTTGAATTGTTTTCCAATAAAAGTGATAGTAAAGACACTGTTAAAATCCAAGACCAATTATTTATGAAGGCATTTAAAGCAAACAAAACATATTGTAAAGACATTAATAATGACTTGATACAAATTAAACTTGACTACCTTATTTGGACCTCTGTGACAATTTTGCTACCTGAAGAAAAACATTGCATCTCAGAACTGTCTCATGAACATGGGTTAGCACTATTTCAGTTTTGTGGAACCTATCCACATCAAGTATGTTTAATAAACATTAACTATAGTGATGTCTCTTTAAAATATCATTTTGCCTGCCAATGTTTGTTCTTCAAGTATTTGCTTACGCACAAGTCCTCAAGTGGAAAGGGCTAGTATTAGGCACTAGCAGTGGTGCAAAACATACACATTGCAACTACCCCACCTGGTGGCAGTACCGCAAAAACTTTACATATAAAGAATTTTCAAACTTCCAACCTGTTTTTAACCTGTGTTTCTTGATCATGTTACTTCTCCTTGTTTTTGGAGTTGTCACATGTGCCAAACCTCAGCTACCTGTTAATGCACTCTTGTTATGGTAAAAAGATTAACACACAGAATCATAAAAACCTATAAAACAGGTGAACTGATTATAGTAAATCCATGGAAAACTGTAAAACTTTTGTATGCAGCAAAAATGAACTAATGGCATGAGATAATGCCCATTATATTGCACATGATTGTGTACTTTAATATCTGACAAACTGCTGCCCCAGAGCACCACCACATAAGCCTGGTACATATTGTGAAAGCTGACAATGTGTTACACAGTAGTGCTTGTAGTAACCATGTGTTTCCCAATACTGCTTGATTTTATATATTCTGACTGATTTCAGGTGTCCGACCAAAAAATAATTTATTCCAGAATACCACTGGAGATCAGGTAAAAAAAATATTTTTATTTGGTCTGTTCACTTTCAATAGTATGATTTTATTGCCTCTGCAAGGAGGGTACGTGTTCATCCCTGTTTGTGTGTTTAATCACAACATGACTCAGCAAATCATCACCAAATCTCTGAAATTTTCAAGGTATTTCAGGAATGGACCAATGAGGAAGCAATTAAATTTTGGTGTGGATCTGACACATAACAAAGATTCAGGAATATCACCCATGAATATTCACAAATATTCAATCACTTATGCAGAAATGAACCTGGGAACCGGGCCAAATAAGTGAATGCAACAACAGTTTTGGGAGCATCCACAATATGGACCCCCCCCCCCCCACATGGCAGAGGCTTGTCTACCTCAGAATGCAGATTGCTTATCACTTTTGAAATGTACCTGAATAGAACTATTCTCCATTTTCTCTTACTTTCACTTTTGGTTTCCACCATTTGGCAGACCTGTGGTTTTTGGACAAACCAAGATATATTTGTTTACAAGTAAGCATATTTTTGGTGGGGTGTAATTTTTTTTAAGTGTGGTGGTCTGTAGGGACCACATTATGGAGCTGAAGGTCCCAGTTCAAACCAAGTATCTGCTTGGGGGATACTCTGGCCTAACCACAGATGTAGTTTTCCACATCATTTGAGGTTTTATGTGGAAATAATTCATCAAAAAACAAACTGGCATAGAAGCAACAAAATGTGTCAGCCAGGCTTGAGCAATGTGCAAGTCTCAGAATGCAAATGATGAAAAAGAACACCACCTATCTGCACTCTGCTGAACTAAGGTGCTTCACAGAGAAATATATGTTTAATGCTTTATAACTGAACCAAGGTAATTTTGAGGATATTAAGCCCTTAAAGCATTACCACAGGTTTAGCCATGATGGGTTGTTTCTACAATTAAAACAAAGTTCATGCAATGAGTACTGGCTGGTTTCTCTATGAAGAATCTTCATCCTATATGCATGGCTCTCAGCTAAACTGTGTCATGAAGGACCCTACTCAACAAAGCCACTGTGTTTGCTATTCATGAATTAGGACCAAGCTCACACCTGATGGGGCTAAAATCAATGGTCAATGAAATCTAAAGTATCTAACAAATATCAGCACACATCATTCTAAAATGATCACATGCTATATAACAAGAACAAGTGCACCAAAAACTGGACAGGTTTATCAGCCTTTTTATGACTGGTCAGATTTAAGGGTGTTACAGCATTGCAAGACTGCTAATCTGAAAACATCAACAGGTTTGTTTTGCTCAGTGTGTTGAAGGAGCATACAAAAGTCATCTGATTGGCTCAGCTGCCTTGTTCATAATTCAAGAAACTGCAGGAATGGCAGCTTGGCTGAGCAAGGTATCTTAGGATAGAGCTTAGCTCAGCAATAGCCTTGTTTAAAAGATGTTAGGACAATTTAGAATATCAGTGTACTGGTACCAAGGTTAGCTTGCTAGGGTGATACATGTGATACAAAGCCAAAAGAAATGTGAAACACTGGCACACTCTAAGAGGGAGTCTATAAAATTAACTTTGCATATGATGAGTTAAATTAACATATTTAAAACATGGAGGCTTAAACCCCTAAATATCTAAAAATTTACTGAGCACTGGATAAGGTATTTCTCTAGAGCAAGCATAGGTCCTCTGGTTACAATCATGTGTTATTTTCAAATGCATAATTGTTGTTTAGTTGCAATGAAACACCTCATTTACAATGAGTATCACTCAATATCATATAACATAGCCAAATATACTTATATAATGTGGAGTGCACATGTAGTAATGTGTTGTTTAATGTCTGTAAATGAGCTGTCTTTATGCATACTTTTAATTGCATTACATGGATAATAAAATCAACTTTCAAATAAATTTAGTATGAAGATAATGGTGTATATGTATAAATGTATCCATTAAAAACATGGTGGCACCTCAGCTGAATGTACACCCAGATATATTAAACCTTGGTATAACGTAAAGCACTTTCCCCTGCTGCTGAGTATGATAACAGTGGTGGTGATGATATGTTGTACACAATAAAACCTCCTAACATGAGGATACATGGTAATTCATTAAAACACAATACAATACCCTCTAATAACTCAAGTTTTCTCTATTGACTGTACCATTACAAGCCACACCCTAGGTTTGCACAATACCCCATCAATCTTATACAATATAACCACAATTCCCAGATAATAGACCTTCCACTAGATTAACCATAGTTGATATATGTATAACCATACCCTGCTAATCCTCCATTATTTTATAAAGTAATAACTTTCAAATTGGATTTTTACATCACTAGTCTCAAGATCTGATCCCATGTTCTTATTTACAAATTGACCTATTATCTCCAGCCCTAGGGAGAATGTGACCTATATATTAGAATGCATGACATGAACCTGTGAACCTTAAACTGATTACAACTATCACAATGAATGGTCTCATCTCTAATAAGGAGAAAGTGGCAACTGTGATTCAATCATAAACTATATGAAACTATATGATCAGCTCTCACAAGAGGTCTAACAAATGTAACAGAGAGCTGTATATATACAATTATATATGTGCATAAGTTTTTAAGTATGTGTGTGTGTGTGTATATATATATATATATATATATATATATATATATATATATATATATATATATATATATATATATATGTCACAGGACAAACTCCAATCCAGTAGAATCGTCGATCCTACTAGGACAAAGTCCGATCAGACTTTCTACTAGGAGAAACTCGCAGTTTAGTCCGGCCCAGATTGCGATCCTGTCCTTATTGGTTCAGGATTGCAATCTGGGCTGGACAGATCTAAGATCTGTCCAGCCAAGATTGCTATCCTTAACTTGACCAGCCTATTTGCGATCCATGCTTTTACTATCACAGGAGTGAAACATCGGATGTTTTACCAACTCATTTGGTACTGCATGGTTCCATTTCCCAAAAATAAATACATATTCATAAAAAAGTAAAGTCATTTTAAAGCAAAGTTCATTTTATCATACTTATAAAAATGTGTTTACATGGTATCAATCAGTCAGTTTATTCAAGCACATGGAAAGCTCACAGGATTCCAGGCACCATGAATAGGTAACTAATTAATCAGACCAAATCCAATAATGAGTCAAACAGAACAGCTACTGGTAACAAATATATATAATACATACAATTAAGGTTTATAAAAATTTATTAATTTTTTAAAAGATACATGATGGGTGAAAGTATAATATTTAGATGATAGGCTCAAGGTTAAGTTTATAATAATTACTTGGGATTGATGACATACATGGGCTTTGCATTTTAGCAACTGCCTTTTTCTTTCATTTTTTTTTTTACCTTTATCAACAAGCAGCTTTTTTTGCATGTACCTATTTGTATTTGTTATGGAGAATGGTACCATGCAATAATAAATGAGTTGGTAAAACATCCCATTTTTCACGCCTGTGATAGGAAGGAGTGAAAAGTGGCTTTTTGTATTACAATTGTATGTATTATGGGTAAAAGGTACCATGCAATACCAAATGAGTCGGTAAAACATCCGATTGTTTCACTTCTGTGATTATAAAAGCATGGATCGCAATATGGGCTGGTCAAGTTTAGGATCTCAATCTCGGCTGGACAGATCTTAGATCTGTCCAGCCAAGATTGCGATCCTGACACAAGAAAGACAGGATCTCAATCTGGGCTGGACGCAGTTTTTGCCGGCCTGAACTGCGATCACAATTTGGGCTGGACAGATCTAAGATCCGTCCAGATCGCAATCTGGGCCTTGACATAAATATTGCATTTTTCTCTTTTATTTTAAGAAATAAGTTATACCTATGTTCAGGAATTGTAGATAACAGTTTGTGCTAATATGTGGTGCTTTTATTTGTATTTTTTTTTATCACATAAACTTGTATGTTCTATATGAAACCTACATTCTGAATCAGTGGCTTTTCATTGATTAGCATAAGTACTGTTGGATGTATATATTGCAATTTTTCTCTGTGATTTTAGGACAGGATAGGAATGAAATATTTTAGATCTACCCTTAAATTAGGGATTTTTCATACATACAAGTAGATAAACAGTTTGTGCTTATATGTGCTTGTGCTTTTATTTGTATTTTTTAGAATATGAAGTTGTATGAATTGTACTTAACCAAAGGATGTGTATTTCTGAGAATCAAAGTTCTATTTGAAAATACCTACATTCTGTATCAGTGGTTTGATTGATAAACATAAGTACAGGTGGATGTATATATTGCATTTTTTTGCTGTGAATTTAAAACAGGATGTGAAAGAAATATTTTAGATCAATATTCAGGAATTTTACATATATACAAGTAGATAAACAGTTTGTGCTTACATGTGCTTGTGCTTAAATTTGTAATTTTTTTTTATCAAATAAAATTGTATGAATATGTTTGAATGAAACATTTAGATGTATATCTGTGACTTGTATATATAATTGTAGGATATTGTGTTTTATCATATGTGCTTGTATTTATTTTTCTTTATTTTTTTCAAATACATAAATAAAACATTTGGTTAAAATATTACTGTGTTTTACTCATTTTTAATCTCAGGTTTCAGAAATTAGGTAAATTATGGTAAGTTTCTCCTTGTAGAGACAACAATTGGAGTTTGTCCTAGTAGAGACTACGATTAGAGTTTGTCCCAGTAGAGACTACGATTGGAGTTTGTCCTAGTAGAATCGCCGATTCTACTAGTAGAAAGTCTAATTATGTTGTGGTCTCTGGTTGATCGGAGTTTGTCCTAGTAAAGCCTATGATCGGAGTTCGTCCAAGTAGAATTGCCGATCCTACTAGTTTAAAGTCTGATCAGAGTTCCTCCTAGTAGAAAGTCCGAACAGACTTTGTCCTAGTAGGATCTACGATTCTACTGGATCGGAGTTTGTCCTGTGACATATGTATGTATGTGTGTGTATATATATATATATATATATATATATATATATATATATATATATATATAGAATTGGCTAATTATAATTGACAGTCTAGAATTGGCTGTATCCCTTTCAGCCCTGCTTGTATGAAAATGCCAGTCACCTTCACTTCAGGACAAGTTCATTCATTTTTAAAGAATGACATCATCCATTATTTCATGGGAAAAAACCTGATGATCCTCAGGGATATTCCAAAAAGAACAAGGGACCTATGGGTCACGACGCTCAGCTGTTATATATGATAAAAAAATATTATTTAGAAATGAGGCACATGCTGGTTTTGTGTGGTAATAAATATAAGCTGTATTATGAGTTGTTGTTGTTTAGCTTATGTATGATTTTGATAGTACCTTTGGAGACAGGGAAGAGGATTGATTTCATTTATTTTATTAACAAATGGAGTACTACTGTCACACAGATTTTGACTTGGCCATATAACTTATAAGCAGAACATATAATATAAGAGTTTAACTATTTATTAAAAAAATTACAAATATTGTCCCAAATATAATTTTTAATTAAAAATAATAAGAGAATCATATGATTTTTTAAAATGAAATATAACTGATATGATTATTAAAATAATATTAAAGAATATATTCATGAATGCATTCATGAATACATTTTGAAAGTATTTGCACGAGTATTCATATACTTTCATTTTTACCTGAATTCCCATTCTTTATGCAAGAAATTTTATAATGGAGTACATAATCATATTCGTATTTAAATACAATTACAAAGTATTCGCACCACGTCTGGTATTTATTCAGTTTTCACCAAACAATGATGTTGAGAATCCAGAATATACAAAATTCACACATTTAAATAATGATCATAAGTACCTGGTTTTATGGCTTTTATTTATATTAAAAAATAACTGTAAAAAATTCATTTTGGACTTATTTCACATCAATGTACACACTAGACACAGTAGGAATCTAGATTAATATTATCAACTGCATCTTTGTCTATCATTAATTTCCTTCATATAATCCTTAATGATTAGTAATGAATAATATGATTTACTTCTTTATCATTAAAAATGAACTGAAAAATGCCATAGGTGACTGCATGGTGTTATTTGGAATATGTGACATTCTACCCATCGATACAAGATTCTTATATCATCAGTAACTGCAAGTTAATTTCCTGTTATTATAAACTAACAAATTCCTTTTCTATTTTTCTTTAATTTGTTATTAAAAACCAATAAAAATTTATTAATTTATTGTTTATTGTTATGTTGTTGGTTAAAACTACTAGATGAGTTGGGTTGAACACCTGGATCAACTGTGGCTGGCCATCAGCTGCCTGGATTCTCCCCTCAAGCGTGCATAATTTGATGAAAGGTCAACAAGGTCAACATACAGGCGACTCAAGAGGGGCTTGTGAGAGCCAAAGTCTGACAGGGTCTCATAAAAAACATTAATAAAAGCTACAATATTTGGCAAATTTCTTTCAGCTTTCTAAACTAAAAAGCTGAAATCCTTATGTGTGCAAGATATGAAAATTATATCAACAGTGCTCACGGGAAACAAACGTGCCATGGTCACAGTTGGGCAAAATTTAAGGTACTAATTTTATATTTATACTAATAACTTATAAAATTTGAAAAATTCAGAACTAATTTTGGGTATTCAATTGAATCTTGATTAAATAATGTTACATCCCTGACAAAAAAAATCTCTAGCTTCAGCAATGCCCTTGTTAAGGGAGTAAATATATTTCTTGATTTTTTACAAAGTGCATTATGTTTGGGCCCATAACTTTAAAATAATACACAATACTGACATCATTTCTGGCATGTGCATAGTGAATGTATAGAAAAATATGTATATTATATATGATCAAAGTCAGATCAGTGGTTTTGATATTAGGCAGTCTTAAAGTGTAACATTGGGTTTTTAATGGAAAAATTAAGTTTTTCATTGATATCTTGAAGGAATTAAGTCCTAGTGACCAAATTCTTGGCATGGTAGGGGATTTTGGAGAAATCTAACTGTATGCCAAATTTAAGGAACTTAGAGCTGAAGCTCGGGAGCTGAGCTCTAGCAAACTGCATAACACTAGCAATATGTGACATGGTGCTTGAAAACTTGAATAAAATCTACAGTTTTTGATCAACTGGTTTCAAATTTTTGGTGTTAACAGTTGAAATGCTAACAAAAACATGCTGTGAAAATTAAATCCACAGCAGTTACAGCAAAAAAACGTGCCATGGTCAAAGTTGGGCAAAATTAGAGGTGCCAATTTTTTATTTTTGCTAATATTTTTAAAAATTTAAAAGATTTTGATCTAATTTTGGGTATACAATTTAATTTTGATTAATAAAAGTAATATTACTGGAAAAAAAGTGCTTAGCTTTAACAAGTTTTGTGTTAAGTGATAAAATTTCTTTCCTGATTATTTAAAAAATGCATTATGTTTGGGCCCATAACTTTTTTAAATTAAATAATACAGACCTAATTTCTGGCATGTACATAGGAATTATATAGAGGATTATTTATAGGAAATATGAGGAAAAACAGATGAGTGGTTTTGATATTAGGCAGTCCTAAAGTGTGAAAATAGGTTTTTAATAAAAAATTGAGGTTTTTCCTTAATTTCTCAAAGGAATGAAGTCGCAAAGACCCAGTTTTTGGCTTGGTAGGAGATCTTGGGGACATCTAACATTATGCTGAATTTTGGATTCCTAGGTCTTACGGTTTCAAAACGTGCCACATCTACGGACGGACGGACGGACGGACGGACGGACAGACGGACGGACGACGGACAATGGACCACGACTATAGCTCAGATGACTTATAGTCAGCTGAGCTAAAAATTACCACAATGTACCAGTATTCCAAAATCCTTTACAATGAATACCAGGGGAAAATAGCTGGACTCAGTAAGAGACCAGTATATTAATTGGCCAACTCTGTAGCAGTGTTAGAAAAGCAGGATTCCACAAGAGCAATATGACCAGATCCAAAATATACAAATATTTACAAATGACTCAATGTGGTTTACCTTCAAAATCTGATGGAGATTTTAACAAGGGGAAAATATGAGTAACATACTTAACATATTGATGATATAATGATTTTAAATAAATGATAATGAAACTAAAAGTAAAATTCTAACTTGCCCATCATATCAACCCAGACTATAACAACTGTTGTAAAGACACACCATATGTTTGCACATCATGCTCACATGACTGAAATCTTCATTATTTCAGACCTTGATTCAAAGACCAGGGGTTCCTCAGGCCTAAAATAATGATGGCTCTGACATGACCGAGACCATGCATATTCAGTGTGTAAATTATGAAGATGTCTTAAGAGGCATTGATAATGCTCGTTTTTTCTTTTTCTTCTGACTTTTGGTTTCCAATGTCAGCCCTTTATGAGTCCCATCTCCCCAGTCTCGCGCTGGCAGGACAACAGTTTGACAAAATCTTGCGATTTGCTCCAGAGAAACAGTGTCTGTGACCAGCATGGCCTGGTGGCCGAACTCTTTGGCAGTTGTGATGTTTTCCTCATCATCATCCATCAGCATAATCTCCTCTGGTTGGATGATGACGTGTTTTTTGTTGAAAAGTGTCGTAACGATCCACGCCAGGTGCTGCTCCTTACCGAGACATAAACCCATACAGTCACTTGTGGGAGCCCACTCGGGTGAACTGGCTCGCATGACTACTTTATTGATGTCACTGCAACATGGAGATAAGAAACAGTTTAAACATATGAGTAATATGGTGAAAGCACTGCATCACACCAGCTTCATACTACCAAGTCCATGACAACCACCCTTTCATAGACCATGATTCAGTGACCTGCTCTGACATATATTTTGAAATGAATAATAAACAAGCTGTGAGAATGGCAAAGTTTCTTCCTATGTTAAATGAGTAAGAACTAAAGGAGGTATATGATATTACTGATCAATAAGTGTCTTAAGTTACCACCGATTGCTTCTTTCCTTTAACCAATAAACATGATTTTACACATATCTGAACAATAGACTTTTTCAAGAGCATGCACACCGCATGTAATGGTTGTCTGTTGTGTAAGGGTCAAATGAGCAAGTTTTTTTTTTCTTTTGGAGGGGGGGGGGGTCTTATTACACTGAAAAAGAAAAATGCCAGATACTCAGACAGGTACCTCACCTTAAGAATAAGAATCTTTATGACAGGTTTCTTATTTTACGATTAGATATGCAGCAAATACAACCTATCAATATATAACAGACCAGAATATTTAGTGCCAATCATCACCAACAGAGGTCACTGGTGCTGATAGAACAGGTATACTGAATAAGACAGCTGCAAGAACATTTTGTATTTAATTCAACTAAATATTAAGATGACATTCATTAAGAACCTGTAATGAATGAAAGCAAAGATAAGATGAATTTGATGAAAAGGGTTTGTTAGTTTTTATATCAGTGCAATCTTATCTAATCAATAAAAGTCATTAATACTGATGGAAATTCATATTGTAATTCATGGTAACATGGGGGGGGGGGGTCCTTTTCTATACTGTGCTGCAGCTGGTTCTTTAATGTAACAAGTAAATTCAAACTTTTAAAAGTTGCTGAATTCCTAGTCGAATAATATCCCCACAGCTCACTGCTTAAAATATCTCCAGGATCTTTGCCAGATTTACAGTTTCCATTCATGTACATGTACATATATAAATAAGACAAGCAAGTATGGATTTACTATTCAAGCAATCTGCTTTAGTGCTTAACCATCTGTTTTTGCATCAGGCTGCTATTTTTACACACAAGGTGCAATGTACTCATCAAGACAGGACACATCCTACCAATAAGTTAATCTCAGTGCAGTATAATATTCAGTTATGTCAGTTCTTTACAAAGAAAAAAAAATACTTTTATATGCATTCATATAGTTAAGTCTGGTAATTACACAAACAGTCAATGTATATAATTACCAGTACCTGGTTTCTACAAAGATTTATTCAAATTACCCAATGATTTTTTTTTATTTATAAATTTAATATTTATTAATCCTTTGTGAATACAATATTGTACATTATATATATATATACTATATATATATTATATATATATATATATATATATATATATATATATATATATATATATATATATATATATATATATAGACCTTACTTTGTATATGAGGTCACTTCCATGGTATACATAACTTTTACCCATGATCAACGTGGATGATCTAAGAATCTAACTACTGTCTGGGTAGTGAATTGTCACTCAGGCTATGAAACTACACCTTCTGTAACAGAGAACTAATTACCACACTAAGTTACCAACATGGACTTCTACAGAAGAGAACCAGGAAATTGCTTGATCAGTTTGCTCAAATCTTATACTGTCATTTTCTGGTTAACACTGTGACCACAAAAACTTAACATCATGAAATGAAGTCCTGAAAATACAAGAATCGCAACATATCAAAGCCAGCAACAGTGCCTTATTTTATTCAATATTTTGAACCTGTCAGTTGATATTCTTATCATTTTCATCCTTACCATGTGTACAGAGTAGTTAAAGTATTCCCAAAATTTCCCTGTGAGATTAAACAATGCTATGCTTCCAGGTTAAAGTTAAAAGGTTACAAGTTAAAGTTTAATATCTTTTATTTGCCTTGAATTAAGGTGGCTATGAATTACATGATCAGCATGGTATGTGTATTGTCCTAGCAATATATATCTCTGTCACTTATGAATGAATTTCTTTAAAATTTCATGGAAGATGTTGGGGCACAGAGTTGGCACAATCTTCCCGGGGGAAGGGAAGGGAAGGGAAGAAATACTTTCTTCCCGGAAGGGAAGAAATACTTTCTTCCCACCATTTCTTCCCAGGGAAGAAATAGATTTACAACATACCTGTCATTCATGTTGTTCAAGTGACATTTTGGCATATCATATTTGTGCAAATCAGAGAGACAACTTTTGTTATATAAAAAGCTTGCAAACAGACCCTTAGTAGGTGATTGTTATGTGATTTGAGTGATGGGGCTGGATGGTATAGTCTTTAGCCGAGTTGTTGTTGCTGGTGCTGAAGGCTTGGCTTCTGCTGAGTGATTAAGATGAGTACATACACTGCAGGGATGGAGTTTGGCTTGTAGAGTTGAGCTGGTGTTTGGCTGAATAATTAGGATGAACTCAACATGAGTACATACCCTTCAGCATACTACTGGACAGCAGCAGCAAGTTATGGACTGGTTGGCAAAGCGTAACCCAGAGTACATCGCAGCTGCAATCAGCTTTCAGACGAAGTCCCCACCATATCCAGCATTCTACTTCTCTGCCACATCACTGCCTGCCGTAACTTGGTGGAGGGGAATCAAGAAAGCCAGCCCTACTCTACCTGCAGGATTTGCCGAGTTAGCAGTGAATCTCCACACAGCATGTGCATCCTCTGCATCCATTGAACGCGTGTTCTCAACCATGAGTATGGTCCAGTCAAAACTTCGAAACAGACTTGGTGTGGAGCGTACAAATAAGCTTGTGTTTGCATACAGGATGCTGCGTGGAAGCCATGTTTTGGACTATTGAATTCAGTGTTCTGTATAAAATATTAGTCTAGATTGAGTGTTTATATATGAATAACAATGTGTACATATTGAACAACAGTTACATTATTCTGTGGCTCTGTTATATCTGCATGTTTAGCTATGTTATATATTATTAATAAAGGTTTGTGGGAACATGTGGACAAAAGTCATTAGTTTCTTCCCTAACTTCCTTTTCTTCCCAGAAACTTCCTTTTCTTCCCAGAAACTTCCTTTTTTTCCCTGGGAAGGGAAGAAATACCTTTCTTCCCGGAAGTTTGCCAACCCTGTTGGGGCAGTTCCAGGATTTTGGAAAGGGGGGGGGGTCCAACCCAGGAAGACAAAAAGAAAACCTTAAATATTGTCCTCTGCTCCGGAATGGAGGGTGTCCAGGTCGCAAAAATTGGTTTGAACCCCCTAAAAAAGGTTGTTGTGGATCAATAAGGGGGGGGGGGGGATTCTGACTCCCTGGACCCCACTCTGGATCCGCCACTGGGATAGATTATAAGCCTTACAAAACAATAATAAATATGTGACAGATCTGTACAATGCAAATCTGCACTGCCAAATTTGCATATTTTTGTCTGCTTTCTTGTTTGTTTTGAATATCCCCAAAAATGTATTAATTCATCCCAAAATTTAAAAAATTCTTCCTATCCTGTGGCTGCCTCTCTCCCAAAATTTCATTACAATTTTAAATTGTTTATGAAATTTTCAGATATATCCTTGACAAGTAAGTTACTTTTATACATTCAGTTTGGATTTCTTACTTGAGTGCTGCAGTACTGAAAATATCTATAGCAAAATGTAACCATTAACATGACCCCTGGGAGAGAATATACTAACATAGTGTGGACATCTTTTCGCCATCTGATTCTCACACACAATCATCAGGTCCACAGACATGATGCATCAAACAGATAGTGATCTCATGCTCCTTGTTAACTTTTTATAAACGTGCTACATATAACAGGATACGCATGCACTCAGCGACACCATCACCTTGGCCTGGTTAACACAGAGTAGTGACTGTAGGATTCCAAGCAAACTCTATCTGGTAAATATTCTAAGTTGGCTTCTGAAATTATGCATGGAGCTTACAATTAGCATTTCCGATCAAATACAACATCTGAAACACCCAGCCACCAGTTACCTAAAGAAGGATCAAGTGATATAATATCAACAAAATAAAGATGAACATTACAATGGCACCAAGCAGAGTGCAAACCTTTAGCTGTCGATGCAAATAATCCAACTAGTCCCCCCCCCCCCCCAGATCAATTGGTATCCTCCCCAACACTAGTCCAACTCCTCCATAAAATTTCACTGTAAAAAAAATCAGTAGTTTCTGGACAATCCTGCTAACTGAAGTCAAACCAAGCACTGATAAAAATGTTACCTCATTGGTAGAGATAATTAAAAGTCTTCCCTTTAACATTTCTCACTTTTATCAAGCTAAAAGATTTCCCAGATTTTACTGCAATTTGCCCCCAAGAGCCATTCTTTCTTCTAGGTTAGCCATGATTGGAAACAGTTTACCAGTACCTCATATCTAAGATGTTCCAAATTTCCAGACTGGCTGGGAACAATGTAGTAGAAATCTTTAAAAAGTGTTATCTTGATGGAATCTGACAAGCTACAGCAGTGCTGCACTGCCTGATGCTGAATATGGCTGTTCCAAGAAATAACAGTTCTCCAATGCTGATATGATAGGACAGAAAACATACACATAGGTATGGATCCTATTATTTAGTGTGAACTATTGAAGTTGTAAGTTATAGTTCACAAAAGACTATTAGCACAGAACATCACAGGAAATGGAAGGGGGGGGGATATCAGAAGAGCAAACTGCCACTGCTTAATGGATTATACTTATAGATACTGCTAAATATACAGTGCAGAAGCACCCAATATTACCTTAAAGCACACTGAATATAAACAAGGTTAAAACAGTCTACTTCAAATCATTTTTTTTTCTTTTTTTTTTTTTTTTTTTGGGGGAGGGAGGATTCTCCCTATTCTTCACAAATTTTGAGTATACAGATCAACAGAGAACTATGGACCTACGGGTTTTGACCTTATGACCCCATATTCATTTATATTCTTCCTTTACAGGCATGTCAGCTATATGTGCAAGAGGGAAGGTTTGGAATGAAAATCTTGGCTTAAAATGGCTTAAAATGTAGCCATTTTAATTATATAAACAAGGCCTACAAGCCTAATGCGAACCTGTACAAAGTTTGGGATTATGAATGGAGGTTTATTTTTAAAATTTAATATTGATCCTTTATGTCCTGCATAGCTACCTTAGTCATTATGATTTCGGCAAAGTGGACGTTTCAGACCTGCAAGTTTCGAACTAGGACATTTTAAAACTAGGATGTATCAGTCAGGATATTTTGGATATGTTCTTTTTGCCAGGGAGGATTGCTGAGACAGATGAACAGACAATTTGGCAGCATGGTTTCAGAGAAGAACATTTTTTAATGTTTTTTAGCTTTTTCCCTAAAAAATCTAAGAAAATGCAGTTAGCCAAGATATAAGCAAAATCAGATAGAAATTTTTAGATGACCAATTTTTTGCAAAAAATTTGGTGATGCTAGCTCCTGCCCTTTTTGAGATAGATATGAAGCATGACGAACGACGCCAGAACATCGCATAAGCTCACAGATTTGCTAATAATTGGGTCCTATGACCTTGACCTTTGACCTAATGACCCTAAAATCATAAGTGTTCTTGCTCTGATGGTGGGCCATATATAAGTAAAGTTTAAAATCCATGTCAACCAAACCTGGGGTTATTATCTGGAAACAAATTTGTGGATGGACAGATGGACAAACAGACAGAGGACCAGGGTGATTACTATAGGCATCCACTAACGATCAATAAACACACCAGTTTTCGGCACACTAGATGAAACCACAGCTGAGAAACTGACATTTGCTGTCATTTTATGGTGAAAAAAAATATTTGTAAAAATAAGAAAAAATACAGATGGCACCACCATTTTTCAGGAACTGACAAAACTAGTCTTGCAAGCCAGGTCAATATTCATTGCAAGATTCATGACAATTATCCATGCATTAAATATCAAGATACTGGAGGTTTTGTATAGATTTTTTAATTATTCTGGGGGCTACTTACAAGCCCCATAGCTTGGAGGATATAGGTCGCAGTGACCTAAATTCAGATTTACAAAAAGATTCATTATTTACCACCCTGGATATTTAGTTGCACGTTTTTAGGGTCAGCAGTTACGATTCGGCCCTGCTACTGGATGGCCAGTTGAACGACAGACAAAGCAGCATACCTGTACCTCAGTTGATTTTCAGTCAGCTGAGCTAAACACCACTTTTTTTTATTAATGTGTAGCATCTGTAGACATTTTTGAAGGTTTGAAAAATAGAGAAAAATATGCATAAAAATTCAAAAACATCCAGGCGTCACCAGTTTGCAGGAATTGATAAAACACTCCAGGATAAATATGCATGCAAAGAATCATGGTGATCAATGCATTAGTTCTTCAGATACTGGGTTTTTTGTTTCAAATTTTTGAATATTTGTGGGGGTACTTCCATGGCCCATAGCTCGGAGAATATGGGTAACAGAGACCTAATTTCAGGTTTTCAAGGAGATTTTTTCATGGACTACTCTACATGTTAAGTTAGAAAATTCCATATAGAAGGACGGACAACAGACAAAGAGTGATCGCTATAGCTCAGATGACTTAAAGTCAGCTGAGCTAAAACACACTCTTGCACTAACAACTTAAACTGATACAAGAAATCTGGCACCTGTCCATCCAATTTCTATAACTAACCCCCCCCCCCCCTTCATAGTATCTCAAATGACAGCACTGCCTGGATTGAATTAGCAGCTTTGGCAGTCCAACTGGGTCAGAAGAACTCTCAAGTTTCTCTCTGAAAGCTTTTATACATGCAAAAACATCACACTAAGTTATCAAATTGCACACTGACATGAACAATTTTGCTATGGTAGTTGTTATGCATTAAGTGTATCATATGATGTTCTCTCTACAAGTTTGTTTGCAAGAGAAATTGAGGTTAACTTCCTCTGAATACATACAGAAGAGAGTCTGCAATATTAGCAACATTTCTTATTGTCATACATCATGCTTTCATTATTCCCACTGATATTCATATATAACACATATATAACATCTTTCTGTAAAGTGTAAACTTAACATAGAATAATAAGAGTATGCTTTAAATGAAACTATTTTGTTTTATGCTAGTACTATTAAGTAAAAATAAATGCATCTAACTATTTTGTCCCAACATGCTTTTAAAAAATTGACATATAAATGGATATGTATGTATATATATATAAAGGACATATAAAAGCTTGTCACAATTTGGTAAATTAGTATCCCGAAACAAATGGCTCCTGTTCCATCTCAACATTTTAAATTTGGTTTTTATATAATTGTAGTGAATGCCCATCGGTAAGGGAGAGCTGCCAGCGCTCAGTGTCTTGCAGGTGCGCGACGCTGGGATACGCTGCGAGATGCCGTTACATAACCACTGGGAGCAAGCACTAGCTCGGTCGGTCTGACCGGCCAGTTTCCGCGGTGCGGAACTCGGCCTGTGCGAGTTTCGCAGGGCCGAGGGGCGCACGGGGGTCACGTGTCTGGTAGGGTATTTAAGGGGGCCGCTCTCAAGCATCGGGAGTTCGCTCGCAGTTTACTCTCTAGCTACATCAGATCTCGATCGCTTCATCACTAGACTACAGTTCGCTGCGGCTCAGTTCTTGGAATTATTTTGTTAGATGGGATACTCGGATTATTTACTGATAATTGGAGTACGATTAGAGGATTTACGTTCACTGGGTTGTTAGCTTTGGGGAAGTGGAGTTACCACATCAGCACCTCAGCCTCGCCTGATTTTTCACGGACGATGCCAGCATCGCTCAATGCCTGCACAATTGTTATTAACTGTAAGTGTATTCTGGTACTTGTTTATTTTGTATTAAATTATTATCTTATACTGCTGCCTTTTATTTTACTGTATGGATGTGAAGCGGCATGCGACTTAGAGTGTCAACTGCCAGTAACTAATAGCCTGGTCTGCATTATTAACTCGAACCCACTTAGATATCCCCCTGCCCTCCCTACTGCTACAGATTTTTGGTGCCCAACGTGGGGCCCGGGTATATTTAGTTCTTTATTCCAAATTTATTTAGTAATTACACAGGCAGCAGTATTTTTTCATTTAAAAAAAAAAAAAAAATTTGTTTTGAGAATAGCTTTACCGTTATATAATTAAATTCTGGCTTAAATAGTTAGTTATACTTAGATATATCTTAGTACCCCATGCCGCTAGCTATATAAATACACGATGGCAACAGATAACACTAGTCTTCTGGGGAGATTGTTACGTCAGACGAGGTCACTATTCAGCACACCGGAGAGAGATTTAGCTGATGAGCAGGAGCGTATGACAGCTACTGCTGAGACTTCAGGCGAACTTGTGATCCCCGACATATATCATGAAGAGATTAGAGAGACAGATGAGAATAGAGCTACTTTTGAACCTGCAATAACCAACATTCAGCCGAGATCTACGTGGAGAAATTCAACAGACCCCGATAATCCGACACCGCCTGATCCCCGCCAGCCCGATTTCTACAGAATGACAAGTACAGCAAACAAATGTCGACCAGAGAAACAAACTGCCTTTGATCCGACAGTAAACTTGACAACACCAATGAGTGATCCATCAGCGCCACCTATAATGTCAACAAACTACGATCATCTGACACAGTCTGAACCCCGCCAGCCCGAATTCTACAGACTTACAAGCACAGCCAACAAATGTCAACCGGAGCAGCAAAATGTCATTGACCCGACCGATAACACAACAACCCAGATGAGTCATCCACCAGCGCCACCTGTGTTGTCCACTGCTACAGAGAATACAACACAGCCTGATCACTGCCGGCCGGACTACTTCAGGATGACGAGTACAACCAACAAACCCCGATTGGGGAGACGGACTACTTTTGACATGGCAACCGCCAACTCACCCCCTAGAACGACCTGGTCTGAGAGAAATCTACAAACACCTCGACAGGGAATTCTGAGTCCTATTATCGATCGTCAACCAACTTTGCCGCCGACCCCATATCGCGCAGAGAGAAAGCAGTGAGATCCCGCTACATTTGACGGCAAAGGCACGGAGTGGACAGACTACAGAGTGCACTTTGAGACCATCGCCAAGATAAACCTGTGGGACGCGTAGAAAAGGCGATGCATTTAGCAGCTAGTTTGAGAGGCGATGCACAACGACTTCTAGGCGACATGGTTGCCAACGACTTATGGAACTACGATTGTTTAGTGGCTAAAATCAAGAGAAAGTTCTGCCCCCGAGAGTGACAGGAGTAATATGAATACCAATTCATGGAGTGTTGAAGGGAGCTACACGAGTCACCTGCAGACTACGCACAAATTTTACAACGATTTGCCAGCCGAGCCTATCCTACATTCGCCACAGAAAATAGAGAACGGCTGGTTATTAGCCAGTTCGTGAAGAACCTCGAACCAACGGATCTAAGGCGCCATGTTCGTTTTAGTCGGCCAAATACGGTAGAACTGGCTGTCTCCTGAGCGGAAAAATACGAACAAAATGAGGGACTAGCAACAAAAAGGTTGACTCCTAACAAACCGAAGGCAACCGTTTACTCAGCACAGGCCGATAAGCCAAATCGAGAAAACGACGGCAAGCATGAAGATGACGTAAAACAGTTAACGGAGGCTGTCAAAAACGTACAACAGACGCTGCAGAGGCTGCAACAAAACCAAATAGAAGTCAAGAACATACAACAGACACTACAGAGAATTCAACAAGACCAAGTGGAAGCTGCGAGGCGACAACGGCAAGATCACCGGAATGCCGAATGTTATGAATGTCACCAAAGAGGTCACTTCAGATCCGAGTGCCCATGACGAACCAGAAGGGGTATCCGCAACGATACTTCACATTACCGGAGCCAGCGGCGACCGGAAGTACAAGAGAGGACCCAGACATCAAACTAGAAGGGGCTGGTTCTGTGGCCAAAGACCAGACCCCCAACGTAGCTGTGAGGCCAGATAAAATATTATTGCCTCCTTCACACCAGACGCCAGAAAATTCCAGCCCATGTTGGTTTGTTAGTGTAGATGTTACTGGAAAAATAGTAGAAATGTTAGTAGATACTGGATCTCAGCACACCATTTTATCCAGTAATATCTGGGATTAACTTGAAGAGAGGCCTCCCTTGAAAGCGACGCCGGTGCGACTATATGCAGCCAATGACCAAGAAGTACTAGTATCCGGGACTGCAGATTTGAACCTGGACTTTGGAGATAGGGTATACGGCCAAACAGTTCGCTGCGGCTCAGTTCTTGGAATTATTTTGTTAGATGGGATACTCGGATTATTTACTGATAATTGGAGTACGATTAGAGGATTTATGTTCACTGGGTTGTTAGCTTTGGGGAAGTGGAGTTACCACATCAGCACCTCAGCCTCGCCTGATTTGTCACGGACGATGCCAGCATCGCTCAATGCCTGCACAATTGTTATTAACTGTAAGTGTATTCTGGTACTTGTTTATTTTGTATTAAATTATTATCTTATACTGCTGCCTTTTATTTTACTGTATGGATGTGAAGGGGCATGCGACTTAGAGTGTCAACTGCCAGTAACTAATAGCCCGGTCCGCATTATTAACTCGAACCCACTTAGATATCCCCCTCCCCTCCCTACTGCTACATAATAAACCAGGTTCCAAAAACTACAATGTGTTTCAGTAACCCTTTTTAACACTTTCACTACAGTGTATATTTTTTATGTCAAAACATCAACAATTTATTATATTCAATTACTGATGAGTAAGGCCCCAGTCAAAAATACACAACAGATCAAATTGTACAATCAGGAAATTGTCTATACATAGGACAGGTCTCAGACAAGAGTCTATAGATTGTTGATTCTTATACACTGAACTTGTTGGTGCTGTAAGGACTTATAATAACAACAGTACATATAAACACATTGCTCAAATAGCATTGTACTGAAATTTTTAATTATTGCAATAAAATTGGTGTTTCACACCCTGGTAAGGGCTTCAGGTAGTCAAGGCATGGTTCTCCATCATCATTAAAAGTTATTTAATCAGTTGAGGATGACATGTGCTATTATTAAACCATTCCCTTACAGATGCAATATAAGCACACAGAAAATCTATTTTCCAAGAAGTGAAAGTCTAAAACTGGTTTCACATCATGGAATGTTTCCGAAAATTAATCATCACACTAGAGCTCTGCTGGAAACCAGCCTACAATTACATCATCTGATTCTAACTTCTACCAACTGAATCTATATAATAAAGACTATGAGCAACCAGCTTAACCCACTCAGCCACAGTACAGATAGGAGTTCAGGCTTTGTTGATTAAATATTTAAGGCCTAGATTTGCGGCCATTTGGGTCATTTTTTTTTTAATTGTTGTGGGGTTTGACTTGTATTTTTATTTAACTGCATTTACCAGCTGTGCAGGATTATAATTAATGTACACAATTTACTTAAAAATAACATTTGATAGCTGTTAGAATCAGCATAAATTTATAAACAACGTAATCAGGTTCACCCAAAATTCACATGAACAGACAAATGTTAAAGGTGCCCATTCACCTACCTCTTGATAAAAATGTATGTGATTTGTGGCTTCCTCCGTGTATATATTAATGATCTAAAGGTAATTTTGGTTGTGAAAAGTTCTTGTAACGCCTTTGTGGAAGATGTATGAACTTGTTTATCAACAACATGTTTGTAAACACAGCAATACTGACAAACAAGAAAATATATAACCTAGGTAGTAGGTTGCAAATATATGTGGAGGTAGAAAGGGCACTTTTTGCTCCAGACATATTATAAACATGTGGATATAACCAAAACAAGCAGCCTGTGTGCAGTACCGGTAATATCCACATTTTCTGGCCTATTTTAATAAGAGCAACAAGGGATAACCCTTAGTTTATAAAGGTCAGAAAGGTGATTGGGTCCCTTTAAAAATTTAATCTGTTAGAGTAATTATTGATTTTAATAAAGCAAAGAAGAATATCTCAATGAAATGACAGCTATAGTCACTGATTAATTTTTTATACTGATAATTGTTATATTACTATTTAGGAAGTGTCTAGGGAGCCGACAGTGTTGGCTGCCCAGTGTCAGAGCCTGGAGAGTCAATGTCGGCTATGCAGAGGCTGGACTGTGGAAAGTCTAGGCAGCTTTAACTTGATTCTTGGCCGACACTCAGTAATATCAGTTAAAGCATATCAATCAAAGGGTATAGGGACATATCGGCCGCCGTCGACATCGGCCGCCGGCCTCAAATGAACCATATCGGCCGCCGGCGCCCAGCGGGACGCAATATCGGCCGCCAGCTGCAGTTGCCCACAGGCCTGTATTAACTCTGTCAAGTCAACCATATCGGCCGCGGAAAGAACTAGGCTACCATATCGGCCGCCGCTTCCTCATTATACGTTTCGTTGGATAATCTATAGTCTCTCTCTCTCTCTCTCTCTCTCTCTCTCTGTATATATATGTATATATGTACATATAAATTTTCATTCAATATTTTATATGAATTGAAGCTTTTTTTATTCAGTGTGACCACGAGCATTTTGCAAACGTTTTCAACTCCACCTCAAACACGCACAAACTCCAAATCGGAAAAACGACAAATTACAGTAAATACACATTTATTAACAGAAATGACAATAACCATTACAAACACTGACCAAAACTACTGCATGATAAAAGCATCACAGCAACATCTCAATAAACTATATATATATATATATATATATCACAATACTTCTACGCTAAAATCCAACCCAATAAAATCTTACTAAAACGTGTGAACAAAAGAAAATCTTTATACTAATATTTACAAAGAATATTTACAAAAAAATGTAACAATATACATGGAAAACATTAATCTCATTTAAATCCAAGGAAAGCTATATATATATATATATATATATATAATTATAGCTAACTAAAACCAACTTACTAATACGCATCATCATCACCTCTACATAAAACTAATATAAAAGTACATGAAAAAAAAAAGATATCACAGCGAATATTTACACATGTATCTCACAAGTTTAAAAAAAAAACAGAAAAATAATAGCTCAGGCGATCACTTGCTGGTCCTCTTTCTGCTGCGGCTCGTCCGCGGGTTGCAGACTTTTTTTTGGGCAAACCAATCTGCTACCTGCAGCCAAGAGAGAGGTTGCGCTCCGCTCCCCATCCCCATACTCTCTACATAACGCAAAGAGTCGACTGTTTACGTCACGGCTTCTGCGTGACAATATCCTGGAGACTTGCTCCCTTGACACTAGTTTGGCTGTCATATTCACAACCTGTGCCTCCTTGTGCAGCAACTTGACCAAACGGCCAAGTCCCTTTCTTCCAGTGCTTAGGGTTCGTGGAAGGAACCGAGGTCTTCCGCGTACAGACTGGCGTCCTGTGCCGGTGTTTCCTCTGGGGCTGCATTAACTGCTTCCTCCGGGGTCTCGTCTACAGGTTCGGGCTGAAGCAGATCTATGGGGGCAGCAGTAGCTGCTTCCTCGATCCGGGGTCTCGTCTACAGGTTCGGACTGAAGCAGATCTAGGGGGCTGCAGTAGTTGCTTCCTCTGGGGTCTCGTCTACAGGTTCAGGTTGTTGTTCTTCACCTTCGGCGGAATTCTCGGCTGGCGATGTCGCCATCTGTCGGCAAGGCTGGCACATCCAATCAAGCCGCCCTTTTCTGGTCGCCTCTTCATATTCCACAACTGACACTCCTGTATTACACTTGAGGTGCTACCAGCCATCACAGCAGTCACACTGGAGGGCGTTTTATTCAATATTATCTATCTGGAAGATAACCCGATGAATACTTGCATAATTAGTATGTTTATATTTATATATATATATATATATATATATATATATATAATTTATATAATTTATATAATTTATATCAAAATACATTAATTTTTATATAAAATATATTCATGTTAAGCCTTGATTTATTATATTCGCTTTTTTTTTAAGATAAGTCGGTGATTTGGTTTATTAATTTATTAAAATTTTTATTATAATGCTTTAGTATTTATGTAGGTATGTGTATATATATATATATATATATATATATATATATATATTTATATTTATACATATACATTATATATACAATATGAGAGAGAGAGAGAGAGAGAGAGAGAGAGAGACTATAGATTATCCAACGAAACGTATAATGAGGAAGCGGCGGCCGATATGGTAGCCTAGTTCTTTCCGCGGCCGATATGGTTGACTTGACAGAGTTAATACAGGCCTGTGGGCAACTGCAGCTGGCGGCCGATATTGCATCCCGCTGGGCGCCGGCGGCCGATATGGTCCATTTGAGGCCGGCGGCCGATGTCGACGGCGGCCGATATGTCCCTAAACCAATCAAAGCATTGTCGGCTCTCCAGGCTCTGACACTCTGTATATATATAGACACTTCTAACTATTTATATCAACATAATTAAATAACTCATGAATGGCAAATAAGGGAAATAAATGCACGTTGACAGGTTTTGTGACTCCAAAAACAGCAAAAGGTTACAAGTGTAGCCACTCTTTACATAATACCAACCACGCCACCACCATCCCACAGGGATATAATCAGCTCATTACTGATGAGGTGCACAGGTGTGTGACCTCCTAGCGTTACATGTCTATATATACCCCTCAGCCCCCCCCCCCCCCCCCCCCCACACACACACACACACTACCATCCTGGCCAGTGTCTTAAAAGTGGGCGTGACCTCCAGGGTGAGTTATCAGGGTTACCTGATCAATTACGTTACCCCCCTCCACCCCCTCCCCCCCCCCCCCTAGAATAAAAACCAAAACACCTGAGGATTTTCACATATCAGCGTCTCACCTTTTTGGAAGCACGTATTTGAGGACATCGTAAATCAACAATGGTTGCATCGAGTAGGTGACTATACACACATGTAGTGGCGATTCCAACGCTGCCTGTATGAGCTCACGAAAACACGGACGCACGTGCTCGGCGAGTTTACGTGTACCCTGCTTCCAGAATCCCGCAGTGTGCACTGAAACGATCGTCTTATCAAAATCCAGCGCCAGAACTTTCACTCCTTTCTCCGTTAAACGGAGAACAATATCTTTGGCAAGTTTCGAATCAGATTTAGGGCCGCTCATTTTGTTGTTCTGGCATAGATCACAGATACATCGAACCACTTTGGTCTCAAACCAGACGGACCTTTCCAATGTTGACAACTAGACTTTCCGCCATCTTGTTTGTTTACCTCTCGTCCTCGTTTTCTGTTGGCCGTGACTTCAGGTAGAACGCTTGTGGTGCCATCTGTCATGAGTCGTAGGAAATAAATATCCGGAGTGCTCGAGTGCGCGAGTGAGTGTTATTTTGGGTTAGGCCACGCCAAAAAGGAGATGAACAATAATAACAATCCACAGGCACTGGAACCCAAAAATTCAGAGCGAGCAAGAGGCCGATTTTTTAATTAATTTAATGGACAAAAAATGTGAACTTTTGTTAACTAACAAGAAGTAGCGATAAAAAAGTGCTTCAGTTATTGAACTTGAATGGTGCATATGAACAAATACAAGATCTTATCAATATTCAATACTTTTTTAAATAATAAGTTTTCATTATTAAGACACTTGATGATTTATTTGAAGGGATCGAATATAAAGACCAACAAAAAGAGAGATTATACCGAGGATTTTGTACCAATTCACGAAAAAATAGATTCGCGAAAATAGAAGCAAACTACTAGGTGTGACCTAATCGAGATGAACAAATATTAATAATTGATACATGCACCTATCGTTACTACACGATTTAATATTCAGATATAGTGGCGCGGTAAAGTATTTCAACTAGATAATGTTTTGACTGTTTTTGACGCTCATTCCGGGATTTACAGTACACAATGGGTCGACCGGTGCGAATCTTATCAAAGCCTAGATAAGAAAGGTCTGAAAAAGCCAAGAACAATTGCTTGGTATATGTACTTGAGACAGTGTAATTAAATAAGCTCTATTTCGAGGAGGAATTTTCACGTAGCGCTTAACAGGGCACGGACTCACCTGAACCCAAATCTCATTTAATTCGTAATTTTAAATCAAGCAAACCTGAAACACCCGGAAGCTTAAGTGATGGAGCCTAACAAGTAGTAAATCATTTTAAACAAAATATGAATAGAACAATTAAAGTCTCCCTTTCTCGTTTAATTTTATATTTTTATGATGTTAGGTATTCTTTTCTCTGTCTCTGATTTGATGGCTTCAGTTATCGACCTTCCCTGAGGTTATGTAACATGTAATCACTCATACCTACCATACATACATACATACACATATTTAAAGTTGACACGGATAAGGTGTAGAGACAGGGGGTGCTGTATGTGCCATGCCCCCCCCCCCCAACACACACACATATGATATGAAAGTTGTTTACATCTTTATCATCATCAGGTTTCGGTATTAATGTTCTTCCATCTGCAAAACAAGGGACCCATGTGTTACTGTGCTCAGCTGAAGTTGACCTTGAAGGTAAAAATCTAAAATAATATCAAATGGAGATCAAGTCTAAGAGGAAAAGGTAATATAGGCCATGGCTTGTTGACATGATTAGTTTGTACTGATGAGTTAGAAATTGTTGCAAATAATATTTTGTGACCAAACCATGCAATTCCTAATGTTAAAATTGCAGCATGTGAGCAGTTTGTGCCCATAAGATGTATATATTCCTACCATGATCATTGGCTGGCTTTTTGATAAATTGCTGACAGTTCAGTAGTTTACAAATTTATTCAATGGACTTATTTTTTTTTATAATTTATATATTATTAAATATATGTATTTTTTATTTTATAAAATGTATGGATTTGAATTATAACTAATGTACCACGTCCTCAGATGCAAGGACTTGGTGATGGTGGTGTGTGTGTGTGGGGGGGGGGGAGGGGGGAAGGGATGAATGATGATGGATTAATAGAGTCATATATAGTGGTTTATTTTTTATTTATTAAAGAGGTGTAGAAAATTGTGATATATTTGAGCAAATATGAATGCAATGACAGCAGTAATAAGCAGTAGTAGAATGATGATAAGGCTATTTGTTGAAGGATCTAAAGTGTATGGTAGTCTGCAAGCTTTCAATTTGACAGATATGATGTTATGATTAACTATGCTGATGAAGTGATTTATGAATTTGTGACTGTATGACACAATATCTCTTTAGTCTTGACAAGGTACATTATTGTGATGCCCACTATGTCTACATATTACACAATATTGACATAATTTCTGGCATGTACATAGGTACCTATGGACGAATAGTTATATAAAATATTAAAGTATGAATATATCTGATTCATCTTGTTCTTGCTTACTGAGGCTGACTTTGGGATGGGGTTCGGAGAAGGGAAAAGTGAGGGCAGCACGAAGGTGGATGTAGAAATATTCTATTGTAATGTTTTTCATTTATATAAGAATATGAAAAGCTAAGAGGAAAGGGGCCCTCCTACTTGGTTATAGTAAAGTTCTAAATATATGATTGCAAACTAATACTCTGACAAGACTGTCATGAAGAAAAACAGTAACAGTTTTGAGATACTGTAATGTATGAAAATTTACAGATGGAAAATTTACAGATGGACAGGCAAGTGGACAGAATGGACTAATACCTTTATTTCACTTTCAAGGGAATAATGCATTTAAGTTTATAAGCCTATTTTTTTTTAAGCATATCCACTTTTTCCATTAAGAAGTTTTTATCTGAATCATTTTTTTTATTTACAGGTTTTATAAATTTTAAATGAAAAAACCTGAAATTATAAGTTAAAATATTAGAATTGTTGCAAAAGTTGCAATCATCATATATCCAGAGTGTAGCTCATATTGGGTCATATTATGCATACACATATATTTTTTTTATTTATAAATCATAAATGTTTAAACTGAATTTAAAAGAAAATAATGCCACAACATGGCATCTACAAGAATATTCCTTGAATCACTATTAAAAAGTTTTGCACATTGGAGTTTTCAGTACATGCTTAATTTTATTCACCAAAATAAAATAAAAGATTCAGTAAATTTGATAAAATAAAACATCTTTTCAAATAAAGTATACACACTGTTGGTTGAATGAGAAACAAACAATATCATTGTGCTAATTACTATCCAAGTTTTAATTAATTACTGAAATTAATAGTCAATTTCACACCTGGTGAAGTTTTTACTCCTCTGAAGTAAGGAATTACTTATCTCATGAACATCCACACTTTCATAGCAATACACCACTTTGTGGACACAATTAAATGTACACTTTAATCATTGTAACCCTGGTGGTACAATACAAAATCTAAAATGTAGCATAGCCTAGAATAAGAATGAATCACATACAGAAAATAATAACATTCATCTAGTTTATGCACCATCGGGGGGGGGGGGGGGGGGGGGGGGGGGAGGGAGTGCAGAGCAGAGGGGAAGCCTGCTGGTAGTGGCCAAGCTGACCCAAGGCAAGCTGCCTGGGGTGGGTTACATAATGCAAGTGAAGGCTGTACTACTAGGTGGGCTAGATGTAAACAACACTTGACATGGTGTATGAAAACATGAATAAAAGCTATTCTTTCCAATCAATTTCTTTGAAATTTCAGATTTTAAAAGATCAAATCCTTATGTATATATGCTGTGAAAATTAAATCAACAGTGCCAAAGTTGGACAAAATTTAAGGTATTGATTTTTTATTTATGCTAATAACTTGAAAAATTTGCAAAATTCAGATCTAATTTTGGGGTAAACAATTGAATCTTGATTAAATAAAGTTATATTCCTGAAAAAAAGTCTCTAGGTTCAGCAATTCTCATGTGAGTAAATATATTTCCTGATTTTTTTAAAAATTGCATTATGTTTTGGCTTCAAAATAATACCCAATACTGACCTAATTTTTGGTATGTTCATAGAAAATGTATAAAAGAATGTGAATCCTAAATACGATCAAAAACAGATCAGTGGTTTTGATATTAGGCAGCCCTGAAGTGTAACAATGGCTTTTTTTTAAAGGAAAACAGAGTTTTTTTTTCCTTAATATCTCGAAGTCCTGAACAAAGTCCTAATGACCCAATTTTCGGTATGGTAGGAGATTTTGGGGACATCTAAAATTATGTCAACAGCCTGGGGAGCATAGAGATGTGCACTGAATGACCTACAGTCATCAAAGTGGACTGCTTGACAATGTAAGGGAATACAACAAGAGCCTCCAAAAAAATTCAATAACTAGCCTAATTTTGCAGCTTTTATTTTCAAATTTCAGATTTTTAACAGATTAAATCCTTATGTATACATGGTGTGAAAATTAAATCCACAGTAATTACAGGAAAAAAACGTGCCATGGCCAAAGTTGGGCAAAATTTAAGGTACCAATTTTATATTTTTGCCAATATTTAAAAAAATTTAACAAATTTTGATCTAATTTTTGGTATACAATTAAATTTTGATTAATATAAGTTGTATTACTGGAAAAAAGTCCCTACCTTTAACACTTTTGGTCTTAAGTGACCAAATATCTTCCTGATTTTTTTACAAAGTCCATTATGTTTGGGCCCATAACTTTTTTAAATTATATAATACTGACTTAATATCTGGCATGTACATAGGAACTATATAGAGGAATATTTATGGTAAATATGAAGAAAACCAGATGAGTGGTTTTGATTTTAGGCAGTCCTGAAGTGTGATAATAGATTTTTAATAAAAAATTGAGGTTTTTCCTTAATATCTATGGGGAACGAAGTCCTATTGACCCAATTTCTGGCATGGTAGGAGATTATGGGGACATCTAACTGTATGCCGAAATTCAGATTCGTAGGTCCAACGGTGTCGAAACGTGCCAGTCTTACGGACGGACATCCAGACGGACAGACAGACAGACGGACGGACGGACGGACGGACAGACAGACGGACGGACGACGGACAATGGACCATGACTATAGCTCAGATGACTTATAGTCAGCTGAGCTAAAAACCGTGCCATGTTCAAAGTTGGGCAAAATTTAAGGTACTGATTTTATTTTTATGCTTATAACATTAAAAAAATTACAAAATTAAGATCTAATTTTGGGTTTACAATTTAATCTTAATTAAACAAAGTTATATACATGGAAAAAAGTCTCTAGCTTCAAAACTTTACATGTTAAGTGAGCAAATATTTTTTTTGATTTTTTACAAAGTCCAATATGTTCAAGCCCATAACCTATAGAAAGTTCACTTAACAGTCGTAATTTCTGAAATGTACATAGGAAATATATAGGAAAATACTTCTTGTAAATATTAAGAAAACAGATTAGTGGTTTTGATATAAGGTAGTCCTGAAGTGTGAAAATAGGTTTTTAATGGAAATTTGAAGTTTTCCCTTAATTTCTCAAAGGAACGGAGTCGTACAGACCCAGTTTTCGGTTTGGTAGGCGATCTTGGGGACATATGACAGTATGCCGAATTTTGGATTCGTAGGTCTCACGGTTTCAAAACGTGCCGGTCTAACTGACGGACGGACGACGGACAATTGACCACGACTATAGCTCAGATATATTTATATATATTACGCATGTTCAGCGGGTATGCGCCTCTTCCTCCCCGAATCCTGGCTGGGCCCTGCCTTGTTAGCAGCTTGTTCACACCATTGTGATGAATGGGTGTGTAATTGAATTATGTATAGCTATGTGTAATGGGATACGGGTTAGTTTATAGCAGACATCCTTGTATATATGTGATAACTATTCATTGCGGCATGCGAGTGCAAAATTAGATTGAGTTGCACGCGGGCTTGTCATAACCCGTGACTGGTACAGAGTTAGCATGCCACATAGGTCCTGGTGCTGCGCTCTCTTGGCACCAAAACATACGAAATAAAAACAAATAAATCACGCCAAGCTCAAGGGAAATAGACAGAGTTTTTTTAAGGATTGGTGCTGCTTATGTCATTCATGGGATGGCATGCTTTATCATACGATATTAGGGGCTGTTGAAGGATTTTGGAAACGGAGGGGCCCAACCAAGGAAAACTAATGATAAAACCATAAAGAGTTCGTTTGGTCCGGGAAAGGGGACCGTCTTGGCCGCAACAACTGATTTGAAACCAATAAACAAAGCCTAAAGGCCTAATGCGAAACGGTGGAATTCGATAAACATCAGGTATAATCCCTCCCTGAAAACATACTTGACCATAATCTATAAGTAATTGATAACTTTACAAGTACATGTGTGACATTTCAAGTACATGTGATATACACATGCACAAAGCAAGCATTACAACTTATGAACCTACATGTGTATATATAAGCACCAATTACACAAACATCACTCCTCAGATACTGGCATGGGTGTACACTATCCAAAAAATGATTGTAGGTTGCACCACCAGTTTTGTGTACATGAAAACCATTGAAAATGTGTGCATGGACATACAACATTTCAGGCAGATACGTCAAACCACTCTTGAGTTATTACCACAGATGCATGCAACGCAAGAGCAGTTGTAATTGGCACCACCAGTCTTGTATACAACACAGCTATCCGAGATGTATGGACATGTACAATTTCAGGCTGATATGTAAAATTACCCGTGAATTATTGTCATGTATTTACAATACAAAATTAATATAGGTAGCACCACACGTCTTGTGTGCGAGAAAGTTGTACGAGATGAACGGACATGTTCATTTATGTGCGACATGTACGTTAAATCACTCTTGAATGACTGGCACGGATGTACACTTAACAAAAGTTTAGTGTGTTGATGAGCCTACCAGTCTTGTGTACGAGAATGCCATCGAAGATGTATGGACTTGTAAAATTTCAGGAAGATAACCAATCATGAGCAATGTGCACAGATGCATGCGACCCCGAAACAATTGTAGGTGGCGAAACCAGTCTTGTATGAGACAAAAATATCTGAATTGTACCGCCATGCAAGGTACAAGGACGCGATCTAAGATACAAAGACAGAGACCATTCAGGTAAATACAGCACTCTTCTGACATAAACATTAAAACGCAATACCTACAGAAGCAGCTTAATGACATCACAAGTCCTTTTAATCCTAGCGTTGAGCCACAGCCATTTATGCAACCTGTCAATTGGGAAGCGGGGGGGGGGGGGGGGGGGGGGGGGGTTGCGGGCAGTTCAGGTCAAGCGTACCTAATGTACCTGGCAACTCCACTGGCTTAACTTTTGCCTTGTCCATACAAACAAAATCTTGACGTGTTGCCAATTCTGTTTATAGATATTGAAAGATTTTGGTTACAATGCTTTCTACCAGAATGTTTAGAATAACAACAGAAGCCTATTGAAAGCAATATACAAGTATAATATATAATATATTGAAGAATTTATTTCACATATAAGTTGCATATGGAAACCAGTTATTTATATTGCCTGTTCAGCTCAGAACTTTTATATCCACATAGCTCACAATCTGTTACTACAAACATATACGTCATTTTTTTTACCAAAGTATCTCACAGTTTTGTGCAATGTTGTAGAATTTGAAACAGTAGTTTTGCAGAAGACAATTGCATCCCTTAGGCTGACTTGGCCACATGCATGACCAACTTCAGCTTTCTATGACTCTACCAAATCAATTAACCCGATTTTATACAATTAAGATCAAAACTTCGGATCATTTTGGTAAAATATTAAACTTTGACTTGACAGTTAAATGAGAAAAGATTTTTAAAGTAGTGGCTGAAAGAGGCCACAAGAGTGTTATGACCAACATTTTCAAAAAACTTGTTGATGTTGTTTAAGTTCCAATTCTTGATTCTCCGCCAAAATTCACCGAACCATTTTAATGAACCAGAAAGAGCTCGTCTCTGGGATTCTTTCTGTGAAATATTAAACAATTTGGCTGACTGATTTCGGAGAATTTTCTAACTATCCCCCCTTAACATGTAAGACAATGCACATGGTGCAACAATCCCACATTTCACATATGACTGAATTGGTGATGGTACCTCCTGTTGTTCCCTCGATATAACGGATTAATGTGCAGATGACCCCATACAAAAGTCGATGCAGGTGGCGGCGCTAAAACCTCAATTTCAAACATGAGTCATATGACTAACATTAATGTAAAATTTGGTGATGTTAGTTCCGGTCGATTCTGAAATTGTAATCTTAATACGCCTATTTGGCAATATGACTAATTTCAGCTTCCTGAAACTCGGTTACATTTACCGAACTGAAAGCATTCGAATAAACTTGAGAGAGCTTGATTCTGTGGAATATTAAACATTTTGGCTGGATAGTTTCGTCGGAGATTTTTATTGTTTTCTTTTTAGTTTTTCCCCTGTAAAATCTGAGTGTATGCAGATCGCCAAAAATAAGCTCAACCCGACATAGTTTTACACGACTGGTTTTGTATAAAATTTAGTGATGCAAGCTTCTGCTGTTCCTGAGAAATTGTGGGTTAATGTTCGGACGACGGCGGACGGACGACGCCACACCATCGTAAAAGCTTACAGGTTCACTAAAATTTTGCGACAGTTGCATGAAAAAGTTGGGGGGGGGGGGCGACCCCCTTAACACCCATCCTCTAAATGCGCTGCTGAATAGTTTTGCTTGTCCAGCGAGGAACCGACTAGTATTCATGGTTACGATACCATCTATTTGGCACCGGACTCACACCACAGCAAGTCCCACTCACTTATTTGGACAGTACAGGAGGGGGCGGAAGCTTTTGCCCCCCCCCCCCCACATTTCAAGGGGATAAAACGTATAATATTAATCACAGCGATGGCAAATGTTTTTTTTTTTTTAGGGGGGGGGGGGCGTACTTTCTTTATAGTTTCAGCATCTTTAAACTAAATCTAAAAAAATGTCTTGAGAAAATTTAACTTATGATATGTGTCAATTGCTCAAGCCTAATATGTTATAGCCTATATAACAGCATGTTGTTGAATGCTTGTAAATTTGGATTTCAATGAAATTTTAATCAGAAAACAAAAGTTACTTTGGTAATTATAAAAATTAAGGAATATTGTAACGAGGTCCACAGGATATTTGATGAGGGTGGGGGGTTTACTACAAGCGCGGGAGGGGGGGGGGGTTCTGTCCGTAATCCTGTGGCTCGTTTTCTCACTTTTTCTCAGCAAACAAATTGTTTTTGCTCCCTTTGGCTCCTTGAGTTATCTGTTCATGACAGCCGCATGGTCAAACTAGAATACGGGTAGTCGACAAGCGACTACGTGTATCCGCCAAAATAGGAGGACGGGTGAAGTGAGGCATGGATTGAGTGGCAAGGGGAAATTGAGTTACATGTGTTACATTACGCTCTTTACACAGCGCTTTACCTATAGGACTACTACCTATATCGTAAGGCGCTGTTTGTTATGACCTCGTATCCTGAATTGCAACACCAGAGGGGAACACTGTATTTTTGTCCAATCAGATGAGACCTAGTGCTGGAAGACAAAGCCAAACGAGGAGTACACGGAGCCAATCATATTCATTTCTTTTTGAGTGACAGCTCTTCCCCCAGCGTAACCGTCTGAACAGGCCACAGGCTGAGAGAGAATTGCCCCCGACGTGGTTTGCTTAGGGCCTTGGGCACATAGGATGCTCGGCCGGTGAGCTGTAATTTAAACGAAACGTAACAACAAAGGCTGCGTGCACACCTCGCTGGCTGGTTTCAGTTCTGCAGACAACAGATACATGGCTATGCTAACACAGTCATAATGTCATAATCGAATCGGTCGATGATGCGAGAATGCAGAGGGAGCAATTTAAATTCGACCGGAAACACATCAAGCGGCGCTTGAAGCGCAGCAATGGGCGGAGCCAGGATGCCTGTCGAGTGTTTGTTTATTGGCATCTGATTGGCTGCTTGTCACATCATACGCACGTTTATTTCAGTGGACAACGAACCGCCATCTGGTGTCTAAATATATCATAAACGGTCAAAGCTGGCAGCGTGAAAATCAGTTGCTTCTGATCTTTAGAAGCGCAAGATTTCCGCTGCCTCGGGAGCGTATTAGAATGGTACATATTAGAATGGATCTCTGCCACATAAACGTGATTGTAGGTGGCGCCACCTGTTATTTGAACGAGAAACTATCCAAGATGTATACACATGCAAAATTTCATGTGGAAAAGTCAAACCACTGCGAGTGATTTTATCCCACCGCAGACAAACAGAAGGAAGCTGTACAAAAATGGCTGGAGGTGGCGCCACCATTTTTGTGCATGTTATAAAGCTATCCAAGGGCTACATTTGTGTTATTTTTTTTCCTGATTGGTCGAACGGTTCCTGAGATATGAGCTTGGATGTCTGCAGCGTGAACGTGAATGTAGGTGGCGCCACCTGTCATAAAATCAAGAAAGCTTTCTAGGATGTATAGGCATGCCGAACTTCTGGTGAATTAGTCAAACCACTGCAGAGATATGAGTGATTTAAACCCAAGGCAGATGAACAGATGGACACTGTGCAAACATGGTTGCAGGTGGCGCCACCTTTTTGTGTATGTTATAAAGCTATCCAAGGGCTACATTTGTGTAAAAAAATTTCCTGATCGGTCAAACGGTTCCCGAGAAATGAGCTTGGATGTCTGTAGCGTTAACAAAAAACAAAGTATCCGCAAAACTTCGTTTTGGCGGATACAATTACCGTCCAGGATGTCTTTTGGCAATGCCTGTCGAAATATTTGCCTTCTACAAGTATCAAAGAAATGTTTTCGACTGTTCCAGCCCAACTAAGTTTGATTCCATTGGTACAAGGCAAGTCACGTGCGAGATTCCCCTGACAAGGTCCTGACCCTTCCCAACTCGCAATCCTTTTAACTTTAGCCAATTGGACTTGGAGCAGAACGCGATCCCGCACTTCGGAGAATTAAATTCATATAATATATTTAAATTTTAATTTTGGACTTCCAAAGAAAATCACATGAGGGCTGCTGAAACCCTAGTTTCGGCTCCGTAATAATAAGAACAAGGGCACCGCAAATTAAGCGGAGCATCCCCTCGCTCGGGAGCATAATTATAATGGGTGTATTACAAAAGTGTGAAAATGATGGGTGAAGCTCTTTGACCTTGACCTTTGACCCTGTGACCTCGAACTCAATAGGGTTCTTCATGCGTGGGTGGGTGAACAATATGTGAAAGATGAAAGGTTTTGCTCGAACAATTTGCCTTAAAATGATTCCACAAGCTTTTTTAAGAAATGGGTCCCTTGGCCTTGCCCTTTGAACCCGTGACCTCAAATCAATATAGAGTTCTTCATCCAAGGGTAGGTAAGCCATATTTCAACAAGGGACCTATGGGTCACGACGCTCAGCTGTTATATATGTTAAAAAAATATTATTTAGAAATGAGGCACATGCTGGTTTTGTGTGGTAATAAATTTATATAAGCTGTATTATGAGTTGTTGTTGTTTAGCTTATGTATGATTTTGATAGTACCTTTGGAGACAGGGAAGGGGATTGATTTCATTTATTTTATTAACAAATGGAGTACTATTGTCACACAGATTTTGACTTGGCCATATAACTTATAAGCAGAACATATAAGAGATTAACTATTTATTAAAAAAAAATTACAAATATTGTCCCAAATATAATTTTTATAAAAAATAATAAGAGAATTATATGATTTTTTTAAATGAAATATAACTGATATGATTATTAAAATAATATTAAAGAATATATTCATGAATGCATTCATGAATACATTTTGAAAGTATTTGCACATGTATTCATATACTTTCATTTTTACCTGAATTCCTATTCTTTATGCAAGAAACATATAATGGAGTACATAATCATATTCGTATTTAAATATAATTACAAAGTATTCACACCATGTCTGGTATTTATTCAGTTTCACCAACCAATGATGTTGAGAATCCAGAATATACAACATTCACACATTTAAATAATAATCATAAGTACCTGGTTTTATGGCTTTTATTTATATTAAAAAATAACTGTAAAAAATTCATTTTGGACCAATTTCACATCAATGTACACACTAGACACAGTAGGAATCTAGATTAATATTATCAACTGCATCTTTGTCTATCATTAATTTCCTTCATATGATCCCTAATGATTAGTAATGAATAATATGATTTACTTCTTTATCATTAAAATTGAACTGAAAAATGCCATAGGTGACTGCATGGTGTTATTTGGAATATGTGACATTCTACCCATCGATACAAGATTCTTATATCATCAGTAACTGAAAGTTAATTTCCTGTTATTATAAACTAACAAATTCCTTTTCTATTTTTTTTTAATTTGTTATTAAAAACCAATAAAAATTTATTAATTTATTGTTTATTGTTATGTTGTTGGTTAAAACTACTAGATGAGTTGGGTTGGACACCTGGATCAACTGTGGCTGGCCATAAGCTGCCTGGATTCCTGTATGCCTCGCCTCAAGCGTGCATAATTTGATGAAAGGTCAACAAGGTCAACATACAGGTGACTCAAGAGGGGCTGGATAGAGCCAAAGTCTGACAGGGTCTCATAAAAAACATTAATAAAAGCTACAATTTTTGGCCAATTTCTTTCAGCTTTCTAAACTAAAAAGCTGAAATCCTAATGTGTGCATGATATGAAAATTATATCAACAGTGCTCACAGGACACAAACGTGCCATGGTCACAGTTGGGCAAAATTTAAGGTACTAATTTTATATTTATACTAATAACTTATAAAATTTGAAAAATTCAGAACTAATTTTGGGTATTCAATTGAATCTTGATTAAATAATGTTACATCCCTGACAAAAAAATCTCTAGCTTCAGCAATGCCCTTGTTAAGGGAGTCAATATATTTCTTGATTTTTTACAAAGTGCATTATGTTTGGGCCCATAACTTAAAACAATTACACAATACTGACATCATTCTGGCATGTGCATAGAGAATGAAAAATATGTATATTATTTATGATTAAAGTCAGATCAGTGGTTTTGATATTAGGCAGTCTTGAAGTGTAACAATGGGTTTTTAATGGAAAAATGAAGTTTTTCATTAATATTGGTATTAAGTCCTTAATATTGGTATTAATAAAGGTATTAAGTCCTAGTGACCAAATTCTTGGCATGGTAGGGGATTTTGGAGACATCTAACTGTATGCCTAATTTAAGGAACTAAGAGCTGAAGCTGGGGAGCTGAGCTCTTGCAAACTGCATAACACTAGCTTGATGTAAACAATATGTTACATGGTGCTTGAAAACTTATTAAAATCTACAGTTTTTGATCAACTGGTTTCAAATTTTTGGTGTTAACAGTTGAAATGCTAACAAAAACATGCTGTGAAAATTTAATCCACAGTACTTACAGGAAAAAAACGTGCCATGGTCAAAGTTGGGCAAAATTTAAGGTACCAATTTTTTATTTTTATTAATATTTTAGAAAATTTAAAAGATTTTCATCTAATTTTGGGTATACAATTTAATTTTGATTAATTAAAGTTATATTACTGGAAAAAAGGTCGATAGCTTTAACATTTTTTGTGTTAAGTAATCAAATATCTTTCCTGATTTTTTACAAAATGCATTATGTTTGGGCCCATAACTTTTTTAAATTAAACTAGACATTTCTTGGCACCGCAGGTGCCAGAGTATCCCCAGACATAGTAGGCCCCCACCCCTTTATAAATAGACCCCCATTTTTAGCAGCATATACTGACACTTGGCATATTCATTGTTTCTTCCATCTAACAATCCACAATCTTGTTAAAGATGTTGGTCCTGTGACCTTGATCTTTTTGAAGATGTGTCCTGTGACCTTGACCTGTGACCTCATGACCCCAAAATCAAATCTGGTCTTGCTTTTCCAATGGGACATATGCAAGTTAAGTTTGAAATCTATACATCAATAAAGCAGGAATTATCACCCAGAAACTAATTTTTGGACAGATGGCTCCTGTGACCTTCACCTTTGACCTTGTGACCTCAAAATTGATAGTGTTCTTCCTCTCTTGGCAGGAGAACTATATGTGCAAGATGAAAGATCTGAGATGAAATGTTTGGATGAAAATGCATCCACATCTTTTTAAAGATGTGTCCTGTGACCTTGACCTTTGACCTCATCACCCCAAAATCAATTTGGGTCTTGCTTTTCCAATGGGACATATACAAGTCAAGTTTGAAATCCATACATCAATAAAAGCAGGAATTATCATCCAGAAACTAATTTTTGGACAGATGGCTACTGTGACCTTCACCTTTGACCTTGTGACCTCACAATTGATAGGGGTCTTCCAGTCTTGGCAGGTGAACTATATATGCAAGAGGAAAGATCTGAGATGAATTGTTTGGCTGAAAATGCATCCACAATCTTTTAAAGAGGTTTCCTGTGACCTTGACCTTTGACCTCATGATCCCAAAATCAATTCAGGTCTTGCTTTTCCAATGGGTCAAATTCAAGTCAAGTTTGAAATCCATACATCAATAAAAGAAGGAATTATCATCCAGAAACTAATTTTTTAACAGATGTCTCCTTTGACCTTCACCTTTGACCTTGTGACCTCAAAATTGATAGGGTTCTTCCTCTCTTGGCAGGTGAACTATATGTGCAAGATGAAAGATCTGAGATGAAATGTTTGGATGAAAATGCATCCACATCTTTTTAAAGGTGTGTCCTGTGACCTTGACCTTTGACCTCATAACCTCAAAATCAATTTGGGTCTTGCTTTTCCAATGGGACATATACAAGTCAAGTTTGAAATCTATACATCAGTAAAAGCAGGAATTATCATCTAGAAACTAAAGTTTGGACTGATGGCTCCTGTGACCTTCACCTTTGACCTTGTGACCTAACAATTGATAGGGGTCTTCTACTCTTGGCAGGTGAACTATATGTGCAAGATGAAAGATCTGAGATGAATTGTTTGGATGAAAATGCATCCACATCTTTTTAAAGGTGTGTCCTGTGACCTTGACCTTTGACCTCATAACCTCAAAATCAATTTGGGTCTTGCTTTTCCAATGGGACATATACAAGTCAAGTTTGAAATCCATACATCAATAAAAGCAGGAATTATCATCCAGAAACTAATTTTTGGACAGATGGCTCCTGTGACCTTCACCTTTGACCTCACAATTGATAGGGGTCTTCCACTCTTGGCAGGTGAACTATATATGCAAGAGGAAAGATCTGAGATGAATTGTTTGGATGAAAATGCATCCACAATCTTTTAAAGAGGTTTCCTGTGACCTTGACCTTTGACCTCATGACCCCAAAATCAATTCAGGTCTTGCTTTTCCAATGGGTCAAATTCAAGTCAAGTTTGAAATCCATACATCAATAAAAGAAGGAATTATCATCCAGAAACTAATTTTTGGACAGATTGCTCCTGTGACCTTCACCTTTGACCTTGTGACCTCAAAACTGATAGGGGTCTTCCTCTATTGGCAGATGACTTACATGTGCAAGATGAAAGGTCTGAGATGAAATGTTTGGCTGAAAATGCATCCACAATCTTTTTAAAGATGTGTCCTGTGACCTTGACCTTTGACCTCATGACCCCAAAATCAATTGGAGTCTTGCTTTTTCAATGGGACATACATAAGTCAAGTTTGAAATCAATACATCAATAAAAGCAGGAATTATCATCCAGAAACTAATTTTTGGACAGATAGCTCCTGTGGCCTTGACCTTTGACCTTGTGACCCCAAAATTTATATGGATCATCCACTACTGGCAAGTGAGCTATATATTCAAGATGGAAGACCTAAGATGAAAGTTTGGCTTAAAATGCATCCACAGTATCTTATAAAATGCCAGTCCAGTGACCTTGACCTTTGACCTCATGACCCTAGAACCTATAGGGTTCTTACTTTAGTGGTGGGCCATACATAAGTCATGTTTGAAATCCATATGGCTATCAATACTGGAGATATCATAAGAGGTGTGTGATTTTCACCATATATGGCAATATTCAAGGTCAAGGCCACTATCATAGGAAAGGTCATGACCCCAATTTAAATAAACATCATCCAATAACCCATACCTATGTATATGCATAATATAAAAGAAATCTGTCCATTAGTTTTTGACTTATAATGCTCACAGTACTGTAAGGTGGCAATTTTGGGGGTATTAAACGGCACAAAAACAAGTAAAGAATAATAGGTGGCGCCACCAGTTTCTGGAACATGACAACCCTATCCATGATCTTCCATCAACTTGATTTTGGGATAAATCCATGCAAGATTTCTTGAGATATTAAAGAATTTGTGTGATTTTCCCCAAAATTGGACCTATTCAAGGTCAAGGACACTCTCCTAGTAAAGGTCATGACCTCATTTTAAATAGGCGTCGTCCTCTCACCCATATCTATACATATACCAAGTTTGGTAAAGTTCCTTGAAATATTTTTTGGGTTATCGCGCCAACAAGATTTATATGCGGCGGCGGCGGCGGCGGCGGGACCGGTATGAAAACATAGTATCCCCCGACTTTGTCTGGGGATACAATAATACAGACATAATTTCTGGCATGTACATAGGAACTATATAGAGGAATATTTATGGTAAATATGAGGAAAAACAGATAAGTGGTTTTGATATTAGGCAGTCCTGAAGTGTGAAAATAGGTTTTTAATAAAAAATTGAGGTTTTTCCTTAATTTCTCAAAGGAACGAAGTTGCAAAGACCCAGTTTTCGGCTTGGTAGGAGATCTTGGGGACATCTAACATTATGCCGAATTTTGGATACCTAGGTCTTACGGTTTCAAAACGTGCCACATCTACGGACGGACGGACGGACGGACAGACGGACGGACGACGGACAATGGACCACGACAACTGCTCAGATGACTTATAGTCAGCTGAGCTAAAAATGAAAGGATTTGGTCAAACGGTTTGGCTTATAATGGATCCACAAGCTTTTCCAAGAAGTAGGTCCCGTGGCCTTGACTTTGATCTCAAAACCGATAGGCTTCTTCATCCATGGGTGGGTGAGACATATGTCAAAGATGAAAGTTTTGGTCAAACAGATTGGTTTAAAATCGGTTCACAAGCCAATTCTGGACAGCACTACGAATGGAGGCGTTACTATATCCTCTCCTGCAACCTACAACTTCGTTGTGAGAAGACAACAGTAATTTTTATGATAAAATGATATTTAACCAGGGCTCTCAGCATTCTCAGGGCCTTCAGGCCACGGTGTATATATAAGAAAGACCACTCGAGATTTACGCCTACTAATAGTTTAATATGATAACAGATACACAGATTACATTAGCACTGGTACCGTTTTACATATGTACAAAGGATTCGTGTATGATTATTGTACAAATTACCTACAAACCAAGTAATGTTCTGCACCAAATACGTTAAAGAACATCCATATAACAGTTCAAAACAACTATTGACTTCAGTGCAAAATTATTGCTCGTTTTTTACAGCTCACAACGAACAGGCAACATATTGCAAAGACATGTACGAAGTGTATGCACTGCCAGCAACGAAAAGTAATTATTTACCAGATAAACGAGAATTACAAAAACAGTCCATATCATAGTGACAGTTCTCTGGCTCTTGTATTATTAGTTTCACGCCAATGCTTCTCTGCATTTTGCATAGGTTACAACAGAATCTTTACTGAAACAGAAATTCTATACTAAAATTATAACCACCCAAACGACAAACAGTTAACTGTAAGTGCTTAAATTGGTGTCTTCTCATAAATTAACAAATGAATAAATAACTTTCTTTAAGTTAATTCACACAAGTTAGTGTATATATATATATATATATATATATATATATATATATATATATATATATATATATATAAAGTCTGACAATGGTTAACAATATATCATGGCCTTACTAAATTAGTTTTAATTCACACAAAATATTTTTAATTAAAGATTTAGTTTTAATCAACAGAACACATACTAATAACTCTGAGGCACCTCCAATGACATTCAAAACACTTCAAAGTTGTGTAATAATGTGACAAAATCTCCACCACATTCCACTACAGGTTTAGGGTAGCGTAGGGACCTCTGGTGGAGATTGAGTGACTGTGCAAACACAGCAGCCCTCACGGTGTCTGACCGCAGCAGTGCCTGCACTGGCTTTGGCAGACATGCCTCAGCAGTTCGAGCGCCAGTACCTGCAACAGTGTTTGACGATCTGTATCAACTGCTCATATATTCCCGTATAGCCTGATACTTAGACCAATCATTCTTATTAACAAAAGTGTGCTGATAAAGTTTTGTTTGTTTTTCTTGCATATAAATGTATTAAACATTTTTTTGCGAGGAAAAATGAAGAAAAATTCACTGACAATGCATCTCTTAACAAAAACCATTTCGATTAATTAAATAATGTTGTAATCACTTTTGTGTGGTTAGTAGGTCGGTTTAATACAAACTTTCTGGATTCTTGATGACATTCTCTGGTAGTTTTAATATACCCTGCTGGGTCATGAAATACAGGAGACCCTTGTTGTGGAAGCCACGACAGTGGTGATGTAGAGCAGCAGAGCGAATCGGAATAAAGCATCTTGGAACGAGACAAAGGAGGCCCCGGAGTTATCAAATCCAGAAAGGAACCAAAAAACAATTAACAGTTACAGAAAACAACAACAGAAGATTAATCAGCTACCAAACGTGCTGGCATCATCATCATGGGTGCGGAAATCCTTGTCAGGGCTGGCTTTACTTCAACATTTAAGCATGAAATTAAACGAGACATTTCTTTTCAGCTGAGTGGCGCCCTGTACGTGTGGAGGTAGATTCCAACCACAAAATGATACAGCGCCTCCTGGTGGCTAAATCTAGAACCATCAACTTTTTCAGTTGCGTGCTTGTCCTCGTTCTTCTGCATGGGTTTACTCTTCGGATACATTATAAATACAAGCAGAGCCTGGGTCAATACTCCGGCTACATTTAACTGTTGTCATCAATACAACTTCCAGTTTCTTAATGTGGCCACTAACACACTTGCCACCCCACGAAATAACTTTAACGAGTCACACTACACCTGGCCCTTATGATAATTTACGTAAAAATAAACTTTATAAATTCAAATACAGCAGAATGAAAATGATTCAACCGAAAAGGTAACATCGTTCATTGAATTAAATGTTTAGTTTTTAGATGAGAAAAAAATTAACTGATATCGTCCTTAAGCTGCATCACAAACTGGTATTTCGTTCATACTAGCTTGATTGGTATTACTATTGTGCTTAACTTTTCATTTTGTTTATAAAATATTCAGCACTAGTTCCTGATAATAAATCTAATGTACTTTCAGGATATCTGTGTGCCAATGAGGAAATAAACTTAAGCTTAAACTTCTCCCATGTTTGTACATCAAACATGCACCAGGTTGAACTGCTATTACCATATTTCTGTTTGAAGAAAATAACGAAATAATTATCAAAACAGGCTTGGTTCAAACAGTGCAGATATAAGCTGCTGAAATAAATTAATCCTACGGATGTTATGCTTTACAAATAATTATCATAACATTTCATAACAACGTATATCTTAACATATTGCTAAATCTACTGATCTGGCAATGTTCAAAGTATGATCACGAGGACCCAGGTCCTGACAATTACAGAACAAGGACCCAGTCCTGACACTGTCACGAATGTACAGTGCAGCCCCAGCAAGGAATATAGAGGGTACTTGCCCAGTAAAGGTCTACAAAGTACAAACCAGCAAACAGGCTGCACCCTCTAACCACAATATCGATCCAGAATGGTACAAACCCCCACACAGGCTACATCAACTAACCAAGTATAGATCTACAAAGTACCAACCCCCTCACAGGCTGCACCTACTACAAAAAGTATAGATCTAAAAAGGACAAACCTGCACACAGGCTGCACAGACTGTAGACCTACAAACCAAAGTATAGATCTACAAAGTACAAACCAGCACACAGGCAACACAGACTGCAGATTTTGTAAATCTAAACCATAGTATAGATTTACAAAGTACAAACCTGCACACAGGATGCACAGACTGTAGACCTACTTACCACAGTATAGATCTAAAACATACAAACTTGCACACATGGACTGTAACAGCATAAGACTCACTCGAAAGTATTGTGTTTGATATAGTGAGCACACATACATAAGCAGATACGCAGTGTATATCATCACCATTTAATAAAGTTCTCTGTATAATACTACGCTACCAATAATTTGTTCTATATCTAACACCAAAACAAACTTATTCATATTTACATATAACTTTGCACCAACCACAAGACATTTCAACTACATAAATAGAGACTTCATGGATTTCAGTGGTCTTCCATGCTGAAAAATAAGTCAATAAAATATAAAACAAAGAATTGCATCCAGATATTATACAAGAGGCCACAATATTGGCAATATGTAAACCAATGCTTCCAAAATGAATTGAATTCTATTATGCTCCTATATGAAATGAAACTGTGAAGACTCTACCCAAAGAGTTATACAAAACTGATTACCTGTACACTAATGAAGGTAAAAATCAAAATATGATAACAAAGACTGACACAAAACTGAGACAAAAGGAACAATTTCAAAGTATTCAAAACATAAACCTACCTATTCTTACCATAATCATTTTGAATGCCACGTAAATCTTGCACGAAACTCCCCATATCTCTTAATCTAAACTATTATGAAAAAAAAGACTCATAATCCTGGAAATGCTTTAAGTCATATCAATTCTGCTGTCATGGACTGGTTCCTCCTACCTTTGCTGCATTTGTAAGAGCACAAGGGAGGTAAAATCTGAGATGGGGACCAGTAAACATTTATCACCATGATAAGGGTATGGAAACCAACATCCAACGAAATGGGTACCTGAGACTTTTCCTATCCAACCCTCAATTAAGGAAGCAACTGTGAAAAGTCCTAAAACACATAATAAACAGTCTCACAGCCAAACAAATGACAATAAATGTCACAAATTATAAAATACAATGTACATGAACAAAATTCTATTCAACTGTAGAATGGATCAATATGGAACATATATGTCATAACAGATATATTTCTTTCTTAATTACAGTGGTATATCATCTAGAGAATTCATTCTGATGGGGGAGGTTCAATAACATTTTATAATCTTTCATATTGGCATTAAGGAAATACAAATCAAAGTTTTGATGTCACACATTATTTGTTGGTTTAATTATGGTTTGGCAAATTTGTTATTTTATATATTATAAAATTAACAATTCCATGACCTATATCATCTCAGCAGGCAATACAAAAATACATTTTCAGTAGGGTAGTGCAAGTAATGGTGATTATAAGATGGCACTTTATCACTCTATGTGTATACAGGAATGTTCAGTTTTCACAAGGAATGCTCCACAGAGAAAGAAATATGCCCCAGGTACTGGGAGTATTCAATATATGTGAAGCTGGTTAAGTCTAAATTTTTCAAATGACCAAGTGTATGTATCAGGCAGAAGACATCTGTAATGCACTTTTTCAGTGAGCATGTGCACTGGGCATTATAGTTGGCTTTTCTCAGGGAAAATTTGAGAGAATTGTGAAAGTTGTTCAGAAAGAACAGATAAAAACCAAAGGGCCTGACAGGAGCCTCTTAATTAAATATAAGGATCTTTTTATTTTCATTTTTATCATTTTAGACAATTCAAAACTACTATTCTCTGCTCATATAATTGGTCATCGAATGGTCAAAAAGATTAATTTCTCACAGATTTCCAATTTTATTCTGAAGATAATGTCTAATTTATGACTTTATAAAATGTAGGGTGGACCATATCACTGAGCATGGAAATAAACACAGCTTTTTGATGTTGTAACAGAATCCATCTGTTGACTTTTTGAAGAGTTTCAGGATGTATGGTTGGTAGGTGTCCAAATTCAGAGGTTTTTCATTAATGTTCCATTGCAGAATGCACAATATTTATAGTTCACAGAAGACTATGTGGTCAAGATTATGACTATTCCTCTTAGTTAAGTAATCTGCCCTATTCTCCACTAAGAGAATTTTACAAGAAGTACATATACACCAGAGAATAACATTATCACGGCCCATGACATAACAAAGAATCAAACGCACTGCCTCCTATGTACAAGACATTTGTAACATGTATCATTTAGTAACACTCGTCTAGTTGTCACTTCTAAAGTTTTGGCAGCAGGCCGCTGGGGCTTATTACACACAAACATACATACTGTCACAGTTCACTGAACATGCATCATATAAAGAGCTCTACACAATGGTCTGATGACACATGTATGATATATACCTGCATTTACCTTGAAAATTATCTTTACAATAACATGACATGTATAATACATATACACTGCCCTCTAGTGGCATGTGATTAAACTATAATTATTGTGCCACCCATACTGCACTGGCCGATGTTTAAGCCAAAGATTTATTGACTCTCCAACTTCCATGCCATGGCGGCATTTGTTATCATGTAAATTTGACCTTGACCTTGTATATATGACATTGACCTAAGTATAATGCACGATGATTCCTGCCATGCCTGGTCCTGTGCTCATTGCGGGCGTGATGGTATCGTCGGTCTGTCGGGGATCCTCGGGGGAATCTGAGGCATACTGTTACCCGCTGGTCTCCTGTAACAGTCAAATAATCAGGTCGAAAAATTGATTGTGACAGCTGTTTACTATGATTATCAGAGTTGCTATCTGTTTATTAACTTAATACTAGCTACAATGGTTCACGACCCTAAATTCAAATAATTCATATTTATATCATATAACTGCTATAATTTTGTATTTTATTGTGAATAACATTCATTATGTATATAATGAATGAATAAAATGTAAGGACTGAGATAGTTTTTGTGGTGGCTTATTAAGCAGAAAGTTCACAGAACTCCCAGACACCTGATAATTGCCAGACTCCAAGTAAATGAAACAGATACTTAACTCTCCAATGCCTTTCAGTTTATAAAGAGCAAGGATGCACACAGACTGGGTATATCGTACTCACGCTGGAATAAGTGGGGGTGGGAGCCCGCCAGGCATGCCAGGCTGAGGCTGCTGCTGGTGAAACCCTGGGGGCGTTGGGCTCGGGGCACGCCCTGGCCGGTTGGGAATCGAGGGGGCGGGGCGTGATGGCGCTGATGGGGCAGCTCTTGTTGGCATGGCGGGAGGAGGAGGTGCTTGCCTTGAGCCTCCAACATTGCGGTTACGACTCAGTCCTGGTGAGGGAGGCCTGGAAAGAGATATAGAGATGATAAATATATAAAGACCACTGGCACTTGTATCAATCCAGCAAGTCACCTGCTAATTTTTAGATGTATATTTATTATAAGGTGGCAATTACTTTTAAATTGGAGCTGCTACAAGATAATTTCAAAATATATGCTGGAGAATTTCAATTCTTTTTGACAGAGAACATTTCTGTAATTTATGAACAGCTTGGCCTAATATGATACCAATTAATTACTTTAATGATCTAGACAAACAGCCAAAGTTAACATTTGTAGAATGTGAATTATTGGATCTTATGTAAAACAGGTCACTACTAGTATGCTACTAATTATGAGAATATCAAATGTATTCTTTCAATACATTCTATTTCAAATGTAATGTATTTAATTATGAATATCTGATATAACACATTTACACAAAATGCATGACAAAAATGTAGCCAGCTACAGTTTTTTTTATGAATATCTGTATTAGTAAGAGAAATAACTACATTTTTATCTTAAGACCTGAGTCCTCATATATTAGAAAATGGTTCTAAAACATAAGAGATTCTAACGTTAATTTTCTAGGAACAATTACCTGTATAGCTCTGTATTTATATGCCACTCATTTAACAGCAATGAAATTTAGGTCACACTGACCGCCCCTGTGCTACAGATAGAAATATTGCCTGAATGTCAATACATAATGCTGAACAGAGCAGGCTTTGTAATGTCGTTGTTGTGTAAGGTAGGAAAGAACAACATAGTCCTTGTTATGTACAAAACAAAGAGTTCAGAAGAATATACAAACAGTTATACGCACACGGGGAAATATGTATAAATGGGTTCAATACAATACTCCCCTTGAATTGTAAATCTGTGTCAACCTGTTTCAACACAAAGCAGGATGTTGTCAACAAACACGGTGAAAGCAACAATAAAAGCTGACAAAATCATCTGTCATGATTTTTCTCCCATAATGTTATTACATGTTTTACACACAGGAAACCATTTGTCAAATTTCATTGTGTTATATTCTTAAGATGCAGGTTTCTGAACTATTTGACTGAAATACGGTAATACAAAATTCAACCCATTTAAATGAATTCAACACATATCAAATTTTGTTTCTTAAATTTAATAATTCTTTCCCAAAATGGGGAAGATAAACCAAAACCCACACCAATTTGATAAGTGAATTATATTTGGGCTCCATGTTATATTTGTGTTAAAAGATGTGCTCACCATACAGGTCACCAAGAGGAAATTATGGACTTATACTCATTTTTAGGGTGCACTCTCAATTCATTCAACACTACTTCTGTACATATATCATATAAATATACATTTACTGCAGAATAAAACAATGTCAGAAAACATTGCTTTAAAATGGTGCCAATCATTTTTAATTATACACAGTAAATCACACCACAACATTATCACAATTAGTGCCTTCCCCAAAACAAGAAGACATTACATGTTATCATGACATCATACTGTTTGTGTCACACTGCCAAAACCTGTTACCCCTATGTATTACTAGGCAAATTACATAGGCAATGGGTAAAATTGGATTATAATTCAGGTGCCATATACACATCTTGAGCTTTTGAAAGCAGTAACGCCATGAAATAAAACTGAACCCAATACAAATGAACAGAACTATAAACATGATCAAAAGTACACACAATTACAACAAATATTTCTGTTAATGCATTATTATCATCCTCAAAACTACAAAAACAAACTTCAGTTTCAGGCCTTGATTTAGGTGACCACAGTTCTCAACTATATCATGCATATTCATGGGGCAAAATGACCAAATTAGTAAGGTTCTTAAGAAAGTGGAAAAAGTTGTGAGACACCAACCAAAAGAAAAGAGTTAAAAAGCTTACAATACTAACAAACCCAAGAGACACTGCATATCTTATTTTTTATAAAAAGTCATGGAAATGCAACTGAAAAAATAGGATTGAAACACAACTTGTCATTCAGGTTATAATGTTATACAGAGCTTGGGATGGGACAATAAAAATTAGTTATTACATCATGAAAATATTACAAAATGTATGGACGTACATCAATCATGATATCAGTATCTGATGAGGGAACTAAAGCACTCATCATCACATCTTTCTATACTTTCCACCATGTTACCTAGACTACCTACAAGCTGGTGAATCTCCAGACAGTTCCCAGAGAACGATCCTATCAATTTGTTACACATTGTAATTTTGAGCATACTTATTGCCATATATTTTCTATATAATAATGATTAATTCATCACAGAACTTTATCAGTTAAATGTTACTCAAGAAAATGATTTTTTTCCTGACAAATGCCATTTTCTTTAGCAAATAATCCTTAAAGAGTATGTTTATGTACCAAAACCATGGACAGAACCACATATCTTAATATCGCAACAAAAGGGAAATTAACAACGCATTTATCACAGCTGTCAGATATCATTATTATCATGGATACCGGTAACTGTCCCAGCCCTATACACAGAGCCACACAAAGTGCTTAAAGGATCATGTCAGTGAAAACCTTGGTCAGACATCAGAGGCCTGAAACAGGAAGTACAATATGGAGACAAGATGAAATTAGTAATCCAGCAAACCAAGTGCCTAGTAAGCTACACCCATTGAACCAGACAGAACACACAGTTAGTGAGCTAGATACAGCAAGCTGGACAGCATCAGGCAGTGACACTGGTGCTGGAGAGGTTACATACCCATTGCTGTATGGCATATGTGAGGGGCGCGGCGGATGGGCAGGTTTGCCGTGGTCCCCGTGACTAGAACCTTGCCACCTGGTATATATATACAGGCACATGCCACAGAAATCATATCATAACCAAAAATAACTAAATACAGTCAGTCATTCTGCACTGGGTAAAAATAAAAAGTTCGTACACCAAATGCTGGCCATAGGACTCCCGTTAAATTAATTACCCTCAACCAAGGTTACTGCATTTTTGTTTCAATTTAATTTTAAACACTGGTATATTTATTTATATATCCACAGTAGTTTATATTAAGTCATATCACATTCATTACAGATCAAATTCTTCCTTTGATAATACAAACTGTCACTACCCTAGCAACTGCCAGTAACATTTATTTGAATGGAAGTGATGTAAGGATAAAGGTGGGGTTTATTGTGTGATAACACCACTGATGTCAGTAAAATAGGAGTTTACACTTTGCCTTCCTAGTCTTTTGGGCCTGATAATTCTTGTAGCTATTCTTGACCCCATGGGGAGCATGCAACACAAGCAGTCACACTGAGCACCAGAAGATTATTTACTAATTTGCTTGCCACCCATGACTAGTAACAATCACTCAAGGGTGGTGAGAGCGCACCCTGGTGGTAAAGAATTTGTCCAGGAGACACAGCATGAAAGCCAGTCAAATGGGACACAAAACCACAGCATTGCAGTAAGTCCAACACCCTCACCATTAGACCGCTATGCTCCACCGAATGATGTCAAACAGAGGTAGGCCATATTACCCACTGTTATTGGGAATATGTTACTATCTGATAAGTAAGTAATCCATCTCACACTCTCAATAATGGTCATAGAGAACATTGAAATTTTATTGTCAGTAAGCTATATCTTGGATTTGAGTGTACAAATATTATAACTTCTAATTAAATGTCCTATGGCATGTAATTAGTTCAGAGTTTATGTTCTTCCATCCCTGCTCTCCTATTAAATTGTCAGGTTCTGAGTGTGACCCACAGTGGACAATCAGTTGAATCTATCAGAAGGTTACCATAGGACACAAGATAACTCTGTTAACTTCTGCATTTAAGATGTTTTAATAACATTACTTAAAAAAAAAAACAGGTGTCCTATACAGAAGTTCTGAAGACATCAGGTGTCTTCTTTGGACAATGCTTTAATTTCTAATTTACAACAAAGAAGATCATGTTTTCACCAGTTATTGTTGGTTGATTGTCTGCAAACAGGATTGTGCAGTATTTATGATTTCCAAAAACTACGTGGATGAATGTGACATGGGCCAGGAAAGACCAAATTAAATTTTGGGACAGATCCAGAAAACATGACAGATCCAGCTGGATTGTACTGCCTTGGCAGAGATATGTCCTCCACAGAACGCCCTTCTTTTTTGTGTTGATTCATAAATCAAAAAGATGTTCCCACCTGGTTTTTGAAATCAAATATATCTTTTTTGCAATGATATTATAAGAGCATTATAAATGTGCTATTTTAAAACTGTTGTCAATGAGTAAGCAGCCACTAGTGGAATCCATGCATTTACAGACCCATGCCAGTTACACATGCAACTGTGGATACCAAGCCTTGCACAATGGGTGATATCAGTCCATACGAAGTGATGATCCATGCATTCAATAAGGATCTGTTCATATGTAGTCTCATCTGGTTAAAATATTCACATGTAATGTGTGACACTGGCTAGAGAAGGCATGACATTGGTATTTACAATACCCAATTATAACACTGAAACACCCCTCCTTTAGCTTTATCAATGGTAGAGTTTCACTAGTGAAGCAGGCAAACATTATACCACTAAACTAATCCTGTCAATGTTCCCAAGGAGCCTGCACCAAAATGTTTGAATGGTTATTTACACAAAATGTACCCACTTTGAAATTATAACACTGGCCTTCAAAAGTAATTCCAAATTAATGATGAGAGAATCTATAGATGTGTTATATTTTTGTGGAGGACATGCTTAAAATGTTGCATGCCCATATACTAGGCATGTCATGGCCAAAGAGATAGTGGCTTTATTTAGAGGGAAGGTCTATTACTACAATCTGACATCTGCCACATTCTATAACAAATACTTGCAACATGCCTAATTTACATACCGGTAATAACAAAATCTGCTACCTATACACCAATAAATACAAACTAGACATGCTTCAAAACTGAAGTTTAAAAGTACTTAAAATTTACCAACATGTTTATACTGTAATGAACCATAATACCTACCCATTGGATGGGAATGAACCTGGTGTGTTAGTTGGCTTCAGCCATTCATCATTGACAGGAGGTGGTACCGGCGTTGAAGTGGTGCTGCTTGAGACTTCCCCTATTATACTCAGTGCCTCTTTTGTGGCGTGGTACATGCGCAGCATCTCTTCCCTGCGCTGGGCTTCCTCTTGGGATTCCTCCATCAGCGAACTCTGATTGCACGGAGAAATAAAGTTATTTTATGGATAGCATACCATCTGCCTGTAAAGTAAGAATGACAGAGCAAAAGGACCTGGGCGTTTTGGTGTGATGGCTCGTTGAGACAATGAGAAAAATTTGTACCAAAATCTGCTCTACTGAACAGAAACATTCTTTTTGGAAGATATTTGCTATACTGATGACAGATTTATCATGACAGTCTCACAAAGTTTATCATACTGCAAAAACTGTTCGGCTTGCAAAGAGAGATATCTTGATACTCTCAAAGATTTTATGTTTGAAGTTCCCAATAATTTTCTTAGTAGGCCTATTTATTATTATAATATTACGGTATAAAATTATTCACTCACCTGATCTGAACTTGAATACAGGTGTGCCAGCAGTTCTGTAGAGATGAATTCTTTCACCTGGAACACGGTACATTAGTTACATGAAGCTTCCCACTGGTCAGCGTGGGCTATGTCTCTTGTTGACAGCATCTGCTAAAACTTTCTTTTTTAAACTGGTCAAAGTTACTGATACACAAGGACATGCATGGCATGTTATAAGATGACCAAGGAAGCTAAAATTGATGATTTGGGAGTATGTAACGGAAGACAATGTATGTCAAATGACAAAATAAATATTTTAGTTAGACAACCATTATCACATAATTTCTTTTATTATACATTATATCAAACCTATAAAGTTTACTTCAAGCTCTAGCTTAAAAACCAAAACCATCATAATAAATTATAATATACAGTAAAATACAATGCTACTGCTCAATTCTTTCCTTATTGATCAGCACTGTAAAGCTAAAACATTGTAAGGACCCCTAACTAGCACACAGTTACATGTTGAAATTTTCATACTTTGGATAAAACTAAAACACCAAAGTGTTTACAGCTATATTATTATGTGTACCTTATAAAAGGTATAAAAGCTGAAACTGTGGCTTGAACAATTAACCATAACCAAAAATATGATGTCCGAAAAAATGTGACACAAAATGTGTCACACAAAAATATAGATTAATACAGTGTCAATTTCTTCATCCTTCTTTCTGAGTTAATTTTTCATAAAAATCAGAAATATCAAATCTAGTAAAGGTAAAGTAACTGGTTTTCCCTGATAATTATAAGAGAAGCTAGTCAAATAAGTGATGTATTATTATTAAGGGTCATTTTGAAGCATGTACAATTCAAACAATATTGTGAATCAGTTATTATGACAATACAAACAAAAGTTTATACCAAGGCTTTAAATAAGTATGGGCCAATATTAATTTTGTAAGGTGTAGACATGTATTTTAACTTGTATATACAACTTATATGCAAAGAATACAACTTTCGTTTTTCAAATGTTCAGGGGACACATGCACAGGCAGTTAGTTCGCACATTCTGGCCTTTAATTCTAACACTTACTTTCTACACCGTTTGAACTGAAATAAAATTCATATATTAAACCACCTCATGCACAAGAAGAGACCATCTTATTCTAACCATTTTTCATCTAAAGCAATTTTTCAGAATAAACAAAAATCACAATAGATTTACAAAAATTAGAATAACTGAAGCTTAATCATACTGGGGTATATTAATGCCAAATCAAAAGCTGATAAAACCAAAAAAACCATCAAATAAGTATAACCATAGCAACCATGCATATGTGATGGGAACCATGGAAACCAAGTCTGGAAACCATAGAAACCAGGGAACTAAGAGTGAGAGCTGTACACCAGAAAAATGGAAGAAAAGTGGAATTAATTTTGAAGAGAGGCTTCATTTGGCTCCTTCATTTTGCAGTGTATATCTCTTTTTCCAACTGGAAAAGTTTTTTCATCCATTCATCAATAAGCCAAAGCAATGTGCAATGTAAAATTAATGTGTTTCTTGACATAGACCTGATAATGTAAAAAAATAGCTATGTTGTATCAACATTAATTAATGCCAAAAATGATTCTTAAACACTATACATGTCAATTATTTTTTATTTCTATGATTACAGAATTCTTTAAAAGAAATTTAAAATATTTAACTATTGTAGGAAGGTCATGTATTGTACATATTATAAGGGATTTAGAAGGTAGCTTTAGTAAAATATTTACAAGTGATAGTACTAAAAGTTAGTATGTGCAACCTCCCCCCCCCCCCCCCCCCACCCCCCCCCCCAAAAAAAAAATCAAAACTTACAAAGGAATTATAGGGGACATCTAACAGCAGAAGAGCATATACTTATATGAAATTTTAATGGACAGATGATAAAAAAAATATTCCATGTATATTATTGGCCTCTGCATGCTTCAATGGCCCCAAGAATTATAATTTTTAAGGAGGAAATACCCAGCAAACAGAACACTTTTAAAAATTGCTCTCTCTTTAAATATAAATAACATTACTGCAAATTGGGAATGGCAACTAACTGCAAGGATAACCCTTCTTTTATATTCAGTGACTGGTACTGGTGGCATACTTGAGCATGATGATAAATAGGACACTAACTGGGGAATGCAGAGGATAAATAATCTGAAAAGTGCAACCACAGCCCTGGTTTGTCATTTATATAGGTATCAAGGATTTACAGAGGTACAATGGCTTAGAAATTTAGGAATGATTTTTTATCACTTTTATCAATGATTATGACTATCAAAGGCAATTCTGCATTATTTTCTCACAGATAAGCCATTTGATGTCAACATTTATTCTTTCAATGATTCAAATTATTCTTTTGCTTAAAGATGGTTCTGACATAGTTTTTAATGAAAGGCCATTGGAAAGCCTTGCTTTTATAATATCTTATCATGCATAAGATGTAAAAACAAACCTGTGTCCATTGTGACAGTGATGACTACTTCAAGCTTTCCATTACATACACAGAGGTAGACAACATTGATCCTACACACAGCCTAACTCCCTACCATAACATTCCCAATACTAAAGCATTTATCTAGAACATGGGTTAGTTGTACTGGGGAGGAGGGTAAGAATGAGTTAGAAAATGTTAGAGGAAGAAACATGTTAAAATAATAAAAACCGCCATGTTGTTAGTGCACAGCCACAGATAAGTATGAGAAGCAGAACGTGAAAATAAATAAAATTAGACATATACACTTAATGTACACTCCTTATGCAGTAATTTTGTTACAATCATTCTGTAACTCCTTACACTCAGCCACTGCTTTCAACGACACAGCTTTCTGTATATCACCAACAGGGAGTTGGCACAAGGCTAGTGAAAACATTTAGAGCAACTGCCTAGCAGTGACATACAAAATACACTGTTACTGAAAGCAGTGGTTGAGTGAAGAACTACAGAATGAATGTAACTTGATCACTGCATACAAAGAATACACTTTATGTAGTGCTGAGTAAAATTCCCGCCACAAATCCACATGCTGGGTGCTACGGCTATACCTACCTGGTTTATGATCAAATGCATGATCGTTTTGGGGACCATGTCCCGCTGGGTTTTGTGAATGATTCTCATGTATGAGTCAACTAAATTGCGGATAGTCTCCACTTGGCGCTCCAGCTGGGGGTCCATAGAGCCCACCTCATCTCTACCCTGAGAATTATAACATAATCAAATCACATTAGGAATTATTACGTGACATAACTCTCACAGCTCATTCGCCAGACTGGCTCATACCATACTGGGGCAAAGCTAAGACTGATCAGCTTATGGTACCTGATGTTTTCAAAAACATTGGGAGAACAGTGGAATTTGTTCAATACTGGTAAAGGTATATTGACTATTTTGCTTTAACAATATCAAACCAATTTTCTTCAATATAAATGACAACACTAATCAAATTCATCTTTCATCTTTGTACTTTGTTTAGTACATAGGATATCAGGAAATCCCAACCAAATATAATTTCCAATTTTGCTGTTACATTTATAGCCATTTTTCTTTATACAAATCACATTGGTCTTACTTACTTGGACATTGTGGCAAAAATGAGAAAATATGCAAAAATTCTTCCCATATTTTGTAACATTGTGTGTATTTTTCATCTCACTTATAATGCAATCTAAAACTTTTCACCAACCTGAAAATCCAATTAACAAACATCCCCACAGTTCCAAAGGAGTTACAGCCATTGGTAAATACACCCTTGTCATTTTATAACATAACTGTACCTTAGCTGACCAGCTGAGACCTACCCTAGCATTAACTTCCACATTCATAACACAGTCCAGCAGCTGAGCCTGAGAGGGCAGACTTACATTGTTAATAAGTAAATGTATCAAAGTTTTTGGTGTCATGTCTTTTTGCGTCTTGTTGACTATACGCATGTATGAGTCGACCAGGTTACGGATGATCTCAACTTGCCGCTCAAGCTGAGGGTCCACCGACCCGAACTCATCCTGTCGTTTCTTTTAGGAAAAAATATAAATTATGTATTAATGAAAATAATCATGATTCAATATTCAAACAAAATAAAATGAGATGGTATGATATTGTGATAAGGTTAGTTGTGAGAAATAATTTTATACCATATGATATGCAAATATGATATAAAACAGCTACACACCTACAGAATATGTTTACAAGATAATTACGTACAGACCAAGCATTTCTAAGCTTCAAGCCACAGAAACCTGCTTTCTTAACTGATAGAGACCCTGCAATCTCTATTCTATACCTATATATGATATTAGTTTTTAATTAACAATATAACAAAAATATCAATTGGTCTAACAACTTACTTTACACTCAAACAATTATCAATATGCTTTAACAATCACCAAATTTGCCTAGTATCAAAATCTTACAAAATTACATAATAGTCCTGATGGTACACAACTGTTTAAAATAAACAGACAGTATCTTCAAAAGCTATATAAAAACCTGAAAAGCTCAGAACAAACTTATATAGGAAAAGCACCAAGTTCTTTTCATATCAGCATTTTCCTCACTTTACTGTTGTCTTTTATGAAGCATGCGTAGGAACCCAGACAAAAGAACTCTGGCTAAATTTGTGCTTATTTGCATTCAAGAAAGTGTACACATTTTGCAACACAAGAAAAGGTTTCTATGCAAGTTAAATACTGTGTTATAAATACCTTTCCACCCGATTTCTGAAAAGATATTATGCCTATACAATATTAATGCACATGTGAGCTTCCTTCTCCCTTTCATATTATAACTACTTATATTATACCTATACAATATTAATGAATGAGTGAGGCTCTTTTACCATGTACCGGTATGATTACTTAACTACTGATTTATTTTCATCATGTATTGCCAATCAGGTTAGCATTGCTACATCATCTAAGAAGCCAATTTTCAAGGACAGCTGTACCATGATCTGCTATAATCTGATTAATACCACAACCATAATACTGAAGTTCTTATTTTTAGTGCATCTACTTATAAATGCTGGGGTTAATGTAACAATGTGCAAGGTAAAGGGATGTGTAGACTGGTACCCAGCTCAACTCTCACCCTGTGAAGCTCTTTAAAGAAGAGAAATTTTCAGTGCAGTCACTGGACATAATGACAAAAGTATGAAATCTTACAAGAAAAGTATTCAACTGATTTAAAAATTTGAAAAGCATTATAAGAATATAAATCAGTGCTTAATTGTGATTCTCCTAAACAAGCCTCATGTGGCAAGTCATAGCATGTGGATCCTCAGTCTATTAGATATTGTCATTTTGTAAAATGTTAGTGAGACCACTGCCAATCTTTCCTCAATAAAATGTTTTCATTTTAGGCAATTGACACAGTACCTCTGTCGCTCTAACAAAGTTCTGAAATACATGTGCAAAAAGCAAAATACTTGAAGATGTTAATTTTACCAGAAAAGGATAAAAAGGTACTAACACATGAAAAAGTATGATTTATGTAAAAAGTGACAGCACTGCATTTGTAATTTTTCCATTTTTACATTAAGATAGTATGGCTTTGATCTAAACTTTACTCCTAAATGTTCATCCCCTGTATGAAAAAGTTGCCACCTTGTAATAAATATGTTAACAAATTCATCATATTATGTTGAGATTGTAAGATATTTTGCCACAACTCTTCTAGAAACTGAGCAATCAAAAGAATAATAACTAATGAGGAAAACAAGTCCTCAAGATCAGTATCTTCCAATATATTACCAGGATCTGATTCTTTACACTGGTCAGAGCCTCACAGAGCTAGAGATGAGTTAATGGGCCACATCAACTGACAGGATTTCCAGGGATGATATGTAGTGTTTTGTACAATATGTATGCTGATGTGGACACAACAGTTTTTGTCATAGTTCAGTGAAGTAAAGTAGACTTGTCCTCTGCAATAATACACACTCTTCTGATAATTAAATGTTTTTATCAAATTTCTTAATGTAACTGAAATACTGGTAAGTCTTGATTTTTTGCTGAATGATCAAAGTTTGTGGTTGAGATCATTTCCAGTTTAAAGAACATGAAAGAACAAGTGTCAGCCTGGTACACTACCAGTAGCATATGCAAATGCAGAAGAAAGATACTTTCATGAATATTCATGAGAAATATTGCATTGCAGTATAGGTAACTGTGACTGTACAGACTCTGTGAGTCAAGTTGGTAGAAATTATATCTATCAATCATCTTTATATGCAAAGTGCTCTTGGAGGAGGGTGTAAGCTGAGGTTACAAGTGCTCCCAACCTTGATGTACCAGTAAGCTCATAATAGTTAATTTTACATATCTGTTTGTAGGATGCTTGCAAAGAAGGTATTGTCTTTCAATTTGTCAAGTGAATCTAAAGTTCAATTGTCTCTAAATTGTGGAATGCATGGAAGAATGATGAAGTCCTTGTTCTAAAATGGTTCTCTTCTGAAATTCTAGAATGCTATGAGACATTTAACTGTCCATACTCTTGAATACTGGGGCTGAGTTAAAGATATTTCTGGAACGACTAATTTTTGACCAAGAAAATGAGAGAATAAACTTCAATGAACTGATGTGTATCATTAAACAACAGACTTGTCAAAAATATCTCCATGAAGTCTCCAAAAATTGAACATTTCCCTGTCTAGGGACAGGTGTTTTTCGCTGATGCATGTCATTAAGCACTGATCTGTGATCTATACATCCCATGTTTCTTAAATACAATTTCTATTTATCATGTTAGATGCAGCACTGGGGGACCCAGGTGGAAACTACAAAGTATATGCAACATGCTTACCCCTCCCTGCTGTAGGTGAAACAAAAAGGAAAATATTGATTTATGTGGGGGTTATATTTGGTAATATCAAATAACTCTGGTTGTAAGAAATAGATTCATAGTAGTTTCCAGATTAAATGCATGGAGGACTCTTTCAATGCAAATAGGGGACTCTCTGATACGAAACTTCCAAATAGGAATCCTACAATTGATAACATGATCAACTGCAAGGAATCATTGTCCAACATGAATTATCGAAGGAATCACAAGACAAACACTGAAAAAGTAAAGCTGGCCATTAGGGCTCTAAAATATACCACATGAAAAAATGATATGACATGCAACGTGTGGCTTTAAGTTTCACTTATTAGCCATGCGACCATAGTAGTTTCCAGATTAAATGCATGGAGGACTCTTTCAATGCAAATAGGGGACTCTCTGATACGAAACTTCCAAATAGGAATCCTACAATTGATAACATGATCAACTGCAAGGCATCATTGTCCAACATGAATTATCGAAGGAATCACAAGACAAACACTAAAAAAGTAAAGCTTGCCATTAGGGCTCTAAAATATACCACATGAAAAAATGATATGACATGCAACGTGTGGCTTTAAGTTTCACTTATTAGCCATGCGACACCTCTAATATGCAACATTTGCTTATGTTTCTAGCAAGTCCTTATACATATGTATGTGTTAATACTACACTTGCATAATGGTGTTAGGTAAAGCATATAAGCTAGGCTCTAGCTCAACACATGTAGCAATTATTATATTTTTTTTTAAATTTAAGATTAAACAAAAGAGCTTGAAAATTATATTTATCTTATAGCAGAAATAATTTCCCATAATTATAAGAACAGGCTTCAAGGCTTATAAATCCCACAATAAAAATTCTGAAATGATGAAAATGTCCCTACAAGCGTGCTTACAATGACTCATGCTAACTAAACAAAACTTTGTGAGGCACATCAAACAAGACACTCAATCAGACCACACAAAAATTAAATGAGTCAAAATGAGAGACAACTTAATCCATACATTTTCAAATATTATTATGGGAAGAAAGTAATACCGCAGAATTTTATGACTACTGAATGCAGTTGTGGCAGCTAGAGCCCAGGTTTGAAGTAAAAAACATAAGTTGCTTACCCCGCCCTGTTGTCGATGGAAAAAAAGTGTAAATGAAGTTATTAGTGCATCAGTAACAGGAGGAAATCTAAAGTGTCAAACTGTACTTAGTGAGCAAACTCAAAACAAAATTATATAATACAGAATTAGAACAATTAAAATAAATCAAACACGACAATCACTTTAGGGCATCACTTTTTAAGAGATCCATACTCTATAATAAAGAAAATTATAAACAGCCAGTGAAAGAGTTGAGATTAAAACAGACCAGATGTGATAAATGACCAGCAAAGTTCAAATACAATTCTCTACATAAATACTCTGATGGTTACCAAGCACATCAAATATAGAAGAGGAACACAAGTTTGGCAGTTGGCACAAATCTATCATGAAGCAAAGTGGCCCCACATATCTGACACTGTCACATTTGATACTGGTCAATGACACTGAAACGTTTTGATACTTGTCAATGACACTCTGAAACGTCAACCACCAACATGCTTACTGCAAATCACATTGGGTAACAAATTTGGGTACAGAAATTCGAGTAGTTCATAATCTGATTGCTATTATCAATAGATAATAAAGATAACTAATAGTAGCTAACAGAACCAACTAAAAGAAACTACTATTTGTGCAATTAGTTTCAGACAAACTGTTAGTCTAACAATGTACAAATTGTCTAATTTAAGTTTAATTTGTTCAAGAGTGAAATAAATGTTAAATGTTTAGTCAGTGGCCAAATGAGAGCATTTTATCTGTTTCATCTGATAGACTTCCTAAGCTTAAATATTTTACAAATTAAATCAATTATATTAACAATTCACTATAAAGTTATGAATAAGCTTTTGCTGCTCACTTATAAGTCATTACATGGTTTGGCTCCATATTATCTGTCTAAAGTGTTGAATAGACAGATGCCTGTATATTCATTTAGATCATCATCATCCACAAAATCATTTATGCCATGAACAAGGCTGATGACCAGTGGTGATAGCGTTTTTCACAGTTGTTGCTCCAAAACTATTGAATTCTATTCCTGGAGATACTTGTACTGCAAACACCATTTCAGCATTTAAAAATAACCTTAAAACATACTTTTTTAGAGTAGCATTTTTTTTTAAGTTAACTTGTCAATTATGGTCTGATATTCTCTTTAGCATTTTAGCATCAAATTCTTAACTTGGTTGTACTGTGGTCACTTTATATCAACATGTGTTTCAGTATTTTAATTTGTGATATAGGTGTTTAAGTCTATCATTATTTATTTGAGTACGTCAGCATGGTACTGCACTTGTGAGCAGGTGTACCTGGTATGAGTGCAAAATATATAATAAATTATGATTATTATCATACTTGCTTTGCAAATAAGGGATTTTCTCTAAAATGATTTTGCAGGCATGCAGTCATGGTGAAGGTTCTACATATTCAACTGAACATTTATTTTGGAAATTATTGAATTAAGGGTAGTCTTCTTTTCAGAATTTTACAGTACTCAAATCTAGATGAAATTTCATCATATTATCCTATAAACACAGCAGAGCCTCTCAATTATGGACACTGACAGGACCTTGGATTTGCACGTAATACAGAAGTGCCCATAATAGAGTGATTCATTAACATGTCATCTGAAATGTCTGTAATACTGAGGTATCCAGCAGGAGAGACTTCTCTGTATAAACAGAAAGCACTAAGACAGACCAGGGATGCCCTGCCATCTACTGAAGCAACCTCAAGCCAAAAGCAAAAAGTTACAGCCCTTAAATCTTGAGACATAAAGAATGGGTTTAACATGGTCAAATAGCCTCAGCACTACATGTTATCATCAGATATTCAGAGCTATTTAAAACACATGCAGCGCATCCATCAATTTTATAAGGATTATAATCCATGCTGCTTGTTGCTGATAATGTATCTAAATTTCAATATAAGAGGAGGCAGTTAAGTGTTAATAAGACACGTGGCTGGGATGGCTTACACTGTCATCTGTGTCAGTAGACCTCTCAGGATACACGCCAGCTCTCAGGAGGGAGGCCTTCCAGCTGTCCACGTCCTCCTGAGTCTCCCCTGACAACTCAAGCTGCTTGTAATCTTTGTACACGTTCCTGAAAACACAGGTCACAAGGGTGTACACAAATTATACATCATTTCAACTCAAGCTGCTTGTAATCTTTGTACATGTTCCTGAAAACACAGGTCACAAGGGTGTACACAAATTATACATCATTTCAACTCAAACTGCTTGTAATCTTTGTAGACGTTCCTGAAAACACAGGTCACAAGGGTGTACACAAACTATACTTCATTTCAACTCAAGCTGCTTGTAATCTTTGTACACGTTCCTGAAAACACAGGTCACAAGGGTGTACACAAACTATACATCATTTCAACTCAAGCTGCTTGTAATCTTTGTACACGTTCCTGAAAACACAGGTCACAAGGGTGTACACAAATTATACATCATTTCAACTCAAGCTGCTTGTAATCTTTGTACACATTCCTGAAAACACAGGTCACAAGGGTGTACACAAATTATACATCATTTCAACTCAAGCTGCTTGTAATCTTTGTACACATTCCTGAAAACACAGGTCACAAGGGTGTACACAAATTATACATCATTTCAACTCAAACTGCTTGTAATCTTTGTACACGTTCCTGAAAACACAGGTCACAAGGGTGTACACAAATTATACATCATTTCAACTCAAGCTGCTTGTAATCTTTGTACACATTCCTGAAAACACAGGTCACAAGGGTGTACACAAATTATACATCATTTCAACTCAAGCTGCTTGTAATCTTTGTAAACGTTCCTGAAAACACAGGTCACAACGGTGTACACAAATTATACATCATTTCAACTCAAGCTGCTTGTAATCTTTGTACATGTTCCTGAAAACACAGGTCACAAGGGTGTTCACAAATTATACATCATTTCAAATCACAAAATTTAGTACAATAACATTGGAGAGTGCATATACCTTTGCCAGCAATTTTAACCAGATACAGAGCTGTCTACCCTAAATTCAGATTTTGTGTAAGAATGGTGTTGGTTTTGTGTAAGATTACATTGCACATTGCTATGTAAGATTTCCATGACTGATATATTACAAGGCCAACTGGAGTTAGACTTACCATACAAACTAGAGTAGCAACAGTCAACTTTCATAGCATAATTGTATTAAAACCATTTATGCCTCAAGGACTCATAATATGAGGACTTTCTTATGGCAATGCTGACTCATGTCAAACTTCCTTGAAAATGTGATAATGAAATCCAGCTGCAAATATGTGCAAAATGCATATGAGCCACCCTTGCATGATGCTTGGCTGCCAGGTATCTTTGTATATATGTCCATAAATCACTAGTCATATTTAATGCATTTCTTCTGGGAGCCAGGTCCAGAATTTGGCTCTTGATCCTGGGATTCCTGCGTAGGTTTCCATTTTCACCACATTTCTTTCACAATAGACTCAGGTGATTTATAAGACAAAAACTTAAATTTGGATTTTCTCAAAGTCGGAACAATGGTGGAAAGCAGGAAAATTCCTAAAGAGTTTTATATGAGTTAAGAGGTCATAAATTAACCATTATGGTGTTAAATCATTGAATCTACATTAATATACATAACTTGTCACAAAGTGTTTGTAATAAACCAATGAATATTCATAAAAACAACCATGAAGCAAGGACACGGACAAGAGCCAGCTGTTTTAGACAACTGAAGATATGGGGCTCATGTAAGACATTTAAGACAGAGCAGAGATGGCAGACAAACAGGCAAGTTCTCACCTTGTGTCCGTGTTAAAGAGAGCAAACATGTGTCTCTTGGACATGAAGCCAGCTTCAAGGTCCCGAACTTTGAGGTTGTCAAGGGGCAGCATGTACTTCTTCTCTTTCTCCTAAAAATTAAATCACATAATAAAATCATAAATATGATGGTCAAGAATAAATTTCTGGCAAGATTTCAATGTGAAACATTTAGGGCGTCTTTTATTTATTCTTAGGTATGTATTCCACATGAATGTCTTGTTCAGTAAATATCTGCAACTAAAATACGGATAGTTGACAAGCGACTACATGTATGGCTGAAATAAGAGTGGTATGGGTTAACAGAGGCATGGATTGGGTGGTAAGGGGAAATGGAGATGTGTTGCATTATTGATGGAGTGGGGAAGACAACAATTAGGGTTAGGCTGATAGGCCAAACCAGTCCTGAGTTACGAGGATGGATGTGTGCCACGTAAACATGATTGTAGGTGATGCCACCTGTCATTTGAATGAGAAAGCTATCCAAGATGTATATACATGCAAACTTTCAGGTGGATAAGTCAAACCCATGCCTAGATATGAGTGATTTTTATATGAGTGATTTTTACCCTAGGCAGATGGACATCATGCAAAAATGGTTGTAGGTTGGGCGACCAAATTTGTATAAGCTGTAAAGCTAAGTAAGATCAACACTCATGCAAAACTCCTGGCCAAGACGTCAAACCATTCTCGAGATATTAGCATGAATGTCTGCTCTGAAAACATGCTCAAAGAAGGTGCCACCTGCCAACTCAAGGAAAATTCTATCCAAGATGTATACACATGCAAAATTTCAGCTGGATAAGTCAAACCACTGCCGAGATACGAGTGATTTTTACCATGGAAAGACAAACATATGGACATCATGCAAAAACAGTTGCAGGTGGCGCCACCTGTTTTGTGTATGATAAAGAGCTATGTAAGATCTATATTCATGCAAAATTTCATGCTGATATGTCAAATCATTCCTTAGATATTAGCATGGCTGTTTGAAGCGAAAACATGATTGAAGGTGGCGCCACCTGTCATATAAACAAGAAACCTATCAATGATGTCTATTTGAGCAAAATTTCTGGCAATTAAGTCCAACCAATGCTGAGATAGCAGTGATTTTGACCCAAGGCAGATGAACAGATGGATGCTGTGCAAAAATGGTTGTAGATGGCCCCACCAGTTTTGTGTATGATATATAGCTATCCAAGACCTATACTCATTCAAAATTTTAGCCTGATTGGTCAAAGAAGTCCCAAGATATGTGTGACAACAGACACACAGATGGACACCCTGCAGAGAGGAAAGGCCAGAGGTAAACCCTAAGAGAGGGTGCGGCAGTTCACATGTGACCCCATCGTTGTTACAAGTTTCATAAAATTGCGTCCAGTAGTGGAGAGGTCCTCCAGTAACCTGGGCTGTGACATCTGGTTGAAAACACAGTATCTGCAAAATTCTGTTTTGGAGGATACAATAATAGGTCAGTCATTGGTCTGGCCTAGGCATTCCAAAGGAATAAGTGGCAAAATTAATCAAAGGACAAAAGAAATTAACACAGTAACGAACTGAACAGTCTGACAATAGTCAACAAATCTGTAGTTTCACAATATGGCAAGTAACGGTGTTCTGAAATGGTGTTCAGACAAAAGTAGGCCCTCAATTATCATACAAGAGAGCTTTATATTACCAGAAATAGGCAGAGATTTACTGCCATTATAATGATACTTGTTGTTGTATTGGAAAATTTTATCCTTATAACTTGTCTTAGTTTGAACACTGTCCACCAGAGGGCTCTTACCTCCTCATCTTTGAACCAGGCCAGGTTTTCTGCGGTTAGAACAAACCAGAATTCTTTAGACCCTCCCCTGAGCATACTGACATTATGCATGGTTAGCCAGCCCTTACGGATCACCTGGTTACCAACTTTCCTTTTGTTCGTCGTCTCAGATTTCTGATGGGCACTATAAACAAAAGATAATTAAATAATAATTTTTTTGTAAAAAAAAAGTTTTTTATGTTCAGTTATTTTTATTATCATGAATACCATTTTTAGCATTTTATTACTTTAATCTTATCCATTAAAAGTGCCAATAAAGCATGTTAAAATGAATATTGTCATGATTATTTGTCCTCAATTAAAAAAATGTACTAAACACTCCATGCTGCTCACATTATCCATATGATGGTTATTTTATATAGTTTGAGGGATTTTTCAGTAAGTTCAGAGAGCTGTAAATATCCTGACATCACATAAAAAAAAACTGGACAACATAAATAGATGTTTCTAACAGATCAAATGTGATTATCATTATAACTATAAGAAACAATGAAATGATGAAGAAACATATTTCAATAAATTTTCAAAGTTTATTCTTTAGGCCTTTTCAAACTCACACCTGGTGCAAGTTTCTGTCAACAACAGAAAAAAAAGATTCAAAGTGGTATTTTTACTTTGCAAATCCGATGAAATCCTCATGATTTGTGTTCATATATGCCAACTGTATTTCCACCAGTAGAGAGAGCTGATCTTTGGTTGTGGCCTCCCTCTCTCTGATTTTTGTATTAACAATACGATCTGTGTCATCTCTCAGTCTGGGATACCTGGCCATCTGTAGAAATATAAAGGACCGTTACATACAAAATTAGTGGTTAAATAACTTATTTACAGTTAAGTATCATGACTGGTTGATGATCTTTTATCCCTTGCAGAATTTGCATAAAATGGTATTACGAGATAAAGAATATATATACAAGAAAAACATAATAATTATAAATTAGCAGCTTTGTGCAATAATAATGAAATAAAAGTGTTTCAATGGAATTTGACGAACACCAAAATGATGTACATTTTTCAATTAAATACAAAGTCTGAACTTTCAAGTTACCTTTGCGGAGGTCAGATTTCTTTATTATCTTTATTATTATTTCTTTGCATCTTCATTATTAGACTTGGATCCATAGAACTAAATATGTAATATACTGATTATTATTTTGATCGAGAATTTTTAAATGACCTACCTTTACTGTGCATTTCCTAACTACATTTGTAAGCTCATTAACAACCATATCCACACACTTGAGGGAGGGCTCCTTTAACTTCTCTATTTGTTTTTTCACTATGGTTTCAAAAGCCATGTCAGGGGTGAACAAGCCAGTCCTGGATTTAAAATGTGGCAGTTGTTATGTCACCAGTATGATTTAAATGTATTTCATTATCAGAACTATAGAACAAAAACATTCATATGATCAGAGATTATTAAAGCAACCTTCTTATAAATTCTTGGCCTTAACACAAAACATTACAGACTGAATATGTATGGTGTTTATTGTGAAAAAAGTCTCAGCATGCAGCAGAGTCAGTCTGGTAACCTGAGATAAGTTTCTGAATTTCTATATCTTACTTATGCATTTTTAATGCTTTAAATAGAAGTTTCTAAGCCCAATGGTAACATGAATCTTGATTAGCTGATCCCTCACAAATTGTAAGACAGAACTGACAGCTGTTGGGATAATCTGCTCCACATCAATAAATATCAATATAAGAAAGGAGGAAATAGAACAAAATAATGATCTTTACCTGATGCCATGGATGTTTTTGATTGCATATGTGATCTCCCTTCTTAACTCCTTCTCATCAAACTCCATCTGTAACAGAAGTGAGTTCACATTAACAACTGGCAATATAATCAAATGATTCTGTGCAAACATGCAGATATAATGTACCTCTATTAGTAACCTTGTATTATACATCCTCTTCAATCTCTGGCTTCACTACTTGCCTTCAATGGTTCTAGCATGGCCTAGAAGTTTCAATTTCCCTGTTTTACTTTAATATTTGTTTTAACACTTTCTGGACTGGACAGGTAAAGGAAGGTAACGTGATTAACTGTGAATAATGTTTCAAAGATTTGCACATTACATGCAAACCTCAACAAAGTAAGATTTAGGAATGTTTCAAAGGAAATTATCAGCTCTTCTGACAACATTAAATTCAATCAATGTAGCTTTATAAACGATAAGACTTTGATAAGACTTCAAGACTAACTTATTTTAATTATTATCTGTTGTCAATTGATGTTTACTGATCGGTTCTGGTTTTCATATAAATTTTCTTTTTTCAAATTCCAATGAGATAAACAATAAGAATTAACCCTCCCAAAGCCCGAAGTTTGTTTCCGACCACTTATGCCTAAATACATTCTGTAAACTATTTTCAAAGAAAAACCTTTAATGTTTTAAAATTTTGATGTTAATAAAAATATGATTCAAAAGCATTTGAGTATTCACTAATGGTTGAAGCAATAAAAAAATATATTCTGAACTGACCCCAAGTTTGTGACCCTCCGCATGTCTGTGCAGTCTATAAAACATTCTCAAGCAAACACCACCAAGCAGTTCAAGTGTCTGATGTTCTTGTGTTGATAATTAAAATATTTTGTCATTTACCAATAGTTAAAGTGGGAGAACAGAAAATCAACCAGTGACTGATACTAAAAAAATGGCAAACAATTTTGATATTTATTACTAACCAATCATCTGAATAGCTAAAATTTTTACATCAACACAGTTTTCATGAGACACTGCAGATTATTAAAACCAGGGTAGTGATTTTAGCCCACTGATCATGAGAGGTGTCATTTATCAGATGATCAAATAACTAAATTATAAAATTAACGTTGAGATAATTCATTTTTTATATAAATGAAGCTGACAATCTTCATTAACTTAACACACTTATCAGTCAAGTGATACTTAAAATCCATTTCTTGCATATCTAAATGTGTTCAAACAATGCCGACCATCAATACAGCTTCTCAGAGTGAAGTCATCTGGGCATAACAGCAAAGAAGATGACATTCATAGTTTATAGACCTTGTCAAATTGTATTTTAATCATGGGCAGTGAGGAGACTTTGTAAGGCAGTAGTATGTTATAGGTGACCTGTTACACCTTTAGGAGAAACTATTCCTAGAATTGACACTTGAGTCTTTTATACAGTATACGATACAACTTTTTTATGATCAACCTGTCTCACAATATCTGTGCATTATCACTGTACAAAAATCATAAACACTTATGCCCTAAAACAAAGAGTAACAGGAAACCTATACTTAACTGATGCCAAGAGATAAGTCTGTTTCTGTGTAGAGCTCCTAATATAAAGTCAACAGATAGTCCCTTCCACAGCACAAACTGAAATCTGCTTGCTAGCATTATCGCTGAACATTCAGTTTTTGTTATTATGTTTGAACTGACTGAAACAGACTTATATCTTCACACCTTGGTCTTAAGTTACATATATATCTATATGATATACATGATTTAAGCCACTCAACAAAAACAGCCCTTAAACCTGATACCTCTGAGACAACATCTACTGAAGAATCACTTCTCCCATGTCGGTCTTTAAAAAGCCCGCGGACCGAGTTAAAGAATGAGGAATTCTGCATGTCAACAAATATTTACCATTGATGAAAACACCACATTAAAATTACAACCTGGGGTCAATTCATGTCTTCCACCACAACATAACTTCTTTTTACACAGTAAATGCTATTTACAGGCAAAAATATAAATAAATCTCAACTGGTTTTATTTTATCTAAGTCAAATTAAAGTCTTCCTCTTGCAGTTTTTTTTTTATTTCATATGTTCAACCAAAGTCAATCAAGGTGTCATGAACAAAATATAAATTATCATTTCTATATCTAATATAGCAGTTTACCAGTATTTTCTTTTAATTTAAAAATTAAAAATATCATGATAGGTTCAAAAAGATCTCAATATAACTGCCTATCAATGCAAATTTATCCAGTCTTTCCTGGGCTCAATAGGGAAGTATAAGTATGATTCAAAAGGGTTACCCATACCTTAACCAGCTCAAATGGGAAGCGTTCATGGAATATTCTGTTAATCTTGGCACCTCCAGACAGTTCAAGGGTGCTGATCTCTGATCCTGTTCCTTCAATGCTCTTCTCAAAGTCTGCTCCAAACTGGTTTATCATTCTGTAATGAACCAAAGCTCCGTAATTTTTCTAAAAAATGTGCGCTTCAAAGAATGGCAAGGTCACCAGTTGTGTCTGACATATCTTCAAGACTTCCAAAGACTTGTTCATTCTGTATCAAGCCACTCTGCAACATTCATGTTGGTTATCTGTCCTCCCAGAACCTTCCTTAATTGACCTGACGGCGAGTGCGTGATCGACAGCTCTATTAGCCAATCAGCGAACGTTATTGCCGGACTGAAAACAAGGCCATGTAAACACACGTGGAGGTCGGACATCAGGTCGGACATTCCTGACACGTGTGTAAACTTTCAACTGTAAATGCTCGATGGACCTCTCATAATAAATATGTTTTATTTTAAATACGGTCGAGGCATATGTTGATAATTTTTATATAAGTAACCCCAGGTATCATTCAAAGTAACAGCAATCTGTTTTCTTCCTTCTCTTCGTAATAAAATCACAAGACGAGGAGAAACGCAGGGATGGGACAAGGCATGTAGGCCCGATTTGGCCCTGTCATATATTGAGTCCATAATGACACATGAAATTTTCCGTTAGTCAAAAGACGCAGCCTATATGATCCTATATACCATCTATTGGTAAACACTGGCCTGTAACCAGTGCTAAAAAGTGTTACATTTTCCCCACACCAGCGCTTCACTCTTTAAAGTTGATGGGTATAAACAAAATGTATCAATCTTGGCCCTGTCGAATCAGAGCGTCTCCCACTCCCATGTGTTCATGTGCATGGGACGATATGCAGTATTCATGTGTTCATATGCATGCGACGATATGCTATCTCCTGTTACCAAAAATATATTTGATATATCTCTGGTAAAAGGTCAGTAACTTTTATTGACGAGGATACAAGTTTAATTGTATAGCCCTCTGCTTTATATTGTAACCATGTCGACAATTTACATAACAGTATGTATTTATTGGCACTCAAAGATGCAAGACGGCTATAACTGCCTTACTGAATACTGGTGTTAGAACTTAACAACTCACAGACCTGTTGGTGTGATAATAGCGCGAACTCAGATTTTGGTGATCGACCTAGATCTTCTGATTGTTAAATTGACCAAAAAAAAAAAAAATACAAAAAATCGTCAAGAAACTACCGAAAGACAAAGGTACAATCTTGAATCATTGAGCTGTTCTTTAATAAAATTAATATGTGTAACTGTCGGCTATATTAAAGGTATAATGTTTATATTTTTTCACAAAAATTTGGTCTGTTCATTTGTCTGTTATTTACAAAACTTAATATATTTAGTGATCACATAGCTTGTTGATTTTTTTATAATATAAAACAACAATAATATTGCATTCTATGGCCGCATATGTATCCTGCTGGGGGGGGGGGCAGGGGGGTTTAAGAAAGAGAAGGGGAAAATGCTATTTTTTAGCTAGTAGTAAACAAAAAGCGATAAAAAATTCATATTTGTTATTATAATCCACTTGGAATCAGACATTATGACAGCCATGAGTCATAATTAGAAAATAATCCTTAAAATGTTCCTGTTCAACAATAAACAAGATAAAATTTTTCGCTGACAATATGTGTTAACACCTATTATGTACATTTCATTGAAATTGAGTGAGAAATTGTTAAAAATTAATTCACAGTTCATTTAGGCTATAATGATGCATTACACCAGAATATATATCAAATACTTGTAAGTTGTAATAACAAAGTGAAACAGTGTTTACTTTCAATGACTGAATTATAAAGAAATGAAATAAAAACACCATTAAACATTAATGGTTATTATCTTCATGAAGATAATATTTTGATGTGTCACAGTGTCTTTTATACTAAACAAATACCACAGGTATGTCACAAATGGAGCATCACTTCAGTTCTCCTTGACATATATACAATATATTTATATTATTACATGCATGGGTCACTGACTCTTGAGTGTTTAAAGCCTAAAGGAAGATTCTAAGAATTATTGCCACAGGTTGCCTTAACTGACAGAACAGCAGATTTTCTATAATATGCACATGTATAAAATAAAACAGTTATTTTGCACACACACACCCTCACACATAAACACAAATGTTTATATACAGGCAGATCCAGAGGGCGTAGGGGAAGGGGTTGAGCCGCAACAACCTTTCTTCAGAATTTTACACTATTTTTTCTGGCCTACATGGACCCGTCACATTCTGGAGCAGCGGACCCTTTTATAGGTTTCTTATTAGTCTTCCTGGGTTGGACCCTCCCCTTTACAAACCCTTGATTCGCCCCTGATATATATATATATATATATATATATATATATATATATATATATATATATATATATATATATATATGCACTTGTCCCATCACATCTTTTAAAACAATACAAAAGACTTAAGGACCTTCATAAATAATATCTATATCATACATGCATTTAAATTTCTTCTTGTACACACATCTTTCTTCCTGTGTATAAACAGGAGGCTTCCTATTAAAAACATCAATATACATGCAATATTTTTTAATAATTTCAACTTCAGTTTTATTTCATAATTTTCTCAGAATATTAAATTTTATAAACAAGGGACCTATGGGTCACGACGCTCAGCTGTTATATATGATAAAAAAATATTATTTAGAAATGAGGCACATGCTGGTTTTGTGTGGTAATAAATATGAGCTGTATTATGAGTTGTTGTTGTTTAGCTTATGTATGATTTTGATAGTACCTTTGGAGACGGGGAAGAGGATTGATTACATTTATTTTATTAACAAATGGAGTACTATTGTCACACAGATTTTGACTTGGCCATAAAACTTATAAGCAGAACATATAATATAAGAGTTTAACTATTTATTTTAAAAAATTACAAATATTGTCCCAAATATAATTTTTATTAAAAATAATAAGAGAATCATATGATTTTTTAAAATGAAATATAACTGATATGATTATTAAAATAATATTAAAGAATATATTCATGAATGCATTCATGAATACATTTTGAAAGTATTTGCACGAGTATTCATATACTTTCATTTTTACCTGAATTCCCATTCTTTATGCAAGAAATTTTATAATGGAGTACATAATCATATTCCTATTTAAATACAATTACAAAGTATTCGCACCATGTCTGGTATTTATTCAGTTTTCACCAAACAATGATGTTGAGAATCCAGAATATACAAAATTCACACATTTAAATAATTATCATAAGTACCTGGTTTTATGGCTTTTATTTATACTAAAAAATAACTGTAAAAAATTCATTTTGGACTCATTTCACATCAATGTACACACTAGACACAGTAGGAATCTAGATTAATATTATCAACTGCATCTTTGTCTATCATTGATTTCCTTCATATAATCCCTAATGATTAGTAATGAATAATATGATTTACTTCTTTATTATTAAAATTGAACTGAAAAATGCCATAGGTGACTGCATGGTGTTGTTTGGAATATGTGAAATTCTACCCATCGATACAAGATTCTTATATCATCAGTAACTGCAAGTTAATTTCCTGTTATTATAAACTAACAAATTCCTTTTCTATTTTTCTTTAATTTGTTATTAAACACCAATAAAAATTTATTAATTTATTGTTTATTGTTATGTTGTTGGATAAAACTACTAGATGAGTTGGGTTGGACACCTGGATCAACTGTGGCTGGCCATAAGCTGCCTGGATTCTCGCCTCAAGCGTGCATAGTTTGATGAAAGGTCAACAAGGTCAACATACAGGTGACTCAAGAGGGGCTGGAGAGAGCCAAAGTCTGACAGGGTCTCATAAAAAACATTAATAAAAGCTACAATTTTTGGCCAATTTCTTTCAGCTATCTAAACTAAAAACCTGAAATCCTTATGTGTGCATGATATGAAAATTATATCAACAGTGCTCACAGGAAACAAACATGCCATGGTCACAGTTTGGCAAAATTAAGGTACTAATTTTATATTTATACTAATAACTTATAAAATTTGAAAAATTCAGAACTAATTTTGGGTATTCAATTGAATCTTGATTAAATAATGTTACATCCCTGACAAAAAAATCTCGAGCTTCAGCAATGCCCTTGTTAAGCGAGTAAATATATTTCTTGATTTTTTACAAAGTGCATTATGTTTGGGCCCATAACTTAAAACAATTATGCAATACTGACATCATTCTGGCATGTGCATAGAGAATGAAAAATATGTATATTATTTATGATTAAAGTCAGATCAGTGGTTTTGATATTAGGCAGTCTTGAAGTGTAACAATGGGTTTTTAATGGAAAAATGAAGTTTTTCATTAATATCTCGAAGGTATTAAGTCCTAGTGACCAAATTCTTGGCATGGTAGGGAATTTTGGAGACATCTAACTGTATGCCGAATTTAAGGAACTTAGAGCTGAAGCTGGGGAGCTGAGCTCTTGCAAACTGCATACAACTAGCTTGATGTAAACAATATGTTACATGGTGCTTGAAAACTTGATTAAAATCTACAGTTTTTGATCAACTGGTTTCAAATTTTTGGTGTTAACAGTTGGAATGCTAACAAAAACATGCTGTGAAAATTAAATCCACAGTACTTACAGGAAAAAAACGTGCCATGGTCAAAGTTGGGCAAAATTTAAGGTACCAATTTTTTATTTTAATTAATATTTTAAAAAATTTAAAAGATTTTACAAGTTTTATAAATCTGTATTAAAAAAACACTGAAAATATAAGTTAAAATATTAGAATTCTTAGTTGCAATCATTATACATCCAGAGTGTAGCTCATATTGGGTCATATTATGCATACACATATATTTTTATTATTTATAAATCACAAAATTTTTAAACTGAATTTAAAAGAAAACAATGCCACAACATGGCATCTACAAGATTATTCCTTGAATCACTATTAAAAAGTTTTGCACATTGGAGTTTTCAGTACATGCTTAATCTTATTCACCAAAATAAAATAAGATTCTGTAAATTTGGTAAAATAAAAACATCTTTTCAAATAAAGTATACACACTGTTGGTTGAATGAGGGACAAACAATATCATTATGCTAATTACAATCTAAGCTTTAATTTATTCCTGGAAATAATAGTCAATTTCACACCTGGTGAAGTTTTTACTCTTCTCAAGGAAGGAATTACTTGTCTGATGAACATCCACACTTTCATAGCAATACACCATTTTGTGGACACAATTAAATGTGCATTTTAATCATTGTAACCCTGGTGGTAAATACAAAATCTAAAATGTAGCATAGCCAAGAATAAAATGAAATACAGAAAATTATAACATTCATCTAGTTAATGCATCATCTAGGGGGGGGTGCAGGGCAGGGGGAAGCCTGCTAGTAGTGGCCCAGCTGAGCCAAGACAAGCTGCCTGGGGTGGGTTACATAATGCAACTGAAGGCTTTACTACTAGGTGGGCTAGATGTAAACAACACTTGACATGGTGTATGAAAACTTGAATAAAAGCTACTCTTTTCAATCAATTCCTTTGAAATTTCAGATTTAAAAAGATTAAATCCTTATGTATATAGGCTGTGAAAATTAAATCAACAGTGCTTACAGAAAAAAAAGTGCCATTGCCAAAGTTGGACAAAATTTAGGGTACTGATTTTTTTTTTAAGCTAATAACTTGAAAAATTTGCAAAATTCAGATCTAATTTTGGGTAAACAATCAAATCTTGATTAAATAAAGTTATATTCCTGACAAAAAGTCTCCAGCTTCAGCAATTCTCATCTTATGTGAGTAAATATATTTCTTGATTTTTAAAAAAGTGCATTATGTTTGGGCCCATAACTTAAAAAAAAATACGCAATACTGACATCATTTCTGGCATGTGCATAGCGAATGTATAGAAAAATATGTATAATATATATGATCAAAGTCAGATCAGTGGTTTTGATATTAGCTATATATATATAGGCAGTCTTAAAGTGTAACAATGGGTTTTTAATGGAAAAATGAAGTTTTTCATTAATATCTCAAAGGAATGAAGTCCTAGTGACCAAATTCTTGGCATGGTAGGGAATTTTGGAGAAATCTAACTGTATGCCAAATTTAAGGAACTTAGAGCTGAAGCTCGGGAGCTGAGCTCTAGCAAACTGCATAACACTAGCAATATGTGACATGGTGCTTGAAACTTGAATAAAATCTACAGTTTTTGATCAACTGGTTTCAAATTTTGGGTGTTAACAGTTGAAATGCTAACATAAACATGCTTTGAAAATTAAATCCACAGCATTTACAGGAAAAAAACGTGCCATGGTCAAAATTGGGCAAAATTTAAGGTACCAATTTTTTATTTTTGCTAATATTTTAAAAATTTTAAAAGATTTTGATCTAATTTTGGGTATACAATTTAATTTTCATTAATAAAAGTAATATTACTGGAAAAAAAGTGCTTAGCTTTAACAAGTTTTGTGTTAAGTGATAAAATTTCTTTCCTGATTATTTACAAAATGCATTATGTTTGGGCCCATAACTTTTTTAAATTATATAATACAGACATAATTTCTGGCATGTACATAGGAATTATATAGAGGATTATTTATAGGAAATATGAGGAAAAACAGATGAGTGGTTTTGATATTAGGCAGTCCTGAAGTGTGAAAATAGGTTTTTAATAAAAAATTGAGGTTTTTCCTTAATTTCTCAAAGGAATGAAGACGCAAAGACCCAGTTTTCGGCTTGGTAGGAGATCTTGGGGACATCTAACATTATGCTGAATTTCGGATTCCTAGGTCTTACGGTTTCAAAACGTGCCACATCTACGGACGGACGGACGGACGGACGGACAGACGGACGGACGACGGACAATGGACCACGACTATAGCTCAGATGACTTATAGTCAGCTGAGCTAAAAAACACGTTGTGATGTTTACACACCATCTGTGATTTTACTTGCCCTTCAATAATTTATTGTTTGAATACTGGTATTGACACTTGTTTGATTTTTATTATTAATTTTAATTAGATGACCAATTAACTAACTTTCAAAGGTTATAAAATCTCTGCTTGAGCAAGACATATTAAGCAAGGCTTCCTTTAACCCTTTACTGTTTACATTAATTTTAGATTTCCGAAAAATTCTGACACTATTTATATTTACACTAACAGCCATATCTTTTCAAGCTTTTTTTGTATCTTTATCAAATTTTCAACATTTCCCACTAAGACTAGAGGGTTTACTGAAGATTATTGAAAATCATTGAAACTTAGAAATAATATGCAATATTTTTGTCCTGAAAGAATCTATACATATCATGGCATTCTAGTTGCCCATTTAGAGTGCTCTTTAGTGGCTTGTAAACAGTAAAGGGTTAATGATTATAAAAAAGGAGTTGTTGCCCCCCCCCCCCCCCCCATATCCAATGACAGCATATATGTCGCTTTAACTTGTATGGAAGCAACACTTTTTACGTTGTCATCTTTAATTTTTTTATAAAACTGCACCCTATGTCATAGACAAATATTTTAATAACTGTTACTTTGTTGTTTTTCAAATTGGTACTGCTAGACTTGAACAAGTTGTAAATTTTAACCAACCGCTGAGGTGTCAAGGCTGATGAGAGGGGTCAGCTTATTCGTTCTCTGATACCAGCCGTATCGAGCAGAAACGGGCGCAAATTCATCAAACTTCTCAATTTTATATTTAAAACATCTCTGTAGCCTACATATGTACACTTTTAACTTAAGGGTGCTTTCTTGGTAAAATTAATACTGTTTGAAGCCTGGTGCGATATACGGCTGAAGTGCCGGTTCCACGTGTATAAGAAGCACGCTTTTTTGGTTTAATGTCCTACCTAGCAACCGTATCCAAGGTGGGCGGAGCTAACTCGTCCATGCCGTCACGTCAATTGTCAAGGTGCTTTATCACAGTTTCATTACCAAGCAGCAGGGGTTATGTTTTAGGTGGTGTTGGTTTGTCTGTTTGTCTGACTGTAAGCAACATTAGTCAAAAAGTTATCCACAGTTTTTGATGAAATTTACAGGATAGTTCGGCAATGATACAAGGAACAATTGATTAAATTAGGGTGGAGATCCGGATCACCATCTGAATCAATGAAATTTTTTAAGACTAGATGTGTCGGAACGACACGAATGCCCCGCCTGGGGCAAATTAGAAACATTTGTTAAATTTTGTAAAAATTTATAAGTTCCGGAGGTGTCGTATGGTCGAAAAATAGGTCAACAAGGGCAAAATGCAAACTCGATCTGTAAAGGGTCATTATCAAGCAACACACCAAAAATCAGGCCAGTATCTGCAGGCATTGTGACAAGAAGTCCATACATGTGCATTTTTCATAAAAATTTCTGTCTTTCATGAAATTTTCTATGTTCAGGATCTGTCATATGGTCAAAAATAGGTCAACTTGGACCACAGACCATACATTAGGCCAGTATCTGTAAGCATTGCATTGCGAAACTAGAATATTAGCAAAAGCTGAAAATCAGTTATAAATTTAAATTGCGAAAAAAAGTCTGTACATGAGTATTTGTCATGAAAATTTATATTTTTCATTAAATTTTCTATGTCCAGGAGCCGTAAAACGGTCAAAAGTAGGTCAACTTAGACCAAACGCGAACTCGATCTGAAACTGGTCATTATCTGCCCACACACCAAAAATCAGGCTAATATCTGCCGGCATTGCAAAAAAAGTCCATACATGTGTATTTGTCATGGAAATTTCTATTTTTCATGAAATTTTCTAAGTTAAGGAGCCGTAAAACTGTCAAAAGTAGGTCAACCGGGAGGAAAAGTGAACCCGATCTGTAACTGGTCATTATCTGCCCACACACCAAAAATCAGGCTAATATCTGCAGGCATTGCAAAAAAAGTCCGTACATGTGTATTTGTCATGAAAATGTCTATTTTTCATGAAATTTTCTAAGTAAAGGAGCGGTAAAACGGTCAAAAGTGGGTCAACTGGGACGAAACGCGAACTTGATCTGTAACTGGTCAATATCTGTCAACACACTAAAAATCAGGCCAATACCTGCAGGCATTGCGAAAAAAAGTCTGTACATGTGTATTTGTCATGAAAATTTCTATTTTTCATGAAATTTTCTAAGTTAAGGAGCCTTAAAACGGTCAAAAGTAGGTCAACCGGGAGGAAAAGTGAACTCGATCTGTAACTGGTCATTATCTGCCCACACACCAAAAATCAGGCCAATATCTGCAGGCATTGCAAAAAAATTTCGTACATGTGTATTTGTCATGAAAATGTCTATTTTTCATGAAATTTTCTAAGTTAAGGAGCCGTAAAACGGTCAAAAGTAGGTCAACTATGACGAAACGCGAACTCGATCTGTAACTGGTCAATATCTGCCTACACACCAAAAATCAGGCCAATACTTACAGGCATTGCGAAAAAAATCTGTGCATGTGTATTTGTCTTGAAAATTTCTATTTTTTACAAAATTTTCTAAGTTAAGGAGCCGTAAAACGGTCAAAAGAAGGTTAACTGGGACGAAACGCGATCTCGATCTGTAACTGGTCATTATCTGCCTACACACCAAAAATCAAGCCAATACCTGCAGGCATTGCAAAAAAAGTCTGTACATGTGTATTTGTCATGAAAATGTCTATTTTTCATGAAATTTTCTAAGTTAAGGAGCCATAAAACGGTCAAAATTAGTTCAACCGGGACGAAACGCGAACTCAATCTGTAACTGGTCATTATCTGCCCACACACCAAAAATCAGGCTAATATCTGCAGGCATTGCAAAAAAAGTCCGTACATGTGTATTTGTCATGAAAATGTCTATTTTTCATGAAATTTTCTAAGTTAAGGGGCCGTAAAACGGTCAAAAGTTGGTCAACTGGGACGAAACGCGGACTCGATCTGTAACTGGTCAATATCTGCCTACACACCAAAAATCAGGCTAATACCTGCAGGCATTGCGAAAAAAAGTCCGTACTTGTGTATTTGTCATGAAAATGTCTATTTTTCATGAAATTTTCTTAGTTAAGGAGCCGTAAAAGGGTCAAAAGTAGGTCAACTGGGATGAAACGCGCACTTGATCTGTAACTGGTCAATATCTGTCCACACACCAAAAATCAGGCCAATACCTGCAGGCATTGCGAAAAAAAGTCCATACATGTGTATTTGTCATGAAAATTTCTATTTTTCATGAAATTTTCTTAGTTAAGGAGCCGTAAAACGGTCAAAAGTAGGTCAACCGGGACGAAAAGAGAACTCGATCTGTAACTGGTCATTATCTGCCCACACACCAAAAAATCAGGCCAATATCTGCAGGCATTGCAAAAAAAGTCTGTACATGAGTATTTGTCATGAAAATGTCTATTTTTCATGAAATTTTCTAAGTTAAGGGGCCATAAAATGGTCAAAAGTAGGTCAACCGGGACGAAACTCGAACTCAATCTGTAACTGGTCAATATCTGCCCACACACCAAAAATCAGGCCAATACCTGCAGGCATTGCGAAAAAAAAGTCCGTACATGTGTATTTGTCATGAAAATGTCTATTTTTCATGAAATTTTTTAAGTTAATGAGCCGTAAAAAGGTCAAAAGTAGGTCAACTGGGACAAAACGCGAACTTGATCTGAAACTGGTCAATATCTGCCCACACACCAAAAATCAGGCCAATACCTGCAGGCATTGCGAAAAAAAGTCTGTACATGTGTATTTGTCATGAAAATTTCTATTTTTCATGAAATTTTCTATGTCCAGGAGCCGTTACACGGTCAAAAGTAGGTCAACTGGGGCGAAACGCGATCTCTATCTGTAACTGGTCATTATCTGCCTACACACAAAAATCAAGCCAATACCTGCAGGCATTGCAAAAAAAGTCCGTACATGTGTATTTGTCATGAAAATGTCTATTTTTCATGAAATTTTCTAAGTTAAGGAGCCATAAAACGGTCAAAATTAGTTCAACCACGACGAAACGCGAACTTGATCTGTAACTGGTCATTATCTGCCCACACACCAAAAATCAGGCTAATATCTGCAGGCATTGCAAAAAAAATCTGTACATGTGTATTTGTCATGAAAATGTCTATTTTTCATGAAATTTTCTAAGTTAAGGGGCCGTAAAATGGTCAAAAGTAGGTCAACCGGGACGAAACGCGAACTTGATCTGTAACTGGTCAATATCTGCCCACACACCAAAAATCAGGCCAATACCTGCAGGCATTGCGAAAAAAAGTCTGTACATGTGTATTTGTCATGAAAATTTCTATTTTTCATGAAATTTTCTAAGTTAAGGGGCCGTAAAATGGTCAAAAGTAGGTCAACCGGGAGGAAACGCGAACTTGATCTGTAACTGGTCAATATCTGCCCACACACCAAAAATCAGGCTAATATCTGCAGGCATTGCAAAAAAAGTCCGTACATGTGTATTTGTCATGAAAATGTCTATTTTTCATGAAATTTTCTAAGTTAAGGGGCCGTAAAACGGTCAAAAGTAGGTCAACTGGGACGAAACGCGGACTCGATCTGTAACTGGTCGATATCTGCCTACACACCAAAAATCAGGCTAATACCTGCAGGCATTGCGAAAAAAAGTCCGTACTTGTGTATTTGTCATGAAAATGTCTATTTTTCATGAAATTTTCTTAGTTAAGGAGCCGTAAAAGGGTCAAAAGTAGGTAAACTGGGATGAAACGCGCACTTGATCTGAAACTGGTCAATATCTGTCCACACACCAAAAATCAGGCCAATACCTGCAGGCATTGCGAAAAAAAGTCCGTACATGTGTATTTGTCATGAAAATTTCTATTTTTCATGAAATTTTCTTAGTTAAGGAGCCGTAAAACGGTCAAAAGTAGGTCAACCGGGATGAAAAGAGAACTCGATCTGTAACTGGTCATTATCTGCCCACACACCAAAAATCAGGCCAATATCTGCAGGCATTGCAAAAAAAGTCCGTACATGTGTATTTGTCATGAAAATGTCTATTTTTCATGAAATTTTCTAAGTTAAGGGGCCATAAAATGGTCAAAAGTAGGTCAACCGGGACGAAACTCGAACTCCATCTGTAACTGGTCAATATCTGCCCACACACCAAAAATCAGGCCAATACCTGCAGGCATTGCGAAAAAAAAGTCCGTACATGTGTATTTGTCATGAAAATGTCTATTTTTCATGAAATTTTTTAAGTTAATGAGCCGTAAATGGGTCAAAAGTAGGTCAACTGGGACGAAACGCGAACTTGATCTGTAACTGGTCAATATCTGCCCACACACCAAAAATCAGGCTAATATCTGCAGGCATTGCAAAAAAAGTCCGTACATGTGTATTTGTCATGAAAATGTCTATTTTTCATGAAATTTTCTAAGTTAAGGGGCTGTAAAATAGTCAAAAGTAGGTCAACAGGGACGAAACGCGAACTTGATCTGTAACTGGTCAATATCTGCCCACACACCAAAAATCAGGCCAATACCTGCAGGCATTGCGAAAAAAAGTCTGTACATGTGTATTTGTCATGAAAATTTCTATTTTTCATGAAATTTTCTAAGTTAAGGGGCCGTAAAATGGTCAAAAGTAGGTCAACTGGGACAAAACGCGAACTCGATCTGTAACTGGTCAATATCTGCCCACACACCAAAAATCAGGCCAATACCTGCAGGCATTGCGAAAAAAAGTCTGTACATGTGTATTTGTCATGAAAATGTCTATTTTTCATGAAATTTTCTAAGTTAAGGAGCTGTAAAAGGGTCAAAATAGGTCAACTGGGAGGAAACACGAACTTGATCTGTAACTTGTCAATATCTGCCCACACACCAAAAGTCAGGCCAATACCTGCAGGCATTGCGAAAAAAAGTCCGTACATGTGTATTTGTCATGAAAATGTCTATTTTTCATGAAATTTTCTAAGTTAAGGAGCCATAAAACGGTCAAAATTAGTTCAACCGGGACGAAACGCGAACTTGATCTGTAACTGGTCATTATCTGCCCACACACCAAAAATCAGGCTAATATCTGCAGGCATTGCAAAAAAAGTCTGTACATGTGTAATTGTCATGAAAATGTCTATTTTTTATGAAATTTTCTAAGTTAAGGAGCCGTAAAAGGGTCAAAATAGGTCAACTGGGAGGAAACATGAACACGACCTGAAACTGGTCAATATCTGCCCACACACCAAAAATCAGGCCAATACCTGCAGGCATTGCGAAAAAAAGTCTGTACATGTGTATTTGTAATGAAAATGTCTATTTTTCATGAAATTTTCTAAGTTAAGGAGCCATAAAAGGGTCAAAAGAAGGTCAACTGGGACGAAACGCGAACTTGATCTGTAACTTGTCAATATCTGCCCACACACCAAAAGTCAGGCCAATACCTGCAGGCATTGCGAAAAAAAGTCCGTACATGTGTATTTGTCATGAAAATGTCTATTTTTCATGAAATTTTCAAAGTTAAGGAGCCGTAAAACGGTCAAACGTAGGTCAACCGGGATGAAACGCGAACTCAATCTGTAACTGGTCATTATCTGCCCACACACCAAAAATCAGGCTAATATCTGCAGGCATTGCGAAAAAAAGTCTGTACAACTGTTTGATTTCGGAATGACGGAAGGACGGAATGACGGACATGGGTAAAACTATATGCCCCGGCCACTTTGTGGCGGGGGCATAAAAATGCTGCATTTCTCACAATGCCATATGGGGATAATGAGCTGCTTGTTAACTGTGTTGCCACAAGATGGTCCTAAGTGTCAGTATCCTATATCCTTCAGTGATTGTCCTATTGTGTTTATCACACGTTTCTGACATTGCCATATTGGGGAACAAGCTGCCTTGGCAGAGGTCTGCACTCTCTGGATTCAAATTTCTAGTTTCATTGTTATAAAAATGTATAGATTTAATGAAGATTTTCAATTACTAAATTTATGAGCTAATTACAACAAACTTAGAGTTTTAATTTAATTATAAGATAAAATGTCAGCAAAACAGCAATCAAGACACAAAACAAAGAATAATTGAATATGAAGTTAAGCTTTTTTTATGATCTCTTACATCTCAAAGCAAACCTCTGAGCCACTGTCAAGTTTGATGCCAGAGTAAATCAAATCATGAAAGATTCTGAAACTTTCTCTCAATATAAAGTCAGCCCTATGTGATGGAATTTGACTACAGGTCGCGTTGTACTCACTGCATCATGGCTTTGGTCTTCCTGGTTGGATCGTCAGGTCTGAAGTTCTTGTACTCTTCAACCTCCTTCTCCATACTTAACATCTGTGACTGGAGCTTGTTACGGACCGTCGGCAGCGTTTCACGGATGTGATTGGTCAGCTGTTGGTTCAGGACTCTCTGGAGGTATGGTGTGCCCATTTTGTCTGCCATGTGTCTGTTATTATCACAAAGTAGTAGACAAATTGGTAAAGGTTCACACTACCATACTAGGTTGTCTGGCTTTCAAGGATTTTCTGAGACCAGTGAATAAAGTTACAAATTACATATTTCACAAAATATCAGTGAAATTGGGGTGTGAATATCCTGGCTAAAACTATTAACTTGGCTGTTCTATGCCCTCTGAGGATCTGTTAAACTAATGAATAGTTTTCAGGAATATTTAATATATATATATGTATATAATGGAACATACATCCAAACATTAATTACTACAATTTTAAACTAACACACTTGTAACTGATAACAATCAAATCTGCAATAAAAGAGACCTGAAAGATTGCATGATTATCATTTTTTTATACTGCATAAAATGGATTACCATGAAACAACAGATACCAGGTGTTTACTTTTACTTCTGTTTTACAGTCTGAGTGTCTACCTGTATGCTGGGTGACTGAGGAAGAACTTTCTCTCGGAGGCAAGAGCAGCTTTAATGTCTTTGCGGCCCTCTATGTCCTTTTGACTTCGATTCACAACACCAATGTAACCTGGAAAAATAAAATACCAGTCAGAGACAAGTAAATTTTCAACAGGGTTGTAACAATCCATAAAATCATAATAATTTAAATATTGTCATACTTCCCTCACAACACCATACACAATTCACTGGATATAAGTATTATATGAGTTCTAAAAACTCGTTCAATATGCTGTACCAATTCATGGCTATCACAGCTGATTATCATATTGGTCCTTTTACATTAATCATATAACTCATTGATAATATTAAAATATCACCAGCCATTTACTAAGATGTGTGAAACTGTTTTTTTCTGATAGCATGAAAAAAAAGACTAAAAGAGTAATTTTCCTCACCTCTTCTGAGTGGAAGTAGTCTGTTTTCTAGAATATCTCTGGCGTCTGTCCCCTCATCCATGAGATCCAGCTTTGTGATCACACCAATAGTACGCAGGCCTGCAAGAGAACCATAATAACGTAGTGACCTGAGCTTTAGGATCACACCTATAGTACGTAGGCCTGCAGTAGAACCATAATAACATAGTGACCTGAGCTTTGGGATCACACCTATAGTACGCAGGCCTGCAGGAGAACCATAATAACATAGTGACCCGAGCTTTGTGATCACACCTATAGTACGCAGGCCTGCAGGACAACCATAATAACATAGTGACCAGTGCTTTGTGATCACACCTATAGTACGCAGGCCTGCAGGAGAACCATAATAACATAGTGACCTGAGCTTTGGGATCACACCTATAGTACGCAGGCCTGCAGGAGAACCAAAATAACATAGTGACCTGAGCTTTGGGATCACACCTATAGTACGCAGGCCTGCAGGAGAACCATAATAACATAGTGACCTGAGCTTTGGGATCACACCTATAGTACGCAGGCCTGCAGGAGAAACAATAATAACATAGTGACCTGAGCTTTGGGATCACACCTATAGTACACAGGCCTGCAGGAGAACCATAATAACATAGTGACCAGTGCTTTGTGATCACACCTATAGTACGCAGGCCTGCAGGAGAACCATAATAACATAGAGACCTGAGCTTTTGGATCACACCTACAGTACGCAGGCCTGCAGGAGAACCAAAATAACATAGTGACCTGAGCTTTGGGATCACACCTATAGTACGCAGGCCTGCAGGAGAACCAAAATAACATAGTGACCTGAGCTTTGGGATCACACCTATAGTATGAAGCCTGCAGGAGAACCATAATAACATAGTGACCTGACCTTTGGATCACACCTATAGTATGCAGGCCTGCAGGAGAACCATAATAAGGTAGTGAACGAGCTTTGGGATCACACCTATAGTACGCAGGCCTGCAGGAGAACCATAATAAGGTAGTGAACGAGCTTTGGGATCACACCTATAGTACGCAGGCCTGCAGGAGAACCATAATAACATAGTGACCTGAGCTTTGGGATCATACCTATAGTACGCAGGCCTGCAGGAGAACCATAATAACATAGTGACCTGAGCTTTGTGATCACACCTATAGTACACAGGCCTGCAGGAGAACCATAATAATATAGTGACCAGTGGGCCTCGCATGATTTTATATGCCAAGATCTGCTACAACTTCCTACAATTTGCTGCTACAATCTTAAAGAAAGAAATGACAACCAATAACACCAGATGGTTTACTGTTATTTTTAATAACAGAACTTTGTCAAGAATGCTAGCACACAGCAATTTTTCAATTCATAACTGAGTAAAACCTTTTTGTATATATGCTGTGTGAATGCTTCAAAATATTTTGGCACAAGACCAAAAGCAGCACTACTATGCAAGATGCACGCACCAGTCCTATTCACTTCATGTGAGTTCCCTATATATAAAATTTGGTGAATCAGATAAAGATGGGCAGAGTGTCAAGTGTCAACGATAAAATCCAATGAACCTTTGGTCCATGAGAACACCTCAAATGTACTTTATCCAAAGTGTACAATATGTTGTGGAGACAGACATATATGAAAAGGGTATAAACAACCTGCATTATGTACATTTTAACTGAAGTTCGTACCTTGTGGATCCACCTCCTTGGCTATTTTGAGGGCATCAGAGTTGGCAAGATCAGCGTTTGCCGGTGTGACTGCCAGGATGAGACAGTTTTCTTTTGTGATGAACTCCATCAACATGCTCCTGATCTGTACCTCAATGTCTGCAGGCTGGTCACCCACGGCCACTTTGGTCATACCGGGCAGATCAATCAAGGTTAAGTTCAACACTGGAAGAAAATGTTAAAATTAGTATTTTCTTGTTTACATGCTACAGCACTTACATTTACACCGTACCAGCTGCCTGTCATGCTAACCTTAACAACAAGAAACTTGTATCCAGCCATGTCACTTTGGTTTTTGACTCATTCAAAGTTCTGGGCCCTGTTGCAATAAGAATGTAAATGACTTAAGCCCCTAACGGGAGATAGGCCGCGAAACGCCACTTAGGCAAGCCCGCGATTTAAGTCTGTTGCAATAACGCGGTTTTAGCATAGACCAGCTTAAGTCCTGGAAATCCCCTTATCAGCGCCATCTATTGGTAGACCTGTGACACCTGTCACATGTATAATGACATTTTTTTTTTATCAATTTCTGGCTGAGTATACACAGTTTTTACAACATTCGTTCAGCTGCTTTTTAAATATAATTTCACAATAACAAGGGACCTATGGGTCATGGCGCTCAGCTGTTATATATGATAAAAAAATATGATTTAGAAATGAGGCACATGCTGGTTTTGTGTGGTAATAAGTATAAGCTGTATTAAGAGTTGTTGTTGTTTAGCTTATGTATGATTTTGATAGTACCTTTGGAGACAGAGAAGAGAATTGATTTCATTTATTTTATTAACAAATGGAGTACTATTGTCACACAGATTTTGACTTGGCCATATAACTTATAAGCTGGTATTTATTCAGTTTACACCAAACAATGGTGTTGAGAACCCAGAATGTACAAAATTCACACATTTAAATAATGATCATAAGTACCTGGTTTTATGGCTTTTATTTATATTTAAAAAAAATAAATGTGATATATTCATTTTGGACTAATTTCACATCAATGTACACACTAGACACAGTAGGAATCTAGATTAATAATATCAACTGCATCTTTGTCTATCATTAATTTCCTTCATATGATCCCTAATGATTAGTAATGAATCATATAATTTACTTTTTTATTATTTAAATTGAACTGAAAAATGCCATAGGTGACTGCATGGTGTTATTTGGAATACGTTACATTCTATCCATCGATACAAGATTCTTATATCATCAGTAACTGCAAGTTAATTCCCTATTATTATAAACTAACAAATTCCTTTTCTATTTTTCTTTAATTTGTTATTAAAAAACAATCAAAATTGATTAATTTATTGTTTATTGTTATGTTGTTGGTTAAAACTACTAGATGAGTTGGGTTGGACACCTGGATCAACTGTGGCTGGCCATAAGCTGCCTGGCTGCTCCAGTATATGCCTCGCCTCAAGCGTGCATGATTTGCTGAAAGTTCAACAAGGTCAACATACAGGTGACTCAAGAGTGGCTGGAGAGAGCCAAGGTCTGACATGGTCTCATAAAAACATTAATAAAAGCTACAATTTTTGGCCAATTTCTTTCAGCTTTCTAAACTAAAAAGCTGAAATCCTTATGTGTGCATGATATGAAAATTATATAAACAGAGCTCACATGAAACAAAAGTGAAATGGTCAAAGTTCGGCAAAATTTAAGGTACTAATTTTATATTTATACTAATAACTTATAAAATTTTAAAAATTCAGAACTAGTTTTGGGTATTCAATTGAATCTTGATTAAATAATGTTACATCCCTGACAAAAAATCTCTAGCTTCAGCAAGCCCCTTGTTAAGGGAGTAAATATATTTCTTGATTTTTTACAAAGTGCATTATGTTTGGGCCCATAACTTAAAACAATTACGCAATACTGACATCATTTCTGGCATGTGCACAGATAATGTATAGAAAAACATGTATATTATATATGATATAAGTCAGATCAGTGGTTTTGATATTAGGCAGTGCTGAAGTGTAACAAAGGGGTTTTAATTGAAAAATGAAGTTTTTCATTAATATCTCAAAGGTATTAAGTCCTAGTGACCAAATTCTTGGCATGGTAGGGAATTTTGGAGACATCTAATTGTATGCCAAATTTTAGGAATTAAGCTGGGGAGCTGAGCTCTTGCAAACTGCATAACACTAGCCTGATGTAAACAATATGTTACATGGTGCTTGAAAACTTGAATAAAATCTAGTTTTTTATCAACTGGTTTCAAATTTTTGGTGTTATCAGAAAAAATGCTAACAAAAACATGCTGAGAAAATTACTTACAGGAAAAAAAGTGCCATGGTAAAAGTTAGGCAAAATTTAAGATACCAATTTTTTTATTTTTGTTAATATTTTAAAAAATTTAAAAGATTTTGATCTAATTTTGGGTATACAATTTAATTTTGATTAATTAAAGTTATATTACTTGAAAAAAGTCCATAGCTTTAACAAGTTTTGTGTTAAGTGATCAAATATCTTTCCTGATTTTTTACAAAATGCATTATGTTCTGGCCCATAACTTTCTTAAACTAGACATTTCTTGGCACCGCAGGTGCCAGAGTATCCCCAGACATAGTAGGCCCCCCCCCCCCCCTTTAAGAATAGACCCCCATTTTTAGCGGCATATACTGACACTTGGCATATTTATTGTTTCTTCCATCTAACAATCCACAATCTTGTTGAAGATGTTGGTCCTGTGACCTTGATCTTTTTAAAGATGTGTCCTGTGACCTTGACCTTTGACCTCATGACCCCAAAATCAATTTGGGTCTTGCTTTTCCAATGGGACATATGCAAGTCAAGTTTGAAATCTATACTTCAATTAAAGCAGGAATTATCATCAAGAAACTAATTTTTGGACAGATGGCTCCTGTGACCTTCACCTTTGACCTTGTGACCTCAAATTGATAGGGGTCTTCCACTTATGCAGGTGAACTATATGTGCAAGATGAAAGATCTGAGATGAATTGTTTGGCTGAAAATACATCCACATCTTTTTAAAGAGGTTTCCTGTGACCTTGACCTTTGACCTCATGACCCCAAAATCATTTCGGGTCTTGCTTTTCCAATGGGACATATACAAGTCAAGTTTGAAATCCATACATCAATAAAAGCAAGTTATCATCCAGAAACTAATTTTTGGACAGATGGCTCGTGTGACCTTCACCTTTGACCTTGTGACCTCAAAATTGATAGGGGTCTTCTACTCTTGGCAGGTGAACTATATGTGCAATATGAAAGATCTGAGATGAATTGTTTGGCTGAAAATGCATCCACAATCTTTTTAAAGAGGTTTCCTGTGACCTTGACCTTTGACCTCATGACCCAGAAATCAATTCGGTCTTGCTTTTCCAATTGGTAAAATACAAGTCAAGTTTGAAATCCATACATCAATAAAAGAAGGAATTATCATCCATAAACTAATTTTTGGACAGATGGCTCCTGTGACCTTCACCTTTGACCTTGTGACCTCAAATCTGATAGGGGTCTTCCTCTCTTGGCAGGTGAACTATATGTGCAAGATGAAAGATCTGAGATGAATTGTTTGGCTGAAAATGCATCCACAATCTTTTTAAAGATGTGTCCTGTGACCTTGACCTTTGACCTCATGACCAAAAATCAATTTGGGTCTTGCTTTTCCAGTGGGACATATACAAGTCAAGATTGAAATCCATACATCAATAAAAGCAGGAATTATCATCCAGGAACTAATTTTTGGACAGATGGCTCCTGTGACCTTCACCTTTGACCTTGTGACCTCAAAACTGATAGGGCTCTTCCTCTATTGGCAGATGACTTATATGTGCAAGATGAAAGGTCTGAGATGAAATGTTTGGCTGAAAATGCATCCACAATCTTTTTAAAGATGTGTCCTGTGACCTTGACCTTTGACCTCATGACCAAAAATCAATTTGGGTCTTGCTTTTTCAAGGGGACATATATAAGTCAAATTTGAAATCCATACATCAATAAAAGCAGGAATTATCATCCAGAAACTAATTTTTGGACAGATAGCTCCTGTGGCCTTGACCTTTGACCTTGTGACCCCAAAATTTATATGGATCATCCACTACTGGCAAGTGAGCTATATATTCAAGATGGAAGACCTGGGATGAAAGTTTGGCTTAAAATGCATCCACAGTATCTTTTAAAATGCCAGTCCAGTGACCTTGACCTTTGACCTCATGACCCTAGAACCGATAGGGTTCTTACTTTAGTGGTGGGCCATGCATGAGTCATGTTTGAAATTCATATGGCTATCAACACTGGAGATATCATAAGAGGTGTGTGATTTTCACCATATATGGCAATATTAAAGGTCAAGGCCACTATCATAGGAAAGGTCATGACCCCAATTTAAATAAACATCATCCCATAACCCATACCTATGTATATGCATAATATAAAAGAAATCTGTCCATTAGTTTTTGACTTATAATGCTCACAGTACTGTAAGGTGGCAATTTTGGGGGTATTAAACGGCACGAAAACAAGTAAAGAATAATAGGTGGCGCCACCAGTTTCTGGAACATGACAACCCTATCCATGATCTTCCATCAACTTGATTTTGGGATAAATCCATGCAAGATTTCTTGAGATATTAAAGAATTTGTGTGATTTTCCCCAAAATTGGACCTATTCAAGGTCAAGGACACTCTTCTAGTAAAGGTCATGACCTCATTTTAAATAGGTGTAGTCCTCTTACCCATATCTATACATATACCAAGTTTGGTAAAGTTCCGTGAAATATTTTTTGGGTTATCACGCCAACAAGATTTATATGCGGCGGCGGCGGCGGTGGCGGTGGCGGCAGCGGGACTGGTATGAAAACATAGTATCCCCCGACTTTGTCTGGGGATACAATTATATAATACAGACATAATTTCAGGCATGTACATAGGAACTATATAGAGGAATATTTATGGTAAATATGAGGAAAAACAGATGAGTGGTTTTGATAGTAGGCAGCCCTGAAGTGTGAAAATAGGTTTTTAATAAAAAATTGAGGTTTTTCCTTAATTTCTCAAAGGAACAAAGTCGCAAAGACCCAGTTTTCGGCTTGGTAGGAGATCTTGGGGACATCTAACACTATGCCAAATTTTGGATTCCTAGGTCTTACAGTTTCAAAACGTGCCACATCTACGGACTGACGGATGGACGGACGGCAAGACGGACGGACGACGGACAATGGACCACGACTATAGCTCAGATGACTTATAGTCAGCTGAGCTAAAATCTTTTTTTTATTGCAACAAGGCAGATGAAGGATGCAGAAACTTTAATTTTTGATGATATATAGGCCCTACATTAATTTGATCTAGCCATAAATAGTCCATACATTAAAAATAAGTGGGCAAACGGACTTTTCAGAATATAAGTACTACTACATAAGTGTTAACATCATTTGGAATCATTTTTTATGTCAGTAAATAGAGTTTGGCCAATGCATCAGCAAAAATATGAAGACCCAATTTCACAGTTCAGTGGGATCATTATATAGCCTTACAGGACTAGCCTATATATATATATATATATATATATGCATATATATAGTGGCCAGAATTTGATGTGTATGATGTGTAAGAAACTTTTTTTTATAAATTTGCAGCCTGCAATTCTGATGAATTAAACTATAATCCACCATCTGTAGTACAACAATTTGTATTGTTATTGTTGCCATGCACTTTATAAGGAAAAATGGACTTTTGATATTACAATAAAAAACTGTACACATACATTTTCTCCACTTAAATTAATTATGAGTAGCCTTATAAACTTTTATTATTTTTTTATAACGTGTAAACATTGGAATGACTGTCAGATGTTCTTTTCTAAAGTGAAAACACAGTTTCGTTCAGGTTCTCACACGCAGTTTGTTGCCAGGGACACTACAAACTTTATGTATCAGGCTTCGTCTGGGCTTAGGGCTCATTGTGTCAGTTTTTTCACTGGTAATCTGCAGATATTTGCAGCTTTACTTTGATCTTTTAATATTGATATATACCTCACCGTCTAGGACCTCAACGTGGAGTAGTTGAAGTGAGCAATCGTCTCCCTCTTAATCACAAATATATTATTTATAAATAGTCCCAGTATATCTATATGTTCTGTTCTCGCAAAACACAAATGTCTGGACAACGCAGTCTCATAAGTCCATGCAGACAACGATGGGCTGCCTTTTTCCTGGGCTTAAGCCACCTCGGAGCAGGCTTAGGTCTTAGCCCCTTATCAGGCTTAAGCCTTTTCGTTTTATTTTATTGCAACAGACTTATGTCATTTTGCACCCCGCTTAAGTCAAAAACGGGTGATAACGGGCTTAAGCCACGTTAATGAAACAGGGCCCTGATGTTTATTCCCTCTAAATATTAAAGACTCCCATGACTCAATTCCTGGTAATCTATGATAAAGTAGACCTTAATAAAATATTTAGGCAACAGTAATCCAGAGTATATTATATTCTGGTATTCAGGTACATATCTATATTCTGTCTAAACACTCTTGGAGCAAATTATATTTGTTAAATTTCTAAAAACAAACCATCTGTTGCAACAATAAAATATTTCCGGATACAGCCCTGGTCAATCTGCTGGTAGAAGCAATGTTACATTTATATGTATCACATAATTTCTCTGAATCAAATTGTGAAGCAAGAATTTTAAATTTTGCAGGATTTCACTTTTTCATAAATGGTAAATCCAGTGGTATTCAATTATTCTCACATTGGTCATATGCAACAGATTTGACTGATCAGTCATGAACTGATTTAAGAAAAAAAAATTTTTTTTTCACATTCTTTGCTGAGTATGATCCCTATAATTTATCTTACCATGCGGCGAGTGTACTCTGAGGTTGATGGGTATGTTAGAGATGCCCTTGTTTTGTCCTGTGACTCTGTCAGTTTCATCTTCGATTTCCTTCCGAACCATAAGGAAATCAGTAAACATTCGACCCTTGCAGTGTAGAAATTCAGCATATTCTGTAAATACATGAAGGTAAAACTTACAAAACAATCATCACAGCCTGTTATTGGAGATTCAAATATTTCAAAACTGAACCTAGACCGACTAAAATTCAAAACGGCAAAGTGAATTTCTCCTGATGAATACTAAAGTATGTTATTATATATAAGTGTGTTAATGTTTGGCAGGTTCCTATATCAGTTTAAAGTCATCAAATGATTTAGGTTCCATTGCATGCATAATTTTATTGTATGTACACACATTGACCTGCACCCTTTCAACTGAACCTCAGGCAGTTTATCATAATTCTTTCTGGATGTTATGGTTCACATATAAGGCTCAGAGAAACTTTGAAACCACCTTTTTTTCATTAAGTAAACCTTATATATAAAATAAACTGTTATCTGTGCTTATCCATACATAATTTGTTTTTCTTGGATAAATACTGATAATTTACAATGATGATAAGGAAGTTACCCATATTGTTATGTGACAAATTTGATCTGACATAATGGACCTATTAAAGTAGTAATGGTTTTCAACATGAGGAAGTGTAACCAATTTTACTACAAAGGTCATATCCCTTGTTCATGTATGTGATTTTTTGGGGTTTAAATTATTCATTGCATATTTCGTCTTGAACATGCCTCTTTCACTCTGTGATTCTAGGAATGAAACTTTATACATGCATTTCATCCATTATTCATGTAGTCTAAGTTATAACCACTAAACAATCCCCCCCCCCCCAGAAAATTGAAAGTTAAACCACACATGATATAAATCAACTTACTTCAGGAGGAGATTGCAAGGATAACGTATCTGTCGAAAACCACTTTACTTCTTTTAACTGATTTCAAAAATCTCCTTTTTTTAAATAAATCATTAATTCATGATAGAGAAAATAAATTCTGAAGCTGATATTTATAAATTTAAACCACTGCAAATTTTCCTGTCTTATATTTAAAGGTGCCCATATTACAAAGTTTGCAGGCCTCGTGTTTTTTTTTTTTAAGAAACGTGTCTGTATTAGATAGGTGCCTCAAATAAAAGGATGTCTATATAAAAGGGGTGTCCAAAGGAGAGAACCCTATGATACCAAGGTATCCATTTATAATAGAGATGAACTCAAAATACATAGGTGTCCAAATTAGAAAGATGCCTATAAAAGACTAGCACCCATAAAAGACAGGCTCCTGTGAGTTATCCATAATAGACATGTACTCATAATAGAGAGGTATCCATAATATGTCTGCAATAGACATGTCCCCATAATACAGAGGCACCTGCAATAAACAGGGGCCATTACAGAATTAGAAAGGTGCCTGTAATAGAGAGGTGTACATGATGGGTAGGTGTGTGTGTAATAAAACTAACGGAGATATGTCCACAATAGAGAGGTGCAATTCACAAAAGGTTTCCTTGTGTAAGTCAAGTAATCTCAATCTAGACCAACCGGTTTTGGGGCCTTCACAAAATCACAAAACTTTAATACTGAACAGTTGTAACCATAAACAGCAAATGGCTCTTGACATACACATTAGATGGTATTTCAGGATAAGAAACTGCCCTCAGGTTTTGAAACAAAAATTTCAATAAGTTAAATAATCATTAAACTACATATATCAGTCATCTACACCTGTTGGCCTGTAGTCTCCTGCAGGTTACTTAGCCAGCAGATCACACAGGTGCAGCATGCTTTAAAACTGGTTGATCCATAAACAAGTTATTCTCATATAATTTAGTTGCAACCAGTGTCACTGTCATTCATGCCATCAAGAATTATGATAATTGTTATTATCCTTTACATAGACCAATTTAAGTAAACCAGAAAGGACAGTAAAACACAAAATATTCATCATTTAACTAGTCCCAAGCCAAACTAGAAATGGCTAGCAGTATAAAGGTCCTCAAAATGGCAGTACTGTGGTCATACTGGATGTAAGATAGGTCGATTCTTGAGAAAACGTCGGAAAAGGAATTCCAAGATCCCTGCCTAGTGGCCATATTTGATTTCCAAAGGGTCTGAAATTTGATAGGGCATGTCCTCTCATGGGTGCCAATCTATTTAAGGCAACTTCTTGAATGATTCTTGAGAAAATACAAATGAAAGTAAATCCAAAATTGCTGCCTGGCAACCATACTGTATATCCATGTATCAACAATTTGACAGGGGACAAACTCTCATAGGTTTTAATCTTCAGTGAAATTTTCATAGCACTTGCTTGAATGGTTCTTCAGGAAAGGAATTTTAAGATGGCTGCCTTTTAGCCATATTGGATTTCAATAGCACACATCCTGTCATGGGCATTTATCTTCAGTAAATTTTAAAGGCAAATGCTTGAATGATTATTGAGATAATGTGTGCAAGAAGAATTCTAAGATACATGCCTTATCATGCATCTTAAATGCAGTATCACATTTCTGATGGGTCTGAAATTTGGTATCCCACATCATCTCATGAGTATCATTTTCATTAAAATTTCCATGGCAGCTGCTTGGACAGTTCTTGAGTTAGGGGAATGAAAAAGCATGTGTGACAGACAGAGAATAGACAGAGGACAAACAGACAGACAGATGAACTGACAGACAAATGACAGATAGTAAACCTAATAAGTGTATAGTACTGTCAAACAAGAAAAATAGGCATTAAATTGAAACACATCCTGTGGCCAAATGCTCCAGTGTCCTGAAAGGACAGCCTCTTACAATCCCTCCCTTTATTCTTACCAATGTACCTAAGCTAAGAGTCCCTTTAATGCACACTAATGGGATACCCTTGTATTTTTTTTCAGGCTAACACCCCAGAACGGGCTGCAAGCCTTTTAAATCTTCAATACCTAGCAGACTCCATGTGTCCAGTTAAGCTCACAAAAAGACAAATGCACCCCTCCAGTCTGATAAGATTTCTACAGCGCACATTCTAGGCCAAGGTCTGTATGAAGTGGCCCTTCAGACAACAGTTCTTGCAGTCAGTCAATGCTATTTGGAACATACATATACATGACCTCAAAGGGAATTAACATTTCCAATAATTATCTGGGTTGTCTGTGCTACATGTTATATTGTTATATTGTGTTGTGCTAAGGCCCAGAATTTTAATTACGGTACTGTGCCTTGTCTGAATGTAAGTTCCATTTTAATTTTTTTCCGCATAACCTGTATCATACATATTCAAAATAAATGTGCAAAACTCTGGAAAATTAACATTTTGGATTATATTGCATTACTGGTGTTTTTCATATAATTAACTAAAATTAGACAATGTAGAAAATTCATTTTTCTCATAATCTTGCCATGTCTTTGGTAAACTGCCACGCCTCTTCATTTTAAAATGTTAAATATTCATAAACTTGGGATATGATACCCATTTTTAATTACCTCGCACTGTTTGTAGTAACTCGTAAACATGCTACTCTCACATTTGTAAGGTACTTATACATGGACCTTGTAATTAAAAATTACTTTTCTTAATGACCTTGCACTGTCTGTGATAAATATGCCATGTCACTGCATAAATTTTTATGCTATAAAGCTAGGCAAAATTCACTTTCATCAACTTTGTATTGTGAATGTTTAACTTTCATTATATTTTTATTGTGTGTGCTTAACTTTTATTATCTTCATATTGTATGTGCTAAACTGCACATGCTTCCGCTAAAGGGGACCTGATATGGCTCTACATGTTATCTGTGTGTGCAATATTTACATAACAATATAAATATTATATCTGACATGGAAAACATTGCCTGTCTGTGTGTATTACTGGTATAGCAAATTACACTTTAGGTTTACACTGATGTAAGCAACAGTTTAGACTGAAATTGATAAGGTTTGGACCTTGCCCATGCCAGTATATATTATACAGGTAATGACATAACATGGGTATCACAGGGTAAATTGTGATTACTGGTTTATAGCTACAACCCCTACAGATAATATCAATTAATCAAAATATGTCCTTAAATAACTGTACAAATCTGCATTCAGGTCAAAGGTATGTATATGCAAAGAGCCCAGAACAACAGCCACAAGATATTTCTGGAACACTATACAAACATATAATCAATAAATATCATGATTAGTGTCATGATAACGTTATGTTATTGCGATACTGTTTAGAGATCAAATTAGTTATTACACAGTTATAATATCAGTCAACACAATTATATTAAGAACAAAATTTCAAATTCCAACTTGGAGTAAACTGTTAAATTTCTCTTATTGAATTCATCATCAGGAGGAAATTGGAATTATAATTAAATTTATTTTAGATACCCACTACCCCTCATCATTGATTCCACCATTTTAGGACAAAGAAAAGAACAACACTATATTATAACTGATGTGTCTGCCAGCTACAGCAGAGAAAAGGAAGAATTATTAAATAATAATATATATGTTATACTTAAAAAATTTTCATAATCATTTTATATTATAATCATAGAATTTATATTAATTCTTTTGAAGTCTATGGTAATATCATATTTAAACATATAATGAAAGTCATAAATAACTTGAAATAATAACTGAAACTTGTGCAACTGGAGTGGGTGGAAACAACCTTTTAAAGACTATGTCATTTTCTGAAGTCTCTTGAAGGTGAGGTAAACATAATATAGCACATGGCCATGTTATGTGCAAGGTAGGTTTCATCAAGAACAGAGACTTTGCCCTGATGTCATAGGCATTTGTGTTACATGATAGTATAATGATATCTGGAATACATTTTCTTGACCTGAATTCCAGATTTTTTTTTGTAGGGGGTGGGGGTGGGGTAAAGGACAGGTTCAAAGCCTGTTGGTGGCACAGTCTAAACTTTTATATATTAATAAACAATACTAAACAAAATTCAATAAGGATATGTACTTAATCCTTCAAGATTTAAACTTTTATATATGACTAAGGTAAGGAATAATGCAGAAGGCATCATCTATAATGTAGACATTAGAGGAAATCTCTGAAATTCTATCAAAATTTTAACATTTTTTCCTATTATGCCATGGAACTGGTTTTATCATGTGGAATGGAATATGCCAAAATTCTTGAAATATCACAATGAATTTTCATTTCGCTCCTTATCTCAACTGGATTTAAGCTCAGAATGTTCATTTAACACCCTGGACTGAGTCTCATTCAAAAGGCATGTTTTAATTATAAAAGAGAAAGTTAAAATCATTTTATGTTTTAAAGGATTTTGTTAAAACTCTGTAAACATTAAATGACTTTCATGGAAAAGAAAACCTGATATGGTCATGGAAACTGTCAATAAGCTCATCAGACAATTGGCTCAATGGACTTAAAATTTCCCATAAAAGCAGTAATAATGAAATGAATAAATTCACTGAAATCTGATATTACAGCCAAAGGATTCCCTAAATGCATGGCATAACTACAAAGCACTGTAAAGGCTTCAGCCATTAAATAGCCCAATTTAAACCCAAATCTTAGCCAGTTCAGTTATATATTGATTGTTTCTACAGAAGCATGACTAGTACTACAAGCATGTTAATAAAAGACAGAAATAGGACATAAGATTCAAGGGCTGAATGAGACGGAAACTAATAAAATTACAACAGTCTAATGACCAGCTGCAGTCACTCACCATTATTACTATGGATTAGCTGTAAAACCAAGGGTCGCCTGGTAACAATCCCTGATCCTCTCGGCAGAAAATCCCTGAAAATTCAGAGAAAACAACATTTGTTATTCTGTCTGTTGAATGTGTAATACAGTGGAACCTTTAATCATGTCCAACCCTTTATACAGAAAATAGAACATCTCTGAACTATGAATAATAATTCAAAATCCCTGAACACACAAAGGAGATATCATTATTCTGTATGTTTACATGCAATATTCAGAGAAACCTTTCAGCAGGGCCACCCCCACCTCTCATTTGGGCCTCCTTTGACTATTCTTAAAAATATGGATCATACCACCTGTAAACAACTTATTTCAGCCCCTGGGACATCAACAACAAACATTTTACCCCATATCCATTTAAAACGTCTTCAAGTCAAAAGAGGGAATATTGTGGATGGCCTGGATTTATAAATCTTTTACAAGCCAGTTCTGCTAGTCAGTGAAACTTGTAAACATAATTCAACCCCTGTCGGATGATCATTAATTACATTTTTACTGTGTTTTATTACAGTAAAGGTGATGTAAGAAATATTAAAATAAAGGAATAAAAATATATCAATACACATCCACCATGCAATATGCAAAAATCTTAAAATACTTTTATTCATGGACTTTACTGTTTTTTAAACAGACATGTGTACGTTCCTTATTACATCTTACACACATCACTTTCAAATTAAACTTAAATTTTAAAATGTTTAAATTGTAAAAGTGTATGAATATAAGTCTGTTTTTGCATTTGTGGAGAAGAAGTTGCTCAGTTACAATATTATTGTTGCCTTTTGTTCCTCAGACCAATATTCACTGGAAAAAAGAGCCCCAAAGAAGAGCATCCCTGATCCTAACATGCTATAGAACTCCCCTGCTTTGAAAATGATACATTGATAGCCTTTTTTATAATTAGATCTTTTATTTAAAGCTTTCTAGATAAATGTGCCACACACCAATATTCCCCAGATAAAATGGTTCTGTGATTTACCATGTCTGCCCTCAATAAATGACCATCAGAAACACCTATGGACATCATACGAGACACAAGAAGACAGGAGTATTGATCTAAAGAGTCAGTCTTTACATCGCAGGACCATATTCTGTCTTATGCAGTGTTAGCCATCACAGCACATCGGCAATAACTAAACCTTGACAAAGCCATCAGAGCATTACTTATGAAGACACCAGAATGTTATAATATGAAAAGTATGGATTTAAGGGATTTAAGTTGCAAATTAAATTCCAAACAATATTTTTTAGTTATATATGATAAATCATTGCTCATGATGTTTTTATGCATAACATGATAAGGATTAATATTGCTCATGCGATTATCTGCCTGAAGCTTCTGTGATAGGTTTGGTATTCATATCAGTTTAAGATAAATGAACCATGCTGAATTACAGTTTTGTTTCAGGAATATTTAACACATGGCCCAAATATCAGAGAGCCCCAGAACATCATTTTTTTTAATAGAGACATTAAAATTAATGTAAGCATTTGAACTTACATTGATTTAAAAGTCTTAAATGGCCAAAGTAACAAATATAAAGTAATAGTAGATATAGTTTAGAATATAGTTTAGGTAACAGCTGTACCTATATTTATTCACTGTCACTGTGTTTTCTCAATACAACAATAGAGCATACAAAGCATCTTGTGAACCATATCCATGCACAGTATCAATTCGTATTGATTTGTTGGTAAATTTATTAACCCCTTTTGCTTGTATGACTATTTTCTAACACAAAACTACCTATGGAACTCCTGCCTTAAAAACTGTCTGAATTATATAATCTCCTTTCATAATTGTTTTGTAATACTAATAGCTAACAAGGCTGCTATGCCTGAGAGGAATAACAGACTGAAGATGTCCTCAAACTGAATAGCTGACCAGTGTTTAAACAGTAATTAACAACACATGGGGCTCAAAGGAACAAAGTATTGATTTAAAGTGCCACACAAGACATCACTGGGTCACAGTTTGTCTGGTTTGGGTGTTCGGCATCACATACAGGCAGCAGTAACTTTGCCCTGACAAACATGTCTGCGCCCACAGCATTCCAACCCACGGTGAGCCACTGGTCTATAAAATGGCCAGTCATGTAAGCTTCGCAAAATCGTGCATATAACAGTCTCGGATCAATAGACTGGTCAACATGTACAGCTGGATGATCAATGTGAAGGGCCTGAAGCATTCTCACTCAGATGATCCACAGCTTTCAAATGAACCAATTTGTACTTAGTTGGACTCCATAAATATGTATACTGTGGTTGCCTTTATATCGGCGGGGCTGAATTTTCGCAGTTTTGTATTTTTAAAAGTATCACAGGGTGCCTTTTTCGCGCTCTATCATTAGTCTAGTAGTGTATTTTATTATAAAATATGAAACTATGAACTGTAATGACAAAATTATTTCATAAACCGCTGATTTCATGGTTATCCTAGTCTACTATTTCTCTGTCCGGATATCGCATGTTCGAACGGTCATGAACGGCTGAGCCAACACGTGCGGGAAGCATTGACCCCGCTGGCTGTAATTAGTTCAGGGCCAAGGCTCATTCAAAACAACTCACATTCCACTATTCTATGGCACTTTGGCCCCATAATGAACTGTGACCTTTCAAATATATTCAAAATTCACGTCATCACTAGCCAAGCAAACATCATTTGGAGCGTCATGATTTCAGTAGCGACAGAATTAATCCATTATACAGTAACAAGGTGGCGCTACCTTAGCGGCTACGTTCACTACTTTAGTGGCAAATTTTATTTATTAACAATTACTAAATACGGCACAATGTGAAAGAGTACCTTCTATTCAATATTGATTTTAAGGCGCGAAGCGTGCCCACTGGGTCAGCACATCCCTGCAAAGGGTCACTGTTTTTTTAATCTAAGCAAACCGATATTTTTTTTAAATGGGCCCTGTTTTTAATTCTCCCTGAACAACTTAAATTATATGCAGGAGGCTCAATGGACATCACCGCGTAGCTGAAGATTAATCTCAACTGTCGCCAACTATAACTAGAATACGGGTAGTCGACAAGCGACTACTTGTATCCGCCTAAATCAGAGTGGAACGGGTGAAGTGTTGCATATCAGCATGGATGTCTGCAGCCAAATTGTGTATGTAGGTTGTGCTACCTACCAAAAAATCCAGAAAGCGGTCCAAGTTGTATACATATGCAAAATTTAAGGCAGATAAGTCAAACCACTATATTGTATATGAGTGATTTTTGCCCTTGGCAGACAAACAGATGGACGCTGTGCAAAAAAGGGTTGCAGGTGGCGCCACCAGTTAAGCGTATGATAAAGAGCTTTGTGAGAACTATACACATGCAAAATTTTGGCCCAATTGGTCAAACAGTTCCCTAGATATGAGCTTGGATGTCTGCAGCGTAAACTTGATTGTAGGTGGCGCCACCTGTCATAAAATCAGAAAAGCTATCCAGGATGTATAAGCATGCAGAATTTCAGGTGAATTAGTCAAACCACTGCAGAGATATGAGTGATTTTAACCCAAGGCAGACGAACAGCTGGACACTGTGCAAACATGGTTGCAGGTGGCGCCACCATTTTTTGTGTATGTTATAAAGCTCTCCAAGGGCTACATTTGTGCAAAAAAATTTTCCTGATCAATCAAACGGTTCCTGAGATATGAGCTTGGATGTCTGCAGCGTAAACATAAATGTAGGTGGCGCCACCTGTCATAAAATCAGAAAAGCTATCCAGGATGTATACGCATGCCAAATTTCAGGTGAATTAGTCAAGTCACTGCAGAGATATGAGTGATTTTAACCCAAGGCAGACAAACAGATGGACACTGTACAAACATGGTTGCAGGTAGCGGCACCATTTTTGGTGTATGTTATAAAGCTCTCCAAGGGCTACATTTGTGCAAAAGAATTTTCCTGATCGGTCAAACGGTTCCCGAGATATGAGCTTGGATGTCTGCAGCGTAAACGTGAATGTAGGTGGCGCCACCTGTCATAAAATCAGATAAGCTATCCAGGATGTATACGCATGCCAAATTTCAGGTGAATTAGTCAAGTCACTGCAGAGATATGAGTGATTTTAACCCAAGGCAGACGAACAGATGGACACTGTGCAAACATGGTTGCAGGTGGCGCCACCATTTTTGGTGTATGTTATAAAGCTCTCCAAGGGCTACATTTGTGCAAAAGAATTTTCCTGATCGGTCAAACGGTTCCCGAGATATGAGCTTGGATGTCTGCAGCGTCAACGTGAATGTAGGTGGCGCCACCTGTCATAAAATCAGAAAAGCTATCCAGGATGTTTGCGCATGCCGAATTTCAGGTGAATTAGTCAAGTCACTGCAGAGATATGAGTGATTTTAACCCAAGGCAGACGAACAGATGGACACTGTGCAAACATGGTTGCAGGTGGCGCCACCATTTTTGGTGTATGTTATAAAGCTCTCTGAGGGCTACATTTGTGCAAAAAAATTTTCCTGATCAGTCAAACGGTTCCCGAGATATGTGGGTTTATGTGTGGAAACAGACGCACAAACGGACGCAGAGCGCAGAGGAAAGGTCAGAGGTCAAAACAAAATCGGGGCGCAGCAGTTCACATGTGACCCGAACATAATCCCGGGTTTCGGAAAATTCCGCCCAGCGGTTACGGAGGAGTTCTCCGGACACCTACGCGGCGGCGGCGGCGGCGGCGGCGGCGGCGGCGGCGGCGGCGACCAGCTGAAAACATAGTATCCGCAAAACTCTGTTTTGGCGGATACAATTATAACGGCAGCTTCTGAAATTAACGATCATGGCATGGTACATATACATTCAAAACTGCATGGTTTCAATTTCGCGGTCAGAGAGCAACCGTGAATATCGCGAATTTGAAACCACTGCGAATAAGAAGACAACCACAGTAGTCCTCAAGAATAGGTACGGATGCAGATACAAATACAGAAACAGCAATAGCAGTTATAGCACACCTACCCAGCAATCCCAAGTATGTTTCTGTACAAGGAATGTACATGTCTCATAAATATGAAGATACACCGTTAGGGTATAAAATATACTGCAATGTCAGTATTTCTCCATAATAATATAATATAATATAACTCATAATAATACAGGTTTGTATCGGAATCTGGCAGCATGCATGGATCTGATATATGTTTATTGACACACTGTCCAATTAAACTGTACACATTACTATACATGTTGATGTAATGTGATCACTCCTGAAGGTTACAGAACATTTAAATTTGTTTTAAATATATTGCAAATGATGCAAATCAAAATACATTTTTAGTTTTTTTACACTTCTTTTATTTAATGAACCATACAGAGGTGATGGGCACTGAGCTAGTCTGGAGGATTATAGAATTTTTTAATACAAGCACTACATCCCTTTACAGCACTTGGCTTGACACAATCTCACTTTACACATATCCAGTATGGTATTGCCAATTGAGCTTATAAATACACTGAGTCATCTAATAACCTAAGTATGACTGTGGCCTTACATATAACTTGTTTCATGTAATACCTCTTCCTATACAATAACAGCCACAATATTTTTTGTTAATCAGTCATAATAAAAGGTTCCTGTTGTGTCCTGCATATTCTGTCTCAGTCTGGGCAGGACATTGTTTCATATGATTATACTGCACATCTGCGGGTGGGTATATACAACCATGCCCTCTTGATTTTACCAATTAATTTGGCTCATCATTTAATATACATGCTGGATTTTTTCTATTATGTACAAGAAAAAGTACAGGGTTTAATGATCCAAGTCTATGAAGTAAATGTACTTGTTATTTTTAGCTGTTTTAGTAATGGTCTAATTCTTTACATATTAATAATCATAATTTTCTACATGAATATGAAATAGTTGTTTTAAGCTTTTGTTATTTTGGTGGATGCATAAACATACTGCTTCTTATGTAACCCAGGAGCTGACTGAGTATTTTGCTCAACATATATAAGGGTCCCATATTCAACAAAATGGGCAGGGACACCATATTATCACGTTTAATATATGATAAACTTGCTTCTTGGAAACTTCCATGTAAAAAGATTAGGGAAATCCCTGCCAACCTAAACTGATATGAACACACAGGCATGCCACTGTTCCCTCATGTAGTACCTGGCTGTGCATAATTCACAGCCTTTCATCTCAAGTCCAATAGCAGCCTCACCAGCAATGTCCCGAGTTAAGGCTGATGGATGTCAATTGCCACATTTATCGAACATGTAGAATCAGGTTCTGGCCAGGACCTCTAAGTGTATCAACAGACAGACACAGCAAAACACAGTCATTCCCCTAAGTTAGTTTGTACATGTTTAATTCAGTATGATACCCACAATTTTATTGGGAAAAAGGGGTAAAATGGAAAGCAAGAATCCTCGAAAACCGGAGTTCCCCCGCGTCCCATTCCGGTCGGAAAAATAATGATCACTGACCAGGTCTTCAAGGTTAATATACCGGTGTATGAATTTCTGAAGCGACTGGAGGATTGTCCACGTTGCGTCTCGATTAGGTTATAAGTGTATATGGATGGTATGATTTTTAGGATTCATGTAATGGAGAAGTAGGATGCAGATAAAAATAAGTGGCAAAATTAAGATACAAGCAGCTGGACATAAAAATGTTTGCAGTTCACAGAAGTGTTGTGCCTCAGAGAGATGCGTGAGTTATACTACAGTCGAGCCAAACCACTCCAAAATCTATATCTTCTTTTAATTCTTGAATAAAAAAGGACCAACAATCCTCTCAATTAATACATATCCCCAACCCCTGTAAAAAGCCCGGTATACCGGGTTTATCTTCTAATAAATATAACATGGACACAAAAGTATTTGGACTCGAATGACATTGTTTTCCCAAAAATAATATGTGACTGAAAAATTATGTACAATCATTTTCTGGATAAAGTTTCAGGCAAAGAAGGGTTTCTGTATTATTACATTTAACAGAACCAGGGTTCAACGGTTGGCATATTCTTCCCAGTGAGGAGGGAAAGGAAGAAATACCCTCTTCCTTCCAGGAAGATATTCTCTTTTAACTTCACAGCCCTACTCAATGGCTTTGGAGGTGACTGAGGCTGCAGTGCTTTTGCAGACCATTTTCTCATGAATTAAAAATTAATAACCAGCAAAACTGGATTTGTAGTCAAGCATTACAGGAAAGCCATCTGCCAAAGAATACCCTATCACTTCCATCAAAGTGTGTGATTCAAATATGCTGCATACCACATACGTATTAATAGAATCACTCCAAGAGAATATCATGTGCCAGATCTGGAGAGGCAGCAAAATCCTATATACAGCATATGCATATAAAGGATGCCATCTTAAGAATGTTTATCATTTAATCATACTAACACATGTTATCACTGTCATGACTCAATGCTGCCAGCGGTATCATATCACATTTGTCCTGGTTTATTTATAGTTTTCACCACAGAAGGTGATTCAGCTGATCAAAGGGCAAGTGTTAAACAGCTTGATTGTGTAGAACAGAGCTGGTTCTTACTGACAGTGTCATTCATTAAAACAGTCTTGACCCAATTATTTTTTTTTAAGGATAGGTCAATGGCCTGTTGTTTATGAAATACAGACGGATGAAGGTGACCATATAACAATGAAGATACATATTCGTGAAGCCTTAGAACTGGATTTCACATTTCAGAAGTGGATCCAGGGGAAGGGTCCAGGGGTTCTGGACCTCGACCCCCTTTTTCAGCCACCACAACATATTGAAAGGGATTCAGACCAATTCTTGCTGCCTGGACCCCACATCTTCAAATCTTGGGGACCTGTTTTAAAGTTATGTCTTAGTCTGCCTGGGCTTGACTCATCCTTTTCCTATGTTTTTGGATCTGTCCCTGCATTTTAAATGCACAGTGTTACAAACAAAACAGAATTCACAAAGCGGTGACAGGACATCAGAATAATTCTCTGAGGGACTAATCAATCATCCCCAATAGGTACCCCCCACATGGGAAAGGCTTGCATTCCTTAGAATGCAAATTTCTGATCTATATTAATTCAAAAGTTTACCAGACAAATCAATTTGCCAAGACTTTTCCTTAACGTAAACATTCAGCAAGAGTTCAAACTGAGAAAACACCAATCCATTACTTGAAAACTAGTAAAGTCAGACTGACAAATAAGCTTTCATCTAACAGCTTGCTATAAAGGTGCTCTTAATCCTCATGTCAATTTAAAATATGAACTGTATTAACTTTTAAAGTTTTCAGGATCAGATGAAAATTTCAAATTATCTGTCAAAACTCAGAAAACACAACCCAAAATATCATTTCTTTAAGCACTAGCAAACCCAGATGGACAAAATGATATTTAATTTTTACAATTTGCTTTGAGGTGCTGTATTTTCATATGTAGATTCAAGGAACCTCCATAAAATACCTAAAATATAAAATGAGCAAACTTTTCAGCAGGAGAAGAAATTTTCAAATGCAACAAGAACACTCACTGCAAGGGTGCCCATTGTGTGTCTTGTGCCCTTTGACCTCATTTAAATATGAATGAATTTTGCCAGGAATTTAATTCAGGGGAGAAACTCTATTGGTTAATATTTCATGACTTTCATGAAATCCATCATATTTTTAGTACCGGTAGGTCATCAGTAACCTACCAAATTCTGGAGACCTTTGACCTCATTAAATATGTATAGATTTTACCAGATATCAAACTTAGGCAAGATCTTATATTAGTTAACATTTCTGTTGAGTTTCATCAAAATCAATCATATTCCTGGTAATTTATTGCACCTAAACCACTAAGTAGGATGGTGTCCTCTGACCTCATTAAATATGTGTGGATATGCTTATAATTGAACTTTCGCGAGATAATCTACTGATGTTAAAAGTTATGGTGACTTTCACTAAAATCTGTCAAATTCTATGTCAGTTATCATGGCGACCCTAAAAGTTAACTGACAGATGGACAGACTGCAGGTATACCACGATACATCCCTTCACAGACAAGCGCATATTAAAAATATATACCGGTAATCAAACATCAAAATACATAAGTGTGCCAGGCATCTAGTAAGTTGCTGTCTGCTAATGAGAGGGTCCTAAAGTCTGAAGATATATTTTCACTATCTGGGGAACAGAAAATTATGTAAAATTCTAAATTCATATGACAAGAAAATTAAATTTTCATTCCAACATGCAGTAACTTAACCACAAATCAAAATACAGTAGTTAACATAAAATAGTACACTTCGATAGATCAAACTGATATTTCCCATTCATACGGTGACCAAGCCATGTAAGTATAATTTCAATTTTCTCAGATTTCAGGCAGTATTTTTCTGTTCCCTGAGGTCTATGCCAACTGGAATAACTGGAGAGGATTCAGGTCAGCTTTTAGTAATGAGTTTCAGGAAATCAATACAAACCCTGGAAGTTCTAGGTCTGCAGGCACCACATTGAAGGTGGCTAAAGAGCAAACCGACGAAGGCGGACCCAGGCAGGGCATGTGTCTGTATATATATCTCCCTTCCCGGCTATTGCTACAGATCAATACTTTGTATTTTCCTTGTACAATACTCCTATTGAATCAATACAAGTACTCCTCACATGGGATTATGAGTGATACTAACTTACTACAAATTGTTTATTTTTGTGTTTTAGATTGTATTCTGTAAATTGTTTTGTGATCTGCGATTACCAATATCCTTGTATTCCTTTTGAATTGATATTTATAAGCACTGTTTAACTGTAAACACCATAAAGCCCTTAGAACTATTGGTGCTGTGGATCTTGTTTTGTGGTAAAATTCTCAGTTTCTAATTCAGAAATTTAACCTGCCAAGATCAATACATCAATTGTATTTTCCATTTACTCTTACTGCTACTGAAATAATACAGTTACAAATACTCTTTTGAAACATTACAAAACAAACCCCCTGGTACTCACTGGGATTTACTATTTTGAGATAAAACACTATTCTAAGATCTTAGAGTTTGGGATTTTAATCTGCTTTGGTCAATACAATGCATTTCTATTCTTGTATTCCTATTCAAATAATAGGACTGCTCTGAGACCTTATCAAGCTCCTCAGTGATTCTTATACCAAATAATATCACAATTTTAGGATAAGTTCTCAGATATCTGGATGGAGTATCTGTTAGCACACATAGGATTTTATGCATATGAACAGAACTGATTTTTTTTTTCAAATTTATATACAATTGCATAATATCACACAAAAATTTTGTGGTTAAGTTCTAAATTAATGGATTCCATAACGAAACCTGATCAGATAAGTGCAGTGTGCATTTATTTGAATTTTCCGAAAAATTTTTTTTAAAAAAGTATGGATTGAATCAAACTCTGTAAGATTAGATGGACATAACTAAATCTTTCCTGCAAAACACGCTCTAACAATCTAATAACAGTAATATACATACAGTGCTAGAGCTGTAAACTGTAAACAAGACTGCGGCCATCAAGATGCATCAGCACCATTTCCCAACTTAACTGTATTTTCAAACATTTGTGAAGAATAAATTCAGATTCAGGTGACAGCATAGACTCTCTTTCAGAGAATTTTGCAGTTAAGTTCTAAATTAATGGATTCCATAACGAAACCTGATCAGATAAGTGCAGTGTGCATTAGATGATCTTTCTGAACATTACGGAGCATGATTGTTGAGAGCTCTTTTTGCAAATGATATCAAATATCATATTTGTAGTTAAAGTGTTGTATTTCAGGACCAACTTCTTATGCCAAGCTCCAGGTAAAGTTCAATGTGTCAAAACCAATTATCATAAATGAAACCAAAACCAGTCTGAATGAAAAGTTATGATGTAAATATGTTACCAGTATGTTCTGAATCTCGGTATTCACTAATCCACTGTATTCAATTATTTTTGCTTGCCGGAATCAAAGATTTCGGCAAGCATATTACTCAGTTGCGTATGTCTGTTTGTCTGTTTGTCTGTTTGTTTGTTTGTCACCACTCTCCTGGCCACAATCACCTTGAAACTTACAGGGATGATGAAAAACATAATGTCTAGGTGCCCTATTGTTTTTGGTTAAAATAGGTCAAAGGTCAAAGGTCAAGGTCACGACAGGTATGGTTAATGGTTTTTGCACTATAACTTCGCCATAAATAGGCTTATCCACTTCTGCAATAGCTCATTTTTTTCGTCATCACCTGGCCTGTCATCTGATGTGTAGCTGACTCAAATTTGAAGTAACCATGGTAACAAATTTTTGGGGAAAAGTCATGATATTCGAAAATAAGGGGTCTAATTTTTGTAACTTTGTCAGTTTTAAAGCTAGAGTGATCTAGTTTTTTGCATCAGGTAGCATTCAACTAGTACTACAAGATTTTATAAAAAGTCTTGCAGTATCTCGAAAAATATCTCGTGAATAGAGATATTTCGAGATTTCATTCATCTTGCGCCGAAGGCCACATTATTGCAGGAATCTTTTTGAAACTGACATATCATAAGTCCTACACTAGTATCTCGAAATGTTTTTTTCATTTTTTGAATATGGCTGCTAGGGGGCGCTGCACACGAACCTCACACAGATATCATTACATTGGCCATATCTCTAAAACCCAAAGCCTCAATTACATAAACTATAGCTTATTTTTTCCCTCTGAGTCTTCTCCATAAACTGATGATGTCATCTGGTCTCAATGTTGTGTCACTTTGTCATTGTGTCCGTCTGTTTGTCAGTTGTCCTGAAATTCGACTGCTTGCTCTTGCGTCTCACATATAGCATTCTACAGGCTACAGTTTTGAAAGAATCCTTTTGAAACTATTACATCTTAAGTCTTACACTAATATCTCGAAACCAATTTTCCATTTTCGGGATATGGCCGCTAGGGGGCGCTGAACTCGAACCTCTCCCAACATATCATGCTTTGGCAATATCTCCAAAACTATAAACCTCAGTTACATAGACTGTAGCTTTTTTCTTCCTTTGAGTCGTCTCCATAATCTGGAGTAGTCATCTGGACTCAGTCTTGAGTCACTTTGTCAGTGTGTCCGTCTGTTTGTCAGTTGTCCTCAAATTCGCCTACTTGCTGGTTCTTGTTTGTTTGTTTGTTTGTCACCACTCTCCTGGCCACAATTTTGCCACAATAACCTTGAAACTTACAGGGATGTTGGAAAACATAATTTCTAGGTGCCCCATTGTTTTTGGTTAAAGTAGGTCAAAGGTCAAGGTCAAGGTCGTCAAAACTTCTCAAAACGTTTTTTTCTTCATATCTTTGTGACTATTAGTCGTATCTACTTCAACAATAGCTCATTTTAATCGTCATTCCAAGGCCTGTCATCTGGTGTGTAGCTGACTCAAATTTGCCGTAACCATGGTTACAATTTTTTGGGGAAAAGTCATGATATTCGAAAATAAGGGATCTTATTTTTCTAACTTTGTCAGTTTTAAAGCTAGAGTGATCTAGTTTTTTGCATCAGGTAGCTCTCAACTAGTACTACAAGATTTTATTACAAGTCTTGCAGTATCTCGTAAAATATCTCGTGAATAGAGATATTTCGAGATTTCATTCATCTTGCGCCAACGGCCACATTATTGCAGGAATCTTTTTGAAACTGACATATCATAAGTCCTACACTAGTATCTCGAAATTGTTTTTTCATTTTTTGAATATGTCTGCTAGGGGGCGCTGCACACGACCCTCACACAGATATCATTACATTGGCCATATCTCTAAAACCCAAAGCCTCAATTACATAAACTATAGCTTATTTTTTCCCTCTGAGTCTTCTCCATAAACTGATAATGTCATCTGATCTCAATGTTGTGTCACTTTGTCATTGTGTCCGTCTGTTTGTCAGTTGTCCTGAAATTCGCCTGCTTGCTCTTGCGTCTCACATATAGCATTCTATAGGCCACAGTTTTGACGGAATCCTTTTGAAACTATTACATCTTATGTCTTACACTAATATCTAGAAATAAATTTTTCATTATAGGGATATGGCCACTAGTGGGCGCTGCACACGACCATCACACACATACCATTGTATTGGCCATATCTCTACACCCAAAACCTCAGTTACATAAACTTTAGCTTATTTTCTTCCTTTGAGTCTTCTCCTTAACCTGATTAAGGCATCTGGTTTCAATCTTCTGTCACTTTGTCAGTGTGTCCATCTGTTTGTCCGTTATCCTCAAAGTCGCCTGCCTGCTGGTTCTTACGCCTTACATATAGCATTCTACAGGCCACAGCTCTGACGGAATCCTTTTGAAACTGGGACATCTCATGTCATACACTGATAATACGAAACGCATTTGTCGTCTTCGAAATATGTCCGCCAGAGGGCACTACAGTCGAGCCTCCCAAGTATATCATTAATTCGCCATACCTCCAAAACTAAAAATCTAAATTACATAAATTATAACTCATTTTCTTCCTTTGAATCTTCTCCATAACTAGGTTAAGTCATCTGGTGTCAATCTTGTCTCACAAAGTCAGTATGTCTGTCTGTTCGTCTTTTGTTGTCAGCTTTGTCTGCTTGCCTGTTCTTTTGTCTCATATGTCATTCTACGGGCCACATATTCTCAGCAATGTCCCTGAGGGTCATTCCATTAATAGAAAACCAACAATATGTTCTGTCTCTCCGTCTGTGTTTCACTTCCGATTTCCGGCAAGCGTTCGACCTATGGTCGTCTAGTTTTTGGGTCAGTTTGACTATCCTTTAATGTGTTAAGATAGCACTTTATTCCTTTACATGTGCCAACTAAATACTGTAGATTCAGATAATATAGTGGGCTTAAAATTTTGTGGTTTTTGTACAAAACGCATATTGTGGGGTATTTGAATTCATGGAAAGACAAAGAAAACTTTAGGAAATTATGTTTATTAATACCTCCATTTGCGCAAGGTACACAGGTGGTTCGGCTTTGATGCTTATCACAAGGTGCGCCTGTACCACGGTCATTCGGGTTAGTGTTGAACAAACAAGCTCCGCCCGACCTAGTCTAACAAAGAATTAATCAGCTGTGACCGACACATGCGGGCCGATACATCGGCTATTAGTTATAACACCCGATCACACCACATAGACAGAAAACGTAAACCATCACTTAACCAGAGGAAAAATGAAACAGGACCGTCCACATGAAGGTTTTTAACGTTTTTTGTCTAATCTAGGCAGTAGTCACATATGGCGCCTGTAAATCCCTGACGGGGCGGTGAGACCAGACACGGTTTGTTCGTCATTCATCATGTCAACTATATTTGGAGATTACAAAGAAATAATTTGCATAATAGTATTCTGTGACGCTTACTTACGCTAAAATATATGTACAACTATCGGCAATATTCGGAAGAACTATCGCCTGCATATATTGTCAATGGCTCACTGTTATGCACGCAACTGTTGTCGCAATATTCTGAATAGGTGTTCTTTCGCGTCCTGCGGTAATCGCGGTAATGCAAAGAGTTTACACGGCTCTTGTCTTTAAGGCCGATAGGTAGCGTAAGTCTCGTTTAATCTCTATTGAAAGAAGGTTGAAAAGACCGGTTCCGAAAAAGCCATGCCTCGGTAGCTGTAGTTACGAACATTGGAACTTGTGTACCATTCTTGACGTGTTAGAACTACCTCTTTGCGCGACAGAAATGTGGTTCTGTTCTTGAATTTTTCACCCGAAATGTTGAGGAAATGAGGAAATTTGGGGATACGTTTTCAGTTTAAATTACACTTTGATATTGTTTTGTTGTAAACATATCAGGGGGCCGTGTTTGTTCGATGTTAGGGGAAATAATTTGATTAACAAAAAGAATATTGATAAATCCCATATTTTAATAGTAATTTACGAAAAAGCAATTCGGTGCATTTAATAAATGTATCAAAGACAATCATAAAACAGTAGTAAACAATTTTTGTATCTTTATTGAAAATCAGCCAGCGGTAACAATTATATATATAAAGTCGACCACCAGCTACCGTTAGGAATCTGTATATTCTCTGACCGTGTGATTTTTTTATCGTGGGAATCATGAATTCGTGGATTATCTTGATCCACGAAAACCACGAAAATAAAATCCCAACTAATATTTCTGATTCTACAGTATTTTGTATTCATATTTAGATAATCTTAAAAAAGTATGGACTGAACCAAACTGTGCCAGATAAGATGTAACCAAATCTTTCCTGCAAAATACGGTCTGACAATCTAATATACATAGAGTGCTAGCACTGTAAAAGAGACCGCAGCCATCAAAATGCATTAGCACCATTACCCAACTTTTTTGTATTTTCAAACATTTGTGAAGAAAAAATTCAGATTCAGGTGACTGCATTTATTCTTTTAATCTAGTTAATGACTATAACCTATAAACGAAAGAAGTTACTTTTATTTCAGGAGAAAGTTAGTAATACTTGCCAGCAAGTATATTTGTACTACTGATGAGGACACTTAAGGAGACTATACGAGTCTTTTAAGATGATATCTGATGATAGCAGGTTAACACTGACTGGTTTAACTGGATACAGATTAATTTATTAAAATATACATGAAGAACTGAATAAATATATTTTCCTTTTACAGGTTATCCAATATTCCATACTGATTTAATTATTATTTTATCATAGAGACAAGATATGAGAGATTTTACAGACTCACTAATTTAAAGGCACCATTGGCTGCTCTGCATCCTTGGAACCTGTCTATCATAGGATTCTGTCAGCATTATTAACCCACATGGTCTCTGATGTGTTCCACAGAGGGCCTGGCAGATTTCCAATACATCTGCCTAACTTGATAATATGATTGGGGATTTGAGCACAGGGTCAGTGCTGCCCGAGTCCAAACATAACAAAAGGCTATTTACAAGTGTATTTGGAGAAACTGAACAGCAAAAATTAGAATTCATTTAATCTTACATTATACAGAACGTCCCATTACAATATCAATATTTGTTGGACAGACCCATTAATTCCTTGAACAGGAATGGTACAACTACATTCACTTTCTCTTCTGTGCCAGGTTTGACATACTTTTACTGGTGTATGACTAAGGCTGTCTGACACACCCAGCTTATCATGTGTTTGTTACCAAAGCTTAATAAATTTTAAATGTGGGTCATGTTAACAGACAATGATTTCTATCAATGCTACCCACTCTGGTAATGGTATTGAGTATTCTGTTAAACGTTAATATAAGGAGTTCATTACTGTTCCTAATGACTGTTTTTGTTTCAATCAAACACTAGCACATCTGATGAAAAAGGTATTATGTAAGTTTATCATTTAATTTGTATATGAAGAAATCATTATACCACCCTTATATATCTGTTTATAAATATTTTTTTAATAATCAGATAAAGTCATTTGAATGTTACACAATTACAAGGAAAGTAAACCAGTAAATCAGAATTAAACACTGCATATGCCATGGTAAAAATGTGCTTATTTCACAATCAGTCGTGGTTGTGTGATTCATTACACAGTCACTTTTACTATGATGTCAATGGCATGTTTTTAAAAATATCTGTATATATCTGCATATTCATATCCTGTCAAATATTCACGTCTTATTACTTAAAAAAAGGTTTAATTACTATGTTAACAAACTGATAATTGTCCAAGTTATTCAGTTCAATCTGATTCACAAGGTGATGATGTTGAAACAAACATATTCTAGTCACCTCAAACAAGGAGGTTCTGTTTTCATCCACATTTGTTTAACTGAGGATACACAGGTAACATTAAAATAAAACTAAATTCCATTAAATTCATGACCTAGAAAACCACACAGCAGATTCCATACAGGTCTCTGTTAAGGCAAAACAATGATACCTAGTGGATATGGGCCTTACCATGCATCCACATAAAAAATTTAGGGGTTTCCCTTGTCCATGATCTACTCCTACTTACTGCCTGAGTGACAATTGAAAGTGATATTCCCTCTAGATACAGATGTTCCAAAGATGAATGCTCCCACAGTCCTAACACCTGTACATAATATTCTACACATAGGTAATATCATGTTGTAATTAAGGCTTATTAAGCTTACCAATAAGTACTTATTAATATCAGTAACACAAATATTAGACTTCATAGTGATACCTGAAGTAAGGCCAAGAAAACCAGGCTTCCCTGAATGTGATGATAAAACTACCTGTTAACCTACATATGTGTAACCATTGTGAGTCATACACAGATAACAGGGCCTCCCCTTGCTAAATATCAAGAAATGACTTCAACAGGAACATACTGATACATCATTATTAACTTAATTTTCTTTCTAGAACTACATAAGTTGTTTAGCAAATGAAGTCCATGCACAAACACACAATGAGTCAAAAAGGCATACACACTACAGAGCTTGATGTGTAACAGGAAACTATGACTGGGGGAGGGTAATATCATCAGACAATCTGGCAGGCAAAACAATGTGTATCACAATAATTTTTTAACAAAACTTTATTTTTGTTCAATATTTTAAGAAGATGACTATTACATGAGCTGTACATTATGTGGCACTATTCATTGGACATATCAAGCCTGATTTAGTTAATTAATAAGTTGATTAAATAGGTTCAATACAGCCAAACAAGGCAATTTACCTTTAATGTGACACTGATGGAGCCATACTGTCGCAAAGTTACAATTAAGTACAAAACCATGAATATCTTGCTTTAACAATAATTTATTATTTTATATTAATAATCCTTATCAATTCATTTACTTTGTGCTACAATGGTATATTGTCATGATGATCTTAGCCTGTATCACAATTTATATTGACTCTTAATACCACAGTGCGGTTATTACGGGCAAAACCCACAGTACAGTATGAGGTATAGTATGAAGGACTGAGGGTTGAAATAGTTTTTAAATGCAAACAGGACCTGCATATGAAACATTCCAAGGACTAACCTGCCAAAACATAACCAGCCCTTCAATAAAATGATAACTTTTGGTAATTACAGACTATTAACCATAAAACAGTTATTTACAATTACACTGCCAAAGATCAGTGATGACACATCAAAATATAAAACATTCCTGTGTGGTCATATATTTATTTTTAAAATAGCTCATACATGATAGGTTAATTATAGTGAAAAGGACACTTAGGATAAGATTTTACACCATCACATTTTATAACAATTAAAAGCCACCCATGAAGAGATACCATCTTTGAGAAGAGTCAGATGACTGACAGCCTCTGATGACAGGACTGATGTTTCTTGTATGAGCTACAGATCCCACAACTGACATATATGAGGCTCATTTATCATAATAATTCTCAAAATAAACCAGAATGAAGCAAATTAATAATTAAGTTGTTTGTAATCATACACTGCTGTTACAACATTATGCAAGATCTCTTATTTATCATATTCTCCAAGAATGTCTGTCTCATTTTGTTCATGTTTTTTTGTGTGTGTGTACATGATATTTTAAATGGCAGGCCTTATTTCCACTCCCCGGGAGTTTGCTGTTTGCTTCAACAGTAGTATATGATTACAAAGAACTTAATTATTAATTTTCTTCATTAAGGAATGCTTATTTCCACTCCCCTTGAGGGTGTGAGGTAAGGGATGCTTATTTCCACTCCCCCTTATATTAAAGGCTGGTACAGTCTTAAGTATTTTATTAATTTGGTGTTCATTCTTTCTAGTTATCAACTGGTTATAAATGTAGTCTAAAATATTGGGTTTTTTTAAGCCTCTTTCATGTACTTCTATAGAAGCATTAGGTACACATAATTACACATTTAGTTTCTTTAATCAATAAGTTCTTTTCATTTGTAATTTTGAAATGCATTTCATTTAAATGCAATAATTATATTATTAAAGTTAAAAAGATTTATGATTTGCAGAGTAACACCAGAAACTTAAATTACATTTATCTTTTCCAACAAATTTTCAAAGTCAAATTTTGTTGAACTAGTTGGAAATTTGTATGTTGATCATAAGAAAGTTATACCTTAAAGTAGCATAAGAAGGGTGAGGAATACTATAAGAAGGGTAGGGTTTAGACAACACTTGATTCCTGATTGAGTCCTTATCATTTAATGGTTGGCACCTCATCAGTGAGCCCTGGTTTTGTGTACATATGCTCACACTTGTGCTATCAATTCTTGGCACAGAACACCAGGTAAAGTCCACACAGTTAAACTGGACTGTCACCTGCTACCCTTGTAGGATGTTGTTCAGTACTTGACCATACCACAGATTTCATTTTGAACATTTTAATTGATGTTACTGTGGTGTCAAATAAGTAGATATTACAAGAACTTTGATTAATAGAAAACTTAAACTATAAATGCAAAAAAGAATGCTAAATGACTATTTTTACAGTAATACTATACCTGTAGATAGGCATCTCAAAGGTAAGACCAGTAACATAAATGTTTTTATTCAATATTATAATATTCTTCAATGTTATCCTATTAAGCTGTAAATGAATTTCTTTTATAACAAACACTGAACTATTCTGTCAAACATGAGGATTAGTAAAACCCAAGGGGGTGGAAATCAGCACTTCTATTTTAAATAGCTATGTTTACTTATGCATGATTATTTCTGTCATGTTTTGTGGAGGGATGGGTTTGATGGCATCAGAAAATAAATTTCTCAAAGACTGGACCCAAGCTTATAGCCTGTATGGGTTGGGATGATATCATTTTTCTATACCATGATAATGAAATAGAATTTATTGCGATATATCGTGGTATGGCAATAATAGTATCTGGCAAGAGTACAATAGCATTTGTCATCATATCACTAATGTCAGTGCTACCTGCCATGTCGGACTACTTTTAAGCAGGCAATTCGCAAGTTTTCAGTGAATGTGATTCTGTCAGTTTGTTCACCAATGTCACTTTGAACATAACCATGTTAAAATAAATGTTATCCTTGAAAATATATGATTTTCTGAACACAGAACCCTGGTGATGTCATTATATTTTGGTATTAACCCTAAAAGGGCATGTATGTATTCCAAAACTGTGGACAAATAAGCATATCATTATATCACAATAACAGGGAAGTTAACGATATAATTATTGCAGCTGTCATATATAAAGATAATCCCAGTTATCAGTTATCGTCCCAACCCTAACCCTGGGTATTTTTTGGGGGAGGGGGAAGGGATCATTCTGCACTTTAAGAAGCATTGTGGCTACTGTGTTCTGGTGCAGAAATTCAATCACATAATTACCATGACACTATCAAATATTCGGTTAGACTTGAGGGATATAAGATTACTGTGGATTACAAGTGGAGATAATCTCTAGAGATTAAAAGCTGGAGTGGCATCTGCTGCATTAACCTTACAAAAAATTGTACCCTGATAATTGCTGATAAATTATTACCTTCAGAGAAAATGTTGTTTTAGCTGAATTTTTAAATCATTTGGGAATTACAACCTTAAGTCACAAAGAGTGTGTCACACTTCTCATAAAGAGTGTTCACATGAAATGTCCTGAGTATGATGTATTTGAAATTGAAGATCCTCTTATGAAACCACCAAGATATAAAAAGTGCAAGTTCAGTATGATGGTGTGAACGCAAAATATTTGATTATAATCTGTGCACTGGCTATGTAATCATTTGAGGCTCCAAATCACTAATACTATGGGTACTTACTGACATTACTACAGCTAGTATTTTGGCTTGCGTCTAAACTATCTATCTCAACTGTTAATATCCCCTCCCCTTCTGCAATAACCATACTTTTTTCAACAGGTGCTCAAGAAAGAAACCATTCTAAAGATATCACAGACGGTTTGGCCCAAGTTCTTTATTTACATCTGATGACATTCATAATGGAGTTGACAAACAACTCATTCCTTCAAGTATCTGTACGAAATACAGCGATAACAATTTGACAGGGTACTACGCCCCTCAAACTTCCGCATAATCGCTCAGTTAATAACATAACAATCCCGCAGCAAATTCAAGGTACACAACTGTCAAAGGCGGTGACAGGAACACGATGACACATTTAAATGAAAATTTAAACCATGAAAAAATTCTAAAATATAACAGCTTGTTAAGGAAACATATTAACTGTATATGCATGGTGTTGTTACTCGTAGTGCGACTGACAGAAGCGTTGTTATGGATAAAGTGTTCAGCTGAATGGCCGGAGGGAACTAACCTGCCGACGAAGTTCTCCAACACACTACTCTTCCCGGCGCTTTGGCTGCCAACCACGGCGATCTGGGGTAAATCTAAGGTTAAAGGGACTCCTAGAGATGCGAACGCATCCTGCAGTTTATTCACTACAGGAATGAGTTGCTCCATCCCCATATTTCCCGACATCTTGCCTGTATTGTCAGGTCGACTTCACGTATTTTGCACCCTGATCAATCCAAACATGGCGTGAACTGACCCAATGCGCAGGGGCAGTGCGAGTTTAGTGACGTAATAGAAACAGAGTCAAGGGCTGTTCTGCAAAAATTGATGTATAGGTGTCACGCTTGTGAAACTCACCAACTCCCAAAATCTGCATGGTTATTTAAAAGTTGGTAAAAAAAATGAATGAAAATATTTAATCATTTAAATGTAAATTATATTTTCGTTATTCTTCTTCGATATTATATACAAATGAGTTTTATTAAGAGAAATAATTAAGTGTTTATGAAAAACATTATTTTTACATGTTCTCTCATTCTGGCATGATTTCGAGTAACACCATGAATCAGCCTATCTGACGTGGCCTATATGTACCTTCAAATTGAAACCTCACGGGATTTCCGCTGATAAATTCTGGCTTTGGGTATGACTTCACACGAAATTCAAAGAAAAACATGACGCAGTGGGTGAATAATGAAGTAAAGTCACAGAAATGAATATAAAAATAAATAACAGATAAAATAGATACGGGCAGTAATTTCACTTATTTTTAATAAGGGCAACAGGAATGAACTATAAGGAACTACCGGCCTATAATTTATAGCCTAGGTATTACTAATGTGGATTATAAATTACTTGCCTTCTCCTTGGCTTATAAACTACAACGAAGATTAGATAAACTTATTTTACCAGAACAAACTGCATATATCAAAGGGCGCTATGCATGGCTATCAATTGTTAATCTGTTCTTGATTATGTTGAATATTTTAAAGAAAATAATAATGCAGGCTTATTATGCCTGATAAATTATAAAAAAGGCTTTTGATAGCTTAAATCATAATTTTTTGTTGGCTTGTTAAAAAAAAATCAATTTTGATACATGATTTATACACTGGATAAAAATGCTTTATAATGAGCCGGAATTTATAGTAAAAAATAACGGATGCATGGCTAACCAGACCTATTTCTTTTAATGGGGGAATCCGTCAAGGATGCCCTGTTTCAGCTATGTTATTATTTTTGGTCAGTGAAATATAATGTTCAAATTAAAAAAAATAAACAAATATCTAGTGTCCGTTTGAAAAATGGCGGTAAAAGTTCACCTATACTGCAATACGCAGATGATATTGCACTTCTTTTGGATGGTTTCTGTTCATTAAAGATGGCTTTTAAAGTTTACAAATCATTGAAAATTGTTGTTTTGTTTCTGAGCTAAGACTAAACAGGGTGAATACTGAAACGATTACATTAGGACCATTATCGAATGCTTTATTTATCCTAATTTGGGTGTACATTTTAATAAACATAGCATGCATTAAATATTTGGGTACAGCCATTTCGTCAAATATTATAAATGACATGGATAGAGTATGAAGTTAAGCTTGCTATTAAAGACGTGAAAACAAAGGAATTTATCAATCAGAGAGAAATTTTTTATTTTTAAATCATTAGCTCTGTCCAAAATTACGTTATTACCAGGGTACACAAAAATAAACTTGACGAGTCCGGGACGCTCAGACAAACATTTTGGGGAGTCCCATCTGAGTTTAGAGCGTCCCATCATTTTCGTATTTTATGAAATTATCGTATATTTATATAATTAGAAATTGTGTCATTATATGAAAATATACTTAAAGCGAAATGTAAGCCTCAGTTATCAGCGCGGGTTCGTTTGAGGCAGCCGGTAATGGTCATTGACTGATACATGGTCCTAAAACCAGAAATTCGCTTCGGGACGCTTGGAACCTCAGAACCGAGCGTGCGTAATAGATTTATAGCGTCAGAGACGCTAATCCCCGCGTTCCTGAAAGCCCTGTTATTACTCTCCTAATTTCCGATTGAAAAATCTTTAATCCCGAAGTTAAAGGTACTTTTCTTTAATTTTGTTTGGACATTTACACTGAAAGAATAAAAAGGAACACCTTGATTGGTAAGAAGATTGGTATCAAGATTGTGGTTAAAAAAATTATAGATGTTGAAAAATAGGAAACAGTGTTAAAAGCTAGATGGATACCGAGATTTTTTAGTGACGGTAAATGTATAAATGACTTTGGAGCCTTTTTAGGAGTCTGTGTGAAAATGAATTATTATTACTTAACGGTAATTTTGAGAAAAAGAATTTAGAAAATATTGAAAACATATATTTTTAAATAAAAAATGTTTTATATTGTTTTCATGATTGCAAAGACAGACCAAGTACCATGAATATTAAAACTTCCAACATTTTTAGTCAACATATAGGATGCAATAGGTTGTTTATGTATAAAGGGCAGTGTTTAGCTTTTAACAGTTGGATTGAAGCAGGTTTTGTCTTTGTCAAAGATCTATGTATGATCAATATGGTAAGTTCATCACGGCTGTGGAGGTAATGTCATCCCTGAAGATCAAATCTAATTGGCTATGTGAATAATTAATTATGAAAAGTGTTTAAAAAAATTGGACAATATATTTAATTGTTCAGAGGGAAAATACAGTAATCCAAGGTTATATGAATTGTTGTGATGGATGGTTAATTGTTGTATATTAATATATTGACGACAAAGATATTTTTTGACTGTTTTGTTAAACAGAAATTTGTTAAACCATCACCCCAAAGGATGTGGATAGCGAGGTTTAATTTAGACAATAATTTATATATTTTCAAGAACATTTATTTAAGAAAGGTTAAAAGGAAAGTATATAATTGCAAAAGTAGCAGATTTTAACAATAAGTTGTTACATAATAATGTAGTTTCTGGTTTGGATATATATTAATGGAAAATGACTGTTTCCGAAAATTGTTATAAATGTGCATCGGTGGAAGATATAGAACATATATGATCTACTCGTGTCTTATGGTAACATCTATATGGCAATATTTTATTACATGTTTCATTGTAAATTTAATTTGAGAACTTCTGTTATGGGCTTTGAACAGGAAGGTGAATATTTAAAGTATGGAGAAGAAAATACATCAGTAACAGCCTCGTCAATTTATAATTACAAAATCAAGTGTAAAATGAAAAAGAAGAACCTTGTGTAATAGGTTTAACGCTCATGTAAAAAATAATATGAAATACTCTTTAGCCTTTGTAAGAAATAAAAATACTGTAATTGCAATGAAGATAGACAATTGATTCAGTGTATGTTTTGATGCAGGTAATATTGTAGCGTGGATCCTACCTGCCGGGGTCAACGCTGAAATTGTAATTGGCTTTTTTCTGAATAAACTTATCTTTAAAATAGAAAAAAGATATAACTGTTCAATATTGGTCACAGGACCTGTGACATAGTACCATAAAAACATATTTGAAAAGTTTGGTTTTAACACTAACATCGCTGTGCGAAATAAATTTAAATTGAAAATACTATTTTCAAATGTTTAATGACAACAAAAGCAAATTTTAATCTAAATAATTATAGAAACGTAAATTAAAAATAAGTGTGACAAGAATACCATCTGTTGAATCTTCAAGGCTGTTTTTCAAAACGTTGCATGCACGAGAGCATTCGGATATTTCTTAGACATAAAAAAATAAAAGATTAAGGTAGGCCTACAAGTAAACATTCTCTAAACATCGGGCAAAATGATTTCATAGGATTTTGATTATATATATGTCTGTATTACATGAGACCATTCGCGCTTTAACTGACAATTTTTTATATAAGCTGTACTCCTGAAATGGTGAGTTCTATCCAAATGCGTGCAGGCATATAGGGCAGTGCACAATATATGCAGTTTCCTTCTAATGCCAAACAGTACACACTTTTATAGTTTGATGTTATAGCTGTATTTTTCATGGAGAATATTTTCTAAAAAAAATTGATTGCATTGGAACATATATATGTCAATGTTTTTTAATTGACGAATGTGAAGCGCTTCATCCCCCCCCCCCCCCCCCCCATTTTATCATCGAATTTTAAAACTTTTAATTACCCTATAGTAAGTTTTTATCCTATAATTTAATTTATCCCCTTATTTAGAGAGGTATTCTTCCCTCTCCCTACACAGACACAAACACATAAAATAGGCATGTAGGATCTAGGATCTTCAGTCTTCCCCTGCATATATACACCTCTTTACTATATATGAATTAACCAACACATGAGCACCCCTATGAACAGGAGTCTGTCCTATAGGTCAGAGAGGGGGAGATTGATTGACTTCTTAACTTTATTTTCCTTCAAGTCTGAAAAGCGCCAATACAGTATATAAAGGTTTACATGACAATACAAACTCTGCAATTCAATATAAATTAAATGAGAGATAAACATAGAAAGTTACATTAGTGCGTAATATTAACTAAACAATTTTATTTTCCCATACATGAACATTGCATAAAAACCCTAGCAAAACAAATGCTTTGTCATATTGACATGTAACCACAGTAATTGTCTTAACTCATTCTCATCCTAAACGATTAAACATCGCATAGTCTAATGGTGGCGGCAAGAGAGCATCAATGAAATGTCTAACACTGTACAGAAAATTTAAAACATATTGCAGAAACCTTTTTTGCTCATCTTTTTTCTGTTATAAGAGGAATTTCAGCACTGAACAAACTAGAAATGAATGTCAGATCGTCTATATTATGTAAGTAAGAGCTTATATATGTACACTAAATGAGTTATTTATTTCATTCCATAACATCTCTCTCTCTCTCATTAATGGTCTGGTCACAGGAGATAATCACGTGTTATTGGATTATTGAATATTTTCCCACGTAAGTGATATAACCCAGAGAAATGAAAGTTTTCAATAACGTCAAAACATGACAAGAGAAAAACAGTAAATGACCTCACCCTGTTTATGGACGACGCATACTGAAATAAGGAAAAAAAAAACAACTGTCCGTTACTTCAGCTAAGCGCTTTCCCATGGCCTGGCAGTATGATCAGTTTCGGCCGAATAAAACATTCATTCATATATAGTTTAAACAGACGGTTCTGCATTATGTTGATTTGAGATTAAATTGTTCAGTGTCGTATTATTTTTCTCCGTGGGAGAAATGTTACAAGCATAAATACACTTCAGGGAATGCTGCTTAAAAATACGATTACGGCAAGTATCGATTACTCCTGGGACAGTGTTAAGACCCATGGCAGTGATCCACTTTAACATGTAGCACTGCGAAGCAACTGAAACGGCTAACTAGGCGGGGATGCTGTGACTGTGCTTCCGTGTATGATAATAAATTTAAATCCCGGGGATATTACCCACCCTGGCTCACCATTAAGTTATGCCCTGTCCTATAACGTACACCATACAGCGAGCGTTTTCATAACTAAATCGAAGCAAATTGCACAGGAGATTGTAGCACAATCAAGTTTAACTGTGGCCAGGCTGCTCGAGACCTGATTGGTGCTATTGATCCAATTATATTTTCATTCTATACTAATTAAGCTGATTCTGCGAAGACGTAGCAAGAAACTTAGTAGAAGTACAATTGGGAACATGTGCCTGACAAATTCATAATTAGCCCCGTTTCAATTTATACGATATTAATTATCAGGGATATTATAGTAAATCTGATCAAAAGGTGTTGAATAATATCTGAATAAGTTCATTGTGTTTATCTCAGATTGCAAGGGAGGTATTGGAATGATAGATTGAAGAAATTAACACTCAAAAACACAGAAGGAATATGTATCTTTCGAAATTTATTTGAGACGAAAACTGATTTATATTTGTTCACCACATGTCGACTGAAGCTTGGATAATGAACTGCCTTGTCGAGCTAAATAACTTTGTATGTGTTTTCTTGGGACTGTATCAGTAGGATGTGCCTGTTTACACTTCATATCAATTAAGCTATCAAGGACTTGGTGACAATACACCTATTCCTCAATCCTGCGCTCTGCGCATAAGTTCATAACAATCGTTCATGTCCAATGTGCCAGCATTGTGGGATTGTTTATAGGAGCCCTTTATGTTTAACGTACACGCGAAATGAAGTGTTCTTTCCTTGAGATATTATGGTATCTGCTAATATTTCGTGCTCCATCGTTTCTTTGTATCGGCCGCGATCAGTGCCACAAAACAGAAACACAGGGCGCACGCCATCTGGTGGCCGTGCGGCGATTTCACAAATTAATTCCGTGTGCCTGGATAGATTTGCTCGGAAACTTTCGTTTTCAGTTTAAATGAACTAATACCGTGAGATAATGCTGATTGTATTGCACATGTTATGTTTATGAACCTGTAAATGAAAACATATACACGCTGGGTACCCCGACAGAAACGTCGCCTTAAAATATTAGATTTGTTCCACCTTTATCATTTGAAATACAACGGAATGTTTCGTGTTTCTTTTTTGTTTATTTGCGATAGAGCGGACCCGAACATTCAGTGCCACTCGTTGCAGACAGCTGTTGCGTTTGGTGTGAAATATTACATGATAATATTACGGATAGTGGAATGGATAAAAACATAAGTGTTAAGACCTGTACGGAAGCGTATTGCTGCCACCTCGCCAAAGAGAAAGTAAATTATTTATCTCGTACGTACGACATACTATCTCGTATACATGCGACATAATACATCTTACGGATCGGATTAAGAGAGTACACAACAGGCTAACTGATATATGTTGTTACAGATGTCTCTTTTTTGTATGTGTATGTACAGCGCTGGCATTGGCCGTTGCTATGACGACATAGCCCGGCCAACGCATGGGGTCTCACGTGTAAACAGCGGTCATGCTGGTCTTGGGCTTTCTCGCCTGGCCGAGCCGGGCCGGCCCACGTGTGAACCCTGATATGTAGAAATACAGCGATGTTGTTCTAGGTGTTTCCTGTAACGCGTGTGTACTGTGTACCATGTTGGGTTCTTTGAATTGTTCGAGAAATGGAATGTTCTCGGCTTGGGATGAAAGGTTATAAATGGGGGCTGTGTTTTAGAGCCGAGAGAGTAGAGGAGAGAAATATTCCAGCGGACACAGAGGCGTGTAAGTCAGTGGTGGGAAAATTTATGTGAACTGTTCATCTGGGTGGTACGTTATAAAGGACTTGTTGTCGCTGTGACAGTGGTTGTATCCAGGTCCTGTACACTTTATTTTTATACTTGTATTGATTTACTGTTGTACTGTTGTTATACTGTGTAATTGTATTGATTTAGTGTACTGTAATGTTAGGATTGCTTTAAGAATAAATTATAATTATTTGTTAACAAAAAACCACTGACTTCTTTTTTCATTCCCCTAGACATTTCACGCTGCCTAGTGTTACAGAATCTGATTTTTTTTATCTCCATTACAAATTTTATGTTCGTCACGACTACGTGGTCTGTTGATGTTAGGTTCCGTAACAATGTATGTTTCAGAGAGAGAGAGAGAGACAGACAGACAGAGACAGACAGAGACAGAGAAACAGAGAGAAAGAGCTGATTTTAGTAGAGAGTTTAAAATCCATGATAAGTGGCTTCTAACAGGACCTATTTGCATTTCACATACCAGGTATATTAAGTATACATGAAATACAGTGCAGTCTCCTCAAAATATTACAGTATCTTTCAGTATTTTGGTCTGAAACCGTTTGATTACTCCTGCATACACGAGTGGAAAAAAAGCTTTCCCCAGGCGCGATCAATGACGAAAAGCAAACACAGTGCTCACGCCACCTGGTGGCCATACAAACCAACTTCACAAATCAAGGTTTTTCATGCTTCTGTGTGTGTGTGTGTGTGTGTGTGTGTGTGTGTGGTTTTTTTTTTTCTTTCATTTTTCTTCTTTTTTTATAATTTTCGCGTGAGCTCGACCAAGGTCTTGCTTCTGGTTACGCGGTCTTGTTATGGTAAACAGACACAAGTGCACTGTGTTTACTCACATACAGAACCATACTAACGTTAACGTATAAAACCGGTGTAAAGGAGATATTAAGCCCGTGTGTCGGCATTTGCGGTACAACTTCCGTATTCAGCCAAATTAGTTAATAACGTGAGACAATACACATATTATTACAAATGAATATGAACCTTAAGTGTCAATATAGAGGTGTCTGTAACACAGGGATGCCGTAAGGAGAGGTTCATGATTCATATAATATGAAACGAAGTGCTTGATCTCATAAGCTGAATATCATGCCATTTACAGTAGGGCTAGTTACACGTACATGTACCACATATAAGATCTAAGGTGTTGGTTTTACCACCACTTCAGCCTGACATATGACCAAAAGACTTGTATATAGAATTTCGTATTCTTCTGTCACAGATGAATCGCACGTCCATGACTGATAGTTCCTAATATTTTGTTTATTATTTAATTCACAATAAAAATTATACGTACCCCATAACATGGGTTGTTGACTGTGCAGCTACCAACAATCATACCAATGGCTGTATATGCATTAAATATTTTAAACGATCCACTACACTGTGCGTTATGTCATAACTCTAGTTCTAAGACAGGTAAATTTAAAATATTAGAAACATGCCCTACAAATATCCATTCTCAGTTTCTTAAAATCTGGCTGTTTGGTAGCTATACCTCTTGACCGATCCATTCTTTCTAAAAAAAATAGTAGTTTCAATTTGGCAACGGCAATAATTCTTTCGTATTAACATTTTGACAGGCTCACCATTATAACATCATACGCTTATAACAGAATTTAATTACCTGTTAAAAAATAAAAGTTGTGTATATATTTCTGGCAGACAACGGTTTGATAAATTTCGCTTCCTTGAAATATTTCAGAAACTTAGCCACACAAAAAAATTGATCAATCGAATAGCATTTAAATTTATAATATTAATAAATAGATAAAAATGTGTGCGTGTTCGTTTCATTGGTGTTAGGACGGTTATCAAGGAGGTGGAGATGTTGTATAGTAAAAGTGAGAACACGCATTATTTAACATATATATATTGCTTATACATATATCAGTTGGCCTGTTGTGTAGTATGTGAAACAGATCCGTTAGATTAATTAAGTCTTTCCTACGAGATAATATATATATATATATATATATATATATATATATATATATATATATATATATATATATATATATGTCGTACGTACGAGATAAATAATTTATTTTTCTTTTACCAGGTGGCAGCAATACGCTTCTGTAGACCTGCGATAATTTAAATATTTCCCTTTCTATCTTCTATAGATATTGGATCATATACACAGGTTATATTTTGTGTTATTTAATTACTTCCTTAAGTATCCCTATGCATAAAATACAAATATACACACATATACATAGACCTCCCCCAACACACACACCCACACACTTTTTGGTCCAAGGAGCTGGGGCAGTGTGACATTTTTTTGAGAAACTATGCAAGTTCCATCGATGTGTATGGAACATCCATTGTATTTCTGCTCAGTCTATACATGCCTCCAGTGAAAACAGCTGGGACTATATTTTATGAGTGTGTTTAGTAATATAGGTCAGTATTGTGTATTTTTTCCGGCCAGGGAATTAAACATAATGCAATTCTGTTAAGTGAGAACGGTCGGAAATATACTTGTGTGCTTAATATTTAGATTGATAACATATTATAGCGAGGTCTTCTTTGGAATAAAACACAATTGTGTATTACTCAATGTGTAGTGATAATTGTCTGAAATAAGGTCTGTCTGGTCTACGAGAAAACTATCCAAGCTGGATTGACATGCCAAATTTCAGACCAATTCATTGAACCACTTCTTAGATATGAGTGATTTTCACCAAAAGCGAACGTACGAACGTCACACAAAAAGGAGTGCACGTGATGCCACCAATATTTGTTAGGGAGGAGTTCACATGTGAGCCAGTTATTAGACCGGGTTTCAGAAAGATCGGTCCAAGGGTCTCAGAGAAGTACTTCGTAGATCAACGCGGCGGTGGCGCAACCCGCGTTAAGACATAGTACCCGCAAAACACTATTTTGGAGGATACAGTTATAGGAGGGCATGATCCTGATAGCTTGTCAGTTGTCCAAGCTGGTGGCGCCACCTATCAACTCTTAACAGATTATTCATGCGCAAGTGTCTTTCAAAGTGACAAATAGCATTAGTGTCAACTAAGCAATCACGTGCTTTGTCTGAAACTCTGAATGTTGAGTAGGACTAATATATTTTATGTAGAATTGATGTCCGTCATAACGTGAATTTACTGTTACTAATAATAGTACAACTTTGGTTGTTAATCCCTGTTCTATGTTCCCTCTGGCTTAAATACATATACATGTATACACACATATAGTTAACTGTAGACAAATGGATGAAATAAAGCTAGTCAGTTTCACAAACTGGTGGCGCCACCTATCAACTCTTAACAAATTATTCTTGCACAAGTGTTTTTTTTCAGATTGACAAATAATAGACGCGTCAACTAAGCATTCATATGCTTTGTCTACATATATAGTATATTTCATGTAAACGTGATGCCCGTCATAATGTGAATTTGATGTTACTACTTGCAGTAAAAGTTGGGTTGTATTTCAGTGGCAGTTAATACCACAGATTTGGTTTACAAGAAGTGGCCACCTGGATTCTTCTTGAATAAGTTGAACTTATTAATTGCTCCACAGTATATCTCGGACTCTCCCGGACCCCGAGGGATCTTACCGGACACGACTTTTTAGTAAAGTTGAAGAGTTTAATATTTCTTATGTTTCTTATGAGTACACTCAGCATGCTCAGAACGCTCAGTTTAAAATCAAATTTGAATGAAATTGCATACACTTGTGGTGATCTTACAAGAAAACGTATAATTTTAATTCAATACACATTCTTTCATTTGCTTAATGTATCAACTTTATTAAGAATTTAATGTATATTGTAAATTCTGATAGGAAAAATATATCACCGGAAATGAAAAAAATATATATATGACCTCAGGCCAATCGCATGTCATATATTTACATCCCATATTGAGACGCTGTTACCGCCTGGTGTTTTTTCAAACGCTTCTTGAATAATTAATGCATCATCAAATATTATTCTATAGTTCGTCCCAAACTACGAATACGGTTATTGCACGTTTCTTTCGCCATAAAGAATAAAAAAAAATGTCAGATTAATCTGGGCTTCAATCTTGTATGCAGAATGTATAAATTCTGATTATTCTGACTATTCAATCATATTAAACTATACACAAAATAAGACATTTCAAACATGCCAGGGTTATAAAAATACTTTAAGTTGAACGAAATGACGGACCATAAACGTTTTGAATAATTTTTATGATTTAAACGTTTTCTTATTTTTTGTTTATCATGACAGTTTATTGAGATTATATATGCCACAAAATGTGACGTTTTTAATTACATTCCGAATACTTTAAAACGTTTTCTAGATTCCCTGGGATAGGCGTACTAACATTCTTGTTTTGTAAATTAAGGCATTATTTATATCATTATAAGTGTTCCGTTAGTTTGTACTGAAGTGTTAAAGATTCAACGCGAAGAGCCTTGTGGCTATATTTTATAAATCAAGGGAATGGGGTCTCTAAAACATATTTAAAGGTTAAATTATAATGACAATGTTATTTATTTTAGTTATGCACTATCATATAAAGCATATATATATTTTCGGAAACTCTGTTTAATCGTTTATGCCATCAAGTTCATGATTTGGTTTATTCTTAACGTTCCGTCTCCATTCATAGGATAAAAGTGCAAACAGTATAAACTATATTTAACGTTACATGATCTGGAGTAAGATTTGTCAGGTTGTTAAAATTGAGATAGGTGCCAGTCCACGAGATAAATATTGCAGTGTATCTGAGTGCCCTCTTGTGGAGACTGATATAACCTGGAAGTGTGCCTTGTCGGTTTCAGCATGTTGTGTCATCCGAGCTTGGATCGATCTGTCATCTTCTGACTTCGCTGATGTCTCGTGATAAAGTTTAGCGCTGACACTCTGTCAGTAACATATATAACAGCACACTGAGCGACTGGGTTACAGTTCTGAAGACAAAACTACCAGGTTTACATAAATTATTCACCTTTTGTTCATTTCATTTTTCAGTGCAAATGTATAGATCCCGTGTGTGCATGTGTGTGACATGTGTGTGTATATTGTCCCATAGGGTGTGTGTGTGTGGGGGGGGGGGGGCGAATGCATACTTCTGGAAAGTATGTTTTGTTTTTGTTTTGTGGGCTCATCAGTGCAGTGACATATTGCCTTTTTCATTTAGTATAAACCAAGAAATTGTAATGTTTATTAACTTTATTAATAGTGATTTAAACAGTTTGCGGAAAGTTTTTTAGGGTTTAGCCATCATTTAGCCATTTTATCATCAATGAAGCTGTCCATCCTTACGGCATCCATTATTTTTTACCTTGTGAGTGGGATATCTCAAGGAATCACTGTAGGAATTTCATTTTTAGCTCAGCTGACTATCGGTCATCTGAGCTTATAAGTTGTGGTCCAATGTCCGTCTGTCTGTCTGTTTGACTCGCAACTTTTTGAAACAGTTAGACCTATGAATCCAAAATTCTGCACACTATTAGATGTCCCCAAGGTCTCTTACCAAACCAAAAACTTGGTCATTGCAACTTCGTTCCTTTGAAAAATTAAGGAAAAACCTCAAATTTCCAGTAAAAACCTATTATCACACTTCAGGACTGCCTAATGTCAAAGCCACCTACTTGTTTTTCTTAATATTTACCAGAAGGATTCTCCTGTATATTTCCTATGTACGTGCCAGAAATTAAGTTTGTTGAGTGTAATTTCTTTAAGTTATGGGCCTGAACATAATGGACTTTGTAAAAAATCAGGAAAAAATTTTACTCACTTAACATGAAATTTATGAAGCTATAGACCTTTTTTTCCAAGTATATAACTTTGTGTAAATAAGATTCAATTGTATACCTAAAATTAGACCTGAATTGTGTAAATCTTTTAAGTTATTAGCATAAAAATAAAATCAGTACCTTAAATGTTGCCCAACTTTGACCATGGCACATTTTTTTCCCTGTGAGTAGTGTTGATTTAATTTTCACAGCATGTAAACATTAGTATTTAATTTTTTGAATCTGAAATTTGAATATAAAAGCTTGAAAATTAGTTGGCCTGTTATTGAATTTTTTCTTGAGGCTCTATTGTCACTTGCTTTTGTCCAGATGCAGGCAGCCCATTCCTGGTCACTGAAGGTCATCTATGCCAGGGTTCCTGATTTGTTACAGTCACTGGGGGAGATCCCCTACTGTGACAGGTGTACTGTAATTCTCATATCCCTCCCCCTCCCCCCCCCCCTCCACCAACCCTACCTATCAAGTGTTATGCAGTAATTGATATTGTTTGCACTGTATTTCCTTAATTGTAATACAGAATCCTCTCCAATATACAAAACTTTCTTTGAAAAAGTATTTCAAGGAGTAATCAAGAGGATGCCATAATGTGTTAATGTAGCATTTTTTAAGAAATCAATTTTCTTTTAAATTTCACCAAATTAAAATATAATTAAACCCATCAGTATGCATAAATTTTTTCAATATGAAGCAAATAATAGATGAATAAAGGCACAATTGTGAAGTCTGAATCAAATATTATTTTTAGATATTGTTTTGCAAATTTAAAAGATATATTACTGTGGCAAAAAATAGATATACATTTGTATGATGTGGTATATATCTGACAAGATTGAGATTTATGATGATGAAATTTAGAATTATGAATTAACTTTTATATTAAGACATATATGTAATATTGGAAATGTATAGAAATATGAACTTAAAATAAAAAAAAGTTAATGTGATAAAAAAATGAAGATACGATAAAAACATTTGTTCATTATTTTCCTGCCTCAGCGGAATAGGAGATCAGGCTTTGTTTAGAAGTGTAGTTAATCCGACCATCTATGTAACTCCGACCATCCCCCTCCCCCCCCCCCACCCCATACTACCACCAAACCACCACCAAGTCCTTGCATCTGTGGACTGGGTATATTTGTTATATTTAAACTATACATTTTATAAAATAAAAAAAAAATACATAGATTTAGTAATATAATATATTATTTAACATATGATCCAATTTAACAAATGTGTAAACTACTGAACTGTCAACAATTTATCAAAAAGCCAACCAATGATCATGTTAATAATATACAATTTATGTTCACAATGCTTCAATTTTAACATTAGGAAATGCATGGTTTTGTCACAAAATATTATTTGCAACAATTTCTTATTCATCAATACAAACCAATCATGTCAACCAGCCATGGCCTATATTACCTTTTCCTCTTAGACATTATCTCCTTTTGATATTATTTTAGATTTTTACTTCAAGGTCAACAGCTGAACACAGTGAGCCATGGGTCCCTGTTTTAGTGGGTGCAGATGTATATTAACAAAATCTTGGTCAGGTTCAAAGCTGGGTGACCTTAACATATTTTTCAACCTTTAAGAGCTAGCTGAATAAAAAAAACTTTTCTCAGGAACAACTGGGTGGATTGTCATTAAAGATGCTATGATTTAGCTTAATTTTTGGCTATCTGCATTGACTTAGATTTTATTGGGAAACAGCTAAAAAAACTTAATGAAAGATTCTTCTCTGAAATTGTCCAGCCGAATTGTTCAATATTTCACAGAAATAATCTCAGAAACAATCTCTCTTTGAAGTTTGTTCAAATATTTCAAGTTCATTATTTTTGGCCAAGCTACAGGAAGCTGAACTTAGTCATTGGGCCAAATATGCATTTTAAAATTACAATCTGAGAATTGGCAGGAGCTATCATCACCAGATTTTATGCAAATGTTGGTCACACGAGTCAAATTTGAAATTAAGGTATTGGTGGCACCACCTGCATCAACCTTTTTTTTACATTGGTCAATGGTACATTAAACCAAAATTTCTCAGGAACAGCAGGAGCTAACATCAACAAATTTTATGTTGAGATCTGTCACAAGTCAATGTTTTGGGATAAGCTATTTAGGGTACCACCTGCATTGACTTACATTTTTCAGGGAAAAGCTAGAAAATCTTCAATAATTATCTCCAAAATCATTCAGCCAAAATGTTCATTATTTCACAGAAATGATTCCAGATATGAGTTCTTTCAAGTTTGTTCAAATGATTTGGGTTTGATGAAATTTGGCTGAGTTACAGGAATTTGAATTTGGTCATTTCGCCAAGTAAGCATACTAATATAATAATCTCAGAAACGACAGGAGTTAGCATCACCAAGTCTTATCATGCAAATGTTGGTCACATAATATTTGAAATTGAGGTTTTTGTGAAGCCACCTGCATTGACCTTTTTTTTTCATAGCAAAAAATCAATTGTAATTTTATCCTCTTATAGCTTGTATATTAAAAATAATTTATGATGAAACTTGTTTAATTTTTCTCAGGAATTATCCTATAAGAACAGATCTGGTTTATTATAATTTTTGGTCATAGAAAATCATAGAAAGCTGAAGCTGGTCTTATGACCATATAGGCCGGGAGTATATCAAAGTCAGGACAAAACAGTCTTCTTCTGCAAATTTACTGTTTCACATCCTGTAAAGCTGCATAAATATGATTCTGAGTGTGGCCTTTGTTGAAATTTATTTAAATGATTTTGGTTGAATTATTGGACCTTTAACAGTGATAGGACTGAGAGATACTTTGGTGAACAAAGCTAGTTGATTTATTGTATTAACAGATTGAGCTATATATGTGGGTATATAAGCAGAGCTGTATAGGTAGCATTAAAATTGGTGTCCATATCCGGCTTATGTCTGAGATAAATCCATGAATAAAATATATGTGTATTCTGATTTTGCTTTAAATTGGCAAATGCTATTATTTAAAAAAATTGATTAAAAAAATCTTATGAATATGTTCACTTGAAATAAACACATTTTGCTACATGCCAAGATTTTGTCTGTATCTAAAAATAGCTTCTTTTTTTGCAGTATAAAAGAGGGAGGCGCCATGTCTTGTATTCTGGAGAACCTGTACATGGGGGGAGTGGAGGAAGCAGCTCACACTGAGTCACTACAGAAAAAGGGCGTCACCCACATCCTGACGATAGACGTCAAACCTCTTCATCGTGGCAAGACCGAGGGCTTCCAGTACAAGTATGTACATGCCCTGGACATGCCAAACACTGATCTGTTGAGATACTTTGAGGAATGCATCAGTTTTATAGAAGAAGGTAGACAGGCAGGTGGTGCCATTGTACACTGGTGAGTAGTGTTGTCTCCATTTGAAGAGAAGGAAGGGTCTTCTGGTTGTATTTCTTTAATATATAAAGAGAAAGTTTCCTTAAATTTGCCAGTGTAAGGAAATCTCCCTTACTTTTACCTCCCCAAAACAGACAGCCCTCTTCAGTCAACTCTTGTGAGAGCCTCTGTGATAAGCAGACTTGGTGCTCTTTAATATCAGCATCTCTCTGTAACAGTCCGACCATTGTCTGTAATTGAGGGGTTCCACTGTACAATATATCAAATATGAGGTTAGGCCCTGCTATTGTTCTATGAAAAAATGATGTTTTGATATTGTTTCAGCAGATTTTCCAGCCCAATATATTGTTTATATTTTTATAACGTGGGGGGCCCCAAAATAATCCAAACACATTCAGCAAGAACATCTACCAACAAAGCCAGAAAAACCAAAATTTTGCGAAGGGCATTTTGCATCTGCCTGTAGTGACCTTTCAGCTACTGCTCATATGCACGTAACCAACCACCTTAGGTTACATGGTTTTTCTGTTTGACAAGTTGTGTAAACATTGCAACATGTACTGTGTTTACTATCAGCTTGTACAGATTTTTAAAGGAACATAATCAGGATCAATATTATGCCTTTTCTTTCACAATAACAGTTCAGTTTTGCTTTATTCAAAGGTTTCCCAGCAGAACCATCCAAGCACAGTCTCATTTCCTAGCATATGGCTGTTTAACACCTTGTTATGACCGTGCATGTTGATAAACACAGTCCACGTGTGTCTGTTTACCAAATCAAGGCCGCGTGACTGGATGTCTGATTAAAAGGGCAACACGCGGTGTTTCAGCCAGCGGTAACATGTAAATTATATTTTTTGGACCAAGTCAGTCAGGGCATCTCCTGATTGACACGTGTTGTGGCTCCGCGCTGAACATGGCCCCATGCCCTGTGTTTAAGTTGACACCAGCCATCGTGCCTGGTTCACTGTTTTCGTTTACAGGAGTAAGCAAACGGTTTGAAGGCAATGTTTTGGGAGGTATAGATTTATTTTAAAAGGGAAGAAACTAATTTTTCATGTTAACTCAACATGCTTTATAGGTGATTGGGTCCCTTTAATACAAAGACTTAACCAGAAATCACATAATTTTTACAGAAAAGTTAGGTGAATAGCTGGCTTTAAATTATTGGCAAATCACTTGAATCCTTATTTTAGGGGAAACTGGGAAGAAAGTGACAGAACATATCAGTTACACATTTTAGTGATACATGCTATCTCAATACTACGTAAAAATAAGGCACAACTATATACTCATGTAGGGCACAGTTTTGTCCATTTCTCTAGAAAAACACAACCACAAATAGGGATTCAAGCTGTGATTTCTGTGATTTCATTCAGGCATAGAAGTATTTGTAAAATAATTTGTTGTTGGCCTGAAAATGTGATTTGCAGATATTTAAATATAATCATTTATGGTATTCACTTGCAAACACAACATAATTAAATTACAAATGTTTCATATGCTTTAGTATTTTTAAAGTTATTTTTTCTTAAGATAATATACTGGTCAGTAGTATATAGAAAACAAAGCATTGGTGATGAAACATTAAAGGCATTTGTTCCTGTTGTTGATGTGGATCAGATGTTTTATATCTTTTTTTTTGTCAAACTGTTATGTTTACATTTCAGAGTTCACTCCTTACTTCACACATATAATCCATGTATTCTAACAATGTGATAATTTTCTTTTTGAATGTTACAGCCTTGTGGGTCAGTCACGGAGTGCCACCATTATTACAGCCTACGTTATGCAGAAGCTTGGTATGGGGTTTGATGAGTCTCTTGCCCTCGTCAGGAAGTTTAGACCTCAAGTAAAGTGAGATCCTTTGTTGGAAAATAATTGAGAGAGATATATTTTTTAGAAAATGCCAAGACCAGTGGTGCCACTATAAGTGAAGTGAGATCATTTTTTTAGCTCAGCTGACTGTAAGTCATCTGAGCTATAGCGATCACTCTTTGTCGTCGTCCATCCGGCCGTCTGTCCGTTAACAAGGCACAAATCGTAACCATTGGACCTGGAATCTTCTAACTTTACTTCCAGAGAGGTCCATGAAAAATCTCTGGAATTAGGTCTCTGTTACCCATATATTTCAAGCTATGGGGCTCCTAAGTACCCCCCAGAATAATGAAAAATTTGATACAAAACCTCATATATCTGATAAACTAATGCATTGATTACCATGATTCTTTGCATGGATATTGATCATGGAGTGTTTCATCAGTTTCTGCAGACTGGTGGCCCCACCTGTAATTTCTCGATTTTTTTACGATTTTTTTTCTCTATTTTTGAGACCTCAAAAGATGCTGTCATCTGTTAACAGGGCACAAATCTTAATGACTGGACTGAGAATCTTCTGTCTTGACATGCAGGGAGGTCCATGAAAAGTCTTCTTGGAAACCTGGAATTAGGTCTCTGTTACCCATATTCTTCAAGCTATGGGGCTCTGAAGTACCCCCCCCCCCCCCAGAATAATGAAAAATTTGATACCAAAGCTCAAATATCTAAACAATTAATGCATTGATCACCATGATTGTGTGCATGCATTTTGATCATGGAGTGTTTCATCAGTTTCTGCAGACTGGTGGCGCCACCTGTATTTTCTCGATTTTTTTTACGATTTTTTTCTCTATTTTTGAGACCTCAAAAGATGCTGTCATCTGTTAACAGGGTACAAATTGTAACCGCTGGTTCTGGAATCTTCTCACTTTACATCCAGAGAGGTCCATGAAAAGTCTTTTTGGAAACCTGGAATTAGGTCTCTGTTACCCATATTCTTAAGGCTATGGGGCTCCGAAGTACCCCCCAGAATATTGAAAAATTTGATACAAAACCTCAAATATCTGAAAAACTAATGCATTGATTACCATGATTCTTTGCATGGATATTGATCATGGAGTGTTTCATCAGTTTCTGCAGACTGGTGGCGCCACCTGTATTTTCTCGATTTTTTTATGATTTTTTTCTCTATTTTTGAGACCTCAAAAGATGCTGTCATCTGTTAACAGCAAAAATCTTAATGACTGGACTTAGAATCTTCTGTCTTGACATGCAGGGAGGTCCATGAAAAGTCTTTTTGAAAACCTGGAATTAGGTCTCTGTTACCAATATTCTTTAAGCTATGGGGCTCAGAAATACCCCCCAGAATAACTAAAAATTGGATACAAAAGCTCTGGTATCTGAACAACTAGTGCATTGATTGGCATTATTCTTTGCATGCCTATGCATCATGGAGTGTTTTATCAGTTCCTGCAAACTGGTGGTGCCACCCAGACTTCTTTGAATTTTTACGCTTTTTAGCTCAGCTGACTATAAGTCATCTGAGCTATAGTCGTGGTCCATTGTCCGTCGTCAGTCCGTCTGTCCGTCCGTCCGTCTGTCCGTCCGTCCGTCCGTAGATGTGGCACGTTTTGAAACCGTAAGACCTAGGAATCCAAAATTGGGCATAGTGTTAGATGTCCAAAAGATCTCCTACCAAGCCGAAAACTGGGTCTTTGCGACTTTGTTCCTTTGAGATATTAAGGAAAAACCTCAATTTTTTATTAAAAACCTATTTTCACACTTCAGGACTGCCTAATATCAAAACCACTCATCTGTTTTTCCTCATATTTACCATAAATATTCCTCCATAAAGTTCCTATGTACATGCCTGAATTTATGTCTGTATTATATAATTTAAGAAAGTTATGGGCCAGAACATAATGCATTTTGTAAAAAATCAGGAAAGATATTTGATCACTTAACACAAAACTTGTAAAAGCTATGAAATTTTTTTCAAATAATATAACTTTAATTAATCAAAATTAAATTGTATACCCAAAATTAGATAAAAATCTTTTAAATTTTTTAAAATATTAACAAAAATAAAAAATTTGTACCTTAAATTTTGCCCTACTTTGACCATTGCACATTTTTTTCTTGTAAGTACTGTGGATATAATTTTCTCAGCATGTTTTTGTTAGCATTTTGTCTGTTAACACCAAAAATTTGAAACCAGTTGATCAAAAACTGTAGATTTTATTCAAGTTTTCAAGCACCATGTAACATATTGTTTACATCAGGCTAGTGTTATGCAGTTTGCAAGAGCTCAGCTCCCCAGCTTAAGCTCTCAGTTCCTAAAATTTGGCATACAATTAGATGTCTCCAAAATTCCCTACCATGCCAAGAATTTGGTCACTAGGACTTAATACCTTTGAGATATTAATGAAAAACTTCATTTTTAAATTAAAAACCCATTGTTACACTTCAATACTGCCTAATATCAAAACCACTGATCTGACTTTAATCATATATAATATACATGTTTTCTATACATTCTCTGTGCACATGCTAGGAATGATGTCAGTATTGCGTAATTGTTTTAAGTTATGGGCCCAAACATAATGCACTTTGTAAAAAATCAAGAAATATATTTACTCCCTTTAATCCTCTAATTTAAGCTAGAGATTTTTTGTCTGGGATGTAACATTATTTAATCAAGATTCAATTGAATACCCAAAATTAGTTCTGAATTTTTAAAATTTTATAAGTTATTAGTATAAATATAAAATTAGTACCTTAAATTTTGCCCAACTTCGACCATTTCACTTTTGTTTCATGTGAGCTCTGTTTATATAATTTTCATATCATGCTCACATAAGGATTTCAGCTTTTTAGTTTAGAAAGCTGAAAGAAATTGGCTAAAAATTGTAGCTTTTATTAATGTTTTTATGAGACCATGTCAGACCTTGGCTCTCTGTAGCACCTCTTGAGTCACCTGTATGTTGACCTTGTTGAACTTTCAGCAAATTATGCATGCTTGAGGCGAGTCATAAACTGGGGCTCCAGGCAGCTTATTATATAATGGCCAGCCACAGTTGATCCAAGTGTCCAACCCAACTCATCTAGTAGTTTTAACTAACAACATAACAATAAATTAATAAATTTTTATTGGTTTTTAATTACAAATTAAAGGAAAATAGAAAAGGAATTTGTTAGTTGATAATAACAGGAAATTAACTTGCAGTTACCTATGATATAAGAATCTTGTATCGATGGATAGAATGTCACGTATTCCAAATAACACCATGCAGTCACCTATGGTATTTTTCAGTTCAATTTTAATAATAAAAAAGTAAATCATATTATTCATTACTAATCATTAGGGATCATATGAAGGAAATTAATGATAGACAAAGATGAAGTTGATAATATTAATCTAGATTCCTACTGTGTCTAGTGTGTACATTGATGTGAAATTAGTCCAAAATAAATATATCACATTTAATCTTTTTTTTAATATAAATAAAAGCCATAAAACCAGGTACTTATGATCATTATTTAAATGTGTGAATTTTGTACATTCTGGATTCTCAACACCATTTTTTGGTGAAAACTGATTAAATACCAGACATGGTGGGAATACTTTGCAATTGTATTTAAATACGAATATGAATATGTACTCCATTATAAAATTTCATGCATAAAGAATGGGAATTCAGGAAAAAATGAAAGTATATGAATACCAGTGCAAATACTTTCCAAATGTATTCATGAATGCATTCATGAATATATTCTTTAATATTATTTTAATAATCATTTCAGTTATATCCATTTTAAAAATCATACGATTCTCTTATTGTTTTTAATAAAAATTATATCTGGGACAATATTTGTAATTTTTTTAATAAATAGTTAAACTCTTATATGTTCTGCTTATAAGTTACATGGCCAAGTCAAAATCTGTGTGACAATAGTACTCCTTTGTTAATAAAATAAATGAAATCAATTCTCTTCTCTGTCTCCAAAGGTACTATCAAAATCATACATAAGCTTAACAACAACAACTCATAATACAGCTTATACTTATTACCACACAAAACCAGCATGTGCCTCATTTCTAAATCATATTTTTTTATCATATATAACAGCTGAGCGCCGTGACCCATAGGTCCCTTGTTTATCTTTATTTTTGAGACCTTCAAAGATGTGGTCGTCTGTTAACAGGGCACAAATCATAACTATTTGAACTTGAATCTTCTTTCTTGACATCCTTGGAGGTCCATAAATAAATTCCATGGAAACCTGAAATTAGGTCTCTGTTACCCATATTCTCTGAGCTATGGGTCTTAGAAGTACCTCCCAGAATAACTAAAAATTCAATACAAAAGCTCCAGTATCTGAACAACTATTGCATTAAGCACCCTGATTCTTTGCATGCTTATTCATCATGGAGTTTTTCATCAGTTCTTGTGGACTGGTGGCACCACCTAAATTAAATTTTAACAAATTTTTTTCGATAGGCCTATTTATGAGACCTTCAAAGATGCGGTCGTCCCTTAACAGGGCTCACATTGTAACCATTGGTCCTAGAATCTTGACTTCCAGGGAGATCTGTGAAAAGTCTCCTTGGAAAAGTGAATTAAGGTCTCTGTTACCCATATTTTCTGAGCTATGGGGCTTATAAGCACCCCTCAGAATAATTGAAAATTTGATACCAAAGTAGGGCACAAATCATAACCATGGGGCCCAGAATCTTCTAACTTGACATCCTGGGAGTTCCTCAAAAGTTCTACCCAGAAACCTGAAATTGGGTCACAGTGACCTATATTCTCAGAGTTTTGGGGTATGTTTGAGCATCCCAGAAATAATGCAAAATACACACAAATTGCCAGATTCCTCGTGAAAGGCTGGTTGGATTGTCATCTGATTTGTTTCTATGGGTTGGGTCTTGATGAACTTAAGCTAATATGCATGAACAATGATGCCACCTATCTTAATTAGTTGTCTGTGCAAGGACATATTATCAACATGTCAGTTGGCTGAGCGTCATGACCCATGGGTCACTTGTTTTTTAAATTAAGAGATGTAAAGAATATATGAAGGCCTGTGGTGCCACCTACATTCGGACTGGCTTTATATAATATATATACTCCAAATAATGAGTTTCTAATGCTTAGATTTCATTCCAGTAAAGATAGAATTCACATTTTGTTTTCAGGTGCAACTCAAGAGCAGCCAAATAAATTGTATCTTACAGTTGTGCTGTAACATACAAAAGACTAAAACTATGAAATATAATTACACACATGGACTGCTGTAATTTGAGGATTTGAACTTTGTTAAACAAGACTTGTACCACCCTATACTTTGCCAATACACATGTATCCACATGCCAGCAAACTCAGACAGATTCTGGTATGGACACTGTCCTTGGAGTACGTTTGTGTCACTCTCCCATGATCTTATCTAATCTTGACATGTTTATTTTTCCGTTTCTAGAAACTGATCTTGAGGCTACCATTTTTGCTCACACACAAAAACCCAGATGTAACAGGCACATTTCAAAGTTATGGGTTTACTGTTAGTAGATATAATGACAATAGTTACTTCTTACTTTACTTTATAAATGTTGTTCAGTTATCATTTTGAACAAATTTTATTCCATTATCATTTTGAACAAGTTTTTCTTAGTACACTGGTACTACAATACCCATCAGAAGACTGAAATAGTTAAAACAAGCATGAATCCTCTACTTATATGAATATTTCTTTTTTTTTTATGTGATCCCTTTCCATTCATCAAATTCACAAAAACTTTCTAATCCTCATTTCAGGCCAAATTATGGATTTATATCCCAGCTACGCCTGTTTGAGAGTATGGGAAACCGTGTGGATCCCCAGAACGACCAGTACAAAATGTACCGACTCAGCAAGCTGGCTCTACAGATCCAATCAGGTATTTATAAGACCTCTCAGATGCACAATTACATATGAGATATGGTGTTACAGTAACCAGGCAGTGTCGTAACATATGTTTAAGGTTAACATTTTTAATGATGGATGTAGACTTGGTTTAGATTAACATTTTGCGGTGGAAATGTAATAAGATTAATGGACCTTAACTCCCCCCCCCCCCCTCCTCAAAGCTTAATATCAGTATGCCCAACCACAAGAAATGAGGAATATGCCATCAATTTAATGATCTATTTATCTTTTATTTCATTCTGTTATCTAAGAAACTTTCTGCTAAAATTAAATACAAAGTGCTTCATTCATCAACATCCTTTTTATAAGGCAAATATACAAATTAAACTTTTCATGTATTTATTAAAAATCCCTTAAAAATGAACCGGAGTATTCTCTGCAGCCTCTCTTCATTAAAATGTTGTTGTTTGAATATGCAACATATATACAATAATCTACACTAAGGAGAATAGGTAAACCATTTAAACCTATCATTATCTCGTGATAGTAAATGAAATCATCCGGTTCTGTGTTGTAGGCCAACAGGATGACCCTCTGTCAGAGGACGTCATGTCAGCTGACCCCCTCCTTGGTCACACAGGAGAAGTCTTCTACAAATGTCGCAAATGCAGGTGGGTCGCAAGATGACTTGTGTATTCATTATCACAATATCAGCACTGACCACACAGTAGTGATGGCCTGATGATCGATTATAATTGAGGATCGGTTGGCTTGATGCAAAAAACCCGAATATTGATATTGCAGTGCCATGATCAGTTGCAAATTTTTGCTCATAAATTAGGCTTTGTGATGAAGTAATGTGTGCTTTTATATACATTAAGACACAAGTCTGCATTTACTAAAAAAAAACTTAATTTCTAAGTAACTATATAAACATGTAGGCTATAGAATTATGGCAGTAGCCTGCATGTAGGCTTAAATATCAGTTGAGATGATGTACTGGTCTGTAACATATTCACCTGATGATCAGGTCGCATCCTGTGAAACAGACTGTTGTGAATTTACAGTGTTGTTTTTCTCCAGTGTTATATATATATATATATATGGGGCATTACCACTACCCCAAGATGAGTTTATCCACTTGGTATGAGTATAGTATAGTATATTTGCCTTTTATATTGTATATTTGCTTTATATATTGTGTATTTTCATAGTATATGTGTATTTATATCATATGTATACTACTGATATGTTCACTGCTTCCAGGATCCTATTGCAAATCAGTTTACTATGCTAATTGAGCATCCTGGTAATATATCTTCCCCGAATCGCACAAAGCATAATCTCGTAAAGTCTCAGCTTTTCAAACCACGCCGTTAGCTTCATTCTAACCACATTCACCTGATGATCGGGTCATATCCCATGAAACAGACTGTTGTGAATTTACAGTGTTGTATTTCTTCGGAGAGGTCAACTGATTTTTTTAGCTCAGCTGACTGAAAGTCATCTGAGCTATAGCGATCACTCTTTGTCCATTGTCCGTCCGGCCGGCCGGCCGTCTGTCCGTTAACAGGGCACAAATCATAACCCCTGGACCTGGAATCTTCTTACTTTAAATCCAGAGAGGTCCATGAAAAATCTCCTTGGAAACCTGGAATTAGGTCTCTGTTACCCATATCCTTCGAGCTATGGGGCCCCAAAGTACCCCCCAGAATAGTCAAAAATTTCATACAAAAACTTCAATATCTCATTAACTACATCACTGATGGTCATGATTTTTGGCATAGATATTGATCATGAGATATTCCATCAGTTCCTGCAGACTGGTGGCGCCACCTGTATTTTTCGATTTTTTACAAATTTTTTTCTCTATTTTTGAGACCTTTAAAAATGTGGACATCTGTTAACAGGGCATAAATCGTAAAGACTGGACCTAGAATCTTCATTCTTGACATTCTGAGAGACCTACAAAAAGTCTCCATGGAAACCTGAAATTAGGTCTCTATTACCCATATCCTTCGAGCTATGGGGCCCCAAAGTACCCCCCTAGAATAGTGAAAAATTTCATACAAAAACTTCAATATCTCATTAACTACATCACTGATGGTCATGATTTTTGGCATACATATTAATCATGAGATGTTTCATGAGTTTCTGCAGACTGGTGGCGCCACCTGTATTTTTTCGATTTTTTTACAATTTTTTTCTCTATTTTTGAGACCTTAAAAGATGCAGTCATCTGTTAACAGGGCACAAATCGTAACAACTGGACCTAGAATCTTCTATCTTGACATGCGGGGAGGTCCATAAAAAAATCTCCTTGGAAACCTGGAATTAGGTCTCTGTTACCCAGATTCTTCAAGCTATGGGGCTCTGAAGTACCCCCCCAGAATAATGAAAATTTGATACAAAAACTCAAATATCTGAACAACTAATGCATTGATCACCATGATTCTTTGCATGGATATTGATCATGGAGTGTTTCATCGGTTTCTGCAGACTGGTGGCGCCACCTGTATTTTTTCTATATTTTACAATTTTCTTTCTCTATTTTTGATACCTTAAAAGATGCGGTCATCTGTTAACAGGGCACAAATCATAACAGCTGGACCTAGAATCTTCTTTCTTGACATGCAGAGAGGCCAATGAAAAGTCTTCTTGGAAACTGAAAATTAGGTCTCTGTTACCCAAAACCTCAGAGCTATGGGGCTCTGAAGTATCCCCCAGAATAATGCAAAATTTGATACAAAAGCTCGAGTATCTGAATAACCACTGCATTGATCTCCATGATTCTTTGCAGGCATATTGATCATGGACTGTTCCATCACTTCCTGCAGACTGGTGGCGCCACCTGTATTTTTTTCAATTTTTTAGGCATTTTTTCTCTATTTATGAGACCTTCAAATGAAGTGGTCATCTGTTAACATGCCACAAACTGTAACTGCTGTACCTAGAATCTTCTTAATTGACATCCAGGGAGACTAATGAAAAATCTCCTTGGAAACCTGAAATTAGGTTTCTGTTACCCATATTCTCCGAGCTATAGGGCTCATAAATACCCCCAAGAATAATTAAAAATTTGATACAAACAAAAGCTCCAGTATCTGAATAACTAATGCCTTGATAGCCATGATTCTTTGGATTAAATTGATCATGGAGTGTTTCATCAGTTCCTGCAGACTGGTGGCACTCCCTGTATTTTTTTCAAATTTTTACACATTTTTTTTCTATTTATGAGACCTTAAAATGAAGTTGTCATCTGTCCAAAAGCCCACTGAAACCCATTTCAAAATTCATGATTTGTTTGCACTCTGGCAGTCATTTTGCTCATTGTTCAACCTTCCTTGAATTCAGCTGAGCGTCATGGCCCATGGGCCACTTGTTCTGACGATCAGTCATGAGATTACAAAAGATTCCTAAAACTACCACACAGTGTGTTAAGCCATACCTCACCCCATAATACCTCAATGGACATGGTTAATGTTTGGATTGAATCTGTGAAGAGGATGAAGGCCAGTCAGAGAGAATTATTTTTTTTTTTTTAAATATTTTTTTGTTGGAGGTAACTGCCTCCATTTTTTTAATGCTAGCTTAACTAATTATATGTACATCTGCAGATTTCCATTTCGGTTTCAGACTATGTGACAGGGCAGTATCACACACTTCCTCTCATTTGATATCCTGGTGTTAACCAGGCCCGGTGACTACTGCACCTGCGGGCCCTGGGTTGGTAATCATACCACTGAGGACCCCCGAAAGGCACACTCATTTGTGAGTGAAACACGGCCGTTGGGCACGACCTTCCCATTAAGCCTGCAGAGCGCTCACCCTTGGTGGGGGCCGACCATGAAAAACCTCACCGCCTCGGCTGAGGTTCGAACTCACGATCTCCCGGCTTTGAGTCCTGCGCTCTACCCCTGAGCCACAGAAGCCGGTCAGAAGGAAAATTAATATTATACTTTTCCAAAGCAACTACAATAAGAAAGAATTACCAGTGCATCAAAAGTGTCATCAGTTAATTTTTCTGCATTGCAGAATATCCATCTCTTCATTTGAAAATGTGAAAAAGTAACTCCAAATGTGCTTGATGTAGCTATTTTACCATTCTTGCAGGAGGCCTCTGTTTAAAAGTTCTGCCATATTACCACATGACACTGGCCAGGGTGAGGCTGCTTTTGATTGGCGTGGTCAGATAAAGAGAGCAGGCAGTAACCAGGAGTCAAGGGAGAGGTGCTCACAGTCGCTGTTTATTGAACCAGTCCAGTGGATGGCAGGAAAAATACTCAGCTTGGATGGAAAGGTATACGTTGATAAATACTCATGCTATGGGATTTCCCATGAAAAAAAAGTGAAATAAAATAATTAAGGGGTTATGTATATCTCTTGTTCTGTCACATGGTAATTTAAATTAAGCCCCTGGTAACTGCTGAATAATAATCATGGATAGGTGAAAGGTGATGATCGAAAGGTAATTTTTTTTTTAACAGAAAAGTGAACAGTTCCAAAATTTAAATGATCTGGACAGTTGGGCATGGGGACATATCTGTTATTGTGACTGCAAAAACAAATTCATTCTATTTTTCTTCTTTTTAGATATTGTGTCCAAAGTGTAGTGCAAAAATTGGTTCTTTCAACTGGATTGGTAAGTACAGTTCTGTAGTCTTTGCCTTAATCAATAGAATAAATTCAGATAAATTATTTGAACCATGTTTAATATACAGTAAAGTTAAAGTACTACACAATTGTTATTAAAATTGAGCAAATAAAATTCCACAGTTTAAATATAAAGTAAGTATAAATAATAATATAGCCAGTGGTATATGAAATCACCAAATGAGGCAACGCTGGGTAGAAGTTATTGCTGAGCATTTGTCTGAGCTCACTTGAGTAGTGAGAGTGCCTGTCTGTTTTGCTGATAGTCCTCTTTCACTTGAACAGAGTACTCTTACATTTTGAACACTTGTAACCCGATGGAGTCTTCCATTATGTTGCATTTATATTGTGGAAAACAGCCCATAATCTTAACATTAGGCTATGAATGATGGATTAACACAAGAGAATACATGTGAACTCACAACCCAAACTGCAACTCCGTCTCTATGGTAACAAGTCATTTCCTGTATCACATACAAGTCCCCTGCATCCAGTAAACCTGTTTGGTGTTATTTGAAAGTATACTAAAAAGCTAACAGTTAACTATTTCAATTGACAGTGTACCTGTAGGCCATTAGGCATTGTCAGAAATGACAAAAATATTTGCATCGTTATAGAGCCTTATAGAGCTTTCCTCGCTGAAGGATGTACCAGCACTCTGACAGCCAGAAAGCTGGTTGTATAGACTGAGGGCTTGATGGCCCTAGTGATCATCCTACTGTAATTTTAGGATTAGGCAAATTAAAAAAATGTGTTTTTCAGCTCTTAACTTTGCCAGTACATGTCCTTTTTCCACAAAACTCTGTCCTCAGATAGATTCTGGCCTGGATGCTGTCCTCAGAAAGATTCTGGCCTGGATGCCATCCTCAGCTAAATTCTCCCCTGGATGCTGTCCTCAGATAAATTTGCTCCTAGATGCTGTCCTCAGGTAGATTCTCACCTGGATGCTGTCCTTGATAGATTCTGGCCTGGATGCTGTCCTCTGATAGATTCAGGCCTGGATGCTGTCCTCAGATAGATTCTGGCCTGGATGCTGTCCACGGAAAAATTCAGGCCTGCTTGTTGTCCTCAGAAAGATTTTGGCCTGGATGCTGTCCTCAGATTCTGCCCTGGATGCTGTCCTCAGATGGATTCTGGCCTGGATACTGTCCTCTGATAGATTCTGGTCTGGATGCTGTCCTCAGATAGATTCTCCCCTGGATGCTGTCTGCAAATAGATTCTCCCCTGGATGCTGTCCTCTGATAAATTCAGGCCTGGTTGTTGTCCTCAGAAAGATTTTGGCCTGGATGCTGTCCTCAGATTCTCCCATGGATGCTGTCCTAAGATTCTCCCCTGGATGCTGTCCTCTGATAGATTCTCACCTGGATGCTGTCCTCTGATTCTCCCCTGGATGCTGTCCTCAGATAGATTTGCTCCTAGATGCTGTCCTCAGGTAGATTCTCACCTGGATGCTGTCCTTGATAGATTTTGACCTGGATGCTGTCCTCAGATTCTCCCGTGGATGCTGTCCTCAGATGGATTCTGGCCTGGATACTGTCCTCTGATAGATTCTGGCCTGGATGCTGTCCTCAGATAGATTCTCCCCTGGATGCTGTCTGCAAATAGATTCTCCCCTGGATGCTGTCCTCCGATAAATTCAGGCCTGGTTGTTGTCCTCAGAAAGCTTTTGGCCTGGATGCTGTCCTCAGATTCTGCTGTGGATGCTGTCCTCAGATTCTGCCGTGGATGCTGTCCTCTGATAGATTCTCCCCTGGATGCTGTCCTCTGATTCTCCCCTGGATGCTGTCCTCAGATAGATTTGCTCCTAGATGCTGTCCTCAGGTAGATTCTCACCTGGATGCTTTCCTTGATAGATTCTGGCCTGGAAGCTGTCCTCCGATAGATTCCAGCCTGGATGCTGTCCTCAGATAGATTCTGGCCTGGATGCTGTCCACCGATAAATTCAGGCCTGGTTGTTGTCCTCAGAAAGATTTTGGCCTGGATGCTGTCCTCAGATTCTGCCCTGGATGCTGTCCTCAGATGGATTCTGGCCTGGATACTGTCCTCTGATAGATTCTGGTCTGGATGCTGTCCTCAGATAGATTCTCCCCTGGATGCTGTCTGCAAATAGATTCTCCCCTGGATGCTGTCCTCTGATAAATTCAGGCCTGGTTGTTGTCCTCGGAAAGATTTTGGCCTGGATGCTGTCCTCAGATTCTCCCATGGATGCTGTCCTCAGATTCTCCCCTGGATGCTGTCCTCTGATAGATTCTCACCTGGATGCTGTCCTCTGATTCTCCCCTGGATGCTGTCCTCAGATAGATTTGCTCCTAGATGCTGTCCTCAGGTAGATTCTCACCTGGATGCTGTCCTTGATAGATTCTGGCCTGGATGCTGTCCTCTGATAGATTCAGGCCTGGATGCTGTCCTCAGATAGATTCTGGCCAGGATGCTGTCCACCGATAAATTCAGGCCTGGTTGTTGTCCTCAGAAAGATTTTGGCCTGGATGCTGTCCTCAGATTCTCCCGTGGATGCTGTCCTCAGATGGATTCTGGCCTGGATACTGTCCTCTGATAGATTCTGGCCTGGATGCTTTCCTCAGAAAGATTCTCCCCTGGATGCTGTCTGCAAATAGATTCTCCCCTGGATGCTGTCCTCTGATAAATTCAGGCCTGGTTGTTGTCCTCAGAAAGCTTTTGGCCTGGATGCTGTCCTCAGATTCTCCCATGGATGCTGTCCTCAGATTCTGCCGTGGATGCTGTCCTCTGATAGATTCTCCCCTGGATGCTGTCCTCTGATTCTCCCCTGGATGCTGTCCTCAGATAGATTTGCTCCTAGATGCTGTCCTCAGGTAGATTCTCACCTGGATGCTGTCCTTGATAGATTCTGGCCTGGAAGCTGTCCTTCGATAGATTCTGGCCTGGATGCTGTCCTCAGATAGATTCTGGCCTGGATGCTGTCCACCGATAAATTCAGGCCTGGTTGTTGTCCTCAGAAAGATTTTGGCCTGGATGCTGTCCTCAGATTCTCCCGTGGATGCTGTCTTCAGATGGATTCTGGCCTGGATACTGTCCTCTGATAGATTCTGGCCTGGATGCTGTCCTTAGATAGATTCTCCCCTGGATGCTGTCTGCAAATAGATTCTCCCCTGGATGCTGTCCTCGGATAAATTCAGGCCTGGTTGTTGTCCTCAGAAAGATTTTGGCCTGGATGCTGTCCTCAGATTCTGCCGTGGATGCTGTCCTCAGATTCTGCCGTGGATGCTGTCCTCTGATAGATTCTCCCCTGGATGCTGTCCTCTGATAGATTCTCCAATGGATGCTGCCCTCTGATAGATTCTCCCCTGGATGCTGTCCTCTGTTAGATTCTCCCCTGGATGCTGTCCTCTGATAGATTCTCCCCTGGATGCTGTCTGTAGATTGATTCTCCCCTGGATGCTGTCCATAGATAGATTCTGCTGTGGATGCTGTCCTCTGATAGATTCTCCCCTGGATGCTGTCTGTAGATTGATTCTCCCCTTGATGCTCTATTTGATAACTTTGATGTCACATCTCAGCTCACTAATTGAACCCTGACAGGTTTAATTCTCCCAGTTTTTAGCTCAGCTGACTCTAAGTAATCTGAGCTATAGTCGTGGTCCTTTGTCCGTAGTCCGTCCGTCCGTTTACAGGGCACGTTTTAAAACCGTTGGACCTACGATTCCAAAATTTTGCATACCATTAGATGTCTCCAAAATCTCCTACCATACCGAAAATCGGGTCATTAGGACTTCGTTCCTTTGAGATATTAAGGAAAAACCTCTGTTTTCCATGAAAAAGCCATTGTTACATTTCAAGGCTGCCTAATATCAAAACCACTGATCTGTTTTTTATCATATTTGGTATTCATATTCTTTCATACATTTTCTATGAACATACAAAAAATTAGGTCAGTGTTGGGTCCTATTTTGAAGTTATGGGCCAAAATATAATGCAGTTTTTAAAAAATCAGTAAAATATCTTTACTCACCTAACATGAGAATTGCTGAAGCTAGAGACTTTTTTTTCAGGAATATAACTTTATTTAATCAAGATTCAATTGTTTACCCAAAATTAGATCTGAATTTTGCAAATTTTTTAAGTTATTAGCTTAAAAAAAGAAATCAATACCTTAAATTTTGTCCAACTTTGGCAATGGCACGTTTTTTTCCCTGAAAGCACTGTTGATTTAATTTTCACAGCATATATATATAAGGATTTAATCTTTTATAACCTGAAATTTCAAAGGAATTGATTGAAAAGGGTAGCTTTTATTCAAGTTTTCATACACCATGTCAAGTGTTATTTACATCTAGCCCACCTAGTAGTACAGCCTTCACTTGCATTATGTAACCCACCCCAGGCAGCTAGCCTTGGCTCAGCTTGCATGGCCACTACCAGCAGGCTTCCCCTCTGCCCTGCACTCACTCCCCCCCCCCCACCAGGTGGTGCATAACAAGATGATTTTTGATAATATGTTATTATTTTTATGCCCCCGCCACAAAGTAGCAGAGGCATATAGTTTTTTCCATGTCCGTCCTTCCTAAATCAAACAGTTGTATGGACCTTTTTTCGCAATGCCTGCAGATATTGGCCCTTATTTTTGGTGTGTGGGCAGATATAGACCAGTTACAGATCGAGTTTGCGTTTCGTCCCGGTTGACCTACTTTTGACTGTTTTACAGCTCCTAAACTTAGAAAATTTCATGAAAAATAGTAATTTCATGACAAATACACATGTACGGAGTTTTTTTCACAATGCCTGCAAATATTGACCTGATTTTTGGTGTGTAGGCAGATAATAACCAGTTACAGATCGAGTTCGCATTTTGTCCCAGTTGATTTACTTTTGACTGTTTTATGGTTCCTAAACTTAGAAAATTTCATGAAAAATAGAAATTTTCATGACAAATACACATGTATGGACTTTTTTTCGCAATGCCTACAGATATTGGCCTGATTTTTGGTGTGTGGGCAGATAATGACCAGTTACAGATCCAGTTCACGTTTCGTCCCTAGGGACCCACTTTTGAACGTTTTACGCCTCCTGAACATAGAAAATTTCATGAAAAATATGAAATATTCATGACAAATACACATGTACAAACTTTTTTTCGCAATGCCTGCAGATATTGGCCTGATTTTTTGTGTGTGGGCAGATAATGACTAGTTACAGATCGAGTTCACGTTTTGTCCCAGTTGACCTACTTTTGACTGTTTTACGGCTCCTGAACATAGAAAATTTCATGAAAAATATGAAATTTCATGACAAATACATATGTACGGACTTTTTTTTGCAATGCCTGCAGATATTGGCCTGATTTTTGGTGTGTGGGCAGATATTGACCAGTTACAGATTGTGTCGCGTTTTGTCCCAGTTGACCTACTTTTGATTGTTTTACGGCTCCTGAACATAGAAAATTTCATGTTAAATATAAATTTTCATGACAAATACACTTGTACAGACTTTTCTTCGCAATACCTGCAGATATTGGCCTGATTTTTGGTGTGTTGGCAGATAATGACCAGTTACAGATTGAGATCACGTTTTGTCCCAGTTTACCTACTTTTGACCGTTTGACGGTGCTCTAACATAGAAAATTTAATAAAAAAGTGCACATGTATGGACTTCTTTTCGCAGTGCCTGCAGATGGGGGCCTGATTTTTGGTGTGTAGGCAGATAATGACCAGTTACTGATCGAGTTCTTTTTTTGTCCCAGTTGACCTACTTTTGACCATTTGACTGCTCCTGAACATAGAAAGTTGACCTACTTTTGACCATTTGACTGCTCCTGAACATAGAAAGTTTCATGAAAAATAGAAATTTTCATAACAAATGCATATGTACTGACTTTTTTCCTCAATGCCTGCCGATACCACCCTGATTTATTATGTGTGGGCAGATAATGACAGTTACAGATCGAGTTCGTGTTTCGTCCCGGTTGACCTACTTTTGATTGTTTTACGGCTCCTAAACATAGAAAATTTCATGAAAGACAGAAATTTTTATGGAAAATGCACATGTATGGACTTTTTTTCACAATGCTTGCATATACTGGCATGATTTTTGGTGTGTTGCTTGATAATGACCAGTTACAGATCGAGTTTGCATTTTGCCCTTGTTGACCTACTTTTGACCATACGACACCTCCTGAACTTAAAAAATTTTTCAAAATTTTACAAATGTTTCTAATTTGCCCCAGGCGGGGGCATTCGTGTCGTTCCGACACATCTAGTCTGTATTTGATTCATTCTTATTCTAGGCTATGCTACATTTTACATTGTACCACCAGGGTTACAATGATTAAAGTGCACATTTCATTGTGTCCACAAAGTGGTGTATTGCTATGAAAGTGTGGATGTTCATCAGATAAGTAATTCCTTACTTCAGAAGAGTAAAAACTTCACCACGTGTGAAATTGACTATTAATTCCAGTAATAAATTAAAGCTGAGATAGTAATTAGCACAATGATATTGTTTGTCCCTCATTCAACCAACAGTGTGTATACTTTATTTGAAAAGATGTTTTTATTTTATCAAATTTACTGAATCTTTTATATTATTTCAGTGAATTAAATTAAACATGTACTGAAAACTCCAATGTGCATAACTTGTTAATAGTGATTCAAGGAATAATCTTGTAAATGCCATGTTGTGGCATTATTTTCTTTTAAATTCTGTTTAAACATTTGTGATTTAAAAATAATAAAATATATGTGTGTGCATAATATGACCCAATATGAGCTACACCCTGGATATATAATGATTGCAACAATTCTAATATTTTAACTTATATTTCAGTTTTTTACTCTTGATATATAATGATTGCAACTTTTAATGGAAAAAGTGGATATGCTAAAAAAATAGGCTAATATATAAACTTAAATGCATTATTCCCATGAAAGTGAAATAAAGGTATTAGTCCATTCTGTCCACTTGCCTGTCCATCTGTAAATTTTCATATGCATCACAGTATCTCAAAACTTTTACTGTTTTTCTTCATGACAGTCTTGTCAGAGTATTAGTTTGCAATTATATATTTAGAACTTTACTATAACCAAGTAGGAGGGCCCCTTTCCTCTTAGCTTCTCATATTCTTATATAAATGAAAAACATTACAATAGAATATTTTGCACTTGCAAACATTTCAAACTTCAGCTGAGAGCCGAGACCAATGGGTCCCTTGTTTTAAATTGTTCTTGGAGATGCAATTTTGCATTCAGCATAAAGCCTGGATGTTACAGGCTGCATGCTATACTGTTAATCAATCTACTTGTATATTTGCAGGTGAGAGATGTCCATGTGGAACCTGGGTGACGCCAGCCTTCCATGTACAGAACAATAAAGTTGATGAATGTAAACCTTCAAGTGCCCATACCCAGGTGCTCAGACCACAGAGACATGTGACCAAAGGTGCTAGTTTGCAAGCAGACATGAGCAAAAATGTTTCAACATGTGCACCAAAGCCTGACCTTGTACTGAGTACAGAACTTGAAACACAGACTCTGCAGGTCAAAGAACTGCCACCACTTGATCAGTGAAATCATATGCTCAATTACATTTAAAAAATAAACATGATTTATACTAAGTTTCATGTTGGTCTTTCTGTGTTTTATGTTTTGGTCAGATTGTTTTACATTATGAAGAAATACTGGCCTTAAACTTGAAATTGTGGCCTAACAAAGTAAAGATTCTACTTGTGAGCACAACCAGGGCATAACATGGCAGAAATGTAGCACTTTCTCCAAGGCCTCTTAAAAAATAAAAATGTTATGTTCTCACACAGGACAACCAATGATACCTAGTATATATTTTTATTAGGAATTTGACAAATTTAAAGCACAGCTCTTGAAATTAAATGGCCATTTCTATACTAGTTACTTTCATTCATTAATAGATTTAAAACAGCTGTTGTTTAGTAATTGTTGAATGAAGTTACTCTTGAGTAGATTTGCAGGAATTAATACAGATTATTCTTTTATAATGTTTAATATAACATAATATCACAATGTGTTAGAGGCCTTAGTGATTATTAAGATCTTATGAAACAATGGAAATAAGTCAACTGGACAGCACTAAAGGGCATGTCCTGATAATCATTGTGGATCCTTTGCCCATACAGTTATTTCAAACTAAGGGGAGTTTCCAGTGGCTCCATGTGACCAGGCTAGCTTTTATGTCAAGCCCTGACCATAACTGATGCTAACTAGCCTGAACCTATGGATGGTATGGCCTGACTTCACTACAGCTACATTCTAGTTTACGTCTGTATATGTCGAACAATACAAAATTGGCAGTGCACTGGGAAACATTGTGAAGATGTTTATTTCAGGGTATACAGATACACCTTCACAATAAAAGAAAGTAGATGGCCATAGAACTGCTGGAATAATCTCTGAACCTTGGTATATGAAATGGTGTGGGTGTGATGTAGAAGCCTGCAGAAATGTCAAAGTCCTACAAATTTTGCAACAGTAACCAGATGTTCATTAAAGCCTTTGGTGTTCCCATGGCAACCAGTATGGCATCTAAATCAGGGCATTCTATTTTAGAGTACACTAGTCCAAAATTTGGTAACCATTTCAGCCTTAAGGGGAATCATCTTATTTATTTACAGAAAATTTTATCATGATGCAATTGATAGGTCACTGATGAACTTGTCAATGAAATCAACAACTGAATAAAATCAGGTAAAACATATTTATTGCAACTTATCAATAAATACATAATGCAGCATAATTCATATGACACAATTATATATATCTTTATCTGTATTTACTCTATACAGTAGCAAAATATAATTTACAGTACTCTGAATAATGCTTCCTATATCTTACAATAGCTCTCATGGTGTGTAAAATGATACATTGATGATCTACAAAGCCTGCTGTCATTATATACAACATATTGGCTGTAGCCCTAATGACCTTCAGTACACTATTAATGGCACATATCCAGAGCATTCTGTAATGGGAAGTAACTGTTCCTTCTTTCCTGGATTACCATCTGATCAATAATAAAATAATGGTGTCCTGTATCACTGATATATTATTACAGGCACAATGATAACTATATTTTTCATAACCTGCATGTTATAATGCTTCTAATTGATGTTCCTGCAACTGAATGGAAAATATACCTGCTCTAAAATAGTAGAACTTTTTATATATAATTAATTGCCTGTAACATTCATAGCATACACAGAATATAACCTAATCTTCCAGTTGATAAGGAGCCTCTGAAAAATTAACCTAATATGACATTCCTGCAATGGTTTCTTTCAGTAAGAACAAACAACCAAGAGTTTTCATTTGTGTTAGGACACTGTGATACTTTATGATTTCCTCTCGACTTTAGTTTTTTAGCATATTAAAGAAGAATAATACATCACCCAATTTAAAACCCAATTGAATACCAAAGCTCGGTAGCATATAGTAAGAACAAACAACCAAGAGTTTTCATATGTGTTAGGACACTGTGTTACTTTATGATTTCCTCTCTACTTTTTAGCATATAACAAAAGAATAATTCATCAAAATAAAACATATTTCAATAAGCTTTCTGCATCTCCATTCCAAAGGATCTTACTCTTTGTGAAAATCAGTAAATTTTTAGCTATAAGATAACAGAGAAATAAGTTATGCTGAAAGTCACAAGTCGGTAAAGCACCTTAAGATTTTCCATGATAGCACTAAGATGTATTAAGATAATTTAATAATTTACATTCCTTATCTCGTTCACTTGGAAATCCGTGTCACGAAGAACTGGAACATACTAATATTATATAAACTATTCCCATTGGTTTAAAAAAATTTGAAATGAGGACTTTCTTTTTTAATTACACGGACCATTTAATGAAGACATTCATGTGATAACTGATGTGAAAAACTTGTTTCATGTGTTTAAAATCTAACCCGTGTGGGTTTATACCTTTTGCCTGTCAAATGACACAATTTCTATTGTCTTACTTTAACCTTCTGAAAATGAATAGTTATGAAAGGGAACATGTAAACCTGGAATTTGTTTAAACAGATTTGACTCCTCACAATTTACCATGCAAGTTCAACAACATATATGCCGTATATTCAAACCTACAGCAGTTTCAGTTCTATCACAGTGATCTATTTAGTAATGACAAAATGGCTGCAAGTGTGCTTCCAAATCTGGTTTGCAAATCTCCCGGGCCAAAAGCCTGTTCCAACTGGCTAAATCCAACATGATTATTCAGACAAAGGGTTCACTGTGTGAAACATAATATTGGTCAGTCTGTATTTCAATATACTGAGATCCATATATATATATATATATAGAAGGTAGTGTAACCCTCCAATGTAAAGTGCTCTATGGCCTACAGACTAGGCCAGAGCGGTATATCTCTGAAGAAAAACAACACTGTTAATTCACAACAGTCTGTTTCACGGGATGCGACCCGATCATCAGGTGAATGTGATATCATTTCTTTAGAGTGAGTGTTATATATATATATATATATAAATATATGTGAAGAATGTTTTTTGTGTTGCATATAATACTTAAAGGCACCTAACATGAATGTATAATGCCATACAGTGAAGCATGTGACAGCAGATACTGGTACTATAAGAACAACAGTTTGTACCATGGCCATATTAATCAGCAGTCTAGTGCCACTTCTGTTCATAAAACCTGCTCATAATTTTTATTTTGCAAATGAACAAACCACAAAACCAATCAACCATGATAAAGGATAATACCTCACCTCTAGTTATGTTTGTAACTACACTTGTATATAACTGTCATAAACAGCTGATTCTCATTTAAAAGTATATGTGAAGAAGTCTTGTATTTGTAGATAGCAGTCAGTTCAGTATTATGATTTGGTGCTTGACACTGGTTCGTTTACTGGACAGTGCCACTGTCCTGAAGTACCCTCTTCTAGCCTAATACAAAATGGCTCAAATATGTATGTTTGATACATGTTTTCAATACTCAGACAGGTATTTATTTATACTGCACATACTGCAAGTTGGTAGTGAAATATTATTATTTTATATTATTTTTCTACAGGGTGATGCACAAACCTGCTTTCAAAACTTGGGGGGGGGGGAAATATGTAACACACCAGTAAAGAAATCTCCTTTGAGACTGTTATATCACCAAATTTCATCATTTCTAATCTATTTGCTTTATGGGAAGATCAAAATATTAATGCAATAAAAAAGCAGTCTGCAATGCTTGTACCCATTACAGATAATAGATTTTGTAGATTTCATCTATATTTGTGACCTTTAACCTTGGCTGAATGCCTGTTCTGCTCCTCTCTGTAACAATTTTAACAATCTAAGTACAAATAAGTACTGAAAACATCCTTTATGCATTCCCTAAAGAGGGACTGAAATGTACAGTTATCAATTATAGCATCATCACAGTGAACTGCAGACTGGTACTTGCTGTATAAATGCCCACAGAAGTCTGAACCAAAGGGATCATAGAGCAATATAAAAATATTTTCCAGTTGAATGTGAAGCTATAAACTATACAGGATCCTGAAAACTTGCTTCATGCTCATTCATAATTCTGTCCACTTGCTGATTTATATAAACGATGAACAAATCCACAAGTATATAGGTGCATGTTGATACTCTCGTTGTGCATACAAATATGTTCAGCTTCCATGTCAGCCAACAAGATTGGAAGTAAATCATGATTTGAAATGACAGTTTTAGGAAGTTCACAGTCTACTGAGTTGTTGGAACTGATGCTTTGCATACAACAAAAGAAGAGAGTTGTTTGCTCATCTCTATGATTTCCTAAGCTTAAAAGTATTTAATGGAGCAGAGTACCAGTCCATGTGAACTGAGAGGATAGAGTGCCACCTAGTGTTGACTCTAGCTATATATATAATCAATCATAAACTGCAGGATGGTCACTTGCAGAGGAAGGACATGGCATCACCGAGAGATGCTCGTGGTGTCAGGCCGAGCAATAAGGCCAGCTTCATCGCAATATTCCTGGACTTCTTCACTTCTTTATTTTCATCTGGCATCACCTGAAATATACGGAATTTACAGGCAATTCAGTCCAAGAACTTTGCTTGTATTTTAAACTAATTAATATGGTACCTTACTGACCCAATGAATAAATTGCCATACATGAATTACTCAGATGGGTAAAAGAAATGCAACAGTACCCTTACTGCTGGCAACAGAGGTGAGTAAGTTAATTGATAAAGGCAGTGTCTGTCTTATGATGGATTACATTGGTATATAGTCTTGTGTATATGTAGAGCAAATAGAAAAAAGAGTTTTCTCTATCACAATATTAAACTGACCATGCAAATATAGGAAAATTTATGTAATATTAATAACAAATATTTTAAAATTTGACAGTTAAAAAATCATGTACATATCACCATATTTTATCATAATGCAGTCTAAACACCTTTGTTGTAATATGACAAATGTGACAATTTAGCAGTGATATCAAAATATAAAATCTGTTATGGTATTCTAATGTTCTTTCTTAAATTTAAAACAAATGACTAAATATTTCAGTAAACATTTCAAAATTAAAAACCAAAGGAAACAATGAACTTGTTGACCTTAAATAACCCCACCCCCTGCAACTCTTTAGCTGAGAAAAACATGTCAGAAATGTTGGTACCTTGACAAAATAATAAATTTCATCCAATTAATCAAGCTTATTGATAATCTAAAACTGAAATTGGTATCCTTAATTCATGCATTAAAACTGCCAAATACAACTAATTCTAAAAATATATCTCACTGTGTCTATCACATGCTTGTAGATCATCCCTGTTCCATCCACATAGAATATTGAAAAGCCATCCAGCCACCTGCAATGATGAAGTGAAGTGTGATAACAGTCTGACTACATGTTTCATCTGAAAAGAGATAAAATCATATATGCAGGTATTCTAAAATCCTGCTCAATAAAGCTGGTCCCAACAAATGCTTTCCTTTAAAATTGATCAATAATTCTCTTAAATTACATATGATCACACAGTTAGACACTGAATTGGATGAAGCACTGAAAGCCTAATAATGTAGAGGTTTGAATTGCCATGCTAGTCTATTACTTACAAAAGGTAATGTGAATTGTTGACACTTTTTTAAAGTCTAGCTGTGTCAAGTGAAGTGTCTTTTACACAAGAAAGAAGGTCTGACCTTCTTAAGCTTTTAATAAACTTTATTCATTTTGCATGGAATGTACAACTAGTTATAATAACTAATACAAGGAACTCTCCATGGCTTGAATGATGGTGTTGGGTACCTAGTCTATAGGGTTTTTTTTATAGGACAGTTTACCCTTTTCAAAATGAAATATAACAATTTCTCTTGAGAAAGTTTAAAATCAAAGTTAAGTTGTAAATTTGTTAAAAAAAAAAAAGAGTCCAAACTTAAGTTTTTTCACAAGCCTAATAAGGGAAATTTTAATAAGACTACATGACCAGTAAGGTAGACAGGGTCAAAGCTAGTAATAAGACTACATAACCAGTTAGGAAGACTGGGACAAAGCTAGTAATAAGACTACATGACCAGTTAGATAGACAGGGACAAAACTAGTTGATATACATCATGTATTCTTCACCCTATGTCTTCAAGCTAGATTTCAAGTGGCCCACATAACACAGTTGAAACCAGCAGACTGAGAACTTGTCCTATCACAGAGATGACTGTATTCAGCATGATGCCTTGTGATTCTGTGCTTACTATTGTAAAGAAGGGTTACTGTTACTGAATGCAGTAATGGCAAAGATTATCTGATTTGATGATAAATTCATATTTCAGTTTTTCACAGTTATGAAAACCTTAATTTATTGTATGTTGAATAGCAGATTAATGTTACATGTTCTAATATAGAACTTAAGACAATAGAAAAGATGTAAATATGGAATCTTTTATAGATTCAAAACTGAGTTGTCATACATACAAATCTTGAAAAGATTTTTTTTTATACTATCAATCAAACATACAATCTTGAGTCAGTTACTACAGTAGCACCATTTCAGCCCTCTAACATTGGTCTACCACCAGCGTACTGGCTGTTAGAGTGCCATAACATCCTTCAGAAAGGAACTCACTTTAAGGCTCTCTGAGGATGCAAATATTTTCCTAATTTCTAACAACCCCTCATGGCCTACAAGTAAGCTGCCACTTGACACTTGACAACCAGACCAATCCTTAGCTTTTTAGAGTACTTTATAACAACACCTAACATGAGCAAGAACAATTCCGTTTTAACTCAGCATATTGGTAAATCCCTCCTCATGTTTGTTAAATTTCTGAGTGTATGAATATTAGCATGGCTCGCACGTGTTACTTGATGCAGCCAACTTGTATGCGATATAGGAAATGACCCATTACCATATAGACAGTTTCAGTATGGGTTGTGTGTTCATATGTATTCTTTTGTTTTAATCTATCATTCATATCCCAATGTTAAGATTATGGACTGTTTACCTGACTTTACCAAGATATGAATGCATCATGATGGAAAACCACTGCCATGCATGCCTTGATATGGCCTATATCATCACTCAAGTTAGGCTTATCAGCCCAATATTAATGCCTACTGAGCCTTGTTGTCACGGCTATTAATACTCTCAACTAAAAACATCCCTAAAAAGAGTTTACTTATCACTGTGCCATATGTCTGTATATCAGATTATTATCAAGAAAATAAACCTTATTATTTTACATGGGTTGATAATGCCTGTCATGAATTTAAAAGCAATTCATAAACACAACAGTCAATAGTCATAAATGTGGATTCAGCAAATTTCAGGGGGGTAAAAGTGGGTGTTTGAGTAATCAGTTTCTTAGCTTTCATAATGTAAGGTGTTTGAGTAATCAGTTTCTTAGCTTTCATAATGTAAGTATTAGTACTCTAATAGAAAATATGCTGAATATGTCTTCCTGATGAATTTAGGAAGTTCATAAAATGAACTGGTTATAAGTATTTGATGATGTGAAATTATAAATTAATTTTCTGTTTCATCATTTAAGAATAAGAAACCATCAGATTTTCCCAAATGAGTTGCAACATGTTTACACTTTTAAACATATATTTGCTGATTTTATACTCAATGGAAATTAAAAACCCACAAAACAAAAAGCAACAAATTATTCTGCATCCACAGTATATTATTTTTTGTTTTATCACAAATGAACTCACTCTGACTCATCATCCATAGCTTTTTTATAGGACCAAGGTAGGAACTTCCAGAACATAAATGCTCTCGCCTGAGGAATACCGCTGATACGCCATCGTATTTTCACAGATCCATCCTCCTCATGCGTTGTTATACCCAAAACATGCATCCGCACATTGGCGTACTTCATCAGGGCATATACACGGAGCTTAGCAACATTGATCACATACTTTGAAATGCCCCTGAAAGCAGAATTAAAACATTAATTAAAAAACAAAATTAGGAGTTCTAATTCTTCTAGCCCTGCAATAGTATTTCTCATTAAAAAGCCACATTAAAAAAATCATGAATATAAAAATCTGGAATTAGTGTCTTTTATGTTTTTTACATATTTTTACATCATGTATATCATGAATTTTAATATATACCAGTTGGTGAGCTCCCATTTGGCAGGTGAAACAATATAAACGATACAGGGCGTGTTATATCAGTGACAGATTAGTTGAACAGGGAGCAGGGTGTAGTTATAAGTGCCGCAAGGATATTATTATTCCTGGAGACAGTGCATATAGTTACAGCCGAGCAGGGCATAAGAAGAAAAATTATAAACATCTAGTGATACTTTAATATGAATATCATAATATTAGTATATTAGTAACTGCTCACAATTTGTAACAGCAGTCAAAGCCTTAAACTGAACTATTTAAAATGAAATTTTTTCAGTGCTAACAGATGACCTACATAGTTTTTGTCACTTTCAATAAATATATTTATAAAATACCTTTACTAATTTTGCTTGTCTAAGCATGCAAATGATTCCTTTATTCAAGCTGAATTCTATTTTTTGCAAGGAATCATTAATTAGATGAATAGAATGATTTGGATTATTATGACTAAAACTTTAAACAGTATTAAATGATTTAAAAAGGGTTTAGATGGAAAAATTTAAAATTCAAGCTCTTAATTTTCATTGAATTCAACCGATAATGAATGTAGTAACATTATGTTCAGCTCTCTTATATCAGAATTTATACTTTTTTTTAAATCAATAATAAATTTAACTTGAATATTGATAGCCACTTGTCCACTGCGTGCATCAGCCATATCACAGAGGCATGGGATGTTCTTGACATGACATCGACTCCAAATTTGTGGCACCAGTTATGCCAATCAAACTCCTCATATATGAGCAATTTTCACCAAATAAAAGATCTACAGATGGATACACCAAGCAAGATTTCAGGCAAAGACACCAATCCACTATTGAGAAAAAGTGCATCAATGTATTCTTTAAACAAACAGCAGGTGGCGCCACCTGTCTGGTCTACAACAATGCTATCCAAGACAGATAAACATGCAAACATTTCAGTCTGATACCTCCATCCACGCCTCAGGTATGAGCAATTTTTACCCAAAGCAAATAAGATGGATGGACGCCACCCAAAAACAACTGCAGATGGCACGATCAGTCTTGAATACAAGCTGGAGGTATCCAAGATCCATGGACATGCACAATTTCAGGCCAATATGGCAAATCACTCCTGAGAAAAGGGCATATATTTATACTATGAAAACAGGAAGGTAGGTGGCGCCACCTGTCTGATTAAGAGAAAACTCTTCAAGATGTATGTACATGCCACATTTTAGACCAATACAGTGAACCCGAGATATGAGCAATTTTCACCTAAAGCAAATATACAGATGCATGCCACACAAAACACTTGCAGATGGCGCCACCAGTCTTGAATACAATATTGAGGTATCCAAGTTTTATGGACAAGCACAATTTCAGGCCAATACGGCAAATCGCTCCTGAGAAAAGGGCATATATATTTATACTATGAAAACGGTAAGGCAGGTGACGAGAAAACTCTCCAAGATCAATGTACATGCCAAATTTCAGACCAATACATTGAACACTCCTGAGATATGAGCAATTTTCACAAAAAGCAAACATACAGATGAACACCATTCTAAAATGACTGCCAATGGTGCTACCCAGAGGTATCCAAGCTCAGTGGACATGAACAATTTCAGCCAAATAAATTGAACTAATCCCTAAGATGAACAAATAGCAAATGCATGGATGGACGCTGCATGAAAATTATTGCAAGTGGTGCCACCAGTCTTGCAACTAGGAGTAGAGAGATCCAAGATCTATGGACATTTAAAATTTCAACTCAATACATTGAATCACTCCTGAGATATGGGCTGTTATTAAAAAGAAACCTAGATTTATAATGCACAATAAGGACTGCAGATGGCGCCATCTGTCACTTGTTAGGCACAACTTCACAGGTGAACAAACAAGGGACCCATGGGTCACGGCTCTCAGCTGTTATATATGATAAAAAAATATGATTTAGAAATGAGGCACATGCTGGTTTTGTTTGGTTATTTATTAAAAATAATAAGAGAATCTTATGATGTTTAAAAATAAAATATAACTGAAATGATTATTAAAATAATATTAAAGAATATATTTATGAATGCATTCATGAATACATTTTGAAAGTATTTGCACTGGTATTCATATACTTTCATTTTTACCTGAATTCCCATTCTTATGCAAGAAATTTTATAATGGAGTACATATTCATATTCGTATTCAAATACATATGCTAAGTATTTGCACCATGTCTGGCATTTATTTAGTTTTCACCAAACAATGATGTTGAGAATCCAGAATATACAAAATTCACACATTTAAATACTGATCATAATAACCTGATTTTATGGCTTTTATTTATATTAAAAAAAAATAAATGTAATATATATTCATTTTGGACTAATTTCACATCAATGTACACACTAGACACAGTAGGAATCTAGATGAATATTATCAACTGCACCTTTAGTCTATCATAAATTTCTTTCATATGATCCCTTATGATTAGTAATGAATAATATGATTTATTTTTTTATCAGGGTTGGCACAATCTTCCCGGAGGGAAGGGAAGGGAAGGGAAGAAATACTTTCTTCCCGGAAGGGAAGAAATACTTTCTTCCCACCATTTCTTCCCAGGGAAGAAATAGATTTACAACATACCTGTCATTCATGTTGTTCAAGTGACATTTTGGCATATCATATTTGTGCAAATCAGAGAGACAACTTTTGTTATATAAAAAGCTTGCAAACAGACCCTTAGTAGGTGATTGTTATGTGATTTGAGTGATGGGGCTGGATGGTATAGTCTTTAGCCGAGTTGTTGTTGCTGGTGCTGAAGGCTTGGCTTCTGCTGAGTGATTAAGATGAGTACATACACTGCAGGGATGGAGTTTGGCTTGTAGAGTTGAGCTGGTGTTTGGCTGAATAATTAGGATGAACTCAACATGAGTACATACCCTGCAGGGGTGGAGTTTGGCTTGGACAGTTGAGCTGAGTAATTAGGATGAACTCAACATCAACTCACACTCCAGTGGACTTGAGCTGGTGTTTGGGTGAATAATTAGGATGAACTCAACATGAGTAGCCTGCAGGGGTGGAGTTTGGCTTGGACAGTTGAGCTGAGTAATTAGGATGAACTCAACATCAACTCACACTCCAGTGGTGCCTGCACTGTGGGGTTGGTTTTCCAGCTGAGTAATTAAGATGAGCTCAAGCTGAGTTCATTTTGAGTAACTGCTCACTAATGAGTAGATTACTTAGTTACTGGTCTAGAGGAGGGCTGATATAACCTGACCATATAAAACTTTGACATAACTGATCTGCCTCAGTCTGGATGAGTGAGATAAAGTGTCAGTGTCACTGTTCTCAGTTTGTCAGTTTGATGATTTTATAATGTACAAGGGTGGCAGGAATAGGAAGCCAGTATGGGCTCACTACACAGAAGTCCAGACAGATGGAAAAATGATGGTTGAATGCAACTACTGCAAAAGTAAACAGCTGCCTAAAGCATGCAGAATGGAGAATCACTATAAGAAGTGTACCAGCAAGCCAAGTGTTACAGCACCTGTGGGAAATAAGCGCCCACTGATTTCCGAATATGTCTGCGAACAACCACCTGCCAAGAAGATATCACAAGGCGGCCTTGATGCTCATGTGTTGCGCAGCCCTACTCTACCTGCAGGATTTGCCGAGTTAGCAGTGAATCTCCACACAGCATGTGCATCCTCTGCATCCATTGAACGCGTGTTCTCAACCATGGGTATGGTCCAGTCAAAACTTCGAAACAGACTTGGTGTGGAGCGTACAAATAAGCTTGTGTTTGCATACAGGATGCTGCGTGGAAGCCATGTTTTGGACTATTGAATTCAGTGTTCTGTATTAAATATTAGTCTAGATTGAGTGTTTATATATGAATAACAATGTGTACATATTGAACAACAGATACATTATTCTGTGGCTTTGTTATATCTGCATGTTTAGCTATGTTATATATTATTAATAAAGGTTTGTGGGAACATGTGGACAAAAGTCATTAGTTTCTTCCCTAACTTCCTTTTCTTCCCAGAAACTTCCTTTTCTTCCCAGAAACTTCCTTTTCTTCCCTGGGAAGGGAAGAAATACCTTTCTTCCCGGAAGTTTGCCAACCCTGTTTTTTATCATTAAAATTGATCTGAAAAATACCATAGGTGACTGCATGGTGTTATTTGGAATACGTGACATTATATCCATTCTTATATCATCAGTAACTGCAAGTTAATTTCCTGTTATTATCAACTAACAAATTCCTTTTCTATTTTTCTTTAATTTGTTATTAAAAATCAATAAAAAATTATTAATTTATTGTTTATTGTTATGTTGTTGATTAAAAATACTAGATGAGTTGGGTTGGACACCTGGATCAACTGTGGCTGGCCATAAGCTGGCTGGCTAACCAAGTGTATGCCTCACCTCAAGCGTGCATAATTTGCTAAAGGTCAACAAGGTCAACATACAGGTGACTCAAGAGGGGCTAGGGTGAGCCAAAGTCTGACATGGTCTCATTAAAACATTAATAAAAGCTACAATTTTGGGCCAATTTCTTTCAACTTTCTAAACTAAAAAGCTGAAATCCTTATGTGTGTATGATATGAAAATTATATCAACAGTGCTCACAGGAAACAAACGTGCCATGCTCAAAGTTAGGCAAAATTTAAGGTACTAATTTTATATTTATACTAATAACTTCCAGAAAAAAATTCAGAACCAATTTTGGGTATTCAATTGAATCTTGATTAAATAATGTTACATCCCTGACAAAAAATCTCTAGCTTCAGCAATCCTCTTGTTAAGGGAGTAAATTTCCTTTTCATTTGCTGCCTCGCTGAATTTATTGCTGAATTAACATCGCTGGATTTATGCCTGAGCCTCATTTGGAACCAACCGAATAACTACAGAAGCTCCGCTTATTTCCTAGGTGACGGACGGCCCCGTGGGTTGGGAAAAAGGCTTGCGGGAGTACGGTTCCGACTTGTGAACATCGCCGCTTGCCGGCATCGAAGTGGTAGAACAACCAGAAAGTACATTCAGCATTTGGGATTCCCATTTCAGGCAGCAAGGTAAGATAACTCTCCTGCTTTTCTCACCGCTACGTCAATATGGCTAGCCGTTCTTTCCTCCATTACAAAGCCCTAGTTATAGGCGCCTCTGAAGTCAGAAACCTGGGGGCCGCCATGTTGGCTCACGAAGGTCGTTTGCGACCTAATTTCGGATTCCCGTCGCTTACATGCATTATATCCGTTCGAGGCAGGGGAGGCCATTCTGTCACTAGTCTTGGGAGCGATCTTGCGCCATTCCAAAAATTTAAACCTGATATTGTGGTCCTCCACGTAGGAGGAAACGATCTCTCGTGTCTCGACATCAACGGTAGGCCGGAAGTTGTCGGTGAGAAAATAGCCGATCTTTGTGAATTCCTCCACACGAACATGGGAGTTCATAGACTAGTTGTTGTGGAATTAAACCCGAGATTCCCACCTTTTTGTGGGAGACCGTATCCTGAGGATTATAATTCCCGTGTGAACATTTGTAACCAGTACCTAGATGTTGTTTTGGGGGATACGACCTATGCGTCTTTATGGCGACACCAGGGGTTTACTTGGGGGGCACACTTATTCTCAACAGACGGGGTCCATTTTAATGAGGTTGGAACGAAGCACTGGTACCAGAGTATCAGAGGGTCCCTTATTTGTGCCCTTAGGCAATAAGATGTATCAGGCTTAGTGTATAAGGAGGCTCCCCAAAGGAACATTGGGGGTAGATCCAGGGGTTTTTATAGATAGGCTAATGAGTGACGGGGGGGGGGGGGAGGGGGCACTCCTGTCTGTATTTATTAGTTATCAAGGGGTTTTGTTTATTGGTGAAAGAAGGGGGATTTGCTACACCCGTGGTGTAGATATTTCTTCGACATTTGTTGATTATTCTTGAAGGGGGGGATTTCTGCACCCGTGGTGTAGATCTTGGTGCTTTGACACTTGTTGATTATTCTTGAAGGGGGGGCATTGCTACACCCGTGGTGTAGGTATTGGTTCTCTGACACTTGTTGATTATCATTGAAAATGGGGAGAATGTTACGCCGGTGGCGTAAGTATTGGTTCTTTAACACTTGTGATGGGGGGGATTTGGCAACCCGCTTTTTGTTCCACCCAGGCAGTGTTGATTTTCGACCTGGGGGGGGGGGGGGATTTGCTGCACACGTGGTGAACAAATTGGCTCCTTAACCCAGGTGGCTAAACCTGGGGTATGTTGCTGCTTTAGTGTTTTTGCTTGTTACGTTCACTTCTCCTGACATTCATTCTATTTGCCTTGTGGATTTGTGATTTTATAGAAGAATTTTCTTTTGCAATGATTTTATTCTGGCTATGTCAGAGGCGCATACTGCATAATTGTTTTAAACCCATGCAACAATACATTTGCTGTGTCAAAATGTCTGTGAAACCTTAATGTCTGTTTATTTGTGGAGCTTGCATATGTATTTGGAAAGAACTTATGAAGAGTAACAAGTAATCTATTTCTGGTTGTACCAGAAGGTCCAATGCAAATTATAACGGCAACAGGGTCTCGCTGTGGCAGATTTCATCCATATAATTATAAGTCACATTCTGGGGTGGTTTGGTTCTCTTTTGTCAGATGAGCTCCAGACGTCGAATTGAAACAAGGAAAAGGAAGGCCCCACGTCGCCTCATCGAAGACGCTGCGCGCAACTCCACGCCAAAGAGAACTAGGCTCGTGTCACCTACCACGCTACCACAAACTGGTATACCAACACCTGCCCAGGAACCTGCCACTCCTACTCAAGCTGGACCCAGCAGTGCTGGTACGCTGAGCCAGGAGAGTATCAATGCCATCGTGAACGCTGTCTCCACACAAGTGAAAGAGACGGTGGCAGCTCAGGTTGAAGACGTGCTGGTAAAAAAGGGACTTATCGCAGGATCTGATGATCTCACTGGGGAAATGGTAGAAGAAATTTCAGGTGAGGGCTCACCAGATAATGGCAGGCAAAACATTGATGATGACGATATTATAAATGTTTTAGACAGGGTGGATCCCAAACATAAGGACGCCATTTGGAAAGGCGAGTATGTAGACCTGTCCCAGCTTAACTGGATCATTGCTAAAGAGAAATCTGAGAATTCTAAAGATAGGAAAGACCTTACTGAGTCTTCAATGAATATGTACGAATGGACGTCTGCGTTCCATACATTCATGGGCGTGTATTGTTCTAACCCAAACCTGTGTAGTGAAGCCCCTCGTCTTTGTTCCTATATGGAGTCTATTAGATCTCTGTACAGTAAGGGATATGACTGGCGTACTTATGACTTAGAGTTCCGTAAGCTCAGGGCGCACACAGGGAGACGCTGGGATCGGCGCCATCCTGACCTATGGATGGACGCCGTGACCAAGCGTGACAACCACAGGGGTCATGCCAAATCTAATAAGTCTGGTCAGCCCTTTCGCGCAAACCCAACAGGGGTTTGCTTTGGGTTCAATAAGCACAGGCAATGTCCCAAAAACCCATGCCCATATGCCCACATATGCAGTTTCTGTGGGGGAAATCACCCATTCAAATCCTGCTTACAACGTCCCCAGGCAAATTCTAACAGCAAAGAACAGTACCCAGGTCCGAGACAGGAAGTTAGGAGACAGGCCCCTAATACAAACCAAAGAAAGGTTGCCTTCCCCAATCAACGGTCAGGCACTAGATGATTTACTTGCGGAGGTAGGGTACCCCATTAGGGATAGGAATTTCCTCTATTCTGGTTTCTTAGAGGGTTTTGATATAGGATACCAAGGGCCTGCATTAAATTCTCAAAGCGAAAACCACACTTCAGCTCTCAGTCAGCCCGAGGTAGTGTCTGCCAAATTGAGCAAAGAGCTTTCGTTAGGAAGGATAATGGGCCCTTATGATACAATTCCATTTCAAAATTTTAAAGTGTCTCCTCTTGGGGTAGTGCCGAAGAAGAACCCTGGTCAGTTTAGGTTAATTCACAACCTGTCCTACCCCTCATCCGAGTCAGTAAATGAAGGCATTCCCAGGGAACTGATAAGCGTTAATTATGCTACATTTGATGATGCCATTAGACTTCTCAAGCCTTTGGGCCAAGCAGCATTTATGGCAAAAACCGATATAGAATCTGCGTTCCGTCTGCTGCCTATATCCCCGAACAACTATCCTCTGTTAGGTTTTAAGTGGGAAGGACAGTACTATTTTGACCGCTGCTTGCCCATGGGCTGCTCGTCGTCATGCTGTCTCTTTGAGAAATTTAGTTCGGCATTAGAATTCATTACCAAAACTCATGCAAACCAATAGGGTGGTACATGTCCTGGACGACTTTTTATTCATTGCGGAAACTGAGTCCTCTTGCAAGAAATTGCTGGAAGCCTTTCTTGCTCTTTGTCATAAACTAGGGGTCCCAATTGTACATGATAAAACAGAAGGTCCTTCACAGATAATCACTTTTCTGGGTATCGAAATTGATGTCCAGGCGCAATATGCTAGGTTGCCCTTGGATAAGTTGACAAAAGCTAGGGAGATTATTTCAGCCCTCCTGTATAAGGAAAAGGCCACACTTCGGGAGCTCCAGTCCCTGATAGGGTTCTTAAACTTTACCTGTGTCGTAGTCCTGCCTGGTAGGGCCTTTCTCAGGCGCCTTATTGACCGTACTTATGGGTTAAAACTACCGCACCATCGTACCAGATTGACAAATCAAGTCAAACTAGACCTGAAGGTTTGGCTACATTTCTTAGACTGTTTTAATGGCAAGTCATTTTTTCTCGAGGAATCCTGGATCTCCTCTGATGAATTACATTTACAGACTAAAGCCACTGTCAGTTTAGGATTTGGCGCCGTTCTCTGCAGTGAATGGTTCTATGGGAAATGGCCAGTGTCCTGGCAAGATTATGATATGGTAACCCTGGAATTGTGGCCCATTGTCGCTGCTCTTGAGGTATGGGGTGAACGATTGTCCAACAAGAAGTTGAGATTGATGACCGATAATCTGGCGTTAGTTAATATTCTAAACAAGAAATCCACTCCACAGCCGCACACAATGTGCTTAATAAGGCGGTTAGTGCTGATATCTCTCAAGTTCAATATTCTTGTTAAAGGTATGCATATAAAACAGAAAGGAAACCTAGCTTATACTTTGTCGCAATTGCAGGTAGGTCGCTTCCGCAAGCTGGCTCACGGAGTGAACAAAAACCCGACCCCTGCTCCAGCTCCCCCAGCATCACTGAGCTAATGGGTGTAGGTCAGTACTTAGTTGCCAATAGCTTATCACTTCAGACCAAAAAAGCATATAAACAGGTCTGGAGCAGTTTCCACTCATTCTGTCAAAGCCAGGGTCACTCCCAGTGGTCTCTATTACCAGTTCAGTCTCTTGCAGTGTTCCTTTTTTTGTCCAAGAAGTATTCTTCCGGCTGTTGTGGCTCCACTTTAGCTTCAACAGCATCAGCCATTTCTTTCATACACAAACTAGCAAATTTGACAGACCCTACAGCCTCGGAAGCTGTCAAAAGGCTGCTGCAGGGAGCTAGGAAATTAACCCCTAAAGTAGACCTACGTTATCCCATATCGCTTAGTATTCTACACCAGCTAGTTAGAGCTCTTCCATGCACATCCAATAATGTATATGAATGTAAACTGTTCACTGCTCTGTACCTTGTAGCCTTCCATGGGTTTTTCCGTATTGGTGAGCTCATTACTAGGTCCTTTAGCCAGCAAAACCTTGTAGTACAATTGTCAGATGTATCAGTGGGGGCGGCTCGTGGTTACGCAAGGATAAAGATTAGGCATGCAAAAAACATGCCTCCAGGTCAATGCCAAATGGTAGTCCTACAGACTAAAACCCCAGGCCCTTGCCCTGTCAGAGCCTTAGCCACATTTTTACAAATCAGAGGGAATCGTAAAGGTGCTCTGTTTAGCAGCCCTTCAGCTTCCCCAGTCAGTCGTTCAGAGTTCACAGCTCAGCTGAACAAGGATCTCATATTCTGTAAACTTGACCCGGCTCTTTTCAAAGGCCATTCGTTTAGGATTGGAGCTGCTACAGATGCTGCTATACTTGGTAAATCAGACAGTGAAATTCGTAACCTAGGAAGATGGAAATCCAATGCTTTCATGCGTTATATTAGGATGTTTCAAGCTCAGTAGCTAAGGTTACGAGCCCTGATTTAGGATTAGACCCTGATGAGCTGTAGCTGGATGGCCCAAGGGGGCATCCTCAACTGTATTTAATTTTAGACTATACCTTAGATCAGTGCCATCAACTTCGTTGTATATAAGCTACAAAGCTGGAACTTGCAAGCTTCGCTAGGTGACCCAAGTGGGCACCTGCATCGGGCTTATACATGAGATAGATTGAGGATCAGTGTATGGTTCGGTGACCCAATTGGGCACCAGTGTTTGGTAAATCGTAATGAGAGGTTATGCTATTGCTGGTTATATTATAGAGTCATGGGTTATACATAGGGATTATGCCTGGGTGACCCAAGTGGGCACCTGATTGAGTGGTCTATTTTATTTGTTTTTTTTCTTCTCCACATGATAGAATCATAGGTTAGGTGCAAGGTCTGTCTGTGACCTATGTGGGCAGCCGTATAAGGCCATTTATTTTAATGTGGTTCATGCTCTGCATGTAAGGTCGGTTCATATTTACTTGGTGACCCAAGTGGGCACCTGTACATACAGGTATACCGGGAAATAAATTTATCAACCTTAGTCAGTAATGTGATGTTATTGCCTTGCCTGCTTGAGCCCTCACCATTCATTGCATGTAACTTGTGTATGTGTATATATGTGAAGACCCATGTGGGCTTCCAAGGAAAGGACTCAGGGTGCATCATGATGTATTACATATGCGTTTATGATTGGAAACATCAGTGCCCGTTTTAATTGGCTGTGCATAGACAGATTTGGACTGTATTGGTAACCTCTGCAGCTGTTCAGCCACTTTCATGTTTTTATTTATATCTGCGCAATATATGAACATTTATGTTATTTGTTTTTGTGGGGTGACCCAAGTGGGCACCCCCATGATGTTATGTGTATTGTATTGATTGCATACCGTTTGGAATTGCTACACTTTTGGTTGTGTGACCCAAGTGGGCACCTCTATAGTGTAAAGTTTATTGTATAGATCGCATACTGTTTTGACTTTTTACTCTTATTAGGTGACCCAGGTGGGCACCCCCACAGTATAAGGTGTAACTTCATATACATATCATATATGGATTGGACTTTTCACATTGGACGGCTTCCTTATGATCTTTCACTAAATATGGACATTAGCGATTTTGTTGTTGAGGTAATTATATTAAATGCACTGCACCACAGGAGCAGAGATATTTATGTAATTTGTTACCATCCATATCCAGCTCAGCAGCAAGTAGGTAGGGGCCATGGTGGGGGGCCACATGTGGCCTATGGCGTGCTGAGCCCCACCCTGGTTCAGGGCAGCAATTTTGCCCTGCTTTGTAAATTATATTCAAATAAAGTTTATGTAAATTGGCCTTACGGCCCTTACCACCAAACATTGATTTATTCATCTGAATGATCTGCTATGTGTTGTGTGTGCGTGTGTGAGCATAAATATATTTCTTGATTTTTTACAAAAATGCATTATGTTTGGGCCCATAACTTAAAACAATTACACAATACTGACATCATTTCTGGCATGTGCATAGAGAATGTATAGAAAAATATGTATATTATATATGATTAAAGTCAGATCAGTGGTTTTGATAAGTCAGATCAGGCAGTCTTGAAGTGTAACAATGGGTTTTTAATGGAAAAATGAAGTTTTTCTCGAAGGTATTAAGTCCTAGTGACCAAATTCTTGGCATGGTAGGGGATTTTTGAGACATCTAATTGTATGCTAAATTTTAGGAACTGAGAGCTGAAGCTGGGGAGCTGAGCTCTTGCAAACTGCGTAACACTAGCTTGATGTAAACAATTTGTTACATGGTGCTTGGAAACTTGAATAAAATCTAGTTTTTGATCAACTGGTTTCAAATATTTGGTGTTAACAGACAAAATGCTAACAAAAACATGCTGTGAAAATTAAATCCATAGTACAAACAGGAAAAAACGTGCCATGGTCAAAGTTGGGCAAAATTTAAGGTACCAATTTTTTACTTTTGTTTATATTTTAAAAAATTTAAAAGACTTTGATCTAAATTTGGGTATACAATTTAATTTTGGTTAATTAAAGTTATATTACTGGAAAAAAAGTCCATAGCTTTAACACGTTTTGTGTTAAGTGATCAAATATCTTTTCTGATTTTTTACAAAATGCATTATGTTTGGGCCCATAACTTTTTTAAATTATATAATACAGACATAATTTCTGGCATGTACATAGGAACTATATAGAGGAATATTTATAGTAAATAAGATGAAAAACAGATGAGTGGTTTTGATATTAGGCAGTTCTGAAGTGTGATAATAGGTTTTTAATAAAAAAATTGAGGTTTTACCTTAAATTCTCCAAGGAACAAAGTCGCAAAGACCCAGTTTTTGGCTTGGTAGGAGATCTTGGGGACACCTAACATTAAGCTGAATTATGGATTCCTAGGTCTTACGGTCTCAAAACGTGCCACATCTACGGACGGACAGACGACGGACAATGGACCACAACTATAGCTCAGATGACTTATAGTCAGCTGAGCTAAAAACTATGCCAGTTTTTGGAAAGATTGGTCCAAGGGTCTCAGAGGAGTTTTTCTGGAAACAAATGCAGCAGCGGCGGAGACGGTGGAATTTTGCCAAAAACATTGTATCTGCAAAACTTTGTTTTGGCAGATACAATAAATGTTATTAAAAGGAAAAAAATGTTGTTCCTTTTATGTAATATCAGACATCAAAAATGGAAATGTATCAACAGTCCTAGGATGTATGAAGTGAACTCTGAAAACTATTACATCTCCTGTGTCGTTACACAATATGATATCAACTGACAGCAGCTGTGCTCTGGGTTACAAGGCATCTGACTTTGCTGCTGTAACCAAGCTAATCTAACCCAACAGGTGGGCATGTGAAACTTGTCTGGAATTCATTCTTGACCTTTAGTGACCAGCAGCTGATACAGTTAAATATGGTATGGTTTTTTTTAAAACTTCTGAAACTTGTCCAGTTGTGAGGCAATTACTTTCAAAATTCAGAATCAGTAAACAAATCAAGAGCTTGGAGAGAATGGTGCCAAGTTCAAACTGGAAGTAACTTTTGTTGATGTTTTTTAGATTAAACTTCATTTGAAGCTTATATTTTCTATAATTAACAAAATTGATCTTCAGAGTAGGCTTAGGCATAAACTAAACCTACAGTTGAACCTGCCTAATGTGACCACCTTAGGGACTGGGCTCAAGTGGCAGTAATAGACAGGTGGTCTTATCAGACAGGTACTGAAAATTTACTTACTGCCAAACCTAGATGATATATGTATTAATGACGTATACATATCAGACCATCTTTATGACTACCACTCAGGTACATATTTTGTAAAAATGGAAATATCTTTGTGTTAAATGTACTTATATGTGTTGAACCATTGTGTGGATATATGAAAGAAATGAATGAGCTTTACTTCTAATTCAGGTCAAGTTGGGCGTGCTGGCATGGTGGACCAATATTGTCAGTACAACACCAATATGGCAATACAGTAAAATTTACAACATACTAATGGAATATAATATGAGGTTGTATGTGAGTCAGTCAATCCCTAAATACATTCTGATGAGGTACAATTGGAGCTCATATTTATAGAGGTCCTTCTGAGGCTGCAAATATGAACGCCTTAAACTTGTTTGATGACGCCACTGGTTACTAACATCACTTGCTTCTTAAGAACATCATAGGTCATTCACTCTTTGTAATAAAAGCCTTTCATGTAATGCTCTGAATAGATAAAAGACAAACCTCTGGTGGCAAAGATCAAAGATTTACTCTGGGAGACCTCCACTGACATGGATTAGTAGGTCATAAGAGCAAGTATTGTGGCCCAACCAAGACAACGTGTCCAGGGTCAGCGTACCAGTCTATATTCAGTACATGCGCACACCAACAGGGACGTGCATACAATTGACTGCAACTTCAGGCATGAGCATTCAACCAACCTGACAGCACTGGTCAAGGCATAGCAGTGGCAGTAGTAGCACACAGAGTGCCCGCATTAGGCAGGTCAATCAATGAGTAATATATCACTTTGCTCAGAAAACCAGTTGTCCGCATTTTACAGGTGGTCGTTCAGACAGGTTAAAAATAAACTTTATAACATTTACAGAAAAATAAACTATAAGTACACAAGTTCACTGTCAACCTCTGCACGGTTAAATATGATTGTCTTCTAAAACTTCAATAAAAGCTATAGGTTTTTTTTATCAACTGCTTTAAACTTTCAGATTATAAAAGATTAAAACATTATGTTTGCATGGTGTGAAAATTAGATCAACAGTCCTTACCAGAAAAAAAGTGCCATGGCCAAAGTTGTCCAAAATTTAAGGTATTTATTCTAGATTTAAGCTTATAAATTATAAATTGTATCTAATTTGTGGTATATAATTTAAACAAACTAAATGTTATATTGTTGAAATAAGCTATCAAGCTTCAAGTTTAGTGAGTAAATAAATTTCCTGATTGTTGACAAAGTGCATTATGTTCAGGCCATAACTAATTCATTGCATGTACATAAGATATATATGTAGAAATAGTTATGCCAAATACAAACAAAACAACACCAGAGGTTTTCATGATGTGCAGTCTTGAAGTTTTACACAGGTTTTTAATAGAAAATGGGAGGTTTGTCCTTAATATTTCAAAGGAACGAAGCTGGAGGAACTCAATTTTTGGTTGGGTAGGAAAACTTGGGTAAATCTAACAGTATGTAAATCTACAGCTCAGATGATTTATAGTCAGCTGAGCTAAAAATATTGAAACAAGTCTTGGTTTCTGTTGATATTCCTGAATTTTTCCATGAGACTCTGGATGAGACTAGTCTAGGGATCTTAAATCCACGGCCTTACCCACATTACTACAAACCTCCAGGTTGTCGTCAACACTTACTGTGTTATTACTACATGCTTGCCCAGTCTGTTTTCAAAGATCACATCTGGTTGGTAGATCCGGTAATCGTGTCGTTTAAGGAAGAAAGATGGAAGCTGCCAGAGAGAAACAAAATGGTCAGTACCATGAAAAGTACATGACACTAGAACCTTTATTATCTTCAAAAAATATGTAATTCCTAAAATTTTATTTTAAATTTTATTGATAAATCTTGTATAAAATTTTATTCCAGGTTTTTTGGATGTGAAGGTTTCCAGAATAGTTTTATATTCCAGAATTTATTTTTATTTTTAATGCTAATAGCATGGAGAAAATCTTAAACCATACATATAAATTACAATAAATTGACAACATCTATGGTGCACACTTGTTTCTGGCCATTAAAAGGTGACTACACAAAATTATCACATACTGAACCTCCAAAAATGTCTCACTTCTATCTGATTATTCCAAAGTTAAGCTCCTCAAGTGTCTCAAGTCAATAGCCTCAAGACCCATCTGGTCTAACAAAACTTTCATTATGAGTTAATTATTGACTGTAACAAATTCCAGACTGGCAATTTGGCACTGGTGCAAAAACCTTCATTTTAATCTAATAAATCCATAAACTAAATACACGGACACCAGGATAGACATAGTTTGTAGGTAATAAACTTCAAAGAAGACAAGTTGAAAATACCTACATAGTCTGAAAGATGATCTCTAATGAGGTATAGCTGGTCAAGAGAAGGTCTGTTGTGTCGATCCTCCTCTGGTGGTGTGGTAGATTTTTTATCACTGGAACACAAGAGTTTTCCTTTGGTGGACAAGTCCACCGGTGTGATTCCCAGTGTCTGATGCTCATAACCCCGGCTGTACAATATATCAGTCCTGTGAGTGTCCTTTCTGCAGGTTTGCTCTGACACCAGTGACACCTTGTGCCTCACTTCATTGGTGTGATCGAAAGGTAAAATGTCTGTTTTCTTTACTGTAAATATTTCTTTACTTCCAGCCAGGCTGTCTAAGAAGGATATAGGTGAAAGTTGGGATTCAATGTGTTTGCTCTGGATAAGACTGTAACTCAGTTCGCGATGTAGCAGTATATCATCTGTTGTATGACTGTATGGTTTCACACAACCCTGAAGCTCTTGGTTGATATTTGTATTCTGACAGCTCAGTGCAGGTGTCTGCAAGAAGGTTTTTACTGAGTCTTCATTCAGTGCGACAAGCTGGCTTGGTTTTGTTCCTGTTTTATTGGTCATGGTCTGATGTTGTTTTGGTTTTGGGTTTTCAATCTGCATCAGGTGCTGCCATCCTGACAAAAGATTCTGTGATGTCAGACTCCTCAACTGAATCCTCGCTTCCTCTATCTGCTCCTGCAACTAAAAATATTCAAATATTGATAGATATATTTCATCAATTAACCCTTAAATAAACATGTATATATCTGTACATCAAAATCATCAGTCTATTAACCACAAAGTCTCTGTAAAAAATAATTTTTAGCCTCACTTTCATTAGGTGCGCTCATTTTTTATTTGATTAGAAAACTGGACTTACTACTGATTCTAAACAAGTACTGGTTGCTACTAGCCCCACAAACAAAATTTCAGTTGAAAGTAATTCTGGCTTTTCTTATGACTTATGAGGCTATGTGGTAATAATAGTAGTAGTATGTAATTACTACTAGAATTATAAATACTAAATAGCTTAGGGTTTACATATTTGTTTATTGAATAACTTCATTTATTCTTTTGAATAAACTTCTTTTATAATTCACTAACTCATTATCTGTGGCAAAAGCTTAATGTGCAATTATGTTTTATGAAGCCAATGGGAAGCATAATTTGTTTATTTTGAATATACCTCGTGAATGAGTTTTACATCTTGGCATTCTTGGGATCCAGTCCCCAGCCCCAAGTCCTGGCCTCCCGTCACCTGGGCCTGGGTGACGCATTGTCTAGCATATACTTTTGCAAGTTTAACGAGGTTTAATTTAAGTGATCGTATTTGCATTGCCATCATTGGCATCGAAAGTGAGCTCTCGGTCAGGATCTACACGTTAAGCGTTCTGTCCTTCTGGCCAACCCATGGCCATTCACCGGAAGTGGAATAACGTGAAGGTCATGTACTCACTCTCCAGACAGATGCAAATTAGGCTGATCAATGAAATAATCGTTAATTTTATGATTCTGTGGACATATTTATTTGATTGTTTATCATATAGTTGTAGAATGATATCTTTTATTTGAATTAAAGCATCTTAGATGACGAAATACTGTTATTTCATAAGTTCCCATGTTCCAATTTCTCCGGAAGAGAACTGCGTGGAGTGATGCAGTCTGCTATGCCAAGGGCCTGCAAAACCTCATGGGCAACGTTTGTACACTGACAAGTGGCAGGGGACAGTTTTAGGAACCACAGGTAATTCAGCATTTAGTTTCCGTTTGCACATGATCCATAAAACCTTGAGAAATACGGAGACCTAATATATACATGATGCGGCAGGAAAAAGTAATATTTTTGCATTGAAGAAATGCAGCGTTCGTGTTCGAAACCCTCTGTCCACCATGTCATCCCAACTGAAACTGTGCCACTCGGCCTGAGCGAGGATTGGGAGTGGATGTAAGGCTCAGGAGAGCAAACTGAGCTGACTGTATGCACTACTTGACTGAGTAGTGGTCAGCCTAGTTATCTAGTTTACCAAGTTGGCAGGGACAATGTTTACCCATCAATTAGCAGTGCTCAGGTACAAAAAGTACCACTTGTCTAATTAGTGGAGTGCAGTACTGTGCTGAGCTGGTTAGGTTGTCCACTGAAGCCAGCAAAGGCTCTTAAGGCGGTAAGGTGAATGTAGACCAGTTAGCCAATTCCAGAATGCCAAAATTAATTTTTACACACTCGAAATGCCGAAGCCCATCTTGCAGAAAAAGAAAATAATTAAAAAGACATTACCTGATTAAGCCGCAGTAAAGTGATAAGTACATTGTCTGTTAAATTATCTAAGAATAATTTGATACCATCCTTTTATATTTTCAAATAATTAACAGTGTAAAATATTGTTAATTCTTTTTAAGCAAAATGGGCTGTGGCATTTTGCTTCAGCATACTGGGTTTTGACCAGCTGGTTGACTACTGGCAAGGTAGACCACTTGATTTGATTTTTACACCCTGAGGTAATTGTTCAGAGTTTATTAGAGGGTACCCAAGAGCTCAAGCTGTTATATATAAGGAAATAAAAAATGATGATTGTACACAGCAGACACAAATCATTGTACTTCTCTCATCAGACAGAGCTATCAATTTCAAGTTTTATCAGCTCTTACCAGATTTGAAAATTGTAAACCCATCAGGCAGAGATTACATTTTAAATTCTTTCTAAAGAAAAAAATGACCAATTTCCATCTCATCTCATAGAGTTTTAGAAAGGAATTATAGTTGTATGTTATTACAAATATATGTTTATTTATAAATAGTGAAATTGAACGTTAAAAAATTGCTTATGAGCAATAATTTTTGTCACAATCTTTGAAATAAACAAAGGATGACTTTAACCTGATTTATGTCAATTTGGTGTAAGTGTTTAGAATCATTAAAATGTACAATTATAAGTACAATTCATCAGTGTTTTAGCTATATTACATATGAATGCTTTTTTACATACATTATACAGATATAAGATACGATGATAGTTTTTAGCTCAGCTGACTATAAGTCATCTGAGCTATAGTCGTGGTCCATTGTCCGATGTCCATCCATCTGTCTGTCTGTCAGTCTGTATGTCCGTCCGTAAGACTGGCACGTTTCGACACCGTTGGACCTACGAATCTGAAATTCGGCATACAATTAGATGTCCCCAAAATCTCCTACCATGCCGAAAATTGGGTCAATAGGACTTTGTTCCATTGAGATATTAAGGAAAAACCTCAATTTTTTATTAGAAATCTATTTTCACACTTCAGGACTGCCTAATATCAAAACCACTCATCTGGTTTTCTTCATATTTACCATAAATATTCCTCTATATAGTTCCTATGTACATGCCAGATATTAAGTCAGTATTTTATAATTTAAAAAAAGTTATGGGCCCATACATAATGGACTTTGTAAAAAAATCAGGAAGATATTTGGTCACTTCAGACCAAAAGTGTTAAAGGTAGGGACTTTTTTCCAGTAATACAACTTTAATATCAAAATTTAATTGTATACCAAAAATTAGATCAAAATCTGTTAAATTTTTTTAAATATTGGCTAAAATATAAAATTGGTACCTTAAATTTTGCCCAACTTTGGCCACGGCATGTTTTTTTCCTGTAAGTACTGTGGATTTAATTTTCACAGCATGTATACATAAGGATTTAATCTGTTAAAATCTTAAATTTGAAAATAAATTCTGCAAAATTAGGCTAGTTATTGAATTTTTTGGACGCTCTTGTTGTATTCCCTTACATTGTCAAGCAGTCCACTTTGATGACTGTAGGTCATTCAGTGCACATCTCTATGCTCCCCAGGCTGTTGGCATAATTTTAGATGTCCCCAAAATCTCCTACCATACCGAAAATTTGGTCATTAGGACTTCGTTCCTTTGAGATATTAAGGAATAAACTCTGTTTTCCATAAAAAAAGCCATTGTTACACTTCAAGGCTGCCTAATATAAACCACTGATCTGTTTTTGATCGTATTTAGTATTCACATTCTTTCATACATTTTGTATGAACATACCAAAAATTAGGTCAGTATTGGGTATAATTTTGAAGTTATGGCCAAAACATAATGCAATTTTTTAAAAAATCAGGACATATATTTACTCACCTAACATGAGAATTGCTGAACCTAGAGACTTTTTTTTTCAGGAATATAACTTTATTTAATCAAGATTCAGTTGTTTGCCCAAATTTAGATCTGAAGTTATTAGCATAAATAAAAAATCAATACCTTAAATTTTGTCCAACTTTGGCACTGTTGATTTAATTTTCACAGCATATATACATAAGGATTTAATCTTTTGAATTCTGAAATTTCCAAGAAATTGATTGGAAAGAATAGCTTTTATTCATGTTTTCATACACCATGTCAAGTGTTGTTTGCATCTAGCCCACCTAGTAGTACAGCCTTCACTTGCATTATGTAACCCACCCCAGGCAGCTTGCCATGGGTCAGCTTGGCCACTACCAGCAGGCTTCCCCTCTGCCCTGCACTCCCCCCCCCCCCCCTATGAAAGTGTGGATGTTCATGAGATAAGTAATTCCTTACTTCAGAAGAGTAAAAACTTCACCAGGTGTGAAATTGACTATTAATTCCAGTAATAAATTAAAACTGGGATAGTAATTAGCACAATGATATTGTTTGTCCCTCATTCAACCAACAGTGTGTATACTTTATTTGAAAAGATGTTTTATTTTATCAAATTTACTTAATCTTTTATTTTATTTTGGTGAATAAAATTAAGCATGTACTGAAAACTCCAATGTGCAAAACTTTTTAATAGTGATTCAAGGAATATTCTTGTAGATGCCATGTTGTGGCATTATTTTCTTTTAAATTCAGTTTAAACATTTATGATTTAAAAATAATAAAATATATGTGTATGCATAATATGACCCAATATGAGATACACTCTGGATATATAATGATTGCAACTTTTGCAACAATTCTAATATTTTAACATATATTTTCAGTTTTTTTTTATTAAAAATTTATAAAACCTGTAAATAAATAAAGATTCAGATAAAAACTTCTTAATGGAAAAAGTGGATATGCTTAAAAAAAATAGGATTATATATAAACTTAAATGCATTATTCCCTTGAAAGTGAAATAAAGGTATTAGTCCATTCTGTCCACTTGCCTGTCCATCTGTAAATTTTCATATGCATCACAGTATCTCAAAACTTTTACTGTTTTTCTTCATGACAGTCTTGTCAGAGTATTAGTTTGCAATCATATATTTAGAACTTTACTATAACCAAGTAGCAGGGCCCCTTTCCTCTTAGCTTTTCATATTCTTATATAAATGAAAAACATTACAATAGAATATTTCTACATCCACCTTCGTGCTGCCCTCACTTTTCTCTTCTCCGAACTCCATCCAAAAGTCAGCCTCAGTAAGCAAAAACAAGATGAATCAGATATATTCATACTTTAATATTTTGTATAACTATTCCTTTATAGGTACCTCTGTACATGCCGGAAGTTATGTCAATATTGTGTAGACATAGTGGGCATCACAATAATGTACCTTGTCAAGACTAAAGAGATATTGTGTCATACAGTCACAAATTCATAAATCACTTCATCAGCATAGTTAATCATAACATCATATCTGTCAAATTGAAAGCTTGCAGACTACCATACACTTTAGATCCTTCAACAAATAGCCTTATCATCATTCTACTACTGCTTATTACTGCTGTCATTGCATTCATATTTGCTCAAATATATCACAATTTTTAACCCCTCCTAAATAAATAAAAAATAAACCACTATATTTGACTCTATTAATCCATCAGTCAGGTAATTTCATTTATCATTTACTCACATATTACATTACATTCCTTTATAATAGCCCAACATGTCCATGATATTCATAAGCTTTATTGACTCGATATAGTATCACAGTGGAGAAACATTTATAGTCCAATCACGATCAGCTGAGCGCCATGACCCATGGATCCCTTGTTTTAATCAAATAAAGATAAAAAATTATTAAAAAATCTGGCGACAGCACCCTCACATCTACTGATCCCACCGATTTTTGCGGCCAGGCGTAAAATGCAGCCAGGCATAAAATCGGTAGATGGGAGGCCAGCTTTACTTTGCAGCCACTGAATGGCCACATTTATGTGTTTGGCCACTTGGTCAAAAAGGTAAGATTAAGTGCATTTAAAAAAAAACAGAAATAAAACATGTGGCCACTTGCCAGGATAGTAGAATTGAATATAGATGGTTCACTTAAGATTGATGATGTCAGGCACACCCTTTTAAAAATCACTGTGGATGATTACACATGGTCTGAAACAATCTGTCCCTGTGTATGCATATCCTGCTTGTCAAATGCTGTATGGTACATTTCTTTATTACAGGCATGTTGCAGAGCTGGCGGTCATTACTGCAGTGTTCTCACAGGTGGCTTCAAGCTTCAACAGCTTGTCACCTGAGTACAGCAGCAGCAACAAAGCAAGAGGAACAGCTGACAGTCAAAGGTGAGAGAGCATATATATATATCCTGTCTGTGAGAAAAGCTGCACTGACATATGAAAAATAATAACAGTTGTTTAGAAATTCTTGAATGTACCATTTGGCGTAGCTGTGTATATATACATGTTTTGTGTATTTACCAAACCTCCAATATATGGATGGATTTTCTTTGACCAGTCTTGGTCTACATTTACCTAATAAGTTATATACATGTCACTTATTTATTTAGATTAAACTGTGATTATATAATTTCATTTGCATATGTCAGTCATTTAATTTAATATTTTTAGCTGTAGATCTACTATGTTACAGTATTTGTGTTTCCTTCATATGTAAAATGTTTATATGTATGCTTGCAGATGTCAAGAAGGAAACAGAGAAAAGCCTGTTGCAGAATGAAGATCTATTTGGGGTGAAGAAACTGTTTACCCTTAAGGACCTTTTTGAAGCCCGGGTACATTTGGGGCACAAAGAGGGCCTTCGAGATCCTTACATGCTGCCATACATCAGTGGCTCAAGGTTAGGAGTTGATATAATAGATCTTGAACAGACTGTTCCATTGTTACAAGATGCACTTAATTTCACAGCACACATTGCCATGCGGGGTGGCATTATACTGTTCTTGACACGCCACCAGCAGAGCATACCATGGGTGGAAAATACAGCAGTGGATGTAGGAGAATATTCGCACTGCCGCAGGTGGAAGGGCGGTACTTTCACAAACTCTACTGTGCAGTTTGGTGCTGAAACCAGGCTGCCTGACCTGTGTATATTTATGAACTGTCACAATGATATCTTTGAGCCACATGTTGCAACTATAGAAACTGCTAAATTGAGTATTCCCACAGTTGGGATAGTGGATACAGCAACAGACCCTCGTTTGATCACATACGCAGTACCTGGCAATGATGACACTCCGAGTGCAATCAAACTTTACTTGTCATTATTCAAAGAAGCTATTTTAGCAGGAAAAGCCAAGAAGAAAGAGCTGGAAGAGATGGAGTCAAAGAAATGATGTGTCAATAGACCTTAACAGCCAATTTAACCGGGAGCTGTTTCATTGTATAAAGAATATAAGTTTGTGAAGTGCACTCAGTGTTGAGCCTTAAAAATTACCTGTATAGATCCATAATTTTATGGTGACCAACTTTTTTCATTATTAGGCTTTGTCTCTCTTTAAGCCGCGACATAGATAGTCATATTCAATCATGCATATGCAACTTTGCATCTTTTCCAGTGTGACTAGGCGGGTTTGTATAAAAAAAAATCTATCAGAGGAAAACAAAAGGAATATTATATACACAGTTCATTTATGTACATCAAGGAAATAAAAACATAGAAATCAAGGGGTTATATTTACTGGTATCTTTATTTCAGCTGTGTCAGAAACAAATACCATTCACTCGACACAACCTGTAATATACAAAAAGCTGATTGGTCCCAGATTTAGACGATTGATCAGTCTGGTTATAATGAGAACCTCTGCAGTTCTAATAAAATAGAGGGAATACAGCTCATTGATTCACCCATCTCTTGGTTTTCATTAATAGAACTACATGGTAAGACACAACATTATAAATAGTGAATTGACGTCATTAATGCATGCTGCACCACACCAAATAGAATTAAATCTTACATTTCTATAATTATAAAAATCCCATTAATGCAGTCAGATTTTCTTATATATAATAGTGTTTTACAAGGGAGAGGGCTCATGAGTCATTTATTTGATCGGACAGGATAGATAAATTTGAAAAAAAAAAAAACTTTAAAGACAGAGTCAAGTTGCAGAGAGGGAGGTTTGAAACAAATCTAAAATTGTCAATCTCAAGCAAAAGTCTGATTTGCCACTTAAAAGGAATTTAATTAGAGACCCCAGGTAGAAATGTAGATGGAAAAAAAGTTACATCAGGAGTGTATTTAACACCTTTACATACAATCACTTCAGGTTTCATCAACTTGTAATTCATACACAGGCCATTTGTTAATATACAGTAAGACACACATGCAAACATATTCTGTTGATCATCTAGGCTGGATTTTAATGAGCTCTGTTTGTGTTTTCTCAGGAAACGGCTGTAGTAAGTCAGGTGATATTTACCTTCTGAAACTATAAGGTCACTGACACCTGCAAATCTGTACCGCTAAATTGCATCAAGCTGAGCTAGTTGAAGAATGTTGTTGGACAAATTCATTGTCTGAACATTTTGCAGCTTTTCCCTTGACTTTGTCTTGATGAAACATGCATTTTGTCCATATAATAGGAGGCAATGAGCTTCTCTGTTAACGAAATTGGATGTCAGATACCTGCCCTTAAGACGAGGAAGACACTTTAGTCCAGTCTAAATGCTTCTTAATTCTTTTTTTTAAATATTTCAGATAAGTCGCGAGCCACCAGGAAAAAAATATAAAAACAAAAATTTATTTTGTGCATAATTTATAATGTGCATACATACATAGTAATTAGCAACTATGATCAAGTGAAGACTGCATGCACAATCGTAAAAAACACATACAACATATATGCGTGCAAAGTCTGCAAGGCAGGATGTGTATCAAAAGCTTAGACTCTCAAATAGCTCTAACTACAGAATAAAATACTAACCCAAAATATAATAGTATATTCAGGTTGGTGGCCAATATATTTAAGATCTTTACAACTGTTTGTACATGCAGTTGACACAGAAAGATGCAGTTGTAAATGCCTATATGAAATTAAGTGTCAAGTACGTTTGGTGACATTATGATTTTACCTGTTTTTTCCTTATGCCTCAAAAATGACTATTAAATAATTGTTGGAGATGACAACCTGTCTAGAACAGATGTTATAATTTCCAAAATAATAATTACTAGGTTGGCGAATTCTACTCTGAGGTGTGATCAGGTTTTACAATTCCAGGATTTGCTCCCTGACTACTAGCCGCGTATAATTAGCTGTTTAATCAAGCACAGCGGAGCATTGTGTACCTGTCTTCTTGGCCATTACCGTCGATAAGGCCCGAGTGGTTTCCGTGAGATCGGCAGCCCTCTCATTGGTTGGCTCATTAATATTCATGATAAACAATTCCACGATGGTGCTCATGCACTTTGCCCTGACGCGCGACGCCGACCAATGAGAACAGAGAATGGTATTTATGAAATGATTCAAAATGAGGTTGGTCAGTGCGTTAACCCTCCTGATGGTCTATAGCAATTTTTTGACAGTTAATTATGGCATGCTCGGATTTGAGATAGTGATGTGTTAAATAAACAAGTGAAAGAACTTCGTTTGGATTCCAAGGAAATCAAATTAACCAAGTGTTACTTTCACATAAAAGTGTCCTCACATGAAAAATTTGAAAAGTGGTTAACAGTCTCGATCATCTAGTTATAACTGACGGTAGTCACACATTTCACTGAAATCCTGACCTATTTCACTATTTTCCCAAGGGGCAATTGCAGCACCATCTATCAAACTGCACAAAGCCATTCAAGATAGTTGTAATACATTTTTTTCCACTAGAGGACAGCTATACATCTATCTGATGCTACCATCACATTTGACTAGAAACAGGACACTTAAGATGTGCCTATATTAGACATAAAAAACTGAAGTTTTGTTTTTTTTTTTCCTTTTTTTTTGTTTGAATGACTTGATAACTAGATTCTGATAAATCACCTCCAATCCGCCCCAAACAAGCATTTGGATACCACGTCTTTCACTGGTCACAGATACAAAAATAATAGACCAACATGGTAAATATTCATTTTGGTGGAGATTATGGTTTTTAGAACCAACAAGGGATTAGCAAATTTGTTTAATACTCTTTATTTCATCCATAGACTCATCCCTCCTGCACAAACCCGACTGAAGTTCCACTGACGTGTCGAAACTCAGAGCAGCATTTATAAATGGGTGGTACTGGTAACTCAGCAGAGAGACAAGACAGAATATATCTCTTCACTGAAATATGATGGATCGAAAGTGAATAGACAGAAAATACAGCACTGATATTCATTCACTATCTGTATGTTAACTGATGGTGGTGGCACTAAATCGCTGTCCCACAAGTCCTCTAGCGCTACGTTTCAGAAATGGACAATTTAGACTTGACATAATGAGACAATGCCAAGTATGTCACAGGAGTGGATCCAGGATTTAAGAAAAGGAGGGGTCCAACTCAGGAAAAATAATGACAAATCTTAAAATAAATCGCCAGATCGGCAAAATTGGAGGGGGGGACGGGGCAGGCCGCAAAGAAAATGGTCTGAAACCCTTAAAAGCAGTGTAACCGCGGCTGTAACGGGGATGGGGGCCGGATCCCTTGGATCCGCTTCTGACTGTCATAAGTGGACTTTTTCAATATTTTTAGCGAGCCTGTGAGCTTATGCGATGGCGCGGCGGCGTCCGTCTGCCGTCCAAGGTTGGCTGTCCGCCGTCCATGGCTGTAAGTCAGAAACCGTCTGAACAAGTAGCTCCAAATTACATGCAAGAATTAGTCACACGTGAAACTTGGTGCCCTAGAGCTTATTATTGGGTATCTGCATTTATTTAGATTTAATGGAGAAAAGCTTAAAAACCTTTAAAAATCTTCTTTTCTGAAACTGTCCAGCCAAATTGTCCAAAATTTCACAGAAATGTTCCCTGGAACAATCTCTCTCAAGTTTGTTCGAATGGTTCTAGTTCAGTTTTAGTTTTAGATTTTTAACCGAGTTCCAGGCTTATATCTCAGGACTGGTTTGCTGTATCCTTCTAAAATTTTGCATGTGAACAGATCTTACATAGATCTTTATCATACACAAAATTAATGGCACCACCTACAACCATTTTTGCACAGCATCCTTCTGGTTGTCTTCTGTGGGATAAAATCATTCATATATGCAAGTACTGGTTTGATTTATCTGCCTAAAATTTTGCATGTGTATACAACTTGGACAGCTTTCTCAAATTTGTGGCAGGTGGCCCCACCTACATTTATATTTACACTGCAGACATTCAGGCTTATATCTCAGGACTTGTTTGACATATCCCCCTGAAATTTTGCATGTCTATAGATCTAACATAGCTCTTAATCAATCACGAAATTGGTGGCGCCACCTGCCACTATTTTTGCACAGCATCCTTCTGTTTGTCTGCTGTGGGATGTAATCACTCATATACAAGTAGTGGTTTGACTTATCTGCCAAAAATTTTGCATTTGTATAAAACTTGGACGGCTTTCTGGATTTTGTTTTAGGTGGTGCAACCTACATACACATGTCGGCTGCAGACATCCATGCTAATATGCAACACACCTCACTCTATTTCCCCTTGCCACTCAATCCATGCCTCACTTCACCCGTCCCACTCTGAATTCGGTGGATACACGTAGTCGCTTGTTGACTGCCCGTATTCTAGTTTTAAAATGTCTTAGTCCGAAACTTGCAGGTCCAAAACGTCCAGTTTGCTGAAATCAGAATGACTAAGGTAGATATGCAGGACATAGGAGGATCAATATTAAATTTTAAAAATAAACCTCCATTCATTCTCCCAAACATTGCACAGGTTCGCATTAGGCCTGTAGGCCTTGTTTAATATTACCATCAGTCTTTACAAACAAGAGACCCAGGGGTCTAATGTTCACTCTGTGAATTACTGTGCAATTTGGCATGTGATTAAAAAAAATGAATGTGAAAATACTATTCACTCCTTTCCAAGTAGACATTGTCCTATTGCACAAGGTAGGTGGCGCCACCTATCTGGTTTATGAGAAAACTTTCCAAGATGACTGCACATGCCAAATTTCAGACCAATACTCCTGAGATATGAGCAATTTTCACCCAAAGCAAATGTATGAATGGACACCACAGGAAAATGATTGCAGATGGCGCCACCAGTCTTGTTTACGAGATGGAGGTGACGAAAATCTATGGACATGCACAATTTCAACCCAATACACAGAACAACCACTAAGACGAACAGATGGCAAATGCAAAGTTGGACACACCGCAAAAAGTATTGTAGGTGGCGCCACCTGTCTGGTTTACAAGAAAACTTTTCAAGATGGATGGACATGACAAATTTCAGACCAATACATTGAACCAGTCCTGAGATATGAGCAATTTTCACCCAAAGAAAATGTACGGATGGATGCCACAGGAAAATGATTGCAGATGGCATCATCAGTCTTGAGTGTAAGTCTGAGGAGTCCAAGATCTATGGACATGCGCAATTTCTGGTCAATACAGCAAATCATTCCTCAGTAAAAAGGCATTAAGTTATTCTATAAAAACAGGAAGGTAGGTGGTGCCTACTGTCTGGTTTACTAGAGAACTTTCCTAGATGGATTTTCATGCCAAATTTCAGACCAATACCTTCAACCACTTCTGAGATATGAGCAATTTTCACCCACAGCAAATTTACCGAAGGACGCCATGGGAAAACGATTGCAGATGGCGCCACCAGTCTTGAATACAAGATGGAGGAGTCCAAGATCTATGAATATGCAAAATTTCAGCTAAATATATTGAACCACTCCGGAGATTGAGGGTTGTTATATAAAAGAAACCCAGGTTTGTACTGCACAGAAAGGTTCTCCATCATTGTTACCTACAACTACATAGGTGAGGGAACAAGTAAAGATCAGTCCAAGGGTCCTGGAGGAAACTCTGTTTTTGTGGATTATAACAAATAAATACTTACTGACATATTTCGGATAAAAGCAGAAAACACCATTACAGCCTGCTGAAAGTAGCTAAACAGGTGGCGCCACCTGGAGATCAAAATCATTAAGCAGTCACATGATCAATATTCCTGTGAAATTTTAAACTGAAGGCTGCAGTAGTTCCTAAGATATTTGGTAACAGACAATACATCATGTAAAGGAACAAATCAAGTTGTCAAATTTTGCCATCCACACAATTTGAAGTTCCGTAGAGATGCCATCTTGAAAATGACTTGACTGAATTTATACTCAAATTATTCCACTTCCTCCTAGGAACTGCTGACTATGATATGAAAGCCCAAGTATTTATACTTTATGACATATCTTGGAAAAATCAGAAAAGACCATTACAGCCTGTATAAAGTAGGTCAACACAGGTGGCGCCACATGCAGGACAAAATCATTAAGCAGTCACATGATCAATATTCCTGTGAAATTTTAAACTGAAGGCTGCAGTAGTTCCTAAGATATTTGGTAACAGACAATACATCATGTAAAGGAACAAATCAAGTTGTCAAATTTTGCCATCCACACAATTTGAAGTTCCGTAGAGATGCCATCTTGAAAATGACTTGACTGAATTTATACTCAAATTATTCCCCTTCCTCCTAGGAATTGCTGACTGTGATATGAAAGCCCAAGTATTTATACTTTATGACATATCTTGGATAAATCAGAAAAGACCATTACAGCCTGTATAAAGTAGGTCAACACAGGTGGCGCCACATGCAGGACAAAATCATTAAGCAGTCACATGATCAATATTCCTGTGAAATTTTAAACTGAAGGCTGCAGTAGTTCCTAAGATATTTGGTAACAGACAATACATCATGTAAAGGAACAAATCAAGTTGTCAAATTTTGCCATCCACACAATTTGAAGTACCGTAGAGATGCCATCTTGAAAATGACTTGACTGAATTTATACTCAAATTATTCCCCTTCCTCCTAGGAACTGCTGACTGTGATATGAAAGCCCAAGTATTTATACTTTATGACATATCTTGGAAAAATCAGAAAAGACCATAACAGCCTGTATAAAGTAGGTCAACACAGGTGGCGCCACATTTAGCAGTCACATGATAAATATTCCTGTGAAATTTGAAACTGAAGGCTGCAGCAGTTCCTAAAATATTTGGTAACAGACAATACATCCTGTATGGAAACACATCAAGTTGTCAAATTTTGCAATTGACACAATTTGAAGTTCCTTAGATATGCCATCTTGAAAATCACTTGACTGAATTTATACTCAAATTATTCCTCTTCCTCTAAGGAACTGTTGACTATGATATGAAAGCCAAAGTATTTATACTTTGTGACATATCTTGGAAAAAGCAGAAAAGACCATTAAAACCTGTAGAAAGTAGGTAAACACAGGTGGCGCCACCTGCAGGTCAAATTATTTAGCAGTCCCATGATGCAGTTCCTAAGATAGTAATAGACAATACATCATGTATAGAAACACATCAAGCTGTCAAATTTTGCAATCGACACAATTTGAAGTTCCGTAGAGACGCCATCTTGAAAATGAATTGACTGAATTTATACTCAAATTATTTCACTTCCTCTAAGGAACTGTTGACTATAATATGAAGGCTAAAATATTATTACTTTATGACTTATCTTGGATGAAGTGGAAAGGACCATTTTGTCCCACAGAAAGTAGGTCAACACAGGTGTCGCCACCTGGAGGTCAAAATCATCTGGCAGTCACATGATCCATATTCTTGTGAAATTTGAAACTGAAGGCTGCAGCAGTTCCTAAGATATTTGGTAACAGACAATACATCCTTTATGGAAACACATCAAGTTGCTAAATTTTGCAACCCACACAATTTGAAGTTCTGTAGAACAGGGGCGTAGCCAAGGAAGGGGGGGGGGGGCGCAGAGGGCCATGCCCCCCCCCCCCCCAGCCCGCTGGTATCCAGTACTCGCCGTCGAATTTCACTTAATTTAATACAAATATATATATATATATATATATATATATATATATATATATATGCATTAAATCAGTGGCGGATAAATATATGCTATCAGTGGCGGATCCAGAGGGGGGCGCCTTCGGCGCGCGGCCCCCCGTTGAGCTGCAAAATCTCTCATTTTATCATATTTCCGATTTTAGTGATTAAGTTTCGTTTTTCATGTTTCTTATGATTAATAAGGAATTAGACTTTATTTAAAGTATCTGCAGTTACAATTACTTTCAAATTTTTTAACTGAGTATAAGGATATTTATTAACAGCTGCAGAACAACTGCAGATCGATCGAGCACCGGGCCCTGGTTGGGGTCGACCGTGAACAATCTTACGGCTCCCTCTGGTGATACCGGTACTCAGACTCGCAATCTGTGTTGATACATGACGTAACAAATTACAAAACAATAACAAATGAATCCAGAACGTGTTATACATTATGTAAATGAGATGGAAAAACAAGTTTATAATAACAAAGTTCAATATTATAATTTTTTAAAAGTTTTACATCTGCCAGGTTGCAGTTTACTTTTTTTGTCCATGTTTGTTAATAGAAAAAAGTGATACATACATAAAAAATAACAAAATACTGTTATGTCTTTAAGATGCAAACAAGATTTGACCATTTATTATTATGTTCGTTGGGTTTACCTCTTTTGATTGCTATCATTCTTTCTATTAAATATATTCCAGTTATGAATTGCAAAAAACCCTTCAAGTCTGGTTTCTTCTTGTAACATCTGCAATTATATATATATTTCTTTACAACAAGAGAAAGCATATTCAGCCAAACATATTTACTGTTACCAAGTAGCACATTGCCATTTGATGGTTTAATGGTCACTGTGTTTGAAGAATTCGCATTTAAGGTTCTCCAAATGTCCGTCCACAATATCACTGTAAATGGGCATTCGCAAAAAATGTGTGCAAGAGTTTCATTTTCTTCTTTACAGAAAGTGCATTTGCTTGTATCAATAATACGTATTTTATGTAGAAAAGGGTTTAATGTAAGTTTTCTATGTAATATATAATATTGGAACATTCGTAATTTTGATGATATTGTGGTTTTATAAAGTTTGGAGAAACCCTGGTAGACATTGTCTTCCAAGATGTTTAATTCGTCTGACCATTTTTTAATGCTTTTTCAGGTTTAACTTTATGCTTGTAAACAATACTATTGTATATCTGTTTTGTATTTTCTTTGTTTAGAAATTCTTTTAAATTAATGTCTAATTCTATTGGTGCTAGCATATCTTTATTAACCCTTGGATAATTAGTTTATACTTGTTTGGAATTGCTTTTAGTAAACTAGCATAACTGAGAAAATCAATTTTACATCTGTATTTATAACATATTTCTTTATAACTCATGAACTGTATTTTTGTTTGTTTTAACAGATCTTTAATGTATAAAATTCCACTATTATACAGATTTTTATATAGTAACGTTTTGTTTTGTACTTTTATATGAGAATTAAACCAAATACATTGCGACAAGATATCTTCATATGAATCTGGGTTATAATAATTATAGTCACACCAATAATTCATAATTTCCTCCCAGAAAGGTGCATTACAAGTCATTGTCTTTAACATCTTCACATGCTAAGTTACGTGTTGAACTCTTAGGAGTACCGTGTGCTGTCGAGACCACGGAACCCGGCAAAATGCAAAGTTTAACATAATAATTCAGTTTATCAGTTATATTTCACCACGAGAATTACATTTAAAAGATAATATTTTGATAGTTACAAATGTGATTGTGCTCTTGTGCCATTGACTCGTTGTGAAAGCGATTGAAATTTTATATCCTAATTTTGAAGAAATATAAATATTAAATATTGAACCTCTCAACTGTTTGACTACATAACGCAATGACATAAGGGAACAGTTTTTCAGGAACAGGAAATCCTTATTTTTTGTGAAAATTGCCTAAAAATGTCCTCTTTAAATTGTATATTCAAAAATTTCCCAATATACCCTCCCCATGTACCTGTAACTAACCTTAATGAAACCATGGTTCATAATTGAAAATAAAAAAAAATTATATTCATACACGAAAATATATAAAATATAGTAAAAATTTATAATAATAACAATAATAATAATAATAGTAATAATATATATATATATATATATATATACTTGTATATATAACCGTTTTCCAATTGCCCATACATGCAAATTAGCGCCCCTACCCCCCCCCCCCCCCCCGTTTTTCTTTATCCGCCACTGATGATGGTCCCCTCCCCTCCCTCAATCCTGGCTACGCCCCTGCTAGTAGAGACGCCATCTTGAAAATTATTTGACTGAATTTACACACAAATTATTCCCCTTCCTCTAAGGAACTGCAGACTATGATATGAAGGCCAAAATATTAATACTTTGTGACTTCAGGGGCGTAGCCAGGTTTGAGGGAGGGGAGGGGCCCATGAGCACTGGCAGAGCAAGAAAGTGTGTGTGTGTGTGGGGGGGGGGCTAATATGCATGTATGGGTACTATGAAAACGGTTATATATACGTATATATGTAGATATATATATATATATATATATATATATATATATATATATATATATATATATATAACTATTATTACTAACATTATTATTACTATACGTTATATATTTTAGTGTAGTGTTTAGTTTTTAGCTCAGCTGACTGAAAGTCATCTGAGCTATAGCGATCACTCTTTGTCCGTCTGTCCGTCTGTCTGTCTGTCCGTCTGTCCGTCTGTCTGTCCGTTAACCAGCACAAATCGTAACCGCTAGAACTGGAATCTTCTTACTTGACATCCTGGGAGGTCCATGAAAAATCTCCTTGGAAACCAGAAATTAGGTCTCTGTTACCCATATCCTTCGAGCTATGGGGCCCCAAAGTACCCCCCAGAAAAGTCCAAAATTTCATACAAAAACTTCAATATCTCATTAACTACCTGACTGATGGTCATGATATTTGGCATACATATTGATCATGAGAGGTTCCATCAGTTCCTGAAGACTGGTAGCGCCACCTGTATTTTTCGATTTTTTACGAATTTTTTTCTCTATTTTTGAGACCTTTCAAAATGTAAACATCTGTTAACAAGGCACAAATCATAAAGACTTGACCTAGAATCTTCATTCTTGACACACTGAGAGACCTGTGAAAAGTCTCCATGGAAACCAGAAATTAGGTCTCTGTTACCCATATTCTTTGAGCTATGGGGGTCCAAAGTACCCCCAAGAAAAGTAAAAAAATTCATACAAAAACTTCAATATCTCATTAACTACTTGACTGATGGTCATGATTTGTGGCATAACTATTGATCATGAGATGTGTCATCACTTGTTGGAGACTGGTGGTGCCACCTTTATTGTTCGATTTTTTACGATTTTTTCCTCTATTTTTGAGACCTTTAAGGATGCTGTCATCTGTTAGCATGGCACAAATCGTAACGACTGGACCTAGAATCTTCATTCTCGACACACTAGAAGACCTATGAAAAGTCTCCATGGAAACCAGAAATTAGGTCTCTGTTACCCATATCCTTCGAGCTATGGGGCCCCAAAGTACCCCCCCCCCCAGAGTAGTCTAAAATTTCATACAAAAACTTCAATATCTCAATAACTACATCACTGATGGTCATGATTTTTGGCATACATATTGATTATGAGATGTTCCATCAGTTCCTGCAGACTGGTGGCGCCACCTATGTTATCTATCAAGAGGGTACAAATTGCAACAACTGGACCTAGAAACTTCATTCTTGTCATGCAAGGAGGCCCATGAAGAGTGCCTGTGGAAACTTGAAATTAGGTCTCTGTTGCCCATATCCTTCAAGCTATAGGACTCTGAAGTATCCCTCAGAATAATGGACAATTTGATACAAAAGCTGAAGTATCTGAACAACTAATACGGAGATCATCATGATTCTTTGCATGGATATTGACCATTAAGTGTTTTTAGCTCAGCTGACTGTAAGTCATCTGAAGTATCCCTCAGAATAATGGCCAATTTGATACAAAAGCTCAAGTATCTAAACAACTATTGCAATGATCCCCATGATTCTTTGCATGGATATTGATCATGGAATGTGTCATCAGTTTCTGCAGTATGGTGGCGCCACCTGTATTTTTTTTATTTTTACGAATTTTTTTCTCTTTTTTTGAGACCTCATAAGATGCGGTCATCTGTTAACATGGCACAAATCGTAACAACTGGACCTAGAATCTTCTCTCTTGACATGCTGAGAGGCCCATGAAAAGTTTCCTTAAAAACTTGAAATTAGGTCTCTGTTACCCATAACCTCTGAGCTATGGGGCTCGGAAGTACCCCCCAGAATAATGGAAAATTTGATACAAAAGCTCAAGTATCTGAACAATTATTATATTGATCACCATGATTCTTTGCATGGATATTAATCATGAAATGTTTCATCAGTTTCTGCATTCTGGTGGCGCCACCTGTATTTTTTCAATTTTTAGCTCAGCTGACTGAAAGTCATCTGAGCTGTAGGGATCACCTTTTTTCCGTCGTCCGTCCGGCCATCCAGGCGTCTGTCTGTTAACAGGGCACAAATCGTAACCGCTAGACCGGGAATCTTCTTACTTAAATCCTGGGAGGTCTATGGAAATTCTCCTTGTAAACCTGAAATTAGGTCACTGTGACCTATATTCTTCGAGCTATGGGGTTCTGAAGTACCCCCCAGAATAATGCAAAATTTAATACAAAAGCTCAAGTATCTGAACAACTAATGCATTAATCACCATGATTCTTTGCATGGATATTGATCATGGAGTGTTTCATCAATTTCTGGAGATTGGTGGCGCCACCTATATTTTTTTTATTTTTTACGATTTTTTTTCTCTACTTTTGTGATCTTTAAACATTTGGTCATCTGTAAACAGGGCACAAATCATAATGACTGGACCTAGAATCTTCTGTCCTCACCTCCAGGGAAGCCCATAAAAGGTCTACATGGAAACCCGAAATAAGGTCCCTGTTACCCATATTCTGTGAGCTATGGGGCTCTGAAGTACCCCCCCCCCCCCCAGAATAAAGATTTGGTCATATATTAACAGGGCACAAATCATAATGACTGGACCTAGAATCTTCTGTCCTCACCTCCAGGGAAGCCCATAAAAGGTCTACATGGAAACCCGAAATAAGGTCCCTGTTACCCATATCCTTCATGCTCTGGGGCTCCGAAGTACTCCCCAGAATAAAGATTTGGTCATCTGTTAACAGAGCACAAATTATAATGACTTGACCTAGAATCTCCTTTCTTGATATGCTGGGAGGCCCCTGAAAAGTCTCCTTGTGCACCTGAAATTACATCTCTGTTACCCATATCCTTCATCCTATGTGGCTTTGAAATACCCCCCAGAATAAACATTTGGATTTGTTAACAGGGCACAAATCATAATAACTGGACCTAGAATTTTATTTTTTGACATGCTGGGAGACCCCTGAAAAGTCATCTTGTAAACCTTGAAAATAGGTGTCTGTTATCCATATCCTTCATGCTACAGAGCTCCATAGTACCCCAATGAATATTGGATGATTTTATACAAAAGGTCAAGTTTGGAAAAAGTATTTCATTCAAATTTGGCATTCAGATGATAAAATTACTTTTGTCAATGTCTTCCTGGTCAGCTGAGCGTCATGACCCCTGGGTCACTTGTTATTTTCAATTATGTACGATGGTTTCATTAAGGTTAGTTACAGGTACATGGGGAGGGTATGGGAGGGGGTATCCCCCTCCCATATTGGGAACTTTTTTGAATATGTAATGTAAAGAGGACATTTTGAGGCAATTTTCACAAAATAATGAGGATTTCCTGTTCCTGAAAAACTGTTCCCTTATGTCTTTGCGTTATGTAGTCAAACTGTAGGAAGGGTCAATATTTAATATTTATATTTCTTCAAAATGAGGATATAAAATTTTAATCGTTTTCAGACAAGTCGTTGGCCCAAAGGCGCATTTACGTTTGAAACTTGCAAAATATTATCTTTTAAATGTAATGCTCGGAGTGAAATAACTGATATGTTGAAGTCTTATGTTAAACTTTGCATTTTACCGGGTTTCGTGGTCTCGACAGCACGCAGGACTCCTAAGAGCACAGACCGCGAGTTCGAGTACCGGTATCACCAGAGGAGCCGGGAGATTGTTCACGGTCGACCCAAAGCAGGGCTTGGTGCTCTGCATTTGTTCTGCAGCTGTTCATAAATATCCTTATTCTCAACAAATAAAGTTAAAAGTAATAAACTGCGAATAACTTTAATATAATCTAATTGATAATTGATAAAAAAATATGAAATACGAAAATTAATCACGAAAATTTGGAAATTAGATAAAATGAGATATATTGCAGCTCAACGGGGGGGGGGCGCCCTTTGGATCCGCCACTAATAGCAAAGGCAATTTAATACATATATATGTATATATGTATATATATATATATATATATATATATATATATTAGTATTAGATTAATGAAATTATGAAAGGACGGCGAGTAATGGATGCGACCGGGGGGGGGGCATGGCCCCTTGCGGCCCCCCTCTGGCTACGCCCCTATGACTTATCTTGGAAGAAGTGGAAAAGACCATTTTGTCCCGCAGAAAGTAGGTTAACAGTGTACAGGTGGCGCCACCTGGAGGTCAAAATCATTAAGCAGTCACATGATCAATATTCCTATGAAATTTGAAACTGAAGGCTGCAGCAGTTCCTAAGATATTTGGTAACAGACAATACATCATGTATAGAAACACATCAAGCTGTCATATTTTGCGATCGACAGAATTTGAAGTTCCGTAGAGATGCCATCTTGAAAATGACTTGGATGAATTTATACTCAAATTATTCCCCTTCCTCTAAGGAACTGTTGACTATGATATGAAGGCCAAAATATCAATACTTTGTGACTTATCTTGGAAGAAGAGGAAAAGACCATTTTGTCCCGCAGAAAGTAGGTCAACACAGGTGGCGCCACCTGGAGGTCAAAATCATTTAGCAGTCACATGATCAATATTCCTGTGAAATTTGAAACTGAAGGCTGCAGCAGTTCCTAAGATATTTGGTAACAGACAATACATTATGTTTAGAAACACATCAAGCTGTCATATTTTGCGATCGACAGAATCTGAAGTTACGTAGAGACGCCATCTTGAAAATGACTTGACTGAATTTATACTCAAATTATTCCCCTTCCTCTTAGGATCTGTTGGTTATAATATGAAGGCCAAAATATCAATACTTTGTGACTTATCTTGGAAGAAGTAGAAAGAATCATTTTGTCCCGCAGAAAGTAGGTCAACACAGGTGGCACCACCTGGAGGTCAAAATCATTTAGCAGTCATAGGTGGCGCCACCAAAAGCTTATCTTTGCATGTCCATCCCATGATCAGTAATTCTGCAAAGTTTCATGAAGGTAGCTGCTGTGGCTGTTGAGATATTTGGTAACAGACGGTGGACGGTTGACAGTGGACAGCGGAGGGCGGACGCTGCGCCATGGCATAAGTTCACAGAGTGAACTAATTAGAGATAAATTCGCGAAAGGTCTATCACATCGCCATCTATCGGACACTTTACACCAACTGTGTGCATGCTTGTGAAACTAATAAATATATCAGTTCAATTTTATATTATTTAGGATATACCTGTAGCTGAATAGTCTGCCAACTAAAATAAATCGATATACATGTGGTTACATCGTGTAATTTACGTATGCGTGGCGATGTTTCTGTGTCTTGAAAATGCACATGCTGTTCGCTTATTGTGTGAGCACTGATTACTAAAATGTAGATAATGAATAATATTTTTAGTGTGGTCTAACTCTTTTAAACGTACAGAGTGTCAATAAAATAAATATATACAGGAAAGGTTAAATTTTACCTATAAATAATTGGATTTATGTTCATAAACGCTTAATGGCGAAATAGTGGCATAAACGCTTAATGCAAGTAGCAACACTGGATATGCGTCGTTTCACTTTCTGCCATAAAGTTCTGCATGCGAGAGTTATGTACAAAGTAAGTTTTCTAGCACTCCCGGTCCATATGTATCCTGTGCCAGAGTGCTGAGCCCCCTTTTGCTTAAAGATTCTGTGTCTGTCCCTGATGACCGAGACAATCTTAAAGAAATTCTTTGATTTGACGGGGCTACTTTAATCAATATTTTTTTTTTCTGGAATGTGATATTTGTCTGTATGGTATTCTCATTATAAACGTTTAACCATTTCTGTGTAATTTTGTAAATTAAAGGTTTTCCATAGAAACTAAATCGGTCCTTCACTGAAGAGCATACAGAATGGCTCTAAATAAGGTGGTCCAAATCTGGGGTTCGACCTTTAATTATATCGGCCAAACAGAGTTTTGTGGATACTATGTTTTAAACGCGGGTTCCGCCTTTGCCTCCGAGTTCGTTTCCAAAGAATTCCTCTCAGACACTTGGGTCGATCTTTCCGAAACCCAGCATAATTAATTATTTGGTCTCATGTGAACTGATGCTAACATAGGCTAGTGGCGCCACTTGCAATCCTTTTCGTGCAGTATGAACCTGGGTGTCTTAGTGATAATGGCCCATATCTCAATAGTGGTCCAATGTATTGGCTTTAAATTAGGCATGTCTATAGACACTGGATACCTAAATCTAGTAGTCAAGACTGGTGGCGCCATCTGGAATAGTTTTCGCGTGGCGTCCATTCACGCGTTTGCCTTGAGTAAAAATTGCTCATACCTCATGAATGGTTCAATGTATTGGTCTGAAATTTGGCATTTTACCCATCTTGGAGAGTTTTCTCGTAGACCAGGCAGGGGGCACGACCTACCTTTCCAAGCGTTTTCACTGAATACATTAATGCCCTTTTCTCAGGAGTGGTTTGCCATATTGGCTTGAAATTGTTCATGTTCATAGATTTTGGATCTCTCCATCTTGTATTCACGAATGGGGTGCGCTCTGCAATTGTTTTCGCGTTATTTTGTTCGTTTGCTTTTCGTTAAAATCGCTCATATCTCAGGAGTGGATAAATGTATCAGCCTAAATTTTGCAAGTTTATCCGTCTTGGAAAGCTTTATTGTAGACCACACAGGTGGCGTCACATGCCTTTCTGTTTTGTAGAATACTTTGATGCACTTTTTCTCAGTAGTGGTTCGGTATCTCGGCATGAAATTTTGTATGTTTATCCGTCTTGGGCAGATTCACATTCACGAGACTAATGGCACCACCTGTAATCACGTATTTTTAGAATACGTCCATCAGTTCATCTCAAGACTGGTGTAACGTATCAGCCTGAAATTTCACATGTGTACCTCCATCTTGTACACAAGCCTGGTGGCGCGACCTATAAATCATTTTCACATAGAGTAGATCTAGCATAGATCAGACAGGTGGCGCCACCTACCTTTTTGCTTCCTTGGGATATACTGCCTTATTCTCAGGAGTGGTTGATGAATTCCCTTAAAAAATTGCATGTCCATAGACCTTTGAATGGTTTATCTTCTAAACAAGACTGCTTGGGCCATCTACAATCCTTTCCTCTCGTATCCATCCGTAGATCTGTTTTTGGTGAAAATTGCACATATATGAGAAGATTAATTGGCATCCCTGATGCCACATATATTTGGAGTTAAGTCATGTCAGGAACATTCAATGCCTTACTTTACCCATGCCTTAATTTGTGATTTGGCGGATACTTGTATATAGTCGCTTGTCGAATGCCCATTTTCTAGATATTAATGGCATCAGGCCGCTATACATACTAGTAGCTTGTAGAAATTCTATCGCACTGTTAAAGGCTATAGGGTCCTATACCCCCCCCCCTTTCTATAAAAAAAAAACTTGTTACACATAAAAATTTAAAAACTGTTTCATCCTTCATGTTATGATCATTTAAATCCATTCCAAAGAACCTGATGTTAAGCTCTATTTTATAATTAGATAGGCCTATATTAATGCAATGCTTATGGTAATTACATATATCTAGCCTTATATAGGCCTATCTCCCGTATGCTCCCCATATACGCTACGCTCTGCGAGAGCCCTACAGTAGCCTATCCTTTTTTTATAGGAAACTAGAGCCATCCCACGTTATGATAAAATAATGATACCGGCTAAAAGAGTCATAATCATCATATTACAAACGTGTTTTTTAGTCGAATGCGTTTATATTACCTTCCGAAAGTGCAAGCGGTGTGGTTTCCATAGCTAGGGGCCTAACTTAGCACAGGTCACGCAGTTGATTGTTTATGATTCAGAAGCAGTTTCAAGCGCCGGGGTTGTTAAGAAGAGTTCTAGCTGTTTTCGTTTATAAACATAATTATGCACGAAAGGCGGATATCCTGCATGTGGAATACGGAAATGCCGATAAAATCAATATACACTAAATAAATAAGGTGAGAATCCTTATGCGCAGATCCGGAAAATACCAACTTAAAATCTCTTGCTGGGGGAAAATAATAAAAAATCAAATAGGCCCTACATGTATTGCATCTGAGACAGGGACAAGCAAGGCTTACTTAATGTGGGGTAACTTAGTAAATAGCAATTCATTCCAATTACCAAGAAATTTATCTTGATATAATGAATCTTAGCTTATAGTCCTCCTCTGAACCTTTTTTAAGCGGCGGTATCCTAGCTGTATCCTGGATACCTATACAAGCCACATTTAATCATGCAGTTATAGGCTTAATCCATATATTTGGATTTTTTAATCTCTTTTGCACGGAAAAGCGTATATAACATTAACTTGGCGTATAATACGCAAGATTTGAATGAATTAGTGAATTTTATTCTGTAGGCTTAGTAGTGCACGTCATGCGTAGATTTTAGGCCTACATGCATGCCGCTTTGCCCGCGCCTGGCGGTTTTCTGCATGTTTTTTTTATCACAGGATTCCCAAATGCAGGCTATGCACGTGTTAAACAATGCACATAATCAATTGTTTAATTCATTTAACAGTATTTCTTATATTCTGAAATAAATATATATATCTGGACTTACTTGGTCTCCCCCCCCCCCCCCCCTCTTTTCTTATTTGAAGCGCATGGATACATCACTGTATTTTGTTAAAAAAAAATACCACCATCATAAATATCGGGACTATCATTTAGAATAACAATTAATTAACCAGTCCCGGGGACAGGATGCGAATCTATGGGAAGGCAGTGCCAGCGATCATGTCTTAAATTACGCTTACAAGTGCTAACTGCTAACTAGCTAAAGTTCATCTCCCTGATCAGGGGAACATCGCTGCTGCATTGTGGGACGGTAACAAACATGGCGACTTACAAGCAGAAGTAAGTTCCTGGGTGCTGCGGACAGTGCAATTTCTTAATAACTAACAATATTGTTGAAAGCTATAACATCTCACTGTGCATTTTAGGGTGCAGGAGTTCCAGGATGTGCTGGAGGCTGATGCCATCGACCTGAAAACGCTCCAGAAGCTTTCCTTTGGGGGTAAGTTTTCGGCGCCAGTGAGCGCATGCTGAGTGAGGGGTTTTACACGGGCAAGGCGTTGTTTATGTTGACACGCCCCCTTATGGCGACAATGTTTGAGGTTTGAAGTTACTCCAGGAAATAATTGTCGGTGCTGGTTAATGTCTTGCAGTCGATCAGAATATAATGAAATGTTATATTGCATTTTGAGTTTGCATTGGATATTGAAGATTCTTCTTATTAAACCTTCACTAACCATTTGCTTACTCACAATATGTGACTCAATACTTCCACCAGTGCACTGTAAATTATTATAGGCGTTTCTATTGAGCCTATTAAAGTATTAAAATAATCATGGTTATTCTTTGTTGCAATTTTGGTTCACTCGGCTAACAATAGATGCTTAGTTAATTTTATCATTATTTTTGTCTGTGAAGTAATGTCATTTAAAAAAATACTTTCTGAAACATTAAGCATTATTGTCTATTGATTGCCACTTGGCCCATTGGGGAAATAATGCTTGTATCAAGGAATTTATGTTATAAAGAATGTGCCATTGCAATTGATACAGTTTTACAAAAGTTTTTATCAAAAATTTTTACAAAATAATACAAACATACGGAATATTAAATTGTCATGATAAAGTGACCAAATGGCCAAATTTACCTTATGTGGTGTAGCTTACTCAATCGGGGGAAGACTAAAAATATACCTTCATTCAAAGTGGATGAAAATCATGTGAGCAAAATATTCTAACATATCTGAAATATGACCATGCTCAATATTTTTTATATTAAATGGCCTGTTGAGCCTTTTCCTAGTATTATTCAACTTTGCTGCCTTGGTCTTATGAATTCTGGACATACTTTGTTTAGAAAATGGCTCCGACCCTTCCTGTTACTAAAACTTTTATCAATGGATATATATATTTTCTCCTTTGGATTACACCTTTGAATAATATATGAAATGTGCATTTAATTGTGAATAGGTAAAGCAAATTTAATAGTAAAAATGAATTTCTACAACATCTGGAAAAATTGTAGTTTCTTAAATGGGCCTGTGTAGCCTTTTAAATCTTTTAATTAATATATATGCATTTAATATTATCCGGTACAAGGTTTAAATAATATCACCTAGCTTGGAATTTATCATCAGCATTAATTTTTTGTATAACCAATAAGTGAATCTTACATCCCCCCCCCCCCCATTTCAGTCACCAGAGGACATTGGAAGTAAATGTTATGAGACTTCTGATAAGATAATGAACTGTTCAGTGTTAAGCAATTTAAAGTACATACAAATGTAAAGCATACAATAACAGTATATCAGTTAAGTATTCAGTTGTTGCTTGAGCGCTTGTTGTGATATAAGGACAATTAGGATAATAGTGTTGACTCTACATAAAACCATGCTGTAAATCAACAGTTGTAACAATTTCCTTAATACCTTATCAACTGAGCAATCTGATTAGTTGACTTATTTCCTACTTGTAACCACATTGTCTGTCATATGGGTGTTTCTTCTGTATTTTCTTCCTGCTTTAAAAAAGGTTTAGTGGAAAATAGACTCATTGCAAAGAATCCTCTGCACTAAAAAATTAATCCCTGTTTTGTAGTTTATGAATTGGTATATTCTGAAAATTCCCTGGCAATCAGGCAACCTTTAGGGTCTTCACCCTTGTGCCATAAGAAGTAATTTTTTTTTCTTTAAAGCAATGAATGTTTTACATCTTTTGTTTCATCCAGGTTGTCCTTTTGAGAAGAGTATCAGATCCAGATGTTGGAAGGTAGGATGTAAATTTTAATACCTAAACTTAGCAGTTTCATTATAACATCATCTTCCTTGTGGTCTTTGTTCTAACTGTATGTACTGTGTACGTCAAGAATGGATTACCTGAGTTATTGACAACAATTGTGCCACAAGGATAACTCTCTTCCATCTCCTAAGTTGGTTAAAAGCTGTCCATTGAATACATAAGACAGTCAACCTTCCACTGATAAAAACAAGCTTTACTTATATTCCCATTAGGACATCTGTGTATACATTGCAAAAATTGCTTTATTGAATTAAAATATAACATTTCAGTTTTAGGCTAGATAGAAACATGAAAGAGGAAAAAAAAAACATCATTGAGATATTGTCATGTAGATTAATATTAGTCTGTTTAAAACAGGATTATTGTTACTCGGGGCTGAAAATAGTGTACCTTTTAAAGATTTATTATTTTTTAATGTTACAAAATTATGTGAAAATGAGTGAAAAATTCATAAATGTGTATACCATCAGAAAGATCACTGTACCAGGTTAAAAATAATGTATACTTTGTGGGGTCTTATATTAATATAAACCACTTTTGGACTGATTTTATATATAGTGGATTCAAACAATAATTATACTTTAAGACATTTGATATTACAAGTACAGATGCAAATGTAGTCTGAAGTCCCATCTCAAAATAATAATCAAAAATAAAAAACTTATAAGAATCATGTAATACTTTCAATTATATATTCAAGTATGAATTTTTTTCAGCAGCCCCATATGTTATTATGTGGTAAAAGTGGTAGTTAAGGTGCAAATCAAAGTGTATATAGGTGCAAATCAAAGTGTATATAAGTCACTCTGAGTTTCATTCTAACTTTAGTTGACCAGTTCTAGCAGAAAATCAATACATTTCATGAATATCTTATTCCTATCTTCAGCCTGGATCAACAGTCCTCACAGTTAGGATTTTCAGCATGGTGATTGGTGTCTTACATTGCTCAGAACTTGCTCAGTAGATAATTCTAATGGGGATAAATACACTCAGGCTATGCATCATTGATTAATGACGGGGTTTACTTGCTGTCTGTGGTCTTCATGCATTGAAGCATTTGTAGGAGTAATGAATGCCAGTTTGCTGAGTGCAGTATCTGAGCACAGTCATACTGGAGTTAGGCTGTGACCTCACAGTATTTAGGCTGTGATCTTGCAGTATTTAGGCTGTGACTTCACAGTATTCAGGCTGTGACCTCACAGTATTTAGGCCATGACCTCACAGTTTTTAGGTGCATAAATTTCTTCAGAACTTCCCTTGAGGGGTTGATGACTCCATTTTAAGTGTATAATAAATAGTTACTGGTTTATTGCAGGAGAGAAAATTAGTAGTATTACAGTTTTCCTGTTATGTTTGACTTCTATTTCTCTTGAATTCAGATAAGTTTGTGATGTTTGTGACAACTGTTAAGGATGTGATACTTATGTGTTTAATCAGTTTAACTAAATTATGTCATAAGATTATGTGACTTTGAGATAAGATCTGGGAAAATTAATATTGAGTTTTTAGCTCAGCTGACTATAAGTCATCTGAGCTATAGTTGTGATCCATTGTCCGTCGTTCATCCGTCTGTCTGTCTGTCTGTCCGTCCGTAGATGTGGCACGTTTTGATACCATAAGACCTAGGAATCCAAAATTCAGCATAATGTTAGATGTCCACAAGATCTCTTACCAAGCCGAAAACTGGGTCTTTGTGACATTGTTCCTTTAAGAAATTAAGGAAAAACCTCAATTTTTTATTAGCTCAGCTGACTATAAGTCATCTGAGCTATAGTCGTGGTCCATTGTCCATCGTCCGTCTGTCCGTCCGTAGATGTGGCACGTTTTGAAAATGTAAGACCTAGGAATCCAAAATTCAGCATAATGTTAGGTGTCCCCAAGATCTCCTACCAAGCCAAAAACTGGGTCTTTGCGACTTTGTTCCTTGGAGAAATTAAGGAAAAACCTCAATTTTTTATTAAAAACCTATTTTCACACTTCAGGACTGCCTAATATCAAAACCACTCATCTGTTTTTCCTCATATTTGCCATAAATATTCTTCTATATAGTTTCTATGTACATTCCAGAAATAAGGTCTGTATTATATAATTTAAAAAAGTTATGGGCTCAAACATAATGCATTTTGTAAAAAATCAGGAAGGATATTTGATCGCTTAACACAAAACATGTTAAAGCTTAGGACTTTTTTCCAGTAATATAACTTTAATTAATTAAAATTAAATTGTATACCCAAAATTTGATCAAAATCTTTCAAATTTTTTAAAAAATTAGCAAAAATAAAAATTTGTACTTAAATTTTGCCCAACTTTGGCCACGGCACATTTTTTTCCTGTAAGTATTGTGGATTTAATTTTCACAGCATGTGCACATAAGGATTTAATCTGTTAAAATCTGAAATTTAAAAATAAAAGCTGCAAAATGAGGCTAGTTATTGTATTTTTTTGGAGGCTCTTGTTGTATTCCCTTACATTTTCAAGCAGTCCACTTTGGTCACTGTAGGTCATCTAGTGCAGCTCTCTATGCTCCCCAGGCTGTTGGCATAATGTTATGCAATCCCATCCTAGGGCAAGCCCTCTCTCCACTGAGATGAGCTTGATCAGGCTGTCTGCAGTTAATACCATACCACAGGGAGCCTTTTTCTCTCCCCCGCCCCCCACCCCATTCTGTTGACAGACCTGTACTATGAACTAGATGAATCTTAAAATTAACATTTTTTCCAGCAACGAGCAGTAACAACAAAGACCCCTCCCCCACCCACCCCTTCAATACACAGGACTAATAAACAAGATGAATCTTATTATATTAATGTTAAATAAATTCTTTTTTTATGAGACTTTGACAATTTTGATTATTTTAAAGAAAAAATTTCAGGAATTTAATCCTAATATTCAAATGTGATAAAATATTTGGATCTAATGTAAGTGCTAACTGACAAGTTTTATTACATAAACATAATTGTGAGCTGTTTCTGTATTAATGAGAATTTTCTCTGTTAAAGTATACGCCAGAGTAAGCCAACCGAAAATTTTCCCTTATTGGGCCTATTATCGCTCCATCCCGCCTCGTTCCGATGTATCTAGGTCACACTTCCGTTTCCTGTAATCACATTTTTCTTCAGGCGTCAGCCATGATGGACATGTGATCAAGCTCTGCGCGATTCGTCCACTGTTGGGTTTGTGCAGTCGAGTTTGCCAACTGAACTGTAAGTTGTGTTTCTTTTCCCTTCCCGCCATGGAGAACCCCACTTATTGTGTTTCTTGTGGTTCCTTAATCCCGGTTTGGGATTCCCACCCCACTTGTTTCAATAACCGTTCGAACAATGACTCCTGCCGGGGTCCGGCGGATCCCTGTTTCTACTGTCAAACATGGTCTTCAGACAAGTGGGCATTGTTTCACGATTGGTCACATTCCCCAGTAGTTGGGGGTTACCCTTCCACGCTTCCTTTATCTGGTCCCGTGGTTGCCTCCGGGGGGGGGGGGTGGAGCCTCCCCGGTAGTTTCGACGGTCAAGTCCTTACTTTCCCATACCCGTAAAAGGAAGTCTTCCCCGCTTCCTGCGGCTTCCCGTGCCGATGGCCCGTCAGCTTATTCCAACTTACATAAATTATCTCGATTTTGCTCGTCCCTTATGTCAGATCTCGACGATTTGTCTATACTCGAGTCAGTCCGCCCGGCGGCCTCGCCTGTTCCCCCGGTGCTTTCTCCCAGGCCGTTGTCTTCGCCCCCGGCTCCTCGCCGGCTTCCTTCCTTATCCCCTGGGCCGGCCGGGGCCATCCCACTGGTTCGCCCGGGCCATTCTGGTGTGCAGGTAAGTGCGTCCGACCCTCCTGCCTCCCTTACCTTGCAGCAGACCTCGCCTCCGGTTACTCCGGCTGCTCCGGTGGTCCGTTCGGCCGTTCCTGACCGGCCAGCCGGCCCTTTCTTTCAGTTCCTGTCTGCTGTGCTGCCTGTGGCTCCGGTTCCTGTGACTTCCTGGGTGGTCCCTGCTGCTGACCGGTCGTCGGCTTCCTTTTTTTAGCCTCCGGTAGTTCCAGCTCCGCGGGTCTCCCTGGATCCCCCTTCCCGGGGTTCTCCAGTGTCGCCGTCTTCTCATTCTGCCGACCCCACCCTGGCACAAGATCAGTGGTCGGAGATCGCGCTGCGACACCAGGCTTGGCGTACGCGCAAATCTGCGCTTCTGGACCTCGTGGCTACCTCCACGCAGGAGGCCCACCCTAGTGGTCCGAAGTTCCGTAGGTTACAGCCTTGGTCTTCCACAGCGTCGGCGGCCGGTTCTTATTTGAATCCTGCCGCCCCTCAAACACCTTCCTCTGCACCTGCCGTGTGTATGGAGTTTGGACACACAGTGGATCTCTTACGTGAGCACCATGCTGTGGTCTCGGAGTCTCGATCTACTAATACTGGGGCCCCGCTTCCGCCGGGTTCTGATAAACCCTGGTCCCCCGGTGCCCTATGGAATTCCCGTGGGTACCGCGCTACCTGCTTTGATCGTCTGATACCCTTTCCTGATCATCCGGATATTCCGTCTGCTCCGATGCGTCTTGAGTCCAGCCTTGAACAGCCATTCGTGGACGGTAAATCCTTGTTTCCTTCGTCTGTCCAGTTATCCAATCGTCAACTGTCGGATCTGGAGGGGCTCGGCCGGCAGGCGGCTGGTATGGTCAACAACTTGCTGGCCGTTACTAGCCTGCTCGCCGTCTCTCCTGACTCGCCCACCTGCCCATACCTGTGCTGAGTTGCAACAGGTTGTCTGGCGACTTGTTGAAAATTGTATCTTGTTACGCCGCACGGCTTGCCTTCAGTCTTTAAAGCACTTGAAGCCTGAACTTACCCAAGCGGAGTTGACTGAGCTTTATTCTCAACCTTTCACCGGCTCCCTTCTGTTTGGCGGCCAATTACGGCCTCTTTTTGACCGTGCCTTGGAGCGCTCGGATCGTCAGGCCCGCCTCAGCTCGGCCTCTCTTGCGCCTCGGCCGTCCTTCCGCGTCCCGCGACCTCGCCCTTCTAGTGCGGCTCCCGCTGCGGTGTGTCGCGCTCCTGCTCAGTCTTCTCGTCCTTCCGGCTGAACAGCCATTCCCAGCCTTTTTGTGGTCATTCCTCTAAGCGGGGTTCGACCAAGAAATGACTCATTCGTTCCGGCCGGTGCTCGTCTCAGCGCCCATTTTCCCGCTTGTGCGGGCATCACCTCACATCGGTTAGTTTTCAGCACCATAAAGTTCGGGTTCCGTCTTATGTTTTTGCACCCTCCTGCCGTCACCCTGCACCCGTTCTACACTCCGCCTCCGTCCGATCTCGTCAAACGCCTCGCTTTGGAGTAGGCGATTCAATCTATGATCGAAAAAAGGGCGATTTTTCGAGGTTTCCCCGTCCACCATGGGGTTTTACTCCCGCCTTTTTCTTGTTCACAAGCCGCACGGGCGGTGGCACCCCATCATAGACCTAAAGTGCCTAAATTCGTTCATCTAACCACCCCCATTTCGGATGTTCAATATCAATGCTGTTCTCCGCATTGTCCGTCGGATGGATTGGGCATTCAAAATAGACCTTACGGATGCCTATTTTCATGTTCCAATCCATCCATTGTCTCAACCATTTCTTCGTTTAGCATATCAGAACTGCGTTTTTCGATTCTGGGCCCTCCCGTTCGGGATCAATGTTGCTCCTTGGATTTTTACCATGCTTGTTCACATGGTCACGCGTTATCTCCAATCACAGGGCATTTCTGTGCTCCCTTATCTGGACGATTGGCTTGTCCATGCGGCCAATCGCTCCCTATTACTGTCTCATCACTCCAGGGTTCTCGCCTTACTTCAGGCCCTTGGCTTTCTTGTCAATGCGGAGAAATCCCTTCTCACTCCCACCCAGTCCCTGCAATTTCTGGGTGTCACGCTAGATTTTGCGTCCAGCACAGCATCTCTCCCACGTGATTTTGCTCTCAAACTCCGCCGGCAGATTCATTCCTTTCTCGCACTGCGCCGTGTAGACTCTCGGACTGCGGCTTCTCTGCACGGCGCCCTCAACTGGGCCTCCACTTTTCTCCCGTTGGGCCGACTGTTCCTACGTCTGGTTCAGTCTCTCCTGCGCCGTCACGGCCTTCTCCGTTTAACATCGGTTCGTCCTACGGTCCTCCAGTTTCGGCTCCTGTGCAGGTCCCTTCCTCCCTGGCTGGACCTTCCCTTTCTCCTGCGGGGTGTTCCTTTCTCTCAGGTAGTCGATTGCACCGTATATACCGATGCGTCTCTCCTCTGTTGGGGGGCCCATATGGCTGATCTTCGCGCCTCAGGGATATGGTCCCCGTCGGAACGTCTGCTGCATATCAATATCCTGGAACTGCGTGCTGCCCAATGGCGATCTCCAGCTGGTCCCCCCACTTGATCGACCGTCACATTCTCGTCTGGACTGACAACACTGCGGTCGTGGCATATATCAACAGGCAGGGCGGTACTCGGTCTCCCTCACTGATTCCGGAGACCTACCATTTGTTCGATCTATGCATCTCTCTCTGGGCCTCGATTCATGCGTCGCATCTTCCGGGCGTGTCGAACATTCTTGCCGACGCACTTTCCTGTCGCCCTGCGTCTCCTCCTCCACTGGTGCTCCTTCCGCTCCCGGTTGTTCGGAGTATTTTCGCTCGCCTGGGGCGTCCTCCCCCGTTCTCCAGCCTACCGCAACGTGTCTACGGCACCCTCACGACCGTCTCCCCGACACCCCGCCGTCCGTGTGGTCTCTACTGCTCCAGATCGCTCTCCCATCGTTCCCACGAGCGCGTCCCCCATTTCAGTCGTGCCCTCTGTGCGCATGCGTGCTCTCATCGGACCCCTCAAGGATCAGGGCATTTCAAGTCCGGCTGCTCTCCTTGCCTCGGCTCCCCCTCGCCGTTCTTCGGACCGCATCTATGACTCCAGATGGCGTCTCTTCACCGAGGTGGGCATCTTCCCGGGGAATCTCCCCATTAGCTCCGTCGCTTGCAGAGGTTTTGGATTTTTTCGTGTTTTTACTGCAGGATAAACATTTATCCTATCCGTCTCTGCGTGGCTATCGTGCCGCCCTGCTGTCCGTACTCCGTCCGCTCGGTCACGATCGCGTCCTTCATCCGTTGGTGTTGGATTTTCTCAAGGGGGTTCATGCCCGCGCGTCTCGTCCTCGGTATGTTGCGCCTTCCTTGCGCCTGGACGTCGTCTTACGTCACCTCCGGGAACCCCCTTATGAGCCCCTGCGTTCGGCCCATCTTCTCCATTTGTCTTGGAAAACGGTTTTCCTCCTCGCTCTTGCCTCTGCCGGTCGCCGCTCTGAGCTTCATGCCCTTGTGGCTGATTCGAAATTCACACAAATTGAGGCCGACGGTTCGTCAGCCACCCTCCATTTTCCTCCGGATTTTTAGCAAACCTGTGAGCTTATGCGATGGTGTGGTGTCGTCCGTCGTCTGTACGTTAACCCATACTATCTTGAAAATGGCAAGAATTAGCATCACGAAATCTTATGCATAAAATTAGTCATCTAAAAAACTCTATCAGATTTTGCTTATTTTTTGGCTAACTGCATTTTCTTAGATTTTAAAGGGAAAAAGCTAAAAAAAGCTTAAAAAATCTTCTTCTCTGAATCTGTTCAGCCAAATTGTCCAATATTTTACAGAAATGATTCCTAGAACAATCTCTCTCAAGTTTGTTCGAATGGTTTAAGTTCGGTGATTTTTGGGCCGAGTTACTGGAAGTTGAACTTAGTCATCTGTCCAAAAAAGCATACTAAAATTAGAATCTCAGAAATGGCTTGAGCTATCATCACCAAATTTTATGCCAATGTTGGTCACATGAGTCATATCTGAAATTGAGGTATTGGTGGCGCCACCTGCATCAGCCTTTTTTGTACGGGGGTCATCAGTGCCCTTATCATACTGACAGCTACAAATAACTTCTTCTATGAAACGAAATGGCCTAATTGTTTAATATCGCACAGAAATGATCCTAGGGTAGTGCTTTCTGAAGTTTGTTCAAATGGTCTCAGTTCAGTGACTTTTGGCTAAGTTATGGGAAGCTGAATTTAGTCATATGCCATAACAGCCCATGTAAGCTAAGTGGCTACAAAAATCTTCTTCTCAAAAACCACTTGGCCAAATTCTTAAATCTCACACATTAATTATCCTTAGATGTTGATAATTCATGTTTGTTCAAATGGTCTCAGTTTAGTGACTTTTGGCTGAGTTATGGGAAGCTGAATTTAGTCATATGCCATAACAGCCCATGTAAGCTAAGTGGCTACAAAAATCTTCTTCTCAAAAACCACTGGGCCAAATTCTTAAATCTCACACATTAATTATCCTTAGATGTTGATAATTCAAGTTTGTTCAAATGGTCTCAGTTCAGTGACTTTTGGCCGAGTTATGGGAAGCTGAATTTAGTCATATGCCATAACAGCCCATGTTAGCTAAGTGGCTACAAAAATCTTCTTCTCAAAAACCACTGGGCCACATTCTTAAATCTCACACATTAATTATCCTTAGAAGTTGATAATTCAAGTTTGTTCAAATGGTTTTGGTTCAATGATTTTTGGCTGAGTTATGGGAAGCTGAACTTTGCCATTGTGCTGTATTTTCCCATACGAGTTCTAAACCTACGAAACGTTTTTCAACTGATGATACTGAGGCCAGTTTGTTTAATATTTTGCAAGAATAATTCCCTGAATCATTCTTATAATAATCGTCTTTTATGGTTCCAAAAAATGAATTTTGGCTGAATTATAAAGATTGAATTGAGTCATTTTACCATATATGTTAGCTGTGTGAAGCAGATACATCTAGCCTAGCACCAGTTTATCAGCATCCATTACATCATGCCTCTAGACATTTAGATTTTAGAATATCTATGGAAAATATTGACAAGAATGTTTTTTAAAAGCTTTTAAAAAATGTAGATTTATTATATTACATATCATCTGTACATTATTCATAATTTCTCAGGAATAGCAGGAGCAACCATCCCCAAATTTTATGCAGTTATCAGTCATATATCAAATGTTGATGGATTCAGCTTATTTTTGCTATCTGCATTTACTTAGATTTTACAGGGAAAAAGCTGATAAAAACTTCTTGTTTTAAAGAGTCCAGCCAAATTGTTCAATATTTTACAGAAATGATCCCAGAGGCGAGCCTTCTCAAGTTTGTTCAAATGGTTTGTGTTGGATAAATTTTAGCAGAGTTACATAACAGGCCAAGATTGTGTGTTTCTTGAATAGGTTGAGAAACTGCCAACTGTTTCAGATTTGGCAACAGATCAAGAGTTCATTCAGTGCAGCCAGATTTAGGCCAAGAGTTCAATCAGTGCAGCCAAGCACAAGGCATGTGATCACCTCATGGGCAGCATGTGATCATTTCATGGGTAGCATGTGATCACCTCATGAGTATCATGTGATTACCTCATGTTCATTCAGTGCAGCCAAGTACAGGTCAAAAGTTCACTCAGTCTAGCCAGGTGCAGGTCAAGAGTTCACTCAGTGCAGTAGCCTGAGCCAGTAATTTGTCACAGTACACTCGGGGGCAACAGCCTTTCTCACCAAAGCCTGGTCAGCCCGGTGCATCAGACTCAAGGCTTGATATTCTGACCTGACTATGTGTCTTTAATGGCTTTCTCGTTCACAAGACAGGTGTCGCCATCCACAATGACTTTTGCAAAGTGTATGTGCCTGCTTAATTCTATGGAGGAATTTGATATATCAGCCTGAAATTGGGCATATTTATACATGTCAAATAGCTTTGTCATATACAAGACTGGTGGTGCCACCTACAATAATTTTTGTGTTGTGTGCACCCTTGCCAGAATTTCAGCAGTGATGTTTGTGTATTGTTTCTTGTTCAAAATGTTTAGTACTTGCATTGTTCATATATATGAAAAGTAGTGGTTCAGCATTGAAGCGTTATACCTGGTGTATATCCATATGCACAGGTTCGCATTAGGCCTGTAGGCTTTGTTATAGAAAGAACCAAAATTTCGATGATCCTCCGTCAGCTCAGCCCTCCCTAACAGTCAATACCGTTATGGGGCTACCAATTGCCCGGTTCGTGCGTTACGTTATTAAAGCTACTCATTCTTTACAGGGGCGGGGGGGGAGGGCGCAAGAAGTTGTTTGTTTCAACAAAAGTCACCACTTCCAATAAGGAAATTAGCCCTATCACCATTAGTGCGTGGCTCAAAGCTACTATTGTCGCCGCCTATGAATCGGCTTCTCCATCAACCTTAGAGCAACTTTACATCAAGGCTCATGACATTCGAGCTCTTTCTACATCGTTGGGCCACTTCTCAGGGATTTCACCGTAGATCAAAGAAGGGCTACTGGAAGTCCCCGTCTACATTCACCCGCTTTTATCTCAAGGATGTTCAGCTACAAGCTTCGGGCCTTTACTCCCTGGGCCCTGTGATCGCCGCAGGTGAGGTCCTCCAGTTTTCCAGGCCATCATCGTCCTCTCTGTCTGTTCCCCCGGCGACGTCGTCTTCTGCGCCGTCCCAGCACTGAGGTTCCCCTCATTCCGTCGTTACAGGTAGGTGTCCTCTCCCCAAGGTCTATCTGTTCTATTCTCATTAATACAGAAACAGCTCACAATTATGTTTACGTAATAAAACCCCCCCATTCCCTCCCTGTGATTGGTGGTTTTGTTAGTAAACTGTTGTGAGCTTTTCTGTATTACAAACAACACTCCCTCCCAGTCCACTTCCTTCCGCCTTCGAAAAATGTGATTACAGGAAACAGAAGTGTGACCTAGATACACGGGAACGAGGCGGGATGGGCAATAATAGGCCCAATAAGGGAAAATTTTCGGTTGGCTTACTCTGGCGTATAAACTTTAACAGAGAAAATTCTCATTAATACAGAAAAGCTCACAACAGTTTACTAACAAAACCACCATTCACAGGGAGGGAATGGGGGAGATTTAAGAAGATATAAATACTTTATAGCATTTCACTCATATCTGTTAAAGTTGGCGGGGCCTAGGTGTGAATGACACTGTTAACTTAGATTTAAAATTAGGAATATTGGTCAAACTTTGTGGTATTAATTTTTTTCAACTCATGGCCATATATTTAACTTATGAAAACTTAATTACGTACACACATTATTTGTTTATGAAATGTTACTGTTATATAACACTTACCATAGGCCTATTTGTTCCCTTGGTGCATTACTAAATGGTTTAGCTCATGTCCATTATTCTATAATTTACAGAGTTTCATTTTAGCAGGGCCATTTTCTCATAGCTTTTCTAATGATAATATACATGAAAAACCAAAAGAAATAAAAATATTTTGCAGTTACTAATATTTTCCAAAATTCAGCTGAGCGATGTGACCCATGGGTCCCTTGTTTATTTATTGTTTTCATAACTACCATAATAATTTTTGTTTGTTTGCAAATATTGTATAAATATGATACTCAACTGGCTTAAAAACTCTTACTTTCTGTATGGTGTATATTTTATGGTATTTGGCTAAAGCCTTTACTGGCTGATAATGAAATTAATTTTATCCTATCAGTATTGATTTTCAGCTTCTGTTGAATTACCTACCTCTTAAAAGAGCAGAATGGAAAGAACATTTACAGAAACAAAGGTGGGTGGATTTTTATGAAAAGGTTCCTTGCACCAATTTATTGTCTACTTAATTAGAACAAACAATGTTTGCAACAGATAGTAACCCTGGTGTCAAAATTAAGGTTCCAACAAGGGATGCCCATCATAATTTAGAGTTAAAATGAACAGTTACCTGTCATTGAATGAGGAACATTGTCCAGTAACTATTTAAAAGGAATAAATAATTTTGCTTTACTAAGAATATGAGTAAAATACTATTTTAGAAAAGCCTCCTTTGTCAGTCACAAAGTGTCAGCTGATTTAAGGGATAGGGTCAGAGGCCAATGTGACAGATGTTGATTTGATGTCAGTAATACTTATTACTATTAATTATACATTGTCAGCATGGATACACCTCCAAGCACTGTCACTTCAAGAAGATGTGCCAAAAAAAGTCTAAGTGTACATTTTGAAAAAAAAATTTCAGTCTCTGCCACCAGAGTCCTCAAACCTTTCAATAAAGATAAGAATTATAGTTATTTCAAAGTTATTAACAAAGACTTATGGGGATCCTGTTGATGCAACAGACTACAAGAATTGTGAATTGCTCCCTGTCAGGTAGAAGATAGATATCAAGGAACAAATAATATTTTTGTTTAAAAAATTTTCTTTGCACAATGCATAAAATTATATTGTTTTTGCTCCAGATTCAGGAGAAGGATGTGCTGTTTTTCACATTTCATGTAATTATTTACAGACAAACATATCAACAGTTTATAGAAGAAATGATAGTTCAGCCAGGGATGCAGAAGTTTAACAGTGGAGCAGGAGGAGGCTTTGAGGATCATGTAAGTCTGCTGTTGTCTGCTTTCACCCTCATTCTTTAGACATTGCTCTACCAGCCTGCATTTATTGTTTGTGTTTATTCTTGTCAGAGCTAATGAATGTCATACCTTGTCAGAGCCATTGATGATTGTATATATCATTTGATATCAGAGCCATTGAATATCATGGCCATACAGTTCACAGTCTAACCAGAAAGAATATCCTCTACAGTGTCTCATTCATTATGTTAAGACTGTCCTTTTGGTTTCCTGTTGATTTTCTTTGAAAGACACAAATAAGGCAGAAACCTCTTTGCCAGGCAGATATACTTTCTGCTGGGCAGTAATGGCAGATAAGGGATAGTGTCACCAGACAATAGGTGACAATATGTACGGTGTTTTGTATCATAGTTTAACGAAGTCTGTTCTCTATTGATATTGACGTGAAGCGTCATCCTAAAGCGTTGACAGGTCTTGATTGTATATATATATTGTGTATTCTTGTATGAAATCCCATCGGCTATCAGCTGATTTATCCGTGTCACGCATCGTATGTATTATTACATTTGGTATGTGGGTCGCCATGGTGACGCTAACAGTCAAACTAGGTCACATATATCCTTATATGGGACACTTGAGAAATAAGCCAATCAGAGAACCGGATTGCCGTACACAGTGAACAGTGACGTCAGACTTCAAGAAGAGACGCTGAACGTTGGTTCAGTTGGGTCTTGAAGCTTGAGGTGGCAGCACGCACGCACGGGAGTAGGAACATTGAAACGCCAGAAACGGCATAGAAGCAAGCTTCTACATGAGGCAAGGACCCAGCTCATGAGAACTCAGCCATGCTGCCGACAGAGCTTCGTATTGGCGATAAAGTGAAAGAGCGCTCGTCACCTGCCGGCCTAGTTCAGCTTGACCTAGATACATAACCGCCGTAAGCCGTGAAACCATTGCTACACGAGCAAGGTCAAGGACTCTAAGCTCTGCGTAAACAAAGAGCGCTATTGCATTCATGTGAACGTAAACCTACCCGGGTCGCTGACAAGCAAGATCAGTTGAAGATCGCTAAACTCAGAAAGACTAGATCTATATGGTGCTAACCATACGCTAGATTCTACACAAAACAGTAACCAGAGATCTCTGAAGGAACTGGACTTTATTGGTTTTATACAAACCATGGACTCAGTAAATATCCTGTAATTTTAATGTGAAGAACTGTCGTATTGACACATCAACGCACACACTCACATTTGTGTCTCTGTAAGTATTGTCTTGAATTATATTTGTGAATTTAACCTGATGTCTCATAGTTTCTATTGATCTGGGTGTATGATTGTCTGGTATTTTAATACACGTCCTTAAAAGAACCTGGAAATGTCACCTGTAATGGCCGGGATCTAATTTCTTGATGAGTGAAATCAAGTGGCGAGCGTAAACCCATCGTATGGTTTTATAGGATATATCCGTTGTAAAGTTTTCACGTTAAGTTAGGGGTGACATTGTATGGCGAGCGTGCCAGGATATAATTAGCCTTAAAAAAAAACTGGCTAATTACAGTAAGTTTCAGAAGTTTTGAACTGAGAAAACAGTACTGAAACCAGACATTCATATACTCAAACTAGAGTTGATCTGAATTAATAATTGGAAATGACACCAAACTGATGTTGTAGTGTATACTTGCACAATGAAATTACCCCACTGTTAGGAGTTAATATTTATTCAGTGAGAATATTACCTGAAGCACAACATTGTTTCAAGATCGGCATATACCTTGTAGATTTGGCTAGAGCACATGCATGTTTTGTGAGTAATGCTAGTTCAGTGATACCTGGACATCATTATTGGGTTGATATAAACCCAGATTAGAGTGAAAATTTTTGATATTGTTAGATACGCCCTGGTATAATTTTTTCTACACTAGTTTGTGATTGGTCACGTGGTAGGGTCTCTTGACAGGTAAGTTTACCCCTCCCGATTGGCATGGTAATCATAGGTGCATGGTGTTTATTGATATCTTGATATCCATCCGTCCATCCGTCTGACCCTTCGTCCGACCTTCCGTCCGTCCATCCGTATAAGTAGATTTTGATGCGTAGAGCTAAAGTAGTGTTATTGTACGGATACCGCCGGTTCGTTAGGTTGGCTTTAACAGTACGTATTTACGGATTTTTAAGAGCGGATATTACTAGATACTGGAATCTTACTAGGTTAGAGCGTTACCATGGAAACGTTAGAGTCACTTGTTAGATGCGGACAGGCCTTGGGACTTAAGGACCAGGCTTTACAAGATTATGTTGAGGCTAGACGGCGTGCGGATGAGGAACGTGAGGAAAGAGCTAGGCAACGTGAAATAGAGAAGGAACAGCGGGAATTAGAGCGTGAGCAGCGGGAATTAGAGCGCGAGCGAGAGGCTAGAGCCCACGAATTAGAGGTTCTGAGGTTAAAGTCTGACTCTGGGGTTAAAGAAGAGAGAAGTAGGGATGTATTCCCGAAAATCCAGCTTCCACCTTTTGATGAGGCTCACGATCAGCTAGATGCGTTTCTTGAGCGATTTGAACGATTAGCTGTATGTCAAGGCTATGATAGGGAGAATTGGGCGTTACACCTGAGTCCGTTACTGCGGGGTAAGGCGCTAGGGACTTACACACAGTTATCGGTAAGTGAGGCCATGGATTACGATAAGTTAAAGATAGCCTTGTTAAAGCGATACCAAATGACCGAAGAGGGTTATCGACACAAGTTTCGGACTTGTAGGCCTGAGCGAGGCGAAACGCCGAGTCAGTTTGCGGTGAGACTGAGTGGATACCTAGACCATTGGATAGGGATGGCAGTGGTCGGAGGTGACTACGACGGGGTAGTTAACCTGTTGATGTGTGAGCAGTTCGTAAACTGCTGTAGTAGGGATCTCTCTATGTTTTTGAAAAAGAGACGGTGTCGTGACTTTGATAGTATGGTAGACTTAGCCGAGAGTTATACGGAGGCTCACGGTGTACACAGCCTTACAGCAGGTCCTCGTTATGGCAATAATGTGCTGCGTCCAGCGCAACCGGTATCTCAGCCTAGAGAGAAGCGAGAGGTTGAGCGCAGTCCGGGCGGTCAGACATTTAAGCCATCAGGAGGCATCAGATGTTATTTATGTAATGAACTGGGACATAAGGCGTGGGAATGTAAGACTAGTGCCCGGTCAAGGCCTAGGTCTTCCCCTCAAGTAGGGCGTGCTGCTGGCGATCAGCAGAGGTATAGGACTAATTTTAGCCCCCCGTATAACCCAAAACAGAAACCGGAGACTATGTCAATGGCAGTAGTCGAGGCGGAAACGGAGACAGTCGGTGCGGTGAAACCAGAAGTAGAGAGTCCGAGTCAGTCGTTAGGATTTGCTGCCCAGACAGAAGGCGGAATCTCGTTACCTGTGTGTGAAGGGCTGGTGAATGGTAAGTCAGCGAGGGTGCTGCGGGATTCGGGATGTTCCTCGGCAGGAATACGTGAGTCGTACGTGGAGCCGAATCAGTTCACCGGACACCAGGTCGAGTGTAGGTTGTTCGACGGGTCTGTAAGACAATTTCCTACGGCTAGGATTAATGTGGACTGTGCGTACTTTGTCGGTACTATCGAGGCAATGGTGGTCGGGGATGCTGTATGTGATTTAGCGCTAGGTAACGTAGCGGGAGCGCGTGATCCGTATGATCCGGACCCGACGTGGAAGTCTGAGCGGTCCTCAGGCATAGTGTGTGACGGTGTAGAGTCACAAAAGGAGGTGTCGTCCGCGGTGGAGACACGGAGCGCTGCACGAGAGAAACAGATACCGACGCGTAGCTTGAATGTTGCAAGCCCAGTTGCCGATGTGAGTCCGGCCGAATTTTTGAAGGCGCAGGAGGAGGATGGGTCTTTAGCGCCGTATTGGAGGCTAGCTAGAGAGGCTAGAAATGATAGTCCGTTTAGAATTGAGGACGGATATTTAGTTCGGGTTGTGAGTGATAAACGGGGAGATCAAGATGGATCTCGAGTGGTGGTACCTCAGACGTTACGGTACGACGTAATGAGGATGGGCCACGAAGCGGTTATGGCGGGCCATCAGGGCATAGACAAAACGCACGACCGCGTGAGAAATCAGTTTTTCTGGAAAGGGATGTATAATGACATTGCTGAGTTTTGCAAGTCCTGTCCCATTTGCCAGAAAACCATACCGAAAGGCAAGGTGCCTGGAGCTACGTTAGGCCAGATGCCATTAATTGATGAGCCCTGGCGTAGAATTTCGATGGATCTGGTTGGGCCGATCCATCCAGCGTCTGAGAGAGGTCACAGGTATATTCTGACCGTTATGGATTATGCCACTAGATATCCGGAGGCTGTTGCTTTAAAGAACATAGATACAGTCTCTGTGGCTGATGCGCTAGTTGATATTTATGCGCGGTTAGGAGTGCCGTCAGAGGTGCTTACTGACATGGGAACACAATTTACGTCAGACCTCATGCGAGAAGTTAGCCGTGTTTTGTCTGTAAGACAGCTCACCACTACTCCTTACCATCCTATGTGCAACGGAATGGTGGTGAGATTCAATGGAACGTTAAAGTTAATGTTGAAACGGATGTGCGAGGAAAGACCGCGAGATTGGGATCGGTACCTCAGCGCCGTGCTTTTTGCGTACCGAGAAGCGCCACATGAGAGCACAGGGTTCTCACCCTTTGAGTTGCTCTATGGTAGGATCGTTAGAGGACCGATGCGGATTCTAAGGGATCTGTGGACCAAGCGAGATACTAGCGTCGAGACTAAAACCACGTACCAATACGTCCTGGACCTACAAGACAAACTAAGCGACACATGCGCGTTAGCTAGAGAGGCGTTGAACAAATCAGCGAACAGACACAAACTGTTATATGATAGAGGTAAATGCACGCGCAGGTTTGAGGCCGGAGACGAAGTTATGTTGTTACTCCCGACGGAGCGGAACAAATTAATGGTACAGTGGAAAGGCCCCTATACTATTGTAAACAGGGTTGGGGACTTAGACTATCGGATTAAGATTGGCGATAAGGTTTAAACCTTCCACGTGAATATGCTGAAACGGTACCATGCTAGAAACGAGCCCCAGCATATTCTGGCAGTGGTAGCCAAGGGCGCACCTGATTCTATACATGATCCTGACGGTGTAGACGGGGAAACAGAGCCTCCCGTGTTCGGAGAGTTAAACCCAGAAGGGATTGATGAGGATGCCCACATGTCGTTACCGTCGTATGCGCGCCGCCAGACTGAGCGAGATGTTCAGGTAAATGCTGACCTAGGCAAGTGTCAGCGCCGTGAAATACTCAGTCTGCTTAGGCAATATGGGGATGTATTCACAGATGTACCCAAGCTTACCAATGTTGTAGAATGTAGCATTAAACTCTCATCTGATGTACCTGTAAAAACTAGGCCCTATAGGGTGCCTTTTGAACTGCGAGAGACAATGCGAACAGAAATCCAGGAAATGTTAAACTTAGGCATTATTGAACAGTCAGATTCTAGCTATGCGTCCCCCTGTATCCTGCTTAGGAAACCTGACGGTAAGACTAGATTCGTGATAGACTACCGAAAGCTGAACCAATCAGTCGTGTTCGATCCGGAACCCATGCCGAATCCAGAAACGCTTTTTGTCGAAGTCGCGAAAAGCCAGTATTTTACAAAGCTTGACCTGACGAAAGGTTACTGGCAGATCCCTGTTTCTGAGGAATCCAGGGATAAGACGGCCTTTGTTACACCCGATGGCCATTACCAATTTAGGGTTATGCCATTCGGCCTGGTAACTGCCGGAGCGGTTTTCACCCGCATGATGCGGAAAATATTCAGCGACATGCCGAATGTAGTATGTTATGTAGATGACGTGTTAATACACGCAGAGACTTGGGAAGAGCACTTAAGAACTCTTAGAGAAGTGCTAGTTAGACTAGAATGTGCAAACTTAGCAGCTAAACCAGCTAAAACCTTCATAGGCTACCAGAGCCTAGAGTTTTTGGGACACCTTGTAGGCACGGGCAACTTGGCCACTAATCCAGTTTTGCTCAAGAGAATACAGAGCACTGATAGACCTAAGACAAAGAAGGCTTTGCGAGCATTCCTAGGTCTTACAGGGTACTATCGAAAATTCGTGCCAAACTATGCGGAAATAGCGGTGCCCTTGACTGATCTAACGCGTAAAGGTCAACCTAACAAACTAGACTGGAAACCCGTACACGAGAACGCGTACTGTTCTCTAAAGGCTAAACTGTCAGACCCTCCCATACTGAAGCTACCTTATTTCAGTAAACGATTTTATTTGAAATGTGATGCATCTGATGTGGGTATTGGCTGTATCCTGATGCAAAGACACGAGGGGATCATGCACCCAGTAGCTTATGCCAGTCGTAAACTATTGCCCAGGGAGAGAAATTACTCCACCATCGAGAAAGAGTCATTAGCAATTGTATGGTCTGTACAGAAATTTGAGATGTACCTGGCTTGTAGACCGTTCACCATTCAGACCGACCACAAACCATTAAAGTGTATTAGCAAATCAAAATGTGCTAATAAGAGAGTAATGAGATGGGCACTGGTTCTACAAGAGTTTAGATTTGATATTGAAGCAGTGTCAGGTAAACTAAACCATGGACCTGATTTTCTTAGCAGACTGCCTGAGTGTTAGGATGTAATGAGCTTTAATGTCTAGCCAGGTAAGTCTAAAAATGTACAGGATTTTGCCCTGTGTCATAGACCGTGGGCATGTACTAATGACAACTTGTTACATGACTTTTATGTATTGCTATATGTATATGTTTAGCTGGACCCTGTGAGATAGAACGATACGATGTATCGAGAAAATACCGTGTATTTTCTTTAAAAGGAGGGGGTGATGTCACCAGACAATAGGTGACAATATGTACGGTGTTTTGTATCATAGTTTAACGAAGTCTGTTCTCTATTGATATTGACGTGAAGCGTCATCCTAAAGCGTTGACAGGTCTTGATTGTATATATATATTGTGTATTCTTGTATGAAATCCCATCGGCTATCAGCTGATTTATCCGTGTCACGCATCGTGTGTATTATTACATTTGGTATGTGGGTCGCCATGGTGACGCTAACAGTCAAACTAGGTCACATATATCCTTATATGGGACACTTGAGAAATAAGCCAATCAGAGAACCGGATTGCCGTACACAGTGAACAGGCGATTGTGACGTCAGACTTCAAGAAGAGACGCTGAACGTTGGTTCAGTTGGGTCTTGAAGCTTGAGGTGGCAGCACGCACGCACGGGAGTAGGAACATTGAAACGCCAGAAACGGCATAGAAGCAAGCTTCTACATGAGGCAAGGACCCAGCTCATGAGAACTCAGCCATGCTGCCGACAGAGCTTCGTATTGGCGATAAAGTGAAAGAGCGCTCGTCACCTGCCGGCCTAGTTCAGCTTGACCTAGATACATAACCGCCGTAAGCCGTGAAACCATTGCTACACGAGCAAGGTCAAGGACTCTAAGCTCTGCGTAAACAAAGAGCGCTATTGCATTCATGTGAACGTAAACCTACCCGGGTCGCTGACAAGCAAGATCAGTTGAAGATCGCTAAACTCAGAAAGACTAGATCTATATGGTGCTAACCATACGCTAGATTCTACACAAAACAGTAACCAGAGATCTCTGAAGGAACTGGACTTTATTGGTTTTATACAAACCATGGACTCAGTAAATATCCTGTAATTTTAATGTGAAGAACTGTCGTATTGACACATCAACGCACACACTCACATTTGTGTCTCTGTAAGTATTGTCTTGAATTATATTTGTGAATTTAACCTGATGTCTCATAGTTTCTATTGATCTGGGTGTATGATTGTCTGGTATTTTAATACACGTCCTTAAAAGAACCTGGAAATGTCACCTGTAATGGCCGGGATCTAATTTCTTGATGAGTGAAATCAAGTGGCGAGCGTAAACCCATCGTATGGTTTTATAGGATATATCCGTTGTAAAGTTTTCACGTTAAGTTAGGGGTGACAGATAGAAACTGTTAAATAAGTTCTTTCTGATTAATCATTAAAATAGTCATAGTAAATTTGCATATTATTGCTGCCCTTAAATCAAGCATTTCTCAAAATATATGGAAATGTTATATTTGTTTCATCAGTTGGTGACTAGGCATGGGTTAATAACAGTAATGCTCATATATTGTATTTTAAAAAATAACAGCATTTCAAAGTAATAGTAACAGATAAAAATAGTTGCAATAATAAGAGTAATAGAAGACAATATAATAGGGTAATGTTTATTAATGTCTGTACCTTAAAACTATCTGCAGGCTCATTATGTGTGTGAGCAGATAATGCACAACTTGTTCTGGTTCAGTGACTGACACAGAGAGGGATTGATGTGCCTATAATTTAAGGGTCAGCATGGGCAATGGACTACGTTACAAGATATGTTTCAGCTAGGATATGGTCGTGCAGTTTAGCTACCTAGACCTATATATGGACTTACATGGCTTAAATAATCACTGATAAACACAAACACAAGGGTGCTCTGCCTATCATTAATCATACAACAACTAGAATACAGGTGGCAAGGGGAAATAGAGTGACGTGTGCTGCATATTAGCATGGATGTCTGCATAAGTGAAACCACTACTGAGATATGAGTGATTTTAGCCCATGGCAGACAAACAGACTGACGCTGTGCAAAAATGGTTGCAGGTGGCCCCTCAAATTTTGTGTATGATAAAAAGCTATGTGAGATCTGTACACATGCAAAATTTTGGGCCAGTCGGTCAAAGGGTTCCCGAGATATGAGCTTGGATGTCTGCAGTATAAAACTAGAATGTAGGTGGCGCCACCTGTCATAAAATCAAGAAAGTTGTCCGGGATGTATTAACATGCAAAATTTTAGGCAGATATGTCAAACCACTGCCGAGATATGAGTGATTTTATCCCACGGCAGACAAACAGATGGACACTGTGCAAAAATGGTTGCAGGTGGCGCTACCAGTTTTGCGATAGAACAAAAGCTATGTGAGATCTATTCACATGCAAATTTTCAGGAAGATACATCAAACCAGTCCTGAGATATAAGCATGGATGTCTGCAGCATGAACATGAATGCAGGTGGCACCACCTGTCATAAAATCAAAGAAGCTATCCAGGATGTATACGCATGCCGAATTTCAGGTCAATTAGTCAAACCACTGCAGAGATATGAATGTTTTTAACCCAAGGCAGATGAACAGATGGACACTGTGCAAACATGGTTGCAGGTGGCACCACCATTTTTTGTGTATGTTATAAAGCTAGCCAAGGGCTACATTTGGACAAAAAAATTTTCCTGATCGGTCAAACGGTTCCTTAGATATTTGGGTTTATGTGTGGTAACAGACGCACAAATGGACGCTGGGTAGAGAGGAAAGGTCAGAGGTCAAAACAAAATCGGGGCGCAGTAGTTCACATGTGACCCGAACATAATCCTGGGTTTCGTAAAATTCTGCCCAGCAGTTACTGAGGAGTTCTACTGACTGAAAACATAGTATTCACAAAATCTGTTTTGGCAGATACAATGATTAGACCTACACTGTTACATGCATTAAATTTTAAAAGCCACTGTTTAATATCTAAGTTGATTGTGTCTTAGACTCATCAAATAGATGTCCTATCATTTTTTGCTCAGCAGACTATAAGTCATTTGAGCTATAGCGATCACCTTTTGTTCATCGTCCTTCTGTCTGTATGTCTGTCTGTCTGTCTGTCCATCATCTGAGCGTCATGATCCCTGGGTCACTTTATACATTTCATCACAGTTATCAGGGTCTTTCTGCCATTATGGCAGAAACGAGGACAGAAAGGTATCTCTGCCATCCTGGCAACTGCTGGCAGAAACCATGGCAGAAGTGACAATGGCAGAAACTTGCCAACAGTGCTGTCCTTGGTAATATTTTAGTGTATGTCCCTCATTGCACAATATAAAAATTCTTAATTGAAGATCACTTACATTCATACAAAAGAAACCATCACCAAAATCAACAATCCAAACCATTCTATAACACATGTCATATCACTGTATGCCAACTGTGGTATAAAAGAGAAGTTTAAAAATAATTTTACCTGAGACCCACTGAAACAGTTAAAATGGTTTCAGCTGTATATAACTATAAGCTCTTTCATGCTTTAACATGATATCTCTTACAGCCTCTCAACCCAAATCCAGAAAGTAACTGGAGCCAGTACTTCAAGGACAATGAAATGCTGCTACAGATAGATAAAGATTGCAGGTGAGTGCTTGTTGGATTATCTGTATGCTGAGTGCATGTCAGATTGTCTATATATTTATCCATGACATTGATATTGACAGTTCTTGGTCAGACCTATTTGTTCTGCATTCTGTTAGTCCAGTTGAGGTAGTATGATACAAAAATAGCTGTGATGCACTAGTTTTTACTCAGCTGTTTTTCAGTGATTGTTAACTATCTTTGTCCCTTGTTCTTCCCTCTGGCCGTTGGCCGGCTCTCAATATGCAGAACAGAAATTGTAACCAATAGCCTAGTTCTTGCTTAAAATCCAGACAGGTTATGGTAAAATCTTCTTGCAAACCTTAAATTAAATCACAGTGACCCTTATACTGATAACTGTGTTGATAAAAATAAACTTTAAGCACTCAAAAAGTCACCCTCTTCTGTGTTTACAAGCCTATAGAACAAATATTTATTGTTGGATCACAAAATGAATAAAATCTACCTCAATTACATACATATCCTGTCAGCATGCAAACATTTGAACATAATTGGCCCAATCAGCTTTTTAAAATATTATTAATATATGTAAAATTTCAATTTTCTTGGCCCATATTGATTAAAATTTATACTAAAGCTACAATTTCTGAAATACTAACTCATTGTTTGACATTGTACATGTTCATCTTGGATATCTTAACCCTTTGATTGAGACTTGTGAAGCCTTCTTTTATTTATAATCATATTTATGCCAGTACAAGATTGGTTTTGAGACTGTCAGCTGACATTCATGTGACTAATTTAGCTAGGTACTTATATATGACTTTGGATGCTAAACATGTAGTGGATGGTACGTTATCATTGATTGTACAGCAAAGTCACCAGCCAAGATGGTAAGTATATGCAGAAGCAGCATTGAGTAAAATTGAGGGTACCAGTCCTTGTTTTTCTTTGCAGACGGTTATACCCAGACCTGGCCTTCTTTCAACAAGCCACACCTCACCCGTGTAAGAAGCTGGTGCAGCCCGAGGTAGGGATCGAGACGTTACGAACTCGAGTTGAACACACCATGTTGAAGGCTCAGGATGTCAGTCAGAACTGGCAGGGCATTACAAGAACAAACGTGAGTCTTCACAATGAGTATCTTATTTATCAAGACGTTTGTACCTAATAATAATAATGATAGTAATAAAAATAATGATTATTATTAAATTGCCTTATTTCCTTGACCAGATGCCTGGACATTTATTTTTTCAGACCATGCTTTGACCTGGCATTTAAACAAGGCAGGCTTCTGTTTAAGGCTGGCGTTAATAAAAACAATACATAATCAGACTTAGCAGACTAATGCTCAAAACAACACAGCAAAACAATAAATGTATTGATCACTGCTTGCAGATGCAATTAAAAACATCGCCGGTAAACAGATGGTCTTTAACAAAATATCCTAAGATGCCATAGGGATATGGGACATTCGCAATATACACAATCATGTATCATAATAATAATTAACAGGAAATCACAGCAAGAATCTTATTGCATGGGCCTCTCGTAACCAGGTACCCCGGTGTTTCATGTGTCTGTGCCGTTTAATTTACACTGTGCAGTTGGTAACATTGTTTCCATCTGAACATGGGGTAGCTCACTCTCTCCTCCCGATTTTTAACTGATTCAGCTGGACACAGCATATTCAAGCGTTTCTGATCAGGTATATACTGGTATGTGACATTTACTGCTGGGAATATTCCACTAAATGTATTGGTTGTTGACAAGAAGGAAATACAATTCATAACTTTTAAGATTATCTTGGAAGCGTGATTTTGGTCTATTTCGGGACGCACTAAAAAGCTTTTAAAAAGTAAAAGCAATTGGTGAGAATTGGCTTGACAGCAGTGATACGGCTGGTCTGAGTGTTAAGGCGGTTTCACACCGGATGCGTCCGAACGAATATGACACGAACGAATATTTCTGTCGTTCTGACTAAAATCCTGTCGCATCCGAAATTTCATTCACACCAAATCCGAACGATATTTTTGGTCTCCGACCGAGGAATTTTCGTCTCCAAAATTCGTAATGGACAGATATATGAGCAATATATCGGATGCACTAAAATACAGGCTTTATGGCCATATACATAGACCTAAACAAAAATGTTGAATATTTCTGAACGTGTATATTGATTTTCTGATTAATTAGTTATTAAAAATTGTTAATAATAAAGTTTTTATCTCTGAGTGTACTGACTGTATAATTGAAAATAATATTTACCACTTACTCGACCAAGATTCCCATTTCAACATGAATTTAAAAAATAATTGCGCAACCTCTTGTTTTAAGAGAACGGATGCCACTGTAACTGCTGCATTTCAAGTTAAATTAAAGTTTTAATCACTAGTTAAGTTTGATTTATATTTCATTTTCAAATCTGCCAACATGATTTTTAACAGTCTGCGCACAGCTTTGAAACTTCTGTTTAAATGCGAAACGTTGAACTAAAAATAATACTATGATAATAATACATATTACAAATGAAAAAAGTTATTGTTCAATGATATTTTTTCTAAATTTACCGCAGATTATTTTATTGGTAATGAACAGCAAGTCCTGGATAATGTTGCTAACTTGTGTTCATATCGCTCACACAGCTGACTTTATTCAGGGACGTAAATATAGGGGGGGGGGGGGGAGGCTAGGAGGCATGATCAATGTAATAATCCCTCCCCCCTTTCCGAGTATAAATTTAATATATTGCAAATAATATATTAAGAAATAGAATTTACCCTGAAAAATTACATTTAACCTGGTTTAAAAGTCCGTTTTGTCCCGGATTCTAAATTAAAATAAGTTAAATAAATAAATTAAAATAATAAATCCCCCCAGGAAATTTACATATTATATAAAAAAAGTCTGATTTAAATGGAAAAATCATTGGAGCTAAAAAACTGTTATAAATATCTGTTTAAATCCTAGTAATTTGATTTAAATAAAATAATCCCTGTTTTATATTTTTATCACATAATTTTAAAATAGTGAACAAGGAAACAACACTTCTATGTTGTACAGTATTACATATATATCAAATAAGTAACGTACAAATGAACCAGTCTGGTTAAAAATATTCCAGCTCTTTTGTGTTGAAGGTGAAAAGAAGCCATACTTGTCCGATGCGAATGACAAAAAATAGAACATGTTCTATTTTTTTCGTTCGGATAGCATCGTTCGGATTAGGTGTGTATGCACCAACATAAAATAAAGTGTTTTATTTTTTCGTTCGTACACCAAATTTTCGTTCGGACGTAAAATTTGTTCGTACGCATCCGGTGTGAAAAACCGCCTTTAGCCTTCTACCTGCTGACTTTGTATTTGTGTCCCATTTACTAGGATCAGTGATTGGCTTTAATCATGTTTGGTGTATTGGGAATATTTGGTGTCCCTACTTGAAATAAATAAACATGTACGTAAGAAAAAAATAGTGATTTATAGAGGAATTAAACAGATCAACACACGCACAAACCAAAATTCGTACCACAGTCTCTGGTGAATTTGGCCGGTAAATTCACCAATTATAGTGACAGGAAAGACATCTGTCGGCAAACACAGAAACTTAACTTTATCACCCAGCCTCTGAACAAGACGGGTGTCTATTTAAGGCTGGCATTTATTTTTCTGAGACATTGCTTTGCCCCAGCCATTAAATAAGGCAGGCAACCATTTAAGGCCTGTCGTCTGATCAAGGAAATATGGTATTACAATATTTTTATTGATAGAGCACAGTCATGGATTCATACACCTGGGATCAGTGGGTTGTATTGCAAAATTATAGTTTTTAGCCTAGCTGACTGTGAGTCAACTGAGGTATAGGAATGGCCCCATGTCCGTCGATCTTCCGGGCGTCCTGCCGTCAGGGCGTTCATTAACAGGGCACAAATCGTAACTGCTGGTCCTAGAAACTTCTAATTAAACATCCGTGGAGACCTTGGAAACCATATTCTCTGAGCTATAGGGCTTTGAAGTATCCCCAAGAATAATTAAAAATTTGATACAAAAGCTCCAGTATCTGAATAACTGATGCCTTAATAGCCATGTTCTCTGGATATATATTGATCATGGAGTGTTTCATTAGTTCATGCAGACTGGTACTACCTGTACTTTTTTTCAAATTTTTACCCATTATTTTTCAATTTTTGAGACCTTCAAATTAAGTGGTCGTCTATCCAAAAGCCCACTGTAACCCATTCCTAAGGACTATTCACAAAATTCATGATTTTTTTGCACAATGACAGTCATTTTGCTCATTGTTCAACATTCCTTGAATTCAGCTGAGCGTCATGGCCTATGGGCCAATAGTTAAAAGATTGTTACAATAATCTAAATGTTGCAGGTTCAAGGTTAATAAGTACTAAGATTTTTTGGTCACAAGGTCATTGGTTAAGCACAGGACTGACATTCTGAAAAAAATTCTTTAAAAATATCCTCATGGACAAAATCAGCTGAGTGTCGAGATCCGTGGGTCCCTTGTTACTATAAGAATGCTGTTATAGGAATAGGAAAATGTGACGTCATTCAGCATGCTAACCAGATTAAAATGTAATATATGCTTCTTAAAAAAATCTTCAGCTTCTTTTTAAAAACAACTTGAGTTGATGGATCTCTCATGTCTGCAGGCAGAATTTTCAGCACCAAGTGTTGAATGTTGAATCAATATACAACTTTATTTATCTAGTGTTACAGTAGTACTGATACAGTACTGTTGTTTTAAATAATTGTGTTAACATGTGATGTGGCTTTTTTCAACTCAGCCTGACATCAGTAATAATTAATATGTATAACATATTTCTAGATGATAATAAAATATAAAAAAAATAACACTCAAAGAGAGTAGTTTTAAATATGTTACTTGTGTGTTTTAGGAAATACTCATCCAAAGAAATGAGAAGAGAGTAACTTTTCTGTACTTTAACTGTAAAATAATGCACACAGAAGAGGGTAGATAGAACAGATTTTGTGTACATTTGAAATGATGGATAGGGGTGTAATGATACATTGTAATACAACCAGCTGTCATATCAATATCATCAGAGTTGATGGTATTTGAAAACAATTTCCAACATTTAATAATGGTCCAACAGCACCATGAAAGATGTAAAATTTCACTCATCAGAAATAAATTGTTCAGCATCTGCTATTTTTTAGGAAAAACATTGGCCAGGAATCCTAAACTATATTGTAACATACCTTTTATTTACCATATCTTGACTCTTTAGTGAAGTACATGGATACATATCATATCATCTGATAATGTGTCATTACAACCCTACTGATTTGAATCAGGGTGGTGGGACCCATGGTTCCCTATACTCTAAACCTATGAATACAAAAAAAACAAGCAATTCTGAATCACTTGTAATATAGCAGATAGATTTTGAATAATTTTCTGAGAAATTGTTATCTAACTGTGAAACAGTTTAACAAAAGCAAGGCATATATGTAATGTACCATCTTTATATTATGCTGACATGGATAATGCAGAAATTGAAGGTAAGTTTGTGTTTTAATGTTGTAGAGGTGAGGGTTTATGTAGAATGTGCCACGAAGATGACTGGTCCATAGGCCATTAAGTTAGTGTTACACTAGCATTCTTTAGCTTAATTAGGGACTAATGTGATAAGAGAAACATGACACAGAGTCACCCATTGGCCCTTAGTTAAGATCATATCCACACATTCAGGCAGTTTATATACCCTTGAAAATCTTTAAAAGTCATGAAATTGAAAGTGCAAAATTTAAGTATTTAAATTTAAAGTGGCATAACATTTAAGAAGAGCAGCTAATATTAATATGTGACCAATTGTAAAATACTTCATAATATCTTAGAATCAGAAATGTATGTATATAAACTGGACATACTGTCACCTTGAAGAAAGTAACTCAATAACACCAAATAACGGGCATCCAGTGTCTAGCATCTGTATTTTATTTAAAAGTCCTTCATTTTTCAAAAGTGCCTTAAAGTGCCATTTTTCAGTTAGTGTATAAACCCTGTCAGGAGATGAACATCATCATATTCATGTTTACTAACAGCAGCGGTCACACAAACATGTTATTGGGTACAAGCAGTACTAATCATAATTAATGGTTTTCAGTGGCTTGAACACTGGTCATAAGGCTTTAATGGCAGCCAAGAGTAAACACACCGAGTAAATAAAGCCAGTGATGTGTGGTGCCTCACTGACACATTTATCTTCATATTTCATCAGTACTGTACAAAGATCACAGCCTTGTAGTTAATTAACCTGACTTAGCGATACATATTTTGGCATACATAGCAAGTATATAACCTCAGCATGATGTGAAGCCTGGACACAAATACACAAAGTATCACACAGTCATTAAAAATGTTTAAAATAACTGGGTTGGTGCAGTTTCTGTTTTAAGGATTTAGAGGATATAGTATGCACTGCTAAATATTTTAATCTAATGATATAAATAATTTTATTTAATAGAATGTGAAATCACAAAATATAAAGGTAAAGGTAAAAGATACAGGATTTTAGAGTCTTCTATTACCACTGTAGTCGCAGTCTCAGCAGACTTTTAACACTTTGCCTTCCTCGTCTTTCCGGCCTGTGCATCCTTGTTGCTTTTCTCGGCTCCCTGGGGAGCATAAAACCCAAGCAGCCATTACAGGTGCTGGAAGGTTATTTGTTCTACATTTGCCTGCCAACCATGACCAGTACCCATTCACTCTTTGGTTGAGAGAGCGCACCCTTGTGGTAAAGACTTTGGCCAGGAGTCTTAGCGAAGAAGGCAATCTGAACGGGACACAAACCCACAACTCTTCGGTCACAGGTCCCGTGCCCTAACCATTACACCACCACGCTCCACAACAGTAACAGTGCACCATCTAGTGTATCATTTGTAATTATGGTAGTGTCTGTGTTATGAAGTTCTTATCATTTGGTACCTTTATCTATCCTGAAACATTATTTGTCTGATCATCCACCACTAGAGAAATTGGAATTTTAAACAGAGTGAACTCTTAGTCAAAAGAGATTTATTTGATAGAACTAAAGTTCAGCCACTAAGTGGCACCCAGTTATATTTTCCAACCTATTTATGAAATGACAATTCAGTTCAATTAATGAGGAACTAAATTACATAACTTAGACTAATTACATAACTTACAATATACTGTGGTTGGCTTCATATTCGCGAGGCTGAAATTTCGCGATTTCTCCATTTTTAATGTTTTGCAAGGGTTTCATTTTCGCGTTCTAACCAGAACCAATAAAAAAATCTTTGGTAAAGCCATTCCTGTGTGTATTATAAAATGAGAATAAGTCATGAGTTTGTGATATTCTTTTCATATAACGATGGGCCCGTACACACAGCAACTTTAGGTAGTTGAGTTCAAATTTAAGGGAACGTTTTCCCTATACCTGCATAGATGTAACTTAAAAAATTTCTCACTGTTCTAATCTATTCCCATATAAGTATTGGCTATATTAAATAAGAAGGGCATACTCAATTGGCCAACTATTCCCGTGGGTTTCATTTTCGCGATTATTTCCCATTCGCGAATATCCCGAAATTAAAACCCTCGCGAACAAAAAGGCAACCACAGTATTTGAGAAAAAATGTTGATCCATTGTTTAAGGAAACAATACTTTTCACCGCATCCCAATTCAACCGATGAAAGTCACGACTTACAAAGAAACAGCGATTTGACATCTGCTGTTTGGTTAAGGAGGCCACAGATAAGTTAAAAAAAATGAAAATATTAGCCATTTGTTTTGCAAAGCATAGGTGACACTCTATCACTCTCTCACAAAACAATGTTGTAAATTTAAATTATAATTCTTGTCCTGAAGTTTCTAGTTTCACTTCAGATCTTGAGACTTCCATTTGCTTAATTCCCAAATTGTGTGAAAATATAAAAGTTGGAGAGACTGGTTGCAAATTTAAAGTTAGTTTACCTCTTGATAATGTCAAATTTATATTAACATAAAGCATGCTGGTTCAGAAAGATACTCACAGTCATCACTTATAAATTTATAAGATAAGTATAATGCAGGGGTGGTGGTTTATTTCATTATTGTACATACAGAGGTGATGTGACCTAATACTAAGAAAGCAGCTGTTCTCCTGGTTTTACATATTGGGGACTTTATTTTGTATATGCCACCACAGTTTCAGAAATAGAGTATGCTGGTATGGGTAAATGAAGTAGCAAGTCTTGTATAAAATATATGACAACAGTATTGAATGCAGCTTTAACTGCCATGTTAGATGCTGTTGGTGACTTTGATTTTAATAGAGATGGTATTTTTAATTTTGCATGGGTATCATTGCTGATAGTATTGAGAAAATAGGATGGGCCCATATGTTAAAAAACTTATTTTCTTAACTTTATCATTAAAATTAAAATCTTTGCTACCTTTACCATGTTCCTTAATCAGCAAGTACTGATTTGCCAAAATATTAATCCCAGAATACTTTATTTTGCTCAGATATGCTGACAATATAAATATTTTCTGAATACCAGCACCACCAGTAACACCACCTGGCGGTACTTTTAGAACTACAAAACAGATGCCAGCAAATGCAAATGAATCAACTCATTTATCAAACTTCAGTGAAGTGCTGATTAGCAGTTATAATAAATAACTCATATGATTATTTGATTTTGCTGTATTTAATATGTTACAATTTGTTAATTGCGCTAGATAAGTGATATTTGAAAACCTTATTTCCCTAAATTTAACTAAAATTGTTCTTCCAGTTATGGTTCAACACACACATTACATGTCGCATTAAGGCATGTATGATATATGGTAGTTAATTGGTATCATCCATGTGCACATGAATATCTATTTTTTTATCAATAAAATGTATTATGAATTATCCCATTTAACTGTGTCCAACATATCACTTATTGCAGCCGCGTCGATCTCGAAAGTCCACCGATACAATCATCCTGTTAGAAGGTCAGGAAGCCCACTGGGAGGTGGTAGAACGCATTCTGTTCATCTATGCAAAGCTCAATCCGGGCCAAGGTTATGTACAGGTAAACTCTGCATACAATACATACACATTCAGGTATGTTCTGCATACATTATATAAGTGCACAGGTATACTGTGCATACATTTATATATGTACACAGGATTGAATCACAGTTGTGGAAGTTAGTGCGTTATGATATATAGCAGGCAGTGAGGGGACACTGGGATGAGAGGACACCTTCAGTGTAAGGACACTAAGCCATTGTCTGACTCATTTCCCCATTAAAACTTACTTGTCTTGAGTGGACACCTGCTAAACATGGACAGGGACAGTCATATTTGGTTAAAAACCCTGTCATGAACAGACACCTGAGTAAGAAATTCGGACGGACACATAAGGAGATCGTTTTCAGTGCACTTGGCGGGGAATTTCCGGATCAGTGAGCACTGGGGACTGTTGTGCGGGCATTGGTTACTTGACAGGAAGGATGATCAAGCATAACTGCACCTTGTGATTCATAATTAATTAGCTTCTATTAATCCTTTTGATGGTGTAACATCAACCAAGTATGTTTAACAAATTGTTATGTTTATGAACAGCTCAGGAACAACATTTGGTCTTTGAGCTTGCAAGTAAAGCCTTGATAGGTGCGATAAACAAGCAAAGGTTACAATACCTGAAGGCTGTCCATGGCACTTCATAGTAAACGTTTTCGTAGTTTAATTCAAAATTGAACTTACTAAATTCAGGTGACATGCTGCTCGCTGTGACCCAATACAATGACCAATTTTTAACATGAAAACCATATTTTTGCTGAATAAAAAACATTTCAAATGCGGCTGACCCCAATGACCAGATTCATGTGACTTCATGTCAGTCAAAAGCTGCATATTAATCCTTGCAGCTAACAATCCTATCAACCAGGTGAAGACACAGTGGTCCATCACACATCAATATTGCCAGTTTATTAGTGGTATCATATATGCTGAATAAAACATGATCTGAAATATTATTATTGTATATATATGTATATGTCTCTTTTTTGCCAGTTAACCCTGAAAATAGCCGTGACAGCCCAACTAAGAAAGCACTGATAATTGGGCTGGTAAGCCTACTTGAGTCATGATACAAGCTATATTAAGGAAAATTCATGTATTCATATAATCATGTTGCATTCATATTGTGGTAAACAGCCCATAATCTTAACATCATTCTACGACTGATGAATAAACACAAGGGAATACATGTGAACTCACAACCCAAACTGAAACCCCATCTCTATGGTAACGAGTCATTTCCTGTATAGTGTACAAGTTGGCTGTGTCTAATAACTAATGCAAGCCATGCCTGTATTCATGCGGTCAGAAATTCAACAAACATGTGGAGGGGTTTACCAAAATGCCAAGTTAAAAAGGAACTTTTCTCATGTTTGGTGTTGTTTCAAGTACACTAAAAATGCTAACGATTAGTTTTGTTTATGTCAATTGTCAGTGTACCTGTAGGCCATGAGGCATTGTCAAAAATGACTAAAATATTTGCATCCTTATGGGGCCTTATAATGCGTTCCATAGATCTAGATGTAAAGGCACTCTGACAGCCAGTTATCTGGTCATAACGTCAGAGAGCCGAAATGGCACTGTGCTGAAAACAATCTGCTTGACACATGATCATTCCTGTAATTTGTGATAGCTCTTTACTTTAAGAGTAATATAGCTAACCAAACCAGCTTGTCCAGGGTCCCAGGGTTACATTTATATTTTAAATATCAATCACTTTACCATGCATGTAGTGGTGTGTAACCTGCTCTATCCCCCTTCCCGGGTTTAAATTTCAGGTAGCCTATTCACAAATGAGTAATAAACTGAGTAACTGCTTATAAGCAGTCTGCTAATAAGCAGTTCATAACATGATAAACACGCTTTTCAAAGGCTTTATAATTACGTCGTCAAAGGATTAGCATTCTTTGATAATTGTATAAACAACAACATAGGTATAACTAAGCCTGATTAACTGTGTCTTAATCTTTGCTTGACTGACCAACGGAATAGATCAAGGGCTAATATTGGCTATAAATCTCTGTGGATTTCTGCAAATGATCACATTCTCACTACAACCTACTCGATGCAAGTTCTATACAATTACTGATTACGATGGCAGCAACAGACATCAAAAGGAAGATTTTGATGATAGATAAAAGAGATCATGTACTGAAGAAGATGGATGAAGGAAGGTCACTACGCACCTTGGCTATGGAACAGCTGTGGGAAGACACAGATAAGATGCATCAAGTTCTACAGAGAACAGATAATGAATGAGTGGCAAGCGGGCACCAGAGCTGACTTGAAATATTACAAGAGGCGAAAGACCACATATGAGGATCTGAACACACTGGTGTTTAAATGGTTCTGTGACGCAAGGGCCAATCACCTCCCAGTTAGTGGACGCCTGATACAGGAAAAGGCTCTGCTACTCTCAGTGGAGATAGGACATGATGATTGTACCGCATCAAATCGCTGCATGGCTAGAGGCTAGGCTGAAAAAGGCACAACATTTCCTTGGACACACTCAGTGGTGAGATAGCAGGCATCAACCAGACATTTGTCAACAGCTGGACTGTGTGCCTACCAAAGCAGCAGAAAGATTACAGCGTGGAAGATGTATACAACACAGATGAGACTTGCCTGTTCTTCCAGTGCCTTGCCATCATGATCATGGTGTTGAAAGGTGATGAGAGGAAAGGGATTTAAACAGCAAAAGATCACATCACAGCCCTGTTAGCCTGTTCTGCTACTGGCCACAATCTGTGACCTCTGGTTATAAGAAATTTCAAGAAGCCAAGGTGTTTTAATGGAGTTGACCTGAGCCTTCTGCCAGTGACCTACCAAGCAAATACCAAAGCATGGATGACGTCAGTCCTATGTGAAGAGTGGCTGGTGCAACTAAACAACATTATGAAGGATCAAGGCAGAAAGATCCTTCTCCTGGTAGACAACTGTGGAGCCCACTTAGATCTCCAACTGTCACACATCAGATTAGTGTTTCTGCCACCAAACACAACTTCCCATCTTCAGCCCTGCGATGCCAGCATCATAGCTGCTGTCAAGGCCCACTACAGGAAGCAACTAATGAAGCACGTCCTTGCACATGTCTGATGCAGAGAATGCCACAGACTTGGCCAAGTCCATCAGGGTGAGGGATGCAGTGAACTGGCTGCATCTGAGCTGAGCCAGCACCATCAGCCAGTGTGGGATATCAAAAATGTCCACCCAGCATCCAGTGAGACAGATATGGATCCTACACAACTCACCAGCAGTGAGGTGGACCAGTACAGCTAGCTTCTGGATGGTATGTCTTGGGAAGAGTTTGTGTCCATGGACCCCTCAACGGCCACCACTGCAACGAGGACCTGCTGGCAAAGTGCCGGTTGAGAATCACCCAAAGACAGCGAGTCTGAGGATGATTCAGGCTCACCTATCCCATGCATCAGCTCTGCTACCTCTCGGACACACATTAGGGACATCAACAACTTTGCTCTAGCCACAGGGGATGCTGACATCATAGATCTGAGTGTAAGGCTGCTGTCCAACTTGTTGACCTCAGTGTAAAATAGGCATCTGCAGGAAGACAAAGCTGTTTAACAGACTACTTTGCCAGGCTTACAAAGAGATGAAGCATTTTGTAAAGCTATCCTTGTGGTATGTATATATGTATATATTGTCCATGTAAATATCTTTTTTTGCAATGTAAATATATTGTCCATGTAAATATGTTATTTTCCATGTAAATATATTGTCCATGTAAATATGTTATTTTCCATGTAAATATATTGTCCATGTAAATATGTTATTTTCTATGTAAATATATTGTCCATGTAAATATGTTATTTTCCATGTAAATATATTGTCCATGTAAATATGTTATTTTCTGTGTAAATATATTGTCCATTTAAATATGTTATTTTCATTTATTATTCAGCAATAAATTTATTAATAATCTATACTTGTGTTTCTCTTTGTTATTTATTCAACACACAACATTAATCATTCACCCATTGCGGCCTGCCCCCCCCCCCTCTCCAAAACATCCCCACCCATGTGTCCCTACCTCTGATGAAGGGACACCTGCAATGTAGGGATAATTTGGCTGTATCCCACAGGTGTCCCCTCATGACAGGTTCTGCTGTTTTGACGATAGTGTACCATGTTTTACTGAGATCAAAATATTATCCATTATTTCTTTTTTGTCAGATTTTCACAGAATTTGAAATATTTGCATATGTCTACTGAACATGCATCCATTAGCACACTATCAGCATGTAACTATTCTATTGGATACAGTGTCTTTTGTCTGTGCATGTTCCAGTCATTGTACTGGACACATCCATGCAGAACTTTCTCTTCTGTCACCCCCCCCTTGACTTTCTCTCCATCTTTCTTCCACTATCCCTTTCTACATCCCTCCAGCTCCTTCTCTTTGTTTCTCTTTCTTTTATCTCTTTCTCATTCTCTGTCTGTATCTGCCTGTCGTATATTCATATATTTTACTGCTGCACTGTAAAATGCAATATAGTGTTCCTTACATTATAGGTTAAGCCAGACACTGTTAAATAAATTTTCTTCACTTCTGTCTTGTTACAGGGTATGAATGAAATTATTGGTCCAATTTACTACTTATTTGCCTCAGACCCAGATCCACACTGCCAAGGTAAGAGCACATCATGACTTTCACTCTTACAAATTGTTACCATATATTATCAGGTGGTATCACTAAATAATTTTGTGTCTTTGCATTTGGGTTCAGATTGAATCATTCTCATCAAATAATGTTTTTGTTTGTGTAAAGATCACATGTTTATGGTTTTGTGGTTGTTTGTGTTACACATGTGATAAAAAAACAAAACTAGAATCTGCATTCTAAGTAATGCAAGCCTCTGCCATGTTGGAGTCCTTGATGTGAGATTCTCCGTGAACCATGTTTGCATTTACTTATTCAGCCTGTGATTCATTTCCTGGTTAAGTGACTTGACATTTGTGAATATTCATTGCTGATGTTCCTGAATCCAGATCATGTGCTGGATTGACACCAAAAATGTTACTGATTCTTCATTGGACCATGCCCAAAATGCCCTGAAAATTTCATGAGATTCCATTCATTATTGCCCGAGTTATGTGGTGTACAAAAACAAAAACACACACATAAATAAACAGAAATTAACGCATACCCTTCTGGCAGAGGCAACATAAAAGAATCTCTCTAATAAGTGATATAGTGGATTGGCTGTGACACAATACTAAACCATCAAATAATAGTATGATCTCATTGTCAGGAGGATTGTTGTGGACAAGAAACGATATGATTATTGATGGCTTTTACAAGAAGAGTATTTTTATCAATGGTCAACAAGTTTTTATATCCTTCTTAAACTGTATTACAAAGTAAACATTGCCGAGATAACACTGAAAATCCTGTCATTATATCTTGAAACAATTCTGAATTTTGCTTACTTTTATTGGGTTTATCAGGGCAGTTTGAAACTTATGGCAGTTTGATACTTATGGCAGTTTGATGCTTAGGCTCAACCAGGGTAATTTTGCTGTATCTTGACAGACTATTAACATAAAAATATTGATATATTAAAGGTAATCAGTTACGCAAGTCCTAGTGTTCATTGCTTTGCATATATAATCCATATAAAGTGTTGTTTCTCAAGAAACATTTTTATAAACAATTGTTGTAGAATTTGCTGAAGCAGATTCATTCTGGTGCTTCACATGTTTGATGGCAGAAATACGGGACAACTTCATAAAAACACTTGATGACTCTGAGTGTGGTATAGGTGAGCTGTTAATTATAATATTCTCTGCTTATTGGCATCATAAACTTGATGTAACGTTTATCTGTGCAAGTGGGATCCTAAAATATTTTTCTCAGATACAGAACAAAATATTTGTATTGAACAAAATTAGAAAGACTACCAGATAATTTGAGTAATATTAAATTCAGATGCATTATATGGACAAAATACATGTGCAACCAGTTGAAAGAATTTGGGGATACCACAGTCTCTGCAGTATATTGGTAAATTCTATGACTAAACTTAGCATATAAAGTGACTAACACTAAATGCAGTCAAGTGTGATATTTTTGTATCATGGGCATGGTGAAATGTCCTGATTTCACCAAACTTTTAATTTCTGTTCAAGGATTTTCACAAAATTTCACTTTATTCAGTCTCATTCTTGCATATATGAAATTTGAAACTGCCTGGAGTCAAGATCATTTTCAGGAAATTTCCGCTGCCTGGTATATGATGTTAAGTTAGTCGTTTATTTTCAGGAATGGCCATGTCCAGCTTGTTTAAGCTGCTTAAGGAGAAGGATGATCGAGTTTTTAACGTGTTCCAGGAGCAGGACCTGAAACCACAGTACTTCGCATTCCGCTGGATCACTCTCATGCTTTCCCAAGAATTCACATTGCCAGGTAGCGTGTCTTACCTAGCTGTTCCCTGAAACCAAAGTACTTTGCATTCTGATGGATCACTCTCATGCTTTCCCAAGAATTCACAATGCCAGGTAGCCTGTCTTACCTAGCTGTTCCCTGAAACCACAGTACTTTGCATTCTGCTGGATCACTCCCATGCTTTCCCAAGAATTCACATTGCCAGGTAGCCTGTCTTACCTAGCTGTTCCCTGAAACCACAGTACTTTGCATTCTGCTTGATCACTCTCATGCTTTCCCAAGAATTCACAATGCCAGGTAGCCTGTTTTACCTAGCTGTTCCCTGAAACCACAGTACTTTGCATTCTGCTTGATCACTCTCATGCTTTCCCAAGAATTCACAATGCCAGGTAGCCTGTCTTACCTAGCTGTTCCCTGAAACCACAGTACTTAGCATTCTGCTTGATCACTCTCATGCTTTCCCAAGAATTCACAATGCCAGGTAGCCTGTTTTACCTAGCAGTTCCCTGAAACCACATTACTTTGCATTCTGCTTGATCACTCTCATGCTTTCCCAAGAATTCACAATGCCAGGTAGCCTGTCTTACATAGCTGTTCCCTGAAACCTCAGTACTTTGCATTCTGCTGGATCACTCTCATGCTTTCCCAAGAATTCACATTGCCAGGTAGCCTGTCTTACCTAGCTGTTCCCTGAAACCACAGTGCTTTGCATTCTGCTTGATCACTCTCATGCTTTCCCAAGAATTCACAATGCCAGGTAGCCTGTCTTACCTAGCTGTTCCCTGAAACCACAGTACTTTGCATTCTGCTGGATCACTCTCATGCTTACCCAAGAATTCACATTGCCAGGCAGCCTGTCTTACCTAGCTGTTCCCTGAAACCACAGTACTTTGCATTCTGCATGATCACTGTCATGCTTACCCAAGAATTCACATTGCCAGGTAGCCTGTCTTACCTAGCTGTTCCCTGAAACCACAGTACTTTGCATTCTGCTTGATCACTCTCATGCTTTTCCAAGAATTCACAATGCCAGGTAGCCTGTCTTACCTAGCTGTTCCCTGAAACCACAGTAATTTGCATTCTGCTTGATCACTGTCATGCTTTTCCAAGAATTCACAATGCCAGGTAGCCTGTCTTACCTAGCTGTTCCCTGAAACCACAGTACTTTGCATTCTGCTTGATCACTCTCATGCTTTCCCAAGAATTCACATTGCCGGGTAGCCTGTCTTACCTAGCTGTTCCCTGAAACCACAGTACTTTGCATTCTGCTGGATCACTCTCATGCTTTCCCAAGAATTCACATTGCCAGGTAGCCTATCTTACCTAGCTGTTCCCTGAAACCACAGTGCTTTGCATTCTGCTGGATCACTCTCATGCTTTCCCAAGAATTCACAATGCCAGGTAGCCTGTCTTACCTAGCTGTTCCCTGAAACCACAGTACTTTGCATTCTGCTGGATCACTCTCATGCTTACCCAAGAATTCACATTGCCAGGCAGCCTGTCTTACCTAGCTGTTCCCTGAAACCACAGTACTTTGCATTCTGCATGATCACTGTCATGCTTACCCAAGAATTCACATTGCCAGGTAGCCTGTCTTACCTAGCTGTTCCCTGAAACCACAGTACTTTGCATTCTGCTTGATCACTCTCATGCTTTTCCAAGAATTCACAATGCCAGGTAGCCTGTCTTACCTAGCTGTTCCCTGAAACCACAGTACTTTGCATTCTGCTTGATCACTCTCATGCTTTCCCAAGAATTCACAATGCCAGGTAGCCTGTCTTACCTAGCTGTTACCTGAAACCACAGTACTTTGCATTCTGCTTGATCACTCTCATGCTTTCCCAAGAATTCACATTGCCAGGTAGCCTGTCTTACCTAGCTGTTCCCTGAAACCACAGTACTTTGCATTCTGCTTGATCACTGTCATGCTTTCCCAAGAATTCACAATGCCAGGTAGCCTGTCTTACATAGCTGTTCCCTGAAACCACAGTACTTTGCATTATTCTTGATCACTGTCATGCTTTCCCAAGAATTCACATTTCCAGGTAGCCTGTCTTACATAGCTGTTCCCTGAAACCACAGTACTTTGCATTATTCTTGATCACTGTCATGCTTTCCCAAGAATTCACATTTCCAGGTAGCCTGTCTTACCTAGCTGTTCCCTGAAACCACAGTACTTTGCATTCTGCTTGATCACTCTCATGCTTTCCCAAGAATTCACATTGCCAGGTAGCCTGTCTTACCTAGCTGTTCCCTGAAACCACAGTACTTTGCATTCTGCGTGATCACTCTCATGCTTTCCCTAGAATTCACAATGCCAGGTAGCCTGTCTTACCTAGCTGTTCCCTGAAACCACAGTACTTTGCATTCTGCTTGATCACTGTCATGCTTTCCCAAGAATTCAGATTGCCAGGTAGCCTGTCTTACCTAGCTGTTCCCTGAAACCACAGTACTTTGCATTCTGCTGGATCACTGTCATGCTTTCCCAAGAATTCAGATTGCCAGGTAGCCTGTCTTACCTAGCTGTTCCCTGAAACCACAGTACTTTGCATTCTGCGTGATCACTCTCATGCTTTCCCAAGAATTCACAATGCCAGGTAGCCTGTTTTACCTAGCTGTTTCCTGAAACCACAGTACTTTGCATTCTGCTGGATCACTCTCATGCTTTCCCAAGAATTCACATTGCCAGGTAGCCTGTCTTACCTAGCTGTTCCTTTCAAAGATCTGTGAATAATGTCTTTAATTATAAGGACATTCTCCACCATGTCAGGGAATGTTAATATATTTCATACAGAGCATGGTGGTGAAATGATTAGTTCACTGGACTCCTGACTACAAGGTTGTGGGATTGCATCCCAATCTGACTAAGACCCATGGTCAAAGTGTATAGCACAAGGGTGCCCTCTTCATCAAGGAGTGAATGGGTACTGGTCAATCATTGGTAGGCAAAATTTATTACCAAAAACCCTTCGAGCACCCTGTGTGGCTGCTTAATTTTATAGTTGTATGCCTTCTGGGGAACAGAGAAAAGCTTCAAAAATGCACAGGCCTGAAAGACCAGGAGGGCAAAGTGTAAAGTCAAATGAGAGTGAAGTCGCTGATATCAGACTATAAACCCCCACCTTTACCTTTAGCCTTACCTTTTAACAGAGGACTGGTTGTTGGTTGTTGGTTTATTCTGTATCTAATTATGACGAAGGTTACCTTATGATAAGAATGTAATAGTATTAACAAGCATTCTGGATTTCATGTTTTCTATACATGATGCCAGGAATAATTCAGTACTCATTACCTGTATGAAGAAAACCAAGTGAGTATATGAAGTCTGATTTAGATTTCACCATTTTACCCTAGAGACACTGGCAGGAATCAAACTGAAGATCTTAAGATTCAGAGCCCAGCGTCTTGGCCACATTTATCGTCCCCATGCATGTTTTTTGCCATTGGGATATATTTTTGAACTCTTAAAGCTTTCATCCGGTGTTGTATGTTGTGTTGTCAATATTATAATCACCTGCTCTCAGTTTTCATGTTCTTGTGCAAATGCAATATTTTAAATTATCTATATCAATACATTTGTAGAAATTTAAAATATTTTTCTAAACGTTAAAATCTGGTTAACCAAATGACTCAATGTTACAAATACATTTTACATACAAATGTATATATATGAGAGAACCTGTGCATATCCCTCCTCATGATAGAGGAATTAAGCACTCTTACCAATATTTTTATGCCCCCGCCACAAAGTGGCCGGGGCATATAGTTTTACCCATGTCCGTCATTCCGTCATTCCGTCATTCCGTCATTCCGAAATCAAACAGTTGTACAGAATTTTTTTCGCAATGCCTGCAGATATTGGCCTGATTTTTGGTGTGTGGGCAGATATAGACCAGTTACAGATCGAGTTCGCGTTTCATCCCGGTTGACCTACTTTTGACCGTTTTACGGCTCCTAAACTTAGAAAATTTCATGAAAAATAGAAATATTCATGACAGATACACATGTACGGACTTTTTTTCGCAATGCCTGCAGATATTGGCCTGATTTTTTGTGTGTGAGCAGATATAGACCAGTTACAGATCGAGTTCGCGTTTCGTCCTGGTTGACCTACTTTTGACCGTTTTACGGCTCCTGAACATAGAAAATTTCATGAAAAATATGAAATTTCATGACAAATACACATGTACGGATTTTTTTTCACAATGCCTACAGATATTGGCCTGATTTTTGGTGTGTGGACAGATATAGACCAGTTACAGATCGAGTTTGCGTTTCGTCCCGGTTGACTTACTTTTGACCGTTTTACGGCTCCTAAACTTAGAAATTTTCATGAAAAATAGAAATATTCATGACAGATACACATGTACGGACTTTTTTTCTTAGTGCCTGCAGATATTGGCTTGATTTTTGGTGTGTGGGCAGATATAGACCAGTTACAGATCGAGTTTATGTTTCGTCCCGGTTGACCTACTTTTGACCATTTTACGGCTCCTAAACTTAGAAAATTTCATGAAAATTGAAATATTCATGACAGATACACATGTACAGACTTTTTTTCGCAATGCCTGCAGATATTGGCCTAATTTTTTGTGTGTGGGCAGATATAGACCAGTTACAGATCGAGTTTGCGTTTCGTCCCGGTTGACCTACTTTTGACCGTTTTACAGCTCCTGAACATAGAAAATTTCATGAAAAATATGAAATTTCATGACAAATGCACATGTACAGACTTTTTTTCGCAATGCCTGCAGATATTGGCCTGATTTTTGGTGTGTGAGCAGATATTGACCAGTTACAGATGGAGTTCACATTTCGTCCCGGTTGACCTACTTTTGACTGTTTTACGGCTCCTGAACATAGAAAATTTCATGTAAAATATATATTTTCATGACAAATACACTTGTACAGACTTTTCTTCACAATACCTGCAGAAATTGGCCTGATTTTTGGTGTGTGGGCAGATAATGACCAGTTACAGATCAAGTTCACGTTTTGTCCCAGTTGACCTATTTTTGACCGTTTGACGGTGCTCTAACATAGAAAATTTCATGAAAAGGTGCACATATATGGACTTTTTTTCGCAGTGCCTGCAGATACAGGCCTGATTTTTGGTGTGTAGGCAGATAATGACCAGTTACAGATCGAGTTCTTTGTTTGTCTCAGTTGACCTACTTTTGACCATTTGACTGCTCCTGAACATAGAAAGTTTCATGAAAAATATAAATTTTCACAACAAATGCATATGTACTGACTTTTTTTCCTCAATGCCTGCAGATACCACCCTGATTTTTTTTTGTGTGGGCAGATAATGACAGTTAGAGATCGAGTTTGCGTTTCATCCCAGTTGACCTACTTTTCATTGTTTTACGGCTCCTAAACATAGAAAATTTCATGAAAGACAGAAATTTTTATGGAAAAAGCACATGTATGGACTTTTTTTCACAATGCCTGCATATACTGGCATGATTTTTGGTGTGTTGCTTGATAATGACCCGTTACAGTTCGAGTTTGCATTTTGCCCTTGTTGACCTACTTTTGACCATACGACACCTCCTAAACTTAAAAAATTTTCCAAATTTTAAAAATGTTTCTAATTTGCTCAAGGCTGGGGCATTCGTGTCGTTCTGACACATCTAGTTTTCCAAATTGACCAGAGGTTGCTTGCCAGTTCCAATGCACAATGCATCAGCTCCAGGAGCCCATCAGAGTTGTTACAAAATTAGTTACCAGATGGCGCTTCTTCACCAATATTCTGAAATTCCGCCATATTCTGTATTGCATTTTGAGCTCTGCACATGTTTGGAAAAACATCTGAGTTGTTTTCACAGTTCACAGGTTTGGTCCCATGATTGGCCTTATATTTACTTGATTTGGCCCCATGATGGGCCTTATATTTACTTGATTTGTTTCTGTTGCAGATGTCCTGATTATCTGGGACTCCCTCCTGGCAGACAGACATCGTTTTGACTTCCTTATATATGTGTGTTGTGCAATGATCATGTAAGTATACAGTGCACAGTATATGTGCACTTAATGCAGATATCTGTTGTGAAACAAGAATTTTGATTCAGAAGTACTTTTTTTTATAAATACTTGCTTTGGCAAATTAGAGTAACAATGTATTTAGAACCTTTTAGCTTCATTGAAAGGAAACCACAGGAAATGTCTTAATGTGAGGTTAATGTTACCCTACTTTTGCAGACCTTATGACAAAAATGCTGATCTGCTGCACTCAGGATGTTAATGATATGTAACATGTATCAGTTTTCATACGACATACATGTATGTAAACCATGGGTCAGTTTTCAATTACCCTAACATATTTGTCCAATAGGTAAGAATACCTGGCCATGGCTTGTTAATATTTGCTTAAATACATAAGAGAATAAAATTACACATTTTTTATATTAAACTATTTTAATAAAAATCATTTTTTTTTACAGATTAGTCAGAAAAGAACTGCTAATGGGTGACTTTACATCGAATATGAAGTTGATGCAGGTTTGCAAGTTTAAATAACTTAATTTAGAATATTAGTTTCTTTAAAAATGCATCGTGGCTTTGGTTTATTTATTATCATCATCATATTATTCACATTTGAATAGGTCCATGGAACTTCTGCAGGATGGGATTCCCATGGGCCAAGTTCACCAGCATAGTTTCTTATAGATGGTGCTGTGATAACTCTTTGTGAAGTATTGTTAAATTCCTCTGGATTTCTGGGTAAATATTGAAAATGACCCTCTTTGGACATGCATTGCAATGTTCTCAACACTTCAAGACCAAAAATGGGCATTTCCAAGGCATTGCCTTAGAGGACTTACATTGGTTGAGTGATGTATAACAGAGAACACAGAGTTTTGCAGATACTATGTTTTCAAAGTATAGATACTTCTCCATTACCTCTAGACAGATTTATTATGAAACTTGGAATTATGATCAGATCACATGTGAACTGCTGCGCCTTTATTTAATGTTGACCTTTGACCTTTCCTCTCTGCACAGCGTCCATCTGTGCATCTGTTTCCACACATAAACCCACCTATCTTGGGAATTGTTTGACCAATCAGGCTGAAATTGTGCATGAGTGATGCCCTTGAATAGCTTTATATCATACACAAACTAGTGGCGCCATCTACAACCATGTTTGCACAGCGTCCATCTATTTGTCTGCCTTAGGTTAAAAGCTTTCATGTCTCTGCAGTGGCTGGACTTACCAACCTGAAATTTTGCATGTGTATACATCTTGGATAGGTTTCTTGTTTATGACAGGTGGCGTCAACTACATTCACCTTTACGCTGCAGACATTCATGCTTTTATCTCAGGACTGGTTTGATGTATCGGCCTAAAATTTCACATATGTATAGAATTTACATATTTATTATATGCAAAACTGGTGGCACTATCTGCAACCATTTTCGCACAGCATCCAACTGTGCATGTGCCTTGGGTTAAAATCATTCATATCTTGGCAGTGGTTTGACATGTGTATACATATCAGATAGATTTCTCCTTTATAAAACAGGAGGCGCCATCTACAGTCACATATATGCTGTGGACATCCATGCTTATATCTCAGGACTGGTTTGATGTATAGGCCTGAAATTGTGCATTGGTATAGACCTTACATAGCTCTTTATCATACACAAATTTGGTGGCCCAACCTACAACTATTTTTGGGTGGTGCCCGTCTGTTCATCTGCCAAGGGTTAAACTCACATCTTGCCAATGTTTGGACGTATCCACCTTAAATTTTGCACATGTGTATACATCTTGAATAGCTTTCTCATTCAAATGACAAGTTGTGCCACCTACAATCATGTTTACATGACAGACATCCATGCTAATCTGTAACATATCTTAATCTATTTCCCTTTACCTCTCAGTCCATGCCTCACTTAACTGGTACAGCTCTGATTTCGGCGGATACACGTAGTTGCTTGTCAGCTACCTGTATTCTAGCTTTCATTGTTATTACTATTTTACAACCATTGGTTAAGTCTCACCGTTTTATGAGTGTCACTGTGTCCATGCTCATTAAATTTTTATTCTAAAAGTTGATATAAAATTTCTTATATTACCACACATCCCTGGTTTTGGTAGTTTAATAACGTAAGCCAAGGTCCAGTTAAAAATTGAGCCATCTCACATGCAAAAGCAACATGTGAATACTCATCCAACTGGTCAATTCAGGTTCATTTTATAGTTCTATGCTCTGCCACCAGATGGCATCAATGAATGGTAATTGTTTCAGTGTTTGTGTGTGATTTTGCAAGAAAGTCCAGGCTGAAGGATATTTCTTCCCTTTAAACAACAAAATACGAAGCATATAACTGTTGAGGTTATAGTTGTCCTTTCAATGGCAGTCAGTAGTTACATATTTCACTCTAATAGTGATGTATACAAAAACTGCACTCTCAGGTGCATTCTCTGTTTTCACTATAATACCTTTGAAATAGTTATATGTATATGTAATATGTTATATTACTATAGTACATGTTTATATGTTATAACAGTTTGATATTATACATAGATAGCATATTCTATAACAATATGACATTAACATGGCCCTGATGTTTCTGTTTAAAAAATGGCCCCTTGCATTTTAATTTGTTGCTAGCTCTGTGCTTCCTTTATTGTTCAGAATTTTGGGGCCCTGCCTGAATAATTTGGTGCCCTATAGTAATCACCCTGTCCGTCTGTCTGTTGGTCCGTCCACAAATTTGTTTCAAGATGATAACTCCAGAATTTGGAGTGACAAGGTCAAAGGTCAAGGTCAAGGTCGCTAACTGTCCACAAATTAATTTCTGGATGATAACTCCAGTTTGGATTGACATCTGGATTTCAAACTTCACTTCCATATACCACACCACAAATCAAGAGCCCTATTGATTTTTGGGGTCATGAGGTCAAAGGTCAAGGTAACAGGACACACATTTTTAAAAAGTTTGTGGATTCATTTTAAGCCACTTTTCATCCCAGACCTTCCATTTTGCACATACAGCTAACCTGCCAATAGGGGAAGATCCCTTTGGAATTTGGAGGTCAAGGTCACATAAGCTAACTGTCCACAAATTAATTTCTGGATGATATCTCCAGTTTGGATTGACAACTGGATTTCAAACTTCACTTCCATATACTGCACCACAAATCAAGAGCCCTTTTCATTTTGGGGTCATGAGGTCAAAGGTCAAGGTAACAGGACATACATCTTTAAAAGATGTGTCCATCTGTATGTCTTTTCATGGTGAAACTAGCCCATATCTCCGTAGTGGTTCAATGTATTGGGCTTAAATTGTGCATGTATACATCTTGAATATCTCTGTCTCTAATTCAAGACTAGTGGTACCACCTACAGTTGTTAACAGACAGTGTTCATCTGTGTGTTTGCTTTGGGTGAAAATCACTCATATCACAGGAGTGGTTCAATTGTCAGCCTGAAATTTGGCACATCCATCCATCTTGGATGGCTTTCTCATACACATGGCAGATGGTGCCACCTATATTCACGTATTGCAGAATACATCCATGCATTTATCTCAGGAGTTGTTTGAAAAATCCACCTTAAATTTTCCATGTTTATAGATCTTTGATACCTTCATCTTGTACACAAGGGTGGTGGCGCCACCTATAATAGTTTTCATGTAGTGTCAATCTATAAATCTTTGCAGGGTGAAAATTGTGCATCTCAGAAGTTGATTTATGTATATATCAGCCTGAAATTTTGCACATTTATCCTTCTTGGATAGCTTTGTCATAGATCAGACAGGTGGAGCCACCTACTGTCCTGTTTTCTTAGAATACATTGATGCTTTTTCTCAGGTGTTGTTTGGCGTATCAACCTGAAATATTGCATGTTAACCAATCTTGGGTAGCTTTCTTGCAGATGAGACTAGTGGCACCACCTATAATCACATACTTGTAGAATACATGCATTTATCTGAGGAGTGGTTTAATCTGTAAGTCTTAAATTTTACATGTCCATAGATCTTGGATTGCTTTATATTGTATACAAGACTGGTGGCACCACCTACAATCACATACTTGTAGAACACAATAGAGCTTTTATCTCAAGAGTTGTTTGATGTATCTGCCTGAAAATTTGCAAGTCCATAGATCTTGGAGTGGTTTATCTTTTATACAAGAATGGTGGCACCACCTGTCATCATTTCCATCTGGTGTCCATCTGTATGTCTGTTTTTGGTAAAAATCACACATATATCTTAAGTGTTGTTCAGTGTAATGGCCTGAAATTTTTACATGTCCATTGATCTTTGATAGCTTTCCTCATACACAAGACATGTGGCACCATCTAAAATCATGTATTTGGAAAACACATTTTTGCATTTGTATCAGGAGTGGTTTGATGTTTTACATGTCCATAGATCTTAGATGGCACTATATTGTACACATGACTGGTGGTGCCACCTACAATGATTTTGTCCATCGGTGCATCTTGGGATACTTTGTCATCTCTGATGCCACAAATTTGGAGGGCTGTCACGTCAGGAAGGATTCCATGCTTTACTTGATGCATGCCTGTATTTCGACGGATATCTATAGTCGCTTGTCGACTGCCCATATTCTATTCATAAATAAGGTGAAGTGAGAAGTTTTGATTTCAGTTTGACTCTTATTGCATTGTTTGTATTGATTTGTACTAGTGGTGTTCAGTATAGCTGAACAGCAATAATGAAAGTTAACATGATGAAATTTTAGCCTTCATTGATGAAATTTTAAACTTATTACAGTATTTTAAGTACAATCTTCAGAACATAGGTCAGGAAATTAGAATAATTAATGTATTTCATAAAAAAATCACCCTTTCTTTATGGCTGAAGAGACAAAGGTCTGATATGTAGCTGATGATTCACCATAATGCACAAAGACTACACAGTTACATTAATGCCAGTAAAGATGTTTGTGCTACTCCATAAACATGATAGACCACTACAACGCAAATGATCTCCTTGAACACTTTGGTGCCCTATTGATACAATGCAGCCTGGTCCGCTCTTAATTTGAAGCCAGGATGACTAGATAATAGAGTTAGTGTATCAGTCACAATTGATCGCAGCTAATTGAGACTGCACTCTCAGTCAGCTTGTGGCAGACTAAATGACTGTTGAACTCCGATCACTGACAACAGAGTGTGTCAAGAGTGCTTACTTTTGATGTGTATGCTCGGAGAGTGTCTGTGCTTTTATGTATGATGCATATGCATGGAGAATAGGCCTGCTTGTCAGGAGAGTGGTGGCTTTTACACAATAGTACTAATTGCCCAGATCTGACACTATTGGTGTGTGATATTTTGGCTCACCATTGAAGCGACACATGTTTTATATCTTTGTGATTTCTGTAGGATGGCCATAAATCCCGCTATACCAGACAGCACAGCATGTTGTCTGGTAAGGACTTGCTCTAACAGGTTGCCCTAGAGGGGTGGTTTGGTGTCATTATTTTCTGAATCACGGGACAGACTCCTTATGATTGGCAATTATGGTAATTTTAGTCTGACATCTTGAAAAGTACATTGAATATGTGGGAACTTTTACTTTATCATTTTTATTTTTCATTTTTAGCTCAGCTGACTATAAGTCATCTGAGCTACAGTCATAGTCCTTTGTCCGTTGTCCGGCCGTCCATCTGTTAACAGGGCATGTTTTGAAACTGTTTGACCTATAGATCCAAAATTTTGCATACAGTCAGATGTCCCCAAAATCTCCTACCATACTGAAATTTGGGCTACCTTGACTTTGTTCCTTCTAAATATTAAGGAAAAACATCTGTTTTCCATAAAAAAAAGCCATTGTTACACTTCAAGGCTGCCTTATATCAAAACCACTAATCTGTTTTTGATCATATTTAGTATTCATATTCTTCCATACATTTTCTATGAACATACCAAACATTTGGTCAGATTGGCGTATTGTTTTGAAGTTATGGGCCCAAATATTATGCAATTTTTAAAAATCAGGAAATACATTTACTCAATTAACATGAGAATTGCTGAAGCTGGAGACTTTTTTTTCAGGAATATAACTTTATTTTATCAAGATTCAGTTGTTCACCCAAAATAAGATCTGAATTTTGCAATTTTTATAAGTTATTAGTGTAAATAGAAAATCAATATCTTAAATTTTGTCCAACTTTGGCTACGGCACGTTTTTTTCCTGTTAGCACTGTTGATTTAATTTTCACCACATATATACATAAGGATTTAATCTTTTAAAATCTGAAATTTCAAAGAAATTGATTGAAAAGAGAAGCTTTTATTCAAGTTTTCATACACCATGTCAAGTGTTGTTTACATCAAGTCCACCTGGTAGTACAGCCTTCACTTCTGTTATGTAACCCTCTCCAGGCAGCTTGCCTTGGCTCAGCTTGGCCACTACTAGCAGGCTTCCCCTCTGCCCTGCACTCCTCCCCCCCCCCCCCCAGCTGGTGCATAAACTAGATGAATGTTATAATTTTCTGTATTTGGTTCTTTCTTATTCTATGCTATGCTACATTTTGGATTTTGTATTGTACCACCAGGGTTACAATGATTAAAGTGCACATTTAATTGTGTCCACAATGTGGTGTATTGCTATGAAAGTGTGGATGTTCATCAGATAAGTAATTCCTTACTTCAGAACAGTAAAAACTTCACCAGGTGTGAAATTGACTATTAATTCCAGTATTAAATTATAGCTGAGATAGTAATTAGCACAATGATGTTGTTTGTCCCTCATTCAGCCAACAGTGTGTATACTTTATTTAAAAAGATGTTTTTATTCTATCAAATGTACTGAATCTTTTATTTTATTTTGGTGAATAAAATTAAGCATGTACTGAAAACAGCAGTGTATAAAATTTCATAACAGTGATTCATGGAATAATCTTGAAGATGCCATGTTGTGGCATTATTTTCTTTTAAATTCAGTTTAAACATTTGTGATTTAAAAATAATAAAATATGTGTATGCATAATATGACATAATATGAGCTACACTCTGGATAGATAATGATTGCCACTTGGAATTCTGATATTTGTATCCCCAGACAAAGTCGGGGGATACTATGTTTTCATACCGGTCCCGCCGCCGCCGCCGCCGCATATAAATCTTGTTGGCGTGATAACCAAAAAATATTTCACGGAACTTTACCAAACTTGGTATATGTATAGATATGGGTAAGAGGACGACGCCTATTTAAAATGAGGTCATGACCTTTTCTAGGAGAGTGTCCTTGACTTAGAATAGGTCCAGTTTTGGGGAAAATCACACAAATTCTTTAATATCACAAGAAATCTTGCATGGATTTATCCCAAAATCAAGTTGATGGAAGATCATGGATAGGGTTTCCATGTTCCAGAAAATGGTGGCACCACCTATTATTCTTTACATGTTTTCATGCCGTTTAATACCCCCAAAATTGCCACCTTACAGTACTGTGAGCATTATAAGTCAAAAACTAATGGACAGATTTCTTTTATATTATGCATATACATAGGTATGGGTTATGGGATGATGTTTATTTAAATTGGGGTCATGACCTTTCCGATGATAGTGGCCTTGACCTTGAATATTGCCATATATGGTGAAAATCACACACCTCTTATGATCTCTCCAGTGTTGATAGCCATATGGATTTCAAACATGACTTATGTATGGCCCACCACTAAAGTAAGAACCCTATAGGTTCTAGGGTCATGAGGTCAAAGGTCAAGGGCACTGGACTGGCATTTTAAAAGATACTGTGGATGCAATTTAAGCTAAACTTTCATCCCAGGTCTTCCATCTTGAATATATAGCTCACTTGCCAATAGTGGATAATCCATGTAAATTTTGGGGTCACAAGGTCAAAGGTCAAGGCCACAGGAGCTATCTGTCCAAAAATTAGTTTCTGGATGATAATTCCTTCTTTTATTGATGTATGGATTTCATACTTGACTTGTATTTGACCCATTGGAAAAGCAAGACCCGAATTGATTTTGGGGTCATGAGGTCAAAGGTCAACGTCACAGGACACATCTTTATAAAGATTGTGGATGCATTTTCAGCCAAATAATTCATCACAGATCTTTCATCTTGCACATATAGTTCACCTGCCAAGAGTGAAAAACCCCTATCAATTTTGAGGTCACAAGGTCAAAGGTGAAGGTCACAGGAGCCATCTGTCCAAAAATTAGTTTCTGGATGATAATTCCTGCTTTTATTGATGTAAGGTTTTTAAACTTGACTTGTATATGTCCCATTGAAAAAAGCAAGACCAAAATTGATTTTGGGGTCATGAGGTCAAAGGTCAAGATCACAGGACACATCTTTAAAAAGATGTGGATGCATTTTCAGCCAAACATTTCATCTCAGATCTTCCATCTTGCACATATAGTTCTCCTGCCAAGAGAGGAAGAAAACTATCAATTTAAGGTCACAAGGTCAAAGGTGAAGGTCACAGGAGCCACCTGTAAAAAAAAATTAGTTTCTGGATGATCATTCCTGCTTTATTGATGTATAGATTTCAAAGTTGACTTGCATATGTCCCATTGGAAAAGCAAGACCCAAATTGATTTTAAGGGTCATGAGGTCAAAGATCAAGGTCACAGGACACATCTTTAAAAAGATCAAGGTCACAGTACCAACATCTTCAACAAGATTGTGGATTGTTATATGGAAGAATCAATAAATATGCCAAGTGTCAGTATATGCTGCTAAAAATGGGGTCTGTTCTTAAAGGGGGGGGGGGGGGGGAGGCCTACTATGTCTGGGGATACTCTGGCACCTGCGGTGCCAAGAAATGTCTAGTTTAATTATATTTTCAGATTTTTTTATTACCAATTATAAAACTTGTAAATAAAAAAAAGAATTTGATAAAAACTATTAAATTGAAAAAGTGGATATGCTAAAAAATTAGATTTTAATATAAACTTAAATGGATTATTCCCTTGTCCATTTTTAGCTCAGCTGACTATAAGTCATCTGAGCTATAGTCGTGGTCCATTGTCCGTCGTCCGTCCGTCTGTCCGTCCGTCCGTCCGTCCGTCCGTAGATGTGGAACGTTTTGAAACCGTAAGACCTAGGAATCCAAAATTCAGCATAATGTTAGATGTCCCCAAGATCTCCTACCAAGCCGAAAACTGGGTCTTTGCGACTTCATTCCTTTGAGAAATTAAGGAAAAACCTCAATTTTTTATTAAAAACCTATTTTCACACTTTAGGACTGCCTAATATCAAAACCACTCATCTGTTTTTCCTCATATTTCCTATAAATAATCCTCTATATAATTCCTATGTACATGCCAGAAATTAGGTCTGTATTATTTAATTTAAAAAAGTTATGGGCCCAAACATAATGCATTTTGTAAATAATCAGGAAAGAAATTTTATCACTAAACACAAAACTTGTTAAAGCTAAGCACTTTTTTTCCAGTAATATTACTTTTATTAATCAAAATTAAATTGTATACCCAAAATTAGATCAAAATCTTTTAAATTTTTAAAAATATTAGCAAAAATAAAAAATTGGTACCTTAAATTTTGCCCAACTTTTACCATGGCACGTTTTTTTGCTGTAACTGTTGTGGATTTAATTTTCACAGCATGTTTTTGTTAGCATTTCAACTGTTAAAACCAAAAATTTGAAACCAGTTGATCAAAAACTGTAGATTTTATTCAAGTTTTCAAGCACCATGTCACATATTGCTAGTGTTATGCAGTTTGCTAGAGCTCAGCTCCCGAGCTTCAGCTCTAAGTTCCTTAAATTTGGCATACAGTTAGATTTCTCCAAAATCCCCTACCATGCCAAGAATTTGGTCACTAGGACTTAATTCCTTCGAGATATCAATGAAAAACTTCATTTTTCCATTAAAAACCCAATGTTACACTTTAAGACTGCCTAATATCAAAACCACTGATCTGACTTTGATCATATATAATATACATATTTTTCTATACATTCACTATGCACATGCCAGAAATGATGTCAGTATTGTGTATTTTTTTTAAGTTATGGGCCCAAACATAATGCACTTTGTAAAAAATCAAGAAATATATTTACTCCCTTAACAAGGGCATTGCTGAAGCTAGAGATCTTTTTTGTCAGGGATGTAACATTATTTGATCAAGATTCAATTGAATACCCAAAATTAGTTCTGAATTTTTCAAATTTTATAAGTTATTAGTATAAATATAAAATTAGTACCTTAAATTTTGCCCAACTGTGACCATGGCACGTTTGTTTTCCGTGAGCACTGTTGATATAATTTTCATATCCTGCACACATAAGGATTTCAGCTTTTTAGTTTAGAAAGCTGAAAGAAATTTGCCAAATATTGTAGCTTTTATTAATGTTTTTTATGAGACCCTGTCAGACTTTGGCTCTCTCCAGCCCCTCTTGAGTCACCTGTATGTTGACCTTGTTGACCTTTCATCAAATTATGCACGCTTGAGGGGAGAAACCAGGCAGCTTATGGCCAGCCACAGTTGATCCAGGTGTTCAACCCAACTCATCTAGTAGTTTTAACCAACAACATAACAATAAACAATAAATTAATAAATTTTTATTGGTTTTTAACAGACATGGGGTAATAGTAATAAGTAATAGTAATAGTAATAGACTATTACAGCTTTTTCCATGTAATAGTAATAGTAATAGTAATAGACTCAAAAATTTGAGCTGTAATAGTAATAGTAATAGAAACAGAAGGCAAAGTAATAGAGTAATACATATTACTTTCTATTACTTCCTGTGAGCCCCTTGATCATTAAGCATATCAGCAAATAATGCTGAACAGACTCAGTTCTTGTCCAGTAACTGTCCAGGATGTGCCTATTGTTGAGGCAAGCATGGGCCAGCTGCCACATTGCTGTCGACCACTGGTGCTAATTACATAAGAGTACTGGACAGAGTAGGTCACTGCCAAATAAGTTACCTGGCACAATCTGACCTTTGATTAGTAAACCATGGATAAACAGAGGCATGTTTGATGTTAAGAGACAGATAAATATAGTGTTTTATTATTGTGACATGTACATCTTATCTCACATCCATCAATCCATATGCATATTCTGAAATGTACTTAGATTTGTTTTCACAAGCCAGTTTGCATTTTAATCATACAAATTGCAATAATACACGTTCAAGAAAAATATAATGTGGAACCAGATACAGTGCAGACCCAAAATGTTCATGATAAGCTTATGGTGTTTTCACTACCCATAATGTACTGAAGCCTACAATGCTATAAACTCAGACCAGTACTACAATCACTTGGATAAAGTCATACTGCAGGCACATGTATTATCTAGTAAATTTATATACATATTCTTTTAAAACTATTCTTTTAATACTTGTCTGTTATTTCATAGTACCAATTTTGCAGACCTTCATTCAGTTTCTAAAATTATGTTAATTTATATTTTGAAAATTAAATGAACCATTTTTTCATGATATTGATTTATTTGATTATATAATATGAGAATATAAGTAACTGTTCATATTTTATTATTTAATATTTTTGTTTTGTAAAATTGATGTAAGTTTAAATCACTCTCCATATTCCTAAATTATCCTATGCTTGTTTTGCTGCAATGAAGAAGGGCATGCCTGAGGAGAAAAAAAGTCATGCTTGCTTCCATTATTGTAAAGTTTACCACCTCTGTTCACTCTCCAGATGTAATATGTGATGGAATAAAACATGGCATCACATCCAAATGAACATATACACCGAGAAGATGGGGTACTTTTGTCTCCAGTTTGGTTCTGTCCAGAATCTTGACATAAACAGTATTTTTATTGGATATAGGATAAAGACCTACATAAATTCCTATCCTGATACATACATAAAGGATTGAATTGTCAGCTTTGATACTAAATAATAATATGCAATAATCATGAATAATTCCTCTGGAGACAAATTTTTATTTATTGACTATGAGAACAAAGATTAAATCTAAACAGAAGTATGTACTATAAATAAATTTATGTGGAATATATATGAAAATAATATAAAATGTACAAGTATGCATATAATTATAAATCAATATTTTACATATGCCAAGGCCTTTACAATGGGTTGCTTTAAATTACATGTATTCATGAGTTCATACAATTATCTTATCTTCGACTTGAAACACCCCAATAACGATCAGCGAGGTTTCAAAATATTAAAAAATACAGAATTAAAGAAGCTGAAATAATTAAGATCTCCAGTATTATTAGGCTTCTTGTAAATGACAAACACAGTATAAGAAAATTGTGTAGGTAACTGGATGATATAGTTGCTTTTAATATTATTTAAACATGTGATTGTAGTGCTAGTTTATAGCACTCATGGCTGCGCAAGGTCTAGAATCCTACCATTAGTTTAAGTACATGTAATAGTAATAGTAATAGTAATAGATACCCCAGTAATAGTAATACTAATAGTAATAGAAGATAAAATGTGGTAATAGTAATAGTAATATCAGAAATTGAAAGTAATAGTAATAGTAATAGTAATAGAACAACTGTAATAGACCCCATGTCTGGTTTTTAATAACAAATTAAAGAAAAATAGAAAAGGAATTTGTTAGTTTATAATAACAGGAAATTAACTTGCAGTTACTGATGATATAAGAATCTTGTATCGATGGGTAGAATGTCACATATTCCAAATAACACCATGCAGTCACCTATGGCATTTTTCAGTTCATTTTTAATGATAAAGAAGTAAACCATTTTATTCATTACTAATCATTAAGGATTATATGAAGGAAATTAATGATAGACAAAGATGCAGTTGATAATATTAATCTAGATTCCTACTGTGTCTAGTGTGTACATTGATGTGAAATTAGTCCAAAATGAATTTTTTACAGTTATTTTTTAATATAAATAAAAGCCATAAAACCAGGTACTTATGATCATTATTTAAATGTGTGAATTTTGTATATTCTGGATTCTCAACATCATTGTTTGGTGAAAACTGAATAAATACCAGACATGGTGCGAATACTTTGTAATTGTATTTAAATACGAATATGATTATGTACTCCATTATAAAATTTCTTGCATAAAGAATGGGAATTCAGGTAAAAATGAAAGTATATGAATACTCGTGCAAATACTTTCAAAATGTATTCATGAATGCATTCATGAATATATTCTTTAATATTATTTTAATAATCATATCAGTTATATTTCATTTTAAAAAATCATATGATTCTCTTATTATTTTTAATAAAAATTATATTTGGGACAATATTTGTAATTTTTTTAATAAATAGTTAAACTCTTATATTATATGTTCTGCTTATAAGTTATATGGCCAAGTCAAAATCTGTGTGACAATAGTACTCCATTTGTTAATAAAATAAATGAAATCAATCCTCTTCCCTGTCTCCAAAGGTACTATCAAAATCATACATAAGCTAAACAACAACAACTTATAATACAGCTTATATTTATTACCACACAAAACCAGCATGTGCCTCATTTCTAAATAATATTTTTTATCATATATAACAGCTGAGCGTCGTGACCCATAGGTCCCTTGTTTCATATGCATCACAGTATTTCAAAACTTTTATTGTTTTCCTTTCATGATAGTCTTGTCAAAGAATTAGTTTTGCAATTATATATTTAGAACTTTACTATAACCAAGTAGGAGGGCCCCTTTCCTCTTAACTTGTCATATGCTTTTATATATGAAAAACATTACAATAAAAATATTTTGCATAATTCGCATTTGCAAAAATTTCAAACCTCAGCTGAGCGCTGTGACCCCTGGGTCCCTTGTTTTTTTGTTTGTTTTTTTTGCAATATTGAAAACAGATTTTTAGCCCAACTAAATTTTTTGAGCTACAGTAATGGTTCTTTGTTGTTCATCTGGGATGGACATCTGTCCAGTAACAGGGCTCATATTGTAACTGGCCCAGAAAATAATTACCTAGACAGGTTCTGGTTAAATCTGGTTGGAACCTCAAAATTAGGTTGTGGTGACCTGTGCTCTGTGAGCTTTCTGGATGGTTAATTTGACTTGTAGAGGTAAAATATATCATGCTTGACTCTGCCAGTCATTTTGCATAAGAAACACTTGGTTAAAAATAATTGTATCCCCAGACAAAGTCGGGATACTATGGTTTCACGACGGTCCCGCCACCTCCGCTGCCGCCGTAGAAAAACCTTGTGAGCGGGATAACTCAAAAAATATTTTACTGATCTTTTTCAAATTTTACATTTGTATAGATATAGGTAAGGGGACGAAGCCTATTTAAAATTGGGTCATGACCTGTGCTAGGAGAGTGACCTGGACCTTGAATAGGTCCATTTTTGCTGAAAATAACACAAATTCTTAAATATCTCAAGTAAGCTTGCATGGACTGGTCCAAAAATCAAGGTGACCGAAGATCTTGAATAGCCTTGCGATATACCAGAAACTGGTGGCACCACCTATTATCCTTTTCTCGTTTTTACGCCTTTTAATACCCCCATAATTGCCACTTGACAGTACTGTAAGCATTATAAGTCAAAAACTAATGGACAGATTTCTTTCATATTATGCACATGTAGAAAGATGGGTTATGGGATGAGGTCTATTTACATTTGGGTCATGACCTTTATCATGAGAGTGGCCTTGACCTTTAATGTGTCCATATTTGGTGAAAACCACACACCTCTTATGATATCTATAGGTTCTAGGGCCATGAGGTCAAAGGTCAAGGTCACAGGACACAATTTAAAAAGATGTGGATGCATTTTCAGCCAAACATTTCATCTCAGATCTTTCATCTTGCACATATAGTTCACCTGCCAAGAGAGGAAGAACCCTATCAATTTTGAGGTCACAAGGTCAAAGGTGAAGGTCACAGGAGCAATCTTTCCAAAAATTAGTTTCTTGATGATAATTCCTGCTTTTATTGATGTATAGATTTCAAACTTGACTTGTACATGTCCCATTGGAAAAGCAAGACCTGAATTGATTTTGGGGTCATGAGGTCAAAGGTCAAGGTCACAGGACCAACATCTTCAAAAAGATTGTGGATTGATAGATGGAAGAAACGATAATTGCTTGCCAAGTGTCAGTATATGCTGCTAAAAATGGGGGCCTATTCTTAAAGGGGGGGGGGGGGGCTACTATGTCTGGGGATACTCTGGCACCTGCGGTGCCAAGAAATGTCTAGTTGGATTTTCCATTTATAAATGTTTCATTCTTATATAATCACCTTTAAAGTTTTAAGAACCATCTGTGGTAACTGGACCTAATGCTAGTATTACAGTATTGTTCCAAAATATTTTTAGAAATAATTACTAAAAAAAATTTAATATTTAAAAATGTTTGTGCCTGTTAATTCCTTAGGGTCAAGTAAATTTTCTGCCCACTCATGACCTGATTGTCTAGTAGAATCTTTTTCCTATTTTGAGCCCTGTTTCAACATGATATATGCTTCATAAATAAAGCTCATGAGGACTTGAATAGAGTTATGGTCATATTATATCATGAACGGGTCAGAAACCAAAGCCCTCGCGAGTGTCCTTGCAGTGTGGCATTGATCAGCATGTTTGATGCTGGTATCTTGTGACTGCCTGGTGTCAGTGTGTCTGGCATGGCTACATGGGTCTGGTGAAGTTTAGACCCACTAGTGGTTGGAATTGTTTGTAAAGTCATATTCAGTGATTGAAAGATTAAAACAACAGATGATCGATTATTAATCTATTCTTTTGTTCCTTCTGTGTTACCATGAAATCTGCTGTATACAGTTATACCTGATATATCACACTGCAAAGTCAAGGTAATGGCTTTGTTTGTTGACACTTATTCGTTACCCAAGGTTCAGTTTTAATGCGGTTTGCTATTTTGTGCCCCGTCTCATATCTCTAACAGAATAAGAATATTTAATCTTCTTTTAATGTGCGTACATAATGGTTTGTCATTGATTATGCAAAAACTCAACCAATTTAATCAATTACAAAAGAAAATGATCAGTCATCAATATAATCAATTAATTTGCACACCTGTAAGACACACACTTTCACATTATTCCCAGCCAATCTGGAAATCAGGAAAACTTGGAAAAAAGAGTTTCCCCTTTTTTTCCATTCAGGGAAAAGTAAGGGGGGACTGTTTGGCCCAAAACAGATGGTATCTTTTTAATTATTGTCTGTTGTGGCCTTTCAGTGTGTTACTGAAATTTTCAAAATCTGTTAGGAAACTTTTATGAAAATTCATGGAATTTTGTTTTAATGAAGTGACATGATGTAAATTTCTCTTGATCAAGAATAGCAAAATTTAATACCTACTTCACTGGACATTTGACACATTTCCCTGTCATTCAGTTTCCGTTTAAATACTGTTTGTGCATATGATGTATGTACTGGTATATAGATACTCTTTAATACTATTACAGTCTTGATGTCACTGCAGGAATAGAAAAAATTGTCCATCTGTATGTGACATGGGTACGTAAAATAAGATAATAGCTAAATTAAGGCCATACAAATCTTGACATATCTGAAAATAAAGTTAGGCTTTTTCAGTGAGATTTAAGATTTCATGCATTGAAAAAAAAAATGTGCATCGCATCCTCTCTGTATTGTAAAAATGTTCTTTTCATGATTGGGGGGAAAAAGTTGTCATTTATTCATAAAATAAGTGTTTTCTTTGACATTCATTGTCATTTATGTGGCAGGAATTCATCAATATTCTGATAACATTATGGAAGAATTAGAGAATTAAGCATGCATATGGGCTGAAATAATTGAATATAACACACATAAATAGGATTGTATGTAGCTTCCTGAACACAAATGATGCCGGTAATACGATGCAAATGCCCAGCCAGTGCGATGAAGCCTGTTAAGCCCACAACCAATTCCTGCTTGACCTTTGTCACCTATCCTCGATGAACTGGCTAAAATGATTTTTAAGGGGAAAGTACTGGGTGAATGGGGATGCAGGGCAGGGAGGAGGTGGATGTGAGATAATTCACGCGGCTACTGAGACAAGCATTCTGGTCATGGAGGAATACTCGCTGCCACCAACCACAGCCCTAACAAGCCAGGAAATGCAGCTTGATTGAATCATGGCTTGTACGTCCGATTGATTTTAGCTATTTCTCCATCCATGCTCATTGCGAATCTTGCTCCTTGATACGTCTGCAATAAATCACGCCAACTGACTGCTGTCAACTCCCCAGGGCGCTATTACAGCAATCCCCATCTTGTTTCCCAGAAAGCTTCAGATGCCAGAAACTGATAATTCTCGTATGGGTCATAAGAGTTGCAGTAATTTACGAGTCTAGTCAAGACTCTGGGATCGGGGAGCCTGTGCTATCAGTAATATACTGCCATGACGGTTTATTATCAGAGATCAGAGGTGGAACAGCCAAATTCTGGCCTCCAAGCAAGTCGATCTGTCTCACTCTCCCTGCCAGATATATACTGGTAATCAGAAAATCTTGCCAATGGCTTTGTTGAGATGTTTTTTTCTGCGCGGCTTTATTTGAGTGAGAAGCCCCATGCCTCCAGTGTGATCGCATCACATGAATTATGTTGAACCACTCTGAATGCACCACAATAGAAATTTTCATTCTCCCAACAAGTTTTGCCTGTTTTCATGAGATAATGTCATCTTACAAACCAGCTCAACGAGATAAGACTAAATTTATGTTACTTAGGTGTATGATAAGATAAAATAAAGTGTAAAATGATCAGTTTTCCCATACATTGTGTTTTTTGTAGAACTTGCTCCAAAAGGACAAAAACAGTATACATAAGGGACAAAGAAATTTGTCAACCAGTATTTGTCTGGTGAATTTTAAAAATGTCAGTTATTTTAAAGTGAAACAACTATAGATTTTAAACCAGTTCTTTCCTTCTGTATATTGTACATAACCTCATGAAAATGATACTTTTGAATATAAATCTTTATATATATATATATATATATATATATATATATATATAAATATATATATATATATATATATATATATATATATATATATATATCTGTCTATGTAAATTCTATATAAAGTCAAATATTAAAACCTAAAAATTGATATAAAAAGTGCAGTGGTAAAGTTTCAGACAATTATCCATCATAATTAACAGTCTTATAATGTGTAATGTTGATATATACAGTACTTTAGAAGGAACAGTTTAATTTATATCATTACTCCAGTTTTTAACATGCACATGCATAATTAACTTCATTAAATATCTGAAACATAATATTTTTTCTCCCTTCTTTTTTATTTTGAAAATTTTTATCAGCATATCTGTTGAAAGTACATTATCCCTTTAGGCGTTTTCTAAAATATAGACAAAGTTTTGATTAGGGTAGTTTGTAAGTCTCAAATACAGTGTACCATACAGTATTCAGTTCTGAAATGTGCATGAATCAAATTTATTAAAATTGTCAATAAAAGACTTCCAGTTGAATATTGTCAAAAGTTATTTTAAAAAAATGATTTAGAACATATGTTATTGATATGCTTGTTTTTAACTGAATGTTTTAACATGTAATGGCCTGGAAATATTTAGTGTAAAGTGAGATCCATAAACTTGATAAATCTCAGTGATGTCAACTAGTTTTGGAAATACATGTTATGTGAAGCAAAGTTTTCATGTTCTGTGATACTGAGAACATTTTAGCTTTTAGAATATGAACATGCCAGTGGTCCAAGAACAGAAATATTTAAAAAAATTAAAATATTAAAAACTGAAATAACTTTGACATCCATTCTTTGACAATCCAGAGACCCTTTATGAACCACCTTTACCACAGATGATCCTGACCTCCCTACTGTGGCTGCAATGCTGGAGTTGTAGCATTGATTTGGCAGCTTATTCACTGACTTAATAAGGTCCTATAGGAAGACTGGCTACCGGTAATTAGATCAGTTACCAAACCTGGCCACCCAAGTCAAGGATTAGTGTGTGTATTGTACCATGAGGTTTTTACCCAACCCTTTTTATTGTTACAGAGTTTCTATATATAAAATTCTTGATTTTCTTGAAAGTTTTGTTTATGGTACCCTAAGTTTCTGGAGTCATCCATCTCAAAACTTTAACCTTTGAAACCTTATATGTTCAAATTGATGATGTAAACAAGACATCAAAATACACAATTTTCTTAATATCTTTTCTTTCAATCTCATCCAGGTATGCCTATTTCTGCAGAAAACTATCATGGCAAGCTGTAGTAATGTAGAGACCTTGACCATTTCATAAGCTCTTAGGTCAAGTCTCACAACCAACTACATGTAATATAAATATCCCTGCATTGATCAGAGAAATAGATGGGATATGCAGGTAGTTGGTCACAGGTACAAAGTGACCAATAACATTTTCAACACAGGTCTCACTGAGTGTGATTACCCATTTATCAAAGGTTCATATATTTACATTGACAATTAGAAAAACAAACACAATATGCAAATAAATACTTATCCAGTAGTAGAGAGTAATAGTTAGATTTCTCAGTACATGTGCTTATTTCTGAGGAAGGTTTGACAAACTTGGAGGTTAAAAGATTATTTGTTGTTTCTTTTTTTTCAGAATTATCCAATGATAGATGTCACAAAAATAATCGCCAAGGCAGAAGAGTTGTATGACAGGTAACAGTGGCAGAGATGGGTGCAGAATCACTGATTCAGCACCAAAATCACAACACAGCTTCCCAGGGTCCTATTCTTCTAACCCTGAGAGGTTTATCCATTCCTCCGGTTTTATAATTCAGGTTCACCATCAATGGACAAGTGATGTTTTAATCAAATATATTATGCTCAATAATCAATGTATATTTATTTACTATGACATCAACAGAGTGCCCTTTTAAATTCCTACCACTAGTAACAAAATTTACTTTTCTATGATGTTACCATAATTTAAAAATTTGTTCAGATTATATTTATGAAATTTTGTTGAAATAACTTTCCTTAGTCTAGGAACTGGTTATGTTTTTTTAAATTTTATGATAAGGACAGTTAGTTGATACATGCTGGTGTTTTTTGAGGTATCATTTTGGGTATTAGTAATGAGAGGCTCCACTGTCCCTACACTACTTTAGTGGGTTTTTTTGTACTTAATCTCTCTCTCATCCTATGATAAAACTGAGTACATTAATGATTGTCATGTTAATATTAAGCAAAACATTCGCAAAGTAAAAATCAGAGTTGATCTAGTCCTAGATATACTAATGTATAATCTTTATGTATGACATTCAGTTAATTATAGTGTCAGGCAGTATGAATAACAAAAGACACAATGCTAGCTGATTGCTAGCTGTATGATTAAAAATGCAAATGCAAAGAGGTCCTGCTAACAAGTGAGAAATGTTAACATAAAACTATAATGTTCAACCATTTTTTGACCAGCAAACACTTTATCTGAACCTTTACCAATATTCTATAGAATTTTCAAATATGCTGTTTATTCACTTTTTTATATTATTGATACATAGAATCTAACCTACCAGGTCCTTGTTTCTTCACTTATTTTTTTTTTATATCTGAGACTGAACTATTGCTGTGCTCTGTACACTATGACATGAACACAATATATTTGTACTTTTATATATATTTGCATGAAATACTTTAATCACATGGTCACATTGCATTTTGTAGTTTCATGCTGGGTTAATAAATATTTCATTAAAGTTGCCTCAGCTTGCAAAGTTTATGGATGCTATGTATTCCTCCCATGTTTGTTTGTTCACAAAATAAATCCAAAGTTCATTATAAATCAAAATGACAGTTAGTGTCAGGGACAAGCAAGAATTTTAGGATGGACCTATTCAGTTTTAGGCAGAGGTTTGCACTGTCTGAATGCTATCTAGTTTCATATGTGTTGATCAGAACACTGTTCATATGATTTCTTTATGTGATAATAAAATTGTATTTCATTTGTGAATTAGAACGAAATGTGTCAATCAAGTTAGGAATCGGAGATTGTTTCACCCATTAGTGGTTAAAACCATCTGATGTCATGTGTTCAACTTAAAGCTTAGATTTCTTATGTCCGGGTACAAACACAAGATTCCTTTTGTCCCGTTACAAACACAAGATTCCTTATGTCCGGCTACAAACACAAGATTCCTTATGTCCGGCTACAAACACAAGATTCCTTATGCCCGGCTACAAACACAAGATTCCTTATGTCCGGCTACAAACACAAGATTCCTTATGTCCCGCTACAAACACAAGATTCCTTATGTCAGGCTACAAACACAAGATTCCTTATGTCCGGCTACAAACACAAGATTCCTTATGCCCGGCTACAAACACAAGATTCCTTATGTCCGGCTACAAACACACATTTGGTTAGTGTTGATGCTGGTGCCACGTGTGTCTCAAAATAAAATCTAAATAAATATCCTGCAGTTGGCATAGTTGCTGATTTGTGTGTGTGTGTGTGTGGGGGGGGGGGGGGGGGGGCTGGTGCTCTTAAGGTTAGGGTATGATTAGGATATTGTGCCTGTCACTGCGGTGGTTCACCGTGATAGGTTCGTATCCTATTCACACCGTTTTTCATTGCTATAACCTCGAACCAATATCTTGTCATAAGGGTATGCCCTCTTCACCAAGGAATGAAGTACCTATAAAAGGTCTTTATCCACTCTTAAATTATGTTTTTTTTTCTGCCTATATGTAAAGGCTATTTATGCATTCTTTTGTTTAGTAAAATATGATATTATGACCGTGTTATATTGTGAAATTTTCTTTCAGTATTCATTTTCACCTATATCATTTGTAGTCTCGTTTGGTTTTGATACCATCCAGACGTTATGCAGCCTGGGTTTTAACTAAAGATTTTCTGGCATTTATATAATATCATAACCATTTCAACATCTGTACTGGTATGTGGACATGCTGAATTCAAGCCTTCACTCGCACCTGTTTTATACTCCTACCCTAGTATATCACAATACATATGTATTATGTATAGTATAATGTACCACAGTATGTTATGGTTACTTGATCAGATGTGCGCCTGTTATATGAAAGACTAAAAACATGGATTTACGCACATTTATATACTGTATGTTATCTCAGGTTTATGATGCATGTTTTAGATAAGAATACAGTACTTAAATCATGGTAATTTATATTGTAATACCTCAATGATTTATTATCAGCACCATCTATTGTTCATACTTAAAATGATTAACTTCTATATGTACTCACAATTAACAGTGCACGTTCTACAAGAAAATCCAAAAGCATATCCAATGAATTTCAAAAGTTAACTATATAGCACAGCACTTTCATTAAAGTTTTTAAATTTTGTTTACCTGAAAACAAAATTAAAATGGTTTATCGTTACTAGAATGATCACTAGGGGGCGTTGACCAGCAATTGATATAATACTGTAAATCACGGTTACGTTTATGTGACATATCTAGTATATTATGTATACTCCACAGTGGGGCACATGAGTCCTAGAATATCCAGCCAGGGCACATAACTGCTATTGTAGTCTTGAGTAAAATGCAAATTAAAATTTGTTCTTTTATCCTGGTCTTTAAGAAAGTTTTGCCCTGATTGCTTTAATGTTTCCTAAAGAGCGACTAGAACATAATGAACCACAAGACATGTTTTTTTTTTTTAACCAACGTGGTCTTAATTCACATGTATAACTTTAAAGATATCCCCAAGGAGGTTAGACACCGCGGTACAGTTGGCGCATAATATGGTTATTGGGCTTGTCGCATCTTATTTGCAATTAGCATACAGCTGACACGCGAGTGCAGGAAGAACCTCCCGAAGTTATAACTCCATTTGTCTAACCTCCTTGTTTCAAGGGACCAGTGCTATAGACATTGTGTCATGCTACTTGTTGGGCTCCTGGTGTTATTTTAAGTACTCATGCTCCTCTTTCCAATCCTATAGTTTAACATGCATCATTTCACTGCCTGTAAAGCCTACATATATATATATATATATATATATATATATATATATATATATATATATATATATATATATATTGTTGATAATTGCCGGACTTTTAATGCCACCTGTTGAGGAGATGAATAATGACAGCCCTCATACAGAATGCCAGAGGAAAGATTTAGTGTCCTGGGGTTAAAATGAATATAAAGAAAGATAATTGTTAATTTCACAAGGAGAAATTGCTTAATACGCACAACTTTTATTGGTGCATATCTCTCATATACCGATACCTTGTGTAAAGGGATTTATTTCGAGTTTGAGTTCTAAGAGAAATATTCTTTATCAAGTGTATTCTAATACTCCATCCCTTTATCAGACCGAGATGAATCTGATTTATCTCCATGGTCAATGTAATTTAACGTCCGGTCCCAAGACAAAGTATTTATATGCATGTATATATATATATATATATATATATATATATATATATATATATATATATATATATATATATATAATATGTCACAGTTATTGTCACCAGGATATAGAAAGAAAAAAGAGAACCGATTATGTCTGCGATTTTTTTCACGCTCTCTGTGTTATAGTGAAGGTCAAGTATTTCGAGGTTTTGTTAGTTTAATACTCTACGATTATATGATATGTTCATGATTCAAAGTGATTTATATAAATGAATTCAAGATTTTCACATAGGTGAATCACTCTGCGTTTGTCTTTTAGCTGTTTATTCTCATGAGAGACTGACAAATTTCGGGATAATGAGATTTGAGTTTAATAAAATCAACTTATATCGAATGTATTAACCGTAAGGCATTAGAATGAAATTTTTGTATTTGTCAGATCTGTTGAACATAAGTATTTGTCTATTTGTAGTTCAATATTAATTGATCCCGTGTACAAAAGACCTTTGTATTTTAAAAAATATTGTTATTAATGTAGCCCTTTCCTTGGCTTAAGTATTTATGTGTGCTGAAACAGTTGGTCAGAGAGCCAGCCGTAAATTAATTATATAAATGGCCGCGAGGTGGCAGTATCTGTTCCTAGCGTGATGACACACCAAGAGCAAGTTTGATGGCTCTGTCAGCGTGAGGAATTAAGTCTTAACCACTGCATCGACTAGGCCAGTCTATTTAAATGTTACTTTATCTGTAGCTCCGTCCGTTCTTTTTGTTAAGCAGTTACATACATGCAAGATATATTGTTTTTCACATTTTTATTGTGACAGTATGTGCAGTATGTGCGTTCACGCACCACACCGAAAGTAGGTCACGGTGACCTCATTTGCTGATCTATGAATCTCTGGGCCAGTTAATCACAAGGAGTGAAAACCTGTTGAAGATGTTTTGACTGCCGATTTAAATAGCTTTTAACTTTAAAACCACTGAATCTATCCAGTGTTGTACAGTAAAATAATGTTAAAAACAGCAAAACCCGTTCAGATAAACATGAAAGCAAGGAGCATGCGCAGTAGCTAATTCGTAAGCGACTGGATGTTGCCATGAAATTCTCACATATACGTTTCGCATATGAGTTATACTTTGTATGTATATGCATTTCTATCAATATGAATTTCTCTGCGAAATTAAAAAAGCTATCATGGAAAAATCATTTTCTTATGTAGGTAAAGGACACAGGAGTGTACATTTAATATAGCCAGAATGGCCCGATTATATAACCGTGGTGCAACGAATTTGCATATATAGCCAAATCTGCTGTTACGAATGCTCTTTTTTCTACTTTTGTAAGTGTAGTTGTGTATGGCAAAAGAGTAAATAGCAGATTGGAAGTGGTGAATATGTTTGCTTCTGTGTATAGATACTGGAATCTATCGACGTATCTGGAATATATAGGGTCCGGCGGAGACCTTTACACATTGATACTTTTATTATTATCATTATATTTATTTGGCTTAAATGTACGAAATTGCTTGGGACATAACGTTAAATTTGGTCTCAAGTGCTCATCGTTGATATATGCACAAAGATAACCGAACAAATCGGAAGAAAATTAGCTCAGTTACGTTGCATGTGTGGTTGAAAAAATAATGAGCTGACGTGAAAATGATAATGAGCGGATGTTATTTTTCATATAATCAAATTGCTGATATGATATATTTTTTTGTGATGTTTCAGTTTAAGGTGCTCGTAAAGTTTATTCTTCCGAGAAATTTTAACGTTCATATTGAGTATTTGACAGGGAACCCACATGGATATATAACATATCCCTATAATATTGTAGTATACATATTCATTTTAGTTTTTGGCCTCCGCGATTTACCCTCTATTCAGTTTTCAAAGCAATGGTCACCCTTTGTCTCTATATATGTGAATATATATATATATATATATATATATATATATATATATATATATATATATATATATATGCATGTATGTATGTATATAAATATAAGTCTAGGGCTTAGACATGGGTCACGGAAGACCCTATCAATTTTTTGGTGCGGGTATATATAGATGAGGGGCGGATCTAGTCGGATTGTTTTGCCCTTGCGGAGGTATACCCTCTGCAGAGGTCCATGTTTATTTGATTATTCGGATACTCCTGCAGCTTTGTCTATAAACTTTCTGTAAACCCGGTTAGTAGTTCAGTGTAACCAGTTTTAATATAGGACACAATATTAGGAACGTTTCACTTGTGCTGCCTGTATATGGGCATCAACCTTATGCACGGGACCTTATATTCATCGCGTCGTGTTAATGGTGCCTTTGTCAGTTAGGTCAGTGTTCTTGCGCATACATATAATTTAAGGGTTTGACACCGTATATTAAGCTCTGTTTCATTTCATATATAATCATTTTTCATGAGCATTTATAAAGTTACAGATGTATGCCGCATTTCTCCGTAGAAACACCAGAAGACTATAACGGTGACCGTTTTGATCATACTTGTTTTACATATTTGTATGCCACCTTGTAAGTATACGGTCATTACCATATGGTAATCATTTAATTGTGATATAATCCATGAAATAAATAAAATGAGTTATCCATCATCAATTTGTGTTTGTTTTTTTTCCGACATTTTGTCATCAAGTGAGTATTTTTTTCAGTTGAACACAAGCTATTATAAATATAAGAAATATTCATGCACCATTAGTGGTACATCGATTAAATAATATTGTCTTGAGGCCTTTTGTATTTCCTTATATTATACCTAGATATAATCGAAGGCAAGTTTTATATTTTCATATGTGAGACCATTGTCCTCCGTTGCCCCCCCCCCCCCCTTCCCATCGTCAATATAAAACATGCTTTAGAATTTATAATTATATTATTACATTATAGCATTTATATTATTACAGGTGAACTTTAATATGAAATGTAACTATTGCTCCATTGGAAGCAGCACCTGCTAATGTGTGCATGTTTTCTAAAGCTTCCTTATTATGTAAATAGTGTAACAGGGCTTTCAGAATGGGGGGGGGGGGGGGGGGGGGATAAGCGCTTATGACTCGAAATTTCCGACTGTATGACCGAGAGGAATATATTCACTGAATATTGTCGGCTATCTCAAACAAACCATCCAGTCAGTTGTGTTAACACTGTACTGACAACTAACCCTTACATTTCACTTAATCATAATCATAAAATGAGAGATTTTAATTATAAAATGATACGATAATGACATTAAATACAAAAATGACGTAGTCTCACATATTATCTCCCACTGGGACGCACCAAACTCGGATGGAACTCTCCAACATTTTTGCTTGACCGTTGCTGACTTTTTAACATTTTCTTCCTGTTGGAAGCCCCGATTTTTATTCAAATATGAACATATAATATTTACACGTGCAGTATAAAGTGGATATGAGGTAAGTTTGAGGTAGCCAAGTTAGAAATGGCATAAGATATGCTGAATCACCGATTGTTTTTTTTTTTTTTTTTTTTTTTTATTATTTAAAATAAGTGACTTGTAATTATTCACAGCTATTTTTATCATCTGAGCTTTTAACCCTAAATGTAGAGAAAAAAAAACACGACATATTTAAGGGGGGGGGGAATGTGATTTGAGACCCACGGACAAAAACATAGGAATAATAGCACCAATTTTAACTTCATGTGAGCTGTAGGACGGCGAGACGAGCTGGACACCGCGGGGGAGGGTCTCTCTCTATGTCATCTGTGATTCTGGCCGGGGCTTGGCACAACAAGACGCAGCCGAGAGCCATCGGACACATGGGCAATTTGACAACGGTTATCGCCAGCCGATTCGATCTTTATTGTTCCCCAGTTGGAGGGCACTTCTCTCTGTCCACTAATTCTCCGCTATTACGGAACCCGCCCCTTCCTAGAAGTTGCCCCGAGTAGCTAATTTCTGCCAGCGCGGGAAGATGTCATCTTGCCGTAAAGCGGTCGTTTGCCGCGCGCGCGACCTCCCGCCGATGGTGTGAAATTAATAGCCTCCCTCTGCCACTTCAAGGAGTTTCTGCAAGCGCTCGCCCAGATTTGTATACTTACTAATTGATTAATTTGGATGCTTTCAGGAGTATTTTAGACAAAGATTAAAACCAGGCTCCCAGCAAGGAGTTACAAACTGTGAACCACAAACATCCTAGTCTTCTTCAAAGGCAGGTAGGATTCCCGTTTGTAGCATGCATTCGTTTACTTTGAATCAACAAAAATTAATAAGATGTTAAATGCAATTTGTAACATTAAATTACAATGTTTACTCTATTTTAAACGATAATTTTATATTAAATTTACAAATATCATAATTGTGTGTCATATATAATAATATAATGGTATATTCTATTTGCTGCCCCGTTCTATAATACATTTCGGTCATATATACATGACCGGAAGAAATCTTGAAGAGCACCCGCTTTACAGTGCAGCACATACACATATTTCCGGATTTGACTATCGGAAGAAATAGTAATATTTTGCGATTATTTGCCCTCCTTTGCCGATCACATATTGATACCAGCAGGGCTAATTTGGGGGAAACGGTAACATCTATTAACGGCAAGTGTTTATCAATAAAATATTATTATAAATGGAGAGTAAAATTTATTTAGTAACCGTAGTTAAGCAGTAATACAAACACATAACATAGTTGAAACCAACAAAAGGCTTGTTACAACTGCCCATGGTTTAATCTGAAGTGTTTTGACATACTTTCACTTTTAAAATCCCCTTCATATTCTTTAAATTTCCTTTAAATACAGATTTTGCATGAATACTTACTTTGGTGTACCACTTTATGAAGACTGAAAGTATTTTTTTATATCGTACATTGCGAAACTGCCAAAAAGATCGATACTAGTATATCGAGTATCAATTCTTGTCAGAGCCATTGATAATCACACCATGCAGTCTTTATGTATTGGTTAATTTAAAATTGATCGCGCAAGTCCTTCTTTCAGGCGTCATATGCCTCGCTTTGTTCTTAACTGGTGTATTGTAAAAAAAAAAAAAAAAAAAAAAAAAAAACAGGATGGCACTCTGTAGAGCACCCCCCCCCCCCCCCCCCCAACCTCGAAAAGGCAAACTCATCCCACTCGATCGGTCCCTTCATCCGTAAAAAAAATGCATTAATCAAATGTGTCCTGGCAGTGTTAAGTCTCTGCCAAGTTTTGTGGAAATCTTCTCCCGCAGTAGTTCCTGTGCAATCATACAAATTAAACCGACAAACAACAAACAAACAAATACGGGTCAAAAACATAACCGGAATCCCTTACCATATCATCTGACCATGCAGGCAAAGTAAAAACTATAAATATAACAAGCAGAAGTAAATCTTTAATGTACAGGCCAAGAGAGTAAAAAAAATTTTTTTAAAAATAAAAGAAAGATGATACACTGAAGATAAATTCTTCACAAAGCAGCCCGGGGCATGTTTATTGGTGGAAGGTACACGGGTGTCAGTGTTATTATTCTTCTGCACAACTGATGACGTCATTATGACTATAAGATAAACGATATGGAGCCCCCACTAATAACTCTGTTATGTCCTAAGGTCAAGGACACGTTCCAGCTGCCCTCATGTTATCGTACAACACGGAAATTCCAGGGTTTGACATTTCTCACAGGACGGGAAAGTATTATATACTCGATCAGGGGCTGCTGAGGCCAAGAACTATCTTGTCCGTACAGGAAACCTAGTAGCCCTTAAAGTTATTTTTTATATATTAATTTATAAATTGAAACATTTAAGACACATTTTAATTTGGCAGTTCTGTTTGATCACCTGACATCGGTTATTAATATGGATTAACCCTCATGCATTAATTAGGATATTGAGAACAGTTGTTAAATGTCAGGTACTCACTGCACGACGTAAGTTTCTTATAAGTGAACACAAAAATAAATTGAGAAACATGCATGATTTCTTACAGGGAAGATGTCTCATAATACACACAAATCTTTCGATTGCAGGATTCTCTCACATGCAGCCCAATAACGGATCCTCATACTGGCCAAGCCCATCGGCAGATGGGCCAGATCATCAAACGGGCTCCAACATATATATACAGTCGAATATGCCTATAATGCGAACGTAAAACTAATAGCCAGTTGCTCGAATTTTACAGGTGGTCGCATTAATGTCCCTAATTAAAGATATTTTCTTGTGCTATCAGTTAATTCTGGCCGAACACAAAAGTTTCCCAGCGAAACAACCCTTCGGTTTACAGACACGGTGTCTTTCTTGTTTCACCTGTATTATGTCGTTTTGATTTTGTGTGTTGATGAAAACAATCGAAGTGTGTATGTTTCCTTTGAGACCTCATGATGCATGGCCGAAGGTTCAATATTGCGCATGCGCAGAAACATGAAATCGAGGAAGGAAGATATTTTGCTTATGAATAACAAATAAATTGCATGTATACATGCTTTTTTACTGTTGGTCGCCATCTAGTATGAACTATGGTAGTATGCGGTGCAGCACGCGCTCGGTGCTAGTTTATTTCTATTCTGCGTAGTCTATAAGTGCATGTAAGAATTTGGTTTCACAATGAAATCTACTTATATACTTCCATGCAGGGAAGAACACTGAATTTTATGTATATCGAATATGTCTAGTTTGGGCACCTTGGATGTCAAGCCCTGAAATTTATAACTATTATTTACCTTTTTAAGTTTTGAACCCCATATCCTTTACTTATTTTTATGTGCATGCATGGTAATTCTTAGTATATATACCTTAATTGTGTTTCTCTGTAATTTTGTCATTCCTCAAGATATATATCTAAATTTCCGGGGTTCCATTTATAGAGAATTTACTTTTATAAATTAACAGGGCAAAGTGTGTGTGCGGTCATGGGCATGCATAAGGACCCTTATATATACCACTATATTTCTTGAATGTTCGAAAGATCTTTATTCTAATTAACCTATAGAATTTATATATTCGAAGGTAAAGAAAACAGTCTAAACTGAATATGTAATTTATATATATATATATATATATATATATATATATATATATATATATATATATATATATGGGACATATGTATATGTAGGAGTGCTATTTCATTTTGCAATATCCGGTATTGGGTGGGGTGGAGGGGGGGGGGGATTGGAAGAAGGCGCGACTCCCCTACCCCGATGCACCTAGTTAAACGGAGTAATACCATGCATACTTAACACAAATTTAGAATCCATTAAAATTGAATGAACTATTTATTATCTATATATGCCTTGGTTAAAAAGGTCTCAAAAAGGGTAAAGTATATCATATTAATTGTATCATATATTCCCGAGACACGTTTATGCATATAACAGATGAGAATAAATAGCAGGGAATAAAACCTATATAGGGACATAAGTTTTTGGTCATTTATTTTCAACTGCAAAGCCCTGATGCAGCTTGCAATGCAACTTGCACGGCCTGAGTCGCAAACTCAAAGCTCGGTCTTAACGGAGGCACCGTTACCTGTGCAACAAATCTCCGAATCACAGTCTCCAATTCGAAGCTCCCATGCACCCAATTTTATTATAATAGATACATATTTAATTAATTACTCAATTGAATCAAAGGGACAACTGCATAAATTGCTAAATAAATGTGTCCATTTTTGGGTCGTTGAACATATAATCCTTTGTGTGTGTGTGTGTGTTTTTTGGCCTTATAGGGCTATTAGTGATGTGCCAGTAAATTGATTTTATCGCTGATTGGTCGTTTTCTTTCACAATCTATAAAGTTTATTGTATTTTTGCATAATCGATCACTAACGATAATGTTTTTACATCCGAATAGTCATATTTTCCAGATAAAATTTTATTCTAAGAAAGATACAAGAAAGACGATTGCACAGCACTGAAACTGAACCTCGTGTTAACCCGGCCAAATTAACTGTTCCTTTTCTTTTCAGCGTAATGTAAAAATTGGACAATTTTCCAGAAAACCCTAAGCCTAGGGTTTCTATATAGGGTCAGTTTAAAAACCTTTTAAAAACCTTTAGAAAAACCTTTATTTATAACAGTGTGCATGCAGTGAACATGTGAAATCAGGAGAAATTAATTCCTAATTCACCTGGTAACTTCATGTATTTACTGCATGAAAGTTCTAAGAAATACATGTATTTCCTCAAATTCAGGGCCTCAAATTTCACACATATTATGAAAAGCATGGACGATCCGCTTCTGCATGTCGCACATTTATTTACTTACATCGTCAGAATTCATGCTATCATGTATATGTGGCCAATATATATAATAGCTGCATGTGCATCGTCATCATTATATATATACCTCTGCTGAATGCAATTAAGTTATATATATAGTATTTTTTTTTGTATAACTATTTTATAATATTATTAAAACAATAAAGTTGCACTTGACTGTGTACCACTGAAAAAAATTGACACCAAGCTTGATTCGACCAGCACTCCAGAAATGAAATGATTTAAACCTTTAAACTGTTAATTTTTCATGATTATAAAGACATTTTCTAACTTGATTTTTGAAACAAAAATGTTATTCTGTCAACCAATATAAACAGGGTTTTTACGCATTAATTTGTAATTTTACCATAAATTCTGTAACTTATTGTATTTCTCTCATTACAGCAACAGGTTCAAATAATATTCTAATAAAAATATGCTTAGCTTTTACATGTCATAAAGCTGCATGTCAGCCGTATATATACGCTCACATGGTTTGCACTGAGGACATTCAACTCTTGTGCCCATATTATACACGTTATACCTGTTCAGGTATGGCAAAAGTATTCTCATTTCATTATTTAACACACAGTGCTGAATGAAGACATTATATATCTTCAAAGAAACTAGAAGGTTTTATGATCAAACTCGTGTCCACCGCATGTTGCCTTGGGTTTTTTTTTTCTGCATTAATATTCATAACATGTATATATAGGCCTAACAGATCGAGTGAAGTGACATCTCAGAAACAATTATATATTATCATTGTTTGTAGCAACTGCTTGGATCTGGAGTTATTAGTGTAATTACTTAATTGGAGACAACTATATCATACCTTTCCCAAGACCCCTCTGGTAACCCTTGATTTCAGGAAATACGTGTAATTCCGACTATTTTTCAGTAAATACATGAAGTCCCTGCATGGATGGATTAGGCATTGCATGCATGTATTTACTGAAAGTTTAAGTAAATATACGTGTATTCCCTGGTTTCACACATTCACTGTATATATATATATATATATATATATATATATATATATATATATATATATAAAGACATTTGTGAGTATATATATTTTTAATGCGGTGCAGATTTTTCAAACCGTTTATATATAATATATATATATATATATATATATGTATATATATATACATGTATATATACTAGTATGTGTCACGCGCCGTCGGTCGATCTGCATGGCTCATCGGCCGATGTATTTGCGCCAAATTTTAACGGTGCATGGAGCGACCGATGGGCTGACCCACGGATCGATATTGAAGTTCACACTGAACAAAAAGTATACACTATATCATGTATTTTTTTCTCATTTTTGTAATAATAAAATAGACAATAAGATAATGATAATAAAATGAAGATGTAACCTATATATATATATATATATATATATATATATATATATGTGAAATCAAAACTACTAAAGTGGCTGATGAATCATATCTTTAGATGATACAGAGTGCAGCTAAACTAAATTTTCCGTTTGTAATCAATGTTTATATGAAATTCTAAACATGTGCATCTGTAATTTCTCTTAGGTCTTTCTATAATATCATTATAATTTTCTGTTGAAATGCTTTTTTTACAATCTCTTTTATAGCTCAAGCTCCCTGTTTATCCAAGTAGCTGCTGTCCACATATGTACATATGTATAGTACATTGACACACGTTTCCTTAATATAAATATATTAAGTATTCATGAACCACAGATTACGTGTTTTAAGTCGTCTTATTTTTTTTTTTTATAAAATGCTCTTATCAGATGAATAAGCAGCGAGTCAAATGTCAATTTTAATACTAAAATAACAATGCCACCCCCCTTCCATCCCCACTATAATGACTATTATACTCCCCCAAAGAAATTCATATATTATGTCAAAGATCTTGTTCAGTTTATCAAACCAACTAGCTTTTGATATTATCAAATATAGACTGAAATATTTATTGAACTCTAAACTTTTATCTTAATAGGTATAACTGAAAATCGGACATGAAAACATTTTGATTGTTTGTTCTGGAGCATGAATATCTTTATGAATATCTTTACACTGAACTTCTCTGAGCATCTTCTTAGAGAATACATAAAGAATTTAGACATGCCTTCCGGAAACTATCATTAAATAATTCCGATCATTTAAATGTCCCTTATTTTTTGTAAATATTTATAAGTTTTATATAAGCAGCAGTTTTTGTAGGAGAAATATAGATGGTGGTGCATGAATATAGCTAACAGCGCAAAGGGGTTTCATTACATATTATAGGTCCTATTAAACCCTATAATCAATCACAAGGTTAGAAGGTTAGCACTTAAAAAATAAAATATTGCGTCTTTTGATTGTACTTTTTTCACGGAAGTAATGGAATATGAAATGGACAGATGGGTCAGATCGACCGATGGAGCTTGACATATGGACATACTAGTATGCAGCGATATATATATATATATATATATATATATATATATATATATATATATATATATTACATCCAAAAACGCGTATGAAAGAACTTAAAATTAAGGACACACATCACCACCATTGCGGGATGCCAGTCGCGGAACAGTACAAAGAGGCAACCGCCATTTACAGTATATAATGGAGTATACCATGTGATCAAACGAGGCGAGGTCCCGCGCGCCAGAGAGAACCTAACATCAAATCATTTGAGTCAATTATTGATTAAAAATTAACAGTTAAACAAAACGAGGACTTTGATCTTTATGCTCACGAAGCTGTAATAATGACCTCAAAGGCCCGGGCGTCCTGTCGTTATAGCTGGAGGTCACACGGGAGCAGGGTTCACACCCTTTTACCCCGCCCTGAGTCCACGCAGTGTTAATTAATAAATGACTATATAACGTATAGCTGTTATGAAGGTGATCTCTCCAGGTAGCCTGATATAATTAACTTATAAGGCATTACAATGACTATTGTCTTAACGAAGTACTGCGGTTCTTACTCATATTTTAGGAATCCGGTGTACAATAAAACAAAGGTTTTGGTGATACACCATGGTCGTTTGTTTTTAATATAATCATTTCTTTTAAATACTTAAAATCATTTCTTAGAGTAAATAATAAATAAATGTTATATATGCAATATCAACTGTTCTTAATGGTTTCAAATAAGAATCTAGTGCAAAATTTAATTCTCCTTCATGTTCACAGAATATGTATATAATTTTCTCAAGTGAAAATATTGGTAAAAAAACTTTTAACAACTGCGTTGTGGCATCACTATTTGGACAAAAATTATTAAACAAAATAACTTTTGACTAAAGGGCAATATATATATATATATATATATATATATATATATATATATATATATATATATATATATATATATATATATATGTGTCAAGGCCCAGATCCCGAACTGGACCAATCGGCGATTGGTCCAGACCAGATCCCCATCAGGATTTGGTCCGGCCTAAACCCCGATCGGGATCTGGTCCAGCCCTTGTCCAGACCAGATCCTGATCGGGGTTAAGGCCAGACCAAATCCCGATCGGGATTAAGTCTGGCCTAAACCCTGATCGGGATCTGGTCTGGACCAGTTCCTGATTGAGATTCCATGGAAGACTAGAGCAGGCTTTTGGCTAAACATTATATTCCATAAGGTTAAGACATGAAAATAATAAACCAAGTTGTGTATAATATAATTTTATATATATTAATATATGCAATAAAAACTTGAATATATACATATATTTAGTTGAAAATGTTGATGAGAGAAGTTATAAATTGTTGGTTATCATTAAATCAGGATTTTTCATTTGAATGTTAGCTGTTTAATTATGAGTTGATACAAGTTAAGAATATCCATATTTGAAAACTGGGGACTGAAAACTTCATATGATACTTAACTTCTTATATATGTCATCCATCTAATAATTTATTCTACCTACAAAATGCATCAAATATATACACTTATTTACACAGTGTTATATAATTGTTATAATAATGTTTCAATTGTTATATAAAAAATTGAATTAACAATCTGATGAAAATACTGGTAATAATAATTCAACTTGAAAAATAATACAAGGACTTGAAAAATAATTACAATTAATATAATCATTCAATTAATTCAAACCTAAATATTAATTAAGTTATTAAGACAGAATAATTAACACTAACTACAAATTAAATTAACATTTGTCATTACTTATTAAGTTATAATTTCAGACATCCTGTCAGGGATATAGGCATGCTCTGAATCTAGGTCTGGGCTGACCTGAACTTTGATAAGTTCAAACATGCAGGAACTCATTCTCTTTCCTAAAAGTTAATGATCGGAGTTTAGGCCGGACCAAATCCTGATCGGCATCTGGTCCTGACCAATCGGGATTTGATCGGGATCTGGGCCTTGACATATCACCTTTTCTTATATCACCTTTTCTGCATATCCAGTAATGAAATTACCACGGAAATGGGGCCCTGCATGATATTTCTAAATTTTATGTGTGCATAATTGATATATATTTTGTTCATTTATCAAGTAAAATATATTTCTTTTTTTTATATCTAGTCATTGCAATAAACGCGGAAATGACGCCCTATAAGAAGTGTGGGTTCATCCCTGGAATTCTCATGCTCTAAGATTTGACTTCAAATTGTTTTACCGCCTTTTTCGTAACAGTCAAATTATGGGCGGTTTACTTATTGAAAGTGTGCAAACAGGCACATCATGAGCATATTATACTCATTAGTACGGAGACTGTATCAAGGTAAACCAGACAATATCCGACACAGCGGGTGACACGTTCATGTACGCACCTGACCGAATCAGGTGGAGGGCTGTACCCGAACAATTAGAGACCTGTAAATATGTCGTCTGCTTATCAAAGCTCCCGCCAAAAAAGGGACCTGCGACCTCCGAAGGTGAAATTAGCTAATTATCATGTTAGCATACGCTGACAATACGTGCATGACTTCCGTCCACTTGACCGTGCCCATGGGAGACTTTAGGATGACTCTTTGACGGGACTTTTTTCGTCGAGTGGGTAATTTTACTGCCATGAGCAGGGTGGGTCGCGGAGAGGGATCCGCGTGGGCTGACATTGAGCCTGATCAATTGATGAGATAGGGGGTCAGTTTTACAAAACAATAGTCAAAGGCACCCTTCCTACATGCAAGTAGTAGGCAGTCCTCCACTTGTGGTATGGCATGAGACATGCATTGGTGTGTAAGGGTCTGTAAGCAGCTCTCTCGATGTTAGAGATAGTAGTGTTTGGTACATCACTGTTTTCTCTGTGGCCGCCGTGTCACTGTAATGGCCCGTGATAATCGTATAATGATATGAGACATACAAGGTCTTACTGCCTCCGCTGACGCGGGTGCACACGACATGCCAAGCAAAGTTGTTGCATCTGGTTTCAAAACGGGTTTAAATGTGGACATATTATCATACCGATTTACTGATTAAGGCACACATTTTACTAATAAATATTGACGTACACTTGTTGCACAATGTGTATACAATGTAAGAATATATATATATATATATATATATATATATATTATCAGCATTGTAACATATTACAGGTATAGCATGTTAATTTCAAATGTAGAGAATCACGAAATAATAAACCATGGAATTTCACACCGAACTCACAATAATATATACATGCCGTTTTTTTCTCACAAAAATATTTTAATATTTTAACAATATATAAATGTGGTTGCTAAGTAGATTCAAATGCGTTCAGCAAGCTAACGTTTACCAATATTGGTGTAATTCTGTGATGCGGAGGACCATCGATCGATATTCATTAATTGGATTGATAAATCATGAATTTATGTAAAAATATTGACATTGAATCGCAGTGTATCCCTACAGCTGGATTATTAGATAAATCACAGTATCACTAAAGTAATCAAATTCCACAAAAAAAGGAAAACCAATGAAACATCATAATCTTATAATGAGGCATGCATGCTGATAAATACACGGGTTAATATGCATGCTTTGAAAGAGTTAGGTATACAAATTTTTAATAATACCGCATTGGTATATACATAGAGGCGAACTAAATTAATATGCAGTCTGCTATTTACATTAAGGATACAAACAACTCTTTTCTTAAAGATCAGTATATAACAAACTTAAATTATATTTTAATCCCAGAGCGCATCCCGAAAACAACAAATACTATAGTTATTTAGTTGCGGAAGCACATTATAATGTATCATATATATATATACTTTTCTTCCGACAATACACAAACCCTATTCTTTGAACTCAGTTTACATGGATCAAAATATCAAATGGCTCTCATGTGAATTAACTTTATTTATTTGTTTTACTGTCTCATGAATATATAAACATTGAAGGTATTGCTGACAGTTTATTTTATTTATACTCATTTTTTACTGGATCGGTTTTTAAATTATGCTCCGAATTTTCATAATGTTCACATGACCGACTAATTGAAGAATATTTTCCAAATAAGAACAATATCAAATTGGTGTGACGCTAAGGAGAATGAATTTCTGTGAATGAAAAAAATAAAAGGAGAGTATCTATTCATATTTATTATACACAGAACAAATTTAAAAATCCAACATAATTACATGAGTGGTTTGGTAAAAGTGTGATGGGTTTTCCTGCCTCCCTCCCTATACACGTCTCTCTCTCTTTCTCTAGGGCCTTTATACTGCATGTATATATGTATTTGCGGTTTTCTTTCGGGGCCATGTTCTCACTGCATGTGCATGGCGTTAAATGTAACAGCAGAGCAGGGGAATTCATTTTTCCATCACGAAGCAGGAGAAATAGATGAATAATACTTAGGAATTTTAAGAAACGTGGCCCAAACTGACCGATGGAAATACAGATGTTGGAAGGAAACCCCTGAAACCGTTTTATACATGCAGGGTCACATATAACTCTGCATAAAGGGCAGGAATAGCATTAAACGCAGTGGCACATTGGATTTTACATAATTTTCAGTTATGTTGTTAAGTCATGCCGGTATCACACCCGGCAAGCCAGGTCCTGTGAGTTGTGTCAAACAGTTCAACGTCAGCTGGGCATAATGGCGGACAGCAGGAGTCCTACAGGTATCAACCTTACGTGGAAGATTAAAATCCCAACATGATGTTAACAAAATAAAAAGATTAACGCAAATCCTCTTGACACAAGTTGATTTGTTGGCATACAGCACTTGTCTACATAATGCTGTGGTTGCGAACTTAGCAACCTATCAGATTTTCTTGACCACCCATCACTTAAGCCTGACCGCCTGTCGTCTGCTTTACAGATGAAGCCGCCAACCAGCAGGGGGCAGGGCCAGCGCCGATCCGCGCAGCTGATTGGTCAATTGGATGGATCAATGAGAACGGCTCAAGCGGAATGCTTAAGTTCAGGGTATTAAATTGCCTGGGAATAAAACAATTGGCAAAAGGGCGTGATCTGTAATAGGAGAGTTCAGGAGGGTATCTAAGAGTGACCCAGCCTGGACATTCATTACATTTTGTAACGTTGACGGCGAGTAAGGGCACACATTTCTCCATCGATCCAAGCCCGGCTGTGTAAAAAGACTCATCTGGTCCCAGCCTTCTGGTCACAACTTTTATAGATAATGGAAATTTGAAGGACTGCAACTGAATTTGGTGATTTTGCTATTTGATTCAATATATGTTCACATTCCAACTAGATTTCAGTGCATATAAATGGACTGTGAAGGCAACGCATAACAGAATGCAATGATAGCACAGTGGTGTGATCTTAGCAAATTATAGAAGAAGTCTGACGATCAAGTTTATCTAATTTGAAATATTTAATAGGGACTTAAATTTCGCCTAACCATGGAACCTATGGACGTGAGCTCAAGCGGGGGAGAGGAGAGTTTCAGTTCTATGGACGATACGTCCAGTCTGGGAGTAACAGTAATTAAGGTAAGAACATAATATTTTACTTTTAATTTACCATGGCTTTTTAAATTTTTATTGTTAAGTTTTAATTTATTTTGCAACATTATATAATGCATTACTGAAAAATGTCCAGTCCATTTTGCACATACGTTCGCGAATCCCATGCACGCATTTACGTAGATATGAATTTCCGACACCGCTAAATACAGGTATTAAGGTTAAGATACGTGTATGTGTCCATATAAAAACGACATCTTGATATATTATGATTTTATAATACGCTAATTATCAGATCATGTGAAACATATTGAACAAATAATTCGGGCATCCCTCACTTATTTATTAATTGTTAACATCCTATCCTCCCTCATTCCTTCTGACTATCTCCTTCTTTCCCAGGGACCATCCGTTATCCCTGTCTAGCTGTCTCTCTCCTTACCTCTCACAGTTTATAAGTACGGTTTGTCCCCGCTCAATACATTCACGCACGGACTTCTGTTATATTCATAATTGCCTCACTGGTTGATTCATAACTTCACACATGTTTCAAGCTTTACCTGGAATAGATCGAAATATTTATTCAACTATGACTCCTGTAACGATAAATTATTAATAACTACCAAAAACCGCTAATGTCACTATTGCCACGCAAGCATTCAGTTGACAGCATATGTTCCCCAGAGGCCCGAACACATAATCCATGTGTATATGAATAAAGTATGCGCGTGCTTCACCTTTTCTATAACTGTCATTTAGAGGTACTCGCTGTGCCCTTCAATACTGTGGACCTGTGCCCGCCAACCGGAACACCTTTTATGCGCATGCTTTGTTCAGCAAGTCGTTGCCCGACTCATCCCAATTATCAAATATCAGAGTCAGCATATCTCGTATCGCGAGACCATCCAACCGACTTTTTATATGTAGAGCCTTTCGATTTGCCAACAGTGATCATTTTAGCATAAATAATAAAGTAGTATAGTTTTTTATGAGGATATAACAAATAAAACAGTGCCCTAAACCCACGGGATTTCAAGTTTCGGTTACTTCAGTTCATTTGAGGAACACTCCGATACACACTACTTGATAAGACAGTCATCAATATTTAATTATATTTTTTTTATACGGCATTTCACATATTTCACCTAAGATAATTAACCTACAGAGATAAAAGCACTCTTTCTGTGATATATTCTGTAATTCATATCATATACATAAATTGTTTGGTTCTATTATTAAATGGTCTATAATATAAATATATATATTAGTTTGCTCTATTTTAAATTTTTTTATAAAAAAGTGTTACTTATCAATACTAGTTCGGCAAATATTCAATAATGAAACAGTTATAATTGAAATCTTATATTTAATTCATTTATGTATCTATATAATTAGGATAGGTCTTTATCACATCAGATGCAACGTAGGCCTATATATATATATATATATATTTATAATAATAATTAATAAGTTATTATTATTATTAAATAACATTCATTTATCCAGGTGGATATTTGGTGGATATAATGGGTGGATAATTCCAGCTTGGAGAAACGATATCACACCATGCAAAACTCGATATTACAATTATAAACATGGATGAGCTCTTTTAACTCTTGTATAGTTTTACGTAAAATCATTGCTTAATTTCAATGTATATTATTATATATTGCAAAAAAATTTATGTACGTTTAACTTATTCTTTCGAATTCTTCACTACATGAATCAGCATATTCAACTTAAAATATACACTCTCCTTACACACCTTTATTTTTTTTAATCTTTCACTATTATACAATGTTTGATAAATACCCAATTCGTTAATTTCGAATGACGTCTTAACATTAAATAGGCCTAAATATTTATTATGACGTATTTATTTTTACAACATATAATTATCTTTAAATTCGTTATTAATGAACCTTTACAGTTTATGTACATATTAACTGAATTTTGTATCAGCTGAAAATATATACTGAAATTTACAACCTTTTTAGGATATATCCGATAGTAATATGTTTGCATGTATGAAAATGACATTCAGTTGATCATTTAGTCTTAGAGGGCGGGGTCCAACGTTATGAAAAGAATAAATCATAAACAAACCTGATAAAACAAATTCAATACTTCTGGCATTTGGTGCGTGTCCATTTTTTCACATTTCTGTTGCTTTTGTTAACTAATTTTATTGGGAAAAATATTTATTTTAGAAGGGGAAAGGCTTTTTACAGTGCCCTATACTTTAATGATGTAAACATATGTTCCTCCAATTTTCATGTTCTGTTGCTTTACTTATGTTTCGTGCACCAAATAACAAACTCATTTCAAAATCCTAAATATAAATCACCCGTGTACAGCTCTGTATACACCCTGTTCTATAGTGTTCACATATCGGAGGTAGCTAATTATATTGCCACCTCAAGATGTACAGCCATGAGCGGACTAATTCGCTGTCCACGGCACATCAGTTCGGCGGAGTAATCACATTACAGCCATATGCCGTTTTTCGCCATCAAAGGAAACCTTTGTATATCCCTTCAAACATGGTACAGACAGGACAGCTATATCGATAAGACTTCATTAAATGTTTTTTTTTCTAAAAAAATAATCATGCCTTCTTATTTTTTTATGTTTACAGTTAAATTAACACTTTCTACTCCACTTTTTGGATAGATCGCGTAAAAAAATTTAGCTACCAAGAGACTATAAAAAATATGTCCTATCTTAAAATTTCTAATCAATAACGATTACAAACGTATATGTATACATTAATGATATATAATCGAAACATATATATTCCGATATACAGCGCATCAGCTCATTCCTCCTTAGAATGTTTCTATAATGTTTCTTCATGATAAATAAAGTTTAATTATAGATAATTGAACAAAATTTTATACAAAAGGTTTAAGATTGAATCATAGTACATATTATGTCATAACCAGGCTAATCGGGCATTTGAAACTGGAATGTTTCAATTTGGAAATTTTTAAATTGCGACTAACTTATTAATTTGCTTGTTTATTTCCATACGAAAATAAATAGTAACATAGTGGAAAAACGAATAGCCTTATACTGTTTCTCATGTTCCACGGTTTAAATTAGTATTAAGAATTATTATCCAGCTCTAAAGCGGTCAGTCTCGGCTGACCAGAATATATGGCCACATGGGATATGTGGCGGCGGCCAAGCTGGGCGTGTTAAATCAATTTAAAAAATTAGGCGGGAAAGTGATAATTATCTGTAGGAAGCGCAAGATGACAAGATAAACGTGGAGCGACATGATCCCAGGAAGCTGAGAAAGGAGTGACAGGATTTAATCTCATTATCACCAAGTTTCTGGACATCATTGGTTGCGTAATCCGATTTTATCGCCCCTATCCCGCTCGTAAAGAAATTATCCAAAGGTAATTAAATCCCCATTTGTGGACGTTCAAAGTCGGTATGCGTAAGCAGAAACAGACGACGCGCGCGCGGCGGCGTACCCCGACCTCCCGCGAGGCCCTCCTCTGGTGTTGTTCTGACACGAATAAAATGTGTGTATAACATACATATGTCTGTGATCCGTCTTTGTCGCTACCCGCGGAATGTGCTGATCACCGGAGAGATTAGATTTGATACGTTACGTACTATGTTCAAACAAAACATATATGTTTTGATGCAACGCTTGCATGATAGCTTGAAAATTTAAAAGTGCTCTGGTCCTTCTCTCTCTCTCTCTCTCTCTCTCATATATATATATATATATATATATATATATATATATATATATATATATATATATATAAAATAAACTCTGAAGAAAAACAACACTGTTAATTCACAACAGTCTGTTTCACGGGATGCGACCCGATCATCAGGTGAATGTGGTTATATTTATATATATATATTATTCTCTTATTATGATTTTTAGGATACTTCGTATTATGGAATAATTTTGCTTGAAATACTGCATGTATATTATCTTAAGAATTATAACAATGAATTTTACTAGAATTTATAATTTTAAAATTAAAGCCATTTCCTTTTATATTGGAAGCCGCATTGTATTGATGCAACTGCCGTTCACAATAAGATATGTATGAACACAAAAGACTATGCTTTTGGTACATCCAAATTACATTTTTGTTATCATTCCATTAAAAAAGGAGCATAAAAAGCCATGGTATATATAGTAGTATAGTTGTAGCAGACCAGTTCAGTAGCAGCAGAAGAATGATATCTATTTTGAAGTAGTATAGATGTAAAACATTCGAAATCTTTATTATTATTATTATTATTATTATTATTATTATTATTATTATTATAATTATTATTATTATTATTCCAGCCTGAGGGAGAGCTATGTTTTGGGTGCGGTGAGTTGATTATGGAGCGTCACTTACTGAAGGTTAGCGGACGCACGTGGCATGTCGAGTGCCTGCGATGCTGCGTCTGTCAGACCAGCCTGGACAGGCAGAGTTCCTGCTTCATACGAAACGACAATGTCTACTGCCGGACAGACTACTCAAGGTACGCCATTCACTGACGAAATACGTCATAAAAGGTCATTAAGATGTCATCAAAGAAGTAATACATCATTAAAAAAGCCATCTGGATGTTATGAAAGACGTAGTTAAATAATTAATAATATTTAAAACGGTTTTCATTATTTCTTTGTTATAAGGTCTAAAGCGTATTTAAAATATATTATATTCCTTTACGGCATTAGGTCTGACGTGACCGGAAGCAATGAGAAAAACAATTTATCATAGCTACAGTTGTGCATGGGTCTAGCCCGACAGTTGAACTATTAATTATATTTCTTAACTATATAAGGATATCTAAATATTTCATTGATGGAAAGATAAGCTTGTATCCGGAGGAAGACTTTACGTTAGTTACAGGGACAGCTATTATCCCGTGAAAAATGTTGCAGATTATAGGATTTCAGAACTTTATTCCTGAAATTCTGTACTCCATTATTTCCTTTTATAGGAATTATTTCATGAACACGGCAAAAATAAATTCATTTTTTAAATGTGGTAATGCTATATACAAAGCACGGAAGCAGAGTTTAAATATACCGTGTAAAGTATAATCAATTTTAATCAATGAAATTAAACTGAAGGAATTGTTTAAACTCATATAAACCAGTTTCGTGAGAGAAACATCTAATACGATTCTTGGTCAGAGCCGAAGAGCATTGAGCAGCGGAAGTCCACGTCAGCGATTTGGCAGATAATGATCCTAGTTTCTAAGTGAATTCATATGTCCGTGGACAAAGGCAATTAGACAAATCGTCAGAATAGAGCTTGATTAGGAGACGCCAGAGTGGCAGCCCACCATCTCCGAGTGGCATTCCCTCTAGTTGCAGGAACTGTTATTAGGTTAATATCTGGAGTTTGCTGTGCGCCACACATATCGAATTTTATTGATGTTTGTGCTGCGCTCTTTCTTTTGGCGAACGAAGACACCCGCGCGCTAATCATAGGAAACCACAGATCAATACGCACTGCACCGCGGCCGGGTTACGCAATTACAATCCAATTTGTTCGCAACCAAATTTGCAATCGGCGCTCATTCACTGCCAGGATGAACAGCCAGGGATCATATCAAAAACACTATGTCATGCTCCGAGGTTCGTACAAGAATTTTAAATAGTCATCGCCTGGACTGTCAGATTCCCCGCTCCAGATATTCCTTTCAATTAAGATACTTTTGATTAGGGAAAATTATTTATGGAAATATTGACGGAATTATAAACGAGGCGGTAGAGCTATAAATCATATTTAGTCATTATTTAAGCTGAACTTGTTCCAATCAAACCAATATTTTGTATTTTTTATCCTGATATCCGATAGATTCATTTTTGCCCTTTTTTCACTACTTATAAATGGTCTAAAAAGATGACTCAAGAAAATATATGCCTAATCACTACATCAGTAACAATTGCATTTGCTGTACGCCTCTCGATATGTAAAAAATTCCATTTCTTTGAGCAATCTAGTTTTAACATTTACATATACCATGCGTCAGAGATGAAGTTTTTTTTTTCTTTTCCACCACTTTCGGATATAGATTTAGTCTTTATTGGATGTGACTTTTTATTTCCGCGTCCCTAATCATTAATATGAGAATAGTAAATATTCTATCCTATAGGCACAAATCCTTACCGTAAGGTAAATAACTGATTTAGGTATGTGAAAGTCACTGATCAATACCGTAAGGACAGTAAATGATTATCTCCAAATCATTATCATAAGTAAATTATCATTGTCATAAGTATTATCATGATAGATTAAGCGTAAGGAAATAAGAATTTTTCTGCTCGTCCGAACTTAGATAAGACGTGCATGTTTGGTTGATGTCATATGCTGTTTTTAAATAAAATAATAAAAAAAAAATAACAAATGAACATACGTCAGGAGTGAAATAGCTTTTTGCCCCCCCCCCCCCCTAAAAATATTTTGTGTTTTGCAATGATCAAACGATTATCAGATACAATTTCTGTATTATGTACTTTTAACATCTCTCAAGCTAAAAAATACATGTCGAATAAAATCACACTCATTCACAATTATGTTCGGTACGTTTAATTCCTCGCGAATTCTCCAAATTAATATACACTTGCGAATATGTACAAATTATTTTTTTTAACAGGGAATTCGGCACCAAATGCTCCAAATGCTACCGCAATATCTGCTCGACGGACTGGGTGCGGAGGGCTAAAGACCACGTGTACCATCTGGCCTGCTTCGCTTGTGATAGCTGTAAACGGCAACTGTCAACCGGAGAGGAGTTCGCGCTGCAGGACAACAGACTACTCTGTAAAACACATTATATAGAAGCCCTGGAAGGCGGGCCCGCCGGAGGTAAGTTTAATACATGATACTTTTCTTCTCTAACATAAACATATATATAATTAAAAACTGAAATGGAAGAAAATATTTGTATGCAAAATAAAATAGGAGCTGCACTTGAACTTATCTAAGATATATCAGGGTCACGTGTGATATCATAGGATAAATACGGGTGAATCAATTCTGTGAATATCCTGCATATATAAGTAAAAGGTATAAATTATATATAAAATACAGTTATTTTCCGAGCCAGTAACTAAATTTAACATATCAAAGTATTTGCATCAAATTTTGTTAGGAAGAAGGCGGTGTTATCAAACGTTTTCTCTTAATTTTTTTATATATATTCACTAAGTATATGGAAATGTTCCAAGCAAGATCTAAGGAAATATAAAATACCAGCATGCAGTTACGTTATATCACCCTCTCACGTTCCTGTTAAAAGATGGAGGCATACAGTCTCTCTCTCTCTCTCTCTCTCCTTCTCTCTCTCTTTCTCTCTCTCTCTTATGTCGATGGAGCATAAAACCAAGGAGAGCTAAAGCAAAGTATTCTTTAACGGATACAGAAGGGTCGTCAGCTGATTCTAGGCGTGCTCCAGGTCCGTTTTTACCGCTCTATTCCTATCTTATTTACCCCATATGACCGCACAATGGAATATTTGGAGCGTGGGCATTACTATGCAGGTACGCTCATATCTCATTAACGCTCGTATTCAGCTTCCGCAGCCCCATCCCAGCCTTGTCTCCGGTTGCTGAAGCTCCGGCTCAGCCTCCCGACCATCATATGAGAGGATGTTTTGGGTGTTCCCGGGCGGCCTCTGTAGGGACCATGAATTGCCCTGTAATGGAATTTGTCGCCATACAATCGCCAATTGACTGTCATAACGCACACAGAATACTGTGACGAGATTCGAATTGAATCGGGAAATGTTGCTGATTGATTTTTCGTCTCTGGTGCCGAGTGGCTCGAATGTCAACCTCGCTCGCCGACTAATCTAATTGTCTTACTTGGCACAGAGGATGACTCTCTACACGGGGCCCCGGTTAGGGCTGTCTTCTCCCTTGGCAGGATGTATCAGACGTGTTCGTATGGGGCCCAGTTTCAAGCTTACATGTCGAATAACTCCGATGATTAAAATCCCATAACCTTTCAAATGGTTCAGTGACTTTAACTGACTGCAAAATTCTAAGCCTGATCTATACAAACTAGGCAGCCTATAAAAAATAACAGCCGACTACAGCAGTCATGGCTGGCCTTATATGTTTGTGCTTGTGCCTTCATGTAAGTCTGGCTAATTTGTTATTGATTATTCGTTTGGCTTTTTAAAAATCGTTTATTTTTTATGAGCATCGTGGCTATGGTATACGATCAATGATCCGTAATGTTTAATCTTGACCAGGATTTCTACAGAAAAATAGTTTATACTGAAACAGGTATAATGGTTAAATATGTATTAATAAAATATATAAATAATCAAATTAATACATATTTTTTTAATATATAGACAAAATAAATGAATATAATGGGAAACAAATCACATGATTTCTGTTGATTTACTTCCTGATTGTATTTAATATTATAATTCTGTTTGAGGCGGAAGCAATGTTAAACAAGAACGACACTTATTTAATTGTGTTACATTATAACAATAAAACTATACCGTCCTGTAATATGAACTAAAACAGGCAACATTGTGGTTTTCTAATTACAATTATAAGAACAATTATAAGAAACTAAAGATCGATACATGAAAATAAGTAAATGAATACAAATATATATATATATATATATATATATATATATATATGAGAGAGACAGACAGACAGACAGACAGAGAGAAAGCGATTATGCGTATTCACAGTGTTCCCCAAAATGTTTTTACAGTATGGTATTTTGGCATAGGAGTTACAAAGTATATCATAAAGATAAAAAAAAGACAATATAAATGGTAGTGCCACTGTTAGATGAATGAACAAATGCCCTGAAACGTAGCTCTAATCACAGTGAGGGCTGCGGGATAAAAACCGGGGTGTCTGTGAACAGAGAGCCAGACACAGTGTCCAGATGTATCCGCTGATTGTGTCATGGAACCGCTCGCCTTCCCAAATAATTCAATTAACTCCGGGGCCAAAGTTTCAAGGTGCCGGTTTTAATAAATCAATAAAATCATCAATATACAATTGTCTACAATTGTCTGTCAGATGGTAGACCTCGTGTGACTTACAAGTCTGTTTGTGATGTGATCAGCTGAGAGTTTGTCGGTTAACGCGGCCTATATGAAAGGTTCTGCCAAAGACCAAGCATATAAACGCAAAAGGTGAACGGTTTATATCCCGGGCTAAATCGTAAAGTTACTCTATGTACCGGGGTTCTAGGGTTCTACATAAAACAGCGACCTTCCCTGAAACCTTAGAGTAAGAGGTCTGTACACCACGACATATAAACCCTATTTCTCACATTGCTTTCTTTTTATTACGGCTATTTTGAAATCAATTTTTTGGTAGCCTTTACCTTTTTATTATTATTTTTTTAACATGCGGAACGTTATTATTATTATTATTATTATTATTTTATTATTATTATTATTATTATTATTATTATTATTATTATTATTATTATTATTGAGGAAGCTTTATTATATTTACTTAAAGACACAAACATCATAAGAGTGCAACAAATTAAGGATAAAATGTATTTAAGTGTAAAACTTACAAGTGTAAAATTTTACAAACGACAGTAAGTTACACCAAGATGAGCAACAACAAAGTAACAAAATGGTATTCAGTTTTTCTATACTGTACATTTACATAATTATAAATAAGCTGATTGGAAAGCTGATTGATAAAGAATATAAACTTCAGTTAATATTTTCACACTGTGGTGTGTTGTGTATCGAGACTGTCCAGATGAATATGGTATCAAAATGATCACGATTAACGAGAATTGCGATTATCTCGAACATAGAGGCTGGCGAGATTATAGATCTTTTCGAGACTACCTCGAATAATGGGACGTTTGAGATTATCATTGTAATCTAAATTACCTCAAATGTAGAGACGTGAGGTTATCTTAGGTTTTCATTTTATGGATTTTTTTTTCTTATTTTAAAAAGACCCACAATAAATGGTATAGGTAATATACATAATCCCTCCAAGGAGTATCTATGAACATAGGCCAACGAGGTCAAAGTCTCACAACAAATCCAAGATATATTTAGTATTCCGCCCGTGAAGTCTGACGTCTTTGATATTTCAGACTCCGACTCTTCTGCAGATTCGGACAATCAACAGAAACAAAAGGCGAAGAGGGTCCGGACAACGTTCACTGAGGAGCAGCTACAAGTCCTGCAGGCCAACTTCCAGCTCGACTCCAACCCCGACGGCCAAGATCTGGAGAGGATAGCGCAGATCACAGGACTCAGTAAACGCGTGACGCAAGTGTGGTTCCAGAACTCACGTGCCCGCCAAAAGAAACACCAACAACAGCAACAGAAACAGCCTAACGGAAGTTGTAATAATAATAACAATAACCGGCAGCCCCACTCGCCAAGTTCAATCAACGGAGGTCTACAGACGATGAACGGCACCCCTGAACCAGGTATATATCATTATTGCATAATTAATTTCTTACCATTTTCCCATTCAGGCTCCAGGCACATGTTTTCAGGCGTTGGACATTTATCTAATCCAGCGAAATATAATGTTTCTTTGTTTTATCATCGTTTAATATTTTTTTTAACTTTAATTATCGTTTAATTTTTTTCCATTTGATGCCAAACAATGACTGTTTATTTTTTTTTAATCTCGCGTGAAACTATATAAGCCTGAAACTTAACAGAAAATCTGTTGTCTCATAAATAAAGCTTTATCAATTGTGTGATTTCTTAAATGTGCGTCGTTTTTGCATATTTTTTGGTATCAATAAAATAAAGCAGTATATGTTGATAATATCATTATAGTTTTGTCTATCATATAGGTGGCGTCAATACATAACGCATGTCATCATAGATAACAGGAGGCGAACGGTGTAGGCGTCATCTAAGAAGTTCCCGAAACTACTGGGACTTTTTATTGAAATATTTAATGTGGGTTTTCATGAATGGGTGGAACTATATGTGACAGCAAACCAATTAAGGGACATTAAAACTTTAAAGGAAAGGTCTCTGATTTGTGGAGCTTTTTTTTATAAATGTGTGTATTACCGTGGAGTATTCCTATATCTTATTTGTGTTTGTTGCAGTTTGGCACACCGGAATGGGTCAGTCACCGGAAACGCTCATCTTTGCCAGTTGACAGACTTCCGGTCATACCGAGCTACAGGAGACAGTTCGGCACTGCGACATCGCTTCTACGATGAATGCTCGATTCTCTGTGTGTGCCGCTAAAAAGATGTAGTCGTGACGTAAGCGATTGACACAAACATCAACCAGTCAGATTTCAGAGTTGCCCGCCATGGGTGAAAAAATGTAGCCAACCATGCAGGATCTTTTCGTGGCATGCGCCATGGTTACTGTTGCCATGGAATCATGCTCTTGGTTCCTATCTCTGTGGAACGGTCATATGTCGCCACATGTTATTATGACCTGTTTCACTGTTCATAAACTCTGATGGATTTCAAGAACTTTGAAAAGGTTACCCTGACATCTGTTAAAAAACATTGTTGCTCAAGATTGTGGCATTAGCAAAAACCGTGACTAACTAACGGCTGTGCCCAACCTAACTTATACGGCGACACACGTTCGTTTGCTACAATATGATTGGCTGCAAGTTTCAACTGGCTTTCTAGTCTGGCCAAGACGATGAGCTGATGTCAGTGCTTTTTCTTGCTCTACGACTGAATGATTTGATCAGCTTCATTGACACTATGAACAAGAGAAGCCACGTGATATGAGAACAGAGTGGTTACCGTGAGATTGTTTCTGTTACTCGGGCATTTGCGAATTGTATATACAGCTAGATCTGAAGCTTCTCTCATATAGACCTTAACCGTTTTCACTGTTACAAACTATTCAAATTGCTACTCTTTAGAGTCACATACGGGGTACTGGGTACACATGACAAAACTGCATTCACAAAATACAAATTACACATAAATCAAATGACACTAACTGCACAGACGCACAAAAGGAAACAGCAAAACGTACAGACACAAACAGGGTATAAGGTACAAACGGAAGACAACTATTCACCAATCTCACAAAGTTGAAAACAAAACCACCCAGCGCAAAAGAGGTACATGGAATAGCGGACAATTTGTACATGAAAATTTACTCATACAGCGTATAAGGAGCACATAAAAAATACAGTCACAAACAGTGTTAAAAGCGGACATGAATATATTTACAGTCACACAACGTAAAGGGTGCAAACAGAAATTGAGAGTTCTTTATAGCGCACACGTTGCACATGGAAAACCTACATTCACGCACACATTTCAAAGTGCACACAACACACAGCATGGTATCCATGTATAGAAAAATTAGGGTCACTCTTAACTTGCAGACTGCACATTGACGGATACAGAGCCTCCTTGGTGCACATAGAAAGCTCTCAGTCACAAAAATATGATACAAGGTACACACTACAATCCTTAAGTCCCATTCAGTACACAAGGTGCACATCGAATAATTACATTCACATACACTGCATATAGGGTTGAACATAGAACTTTCAGTCAAATACCGCAAATGTTGCACAATGAAACTAACCAAGTGTACAGGCAGAGGTCTCCATCACACCACAGGCTAACAGGTGTATACAAGGTGAAACACAGTCAGATAAGGTTATATGAAACCAGGAACATGCATTTTAGAAGCTGGAATCATTATGTGTAAATAATAGTATGACATGAATATCACACATGAAAGAATTTTTAAATATATACCCCTTCTTGTTTATATGTACAACACTATAAAAGCAGATAATTTGTAAATACAATACTCAATTGAACTGCTGCAAGGTAACACTTCACAATGACAGTGTATATATTGTACATATTAATAAAACAATATCATGATGTACATGTCTTTTTTTTTGTTATTATTTAAATCAGATTTATATATGTTGTATTGTTTTAGTTCACATCGAATGAATTTTAACCTACCAAACACAACTTGACAAATTAAATAGAAGTTTTAGGTTAAAAATACAAAAGTTAAAAAAAAGCATTGCCGCCGAGTAGCATTTTTTACAACAGCAACACTACATATTCATTTGCTCAGAAACTTAAGTCCGCAGTCAATTTGTTTACCATTTGGATTTTCATTTTCCTCTCTTTTCCTCCTTTTCGCAGATTTACGCACTAAACCATAGCAGAATTGCCTCTACCCCAACGAATAATAAAATAATAACAAAGCCCAACACCCACGATGGCCTTTCTTTTATTATCGCGATTCCATATGGAACCCCCCTTTACTTGAAAATCGTGTGCTTACCCCGCAAGTTTACAGCTGAATTCAACCAAGCGCAATGCGCAATCTTCCGGAAATGTGGTATTTGTGATTCTCTTTACTCTCTTACAAATTATCGTGTAAATTATTTCCCAAACTTCCCTTCCTGGTGCAGATAATGTATATATATATATATATATATATATTCATAATTAATTTATCCTTGGTACATTTCATGATTATTTTAATGTGTGTGAGTGAGCGAGTTTGTGTATGTGTGAATATGCGTATAAATGCACATGCAACCACATAATGTCTAAGGACACACACATCCAAATCTAGTTTTGTAGTCAATGAATGAATTTACATCATAACACTATCACTTTATAATAACGTAAGAGCGCAGTCATTGATCAAGTCCAATGAAAAGCTTATACGTGTTATACATGTATAGCTTTAGATGATAGATCAGAAAAGTCACGACGTCAGAAGTCCATAAATGCATGGCGAACTACATGCAGTAAACAGCCTTTATAAGAAACTATTTGAATGGCTATATTCTGATACACTAAATTCATGAAACAAAGTTAACATGTCTTATTTAGGTGTTTGCAAGACCATTCTTGTGAGATATATCAGCACATCTTTGTCCTTTATGTAAGATTTCAAATTTTTCGTAGTACCTTAAAACTATGCAATGGACCGTGAATATGCGAAAGACTTTACTAGAGTAGCACGATGAGTATGGGAGGGGTCTTGCGTGCATGTCCATGCATTTGAAAGCACTATGCTTTGCCTGCCCATCCAACCTCCATACAAAGCCACGTATTATTATTGGGTTTACAAATCAGTCGCACCAGCTACACTTAATGTACACCTTAGCAAAGTACAAAGGTATTACATGGAAGTGCTGTACACCATTTGTTTAGTATATGTATACCAAGCATTAATTGGCAAGGGTTATACTCTTGTGACCTTTATGACCTCAAAGCTCCGAGATACAATAAAAAAATTTATGAGAAGTGGGAAAAGGTAAATGTTCATATTATAATTATTTAAGATAAGTTTTTCTAAACTTTGGAAATAATATAAACTAGTGGCTCGTGGTCTATGCAAGTAGCCAAATAAATGCTAATCTTGGATTTACAAGAAAGCTTTATTACAACTAGACCAAACGTAAATTTTGAACTGCCAATTAATGCTTAGATTTTATGCCCTTGTATGTGTCAGACGTATGAGACTGAAGTGCCTAAACCTGTGTACATCAGCAGGCGCCATTTCTGTTAAGGCCCTCTGAGAAATCTCTTCATGTCTTGCTGTACAAATGTCTAACAGCTACCATAGGGATGCTCAAGGATAAATTAATGTTCTTAGTAATGAAGTAAAATTTGTATAAATTTTTCGAAATGTAGTTGGAACCGGTCTCCTGTATATGTGAAATTAGATGTACACATCAAATATCATGATAAGTAGAGCAGTTCTTGAGAAATCTGACCCCTCTTTTTTTAAGTTTGGACCAATGGCCGATCAACTGGCCCGCTGATGAGAATCAATCTGGTCATTTGATGTATCAGGTGTTTTAGCTTCTGATGTGCTAGAACGTGTTTTCGTCCAGTACCACAGATAATATAGGTCACACTGGCCTAATTCTAGATTTCTTCTGGGTACTGTCAGCATGTGAAGTTTGGACTTCGTGGGATATATATTTAAGATTTGTGATCTGTTATAAGTATAGACCGTTGGCTGTAACAATCTTTAATCCTAAGAAATACAAGTAAAGCGTAAAACAAATTAAAGATGGCGCCACCAGTCTGCTGCAGCGGTAAAATGTTCATGATAAGTTAGCATTCTGTATTTCATGGGAATATTCACCTAACCCTGAGAAATCTGGCCTCCCTAATAAATTGTACTGACAGAAGATTAAGCTTTTGATGTTTTTACTCCATAACTCATTATGGCATAAGACAGTGCATGAACACAGGAAATTATAGGTGGCGCCACCTCAGCAAGACTTGCGAACATCTATTGAGACGCATACATATTTGTTGTGGAAATTCATACGTATATTGGTCGTAAGCGGAAACATACAGGTGAAAGACATGATAAGGATGACACAAAATGTCACCAGATCGACAGTAAGCTTAAAAACAAACACTGCTGAAGCCGTGCCACGGAGGATGTGGGCTGCCATCTATTAGCTGGACAGTAAACGATCGTGTCAGGTCCGATTATTCTAATAAGGTGTAGCAGTGATCAGTGCTTTCACTGGCTCTTGTTGGTCGTGGGCCATTTTTTTCAGCTGGCTTTAGCGTGCTCAATGGACGAGTTCCTACATGTCTTGTATATGTACACCGTTGGTCGATTATTTTTTTTTAACCTGTGGTTGATCAAAGACTTGTCGGAAGGAATATGTGAGACCACTTGGACCACTGACATATATACTAAGAGAAATACAAACATGTATTATCGTATATACAATATAATGCAAGTCCTGTTTGTCTTGACCTGCCCTTGTTACTTTATATAATTAAAAACTCCTGAAAAACGTTTTATCATATAAGAATTTACAGTTGTAAATGTGATGATACGACCATGAAACCTGATATAAATGAAAGGAATGCTGTTCTAGTAAGCTTGCTTTAGCCGTTTATTATTTTTTACATTAAATTTTGAGGGCAATTTTTTTAGGATTATCTTAAGAAATAGATGGTTTTATTTGGAGACTGTCCTGCTTAATCATTGAAGTTATATGACGCAAGTGCTTCGCCAGGCTCTATCAACCCGTTATTTGATATCTTTGAAGGTCTCAATTTAAACATAAAATAGTTTTCTGAGTAATCTAAGTTATTTTAATTGACATATCATACAGGTGCAAAATTAATCATCATACAGTGTCCTATGTCCAGTCCATTACGTAGTATTTATTTCTGAAAAGAAAACTTTTTCTTGTTTATTCACTGAAAGGTAAATTGAGATTTTTCTTTGAAGCTGCCAACACTTCCATGAAAAGTCACCAGATGGCAGGATAGTCAACCAAAGGACAAACAAAACCAGCAATAATGAGCGATCAAATACTACAATGTTCTATTGATCATCAAAATTTCTGTTTGTCAAAAAAGGACATGTTTTTAAACAGATTTTGCAACTTTTAATAATGCCATGGTATTAATCTGCTGCCAGCTACTGTATGTTTATATCTTCTGTGTGGTATACGCACCTATTGAAATCAGTTAACCTGGGGATTTATGCTGGTGAAGTAAAGAGAATACACATGAAAAACATAAAAAAAACTAGATGTGTCGGAATGACACGAATGCCCCCTCCTGGGGCAAATTAGAAACATTTGTTAAATTTTGTAAAATTTTTTAAGTTCAGGAGGTGTCGTATGGTCAAAAGTAGGTCAAAAAGGGCAAAATGCAAACATGATTTGTAATGGGTCATTATCGAGCAACACACCAAAAATCAGGCCATTATCTGCAGGCATTGTGAAAAAAGTCCATACATGTGCATTTTACATAAAAAATTCTGTCTTTCATGAAATTTTCTATGTTCAGGATCTGTCATATGGTCAAAAATAGGAGCCGTAAAACAGTCAAAAGTAGGTCAACTGGGAAGAAACGTGAACTCGATCTGTAACTGGTCATTATCTGCCCACACACCAAAAATCAGGCCAATATCTGCAGGCACTGCGAAAAAAGTCTGTACATGTGTATTTGTCATGAAAGTTTATATTTTTCATGAAATTTTCTATGTTCAGGAGCCGTAAAGTGGTCAAAAGTAGGTCAACTGGGACAAAACACGAACTTGATCTGTAACTGGTCTATATCTGCCCACAAAACAAAAATCAGGCCAATATCTCCAGGCATTGCGAAGAAAAGTACGTTCAACTGTTTGATTTTGGAATGACGGAAGGACGGACATGGGTAAAACTATATGCCCTGGCCACTTTGTGGTGGGGGCATAAAAATAAAAGAATGAGAGATACACTAGCATACTGACATATTGAGAAACACTGGCCAGTCAGATACCAAATTTGTAGTAAATATTTTATTTATAGCATTTCTCCTAAAATTCCACACTGGTTATGACCATGTTTCAGCTTGATATCGTTTAGTCTGGTCTAGGTGTCGTAAATATTCCTCCGCCTCCTCTTCTGTTTTTCCTCCCTCTGTCTTTATCACAGTCTTCACGGCATCCCTCACAGCGTCAGGCATCTGCTTGGCATTCCTACAGATACCAATGGATGTAATGATATTGTAGATACTGAGGCACCCTCCAACCAGATGTAGTTTATACTAAAATGAACCCCTTCCAGTTAGGCACTGTGGGACGGCTTGGACTACTCATTTCAACTCATTCTCTGTTTTAACTGTTACTTTAAAGCTCAATGCATAGAAAGGCAACATAAACCACTGATATTTAGTGTTGATAATTTCAACTAGTTTGTTTACTGCTGTTGATTGCATAATATATTATATAACTGTAAACTTACCCTGCAACATAAATATAGGCCCCCTGCTGTTCTATCAACTGCCACAAGAGGGCGCTCTGTTCCTTTATCCGATGCTGGACATATATCTTGTCCTCCTGTGTAAATACAACAATGATACAGATCATTCTATAACAGCTCATTGAATTAAGCGACAAATTACTAATAACTATGATAATATACTTACTACTAACTATTAATTACTATTAATTATAAATTGTTATGCATTATCTAATGTGCAATATTATATCAATTATAACTTTCAATTTCCTCAATAATCTCCTTCAGAACTTTGGTGACTTTTTTATCTCAATGCACATGCACAGCTAGAGAAAGCTGGCTTTTGACCCAAATCCTTGCAACACAAAGAATTAGCCCTAAGAAACCACCTCACATGTCACCCATCCTCTTTTAAATACATTGTATCCTTCTCATGTAAAGGAACACTCATAAATACAGCAAAACACTATTATTAATCCTGCATTAGTTTATAAACATGACATACATACAGATTAATCCAGTTTTTCAAACTAGACATTTCTTGGCACCGCACGTGCCAGAGTATCCCAAGACATAGTAGGCCCCCCCCCCCCCTACAAGAATAGACCCCCATTTTTAGCAGCATATACTGACACTTGGCATATTTATTGTTTCTTCCATCTAACAATCCAGTCTTGTTGAAGATGTTGGTCCTGTGACCTTGATCTTTTTAAAGATGTGTCCTGTGACCTTGACCTTTTACCTCATGACCCCAAAATCGATTTGAGTCTTGCTTTTCCAATGGGACATATGCAAGTCAAGTTTGAAATCTATACATCAATAAAGCAGGAATTATCATCCAGAAACTTATTTTTGGACAGATGGCTCCTTCACCTTTGACCTTGTGACCTCAAAATTGATAGTGTTCTTCCTCTCTTGGCAGGAGAACTATATGTGCAAGATGAAAGATCTGAGATGAAATGTTTGGCTGAAAATGCATCCACATCTTTTCAAAGATGTGTCCTGTGACCTTGACCTTTGACCTCATGACCCCAAAATCAATTTTGGTCTTACCTTTCCAATGGGACATATACAAGTCAAGTTTGAAATCCATACATCAATAAAAGCAGGAATTATCATCCAGAAACTAATTTTTGGACATATGGCTCCTGTGACCTTCACCTTTGACCTTGTGACCTCAAAATTGATAGGGGTCTTCCACTCTTGGCGGGTGAACAAAAAGTGCAAGATGAAAGATCTGAGATGAAATGTTTGGCTGAAAATGCATCCACATCTTTTTAAAGATGTGTCCTGTGACCTTGACCTTTGACCTCATGACCCCAAATCAATTTGGGTCTTGCTTTTCCAATGGAATATATATAAGTCAAGTTTGAAATCCATACATCAATAAAAGAAGGAATTATCATCCAGAAACTAATTTTTGGACAGATGGCTCCTGTGACCTTCACCTTTGACCTTGTGACCTCAAAATTGATAGGGGTCTTCCACTCTTGGCAGATGAACTATATGTGCAAGATGAAAGATCTGAGATGAATTGTTTGGCTGAAAATGCATCCACAATCTTTTTAAAGAGGTTTCCTGTGACCTTGACCTTTGACCTCATGACCCCAAAATCAATTTGGGTCTTGCTTTTCCAATGGGTCAAATACAAGTCAAGTTTGAAATCCATACATCAATAAAAGAAGGAATTATCATCCAGAAACTAATTTTTGGACAGATGGCTCCTGTGACCTTCACCTTTGACCTCGTGACCTCAAAATTGATAGGGGTCTTCCTCTATTGGCAGATGACTTATATGTGCAAGATGAAAGGTCTGAGATGAAATGTTTGGCTGAAAATGCATCCACAATCTTTTTAAAGATGTGTCCTGTGACCTTGACCTTTGACCTCATGACCCCAAAATCAATTTGGGTCTTGCTTTTTCAATGGGACATATACAAGTCAAGTTTGAAATCATTACATCAATAAAAGCAGGAATTATCATCCAGAAACTAATTTTTGGACATATAGCTCCTGTGGCCTTGACCTTTGACCTTGTGACCCCATAATTTATATTGATCATCCACTATTGGCAAGTGAGCTATATATTCAAGATGGAAGACCTTGGATGAAAGTTCGGCTTAAAATGCATCCACAGTATCTTTTAAAATGCCAGTCCAGTGACCTTGACCTTTGACCTCATGACCCTAGAACCTATAGGGTTCTTACTTTAGTGGTAGGCCATACATAAGTCATGTTTGAAATCCATATGGCTATCAACACTGGAGATATCATAAGAGGTGTGTGATTTTCACCATATAAGACAATATTCAAGGTTAAGGCCACTATCATAGGAATGGTCATGACCCCAATTTAAACTAGATATTTTTTGGCACCGCAGGTGCCATAGTATCCCCAGACAATTAATCCCCCCCCCCCCCCTTTAAGAATAGGCCCCCCATCTTCAGCAACAATTAATATCAGACCACACTCATAGAAAAGGTCATTCTCATAGAAAAGGTCATGATCCAAATTTCAATATACATCATCCCCTAACCCATGTCTATGTATATGCAAGAAATCTGTCCATTAGTTTTTGACTTATAATGCTCACAATACTGTTAAGTGGCAATGATGAGGTATTAAACGGCACGAAAACAAGTAAAAGAATAACAGGTGGCACCACCTGTTTCCCGTACATGACAACACTATCCAAGATCTTCGTTCAAGTTGATTTTTGGACCAATCAATGCATCCCTTATTGAGAAATTAATGATTTTGTGTGATTTTCACCATATATGGCAATATTCAAGGTCAAGGCCACTCATTGGAAAGGTCATGACCCCTATTCAAATAAACATTATCCTATAACCCATATCCATGTATATGCATAATATGAAAGAAATTTGTCCATTAGTTTTTGACTTATAATGCTCACAGTACTGATAAATGGCAATGATGGGGTATTAAACGGCACAAAACAAGTAAAAGAATAACAGGTGGCGCCACCTGTTTCCGGTACATGACAATACTTTCCAAGATCTTCGAACATGTTGATTTTAGGACCAATGCATGCATCCCTTATTGAGATATTAATGATTTTGTGTAATTTTCACCATATATGGCAATTTTTCAAGGTCAAGGCCACTCTAATAGGAAAGGTCATGACCCCAATTTATATATACATCATCCCATAACCCATGTCTATGTATATGCATAATATGAAAGAAATCTGTCCATTAGTTTTTGACTTATAATGCTCACATGTTATAAATGTACTGTTAAGTGGCAATGATGGGGTATTAAACGGCACGAAAACAAGTAAAAGAATAACAGGTGGCGCCACCTGTTTCCCGTACATGACATTACTATCCAAGATCTTCGGTCAAGTTGATTTTTGGACCAATGCATGCATCCCTTATTGAGAAATTAATGATTTTGTGTGATTTTCACCATATATGGCAATATTCAAGGTCAAGGCCACTCATTGGAAAGGTCATGACCCCTATTCAAATAAACATTATCCTATAACCCATATCCATGTATATGCATAATATGAAAGAAATTTGTCTATTAGTTTTTGACTTATAATGCTCACAGTACTGATAAATGGCAATGATGGGGTATTAAACGGCACAAAACAAGTAAAAGAATAACAGGTGGCGCCACCTGTTTCCAGTACATGACAATACTTTCCAAGATCTTCGAACATGTCGATTTTTGGACCAATGCATGCATCCCTTATTGAGATATTAATGATTTTGTGTAATTTTCACCATATATGGCAATATTCAAGGTCAAGGCCACTCTCATAGGAAAGGTCATGACCCCAATTTAAATAAACATCATCCCATAACCCATATCTATGTATTTGCATAATATGAAAGAAATCTGTCCATTAGTTTTTGACTTAAAATGCTCACAGTACTGTCAAGTAGCAATTTTGGGGATATTAAACGGCATGAAAACAAGTAAAGAATAATAGGTGGCGCCACCAGTTTCTGGAACATGACAACCCTATCCATGATCTTCGATCAACTTGATTTTGGGATCAATCCATGCCAGTTTTATTCGAGATATTTAAGAATTTGTGTGATTTTCCCCAAAATTGAACCTATTCAAGGTCAAGGTCACTCTCCTATTTGAGGTCATGACCTCATTTTATATAGGCTTCGTTCTCTTACCCATATCTATACATATACCAAGTTTGGTAAAGATCCGTGAAATATTTTTTGAGTTATTGTGTCCAAAAGAAATCTCTGCGGCGACGGCGGCGCGACCGTTGCCTAAACCATAGTATCTCCAGACTGTGTCTGGCGAAACAATAAGCATCATCCCATAACCCATACCTATGTATATGCATAATATAAAAGAAATCTGTCCATTAGTTTTTGACTTATAATGCTCACAGTACTGTAAGGTGGCAATTTTGGGGGTATTAAACGGCACGAAAACAAGTAAAGAATAATAGGTGGCGCCACCAGTTTCTGGAACATGGCAACCCTATCCATGATCTTCCATCAACTTGATTTTGGGATAAATCCATGCATTTTTTTTTAAATTTTAAAGAATTTGTGTGATTTTCACCAAAATGGGACCTATTCAAGGTCAAGGACACTCTCCTAGTAAAGGTCATGACCTCATTTTAAAAAGGCGTCGTCCTCTTACCCATATCTATACATATACCAAGTTTGGTAAATTTCCGTGAAATATTTTTTTTGGTTATCGCGCCAACAAGATTAATATGTGGCGGCGGCGGCGGCGGTGGCGGGACCGGTATGAAAACATAGTATCCCCCGACTTTGTCTGGGGATACAATGACCAAACTACAAGGTAAAGTTGGATATACAAAAGCGTAGTCAAACAATATATAAGCAAAACATATTCTATGTATTTATGTATAATATATATTGTTTAGATATCCTGCCCAAGCCATGCCTAAATGCAATTAGTGAGAATTTCAATAAAAGGCATTTAACATTAAATATATAAATACCACAAAATATTTGGCTGATTTAAGGATTTTGAACAGTAAAATAAAGCCCCCTGTCACTCTGTCCAGGTGGCCCTTTATGTTATCTTACCTGATCCCTAGAGAAGGCTGTGAAGAGTTTAAGGAACCCTTTTTCTGTGTACTCTGCCCATTCCTGCTCACAAAAGAAATCCTTGTCCTTGTTCCGACAGCCAAAGAACAGAACATTCCCTGAAGGTAAAATTGATGTTATATTAACTAATGTTTAGGCCAAAATAAAAAAAAGGTATGGTTCTCAGGCACTTTTTTTCAGAAATCAATGCGGGCGGGCGCTTTTTTTATTTTAATTTTTTTGGTATGTTTCGATAAAAATGTCAAATGATAAGGGAAAAGCATGAAAATAACAGTTTTATTTTGCTTAAAAAGGTAAAAGCACTACAAAACAAAGGAAATTGTATGGTTTTATCTTCTTGAAAGAAATGTCGAAGCAGCATCTGCTCAAAATTGGAAAGTTTTTATTGAAAATCAAAATAAAAAGTTTTGATGCGGGGGTTTAAAATTGATGCGGGCGGTGCCTGAGAACCATACCTTTAATTTTTTTTGGCCTTACCCTTAATTTTTATTTTGTGACATCTAAGATCCAGGTTAAGTCTGTACAAAAGGTGGGGGGTACATAATGCTTTTGGAATGTTCACAAGGAATGATTCAGTCAGGCATTAATAATAACACTGAAATATGACACAAAGTGTCATGGAGGGAACCCATCTGCAGTGGGTGGCAACTGAACCCATATCAGCCAAGAACAAGATGGAATATAGCTCTTGGGTGACCATGCCCACATAAATGAATTAAAGTGAAATGATAATATTATTGCCATAATTATTTTACAAAGAATAAAACCTACATTCTGACCTAAAATACTATATAATTAATAGAGATTATTGTACAATATCAGTTAAAATCTCATCATTTTTCAATATAAATCTTTTATTTAAAAATCAATGCCTGTAGATCTGTAATAAAATTCCATAATGATTTAAATTTTCCTGCTCTCTAATTCAGCTGAAGTGATGATGGAGGTACCTGAAAATCGTTTAAGTATAATTTTATAAGATGTGTCACCTTACAATACCCATGTGATAACAGTAAGATGACCATAGCTATGTCATTACTATACTATAACCACTTAAAATACATGAGACAATCATGTGATAACTACTAGAAATGCATGAACTATGTTATAACCACAATATAACCATGTTATACCAGTAGCCACAATATAACCATGATAAAACTCTAATATGACCATGCTATAACCATACATCAACTACCTGAATGTAATGATATTCATAATAACAATGAATATTAATTAATTCTTATTTTCTTGAAAATCAATGCATCATCAGGTAATTTCCACAGCTAGTTTTCTTATGATACCAAAATAAAATACCCCATAAGTCATACAAAGATAATTAGATAATAAACAACTAGATATTTCTTGGCACCGCAGGTGCCATAGTATCCCCAGACAATTACCACCTCCCCCTCCTCCCAGCCTCCAAGAATAGGATCCAGATGCAGATCTTGAATTCAGATGCAGAGACTTACACTTGGCAAGCCACAATGGTTTCTTATAAGTATGGGCATATTTAAGGTAAAGGTCACTCTCATAGGAGAGGTCATGATCCAAATTGAAATATACCTCATTCTGTAACCCATATCTATATGCATGATATGAAGGAAATCGGTCCATTAGTTTTCAACTTATCATGCTAACAGTGCTGTGAAGTGGCAATGGTGGGGTATTAAAATTTGCATAAGCAAGAAAACAACACAAGGTGGCACCACCTGTATTCTGCAGAAGAGATAAAAAATCTAAGATTAAAAAAAAAAAATTTTAAATTAAAATTAAAATTTTTTTTTTAACTTAAAAATATATATATGCATGATATGAAAGAAATCTGTCCTTTAGTTTTCAATTTATCATGCTAACAGTGCTGTGAAGTGGCAATGGTGGGATATTAACAGGTGCAAAAGCAGGAAAACGACACAAGGTGGAGCCACCTGTATTCTGCAGAATTCTGTCCTTTAGTTTTCAATTTATCATGCTAACAGTGCTGTCAAGTGGTAATGGTGGGGTATTAACAGGTGCAAAAGCAAGAAAACGACACAAGGTGGCGCCACCTGTATTAGCATAATCGCTGCTGTGACCTTGAGAAAACGCATCAAGGTCATCCATGTTCGAACTTGAACTAGCCGTTGATAAGATGCATCAAACCTGTGGGTTTGGTGACTGTACCTCAAATTCTTACAAAGTTATTGGGTTAACATCATTTTAACAAGAAAACGACACAAGTTGGCGCCACCTGTCTTCTGCAAAAGACAAAGCTATCCGAGACCTTCGGTCAATTTGATTTTTGGATCATTCCATCTATCCCTTACTGAGATATTAAAGATTTTGTGTGAATTTTACCAAACATGGGAATATTCAAGGTCAAGGCCACTCTCATAGGAAAGGTCATGACCCCAATTTAAATAAACATCATCCCATAACCCATATCTATGTATATGCATAAAATGAAAGAAATCTGTCCATTAGTTTTTGACTTATAATGCTAACAGTACTGTCAAGTGGCAATTTGGGGGGTATTTAAAGGCACAAAAACAAGTAAAGAATAATAGGTGGCGCCACCAGTTTCTGGAACATGACAACCCTATCCATGATCTTAGACCAACTTGATTTTGGGATCAATCCATGCAAGATTTCTTGAGATATTTAAGAATTTGTGTGCTTTTCCCCAAATTTGGACCTATTCAAGGTCATGGACACTCTCCAAGTAAAGGTCATGACCTCATTTTAAAAAGGCGTCGTCCTCTCACCCATATCTATACATATACCAAGTTTGGTAAAGATCCATGAAATATTTTTGAGTTATTGCGCCAACAAGATTTATATGTGGCGGCGGCGATGGCGGGACTGGTATGAGAACATAGTATCCCCCGACTTTGTCTGGGGATACAATAATTATGAAGAAGGAATCATTCATGTCCTTGATGAATTCAAAGAACACTTGAGATATTTTATTCATCATCCACACCCCAAAATGACACTGACCCCACCAGGTAACAATATCAGTGATTCTTTCTTACCTGCATTCTTGGTATGTACCCTTTCTTGTATAAATGACCTGAAAGGAGCGCATCCCGTCCCTGAAAACATCAATACATAACAAAAATAATAACTGAGGTAGAGAGCACTCAGAGACCACAGGTATACCTCCCCAAGCATTCTGATCACCAGATCTAGAATATTACTATGATTATTTTGATCCTGCCAAATTGAAAGACAATACATATTTGATTAAGTGTCAGCATTTAAATAATATTGACCACATGAATAAAGATCACAGGGCTCTGTTAATTTTGATTGGAGTTAAATTGAATGAACAGATGAATATGGAATGACCAGTCAGGGCAGCATTTGTTGTTGGCACAACTGAAATATAATAAAAGGAAAGGCAGTAGGACCATGTAACCTTTATAATTGTTGATAATTCACTAAGGCTTACCTGGCCCCACCATGATGACTGGGATGTGGTGCTGTTTTGGGAATGATATTGTTCCTTTCTTTACCCACACTGGTACTTTGGGATCTGGTAACACATCATCAACAATTTAATACAATGAGAGGCTTCATAACTTCAGACTTGTGCATCTCTACAGTCTAAGTTCAACATTAACATCCAGTGCTTCAGGATGTTATAATTTTCACATGTTCTGACTATACATAATAAGCTCTGTCAATGCAGATTTGTTATTTTTCACATTTCATTTTACAAATATTAGCACAAGCAATTGTTTATTTTTAAGATCAATCATATTATTATTATTTATAAGATTAGTTTTTTTAATGAAAATAAGATTTTCAATTTTTGATTTGAAATGATATGTAAAAAATTAATGAAAATTGCTGTCAGCACCAGGACAGTTACCCTGAGGATATTTACAATACCAAAAACCATTACCACCATCCCCCCCCCCCAGCAATAAACTGTGAACCATGACACTAGCACATCTCTCCTTTAACATGTCATGCTACTGTCCATGGGTACTTGTCCTAGAGCCTCACTGTCACCGTGAGTACTCCTGACCTTGGTCAAGGTTAAGTCCGGCCAGCCATGTTGAACAGACTCCACGGCGTGGCTTCTTTAGTATTGTCTTGTACTGTACCACTGCCATAAGGATATGTGCCTGGTCTGGGTAAGCCTGCAATTGGGACACAATTTGAAAGAAGTCTTCATGACCAAACATCTATTAGTTAAATGGACATAATGTCCATTGTACAAAATGCATTCAATCCATGTTAGATTTCTCTTGTTCTGAATATGAAAACAACAAAGGAGAACACGCTTTTTAGATAAGTTATATAAACATAAGCAAAAATGTAATGTATTTATATATTCTACCTGTCAATCTGAAATATTTTACCTGCCAATAATATTAAGGGTGGGGGAAGTCATTATTATTAATATATAAAAACCCACTTGTATTGAACCTTGAATAAGCAGAAGCTTTACCTAAAGTCCCTTCAATTTTGACACAAAGGCATGGGTTTATAGAAGCATTTTATACAGCCACATGATATGATATATAAAAATATAAGATGCAATGAAACTTGTATGTTGACTAGACATTACCTGTATTGAAGATGCTATAGAGAAAGCCCTGGGCTGAAGTGGAGGTATCAGGTCGAACAGGTACTCAAAAGGTATGTTAGGTGTAGCATGGGGGAAATCTGCCAGTACCTGCAAAATGTATATGCATCATCTCATGATAAATTAAATGGTGATACAAGTAAGGTTTATTATATCTCCACCAGGTGGTGAAGTACAATGTTTTTCCCTTGTTTAGTCAGGGGCAGATCCAGAATTTTTGGAAATGGGAGGGCCAAACCCAGGAAGTCTAATATGGAAACCTTAAAAAAAAGCTCCCCAGATCCAGAAAGGGAGGGCTCCAGGCTAGAAAAACTGGTTTAAACCCCCCCCCCCCCCCCCCCGGATCTGCCACTGTTAGTTTTTCTGTAAGCAACGTTATGCAAAATGTTATGAATGAGGCCTACAGGTCTAATGCGAACCTATGCAATGGTTTATACACCAGGTATTATGCTTTAATGCTAGGCCATTACTTTTCAAGTAGGCCTACATATCTTGTAAAAGCAAAGGTATCAGAGATGTATAGATATGCCCAATTTCAGGCTGATATCCCCTCCTGGGAAATAAGCAGGGACATACACTGTGCAAAAGTTATTGTAGGTAATGCCACCAGTCTTGTATACAACAAAGCTTTAAGATATGTTAAAATATGCCCAATTCCAGGCTGATTTATCAAATTCCTCTGTAGAAATAAGCAGGTACATACACTGTGGAAAAGTCATTGTAGGTGGCAACACCTGTCTTGTGAACGAGAAAGCAATCAAAGACGCATAGACAGGTCAAAATATCACGCCAATACATCAAACTTCTCTTGAGTTTGATGCACTGGGCTGACCAGGCTTAGGTGAGAAAGACAGTTGCCCCAAGTGAACTGTGACACATTGCTGGCTCAAGCTACTGCACTGAGTGAACTCTTGACCTGTTGCATAATCAGACACAGTTGGCAGTTTGCCAAAGCTATAAATAGATTCAGACTGGCCTTTGACACCAAATCTGATACAGTGGGCAGTCTGCCAAAGCTATAAATAGAATGCAGCTACTGCACTGAGTGAACTCTTGACCTAGACTGCACTGAGTGAATTCTTGACCTGTTGCCTAATCTGATACAGTTGCAAGTCTGCCAAAGCTATAAATAGATCCAGGCTGACCTTGGGCTTGTTGCCAAATTCAAAACAGTTGGCAGTCTGCCAAGCTATTTAACCTGAAATCTAATTGTCTAGTGGCATGATGTAATAGATGCTCATAAATTGGTGCCAGGCAAGATGATACTGCTTCACAATGCTAACATATATGGTATGATGACTCAATTCAATCTCCATAATTCAGCCAAATATCATTCATGTGGAACCATTGAAGACAATTACATGTATTACAAGAATTATTGTGGGCATTATTCTTGTAAAATATTAAACAAATTGGCTTCAGTGGCGTCAGTCAAAAAACGTTTTGCAGGTTTATAACTCGTATAGGAAAATACAGCAAACTGACTAAGTTCAGCTTCCTGTAACTCAGCCAAACAGTACTGAACCAAAACCATTTGAACAAACTTGAATTATCAACATCTGAGGATATTAATATGTGGGATTTAAGAATTTGGCCCTGTGGTTTTTGAGAAGAAAATCTTTGTAGCCACTGAGCTAAAAAGGGCTGTTATGGCATATGACTAAATTCAACTTTCCATAACTCAGCCAAAAGTCACTAAACAGAGACCATTTGAACAAACTTCAGAAAGCACTACCGTAGGATCATTTCTGTGTGATATTAAACAATTTGGCCATATGGTTTCAGAGAAGTTCTTTGTAGCCCTCAGTATGATACAGGCACTGATGACCCCCGTACAAGAAAGGCCAATGCAGGTGGTGCCACCAATACCTCAATTTCAGATATGACTCATGTGATCAATATTTGCATAAAATTTGATGATAGCTCCAGCCATTTCTGAGATTGAAATTTTAGTATTCTTTTTTGGACAGATAACTAAGATCAACTTCCCATAATTTGGCCAAAAATCACTGAACTTGAACCATTCGAACAAACTTGAGAGATATTGTTTCTGATATAATCCAATAGATGTTGGAGGTACAGGATCCTTATTATACATTTCAATTCAAAAATGCTTCAAACAATGAAGGACAAAAACAGACCAAACACATTATGTCTCACCAATGAGGGGGAAGATATAATTCAAAGAATTCTAAACTGTACTGATGTGGGGTGATTTCTTTATACCAGCCATGAGCTATGGCCAGTCACTGGTATTAGTGGCTTTGTTCTAGAGCTGACCTGTGATTTAACCACTGAGCTGGTGAACTAAGCAGAATTATTGCATAATATCAACACACTTTTTTTAAAATGATTGTCATTATTATCAGTTAAATCAGTATTAAGATTTAGTGTTTTACTCATACCTCTTTGGTTGTCCTCCTTGGTCTGTTGCAGTACGTGTACAGCTCTTGCTGAAATTAAAATGATAAAATACAGACCTTTATAAAGATATGAAAAGAGAAACCTCTGCTTATGGCCACCTCTCTAATATAGATGCCTCTGTATAAAAGACACTTCAGGTTAACCAACTCATAGAAGAATATGAGGTGTGTATTCTCTAATACAGAAGGGTGTCTTTTGCAGGCAAAATCAAAAGTTTCTCCATTGTCCATAACAGGGAGATTATACTGTAAAAGGGCTTGGTGCATTGCATATTCCTTATTACTTTTTTTCAATTTAGAACTTACTTTTCTAATGTAATGAAGACGTATATTTATAATTGTGAACTTTATCTAACTCAAAGAAACAAAAGATTATGAAAGTGTGCGGACTCAGGGGTAGATTTCAGTATACATGACAGGGACAACTCAGGTTAATCAAGCTGTTGTGGGAATTCAACACAAATGGTAAACAGAATTATTTTAGAATGAACTAGACATACTTCTACATAATTCCCTATCTGGACTTAAAAAATCTGGTAATATTATAAAGAAATTTGCCCTACAGAAAAACTGTACAGGTGATTTTCCAGTAGAAGACAGACAAGGTTTAAATAATGGACGAAATGCAAGCTTTCAGACTTGAAAAGCTTTTCTCTGTCTTGAAAACAAAAATAAGCACGATATCATGCCATGTTGTATTACCTGACCCTCTGCAGTTGCAAATTCTCTTAGTTTATCCTGTTCCAGTTCACTTTTTGAGAAAATTGCCAGTAGCTCAAAGAAATATCTTCTGGGGATGCAGTTTATGTCTAAATATTTCTCCACCAGATGGCGCACCGTGCATGGCTGAGGTAGATTACCAGGCAGTGGTATATCTGAAATAGAAAAATTATTCTCAAATTAATTTTTTTTTAAATGTTGTCAAAGAAAGATAATGCTGGAACAGTAAATTGCCAAAACCCAGAAAAATTTAATAGGAATTGAACACATTTTAACACATTTACAAAAGTAGTAGTATGGTATGGTTTGACTCGAGGTATGGTCCTAATAGGAAATCATGTTTAAAGCTTTAGCCAATCAGATGTTTCTTAAAGAAATTACTGACCAATGATACTTCACCTTACTTGCGTTACATGGCACATATATAAAATTACATCTGGTAGGATGATCAAATAACAACTATCATTAATACAGGGACATTTGACCATACCAATCTCACATCTATGTACTGCCATATATCTAGCTCTGCTGCAACGTACAGCCCAACAAATTGAACAGGTTGAACAATATGGTCTTCAGACCTGTTTATACGCTAGTATAGAAGGATCGTTATGTTCTGAGTGAAGAGAAACATCACCTGTGTCATTTTGCTGTAGGATGAATTGCTTCTGAGCATCCAATTTTAAAAGTTCTAAAAATTCTTCTACAGATTCTGATATGTTTGTGGGCTCCACCATCAGTACATCTCCTGGTGCATAGCTACAGGTAAGATATTACAAACTTGTAAGCTGTGATGTACAATATAATATGCCTTTACAAATATGACAACTGTAAAGAATGCTCAACACATCTTTATGGATATAACATAATCCGTAATGAATGTATGACATGCCTTTGTTGATTGCCATTAAATGTGATGAATATAAGACTTCTCTTAAGATATAATATAACCTAGGTTAATGTACAAAATGGTGTGACAGATGAATCATAATCAGTGGTTAATTTATATATAATAAGCAATAACAAATATAAGAGCAGCTATCATGTCTGATGTCAACTATGTCTGTATCTCTTTTCTATACGATTAGATTAAAACTCTTCATTATGCCATTTCAGTCCAGTCCTAACATTCTTGAGAGTATATAAACAATGACTGCCTTTGCAGCCACTTTAGCTTTCTTTAGTTTAGAAATTATCAGCTGTCAATGACCAATCGTTCCTATTTACTTCTGAATAAAGGTGACACATGAATGTGGTGAACATCATGGCCGATGGTCCCAACACATAGTACTGTCTTGTGACCATTATATAAACCTTGGTGAATCTGCTCTTACCTGATACCTGAGCCAGAGAGGTCGAACTTGATGAGGCGGACATCTTGCCAGTGGTCTGATGCTGTGACTCTTTTGTTTGAGACAACTGGTGCCAGGAAATGATTATTTGTTGATGAAGGGTTTGAAGTGACAATCTCTGATGAGTTTTTGCCAGTGCTGCCCTCTGTGAACTGCACCCTGTACCTTGGTGGTGGTCTTTCAATCAATAAAATGTAAGAATGTAAACTTTTGTTCACGTTTTTCTTAATATAAGTTATTAATCACATGGGTATCTGCAATAACATAGAATTTGTCATTAATATTTAATGGCCTTCCATCTCTGAGCTACAGTCATATTCTGTTTTGGGTGAACCAGTTTTAACATTTATCCTATAATAAATTTCATATCACGTAAACAAATACAGACTGATGGGAATAAATCATGAGATACACACTCATCTAATTATGCAAAGAGATGTTGAATCTCATTCTGAATCAAATATTCTCTGATTCTTTTTTTGATTACTCACAGAATCTTGTCACTGATGATGGTGACATCTGGTGGCAGGGGGTGTAACTGAAGTATCTTCTCCCAGAGGGTCTTTAGCCACGGATCAATCACAGCATCTGGTCTAACAAAAGTTACATTAAATGTTCACATGCTGGACTTTAGACCTTCAACAAGAAAGACATACAGCAATACACATCTTTATCATGGAGGAATCCTGGCATAAAACACATACAAACAGACCAATTGCTGACATATCAAATAGCTCTAAGGCCAGTTGAGTGTACTAAATGCACCTTTACATGACCATGCACATTTCACATTATGGTCTTCCACTATGTTTGGATCAAATGAGCTAGAATTGTGTATGTGGTCAAATGAAATTACACATCATCTAAAGGGCTTTGACAGGAATCTAATAATTAGAGATGAGATAAAAAGTTTGCATTTATCATTTGAAAACAAAAAAAATTATATTTTCATGTCAGTGTTACAGGACTTGAACACACAGAGTGGTCACTGGGAGCAGGCGGTGTTTGTGAGGTGGGAAGTCTATAATGGCTGCTCATGGATGATACATGTGCAGCACAGTTGTAAGTTGTGGTGAGTCAGTTAAATGGGATTTACTATATTTTACTTTATATATACATATATTAAAAACAGACAGAGATTCTGGAAATAATGAAATATAGATTTACAGTACTCACAAAAGCCATAAATGTTGTAGTAGGATGAAAAAAAGCAAAATGTGTCTACTCCATATTTGTACAACTTATCAGCTATATGATAAATTTCATTTAATATGACTCATATGTTCATTAATGTTTGAGAAAGCATACCCAAGGTCATGTTGATCATCACCAAGTCCCACAGGTTGAAGTGAGGTTCCTCCTAGCTGTTCAAGACGTTTGTTGAGTTTTTTAGCAACAAAGTTGAACCTAAAATGATTTAGGAAAAAGGTATGTAGACACAACAAAATTAACATAACAAAATGTTGATCTTTTGATAGGTGTTATCATATTCCTTACAAAAAGCATTGGTTCAGAGAGGTGCCAACTGAGATATTTCTGCTTGAGACACATTTATATAAGCAATCAGGTGGATCAAGTACAACTTAAGTTGGTTTATCTCCATATATACACTCACATACATGCACATATATGCTTGTGTAACTTGATGCTTGTGACCAGTAAGCTTTCAAATATAACAGCTTTCTTTTTCATTATTTTCTTCAGTTAATAAGGCTTGTCTATATAAGCCAAACTTTAACACTTTAAAATCATACGTTCCCATATTAAAATACACTGGATTCACAATCATAATAGTTTCTGAGAATATTTCTAGAGAGCACATTTGAATGAATTCACGCCAAAATGACTGATTTGAGGGTACATCTACCCTCTGTTATTTATACAGTAATGAATATTTAATTTTGAACATAAGCATCAAATATAACCCCATTTGTATCAGGAAACTGCTAACTCCTCCTTGGCTCTTTTGTCACTTCAAGAAGTCTTTACTTTAAAATACATACCTCAATAATAGTTTTTTCCATATTTAAATAATATAGACATAAGTATATTACAAATCCAATACAACTTACTTTTGGTATGATGAGTCTCCAAGACCTAATACAGCATATCTGAGCTTTGTTAGGGAGTTGTTGGGCAGGTTCTTCCTAAGGATAAACTTCCAGAATGTCTGTAAAAAGTGACATTTTAATCAGTCTGTGAAACATATTTCTACTCCATAAATGCATATTTCCAGTAAATATGTTCCAGTTGATTATATTTCTTCAAAATTACCAAGACATGTGCTTCATATAAATAAAATTTGATCTGAAAATAAAATTTAAACACTGTCAAATGAATATACTGTTAATGGGCAGATACAGGTAAGATCATGTCAATATATATACTTTTATATATATGAAATGCTACTAAAATATTTATTCAGATTATGGAGCATGCTGACCAACATTAATTACTGGTAACATCTAAATATAACATGACAAATATTTAAATTTAGTGGTTGCATCTCTGTCATTCATATACCAGTAACATTTAATTGTGAACTTGCAGTTTACAATCTTTCACAAATTTCAATTCAGCAGATATATAAGGAAGTTGATTAGGAGAATTTAAATTTTTTAAAATAAAATATTTGTGATATCACTACTGGTACTCAGTACTGACTTACCCTCATGTTATCAGGAGGGTCTCCTTGGCCAGTGGTTGAACACACAAATACAGCCAGGTCTTCTTGAATCAGATCAGCCTGTAATGCAAAAGAGGGAAACTTACAGCAGACTAGTGCGATGCAGACTTCAGTTCTGTAAATTCCCTGATCTGTGCACCTTTGTATTATAAGCAAAACCCTTTCCCTCCATTGTCTGTAATATGGATCTACTGTATGGTCATTTAGTATTCTAAACTATAAAGCAATTCATACCAGCCCAGGAAATCTCAAGTTGTGGCAGTCTGAACTGGGCATAAATTGATTATGCTTTAAAATCTGATTACTAAGATATTAAAAAAATCATAAAAATAAAGGACCCAGTTTCCAAGAAATCTTTAAGTCAGTTTTAAATTTAACTCAGGCACTGACATCCATGTAATGAACACTGTATAGCAATATGTCAATGGAGGACGAAGAAGCTCATGGAGGCAATCCAACATTCATATACAGCAGTTCAAGCTATGGTCACAAAGATTCATACTAAGGATGGATTCGTAAGAATCACCCAGTTCCTGAGACTTCTAGAGTTCGCAGACATTTCTTAGAGGGGGCATAGATTCTAATGGCATTCTGGAGAAAATAAGATCAATTTTGTCGTGTGATGGCCCTTGAGTTCTTATGTTCTTCGTTAGGGTGCCTTGGGACTTCCTACGGCATACTTATGGCCATCTTACAAACATATTTTGTCTTAAGGTGTCCTGATCCTAAATAATCCACTAACATCTTGCTTAGTTCTTACGTTGTTCCTAAGGCATTCGAAAGGCCGAGGCGTTCTAGAAAACAAGACCATCAACCTGGCCATGAACTTATGAACGGTGTACAAAAGCTGGATTCACCTAAATTTCATTTGTATGGCGTTGCAAAGGTATTTGTGACTGTATCTTGACATAAAATGTTTACATATAATATAAAAGTTGCTTAAAGTTAATAATAGCAATACCTTCATTTTCAAACATTATTTGTACTCTTTTGAACACAAAAGAAAGTTGGTCCATATCATGTGATAAAGTAAGCTCAATTTTTTTCATTAAACAAATAAAGAAATGAGATTCACTGAGGGTTAGCAGACAGTTCTTACTACATGGTACATGTCCAGGGACATGAGTCTGACTGAGAAGTGCCTCCTCTTGCCCTCCCTCCTGACACGCTCAGCGACATCTGCAGCGGTCCCTGTCTGACTGCCGTACAACACCACCAGCTTCCTCGTCCCATCCATTCTCAGTCTGTGACAGGAAAATATCAAACAGTATGTTATTAAAAGGGCCTATTCTGGTATCTGATGTCTATTAATTAAAGCTATAATCCCTTGAACCTTTTACAAAAACAGGCCAAGGCCTAAATATGCCGACCCAACCTCACACAGGCTGTTCATTCTGTTTATACATGTATGTTTAAGTTATAACGTTTATAACATTCTGCTTCATAAAAGGAGCGGAGTACATATAACAGGTAAATTATAAATACAATTACTGTTTAATAAATACACACCTGGACTAGATTATATATTACATTATATATGTATATATTCTACATTATATTTTAATATTATTAATATACATTTATTATACATTTTATATAGTGATAGGGTGGTGGATAGGGCTATTGTTATATTCTGGAATAAATAGAAAATAGAAAAATAAATAATATGCTGGTGTTACTAAAATTTTCATTTTCATCTTGATTTTTCTTCATATTTTTATATTTACTATTTATTTTATGCTTATCTTATTAAAAGGTATAATAAGACCAATTATAAAATCATTATGTCTATACTAGAGTTGCTTGCAATGCAAGTTATCAACAGTTCCTAAATTTTTTATTACCATCTCTAAATCGCATGGTTATTCATGAATGGAACACGAAACCTGTGGTATGTAGAAGAGCTCTGACCGATATCAGCACTGATCAGTCTCATGCAGGTCAAAAGCACTTCAAATAAATCTCCTCCAGTGTGCCCGCAATAATCATATTTGATGTGTGACATGAGTGCTTATTCTTTTCTCATTGAGTCATAAATGAAAATATGAGCGGTGGTTACGGTAAGGGGTCCGTCAAAATGGACACAGTCAACAGAGTCAAGCAGTTGGGGTCTATCTTCAGCAAAATATTTTTGTATACGTAAATCTACCATTTTACAAAGCTTTTATAAAGCTGCAACCATTTAGGGACTTTAATCTGTTTTTATATCAGCATCAGGGGTGTTTGTATCTGAATATTATGGAAAATGTGGTAATTGGTTTTTGGGGTCCGGGTTTAACACAGTGCCTGGGTTAAACTTCGATTCAAACATATCGAAGTAATTAGCCTACTTAGTAAGCCTCCCAGTGAGGCTAACAAGCACTCTATTGAAAATATTGGTGTGCGAGCGAGGACACAGATATTTAGATAAATCAGATAATAAGCTTAAAATAAACAAACGTGGGTCTTTACTGGGTGTGTGAACCATTTCTAATAAGTGAAAACGAGAAAATTTGCAGATGGCTACTTGCCCCGCTTGGAACCATTGTTTTGCTTGCACTTTCTGTTTTATTCACTAGATGGCACTATTTTAGGGACCAGGCAGTAAATCTTATGTTTGAAATTAAGTTAGATTTCCATGATAAATGAGCCTGAAACCTAACAGCCATTCAGAGGAAGGACTCTGAAAACTGGCTTCTCCCTGTGTCCTTGACCCTAAAGCAACATGTCATGTTTGGTTAGAAACCTGCGAGCATCGCTTCTTAACTTTGCACCTGGATTATATATATGTTTCATTTTCTCATTTGAGCAAGAAAACAAGTAAGGACTCGTAGTTAAGGGTATGTTAGCTAGATTATGCTTGGTAATTTGGCCAAAGGACGGAAATTTAGTAATATCAGACAGGGCACCACAAGAATGCATGCAGTGCTCTCCGTCTCTGTATTATAGAGACGGACACTCCGTCTACGAGGTAATCAGCTGTTGCATCCATGTACCTTTGCTACCCGGTGACGTCACCAGATCATGTGTCCGATCGGATATTAGGCTTGAAGGCAGGCCAGCTGATACTGAATTTGCCGGGCAAGTTCACCTTTTTTTTTACAAATGCTTTTCCCGAAGGATCTAACATCTAAGCAATAGTTACGTGATGCCAGCGCAGGCCCCCTCCCTTGGCAGTTTCTAAATAGGCAGTCTCTAAATATCAGAGGGATCCATCATTTTCATGGAGAAGTATAGGCTCTTGTGATCAAGAATTTTAAGTAAATACAGCTCATAGGCAGTAATGCTGTAAAATCATGAGATATCTGTTGAGTGATGCATTCATTCAATGTAAGTTTTTCGACCATGAATGACCAACAGGCTTTGACGAACTCCGGACCCCTCCCTTGCTCCGGAAATGCTCTTTTATTTAAAAGGCCTTCCATACCGAAATGCTCGAATGAGAAGGTGCACAGCATCATCTACCGGTAGCAAGACATCTCTCTCTCTCTCTCTCTCTCTCTCTCTCTCTCTCTATCTATCTATCTATCTATATATATATATATATATATATATATATATATATATATATATATATATATATATATCGCTCTGAAGGACGATAATTTATTTTAAATGTTGCCTAAATCAAATAAATAAATGCCTAAATCAATGCATCTGGCATAACCTTAATTTCCACACCATCACTGGTAAATGCAGTACCAAGAACCTTTTCACAGAATCATATTGATTGACCTTAATATTCTGCTTTAAATAAAAATAACAATTTTTTCAAATTTTCATTTAAGGCATGATTTTTTTTAATTGATCAATATAGTGGCCTAAGTGCTTTTGGCCAAATTTTTGTCAATGTTACCTTTCTTTGGAAATGACGTAAATTCAATTAATTTGAATGGAAATTCCATTTTATTACTTCTCAGTCTACTTGTCTCACGTAAAACAACTGTGACCTCCTTTCTTAATTGGGTCATTTTACAGAAAACGACCCAATTCATGGAAATTCATGTCCCTTGCATTCACAGTTCCATAGTCTTATTTTATTAGCAAAGCAATACCTAAAATGCTTCAAATCTATACTTAATGGTTCAAAGGTCAATAAAAATTACCTGTCCCCAGGCCATAGTAAAAAACTGATTATCCTCTTATTTTTATTTTAAAAAAAATACTCTTCGTGTAAAATAAAATCGTTCCTTAAAACTTCCACAAGTTTCTTTACATCCCTTTAATTTTTCCACTTTTATTGCTATTAAATGTTTGTTCCAAGATTTTTTTCAACACCGTTATAAAGAAGATTTGATCGCCATGACACGATGTTGATTGATTACTCTTTGTTTAAAACCCACCCAAGTTGAAGTAAAGTCACAGAATGACTCCACAAAACCATCATTATCGACATGTATTTTGTCATTTTACGACAAGAAATATCCATAATTGTGTACAAATGTCCGTATATTTATTGCTTTTCAACACTGTTACCTATATTTCCCCGAATGATGGAGTATTTATGCTTTTCTTAGTTTTGAATATAGCTCACACTGTCAACACATACATATACTGAGTACTAGAAAGGTTAATGGAGTAATTAAGTTTCTTTGAATAAATATCATATCTTTTTTCAACACCATTATGCATCAACACCGTTCCTTTTCACTTTTAATGGTGGTGAATGTCAATGAACGGTGTTGAAACAAAAAGGTGACAGGATGGATGTAAGATCTAACTTCTACAAACTGGCATTATCATTCAGGAATTTCATAGTTTTTATAACGATCACTGTGTTATGTATTTTTTTTTATATTAAACTTGAAATATTATAAAAGAAGTCTGCTTGCTTTAAGTAATAATTTTGCCAATGATTACATTTATTGTAATTCAGCAACGTTATCCTTCTTCAGCACCGTTATACTAAAAAATACATTTAATTTCAAGAAAAAAATTACTTGAAACATATAAAAGAATGCTTTTATCTCCCGTATTTTTTAGTTACCGAGGTAGATTGCTATATTTTTCTTCTATTAATTGTATTATACCTTCTGTGGGTTGCGGTTGTATTTTGTTTGAGGATTAAAACTAAACTCATAAAATTAAAAATATGCATTTTACAGGGTTAAAATCAATTTTTATAATAAAATTTATCATACAGGTGAACCTGTCTTATTTTTTCTAAATCAGTTATGTGGGACCATGAAATCGGCATGGGAATATCAAACTCATCTTTCATAATATGTTCCTAGCACTGCTAAAACGGTTTTGAAATTGATGATACACATATATAGGGCATAAAATTAGCCAAAACTATAACTTTTCAAGAAATAAAGTGCTCTGCTGAAATCTATTTCATATAGTTTACATTTTTTATTTGTGAGACTCTTTAAAATAAATATTATAGGATAAGTTATTTTTCAGATGTTATACCTTCTGAAATGGGTCGTTTTTCGTAGAATGACCCAATTGAGTGTGTTAAGTAATATAGGTCATTATTAATTATTCCCTTAACTTTAAAAAATACACAATATTTTATTGTGTAACAATTACAGATAAGGTAATTAAATAAAATAAAATTCATTTTAGTGAGAACGGTTGGATAAATAGGCCTACATGTAGGCGTATAATATTTAAACTGGTAACCATATAGAGAGGACTTCTTTGGGATTTATCATTATTTTTGTATTGCTCATTGTGTAATTATATATTATATTATATTATTAATTATCCATGGTAATATTAATTTGATACTTACAACTTAAACTTCAAGTAAGGTTGAAAATGTTATATCATATGCCTCTCAGTAGGCCTATTTGATTCGTGCTTCATATCATGCCCGCCTATGGTTCTGAGTAAAACTAAAAAGCCTGTAACGGATCTTAGGTTTATTAAGATTTGAAGATGATCATATTAGGGTATAATTTATTATCAATTTGGCACACATGATTCTGTAAATTTAATATTTAATCATTTTTTTTGTGTGGTGCATCGTGTGATAAAAAAAATTGGCCAGAATACTGCACTGAAAATACATATTTTATGTTTTTATTTCTTCAAACTTTTCCAAACCGTGTAAGGGGGGTATCCCCTCCCACTCCCACCCCCTTTCGGACGCTTACATTTGCAAAATATGCCCCATATTTAAGATGCTAAATAAATAAATATATATATATATATATTAGACATGGCTTGAGGAGAAACGAATATATAGGACATCAGACTAAATGGGACACAACATGGGAGAAGTAACTGAGAGCCGGATCCGCGTTTAAATTTTTCGTTCCACCCGAACATTGTAGGATTTGTTCTTCCATGGCCCGTTCCTCCACAACATTTCATCGAAATTCATTGAGAACTTTTTAAGATATTGTGTAACTAACTCGCAGACATTTCAGTTAGCTTTGTCAAACAACCAGACGATCATGCATAGATAAACTGTGTAAAGTCATTTGATGGAAACAGAACTCACATACACAGTATTACTGCCTCTCCCAGGAGGACATGCATTCATCCCCGTCCGTGTGTGTGTTTGTGTGTTTTGACCTCCGCCTGGAATTTTTACGTTCATCCCCGTTCGTGTGTGTGTTTGTGTGTTTTGACCCCCGCCTGGAATTTTTACGTTCATCCCCGTTCGTGTGTGTGTTTGTGTGTTTTGACCCCCGCCTGGAATTTTTACGTTCATCCCCGTTCGTGTGTGTGTTTTGACCTCCGCCTGGAGTTTCTACGTTCATCCCCGTTCCAGCATTTTGAGATATGAGTAAACATGATGACTTGACAATTATTTTTATGCATCTAGATTTATTTCCGAAAATTGGTTAAAAAATAATTACATCTAACGAAACGATTTTCGTAAAAATCAAAAGAGTAAAATTCAAAGTTTTTTCATTGACATAGATGTTCATCTAAAATAAAAAGAAAAGAAATGACGACCCTTCAGATAAACCATTTCAGGAGGGACACGATGATGGCGACCACCACTGCTACTGAGACAGCAGGAACAGTCGTGCCGTTACAGTAATCAGAGGTGCAGCACGATACACTGTATTTGTGGTAGTGGTTATAGCCTTCTTGGCAAGTCTCTGCGCAGATCCTTTTTGTTGCACTTACACCGTCGAGGGTGCCCACCACTTTCTGAAATATAATAAAATATGAATAATACTCTGACGAATGCACGTAATGTTTCAATGGATTCATGAGAATTGGTAATAATAAAACTCATGCAGTAAACACACATATACCCAGACTGATATCTTGTACATTAAACTGTGAACATAACACCACGACAGATCATCTAAAAATTCGGGGAAAAAACGTTTACCTGTATATATATCACGAAACATGGAACTGTTCAAGGTAATAAAGCCAGCTGCAGGTATTACACTGGTATCAACCAAAGTTCCTAATTTAAAGTATCGTCTAAATGTTCATAATTAAACTTACGGCACACACTCCTGAGCTGCATTCAAGAGTTGTGACACCCTGTGGGCTGAACGGATCAGAGCAGTTCGTGCGTTTGAAGGAGTGACACTCGTAGCAGATCACCGGGTATACTGAAATAAGATGTTATTAATTGTAGGGTTTATTTTCATTTACATATAACCCAAGTCAAGACTGGTAAAATGCATTGTGGGCAGCACTGTCAAACCGTCGTCGGTCTAAAAATAATTGGCACTGACACATACTGACATAGGCCAGGACACTCCTCCTGCATGCCTCGGTTGGTACTGGGCCAAGAATGTACACCTCAATGAGAGCGGGGTTTTGCACAGCGTAGTCAAGTTTAAAACCCACGATCATGGCTCATACTAAACTGGGACGCAAAATTTCTTTCAGGCCTTGAATGGATTTTTACCCGGTAAAAAATAAAGGTGCATCAACAACTGCATGCAATGATACGTGCATTATATCACGCCATTGTTTTAGCTGAATAGAAAAGTTCCCTACCACAATCATCCCGGTACACCCGCACTGTCTCTAATTGACTTGTTTGATACATTGTTACAGCCGTGTATCACTCAATATACGAGTGCGTCTTTGGGGGTTCCTAGGTGTTATGACCAAGCTATGGGAATGATAACACTCCAAGGACCCCGCAGGTGTGTTAGACACTGGGCCTGGATGACACCAGGATACATATTAAAAAAAAACATGCTACCGCCCTGTCAAGAAGGCCTAGTCCAAATCCAAAATGGAAACTCTGCAGATGTACATACTTAGGTTAAGAATTAGATAAGTCAGCATTACAAAATGGAGGCGGTTACCTCCACACAAAAAAAAAATGTAAATATTAAATAATGCTGGAAATCTCGATTTCTTAAAATAAAACACTATATTTTGCCTATATTGAACAAATACATGTATAATTAGTATGTTAATCGGCCCGTTAACTAAATACTTATAACAAAATGATCCACAAACTTATGCTCATATCATAACATGCATTGGCATTCAAATAAAATATGCTCTAACTATTTTTGATACCAAACAATATGTTTGCTTTTCAGATTTGCATGTATACTAATATGCTTAGATAAATCTTTTAAGTATACAATTAATGTAATGAATGATTACAGTACCATAATAGCACTAGGCCAACTGGCCGATATCGCATTCCGATGGGTGCTGTCGCACGATATAGACTTGACTTGAGGCTGGCGGCAGATATCTACCGTGGCCAATATATGGACATTTATACGCCAGTCTTTTAGGAATATTTCGAATGTATATAGAAAAGAAGTTTTCATGGACTATAAAAATTCATTTATAATATCTATGAGTATTCAAAGTTTCCAGGTTGGGTACAAACCCTTTTCGATATCCAGGCCCCCTACTGAACGTTCTAATTTACCTGTGTCAAAAACTACTTCATGGTGAAAACCAGCAAACCGTTGGTTTAAACATATTTATTTCTATTGAATTTTACAAATAGCACAAGAGTGCTAATGAATGTACTTTTCAATAATCAATTATATAAAATGCAGTAAATCCAAATACCATAAATAATAAAACAAAGAAATAAAAACATGACACTCATTCTTATATATATCACATACAGTCGACATACTAATAAACACTGAATGTCTTGGTGAATCAAACTACTAGCAAGCTGCTTTTTTGAATATTTGAATAAAACGATATGGTTAAGTGCATCAACAAAATTATCCATGCAAATATAAATATTCTATAAGGCATGTTAAAACCTTTTGGATGAGCGGAAAAATGCATGCACAGCTGAAAATATAATTAAGTTAGTCTCAATATTAACGTTTGATTCCCCATTAAGATAACATTTAAAGTATATTGTTTATTTTTGCAATAAGGTGTATTAATCCTGTCGACAGGAATGACATTTCTGGGATTATAGTAAAGGGAACATTAAAAAAAGAAGTGAAATGCATCCTCATATTCATGACCACACAGGAACATTTTGGGTAGTTTAGTAGACCAACATGTGAGAAGAGGTCCCCTTTTAATGTACTTGATTTTAAACGTAGTCTGCAGTGTAATATGTTTATTTGACGTTAACCTGTCTAAAAATAAGACGGTTTCTTTATCCAGTATTTATAAAAATGTGATTTAAATTGAAAATTGTTAAGGAACCTGACTGGCGGACTGAATATGGTAGCTTATTCCATGCTTGGGTGGTTGATGGGAAAAAGAAGTCTTATACCGCTAATTCCTAGTTTTAGGAACTCTCAAATCTGAATGATTTCTAAGTGTACCGAATGATCTTTCGGAAACGTTAACAACCCGACTGAAGCACAAATAACTTGGACCCACCCTAATTCTTAACTTTGTAGAAAAATAGTAATTTTGCTCTCGACCTTCTTTCAGCCCACGTTTTCCAGCCTATTTCTTTCAGTTACTCGTTTGAATTGGTGGCCTGAATAGCGCCAGTGCATATCCGTGCAGTTTTTTTTTTAATATAGCTTCCAGGGATAACGAGTCAGTCACAGTGCAATTATGGAAAATTAGCAAGTTGCCAAAACTGAAACCAGTTTCTAATTTTCGATTGGGCCCTTATACTTCTGTTGGCACGTACCTATGACCTGTACTCCAGAGGACTGTCTTATTTGTATGGTCCACCGCCTTCGAGTTTGAACTCTGGACGGCAAATGCACTCTAGTGGGGACTCTGACGGGCACCCGCACTCTGGTAGGGACTCTGACCGGCAGGCGCACTCTGGTGCCCCTCCGGTAACTTCTGCCAGCCCTAGCAGATCGCCCATTAAGTGCATGCAGGTTCTGATCCGGCGAACGCTTCTGCCTACAGATCCCTGGCTTGGTAACGGACGACAGCCATGCGTCTTCACATGAAAAAAAAATCAAATAAAATGTTTAGTTTACATAATATAGTTGAGAACATATCTTATATAGTGTCTGGTAGTGTTTCATTGAATATGAAGGAGGTTTTGGTAACACCACTTTTAAAAAACCTTCTTTAGATGCTGAATGTCTCCAAAACTGTAGACCAGTCAGCAATTTATCATTTGTTTCTAAGGTAGTAGAAAGAGTTGTGATACAACAACTCGTTTCTTACGAATAATCTGGAGGACCCAATGCAGTCGGCTTATCGTAAAGGTTCTCTACTAAAACAGCTCTGTTGCGTGTTCAAAACGACATTCTGAGAAGTATTGACAGACAACAAGTCACAGTCTTGATCCTGCTTGATTTGTCATTTTCTTTTGATACAAACTGATCACCAGCTTCTTGTTTCAAGGTTGTCAGATATGTATGGTATCAAAGATTTAGCTCTATAGCCTGGATTAAGGCGTACCTCAGTGACAGGACACAGTCATGCAGTTGTCATTGGCAAAAGTGTTTCGGATGGATCAGTTTTAAAATATGGTGTACCTCAAGGTTCTGTCTTAGGCCCTATTCTTTTGACCTCTGTATACGAAACCGCTTGGTAACCTCATACGAGAACATGGCTTAGATTATGTTCTGTATGCAGATGATACACAGTTGTACACATCATGCTCACCTTGTGATCTTGACTATACCTTGAAAAAAATTGAGAAATGTGTGAACCATATTCAACATTGCATGATACTAAACAAGCTTAAACTCAACAGTGACGAAACTGAGATGATTATTATGGGTTCAGTTAAGCAGTTACAGAAAGTCGTCAATCCTTTCATTACTATTGGTACTAGTGCCATAAAACCAACCCGGAAAGTGCGAAATCTAGGAGTTATTTTTGATGATCATATGAAACAAAAGACACAAATCAGTTTAATATGTAAGAGTGCTTATCTCAGTCTGTACAACCTTGGGCGGATCCGCAGGTATCTTTCTAAGTCAGCTGCTCCAAAGTTAGCAGAGTGTTTGATTTTGTCGAAGTTGGATGTTTGAAATTCCCTTATATATGGAGTACCCAAATCTTAGATGTTAAGACTGCAAAGAAGTCAAATTCAGAACGCTCGCATTGTATTCAGATGTCAAAACGTAATCATATATCACCCATCTTGTTCGAGTTGCACTGGCTACCTGTAGAATTTCGTATTAGATTTAAAATATTGCTGCTTACATATAAGGCTCTCAAAGAGAAAGCACCTCTTTATGTCACAGAATTACTCCAGTTACATTTTACACCTCGTGCACTGAGATCAAGTAATAAGTACATGCGTCTTTGTGAACCTATAGGAGTAAATTATCTACATATTCAGTTGTTATGCTCCTGTGCTCTGGAACAGTTTGACGGATTATATTAAGAAATCAGATCCTATTGATATATTTAAACGTGCACTGAAGACTCCTTTTTTCGGCAAGCCTATGATAATATTTAATGTAAATGGTAGATTATATGCCATGTTTAGTATTAATACGCTCCCGAGGCAGCGGAAATCTTGCGCTTCTAAAGAAGCTACTGGTTTTCCCGCTGCCTGCTTTGGCCATTTTTGATGCACTTTAACACCAGGTGGTACACATGGGCCTGTCTGCTGAAAAAAACTGCTGATGTGACTAGCAGCCAACCAAATGCAAGTCAACAAACACTCGACAGGCATCAGGCTCCGCCCAGAAACCACGTGTAGCGCCATTCTCTCTGAGCCTGTGGCCTGTTCAAACGGTCGCCGGGGCAATGAGCTGTCACTTAAAACGAAATGAACAACATTGGCTTCGTGTATTCCTCGCTTGGCTGGTAAACCGTTTGATCTTCCAGCTCAGGGTCTCATCTGATTGGACCAAAATACAGTGCTCCCCTCTGGTGTAGAGATTCATTTTAAATATATGCGATTGCTATTTATATATTTTATTGCTATGCGCTTTGAGCAGGTCTTGTATTCTGGATAAGAGCGCATTATAAGAATAATGTTATTATTATTATTATTATTATTATTATATATACGTATCCCATTAGGTGTTCAGATGTTGATGACAAAATCGTTTTTAACACGTTCACTTCACCTAGAAATAGGCCTATACTCAGCGTTTGCGACTAGCGCCGGCCCGTGGCTGGTTAAAATTGCTTCGGGCCGGCACCTCTAGAGCATATCAGGCCCGGTGGGCTTGCTGGATTTTTGTCTGCAAAATACCTGCTCAATTTTTATCATTTCATGCTATGTTGTTAATTCGCTTTATTCACTGCCGTTATGGGAAATCCCAAATAAATTTTCAAAGGTTCCCGAACTGGTAGTGAATGTGTTCGACGTTGCTGCTTGGACTGTTTTTGAATGGAGTTTGATTGGTTTCAAGTTTCTATATGCACATTATCTTCAACAGGTACGTTATGCATTTGAATCCTTTGCCTCTTGAGTTAAGCTCTGCTCGGTGGTTAGTATAGTAACCATCTTTCTATCCAATCAGGTGGTTCCATACAAGTCCTGTTGATAGTGTCAGTCTCCGCCGGATCGACCATCTACATGATTATCGTCGAATATAAATTATGGAATAGTTCAATACAAAATTCAATCATTATCGCCTTCTTTCTTCGTCCGTCCGGGCCATATTTCTCTGACTGTCTCAACGATGTGTGTTTGAATTATTTTACATTCCCTCGTCTTTGAAATACTCAGTTATCAGATATCTTACATTGTCTGAAAGGATAAAATTTAAAGATGTACAGCTTCCTCAATAATAATGATGTGTAGGTATAGTGGCAGGTCAGACTCATAATGTTAACATTGCACGTTTCTGATATAATACAAGGACGTTTGCGTGCACATTCGACAGAAAGTGAATATTTCATATGCGCTTAAAGCTTTTGGTATTAGTTCCCCCCAAATATCTGGTAGATATTCCCTTCTCTATCCTGAAAAACAATATGAAATACCTGCAAGTATTATTTTTCTGCGGTCTGTGGCATTTTGGAAATAATTATGCACAGTTGGCCACTGCTGTTTATATCATTCTCATTTTTGAGAGAATTGATTGACAGCTTATTTGCATAGAGCTGTATGTCACGCGAATGATGGAAAAGACGCCCTGCCTTGCACCCCAGAAAGAGAGCCAATCGGAGACTCGTAGTATACTATATGCCTGTGCGATCAGTTTCATTCAGTTGTGATTTTTTTTGGCGGGAAATACCCGTGTGCAACAGTTTTGAACAGCGCGTACAATACGCTCTTTACACAGCGCTTTACCTATAGGGCTACTACCTATATCGTAAGGCGCTGTTTGTTATGACCTCGTATCGTGAATTGCAACACTAGAGGGGAGCACTGTATTTTTGTCCAATCAGATGAGACCTTGTGCTGGAAGACAAAGCCAAGCGAGGAATACACAGAGCCAATCATATAAATTTCTTTTTGAGTGACAGCTCATCCCCCAGCGTAACCGTCTGAACAAGCCACAGGCTCAGAGAGAATTGCCCCTGACGTGGTTTGCTTAGGGCCTTGGGCACATAGGATGCTCGGCCGGTGAGCTGTAATTCAAACGAAACGTAACAACAAAGGCTGCGTGCACACCTCGCTTGCTGGTTTCAGTTCTGCAGACAACAGATACATGGCCACGCTAACACAGTCATAATGTCATAATCGAATCGGTCGATGATGCGAGAATGCAGAGGGAGCAATTTAAATTCGACCGGAAACTCAATAAGCGGCGCTTGAAGCGCAGCAATGGGCGGAGCCAGGATGCCTGTCGAGTGTTTGTTTATTGGCATCTGATTGGCTGCTTGTCACATCATATGCACGTTTATTTCAGTGGAAAACGAACCGCCATCTGGTGTCTAAATATATCATAAACGGTCAAAGCTGGCAGCGTGAAAATCGGTTGCTTCTTAAGAAGCGCAAGATTTCCGCTGCCTCGGGAGCGTACGGGTACAAATGCGATATCAAAAGCAGACAATCGGCGACGATGACATATGTTCTTCTCAAACTATCAAGGAACCCGAACCCTTATAACTGCAGGGGTATCGTACAGAAGATGTTGTTGATGATATGGCCACCTTTTGATTTATTTTAGTGAGAAAGTGGGAGACGAGATGTAGCAAATATCAACCAAGTGTATGCAAAGAAGCACTTGTCTTACTGGGTCATAGAAACGCACCGATCATCTCATGACAATAATATTTATGCAGGTTGATGACTGCTGCCAAGGTTATCGCAAGGAACCTTTTCTAACATAAGATCCTCTTTGCTTGTACCCTATCACAATATAATTTTTCTGAAAGATATTAGCCATTCTATTTAGAATGTTTACTGAAATATACACAGAGATCGTCATAATTTTAGATTAGGCCTATATTAAGATCACCTAAAGATTATTTTTAATATGTTAATTGGACCTGTAACATTTTAACCGGGCCTGCAACTTTAGGACAGTACAGGGCCCGGCTTGCCTGTTCCATCCAATGCTAAGTCGCAAACGCTGCCTATACTATAGCAATATTTTTAAAATGCATGTACTTAATTAACAGTTTGAGTATGTAGATCTATAAAAATATAAAGCGGTTTTAAAGCCTAAATATCATGTGTGCGTACATATATATGTAAATGCGTGACAATCGCTCATATGGCTTTGTGTTTATATAAAGTCACTATGTGTAAATGGTAAATGTATGACAATCGCTCATGAATATGGTTTTGAAACTTGTTACATGTAAAACCAATATGAGTTCATGAACAAGATCTATATTGTTTCCAGGGAGCTCGAATCCCTCGGCACTTGCGTCATCGCGTCATTAACTCCTGCCACCCATACCCCCTCCACCCCCTACCCCCCCCCCCCCCTCCACCCCCACCCCCCCCCCCCCTCCCCCCACACACACACCCTCTCCCTCTTGCCTTGTCTCTGTTTTCTCTTTTTTTCTGTCAAAGACCTGACATATTTTCTCTGGTAAGTGTTAGGAAAGACATTTTGTTTCAGTTTTTTTTTCAGATGACTAGCCGAAAGCCTGTGCTTGAAACTTTGTTTCAATTTGCCAGTGCTCAGGCTTGGGTATTTGTATACCGGTACATTGTGATTAGCGCTGATCGTCAGATTGATAGGAACAGTGGGGGGCCTACTTCTTTTTGAAAATAAAAGACCTAGCGTTATGATGTTCACGACTCTCCTTTGTAATTTTGAACCAAAACTAAATAAAAAGATGTAGCGAGACTATCTCTTTAACAAAAGGAAAACGTTACACTTTCTTATTGCGTACGACATTTTAAAGAGAGAAGTAGGCCTATCCTACCTCAACTCAAGTCAAGTAATTCTTGTTTAGACTTTATTAAGACTTTAGTCTTGCATTTTCTGGTGTAATAAACAAGTTCATCATTAATGAAGAATGCTCCATTAGTGACGTCACGTTTAATTGCGATGTATGTAATCCAAGGATCCATGCAATAACTTAGCATATTTCTTTATCCGGGGGGGGGGGGGTCGATTTTGCCGTAAATTGGAGCTTAATCTAATATTTTAAATTATTATAAATTATTTTGAAACAAAAATTACTCACCTGTTAGAGCCAAACAAAAAAGAATGATTAAGAATTTCATTTTTTTGGTGTTCCGTGCCACAGTTTAGACGTAGACTAGAGCAGTAGGCCAAAAAACCTCGGACCTGGACGTCCTCTTTTGACAAAATCAAACCCCCAATTGTTACGTGACCTGACCTCTTCCAAGGGCTAAAAAAGAAACTTTGTAGGTAAGCGCGGAGCGCCACCGTGTGGATGTGAAAGTGACTAAGGTAAACGAGTGTGCATGCTGATGATGTCTTTTTATAATGAAAGCTGCGAATGTGGAGAATGTACAAACATAGACTACGGATCCAGGGGAACCCCCTGCTGAACCAGGTGGCATAAAATATATGTAGTTGCATCACGGACGTTGTATTAAGTCAATATTCACCTTTTTAGATATTGAAAATCCGTTTGATACAACTAACAAGGGAAATGTAGTCTAGCATGATTTTTTGCATGTTTTATTATAATATTTCATCCATTAAAATGAAAAGTGAAAAGTTTTTCCTATCACAAAGCTGATGCAAATTTATAAAAAATATAACTCTCAAAATGCAGGCCTCATCAGATGCTGTGATAAATTAATTCATTCCATGGTTAGTTCTACACAAATATTTCACGAATTATTTTTCTAAGGGACATAAGAGGCATTAAGGAAGTCGTTAGGACGTACAGTACGTACCGCATTGATTTTTTCTGGATCAGAAATTTGTAATGCATTGAACAAAGTATATACAAGAATCCCCCCCCCCCCACACACACACACACACACGTACACCGCCCCTTCAGTTCTTCTACAGGGGCTAAAGCGTGTCAGAACCCCGTAGATTAATTGCAAGGCAGTAATAACCTCTCGATCGTCGCCCTGGTCCACTTTTAAAAAAATTACACCACCAAAATAAAATATACATACACGTTTGGAATAATATATATATTAACACATGATTACATAACCGCACCAACCATTGACAGATCACATCTGAAGATTGCAAATGCATGAAAACACGTGTTAATGTGTAACTTCACATTTTCGTAAATTATCACTATGTACCAGCTCTTGTCCCACACGCGGCGTTTTTTCCTTTGTTCTAACTCTACGTTCAAATCTGCTTACATCACAGGGTCATGACAAGTGACCATGCAAGTGTAGTTGCAAGTGTAGTTGCATGGTGACTTTCCAAATATGGCAAAGGTGGGTAGCTAAAAAAAATGACACGCGTGACCTTTGACCAAGGAGGCGGGGCACGTGGGACAAATCAGTTATAGCCCAATGAAATGTAAAGCAAGCCCTGAGGTTTGGGAGGCTTGTGTCACATGGCAGGCGAGCCGGTAAGGCAAGCCTGCCATGTGACACAAGCCTCGCAAACCTCACGGCTTGCATAACATTTCATTGGGCTATAACCAATACGTAGCATACCGCAAATAGAGCACTATTGGATTCGTTCCGCAAACATATATATATATATATATATATATATATATATATATATATATATATATATATATATATATATATATATATATATTAATTATATCATGCTATCAGTTCATTTTGGTTTAATACAAAAGTTTCCAGCAAAACCATCCCCGCACACGGACTTACTTTCTACAGTTCACCTGTTGTATATACGTTGTTATGGTTCTATGTGTGAGTGACCGCAGTTTAACTTTACGTGTGTCTGTTTAGGCCTATATCCAATAGTGAAACGGCGTGACCAGAAGTTAGATTTTGCGCGAGCGCAACAACTCCCGGACTAGGAAAAGATACATTTATGAATAAAGACAAGAAAAACACCAGTCAGAATTTTGAAAAATTAGATTTGTGGCGCACCAGGTATCGTGCTATATATATATATATATATATATATATATATATATATATATATATATATATATATATTAATTATATCATGCTATCAGTTCATTTTGGTTAAATACAAGAGTTTCCAGCAAAACCATCCCCGCACACGGACTTACTTTTTACAGTTCACCTGTTGTATATACGTTGTTATGATTCTATGTGTGAGTGAACGTAGTTTAACTTTACGTGTGTCTGTTTAGGCCTTTATCAAATAGTGAAACGGCGTGACCAGAAGTTAGATTTTGCGCAAGCGCAACAACTCCCGGACTAGGAAAAGATACATTTATGAATAAAGACAAGAAAAACACCAGTCAGAATTTTGAAAAATTAGATTTGTGGCGCACCAGGTATCGTGCTGCGCGCCCGGTGCAATCTTATTTTCAATTGTGTACAGGAGTAAGCAAACGGTATCAGAAGGAAATATTGACAGGTAACATATTTCTGGGAGAAACACTGAAGTCCATGTAAAAATATATATATGCTCTCTATAAACGTCTAGATGGAAAAGCGGAGTCTTATACTATAGGTATGATTTAAGCCCTAAATGAACACCTGGATTGCCAAACGTAATAATTACCATACCGAACAGTAAACACCCATTAATGTTTGTCTTGTGCCTTTATTTCCGAACAAAAATACAAAAGAATGTCATTTCGGGAATTTTTTTTCATGAGAAAGAGGGGAAGTACTCAGATATTTTATTTAATGGACGATCGTTACAAAACTCATATCCCCACTGATAAGTCAATGATATCGCTCAGAGGAACCAGTTCACAAGGCACACGCGACGATGACGACCAATCCAGCCGCTCTGGCCAAGGGTGCGGTCGCTCCGTTACAGTAATGAGAATCGCAGCACGATACCTCAGACGGCCGACCCCTAACGAAGCCCTCCTTACAGTAAGGCCGGCAATTCCTTAAGACCTGACTTGTCCCATTGAATGTTCTCTTAGCTTTCTGAAATGATAACAAAATAAAATAATTAACTTTTTTTCATTATAATTATTAGATAAGATTATTCCTGCTGTTAGGCCTACTTTGGAGCAAGATATCTGACCCTGGAATCGGAAGCGTTGTCGACAGCATATCTTAGTGACTTAAGCTGTGCCGTTAAAGGTTCTCTCAACTATCTGAAAAAAAAAACAAATAAACACCAGCACATTTAATTGACCCGGGGGAAATTTACTATCATCCTTTCTACGAAACTGGATGGCCACATTTTCTGGGATAATACAAGTATATATGTATTCAATATAGGACAGCATACACAGGAATTACTACCCATACTATGCTATTCAGCAACTGTTAATTAAATCCATGGTTTGCTACTTACTAAATCCTTGGAGTAGTATCTTCTCCAAACTGACAGATGTGCCACTGCAAGAGTATCTATATTTCTTGGTAATTTTATTTTTATATACCTGGTTCTGGTTGCGAGAAGTATTACTTTACCCATAGGTTTGCATGTCAGCAAATATGTGACCGCGTAACAATTGTTACAAATGTCTCTTTATTTTACCAGATCTATTGTTAGAGAGGGTTAGGCCCTAATAAGTAATTGGAGCTTTATTTGAAATACAAACTGGTATTAAAACAGTCCGCTGAATGAGTTCGAAAGGTACCAGGGGTTTTACGGGACCGGAAATTATAAAATGTGTTTCAGGCATGGAATTCAACTCTCAACTATTTTAAACATTTTTACTTTATTTGGAATGTACAAATACCATTCGTGAGTTGTACAACAGTTTGCCCCTCAAAAGTTATTATATTATATCTTTATATAGCAATGAAAAATCCTAATTATAAAAATCATATTTCATCGGGTATTAACACTAATGTATAATGATAATACAAGTCAGGCGGTGATGTTATATACTAATTAATCAGTCAACATTGAGACAAATATAATAAATGAATACACGGTATACTACATTGGCTGAGATTTCTATGAACCTTTTTGTTTTATTCTATATTATCCAATCAGCAGCCGTCAAATAGCTGTTTCGTGTGAACAGTGATCTATACCGTCGTCAGTGCTAAATATCACTGGACTATTTTCTCCCCACTTTTCTGAGATATTGCAGAATGTCAGTGTTAAATTTTCTCATTGCGAATGAGGTTTACAAACGCATAACGTAGTTCTTCACGATTATGATTAACGGCAACAGCTTGTTAATCTCTCGAATTATCATAAATGTTTATCATCAAAAAATAATCATTACAATTAATAAAAAAAAAAATAAATCAATGCATAAAAGCGAAACTTATATGGGGGGGGGGGGTTCTGATTTTTACTTTGGACAAGATCTCTTACACAAAATGGCGCGCCTTTAACAGAGGTTATAGCCTTGTTTAGGGGTAGAAACACCTGATTGACTGAATAATTGTGTTGTGACGTTATTGTGAGGGGAATATTGCATAAACCAGGCGAAAAGGGTGCTGGAAACATGTAAGAATGGTGTGTTCCAACATTTAGTGCTCTTTTTTCTCAAACTTCAATATTATCACAATCGTTAAAATGACAAGAACACGACGTCTATTTATATCTTACAAAAATGGTTCTTCTAGGTGCTTTGGCCAAGTGACGTTGCGTCTTCAGTCGGCTGCAAACCGCACTTTTGTTTTTAATCTTATTAGAATATTTATAGCACTTAACAACCAATCAGCAGCTTCTAAATTAATTCTTTTTGAATGTGAAAAACCATGACCTTGCTCAAGGGGAATATGGCGTTAAGAAACATCCTGTGTTTATGTTAAATATCAGTGTGTATTGTATTAATAATTAAAAACAAAATAACATTAAACCAAAAAGTGGTAAGAGACCACATATACGTCTCCACCGGTTACATAATAAAACCGCTACTCCGGCAAGTTTATTCAAAAGTCGTTTACAAATATTCGCGTATAAACTGAATTATAAGTATTTTCGTGAAACCTCGATTACTCTCGGCTGACAGCAGTGTTCGTAGGTTTTTACGAGACTGTTTGTGCATTTGTGTCACTGAGGGCTTATTAAATGCTGTCATAAGCAGAAATTTTAGACCCCTGCAGTTTTAAAAGTGCCCGAGATATAGAAAATAAAGCTTGATGTTTCGAAGTCCTTGGACCCAAATTTCAAATGCAGCCTTCAAATTTACGATATTGTTTATGGTAATTGAGATAACAACACCCCAGGGAGGATAGTGCCCCTTCGAAAATAATAGGCATCTCTCCTTTGTCATACATAAAATTTGGGTCGAGTCTGAAAGAAAATAATAGGCATATCTACTTTATCATACATTAAATTTTGGTCAAGTCTGAAGGCTTTGCTGCTGGCATGTCTGAGAAAATCGGTAGACAGCAGACATACAGGACGATATAAGTCATTATATATACCAAAAAGGGGGCCCAACCGACCATGCAACGATGATCAAAGGATAACACCCATAGGTAAATACTTAGTGATGGTGCCGGGAAGGAGCACAAAGTATTGCTGATAAATGATTGAGGTAAACTGCATATAATATTTAAGGTCATTGTAAAGTAACCTCTAAAGTAACGTCATTTTTTACTTACGACACAACTCCCATAGCACTGCTGGATACGGATGGCTTTGGGGTTGAAAGGATCGCCTCAGTTCTCTCTGAAGCTTGAGCTGCATCTGTAACAGTTCAGCAGACGGGGAACTGAAAAGTAAAATAGAAAGCGCTCTTGGCTTAAAAAAAAAACAGCTTATCCTACCCGGGGCAATTTCATTCCAAATACTTAATTTTGTTGTGTAGTATCCTTGACGCCTTTATATTATTGTAGAGACACCGATCAGTATCACATATAGAAACTACAGATTAAATTTAGTTTAAAAAAACTTATCATTGGGATTATTAATGATACAACACGTGACCGTGCATGTCTGAATTAAACACAGGCTTCAATCAAAATTGTTGGTATGTGTAGTTACATACTGACAGGATATTCTTTGGGTACTGCATAGTCAGCTTACCAAACAACTGCAAATTTATATTCTAATCATTTAATGTTTGTATTGTTTAATGACATAATATAAAAAAATTTAAAATAAGAAAAAAATAGGAGGACGTTATCTTGGTAATTACACCGAATATGCTTAACTGTTACCTTGAATGATTGGACCAGGCAAGTTCTAATCTAAATTAGGCGAGCTTTAAATCCGCCTGATATCACTGAGGTGAGTTTAAAATCTGCCTAGGCCAGATTAAAATAGTGATCTGACCTAATTTTCTAATATATTATGCATTGTAATTGACATATGAAAGATGTTTCAGTCGGATTTTCAATATTTAAACACAGAATGGTTATGTATAGTTCACAATTTATATATTTATTAATATTTACATAATATTATATTATTTTAATAATTTACGTTATTTTTTAAATATTTTTATTAATATGCCAAGTAATAAGAAACTTATATGGGTATTGTATGTGGCATATTTAAATGATATATTATGTTGGCTGCTACTGATTATTTACATAATAATTTTGTTGTTAATATTAATTTGAAGTGAAACTGGTATTACCGGTAGTAATATTGGTGATGTATAGTATTTTAAAAGGACAAAAGGAGACTGACTATAACTCATTTATTATTTATCAATATAATTCAATGCATGTTTGCATGTTTTCTGATATGATATAACACTGTACAAAAAAGGCAGTTATCTTGTACCACAGTCTACATAAATATTGAAGCTTCACAAAATCCTTCACAAAACATTTTAAAAAAAGATCAGAAGAATATTATATTCATTAGAAGAAAAGACTGAATTAGACAAAGAAATATTCACATGCATACATCTGTGTATAAACCTTTACCTATTCTCATATGATGTTTAATTACCGAAAAAAAGGAATGATGTATCAAACTCCATCATAAATACTGATACCCTGCATATTTTGTACCACAGTTGTACACGTTTTGATTGTTGAGTATTGACTACCTGTGTGAAAAGAATCATTTGAACTAGATCAACCAACTAATTTGTTCTGTTTGTCCTGTGAGTAAGATCAAATAGGATGACAGATTGTTTATGTTAATGTGTAATATAATCTTTTAATACTAAAGTAATATCTACCTAGACTAATCTATCTATCTATGATTGATTCAATATGCAAGTGGATGATCCCCCCCCCCCTGATTTGCTCTTCATAATATCTCATAAATGTGCTTCAATATACCTCTTGTTACTCTCTAATTGCCATATATATAATACAATTACAAATTATTTTTTGTATAAATTATTAGTGACTTTTACAAATCCAAGGTTGTTAAGAAAACTGAGAAATAAATATTGATTAATTTTTAGCAAATAATTGGTATGATATAGAAGCTGTAGACCATAGGAAACACATCAAAGCGGCAGGTAATATTCAAATTCCTATTTAATAATTCCATTTCCAAAATTAATGTTAAGTATTTAATTAATAATTATTACATTACTGTAAAAATTAATGTTAATTATTACATTTTTATTGTAATATTCTGTTAATATTAACAAATATATTACCAGTGAACTATATATAACCATTCAGTGTTAAAAAATTGAAAATCTGACTGAAAACATCTTTCATATGTCAATTACAATGCATGATATATATGAAAATTAGGTTAGATCACTATTTTAATTTGGCTAGGCAGATTTTAAACTCGCCTAAGTGATATCAGGCGGATTTTAAACTCACCTGGATGTTACCAGACGGATTTTAAACTCGCCTTGATGTTTCAAGACGGATTTTAAACTCGCCTGGGCGAGATTAAAATCCTGGCCTGCTCCATGATGGATTATAATCTTGCCTAGGCCAGATTGCGATTGTGATCTTGTCTAGGCGAGTTTATAATCCGTCTAGGCGAGATCACAATCGCAATCTCGCTTAGCCGAGATAAAATTCCATCATGAAGCAGGCCAGGACTTTAAAAGTCTAGGCGAATTTAAAATTCGCCTTGATTTCAATCTCGGCTCTGACACACACACACACATATATATATATATCATATTTTACTTTGTTTTTGTAACAAATACATATGCCATTTTCTAAATATTTACATCTTGCATTGCCACTTTCCCAGCTGAATTGGAAAATAGAAAGAACTATCCAGAAGGGGTCTAGGTTATTATGGGCCCACCCCTTTTCAGAGTTACTTATTTAATAGCTCTGACCCAATATTTTAGGCCTTGACCCGACCCTCCTCTGAATTTGAGACCTATTTTTTAGGGTTTCTCATCGTTCTTCCTGGCTAGACTCTAAAATCCTGCCTCCGCCCTGGATAAAGCTGTCCATCTCGGCTAACCAAAAAAAAAAAAAAAATGTGCGTTTGTGCCTAGGAGAGTAGGTAAGAGGGGTTTCATGTTGTTTTAAGGATTAAACAGAGAATAAATGGACAATGTTCAGGACTCTTTGCTATTTTAACCATAATAAACTCGTATAAAAAAGTGATAATGCTATATCATAATCTTTGTGCTGCTTTTCCAATTGATGACTGTTACTGTATAACAACTCATACTTACTGCTTATATTGCTATGAAGAACATAAGCATAAAATTATGAAAATACCACAGTTAAAGGACATGTTGTCATAGCATACCAATATCAACCATCAACCCACTCTTTCCCATTTGAAGTAAAAAAACTGAAATAACAAAGTCTGGTACGTCTGGTAATTAATATTTTGACAGGCTAATGTAAAATGTCAGGTCCAACTCATCTGCATGTAGATTTGAATCATATGAAGTCTATAACACAATAACATTTCATTATATATCGTCACATAAAATCGCCGATTTTGTATAAGGTATCTTAAGGTGATTCATGGTCATTCTGGAGGGAATGCTCAAGCGATTCATGGTCATTCTGGAGGGGATGCTCAAGCGATTCATGGTCATTCTGGAGGGGATGCCAAAGCGTTCTGTTTTTAGTTCTTTTAGCCTCGATCCAAAAAGGCTTCAACTTAAAATATAACAATATTTCTTTTTCTTTCTTATTCTGCCGCATCCAAATTAGACAGAAGTAATACTTTACATAAGTAAGTGACCAAGGGGTCATGACGCTCAGCTGAATTTCACATGTATACAGGTGATGCATGTATTAGTTATTGATGTTATGATCTGGTAAAAAATATTTGTCAATTTTGAATAATGGGTAGAATGACTTCCAGAGTGCTCAAAATCATCAATTATTTTGACCATAGTCCTTAGAAAATAGGTCACAGCAAGATAATTTATTAGGAACTCCTCAGATGCTAAGTTTGAAGTTTCTTTATCAAACTGCTATGTTCTTTGTCCATCTGACTTATAGGGTACTCAAATCTTGTTGTTTTACACAGCACACAGAATAAAGGTACCAGTGACCTTATTTTGGATGCCAATGGAGACATTACAATGACCTACCTTTATATCAAGAAAGACATTTTTAGAGCGAAACAATTAAGATTTGTGATCTGTCTGACTTAGGTTTCCTGGACATAGCTCAGAGAATATAGGTCAGAGTGACTTAATTTCAGGATTCAAAGGAGACTTGCCAAGGACCTCCCCCAATAGAAGTTCCAAAGGTAAAGTTAAGTGCCATGCCTGTCTGTCTAGGTGCTCATAAGCATATTTTGGCCAGTTGCTTGCAGAATATAGCTCACAATGACCTAATTTCAGGTTTCAAAGGAGATTTTGCCAGAACCTCCTAGGATGTTCTTGTGTCCTGTCTTACTGTCTGGTTCTTCAAAATAATGTCTCTGGCCAATCGCTCGGAGAATATAGGTCATCATGGCCTAATTTCAGGGTTCCACGAAAATTTGCCAAAGACTTCCCTGGATATTACATTTGTAGGTTCTTGCGCTAACGGATTCAGTTTGTGCACATCTGACGCCCAGGTGCTTAAATCATGTTTTTAAGTTTCTTTAGGTTTCTAAGAAAATTTGCCCAGAAACTCCCTGGATGTTGCGTTAGAACATTCTAGGCCTAACTGATACAATTTGAGCCAATCTGACTTTCAGGGTGCTCAAATCATGTTTTTTCCTATAGCTCGAAGAATATAGGTCACGATGATCTAATTTTTAATGTTTTCAAGGACGTTTATCATGTCCTCCCTGAATGTCACATTATTAGATTCTAATTTGTGCCATGTCTGACTCTCTGGGTTCTCAAAATCATGTTTTCGGCCAGTAGCTCGCTGAATATAGGTCACAATAACCTAATTTCAGTTATCCGATGAGATTTGCCAGGGACTTTAGTGGATTAAAAATTAAATGTTTCTAGGTCTAACTGTTATTGATTGTGACCTGTTATCGTCCGGACTGCTTCATCTGAAGGTCTCAAAAATAGAGACAAAAATGCGTAAACTTAGAAAAAAGTACAGGAGGCGCCACCAGTCTTCAGGAAATGATGAAACACTCCATGCTCAATATGTATGAAAATAATCATGGCAATCAATGCATTATTTATTCAGATACTGGAGCTTTTATATCAAATTTATAAATATTCGGGGGGGGGGGGGTACTTTTTAGCCCCATAGCTCGGAAGATTTAGGTCGCCTAATTTGACCTAATATGAGGTTTCCTCTATGGGTCTTCAGAAAAAAGCTTCTAGGTTTCTGTAGTTACAATTTGTGTACCGTCTGACCCACTGAGTGCTACAAATCATCTCTTTGGCCCATAGTCCGCAAAATGTAAGTCACCATGACCGATTTTCAGGTTTCCAAGAATATTTGCCTAGGACCTCCCTGAATGTACAGTTAGAAGTTTTTAGGTCTAACGGTTACGGTTTGAGTTGGGACAACTTTTTTTATAAACATATATATATATATATATATATATATATATTATTGTCTATGTAACATATTTAGAATATATTACAATTAAGCATTAGGTTTTAAAGGTACCCCCTCTGGGACGGACACCACGCTATAATGGACAAATCGTTCGGTCCCGTGACTGTCCGCCCCAGAGGGGTTTCACTGTATAAGGTTTTGTGTTTCCCGTATAGATCACTTCTAAAATCAGGGTTAGCAGCATGATATTTCAGAAATGGAACCAAAGTCTAAAACTTTAATTGTTAATATATATTTTTCCAATATATAAATATTATTCTCTGAATAGCAGGCGGATGATTACATTGTACATCCCCCCTTGCTAAAAAGTGAGGGGTGGGGGGGGGGGGAATATGTACCCCCTTCCCCCCGTACTGACGCCCCTGCAAATGCCCGCCAGATTGATCATCATTTAATTTGCTTTGTGTTAATATATACAGTTGCCAATGTTCAGCGACCCCATCCCAGGTCACACCGGCGCAATTTCCTATCGCAGAGTGTGTGTGTGTGTGTGTGTGCGGGTATGTGCGGGTCGAAATACCCCCCCCCCCCCCTAAATGGGGTATACCATATAAAAAATTCCCTCCCATTATTTAATATAGTGTAATAGTAATAATGGGTGGATCCAGATCCCATTTCTGCGGGGTGGGGGGGAGGGTTCAAGGCAGAGCGACTGTCAAAGGTGTGTACCGGCCGAGGGTCCACTTCGTGCGGGGAGGAAATATTAAACAAGACGACCAGAGGTCACGCGCTTGCCGGACAAACATTGTTCCAGATTGGAAGACAGATAAACAGAACATGTCATAAAGAAGACAAAGATGAAGAAGATCAGCCATAGTTTGTAAAGATTGTACCAATATTGACAAAGATACGATGGAAATAATAATTTGACGTGTTTTCTTGAAATTATCATATTTAAAAATACACATACACCTTCAAGAAATCGTTCCGATATTCGATATGTGAAAGTTACAAAGTTATTCCTGGTAAACTGTGGCCTCTAGAATGCTATATAACAGAGGCAAGAAGGCAAAATTGAGGACAAATGACAAACAGACAGATATATTGAAAAGTGACACAAAGCTGAGATCAGTTGATTACACTAGGTTATGCATAACACGAAGATGTAAACAATTAGCCAAAGTTTGTGAAGATAGGACCAGAATTGACAAAGGTTATGAGGAAAATAACATTTTGAAGTGTTTCGAAGTGACAGACATACTGACAAGGTGACACAAAGCTGAGACTAGATGACTGGACCAAGATATGAAGAAGACCCAGAGGAAGAAAATAATCTATAGTTTATGTAATTAAGGTTTATAGTTTCGGAGATATGACCCAAAAATGATATGTTGTATTGTTTCGAATGCAGCGCCCCTAGCGGCCATATCCCGAAAATGAAAAATCACCTTCGAGATATTAGGTGTATGACATAAGCTGTACCAGTTTCAAAAAGATTCCTGCAAAACTATGGCTTGTAGAATGCTCTATGTAAGACACAAGAACCAGCAAGCAGGCGAAATGGAGAACAACTGACAAACAGATCGACATACTGACAAGGCGATACAAATCTGAGACCAGTTGACTTGACCAAGATATGAAGGAGACCCAAAGGTAGAAAATAAGCTATAGTTTATATAATTAAGGTGTATAATTTCGGAGATAAGGCAAAAAATGATATGTTGTATTGTTTCGAGTGCAGCGTCCCCTCGCAGCCATATCTCGAAATGAAAAAAAAATCATGCGAATTCGAGATATATTAGTGTATGATATGATGTACCAGTTTCAAAAGGATTCCAGCAAAACTGTTGCCTGTAAAATGCTACATGTAAGACACAAGAACCAGCAAGAAGGCAAAATTGAGGACAACTGACAGACAGACATACTGCAAAAGCGACACAAAGTTGAGACAAGGTGATTAAACCATGTTATTAAGAAGACGCAGAGGAAGAAAATGAGCTATAGTTAATGTAATTAAGGTTTATAGTTTCAGCGATATGACCCAAAATGATATGTTGTAGTGTTTCGAATTCAGCGCCTCTAGCGGCCATATCCAGAAAATGAAAAATCACCTTCGAGATATTAGGTGTATGACATAAGTTGTATTAGTTTCAAAAAGATTCCTGCAAAACTATGGCCTGTAGAATGCTATATGTAAGACACAAGAAGCAGCAAGAAGGCGAAATTGAGGACAACTGACCGACAGACAGACTAACTGGCAAAGTGACACAAAGTTGCGAAAAGATAACAAGACTATGTCATGAAGAAGACGCAAAAGAAGAAAATGAGCCTAAGTTTGTGAAGATAGGACCAATATTGATAAAAGTTATGATAAAAATTAAGTTTCGACGTTTTTCGATAACCTTGAATTTGAACGTAAGTTGACCAAAAACAATTGGCTACCAGGACATTCACTTTCAATCAACCCTCTAAGTTTCAGATCGATTGCTTCAAAATTGTGGCCAGGAGAGAACTGAAAAACAATCACACCCTCAAACAGACATACGCGACTGACCAACATGCTTGCCGAAATCGAAGATTTCCGGCAAGCAATAAAGTCATTCAAAATATATTTAAAGCAATATTGGAGCAATGTGGCTATACTATAACAGAACAGTATTACTTCAAAAACCAACAAGGTATAACACCCTTGCCCTGCATGAATTTTTAATTTGAGGTTTAATGACTGGCTACCACAGTGTCGTTGAATTGTTTCATATTATCAGTCATTTGTTGTACATGTACTTTATTCCTATCTGAAAGACTGCAGTTCATTGATATATCAGGAGCAATGAAACACTGTGACATATATTTTGTAAATGACTTGTATTTTATACGGATTGCACTCAGAAAATATTTTAATGACAAAATGACATTCATTTAAACTTTATACTGTTGGGGTTCACCCCCCCCCCCCCCCTGTCCCCAATCAAATTGCGCCCATGCCAGGTCACCTACCTCCACAAGAAGTCCGCCTCCTAATGCCGATGATTAGCTCCGTTGTAATGAAATGGTCGTGTGTAGTAATGCGATATGATCCTTTGCATTAAAACATTATGATGATTCAGATTTCCTTCAAACTTTAACGCATTGTTCCTTCATAGTATTATACATATGAATATAGACAAACAAGTGACCAAGTATACAACATACCAGTATAATACTTGTCGCCACTGGCAAAGGTATGATAAACAGTAAACCGGAACTACACAAATAATACAGCATTAGGATAAGCAACAACAGACATGGCCACATAAAAAAATAATTGTACTAAGGGATCGCTGGTCCAATAATTCACGGAATTTTTTCGTGTGAAATATTAACTAACTTAAAATGTTGCAAATAACAGGATTCCTTCTGAGAAAGCATTACGCCATTTATAAACAAAGTTTTAGTTGAAAATGGGCGAAACGCAATGCTGTTAATATATGTAACATTTCAACGACCGTCTTTCCTACAGGTTGGCAAAACTTCATTATTTTTTATTATCATAATTTTTTAATTAACAGATATCTGAAAAGATTCATCGGATACACCTATAAGATTGCTTCATCAAACGTGAGAGGTTTGGGTAGCCATTGAAAGAGAAGGGAATTATTTTATTGGTTAAACAGAAAACCGTTCGATGTTATATTCCTGCAGGAAACTCACAGTAACCCAGAATCTGAAAGTAGATGGAAGGTCATCATATTTATTTAAGTCATGGTACCAATAAAGCCAGAAGAGTATGTATATTAGTGAAAGCTGAAATTCAATTCAAAGACAGTGTAAAAGATAAATATGGGAGATTTCTTATTATCAATACAGTGGTAGGATTACATACTATTACATAAGTCAATATTTATGGGCCAAATAAGGATGAACCAGAATTTTTTATAAGTCTTATTAACGTATTATCAGAAATAGAGGTAGACAAACTTATATTGCCGGAGATTTTAATGTAGTTATAGACTCACAACTTGAAAAAGATGGGGGGAATGAACATCCACGTGATAACGTGAGACAGATTCTTAGACAGTGGATGGAATTAGCCCAGTTAACAGACATTTGGAGAGTACAACATCCAGACACTTTTAAATACACCTGGCACATATATAACCCCAAACCTGTGTTTTGTCGTCTGGATTATGTTTTAATTAGTGATTGTCTTAACAGTTACATCTCTCACTCAGATATCCAGCCTGGTTACAAGACAGATCATTCGTTGATAGTTTAACTTTGAGTGACCAAAAAAGGGACTTGGATATTGGAAGCTTAACTGTTCTTTAATATTTAAAATTATTAAAGGATGTATTAAACCAAAAGTTCAGATTAATAAAGAAGCTGATCCAGGTCTTACACTCAATTGTCAGATTAGAGGTGAAAGTATAGCATATGCATCAAGGAAAAAGAAATCTTATAATTATAAATAAATTTATTCATTCTAGAATGAGAATTGCAGGAAACACATTATCACTATAGTATAATTAAACACCAAGAAGATAAACTCAAATGGGAAACTGCACAAAACAATCATAGGATATTTATTGAGGAAAAACTAAGGGTGCTGTTGTAAGATGTAGAACAAAATGGTATGCAGAAGGTAATAAACCAACAAAATACTTTCTACAATTAGAATAAAAGGAACTATGATCAGAAATCTATTCTTACTTTGAAAGACCAGAGTGGTAAAATACTTTCAAATACAAGAGACATTTTAAATGAACAATTTAAATTTTACAAAGCATTATATTCATCAGCAGGCACTGATGAAAATTATAGATCAGAATTTAATATCCAGCCACAATTAAACTCACTTACAGAAGAAGAAAAACACTTATCTGATAAAGATTTTACCTCATCTGAATTTGTTACTATACTTAAATTTTAAAGAATAACGAAACACCTGGGCCAGATGAATTCCCTGCTGAATTTTACAATTTTTTTTGGGAAGATAAAAAGAATATTACATTAATGCTGTTGTTTACTCCTTTAATACTAGTTCTTTACCTTTAAAATATGCGACAATGCATTCTTTGTTTGATACCTACAAAGAAAGGACAAGATTCAACACTTATAAAAAAAATGGCGTCCTCTTTCATTGTTGAATACAGACCATAAAATAATTGCAAAAACCTTGGCAAGCAGACTTAAATCTATCCTACCTCGTATCATAAATTCCGATCAAACAGGTTTCATTAAAAATAGATATACTGGGGAAAATGTAATAAAAATCACAGAAATATTTGCTTATGCCAGAAAGCAAAAAAGAAACAGCTACTCCATATCAATTGACTTTGAAAAAGCTTTTAACTTTTTAGAATGGTCCCATATTCAGAATACTTTAAATCTTTTTCAATTTGGGTTATCCTTCAGAAAATGGGATAATATTATTAATACTAACATAAGCAGTTGTGTTATGAAAAGGGGTTGGGCAACTGAGTATTTCTCAATTTCTTATGGTGTAAGACAAGGTTGCCCCTTGTCCCCATATTTATTTATTCTAGCATCTGAAATATTAGCAGGCAAAATCAGGAATAATCCAACTATTAAGGGAGTATATATTGGAGATAAAGAATATAAATTAATACAATATACAGATAATACTGATTAAACTCTGACAGGGGTTACCGATCTGTTAAAGAAGCAACATTTTTTGCACAATTTGAGAAAATATCAGGACTTATGTTAAATTTAGATAAAACTGTATAAATGCCAATACATGATATAATATATGAAGAAGGAAATATAGCGGAAAAAAAGACTCCAGTGGTGCTTAAAACTGGTCAAAGAACTTGGCATATACATCCATCCAGACTGGAGAAAAATGAAGAATATCAATTACAAAGAGAGCCTATGTAAAATAAAAACAACTGTTAATATATGGTCCAAGAGGACCATGTCTGTGTCTTGAAAGATCGCTATCATAATAGCTCATATTTTGTTATTATTAACCTATGCCCTTCAGGTTCTACCTAATCCATCTTCAGTATATATTAAATAAATTGCATCATTACTTTACTGATTTATTTTGGGTAAACAAAACAGAATTAAGGGAACAACTCTAGTCACGCCAACAGAAAGTTTGAATAACATACATAACATGCCAGTGAGGTAGATGATATATAACCGGTCTCCGGTGTAGATGACGCGACTTATTTACAAAGCTTTCGTTTTCGCGATCATTTCCCTTTTGCGAGTTTGAAACCCTCCAGAAAAAAAGTTAATAAAAAAAACAACAATGAATACCGTCAACTCCATGGTTGTATCACAGGTCAGCTCTTCCCGCCGGAATAAGGGCGACCGTTGATAGCAGTGAAGGACCATATGACACTTCATATAAATTTTGAAGTCCGAACTTTTTGAGTAAAGTTTGCTAACCGACACACTAAACGATAACGATAAAACAAAGAGTTCCGCCACTTCGAGGAGAAATAATGTATACTGAACTTTAAACATTATCCCTACTATGGGTCATTAATAGGATGATATGTAATATAACAGTAAATTCTCCTTAAGGGGTGTTTCCATATACGCGTATATATGCGTATGTGCGTATATGCGTGGAAAAATTAGTGTGTTTACATGAGTGCGTATATGCGTATATGCTTGAAATGGTAGACATATATATATATATATATATATATATATATATATATATATATATATATATATATAGTTGTACAGTAAAGTGATGTCATTTTATCCAAATCTCTGAGTTAACACAGACAGTATGTCCCTTACAGTGAGATTTTCACTCATATTCGCTGAAGGACACATAGAACCAACACATTTACAAAATTATATAAGAGATGTTTTACGCATTCACGATATACGCGCTCATGCAAACACAGCTTTATGGTAAAGAATATTTCCGCCACTTTGAGAATGTATGATGAATACTTTCAACAAATTTCCTTCCCATGGCTATGTTCCAGTGCACCGTAATGCAGGTTATGGTACTGCTGATCAAACAATAATATATATAGTTAGTTAAGTAGTTAAATGCCAAATCTGGTCAATATAGAACAAAAGAATCAAACGAGCAACCTCATTACTAAGGTACAATAGTTTCGTTTTAGAGCCTGCAAAAATGGAAAAGAATTTGACAGGAATTTCCCCTTGAAAAAGGTTTGTTTAAATAACATGTTTTAATACGGTAATTTATTCCAGAGTTATACTTAAATTGCAACGTGGCAAGTGGTACCAATACACATGGAATTGTGTATCACAAAATAAAAATCTGATTTTTATGTCATCTAATTACATCTAATAAACATACAAATACATTTTAAAGAATAAGACAAGGTTAATTATTTATTATATTGATATATCGTTGTAATCCAATGCACACATATGCATTCTATTTTGATTATGTTTATATTTTGTTTTGGAAACTTAAGTATTGGGGTTTTCAATACATATGGACATGCGGAACAGAACTGGGCCTCACAAGTAGTGGTTACGCTTAATTACACATTCGTTTAAGGCGTCCTCTAATTAACCTGGTGTTGCATTGATTAATTACGTGTCTTACCAAGAACAAAATACACTTGTCAACCATCCATTCTTTCTCTTTGCAGGAACCAGATAAATCTGCCTGGCTAGCAAGAATGCAAATGGAAAAGGAAGAGTGGATTTTTGTTGTGATAAGGCTGACGATTATAACATGGTACATTATTCAAGAGTAATTTCTAAATCATTTAAAATGTGTTTAATGCACTTGGCATTGTGTATCACAGAACAAAAAATAGGATTTTTTGTCTTTGTTCACCACCTATAGCTATATAAGAAGACTACAAATAATTTGAAAACAAGGTATTACGTATTATAAGGCAATTATAAGAAAAAAGTAAGAATAATTACGCATACTATGTTAATATACATTTGTGAAATAAATTATATGTATATGAGAGAGAGAGAGAGAGAGAGAGAGAGAGAGAGAGAGTCTCGAAGTATTCATTTCCATTGTTAGTATATACGAAGAAAACTGAAATTCTTGCAGGCAAAACACAACATTTGCCAGAATTATCAAAACTCTACGCTGAATGATAACGAGGGAATTTATTTATTTTTTGAGAAAACGACTCTGAACTGTGTGAGGTGTTCACGAAAATTGTACAGCAAATGTCAGTAATACCATTGACGTGCATATATTAGCTAATGCTTTTTGTAATTGCTCTTTATTCACAGACTGATCTTTACAACTAAATAAAAATGTGTTTCCTTAAAAAAAAAGTGTTTTCATTTCGCCTCGAAGGTTTCATCATATTTAAAGGATACAAGTATAAATATGATTTCAGCTATGATCCTAGTAGTTACCCACCTTCTTTGAGAAATGATTTTATATTTTTTTGCATATCTATCAATACTCTATCAAATATGTATTGACATAGAACGTAATAATTTATTCTAAACGTATAATAAGACAGCCTAGACTGTTTTCTGAAATAAAATTGCATTGAAAGTTCTAAAGAGAACCCTACACATGGGTTCCACCAAGAACCTTTTAAGGTTCCCCACTCAGTCCATCGTGAAGAACCCAGGAGGGTTCTCCTGAGAACCTCTGAAGAGATATTCTAGGAACCTTATAGGTTCCATAAAAGAACCTTCGGAAGGTTCCATAAAGAACCCCACTTGAAGGTTCAAACTTGAACCTTAAAAGGTTCCCCACTCAGTCAACTCTGAAGAACCCTTCTGAGTTCTAGTTCGAACCCTTTTTTCTTAGAGTGTGAAATCCTGTTCTACCTTGCATACCAAAATATCCAGGTAAAGCAGAAAAATAAATAGGGGTAGATATAAAGGAGTGATCACTTTCGATCTACCCCTTCCTCTTGGTGGTATAATGTAAACGATATACCAAGAGAAAGCCAAGGGAAAATACATGGAGTCAAGCCCTAACCGGTTTGCGTTTATCGTGCTCGCATGCAGCCCACAGAAGACAAATTGGTGATCATATTTTTCTAGATGGCGGCACCCTCACGCCAGAGGTCGTTTCTACTCGTTACGAATTTCTCCTTTTGAGATACACTGGGACGACTGGGTCTACTTGTCTCAACTGTCAAACTTTGATAATTTGTTACATAAAATTTGTTACTGAAGTAATCTGACTGAAGTAAAACTTGGTTAGGTCTGATAATTTGAGTAATCTTAGCAAATATGAATATTTATATTGTATTTTTTCGTCATAATGTAAAAAACCGCCATGTTTGTTACTTCAATTCCAGTTTTTTTTATTCTATAAGATGTATGTACATATACCATGCCAATTTAACCATCAGACGGTTTTACCTTTTGAGCGCAACACGTTGCACGAAACTACGTAGATCTAGAAATAAATATGTCTGAAGCAGCTTGATTCCTCTCTTTTTGATTATATAACTATACACTATAACTTTCTCTCTCTCACTCTCTCTCTCTCTTTCTCTCACTCTCTCTCTCTCTCTCTCTCTCTCTTTCAATATATATGCAGTCTGTTACTGTCATGTTTGAAACTGTGGTTGGCTTAATATTAGCGGGGTTGAAATTTCACGTTTATCTATTTTCAGCGTTTCACGAGGGTTCCATTTTCGCTATCTCATCATATTAAAAACGTTTACAAAGCGTACATTCTTACTAATTGGACGGAGACACAAGGGAACATGGAACGAGTTGAATTAATTGTTCATTAATGACAGATAATTTGAAGGATCTGACGTCATTCATAATAGCAATCTTTGGACAAGACAGATCTTTTATTGTATATCAATCGTTTACCTTTCAATGTGCCTGCCATGATGGGACCTCTTATTCACAATTTTTTTATTTTCGCGATAATTCTCCTTTTGCGAATATCAAATTTGAAACCCTCGGGAACGAAAGGCAGTATTTTGTTCGTGCAGGTTCTTCCATTATTAGGCCACACACAAAATTTTTGTTCTACGGACACTTGGAACAACAAAAAAAAAAAAAAAAGAAAATAAATGGTGCGAGTGAGCGGATCTTTAAACCGGTCGAATCACAATACGTTGAATTTCGACAGAAAATGCAAAAGTTTGCTTAAGTTCTTGAAATGGTGTTTATGATCAACACAAAACTTTGCAAATTTTCCCCACACTTAATTTAGAATTATTCTATTAGGGAATTATGTGCCATGGCACAAATTAGTAACATTACCAGGTAACTGGTCTTAATTTGCAACAACAACAAAAATCCACAAAAATGGGAGCTGCGAATCGGTAGAGATATTTTTAATGGCGTCATGGAATTTATGAGTAGGGCTGACGTGAGATGGACTTAGCCTGGTAGTTAGTGAGCTGAAGTGAGATGGACGTAGCCTAGTAGTTAGTAAACTGAAGTGAGATGGACTTAGCCTGGTAGTTAGTAAGCTGACGTGAGATGGACGTAGCCTAGTAGTTAGTAAGCTGAAGTGAGATGGACGTAGCCCAGTAGTTGGTTAGCTGAAGTGAGATGGACGTAGCCTAGTAGTTAGTAAGCTGTAGTGAGATCGACGTAGCCTGGTAGTTAGTGAGCTGACGTGAGATGGACGTAGCCTAGTAGTTAGTGAGCTGAAGTGAGATGGACTTAGCCTGGTAGTTAGTAAGCTGACGTGAGATGGACGTAGCCAAGTAGTTAGTAAGCTGAAGTGAGATGGACGTAGCCTAGTAGTTAGTAAGCTGAAGTGAGATGGACGTAGCCTAGTAGTTAGTAAACTGAAGTGAGATTGACGTGGCCTAGTAGTTAGTAAGCTGAAGTGAGATGGACGTAGCCTAGTAGTTGGTTAGCTGAAGTGAGATGGACGTAGCCTAGTAGTTAGTAAGCTGAAGTGAGATTGACGTAGCCTGGTAGTAAGTAAGCTGACGTGAGATGGACGTAGCCTAGTAGTTAGTAAGCTGACGTGAGATGGACGTAGCCTGGTAGTAAGTAAGCTGAAGTGAGATGGACGTAGCCTAGTAGTTAGTAAGATGAAGTGAGATTGACGTGGCCTAGTAGTTAGTAAGCTGAAGTGAGATGGACGTAGCCTAGAAGTTGGTTAGCTGAAGTGAGATGGACGTAGCCTAGTAGTTAGTAAGCTGAAGTGAGATTGACGTAGCCTGGTAGTTAGTAAGCTGACGTGAGATGGACGTAGCCTTGTAGTTAGTGAGCTGAAGTGAGATGGACTTAGCCTGGTAGTTAGTAAGCTGACGTGAGATGGACGTAGCCTAGTAGTTAGTAAGCTGAAGTGAGATGGACGTAGCCTAGTAGTTAGTAAACTGAAATGAGATTGACGTGGCCTAGTAGTTAGTAAGCTGAAGTGAGATGGACGTAGCCTAGTAGTTGGTTAGCTGAAGTGAGATGGACGTAGCCTAGTAGTTAGTAAGCTGAAGTGAGATTGACGTAGCCTGGTAGTAAGTAAGCTGACGTGAGATGGACGTAGCCTAGTAGTGAGTAAGCTGACGTGAGATGGATGTAGCCTGGTAGTAGGTAAGCTGAAGTGAGATGGACGTAGCCTAGTAGTTAGTAAGATGAAGTGAGATTGACGTGGCCTAGTAGTAAGTAAGCTGAAGTGAGATGGACGTAGCCTAGTAGTTGGTTAGCTGAAGTGAGATGGACGTAGCCTGGTAGTTAGAAAGCTGACGTGAGATGGACTTAGCCTGGTAGTTAGAAAGCTGGCGTGAGATGGACGTAGCCTGGTAGTTAGTAAGCTGAAGTGAGATTGACGTAGCCTAGTAGTTAGTAAACTGAAGTGTGATTGACGTGGCCTAGTAGTTAGTAAGCTGAAGTGAGATGGACGTAGCCTAGTAGTTGGTTAGCTGAAGTGAGATGGACGTAGCCTAGTAGTTAGTAAGCTGAAGTGAGATTGACGTAGCCTGGTAGTAAGTAAGCTGACGTGAGATGGACGTAGCCTAGTAGTTAGTAAACTGAAGTGAGATGGACGTAGCCTGGTAGTAAGTAAGCTGAAGTGAGATGGACGTAGCCTAGTAGTTAGTAAGATGAAGTGAGATTGACGTGGCCTAGTAGTTAGTAAGCTGAAGTGAGATGGACGTAGCCTAGTAGTTGGTTAGCTGAAGTGAGATGGACGTAGCCTGGTAGTTAGAAAGCTGACGTGAGATGGACTTGGCCTAGTAGTTAGTAAGCTGAAGTGAGATTGACGTGGCTTAGTCGTTAGTAAGCTGAAGTGAGATGGACGTAGCCTAGTAGTTGGTTAGCTGAAGTGAGATGGACGTAGCCTAGTAGTTAGTAAGCTGAAGTGAGATTGACGTAGCCTGGTAGTAAGAAAGCTGAAGTGAGATTGACGTAGCCTAGTAGTTAGTAAACTGAAGTGAGATTGACGTAGCCTGGTAGTTAGTAAGCTGACAAGAGATGGACGTAGCCTGGTAGTTAGTGAGCTTAAGTGAGATGGACTTAGCCTGGTAGTTAGTAAGCTGACGTGAGATGGACGTAGCCTAGTAGTTAGTAAGATGAAGTGAGATTGACGTAGCCTAGTAGTTAGTAAACTGAAGTGAGATTGACGTGGCCTAGTAGTTAGTAAGCTGAAGTGATATGGACGTAGCCTGGTAGTTAGAAAGCTGACGTGAGATGGACTTAGCCTAGTAGTTAGTAAGCTGAAGTGAGATTGACGTGGCCTAGTAGTTAGTAAGCTAAAGTGAGATGGACGAAGCCTAGTAGTTGGTTAGCTGAAGTGAGATGGACGTAGCCTAGTAGTTAGTAAGCTGAAGTGAGATTGACGTAGCCTGGAAGTAAGTAAGCTGAAGTGAGATTGACTTAGCCTAGTAGTTGGTAAACTGAAGTGAGATGGACTTAGCCTAGTAGTTAGTAAGCTGAAGTGAGATGGACGTAGCCTAGTAGTTAGTAAACTGAAGTGAGATTGACGTGGCCTAGTAGTTAGTAAGCTGAAGTGAGATGGACGTAGCCTAGTAGTTGGTTAGCTGAAGTGAGATGGACGTAGCCTAGTAGTTAGTAAGCTGAAGTGAGATTGACGTAGCCTGGTAGTAAGTAAGCTGACGTGAGATGGACGTAGCCTAGTAGTTAGTAAGCTGACGTGAGATGGACGTAGCCTGGTAGTAAGTAAGCTGAAGTGAGATGGACGTAGCCAAGTAGTTAGTGAGCTGAAGTGAGATGGACGTAGCCTGGTAGTAAGTAAGCTGAAGTGAGATGGACGTAGCCAAGTAGTTAGTGAGCTGAAGTGAGATGGACGTAGCCTAGTAGTTAGTAAGCTGAAGTGAGATGGACGTAGCCTAGTAGTTAGTAAGCTGAAGTGAGATGGACGTAGCCAAGTAGTTAGTGAGCTGAAGTGAGATGGACGTAGCCTAGTAGTTAGTAAGCTGAAGTGAGATGGACGTAGCCTAGTAGTTAGTAAGCTGAAGTGAGATGGACGTAGCCTGGTAGTTAGTATGCTGAGGTGAGATGGACGTAGCCTGGTAGTTAGAAAGCTGACGTGAGATGGACTTAGCCTGGTAGTTAGTAAGCTGAAGTGAGTTGGAAGTAGCCTAGTAGTTAGTAAGCTGAAGTGAGATGGACGTAGCCTAGCAGTTAGTAAGCTGAAGTGAGATGGACGTAGCCTAGTAGTTGGTTAGCTGAAGTGAGATGGACGTAGCCTAGTAGTTAGTAAGCTGAAGTGAGATGGACGTGGCCAAGTAGTTAGTAAGCTGAGGTGAGATGGACGTAGCCTAGTAGTTGGTAAGCTGAAGTGAGATGGACGTAGCCTGGTAGTTAGTAAGCTGAAGTGAGTTGGAAGTAGCCTAGTAGTTAGTAAGCTGAAGTGAGATGGACGTAGCCTAGTAGTTAGTAAGCTGAAGTGAGATGGACGTGGCCTAGTCGTTGGTTAGCTGAAGTGAGATGGACGTAGCCTAGTAGTTGGTAAGCTGAAGTGAGATGGACGTAGCCTGGTAGTTAGTAAGCTGGCGTGAGATGGACGTAGCAAAGTAGTTAGTATGCTGAGGTGAGATGGACGTGGCCTAGTAGTTAGTGAGCTGAAGTGAGATGGACGTAGCCTAGTACTTAGTAAGCTGAGGTGAGATGGACGTAGCCTAGTAGTTGGTAAGCTGAGGTGAGATAGGCGTAGCCTAGTAGTTAGTAAGCTGAATTGAGATGGACGTAGCCTAGTAGTTAGTAAGCTGAGGTGAGATGGACGTAGCCAAGTAGTGAGTAAGCTTAGGTTAGATGGACGTGGCCTAGTAGTTATTAAGCTGAGGTGAGATGGACGTAGCCGAGTAGTTAGTATGCTGAGGTGAGATAGACGTAGCCTAGTAGTTGGTAAGCTGAAGTGAGATGGACGTAGCCTAGTAGTTAGTAAGCTGAATTGAGATGGACGTAGCCTAGTAGTTAGTAAGCTTAGGTGAGATGGACGTGGCCTAGTAGTTATTAAGCTGAGGTGAGATGGACGTAGCCGAGTAGTTAGTATGCTGAAGTGAGATGGACGTAGCCTGGTAGTTAGTGAGCTGAAGTGAGATGGACGTAGCCTAGTACTTAGTAAGCTGAGGTGAGATGGACGTAGCCTAGTAGTTGGTAAGCTGAGGTGAGATAGGCGTAGCCTAGTAGTTAGTAAGCTGAAGGGAGATGGACGTAGCTTGGTAGTTAGTGAGCTGAAGTCAGATGGACGTAGCCTAGTAGTTAGTAAGCTGAGGTGAGATGGACGTAGCCTAGTAGTTGGTAAGCATGAGTGAGATAGGCGTAGCCTAGTAGTTAGTAAGCTGAAGTGAGATGGACGTAGTCTAGAAGTTAGTAAGCTGAATTGAGATGGGCGTAGCCAAGTAGTTAGTAAGCTGAAAGGGGATGGGCATAGTCCATTAGTTAGTCAACTGAATTGAGATGGGCGTAGCCAAGTAGTTAGTAAGCTGAAAGGGAATGGGCATTGTCTGTTAGTTAGTCAACTGAAGTGAGATGGACGTAGCCTAGTAGTGAGTAAGCTGAAGTGAAATGGACGTAGCCTAGTAGTGAGTAAGCTGAAGTGAAATGGACCTAGCCTAGTAGTTAGTGAGTTGAAGTGAGATGGACGTAGCCTAGTAGTAAGTGAGTTGTAGACTTTGGATCAGTAACGTTATGTGCCACCTAATCCCCGACAGCGCCTCAAAGCAAAATTGTGTCAGCTCGATGGAACTACAGGGGTTATTGCTGGCGTCGTCCGTCACAGTATGGTATCGAACGGTGACCCAGGCGACTTTTAAAAGACCGTATCACGGACATTCAACGGATACAACCTTTCTTACGATAAGAAGTTTTGATGAAGGAAAGGGTCTGTGTATGATACACAAGATTTTGATCGCTCTAGATCCTCCAAACAAACTGGTTATAATAATGAACACGAACTAATATTTATTATATGCGACTGAGTTTATTTGCGAACACAAATGAAAAAAAGAGCGTCATTTCCAGATATTCGTCATGGAAAAAAAGGTAAGAAACTCATATAATTTGGGGGAAATCATTACAAAAACTCATGTCCCCAGTAGAAATTCCCTGAAATCTTCAGCGGAACCAGTTCACAAGGCACCCGATGATGACGACCACTCCAGCCGCTCTGGCCAAGGGTGCGGTCGCTCCGTTACACTAATTAGAATCGCAGCACGATACCTCAACCGGCTGACCCCTAACAAAGCCCTTCTTACAATAAGACGCGCAGATCCTTATGACCTGATTTGTCCCATTGAAGGTACCTGTAGCTTTCTGAAATAATAATAAAATAATAAAATAATAAACGTTCTTTTATTTCATTATAATGATTGAAAAAAAGTAAGCACATTATTCCTACCTTTACCTTGGTCAAAAGGCTTCTCAGTTAATTATTATTATTTCAAAAATATTTTTGCAAGTCTTATAATGGTTATTTAACAATTTTGTGTAAACAACAACAAAAAATTATTTCGTAGGCGCTAGGCGTCGCTGCGAAGAACTAGAGGTTTTACTGAATAGGATTACCGTCTTTTTTAAGTATCGCCAAAAATGTCCGTTATTACTTACGCCACACTGCCCATAGCACTGCTGTATTGGAATGCCCTCGGGGTTGAAAGGGTCTCCACAGTTCTCCACGAAGTCCGATTTACACGAGTAACAGTTCAGCGGATTAACCTTTGGCTGTGCCAGTTTCCCAGGTGGTGATACCTGGAAACATTGCACTAGAAAGCAGTGGTGAAGTGGATGGAATTCTAGCTCAAATGTAACGTGTATAGGGAATGACATTTTACCAATGTCTTTCTGCCTGTATGTTACGATTACATTTAACAGTGAAATAGGGAATAATGTTCCTTTTGTTTCCCCGTGTAAATGTTTTACTATTCATTTCCCCTATTTTAAGGGTAAAGTATTATCAAAAGAATGATATACGACCAGACCCAGAAATATTTCACCAGAGCCCCATAGGTCAAACTAACGAAAATACTATAAGATTATAAAAATATCCGCGAATGTATTTTACTCCACAAATTAGATAAGAGAGTACATAATAACTACGCAACTAATACAAAACAAATGTCAAAGAAAACTAATAAGGCCACACACATCAAATAATTGTTCTATGGAATAGCAGCTCCTGTGGTTCACGTTTAATTTTTGCACCAAGTTCTATGTATAAATTTTGCAAACTGCATGCTCCATTCACAGGAATAAATAAAACTAAATATAAACACTATGCTTGCCGTATGTGGACTTTTATGCACTGTTTTTCACGGAGTTGGCAAAACTTAATGTATTTGTTCTCGAATGGTAAATTTACTAAAAATATGTAAAATAAATACTCCGTCGCTTCAGAATCGGTCCAACAATCATTTTCTTTAGTGCGGCCATATTTATTATTATTATTATTATCATTATTATTATTATTATTATTATTATTATTATTATTATTATTATTATTATTATTATTATTATATTTATTATTATTTTATTTTTAATAGGTACCTTTCTCTGTATGGGGTTTAGGTCGAAGCCGGACCCGGGCCAGTTTCCTCACCGCCGTGCTGATCACTTTCTTTGTGGCCGTTTTGGCCACACGTTCACGTTGAACAACTCTCGTATTTCGCTGGTATTTCCTCCGCGCCTCTTCAAGTGCAAAAAATGTGTAGGACGTATGAATTATGTACACTTTAAAGAAAGCAGTAGATCTTTTTTTATAAAAATACATATATGTATTAATTATTGTCATTTTAATAAATACTTGAGATTTAGATATGTCTTCTTGGTTCAGCTGATGGTCTTCTATGTTAATTGCATGTCTCACTCTGTTTGCGCGAAATTTTTTTTTCTTTCACGTGATTATACTATATCTATTAAATTAATGTTCGACCCAATATTGATAAACTTTATAACGTGGTGTATGAAACTCTTGTCATTACAGCCAAAGACGTAAATAGGATCTACGATTAAAATATTTGAACTAAAATAAACATAGAATAAACTAGGAAATAGGAAAATAAGATTTTTTTATAATAGGTGTTTGTTAGGCACAATTGACTAGCAATTGAGGGGTAACTTAGTGTGTACCGTATCACAGCAAGACTCTTGTACTAGCATGATAATTCGAATATTTCCTTTATTGTATAAAAGTTTTGCAATTCCATTTTGGTCATAATTCCATTCGTCCCTATATATATATAAAACACAGTTATGTAATAATTTGACATACAAAAAAAAACTGTAAAACATAAAACTAGTGATCTTCACTGTTACAGTTGATTTTATATATATTTTAATAACGCACAGATAATTTTACTATTCTAATAATAAGTATTCAGGCCTAAAAAAGGGTTTGGTCCTCAGGCACTTTTTACAGAAATCGGCCGGTTTTTTTTTATTTTTTTTTTTGGTATATTTCGATAAAAATGAGCGGCTGGACCTCAAAATTGGTAAGTTTCAATTGAAAATCAAAATAAAATGTTTGATGCGGGGTTTTAAAATTGACGCGGGCGGTGCCTTAGAACCATAACTGATATTTTTTTATTGCCTAAGTGCGTTTTAATTTTGTTTTGTTTTATACCACATATTACAAATTTAATATATGAAGTTGAAGGCTATGAAAGGCATAGACAAAATTATCATTTAATAATGACTCACCTGCAGTTACAATCAAACAAATGAAGAATGCAAGAACGACTGAGTGCTTCATTTTCTTTTTTGTTCCCTCATGAACCAGCGGGCGTTATAATCAGAACAGGAACGGCACTCTCTTATATACATTTTGTCACGTGATTGAGTTATCCGCGCATGCTCGTTGATTTATCCCATCAGTGTGTTTCACTTGTGTGAACGTCAAAGCTAAAGTATATATATATATATATATATATATATATATATATATATATATAGAGAGAGAGAGAGAGAGAGAGAGAGAGAAGGAGAGAGTGAGAGAGTGAAAGTTAGTGTATACATTATAGTTATACAGATAAGTATATGGAGGAACAAACTTTGGCAGACATATTTACTTCTAGATCTACATAGTTTTGTGCGTGTTGCGCTCAAAAGTAAAACCGTCTGATGGTTTAACTGGCATGGTATATGTAGTTATTATGTACATATATCCTTTAGAATCCCAAAACTGGAATTAAAGTAACTAACATGGCGGTCTTTACATTATGACACAAAACACAATATATTATAAATATTCATATTTGCTTAGATTACTCAAATTATCAGACCTAACCAAGATTTAAATAGTAAACTGAATAATAAACTAATTTGAAATAGTTGTTATTTGAAATCTATGGTTAAATCTAATGGTAGCTATAATGGCCGATGTAATTGTCTGGTGCTGGATTCAACACATTGTAGCTGCTTATTTATTCTGGTAGGAAATTGGGCTTGGGCAACATGCACTCACACAATTTAAAGAGATAAAATAACACTTTTTTATTGGAATAAAATTTAAGCCTAAACCTTCAAAATATCAGGACTGCATATTATTATCTAGACTTATAAATGAAACAGAAAGATACTCACCAGACTAGATAAAAGGACTGCTCTTTGGAAGTGGGTGACTCTTCACCTGGGTCGCCGACATTGTCATAAAACCAACCCTAAGGTGAAAAAGAAGCCATATACCCTCTGCCTGCCACAGAGGGCAGGCATAGGGGTCCACTGCTCGATGATCCAAGAGAGCGAGAATCGCCAGGGCAAGGGGGTTTTATCCCAGAGGGACAGAGGGCAAAGTCCTTAGCTGCCTGTGATTGGCTCTGGGGCATCTCTATATCGACTGTCAATCAGTGTTGATGCCCCTTCCCGGCAAGGTCAAAGGGCAAGAATGTTACATCCTTCCCCCCTATAGGAAAAATTTTTCACTACAGTGGAAAATTTTGCGATAGCAGTCATGATATCTAGCCTTTGGAAAGGAGAATTTGTTTTTGTTTGTTTCTTATATGACCAAAACATGGCTGGCAGGCTGTGTATAGGCTGTTAGCCGGCTACCCAACCCCTAACTCCCATGTTGGGAGGGGGGAGGTAGGTTTATCCAATGCTACAACAGCGGGTAGGGAGTGTTCTCTCCCCACACAGTACCTCCAGTGATTAGGGATTTTGCAGTCTGATAGTTGTTTTGAAAGTTCAGGGATTGTGTAATTTTTATTGCACATTCAAAAACAATATAAAACATTCAAAGACACATCAATGATATTCAACATGCACCAGGTGCAATAAGTTGTTACATGTTACAGTCCATTAGTGAGCCAGGTGGCCATAAAGGATTTAATAACATATCAGTCCAGTTGGTGGCGCCACAGGCCTCAGTATTAACTCAAGGTGATCTGCATTTAAAAAAAGCGTCCAATATCTGGCTGTAGTGAAATGTTGGCTCAGGTTGCAGCTTGCTGTAGCAGAAGAGCTGAACCGGACCACACTGGGAAGGCTGCACTGATGGCTGACAACTGGTTCATGCGAAAATGGAGCATCTGAAAATACAAATACAACAGCGGCAGTATCTGTCCTTATGACACAAGTATTATTTTTGCGACAATAACCTAGACATGACTATTTAAAAAAAATAGCTCTCACAAAAATTTATACATAATCAAACATTAAGAATGCTGATAAGCGGCCCCTTGGTAAAACATTAAAACAGTTAAACACTTGATCTAAGTTTTCAACTATACATGATTGAATAAAATTGACAACAGTTTACATAAAGGGACCCTTCAATAGGGATAATCTGGGCTCATTTCTCCTTTTTATTTGGAGTATATAAAACGAGGGGTATGTATGGTCCCCAAAAGTTGTATAGCCCGAAGATACAAGATTGGCAAAAGTAACCAACGGATTTAATGGACAGTATTTTCTTTGTGCCCTGTCTGGCCTCACGACTGTAACGGAATTCATTTAGAGCCCGTCTGGCTGAAACATGCCCCCTCATTGGGCTAAATAATATTTCGACCACTGGTCTACTAATACAGCGAGATTCATTCGCACACTGTATCATCATCTGATCAGTGTTTAGACGTATATGCTTTACCCTCGGGTAAGCTTTTCATAAACAGTATTTATTCTGTGCCCTGTTTGGCCTCAAAATACAGACGGTATTTTAGGCCCCGCACGGCCGAAACATGCCCTCTCACTGGGGTGAAATAATAAGTCCATTGGTCGACTTATCTAGCGAGATTCACTCGCACACTGTATCATCATCTGATCAGTGTTTAGACGTATATGCGTTACCCTCAGGTAAGCTTTTCATAAACAGTATTTATTCTGTGCCCTGTTTGGCCTCAAAATCTAGACGGTTTTTTTAAGCCCCGCTCGGCTGAAATATGCCCTCTCACTGGGCTAAAATACGAACTACAACTGACCAAGTAATAATAATCAAATAACAGCGATATTTCTCGCTAAATGTAAGATCTCCTTATATATTTACATGTGAACTTAAGCATAGTAATACATCAAATAATATTACCAGATAATTCAATGATTGCACAGTAGTTTTAATCAGTTAAAGAAAGTCTACCTGTAATATACAACACCTATACATGACTTTAATTGAGGGAAAATGGTAAGCAGTGCTGCCCAAGAATTTGTAACATCAAAGTTATTTATTACCCTACAGGTATCTATGAATATAACATTCAAATTAGATATCAGGGTTAGTTACCTATTCATTAGTTTATTTGCATAACGAGAATTTCCTTTTTAATCTGTGTCTAGCCTTTACAGTTTATTGTTTATATTTTTATAAATCATTATTTTATCATCAAGAATATTATCATTCTGATTTTTATCATTATCTATTTCTTCTTATTAAAATCTGTAGATTCAGATTATGTGTAATAGCTAAGTTAGTTTGTAGTACTTAAATTTACACCACAACATTAACGTTTCTAAACTCGAATCCGCAGTGAAATATGTATTTTGGTAACAAAAAAAAGTTTTACCCATCAAGCAATGTATATTTGGTTTGTTATTTATTTTAAATATCATTACTCTCAAATGCAATATAGAGTAGACATAAACTTTAAGTCAGCTTATTTGTTCATTTTATTCGTGTATTGATTCAACTTATTTAGTATTTTGGTGTGTTGCTCACCTATTAATATTATTGATAGGATTTCACTGAAATTAACCTAATTAAACAAGTTAAGCTTCTAAATGAGTGATGCCAGTTTAACTGGTGTGTTAAGTATGCACGCTGGTCTAATTTATTTTAATTACTCCCAATACTTAAGAGAGAAAAATTTGTGCTGGTTGATGTCATAGCTAGGTTTAGATATGATGACAGGTACAATCCTATGCAAGTGGCGCCACCATACCAGATACAAAATACTCTAGGTGAAAGGTGGTACCCTGCAAAAATCGAGAACTCTCAAGGCGACACGCAAAACCCACAGGGCAGACATGCAGCCACGTCAGACACCTATATCACTAGGCAAAAATTGTTTCCATGCCGGAGAACATCTCCTAAAAAAGCGACTGGGAACCTTGCCAGCAATAAAACACTGCATAAGAAGGGACAACCACGCCGGGTATCACCCAAGGCAACTGGTATAAATTTTATGCCCTTATATGCTAAACTAAATAAAAACTCAACCAGGAAAAGCACATACTATGCCGGGATATTAACCCTAAAAAGCAACTAGTAAATGTCTCAAGGTTGAGGCAGAATTAAATGGTACTATGCCAGATACTGAGATCTAGGCAAATAGAATACCAATAAAAAACCTTCCACGCGTGTCAGACATGTTACATCCAGCCTATAGGAAGTTAATTTCACCAGAGAAATTCAAAGTTATACTCATGCATATCAAGTCCAGCAGTATGTGAGGCAGACAGAATAAACTGCCTTTATTAAATTGATAAGTATCATACTATTTACTTTTGAATTTGTCTAATCAAGTAGAGTTATAAATGTTACTCACTATCATTGGAAATGACTAAGTTTGTAAAAATTTCATTTTAAAAAAAGAATTTTATAATCAAATGTAATTAATAATAAAATGTTTATGAACAGTTTAAATAGCTTTGAGCTAATAGTCTACATTTGTGTTAAAGTTAAATGCAAATACAAAATCCAAAATCAACAAATGAATTTAGTCAAAGTGTAAATAAAATATGAGCATGCCTCAGAGGTAATCCGCTGAGAATTACTAAATTTTCATTTAAAAGATTGATCTAGATTATTAAGTACTGATCTGTTTTTATTCTTATATTTTTTTTTTTAACATCATAATTCATTATTAATTGTAACAAGTTATTAGGATTATCTAAAGGCAAGGGCTAAACACCTTAAAAGTATCTGCTTATATCAGTTGGACATGTAAGAGAGACCAACAGGAAGATAGGCCCAATTATTAAATAATATTTTATTTGAATGTTATTTCTATTGGTGTAATTAGTTTACTAGTTTTATTATTTATTATTATTATAATTTGAAGTGGGTTACTTGTACATTATTGTTAAAGGTACAAATTTTTAGGTTGGGTATAAGGTACATGACACATGACATGGGTTCACATGACATCACACCAGGTAACTGGTGTATCTAAATACTTGTGGTGTGTTAGGTAACTTGTCTGGGCTCTTTTGACAGAGTTTTAGTGTTGATAGCAAATCTCAACTTATCCTACTCAGTATGATATAACCCCATATGGGGCAAAGAATGCACCTGGATTATTAATCTGACCTGCCAGATAATGGGATTACCAGCAGGCCCTGTGAGACACAGCTAACTTTGAAACCCTATGGTGATGTTTACACACCTGGGGATTATGCAATAACCTGTGACCAGGGGATGAAACTTGACCATCGGTCAGGTTGTTTGAATGACACACTAAAATGTATCTACCAGGCAGTGAATACTGATGTTTGTGCCCTTTCTGTAATTTAAAATTGGCCAAACAATAGACCACGTACCAGGTACGGTAATTTAAGGATTTAAAGCTTTGTTTTAAAGAACAGCATGTTGGCTAAATTTCTTTATTCAAGAAACCCATTTGGTTTAAACATAAAGATCACTGAATTTCATGTTTTTACAAAAACATTTGAATGTACATCAGGATTATAAAATATTTTGAACTGACAATCTAGATGGAATAATAAGATATTTAATTGATGTTTCTATCAAAATACATTCACAATAACCAGTTCAGTGGTATTCATTCAATATGTACATGCATAACGTAACAGTTGTTCCATTCTACAGCATCTATACATATGTACAAACTAGAAGCTATGTTACTCTTATTCAGGAGACAGCTACGTATAATGAAAGGTTGAGCTGTTACTCTTATTTCAGTATAATCCAGCTAATTTAGATCAAGTCCTGAAAGTTGTTATATACATAAAATCTGATCAACTGATTAATTTTGCAAAGAAAAGGTAATTCATTAAAAGTAAAATATGACATATATACAATTGCAGGCACAAGTTGCCTGGCTGCATGTTTACATGGGGGGCATTAAATATTTGCGGATTAAGCTTATGCCCAATGTAATAAGAAGATGCGTGTCACAGTTTTTTCACACATCACACAATGGTACATAAGCACATGTTATTTCTCTTGCTTTTACATCTTATAAAGTCACACATTTTTGTATATAAATAATTATTATACACTTTTTTTTTATTTGTGTTCTATAACCTAGTGAGAACACGCAATTCAAGTGTAACACTGAGGGATTTAATTTCAAACAAGGACTGAGGTAGTTAGAAATATAATGATATTACGGCTTTCATTTTATAAGAATGAAAAACTAATATGACTGGTTTATCCACAATTAAAATTCCCAATAACCGTAGTATTTACTGTAAATTGTACAAATAAAAGGATCAATACTGTGGGAATACTGTACACCTACCAATGATTTTGAATTTTTTTTGCAGCTGATTTTTGAAGCAGACACTGTTTTATAATGTATACGCCGCTTGATAGCCAAGGAAGGGCAAATTACTATAATGGTTTGTCAATAGTAATCTAAAGTAGTTATAGCCTTTCCAAATAAAATAATGCGCATTGTTCTTTAAACAGAGATGGGCCTACATTTATAAAAATCCCCTATTCTGGTTCACGTAATAAATGCACAAAATAAAATAATTTTCCTTAAGAAATGAAACTCAGGCATTTTTAAAGCTGTTACTATGTTTCTATTTGAATAGATCACTTATTTAGCAGAATTTTACAACCTAAGCCCCTTTTTATAAGTATATACTGATGCTAAAATCCCAGAATTAACTCAAAATAAGCAATTTATTTACCAGAATTCGTCTCCTAGCTGTTAATAACAGCTTAAAAAAAGCATCGCTCGCCAGATGTAGCTGCTTATTTATTCTGGTAGGAAATTGGGCTTGGGCAACATGCACTCACACAATTTAAAGAGATAAAATAACACTTTTTTATTGGAATAAAATTTAAGCCTAAACCTTCAAAATATCAGGACTGCATATTATTATCTAGACTTATAAATGAAACAGAAAGATACTCACCAGACTAGATAAAAGGACTGCTCTTTGGAAGTGGGTGACTCTTCACCTGGGTAGCCGACATTGTCATAAAACCAACCCCAAGGTGAAAAAGAAGCCATATACCCTCTGCCTGCCACAGAGGGCAGGCATAGGGGTCCACTGCTCGATGATCCAAGAGAGCGAGAATCGCCAGGGCAAGGGGGTTTTATCCCAGAGGGACAGAGGGCAAAGTCCTTAGCTGCCTGTGATTGGCTCTGGGGCATCTCTATATCGACTGTCAATCAGTGTTGATGCCCCTTCCCGGCAAGGTCAAAGGGCAAGAATGTTACAACATTACAGATGGGCCGACCACAGGAAACGTCGATGATTCGATCACGAGTAGTGGTCAACGACATTCGTCATATTACGCCTGATTTTTCATCCTTGGCCCTGCGTTTTATTTTTCTTCTAAACAATTTCTGTAATAAGAATTTTAATTATAAAATTTTCTGTAACTCCGTGAAATGCAAATCTTAGTGTTCCATTATACAATCTTGTTCCGTCCAGTACAACTAACAGTGTAAAAATGCAGTCTGTTGAACATTGTGCTTAAGATAAACACACATCATACATAAGAGGAACGCATGCAGTCAGGGTCGTATATTTGAACCCTTCACTTACATATAAACACGCACCTACATATGGAGATCAGTTTCTGTTGATTGGACACTGGCTGATCGTACCCGACGGTTACAAAGAAAGCTATACTTTAACATGTGCTTGTTTGTTTGCATATTAGACTGTTACTAGGATTCTGCAAAAATGTTTCTATCATGAATAGAAAAAAGTATTTTTTCTAATCCTTCTAAATTCTTTTTTTTCTGGCATTAAAATATACAAACAAGTATAAAACACGCAAATGTTTCTACTCCCCCCCCCCCCCCCCCCCCTCCCCAGCACACTGTCGACATCCGGTTAAAGAATCATCCAAACACTCAGTGAGAACAATAACAGTTATAAAGATAAGGGTGGTATGCAGGTACCATGGTTTCTTGAAAGTCTGCCATTATCCATGGTGTTGATGTTGGCAACGTTAAAATTACTTAACCATGGGAAGCTGTCAGATGGGTGCATCATATTTTTAGGATGATTCACTAATCTGAGAGAGAGAGAGAGAGAGAGAGAGAGAGAGAGAGAGAGAGAGAGAGAGAGAGATAGAAAGAGAGAGGGGGAGAGAGAGAGAGAGAGAGAATGAGAGAGAGAGAGAGAAAAGGAGAGAGAGACAGAGAGAGAGAGAGAGAGAGAGAGACAGACAGACAGACAGACAGACATACAGAAATAAGAGCGATTTATTGAGTTTCCAATTGACTTATCATTTAAATACACCAATAAGAGAGAGCGAGTTATTATATAATATGAGAGAAATAAACCGATCATTTTAAATGAAGACACAGAGAGACGGAGAGGGAGAGAGAGATAATAAAGGAGGGACAGAAATACGGGACGATGTATAACGCTTCAGATTGATTGATCATTTAAAATGAGGAAAAGTTAGTAATTATATAAAAAGAGAGGCATTTATATAAAAATTATCATTTAATAATAATAATCGTAATAGATATCTGATTGAGCCAGAGAGACTGAGAGAAAGAGAGATAAATATTTCATATTGGGTAATTCTGAAAAAAAAAGAAAAATTTCTGGCATTATCGCCCGTCACGATGCTGGCCGTCGTCAATCCAAACAACATTTGTTGATGTAAGCGACCCAGTTGCGTAAAAGGAAGGAAACAAATGCCTTGTGATAAATATTATATATTTTGCTGGGGAAGTGCATTATTTATATATAATATTGCGAATGTTTGTGAAGATGAGTTTTTGCAGCCGTTTAAACAGCGTTGTAGGAAACCTCTGTGCCTCTAATTAACTAATTAATCGGTGTGGGCTTCCGAGTAAACATTCTGAGAAAAGATTCTTGGTACTGCAGTTTCCAGTGATGGTGTGGAAATTAAGGTTATGCAAGATGCATTGATTTAGGCATTTATTTAGTTGATTTAGGCAACATTTAAAATAAATTATCGTCCTTCAGAGCAATATATATATATATATATATATATATATATATATATATATATATATATATATATATATATATATATATATATATAGAGAGAGAGAGAGAGAGAGAGAGAGAGAGAGAGAGAGAGAGCGAGATGGAGAGAGAGAGTGAGAGAGAGTAAAATAATGTATGTGCTCCACCTCCTTGAAAACCGCTGGAAAAGAAAGAAAGAAAGAAAGTGTGTTTATTATTGTGAAATGTACATACATACAGTATCCGAATACAATAAACATAAATAATTGGTACCAAGCCCTCAAGGGCTTATATGTCACCATATTCATTATAACAAATTAGTAATTAATGTACCAGTGGAGCAACACTATTGGTTATATATAAACTGCAAACGGATTCTCCATATGTCTGATATATAATGTGATGATAGTTTACATTCATGTGTCATAAGATATAAGAACTTACTTGAGGCATCTAAGAAAGCAAAATTAGGGCACGTTACCTGTATGTTTTCGTATAATACTTTACGTCTATTTGCTAACATGGAGGCCTAACATTCACATAAAAAATAGAATTCATATTCTATTTTATTTAATTCGCAAATTTAACAAAAACGTTCTTCTGGTCTGGATTTCCTCAACACCGTTTAAACAAATATATTTATATATCTATATCTGTCTCTATTCTGTTGGCAGTATATGATGTTATAATAGTAAGCCTGTCAAAATGTTAATAAAAAAATATTGCCTTTGCCAAATTGAAAACAAGAAGTATAACTAACAAATAGCCTAATTTTAAGTGTTTGAGAATGGGGCAGGTTTCTAATATTCATAATTGATCTGTCTAAGAACTAGATTTATGATTTAACGCACAGGGTAGTGGATCGTTTAAAATATTTAATTCATATACAACCATTGATATGCTTAGTGGGAAACCATTTATTGCAGTGTATATAATCTGTGCCAGAAGAATACACAATTATTATAAAAGTCTTTTGTTCATATGTCAAGTTGAAGTGGTGGTAAAACATACACCTCAGATCGGTTTGATTTGCGGATAAGTGTAAGATCTTATATGTAATGTGGTACATGTACGTGCAAGCATTTCGTTTCATGATTAATATCGGAATCTTGAACCTCTCCTTATGGATATCTCTGTTTTACAGACACCTCTGTAAGTGACACTTAAGGTTCCTATTCATTTGCAAAAATATGTGTATTGTCTCACGTTATTAAATCATTTTGGGTGAATACGAAAGTTATCAAGCATCTCCATTCCGACATTCGGGCTTAATATCTCCTGCTCACCGGTTTTATACGTTATTATGGTTCTGTGTGTGAGTAAACACAATCCAGGTGTGTCAGTTAGCCATTACAAGACCGCGTGACCAGAGAAAAGATCTTGGTCGCGCACACTCAAAAATTATAAAAAGAGGGAAGAAACATGGAAGAATAAACATCCAGAGAAGCTTGAAAAACCTTGATTTGTGATGTTGGGCTGTACCACCAAATATATATATATATATATATATATATATATATATATATATATATATAGAGAACATACATTATTTAACATATATGCTTATGCACATATATCAGTTGGCCTGTAGTGTATAATCTGTGAATCAGATCCCTGTGGCGTATCCAGGATTTGAAAATAGAGGGGGCGCAGCCCCAAAGTCAGGAAGGGTGTTCTGCGTCTTTTAGACATGTCATATATATATATATATATATATATATATATATATATATATATATATATATATATATATATGGAAGTGGCATTAAAAAGATACATCATGTTGCCTGAAATATTCAAAAGATCCTCAACGCGTATACAATAAAACTGCATGAACAATGTTTGTTTTCTATATATAGTTATATAATATACATTATAGACATACTAATAAATCATTACTCAGATTATATTGATCTCCCACAAAGCCCTAATAGGAAGCAAGCATATTTAAACTTGTTTGAACACACTCTGTGGAAGTAAAATTGTCTCCAACTAAACATATCAAATATTGTTAGTTCTTGCATTATCATTATGATATTTTTATGATTTGTGTATAGTATACAGTTAAAGTTGACAATTATGTTAACTGTAGGGCCCTCATATATATAAAATGCATTATTTGAACAAAGAAAAATACATGCATCAATAAGTATAGTGTTGTAACTTAATTGTAATTTTTAAGTAAAAGATGGTCAGCGCACATATAAAAGAACTGAAATGGATTTACCATTATGTCACTAAATCTGTCAAAGGTAACGGCATCTATTTTGAGTGAGGCTTCTGATAATGAATTTCATAATATAGGTCTTTGGTAGATAAATTATTTTTGCATTCTAATTGGGATTGCAAAATAATAAAGATAGTCTCACCTGAGGTAATTAAAGAAAACAGTCGTTGACTGATATTTGCCGTTTTCAGGTTTTATATTATTTTGGAAAAATAAGCATTCAAACATTCAAAGCCTGGTAATCAAGCTTAAGTCACAGTGGCTTGGCAGTTATAGGTGCTTTTTGTGACCCAGAATCAAGAAACCTGAAGGTTTTGTATAGTCCCTCTGCGTGTTCTAAGGTAAATGTCCAAAATGAGGCATAGCAAGTCTCCAGTGAAAGTACAAATAACTTGCATGGATTGTTTAACTGTTTTTTGGCCATCCGTCATTTAGTTATAAACAATCACAATATATATATATATCTGGTGGAGATTGATATTAGCGTAGCGGTAGTGACCTCTGGTGGAGATGATATTACCGTAGCGGTAGTGACTTCTGGCAGAGGTTGAGCCCACAAAAGACAAATTGTCACATGATCATAGTCCTGACTATAGGACTGGTCGATGTAAACAGACTCTCAAAAAGTGTGGATACCTGAACACAGAAAATATAACCTGTATATATGGCACTAAACCACAAACCATGGAACACCTGCTGAGATGTCCTCTATTGGAACAAGAATGCAAGGCTGGGGACCTGGCAAAATATATTAATATTGCCAAAAGCTTCGTCCAGCTCTGGCAAAAACACAGCATCCAGTGTGTGGATACGATAAGAATTTCTCAAGAAGAATTCTTTGTATATATAATATATATAGATATAACTCTGAAGAAAATATATATATATATATATATATCACTGACTTGCTATTCGCTCACAACGGATGACCTGGGCTCTTGCCGGGAACACCTGTTACATATTTATGCTAGTAAAAACAATTGTAGTTCCAAGCTCCTTCCCCAGATGGCAGTAGAGTGCGGGTGCAGTCTCTGACTCTCTTGTTCGATACTGTGGTCGGCTTAATATTAGCGGGGTTGAAATTTCGTGTTTATCTATTTTCGGCGTTTCGCGAGGGTGCAGTTTTTTGCTATCCCATCATATTAAAAACCTATTCAAAAGAAAAATCTTACTAATTGGACGGAGACACAAATGAACAATGAGGTGAAATTATTGTTCATTAATGACAGATAATTTGAAAGATCTGACATCATTTATAAAAGCATTATTTGGTCATAAGTTTGGATGAAGACAGGGGTCTGGGTATGATATTTGTACCATGTTCACACAAGATTATGTGTGATTCTTCAAACGCAATGGTTATATAATGAACACGCACTAATATGTAGCATATGCAACTGCTTTTATTTGCCAGCACTGAAAAAAAGCATCAGTTCCAGAAAGTTATCCTGAATAAAAGACAAAATACTCAGAATATTTTGGGAAAATCATCACAAAAATCGTGTCCCAAGTGAAAGTCCCTGAAATCTTTAGCGGAACCAGTTCACCAGGCATCCGATGATGACGACCACTCCAACCGCCCTGGCCCAGGGCACGGTCGCTCCGTTGCAATATTGAGAGTCGCAGCACGATATCTCAACCGGCTGGCCCCAAAGGTTGCCCTCCTTACAATAAGAAGCGCAAAGCCTTATGACCTGACTTGTTCCGTTGAAGGTAGCTTTAGCTTTCTGAAATTATAATTAAAATATCATAATATACTTTTTTACATTATAATTATTAGATTAAGGTGAGCGGTTTTATTGTTACTGTGACTTCGCGTCTTGGTTAAATATTCTTTGGAAATAATTTTTTTGCAAGTCTGTCTACTATTCTCACAACAATATGTAAATAAACAAAAGTAAATATATTTTTTTTTTCGGAAATGAAGGCTGGATGTCGCAGCGAAGCACTGGAGGTTTAACCAATTACCGTCAGTTATTAGGCTACTTACGCCACACTGCCCATAGCACTGCTGTACTGGGATGCCTTCCGGGTTGAAAGGGTCTCCGCAGTTCTCCATGAAGTCAGAGCGACACAGGTAACAGTTCAGCGGATACACTGCAAAGTAAAACATGGGTTGTTCTTGCCTGATTACTAGTAGGCATATATTTTAACTCCGCCACCTAAATGTTCACCCTCCACTCTTTCTAGTATTCCCATATAACCACTGCCTTCTATAACACTGTTTGCTGGGTATATGCACCGGGGGATAGGTACAGGCCTGAGGTTGCCAGTCTGATAAGAGTTGGGTATCAGGGGTCTGACGAAGTTGAAAACCCGAAATATTCCTTCCGCATTGATCGGACTACTCCAGGTTGTGCCGGCTTCCATGAAGGTGAGACCTGGAAACATTGCACTCGAAAGCAGTGGTGAAGTGGAAGGAGTTTCAGAACGAATGTAACGTGACAAGCGTGTAGGAAGAATTTTACCGATGTCGATCTGTCTGTCAGTCTGTTTGTTACGGTCACTTTTCACAGTAAGTTAGGAAGGCATTTCCCGTGTAAAGAGGAAACTGATACTCCAAAACACCTGGCTATACTGAGACAAGTAAGATATTGAACTACAGTGGAGCAAATGCGCTCTATGAGTGGCCTGTAGTCATATATTCAGTTCAATCCCCGGCCATGTAAAGCTGTATTTAATCATTTAAAGGTAGGGACTATATCAGTGGTGAAAATAATCAAATCCTAAAAGACTCCATCAGCGGCACACAGATCCAATTAACGAAAACGCCAAAGATTTATAAAAGTATAGACACAATTACAAGATTCTATCAATTAGATAACATAATAACTACGCAAAAATTCGAAACAGATTAAATACGAATGAAAAGGCCACACGCATAAAAGAATTGTTGTCCAAAGAAGCCACTCCACTGTTCAACTTGCTAAGTATAAATGTTACAAATTGCATGCTCCGTTCAGGGATATCATTAAAACTATAATCCGTTTCAACCCTTCATGTCCACCTGTTTTTTTTTTTTTTTTTTTGCTATAAAAATTATTACTGACTTTTTAAGGGGAAAATGATAGTGTAGGGTAGAGGATTTAACGGCCTAATTTTCAACAAGGATAAATTCATACCTACGTTATCCTTATTTAAGAAACAATTATATAAAAAAATGATAAATCAGGTTACATTTTACAACATATCATACCTACCGGGTAACATAAAAAAACAGTTTCAGCTGCCAGCTGCTAATTGGATTAAACACTCTAAAAATTATAACTAACCTAAACAGAGTTGGCTACTCGTGCAGGAACATATAATATCTGCCAGATCATTGTGATTGACTAAAAAGTTATGACACAAACTTGGGATTTATTATAAAATGTTTAATTGCCATATAAGGTTGTCACTTCCATATGTAGTTTTCTAGGAAAGTATTAAAAAATATAAACACTTATAAGAAAAATATCTAAAAAAAAAAGGTGGACACCGGTTGGTGGAACAGAGTATAAAAGAGTATTAACACTAAGCACTGTACGTAAGCTCGCAAAACGTCAAGTATTTGGTGCGAATTGTTAATTTACTCAAATATCATGTAAAAAAGGCTCCCTCGCTTCAAGATCGGTACAATATTTATTTTCTCTGGTATGGCCTTAATTTTTTTTATTTTTATTTTTTTATAAATAAAATACCTGTCTCTGGACGTGATTTAGATGGAAGCCGGATCCGGGCCAGCTTATTCACCGCCGTGCGGATCACTTTCTTTGTGGCCGTTTTGGCCACACGTTGAACTACTCTGTTATTTCGCTGGTATTGCCTCTTCGCCTCTTCAAGTCACATAAAATGTGTAGGATATATGAATTATGTACACTTTAAAGAACGCAGTGTATCATTTTGTAATCATAGATATAGGTATTAATTATTGTCATTTGAATAAATACATGTACTTGAGATTTAGATGTTATCTACTACTTCAGCTGATGCTCTACTATGTAAATAAATTGAAGTGATATATTTTATTCTTTAAATATATTATGTTGTATCTATTAAATGTTAACTTTGTCATATCAAATCTGTAAGAGGAATGCTTCAATACAAACTGAATATCGTGGCGTATTAGAATTAGAATAAGAAAAATATTTCTTTTTGTAATACATGTTTGTTTGACGCATTTGACTAGCATTTGAGAGTTAATTGATAAGTACCTTATATCACAACAAAGCTCTTGTATTAGAGATGATCTTACCAATATTTATTGTATAGAATATGATCTTATTCGTTCCCATAATTATAAAACAGAGTTATGTAATCATTCGACATACACACAAAAATGTAAAATATAAAAACCAGTGATATATTCACTATTATATTTGATTTTACCTTAAATTTAAGAACGCCAGATCTTATAATCGTCTTATACAGTCTAATTTTAATTTAATTTCACATATTTTACATTTGATATATGACATTGCAGACAAATAAGGGTAGAAAAAAATATTGATTAATAATGACTCACCTGCAGATACAATCAAAGAAATGAAGAATGCAAGAACGACCAGGTTCCTCATTTTCATTTTTTGTTCCCTCATGAAACATGCGGCGTAATAATTTATCAAAACAGGAAGGGACGCCCTCTTATATACTGCAACACATTTTGTCACGTGACTGAGTATTCCGCGCATGCTCATTGAATAATCCCATTGGTGCATTTCACTTGTGTGAATGTCAAAGTTAAAGCAGCGATATATCTACCCATCCTCTTCATGCCTATGGTGACATATAAAGCCATACAGCAAACCCTTCCATCTCTCTCGATCTTTTGCAAACTTTTCCGTCCCTTCCAGGAGCTCCATTGCATCTCGTCCCGCTCTGCCTCTACTGTCCTTCTCCAATTTATCTTTGGTCTACCCCTTCCTCTTTTCTGTTGTCTTCTTTCCTAACGACGTGCCCTATTCATCTCAAACGAAATATATTGCTGTACTCTGTTATTGAATAATTTATCTTTATAATGTTTTTATAAAGTTCTTCATTCGTATAATTTTCCTTGGCCAATGGATCTTAAGTATCCGTCTTTATCATTTTCTTTGAAAAGTATTCATTTTATTTTTGTTTGCCTCTGTCATTATCTGAACTGTGTAGCAATACAGATAGTACATTACTTAACTTTGTGTCTGTCTTATATATTTGATTTATTTCCACAGTTTATTTAATTTTACATATGCACTTCTTGCTGAAATTATTCTTCTCATTATGTGTTCCTTCGATCCGCCCTCCTTGTTAACCTTTGCTCTAAGATGCGTAAAACTGTTTACATCTTACATTTCTTGTCCTCCTATGGTTATTCTTATTTTTTTAATATTGCTTTCAGGAGTTTGTCTTTAAAGTATCAATTTCTAAACCTAGCTACTCTGTTCTTTTCTTTCATGTGTTGATGGTTACTTGTTAGAAGTGCTATATCATCTGTAAAAACAGGTCATGTAATAGAGTTGTAAAATTCCATCTTATTTCTTGCTTCTTTCACTCAGTTACACATCTCATTATCTAGTCCACTGCTATTATAAAAATAAATTTTGACACCACACATTATAAACGAGCTCCTGTTTCTATTTCAATCATTCTGACGCCTTTCGATTATCTAACACACTACAGTTGCTTCCTTCATAGGATTTTTTTAATTACAGTTACCATCTGATTTCCTATTCGGTAGTCTGTGAGAATTTCCCATAGCCTGTCTCTCTTTAACCTGTCAAATGTTTTTTTTTAATTTATCTATAAGGTTAGCGTATAATTAAGATGATTGCCACTCAATACTCAATTCTATATTATATGTCTTTGTATTAGGACCTTGTCTGTGGTCCCTCTACCCTTCCTTATGCTGCCTCTCCTTCCTTAATGTGTTGTTAATGCCTTTCCTTATTCTATCTATTAAATATCTCCCCAAAATTTTACAGCGTTTACATAGTACAGAAATTCCTCTAGAATTGTCACACTTTGTCAGATCCTCATTCTTCGGAACTGTTTTGTTTACGCAGGCAATACTGTATATCCTGTGTAGCTCATTTGTCACTAGATCTATAGATCTATTCTTCAAAATGTTCATTCCATCTTTTAAGTGTTAAATCGTCATTATTTATTAGCTTGTCCTCTTTGTCTCTCCCTCATTTATATTGTCTCTGTTTCTCGTTACATAACTGTTTGGTGATTCTGTATAGAGTTCATTTTATTTGCCGCTTCTTTAGCTTTGTTTCATCCATAGTTTTTCTTTTATCAGCCCTAACTCGGGATTTTACTTCCTTGTCTTTCAACGAGTATTTTTTTTCTTTTTTATCTCCTGTGTTTTAACAGGTTGGCATAATTTATATCACTTTTCTGCTTCCTCCATTCCGTGATCGCCTTCCAAGTCTGTTCGCTTAACAAGTCTTTGTTCTCTTTGTACTTGTCACCTAGTTATTAAACTCACAGAATTCTGCAAAGCGTTCACATTTCTCGTTCATCTGACCTATCCCCTCATTTCCCATTACTCTTTTCAAGTGTTCATTTGTTGAACCAACTTTTACGTTCATGTCTCCCGTTACAATAACCAAGTCATGCCTTGGAATCTTTTTTTAGTTCAACTTGTAACTGTTCGTAATATTCCTCTTTATCCTCTTCACTTGTTCATAAGTCGGTGCACATGTCTGTATTACTGTCATTTTGGTGAATTATGAGTTAAAGCGTGCTCTAATAATCCTATCACTAAATTGAGTCCACTTTATCATGCTTTGGTAAGTTTCTTTGTTTAGGATTAGTGCCACTCCGCTCGGTGTTAGTTAAATTTTTCCAAAATAATCTCATTTCACTTACATTCGGTAAATTCATCTTGTATATACTCATCTCTTTAGTTATATTAGCGGTTTTCCCTACTGCATATAGAGTTCTCGCATTCCAACTTCTAATTCTGATTGCCTCCTTTGGGTTAAGCGGAGACCGTGTGGTGCTAGAGGCTTCCTTGCGATTTCACCAGTATCAGTCATGTTGTTGTTTCCCCATCTCATATAGGTCTCGTCCACTGAATAACGCAGGTCCCCACTAATCCCAAGGTTGATCGATGGATCAAATATTTTTTAAGAGAAGATGTGGTTAACCCCTTGCCCAGCCCTCCTCACTTTTTCGGGGTTGGGACCGGTACGGCTCACCCACTAGGGGTATCTCCCAGTTAGTGATATATATATATATATATATATATATATATATATATATATTTACACACACACAAATATAGAAATCTTTTGCAGACATATTACCTACTACGTAGTTACGTGCAACATGTTGCACTCAAAAGGTAAAACAGTCCGATGGATAAACTGACATATGTACATATATCTTATAGAATCGAAATACTGGAATTAAAGCAACTAAAATGGCTTTCTTAAAATCGTGATACAAAAATGAAACGTAAAATATCGTATTTGCTTACATGACTTAACTTATCAGACCTAACAACGATTTACTTTAGTCTTGTCTTTCTTAAATAGGAAACTTTATAATAAACTAATCTATTTTATTTATTATTTAAAATCGATGGTTCAGGGAAGCTGTTTCAACAGAGACATGTTTTTTTTTGGCTATATATATATCTATAATTGTTGATGTCATTGTCGGCATGCTGGATTTAAATCATTACTGATGGACCGACCAGAGCAAACGTCAATCGTTCTCGAGTAGTGGACAACTGCATTCGTAATATTACACCTGAATTTTCTAATCTAACTAAATTCTCTCCGCTGGCATTAAATATACATACAAATATAAACTTACGCAAATGTTTCCCCCACCCCCCCCCCCCATATACACTGTCGATATCCGGTCAAAGAATCAGCCAAAAGTTTACTGTGAGCAAGGGCGGTGATAAGGATAAGGGTAGTATGCGGGTACCGGTACCATGGTTTATCAAAAGTCTGCCATTATCTATGGTTTTGACAAATGCCATCGTTATCATTACTTTCCCGTAAACGAAGCTGATACAATGGGTGTACGTTGTTTCGCTTTGTAAGGTTATGAAATAAATATATATATATATATATTTATTATCAATGGAATGTCATAAGTAGAAAGCATGTATTATTGGGCACATGTGAGCACTCAGCGACTGCTTGGCTACTAGAAACTGACATCTTAGGCCAAAATAAAAAAGGGCGGTGATAAGGATAAGGGTAGTATGCGGGTACCGGTACCATGGTTTCTTAAAAGTCTGCCATTATCTATGGTTTTGACAAATGCCATCATTATCATTACTTTCCCGTAAACGAAGCTGATACAATGGGTGTACGTTGTTTCGCTTTGTAAGGTTATGAAATAAATATATATATATATATTTATTATCAATGGAATGTCATAAGTAGAAAGCATGTATTATTGGGCACATGTGAGCACTCTGCGACTGCTTGGCTACTAGAAACTGACATCTTAGGCCAAAATAAAAAAAAGTATGGTTCTCAGGCACTTTTTTTCAGAAATCAATGCGGGCGGGCGGTCTTTAATAATAACAGATTTATTTTGCTAAACAAGCAAAAGCACTAGAAAACAAAGGAATTTGTATGGTTTTATATTCTTGAAAGAAATATCCGAGCGGCTGTAGCTCATAATTGGTAAGTTTCTTTTGAAAATCAAAATAAAAATTTTTGATGCGGGGGTTTAAAATTGATGCGGGCGGTTGTTGATGTTGATACCGTTCATTTGAGAGGCATCTATCAAATAGAGTGAATATCCCTCTGTGTGGGAAGGTGCCTGAGAACCATACCTTTTATTTTTTTTTTGGCCTTATGGAAGCTTGCACTATCATCTCGCTATTTAGGAAAATGTAGATACCCTTCATTTCAGAGGCATATATTTGAAAGGATCAATTTCATTGTAATATTTTACCATATTGGCTAATATCAACAACTGTTACAAGGTGCACTTTTATTCTTATTGTCGAGGGCGTATATTTAACAATAAGCCCCCCCCCCCCACCCCCTACAATCTCGGCAATATTTAGTCCAGTCAACTTCCGACGAGTGTCATACTTGTAAACTCACGTTTATTGCCTTGTTCAATCAATCATGCTAGAATAATGTGTTTAAAGGGAATTGATCTAAATCTTTCAACTTATGTCTCTCAGTCTGTGCTTTTTCTTCTCGTATTCACGCGTGTGTATATAATCGGCGTTATTGTATCCACCAAAACAGAATTTATGTTTTCAGCCAAACGCCGCCGCCGCATGGGTTTCCGGAGTACTCCTTCGTAACCGCTAGACGGAATTTCATGAAACAAGCATGTTTACGTGGCAGACATCCATGCTAAAATGCAATACATCTCACTCTATTTCTTCTTATTACCACTCAATCCAGGCCTCACTTCACCCGTACCAATCTCATTTCGGCGGATACACGTTGTCGCTTGTCGACTACCCGTATTCTAGTTAACTTCTGTGAGCCCAACATTGGACCTGCGAGTAGGCAGATGTTCGGTTAAAGCAACTGTTTCTTTCAAGAGCATTTATTCCCTCTCACTTGAATTGAACGAACACACACACGCACTCAGGTGTTCAAAAGGCGGAGGGACATCCCCAGTCCATTCCCCAGAATTTTTATAACTACCGGCCGTATTAATTTCAAATCCTGGATATTCCATTGATCGTGTTATCATTGATATAATGCTTTTCCTGTTACAGTTGAAATAACTGGTTACAATTCAATAAGGTGCCATTAAAAATGGAATGATAAGTTTTGCTTTTTAATGTGGCTTTTGGCCCCTTTTCAGTGGCATTTGCGGCATTGATTTTGTTGTGGAAGCTGCACCTTTGTTTTTTGTAATTGTGGTATGATTAGAAACGGTTATCCAGTAGGTTAATAAACATATTTTTTTGGCAGACGTTTGTAGGCGAAATAAGGGGTGCTTGTCACTATGACTGTGGAAAGCTAGTTTTTTTTTACATTATGTTTATAACGTGCTGTGTGGGAACTTTATGAATTCTTGAGTGTTCAGAAGATACTGAACCCGCTTAATGCGTTATAATATTTTATCAATTCTTACCAAACCTTATCAGCACTCAATATGTTATCTTTAATTGGTTATATGGTTAGATCATACATAGAGAGATCCAACATGCTAAAAGTAAAATGTTACTATTATCCTAATTGCTAATATTGTTCATTCTATCAAATTTCGCTTCTAATTGGGAATACACATCGTGTGGACAATGCCTTTCTTAAATTTACCTAAAACCCGCCATCGCCCTTTTCACCTCTGCATGCCTTCCCGTGCACACCATATACAATGGGTCCGCGCTTAACAAACCCTTATGATGATAAAATGTTAGTTTTTTTTTCGTTAAATTCAGTAATCAGTTTGAAGGATTTGTGAACGTTTATATTGTTGAGACAAGGATCCGGAAGGATTGATATCGTATCTGACCAGTAAGGTTTACATGGTGCTCATCCTCTGCCACACACGTTCTGGCCTAGGGTTGTCACGAATCTCCAAGTCGGATTATATTTTTGCTTAGAGCTTTTCATGATCCTTTGCCAAAAAGTGTGTCACGAACCTCCAAGTCTGGTCATATGATCCTTAGCCAAAAAGTGTGTCACGAACCTCCAAGTCTGGTCATATGATCCTTTGCCAAAAAATATGTCACGAACCTCCCAGTCTGGTCATATGATCCTTTGCCAAAATGTTTGTCACGAACCTCCCAGTCTGGTCATATGATCCTTTGCCAAAATGTTTGTCACGAACCTCCCAGTCTGGTCATATTATCCTTTGCCAAAATGTTTGTCAAGAACCTCCCAGTCTGGTCATATGGCCGTCTTATCTAGGTTTATAAATTCTTTCATTCCCCCCCCCCCCCAGGACAAGGGCACGGAATCAATCTACTGAATGAGACCCATTCTGTGACCCGCATGAATGAAAAGGAGATAATAATAAAAAGTTAACTTGTTTTCTCCGCCAACTATCCCGCAAGTATGGAAAAGCATCATTATACAACATTATATGTCTAGAACAAGAACCGAATTTAGATATAGACTTAGCGAGCTGATTCACAGGGCCTCACAATGTGGGATGTCATCGGTAATACAGTTCCTCATTGGGCCATATATTTTCCACTTAGAATACTGCGTCCAAGATGGCTGACGAATATTTAAAATATATCCCGTAACTTTTTTTTTATTTTACCCATAATTTTGACATGCGACCTCAGACACCCAGGTCATTGTACGTACGCATCATGGCCTCCCCCACGAGCGGTTTAAAAACTGAGAAATATATGCCTGTTCGAGAAGAGCACAGGGATACGACAACAAAGTACTAATAGGACAAAAGTTTTTATTTGGACCAGGACTAGTTGTAGCTGAGATTTTTGTGAACTGTGTGCTCAAAAACACAACCATAATACAGACAAATATGAAGAAAACTTGATGATTTTGCATCTGTAAACATACATTAAGCGTCCCATGTGGCACAGATTCTTTCTTGACAGAGGCATTTCCTCAACCACCCACCATCCAATGCACTCACATTTACCACCCTCTCCCTCACCCGTCACCCTCTCACACACCCTCTCCCTAACACACACCCTCTCACTCACACATCCACACCCTCTAACTCACTCCCACACCGACTCAAACACCCACACCCTCTCACACCCACACCCTCTCACACCCACACACACCCACATACGCGTATATGCATACAAGAGAAGACCATACTTTCACACTATTCTTCCGAGGACTAACAGTTCCGCTAGTGTTAGCAAGAAGAGCTATTGAGACCCTAAACACTTAGGGTACGCATGTATCCTCGCACAATTTATTTTTAAAAGAAAAAGGCTGGTTAGACGTTAGAACGATATGTTGACTTAGCGCACGACTTGCGAGGACAACCTGCGAGGACATTCAGTTTTTGTCATGTCTCCGTGTCATAGCGGGGACCTACTAATAAGCATATCAAGCACGCTTGATTTAAACACATTTATTTATAACAGGATTATTTTTATTATATATATAAACACAACATTATATAAGACATAACGGTACAAGTAAAAGTACATAAAGCATGTGAAGATATAATATGTTAAGATTAATGTTCTAATTCAAAATAAAACAAGACACATGCAATACAATTAGAAAGAAATCAATTAATAGTGTAACAATATAATGATGTAACATGCTCTCTCGAAACAATAAGCGCAAAGCACAAAATACAAACGATAATCATATATTTACATATGTTTACACTAGATGGAAAGATAAATTATTTTATACTGTAAAACGTTTTGTGTCTATTATAAACTTAAGAACCAAGCTGCTCACAGTTTTTCTTAACAGACCATAGGGTATACCTATCATGTAGATAAAAAAATATCTATACTTTTATTCCTGTTTACTCCTGGATCCAATGGCAATATAAGGTTCTAATTCTAACTTCCCTAGATCTAAATAAGATTTGACACCGCTAAACAGGTTGGATTACCTGTTTTAACATATTATCTAGCACTCGGCTTACACACACAGACCTTTCTAACCATCTTGCAAAGCTCCCAATAGAAGGCGCTGTCACACACACACAAAACAAATTTCAAGCAAAACTATCTTTCTGAGGACTTGCAAGAAACTTCCGCTGCATAGTTTTCTAAGCTTTTAAATGCTTTAATACTGCTTTAAGCCTTTAACAGCTTTTCGTTTGCGAGAACCTGTGTGTAAGTCCTTACAGGAAGAATTAGTTTGGTGTGCAATATCGTGTCCTCTTAAGTACGGTGATACATACACACGCTCTCACACATACACCCTCTTTCTCTCTCACACACACCCTCTCACATGCACTCGCTCTCTCACACCTACACCCACAACTTCGAGAAACTGAGCAAAACCCCTGTTTTACATTCAAACCCAATAGTCACTTTTCGGTTGTCAGAATAGTAGGAAAGATATGTGGTAGGTGTAATAATGTGTTTATCTCTCTCTCTCTCTCTCTCTCTCTCTCTCTCTCTAAATATATATATATAGTTTTATAATAATAATAATAATAATAATAATAATATATATTTTATATATATATATATATATATATATATATATATATATATATATATATATATATATATACGGAACCTAATCACAACAGATCACGTAATATTGACGAGCACAAATTTTGTTACTGAGATAAAAAAAAATCAGATTCCGCAACACTAGGCAGCGTGAAATGTCTAGGGGAATGAATAAAGAAGTTAGTGGTTTTTTCTTAACAATTAATTATAATGTATTCGTCGAACAATCCTAACATTACAATACCCTAAATCAATACAATTACACAGTATAACAATAATAAAAATGTACATCACCAGAGTGTCCGGATCCTAGGCTTTTATTTCTGGATATCACCACTGCCACGGCTTAACAAGTGTCCTTTAACACAAATAATCCAGATGAACAGTTCAGGTAAATCTTCTCAGAGAATAGTCCGATTCAATCTCTAAAACAATCTGGTGTAAAGTCCGTAGAATATCTATAAGTTCTGCAATTATCGGAAAGGTAAAAAAAAAAAAAACCACTGACGAGAGAGTCACACTCTTCCATGTCCGCTGGTATTTTTCTCTCTGCCGGCTCTATACACAGCCCCTATTTATAGCTTTTTCACCTGAAGCCCAGAACCTTCCATTCTGGAACCCTCTAGACTACAACAATACACGCGCCCATAGCGCATGAACAGACCCGAAATTTCTAGACTACATGAGCACGCCCTCTTTACACTCCGCGAGAGTTCAGCAATTGTGGTTACCATAACAGCGCAAAGAGTTTCTATTTAACACGAATCAGAATGCCTAGCACATCCCAAGTTATTTGATATCCCGCGCATAACAAACAGATACATGTAACACCCCCTTCTGTAAGAAAAAAGAAAGTTTTCTCAAAAAAAACTTTCTTTTTGCGATCACAATCACTTAATTTTAAAACCCATCTTATTTACAACTTACATTAACATCTCGTTTACAACATTTCATAAACGTCTCGATAAGCAATCAGCAAGTATATTGTCTTTATCTTTAATGTGTCTGATTTCAAAAACGAAATCCTGTAAAAACAAACTCCATCTCAACATTCTTTGATTTTCACACTTCAAGTTGTCCATGAACGTGAGGGGATTTAATCACTGAAGACAATGATAGGCTTGACTGATGAAGTTACATAAACTTCAAAATGTTGCAATGCTAAAATCAAAGCCAAACATTCTTTTTAATAGTGGAGTAGTTTTTCAAGTATTAAAATTTCTTGAAAAATAAATTGGATGATACATGCAATCACTGCCTTTTTGTAACAACACAGCACCATCAGCAGTATCACTAACATCTACAGCTAACTTAAAGGGCACAGAAAAGTCTGAGCTTTTAAAACTGGTGAACTTTACAGAATTGCTTTCAAATTCTGAAACGCGTTTTCACACTGAACATTCCATACAAGCTTTTGTTTCTTCTTTAATAAATTAGTTAAACGTTCAGCTACAGCTGAAAAATTTGGACAAACCCTTCTGTAGTATCCAACCATACAAAGAAAACGGATTATTTGGTTATTGTTTTATGGTCTAGGAAATGCAGAAATAGCATTTATTTTAGCATCAACAGGTTAACAAAATGTTACTTGTGCATGACAAAACTTAGATTTTACTAAGTTGACGGTCAGACGTGTTTCGCCGAGTCTTTTGAAGAGGTCGCTTAGAATTTGCAGATGTTTCTCCCAGGTGTCGCTGTACACGATGAGGTCATCCTCATATGCGTCGCAGCCCTGAATGTCCTTGACAACCATATGGATGAGGCGCTGGGACGTGGCTGGCAAGTTCTTCATGCCAAACGGCATAACTTTATATTGGTACAGTCCTTGCGTCACAAATGCGGACACTTATTTTGCTCGTTCTGCAGCGGGACTTGCCAGAATCCTTTTAGCAAGTCAAGCTTGGAGACATATCTGGAGCTACCGACCCCATCAATACAATCATCGATCCTCGGAATCGGAAACGTGTCAGTCTTGGTGACAGAGTTCAGTTTTCAATAATCTGTGCACATACGGTAACTTCCATCAGGTTTGGGCACAAGAATACATGGTGAACTTCAGTTACTGTTACTAGGTTCAATAAAATCATTGTCCAGTAAATATTGGACATCATCTTGTAGATACTTTTGCTTTTCTTGATTCAGTCTTTAAGGATACTGCTTGACTGCGCTTACCTCGCCAACATCGACGTAATGGCAAAATATGTTAGTTCGCGTTGGAATGTCACTAAACAAATGTCCATAATTCTGCAGCAGGTTGGGTTCTTGAGGTCTTTGTGTTGCAGTGCGGTGAGTTGTGACAGTTTGGCATCAAGGTTGTAAGGCACGTCTGAGTTTTTTAGTAGTACTGTTCCAGACTGAATGTCTACATCACACTTACGATCATTATCTACTTCAACTGGGTCAGGGTAAAGTTTTTACACAATTAACAGCAGTAATATTATGTACAACATCTGATGTGCTATTTCTGTCATAATATGGTTTCGACATGTGAACATGGCACAGTTGTCTTTTCTTACGCCTATCTGGTGTTAACAGCACGTAATTTAAATCACTGACTTTCTTGTCAACAATGTAAGGACCAAAATACCTAGCCTGCAGAGGTCTGCCAGGGATTGGTAGTAAGGCAAGGACCTTTTCACTAGGCTCAAATGTCCTACTAACAGTGTGCTTGTCATACTTAGTTTTAATTTTGCTTTTTGTAGATTTTAGATTAGACATTGCAATCTCTCAAGCATTGTGTAGTTCAGAGAGTTTCCTTTAAGCAGTTTTAATGGACCTAGAACTGTGTGTCCGAAAAACTAGTTCAAAGAAAAACTGAAACCCAAGGTCTCGAAATGATTTCTGACAGCAATAGGTGGATTCCTTTATCCCAGTCTTTCTGTGTGTCATAACAATAGGTCCCAATCATGTTTTTTAATGTCTGGTGAAAACGCTCGAGGGCGCCCTGACTTTTAAGATGGTATGGCGAAGAGCTGTACTGTTTTATACCTAGCTCCAGCATAACTTGCTGGAATAAGCCAGATATAAAATTAGACCCTTGGTCAGACTGGACGGATTTTGATAATCCAAATATTGTAAAACAGACTTGGTCAGAGCCTTGACAACACTTTTGGCATTAATTTTGCGCAACGGTATTGCCTCAGGAAACTTGGTAGATGCGCACATAATTGTCAGCAAGTATTCATTTCCAGATTTTGTTTTGGGCAGTGGTCCAACACAATCAGCAATAATGCTACTAAATGGTTCCTCGAAAGCAGGAAAAGGCCTAAGTGGGGCCTTATGAGGATTCTGAGTGAGCTTGCCTACCATCTGGCATGTGTGGCATGATTTACAGAATTGTACAACATCTGTCCTGAGATTAGGCCAATAGAAGCGTTTACTAACTCTCTGATAAGTTTTATTTATACCTATATGGCTAGACAAAGGAGCCTCATGTGCCATGCTTAGAATTTCATTGCGATCGCTTTTGGGCACTACTGTTTGATGTTTGATGGCCCACTCATCATCAGCGCATACATCAGGTGGTCCCCATTTACGCATAAGCACTCCATTTTTAACATAGAAACAAACTGGGTTTTGTGACAGTTCATCTTTAGAAACTGCCCTGGGAAACAAACATGAACACAAAGTGATACAAAACCATCATGTACGAATGGCTCAAATAACTCCATTTCAGAGTCAGGAGAGGAATCTACTACCTCAATTTTATCAAACAAAGAACTGACACTGTCAGTCATAAACTCTTTTTCAGAGTCACAAAAGGAATCTATATCCTTATTACAATCAAACTCCTCATGGGAGTCAACAGAGGAATTTTCCTCAGCAAAACAAACTTCTGTTTGTCATTAGAGGACCTGGCCTAATTTTAAATACTCTCGCAAGAGTCATAAAAGGACTTAGCCTTATTTTGAGGATACTCCTCGCAGGGGTCTTGAAAGGACCTAGCCTTATTAAATTCCTCGCAGAAATCAAATGAGGTTTCTACCCCGCAATGTACGGATTCTTCTTTGGAGTAAGACGGCACGTTGGCCTACTTAGCATCGAACTCTTTTTACAGTCAATAAAGGAGTTGTACCCCTTCTTTACATGAAAAGGGCTTGGCTCTTGTACTATGCATAGGTTTTGAAAGAAAACAGAAGATTTACTCTTTGGTTTATTTTCAAGTTTCCAGCAGTCAGATATTAGATGACCTTCCTTTTTGCAGTAATTACAAATATTCTTTCTAAATGACTGGTATTTATTTGACTCAGACACAGTGGACGTGGACGGAGGTGTAGCAATGGACTGTGTTGAACTATAAGGACTACCAGTACTGGGTGACTGCGTCTTAAGTAATCATCAGCTAAATGAGCAGCAATGTCAAGAGTTTCAGGACTTTTCTTATCAAGAAAAGTTTTAACATCTGCGTTAATGCAAAGCTTAAATTCTTCAAGCAAAAACAACTGGCGCAAATTGCCACAATCTTTCATTACATTAAATAGAAATACACCAGCGATCAAACAACTGCTCTTTAGTCCTTGCAAATTCTACATAGGTCTTATCTTTTCGTTTTTCCCAATTTCTGTATCTCTGGCGGTAAGCCTCCGGAACTAACTCATAACCTTTATGGAATAACCGTTTAACCAGGTCATAGTCAGCAGCGGCTTCTACTGACAGCTCTGTATAATCTTTTCTGACGTTGCCAGTCAATAGACTTTGTAAAAGCATAGTCCAATTTTCTTTAGGCAATTTTAAATTTTCAGCTACCTTCTCAAAATGAAAGAAATATTTATCAACCTCTTTTTCTTGAAAAGGTTGGACAAGTCTTATGTTCTAAGTAACATCAAAACCAGAGTGTCCGGATCCTAGGCTTTAATTCCTTGACACCACCTCTTTCACAGGTCAACAAGAGTCCTTTAACACAAATTATCCAGATGAACAGTTCATGTAAATAATATCAGAGAATAGTCCGATTCAATCTCTAAAACAATCTCTAGACCACAACAATACTAGCGCCAATAGCGCATGAACAGACCCGAAATTTCTAGACTACAATGAGCACGCTGTCTTTACACTCCGCGAGAGTTCAGCAAGTGTGGTTTCCATAGCAGCGCATAGGGTTTGCGCTTAAAACGAATCAGAATGCCTAGCACATGCGAAGGTATGTAATATCCCGCGCATATACATACATATATATATATATATATATATATATACAAATATATATAAATACATGTATATATAAATATATATGAATATACACATATAATATATGTCTCTCTCTGTCTCTATCTATCTATATAAATGTTGTGAACTGTATGAACTCATTTCTCTCCAGTCATTTTAGTTTTTTTGTTTCTTATGCATGTGTAGTTGTAGTAGTTTTTGTTTCTTTCTTTGTAGGTGATAAATTTCTGATATAAATTTTCTGATGATTAAAGCCTACGCTGGGGTTCAAGAGTGAATTGAGTTATCCTTGCTATCGTCTCGATCACCAAATTTAATCATCAGAAATGGATAGTCTGCTACGTCCTCATGTGTTTGAAATCGACCCGTCTCACCCAGAAGCAGCAAAACGATGGACCCACTATTACAGAACTTTCGAAAACTTTATTGGGGTCATTAAACCCAAAAAAAGGGGACTGACGTCGAAATAATGAAACTCAAAACTCTACATATATCTGCTGAACTATATATCTGCTGACGTAATCTACTTTATTACTGAGGCCGAAACATATACTGCTGCTATAAAAATGCTCACCACCCAACAACCTAAAATTGAGGTATTTGCAAGTCATATTCTTGCCACTAGACGCCAGGAGGCTACTGAAAGCCTAGATGCATATATGCAAGCTCTGAAGTCACTGTGTAAAGAATGTAATTTTCAGGCCAAACAAAAGAAGCCAGAATTCAATGAAACCAAGACTATCTATTCTAAAGAAACACTGAAAATCCTAGGCTACACAATCTTACATGAGTTTTAGAGCTTACCCATAACGTTTAAGACCATTGCTTAAGCTTTCTCTCCTCCAAACAAAAAAGGAACTTGAGAGAGTATAGGGTATGTTGTCTTACTATGCTCTGTGGATCCAAAACTTCTCCACTAAAGTGCATCCACTGGTCTCATCTCAGTCATTCCCTCTAGCCAAGGAAGCTGTTGAAGCATTCAGAACACTGAAACAGGACATTTGCTCAGCAGTAGTAGTAACAGTTGATAGGAATGTTACCATAGTCGTAGAGACAGATGCCTCTGATTTTGCGATTGCTGCTACTGTCAAACAAAATGGTAGACCTGTTGCCTTTTTCTCCCGAACACTGAATGCCCCTGAACGACGCTATCCAGCTGTATAAAAGGAGGCATACGCTATCGTGAAAGCACTGAGAAAGTGGAAACACTACCTGCATGGAAATCATTTTCAACTAGTAACCGATCAGAGATCTGTCAGTTTTATGTTTGACATGCAGAGCAGAGGAAAGATCAAGAATAAAAAAACTCAATAGAAGGCGCGTTGAACTTGAAAGCCACAATTATGACATTGTGTATAGATCAGGTAAGAAGAATATGGCACCTGATACATTCTCTCAAATTTAGTGGTCTATGGTTACAAGTGATGAGAAAACATTGAAACCTCTGCACGAATCTCTGATCATCCAGGAGTCACTAGAATGATTCATTTTGTGAAATGCCGTGACCTCCTCTACTCTGTTGATGATATTCGCAAGTTGTGCAATTCATGCCCTGTTTGTGCTGAGCTTAAACTTCGATATCAGAAGTTTGAAAGCAGACTGGTAAAGGCCACCCAAGCACTGGAGCGACTCAACGTAGACTTCAAAGGCCCTTTGACCCCAGCACAAAAAAACCGCTATCTGTTAGTAGTCATTGATGAGTACACACATTTTCCTTGGGCCTATCCATGTCCTAAAGTCAATGCTGACTCTGTTATTAAGTGTCTTACATCTCTCTTTTCCACTTTTGGATTGCCAGCATATATTAACTCTGACGTAGGAACTGCATTAATGTCATATGAACTAACATACTTCCTGCCCAGTCGAGGTGTGGCCATTAGCCCTACGACTTCTTACAATCCGCAAGGGAATGGGCAGACTGAAAGGTACAATGGTGTTATCTGGAAAGCTGTCAATCTTGCTCTCAGGTCCCATGATCTTCCTGTCACAGCTTGGGAACATACGCTTCCAGATGTCCTACATTCCCTGAGATCCCTGCTGTGTACCGCAACCAAAGCAACTCCGCATGAGAGAATGTTCGGGCATCAATGTCGTTCAGTAAGTGGTTATTCTGTCTCGACCTGGCCGACCAAACCTGGGAAGGTGCATCTAAACTGTATGAAAACATGTGATGGACATGCAGCATGCCCAGCGAAATGTCTTTTTGGCGGCCATCTTTGAAATATGTCATTTTTTTGTGTACAATTTAATTTTTGGTAATAATTTGGTTTTTGATCGGTCTTGGCCACATAGTATTTACCAAGTGCTTATAAAATGGCGAAATATAATTTTCTTCAGATACCCAAACAAATGTTGATGAATAATTAGAGATGAATATTAAAATATTTATCATTTTGTATTTAAAATAAAAAAAATAAACCTTATTTTTAGAATATATTTATATATTTATATTGCAAAATAATTATAATATTCCAATAATTTTAATGTCTTACATATATGTATACAAAATTATCAAGATATGGCATATTTTCAGCAATATTTAATAGTTTATAGGCTTTTGAAGGGATGCTGTGTGATAACAAGAGTAAAATCACTTAATATCGCTCGTCAGCAATCAAGTTATGGTAGTTAAAATAAGTTATTACAGAAGTCAAGAGGTCACCTTTTATCATCCTATATTGTCAAAATGTTGAAATATCTGGCAAAGTATATCTTCTAATTAGACGAGAATTAGGATTTCATAAGAAAAAACAAGGCCTACAGGCCTAATGCGAACCTGTGCAATGGTATATACTTCAGTTAGGATAATGCTTCCAGGATAACATGCTTGATCATTATACGAAAAGTGCTTGATTGCTTTTTAAGTACATGTGAGACACGTAAATGTACATAACAAGTACCAAACATTTTGAACCCAAGTGCAAGCACCAATTACACAGCGTCACTTCTGGTAAAAAAGCTTATATACAACACAAAATTTATTGTAAATGGGACCACCAGTTTTGTGTATAGAAAAATCCATTCAACATGTATGGACATACAAAATTCCATGAAAATAATTCAAACCACTCTTAGGCTATATGCATAGATACATGAAAAAATTGTAGAAAGCGCCACAGGTATGGTACATGACGGAGCTGTCCAAAATGTACAGATATGCCTAATTTCAGGCTGATATATAAAATCCCAACTGTTTGAAACAGGAACATATACTGTGCAAAATCATTTAATTTGGTGACAGCCATCAACGATGCAATGACATGCCAACATTTTAGGTTGATACAAGAAATGTTCTTGAGTTTGATCAACAACGCTGACAATTCCAACTGAGGAGGGCAGTTGCCCCAAATGTCAACTGTGACTAAGTGCTAGGTGTAGCTACTGACCTTTAACGGGCTGCACTGACTGTACTTTTAACCTGTTTCCTAATATGAAACAGTTGGCGTTCTGCTAAAGATAAAAATAGGTAGGGACAAAATCTTGGCCTGTCGCCAACTTGGAATTAGTTGGCAGTCACCCAAGCTGTTTATAGATACAGGCAAAATCTTGGCCTGTTGTTAAAAATGTTTACTAAAGACTGAAAGACTCTGGTAAAATGATTTTTTCATGCTTACATATTCATAAAATTTTTATCGAAAATGTTTAGTCTATTGAAAGTAAAACCAGAATACAGATTTTTTTTCGTACAATTTATCTTACACATAAGTTAGACATGGACTCCAATAACTTTTTTGTTGCCTCAGCTTTTATACATAGAGAGCTCAGTCTGTTACTACAACAAATGTACTAGCTTTGTTTACTAAATTATTTAAATGTCCTTTTATTTAAAACGGTCAAATAATTCAGCCGAAATCATTTAAGTAAATTCTGATCAAAGAAGGACATATAAGAATCGTTTTGGTGCAAATTTTACAGACTTTGTAACAACAGGTTTGCAGAAAAAGACTATTGCAGCCCTCAGTTTGATACTTAGTTTGATACAGACCAACTTCAGCTTTCCTTGATCAATGTACTCAGTGTATTCTTATATAACTGTGACAACCCTACCCAAGGATAATTATTGTGAAAAATTATATTATTCGGCTTGCAGTTTCATCGTTACAGTTTTTGATGCAGAAGCTGATAAGGGATAAAATAAAAAGGTGTTTGCCCGTAAAAACAGGTCAATGAAGTCGGTGCCACAAAGAACTCAATCTTTCAACTTTTGACATGTCACTGATTTTGTTATACAATTTTGGGATACTTGCTCTTGCTGTTCCTGAGAATTTAACGGGATGGGAGAGGGGGTTTCCCTTGCAGCCCCTTCTAGGCAGATGAATATGCAAATTTGTTGACTACCACACTAACACATAAATCATATTATAAAATGATCCCTAACCGCTCTACAAGTACACAGGAATGTGTGATGTGCACTCCGGACTTCCAGTTGAAGACCTGCTATTACCACACCTACACACTACCCCATGCAAGATGACATGAAAGCAGGGGACATGATAATACCTGAAAGAAACACAAAGACAGATTACCTATGATGGAATCCAGGATATCCAACAAGTAACTTAATATCTTGAAAACAAACATCACACACACGAGCAGTTTTTTTTTATTTTTTTTTTTTGAGCATTCAATATGGCTTCACTTATTTTACAGTCTCTGTAATTAGAATTAAAACAACATAACACGCATAAACCAAAAAGTTACAAATAAAGGAAAAGAATTATTCAATATTGTCAGTAAAAAGTTCCTGTAGAGTTTCTCTGACGTTGTGTGCAATTGAAATTATTTATTGCATATTAAATTAACAATAGCTTGGGTTAAACTTTACGCTTTATGCTTTATATAATGCTTTATGATTTCTTTTATTGTGACTTTGTTAATGATCATACAATAAACCACATAAATTGAAAAGTAAAATAAACATTACAAATTCGGTTTTTTATAATTAAGGTGTTTATTTTGTTTAGCTCAACTGACTTTTGATTTCCACACTAATAAGGACGCATGGGCTTTGTGATAAAAAGGTGCTGAAACATGGTGTAAAATCAATGCTGGGTCACCAAAATTACAATGTTTTAAGTGGCCCCTTGGAGAGCAAATATTTTATAGGTTCTATTTCAGATTACTTTTTCTTACTTCACGCATGTGAAAATCTCATTCACTCCCTAGTAAAAGAATGATCGATTCGTTAAAATAGGAACATCTATAAAAGGTGGGAAAACATTTTAAACTGGGTCATCTTCTTTTCCTTAAGTATCTGGTCACTATAGCTAATCATTATTATGTGAAAATGACTCTTATTATATGTCATATACATATATTATACGTTGTGTAAGACCAATTACTTGTCAGTATTTGTTTTTTTTAACTGTGATAGATTTATAGGTACTTAATTGTCAGTATTTGTTTTTTTTTTAACTGTGATAGATTTATAGGTATAAAAGATTATATTTATCAGTGTTACATTTCTATATTAAATCAAACATCAAACACTCTATGCGGCGCTGGTATTTAGTAATCAGAAAAATGCTGGATTAGAAAGTCCACAGACGTTCATTATGTACGTTTTGTAAAAAACATCTAGTCTTTGTGACAATTTGTCTTACACATTAATTCATTCACTCAGTTAGTCCGCCATTCAGTAATCTTTTCATTCTTTTATTGTCCAGGCTTTAAAATAAATATTAAAATTAACATTCAAATATATTTTTGCACGTTACATTTTTTCTGTAATATATAGTAATGGATTGTATATTCCAATTATATTTGTTAATTTATCCATAAAGAGGTTCACCATTGTACTGTTAAAAATAGCGGAAAGACCTTATTGTAAATGAATATAATATAAAAAAAATGGGTTTTAAAAATCGAAACATTTTAATATATTCTTATTTGGCTTTAAGATAAATCTAAAAATTAACATTCAAATATATTTTTGCACGTTACATTTTCCTGTAATATATAATAATGAAAGGTTTATTCCAATTATTTCTGTTCATTGATCCTTAAAGAGGTTCACCGTTGTCCTGTTATAAATAGGGGAAAGACCTAATAGTAAATTAATATAATATAAAAAAAATAACTGGGTTTAAAATGTCGAAATCTTTTTATATATCTAAATGTTTGGCGGTAATGTGTTCACATCCCTTGCCTTTTCCAATGAATGAACTATGCTTTTTAATTATAATACACATTGTTCAAAAGGTATGAAGCATATTTTATTATAACATGTGTGTCCATGAGAATTAAAATTTGGCTTTTTCATGATATTATGGTAAATGAAATTATCTATATTGTCTTTTCCTGGGATTCCTTTTGCCTTTTTTTATATCAGCCTGGGTACCTTAGAGGAATGCATGGTAGCAAAATAATTGTCAAAATTTGTTCCAAAATGAAACCCTTTTTACTGGACTATGAGGGGAGTTTCTATATATTGCAACAGGAGGGGTCATTTCAAAGAGATCCTAAGGGGGCAGCATAAAAAAGTAGTAAAATAAAATAAATATAAACATAATATAAAATGAGAGAGAGAGAGAGAGAGAGAGAGAGAGAGAGAATATTCATAAAGTAGCAATGTTCTTATATTTCAAAATTATCTATTGCTTTTTCTTATATCCAATAACATTGTCATAATAAAGCTTAAATGTTAACCAGGATATGGGCATAACAAAAGTGTAACGATATACTAAACATCTGCTATATCAGTTCATTTTTATTTCAGACAAAATCGTTTCTAAATCCAAATATCTATAATGTTGAAGAACGGGAAACAAAGCTGCTATAGTGTAAAACAGGCACAAAAATAATTTAGCCTTGAATTTGAAACGTCCGTCAAGTGATCTTATACTTTTTATACATCAAACTAACTGAAAACTATATATCATAATAAATATAAATATACTGAAAATGAATCAATCCCTTCCCTATAATGGTCAAGCATGTTATCATGAAAGCATTATGCCTGATGTATATACCATTGCACAGGTTCGCATTATGACTGTAGGCCTTGGGATTTTTTTAATTAAATCCTGATTCTCGTAAAATTGGAGGGTATACTTTGCTAAATTTTTCAATATTTTAATAATAGAAGGTGATGAAAGCTGACCTCTTGACATCTAGAATGATTAATTCAAACTACAATAACGTTATTGCTGATGGACGATATTAGGTGATTTTAATCTTGTTACCACCCAGTATCACTTCAAAAGCCTGAAAAATAGTAATTTCGCTGAAAATATGCCATATCAATGTTGTTTTGCATACAGTTATGTCAGGCATTCAAAACATTTGAAGTAAATGTTTATTTTGCAAAATATATTCATACTCAAAAGAAAAAGGCGTTTTTTATTTTGAATACAAAATTGATCAATATTTTAATATTAACCTCATATTATTCATACAGATTTGTTTGGGTATATGTAGACAGTTATGTTTCGTCATTTTAACAGCTCTAGGTTAACATAATGTGGACCAGACCGATTACGAACCAAACTAGACGACCATAGGTCGAACGCTTGCCGGAAATCGGAAGTGAAACACAGACGGATAGACAGAACATATTGTCGGTTTTCTATCAATGGAATGACTCTCAGGGCCATTGCTGAGAATATGTGGCCCGTAGAATGACATATGAGACAAAAGAACAGGCAAGCAGACAAGGCTGACAACAAAAAACGAACAGACATACTGACTTTGTGAGACAAGATTGACACCAGATGACTAAACCTAGTTATGGAGAAGATTCAAAGGAAAAATATGAGTTATATTTTAAGTAATCTGGATTTATAGTTTTGGAGGTATGGCGAATTAATGATATACTTGGGAGGTTCGACTGTAGTGCCCTCTAGCGGACATATTCCGAAGACGACAAATGCGTTTCGTATTATTAGTGTTTGACATGAGATGTCCCAGTTTCAAAAGGATTCCATCAAAGCTGGGGCCTGTAGAATGCTAGATGTAAGGCGTAAGAACCAGCAAGCAGGCGTCTTTGAGAATAACGGACAAACAGATGGACACACTGACAAAGTGACAGAAGATTGAAACCAGATTCATTAATCAGGTTATGGAGAAGACTCAAAGGAAGAAAATAAGCTATAGCTTATGTAACTGAGGCTTTGGGTGTAGAGATATGGCCAATACAATGGTATGTGTGTGAGGGTCGTGTGCAGCGCCCACTAGTGGCCATATCCGGAAAATGAAAAATTCATTTCGAGATATTATTGTAAGACATAAGGTGTAATAGTTTCAATAAGGTTTCCGTCAAAACTGTGGCCTATAGAATGCTATATGTGAGACGCAAGAACCAGCAAGCAGGCGAATTTGAGGACAACTGACAAACAGATGGACACACTGACAAAGTGACTCAAGATTGAGTCCAGAGGGCTACTCCAGGTTATGGAGAAGACTCAAAGGAAGAAAAAAGATACAGTTTATGTAACTGAGGTTTATAGTTTTGGAGATATTGCCAAAGCATATTATGTTTGAAGAGGCTTCGAGTTCAGCGCCCTCTAGCGGCCATATCCGGAAAATGAAAAATTCATTTCGAGATATTAGTGTAAGACTTAAGTCGAAATAGTTTCAAAAGTATTCTTTCAAAACTGTGGCCTGTAGAATGCTATGTTTGAGACGCAAGAACCAGCAAGCAGGCGAATTTGAGGACAACTGACAAACAGACGGACACACTTACAAAGTGACTCAAGATTGAGTCCAGATTACTACTCCAGGTTATGGAGAAGACTCAAAGGAAGAAAATTAGCTACAGTTTATGTAACTGAGGTTTATAGTTTTGGAGATATTGCTTAAGCATGATATGTTGGGAGAGGTTCGAGTTCAGCGCCCCCTAGCGGCCATATCCGGAAAATGAAAAATTTATTTCGAGATATTAGTGTAAGACTTAAGATTAAATAGTTTCAAAAGTATTCTTTCAAAACTGTGGCCTGTAGAATGCTATATTTGAGACGCAAGAGCACTCAGGCGAATTTGAGGACAACTGACAAACAGACAGACACACTGAGAAAGTGACACAAAATTGTGACCAGATGACTACACCAGGTTATGGAGAAGACTCAGAGGAAGAAAATATGCTATAGTGTATGTAATTGAGGCTTAAAATTTTGGAGATAGGCCAAAATATGATATGTTGGGGAAGTTCACATCCAGCGCCCCCTAGCGGCCCTATCCAAAAAATGAAAAAACAAATTCGATATACTAGGGTAAGACTTCAAATATATCAGTTTTAAAAAAATTCCTGCAAAACTGTGGCCTCCAGGGCAAGATTAATGAAATCTCGAAATATCTCGTTTGATGAGATATCTTACGAGATATTGCCAGACTTTTAATAAAATGATGTAGTACTAAACGAATGCTACCTATACAAAAATTGATCTCTCTAGCGTTAAAACTTACAAATTAGTCCATTGATTTTCAAACATGATAATTTTTTCCCCGAAAATGTGTTACCATGGAAACGGCAAATTTTAGTCAGGTACCCACCAAAAGAAAGGCCATTGGATGACAATTAAAATGAGCTATAGTTCAAGTAGATACGACTAATAGTAACAAAGATATGAAGAAAAACCCGTTTTGTATACTTTTGATGACCTCGACCTTGACCTTTGACCTATTTGGACCAAAAACAATAAGGCACCTAGAAATTTGGTTGTCCATCATCTCTGAAAGTTTCAAGGTGTTTGTGGCAAAATTGTGGCCAGGAGAGTGCAGACAAACAAACAAACTAGATGACCAGAGGTCACGCGCTTGCCGGAAATGATGTAAAGTTAGTCAGATGAATGAGCAGTGTCAAAGTGAAGGAAAATAATCCATAGTTTGTGAAGAAAGAACCTATATTAACAAAGTTCTAAAGAAAATAAGATTTTGATATATTTTGATCACCTTGACCTTGGACTTATTTGAATAATAAACATACGACTTCCAGATATCATCACGATATATGACAAGTGTAATTTACATAACGATTCCTGCAAAACTGTGGCCAGTAGAATGCTACATGTGAGACGCAAGAACCAGGAAGCAGGCGAAATTGAGGACAACTGACAAACAGACAAACATACTGACAAACTGACCCAAGATTGAGAACAGATGACTTAATCATGTTATGGATAAACCTCAGAGGAAGACAATAAGCTATAGTTTATGTAAATGAGGTTAATAGTTTTGGAGATATGGCCAAAAATGATATGTTGTGCAAGTTTGAGTTCACCGCCCCCCGGCAGCCAATTCTGGAAAATGAAAAATCCGTTTCGAGATATCAGTGTAAGACATAAGATGTAATAGTTTTAAAAGGATTCTTTCAAGACTGTGGCCTGTAGAATGCTATATGTGAGACGCAAGAACCGGCAAGCAAGCGAATTTGAGGACAACTGAGAAACAGACGGACACACAGACAAAGTGACTCAAGATTGAGACCAAATGAATACACCAGGTTTTTAGAAAGACCCAGAGGAAGAAAATAAGCTATAGTTTATGTAAATGAGGTTTATAGTTTTGGAGATATGGCCAAAAAATGATATGTTGTGCAAGTTTGAGTGCACCGCCCCCTAGCGGCCAATTCTGGAAAATGAAAAATCGGTTTCGAGATATTAGTGTAAGACATAAGATGTAATAGTTTTAAAAGGATTCTTTCAAAACTGTGGCCTGTAGAATGCTATATGTGAGACGCAAGAATCGGCAAGCAAGCGAATTTGAGGACAACTGAGAAACAGACGGACACACAGACAAAGTGACTCAAGATTGAGACCAAATGAATACACCAGGTTTTTGGAAAGACCCAGAGGAAGAAAATAAGCTATAGTTTATGTAAATGAGGTTTATAGCTTTGGAGATATGGCCAAAAAATGATATGTTGTGCAAGTTTGAGTGCACCGCCCCCTAGCGGCCAATTCTGGAAAATGAAAAATCGGTTTCGAGATATTAGTGTAAGACATAAGATGTAATAGTTTTAAAAGGATTCTTTCAAAACTGTGACCTGTAGAATGCTATATGTGAGACGCAAGAACCGGTAAGCAGGCGAATTTGATGAAAACTGAAAAACAGACGGACACACTGACAAAGTGACTCAAGATTGAGTTGAAATGACTACACCAGGATTTAGAAAAGACTCAGAGGATGAAAATAAGCTATAGTTTATGTAATTGAGGCTCACAGTTTTGGAGATATGGCCAAAGCATGATATGTTGGGGAGTTTTGCATACAGCACCACCTAGCGGCTGCATTCAAAAAATGGAAAAACGATTTTGAGATAATAGTGTAGGACTTACGATATGTCAGTTTCAAAAAGATTCCTGCAAAACTGTGACCTCCAGGGCAAGATTACTGAAATCTCGAAATATCTCGTTTGACGAGATATTATACGAGATATCGCGAGACCTTAATAAAATCTTGCAGTACTTGTTAAATGCTACCTGATGCAAAAAACTAGACCTCAATAGCTTTAAAAATGACAAAGTTAGAAAAATAAGACCCCAGATTTTCGAATATCATGACTTTTTCCCAAAAAATCGTAACCATGGTTACGGCCAATTTGAAGCAGCTACACACCAGAAGAAAGGCCTTGGAATGACGATTAAAATGAGCTATGTTTGAAGTAGATACGACTAATAGTAACAAAGATATGAAGAAAAAACCGTTTTGTATACTTTTCATGACCTTGACCTTGACCTTTGACTTATATCGACCAAAAACAATAGGCTTCCTGGAATTTTGATTTTTGACCAGCTGTGTCAGTTTGAAAGCAATTCCTGCAAAATTGTGGCCTGTAGAGAGTCCACAGACAAACACACAAACAGACAGACAGACATACGCAACTGACCAACCAACTTGCCGAAATCGAAGATTTCCGGCAAGCAACAAACAGACATACGCAACTGACCAATATGCTTGCCGAAATCTTTGATTCCGGCAAGCAATAATTAACAAAATTAAATTGTATTTAAAAAATGCACATAAAGACCTCGAAAATTCCAAGTGACTCTCCAAATTTTTTAACTGCGGACCACCACCCTACCCCCCCCCCCCCCCACCAACAAGTTTTCTTCCTTTTCAAAGGAAGATAAAAAGCTTTGGAAAACTTTTCACAAAATATTATTCTTAAGACACTATCTTTAATGCACATTCATCAGCAATGAAAATGTTTAACATACAAGGTTATTATTAAAGAAAGCGTCCATGACAAAAATTCCTTCATTCAAAATAAATCTATAAGTTTTCTTTAATTCAGCGTTCACCCTAAAATTATGTCATTTTAAAACTGATACAGCGTCCTTTTTTATAGTAGGAGTCTTGATTACGGCTTCATTGTGTTAAATATGATACTTTCATATCAACCCCCCCCCCCCCCTTTCCCATGGCGGAGGCATGAATTCCTTTTACTAACAATTTCTAGCTGCGTTTGAGATCTATCATATCATATCAACATATTTTGAAATCACCTCCTGAAAAGTAACACCTAGAAACCTTTTGTAAAATATAAAGTATTTTCATTGTGTTTCACTTGACATCTTATTTTCAAAGCTGGCACACATGTACATTTTCTAGAACACCATTTCTGTATTCTAAAAAATCCTCACGCGTGCGGACAGGATTGGATGTTATCGCCGTTTCTCATCTATGTAGGGTATGCGAGAGTGGATGCAGCTGTTTGTGAATGGGAAACTGAGAAAGCACGTGCGTGTATGCATTGACTCTTTATTAAATATCTATAAACACAAAGACTTACAAAGCACACTGATTACAGCCACTCACGCCTACCGGCATAATATATATTTTTATCACCCTCTTTGGTAGCCATTCATTATAAGTAGCTTCAGGTGTTCTCAATAAAAGCACTACAAATGTTTCTATTTACTGGTTATTTTTAAATATATTGTTTGTTTCGACACATCCAACTTGTTTCAAAGCCCACGAGCAATGGTCATGTACGTTCGCTATTACCAATGTCCTTAAAAAAGCACTTAATTGACATGTATATGTGTGCTTTTACCACACCAGGAGTCATTATTTGTAACATAACAATGAAAGACATTCATGAATAAAACATTCTTAGTAATCAATATCGACACATGGATGTGCCGTTTATGCGTCCAGGAACAACAGTTTCCTGGATGGAATTTGGAAGCATGGCTCAGGTAGGCACTTCTTATGCTAATGTATTTTCTCGCATGTTATAGTGAGTCACAGTAATCTCCATACTTATAAAGGGAATGGAGGAATTTTTTGTCATACATGCAGGGTAAATGATGCACATCCGAAATATATATAAATCCTACCAAGAATCACCCTAGAACTTTAATGTTCTTCCAACACATAAAATATGCCACAGGGGACAAACTGAGCAAGCAGCATTGATTATAAATTTTATCTAATTACAGACACTAAATTGTCTGCTGATGAAAATTGTAGAAATAATTGGTACGTTTTCCTGCATTTTCTGTCGCAATTGTTCTTTTAATATTTTCAGTGTTAAAATTAACGTTAAATATTTAATATTTACGACTCACAATCTAAAGATAGTCATATGGTCACAAGTTATACGTCCTAGTGTGAACGATATTATATAAAACAACTTAAAACGCTCGTCGTGGTTGCTTAGCACATTCACTGCCAAGCCCATGTTCACCTCCAGTGCCAGGGCCATACATAGCCCGATTGAATCGGACTCATTATTATTAGGCCCTGCCATATATGGCAGGGCCTAATAATCAGATAATATTGAGTCCGATTCAATCGGGCTAGACCATACACAGGGACCCCAGCAGCCCCGAGAGCTGCAGTGGTACCAAGACTAGGTGCTAATTACCTGATAAGAAGGTGTGACTTCGGATAACACAGGAGCAATAAAACTCGGGGGAGGTTAACTGCATGTTATAATGCGGCGTATGTATCCATTCCATTGATACCCGCCGCATATGAAGCTTCAAGTAAACTGGAGAACGTAAATCCTGTACTGGGCAAAAAGTCCTATAAAATCCAATATTGTGTTTGTAACAGGGAAGCTTACATCTTCAGGGGCAAAAAATGTTAATGTATTCGCCTGAACTAGAAATTTTGTTGTAACCCCTGCTTTAATGCCTAAACAGTACTCACTTTAAAAGTTTACCTTCCCTGGACCTGACAGTTGTTCCTAAAGTTGGGACAATCGCCAGATGGCCTGTGTGATGCATCATCTCTGTACAGAAATTTATCATGAATGCTAAGGCTAAACACAACATATCTTGACTCTGCGCTGGAGGTTGAAAACGGGTATGACGTTTTATGTTGGGGAACCCCAAGGAAATCCCCTCCAGACATGCTTGTTTTTACCGCTTGAGATATAGACCTACCTGATTCAACTGTTTAATGGACATGACGATTTTAAAGTGGTATGTTGTGTTACCGTATGATACAAATATGTTTGTATTCTTATATATGACACATTTTTAGCTGGGAGATTATTGTTTTATTGTCCAGTGGCATGTCTCCAGTTTTCAAACACCTCGTACTAGGGCTCTCTCAGCGGAGGGAACCGAAGCGCAAGAAGAGAGCACGAAAGCTATGGGCTAGGGGGAGGTGTGAAGTTTGGCACTTAGCCAAATGACCGCGATAATAGTCAAAGCATGGCTCCGGTGGACTGGTCTCATAGCGTCTACGTTGACACCAGCATAAAGCTAACAACTGATTCAAATAAAGATCTTTATTTATTGTAAATGATGAACAAAATGAAAATGTGTACGTTGGCGCGAATGCTGAATCGGGAAGAGTCAAATGACTGAAAGGCACTGACAAATATAGGCCTATATACATTTATGTAATATAACCATAAACACAAAGTTTGGTAACGGGTCCAGAAAGGGGTAGTGGTTAGAACAGGTGGTCTGAAGACGGAACACGGCTGACCGCGTGATTTCGAATCTACGCAGTTTTTTTTTTTTTTTTTTTTTTTTTTTTTTTTTTTTTAATTACTACAAGCATGTTTTATTGTTCAAACAAGCATTTTTACACTTTTATAACGAACACAGCGATTCTACCGATCAATATAATTAAAAAATATATAATTTTACATTTCACATGTAATTTTCAAACATAGTGATAGACTGTTTATAGGCCTATATAACGACATTGCATGAGCCTTGACGCGCAATTGACCTCGTCATTGTAACAGTCACACGAAACACGGAGACTATTTCAGTTTTGCAATTTACGAGCACTTGTTTGTGAAGTTACTAATATATGCATATATCTATACATAAGAAAAATAAGGAAAAAAGAAATTAGCCGAAAGAATCATTTGCAGCCGCGTTCTAATTACACTGCCGATTTGTGTGTCAATCATGTGGCACGCGCCCTTTGTTGTTGATTGCGCAATACCCTGTCCTCCCTGTCCTGAACGCCCCATAACGCCTCGCTATCTTGAGTTCACACCTAAGGTGCGATCTATCTCACCTGGGCCTCCGAACCGGGTCTGTCGTAAATTAGTGGCCAAAACATGTTCGAATGTAAAACTAGCTACATATTTTTACGATCCTCCTTTTCGTTTCATTCAAAGTAGTGTTCTTACGAGGAATCGACTTCAGACTGAAGCGCGTCGTAAAGTTTATTTCACGGCAATGGACCGGAGCCGTAGATTTTGTCACCATCTACACATCTTTCCTGCTTTCGGATGATGCAGCGCACTGTTGAATAACAAATAATTCATTTTCATACTCCGAGACTATTTTATAAATGGTCTACTAATCATCTGCAAAGAATTTATTGATAAATTTATGAGAATTCCTTATGAAAATGGCTTATAAATAAATGACGTGTATACACGTGCTTGGCACTGGGGGAATCATAATAAATGACGGGTATACACGTCATTGGCAGCGAATGTGTTAGGCTGTGATTTACACTAACATTTAAACACTTGGACGTCTGTAATGTACAGACCTATTTGTGAAATTTCAATAACATCCATTTAACCGTTCTTCAGATATCTTGCGGACATACAAACACACACAGAATGGAGTAAAATCAATAACCTCTGCTTCGCGTAGGTTTACTAAATATAGGTGTACATAACACAAACAAAATACTCTTAACTGTAGCTGTTAATGCGTGTGAAAAGTGACCTATTGATCGTCATCAGTGGGGTTGAGATGTTGTACAAATTAATAGACTGTTTTCTCATATTGTGATTTTATTGCATTACTAATATATTTTGCAGGCATGGTTTGGAATTCATTCTAGTTTATTTAATGATAATATAACAAATTTCAATGGGCTGAAAGACTGAGGAACATATTTTAACACAAAAGACACATGGACGACCATGCCATCTTAACTTCCTCTTTTCCTTTTCAGAAACGTTTACTGCTGATTTAATGAACTGCAGGAAGTGGGGGAATAAAGGGTAAGCCTAAGTAAAAAAAAATGGAACAAGCCTGTATAATATGCCCGTTATAGGCGTAGGTAGAGCATGGGGGACCATGGTTGTTGTTTGTTGGATTTACAGTCAAGGGCAATATAACAATGTCTGGGTTTTTTTCCCAGGATACAAACATTAAATCCACCTATATGAACTCTATATATCCCTCGAAAGGTTTGCGTTCTCATATGAGATGCTTTTAATTAATTTAAAATTGTATCTATCACAGTGAAGCAGGCAACTCAAGACAGGTGACATGTATGTCACGTGACCACAAGATCCAGAAGGATGCGTTTGTTTAATGTAAATGTGTTTGCCACGAGCATTATTAATAACATTTTAATCCCTAATCATCTTTCGTGTTAAACTGTGTGATAATATTTGAGAGATAATATTTAAGAGATAATATTTAAGAGATAATATTTAAGAGATAATATATAAGAGATAATTTTTAAGAGAGTGTAGGTCTATTTGCTTAGCGCCATAAAGCAGCTACAGCAACCCATTTACAGCGGGACCATTGGACAAGAAATGTTTTGGCAAGTCATGTGTCTCAGCAACCAGCTAAAAGTCCTCAAGCCCTCAGGCCGTGAAAAATACGCGATACAAAGCGTGAACCAATACATGAAAACAATTTAAAAGTCGAAATATGAATAAAGGCTGTGAAAAATACGCGATACAAGGCGTGAATTAATATATATGAAAACAATTTAAAAATCGAAATATGAATAAAGGCCGTGAAAAATACGCGATATACAAAGCGTGAATCAATACATGTAAACAATTTAAAAGTCGAAATATGAATAAACGCCGTGAAAAATACGCGATACAAAGCGTGAACCAATACATGAAAACAATTTAAAAGTCGAAATATGAATAAAGGCCGTGAAAAATACGCGATACAAAGCGTGAATCAATACATGAAAACAATTTAAAAGTCGAAATATGAATAAAGGCTGTGAAAAATACGCGATACAAGGCGTGAATTAATATATATGAAAACAAATTAAAAGTCGAAATATGAATAAAGGCCGTGAAAAATACGCGATACAAAGCGTGAACCAATACATGAAAACAATTTAAAAGTCGAAATATGAATAAAGGCCGTGAAAAATACGCGATACAAAGCGTGAATCAATACATGAAAACAATTTAAAAGTCGAAATATGAATAAAGGCCGTGAAAAATACGCGATACAATGCGTGAATCAATACAAGAAAACAATTTAAAAGTCGAAATATGAATAAAGGCCGTGAAAAATACGCTATACAAAGCGTGAATCAATACATGAAAACAATTTAAAAGTCGAAATATGAATAAAGGCCGTGAAAAATACGCTATACAAAGCGTGAATCAATACATGAAAACAATTTTAAAGTCGAAATATGAATAAAGGCCGTGAAAAATACGCGATACAAAGCGTGAACCAATACATGAAAACAATTTAAAAGTCGAAATATGTAAATTAAATTGTTATTGTAACTGGTATTGACTCACATACAAACATCAGGCCTAGGCTTACAATGATTCAACGAAATATTGAGGAACCTGTTTTAAGGGGCCTGTATATATGTGTGCAGTCGTAAAGAGAGGGGTGGATGGAATCCTATACGCGTTTTCAAGTTCCCGGAGCTAATCTAAGAAGTGATGTAATATTAAAATTTTTATTTTTATCATTATTATTAATTTTATTATTTTTATTATTATTATTATTATTATAATGCAAATCAAATCAAGGTTATCACAAGCGACTGTGTTAAGTCACCCATTGGTTTATATATATATAATGAAAAACCTCAATTCGGTGGTAAATTAAAATGGTAATGTTTTTACTTACTTAACAATGGCTTGGCCAGTACATAATACATCATGTGTAATTCTAGTGGTGTTGTTTGAACATAATGTATTTCAGGTGAACTTCCTGCCTCGCGTCTTGATAGGAATACTGGTGTCGGTGTCGCTCGTCTACTTATGGTTTAATTTTGACTTGCCAGAGGTCGTTGAAGTCCGGAACGTAACCTGCCCTAACACCAGTCAAAACAGTAACAGGGTAATGTATGCTTTTCATATTCAATGTCGGCAAATAGTTTAAGTGTCAGATAACATGAATATATGTGGTCCAAAGGTAAATACCAAGTTAAACATATACCGTAAAACTTCGAAATAACGACCACCAACGGGAGCTCGATACACCGGTCGCATTTTCGGAATGGTCGCCTAGAGCGCTATGTCAAATATCAAAATATCAAGAGCAAAAACGAATCGGGTCCGTGAACAAGTGGTCGTTATTTCGAGGTGGTCGCTTAACTGGTGTGGTCGTAAATTCTAGGTTTTACTGTACTGTTATTGATAACTAGGATATATATATATATATATATATACATATATTTCAGGACTTAAACACACTTACTTGTGTTCGACAGCCCTACGGGCCCTTACTCGTCAGGAACACTGAGTGGTCTTGTCGGGGCTCCTTATACTTGATCCAGGGGATTTGTAGTTGGTCAGCAGGTGCTTTGACCTGTGCCTACATGTCGCTGCGATTTCATTTCTTTTGTTTAGAGTGCCTAATAGGGGGCGATGAAAAATAAAGTACTTTTCTTCCAATCAAAAAGGTTACATGATTTAGATGATGTGGAGTACGATCTGGCTTTGCTGATTATCTTCCATTGTATGGAATATTGCACATTTAAGTCCTTTATTTTCCAAATGTATTCGCTTAGCGTGGTGGAATTTCGTCTCTTTTCGTTTTTGAAGCTAGATTTGTGGGCCGTGTAGCGTGTTTTGAATGTGTTTTCTGTTAGGCCGATGTAGGTTTCTTGTCTCCGATTGTCTAGACGTGTTACGGTGGCTTGGTACACAATGTTTGTTGTTAAACAGTTACCCTCTAATGGGCAAACAATTTAGAAAACATCCCAAGTTTAAGATTTACTATTTTGGACTATTACTAAAGTTCTGACATAATTTATGTTTTCCTGTTTGAGGAGCCTTTTTTTCTTTTTTTTTTCATCCAGTTCACTGTCAACTGAGGCTGTTTTTGCATGTGGCCAAGGACCTTGACTGCTATATATTGAATGAAAGGTTGTGAAGTGTAGACTTACCTGATTTATCTAAATTTTATTTTTTTATGTGATACTGTTAAAAAACTTAGAGAGGAAGGTGTTTCTTTCCATAGTTGTACATAAGTTGGGTTCTCTCCTTAGGTTTCTTTTGGAGTAAACTTTACTGACCTATTCATAATACACACCTGGTACAGATAATAACAATACATTATTATTTATATTACAGTTCAAACAGGAAAGATTGTGCAGTAAATAGAAAATGTGCATATGAAGTTGAATGCGTTGTGAAATAATTGATTAATAATTAATGTTTTGCGACATTTAATGTCGTATATTTATATTCTCAAATACTTGTATGGAAATAGCATAGTATCAAGAAATGATCTGTAAAAATTCCATAAATGAACATCCTTAAAATTATTAATATATACATGAAGCTTTTGCTGACTGGTATATAAATTTTTTTCCATTGTCTCGTGTTATAAAGTTTTATTTTTATAAATTTGATTAAAATAATTTATCAGAGATGATAGTATACCTTTGTTAAACTTGTAAATGAAAGGAGTACACAATAGACCTCAAACTTTGGTAATTCAAGAAACTTCAATGACTGATTTGATGAATCAGATTGTACTCTGATTCGTGCAAAATGCATATTCCTAAATAACTCTTCAATGGACAACCTGTCGGGAAATATAGGTGTCACATTTGGTGGGACAAAACAAAGAGGAAACATATTAAAAAGAAAAATGGACCATTCAGACTACAAAAAAACAATGGTTAAATTTGAAAATCGTATTCAAACGATTTTAATTAAAAGAAGTTGTTCTATGAACTTTTAATTATACATGTATTTTTTCCAATAGGACCTATTTTCTTTATTTAACTAATGCAATTTTAATATAAATATTCTTTTTGTTTAAAAATATAGAACTGTTAAGCATCTTAAGTTTGTAATTCATTGTTTGTCCGTATATTCTCACGCATAATTTTTATAACAGGGGCCCAATCAGCTCTCTGACCTTTATGAACTAAGGGTTATCCCTAGGATGTTTTATAAAAATAGGCCAGAAAATGTTGATATTTCCACACACAGGCTGCCTGTTTCGTTTGTTTCAACGTCTTTATAATCTGCGGGGGCCCACCACAATAAAATAAATTCGACAAGGGCATCTGGCAGCATTACAGTTTAGCCAGGGCTTTGCAATGGCGTATTGAATTAAGCATCCTTTCTACCTGTGCATTTTACAGCATACCACTATAGGTTACATGTTTTTTTCCGTTTGTCAACATTGCTATTGATAAACAATGCCATACATCTTTCACAGAGGCGTAATTAGAACCTTTTAATATACCAATATTACCCATATATCATATATATATATATATATATATATATATATATATATATATACGCAGAGGAAGCCAGAAATCACATAAATTCTTTTTCAAAAGTTAGGCGAGTTTGCACCTGATAGGTTACTGAAAATTCAATTTAATTGGTACATCTGTCATTTATCTTTAATTATTTTACCGTTTTATTCTCTTATTTATTTGCTAACTTATCAACTGACTTACCTATACAACTGACTGGCAGATCACCACTGAGAAAACTTTCGAACAGAGGCAGGCTGAGTTATTCAAGTAAGTACCGTATATAGAAAAGACTGAATCAGAGACACTAAACATTTATAAATGTCATAACTGTTGTACTGAACTGCCGTCTCTATGTAATGGAATCTTTAAGTCTTTAATAATGATGAAAAAATTATCAAAATCCAGAACAGTCTAATGTCAAATTTAACTCGCAATTTACATTTTAGCTGTCAATTTTGAACCGACAAAGCCTCTAAATTTAATAAAGGATAGCACATATGACATTTGGTGTACCCAGAACGTTCTTATGATAGTTTAAATATATTTCCTTTATTTAGACAATCTGAGAGAACAATGCAATATTTATCTAAGGTAGATAAAGCCTGATTAATTATTTTGTCAAGTTATGAGAAAACGATAGTTAATACTCATTATTTATAGATGGACATAATATTATTGCCCGCAAAATGAAAGAAATAAAATAGACACCTGGAAGACGGGACAAAATGCAGATTGTTGATTTCTCTGACACACTCAGGTATCTGTCAACGCCCACCTACATGTGCAGTGCCATTCAGCGGCTCGGGAATTGGGGTGACGGGGGATGGGATATCTGCCTTGACAAATACTTTCTTCCGAAGAATAAAGAGTGCTTAGTATATTCCTTTGGGCGAGTATTTTATGTTTTGTAGTTTGATTTGAAAGGCAGTTGTACACTAGCTTTTAAATTAGCACCAGAAAAATACTGTTTAAACGTTCTTAGAATATTAATAGTAAAATGCATAGAAGTCTCGCCATCTACTATATAAAAATCAAATAATAGTTTTCATACCTCATTGTATCGGCAAAAACAGAATTTTGCGGATACTATGTTTTCAGTCGGACGCCACCGCCGCCACATAGGTTTCCGGAGAACTCCTACGTAACCACTGTGCCCGATTTTTTTTTTAAATTCGGGATTATGATCGGGTCACATGTGAACTGCTGCGCCCTAGATCTGTATAGATCTCGCATAGCTCTTAATCATACACAGGATTGGTGGCGCCACCTGCCACAATTTTTGCACAGCCTTCTCCTGTTTGTCTGCAGTTGGCTAAAAATCACTCATATCTCTGTAGTGGTTTGAATTATCTGCCCAAAATTTTGCATGTTTATACATCTTCGATAGCTTTCTCGATTTTGTGGCAGGTGTCGCCACCTACATTTATGTTTACGCTGCAGACATTCAGGCTTATATCTCAGGACTGGTTTTCATTTCCCCCCTGAAATTTTGCATGTGTATAGATCTCACATAGATCATAATCAAACACAAGATTGGTGGCGCCATCTGAAACCATTTTTGCACAGCCTCCTTCTGTTTGTCTGCTGTGGGATAAAATCACTCATATTCAAGTAGTGGTTTGACTTATCTGCCTAAAATTTTGCATATGTTTACAACTTGGACAGCGTTCTGGATTTTGTGGTAGGTGGCGCAACCTACATACACATTCGGCTGCACACATCCACTGCTAATATGCAACACACGTCACTCTATTACCCCTTGCCACTAAACTCATGCCTCACTCTACGCGTCCCACTCTGATTTCGGCGGATACACATAGTCGCTTGTCGACTACCCGTATTCTAGTTGCATAATGGCTTTAACCAACCAGCGCTGTCAAAACCATTCACGAATATATAGAAATATATTTGTATATATATATATATATATATATATATATATATATATATATACATATATATATATACACATATATAAAATGATATATGCTTGAGTGGGTGCGTGTGTCCGTGTGTGCGCGCGTTTGCGTGCGTGTGTGCGTGTGTGTGTGCGTGCGTGTGTGCGTGTGTGTGTGTGTTGTTAGATGACTATACATGATTAATTGTATTATTCTTCCATTAACTAGAATCAATAATGACTTCTCATTTGACGATGCTGTTGCTGATAACTTCCGATGTGAGGTGCACTCATTTGACCCCAGGTAAGAACTGTTGACTGCAAATCGCCATTTATTTATAGATACTACTGATCATATTTATGAGGCATAAATCACAAACTGTGTATTTGGTGTGTTTCACTGTTTGCTACTCAACCTTTATGGCATTTTATCCTTAATTTAATTATAAATGTGCGAGTGACACTTATGTAATGTAGTCACTCTCAGGAAGGGACCAAACTGCCCACTGTATAAAGTTACCCTCTATATGAAGGTAACGATAGCAACATAAACTAGAAAAGCACTCAGGGACCGCAGACCTCCACCAAGGCAGCTCATTACCCCCCCTATGGAACTGCCAGAAAAGCAGATTTTTCCTTTAAAATATTCCAGGATCAAGAATGTTATCCGTATTAAAATTTAACATATTTTTTCCTTCAGACATTGCGGAACTATACTGAAGATTTCATAAAAATCCTTCGATGATGTTTTGACTAATGTTGCTAACATTCAAACAAACAAACAATATAAGTCGAATATATTTGCAGACTAAGGCTAAGATTTTTTATATACGGAATGCGGGAGGTGGAATGCGTATAAAATCGGTACACGTGTTGAGAAATGAAAAAGGGGAGAATCCTCATGGGCGGATCCGGCATGCGGAATGCGTATCCGGCAAGACGATCGCTTTATGTAGCGATTTTTTAAAAGTTTCCTCATGATATTCAGGGACAACATATACCGCCGGGCAGGTTCATATATAATCGCTTAACACGCATTCCGCATTCCACACATCAGGAAACTTACACGTTACTAACTGTGTCACTGAAGAAACTGACTTAAATGAGCCCCCGAAGCCTAGGCAAAGCTATGAGAACCTGAACGAAACAATGTTTTGTATTACTTTTGAACATCTGATAGTCCATGCTACGTTTGCGCATGAAAAGGCTTCTCATAAGGGGAGAAAATGTATGTGTATCGTTTATTCATTAAATATGAAGAATTTCACTTGTGATGAAATAACCAGATATAGTGTTGAGCTTTAATTGGATTATCAGTTAAACGCATGAGAAATACAGACCTACCTGCAAACATATATTTCATTGATTCTTAGAATCTTTCTTATCTATATTATCATGCACAACAAATCCTCACAATTTAAAGGCAGAACTTGACACCCACTACTACCCCGTGTCAGTTAATTAAAGAAATAATGTGACCACGTCATGTTAACATTTAAGTAATTTTACTAAAATTATGAAATTTCCGTTCACTTATTTTTATGTATGGGCTATATAGTATAGTTTATGCCTGGCTGTATCACATGTAACGATCATTGTCTAAAGCTACGTTTTTGCATCTTTCGGTCTCGTTACAAAACAAGGCGTGACCACGTTTACTGATTATTTTAATTGTAAGATGATGTTAATTAAACAGTTGAATGAATATGATAATAACTGTATAAACTCAGCAAGAAAATAATATGATTTTACTGCTACGTGCGTTTTAAAGGTGTCACTCGTCCACCAACAGGTGGCGTTGAAAACGGGGATTACCAAGTCTACGGTAAATAGCGTACTTCAACAGACATATCTCAGCCTTGCCAAAGTCGGGTTTTTGGGCCCCTCTCTCCTGGGGTTGGGGGTTTGGGGCTTATGTCAATTACTTTCTTATTACAACAAGGCCCGGGACTATAAACACAACGAACAACAATCGTTTCTCTCATACTCTACGTTGATTTACTGACACCTTTCAGGGAAACTGCATGTTCACGTGGAGTGACCTTAATGTCCTCTAGACGTCACGACTCGCACTCCAAGGATGCCCATATCGGTCTGCTATACGTCCATGTGTAAGCAAACATGCAATAGACCCCAATAAAACACTAAAGCGCATTCAGGGATCATTTACGCATGGATCGCCATAAAAATTTAAAAAATTATTACTTGTATCATTGCCGAGCTATCTTTAAAAATTCAGCAAGCTCCGTTGAGGAATCCGTTGTATTATCGTGCTAACAGACAAATATACATACATACGCTGCCAAAAACATAGCCCCCGCCGCTTGGCTTGGCCGAGGCAATAATGAGGAGGAGAAAAAAATCGACTGTCTAAAACCTCCCACTTTATAAAGGTGAATGTATTGTGTGGGTGGGGGGTGGGGGCACGAAGTGGGGTTGAACTGTTTTAGCTCAGCTGACTGACGGTCAACTGCATGAGGTATAGGAAATGCGCTTTGTCCGCCGACCGTTTGGGCGTCCGGCCGTCCGTTAGCAGGGCTAAAATCGTAACCCCTGGACCCAGAAATCTCATATTGAATGATCAGGGAGGTCAATAAAAAATCTCCTAGGAAACCTGAAATAGGGTCAGTGTGACCTATATTCTCGCAGCCATGGGCCCCCACCCCCAGAATAATAAAAAAAATTGATATAAAAAACTCCAGTATCTTGATAATTAATGCATGGATTGCCATAAATATTGTCTTGAATATTGACCATTTCTAATTTTGTCAGTTCCGGAAAAATGGTGGTGCCACCTGCATTTTTTCTGTTTTTTTTTTTAAACAATTTTTTGCTATTTTTGAGACCGTCAAGTGACAACAGTCATGCCAGTTTCTCAGCTGTGATTTCACCTGGTGTCCTGAAACCAGGTATGTTTTATGAACATGAATAGTTCCTTCAGTTACAGGAGACTGGTGGTGCCACCTGTATTTTTTCTCCCATCAAATCATAATCATGTCAGTATTTCGATGTAATGTTATCTAGTGATCCATTTATTGATCATAATTAGTTTCATCAGTTCCTGCAGACTGGTGGCACCACATAGTTTATCTAACCTGTGAGTTTAAGCGGTGGTCCGTCGCATCGTCCGTCGTCTGTTGTCGATCGTACCGTCAACAATTATATGAAAAGGAACGGTTATTGTATATATCATGCAATTTGATTTGGGGCAGATAAGATTTATATAACCAATCATTTTTGTGTTGTGTGCACCCGTGCCAGTATTTAAGCTACTAATTATTTTGCCTATAAACCAGAAAAAAACTTACCCTCTCTGTGACTGTGTGAAATGACAGCAATCATGTCAGTTTCTCAGCTGTGATTTCATCTAAGGTCTGTTCATTGATCGGCGTTGCATACTCAATAGTAATCACCAAGTCCTCCGTCTGTTTGCCTGGCTGTCCACTCCTCCATACACAAATTATTTGTTTCTTGATAATAACTTCAGGTTAAATTGACATGTGGATATCAAACTTGACTTATGTATGGGCCACCACTAAAGGAAGATATTTTCGATTTTTGAAGCATTAGGTCAAAGTCAAAGTCACATGACTCCCTTACGGGAAGAGATTCTGGCTGCAATCTTTTCAACCCAAACTTTACTTCTTTAACACATTGCTGGGGGCACAGGCACTCGAATCCAGCACTAAAATGGCCTAGAAACCGAAAACACATTGAGTATTGGCGATATACCATCTTTTATATAATGGTTATATCGCCCATACTCAATGTGTTTTCGGTTTCTAGGCCATTTTAGTGCTGGAAACGAGTGCCTGTGGCTGGGGGTTTCCTGGTCCGCGATCAACATCACATTTTTCAAAGATTGTTAAGATAATCTAAATGCTGTACGTTCAAGGATAGTAACTTCTCAAAATTTTTGGTCACAAGGTTAGGTCACCGGAACCATATTTTTTAAAAAGTCATAAATATTCTTATAATCAAATTCAGCTGAGGATGAAGACCCATGGGTCCCTAGTTCTGTTGTAGACCTTGAAATTGCTTTTTGCATATGCCTCTGTGAATGTACCGGTCAAAGTGCCACTTTCGTCCACCAGAGGACAGTGCAGGACATTTTAAAATACAGACCACTTCCTTACCACGACCAAGCATTTCATGAAAACTTCCTGCTTCAGTTCCTGCTGACACAAACACGCCGCCAAGAATACTTCTGTTGTGAATACAAAAGATGGTCGTTTTAACGGTTATTTACTGTTTTATATATATATTAAAGCATGAAAAAAGACGACCACAAACATGCAGAGCGGGTCTGGTTCCACAACTTGGGAGTGTGGGATACAGATGAAACACAGAAAAATGGATGGAAAATGAAGACCGTGGGGAGTATCAAGAAGATGCTAGAACATGAAAAGGTAAAATGGCAACAACCATCAATTGACGTTTTACACTTGACCATATAATGTTCCGATACAATGTCACATTGACTCCTGCTTTTCCGTATTTGGTAACTGTGACGAGGGAAGTATCTGGCACATGAACATTCATCAGAACCGAGCAACTCGCAATATTCTTCTTTAAAAGTATATACCTTTAGCAGACAGTAGATGACCGTGGATAAACGTCACTGTCACATTTTTCTTTAACGATTTATCGTCAGAGTCTCATGCTCTTTGTTTAGTTTTCTAAATCACCAACGCCAAAAGGAAATAAATGTTTTTACTCAAACCCAAGTCCGAACATTAAAAAGTTCCTTTTGTCAATCCTGGACCTTGCTATTGTGACAGTTCCTCTGCCGCTATTGCTACAAACATCTAAAAGAACATTGCAGCATTTTCTCTCTATAGCTTACGTTTGATTTATATTTATAATAATTTCCTTGTAGCCCTGATACTTACAATTTTTTATATTAAGTCATATCTTGACATTTAAGGACTTCCTAAACGTTTCTCATATATGATTTTGCACGTTTTATGTATGTCCCGCTAAAATATTGGTGCATTGTTACGTTTCCTATTGTAATAACGTCCCCTATTGTAATAATTATTACATTAGGGGTTACAAATAAGCTGTTTCTCATAACCCCTATTGTAATAACGTGCACTATTGTTATAATTATTACAATAGGGGTTGTATTTGCAACCCCTATTGTTATAATATTTTTATTACTTTAGGGGTTGCGGTTGCAATGGTTTTTGCACACCAGATTTGGTAGAAAAAATGTGAATACTGTGATACCACACACAAATCGATACCTATAGACATGTTAATTGTAATTTATGTTATAAAATATCACCATCGGTTCATGAATATGTCTAAATAAAAACAAGCCGGATAATATGACCGGATAATTTTAAGACAATTATTGTTTAAGCTGGAAATTATTCTTGATTTTCATTTTATTAAGTAAGTAAGGCAGTAAGGCACTCTTACTGTTCATTTACCGAGTTCTATTAGTATTACCATGGCTCTGTTCCTTTTATTATTCCTATTACTATTAAATATACTTGAAATATTGTACGTTAAACAATTGTTGATTATATATATATATATATATATATATATATATATATATATATATATATATATATATATATATATTTATATATACAGTGATTGCTGTAATTCCTGTACTATTACTATATTACTTAAACCTTAACGTGTGGTGGAAGTTAAAGGAGGCGAGAGGGACACTTCTTGTTATCGAACTGGTGACACTGTAAAACGGATCGGTGTCTTCCGTCAGCTGTACATTACCCATACTTTCTCAGAAACGGCAGGAGGTAGCATCGCCAAAATTTGTGCAAATATTGGTCTCATTATTCGCATATTCAACTAGTTAAAACTAGTACTTTTAACCTTTACGAATCTTCCTCTCGGAAAGCTTCAAGTCAGTTTTTCAATAAAGAAAATATAAAAAGGTCATATAGAGTATGTGTGGACTGATTCTGGTTGTTATTTTTGGAAGTTGTGACTTAGCCCTTAGATCCAGTAACCCTGCATCAGACAATACAATAATCATCTTCTGCAAAAGTCCAATTTCTTTTGTATCGCACAAGCATACTTTTTTGTAGTCCTTGCTGATATTGTTCTGCTTCAATGAATTTTACCTAACTAGATGCTTATGTGCCATAAAAGCCAATTTCTGCCGAATTGCTGCGGGTATCTTCTTCTCCGAAACCGTCAAAGCTAAGTTGACTCGAATTGTCACGTCTCGGTAATGTTTGGTCATTAATTATTACTTTGTTAACAAATAACAATCTTCTGTCTGCAAAATGCTTCTGTACTAAAGCTAAAGGCCCATATTGAATTATAAACCCGGAGAATGACGTCCAAAATAATTATTCTTCTAATTACTTTCAATGGTTCCACTTGAATGATTAATGGATAAATTATTGAATCCGCCAAAATAAAGTTTTGCGGATACTATGTTTTTGACCGGGTTCCACCGCCACCGCCGCGTTCGTTTCCGGAGAACTCCTCTGAGACTTCTAGACTGATTTTTCCAAAACCTACACCAATTGTCGGGTCACATGTTAACTGGTGCCTAACCAATTGGCGTTGATCTCTGACCTTTCCTCTTTCCAGTGCATCCATCTGTGCGTCTGCTTTGACACATTAACCCACATATCTCGGGAACAGTTGGACCAATCAGGAAAACATTTTTGAACAAATGTAGCCCTGGGATAGCTTTATAACATACACAAAAAATGGTGGCGCCAACTGCAAACATGTTTGCACAGTGTCCATCTGTTTGTCTGCCTTGGGTTAAAATCACGCATATTTCTGCAGTGGTTTGAATTATTCACCTGATATTTGACATGTGTATACATCCTGGAGAGCTTTCTTGAACATATGACAAGTGGCGCCACCTACATTCACGGTCACGCTGCAGACATCCATGCTTGTATCTCCGGACTGGTTTGACGTATCTTCTTGAAAATTTGCATGTGTTTAGATCTCACATAGCTCTTTATCATGAAAGAAACTGGTGGCGCCACCTTAAATAGTTTTTGCACAGCGTTCATCTGTTAGTTCGACTTGGGTTGCAATCACTCATATCTCGGCAGTGGTTTGACCTTTCTACCTGAAATTTTGCATGTGTATACATCTTGGATAGTTTCTCGTTAAATTACAGGTGGTGCCACCTACAAACATGTTTACGTGGCAGACATCCATGCTAATATGTCACACATCTAACTCTATTTCCCCTTGCAACTCAATCCATGCCTCACTTCACCCGTCCTACTCTGATTTTTGCGGGTACACGTAGTCGCTTGTCGACTACCCGTATTCTAGTTGAAAGTTCAACGTAGTCAAATTACAAAAAAAAGTGAGCTGTTTCGAGCTATTTATTTATAAAACCTGTGTCATAATATATAATATAAGTGTATATATATATATATATATATATATATATATATATATATATATATATATATATATATATATATAGCGTCGAGGGTTATGTTTTGGGCAGCGTATGCTTGTCTGTTTATCTGTTTGTCTGTTAGCACGATAAAACAAAATGTTCTCAACGGAATTTGATGAAATTTTCACGATAGCTTGACGATGATAGTAGGAACAATTCATTTAATTTAGGGGGCGATCCATAGGTACATCACTGCGGAAAGAGTTCTAGTGTTTTATGGCATCCATGGGATATTTGAATACACAGGTGACGATATGACCATATTTGGGATGCGAGTCTTGACGTCACAGAGGACGATGACGTCACTAGTGTACGTGCCGTTTCCCAGAAAGGTGTCACTAAATCAACTTACAGGGGGGGGGGATACGGTTACTAATTGTTCCTTGTTATATAGTCCTTGACCCTGTTGCAAATAAAACATAAATGACTTAAGTCAACCTATATATATATATATATATATATATATATATATATATATATATATATATTTATATATATATATATATATATATATAGAGAGAGAGAGAGAGAGAGAGAGACAGAGAGAGACAGACCGGGAAAGTTCAGCGGCTCAATGGTATATTCTAGGCAATAGCGGCTCCTGCAGAAACTCGGATCGACAATCGATATATCAGAGGGAATAATTGATGGAGATTTATAAAACGTCACAATTATAATCAAGTATGATTTATTAAAAGTGGCTCAGGCAGTGTTTGTGTCATTTGCTGTTTACACTGAGACATCGCAGGTGACGATATGGCCATATTTGGAATGTGAATCCTGGCGTCATAGAGGACAATGACGTCACTCCACGAGTACGTGCAGTTTCCCTTAAAGGTGTCAGTAGATTACGTACAGCATGAGGGCCACGATTGTTGTTCGTTTTGGCGCTGTTGTTATAAGAGGGTAAATGACTTAAGCTCCCCCAACCCCAATTGGAGATGGGCCCCAAAAACCCGACTTTGACAAGTTTCGAGGGCTTATTCCCTCAGAAGTAACGTGTAAGATTCCTTATGTATGGAATATGGAAGGTGTGTGGAGAGATTTCCTATAGACCTGCACGGCGGCATGCAATTTTTTTCTATGTGTTGCTCCTGGGTACAATCTGGAAACTTAAAAAATTCGTTTTACATAACGATCGTGAGGAATCTCATCACATAACGATCGTGAGGAATCTCACCTCCTTTATTTCTCAATACGGGGACCGTTTAATGTACCTTTTAATTACAGTTAATAGCATCAATTATTGAGTGATTATTACATTAAGGAAATTTATTACAATAGGGGTTACTGGGACTGCACCACTCTTGTAATATTGTTGCCTATTGTAATAAAAATTTATGCAAGAAAAACCTTATGGATATTTTTGAAGTACATGGAGATACATTAAGAACAGTTATAATTTAAAGATATTTTAGCATTTGTTAATCAAGGAATTGTGGTATTTTAACACTTATTAAAACACCTTTAATAACGAAAATGACACATGTAATTAAGTGGTTATTACATTAAGGAACTTTATTACATTAGGGGTTACTGTGACCCCATAACTATTGTAATAACTTTGCCTATTGTAATAAAATTTGTGCCAGGTAAATCTTATGGATATTTTTGCAGTACATGGAGATACATTAAGAACAGTTATAATTTACAGACATTTTAGCATTTGTAAACCATACAACTGTGGCATTTTAATAAATATTAAAACACCTTTTATACCGTAAATGACATAGGTAATTAAGTGGTTATTACATTAAAGAACTTTATTACAATAGGGGTTATTCGGATCACCACTATTGTAATAACGTTGCCTATTGTAATAATGATTGAAGCCAGAAAAATATTATAGATATTTTTTAGAAGATGGGTGATACTATATTAACAGTTATTATTTATAGACATATCGGTAGTAGCACACCTAACAACAGTTTCATGTAAGGAAATATTAAAATACCCTTTTTATATTGTAAATGAAATCAGTTATTGAATGGTTATTACAATAACGAACTTTATTACAATAGGGGTTACTTGGGCACAACCACTATTGCAAAAACGTTGCCTATTGTAATAAAATAAACAATAATTGAGGATCTTACAGTTATTTGGATATGTTATGTTGATTATTAAGTGTAAACATATACTTTTTATCACGGGTCCAAACTGACGAGATACAAAAAATGTCTTAATAATTGCCATTTCCAGACAATATAAATCAAAACAGTACAGTCATTAATTAATAATTATAATAATGTTGCCTGTTGTAATGAATGAAGGGTCAGTCACTATTATTTGCACTACATACATGCAATTTTTACACAAACCCGTTTAAAATCAATAATGATCATCAATTTAAAATACAATAATCATTTATATTGTTTAATTATAAAACAAATCATAAAAACGTACCATTTCAATATCGCACTAAAATATGGATATACTTTGCTGGAAACAAATTATTTATATTATCACGATCAAAGGTATCGATATATACGTTGTTCCACTGGATTCGCATTTTTTTTACCAGAGCTGGTGTGCAAAATCCATTGCAACCGCAACCCCTAATGTAATAAAAATGTTATTACAATATGGGTTGCAAATACAACCCCTAATGTAATAAATATAACAGTAGTGCACGTTATTACAATAGGGGTTACGAGAAATAGCTCATTTGTAACCCCTAATGTAATAAATATTACAATAGGGGACGTTATTTCAATAGGGCACGTAACAGTGCATCTTATAATTTCAGTCGTCAAATAAAAGTGAAGCGGAAATCAGAGAAAACACGATTTATGTTCTGTAAATGACGCGGTGCTTACAAGATGTGAAACAGGGTTTTTTTTTTATTTTATTACAGCGACTTCTGGACTTATACAAGATGGACGTTGAATGGGCAGAGAGCCGAATAATCCCAAATATGATAGAAACTGGAGAGTTCCGAAAAATCCGCCAATTCTGTTTTGAACTCCATTTTAGGTATAACACTGCACAGGGTGTCTCAGGAGCTTACAAGATACTGAAATCACTAGAACAGGAAGGCTTACGTCTGTTCCACTCGCATTTCAACCCGGCATGCACCCTAGAAAATATACACAGTAAGGTAGCTAAGACGCAATGTGTTGAATTGTGTTATGTTAATTTTGCCTTCACTACAATAAAGGCGGCTTAGGTTTGGGATACAAATATTTTTATATTTGTAATTATTTCCTTATATAATTTCTTTTAGAAATGTAGTTTTTTCTTTTATAAATGCTAAAACACTTCCGAGATTAATTGGTAGAACAGTGAACCATTGGCACGTTTGTGAAACCTAAGGCGATTTGAAAATTGTTGAAATAAAGACAATGTTTTGTGAGAGAGAAGCAATAAACTATTTCTTATCTGTATCTTATCTCTATCTTATTTTATCAAAACAGCTCAAAAAGTTGGAGGACCGTGTGGACGGTGCTACCTCCTGGCGAGACGCAACATGGGCGCAATTAGGTGGGGGACGGGGGGGGGGGGGGGGGGGGGGGACTTGTTCCCACCACTTTTGCAACCAGGGGGGACATACAATATTTTATCCTCCCCCCCCCCCCCCGTCCCCCTCCCCCCCCACATTTTGCTAAATTAAATGCAGTCAGGCTAAGACTATTTTTTTTTCATCACTATTAAAAACTATTAATAATAGTAATAATAATTTATGTTTATTTTGAGTATAAGGGATGTTAGTTTAATATCACACAGAAAGCCCAAAAAGACACAAAAGATCCTTATGGGCTTGGGCCAATCAGGTTTAAAATGTCATGTTTGAATTATTTAAAACAACTAATTGTTTGGCGGCAACAACATAATATACCCTGGGGCTTGCTAGAAATGCTGTTGGAAGCTATGTCCACACATCGGGCGCTTACGATGACGTCAGCCCGAGTCCCATTGAAACATTGTAATACATGGTTTATTATTGCAGCGATCATCTGGCAAGAAAGCATACCAGGTCGACCTCAAATCCCGTTTATGTTTTAGTTAAGAAAGCATTCGTTTGTTAGTTTCAATTCAGATTCGATCAGCTTTAGAAGCACAAGGGAATATGGATATACGAAAGTTTTTTGCCAAAGATGTTCCCAAGCCCAATTCAAGTAGCATTAGGTCTGGTGACAATGAGACAACAGAGTAACACGAGACTTCAGCTGAAAGTGTACCTAATGTCACCAGCAAAGTACACCATGGAGGACAGACCACTGAGGCCAGTTCCAGTCATCACCCGGAGCGGTCAGTGAAAAGTTTACCCGATGAGCCATATCATCCGGATACCAGTATCATGCCTGTGCAGAAGCTACCTAAGCGTACATTGAAATTCCAACAAAGTTGGTTCACAAAATATCCTTGGCTTCATTTTGACACTACGGTTGGTGGTGTTATAGGCAACGTATGCGCCACGGCCACCTTTCATCACATTCTAGATTTAGCTAAGTGCTCTGAGAACACTTTTACAACACAAGGGTTTACTAATTGAAAAAGGCTCTAGAAAAATTTGAAGCCCATGAAAAAAGTCTCATCGCACAAGCTTGCTCTGCAAAATGTAAGATTCATGAAGAAAGACGCTGTTTCAGTGCAGCTTAGCAGAGGTTTGAAAGTTGACCAAGAAAAGGCCCGACAAGCTCTTTTGAAAAAACTCTTCTTTGAGGTTTCTAGCTATGCAGGGCCTTCCACTTCGTGGCAGTGATGAATTTAGCGGAAACTTCATGCAACTGCTGCATCTCCGTTGTGAAGATGACCCTAATCTTAAGAGATGGTTATCAAAGAAACAAAGCTTTGTCAGCTGGGATATTCAAAATGAAATCCTTCAGATTATGAGCCATGCAATCTTGCGGCTTATCATAAGAGACATAAATACAAAGTCTGTCCAGTACGGGTTAGTTGTTGATGGTACACAAGACGTGCAGGGAAATGAGCAGGAAAGTATTTGCATTCGATATGTTACAGACATGTTAGATGTCCAAGAAGACTGTGTTGGCTTGTGTTAAGTTTCCTCAACAACTTGGGAGTCTCTCAGCCTGATGATTCGTGATGCTCTGTTGAGACTTCAACTGCCAAAAGAGCTCAAACATATGACGGAGGTTCTAATATGTCTGGAATACACCGAGGGTGTCAAACTGAAATTAAAAAAGTTCAACCTCTTGCTTCATATGTTCATCGCGGTGCACACGTCACTCATCTCGTGACAGCCAAGGCGGTTGAAGCCGCTCCGTATTAACGTTATTCACTTGATAGCGTGCATGAATTTGGCAAAATCTATGAGGGATCAGGAGAGTTCAAGAATCTCTATTTAAGCCTCCATGATGATTCCACGGATGTACCAGCATCATCTCGACTGAAACCGATATGCCCAACTCGTTTGTTGACTTTCAGCAGTCGATGCTGTCTTGAAGAATTACTCTGATATTCTAGATGCACTGCAGAAAGCAGCAGCCACCTTTGGGAGCAATGTTGCTTCCAGAGCAAATGGTTGACTCACAATTTTTTCATCAGGCAAGATTATGCTGGGCCTCTTGTCTGCATTACCCGTTTTAAAATGCACGGAGAAATTAAACAGAGCATTACAGGGAACATATGTCGACGTCGCAAGCATGCTGCAATCCGTAAATCTTGTTAAGGCTGAACTTCAACACCTTCGTTCAGATGAAGAGTTCAGTCGTATATTTAGAAAGGCTGAAGAAAAAATAACTGGATTGGATCTCAACCCATTAGTAGCTCAAAGGAGGAGGAAGCTACCAAAGAGATATTGTCAAGAAACTGCTCCACAGCACGAGTTTGAATCTGTAGAGGCAGTGTATCGTTGCCAGTTCTTCAGTGTAATCGTCGTGGCTGTCAGACACCTTGACGATTACTTTGAATCATCAGATCTGGAGGAATACAGAAAATTATCAAACCTTTTCCTCAAAGCAGAAGCCCCAATTGATCATCATACCATACAGCCATTCGTTAAGAAGTATCCTGAGCTAGAACCTTCTTTTGAGCTTGAACCGAATTTTTACAGACAGCACCACAGGGGAGCCAGTTTGGAAGAACACAAACTTATTTTCGAGTCCATGGAAAAGGGGACAAGGAAAATGTTCCCGCAGTTAGAGAGGCTCCTGAGGCTGCTGTTGGTATCACCAAGTAGTGCCTGTGCAGCTGATAGGTCCTTCAGTGCCCTTAGGAGGTAAAAGACATGGCTGCGTTCCAGTATGACGCAGAGAAGGTTAAACCATGTTATGATCTGTCATGTTAACAAGAAGCGTCTTGGGTAAGTGTCTTGTCAGCAGATAGCGGAAGAATTTGTAAACGCGAAAGATTATCGAATGCAAGTTTTTGGTAAATTCTAAAAGTGAAACAACTAGTCTATTGTGTGTATTGCACTGACAACTGACGATCCATTCATGTAACAGACGTCTTGACTCAATAGACATCTGGGGAATAATTTTTTCAGTTATTGTAATTAGACATGTCTTCTAAATAAGAGTAGCGAGGAACATTTGCGAGCATTCAACATTTGAAACTTCAAATATGTTTTAGTCATCATTATCTTTTGCATGACTTCATGATTAAAAACTTCATGATCTGATCACGTCTCAATTTTATTTATATCTGTGAATATTTATTTTTGTCAAGCCTAATCTGGCATTAATGTACCAACTGATTACTGTGATCCAAGCTTCATAATTTAAAATACTGTCTGAATAAAAAGCTGCCATTTTATTTCATTTGAGATCTTATACAGGAGCTACGCCGTCATCCACGTCGGCATCATTCTTAGCTCGAGTAAAATCTTAAATTTTTGTAATTCAGTAACTATGTGTTTCTTTTTTTCACTGTTTTTTCCTTCAGATAAAATTTTCAACAGACACCCGTTTAACTTGACAGTTCTTATTTGTATTTGATATCTGTGAATGTTATTGGATGGTTAAATCAAAAAGATGAAGAGTTACACGTGGTCATCAGCAATATCAGTTGATGAAAGGCTGTTAAACAGAGACACTAGTAAACTTTACGTATATCATTACATTTACTATTTAGTTGTTAATCTTTAAACGCAGCTTTTCATTCTTCGAATTCTTGCAACAGATCAATATATCAGTTATACTGAGCATCTTTGAGATCCAGTATCTGTTTCGTTTTCCTATTGTCCTATACAGTGGAAAAGCCAAGCTGCTTTGTGGCCCTTATTTAATGTCTCATTTAGTAAGTGACTAAAATAATGAAAAAATATTTGCGCAGGCCTTTTAAAATACTTCAGTGATTTAACATCCATAAAATTATATTTCAAGAAAACTTACATATAACGTCATGATTGTCAGACCCCCCCCCCCCCCCCCCACATTGTGAGAGGAAATTGCGCCCCTGGCTGAAAAGACCAATCTCGTAATACACAAAGAATTGTAACAAATTTAAAAGAAGTGGACTTGTTAATATTACAATAGGAATTATGTTATTATTCACTGTACAATAAAAAAAAAAGCTGTAAATTTACAGTATATAGTAAAGTGGTATTTAAACACTAATTAGTGTTGCGCAAGTTACTAAAGAGTCAGATTCTTAATCTTATGTCATTGCAGTGAGTCTTCATCAGAGTGTTTGAACTTGACTTTTCCGTTAATAACCTATTTTGTCAAGGGAAGCTCCACTGGCGACCTGTAAAACTGAAACCTATAACATAAACGTCTATATTAAGTTCTATAAAAAATGTGAATAAGTGATATTTTTCAAATTTGGCTGCAAAATAACACTCATTTCATGCGGTTTTAAAATTTATCAACAAATTCCATTCATAAAATTTCATACCAAGATGAACAAGGGATCCATGGGTGACTGCGCTCAGCTGAATTTTGTAAAATTCGAGCAATTGCAAAATAAACGTATTACTATTATTGTTAAATATTTTAGCATTTGAAAATCTAAAAGGAACTGGTTTTGATAATAATCAAGTACTAAATAGATGATTGCCAACAAATACTGTGACATGACAGCCATGTAAAAACAGTAAATGTTTTTCAGGTACTGTAATGCATATGAAATATTTGCAGAGAGACAGACAGGTGGACAGAAAGGACTGATCACTTTATTTCGCTTTCTGCTGGGGCACGGAAAAAAATGATTTATATTGAACCCTTTTTTTCAGCAAATACATCCTTAAATGATTCAGAATGATAAGTTGCACCATTAGTTATCCTTAGTTTGTCCGATATCATGTAAAATTATGTATATGCTCAATATTTCATTTTTTATTTTAAAATGCTAAAAACTGTTTTCAAAAGAAAGTCAATTTTTAAAGATTAAATCACAAAAAACATAGTGCCCCAGCATGACATCTTCTAATTTTTCTTCGATCACTATTCAAGAAAGGTTTCACACATTGGATTTCCTAGTTATTAACTAATATAATATATTCAGTAAAATTTATTAAAATTCAAATCAGGTAAGGAATTTCTCACAACATACTCACTTTTTTAGCAATGAATCACTCAGTGGACATATAATTAAATGAGCACTTTAATAATTGTAACCCCTTGTAAAACAAAACAAAATTCAAAATGTAACGATGTCTAGAAGAAAATGAATTCAACACAGATAGTTTCAACATTCATCTTTTTTGCAACGTTTCAATGGATGATGGGGTTGGGGTGGGGGGCAGTTTGCTCAGCTGATCAAATTTTAGAGAGCTGCCTAGAGTAAAACAAGTTTCATAACAGCTTGGCCTGGTGAGGACTGCAACACTCACTGCATACCACTGTACTAGGTTGGCTTTATGTAAACAATACTTGATATTGTGTTTAAAAACTCGAAAAAAACTGCCTTTTTTTTAAATCCTTTCTAATTTTCGACTTTTAAAGATTTGTGCATGCTGTGAAAATTATTTAAAAGTGCATACAGGTTTATAATATTCCACGGTCAAAGCCTATATTTAAGGTATTGATTTTAAATTTATGCTTATAACTTGAAATTCATAAAAATCTGATCTTATTCCTGGTATAAAATTAAACCTTGATTAATAACGTTATTTCCTTGAAAAAAGGCTCTAGCTTCATCAGGTATCATGTTTAGTGAGGAAACATATGTCTTGCTGTATTGATAAGGTACCAAATGTCCAGGTTCAAAACTTTTACCAATTTAGTAATATTGACCTAATCTCGCACGTATACATCGGAAATATTGAGAACCCTGTATGCTAGATGAGAACAAATACATACAAGTGTATTTGACATTTACAGTTCTGAAGTGTAACAAAAAGGGGTTTAAATAAAAAAAATGGAGGTTTTCGTTAAATTCTCAGATGACTGAAGTCGCAGTAGCCAAGTTTTTGGTTATTCTTAGGGACATCTATAGCTGTATGTTGAATCTTTAAATCGTAGGTCAAATAAAATTCAAAACCTGCCATGGTGCCGGACCACGGACAGGACCATCACTATAAATCAATGACATATTATGACATTTGTGCCTGTTCTGTTCATTTAGACAGCCAGTTGCTTTTCTCAGCAAAGGCTGTATGTTTTTTTTTTATCTCACGATATTTCTTCATATTTGTGCCTCTTCATTTTTGTGCATCTAACATTTTGACAATTATTTGCGTTTTCTATTTAAGTAATTTAAAAGAAACAGTCATCTAATGTATGCAATGCACCTCTAGTAATTTTATTAAAATTAAAATGTTGTACTTTATCCATAGATATATGGTCTTGTCATCATGCAAAATTTGAACAAATTTGTTTGAAAAACTTCTTCAGAATCATTATCATTACAGACGTGAGTGAAAATGGATAGTTGGAAGGTTTGAGAGCGCGTTTGTAGATTTATATACCGTTCCCTCCATCACACTCTTGGCATTGATCCTTGTCCTGTTTAGGTCATTGCATTCGTATTCTTGTCACATGCAGGGTTGTAAGCTTTTCGTTTTTGGTTTTAATTGGTACTCATTAGATTATTAATGTCTCAACCCATTTTGTCTGATCAGACCTTGGGACTCACTGGAGTGGATATAGAGCCTTATTTGGTGTTAACCTTCAGTTAACCGACTTGTCTGCGTATACCATTTATCTATATACAATAAACCAGCATGGCTTTTCATACATCTTTATATAATATATGCCGCACACCATACAAGGCCATTAGTTCTCCCTGCTGCATGCAAAGTCGCCGTGCCGACACATGTAGTGGGTGAGACCTTTACGTCACTACCGTGACGTCACTTCGCTGGTTCTTATAAAACAGTGCAGATACACAGAGGGGAAGGAAAATCTGGAGTGGCCAAGTGGTTAAGGCACCCGACCGGAAATCGGAAGATCATGGGTTCGGTTCCAACCTTCAGTGAACCAACTTTTCTGTGAATACCATTTTCATATATATATATATATATATATATATATATATATATATATACCGATTGTTGGTTCTTCGAGAAGCTACGGCTAGAGTGCTTTATGATATAAATACAAAATATGTATGAATGTATTTTATTATTAAGATATTGCACATGAAAGTAAGGAGAGTAATACCAGATGATTATTTCTAAAAATTGTTGCATATTTATTTGTACTATCATGTATCGATGTTAGCGTTGGAATGTGGGTTTTGGAAACCCATATGTTTTATTTGATGTTGGTTTCAGTTCAGTCGTAATTATGTTAGAAATTTTTAATATGAGATTCGTAAGCGTTTATCTAGACGGTTCCTGAAATAACATTGACTTCAAAGGCAACGCACCTGCATACTTGATTTTTTCACAGTTTTGTGTCTCAAGGCATGTCCATTTGATATTCATGCATTGAACGACTGGTCTCATAATATTGTAAGGCGATAAGCCAAGAGCAGTCAGGATTATGACGATAGCATCTGTCTATAATATATACTAAAGACGCGAGAGGAAAAGCTCGATCACCTAGGTCAGGGCCAGATGGTGTAGTCTGGCAATTCGTCGGTCCAGTAGGGGGCCCGGGATTGTCTGTAAATTGATCAGCAGCGGGCGGTTTACCGGAGAATAGTTTGTCAGTGTCTGCGGGCAGCCAACGTAATCTCACTAACGGACATGCGAGTTGTGTTTACAAAAGGACTTGTAAACAGCTGATATGTATCTGCCGTGGTGGAACCTGGCGAACAGACTAAAGGACAATTCATTCGTTTATCTGTGTGTATGGTACCGAATATTGTCGTGTGCGGTGGCATATTCGGGTAAAAATAATTTGATATACCCAGGATGATTCTACAGTGTTGGTTGAATGAGGGACAAACAATATCATTGTGCTAATTACAATCCCAGTTTTAATTTATTACTGGAATTAATAGTCAATGTCACACCTGGTGAAGTTTTTACTCTTCTGAAGTAAGGAATTACTTATCTGATGAACATCCACACTTTCATAGCAATACACCACTTTGTGGACACAATTAAATGTACACTGTAATCATTGTAACCCTGGTGGTACAATACAAAATCTAAAATGTAGCATAGCCTAGAACTAAGAATGAATCAAATACAGAAAATAATAACATTCATCTAGTTTATGCACCATCTGGGGGGGGGGGGGGATGCAGGGCAGAGGGGAAGCCTGCTGGTAGTGGCCAAGCTTAGCAAAGGCAAGCTGCCTGGGGTGTGTTACATAATGCAAGTGAAGGCTGTACTACTAGGTGGGCTAGATGTAAACAAAACTTGACATGGTGTATGAAAACGTGAATAAAAGCTATTCTTTCCAATTAATTTCTTTGAAATTTCAGATTTTAAAAGATTAAATCCTTATGTATATATGTTGTGAAAATTAAGTCAACAGCGCAAAGTTGGACAAATTTTAAGGTATTGATTTTTTATTAATGCAAATAACTTGAAAAATTTGCAAAATTCATATCTAATTTTGGGTAAACGATTGAATCCTGATTAAATAAAGTTATATTCCTGAAAAAAAGTCTCTAGGTTCAGCAATTCTCATGTTAGGTGAGTAAATAAATTTCCTGATTTTTTTAACAATTGCATTATATTTTGGCCCATAACTTTAAAATAATATCCAATACTGACCTAATTTTTGGTATGTTCATAGAAAATGTATGAAAGAATGTGAATACTAAATAAGATCAAAAACAGATCAGTGGTTTTGATATTAGGTAGCCTTGAAGTGTAACAATGGCTTTTTTATGGAAAACGGAGGGTTTTCCTTAATATCTCGAAGGAACGAAGTCCTAATGATCTAATTTTTGGTTTGGTAGGAGATTTTGGGGACATCTAAAATCATGCCAACAGCCTTGGGAGCACAGAGTTGTGCACTGAATGACCTACAGTCATCAAAGTGGACTGCTTGACAATGTAAGAGTATACAACAAGTGCCTCTAAAAAAATTCAATAACTAGCCTAATTTTGCAGCTTTTATTTTCAAATTTCAGATTTTAACAGATTAAATCCTTATATGTACATGCTGTGAAAATTAAATCCACAGTACTTACAGGAAAAAAACATGCCGTGGCCAAAGTTGGGCAAAATTTAAGGTACCAGTTTTATATTTTTGCCAATATTTAAAAACTTTTAACAGATTTTGATCTAATTTTTGGTATACAATTAAATTTTGATTAATTAAAGTTGTATTACTGAAAAAAAAGTCCCTACCTTTAACACTTTTGGTCTTAAATGACCAAATATCTTCCTGATTTTTTTACAAACTCCATTATGTTTGGGCCCACAACTTTTTTAAATTAAACAATACTGACTTAATTTCTGGCATGTACATAGGAACTATAAAGAGTAATATTTATGGAAAATATGAAGAAAACCAGAGGAGTGGTTTTGATATTAGGCAGTCCTGAAGAGTAAAAATAGATTTCTAATAAAAAATTGAGGTTTTTCTTTAATATTTCGAAGGAACGTAGTCCTATTGACCCAATTTTCGGCATGGTAGGAGATTTTGGGGACATCTAACTGTATGCCGAATTTCAGATTCGTAGGTCCAACGGTGTCGAAACGTGCCAGTCTTACGGACGGACATCCAGGCGGACGGACGGACGGACAGACAGAGGGACGGACGACGGACAATGGACCACGACTATAGCTCAGATGACCTATAGTCAGCTGAGCTAAAAAACTGCTGATGTGACTAGCAGCCAACCAAATGCCAGTCAACAAACACCCGACAGGCATTAGGCTCCGCCCAGAAACCACGTTTGGGGCCATTCTGTCTGAGCCTCTGGCCTGTTCAAACGGTTATGGGGGCGATAAGCTGTCACTCAAAAAGAAATGAACAACAATGGCTCCGTGTATTCCTCGCTCGGCTGGTAAACCGTTTTGTCTTCCAGCACAGGGTCTCATTTGATTGACCAAAATACAGCTCCCCTATGGTGTAGCGATTCAGGATACGAGGTCAAAACAAACAGCGTTTATGATATAGGTAGTAGGCCTGTAAAGCGCTGTGTAAAGAGCGTATGAACTTTGGTTCAGACTGGGATTACCCTTATTAACATAATAGGTCATGTGACTGTTTCTGACAGCTCGAGTCATGGCTAAGTATGCAGACACCAGACTCAGGACGTGGACATCTGGTCTGTGTTTTGGTACTGGTACTTATGTATATGGGTGTATCATTAACAAATGATAAGTGTTTTTAAGGAAAACATGGAAATTTGCTTTTAATAAAAATAGTTTGGTCCCAGGATTGCAAGCAGCAGATTAAATAAATAAAACTGTCCAAAGTGATACACTTCTTCATGCATTGCAATGTGTGACATAAACCGTACAGTTTCAAAAATATATACACCATATTTACCTTGTTCACTTTATTTAAAACACCAGATAAAATTAAGTCCAGATATTCATTCCCACATATGTCCAATATATACACTTCCTACATGATAGGACAGCCAATCTCTCCATGTTTCAACACACAGATCGGCATAATATCCGTCCTGGGATAGACATATTTCTTCTTTCATGGGTCTGTATCTAGAGTCCTTCCTCTACCGACAGGCTGGGATATTCCAAACACCCCTGGTGTGTAACATGGTCCAGAATAACCTGTACTTTGCCTTTCTCAGCTGACTGTTTCTGTTATCTGGCAATCTGTTCCCCTCTCGGCTATCAGCCCTGCTGTTTGATGCGGTCAGTGATGCAAGGGACACAAAGACGAGGTGGACATTCAGCTTTCACGGGCCTGTGCTGTGTGATCAAATTGAGAACGTAGACCCTGTCAAACTCGGCTGTTACAGAGCTGACTTAACCTGATAAAACCTTTTTCTACAGCAGGATCATGTTGTGCCACCTTCCGTCAACATAGTTAATATCCTCTGTTGGTCTTACTAACTGCAGAGCCAAAATGTCCCCTTACCTGTCATTATGGTCTTGTCTGGTCCCTTAGCATCTCCTCCAGTTTCATCAATCAGCATACCAGTGTTAAAGGGTATTAATGAAGAAGCTGAAAGATGGTATTCTTATGGATTGTAATTCATAAATTTTCATATGAAGTGGGAAAAAGTTACACTTCAAATATTTATTAAGTAACACTTTGTTATAATCATATGAACAGACTGGGGTGAATGAGAATCTGGTCCAAAATCACAGATAGCAATGCGAGTATGTTTTTTAAACAAAGGGGGTGACTTAGGGCTTGCTCCTGATTAGGCGCTCATTCTGCTTTGCGCCTCCCACCCGGCATATTTGAATTAGGGCTGGCTTGAGCACATATATTTAATTGTATTTTATAAACAACAAAAGTTATGTCAAAACAAAATATATTATCATTTTCTTTGTTGTAATAAGATCGTGTGTGCCAAAAACTAATTGAGATAACATATCCCTTCACAACTAATATTCAGAATACAATAAGAGAAAAGTGAACAGTTGCAGATATTATGTAAAACTCCATGTTGCAAAGTAACGTCCCCTGGTATTTATAGCTGAACCCGGTCTTTAAACAGTGATTTGGCGGATGGCGAGAAGCGCTAATGTACCGTGGCTACTGTGTATAAAACCAGCAGGTCTGGAGGAGTTCATTCCTAGGTTACGTGCGCGACCATTATGTGACCAGCGGCCTTGGTGTCAGGCGGGCTTTCTGTGTAGTGTACATTCAGGATAAATTAGGACTCTGTGTGCATTTGTGTTTATATAGACTCTATGGATCTTTGTACCATGAGCGTGGAACGCCTCTCCATAGAATTTTAAGTTTATTTTTATTATACTTTTATTTTTTACGTTACACACCCCTTTCTCATCTTTTTGAGTGCATGTGTGAGCTTCAGCCGGTTTGAAAGAAACTTGAATGTTTATTCCTAGGTTTACATAAATATACATACATATATGTGTATATATTTAAGGATTGTTGGTTCCGCCAGAAGCTACCATTGGAGTGCTTTATGCTCTTTGATATGGAATAGGTATACGGCATATACAACTCTGCTTCCCTACCAGAGCTTTTGAGGCCAATAACATGTTACAGAAATCGAAATGAATGTACAGTCTTACCAAGTATGTTTACACATCTTTTTGAGTGAATGTGTGAGCTTCAGCCGGTTTAGAAGAACCTGGAATGTTTATTCCTAGGTGGAGGTGACATATATATATATATATATATATATATATATATATATATATATATATATATATATATTTATAAATCTGTGTGTGTAAATAAAATGATTGTTTGTTCCGCCTGAAGCTACCGTTGAAGTGCATGATGCTTTATGATATGAGATAGGTATACAACATATACAACTCTGCTTCCATACCAGAGCATCTTAAGCCAATAACATGTTATAAAAAACGAACTGTATTTAATTGTCTGACCAACTACATCGCAGTCACCTTTACAAATACTGATTTAACACATGCACAGACATATCTATTTGCAGTCGCTTTCCACTTCAAAATTTCCGGTGCGCGTTTTCCAACAAACATTGCACCAAATATATACACATGAGATGTTAACAAAAGGTTAAATTATTATAATATAATGGTTGCATGCACCTGAAATAAACCAGTATATCTCTTAAGGAAGGAGAAAAAAAGTCCCCCAAACTCTCTCTTTCAGGGAACTGTACAGTATAGCACAATAGGGGTATTGTTCTTATAATTATTGGTAAGGATGTTGGTAAGTACTGGAATTGATAATAACAGGATATTACATGGATCTATCATATCGCAGGTACAAGAATGTATCCCCGCCTCCCCTTGATTCAAAATAAAAATAAACAAGATGTTATCATATAAAAAAAAAATTTTCATTCTTCTTAAATTCTACAAATGTCCTATGTCAGAAGACTCCTGTAGTGCTACTTAATTCTACCATGGTTTCAGAAAAATTCAGCATTTCCATAAATCTCAGAAAACATCTTACGCTTGATTTAATGCACCTTGTTTGTAATGAAAGTAAAATTAACGTAACACAATTCTACACATTTTGTCTTAGAAACCGTTATGGTTGGGGATTCTTTGCCGCACGCCGGGTTGAAGTGCGAGTGGAACAAACGTAATCCTTGCTGTTCCAGAGATTTCATTATCTGGTAAACTCCTGCGATATCATTCGTACTAAAGTATTTAAAATGAAGTTCAAAACAGAATTGTCGGATTTTTTCGAACTCACGAGTTTTTATCATATTTGGGATTGCTTTCTTTTCTGCTCCCTCTACATCCATTTTGTATACATCCAGAATGCGCTGGAAAGAAACAAAGAAATAAACCGTTCATAAATATATATATATATATATATATATATATATATATATATATATATATATATATATATATATCGCTATAATAAGTAAATCGTTTACAAAACATTTTGTCCAAATCAAAAGGTCATTGCATTGAAAAAAAGTTCATCCAAAATGTTGTATACATCAATATCCAGAAGTCGCTCTAATGGAAAAAAAAATAAATAAAAGGGTTCGTCAACCATTTCGTATACATCCAAAAGTCGCTGCAAAGTTTGTGTATCAAGATGTCGATGTAATGAAAAAATAAATAAATAAAGCGTTCATCAATTATCATGAATACGTTCAGAAGTCGCTGCAACCAAAACGGACAAATAAACTGTTAATAAAAAAACTGTTTTATACATAAAGATCGTTGAAGTATTTAAAAAAATAAATAAAAGCGTTTATCATTCATTTCGTTTACATCCAAAATGCAAAGAGTAAACCATAGATATTTCTTATAAGGTTTTCTTAATTAATTTTTTTTTAGATCGTTTTCGTCAAGTATTTCGTCAATTATGTGGAATACGTTTCCCATCATAATAGTATTGCGTTACGTAAAGAGAATGAACCATCCTTCTCTTATTTTCGATTAATTGTTAAACACTCGTGTATGGATGGATGTCTATTAGTTTATTTCATTTCAGTTATATATAATCAAGCCAGAACATCCTATTCAGTCTTTCAGCCTTGGAGTCCGTTTTGAGTATGTAAAATAACAGTTGTATATGAATATAAGAAGAAACCATGGTGACTGAGATAATTATATGTCCTAAAACTTCGAGAAATCATTAATTGCCATCTATAGTATACATGACACGATGGATCTGAGGGAAACATATATATATATATAGATACATACAAATAGGAAACATACAAATTGATATGTAAAACGTTAATAAAGTCCCCGAAATTAAAATATTACGTTAATATGTATATACAATAAAACATAATCAAACCATGAAAAAGTCAGAGAGTCATAAGGCAGAACTGCAGGTATACCAGTCTTAGGACCTAAAGAGAAATTGCCATATTTTCTTTCAATATGCTTTTAGTGATATCATCCGGTAAATTGTTGCATACGATAGGTCCCGAATAGACCAATAAACTTGTAATGTTTGGACTTGGGGTTTGCAAGGATTGAAGGCAGATTTTTGCTCCCCTCTTTGTATCCTTGCTTGTTGATTAAGATAGAAAGCTAAGTAGAGAGGATCGCCAATTAATCATTTAAAACGAAACTAATAAAAAGGTTTAACAGTGGCGATTTAATGATTTACGGTCTTATGAAAGTATACTTTATCAAAGGTTACTTTAACTGTACTCGAAAAATGCCAAAGTGTTGGATACTTCCTTTGTAACAGTTTTCCTGTAAGAATTCAGACCTACCAACCACCCCTCTTATCTATTTTTGGACTGACCAATGAATAGGCCACCCCTATTGTAAAGTAGGCTGGGCTATGACAGGGTGCAAAGACGTCACCCTCTGGTGCCTAAAGTTTCCTGATGTTGGCCCTGCAGCCCACGTCTCGGCGGCACTTAAAGTCCTTTTGACGTGCTTAGGGACTAAACGTTAATTGACATAAGGTGAAATGAAAGTAATCGCCGCGGTTGTTTCTAGCTCACTGATTATCACGATTAATTAAAAGACTTGCAGAATACGATTGGCCTAGTAATAAAAACCATTCCAAATTCGGACAGACCTTTTGGTCATTAGGTGGTTTGAAACTTAAATTAAGGTGTTGTTTTTAAATAATCTGTGGGAAAATCATACACTGGCGAGCTAGCATCATGGTAGACAGATGTCCATATGACTGTTAAAAACAGTCGACAGGGGTTCGAATCCGGGGTAGGCCCAACTCTATTTTCCCTTGCTAAAAAATGTGACAAATGGGGGCTCGTCCTAAATACCACCTTTGAGGCCGGGAAAAGATTGTTGGAGTATAAAATACCGCCACATTGTGACTTTAAGGATAATAAATGAATTAACCTCGTTCTGATGTCAGAAGTGTTTCAAGAGGGTTTTGTTACGGGGTGGATATGAAGGCGGACCTAGCTCGCCATTGATGCTTGCTCTATTGGCGTGACTGTTGGTTCGTTGGACTTGCGTTCCATCGAGATGGGTACGAATCCGAGATCGGTATACCTGCAGATCTCGGAATTTTACGATCTGGGTCCACTCGATGTTGAACCACTACAATCTCCGACCACGCGCCGACCATCACTGCCCTATTTACAGAGGGCAACTGCGATTTCGGACCAGGATCTCAGGTCTAAAAAAAATCGGTCTTGGTATGCCGTTATGAAATATTCCATAAGGATTGCGTTTAAAAGCCGAAAACTAATCCCCCTTCCCATGCTATATAACAATAATATGTCAATTTGGCTGTGAAAGAAGAGTATCAGCGCCCTCTGATAACCATATCTGCATAGTACAAAGGCCCGATACAACAAATATGTTACTTCAACTTGACATTTCTTGGCACCGCAGGTGCCAGAGTATCCCCAGACATAATGCCCCCCCCCCCTTAAAAAATAGGACCCTATTTTTAGCAGCATATCCTGACACTTGGAAAGCAATTATTGTTTCTTCCATCTATCAATCCACAATCTTTTTGAAGATGTTGGTCCTGTGACCTTGACCTTTGACCTCATGACCCCAAAATCAATTCGGGTCTTGCTTTTTTAATGGGACATTTACAAGTCAAGTTTGAAATCTACGCATCAATAAAAGCAGGAATTATCATCCAGAAACTAATTTTTGACAGATGGCTCCTGTGACCTTCACCTTTGACCTTGTGACCTCAAAATTGATAGGGGTCTTCCAGTCTTGGCAGGTGAACTATATGTGCAAGATGAAAGATCTGAGATGAATTATTTAGCTGAAAATGCATCCACAATCTTTTTAAAGATGTGTCCTGTGACCTTGACCTTTGACCTCATGACCCCAAAATCAATTCAGGTCTTGCTTTTCTAATGGGTCATATACAAGTCAAGTTTGAAATCCATACATCGATAAAAGCAGAAATTTTCATCCAGAAACTAATTTTTGGACAGATAGCTCCTGTGACCTTCACCTTTGACCTTGTGACCTCAAAATTGATGGGGGTCTTCCTCTATTGGCAGGTAAACTATATGTGCAAGATGAAAGGTCTGAGATGAAATGTTTGGCTAAAAATGGACCCACAATCTTTTTAAAGATGTGTCCTGTGACCTTGACCTTTGACCTCATGACCCCACAATCAATTGGAGTCATCCTTTTTCAATGGGACATATATAAGTCAAGTTTGAAATCAATACATCAATAAAAGCAGGAATTATCATCCAGAAACTAATTTTTGACAGATGGCTCCTGTGACCTTCACCTTTGACCTTGTGACCTCAAAATTGATAGGGGTCTTCCAGTCTTGGCAGGTGAACTATATGTGCAAGATGAAAGATCTGAGATGAATTATTTAGCTGAAAATGCATCCACAATCTTTTTAAAGATGTGTCCTGTGACCTTGACCTTTGACCTCATGACCCCAAAATCAATTCAGGTCTTGCTTTTCTAATGGGTCATATACAAGTCAAGTTTGAAATCCATACATCGATAAAAGCAGAAATTTTCATCCAGAAACTAATTTTTGGACAGATAGCTCCTGTGACCTTCACCTTTGACCTTGTGACCTCAAAATTGATGGGGGTCTTCCTCTATTGGCAGGTAAACTATATGTGCAAGATGAAAGGTCTGAGATGAAATGTTTGGCTAAAAATGGACCCACAATCTTTTTAAAGATGTGTCCTGTGACCTTGACCTTTGACCTCATGACCCCACAATCAATTGGAGTCATCCTTTTTCAATGGGACATATATAAGTCAAGTTTGAAATCAATACATCAATAAAAACAGGAATTATCATCCAGAAACTAATTTTTTGACAGATAGCTCCTGTGGCCTTGACCTTTGACCTTGTGACCCCAAAATTGATATGGATCATGCACTATTGGCAAGTGAGCTATATATTTAAGATGGAAGACCTGGGATGAAAGTTTGGCTTAAAATGCATCCACAGTATCTTTTAAGATGCGAGTCCAGTGACCTTGACCTTTGACCTCATGACCTATAGGGTTCTTTCTTTAGTGGTGGGCCATACATAAGTCATGTTTGAAATCCATATGGCTATCAACACTGGAGATATCATAAGAGGTGTGTGGTTTTCACCAAATATGGACACATTAAAGGTCAAGGCCACTCTCATGATAAAGGTTATGACCCAAATGTAAATAGACCTCATCCCTTAACCCATCTCTCTTCATGTTCATAATATGAAAGAAATCTGTCCATTAGTTTTTGACTTATAATGCTTACAGTACTGTCAAGTGGCAATTATGGGGGTATTAAAGGCGTAAAAACATGAAAAGGATAATAGATGGCGCCACCAGTTTCCGGTATATCGCAAGGCTATCCAAGATCTTCGGTCACCTTGATTTTTGTACCAGTCCATGCAAGCTTACTTGAGATATTTGAGAATTTGTGTTATTTTCAGCAAAAATGGCCCTATTCAAGGTCAAGGTCACTCTCCTAGCATAGGTCATGACCCCATTTTAAATAGGCTTTGTCCCCTTACCTATATCTATACAAATGTAAAGTTTGAAAAAGATCAGTGAAATATTTTTTTAGTTATCCCGCTCACAAAGTTTTTCTGCGGCGGCGGAATGCCGACAACTAAGAAAATAGGAGCACATTTTTTTAATAGTACAGACAAATTGCAGCACGATACAAGGTGAATGTGTGTGGGATATGTGTCGCTTGATACTCTCGTATAAAATAAGAGGACAGGGTCAGCTTTAATTAAACATGCATGCATGGTGTTTGGCAAAGTACCTCTTCATGTTTCAACATCTTCTTGATACTCCCAACAGTCTTCATCTTCCATCCATTTTTCTGTGTCTCATCTGTATCCCACACTCCCAAATTGTGGAACCAGACCCGCTCTGCATGTTTGTGGTCGTCTTTTTTCATGCTTCAATGTATGTACAGTAAAAACCGTTAAAGCAACCACCTCTGGTACAACCAACAGAAGAAGAGTAAGATGGGTATATGTGTCAGTGTATGTTAAATTAAATGATGCTCGGTCTGGGGAAAAAGGAGTTTCGGATATGAAAGCTGTTATCAAAGGGGAACCCTGCCTACCAAGTTCGGAGTTCGAGGGGGTATCCAGGTTACTACTGGTGCTGGTGTATAAAATCATGTAAAGCAAAGGCAAGGCAATAAATCAAAGGCGTAGAGGGGAATCAGGCGATGAACATCTGAGGGGCAAAGAACGTAGAGGCAATGGCAGACGATACACTCATGCTTTACTGGGTTGAGAAACGTCTTTGTCCTAATAACCAATGCAACAGAACCTGTTAAAAACAACAGATGGAAAACAACCATCCACCAACCTAAAGTGAGAAAGGCAGACAGAACATTTCTTCTTCTCTCGACTGAATCAGCAAAGGTGAGTCAGCCCTTACGCATGATATAGAATAGCAATAGGACCAGTGAGAGAGGTCCTGTGTGAACCAATGGTTGAAGTGAAGACAGGCTGCCAACCGGGGGCCACGTCAGCATTGCTTTCATCATTAATCACGGAGTAAAGCTATGGTGTGGGGGTTTATCAGCGGGAACTCATGAATCTCGAGAGGTTGAAGGCACAAACCAGAAACTAAATACACATGTACTCGAGCTCCTCTGTGCAGATGCTGGGCATTGCTGGTCCTTGATTCTGAGATGTCTCTGCCCCCGCAACTCAATCAATGCCTCAAAACTGAAATCATCTACAAGCCTTCCCCTGAAGAGGCTCGATTAGGCATGGCTGTTAATAGAGCGTTTCTGACAGGGACTGAATGTTTCACCGTGACGCACACAGACGCGCAAGACCTTAAAGTTGCCAAACCAATCTGAGCGTCCGCTCCCGAGGCAGCGGAAATCTTGCGCTTCTAAAGAAGCTACTGATTTTCCCGCTGCCTGCTTTGACCGTTGATGATGCACTTAAACACCAGGTGGTGCACATGGGCCTGTCTGCTGAAAAAAAACTGCTGATGTACCTAGAAGCTAACCAAATGCAAGTCAACAAACACTCGACAGGCAAGTGTCGGGCAATTCCCTCTGAGCCTGTGGCCTGTTCAAACGGTCGCCGGGGCGATGAGCTCTCACTCAAAACGAAATGAACAACATTGGCTTCGTGTATTCCACGCTTGGCTGGTAAACCGTTTTGTCTCCCAGCACAGGATCTCATCTGATTGAACAAAAATACAGTGCTCCCCTCTGGTGTAGAGATTCAGGATACAAGGTCAAAACAAACAGCGCTTACGATATAGGTAGTTGGCCTTTGGGTAAAGCGCTGTGTAAAAAGCGTATATGAGCGGCCAAGCCACACAGCACTCTAGTGCATTCCACAGGACACCTGATCCCGACATGACATCAAGGTCTATATATAGATAAAGGTGTACAACACAGCTCGTTTTCCCGTTTCTTCTATACGCCGTTGATCGCGTGACCCGTGCCGTTAGCACATCAAGAAGTTCACCAGGATACAGCTTCACAAAATCGACGACAGATCAGTGGATGAAAAGACAGGGTGTCTGAGGCAGAGGTCCTGTAACCCTCATAACAGCCTCTCTCCTCAGGGGGAGCGAAGCATAACGAGGGGGGAGGATGTAGGAGGGGGAATCACAGAAAATAATTGCTTGCTGTTATTATTTTCGTGGCTAAAGGGTAACTGAGTGATAGTCACAGGTCAAATTAAATTTCATGCAAATACTGCCAACTTTTTTCAAGAATGCATAGATGCCCCCACGGAGGCTACGGTACTGAACGAACATTAAATGGTGTCAGAAGTAAGATGCATTTTGTCAGGGACGAAAACAACATTAAGGTTTAGTTTCAAAGAGTTACCTTAAACAAAAAGAAACATACCAAATAAAGTATCACATGAACTATGTTTCATTTATTTTATCAAATAATTAGGCCTATATATAAATAAATTGGCGGTCGTGGGATCTAACCTGGGGTGAAATGAGTGCACCTCGCATTGGAAGTTCTCAGCCACAGCATCGTCAAATGAGAAGTCAAAACTGATTCTATTAAAAGAATAATGCAATTAATCATTTATTAACATTGTCATCAGTTACAATTAATCATTTATAAACATGGTCACCAGTTACAATTAATCTTTTATGAACATGGTCACCACCTACAATTTATCATTTATAAACATGGTCACCAGTTACAATTAATCATTTTTAAACATGGTCACCAGTTACAATTAATCATTTATAAACATGGTCACCAGTTACAATTAATCATTTATAAACATGGTCACCAGTTACAATTAATCATTTATAAACATGGTCACCAGTTACAATTAATCATTTATAAACATGGTCACCAGTTACAATTCATCATTTATAAACATGGTTACCAGTTACAATTAATCATTTATAAACATTGTCACCAGTTACAATCAATCATTTATAAACATGGTCACCAGTTACAATTAATCATTTATAAACATGGTCACCAGTTACAATTAATCATTTATAAACATGGTCACCAGTTACAATTAATCATTTATAAACATGGTCACCAGTTACAATTAATCATTTATACACATGGTTACCAGTTACAATTAATCATTTATAAACATGGTCCCCAGTTTCGAACTTGCCAGATGACTTGTTTTTAACGACTTGTGCCTCATATTAGAAAATATGCAATATTTCAAACGTTATATCTGTCATTGTAATCCCAGAATTCCGCATATTTCACCTTGAAGATGAAGGTCAACGTTACCAGTACTCTGACCCTCCAGGGCACTTGGTGGACCTTACTGGTGTTTCAAACTGGATGGTAAATTCTTAAAATGTTATGGGGTTTACAATTATTCTAAAATGTGGCAAGTTGACCTTAAAAATCAAGGCCACCAGCACCCGAACTGTTTTGATGTTTTGAGAACTAAGTTGAAAAATACCTTGTGTCAAATTTGAGAACAAAATATGCAAATGTCTTCGTGTTCGCGAAAAGGTATATTTCACAAATTTTCAAACTTTTGGTCGGAATTAGTATTTAAAATTTCCAGAAAAAAAATATACAAAGTTATCGCGTTATCATGATAATTTAAGTCACGAGTTGAAAATCTTAATGCATTCCAAAGAGAGTTCCCATAATTCTTTTTGATATGACTTCATAATTTAACATTTTCTGCAAAATGTGTGTGAGGGTTGCTACTCTCGACCACCACCCTCCATCTCTCTCTCTCTCTTTCTCTCTCTCTCTCTCTCTCTCTCTCTCTCTTTATATACATATATTATATATATACATATATATATAATATATGTATATAAAGAGAGAGAGAGAGAGAGAGAGAGAAAGAGGGATATAGATAGACAGAGAGACAGATTGTGGTGGTTTCCCTCCTCCCCCCCCCCCCCCCCTGCTTAGTACACCCCCACTTAGGAATACTTACCCGAATGAATACACCAAACACTGCCCTTTCTTCGGCACAAATTGTTTGTCCAGGCAGACATTCCATCCCCCATCACCCCACTTCCCGAGCCGCTGAATGGCTCGGCACATGTAGGTGGGCGAGGAGAGGTACCTTAGTGTGCCAAAGAAATCCATCCATCAATACTACTTTTTTTTATTTCTTTCAGTCGATTGTTCTAGCATCGATATTATATCTTTTAATGAAAAATGATAATTCATGCTGTCTTTGTAAACAATTACAGATTGTCTATAAAATCAAATGATGACGAAGTTCTCGTTATGAATAAAACTAAGCATGTTTGAATTAAGGATATATAAAACAATATGTATATGGAATTTACAACAACGTTTATCGTTCTTCTATATCTATAAAATCCGTTATGTTATAGAAATTTACCTGGTCGAAATTGGTGGCTAAAATGTAAATTAAGCGTACAGTTTATATTCTTCTGTTTGGAATTTGTTTGAATCATTTGCTTAACATTATTTTTAGGCTATAATACCACCACATACGACTGGTAGTTCAGTACAACAGTGATAACGGTAAGAATACTTTATATACAGTCCTTACCGGAATAAATCATCCTGCTTCTGCTCTAAAGGTTTCTCAGTGACGACCTGCTTATCAACATAAAAGTCAGTAGACGGCTTAATTAATAATGAAATATGATACATGATTTTAATATATTGTGTACATTTACCAATACTATTAAAAAATAATGATAATATTAATAGTTACTACACTTCAACTGTCGTAGGACATTTACGGATCTACGTAGCCTAACTGAAAAGTGCTGAGTTACCTATCTCTTATGGTTTCGCATGAGGGAGTCAAAAAAAAGTTTGCCAGATAAACGTTTGGAACCAGGTTTGGTTAAGTCATTCTGATCCATTTGTCTATAAACCTTAAAGATAAGAAGAAAATCGACATTAAAAAATCTGAATAAAAATTGAACTTTTTGACCCTGTGACCTTGAAAAATATGTCAAGGTAAGTGAAACTGGGTAGTTGCCCATAGTAAAAAAGTGGCAGAATAATAATAATAATGACAGAAACAAATATCCGACCCCCCCCCCCCCCAATGGATAGGTGGCGATAATTATTAAAGTAATATACAAATGTCTTTATTATAATAATAATAGGAATAATAATACCTATAAGAAATTATATGCCATGCCACCTAACACTATTATTGTTATTATTCAATACATTATATATATATATATATATATATATATATATATATATATATATATATATATATATGCCGTTCAACAACCAGTGAACGTGCCATCTTTCAGCATAAAATTCATATTAAAAAAGAATTTCATAGAAAGCTACATATGGAACTGACCAATGTATTTGACAAATATTGTCTTATATATACTGTTTATATAATATTTTACTTTGTTCTTTATTATATTTTTTTACTCTCTCCTATGGTCTGTCAAGTTGTATTTGTCTCTGCATGAGCAATGAGCACTTTGTTTCAGCTGTTCTTTTTTTACATGAGTGTTTACATGAGATCATCCAATCAGCAGCTGTTAGCCTTGCATATAACCAATTACCTTAAATGCCTTGTAAAAGGTATTTAAATTTCCCTTGTTGTAAATGTGAACTGACATTCAAGTTTCCCTAACATGCTTTTTCCAAAGGACTTACCGCTGGACACACGATCGCCTTTGGTTGAAGGTACAATAGAATAAATTGATCGTAGTAAAGAGACTGAATATCACTGAATACCTACAGCACGCATCACACTGTGACTGACGTTTGGGCAGGCTAGACTTCGGATTACAGCGAACTCTGGCGAGTAGAAGCGGAGACAGACGAAGACTACCGAGAGCAGCACGACGATTCCTACCAGGACACGGAGTAAAATCCCCTGAAATAGTTCATGTCGAGATTATGCCATCATGATTTTTTTCTATTGTACTGGATAAGCTTATGACTGAGGTATTGTCTAATATATGTATAAACATAAAAATTAATTTACGTTACTACGTCGTCATTTTGTGTTATACGCACTTATTATTGTGATATGTTTGAATATATTGTGTAATCATTTTGAACCTGTGAAATATGAAAAAATGGCTATAATTGTATATAATTTATTTAATATATCCATATATATAATAAATATAATAAGATTGTTTTACATGTGTAAAAATAATATTAATAATAATAATAATAATAATAATAATAATAATAATAATAATAATAATAATAATAATCAAATTTTGAAGAAATCACTTTCAAGACATAACAATTATGAAATTATTCCCCCTATAAAGAGGCGCCCACTTTTAGTCACAAAGGAGGAAAACATATATTTATACCTATTTACGCCTTTGAGGGCGGTTGGTGGTCGATGTGCAACAGTAAAAAATGATATTGAGTCCCACCTGCTTATGTTCAAGATAAAGCTGTAAATGTTTGCATGGGGGCAACCAATGCATGCAAACACATGAACAGACATGGTAAGTGCTGTGTGACTGCGGCAGTTAAAAGAGAAAGTGTTAAGATATTACGTGTACACATAGCGTACTTCATTTGTAAAATTGAAATGAAGTGATATTCAACTGCACAGTTGACATTAATTCCATGGATTTCAACCCGATCTCTTTGTAACGTTTAGGTGATCTTACTGAATCTTAATTTGTAGCTTTAACATTGGTTAAATTAGCCATCAAACGAATAATGAGATTTCAGTTAATAGAAAAATTGGATTCACTAGAAAATTTATATCAAAGAAATTCATATAAACCACCAGAAGCAATGGATTTAAATAACATCAGACATGATTGTGATCGTAGGCGGTAAGGTATTCATTCCAGAGTCTGGGGCATGATATATATCAAGATGAAATGATATATTAAAATATGACAAAGGATCAAATAAATATTTATTCTACCCCACTTCCTCTATAAATTAAGTAGAGGGTATTTACAGTCGAACCGCTCTTAGTGGGCACCTCTATACAGAGGCGTAGGGAAAAGACCTGATATATATATATATATATATATATATATATATATATATATATATATATATATATACACGCAGACACTCATGGGGGGGGGCAAAATATGGTACTCCAAGTACTGAGGGCGCGAAGCACCCAGGCAAATGAGGATGTGTGGGAGGGAATTAGAGTTAATTTGTTACTGATTTAAAGAGTTGATTAAAAGAAACTGTCTACGCCAGTCCGAATTTCCCCAAAAATTTCTATTAAGTCTGCCTACATGAAAAAAAAGTTGGTGGGGGCCCAAATCATATGTAAGCCCCAACCCCCCCCCCCCACCCCCCTCCACACACACACACACTCTCTACGCCACTGCTATAAAGTGAGCACTTTCGGCCAGTCCCATCTTTCTCTCTCTTTATTAGGTTAACCTAACGTTACTATCGCTATATTCTGTAACGTGGACACTTTCCCGAGCTTATGTCGGCACTTCATCGAATTTCCAAATTGAAGTGTCTTCCCATTCGACCTTTAGGAGTTTTATTTATTGTGAACTTTTAATTATAAGTAATCAGAATAACCGTTATTTATTTAAGCTCCTCAGGCAGCTACTGATTTTCCCGCTGCCTGGTTTGACCGTTTATGATACACTTAGACACCAGGGGGTAGGTCTGTCGGCTGAAAAAAACTGCTATGTGTCTGGCAGCCAACCAAATGCCAGTTTACAAACACTCAACAGGCATCATGGCTCTACCCAGAGCTGCGCTTCAAGTGCCGCTTGATGACAGTTTTATGGTTACTCTTAGTAAATAAAAGTCGAATTTTATTGCTTCCCCTTCGTTCTCGCATCATCGACCGATTCGATTTTGACATTAAGACTTTGTTAGCGTAGCCATGTATCCGTTGTCAGCAAAACTAAACCAGCCAGCGAGGTGTGCACGGAGCCTCTGTTGTTTTAATTCGTATGAATTACCTCACCGGCCGGGCATCCTATGTACACAAGGACCTGTGCAAACCATATGCGGGGCCATTCTCTTTGAGCCTGTGGCCTGTTCAAACGGTTGCCGGGGTGATGGGCTGTCACTCAAAACGAAATGAACAACATTAGCTTCGTGTATTCCTCGCTTGGCTTGTAAACCGTTATGTCTTCCAGGACAGGGTCTCATCTGATTGGACCAAAATACAGTGTTCCCCTCTGGTGTAGCTATTCAGGATACGAGGTCAAAACAAGCAGCACTTATGATATAGGTGTAGTGGGCCTAAAGGTAATGCGCTGTGTAAAGAGCATATTATTTATTAAATATTTAAATTTCAACTGAAAATGATCAAACAGGTGAACAAAGGTCGAAGGTGTATAACTGTCTTATTGCATAATCATAATAAAAGCTTTCTTGACTCAAGGCTAGGCATAGAATACATGCATACTAATTAGACTACTTTTATGTGCCTGCTTCAGAACTCCGCCAAGACTGGCTGTTCTGGTGATGTTAAAGCCAGCAGGGAATGCACCGCTTAGTTCATACTGGACTGATAGGCAAACTTTGATTTGGCAGTCACTAGACTTTCTTATGTTAATGAAGCAAAGAAACTGCTATAGTTTATATCATAAGTGGATGTCCTGCCCATTCACCAAATTACCTGGTACTATTGAAATAAAGTTATATAGTAAGTTTCCTCTGTCTCAGTGCAATGTTTACTTTGCAGCTGCACTTATTGATCAACACCAAACACTGGTCATTTGCATGCGTTCTGTGTCATATCCACTTATACTGTTCACTTGAAAATATCAACCCCAGACTGAAATATAAAGGTGTACCTGTTCACAGATTCTGAGAATGGCTTGCCTTACAGAAAATTTGTAGAACAGTATGGTATATCTAAGGATTTATTGGGTTACTTAAAAAATTGGGTAACATAAAAACAGAAAGAATGTACATACATCAAGTTAAAGAAGTACTATTAAAACTGGAGCAACTAAAGTCATATTTCAAAAGAAGTTGACAGCACTAAATGTGGCAGCCATTACCTCAATATAGTGGGAACCTCTATAGAGTGGTCAGTTGAGTGGTCCCAGCCCCAAGGGTGCTCATATAATAAAGGTTCGACTGTATATATATATATACAGTATATATATATATATATATATATATATATATATATATATATATATATATATATATATATATATATGTACTCTACTAAAAAAGTAGAGGGGGTTAGGTAGAATAAATATATTTATTTGATCCTTGATTGTGTTGTTGACCAGTGTGAGTGCACTGTGTTTGGTGCACTGTGACCGATGGTTGTAGGTTCGCGTCCCGTTCAGATCGCCTTCTTCGCTAAGACTCCTGGCCAGTCTTTACCATAAGGTATGCGCTCTCCCGACCCAGGAGTGAATGGGTAGTGGTCATGGGTGGCAGGCAAATGTAGAACGGGTAACCTTCTAGCGCCTGTAATGGCTGCTTGGGGGCCGAGAAAAGCAACAAGAATGAACCGGCCCGAAAGACCAGGAAGACAAAGTGTTAAAAGTCGGCTAAGACTGCGACTAAAGCGGTAATAGAAAACTATAAACCCCGTGCCTTTTGTTGTCATGTGCTGTCCCTCAAGGGTACGTCTGGTGACCATGACCTCGCTGTGCTTACTGAACCCAGATAGAAAAGCTAGGATGACAGGCAAAACAATGGAATTACGATCCCCCGTGCACACAGGTCACTCACTATTACATAGTACATATAGGAAAGACAGCACCGACCCAGCCTCTTTCTCCTGCCTGCCTCACTGCTGCTCATATCTGTTATAACTACTGTATACTTTTTTCACTTGCATTTTTGATTTGGCGTGTATTTTTGTCTGGTGACGGTCGGCTCCCTGATCTACTTTTCTTCATCTGTGATTGTTTACTTACCCATACCTTCCTGCCTTAATCTAGGTAAGTGATTTGTTTATCTTCATTGGTGTGCTCTTTTCAGTTGACAGTTTGCCTCACAAGGTAACTGTTGTCATCCAAATTTTTCTTCAAATCAAGGTTGACCAAATTTAATGTCAAAGCGTCATGACATCGCCATATTCTGAAACTTATTTTCGGTATATGATTGCGATGGGCATGGGAGCTTCGAGATAGGCGGGGAACTGTCGGTTTTCGGTAGCGGCCTGTAGTTAAGCTTATGGGACTTTTCGATTTTTCGCAGGCAGTTTCTCATTAGTGCCGGGGGGGGGGGTGGAAGCTTTGGCAGCCTGTAGTACCCTAAAAAATTGGAAGGGGATAAAATTTATAGAAGCATCGCATTTAATGTTAAGCTTGCCGGCAGGGGGAGTGGCATGTGAGCGGCCAGCCACAGGGGCCCCATGAATGGCACGCGCAAATAGCTGCTATTTGCTACCCTAAAAAATTTAGGAGGGGTTAAATATATAGTAGCATCGCATTGAGTGTTAAGACTGCCGCCAGGGGGATAACAATAACCCCTCGGGTATGAAATACCCCAGTAAGTGTTTGTCACTATTAATATATGCTTTATCCAGGATACGGGTTACCCTAACCCTTCGGGTATGAAATACTCAAGTAAGTGTTTGTCACTATTAATGTATGCTATATCTGAGATACGGGTTATCCTAAACCCTTCGGGCATGAAATGCTTCAGTACGTGTTTGCCACTAATAATATATGCTATATCCGAAATTCGGTTACCCTAATCCTTCGGGTATGAAATACTCCAGTAAGTGTTTGGCACTATTCAGTATGCTATATCTGAGATACGGGTTACCCTTAACCTTCGGGAAGAAAATACTCCTGTATGTGTTTGTCACTATTAATATATGCTATATCCAAGTAACGGGTTACAGTAACCCTTCGGGCATGAAATGCTCCAGTACTTGTTTGCCACTAATAATATATGCTATATCCAGGATACGGGTTACCCTAACCCTTCGGGCATGAAATACTTCTGTAAGTGTTTGCATTATGAATAAATGCTATAACCGGGATACGGGTTACCCTAACCCTTCGGGCATGAAATACTCCAGTAAGTGTTTGTCACTGTCAATATATGCTATATCCGGGTACGGGTTACCCTAACCCTTCGGGTATGAAATACTCCAGTTAGTGTTTGTAACTATTAATTTCTGCTATATCCGGGATACGGGTTACAATAACCCCTCGGGTATGATATACTCCAATAACTCTTTGTCACTGTTGATATATGCTATATCCGGGATACGGGTTACCCTAAACCCTCGGGAATGAAATACTCCAGTAAGTGTTTGTCACTATTAATAAAAGCTATATCCAGGAAACGGGTTACCGTAACCCTTCGTGCCTTAAATACTCCAGTAAGTATTTGTCACTATTAATATATGCTATATCCAGGATACGGGTTACCCTAACTCTTCGGGCATGAAATACTCCTGTATGTGTTTGTCACTATCAATATAAGCAATATCCGGGATACGGGTTACCCTAACCCTTCGGGTATGAAATACTTCAGTAACTGTTTGTCACTATTGATATATGCTATATCCGGGATACGGGTTACCCTAAACTCTCGGGAATGAAATGCTCCAGTAATTGTTTGTCATTATTAATATGTGCTATATACGGGTTAATGGTTACCCTAACCCTTCGAGCATGAAAGACTCCTTAAGTGTTTGTCATTATTAATATATGCTATAACCGGGATACGGGTTACCCTTGGGACATGAAATACTCCAGTAAGTGTTTGTCACTATTAAAATATGATATATGTGAGGGATACGGGTTACCCTAACCCTTCGGGAATGAAATACTCCTGTACGTGTTTGTCACTATTAAAATATGCTATATCCAGGTTACGGGTTACCCTAACCCTTCGGGCATGAAATACTCCAGTTAGCGTTTGTTACTATTAATTTCTGCTATATCCGGGATACAGGTTACCCTAACCCTTCGGGCGTAAAATACTCAAGTTAGTGTTTGTCACTTTTAATATATGCTATATCCGGGATACGGTGTACCCTAACCTTTCGGGAATGACATACTCCTGTAAGTGTTTGTCACTATTAATATATGCTATATCTGAGATATGGGTCACCTTAAACCTTCGGGAATGAAATACTCCTTTACGTGTCTGTCAATATCAATATATGCTATATCCAGGTTACGGGTTACCCTAACCCTTCGGGCATGAAATGCTCCAGTAAGTGTTTGTCACTATTAATTTCTGCTATATCCGTAATACGGTTTTTGCCTAACTCTTGGGGCATGAAATACTCCAGTACGTGTTTGCCACTAATAATCTATGCTATATCCGGGATCCGGGTTACCCTAACCCCTCGGGTATGAAATACTCCAGTAAGTGTATGTCACTATTCATAAATACTATATCCGGGAAACGGGTTACCGTAACCCTTCGGGCCTAAAATACTCCAGTAAGTATTTGTCACTATTAATATATGCTATATCCAGGATAAGGGTTCCCCTAACTCTTCGGGCATGAAATACTCCAGTATGTGTTTGTCACTATCAATATATGCAATATCCGGGATACGGGTATCCCTAACCCTTCGGGTATGAAATACTCCAATTACTTTTTTGTCACTGTTGATATATGCTATATCCGGGATACGGGTTACCCTAAACCCTCGGGAATGAAATACTCCAGTAAGTGTATGTCACTATTAATAAAAGCTATATCCCGGAAACGGGTTACCGTAACCCTTCGTGCCTTAAATACTCCAGTAAGTATTTGTCACTATTAATATATGCTATATCCAGGATACGGGTTACCCTAACTCTTCGGGCATGAAATACTCCAGTATGTGTTTGTCACTATCAATATATGCAATATCCGGGATACGGGTTACCCTAACCCTTCGGGAATGAAATACTCCAGTAACTGTTTGTCACTATTGATATATGCTATATCCGGGATGGGGGTTACCCTAAACTCTCGGGAATGAAATACTCCAATAATTGTTTGTCATTATTAATATGTGCTATATCCGGGTTAATGGTTACCCTAACCCTTCGAGCATGAAAGACTCCTGTAAGTGTTTGTCATTATTAATATATGCTATAACCGAGATACGGGTTACCCTAACCCTTGGGACATGAAATACTCCAGTAAGTGTTTGTCACTATTAAAATATGATATATATGAGGGATACGGGTTACCCTAACCCTTCGGGAATGAAATACTCCTGTACGTGTTTGTCACTATTAATATATGCTATATCCAGGTTACGGGTTACCCTAACCCTTCGGGCATGAAATACTCCAGTAAGTATTTGTCACTATTAATATATGCTATATCCAGGATACGGGTTACCCTAACTCTTCGGGCATGAAATACTCCAGTATGTGTTTGTCACTATCAATATATGCAATATCCGGGATACGGGTTACCCTAACCCTTCGGGTATGAAATACTTCAGTAACTGTTTGTCACTATTGATATATGCTATATCCGGGATACGGGTTACCCTAAACTCTCGGGAATGAAATACTCCAATAATTGTTTGTCATTATTAATATGTGCTATATCCGGGTTAATGGTTACCCTAACCCTTCGAGCATGAAAGACTCCTGTAAGTGTTTGTCATTATTAATATATGCTATAACCGGGATACGGGTTACCCTAACCCTTGGGACATGAAATACTCCAGTAAGTGTTTGTCACTATTAAAATATGATATGTATGAGGGATACGGGTTACCCTAACCCTTCGGGAATGAAATACTCCTGTACGTGTTTGTCACTATTAATATATGCGATATCCAGGTTACGGGTTACCCTAACCCTTCAGGCATGAAATACTCCAGTAAGCGTTTGCTACTATTAATTTCTGCTATATCCGGGATACAGGTTACCCTAACCTTTCGGGAATGACATACTCCTGTAAGTGTTTGTCACTATTAATATATGCTATATCTGAGATATGGGTTACCCTAAACCTTCGGGAATGAAATACTCCTTTACGTGTCTGTCAATATCAATATATGCTATATCCAGGTTACGGGTTACCCTAACCCTTCGGGCATGAAATGCTCCAGTAAGTGTTTGTCACTATTAATTTCTGCTATATCCGTAATACGGTTTAGCCTAAACCTTGGGGCATGAAATACTCCAGTACGTGTTTGCCACTAATAATCTATGCTATATCCGGGATACGGGTTACCCTAACCCCTCGGGCATGAAATACTCCAGTAAGTGTATGTCACTATTTATAAATACTATATCCGGGAAACGGGTTAACGTAACCCTTCGGGCCTAAGATACTCCAGTAAGTATTTGTCACTATTAATATATGCTATATCCAGGATACGGGTTCCCCTAACTCTTCGGGCATGAAATACTCCAGTATGTGTTTGTCACTATCAATATATGCAAAATCCGGGATACGGGTTACCCTAAACTCTCGGGAATGAAATACTCCAATAATTGTTTGTCATTATTAATATGTGCTATATCCGGGTTAATGGTTACCCTAACCCTTCGAGCATGAAAGACTCCTTAAGTGTTTGTCATTATTAATATATGCTATAACCGGGATACGGGTTACCCTTGGGACATGAAATACTCCAGTAAGTGTTTGTCACTATTAAAATATGATATATGTGAGGGATACGGGTTACCCTAACCCTTCGGGAATGAAATACTCCTGTACGTGTTTGTCACTATTAAAATATGCTATATCCAGGTTACGGGTTACCCTAACCCTTCGGGCATGAAATACTCCAGTTAGCGTTTGTTACTATTAATTTCTGCTATATCCGGGATACAGGTTACCCTAACCCTTCGGGCGTAAAATACTCAAGTTAGTGTTTGTCACTTTTAATATATGCTATATCCGGGATACGGTGTACCCTAACCTTTCGGGAATGACATACTCCTGTAAGTGTTTGTCACTATTAATATATGCTATATCTGAGATATGGGTCACCTTAAACCTTCGGGAATGAAATACTCCTTTACGTGTCTGTCAATATCAATATATGCTATATCCAGGTTACGGGTTACCCTAACCCTTCGGGCATGAAATGCTCCAGTAAGTGTTTGTCACTATTAATTTCTGCTATATCCGTAATACGGTTTTTGCCTAACTCTTGGGGCATGAAATACTCCAGTACGTGTTTGCCACTAATAATCTATGCTATATCCGGGATCCGGGTTACCCTAACCCCTCGGGTATGAAATACTCCAGTAAGTGTATGTCACTATTCATAAATACTATATCCGGGAAACGGGTTACCGTAACCCTTCGGGCCTAAAATACTCCAGTAAGTATTTGTCACTATTAATATATGCTATATCCAGGATAAGGGTTCCCCTAACTCTTCGGGCATGAAATACTCCAGTATGTGTTTGTCACTATCAATATATGCAATATCCGGGATACGGGTATCCCTAACCCTTCGGGTATGAAATACTCCAATTACTTTTTTGTCACTGTTGATATATGCTATATCCGGGATACGGGTTACCCTAAACCCTCGGGAATGAAATACTCCAGTAAGTGTATGTCACTATTAATAAAAGCTATATCCCGGAAACGGGTTACCGTAACCCTTCGTGCCTTAAATACTCCAGTAAGTATTTGTCACTATTAATATATGCTATATCCAGGATACGGGTTACCCTAACTCTTCGGGCATGAAATACTCCAGTATGTGTTTGTCACTATCAATATATGCAATATCCGGGATACGGGTTACCCTAACCCTTCGGGAATGAAATACTCCAGTAACTGTTTGTCACTATTGATATATGCTATATCCGGGATGGGGGTTACCCTAAACTCTCGGGAATGAAATACTCCAATAATTGTTTGTCATTATTAATATGTGCTATATCCGGGTTAATGGTTACCCTAACCCTTCGAGCATGAAAGACTCCTGTAAGTGTTTGTCATTATTAATATATGCTATAACCGAGATACGGGTTACCCTAACCCTTGGGACATGAAATACTCCAGTAAGTGTTTGTCACTATTAAAATATGATATATATGAGGGATACGGGTTACCCTAACCCTTCGGGAATGAAATACTCCTGTACGTGTTTGTCACTATTAATATATGCTATATCCAGGTTACGGGTTACCCTAACCCTTCGGGCATGAAATACTCCAGTAAGTATTTGTCACTATTAATATATGCTATATCCAGGATACGGGTTACCCTAACTCTTCGGGCATGAAATACTCCAGTATGTGTTTGTCACTATCAATATATGCAATATCCGGGATACGGGTTACCCTAACCCTTCGGGTATGAAATACTTCAGTAACTGTTTGTCACTATTGATATATGCTATATCCGGGATACGGGTTACCCTAAACTCTCGGGAATGAAATACTCCAATAATTGTTTGTCATTATTAATATGTGCTATATCCGGGTTAATGGTTACCCTAACCCTTCGAGCATGAAAGACTCCTGTAAGTGTTTGTCATTATTAATATATGCTATAACCGGGATACGGGTTACCCTAACCCTTGGGACATGAAATACTCCAGTAAGTGTTTGTCACTATTAAAATATGATATGTATGAGGGATACGGGTTACCCTAACCCTTCGGGAATGAAATACTCCTGTACGTGTTTGTCACTATTAATATATGCGATATCCAGGTTACGGGTTACCCTAACCCTTCAGGCATGAAATACTCCAGTAAGCGTTTGCTACTATTAATTTCTGCTATATCCGGGATACAGGTTACCCTAACCTTTCGGGAATGACATACTCCTGTAAGTGTTTGTCACTATTAATATATGCTATATCTGAGATATGGGTTACCCTAAACCTTCGGGAATGAAATACTCCTTTACGTGTCTGTCAATATCAATATATGCTATATCCAGGTTACGGGTTACCCTAACCCTTCGGGCATGAAATGCTCCAGTAAGTGTTTGTCACTATTAATTTCTGCTATATCCGTAATACGGTTTAGCCTAAACCTTGGGGCATGAAATACTCCAGTACGTGTTTGCCACTAATAATCTATGCTATATCCGGGATACGGGTTACCCTAACCCCTCGGGCATGAAATACTCCAGTAAGTGTATGTCACTATTTATAAATACTATATCCGGGAAACGGGTTAACGTAACCCTTCGGGCCTAAGATACTCCAGTAAGTATTTGTCACTATTAATATATGCTATATCCAGGATACGGGTTCCCCTAACTCTTCGGGCATGAAATACTCCAGTATGTGTTTGTCACTATCAATATATGCAAAATCCGGGATACGGGTTACCCTAAACTCTCGGGAATGAAATACTCCAATAATTGTTTGTCATTATTAATATGTGCTATATCCGGGTTAATGGTTACCCTAACCCTTCGGGCATGAAAGACTCCTGTAAGTGTTTGTCATTATTAATATATGCTATAACCGGGATAGGGGTTCCCCTAACCCTTCGGGCATGAAATACTCCAGTTAGTGTTTGTCACTATTAATATATGCTATATCCGGGATACGGTTTACCCTAACATTTCGGGAATGACATACTCCTGTAAGTGTTTGTCACTATTAATATATGCTATATCTGAGATATGGGTTACCCTAAACCTTCGGGAATGAAATACTCCTGTACGTGTTTGTCACTATCAATATATGCTATATCCAGGTTACGGGTTACCCTAACCCTTCGGGCATGAAATACTCCAGTAAGTATTTGTCACTATTGATATATGCTATATCCGGGATACGGGTTACCCTAAACTCTCGGGAATGAAATACTCCAATAATTCTTTGTCATTATTAATAAGGCTATATCCGGGTTAATGGTTACCCTAACCCTTCGAGCATGAAAGACTCCTGTAAGTGTTTGTCATTATTAATATATGCTATAACCGGGATACGGGTTACCCTAACCCTTGGGACATGAAATACTCCAGTAAGTGTTTGTCACTATTAAAATATGATATATATGAGGGATACGGGTTACCCTAACCCTTCGGGAATGAAATACTCCTGTACGTGTTTGTCACTATTAATATATGCTATATCCAGGTTACGGGTTACCCTAACCCTTCGGGCATGAAATACTCCAGTAAGTATTTGTCACTATTAATATATGCTATATCCAGGATACGGGTTACCCTAACTCTTCGGGCATGAAATACTCCAGTATGTGTTTGTCACTATCAATATATGCAATATCCGGGATACGGGTTACCCTCACCCTTCGGGTATGAAATACTTCAGTAACTGTTTGTCACTATTGATATATGCTATATCCGGGATACGGGTTACCCTAAACTCTCGGGAATGAAATACTCCAATAATTGTTTGTCATTATTAATATGTGCTATATCCGGGTTAATGGTTACCCTAACCCTTCGAGCATGAAAGACTCCTGTAAGTGTTTGTCATTATTAATATATGCTATAACCGGGATACGGGTTACCCTAACCCTTGGGACATGGAATACTCCAGTAAGTGTTTTTCACTATTAAAATATGATATGTATGAGGGATACGGGTTACCCTAACCCTTCGGGAATGAAATACTCCTGTACGTGTTTGTCACTATTAATATATGCGATATCCAGGTTACGGGTTACCCTAACCCTTCGGGCATGAAATACTCCAGTAAGCGTTTGTTACTATTAATTTCTGCTATATCCGGGATACAGGTTACCCTAACCTTTCGGGAATGACATACTCCTGTAAGTGTTTGTCACTATTAATATATGCTATATCTGAGATATGGGTTACCCTAAACCTTCGGGAATGAAATACTCCTTTACGTGTCTGTCAATATCAATATATGCTATATCCAGGTTACGGGTTACCCTAACCCTTCGGGCATGAAATGCTCCAGTAAGTGTTTGTCACTATTAATTTCTGCTATATAAGTAATAAGGTTTAGCCTAACCCTTGGGGCATGAAATACTCCAGTACGTGTTTGCCACTAATAATCTATGCTATATCCGGGATACGGGTTACCCTAACCCCTCGGGCATGAAATACTCCAGTAAGTGTATGTCACTATTCATAAATACTATATCCGGGAAACGGGTTACCGTAACCCTTCGGGCCTAAAATACTCCAGTAAGTATTTGTCACTATTAATATATGCTATATCCAGGATACGGGTTCCCCTAACTCTTCGGGCATGAAATACTCCAGTATGTGTTTGTCACTATCAATATATGCAATATCCGGGATACGGGTTACCCTAAACTCTCGGGAATGAAATACTCCAATAATTGTTTGTCATTATTAATATGTGTTATATCCGGGTTAATGGTTACCCTAACCCTTCGGGCATGAAAGACTCCTGTAAGTGTTTGTCATTATTAATATATGCTATAACCGGGATACGGGTTCCCCTAACCCTTCGGGAATGAAATACTCCTGTACGTGTTTGTCACTATTAATATATGCGATATCCAGGTTACGGGTTACCCTAACCCTTCGGGCATGAAATACTCCAGTAAGCGTTTGCTACTATTAATTTCTGCTATATCCGGGATACAGGTTACCCTAACCTTTCGGGAATGACATACTCCTGTAAGTGTTTGTCACTATTAATATATGCTATATCTGAGATATGGGTTACCCTAAACCTTCGGGAATGAAATACTCCTGTACGTGTTTGTCACTATCAACATATGCTATATCCAGGTTACGGGTTACCCTAACCCTTCGGGCATGAAATGCTCCAGTAAGTGTTTGTCACTATTAATTTCTGCTATATCCGGGATACGGGTTACCCAAACCCCTCGGGCATGAAATACTCCAGTAAGTGTTTGTCAATATTCATAAATGCTATATCCGGGAAACGGGTTACCGTAACCCTTCGGCCTTAAATACTCCAGTAAGTATTTGTCACTATTAATATATGCTATATCCAGGATACGGGTTCCCCTAACTCTTCGGGCATGAAATACTCCAGTATGTGTTTGTCACTATCAATATATGCAATATCCGAGATACGGGTTACCCTAACCCTTCGGGTATGAAATACTCCAATAACTGTTTGTCACTGTTGATATATGCTATATCCGGGATACGGGTTACCCTAAACCCTCAGGAATGAAATACTCCAGTAAGTGTTTGTCACTATTAATAAAAGCTATATCCGGGAAACGGGTTACCGTAACCCTTCGTGCCTTAAATTCTCCAGTAAGTATTTGACACTATTAATATATGCTATATCCAGGATATGGGTTACCCTAACTCTTCGGGCATGAAATACTCCAGTATGTGTTTGTCACCATCAATATATGCAATATCCGGGATACGGGTTACCCTAACCCTTCTGGTATGAAATACTCCAGTAACTGTTTGTCACTATTGATATATGCTATATCCGGGATACGGGTTACCCTAAACTCTCGGGAATGAAATACTCCATAAATTGTTGGTCATTATTAATATGTGCTATATCCGGGTTAATGGTTACCCTAACCCTTCGGGCATGAAAGACTCCTGTGTTTGTCATTATTAATATATGCTATATCCGGGATACGGGTTACCCTAACCCCTCGGGCATGAAATACTCCAGTAAGTGTTTGTAACTATTCATCAATGCTATATCCGGGAAACGAGTTACCGTAACCCTTTGGGCCTTAAATACTCCAGTAAGTATTTGTCACTATTAATATATGCTATATCCAGGATACGGGTTTCCCTAACTCTTCGGGCATGACATACTCCTGTATGTGTTTGTCACTATCAATATATGCAATATCCGGGATAGGGGTTACCCTCACCCTTCGGGCATGAAATACTCCAGTTAATGTTTGTCACTATCAATATATGCAATATCCGGGATACGGGTTACCCTAACCCTTCGACCATGAAATTCTCCAGTAAGTGTTTTCACTATTGATATATGCTATATCCGGGATACGGGTTACACTAAGCCTTTAGTCTTGAAATACTCCAGTAAGTCTTTGTCACTATTAATATATGGTGAATGCGGGATACGGGTTACCCTAACCCTTCGAACCTGAAATACTCAAGTAAGTGATTGTTACTGAAATATTCCAGTAAGTGTTAGAATAAATTATTCCAGAATTATGTCTATGATTAGTCAGTAACAAGCACTGGTTATTTCGCAGGTCTGTTTTGCTACCGTGCACATTGCGCTTTGCTGTCGCTAGTTAATACTGCCCGTAACACCTGCTACTGCGCAGGTCAATGTGTTACTCTGCGACTACTAATTCCTTAATCGCCTATTGCAAAGCTTGTTGCAGGCCTATCCGGGCGACCTATGGCTACAAAGACTTGCACTGAAACGATAGCAGCAAAAGTTTCGATCGCAATAGATAGCCTCCATGGGTTCTCGCAAGCGCGCAAATCTGATTTGCTACCGCGCACATTGCGCATTGCAATCGCAGCTAAATATGGTCGATGGCACTTGCTACCGCGCAAATCTATTTGCTACTTTGCGACAGTTAATTGCTACCGGGCATATTGGTCTGAGTGGTCTAGTCCGAGCGACCTCTGGCAGCAAAGACTTGCACTACGTCAACAATAGCAGATTTTGCGATTGCAAATTCATAGTCCACATAGTAGCAGGCAACAACAACTTCCTACCGCGCAGGTCTGTTTGCTACCGCGCACATTGCGCATTGCGTTTGCAGCTGAATATGACCCATGGCATTTGCTACCGCGCAGATCTGTTTGCTACTTTGCGACAGTTAATTGCTACCGCGCATATTGCTTTGAGTGGTCTTGTCCGAGCGACCTCTGACAGTAAAGACTTGCATTACGTTAACAGTAGCAGATTTTGCGATCGCAAAGACATAGTCCCCATGCATAGGAGCTGACAGCAACTTGCCACCGCGCAGGTCTGTTTGCTACCGCGCACATTGCGCATTGCCAGCTGAATATGACCCATTGCATTTGCTACCGCGCAGATCTGTTTGCTACTTTGCGACAGTTAATTGCTACCGCGCATATTGCTTTGAGGGGTCTTGTCCGAGCGACCTCTGACAGTTAAGACTTGCACTACGTTAACAGTAACAGATTTTGCGATCGCAAAGACATAGTCCCCATGCATAGGAGCTGACAGCAACTTGCTACCGCGCAGGTCTGTTTGCTACCGCGCACATTGCGCATTGCCAACTGAATATGACCCATGGCATTTGCTACCGCGCAGATCTGTTTGCTACTTTGCGACAGTTAATTGCTACCGCGCATATTGTTTTGAGTGGTCGTGTCCGAGCGACCTCTGACAGTAAAGACTTGCACTACGTTAAGAATGTCCGACAGTTCGTACCTCTGCCAGTTCGTACCTCCACCAGTTCGTACCTCCGCCAGTTCGTACCTTGACACTTCGTACCTCTACTACTTCGTACCTCTGCCACTTCGTACCTATCTCTACCTATATCCTCAACAGAGGTTAACTAGAAATCAAAGTAACACTTACGAATGACTGGTAAAGTGTATTTTCATGTAACCAATAATAATTTTACCTACTTTAATGTAGTACTCTGTCTGTCTGTCTCACTTCTTTCTCTCTCTCTCTCTCTCTCTCTCTCTCTCTCTCACACACACACACACACGATCGATGCAATGAAACGAACAATATTCACGTGTATGGCTATATTAAAGATTTATTTTATTTTTATATTTTTAAGTCATTAGGTACTTGAGTCTCAGGACCTATGCACAGTAGTCATTTGTATTCATAATGACTGCAGACGGGATCTGGATTGATAATTTCTACCATAACGTGAACAAATAGTGATATATATATATATATATATATATATATATATATATATATATATATATATATATATATACAGCGTTCATTATGAGGCCATCCGCCGAGTATGTAGTACCTAGTGTCAAAGACTATCGATCAATTCTCTGGCCCATGTAATTTGCCACCCACTAAACTTTCAGGCTTAAACGTATACACTATGTTTCCATAAATTAATATCACAAAGATAAATAATACTGTATCTAAAGAACGTTTCCATAAACGCCTGGGCGAACCAAGGCCGTCCTAACATTATTATGGACCCCGGGCGAGGCAATAGGTCCCGCCCCTCGTTCAACCCCCCCCCCCCCCCCGACTACTTATGCATGATTGTAACCTTCTATATCGTACTTAGTAGAAACGGTAAGACGGTCAACGCTGTGCAACAACTCAAATTTTATAATGTAAAAACACAACCCGTTTTCAAGAGATCTACGCATAAAATCTTTATTTGTTCATGTTACAGAAGAGAATGTACAGAATCGTTAAGTGTCTAGTATATAAACGTTAATAAATTACTACCAACACGAATCGATTATTGATAAAGGATTAATAGTGCTTGTCTGGTATAAGTAACATTCTTGGTCAAGTTCGATTCTTGGTCAAGCTAACTTGTCTATCCCTATCCAATAAAGCGCGCCTCAAGCTGCGGTCATGCTGCGTCAAGCAATTTTCGAGCAAATAATTTATATACGCCCATGCAGTGTCTGCTGTTAATAGAAATATATAACTAAGCTCTAACTATTTGTACATAATAACACATTACAACTGTAACAAGTAGAGCATATGCAAATGCATGAAGCACATCATCTCGTATAAATATAAAGATCTGATCGAACTCACGCACACATACATTTATATATTTATTAGTGATAGGAATTGGTTTTAAATCATAATCGGTCTGATGATCGATTATTTTATTCACTTTCTATATAACCTTGAAATCTTCTGTTTACTAGTACCTAAAATATTACCCCAGTAAACATTGTTACAGTATTCCTAACGAAACAAAACCATCAATCCACCCGTATATGCAAGGTCGACTTGTAGTTGCTCAACTTTTCGTTTTGATTCTGTTCGTTAGGATTCTCTGTCAGGATTGGATTCTTTGCATGAGCATATAAAAACGTTTTTAGTCGATTTTGCAAAAAAAAAAAACAATCAATTAAATCGATTTTAAGATAAAACGACCAACCATCGATTTAATCGATTAATCGGCACACCACTAATATATATATATATATATATATATATATATGTATGCATATGTGCGTAGTTTTAAATACTTAAAATACAGATGCCTTATACTCATAGTGTTATTGTTATATCAGCTTTATGTGACAAGCATATGAAGTCAACGGCTCAATTGCGTGTATTTGGTAATTACTTGGGCCTATACACTTTTTTTTCGTTTCGTTACTGTTTACTCGGCTAACTATGTCCTCGTTTTGAAGGGGATATGTCGTGTTCCGATGTATCAATCCGCTTGTGTGCGTGGTCCTCGCTTGCTCTTTATTGTACGGGTTATTTCATTTTAGGTTTTCAATGATAATTGTGGGGTTTAGTAATATAACATGTAGCTTTAGCAAATGAAATCGGCAAATGATAACATTGAAAGCAGAAATAAAGATATCCAACTATGGCAGGTTTCATATACAGTCCGCCTTTGAAACCAAATACGTGTGTATGTGTGTATGTAAACTAGGTTTCAAAGTAATTTGAACAATGTTTTTTTTCTGTTTGTTTCGCGTTAGGATTTTCCCAAAAGGAACATGAAAATTGTCAGTATACCAGTGCTCTCTTGATTATCTGACCAGATGGGTTGTTGCCTTACTCGATAGATCGTCAATGGCAACGGAGGGTCGATCGTTTTGGGATCGAATTACATCTTAATTGTGTTAAATGGAACAGGATGGCATGTAACGTATACGATGACTGGCATTAATGATAAACAGGCCTGGTTTTATTTATCACCGAACACTGCATTACATGCCTAATGGGGTTTTAATGAGTGAACGGTTCTGTATCTGCTGTGTGGCCAAAGAGGCCCCGAAAGAATTACAAATGAGTGAAAATCGCTTGAACTTCCAGCATCTTACTGTCATTAAACAGCTTATTTCTCAACATTATTGCTTCTTCAGTATATTGCGTTTGGAAAATAAAATAATTATATTTTGCGAATAAAATGAAAAGAAAATTGTTCATGTATATATTTAAAACAACCCTGCACAGAAACAAATTACAAAAAAAATAATATTAATAATAAGACATTACGTAAGAAATAAGCTGCAAGTTACATGACACGTTATATTGTTAGTTATAATACGGAACGGAAATAGGCTGAGCATAACTAGACAATGAAAAGCTAAGGCTACTGCATGTGGAAAGGTACGGCAGAATGGCCGTTACAAGCTCTGTCATGTTTTATACCATATACATATATATATATATATATATATATATATATATATATATATATATATATATATGTACTTTTGAACCCCGAATTGATAACCAGTTATATATGTGTATACAAAAATAAATTTATATTCAATATACACAGTGTTTTGTCTTATCTTATATTTATCTTATTTGTGCTTAAAGTGACTAACATTTCAGACTACAAGCTGTAAAAAGGCCCTATAAAATAAAAACAGACCAAAATTATGAATGAAAAGAAAAAGCAGAATACTACTCCCTCACAAAGGCTACTTATTCCGACTCCGACTCCCCATCCCTACTGCATGTGGAAAGGTACGGCAGTATGGCCGTTACAAGCTCTGTCATGTTTTATACCCTATATATATATACATATATATATGTACTTTTGAACCTCGAATTGATAACCAGTTAGATATGTATATACAGATATAAATTTATATTCGATATACACAGTGTTTTGTCTTATCTTATATTTATCTTATTTGTGCTTAAAGTGACAAACATTTCAGACTACAAGCTGTAAATAGGCCCTATAAAATAAAATTAAAGTAACAGACCAAATATATGAATGAAAGGAAAAAGCAGAATACTACTCCCTCACAAAGGCAACTTATTCCACCTCCTCCTCATCCCTACTTACATAGCCGCAGCCCCCCCCCCCCCCCCCCCCCCCCCCCATGATGACACAAAACACGTATAACAAACTACAACACACCCAATACGAACACAACCTCCCTCTTTCTCTCTGTCTCACACACATGCACATATTCTTACACACACACATATATAAATATATATAAAATTATTTATTTACACGGATTGTACAAATAGTTATTATAATTAATCGCGACATTGTCCGTGGCTTAGACGTGGGATATAATACATGCATATATGCATGGTCAAAGGGTTCATATGATAACTCCACGGTCTGTCCCATCAAATTTAAAGGTTTGCTCAATGACTCTTGGGTCCAAAACATAGAGAGAGATCCAAACAGAAACAAAAAACACCCTGAACGCGTTCATCATGATAAATTAATATTTTGAATTAATTTCTTTCATGTGTAACTTATAATTCTTAAAAAAAAACATAATAAATAAACTACACAACAAAATCCTCTTCTGCCATTTTTTTGCATAAATACGACATAAACATTATTTTATTATACTATTTATGAATACGTTTCTGAGTGCATAATCTCAACAAGTATGTAAATATAAGTAGTGTTTAAATTTCGTAATTTTGCCATATTTTCTGTGTGAGTAAACTGGTCTGAATGTACTTTATTGTAGTCATTATATTTATTATGTTAGTATACTTTATAAAATGTATGTATATTTATCCAAGAAAACATTGTTCTTTCTTGTAAATTTATACAATGAGAATATCGATATACGTACCGCAACACTCTTCAACTGTTATCGCGATATATTGCAGTACGAGAATGACAGGCGATACCCAGCCCTATACATCGTTTAATATAATATTAAGAAGTTCTTAATTCGTGTCAGGATCTCGCGATAACATCAACTTAAAATAAGTTTTTTTTTTCCTTATAAGTCCAACTTTATAGGATCGACCTACACATAATATATGTAAATAATGATTAACCTATACATACACTATATATATATATATATATAACCAAACACACTTAATGAATGTCACATCAATAATATTAGATATCAGAGCGTGTATAATCTGAAAGTCCTTGACCCAATTACTGTCGAATTATGTAATCCTGTACAACAAAGTATGCTGCATGAGCATGCTGGCCCAATGCTGGACCGAATGTGCTGACATGCTGTTAAGATAAAGTGTGACACTGATGTATTGGTATATCGTAAAAAGTCCATTAGGGGCGACTGGTACACGTATAGTGCTAATTATTTAAAAGTCTTGCGTACATGTGTTCAGTAAGTGTCTCGTGATACACAGGACTGTAAGGTATATAATGCGACTGCAAATCCCTCTGTCATGGTCACGACATATGTACTAACCATGAGTCACAGGCCTTCGAGGAAACCGGTCAGAAATGTCAGCGGTCCTTGTGTTGTTTGCAACAAGACGGTATCACCTCGCCAAGAAGCATTTCAGTGCGATGGATGCAACCTTTGGCAACACAGAATTTGCGGGACTGGTAGGTCAACATTCATTTTTTTCTATCATGTCCGATAATATTGGTTAACATCGGCTTTATTTTAGCACAGCAATAAAATGGCATTTTGAATGATGATATACGCTGTATTATTTGCTATAGCGAAATGTTAATTTTAGAGACGGCATTACTTTAATGCATATATTGAACAGAAAACTAAGGGTCAATACGTTTTATTTTATTATATTATATTATATCGCATTATAATATATTTTAGTACATTATTTATATTGTATTAGATTATATTATATTGTGAACTATACAATGTACTAAATTTGTATTTAACTAGTAATTATAATTAGGAATAATATAAATTATATAATAAGGAATGGCTGTAAATTCTACACTGTTAACATAGCATAAATCACAAAACTGTGAAAGCCACGTTCTCAATTTCAAATTTGACATGCCATTAGATTTATAAAAGTTTTCACACCTAACCTGTAACTATTTCACTTTAACCTTATTTCTTCTAAATTATCACTAAAATCCACGCTGGTCTTTTCTTTAAAATTTAAATACATATTTTCGAAAATTATGTCTATAGTTCTAAGGCTATATGCATCAGCCACTATAAGATTTGTTTTATTATAAAAGAAGGTATAAGTTAAATTAAAACTTGACAAAATAAATTCCAGGACAACTTGTTAATGCCTCAATTTCTTTTTGATGGCACTTTTATGTCATCTTTATTTTCTATACACGTTATGATTTCGACGAACAGATTCTTATTTTTTTAAATGTCATCGGCATTTCAGCCATTATTAAACTAGAAGGTGAGGGCATATTTAAATAAACTGCTCACAGATTAAGTAACCTTAAGGCCCTTAGTGCATTTGAAGGGTGGGGAGGTAAAGAAGCTGCTATTATCAATTAGGCATGATTCATCTAGGGGCCCCCTGCTGATTGGGTAGGCCAGCAGGGCGTTGTGCTACTTGTTTCTCAGGTCTACTGACCAGTAATGCTAAATACATACCAATAAAACGCTTCATGCATTCCCTTATTTGCTTCTATCTTATGAGGCAGATAAATCTTAAATCTTTAGATGCAGAAAAATATATGAATGTTTGGACGGCCCTGCAAAATGTTCGTATTTTTTAGTTTTTTTTCTTACGACAGTTGATTCAGTTTTGGATAATTTTTAATTAAAAATGCTTTATTTCTTATACATGTCATGTATTAGAATAATACAGCCGGAGACATACTCCATCATGAGCCATAGGATTTTATACGGGGAAATACTGACTTCAGTCGTCAAAATGTCATTATATCTGACACCTTAATCTGCAGAATTAAATGAAGATTCTGTCAGTTGTCTAAAGCAGTATATACTTAATTTAATTAAATTATACCAGACCATTAATAGCATTCAATTGATTAAGTCGGTGGTTTCTCTTTTCCTGCATGGTGTCAATACCTGAAATGGAATGAAATGATCCAGTTAAAACAAATTGCAGTATGACTGAATAATAGTGGAAAGAACCTATCGTTTTCCTATCAGCTTTCCCGCTCTCTGTTAGTCATATTATATAAGAGTAATATCTCTTTGATTCTCCTTATAATGAGTATCCATCTATCTATCTATCTATCTATCTATATATATATATATATATATATATATATATATATATATATATATATATATATATACATACATACATAGTTGAACCCACAAATAATATGACAACCCTGGGAGCAGAGTGGTTCTAGTTTGGAGGTGGTCATATCTGTAAAATTCTAACCTTGGTCGAATTTCCCGGCTTGCATATAACACGCCGTTGTTTAATGTGTTTCAGTGCATTTCTTAGGCCTATTTGTGGATCACGACTATATATTTTACTTTGCGGATGGCCGTAATTATATGAATGTTTGTGGTGTGTATAGTTGAAAAGAAAACTGTTTAAAATATCAATTCATAAATAAAAAAATATACATGGATATATGGATAACAAGTGTTATAAATGATTGAAATTGAATTTAGGAATCGATCGAGACTTCCATCGGAAACTCAACAGAGGAGAGGAGGTACTGTTAGACTGGCGTTGCCGAAACTGTCCTCTTCCATTTTTAACTACGACTTCACAAGATGATGCGAACAGAGATGGTTATGGAGATATATCAGCCATCGAATGGACACAAGTTCATGGTGATGAAAAACAAACGGAACAAGATAATGTTTCCCGTTCCGAACGTTCAGAGTAAGTTATAATAGGCGTATACTATATGGTTTATTCTAAAGCTGTTACTTCTTTGTGTATAAGTTATTATATTTTTATATAATATAATATTATATTATATATTATATTGTTGTGGAATTTCGCCAACACGATTATTTTTTACATATTAAATCTAAAATATTTGGACGACATGCTCAGTTATATAATGTATTGTTACGGGGTGACATGAAAGCGGACCGAACTGATTATAATAACTGACAGCGAAGCTTGCTTTGCTAGCGGCTTGTACGCCACCTACCTGGGTTCGACTCCCGCATCGTGAATGTTGTTTGCATCAATCTTGAGAGAAAGAGAGAGAGAGAGAGACAGCGAGAGAGAGAGAGAGAGAGATTTTTTTAATTTTTTTTTAAATTTAATATATACAAAAGAAGTAAATTAAGCATTTTATGTATGTTGTAAGCATGTCAGTCTTTGTAGTGTATCATTTTTTTTCGATACAAAATAGTTAATTAGCTCAGCTGACTATAAGTCATCTGAGCTATAGTCGTGGTCCTTTGTCCGTCGTCTGTCCGTCCGACCTTTAACAGGGCACATTTTAAAACCATTCCATTAGATGTCCCCAAAATCTCCTACCATACCGAAAATTGGGTCATTAGGGCTTCGTTCCTTCGAGATATTAAGGAAAAACCTCCGTTTTCCATAAAAAAAGCCATTGTTACACTTCAAGGCTGCCTAATATCAAAACCACTGATCTGTTTTTGATCATATTTAGTATTCATATTCTTCCATACATTTTCTATGAACATATAAAAAATAAGGTCAGTATTTGGTATTATTTTGAAGTTATGGGCCCAAATATAATGCAATTTTTAAAAAATCAGGAAATATATTTACTCACCTAACATGAGAATTGCTGAAGCATGAGACTTTTTTCAGGAATATAACTTTATATAATCAAGATTCAATTGTTTACCCAAATTAGATCTGAATTTTGCAAATTTTTCAAGATATTAGCATAAATGAAAAATCAATACCTTAAATTTTGTTCAAGTTTGGCAATGGCACGTTTTTTCCCTGTAAGCACTGTTGATTTAATTTTCACAGCATATATACATAATGATTTAATCTTTTTAAATCTGAAATTTCAAAGGAATTGATTGAAAATAGTAGCTTTTATTCAAGTTTTCATACACCATGTCAAGTGTTGTTTACATCTAGCCCACCTAGTAACACAGCCTTCACTTGCATTATGTAACCCACCCCAGGCAGCTTGCCTTGGCTCAGCTTGGCCACTACTAGCAGGCTTCCCCTCTGCCCTGCACTCCCCCCCCCCCCTAGATGGTGCATTAACTATAGATGAATGTTATAATTTTCTGTATTTTATTTTTTCTTGGCTATGCTACATTTTAGATTTTGTATTGTACCACCAGGGTTACAATGATTAAAGTGCACATTTAATTGTGTCCACAGTGGTGTATTGCTATGAAAATGTGGATGTTTATCAGATAAGTAATTCCTTACTTCAGAAGAGTAAAAACTTCACCAGGTGTGAAATTGACTATTAATTCCAGTAATAAATTATAGCTGAGATAGTAATTAGCACAATGATATTGTTTGTCCCTCATTCAACCAACAGTGTGTATATTTTATTTGAAAAGATGTTTTATTTTATCAAATTTACCGAATCTTTTATTTTATTTCAGTGAATAAAATTAAGCATGTACTGAAAACTCCAATGTGCAAAACTTTTAAATAGTGATTCAAGGAAAAATCTTGTAGATGTCATGTTTAAATTCAGTTTAAACATTTGTGATTTAAAAATAATGAAATATATGTGTATGCATAATATGACCCAATATGAGCTACACTCTGGATATATTATGATTGCAACTTAGAATTCTAATATTTTAACTTATATTTTAATTTTTTTTAATTACAAATTTATAAAACTTGTAAATAAAAAAAATGAATCAGATAAAAACTATTAATGGAAATAGTGGATATGCTAAAAAAATAGGCTTATATTATATGCATTATTCCCTTGATAAAGGTATTAGTCCATTCTGTCCACTTGCCTGTCCGTCTGTAAATTTTTCATATGCATCACAGTATCTCCAAACTTTTACTATTTTTCTACATGACAGTCTTGTTAGAGTATTAGTTTGCAACCATATATTTAGAATTTTAATATAACCAAGTAGGAGGGCCCCTTTCATCTTAGGTTCTCATATGCTTATATAAATGAAAAACATTACAATACAATATTTTGCATATTTTGGATTTGCAAAAATTTCAAACTTCAGCTGAGCGCCGTGACCCATGGGTCCATAGTTTGCAACCATATATTTAGAATTTTAATATAACCAAGTAGGAGGGTCCCTTTCCTCTTAGGTTCTCATATGCTTATATAAATGAAAAACATTACAATGCAATATTTTGCATATTTTGCATTTGCAAAAATTTCAAACTTCAGCTGAGCGCCCTGACCCATAGGTCCCTTGTTTCATATTGGAGATACTTTCATCAATGCAACTTGCATTAATGTCACTGTGGGTACGAAGTCGCAGGGGTACGAAGTGGAGAGGGTACGAAGTAGTAAAGGTACGAACTTGTAGGGGTACGAAGTTGTAAGGTACGAAGTGGAAATGGTACGAAGTAACCTGCTTCCCTACGTTAACAGTAGCAGATTGTGCGATCGCAAAGACATATTCCCCATGCATAGGAGCTGACAGCAACTTGCTACCGCGCAGGTCTGTTTGCTACCGCGCACATTGCGCATTGCGATCGCAGCTTAATATGAATCATGGCCTTTGCTATGCGCAGATCTGTTTGCTACTTTGCGACAATTAATTGCTTCCGCGGATAATGCTTTGAGTGGTCCTGTCCGAGCTGACAGCAACTTGCTACCGCGCAGGTCTGTTTGCTACCGCGCACTTTGCGCATTGCGAACACAGCTTAATATGACTCATGACATTTGCTACTGTGCAGATCTGTTTGCTACTTTGCGACAATTAATTGCTACCGCGCATATCGCTTTGAGTGGTCTTGTCGGAGCGACCTCTGGCAGCAAAGACTTGCACTACGTCAACAGAAGCAGATTTTGCAACCATAGCCGCCATGATAGCAATGACAGCCACTTGCTAGTGCGCAGGTCTGACTTGCTACCGCCCACTTTGCACATATGAGGCGGTCTGTGCATAGGCCACATGGGAAGCAATGACAGCCATTTGCTACCGCGCAGTTCTGATTTGCTACCGCGCAGTTTGCGCGTACGAGCCGGTCTGTGTTTGATGGTAGCAAGACCATTGGCAGCTCATTGCGCGATGTGGCAAGCAATGCGCAAGGGTAGCAAATGCTACTGTGCGACTGCTATTTGCTACCGCGCACTTTGCGCTCAATAGCCTTTGAACGCATAATAGTAGCAAGATGAGTGGATGCTGAGAGCGCGTTGTGCCGGGCTATGCGCAATGGTAGCAAAGAATCCAATAGATTAGTCTGAAAAACCGACAGTTCCCCGCATATAGGCAATGTTCATGGTGTTAAGGGTCTTACTATACTTAGATTGTCTACTAAGCTGCAGCCCAGTTGTAAAAAATCAGGCCTGTACCTGCCATCCCTCTTATCTATATTTGGAATGACCCATAAATAGGCCATCTTATTGTAAAGACGGCTGGCCCTGAGTGCTGGGCGCAAAGATAGCCACTCTTCTGCTTGTCCTTGAATGATGCAGACGTGGGCCACTGGCTCAAACGAGGACTGGCTGTATAACTTAAAAAATACGAAAAACTGTGCCATGGGGCTACCAGTGTGTAAAGAATGACAAAAGTGTTGTGTTGAATGATTCGCCCTGAGGTAGGCCTACATTGTGAGAAAATGTACTAAAGTATTGTACTTATTGACAAAGGTATGTGCCACTATTGTTTTGATGTACATGAAATGTAGAAACTGTTGAAAATTTTACTTTGAGTGTATCTGTTAATAGTAAAGGGCCAGGTAAGGCAGCATGAACTAATTGTAAAGAGACAGAGCAGAGTGCTAATTAAGTTAATATAAATGTTTGGGTTTAATGGTTGTCATGTCAAGTAAGCGTTGATATGTATGTATGTATTTATATATATATATATATATATATATATATATATATATATTGTAAGGCTCTTAAATTCCAATTTTTCGCAGTGCAGAACTTTTATAATTGTTATGTTTAAAAGGAGACAGGCAATCGCTCATTGATTAATATTCTGATTAAATGCTACACACACACACAAATATATATATATATATATATTAATATTATATATATTATATATATATAATATTATATATATAATATATATATTATATATATTATAATATATATTATATATTGAATAAGCCAAACATTTCCGCATTAAAGGGTACCCTTTCAAGTTAATCCTACAAAATTTTAAAAAAGTTTGTAATATTAAACGAAACAGCCTCCTCAGTTACAAAGGAAAAGACATAAATTCACGCATCCCCATGATCCAGGAATTTCACCCGGCCATCATCTCTATCAACAAAAATATACAAAAATGCTGGAATAACTTTAATTCAAATCCCGCTACAAATTATCTTTTCTCCACGCCTTCCGTTGCCGCTTACAGACAACCTCCCAACCTCAAACGCATGCTTGTCCACTCGAAACTACACAAACAGAACAGGGAGGGTCAAATGCGGTGACCGCCGCTGTGAGATTTGCGATATTTAAACACCAAACCCACATTTCAGTCCCCAGGATCTCACATAACCCTCAGGCCAGGCCCTTTTTCTTGCAATTCCTCAAATGTCATTTACTCCATTACTTTTAAAAAATGCCCCAATGGGGAGGGAAATTATATGGGAGAAACCGGCACCAAATTCAGGCTCAGAATGAACAACCACAAAAAAACCATCCGCGACAACACTCCCGGATTCCCCGTGGCCGCACATTTCAACAAATCAGACCATTCTCTTCGAGATTTAACATGCACCATCATTAAAGGCAACTTTCCCTCCAGCAAAGACAGATTCACATCAGAACAAAGGCACATTCATACACTACGTACGCACATAAAAGGATTAAACAAAGACTTGGCTTTTCTCTGTAAATACCCGGCACTCAGCACATACTTTTCCCCTCGAGACTAACCCCTCCCTGTCTTTGGCAGCCCTGTTTTCATGTGGACATACACAGGCCAGTCCTTACAAGACATCAGATTGATTAATGGATATAGCTGGCAAGCCAGCCCCGTTGACCTGGCGAAGGGTCACACTATCAGCTTTGTTTAAAGTTAGTCACTCGCTCCGACGAAGGCTACAGGGGTAGCTGAAAATTTAGCAACAATCTGTACATGTTATCCAAATAATATGATTGTTTGAAATGTTGGCGTTGATGTCTCTCTTCTTTTTGTGTTCATTGACTGTCTTAAGCCAGCACCCGGAGAATTCAGAAATGTATATATATATATATATATATATATATATATATATATATATATATATATGTATAGATGCAGTGAGACCCTTTAGTTAAAAGTTGACATAAAAACAGGACAAACAGAGCAAAATATTGTTATATCAATATGTCCCATTATTAATCCATATTACAATCATTAAAATAAATAAATGTCAAAGTAAGCATTTAATATAGTCTAAAGATAATAATATTATTCTTCATTTTTGTATTTATTTGTAAGACCTATTAGCCTGGTAAGCAAATAAGCCTCAAATTAATAATTATACAGATTTTTCTTTAAAAACACATCTAAGGAAACTACTAAGAGTGTGTGCACTGGAATCTGAATAATTATGTGTGTGTGTGTGTGTGATATGGGGTTCGATGACAACACCTTAATTGGTATGACTCATTTTATTACGACAATTTGAGTATGAACAAAAATGAAAACCACTTTCATGGGTTCTTCCCTGCGATAATAATCACAGACGATCACCACTTGTTCCTATATGAACCTGGCTTTACTGTTTCGGTGGTACATAGCTTGCAGCTCACAAGTCTGTGTCGGTGCTCTCAATCGAAAGTATTAGTAGTAGTTTGATTGCTTGTTTGTCACTCTTCCTTCCTTCCGTTGACATAAATATTAAGTATACCAAGTGAAGCGGCTTGAATGCCGAAGTGTGAAACTTGAATTCATTTATAACTTAGCTGAAATTGACTAACTATTTGTATCTACTGAAACGGCTTCACATTTATGAATTTAGCATCACTACAGCCTGAAGATTCGCGCACTGGGATCCGTTACATTCTCCTTATAAACAGGGTAAAAGGAACTTATTAACGGAACAACCAATAGAAAACCGAATTTTTTATAAGAAAGCCACGTACCCCAAAAGTATCCCTGACTATATATGAATAAATTAATATTTAGCATCTCAGTCCAGGGTTTTTCGACCTGTTGGTTGTCATGACCTTGCAACATCTGGAAGTGTAATTGTTTGTCTGAACCGTTTAACACTATAGTGCAAGAGGACACTGGGTAACGACAAACTAATGAGCCTGATGCTCGACCACATGTTCCAGCAATAAAACTCTCATGTATCAGACGTGGTCAACACGCTGGATGCGACAAGCTGACCTTGGTAAGGTCATGTGCTACATATTACCAAATGTCATCTGGGTTTGTTTACAACACGGACATGGGAAAAAGAGCGACCTTGTCACACTCGCCACCCTCAATGTTTGTCACGTCCTCGGACAAACAAGAATAAAATAACCAACATTGAATTAACATTTATACAATATCCAAAAACATATAAGGTACACATGAGACTACAGTGATCAGTCGTATCCATACAAGAACTATCCTATACAAATGAACATGTTAAACAGTCGTCTCCCTTTTAAGGATCCTACTGACGGAGAGCGCCTGAAGATCATTTGAGACAGGACGCGGCTCCCTATGGATATTTTGATGTACCCCTTTATTTAACCTAGCGCTACGTCTACAGGCCATCTGGTTTGCCTCCCTCTCCTCAATGTCGGAGTTCAGTGGATGCGGCCACCAGACTCCTCTGAAAGCTCAATATTGTGGATTTGTAAATGTAAGTCATAATCAGAATCTGAATCGCTATCATCAGATATATCAGGGACGGATGTGAATACCGGAGGTACCACGGGTGAGGACCGCCCAATATTATCAGGAACAGAAATTGGTACAGGTCTCAGGTTGGCTCTATTTACCCATTTACCTGGACCAAAACCATCTGCTGGCTCAATTAAATAAACTTCATTATTTTCCTGCTTGTTAACAATTTTATACACACGAGGATCATAAGAATCTTGGTTTTGTTTCTACCAAGCACGCTGGTAAACACGAGTACCCACAGCTAAAGACGATTTGACAGTTACATTTTGATCACCACGGCGTGCCACTGACTGTGGAATGCGCTGGCGCACCAAATCATACGCCACTTGTAAGCGACGCTGATGGAGACTAATCCATTCCTCAGATGTAACTGTAGAAACTTCCTCTGGTCTAGCTGTCAGGTTATCTACTGGAAAACGACAGTCTCTACCAAAAATTAAATAAAATCGAGAGAAACCGGTTATTGCGTGTGGGGTTGAATTATAATAGAAAACGAGCTCATCTAATAGTTCTGGCCACTTACGTTTCTTCTCAGGGGGCAATGACCGCAGGAGGTCATGCATGGTTCTATTGAAACGTTCGCACTGAGCATTACCCTGTGGATGGTATATTGTAGTTCTTGACTTGCTTATTCTGTAGAGATAACATAATTCCTTAATGAGTTTGGACTCGAACTCCCTACCCTGATCAGAATGTATTCTTAACGGAAGGCCAAATCTCGAAAACCAATGTTTCACCAGAACCTTGGCAACCGTGACGGCTCTCTGATCCTTAGTCGGTATTGCCACAGTATATTTAGTGAAAATATCGGTTATCACTAAAACGTTTTCCACTCCACTGGACGATTTCTCTAACAAGGTAAAGTCTATGGCAATAACCTCTAGTGGCTGTGTTGCTGTTAAAGTTCCCATAGGTATATTCACCCTTACCTGTTTTGCAAGTATGCACCTGTTACAGTTATCTAGATACTGTTTGATATCTGCAGCCATACCTGGCCAATAACATCCAGCCCGAATCATACTTTCAGTGCGCTCGCGGCCTTGATGCCCGTGATCATCATGCACACTCTTTAAAATTTCCTCATGCAGAATTTGCGGAAGCAAAACCTGCTTAAGATTCCCAAGTCTAGGATCGCAGACCTTACGATACAAGATCCCTTCTTCCAGAGATAATCGGTTCCTTTGGTTCGTTTCGCCTTATATTTACCGCGGGTTTTACGCCAGTCTGCCAAATTTTTAAGAACCTACCAATAATAGGATCATGTGCCTAAAGCTGCACCATTTGTTTTGGCGACTTACTCGGCAAAAATGTTGTCTGTCCAGGATTTTGTGACGGCTCAGCCATGTTTTCAAAAATTTTAAGCCTAAGGTCAGATGTTAGAGTAGCACTTGCCACCAAACAGGAACACGCTTCCACTACTTCCTCAGGAGATACATCCCAAGGTCGTGACAAGAAATCAGCGTTTGTATTCGATCTGCCAGACCGAAACCTAAAACCAAAATCAAATGAAGTTAGAGCGGATGCCCACCTTTGCTCTAATGCTCCAAGTTTAGTTTTTTTGTCATTCAATAGGTCAAGGGGTTATTGTCTGCGACCACAGTGAATCTACTACCCAGGAGATAATCCCTAATTTTTTCTGTAACTGTCCATTTAAGTGCAAGTAACTCTAATTGCCTTTAGCTGTAGGATTCCATGTTTCTTTTTAACCCCCGGCTTGCGTATGCAATTACCCGTAATACCCCATCTTGTTCTTGGCTAAGTACTGCACCCAACCCCGTATTAGAGGCATCAGTTTCCAAAATAAATGGTAATCGGAAATCAGGGTAGCCAAGAATCGGAGCAGATGTTAACTTCTGTTTCAGGGTAAGAATTGCATTGGTATGCTGTTCATCCCACCACTAATTAAAGGCAATATCTTTACCCGTCCTACTTTGTTTCTTTTTGTCTGACAACAGACCATTTAGGCGATGTAAAGGATCTGCAATTTTTGAGAAACCAGGGACAAACTTGCCATAATATGATGCGAATCCCAGAAAGCTCTTTAATTGTTTTATGTAGTGGGTACGGGCCATTCTGCAATGGCGGCAATTTTGTCAGGGTCTGTTGCGATTCCCTCCCCTGATACCACATGACCTAGAAATTTCACTTCCTGCTGGAAGAAGGCACATTTTTCTAATTTAACCTTCAGGTTATGCTCGGTTAGCCTCGTAAATACCTGATCTAAACGATCGAGATGTTCTTCGACATTCTTGCTGAATACGATAATGTCATCTTAATAGACCAGCAATATTTAGTAAACATCATGTCGAAACACATGCGACATTAAGCGCTGCCAGGTCGCGGGAGAAGTACTGAGTCCGAATGGCATCCGGAGATACTCGTACAATCCCATAGGAGTGGTGAAAGCAGTTTTGTGAATATCACGCTCGTCTACTTCTATTTGGTGATAAGCCGACGTTAAATCTAACGTGGAGAATACCCGCCCCCAAGCTAAGGATTCTAACGACTCATCAATACGCGGGAGAGGAAATGCATCTCTGTGCACTTTAAGAGTTGAGCTGCCGAAAATCCACACACATCCGTATGTCACCGTTTTTCTTCCTCGCAATAACAATTGGGGCAGCAAATTTTGACCTACTTTCTCTGATGACACCCTTGGCCAAAAGGTCATTTAAGTGCTCCTGAAGCCCTTCCTACATGTGTGATGGTACTCGACGGTACGGCTGGCTCACTGGTGTATCATCTACTGTATAAATGCTATGCTTAACAGTAGGTGTGGACTCAAGGTGCTCTCCTTCCTTTGAGAAAATGCTAGCATGTTTTAGGAAAAGTGATTTTGCTTTATCAACATGAACCGGGTCACTCAAATGGGATAAATCAATGTTTTTAATAGCATCGTCCGCTATTTCTGTCCGATCATCTCTTGTTACCTCTACTTGACTGTAAGAAACCACAATATTGTTTGAAGTTATACACTTCAGATCTTATCCACCTACATCCGGATTTGAAGAAAACAGACCTACTGGGGTGCCTAAGTTCAAGGTAATCTCCATGGTGCTTGTATCAAAAACCTGTATGTGAGTGTGACTATGCACTAACTGTACCAGACAGGGTGTCACATAAACACCAGTCTAAACACTGTGCTTTAGAGGCTCAATTAGGACAAGGTCACTGACCTTTGTCCCCTGCACGGGAATCCAGGTTGCGCTCCTCGGGGCCAAAACAGATGCGCACTGACCTGACACACGAAGGAAACCTGTCTTTGGCTTTTCCGGGTCTTTAGCGGTTAGAAAAGAGCTAAACTGAGGTATATGCTGCAAAACATTTGTACCAATTAAACCAGGCACGTCCTTACGTAATGCTTGTATGGCGGATGTATCCCTTACAACTAGAACTCCAACATTTGGAACAATTGTATTAAGAATTTGAACATCAGTGAAGAAAACACCAAGATATGGAATATCTAGCCCGTTTGCCCCAGTCAGCTGAAACCAGTTATTTCCTTGCAATTTATCCGAGCTACCCCCCATAACCTCCGAAAAATATTGTTCACTAACAGTTGTCACCATTGAGCCAGTGTCTATCAAAGAATTTACCAATGTATTTCCAAGTTTTGTCTGAATAATTGGCCGGCCCCTTTTAAGAGACCTACAGATGGACAATCCTGAGTGGTAACAAGATCACTTTTAGTCACGTGACTCCCCACAGTCTTGTTTGTCTCAGCAGTGGGGGAACTTAGTTTCCCTGGTTAAACGGATTACGGGATTCTCCATGATGCAACTGACCTCCTGGGTTTTCACTTCCGGCTTGGAACGGACTCGCCTGAAAATCGGCTGGAGGGGCATCATGCGTTGATGGGTTATAGTTACTTTGGTTACTGGTAGGCTGAACGCGAGTATACTGAGGCGTATACTGAGGAGCGGAGCTACTGGCATTTGAGTTGGGTGTATGTCTTTGAGCTGCTAACCATTTACGGCAATCCCTCTTTATATGACCCTGCTTCTTACAGTAAAGGCATACAATGTTCTGCTTTTGGGAATTTTGCCCATCCTTCCCTATTACTACCTTTAAAAGATCTGCTATTTGTGACTGCTGTGTCTTCTGTAGTTCTAACATTTCTTTCAGCTGCTGACTAAGGCCCGAATCTGATACAGCTGTGTGCACTAGTGCTGTATTGTTAACAGTGTCTACTTGACAGATGGTCAGTTTAGGGGTCGACCTCACACTGATATCTTCCTCTGCCCATAGCAGAGCTTCCTAACGTACAGACTGGAAATTACATTCACTATTTGCCCTGACGTATCCCTTCAAATGTTTTCTGAGATGTTTATCTCTTACCCTCTCAGCGAAACTGTCACGTAACGCCTTATCCTTATCTGGAATGCAGTTACTGTCTACGGCTAATGCTCGATCAATCAATTTCATTAAGGAGTACGCAAACTCCCGTAAACTTTCTCTATCATCCTGTTTCCTGCTAGAGAAACAATCTAATAGCTGTGATATGGAGAGACTCTCAGTGAATGCGCCTGTCAGCCCTTTAAAGACATCGTCAACACGACACGTGTTGTCGTCTAATGTAAAGCAAACCTCTTCCCCAGCATCTCCCTCCAGATGTGACAGAATAAAATCAACAGCAGCCCTGCCCTGTAAATCATGCAGGCGAATGCTGCGCTTCGCATCAATTACCCATTCCTTAATTTCCCTCGGATCCCCACTAAAATTGCGTAATTTCTGTGATGAATGTACAACTTTGGCTATAAAATCTTTAGGCTTGGTCTCAAAATCGGCCCTAAGATTTTCAACTTTCTCATTAACCTCCTTGACTGTTGCCATTATGTTTATAGTTTACAATATACATTCAAAACACAAGTACAAATCAGTAAGAATAGCACCAGATAAAATATCATAAATTCCTGAATAAATTCCTCACTTTAACAGTGAGCGCTAAGTTCAGCTAGCCCACATAACCTATAGTATCACAACTGTCACTTAATAAAATTCAATATGAACAAGAAATGCTTAAGTACTCAAATTACAAAACATATCAATATTAAACTAGTAAAATCTGGTCAGATGATATTACATTAATACAGACAGAAGAATAACATCATACATGCACAAAAGGTTATTGATATCACCTACTGTCATAGTAGGTTTAACATTCAATTACAGAGTCCATCAATTTAGATTATTTTTCCTACTTTGAAGGTGCGTCGGTCGCGATCTTCTGGAGAATCGTTGTGTCTTCTCCTTCCTCTACTTGGACGAATCAGATCCAATCCCACTTCTGACACCAAATTTGTGATGAGGTTCGATGACAACACCTTCATTGGTTTGACTCATTTTATTACGACAACTTGAGTATGAAAAAAACCCACTTTCATGGGTTATTCCCTGTGATAATAATCACAGAGGATCACCGCTTGTTCCTATATGAACCTGGCTTTACTGTTTCGGTGGTACATAGTTTGCAGCTCACAAGTCTGTGTCGATGCTCTCAATCGAAAGTATAAGTATTAGTTTGCTTGCTTGTTTGTCTGTCTTCCTTCCTTCCGTTGACATAAATATTAAGTATACCAAGTGAAGCGGCTTGAATGCCGAAGTGTGAAACTTGAATTCATTTATAACTTAGCTGTCGCGGAGCGACTGAAATTGACTATTTGTAACTACTGAAACGGCGACACATTTATGAATTTAGCATCACTACAGCCTGAAGATTCGCGCACTGGGATCCGTTGCATTCTCCGTATAAACACGGTAAAAGGAACCAATTAACGGAACAACCAATAGAAAACCAAATTTTTGTTGAAGAAAGCCACGTACCCCAAAAGTATCCCTGACTATATATGAATAAATTAATATTTTTAACATCTCGGTCCAGGGTATTTCGACCTGTTGGTTCTCATGACCTTGCAACATCTGGAAGTGTAATTGTTTTGTCTGAACCGTTTAACACTATAGTGCAAGAGGACACTGGGCAACGACAAACGTATGAGCTTGATGCTCGACCACATGTTTCAGCAATAAAACTCTCACGTATCAGACGTGGTCAACACGCTGGATGCGACCAGCTGACCTTGGTAAGGTCATGTGCAACATATTACCAAATGTCATCTGGGTTTGTTTACAACACGGACATGGGGAAAAAGAGCGACCTTGTCACACACACACACACACACATATATATATATATATATATATATATATATATATATATATATATATACCCTGTAAAAATTCATGAATGTGAACGTCTGTGACTTTTCTGTCATTCATTGTTAGGGGCAGCAATTAGTGACATGTTTCATCTGATATTCAGTTTGCTCACATGTTACAGGGCCAAGCAGACAATTTCATTCACATAACCCATAGGGGAAAGGTTTAGTATGAGCATAATATAAAATAAAAATCTAAAATAGATACATGCCACAGTTATTCAAAGGCTTCAGGTCATAATTTATAAGTAAACAAATAGCATTTGATGTTAAAACAAATAAAACCAGAAATTTCTCATTTTAATATCAATTTAATCTACAGATTAAAAGCATCGTCAACATCCAATTCACCTTTGAAAACAGTAGTGGTACCAAATCTTGTAGTACGAGTCTATGAAATTAAAATAAATAAAAAATAAAAATAAAGAAAATTACAAATACAAAAAAAGATGTATAACAATAGGGCTTAAATGGATTACTCCTAATTTAATACCATGTGCAAGTGCAGAATTTGTTGTTTTTAAGACCGAGGACAGTATTCTTTATATCTAAATCATCATGGGTATTTTTTTTTTTGTGCAGTTAAAACCTATCATCTTAACTTTTAATGAAAACTCTTAAGTGATACATAACAAACCAGACATATATAGAAGCTCCACCCTGGATAATATATATTAAATTACCGTACCTATTTGTCTCGGAGATATAACTGAAATATATTTCTGTCCCTTTTTAACACCTTGGGCAGCTGAAAGAGGTATTTGTAAAGTTGATAAATAGCTATATTGTGAACATCTATCACATGTCCAGACACATGTATATTGCACAGTGAGATAATACAAGTCACAAGTTCAAGCATATTTGTCGGGCTTACATACTGGTACCATGTAACACACAACGGCCTTTGTGACTCCCAAGCACTCATAATCGCCATCCTAAATATCACTGGTCCACAATTCAAACTTTATAATCCTGTATATATAACGTCTACCAAATACCTGGCCTCATGTCATGTCTCTGTTGCGTGTAAACACTCAGCTGTCAAAATGCTTATCAGGTGCAGTAGCTTTGTGCACCTTTCGAATGTCAGGAAAGACTGATAAAGTCCAGTATTCCCAGATCAGTTAACTCTTGCTGAGAATTATGCATGTTTGTTGACTGTCAGTGTGTTTAAGGCGGCATTTAGGCCTACGAAACGGAAAAACATATGATAATATTTGTGGATGCCATTAATCACCCAGTACACAGTTTAATAATTTAACATATGACAATTAAAATTAACAGCTCATATCTATTTCCAGCAGTACACATTTTACATTACTGCATTTAAATATTAAATGAAAGCAATTAAATCTATTTAAAAGTTTGTTAATTTAGGAATGGTAAACAATATTTTCCTGTTAGCTTGTTATTAGGCGGTTCTCTCTCTCGCATCAAAGAATTAAACAAATAGTGTGATATTTTATTCGTAATTCGACTAACTGTACTGTTTGTTTCTCTGCAAAATTGACACAGCTTTCTATTGATACAGCTTACGGTTCAGGGTATTTACTTTCTGCCTATTAATACAAAATTACTTGCATGACCCATTATAACATTCTATTATGAAAACATTTTATTATACTTTGAGTTTAATTATTTATCATGCAAGTTTGCATTCATTAAGGTACATATAAACCCTGGTAATGTATTGTTATGACCTGACCGTATTCTTCATTCAACCTGTATATGATAATTGTTACATTGACCAGATCAGTTATAGCTTGTCAAGTTATTCAGACCTGTAAGCTCAAAGCGGTAGTCATTAAAAACAAAATCCCATTGACTTTTAAGTAAGTGTTGCTCATTATTGATATATATTGTGATACATTTTGTGTGGAATAGACACTTCGTTATTTTATTTCTTTGCTTGAGAAAGACGTACATGTTCTGCCTCCTGCACACACCAGTACGTTCAGCACAGCTACAAATTGCAACACTGGTGAAACAGTTGATGTCGCCCAGTAGCAGTGCTCCTGATATATGTATATATATTTAAATATTATAACAAGAGACTTCCGGTTTAACATGGCGGCGTAGAGAATCACCCTGTTAGAGGTCTCGCCAAAACGTATACATAGTTTTCACTGACGTCACACATTCCTGGGAAACCCCCTACCGCCGCCATCTTGTGGGTCAAGCACACAAGTCTGTTTACCCTGTCACCTCAGCAAACTTGTCATCTCGTTCATAGACTATTTTGACACAACTACATAGTAATGACCACCAAGCCTGCCAAGAAAAAGTATATAGACACACTGGATAGTGTGTCAAGAGAACGGTATGAGGCCAAATTATCTCTAATTGGAGGAATCGACCCATACGAAGCGGACAAGGCTGCCTTCTCAAGTGACTATGCAGGCCTGCCATCCATATCCTACCCAGACATCGTGAACTATTTTGTCAATACACAGAGTGCCTACACACTTGACGACCTCAAGGCCTAAAAATCTCTGGAGTCTTACAATTACTTTGTTTGTGGTTGGGTCCGGGATGTCAAGCATCTGTTAGCTTGTGACGATCGTGTCCTGATAACCGCTAAGGTAAGTATTATAACATGAGTCAAATACAAATGTCAAACTTATAATGTCATTATGAACACTTCAGTGACGTTTGATTTTAATAAATGAACCATGTTCCTTATGAAGTTACAATTTAAATCTGTAGGAAGAGTTTGTGCCATTTTTATTGGTGTGCATGCACCAAAATTTTTCGGGGGGGGGGGGGGTGCAATGATATTAAATTTTTTAACATCCTGTACAAACTTGGGAACACCATGAGATCTGTGTAAGCCATCAACATATGTACCTGCAGATCTATATATAAGAACATATTATAAGTTCATGATATATGCCAAATATATCAATACAAACATTTATGACATAAATATAAGGATTCCATAAATTTCATTTTAAATTTCTGGATATCCAATCCATCTCAAAATATTAGAACCTTATATATACAATTATATTATTGCAGGTGAAGCATTCACAGCGGTTGAATGATCCACCCTTACTACCTTGGGTTATTGTCAAACAAGATGGAGTCATCCTGGCAGGACACTGTAACTGCATGGCCGGTCTGTGTGAGGTGTGCAGCTATGTTGGTGCCCTAGTGTTTGCAGTTGAAGCCGCGGCCAAATTAAGAGAATCACAGACTGTGACACAGGTACCTGCTTACTGGCTTCTGCCCAGCAGTATGTCAAAAGTGGAATAAAGCACAGTACAAATCATTGACTTTAGCTCTCGACAGTCAGTTAAAAGGAAACTGGACATATCATTATCCTGCGGGTCACCTCAGACCCATGTAAAAGATCAGGTACCTAGACTTCCACAAATACCTGAACCTACAGATGAAGAATCTGCTGCATTCCTCGATAAACTGTTTGCCACTAAAGACAATGCAGTTCTTCTGTCCCTTATGCCGGGCTATGCTGAACATTATGTCCCCTCATCACTTGGAGAGGCCTACCCTGACATCCTCACAGAAATGTAAAATGAAGAATTTGCTGAGGTGCCAAAAGAAGAAATACGTGAACACTGTAAGACTACATTTGAGAAGATACAAGTGTCTCAGGCTCAGTGTGATAATGTGGAGTCTGAAACAAGGGATCAGTCAGCAAGTAAAAAGTGGTTTCGTTTCAGGGCAGGTAGAATCACTGCTTCACGAATGAAAGCAGTTTGTGCTACATCAATTGAAAAACCTGCACGGAGCCTAATCAAAGCAATTTGTTACCATGAATCTATTTCTGTCAACACAAAATGGGGATGTGATCATGAGCAAATTGCACTTGACCAATTTTGCAATCACATGAAAATTTCAAGTGTGAAAAAAGTGGATTGGTTATCGATCCTAAATTTCCATATTTAGGTGCATCCCCAGATTCTATCATATCATCTGACTGTTGTGGGAGTGGTGTCGTAGAGGTGAAGTGTCCTTTCTGTAATGTGGGAGAGTCACTGTCAGATATTCCTGAAAAAAAAAATCATGCCTTGCCAAAAACAATGATGAATTCACAATCAAGCAGTCTCATGCATATTACTTCCTCGTTCAAACCCAAATATTTGTTTGCAATAAAGAGTTTGGTTATTTTGTTGTATGGACAGAGTCAAATATGCATGTTGAAAGAATTGAGCCAAATGAAGACTTGTGGAAGTCCATCCTAGACAAATCTAAGATGTTCTTTGTGCATGTGATATTGCCCGAGCTTGTTGGCAAACTGTATTCTAGGCCACATTCTTGTAAGGTAAGCTTTCCTGAACCGGACAGTTCATGTAATGTGGTTAGTGATGTTACTCCTGCATCTGGATCAGACTCTGCTTCAGATCAATGTCAGGGTCTCAATAGGCCAAATCTGTCCCAAATCATCTGCATTTGTAAACTGCCCTACCAACTGTCAGATGATAGAATAGTCCGTTGTGACAATAAAGACTGTGTATGGTTGGTTGCATCTGAAATGCTTGAATTTAAAGCGCATGCCCAGTCTTAAAACTACCTGGTACTGTCTTGAATGCAGAAAACTCCCTCAGTTCAAGAACAAAAAAGGTGTAAAAAATAAAAAGAAGTAAACTGATAAAACATTCGTTGATAAAATTATATTTTTTATTGACAGTAAATGGACAGGTGATATAATTCATATACTTGTTTAACCCTTCATTCCATAAGGCTCATTTGAAGTTGTATGTTTATTTTCAGTTCAGGTGTTTTTCATTAACCTGAGCAAAATCCTTTCTGTTTTAACTGTTACAAAGTTGGTAGTAATACAGTGGGAACTGATTCTGCCTGTCATTTAAATATGAATATGTTACTGTAACATTGTATGTATGGTGATTCAGCTGGAACAGTCAACTAAACAGTCAACTAATCAGTTTGAACAAATTTTAAAGAGTAAATAATTCATGATAAAGATATCATACAATTTTTTGGTTTATGATATATATATATATATATATATATATATATATATATATATGTGTTGAACTTAATACATCTATGTATTATGCATGTACTTGCATGTATTAATTATGTAAAAAAAAGTATATACATTGTATTGTGCATGAGCTAAACAGAATATTGTTCATCTACTGTTAAATTACTTAAGCAGTACTCTGATGTATCACAATAAAATTGCAGTGAGAATGGAAAAACTAAAAACTGACTTAGAATTTTATGATATATCACACTTACCCTTTCTGAGTGCACTTAGATAATATTTTGCTCACAAAATATAAAATAAATTTTTTTTAACTCAGCTCTGACATACTTTGTTTCCTTGTGATTTGTATGTTAATTGGAAGGTACTACAGACCCACAAAAATTTACAAGGCTGCAGCATACATTGACAATCTTATCTATAGTGGGAATTTCATTGCCTGATGTTAACAAGTAATCAATAGGCAATGTACCAGACAAAATGGTGTACTTGTTTCGTACCAAACCAATTACTCTCTCAACATGTATGCGGAGATGTGCAATGTTCCTGTTTTTTTCCACTTCAAGTGGCAGACAGCTGTGATTTACTCTTCGTGAAAGCTGGTATTTTTACTTGTGCACATTTAAGCCCAACACTATCTGCAATATCAAATCCCCTGTCTGCTAAGACTAAGTCCCCTGGTAAAAGTTTATCCAACAGACCACTATTTTCTGTGATGTGTTTATCACTTGTACGCCCACCCCATCCCTTTGATAAAAATGAAACTGATCCTTGTGGTGTAACACCAATGAGGTATTTTACTGTATTATGGTGTTTATAAGATGACCAAGTCTTGGAACGTGCTGTTAAATTTGAAGGTCTTTCTATGAATATTTCAAAACAATCTATTATAACACATACTTTTACACCAAAACGTTTTCTGAACTCCATAGGCATAGACAGCTGTAAATGTTCTCTCTCAGGCCAGTAAACATAACGTTTAAGTCTGTGATACATTACATGAATCATCATTACAAAGGCCATTGAAACAGTAGCTTGAGACACGCTAAATCTGTAACCTATGTCCTGTACTGGGAAATTGTGTCTAAATTTCATCGGAATTAATATTAATTTCTGAAACTTATTGAGTGAGGACCTGGAACTTTCAGGAATAAAATCAGAAATTAATTCAAACAGAACAAACAATGTTTGAAAACTGGGAAGTCCAGTATAATAGTTAACTTTGACGTCATTGTTCCTGAGTGAGTCCAGTGTTATCTGGGTATCCTGAAGCTCTGATCTAAGATGTAGATTTTCAGTGAGAAGTCTCTGACATTCAGAGCTAGTTTTCTGGCACAGTTCAGAATCACATACAGAGGAAACAGGGTTTTGGTCATCTCCACTCTCTTCTTCAGTCATATTCATACATTCTTCTTCTGAAATGGAAGTACTTTGTATGGTATCTGTATCAGCAAGTTGTTGCTAACTCAACACTGACAACTCCATAAGGGCACTTGCTGCATCATACCTTTCCCTCTTTGACTTCCTGGCTTTTGCTCTTTCATACCTGCCCATCATAGTCACAGTTGCTTTTGAACTGGGAAGAGGACTGTCAGCACACAGCTTTTTTGAGGGTGCCCAGTCAGGGTTGGTGCTATCATACATGGTTTGCCTAAAAAATTGAAACATTCATTTGTAAATGGTTTAACTTTTAGACATATTTTTATTTAATGTTGAATGTGTTATAGACATTAATTACAAATTGCACTTAATTATCTATTATCTATATCATTTGTTTTTTCATTTTTGTTCATTAATAAACATCAGAGATCTTACATATTTACGAATATGACTGACTAAATGAGACAGATTCCCACTTAAGTGTAAGGAATGTCAACAGTTGACCATGACAAATATATGACATTCTGACATGGTGAGCCCCCCCCCCCCCCCCCAATTAACACAAATTATGAAAGATCATTCCCCCAAACCTGTTTCTATTATTATCAAGTATATCGTACTTAGACAATCTTACCAGTTATAAAATGGTCCGCACAAATCTTCGTATGTACAGATGGCTTGAAACCCTTTCGGTTGATCCTGCTTATCCACATATCCCTTCTTTTGCTACTAAGTTCCTCTGTTTTTTGCCCCTCGTGTATCCTGACTGTCGGGATGCTATAGAATCCTCGTTTGATTTGATCATCAGCTCTGTTGTGACATCCGTGAATAGCACAAGTGTGCACCATTGTGATTTAAATGAACACGTGTACACGTAGTCTGTAGTGTTTGTTGACTTGCTCAGTGACCCAGAACTCTTGACCAACAATATGGCGGACAGGGGATTCCCTGGAATGTGTGACGTCATGGGAATACTATGTATTGTTTACGAGGACAAATGGCAGATGCCTTAAGTGTTCAGACTAGAGCTATGAGTAAAGGTGATTCTGGAAATCTCGAGCAGCATACCATGGAGAAATTCCTCGATACGAGCAAGAAAAAGGGCAAAAATGCCAGCACGTCTAGAGACGTTAGAGAACAAAGGCCACAAAGGCCCACCGAGTCCATTATGGAGAAGATTGGTCAGTTGCAACAGACTCTTACATGTGTTTTAGAGGACTTAAAACTATCTTTGCAAAAGGATATTGATGCATCGCCTCAGGGTTGGTCCATACACAAGAAGGGGTTGCACATACACTGAAGAGATCGATGTTCTTGTGGTCGGAATAAAGTGGCAAGCGAGCGTCCAGTGCTCGACCGGATGTTGTTTAGCCTAAACAATCTCACATTAAGATGCATTTTAATCATTAATAAATTAATATGAAAAAAATATATATATTTTTTTTGTAAAATGAAGTTTAGAAAGTGCGCCCAGGGCCGACATGATCAATCTTTACGACATTTCCCCTATAAGATAATCCGCGAAGTAAGGTTGGAAACGCGCCTCCCCGGCATTTCGAAAGGTTCTTATTTAATATAAATTACATTATAATGCCTCAGATGACGTGATTACGATTGCTCAGACGATTATTTCGCTCAAAGCAACTCAGTTCAGGTCTCCCACAATCTCAAACTACCGGTCTATGCGGTGTCAGTCTTAATGATTAATGAGCGTGCTGCTTTTGAGCGTGGTTCTAATGCGCGCGGTCTGGATGGGCGCGTGACCTAATTAGGTCTTGATGGGCGTGGGCTGTCTGGCCGTGTTGCACTATGTGAATGGAGAGGAACGCTGGTATCTTTGATATTCCTTCACTTATATCAATAAACAAATCTTAAAATAACAAAGGAGTATGACTAGCCGTGTACGATCATGTAAATAGAGATAAGCGTCGGTATTTTTTTACGAACCGTCAGTGATATCGTTTAACAATCATGGAAAACAATAAAGCAGTACCGGTCGCCGTGCCTGTCCATCTGTCCACCTGGGGTGGCACCCCCTAGATTACTTGTTGGATTAATAATTAATTATAGTTGTTCCGATGTTTATTCATGTATCCTTGGTCTAAGGTTTGATTGGTTGAAATATATTGTTAGATTCTAGCTAGACGAAAAACCACGACCGGGGCGGCAGAGTAAGACCGAGAGCCAAACTGAGCGCAAGCCAGTTCTCTTGGGTTTATCAATCTTGTATTATAAAATTCTCATTAATTAGAATAAATTAAACACGGCTTCACTCTAACTGGAGTTGTCTATGTGTGTGTTCCTTGAGTATGCATCCCTTCAATATGACTATGATTTGAATAGGAACTTCCTGTTAATTTCCAAGCCTCATGGACACGTGATCTCTTAGCCCTAGCACCCGTCCTCTCTTACTACGCTACGCTGTGCATGAGCCCTAGCATATGATTTGAGGAAACTGGAGACATTCCACATGACAATTAAATTCTTATATTTCGTCTGAAAATTTCGTATTCGTTAAGAAATAAAGATATTCTTATCAAATACGCATATAACATACCACTTAGATAGTGTTTGTCCACTTTAAATGTTGATTAGAAGAATATGTATTATCCTAATAAACGGTGATACACGGGGAACGATGCCTGCTCTGGGTTTCCCTCCAGCCAGTGCTGGCAGGCAGCCGCCTGTGTTGCTGCAGTCTTGCAGCGCTGACATATATAGTAAACAATACAAGCGCTGCAGCCTCGGGCGGGGAGAGTCTATACTATCTAAGTTTGTACGGATCCGTACAGACCCTCAGACACGTATATGCCTTGTGAAGCGTGAGGACACCAAACAAACCCCACATATTATAATTGTTACAGATGCTTAGACTCTGTTGGGACCAAAACTTTGCTGGATGATCAGCATTAATAAAGTATGGTCACTTACTCTGGATGAAGTCAGATATTGCTTCGTCTCCGTCTGGCTGATGGCGCTTTCCGGTTGGAACAACCAATAGGAAATTAGCATCATGACAACACGCGATGTATGATGGAAAGGATGCTTATGAAAATATGGTCTATCCTAGTGCACGGCACTGTCATTCCTGGGAAAAGCCCCCCCCCCCCCCCCCCCCCGAATTCATATTTTGTATAGATTGCCCACGTAATTTGCATGGGATTCCTTTTCCGGCGGTGTCCAGTTGGCATGCAACAACTGAACCCCGGCAGTTCAAAGGATAAAAAACATTTACAGGCGCACATAAAGGTGATATATCGATTTAATTTGATACATAAAAAGTTCATTTCTTTATATAAATACAAGATTGTTTCTCTATCGCACAACAAGCAGTGATAATTCATGTTACAGGTCACTCCATGTACGGCAGGGTGAACTCTCACCGCTAGACGGTCGGACTCCATATCACAGATAAATGGAGTCCGTACGTGGCGGACTACCGCCTGTGTAACCAGTGGTAACGGGCCGTCTTGGCTCAGCGAGCAAAGGTCACGCAGTTCATTGTTTCAGATTCTGAGACAGTTTCAAGCGCAAGGGTTGCAAAGTTTTTAAAGTGAGTCTTGTTTACATACTAAAGCATAATATTTAGCTGAATTTCTTGGTCATTCGAATAAAGTATTATATCTCCCTTAGATTACTTAAAGTTCTTAAAGTTTCCTTATCATAAACGCACTATTTGATTTTACACGATTTTTTTCCGACAAGGGTTTGAAGTTCTCAAGTTTTCTCTGAAGCTTTTTATGCGGCGGTATCCAGGGTCCTGGATACCGCCGCATTTAATGCAGCTAGTGATCTCTCTGTTCCCGGGTATGCATAAAGAAGCACGAGTCCGGGAATATACTTCTACGAAAGTGCGATGTTTCTCCTGACTGAATGACTTCACTATCGCGGTTTAATTGATATGAAAATGTCATAACTAAGAAGAACCCAACTATTTCGTTGTTGGTTGTTTTTCATTTTCTTTGACCAATAATATGGACATTTAGTCGTTTGTTACTGGTTGAACTAGTAGATTAAGCTGCTGCCTCGCCGACAGCATATTTTCCCGGTAAAGCTGACATCGTTTCCACGGCGACGTACATTTAGGCTAACACGGGTATATATGGACAGAAAGATTCAGTTTCTGATTTAAATAGTTCGAATGATTTTATTTACTAAAAGAAATTGTGGTGTCAGGGCTTTTGATACTTGCTTTAGAATTATATAGGCCTAATAATGTAGCGCCGGCCACAAACTTTCCCGGCTAACATGTAGGCCAAACATCGTTGCACGGCACCGCCAACGCATAAATGACACGTCGTGGGAACCGAAATTTCGACGATTATTCCTTTCATACTTTCATACAAAAAATTATGTAATATAGTGACTATAGTGCTGCTAATATAGCAGCAAAATTCTCATCGTACCACGGCAAATTACGCTAGCACGGCCGACTTTCTGAATAACCTATCCTTATCAAATATATCGACAGTGAATAATACCTTGCCTAAATGTGTATATCCTTTATCCGTATTGAGTTGTTCACATCATTAAGTTTCGATATTGATTTGCCACTTTGAATGGCACCAATTGTTGCGCGATTCCTCAATTAGCAATGAACATGACTGTATGTCACCACTTTGCAATCTGTACATCAATGTACCGTTATTATTGATCTTCTATTGCCTTCAATTTTTATGCGACTTATAAGTGATTACATGTAACGATTCCAACCTTTACAAATATTAATAATTCATTCCAAATGCCCAAAACATACTACATTCATATTACATAGATTATTTTAAGATAATATTTTGCTTCGAAGACATTGTCCCCACCTAATTTTGGTGTGTCCCCCAGAAATTACATAAAGGGGCCCGGTGTCCCTTTGCTTTTCAAGCCTAAGAGCAACACTGCACCAACCTGCAATCACAAGTATCAACGTCCATGAATGGTAATAACCTGTTATCATAGTGTTATTGATTTTTTTTATTATTATTTTTAGTAATTAAAATGGAGTGTTCAATTATATATTGGTGACAGTACTGTACCACCACCAATCGGCAATCAAGAGTATTGACGTCCATGAATAGTAATAACCTTTAATCAATGGTTTATTGTTTTTGTTTTTTTTTTTCTTTTTTCTTTTTTTTTTATTAAAATGAAATGTTCGTTTATATACTTGTTATTTGTACAATGGATACTTAGAGTTATGTGCGTCCATACTTATACTTAAATTTGAGTATTAGATTTATAAGCCTTTAACTACTAGTAAAGTTCCAACTTGTCATAGTGCCATAAAAGCGATGGAGATACATATCTGCAAACTTAGTTACTTTTATTAGTGTCATGTTCCATCTTCAAATTGAAATTAAAGTCTTCAGTAATAAATTGCAGTGTGCATTAACCGGCTTCCAGGATATATGTTTGTGTTAATAAGCATACATATTTCATGTGAGATATTACAAAACAGGTACGCATTTATTTCAGTCCAAGACTACTTGTGTGACACATGGTTCTTCTTTAAATCGAAACATAAATATATTTAAACTTATTCATGTATTAACATGGATGTTTACACTTACCACACAATCTTCAGTTAGTGAGCTGTTATTTCTCATGTAAAACTCTACCTTAAGAGTTATTTATAAATATCCATGAAGGACTAGATGCTCCCTTTTTTAGGAGCTTTTAGATATAGATATACTTATTTAAAAAAATAAGACTGTACTACAGCTCAGCGGACCTTCCATTCTGTAGAACTCTTGAGGTTCCGAACTTTTGAATATGATCACAACCAATAAGATGATTTGTATATAAATGGATGAGATTGTATTGTTGTAATATTTATAATGAACTGGGGGCAACAACAGTGTTTCCTTTTACACGTAGGTATTGCATATATTCAGGATACTTTCAGCTTTCATGAGGCAGAGTAGGATATAAGTTGTGATGCACAATTTTTGTAATAACAAAGGATTTTTTAGAGAGTTGTTATAACTACCATTTATCGAAATATGTGATTGGGTTACTTGTGTAAAATTACATGATTTTGCTTCATAGGCAGGGCTTGACATTAACTTTTCAGCTTGGCTGTCCTGTCGGACAGAATGAGGTGATTCTTACCTGTCCGAATGAAAAGCTGACCTGTCCGAAAAAACTAAAGTTTTATTGGGCTACTTGATAAAAGTTAAGATATATAAATATATATTCATATAATCATATGAAATGACCTGGTCCCTACTTAGGAATCAGAACAAAGATTTAATAGATTCGGAAATGTGTGGCCAGCGATTATTGGATAAGTATTGATTATCTTATGGAAACTTATAAAAATGCATTTTAAAGATGTTATTGTTAAAAATCTCACGATATATTACACTAAATATTAATGCCCTTACAAAACAGAATAAATACATTTTGGCTATCTAAAATTATTCAGTTATAATCGTTTTAAATATATCATTCAAGTATTAAAAAAATAAATATAAATAAAAATGTTCGAATTTATATTGAATATTAACTCTATAACCTAGATTAGTATTATCAATGTGTATAAAAAATTTACAGGGATTTCATATTTTTTTAATGTTCCTGCATTTCAATAATAAAGTAATAAATTTTATGATTTATGATAAGTAAAATCATCTTCATAAACACGTTTATTTAATATTACTGTTGAAAAATCATATTAAAGCTAATTTTTAATGTCATGATATATGTCATATCAATAGGATGGGCCTTCAAAATCTTGCAAGACCATCATGTGAACAATACTGTCAGTTGGTCGGCAGGGAAGCAATTAAAACCTCTATTATCGCTCACGGGGCGATCTAGAAAACCGTTGAAATCTTTTCAGGTAAAATTTATTAATTGAAACAGATATGCCTGTTGTATTCCTAAGATCATAAACATATGACAAAATCTTTCTTTTTATGGAATTACCTATTTTGTATGAGTTATAGGTTTAAATGTAGAAAAAGTCAAACCCCTGGTATGGGTACGGGGGTCAGCGAGGTCACAGAGCCGTCTGGTTTGAATATATGATTAGGGAATTCCTATTCAAATGAGATCATGTGACAAACGTAAACAATAGTGACAAATGAGGTTCTGGAAATAAAAATTGAATATTAATACATAATTCAATAGGGAACAGGAGTGATGCCGATCTTTTGGAAGGACGTTTTAACCGGTAAAGTCTGACCGCACAAAACGGTACCTGCAGGTTCCGTCTGCACGGTCACTCGGTCATATAATGTTAATAATGGCACATTTGGCCATTGCCACGGTAGCCTGAGACCGATTATTGATAATAAAGGCTGATGAGGATACATTAAAGAGTGGCGGTAAGAAATTAAATCATGACGTTCGCGGGTCCGGGCGGTGCGCATGCGCCGCGCTCTACCGGTTAGTGGAACACACTGCTAACGAACCAAGAACAAGTACCAAGAACCAGGTACACAGGAAACTCAGCAAAATCAAGAAATTTGTTCTTTTCATGCGAATATAACATGATATTCATGAATAGGAAGGTTGTCGCAAGGTTACCACTGGTTACCTAATATAATACGAAGTGTTGGTCAGTCACCCAAGCATGAGCCGGGGCTGCCCGATCGGACAGGTCAGGTCGACTCCAGGCAGTCCGACTTGCGAAATTGCCTGTCCCGGGCAGTCGGACAGCCGTTTATGTCGAGCCCTGATAGGTGATATTCTTGGCAGTACTGATGGATGCATGAATAATGTTGTTTATATACTATGAATTTTTCATAACATACTTCATGATGCCAAAAGGTGCTATTAACACTTGTGTGCCCAGGGAACAGTCTCAAGGAAAGCTTGGTTAGTCTATATGTAGATGATCCTTGTGCACTGAATATATTTGTAATATTGAGGCATTTACAGTGTATATGCTGGCCTAGTGTTTTGACATTTGTTCATTTATACTATTCTCCTGTAATACACTAATATATGTCGGCACATTGCTTCATTCCTATACAGGGACAGTTACAAGTTTCATATTCAATATCTGCAAACAGCTGAAGTCTTTTTGTATACTGGTACACTGCCATTTCTAGATTATGACTTCTTAATGGTAAACAAATATATAGTAGACCAAGAGGAAAATTGGGTTGAGTTTCAACCGAAATCTTGTTATATATACTTGTTCATCAGATAATATTTTATAAATTATCCATTGTTGCAGACACGACCTTAATCTCATAAATTGGTAGTATTTAGTGGCAAGTACATGGAAGCAAGATAAGTTCTTGGATTTCTGTAATCTCACCAGTATTATTGCATTTGTTTCATCATACTATAGAGACTTCCATATACAGCTGTGAATTTTCACTAACTAAATTATTCCATCAAATAATCTCCCACTTATAGCTAGTCCATCCTTTTTTTAACATATTTCTTGTTGAGACTCTTATTCATACAAGGTCATTAAGATAGTTTTCAGACTGTTTACACAGACATTTGAAATGCATGAATGGTGCCTACTCAACACCAGATAAGCTTCTTTTCTGTTTTCTTATCATATTTTATCTTAACTGGTTTAATCTGATAAGGCTCAGGGCAGCCCTTTAATCTTCTACATAGGACCTAGAAAATTATTAGACAGGATAACTATATATAAAATATACGCTATCCTTCTGATCAGCTTGTTTGATGGGGTCAAGTATACAAATCCCCTAAACAACACGGACTACACTCTATATATTAATCCCCTTATGCATGTTAGGAGGGAGAACTGTTTAAATTCAGAGCAAGTCTACCTGACTGCTTTGTCAACACCTGTTTTCAGTTTTTGAGGGCATAATGATTTGATGTCTAACATTTGGCTTTAACATGCAGGTTGTGTTAATTGCATTAATGTATCTATTTTTGGTGACAGATATTTGCTGTTTTATACCAGAAAAGTGAATTTAAACATATGTTGCTCTCAATACAATAAATTCTTTTCAGTTATTATAAACACTATAAAACCAGTTTAAAAATATTTCAAGCATTTCAACTGCATTCACTATTAATTGTAACAGTTACTTAAATTATCTATAAGCAATGTATGCCTTCAGCTTGCAGTTCGTGTCACCTGCCCCGATACGCCAACTGCATAACAAGATGTTTCTTTCTCTTTACTTCTGTTTTTTAATATTTTTTTGTTTGAAAGATGATTTACTTACTGGAGAACATGAAATCAGAGTTGCATTTTTTTTTAAAGTGATTAGTTTCAAAGTGTTGAAATGACTTTTATGATGCCTCACCTTTCATGTATCATGTTGCCAGTTATTGTTACTAGGGAGGAGAGAGGTTACCATGGCAAATTGTGAAATAGCATAATTTTGAAAACATTGTAATATTATTTTAATAATAGCACCTGTCAAGGATGTCGATTCTTTATCTAGGTATATGTAACAAAAATAAATATGCCATTTAGTTCCTTTTTTTCAGGTTATGTGTTATAGGCGATTGAGCTGTAGCACAGTATCATAGATTATAGGCAAGGTTCCTCAGTCACTTTGTTTGAGCCAGTGGTTAGAATATTATGGCACTGCTTTTGATTTATAGTGCCTTCGTGTTGAATGTTTATTTATGTAAGTTATGTCAGTTTATATTTGTTTCGAGTAATGTGTCCAGTAACTTGACTTATAATGTGTTTAAGGCAGACATTCAATGCAATAGTGCACCATTACCTGTATTATACAACTTTCAGAGAAGCATTCCTTTGTACATATATAATTTACAGACATAATATAGTTAAATGTCAGAGGAGTAAGGGATAATAAAAAACAAAGCGAAACTTTTCAATGGTTACATAGATGTAGCGCTAAAATTATATTACTACAAGAAACCCATAGCACCTTTAATGAAGAGAATAGATGGAGAGCTGAATGGGGATGTAAAATTTTCTTCTCACATGGTACAAGTAATTCCAAAGGAGTTTGTATTTTGCTGAAAAATAATATAAGTTTTGAAATTCATGACATCAAGTACTGTAAGGAGGGTCGATTCTTAATATTAGATATATCATTAGAAGATATAAGAATTACTCTAGTTTATCTATATGGGCCCAACCAAGATGACCCCGCTTTCTTCAGTAAAATTATGGAAATTGTTGAGTCACTGCCAAATGATAATAGATTGTTAGCAGGCGATTTTAATCTAGTTCTTAATACCAGAAAGAAATAAAAAAGGAGGCACCCCTGTTACACATTTTAGATCACAAACACTGATAAATTCATGGATAGATAACTTAGATTTATTGGATTTATGGAGAAAACAACATCCAGAAAAAAATCACAGTATACCTGGAAGAGAATTAACCCTACTGCATTATTTTGCAGATTGGATTTTATTTTGATTTCATTAGGGTCTCAGTGGTTGTGTAAAAAAACAGATATTTTACCAGGCTTTAAATTGATCACTCTACTGTTAAAATTACACATGAACTAAAACTTGTTAAAAGAGGGCCAGGATTCTGGAAATTTAATTCTAAATATTTATGTTATGAAGATTATGTAGAACTAGTTAAAGAAACCATTAAAGAGACAAAATAATTTAATAAAAGTGCAGACCAAGCTTTATTATGGGACACAATTAAGTGTAAGATAAGAGGTGCCGCAATAGCATATTCTTTTAGAATTAATAAAAAAAAGGGGCTTTGTTCCAACAGTTAGAAAATAGTTTGAAACATTTAGAAGAACAACACCAACACTCCTGATGATAGAATTATGGAGGATATAAAAGGTAAAAAATCAGAAATTGAAAAAATAATTGAAGAAAAAAACAGAGGCAGCAATGTTCAGATGTAAGACGAGATGGTTTTCAGATGGTGAAAAACCTTCTAATTACTTTTTAAATTTGGAAAAAAAGACTAAAAAATCTCCTTGGAAACCTGAAATTAGGTCTCTGTTACCCATTTTCTTCGAGCTATGGGGCTCCGAAGTACCCCATAGAATAATGGAAAATTTGATACAAAAGCTCAAGTATCTGAACAACTGATGCATTGATCACCATGATTTTTTGCATGGATATTGATCATGGAGTGTTTCATCAGTTTCTGCAGACTGGTGGCGCCACCTGTATCTTTTCGATTTTTTTCTATTTATTTTTCTTTCTCTTTTTTGGAGACCTCTTAAGATGCGGTCATCTGTTAACAGGGCACAAATCGTAACGACTGGACCTAGAATCTTCTCTCTTGACATGCAGAGAGGCCCATAAAAAGTCTCTTTAGAAACCTGAAATTAGGTCTCTGTTACCAATATCCTTTGAGCTATGGGGCTTCGAAGTACCCCCCAGAATAATGCAAAATTTGATCAAAAGCTCAAGTATCTGAATAAGGACTGCATTGATCACCATGATTCTTTGCATGAATAATGATCATGGGATGTTTATCACGTCCTGCAGACTGGTGGCGCCACCTGTATTTTTTTCCAATTTTCATGACTTTTTTTTTCTTTTTTTTTGAGACCTGCAAATGAAACTGTCATCTGTTAACAGGGCAATAATCGTAACCACTGAACCTGGAATCTTCTCACTTCAAATCTAGGAAGGTCTATAAATAATCTTCTTGAAAACCAGAAATAAGGTCTCTGTTACCAATATTCTTTGAGCTATGGGGCTGTGAAGTACCCCCCCCCCCCCCCAGAATAATCAAAATTTTGATACAAAAGCTCAAGTATCTGAATAACTACTGCATTGATCACCATGATTGTGTGCATGAAAAGTGATCATGGGGTGTTCCATCACCTCCTGCAGACAAGTGGTGCCACCTGTATCTTTTCCATTTTTAGCTCAGCTGACTGAAAGTCTTCTGAGCTATAGCGATCACTCTTTGTCCGTCATCCGTCCGGCTGTCCGGCCGTCTGTTAACAGGGCTCAAATTGTAACCGCTGGACCTGAATCTTCTTACTTGGCATGCTGGGAGGTCCATTAAAAATCTCCTTGGAAACCTAAAATTAGGTCTCTGTTACCCATATTCTCCGAGCTAAGGGTCTCCTAAGTACCCCCCAAAATAAAAAAAAACAGTTGATACAAAAGCTCAAGAATCTGAATAACTACTGCATTGATCACCATTATTCTTTGCATGAATATTGATCATGGAGTGTTCCATCAGTTCCTGCAAACTGTATTTTTTTCTTATTTTTACGAACAATTTTCAGTATTTTTGAGAACTCCAAAGAAGTTGTCAGTTGTTAACAAGGCACGAATCGTAACCACTGGACTTGGAATCTTGGAAACTTGACATCAAGGGAGGTCCGTGAAAAGTCTCTGTTGAAATGTGAAATGAGGTCATGCATGCATACTGATCATGGACCGTTTCTTCAGTTCATGCAGACTGGTGGCACCACCTGTATTTTTTCAAATGTTCACGCTCTTTTTCTATATTTTTGAGACCTGCAAATAAAGCCTCATATGTAAACAAGGCACAAATCAACCTAGAATCTTTATACTTACATCTAGCGAGGTCATTGAAAAATATCCTTGGAAACCTGAAATTAGGTCTCTGTTACCTATATCTATCAAGCTCTTGGGCTCGAAAGTACCCCAAAGAATAATTAAAAATTTGATACAAACACTCCAGTATCTGAATAACTAATGCATTGATCACCATGATTCTTTGCATGCTTACTTATCATGGACTGTTTCTTCAGTTCTTCAGACTGGTGGCTAACACCCCCCCCCCCCCCCCCCCCCCATGAGGCATGTTGTTTTCAGTGCCATCTTGTGTCGTAGTCGTCCTCATCTGTAGGATATCTTGACTAGGATCTTCAAGGTCAAATCAATGGAATTATAGTTATTGTCTTGTGGATGAGATTACTTTTGAAGGGCTGCATATTTTCCTCCAAAATTTGAAACACTCATTGTTCCTACCCAAATCTTGGACGTGATAGAAATCCTGTGACCTTGAACCTTGATCTTCAAGGTCAAAACATATGCAATTCTCGGCTTATTGTGACCCCAATAACTTTGTAAGTACTGAAGATTTTTCTTCAAATTTGACACACCAGTTTTTCTGCCAAAATGTCATCAGAGTTCGAAAAGCAGTGACCTTGACCTTCAAAGTCTAATCTGCTGAGATCTAGATTCATTGTTTGGAGATATTGCATATTTTACCCCTTATGTTTTAGGATGAACCATAGGGGGAGACATATATCTGTTTTGCACTGCAAAAATAGAGCCATTCTAGTTTCCACTTTTTTTTACACATTTCTATGTCTATTTTTGAGAACTTCAAATGAAGCAGTTGTCCATTAACAGGGCACAAATCATGAGTGTTGGACCTAGAATCTTCTAACTGATATCCTTATAGTTCCATGAAAAATATCCTTGGAAAATTGAAATTAGGTCATGGTTAACTATATTTTGTAAATTAAGGGAGAAAACATGAGCACCAAGTGAGTCAGGTGGGGCACAAATGGTATCCATTTGGCCTAAAATCCTCATACATGACTTTCAGGGAGGTCCCTTAAAATCTCCTTGGATACCTGATATGGGTTTCACTCTGACCAATTTTCTACAAGCTGTGTGAAAGAACACTAAATTAGTCAGGAAAGCATAAATGGTAGCAGCTGCATGTAGATAAAGGTCACTGTAACCTATATCTAAACATCTATATCTAAAGCAAAATACATGATTTTGACTCTGGGAGTCTTTTTGCCCATTGTTCAAGGCTCCTTGAATTCAGCTGAGCGTCATGGCCCATGGGCCACTTGTTTTCACTTGTAGGCTGTTATATAAAACTTAAATTTCTCCGTTGTTTTCTATTATATGTGGGAAAAATTCTATACAGTAACTTTTGGCTAATAGAATTGATCCAACGACTTGTCTGCTGAAGGCATCAATGGTCCCCTGAGGCTGTTTGGTGTTTGTTTCTGGCAACATTGCAAATTAAAATGGGGTAAGCATCTGTTTTCCAGTAATTGTGTGCACTTTATTTCAATTGGAACCAAGCTCTGGTATCCGTGGTGCAATTATTGCGACTTAGATGCTATTCTCTGTATGTCTTTATATTTTGTTTATATTTTGGACTAACTTATATATCATAGCTATGAATTATATAATAGAAGGAATATAAATAACACAATTAGATAATTTATAACGAAAATCATATCCAGGTTGATTCGACCGGGTTGATGTTTATTCCCTGGTAAATATATGGACATATATGAATTTTCCCAGGTTGATGTTTGCGTCCCGATTAAAATATATATAAATGTCACCAGGTCGATGTTTGTTCCCTGGCAGGGATAAAATATAAATGTCACCAGGTAGATGATTGTTACCTGGTAAATATAAAAGTCACCAGGTTGATGTAGATTCCCTGGTAGATATAAATATAAATGTCACCAGGTTGACATGATTCCCTAGGCCATTATTCCTGTCACCTCATGGAAAGTATTTTTGCTTTTGTCTGATATGTCTAGTTTAGACTTAGTCCGCCACGTACGGACTCCATTTATCTGTGATATGGAGTCCGACCGTCTAGCGGTGAGAGTTCACCCTGCCGTACATGGAGGGACCTGTAACATGAATTATCACTGCTTGTTGTGCGATAGAGTAACAATCTTGTATTTATATATAGAAATAAACTTTTTATGTATCAAATTAAATCGATATATCACCTTTATGTGCGCCTGTAAATGTTTTTTTATCCTTTGAACTGCCGGGGTTCAGTTGTTGCGTGCCAACTGGACACAGCCGGAAAAGGAATCCCATGCAAATTAGGTGGGCAATCTATGCAAAAGATGAATTCAGGGGGGCTTTTCCCAGGAATGCCAGTGCCGTGCACTAGGATAGACCATATTTTCATAAGCGTCCTTCCCATCATACATCGCGTGTTGTCAATGATGCTAATTTCCTATTGGTTGTTCCAACCGGAAAGCGCCATCGGCCAGACGGAGACGAAGCAATATCTGACTTCATCCAGAGTAAGTGCCCATACTTTATTAATGCTGATCATCCAGCAAAAGTTTTGGTCCCAACGGAGTCTAAGCATCTGTAACAATTATAATATGTGGGGTTTGTTTGGTGTCTCACGCTTCACAAGGCATATACGTGTCTGAGGGTCTGTACGGATCCGTACAAACTTAGATAGTATAGACTCTCCCCGCCAGAGGCTGCAGCGCTTGTATTGTTTACTATATATGTCAGCGCTGCAAGACTGCAGCAAGTTTAGACTGTTCTTGCAGTATTTTTTACTTCTTTAGCATCTATTTTATACAAATTGCTATCAGTTCTGAGATGCACAGTTCAATCCTCTTACCTGGCGAGTCAATTCTCTGCTTTATACCCGACTTGATTTCATGATTGCTTCCGAGTTGGTGAGCTTAGAAATTAGAACAATCTTTGCTGCTACTGTCTGTCACCTTATGTCGATTAACGTTTAACCCCTAAGCACGTCATAATGACTTAACCTGGTGCCGACCAGACGTGGGCCAGTAGCCCACATCTGGGTCATTCAGACACCAGAGAGGAAGTGGCTTTTTTGCACCCTGCTGTAAGCTAGCCCACTTGACAATAAGGATGGCCTATCAATGGGTTATAGACAAGAGGGGTGTTAGGTAGGCCTTATGTCTTACGACCCCCTTATATGAAAAAAAGCAGGTATTTTGTTCGTTAAACAAAGAACACATCTTGGCCGTATCAAGGCAAAGGTCAATTTTGAACAGACTCGCATAACAGTGTGGTGATCTGAGTAATAACCAGTCTGCGCGAAGTCTCCTACGAAAGAACAGAGACGGGACGTTCGGGTTTATAAGGGGGAGATTTTGGAACGCTAGCGAGAGATTGTTTATTTATTTATTTATTTTATTTCAAACATCTTTTACCAGGATAGCCTATATTCAGCTCATTTGCTGGATAAAGTTAGAACATATAAAATGAATAAAATATACATCATACAGATACAGATTTAACGCATGACATAGTGCTATAAATATTAGATACATAGTTCAATATATAGCGCGAACGATTAAAAGATGTTATGCAGTAATGGAACATAGTCGTAACATAGAATACATTGAAAATAAAATAAAATACATATCAATCTCATGAAATTGATGAAAGGTAGATTAATGGTAATATACACATTGGAATAAAATTGTGCTATCGTCGCATCAAACATCTATATAAACGCTTAAAATGGTCATGATCTGAGGCATACTTTAAGGATAAAGGCAGCTGATTCCATAGATATGGAACTGCATAGCTAAGATTGACAGCTGTGCGCAGAAAGTTTTCACATAGGAAGTGAGAGAAAGAAACCACTATTTGTAAGTTTGTTTAATACATTTTTGGCCCATTTCTGCCCTCGCCTTTGAAGGAGGTAATAGGCTGAGACACAGAAAGCTCATGTGATAGGGCAGAAAAATTATATGAACTAAACATATAAATTTTGTTATTTAATTAGTTTTATTTAATTGTCGGCAATAAACTATATTGTTGACACTATGATTTTTTAAAATAAAGTGTTGATAAATCATTGGTTACACTGTTATAGACAGTTGTGTTTAGTAGTATAGTAAGGAGGGATCTTTGGGATATTTAGTCAAGATCATACTATGATTCATTTAGTGGCATAATGCTATATTAGGCACAGTTGTACATGTAGATGTACTGATAATTGTATATTGTGCTGGAGAATACACATGAATATATTATTGTGTAGGCTGACTATCAAATAGTTATAATGTTTGATAAACTGAAAACCGTGTAAGGACCCCCCTTGATGATAAACAGCCCAGGTGAACAATGGTTATGTGAGTTGACCCCTGGTTTGCCTGGGGATTACTTACCCCCCCCCCCCCCCCCCCTTTATAACAGAATGAGTCGCATGCCCCTGTGGATCAGACGGGTTTGGGGATTTGAAGCCCCACAAACCTATTTTTGATGGATATGATGCGAGCTAGACAGAGTACGAACCCATTCCTGAGAACACTAAAGCCACTAGGTCAGAGACAAACACCAACAGTACAACTGGCTGATAAGTCCCCTATTCGTGAACTACCACCATTACCAATGATGCCATTATCGCCATTGATGGCGCTTGATAAAATGGGCAAATTTCGACATTCACTTCAAAACTATTGCGGAGTGGAGCAGCTGGACTGAAGCCGAGAAACCCATACAGCTCGCTACATGTTTAAGGGTTAAAGTACAGAAGGTACTTAGTGACATATCCTACATGACTGCTTTTCCCTGAATGATGCCTCGGCTAAGAGGTCCGGTCTAATGTGTAAAGAGAGCGCATTCTGGGTGATGTTCCGTGAGCGAAAAAGAGGCACTAAGGAAACCTAAATGGATTACGGGTGTGAGGTCCCTCGTCTTGCCCAGAGTACATACCCTGGTTTTTGCAGTGATGCCAGAGATTTTGATAGAGGGTTGAGCGATACTGAGATGAAGAAAGATGTGGATCTCAGTTGTCCATCCAATCCCGAGAAAGCTGTTAACCTCGCAACTCGGTACAAGTCGTTTGAAAGAGGCGAAAGTGTCCGGCCAGATCGGAAGCTCAGTCGAAGGTAAGCTCCGGTAGCTGTCCGGGAACGCAAACTGATGAACAGATAACAGATGACGAACAGAGTCTCTAGCTGAGCAGGTTAACAAGCTATTGCAAGTATTGACAGGAGCAAGTCAAACGTGGTCAGCTTACACAAGCGATAGAGGTACGCGTGAGGCCAAAGTTAGATGGAATCCACTTCAAGGCAAACTTTCCAACAGGACAAAAGAAACCATAGGATATGTCTAACCAGAAGAGAGATACCAAACCAAATAAGAGTACCCAAAGAACCACCAGCATAAAGGGCGGATGGTTAATAAAGAGTGTCGTCCAAAATAAAAAAAGTCGACCTTCTGGTTGAAAGTGATACTGATATGTTTTGACTACTCTTTCTTTCGGAAGCTCCAATACTATGCAAAGCGTAAGCTGAGGGATTCGGGTTGGGAAATCAGAACTCCTTGCGAAGATGGACGTCAGAGGGGACATTGATTTGAAGTTTCGATTAGGTAGCCAGGTATGGAACAGCAGCTTTGTTATCACCAAGTTAGGTTCCCTGGAGAGAATTGTTGGAAAAAAGTTTATGCGAGATATTAGTTGCCTGATTGCGTGCTGGAAGGGAAGACTCCAGAGAATTTATCTGAAGAGAGAAGCTTCCATAGCTTCGCCTTGTATAACAGTAGATTCATGCCATAGTACGCACACATTGCCTCACCTTAATACAGAACACGAACGGTCCGTTACGGGCTGATTCAAGTGACAGCTGCTGCAGAGTAAGACTAAGTGAGTCTCTTGAGGCACCACTCATACCGTTTGGGGCTGAGCAAAGTACCCATCAGTCTTTTCCAGGTTAATGGAACTGGTACTCCGAGGACCTCACTGCGCGAGATGTCTCGTATATCTTGACGACATAATTTTGTTTGGGACAAACTGTGACCAGGCTTTAACAAACTTGGAGATGGTATTCAACCAACTGAGATCAGCAATTTTGAGGCTGAAACCCAGGAAATGTACATTATGCCAGCTGAGAGTGTATAGTTCTTGGGACATATTGTGTTTTGCAAAGGAGTCAAGTGTTTCCCAGACAAAACCAGGTTTGTGCTGGGAGGGAAGACTCCAGAGTGTTAATATGAATTGAGAAGCTTCCATGGCTTCCCTGCGTATAACAGTAGATTCATGCCAGAGTACGCACAAACCGCCTCATTACTAACGGCATTGACAAAGAAAATCACTTGAGTTTAAGTCGGATGATGACTGTGAGGAAGCCTTCCGGCGTTTGAAACAGAAGCTGACTACCGCACCTGTTTTGGCATATCCTCGCCTTGAAGGTCTATTGATCCTATATAGGGATGTGGATGGGGTCAGCATTGGAAGCTGCCTCACACAGATTTAAGATGGGTAAGTGCGAGATATGGCTTACGCGAGCAAATGCCTTCGCTGGGCCAAGAGGAAATACTGCACCACAAAACGAGAGTTGCTGACAGTGGTGACATTCGTCAAGCACTTCCGCATGTACTTACGGGGACCACCATTTCTGATCAGGCCGGACCATACCTCTCTACAATGGCTACTGAACTTTAAGGAACCAGAGGGAATGATGGTTAGGTGGAATTCCGTGCTAGATATGTATTACTTTACTAATCGCTACCGTCCTGGAGCCGAACATAGAAATGCTGATGAACATACTAGGAAGCAGTGAACTTGGTGAAAACGGCATGATTGTCGTGCAACCATCCCCCAATCCCAGAAAACTGAAATAACAACAACCGAAACAGACACTGAACAGGCTGCTCAATCAAACTGGCTAGACAACTGGAGTGTAGGCCAGTTGTGCCAACTAAAGTCAAACGATCCGGGTATCGCTAAGATTAGACGATGGATATTGTTTGGGTGGGATCGACTTTTTATAGGATTACATTAAACACATTTATTATCGTTGTGCCTGTCTTAATGACAGACGCTGACCTGATAACTTTTCTCATCAGAGGACTGCCTGCGCACCTGAAAACATTAGTGATTTCCAGCCAACACAAGACATTGTAGGGGGTTACCAACGCGGCGGGGCTAGCCCTGGAGGCACAGAACACAGAGAGCGGTGATGACACCAAAGTCGCCGACGAACGAGGCCATCATCTCCCTTCAAGCCAGTGTAAAAGAACAGACTGACTTGCTGTCACAAATGCTTCAACTCGTGCTCAAACCTCAGGCTACAGTTAATATTGCTGAGCCTTGCAGTAATGCCCCCGAAGTTGTATGCCAGTTGTGTGGCACCCACTTTCATTCCGCCCTCTCCTGCGGCTTATATCGACCAGAGGCTGCTCCAAGCAGTGGTGATACTGACAATCATTCTATGTCTAACGAAAAAGCGAATAATGTCATATTTATGCATGTCAACAAAGGTATCATTGCTTAGCAACTACATTAAGAATGTTGCCAACAAACAGAATACATCAGCTTAAATGGATTTAATAAAACTGGAGCCCAACTGTCAGTGGTAAATTTTAATGTAATTGGTAAGTTCTGGCTAGGGAAAAATTTCAAAATTCACCCTCCTACATACTCTTGTATAACAACTGCCAGTAATTCAAAGTCATGGCTAATGGGTAAGGTCTACTTGTCATTAAATACACAGGCAAGCTCATATCGGCACAGTTTTATATTGTGGATCAGTTACAGACCAGTTTCATTTTGGTATGTTCTTTCTGGACAAACACAATGTGAAACTAGAATTTTGAGAGAACTGGACAATAAGATTTGACGGACAGAGACAACTTGTAGCTCAGGAACATTTTGAGACACCTGCATATACGGAGGCTGTTCACACAACTCAAGGCATGTTTTTTTGCCTAATTGGGTATTCGCAGTAACTATCGGCTGTCCGTCACTTGAATCTAACTGGTAAGTCAGGGCAAGACATAAGCAGCTGTGCAAAATGGTAAGGTGTTGCAACGCATGATAAATCCCACTGCTCAGACAATTCCCATGAGTGCTATCGGGAAAGTTAGCTTGTCTGTCAAAGCATGACACTCTACTGCCGTTAGCTACTGACAGCAATGTTCATCATATGCCCAGCACAGAGGAAGCCAGCAGCGATGCAGGGGACTATATTGTCAACCAAGTTACTGTAAATAGTACTTCACTGACCACCAGTCAACCTAAACAGCTGCTGTCCCTGATAAGGCGGTTTCAGAATACCTTTGTAGAACCAGACAATTTGCTCTGATAATGTCACATCGTACCCCACAAAATTGAAGTTGACCCACAGATGCCTCCCATTAGAAAAGGAACATATAGGATTGCCCCTGACAAAAAGAAAGTACCAGGAGGCATTATATCAGACATGCATTCACAAGCTATCATTGATTAGAATGTAAGTGAACGGGGTGCTCCTTGTTTTCTGTTGGCCAAGAAAGGCAGTACGGATTGACAGTTTGTGGTTGATTACAGGGCTATAAATCAAGCCATTAAATTCTCAGCTCACCCTCAGCTCAGGAGTCCTTAGAGAGTTAATATGTAAACAAGCCCAGATACTTTAGCACTTTAGATTGTCAAAGAGGGGTTTTCCAATGTGTCTTAGACCCTAATTCTCGCAAATACACTGCATTTCTGTGCCATATGGGTTTGTTTCAATTCAGGAGATCACCTCAAGGAACGCGCCATTCCAGTGTCACATGTAAGAGAAAGATTGAAGACATTTTACGTGGTCTCCAGCAAAAGACTTGTCTTAATTACCTCATGTTCCCAACATTTTTCATAACACCTGATGGATGTTCAGAAGGTGGTAGAAAGATTTCGATCTGCAAATTGGAAATTGAATGGTAACAAATGTTCCTTTAGATTGACAGATATCAAATACTTCAGACGAACCTTATCACCAAAAGGCATTCTGCCTGACCCTGACAAAGTCTATGCTGTTTCAGAAAACCCTACCCCCAAGTGTCTGGCATCCCTGTGGGCATTTTAAAAATTTGTGGATACTATCGTAGCCACATTAAATATTACGCTAAACATGCGGCCCTTCTCGATGCACTGACAAAACCAGGTGTACCATTCATTTGGTCAAATTCATGCAAGCGCTCGTTTGAAGCCTTGAAACTTGCTTTAACATCATCTCCTATCCTCGGAAATCCCGATTTATCCCGACTTTTCAAGGTCTACACAGACGCCAGTGATTTTTCTGTAGGGGCGGTGTTATCATAAGAACAGGAAAATGGTCAGGAACGCCTTATTGCATACTCAGGTTGTAGTCTTAAAGTACATGAACGCAATTATGGTATTACTGAAAATGAATGCCTTGCTCTGGTATTTGGTGTCAAACAATTCGCTCCTTATTTCCGCGTCTCTTCATTTGAAGCGTTTGTTGACCATGAAGCACTCACTTGGCCTCTCACACTTAAAGGAACCGCATGGTAGATTAACCAGATGGTTATCTCTGCTACAATCTTACCAATTAAAAGTTACATGTCGTCAGGGGCGTCAATATTGGGGGGTGGGGGAAGATGGTCAATTTTGTCATCCCCCCCCCACTTTTCAGGGAATTATATATACATATATATATATATATATATATATATATATGTCACAGGGTGAGAAATGACTGGTGGGCCGATCGTGGAATCGAACCCGCACGGCATGCACAGATGTCCGGCATTCTAACCGCTTCGCCAGAAAAGCAAGCTTCTTTGGCAAGGAAGTTGGAACCCTGATATGTGCACCGTGACACTTATATATATATATATATATATATATATATATATATATATGGGGCAACTTTATATATATATATATATATTGTACGTTAAATATTTTATTAAGATATATTTGAAATGTGATTTAAGTATATATATTTTTATATATATATATATATATATATATATACATATATATATTGTGTTCGACAGCTCTGTTTCGTAAGGGAACACTGAGTGGTCTTGTCGGTGCTCCATATACTTGATCCGGGGGATTTGTTGTTTGTCAGCAGGTGTTTTGACCTGTGCCTGCATGTCGCTGCGATTTCAATTCTTTTGTTGAGAGTGTATAATAAGGGGCGATGAATAATAAAGTACTTTTCCTCCAAACAAAGGTTACACGATTTAGATGATGCGGAGTACGCTCTGGCTTTGCTGATTATCTTCCATTGTATGGTATATTGCACATTTAAGTCCTTTATTTTCCAAATATATTCGCTTAGTGTGGTGGAATTTCGTCTCTTTTCGTTTTAAAAGCTAGATTTTTGGGCCGTGTAGCGTGTTTTGAATGTCTTTTCTGTTAGGCCGATGTAGGTTTCTTGTCTCAGATTGTTTAGACGTGTTACGGTGGCCTGGTACACAATGTTTCTTGTTAAACAGTTACCCTCTAATGGGCAAGTTTGTCTCTACAGTTGCATTTCTTCGGTTCCGTTTGTTGCGCACTGAATTTGTTCAGTATCTCCCTGTTGTGTCCTGCTATTATTTGGCCCATGTTTGGCATGCAGCCATAACTTAGCTTTACTGTTTTTTAGTCAGTAGTTTGTGGAGCTTGTGCTGGGGTGGAAAGCATTTGTCAAGAAGATTAAATTTTTTTTTCAATGTTTGTGGTCACGTTTTCGCTAAATGGTTTTATAAGTTATATTTCTCCTTCTGCTGTTTTTTTGTCCTTTTAGTTTTTGTTTCTTTGTATGAGTCGCTGTGGTAGTGGTAACGCAATTTGTAATTGTAGCCGCTCTCTTGAAGCGCATTCTGGTAGGTAGGCGCTGCCTCCTCTAAAATCCTCTCGTTAGCTGAAATTCTGACGAGTCTTTTATTTATGCTATCCGGTATGTTTCTTATGACAGACGGTGGGTGTTTACTTTCTTTGTATACATACAGGGGGTTGTTAATGGTTTTTAAATATGGCTTGAATGTACCGCTGCGCAGGTCTAGTGATATGTCCAGAAAGTCCACAACTTTTTTGTTTGCTTCTATTGTTATTCGGAGGTTGTTCTCAGAGAATATTTTGCAAATTTCCTTTTTAATGGCTTCCGATTGTTTGGGTGTTTTTTGGCAAACGGCTAATCCGTCGTCCCTGTATAGCCCACATTGATGTCAATGTGCTCCAGGTGCGATAGAATATATAAACCAATTAGCTCACAAGTTTCAGCTCCATCGAAACTAACCATGGTTACATCGAAATTTGGGTTGTTGCGCTTGCACCATGGTGTATTGTTGTTGTATAAGATTGGTTATTGCGTCGAATTTTGCTTCGAATTCCAGGGCTTTCTCTAGGAGCTCTTCTATAATTGAAGGGTAGAAATCGCAAATATCAAACCTGATGAATGTTTTTGTGCGTTTATTTTCCACTTTACGAAACCAGGTTATCACATCCTCCGAATGCTTCCATTGGTTGTATTGTGTGGATTGCTTTACCTTTGAGTTAATCCTTTCAAATATCTGTTTGCTAATTTTACCGATTTCTGGTTTGCATGGGTTTATTAGTCTGCTGGTAGGTTTGTTTTGAAAGTTCGGTTTATGGTCTTACAGTGTGATGAACAAAAGAAATGAAATCGCAGCGACATACAGGCACAGGTCAAAACACCTGCTGACCAACTACAAATCCCCCGGATCAAGTATTAGGAGCCCCGACAAGACCACTCAGTGTTCCTGACGAGTGAGGGCCCGTAGGGGCCCTTACGAAACAGAGCTGTCGAACACAAGTAAGTGTGTTCAAGTGTGTTCAAGTCCTGAAATATATGTATTACAGCTCCTTGTATTAGTTGAGCACTTTAAAACCCCATGGTTTTGTAACAGTCTGGATATATATATTGTTACAGAGAACACACTTATACATACAGGTCTAGGTGTACCCTTGACGTCCAGCCATTATCTATTAGTTCTGGTCCCTCCGGTCTTATTGCGTAAGGGGCCACCCAGCCCAGCGACTGCGCGATGAGGCTGATGTCTTCCCCTCGCCCCCTGCTCAATATCCCATATGGATATATATAGAGAGAGATAGAGTGTTTTCTGTTAAAGTATATTCTTCATTAGCAACCAGGTCCTAATTTATATTTCTTAGAATAATAGAGTATCAGGTGGGCCCCTTTGTTCTCTTTATGTATATATATGCCAAGATACCTTACGTTATTTAATTTGCCAGTTATTTATAATTTTTCAGTTGATAAATTAAAATCCACATAGTATAATCTAAGTTTATTTCTCATTACAAGTTAATTATAATTCGTGATTACGTCACAATTAGTATTACTGATAAAGTCTTGTGTGAGCTATCTAGCAAGGTATTATTTATTGTTGAGCGTAAAGTTGTCCTTGCATTATAACCATTTTAAGCGTTAACAAGAAACACACGTTTACTCTGACTGGGCCAGATAGCGATATTAGCACCAGCCTTGCAACCCCTGTTTTGTTAAGGTCCTCACTCACGCCTCTTGAATGTATAAGTATACTGGGATGGCATGGACAAGGGTCGGAAGTCAAGTCTCAGGTCTGGAGTCAAGAGTGAGTTCTCGAGTAGCCTGCTGTTTGATATGTACAGCGTATGTGCATGGTGCGAACCTGTACTGATAAGTTATATTGATTAAACATCGTCTGATAACGTCTGCCTTGAGTTCGAGTTTGACGAGAGAACCTGCGATTCGGCAACCCCTGACAATATATATATATATATATATATATATATATATATTTGAAATGTGTCGTACAGGCGCCAAAAAGGTATATATATAGTATATATGTGTGTGTATGTGAAGGGGTGTGTCGGCGAGTCACCCCCCCCCCCCCCCCCACCCTGGAAGAAAAATTGACGCCACTGCATTTAGTCCAGTAGACAGAGTATCCGTCTCTATATAGAGACGGAGAGCACAGCATGCATTTTGGTGGTGCCCTGGCTGATATTACTAAATCTCCTTCCTCTGTCCACATAACATAACGTAATCTAGCTACCATACTCTTAACAACGACTCCTTACTTGTTTTCTTGCTTAGATAAGAAAATGAAACATATAATCCATGTGCAATGTTAAGAAGCGATGCTCGCAGGTTTTTAACCAAACATGACATGCTGCTTTAGGGTCAAGGACACAGGGAGAAGCCAGTTTTCAAAGTCCTTTTTCTGATTGGCTGTTAGGTGTCAGGCTCACCCATCATGGAAATTCAAGCATAAAATTTACTGCCTCGTCCCTGAAATAGTACCATCTAGTGACTCAAACAGAAAGTGCAAGCAAACAATGGGTCCAAGCGGGGCCAATAGCCACCTGCAAATTTTCTTGTTTTACTTATAAGAAATGGTTCACACACCCAGGTAAAGACCCGCGTTTGTTTATTTTAAGCTAATTATATGATTTATCTAAAAATCTGTGTCCTCGCTCGCACACCAATATTTTCAATAGAGTGCTCGTAAGCCTCACAGGGGAGGCTTACCAAGTAGGCTATTAGTCCAGGTAAGCAACACCTCAAAGCAGGGGGCATCAGCAAGCGTATTTATCCAGTTGTAGGTGAGTCGCCCGAGGAAGAATCGGAACACTCCCTATTTGCATTTGATATTTAGACGCAGCAGGACGCTGAGATAGACACGTGCAACCAACCAGATGGTCACACACGCCAGCCGCCAGCCAGTGACAATGATAATGAGTCGGGCACGCGATATAACATTGAAACCTAACGCCAGCAACAACAAAACCACACAAGACAGCTGAATGATACATGGCTCACATCTGCTGACCATGAGACTGAAGATACTCAGTGTCACATATCAACTGAAGATATGAGAAGTAAACAATTAACAGATGCGAATTATGCCGCTATCGTCAACTATTTAAATACAGGTGAATTATCAGACGAACAAAAATTAAAGGAAAACATCTTATTACAGCAGTCTGATTACTTTGTCCATCCTGACAGTGGCTTACTATACCATGTACATGTGAAACATGGTAAAGGCCCAAGAAAAGACAGGTGTACAGTACAGCTTGCTGTACCTAAGTGCTTTGTTTCCACCATACTTCAGCACACATGATTCTTTGCTGCATGGCGGACATCTATGCATTTCATGAATCTTAGGAAAGACGAGAATGCACTATTTTTGGCCTCATGTGGGCTCTGATATGGGAAACTGGGTGTCTTCCTGTGAATTTTGCTCACAGAAGAAGCAGCCAGTCCATCCAGTCAAAGCAGGTGTAATTCCTATGCCAGTAGGTGATCCGTGGGAAAGAGTCATTACTGACATCCTCGGTCCTCTGTCCATTTGCCGTGAAACAAAGAACAAGTATGTCATTGTATTAATAAATTACCTGACAAAATATGTTCCCACTTCGGATATCAAGGCCACATTGCGCCACAGCGTTCACAGAGCGTGTTATATTGAGGCACAATATACCATCATACCTGCATTCTGATAAGAGAAAAATTATTTATTTCAGCTTACGAAAGAAGTTTTCAAACAGTTATGAGTGAAACAAACGCATTGTACCAGTCGACACCCACCATGCAACGGTCAATCTGAACGAATGATGCCTTTCATCACTTAAACATTGTCCCAATACTTAGATGCAAATAATAATCAAGATGATTGGGATAGATTTGTACCATTTGTATTGGCCATTGATAATAACAGCCCATGCCTTGATTTAACAGAATACACCCCTTTCTTTTTGAACAATGAGTATCATCAGATATCATTTTTAAGAAACAAATTTTAGTTACCAGCGACCCTTAATCATAGCGCTGCTGACTATATCATGAAAAGTTAGCTGAGCTAGAATAAGCTCGACAACTAACAACCATTATCCTAGAAGACAGGAATGAAGCAATGAAAGGAAGATAGGAAAAATTGGCCAATGAACCAATTTTTTTTTCTCAGTTGGCGACACAGTATATCTTTATAATCCTTATATTAAAGCAGGAAACAGCAAGAAGCTCAGTCGTCCATGGACAGGTCCATATTACATCGTGGAGAAACTATCAAACACATGTCTGTGTACGCCGCAAACCTGATAAGTAAACTCTTGCACCACAAAATACATAAGGAACGCCTAAAAATTGTTTTGTACGATATAATCCAGGTGAGTATGTTGTGGACACACCAGGCATGCGTCTAAGCAGGTACGTGGATACCAGACAGACGACAAAACAAATACCAGTGTGCCTGATATGCCAGACGGAAAAACGGAGCACGGTGCAAATACCAATGATAATAATCAAGGGACTAGGCCAGGTCATGGTGACCTTTACTGTGAAGTTGAAAATATCTTAAGGAAACGAGACCTAAATTCCAAGCGAGCTTGGCAATATAGAGTCAAATGGCTCACATCTGATTGCTCTAACAATAGCTGAGTAAACCTTGCCGATCTTTCACCCAAATATTGAGAGTATGTAGATAAAATGCATAAGAAAATCCCTACAGACAAGCGCAGTAATAGGCGCTCTTAAGCAATGATTTTTTGTTGCTATTTCTTGCGTGTATAAGCTCGCTAGATACCTCACACGTGTTTTCAATATGTTGTTTGTGCATTTAGTCTTATATTATTCTTGGTGTATCCAATATTGTTACCGTGGATATACTCTTTCATTATTCATGTAAATCGATTATGCACATAAGATTTGAATAAAATAATTTGCTAACGCATTATCATTGTTATCCACTTTTGAATTGCTGCAGAAACTTAGCATACATTCAACACTGTGAGTAACTTATACTGGTTAATTTAACATCCTCAGGCCTACAGACGTGTTTGAGGTCATGTTTTAAACTATTAATTAATTTCTTACTATGGTATGTTACAAATTAATTGAATTACTTTAAAAACAGTTTGAATTAATGTGTAGTATGGTATCCTACTGTATTTACTCATATGTCTGTTTATGCACTTAATTAATTTGCTCATGGAGTTAGCTTGAGATGAATCCTGATGAACGATAAATGTAAACATTTTTAGATAGCCGCGCTATGTGATTGATATGTTAATGTGTATCAACGAAGAAGAGAGTGGTACTAGATATATATATATATATATTGTATTATAATATGTTGTTTTAGATTTGTTATTGTATTCTACATCCCGCACCATATTCGCTTATATTAATTTGTCAGTATGGAAAAGCCTTTGGCCAAGGAAGTGCGGAGTATATTTCATTATTCAGTAAAGATGAATTTAGTTATTTTCACTTGTTATCATTTAATTTAGACCTTCTTACATTATATATATGCTGCGGTTATTTAACAAGTTAATTGTTCATGTAATGGTGAATAGAATATTAATAACTCAAAATTATTTTATTCAACATATAGATAATTTAGATTTCTGTGCATGTTCGAGTGTCGCTCACAATTAAAGTACCCGGTAATGCAACGTCTCCCACTCTGTAACATGATATCGAGATGAAAACGAGGCAATGGGTGGAGGTCGCTCTGGCGTGCTGGGCAGCTAGTGAATCGAGCCAGCACTGTGAGATGGCACAATAGTACAATGATAAATAGCTATGGGAATAAACAATATGGAATTTATGAAACTGTGTTTGTGCTTATTCACCTTAACCGTAGCTATCTGTTAGATTCATATCTTTGTTTCCAAGAATAATCGCATCATGTAAATCCAGGGCTCCAGGCTGACTTTCATGGTCACATATTGTTAATGTATAGATAATTCAACTATGTTTATGTAATATGCATGAAAAAATATCCAAAAGGAATACATGAAACCCTGTAAATTATAGAATCAGGAAGATAGTGTAGATCAGCTGAGATATGATATATAATACGTTTTCTTTATTAATCAAAATATAAATTTAAATGAGAATATAAGTCCATCTTGAAATAAGAAAAAAGTAAATTATATTTCTCAAAAGAGGTTAAATTTTCAGATGAGCTGAAGAGATTTTTTTTTTTGTAAAAAAAAAAAGAAACATACACGGGGCAATGAAGGATGATTAACAAAAACCAATATAATTAGCTTAAAGTCAGTTCTGCTCTAACTTCCAAAATTTGTCAACATTCTGGAAAATGTTATTAATTAATCATTGCAATTATAGGATTTACCACGTTTATTAACCTGTCCCTAGCTTTATACATTTATACAATAATATCTCTACATTAATAAAAACATGCCATTCCTTTTAACTTCGCATTCATTCGAATAATTATTATTATTAAATTGTGCCCTGTGAGATGCTAGTAATATTAGATTTAACATGAATGCACGAGCTTCCCAAAACCAATATGCCTATTGACTTCATGGGGGATCAAAGATGTATGGTGTCCTAGCCCCTGACATACATTTGTGTGCAGTATCTTTGTAGCTACTCACTGGTGAATACTTTACGAGGCTAGGCCACCTATCATAGACGGTATCTTATTCCCCTGCTCAGTTAATACATTTGTGTAGGGTTTCCTTGTAGCTAATTGCTTTCCAAGAAGACCAATGATGTGTGGTAAAGTTTAGTCTCCTGCTAAACTTAAACAAACATGGAGACTTTACCCACTGCTTCTAACTGCTAAAAGCTATCTGAGTCCGCTGGTTGAAAGAGATATCCTTTTAACCATCAACTCAGTTTGGAAACAATTGGCCAGTTGCTAATTTAACTTCCTGCCAAATATCTGCTCATTTTTTTTCAATGTTTTACCTATTACAGTCAGGCAATCTGTGTAATTAACCCCTTCATTTTTAACGACATTGCAGTTATTATAAATTAAACAGGAGTATACATGTCTTGCATGTCCATATTTAGTACATGCTTGAAACATTCTCATGCACTTAAACCAAATACTATTACAATATTTAATAAACAGGTAATTGAATTTTATTTAATGGGTCAGTGACCAGTTAAGATTATAAGGGCAGTGTATATACACTGTTGATAGTGTGTTTGTTTTGCAATACCTTTAGATTACCATAATGGTCATAATTTTGTACAATACGTGGCCAGAGAGCAGATTCTGAGATTTTGATGAGTACTAAGTGACTACTGAATATATGATAATCTTGCATATTTCTTATTAAGTCAGGGATTAATTATTAAAGTAAAATAACAGATTTGATGACCTATTCAGGGTTACACATATATAAACGTGTATTTAATATAAACCTGTTAGCAACACAGTAGTCAACATATGGATATTTTTTTAATTGTAATTTGGAGGTAAAGGTAAAAGATTATTAGAATTCCAACAATGTCAAATTGTGGAAAAGGGATGAAAAAAACCATTGCTGGGTCAAAAACAGAGGTGTCAAAATAAATAATTTAATTTTAAAATAAAATACACTTCAATAATGTATGCATGTGTCCATGTTAGTCGCAACATGAAATCATACAAATCTACTGAAGCTGCTTAGAAACTCTATTTGAAAGTAAAGATTAACTACTGTGAAGAAGACAGACGAGGAGCAAAAGATTAAACAAGTAAAATAATGGTTAATCCTTCAGTGCATATATTTTTACAATTGTGACAATTATATGTTGAGTGTTTTTTAAGATATTAAAAATGGTATTTCAGTAACAGGCGTTATGCAAGCTTGGTAATAACAAAATCTGATAATTAATAATTGCTTGAATGTCATGTATGCTTGGCCTGAAACAGGGTTTTACCTTTATATTATGAATAATAAAGTTAAAATAAATGGAGTAATCGGGAAAAAATTGAAAATATTATCAATCATGATTTAACAATGTAATTTACCAGAATAAAAGATGCTGAAATAAGGTATGTATAAAATCAGCACTGTAAATGACATGCACGCACAATATTAAATCATATGCGAGAGCAACTCAAAATACAAGTGCTTGTACTATCAGAATATTTGGCTGCGCATGGTCTAGAGTTTAAAGTCTAGGCAGCCGACAATGTTGACTGAGTAGACTGCCCTGACTTTGATACTGCGCACTTACACTTGAAATGTGCTTAGTAAATTTTAACGACCATTATATATAAAGGTAAAGGCTAAACGTATTAAAGTAAATCAAGTTTTAAAAAAGCGCCAGTGCTTAGAGTAATAATCTACATGAATGAACTCAACAGAAGGAAGAGAAGAGACAGGTAAGGACAGGTAACATTGATGTAGATAGTTATTTAAAAAACCAACGTATCTTGCATTTATCTACATTTATGTGACACAGCAGGAAACTAGGACAACGTTTATTTGGTAATATGGAAATATGGACAATTAGGGAAGAATGAAATATAAGAGCATGAGCTACAACAAAAACGTGCCTACCTTAGCCATGTTTTTTGAATGCACTCCAGGAACTGAACAGGTGACTACCGTGTCTGGTAAATATGCAAAATACAGCACCCGATAGTCACAATGATTAATAATTAACTTCCCAGGGCTGACTGGGCAACCAGGACACGGTAAATTTTCACAGTAGGCTCATAAAGTGATGTTAGATCCTGTACATAATGCTGTTTGCATTGACTTGTATTGAGAGAGACGTCTTCTTTGGTCCCAAAAATGATTGGCAGCAATTTATAGACGCACGTCGCCTGCCGTTGTCGTGTCCCATGAAACGTCGCCTGTGCATCTGTGTAAAAAAGCCAGTTGATTGAACAAGACCCGACCTAGATATGTCGAGATTATACAACATAAAATAAATAAATTTGCTTTGATTTACTTGGCGACCTCTGGATTACGCTGTCACTTGTAGAATGCACAATGGGAGACTAATAAAAATATAAATGTAAATGCATATTAAAACATGAATTAGACAATATATATATTGCAGTTTTTAACATCCCTGTCCATGACGTCCTACAAAACTTTCGCGGGATTTCATTCAAATTTATTTTGTTTGATGCTACACATTAACTTTTATCAAAAGAGGTATTGTGACTATTTATGATAATATAAATAACTATGAAATAAATATATTTACTTTGAGACGGCGGGACGGTGTTGACCTTTCTAGAAAGAGCTGCTAAAACAATTGGGTGATTACAAGTGGCCATATCTGTTTGCCCATGTGATGTAGGAGAGACGTCTGTATGACGTCAACTGGATGTAGGTAAAGATCGCCAACTTAAGTCGTCACTCACATGACCTTGCATCTGCTTACTCATATTTCCTTCTAAATTAATCATATACACCGGAGGGTATTACTTTGCAGTTAAATAATGGCATCATTTGTTTGATTTGCCTCTAAGGTAGATATAGGTAAGTAGAGTGCCTTTAATTGAAACAATTATCGCGGGGGGAAAAAACAGGTGAACGGGGGTTGTGGAATGAAGTACAGGTGTCAACTTCAAATGTACAAAGTGGTATTGTAAAAGTTTCATTTTCTAAATTGAAGTTGATCCTGCATGGCACAATATCACATACGTATATGACCTGTGTTCCTTAGCGTGAGATTACACCCACGGTACTCTTAGTACTACAGCAATCATATAAAGCTCCTGCAGTGTTTCACTTGGCAGGCTATTGCTGTGTTGACGCTTGTCTTTGTGAAATGGTTGTATAATCCATTTTGCACATTAAGGTAACTAGATTGCTTTCACTTTGTTTGTCTAAGTAAGAACTTTGATTTTACGGTACACTATTTCACCTTGACATCCGATTTATTCCTTGTATATGACCAATAATAAATTAATAAATCAACTATTTAGAGTAGCTTTTAAAATTTTATTGATAAAACAACATCACATGGTCGTCCTGCAGGATGTATGTGTGTTTGTATTTATGGGTGTTGATTATAGAAATTTACATATTAAGGAAACCCACTGAAAATAATAACACAGAGATACGCTGGCAATTTATGTGAAAATTAAAACACTTGGAATTTGCTGATGACATAGAACTCTTCGAGACTTGATCACTTGCAAAACAAAAACAAAATATAAAAATTCTCAGGGTTTATGAAAAAGCTTGGGAAATGACCCTTTTCCAAGGTAAAACACGATTGGCTTCCTACACGATATTCAACCCCCCCCCCCCCCCCCCCAAAAAAAAAAAAAAAAAAAAAAAAGAACGGGCATTTTTTAGGCCTGGCCCTCAGAGGAGTAGCGTCACAATGGTGAGTGCCACCACCCACTATTATAATATAGATTATCAATTTACATGTTAAATTCTAGTTGGCGCCGCCAAAACGGCCACCAAATATTCTCAATTGGAACATCAAAATTCGTTTACTAGACATTGGGATAAATATCACAATGTAGGTAAAAAAATATGTTTCGTCTGGGTGCATGGTACACAGCACAACATTTTAAACTAAAGTTCCTTTGTATGGAAGCAAAGGTCGAGTATCTATCTGAAGATAAATAACAGACTGCCGTTATTCTCTTATCAGAATGTCTGGTTGAATTTAACGACATACCGATACATGCTGTCACTAATGTGTCACTTTAATGACTGATTTTCGTTTAAAGCGAGTAATCAGTAATGCTTCTATCTCACTGGGCTGATACAAATTGCGGGAGAAAATACAAGAATTAGAGAATTAGAGATGTTTTTTCTTTGGATCACACTGTGACACGTGCAAGAGTTCCCGGCGACATTTGGGAGAAGTTCGCCAGGAGTTCGCACACATGTCGTGCTCCTGTGAAGCATTCGCGAGCCAAATTTGGCGATTGTTTTGCATTTGCAGCTGATTTCTTTTTTTTCTCCAATGAGTCACAATTTATAGTTTCATAGGCCGCCAACCACTCACAAAATTGTCTCTCGATTCTCGCACTTTCTGACTCATTAGATAAGACCAATTGAATATGACAGAAACTAAATATAGATGTATAAGATTACAAAAGTCTCTTTTTCTCTGTGCTTATGTAATGTTTATACATTTAGGTTTTAGTGGTTTTTTGTTAACAAATAATGAGAATTTATTCTTAAAACAACCCTAAAATTACAATACAATTAATCAATACAATTACACAGTATAACAACAGTATAACAGTAGATCAATACGATCACACAGTATAATAAACAAAGTGTACAATACCTGAATACCACCACTGTCACAGCTAAAACAAGTCCTTTAAAATGTATAATCCAGATGAACAGTTCACATAAATCTTCTCAGAGAATAATAGTCCAATTCAAACACAAAATCAATCTGCTGTAATCCAAAAGTGAAGTTCTTGCAATAATCATGAAAGCAAACTGAAGACAATCCCTTTAAATCTGCATAGAGTTCGTAGAATCCCTGATATTACTGTAATTATCAGATAGGTCCCAAACTGACTCACACTCTTCCGTGTCCGCTGCAATATTTCTCTCTCCTCCTATCGCTCTAAAACACAGCTCCTATTTATAACTTTTCATCCGAAAATTTCAGAAACTTCTATTTTACGAACAATCGAAAAAAAAAACCAACAATACATAGTACACACGCCCAAAGAACATTACAAGACACGCGCTCATAGAGCGCAACCAGCCCAAGTAGTTTGAGATTAGCATGACCGCTGTGTTTCTATACGTCACAGTTCAACCAATGCGGATTACACCGAGCCTGCAACACCCAGCTAGACAAGGTTGCTACAGCAACGAGCCACGCCCGCTCAGGCGAATCAAGTGTCAACAAAACATGTAACACACTGTATAAAATAGCACTTGGCGAATAAACAGAGGAATGTCCGGTGTGACAGCTAAACAAGTTTTATTTTTTGCTTAAATGTTAAACTTATTGACACCTTTTGGTATATCATGTCGATATAATATGTTTAGCATAAATATATTTAGCGAAATACATCGAAGATGACGCGTAAATAGTAGGCAGGCTAAACCCACAGTCTAGACATGTTTGACCGCCAAGCGGTGAGCATGCTCAAAATTTCCAGGTTTAGCTATAAATGCTTAAAACTGGTTGTACAATATTAATCATTTTTTTTTTTTGCCTGGGCCAGGATAGTATGCGTTCATTCCCGGCCATGTGTGTTTGTGTGTGTGTGTGGGGGGGGGGGGGAGTGTTTGTTCACAACATAAATTACGCAATCATGAATGGGATCTCATGAATTTTTAAGGACCTTTCGGGAATGGGACATTGAGGAATTGATTAGATTTTGGTGTTGGTTCGGAAAATGAACACACAAACACACACACGAACGGGAAATAACGCATATCCGACACGATGGAGGCAAAAAAGTTCAACAAAAAATGCAACAGGTCTGCTGTATCTAAAATATACAAGTGAACTTCGTAGGAAACGTCGTTGGTGCTTATTCCAAATAAGACAAATTTTCAGTGAAAGTGAAAATCCATTCAGCCATTCCAGAGAAAACCTAGAGAAATATTTCTCTTAAACTGTAGGTCTAATGGTTAGGGTTTGAGCCCTGGTAATCCAGGAGACCGGGGAAACACAGAAAATATAGATGGCTCAATTTTTTTCAATTCCACTTATTTCTCGTACAATGAGTGGGTGTGACAAGTATGACTACATAACACCTATAATAGGTGAGCTACACTTGCTCCCTTTGATTTAACGTTAAAATAAAGGTTTCTATACTAGTCTTTAAACCCCAAACCACACTTAGCTGCGGTCTACTTACGAGAATACGCAGGGTCTCCGAGTGGGGGGGTCAGCCGGTACATCGTACCGGGGCGGGGGGGGGGGGGGGCGAAAAGGGGCCCTGGTTGGCGATAAATTTCCAGGAAGGCATAAAAAGTTGGAAGTATGGAAGACTCATCTAAATTATTTATTTAAGTGACATATTGTTCTTAATCCGGATTCCGGAGTGCAAGGAAAGGGCCCAGCCGACCAGGATTTTCACAGGACCCTATATGCAATGCATGAACATTATATTTTTAACGTTTAAATATAGTGGGACCAGTTGTTAAAGGGGACCTTATAGTAAATATATTGTCCAATAAAAAGCTTGTAACTGAAAATAAGGAAGACTTTCTTTTTTTGCAATAACTTAATTATACATGTTTTGAATCAAGGAGGTCTGTAGGGCCCGGACCACCAAGGAGTTGTATTGGGCCTGGGGACTATGTATATTTTATTTGTTTGTCTGTTATACATGGTTTCGATCAGGAGGATGGGAGGTGGCCTTGGGAGGCCAAAGGATTTATCAGTCTGAAAAATTACTTTGATACATATCATAACCGTCATTCCTTGATGCTATGACTAATGAGCTCTCCTTGAAAATCTTAATTATTTTTAGCTATATTGTTAACCATGAGTTATTACACATGTTTACTATTATTGGTCCAATCTGATTAAAACAATATTCACAATCAGCCTTGATAATTTCTCTTTGAATGACCTTGCAATTAATGTATTCAGTATAATTGTGTTAGCCTTCTTTGTAATACCCAAGTAAGAAGATGTTGTCATCTGAATTCAGTTGCTTTGATTAAAAGGTATAGGCCTATGTAAACGCCTTAACTGCCATTGACGTTTCTGAATAAGAAAAACATGGTGCTTTCAATCAAATGTTCTCAGTTACGTGTCACAGATAAGGCAACTTGTGCTCATCAGCTGCACATAGGCAATTGACCTATTGGTCTCGTATAATTAATTGTAATATGTGCCACGCATTTTTTAAGTTTGATTTTCTCGGGTTTTTCATGACGTGTTTTCCTAATTAAACCGTCTTTTTAGTATTTCAATATATATATATATATATATATATATATATATATATATATATATATATACATACATACATAATAATAATAATAATAATAATAGTGCTCGGAGGGGCAGGAGCCCGACAACGTTTTTGTACCGCCTTAAAAAAATCCTCTCGGAGGCCCTGAGAATACGTGTAGAAACACACACCAGCAAGATACCGAAGATCAGCTGACCAAAAGACACTCTTTGTGTCACCTGCCTACTCTTCCCTCCCGGCATGAGGAGCCATTTCCTTGGCAGGTTTACTTTGTGGAATGCCTATCCACGGGCAATGAAACTGGAAACATAACCATGTTTAAAAAGAAGTCGAAGACATTGATCTACTTTGTGTAATACGGCATGTGACAGCAGATCTCGCAGATTCCCTCATGCAGGTCATCGTGCCTTACCAGTGATTTATACATTACTAGCTGATAGACCCGGTATACCGGGCTTATTACCGGTTTGGGAGATTTATTAACTCAGATGTGAAATGTTGGCTCATTTGTTTTTTTTAATTCTAAAAGTTAACAGAAAATATAGCTTTTCAGTGGGACACTGTCCCCATAAGATATATATAAACATTTTGGAATTACTCAAGACTTCTGTGAACAGAAAACGTTTATATGTCCAGCTGCTTTTATCTTAATTTTGCCACTTACTTTTAAATTACACTAATCCTAGACATCATACCGTCCGTCCGTATAAACTCATAATCTGGTGGAGACAGTGCGTGAGTGATCCTGCAGTCGCTCCAATATTTTTAACATTTATTTTGTGGGGCTGTCCTCGTGGCAAGAAATTTATACCCCGGTAAGTTTACCCTGAAGACCATGTCAGTGATGGTGTTTACATTGAGAAGCTGAATGAGACGCGGGGGCATTCAGGTTTTCGATGATATTTGACTGGATTCTATCGTTGGACGTATAAATATTAGGTTGATGTGAGGAACACGTGAAAGATTTATTAAATGTACGTTGCAAGGAAACTGTTCCTGAAGAAAGAAACAGAAATATACATACCTGGTAAGTAGCTGAAGCGGACCCAACGGGACTCCATGCAGAGGGCCCGTATTCATTTTCAACCGCTGCAAGCTTTTTCATCATATCAGACAAATTTTGAGGCCTGAAACCCCAGATACCACTCCACCCCACCCCCACCCCCACCCCCACGCCTGTTCGTAAAATAGGGATCTTGAATTAGGTTTTGTCATTATTCCTCCTTGGTTGAACTCTCCATTTTATAAAGCGAGAAACATGTCTTTTTCTCTTTTACTGACCACGCACGTGGGTGAGAGCCTCGTTCAAATGAAACGCCCGACAGGCTCCAATCCCTCACTGAAAGCAAGCGTTATTCATATGAACAATAGTAGTGTTTGAGGTTGCAAGACCACGATGCATGCGTTCCGGTCATTGCCGAAGGCAGTTCGGCTTTCTCGGTCTTACCTTTGTGCAAGTCAGTAAAAACGGAAAAATCACTCAAAATTATATGTACATTAAAAATAATTTATTCTCATATCGCCTATGTCACTGCGGGCATAATAACCTTTAAAATGATGTAAAACACACTATTGTACACAACGCGGTTTTAGAGAACATTGCGAACAGACGTGAACCGAATTCCTTTTATAAGTATTAGATTTTTTCTCGTGTAGTCTTATCAATCAGCTTTTTGCTGATAAATTTATGGATTATTTTTTGCGGCATCGTAGCATAATATATTATATAATATAATGGTTCATTACAGAATAAAGTTTCATCTAGTCTTGGGCTGCCTTTCCATGAACGCTATATTTGTTCGGTGCGATGGCGTTGCAATAGTGGTCAGAATCGGTCAGATGTATATTTGCCAACCATGTTTAAACGATGAAAGTAGTTCTTCCAGACTTCGGGCAAACAGTAACATCTGCATAAGAGTGGCATACAGATACAGAGCTGGTGTATATACTGTCAGTGAAACTGTCATCGCCACTCGCAGAACTCTCTGGGAAATATTTCATGAAGAATTCCCGCTCATACTCGGGACGACTGATGTTCTTATGTCTTTGTTATCGTTTGAGAGGCATTCCCTCCTGACGGATACCTGGTGAGAGGCTTTCCTAGACGAACACTAAGTAGGGATGGGAAAATTGTTAATAACAGACTTTCTAAATGCCAGAGTATTTTATTAAAATGCATTTGGCATACCAGCCCAACGATTCACGAGTATTGACGTCTTTAACTGGACCCTGAGAATTTTGGTCATAATGTGAAGGCCGTTGTTATTCTCTATAATTATGTGACAAAAACCACATCGATGATGGTGACAGACTGGTTAAAGCAAAACGTATATACTTGACGAAAATGGAGGGCTGGACCGATCGGAATGATAAAATGTGGGTATAACAGTTAGAGGCCTATTCACTGAATATTTCATTTCTTTTGAGGGTGAGGTTTCGTGTAAATAGTATAAATCACATAATATTTTCAAGTAATTTCAGTAAATTAACTCGATTTTTCGGGATATGAGTTTATTAAATTTTCAGACAGGCCGGCATGTGGATGCAAGTTTTTGTGGAGGAATGCGAGTGCTTTCTAGTTTGATCTTTAAATGATTCACCAAGAGTTCAATAATGTTGTGAAAGTGTACTTTTTTTCAAATAACTTTAGCCAACGGAGATGAACAGAGGTCATGTTTTCATTGGTTCTCTTCTCTTCCACTGTTTGTATTTTTGTATTTCTGTTTCTAATTTTGCTTTATAGAAACTACCAAAAAACATATTTATTACGATTTTCCAGATGCAGATGGGGTACCACGATTATATTTTCCTCAACACGTCCACCTGATCCAGTAAACTTAAACGTTTATATAAGTGGTGACATCTGCTGGATGATCAAGATAGTAAATGTAGTCATACTTGTATGATATTCCCTTTTTTTCCAAATACGATGAAAAACCACTGACCGATAAAATTATAATTTATATCTTATAAAATACGAATGTAAACAGATTCAGTTCTTTCCAATGAATTTTTGGTTTCATTTGCATATCCTGCCGTGACGTGTGGTGTTATATATCTTCCCCATGTATAATTCTGAAATATTCACATATACAATGTAATAACGATAAACAAACAAAACTCTAATGAATTGTAGGATTATAGCTAAGTAGAAACGCTCGTTGTATGTCATCCTTTGTCGAGTATTTTCTTTAAATAACATCGGAATGCAAATAACGAAAATTAAGTAATTAGCTGCCGGACTAAATATGTAATATTGTATTTTGTAACATTGTATAATTAATTTGATTTTCATATTGTGTTCTAGATCTTAATATACTCGTTATGAGAGTTAGGTTGTCCATGTAATAATGTTCTCTGTATATAACCAGACATAACTCTTTGGTACTAAGATTAATTTCTTATACTGAAACTTTTCTAAAATTATTTTCTTATAATTGTAATAAATATGATAAAGCAGTCATTCTTTTTTTAAATGTTTTTATTCAGAATTTCCATTACCATGGCAACAGTGTCTCCATTTTCTTTTTGGATCACCCAGATTAACAAATTGGCATGCATACATTACCTATACAACTGTCACTTATCATTCCTTGCGTAAGCCATATATTAAAAACAGTTGTCTATTTATTGCCCGTATTAAGTTATACTCTCGTATAATATCACGGGCCACATGTCTGAATCAATTCTTGGAAATCACCTTCCAACCTTTCCAACAATATTCGATTAAACGACACACCATGCTACCGGTCATGAATATTCATAGATATCTTTCAATCTCCACTATAGTGGCGAACAAGTTCCAAGGGGTTAAGGGTATAGGTTACATGTATCAGTGACGAGGAGGCAGCCGTCTCCTGAGTTGATTTGAACTTCTTTTAATTGTTAGGAGAAATAGGCATGTTCCATATTTTATGTTTATTCACACTCAGATTTTTCTGCTTTGTTAATAGTTACTGAACTCTTAATAAATACATGTTCAATAATAGGAGATCTTTTTTCTTAATTTTACGCACTACATATTATTGACAATGGTTAAATATATATATATATATATATATATATATATATATATATATATATATATATATATATGAGACGGTGGTATTATCTTGTGTTCTCATAAACAAGGATTATCAAGTTTTTTTCAGTATATGTTAGTACAGAAAAATATACATTAATGGACACAGATTATGTGCCACAGCCTTTGTAGGTTCTTTAAAACATTTACGCATCTATTTTTATTTCAAGGAAACCTCACTTCCAGGGACCAGCTGTTGCTGTGGCCACGATTTGACAAGATTGTCCTATGTCCTGGCACCTCACATAGTAGCTTATGAAAAGAGTGTTGTGCATTCAGTGCCGGAGGTCTTAAGATAAGCCATGATATAGGAACTATATATAAGCTCAAGTACCATTTCAGCTTCTTTAAAGGTACATAAACATTAATTCATTTTGATTTAATACAAAAGTTTCCCAAGCAAAATATGACGCTTTATCATTAATTCACCAGTTGGGCGTTGTTATGGTTCGGTGTGCGAGTAAACACAGTCCCTGTGTGTCTGTTTACCATTGCAAGACTGCATGGCCATGAGCAACAACTCTCAATTAAGCATAATAAACATCAAAGAAACATAGAAGAAACAACAGTTGGAATCTCGGAAAATATTATTTTATGAAGCCTCTACAGTCAATTAAGTCCTAGTTGGCTTGCGCACTATGTTTACAACAGTCAAAAATTGTTTTTCACTTACGGGCAGAAGGAATCAAAAGGTTTTAGAACAAGATATTGGCAGGTAAAATACTATATTTTAGGTGAAATACTCTATTTTTTGTATGTTTAACGTGGTTTCAATGTGAATAGGCCCCTTTAAGCTCAGCTGTAGTTTCGGCCTGGTTCTCCTATAGCAATGGGATATTTGATGAGGCTGCTGAATAAACGCTTGTTAAGAAGTTTACTTGTTGTGTGACCTATGGACAGAGGGGGCTGCGTTGTAAGATTAATGTTGATCATTGGCTTTGATACCCCAACTTGTGAACCTCCTAACCCCATGACCCTGAGACATCAACATCCACGAATGTGACACGCTTAATAATGTCTAGACATTTTATTACATTTATTAGCCCAAGCAGTGTGAAATGGAAAAAAAATACAGAGGCATTTTCCTGCCTTAAAAGATTACTATTATTTTGCTGTTTAGTAGACAGCAAATATAGGTACAATGTACGTCTTTCATGGCTGATAACCTTGGTCTTCTTATAATTGGCGTAATGTGTGCAAATAGGATGTTAATTCCCAGTTTATCCATCAGCAAATCTTTGGCTTTCAATGTTGGTTATTGTTAATCATGACAGTAGCCCCATTGTTTCTACAAGGTCACCAGGTATCCTCATTCTCAGAAAAAGGCAAAAATAGCATTTAAATGGATGGGCATCCGGGAATGGGAAGGGGGGGGGGGGGTAAATATATGTGATTAATTCACTGTTCTGTAATTTTATTATTATTATTATTATTATTATTATTATTATTATTATTATTATTCCGGCAGGTGGTATAGTATTTGCAGACGCTCGACGTAGCCGGGCCTAACTCACTTTTTACTTTTTTTTTATTTCACAAGAGTACCTCTGTGGGTATGAAATATGAGACTACCCAGGGCGGACCTAACCAGAGGAAAGCGGTGACATGCACATTGTCCTAGCTTGGCCAATCTTAGAAGACCAGACGCGAAGTTTCATTGGACCCACAGTTGGTAGCGCGACCAAATGGCACCTTGCCGCAATTGTTCAGTATTGAGAACAGAGCCATATTTTTTAAAGTCATAGTTGTCTTGACCAATATTAAAAAAGGCATGAAAGAAAATGTGAACTGTTATGTAATGTTGCTTAATTCCCTGGAATATAAGAATTTAAATGATCCATTTAATTTATTTGAATGTCACAGTAGTAGTTCACTTTTAATAAACTGACAAGGCCTTATTTCCAAAAATATCCCCTAAACTGAATCTGACAAAAATATACATTTTCGGCATCAAAATACCCCGGCCGTGACATGTCTGTTCCTATTCGTAGCCATTGGTTATAGAATGAGGAGAATACGTGGTAGTGTTGATGGAGAGATATGTAGTTCATATGTACAATCTGTCATGTGCAATCTAATTTTATTTCCCAGCTTTACCATGAAAAAATATCATTTTACAAATATGGTGCACAAATGCACAACGCAATTTGTTTGTGTTTTTTTTTTTTCATCAACTGATACAGTGATAAAGACAATGTTTCAGAGAAACCAGTTCACATAACACCCGAAGATGACGACCACCCCAGCAACTGTGGCAACTGGAACAGTCGCCCCGTTACATTTATCAGAGCTGCAGCACGATACACTGTTCCCCTGATGTCTGCCCTCTTGACACGTGGGTATACAGGCTCTAGATGTTGTAGTTTTCCCACCCTGGTTAACTGTAGCTTTCTGAAAAAGAAAACAGCCTGTATACTCTCATATATTAATACTCTGAGAGGTCACTTTTAAAAGGTAAAATATAAAACATTAAGGGCGCCAGTAAATGCTCCTGTATGTGATGTTTTATAATGTAGATAAATGTCCCAAAGCCGAGGTAAAGTGTACCCGTTGTCACTATAGTGCGCTTAACTACGGGCACATTATTGTTTTCACAATAAATAATTTGTGTTTGTGTGCGCGCGTGCGTCTGTGTGTATGCTTGTTTAGGAGTACATGATAGCTTCCTTCAGCCTTTGAATGAAGCTAATCTTAAACAAACACCATTTAACTCCTTTAACATCTGTTCATTTTATATATATATATATATATATATATATATATATATATATATATATATATATGGCATCATGACATAAACAAAGATATATTGGGTCAGTTTGTTATGGAAGGGATCGATAGACACATATGTAACTTACTTAATACTGTTTTCGTAAGTATAAAAATAAAATGTAAGTAGAGTATGAAACATACCAAATATATGGTTTAGATATCTCGCAGTCATATATACACACAAACAATCACGCACACATTCACTCACAGAACCGAGCTGATCAACGTCAAAACCCTCGCAATGATTGGAAGGGAAATACAAAGAATCGTTTCAGGGTTGAACATCAGATGGCGCTTGGGGCCAGCTTCGTATCATCAGTTTACTATTGTAGACATTCATCACGCGAAATAATTAACGTGTTACTCACGGCACATTGACCATTGCACTGCTGTGTTTTGACTCCCTCGGGGTTGAACGGGTCGCCGCAGTTCTTCGTCGTAGAGGAAGTACACACGTAACAGGTCACCGAGTGCACTGAAATGTTTAACAGAATTGCATTATATTTTCATTTCACACGTATGTTTGTATGTTTTTCTTCTGTTAGAAGAAATCCAAAATCTGCCCTAACGATTTCTACGAAACTTTGCAGAGGGACTGAACTTGGGTCATGAATATTAGTTCGTGATATTAATAAAGTGGTGGATCCAGTATGGTAATATTTCCTTAGTGAAAGTGGATGCTCTCGGTGGTATGCTCTCGGTGGTATGCTCTCGGTGGTATATATACGCTTCACTAAGTGTAATTCAAGTTGATAAGATTGACGTTTTCCTCCGCTAGCGATGCTGGACTTAACTGTAAACTGCTTCTTGTACAACTGAATATAATATGTTTCAACTATCTGTTCATCCATCCATTACAGTCTGTATGTTTACGAAACATCAAAAAGAGTTACTGATGGCTTTGAAGAATTGCTTGCACACAGCTGTTAAATACAAGCCAACTTACTCTAGTTACTACATAAAGATAAAAAAATGAAATTTAAAATGTTACTCAAATTAAAATAAATGAGGCATGAAATCGATTAAATATTAAATAGCCTATACTAATACCACCACAACATCCAGCAAAAATGTGCTACGGAATCCCTGGTTTTTTTTTTTTTTGTGAATGAGCGCCAAAGTCCTGGCAATGTTTCTAATTGGTAATCTTGACTCGATCATAATATACATGATACATAAAGGTATGATTGCAAATAGACTGAATTGCGTTGTTGCTATGTGCCAGTTCAAGGATCCAATTATATTTTTGTACCCGTCACAGGAAATAAAACGAAAAGAGACCTCTCGATCCGTATTTTTGTGGCAAGTGCCATAGATTTAATTTTTATGGTCTGGCTGAAATGCATGATGTCAATTCTTATATCATGAAAATTGTAAAATAATCATATGGTCTATCTGATTTGTTTATAAATGTTATACACGATAGCTATTTGCATAGCCCTTTCGCCCAGGTCCCTCTTTATGTTTAACCTTTCCCTCTCGTTAGATCTGGTGTGTCAGCTACCTTACTAATGTAATAATATGCTAAAACAGTGATGAAACTGACTTTACACATTTTCCGGTGAATTAATAAAATAATACAAAAGTATGTTTTCTATTTCGCCGCTGGTTGCATGCATATTAATCTGAGATTACAGTTTCATGTTTGGATGTTCTGTTCATATGCATGGTTGTACTGTTTTTGTAATAATGATTTTTACTTAAACAGAATTAAGCGTGAAATATACTTTTTAATATCATGTTAGCTTTATATTAATTTGTGTTCAAATTTTAGTAAATTTAAAAAATATTACTTAGGCCAAAAAAGGTGTGGTTCTCTGGCACCGCCCGCATTGATTTTAACCCCCGTATCAACAACTTTTATTTTGATTTTCATCTTTAAAGAAGATAAAATAATACAATTTTGAAAGGATTTCCCGTAATGTAGTGCTTTTACCTGTTTAGCAAAAAATTTCTGTTATTATCATGCTTTTTCCTGATCATATGACATTTTTCTAGAAATATACAAAAAAAATTAAAAAATCTCCCGCCCGCACTGATTTCTAAAAAGAGCCAGACCTTTTTTTGCACTTAATTCTTTTTATTAAATGCAAACTTTATGTAAAGGAACAATAAAAAAGTAGTAGTAAGCACATTTTAATAAAAGTAAAATAGACCCACCTGCAGTGACACCTAAACAAAGAACAAGTCCAAGAACGACCAGACACCTAATATTTTGTTTCTCCATTGCTAGCCTTCAGAAGTATGAAGCCGGGGGCGGGTCAGCTTCTTTATACAGATACCCTGTGTCACGTGACTGTGAGTATCCCGCGCATGCTCAGATTTCCCGCGGTCATGGGACCGTTTAAGAGACAGTAAGATGTGCACATCTCACAGATATCCTACTGATATAGCATAGAGGAAAACCAGGGGAGATTTTATGCAACGCCTATCAAGGTCGGGACAGAAAAAATATCCAAACCAGTTACTAGGTTTGAGTAATTACAATTATATATTATCAATATTAAATTTAAATAGATTATAGCATTTAATGTAATTTTTTAATGTTTAGTATAAAGAGGAATAGACTAAGGAAACACTTGTATGCAACACTAGAATATATGTATATATTGTATACGTGCAATGTTAGTTTTGAATTTTTTAATTAAAATTGAAATAATTAGTAAAATTGTATACACTGTATTTGTTATGATTATATACATGTCTGAAATGCATGTGTATTGTATGACCTTTGTAATAAAATTAGGAATGTTCGTATTCTCAAGCAAGTACTTAGTCTTGCTTAATTATGATCTTATTACAGTTGTTTAAACTTGTATGTCTGAATACAAAAAAAGAACGGAGAGTGCAAATGCTGTCCCAGCTGTATCAGCCGGGTCCCAGTAACTTCACCTGTCAGCAGCCATTAGACCAGGGGAGAAGCATCAAAGGTTATAAACTGCGAATTGGTAGACACGTGGTGCTGTAGATTTAGATTAAAAAAAAAAATAATGTACTATATACCTAAAAATTGTACACTTTTGTTTTCACAATAAATGAATATATTAATGATCTTTCATCTGCTGGTGCTTGATTCTGATCACTGCATTGCTCGCACGTGGCCCCTTTGTTATTTCTTTAAAAACAGGTGTAAAAATATAAGCCTTTTTGGGGGGGGGGGTTCATTTTTACAAATATACCACAAGGTTTTCTCTAATTTTCCCACTGAACATTTTGTTTTCATAAAAGGAAATACAAATATAAAAAAAATATGAGTTCTAGTGGTCTGTGAGAGCTGTTGTCCCCAGAACATGACTTGGGACCATATGTTTGACTGGACCCAAATAAAAATGTTCGGTTCTGACTAACTCTTCATATATACAAAGAATATGCAAAAAAATGTATTAAAAATACCACTCCATCAGGATTTCCTATTTAATCTTATTGAGCTTCATGGTTTTGTTTGTAATTAAATTTTACTTGCTTGTTTGAAATACTTTAAACAGTGCTCTGTTGCTCAAAGGTTCACAAAATTAAACATATTCATTTCTAAAAGCACAGCTGACCAGCCGGACTATAAGTGCCACCACCACCCTACACATACGGACATCCTGCTGTTACATACATATGACACTTGCCTGATAAGGTGATAAGCATAGCGAATAGGGGTGTTATGAGGGTTCCTGTGAAGTTTCACATAATTCAGGGGGACAACAAAGAGCTCCTGTTAGCTCTTCAATGCAATCATCATCATCACCATCCAGGATGAAGGGAACAAGAAACCACAAAGTAATAAGGAAAGAAGAGAAATACTGCATGTGTGTGGGGGGGGGGGGGGGCTCAGGTGTGTGTGTGTTTTTTTCAACACATTTTCATGTAAACTTACGATGATTCAGCGAAAAAATTTAATTGCCAATGAATATATTAAAATAAAAGAAAAAAAAAAGAAAGAACAGATATTTCTATTGAGAAAATTTAGCTAAATTATTAATAAAAAAAAACAAAATATAATTTTTGTAGGATTAGAATACATATTATATGATATAATATATTATTTTCATGATAATAACACTTAGTTTTTATTATGATTTAATAAAGTCATGTGTAACAAATAACCCGGCCCAACTGAACAAGGGGAATCTGTTCCTATACAAATTCCATATATTGCACCTTTTATCGGTCCGAATAATGTAATATTATTAACAGTGGCCTTGCCGATGACGTCATCGTTTATTCCTTCCAGCTTCATGGAAGAAATGTTTGTGCGACTAACCAAGCCGTTAGAATAACATACCTTATTTCGAGTCAGTTGATACATATTAAATAAGAAACGGTGAGATAGATATCGAATGTATAATCTGTTCTTTGACGTTATCTATATTTAAAATATCTGGTGAACATTATCTCTAGCATTTTAATGCGTGGTGTCCATTGTCCAAAAAGGAACTTACGGAATCACGGCGACAATGGATATATCAGTGACATCATTTGAAAACTTATCCTGACACATGTTGGTTCACCGGCGTCATCACATCATTGCGCCCCCTAGTGGAGGTAACGGCACAACATAGCCGATGTTCACCCAGTGTGAAGTGTATCACTCACTATTTCAGCTAAAAGTATTTTTTCTATGCGCATCACTTATCAGGAGACAAGATCAAATCCCAGGCTTGATTGGCATTGCGTGTTTGCTCAATTATTTGAGACGATCGGTGAAAGGCCCTGTTTGAGGTAACACATTTATCCGCGGCGGTGTAACAATAACACACGAAAGTGGTCTTGGTTTTTATATATTACATAACACATTTACAGTAAATGGATGGTAGATATGGCAGATATAACCATTAACAGGAGCACCGCAAACGTGCATAATACGCCCGTCGTGTATCAGGTGACCTCTGACCTCATTAAATATGCATGAATTTCGATGAGATGGTATTTCAGATTAGAAACTTTATTGGTAAATATGTAAATGGAGTTTCATGAAAATCCATAGTCACCACTCCAAAGTGCGTAGACCTCTGACCTCATTAAACATGCGTAAAATCTGCAGAGAATTTAATTTAGGTGAAAAACTCTATTGGTTAATATGTATATTGAGTTTTATGAAAATCCATAGTCAGATGACGCGCGTATAAAAAGAATTAAAGATGAACATTTTCAAGTATTCAGACGGGAAATAGGTATTTAGGTGTATTAGAAAACATGCATTTTAATATTTTAATAGCGATACATGAGCATTAAGGCAGTGTTAATTCAAATCCAGGGTCCGAGCCCCCGTCTGTCCATGTAAGAGTCTGAAGGAGAAAGTCAAAATCAATCTAACGCCACTCATAAACTTTTGAAAACCGAGTGCTAAGTCATATTCGTTCATTGATTAGTTTATAATTATTGAGAGCTCCAGATTCAGGATGACAAATCTTTACTAGGCCGGTTAGTAAGCGCTCAAACAATTTGCTTTCTAAGGAATGCAAGCCTCCGCCATGACTGATTGATTGATAATTTTTATTCCTCGAGTTCTGGAGAGTAACAATCAAAAGGACAGTGATGATGGCTGACATAGCCACAACTGATGACAAAATACAAAGAACATAAAATAACACTGAATAAATGTTCATCGCCTGACCAATTACACACACGTGAAACGACGTGGTTTACAGGAGCATTAATAAAATTTACAATTTTAACATATGTACTCCATTCCGTCTCCACTGCATATCCGGGAGTCATATACACCTAATCACACATATATCACATACATATCGACAGTATAGGTTATCATACAGATCTTTACCTGGGAATTCTACCACTCATCAGTCATTTGTCTGCAAATAAAAAGACTTATTCTGCAGTTCAATCTTGACACTACTCATGTCTTCCATACGAGTCTGCATCTACCATCTCTGTATTAGATAATTTATTTCACTCGGCCATAAGTCCATAATAACTCGTTTTACGCTACAGAAAAATAATGCTACTCTATGTAAAAATAGTATATGTTTATCTGCTGCTAGTGAAATAGGTACCGAAAAGGTATGATAGGAATGTTAAGTCGTCACGAGTATGCATAAACACCCCTTCCTCTACTGGGAGTTTGTCTAAAATTGTCTGCGAGAGGTATAGTGATCAAATAACACATACGCACACAAACACACACGAACTGGGATGAATCGCATACCCTCCTATTATTTAATTAAAAGTTTCGCATATTGCCAGGGTGCTTGTTATTGAATCTGAAGTTGGTGTTCGAATCAAATCTAAGGGGGACGATCCAAAGGAGTACAGATATAATGTCAGGGGGACGATCCAAAGGAGTACAGATATAATGTCAGGGGGACGATCCAAAGGAGTACAGATATAATGTCAGGGGGACGATCCAAAGGAGTACAGATATAATGTCAGGGGGACGATCCAAAGGAGTACAAAGATAATGTCAGGGAGGCGACCCAGAGGAGTACAGAGATAATGTCAGGGGTACGGTCCAAAGGAATACAGAGATAATGTCGGGGGCGATCCAAATAAGTACAGAGATAATGTCAGGGGGGGGGGGTATCCGAAGGAGTACAGAGATAATGTACTTGAGGATTACGAAAGAGAGACCTCAGCCCATGTGCGCAGTGGTAAATACGGAGTCATTTTATGCCGCATAAATGCTTCTCAAGTCTAGTATATATATATGTAAAAAATATGTTTTCACCATATTATATCATATTATATTATATTATATTACATTATATTATATTATAAACACATTGGAACTCCCCCTAATGGGCACCTCATAAAAATGGCTCCTCAAATAGCTGGCAGTTATTTACAGTACAATTTTTTTCTCCTCCGTATTTTTTGTGTTCCTGCTGGACCTAAAACTTCTTACTGAACATCCATGACGGTCTATAAAGAACCTCCTTGGAAACCTGAATTTCAGTCTCCGAGCTATAGGGCACAAAACTTAAATCTTAGACCTAGAAACTTCTAACTGCACATCCAAGGATTTCCTAGGCGAATCTTCTTGAAAACCAGAAATTATGTCATGGTTACATATAACTGGCCGAAAACATGATTTTTAAGCAACGAGTGAGTAGGATTGGGCACATATTGTTTCCATTTGGACGTTAATAATTACTTGAAAGGCGGACTCATTATTCATGAGATATATGTGTGCATGGCCTGTTAATGTTTTCAGATAACAATCAAATGTTTGGATAAACTAGGGTTTTTTTTGTTTAATTACAATATCCTTAAAGTTAAAGTCATGCTTTAATTTAAAGCTACATCCTATTATTAGTGATTATATGCGCAGTTCTATTTATAAAGTAATGAAAATTTGTTATTCAATAAAGTTTATCATTTAATCTAAAGTAATTATATAACTGAAATATATATATTATATTACATTATATTATATTATATCATATTATATTTTGTATTATATATTGAGTAATTTATTTGAAATGATTTACCACATCAGGTAGTAAGTCATGCACTTAAACGGTTAATAAGAGTACAGGCAAATATATCGAAGTTTTTCAGTTTTTAAGTCTAACAAGTAACACTGATACTTGAAAAGAATATTGAACGTGTAGCACTTGGCATTTATTATAATTTTATTATTTGAAATGCAGTGACATCTGTCATCTTAAAGATAAAATAACTCCTACATAGGTCTTGATGAAAGATTGTTTTCATAAACACATTACATGATCAGGTCATATTCACATTAAATTCTATCACTAGTAGGAAAGCCACAGGCACATAAAGCCTTTGGAAGTACTCAATTTGTTCTGGACAGTGTAAACGTTTGTATTTCAAAGAGACTGCTGTAACAATAATCATGGAAAAGGGTATTTAAGGTTGTTTCAGGCTTTTAAAATATCACGGTATTTGGAAATTCTTAACACACTTCAAGGAAAGAGCAACACAATACGTCATGACGTTTTCCGCACCATGTGTAAGAGAGACACTCCTCCCCATCAGGGAGACGTTCTCTTCTGGCAGGGTTTCTCCCTGTTTATACAAACAGCAGAGCCATAGTCCTGCGAATCCCAGTCTGTGCGGTGTGGTTCGTGGGCTTCAAAATCTACCATTTTCAAAACGGCTTTCCTGGTTGGTTATTTGGTTGCTCTAGCAGCATGCCTCTTCACTCAGAGTTTTGTAGAGGAATTGATTGATACACCAGGAACAATCCTTTAAATTTTGAAGACAATCTTGTATGCCTGACACACATTTTCTATGAAGCACCCAGAAAAGTATGATGAGGATCCTGGCGTCGGTCTCTGACTACTTACTAGTTTTTTATAATGTCCAGCTAAAATATAGCTGTCCGACTCGATCACATATGTCTGGCAACTTTGAGGAGCCATGTTCGGCTTGATATATTGGATATTTCTACCTGTGCCATGCCGTTCCGAGCTCGTAAAAGATTATACATGATGTAGTTTTTTTAAATGTATAGCAGCACTTTGCCATGAATATCGATTAATATCTTTCGGAGACACAAGCCCTCCAGTTAATGAAAAATGGCTATGAGTCAGGTAGCAAAGACGAGTTCACGCCGCTTGGAAGGGGGGGAGGGGCGAATTTCAAAATCAGCCAATACTCTTCGCCCCACCGCCATTTTCACTCGCCTCGTCCATGATTTTGCTGAAACATTTGTGATTTGTGTTAACCCAGTTAACATTTATTGCCATCTGTTGTTTTAAATAATGTTTTTATTTGTGTAAAATTGAAAAGCCATATCGGTAGATTCTGTTCCAGCCAGTGTCCCAAGTGCTTGTGTAGTGATTTAAGGATTGTTATAAAAAAAAAATCAATCATAATGGCAAGTCAATGATGAAAAAGTGAGCAACACTTCCAGCCACCGGATGAGAGTGCGAGAGAAACATAAGAATTTGAAACTATATGACAGGTTTAGGGCCAGGTACTTGTACCTGTACCTGTGCCGAGGTACACAATTGAGAGTACCTGTACTTTACCTGGCTGTCATGAGTAGAAAGTACCTGGTACCTGTACTTGTAACAAAAGTACCTGTATCTGGTATTAGGTACTCGAGGTACATGTGTGATATTGGAAATGTACACCAGGCTTGTACAAAGCTTTCATAGCTGTCAGGGCAGTTACCTCGGGCAGCAAAGGGCAGCCAGAAAATCTGTTGCTCACATGCCCCATATTTGTGGTCTTGTGTGACAGGAAACTGGCAAGGAATAAAAGATAAAGCTAAGAAACTACATATTTTATAAATAATTTCTCAAAAAAAGAAAAACTTTCCATTTGACAGAAAACAGTAACCTGCTAAGCAATAAATTCAATTGCTTTAAATTCTAAAAGACTTTCTGCAACTAACATGTTTTTGTTCCTAATTACAACAATAGAATCATGATATTTTATTGCATATTTATATGAAATTTTATATTTCTGCATGAATAACTTTGAAGGTTATATATTTATCCTGAGGACCGGGAACGATCATTGAATAATTTTAAATAATTAATTCTGACATTCAATTATAACATTATCGTGTATCCGGATGAAATTTATACAGCTATCATTAATTCAAATGTATGAGAAATGTACTTGTACCTGTATCTGTGCCTAGGTATACTTTCTAAAGAACCTGGACCTGTACCTAGGTGTTCTACAAATATTCTGTACCTGTACCTGTACCTGGCCATTTCACAAGTACCTGTATCCAGGTATTATGACATGTACTTGGCTCCAATCATGAACATGGTTTAGCGACCTGAGTCCCTTTTTAAAAACAGATTATAATAGCTCTCTGAAGTAGGTACATCTTTATGTGCACTCTAAAAATAAAAACAGATTATAATAGCTCTCTGAAGTAACTACATCTTTATGTGCACTCTAAAAATAAAAACAGATTATAATAGCTCTCTGAAGTAGGGACATCTTTATGTGCACTCTAAAAATAAAAACAGATTATAATAGCTCTCTGAAGTAGGGACATCTTTATGTGCACCCTAAAAATAAAAACAGATTATAATAGCTCCCTGAAGTAGGGACATCTTTATGTGCACCCTAAAAATAAAAACAGATTATAATAGCTCTCTGAAGTAGGGACATCTTCATGTGCACCCTAAAAATAAAAACAGATTATAATAGCTCCCTGAAGTAGGGACATCTTTATGTGCACCCTAAAAATAAAAACAGATTATAATAGCTCTCTGAAGTAGGGACATCTTCATGTGCACCCTAAAAATAAAAACAGATTATAATAGCTCCCTGAAGTAGGGACATCTTTATGTGCACCCTAAAAATAAAAACATATTATAATAGCTCTCTGAAGTAGGGACATCTTTATGTGCACTCTAAAAATAAAAACAGATTATAATAGCTCTCTGAAGTAGGGACATCTTTATGTGCACTCTAAAAATAAAAACAGATTATAATAGCTCTCTGAAGTAGGGACATCTTTATGTGCACCCTAAAAAATAAAAACAGATTATAATAGCTCTCTGAAGTAGGTACATCTTTATGTGCACTCTAAAAATAAAATCAGATTATAATAGCTCTCTGAAGTAGGGACATCTTCATGTGCACCCTAAAAATAAAAACAGATTATAATAGCTCTCTGAAGTAGGGACATCTTCATGTGCACCATAAAAATAAAAACAGATTATAATAGCTCTATGAAGTAGGGACATCTTTATGTGCACCCTAAAAAATAAAAACAGATTATAATAGCTCTCTGAAGTAGGGACATCTTTATGTGCACTCTAAAAAATAAAAACAGATTATAATAGCTCTCTGAAGTAGGGACATCTTTATGTACACTCTAAAAAATAAAAACAGATTATAATAGCTCCCTGAAGTAGGGACATCTTTATGTGCACTCTAAAAAATAAAAACATTATAATAGCTCTCTGAAGTAGGGACATCTTTATGTGCACCCTAAAAATTAAAAACAGATTATAATAGCTCTCTGAAGTAGGGACACTTTATGTGCACCTTAAAAATAAAAACAGATTATAATAGCTCTCTGAAGTAGGGACATCTTTATGTGCACACTAAAAATAAAAACAGATTATAATAGCTCTCTGAAGTAGGGACATCTTTATGTGCACCTTAAAAATAAAAACAGAGTATAATAGCTCCCTGAAGTAGGGACATCTTTATGTGCACCCTAAAAATAAAAACAGAGTATAATAGCTCCCTGAAGTAGGGACATCTTTATGTGCACCCTAAAAATAAAAACAGATTATAATAGCTCTCTGAAGTAGGGACATCTTTATGTGCACCCTAAAAAATAAAAACAGATTATAATAGCTCCCTGAAGTAGGGACATCTTTATGTGCACCCTAAAAATAAAAACAGATTATAATAGCTCTCTGAAGTAGGGACATCTTTATGTGCACCCTAAAAATAAAAACAGATTATAATAGCTCTCTGAAGTAGGAACATCTTTATGTGCACTCTAAAAATAAAAACAGATTATAATAGCTCTCTGAAGTAGTGACATCTTTATGTGCACCCTAAAAAATAAAAACAGATTATAATAGCTCCCTGAAGTAGGGACATCTTTATGTGCACCCTAAAAATAAAAACAGATTATAATAGCTCTCTGAAGTAGAGACATCTTTATGTGCACCCTAAAAATAAAAACAGATTATAATAGCTCTCTGAAGTAGGAACATCTTTATGTGCACTCTAAAAATAAAAACAGATTATAATAGCTCTCTGAAGTAGTGACATCTTTATGTGCACCCTAAAAAATAAAAACAGATTATAATAGCTCCCTGAAGTAGGGACATCTTTATGTGCACCCTAAAAAATAAAAACAGATTATAATAGCTCCCTGAAGTAGGGACATTTTTTTATGTGCACCCTAAAAAATAAAAACAGATTATAATAGCTCCCTGAAGTAGTGACATCTTTATGTGCACCCTAAAAAATAAAAACAGATTATAATAGCTCCCTAAAGTGACATCTTTATGTGCACCCTAAAAAATAAAAACAGATTATAATAGCTCCCTGAAGTAGTGACATCTTTATGTGCACCCTAAAAAATAAAATCAGATTATAAAAGCTCCCTGAAGTAGGGACATCTTTATGTGCACCCTAAAAAATAAAAACAGATTATAATAGCTCCCTGAAGTAGTGACATCTTAATGTGCACCCTAAAAAATAAAAACAGATTATAATAGCTCTCTGAAGTAGGGACATCTTTATGTGCACCCTAAAAAAATAAAAACAGATTATAATAGCTCTCTGAAGTAGGTACATCTTTATGTGCACCCTAAAAAATAAAAACAGATTATAATAGCTCCCTAAAGTAGGGACATCTTTATGTGCACCCTAAAAAATAAAAACAGATTATAATAGCTCTCTGAAGTAGGGACATCTTCATGTGCACATTAAAAAGAAAAACAGATTATAATAGCTCTCTGAAGTAGGGACATCTTTATGTGCACCCTAAAAAAATAAAAACAGATTATAATAGCTCTCTGAAGTAGGGACATCTTTATGTGCACCCTAAAAAATAAAAACAGATTATAATAGCTCTCTGAAGTAGGGACATCTTTATGTGCACTCTAAAAAATAAAAACAGATTATAATAGCTCTCTGAAGTAGGGACATCTTTATGTGCACTCTAAAAAATAAAAACAGATTATAATAGCTCTCTGAAGTAGGTACATCTTTATGTGCACCCTAAAAAATAAAAACAGATTATAATAGCTCTCTGAAGTAGGGACATCTTTATGTGCACCCTAAAAATAAAAACAGATTATAATAGCTCTCTGAAGTAGGGACATCTTTATGTGCACTCTAAAAATAAAAACAGATTATAATAGCTCTTTCAAGTAGGGACATCTTTATGTGCACTCTAAAAATAAAAACAGATTATAATATCTCCCTGAAGTAGGGACATCTTTATGTGCACCCTAAAAATAAAAACAGATTATAATAGCTCTCTGAAGTAGGTACATCTTTATGTGCACTCTAAAAATAAAAACAGATTATAATAGCTCTCTGAAGTAGGGACATCTTTATGTGCACCCTAAAAATAAAAACAGATTATAATAGCTCTCTGAAGTAGGGACATCTTTATGTGCACTCTAAAAAATAAAAACAGATTATAATAGCTCTCTGAAGTAGGGACATCTTTATGTGCACCCTAAAAAATAAAAACAGATTATAATAGCTCTCTGAAGTAGGGACATCTTTATGTGCACCCTAAAAAATAAAAACAGATTATAATAGCTCTCTGAAGTAGGTACATCTTTATGTGCACTCTAAAAATAAAAACAGATTATAATAGCTCTCTGAAGTAGGTACATCTTTATGTGCACCCTAAAAATAAAAACAGATTATAATAGCTCTCTGAAGTAGGGACATCTTTATGTGCACCCTAAAAAATAAAAACAGATTATAATAGCTCTCTGAAGTAGGTACATCTTTATGTGCACTCTAAAAAACAAAAACAGATTATAATAGCTCTCTGAAGTAGGTACATCTTTATGTGCACTCTAAAAATAAAAACAGATTATAATAGCTCTCTGAAGTAGGTACATCTTTATGTGCACTCTAAAAAATAAAAACAGATTATAATAGCTCTCTGAAGTAGGTACATCTTTATGTGCACCCTAAAAAATAAAAACAGATTATAATAGCTCTCTGAAGTAGGGACATCTTTATGTGCACCCTAAAAAATAAAAACAGATTATAATAGATCTCTGAAGTAGGTACATCTTTATGTGCACCCTAAAAAATAAAAACAGATTATAATAGCTCTCTGAAGTAGGTACATCTTTATGTGCACTCTAAAAATAAAAACAGATTATAATAGCTCTCTGAAGTAGGTACATCTTTATGTGCACTCTAAAAAATAAAAACAGATTATAATAGCTCTCTGAAGTAGGTACATCTTTATGTGCACCCTAAAAATAAAAACAGATTATAATAGCTCTCTGAAGTAGGTACATCTTTATGTGCACTCTAAAAATAAAAACAGATTATAATAGCTCTCTGAAGTAGGGACATCTTCATGTGCACCCTAAAAAATAAAAACAGATTATAATAGCTCCCTGAAGTAGGGACATCTTTATGTGCACCCTAAAAAATAAAAACAGATTATAATAGCTCTCTGAAGTAGGGACATCTTTATGTGCACCCTAAAAAATAAAAACAGATTATAATAGCTCTCTGAAGTAGGTACATCTTTATGTGCACTCTAAAAATAAAAACAGATTATAATAGCTCCCTGAAGTAGGGACATCTTCATGTGCACTCTAAAAATAAAAACAGATTATAATAGCTCTCTGAAGTAGGGACATCTTTATGTGTACCCTAAAAAGTAAAAACAGATTATAATAGCTCCCTGAAGTAGGGACATCTTTATGTGCACTCTAAAAAATAAAAACAGATCATAATAGCTCTCTGAAGTAGGGACATCTTTATGTGCACCCTAAAAAATAAAAACAGATTATAATAGCTCTCTGAAGTAGGGACATCTTTATGTGCACTCAAAAAATAAAAACAGATTATAATAGCTCTCTGAAGTAGGGACATCTTTATGTGCACCCTAAAAAATAAAAACAGATTATAATAGCTCTCTGAAGTAGGTACATCTTTATGTGTACTTTAAAAATAAAAACAGATTATAATAACTCTCTGAAGTAGGGACATCTTTATGTGCACTCTAAAAATAAAAACAGATTATAATAGCTCTCTGAAGTAGGGATATCTTTATTTGCACCCTAAAAAATAAAAACAGATTATAATAGCTCTCTGAAGTAGGGACATCTTTATGTGCACTCTAAAAATAAAAACAGATTATAATAGCTCTCTAAAGTAGGGACATCTTTATGTGCACCCTAAAAAATAAAAACAGATTATAATAGCTCCCTGAAGTAGGGACATCTTTATGTGCACTCTAAAAATAAAAACAGATTATAATAGCTCTCTGAAGTAGGGACATCTTCATGTGCACCCTAAAAATAAAAACAGATTATAATAGCTCTCTGAAGTAGGGACATCTTTATGTGCACCCTAAAAAATAAAAACAGATTATAATAGCTCTCTGAAGTAGGGACATCTTTATGTGCACCCTAAAAAATAAAAACAGATTATAATAGCTCCCTGAAGTAGAGACATCTTTATGTGCACCCTAAAAAATAAAAACAGATTATAATAGCTCTCTGAAGTAGGGACATCTTTATGTGCACCCTAAAAAAAAATAAAAACAGATTATAATAGCTCTCTGAAGTAGGGACATCTTTATGTGCACTCTAAAAATAAAAACAGATTATAATAGCTCTCTGAAGTAGGGACATCTTTATTTGCACCCTAAAAAATAAAAACAGATTATAATAGCTCTCTGAAGTAGGGACATCTTTATGTGCACTCTAAAAATAAAAACAGATTATAATAGCTCTCTGAAGTAGGGACATCTTTATGTGCACCCTAAAAAATAAAAACAGATTATAATAGCTCCCTGAAGTAGGGACATCTTTATGTGCACTCTAAAAATAAAAACAGATGATAACAGCTCTCTGAAGTAGGGACATCTTCATGTGCACCCTAAAAATAAAAACAGATTATAATAGCTCTCTGGAGTAGGGACATCCTTATGTGCACCCTAAAAAATAAAAACAGATTATAATAGCTCTCTGAAGTAGGGACATCTTTATGTGCACCCTAAAAAATAAAAACAGATTATAATAGCTCCCTGAAGTAGAGACATCTTTATGTGCACCCTAAAAAATAAAAACAGATTATAATAGCTCTCTGAAGTAGGGACATCTTTATGTGCACCCTAAAAAAAAATAAAAGCAGATTATAATAGCTCTCTGAAGTAGGGACATCTTTATGTGCACTCTAAAAATAAAAACAGATTATAATAGCTCCCTGAAGTAGAGACATCTTTATGTGCACCCTAAAAAAATAAAAACAGATTATAATAGCTCTCTGAAGTAGGGACTTCTTTATGTGCACCCTAAAAAATAAAAACAGATTATAATAGCCCTCTGAAGTAGGTACATCTTTATGTGCACTCTAAAAATAAAAACAGATAATAATAGCTCTCTGAAGTAGGGACATCTTCATGTGCACTCTAAAAATAAAAACAGATTATAATAGCTCTCTGAAGTAGGGACATCTTTATGTGCACCCTAAAAAATAAAAACAGATTATAATAGCTCTCTGAAGTAGGTACATCTTTATGTGCACTCTAATAAATAAAAACAGATTATAATAGCTCTCTGAAGTAGGGACATCTTTATGTGCACTCTAAAAAATAAAAACAGATTATAATAGCTCTCTGAAGTAGGTACATCTTTATGTGCACTCTAAAAATAAAAACAGATTATAATAGCTCTCTGAAGTAGGGACATCTTTATGTGCACTCTAAAAAATAAAAACAGATTATAATAGCTCTCTGAAGTAGGGACATCTTTATGTGCACCCTAAAAAATAAAAACAGATTATAATAGCTCTCTGAAGTAGGGACATCTTTATGTGCACTCTAAAAATAAAAACAGATTATAATAACTCTCTGAAGTAGGGACATCTTTATGTGCACTCTAGAAATAAAAACAGATTATAATAGCTCTCTGAAGTAGGGACATCTTTATGTGCACCCTAAAAAATAAAAACAGATTATAATAGCTCTCTGAAGTAGGGACATCTTTATGTGCACTCTAAAAATAAAAACAGATTATAATAGCTCTCTGAAGTAGGGACATCTTTATGTGCACCCTAAAAAATAAAAACAGATTATAATAGCTCTCTGAAGTAGGGACATCTTTATGTGCACTCTAAAAATAAAAACAGATTATAATAGCTCTCTGAAGTAGGGACATCTTCATGTGCACCCTAAAAATAAAAACAGATTATAATAGCTCCCTGAAGTAGGGACATCTTTATGTGCACCCTAAAAATAAAAACAGATTATAATAGCTCCCTGAAGTAGGGACATCTTTATGTGCACCCTAAAATTAAAAACAGATTATAATAGCTCTCTGAAGTAGGGACATCTTTATGGGCACTCTAAAAAATAAAAACAGATTATTATAGCTCTCTGAAGTAGGGACATCTTTATGTGAACCCTAAAAAATAAAAACAGATTATAATAGCTCTCTGAAGTAGGGACATCTTTATGTGCACTCTAAAAATAAAAACAGATTATAATAGCTCTCTGAAGTAGGGACATCTTTATGTGCACTCTAAAAAAAAACAGATTATAATAGCTCTCTGAAGTAGGGACATCTTTATGTGCACCCTAAAAAATAAAAACAGATTATAATAGCTCCCTGAAGTAGGCACATCTTTATGTGAACTCTATAAAATAAAAACAGATTATAATAGCTCCCTGAAGTAGGGACATCTTTATGTGCACCCTAAAAAATAAAAACAGATTATAATAGCTCTCTGAAGTAGGGACATCTTTATGTGCACTCTAAAAATAAAAACAGATTATAATAGCTCTCTGAAGTAGGGACATCTTTATGTGAACCCTAAAAAATAAAAACAGATTATAATAGCTCTCTGAAGTAGGGACATCTATATGTGCACTCTTAAAATAAAAACAGATTATAATAGCTCTCTGAAGTAGGGACATCTTCATGTGCACCCTAAAAATAAAAACAGATTATAATAGCTCTCTGAAGTAGGGACATCTTTATGTGCACTCTAAAAAATAAAAACAGATTATAATAGCTCTCTGAAGTAGGGACATCTTTATGTGCACTCTAAAAAATAAAAACAGATTATAATAGCTCTCTGAAGTAGGGACATCTTTATGTGCACTCTAAAAAATAAAAACAGATTATAATAGCTCTCTGAAGTAGGGACATCTTTATGTGCACTCTAAAAATAAAAACAGATTATAATAGCTCTCTGAAGTAGGGACATCTTCATGTGCACTCTAAAAAATAAAAACAGATTATAATAGCTCTCTGAAGTAGGGACATCTTTATGTGCACTCTAAAAAATAAAAACAGATTATAATAGCTCTCTGAAGTAGGGACATCTTTATGTGCACTCTAAAAAATAAAAACAGATTATAATAGCTCTCTGAAGTAGGGACATCTTCATGTGCACCCTAAAAATAAAAACAGATTATAATAGCTCTCTGAAGTAGGGACATCTTTATGTGCACCCTAAAAAATAAAAACAGATTATAATAGCTCTCTGAAGTAGGGACATCTTTATGTGCACTCTAAAAATAAAAACAGATTATAATAGCTCTCTGAAGTAGGTACATCTTTATGTGCACTCTAAAAATAAAAACAGATTATAATAGCTCTCTGCAGTAGGGACATCTTTATGTTCACCCTAAAAAAAAAAACAGATTATAATAGCTCTCTGAAGTAGGGACATCTTTATGTGCACCCTAAAAAATAAAAACAGATTATAATAGCTCTCTGAAGTAGGGACAATTTTATGTGCACCCTAAAAAATAAAAACAGATTATAATAGCTCTCTGAAGTAGGGACATCTTTATGTGCACTCTAAAAATAAAAACAGATTATAATAGCTCTCTGAAGTAGGGACATCTTTATGTGCACTCTAAAAATAAAAACAGATTATAATAGCTCTCTGAAGTAGGGACATCTTTATGTGCACCCTAAAAAATAAAAACAGATTATAATAGCTCTCTGAAGTAGGGACATCTTTATGTGCACTCTAAAAATAAAACCAGATTATAATAGCTCTCTGAAGTAGGGACATCTTTATGTGCACTCTAAAAATAAAAACAGATTATAATAGCTCTCTGAAGTAGGGACATCTTTATGTGCACCCTAAAAAATAAAAACAGATTATAATAGCTCCCTGAAGTAGGTACATCTTTATGTGCACCCTAAAAATAAAAACAGATTATAATAGCTCTCTGAAGTAGGGACATCTTTATGTGCACCCTAAAAAATAAAAACAGATTATAATAGCTCCCTGAAGTAGGGACATCTTTATGTGCACTCTAAAAAAAAAAAAAGATTATAATAGCTCTCTGAAGTAGGGACATCTTTATGTGCACCCTAAAAAATAAAAACAGATTATAATAGCTCTCTGAAGTAGGGACATCTTTATGTGCACCCTAAAAAATAAAAACAGATTATAATAGCTCTCTGAAGTAGGGACATCTTTATGTGCACTCTAAAAATAAAAACAGATTATAATAGCTCTCTGAAGTAGGGACATCTTTATGTGCACCCTAAAAATAAAAACAGATTATAATAGCTCTCTGAAGTAGGGACATCTTTATGTGCACCTTAAAAATAAAAACAGATTATAATAGCTCCCTGAAGTAGGGACATCTTTATGTGCACTCTAAAAAATAAAAACAGATTATAATAGCTCCCTGAAGTAGGGACATCTTTATGTGCACCCTAAAAAATAAAAACAGATTATAATAGCTCTCTGAAGTAGGGACATCTTTATGTGCACCCTAAAAAATAAGGTTCTAAGGTTACATCAGAAAGGAAAATGCACGAAAAAGAGAATAAACTGAAAGTGTTACATACACGTTTGACTTCGTCATTCAATAAGTAAGTATGACAATATATAGAAATTCCTTATCATCAAGGAACATTAAAAGGTATGTACTTGGTGAAATTTAAAAAATCAAATCCCTCCACCTGTATGCGGCCCCATTGTAACGTCAACATACTCGGCCTTCATGAAACGTAGTGCCGAACCAACCTTATTCCTAATATCAGCAGGCTATGGTCGCCATCAATATCTATAGCATTTTATAAAACTTGATTATAACACATTATTTTCCTCGTATAAAATATGAGATTTTATGTTAGTGACCCCAGCCGATCCTTGGATATTTAGTAACAGACATGACGTCTGAACGATGTGTACAAAGATATAATTTGTCATATTTTGCGATTGACTAAAATTGAATGTTTCCGTAAGGATACCAACTTCAAAATTATTCCATTAAATCTATGCTCATTTGATTTCCCTTCCTCTGAAAAATCATACTTTATTATATGAAACCTTAATAAGTAGTCCTTTGTGGTTTACTGAACAGTTGGAAAATGATTTCTGCATGCACAAGTAAGTTAATATAGGTAGATCCACCTATAGAACTCAAAATATAATGCAGTGAATAATCAATATCAATATGATGCCGATGGTAGCCTGCAGCCATACCATATTTGTTAGAAGACAATATATCATAGGCAAACACATACAAATATTTCTGATCAACCAAACTTGAATTTCTGTAAAAAAAAAAAGGTCATTTTTAATCAATTATATTCAGTGTATACTTTTTTAATTCGTCATTCATTCCCTCACAAAAAAAAACTAATATTCTATATATATAATGTATAACAGCTGTTGGTGAGAGCTTTTGGTCATCTACATCTATACCCAAACGTTTAATTAGTCATTTTATTCCTAATTATAAAATTAAAATAGATCTGCAGAGTACTTTTGAATCCACGTATTAACCAAATCAATAGGTCAGTATTGTACAAAGAGACGACCTATGTAATAAAACCACCTGTCTATTAAGACCACTCTTGGGTGAACAGAAAATTTTCACATTGACCTGTTTAATAAGACCACCTGTGAATGAAGACCACTTTTGGCCATTACTTACGCTCCCGAGGCAGCGGAAATCTTGCGCTTCTAAAGAAGCAACTGATTTTCACGCTGCCAGCTTTGACCGTTTATGATATATTTAGACACCAGATGGCGGTTCGTTGTCCGCTGAAAAAAAAAACTGCGTATGATGTGACAAGCAGCCAACCAGTTGCCAATAAACAAACATTCGACAGGCATCCTGGCTCCGCCCATGGCTGCGCTTAAAGCGCCGCTTGATGAGAATTTTCGGTCGAATTTTAATTCCTCCCTCTTTATTCTCGCATCATCAACCGATTCGATTATGACATTATGACTGTGTTAGCGTAGCCATGTATCTGTTGTCTGCAGAACTGAAACAAGCCAGCGAGGTGTGCACGCAGCCTATGTTGAACATTACGTTTCGTTTGAATTACAACTCACCGGCCGGGCATCCTATGTGCCCAAAGCCCTAAGCAAACCACGTCTTGGGCCATTCTCTCTGAGCCTGTGGCCTGTTCAGACGATTACCGGGGCGATAAGCTGTCACTCAAAACAAAATGAACATGATTTGCTCCGTTTATTCCTCGCTTAGCTGTGTCTTCCAGCACAAGGTCTCATCTGATTGGACAAAAATACGGTGCTCCCCTATGGTGTAGCATCTCAGGATACGAGGTCATAACAAACAGTGCTTACGATATAGGGAGTAGGCCTATAGTTAAAGCGCTGTGTAAAGGGCGTAGCCATTACTATGTTTGGTTTTATTAAACAGGGTTTACTGTATATCCATGTTTTAAACGTTTTTCAAATAGCGGAACAGACGTTATGAAAATGGTGGCCATTATGATCACAATAATGCCAGAAATGAATTCTATGGGTCATAATTCCCTTGATTCCATGTATAAGTCAGGGATGGGGTAATAGTAATATGTAATATTGGTAATCGTGCAAAATAACGGACCCATATTTCTCTCTCTCACAAATAAGTGTGACCACATTTCACTAAAAATTTTTTTGCATGATAAAGTTTACGATTCGGCGCATCTAATGATATCATATTTTTGTATGTTATTTATATATTTATTTTGCTACAAACTGTCGAAAAAGGGTAGTTTGCCGAAAATACCCAAAATGACGTCGTGTCAAAGACGTTCTGAGCCGACGTCATTAATCCACAGTAATATACATATATACCATGTTAAACATTTAGATGATGTCTTATAAAATTTACAGTCAATATATAATATTACCCATATATGTTTATACTTTTTTAACTCTTTTTATCCGCATTTCACTTGATGTACGTTCAAGGTGACGACGCCCTGCCGCCAGAACGTGAACAAATGTCGAGTGTCACGTGACAAGTCATGCACTTAAAATCAAGAGAGACACGGGAGAAACACGTTCGTCCGCATTATGTTACAACATATTTTGTTATACTAACATAATAATATCCTTATTTTTAATAAAATAATTATAAAGTGTGACAACATTTATTAGTTATAATTAATGACATTATTAAGGTGTGATCTCTTTTTTATAAATTGTGTGACCACATATAGTAGTTAGAAATAGTAAAAAAAAAGGTGGTGTGACGACATTTAAATATATTCTTACATCATCATATCCCTTATTTTTTTTCTAAATTTAATCCTGATTTTTTTTTCAAACCAAGGCCATATTTTTTACCAATAAAAAAAGTGTGACCACCTTTTATTTGACCAGCCATATAAGTTTGTATTATATAAATAATATTATAAAATCTGGTCACATATGGTGTGACCACATTTTTTAAAATAAATTTTGCCAAAAATAAGTTGTGACCACATTTTATTCGACCAGCCATATAAGTTTGTATTATATATAGAATATTATAAAATGGGGTCACATATGGTGTAGCCACATTTTTAACCCATGAATATTGACAAAAATAAGGTGTGACCACACTTTGACCAGCCATATAAGTTTGTATTATATATATATATATATATATATATATATATATATATATATATATATATATTATAAAATGTGGTCACACATGGTGTGACCACATTTTTTCAAATAAATTTTGCCAAAAATAAGTTGTGACCAGCCATATAAGTTTGTATTATATCTAGAATATTATAAAATGTGGTCACATATGTTGTGACCACATTTTTCACCAAAGAATATTGACAAAAATATGGTGTGACCACATTTTGCCATATAAGTTTGAATTATATATATAATATTATAAAATGTGGTCACATATGGATGATATGCCCAACATGGTCCCGTTTTTCTCCCGCGTACGTCTCGATTTTAAGGGCTACCGGTCTGTTACTCGTGGGGAGGGGATGTTACCATCTGATTGTCCTTACATAAAGTAGTCTAACAGGACAAAAAAATTAATAAGATAAATGACATGTCTAAAATGTTGTCTTTATACTCTGTCCACAAAAATGACTGTTTATTACACAATTTATATTTGACATATAAAACGTACATAGAGGCAAAGCTGAATAGAGCAAGAGTTAATGTGATCAGTCGAATACATTCACGGACGACAGTTGCATGTTTATGTTTTTGGCGGCACGACGTCGTCAACTTTTATTAAATCTTGGGAAATATGGATATTTAGAGGTAAAATTGTCTCTCTATCTATGCATAAAAAGATATATTGACTGTAAATTTTGTAAGATATCATCCTTTTGTTTAAAATGGTATGCACGTACAGTACTGTGGATTCATGACGTCGGCTGAGAACGTCTTTGACACGACGTCATTTTGGGTATTTTAAGCAAACTACCCTTTTTCGACAGTTTGTAGCAAAATATATTTATATCAAACATACAAAAATATTGTATCATTAGATGCGCCGGATCTTCAACTTTTACATGAAACAGTTTTTTCATTGAAATGTGGTCACACTTTTTTGTGAGACCATGTAAGATGGGTCCGTTATTTTGCACGATTACCGTAATATTAATAGTTATAGACAAGTAATTTTAACCTCAAATAGTAATAGTAATAGGACAACAAGTAACAGAATAATAGCTATTACTTTTAACTATTACAACCTTTGACTAAAACAGGTAAGGGGTGGAGCGTTTGGTTGATTATAATGAAACACAGGAAAAGGCTAAAGTTGTAGTGATTAGTTCATGCTGTCATGATCCAGTGAGCACCAGGCACTGGCTTGAGATGATAACCAATTAGATAAACCCTGGACTTGTTTGTAGATTCATTATTAGGCTTGGTCAGTAAAAACTGCAATACTTTTTGGCCAGCTTACACATTATGTGGGACGTGGTTTTGTGAGCTGAGGCTAGACAGTGCTGGTGCAGTGCTGTTGATGTTTGAGTACTTCAGAGGTAGAAAGCCTGATTGTCATGACCTCTGATGAGTTAATTAGTGAAGACACAGACCGTGAATTAGGCTCTGTTTGCACTAACCGTGCAGTCTAATTACTATGGTTTGAACAAACCTGTGTGTTTGAAAATCTAATGTTTTAATGTGCAATAAACACCTACTCAGAGGCCTTAAAGGGGCATAATCAGGGCAATATTATTCCTATTCTTTCACACTATCAGATCAGTTTTGCCTTATACAAAAGTTTCCCAGCAAAACCATAACAGCACATAGTCTCAGTTCCTCACATACGACTGTTTAACATCTTGTTATAGTCCTGCGTGTTGGTAAACATGGTCTGTTTGCCACACCTTGTTATAGTCCTGCGTGTTGGTAAACATGGTCTGTTTACCATACCAAACCGCCTGACCGGAGGTCCGATATAGAGGGGCAACACGCGGTGTTTCAACCAGTATATATAATTGTATTACACTTTTTGGACTAAGTCAGTCAGGGCATCTCCTGATTGGCACGTGTTGTGGCTTCGCGCAGCATACGGCCGACGCATTGTGTTTATGTTGACACCTGCGATGGCGCCCGCTTCACTGCTTTAAAACTTGTTTACAGGAGTAACCAAACGGTTTCAAAGCAATATTTTGGCAGGTACAGATTTCTTTTGAAGGGAAGAAGCTATTTTTCGTGTTAACTCAACCTCGTTTATAGGTGATTGCGCCCCCTTAAACGGAGTGTCAAGAGCTCCGGACCCGGACACATTGCCCGAGAGCTGAAGGTGCGGACTATTCCCGATTAGCACTTAGGTAATTAAGCGAGGAGCTATAAGTACATACAGACATCGGCTTTATGAGTAATGCTCTGTGCAATTTATGGATAAACTTTAAAGTTATAAGCCTACGCGCTAATAGAAATTTATTTATAAAGCCCATTATATTATTTTTTTTGTCTATTTTATTTCAATATATTTGTACAGGGTAACTTGTTTAGAAGTAATTCTGTTCTTCCACTTGGCCCTGGGGAAGTTGTACATATAAAATACATTAACATAAAAGTACATAAGATCATATACATACATGTATACACACTAAATCTGACAAACGTATGATGATAATAAAATCATGCGTATTATGAATAAATAAAATTATAAAATTATAGCATAAAAAACATCGCATTTACTGGAAATCTTATGTGAATGAAGGAACCGGCGTTCATTGTTACCTTGCAAGTAATTAGGTTACTATAAACCATGAAAAAATCAAAGATGAAATCTAAAATACTATAGAGTATGAAATTAAAAGATTAAAGAGAAGGATTTGGCGCTATGCTTAAATGTGGCTAAGGAGTTAACTGATCTTAGCTCATATGGTAACGTATTCCATTACAACGGACCAGCATAAATAAAACTTGATCTATAATATTCCGTTCTCGGCTTAGGAAGGGCAATTAATTTATTAGTTGCAAATCTTGTTGAGTAATCATGAGAGTTTTTGACAAATTACAATGATTCTCGCCCACCTGTATGCGTTGTTTGAAGTAATCATTTATGCATAAGAAGGGCTGTAAAGGGTTCATATCGTTTTGATACAGACATCCAGTTCAATGTTTGTATTAATGTTGCACTACGTACATCGAAATTAAAACAATCAGTAATATTACGGGCTGCCCGGTTGGCATTTTTCTGTGTCCTCCCCTTATCCAGCTTTGTTAGTCTGTTTCCCCATACACTTGCGGCATAATCTATATGAGGCTGTATAATCGTGTTATACACCACAGATAATGTATCACCAGATTAGTATTTAGAGAGACGATTAGGTAATGCAGGCTTAGGTGATAATTTATTTGAAAGTAATTCTTCATGCTGTGACCAGGATGGACTGGTATCAATAGTTAAACCTAATAGTTTAGTTTTATAAATATGTTGTAGAAGTATACTGTTAGCCGTTATGCTGAGTGTATGACAATCTACGCGAGTATTACTTCCTATAGTAACATGACATTTGTTTAACTACATTAATCGTCAATCGATTAGCAACAAACCATTCGCAGGCAGAGTTTACAGCTTGTTGTAATTTACTCTAAACCTCTAATACTGAAGTACCAGAACAGTAATTAGAGGTATCATCCGCATAAGCACCACATTTAGCTGATTTTAGTCGAAAAAATAAGTCATTAATATATATATAATAAAAAATACTGGTTATAGGGACACCAATTATATTCATTATTCTGAGTCTAGATAATTTCCCATTTCATCAATTACCAATTCCTTTGTTTATAGGGATTTAGTAACAAATGGTTAATCTTGCACCAAATAACTACTTGTCCAATTTCCTTTCGATATTTATTTTCATTACAACTGAAAATTAATCCAACAAGTACGGTATTATCCGCATATTCCAAAATTAGACATCCTTGTTGTGTAGCCTTGAAATCATTTGTATTAATTATGAAAGGAAATGGGGAATGCGTGCATCCTTGCGGGGCCCCTGTATTCAACCCTAAAACTGATGAATTGTTTTTACCAACCTTTACATTCTGCTTTCTACTAGTGAGAAAGTCCAGTACCAACAAACACAGATCATGTGTAACATTTAATAGCTGTAACTAATTAATCATAAAGTGAAGCTGAATGTTGTTAAATGCTGGGCTATAATCTATAAAAAGCGTGCTTACATAAGTATGCGACTGATCTAAATGTCTATATATACTGTCCAAGAGCACAAGAATTCCTACCGGAACTGGGTTTATGTTGTACTGATCATGAACTAGCTTTAAACAATGCTGAACTTAGCCAAATATATGCGTATTAATTGCGACAGAAACCTCATTTATACTAAAGGATTTAAATCAATTTAATTTCCATTTTTAATTAAGGAATATAATTACAAGAATTACAATTTAAATATATGGACACGTTAAAGTTTTAACTACAGGGAATGGGGTGGTCAGCATATGCTAATATCACTATTTGAAAGTAAAGAAATAGTAATAGTAATAGAAGCCAAGTAATATTAATAGTATTAGTAATAGATGAAAAATGTTGTAATAGTAATAGATGGATTAAGAAGTAAGAGTAATAGTAACAGAACCCCTGTAATAGGACTCAATCCTGGTATTAGTTGTCCCTCTATGTCAAAAATTGAGGTACTTGTGATATTTTTGCTATTTTAGTGTTATTTTGGCGGCCATTTTGTTTCATGTGAATCAGCTAAAATGGCCGAAGGCTGACAGGCCAACCTCACTATTTTTCATACGAAACATATACGCAAACACAATTCACAAAGAAAGAAACTTAAGACCAAAAAACAAGGTTGAGTCCAGTGGCTGCTGGACTAAACGTGTTTCTTTGAAATATAATAAATATTTATTCTATAGTGTGTATATTGAGACAAGTAGTTCCAGCCGTCCCACACTGCCTGTCTGAAAGAGGATCATTTTTAGTAGATACTACATCTGGCGGAAGGATGCACGGAACTTTCGTATGTGAGCTGGTCAATAAGTTCTGAAATAGCAGACAGACCGGAAAGTTAAAGCAAAGCCTCTAAAGCAAAGCTCATCGGAAGAATCCATCATAACTTGTCATAGGCATAGCAGAGTATATGAGAAAATATTACTTATAATAATAAATTAAATACAACGCAAATTCAAACGATTAATGCTGAGAAAAGCAAAAAGATAAATCATGCTGTTTTGAAAAATAAAAAGGTTTCAAAGGTGACAAACGTGGCTCTCATGCATGACCAGCGGTTGGACTACAATATAATCAATGGCTAAAAGGAACAAAATATATTGCGTGCTGCATAAACGAACTAAATAAATAAGGCATCACCTATGCAACTGTGCGACGTTTCAATAATAGGCTATTTTGATACTGGTTTTTCAGGCATACGTCGCGAAAAGATGCAGCACACACACACAAATAAGTGCGAATAAAACACTTGTTTTACTTAACGCAACAGTAGCCACAGGATTTATTTAATCAATCATTTAAGGGACGATAATAGCCCTATCTCCCGCGCTTTCTCCCTTCATTTCATTGCTTGGTCGCTGGGACTATAACAACCGGAGCTAAATCTGTTTATAACATTTACCTTGACTTTATAACACTGCATTTTAAATATCCCACAGTTCTTTTCTGACTCGGAAGCACACGTGTAGCATGTAAGTGCTTGCATGCACTGTTATGTGCAACATGCAGAGTTGCTCTTGCAAGATATTCCTTTTTTCCTTTGTTATACACAGCAGTCTTTACTTTGAGCTCTTACAGCATGGCTTTTGTACTAACTGTTCAAGGAAGAGTTTTGGTTGTGATGTGGACAAACTAACGTAGAAAGGCTTTCTATGATTGCTTCGAAGTTTTTGTTAATACATGCACCCTGCATCTCCCCTTCTGCATTTTTTTTTTAATTTTACGCATTTAACATTCTTATTATTCTTTTCTCCCCAAAGTCCAATGTCTAAATAAGATTGATACGTAAGACAATTTCATTTAATATTATATATACAACTGAATCATACCCCGATTACAACAAGAAGTTTGAAAAAAAGATATGTCGTTACTATTATTGTTTCATTGCTACCATTATTGTACTCAAGTATATTGGGGAAGTTTAAAGAAGTAGGAACAACTGTTGCACCGTAACATCTACACATACGTGGTACAGCGTATACCCAGAAATCCAGTACCATGTATTGTATTTAAAGAAAAGGTAACAGAGTATATCACCATTATGCATGAGGATAAATCCCTCAGACTTGTGTATGACCAAGTTAATATAAAATGTGGAGCGGTTCTTGTCTATTTAAGGAATGAACTACCTGTACTACAAAATCCAAGCTGGCGGCTATAATATCTCTATTAGTATTACAATTTTCTTCTGTATGGCTTGCCTAGTTTTCAAATTGATAAATTATTAAGAATTCAGAACACAGCTGCACGCATAGTCACAAGAACAGCCCGTCACTGTCACATTGAATGGTCAGTCACCAAAATATATCAGAAATGTGTTATATATATATATATATATATATATATATATATATATATATATATATATATATATGCCAGTCAAATCACTTCGGTCAGAAAAATCTTAACATTGAATAAAATGAATAAAACCTATAGAGAAGGGTGTTTCAGCTATGCTGCACCAAACTTCAAAATCAAACGTCCTAGCAGTATTACAGATGCATAAACACTTTTATGTTCCAAGAAATTACTTAAAACCTATTTTTAAGCTCCACTTTGAACCTACGTATTTGCTGCAATGCTTCATATTTGAACGCAAGAGTATTTATATGTTTGTTTAAATGATTTTAACTTTTTATCTCTACTAGTGTTCTTAATTCCTAGTTGTTTTATTCACTCGTCTTGTCAATCTTTTTTTTAATCTCTTTGTATTTTTATTGTTTAATCAGAATATACTGCCTAAGGTTTAGTCATTGTATCATTGTATTTTGATAATTAGCTTTATATTTTATGTTTATTATTATATAAAAAATGTACATTGTAAAGCACTTTTAAACACTCTTTTTGTGTAAAGAGTGCTATATAAATATGTAGTAATGATAATACAGCATGTGGAGGGGAAAATTAATCTTTAATACAGTAACTGTGGTAATATGACTCTTAAAACTGTTAGGTAAAAAAAAATGATTGATTTTCAAGAGTAGCCATTACTTCTGCTTCGTTCAATATGGACTGAAAGCACACAAAATGGCCGACATTCAAAAGAGACCATAAAGACTGAAAACAAAATGATAGAAAATTTTTGCAGAAAAGATACCAGCTTGTATTATGTATGTTTTCTTAATATATTCTAAGATGTGGTGAACAGGTCACGCGCACAAAATCATATCTGCCACTCGGACGCGGTGGTATTTTTATGTATAAAAAATCGTGAAATCTTTTATAATGTTTATTTCATGACAATCCCCCTGTTTGTATCACAAACCTTTATTTGTCCAGCCGTCCGTTAACAGGGCACAAATCGTAAACGCTGGACCTGTAATCTTCTAACTTGACATCCTGGAAGGTCCATGAAAAATCTCCTTGGAAACCTGACATTAGGTCTCCGTTACCCGTATTCTCCAAGCTATGGGTCTCGTAAGTACCCCCCAGAATAATCAACAATTTGATACAAAAGCTCAAGTATCTGAATAACTAATGCATTGATCACCATGATTCTTTGTATGAAAATTGGTCATGGGGTGTTCCATCAGTTCCTGCTTTAAAAATGTTGCGGTGGCTGAAAAAGAGGGAGATGAGCCGTTTCACATGCAATCAGGAGAGAATTAAGTAAAATAAAGGTACACGACTCCCCTTTATCTGCATTTTTTCACTTTATTGAAGTATCAAACTCTCAGCGAAAGATAACTTTTAACATCAGAATTTCATTATAAGTTTGTTCAAAAAAGGCCCAATACTGGTTCATGGAAGCATGTACATACATAAAATAAAAAGGTCCGATGAAAAATGTCAACACACTGTATGAGCGATATAACAGTATAATTTTATTAAACTGATATATCGCTCATATACTCGGAGTGTTGACAGTTTCTTAGCAATTTTACGAGTTCCCCTGTGTTATGACCTAGCCATGTGGATCATCATCGGATGATCATACAAAACACAACCGGGACACCGGGCCTTACCTGGGTGACAAGAGGATACAAAATAACATGATATGTAGATAGCGAGTGTTACCATGGCGTCGTCCCTAATCAAAACTACACATGTACGTACTCAGATGGTGATTGACATTAGACAGCATATTAAAAAATGGAGGTGATTACCTCCACCAAAAAAATCTCCTGATATTTATGGTTCCAAAGCTGATAATATTAGACTTGCACGGTTCAATTTATATATGCTGTTTTCATAAACAAAAACTGCTTACTAAAACATTTTTTTTTCAAATAATGTATTATAAAAACTTGATATATGAAAGTCTGTTTGCATGTGCTTCAGAAGGTTCGTCCATAAACCATTTCATTATGGAGTTCTTATTCTTGTAGAATCACGTGCATATATAAAGGGAATGGATATTTACTGTCACTTAATAACAATTTGCAGGAATTGTGATATCACGCCCTCATTTGAAATACAATCAAGACACACATCACTATATACACATTTTTTATCCGTGGACTCGTGCATTTACATGAGCTGTATATGGTACACAGGCATTTTATATTGACTAATAGCTATCGTAAGATCAAGAACTTATTGAAATAAAAGGAACACAGTACTTTTATATATATATTGGGGTTTCACCCATATATGCGTACATAGAAGCATGTCATATCCATCTTGATAAAGGTACGCTAAATCCATTATACATGTAAACCTACGTGATTTGTACTTGAAATGTTGCTAAAAACCCAAAAGAAGACAAACAGTGCCAATAAAAATATCTTATTAATATACATATAATTTAATTTCAAATTAAAATGTTATTAATTGTTATTTATATCAAAGCATATGTGTATCTGATTATATATAATCATTATACTAAAGTTGTTGTCCAATTTTCTCTTCCAGTGATAAACTAACAAGGAAAGGCTTCGACCAAACAGGTTCCTAGAGGCCCAAGACTGCTGTACGGTGGCTATAATGGATTTATCCTTTCTTTTTTTTTTAATTAAGGCTTTGACTGGAATGGTTCGGTTAAAAAACGCGTGAATGCCCGTGACCGGTGGACAAACGGTTCACGAAAACAATATGTCGACCGCTAAATGGACAGACATACAGACATACAAACCTAGGAACCACACATCAGATCTAATCAAGGTAATTCCCCATTCAGCAGCAGAAACTGCATGGGGACGGTATATGTTTGTTTAAGTAGAGAAATGTATATCATCTTTCCTTAAAGTTTAACAAACAGTAGACATTTATCTGGACTGTTTTTTCTCCTCTTGGGGGGGGGGGGGGGGACAAAATAGGTCAAAAACTGGTTAAAAGGAACACGGGGGCGAGGGGCCTAGGCTTTGATTTAGAGTAACACTTCACAGTCGTAGTTAACGACAGATGGCGCCGTGACAGTCCCTTCGAGATATAATTTGAAATATCGCTTGATTCATGGAGAATTAAGGAGAATAACCTACCTTAGGACGGTCCCCCACAGTTCAAGAACAAAAACGTGCATATCCATGGCGTGGTTAAAGGTCCAAAGTCAATAACAATACAGATTATAGCGCACCAATATTTATCAAGTGCAAACGCATTTTATCCGATATTCAACGACAAACATTAATTGATACTTGATATGCACACAGAAATATACTCAGGTATTTTGCATATTATTTTAAGTCCAACTGCAGCAGTGCGCAAGACACTCGGCAATGACCTGGGCGGAGACAGGAATTTAGAATGGGGGGGGGGGGCTACTTTGCGATGCCGCGTAGCGGGTGAGCGGAGGAGCAAAACGGGGGATGGGGGTGGGGTGGAGGTAGTGGCTCAGATGCAGAAGTTTTTAAAACATTTAGGTTGTAATCGTGAAATCTGGTTGTCGCTTAAATGCATTATAAACATATATTGTAACTATTCTTTAGACTTGTTGTAGTATGAGTTTTTCCCCATATTTTTTTGGTTAGATCGAAAAGTTCGGGGGGGGGGGGGGGCGCATGGATGAAAGGAAAATAAAATTTTCTCCAAAAAAAAATATAACCTCTTTCATATAAAATAATTAACCAAATTTTATTTATACTGTAAGGAGCTCGGAAAATGACAAGGTAAAAATATTTATTAATTCGTGCGCACGAATTACTAATCCGTGCGTACAAATTACTAATCCGTGTGCACGAATTACTAATCCGTGCGCACAAATTACTAATTCGTGGCCATGAATTACTAATCCGTGCGCACGAAATACTAGGTTTGAAAAATATATTTCCAAGGTGGAAAAATATTTATTAATTCGTGTGCACGAATTACTAATCCGTGCACACGAACTAGTGACCAATGAGAACAGCTCTCTTAGGTTGCTGGCTCAATGCTCATTGGCTTCTAATTCGAGTTATTAATTCGTGCGCACGAATTACTAGCCAATGAGAAGCAAGCACACATCGACTCAGTCTAGGCACAGGCTGGCAGTTTCCGCGGGCACACACGGTTGTCAAAATGGAGCCCAGCGCCTTACGACAGTTCCATGCCTTCCTACCTTGGAAAATTCGGAACTCTGTATATTGAAAATAGAAAGGGCTTTAAGCGATACTTAAAGACTATAAATATAAAACTCACAGACCCAGTTGCCGTGCATGGTGGACATTTGTAAGGCTTTCTCTGGTAAAAAAAAAACAACAACCAACCTTATCATCGTTTGGGCATAATGGGAACATTATTATAGACAAAGCCGATCAGGCTGAAATTTTTAACAGTTATTTTGCTTCACAAAGTAACCACAGTTACAGTTCTCAATCGCCATTTGGGATGATGCTGAATTGCAAATTACACATAAACTAGGTGAAAAGAACTTCACAGAACTTAATATATTTGGGAATCGCTCTCTGACAGGAACACATAAACATGATATGTTTGAAAGCCAATAAGCGTTTGGAAATTTTGAAAAAAATAAAAAATTCCATTTCTCTATAAAATTTTTAGATCTTATTTACAAATCATTAATACGTTTAGTACTGGAGTGTGGTGTTTTAATATTTAACAATTGTTCTGTCAGACAGTCATACCAGCTGGAGAGTAAACAACGGAAAGCATGTTTAACATGTACTGGAGCGCTCTCGACTTCCAGCACTGGAGCTGTGGTAAAAGAGCCATAATGGTCAAGTATAAAAATAAGAAGAGAGCTGCCATGGCTATACAATCCACATTTTATGAAATGATTAAAGGACTAGCTTCAGATTATCTGCTTATGTATTTACTCAAACTCTGTCTCATGCTCAGCCCTATACAGTCCGCGCAAATCGCATTTGCTAAAGATACCGAGGTTCACACGGAGAGACTCGCTTTTCTTTCCTTCCAATTTTCTTTTCTTTTCTTTCAATAGCCTGCAAACTTTGGAACAGTTTCCTATAGTTCAGTCTACTTCAAGCGATTCCTTTAAGGAAAATGTTTGTGACTATTTAAACCCTGCCTCTCGAAAAATATACAGTTATTATTGCGACAATCATCGTCAACATGAAATTATCTATACTCGGTTACGACTAGGTGCCAGTTACTTAAATCAATACCTATTTTCAATTGTAAAGACTGATGGTTATTATATAACTGATATGCTCGATATGGACTGAGACGTTTATTTTTATTGTATTACGCCTACCAGTTATAATATATGTATAAGTATCAGTGTATGTGGAATGTCAATCTGTATTAACGTATATATATATATATATATATATATATATATATATATATATATATATCTTATCGTGTGTGAATATATGTGCACTTTTCCAATCTGATCATTTTTATATATACATATATACATTCATGTTAATTTTTCACTTTCTTTTAATTTATATGCAGGAGAGCATGCAGTTGCATAAGCCTTATCGGCTACTTTGTTATCCTATTGAAATAAATATATTTCCACCTTGGAAATGTATTTTTCACACCTAGTAATTCGTGCGCACGGATTGGTAATTCGTGGCCACGAATTAGTTATTCGTGCGCACGGATAAGTAATTCGTGCGCACGAATTTATAAATATTTTTCACCATATCGTCCCCCGGGCTCCGTAATACTGTCACGTACATGTTTACAAAAAAAACTATTTTGACACCTGCAAATTATTGTCTAAGGTAACATGAGTCCGTCTCACCCGATATACTATAACATAATCCCGTGATCATTCATTGAAACCAGCTACCAGTTGACCTGGCTTTATGATAAGATAATTCGTTCAGTAATTTGAACTTAATACCACTTTAATGATGACAAGACAAAAGGTGTTACTAAACTGAGATTCAGGGGGCACTCATAAGCAATTGCCGTTTTAATATAAATCATAAAAGTTTAGTTATGTTGCTATACGCTTTGTATTAATACAGCCGTACACTGTAACATGAAATTTTTATATGACCCCATGAGTCTGTAATCTGTTAAATTGATATTTCTACGTGTTAGGGTGCCCCTTATTTCTATTCTATGTTATCATTGTAAGTAAAGCTGTATTTCATACTTACCTGCGCAAATTTTGAAAGTTCGAGCATATGGCTGTGAGAGACTGGGTCATATATACGCATGTAAAAATTTCGAGAAAGTAGCGCCTCATGTGTGTAATTTTAGAACCAAATTAGTCTTTTTTTCTACCTCAAGATGGAACCACCTCCGGGACAAATTGTGGCTGTCACCATTATTGCAGAAAAATAAAACATTATTTTGGCATGATTATAAAGCTAAAGGCTTATATTATCGAGGAAAAAAATAATATTTTAATATAATAATTAGGCCTATTGCAGCATTCAAGCCATAAAGCAAAAATGTAAAGCTTATATTTATTCCCTTTCGCTAAATCTATTAGTGTTTCTTCTATGAGAGACAACGATTCCATTGTGCAATATACTCTTAAAGATACCTTAACATGCATTCCATTTTAACTTTCAGATAATTATTAAATCTATTTTAATTGAATTATGTTTTGATTTTACGAAGCTCAATATTACATAATTTTATGGTTATAGTGATATGCCGATACTCGTTAATTTTACATCAGATAATCATTTCATACAAAAATACACAAAGACACACAACAACTTACAACCTGAACAAGCATCGATCCAGTCAATGAAAGTTAATAATGGATGGTTATGGTAAGTCTTAAGCGAAATATTCCCCCTCCCCCCCCCCCCACACACACACAAACATACCACCACCATTTTGTATAGTTAAGAATGGAGGTATAAAGGTAACAAAATTCCTACCTGACATGCATACTGAAAGCCATATACAATGCTTCCTTTTGTAATCCCTGTGGTCGCAAAACAAAAGTGCGGTCAGTAAATTATTATTCATGGAAACCCCAGACAAACTTAATACAGAATTACATGTATACGATTATAAATAATAATAATAATAATACCAGCTTATACCCATGATAATGGCAATAGTATATTATGGCCTTAAAATATCATAAACATGAGAAATATGTTGCACTAACGTCACCATATTATAGGGATCTGTTCAGCCTATATATGGTGCATTTTTAATCTCATTTCATTTCAAGTTGATCTCTTCCTCCTCTCATCGTTACCCCCTTTCCAGGCATTTGTTTTCAACTGAACGACAAGCAACCTTCTTCGACTGGAAACTCCTTAATTCGTCTTTACACTGTAAAAAGCGATTCCCTTTTTTCCCTAAAATAAATTCTGTTTAAGATTTGTATTAATAATAGCTGATTTGGTATTTGGTAGGCTATTGAGATAAAATTCATTTTAACGTTAAAGTTTCTCTCTAGTATTCCTCCAATATGGAATTTTCCCAACCATAGTTTCTTGGGTCGATAACCATATAATAATATTATTTTAATTCCAGAATGAAACTCTGCACTAATGGCTTCTACCGCATCTTGGCCTACATGAATATCTATATTTAAAAAAAAAATCACTCTTAGGCCCAGATTAAATAAGATAGAAATAAGGCATATGCCATAGTCAACTGTAGCCTGCATAGTCAACGTAGTTTACTGTGTCTGAAGTTCTTGAAACATGGACTTATATTTTTTTTCTGTTATGTTACACATATTTTTGAATGGCTATATATTATTTATGCGTTTCATTCGAGCACTCCGTTATTTACAAAACTCCCCGGAACCCCTGTTATGTTCAATCTATGATTTCATCCTCAAGCGATTTAAGTGCTCACAGCCTCCATTCTTGGCATATATGTCTGGTGTTCAGAGTTCTTGAACATAAACATTGTAAGATTATCATGAAAGAGGTTGAAACTCAGTCAGTTATCGGTGTAAACAATTTCTCTGTAAAAACATTTTGGATGAACACTAGGGGTTGGTTAAAAAAAATCAAATTTAGTTTATAATTCACTGATCCATGGTAATAAAATGGCTAAAACAAAATGTCTACTAAAAATCTAAGATGTCCCCCAAAAAGTGACATTATTTAAAGTGACAAAGAAGAAATTGGGACTGGACATATGGCCTTGATATTTTTGTATTGGATCTTTGGTGTATCTTTTATAGATTTGCTGAGCGAAGAGAGGCTAAAAATGTTCCTTGCCTTTGTGCCCCCCCCCCCCCGCCCCCCGGGAACAATATCCTTAATCCGCTACTGCCTCATACCTTCTGAAACCCCCTTCGTCGCTACAACAACAGCAATACTTTACCACTTTTATTAGGTATCAAAGTAGAGCTTGGTCACATCCCCTTATTTTCACAGTTATCTTCGTCGTCGTTTAAGCAATCTTTTTTTTGTGTAATAGTTATATAGATATTTAACCTTTTACCCTGCTTGTTATTCATTACGTCCTAGAAGTCAGTCCTCTATACTAAACATAGAACAACTGACACGTTTTCATTGTACCACTTGTCAGTAGCACTTTCGTTTTGGAATTTGATTGCAGTAGTATGTACGATGCAAACAGAGACCCGTGTTATATTGGAGAGGTGAGCATGCGCCTTGGGCAAGAGTATAACCACGTGACTTTGGCTATATAGTTGGGCGCCTTTGCTTTCCCTGCAGACGTAGCAGGACCACTTGCTGAAGAAGATGAAGTTCCTGGTTGTACTTGGACTTGTACTTTGTATGGCTGCTGTATCAGGTACGTTTTCATTCATTTTTTAAACGCAATGTATTTTATCATGAGGAATATTTATGTATTATTGTTTTATATTTGAATACATTATTTCTTTATATATATTAAAATGCATTTTATTTGTTCAAAAGGAAATATGTTCACACGCATTTCTTTATATTGTATTTAAATGATAAATAAGGATGACAGAGTTGAGGTGACAGGAAAATGATAGATACACATGCAAATATAAAGAAACGTACTTAAATCATTTTAACCCTATAAGATTCAGTTGTGATTGTGATTATTTTATCAATTAAATATTCAAATTATTTATTATTTCGTATTTTACATGCAGATACAGAGGTTTCAAGGTACAATACAGTTACTTACTCTGTTATACAAACACAAATACAACTACAAAATGACCAAAAACCAGTGGATATACATGCATGTATATGCATATGTCGGTTCCATTGTTCATCATCTTTTTATATAAATGCATTGTAAGATTTGATATTTAGATTTGATATATACAAACCTGTTATATTTTCAGTGCAGTCGATGAAATGTTACTCGTGTATTTCAACTCTCACGAGCAGCTGCCGCGACCCGTTTAAGCCCGAGGGAGTCCCGCTGACCGAGTGTGCTGGAGAATGTGCAGTGAGTGAGATTATTGTTTCTTTAATGATAGATAATGTTCAAATAAATGTAAATATGATATTAAAAAAAAACTGAATAAAAAAATGATTGTAAGTAATAATACTATAGGGCTGCGCGATATTTTTATATATAGCGGTATATCGCGATACGGTGATTCACATATTGCGTATATATCACAATACATATGTCAAATATCGAAATTTTTAAGATTTTGTTAAACATGCGTAATATAGTTCTTTTACAGAATAATTATGTTCCTGTTAGAGTTAGAATTCTAAATTGATTGGGATTAATGACAGGCTATACATTCCTATAAATTTAATTCAATAAAATTCGTATCGCAGTGCGCTTCCACATATCACAATTTATTGCAATACGACATTACCCAGTCCTAAATAAGACCATTAAAAAACTTCAGTGGTGTTAAAGTAAAAAAATGAAATTAATTCAAAGAAATTTGAATATTTAAGTTTGTGACACATCTGCAGTCACATATTTACGGTTTATAGAAACGGTGTATCACATTGCTGGGAACCATTGGCGTCCTTATCGAGTCCGGCGGCAAACCAACGAATACCGATTTTGGAAAATTGCTATCTAAGTTGTATAAGCAGTCTAAAACTTCTGCACGTGTGGGTGACCGTAGCACCGCCACGGTTGATACGAGGCACCGTAATTATCCTTGAGATACCGTGAAAGGAAAGTACACGGTGAATATGTGGCTCGGGCGTCAGGCTTAAGCTGTAATTGCGTATGAAACGTCAAAGTATTTTATAGTACAAAGAAGAAAATTGTTCAATTGAAAAAAAATTAATTCGCGATATGAGAAACTTCTCTTGTCCTATTTATCAATATCAAAACATTTTAACACATACACATGTACGTTTAATAAACTACAAAAGATAGAATACTAAGGCAAAGTCTACGGGTTGCACTGCCAACTAAGCAACTAATTTGAAAACAGACTTACTGCCACCCTTTAATAAAATTCATATCTGTCCCTATTTTTTTGGGTGTTGCACCGATTTAAATTTTACTCCGCAACTAAGGAGACCATATGGAATATAAAAGAAACAGATATATTCTTTTCATTTAGTGCGATGCTGAAAGTATGAACAGTTAAAAATCATTTTTTTATTTAAACGAATTTAATATACATGAATATTTTAATTCAGTTTTCTAAGATGATGAAAAGAATTAAATAGAAAATATTTATAATTTATATATATACATATATATATTTATATATATAACTGAAGTCATAGGGAGTAACACGACTGTAATTTCAAATTTTCTTTTTATAGAAAATGAAGACCACCCTAAAAGGCCTAACTCAAGTCATGAGATCTTGCTCTGCACACTGTGTGCAGGATGAAACAAAGCATGGCAAATATAAGACGAGCACACACTGTTGCAAAGGAGATAAATGCAACGGAGCGACCGTTCTGGGGGTCAGGGTTGCCTGGGTTGGCGCAGTCCTTGCTTGCATTATGAACTGGTTCGTCTGAGGGGCCACTGTTTTGACCTACTTGGTCCATGAAAAGAAATTCAAATATCTCTTTTCTGACTTAAACGTCATATTTACTTTATAATCGCTTTATAATCACAGTATCGGTCAGAAAAAGGTTTGGCCTGTACATATATCTTTCTGAAAACATGTATTATTCACATTTAACAAAAAAAGGAGAAAATATGTTAGCACTGGATAGTGTCTTTAAGATTTTTATTGATACAAAAATCGGTTAATTTGATCAAGAAGACTAAGATCCGACACATTTAATATTCATATTCGACATAAAAATTAAATAAACGCCACCAGTATACTTGTTTATACTGCTAGCTAGATTTAAGAACTTTAGAGCAGTTTTAATTTTGAAATATAGTAATGCGATTTGGCGAGTTGAAAACACAAATAAATATAGTCTTCTATGCTCTCGGGTATAATTAGACATGATGTTGCCATATACTGAAAAGATAAGAAGCGGACTTAAACAGTTCATGTAATCATGAATAATCCAATATGATAATTAAATTTAATAATCATTAATTGTAGATCGAATCTGAAATAAAAGGACGAGGAAATAACGCAATACTTCGGCAAGGGTTTAAACATTTCGGCCTCTCATATAATGCATTTTTCAAATCAGATTTGGAGAAAAAAATAACTGATCAACAGTCAAATCTTATGAGCCCATGAAGAAAGGGTTCAAGTACCCATTAACCTTAGTGACTCGTTATCACACAGTGGTTTATTTTTCATTACTTGATTACATGTAGTATTCTATCTTTCATCTATTGTTTTTTTATTACTTATAATAAAATTTTAATCAAGTTGCCATTTTTGTTTATATTTTATTTGCTTGTGCAATACTCATTAGTCAACTAGACCAATAGCAATTTGTTGTTTGCACCGACATTTTCGAGCAGACGTTCCCTGGATAATCATTTGCTCCATATATGTATAGACATTTTCAACGAACGAACATGTCCTGCAAATACCATTCGTCTGCAGTGTTCGGGTCCATGCAGACAGCACGCTTTTTGTTAAAGGTAAATAAAAATTTATATGTGTATTATCCAGATGTAGATCGGGGGGGGGGGTCAAGTCCAGAGGATCCGGACTTTTTTTAACCCGCCGGAACCTTTTTTTTTTAAGGGTTTCAATCCATTTATTGCGTTCTGGACCCCTCCCCCTCCCCCCTTCTGGACTTGAGGACCTTTTTTAAGGTTTTATCATAAGTCCTAATTAATTGGACCCCAACTTTTCCTTAAGCCTGGATCCGCCCCTGATTATCTCACGCTATTAGTTTATTTTTGACTTAATACAAAGGTCCTCAAGGCAGGACTGGGCTTACACTCTACCGTTCACATGTTTTATCCGCTTTTATGTTTTTACGTGCGAGTTAAAAAAGTCAGCGTTTTTCTATTTACCATAATAAGACTGCCTGACCAGAGGTCACATCTTGCATATGTGCCATAACTCCAAATTAAGAAAAGGAAACGTGAAAGAAGAAATTCAGAAGAAACATCGTACGGCCACCAGGTGACGTTGGCGAGATGCTTATTTTAGGCGCTACAACCGAAGGCGCCGTCGGCGGTGGACATAGAAATGGGGAGCGTCCATCCATCCTTCCGTCCGTCCGTCCGTCACAGATATGATATTAACACAATAACGTGAAAAGAATTTGAGGCACAGTCACCAAATTTGCATTACTGATAGATCTCATGAAGGGCTAGGTCAAATCAGAATATGGATGACCTTGACACATTTAAGGTATAACAAATAGAGACAATAATGCTAAAATAATTTAAGCGCAATAACTTGGAAGGATTTTGAGTCAGAGTCACCAAACACGCAGCCTTGACAAACCTCATGAAGGGCTAGGTCAAGTTTGAATATGGATGACCTTGACGCGTTCTTCAAGGTCACACAGGCGATAATGCTAAAATAATGTTAGCATCAACCTAAACAAGGGACCCATGGGTCACGGCGCTCAGCTGTTATATATGCTAAAAAATATGATTTGGGAAAGAGGCACATGCTTGTTTTGTGTGGAAATAAATATAAGCTTTATTATGAGTTGTTGGTGTTTAGCTTATGTATGATTTTGATAGTATCTTTGGAGACAGGGAAGAGGATTGATTTCATTTATTTTATTAACAAATGGAGTGCTATTGTCACACAGATTTGGAGTTGGCCATATAACTTATAAGCAGCACATATAATAAAAGAGTTTAACTATTTAATAAAATTTAATAACAAATATTGTGCCAATATAATTTTTATTTAAAAAAATAATAAGAAAATCATATGATTTTTTAAAATAAAATATAACTGAAATGATTATTGAAATAATATTATAGAATATATTCATGAATGCATTCATGAATACATTTTGAAAGTATCTGCACTGGTATTCAACAAATACTTTCATTTTTACCTGAATTCCCATTCTTATGCAATAAATTTTTTTAATGCAGTACATATTCATATTCGTATTCAAATACATTTGCAAAGCATTCGCACCATGTCTAGTATTTATTCAGTTTTAGCCAAACAATGATGTTGGGAATACAGAATATACAAAATTCACAAATTTAAATATTGATCATAAGTACCTGGTTTTATGGCTTTTATTTATATTAAAAAAAATAATAAATATCCTATTAAAAATAAATAATTTTAAATCATTTCAAGTTTTAAATTTTCAAAGTGGACATTGTTAAACGTTTTAAATATATCTCACCTGATAGAGAATATTCTAAGGATTCTAAATATATATACATCACTGTGTCTAAAATTATTATTAATATGAATTCTAAAGCTAAATTAAACCAAGGTTGTTTGACGATGTTTGCTATATCTATACAGATTTTGATCTAATTTTTGGTATACAATTAAATTTTGATCAATTAAAGTTGTATTACTGAAAAAAAGTCCCTACCTTAAACACATTTGGTCTCGAGTGACAAAATATCTTTCCTGATTTTTTTACAAAGTCCATTATGTTTGGGCCCATAACTTTTTTAAATTAAATAATACTGACTTAATTTCTGGCATGTACATAGGAACTATATAGAGGAATATTTATGGTAAATATGAAGAAAACCAGATGAGTGGTTTTGATATTAGGCAGTCCTGAAGTGTGAAAATAGATTTCTAATAAAAAATTGAGGTTTTTCCTTAATATCTTAAAGGAATGAAGTCCTATTGACCCAATTTTCGGCATGGTAGGAGATTTTGGGGACATCTAACTGTATGGCGAATTTTAGATTCGTAGGTCCAATGGTGTCGAAACGTGCTAGTCTTACGGACGGACATCCGGACAGACGGACGGTCGGACGGACGGACAGACAGACGGGCGGACGACGGACAATAGACCACGACTATAGCTCAGATGACTTATAGTCAGCTGAGCTAAAAATCATTGATCATCGCCTGGTTCTGACACCCGACCCACCAATATTGCTGAATTTACCCCTTCAATCTTCAGTAAAATTTCCACAGCAACTGCTTCTACAGTTAAGCTTATAAGTGGTACACACGTGTTTAATGTGTCATGCTTTTCTATTACATATAATGTTTAACTTGTGAATTGGCAGTCTGATGATTTGCTTAATGAATAATTTTTATTATATACATTTTTTTTATTTAAATTTTTTTTTATAAATTTGCAATATAAAAAAGCAACATTATTTATCATCAGTTTGGCTTATAATACGTCAAATTATGCATTAACAAATATTTCATTTGTTTTTAATCACAAAATGTTTAAACTCAATTTAAAAGAATTTTATTTTTAAAGAAAAATTGCTGAAAAAGCATACCATAACAATGATATGGATTATTCCTTGAATCGCTATTTGAAAAAAAAGGTTTTGTGCGTTGGAATTTAATAAACTAAATTTAAAGATTAAGTAAAATTGATAAAAAAATTCCCTTTTCAAATCAGGTATGTACTTTTGGTGAAATAATATTCATTCATGAATACATTTTGAAAGTATTTGCATTCGTATTCAAATACTTTTTTTATTATACAAATAAACATATACAAAACAATGACAACATACATATACACAGAACAAATGAACATAACACAATGTTACACATACACGGGTTAGAGCAAGTTCATGTTCATATGTATGAACTTATGATGAGCATATAAATATAATTCATTAAAGTTGATCAGTTTTAAATCAAATCAAAGTTACAATATTTCCAGGTTTCTTGAAATTCTGTCAAACATCCATGTTTTTCTGCAATTTTTATCTCAATATCATAGTAATTTTCCAATCTGTGAAAAAAGCTGTGAATAGTTGGATTAACATTACAAAATCTAAAATCATACAGGTATTTTTTCCCTATTAATAATACAATGTTTTCCAGTTTTCTTAAATTATTTTCTTCTGTTATTCCCAATATAACGTTGTTAATACATTACGCCCATCTTATATTAAAAGAAAATATTTTACATGTTTCAACTTCATGCCAAAATGTTTTGCTAATTCCACACTTGAATAAGAATGTTCTAAATTTTCCTCTTCCCCTTTACAAAAAGAACATTGGTCAGTTTCTACTATTTTACATTTATACAGCCATTCATTTAAGGTCAATACCCTATTAATAATTCTATATTGTAATTCTTGAAGTTTTTATCTCTTGTGAGTTTCCTTGGCAATTAATATATTCTTCCTGTGCTCATCTGTAATGTTATACATTTGTTATGTATCTTGACTCCAGCGCTCTTTTCTATTGGTATTTCCCTTAGCAGGTTTGAGTAAATAAATTTAGTAGTTATATATGAAAGTTGAGAGAATTTAGCAAAATAATCTAAGTTTTCCATATTTCCAATATTTGTGGGAGTGTCAAACTGGCTTATCACAGTTTTGGTCTGAGAGATAATGCTTCTCCAAAGTATATACCATTTAGTTTTACAACCTCTTTTTAACCCCTCAGAAAAGGGAATGATATTCTTATCTTGATCTGTAATATACCTCAAACCTGCTTTCAAAAAAATTTTGATTATATACAGTTTTTCCACTTACCATTATATTTCTATTATTCCACACTATTTCACTTCCTGTTCTAAGATGTATGACCTCCCATCCTTTCAATAAATTCAAATAAAAGGTTTGCAAATTTTGTAATCTGGTTACTGAATAATTGCAATGGAGGAGAAATGTCCACCATACCTTTTAAAAATCAAATCTACCACTTCTTTCCATTGTTTACACCCACCGTACACATACCGTTTTAACCACATAACTTTCTGTGCATCTATCATACATTGTACAGTTATTATCTTCTGACCTCCATCAATTGTCATAATCTTCCATTAGAGTTCTTCGTTTTATCCGTCCCTTTCTTTTCCCTTTCCATATAAATTTAAAAAACTCTCTTTCGATTTCTCTTGTAATTTTTAGGTTCTTGTCGATGACTGAAGCAATATACTGAAATGTTGAATAGCCAAGTGACTTGATAATAAAATTCGTCCACTCAAAGTCAAATCTCTGAGCCTCCGCATGTACAGACTCTGTTTAACTTCAAGGAGCTTTGGTTAAATATTCTTTTCAGCCATATCTTTTTTATTTTTTGTTATATAATCACCAAGCAGTTTTATACAATAAGCAATAAATACTTCCTTTTTAACCTGTATTCCTATTCTTGTGCATGAAATTATGGAGAACGTATTCATATTCTTATTCAAATACATTTGCAAAGTATTCGCACCATGTCTGGTATTTATTCAGTTTCAGCCATACAAAGTTGTTGAGAATCCAGAATATACAAGATTCACAAATTTAAATAATGATCAATAAAGGTGCCTGGATTTAAGGCTTTTATTTATATTGAAAAAATAAAACTAATATATTTACTTTGGACTACTTTCATATCAATCTACACACTAGACATAGCACGAATCTTATGACAATTATTTACATTACAGAAATCATATTAAGAACTTGTCTAAGATCTGATTTTTTATCATATTCGAATATTTTTATTTTTTTTAAATGTATCAGAAAAAAAATTTAAAGTAATCTCAGCTATGAAACCATTATATGTGTAAAAAAATAACCCAAGGACAAGAATACCGTATAAATCATACAAGGAGCAATCTAGAGATTGGCAAATTTATTTTTATTAACTGAAATAAAGTAACCAGTATATAAATTTTGCTTATTCAAATAGTTTTGTGACAGCTGATACAGCCACGAGTCTTAATGTCATTTATAAAACATATTGGCATTTTTAATCAGTACTTGTCTGAGTAAATTTTGACTTATTTTAATTTTTTTAAATTTTGCAATAAATATAAATTAACAAGCTGAAACACTTGGAAAAAACTGGAAATTAAGATTAATATTATCAAATGCATCTTTGTCTTTCATTCATTTCCTTCATATGATATGATCCCTAATAGTAATAAAAAATACAATTTAATTTTTTTTTCATTATTAAATCTAAAATGAAAAATACCACAGGTGACACCATGGTGTTATTTGGAATACATTTTCATCCATCCATACAGATCCTTACAGTATCAGTAATTGCATTGTAATTCCCTGTTACACATCAACTATTTAATTCCTTTTCTATTGATTTTTTCTTTAAATTGTTATTAAAAACCAATAAAAATTTATTTATTTATTGTTTATTGTTATGTTGTTCGTCAAAACAACTACTATAGAGGAGTTGGGTTGGACACCTTGATCAACTGTGGCCAGCCATAAACTGCGAGGCTGCTCAAGCGAGCATAATTTGCCTGAAAGGTCATTAAGGTGACATACAGGTGACTGAAGAGGGACCGGGTAAAGCCGGAGTCTGACATGGTCTAAAAAAATTTGATTAAAGCTACATTTTTTTGCCGATGTCTTTCAACTTTCAAAACTAACAAGCTGCAATCCTTTTGTGGGCATGATATGAAAATTAAAGCCACAGCAGTCACAGGGGAAAATGTGCCATGGTCAAAATTCAAGGTACTGATTTTATATTTATGCTAATAAATTGAAGTTTTTCCTTTACATCTCGAAGGAATAAAGTCCTAGTGACCAAATTCTTGGCATGGTAGGGGATTTTGGGGACATCTAACTGAAGCCTATATTTTGGGAGCTGAGAGCTGGCCTGGGAAGCTTGGGAGGTAAGCTCTAGCAAACTGCATAACACAAGCTTGATGTAAACAATACTTGACATGGTGCTTCAAAACTTGAATAAAATCTACAGTTTTTGATCAACTGTTTTCAAATTTCAGATGTTAACAGGTGAAATGCTTATGAAAACATGCTGTGAAATTAAATCCATAGCAGTTACAGGGAAAAAATGTGCCATGGTCAAAATTTAAGGTACTGATTTTAAATTTATGCTAATAACTTACAAAATTTGAAAATTTCAGATCTAATTTTTGGCATACAATTAAATCTTGATTAAATAATGTTATATCCCTGAAAAAGTCTCTAGCTTCAGCAATTATTTTAAGTAAGTAAATATATTTCCTAATTTTTTACAAGATGCATTATGTTCGGGCCCATAACTTCAACAAATTACGCAATACTGACCTAACATTTGGTATGTACATAGGAAATGTATGGAAGAATATGCCTTCTAAATATGATCAGATATAGATACGTGGTTTTGATATCAGGCAGTCTTGGTGTTACAATGGGTTTTTAATGGATATCAGAGGTTTTACCTTAATATCTTGAAGGAACGAAGACTAGTGACCCAATTTTCGGTATGGTAGGAGATTTTGGAGACATCTAACTGTATGCTGTATTTCAGATTCGTAGTTCCAAAGGTTTCAAAATGTGCCAGTTTAACGGACGGACGGACAGCCGACGGACAAAGGACCACGACTATAGCTCAGCTGGCGATAAGTCATCGGAGCTAAAAATGTGCCATGGTCAAAGTTAGGCAAAATTTATGGCACTGACTTAACATTTGTGCTGACTTTAAAAATGTACAACAATCTTATCTAATTTCTGGCATATATTTGAATCTTCATTAAATAAAGTTTTATCTCTGAAAACAATCTCAAGCTTTAACAGTTTCCATGTTAAGTGAGAAAATATATTTGTTGCGGTTTTGATAAGGTCCCTACAGCTGAGGCCCATAACATCTACAAATATTTAACTCATTTTGATCAGGTGCATAACTCAGCGCATCAGGATACACCGCTATAGCAATAGTATCGTCCAGCCCTACTTTACATACCAATTAACAGAGAAGGAGGTTCAGCCACCAAGATATAAAAATTCTGGAAATCTCTCTGGCAGGAATTAAGACATAAATTGATTATAATTCTAATGCCGTAAATTTTACTTTATAAATTTGCATTTCATTTTTTATTGCTATGCGTGTTAACAGTGGTAAAATTTAGTAGCCTCACTTTTATCAATTACCGTTGCGAGGAAGGTTCCAATTTGCAAGAAATGGAGATGTAGAATAGGATAAGAATCATAACATCAACAATCTAAATGTAGAGAACATGGCATATTTTGTGACTGTGTGTGTGTTCCTGTTGATCAACAAAAAAAAGCTGAGACAAACATATACAAGGTGTTTATTGTTAAACAAAAACATGCATTATTTTTAATATGGAGGCTGTGATATGGGGGCATGTACAATGTGACGTGACATTCTGTTTGTATGGAGAAGCCCTAAAACAACTGTACATTCTTACAAGTTTCATCACCGTCAACATATTGCTTTATTACACCATGTATTCTGTACTGCGCTTGTAACTATTATTATTATTCTTTAACGTATAACAAGTTTGTTAATTTATGCCTTGAGCATTAAGCAACACATGACGTTTTGGCAACACTGTTCCCTATGGCCCATAACTGTGGCAATGCGAGACATTGTCAGATCATAGATACCTTCACTTATACTTGATGACATAGTAACCATGTTGATAAACGCCAGGACATAAGTGGATGACAGATATGAAACATGTACCTCGTCCTGTTTGAATGTTTTTTCAATATATCACTACAAAATGATTTTATAACTTAATATAAGCTCAATTCTGGGCTAAAGGCAAGACCTGGCTGTCTCTGGTTGAGTACTGAGTATCTGCTTCTGGTTGTTTTTGTTTTGTTTTTTTTTTGGGGGGGTGGGGGGGTACAGAGGACCACAATTTACTTAGAATTAGGACATTCTAAAATATAAAATGCTACAAATTTTAGTATTGGTGCCTAGAAGATGTACTGCCACCGAATAACCCCAAATCCCTTTTCCAATTTTTTTCTACCTGGCCATTTATACATCAGTGCAACTTTGAGAACCAGTAGGGTAGCCTGCTGAGTCATAAACTTTTTTTTCATTGCATTGTTGCAATATTAGTACAAATAATATGGTTAGTGTGTTGAATGATTGGAGTCTTGAATCTTGTGACTTGGATTTTCAAATGTATTCCCCATCATACTTGAAAAATAACAATATGAGACACTCTTCCACTACCCTTCAGGCAGACAAGACAAGTATATATGTATGGCGAGTTTCATGCCACTGGAGTGGGGATTATATCTTGGCACCTTCATCAAACTAATTCAATTATAATACTTGTTCACCCTGATTAATTCATTGCTTAATTAATCACACGACAACATTCATACCATTAATTATGAACAAATTTATTGCACAATTAAATGATGATTGTATAATACAAGTCATTTAAAATTGTAAAAAAAAAAATAATTCATACAGACTCATCTGAAGGTCTTGGGGAGATAATAAAATATATATGATAAACTCTAAATCTGGTATGGCATGTTACATTATTGCTACAAATACAATTTTAATCTGTACAAACTGTAGAGGGTTGAACATTTTAAACATTGGAAGCTCTTTACTTGGATATGAAGATAAATACAAGTCTCTCTACTCTTCAGTGTAATAATACTGGTATATTTCAGTACTGTAACAACAATATAAACATATGAAATAAATGGCACAGCATGGACCTCATTGTACCAATAAAAAAACTTGACTGTGTGTGTATGGATTGCTGATACATGTGTGTCTGTACTAATTGTCCATGTAAACTATTTACAAATTTTTTTATTCTTTCATAAAACTTTGAGACAAATGCAACAGACCTGTTTTCAACAGTTCTAAACTTTTGAATTTAAACAGTTTCACAATTCTGCATTCTTGAACGAACTGACCATGCACAGCCAAAGAGCTGTTCACGCTTGCGTGAACCTATGCTTAAACTTGAGACATACATCTAAAACATAATCAGACAATTGTTAAACAGTTTACCTAAATTTCTAACTATTCCTATAGAGTTCACACTTACAGGAAAGTTGTTTGCTTTTGAGGCATACAGCTCAGTTCAGAGCTATGTCCAGCAGTTCTGAATTGTTTAGTATAACACATGCAAGCAATCCCATAAATACCTAGTTGTGCCTATGCAGACTTATTCATATTTAAACACCTCTCAAGATTTTGAAAAAATTATTTCAAACCTTTCTCCAAACTACCTGTTAATAAGTTGCCAACATTTAATTTTTTCCCAACTACAGCTTCTTTGGAGCATATCACTTTGCAGGAGTAAATGCAAACCACTGTATTTATTTGTTCAAGAGACCATTTGTTCCAATTCACATTTTGAAAATAATACTGTTCAGTCTGTTTCAATGTTTTTTTTTTTTTAATTTCAGTCAGAGCACTGGTTCTCTTATAACAAACTTACTGTTTTGGCGTATATACTGCATGATTTCAAACATTTCAACCCAGCTAATTATCTGAATTTACAGATGAATTCTGGGTGAAAAAAAAATATTTTGTTCACAATACCATCAAAGAAGAAGTACATGTTTGAAAATTGATCATACATCAAATGTTGACCAATGTGTCTGTTGAAAGTTAATAACATATCATGCAGTAAATAATTCAAGAGTAAAATTCTGGGAGTTTTACATCCCAGCATATAAAATTACTTTTTCCTGACCAGAAAATAAATATTAGGAGTAGTTTTATGAAAAGTTATGTCACATATGATTTCCAGATAATAAAAACAAGCTTGGGTTGACACAGACTATTAAGGTACACAGTACCCACTCCAAGTTACACTTACAGCATGGCAAGTCTAAAAGGATGCTACAAGCAATATATATCATATATATATAATAATATCATGTACATAACATTGTATGAAATGTTAAAATGAGCAAATTGATCTCTTCATCCAATACTGATTACAATAAGTCTTCGGTAATATACAGCTAAGTTATTTAATTTTTGTGAGAGAGAGAAAAAAAGCCATTAAAGTGTTGATATAAAATCTACTTATAGAAGTTTGTATATTTTTCTTTAGAATTTATAACAATATCTTAAAAATAAAATTTGTAACGAAAGAAAGAGATGCTGGAAATATACTGCATGGAATGTTAATTCTTTAGAAAAGTAATTTATTTCACAATATATTGCACCTGGGAGTAGTACTGAAAAAAAACAGAAGGTAGAAACACAGAGTGGTCATTCTAGTAACACTGCTGATATCATAAAACTACACTCAGCACAGAGGGTATATGTAAAATAAATTGCAGTTTACACTCCTGAGGCAGCAGATAGTAAATACATTTTGCCGTGTCTATTTGTTGTCAGTGTTTCTGGCTACTGACAGGTTTTGCAGGAAGGCATCCACTGAGACGCATCATGCACAAGATGCGACTGTCAGTCAATCAACAATGCTCTTACATAGTGCAACTGTCAGCCAATCAACAATGCTCTTACATAGTGCTTCGCAACATGAATACAAATTCTTCACCTATTGCTGGCTTACTGCTGCCTTGGGCATGTATTTCCTGGAGTCACACAAACAAGTACATGTGCAATGGAACCTGTCGGAAGGACCATCTGTCTATTTAGACCGCATCTGAATGAACCAAAAGCATTCACGTTGATTGTAACTGACCTCTCTAATAAGACCAACTGTAAATTAATACCACATTTTGCCAGTCTCTTGGGTGGCCTCATAACGCAGGTTTCTCTGTATGTTTTTCTGGGTCAACACAGTGGATCAGCAGAGTTAGTCAATCACAACGTTCGTGGAAATTGGTTCAACTTTTCGTTTCGCCCTCTCATGGCCAAATCCTGCAAACTGAGCTAAAACTCACAGCGCTTTACAAATACATATTTTAGATAAAAAACTGTGTATAGAGCTATCTGTGTATGTCCATTTATGGAAATGTACTTTTATCTGAAACAAGAAAATAAATTTCTGTGTTCCTTTCATTTCCTTATGATAACATAAAGCATTTAACACCACTGACACACCTAACAGTATGTTGCACATCTCAAAGGCTATAACCAAAGGTTTATCTTCCATAATTTCTAATTTTTAGTCAAGTAACCTAACATCTCAGCACTTATAGATAATGCAGGACTCTCCACAAAGGTCTCAGAGGGTTGGACAAACTGTTACTGGACTGGATGTAGGGGTCCAACAAAGTAGGGGTGGAATTTAGAAGCAAACTGGTCATCTGTAGAACTGGACAAACAACTTGGTCAAGGTACACTGTAATAATATAGTGAAAGTGACTGATGAAGTAAATCCATCTCTGAGCTCTGTTTTGATAAAGAGTCGAGCTAAAAGACACCCCTCCCCTTAAACAAGGGATGAACAAACCACAAACAGTGTGTCACTGTACAGTAAGACAAACCTGGTGAATATATATATATAATATACATTTACAATGGGTAACATGATACTGCACCTACACAATATATCATTGTACAAAAGATAGAAATAGCTAACTGTGGGGACTGTGTAATATTTGTTATAGAGATATAGCTGAAGATCTGCTGATAGAAGGTCTGGATACAGATATGGACAGAGACTATGCTGTTTTGACGATACCAATAAAGGGTCCATACATTTTGTGGATACTGATACAGGATCTGTATATTAATATGGATACTGATACATGGTCCATACGTCATTCTGGATTTTGATACAGGGTCCTTTAACTTTTGTTGATACTGATACATGGCCAATTCATTATTATGGATACTGAAAATGGGTCCACACATTACCATGGGTACTGATACAGGGTCCTTACACTTTTGTGGATAATGAAACAAGGTCTATGCATTATCATGGATACTGAAACATTGTCTACACATCAGGGATACTGATCTAGCATCCATACATTTTTATGGATACTTTTCAAGGGCCCTAAACATTTTTATGGATACTGATACTGGGCCCATACACTTTTACAGATACTGATAAAGGTCCTTAAACTTCTTGTGGATACTGAAGTTAACTAATGGGTAACCCATAATTTTTACCGCAAAGTTCAGTTCTAGACTAGAATGGTACTCAGCAGAGCACATACCTCCCCCAAGACAAAACAATTAAATTTGACACACCCCTTTATCCAGACCTTTACCAAAATTTAATTCAGTCTTCCATCGGTGCTGTTTTGTGGAAATCAGTTCATTATTTTCTTAGCAAATCCTGCTGCAAACAATCAAGCAAGCGAACAGACATGGGTGAAAACATAACCTCTTTGCAGAGGTTAAAAATCCAAGCCTGGCATACTGGCCCATCTAACCAAGCCTGTGAACAGGCAGCTACACCACACACTAGTTTAGAGAGTAACAGGGATGGCACAATATGTTTTTCTATGATGCACTGGTGCACTAGTCTGATAGTACTGTTGGTCATACAATGAGTATTGGGTATACATGGATATGACTAAGAATATATATAATACAAGATGATCAAAGTAATACAAGAAATTTGTACATAATAACAATACTCGATAGATTTACTTGAAATGAAGCTTGATCAGTCAGACAAATAGACCCATAATCATTATATGATACATATAAAACATGCACACGCATACATGCTTAAAATGAGGATGCTCCTGTTGTTTAGCAGCATTTTGAAGCTATTACGAGACTGGCAGTGGTTTTACATATGATCCTGGGAACACTCCCCTTCGTGAAGGGCTGCCTTCTATATACCCCTCCTGAAAGTAAAGAAATGATACATATTATTAGGACCAGCTGTTTTTGAACAATACTATAACAAGTGGCCAATGGGCCATGACACTCAGCTGAATTTGACATACATGTGATGCATGTGTTTATATCTGGTGTTATGATCTGGTGGAAAATACCTGTTAATAATAAATATATTTCCACATCAAACAGCCACAACTTGAGTTCATCTCCCTTAGAAGGTACTCAAATCATGTTCTTTCACACAGCTCACAGAATATAGGTCACAGTGACTTGATTTTGGATGTCCACGGAGACATTACAATGACCTCCCTTTACATAAAGCATGACATTTCTAGATCCAACAGTTAAAATTTCTGCCTTGGCTGGCTTTCTCGGTGCTAAAAATTAGGTTTTCTTCTAGTAGCTCACAGAATGTAGGTCACAGTGACATGTTTTTATAATTATATTTCTGTTAGAGGTAATTGGCTTCATTTTTTAATGCTGGCATAACTATTTATTATGTTTTCCTGCAGAATTCCATTCCAGTTTCGGACTACGTGACAGGGCAGTATCAAATGCTTCCTCTTGTTTTATATCCTGGTGTTAACCAGGCCCAGTGACTACTGCATCTGCAGGCTCTGGGTTGGTAATCATCCCCATTCCTGGGTCACACCACAGAGGAACCTCCAAAAGGTGCACTTGTTCGTGAGTGAAACACGGCCATTGGACAAGGCCTTCCCATTAGGCCTGTAGAGCACTCTGCCTAGGCCAGGGCCGACAGTGAAAAATCTCACTGCCTCAGCAGAGATTAAACTCACCATTTGAGTCCTGTGCTCAACTCCTGAGCCACAGAAGCCATGTCCTAATTTCAGGATTCAAAGGGGACTTGCCAAGGACTTCCCTGGGTGTCATATTAGAAGGTTCTAGGTCCAACAATACAGTTGTGTGCCCTGTCTGACTGTCTGGGTGCTCATAATCATATTTTTGGCAAGTCTGTTGCAGAATATAGGTCCTCATGACAAAGCCCATCTGACTATGCTCTAATCATGGTTTTCCCTATAGCTCGCAGATTATAGGTCACAGAGACCTAATTCCATGTTTTCAAGAACATTTACCCAGAACCTCCCTGAATGTCACATTAGAAGATTCTAGGCCAAATGGATACAATTTGTGCCCTACTTGACTCTCTGGTTGCCCAAAATTGATTATTTTTCAAGTACATGTACAACATGTACAATGCAAGTATTAATTATTTGGGACCCAAGTACAAGCACCAATTACACAAACATTACTCCTGAAATACTGACATGGATGGACACAACACAAAAATGGCTGTAGGTAGCACGCCCAGTCTTGTATATTAGAAGGCCCTCAAAGATGTAAGGAAATGCAAAATTTCAGGCAGATACTTCAAACCACTCTTGAGCAAATTGCACAGATGCATGAAACCCAAAAACAATTGTAGGTGGTGCCACAAGTCTTGTGTATGAGAAAGCCATCAAAGATGCATTGGCAGGCCAAAATTTCAGGCTATTACATCAAACTTCTCAGTCAGATGCACTCAGATTACCAAGCTCAACTGAGGAAGGCAGTTGCACCCAAGTGAACCCAATCAAATTTGCAGGTGCAGCTAGTGGCTGCACTGAGTGAACTCTTGACCTGTTGCTTAACCTGATAAAGTTGGCAGTCTGCCAAACTGAAACTTGGCCTGTTGCCAAATCTGAAACAGCTGGCAGTCTGCCAAGCTATTTACTGATACAGACAAAATCTGGGCCTGTTGCCAAATCTGTTTTCACATTATAAAAGACTTAGGCTACAATGCTTTTTCCTGTTGACATATTCATAAGATTTTTTATTAAAAAAAATTGTTTTTTTCTGTAAATTTAAAACGGGAACCATAAATTTATTTGTATTAACAAAATAAAAGCTGAACATGAATTTATGTAATTACAAGTCACAAGGGCCTGCAGTCAGGTGTTTAAACCCAGTTGTGCCCCTAATCTATAAGTTCTTGGTCAATGTTATCGGCAGAAAAAAAAAGGTGAGAAAAGTACAGCTAGCCACGCAATGCTGGGCCTCCTTAACTTCTAGAAAGCAGCTGAACAGTAATTTCAATAGCACATGTGCGTTGTAAACTATCTCTTTTGTACTCAAGCAAGCAAAGTTTGTTGGCTTTGACTAGAATGTCAGGCCAAATAACTGAGCAGTTTACTTGCATGAGCATTAGCGAGGTAACATTCATACATAGCCTATGTTCAAGCATGTTCCTATCATCACAAGTGATTTCAACATTGGCAGATCCACTATTACCAATATAAAGAAAGGAGGAGAGAAACTTGTTGAATACAAAATGAAGTTGTCAGATACCCCTGACTAAAAGTAAAATTATAAGTTGGCCATTTTAAAAGGTAGGCTCCATGATTCACTCACTATCATGTGTTGCCCTCGTGCCCCCTTTGGGCTGTAAAAGAAAACATCAAAGCTTCACCAATGATGATGACATTTGACCTTTCCCTCTAGCTCTGATGAATTTGTTTAAGAAAGGGCAAGCATATATCCTAAAAACAGAATGATCTTTTCCATCAAGCTCTGCAATAAATCCAATTTTTATATATCCTGGTCCTCAGTTACATACTTCGAAAAGAAACAACGTGTTCACCAGGTAAAATGGCATTAAGTTAATTGGATATGGGCACCAATTATTTTTGTTGCATGTACAGCTCTGCTTATATACCCACAGAGTGCAATCTGCTACCACAATAAATCAACTAGCTTTGTTTACCCAAGTGTCTTACAGTCCTTCCACTGTCCAATATTTCAGCCAAAAGTCATTTAAGTAAACTTGAACAAAGGCCACCTAAGAATAATTTTTGTGTCGTGTTACAGAATATGAAACAACTGTTTTGCAAAAGGAGACTATTGTAGCCTTCAGTTTGATACAGGTTTACTTGTCCACAAAACCAACTTTAGCTTTCCATGACTCTACCAACGAGGGACCCATGGGTCTGGACACTCAGCTGCATTTGTCTATAAGGATATATGTTTATGCGGTTTTCCAAAATATTGGTCCTGTGACCAGTTTGAAGCCAACCTATCTACCCAAACTGGAGTTATCATCCTTACTAATTTGTGAACAGATGGCCCCAGTGACCTTGACCTTTGACCATGTGACCCCAAATTCATTTATGCTCTCCCCATACTGGCAAGTCAGCAAAATGTGCAAAATGGAAAGTTTTGGATGAAAAGCTTGGCTTAAAATGCAGCCATAATCTTTTTAAAAAAGTGAGTCCTGTGACCTTGACCTTTGAACTCATGACCCTAAAAATATAGGTTCTTGCTTTAGTGGTGGGCCATATGTAAGTCAAGTTTGAAATCCATGTGTCAATAAAACCTGGAGTTATCATCTGGAAACAAATTTGGTGGATGGACAGATGGACAGACAGACAGACAAACAGACAGACAGACAGGGTGATAACTATATGGCATCCACTTGTGATCAATAAACACGCCAGGTTTTGGGACACTAGATGTAATTACAGCTGAAAAACTGACTTGATTGTTGTCATTTTATAGTAAAAATATTTTAAAATATTTGTTAATATAACAAAAAATATAGGTGGGGGCACCACATTTTGGAACTGACAAAACAAGGGACCCATGGGTCACGGCGCTCGGCTTTAGTTTGAAATTTTTCGCAAATGCAAAATATTCTATTTTAATGTATTTCATTTATAGCATATATTTTAAGCATATGAGAAGCTAAGGGGAAAGAAGCCATACTACTGCACACCTCGCTGGCTGGTTTCAGTTCTGCAGACAACAGATACATGGCTATGCTAACACAGTCATAATGTCATAATCGAATCGGTCGATGATGCGAGAATGCAGAGGGAGCAATTTAAATTCGACCGGAAACTCATCAAGCGGCGCTTGAAGCGCAGCAATGGGCGGGACCAAGATGCCTGTAGAGTGTTTGTTTAGTGGCATCTGATTGGCTGCTTGTCACATCATACGCATGTTTATTTCAGTGGACAATGAACCGCCATCTGGTGTCTCAATATATCATAAACAGTCAAAGCTGGCAGCGTGAAAATCAGTTGCTTCTGATCTTTACAAGCGCAAGATTTCTGCTGCCTCGGGAGCGTAGATTCTAAGATGCAATCATTATATAACCAGAGTGTAGCTCATATTGGGTCATATTATGCATACACATATATTTTTATTATTTTTAAATCACAAATGTTTAAACTGAATTTAAAAGAAAATAATGCCACAAAATGGCATCTACAAGATTATTCCTTGAATCACTATTAAAAGTTTTGTAGACTGGAGTTTTCAGTACATGCTTAATCTTATTCACCGAAATAAAATAAAAGATTCAGTAAATTGGGTAAATAAAACATCTTTTCAACTAAAGTATACACACTGTTGGTTGAATGAGGGACAAACAATATCATTATGCCAATTACAATCTCAGCTATAATTTATTACTGGAATTAAAAGTCAATTTCACACCTGGTGAAGTTTTTACTCTTCTCAAGTAAGAAATTACTTATCTGATGAACATCCACACTTTCATAGCAATACACCACTTTGTGGACACAATTAAATGTGCACTTTAATAACTGTAACCCTGGTGATAAATAAAAAATCTAAAATGTAGCATTGCATAGCCAAGAATAAAATGAAATACAGAAAATTATAACACTCATCTAGTTAATGCACCATCTGGGGGGGGGAGCAGGGCAGAGGGGAAGCCTGCTAGTAGTGGCCAAGCTGAGGCAAGGCAAGCTGCCTGGGGTGGGTTACATAATGCGAGTGAAGATTGTACTACTAGGTGGGCTAGATGTAAACAACACTTGACATGGTGTATAAAAACTTGAATAAAAGCTACTCTTTTCAATCAATTCCTTTGAAATTTCAGATTTTAAAAGATTAAATCCTTATGTATATATGCTGTGAAAATTAAATCAACAGTGCTTACAGGGAAAAAACGTGCCATTGCAAAAGTTGTACAAATTTAAGGTATTGATTTTTTATTTATGCTAATAACTTGACAAATTTGCAAAATTGAGATCTTATTTTGGGTAAACAATTGAATCTTGATTAAATAAAGTTATATTCCTGAAAAAAATTCTCTAGCTTCAGCAATCCTCTTGTTAAGAGAGTAAATTGTTTCTTGGTTTTTTAAAAAGTGCATTATGTTTGGGCCCTTAACTTAAAAACAAGGGACCTATGGGTCACGGCACTCAGCTGTTATATATGATAAAAAAATATGAATTAAAAATGAGGCACATGCTGGTTTTGTGTGGTTATAAATATAAGCTGTATTATGAGTTGTTGTTGTTTAGCTTATGTATGATTTTGATAGTACCTTTGGAGACAGGGAAGAGGATTGATTTCATTTATTTTATTAACAAATGGAGAACTATTGTCACACAGATTTTGACTTGGCAATATCACTTATAAGCAGAACATATAATATAAGAGTTTAACTATTTTTTTAAAAATTACAAATATTGTCCCAAATATAATTTTTATTAAAATACAGTAAAACCTGAGAGTTAAGACCACCTGATGTGCCACACCAAAAGCGGTCTTAAGTCACAGGTGGTCTTAAGTCTCAGGTGGTCTAAGTCTCACCATGACGCGAACAAAGAATATCAAGGCATATATGTCTACGTAAACATTTATTTATTTATTATAAAAAAACATACTGGATATATTTATATATATATATATATATATATATATATATATATGTATATATATATATATATATATATATATATATATGTATATATTATAGATAATAAAGTTATTCACAACAATATTTACTTAAAACAATTAATCAATTTTGCTCTGCTAAACAAGGGAATCTTATTAATAATTATCAAAGAAAGCTGGTCCTTTTATAACTTTATTAAACAAGCCTTTATCAAAAGCTTTGAATAGCCTGTTTGTTATATTGCACAAACCACAAACCGCTAATTAATGATGTACCATGAGTACACACTGAGTCACTTTGTTGATCACTGACTTGTGCTCAACGTAATTAGAAGCAAACCCCATTAAAATCTCAAAAAACTTCAAAGCAGTTATGGGATCGATCATTTGATTACAGGTGACTGCTCACGTTATCAAACAGTCTCTCTATATTGGTACTATGGTAATTGGCACTGAGTCCTATTGTCTTATTGATGAATATTCTATTGATGTTATCGAAGCTGGTCGTCAGTTTGTCGTCGTCACGAACTGACTTGTTGTCAAGTCAAAATGTGTGTGATAAGCAATGACAGTTGATCGCTAACGTTATGACAAACTTATTTTCATGGCTCACTTTTTTTCAAAATTAAATCTGCGCTAATGTTATTTAAACATCGCTAAGACTAGTTATGAACTCCGGTCAACGACCGCAGCGTAGTGAATGCGACCGCGGTGTCAGAAATACAACGGTAGTTCTATTCTATGAATATTAATGAGGGATTTCCCCTAGAGCACGTGATCCTTTACCGTAAAGATGATTTAGACAATCGTTAAACAAATACGATGTGTTCAAAGATAGGCTGTGCTAAAAAAAATGGTACACAGGCATCAGAATTAAAGGATTGCGTCGTTTTACATGTTCCCTCGCAATATTCGCGGAACTTTCATTTTTGGAGAAAGATTAAAACCACGCTAGCCCTGGGCCATTGACACCTGGAGGGGTATTGTGAATTAATGTCCAATTTACCGCGGGGAGAGTAGGTCACCATTGCCACCTGCACATTCAAGAGTAGACTGGTACCCCGCTCTATTATGGCACCGCTGCTCTAGGCCAATCATAGAGACGGGCGTACAACGCCATCTTCAGGACTCCCGGCAGACTGGTTCCAACTCAAGGATGAATCACATATGATAAAAATAAGCATTTCGTTTGCTCAGAGAATTTGTTAAAAGTCGGCTGTACATTTCGTGTGACATTTATGATTAGATTAATAGATATTGATAATAAACCAATGCCACGTACATTGGAATATCAAGTATTCAGTATATCGTATGATTCGTATCATCTATACATCCATCAGTCAATTTTTGTGCAAAAACTAATTTTTCAATATTTGAAAACTTTAAATAACAAAAGACAGTAATTTTATAAGTAATCTTCACGGATAACCAGCCAGGATCGCGAGAACGTCCATGACAATCGGTGTGAGCGTTCAGACTGGAGTTGGAACCAGTCTACAGGTAGGTCAGGAGTTGCAACTGGGAGTACTGAAGATGGCGTTGTACGCCTGTCTCTATGCTTGGCTTGAGGGCCTTAATAGAGCAGGGTACCAGTCTAATTCAAGAGACGGTCAATGGCACGGTCGTTTTAGTCTTAACTAAGGACGCCAGGTGCCACTATACCGCTACACCAGGCGGTCGCTTAACGGAGGTAAAGACCAGCGACTGGCCACATCTGAGCGGTCGGTGGTCGCGTACCACAAACGGTCGCTCAACACAGGGGCATTAAAGAGTGATTAAGCTCGGTGCATTAATATTTCGGTCGTAAGTCACAGACGGTCGCTGGCGGCAGTGGTCGCTTGGTTCAGGTTTCATTGTAATAAGAGAATCGTATGATTTTTTAAAATGAAATGTAACTGAAATTATTATTAAAATAATATTAAAGAATATATTCATGAATGCATTCATGAATACATTTTGAAAGTATTTTCACTGGTATTCATATAATTTCATTTTTATCTGAATTCCCATTCTTTATGCAAAAAAATTTATAATGGAGAACATATTCATATTCGTATTTAAATACAATTGCAAAGTTTTCGCACCATGTCTGGTGTTTATTCAGTTTTCACCAAACAATGATGTTGAGAATCCAGAATACACCAAATTCACACATTTAAATAATGATCATAAGTATCTGGTTTTATGGCTTTTATTCATATTAAAAAAAAATAAATGTAATATATTCATTTTGGACTAATTTCACATCAATGTACACACTAGACACAGTAGAAATCTAGATTAATATTATCAACTGCATCTTTGTCTATCATTAATTTCCTTCATATGATCCCTAATGATTAGTAATGAATAATATGATTTACTTTTTTATCATTAAAATTGAACTGAAAAATACCATAAGTGACTGCATGGTCTTATTTGGAATATGTGACATTCTATCCATCAATACAAGATTCTTATATCATCAGTAACTACAAGTTAAATTCCTGTTATTATACACTAACAAATTCCTTTCCTATTTTTCTTTAATTTGTTATTAAAAACCAATAAAAATTTATTAATTTATTGTTTATTGTTATGTTGTTGGTCAAAACTACTAGATGAGTTGGGTTGGACACCTGGATCAACTGTGGCTGTCCATAAGCTGCTTGGCTGCCCCAGTGTATGTTTTGCATCAAGCATGCATAATTTGCTGAAAGTTCAACAAGGTCAACATACAGGTGACTCAAGAGGGGCTGGAGAGAGCCAAGGTCTGACATGGTATCATAAAAACATTAATAAAAGCTACAATTTTTGGCCAATTTCTGTCAGCTTTCTAAACTACAAAGCTAAAATCCTTATGTGTGCATGATATGAAAATTATACCAACAGTGCTCACAGGAAACAAACGTGCCATGGTCAAAGTTGGGCAAAATTTAAGGTACTAATTTTATATTTATACTAATAACTTATAAAATTTGAAAAATTCAGAGCTAATTTTGGGTATTCAATTGAATCTTGATTAAATAATGTTACATCCCTGATAAAAAATCTCTAGCTTCAGCAATCCCCTTGTTAAGCGAGTAAATATATTTCTTGATTTTTTACAAAGTGCATTATGTTTGGGCCAATACTTAAAACAATTACGCAATACTGACATCATTTTTGGCATGTGCATAGAGAATGTATAGAAAAATATGTATATTATATATGATCACAGTCAGATCAGTGGTTTTGATATTAGGCAGTCTTGAAGTGTAACAATGGGTTTTTAATGGAAAAATGAAGTTTTTCATTAATATCTTGAAGGTATTAAGTCCTAGTGACCAAATTCTTGGCATGGTAGGGGATTTTGGAAACATCTAATTGTATACCAAATTTTAGGAACTGAGAGCTGAAGCTGGGGAGCTGATTTCTTGCAAGATGTAAACAAAATATAATACATGGTGCTTGAAAACTTGAATAAAATCTACAGTTTTTGATCAACTGGTTTCAATTAAATCCACAGTACTTTCAGAAAAAAAACGTGCCATGGTCAAAGTTGGGCAAAATTTAAGGTACCAATTTTTTATTTTTGTTAATATTTTTAAAAAATTTAAAAGATTTTGATCTAATTTTGGGTATACAATTTAATTTTGATTAATTAAAGTTATATTACTGGAAAAAATGTCCATAGCTTTAACATGTTTTGTGTTAAGTGATCAAATATCTTTCCTGATTATTTACAAAATGCATTATGTTTGGGCCCATAACTTTTTAAAATTATATAATACAGACATAATTTCTTGCATGTACATAGGAAATATATAGTGGAATATTTATGGTAAATATGAGGAAAAACAGATGAGTGGTTTTGATATGAGGCAGTCCTGAAGTGTGAAAATAGGTTTTTAATAAAAAATTGAGATTTTCCTTAATTTCTCAAAGGAACAAAGTCGCAAAGACCCAGTTTTCGGCTTGGTAGGAGATCTTGGGGACATCTAACATTATGCCGAATTTTGGATTCCTAGGTCTTACGGTTTCAAAACGTGCCACATCTACGGACGGACGGACAGACGGACGGACAGACGGACGGACGACGGACAATGGACCACGACTATAGCTCAGATGACTTATAGTCAGCTGAGCTAAAAATACGCAATACTGACATCATTTCTGGCATGTGCATAGCGAATGTGTCGAAAAATATGTATATTATATATGATCAAAGTCAGATCAGTGGTTTTGATATTAGGCATTCTTAAAGTTTAACAATGGGGTTTTAATGGAAAAATGAAGTTTCTCATTAATATCTCGAAGGAATTAAGTCCTAGTGACCAAACTCTTGGCATGATAGGGGATTTTAGAGACATCTTACTGTATGCCAAATTTAGGGAACTTAGAGCTGAAGCTTGGGAGCTGAGCTCTAGAAAACTGCATAACACTAGCTTGATGTAAACAATATGTGGCATGGTGCTTGAAAACTTGAATAAAATCTACAGTTTTTGATCAACTGGTTTTAAATCTTTGGTGTTAACAGTTGAAATGCTGACAAAAACATGCTTTGAAAATTAAATCCACAGCAGTTACAGGAAAAAAACGTGCCATGGTCAAAGTTGGGCAAAATTCAAGGTACCAATTTTTTATTTTTGCTAATATTTTAAAAAATTCAAAAGATTTTGATCTAATTTTTTGGTATACAATTTAATTTTGATTAATAAAAGTAATATTACTGGAAAAAAGTGCTAAGCTTTAACAAGTTTTGTGTTAAGTGATCAAATTTCTCTCCTGATTATTTACAAAATGCATTATGTTTGGGCCTATAACTTTTTTAAATTATATAATACAGACCTAATTTCTGGCATGTACATAGGAACTATATAGAGGATTATTTATGGTAAATATGAGGAAAAACAGATGAGTGGTTTTGATATTAGGCAGTCCTGAAGTGTGACAATAGGTTTTTAATAAAAAATTGAGGTTTTTCCTTAATTTCTCAAAGGAACGAAGTCGCAAAGACCTAGTTTTAGGCTTGGTAGGAGATCTTGGGGACATCTAACATTATGCCGAATTTGGGATTCCTAGGTCTTACGGTTTCCAAACTTGCCACATCTACAGACTGACAGAGGGACGGACGGACAGACGGACGGACGATGGACAATGGACCACGACCATAGCTCAGATGACTTATAGTCAGCTGAGCTAACTAGTCATGGTCAATATTCAAGGCAAGATTCATGACAATCCATGCATTAAATATCAAGATATTGGAGGTTTTGTATTATATTTTTGATTATTCTAGGGGGTACTTTCAAGCCCCATAGCTCGGAGGAGATAGGTTGCATGGACCTAATAATTAAGGTTTCCAAGGAGATTTTTTATTGACCTCCCTGGATTTTCACTTAGAATTTTCCAGGTCCAGCAGTTAAGATCTGTGCCCTGCTAACAGACAGACGGACGACGGACAAAGCGCCATTCCTATACCTCACTTGACTTACAGTCAGCTTAGCTAAAAACCAATGAACCTGATCTATACTTATAAAATTGAGAGAACTCCAAGTTAAGATAATTCTCATGAAAATTTAAATAATCTGACTTAACAATTCAGGAACAAACTTGAGAGAGCTCATCTCTTGTATCATTTATGTGATTTCAGAAAAGAAGATTTTCTAAGTTTTTTAACCTTTTGCCTGTAAAACCTAAGTTAATACACAAAAAGCTCAATTTCACAACAACTGACATGTGCCTGATTTTTGCATAAAATTTGGGAATGCTAGCTCCTGCTGTTCCTGAGAAATTATGGGTAAATATACGCATGACCAATGACCCCTCTACATAAAAAAAAGTTGATGCAGTTGGCCCCACCAATAATTCAATTTCAAATTTGACTCATGTGACCAACATTTGCATAAATTAGGTGGTGACAGCTCTAGCCATTTCTGAGATTGTAATTTTAGTATGCATTTTTAGCCAAATGACTAAGTTCAGCTTCCTATAACTTGGCCAAAAATGACTGAACTGAAACAATTCCAATAAACTTGAGAAAGAATGTTTCTGGGATTATTTCTGTGAAATATTAAACAATTGTGATGGACAGTTTCGAAGAAGAAGAATTTTAAAGGTTTTTAATTTTTTCCTTGTAAAACCTAAGTAAATGCAGATAAAAATAAGCTGAATACTGTAGAGTTTGTCATGTGACTGATTCTTCCATAAAACTTAGCGCTGCTAGCTCTGAGATAGCATTTGAGATAGCATTGGTTAATGTAAGGACAATGGCGGACAGCAGACGGATTACGCTGCCCATTCACATAAGCTCACAGGTTCGTAAAAATTGCAGGTGGATCAGAATAATATATTAAATAGGACAAAGTAGGATTTTAAAATATACTTTTACGGTTTTCAAACAACAAATATGTTTGCTTTGCCAAAAATATGGTTTTTGGTATGCTGCAAATTCATTATCCTATACCAGTGTTATCAGGTAATCCAGAGTTAATCAATCTGATTATCTTGACCTTTGCATGGTATTCATTGTTTAAAAATGGCATTAGTTCAAGCATTTCTACCACAACCCAGACAAATTTAACAAAGATATTATATTACGTTGCTTATCAACAAAATTATCCTCCATATCAGATTATTTAGTCAAGACTTGCTTGAATTCAATAAATGAACAAATCTATCTCAATGATCATTCTAGATACCCTCTTATCTTATCTGAAGGAAATATCAAAACAGGTCAGCATCTACTTCCTCTTCTTCCACATAATCATCTGTTGTTTAGTCATTTTTTATTTACAGAGTTTCACTTCCCCATCTCCTGTGTTTTAGATATTAGAGTCTCAATCACTAACTTCTCTTGTTCTCTTTTAAACAAGTTGATGACTTAAAGACATACATGTACTGGTTGCTCTGCTAGTCTTTTCTGCTGACAATTATTATGATCTGTTTAGAGCTGCAAAAATAAACTTTAAAACAAATCTTTGGTTGCTCATACTAATGGCTTGTCAAGCGAACAGGGTGAATCTCTGATATTGCATATTAGTATGTCACTAGGCTGTCACAAATTGGGCAAAAGCCTCCCATTTGCAAATAATTAGGCCCGGCTTAAGGTCAAAATTAATAACTGAATGACCTATGGTTTATTAGCAGAAAAATCCTGTGAAAGACTCCAATATTGTTGATCAGTGTATCAAGAGAACACCCTCAGTTCAGCTGGTCAGTGACAGGTGGCGCTAACTACCACCTCGATGACATGTTCACTTACCCACCACTGGTCCTCCTCTTTACTGACTATGATGATCACCTCTCCTGGTCAGTGACAGGAGGCACTAACTACCACCACCTCAATGACATGTCCACTTACCCACCACTGGTCCTCCTCTTTACTGACTATGATGATCACCTCTCCTGGTCAGTGACAGGAGGCACTAACTACCACCACCTCAATGACATGTCCACTTACCCACCACTGGTCCTCCTCTTTACTGACTATGATGATCACCTCTCCTGGTCAGTGACAGGAGGCACTAACTACCACCACCTCAATGACATGTCCACTTACCCACCACTGGTCCTCCTCTTTACTGACTATGATGATCACCTCTCCTGGTCAGTGACAGGAGGCACAAACTACCACCACCTCAATGACATGTCCACTTACCCACCACTGGTCCTCCTTTTTACTGAGAATAATGATCACCTCTCCTGGTCAGTGACAGGAGGCACTAACTACCACCACCTCAATGACATGTCCACTAACCCACCACTGGTCCTCCTCTTTACTGACTATGATGATCACCTCTCCTGGTCAGTGACAGGAGGCACAAACTACCACCACCTCAATGACATGTCCACTTACCCACCACTGGTCCTCCTCTTTACTGACTATGATGATCACCTCTCCTGGTCAGTGACAGGAGGCACTAACTATCACCACCTCAATGACATGTCCACTTACCCACCACTGGTCCTCCTCTTTACTGACTATGATGATCACCTCTCCTTCTACAAACGTAAGTTCATCCTCATCATCAGCCTCACAGTCATACAGAGCTTGACACCGCATTCCCTCCTCTAGTAACGGGCTGCTGTCACCTCCTTCACCTTTCTGCAGCAAGTAAAACTGCTCTAGTGAGATGTGAGATGTCAGCTCTGAATTCCACTTGTGCACAACACAGCATTCACATGAAAGATGAGGTATTACATTTTCTATCTGATCCAAGGAAAAAGCAAAAATACCATTTTAGTCGGCAATTAACATCTGTAAGTCAGTCACAAGATCAATAAGCTTGAGAAAAATTGTGTTGATGGCTGCAGTCATCCCTGAGCTTTCTCATGACAGGCATGTATGCAAACAGGTAAACCCATTAAACTTTATGAATAGGAACATTTGAAGTTCAGTGATTAACATATATGCAGGTACCATATATAACAGACTAACTAAACTTGAGTGAACTCTCACCTTATGAGGCTGGGGTGGAACTGGTTCTGGTTCTCCACCAACAAGAATTCGCTGGTGAACCTGAGACATATCTAAAATCAACAGAAATAAAATCTTAATACATAGTACAGCTGTAAACCTGTCAGACCACTGTGCAATTAGAATATACAAAACAATAAGACCTTCTTAACTAGGGGGTAGACCGTAGCCCGGTGGTTAAGGCACTGGGCTTCAGAACGATAGGTCCCAAGTTTGAGCCCCTCCAAAGCCTCAATTGCAAAATGGTTAACTCTTGATAAACCAATATTTGTTCCAATGTCTTAATAACAGGTTATGTCACCTGAATAATTCCTAATTTCCAACGCATACCTTGAAGCACGTTTATGCAACTTACATCATTTAAGGAACTAGATATTTCTAGGCGCCATAGTATCCCCAGACAATTAACCCCCCCCCTCCCCCAGCCTCGAAGAATAGGATTCCATCTTGAATTCAGATGCAGAGACTGACACTTGGCAAGCCACCATGGTTTCTTTTCAAATTTGACCTAGCCATTGATAAGATGCATTGGTTTGGTGACTGTATCTCTAATTCTTACAAAGTTATTCCGTTTAAACATCATTTTAGCAAGAAAACAACATAAAAATTTAAAAGATTTTGATCTAATTTTGGGTATAAAATTTAATTTTGATTAATAAAAGTAATATTACAGGAAAAAAGTGCTTAGCTTTAACAAGTTTTGTGTTAAGTGATCAAATTTCTTTCCTGATTATTTACAAAATGCATTATGTTTGGGCCCATAACTTTTTTAAATTATATAATACAGACCTAATTTCTGGCATGTACAGAGGAACTATAGAGGATTATTTTATGGTAAAGATGAGAAAAAAACAGATGAGTGGTTTTGATATTAGGCAGTCCTGAAGTGTGAAAATAGGTTTTTAATAAAAAATTGAGCTTTTTCCTTAATTTCTCAAAGGAACGAAGTCGCAAAGACCCAGTTTTCGACTTGGTAGGAGATCTTGGGGACATCTTACATTATGCCAAATTTTGGATTCCTAGGTCTTTTGGTTTAAAACGTGCCACATCTACGGATAGACGGACAGTCAGACGGATGACGGACAATGGACCAAGACTAAAGCTCAGATGACTTATAGTCAGCTGAGCTAACAAGTGACCCATGGGTCATGACGCTCAGCTGACTGGGAAGAGATCCGCAAAAGGAAATTTTATCGTCTGAAATGTAGTATATACCCATTCAACTGAAGCATCAAACAGATGAACCAACAGGCCAAGATTGTGTCTGTATTTATATATCTCAAAAATAGAGAAAAAATGCGTAAAAAAATACAGGTGGCTCCACCAGTCTGCAAAAACACATGGTCAATATCCATGCAAAGAATCATGGTGATCTCTGCATAAGTTGTTTAGATACTTCAGCTTTTGTATCAAATTTTCCATTATTCTGAGGGATACTTCCGAGTCCTATAGCTTGAAGCATATGGGTAACAGAGACCTAATTTCAGGTTTCCACAGACACTTTTCATGGGTCTCCTTGCATGACAACAATGAAGATTCTAGGTCCAGTTGTTACAATTTGTGCCCCTTAACAGATGACAGCATCCTTGAAGGTCTCAAAAACAGAAAAAAAATTCGAAAAATTGAATAAAATATAGGCTGCACCACCAGTCATCAGAAACTGATGAAACACTCCATAATCAATATTCATGCAAAGAATCATGGTGATCTCTGCATTAGTTGTTCAGATACTTCAACTTTTCTATCAAATTTTCCATTATTCTGAGGGAAACTTCGGAGTCCTATAGCTTGAAGGATATGGGAAACAGAGACCTAATTTCAGGTTTCCACAAACGTTTTTCATGGGCCTCCTTGCATTACAAGAATGAAGAATCTAGTTCCAGTTGTTACGATTTGTACCCTGTTGACAGATAACAACATCTTTAAAGGTCTAAAAAATAGAGAAAAAAAATTGTAAAAACACCCGAACAAATACAGATGGTGCCACCAGTCTGCAGAAACTGATGAAACACTCAATGATCAGTATCCATGCAAACAATTATGATGATCTCTGCATTAGTTGTTCAGATACTTCAGCTTTTGTATCAAATTTTTCATTATTCTGGGGCGTACTTTGGAGCCCCATAGCTTGAAGAATATGGGTAACAGAGACCTAATTCACGGTTTCAAAGGAGATTTTTCATGGACCTCTCTAGATGTAAAGTAAGAAGATTCCAGGTCCAGCAGTTACAATTTGTGCCTTGTTAACAGTCAGCTGGCCGGACGGCCAGACGGCTAGACGGCCTGACGGACGACGGACTAAGAGTGATCGCTATAGCTCAGATGACTTACAGTCAGCTGAGCTAATAAAGCATTAACATAATAATCATTAACTGGAACGTAATAATACTTACTGATTCAAGTGATCTGGACATCAGCAATATTAACTAAATTGATCCAGATCAGAATACAGGCCTATCACCTAGGTAGAGCACGATCAAGGTGTGGGTATTATCCAGGTGTGTGTATGATCAAGGTGAGTTTATTATCCAGATTTTTGTAAGATCCAGGTGTGTGTATGGCCAAGGTGTGGGTAAAATCCAGGTGTGCATGATACAAGTATGTGTATGTTGTGGGTAAAGTTGTGTGCACACGTAAGACAGACACAGCAGTAAATTGAATAGTCTCCATTTAAATATACTGTCTATGCCTGATGCCTGTCATCTACCTCTGAAGAAGTTAAACAAGTGTTTACAACCTTCAGTTGAAAACTAGAATACGGGTAGTCGACAAGCGACTACGTGTATCCACCAAAATCAGAGTAGGACGGGTGAAGTGAGGCATGGATTGAGTGGCAAGGGGAAATAGAGTTACATGTGTTACATATAAGAATGGATCTGTATAAGAATGGAAACGTAAACATGATTGTAGGTGGCGCCACCTGTTATTTGAACGAGAAACTATCCAAGATGTATGCGCATGCCGAATTTCAGGTAATTTGGTCAAACCACTGCAGAGATATGAGTGATTTTAACCCAAGGCAGACAAACAGATGGACGCTGTGAAAAAATTGCTGCAGATGGCGCCATCATTTTTGTGTACGTTATAAAGCTATCCAAGGACTACATTTGTGTAAATTTGTTTTTGCTGATTGGTCAAACGGTTCCAGAAATATAAGCATTAATGTCTGCAGCATGAACCTGAATGTAGGTGGCACCACCTGTCATAAAATCAAGAAAGCTATGCGGAATGTATATGAATGCGGAATTTCAGGTTATTTGGTCAAACCACTGCAGGGATATGAGTGATTTTAACCCAAGGCAGACAAACAGATGGACGCTGTGCAAAAATGGCTGCAGGTGGCGCCACCATTTTTATGTATGTTATAAAGCTATCCAAGGGCTACATTTGTGTAAATTTCTTTTCCTGAATGGTCAAACGGTTCCTGAGATATGAGCTTGGATGTCTGCAGCGTTAACATGAATGTAGGTGGCGCCACCTGTTATAATATCAAGAAAGCTATGTGGGATGTATAGGCATGCCGAATTTCAGGTAATTTGGTCAAACCACTGCAGAGATATGAGTGATTTTACCCAAAGGCAGACAAACAGATGGACGCTGTGCAAAAATGGTTGCAGGTGGAGCCACCTTTTTTTGTGTATGTTATAAAGCTATCCATGGGCTACATTTGTGTAAAATCTTTTTCCTGATTGGTCAAACGGTTCCCGAGATATGTGGGTTTATGTGTTGAAACAGACGCACAAACCGACGCTTGGCAGAGAGGAAAGGTCAGAGGTCAAGGCCACTTGGTTAGGCACCAGTTCACATGTGACCCTATAATTTGTGTAAGTTTCAGAAAAATCCTTCCAGTAGTCTCAGAGGAGTTCTCCAGAAACAAATGCCGCGGCGGCGGCAGCGGACCCAGTCAAAAACATAGTATCCGCAAAACTTCGTTTTGGCAGATACAATGATCTTCTTGGGAATTATGTGATTTACCGTTATTGTTCCTCGCATGGTGTTTGTCAGGGTCTGGTGTACGGGGAGGTGGTGGCCTTTTAGGTTGTTCTGGAGGCCTGAAAATACATTAACCAGATTTTGTATATTTTATTGTGTAATATTGTAATAACTGTAATCATTATATTTAACTAGTTTAAAAAGTGAACTGAAATTCTTTACAGTTATAAACAGAGATCAGATGATGACATACGTAATAATCTGGAAGTCTTGCATTTAGCACAAATTATTTCCAGAGGTTACACATGTTATACTGAAAATACTTGTACATTCAATAAATGACTATCCGTTCATTTGCTTAATCAATCAAGCAAGCAATAGGTTTACTTTGAATCCAGGACAATGACAATCTAATGCCATGACTCAACACACAAAATATAATATGCTACAGGATAAAAGTTTGCAGAGCAAAATGTAAAAACGTTAATCATTTTTTTTCTGTCACTTTAACTAGAATTCATGTTAAGTGCTTAACTCTTAAGGTCTCAAATACAACTAAATTTATTGTCTAATTGATATTTTTTACTTGTGAAAGTCAACTTACTTTGTTACATTGGCAAAGTCTGATGGTGGTGGCAGTAAAAGCTTAGCTCCTGAAACATGACAAGACAGATAGAAACTGACATCAAAGGAATGAAATGAACCACTGGCAAAATGAAACTGATGAGCATGGAATGATTTTATATCTAATGTCCTTACCATCAAGCTTCAATGATTTGCCAACTGATGAATGGGATATATGGATGTATGAAGCTAGTGTTTACTGTATTTATCACATTTCATATACATATATTTAGTTTATAGTTTATTATTACTGCCATTCTAGGTAATGTCCAGCTAGGATAATTCCCATAAAGATATAATTGATATATCTACAATATATAATTATTTGCCCAGCATAAATAAATCTAGCTTCCACAGAAATTATTTTAAATGATTATTTGGGAAACAAACTTATCATCTGAGTCCAACACAGCCAAATTCCAGGTTCTGTTCAATAACATAAGTTTTACCCCAAAGACAAATGTATATTTTTTTTTAATTTAAAACAAGAGAACACTGCATCCTTCAGTCAAGTAAATTCAATTCTTGTTTATAGAATTCAGTGCATGCATCATGCTACATTTCTAAAACTGTCAAATGACCTACAGCATGCATCACACAATGTTGGTTGCACACAAGACTTGGCACTCAGATACTATCAACATATCAAGAGAGATGCATGACAATTTCTACCAAATTGGAGCTTGTACTATTAAGTTCTGATCAGACAGGTGTAAGTAAAATACAGTTATATAATGTAGGTATAAAAAAACCACAATGTGTGATCTAATGATATATCAACACATAGTTGGACAATATATTGGTATCAAACATGTACTTTTTTATTTCATGGTGTTTATCATCAAGAATAATTGAATATCAGTTGTCTGGCAATTTATGTTATGCAGTTCCACTGTGTCTCTCATTTAATCTTCTGATCTATTTTTAAACTGAAATGTTATTTTTGCCAAATTTTGCACTTTAAGGGTGTTATTGAGTGACTGAGTTTCATATGGTCCATATATATAAAATTACAGAACTTAACCAACAGCTGATCTGAACACAGCGAGTTAAAATGAAAATTCCTGTAGCACATCTTTTATCCTGGGGAAGAATGTGTTATTCCAAACTGGTATTGGTGTCCTGGACTTTTCTACCAAATACATACTGTTTTGTTCTGACCGTCTTCATCTTTTCATGAACAAAGATACATGTGCAGTACAATAAACTATTGTGTAGATGTATTACTTATTAAATGCATGTAGATATGTATTAGAGATCAGTTATGCTCCTTGCTGGCCAGTACATGGTCATGCTATAAACAATGTTTTATACAGATAACAGACCACAAATACATTTTACATATACCACCTACACATGTATCAAACAGACAAACCTGACACATACCAAAACCATCATTACTTGTGGCCAAAAGACCAACGTGCCATATATAACAAGCAGATATTTTGTGTAACAGAAAATAGCACATTTGACAAACAGCAACATACTGATTGCTACCAAGTGCACAGTTTTCATAACTTTAAGCACCAGTTCATTAAAACATTTATGAGCATTTAGCTAACTTACGATAGTATATTCCACACTGTGCTGATGTCAGATCAAAAGGTATAAGAATTTATGAGACAACACAAAGATTTTGAAAGTGATTGTGCTTATAAACTATAGAATATGTTATATTTACCTAGCTTTAATTCTCCAAATTTTCTGATATTAAAAGAATCATAAATGTCCAGATTTGATTGATTTATGTTCAGCTTGTTAATAAGGCATGCATATCATGCATATAATTAATATATCAGTATTCTTTTTTAGCTATGATCATCTGTATCACATGATTAACAGAAATGTGCATGGCCTGCGTTCACCAAGTTGCTTCTGTGAAAATGTAGAGTGTGGCAGGGGTAATTACTTATCACTGGTCAATTGTATCATATATTTTATATGATTATACTGATAATATTCCACCAGAGAGTCTCAACAAAAATTACTAAATGTAAGAATTCTCAATATGTATCTTGAAAGTCTGCCCTGGCTGAAACTGAGGCCTGAATGGGAAAATATATTTCTGAAAAAATTGAACTAACAAGGGAAAACCAAATATTAATAAAGACAACATTTTATGAATATTTTCAAATATGAGGGACAAGTCAGAAGTCTACCAAACCATTTGAATGACAGTGGTTAAATTTTTAAAAGGGCTTGAGTTATAACAGTTATTGGTTAAATATTTATTTTTACACTGTACAATATATATTTTTAATGAACACAGCATTTCTTTCCAAAGAATAATGCATTAAAAGAATTGCAGCAGATGGAGTGACCAAGCTGGTTTACCTAATCTTTGGTGAAAAAACAGCAAAACCATACTTCACTTGATACTTATAAATCAGCATTGATGTTTTGTGCAGACAAGTTAAAAGTCAGAAAAAAAGACAGCATATTAGAATACATGATTAAGCTGCTTGAGTGGATTAATTAGTACTGAAGTTAATTAAAAGCTATTAAGTTGGGCACAAGAATGAATGTGTGCTTTGATGAAATCAGTGGTATTCATTGTGCAAAAAGAAAAAATTATTACTTCATTCAACTTCAAAGATCCTTCAACTTGACTTTGCTGCCACCTGTTGGCAACTAAACTAAACTTTGTAATATGCTCCAATATCATTGTACCATGTTTGTAAAAAATGTTTAAATAGAATCAAGTTCTCCAAACATCACTTTCATGGGGAAAATTTAAAGAAAAATATAAACAAGACTACTAGTAATCATAAAATAAACTTGAGGGTTAAAATAATACCAGACTCTCTCACCAGGTGGCATTGTTGTGGTCTTGACAGGCAGAGGAGGAGGGTCGGATGGCCGCCTGATCAGGGAGGTCTGTGTACGAAACCCTGGGTCAGAGGGGTGGCGTGCATGACCTTTCTTGACCCCTGGGGGTAGGGGAGCAGGGGCCTTGCGTTTACCTGACCCCCCTCTAACAAAGAGACCAGGTAAGGTGCTTGTTGATCCTGCAAGCAAATGTGGAAAGCCGTGATGGATTAAACACAAGATGACAAACCAGGGAGCCCTCCAGGTTTTAATATTAAGTGTTCAAAACATGTGGAAGTATTTCACTTTAAAACTACTGTGTGTTAGCAGAGCTAAATATCATCTTAAAATTTTGCAGGCAACTGGGGCATGCAAGCAAACATAACAGAGCAACAAAATCATGGCACTCTTTCATTTTTTCATTACATAAGTAGAAGTGTGGTTTGTACAGATGACCAATAAAAAGTGTTCTTCTGACAGTTTACACCACCAGAGCAAGTTTTCTCCAGGTCCACTGGCAATCATAGGCCAACAGGCACCTCAGAATCTCAACCCCTGTGCATGCGGGTTTACACTTTTCAAGCTGGAAAATTCTAACTATAATTAATTTGCATAAATTGCATATTTATAAACATCATTATAAACCCAAGAATTCCCTGGTGTCATCATTATTTGCTGACACAAACATAAACCACTATAAACCATACACACCAAAGAAATCAAGCCCTCTACAACATACCAGCTACAAATCATCACCAAGTTTAATTATCAAACAATGCACAAGATGTCCTGGAAGCCCTGTGTGTTCAGGCATTTCATAACAATCAGACAAACACAGCTATAATCGAAAAGGGAGTAACAGTGGAACCTCATACATTGGAGAATTAATATGACACCACTGAATAAACGACTTATGCACAATTTGTATTTTTCACCCCAAAAAAATAAACATTTTTTTCTAGAAAATAGTATATAAAATAGATTTCAGAAGACTCTTTTTATCATTAACAATTAGTTTACATAACATAGCAGGTGGGAGTCACCATATTAAAATACAGGGGTGACCATCCTTGGCATTCTGCAAGCAAGTGCAAATTTATATATCTGAAGTGTGAGTGCACCTGTTGTATAGTGATCAGTAGTGAACTACCATGTTCATTAAAAACATGCTATGAGCAGCCTCCTCTGAATGTCCAGTCTAATTAAAATCATTCTGGTTCTGTTTTTAATTTTTTCACTATTGTTTAAGAAATAAGTCACAGAGTGTATATATAACAGGACTCAAACTGTAAACTTTTCAAAAATGTGACAGACGAGAAATAAACAATATATATCTTGCTAATTCACATTCTGATTTGGGAATTTGGTGTATTTTTGCCTTATAAAGAGTGAGTTTTATCCAATACAATTATAACCATACAGCTTTAACATGGAGGAGGTTCCACTGTTTATTATCAAACAAAACGCAGACCAGCACCCCACACAGAAAGTAAATCACTCTCAAAGTATCATGAGGTAAAAATAAATAATGCCAGAACAAATGAAATGTGAGATTAATTATGCATATCATGAATCAAGGACCACTTGATTGATGTGATTATTTTCATATAAATTAGTTTCTCAAGAGAAATTACTTCCATCTTGTAAGCTAAAACAAATTAAATAGAATATTTACACAATAAGCATAGTATCAGCAAATTTGTAAGTCATATAGATCTTTTAGTAAATGTGCATGTGTGTGTATGTGTACATATACCACAATTTCATGATTCCATTTTCTTGGACAACCACAGCATGACAGATGAATATGCACATCCTTCCAAGAAAAGGAAATGAGGTCACCCTTCCCATAGTCCTTTGCACTTCCTGGACCCATCTGTCCTAGCTAAGTGAAGAAAGTACATCTTGGGTTGGAGAAAATAAATGTTAATCTGTCATCCTCTTCATCCACTAAATAGAACTTTAAACCACAGGGTTTTAACCTGGTGGATTTTGGGTGTAGTTTATAAAGGGAATTCCGACTGTAACCTGGTGGATTAGCTGTTGTTTATTTAGAGAATTCCAAGTGTAACCTGGTGGCTTTTGGATGTGTTAATTAAGGGAATTCCAACAGTAAACTGGTGAATTTGCTGTTGTTTATTTAGGGAATTCCCACTGTAACCTGGTGGATTTGCTGTTGTTTATTTAGGGAATTCCAACTGTAACCTGGTGGATTTGCTGTGGTTTATTAAAGGAATTCCCACAGTAACCTGGTGAATTTGGGGTGTAGTTTATTAAGGGAATTCCAACTGTGAGCCTGACAAACCTGAATGTTGCTTGGCAGGTAGAGGAGGCGGCATGTGGTCGGTAAGTCTTCTGTTGTTGTTGTCGTTGCTGGACTGGTGCTGCTTCAAGAGGTTATCTAGTGCTTTAGCATTCTCCGGTGTAGGTAAAATCATACTGGTTGGTCTGGAAGTCCGACGATCATATGGCTGAGGGAAAGAGAAATATTCAGTGCTGCTACTCGGGGTTTAACAGAAAAAAAGTATAAAATCTTACAAGGAATTGTGTACAAATAAAGTATGTATATAATACATATAATCAAGTGACCCATAGGTCATGACGCTCAGCTGACTGGGAAGAGATTCATAAAAGGAAATTTTATCATCTTAATGGTAGTATATACCCATTCAACTGAAGCATCAAACATATTAACCAACAGGCCAAGACTGTGTCTGTATTTATATATCTCAAAAATAGAGAAAAAATGTGTAAACTTTAAAAGAATACAGGTGGCTCCACCAGTCTGCAGAAACTAATAAAAACACATGGTCAATATCCATGCAAGGAATCATGGTGATCTCTGCATTAGTTGTTTAGATACTTCAGCTTTTGAATCAAATTTTCCATTATTCTGAGGGATACTTCTGAGTCCTATAGCTTGAAGGATATGGGAAACAGAGACCTAATTTCAGGTTTCCACAGACACTTTTCATGGGCCTCCTTGCATTACAAGAATGAAGAATCTGTTGACAGATAACAACATCTTTATAGGTCTAAAAAATAGAGAAAAAAATCGTAAAAATTTGATAAAAAAGCAGTGGCGCACCAGTCTGCAGAGACTGATGGAATACCTCATGATCAATATGTATGCCAAAAATCATTAACATCAGTGTTGTAGTTATTGAGATACTGCAGTTTTTGTATCAAATTTTTCTTTATTCTGGGGGGGGGGGGGTATTTTGGAGCCATTCAGCTTAAAGGATATGGGTAACAGAGACATAATTTCAGGTTTCCATGGAGACTTTTCATGGGTCTCCCTGTGTGTCAAGAATGAAGATTCTTGGTGCAGTTGTTATGATTTGTGCCCTGTTAACAGATGTTCATATCTTTAAAGGTCTCAAATATTGAGAAAAAAATTCGTAAAAACACCCGAACAAATACAGATGGTGACACCAGTTTGCAGAAACTGATGTAACACTCAATGATCAATATCCATGCAAACAATTATGATGATCTCTACATTAGTTGTTCAGATACTTCAGCTTTTGTATCAAATTTTCCATTATTCTCAGCTGTACTTTGGAGTGCTATAGCTCAAAGGATATGGGTAACAGAGACCTAATTTCTGGTTTCCATGGAGACTTTTCATAGGTCTCTGTGTGTTAAGAATGAAGATTCTAGGTCCAGTCTTTAAGATTTGTGCCCTGTTAACAGATGTTCACATTTTTTAAGGTCTCAAAAATAGAGAAAAAAATTTGTAAAAAATCGAAAAATACAGGTGGCGCCACCAGTCTGCAGGAACTGATGGAACATCTCATGATCAATATGTATGCCAAAAATCATGACCATCAGTGATGTAGTTAATGAGATATTGAAGTTTTTGTTTGAAATTTATTTACTATTTGGGGGGGGGGGGGTACTTTGGGGCCCCATAGCTCAAAGGATATGAGTAACAGAGACCTAATTTCTGGTTTCCATGGAGACTTTTCATAGGTCTCTATGTGTTAAGTATGAAGATTCTAGGTCCAGTCTTTAAGATTTGTGCCCTGTTAACAGATGTTCACATTTTTTAAGGTCTCAAAAATAGAGAAAAAAATTCGTAAAAAATCGAAAAATACAGGTGGCGCCACCAGTCTGCAGGAACTGATGGAACATCTCATGATCAATATGTATGCCAAAAATCATGACCATCAATCGTGTAGTATGGAATTTTTGACTATTCTGGGGGGTACTTTGGGGCCCCATAGCTCAAAGGAAATGGGTAACAGAGACCTCATTTCTGGTTTCCAAGGAGATTTTTCATGGACCTCTCAGAATTTCAAGTTACAAGTTTCTAGGTCCAGCGGTTACGATTTGTGCCAGGTTAACGGATGGACGGACAGATGGACAGACGGACAGACGGACGACGGACAAAGGGTGATCGCTATAGCTCAGATGACTTACAGTCAGCTGAGCTAAAAAGTATTAACCCTTTGAAAAGGTATGGAAAAAATTATAAATAGAAGTCTCGCCTGAAAAAAGTGTTACTTCTAAAAAGTATAGAGTGGCAGCTCTGTATTATGTAATAAACTGATGATCGCACTTTAACTAAAACCAGACTGTAATTTGTTAAAATAAAGGAAAATTTTCACAGAAGCTTTACAAAAATATAATGAGATATAGACACTATTCATTGACCTTTGAACATCATTTGTGTATGCTGTAGTAATTCACACATTACAAATGAAAAATATGTGTATTTCTAATGCACAGGAAGATATGAAAATTACTTAAAACATAAAACTACACAACTGTCTTCACATTAAATAAATTTTTTGTCAGATACAGACAGTATAAATTACTTCCAATTGATAGAGTAATACTTTTGCTTGCATTTATACATTTTTAGGCTGAAAAACACCAGCTTAATCAGGAAATAGTCATAAATATTTAAAATACTTAACCATCAATTTTTGCTTAACATTTACCATTTTCCTTGAGATTACATGAATTTTGAATCCTAATAAAGTGATGTTACCATGATGGGTGTATTACCATGTCAAGCTCATCATCACTGAAGTCTAGCCCAGCATCTGACAAGTTCTCTTCCTGGATGAGATCCCAGTCCACATTTACATTTGTCAAACAATCCATGGATCGACTTAGTGCCGCCTTCAGCTGTAAATATAGTATATAAAATATGTATTATAAATATATAATGTTGCATTATTTAAATGATACCATACATAATAATCATATATACATATATATACAATTATTTATTTAATTAAAACATCCCATAGGTCTGGTGCCCTCATATGTACCAATCATCCCTGTGAATTTGGAACAGTTGAGGTATGTTTTTGTTAAGTTATCGTGCTAAAAAGAAAATCAGCAATGGGGCTGTGGTGGCCATATTGAAATTCTGACAGGTCTGTCATTCAATAAGTCTGGAGCCCTCGTATGTACCAATCATCTTTGTGAATTTGGGAAAGCTGAAGTATGTTGTTGTTGAGTTATTGCATGTGAAAGAGTCACTGACGGAAGGATGGAAGGACAAAAGTAAGGAAGGACAGACTGACACGGTGATCATTATAGGGCACTGCTTGTCAAGTGGGGCCCTAATAATAATAATATAGAATAAAAACTATGCTTTCATGACCAAATGGTAAAATGAGTTTATGAGTGCATGTTACACTTACCAACTGAACACATAACTGATTGTCTTGTTCCCGTGCTATGTCCATGGGTGTTTTCCCAAGTTTGTTCTCAAGCTCTGCTAAGTCTGGTCGAACCCTCAGTAACAACTTCAGACATTCTGTCCTGTTTAAGCGAGCACACACATGTGCCGCTGTGTTACCCTCTTGGTCAGCTAAGTGTAGTGATTGACTGTAATAAAAGTTTGAGCATAATAGTGCTGGCCCAAAAAATGATGTATGAGTCATTATAAGATATTTCCACATCATTTTATTACAGCTGAAACATGTAGTCCTCTGCTGGCTCAATGAGGACAGTACAAGACCTTCAATTTACTGTGGCAAAGTTGTTGTCAGGATCTGTTATATGAATAAAATCAAAAACTCTCAGGTAAAAAATATTGATAATTTACCAATAACCCTTTGCCAAAAAAATCATATTTACACCTCTTTCAATTGATAATAAATTACCAAACCTAGAACAATAAACAATATAAACATTTCTTAAGACTACCAGCCCTGATAACAGGTCTATCAATTCAATGTGTACACAGCAGAACCTGGATAATCTAATGACACTACCTGCTAGAGTTCTGTATGATAAAATAAACCATGTGTAGTGTGGTTCCATCCTCTTGTCTAACAGCTTGGTGTAGTGCTGTCTCATCATAGGGCTGGAATGAGCAAGAACAATACACAACAAACATAAAGAACAAGAATACACACAAAAAGTGAGATCACCCTGTGTGGGAATCAAACCCATGACCCTCCGATAGCCAGTTGCCTGCTCTATTACTGAGCTAATAGGGATCCCCAACATCTGTATACAACAAACATATATATACTGAGTTACATATCAATACAAGACAACCATCTGCTCTCAAATTACAAAAAAGATAATCTCCTGGCAGAATTTAAATTGACAAGATTATAACCTGTTCATTATTTTGCACCAGATAAGCTTCCTTTAAAATATGACAGATGTTGCAAGCTGAAACACTAGACAGAGTATAGCGCAGTTTCTAACAGACAGTGCTGCAATAGAACCTTTGCAAAATAGGTTTGATTTCTCAAGATATAAAGAAACTAGATGTGTCGGAACGACACGAATGCCCCCGCCTGGGGCAAATTAGAAACATTTGTTAAATTTTGTCAAATTTTTTAAGTTCAGGAGGTGTTGTATGGTCAAAAGGGCAAAATGCAAACTCGATCTGTAACGGGTCATTATCAAGCAACACACCAAAAATCAGGCCAGTATTTGCAGACACTATGAAAAAAAGTCCATACATGTGCATTTTCATAAAAATTTCTGTCTTTCATGAAATTTTCTAAGTTCAGGATCTGTCATATGGTCAAAAATTGGTTAACTGGGACGAAACGCGAACTCAATCTGTAAGTGATCATTATGCGCCCACAGACCAAACATTAGGCCAGTATCTGTAAGCATTGCATTGCAAAACTAGAATATTAGCAAAAGCTGATAATCAGTTATAAATCTAAATTGGAGAGGTATGTACCATGTTTAATAACAATCCACCAAATGCTTCCTGAGAAATAAGCTCCAAAGTATTTTTCTATACTAAGCTCTGTGACCTTGAAAAGTAGGTCAAGACCACCCATCTTTGAACTTGACCAAGATTTTGTAAATATGATGCAAAAGCACTGAAGTAATGAAGTTCCTGTGTTGAATACCTTTGGAGATATCCTGCACAAAAGGCCAAAATTGAAAAATCTGATAAAATTTCATTAAAAAATCAGAAATTGCAGGTGGCGCCACCAAAATTGTGCAGCACATACAGACCATCAGTCCCAATGATCATAGTTAGTTTTGTGAAAATCGACACAATGGTTCCTGAGATATAAGCTTCTGAGTGTTTTTCTATAATCAGCTCTAAAATGGAGAAAAATGGGTCAAGGTCACCCATCTTCGAACTTGACCGAGATTTTATCGATATACATCTTCACTGATGAAATAAAATTCCAACGGTGAATCCTTTTAGAGATATCCCGCTCACAAGGTAAAAGTTAACAGACGCGGAACGGACGGACGGACACCGGACAGACAGATGGACAGACGGATAGACAACAATAGCCCATCAGCCTATGAGCTGAGGGCTAAAAACGGCTGTACATGTACATTTGTCATGAAAATTTATATTTTTCATGAAATTTTCTATGTTTAGGAGCTGTAAAACAATTAAAAGTAAGTCAACCTGGACGAAACGTGAACTCGATCTGTAACTGGTCATTATCTGCCCACACATAAAAAATCAGGGCGGTATCTGCAGGCATTGCGGAAAAAAAAGTCCGTACATATGCATTTGTTATGAAAATTTCTATTTTTTAAGAAATTTTCTATGTTAGGGCACCATCAAACAGTCAAAAGTAGGTCGACTGGGACAAAACGCGAACTCAATCTGTAACTGGTCAATATCTGCCCACACACCAAAAATCAGGCCAATATCTGCAGGCATTGCAAAAAAAAGTCCGTACATGTGTATTTGTCATGAAAATTTATATTTTTCATGAAATTTTCTATGTTTAGGAGCCGTTAAACGGTCAAAAGTAGGTCAACTGGGACGAAACGCGAACTCGATCTGTAACTGGTCAATATCTGCATACACACCAAAAATCAGGCCTATATCTGCAGGCATTGCTAAAAAAAGTCTGTACATGTGTATTTGTCATGAAAATTTCTATTTATCATGAAATTTTCTAAGTTAAGGAGCCGTAAAACGGTCAAAGGTAGGTCAACCAGAACGAAACGCGAACTCAATCTGTAACTGGTCATTATCTGCCAACACACCAAAATTCAGGCCAATATCTGTAGGCATTGCGAAAAAAAGTCCGTACAACTGTTTGATTTCGGAAGGACGGAAGGACGGAATGACGGACATGGGTAAAACTATATGCCCGGCCACTTTGTGGCGGGGGCATAAAAAATGGAAAAAGCCCCCCCTAAGGACATGCTTAGCATCATTAACAACTGTACAAGCCCAAAACTGTACAAACCTGAGGCATGGCCACACAGCAATTCTGTTACAAAGGTCCAGTAGTGCCACCATCAATTATTATATAAACCATTGTATCTGAAGTAATATTTATGGATCTCACACTGGGAACCATATTCCTGTGACTTGGTTGTGAAAATGATGTATGCACATAAGAGCCACCACAAAAGAACATGTTTATGCATTTGAGCATATCTGATAGAATTATTTTTATTTCACAAGAGCTGATGAATTTGCCCATCACATCTGATGACACAGGCAGATTCTCATGAAGTTTATTCTACAACAACTTTATAAAGCATGAGAAGGATTCACGAAATACACATCATGATAAAGTTAACCGACCATGGGGGATGGGTGGGGGCAATGAAGTGTTTCCAGAAGACTTTTAAATTTGGCACATAAACACCACTGATATTAGAACTTTCCAAAGGCCTGTGGGGAGTGTGTATGAGGTCTGCTATAAGCACTGAATGACATATTCATTATAAAAGGTAGGATATTTTTTACAATCATCTCTTAACAGACTCACCATATCTGGTAGAGGACTCAGAAAGTCTACACCTTCAGCATACACCTGTAGTAATGAGTAGATGTCTCGGGACACCAAGGCGTTCTTCAGATCATGTAACAGTTCCTCCTCCGCTGTGCAAGTCACAATAGCGTATCTCCGTCGCTCATACTTAGCATGGATGAAGCTCTTCTTGTCTTCCCTGAAGTTAATATATGGCTGTGAGTATTATTTTCATGAAAGCTATTCTCTTAACCTCTAGAAATTCATCATGAAGGCCTTGATTCAATTTCTAAGGTTTCAACTTATTCATGCATTGTGCATTAGTATAATCAAGTCATACTTCAAATATTACATACAAAAAATACAGCAAGATATTATGTCTAAGAATGGGGCACATAAAAAGTATATACCTGGACAGGTAAGAAAGATTAGGAGTATGGTACATCTGTACAGTAATCACATATACATATATTTCATCTGTATAACCATTAAAACTATTATAATTTAGTACTGCTATGCTAGTTTGCACCATCCTTACCACAAGTTTATTCACTCAACTTTTAATCTGTTAAAATAAGATATGTTTTGATGTCTGAAAAGTATTTAAACATTAAGTGCACTAAAATAGTGAAACAAAATAAGAATATATATAATCAGCACTTTGCACTTCGAGCAATCCACATGGATTGGAGACTCCACTTTTTTTCATTAATTTTTCAAAACTGAAAAATACACAAAGCAATTCTGATGAGTGCTTTCACTACTTTGACAAGTCACATGGTGACCATAGTTTATACATGTAACCAATCTTTAAAAGGCCAATGACTGCACTTACATTGGACTATTAGGAACTGGTTTATGGGCTGGGTCAAGCTGAGCTTCCATGATATCATTAAATCCACGATTTCCCATGACTCGAGCAATCTACAATCATAGTAAATAAAAGAAATGTTCGAAAAACAAAATAACTCCCTTCCTGCAGATTTGAGAAATGACTGCCTGAATTTCAGCATATCCCTCATACTCTTGTATAAGATATCACTGTGCATTAAGAATTGAAATTTGTCTTGTACTGAAAAAATATCTGATACTGTGACATCAGTGACAATCCCCTGTTCACTATTAATATTTTTATTACATTTGTAAATATATGATAAATTTGCATTATAGCTCTTTATTATATAACGGAATGCAATCATGTGATGATGCAATGAAACAGTCTGTATAGAATATAGAAATTAACCTGAAGCTTTATATATGGACTTAATATATATTTTTTATGTCAAATTTACATTTTTCCTCATTCTTTTTTAAGATATAATTAACTTTTCTCATACATTACACACAAAATAAAATATACATTTATTCTAGAATTTTAACTGTAAAAAATACAAATTTGACGAAACTAGTGATAATTTTAACTAAGGATGATATTACGTCCATATTCATACAAAATAACATATATTAACAGCTGTTACCAGGCTTCTTCAGCCTCAAGGTCTGGCAAATGCCTTAATATTTCCGCCACTTTTACTTTAACAAAAAGACTCTGATTATTACTCTGACCATTTCATGGCCTAGGCATTTACCAGTAGCTCTGATGTGGCAAGATCGTCAATGACAACGGACTGTGTCCTTGAAATATGGACGCCAAGGTCACGATGAACGCCACAACACTCAAGACAGATTAGTACACCGAGGTTCACGGACAACCACTCAGGATCTGTAAGACGTGGACTTGTCAGTACTTATGTTCATACAGAGTTCTTTATAAAGCTTTCTATATAAGCTACTGCTCAGAAAAATAGATGTGACTGTACTGTGACACAAGCAATGCTACTTTGATACTAACTTCGCAAATTATATATCTGTAAGAAATGGACTTGGTCTGTAATGTTGATCAGCTGAAGATCTAAGTTATAGGTTTCTCTTACTGCTCAACAACATAAGTGTGAGTGTACAATGATCCCTGGGCAAAGAAACTTCCCTACAAAGTGTGACTGTACAATGATCCCTGGGCAAAGAAACTTCCCTACAAAGTGTGACTGTACAATGATCTCTGGGCAAAGAAACTTCCCTACAAAGTGTGACTGTACAATGATCCCTGGGCAAAGAAACTTCCCTACAAAGTGTGACTGTACAATGATCCCTGGGCAAAGAAACTCCCCTACAAAGTGTGACTGTACAATGATCCCTGGGCAAAGAAACTCCCCTACAAAGTGTGACTGTACAATGATCCCTGGGCAAAGAAACTTCCCTACAAAGTGTGACTGTACAATGATCCCTGGGCAAAGAAACTTCCCTACAAAGTGTGACTGTACAAAGATCCCTGGGCAAAGAAACTTCCCTACAAAGTGTGACTGTACAATGATCCCTGGGCAAAGAAACTTCCCTACAAAGTGTGACTGTACAATGATCCCTGGGCAAAGAAACTTCCCTACAAAGTCTGATTGTACAATGATCCCTGGGCAAAGAAACTTCCCTACAAAGTGTGACTGTACAATGATCCCTGGGCAAAGAAACTACCCTACAAAGTGTGACTGTACAATGATCCCTGGGCAAAGAAACTTCCCTACAAAGTGTGACTGTACAATGATCCCTGGGCAAAGAAACTTCCCTACAAAGTGTGAGTGTACAATGATCCCTGGGCAAAGAAACTTCCCTACAAAGTGTGACTGTACAATGATCCCTGGGCAAAGAAACTTCCCTACAAAGTGTGACTGTACAATGATCCCTGGGCAAAGAAACTTCCCTACAAAGTATGACTGTACAATGATCCCTGGGCAAAGAAACTTCCCTACAAAGTGTGACTGTACAATGATCCCTGGGCAAAGAAACCTCCCTACAAAGTGTGACTGTACAATGATCCCTGGGCAAAGAAACTTCCCTACAAAGTGTGACTGTACAATGATCCCTGGGCAAAGAAACTTCCCTACAAAGTGTGACTGTACAATGATCCCTGGGCAAAGAAACTCCCCTACAAAGTGTGACTGTACAATGATCCCTGGGCAAAGAAACTCCCCTACAAAGTGTGACTGTACAATGATCCCTGGGCAAAGAAACTCCCCTACAAAGTGTGACTGTACAATGATCCCTGGGCAAAGAAACTCCCCTACAAAGTGTGACTGTACAATGATCCCTGGGCAAAGAAACTTCCCTACAAAGTGTGACTGTACAATGATCCCTGGGCAAAGAAACTTCCCTACAAAGTGTGACTGTACAATGATCCCTGGGCAAAGAAACTTCCCTACAAATCTCACCATTACTATGTGTTAAATAATATTCCTCTGTCTCACTTTTTCCTGTCTATATTTTCACTGCCCTTTTTCCTAAGAAAAAAGAAAATACAGGTTTTAAAAAAAAAATATCTGGACCACTTTTTCATGATGCCATTAACATCAACAGTCCCATCATTATAATCCTTGCATAAAGTCATCACTCAGTGATCAGTTAATATCACTTACATAAGCATACATACTTCTGATGAGAGTGATTGCCATTATTTTGAACCTTTGAAATGTTAATTATATTACCATCAACAAATAAACACAGTATGAGTGATGGCCACTGACCTGTAGCCCCGCAGTCAGCACACACTTTGTTCCCTGGCTGGTTCTTCACCTGCCTCATTATGGTTTGTGTCAGTTCTTTAACGCTCGAGTTAACAGTGGCCGTCTTGTTACCACCGGATTCTCCAAACGCTCGCAGCAACACGCCTTCCTTGGCATTGTTTAACACTGAAATCCACCTGGAGAATTAATGTACCATGAGCAGTTAACAAACTGACAGATCACTGGAACCGGTAGTAGGAAATAAACCATACTGTAATGGTAGCTGCTTTGTCTGATATGTCCAGCCAGTCAGGATGAGTGACTGCATCTGAGTTGTGTGAAAGATTGAGATCCTGTTAAGTAACAATAGTTGTTTAACACTAATGACTTGTGACATCCTTTTTTAAGTCTGTATGTAAGATGGCAGCCCTCACGAGCAGTTACAATATTTTTGCAAAATAAGAGTTTGATGTTGGCATAAAAATACCACAGGGAGGTACTCTGTGGACAGTCTCAAGGTGGGAATTTATCTGCAGAGAGGGTTTGGTGGACATTAGACCCGCATCTTCAAAGCAGAAGCGGGAGGAATGCTCTGGGAATGGCCACACCCTCATCTGCATAATATAGTAGGATAAAGGATTTTCCTATCAGTAGTATTAATTAAATTTATTTAGCAAATAAATCCAACAAATCTTTAGAATCTGATGAATGTAATGGTTTTTGCAAAATAAACAATGAATCAAAATTCCATTAATTTTCAATTAAACATTACACTCTGATTCCAATGTATATAAACTATGTTCTAACCTCTCCATGTCTTCTTGATCTTCAGCTTGAAAATGATATGTCCGGTTCTCTGAAAACATATAGTATATATTTATTTTAACATTCTCTTTAATGCTGAGTCAGGGAAAACTTATTTAATACAATTATGGTGAATCCTGGTCTATATGCAACATCTGCACAGATCAATTAAAAGGTTAATAATAAAAAAGATCTTGTTCATGTCACCTGAAAATGTTCCATAATCTGTTTAAAATTAATGAATCGGGTCTATCTTAAACTTGTCTGGTTCGTCAACCTTAAACTAGTCCAGTTTATTTTCTGAGTTCTTCCTCAGGGATTTGCCTTATTTTTTCTCTTAATCCAGGCCAGAGTTCCCCCTTCAGATTTGGTCGTATTTTACATAACAATAGAGTAGGTATTAGCAGGAAATCTTGCCGTGGAGACGGCATTAAGCTTTTTATGTTTGTTATGGCAGCACACCATTCAACTATTTTGTCTCTTAAACAATGGTCTCCGTTTTGCTCTTGAGCTTAAATGTAACTTTTACTCTCCCTGAAACCAGACTTCATTTTTACTCTCATGCATGTGTTTTCTTAATGTATTTTTTAATTATAAATATGTATATCTCCGTATGTCTTTATGAATGTTAACATGTGTTATAAGGATTCCGCTCATACTGTTGGTTGTGGCAGCACGCCATTTCATCTATTTTGTCTCTGTTGTGTTGTTGTAAATGTATGCACCACCACTTGACGTCACTTTGTCACTTTGTCGTGAGAGCCAAACATCTCCCTGAACACTTATTTACAACCCTGTTACATTAACATAATTATTTTGAGAAAGCACATATCGACCTTTATTAAAATGCATTACTTTCAAAACAGTTAAAGGTTTTGTAATTAAAAATTTGTGGATGGAAGAAGAGGAGAGAGGAAAGGAGAAGAAAAGATAAGTGGAGATGATTAAGGAAAGGAGAGGAAAAGATTATGAGAGAGATGGAGAGGGTGAGAAGCAAAAACAAAGAAATGGAGGAAGAGAAAAAGAAACAGAAAGAGACAGAGAGAGAGACAGAGACAGGAAAAGACACAGAGCACATTCTTTGTCTGCACAATAACCACTTTTGGTGGTAGTGGTAGTATATGGCAGACAAATTAATGTTACATTGATACTATTATCAAGTTAATGTTTTATCAAAACATTGGTTCATCAAATGAACTGAGACTGTGACAAAATTTTAAATGAACATTAAGGTATACTTACTTGTGCCTGATATAACATCAAAGCATCTCTTTGTAGTGTCTCCAGGAACCAGCTGTGAAATACAGGACAGAACATTATCAATGAAACAAAATCATCTTACATTAAATACCGTGGAAGTGGTCAATTTGGCTTGTCTGAATTTTTGCGCTTTTTCCATTTTACAGCATTAACGCAGTTCAAATTTTTGCACAAAACAGTATGTATAGGAATTTAATTTGTATCAAATTATCAAACCATTAAAACGATTACATAAAATATAGGTTTGTGACACAACCTACCTTCCACCTAACAAGCTTCGGGTAACAGCGTACATGCCTCCTCATTACAAGCAAGTGAGTTCTGTGATTGCACGGGGGAAACAGTACATAATTACCAGGACTAATTACGTTTGAATGATGCCATGGTCCTGCAAACCAGACACACTGTTTGACATATGAGTAAATTGACCGAAATCCAAGCTTGCTCTCAGTCGTACTTCAAAGACATTTGGAGGGCGCTTCTAAAAGTCTTAAAAAGGCTATTTGTTTCACAGTTGTTTCAACAAATCACTATTAAGCAGGTAGATTTTTAGCTGAGATATCACTTGCTATGTAATCTTATTACAAGCAACATGACTACTCTAACATCCTGGTTGAAGAAGCCTCAACTCAAGTGACCCCGCAAGGAGGGATTCCCAGATGTGACAGTGTGTCAAGCAAGAATTCTGCAGGCTTACAAGTGGTGAACAATTGCATCGATGAGCTAGTTACATCACATTCTGCAAAGCGCCACTGGGGTGAATACCAAAATTACAATGAAAACATTAGATTTTTGTGTATACAAAATAAATTTTGTATATAAAAAGTGTTATCCAATTTTCTCACTGCCCCATTAAACATTAACGATGTATATGACTCATAACTGTCTATTCAATTCGCAATTGGTCTTTACTTCTATCTACAACAATAGTATAGGCACCTGACAGTAAATAAAGTAAACTATACGGACATGTCAGGGGTGTTCGAAATAATGCGGGTTCTTAATTTAGAGCAAATCACGTGCCCGTGAAAAGCATGAATATAAAAACCCCGCTAACAAAACCACTTCCACGGTATGTCAAATCAAGAACATTACAAACTTTAACAAACGATCAATCTAATTTAACTATCTGATCATATGACCAAGAGTTTGTATGAAAAATTGTGAAGCTTTATTTAAGAAACAGCGTTAAATATCATAGAAACTGTATGTTAATATATCACTTGACTCAGTATATTAAACATATCTCACTAACTGCAGTAAAATGTGACTTCTGTCACCTCAAATGACAAACAGCATCACTGTCACTGACAACAAGCACAACCATTACAAACATGACCATTAAGACCACTGATCAAAATCTGCACAGAATTTAAATTCAGAAGTTCAGATCATCTAATTATTATCACCTCTGCACAAAGTAAAGCAGAGGTATTGTTTTCATATCTCTGCATGTCTGTGTGTATGCACATGTATACATGGGATATCAGAAGAACAGGCCTCACAACAGAATATACCAGAATATACCAGTAAAAAGTCATAGAACATAAGAAGAAAGTAATCTGAGACAAACCTTGATTTGACAAGTAAGGAGATTCAGCCTGACTGGATCCTTGGCTTCCTGAAAATAAAATGAAATGGTGCTGCAGCCTAGATTTTATCATAGACTTCATGCTAACAAGGAAAACATTACAGAGAAAGATTTATATCTCTTACACTGAGCTGGGCTGAACCTTAGACCTGCATGTCTCATCTTCATATACATTTAAAATGAGCTGTAATGATTCATTATCCAATGATATAAACCATACGGCAATACTTTGATCGTGATATGTAAATAAGATACATACAAGGTACATCACATAAAGGTGTATAACATACAAGGTCAATTTACATACAAGGTATATAACATAAAAGGTAAATTTATTTACAAGGTATATTACATACAAGGTACATTATTTAATCAAATTTCTCCAATACAATTTATTTCCAAGTCTTAAATCAAATTTATTTCCAAACAATGTGCCCACCAGATGCCATTCAACTTGTTTCTATATAAATACTGGGCCTTCACACAGGGACCTTTTACCATATAAATATACATTATTTGACTTTGTATCTGTGCAACAGTGCATTATCACATCCCCGAAATTTGAATTTACTGAATCCCTGAAACATCATGTTACATATTCATATTAACATTTTTAAAATGTTTTTACACACATATCTAAATGCAGATGAAGGGTTACTAGTAGCTCAGCAATTAAATTCAAATAGAAAATTAATATTTTCAAATGCAAATACATTTCATTTGCATTTGAACCCAAGCTTGGGGCTGACATCTGGTTGAGTATTTAGGTACTGTTGCATTAAACAACCGCTTATAATTACTGTTTTGGTACAGGTATAGGTATGTCCTCTCTAAGTAAGTTAACGGCCCAGCATACTCACATCTGAGTGTCTGATGAAGAGCCCGCCCTCCTTGACCGAGCATCGTCTTCTCTGCCACATCTTCCTCATCCCCTCAGACTTTTTTAGTAGATACCCTTCCTTTGTGTTCCCGTGTAACTTGTTCCCCTGTAACTGGTGCAGGTTGTAGATCGTTCCTGTGGTAGGACCAGCCTGCAAGCATAACAAGGGACCCATGGGTCAAGGCGCTCAGCTGTTATATATGATAAAAAATATGATTTGGCAAAGAGGCACATGCTTGTTTTGTGTGGTAATAAATATAAGCTTTATTATGAGTTGTTGGTGTTTAGCTTATGTATGATTTTGATGGTATCTTTGGAGACAGGAAAGAGGATTGATTTCATTTATTTTATTAACAAATGGAGTGCTATTGTCACACAGATTTTGACTTGGCCATATAACTTATAAGCAGCACATATTATAAAAGAGTTTAACTATTTATTAAAATTTAATAACAAATATTCTGCCAATATAATTTTTATTTTTAAAAAATAAGAAGAAAATCGTATGATTTTTAAAAATAAAATATAACTGAAATGATCATTGAAATAATATTATAGAATATATTCATGAATGCATTCATGAATACATTTTGAAAGTAACTGCACTGGTATTCAAATACTTTCATTTTTACCTGAATTCCCATTCTTATGCAATAAAATTTTTTAATGCAGTACATATTCATATTCGTATTCAAATACATTTGCAAAGCATTCGCACCATGTCTAGTCTTTATTCAGTTTTTGCCAAACAATGATGTTGAGAATCCAGAATATACAAAATTCACAAATTCAAATACTGATCACAATACCTGGTTTTATGGCTTTTATTTATGTTAAAAAAATAAGTGTAATATATTCACTTTGGACTACTTTCACATCAATCTACACACTAGACACAGTAGGAATCTAGATTAATATTATCAACTGCATCTTTGTCTATCATTAATTTCCTTCATAAGATCCCTTATGATTAGTAATGAATAATATGATTTATTTTTTTATCATTAAAATTTCCATGAAAAATACCATAGGTGACTGCATGGTGTTATTTGGAATAACATTGACATTGACATTCTAGCCATCCATACAAGATTCTTACATCATCAGTAACTGCAAGTTAATTTTCTGTTACTAATCAACTAACAAATTCCTTTTCTATAAATTTTTCTTTAATTTGTTATAAAAAACCAATACAAAATTATTAATATATTGTTTATTGTCATGTTGTTTTTCAAAACAACTGCTAGATGAGATGGGTTGGACACCTGGATCTACTGTGGCTGGGCATTAGCTGCCTGGCTGCCCAAGGCTGCTTCGCTCAAGCATGCATAATCTGATGAAAGGTCAACAAGGTCAACATACAGGTGACTGAAGAGGGGCTGGATTAAGGTCTAAACATCATCAAACAACCTTGTTTTAATTAAGCTTTAGAATTCATATTAATAATAATATAAGACACAGTGATGTATATATATTTAGAATCCTTAGAATATTCTCTATCAGATGCGATATATTTGAAAAGTGTAACAGTGTCCACTTTGAAAATTTAAAACTTGAAATGATTTAATATTATTTTTTTTTAATTGGATATATCTCAAAATTGGCACAGGGTATGTATGTGAAAATAGTATCATTTGAAACTACATACAAATATCTCCAGGCATTTTTTTTGTTTTATATTTATTGTCTTTTTTTCATAATGAATTTTAAATTAAAAAAAAATGTGTGATGTTAACAATACTTATTTCGTTTAAATAACATATTTCTACTACACTAAAAACTATATAGGAAAAAGAAAAAAATGCATTTTAGAATACTTGTTGATTTTCCTATATGCAAAATTTGAAGACTCTATATTCGATGGTTTTTGAGAAATATCGCTCTGAATACCATACAGTCTCTTGAAATACTGTTTTGAGAAAATGGCCAAAAATTGTTTGGGAAGGGAAATTTCGTTTTGAGTGGAAAACAGGGATATAAGCGCAAGTGACAATTGTATTTTTTCACTAAATGTTCGGATGAGAATCGGTTTTATTATATAAATTAAATTTAATGGTTTATCAATGTTAAAAAAAGGATTTTATTAGGCATCATGACAACTGGAGAACTGTCAAACTAAAGTAGGCGGAGCTTTCTGGTACGAGGGGTCGGTCCTCGGTAATCAGCTCATGGGCTACCGCGCCAGGGCACGCGTCAGGTGTGAAGTGACTGATAAGAACGATCACTCTGTTTACTCTGCGCTCTCATTCAGACCACCATATACCCTATTCCAATTAACAGCTTGTCTCTCCCTCTCACAATTATATATGAGACACTACATAACTAGCAGCAACCAATATCTCACTCTCTCATTAGATTTATTTACACCAGTCATATATGCGCTAAATCATGCTGCGGCCGCTCTTCCTTTACCGATCGCTGTCATAGCTAAGACTCCGGCGCAGTTCACTTCGCAAAATTTGTTAGCAGGCGACGTGGTGGTGTAACTTGGTGCCGCGTTCCTCTCACAAAATTCGTGCAACGCAGTCCCATATTGCTGCACCACCCTCGGCATTTATCTACATCCTCCACTAACGACACAGGAACCTTGTGATCAGCAGTATGTGACTGTCTCTCGTTCAAATAGCGAATTTTATCTTCGCTCATTATACTCTATTTTCTTCGACCCATGACGTTCAGTTTGAAGATAGTGTATATTATAGAAGAAAAAACGATGTATTCAGTAATGGTTTTGGGGATGTAATGATGGACCCTGGGAGAAAATGTTATAGTGTATAACAGGGTCAATATTACAGAAATAACAGTAAATCATATTTCTGTGTATATTCTTGGTGCCAGGACCATTACTGGGTGACACTAACATATTTTAGGGCAGTGACATAGACATTATTCGGCGACTGGAGGAGTACGATGTACAGTTTACTTCTGGGTTAGGCGTATAGAGGGGACATGTTTGTATTAATTAGTGCCAATTAGTAAGTGCCGGTAATAAAGATAAGCTCTTTCCCGGCTGACTGACCGCGGCTTCCCCACGCCTGTCAATCAACCATTTGCCTAATAGCACGAGCGCATGGTTAACCAATAAGCAACTTACACACTGCTAACTCTCGCCAAGCTGACAGCTGGTCCTGTTTGCACCCCACGTGGGGTTGACATCTGAATTAAAATACTTATTTTTCTAATTGATACAATATAACCCCAGGAACGTGATTTTGTGAAAAGATAGATATAGCAAACATCTATAAAAAAAGATGTTTTTCAGGAAAATGTAATTTTCATGATTTTTGACAATGATTAGACCTTAAGCCTGGGTCTGACATGGTCTCATAAAAACATTAATAAAAGCTACAATATTTGGCCAATTTCTTTCAGCTTTCTAAACTACAAAGATGAAATCCTTATGTGTGCATAATATGAAAATTATATCAACAGTGCTTTCAGGAAACAAACGTGCCATGGTCAAAGTTGGGCAAAATTTAAGGTACTAATTTTATATTTATACTAATAACTTATAAAATTTGAAAAATTCAGAACTAATTTTTGGTATTCAATTGAATCTTGATTAAATAATGTTACATCCCTGACAAAAAATCTCTAGCTTCAGCAATCCTCTTGTTAAGGGAGTAAATATATTTCTTGATTTTTTAAAAAGTGGTAAATCTGAAGAAAACCAGATGAGTGGTTTTGATATTAGGCAGTCCTGAAGTGTGAAAATAGATTTCTAATAAAAAATTGAGGTTTTTCCTTAATATCTCAAAGGAACGAAGTCATATTGACCCAATTTTCGGCATGGTAGGAGATTTTGGGGACATCTAACTCTATGGCGAATTTAAGATTCGTAGGTCCAATGGTGTCGAAATGTGCCAGTCTTACGGACGGACATCCGGACAGACGGATGGACAGACAGACAGACGGACGGACGACGGACAATGGACCACGACTATAGCTCAGATGACTTATAGTCAGCTGAGCTAAAAATGCACATAGCCATGTGAAGCAAATGGATAAGACACAAAGACAAAGTAAACTTTGAGAGTGGCATCAAAAAGCAAAGACTTTTAACAAAAGACCATGGTGTTTTGTTGTGAGTCTGAGATCTGGTTAAATAATATTCAACACACAGACTGACTGCAAATGATTTGCCTAAGCGGTACCTTAAAACCTTCAAGATAATTTAGTGCATTCCATGTGTTTAAAGTCATATCACTTGCTTCAAGGAACCAATTGATTTGGTGTTTTTTGTTTTTATTTTAAAAATGTTTCTTAACGTGAATGTTTCAGAAGAACATTTCTACTCTGTTTTATCAGGTGGTGGGATTGTAGTGAGCCAAAACTGGTTGCAGATCTCCTCAGGCTCCTCTAAGGGTGTCTATATGTAGTATTACAAGATTGTAGGCCAAATGACTATAAATGTATAGCAGTCCTGTGACAAGAATTAAGTCGCAGAGCATAAAGCAACCTTCCAAATATAGATTTTAACAATTGACGATCAACTAATTTTAAAATTTTCTGACATTATAGTCCACTGTGGCACTGTCTACTGAATGGTGCCATAATACTTAATATTAGGAATATATTAATAAAAAAGAATATAATAATAAGAATTGTAAGGAATTATGCATTTACTTATGAATTTCAGGTTTACCTGCAAAGGATGATAATGCAGCAGTTATAAGTAACATATAGGTATGAGGTTAAGAGTGAATCTCTGAGGTTCTTACAAAATTTTACCATTTTTTCTTAGGTTGCAATGATCAAATCTGAGATCTTCTGCTCTGATAGTCATTGTCAAATCACTAAATTAGGTCAAAACTCTTACAATCAAATGATTTCTGGTTATGCTTCAACTCTTATAAAGCAATCAGAAACTCACCTCTTTATTCTGAGAGAGTGAAGTTTTCAGAGTATCCCTGAGTTTCTGTACACCCCGTCTCTCTTGTTCCTGAACTGTTTTAACTTGGCTCAGTTGACCCAGCAACTGTTCGATGTATGCGTTGAAATGTTCCATAGTCTTCAAACCATCTCGGAAATAACTATAAATTCAGACAGATATCATTTTAAAAAATAGTGATGCAATTTTAAACTCACTACTGTAGTAGTCGTTTTTTAAACAAAGTGAAATTCTAGTCAGTATTTTACAACAATATACCATGCACTGATACTGCCTGATAATCTTCTGATGGCATTTAACATTCACTAACAGCCTGATGCTGTCTAAAACTGGCCAATCATTAAATGCAATTATTCTTGTTAAGTTTTAGCACTTATTTTTACAGAATCCAAACAATATTAATGCCACATATTCAAATACATTGCAAAATATATTTTCAGATGGCATAAGGCAATACTTGTACAAAGTCAATATTTGAGAGCACAAATTATCAAAGAAATTGTTTGATAATTTTTTTTTAATTACATGACATTTCTTTTACTTACTCCAGGAACAAAAACCAGGATCTAAAGGAACTGGTATTTAATCAAGTAAATACTAGTATTCTCAAGTTTCAAACAAACTGTCATAGAAATTTGTTAAGATCGTGAATAATAATGAGACTTTGATATTAACTTAAACTAACTGCCTTGATAGGTGTTTTCCAGTAAAATTATGTAATGCATGAAAATGGCACATGTATTTCTTTGTTCAGGTTTTTGGAACAATCAAGAATAGATTCTGAAAACTGGCAATAAAAGAGCAAAACTGGAGAGAAAAGAAATGGAGATATGTCTTACTTGGTCTGCGCCTGGTAGTATTCCACCAAATGCTGCAGGAGCTCAACTCCCTTTTTTGTTTTGTATTCGTTGGCTTTTAGTATATACTGTGAAGCAAAAAGGCACAGCATAATTATCAATTTATGTTTAAACTTGGATAGAAAAGAGATTTCTTGAAAAAAAACTCTTACTTAGTGAGAAAACATTGAAAATGTATTCTTTATCAAAGATGCAACATTTTTCTCCCATTAAAAGGAATTTCTTTGACTTTAATTTAATTCTTCTCCTAAGACTCAACTTGCCAAATAGTTAAATTTTAAGTTAATTCAAACAAAATGAGACTCACTGGAAAACTTGTTTAAATTAAAATTATTAAGTCTAAAATCAGACCATATATGGACTACAAAGTCTTGACTATATTATTTCACAAAAGTCTATTAATATTAATTTTACAGAATTATATATAAGATGTAATTATATTAAAAGATATACCTCACACATCTGCAACTGAAACATTCGTCTTTCCCTTTCCATCTCATCAGCAATCTGTAACATACAGTTAACAACAATGGTCACCATTTTCCTAAGGAATAGCCTATATTTCAAGTTTACATGACCATTCCTCAAATGCTAAACAATGACAATTTAGAATGAAACAACTGAAATTTACCTGACAGCTGATAACTTTCTGAAGACAGATCATCACCTTAATAAGTTAAATGCCTGTATTTAATGAACACGTATCATGGTAAAATCTGGCCTACATTCAGGTTCTTACAACACAGGACTTCTGGAAATGAGAGCATGTAATGTAACGGCTGTTCTTGGAACAACTACTGACCTCAGCTCCTGAGACTTCTGTCCTCATCATGCCTGCCTCCATGGCCAACTTCTTCTTCTCTCTTTCTATCTTCGTACTGAAGTTCATGATAATGAAATAATTATAATATTATACCCGTAACAGTACTTGGTAAAAGTACTTATTCCACTTTAATTTCTACATAAATTCCCTCATAAATTCTGTGACACTATGCTAACCACTGGCATGAACAAGTTATCACAAAATTTTAATCATATATCTTATACTGCCTATATATCTTTATGGTTTTCTAAATACAATGGAAAATGGCTGAATATGAGCTGCTATAAAATCCTGAATTTGATATTCAAGGACATCACTGATATGTATGTAGGTTATGGATGAAAAGTCTTGCACAGAATGGTTTAATTTATGTCAACATTGCAGATCAGTAGATTATATCTAACCCAGTTGACTACAGAGGCTGGCTTGTTACCGATATAAACATGAATCAACATTAGGTGTTTGAAAATCATGTATGAAACTTAAAATTTACCCCCTCATCTTTGAAGCCTTGTGTGGTTTATTAATGTGTCTATGTGTGCTTAAGTGTTCCTTACAAATAATTCATATAATAATTGCCCAATCTTCTTGAAATGTGTCAGTGTATATCCACATGTGCTTGTGTATCCCTTCCTTGAGCCTTGTAATCTTTGTAACCCTTTTTGCAATATATCTGAGTGAAACATATGCATGTATTTCCACTCTTGCAAATTTGTGTCTGTACAATTTAGATTCACAGTCTTAAAACTGTTTGTGTACATGCACAAAAATATGCATGTTTGCATGTATCTGTGTTCCTTACAATTTAGCTTCATAGTCCTTGCAGGCCTTCTCAAATGGTTTCTTCAGGTCTCTGGTATCACCCTTCACCAGCAGATCCAGTGGGAACAGTAACATGTTCCTCATGCTTTGTATCTGTCAATGACAGGAAAGCCCAACATGAGTCAAGTGAATGTCTAACCTATAGCAAATAGAATCACATATACTAAAATTAAATGCTTGACAGATAATACATTTTATTCATATTTTGTCAAAAATGACTCTTCTGAGTTTAAATTTCAGTATGCCTGATTTGGTGAATGAGAACCAGTTAGATTTAATACCTAAAATGACCAACAGAGGATCAAAAATGTCCTTAAATGAATGGATTGTGAGAAAGTGGTTAAACACAGTGGTTGGGTGATTATTTGCAAATTTAAAGCCTACCAGTTTTCAGTGTTTAGGGTTTCATTTTCACCATCTTACCATAAACAAACTTACACAGAGCACATTAAACGAAAAGAGCAGAATCTACTGGAACATCAATAAATGGAAATTTAGATAATATAAAATAACTGATAGTATTTTTAATAAATTTTGACACTATATGCATGGATAATATACACTAGATGACAATGAAGTTAATGCTGACTTGTGCTAATGGGGTGTCTAATTCATGACCTTTTCATTTATGTAATTGTTTTTCCTTCACAAATATATCAAATATGTAACCCCTGGAAACAAAAAGCCAAATACATTTAATCTGGTCAAGGACCTCAGAGGATCACCATGGATAAATGTACCATGTTTGTTCACTGAAACAAATCATGGTAACATATTAGGTGTGCTAATGGTGAATAATTAACAGCCACTGATGCATATTTAAAAGGTTAGCTGCTATATGTGTATTTGAGTATATATGGTTTCCAAGATTAGAACCAGAGACACTCACCAGATTCTGCAGGAGGCCTGAGAGCTCCTTGGTAACAATGGAGAATTTACCAAAGGCATGACCTGAAATAAATATACATTCACTGAAACTAAAATGCTCTCTAATATATTAATTCAAAGAAACTAAAACTGAGTCTTGAATACAATGTAACTCAGAAACAGTGGAAACAAAATATACATGTATTGCCCTGACAAAACGTCAATACCATGAAACAGACAGGCCAGTAATTTATTACTGAAATGGTATACCTGCTAAACATTTTTCTTTGGTACAATGTCTAATCATAAATTAAGGTCTGCACAAAATAAAAGTAGATCTGATTGGAAGCCCCAAGATGCCAACATCCCTGAGACAGTCTGAGCTACAGGAATTTCAAAATGGAGTGGAACCCTGAAAGGCACAATCAGTTGTGAGTGAAATACATTCTATGGGCACAGTTTACTCGTTAAGCCTATAGAATGATCACCCTGGGTGGGGGACACCTGTGAAAAATGGTGGTGTGGTTTATGAAAGTGAAAAGCAGAAAATTGCATAATTTTAAGTTTAATAAAGCATGAACCTTTGCTAAAGCTGCTTTTCCATTTACGCAGCAGTTTTTGAACAGCAAAATGCTGCAGGGCAATCGCATGTGTATGCCAAGAGGCAAGTCCTTTTCCATGTATGCATTTTGTATGTGTTTGCCACACAGCAAACACACTCCATGTTATCAAGTCTTGCATCTCTTACTTGTCTTTCCATAGCAATGGTATATCAAAGTATGATTACAATTCAGCCCGGTTGGGAACTCATGCCACACATTTCTTGTCAAGACATGATCCTTTTACTGTGGGTACGAGTGGTCATCTATACAGACCCTGTTTTATAAGTTCTATAAGTACCGCAACCTTGATGGCCTTTCCTGACCTTCCTGATCTTGTGAACAGAGACACAAGACCAGCGCGGGTACAGGGAAGCCCCACATGTGATGTCATTTGAAAGCAGAGTTCCCACTCGTTTGCAGCAGCAAATGCAAAAACGAGTACTGATGGATTTACAAGTGACACAGAGGTCATGACACTCAGCTGACTAAGAAGACATTTACAAAAGGAATTTTATCATCTGAATGCCTAATTTTGAAGGTGGTATCCCCATTCAACTAAAGCATAGCTCGGAGGATATGGGTAACAGAGACCTAATTTTAGGTTTCCAATGAGATTTTTTATAGTCCTCCCTGGATGTCAAAAGAGAAGATTCTAGGTGCAATGGTTAAGATGTGTGCCCTGTTAACAGACAACCACATCTTTGAAGGTATCAAAAATAATGATATTAAGAATATGCCTAAATATTTGAAAAAAAATCCAGTTGACCCTACCAGACTGCAGGAACTGATGAAAGACATCATGATGAATGTAATGCAAATATATAATGGTGATGAATGCATTAGTTGTTCATAAACTGGAAGTTTTGTATCAAATTTTTAATTATTCTGGAGGGTACTTCTGAGCCCAATGACTCGAAGTATACAGGTAACAGAGACTTAATTTCAGAAGATGTATCATGGAACTCCCTGGATGTCAAGTTAGAAGATTCTAGATCCAGGAGTTATGATTTGTGCCCTGTTAACGGACCGACCAACAGACAGATAGAGAGACGGACGGCAGACAAAGAGCGATCGCTATGGCTCAGATGACTTTCAGTCAGCTGAGCTAAAAGACTAATGTGTGTGTTCGCTGCGGGGCAATCACACCCATGGGAATAGTACACCGCATTTTCATTTGCTATATTTTCACCACGCAGAAATGCACAGCAAAACAAGAATATGGAAAAGCACTGTTACCTAGCTTCTGGTCATGCTCTCTTGTAATGACGTTCTCCCCTAGCTTTGCCAGGCTTGCTGCCACCAAGTTCTCATTCTGGACATGCACTGTAACAAACAGAAAAGACGAAGGAATTATCTATTAAAATCTAGAACAATATCTCTGGTTTGAAAAAGAAAAATACTATAGAACTGGATGATACCAAATTTTCTAGTTTTAAAACTTCAGCAATACCAAGGTCAAAACTGTATAATACAAAATTTATCACAAATTTATCAAAATCAAAACTATATATGACAGAATTGTTTAATTTGTATCAAATAGGGGTAAGTAAGTTGAAATTAAAACAGTTGGAACAAGGCCTGATATAGCAGAAAAATGCTTTACAATTACACTGATTATTGTACATTCTCTTTTATTCATGCTCAACAAGTGTAGGTAATCTTGTGACAGGAATTCAGGGTTTAAGGACCAAAATCTCATCTGTGCAAGTGTGGACTTTTCCATTATGTAAAGGAAATTATTCTATTTTTTAAAATGTACCTGATAAGTTAATAGAATTATAAAATGGTAAACCACTGCTGCCAAAAATTTTAATCTCTTTTGTCATTACAATATAGGTATTTTATTGAAGATCAATCACAAAATTGACATTTCTGCTCACAGCCAGTCTTTATTCTATCTATATCCAATCACCCACACAGGCTGATAGCTGATTTTAAATTTCTTGGGACAGGCAGCCCCAGAGGGAGAGGATGTGTTGTTAACTTACTTTCTCCTGAGTTACATCCTGCCTTGATGGCCTTCTTGATCTTCAGTACAGCACTCCTGTCATGGTCCATCACCTATAAACACAAAATCACATTTCAAACAGAACCTGCAAAAATATTATATGAACTCCCAAAACCAAATTCAAAATAATCTCAATTACAGTAGTGTAATATAAATATAAGGTGTAATATATGTAGTAGTGTGTATAATGTATAATACAGCTTTTCACTTAATTTCCTATTATAGATTTTATTTCAATTCAATATTTGATTCAAAATTTAAATATATTATCACTAATGTATCATTACTGCCCTGCTAGGATTATATCTAGTTATAGAACAAAGTCTGTGTATTGTAAAACATGACTGAAAAACCATGAGTACAAACGGCTGAGAGGACCTACTCACCTCGTCCAGGGCATTTAGCGTCTCCTTGCAGCTGCTCATGTGAGAAGTGAAGCTGGAGGTTGTCGGAGATCGGTAGTCCTCCCATGCCAGATGGACAAACTGATCCACGGAGAGTCTGCTGGGTGGCATTGTGACGTTATCAATCCCTAGAAATGGCAAGAATGGATAAACTATACACTACTAGCATATATAAGCTCTCCTATTAGGCAGCACTGTCATATTATCAAACCCTTGAAACTTAGCAAAAATACACTACAGACACTTGAAACCATTATTGCATCATCTGGTCAGTTAAGAAAGACTTGGTTTAAGCTCAGAACTTAAAAGCACAGATTTGTTTATCATTTACATTACTTGGCTGACCAATGACAGATATTTCTGTTGATATTTCAGCAGATCAAATACTGGATAACACTGGGAGTCATAGCTGGTACAACCACTCCTAATGGCTCTGCTCTGGCAGATTAAACAGCAAAAAGGACACAGTTACACCCATATCATGAGTTCTTACAGCATTGATCAAATCCAGTAAGGTCCATTCTATCTGTGTGAAAGAGCTGGGTTCAGCCAGTGAACATTTCAGAAAGCACTATATTCCCTTTAAAGGCACTGAAGGCCTCCGACACTCAATTTAAGTTACTTATATACAACAACTCACCATGATGGGCTGTCAAACAATTGTTATACACATTGATGATTTCAAAGTGTGTGTGTATATATATATATATACTGTGTTTCCAAGAGAGAATCTGATAATCATTCTTTCAACTTAGAGAAATACAGGTAAAACTCCATATGATGATGAACTCTTACAGAGAGGATTGCTTGTACAGGAAAGGCCCATAGATATGAGGAAAACTAAATGTGGATGAAGATCACCATTCAGTGGGGATAGTGTATTATTGTTAAAAGTCAGAGAGATAACCTCAGAATATGGACTTCCAATGTAGTGTTATTGTGATTTCAAAATTTCTGTTTGGTGGAGAGTTTTGGATCTGAAGTCTAATGTGTAAACAGGAATGTATAACAGACACTGGAATATCCTGTGCCGGAAACACTGCATATAAAACATGCATTACCTGCATTCCTGAAAGCCATCATGAAAACTGAAAGTGAGTATTGTTACACAAATAAAGAAAACCAACCTTTTAAGAAAACACATTACATTTTTTTAAGCATGGCATTTTCCTTGTATATATATATACAGACTTTAAGACTTAAATAATTCTTTATTAAAAATGTATAAGTAAGAATAACAGAGTAGGATATTAAAAAAATAACTATAAATATCTTTTACATAGACATATAATGCCATTATGAACATTACAGCCTGTGGAACAAGTTTCTGCCATAATTACTCCTACAGTTAATAAATACAATAGCCAATTTAACCAATGTCATTTTTTACATATAATGGTCAGGGATCTTAATACTTTGAAATTTTCACCTTTCCAACAGAAAGGCATTACCAGTAATACAGGTTTGCCTTTCTGCGGAAAAAATTGCCTTTCCGCTAAAGATGCATCCTACAATCATATCAACTTTCAGTAACACTTCCCTCAGTGTAAACCTGATACTGTCACCTTACATGCCCTCCTACTTGCTTGCAAAAAGAACTGAATTTGTCAATAGAGACACTGTTATATCAGAAACACAATTGTACAGTAAAAAAAAACAGGAAAATACAGGAAATGAGGGCCTAAATACCACAAAGTATAAAAAATTATAGACCATTTTTACAGGAAATATATAATATAGGCAGTCTGTGGAACACCACCTATAAATACTTCATTTTGTGTCATGTTTGTTACTACCTATCAGCTACTGATGTGGAAAACAACTAGGTTTTCACCTTTCCATCAGATTGGTACAAGATGAAAAATGCCTTTCAATGCACATATTTGCCTGTCTGAGATAGGTGGAAAGGCGTTATTACTATCCCTGTTGATTATAAGCCTGGTACAATGCCCATCACTGAAAATGACTAATAAATTAGTCATACATCAGGGAAGTTCTATTTATAGGAATCTGATACATCCTGCTTTCACCAGCATTGTAGGTTTGTTTATTTGCCTGTCACCAGGATTACTCATAAAGGTGAATTATGTTATCAGCATCTCGTAAAAACTTGTTGGGATGACAAGAGCAAGTCTAGATCCTGTTAGGGTCTTACGGATCTAGGATATATTTATTCTACTGATTGTCTCTCATTTCTCTCATAATTGTTCTACATCTGTTAGTTTACTTCTTAATGATAATTTAACAACATAACATGACAAAATAGAAGTGACTGGAACCATGAAGGTCCTCAGAATCAGTTTCAGATTGGTGTGAAATTCAATAGCACACATCCTCTTACAGGTGTCAGTCTATGAAAAAAATTTTCTCAGCAATAGCTGGAATGGTATTAGAGATAATGTGTACCAAAGTAATTCCAAGATCGCTGCATGGGGCCATAATGCATTCTGATGGTTCTGCAACTTATAGTTCATAGAAAATCTAATGACAGCTGCTTTAACAATTCTTGAGATAATCTGTGCAAAGGAATTCTAAGGTTGCTGCCTGGTGGCCTTATTGGATTTCCTTTTATCCAGAGGATGTTCTTTCATTGGTGTCAATCTTCAGAAAAAAATCACAGCAAATTACTCAATAGTTTTGAGATAATGCACTTGAGTGAAAGGAATTTCCAAGATCTCTGCCAGGTGGCCATATTGTATTTCAAACAAGTCTGAAATTTGGTACTACACATTCTGTCATGTTCCAATCTTTGGTAAAATTTTCACAGCAACTGCTTGAACAGGTCTTGAGATAATGCACGAGAAAGGGTATGATGGATAGATAGGATGGACAGAAAACCTGAGTAAATTGAAATGACCCTCTTGCAGAGTGACATCAGACTAAAATCACCTTTTTGTATTAATTATTATAAGAGAAGGTAAGCACTGCCTAGGCAGGACCCTAATAAAGATGTTAATGGAGTAAGTCTAGGTATTTTGTGAATTTCTGCAACCTGTGCCACTTGAAAATATCAAACAGGTAAACATATATATTTTGTAATTTACATAAATGACCTTCTCTCTTATTTAGTATATCAAACAATGTAGATTCATTGATTAAGGAAGTTAAATTTTCTTAATTTTGCCAGGGGAAAAAATCAAGGGGTTTCACTTTGTACATCATTATCATTATAATCTGACATAATAGTTAATTTATATGAAATAAAATTAAAAGATATTTAATCAGTTTACCTGTATCCAGGTTGAGGTGTAATTTGCTGCATGCTACATTCAGAAGATGTTTAGTTTGCTGCTGCAAAAGACCCTTGACACTGTTCTGTCTTTGCATAATGGATACAAACAGACAATCTTGTACTGCCAGGCACAGCTGATTGTTAGAGTTATCATGTAGTAGGAAAGAGAAAGCTACACACAGAATAGCTTACTACAAAAGTAAAACATACTGGAGCATCAGACTCATTATACAATTAAGTGTGTGTACAATGTACCAATTTTCACCTGAAATAACATGGTGAGTCTGTGGTGAAACTGAGCAATCATCACAACCTGAAATTACCCATGGTTATACAGAAACAATTACTTTAAATGTTATGTAAACAATAAAAAAACAAATTACTTGTGGGATGGAGTATAATTAACTTTGTATAACCACTTTACATTGTAATTGCTTTGATATCAAACTGCCATGCTATAGCACCTTTGTTCCTTGCAAATATTATAATATATGGGTGGCAAGCAAATTTATGAGCACAGTCATTTTTATTTTCTTCATGCTGCATGCACCTAACATAACTTTCATATAATGAAAAAACCTTTCCTGATCAACACATGCAGAGATGGTATGGAGCCTATAGGGCTTTAAACCATCTGACACGAATGGTTGGCACAACATAAATCCTGAATAAGTATGTTGAAGTTTGATTATTACTTAAACCATGCACATCTAGATACATGTAGTACATTGTATTTAGAACTGCATGAAGAGACAGATATTGTTTTATATTAATTTTGCCCATGTGTGAGTCTGCAAGATACCTGAAGACCAGCTTTAAGGACTGAATGTAATGTAATGGTCAGGAGTTTGATTCATATAAAATTGTGTGTATATTTTTGTGTATATCAGTCATCACCCCTCAAATAACCCCAGGATGTGGGATTTATGGTTTCACAGCAGTGTTTACTTCTGGGGGTTATAATATAAATCTGGGTACACAGCCATCTATAATAAAGCACTGACAAGACACTCCAGGGTATAATGATGTCACACATTGTGTGTTGTTGGTGATGGGTAGGTCAGTAAACATACAGCCTGATGATCAGTACTGATTTTTGTGGATACCAGAACATAAAACCATTGGCAGGATCATAAATACATAACGCATAAAGGCCAAACACACTGGCACAGGTGGCACGCAGGCGGGAAAGTGTAAAATTCACTTTCCTGTATCTGATATATGACAAAACACACCAAAGAGGATTGCACGCAGGCTGCTATGAAGCGAATTTTCTGTGATTGTCCCATGAGCAATTTTTATGCTTTTATTACCATGGGCCTGCCATAAATATGTATTGTGTCAGTTAAAAATCTAGTGAAACGCATTTAATCTAGACTTTGTCTTCATGTATACCTCAATATAAATTTCTTTTATATGTAAATTAAATGTATATATGTTCACATAGATACATATTGTTATATATATTTATTTACAAATATTTTTCACCAAGTATTAACATGACTATTTTATGAAATGCTAAACGATTAGACACACTAATAAAATACCACAAAATTTCTCCATATTCCACAGTGATTCCACAAAAGTTGCTGCTTGCCACCAATGCCAGTCGGTAATGTAAATGCCATGGACAGGTCATTCATGCGGACAGGCCGTGTGAACACTTGCCTACCATCCAAAATATGTTTTGGTTTTAACATTTTCATTATACCTGCCCATGGAGTGGATGAAGGCTAAACATAACAGTCATAATTGAACACTTTTTATCCTTATTCCTTACGGCTTATATCACAAGAAGAAGAATAAAGCAGAAAAAAAATGGACCGATGAAGTCTCGTCTTGCAGCCTGCAAGTTGCAGGAAATTTTTTATACAATTTAGGTTCTAAGATGATGTTATGAGGATAACCTAACACAAAAGTATTTGTTAGAAGTTCCTGCTTGCTGCCCATTTGTACAAAATTGTTCAAATATATAAATAAAACAATATTCTTATATTTTATACAGGCTTTAATGTAAAGTTTGGCTGACTGATTTGTCATATATGGCACATGCAATCAATTGTATATGGCACATCTGTTAGATTAAGATGAGAACATACTGAAACTAGATGTGGGCGGACAATGGTCCTCAGAGGGCCCCGCATTTCTGCTAGTGCTGGACTAGTTTACACATATAGTTAAAAAATTAAGTTAAATTTGAAAAAAAAACAAGGGACCCATGGGTCACATCGCTCAGCTGAATTTTGGGAAATATTAGTTACTGCAAAATATTTTTATTTATTTATGTTTTTCATGTATATTATCATTAGAAAAGCTATGAGAAAAGGGCCCTGCTAAAATAAAACTCTGTAAATTATAGAATAATAGACATGAGCTAAACCATTTAGTGATGCACAAGGGGAACAAATAGGCCCACGATAGGAACATTTCATAAACAAATAATGTGTGAAGGTAATTAAGTTTTCAAATGTTAAATATATGGCCATATGAGTTAAAAATTAATCCCACAAAGTTTTACCAATATTCCTAATTTTAATACTAAGTTAACAGTGTTATTCACACCTAGGCCCCGCCAACCTTAAGAGATATGAATGAAATGCTACAAAGTATTTATATCTTCTTAAATCTTGTCAGTTAGCACTTACATTAGATCCACTTATATTTTATCAAATTTGAATATTAAGATTAAATTCTTAAAATTTTTTCTTAAAAAAAAAATCAAAATTGTCCAAGTCTCATCAAAAGGATTTATTTAACATTAAAATTATAAGATTCATCTTGTTTATTAGTCCTGTGTATTGAAGGGAGGGGTGGGGGGAGGGGTCTCAGTTATTACTGCTCGTTGCTGAAAAAAAATGTTAATTTTAAGATTCATCTAGTTCATAGTACCAGTCTGTCAACAGAATGGGGTGGGGGGGGGGAGAGAAAAGGCTCCCTGTGGTATGGTATTAACTGCAGGCAGCCTGATCAAGCTCAACTCAGTGGAGAGAGGGCTTGCCCTAGTGATGGGATTGCATAACATAATGCCAACAGCCTGGGGAGCATAGAGCGCTGCACTGAATGACCTACAGTGACAAAAGTGGACTGCTTGACAATGTAAGGGAATACAACAAGAGCCTCCAAGAAAAATTCAATAACTAGCCCAATTTTACAGCTTCTATTTTCTAATTTCAGATTTTAACAGATTAAATCCTTATGTGCACATGCTGTGAAAATCAAGTCCACAGTACTTACAGGAAAAAACGTGCCGTGGCCAAAGTTGGGCAAAATTTAGGGTATCAACTTTTTATTTTTGCTAATATTTTTAAAAATTTATAAGATTTTGATCAAATTTTGGGTATACAATTTAATTTTGATTAATTAAAGTTTTATAACTGGAAAAAAGTCCTTAGCTTTTACATGTTTTGTGTTTAGTGATCAAATATATTTCCTAATTTTTTACAAAATGCATTATGTTTGAGCCCATAACTTTTTTAAATTATATAATACAGACCCTATTTCTGGCATGTACATAAGAACTATATAGAGGAATATTTATGGTAAATATGAGGAAAACAGATGAGTGGTTTTGATCTTAGGTAGTCCTGAAGTGTGAAAATATGTTTTAAATAAAAAATTGAGGTTTTTACTTAATTTCTTAAAGGAACAAAGTCATACAGACCCAGTTTTCAGCTTGGTAGGAGATCTTGGAGACATCTAACATTATGCCAAATTTTGGATTCCTAGGTCTTACGGTTTCAAAACGTGCCACATCTACGAACAGATGGACGGACAGACAGACTGTTGACGGACAATGGACCATGACAATAGCTCAGATGACTTATAGTCAGCTGAGCTAAAAAAACAGAAACAGGTTTTTATCCAAATGCATGAGGGAAAAAATCCTACTGGATCAAATGATATTAAAGAAGATATGTCTGAAATAATGTGTGCAATAGAAAATCACCAAATGTGGTCTGTTAGCCATATTTTATTTTGAGCAAGTCAGTAATTTGATAGGTCTGGAGCCCTCATAGGTAACAATTATCCCCGTGTATTTGGAAAAGCTGCAGTAGGTTGGTGTAAGAGTTTTTGTGCACAAAAGAAAATCAGGAATTGGGCTGTGGTGGCCATATTGGAATTCTGACAAGTCTGTAATTCGATAGGTCTGGAGCCCTCATAGGTACCAATCATCCCTGTGAATTCGGAAAAGCTGCAGTATGTTGTTGTTGAGTTATCTCGCGCGAAAGAAAGTGTCACTGATGGAAGGACGGAAGGACAGAATGACATGGTGATCACTGTGGGGCACCACTATTCAAGTGGGGCCCTAATAATTACTGCATTTGACAACATTAATGCTTTGCAGACAGACTGAGACAGCATTAATTAATCTTATGGAAACTACAGAAACATAAACACCAAGATCATGTCATGCACATTCATGGTGATCTGGTCCAGCTAAATTGCAGATATGTTAGAGTAATGTAAAGCTGTCTGAGCTAAACATGCTTCCATATTTAGCAAGCTTCCTTGAGCTCCCATCTATATTTGGTGAAGGACCTAAAACTGTTTCCATGTCAGGGTTTGGGCCAGGTACTTGTACTTTTATCTGTGCCTAGGTACACAATTCAGAGTACCTATACCTGGCTGTTTGAGTAGGAAGTACCTGGTACCTGTACCTGGGACTAAAGTACCTGTACCTGGTATAAGGTACTCCACGTACATGTGTGATACTGGAAAGGACTCCAGGCTTGGATCAATTACATGCTGTAATTACAAAGCTGTAACCCCTTTCAGGGCAGTTACCTATCTCAGGCAGGGCTCCACATACTGGACTATTAATAAATGGATCATATCAAAGATAGAGCTGTCACTGCACACAGGTAATTAACCATTTTGTATAACGCATGAACTATGACCAACCATTGTAGCTGCTTTGTCTTAAAATCACAGGGTCAAATTGACAGGTACACTGCTGATAGCTGGCCCTTTGACACCATGTTGGAAGCCCCATGATTCTACATAAACACAGAAGTGGAGGCTGAATGACGGAGTAACCGGAGTCATTCAGCTTTGTTGAATTACCCCTTTTCGCTTTTTTTTTTTTTACAAAATTAGTAAAAAAACATCCATAAAATAGGACAATATATACCAAATACCATAATAATGGCAAAAACTACCCAAATTGCTTTGCTACAGCCTAAATTTACAACATATTTCAAAACTATAGTATAGGTGAGTAGTATGCCCACAAGGCCACAGCCCCTCCCTCAGTGCCCCCCCCCCCCCCCCCCCCAATTTATATATGAAAAACATGAATAGTCATTAAAACTATTTAAAGGCTTCCAAGTGACAACACACTTATATAGGCACTGATTCACACGTAAGGCCTATTGCTCTGTTCGAAAAGTGACTTTGGGATTCGGACAGTATATAAACAGCTCAGAATCACTGCCACTAATGCCAGTGCACTGATGACCAATGTGTCATTATTATTTGGAAGTGATCAACAGGTTGCACACAACTGTTGTTTGGAAAGGTTACGTCTGTTATTGATCTCATGTGTTCCTTACTTTTTGGCCTCGTAGTAATGTCGACAGATGGAGGAAGTTTTACTTCAAAATCTTCTGATCATATTTGCTGAGCGGAACTACTTAAGTATTCACACCCATTTATTTGTACACACTGTCTCAGTTAATTCCGTGTGCAGACGCGCTGGTGCCCTGACTTTCCGGTCTTCTTGGCTACCCAGAGAATTGAATTCGTTAATACTGCTAATTTTACGTAGAAAGGAGTTCCATAAAACTGAAAGAAAGTGCAAACTATCGTAATTTGATAAGTGAATGCAAAGTTGGCTGTATTTTTTTCTGAGGAGCAAGTGTGAGGATTGCTTTTATGACTGCTCTGGGTAAGAGAGATCTCTAAAACAGGGGCACAAGCAATTACCATAAAGAACTGGCAAATGAGTGTGAACTCAATCCTTGGAGTCAAAAAGCCTTCCATTTGTTAACGTTTTGCGGGCCTTTTCACCTGAATAAATACTAGTATGAATTTCAGAAAAATCAGCAATATCAATGATCTGATATCAATTGATTTGACGCGTGACATTGTTCAACACAGTCACTGAAACCGTTTGCATTTCAAGCGCTGTTCTACCAAATAGTCACTAATGCGGACACACGATGGCGCTGTGTGTAAGCACTATGCACCTTTTTCTGGTGCATGGTTTGGGAAATTTTTCTCTTTTATTTCCTCTGGTCGGAATAGCCGGCTATGAATGACCTTAGGTTTTTATGGTTTCTCATTTTTAACCTTTCAAATATTTTGAATAGTTATTATTGAACAGACTGTTCTTATTTTATTTACTTTTGTCAGATGTGAACAAAAATGCGTTCCTCCTTTCTTCTTCTTCATTTCATTATTATAATTTTAATTATTATTATGATTATGATTATTATTATTATTACTATTATTATTATTATTATTATTATTATTATTATTATTATTATTATTATTATTATTATTATTATTATATTTGAAATACTCTAAGTGCATGATCTCGTTAATTTTCGAGGAAATAACTGGCAATATAAAATACTGAGGACCAATAAGATACCGGTCACTGCTATACATTAATTTTACTACATAACAAGACTTAATTGAAGCTTATTTAGAAGCATCACAAGTAAAAAATTGGATGACATTGCCACAATGAGACATCGATTTATATTTCTGTCACACTTATATGCTCAATATTGTATGTCTATTTTTTATTTCACGTTTTGAAATTTTTCAGAGTAGCAGCACTAAAATGTTCACTCCATCATAAAACAAATATTATAACCTCATTTCAAATTTATAAACTAATATCCACTACAGAATGTGTTATATCTTTATATTCAATATGATTTTAATTGTTCTGTGGTTTTACGTGATGTTTGCACGTGGATTCAACTTGATATACGTATACGTAGTTGTATATATATATATATATATATATATATATATATATATATATATATATATATATATATATATATATATCGACTCCATCACGCATCTGGCGATGAAACATAAGATAATGATAGCTTCATACTTGTCTTCATCTTTGGTAAACCTTGTGAAAATGAAAGACACTGCATGCCCTTTTCTATACATGTGGTGGAGGAAAACGCCCTCATTTCAACTTAAATAATTTAACCTTTTCCAGATGCGTTCAAGAATGTGTGAGCCCGTATATGACATTCCACTTTATATCATCACCTGCCTTTTGATTTACTTTTCTTATTATACATTTATTACAGTTTACCAATATCCACTCATCCCGGTACACCGCGGCATACACCTCACACATTGCATTGTTACATACAAATTGAAGTCTGTAATGCGCCTGCAGTCATGAGGTGTATACATTGCCCCTATATGGCGATACAAATCGTCTTGGAATCCCCATGGAGTTTCTTCTCGACCCCCTCACGAGAACATTCCCTTTCCTTAGTCACTAAATATGTAAACTGTAAAAATATAATTAAAATATAATTAAAGTCGTGTTCAAACATGTCTTTAATTTATTAGACTATCATCAGAACCAAAACCAAAATGATGACAAAAACGATCTTATATTTCAACAATGACTTGGCCGGTAGCGCGGTTGAAATTTCTAGTGCGGTCGCACATTTTGATTGTGATTGCTTTACCTTATGATCATGATTGTGGTAAAATACGTAGGCTTAATAGATTATTCAGCTGAATTTGTGGATGACAGATTTTTTTTTTTTTTTACTTGTCTATGGACGTTGATGGTCACGTAAATGTATTCCACGTTCGCCGATATGTGACCGGAGAAAACAGCTCAGAACAGAAACTGGGCCCTGATGTGATTGGCAGATTACGTTATATACTGTATTCAGATTAATGACATCATCTATTAACACATGTTCATCCTCGTTCGTGTGTTTGTTCACAATAAAAAAATCACATAATCATAAACGGAATATCATAAAAGTTTTCAGACCATTTCGGGAATGGACAAATGAAGCATCCATTAGATATTGGTGAGTATATTGTAATTGACGGTGGTCACATGAGAAATTGTCACTCTTCTCCTCCGTGGCTGCTCCTCAGATATGCACTTTTGGTCTTGAACTGTCGGAAACGATGCAGTGTGTCCTATAAGGGGTTATTTCCCATGTTTTTCTCCTTACTCCCGAGATTTTCAATTTATTTTTAAAGGGCAGTTGCAGCGCCATCTGACTGTACCTACGATTAAGCAAGGCAGAGAGCAGTTTGTTATTTTGAATCAGTGCCTGGGGCCCTCTCATAGAGCCCGACATCACCACATCACAAACATAATTTTATTATATTGATAAATATGTTGTTAGTAGGGTTTGCAATAAACTTTTGTGTTATCTGCATGTTGCCGGTAAATTTACAAATTATCTTTGGGCATGTTATTCATATGTATTTTTATAGCCTGTGCAACTATTAAAGTGTTAACTTGTCACGGGAATGTTGTTGTGTTATCTACTGATATTTAAAAAGATCAGCTAGTCTCAGTTATATGATAGCACCGACTGCCGTATAAGGGGTGAAACTAAACTGATCTTCCAGTGCAAATAATGAACAGGTTGGAGAAGCTATATATATATAGTCCTTACAATTCATAGAAACTGATGGGTAATGTTGTTGGTTCGCCGTGTATATTAATCCCATTCTATGAGAACACACATAACCTGATATGATCCGGGCTTTCGAATCCATCAGTCGGGATTTACTCATTGTCCAAAACATGTTAAAACCGCTTTTGTTTGAAAGAAGTAAACGCGCATTGTGATATGTGTTCTGGTATTTATACATTTACAATTGATATATACTAAAATTTGTGAATATACATATTAAACTACAAGGCCGTACGCTGACAGAAATCCTTATAGGGGCACTAACTGATGGGACACGCACGCCCCCCTTCCAGATATATATATATATATATATATATATATATATATATATATATATATATATATATATATATATATATATATATATATGAGAGAGAGAGAGAGAGAGAGAGAGAGAGAGAGAGAGTGAGTGACAGATATAGAGAGAGACAGACAGACAGAAGGACAGAGAGAGACAGAGAAGATCAATGTACCCTGCATGGTGGGATAGAGAGAAGAAGCGCAAAAAATGACATTATAAAGCATTTTTCTTGCTTTGGGCATAACAATATAAAAGACAGAATTTTGTTCACAGTTTTTTGCAGGTAACTTAGGAACAAGCATTTCCTCCAAACATTTTACTATTTGTCTGATCCCGCCGCCGTAGTAGGGCGGTAAAGTAACAGGTGACATCTAAAATACCTCCGTCCTTCATACATCGAACTACTAATATTCACTAATGAGGTAAAGAGGAAAAATGTACTATTCACCTTGTGAATAAGAAAATGGTCACCAGATGGCACCAATTAGAGTGTCTTCCATCTATCGAACGTCTCAATGCTTCCCTGCCACATCATATACGATATTTACTAATTGTAACACTTTTTTAAAAAACTCTATAATTATAACCACTTCAGATTATTTTTAGACATGTCCTTAAATAGGTTGACCGTATGCCCTATACATAACAAAGAAATATTCTCTGAATGAACAATTAACGTCTACCGTAAGAATGAGGTTGAGGTATAGCATACTCCTTCAACGTCAAACAAGATTCATAGAAAATCCGCCTTTTCCATATACACAGTACAAATGGTGATATAATATCAATATGTCCCCAGCCGCGAATTACCCGGTGGGGCTGAACCCAGCATAGGATTATTGGAAGGCTAAATGCACTCACGAGGAGATAATCAAAGCTCTCTTCTAAAAAATGCATGTGACACATATTATATCAATCGTGCCTTAAAAAGATACAATATGTATGTATCCGGGGGCGGGGGTTGGCAGAAATTAAATGAAAAAGAATGGACCATACACGCAGCTGTATGCCCCACCTGTACAAATATGACGTACGTGTGTTCACATGCAGGTATTAAGTGTTTCACAAGTAAAAGTGGCAGATCCAGTATTTAACAGATAAATGGTCGCAAAGCGAGAGGTCCAAAAACAGTTCTGAAACAAGAGAAGGCTTAAAGGATAAAATTAAAACACATACATGATAAGACCCAACGAGTGGAAGATCTAGAATGATAATTGTAAAAGAACAGTTTTCGAAAAGTGAATATATACTTCGAGAGGGCGGAAATCAAATCAGATCAAAATGTTTCCATATTATATAAAAATTGTTACTTGTATTCATGTTTAACTTAAAATATAGCCAACAGGAATGAAAATACTCTTTCTAAACATTTTTCCTATTTTCTCTCTTTTCAGTGGATAACACTACCTTTACTGTGTAATTTTTTTTTCGCATAAACCATCAAGAATACTTTTTGGTCAGTTTGGCATACATGGAAGAAACATGTATTTTAAAGTAAGTATTTTTTTTTATCATTTTCAGTACCTCATTTTATTCAGTAATTACAGGTCAGTTACACTTATGTTATTCTGTTTAAGAAATTGTACTGTATTTTAACAAATGGAATAACATCTTTGTCTTATATACTCTAGTTGATCACCGTGAAACCTATATTAATAACCAAGGAACACCTCTGACCGAATAATACTGGGTGCTGTTAACTGTATCTGGAAAGTTTCCATTTCCCTGAAACTTTGCATTTAAAGATATTTTTTATTGTACAAAATCTATCTGCATGCGTTTTATAATGGAGCATACAGATATTATACGGCATTTAACAAAATTTACCGCGGTTCTGTCAGATGGAAACCAAATGGCATGATCATGATGCATGGTGAGGATGAAAAATCAGAAAGTGCAAATGTGCCACAATCCATGCATGCATGGTGTGGGAACGTGTCTTGTAAAGCAAGTCTTGTTCCCTTCCTACCATTCTCAGCAGTATATATAGGTTTATGTTTCCATCATTTGTAATTTCGAGGGTTTACATATATACAGCACTTAAAATAATCCATGCATGTACCCTTTCTGTCCCGCAAGTTTATCATGTATTCGTCATAGTTATATAGGTCACCTTTCCTTCAATCATTGACAAATTAATACAATTTTATGAGGATAAATTAATGCAAGTATTTATGTATGTACATGTGTGTGCATGAATTTTTGAATATGCATACAAGTATCCATCACTTGTATATGAAATATATAGATATAAATAATTATATATATGCCATTATATGTTTGCATGTTTATGATCATATATATATGACTCCAGAGGAGTCGTGAACATACATGTACATGACCGGTATGTATATAAATATGAACATGTATGTATATATACGTAGGTATGTATGCCTGTATCTATGCCTGTACATATATGTATATATGTTTGTATATATTTGTATGTATGTATTTGTGTATATATGTATGTTTGCACTGACAGGCTTACATATTGTATATCTGGGATTTGTATATTAATTTTGTGCATTTGCTATAGTTTCATCCCGTCTTGCAGTTTTTGTATGTGTATATTTATCATAATAGTTTTATTATTAAAAAAGAGTGTACATAATTTAACATATTTACATCCATTTTCATACATGCACACGAGTGTTGTATATGTTCAAGCAACTGAGTATCTTGCAGGATTAGTTCTTAGAAGTGCCTGACTATACACACACTTCAGTCAAATGAATAACCCTTGACTCATCAATATCACTTTATCCTCATTGAAGGTAAGCGCTCTTTCATGGATTCATAAGGAAAATGGTGCGTGGCCCGACATATATGGCTTATACCTGACTATATAGATTTTCACTTTGCACATTAACGTGGTCGATTTACCTCTATATCAATATTTAACACGTCACATAATGAAACCCGATGGCGATTGGCACTCTGTCGCATTCAAAGGGGGATTGGAAGCTCCCGGGCTTTCCAAATAACCCCTTCGAGAGCTTTATAAACATCCCTTCACAATTCTGCATAATAGCCATTCTATATACACTACCTGACAGCCACTAGGGTTGATAATAATTCAATAACTGTACATGGTTCTCGCTCCCAGCAGTACACGCTCTGTGGTTGTTCCACAATTTGAATGTATATTATATACGTATATACACTTGCACGAGGGCACATAGTTCAGTTGATCGGAGTTGCACAGACCCGGGCGTATGCTCCGTACCACTTGTTGTATGGGCTTACTTATTCCGACCCACCGAGTTCAATTAATTGGCTGTATACCGTGGCCAGAATTCTCAGAGAAATACATAACATGCCCTCAGGAACTCAGGTAAGTTATAAATTGCTGATGCAAATATAATTTTTAGCCTTTTGTCTCTTTTTTACATGTACCTTAAAGAATGATTTCATCATCTTTCATTTAAAAGTGCACTACTTGCATTATGAAACTGCATGAGAGAGAGAGAAAGCGAGATAGGAAAAGAGAGAGAGAGAGAGAGAGAGAGAGAGAGAATGCAATAAAGTCAAGTCCATCCATACGTTGGACAAATCTGAAATAACTTATTCATGGTGCTGCCGTATATATATATATATATATATATATATTAATACATACATATATGGCTATATGCACTCCCCTATATGATGCAAATCATTTATGCATTCATTGCACATGTTAGATTGCACGTTTAATCACCTGGTACACCTTTATATAACTGGAAGGAAGCTTGTATTTTTACCAAGTATATATTTCATGTATACAGAGGCACCGATATATTTTGAGCAACATATATCTTTTCATTAACAAAACTGTAAATACATTATTATATAGTTAACACAAGTTTGCTTTTTTTCAACCTTTTTTTTACAAATGATATTGATCGTATAATAGTGGGACGCTTGTGATATTCCTCGTCTGTCCGGAGGGGGGGGGGGTTACAAAAAAAATCTTGGTCGTATATGTTTACATTTAAATTAAACAAAAGAGACGGGGAGAACATTTTTTTCATACAGCAGGTTGGTCGTAATATAACACATGGACTTACACAAGAATATTACGGGTGTGTCATAACTACAAAAATATAGTCAAATACGTGTCCCTTGAAACCTATAACATTTGATATACATATACAGAGGGGCTGGAGAGCGTAAGATTTCAAGAAGATCTATATATGCATGTAAGTCATACTGGGTCCATTGCCGTAAAATGCTATGAAAACTAATAATCTGTTTCTAATCTTAGAGACACAATAAACAATAAACACGATAAATACTAGCACCATATTTGGTTATCTGAGGTTGGAAAAGAGACAGCGTAACCCGCTGTAAAGCGTATATATGGTCGGCGCATATATATTTCGTATTTTATATATTTTCTGCGCCAAGAAAATATATTTATATGTTTCATTGTTTATTGCATGGCCTTTAATGTATATAATTTACAGCCTGTCTGCCTCGGGGTGTAGCTGACCTCCCGTTACCTGACCGATGTAATATTTATATTCATTAGCTGAAGGCCTTTATCGGCACACCTGCACAGGCGTATTATAATGCATGCACCCCTCGGTGAGCACTTATATATACTATATATTAATCCTTTTCTTGTTGTTTGATAACACCAGAAACATAGCCTAACTCTGTCTCGGTCTGGCCTTACCCAGGGTCCGTCTTATATAACGTTCATCAAAAACAATGCCAGAACGGCGGAGCGATAAAACGCCCGGCCCTCTCCGCCGACGACCCGGGTTCGATCCCAGGTGTTGCCATGAGAGTGGGTTGAAGTGGTCCGTCCAAGGTCGGTGGTTCTCTCCGGGTTACTCAGCTTCCTCCACCTCTCTCACTATACACTGGCGTAATTTGTATCCACTATCAACTAGCCTTGAATCAAGCCCGGACCTTCCATTACAAAAACGAGAACTGTCAAACTTTTGGTCGAGGGAGCGGTGCAGAAATTTCTCCGGCTATGCGCTGTGACCAGCTCGAGCGCCAACTCTCACTTGAATAATAAAAAATAAATAAATAAACAATTTATCACCACCACACTTTAGAATCTTTGAATTTATTAAAAGATACATGTTTGCAGTAAAACATGAACATACAAAGCACAACAATGAAGCGTCCAAAGATCATCATTTCGTACAATTTCGCCCAATCCTGATCGAAGGTCATGCAGTTATGTGGTGTTACATATACATGTAGGTGGTAGGTATTGGGTGTCAGAGCGGGTAAACGATAAGGTTTAGACCTTACTTCGAATGTTTGCAAAATCGGCCTGAAGTATTTGTGCTCCGTCTACCAAGTTCTAACGCTCTTGACTGCGTCGCCCTCCCGGGGTCGCTCCGTACCCGCCGGGCAGGTGTGCTGTTAAATATCATTCCCATGGGCGTCAACACAAAGTCAACCCCCAGACATGCATTCGTCACGCAGTGGTCACGTTCCCTATGTTCTAACTAACCACACTAACCAGACGGTACCAAGATCTTCGTGGAATGAGCCAGAGCGAATGCAATTTTAGTGTCTACACTCTAGTGTTGTCTGGTATATAAGGAGTGGCACTCAGGTTTAGGCTGAGAGAGCGCATACCCCTGCCATCGCCCAACTTTGAAATAAATGTGGGTCATTTTTTGATAAATCATAAAATCCTTAATTGTGTGTAGGCCTATGTTCATCTCTCATTACAACTGCATTGAAATTCAACGATATTTTGGATTTAGTTCACCCAGACACGCAGACAGACAAACAGAAAGAAAGACACTTGTGAAAATTCAACCTCCATTAACCCTAGTTGCTATATAGAGGTAATGATAAGTTATAGTTGAGTCCATAAGAAAACCACATCTCCTGCGCACCAATATAATAAATCTTTAGTTCACGATAGATATATCTGTAGGCCAAGGCTTATAAAACGTCATTGTATAAATACATGCAAATTTTGAACGCCTTAAGGCATTCACATTTGGTGACGATGTTATGTTAAAAATATTGGTGAGAAACAGGATATCAGAATTCTTTACATAAGTCAATTTGCTTAATATTATAAAGATCTCAAAGTTTCGTGGAATTCAAGTAGGCGGTGTAAACACGTTATATGAATAAAGGAAACATGCTTGGGTATTGGCAAACATAAACGATGGAATATAAACTAACAAACATTTTTAAAGTGACTGCAAGTTGCATTTTCTTTGAAAGTGGAAGTAATTGTGTTTCGCTTACTATATTAGAGCGGCGTGATCTGGCATAATTAGTGTATTTGCGCGGTGTATGGTTTAGGTTTCACAGACCCAAAGTGTTTCAATCAGGCACTAATTCCAACAAACTCCCCTTAGGCAATGCAAAGTTAAAAACTGGCATTGGCACATGCGATGGAACGCGATATATAAGTGAAATAAATAGGTGCTGGTTTTGGCAGGCTAGGCCCACCAATAACCATGCATGAACACTTGACATTCACAAAATAAGAAAAAGAGGCGATCGGAACCAAGTAATAACGGACATTGGTAGGCCTTATTAAATTTAATATTCATATAGGCCTAACTTTGTAATTAAGGGCTGATAGTATGTGGACTTGGCATTAATTGCTTTTAATAATAATAATAATAATAATGATGATGATGATAATAATAATAATAATAATAATAATAATAATAATAATAATAATAATAATAATAATAATAATAATAATAATAATAATATTCATCATCATCATTATCATTATCATTCTTCTTCTTATTATTACTATTATCATAACTCTATCGCTGCCAAATGTTTCAGAAAGTAGGCCACTCTGTCCAACTCCGCCCATGGAAAACTAGGCCATGATGAACCTGGCCGAAGCTGGCCTGTCCCATAGCAAGAACAGGTAATATATATACTAGTAATTACTAGAGTTAAAATAACAACTATAAGTCTGTGAGTAAATTTATTCTGGTGAATGGTCAGACCTGCTACATGGGATTACCTGCTTGTATCTGGAAGAGGAGCAACAGAGATAAAAAAATAATTCGAGCGTGCCAGGATTCGAACCTGGAATCTTCTGATCCGTAGTCAGACGCGTTATCCATTGCGCCACACGCCCGCACGTGCATGTGTGCGTGTATGCTGGAAAGAATGACTCGTGCACAGGACGCCATGCCCTTTGGGGAACGAAAATCTATAAATAGCGTGGCAGTCAGTGGAGCGCATACCTCTGCCAAACAGATCAATCTGAGTGGATCCCGCCTCTTTGTCCGAAATTCAGACTCCGTACCAACATTAAATGCAGTTTGAGGATACGTGTGGTATAGGTATATATATATATATATATATATATATATATATATATATATATATGGGTATGAATAATGAATATAATATGTATTTACTCTCCAAGTTAAATATTACGCGTCTGTCGATAACGTAATAATTAAAAACTATATTTCACTCATAACTGCATGGTGCCCGCCCCCCCCCCCCACACACACACACAAACACCCCACCCCACAGACATACTCATATGCCTTCACGTGCATATATACGTAAACAATGATTTATAAGAGGAAACATGGCAGCCGTGCATGGATCCTACACATTTAGGTGTATATAGTTCCAAGAAACATACAAGTGTGGGCTACTTGCCACACCATGCCTACGTTCATCCGGACTGATTGGACGCAGTGGTTCAGAAAATTAAAGGGGGAATCCCACTGACACTTAATATCTAAGGATTCTTACTTCCCTGAGGAAACATTTTATCCTGGCCACTGGTGGTAGGGTATAGATATAATTTTGAAATTCGCCATGCTCCCTTGGTCCTGCATGCCCAAGCTTTAATTAAGCTATAGCCTACCTCAGACGACTTGCTATTGTCTTAAAGGTATAGATATTTGAGTGGTGATTGTACATCCATTAAGACCTTGTATATATATATATATATATATATATATATATATATATATATATATATATATATATATATATATATACAGGCGCGGATCAAAAGGAGGCGGGGGGGGGGGTCCCCCCCAACCAACGACCTTTTATAAGACAATTTTTTTGCATGGCACCCGTTGACCCCTCCCTGCAAAAAATCCTGGATATTTATATATGGTAGTATGTAAAGAGAAAGTATGAGGACGACTTTTAGATAGACCTAAGCAGGCCGCACACAGAGCGGACGAGTTGAGATCGGACCGGACAGGACAGGGCTGAGAATCCTGTAGAGTCCGCCACAATCTTTCCCAGTCTGGTCCGATCCTGGAGGGGTCGCACACAGAGCGGACCGGATCGGATCGGATAGGATTTTTTAATAAGAATCGAAACAAAGGGATACGCTTGTATTATGTTATTTTATATTATATTATATTATATCATTTTATATATATTATATATATTATATACATATATACAAAGAATATGGCATCACTATAATGAGGTTATACCTCCCCTTATAAATAAACATCTACAATCTATTTAATTTATGGTTACTTCACCTGTCATCATAAATGTGCTATAACGTATTTGCTTTGTATTAGTCTACATCACTCTTAATTAAGTTTTTTTTTGTATATAAATATATTTATATATAATACTTCTGGTTTGATCATACTTAACTATCGAAACGATGGTCAACATCGTTTATATCTTTGTTTGTTATTTTTATACTAAATGGCAATAACACGTGGATCCTTTATACTGTATAGATGATAGACGAGGTCAGCAACACTAACTTTTTTAGCAAGTTTTTCCCTTAATGGCTAAAGGTTACACCAATCTCCATTATGTGTCAGCCACGTAATTTTCATCTCCTAATTCACCATCTTCACATTTGTACGTCTATAATGTGATTCAGAGAGTCAGAGGCGTCAATATAGGGGGGATGGGGGGTATATATACCCCCCACTTTTTGGCAAGGGGGGATGGTCAATGTAATCATCCCCCCACTTTTCAAGGAATAATATTATAATATTGCAAATGAAATATATATATATATATATAAAAAAAGAATTAAAGTCTTTTGATCCATTTACTAAACAATTAATCAATGTTATATCCAAACCTTGCTTAGAATTCACAAAATTACTTAATTTCTAAAACATAATTATTTGAAATATGATTAAGTATACATATAATAATAATCATATATATATATTGATATATATATATATATGTATATAGTTGAATATGTCATTCGGCGATGCTGAAAAAGGTATATATATATATATGTGTTTATATATATATATATATATATATATATATATATATATAATATATATATATATATATATATATATATATATATATAAATAACTAAAGTACGGTTAGTTTGACTTCATCAGTTTGTGCTACAGATCTGTTTCGTGAGAGCAGCATTCAAGCCGGCTCACTCTTCAGGTACAAACTGGAGTGATCAGATATTTGGGTGAAGTTTGTCGTAATAGGTAGGATTTATCTGGGGTTACTAGGTTCGGTGAGGCATGTATTTAAAGTTTTTGTTTTGTTGGTGAATAAGGGTTACTGGGTGCCTGGCTTATTGTACTGTATTATGGCTATTATGAAGAGCTCGAGGATTTGTTGAATTGCTTAAAGTTGGTCAAGACCCCAGGTGTTGGTTCGGTCAGGGGATCAGTGGATTAGTGGTCCAGTTGGTTGTTCCTGCATTCATTGGCTGGGATCTTGAGACTGCATATTTAACTTTATTATCGGCTTAACATTATTTAAGGTTACAAAGGAGGTATTTAGTTCTATGTTTGCATGACGTTGTCAGCTCGTTCCTATTGTTTAGTGAACTCAGATCAGGTCGGCAAATTATGTAGTTTTTCTCGGTGGTGCATAAATTACATTTTTTGGACGTGTTGGAATAAGCTCTGCATTTAGCCATGATTTTCCATTTGACCGAATAGGGTATGTTTTTTTCTTTCAGAGTCCACACGTACTGGCTTAGTGTTGTGCTATTTCTGTATTTTTCATTCCTGAAACTACTGATGTGTCCAAAGTATCTCGTTTTAAATGCGTTTTCTGTCAGTCCGATATATGTTTCAACTTGTTTGTTATCTTGTCTGGTAACTGTGGCCTGGTAAATTATGCTTTGAGTAAGGCATCCTTCTTTGATTGTAGAACTGTAGAAACCCGAAAGAATGCCCAATCAAAGAAGGATGCCTTACACCTGGGGTCTTGACCAACTTTAAGCAATTCAACAAATCCTCGAGCGTTTCATAATAGCCATAATACAGTACAATAAGCCAGGCACCCAGTAACCCTTATTCACCAACAAAACAAAAACTTTAAATACATGCCTCACCGAACCTAGTAACCCCAGATAAATCCTACCTATTACGACAAACTTCACCCAAATATCTGATCACTCCAGTTTGTACCTGAAGAGTGAGCCGGCTTGAATGCTGCTCTCACGAAACAGATCTGTAGCACAAACTGATGAAGTCAAACTAACCGTCCTTTAGTTATTTTTAAACGCTCCCATACGGTAGAGCACTATCACCGCGATGTATATATACAAAGTCATCCCCCCACCCTGGAAGAAAAATTGACGCCACTGCATAGAGTGCTCTCATTCGTCAACCATAAAGTCCCGATCCTTGCTAGTCCAGAAGCCCCGCAGAGAGGACTCAAACGGACCGGACCGGAATACTCAGGACCAGTCCTGAAATAAAAAAAAAATGTATTTTGGCCGGATCACTCAGGACTGGGTCCGTACTCTGTAGCACTCCCGGACTAGCAGTCCAGTCGGGTAAGTGCCGCAAACAGAGGGGACTGTGTGCGGCCTACTTATAAGGTGACGAAGAAGCCTATCCGCTTCGAAAGCTCGTGTGTTAATAAACAAGTTAGTCTATCTAAAAGGCGTCACTCTTTCACTTTACATACACTTCGACTACAGACTAACACGGCTATACCATTAATTATTATTATTATTATTATTATTATCATTATTATTATTATTTTTATTATCATTATTATATATTTATATATATATATATATATATATATATATATATATATATATATATATATATATATATATATATATATAACAAAAAGCTGTAACCCGGTTTCCGATCAACTCCGTGGAGGCTCGAAGGGTTTGAATATGGACGAGGGAAGATTCCTTTAACTTTTGGTGAGAACTTGATAAAGTGAGGCGTGCAGGGACAGATCAGTATATGCTGTAGAACTGTAGAACTAAAGAACTCTACTGAGTGCCGCTGTAGTTGAGAACCTTGATAAAGTGAGGCGTACAGGGACAGATCAGTACATGCTGTAGAACTGTAGAGCTCCAGTATTCTACTAAGCGCCGGTGTAGTTGAGAACTTTAATTAAGTGAGGCGTACAGGGACAGATCAGTATATTCTGTAGAACTGTATAACTAAAGAACTCTACTGAGCGCCGCTGTAGTGGAGAACCTTGATAAAATGAGGCGTACAGGGACACAGTACATGCTGTAAAACTGTAGAACTACAGAACTCTACTGAGCTCCGCTGTAGTGGAGAACCTTGATCGAGTGAGGCGTACAGGGACAGAGCAGTACATGCTGTAAAACTGTAGAACTACAGAACTCTACTGAGCGCCGCAGTAGAAGAGAACCTTGATAAAGTGAGGCGTACAGGGACACAGTACATGCTGTGAGTACATGCTGTAGAACTGTAGAACTACAGAACTCTACTGAGCGCCGCTGCAGTGGAGAACCTTGATAAAGTGAGGCGTACAGTAACAGAGTACATGCTGTAGAACTGTAGAACTACAGAACTCTACTGAGTGCCGCTTTAGTTGAGAACCTTGATAAAGTGAGGCGTACAGGGACAGATCAGTACATGCTGTAGAACTGTAGAACTACAGAGCTCTACTGAGTGCCGCTGTAGTTGAGAACCTTGATAAAGTGAGGCGTGCAGGGACAGAGTACATGCTGTAGAACTGTAGGATTACGGAACTCTACTGAGCGCCGCTGTAGTCGAGAACCTTGATAAAGTGAGGCGTACAGGGACAGATCAGTACATGCTGTAGAACTGTAGAACTACAGAACTCTACTGAGTGCCGCTGTAGTTGAGAACCTTTATAAAGTGAGGCGTACAGGGACAGAGTACATGCTGTAGAACTGTAGAACTACAGAACTCTTCTAAGCGCCGCTGTAGTTGCCTCTGCCAGGAGGAAATGCGTTCATTTCTGTTCGTGTGTTCGTTTTTTTTCATAATATAACCCACGCAGTCTGAAATTGAATCGCATGAAATTTTCGAGGCACCTTGGGAATGGGCAAATGAAGATTCGATCAGAGTTTGGTGTGAGTCCGCCTCATGATCCGGATCCAGGGAGGACTTCCATGAATATTTAGAGATCCGCAGTCACATATGTTCAATCGAACGGGGGAACATAGGTCGAATAATTGAAAGCAAGCACTTGTTGGGGCAACATATGCATCAACGAATCTGGGAATATAGGCAACAAGTGAATGAAAATACGGGTTGTGGAGCACCGACAATAAGAACTGCACACATAGCGGAGGCCTGCATTCGTAAGAATGCTTATTTCTATAGTTATCTAAATGTGAGCGGAGGGAGAAGTGTTAGTTGACTGATGGCACTGTGGAACTGTTTTAAGTGTCCTTCAATAATTAAAAAAAAATATGCACATTTAATCAAGAAATTTAATTTTAACAAAGTGAATTAGACAAAGTGAATGACTGAAAATGTTATGCTGAGTCATGAATCCATAACACACGGTACTTGTGCCATGGGGTGCACATTTGTATACGAAGACGTTTATCTTGACATTTGGCCTTACGTTCCCGGTTTACTAACATAATCTGACAAAGCTGTATTTATATACGACTTTCCCGGCTTACATCATTCATACCAATTTTTTTTATGGACGTTTAGGGCGCCATGCCATTCTAATATATTGTTGTCTATATCCCTCGGTTCAGCTCTTATCAGAGCGTATACTTTGTCAGGGTAAAGTCGAACCGAATATAGAATCAGCTTTGTATTAATATTAACATATTGTATCAACAATAGAACGTTAGCTATATAGTATTCATTATAGGGGAAATGTAGTCCTCTAACGCAAAAAGGTATTTATATATATATATGTTTATTTGTGAAAGCTTATATATATATATATATATATATATATATATATATATATTTATATATGGCGTTGTTATATATAGGAGAGAGAGAGAGAGAGAGAAAGAGAGAGGGACATTTCTTGATGAACAACAATCATAATTCTGATGATGTGCATGCCATATAGTACATGTATACATTTTTGACAATTAAGAGTAATTCTTTCTTTCTAAGTTATATAGCTGATGCTAAATCTATCATTGACAAGTTAAAAAATGAACACACATTGTTAGGCATAATTTATTGCAGGACCTTTATATGTGATCAAATGTTTATATTCTTTGTGAGTGTAAGTCGAGAAAACTCATACGATCTTGTCTTAGACCTTGTCATATTCATGATACATACAGACTTTTAACACACACACAAACACACCCTCACACACACACACACACACACACACACACACACACACACACACACATATATATATATGTGTGTGTGTGTGTGTGTGTGTGTGTCTTTTTTCGTGTTAATCAAATAATGAGAGAGGTTTTTCATATAGTGATCTATGTAAACACAAAATAAACATAAAATTCATGTATAAGTATCCATGTATAGTTCAACAACCATGAGTAATGCTATTTATTCGTGTCAGTCAATGTTTTCATTATATCAAGGAGATGAAATGATACATGATGATATTAATTGAATTCTATTGGCACCTGTCTATTAACTGTTTTCTTGTTCCTTCTGCATTATTTCGGTCGGTTTGATCTATTCACAAGGTATAATTTACAGGAGAAGGCATGGAAACTGTATACCAGAACCCAAAGAGTAATGTTTGCCGAACAAAGACGCAAAAGGTTTATTATTTGTCTGTCTATAGTTTTGCCGTTCTGTTTATCTGTGTATTCGCTGATTCATATCTGTTACACTCATACACGCAAATCTCTCTCACACACACATAAAACAAAACAAACAAAAAACAAACAAATATATATACTAATATATATATATATATATATATATATATTCCATAGACGCAGTGTTGATTGTTATTGTATTCGCCAAAACGAAGTTTTGCGGATACTATGTTTTTTACCGGGTTCCGCAGCCGCCGCGTTTGTTTCCGGAGAACTCCTCTGACTACTAAACTGATTTTTCCGAAACTTACAACCAATTATCGGGTCACATGTGAACTGGTGCCTAACCAATTGGCGTTGACCTCTGACCTTTCCTCTCTGCCCAGCGTCCATTTGTGCGCCTGTTTCCACACATAAACCCACATATCTCGGGAACCGTTTGACCGATCAGAAATTTTTTTTTTGGTACAAATGTAGCCCTTAGATAGCTTTATTACATACACAAAAAATGGTGCCGCCACCTGCAACCATTTTTGCACAGCGTCCGTCTGTTTGCCTGCCGTGGGATAAAATCACATATATCTCGGCAGTGGTTTGACATATCTGCCAAAAATTTTGCTGATTTACATCCTGGACAGCTTTCTTCATTTTATGACAGGTGGCGCCACCTACATTCTAGTTTACGCTGCAGACATCCAAGCTCATATCTCAGGAACCGTTTGACCGATTGGGCCAAAATTTTGCATGTATATAGATCTCACATAGCTCTTTATCATACACAAAACTGGAGGGGCCATCAGCGACACAAAAAATGGTGGCGCAACCTGCAACCATTTTGCACAGCGTCCGTCTGTTTGTCTGCCGTGGGCTAAAACCACTCATAGCTCTGTGGTGGTTTGACTTATCTGCCTAAAATTTTGCGTGTCTATACATCTTAGATAGCTTTCTCGATTTTTTTTTTGGCAGGTGGCGCCACCTACATTTATTTTAACGCTGCAGACATTCAGCCTTATATCTCAGGGTTGGTTCGACATATTCCCCTGAATTTTTTTCTCATGTGTATAGATCTTACATAGCTCTTAATCATACACAAAATTGGTGGCGCCATCTGCCACCATTTTTGCACAAGTCCTTCTGTTTGTCTGCTTTGGGATAAAATCACTCATATACATGTAGTGGTTTGACTTTTCTGCCAAAAATTTTGCATATGTATACAACTTGGGCAGCTTTCTGGATTTTGTGATAGGTGGCGAAACCAACATACACATTTCGGCTGCAGACGTCCATGCTAATATGCAACACACCTCACTCCATTTCCCCTTGCCACTCAATCCATGCCTCATTTCACCCGTTGTTTAAACATATTTATTTCAACAGGATAACAAAGTAGCCAATAAGGCTAATGCAAATGCTCTCCTGCATGCATAAAAATAAAATGAAAGAGAAAATTGGTAAATTAACATGAATGGATATATGTATGTACAAATGATCAGATTGGAAAAGTACACATGTAATCACACACGGTGTTGTATATAAATGCATAATATACATTAATACAGATTGACATTCTACATACACAGATACATATACATATATTATGTTGGTAGGCGTAATACAATAAAACCATAAACGTGAAATGTCGAAGTTCATATCGAGCTTATCAATTAGATTAAAACCATGGTTAAATATATATGTATTTTTTTGTTTACAACTAATATGTATACCTCTAACCAAAGAATCTTTTGAATAAGTGCAATCAACTGGTAGTAAAGCGCCGTGTACGGATAATGTTATCAGTGACATGTTTCAGAAAAAGATGCTTAATTGAGTTACATAGGTGTTCCCCATGTAGAAACATTTTCATGAGTTTTTCGTTTTCTTTATTGGTGTTATGTTCTGGCTGTGAAATGCATATAGGAGTATCCATCTGTGTTTCCCTAAATAAACAAGTCAAGTTGGTGAATAGAGTTTGTCTAAATAAAATATATTTAGGACATCTTAGAAGAAAATGCCGGACGCTCTCCTCTTCCTCGTTACATTGACATGAAGGAGTATCAATCTTTCCAATGGAAAATAGGTACTGATTTAAGCTACACGCACCTAGTCGCAACCGGGTAAGGATAATTTCATGATGACGATGATAGTCACAATAATATTTTTTATTTCTCGAGAGTCAGGGTTTAGATAATCAAGAACATTTTTCTTAAAAGAATCTATTGAAGTAGACTGAATTTTTGGAACTGGAAGACTGTTCCAAAGTTTGCAGGCTGTTGGAAGGAAAGAAGAGCGACAGTCTTTCCGTATGAAACTCGGTATCCTTAGCAAATGCGATTTGCGCAGACTGTAGGGATGAGCGTGAGACAGAGTTTGAGGTAATATATTAAGCAAATAATCTGGAGCATGTCCATTAACCATTTTATATAATACTGATAGTATAGCCTGCTCTCTTCTTGTTTTTAGACTTGACCATCGTAGCTCTTTTAACTTAACACCAGTGCTGGTAGTCGAGAGCGCCCCATTACATGTTAAAGCTGCTTTCCGTTGAGTATTCTCCAGTTAATATGACTGTCTGACAGAACAATTGTTAAATATTAAATTACCATACTCCAGTACTGGCCGTATTAATGTTTTATACATACGATCAAAAACTTTCATAGAAAAATGGAATTTATAATATTTCAAAATTCCCAAACGCTTACTGGCTTTCAAACACATTATGTTTATGTGTTCCTGCCAGGAAAGCGAATCAGTTAAAGTGACTACCAAATATGACAGCCTACTTGTATCAGTCAGTTTCTGTCCCATGAAATACAATGGTGGTCGTGAAATGTTCCTTTTCTTGTCAGAAAAACAAATTGTCTGAGTTTTCTCTGCGTTAAATTTCAGATACCATTTCCCAGCCCAGCTACTTAGACGTTCCAAGTCCCTATTGAGTGAAGCTGCAGCTGTTCTGGGGTCATCTTTGCATGAATAAATAGAGTTGTCATCGGCGTATATTAATATATTATTTTCTAAGCCTAAATGAATATCATTGACATAAACTAGGAATAGTAGAGGGCCAAGAATAGATCCTTGGGGAACGCCGGAATTGATTGCCACGCTTTCTGATATATGTCCTTGAATTACAACACATTGTCGCCTATGACTCAGGTAATTTATAATAAATGTTCAGATGCATCATTCGATTCCTAATGATTTTAATTTATAAACTAATCCATGATGCCATACCTGTCAAAAGCTTTAGATGCGACCATTTTTGCACAGCGTCCGTCTGTTTGTCTGCCGTGGGCTAAAACCACTCATAGTTCTGAAGTGGTTTGACTTATCTGCCTAAAATTTTGCGTGGTTATACATCTTGGATAGCTTTCTCGATGTTTTTGGCAGGTGGCGCCACCTACATTTATGTTAACGCTGCAGACATTCAGCCTTATATCTCAGGGTTGGTTCGACATATTCCCCTGAAATTTTGCATGTGTATTGTTCTTACATAGCTCTTACTCATACACAAATTGGTGGCGCCACCTGCCACCATTTTTGCACAAGTCCTTCTGTTTGTCTGCTTTGGGATAAAATCACTCATATACATGTAGTGGTTTGACTTTTCTGCCAAATATTTTGCATATGTATACAACTTGGACAGCTTTCTGGATCTGTGGTAGGTGGCACATCAAACATACACATTTCGGTTGCAGACCTCCATGCTCATATGAAACACACCTAACTCTATTTCCCCATGCCACTCAATCCATGCCTTTCTTCACCCGTTCCACTCTGATTTTGGCGGATACACGTAGTCGCTTGTCGACTACCCGTATAGGCCTATATATATATATATATATATATATATACATACATGCACTATTACACTCGATAAACAGGGTATGGTCAGGTTATATTCTTTCAAGTTTCCCGTGACCTTTAAAGACCGGTTTTGTACATAGATAATTGTATATAGACAAGGATCTACCGATATTGGCCTATTAATATTGTTACTGGAGGCAAAGAAAAATAGGTACTCTTTAAATTACATACATTATAGGTATTATAAGTATATTATTATAACTTATATATAAGTATATATAATGTATTTTATTCATAAAAACATGTTCCCTCCTGGCCTGTCATTGTTAAATTCTTCTTTTTTGGTTGTTGATTTAGCCTTTTGAATTTTATATTTAAAAAGATTTCACAATATGATTTTGAGGTTCTTCGAACCGAGAACCATTCGCTCCGTATATATAAGTAAATCATCTTAGTCATTAGAAAGCGACCTTGCAACTTCCTATCAGTATTATATCATTAATACTGGGAAGAGATTAAGGCTATTTAGGTCTACACATATTTCTTGATCCTAATTGATCCATGAATCGCATTCATATGCACGTCCATGCTGTCTTTCGATATTGTCAGGTCACTGCTGATTCCTTCACGACAGATTATGGTCCGGTGCTGGGTATATATTCGCTTTCACTTTGTAGTGAAACCTCCCCGAGGGTGTAACTATGTAAATGGGAGAGAATTCTAAGAAACAAAGTTCTATACTTATATATTTGGAGGAAGAAATACCGTAGAAGGTTTGCTTGAAGATAATTGGAAATGTTTGCAAAGAATTAGTCGGATATTAATTAGTGCAAATGTTCACTTATCCAACAGTGCCATGCAGTGATATGTAAAACGCACAATTCTCTGTATAGCATTTTGCTAAGACGACTACGGTCTAAATGGAATCACAGCGTGAGGCTATTATATCTCCGTGGATACTTGGTGTGGAAAATTATAAAAATTTAGGGATTCATAGTATGCAAAACACATCGAACCAAAATATATAATTTATTTGTACTTATGTACTTAAGCGATAAACTGCATATATGTTACGGTAAGAACATGAAGATCATCCATGTTTTTAAAATGTGAAGTGTGGTTATAGAAAAAGACATACTTAAATACCATTCATTTTTCATTTCAGATCTCTCGTGAATAAGCATAGGAAGTAGTCATGGGGGAACTGCCACCAATACGGCTCAACAAACCCAATGAGAGATTGAATCTCTCCACCAGATCAACAGAAAACGATGTTACGAGAGAGGAGGTAAAAAGAAGCAGACGACGGAATCGTTTGGTGCGTTCGGAGAGCGAGCCAGTACTTTTCCCGCCAATTGTGAAAACTGGAAAGGAACCAGCGACGTCTTTATCATCCTCTTTTGCGTATACGGGGCCTATGTCAAAAAGAGGCGGAAGGAGCCTGCTGGCAAGGCTCGAACGTATTCTCGCGGGCACGAGACCTGTACAAAAAGAGAGTGACTATCCACGGACTAATTTTCCTAGACCTACACGTAATAAACCTTTAAAGAGCCTCAAACGAACACAAAAACAAGAAAAAGTATCACAAAACAAAAAACTATATACTGGACGTAAAGTCGCTAAAGATCCCGCGTTCCAAAGACCGGAGGACTCGCTGGTCATTCGAGACAAAATCGCACAATTTCAAAAACATCACAAAGAAAATTATACAGAAAAGATTGATCGTCTCAGATCAGAGGTCGAGGCTGAAAAGATGTTGAATTCAAAAGAAAACACTGCAGAAAAGTATGACAGTGATCAAAAAGACAACATTCCTGCACAACGCCTGTCGTCTGCTAAAACATGGCGGACATGGAGGAACGTTAACCAATCGGATTTGTACGACGATGTCGAAAAATACATTCAAGAAAACAGTCTCATGCCTCCTGAAAAAGAAATCTGGATTAAAGACTGGATACGACAAGTCAGGATTAGTCTAGATGTGTGATAATGAAGACTGGATACGGCAGGTTAGGCTTAACCCGGGTCCACGGTACATAAAACACGCATATAGTCCTACACCCTTGGACTTTTTGATTATTCCGGTGTGTGGTATATGTTTAAAAACAGATTTGACACAGTCAACCACATGCCACATTATCAACCACATTGGATATACTGTAGAGACCTGGAGCTCTATTATAAATATGTAGTTATATGAGGAGCAGTTCACTTATGAAAAAAAATTACAAAAACCCATGTGTATTAATATGCATCCATATTTCACCAATATTTATACAGTCTCAAGGTGCACAGTTTCTTCACATGCCGACTTGTTTTTTTCTGTTTTTTCATCTATTCAGGAAAATAATCAATACACATTATTATATTATACCGACTGTGAAAATCGAATACGCCGCTATCACATATAACTTACGGGGCCCGTATACGGTGAGTAAAACCAGCATTTTTGGCTATATTCGTACGATGCCCGCAAGGAACCTGTACAATTTTCACGGGCGCCTGTTCAGATTTTACTCGAGCCGTACGGGCGCCGTGGTGCTGAGCTAGTTGCGCTCAATTCTCCCAGCGTTTTCAACTCACCGTAAGCCCGTAGCAAGACCGTATACATAGCCTTATGTAAGGGCCCTGTGTGATATGTGAAAATTCGAATGGCGAAACAGTGTCTTCATTTTGCCCAGAATCTGAGCTGTTGGATATATAAATACAGCCACGGTGGCATCTATTTCAAACACTGAATCTCAGTGCGCTGAAGCCAGCTTCTCTGATCGAGTCATTCAGAACGAGTCACTACAATCAGCAGTTTTTGGTTGCCGCGCTTATTGTAGAGGATTTGGTAACGGTCCTTTCCCTTTCTTATTCTTTGGTTTCATGTTGAACAAATGACTGTTATTTAAAAATCAGCTGTATACTTTATACCACCGGCCTGACACTACATGGTGTACTTGCTTTATGCATAGAACCCGCACGGTCAACTTACGGTTCCCTTCCCAACTAACCAAGATTCGGAGGTCACCTGGCGGTCAAGGTAGTGCTTATTAAGTGCCAAGTGCCAACAACGCGTGCATGGGGTGAATATAATAACACGGTGACCGTACGGTCTCCAAACCCCACGGCAAGCCGCCCGGTTGAAAAAAAGTAATTCGCTGAATGTTTATGTGAGCTATAGGCAATATCTAATGGCCATTGGGTATATTATATAATATATACTTATTAGAACACTGGGTAGGTTGAGTCTGGTAGAAAACGCAATCATATATCCTTACCCGGAGAACTGAAATTTCATACTAGGACAAATTCAGGTAGTATAACAGATGAATTTAAATCCTACCATACAAGAGAAATTTCCTCAGAAACTGTTGGGAGCACAATAAGACATCAGAAATGATTCAATCTTTTAGACAACTTATTTATAATCATCACCATTCATATTCATAATAAACTTAAAAAATTCCCCAGGCAAAAAAAATAATATTTGAATCAATTGTAAAGCACAACCAAGATCTTCACATGATCGTTAGGCCCATTGATTATAGTTCACATGTTCATCTCCATCAAAAATGTTCAAATTTGGCACAAGTCAGCTCTATGTCCATCTCTGTTACTACTCGTCTCCTTTGCGTCCCACGTTTATTTCGAGGGTGATGGTGAGGGCGAGGTCGTCCCCGGAGCATTCCTCCTGCTTCTACTTGGGCGATAGTGGTCTGTTTGCCACCACACTCTGTCCATATGTAGATTCCCAGAACTAAAGGCTGTTATCTGAGTACTTTCATTTTGTATTTCCGTGTTCTCATCAAACCGTAACTTTAAAAAATATCGAAAACACTCATGGGGGCTGCCATTTTGCATACACCCTAAAACCCAGATGTCACATGTCGGAATTAAGGATACACTGCTACTGCATGTGAATAAATTGTCATGAAATGTCCAGTGTTTGTTATTCACGCACAGGAATGCAGGTTATGTAATTGTTTATGAAAAAATGCCTTCTTGCCTTCATTTAATGTAAAATAAACAATCGTTATGATGTCCAGGCAATATCGCGATATTGTTAGGGTATTGAATATACATATATTATAAGTATATTTAAAAGTCACGAAAGCAATATATTATTGTATATAATGTAATTTTATATTTATTTAACAAACTATATGATCTCTATTTGTAGACACTTGTCATAAGCGGCCTTTGAAGACGACTATTTTATGCTCGAATTATCTTCTTTTTGTATGTATATTTCCTATTTGTAAATAAATATGTAAGAATATTGGTTTGCTTTGTGAATATATATGTGTCTGAATGTTTGATCATTCATTTTTCCCTTTATTTCCACTTTTAATTTTCCCCGCACCTTCTTTCTTTTTTTTCTTACTTTTATATTACATCTATATTCGAAAATGGGACATACGGGTAATTATGACCGACGACCTTTTTATTCACGACTTTGGTCTGTAAGTTTGTTCCTAAATTCTTTATGCCAGAGTGCGCACCAAAATAAAGTAATCGGGTCACACATGTGCATCATATTATAATTTGAGGAGTTGGGTGTACAGAAAAAGTGTTATTCCGATTTTAACATTTCGAATACATATTCACTTGCCACCCAATTTTTTCCGCAGATAGATTCTCGCCTGGAAATAGTCCTCGGAATACTCGCCCTAACGGGTTTTTGAGTTTCTCGAGATATATATATATATATATATATATATATATATATATATATATATATATATATATACTTCCTTTCCTATACATGACAGAGGTCGAACGGTCAAAATGATCAGTTACTATCCCTGCGATACCAAGAAGTGCAGACTCGAAACTCAAACAGCTACCGTCGGTTGATACAGCCACAATTGTTTAATCTGGTCTGGGGACGACATTTGACACGATCTGACCGACCTGCCACAAGTCTATGTGTTCTAATCCCTCCCAACTCTTGTTAATCTCTCGTACTAAGCTGGCATTAGACATTATACGTAAAGTTGATCGGGTGTATGCATACATGGAAGACACACTCGTGAAGTATAAAACGACTGTTGTTAGTGCTACCGCACGCTCTTAAAAGAAGCACTGACAAGTTGCTACACAGTACGTCTGCATAACCTGAACCACGCGACACGTGTATGTAAACTGTTCTTACAACATATACACATAGAGTGACCCTTTCTATAAAGTTTATACATGCTTTTTGTAAAAAATAATTAAAATAAGGCAGGCTCCTTGAGTGTGTTTTATGGGAATTATGCATGCTCAAGTTCCATCATCAGACCTAAAGAGCTGTTAAAAAGCTGTAAATTCATGTACCCTACACTACATTTCTAAGATACGGTCAAGAACATTGAGTGAGGTAATAAAGATGTAATACAGAAAAACTGTGAAATTTGTTAAATTTTATGACCGCGCCATTTATAGCATTACGTAAGGTGGAAGCGATTGGGCGTTAACAAATAACTCTTGAAAACGTGACATGTTGTGTTTTTCCAGTGTGGGAAATTATATAAAATCACTTTCACTGTGTTTCTTCATGGTGTATCGTTTTCACCTGTGCGTGTTGACGTGTCTGAAATAAATTTTTGCACTATCAATTGCTATACGAGCTAATGGATTTTCGAGTTTCTTTCCTGAGACAATTTGTCTCTTTGAGACAGGCACAGTTTTGTCCTTTTTTATGTTTATGGGCGTGTCAGTCGAAGTAGCCATCAAATTTCTAACTAAATAAACAGACTGAAAAGTGTAAACCACATTACATCCACGGCTTGGTCAACACTTCAAGTCTAGGCTCGAGTTGTCTATAGAGAGTATTAATATACAGTTGTCTAGAGGGTAGTAATATACAGTTGTCTAGAGGATATTAATATACAGTTGTCTAGAGGGTATTAATATACAGTTGTCTAGAGGATATTATTATACAGTTGTCTAGAGGGTATTAATATACAGTTGTCTAGAGGGTATTAATATACAGTTGTCTAGAGGATATTATTATACAGTTGTCTAGAGGGTATTAATATACAGTTGTCTAGAGGATATTAATATACAGTTGTCTAGATGGTAGTAATATACAGTTGTCTATAGAGGGTATTAATATACAGTTGTCTAGAGGATATTATTATACAGTTGTCTAGAGGGTATTAATATACAGTTGTCTAGAGGATATTAATATACAGTTGTCTAGAGGATATTAATATACAGTTGTCTAGAGGGTATTAATATACAGTTGTCTAGAGGATATTATTATACAGTTGTCTAGAGGGTATTAATATACAGTTGTCTAGAGGGTATTAATATACAGTTGTCTAGAGGATATTATTATACAGTTGTCTAGAGGGTATTAATATACAGTTGTCTAGAGGATATTATTATACAGTTGTCTGGAGGGTATTAATATACAGTTGTCTAGAGGGTATTAATATACAGTTGTCTAGAGGATATTATTATACAGTTGTCTAGAAGGTATTAATATACAGTTGTCTAGAGGATATTATTATACAGTTGTCTAGAGGATATTAATATACAGTTGTCTAGAGGATATTAATATACAGTTGTCTAGAGGGTATTAATATACAGTTGTCTAAAGGATATTAATATACAGTTGTCTAGAGGATATTTATATACAGTTGTCTAAAGGGTATAAATATACAGTTGTCTAGAGGGTATTAATATACAGTTGTCTAGAGGGTATTAATATACAGTTGTCTAGAGGGTATTAATATACAGTTGTCTAGAGGGTATTAATATACAGTTGTCTAGAGGGTATTAATATACAGTTGTCTAGAGGGTATTAATATACAGTTGTCTAGAGGGTATTAATAAACAGTCGTCTAGAGGGTATTAATATACAGTTGTCAAGAGGGTATTAATAAACAGTCGTCTAGAAGTATTAATAAACAGTTGTCTAGAGGGTACTAATATACAGTTGTCTAGAGGGTATTAATATACAGTTGTCTAGAGGTTATTAATATACAGTTGTCTAGAGGGTATTAATATACAGTTGTCTAGAGGGTATTAATAAACAGTCGTCTAGAGGGTATTAATATACAGTTGTCAAGAGGGTATTAATAAACAGTCGTCTAGAAGTATTAATAAACAGTTGTCTAGAGGGTACTAATATACAGTTGTCTAGAGGGTATTAATATACAGTTGTCTAGAGGTTATTAATATACAGTTGTCTAGAGGGTATTAATATAGTTGTCTAGAGGGTATTAATATACAGTTGTCTAGAGGGTATTAATATACAGTTGTCTAGAGGGTATTAATATACAGTTGTCTAGAGGATATTATTATACAGTTGTCTAGAGGATATTAATATACAGTTGTCTAGAGGGTATTAATAAACAGTTGTCTAGAGGGTATTAATATACAGTTGTCTAGAGGGTATTAATATACAGTTGTCTAGAGGGTATTAATATACAGTTGTCTAGAGGGTATTAATATACAGTTGTCTAGAGGGTATTAATATACAGTTGTCTAGAGGGTATTAATATACAGTTGTCTAGAGGGTATTAATAGACAGTAAGATCGTGTGATATATAAGGTAAACATAAATGCTATGCCCCACTCCTAACATCTGCCATTTATAAGCTTTCCTAAATCATATGATGCTACTTTCCTTATACTTGTCACAACTTGTGAGACATTGTTCCACCATACTAGCGACACCTATCGGCAAGAAGTTACACAGAATGCTTAGATTCAGGTTGTCCACAGAGAAAAGTTAATGGTCGTGGAAAGGTTGAATTGCGAGTTCGACAGAAATTAATCATTTGTAGCAACGACGTAAAGTTGCATTATTGTGAAACCACTTGACACAACTTATGAGATATACTATTCCACCATACTAGCGACACCTATCGGCAAGAAGTTACACAGAATGCTTACATTCAGGTTGTCCACAGAGAAAGGTTTATGGTCGTGGAAAGGGTGAATTGTGAGTTCGACATAAATTAATAATTTATAACAAATACTTCAGTTTGCACTGAAAAATTACATTGCAATAAAAATCGGAGAAATCACGGGTTCATAGCTTGTGAACGTTGTTTATTAAGTGAACAATTAAAATGTCCTCAATAATATGAGCTTACAAGAGAAGTCTTATTCCCATTCACTATACAATAACTATAATGGGTATAGTCACTGCCAATCTCCCTAATTATCGTTCACATCTCGCATATAAAAAATGTAGGTGGCACCACGAGTCTTATACAGCCAAATGTAAAACCAAAACATGTAAGGTATTCAAATTGCAACCAATTTACATTCGTTGTTTAGGATATCCTGTACAATGTACGGAATTTTTTAATATGAATATTGTAATTTAACAGCAACAGATGAGAATAAAGAACTCTTTTGACAGATTTTCTTTAATGTAATCACAAGTTAAAGGCACTGAAACGGGTATTGTCATAATTTTAGCGTTTTCTTGTAGAGAAATATTTGGCATCCATTTAATGTTAAAACTGTGTATGATAGTGAAAAAATTGAGAAATGCTAAAAAATAAATGTGGCATCATTTATGTTGATTTTTTTTGTAATAATTCTTCCAGATAATCGCGTTGGAAACATTTGATACTCAGTGTGCCCATGCAGTTTTCTTTTTTGACAAATCTGAAGACAGAATTTGACGGCAGGTGCGGGTACATTATGGGACGCAGTTGGTGACATCTGAATTGTCAAATGATTCTCGGTGCCGCTCATCAAAAAGTACACGTGCGGCATCCTGTCCTCCATCGTTGAGACATTAGCTGATTAAATAAAATAACAGGTTTGACAGGTTAGTTATTTCGGACAATAGAAAAATTATGAACAAAAGCCATGGCAACATGTCAGGGTAGATACTGCAAGAATGCGACATTACGTAATGAAAGTCCCAGGGCACTGTTCTCTTGGCAGACATATTAAACCATTTAGTAATATCCACAGGGATAACGTTGCTGGGGCTTTGGGGGAAAAAGGGGAAGAATATAAATAGACACATATTTTTACAGAGACAGATATTATTATAATCTGAACTATCGGGCAGAATCATAATGAACCAAGACGGTTTCATAGGTTCATTAACGACTGATTTAGCTGCGTTTTAGTCTTTGCAGAATCAGAGTAAACTACGTGTTTGCCCAGAAATGTCCAAGTATTAAAAAAATTGTAAGTGGCACCACCAGTCAGTTTTGCAAGATAAGGCCATCATAGATTTAAGGACCTGCAAAATTCTGGCCGATATGCAAAACAATTAATGCATAAATGTGATTTACGAATACATGATTGCAGGTGGCACAATCTGTCTTATGTATTACAAAGGAACCCAAAATGGATGGACATGCAAAATTTCAGGTCGTTTATTTAAATAACTGCTGAGATTTTCACACACATAATAAACACAGACCTACAGATGGACCCAGATGATACTGATTGTCGGTAGAAAATTTCAGGCTGATACATTTATCCACTCCTGAGATAAATGCATGAATGTATTGTATGAATACCTGTAGTAGGTATGCCAAATTTCTCCTAGGGGAAGTGCGTCAATAATTTCTACAAAAACGTGACGAAGGTAACAAAGTTGTCCAAGACTCCAGACAGATCTGTCCCAGGGTCTCAGAGGTGTTCTTTGAATCCTTAAATATGCAGCGTATTGTGGACATAATATAACTACAGCAATGCATACCTATAACCTCATATCAATATCTAGTAACAGTCAATATTTATTATTATCATATTTCATATATCACTGTCATATATATCTTGACATTTAGTTATTTTTTTTTAAAAATGTAAGGAGTAGAAGAATTCTCACGCCTGTGGTGAAATCACAGTATCTGCGAAACTTTCGACGGATGCAATGAGCGTGTTTCACAGCAAGCTTGGAGACAGTTTGATCGATAGCAACGCCGCCTGTTGCTACTCTGAAACATTAATCCCAGACGAAGATATATTGTTTGTCGGGGTAAGATGACGCCAGGGTTCTCCTTCCATGATGTATGGAAATTTTAAGTTTAAAATGAGTATAAAATGAGGCAAAATTGAAGCAAATTTAACACAGTGTTAATGATGTAATACATTCACAGAATATCAAATTATAGAAATTAGTTTCCCCAATTGCATGTATAAAGTGAACTAATGGCAATAATTTCTCGATATCAGTTTCGGTAACGAAATCACCCCTCTGGTCCCAAAAGTACCGGCCGACCCCCTATCTAAGATCCCACGAGATCCTGACTCGAATCCCCCATCAATGATGGCAATGTTATTTATTTTTCCACGTGTTTAAGTGTGACCACGAGTACTACATGGCTTTAAGGGATTAAGGTCCGAGGTCCCAATCATCGTCGAAGATGACAGTGTTATTTAATTTCTTTGCCAATTATTTAAGTGTGACCACTGCGGAGTTTACTTTTAAAGATCATGGCACGTTTTCAAAACCACCTCTTTCTGTAAGAATAAGTTAGTTCTGTCTAGACAGGGGCGGATCCAGGATTTAGGAAAAGGAGGGGCCCTACCTGGGAGGACCTAAAACCTATGAAAATGATAAAAACCTTAAAAAAGGTCCCCATGCAGGTCCGGAAAGTTGGGTAGGGTTGGAACCCTTAAAAAGATTACGGTGGCTGATAAGGGGAGGGGGGGGGGGGGGGTTCGAACCCCCTAGATTCCCCTTCTGGATTCGCTTCTGCTGGATCCTCCCGGAACGTGTATTATATTTTTAGCCAGCATGTCCCCAAAACACCAGTTAACTTTAATTAATAATCCACGAAAACAATTGTACATGTATGTATTTATAAATTATTTATATGACGAACTTTCGTGATACGTAATCCTTTGGTAAAGCAAATATCTATTTATACGTGTACGTATTACCAATAAATATTACCGAAAATGAATCTTGTATACATATTTATCATCGAACAGCCGTTACTTCATGATGTTAAACAATCTGCCAGTGACAAAAGTAAATGATATTTCACAGTTTTTAACTGCAGTATGACGAAGTTACAACATTACGAAGCGACGTGCGCCTCGTTAATGAAAGATGAAATGCTTGTGATTGATCAATTTGACTGAAATCTGAAAGGAAAATTAGTTTTAAATCGAATCAAAGGAAAGCGAGGAGCCCCGCCGATTATAGGATCGATATAACTGGAAATACAAAATTATTTTATCTTCGTGTATTTAAGATAAAGTGAAACTAAATGATTGGGACAGATATATTTATAAAATATCTAGATAGCATATCACATTAATTAGTTAATTTTTCTTTTTTTTTTTAGTTACATTTTTCAGAATACACCGAGTGTGAGAGACAGAATATATAAAAAATCTGTGGTATTTGTCATTATCTTTTTCTTTTCAAAGTGCCTAAATTTATGCTCTCTATACATACATGTCTTTGAACGGATGAATATTAGTTGGCGAGACCAGTCTATATTTGTGTGAGAAGAGACCAGTCAACCTCACTTTCATGGCGCCTGAAGCGACTCAGTTACGTCTACTAAGGAGAGAAGACTGAACAAAATCTATAATTATTTGTCATTTCACGACACTGCAAGTTCCGCAGTCCCACCGTAAGTATATGGAACATTATTTCATTCGGTTTAAGGAGTACGGTGAACTTGACACAGAAAATATAACGCTTTATTCCTTTATTTAAAGTGTTACACTGGTCACTGAGGGCATATAATAAAACTCGGAAATTCCCGGGAAATCTCGGAAATTAATAAATGATTATTAAATCTCGTTGTACTACTATAAAACGCGGGCTTCAGCCCAACATCCATAGGATATGCATGAAGTCATATTGCTGCTTGAATCTTAATTTTGCCACTTATTTTTATCTGCCACTTACACTCCTCCACTACAATGTCGACATAAATCCTAAACATCATAACGTCCGTCCGTATACACTTCTAGTCATAACCTCATTGAGACAGTGCATGAGTGATCCTACAGTCACTCTGAAGCCTGCATTCTGTATTGGCTCCAAACTCGGAAAAATGGCTGGAAAAGCAATAAAACACATGCGTAAGATTAATTCAATGATTCATTGAACAGAGAATGATTCAGTGTGACTATACTGCTGTTTTTAATTTGCTTGAAAAGAATAAAACTACTCTAAACCGACCTTATTGCATGTTGATCACCCTGTAAATTTCCTTTGTCCGCTACCTTGGAGTTATGGTATGTCGGAAAAAAAGTTTTATGTTAAGTCTTTGTTAAATTGTCACATTATGAGACAAATTGTACACATCTTAAAGTCCAGGAAGGTCCATGAAAAATTTCCGTTTGAACCCTGAAATTAGGTCTCTGTTACCCATATCCTCTGAGCTATTGGACACAGAAGTACCTACTGGAATAATTAAAAATTTAATGCGACAGCTTCAGATTCTGAACAACGAATGCATTGATCACCATGATATTTTGCATGCATATTTATCAAGGGGTGTTTCATCAGTTCCTGCAGACTAGTTGCGCCACCTGGATTTTTTCAAATTTTATGCATTTTTTTCTCTATTTTTGAGACCTTAATAGACATTGTTGTCCGTTAACAGGGCACAAATCATAACAATTGCACCTAGAATCTTATAACTTGACATCCAGGTTGGTCCATGTAAAATCTCCAAGCTATACTTCAGTTGAATGGGGATAACACCTACAAAATTTTGCATTCAGATGATAAAATTCCTTTTGTGAATATCTTCCTAGCCAGCTTAGCATCATGACCCATGGGTCACATGTTATTTATTAATATGTTGTCTAATTTATTTCAGAACTCGACACCTAAAATTATTTTAATAAGCTCAATCATATTTCATTAACCTGTTTTACCTGGATCTTCCATGACAATACATGGGGTACCAGCAGATGGTAATGCCCTTATTGTTCCTTAATTCTGCAAAGTCTTCTCAATAATATACTGCAGACATTACATGTACAAATATGCTAAAACAATAAAGACACTATATTTACCTGAAATTATCTGATTTACCTGGTTCTGTTAATAGATATGTGAAATTTATGATTGATTGGGTCATTAACATCTTGCTTGGCATCTCTGTTATAACTTGTTTAAAATTTCATAAAGATCCAACAAAAACTGATCAGGTTATCATTTATAAAATTAATTTACAGAGTGTCAAAATTCAAAGTGGGAGAAACCTAAAATCAATCTGAACAGTAAGGGGGGTGTTCTGTGGCAACCAAATACAAACAGGAAAGGGTTCAAGTGAAATATGCATGTTTGAAATGTACATGTGCAGCATTCCATCTTCCGGAGCGTGACTGAAATGTACTACGTCTCTGACATGATGTAACAAATCAACCAGTGCTTTGAAACCAGGAATAGCACACTGCCGGTAGCCAGGCTGGTAAAAGACTACCAGTGACCAATTTAATCTGGCTACCTTCATCTTAATTTTACTGTAACAACCCAAAGAAATGCTTTTCATATCAGGGTTTGAAAATAATCTTAAAAATGAAATAAATATAACGCAAATCTCACCAAAATTTACCTCCAAAACCTGGTATTTGCTTAACATTTGGTCATTCCTCATAATAATTTGCACTGAACACGGTCACACTAATAGGTAATAAATCCAACTTGTTTCAACATCAGAATTGTTATGGATACATACAGAATAAATAAATATTCAAGGGCAGCAGGTGGAAACAGAAAACATCATTATCTTTTTAAATTGTTGTACTGGAGTCCATGAATTCTAAATGTGCATACACTAATCCCAGTTTGAATCATGTAAGAATTTTTATGCCCCCGCCACAAAGTGGCCGGGGCATATAGTTTTACCCATGTCCGTCATTCCGTCATTCTGTCATTCTGTCCTTCCGTCATTCCGAAATGAAACAGTTGTACGGACTTTTTTTTTCGCAATGCTTGCAGATATTGGCCTGATTTTTGGTGTGTGGGCAGATACAGACCAGTTACAGATCGAGTTCGCGTTTCGTACTGGTTGACCTACTTTTGACCGTTTTACGGCTCCTAAACTTAGAAAATTTCATGAAAAATAGAAATATTCATGACAGATACACATGTACGGACTTTTTTTCGCAATGCCTGCAGATATTGGCCTGATTTTTGGTGTGTGAGCAGATATAGACCAGTTACAGATCGAGTTCGCGTTTCGTCCTGGTTTACCTACTTTTGACCGTTTTACGGCTCCTAAACTTAGAAAATTTCATGAAAAATAGAAATATTCATGACAGATACACATGTACGGACTTTTTTTCGCAATGCCTGCAGATATTGGCCTGATTTTTGGTGTGTGAGCAGATATAGACCAGTTACAGATCGAGTTCGCGTTTCGTCCTGGTTGACCTACTTTTGACCGTTTTACGGCTCCTAAACTTAGAAAATTTCATGAAAAATAGAAATTTTCATGACAAATACACATGTACGGACTTTTTTTTGCAATGCCTGCAGATATTGGCCTGATTTTTGGTGTGTGAGCAGATATAAACCAGTTACAGATCGAGTTCGCGTTTCGTCCTGGTTGACCTACTTTTGACCGTTTTACGGCTCCTAAACTTAGAAAATTTCATGAAAAATAGAAATATTCATGACAGATATGCCTGCAGATATTGGCCTGATTTTTGGTGTTTGAGCAGATATAGACCAATTACAGATCGAGTTTGAGTTTTGTCCTGGTTGACCTACTTTTGACCGTTTTACGGCTCCGAAACTTAGAAAATTTCATGAAAAATAAAATATTCATGACAGATACACATATACAGACTTTTTTTCGCAATGCCTGCAGATATTGGCCTGATTTTTGGTGTGTGAGCAGATATAAACCAGTTACAGATCGAGTTCGCGTTTCGTCCTGGTTGACCTACTTTTGACCGTTTTACGGCTCCTAAACTTAGAAAATTTCATGAAAGACAGAAATTTTTATGGAAAATGCACATGTATGGACTTTTTTTCACAATGCCTGCATATACTGGCATGATTTTTGGTGTGTTGCTTGATAATGACCCATTACAGATCGAGTTTGCATTTTGCCCTTGTTGACCTACTTTTGACCATATGACACCTCCTGAACTTAAAAATTTTTCCAAATTTTCCAAATGTTTCTAATTTGCCCAAGGCGGGGGCATTCGTGTCGTTCCGACACCTCTAGTTTTTATTTTTTTTATTTACATTATGTTTATACAGGGAAAACCAATCAGTTTAAATTAAACTGGTCTTACTTGGTGCCCTGTATCAGTACATATAAAACATACAATGACTAAACTATCAATACAATGCATAAAATAATACCATGACTAAAAATATAAACATGAACATATGGACTCAAATCATAAAAGCATATAAAGAGAGTTAAGAAAGTATATCAATATATACATCTATAGACAGAAGGAGTAAACTAAAATATCACATTAAATCAGTATATATATACATGCAAATATGCGAGGCGTACGAACCAATAATATTACAATAATCTCTAGCATTTATGGACCTGATCATTGTTAGATTCAGTTAAATACGTATGAAATTAATTTACAGTTGTTGTTTGATCTATGAAATGATAAAGAATGAGTGCTACATGTATAAATTGCAAATTTATGCAAAGAATAAATTAAATATACGCTCATCATGCTATATAAAGCTATAATTTACAGCTTGATTCAAGTAAAAAAATTCCAATTAAAACACAGAGGCAAGCACTCCTACCTGCCATCTTGCTTGTTTGCCTCACACTGGCAAAACGGTAAGTGACATTTTTTAGCTAAATTTTAAAAAGTTTACCATAAGTAAAAGAAAAAGTTGATCTCCAGACATCCGTACTAACACCAGTCCATCAATCAGTACACGTTCAACATAGGGATTAGGTATGAACAGAGTGATTATAGGCCCCTTGTGTAACACTTTATAATTCTTGTATGGAATGTTGATCGAACGTAATGCAATTAACGAAAATAGTTGATAAGCAGTGGTCTTATTTCTGTAAAAATTATTGTTCAATTTATGTGCTCTTAAACAGTTAATATGTACATATAAGCAACCCAGTCACTCAAACAAACATTTGCAACTGTTGTTGTGGTTATCTTCAATATGATTACATGGTATAGGTCAGTATAGCAGCCTAAAGCTTGGCTATTATGACCACCTCAAAGTTTGTGTTAGTGTTATGAAGGCAAGTTAAGAATGCAACCCTGGAGGTCAGACCCCTGTCATATGAAGCAGATTAAAAAAAGCTACACCAGAAGCACTCCGTAATTTATAATGAAACCAGCACCATACTTTGCAAAGAATATGATGGAAACAATTAAGTTTGTACCATTATCTGAGAAAACCTTCTGCCTTCCTTACAACATATTGACACATCTAGGTACATGTTTCTGCTTCAACATCATGTACAGTTCTGTGTAACGTATTTTGTTAGTTGTATCAAGATGGCTGCTGAACACGAAAGGCTGGAGGCTGATGTTCAGCGGATGAGGGAACTCCTGAAGCTTGAAGAGGAGGAAGAAGATGAAGATGCTGACAGGCTAACTATTCACATACAGACTGCACTTGATGACCCTCAGGAACAGTCAGGTAGAACCACACTGAGGACCATCCTCACATATTTGTTGAAGTTATTCAAGTTGCTGTTACAGTTCTTTTATTTTTCAATCTGAATTTTAGCTCAGCTGACTATAAGTCATCTGAGCTATAGTCATGGTCCTTTGTCCATTGTCCGTCTGGGTATCAAGGTGTCCATTTGTTACAGGAGCATATTTTGAAACTGTTGGACCTACAAATCCGAAATTCTACATACTGTTAGATGTCCCCAAGTTCTCCTACCAAACCAAAAACTGGGTCTATGCAATTTTGTACCACTGAGATATTAAGGAAAAACTTCAATTTTCCATTAAAATCCAGTTGTTACATTTCAAGAATGCCTATTATCAAAACCAGTGGTGTTGATATGTTCATATTTAACATAACTATTCCTCTATATGTTTCCTCTATGTTTTTCCTATAAACTTCCCAGAAATTAGGTCTATATTGCATAATTTGTAAGAGTATGGACCAAAATATAATGTATATGATAAAACCACCAAGAAAGATATTTATGCTTCTTACATGGTAACTGTTGAAGCTAGAGAGCCTTTTCAAGCATCCTTAGCTCATTTGGCCATATCTTTAAACCCCCCCCCCCCCCATTCCCTCCCTGTGAATGGTGGTTTTGTTAGTAAACTGTTGTGAGCTTTTCTGTATTAATGAGAATTTTCTCTGTTAAAGTTTATACGCCAGAGTAAGCCAACCGAAAATTTTCCCTTATTGGGCCTATTATTGCCCATCCCGCCTCATTCCCGTGTATCAAGGTCACACTTCCGTTTCCTGTAATCACATTTTTCGAAGGCGGAAGGAAGTGGACTGGGAGGGAGCGATGTTTGTAATACAGAAAAGCTCACAACAGTTTACTAACAAAACAACCATTCACAGGGAGGGAATGGGGGGGTTTTATTATGTAAACATAATTGTGAGCTGTTTCTGTATTAATGAGAAGAGAACAGATATACCTTGGGGAAGGAACACCTACCTGTAACGATAGAACGAGGAGAACCTCAGTGCTGGGATGGTGCAGAAGACGACGTTGTCGGTGGAACAGACGGAAAGGACGATGAAGGCCTGGAAAATTGGAGGATCTCACCCGCCGCTATCACAGGGCCCAGGGAGTAAAGGCCCGAAGCCTGGAGCTGAACAACTTTGAGATAAAGCGGGTGAATGGAGACGGGGACTTCCAGTAGCCCTTCTTGACCAGTTGATTCGGTGAGATCCCTGAGAAATGGCCCAATGAAGTAGAAAGAGCTCGAATGTCATGAGCCTTGATGTGAAGTTGTACGAAGGTGGATGGAGAAGCTGATTCATAGGCGGCGACAATAGTAGCTTTGAGCCACGCACTAATGGTGATAGGGCTAATCTCCTTATTGGAAGTGGTGACTTTTGTAGAAATAAACAACTTCTTGTGCCCCCCCCCCCCCCCGTAAAGAAATGAGTAGCTGTAAGAGAATTACGTAACGCACGAACCGGGCAATGGGTAGCCCCATAACGGTACCAACCATTAGGGAGGGCCGGAACGTGCCAAGCTGACGGAGGATCAGCAAAATATTGGTTCTTTCTAGAAAATCCGGAGGAAAATGTAGGGTGGCCAACGAACCGTCGGCCGCAATTTGTGTGAATTTCGAATCAGCCACGAAGGCATGAAGCTCAGAGCGGCGACCGGCAGAGGCAAGAGCGAGGAGGAAAACCGTTTTCCGAGATAAAGGGAGAAGATGGGCCGAACGTAGCGGCGCATAAGGGGTTCCCGTAGGTGACGTAAGACGACGGCCAGGTGCCAGGAAGGCGCAACAAACCGAGGACGAGACGCGCGGGCATGAACCCCTTTGAGAAAATCCGACACCAATGGATGATGAAGGACACGATCGTGACCCAGCGGACGGAGCACGGACAGCAGGGCGGCACGAAAGCCACGCAGAGACGGATAGAATAAATGTTTATCCTGCAGTAAGAACACACAAAAAAAAGTCCAAAACCGCCGCAAGCGACGGAGCTAAGGGGGAGAATCCGCGGGAAGACGCCCTCGGGAGTCAGAGATGCGGTCCGAAGAACGGCGGCGGGGAGCCGAGGCAAGGAGAGCCCTGATCCTTGAGGTGTCCGATGAGAGCACGCATGTGCATAGAGGACACGACCGAATTGGGCGAGGGGCTCGTGGAAACGACGGGAGAGCGAGCCAGAGCGGTAGAAGAAGCGGTGGCCGAGAGAGAAGCGAGCGCCACAGAGAAAATCAGGAAGCCGCCGGATGAAACGGTAGTCTGAGAAGGAGAGCCGTCTGGTCCGCGCGGGAACGGGGAAGGACACGGCGGATGAGATGAGGCGCCGGAAACGCAAAGAGAAACCGGTGAGACCGCACGGATGGCGTTGTGTCGGGGAGACGGTCGCGAGGGTGACGTAGACGCGTCTCAGTAGGTTCGAGAACGGGGGGGGGGGGGAAATCGAACAAATCGAATTCCAGCCGCCTCAGGCGAGCGAAAACACACCGAACAACCGGGAGCGGAAGGAGCACCGGTGGAGGAGGAGACGCAGGGCGACGGGATAGGGCGTCGGCGAGGATGTTGCTCCCGGAAGATGTGACACACGAACCGAAGCCCGAAGAGAGATGCAGAGATCGAACAAAAGGTAGGTCCCCTGCATGAGAGAGGGAGACCGAGTACCGCCCGGCCTGTTGATATATGCCACGACTGTGGTGTGGTCGGTCTGGACGAGAATGTGACGGCCGATCAAGCGGGGGGACCAGCAGGAGATCGCGCGACGGACCGCACGCAGTTCTAGGATAATGATATGGAGCAGACGGGCCGACAGGGACCATTTCCCTGAAGCGCGAAGATCGGCAAGATGGGCCCCCCAACGGAGGAGAGACGCATCGGTATAGATGGTGCAAGCGACATCCTGTGAAAAGGAACGCCACGCAGGAGAAAAGGAAGGTCCAGCCAGGGACGAAGGGACCTCCATGTGAGCAGAAACGGGAGGACCGTAGGACGAACCGAGGTTAAACGGAGAAGGCCGTGATGACGCAGGAGAGACTGAAACGGACGGAGATACAGTCAGCCGAACGAGATAAAAGACGCGGCCCAGTTGAGAGCGCCTTGGAGAGAAGCCGCCGGGCGAGAGTCGACACGGCGCAGCGTGACAAATGAACGAATCTTCCGGCGGAGCTTGAGAGCAAAATCGCGCGGGAGAGACGCCGCGCCGGACGCAAAATCAAGCGTGACACCCAGAAATTGCAAGGACTGGGTGGGAGGGAGCGGGAACCTCACGGTATAGACAAGAAAGCCAAGGGTCCTGAGGTATCGAGAACCGGGGACCGGTGCGCAGGAAGAGAGAGCGATCGGCCGCATGGAAAAGCCAAACATCAAGGAAAGGGAGTACAGACAGGCCCTGGGAGCAGAGGTAACGAGCGACCGTGTGGACGACTTCGCTATGATCAGCAGCGGAAAAGTCCAGGGCCCACAGTGATCCCGAACGGAAGGGCACATAATAAAGACACGTGACAATAAGCATCCGTAAGGTAGAAGGGAGAACGCCCAATCCCACTGACAGGAAAGGCGGAGAACCTCATGAAGATGGAACAGGTAAAGGGCGGCGAGTTAATGACCGAAAAGAGACGCATGAGAACAATAATCGGCGCCCCCGTCCGTGCGGTGTCGTAGCCAGCAAAAGACGAGAGGAAAATCCCCAAGTGGAAGGGGGACCTCGAGAATCACCCTCAGGTCGAGCAGAGACGGAATGGCCTCCGCCAACGTGAGACGTTTGATCTGATTGGTGTAAGGCTGAGGGTAGAACGGTTGCAGGGTGACTGGAGGATCGTGCAAAAAGTAAACGGAACCCGAACGGGATTGAGCTGAGAATTAAACGATGCGACGTTATGCTCGCCCAAGCGGGAAAATAGGGCGCTGAGACGAGCGCCAACCGGACTGAATGAGGCAATCCTGGGTCGAACCTCGGCGGGAGGAACGACCATGGAAGGCTGGGCACGACTGGTACGGCTGGATAGACGGGAAAGGGGGCCCGACGAGCCGAGGAGAGGGCCGTACAGGAAGGTCGCGACAGTGGAATGCGGGAAGACGGGCGCGGAGGAGGAGCGGCCGAACGGGAGCTGGCGGGCCAGACCAAACACACCAGTGCACGGGCTAAGATACGTAATGATGGAGACAGGCCGAGAGGCGCAGGAAAATACAATTTCTACAATACGCCAAGTAACCTGCAGGTGTTCAGCACAGCCACGGGCTGACGCGGGACAGATAGCATTGAGTGTGGCAGAACCGGGGAGAAGGCAAGGAGGGTAGTGTAAATCAGTAACCAACCCCGCCTCTGGACGGCCGAGCCCCTCTAAAACCGGCAGTGGACGGACGGTTATCGGGGCGGCGGTTGTACCAGCCCGGTCTCCAGACGTATGGGCACCTAAGGAACGGCCGGATGATCCGAAAAAGGGATCAAACAAGCAAACAGGACTCCCGGGACCCTCGGGAGGTCCAGAGGTTGCCTGGGGACCACGCCGTAGGAGACCAGGGCGGTACTGGGGCCCGGTCTAGATCCGACGCCATGGAAGAGCAAAAACGTGAGAGTTTACTCAAAATGGTATAAGCGGACTGGGGCCGAATGTGATGAAATAATAGGAAAGAGATTTAGTTTAATTTGGATGGGGAACGTAACACGGATGTGTTGCGTCCACCCATGGTAGGATCCCCCCCCCTGTAGGAACAACGGGACCAGATAAGGTCACCGTGTACGGGGAACCCCTACAACCGGGGAATGGGACCAGGCATGGAACATGGCCCATCTGTCAGACGACCATGGCTGACAAAAGAAGCAGGGATCTGCAGGGCCCCGGCAGATGTCATTGTGTGAACGGCAGGTGAAACAAGTGGGGTGAGAATCCCAAGTTGGGATTAATTAACCACAAGAAGAACAGTAAGGGGTCTCCATGGCGGGAAGGGAAAAAGAATCACTACTTACAATTCAGTTGGCAAACCCGACTGTACAAACCAAAACAGTGGACGAATCGCGCAGAGCGTGATCACACGTCCATCATGGCTGACGCCAGAAGAAAAATGTGATTACAGGAAACGGAAGTGTGATCTAGATACACGGGAACGAGGCGGGATGGGCGATAATAGGCCCAATAAGGGAAAATTTTCGGTTGGCTTACTCTGGCGTATTAACTTTAACAGAGAAAATTCTCATTATTACAGAAACAGCTCACAATTATGTTTACGTAATAAAACTGTTTTTAGAATAATTAATTTAATTTACACATTTTTCTACACCCATCTTATGACGAGAGTATTATGGTATACCCACTGTCCATCCATTAACTTTTAGTGACACCGCTATAACTTACCTGTGATGGATTTTCGCAACACTCGCCATAAGTACTTACCAACAGATTATTTCGCCCAGTTTGATTATGGGCAATGTCCACACATATTTAATTAGGTCACAGGTCACTAGGCTACTTTGTGGTGTTGCTGTGATAACTTATTGAGGATTTTGATGAAACTCATCAGAAATGTTAATCAATAAAATATCTCGCCAAACTTCAAATTTCAGCACTTTGGAGGTTCCGTGGCGACTTACAAAAATCCTATGGATTTACATGAAACTCATTATACATATTAACCAATAGTTCCTCACCTGAATTACATTCTCATCAAAATTCATGCATATTTAATGAGGTCAGAGGTCTCCAGATACACAACAGGCGTAACATGCACTTTTGCAGTGCTCTTTTGTTGATCAAATATATCCTTTGGTATAACTCTTTGGTTTAACCTTTTTTCCCCTATTGCATGGTTTAAAGGTTTCAGGTCACAATTTTCATATATTATAGAGTACAAATCAATATATACTTATTAGATTTATTTCATGCTCATTTGTAAATGTACAATTCTTATTTTTTTCAAATAAATTAAATGTGTATTATTATACAATAGCTCATCTCCACTTTCTTCCTTATTATATATTTTACAGGGTTTCATATATTCCTATTGGGTATTTTAAACACATTACTTTCACATAGTTGAAATACAGATAGTTTTACAAATATTTTATCATGAGAGGCTCCTGCATCTTTGATGTAGTCCAAAAAGTGCACATGTAGTATTTGTCTTGCATTCAAATATTTAGTATTTGATTGTCACAAAATAGCAGGGCCATTTCCTCTAAGCTTTTCAAATGCTAATATGTAAAAAAATAGAAATAAGTACATTTTGCATTTACTAAAATTTTATAGGTTCAGCTGAGCGCTGTGACCCATTGGTCCCTTGTTTTAAATAGTAAAAAGGCTCTGAGAAATATATATACTGCATGTACTGCTTATATTGTACTAGAATTGAAGAAAAAGACATAAAAATTCTATAAACTGTAGTCTTGTAATATATTGTGCTTATATTGTACTATCTGTAGAAGAATAAAAGACTAAAAAAAATCTATTATAAAAATCTGTTAACATATACTGCTTATATTGAAGAAGAGGAGGATGAAAATGATGTGGATGGTGCTGAAGATGGGGTTTATGTTCCAGAAGAAACAGTGGTCCAGCTACGTCAACCTCAGGTTATTCTTGTGAATATGTTGTCTTGCTTCTTTAAAAGATGCCCTTACAAGGCCATCGTAAATGGTGTTGAAGATCAGGGCAACTTTTGTTGTTGTAGTAAATCAGTATTTTTGTTGATTATTATTATTTAAGATGACATATTAATACATGTTCCTGTTAATCAGATTTAGGTAGAATATTGGTTCTTATTGTGTCACTGATATCTTTTCCTCTCCATTATCTCAAGGACTACCATCTCTCTTTCTCTCTCTCTTGATCTGACCTGTTTCTCTTTTTCTTTATCTTTGGAATTCTTCAAAGAGACAAACTTTTATTTTATAAAATTTAACTTTATGGGATAATTTTTCCTGACCAAATCATATACATATATTTAAAATTATACAAAATATTTGTATTCTGTTATGCTTATTCCCAGTATTTGATTAATTATCAATGACAATCAGACAGTAAATAAAGAAGGCTCTGCAGTCAAGGTGAATTATAAATCCTATGGCTAACACTGTAAATAAAACTGATCAATTGTTTTATACTGTATACATTTATAGGAACCCATAAGAGTTGGGGATGAGGATGAAGTTGATGAGGAGTCTGGGGAGTTCACCAGCTGGGATATTTGTCTGGCCCTGAACAGAGCGTATCAGGAAATAGTGGCAGACCACCTGGAACTGGTCAAGATGGCCATGGCTCACAACAAAGATAGACAGGTAGTGTGTGATTAGTGTGTTAGGTGTCATGTCTGAGGTTTAAAAATAAAACAGTAAATGCAGGGAAGAAATGTAAACTTTATAATGCTGGACTCACTCATTCTCCATCAGGTTAACTGTTGCATGGAGTGTCTTGGAGTGTTTGCATGGAGTCTGCTATCTGCATCAGAACCACATCACATGAATGTTAAAATGTGTTCTCCCCGTTCCATAAATATATTTAAAATTGGCAGCACTTTGTAATGATATTATGTGTGCAGCACCATTAATGTTTATCGATATAAGATGAATTACACCATTGCATATGTGCCTAGTTCTAACAGCAGGATGAAAATTTGACTAAGGTTTAGTCTATTATCACTGTTAGTGTTATTTGTACCTGAATTTAACCATTAGAAGCCAGGTAGGTAACCTAACAGCTTTTACCATCAGAAGCCAGGTAGGTTACCAGATAGGTTACCTAACAGCTTTAAACATTAGATCCAGGTAGGTTACCAGGTAGGTTACCTAACAGCTTTAACCATTAGAAGCCAGGTAGGTTACCTCACAGCTTTAACCATTAGATCCAGGTAGGTTACCAGGTAGGTTACCTAACAGCTTTAACCATTAGAAGCCAGGTAGGTTACCTCACAGCTTTAACCATCAGAAGCTAGGTAGGTTACCTCACAGCTTTAACCATCAGAAGCCAGGTAGGTTACCTCACAGCTCACCCACACTTTGCTGCAGACTCTTAGTGTCTTAGTTTCAAGAAACATTGTTATCAAAACTTATTTGTGGTGATGTTCATTTTTAGCTCAGCTGACTATAAGTCATCTGAGCTATAGTCATGGTCCATTGTCCGTCGTCCGTCCGTCTGTCTGTCCGTCCGTCTGTCTGTCTGTCCGTCTGGATGTCCGTCCGTAAGACTGGCACGTTTCGACACCGTTGGACCTACGAATCTGAATTTCGGCATACAGTTAGATGTCCCATAATCTCCTACCTTGCCAAAAATTGGGTCAATAGGACTTTGTTCCTTCGAGATATTAAGGAAAAACCTCAATTTTTTATTAGAAATCTATTTTCACACTTCAGGACTGCCTAATATCAAAACCACTCATCTGGTTTTCTTCATATTTACCATAAATATTCCTCTATATAGTTCCTATGTACATGCCAGATATTAAGTCAGTATTATATAATTTTAAAAAGTTATGGGCCAAAACATAATGGACTTTGTAAAAAAATCAGGAAGATATTTGGTCACTTAAGACCAAAAGTGTTAAAGTTAGGGACTTTTTTCCAGTAATACAACTTTAATTAATCAAAATTTAATTGTATACCAAAAATTAGATCAAAATTTGTTAAATTTTTTTAAATATTGGAAAAAATATAAAATTGGTACCTTAAATTTTGCCCAACTTTGGCCATGGCACGTTTTTTTCCTGTTAGTACTGTGGATTTAATTTTCACACCATGTATACATAAGGATTTAATCTGTTAAAATCTGAAATTTGAAAGTAAAAGCTGCAAAATTAGGCTAGTTATTGAATTTTTTTGGAAGCTCTTGTTGTATTCCCTTACATTGTCAAGCAGTCCACTTTGATGACTGTAGGTTATTCAGTGCACATCTCTATGCTCCCCAGGCTGTTGACATAATTTTAGATGTCCCCAAAATCTCCTACCATACCGAAAATTGGGTCATTAGGACTTTGTTCCTTCGAGATATTAAGGAAAAAAAACTCTGTTTTCCATAAAAAAGCCATTGTTACACTTCAAGGCTGCCTAATATCAAAACCACTGATCTGTTTTTGATCGTATTTAGTATTCACATTCTTTTATACATTTTCTATGAACATACCAAAAATTAGGTCAGTATTGGGTATTATTTTGAAGTTATGGGCCAGAACATAATGCAATTTTTTTAAAAATCAGGAAATATATTTACTCACCTAACATGAGAATTGCTGAACCTAGAGACTTTTTTTCAGGAATATAACTTTATTAAACAAGACTCAATTGTTTACCCAAAATTAGATCTGAATTTTGCAAATTTTTCAAGTTATTAGCATAAATAAAAAATCAATACCAACTTTGGCACTGTTGATTTAATTTTCCCAGCATATATGCATAAGGAATTAATCTTTTAAAATCTGAACTTTCAAAAGAAATTGATTGGAATGAATAGCTTTTATTCATGTTTTCATACACCATGTCAAATGTTGTTTACATCTAGCCAACCTAGTAGTACATCCTTCACTTGCATTATGTATTTTTCATGTATTATTGTACATGACACTATAATAAATAAACTCATTCATATGTAACCCACCCCAGGCAGCTTACCTTGGCCCAGCTTGACCACTACCAGCAGGCTTTCCCTCTGCCCTGCACTCATCCCCCCCCCCAGCTGGTGCATAAACTAGATGAATGTTATAATTTTTCTGTATTTTATTTTATTCTTGGACATGCTACATTTTAGATTTTGTATTGAACCACCAGGGTTTCAATGATTAAAGTGTACATTTAATTTTGTCCACAAAGTGGTGTATTGCTGTGAAAGTGTGGATGTTCATGAGATAAGTAATTCCTTACTTCAGAAGAGTAAAAACTTCACCAGGTGTGAAATCGACTATTAATTCCAGTAATTAATTAAAACTGGGATAGTAATTAGCACAATGATATTGTTTGTCCCTCATTCAACCAACAGTGTGTATACTTTATTTGAAAAGATGTTTTATTTTATCAAATTTACTTTTATTTTATTTTGGTGAATAAAATTAAGCATGTCCTGAAAACTCCAATGTGCAAAACTTTTTAATAGTGATTAAAGAAATATTCTTGTTGATGCCATGTTGTGGCATTATTTTCTTTTAAAATCAGTTTAAACATTTATGATTTAAAAATAATAAAATATATGTGTATGCATAATATGACCCAATGTTTTTTACTCTCTATATATAATGATTGCAACTTTTGCAACAATATTCTAATATTTTAACTTATATTTTCAGGTTTTTTAATTAAAAATTTATAAACCTGTAAATAAAAAAAAGATTCAGATAAAAACTTCTTAATGGAAAAAGTGGATCTGCTTAAAAAAATAGGATTATATATAAACCTAAATGCATTATTCTCTTGAAAGTGAAATAAAGGTATTAGTCCATTCTGTCCACTTGCCTGTCCATCTGTAAATTTTTGTATGCAACACAGTATCTCAAAACTTTTACTGTCTTTCTTCATGACAGTCTTGTCAGAGTATTAGTTTGCAGTCATATATTTAGAACTTTACTATAACCAAGTAGGAGGACCCCTTTCCTCTTAGCTTTTCATATTCTTATATAAATGAAAAACATTACAATTGTCCATAGGTACCTATGTACATGCCATAAATTATGTCAATATTATGTAATATGTAGACATAGTGGGCATCACAATAATGTACCTTGTCAAGACTAAAGAGATATTGTGTCATACAGTCACATATTCATAAATCACTTCAGCATAGTTAATCATAACATCATATCTGTCAAATTGAACGCTTGCAGACTACCATACACTTTAGATCCTTCAACAAATAGCCTTATCATCATTCTACTACTGCTTATTACTGCTGTCATTGCATTCATATTTGCTCAAATATATCACAATTTTCAACCCCTCCTAAATAAATAAAAAATAAACCACTTTATTTGACTCTATTAATCCATCAGTCAGGTAATTTCATTTATCATTTACTCACATATTACATTACATTCCTTTATTATAGCCAAACATGAACATGATATTCATAAGCTTTATCGACTTGATATAGTATCACAGTGGAGAAACATTTATAGTCCAATCACGATCAGCTGAGCGCCGTGACCCATGGGTCCCTTGTTCTTAGTGCACCACATGGGGAAACTGTTAGCTTCACAGCAATTAAGGTCAAAGATGTATGTTGGGGAAGTTTCTACCCATGTGCATACACAGGTTTCACCTAATTTAAGTTGCCTTAGCTCTAGTGGACAGAACTGACATATGGTACAACCATTGAGATGCTATTTCTGTACGTGTGGATCAATATGTTTCCAAATTTCTTTGCTTACATAACAAACATCAAAGTTTTCTTTTCTTATTATCCAGAACTTTGCAGGTATTACACTGTCTTCAAGTGCTTTCTGGTTAACCTGATTTGTTTTTGTTTCTTTCAGCTCCAGCTCAACCAGAAGATTGAGGAAGAGAGACAGGGAAGGATAAATGATATTTCTAAGAGGAAACCATTTTCAGTGTATGCCATGCCATTCTTCAAGGATGTAAACAATATGGTACGATCAGTGTTCACATGTGACTTGCAAACTGGTATTATTTTGACTTCCTTCATGATAACTGGCCTTTGTTAAATAACTTGAGGACAAATTATGCTGGCATGCTATAATATATAACAGTCACATATTATAATATATCACAGCCACATAATGATATGTTCTTGATTTGAAAGCAAAGCCTGGAAAATGGCAGGTGGTCAAAGTCAAGTAACCCAGTAGGACAAAGCCTAAAGCAGAATATCCCTTCCTGTGTATGTTACCAAGCAGTATGTGTTACCAGCAAGTTGTTTCTTACAATTAACTTAATTCTTTTTTTATTCCTGACTGCATGTGTTTATGTTATAAGTTATTTGAATTTTAAAACTTGTACATTTTATTTAATTTTAGTTATAAAATGAAGATATTAAAATATTAGAAAAAAATTATCATCATAATTATAAATCTGTTCTTATTTATTAATTGTTATTAAAATTAATGGTAAGAAAATATCACATCATCAATATTTCCATTTCAGAACCCACCTCCTAACTCAGAAACACAGGCTCGTAAGAAACTGATTCCAATCTGCCAACTCTGTCAGAATGCAAGATCATGTAAGTTCCTCCTTTGTAAAAAATAAAATATCAGGTGTATTAAGGAATACTTGTTTTATGTATCAGCCTATATAACAGAGCATTCATCAATAGTATTTTTGACCATAGGATTTCAACATGATACAGAGTATATTTATTATTAAGTGAATCTTGGAAATTTTCATATTTACCTTCTGTGTAGTGAGAACTTGTTTAAAAAAAGAGTACTTGATGGTTAAACAATTAAGAAAGCAATTATTCAAGATTTAAGATGACCTGGGAGAGGATCAGCTGTGCTGCAGTTAAGAAAAAAATATGTTGTCTTTTGTTACTGGCTTCATCCCTGTTATACTGTTTAACAGGGTCAGCAAAAGAAAAGACCAAACTGAAGGATGCAGTGAGAGAGGAAACACTGAAGCAAGCACTAAGGAGTGACATGAATATGTATGTGACCTTTGACTAAGTCATTAGTTAATGATTGATTGAATATATCATAACTGACCTGTATTATTTCTGAGTTGCACAGACCTACAAATTTTAGTTTCAATCAAATTCAAGTGTGTGTGTGTGTGTGTGTGCAGCTTACTATAAGACCTTATGTGACATATAACACACCTTATCCATTAATTCCAGGTGACACATACAAAACCAGAAGAAAAAGCTACTGAAAGTCAATCCTTTTTTTATGCCCAAAAATGATATTTTGTACTAATGTAGCAGACACAATACCGATGAAGAGAAGTACCCACAGCAGTTGGTAAACATTCTGAGACTGAATTGAAAAAAAAATGATGAATTAATTTGTTCTCCATAAAAGAAATTGATTGCAGTCAGTAACAGGAGTAAGCCACATGTGGAGATACCGGTTTGTTTGTGTATGTATGTACGTGTGTGTTTGAAAAACATCTCTTCTTGAAACAGATAAAATTAGTTATGTATTTCACAGTTCACTTAACATGAAATGCATTATGCCAAACATTTATATCAATGAAATGTTATATTCATTATTTTAGGGAAGTATAGATGTATGAATTTTTTTTTCCCTGATGTTGTAAAGCTTTGGTGAAATCTTGGTCCGTGCACCCACTTGACCATGTTATGATTCCTCCTTGAACATAATAATGCTGAGGTGCATGAATAGACTGATATTGTCAGTGACAAGTTTAACCTTGGTGTTTTTGAATGGAGAATGTAGCCATGGCAATGACCTATGATGTGAAGACCCAATCTTATTCTTTACAGGAAGGAGATTCAGCAACAGAAGCTGAGAATGGCTACTGAAAAAGAAAGTGTTCAAATCAAACAAACAATCGAGGAGCTGGAAGCTAACATTAGAGGCATCAAGTGGGTATAAAGTATATATATATATATATATATATATATATATATATATACATATTTATATATATATATATATATATATATATATATATATATATATATATATATACATATTTATATATATATATATATATATATTTATTTATTTATTTATTTATTTATATATGTATACAAAATGTGAAACCTCATTGTGTTAAAGGGACTTAAAATAAAGCTTTGAATTTTCCAAGTTTTGACACCATTGGGCTTTATTTGGTAAATAATTTATTTATCTTTGAACTTCAAGGATAGTTTGAATTTAATGTGTGTGTAAATATATATGTGTATGTATGTATGTATACATTTAATTGTTCTTTTAATGCATTAGTAATACATTATTACTAAGAAAAAGAAGAGCAGCTACCACTTGAAATTTTCAGACCTGTTTTGTAAATTTAAATGAACACATGAAAATTATTTCTGTACAACAGGCAGTATATCTTAAACATCAGAATGTGTATCAGTGCTATGGTTATGGTCAAGGAAAGTTCTGTAAACATCTCATATACAGGTCAAACTTACTGGGAAATACTGCCTGGTAAATAAGTGTGAGAAGTGTAATTTGTGTAACTGAATGTATGTATTCCCTGCAATTATTAAAAGGGTTAACATGTAAAATCATGAAAAAGATTAGCACAATCATTTCTGGATGTTCAGTTCTGGTATTCTCTTTGTTCTCCTCAGACGTAAAAAGGATGAGGAGCTGTTTGGAAATCCATCTGACGGAGATAAGCTGGACTGGATGAAGATCTCTCTCAAAGCAGTAAGTTTGACAACACTTCCCTTCATGACACTTCCTTGTTAACCTACATATTTGAATTCTGTATAATTTAGATCATTTACCTGACAGGGCCCATGTTAAGTTTATTGCCTCCGCCAAAAGAGTATGCTTCATCCCCATTCATGTGTGTGATTTTTGGTGTGGATCAGGCACATGATCGGGACTCAGAAGTGTCATCAAGGAATTTTCACAAATGTACAGTCAATGATGCACGAATGAACCTGGGAATATTGGACGAATAAGTGAATGCAAACACGGTTTAGGGAGCATCCCACAATAGGGACCCCCCATTTGGCAGAGGCTTGCATTCCTTGGAATGTAGATTCCTAGTTCATGCTGTAGCCATGTCATTAGCCAGTCACATAGTTGCAGCTTATCTTGCATTACGATATTGTAAAAATCACATGAGATAATCTATCGGGAATGAGCGTTTTCCCCAGGGAGCTTCAGAATACATGAATTCCATTGAAGCCTGATTGTGCCAAACCAGGGCCATTTTCTGTAGAGCCATGAGCTTGCTATTACTAGATTGTTAACTTGAAAGTCCAGTCTTCAGTATGACTGCTGGGACAACTCAAAAGTAGGCCCTATTGATCCAAATTTAATGCCTTAGTAGAATCATGTTCTCACGGCTAATATGTTGCCCAGTATGAGATACATGTCATACTTACAAAGATTTTAATCCTTCAGATGGTTTGTCCAACTTGCCAGGTTCTGTGTATGAATGGAAATACCTCAACCAGCAGTACGTTCAGTATTCTGTTGCCATGTCCTGATGGCCATATTAGTGTATGTAACAATGCCACGTAGATATATCCAGTGAAACACCCAAATTGTGCTGACAGAATGTACTACAACTGTTTGCTATATTCATATCCATGTCTGTATGGCTGTAGCCTTCGTATTCTGGGGGAGACAATACCTGAGACGTAGTCCTCATGGTAGATAAACCTTGAACTAGGGAAACAGAACTCTAATGATGACCATCAACACCTGTATAAATGTTGTAAACCTGTATTTTCAGTTTGATGCCAAGCACACGCCCAACAACTGCTCACAAATCTGGCGCAACTTCGTACATCCATTGATCAACTGTAAACGCTGGACTGAAGCTGAGGACAGGGAACTGCAAGAGCTGGCATTGAAACACAATGACTGTAACTGGCCGTTAATCGCTCAGGAACTCGGGGTGTGTGTGAAATAAACTCCCAACAGTTGTCAGCATATTATAGTTAGCACAGATATGTGGCCTGATTCTGTCATCTTGATCAGAAGTTTAAAAATCTTTAAAACTTGTAGATGCCAGTAAGCTTGCCTGAATTAATTATGCAACACCCTTACTACTTGTCAGTGCAGGCTTTAGACAATTCTTTGGAATAGTTGCTATATGATCAATCAAGAGAACATGTGACACATATCTGATTTTGCAGTGTGCTGTTCTACAGGTACAGTACTGGTGTACTGATACACGTGACTAAATTTAAAGTTCCAGGACAGTCATTTGTAATGCCAAACCAACTGAAAGTTTATGCCCATAATCGCCTTGGTGAAACAAATATTATTGTTTTAAATATTTACAGAAAAAACCTTGTTGGGTTTCTGATGGGTTCAAATGTATTGATATATATTTTATTTTAATTATTTATTTTCAGACTGGAAGATCAGCATTTCAGTGTCTACAGAGATACAACACCAAATTTTTTAACAAACAAAATCAAGAGTAAGTAACAATTCCATACTGATATCATCTAGTGGGGGTCATTGCCTTATGTCCTTTAATGCAGACTTAATTCTATGCTTATTTGAATTTGGACTGAGCTGGTGCAGCATCCAAAGCATGAATATGCATGTTGTGCTGCTGCATCTTCTTGCCAATATCATTGTGACATCAAATACTATATGCAAATGAGCCTCAAGTGAGGTCATATTAAGCAACAGTACCAGATTATATATATGCCATTGTACATAGTTAGAAGAAGAGAAGACAGGAGGTGCCCTCTTTTGTTGATATCATGTGTCAGACTGACAAAACCAATTGTACCTGCTCCCTTATTCACCGCTTGGATGTTCCAGATCAGCAGATATTGCAGGTATCAGCTGATTAGCTATTGACAAGTGATACCTGATCGGTTGACATCAAGAAGTACACACATGATTATTAATGATATCAATATGCTATTGAAGCCATGCATGGTTCATGTTCAGGGCAGTCGTTTTGACATTTTTGTGTTTATTTGCAGCAAGTGGTCTGTTGAAGAGGACCAGCTACTGAAGGAGATAGTGGAATCCTGCATGGTCGGGTGCTTCATTCCATGGTTGCAAGGTCAGGAAACTTAAGTAAACAGTATTAAAGGCACCTTTGCTAGCAGGTGGTAATCTTAGAAAAAGTGGATATTGTTATGGGCTCATAAAATATCCATTCTCTGTCTGCAACATATAACACATCTGCAACTTTCTATATATTCCAGACAGGTGCACACAAATCAAAATCTTTATGACCATACCAATGCAAGAACATGTTAAAAACAATACTGTCATATAGAGATTCCAACAGTTTATTTACAATATGTACATTAAAAAATGGTAAGAATTGCTAACTCTATAACTAAAATCAACTCTTTGGAATAGCCAAACTGAAAAAGGTTAAAAAAATGAATACTTAGTTTTAAATGTTGCTCAATGATATCTCAAGTTGTCTTAAATTTACCTAACAATTAGCCTGTCCAGGATGTGATGCAGAAATATAATTTCCATCTGAGTTTTCTGACACTGGCTACAATAAATTGTAGTCTGTTTACAGTGAAATGTACCCAGTATAATGGTTACTGCCACCTTGTATGGGAAACATATAAGAGGGATATGTAAAATAAATTCAAAATACAGGGTTCCACGCCCTGATAAAGTCATGAATTTCAAAATTTTATAATTCAGTTTTTAAGTTTTTTTTAAATTCTGAAAGAGTAATGAAGAAGTCCTGAAATTGTATGTGTAGGCTGTCAAAAATTGTGTCTCACCTTTGCTGTCCTTCAACTGGTTAATGAGTAATGGTTAAATGTTTATTGGCAGCAAGTTTCACTGATCAAGAAGTTTTGTTTGAGTTCAGAAAGAAAGTCACAAAAATCTGATCTTATGGAAGTGTAGGAACCCTGAAATATGCTTCAGTACCCACTATCGCTAATTTAAGCCAAGTTTAACTTGTCAACTGACCAGTAGTATAAACCATGGCTAGGTCATATGTGTTATCCTTATTAAGACACATATGCCTCGTTATGTCTGTCAGTGACTTCAGGTTTTCTAATTGCCCAGCCGATCTCTAGTGTGTAAGTGTGGCAGTGATCTTGTATTTGTCAGGCTTTCTGCTAACTTACAGTCCCCTCTGTTTTAACCTGCAGTTGCTGCCATTATGGAAGGAAGAACTGCCACAGAGTGCCAGCGGAGGTGGGAGTTATTACAGCTAACAGGTAGCAAGGCCAAATTCACAGAAGAAGAGGACAAGGTGAGCTAAGTGTGAATATGACTCCTTAGCAAAACCAGACACACAACCTAGATATATCTGTAAGATGTATAAAATGCTAATATTGCAAGTTCATAATGCTTCAGCATAGTACCACTGGAATAAAGCTGATTGATTTATCTCTTGATTCATTCAGTGACAGTTCCTCATCTGCATTATTGAAATGAAATTAAAATGTAGGTGTGATACTTTTATGGAAATACTAAGGGAAATTTGTTGACATTTTCATAATTGATAGGTCCTCCATTGTTTATACTTTATTGCCCAGAGGGCCTCTAAATAACAGCCAGAATGACCCCCCCCCCCCTTCAATATGGCTAGAATTTCTCAGGTTATAAATGTGGCATATTTATTTCCACCTCTGTAGATTGCCAACTTTGTAAATATAGAACAAACGCTGAGTAAGATGTTTCCCATAATTTAAATATATAAGTATCATTATTTGTCTGAAGTCTCAAATTAATCTTTAAAAAATAAGGATTATAGTTTTCCCGAACTCCAAACCTACCAGGTTTCTTTTCCTTTTCATGATCCTATGTGAAAAAAATTGGCTCTGCATCATTTATCACAGAATATGATTATACTTGTCACAGGACCAACTCTGATGTTATGAAATCCGTGAGTTTTACCATGAAGTGTGTGTGGATGTGTTTGTATGGGTCACTTTACAAGTTTTAAATGTGCTTTATTTTTGTAGATGCTCGTGAAAGTATTAGAATACTACCCGTCTATGAACTGGGACCCTATAGCAGTGTTCCTTCCTGACAGAACATCTGTACAATGTCGTGAAAGGTATTACTGAAACAATTAACCATCTGTACATTATGAACCATTATATATACACCTTTGTGTTTTGTATGCTGAAAAATGCATATGAATCTAGGGTGTCTTTGTCACGCACAAGCTTTTGTTATCAACTTTTCATCCATTAATTGATACATACATGGGGGAAGTTCACTATCTTTAAAAACTGGTTCATGCTAGAACCCCATTGCTGAAATAGTGTCCTTGCTTGGAGTCATAGACTTGTCTCTTATTGAATCTGTGAGTTTAGAAAAACCTGTACATCAATATCTGACATGACTGAGTCTGAGGGTGGAAAATGCTTTGAAAGCAACAGGAGAAATCTTGTCTTTGTCAGTCTTTTTATGTGGCGAGGTATCAGATATGATAATATATTTATGATCTAGAAACTAGTTGTTTAATTTTACCAGCTTTACTTGGATGGAGCCAGACATAATCATGGTTTTGAGTATTGTATATTTTTTCTTTAGGTACCTGAATTCTTTAGACAAGAACATTCAGTTCGGAGGGTGGACATTTGCCGAGGATGTAGCTCTGCTGCAGCTGGTTGAGAAGTATGGAGTAGGTAAGGGAGTGCTGTCAGACAGAAACACTATCAGCAAGGCAGTGCTTCATTTCTGTCACAGCCCCCTTGATTCAAAACATGCATTTGTATCAGCATTTGTATCAGCATTTGTATCAGCGTTTGTATCAGCATTTGTATCAGCGTTTGTATCAGCGTTTGTATCAGCATTTGTTTGTCTTAGAAACATGTATGAAACAGTCTCAGGTTCCGCAGGTATTTACAGATTGCTTCCATGCTTCATAAATCTTTTCAAATTTTAGTTGATCTAGATGTTGTTTTATTCCATTATTAGGAAGATGTTGAAGCTTGAAAAAGAAATACAGTAAAGAATATATATAGTTGTACTCATCTTAAGTTCATAAAATGGAAGTAACTGATACAATTTTCAGTTGGCTTGCAGAGAATTAAAGCCTGTGAAATAAACATCTATATAAACAGAGCATTGACAAAAATGTCACTTAGGCAGCCATAGCAGCTAGTGTTATCTGGGTCTGTTACCAAGGTGAGATGCAATTTTTGTTATAGGGAAGTGGATGAAAGTTAGCTATGAGTTGCCTGGCCGCACTGACAATATGGTTCTACAGCGCTACCGTCGACTGATGAAGTTCAAAGAGAAGAGCAAAGTGGACATGACTCAAATTACCGTGGGTAGATCCAGGAATATTAACATAGGCAGATTGTCTTAATGTGTAATAAAAAGGGATTGGCAATTTTAATGGAAATAAGCAGTAAATAAATACTTTTGTGTCATTTATTGGCTGTCAAAATTTTAAAAATTATAAATAGTAATAGGATTAGATTAAGAGATTAATATCTATTACTTTACTAAGATATTGGGACTGATAGCAAGTCAGCATTAGCACTACTAAGGTAGTTTTTTTAGATAATGTATGTTAAGGGTATTCAAAGATTTCTCACCCTGTCATAGATACCTGTATTTAGAAAAGTATTTACGGGAAATTTGCGTGAAGGATTCTTAAGATGAAGCATGTAAAAGAGTGTAATGGATTGATGGATGAACAGAAAACCTGATTTCTATAGTGCACATGCCTGAAGTCAGAGTCTAAATAAATGATAAAAATGGTCTCTTATCTAGTTAACATGAAAGATGACTTGTGATGTTTGTTATATTTGCTCAAAATCTTGTCTTATTGTTTATTACACCATCCAGTATGTCAAGTTATATAGTAAGTGGGCAAGGAGAGATCACCCAACCTACATTGTCATATGGCTAAAATTTCCATTCAGTAGCCCATACAACTAATCATTACTAACTACCCCTTAAAAAAACTTTAATGAAACTTTTTCCTACAACATGAACCCTGCACATATGTTTCTTCCCAGGTTACTTGTACTCACCTTTCAATGCCCGTCACCAAGCTGTATGCTGGCACAGCCACCACACAGGACACGGCTTGTGACATCATTGTACTTGATCTCATGAAATTGCGTTTCACTTGTGACTTTATGGTCTCATCTACTGTGAATGAACTATGCAGTAAAATTCATTAAATGCCCATCCTTTGTGCAGGTTTTACACCAAAACTCTAATCCCTAATTATAAAACCAATCTATATGTCATATTTCATTAAATCCATGAAATTATTCTTCAGATATTTCGCTCACTCTCACAGAATCAATTAAAAACCCTCTAAATGCCTGTCTGAGGTTATTTTGACACATTTTACACACCTACATTTTGCACACTTTAGCCCTATCTCATATGAAATCCATGAAATTTATCATCAGACATTTTGCAGACACGCACAAACAATAACCCCTGCTCTATGTAGATTTAATAGCCCTAAGGCTTAGAAATTATATGGGTCATTCACTTGTGCATTTCATCTTGTAGAAAGAAGCCCTGGATTTGATCAGCTGTGGCAGTAGTTTGCAGACCCTAAATGAGGTGGACAAGAAAGCGGAGAAGCTGAGACAGCATGAGAAGGACATGAAGGCCCGCCTCAATAACAAGCAGATGCTGCTGGCCATGACACCTGGTGACAGCCGACCTAAACTTATACCACAGGCTATACCAAAGAAGCTGAAAATGAAACCCGACACAACTGTGAATCCAGCCAAGGTGAGGTGTTGTGACTGATTTACAAACTACCTTTTTAAGATGCTGGGATAGGACATTAAGATGCTGATGAAAGATATTAAGATGCTAGGATAGGACATTGAGATGATGGGGAAGGACATAAAGATGCTGGGGTAGGACATTAAGATGCTGGGTTAGGACAATTAGATGCTGGTGTAGGACTTTGAGATACTGGGGTAGGACTTTGAGATGCTGGGGTAGGGCATTAAGATGCTGGGGTAGGACATTGAGATGCTGGGTTAGGACAATTAGATGCTGGTGTAGGACTTTGAGATACTGGGGTAGGACTTTGAGATGCTGGGGTAGGGCATTAAGATGCTGGGGTAGGACATTAAGATGCTGGGGTAGGACATTAAGATACTGGGGTAGGGCATTAAGATGCTGGGGTAGGACATTAAGATACTGGGGTAGGACATTAAGATACTGGGGTAGGACATTAAGATGCTGGGGTAGGAAATTTAGATGCTTGGGAAGGACATTAAGATACTGGGGTAGGACATTAAGATACTGGAGTAGGACATTAAGATGCTAAGGTAGGACATTAAGATGCTGGGGTAGGACTTTGAGATACTGGGGTAGGACTTTAAGATGCTGGGGTAGGGTTAAGATGCTGGGGTAGGACATTAAGATACTGGGGTAGGACATTAAGATGCTGGAGTTGGACATTAAGATACTGGGGTAGGACATTGAGATGCTAGTTAGGACATTGAGATGCAGGGTTAGGACATTAAGATGCTTGGGTAGGACATTAAGATACTGGGGTAGGACATTAAGATACTGGAGTAGGACATTAAGATGCTAAGGTAGGACATTACGATACTGGGGTAGGTCATTTAGGTGCTTGGGTAGGACATTGTGATGCTTGGGTAGGACATTAAGATGCTTGGTCAAGACATTGACATGCTGGGATAGGACATTAAGATACTGGGGTAGGACATTGAGATACTGGGGTAGGACATTAAGATGCTGGGGTAGGACTTTGAAAATACTGGGGTAGGACATTAAGATACTGGGGTAGGACATTAAGATGCTGGGGTAGGACTTTTAGATACTGGGGTTGGACATTAAGATGCTGGGGTAGGACATTAAGATGCTGGAGTTGGACATTAAGATACTGGGGTAGGACATTGAGATGTTGGGGTAGGACATTAAGGATGCTGGGGTAGGACATTAAGATACTTGGGTAGGACATTGAGATGAAGGTTAGGACATTAAGATGCTATGGTAGGACATTAAGATACTGGGGTAGGACATTGAGATGCTGGGTAAGGACACCTAAACTTATACCACAGGCTATACCAAAGAAGCTGAAAATGAAACCCGACACAACTGTGAATCCAGCCAAGGTGAGGTGTTGTGACTGATTGACAAACTACCTTTTTAAGATGCTGGGAAAGGACATTAAGATGCTGAGGAAGGACATTAAGATGCTAGGATAGGACATTGAGATGCTGGGAAAGGACATTAAGATGCTGGGGTAGGACATTGAGATGCTGGGTTAGGACAATTCACAGGTGCTTGAATCGCTATTTGTGTTGATCTTGGTTTAAATAGTGTTCAATTTACCTTAACAACAATCCCCTACCGTTTAATGAGCTTTAAACCATGTTATATCGTTTGCCGGTACTTGTTTATATAATAGATACACAAGGCCGGCATCTAAGTCTGCGGACGAGTCTGTATCCATTAAGCGACGAACAGACAGATTTATCCCAGATTACTATTTCCATCATTATCAACCTATCAGGTGTTAGGTTCCTGCGGGGAATCCTTCCTGCTGACCAAGATACATGGGGATTTCCTTGTTTGGGGTAACAGCTGCTTAATGGATGCAGACTAGTTACAAATAAGAGCTCATTACACGTGGTACACTGTGTGTATTGGAATTGTTGATGCTTTTATAGAAAAGAGAACTGGCCATTTAACCACTGTAAGTTTCTTCCCTCGAAAATCTTTGAAATATTTGGGAATTTCAATTGATTTCTTGTATTATTGCCTACCCGTCGGCAGACTTAGATGCCGGCCTTGTGTATCTATTATATAAACAAGTACTGACAAACGATATAACATGGTTTAAAGCTCATTAAACGGTAGGGGATTGTTGTTTAGGTAAATTGAACACTATTTAAACCAAGATCAACACAAATAGCGATTCAAGCGCCTGTGGACAATTAGATGCTGGTGTAGGACTTTGAGATACTGGGGTAGGACTTTGAGATGCTGGGGTAGGGCATTAAGATGCTGGGGTAGGACATTAAGATGCTGGGGTAGGACATTAAGATACTGGGGTAGGGCATTAAGATGCTGGGTATAGGACATTAAGATACTGGGGTAGGACATTAAGATACTGGGGTAGGACATTAAGATGCTGGGGTAGGACATTAAGATGCTTGGGAAGGACATTAAGATACTGGGGTAGGACATTAAGATACTGGAGTAGGACATTAAGATGCTAAGGTAGGACATTAAGATGCTGGGGTAGGACTTTAAGATGCTGGGGTAGGGCATTAAGATGCTGGGGTAGGACATTAAGATACTGGGGTAGGACATTAAGATGCTGGAGTTGGACATTAAGATACTGGGGTAGGACATTGAGATGCTAGTTAGGACATTGAGATGCAGGGTTAGGACATTAAGATGCTTGGGTAGGACATTAAGATACTGGGGTAGGACATTAAGATACTGGAGTAGGACATTAAGATGCTAAGGTAGGACATTACGATACTGGGGTAGGTCATTGAGGTGCTTGGGTAGGACATTGTGATGCTTGGGTAGGACATTAAGATGCTTGGTCAAGACATTGACATGCTGGGATAGGACATTAAGATACTGGGGTAGGACATTAAGATACTGGGGTAGGACATTATGATGCTGGGGTAGGACTTTGAAAATACTGGGGTAGGACATTAAGATACTGGGGTAGGACATTAAGATGTTGGGGTAGGACTTTTAGATACTGGGGTTGGACATTAAGATGCTGGGGTAGGACATTAAGATGCTGGAGTTGGACATTAAGATACTGGGGTAGGACATTGAGATGTTGGGGTAGGACATTAAGGATGCTGGGGTAGGACATTAAGATACTTGGGTAGGACATTGAGATGAAGGTTAGGACATTAAGATGCTATGGTAGGACATTAAGATACTGGGGTAGGACATTGAGATGCTGGGTAAGGACATTAAGATGCTAGGGTAGGACATTAAGATACTTGGGTAGGCCACAGCTGTATGGTTTAGGTATCTTCGGAGCATATGGTGCTTAATTTGACTACTGCCAGTGCCTTAATGGCATAATGTTGAGATCTTGATTGGATCTCGGAAAACAATCTAATGTCTCAGTGACAGTTTTGACCTCTGGCTTATTCCGAGCTCACTGCATATAAATCCTGAAAGTGTAATTGTACAACACTTAAAATCCTTCTTTTTGTCATGCATTCATCAGAAATGCTAATAATTTTCTTGATTTTTAGCAAAGCAAGGACATGCGTGACATGATTAGGAAATTAGCTGTCAAACACCTGAAACAACAACAGAGTGAGTCCAGGTACTTGCAGAAAAAGAAAGGTGAGTCTCTCTAAATAATTCTCACATCAAATGCACCTTCATGATTTATAGATAACTTCTTACAGCTGTGTATCTTGGGGAGGGGGCAGGGTGGAGGGGAAGTTTGTGTTCTCAGACCATCCTGCCAGAACCCTTTGTAAATTTATTGACAATAATTATACTTGTAATCACGTCATAAATGAGGTCAGCATGGCCTTTTTTTAAACAGGCTCTCAATCTTTGTTTAATTCATCTTAAAATCTCAAAGATTTACCTCATGGGAATCTAATGGTAGAATTACCTAAAATTATTGTTGTATTTCAAGAGTTAAGCATGGCATACACCCAAATGGATCTCTCAACACTTTTAGATCAACTTAGCCAGCTCCAACTCCCTACGTAAAACAGTATATTTTTTCATGTGCAGGTTTTAATTTCATTGTGTGCATAGAAGGAAAATTATCACAAAAATAAGATGTGAATAATAAGCCTCATCTACAAAGGGGATCAGTCATTTATATCACAGCCTCATTGGGATATCATATAAGATATCTGTGTCTGACATATATGGTCAAAATGGAAACAGAAAGTGATATTATAAATAATAATAAACAGTTTGTTTTCTTGTATATAAAACTTGATATTACAGACACAGATCTTTACATTTTCTATGAGTAATGAACATGTTTGTCCACTTGTTCAGTCTTCCCTTATGTCATGGATAAATTGTTAAGATTTTGTCATCTGCATATTGAATAATGAAATCTACTCTGTTTAGGTTGATCAATGGCAACATCACAAAAACGGAAACTTTGCAACAAAAAAAAACTAAAAAATTGCAAAAATTAAACCCTGTGAATATGAAGCGGACCACCATGTTTGAAAGCCCTGACATCTGTGTTAATGACTAGTTGGGATGTATGTAGCAGCAATTCATTATACTTTACTTCCTCTTATAACCACTGCAAAAATGAACTTTTACCTCAGTTAGTTAAGATATTTTATCAGGTATTTTATAATGTTACTACCACAGGCGCTGGTGACCTCGGGTTAAGCAGTTTATTCCGGTTGGGTAAACCAAGGAACAAAAAGGAAAGCATCCTGAGGTCGCTGAGCAAGGCCATCCAGACTAGGCTGGAGAAACATAAACCGGAGGAGCGGGCCACACTGATGGAGCTGCTGGAACAGGATCAAGGCCCGGGACAGCAGCTGTCACTCACCACCCAAGTCATCCAGAAACTCGTCAGTAACACTTATTTTAATACTTTTTAATTGTTGAGGGAACTGCTTCTATTTTAATGCTAGCTCAATAAGTTTGTACATCTGCAGAAATTATATAACAGTTTCTGACTATATAAAAAGGTTGCAGCACAATTATTCTGGAGTCAACCAGGCATGCTGCATTGATCCTTCGAAACCTTCATGTATAAACTTTCCCATGTCTTAGTATACCAGAGGAACCCCATACAGTTGCACTCATTTGTGAGTGAAACACCACTATGGGGGACAGCCTTCATATTAGGCCTGCAGGTCGCTTACCTTGGTTTAGGGCTATCATAAAAAATCATACTGCTACATGGCTGAGATTCAAACTTTGCCTCTTTGACCACAGAAGGCAGTTGGTCTATACCTTTACTACTCTACCTTGTGTGATGTTTTAAGGTCACAGGGTTTTTTAAATATTTCCCACAGTGACAGTCAGAGAAAAACCTGAAGCATTGTGATATTTTTTTGCTTGTATACCTTCTGTAGAAAAAGCCTGACATATAATTTCTGTTGAGGGTTTGTGAAAGGTTCAGTAACACCAGGATGTATGACAGGTTTAAACTAGAAATGACCTGAATTCTTTGGAAGTTAGGGACTGTCTTATAATTATGATGTGATACAGTTTCTGCCTAGAGTATGCCTTTATGAACAGCAAAGGCCATAGATAGTCTTTTGATAATGGGAAGACCTTTGAATACCACTGTACATTTGGCCAAGTCCCTCAGCCAGTTGCTGTATAATTGTTGTTACTTTTTACACATTTTTAAAATGTATGTGTAACTGTATTGCAGCCACAACATCTTCAGCAGCAGGTCCACTTAGCATGTCAAGGTAAATCAACTGGACAGCTCCCGCAGCTGGCCACGGCCATCACCCGATCCCTGATGGGCAAACAGCGCACTCAGGGAAAACCCACCAAACATGAGAAAGACATCGCTGTGGAGAAGGAACTCTGCAAAATCCTGCACCCAAGCTTCACTTTGAAGAGGGCAAGAGGCCGCCCAAGGAAGGTTTTTGCTGCTGGTAAGAAATCCTCCATTCTTGTACCTAGGCATCAGTTTGTCAGGGGTTTTATGCTGTATAATGACCAATAAATGAATTATATAATCATGTCAAGTCATCAAGAAGCATTATGTGACAGCACTAGTTGACACACATTATTTGGCTCAATTTGAAACAGGTGATGGGGTTAATAAATTTTTGTGATTATATTTATAATGACATAATTAAAGTAGATGCATCTTAATATACCGTAAAAATCTCAATATAACAAATTCGGGGTTTTTGTATGAACTCTACCTGCGTCTTGTATTTGGGGCATCACCATGAATATGATCTGGAGTGGCATGAGCGATAATAGATGCATTTATGGCAGTGTGTTGCCCTCTGATAATTACCTTATTTTCTTACAAATATCATTCTCATTTCTATATAAAGGGACAACATTTATTTTTTAAGCTACTTCAACAGTATTTCCAGTGGAAATTGTTAAATATATGATTATCTTATCATTACTAGCCAATAACATAACTCTTGGTGTGTCATATGATTTCTGTATCCACATCAGTGTTAGTCATTTGAACAGACATGAGGTGGCGCTACCTTAAGGCTACATTTACTACTTTCCGTAGTAAATATTATTCATTGGCATTAACTAAATACGGCACATTGTGAAAGAGTACCTCCAATTAAATAATCATCTGAGCTATAGTCGTGGTCCATTGTCCGCCGTCTGTCTGTCCGGCCATCTGTAGATGTGGCATGTTTTAAACCGTAAGACCTAGAAATCCAAAATTCGGCATAATGTTAAATGTCCCCAAGATCTCCTGCCAAGCCAAAAACTGGGTCTTTGCAACTTTGTTCCTTTGAGAAATTAAGGAAAAACCTCAATTTTTTATTAAAAACTTTTTTTCACACTTCAGGACCTCCTAATATCAAAACCACTCGTCTGTTTTTCCTCATATTTACCATGAATATTCCTCTATATAGTTCCTGTGTACTTGCCAGAATTTAAGTCTGTTAAGTATAATTTCTTTAAGTTACGGGCCCGAACATTATAGACTTTGTAAAAAAATCAGAAAAATATTTACTCACTTAACATGAACAATTTTGAAACTAGAGTGTTTTCCCAAGTATATAACTATGTTTAATTAAGATTCAATTGTTTACCCAAAATTAGATCTGAATTTTATAAATTTTTTAAGTTATTAGCTTAAAAATGAAATCAGTACCTTAAATTTTGCCCAACTTTGACCAAGGCACGTTTTCTTCCTGTAAGTACCATTGATTTAATTTTCACAGCATTTTAACATAAGTATTTAATTGTTTAAATCTGAAATTTGAAAATAAAAGCTTGAAAATTAGGCAAGTTATTGATTTTTTTCTTGAGGCTCTGTTGTAGTCATTTGCTTGATTACTGATTACAGATGCAGGGTCCCACTCCCAGTCACTGGAAGTCAGCTATGCCAGGGTTTCTGATTTGTTACAGTCACTGGGGGAGATCCCTTGCCGTGACAGGTGTACAGTTATTCTCATATCACCACCCCAACACCCCCCCCCAAGTGTTATGCAGTAATTGTTATTGTTTTCACTGTATCTCCTTAATTGTAATGCTGTACCACTCCAATATACAAAAACTTTCCTTGAAAAAGTAATTCAAGGTGTAATCCAGAAGATGCCATGTTGTGTTTATATAGCATTTTTAAAGAAATAAATTTTATTATGCCCCCGCCAAAAAGTGGCTGGGGCATATAGTTTTACTCATGTCCGTCCTTGCGTCCTTCCGTCATTTAGAAATCAAACAGTTGTACAGACTTTTTTTCACCTGCAGATATTGGCCTGATTTTTGGTGTGTGGGCAGATAATGACCAGTTACAGATCGAGTTCGTGTTTCGTCCCTGTTGACCTACTTTTGACCATTTGACGGCTCCTTAACTTAGAAAATTTCAGGAAAATAGAAATTTTCATGACAAATACACATGTACGGACTTTTTTTCGCAATGCCTGTAGATATTGGCCTAATATTTGGTGTGTAGGCAGATAATGACCAGTTACAGATCGAGTTCACCTTTTGTCCCAGTTGACCTACTTTTGACTGTTTGACGGTACCCTTACATAGAAATTTTCATAAAAAATATAAATTTTCATGACAAGTGCACATTTACAGACTTTTTTTCAAAATGCCTGCAGATACGGGCCTGATTTTTGGTGTGTGGGCAGATAATGACCAGTTACAGATCGAGTTCTTGTTTTGTCCCAGTTGACCGACTTTTGGCCATTTGACTGCACCTGAACATAGAAAGTTTCATGAAAAAAAAAAATTCATAACAAATGCATATGTACAGACTTTTTTTAGCCCTCAGCTGATGGGCTATTGTCATTACCCAAGCTGTCCCTCTGTCCGTCCATCCGGCATCCGTTAACTTTTACCTTGTGTGCGGGATATCTGGAAAAGGATTCACCGTCAGATTTTATTTCCTCGGTAAAGATGTATAAAATCTCGGTCACCTTGACCTATTTTTCTACATTTTAGAGCTGATTATAGAAAAACACTTAGATGCTTATTACTCAGGAACCATTTGGTGGATTTTCACAAAACTTACTATGATTATTCGGACTGATAGTCTGTACCTGCTACACAAGTTTGGTGGCGCCACCTACAATTTCTGATTTTTAATAAATTTTTATCAGATTTTTCAACTTTTGGCTTGTGAGCGGGATATCTCTAAAAGGATTCACCGTAGGAATTGTATTTTTACGGTGAAGATGTATATTGACAAAATCTCGGTCAAGTTTGAAGATGGGTGACCTTGACCTATTTTTCTACGTTTCAGAGCTGATTATAGAAAAAACATTTAGAAGCTTATTTTTCAGGAAGCATTTGGTGGATTTTCACAATACTATAATCATAGGGACTGATGGTCTGTAACTGCTGCACAAGTTTGGGGGCGCCACCTACAATTTCTGATTTTTTATGAATTTTTCTTGGATTTTTAGCTCAGCTGACTATAAGTCATCTGAGCTATAGTCATGGTCCATTGTCCGTCGTCCGTCCGTCTGTCCGTCCGTCCGTCCGTCCGTAGATGTTGCACGTTTTGAAACCGTAAGACCTAGGAATCCAAAATTCAGCATAATGTTAGATGTCCCCAAGATCTCCTACCAAGCCGAAAACTGGGTCTTTGCGACTTCGTTCCTTTGAGAAATTAAGGAAAAAACTCAATTTTTTATTAAAATCCTATTTTCACACTTCAGGACTGCCTAATATCAAAACCACTCATCTGTTTTTCCTCATATTTACCATAAATATTCTTCTATATAGTTCCTATGTACATGCCAGAAATTAAGTCTGTTAATTATAAATTCTTTAAGTTATGGGCCCAAACATAATGGACTTTGTAAAAAATCAGGAAAAATATTTACTCACTTAACATGAAAAATTTTGAAACTAGAGTATTTTCCCAAGTTTATAACTATGTTTAATTAAGATTCAATTGTTTACCCAAAATTAGATCTGAATTTTGTAAATTTTTTAAGTAATTAGCATAAAAATAAAATCAGTACCTTAAATTTTGCCCAACTTTGACCATGGCACGTTTTTTTTTCTGTAAGTACCATTGATTTAATTTTCACAGCATGTAAACATAAATATTTAATTTGTGTAAATCTGAAATTTGGAAGTAAAAGCTTGAAAATTAAGCTAGTTATTGATTTTTTTCTTGAGGCTCTATTGTAGTCATTTGCTTTGATTACAGATTACAGATGCAGGGTCCCGCTCCAGGTCACTGGAAGTCAGCTATGCCAGGTTTTCTGATTTGTTACAGTCACTGGGGGAGATCCCCTGCTGTGACAGGTGTACAGTTATTCTCATATCACCACCCCAATCACCCCCCCCCCCCCCCAACCCAACCCACCAAGTGTTCACTGTATCTCCTTAATTGTAATGCTGTTTCCACTCTGATATGCAAAAACTTTCCTTGAAAAAGTAATTCAAGGTGTAATCCAGAAGATGCAATGTTGTGTAATGTAGCATTTTTAAAGAAATCATTTTTCTTTTAAATGATTTTACCAATCATAATGGAACCCATCAGTGTGCTTAAATTATGATAAAATATGAAGCACATTATGGATAAATAAAGACACAATTAAAAATTGAGAAGTCTAAATCAAGTATTTTTTTTAGATATTTATTGTTTTGCAGATTTAAAAGATATATTTTTGTGGTAAAAAATAAATAAACATTTGTATGCATGATGTGGTGTTATCTGACAATATTGGATTTATGATGATGCAATTGAGAATTATGAATCAACTTTTATATTCAGATATATATGTTATATTGAAAATATATAGAAATATAAACTTAAATTTAAAAAAAAAATTGATGTGATAAAAAAATGAGGATTTATTACAAACATTTGTTCATTATTTTCCTGCATCAGCAGAATTTGAGATCAGGCTTTGTTTGCCATGTTTTATGTTGTTAATTAGTTATATTTCAACTGTATACATTTCATAAAAAAAAACATATATTTAATAATATATATTATACAAAAAAAAGATTCAATTGAACAAATGTGTAAACTACTGAAAAGTCAACAGTTAATCGAAAAGCCAACTAATGATCATGGTAATTGTACAGATCATTTGTTCACAAACTGCTCACATGCTTCAGTTTCAACTTTAGGAAACACATGGTCAGGTCACAAAATATTATTTGCAACAATTTCTTGCTCATCAATACAAACCAATCATATAAACCAACCATGGCCTTTATTACCTCTTCCTCTTACACTTTATCTCCATTTGATATTATTTTAGATTTTTACCTTCAAGGTTAACGTCAGCTGAGCACAGTGACCCATAGGTCCCTTGTTTAACTTTGGCCTTGTGAGCGGGATATCTCTAAAAGGATTCACAATAGGAATTTTATTTCTTTGGTGAAGATGTATATTGACAAAATCTCGGTCAAGTTCGAAGATGGGTGACCTTGACCTTTTTTCAAGGTCACAGAGCTTATAATAGAATAAAACTTAGAAGCTAATTTTTCAGGAAGTATTTGGTGGATTATTATGAATCATGGTACATACCTCTCCATTTTAAATTTATAACTGAGACATGTGCAAATATACATCCATGTGAGAACAGATTTTTAGTACTTGTTACTGTTTCCACTTTTAAACACTGTTCTTTTGGCTGAGGGCTTTTGTCAGCCTCTGCTGATATTCTAGTTCCACAATGCCTGCAGATACTGCCCTGATTTTTTATGTGTGGGCAGATAATGACCAGTAACAGATCAAATTCGCGTTTTGTCCCAGTTGACCGACTTTTGATTGTTTTACGGCTCCTAAACATAGAAAATTTCATGAAAAATATAAATTTTCATGACAAATGTACATGTACAGCCGTTTTTAGCCCTCAGCTCATAGTCTGATGGGCTATTGTCGTCACCCTAGCTGTCCGTCTTTCTGTCCATCTGTTTGTCCATCCGACGTCCGTCCCGCGTCTGTTAACTTTTGCCTTGTGAGCGGGATATCTCTAAAAGAATTCACCGTTGGAATTTTATTTCATCAGTGAAGATGTATATCAACAAAATCTTGGTCAAGTGCCAAGACAGGTGACCTTGACCTATTTTTCTTTGTTTCAGAGCTGATTATACAAAAACACTCAGAAGCTAATATCTCAGGAAAAATTGTGTTGATTTTTACAAAACTTACTATGATCATTTGGAATGATGGTCTGTGAGTGCTGCACAATTTTGGTGGCACCACCTACAATTTTGAATTTTTTTAATGAATTTTTATCGGATTTTTCAATTTTGGCCTTTTGTGCAGGATATCTCAAAATGTATTCAACACAGGAACTTCAATTCTTCAGCGCTATTGCATGATATTTACAAAATCTTGGTCATGATCAAAGATGGGTGATCTTGACCTACTTATAAAAAATGAGGATCTAATACAAATATTTGTTCATTATTTTCCTACCTCAGCAGAATTGGAGATCAGGCTTTTTTTGCCATGTATGTATGTTGTCAATTAGTTATATTTCAACTGTATACATTTCATAAAATATAAAAAGTACAGATATATTTAATAATTTATATTATACAAAAAAGTAGATTCAATTGAACAAATGTGTAAACTGCTAAAATTTCAACAGTTAATCAAAAAGCCAACAGATGATCATTTGTTCACAAACTGCTCACATGCTTCAGTTTCAGCGTTTGGAAACACATGGTCAGTCACAAAATATTATTTGCAATGATTTCTTGCTCATCAGTACAAACCAATCATATAAACCAACCATGGCCTATATTACCTCTTCCTCTTACACTTTATCTCCATTTGATATTATTTTAGATTTTTACCTTCAAGGTCAACTTCAGCTGAGCACAGTGACCCATGGGTCCCTTGTTTTAACCTACTTTAACAGAGTTTCCAGTGGAAGTTGTAAAATATATGATTATTTTATCATCAATTGCCAATCAAATACTGCTTTGCTTGTCATGATTTCTGTGGTCACATCAGTGTTAGTCTTTTAAACAAACACAAGGTGGCTCTACCCTAAAGCTACATTCACTACTTCCGATAGCAAATTTTATCCATAAGCATTAACTAAATACGGCACATAGTGAAAGAGTACCTCCAATTAAATATTCATTTGTGCCTTACTGGATGTCTTCTAGTTGGCAGGTATATCTGTTCGGGGTCATGAATAATAATACAGATAAAAAACCGCGAGATATATATGTACATGCATGTATTTTTTCACTTCATAAAAAATACTTGAAAACATGAATACATGGTAATCTAAGATATTTGGATGAATTCCAACATATAAGGTAGAAGTTTGGGCAGGTTTGAGCTAAATTTCCGTGCGTACTCTGTTAGGGTAGTATGTGTGGATCGTTGACAAAACATTCTTAGCAAAAACGGTGTGCGTATTCTTATGAGGCAGCATATTCTGTTGAGAACTTTACAGTAAATACAAGCCTACTTTGGTCCTGATCTCTGACTTTTGTAAAAAGTCAAGAATACTCAACTACTTCTTTTAGCACTCATTTTTCAAACTTATATTTTCTGTTTACAGATGATGCTGATACAGATGATCCAGAACATAAAAAGAAGAGAGAAGACAAGATCAGATCTGTCCTTTGCTGTGTAAGTGTGTCAGGTGAATGTTGACAATAGAAGACAAGATCAGTTCTGTCCTTTGCTGTGTGTGTCAGGTGAATGTTAACAATAGAAGACAAGATCAGATCTGTCCTTTGCTGTGTAAGTGTGTCTGGTGAATGTTATCAAGAGAAGACAAGATCAGATCTGTCCTTTGCTGTGTAAGTGTGTCAGGTGAATGTTATCAAGAGAAAACAAGATCAGATCTGTCCTTTGCTGTGTAAGTGTGTCAGGTGAATGTTATCAAGAGAAAACAAGATCAGATCTGTCCTTTACTGTGTAAGTGTGTCGGGTGAATGTTATCAAGAGAAAACAAGATCAGATTTGTCCTTTGCTGTGTAAGTGTGTCAGGTGAATGTTATCAAGAGAAAACAAGATCAGATCTGTCCTTTGCTGTGTAAGTGTGTCAGGTGAATGTTAACAATAGAAGACAAGATCAGGTCTGTCCTTTGCTGTGTAAGTGTGTCAGGTGTATGTTAACAATAGAAGACAAGATCAGTTCTGTTCATTGCTGTGTAAGTGTGTCAGGTGAATGTTAACAAGAGAAGACAAGATCAGATCTGTCCTTTGATGTGTGTGTCAGGTGAATGTTAACAAGAGAAGACAAGATCAGATCTGTCCTTTGCTGTGTAAGTGTGTCAGGTGAGTGTATCAGAACACCCTAGAGGTGCATAAATTAATATAATCTATTATTTTTACAGTTATTTTAACTAAGGCTCTGCTTGAAAAAGCGGTGCCCTATAGTGATTGCATTTTCCACCCTTCTTCCGTCTGCCCGACAGTAACACTTTCTCTTTCGCACACAAAATCTCAAAGATAATATGCTTACTCTTTCTCAAATTTATAGGGATGGTTGGTCCCCAGGCCTATCAAATAACAGACCCATTGGAAATTCAATATGGCTGCCAGAGCACAATCAGTGATTTTCTTTTATGAATAATTGACAGAACATTGACACACGTAAGGGGATATGGCTGCCAGGCAAATATTTTTAAATTGCTTTGTAGTAACTTTAGATAATGATGTGATTTTTCAGGAAAATTGGTCTCTTTTATTTTATTTGTAGTAATAAATTTTAGACCAAACTGACCAATTGGGGACTTTTACAGTCCCAAACCTCTAGTTATTGTCCCTCGCTTCAGGTTTTCATTTCTGTGTGATAACTTTCCTAAATATCAGATTTTATTCAGATTTTGTTCAGTGATTGCTCTCATGCATACCTTGGTTGGGATAGGTTTTGGAGAGTCTGTCTGAAAAAAAAATATAATCACCAGCTCCAAAACAAAAAATATCCTATATGTTCCCAATTCACAACAAAATTATAACATGTGGAGACATCATCAGGGGACAATGAAAACGGAAACAGAGGCACTATGACATAAGGACGCATCTTCAGGGGAAATTAAAACTATAACATAATGAGAATGGGGACAACAAGAGGTTGAAGCAGGGGACATAAATTCCAAGAATTTTCTATTATTATTATTATTATTGAACTCGCAGGTTTGTTATTCCTACCAGTTTAAGTGGACGGAGGTAAAGTTTGTATCTTCACCCATCACTTTACTTTAAATATTAACCTTGCAGACCTCATATTATGACATTATGACATTTGTATAAATGATGATATTGTTGTTGTTATATTATTATTGTCCTTGTAGGCCCTGAATGTTGATATGGATGGATGTGCACTCAACCTGCACAGTCTGCAGAAGGACAATGAAAGTGAGGATACCTCAGGGACCTCCGGCTCACAGGAAAAACCTGCCCCAAGATCCAGACGCCAGCCAATGAGAGTACCAGGCATGGAGGCGTTTAGAAAGTTTGAAATGGAGGAAGACCTGGGTTTTATCCAGTCCCACCAAGGAAAGAATTTCCCACCACCCCCTGGAACGAGGGTACGACTGCACCCTGCTGCCAAGCATATCAAGGAAGAGTGCACAGTGGGAAAATTAGTCCCAAATAGGTACCACATCCCACTTCTGCCACCAAGTATCACTAGTGTTAATGCATTTAAGATCCTGTTATTGACAGTGAAAGATTTGTTAAAACTGGCCAGGAACAATACAAGCATAAATGAGTTCTACGCTGAGAGGAAGAGTCAGGTTAAGTACAAGGTGCAGGTGGTTTCAGGTGCTGATGGTCAGAAGAGTTTAGAGGTAACAGCGGAAAAACCGCAGGTTGTGGTGCAGACTCAGAACCAGCACACACCAGCTCAAGGGTTTCCTGGCTATGTACCGAGAAAAGGCCGAGATCATCAGCGCATTTCATCTAAGGTTGTAACACATACTGTAGCCTTGCCCAGCTCACCGCAAGCAAATACAAAAACCTCAGCAGCTGACGCTTTGAAAGTAAAACCTGAAGGTAATGTAGCTTCATCCCAATCTTTGTTAACGACCAGCTCTTCTCTAGAATCAGTGACCAATACTCCACAGTCCTCTGTAGCATTAGTGAATACTGACAAACAATTGACAGTATCAGCGCCAGCCAACCTACAACAGCTTTCCTCCAATCTAACAGGTAGTTCACAGCCTGAACCGAGCAGTGGGCAGCTGTCGGGTAGAGTGGAGGACACCAGCACCAAACCTGATGTAAAAACCACACATACAGAAAACACAAATTTGACAGGGACGGAAACCTCACAAGCAAATACAGCTGTGCATATGATCCCACAGACTGTATCAGTTGCTGCAGCAGCAGATCAGCAGACACCTTTGAGTGCATCAGCTGCTGAACTGGAAGATTCCAGTTCTGTTCATCAGCCTACACACCAGGCTCCTGTGAGCCAACAGGTAAGTTTCTGGAGAAGTTCTTTATGGAGAATACAGATTTTTTTGTATTAATACTAACAAATAGAGATGTAACTATATTATTCCATAGCATAATATGTATCATGTTTGTTTTTTATAATGCTATGATTTTCATGTAAAGATAACCAAACCTGAACTGATAGGCTTTAACAAAATAGCATGAATAGAAATTATTTCCAAACAAGTAGCCAGTCAAGATGCCTTATATAGTGGATGTTGCGTTCCCTAGAATGGTAAAACTTATTTTTAAGACATATTACATTACTAGTATAGACCAGTGTATTGTTTCAGCAATATCAAAGCTTTTCTGAAAGAGAGCTTCCTGCTCCACTTTCTGCTCTAAAGGTATGATGGACAGCCATTTAACTGCAGTGTGTGTAGATATCTTGACAAATATTGAATCTTGCCATATTATTTTATCTTTGCTTTTAATCATGGAATATGATTTGCAGGAATTTGGGTGTTTTAATTATGATACTGTAATTCAGTTAATGTTAACTGTTTACTCAAATGTTTTTGAAGAAATAATGTATGGATTATGGATGTTCGTCATATATTTAACTGCTGGATAGAGAATATGATTTTATATTTGAAATTTCAGTCACAAGACATCACAGTGGCCAGTGCTACCATAATGCCACCATCAAAACCAAGGATAAACAAAGAGGACAGGTTACGCCAGTATGTGGCTAGAGAGAGAAACACCCATGAGTATCGTCTGTTGAAAGAACGGTTTCGATCATTGTTCCTGTGGCCTGCCTTGCTGTCTACTGTCCCTGTGTACAAAGAGAAACCAGCTGAAGCCTCCACTAGCACCTCTGGTGCACAAGGAGACCAGCCAGACCAAGCTGATATTGCTGATTTTACAGCAAGTCCTCCGAAGAAAAACCGGTAAGGGTAGTGGTATTAATCATCCAGGCCTCCTAGCCATCATGGAAATCTAGGAAAACCTGAAAAATATGTTTCCCTGTTTCTAAAGTCACCAGAGACGAAGCAGTCATCCCTAGATTTTGTCTTCTGTCTAAACTGTGTATCTACTGGATGAACAGCTATGGTGGCTTTTTATCAAGGAAATAAATCAAAAAGTTTTCCTACGGTTTCAGAGATAAATCAAGAAAAAAACAGTTCATTCGGTTCTTATAAATTTGCTGGGAACCCTTTCTTGTGCTTGGATTATATTATACTCCAGTGTAACCTGGTTTTGTTGCTGATACCACAAAGAGTAAAGGATTGTGGGCATTGATTTTAGTAAAAGTTAATTCAATGGTTTGATGGCAAGTTGACCTTGGATGCATGTGAATTGATGGTTTCATTATGAATACCAGTGTACATACATGTATCAGATTATTTGGTGGGGTCAGTACTTTAGGTACTAGTATTGAGTAGACTTCAAGATAATATAGAAAGTACATAAAATAATTGAATAATAATCAGTATTTTTATTTTTTTTATTATCAGTTAGGATTTTAAAACTAATTCCTACCAATGGTAGCGAGATAGATTTAATTGTGGCCTTATTTGGAGAGTTATGGTCTTTCCTGATGCTGTCTTATTTATTATATAGAGGGTTAAACTACATGTTCAGCATTTAGAAGCACCAATGGATGCATGATATTTTGTTTCTCTCATCACAGATATTTTAAATTTGAAATTTTGGTACTTTTTTTGAGCAGCAGGCGCAAGAGTGCACTAACTGCTACCAAGCGGGGCCGTCAGTTTGCACGTAAGGGAAAGGAAGAGAGAGCCAAGTTCCAGGAGAAGATGAGCAAAATTCAGTTCAAGAAAAAACAGGTGAGAAGTGATGATGTAAAAAAATAAATCACATTATTTGCAAGCTACAATAAGAGATCACATTGATACTGCATTCCTGCCCTCTTCAGGTTATATAAATGCTTGTATTTGTATACTATGTTTTTGACTGGGTTCCGCTGCCGCCGCGGCGTTTGTCTCCTCTGAGACTACTGGATGGATTTTTCCTAAACTTACACCAATTATCCGGTCACATGTGACCTGGTGCCTAACCAATTGGCGTTGATCTCTGACCTTTCCTCTCTGCCCAGCATCCATTTGTGCATCTGTTACCACACATAAACCCACATATCTCGGGAACCGTTTGACCGATCAGGAATAAAATTTTGTACAAATGTAGCCCTTGTATAGCTTTACAACATACACAAAAAATGGTGGCATCACCTGCAACCATGTTTGCACAGTGTCCATCTGTTTCTCTGCCTTGGGTTAAAATCATTCATATCTCTGCAGTGGTTTGACTAATTCATCTGAAATTCGGCATGCTTATACATCCTGGATAGCTTTCTTGATTTTATGACAGGTGGCGCCATCTACCTTCACGTTCACGCTGCAGACATCCATGCTTATATCACCGGACTGGTTTGAGGTATCTTCCTGAAAATTTGCATGTGTATAGATCTCACATAGCTCTTTATCATACGAGAAACTGGTGGTGCCACCTGCAAACATTTTTGCATAGCAGAGGTCTGTTTGTCTGCCGTGGGATAAATTCACTCATATCTTGGCAGTGGTTTGACATATCTGCCTAAAGTTTGCAGGTTTCTACATCCTGGACAGCTTTCTTGATTTTATGACAGGTGGCACCACCTACCTGCTAGTTTACGCTGCAGACATCCAAGCTCATATCTCGGAAACTGTTTGACCGATTGGGCCAATATTTTGCATGCCATAGATCTCACATAGCTCTTTATCATACGTACGCTCTTTACACAGCGCTTTCCCTATAGGCCAACTACCTATATCGTAAGTGCTGATTGTTTTGACCTCGTATCCTGAATCTCTGCACCAGAGGGGAGCACTGTATTTTGGTCCAATCAGATGAGACCCTGTGCTGGAAGAAAAAACGGTTTACCAGCCTAGCGAGGAATACACAGAGCTAATGTTGTTCATTTCCTTTTGAGTGACAGCTCATCGCCCCGGCAACCGTTTGAACAGGCCACAGGCTCAGAGAGAATGGCCCCAAACGTGGTTTCTGGGCGGAGCCTGATGCCTGTCAAGTGTTTGTTGACTGGCATTTGGTTGGCTGTTAGTAAGATCAGCAGTCTTTCAGCAGACAGGCCTACCACCTGGTGTTTAAGTGCATCATAAACAGTCAAAGCAGGCAACGGAAAAATCAGTAGCTTCTTTAGAAGGGTAAGATTTCCCATGCCTCGGGAGTGTATATCATAAGCAAAACTGGTGGCACCACCTGCAACCATTTTTGCACAGCATCCGTCTGTTTGTCTGCTGTGGGATAAAATCACTCATATACATGTAGTGGTTTGACTCATCTGCCTTAAATTTTGCATATGTATACAACTTGGACAGCTTTCTGGATTTTGTGGTAGGTGGCGCAACCTACAAACACATTTTGGCTGCAGACTTCCATGCTATTTCCCCTTGCCGCTCAATCCATGCCTCACTTCACCTGTTCCACTCTGATTTTGGCGGATACACGTAGTCGCTTGTTGACTACCCGTATTCTAGTTAGTAATGTTTTGCAATGTTCAATTTGTTAATAATGGTAATATGCTAATAATAGTAATGTTATTATTATTATTTTTAGCATTATTTATGATATGCTTATCTCCGGAATACTGCAGTTTGTCAGTGGAGAGAACTCCCTTTTTCCACAGGTTTAGCCATTATAATTCATGTAACAATATTGTATACACTCTTTGACACAGAATAAGCAGGTTTTGCAGCACATATATATGAATAGGTTTTGACTTTAAATGTTAATGGTTAGTGTCAAACTTTAAGTGTACTAATCTGCATAAAAATTAGGGAATAGTGAGCCATAATTAATATTTTTTTATAAATAGACCATGAAGTCAGACAGTATAAACCTGAAAAATAATACATTTATTTTATTTATTTATTTTATTTTTTGCAGGCAGGATCTGTGGAGGCTTCAAAAGAGGGCAAAGATTCAGAGAAAGAATCTACAGGGGTTATACAAACAGAGCGTGATGAGAGTAAGCACCTTAAACCACAGTCAAAATCCAGGAGGTCTAGATCAACGACAGGAAACACACAAACGCCCACCAGAAGGAGCACAAGGAGAACAAGAGATGGCAACCAAGACGATGATGCTGGTAGTCCCAAAAAGAGGATGCGTAACAAATAAAAATATCCAGTGTGACAGACTGTGGCAGGGATATCATATATGGTTTCAGTCAATATTTGACTTATGGGGGCCATTTTCTGATGCATAAATTCATTTACCTCCGGGAGACTCTCTAATTTACTCCATTTATTTTGCCAGACCTGCCCAGTTATTTCTGTTTATTAATTTATATGTACTCCATATTTATTATTACCTATACAGATATTCATGTGCAACATATTTTTAGGTGGAGTCTTTGTTTACGTCTGCACCAAAGTAGTATTCCACAAAAGTTCCTCCTGAACAGTTGATTTATGCATCATTGGATTATGTTGTCTTTTATAAGATACAGTGTAATTTCTAGTGAGAGCAGAGTTTTCTGCAGGATTCTGGAAGAACGACCTCATTGTTAAAGATGCAGTAAGGGCAGTGAAAACCTTATTTTATAATTAAATAACATATGCCCTTCTAGACTGCAGTAGAACTAGTTGAAGGTCTCTTCTTTTGACCACTGAACTGTCAGCTGAATGTCACTCATGTAGACTGCCAAACTGTGAGTTGAAGGTCTCTTCTGTAGACTGCATAATATCAGATGGTATCTTCTGTAGACTGCCTAATATCAGATGGTATCTTCTGTAGACTGCCTAATATCAGATGGTCTCTTCTGTAGACTGCCTAATATCAGATGGTATCTTCTGTAGACTACCTAATATCCGATGGTGTCTTCTATAGACTGCCAAATATCAGATGGTCTCTTCTGTAGACTGCCTAATACCAGATGGTATCTTCTATTGACTACCATATGTCAGATGGTATCTTCTGTAGACTACCTAATATCAGATGGTATCTTCTGTAGACTACCTAATATCCGATGGTCTCTTCTATAGACTGGCTAATATCAGATGGTCTCTTCTATAGACTACCTAATATCCGATGGTGTCTTCTATAGACTGCCAAATATCAGATGGTCTCTTCTGTAGACTACCTAATATCAGATGGTATCTTCTATTGACTACCATATGTGAGATGGTATCTTCTGTAGACTGCCTAATATCAGATGGTATCTTCTGTAGACTACCTAATATCAGATGGTATCTTCTGTAGACTACCTAATATCCGATGGTCTCTTCTATAGACTGGCTAATATCAGATGGTCTCTTCTGTAGACTGCCTAATACCAGATGGTATCTTCTATTGACTACCTAATATCAGATGGTATCTTCTGTAGACTACCTAATATCAGATGGTATCTTCTGTAGACTACCTAATATCAGATGGTATCTTCTATTGACTACCTAATATCCGATGGTCTCTTCTATAGACTGCCTAATACCAGATGGTATCTTCTATTGACTACCTAATACCAGATGGTATCTTCTATTGACTACCTAATATCAGATGGTATCTTCTGTAGACTACCTAATATCAGATGGTATCTTCTGTAGACTACCTAATACCAGATGGTATCTTCTATTGACTACCTAATATCAGATGGTATCTTCTGTAGACTACCTAATATCAGATGGTTTCTTCTGTAGACTACCTAATATCAGATGGTATCTTCTGTAGACTACCAAATACCAGATGGTATCTTCTGTAGACTACCTAATATCCGATGGTCTTTTCTATAGACTGGCTAATATCAGATGGTCTCTTCTGTAGACTGCCTTATACCAGATGGTATCTTCTATTGACTACCTAATATCAGATGGTATCTTCTGTAGACTACCTAATATCATATGGTATCTTCTGTAGACTACCTAATATCCGATGGTGTCTTCTATAGACTGCCAAATACCAGATGGTCTCTTCTGTAGACTACCTAATATCCGATGGTCTCTTCTGTAGACTGGATAATATCAGATGGTCTCTTCTGTAGACTGCCTAATACCAGATGGTCTCTTCTATTGACTACCTAATACCAGATGGTATCTTCTATTGACTACCTAATATCAGATGGTATCTTCTGTAGACTACCTAATATCAGATGGTATCTTCTGTAGACTACCAAATACCAGATGGTATCTTCTGTAGACTACCTAATATCCGATGGTCTTTTCTATAGACTGGCTTATATCAGATGGTCTCTTCTGTAGACTGCCTAATACCAGATGGTATCTTCTATTGACTACCTAATATCCGATGGTATCTTCTGTAGACTACCTAATATCATATGGTATCTTCTGTAGACTACCTAATATCCGATGGTGTCTTCTATAGACTGCCAAATACCAGATGGTCTCTTCTGTGGACTACCTAATATCTGATGATCTCTTCTTTAGACTGGCTAATATCAGATGGTCTCTTCTGTAGACTGCCTAATATCAGATGGTATCTTCTATTGACTACCTAATATCAGATGGTATCTTCTGTAGACTGCCTAATACCAGATGGTATCTTCTATTGACTACCTAATACCAGATGGTATCTTCTATTGACTACCTAATATCAGATGGTATATTCTATAGACTACCTAATATCAGATGGTATCTTCAATAGACTACCTAGTATCCGATGGTGTCTTCTACAGACTGGCTATGACCAGTTGAAGGTTTCTTCTTCAGATTGTAGAATTAACAGTTCAAGGTCCACACCACAGACTGTGGAACCATGAGGTCAGTAAAGTCTTCTTTAGATTAATCAACCCTGTTATTTATCTTTATGATACCACAAACTTTAAACATGTCAACAAGAATAGAGATCTGATACATTTGTGTTTCATGGTGAATCTAGACATAGTAAGAACTAGTATTTAGATCTCTCTCGGAGGGAATCCTTTTTACAGGTGATCTGGATACTGATGGTGCTATTTAGTTAATGTTTATATCACTCTTACTTCTCGAAGGAGACTGTGGATGCTTTCTTTACTCGGACATTTTGGTAAATTTTGAGGTGAAGCTTAATGCTACACTTATTTTCATACTGGATTCTGTTATTTAATGAAAAATGTGGACTACAAAATGTGCAAGGTTTAAAAAACAATAAGCCAGTTTTTCTTACTGTAACAGTTATAATGCCATACATAGATTTGTTTGTCATCTATTTTTAATGTAATGCTTTCTTTGTACTGTGAACTTGAGTATACACAAACATGAGTTACAAATTTTTTGAAGAGAATAAGTTTTGATATTAATCAGTAATACTGTCACAAACTTTTTCTTTCACGTTTGTATTTGATGTAAGGCAGTAATTTTTATATCAAGTTCATTGAGAATGATGTTTTATAGCTAGTTCATTAAGAATGTTGAATTAAGAAGACCACTTTGTGATTGTCTAGGGCTTATGCTGAATTAGATGTGTTCTGAATAAGAAAGTATACAGTTGCATGTTGTCTTGTGTCTTTAATAATCCTCATTGGCTTACCTTTTGCTAAAGTGTAAAAAAAAGGGGGGGGGTAAAACTTTTAGAAATGGACTGGGTGGGGGAAAGTGATACAAGGTTCCAAAATGAAGTCCCACCCCAGAGAACAATATACTGAACAATCGCCGAAGGAGCTTACCTTCCTGTATTAAATGAGAAATCTTTAATTTTGGATTATTTAATAAATTACCTTATCCCATGATAGCATTTGACAGAAATTTCCATGCATGTCCTGCTTATCAAGACTCCACTAAAACTGGGGAGTATAAAAATGTTAATAATAATCATATCCAGCAACTGATGTCCATACAAACTGTAATTAGAACTGGAAATTTCTGTCACAGTACCCATGGACAAAGCATACCCCCCTCTGAAATGGGCCGCCTTCTTCTAAAGCATGTATTAACACAAGGGTGGAAAGATTCATGCATCAAATTTGAAGAAAAAATATGCAGTTATTCATAAGGGGGTTCACAAAAACTTAATTCAAACAAATACAAGATCTTTTGTCAGCCTGATTTTGTGAGCGTTTCATGCAACCTTCCTCGATTTTCACCAAAATGGCCTGGTCAAGGGCACCCACAATTTAATAGGTTTCATCCTTTCGCCCATATCTATGCACACTTCAAGTATGACAAAGGTCTGTTTAATATTTTATTAGTAATCTTGTAAGAAATTGCAGCAATGGCTGGACCATGCTAAAACCATAGTATACACCCCCCCCCCCCTTCTGACTTTGTCTTGGGGTACAAATGTGCCCATTTGATCTGCATACATGTGTCGGTGGATATGCTGTGGTGTGTATACTTTTATAATGCAAAGTAAAAAACAAAGCAACCTGATATATGTAAATAGTTTATTTGATAGAAGATTTTCTTCTTGTCATTATTAGAAGTCTTCCTCTGGCAAATTACAAAATACTACTGTACATTATGTACAAATATATTACACCTGTACATCTAATTATGCATTTTAACTAATTACATGAACACTTAGATGTGAGCCAGACCACATACTTGTTGGTCTCAGTTTCATCAATAATTTAGCACTTAACCCATCTCTGCAGCAAAGAGTATCAATGCTTTATCCTGATTGGTTGTTCATGCTTCATCCCGTTGATGATTGGTGGATGCACAGATAGTGATGATTCCTACCTATTCTTTCACATTTTGTCGATCATTCTGTATTTCATCATCCTTGTTGTACAATTAACTTGAAGGGTAAATATATTTCTCTTTTTCTGTCAATGTTGCAATGTCATGCCTAATATCATGAGAGCTATGGCAATTTTATTTGGTATAACTTCCAAATAATTTACCACATAGACATGCATGCAAAGTGAGAATGCAAAATCTGTTCTGTGATTTTGCCAACACATAATTGCACAAAAGGAAAATAAAGAAACTGCCCTGGTTCTAGCATGACCTCAACCCACAGGCTGCAAGTGTCATCACTAACCAATTTTTTTTTAAATCTCCGACACTGGGAAATATATGTAGTATTATTACACGTGCTGTATCTTATTCATGAAAGCAGCATGAATTTTCTTGTGCAAAACTTATTCACTGGCAATCCTGAGCTGAGGAAAGTCAAGTCTTTGCAAACGCAGTAAAAGCCACGATTTTTACAAACCATGTGTGATACTTAAAAATTCACCAGATAAACTAATCCACTGGCCTTTTTGAGACTTTCAGGAGAACAATGTTTTCATAAATGAAACACATGGGTACAAAAGCGAATCACTGAAATGTAAGCCTATCTTCCTGCATTTAAGGAACTTTTTGCATTTTCCATGTTGTTTCAGGGTTGGCAGATTACTCCGTTTCATTATTATTATGAATATGGAAGACTTCACACACCAACCAATACTTAATCTGTAGCAATGTCAATGAACACATGCATCTGAACATATATATCCTGTGCAAGCTTAATTTATAAAAAATAATACAGATATTGTTTTGGCTTTTAATACATTTACACTTCCCCCGATTCATTGAAACGCATTGCACTGTTGATGCAGACGTCTGTGATCTGCAGACATGTTTCAACTGCCATGTTTAACCCTTTTTTTCTCAAGCACATTATTCTCTTATTCATCAAAGATATCAGTTTGTCCTTAAATGTACCACACAATAGCTGTTTGCGAGATATCAGCTGAAATTGTATGAGAGTGCATTCCCATGGCTAGCTGGAGTGTTGATGCTGGCAATCGTTCAGTCAAGTTGGCTTTTAAGGAAACAAAGGGAAAGTTGATGTATTTAATGTGGAAGTTATATTCACATGTGATAAGAGTTATTATGCTGCACTGACTGGGCTGTATCCATTAAACACATCATATGTTCCGTGATCACACCACACAGTCACATTACAGCGTGAACCTGGTGCTTGCAATGCCACGTTGTAAACAAACAGTAAACCTCAATAAAAGTACCGGTGAAACCAGACATGAAACACAAGCAAACAATGCATGTCATGAACTCATGGTTCCTCCTTTTAACGCATCTTTCTCCATTTTAGACTTAGACAATTTACAAACATTGCATGCATAAATATTCAAAATGTGCATCTTTTCTCAGCATGTAGTGCTTCTTTAACTTCAACATCTGTCACCAGGGGCAAGGAATTGATCAATTACACAAGTCTCATTTCACTAGTGTGATCACATCGAATCCTATGTACCTGACCGGCCTCGTGAATAGTATGTAGTCATAAGTACATCGTTCCTTTATGAATGCTGACGCTGACAAATTTCTGTTTCTCATGAACACATATCTTGTCCCAAATCTCATCCTCCTGGCTTCACATGCGAAGTTTCTCTCTCAAATGGAGACCCACAAGATGCAGGGATGCCAGGGAAATCCGCCAAGGCAATCTTCATACACAAATCATAAGGAATGTATAAGCTTTCCTGAAGGCAACGGTAGAGACCAAGATTCTGACAACATAGTGTGTATCTACAACAATTTGTGACTCTTATAGCCTGAGTCGTGACCTCAGCTTTTGCGTCATTCTCAAGATGCAATAAAGTCATTGACCCTGAACCCATTGAGCAGGTCAAGCAGCTGCTGGATTTTAAATCATCCTGCAGTCCTTTTTTCTTCCTCCCTGAATAGCCCTTTGCACGATTTTCTGCACGTCGTATCCTTTTGAGCAATATCACAGACTGAAGACCAGATTTATTCGCAGGTCACCTTGAGGTCACATTGGTGGAGCATTTACACCTGGATGAGCAAAGCTGCAGTTCATTCCATATGAGCAAGTTCCCTTGGCAATGAAATGCTTGCAATTCCGCCCTGTGGACAAAAGAGTAATATTAGTCATGTGACAGAAGGTACACGTTTCACATGCCTGTTTTTGCAATCAGTGCAATAAACTATGATATCACATGAAAGGCTGACATATGAGTATAAGCATTTAGCGAGACCTTTTCAATATCTTACAAATGAGATGTTATAAGTGGGGATTCAATAATTAATGAATTAAACTGAGTGTACATATGACTTCGCTTTGATATGCATACACTTAATAGCCATAAACAGGATGTCATGTGAACTAAATGATTATTATTATATTACATGGATAAAATTCAACAGGAATAATATTGGAAATCCTCAGAGGGCATTTTTTGCTCCTCCACAGCTTTCTGACAAATGTGACGCACACTTCATCTGGTAATAACAGTTACTGGTACATTTATCATTATAAGAGTTACTGTCAACACATAGTATTAAGTTTGAGCAGTAAGACATGGCTTGTCTTTTATTGACTTACTTCCCCTTCCTCGTCCTCCACCTCGCCCTCTCATTAATGGCCCCATCGCTGGACCTCTCATTGGAGGAGGCATGCCTCGTCCCATGGCTCCTGAAAAGTACAATATATAATTTAAATTCACCTCAATTAATTCCTTGTCAGTGACAAGTTTACATGTTCATAACCTTCATTAATAAATTCCAAACACAACTTATATTTTTATATATATTTAAATCCATATACTTTACTCTTTCTTTACCAAATGATTTCATTATCATAACACCATACGGACTAAATTTAACTTTCTTTATGAATGTATCATAAACATACGCTCCCGCTCAGAGAGTCAAGGATAAAAGTAAATATAGGTAATCTATATTAATAATACTGATAACGTCAGATTCTTCACCGATTGTTGCCCTTTCTTCCACTGAGGAGGTACTGTCACTCCATCAGTGTATCAAAAGTTTGATTGTTTTGCAGCAATAATGTTTAAAACTCTGCAAAATTAGGTATATTATGGTGTGGCATATCTGGTGGTGAGTTAGGGAATCTAAATTTGTCCCCTAACAAAACTGAAGAGCTGAATCATACCTGGAGGGAATGGTCCCCTTGGGGGTGGAGGGCCTCTCATGAATGGAGGGAAGTTGGGTGGGAACATCCCTGGAGGCATATTTGGCTGGTTCATGCCTTCAAACTGATTCTCACCTACAAGGTTATAAAGTTTGTATAAATACTCTTGGTACACTGAATAAGGTAAACACAATTCATGGTTGTTTCACCAGATGGAACGTTTCCACACATGGCTAAACTGAACAAATACAATATGACTAGTATTTTATTAAAACACAGCTTAAATATTTTTACACTATTTTTTACACTTTATTATTTACACAATATTTTCACACTAGTAAAATCCATATTAAATATTTCAAGCACTTAAATCAGATTCATATTAAAATTCTGACTTGTACGTGAGTCGTGAGACCATTTCTAGTTTTGTTCACTTCTTGACCAGCAGAGGGCAGCATGATATTCATACAGTGCCTCCATCCAGCCAGAACAGTTTAATTAGTCAACATTAAGTATAAACTGATGCACAGTTGGACCATGCGGCTCAACTTTCAAAAGAGCTTTATTTTTTATTTTAAGCTTAATTACCATACTGTCCCTGGAATGGTTCCAGCATCTGTTTGACTTTATCCGTCCACTCTTCACCATGGTAATTGTTAGCATTTTCACCGGTCTGTAAACAAATAAACACAACATATATAGCAGGCAGCTTTACAGTGACATTACATTGACAAAGTATTACAAAACAGTTACTTGATATAAGTACTGTACTGTTGTTATAACGAGCGGTATACCCATAATTTTTACATGCAGCCTGTGGCATCTGGGTTGAGTGTACACAAAAATGGCAGCCCCCAGGAGCAGTTTGAGAAACTGGGAGAAATAAACCTGCCAGGGTTTGACAAGGTTATGGGGATGCCAAAGAAAGTACTTCCAGGACAGTATCCATCACATCTGTGGAGGGAGTTTGGTGACAAGAGAAACAACCGTATTATCAACAAAGTTAAAAAAGGGAAAACATTTTTTGGGACCATGCCCAAATCCTCAAATTTTAGAAGAATACAACTTATAAGAATCTACTAAGATGTCTTGTTATCATTTACCAAGGCCTACTCTGTGATCGTAGGTCCTTCCCTGTAAGAAGGGAGGGCTAGTAAAATAATTCAAATATCATGTGTCCATCTCTCCAAGTTTCTGCTGCTTCATCCACAAATATACCTTGTGAATATGATATATAGTTCTGTTAAATATGCAATAAGCTTATTCCCTTTAAATATATGTCATAATCATGATGTGATCAACTAAACTAAGATGGCCTTATGGTCCCTGTTAAATCATATTCCAAACTGTAAAAGAAGTGTTACTTGCCACTTGCAATCATAACAGCTTAAAACTCACTGAAGTCACCTTCGTTCACAATATGGCATTGGATTATCATATATGTGCTAATAGTAAGTATGAGCATTACTCTAATAAAAATACCATTCAGACACTGACCATGATAGAAGATAGGAGGTTCTGCATGTTGGCCATGACAGTGCCTGGACTTGGTGGCTCAGATGATTTGTCGTTGGACTGTTGACTTTCTTTGGCCATGCTAGCCACAAGGGAGGCCAGCTCCGGGGGCAGGGAATACTGACCCGAAGATCCAGATCCCTGGGCCTCTGTCGGGATCTCCTGAACGTACGTCTCACCACCTCCTGTCTCCTGGTGATAAAACATTTACAATCATGTCAAGTATTGATATCTACACAGATTCAGAACATTCTCAAGATCTACCATGATTCCTCTGAATTCAATGATTTATTCACAGTTGATGCAAATGAGGTAACAATGATTTAATTCTAAGACAACGAATATCTGAACAAATGCACATCATATTTTTTATAACTATCAGTAATATGGTGTTTAAAAACACAAGTAAACCAAAAGCTGACAGAGTATCATTGTTAAAATATTGGTCGGACCATAACCATGCTCTACAATGCTGCCATATGACTATGATTATATACCATAAATGATAGGAGGTATTTCATTGTGTTTTGTCATAGGATGTACTCCTATGTTGCTCTCCCAAGCTTGCAAGATGGTCTACAGTAAATTATTATGCTCTGCCATGGTCCTGGATACAACTATTTTATATTTATTCTCTGATGTATGACTATACTGTGATGGTATGCCGATGTGTTCTGCCGCTGTACAGACAACACAGTATACATTACAATGTAATTCTGCTATACTGCTTGATGGCACATGATGAGTATATGTTATGGTCCCATCAGGATTACAATTATGCAATTTTTAATGCCTTATGGACAAAAGAAATGGTTCTCCACACCAACACATAATGCTACAATTAAAGATTTGGAACAATCCAGAATGGTTAACAAAGTATTCTGCAACAGATTTACTGTGCCAGATAAACATAATCTACTCACATCCTCCAGCGGAATGACTTTTATATGTTCTCCTGTGTCTACCACTTCATGATCAGGCTCTGCTGCAGAATCAGGAATCCTACAATGTAGAGTCACATAATACAGTATTTAAACTATTATACATCACATGATACAGTATTATACATCTCATGATACAGTATTATACATCACATGATCCAGTATTATACATCACATGATATTAATACATCACATGATACAGTATTATACATCTCATGATACAGTATTATACATCACATGATCCAGTATTATACATCACATGATATTTATACATCACATGATACAGTATTTATACAATAAGAAAAAAGAATTCAATATCATCCCTGGTTACTTAAACAACTTAATTTAAAATCAATCCAATTTTAGACTGAATAAATTATTAAGCATTTTAAACGTAGCATTTTAATGTTGGATAAATGTATAGATGAAATTTTCATAAATTATCTTATATTTCAATATTTATGAAAAAGCTTTTACAGTAAGAGAAAGCCAATTTTATTATTGGCTCAATCACTTTACTACATTACAATATTCCTACAATATTTCTCACTTAAAAAAAATTTTTTTAATTTTGTTCAGTAAGTTCAATTATTTTCCATTATACTTGTCAACCATGCAATCAGGTGTGATAGCTTACATTTCTTTGGTGAAGTATATTGCTTGTAGCACAACTTGTTCCCTCTGTTTCTGTATTTCTTTCTCTCGACTGTTGCGACCTGGTTCTACCAGTGGGGTAGGCAGATTTGATATTAATACTGGTTGTCTCCACTAAAAAATACAGAACAAGCTATAAAGGTGAGCAGAAAAAGAGGGAGAGAAAAAAGTTGAACAAGAAAAGTAAACAGGGAGGAGACTGTAAGGAATAAATCACAAGCAATTGTGATGCAAAGTTGAAGACCCAAGTAACTGGTATCTATATTGTAAAGTAAACACTTGAAAACCTTCTGGATACTAAAAACTGAATAATTATTCCTCACAGAACATTCACTATTTAACTGCATTAACATCATGTTAAGGGCTATGGTCTGGGCACATGAATACCAAGATACACAGAAGAAGAAACGTATCACATAAAAATTTTCTTCTCGAGTTATCAAATGTGAAAATAATATCTTAGTGTGAGATTGATGCTCAATTCATACTTGACCTACGACTGATTATACCATCCACAATTATTATATTTTTTTTAAAATATTTATGCTATTTTCATTTAAATTACTGATGCTATATAACTATTTAGGTTACATATGAGTTGCATGTCTGTTAAATTTTTTATCATCTGTCTTTTTACTCACTGGCATCAGTTCAATGGCAGCTTCTTGTCCTGTTCTCTTGACGGTCTCCATGGCCTCCCTCTCCTTCATCATCTCAAGCTTCTTGATCTCGTTAAAGTCTTTGAACCTGTTCACATTCACTGAAAAACAAATATCTGACCTCAGCAAAGAATTACATATTATGTGATGATGGTGAGAATATACTAGAAGGTATTCTACAGTAGCTTTGTTGGCATTTTTATCATCTGCATTTAAAGTTTCTTTTGATTGTTCTTTAATATATTTTTTTATTAACAGAATGCATGTGAAGAAATACTATAAATGGCTTCCAAATTAAGCAGACTTAATCTCAAGAGAAAATGAATGCGATTAAATGGCATTATTTAATGGAATTTCAAGAGAATGTGATTAAGTGTATCATGTAATTAAGAAGATGGATGACAAATATTAATAAACTGGAAATCTGCAAAACCTAAAACCAGGAAATTTACAAATATTAAAGAACTATCAAAAAGATAATATATGTTCACAGTTACTGCATACACCTGTATTCTCTAACCTCGTTCTGTTTCATCCATTTCAAAGTATCTAACACTTTTGATTGTGTCATCTGATGCCCAGGAAAGCTTCTTACGCCTTGCCTTACGACCAACAAGTAATATACTTCCCCCATTATATGTGGGAACACTTTCGGAGGTATCTGATTTTTCGTCTGTGGTGTTTTCTGGAGTATCTGACTGACCATTACTCTGATCTAAAATTAAATAAGTCACAACATAATAGCAAGTAAATCAAGATACTGCAAAATGCAGTCAATTTGCAAAACAAACCCAATGTAAAACAAAGTAATTCTCATACTTCTATTTTAAGCAGGCTTACCATGTTTAAAACTGACATTTCTCAATTCTTAAATTGTTTAATTTTAAATGCAAATTATATTGTTCAATTTAACTGTGTGATCAGCAGTGGTTGAAATTCACCTGACAGGGCTGCCATCTGGTGTCAAGACATAGAACCTCATGGTGGTTCTCTTTTCACATGATCCAAGAAATATGATTCTTGATACACTATATGCAAAGCAGCAGACAGAACTGACAGTGCAAATATTTCAAAAAAGAAAATATGCACTTCCTCAGTTTAAATTTACTCTTTGTATGTATAATTATTAGACACACAATAAAACACCATTACTCATACTACTTTATCCAAAAACATATCCAATATTTTATTTATAATGCTTCAATCAATCCGTGCACCATATATTTAAAATCATCAAATCTGTGACTGTTATGCAGTAGATAAAAGACAAACCTTCCTCTTTGACCTCTGAACTCTGTTCATTTTTGACTCCTGGGGTGTCCTTGACCTCTGAGGTGTCCATGGGTTCATCCTGAGCGGTATTCTCCTCCTCTTTGGTTTTGTCAGATTCATCCTCCTCTGTTTGTAGTGTGTCTTTGTAGAACTATAATCATAGTGACCAGAGTTACAAATAACTGAGTTTACGCACATTTCTATAACTGCACAGGATGAAGAGGCAAAAATATTGGTTAAACACACAAAGCAACAATTTTTCATTGTTCATGAATGACTCAATAAAGAACAGCATCTCAGACATCTCTTCACAAATCTTGTTTTTCATTTAAACATTTCAATCTGAGTAAAAACTGGGAAAAATTGAAGATCGATATACCACCTTCTTCAAGAAAATGCATATATAACTGACAGTATTTATTACTATTAACTAATTTGCAATGCTCACAATAGGTGAGCAGCATTTAAATTTTATCAGACAATTGTTCAAATCAGAGAGCTAAGTCAAATTTCATCAGATAAATGTTTACATCAGAGTGCTGAGTCATACATGGAGTGATAATAATATTTGACACTTTTTAAAGATGTTCTACTCATAGTCCCATGCCAGCTTCTACACCTTAATTCATAAATGTGGCTTGTGTGTCAATAGTGATGCTTGTAAATTATACTCACAGAGGGCACCTGTGGTTGCTTATTCTGTGGAGGTGATGTGGCAATGGGTTGTTTTTGTGCTGTGGGTTGATGATTAGAGTTTGAAGATTTGCGTTTCCTCCTGATAGGTGCAGCTGTTGGACCAGACGTCAGAGCGTCCATGAAGCCACTACTTTCAACCAGCTCTACAGCCGCTGTATAAGTATATATTTATATATAACGCATTTTCAAATGCCTGGATGTGCATATTTAAATGCATATTTTAACAGAGTTCAATTTTACTTGGTCTCAACGTGTGTATGTTAATAACACAATAAATAGTATATCATCTATATTATAATGGAAGGTGGTCTCACTACACTTTTGTCACCAAACTACTCCACGGCCAGGCCTCGTATATGCACATTTTTTATCTTGAACTGTCACAAATGAATCCAACATTGCGAAGTGTCCTAAGGGCAATAATTATCACTATATTCCAAAGAATCAAGAGAGACTAAACACTATTTTTATGGGGCTATTGCAGCGCCACCTATCAATAACTACAACTTCAACTATCAATGGGTGAACTTGCAGAGCAACGGTTATATTTGGAATGAAACTAAACTGGTCTTCAAGTGCTAAATAATGAACAGATAATAAGCTAGTAACATTAAATAACAAGAGTACTGCAAACGTGCATCATATGCCAATTGTGTTTCTGGTGAACTCTGACCTCATTAAATATGCATGAATTTTGATGAGAAAGTAATCCAGGTGAGAAACTCTATTGGTAATTATTTATAATGAGTTTCATGAAAATACATAGGACTTCTGGTTAGGAACCAAGGTGCCTCCAAAGTGTAGTGACCTCTGACCTCATATATGCATGGATTTTGCTATAAATCTAACTTAGGTGAGGTATTTTACTGATTAACATTTCTGATGAGTTTTATCAAAATTTTTCATATTTTTCATAAGTTATTGCTGCAACAGCACAAAGCCTAGTGACCTGTGACCTTATTAAATATGTGTGGATGTTGCCCAAAATTCAAACTCGGGCAAAATAATTTATTGGTTAGTAGTTATGGTGAGTTTTGTGAAAGTCCATCAAAGCCCCGGTAAGTTATCACAGCGACACTAAAAGTTAACAGACGGACAGACGGTAGGTATACCATAAAACTCCCGTCATATGACGGGCATATAAAAACAATGGGAACTTCTTCACTGATAGTGGAGCTGAACTAGAACTCTGCAGTGTTGTAAATTCACATTGTTCTGTATAGTATACTTCAGCTTAGCTTCAAACCAAGGTTTAAAAAATAAATGTTCAACAACCATGGTGGTGTCTGATTGAAAATACCACTTACGTCTTGGTCGTGGTGGGATTAATTTTATCTTGCCATGCACCTCTGGTGACGGACTTCGCGTAGATGTGTTGGTGGTCAGAGGGGCAGAGATGGGAGGTAAACTTGGTCGTACTCTCTTCTCTGGTGGCTCACTTGGCTTTGGTAAACTGAAGTGAACAAGAAATATTTGTAAGGCAAACTGTGAATTTTAATGATAACACAAACCATCCTTACACACTCATGGTAAAATATACTTAACACTTAGGGTTTACATATATATCATAAGGAGATTTAATTTAAATAAATTTATAACTTTAAAATTATAAATTGCAATTCACAGCATAATAAACACACACACACACACTAGTATCTACTTTGTATAAAACATATATAGAAATACATATAATAGTATCTTCACTTTGAAATGACACAGAGACATAGAACATATGACTGAATCTCATATGCAGATCTTTACCATGTGGAACAATATATCTACATCCATCTATATATTTGGGATATCTACATTCATACACAGTCACACATACATTCACACATCACTTGCAAGCTTTACACTGACAATCCTAGTTTGACACACAAACCTTCATGAATTTTATAACAAAACACTTTCTCACACTGGATTCAATATTAATAAACAACATTAATAAATTTGATGGACCTTTCATTATTACCAGATTTAACCTCAATATCTCCCATCACCTCCTGAAAAATAATTCTTACATGTTACATCTCACATGCCATTTGAAACACTGCAACTTCAGTGAAGTAGCCGAGGAATGTAGTGGAATTTTTTTGCATGCGAAAAATACAGCTTGGCAACCCACTCCTGTGGCAAAGGGCACAGAGCTGGGAGATCAATAGTTCTAAGCCAAGGAGTGGTTAAAGTTTTCATGGTCAGACCAAACCAAGGATGAGCCTTCTGCAGGTTTAATGGGAAGACTGTGCCCCCCAGTTGTGTTTCACTCTTGAACAAGTGACCCACTGATGCAAAGCAATGGGTTGATTACACACCCAGACCCCATAGGTCTTGTTCATCAAGCATGGTTGATACTAGGACGATAATGTGTTACTGCCCTGCCCCACAGTCTGAATCTGGAAAACAGTTCTGCTGATGTGCATAGTAAAAAATAAAGGTAGTTCCCTCAACCAAAAAAATTAAAAATTAAAAAAAATTCAAGTGTTAACCGATAAACAAAGAGGGAGTACACATGAACTAAAAAGGCCCAGTCAAATTTGTTTGACATCGAGTATTATTTCTTTGGGCTAATTTGTGCAGAAACCAATTAGTATTTCCAGTGATCTAAATAGTAATGCTCACTTATGACAGCATTTTCATCAGAAAATTTCCCACTGAGCTGGTTTTGTTGCTCTTCATGCCTAACAGTTAAATTTTAATGCACAAAACTAAGATGGAACATCATCACTAAATTGCTTTAAAAGTTTTTTTTTGTTTTTAACTGATTTTTTTTTTTTTTTGCAGATGGTCACTATATAAGATGACACATACCCCGATTCTGACTAAAGTTTCAATCAAAATATGCAAGGCATTGAAGGAACTCACAAGGAGTCTTAAATATGGCACTAAGATTGCATCCCTGATAAAATATGGATCAACATCATTAAACCAGATGTCACGTTCCAGAAAAAATAAAATAATAAATTGAAATTTAAAATTTTCTTTGTCTTAGTTGTGAAGTTGGTCCAGCTTGCAATATCTTGTGGCATTTTTTTTTTTAGCACCAATCCTAAATTTTTACAACCAGCATGTATGATTTTGAAATTTAAAAAAAAAATCAATAAAAAAAATCAATACACAGGAATAAGCACAGATTACTAATTTCACTCTCTTCGCGGAAACAGAAGCAATAATTAACAAATTAGGACTAGTACCATGTCTTGTTAGAGAAAATCATCAGCTTTGTGGGTTACGCTTGTACAAGATGGCACGGATCAAGTTTCATTGCTTCCCTTATCTGTAATGTGATGTATACGGCAAATATGCCCATCCCCTGGGCAAGGTTACAGGCATGACAATGGATCAGGCCAAGACAACCAGCCATGAAGAAGCAAAATATAAAAAGACAAAACCAAGCAACCGACAGACACTGTACCATGAGCCAGACAATGCACCTAAACCCTTCACTTCACTGCATGAAAATGGCCCAGATATGGACTTGTTTATTCCATTACTCAATTTCACGAGCATCTTGACAAGACAACTGTGCACTCATATTGAAATCAATATGAACTTATTCCTTTAAATTACTGCCATCTGGCATATTAGAAACACTTTGGTATTATATATATTATTGCATTGTGCCATCTGGCATACTAGAAACACTTTGGTCTTATATATATTATTTCATTGTGCAACTTGTGTATTTTGAGACTGATGACAGCAACGAAGATGGGGACATTAACCTCCAATATGCGACTTAGCATTAGAAACATGTGAGAAATAAATTTCTGTCTCCCTGGCAGCAAATGCAAGTACCAGTATTATAATCTTATGGCCTGATCACCAAAAATGGCTTCTTTGTCCTTTTTATGGTATGCTGGACATGGAAAACCAATGGAGTCAATGTAGATTAAGAAATTAAACTGAAATGCAGGGCTCATTATTGGCATGTGGTACTCAAGTACATCTCACATTTCAAGCTTCTATCACGTGAAGGAAATTCTTCACCATTCAAAAGTTGTGACCCATTTTCCCTTTGGAACAACATGTCTAAAATTTTAATCATACTTAAACCATACACTCTCATTAAAATATTGAAAAAATGCACCATTTTGCATTCCTGCATGGATGGGATAACAAGCAGCATGCGATTGGCTAGTCATAGGACCTAACTTTATTTACCCAATTTCGCATGCGTTTTGATTGGCCAAACCAAGACTTTCACAGACTGTGGAATAAAGGGCAAACACTTGATAATTTTGCCTGTAATTTTTTTAAATCTAAAAATGGCATATAAATTAAGTTTTCTAGCAGTTGTCTAATGTTCTACATACATTCAACCAGTCCATTCCAAGCAAAAAACAAGAACACTTTGTAAATTTGAAAGCAGGATTTATTTTGAACTGGGCGAATACAACATGTTCATACAATGTCCAAAGTATTCCCCCATGTGCAAACAAAACCTTGTGTACCACATACAAACTAGTCCTCATTCAATGAGAAAGGACCCCATGTTATTTATCAGAATTGGGACAGGTTCAACTAGGCGAGTCAGATAGCTGAACAAGTTAACAAGATAGGTCTGGAAAAATTTTTAGGATCTTGCTGGTTGTTAGGTCTAAAATTGTTAATCACATTCATCTAATGGAGTAAATGAACTTATGAACCCTTTGTTGGGATATCCTCAGCTATGGATTAATTTTCAACTACCATCCCCACTTTTTTTAATACTTATAAATTAACCTGGCAAGTTATATTGTAGAAAGTCTTGGAATATTCAGGGTTTTTTTTCCATTTTTAATGCAGGATGACATCAGTGTGACTAGGAAAATTAACTTGAGCATCCATAAAGTTATCCCCTGTACTGGTTCTTGTAATAGGACTTTGCATACTGACCAGTTGGTGTTTTAGCAAGCAGATAGAATGCTGTAAGAAGAGAAAGATTGCTTGGGGTGCATCTGGAACATGAAAATGGGTGAAGGGCCAGGATTTTTTTTTTTAACAAGACTTGTGGCACTGCCTTCAGGGAAACAGCATCATTTTTTATAACTGTACCATATTATTAGGATGAAGTCTGCCAAAATATGACAAGTACCGATACAAACTCTTGAGCACACTAATTAAAATCAGCACTGCATTAGCATAGTGTAACCCAAGGGACTTTGTCAAGGGCACAAACTATTATACTATCATCAAAGATCAAATGATACTCTTTTTTTATGTCAACATGGGGAAGAATTGCAATATTCTATCTTTTGGTTCCTTCGGTAGACCACATCTACACGAACAGATAAATGTAATGTTTAACCTCCTCCCCCCCCCCCCCCTTCAGAAGGTGCCTCCTTTCAAAATGGCTTTGCATGCCACACAGTCTGAATTTACAGTCACGTCTTTAACCAGTTAAAAAAAATCTATTCAGCACCATATATGGTCTGGTCCTTGGTCATTTGTACTTTTCATTGTACAGTTTGTCAGGTGCACTTACAAATTGCTTCATTATGCATCAGCACAAAATAGACTTCAAACAGGCACATAAAAAATACAAAGTCCCCTTGCTTGGTGGGGTGTCCTTGAATATGGCCCCCTAAACAGAAGCCAGTCAATCATAGGTGAACATGCGGACACCATCTCATTGTCAGGCCCTTTATTCATCAGTTCTCTGGTTTAATATTCACTTCCAAAGCCAGCTGATTGAAAAGTTCTCATCTCAACGAGGTTATCAGAGGGAAAGTTCAGTGGAGGTGCTGGTTAACAAACATTAGTGTGGTACTTTAAAAAGGATGTGGTTCATGTATTTAACAAAATATACACAGGCAAGCTTATGGGCTTTTTCTCTCATTCACACATGCACTCTTTAGGTCAAGGTTTATATTCACCTTGCTCATGGAAAATGTTACCTATCATTCAATACCAGAGTTCAGTGCACATATACAACACATCTCATAACCTCAGCATGGGCCCCTATCAAATGGCCTTTGACCTTTGTTTCCCAGGCCATGTGTTTATTGGCAAAGGGCCAAATTTTACTGGGCTTTCCACTGGATATGCAAAGGTTTCCTACCAGAATACTGCCAACATTAAAATTTGACACAGTTTAATTTGAATAAATATAATTTTTTTGTTGGTCTCATCATGTTTAAAATGCGTAGGTTTCACTTTGATACAAAACTTTTTTTAACACCTGCTGATAAGGCTTAGTCATGGTCACCTGATAGGGGCCTACCATGATTTTCAAGGAACACAGCACTGGATCACACTGACTAGCAATTCATAACTGTTTTTCATCAGCAAGAGAAAAATTATTATTTATTGTCACCAACATTTCAGTTTTCAAAAATAACAATTTATTATATCAAGCAAGCTGATATTCAAAGTGAAGACAGCCCTTTTCAAACTTACCTAATCTTTTTAATAGGATGTTTATCTGTTGAGAGGTTCTTCCGCTTGGCTGGTGGCAATACACTCTCCTGTTCTAGGCCTACCAATAGCAAGTGAGACTACATGCAATGGTGTGCACAAATATAAGCTTAATCCTACTCGTAGTAATAGTATACAATGTGAACTGAACTGCTAATGTGTCTACCTCAAAGGACATGAGTCATAACATTAAAAGCCTTCACTGTTTCAGCTGTGCTTCAGACTCTTTTCATCCATATCCCTATAAAAGTTTCAATCAGTTTTTGGTGGGTTTTTTTTGGGTGTTTTCTAGCAGCACTACATTTTCTGCCTTACAATGATCAATTAAACTCATGCTGCTCAACATCCACAACAGGACCCATCCACTGCATGACTCATCCATTAGAGACCATCTATTATTACAGGACCTATCAATAGCAGGACATCTATTGCAGGATTCATCTACTACAGGACTCATTCACTGCACAACTTAACCATTGCATGATTCATCCATTGCATGACTCATCCATCACAGGACTCATCCACTGCAGGACTCATCTACTGTATGACTCATCCACTGCAGGACTTGTCCACTGCAAGACTCATCCATTGCACAACTCATCCACTGCACAACTCAACTGTATGACTCAACGATTGCAGGACTCGTCCACCGCATGTCTCATCCAATGCAGGACTCATCCACTGCATGACTAATCCACTGCACGACTCATCCATTGCACGACTCATCCACTAAAGAACTCATTCACTGCATGATTTATCCATTGTAGGAGTCATCTAGTAAAGGACTCATCCATTGCATGACTCATCCATTGCAGGACTCATCAACTGCACGACTCATTAACTGCAGGACTCATCAACTGCATGACTCATTTACTGCAGGATTCATCCACTGCATGACTCATCCACTGCATGACTCATTTATTGCATGTCTCCACCACTGCATGACTCAACCATTGCAGGACCCACTTCACAACTAGTTCACTGCATAACTTGCCTTCCACAAGACTCGCCCAGGACCTTACTCTTTGTATGGATGAAGGAGCAGAAGCTGATTCCCAGCTGTCAGCTAGTGAAGGTTTTAATATTAAAATGATGCTGGAAATCCTGTTTTAGAATATTTTAGGGATTCAGCAAAATACTGTTAAGCAAAAGTCCAGCTTATTTTCCTTCTTCACTTATTCTTAACAACTTGAAACCTATCAATTTCCCTGAACGAGGGATCTGCAGGCTTGACAATAAGGAATTCCTTTTTTTTTTCTCAGTCTATTGGTCCAAAATATATAGCTTATGTTACCTGTGCCTTCTTGTATGGCTGAAATGAAATAAATTACATGAACAACAAATCATCAAATCTGATGACCATGACATATTGAATCTCGAGACAGCCTGCATTTTACACAAAAGCTAGCCAACTGACCACTTGAGCTGACCACTATAGGCAGTTTTTTCCCCAGGGTTACCTTTTAGGGAACCACACATAAGCAATGAAATGCCATAATGATACCTCTGCCTGTTGGCAAGAAGTCATGTTTCCTTTGGTTAATTGGTTGGTTACCTGTTTGGATGGTTTGTCTGTTCCAACTTTATTCAAACAGCTATGAACAAATTTTGATTAAATTTTGTTTGTGGATAGGGAAAAAAGGGACTCTTTCAAATTTGGGATCTTTAATTTTTTTATCTCGAATCAGGGCAGGGGCCATCCACTGGTATTTAGGGTCGTCCTCTTCTAGTGCTCGATTGTGAACTGAGTTTGTGAATCAATATACTGTGCAGAACACAGGAAATTTAGTCCACAGTTATAATTTGAGGAACCTTTTGAAGAATCAATGACTACTTCTCAATTTGGAAAAATAAATACTTTTTTTTTAACTTTCTTTTAAATTGGCATCAGTTCTGAAACTATCCTTAGTGTCAAGCCCCAGATTAAATTATCATGCACATATACCCTTCTTCCTGATTCTATACTGTTTATCCATCAGTTATAATTCTGCATATGGTAAGCTTCCTGGCCTGAATCATTTACTCAGCATCTATTGCTTGTTCAAATCTCGCATTTTAGCTACACTGATATAAATCCCCCACTGTCTGTCTTTATCCATTGATCTTAGATATCTATTTAGCATATTCATTGTCTTATTTCCCTCAATCACTAAGGTGGTCCTCATAAATATTTGATAAAAAACTAGTTCGTGGAATGACCATCTTCTTTGAACATGTTATGTTTTTCTTACTATGAGGCAAGTTCTCCTTTTTCAGAGTAGGGATCCAAGTATGGTAACAGGTGTAAACATGTCCTATATCTTAATCATTTTTCACATTTATTTTTATCAGGAATGGGATGCACAATTTTGCAAAGAGAAAAGGCATTCCTTGAGATTGAAATACAAGTTGCTCTTTTTACGTGAGATATACTGAATTTCATTACATGATTACTGTGATTTTGTTTAGACAGATCCCTGCCCCATTTATATATCTATGCTGCAATGTGTAATAGCCGAATTCTAACTGATCATAGTAAACAAATAAATTAAACTGTATAAAAAATATAACTGTATAATGATATTCCAGCAAAAACATGTATAAACCAAAATAGTGAATATAAAAATATAAAATATTGTATAGTTTGTTAATATGCAAATGAGATCAATACAAAATAGAATACTGAGCCTGCACAGCGGGCTAACAGCACCATCATGAAACAAGTAGCACTGGCTTTGATTGTTCCTGGGCCTCCTGTGCCTCTATTTATGCATGATTATCACAATAAATCCAGTGTGTCCACGGTAGTAACCTGTACATATCCGTCACTGGAGTCCCGAGATAATTACCTGTAGATCTGAACTTTGTCGGCAGTGTCTTTGTTGTTCTTGGTCGTGGTTTGGCTGCTTCAACTTTTTTATTAGGATCATTATCATCATGGCTAGGCTTGTTAGCATTATCATTTGATGAACTATGGTGATGATGGTGATGATGATGATGGTGATGATGTCCTTTGCTAGATTCCTCACTGTCATCATCACCATTATTCAGTGATTTATCTTTATGATTACTGCTACTTTTGTGTCCATGTTTTGCCTTTTTCTTCTTGCTTTTATCTGCAAGGCACACAAAAAGTACTTCAGTTTTGTGTTACGGCACCATGCACCTAATATTGTTAGGATAATGAGATCTCTGATTGTTTGATTTAATTTCATTTGAAATTTATCACTTTTTCCTTTTTACTGTTCAAATGAACTTTGATAACAGAAATTATCATAAATTACTGTTTTAATGTTTTTCATAGATAATAAAACTTTTAAGAAAAAAAATTGCACAAATTCACATATAAAGACCCATTTTCATCACATTTTCTTTTAAACTTTAAACTGACTTACAATATCAGATCACTGGGAAAAGATTTTTGTATTCTAAGCATGAGGTATTTACTGATATAAGTATTTTTTTAACCCTGATGCATTTGTAGCTTATTCTGGCAAACGGCTTGCCATATATTTTTCTCAAGCCTGAATTAAGTTGTCATTACTGTACTATATCCAACAACCTCATCATCACTTTCTTTTTAATGAAAGTGAATCATATACAAGAACCAAGACTACAAATTGTATCATAATGTGTAAATCATATGGCCCAGATCTGTCGTGAATCATCTTGATTTAAATAGTGAATATAAAACCTGTATCTGCTATATGTCTAATCATATATAAAAGACAGCTATTTTATATCTCATGTACGTTACCTGGCCCAGACTTACCACTACTGCTATCCTTGACTCTGATTTTCTGCATCCATTTTTCAACAATGTCAGTCGCCAAAGTCTTTACTTCTGTAAGAACACATACAATACAAGATGCACATCACAGAAATTAAACAAATTTCCTCCTGATTTTTACCTATATGGTTAGGTTACTTTTATGTTGATATAAAGTATTAAAGACACCTATACATACAGTAACTGGATAATAACAAAGGATAATAAGGACCAGCTGAAGATCTTGACAGATTTGATCTAATAATTGGTTTTAGAAATATAGATTATAATAGATGAATTCAGCATGCCAGGGACCACAAGAACTGTTCCAGTATCCACTCCTGAAAGTCAATGGTGGATACCCAACTGATGGAGACAATGTTGAGAAGGTCGACATGTCAGACAAACAAAGTTTTAAGTGGGTGTGCTTCATGCACCATCTCAGTAAGGAATGGATTCCTTCCAAAGAAAAGGTCAAAATTGTCAAGCATTTTTTAAGTTAACCCGTTTGGGGCATGCTAATGTAACATCGTCTAACTATCTTGCACAGTTTTGACTAATTAGATGGTACAAACTTCCAAACAGATAAACAGAATCAGACTTAAGTAGTAGCATTTGGATACATGCAGAAATCTAAATCTTTCGGATCCATGAATACACTGCAGAAATCTTGGAATCTCAGAAATCTCTTGAAAATGTATTTTAGTTGACAAAGGTGTTTGTCATCAGCACTCTCACTAGTGAAATACTTTGAATCAGAAGTTTTATCCTTTCATGAATGCTCACATAGCTAAAATGCTCTGTATTATCAAACTGGCTTGTGATGGACAGATAAGGTTAATAATTAGTTCATATGCTAACCTAAATCTTGTCTTCTGACAGATAATGGGCTGATGGGCTACCACCTGCATTACCTCTGTATTAAGTGGGAGTGACAATATAAATCCTCTCAATTAACTAGATTTTTCCTGGCACCGCAGGTGCCATAGTACCCCCAGACAATTACCCCCCCCCCCTAAGAAGAGGCCCCCCCCATCTTCAGCAGCATATAATGACACTTAGCAAGCGACTATGGTTTCTTCCATCTATCAATATTTTTCACCAAATATGGGGGGAAATATTTTGAATCTCTCTTGAGAAAAGAGCATTAATTTATTTTACAGAAACAGGAAGGTAGGTGCCACCACCTGTCTGGTTTTCAAGAAAATTTTTCAAGATGGATAGACATGCCAAATTTAAGACCAATACCTTAAACCACTCCAGAGATATGAGCAATTTTCACCAAAAGCACATGTACAGATGGACACCACGGCAAAACGATTGCTGATGGCACCACCAATCTTGAGTACAAAATGAAGGAGTGCAAGATCTATGGATATACAAATTTTCAGGAAAATAGGGCAAATCACTTGTCAGAAAAGGGTATTAATTTATTCTACAAAAACGGGAAGGTAGGTGGCGCCACCTGTATGGTTTATGAGAAAACTTTCCAAGTTGGATGGACATTTATATGTCAATTTTGAAACCCATGTATCAATCCAAGCTGGAGTTATCTTCAGGAAATGAATTTTTGGACAGGTGGCTCCTGTGACCTTCACCTTTGACCTTGTGACCTAAAAATGGATAGGGGTCTTCCTCTATTGGCAGGTGAACTATATGTGCAGGTGAAAAGGTCTGACATGAAAAGTTTGGCTGAAAATACATCCACAATCTTTTCAAAGATGTTTGTCCTGTAACCTTGACCTTTGACCTCAAAATCAATAGGAATCTTGTTGTATTGATGAGCAATATATAGGTCAAGTTTGAAATCTATATGTCAATCCAAGCTTGAATTATCATTCTGAAACCTAATTTTTGGACAGATGGCCCCTGTGACCTTCACCTTTGACCTTGTGCCCTCAAAAAGGACAGGGGTCTGCCTCTATTGGCTGGTGAACTACAGGTGCAAGATAAAAGGTCTGAGATGAAAAGTTTGGCTGAAAATGCACCAACAATCTTTTAAAAATGTGTCCTGTGACCTTGACCTTGTGACCCCAAAATCAATTGGGATCTTGCTTTTTTAATGGGACATATATAAGTCAAGTTTGAGATCCATACATCATAAAAAGCTGGAATTATCATTCAGAAAATAATTTTTTAACAGATAGCTCCTGTGGCCTTGACCTTTGACCTTGTGACCCAAAAACTGATATGGATCATCCAATACTGGCAAGTGAGCTATAGGTTCAAGAAGAGATCTGGGATGAAAATTTAGGCTTAAAATGCATCCACAATATTTTTAAAGATGCGAGTCCAGTGACCTTGACCTTTAACCTGATGACCCTAGAACCTATACGGTTCTTACTTTAATGGTGGGCCATACATAAGTCACGTTTGAAATCCATATGGCTATCAACACTGGAGATATCATAAGGGGTGTGTGATTTTCACCAAATATGGAAATATTAAAGGTCAAGGCTACTCTCATGGTAAAGGTCATGACCCAAATTTAAATAGACCTCATCCTATAACCCATCTCTCTACATGTTCATAATTTGTAAAAAATCTGTCCATTAGTTTTTGACTTATAATGCTCACAGTACTGTCATATGGCAATTATGGGGGTATTAAAAGGCATATAAACAAGAAAAGGATACTAGGTGGCGCCACCAGTTTCCGGCATATCACAAGGCCATCCAATATCTTTGGTCACCTTGATTTTTGGACCAGTCAATGCAAGCTTTCTTGAGATATTTAAGAATTTGTGTTATTTTCAGCAAAATTGGACCTATTCAAGGTCAAGGTCACTCTCCTAGCAAAGGTCATGACCCCATTTTAAATAGGCTTTGTCTTTTTCTTATAACTATACAAATGTAAAGTTTGATAAAGATCAGTGAAATATTTTTTGAGTTATCCCGCTCACAAGATTTTTCTGCGGCGGCAGCGGCAGGACCGTCATGAAACCATAATATCCAAACTTTGTCTGGGGATACAATTAAACATAAAGATATAAACAGCTTGTAAATTTAGTTAACTCAAATTGAAGGAAGAAATTTTATAACAGGAGAGAAAATAACAGAGTTATTACAGAATGAAACCACATTGTTTGATATGTCACAAAAGTCACACATCAAAATGCTTCTCACATCTATGCACTTGTGTCAGCAGAATAATCAATCTGTATATATGAAATTAATTTGTATTTACAAGGGGGTTCGGCTTTAAGAACTGGAATTTGGACAGATCCGCAAGTAAAATACAATGCTATAATTCCGTACGTTTTTACTGTTCTCAGACCCAGGTGTATAACAATCACTGCTTGTTATCAATATATAGTTACCTTATTTTAGTTACCTTGCAGTTAAATTAGTGATGAAATCAAACCACAAAAGATCAAACATTGACCTGATAGTTTCTTCAAATGTCTTACTGCTGATAGTTTTATTTAACCGTTTCACCTCATTTTCTCAAAATGTTTTGTTCATGATATTTTATTCTGATTTTAACTTTTGCTGCTGGTTCAATAGTGACTTGGTAAAGTATGACAACTGCTATGACCTCATTAGCATATATCTGGAAGCTAGTAAGGAAATCAGTTTATTTTCAAGTTTAACACATATTGTTTTTTTTTTTCAATAGAGTTATTTTTTCTAATTTCACAAGATTCAAATGAAATTCTTAAATGTATCCAAAATGATACCTTAATATTGTAGTGGCTTACACTGAAGTTCAAGTGATTCAAGATAATTTTGCAGAAAACAATTTCAATTAAAAGTCTAAGCTTGTTTTTCAACTACTGTCCTGTTAGGAAGCTAATATTCAAGCAGAAATAGGTCCTGGTGAATTTTAATTACATTCTGAAACAAATGAAAGTATCATCAATGATTAAGAAGATTTAGTCTAATAAACACTTTAACTGAAAAGCAGGAAACAAACACTGGTTGATACAGATAAGTTAAATTTAAAGGGCAACCATAACGGGCAATAAGTATCATATGCATCTCAATACTCATGTTTTATACACATTTAACTGAACCAATCTCTACATAAATTTTTTTCATAGTTCTGCAAGCATTACATGTGTAGTCAAATTGTTGTACAAGACCTTTCATCATGTCTACTTAATTCTACTTTTCAGTGTAAAAATGATGAAGTACTCTACAGATGGCTTACGTTCACTGTTTGCCTTGGATAGACCTTTGATGGTCTTGGCACAGTTGTTCTGCTTCAGTAGCTCTACAGTAACAGGAATACTGTGGTAGACCTTAAGCAGCTCCAGTAACACCTGGACATCAGCCTCCTCGTCTTTCACCTCCTGTAGCCACTTGTTCAGGGTGTCCCAGCCTCCATTCTCAATCAACCTTCAAGCATAGAAAATATCATATATATCTTCTTGCAACATGTAAATCATGTGAGATGTAACTCTATTAACATGTAATCCAAGCCTGATCAGACTCTCCTTATGAAATCTCTGTCAGTCTAACTATTTGGACAGAAGGAACAAAGGGAACACTTTGTAATCAAATGCTTTACTCTTTAATAATTTGTGTAAATCTTTAGAATTGTATGAACCCTGCACACATAAATTTTCATTAAAGATAAGTCAGTGTAAACTACCTGTAGTTTAAAGCTGAAGTTTAAAAGGTTCAAAACCTGGATCTATTCATCCATTAAGGATATGTATCCAAGTTCACTTAGGGTCATGGAAATAATCATTAATGAAAGGGGCAAGTAAAATGCTGACACATAACATGTGACAGACAATGAGTGACCAAGCACTGGCAGCACTGCACTGTTAAGTATGTAGCAGAGCAAACATGAGAAATGGCCTGGGCTTGGTTGGTGAAACAAATTTCAGACATTAAATCAACGGGATATAAATTTTGCAAAAATCTGTTTACTGTAAATTAAATATTGGTTGTGATGGACAACTGAAGAACAACTTTTACAAAGGATTTTATACTGAAGTATCAAAACTAGACCACTTAATGTAGGTTACATTGGACATCCTTTCCATCATATGCAGGTTGTGACAAAAGACCCATGTAACCACAGAACAATTTAGCAGGAGGGAGTTACCAGTGTTAATTTTTTTATGTTTATTTACATGTACTGTTGTTTTACTGGCCTTTACTACTGTTTTTATCATTAACTTACCATCCTTGACTAAGTACACTTACCATAATCAGAAACTAATCTACACATGCCTTCCTGTACAATCAGACAGTATCCATGCAACAACATTGTTAGGCTTGTGACATGTTAAACCATTCTAAATTTAGCACTACAATGTAACATGCACTTACAACATTTGCTTGTTTCAATATCCCAGCTTAGACTGTGTTTGAAAACTGTGCAACAAGCATGATTTCTTATCTAATATATAGGACTTGTTTCTAAGAAACTTTACAAAAGTAATTAAAAAAATCAACAAAATCACACTTGCATTTTGGAAAGTGTGATAAGTTTCTACAAGAATAACCTTAAAAACTTTACAAAATCTTTAATTTTACATTATAATCAAGAAATTTACTTAACCAGATATACTTAAACTAAAGGCACAGTGCTTATGAACAATTTTTTGCTTCTGTTGATTTTTAAATAAAACATATTTGCACCTTTCATTTTCATATCATTTTCCAGCTTTTTTTAAATTTTACTGATTTCCCTTTTATCCAAAGTTTGGTATGATTTGATTTGATGGATCAAAGAAATATCACTGTGTGTTCTGGAGTTACAATGTGTGCACTGAATTTAGAGATGAAAAGAAACTTGTCAAGCTTACTTTTCTAGCACACTTGAGTCCTTGGTGGCTTTGAGTATATTGATGTACACACAGCGACTGACTAGCTTTTGTGCCTCCTTCATGAGACTGAAACAGGCAAAGTGACATGCGGTCAAACCCTTATCAAACAATACACACAACAGTTAAGCCATACCCCACTAGATATCTTACAAAGGTCAGACTTGTACAATGATGGCAAAACAAGAACAAAGCAGAACCCCCCCCCCCCCCCCCCCACACACACACACACTAGTCATGTTGTCATCAGTTTGCACATATCATTTATTGACAAAAATCCAGATTTAGATACAAGGCGTGTATCATAATATTTTTGAGGTTGTAGACAATTTTGTATTTAGCAGTCATAAAGCCTGATTGGATATTTTGTTTCTTCCATACAAGCATCCTGAGAGTTATCAGTTAATTCATTAATACTGCCCCACAAATGACAGCTTGTATGTAACTTTCCCTGGTGAAAGTGCATTATAAATGACCCTCTCATAAGGCTGCTACTTTGGAGGTGTGTCAGCCCTGCTGCCTTAGAACACCCTGGCTATACTGCAAATATCTTTGGTTTACTTTTGGGCATAATTGTCCATAGTTACATACATTTGGCATTTTGAATTCATCTTAAAACCAGCCCTGTCAGCCAGCAGTTACTGAGTGAGTTTTAACTTGTAGCTGAGGGTATGGTTTCCCATGGAACATTCCAACCTAATTGTGGAAAGTTGGCTCTCATTGGCTGGTTCATCTGGCTTTGCCCCAGGATCAGACCTAATTTTTTTCTTGTAATTCTGTCATTTTACATTACAAGGTTAGGTGTGTGTGAATCAAGAACTTTTTTACACAGGTCACCCGGCTGCATCCACTTATAATTATGCAGGTCATTATGGCTGCATCCACTTATAATTATGCAGGTCGACATTGCTGAACCCACTTACAATTTTGCAGGTTGTCATGGCTGCATCCACTTATATTAATGCAGGTCGTCATGGCTACATCCACTTATAATAATGCAGGTAGTCATGGCTGCATCCACTTAATTATGCAGGTCATCATGGCTAACCCACTTATAATTATGCAATCACCATGGCTGAACCTACTATAAAACCACAGCTGCTACAGCAGGGGGAAGATGGCCATCAACAATATTTAACAGCTGACAAAGGTCCTCTATTTTTATTTTGAAAACATTCGCTTCTTCTTCTGTGTCCATAGCTTTGGTAAATAGACTGCTGCATGGCACACATAACAAGGGCCAACCTGATGCACTGGTCAGTTATACTGCACTTTACCTTTTTTTCTTTTCAAACAGAAACCTTGTCCCTTTATTAAAGAAACAGTATCACTTCTTAAGTTTCTCTTACATTAACACACAATATGTCTAAGTTTTTTTAACCAAATAACACATGAAATAACCAAGCTATTAAAATATGATACAATATATATATATATACATACAATGGTTAATTATGGTCTCCCCTCTAACACAATTCCTTTTAAATAAAACATGCAATTAGATCTTAATACTACATATAATGAAGTAACAACATAAGACATGCAACACTGCCACAGGCTAAAACAGATGATATATACTCGCATTCTACTGGATACCAGTATATATCCATTATCAAGATATATTTAACTTTAAGCTGAGGCACACCCGGGTACCAGCAACATGGTAATTTATATGGTAAATCATCTAACAGTTGGAAAAATGTTCAATTTTAAAACAGTAGCTGTTTGTATTTAAAAATAGAACTGAAATATGATATTGGCAATTAGGCTTATTGCAAAATGTGCCTAATGAACCTTGAAAATGCATCTAAAGTATTATCTGAATCTAGTGATTAACAGAACTTTATGAACATGATTAGACATCACCAAATGCTGCAGGCTGTCTCACGTCATAGTACAGATGCATCATTAAAAGAATATTGGACAGCACCACTAATGAACGTTGTGGGGTGAAAATAAAGTGCTCACAATCTGTTACGAAGCCTCACCTGTGTGGGTCAATTTCGTTTGCACCTGCAACTGCACTTTTTAAAACACTGATGGCCAGTTTTATCTTACAGTTACACAACCAAAATTGTGTGGAGGATTTTTCCATGTGGGCTGGTCAGCTGGCTGTTCCCATATTCATCATATAGTACCTACTAGTACTACAAATATCTCACGGTACCTACTTAATCACACTATGTACTGTACAGCCAGAGCACACAAGAGGTGATTCCACTGACTTGTCATTCCTATATTCAGTGCTCAACTTTATTTTTATTGAATGATTCCAATATAATGTTATTTTGGGCTCCTCAATCCTCAAACCTTCCATGGAAAATGTAATGTGTAACTAAATTTCACTCATAAAGGTCTCATCTGAAGACGAAAAAGCCAGTGATAAAACAGGTTATTTCGCATATTATCAAGAACTGATATTATCTTGCCTTTGAACCTGCAGAATTAATCATCACCCTTGCTCCATAATTTCTGGTCAATGATTCTGAGGAACGATTCATTATTTTTGGTGTGACCTAAGACAAGCTAACAGCAACAACCCCCTGTTAAGTGCTGGCTGCTGTAATAAAGTCCTCAACTGGAGACCCTATATGCCTGAAAATCACCATATACATTTGCTAATAGACATATGTATGTCTGGGTTTCACAGTTACAAAGTCATATTCACTGATTTTTTTAAAGCATATATATGCACAAAAATGGGCACAAGGGTTTTATGACATATTCTGTTATTATTGTTTTAATCTATTTAAAGGATCTGAATATGAAAAACAGGTGTTAATGTGGACTCATGGAAAGTGTGTAGAATAAAAGCCCTCCCTTTCTTTGAGATTCTCCTGGGGCAGACACAATTTGTCTGTTGATATAAATCAATAGTCCAGACATGGGGTATTAGTAGTCAGTATTAGTATTTGAATGTATTCAAAAACACTATTTTGAGTATTCGTATTCATATTCAAATACTTTTATAAAATGTCAAATGTATTCATATTTGCATTCAAATACATAGAAAATGTATTCATATTCAGTGAATGCATAATGAATACTTTATTTTGCAAATTTATTAACCAATTTTACTTTGATTTTGGTACTGTAAAAAACATCTAACACAAAAAAATTTTTTTTTCATAGACTTATCTGAAAAACATTTATTGAAAAGAAAAATCACAACTATGCAGCCAATATGTAATCAGGTCAACAATCCAGTCAAACTATTTGAAACAGAGCTATTTACCATAAAGCTGGCTAACCTATTGCTTTACAATAGCAACATCTTGTTGGCCTAACATTCAGGATTGGGCCGACTACATGAAAAGTAATCATTACAATTACAACTAGATGTGGACGGACAGTGGTCCTCAGAGGGCCCCGTGTTTCTGCTAGTGCTGGGATAGTTTACATATGGGTGAAAAATTAAGTTAAATTTATAAATATGACAAACAGAAACAGGTTTTTATCCATAAGCATGAGGGAAAAAATCCTACTGGATCAAATGATATTAAAGAAGATATGTCTGAAATAATGTGTGCAATAGAAAATCACCGAATGTAGTCTGTTAGCCATACTTGATTTTGAGCAAGTCTGTAATTCAATAGGTCTGGAGCCCTCATAGGCACCAATGATTCCTGTGAAATTGGGAAAGCTGCAGTAGATTGTTGTTGAGTTATTGCATGCGAAAAAGAGAATCAGCAATTAGGCTGTGGCGGCCATATTGCAATTCCAACAGGTCTGTAATTCAATAGGTCTGTAACCCTTATACATACCAACCATCCCTGTAAAATTTGGGAAAGCTGAGTATGTTGTTGTTCGAGTTATCGCGCACGAAAGAAAATCAGCAAATGGGCTGTGGCAGCCATATTGGAATTCAGACAGGTCTGTAATTTAATAGGTCTGGAGCCCTTATTGGTACCAATCATCCCTGTGAATTTGGGAAAGCTGCAGTAGGTTGTTGTTGAGTTATCACAAGCGAAAGAAAATCAGCATTCGGGCTGTGGTGGCCATATTGGATTTCAGACAGGTCTGTTATTCAACAGGTGCGGAGGCCTCATAGGTACCAATCACCTCTGTGAATTTGGGAAAGCTGCAGTAGGTTGTTTTTGAATTATTGCCTGCAAAAGAAAATCAGCGATCGGGCTGTGGGGGCCTTATTTGAATTCCGACAAATCTGTAATTTGATAGGTCTGGAGCCCTCATAGGTAGCAACCATCCCTGTGAATTTGGGAAAGCTGCAGAAACAAAATCAGCGATTGGGCTGTGGCAGCCATATTGGATTCCGACAAGTCTGTAATACGCGCGAGAACGAAAATGTCAAGGACAGAAGTACGGATGTTGGACAGAAGAAAGGATGGACTGACACGGTGATCAATAAAGGGCACCACTTTTCAAGCGAAGGCCTAATTACTTCCAAAATAAAACAATAATAATTACAAACCAATTATAAATTACAAGCATAATTGCAGGTGGGTACATCAAACCACTGCCAAGATGTGAGTGATTTTATCCCACAGCAGACAAACAGATGGACACTGTGCAAAAAATGGCTGCAGGTGGTGCCACCAGTTTTGTGTATGATAAAGAGCTATGTTAGGCCAAAAAAATAACTAGAATATCAGCAGAAGCTGACAAAAGCCCTCAGCCAAAAGAACAGTGTTTAGAGGTGGTAACAGTAACAAGTACTAAATATCTGTTCTCACATGGATGTATATCTGTACATGCCTCAGTTATAAATTTAAAATGGAGAGGTATGTACCATTATTCATAACAATCCACCAAATGCTTCCTGAAAAATAAGCTAAGTTTTATTCTATTATAAGCTCTGTGACCTTGAAAAATAGGTCAAGGTCACCCATCTTCGAACTTGACCGAGATTTTGTCGATATACATCTTCACCAAAGAAATAAAATTTCTATTGTGAATCCTTTTAGAAATATCCCGCCCACAAGGCCAAAGTTGAAAAATCCAAGAAAACTTCATTAAAAATCAGAAAATGCAGGTGGCGCCCCAAACTTGTGCAGTAGTTACAGACTATCAGTCCCTATGATCATAGTAAGTATTGTGAAAATCCAGCCAATGGTTCCTGAGAAATAAGCTTCTAAATGTTTTTTCTATAATCAGCTCTAAAACGTAGAAAAATAGGTCAAGGTCACCCATCTTCGAACTTGACCGAGAATTTGTCAATATACATCTTCACAAAAAAAATAAAATTCCTACGGTGAATCCTTTTAGAGATATCCCGCTTACAAGCCCAAAGTTGAAAAACCTGATAAAAATTCATTAAAAATCAGAAATTGTAGGTGGCGCCACCAAACTTGTTTAGCAGGTACAGACTATCAGTCCCAATAATCATAGTAAGTTTTGTGAAAATCCACCAAATGGTTCCTGAGTAATAAGCATCTAAGTGTTTTTCTATAAACAGCTCTAAAATGTAGAAAAATAGGTCAAGGTCACCCATCTTCGAACTTGACCGAGATTTTGTTGATATACATCTTTTCGAGGAAATAAAATTCTGACGGACGAATCCTTTTCAAGATATCCCGCTCACAAGTTAAAAAGTAACGGACGCCGGACGGACAGACGGACGGACAGCTTGGGTGACAACAATAGCCCATCAGCCTAAGGGCTGAGGGCTAAAAAGGTATAGTTCTCAGGCACTTTTTTCATAAATCAATGCAGGCTGACGGTATTTTATTTTTTACTTTTTTTTTGTATGTTTCGATGAAAATGTCATATGATCAGGGAAAAGCATGAAAATAACAGGCTTTTTTTTGCTAAACAGGTAAAAGCACTTCATAACAAAGAAAATCGTATCAAAATTGTATTATTTTATCTTCATGAAAGATGAAAACCAAAATATAAATGTTTGATGCAAGAGGGTTAAAATTGATGCGGGCGGTGCCTGAAAACCATACTTTTATTTTTTTTTGGCCTTAGATGTAAACACATGCAAAATTTCAGGAAGATACATCAAACCCTTCCGGAGATATAATTAGCATGGATGTCTGAAGCATGAACATGAATGTAGGTGGCGCCACCTGTCATATAATCAAGAAAGCTATCCAGGATGTGTACACATGCAAAATTTTACAAGATTAAGTCCAAGCACTGCAGAGATACGAGTGATTTTTACCCAAGGCAGATGAACAGATGGATGCTGTGCAAAAATGGTTGCAGGTGGCACCACCAGTTTTGTGTATGATAAAGAGCTATGTAAGATCTATACACATGCTAAATTTCATGAAGATACTTCAACCCTGTCCGAGGATATCAGCATGGAAGTCTGCAGCATTCATGTGAATGTAGGTTGCGCCACCTGTCATAAAATCAGAAAAGCTACCCAGGATGTGTACATATGCAAAATTTTAGAAGATTAAGTCCAACCACTGCAGAGATGAAAGTGATTTTTAACCTAAGATAGATGAAAAGATGGACCCTACAGGTGCAAAAATTGTTGCAGGTGTTGCCACCAGTTTTGTGAATGAAAAAGAGCTATGTGAGATGTAAACACATGCAAAATTTCAGGAAGATACATCAAACCAGTCTGAAGATATTTGAATGGATGTCTGAAGCGTGAACGTGAATGTAGGTGGCGCCAACTGTCATAAAATCAAGAAAGCTATCCAGGATGTGTACATATGCAAAATTTTAGAAGATTAAGTCCAACCACTGCAGAGATGAAAGTGATTTTTAACCCAAGGCAGATGAACAGATGGACGCTGTGCAAAAATGGTTGCAGGTGGTGCCACCAGTTAATTGTATGATATGAAGATGCAAATAGCTACACTGGTGCAAAGGAGTCTAATATTAGATTGGTTAAATTAGTGTTTTGGCAGATGGTACCATATTAGAAAGCACATGCACCATGACTGGCTTCTCTATGTATGATATGTATAGTATATATTGACTAGATACCCAAGACTGAGTCCAAGGACAAAAGAAACTGAGGAGACTGTTCAGATGCATTAGTGACCAACTTAGCTCGGCTATCTTGATGTCTATCTCTGTTTAGCTTTGAGGTCATGTGTTGGAGGTCATTCTGATATCGGCCTTCCCTAGATCATCAGCCTCTTTTTTTCCTGAGGCTCTCAGTGCCAGTTATTTATTAGATATGCACTGTTGTAAATTGTAATCAGATTAGTATGATTATAATCCAACCAATTCATTATTCCTTTTAGTGGAAGTGTGAAATGTGGTAAGCTGAAACCAGAGCTGTCCTGGAGTAGCTTTTCATATATATGTGTGCTGTGTAACCCTATAACTTTATCTACATTGCAGTAGAAGCATTTGAAAGAAATATGTCCACTATAAGTCATGCTAATTACCATGCTTATTACATACAAGTGAATTGTTATTCCATAATCACAGGTTATCCCTTCCTGAGAGTAGCACTAGCACAAATAATATTAGAGTTTAACTATTTATAAAAAAATAATTATAATTATTGTGCCAAATATCATTTTAACTATGAATAATATCAATATCAACTTAAATTTAAAAAAATAATATAACTAAGATAAATTATTATTAATATAATATTATAAAATGTAGTCATGAATGCATTCATGAGTACAATTTGAGAGTATTCATATTCAAATACTTCATTTTTACCTGCACACTGTAATCGTATTCATATTCATATTCATCAAATTATTAAGTATTAGTATTCAAATACATTTGCAATGTATTCGCCCCATGTCTCCCTCTTACACAGAGCAGCTTCTTCTTCCTTTATTTTTTTTTAGATCAAGTGTAATTGAATTCTTGTCATATATTACAATTTTCTGCAAAAATAACCTTCCCCAGAGATCACCATTATGTCCATGTCTGTTTGCAGGATTATGGGAAAACCACTGGACCTACTTCAAGGGAACTTCATGGAAAGATGGGGCATGGGCCAGAGAAGACCAGGCACTCAAAGTTGGGTGGGATCTAGAACTGTTTTGCATTTGCAGTAGTGAGCTCAACCAAGTGTCATTCTACTTCAAAAAAGATCTTATAAAATTCTAACAAGTGTGTGTATTGCAGGCCAAATAAAATACTTATATTACTAAGTTCATGCATGTCCTTTTTAAAGTTTTAAATGTTGTCTAAAATTTGTACAATTTTCATTTTCAGATATCCAAAACACAAAGCAGTTCTGTTATACAACTGACAGTATATTCATAATTTTAGTCAACCTTGGTGTGATGACATCAGTGTGGTGTCATTACATCTGATATACAACAATGTGGTATTGAAATATATGTGTTTAAGGCTTTAAACTCCAATAACGCCCGCCAGGGCGCGCAGTTTGTCACGGGCCTGGTGTTCAAAAACGCCCGCCCGGGCGCGCTAAAGCCCATTTTACATACCCGTAATTGGGGCAAGTTTTGGGGGTGAAATGTTTATTGTCATCCATCATATTTGTACTTAAATGAAAGAGAAAAACGTCAAGTGTTGTTCTAACATGTGACCAAGATCCAAACTGTCGCGAACGCAGACTTGTTGGAAAAAATATAAAAATGATTGACTTTCACTCACGTGGCCTTGTTACGTGGGCCCTGGTAACATGTCGGCTGCGAGAGTAAAATCAGACACCTACGCTAAATTCATCAGAAATCGGTAAATTACCAAATGTTGGCAATCAATCCTGGTGACAAAATCAAGTGCAGTGTGTTTACAGATTTAACTTCCGTTAAACATTTCCAAGATCATATATTATCCCCTTTTTTATTGGTTTAACTTGTGACCAATGATCGCCGTCCGACTGACTGACGCGTCTGACAGACACCACGCACGTGATCTGCGTGACCTCCTTACTGTGTCATGTACTGGCACTTGAAAACCATTTTTAACCGATATCATATAATAAAATGAGTATTTATTTAAAATATATACATATTTTCTTAACTAAAAATCGAAGATACTGTCATATATCATGTCGTATATATATGTGATGTCTGATTGTTTACTAGTGATCATTTCTGTGCCAAACATTATGTACAATCGTAATCGGGCACAATCGGCCGTGCACAAGAACTGTCAATCATTCTAAGAGGCTTTTTGGATTGAAAATAAAATTAATACCGTCTTAAATTAGAAACAGCCAGATATTATATGGATATAGTTAATTTTCCAGTGTAAAATATAAAGATAACTTTATACTCCATGAAATATTGAAGTAATTATTTTACGACGTACGTGGATCGAACTGTACGCCTATACACCCAGATCCTTGAATATGTAAAACAAGACAGTAAGTGACTTATACGCTTGAACAAATATGTATTAATACGGTTTTAACACATACTGAACAGATTTTACAAATTTTTATATGTGTAGTACTTCCTGTATATGTATAGGCTACATGTGTACGTGCACGTGTGCGCGCTTTTGTGTGTGTGTGTATATATATAGGCCTATGTGCGTATTATAATTTTCATTAGTGATTGAAAAAAGCACCAGTAGTTGTCACTGCCAGTGAAACAGATTTTCGGCGGAGCTGCAAAACATCCTTAAATATATATGGCACATAGCAAACTAAATTTTAAAAATATAACCTATTATATTATGAATTGAAGTAAATAATTTTTTTTGTAATACGTTTGCCTATAACAGGCTATTCATTGTTGTAAGGAACAGTTATAAATGTGTGTACCTTTTAAACATAAAATCTGATCACTAATAACAGAACTTATAACTCCTTTTTATATTTCATCCATGAAAGTTTCTCAAATCGGGTTCATTCGCCGCCTATATTCATAAAAAATACATAACGTATACCGCAGACTGCATATATATCGCATATACCGTACGTGCACCCGGTATAAACGCCGCTTTATATTGATATCGCTCTCAAAACCCAGTCAACGCTTGCATGCATGGCCCAGGGATTAAATATGGAAAATGTGTCGTGGTCATGATAATCCTTTAAAGTCATACGGCGGAGTCAGTCTCAGTCATGATACATGCAAGAAAATGAATAAAATGCATTCGCCAATCTTAAATTAGAAGCTATAGCGTATATATATATAGTGACGGTGACACAGTGAAAGTAAAATATTAAGACCAAAGATGCGGACTTTCGATATGCATGCGCATGGTGTATTCAAAATGACGATCGAGAAACCATGCAGGTGGACAAATTAGACTGAAATCTAATTGTACCTTTCCATTGCTGTAAAATAAGATTTAAAAGACGCAGGTATACAAATATATCTATATTGCAAAATGTTTGATGGCTTTGTCTCAAACTTGCCCCTTTCGAAGACCTAAAATACCACAGGGTGTCGGCTTCTATTTTTACCCACCGACCTTGTCATTTTCACGTGTGATTGACAGTTTTATTAGCACAAGGAAATTTTCCTATCACACAGAAGATTTTAGCGGAAAGACAGCACACAACATGTGGCCAACCAGACGGGGATTCGGAGTGAAAATTACTACTTTAAATTGGCATCTATAACATTAATCATCAAAGGATAATGACATCATTTACAATGTTCGGGAACCGAACGACATGTATAATTGCCAGGTGTAGGTCATGGTCCGCGTCTCTACAGCTGACGGGACTGGTGAATACAAAATAAATAAATAAACAAACACCCAAGAGATCATAACTTATTAGAAGTTTTTGGAACATTCCAGGTGCTTCTTAAGAATTATTGAATTGTTGCTGCATATTGTTTTATAATTAACTGGAACTCTGCCTCTCCGTGAAATCACCACCTTGCAGCCTGGGGAGACCGCATGCTTTCCTCCTGAAGCTGAAGTTTTATCAGCAGTGCATGATTTCTGACTATATGAGGGCTTAAATGTACAAAGTTGCATACGGAGGTTACCAGATTAGCTAAATGATTTGAAGTTAGGTCTCGTGTATACAGCTAGTTAACCAAGGAATTGCATGTGCATCTCAAAATTATTAAATAAATTTTCTACTTTTCTTCAAGTGAAGTTGAATTGAATAAATGTAATTATATATTATATTTCCATTTTATATTAATTTCATATGACGTAATTATGCTTCATTTAAATGTCACTGAAATAAAGTGCAAATTGAAGACCTGGATAAGTAAGTTCATGAAGATATGTAGGCCTACGTGCAATTGTCCTCTAAGATACCAGAATGTACTGCTATGAAATCATAGTAACTAGGCATGATTTTAATAAGCATTGTTGGACTTACGTAGGCCTATATATTTGAATAACATAACCTACATTAAAATGTACTGTGAAAACATGTTTCTTTGGTGTTACTTCACAGTTTAGTATCGTTTTCCAACGTTTATAAACTTTGGTATTATGTGCATTATCCCCAATAGCACATTTTAAAAACACCTTTCCAACAATAAAAAATATTGATTTTCCGTTATTTTATATTCTTGTTAATAACGATTTGTTTACATTAATGTGCATAGGCCTATTTATTATATATGTAATAAATTATTGTTCCACTAGTACTACCAGTGTTCTCATTGTTTCTGATCCCTGCGGGAAAAAATCGATTCTAATGCATACATATTGCATGACGTGAGAGGATGTTTCCAGGTAACTCTTGCATGACGTGAGAGGATGTTTCCAGGTAACTCCCCCCCCCCCCCCCCACCACCACCCCCACAAAAAAAAAAAGAATAATATATACGACCGCCAGTCGGCACAGCATCTCATGACGCTTCTTATAATAAACACGCCAGACTCAGTCACGTGAACCATGTCCATTTAAAAGACTTTACAAAATAAACACGCCAGACCCAGTCACGTGAACCTTGCCGATGTAAAAGTAGATACGATTGGGTGAGAAAAGTTTACAGCGTCAGTGCGTCACCGCTGGCTGAGGGATGACGCGGTAAAATTGGACCGTTCAGGAAAAAAACCCAAACAGACGTGTCGTCTTGCATCTTAATTGTCCAGTAAATGTTTTATTTATTTTTATTTTTCCGTTATATTGACTAGATAGGATAATTCTGCAACTAAAGTCTGGAAAACCGCCTCGTTAATGTACCTTGTGTGCTACATATTGCTAAATTCACTCATTATCGCTCAATCACCGTCAGCCGCGGAGGGGCGGGTACTACAAAAGAAATTGCATGGATACCCTCAATTAAGAAAATAAAGAGTTTTCACAAGTGTAAGACATTTTGGTTTTGATTTTCTATTTCAAATTTTAGTACCATCGCACTGTTTCGAATGGGAAAGATTTGGATATATCAACGTTTATTTAGGCTAATCGTTGATCGAACCAAGTGCACACCTGTTTACCTGTCGCACCTGGATTTTTACCTGTGCAGATAAACGCGACAGACCAACTAAACAGCAATTTTATTATTGCATGAAATGTTAACAAACAGGGTAGACACATTTTTCCAGATTTTATTTTAAAATCAGTCGGCGATTTGTTTTTGCCTGCACATGTAAAAATATATTAATTTGACATAAAAAGGTATATTACAGGTAACCAGATAATTAGTGCATTTCACACCCATAAATTATATATTTTGCACATTGGAACAAAGTAAATAGTTGTTATTGCAATGTCCCTTATAACAAGTATAATATATAATTTAAATAAAAAAAATGAGAATTTACCTTTATTTACCTGATCTTACCTGTGCAGGTGAGTAAACTTTTACAGGTAGAAATTGGCAAAATTGAAATCCACAAGTCTCGTCGCTGTGCAGTAAATTAAAAGATAGCTTCTGCATATTGTTTTAACTCCTTCAAAATTTTCCTCTCCACTTTTAAAATGAAAAGTTGTCTTTATATTCTGTACTTACAAAGGTAATTAAATCTGTTTAAGATCAAAGGTATCATTTCAGGTAACCCAATAAATAGTGCAGTTAGTACCTATAATTCATAAATTTTACACATGGCACTCAAAATTAAGTTGTATGTTTTTTTTTCTCCCTTATTACATGTATAAAATATATACTTCATGAAAAAAATAATTTACCTGTATTTACCTGAACTCACCTGTACAGGTGAGTATGTTTTTATGTGTAACCGTAACCAAAATTATCAATTTATGTTTTACATGTCTGAAAAATCAAAATATAATGGTTTTACACAGTTGACACTTGTTTATCCATATTCTTCTCAGCCACTTTTCAGCATGATTTTGTCACTGCCACAGGTAATTAGATCAGTTGAAGAACAAAGGTACTATTCACATAGGTAACTTAATTACTGTATTAAAAGCACCTGTTCTTATATCAAAATGAATTATACAGTCCATAAATAGAGAAGGTATTAATTTATAGTAACTATATTGATGAACAAGGTGTTTGCTAACATATTCAGAAAAAAAAAATAATTTACCTTTACTTACCTGTACAGGTAAACATATGTGTTATATGTTAATAATCATAGAATGTGCTCTTTGGGTCAGCAAGCTTTTCAGGTGAAAAATATTTGATTTCCACAGAAAAACCAATTTTACTTGCACATTCTGGTTCGTTGGTGGTTCCCTTTCCAGTATTAAACCAAATCATTTACCTTTTTCTTACCTTTAATTAATAATTACCTTAGAGTGAAAAAAAATCCTTAAATTTCCCTGTTTTTATCAAATGGTTAATGGGTTACCTGAACAGGATGAAAGGGGTCATTTTGGTGATATACCAGTGAGTGGAAATACAGTTAGTACAGATTTACCTGTTTTTACCTGTATATACCTTAGCTACATACATATCAAACCAGGTATGTAGAAAATAAATAAAATAACATGATGGATATATACCTGACAGTAAAAGCTGAAAATTTCACAAAGATACCTTTAACGGTTACTGAGTTAATGTCTCTTATATAGATTCATGTCAAAATGTGGAAAAAATGCAAAATAAATCTGAACAGTAGGAGTGTGACAATCCACAGGCTAATCTGAACAGTAAAGGGTTAATTGCCTCCACATTTCATATTTGAACAATGCACAAGTGTTTCCAATGGTATTGTACAAGGTATGATGCAATCTCTTTGTTATGTGACAGTTGTCTCTTAACTACTGACATATAAAATATCATCACATTGTGGCTTGAAGCACTACACACAACATATTGATTCTTGTTATCAGAACATACTGGTTTCGTTTGCCAGGCTTTATGGCAATCTGATGTCATCACAAAATTGTGATATTTAGAATTTTCATATTTTAAAAACATTCTGAATCATTTAAAGTGAAGCAACCTCTGGCAAACATTTTAAGTTTTAAAGAAAGTGTATTGGCATTCTGGTGATCCATATTATGTGGTGTGACAGCAATAGTTCAACTAGGGTGACAAAACTGTTTAGTCATGAGCTGAGACTATTGTTCAATAGGCAGCTGCAAGATCCGCCTTACCAGTCACACCATTCTTGAGCAACCATGGAGCAAAAGGGGGAGCAAAACTACTGGTGGTGACCTGGAGGGGAAGTCACAAAAAGCCATATCAGACCTTGTAACTGAATTTGAAAGTAGAGACCAATTGTTCTCAGGATATATTGCTAACAAAGGGCATGACAAAGTTAACCGTGGTAAAATTGAAAATTAGATGATGGCCACTGAAATAAGTTGGGATTCTGCTTATCCTGAAAACAGACCTGCGTACCTAACACAAACATATCTTTCCTTTCTTGAGATTTAGAGGCAAAATGACAGGAGGGAATTGTGTGTTGTAGGGTTTGTAGGATTAATCAATATACATGCTGGTGGACAGATGAATAACTGCTGGAATTAGTGGTCTTCATAAAATGGACTTAATTTCAATAAATGATTTCATGGAGAGATATTGAAGTGGCAAAACATAACATTTACTGTGAAATTAGAAATACAGTTTTTTTTTACAAAAAGATTAAGAGCGGATACAGGGATCAATGATCATTTATATCTTTATCTATCATCAGTTTCGTGATACCAAAGGAATGTGAATAACTGCTGTGAGCAGAGCTACTTCAGTGGTGCATGTTCAGTTTAGCTGTTCAATATAGACTGGCATTACTAAACAAGGCTCTTTTCTGTCAATAAATTATCAAACTTTGTCAAAGACCCTGTCTTCTTTCAGTAAACTTTCATATATTATCTATGTTGCATGTCTACTGCATTAAAACTAGAATATAGGCAGTGGACAAGGGTATACAGGTATCTGGATAAAGTGAAGCATGGAATCTTTCCTTACATGACAGCCCTTCAAATTTGAGGCGAGATGCCAAATTATCCAAAGACCATGGATGAAACTAAAGATTAATGTAGGTGGCACCACCTGTCATGTGTACAAGTCTACAAGAGAATGCCATCCTAGATCTATGGACAGGCAAAATTTAGCGCTGATACATCAAAAGACTGCTGAGATAAATTCATACATCTATTTTAAGAATACATGATTGTAGGTAGCGCCACCTGTCTTTTATAAGAGAAAGCTATCCCAGACATGGAAATTTCAGGTGGATACATCAAGACAACTGCTGATATAAATACCTGAATGTATTCTAATATATAATGTGACTGTAGGTGGCACCAATCTTGTAAAAGAGAAATCTACCCAAGATTGATCTACATGAACAATTTCAGGTTAATACACCAAATCACTTCTGAGATATGTGTGATTTTCACCAAAAACAGAAATACAAATGGACGCCAGATGAAACTGATTGTTGATGACACAATCAACCTTGTATACAAATTACAAGATAAACCATTCCATGATCTATGGAGAGGCAAATTTTCCGGCAGATACAAACCACTCCTGAGATAAATGCCTGAATGTATACTACAGGATTGTAGGTAGCCACCGTCTAAGGTAAGAGAAATCTACCCAAGATGGATCAACATGCACAATTTCAGGCCAATACACCAAATCAATCCTGAGATGTGTATTGTATTAGAAAGTGTTGTAGATGGCACACCAGTCTTGTATACAAGATACAGCTCTGCTAGATCTATGAAAATGCACAATTTCAGGTGGATACATTAAACCACTCCTGAGATAAATGCATAAATGTATTCTACAAATCTGTGATTGTAGGTTGCACCACTAGCCTTGTGTATGTGAAATCAACCAAAGATGGTTGAATGTGAAAAATTTCAGACCATTACATTGAACTTCTCCTGAGATATGAGAGATTTTCATCCAGAGCAAACACATGGATGGATGCCATGCAAAATGATTGCACATGGCACCACCAGTCTTTAGTAAGAAATGAAGGTATCCAAGATCTATGGACATGCACAATCTCAGCCACTCCTGAGATAAGGACTTTTTCTACCAAAAAGAGACCCACTGGACACTATTGGAAAAGGATTGCAGGTTGTGCCACCAATCTTTGTTAGGCACCAGTTCACATGTGACCTGATAATTTTGCCAGGTTTCAGAAAGATCAGTTTTTTTCATAAATGGAGGCAGGTGAACTCAACAGCAGCCACTGAACTTTGTTTTGGCGGATAAATGAGACAAAATACCTTGAATAAACAACCTGTATATACTATTGTCACCCACTGGCACCTATGACAAAAATAACCTGTCTATAAAACTGTCTTGATTCTTTTGCTGTAAAAATATTCATATGGTTTAGCAGTCGCCAAAATAGATATGTCTCCTCTCCCCCATGGGCTGCCATCCCCAAACTTGAGGAAATGTTATGAGCTATTTAAACAGTTATGGCAATTCAGAAAAAAAGTATTGACAGATTTGACCTTGAAGATGAAGGTCAAGGTCACCATTTTCAAACACGTCTGATAACATAGCTGAAACAACTTGAGTGTCAAGTTGAAAGGATAAATCTTAAGCACTTCAAAAGTTATCAGGTCACAATAATCCTAGAATTCAGCAGATCTGATCTTGAACATCAAGGTGAAGGTCACCAGGACTCAAACTTTTCTTGTGTTTCAAATTTGAGGGAGAAATATACAATACTTCATAAGTTATCGTGTTCATGAGAAATCCTAGAGGTGATGAACTATAATTCAGCTTATATGACCTTGAAGATCTGGACAAAGGTCTCCAAGGACTTGGTTAAAAGAAGTTGTGTGTCAAATATGGGGACAAAATATGCAATACATAAAAAGTTATGGGGTTAACAAAAAATATACATTTCCGTAGATCTGACCGTGAAGATCATGGTTATAGGAGGGCCTGAATATTGTTGATTGATTATTGGCCTTACTGAGCAGATCAATGAGAAAAAGTCTTATCACTGCCATCCCTAGCATGTGGTGTGTGCTGAAAATTATTTAAGGTAACTAAGACTAGAATGAGTTAGTCACATAGACAGATGTATCCCCTCCCCATGGGTCTCCTATCCCCACATTTGAGGAGGAAAATATGCACAACTTTAGAAGTTACTGTGTAAATAGATATCATATATTTCCAACAATCTGACCTAAAATATGTTTGACCTTAAAGTTGTTTTTCAAACTCTACAAGCACAAATGAATATTTGGTGTGCCAAACTGGAGAAAAAATATGCAGTACTTCAAAAAGTTTAGATTTCTAAAGATTTTATCTTGAAGATGAAGGCAACCAGTTTTTGGACTTGTAGGAGCTTCTGGTTGAAATGATTAACATATCAAATTTTACCAATAAACTTTGAGTCTGTGCAGAAATCAGGGTGGCAGTGCTTGTAAGACTGAAAATCACACAGAAATTAATGATGAAACAAAACTTTTTACAATATCAGCACACATTACAACATCAACATTTAGTGTTCACAAAAAATTCTATTTGATTGATTTTGACCTGGAAGATAAAGTAGTTCAAAAGTTCAAGTGTTCACAAAGAACTTCAGCTGATTTCATCCTGAAGATGAACGTACAGGTCACCAGTTATCAACATTTTTTCCAAAACTTTGCTGAAACAACTTAATAATCAACTTTGAGGAAAGAATATGCAGTGCTTTAAATGATCTTATTCACAAGAAATAGCAGAAACAGAACAAACATGTCTCTCCACCCCACCTCCATTGGAAGGGAGACATAAATCAATGGAGTCTGCTCATGCCTAATAATTGACCCTGGTACAAAACATGAATGAAATCAGTCAATTGTTTCTGGAGATATCATTGACAAACTTTGGGACATACTCCTGTGGAGACCTTGAAAACTAGGTGAAATTACTCAAGAGTGACTGTAGGCTGCACATCCCGAATTCAGACCTAAGTACTGTCACAGGGGAAATGAGTTGTTAAACTGTGGTTTCTGATGAATAAAGAAGTCCTTGCACTTTAACATGTTATAATTTGCTCTGCTCAATTTCACTTTCACAGATGAACAAGACATATATTATAAACCAGGCCCCTGGTAACTAGATGATACAACTATGAGGTACAGCCAGAATGTATCACCTAATCATGTTCATCAGAAACAAGAATCAGTGTTGTGAAACATTTAAATCTTTAAAACTAAAATTTGAAAAAGCAAACCAGTATGTCACATTTTGTGGCAAGTAGTTCAGTGTGAATGCTGTGACTGAGCTGTGTATGTCAATGGTCAGTTAGAACACTGCTGGAATTAACCAAACTTGACACAGCAGTTTCTTGTGGGTCTAGAATGGATGAATTTATCTATGAGTGATTTCCTCTGAATGGGCTTTGTGCCCACCCTGGTGGTCAAACCCAGAGAACAATGTCATACAAAGCAGTGGTGACATGAAAACAGATCTACAAAGACAGCAGTGTATAATGGCTGGGTGAGGAGGGCAACAAGTCAAGGGCAAATATTACAAAGGGCAGCAACATTACAATTAGCAGCATTTTCGCCCTACTGACACATGACAGTCACCCAAGACATCAAAGTGGCAGTGTTTATAAAACTGAAAATCACACAGAAAATCTGATGATCAAACAAATTTTTACAATACTGATAGCACACAGTATGCTGTTAGTTAAAATACACCAGAACCAACCGTTTATTGATTGTGTTCTTTCTCACAACACCTACCATGTGAAAAACACTGTGTTAAATTATAATTTATACCTGTAGGTAGTTCAGCATTTTGGTAAATCTCCCAGCAGGTTGAATGTCTTACCATAAAAGTAAGCCCCTTATGGTGTTAAATGACTAACACTGATAACAGAAGGTACAGGAAATAATGACACAGAAATGAAATTAGTGCTCTGGCTGGTTAACATGTACTGTGTACATTTCTCAATTACCAGCTAGCTTTGTACAACAATCTTGTTGCAACAGGATGAAAAGTCATTGCAATGCAGTTTTCCTTAATACTGGGATTTCCTGACTGGCATTACCAAAACAATAAGAGCCCTTTCAGTCTAAATAAAATGCCTGCTGACCAATGTATTCACAGCTTAATCAGTGCACACACAATTAAAGTGATGCCTGGGTTTGTAATGTACAATAGAAATGCAGACCAGCCTGTGAAAGGACAACTTATCCACTCACAGCTGGACTGACTGGATGTTTGGAGATCAATTGTTTGTAAGCTGTACATACATTTTTTCAGTTGCAAAAACTATGAGCAGTGAATTATCATACTTCCCTGGGTTTCACAGCATGTGGGTTTAATGAGTTTCAAATATGAATGCAAAAATGCCCTACCTCACAGCAAACCCTGCTATAATGAGCAGTGGTTATGAGGAGTTATCTAAAGACTGACCACAGCATAAAAACCACTGCTTCAAGAAGCGAGGCCCAAGTGTGATGCACACATTAATGATGAACTTCAGGTATTCAGGTATCAGAATACCAAAGTGAACAACATGATCCTTACCTCTTACCTTCTGATCCAAATTTTATGTTTTTTTTTTAGTGATAGGTCATATATTTTTTTTTCATTTTAACTGGTCTGCTCACATGAACCACAGTGGTGCATCTATCCTAAAGTCACAGGTAACCCAGTTGACAGGCCTGCAGCTATATTAAAGCCAACTTTTCACCAACTTATCTATAGAATTTATGTGATTTATGGCTTACTCCATGTACATATCAATAAATATTAAGAAAAGTTCTCATAACGCCACTTTGACAGTAAAATTAGCTTGTTTATCTACAAGCTGTTAGGAAACACAGCAATGCTGATGAACAGAAAATATGCAGCCTAAGGTGAGTTGTTGCACATGTGCAGAAGCTGAAAGGTCAAAAACTGCATAACAACTTTTACAAAACTCAGGTTTGTCTGACTTGCTGCCAGATCACAGGCACCTGTCACACATCACATGTGAATTTATGTCATTAATCATGTACTTCCTATAGAAGGCTGGTACTGGGGAGTTTCTCTGTATACATATAATGAACAAGGTACCGGTACATAACTTTATCTGGCCCAGACTCAGGCGCGCCTTTTTCAACTGCTTTATTTTCACTGATTTTTCGCAAAACAGCACAAAAATCCATGTTTGACACAAAGAGCAGTACCTTATTTTCCTGATGACACCACAAAGGTGTTTGCAGGCACGTTGCAACTACGTGTAATCGGCTTGTATTCTCACAAAAACAAAGGAATGACATGATTTCCTTCCAATCCTGAGAGATCGCACTTCCGGTACATGCGTGCAGAAGGGACTTTCCAAAAATCTGAGAATCCACTGAGGTCTGGAGAATGACTGGAGAATATTTTTGAAGAATACCAGATGACCTGGCTTCTTTAACCATGGAAGTTTTTTATGTCGCTCATGAACTAAGACATGTATCGTTTCGTCATCCGCGTCTAATCCCGTGAGAGACACTAAGCTTTCTGCTGGAGTCGATGCTGGCCATGCCCTTGTTATTCGCCCCTCCCACAAACAAATTTTTTTACTACAAAATGAAGCAAGGTTCTTTCAATATTTCTTAACTGATGAATTTAATTTGTTCTCCTATTTCTTGAAATTACTTTTTCAAACTATCAAACACTTGTCACTTGTGTATTATTCAGCAATTTCATATATAATTTACAATGTCTGAGCTGTTTATTCCAAATTAATAGGGCCCAATCACCTATACAGCATGCTGAGTTAACATGAAAAATAGCTTCTTCCCCTTAAAATAAATGTGTACCTGCCAAAATATTGCCTTGAAACCGTTTGCTACCTCCTAGGTGTTAAACAGTCATATGCAAGGAAAAGTGTGCTGGAATGGTTTTGCTGGGAAACTTTTTTATAAAGCAAAATTAACTGATAGTGTGAAAGAAAAGGAATAATATTGCTCCTGATTATGTCCCTTTTAACTTATGCTATAATTAGTCTTTATAAGAATGGCTCTTATGATTGATTAACTAATTCAAATTAAAATCATGATTTTTCAGGGCATAAACCTTTAACTGAAGGTTTCATACAATAAGGCTGGTCAAACAGACTTTGTCCAAGCAGAAACTGCTATCCTAAAAGCATACACCTGGATTCTTTTGGATTCATCTGAGATATGATCAGACTACGTCCTACCTGAATCAACAGACATATGACATATTCAAAGTGATAACCACCTTAACTCCATATAAAGGTCTTTGCTATGTAAAACTTGGTAACTTCAGGTCAACAATTACTGATCAAATAATGCTCCATACTGAGGCTTTCACTTTTTTATCCCGCTTACTTGAGAAATTTAGAAATACACATTTACTTATTTACAGACCTTAATGTGTGTACATATTTAATGCCTTAATATTACACTATTATCAACAAATTGTACTGTACCTAAAAACCTATCATATATAAAATTGTACATGTATGACTTCACATTGACACATTCAGCATACACTTGCATACTATGACTGGGCATGTGTGTGCAGTCCCAAACTGACAAGGGTAAACTTTCTTTGTTTACACTAGAAATTGGCAGATTCTCATTTCTCTACCAAAATATAACTTCAAACAGGTTGCTACTGTTAAAATGTACATTAAAAAAAACACAAATTCTTCATGTCAAAGACCTTTTTGTAACAGCTGTTTGCAAAATACTTGTTTGCAAAAAACTAAAACTGAATATTAAACTAAATCTGAGCTGTTATAGCAATGCAAGATCATCTTTCCATTGATCATTTACCGAGTCCATATCACAAGCTTTAAGGAAGCTTATTACATTTGAATGTCTTGAATGGTAAGCTCATAGTTTATCCAAGGTTACTACTGACTTGAGACAAATATTTGAGCAGACATGTTGTGGCAGGCCTTGCTACCTATGAAACAATTTCTGGGATCCATATGAATGTAATGGGACAGTTAAACTAAAACCTTTGTTCAAAAAATTTTAATCTTTATTGAGTAATGCTGTAAAGACTTCATATTCATGTCTTTAAATAACACTGAAGATGTACCTTTATGATTATTTTAATGTAAACAAAATGCTTGATTCAGGTAAACATACAAAGGAACCCACTAAGAGATCTTCCCTGTACCAAGAAACTTATTTCAGTAAATAATCTATTCAACAACCATTCATCTTTAAAAGAAACAAGGGACCTATGGGTCACTATGCTCAGCTGACGTTAACCTTGAAGGTAAAAATCTAAAATAATATCAAATGGAGATAAAGTGTAAGAGGAAGAGGTAATAAAGGCCATGGTTGGTTTATATGATTGGTTTGTATTGATGAGCAAGAAATTGTTGCAAATAATATTTTGTGACCTGACCATGTGTTCCCTAATGTTGAAACTGAAGCATGTGAGCAGTTTGTGAACAAATGATCTGTACAATTACCATGATCATTAGTTGGCTTTTCAATTAACTGTTGACATTTCAGTAGTTTACACATTTGTTCAATCAAATCTTTTTTTTGTATAATATAAATTATTAAATATGTTTTTTTTTTTATGAAATGTATACAGTTGAAATATAACTAATTAACAACATAAAACATGGCAAACAAAGCCTGATCTCAAATTCTGCTGATGCAGGAAAATAATGAACAAATGTTTGTAACAAATCCTCATTTTTTTATCACATCAATTTTTTTTTTAATTTAAGTTTATATTTCTATACATTTTCAATATAACATATATATCTGAATATAAAAGTTGATTCATAATTCTCAATTGCATCATCATAAATCTCAATCTTGTCAGATAACACCACATCATGCATACAAATGTTTATTTATTTTTTACCACAAAAATATATCTTTTAAATCTGCAAAACAATAAATGTCTAAAAAAAAATACTTGATTTAGATTTCACAATTTTGAATTGTGTCTTTATTTATCCATAATGTGCTTCATATTTTATCATAATTTAAGCATACTGATGGGTTCCATTATGATTGGTAAAATCATTTAAAAGAAAAATGATTTCTTTAAAAATGTTACATTACACAACATTGCATCTTCTGGATTATACCTTGAATTACTTTTTTAAGGAAAGTTTTTGCATATCAGAGTGGAAACAGCATTACAATTAAGGAGATACAGTGAAAACAATAACAATACTGCATAACATTTGGTGGGTTGGGTTTGCGGGGGGGGGGGGGGGGGGGAATGGGGTGGTGATATCAGAATAACTGTACACCTGTCACAGCAGGGGATCTCCCCCAGTGACTGTAACAAATCAGAAACCCTGGCATAGCTGACTTCCAGTGACCTGGAGTGGGACCCTGCATCTGTAATCTGTAATCAAAGCAAATGACTACAATAGAGCCTCAAGAAAAAAAATCAATAACTAGCTTAATTTTCAAGCTTTTACTTCCAAATTTCAGATTTAAACAAATTAAATATTTATGTTTACATGCTGTGAAAATTGAATCAATGGTACTTACAGGAAAAAAACGTGCCATGGTCAAAGTTGGGCAAAATTTAAGGTACTGATTTTATTTTTATGCTAATTACTTAAAAAATTTTCAAAATTCAGATCTAATTTTGGGTAAACAATTGAATCTTAATTAAACATAGTTATATACTTGGGAAAATAGACTCTAGTTTCAAAATTTTTCATGTTAAGTGAGTAAATATTTTTCCTGATTTTTTACAAAGTCCATTATGTTTGGGCCCATAACTTAAAGAATTTATACTTAACAGACTTAATTTCTGGCATGTACATAGGAACTATATAGAAGAATATTTATGGTTAATATGAGGAAAAACAGATGAGTGGTTTTGAAATTAGGCAGTCCTGAAGTGTGAAAATAGGATTTAAATAAAAAATTGAGGTTTTTCCTTAATTTCTCAAAGGAACGAAGTCGCAAAGACCTAGTTTTCGGCTTGGTAGGAGATCTTGGGGACATCTAACATTATGCTGAATTTTGGATTCCTAGGTCTTACGGTTTCAAAACGTGCCACATCTACGGACGGACGGACGGACGGACGGACGGACAGACGGACGGACGACGGACAATGGACCACGACTATAGCTCAGATGACTTATAGTCAGCTGAGCTAAAAATAATTCATCTTGCTCAGAACATAAAAAAAAAAATGAATTATCCTTATGTAAGTATACTTTGTGGTTAAGCCTTTTGATACACAGGTTACACACTTTGCTAAATTAATCCTACTGAAATGATATATCTCATAACCTGCAAAACCTTTTTTAAATCAAATAACTCCTGATTAACATTAACTGATAGTGTGACAGCTTCTCTTCAGTGTTCAAGCAGAACAAATAGTTTCTATTTATATTGAAAGCAGGATGACCTATGCTTTTTCAAAACTACTGCAGGGATTATTCTTTTCCTTTATTATGGTCTGATTCCTGTCTTTTCCCTTGATTTTTTAACATGAAGTTTTAAACCACTTCTTACCATTAAGTTTTCTGATTAATTGATGATTTTGGACAAATTTTCAATTGATTCATGAATATTTAAAAGTAATATCTAGAAAAGTTTATATAACCTTTGCCAAATTCTCAAGAGTTACAACAGAGAGTATCTGCTTTAGTTAAATGTTCAACTTCAGACCTGTAAATAAATTCCCAACATGGCAGACCTAGAAATTTTAGCTGTCAAACAAACCTACGGTAAGGATCTGGGGGACATCAAATTCATTCAGATATTTGAGGTTATGGATATGCAAGGTTCACCATTTTTTCAGTATGTAAACTATTTCTTCCTCCACATGTGTGCATATTACGAATGCCAGTTACTCTTTCTCATCAGAACATGTTTTCTAATTCTTATATTTATATAAGCACTCATCAGAACATGTTTTCTAATTCTTATATTTATATAAGCGCTCATCAGAACATGTTTTCTAATTCTTATATTTATATCAGCGCTCATCAAAACATATTTTCTTATTCTTATATTTATATAAGCGTATACAAACTGTTAACAATAACTGTAATCTATATTTAAAGAAAATTACAACTTTCTATATGTAAATACAGCTTGCAAAGGTAGCATTTATATTCAATGACTGATGGTTAATTCTACACGGACGAGTGAAAGCCACTGAGGAAATTATCCTTGGAGTTATATTTGGTAATTTGGAGAAAAATATATTTTCGGAATGTTGTCTTTTTACTTTATGGTTTATAGAGGTAGATTTCAGTTTCTCTATTTATATTTCAGAAAATCAAATTATCAGAAAAAGGAGATAAGAAACTGGAGGTTCCACTTACCGTATGTACAACAACAAAACAGTAAGCATTGCATTGTTTTTCTTTGACACAATTTTCCTACACATTTGAACCTAAACAACTCACTATACTCTAAGGGATTAATTAATATTAATTAATTTATAAGTTTTAATGCATTACATACCTGTTTAATTCTTCTGCCTCTGCTTCTCCTTTTAACTCTCCATCTGGACCCAAAAGGGCAGATATTTCCTTCAGAAGATCGTGGGGATCCACTGGGGCCTGCAGGAACAAAATTATATTTGATGAATAAAAGTACCTTCTAATGGCTGAACAACATGCTCTGGTTTGTATGTGTTACTGTATGCCTTTATTATTTGTTTTAAAACAACCTAAAAATAGTACATTCAGTCTATACAAATAACATTTTTTTAATAATTAAGAACTAAACATTAATAATAATTAAATGAAAAGTGTGCAAATCTTGAACTATTATTTCAGTTCATCCTCAACTGCACCTCACCTTAAACAGTGTTTCACTTAAAACTTTACTGGGAATTAGTGTTTTGTAAAATAGCAAATAGGAAATCACCTCAAAGAAAACAAGTATCAATTAGTGATCAAGACCATGGTAGTGAAGGTAAGCAAAGTCATGAAATACAGAGATGATAACTTAACGAGAATATTTAATAAATCTTTTTTATTGTCCAGCTGTGCTTAGCTTACAATGATCAAAGGATACCTTGCCATATTCAGTGAAACTTTACAACTGTACAGGTACAACATAGCATGACCACCAAGGAATTACAGTAAATGAGTAATTATGTCAACCTTCCTTTAAAACTGTCATTCTTTCTTGAGTTCAGTCCTAAAAAAAATCACTCCTGAACAATTCATCACAGTGGTTTTGGAAGCATCATATAGAAAAGAACTCCACAACATTCACCGATTTAATAAATTAACCTGTAAAAACATGATTTCAGTCTGTGTTGCCTATAAGGTTTTTGTGAAAATTGTAAATTACTGTTTAGTATTAGCAAGTGTATAAACACGATGATGATAGAGAATGAAATATACTGATTTCCACCAATTTGATTTTCTTTTAAAAGTCCTGTATCAAATAAATGTCTGTCATTTGTGATTGTTCATGCATGGGATCAAGACAAATATAAATTCCACATGAATAGATGAAGTTGAGCAAAAATAGACCAGGCTTACAGCCAGTCACATTTAATATATTGTGTGGTGTAAAATTCACTTGATTGATTGCATTTCCAATGAAGCCAAGACCTCCGAAGGCTCAGCATTTGAACAAGTCTGCAACTGTACTAATATAGTAGTAATAAACATGAAATTATTTTCAAATGAATATAATTGTTAAGGTTGCTTTTGTATACGAGACAAGACGAGCTCAAGCCAGCAAAGTAGTCGTTCCTTCTGAATAACATAGTATACAGCTACAACAAAATTCTGGGAGCATTACCTTTTCCAGTACTTACAATCTTGCACATCATTTAGGAGGTCACATCCAGCCAAAACGATTAAATCACAGGATGGCATGAATTAAGTTACAATTCTGTTACCATGACTGTCTACATAGCTTGAGAAGGGTCTACCTAGCTTGCGCCCCCCCCCCCCCCCCCCGGCCCCCCACCTTTGAACAAAAAAATCTGGGAATTAGATAAATATATTATTAATACCAAGAAGCAGCAGCTGAGCTTGTGCCTCGCACCATTTTCTTCCCTATTTCTGCATGCAAGAGTTATGTATGAAGTTCACTAGCACTTCTAACACACTGCTTTACCTGTCCCATGGTGCTGAACCCCCCCCCCCCCCCCCAACCCCTTTTTTTTTTTGCAAAATCCTGTATCTGCCCCCTGGCAACTATCCTAATCAAACAACACAGCAAAAAATTTATGAAAGTTTAACAACTCCACTCAGTGATCAACTCTGTGTAATAACAATGGCCTGATAGGCACAAAAGATGGGTATGTCACAATGGTAAGGAAGCCTTTGAATGGATCACACATGATGGTTATCTAGATTAACTCTAGAATTTGGATTCTTACCTGGGTAAAACTTCAAAAAACTTCTGTTCAATATTTATCATATATATCTGACAAACTGACTAAATAACTGAAGGTAAAACATGATTTCTCTCAACCCCTGCGGATATATAATAATAAGATCCATGACAAAAAATATTTAACTTACCATCTGGCAGTCTGTCTGTGTAGTCCCAGTTCACAGATTTCTTCAAAATGCAAACTTTACCTATAAAAGAACAAACATACTATGCATTGGTTGCAGCAGTATTGCCAAGAATTGTTACTGAAAGAAAATGAACAACTTCTTGCATAGATATTCAATAAAGCAAAGACAAGTTTCTCGACTTATACTGAAGGGATCTCCCCCAACCCCAAGGCAAGGGCTGAAACGGGTACAAATTTTCAACTCGAGTAACAGAGAGGCATTGCTCGACTTGGACTCTAGTACTCATCACCATGGCAATGCTGTAAAGATAAAACAGACATCTGTTTACTGATGCAAAATATGCATGGATTTGACTTCGTGACGTCTTAACTGAACAAAGGAATAGATATGCAACTGTTTTCTTTGTAGTAAAAGGAACAAAATGTCAAAACAAAACCTCTTAACAATTTGACTAGCATGTGTTTAGAGCCTTATGCCAGGCTACAATAATGAACGAATAGGCCTACAGACTGCCAGTAAATTTGCAGAAATATCCAGATATGCATGTACATACACAAGTACTCTGTATTACCTGGACTTAAGTACTCCTTCCAGCCCGACCCAAGGCAAAAAAAAAAAGAGAAAAATGTAATTTTATGTTCTCATCTTGAAGCATTTTTACCTTTTTTATGGCTCATCTAAATATCTTTTCTTATTTTATCGATCTTTACCAATAACAGCAACACCTGGCAGAGGGAGAGGGCTGCAATTCTTTGCCACATATAATATGTATTTAACTTTTTGTCATTTTTTAATCATTCCTTGAAGTGATGCTTTTACATGCTTTCCATGATCATCTGGCCAGGATAGGTCTGAAAGGAGTACTATAGGCCAGGAATTGTTGACACTAGTGTTTGTGTGGGTATACAAGCATATCTGAATATTACTGCAAACTTACTTGCAGTCTGTATTCATTTATTACCTTGGGGCTTTTAACATGTGCTTGTCAATTTAGAAGAAGCCTTCATGACACTTGGTTCTTCTGCTACATAGAAACCAATTAGGTATAAAAGAAATGCTTTAGAGCCAAAATTTAAGATAACACCAAGTCAGATTTCTTATATTTTTCACTGGTAAACTGCAGTGATGTAGTTGTGTCAACACCATCAAAGTCTTGAGTGCAAATTGTAGTCTGGGCCATGCAGGTTCCAAGTCAAAGTCCTTGTGAAACAGGTCCAAATCCAACTCCTTTGAGTCAGAGCCATTTGATCTCAAGTCCAAGTCAAAAACCCAATACAAATATCCTTAGAAAAAAACAAATTAAATCAGAAATTCCAGATTTATCTTGTACATTTTTAAGTTAGTTCACACATGCTTTTACTGTAACGGTTAATTACATTGATAGCTCCCAATGCTGAACAAAGCTTGGTATATGTAGAATTATTATTTTGTAATATTCTGTTGGTAGTTGCACATGTACGTCTTTATAAGCGACAGATTTATTTTTCTATGGGACTCCAGATGGACTCAGCCTCTGAGTCCGAGTACAAGTCCATGACCCTTGGGGTCAGGTCAGAATCCCTGAAAAAGTGGACTGGAGTCTGGACTCTACTCCCACATCACTGATAAACAGATGCTGAAGTTATGCCCAACGCACACTCAAGAGATTCTACACTTCGTTACCTAGTAAAGCAATGGGCCAGGTTTAATCTGAATAAATTTCATACACTTCATGAAAGCCATTTTGAACACAGCATCCAAACCAAACAACTGCCCCCCCCCCCCCACCAAAAAAAAAAAAAAAAACACAAACTGTTTTTAAAGTTGCAATTCAAGATTGGGAAAGACTATGTTAAATCTTCTTGCAGTCCAGAGGATACACCATCTATTGCTAGATAGAATACCTGAAGCATTACAACCCAGTCAGAAATACTGAGAAATCACTGTAAAAGCGTCAGACCACATCAAAACTTTTGAGGCCATTATGGCTTCCAGGTTTTCTGTTCATACAAATATGTTGGCAATGCAGTACCACGTGCACTCCGAATGGTTGGGTCAGGTATAAAAGGCACAGCAGTGTACTCAGATTTTCAAACAGGGACATCATTGTGATTTATTGCCTTGTCAATGTATTCGACCCAAAATGATAAAGAGGAAAATCAATGCAATATCCCCCCCCCCCCCCCCACCAAGATTCTATCAAAAAATGGGGCAAATTTACAGTAGGATATAATCCATATCAGCTTCCATCATCTGATAGAAAGTCACCAGTTCACAACTCAATTTAGTTCGCAAAATTCTCAAAACTGGATAACCAAAAGAAGAAAAACAATGTGCTACATAGATGTACTGCAAGCCTTGCTTATAGAGCAGTTTATACAGAACACTGCTATTGATGCAAGGTCATAAAGGTTTAAACACAGGCCATTTCATTCTATTTTCCAATTCAGACTTCATCATTACCACTCTTTACATCAGCAGTTAAAAGGCATGCTAATACATTAACTTTTATTTAATAAATTAAAATACTTGCCATGAAATTAAAACAAATTTACACAAGGTCCACCAGTGGGTGCTCAACCACTTAAAGTTTGTTTTATAGACGCAATATTGGTTATCAAATCCCATCAGTACACACAGTAGACCAGTATCAAATGAAAGCAACTATGTAAAAAATATTCTTTTAAACTCAAAATGTTGCTGTATATAATGGCAGTATAAAAACAGTCAAGCTAAGTAGCTCTATATACACATGACAATACTATCATCTGCAAGGGAATGGTCTCATCAGGCTGCAAAACTTCTACTGAGGACCAAATAATGCAATGAGAAAAGGATGAACATCCTGCTAAAGTAATGAAAATTGCATATGACCACCAATGTCAGCCCATACAACCCCCCCCCCCCCCCCCCAATCAAGGGAAATTAATCTCTCTCTTTTGGGGGACTTGCACATAGAAATTCTTTGTACAGATGGGGGCAGGACATATTTATGCCAAAAGAACATGTTATTAAAGACCCCATCAATGGAGCAATCTCCATCTCTTCTTCCTGCACAGCATTTTCTTCTGTACTAAGACGCTATGTTTTCTGGTGTATGCTGTTTATGGGTAGGTATGCTGCACACAGATCAGTAAACTACAGAAAATTGAGAACTTGGAAAATATGTTGCCTGTAGCAGAATAAATAACTTCATTGGCAATCTGACTGTACATACACTTGACTGAACCTCAGTATTGTACTCATATCCAGATAAAACTGCTCGTTCAAAGCAGTTGTTTTACTTCATTCCAGCTGGTCTCTCACAATTTGAACTTTTCTTGATTGGAAAAATGTGGTGGTGGTGGGGGTAACCAGGTGATTTTATCCGTGCCGTCCATATCATGTTGTGCCACACACCAAATAGCTGTGATTCTGATGAACACCTAGATTGTAGTGTATCAGCTGATGACAACCCATGTTAACAGTAGTAGCAGTGTTTATGGTAGAGATGCTTCTCTTTATGCATCATATCTGGTCTAACATAAGATGGTCAAGTTCAGTTGCTCATGATTCTGCTCTCTTGTGCAGTACTCACATTTCAGATCTGCTCCAACATTATTTTTTTTTATACAGTGCTTCCTGCAAACTCTATGGACGACCTAACATGTAATTTTTTCCACTCCAGGAAGTAAAGCATAAGTATGGCTATTCTAGCCTGGGCCCCGAAAATGCAGTATTGTGATATGGTTCTGACTGATAATTACCTCAAACTTGTTCACTGCAGTGCATATTATAAATGAATCATTCAGATAAATTTAAATAAAAATACTTCTTACACACAAAAAATACCTTGCATGATATCAAGTGGAAAACTGTACAGGTCCATGGCACAAATGTATTAGATCTGCTTGCAAAGAGAGCCAAATGCATGCTCACACCAACTCAATAATTGTTTTAATATTTTGCAATCTTGAGTACTTTTAAGTATAGCAGCATGCAATACCAGTCATGACAGAAACTTTATTCGTCAGGCTATTATCTTAATATACTTATATTAAAATATACTATTGCAATATATTGCAATACTTATAACACTTACTTTAAAATCTTAAGGTAAGACTTTCTAGTTATATCTTTTTTCATGCTATTATAAAGTATTAAGTCTATCAAGGTCATTTACCGTAGTTTATTGAAAAGCTGACATCAGCACAATTACCTGTAATTTACATCTATATGAGCTTGATAAAATACCTTAAACTGACACCTGCACTTTGGTTTTACAGTTTCGTTTATGATTTTTGTCAGATTTCATTTGCACTTTGGTTATTATGCGATTACTTCTAAATGACAAGGCTAACAAAATGGGATCTTGTTATTAATTTTATCATAGAAAGTTATTTTTACAGTTCTAAAGATATAATTTCCAATATTAAAAAGTATTAATACATACATGGTCCTCTTATAATTTAAATCACGTGATTTAACTCACAATTTATATCAATGCCAAAAAAAATTGAAGAAAATCCCAAGTGTATTTTCACAGTGAACTTATGATTTTTTTGTATTTACTTGTGCCTTTCACAAATTAAATAAAAAGATAACCTGAAATAAAACTTTGGGTCTAACTCCAAGCTTCATTTTCCATTGGACATAAGAAAATGCTGGAAGTAAATATCTTTTGACTTCCTATAAGAAAAAAAAAAAAACATCTGCAATAAGATGAACATGTTTTGACAGAGCATAACAGTGTGTTTAAAACCTAAAAATGAATAATGCTGTTCAAGAGAAAGGCTGAGACATGGTTCTTTGATATCTCTTAGTAGTATGAACTTTTCTGTTAGCCGTCACTGTATCCTACAGGATTTTTTTTTAATACAAATACTGTTTGGTAATGGGCAATAAATACAGCCCTGGGTGTTTCCATGTGCGCATATATATATGCGTGAAAAATATATGATTTTGTAACTAGGGTGTTTCCATGCGTCTGTCAGCATATATATGCCGATGTGCAAATATGCAATTTTCACACATAGGCTCTGCAGGAACTCGGGAAATGCGGATAAAATTGGCACTTCATCTTTTTGTGGAAGGCCTGCACCATCCACTGTACAAATATAATGTCTGCCAGTTTACGCATATACGCACACATTGGAAACCCCTATTTTTCACGCATATACACATATATGCGCACATTAAAACACTGCTCAGCATGTAGGCATGAGAGTTCTAGAATATAAATGACCAGTTTGAAATACTTTCCACAAATCATATTTCTAAAAAAGACATTTTCTATTTTCATAACTTTTTAATAATTCTCTAAAATTCAGTCATAATAATTTGTATTAAGACCACTATTAATCTAGTTAACAAAAATAAAAGGATATGGTTAATTTGTTATTATATAGCTGATTTAAACCAATGTCAATTCAAATGAACCCAAAAAAAAGTTATATTTTTTTTGCCAGCCAATACGAATTTAAAGACCAAATTGGCTTATTAACCAGATCTTTGCAGAATTTACCTAGTTTGCATCAGTGTGTAAATTAGTTTATATACAAATATTTGGTTTGGTCACAGTGACAAATATCAAATTTATACCATAAATACATTGGAGAACAACCTGAAATACCTGTGTGGCCTCGCAAGGAAAGGGAAGCAGAATTTAGACCTGAAAAAATTTGCATATATATATGTTGATGACTGGAGATTAGCTGCCGATACTCTCTCCTGCTTTTTCCACAAGTTTCAATTCCTTGATGTCTTCCATAGCATGTATACCTGTCCTTAATGAGCCGACTTCCCTTTGGCATTAGAAAATCCTCCAAACCACCTCTTTCAGTTTTTGTCATTTCCAACTTATTCCTGCAACTATTTTTCTTTATGCACGGAAAGGACTAATTTGCCACAGTCTACCAAATTTGCTGTACAATACTGCAAATTGGGCAGGTATTTCCTCTAGGTCTGAATCTCTGCATAAACATTGTGATAAAAATATAATAAAAATAAAAGAAAGCATGGCATAGGTGCCACTAAAATATTAGATATTAATCTTCTTTTCACAGTAATGTCAATGAAGACTTTTAGTGCTAATTCCTTAAGGTTGCAGTGCCTGGTTGAAGTCTCAACTTGTTACAAATGGCAGACCGCTTCAGATTTTGTCATCCGTTGTCCTGAATATTGCTCCATGGCTTGAATACTCTGCCCTTCTACCACAATGCTGTTCCTCCATTCTAAGTCTTCAGGGGGGGGGGGGGGGGGGTAAAACTATTCTAGTGTCTTCCTCAACAAAGCCCGCCACCAGTATCCTTAATTTTATGTTAATATTTCAACGTTTACATATGTATGTCCTTCTACAAAGTCTGCACTCAGATATATCAGCACTATTTATATGAAAATTAGTAAATACCTTCAACGGTAAAAAGTTGGCACATTTCTATGGGGATAAATTGAGCAAATTTCATTAAATCCTCATATTTATCATTCTACTCTGACCCCCCCCCCCCCCAATAAATAATAAGCCGATATCTTGATCATTCAAAACCAGGATTAACCGCAACAAGGGTATGTGCATCAAATCATTTGCCTTGAAAATAAATGCAACCTCTGAAAGGACCTCCACTCAGCCTGGCTGCAGTGATGGAAAGCAGCAGTGCTGCCACCTGCCAGACAAATGCAACATTTTCAAGGCACCTGGTCATCCTTGTTATGGAATAAAAAAATTATAATCTAAACAACTGCCAATTCATACAGCAACATTGTCCAGCCCTTCTCAAAGCAAAACCAAAAACAAATATAATACAGATCATGATAATCTGGTCGACCGAGGTGTACAGTACGGTGGGAATGAACGCCATCTTGCCCCTCGAGGGCACGCTGTCTGCTCCTTAGCAACTTACAAAATTATTCCAGTAGATATCTTGAAAGTCCTTTATCCCTTTATCTCAGGGCTTATATTGACCCTCAAATTTATATCTTGTGCTTTTTTTGTCACATCATGAGAAACCTAGATAGGTTGTTAATAGCTGGATATAAATTTAGGTCACAGCCGAGCAAGGACAAGGTTTTGGCTTGTCGCGTGGATGTCAAACGCCACTTAATTCCATCGCAGGAAGGACTTTGGTATGGAATCTGAAAGCAGAAAATATAAAAATATGATTAGACACAACATCAAGTACACATTTTAAATGAAATATGTGCAAACTGATTCCAATTTCAGACAAAATTCGAAAAATTCAGATAGACTGACATCTCCTTCCCACACTTACTGGGCAAAATTCTACGTATAAATGACGTCATATGCTCATAAGAGAACCGCTCAGGCAGATAGGGAATAAAACATGTCCACAATACTTATACATTCCTTGTTGTGATATATTGTTTTTATATCTAAAAAATTCACAGAAGGTCACTGAAATATTAAATTATATAATCATATTTATGTGCGAATGTTTTAAAGTACATTATCTTCTACTAGGTTTCAAATTTCCCTTCCTTTCCCATTATGCTAATACATTCCCGAAAATTGCCGAATAATCTCGACTATTCTCCGATCTGAAGTGACAAGGTCAAGGTTACAGTCACCATGTTGGGGATCCGAATGTTATCCACGGTTTTAAGGGCTGCTTTGTCCAAAGTCAGAAACCAGGATTCCGTAAGAACATATTTTAGAAAGATATATTCATGAAGGGAGGGTATATTTAAATGCAGAACCTTCGCATGTTTGTGTCATGTCGACGAGCGATAATGAGTGAAATAAACATGTGTGCTATCTGTCACTGTAATTTATAGTTTGAAACTTTAAAATCCCATCAGACATCAACTGCACTATTTGCTATAGCTTATTCCGCCACCATATACACCTGTCCTCACATTTATATTTTCACAGACTTTTCCTATATGACTAAGTGTAGCACTATAACAATTAAGAATCATCTGGAGTCTGGATTAATGCCTCTTTGGCCCAAATGTCGAATCACTCACGCACCTATACAGCGCCGACTATGCGGGAACCAGTAGTTTTGTCACCACAGTCATTTCCTCACCACAGGAAATTGGTGACGAAGTGACTGTCAGGATACGTCAGGCTGGACTTGATCTGGCACGTTCTTAAAATCAGCAATTCAAATGCATAGGAAATGACAGAAGAACAGAATATTGAAGGACAGAAGAGTGAAGTATGGCCGGGAAAATAGTTACTGCAAAAAAAGCGTTTTTACTCTGCAAAGGCCGGTTCAGATTTTAGAGTTCTTTTGGCGGCTTGTTCCTCTATGTCAATTGTGGACGTGGATTTTATTTAACAAAAACACCTGCGTGTATGTAATAAAAAAACATTTCAAACGGGCTGCAGTGAGGGAATTGTTTACGATGAGCGGTGACATAAATAGCCCTGAATACCATGGTGGCCATGCTGCGAAATGTTTGTATTTACATGTAATCCACTCCTTGCATGGTGTATCCTGAGCCGTTAATTAAAAGAATCAACAACCAAACAAACTTTTTAGTATAGGTATCATTGTGTATTTTAATTTTTATTGTAATAGATAGACATTTTATCATACAAAACATTGGTGACGAATTGACCGTTTGGTACCGCATGTTAATTGGTGACGAAATGACTGTGGTGACGAATCGACTGGTATCCGACTATGCCATGTCACACAACAAGGGACTCTTTCTAACATATAACTGCCTATAATACTACTCAAATATCACTTTCTTACCTATAGTATAGGCTATACTCAATCACAGTAATTCATCTCTTATCTACGATCTCCATGTAGTCGTATCAACATCCTTCTACCTCCGCCATGATCAAATGTACGGTGTCGCATAAAATATCATTCCCTTTATTGTATTAATACTCCATCAGGAAACCCCCACCTTTGGCATAACTCGCACCTTCACAATCTCGCATTACTCATGTTGATTGTCATATCCGGGGGGGGGGGGGGGGGGGGGGTTTAGGGGGTCTCCCCCAATAATTACCCATATCCATTCTAATCACTCTTCATGTTTATATATTTACTCTTGTTGATTTTCATATCCTGGGGGGTTTTGGGGGTCTCCCCCTAATATTTACTCATATTCATTCTCATTACCCAAGTAAACAATCATTCATCTTTACCTTTTACTATCCTGATTCTTTTTTCAACTAGTTACACCAAGTGATCAATTTGTTGTTCGTACGAAGTTAATTCAATGATCACATGATCATGACTCCATGTGAAGTAGTACCCCACAGTGTACCACGTGATCAAATTTTTTAATCCAGGTTTAAATACCCCTGTTTTCCCTGGTTCTGCAATGAGTTCTGTGTGGCATAGTGGTTATGCAATGGGACTTGTATGCCTCCAGCCAGTGGTTCGAGACCCAATCCAGCACGCTGTCTTTGCATGCCATGTTAGATGTACTAATAATTCATGTATTTCATCTCTTCCAGGTACTTCCACGCAGCCAAGTTCAAGATTTCACATGAACAAATATCACGAGTCAAACAGGAGACAGTAAACATTTGTTATATATGTACTGAAAACCCCCCAAAAAACTATACCCCTTTTTTCTCTCTATCCTCATCAACTATATCGCCCTCTTAACCTTGTTTTCCAAGGGTGCGGGAGTGATTCGACATTCCCTCCGCCTCTTATTTCCTTCAAAAAGATGAAAACTTCAAGTTCAATTGACCTCAACATGAACTTTACGTGACCTTAATAGCATATTCATTCATTGAATAATCATAAGCATAACTGTTCCGTGCAGCCAATCAGGTCGCATATATAATACTGTTAACAGTCAGTTGCCTTACAATAACAATATTTGCATAATTTGTGAGACCTCTCCCAAACAGAACGTGTACCAGTCTGTCTGTACCAGTACCCTAGTTGGCATATTTTCCGGGATATTTTTTTATACAAAGTAGACAGTATAAAATCTAGGCCAAAGGTTACAGGAGCCATTCATCCTACTACCTACCAAGTGAATGATAATGTCTTACCTGGTGTATAATTTGTATGAGACAAATAATCCAAAATATAGCAAAACAGTTGACAATGACTGCGATATACTCAACACTTCAGAACAGAGATACAGCAATTCCAGTTGATGACGTCATTAATGCGACCTCATACATCATTGACCTTTGTGATGTCAGTATTTAGTTGTAAAGAGCTCATGCAGTCATGGGCATGGAAAGCCTTCAGTGAATGAGCTTTTCAGGGTCTCATTATTATAATATAGCTGAAAAGGGAGGCACATATGGGCTGTGGTTGTGAGGTTAATTGTCTTTAATATTCATTATAATTTTATTTATGGAAAATATTGCCATTGAGGATTTGAGCATTTTGCCATGGGTACAACCTGATCCTTTGACACAGTATACCTGGGAGGGTGTCTAAAACAGGAATCTTTTATCGTAAATAAAAAATAAATCGTAATAATATTACACTCCAGTATTACAGTCCCAATTTTTCTAGCTCATTAACCTGTTGTGTCTTACGGCATTAAGAAAATTGTGTCATAGCCATGACAGCACACCAGCCAGGCAACCCACGTGCATAAGCTAACATAGGCATGGAAACATCATTTTCCTTGAAGGGGGGGGGGGGTAATACAGGGTTGTACATTGCCAGAACCGCTAAAGGAATTCCCTCTAACCAGGGAATATCATTGGAAGAAGACAAGGGAAGAGGGCTAGGCCCCTCCCAGCATGAGCAAAATTAAAAAAAATTATTTTATAAATGAAAAGACTGGTCAAGCAACTGGTATATCACATTTAAAGAATTAAATTAGCTTGGTGTATTGCTTTCTGTCTGCTATTATGTGTCAGGTTAAACCATAATTAAACCAACAGTTGTTGTTTTCTCAGATAATACATTAATAGAATTTCATATATAGATATATGAAGTAAACCTTTGGCTTTGTTCTTTGTTGTTAATTTTGGTTCTTGCATCAGTTTCCCTTTTGCTAATCAACTTTTCCTGATTAACTTTTCTGTGGTTAGAAAGAAAATAAGCAGTCCGACCTGTGAATGTGAATCAGTATTCTTAATATATACTTAATTCTCTTGTATATTCACTTTCTGGATTTATTTCTTATGATTCTTACAGCCGGTTATACAGGGATGTTTGCTGCACACAACACAAAATCTGAAAAATGAGGAATTAGAAGATGTAGAGGAGGAAGGAGAAGGTGATCAGGTGACGATCGGGATGAATAAAGGGCAGAAGGTCCCAGTGGTGGACGTAGATACCTCCATTAGATACATGAATAGCAACGGTGAGTGAAACAGATTGAGCAGACTGCTGTTGTTTAGGAAATTACATAACTTGCCTGTCTCATTATACTTTAGAGTGAAATGTAAACACATTTGGGCTAGGATCTCACAACATTTTGGGAGAACCTTGAGGAATTCTCAAAATATCTCAAAATAGATACATGTACTCAAGAATCACAAAAAATACAAAATGCTTGTGAAAAGTTGTGCACACTACTTTTACCATTTGCTACAAGTTGGGTGTAGTATTAAAATCAAAGTTATCTTAAAGCATTTGATCCGACTGCTCAATTGAAGGAAAAAAACTTTGTTTTCTATTAAAAGCCCATTGTGACACTTCAAGACTTCCTAATATCAAAACCACTGATCTGTTTTTGATCATATTTAGATTGCATATTCTTCCATGCATTTTTCATGTACATACCAAAGCTAAGGTCAGTATTGCATAATATGTTGAATTTATGAAATTTAATTTAAAAAATGACCACTATCTGCCATAGACAACCAACCGACCTGTCTGACCAGTCCTGTCACTGGGAGGCTAAAATTTTGTTCTAATGTCAACAGCCAATTCCTACAGCATGTGTGATATAATTCAGGCAATAAAAATTATTGTATATAATAGTACTGTTTTTGTTTCTTAATAAATAATATTAATATTTATATACATTGTTACAACAGAATTTACCGGCAAAGTTGAGACTGACCATATGGGATTTTAAGGACGCCCACCATATTCCTAGGTGTATTTGATCGACCAGTTCTCAAGGAATTCAATGACATGCTTTTCAGTTAGCCAGCTCTGTGAACCTAGCACACATTATACTCCTGTATGGTCTAAACACAAATGGCTCTGTCAAAGAAAAACAAGATTGTGTTCTGTGCAGAACAATATCATCATGACCAAATTAAAAAGAAAAAATAACTGTACATATCTCTGTTTCAAAAGACCAGGTAACATATTATCCGATAAACTAAAGATGGCTTGACTAGTGGAAAACAGCACTGCACAGGATACATTCAGAATCATTCAGAGCTGGTGTGCAATGGTTTATCAGTTCGACAATTGCCTGATAACAACCCTTATCAGCTGTTATCCAGGACGTGGGTACATGCTAGCAGCCCGTAGCAAGAAGCCCTAAAATAGATCATGCTTTGCACCTGTGTTACTGACATAGGGGGGGGGGGGGGAAATAATCACTCTGTTCTGAAGTTCTTACTTAAAAATTACAACAAATCCTAGTGAATGACTGTGGCCCTAGCTGAAACAGATCTGAGTTCAACGTGACATCAATATCGCAGTGTTATTAGACAAAAGGACACCACACCTTCAAGAATTAGTACTCCACATTGTGGATTATAGGATTAGCACATGAAAACTTTCATCAAAAGACGGGACGCAAGTTTTGGAGTGATAAGAACACAGAGTTTGATCAAAGAACAACAGACATTTTATCCATGAGTTGCCGAAGCTCCCATAACTCTCCCTGCAGTTCGCAATGTTAGAAACTTGCACCACATATATACAGTTATATGCATGTAATGGTTCATCAGTATGTCCATCCGTCAAGAAAAGGAAAACCCGAGTTAATTAAAACTTGAACAAAACTGTCGTTTTTGTGTGTTCACAGGATGTATAATACAATTCTTATTGTATCAAAAATTATTGCCCATGATCCATGGATAAAAACAAGCTGAGCTGAGGACAGAATGCTCTTTCATGTGGGCTTATCTTGTGATTTGCATGGTCTAGCTTTGTACTTTCACCTCTTTTGACCTTCTTTACCTGAAATTAAGTTATATTTTTTTTTCCATTTATGTGCCTCCACAAACGATGACGTCGTTTGCCCAGCTCTTATGAGCTGAGACTTCCTCACGATCGACAGGGCCCAAATAAAAAATTTTCCCTGTTCTTCCACCCCTAAAACTCTGGACCGGCTTATACATGGGCCTGGCATGTACACAAGATTTACGGTATCCATGCTTTAGGCGGGGCATATACTGGGCAGCCAGGCAGCTTACAGCTAGCCATAGTTGATCCAGGTGTCCAACCCAACTCATCTTGTAGCTGTTTTGACCCCAACATAAAAAAAAAACAAGAAATAATAAATTTTTATTGGTTTATAATAACGACTTTAAGAAAAATTAATATAAAAGGAATTTTATAGTTTATGAGGAACAGGGAATTACCTTGCAAATATTAATGTTGTACATATGGATCTTGAATGGATGGATGAAAATGTATTCCAAATAACACCATGCAGTTACCCATGGTATTTTTCATTTAATTTTATTAATAAAAAAAAATAAATTATATTTTTAGCTCAGCTGACTATAAGTAATCTGAGCTATAGTCGTGGTCCATTGTCCGTCCATCTGTCTGTCCGTCCGTCTGTCCGGATGTCCGTCCGTAAGACTGGCACATTTCGACACCATTGGACCTATGAATCTGAAATTCGCCATACAGTAAGATGTCCCCAAAATCTCCTACCATGCCGAAAATTGGGTCAATAGGACTTCGTTCCTTCAAGATATTAAGGAAAAACCTCAATTTTTTATTAGAAATCTATTTTCACACTTCAGGACCGCCTAATATCAAAACCACTCATCTGGTTTTCTTCATATTTACCATTAATTTTCCTCTATATAGTTCCTATGTACATGCCAGAAATTAAGTCAGTATTATTTAACTTAAAAAAGTTATGGGCCCAAACATAAGGGACTTTGTAAAAAAATCAGGAAAGATATTTGGTCACTTAAGACCAAAAGTGTTACAGGTAGGGACTTTTTTTCAGTAATACAACTTTAATTGATCAAAATTTAATTGTATACCAAAAATTAGATCAAAATCTGTTAAATTATTTTAAATATTGGCCAAAATATAAAATTGGTACCTTAAATTTTGCCCAAGTTTGACCATGGCACGTTTTTTTCATGTAAATACTGTGGATTTAATTTTCACAACATGTTTTTGTTAGCATTTTGTCTGTTAACACCAAAAATTTGAAACCAGTTGATCAAAAACTGTAGATTTTATTCAAGTTTTCAAGCACCATGTCACATCAAGTTTACATCAAGCTAGTGTTATGCAGTTTGCTAGAGCTCAGCTCCCCAGCTTCAGCTCTGAGTTCCTTAAATTTAACATACAGTTAGATGTCTCCAAAATCCCCTACCATGCCAAGAATTTGATCACTAGGACTTAATTCCTTCGAAATATTAATGAAAAACTTCATTTTTCCATTAAAAAACCCATTGTTCCACTGTAAGACTGCCTAATATCAAAACCACTGATCTGACTTTGATCATATATAATATACATATTTTTCTATACATTCGCTATGCACATGCCAGAAATGATGTCAGTATTGGGTAATTGTTTAAAGTTATGGGCCCAAACATAATGCACTTTTAAAAAAATCAAGAAATATATTTACTCCCTTCATAAGAGGATAGCTGAAGCTAGAGATTTTTTGTCAGGGATGTAACATTATTTAATCAAGATTCAATTGAATACCAAAAATTAGTTAAGAAATTTTCAAATTTTAAAAATTATTAGTATAAATATAAAATTAGTACCTTAAATTTTGCCCAACTTTGACCATGGCACGTTTGTTTCCTGAGAGCACTGTTGATATAATTTAAATATTATGCACACATAAGGATTTCATCTTTGTAGTTTAGAAAGCTGAAAGAAATTGGCCAAATATTGTAGCTTTTATTAATGTTATTATGAGACATGTCAGACCCAGGCTTAATCCAGCCCCTCTTCAGTCGCCTGTATGTTGACCATGTTGACCTTTCATCAGATTATGCATGCTTGAGCGAAGCATACACTGGGGCAGCCAGGCAGCTAATGCCCAGTCACAGTTGATCCAGGTGTCCAACCCAACTCATCTAGTAGTTGTTTTGAAAAACAACATAACAATAAACATTAAATTAATAATTTTGTATTTTTTTTTTTTATAACAAATTAAAGAAAAATTTATAGAAAAGGAATTTGTTAGTTGATGAGTAACAGAAAATTAACTTGCAGTTACTGATGATGTAAGAATCTTGTATGGATGGATAGAATGTCAATGTCAATGTTATTCCATATAACACCATGCAGTCACCTATGGTATTTTTCAGTGAAATTTTAATGATAAAAAAATAAATCATATTATAAATTACTAATCATTAGGGATCATATGAAGGAAATTAATGATAGACAAAGATGCAGTTGATAATATTAATCTAGATTCCTACTGTGTCTAGTGTGTAGATTGATGGGAAAGTAGTTCAAAGTGAATATATTACATTTATTTTTTTTTAACATAAGTAAAAGCCATAAAACCAGGTACTTATGATCATTATTTAAATTTGTGAATTTTGTATATTCTGGATTCTCCACATCATTGTTTGGCTAAAACTGAATAAATACCAGACATGGTGCGAATGCTTTGCAAATGTATTTGAATACGAATATGAATATGTAAAAAATTTTATTGCACAAGAATGGGAATTCAGGTAAAAATGAAAGTATTTGAATACCAGTGCAGATACTTTCAAAATGTATTAATGAATGCATTCATGAATATATTCTATAAAATTATTTCAATAATCATTTCAGTTATATTTTATTTGAAAAAATCATATGATTTTCTTATTATTTTTTTAAATAAAAATTATATTGGCACAATATTTGTTATTAAATTTTAATAAATAGTTAAATTCTTTTATTATATGTGCTGCTTATAAGTTATATGGCCAAATCAAAATCTGTGTGACAATAGCACTCCATTTGTTAATAAAATAAATGAAATCAATCCTCTTCCCTGTCTCCAAAGATACTATCAAAATCATACATAAGCTAAACACCAACAACTCATAATAAAGCTTATATTTATTTCCACACAAAACAAGCATGTGCCTCTTTGCCAAATCATATTTTTTATCATATATAACAGCTGAGCGCCTTGACCCATGGGTCCCTTGTTATCTATAAGGGATTGTATGAAGGAAATTAATGATAGACAAAGATGTAGTTTATAATATTTATCTAAATTTCCAGGTCTTTCTAAGTGTTTCAGCTTGTTAATTTTTGTTTATTGCAAAATTAAAAAAAAAAATAAAATATGTCAAAAATTTTAAATTTTACTCCAACAAGTACTGATTAAAGATGTCAATATGTTTCACTAATATCATTAAAGGGGCCCAATTACATGTAAAGCATGTTGAATTAACATGAAGAATAGATTCTTCCATTTAAAATAAATTTGTACCTGCCAAAATATTGCCCTTAAACTGATTGCTTACTCCTGGAAACGAGTGTTAACAACAGTGGACAGGGCGCGATCAAAGGTGTCAACATAAACACAGCGCATGTGTCACCCGGCCACAACATGTCAATCAGGAGGTGACCTGACTGACTAGGTCCTAAAAATGTAATACATGTGTCTGCTGGCTGAAACACTGTGTGTAAAGGCGTGGCCTTGTTATGGTAAACAGACACACATGGACTGTGTTAACCAACATGCAGATCCATAACAAGGTGTTAAACAGCTGTATATGAGGTACTGAGACGGTGTGTTGGGGTAGTTTTGCTTGGAAATTTTGATTAAAGCAAAACTGAACTGATTGTGTGAAAGAACAGGCATAATATTTTTCCTGATTATGTCCCTTTAAGACTTGTGGCAATCAAAATTTAAATTACTTGTCCCTTTATTTTAGTTGATAAAATTAAACTTGCCCATATTGGTCCCTTTATTTCAGTTAATAAAATTAAACTTGCCCATCTTTAGTTTGCTCCATGTATAATTTATAAGGTGTCATCACCTTGGGTTATTTTTTACCCATATAATGGTTTCATAGCTGAGATTTCTTAAAATTTTTAATGTGGTAAAAAATAAATATACATTTGTATGCATGGTGTGGTTTTATCTGACAAGTTAGAGATTTATGATGATGCAATTTAGATTTATGAATAAACTTTTATATTCAGATATATATGTTATATTGGAAATGTATAGAAATATAAACTTATAATAAAAATAACTGATTTGATAAAAAAAAGTGAGGATCTAATACAAACATTTGTTCATTATTGATTCCTGTGCACTGGGACATAAGATTTTATTGCAAATGTGTAAAATTTATTTGATTAAAAAAATAATAGGATTAGAAAAAATTTAGATCTTATTGAAACATATTCTTGCCTTTGGAGAATGGAACATAAAGTGATCAGCTCTTTCAGTCATCTCTCCATTATCATTACATATATATTAATCATGAAATTTTTCCTATAAGCACTGTTGAAATAACTTTCATCTGCTGTATGTGGTTGGAATTAAGCTATTAAGTCTGAAATTTGAAAGCAAATTATATATTCATTTGTGTATTATTGCAGATGTTAAACTTTTAAAAAAATTGATATAATAAATAAATTAATAAATAATTGTAACTTTATATTGTCAGCTTTGTTTGTCTACCAGTCTGTCTGTCCTTTTTTAAATATTAAGTAATTATGAATAAACTTTTTTATCCTGTAAGCATTGTTGAATTAAGTGAAAAATCCTATGTACGTATATACACTATAATAATACAGATATTTTATACTCCCACCATTCCACAGCCCCCCCCCCCCCCCATCACCACCACCACCAAGTCCTTTCATCTGTGGACTGGGGACATTAGTAATATTTCAACTGTTTACATTTCATAAAATAAAAAAAATACATATATTTAATAATATATATTATAAACTAGAGACCCATGGGTCTCGACACACAGCTGCATTTGTCTATAAGGATATATGTTTATGAGGCTTTCCAAAATATTGGTCCTATGATCAGTTTAAAGCCAGCCTGTCTACCCAAACTAGAGTTATCATCCATAAACTAATTTGTGAATGGATGGGCCCTGTGACCTTAACCTTTGACCTTGTGACCCCAAAATCAAAAGAAAACTTCCCCTATTGATAGTAGCACCACATGTTAATGATGGAAGGACTGAGATGATAAGTTTGGCTTAAAATGCCTCCCACATCTTTCTAAAGTAGTGGTTCCTGTGACCTTGACCTTTGCTCTCATGACCCCAGAATCAACAGTTCTTACTTTAGTGGTGGGCCATATATAAGTCAAGTTTGAAACCAATATTTCAAACCAAACTGGTGTTATCATCTAGAAACTAATATGTGATTGATGGCCCCCATGACCTTGACCTTTGACCTTGTGACCCCAAAATCCATAAGTTACTTGCACTATTGGATAGAAGGTTTGGGACAGAAAGTTTGGCTAAAAATACATCAACAATCTTTTTAAAGAAGTGGGTCCTGTGACCTTGACCTTTGGCCTTATGACCCCAAAATCAAAAGGGTTCTAACATTATTGATGGGTCATATATAAGTCAAAATTGAAACCAATATGTCAATCCAAACAGGAGTTACCATCCAGAAACAAATATGTGGACAGATGGGCCCCTGTGACCATGACCTTTGACCTTGTGACCCCAAAATCAATCAGGTTCTTCCCCTATTGGCAGCTCAGCTATATGTGCAAGATGGAAGGTTTGGGATGAAAAGTTTGGCTTTAAATGCATCCACAATCTTTCTAAATAAGTAAATACTGTGACCTTGACCTTTGACCTCATGACCCCAAAATTGAAAAGAATCTTCCCCTATTGGCAGGATAGAAATATCTTTAAGATGGAAGGTTTGGGATGAAAAGTTTGGCTTCAAATGCATATGCATTTCTTTAAAGAAATGAGTCCTGTGACCTTGACCTTTGACTGTTGGACCCCAAAATCGACAAGGCTTTTACTTTAGTGGTGTGTCATATATAAATTAAGTTTGAAACCAATATGTCAAACTTAACTTGAGTTGTCATCTGGAGACTAATTTGTGGACAGATGCCCCCTGTGACCTTGACCTTTGACCATGTGACCCCAAGTTCATTTATGCTCTCCCCATACTGACAAGTCAGCTAAATGCGCAAAATGGAAAGTTTAGGGTGAAAAGCTTGGCTTAAAATACAGCCATATTATTTTTAAATAAGTGAGTCCTGTGACCTTGACCTTTGACCTCGTGACCCCAAAATCATATAGGTTCTTGGTTATGTGGTGGGCCATACGCAAGTCAAGTTTGAAATCCATGTGTCAATACAACCTGGAGTTATCATCTGGAAACAATTTGTGTGGATGGACGGATGGACAGCTAGATAGACAAACAGGGTTGATCAATAAACACACCAGGTTTTGGGACACTATATGAAATTACAGCTGAGAAACTGACATGATTGTTGTCAGTTTATAGCTAAAAAAAATAGAAAAATATTCATTAAAATAACAAAAAAATACAGGTGGCGCCACCACTTTTTGGGAACTGACAAAACTAGTCATGGTCAATATTCAAGGCAAAATTCATGACAATCCATGCATTAATTATCAAGATATTGGAGGTGTTGTATTATATTTTTTATTATTCTGGGGGGTACTTTCAAGCCCCATAGCTCGGAGGATATAGGTTTCAGTGACCTAATTTCAGGTTTCCAAGGAGATTTTTTATTGACCTCCTTGGATGTTCACTTAGAAGTTTCTAGGACAAGCAGTTAAAATTTGTGCCCTGCTAATGGACGGCCGGATGGACGACGGACAAAGCATCATTCCTATACCTCAGTTGACCTACAGTCAGCTGAGCTAAAAAATAGTTTAAATTAATCAAATGTGTAAACTACTGAAATGTCAACAGTTAATCAAAAGGCCAACTAATGATCATGGTAATAGTATAGATCATTTGTTCACAAACTGCTCACATGCTTCAGTTTCAACATTCAGAAACACATGGTCAGGTCATAAAATATTATTTGCAACAGTTCCTTGCTCATCAATACAAACCAATCATATAAACCAACCATGACCACCATTACCTCTTCATCTTTCACTTTATCTCCATTCGATATTATTTTAGATTTTTACCTTCAAGGTCAACTTCAACTGAGCACAGTGACCCATGGGTCCCTTGTTTAATTTTTTCTTGAGGCTCTATTATAGTCACTTGCTTTTGTCCAGATGCAGGCAGCCCATTCCTGGTCACTGAAGGTCATCTATGCCAGGGTTCCTGATTTGTTACAGTCACTTGGGGAGATCCCCTGCTGTGACAGGTGTACTGTTATTCTCATATCCTTCATCCCCCCTGCCAACCCTACCTATCAAGTGTTATGCAGTAATTGATATCGTTTGCGCTGCATTTCCTTAATTGTTATACTGTTTCCACTCCAATATACAAAACTTTCCTAGAAAAAGTAATTAAACCCATCAGTATGCATAAATTTATTAAATATGAAGCAAAAAATGGATGAATAAAGGCACAATTGTGAAATCTGAATCAAATATTTTTTAGATATTTATTGTATCGCCAGACATAGTCTGGAGATACTATGGTTAAGGCACGGTTGCGCCGCTGCCGCTGCCGTCGCAGAGATTTCTTTTGGACACAATAACTCAAAAAATATTTCAAGGATCTTTTTCAAACTTGACACATTTATAGATATAGGTGAGAGGAGGAAGCCTATTTAAAATTGGGTCATGGCCTCAACTAGGAGAGTGACCTTGACCTTGAATAGATCCATTTTTGGGGAAAATCACACAAATTCTTAAATATCTCAAGAAATCTTTCATGGATTTATCCAAAAATCAAGTTGGACAAAGATCTTGGATAGTGATGTCATGTACCGGAAACTGGTGGTGCCACCTAGTATCCTTTTCTTGTTTTTGTGCCGTTTAATACCCCCATCATTGCCACTTGACATTACTTTTAGCATCACAAGTCAAAAACTGATTGACAGATTTCTTTAATATTATGCATGTACATAGGTATGGGTTATGGGATGATGTATATTAAAATTGGGGTCATGACCTTTCCTTTGAGAGTGGCTTTGACCTTGAATATTACCATATATGGTGAAAATCACATAAAATCATGAATATCTTAAAAAGGGATGCATGGATTGGTCCAAAAATCAAGTTGACGGAAGATCTTGGATAGTTTTGTCTTTTGCAGAAGATAGGTGGCGTCACCTGTTGTCCTTACCTGTTTTTTGCGCTTTGAATACCCCATCATTGCCACTTGACAGTATATACTGTGAGCATTATAAGTCAAACAGTAATGGACAGATTTCTTTCATGTTATGCATGTATATAGATATGGTTTATGGAATGAGGTATATTTAATTTTAAATTTAATTGTAATCGCCAAAACGAAGTTTTGCGGATACTATGTTTTTGACCGGGTTCCGCCGCCTCCGCCGCCGCCGCGTTCGTTTCCGGAGAACTCCTCTGAGACTACTGGACAGATTTTTCCGAAACTTACACAAATTATCGGGTCACATGTGAACTGGTGCCTAACCAAGTGACCTTGACCTCTGACCTTTCGTCTCTGCCCAGCGTCCGTTTGTGCGTCTGTTTCCACACATAACCCATATATCTCGGGCACCGTTTGACCGATCCGGAAAAAAATTTTACACAAATGTAGCCCTGGGATAGCTTTATAAAATACACAACAAAAGGTGGCGCCACCTGCAACCATGTTTGCACAGTGTCCATCTGTTCATCTGCCTGGGGTTAAAATCACTCATATCTCTGCAGTGGTTTGACTGATTCACCTAAAATTCGGCATGCGTATACATCCTAGATAGCTTTCTCGATTTTACGACAGGTGGCGCCACCTACATTCACGTTACCGCTCCACACATAAACCCATATATCTCGTGAACCGTTTGACCGATCCGGAAAAAATTTTTACACAAATGTAGCCCTGGGATAGCTTTATAACATACACAACAAAAGGTGGCGCCACCTGCAACCATGTTTGCACAGTGTCCATCTGTTCATCTGCCTGGGGTTAAAATCACTCATATCTCTGCAGTGGTTTGACTAATTCACCTAAAATTTGGCATGCGTATACATCCTAGATAGCTTTCTTGATTTTATGACAGGTGGCGCCACCTACATTCACGTTAACGCTCCACACATAAACCCATATATCTCGGGAACCGTTTGACCGATCCGGAAAAAATTTTTACACAAATGTAGCCCTGGGATAGCTTTATAACATACACAACAAAAGGTGGCGCCACCTGCAACCATGTTTGCACAGTGTCCATTTTTTCATCTGCCTGGGGTTAAAATCACTCATATCTCTCGGTGGTTTGACTAAATCACCTAAAAGTTGGCATGCATATACATCCTAGATAGCTTTCTTGATTTTATGACAGGTGGCGCCAACTACATTCTTATTAACGCTCCACACATAAACCCATATATCTCGGGAACCGTTTGACCGATCCGGAAAAAAATTTTACACAAATGTAGCCCTGGGATAGCTTTATAACATACACAACAAAAGGTGGCGCCACCTGCAACCATGTTTGCACAGTGTCCATTTGTTAATCTGCCTTTGGTTAAAATCAATCATATCTCTGCAGTGGTTTGACCAAATTACCTGAAATTCAGCATGCTTATACATCCCGCATAGCTTTCTTGATTTTATGACAGGTGGTGCCACCTACGTTTACGTTCACGCTGTAGACATCCATGCTTATATCTCCGGACTCATTCAACCAATCAGGAAATTTTTTTTACACAAATGTAGCCCTTGGATAGCTTTATAACATGAACAAAAATGGTGGCACCACCTGCAGCCATTTTGGCACAGCTTCCATCTATTTGTCTGCTGTGGGATAAAATTACTCATCTCTGCAGTGGTTTGACTTTTCCACATGAAAATTTGCATGTGTATATATCTTGGATAGTTTCTCATTCAAATAACAGGTGGCGCCACCTACAATCATGTTTATGTGGCAGAGATCCATTCTAATATTTAACACATGTAACTCTATATCCCCTTGCCACTCAATCCATGCCTCACTTCACCCGTCCTTCTCTGATTTTTGCGGATACACGTAGTCGCTTGTCGACTACCCGTATTCTAGTTTTAAAATTTAATTTAATTTAAATTATTTTTTTTTAAATTTAATTTTTTTTTTTTCAAATTTTGGATATTTTGGAATGCAGTTTATTGATTTGGGGTCATGACCGTGACTATGAGAGTGACCTAGACCTTGAATATTCCCATATTTGGTGAAAAACATAAAATCATGAATATCTTAAAAAGGGCCACTTGACAGCACTGTGAGCATTATAAGTCAAAAACTAATGGACAGATTTCTTTTATATTATGCATATACATAGATTTGGATTATGGGATGAGATATATTTAAATTTGGGTCCTGACCTTGCATATGAGGGTGGACTTGACTTTAAATATTGCCATATATGGTAAAAATCACCAACAATCATGAAAATCTCCAGTGAACCTGGGGGATTGCTTCAGCTAGTGGTCTGCACATGGTGTTGCATCATGTTTTGCCCAAACATCAGCAGTTTTGGGCCATGGTCAGATTCTATAAATAGATATGATGGTCAGTGATAAATGAATTAGTGCACTGGGTGTACCACAGAGTCACAACTGGATCATTTTCCTTTGAGAGTGGTCTTGACCTTTGGACGAAGACTATTTAAAATGGCTCATGAATGTTGCCTATATGGGACTTGACAGTATTGTCAGCATTATAAAATAAAAATTTAAAAGTTGTTGGATAGTGTTGTCATGTGCTGGAAACTAATTGGCAGATATCTTTCATATTATGCATATAGATAGATATGGATAATGTGATGAGTCATTTGCTTGGAACTGCATGGTGGCACCCCCTACTCTATTTTCTTGTTTTTCCACAATTTGTTGGATAGTGTTGTCATGTGCTGGAAACTAATTGGCAGATATCTTTCATATTATGCATATAGATAGATATGGGTAATGTGATGAGTCATTTGCTGGGAACTGCATGGTGGCACCCCCTACTCTATTTCTTGTTACATCATTAAATATATACTTCTATTTATACATAACCTTTTACATAACAATTGCCTTCACTTTAAATATTCCTATATTTTGTACAAATGTTTCTCACATTCATTGCTAAAATACAAATACATCACATTATATCAACAAAATACCACAAAACCTCATTTGTCTGGCGATACTATGGCACCAGCGGTGCCAAGAAATGTCTAGTTGTTTTTCAGATTTGAAAGATATATTTCTGTGGTAAAAAAATAGATATACATTCATTTGTATGCATGATGTGGTATATATCTGACAAGATTGAGATTTATGATGATGCAATTTAGAATTATGAATCAACTTTTCTGTTCAGATATATATTTTATATTGGAAATGTATATAAATATAAACTTAAAATAAAAAAAGATTGATGTGATAAAAAAATGAAGATCTGATACAATATTTGTTCAATATTTTCCTGCCTCAGCAGAATAGGAGATCAGGCTTTGTTTTTTTCCCTGTATGTATATGCAGAAGTGTAGTTAATCCTACCATCCATGTAACTCCCATCATTCCACATCACCACCAAGTCCTTGCATCTTTGGACTGGGAACATTAGTTATATCTCAACTGTATACATTTTATAAAATAAAAAAATACATAGATTTAATAATATATTTTATTTTAAAAATTATCCAATTGAAATGTGAACTTCTGAACTGTCAACAATTTTTCAAAAAGACAAACCAATGATCATGTTAATAATAATAATATACATCTTATGTTCACAGTGCTTCAATTTTAACATTAGAAATGCATGGTTTGGTCCCAAAATATTATTGCAACAGTTTCTTACTCATCAATACAAACCAATCATGTCAACCAGCCATGGCCTATATTACCTTTTCCTCTTAGACTTTATCTCCATTTGATATTATTTTAGATTTTTATCTTCAAGTTCAACTTCAGCCGAGCACAGTGACCCATGGGTCCCTTGTTTACAAATATAATGATTTCATAGCTGAGATTACTTTTAATGACCCAGGGGTCTCTTGTTTACAAATATAATGATTTCATAGCTGAGATTACTTTTAATGACCCAGGGGTCTCTTGTTTATGGTGTTTCTGTGTATGATGCTATTGCCTCAATTTGGTTTTAGAAAAAAAAACAATTGTATTTTATAAGCTCAGCTTACTTACAGTCATCTAAGCCATAGCAATCACCCTTTGTCCATTGATCATCATGTAGTCTGACTATCTGGTCATCTGGCTGTATGGCCTCACCTTAACAAGGCACAAAACTAAACCATAAGACTTAGAAACTTCTAATAGACATGCAGAGGGGTCCTTGCAAAGTCTGTTTTGAGGACTTTGAATATCAGAATTATGTCAATATTCAAGGCTGCCAAACAGAGCCTGTTTATTTTATTTTTTCTTTGATTTGATATATTTTAGCTTATAAAATAACATATGCTGGAGCAAAAGTTTGGGAGCCATATCGCAGAAACCACAAGGGCAGGTTGCCGCCAAAGAAGACCAGGAAAATGTGCATTGTAAGTATTCTTTGATCTGTCATTATGTGTTATGCTTTAAATCTTTACATGCCATGATGTGATATTTTAAGGATAAGGGTTACTGGGCATGCTTTTAAGCCCAAGAAATGACAAAAGTGCCAATGGTCTTGTTCTCAAGCTATATCTATGACAAAACTATACATTTTTCTGTTATCAAGATTCTCATCAAAACTAGAAAAAATCTGAATTCTTATGAATGCAAGCCTCCTCCATTTACTTATTCAGCCTATATTCCCAGGTTCATTCATGCATAAGTGACTATACATTTGTGAATATTACTTGATGGTGTTTCTGGATGAGGGTCACTTTCTGGATGCTCACCAAAATCTAATCAATTCTACATTGGCCCATTTCCGAAATGCCCTGAAAATGTCATGAGATTCTTTACATGATCGGTGAGTCTTCAACAAACACACACACCTTATGATATTGACAGTTCTAGATCAGTCAACCCAACCAATCATAAAAGCTCTTACAGTGGGCTTTATTAACAACATGCAACGTTTGTTAGCTAACTCCAAAGGGATCGACATTAACAGTTAACCACTTTCACAGGGCTAGTAAAAGTTTGAAAAAATTGTGGTAGGGCAACCAAAGTCACCTTCTACTCACTTGACTGGGCAAGTAGCTCCAACATAACCTTTACCCAAAAGCAGTAAATCTCATATAAATTTGAAAAGCCATTTTCTTTCTTGGAGAAATAAAAGCATATTGATAATACCTTTTCATTGTAAAATTAAAATTACCTTTATGTTTATGTGTAAAAATAGTAAATAGAAATATAATAAACAAACAAATACTAGAACATTGTCTAGCATACAAAAGTACAAGCAACACAATTATGTTGAACACCATGTGTTCATGACTTCAATCACTGATTTTTGTAGGGCAAGTAAAAGCTAGATGCTACTTGTCTGACTCGGCAAGTACTTTCAAAAATTAATGTTGAGCCCTGCCTACTGTTCAGGCATGGTCTTTTTGGTCAACATAGTTGGCATGGTGAGACGTTTATACCGGTAGCCCTTTAATTTACCCATTTTCCTGAATGAGATCTATAACCTGCAGAGGTAAACTAGAGTTTACCTACAAAACTGAACATAGGGAGTTGGACTGGACAGTCATAACCAGCTCATCTCTCTCCTTTGGCAACATGGGTTCAATTCCTAATGGGCTGACTATTTAAGGGCTGGTGGTTTTCTCCTGGTCCTCAAATTTTCTCTACCTCTAGAAACTAATAAATGTCAACATCTGAGCTAAGAAAAGTATCTGGTATTACCGTATAAGTTATTATAAAGTTATTCGTAAGGTCCATGTAAAATATATTTCAAGGGTAAACTTCCTACTGAACTTTAGCAGATCAAACCCTGGAGACCAAAGCAAAACAAAGATCATTTTAAAAACTTTGGATAAAGTACTGTGCAAAGAACTTGTGCAAGCCTTTCAATTTCAACTATGCATCAAGGTGTGTTGCTCACTAATTTCATGTTGATTTTTGCAGAGAGCAGGAATAATGGAGACAGGGAATCCTTGTCCAATATGCAGGGATGAGTATCTAGTGGTCCATTATAAGGTAATGTGTGACTTATTTAGGGAATTCTTCAGTATGTTTAGTTTGATTTGATGCCATTATATAGTTTATCCGGATAAAACTTGTCCTAATGCCATGCATGAACATTGTCTTTAAGCAACTTTCTCAGCAATGTTTTCTAACCACATTTTGTGCATAGGCCTTTGTTTGACTAATTTTTGCATAGATAAGTAAAAAAATTAAAATAATTGATAAAATTTCAAGTTTTTAACAAAATGTAATACAATATATGGAATAATGTATTCTTGCAACAGCATTAGGGCTTTAAACCTTTGTTTTATAAAAGCTTCCAGACTTCAGTGTTGTTAGTGTAAACGTGATAAATAACTATGATCATATGATAACAGATAAACTATTAGGAAAAAGGTATTGAGAAACATAATATGCTCAAATGATATATATTTATATATTTATTACACTCAAGACTGAATTCTGCTAGTGTTAAGAAACATTACTAAAGATCCCTTCCCATAAAAGCAAACACTGGACAATGTTTGTTGCTGATTTAATTAAAAGGGCCCCGCTTGACAGGCGGTGCCCTATAATGATCACCGTGTCAGTCTGTCCCTCCGTACTTCCATCCTTCCTTCAGTGACACTTTCTTTCGTGCATAATAACTCAACAACAACATACTTCAGCTTTCTTAAATTAACAGGGATTATTGGTACATATGAGGGCTCCAGATTTCTTGAAATACAGACCTGTTGGAATTCCAGTGTGGCCACCACAGCTCAATCACTAATTATCTTTTGCGCAACAACTCAAGAACATACTTCAGTTTTCTCAAATTCAAAGGGATGATTTGTACATATGAAGGTTCCAGACCTATTGAATTACACACCTTTTGGGATTCCAGTATGGCCCCCACAGCCCAATCGCTGATTTTCTTTCATGCAAGATAACTCAGCAACAACATAGTTCAACTTTCCCAAATTCACAGGGATGACAAGGGCTCCAGACCTTTTGAATTACAGACCTCTTGGAATTCCAATATGGCCACCACAGCTCAATCGCTGTTTTCTTTTGCATCAGATAATACAACAACAACATACTTCAGCTTTCCCAAATTAACAGGGATGATTGGTTCATATGAGGGATTACAGACGTAATGAATTACAGACCTGCACGTGATATGTAGACAACAACATGCTTTAGATTTCCCAAATTCATGGGGATTATTAGTACATATGAGAGCTCTAGAACTATTGAATTACACACCTGTCAGAATTCCAATATGGCCACCACAGCTGAATCGGTGATTTTCTCATTTCGCACGCAGAATCACAACATGCTTAAGCTTTCCCAGATTCACACTGATGATTGGTACATATGAGGGCTCCAGACCTTTTGAATTACAGACCTGTCAGAAATCGAACATGGGATCACTTTAATCGTCTGTGTCTATATGTACGTTCCTCTGTATATTCGGTCAACCCTTAATTTTACAGAATATCTCCAATACCCCTGCAGCTTTCTTCACACAATTTTGCATACATACACGTTCCCACTTAATTACCACCTGATGAAGAAGTCTTTGTTCTTCGAAAGCTTGTGTGTTAATAAACCAGTTAGTCTATCTAAAAGGCGTCACTGTTTATCTTAACTTTCGCTATTGTTAATGTAGTTATACCTCCAGATGGGGCTATATTAAGGACTACTGTATTTGGGGGTGATTTCAACATCAATTATTTACAAACTAAAGAATATGATCAAGTAAGCAACATTTAAACCAAAATAAATTTACACAAGTTGATCAACAAACAAACTATCATGGATTACTTCTGGATCATGTCTGGACAAATAGCTGCATACTTGTTTGCAACATCATAACACTTGGAACATATTACAGTGACCATGTTCAAATTTACTGTGATCTCCTCCAAGAAAGTAAATGAGTTCTCAGCACAAAGGTTTGTGTCTTTTCAGCCTGATATTCCTCTCATAAACCCTGAATCACTCATACCCTTCCAATCCAAAAACAGGTAATTTGTATAGACATTGTCTGTTTTTCATACATGAACAACACCAGGTCTTCATAAGCTTTTCTTACTACTGTTTCAAGTAACATCTAAATACACCATTTCTCACTGCGGGACCCTCTGAGGACCATGGTCCAATTACATCTTGTTTTTATCGTGAAAATTGAAGTAAATGATTATATCATATTGTAAACTAGTACCATAAGCAGTGATGTAGTCAAGTACACACATCTGAATCCAAGTGCAAGTCTGACTGTCCGAGTCAAGACCACTTGAGTTCAAGTCGGAGTCCTGGAGGTTCCAGTCCAAGTCCACCTTCTTGTCCAAGTCATTTGGAATTCAAATCCAAGTCCAAGTCCAATACAAATCTTTTTATTAAAAGAAATTTAAAAGGGTATTTGAGATAATCATACAAATTTTATGTCAGTTTACAGGTGCCATTTACTTGAATTTTTAATTACATTAAGCCCCTGTTGCAGAGCTAAAACTTGCTTTGTATGGTCTTACTTTTTGTAATATTATGTTAGTTGTTCACCCATGTGCACAATCTTTATATATTATGAGAGTTTTCTTTTCTACTGGACTCGAGATGGACACAGCCTGATTTCTCAAGTCTCTACCTCAGAGTAAAAAGTTAAAGTCTGAGTCCAGTTCCCTGGAGTCCGAGTCCCTAAAAAGTGGTCTTGAGTCCAAGTCCAGACTTGAGTCCAACATCACTGACCATAAGCTTATGTACAAGCTCTCCAACAACAATCGGCTTAGGTTGTGTAAAGCAAATACTTTCAACTAAAAACTGCTTTCAAATAAACAAAACACTCAAATGTACCTGTGTCATTAACAATTAAAATGGATTATGATAATGTAAATAGACTTTCACCAGTGCAGACTGCCTCTGCATTAACAGCAAATGATTCAATTGTAAATCTAAGCTAATTTGAATCTCAAGCCATTTTACAAATTTTCTTTATGCTTTATTCTTTCAGAATGCGGGTCTCCTAGAACAGTTCATTTCACCTCAGACAGGAGAGGTGATTGATTTCAGTAGAACAGGTAAGTTTAACATCAGATGCAAATGAAAATATTTTACACTCAGTTTCAGTACCCAGTTCCTTGAGTTTTGGGGGGCCTTCATAATGTTTTAAATGTTGGAAAGGTTAGCCCTTTCCCAATGAGAGAATAGAAAATGGTTGTATACTAATCATATTTAAGGAAGATAAAACCTGTTTACAATTTCTCATAATAAATATAGTCTATTGTATTGTAACATTTAACTGTTGATTGACTGAAACTAGATGCAGATGCTGGTCTGTGGAAGTAACTGTTGTGTCCACACAAGACACATTCAGACAAGTTTTAGGCACTTACATCGACATGGTTGCCTTCGTTTTATATTAAGATAAAAGGTTAAAGCATTATCATTACGTTTTGGAGGATTATATTTTAATGTTTATCACCTATTCTTTCAGGTGTTTGCCAAAAGGCACATGGTAGTTTATTGATAGCTGTACAGCAGGCCTGGGACAAAGGTATTATGATGTTTTTTTAATGCCATACCTTTTATAAAGTTATGTAAAAACAGTTAAGTTACAAGATATAACGAAAAGTTTTCTTTGCTGTGCTCTATCATTGCCACTAGTATGTATTCAGTTGATATAAGCTGTTTAAACTATGTCTATGTATATAAAAACCTTTGTAGCTGTAATTCCTAGGCAGGTCTATATGATTCCCAATACTGAGTAATCAGTTCGTTTGCAGTAATAACTCAGGTCAGTCTTGGCCTATAGCATATGACATATATAAAGCTCAGACCAGTCTCCGGCTATAGCATGTGACATATATAAAGCTCAGACCAGTCTCTAGCTATAGCATGTGACATATATAAAGCCCAGATCAGTCTCAGGCTTTAGCATGTGACATATAGAAAGCTCAGATCAGTCTCACGCTATAGTATGTGACATATAGAAAGCTCAGATTAGTCTCAGCCTATAGCATGTGACATATATAAAGCTCAGGCCAGTCTCAGGCTATAGCATGTGTTATATACAAAGCTCAGACCAGTCTCAGGCTTTAGCATGTGACATATATAAAGCTCAGACCAGTCTAATGCTATAGCATGTGACATATATAAAGCTCAGATCAGTCTTTGGCTACAGCATGTGACATATATAAAGCTCAGATCAGTCTCAGGCTATAGCATGTGACATATATAAAGCCCGGATCAGTCTCAGGCTTTAGCATGTGACATATAGAAAGCTCAGATTAGTCTCACGCTATAGTATGTGACATATATAAAGCTCAGATCAGTCTCACGCTATAGCATGTGACATATATAAAGCTCAGATCAGTCTCAGGCTATAGCATGTGACATATATAAAGCTTAGATCAGTCTCAGGCTATAGCATGTGACATATATAAACCTCAGATCAGTCTCAGGCTATAGCATATGACAAATATAAAGCTCAGATCAGTCTCACGCTATAGCATGTGACATATATAAAGCTCAGATCAGTCTCAGGCTATAGCATATGACACATATAGTTTCCTCCTCTCAGTTAATCATTATATGACTTCATATCCACCTGGGCCACCGAACTTATTCAAAATTTTCCATAAGAATTCTTTTCTCATAACAGTGGCATTCAATTAGACCCATGGGTGACATACCTGCTGTTTTGACAAATGTGAGTAAATAATTCAAGAGCAATGGCAGTGATATTTTTTTCTTATTCTGTTTTTAAATGCATCCTGTCTGTAATAAACATACATGCAAACTCATATTAATTAAATCTGTGATTAAATTTTGTTTTACTTTAAAATACTTTGTTAGCATTATACCTTGTAAAAATACCTGTGTCACATACTTATCATTTATTCTTCACTTATTCTCATTGTAAGTACAGAAAAGATCTTTACAACACATTTTAATACTTATATTTGTTTTACATAATTTCATTTATGATATTTTGCAGTTTTGTAATAACAGAATATGATTTTCTGTTTCAGGATTACTTGAGAAACCATTAGAGTTCAGAGAATATGATTATGAGCACTACTACCCTCATTTAAGAAAATCTCAGAAAGCACAAGAACAGTCATCCTAGCATTAACCTGACCGGCACAGAGGGACCCATTAATATAAAGAATTCTCAAACTGAACACAAGCAAAGAAGATGTGGAAATATTACACTCAAGAATGGTGTAGAAAAGAGCTTATATTGAAATATGGTTGATAGCAGGCAACCATGTTACATGTGTCAGTTCAGCATCTTGAGTGGAAGGGGATGCATGCAGTACAAATATAGAGTGTCATGTATGATTGACACATCCTTTAATGCATTCTAAACTGTGAACTCTCTTGCTTGTTCTAATAACTGTTGATCAACTATGTGGGAGTCCACTAAATGCATATTAAGTTATATGTACATCATATTGAATATTACAAAGACATCTTCATGCACATTGTGCTATAGTCTGTTTCACCACCTGCTGTCCACCTGTTTTTTGTAGATGATTTATTTAAAAGTTTATATTTTTTTAATAATTTCCAAGAAAAAAACATGGAAGTGACAACCTAATATGGCAATTAAGAATCTTACAATAAATCCCCTGTTTATGTTTCACAACATTTTAGTCTCTTCACCATGATCTGGCAGATATGATGTGTCCCTCCATAAGTAGCCATATTTGTTTTAGCTGGTTATATTTTTTAGAGTGTTTACACGAGATCATCCAATCAGTAGCTGTCAGTTGAGGTTGTTTTTGCATGTGACCAGTGACCTTGACTGCCATAAGTGGGTCTGATATGTGGTAAAATGTAGACTGATTTCTCATATTTTCAAATAATTCTGTGTCTTAAATAAGGTGTTAGGTAGGTATTTATTTACCTTGTTGAAAATTAGGTCCTTTAATCCTCTACTCTACACTACAGTTGAATCCCTTGAAATGTAACTATTGAAAATTTTCATAGCAAAAAACAGGTGGACATGAGGGGATAAAATGGACTATAACTATGCTCAATTTTAAGCTTCCATATTGTAAAACTTCAGTTGTACACCTTGCTGACACATAAATATACAGTTGTCCCAGAGAATTGCAGTGAAGTGCCAGATATGAAAAGTGAATACTTCATTTATGTACAGTCATTCTTTATATGTAATAAAATATTATAAAACTTATAATTGCATCTTCACTATAATGGTAAGGAGGTGTAATTTTAGACAAGACACCCAGAAAGATGATCTGTCATTTTAAAACCTCGGACAATGGTAAAATACTGTTAATCCTTTTAGTTTTGGTGTATTTAACCTTCAATATGTTTTGTGCTATCAAATCTAAAATTTTAAGAACACAATCATTTGTATAGATTTAAAGAATGACCATTCTACCTTCATCAGCATAGAATTAAGAACAACCTTAACAATAAATACTTTTTTCACTATTATTTTTTAGCAAACCTGTGAGCATATGCGAGGGAGAAGCGTTGTACCGTCATTTGTATGTTAACCCAAACCATCAAAAACTGCAGGAGCAAGCATCTCCCAATTTTATCAGTCATCTAAAAAAAAAATATGGGATTATGCTTATTTTTTGCTATCTGCATTTACTTCAATTTTATAGGGAAAAGCTAAAAAAAAAAACTTCTCCAGCCAAATTGTCCAATATTTCACAGAAATAATCTCTGAAACAATCTCTCAAGTTTGTTCGAATGGTTCCAGTTGGGTGAATATTTGTCAAGTTACAGGAAGCTGAAAAATTATAATATCAGATATGGCCGGAGGTATCATCTCCAAATTTTATGCAAATTTTGGTCATATGACTCTTATATTGAATTAGGTATTAATGGCATCACCTGCATCAACCTTTTATATACGAGGGTCATCTTTCAGTACATTAACCCAAAATTTCTCAGGAATAGCAGGAGCGAGCATCCCCAAATTTTATGCAAAAACCTGTAACATATCAAATATTATGGGATTGAGTTTTTTGTGGCGCCACCTGCATTTGCTTACATTTTACAGGGGAGAAGCTAAAAAAACATTTAAAATCTTCTTCTCTAAAATCATTCAGCCAAATTCTTCAATATTTCTCAACAGAAATGATCCAAGAGACAAGCTCTCTCAAGTTTGTTCAAATGGTCTGGGTTTGACATATTTTAGGAATTTGAACCTAGTCATTTTGCCAAGTAAACATACTTACATAACAATTTCAGATAAAAACATTTCAATCTCAGAAACTAATGACTGTTTTTGTAACAACTTGTTAGCTCAGCTGACCATAAGTCATCTGAGCTATAGTCGTGGTCCGCCGTCCGTCTGTCCGTCCGGATGTCCGTCCGTCAGACTGGCACATTGCAACACCATTGGACATACGAATCTGAAATTCGGCATACAGTTATATGTCCCCAAAATCTCCTACCATGCCAAAAATTGGGTCAATAGGACTTTGTTCCTTCAAGATATTAAGAAAAAACCTCAATTTTTTATTAGAAATCTATTTTTACACTTCAGGACTGCCTAATATCAAAACCACTCATCTGGTTTTCTTCATATTTACCATAAATATTCCTCTATATAGTTCCTATGTACATGCCAGAAATTGAGTCAGTATTATTTAATTTAAAAAAGGAATGGGCCCAAACATAATGGACTTTGTAAAAAATCAGGAAAGATATTTGGTCACTTTAGACCAAAAGTGTTAAAGGTAGGGACTTTTTTTCAGTAATACAACTTTAATTAATCAAAATTTAATTGTATACCAAAAATTAGATCAAAATCTGATAAATTTTTTTAAATATTGGCAAAAATATAAAATTGGTACCTTAAATTTTGCCCAAGTTTGACCATGGCACCTTTTTTCCCTGTAATTGCTGAGGATTTAATTTTCAAAGCATGTTTTTGTTATCATTTCAACTGGTAACACCAAAAATTTGAAACCAGTTGATCAAAAACTTTAGATTTTATTCAAGTATTTAAGCACCATGTCACATATTGTTTACATTAAGCTAGTGTTATGCAGTTTGCTAGAGCTCAGCTCCCCAGCTTTAGCTCTAAGTTCCTTAAATTTGGCATACAGTTTGATGTCTCCAAAATCCCCTACCATGCCAAGAATTTGATCACTAGGACTTAATTCCTCTGAGATATTAAAGAAAAACTTCATTTTTCCATTAAAAACCCATTGTTACACTGTAAGATTGCCTAATATCAAAACCACTGATCTGACTTTGATCATATATAATATACATATTTTTCTATACATTCGCTATGCACATACCAGATATATTGTCAGTATTGCGTAATTGTTTTAATTTATGGGCCCAAACATAATGCACTTTTTAAAAAATCAAGAAATATATTTACTCCCTTAACAAGAGGATTGCTGAAGCTAGAGATTTTTTGTCAGGGATGTAACATTATTTAATCAAGATTCAATTGAATACCAAAAATTAGTTCTGAATTTTTCAAATTTTATAAGTTATAACTATAAATATATAATTAGTACCTTAAATTTTGCCCAACTTTGACCATGGCACGTTAGTTTCCTGAGAGCACTGTTGATATAATTTTCATATCATGCACACATAAGGATTTCATCTTTGTAGTTTAGAAAGCTGTAAGAAATTGGCCAAATATTGTAGCTTTTATTAATGTTTTTATGAGACCATGTCAGACCCAGGATCAATCCAGCCCCTCTTCAGTCGCCTGTATGTTGACATTGTTGACCTTTCATCAGATTATGCACGCTTGAGGCGAGGCGTTCACTGGGGCAGCCAGGCAGCTAATGCCCAGCCACAGTTGATCCAGGTGTCCAACCCAACTCATCTAGTAGTTGTTTTGAAAAACAACATAACAATAAACATTAAATTAATAATTTTGTATTGGTTTTTTTATAACAAATTAAAGAAAAAATTATAGAAAAGGAATTTGTTAGTTGATGAGTAACAGAAAATTAACTTGCAGTTACTGATGATGTAAGAATCTTGTATGGATGGATAGAATGTCAGTGTCAATGTTATTCCAAATAACACCATGCAGTCACCTATGGTATTTTTCAGTTCAATTTTAATGATAAAAAAGTAAATCATATTATTCGTTACTAATCATTAGGGATCATATGAAGGAAATTAATGATAGACAAAGATGCAGTTGATAATATTAATCTAGATTCCTACTGTGTTTAGTGTGTAGATTGATGTGAAAGTAGTCCAAAGTGAATATATTACATTTATTTTTTTTAATATAAATAAAAACCATAAAACCAGGTACTTATGATCATTATTTAAATTTGTGAATTTTGTATATTCTGGATTCTCAACATCATTGTTTGGCTAAAACTACTAGACATGGTGCGAATGCTTTGCAAATGTATTTGAATACGAATATGAATATGTTCTGCATTAAAAAATTTTATTGCAGAAGAATATATATTTTCTGTATTTGATTCATTCTTATTCTAGGCTATGCTACATTTTAGTTTTTGTATTGTACCACCAGGGTTACAGTGATTAAAGTGCATGTTTAATTGTGTCCAAAAAGTGGTTTATTGCAATATGAAAGTGTGGATGTTCATCAGATAAGTAATTCTTTACTTCAGAAGAGTAAAACTTCACCAGGTGTGAAATTGACTATTAATTCCAGTAAAAAAATATAGCTGAGACAGTAATTAGCACAATGATGTTGTTTGTCCCTCATTCAACTAACAGTGTGTATACTTTTTTTGAAAAGATGGTTTTATTTTATCAAATTTACTGAATCTTTTATTTCAGTAAATAAAATTAAGCATGTACCAAAAACCCCAATGTACAAAAATTTTTAATAGTGATTCAAGGAATAATCTTGAAGATGCCATGTTGTGGCAGTTTAAACATTTGTGATTTAAAAATAATAAAATATATGTGTTTGCATAATATGACCCAATATGAGCTACACTCTGGATAAATTATATTTGCAACTTAGAATTTTGATATTTTAACTTATATTTTCAGATTTTATTTTCAGATTTTAAATTTATAAAACTTGTGAATAAAAAAAATGAATCTGATAAAAACTATTAATGGAAAAAGTGGATATGCTAAAAAATAGGCCTAAATACAAACTTTAATGCATTATTCCATTGAAAGTGAAATAAAGGTATTTGTCCATTCTGTCCACTTGCCTGTCCGTCTGTAAATTTTTCATATGCATCACAGTATCTCAAAACTTTTACTGTTTTTCTTCATGACAGTCTTGTCAGAGTATTAGTTTTCCAATCATATATTTAGAACTTTACCAAACCAAGTAGGAGGGCACCTTTCCTCTTAGCTTCTCATATGCTTGTATATATGAAAAGCATTACAATAGGATATTTTGCATTTGCAAAAAAATTCAAACTTCAGCTGAGCACCGAGACCCATGGGTCCCTTGTTCACAAGAGTTATCCTAGGGTAGGGTTCTTTCACTTGTATAATAATATATTGTTTTTGTTTTTTTATTTTTGGTAAGGTCATAGAAAGCTGAAGTTTGTCTTGTGGCCATTAGTAAGCTTATATTAAACTGAGGGCACCAAAAGTATTCTGCAAAACTGTTGTTTCAACTTCTGTAACATTGCACAAAAATTATTCTTAGGAGACCTTTGTTCAAGTTTACTTAAATGATTTTTCACAGAATTATTGGACCTTTAACAATGAAAGTACTGCATCTGTTATTATTCTAATCATTTGGAAAAAATCTTTTGAATGAATTAGCTTGAAAAAATGCACTGTAGCTGTAGCAATAGTCTAAGTATGTGTAAAAAGATTTACCAACAGCCTAATATTATGTCTGTATCTATAAATAGCTTGGCAGACTCCCAACTGTTTCAGATTTGGCAATAGGCCAAAGGTCAGTCTGGATCTATTTATAGCTTTGGCAGACTGCCAACTGTATCAGATTATGCAACAGGCCAAGAGTTCACTCAGTGCTACCAGGTACAGTTCAGGAGTTCACTCAGTGCAGTAGCTGCAACTAGCAATTTGTTCTGGTTCACTTGGAGCAACTGCCTTCCTCACCTATGCTTGGTCAGCCCAGAGCGACTGACTCAAGAGAGATGTTTGATGTATTGTCCTGACATTTTGACTTGGCCATGCATCGCTGATTGCTTTCTGGTATACAAGACTGTTGTCGCCACCTAAAATAACTTTTGTACAGTGTATATACCTGCTTATTCCTCAGGAGGGATTTGACATATCAGCCTGAAATTATACATATCAATAAATCTCGGATATTTTTGTTGTATACAAGACTTGTGGCGTCACCTACAATTGTTTTATGCATCTGTGCACATAGCCAAAGAGTGGTTTGAAGTATCTACCTGAAATTTTGCATGTCCATACATCTTTGATGGCTTTCTGGTACACAAAACTGGTGGGGCCACCTTCAATCATTTTTGTGTTGTGTACACCCATGCCAGTATTTAGTACTTGCATTGTACATTTATATGTCACACATGTGCTTGAAAAGTAATCGTCCAGCATGGTAGCATTATACCTGATGTATATCCCATTGCACAGGTTTGCATTAGGCCTGTAGGCCTTGCTTTTAAAACACAGTCATTGTGTTATTTGATAGCATTGCACACAAAACATAATCATTAGCTTCACATGTCTTGCGGAGTGCAGTTAAGGTAATAAAAAAATGCAGAAGAATATGTTATTGCCTGATTTAACTTCAGTATCTGAGGATTAAAAAACTGTGATGAAAAAGGGGAAAGGCATGGGTTTGTAAATTTTGGACCAAAAATGGCACATGAACCCAAATTTTTTTAAGGATTGCCGAGTGTAAATATCCCCAAATGTTTTTGACTGGATTTAGTTCAGAGGATTTCTACATTAATTCTGCAGTCATATGCTTCTGCGACAAATGATTATTTAACCATAACGCTAGTTATGTATGCATGGGTGTATTAGGATTCGTTGTGGGGGAGGATCCGGGCAGTAGTTGGCAGGACGGTAGTTGCCTGGGCTGACCGCATCAGAATTCATTGTATAGGGTAGGGGCTTGGCGGTATTTTCCAGGGCGGTAGTTGCCTGGGCTAACCGTATTTGATTCGTTGTCGGGGCCGCGGGGAGTGTCTGGGCGGTAGTTGCCTGGGCTGACCGTATCAGGATTCATTGTTGAGGAGAGCCAGGGCGGTACTAGCTTTGGCTGACCGTATTTGATTCGTTGTTTTTGAGGCACTGGGCGGTACTAACTTTGGCTTACCGTATTGGATTCGTTGTCGGGGAGGGTCTGGGAGGTAGTTGCCTCGGCTGACCGTATTGGATCCGTTGGCGGAGAGGAACTGGGCAGTAGTTGCCTTGGCTAACCGTATATAACTTTTCGTTTCGTTGTCGGGGAGGGGCTGGGCGGAAGTTGCCTACACGGATTACCTGCATTGGCTGACTGTATCAGGATTCATTGTCGGAGAGGGCCAGGGCGGTAGTTGTATAGGTTGACCTTATCAGGATTCATTGTTGGGGAGAGCCAGGGTAGTATCTGCTTAGGCTGACTGTGTTAATTATTATTGATTGTCAGGGAGATGCAGGGCGGTAGAAATCTTGGCTAATCTTTTTGCATAATGATTATCTACGCCTCCTGAATGTCACGTTACTTGTGAAGTACATTGAGAAAAAAAGACCAAAAAGTTTGCCATGAGGTACATATGTCAGTGCACATATTTTTTACAGAATGATGCACGATGAATCTTTTTTGCCTATAAATGATTACATGTTAGAGCAATATATGGTATATGTCTGATTCTGTTGATTGTTTCAGCTCAGGAATAGCTACTTGGTCTGTAACATCTGTATGAAAGTCCTTTGTTTGCGATGTGATTCAACATTACATGTATGTCATAAATCAGTTATGTAAAGAGAGAGTAAGGTAAAAAAAAAAATTCCACGATGTTCGATGTTCCTGTCCGAACTGCATTTTAATGATAATAATATTGTGGTTGGGTTCATGTTCTCGAGGACTTCAAATTTCGCAATACTCGCTAAAGGGGAATAATCGAATAAAATAAAACGTTCGGGAATAAGGCGACCAATAAACACCTGGAGGTGAAGTGTTACCTATACTCTAGTCCTACTGGCATCTTAAGTATCCATATATATATATATATATATATATATATATATATATATATATATATAGTCCAAAGTCTAGAGGAAACAGAATGATATTATACACAGCAACTGAACTTTTGTTACCGAAAAATCAAACATAATATAATCAATATTGTCAGATCTTTAAAATACTTTTGATTTGCTAATAATAAAAAAATGGATGCACCTTTTGGTACTTGTTCTTTAAGATTGTTCAGATTTTACACGCATTTTAAATAATTAATATATAATGAATGTATACTGTGTGGGTTATTGCATACTGATGTCGCAAAAAAAGAAACCTGAAACACCGATGATTTAAAAATGGAAAAAAATAACACCGCAATTATGAAGCTTCCCTTAGTATTTTGTTGTATGAAAGTGATTATAGTTATTCACAAGAAATGTAATCAGTTGTACTTTTCATCCTTCTCAAAGATTTGTAAGAATAAGTTCCTTTGCCAACCGTCAATGTTCACTATATATGATTAGTACCACCCCATAATTTTCAGAACCTGTGACATGTTTTAGTTCACGGGTAAGCAGTCAAGATAGAAACCACTGTTTCTTCAACACAGGTAACTTCCGTCATTTGGATGCTTTCCCCCTTCCCATGATCCATCTGTCCGGTCATCTAGTTAGAGGTCACGTGTTACAGACTAGAAATTCTTTCCTTTGCAGACAAAACTTTAATTTGTTCTGCATACAAATATTTTCATATGCTTTTCCTGGGGAAACTCCTTAAGTATTTGTGTATGATATTTGCTTGAACATTTTAAGATCAATTTTACAAACGTTTCCCTACCTTTACTGAGCCTCAAACCAGTAAAAACTGCTTGTGTAAAGGAAAGGGCACATGGCTCAAATATTTATTTGCAACTGATCCGCAATTTAAGGGCGAGGGTAGACCGGCCCTTGCCATTGATTGTAGACTGGAGCCAAGTACAACTGTGACTGCTTAATTTTGTCACAAACAAAAGTTCCGGGCTTTGGGGAAAAAAGGTAGAAGTATGTTTATAAAATTGTTTATAAAACTTACAGTCAGGCTGGGCTATAGCGATGGGTCTTTGTCCGTCCTCCTGACCTACCAACAGGGGAAGAACCATAATTATTTTGAGGTCACAAGGTCAAAGGTCAAGGTCACAGAACCAACTTCTTTGAAAAGCCTGTGGATGCATTTTAAGCCAAACCTTTCATCCCAATTTTTTTATCTTTCACATATAGCTCACCTACTAAGTGGGAGAAGAATCCTATAGATGTTGAGGTCACAAGGTGAAAGGTCAGGGTCACAGGATCCACTTCTTTGAAAAGGTTGTGGACACATTTCAAGCTAGACCTTTCATTCCAAACCTTTCAGCACTGATATCGCTTCTCTGCCAACAGGGGAAATGACCTGTTGATTTTGAGGTCAAAGGTCAAGTTCACAGCACCCTCTTCTTGCGTGGAGTCATTTTCAGGCAAATTTTTCAATCTATACTTTCCATCTGTCATATATGGCTTACCTACCAATAGGAGAAGAAGCCTATTGATGTTGAGTTCAAAAGGTCAAAGGTCAAGGTCACAATATTGTTCTAAATGCTTGTGAACATATTTCAAGTGAAACTGTTCAACCCAAACCTTCAGTCTTTCACATATGCCACATCTATGCATCACTGAATGTGATTCAAACTTCATATTTATGGGTCTTTTTGCATGAAGAAATAACTAATTGATTTTGAGGTCAGCTGGTCAGGAGGTTAAAGGTTGCAGGTCTAAGTTATTCACTCATTGGTTGCCAAGTAATTACACCCGGCCAGATGTAATTGGTTAGTAGTTACCCATCATATAGAAAGAATCCAGTTGATATGTGGGCAAATGGCCAAGGTCATAGGTCAGGTCAACTTATTTTGTAGACCATCTCTATTTTTCTTGTATAAATAAGCTTGCACTCAAGCTGGTACATCTCACCGTGTGGCTGTAATTGTGAGTGACACTGGTGACATATGACTCCCCTTTTGTATCAGGCTATTAAGTGATAAGGCTGAGTGATAAGTACCTCGTTACTGCATAACAAAACACTTGTTGGAATACTTCAGCCAGGAATTAACACTATGAGAGTATAGTATAAAGGTTTAGCTACTGATTTATAAGATGATGGGAACATTTTGCAGTTTATTTTATGGAATCATAGCAATAAACTTAGTTTCCTAGATATCTGAATATTTTTATATAAATCACCACATATAAAAGCAAGTGTTTGTTCTCATAATATGTGGATGTGTACTTGATTTAGGATGGCTTTATTTTATTACATGACTCTTAGTCATGCTTTCTTCATTTCTTTTCTTTCAGGTTTCGCAGTTTACCAACCCTGCTGACCCCATTGAAAAGCAGAGTGATAATAAAAATATTGGACCTACACTTTTACATTTGCATATCTATAAATCTGATATGAGCGCCTGAACATGCCTTTTGAATTGTTTTGGACATTCATTCCTGTAACATCATTTGGATAATTTGTCCCAAGTTTGGTCTCTTATTGGAGGATGTGTGATATCAAATGTCAGACTTGTCAGAAATCCATTATGTCTGCCAGTTAGCCACCTTAGAAATCCTTTTTTCAGTGCAGTTTCAGTAATTTTCCTTCAATTTTTGGTCCGATTTAGACAATGGTTGTTGTCTGATTTCAGACCTGTCAGAAGTCCAAAATGGCCACCAGGCAACCATCTTTAAATTCCTTTTGATCATATTATCTCAAGAACTGTTAAAGTGAAGGCAGTCCGACGTATATTAATGTAATCTTGCAAAGGATTGGGTCAAATATTTCTTAATAAATATTATCATATATGAAAGTTCAGTACCGTTGGCTTATGATACGGCCAGTGGTTTGAGGCCTGTGATTGAAAAACTGCCATACACTATCCAAGAGAAATGGATAAGCCTCGCCTCAAGGCATAAGAAACAGTATAATGTAACGTTTCCACCTTTTGGTGTTTTTGCAGACTTCATTCGTGACATTGCTGACACTAGAAATGACCCATCGTTTGTGTTTCTCTCTAACGGGAGTGTAGCTCACAAGGACAAACGGTCTGCTCTAAGCAGTAATATGAGGAAGACTCAACATGTTGTTTGTGTAAACAAAACAGAGCTACCTGATTCAGCGATTCCTCGGTGCCCTCTACATAAAACCGGTCATCGGTTAAATGACTGCAAAGGTTTCCGTAGCAAACCTCTAAACGAACGCAAACAATTCCTGAAGGAAAAGGGTTTGTGCTTTCGCTGCTGCGACACTACAGAACATATGTCACGAGAATGTAAAGTGAAAATTAAATGCTCAATATGTAACAGCGACACTCATCCTTCAGCATTACACATTGAGAGCAAACCGCCTCTGCAGTCGCATGGCGGGGAGCCTGATCATGATGATAGTCGACAGAAAGCTTCCACAGATCCTACATCGGTTACCTCCAACTGCCTTGAGATCTGTTCAGAATGGCCTTATGGAAGGTCCTGCGCTAAGATTGTCCAGGTGAATGTATATGCTAAAGGTAATTCAGATAAAACATTGCCAATGTATGCTATATTGGATGATCAGAGTAACCGATCACTCGCCTCTGCTGAATTCTTCGATCTCTTCGATGTTCAGTCCGAAAATGTGCCTTACAGTCTCCATACCTGAGGGGGCTCAGTTGATGCTATGGGTAGGAGAGCCAGCGGCTACATAGTAGAACCTGCAGATGGAGCAACATCCATTGAAATGCCTACTATTATAGAGTGTGATAGAATCCCTAACAATAGGAATGAAATTTCAACGCCTGAGGCAGCCAGGTGCCACACACACTTGAAACCTATTGCAGACTTAATCCCAGAAAGAAATGATGACGCGGAGATCTTGCTACTCATAGGCAGAGATGTGCCAGAAGCACATCACGTTCACGAACAGTGCTTAGGTCCAGGGAATGCACCTTTTGCACAGACACTGTCATTAGGGTGGGCTTTGATTGGTGAGATGTGTCTTGGCAAGATTCACAACACCGACTCGGTTAATGTATACAGAACCAATATAACTGGCAGTAATCGCCCGTCGCTATTTCCACCATGCCCAAGTCTTTTCAACGTCAAGGAAAAGTCAACAATGAGTGACAATTGGTGTGAACCCTCGGATAACCTTGGTGATACAGTGTTTAAGCGTACCAAAGATGATGAAGCCATTGGTATGTCAGTTGAAGACAAATTATTTCTTGAAATGATGGACAGAGAGTTCACCAGAAGCCCTTCAGGCAGTTGGGTAGCACCATTACCATTTCGCAGTGGTAGATGTCAGCTTCCTAATTACAAAGCACAGGCAGCAAACCGTGCCAAAACACTGGATCGAAGTTTGAAAAGAGATCCAACAAAGAGAGAACATTTTACTTCCTTCATGCAAACAGTCATTTGCAGTGGCCATGCAGAATTGGCTCTTCCTATAAACAGCGGAGAGTGTTGGTACTTGCCTATCTTTGGGGTGTATCATCCAAGGAAACCTGATCAGATCAGGGCAGTATTTGACTCATCAGCGAAACATGAAGGTATTTCCTTGAACGACGTTTTGCTATCGGGACCTGACTTGACTAATAACCTACTGGGAATAATGCTGAGGTTCAGGAAGGAAAAGTTTGCTGTAACAGCCGACATACAGCAAATGTTTTACGGATTTATGGTCAAAGAAGACCACAAAGATTTTCTAAGATTCATGTGGTACAGGGACAATGACCCAAGCAAAGAACTCACAGAGTACAGGATGTGTGTACACGTTTTTGGCAACAGACCATCGCCTGCTGATGCAACATATGGTCTGAGACGTATCGCAGATTACAGCATAGAGGCTTTTGGTTCTGATGTTCGTGATTTTGTGAATAGTAACTTTTACGTTGACGACGGTCTTATCTCTTTGCCTAAGGAAGAGCAAGCAGTGGATTTAATGAGAAGGACACAAGAAGCTCTAAAGCATGAAGGAAATCTTAGGTTACACAAAATAGCTTCGAACAGTGAGGCTGTAATGAAATCTTTCTCTACAGATGACCTAGCTAAAAACCTAAAGGACTTTGATCTAAAGAGAGGTGATTTGCCTCTACAACGCAGTCTGGGATTAATCTGGGACTTGAGCTCACACATGTTCAAATATCAAGTCGAATCTGAACAAAAACCTTACACACGCCGTGGGGTTCTCTCCACAGTGAACAGTTTGTTTGACCCTATCGGTTTCCTAGCCCCATCACCGTTCAGGGCAAATTAATACTGCGGGAGCTGATGGCAGATGTGTCAGATTGGGACCAACCATTACCGCTACAGTATCAATCGGTTTGGCAGAACTGGAGAGACTCACTGGATTCTCTCAAAACTGTAGAAATCCCACGTATGTACGTTCCGGAAAGCATCAGTTCGTCAGCTAAAAGAGAACTGCACATCTTCTCAGATGCCTCAGAGAAGGCAATTGCAGCAGTGGCCTACCTGAGAACAACTACAGTTGATGACAGAGTTCATGTTGGCTTTGTCATGGGAAAGTCAAAGGTTGCTCCTAAACATGGACATACAATCCCGAGATTAGAGTTATGTGCTGCAGTACTTACGGTTGTGATCTCTGAAACCGTAAGTGCTAACATGGACATAGACATTGATCTTTTTCGGTTTTACACCGACAGCAAAGTAGTACTTGGATATATACATAACCAAAAGAGAAGGTTCTACACCTACGTGACTAACAGAATCGACAGGATTCGAAGATCTACAGAACCCAGACAATGGTCGTATTTACACACCGATAGCAATCCTGCTGACTGTGCTACAAGGTCAGTTCCAGTCTCGGAGTTGATAAACAGTAGATGGCTTCGTGGTCCAAGATTCCTTCTATCAGAGAAAATCGAGGCCAGCGAAGAGTTCTTCTCCTTAGAGGACCCCGATAAGGATAATGAAATCAGACCCTGTGTGAATGTCTTCAAGACGCATGTCAAGAAGGGACTAGGCTCCCATCGCTTTGGGAGGTTTTCAACCTGGAAAGCCTTAGTGGAAACTTTCGCCCGCTTGATACACATTGCGTCGTCCTATCACGAAACAAATCACAGTAAAGGGTGGCACATGTGCCAGGACTTCAAAACTGTGAAGAACTTCACCAGTGCTGCACGGTTCATTATAAGAGTGGTACAACACGAAGTGTATGATTCCGAGCTAAAATGTCTGTCTGAGGATAAACAACTGTCTGAACGCAGCAAAATCTTGTCTTTGAAACCAGTCATTGATGAGAACAACATGCTTCGAGTGGGTGGCCGACTTAACAGGGCCCAAGTGAACACATTTGAAAGGAATCCTCTTATCATTCCTGCTGCTCATCATGTTGCTACTCTGTTGGTCCGTCATTACCACGAACGGATAAAGCACCAGGGAAGACACTTCATTGAAGGAGCCATTCGGGCAGCAGGACTTTGGATTGTGGGTGGCAAACGTCTGATCTCATCAGTGCTCAGCAAGTGCGTCAAGTGTCGTAAACTTCGCCGAAACCCCGAATCGCAACTCATGAGTGATCTTCCTGCTGATCGTCTCATACCTGGTCCTCCTTTCACTAATGTAGGTGTTGACACGTTTGGCCCTTGGTCTATAGTAGCACGGCGCACCAGAGGTGGGGTCGCTCACAGCAAACGCTGGGCCGTTATATTCACTTGCCTCACGATCAGAGCGGTGCACATCGAAGTTGTTGAGGATTTAAGTTCGGCAGCGTTCATAAATGCCTTACGCATACGAGGCATACGAGGCAACGTAAAGCAACTGCGATCTGACCGCGGGACTAATTTTGTCGGTTCCACTGACGATCTCAAGATCAACGCCATCAATGTAGAGGATGGACCTATGCAAAACTTTCTGTATGACAGCGGCGTTGTATGGGTTTTCAACCCACCCCACTCCTCTCATATGGAAGGGACTTGGGAGAGGATGAATGGTGTAACTCGTCGCATTCTAGATTCCATACTAAGTGACATGGATTCAAAGAATCTTACGCATGATGTACTGAGTACGCTGATGCATGAAATATCTGCTATTATTAATGCCAGACCCATCACACCAGTTTCTTCCGATCCAGAGTGTCCTCAGGTTCTCAGTCCTCAAATGCTGCTAACTCAGAAATGTGATGAAGCCGCTGTATCCCTTGGAACTTTCGATATGAAGGACATATACAGATCCCAGTGGAAATTGGTTCAGATGTTAGCGGACCGATTTTGGAAGCGTTGGAGAAATGAGTATCTCCACACTTTGCAGACCAGACGCAAGTGGCAAACAACCCAAAGAGACGTGAAGGAAGGTGATGTTGTCCTACTCAGAGACAAGAACATTCCTAGAAACGACTGGTCAGTGGGAATAGTTGAGAACGCGATTCCTAGCAAGGACAGCCGAGTGCGCAAGGCAGAAATCCGTGTAGTTATGGATGGTAAAACTACGGTCTACACGAGACCGATAAGTGACTTAGTTGTTTTGCTCGAACATTGTGATGTTTAGTACTTTGACATTCTTTCATTATTATATTGTTAAATGTTAGTAATTTTTATTATTGATATGTTGTGATATCATTGATATCAGACGGGGAGTGTGCCGTTAACACGTCTAATTTTCTAGCCTTTATGGTAGTGCGCATCGCTCGCCAGCTTTAGAGGTGGAGAACGCGGTGGTCGTTCTGGCATGGTTGCATCGGGCAGATCGTCGCCCGTGTGCGCAGTTTGGGTGTAGCCTGGACTCCGCCACAGCTTTTTTACCACACACACGATTCAACACACGTTTCAACATGCATCATGACGACATTGTGTTCCAATCACATCACATCCCACCTGTACATGCAACTTGTCACAGATGAGATCAGAACTTGGTTCTGTCCGGTGTATATGGGAGCAATAAAGTGTTAAGGTTAACTGACTGTATTCTCCTTGTTCGATGAAGAAGGCAGTACAAAAATATCAGAAAAGATATTTACCCACTTATCATGATAATTGTTGGAGCTAGAGCCTTTTTTAGGGATATGACTTTATTTAGGGAGATAATTTATCTAATACCCGAGATTAGATCTGAATTTTGTAATATTTTAAAAGTTAATAGCATAAATATAAAATCAGTACTTTAAATTTTGCCTGACTTTGACCACGGCACTTCTTTTAACCTGTAAGCACATTTGATTTAATTTTTACAGCAGGTACACATAAGGATTTAATATGTTAAATTCTGTAATTTGAAAACAGAACATCAAAAAAGGGCCCGTTATTGAAGTTTTTCAGAGGCTCTATTCAATTCACTTGCATAATATCCAGATGCAGGCAGGCCACTTCTGGTCACTGGAGGTCAGCTATGCCAGGGTACCTGATTTGACACTGATTTCTGGTGGATATCCCCTGCTGTCACAGGTGTACAGTAAATCACATACCAACCCCCCCCCCCCCTTCCCACCAAGCTAAATGAGTAGGGAAACTACTGTGTTCGGACATCTTTATTCGACATCAGAAATTATGGAGATCTTAAGGACACAATGATAAAACAGGTTTTAATTTAAATGTTAATGAACAGTTTTTGCTTATACTTAATCTAAATAACTACTCATATGTAAGATCAGTTCTGCGTAGGTAATCCTCTACCAGCATTATGCATTAATTGTTATTGTTTACACGGTATTTCCTTAAATGTAATGATGTTTCAATTCCAATATACAATTTTTTTTCTTGAAATAGTAATTGAAGGAGTTATCCAGAAGATGCAGTGTGGTGGTAGTATAGCATTTAACTCAGCTGACGGTAAGTCATCTGAGCTATAGCGATCACTCTTTGTCCGTCTTCCGTTCATCTGTACATCCGCTAACAGGGCACAAATCGTAACCACTGGACCTAGAATCTTCTAACTTGATATCCAGGGAGATCCATAAAAAATCTCCCTGAAAACCTGAAATCAAGTCTCTGTTACCCATATCCTCCAAGCTAAGGGGCTCAGAAGTACCCCATAGTATAATTAAAAGTTTGATACAAAAGCTCCAGAATCTGAGCAACTCATGCATTGATCACCATGGTTTGTTGTATGCATATTTATCATGTAGTGTTTCATCAGTTCCTGCAGACTGGTGTATATTTCGATTTTTTAAATATTTTTTTTCTCTATTTTTGAGACCTTCAAAGATGCAATCACCTGTTAACAGCGTACAAATCGTAATCATTCAACATAGAATCTTCCAATTTAATATCCACTGAGGTCCATGAAAAATCCCTTGGAAACTAGCCGTGACAACCCGACTCAGTAGGCAATCGGATAACTGGGCTGGTAAGCCTACTCGAGTCGTGATACTAGTAATATGGAGGAATGTATCGCAGTGGTCTGCATCTGGTTGCATTCATATTGTGGTAAACGGCCCATAATCTCAATATTATGCTTAGAATGGTGAATAAACACAAAAGTATATATGTGAGCTCCCAACCCAAATTGATACACCGTCTCCATGGACACGGGTCATTTCCTGTGTCGCCTGCAAGTTTCCTGCGTCCTGTAACCCGTGCGAGCCATGCTTGTGTTCATGCGGTCATAAATTCAACAAACATGCCGAGGGGTTTGCCAATGTGCTGGTTAAACAGGAACTTTTCTCGCTCATATTTGGTATTATTAAAAAGTACACAAAAATGCAAACGGATGGTCTGGTTTATGATGATTGACAGTGCACCTGTAGCTGTAGAAGCGTTGTCAGAAATGACGAAAATATTTGCATCTTCATAAGGCCTTATAATGCGATCCTCAGACGTAGATGTCATGACACTCTGGTGCTAATCTGGTCGTAATGCTAGAGGGTCAATATGACGCTACTTGGAAACCTGAAATTAGGTCTCTGTTACCGATATCCTTTGAGCTATAATGCACGTTATTACCCCTCAGTTTTATTAAAAATTTAATACAAAACCTCCAGTTTCTGAACAAATTATGCATTTATCACCCTGATTCTTTGAATGCACATTCATCATGGACTGTTTCATCAGTTCCTGCAGACTGGTGACGCCACCTGGATTTTTTTTTCGAATTTTTACGCGTTTTTTATTATTATTTATGAGACCTTCAAGGATGCGGTCGTCCGTTAATTATGAGGACACAAATAGTTACCATGCACCTAGAATCTTGGCATCCACGGAGGTCCATGAAAATCTTCTTGGAAACTGGAATATAGGTCTCTGCACAACATGTTAGGCCTACCCATTACCTCCGAGGCTCCGAGCTATACTTCAGTTGAATGGGGATAACATCTACAAAAAATGGCATTCAGATGATTACATTCCTTTTGTGAACCAACCAAAGAAAGTTAACGGTCTTCGAGCAGCTACAGGTTGCTGTGGTCAAGACCTCAGCCCTGTGCGCTCCTTAATTAAGCATGTTCTTTGAGCCGACAGACGTGATGCAACACCAAGCCAAGCAGAGAGCCGCGAGAGGTCGCCAAAGTATATCCCGAGCCGGTGACTTTTAGGAAAGCTACAGCATCCACAGCCGCAAAGCCAGAAGCAACCCACATTCCCTCTACCGATCCCAGCAGCGGAGACCCAGCCATGCCATTCGAGAGCCGAACTCGTTCTGGTGTACGACACTGTTTCGAGACCCATCGCCATTGTACTTGCAGTTTCGGCCATTTGGACCGTATTAACCAGGTTACCCAATTATGCAAGTTTTAGCTAGTTTTTTCGTCATCAGCAATTCCTTTTGTGAATGTCTCCCCAGTCGGCTGAGCGTCATGACCCCTGAGTCACTTGTTTTGGAAAACGCTTTTTGTGACTTTTAAAACCCATAAAATTTTATGATTAAATCGCTTTTGAAACTAACTCATACGTTCAAGATTAATTTTTTTAACATATTTATTTAGCAGATGCCTGATACAGGTCGTCTTACTTCTCCCTGTTTACTAGTAAATTTTGACGAATGAGTGATCTAGGCCAAGCCAACGGGCTAAAGGAATAAATAAAAGACACAATCATTTGTGAACGCTCTATGCCAGCAACTCTATGTATTTCCGGTCACGCCATCGCGTTCTTCGAGTTGGCGTCAGTCTTGTTGTTATAAACAGATCGCTGTCAGTGTGCGTCACGGCTGCTGCTGATGTGACAGCTGGAACACGCTTTGTATTTTGTCAAATTAGATCACAGAGTTCATCATGTTTGGGCTTGATGTGAGGAACCTGGGGGTTGTGACCGCTGCGGCGGCCGCTGTCGTCGCCAGTGTTTATGTTTTGTGGGGCCCTGTCGGTCGAAACAGAAAATCCAGGAAGAAAGGTTGGTGGTAGAAAGATCAGATGTAACCCATGCAGGGCGGCTGTCAGTAGAGTTTTCACTTGTTTTCTGTTTATTCATGATTTTACTGGTTGATAAAAATTATTTTCTAAACTTCTTTTTAACATTTCCCTGAACCTAAAGCAGTTTTCACCAAAAAAATAAAAAAAAGTATAAATAAACTATTTAATTTAGCCAAAAGGAAATATTTAGTTTTAATTTAGCAGTCTGATTCCTGTACCCCTATCTGTATAATACTTTATTTTGCAGTTTTGCCTTTTAACCCAGTAATATAATGGAAATATGTTTTATCTTATAATACAAAATTACAACAGAAGAAATCTTGGGATCTTTTAATGGTACATTAGGGAAATTATTAAATAATTAATTTATCACCTTTAGGCTGTATGTCAAGTATACAAATATAGTATTACTATTATTACTATATATATATATATATATATAGTTCAGGGGTAAAGGTGGAACAAAAGAAAAAAAAGGTATGGTATATTTTAGTAAAACCTTGCCTAACGACTAACTGAGTTTAGCAACCACCTCGAAATAACAACCACTTGTTGATGGTCCTGATTCTTTTTGTGCTATTTAAGTTATTCCTAGCTTAGACGACCACCTTGAAAGTGGGACCACTTTATTCAGGTCCTGTTGATGGTCAAATTTTCAAGGTTTTACTGTATTTCAATTTCTTGTTATTACTGCTTTAAATATTCACCATCCAGGGACCGATTTCACAAAGGGGAAATCCTTAGGAATAGTCTTTCATCATTTCTGCTCTGTTCTTATATCATTGGATCATGTCAGTCATTGTATATATTGAAAATAAAATTATCAGCCGCACAGATTATCATATCACATAATTGGTATTTATAATAAAATCAGCTACTTAAGATTTATCAAATTTATTTTTTTATCATCATTTCTGTTTGTTCTTATATTATTGGATCATCTCAGTCATTGTATATATTGAAAATCAATTATCAGCCACACAGATTATCATATCACATAATTGGACGATGGTATTTATAATAAAATCAGCTACTTAAGATTTATCAAATTTTATTTGATTGTTGTGTATATAATTGTAATTCATATTACCAGATACTTGCCCTGGCTTGGTGAACCTTGGTAACAGCTGTTTTCTAAATGCTGTCCTGCAAGCGATGGCCTCATGCTCATCTGTGGTCACATGGCTTGGGGAGCTGGTTGACAGTCAGTGCCGGCGGGAAAAGGATTACACATTATCATTGGCCTACTCTCTTGTGCAAACTTTGAAAAGTAAGTATGTCATATTGATTCATTTAGTTGGTTGTAACTGCACTTTAGTGCTTTGAGTCATATTGCATGAAGAAGCCTAGCCTTTAACCATCTTAGCATATTGCATTGGCATAGTTAAGCACTACTTCAGCTGGAACAGGGTTTTCTATGGGACAAGTTCACCAGTTGGCATAGTTTCTGCCAGGTGATACTGTGATAGGCCATCTGTGAAAGTTCTGAAATAATGTCAAATTCCTCTGGATTTGTTGGAAAATAAGAAAAATGACCCCCCTTGGAATCTTTCCTGACATTAAGACTTAAAATGGGCATATTTGATGTGAACCACAGGGGATTTGCAAGACAGTGGTTTAGTGCCACCATCAGTATATATTAAAATAATACAGATAGATAGTATATGTTGGATGATTGAATGGGGAAACTTGCATCTGTATTTTGTAAGTGTCAAAGTTTAAATATTTCATATAATGTGTAATGATAAATTTTGCTTGATTTATCAGAGTCATCTTTTAAAAAGAGTAATAGGAAACATTTCACATACTGTAGACTGTTTATAACATTATTTCTGTCTTACAGTTTTAAATAATCAAGGGTATGAAGATGAAGATACCCACTGTCCAACAGAAGTAATAGATGCCCTCAGGGCCAAACGATGGGTCATCTCACCAGATGAACAGGTAAGGGTTCTTCCTGCTTCCTGGTTTTTTACCTGCTCACTTAACAAATGATCCTATAATATTTCCTCGTACCTGAGTTTGCACCAGTTCAGTTTACTAGTTAATGATATAGTTGCTTCCAGGTTCTAATCTTCTATGTAAGTTTGTCCATTTGCCTGATGGTTGACCAGCTTGACCTACCAAATAAAGTATATTGACAGTCAGATTTTGTGAATTTTTCTTGTCACAAGGTGGTGTGGGAAGTTTGGAAAAATTTGTTATTATTGATTATTAATTACCAATATCAATAAATATTGATATTTATGTGACATAAGGGTCTGTAAAATTTATTCAATCACTGCTCCTTACAACAGCATATCCACAGTGAAGCTGTATTTGAAGAAGTACAGCATTGTCTCTGTGTTGTCAAACCCAGCAAAGAGGCTGTACATTTCACTTAGTTTGTTGAAATTTCTGTCAGACTGTCAAAAGCATTATCACAATGTTTTCTGAGTTATACAGATTGAGATTAACTTGAAAGTTGTATAATACATATTCCTGTACCAGTTAATGTAGGATGTATTTATTTTTACAGAGATTCTTTTCAGTCTGAGCTATGGATATGTGTTACTGTTTCTCATTCATCCTCTCATAGATCACTTATCAGAATGTTTGTGTATATCATGTCAACCTAAGTTTTATAAATGTAAAATCTTATATACAGGAGTTATTCATTTTAAATACTCATCTGTATAGGGTAGCTTCTAGATCTTTAAAAAGTTCTGCTTGTGTCTTGAAGCTTGACTAGTCTTAGATTTAAGCAATAAACAATAAATTGTAATGGTATCCTATATGTTTATTATTCAGGATGCCCATGAGCTATTAATGGTATTGTATATGTTTATTATTCAGGATGCCCATGAGCTGTTTATGGTATTGTATGTTTATTATTCAGGATGTCCATCAGCTTTTTATGGTATTGTATGTTTATTATTCAGGATGCCCATCAGCTTTTTATGGTATCATTTATGTAAATTATTCAGGATGCCCATGAGCTGTTAATGGTATTGTATATATTTATTATTCAGGATGCCCATGAGCTGTTTATGGTATGATATATGTTTATTATCAGAATGCCCATGAGCTGTTTATGGTATCATATATGTTTATTGTTCAGGATGCCCATGAGCTGTTAATGGGATTGTATATGTTTATTATTCGGGATGCCCATGAGCTGTTTATGGTATTGTATGTTTATTATTCAGGATGCCCATCAGCTTTTTATGGTATCATTTATGTAAATTATTCAGGATGCCCATGAGCTGTTTATGGTATTGTATATATTTATTATTCAGGATGCCCATGAGCTGTTTATGGTATGATATATGTTTATTATCAGAATGCCCATGAGCTGTTTATGGTATGGTATATGTTTATTATTCAGGATACCCATGACCTGTTTATGGTATGGTATATGTTTATTATTCAGGATGCCCATGAGCTGTTTCATGTGTTTACTGAATCTCTGGATGAAGAAGCAAGTGTCTACCCAAGAGTTGTATCACTGTTTGACCTGGCAAACCTTCAGGTAAACCAGTTTTGATATTCACCAGTTCTTTGTATGTCTTGATTAAATGAGGGAAATTACTCTGCCTTTGTGTACAATAAAAAATTATATCTTTGTAAAATGGGTAAAAGGTTCAATGTTGGGAAGTTTTCTTCGCATTCCGTGCATGACATCAATTACCAGAGACAGAAGATTTTACATAATATGAACACCTGTTTCTAGTTACTCAAATGAGTATTTATGTGTGTAGTGTACATAACTCGGGTGGAAGTCCAAATCAATGACCATATTTTTGTAATTTCCACATTCATTTAAAGCAGGTATAACTGGGTTCATATTGAAGATTAATATTCTAACTTTATTTTATGAAAGATTTTTTTTGAATACGTAGCCACTTAAACAATTTGCACCAGACTGTTTGACCTTGCACCATCTTTTCCTCGGTGGTACATTCTTCAGTATATATACAGTGACTGAACATCTCAAATGCTGATGCCGTTACCCCAGCAATAAGCGCTCTCACCAATTCTTATGTATATTTAATGATTCTTGTGCACATTTCAGCTCACTCGGAATGTGAGAAATGGTCCCCAGCAAGCAGTAGGCCGTTGTCGTGAACAGCTGCCCACTCTGCCAGCTAAGGATGGAGACTTACCCCTCAGAGGTTTACTGGCCAGTCAGCTGCAGTGTAAAGTCTGTGGATACAAGGTAACATTTGATTTCTTGAAACACTCTGACCATTGATTCTTTATATATAGACTTAGTCATTATATTTCAGTCATTTCAGCAAATAGCCCAATAATAGATGTGGCAGTTAAAAGGGCTCAGTCTGGTTGTTTTCAGTATAATCAGTGTCTTTTTATTATGATAAAGCTTTGTATGTCTGCTTGTGTCTGCCTCCTGTTCATACAGAAGTTAGGCATTGTGAATGTATCACTAAGAACTACAGTGAAACACTGGGCTGTGGACACCCCTCTTTTGGAGGACACCCTGTGCACTGTACCGTCTTTGTTACAACCAAACATTTTTAGCTCAGCTGACTGAAAGTCATCTGAGCTATAGCGATAACTCTTTGTCTGTCATCCATCTGGCTGTCCATCCAGTCATCCCTCTGTTAACAGGGCACAAATCGAAACTGCTGGACCTGGAATCTTCTAACTTGATATCAAAGGAGATCCATGAAAAATCTCCTTGGAAACCTGAAATTAAGTCTCTTTTACCCATATTCTCCGAGCTTTTGGTCTTGTAAGTACCCCCTAGAATAATAAAAAAATTATTTTGATACAAAAGCTTGAGTATCTGAATAACTGCTGCATTGATCACCATGATTCTTTGCATGAATATTGATCATGGAGTGTTTCATTATTTCCTTTAACCTGGTGGCGCCACCTGTATTTTTTCCAATTTTAACGAATTTTTAGCTCAGCTGACTATAAGTCATCTGAGCTATAGTCGTGGTCCATTGTCATTCGTCTGTCTGAGGGTCTGTCTGTCTGTCTGGATGTCCGTCCGTAAGACTGGCACGTTTCGACACCGTTGAACATACGAATCTGAAATTGGGCATACAGTTAGATGTCCCTAAAATCTCCTACCATGCCGAAAATTGGGTCAATAGGACTTCGTTCCTTTGAGATATTAAGGAAAAACCTCAATTTTTTATTAGAAATCTATTTTCACACTTCAGGACTGCCTTATATCAAAACCACTCATCTGGTTTTCTTCATATTTACCATAAATATTCCTCTATATAGTTTCTATGTACATGCCAGATATTAAGTCAGTATAATAAAATTTAAAAAAGTTATGGGCCCAAACATAATGGACTTGGTAAAAAAATCAGGAAGATATTTGGTCACTTAAGACCAAAAGTGTTAAAGGTAGGGACTTTTTTCCAGTAATACAATTTTAATTAATCTAAATTAAATTGTATACCAAAAATTAGATCAAAATCTGGTAAATTTTTTTAAATATTGGCAAAATATAAAATTGGTACCTTAAATTTTGCCCAACTTTGGCCACGGCACGTTTTTCAAAGAAATTGATTGGAAAGAATAGCTTTTATTCATGTTTTCATACACCATGTGTTGTTTACATCTAGCCCACCTAGTAGTACAGCCTTCACTTGCATTATGTAACCCACCCCAGGCAGCTTGCTTTGGGTCAGCTTGGCCACTACCAGCAGGCTTCCCCTCTGTCCTGCACTCCCCCCCCCCCCCCAGCAGGTGCATAAACTAGATGAATGTTATTATTTTCTGTATTTGATTCATTCTTATTCTAGGCTATGCTACATTTTAGATTTTGTATTTTACCACCAGGGTTACAGTGATTAAAGTGTACATTTAATTATGTCCACAAAGTGGTGTATTGCTATGAAAGTGTGGATGTTCATGAGATAAGTAATTCCTTACTTCAGAGGAGTAAAAACTTCACCAGGTGTGAAATTGAGTATTAATTCCAGTAATAAACTAGAATACGGGTAGTCGACAAGCGACTACTTGTATCCGCCTATATCAGAGTGGAACGGGTGAAGTGTTGCATATTAGCATGGATGTCTGCAGCCAAATTGTGTATGTAGGTTGCGCTACCTACGAAAAAATCCAGAAAGCTCTATACACATGCAAAACTTTGGCCCAATCGGTCAAACGGTTCCCAAGATATGAGCTTGGATATCTGCTGCATAAACTAGAATGCAGGTGGCGCCACCTGTCATAAAATCAAGAGAGCTGTCGGGGATGTATAAACTTGCAAAATTTTAGGCAGATATGTCAAACCACTGCCGAGATATGAGTGATTTTATCCCATGGCAGACAAACAGATGGGAGCTGTGCAAACATGGCTGCAGGTGGCGCCACCAGTTTTGCATATGATAAAGAGCTATGTGAGATTTATACACATGCAAAATTTTGGCCCAATCGGTCAAACGGTTCCCTAGATATGAGCTTGGATGTCTGCAGCGTAAACTTGATTGTAGGTGGCGCCACCTGTCATAAAATCAGAAAAGCTATCCAGGATGTATAAGCATGCCGAATTTCAGGTGAATTAGTCAAACCACTGCAGAGATATGAGTGATTTTAACCCAAGGCAGACGAACAGATGGACACTGTGCAAACATGGTTGCAGGTGGTGCCACCATTTTCGGTGTATGTTATAAAGCTCTCCAAGGGCTACATTTGTGCAAAAAAATTTTCCTGATCGGTCAAACGGTTCCTGAGATATGAGCTTGGATGTCTGCAGCGTAAACGTGAATGTAGGTGGCGCCACCTGTCATAAAATCAGAAAAGCTATCCAGGATGTATACGCATGCCAAATTTCAGGTGAATTAGTCAAGTCACTGCAGAGATATGAGTGATTTTAACCCAAGGCAGACAAACAGATGGACACTGTGCAAACATGGTTGCAGGTAGCGCCACCATTTTTGGTGTATGTTATAAAGCTCTCCAAGGGCTACATTTGTGCAAAAGAATTTTCCTGATCGGTCAAACGGTTCCCGAGATATGAGCTTGGATGTCTGCAGCGTAAACGTGAATGTAGGTGGCGCCACCTGTCATAAAATCAGAAAAGCTATCCAGGATGTATACGCATGCCGAATTTCAGGTGAATTAGTCAAGTCACTGCAGAGATATGAGTGATTTTAACCCAAGGCAGACGAACAGATGGACACTGTGCAAACATGGTTGCAGGTGGCGCCACCATTTTTGGTGTATGTTATAAAGCTCTCCAAGGGCTACATTTGTGCAAAAGAATTTTCCTGATCGGTCAAACGGTTCCCGAGATATGAGCTTGGATGTCTGCAGCATAAACGTGAATGTAGGTGGCGCCACCTGTCATAAAATCAGAAAAGCTATCCAGGATGTATACGCATGCCCAATTTCAGGTGAATTAGTCAAGTCACTGCAGAGATATGAGTGATTTTAACCCAAGGCAGACGAACAGATGGACACTGTGCAAACATGGTTGCAGGTGGCGCCACCATTTTTGGTGTATGTTATAAAGCTCTCCAAGGGCTACATTTGTGCAAAAGAATTTTCCTGATCGGTCAAACGGTTCCCGAGATATGAGCTTGGATGTCTGCAGCGTAAACGTGAATGTAGGTGGCGCCACCTGTCATAAAATCAGAAAAGCTATCCAGGATGTTTACGCATGCCCAATTTCAGGTGAATAAGTCAAGTCACTGCAGAGATATGAGTGATTTTAACCCAAGGCAGACGAACAGATGGACACTGTGCAAACATGGTTGCAGGTGGCGCCACCATTTTTGGTGTATGTTATAAAGCTCTCCGAGGGCTACATTTGTGCAAAAAAATTTTCCTGATCGGTCAAACGGTTCCCGAGATATGTGGGTTTATGTGTGGAAACATACGCACAAACGGACGCAGAGCGCAAAGGAAAGGTCAGAGGTCAAAACAAAATCGGGGCGCAGCAGTTCACATGTGACCCGAACATAATCCCGGGTTTCGGAAAATTCCGCCCAGCGGTTATGGAGGAGTTCTCCGGACACCTACGCGGCGGACGCGGCGGCCGCGGCGGCGGCGTGCAGCTGAAAACATAGTATCCGCAAAACTCTGTTTTGGCGGATACAATTAAAACTGGGATAGTAATTAGCACAATGATATTCTTTGTCCCTCATTCAACCAACAGTGTGTTTACTTTATTTGAAAAGATGTTTTATTTTATCAAATTTACTGAATCTTTTATTTTATTTTGGTGAATAAAATTAAGCATGTACTGAAAACTCCAATGTGCAAAACTTTTTAATAGTGATTCAAGGAATATTCTTGTAGATGCCATGTTGTGGCATTATTTTCTTTTAAATTCAGTTTAAACATTTATGATTTAAAAATAATAAAATATGTGTATGCATAATATGACCCAATATGAGCTACACTCTGGATATATGATGATTGCAACGTTTGCAACAATTCTAATATTTTAACCTATGGTTTCAGTTTTTTACTCTGTATATATAATGATTGCAACTTTTGCAACAATTCTAATATTTTAACTTATATTTTCAGGTTTTTTTATTAAAAATTTATAAAACCTGTTAATAAAAGAATGATTCAGATATAAACTTCTTAATGGAAAAAGTGGATATGCTTAAAAAAAATAGGATTATATATAAACTTAAATGCATTATTCCCTTGAAAGTGAAATAAAGGTATTAGTCCATTCTGTCAACTTGCCTGTCCATCTGTAAATTTTCATATGCATCACAGTATCTCAAAACTTTTACTGTTTTTCTTCATGACAGTCTTGTCAGAGTATTAATTGCAATCATATATTTAGAACTTTACTGTAACCAAGTAGGAGGGCCCCTTTCCTCTTAGCTTTTCATATTCTTATATAAATGAAAAACATTACAATAGAATATTTCTACATCCACCTTCGTGTTGCCCTCACTTTTCCCTTCTCCGAACCCCATCCCAAAGTCAGCCTCAGTAAGCAAGAACAAGATGAATCAGATATATTCATACTTTAATATTTTGTATAACTATTCGTCCATAGGTACCTATGTACATGCCAGAAATTATGTCAGTATTGTGTAATATGTAGACATAGTGGGCATCACAATAATGTACCTTGTCAAGACTAAAGAGATATTGTGTCATACAGTCACAAATTCATGAATCACTTCATCAGCATAGTTAATCATAACATCATTTCTGTCAAATTGAAAGCTTGCAGACTACCATACACTTTAGATCCTTCAACAAATAGCCTTATCATCATTCTACTACTGCTTATTACTGCTGTCATTGCATTCATATTTGCTCAAATATATCACAATTTTCAACCCCTCCTAAATAAATAAAAAATAAACCACTATATTTGACTCTATTAATCCATCAGTCAGGTAATTTCATTTATCATTTACTCACATATTACATTAAATTCCTTAAAATTGCCCAACATGTCCATGATATTCATAAGCTTTATCGACTTGATATAGTATCACAGTGGAGAAACATTTGTAGTCCAATCATGATCAGCTGAGCGCCGTGACCCATGGGTCCCTTGTTTTCTCTAATTTTGAGACCTTCAAAGAAGCTGTAATCTGTTAACATGGCACAAATTGTAACCACTGGACCTGGGATCTTCTTACTTTACCTCAAGGGAGGTCCATGAAAAGTGTCTGTTGAAACCTGAAATTAGGTCTCTGTTACCCATATTCTTTGAGCTATGGGTCTCATAAGAACCCCCCAAAGTAATTAAATTTGATATAAAAGCTCAATTATCTGAATAACTACTGCATTGATTACCATGATCCTTTGCATGAATATTGATCATTGAGTGTTTCATCAGTTCCTGTAACCTGGTGGCGCCACCTGTATTTTTTTCCAATTTTTACGAATTTTTTTCTCTATTTTGGAGACCTTCAAAGAAGCTGTCATCAGTTAACAGGGCACAAATCGTAACCATTTGACCTGGGATCTTCTAACTTTACATCAAAGGAGGGGTTTGAAAAGTGTCTGTGGAAACCTGAAATTAGGTCTCTTTTACCCATATTCTTTGAGCTATGAGTCCTGATGTACCCCCCAGAATAATAAAAAATTTGATACAAAAGCTCAATTCTGAATAACTTCTGCATAGTTTACAATGATTCTTTGCATGAGTATTGATCATGGAGTGTTCCATCAGTTCCTGTAACCAATTTTTACGAAATTTTTGTTCTCTGTTTATGAGACCTTCAAAGAAGCTGTCATGAATTTGCCATACAAGTTTGTATTTGCCATTGTATGTGTACTAGAAAATGAAAGGAAGTTTCATGTTATTGCTTAAACTTGTACTTAAATTTTATTTTAATTATGATGTTATAATGTGATCATATATAATTATTATTTCCTCTTTACAGTGCCCAGTGAAATATGACAAGTTTGACAGCCTTTCCCTTAGCATTCCATCCACATCAATGGTAGGTGTTTTGAAAATGACTATAAATGGAGATATATGAAGGAAATTTTTTTTTTCTGGTAGGGCCGCAATTTCATGATATTTGCACAGGAATCAAAATAAAATCACAAGTAATTCATGCTAAAGCACTTTAACATCTCAGGGGAAAAAGAACTTTCTGTGCTGAAATTATTTTTACGAGCCCTAGGAAAGGGAAGCAGGCGATCGTCACGAGTCTTGGTGGCCCTGTGTCACTGATAATTAATAGGTGATGCACTTAATCACTCTACCAGTTTAAAATGTCACTTTATTGTAATATATATACCGTAGATCTGCGGAACCAGCCAGATCCAGTTAGTTTCTTAATCATTTAATTTGGCACATTTTGCCATCAGACATTTCAGGCACTAGTGTGCATACATTATGTTGAGCAGGACCCTGGGAAGACAGGCAGTCTGAACATCAATGCAACAGTCATTGAATTAAAGGTTTTGTTCATATTCATTGATGTTGTATTGGGTCTAAATAAAAGTTTTGTCATCAAAACGAGTACCGTCAGCTTAAATAATGCTTTAATGCCCCATTGAAGTTTAATTAGCCAGGGTAAAGCATTAAGCATAACTACTGTTTTATTATAAGAAGATTATATGCAAGATTTTGCAATTTTCAATTTTGAAATTTGATTTTGAATCTGTATGTCTGTCTCGTATTACTTATAGATTAAGTTTATAACAGCATTTCAGCTAATTTAGTCTCTAGTGTCAAATAAACAGTTTACCTCCTGCTGGCTTGCATGAGAACAATCATAAGTGTGATTCCTCACACAAGTCTGTCCTGATTTTAATAATGATCTTCTTAAAAATTAAATTATTAAATGATGTGCCTCTTCTCTCAGGGAGCCTACACATTAGAGAGACTTCTAAAACATTTCATCACGTCCGAAATAGTACAGAATGTGGAGTGTGAGGGCTGTGCTAAGTTGGCTGGACAGTCCCAGGAAAAAGTCCCCAGAGCTACGTTCATCAAGAGGCTCACAATAGGCAAGGTAGGTACGTCCCAGCCAATCTAAAAGTGTGGTTCTTGGTGTCCTTGTCTCATTTGATTTAGTTATGAACATAATCATAAGCAAGTGCTCATCACAGCTTATGTCATGAATTATATGCTTTGGTGGTCAGTGTCACTCAAATGACAGAGCATCAATGGACTATTTACTATGAAACATACTTTAATATGATGGTTATTTGTTACCAGAAGTCACACTCTTTCTGAGATAACAGTTTACAGTTAAAAGTGACTAAAATTAAAGAACCATTTGAAATATTTGGAGGTTGTAAATAATTAAAAGAGTAAAAGACTATATATAACAGGGATTGACTTCATAAGGAGAAGGATTCAGGTCATTATTATTCAGCATGGTGTTATGTTGAGTACTCGGGATAAAAGAATTCCCATAGATGCTGTATTCTTCAGTATAATGATCCTGGTTCCTGGACTCTTGTGCACAGATGTTGGCCTGTGAACCAGATAATGTGTTTGTCATCATAAACAACATCTTCATGTTAAAATGGACCAATAACAAGTCTTGATTCAGACCATGTATGTCTTAGTCACATAATGCTTTGTTAACCTGTCATGTGACTTCAGCGGTACAGTCATGTGATGATTATTCAGTGTGTCACTGTTTGTGTGTATGTGTTTCAGTTGCCACAGTGTCTGTGTGTTCACATACAGAGGACTGTATGGTTAAACAGTGGGGTCCCAATGAAGAGATATGAACACATAGACTTCCCAGAGATACTACATCTAGATGACTATGTGTACCACAAGAGGCAGTCACACACACAGCTCCCAACCTCTACTAATGTGGACATGGCCTTGGGCTTACTAGGAGGAAGAAATGGTCTCAATGGCTTCCGCAGGTATGTTAATTTATCTCTAAATGAATGGTATACTATTTGGTGGTTGTGGAATGCTTTCAATGACACACCCTGCAAGAGGCTTCTGTACCAAATATCTGTGAACATGGTCTTGTGTTTTATAAGCTCAGCTGACTGTAAGTCATCTGACCTATAGCGATCACCCTTTGTCTGGCATCCGTCTGGCCGTCCAGCCGTCAACAGTGCACAAATCATAACTGTTAGACCTAGATTCTTCTGACTGTACATCCAGGGAGTTCCTAAGCAAATCTCCTTGGAAACCTGAAATTAGGTCATAGTGACCTCTATTTTGTGACCGCGCCAAAAATAACATGATTTTGAGCTCCCAGACAATCAGACAGTCATTTAGAGAGTGCCTAGGCAAATGTCCTTGGAAACCTAAAATGAGGTTATTGTGACCTATATTCTGCGACCTATAGAAAACAGATGTCATATGAACACCATGAATGTCAGATAGGCACAAAAGATGTCTGTTAAGTCTAGAATCTTCTAACATAAGCCATGGATGCAGGGGACATTGATTTGGGTTTGTCTGTCTGTCTCTCTCTCCAGCTCAATAAAATTCTCAAATTTTGGTCAAATTTCTCAGTGTGTTTTAGTTTTTATGTTCGCCTGCAGATGTCTCCATATGTCTTAGTGGATCTGTTTTACGTGCTCTCAAGATTCTCTCCACGTCATAATTTTGGTTGCTTATCAAGCATGAAAGACAACAAAAGCCCAAAGTGGGGTCATTAATTGGACGAATTTGTTTGTTCAGCATAGTAATATTAGCCATAGGCTATTCTCACAGACAATATATCACATGAATAAAAGTAATGAGTACCCAGTCAAATTTGGCTGAGTGTCATGGCCCATGGGCCACTTTTTAGTACAGTCATTGATCCTATGAACAAGAATTGATATTAAGTCTTGTTAATATATTATTCTGATAATGCAGAAAACCTAGTAAATTCTGTCAAGATGATCCAAGGTAATCAAGGGCAGATAAAACAGCTTTTGATGGCTTTGTCAAGTAAATAAAATATGTTTATTTGATTGCTTAGTTGCAGCTACATTGCTGCCGTTTATCATTGTTATTTAAAGATATTCTACAGGCTTTTTTGCAGTGATATACAGAAAATCTTATAAGTAATTGATTGCTGAACCCAAGCCAGTATTGGATATTGACACCTCTCTTGAGATCCAGCCTTTCATTATTTGTTAATGTAAGTCTGAATAGGGCCAATTATTGATTCTAACAATTCACCAAATAGGCTGCCATATAAACATTATTATAATCCCTTTATATTTATCTATCAAGGTTTTAATATTTAAATCTTTCTTTGATTCCACAGTGGAAGTAGAGGAAGAGGAGCCACTAGTCCAACAGTTCCTTACTCCCGTCCTCTGAGCCTGTTAAAGGCACTGAACTACCACAAGCGAGCTACGCTGAATGGTCTATATGTACAGCCTCAGTCAGACAGTCAGGCTGAGCAAGCCAGCGTGCAGCATCTGGCACAGACTTTCCAAGCTGCATCAGCACTGGACCCACAGTCACAGTACGCTTACAGACTGATGGCGGTGGTCGCCCATCTCGGTGATGTATTCTCTGGACACTTTGTCACGTACCGACGCTCGCCGTCAAGCAGACAACGCTGCTCTGATAAATGGTTGTACACGTCAGATGTGGTGGTACGCAAAGCATCGCTGGGCGAAGCTCTGAGTGCCGATGCATACATGTTGTACTATGAAAAAATCTAAAGTGATATTATACTAAATCTCTTTAAAATACAATTCAGTTCCATGGAGTTTCTTTTGTGCTCATTTTTAGCTCAGCTGACTGTTAGTCATCTGAGCTATAGCGATCACTCTTTGTCCGTCGGCCGTCCGTCCGTTAACAGGGCACAAACTGTTACTGCTGGACCTAGAATCTTGTATCTTGACATCCTGGGAGGTTCATAAAAAATATCCTTGGAAACCTGAAATTAAGGGCTCTGTTACCCATATTCTTCGAGCTTTGGGGCTCTGAAGTACCCCCCAGAATAATGGAAAATTTGATGCAAAAGCTCAATTATCTGAACAACTAATACAGTGATCACAATGATTTTTTTGCATGGATATTGATCATGGAGTGTTTCATCAGTTTCTGCAGTCTGGTGGGGCCACCTGTAATTTTTAGCTCAGCTGACTATAAGTCATCTGAGCTATATTCGTGGTCCATTGTCCGTCGTCCGTCCGTCTGTCCATCCGTCCGTCCGTCCGTAGATGTGGCACGTTTTGAAACCGTAAGACCAAGGAATCCAAAATTCAGCATAATGTTAGATGTCCCCAAGATCTCCTACCAAGCCGAAAACTGGGTCTTTGCGACTTCATTCCTTTGAGAAATTAAGGAAAAACCTCAATTTTTTATTAAAAACCTATTTTCACACTTCAGGACTGCTTTATATCAAAACCACTCATCTGTTTTTCCTCATATTTCCTATGTACATGCCAGAAATTAGGTCTGTATTATTTAATTTAAAAAAGTTATGGGCCCAAACATAATGCATTTTGTAAATAATCAGGAAAGAAATTTTATCACTTAACACAAAATTTGTTAAAGCTAAGCACTTTTTTTCCAGTAATATTACTTTTATTAATCAATATTAAATTGTATACCCAAAATTAGAACAAAATCTTTTAAATTTTTAAAAATATTAGCAAAAATAAAAAATTGGTACCTTAAATTTTGCCCAACTTTGACCATGGCACGTTTTTTTGCTGTAACTGCTGTGGATTTAATTTTCACAGCATGTTTTTGTTAGCATTTCAACTGTTAACACCAAAAATTTGAAACCAGTTGATCAAAAACTGTAGATTTTATTCAAGTTTTCAAGCACCATGTCACATATTGCTAGTGTTATGCAGTTTGCTAGAGCTCAGCTCCCGAGCTTCAGCTCTAAGTTCCTTAAATTTGGCATACAGTTAGATTTCTCCAAAATCCCCTACCATGCCAAGAATTTGGTCACTAGGACTTAATTCCTTCGAGATATCAATGAAAAACTTCATTTTTCCATTAAAAACCCAATGTTACACTTTAAGACTGCCTAATATCAAAACCACTGATCTGATTTTGATCATATATAATATACATATTTTTCTATACATTCACTATGCACATGCCAGAAATGATGTCAGTATTGTGTATTTTTTTTAAGTTATGGGCCCAAACATAATGCACTTTGTAAAAAATCAAGAAATATATTTACTCCCTTAACAAGGGCATTGCTGAAGCTAGAGATTTTTTTTGTCAGGGATGTAACATTATTTAATCAAGATTCAATTGAATACCCAAAATTAGTTCTGAATTTTTCAAATTTTATAAGTTATTAGTATAAATATAAAATTAGTACCTTAAATTTTGCCCAACTGTGACCATGGCACGTTTGTTTCCTGTGAGCACTGTTGATATAATTTTCATATCATGCACACATAAGGATTTCAGCTTTTTAGTTTAGAAAGCTGAAAGAAATTTGCCAAATATTGTAGCTTTTTAATGTTTTTTATGAGACCCTGTCAGACTTTGGCTCTCTCCAGCCCCTCTTGAGTCACCTGTATGTTGACCTTGTTGACCTTTCATCAAATTATGCACCCTTGAGGGGAGAATCCAAGCAGCTTATGGCCAGCCACAGTTGATCCAGGTGTTCAACCCAACTCATCTAGTAGTTTTAACCAACAACATAACAATAAACAATAAATTAATAAATTTTTATTGGTTTTTACTAACAAATTAAAGAAAAATAGAAAAGGAATTTGTTAGTTTATAATAACAGGAAATTAACTTGCAGTTACTGTTGATATAAGAATCTTGTATCGATGGGTAGAATGTCACATATTCCAAATAACACCATGCAGTCACCTATGGCATTTTTCAGTTCATATTTCATGATAAAGAAGTAAATCATATTATTCATTACTAATCATTAAGGATTATATGAAGGAAATTAATGATAGACAAAGATGCAGTTGATAATATTAATCTAGATTCCTACTGTGTCTAGTGTGTACATTGATGTGAAATTAGTCCAAAATGAATTTTTATGCCCCCGCCACAAAGTGGCCGGGGCATATAGTTTTACCAATGTCCGTCATTCCGTCATTCCGAAATCAAACAGTTGTACGGACTTTTTTTCGCAATGCCTGCAGATATTGGTCTAATTTTTGGTGTGTGGGCAGATATAGACCAGTTACAGATCGAGTTCACGTTTCGTCCAGGTTGACCTACTTTTGACCGTTTTACGGCTCCTAAACTTAGAAAATTTCATGAAAAATAGAAATATTCATGACAGATACACATGTACGGACTTTTTTTCGCAATGCCCGCAGATATTGGCCTGATTTTTGGTGTGTGAGCAGATATAGACCAGTTACAGATCGAGTTCGCGTTTGTCCTGGTTGACCTATTTTTGACCGTTTTACGGCTCCTGAACATAGAAAAATTAAATGAAAAATATGAAATTTCATGACAAATACACATGTACGGACTTTTTTTCGCAGTGCCTGCAGATATTAGCCTGATTTTTGGTGTGTGGACAGATATAGACCAGTTACAGATCGAGTTCGCGTTTCGTCCCGGTTGACCTACTTTTGACTGTTTTACGGCTCCTAAACTTAGAAAAATTTAATGAAAAATAGAAATATTCATGACAGATACACATGTACGGACTTTTTTTCGCAATGCCTGCAGATATTGGCCTGATTTTTGGTATTTGGGCAAATATAGACCAGTTACAGATCGAGTTCGCGTTTCGTCCCGGTTGACCTACTTTTGATCGTTGTACAAACATAGAAAATTTCATGAAAAATAGAAATATTCATGAAAGATACACATGTACAGACTTTTTTTCGCAATGCCCGCAGATATTGGCCTGATTTTTGGTGTGTGGGCAGATATAGACCTGTTACAGATCGAGTTTGCGTTTCGTCCTTGTTGACCTACTTTTGACCGTTTTACGGCTCCTGAACATAGAAAATTTCATGAAAAATATGAAATATCATGACAAATACACATGTACGGACTTTTTTTCGCAATGCCTGCAGATATTGGCCTGATTTTTGGTGTGTGGCCAGATATTGACCAGTTACAGATTGAGTTCGCATTTCTTCCTGGTTGACCTACTTTTGACTGTTTTACGGCTCCTGAACATAGAAAATTTCATGTAAAACATAAATTTTCATGACAAATACACTTGTACAGACTTTTCTTCACAATACCTGCAGATATTGGCCTGATTTTTGGTGTGTGGGCAGATAATGACCAGTTACAGATCAAGTTCACGTTTTGTCCCAGTTGACCTATTTTTGACTGTTTGACGGTGCTCTAACATAGAAAATTTCATAAAAAGGTGCATATGTATGGACTTTTTTTTGCAGTGCCTGCAGATACGGGCCTGATTTTTGGTGTGTAGGCAGATAATGACCAGTTACAGATCGAGTTCTTGTATTCTCTCAGTTGACCTACTTTTGACCATTTGACTGCTCCTGAACATAGAAAGTTTCATGAAAAATATAAATTTTCATAACAAATGCATATGTACTGACTTTTTTTCCTCAATGCCTGCAGATACCACCCTGATTTTTTATGTGTGGGCACATAATGACAGTTACAGAACGAGTTCGTGTTTCATCCCGGTTGACCTACTTTTGATTGTTTTATGGCTCCTAAACATAGAAAATTTCATGAAAGACAGAAATTTTTATGGAAAATGCACATGTATGGACTTTTTTTTCACAATGCCTGCATATACTGGCATGATTTTGGTGTGTTGCTTGATAATGACCCGTTACAGATCGAGTTTGCTTTTTGCCCTTGTTGACCTACTTTTGACCATACGACACCTCCTGAACTTAAAAAAATTTTCAAAATTTTACAAATGTTTCTAATTTGCCCAAGGCGGGGGCATTCGTGTCGTTCCGACACATCTAGTTTACAGTTATTTTTTAATATAAATAAAAGCCATACAACCAGGTACTTATGATCATTATTTAAATGTGTGAATTTTGTATATTCTGGATTCTCAACATCATTGTTTGGTGAAAACTGAATAAATACCAGACATGGTGCAAATACTTTGTAATTGTATTTAAATACGAATATGATTATGTACTCCATTATAAAATTTCTTGCATAAAGAATGGGAATTCAGGTAAAAATGAAAGTATATGAATACTCGTGCAAATACTTTCAAAATGTATTCATGAATGCATTCATGAATATATTCTTTAATATTATTTTAATAATCATATCAGTTATATTTCATTTTAAAAAATCATATGATTCTCTTATTATTTTTAATAAAAATTATATTTGGGACAATATTTGTAATTTTTTTAATAAATAGTTAAACTCTTATATTATATGTTCTGCTTATAAGTTATATGGCCAAGTCAAAATCTGTGTGACAGTAGTACTCCATTTGTTAATAAAATAAATGAAATCAATCCTCTTCCCTGTCTCCAAAGGTACTATCAAAATCATACATAAGCTAAACAACAACAACTCATAATACAGCTTATATTTATTACCACACAAAACCAGCATGTGCCTCATTTCTAAATAATATTTTTTTATCATATATAACAGCTGAGCGTCGTGACCCATAGGTCCCTTGTTTTCTATTTTTACGAATTTTTTTCTCTATTTTTTAGACCTCTTAAGATGTGGTCATCTGTTAACAGGGCACAAATTATAACGACTGGACCTAGAATGTTCTCACTTGACCTGCGGGGAGGCCCATGAAAAGTCTCTGTGGAAACCTGAAATTAGGTCTCTGTTACATGTAACCTCTGAGCTATGGGGTTCTGAAGTACCCCCCAGAATTTGGAAAATTTTATACAAAAGCTCAAGTATCTGAACAACTATTGTATTAATCACCATGATTCTTTGCATGGATATTGATCATGGAATGTTTCATCAGTTTCTGCAGTCTGGTGGTGCCACCTGTATTTTTTCTGTTTTTACGAATGTTTTTCTCTATTTTTGAGACCTTAAGATGTGGTCATCTGTTAACAGGGCACAAATCATAACAACTGGACCTAGAATCTTCTCTCTTGACATGCAGGGAGGACCATGAAAAATCTCCTTGAAAAATTGAAATTAGGTCTCTGTTACCAATATCCTCCGAGCTATGGGGCTCCGAAGTACCCCCCAAGAATAATGCAAAATTTGATACAAAAGCTCAAGTATCTGAATAATTACTGCATTGGTCATCATGATTCTTTGCATGAATATTGATCATGGGATGTTCCATCACTTCCTGCAGACTGGTGGCGCCACCTGTATTTTTTTTCCAATTTTACGATTTTTTTTCTTTATATTTGAGACTTTCAAAGAAGCTGTCATCTGTTAATAGGGCACAAATCGTAACCGCTGGACCTGGATTCTTCTAACTTGACATCAAGAGAGGTCCATGAAAAGTCTCCATGGAAACCTGAAATTAGGTCTCTGTTACCCATATCCTTCGAGCTATGGGGCTTGTAAGTACTCCTAAGAATAATTAAAAATGTGATACAAAAGCTGCAGTATCTGAGCAACTTATGTACTGATGGCCATGATTTTTTGTATTCATATTGATCAAGGAGTGTTTCATCAGTTCCTGCAGACTGGTGGCGCCACCTATTTTTTTTTAATTTGTGCGCATTTTTTCTCATTTTGAGAATTTCAAATAAAGCCTCATCTTGTAACAGGGCACAAATCACAACCACTTGACCTAGAATCTTCATACATCTAGGGAGTTCCATGAAAAGTCTTCATGGAAATCTGAAATTAGGTCTCTGAAACCCATATCCTCTGAGCTATCGGGTTCATAAGTACCCCCAAAATAATTAAAAATGTGATACAAAAACAGTGTTTGTTTCTGGAGAACTCCTCTGAGACCCTTGGGCTGATATTCCATAACCCGGCATAGTTGTTCCCTCACCTATGTAGTTGTGCATAACAAAGACAGGTGGCACCACCTGCAATCCTTTCCGGGCAGTCTGAATCTGGGTGTCTTTTAGATAACAGCCGATTTCTCAGGAGTGGCTTAAAGTATTGAGCAGAAAGTTAGCGTGTATATAGGTCTTGGATCTCTCCATCTTGTAATCGAATTTAACAATCCTTGAATTCAGCTGAGCGTCATGGCCCATGGGCCACTAGTATTTTTCACAAGGACTGATAGAGCTAAACTTTGTTGATTTTGATTGTGTCAGGTTATAGTAAGTGGTACAATTAAATTATGTATTACTATATTATATATATCCATGCAGAACATATCACAGGTAATACTTGGATGTTATTAAACACTGTGGTAAATAGAAAAGATAGGTTTACCAGGTTGTTTTAGTGTACTATAAGGCTCTACAATTATCTGTATCTCAGCTCAGTAATCCTATACATACATGGTTTCTGTACTACTATAAATAAATCTGGGATAGTTTCCATTAGTTAACAGGATTATGACAGATGGATATTGAGTGGTTGGACTTAAATGTGAATGCCAACTAGTTGAACCTTTTCAGTGTTCAAGGCAAAATGAATAAGTCTCAACATACTGAAATGGGGTAACACACCCCAAAACCAATGAACAAGCTTAGTACCTATATATGGAGTTTTAATCATATGTTAACCACCAGGGACATAGGGATGTTGCTGATAATATGCAGGACATTGTGCAAGACAATTTACTTATCATTGGTACATTACTGTATGAAGTTTTTGCTTCTGTATATTATCATATTAAAGACTGAAATCTAGTCACAGGATTAAGCTGCATTTGCAGAGTGTCTGTACACTAAATGTATACATGTGCACTTTAGGTTCAATGACAACTATAAAAATTAATTGGAATCAATATCATATAAATAGTATTGTTTTCCTATAATTTATTGTAGGCTTTGTCATTTGTTATGAGCAGGGTAATATGTAGTTCAGTAATCATGAATTAACAGTTTGTTTTCTGGAGTGCAATAACATGTTTAATATAAGTTATCATGTTTGTATTATGGTTTATTTAATTTTACCTATCAATTCATTTTGTGTTGTTCATTATTAGCCAGTCTTTACATTGTATTTGGTAGTTTTGCTATGCTTGATGGACAGAGTATCATAATTGCATTTTGTTAACTACCAAGTCATAATTCATTGCTCCTTCAGATGCACCAGTGCACTTTTTGCTAGTTATTAAGATTATGAAGCTGTTTAACCCTCAACGAGTACTTTAGCTTTATCAAATGCCTTAAATCCTCAAATTTGATGTCAAGAACAGACTTTTTCAGTCTATTATGCAAGTTAACCTTGTCAGCTGTTAGAAATAGACTCACATTTCAATTTTATATATAATAGTTACAGTTTTATAACAATAACTAGTTAATATTCAAGATCACATTACTATTTTATTCTTAAATCCTGTTGTTAACTTTCAAGAATTATTCTATGTGCCTTGGAATCTCATACTTGAACCATGGTTAAGTTTAGAAATAGCTCTTCTCATTGGTGCTGTACAATATATGCTATATACCTGTGCCATTATATACACAAATCTCAATGTACGCAAATGTATCATGAAATATATTATAAAGTTGCACACCCTGCCTACAAATGGATGGTCATATTGATTCACTATTTGCTTATATTTGGAGCATAAGCTTGCCACAGCACAAACAAAAAAACTTGTTACCAATGTTTGACCATAATGTAATGCGCACTCATCATGTTTCTGTAACCACTGGGCTATCAAAAAATGGTGCCATTTATGTCTTAGTCATGCTGAGTATATTCATCTTGTTGCATGAAGTACAGTGGAACTGGTCTGAAAGACCACCTGTCTTATAAAACCATCTGTCTATTAAGACCACCCTTAAACCAATACATCCACATTTGTTATAACCAACCTGTCTAATAAGACCCTTTAACCAATACATCCACGTTGATTATAACCGACCTGTCTTATAAGTCCCCCTGTGCATTAAGGCCACTTTTGGCCAGTCCCATGGGTGGTCTTTCTACACAGGTTTTACTGTATCAAACTAGAGTTTGGTGATATAGAGGATTCCATATAATATTCTGGTATTTTTTTTTTATTCAATGGTTAATTATTCAAGAATCCATACTCATCTGGCAGTTCAAAATTTCTGGAGTTGTCCAGATTTTCTCAAGGCCTTTTAGGGATTTTTCAGTGTCACTTATTAATCAAATATTCAGGATAATTAATGCAACCAATAATGATGTTCCTTCCTACCTGCTGCTGCTGCTATAGGCTGAATAGTGTCAGTGCCCCATTGTACCCTACATCCGATATCACATCCGACTTGGCACTAGCAGCAAATATGGTAAATTTGAGGCTCCTGAGGCTGATATGGACCTATGCCCAGGTTAAGGAATATTCCAGGAGTATATTTTAAAAAAACCTTTTTTCCAAATGTTCAAGGACCTTTGAAAATAAATTCATTATGTCCATGAGAATTCAGGTTTTCAGGTTGAGAACAAATGAAAAACAGTGGAAACAATGAAAAAGAAGAAATCACGAACAAATTTGCCTCCAGAAAATGAATCCAACCACAATATGCAAACAGTATGTTAATACATATTTTACTGATACACAAGGGTCATATGAATTTCTCGTTGGCCCATATTTAAATTATTAATCTAAACAGACATATAAATTTATTGATACACTGTGATCATCAGCAAGGTATACCACCCAGCTCAGGCCAACTCAGTCATACTACTGGTATACTTGATAGTCACTTTTTCTTCAGGAATTTTTATTTAAATATGTTCTGGTAAAAAACCGCATTCGTTACCACTATGAACTGCACATTCATAATTTAATGAATTTAATTAATAAGAAGGTTTGTTGCTTTAGGTACACTGTATTGTGTTCATGGGATGTCAGTGTATTTGTACATCTTGCTGGCTATATCATATTTCAGTATTTGTATTTTAGTGTGTAATTTAATAATCTGACACATTTATCATTCACTAGCAAACTTGCATCAGCCAATCAAGTCATAGTATACTTAGTCACATTGCTGTATAATCAATGTTTAAAATTTAGCTCAGCAAGCTCTGCTTTATTGTGTAGCACCTTTGGTAACTGCCAGTTATTTGTAAGATTGCTGCTAGAATGTGCCTCATATTCAGCATTATTCTGTGGATCACTTTCTAAGATTATTTATTACCTAATCAAGGGCAATTCTACATAAACACATGATTATTTCACTCACATATTCTACATTCCTAAATCAGCTGGTTTGTTTGCAGCAGTAAACAAGCATTAGAGCCCAATGACATATTGGAAATGTTGAAACTGGGTGCTTTAAAGAACACATAAACAATAAGAATATATATATACACACACACAGCATTACAACCTTGACAAAAATCTTGACCATAGCATTCTTTATTTCAATACCACTTTGCAATTTGGTTTTACAGAATTTCATTAATCCAAATTTATATTTATATATTTTCCAGGTGTGTAATGTTTGCATTGTGTCTACAATAAAAGTTTGTCGCTCTCATATGCTAGATAATTATTAAGAATACCATGTTATGTAACAGTCTGAGCAGGTTTGCTAAAAATATCCATTTCTTTGGTCAGATCTGGTATCTGGGGAACCTGTATACTGATCCTCTTCACACTGCTGGCTGTCAGGGTTGTTGATTTAACATGATGTTACCATAAATATAATACAGTTGTCCGACTTGGTTAAGAGCCTAATATGAACAGGAGTATTTGATCCATCATCCATTCTGAATGTAATGCTGGCTGGTAGGTAAGCTGGGCGTAATTTGTATTCATAAGAGGTAGAAACTAAACTAATAGCTTGGCCAGCTAAAGTATGATCGCATGAAAAGTAGATCATTGTGACATCATTTCTCTCATAAATAACATAACTGACTTCACTCAGAGAAGTGACTATGTTGACTTTTTTCTGTGATGGATTTATTTAATGTGCATTTAGGTAAGAAGCAGATTTTATCAATGTTGTACATCATGAATGTTGATAAAGTGTAAAGGGAGCAGAAAAACATTTGCAAAGGTAGATTTTTGGTTCATGACAGCAAGTCATCTGAACAGTAGCAGATCATGATTGTGACCCAGTTCTCTCTATATTTATGCAAAATAGGGTTATGCAATTGAGTTTTATTTTCAGTAGAAATTCATTTACAAATTTTTTTCTTAGATTTTGCTTCTCTAAACATCTACAAGTTGAATGAAATGCCTTTGGATCAGAGCCTTTTGATGACTGTTACCAGGAGCTTTCGGCAACATTTCATTGCCTTCATCAGCTTGTGGGAGACCTGTGCCACAAACTGTTTAGGTCACATGACACAGGTCTTCAACAAGCTGATGATAGCAATGAGATGTTGCCGAAAGCTAGCACCAGTCAATGTCAATCATCAAAAGGCTCTGATGTGTGAATTTTTAGCTCAGCTGACTATAAGTCATCTGAGCTATAGTCGTGGTCCATTGTCCGTCGTCCGTCCGTCTGTCCGTCCGTCCGTCCGTCCGTCCGTCCGTCCGTCCGTCCGTAGATGTGGCACGTTTTGAAACCGTAAGACCTAGGAATCCAAAATTCAGCATAATGTTAGATGTCCCCAAGATCTCCTACCAAGCCGAAAACTGGGTCTTTGCAACTTCGTTCCTTTGAGAAATTGAGGAAAAACCTCAATTTTTTATTAAAATCCTATTTTCACACTTCAGGACTGCCTAATATCAAAACCACTCATCTGTTTTTCCTCATATTTACCATAAATATTCCTCTATATAGTTCCTATGTACATGCCAGAAATTAGGTCTGTATTATATAATTTAAAAAAGTTATGGACCCAAGCATAATGCATTTTGGAAAAAATCAGGAAAGACATTTGATCACTTAACACAAAACATGTTAAAGCTATGGACTTTTTTTCCAGTAATATAACTTTATTTTATCAAAATTAAATTGTATACCCAAAATTAGATCAAAATCTTTTAAATTTTTTAAAATATTAACAAAAATAAAAAATTGGTACCTTAAATTTTGCCCAACTTTGACCATGGCACATTTTTTCCTGTAAGTTCTGTGAATCTTATTTTCACAGCATGTACAAATAAGGATTTAATCTGTTAAAATCTGAAATTTGAAAATAAAAGCTGCAAAATTAGGCTAGTTATTGAATTTTTTTGGAGGCTCTTGTTGTATTCCCTTACATTGTCAAGCAGTCCACTGTGGTCACTGTTGGTCATTCAGTGCAGCTCTCTATGCTCCCAAGGTTGTTAGCATAATTTTAGATGTCCCCAAGATCTCCTACCAAGCTGAAAACGGGGTCTTTGCGACTTTGTTCCTTTGAGAAATTAAGGAAAAACCTCAATTTTTTATTAAAAACTTATTTTCACATTTCAGGACAGCCTAACTACGAAACCACTCACCTGTTTTTCCTCATATTTACCATAAATATTCCTCTATATAGTTCCTATGTACATGTCAGAAATTAGGTCTGTATTATATGACTTAAAAAAAGTTATGGGCTCAAACATAATGCATTTTGTAAAAAATCAGGAAAGATATTTGATCAATTAAAACAAAACATTTTAAAGCTATGGACTTTTTTCCAGTAATATATCTTTAATTAATCAAAATTTAATTATATACCCAAAATTAGATCAAAATCTGTTAAATTTTTTAAAATATTAGCAAAAATAAAAAATAGGTACCTTAAATTTTGCCTAAATTGACCATGTTACGTTTTTTTCTTATAACTACATTTGATTTAATTTTCACAGCCAGTTTACATGTGGATTTAATCTGATGAATTTTGAATTTGAAAGTATAAGCTTAAAAATTAGTCTAGCTATTGAAGTTTTTTAGAAGCCTTAATGTATTTGTATTTTCTAGCATCATGACCCTACTTTTGTTTACCTGGTAAACCAAAAATTGGCATAATGTTAGATGTAATTGTAAATATTCATATTCTTCCATACATTTCCTATGTACATACCAAAATTTTGGTCAGTATTGCATAATTTGTTGAAGTTACAGGCCCAAACATAATGCACCTTGTAAAAAATCAGGATATATATTTACTCACTTAAAATAAGAATGGCTGAGACTTTTTTTCAGGAATATAACATCATTTAATCAAGATTCAATTGTATACTGAAAATTAGATCTGAAAAATGCATTTTTTTAAGTTATTAGCATAAATATAAAATCAGTACCTTAAATTTTGCCCAACTTTGGCCATGGCACGATTTTTTCCTGTAAGTACTGTGGATGTTATTTTCACAGCATGTACACATAAGGATTTAACCTGTTTAAATCTGAAATTTGAAAATAAAAGCTGCAAAATTAGGCTAGTTATTTAATTTGTTTGGAGGCTCTTGTTGTATTCCCTTACATTGTCAAGCAGTCCACTGAGGTCACTGTAGGTCATTCAGTGCAACTCTCAATGCTCCCCAGGCTATTATGTAATCCCATCACTCAGGTAAGCCCTCTCTCTTGTTGAGCTTGATCAGGCTGCCAGCATAAATACCACAGGGAGCCTTTCTCTCCCCCCCCCCACCCCATTCTGTTGACAGACGTTTAAAGAAATCAATTTTCTTTTAAATGATTTTAACAAATATAATTGAACCCATCAGTATGCTTAAATTATTATAAAATATGAAGCACATTATGGATAAATAAAGACACAATTAAAAATTGTGAAATCTAAATCAAGTATTATTTTTAGATATTTATTGTTTTGCAAATTTAAAAGATATATTTTTGTGGTAAAAAATAAATAAACATTTGTATGCATGATGTGGTGTTATCTGACAAGATTGAGATTTATGATGATGCAAATGAGAATTATGAATCAACTTTTATATTCAGATATATATGTTAAATTGGAAATGTATAAAAATATAAACTTAAACTAGAAAATAATTGATGTGATGAAAAAAATGAGAATTTAATACAAACAATTGTTCATTATTTTCCTGCCTCAGCAGAATTTGAGATCAGGCTTTGTTTGCCCTGTTTTATGTTGTTAATTAGCTATATTTCAACTGTATACATTTCATAAAAAAATACATATATTTAATAATATATATTATACCAAAAAATAGATTCAATTGAACAAATGTGTAAACTACTGAAATGTCAACAGTTAATCGAAAAACCAACTAATGATCATGGTAATAGTACAGATCATTTGTTCACAAACTGCTCACATGCTTTTGTTTCAACATTAGGAAACACATGGTCAGGTCACAAAATATTTTTTGCAACAATTTCTTGCTCATCAATACAAACCAATCATATAAACCAACCATGGCCTTTATTACCTCTTTCTCTTACACTTTATCTCCATTTGATATTATTTTAGATTTTTACCTTCAAGGATAACGTCAGCTGAGCACAGTGACCCATAGGTCCCTTGTTTTTTTTTATTCATTTTAATATTACATAGTCAGGAAAAAAGTCAATTCTAGAAGTTGAATGAATCCTTTAAAATTTGAGCCCATGTTGCTGTTTTGACCAACCTATTAGTCTGGGTTGTTTCAAAGAGTTATGGCTTTGTATTTTGTGTAATGCAGGGTATTAACATAGGTTTTTAATCAGACATATATTGTCCTTTTGTTTAGCCTTACAATCAGATCAACATGTTTTGCTTATATTTTTGGTTCACTGATGGTTCTTTTAAAAATGAATCTGTGATAAACTATAAATGAACTAATAAGCTTTATTAGTGAACAATCTATATGGCACAAAGTGCTATGATTAATTTGCCACTAATCCCACAGCTTAATGCAAATTGATAATAGCTCAAGTGATGAAGAATTCTATTTTTTGAAGCATGCTTGCAGTGTGTAATTTGTTTTGTAATAAATGATGTTCAAAAGCAAAATATGTTTTGTGATCACTGCTGTGTCTGGACTTGGTGAGAGATGTTTACCTTAGGTTAGCGTTCACATAACTTTATTAATTTTAAAACTTAATTTTTTAAATACAAAAGATTAGAAGTCTTTGAAAGTTTAAACTTAAAATTTTTAATATTAGTATAAATTCTGCCTTTCATTTGTATCATTGGTGTTAACCAAGTCAATTTGAATGTTATGAATGGTTCCGGACTTTTGTGTAGTGTGCACATTTTAAAGGAAATCCCCTTTTGATCCTGAAAGGCAGAAGTAATTAAAAATTGAAAATGGCTTCACAAATCATGGACATGGAGATCTCCACCGCTGCTATATCTTTGCTTACAAAAGGTATATTGTTGCACATGGTGGCCTTCTAATTAACTGATTAATTCATAAAAACTGATTCATATGGTCCTTAAAAATTCCTTGTTTGTTCTCAAATTTAATTTGGAAATCCTACCTCCAAAGAAGTATATAATTTTTTATCTTCTTTTTGCTGACTTTAAAAATATTATTATACAAGTTTTACTTCCACATGCTTGGCAATTTATATCTCTGATTTGATAAGAGTTAAATATAATCTGAACTAGTTTTCTTCACTAATACTGGTCTAGTTAATACATTGCACTATGATTCTGTATACATGTAAATATAAACCAGCACAGAATGTATCAGTTCTCTGATCAATTGGGCTGTTGTAGTAATGAAGATGCACTATAACACAATTTTCTGCACATATTTAATAGATATCCATCAACTGTTAATCCTTCACCAGTACATAAAATATACAAATAATCATTAAATTATAAGACATTATAAAAAATTTAAACAGCACTGTCGTAATAAAAAATATACAAACCATTTTTTTTCTGCACAGACTGAACAGAGTTAGAAATACAAGTATTAAGTGCTCTTGTTTAAGAAATAGTGAACCAGTAACCAAATGATAAACATACAAATGAGGATAGCATGACATACCAGAGGAAACATCTTTGGCCAGGTTCTGGAAGATGTAAAGTAATGCATGATTTAGCCACCAGATGGGGCCACTTCATTCACTTTAAGATGCATTATTCATAAATCATAAGCAATTCATGCAATGGCATGATGATCATTGATGATGATCATATTGGTTTTAGGAATCAAATTTATGAAGGAAGTTTGGTTGATTTCCTGTGAACCAGGAAGAACAAGAAATCACCTCATACATACACAGATTACTGAGGGTGAACTATTATGGAATGTAACATATTTGGAGATACGCAATATATTTTTATAGCCCTGTTGACCACAAATTAACATGTGCTTCAGACATCAGGCTTCAGTTCTCAAGTTACAGCTATACCACAGCCATCACAGAGAATTTAAACTCAACCTCTGAGATTCATTATTCTCCCCTGCAGTTTCTCAGGTCATGACTTTTGGATATTCTGTATTCTGTGGAGACAGTTTGGTTCAACAGGCGATGAAGTTCTAGCATTCTTTACTATTTCATTCTCTGCACCCTATTTGCAAAGGCAGGGTCCACGTAAAGTAGTGTAATATATGGAAATACACACAACAGGCGTTTGCTTCTGGGTGACTGAGAGAGAATGACAGTAGCGCTACCTGGTGGTGTAATATTTGCACACAGTTCCCCACATCAGTGCCACCATGTACCAGTTTGCCTGTGTTATGTACAAATGAGGGCCTCAATGAAGACTCCTTATCTACTGTCTGTATCAACAGAGTTTGATGTTATGTTTTTTGCCCTGAGATAGTTGGGAGATCACATGGCTTTCTTGTCCTCAGCTTTGGCTTGTGCTTTCTTACTTTCTTTTATTTGGGCTCTTTTAACATGAATCAGCATCTGACCTGCTGACCATACCCAAAATATCTGCAATGAAAAAAAGAGAAACATTTAATTGTGCCAGTGGTGGCCAGCATGTCTGCATGTGTAAATCATAACCACATTGTGTTACAGATAACAACAATATGGGATAAAACACTAAACTCCTAATACAGAACAGTCCAGCCATGCACATATAGGGACTGATGCACAGTTAAGAATACAGATATACAGGGTCTGGACATTTCTAGGTTATTTTTTTTTTCTGCCAATGTTGCAGGGTCTGCTAAGTTTAGTTTAATGTTTTTTATAACATCTTGCAAATTTAATGCTAATGCACCCTACTGTTTACAAGGTGTATTCCTGAAATGAATGTAAATAACTTGCTCACAATGTTGAAAATCAATTAGATATAATCAGGTTATTTTTTTTTGCAAATTCTAGATTCAAATATAAATAAAATTACTGTACCAGTGAAGCTCTAGATGGCATCTGAGACTGATTTATTATGAAATTTAGTTTTTCATTTGTTTTTAAATTTATTGACATTTTACAAATTTGCACATTTCATGTTATCATGCATACAGATTGACACTCAGAGACCAAGGGATTTTCAGGTTGAGTTACTAATATTTTGATGTCTTCCATGCTCAAATCAGCTTTCCTTATCAAAGTGCCAATTCCATGATTCTGTCCATATTTTCATACAGAAATATTTACATGAATAACATGATCAACACTATGTGTCTGTTTAAAAAAAATCAAAATTAAATTTATACCTGGAAATGTGTTAAGTCAAATTCACCTGTTTTGTCAGCTCTCACGTTTGTTGTCAATCTAATCCATTCATAAGTTAATTTATCTACAAAGAATATCATTACTTCTTCCTTGGTTCAAGCCTAATCACTCCACAAAGTATCACTGAAACTCATTTAGAGCTTTAGAGAAAGTTTTGGGACAAGGATCAGTTCATTAATCTTTTAAGAATCTGGGGGGGGGGGGGGGTGGGGGGGGGGGGGTGGGAGTCAGTTGAGTTTTGGAATGGATCCATACTGGTGGGTGTATATGCTACTTGACTGTTTTCTCATTGCATCTGTGTCCATATTTTAGTTGTGACAATTGCATTGTCCACATATGAAGGAAAGCCCTTAACCCTGCATTCCCATAACCCCATAATGAAGGCTATCCAACTAAGAAAACATCTAGAGTAACATGTGAAAATAAACTTACCACAATAACGAGACAGTTAAGTAATAGTGGTCCAGAGAACATGATCGATATGAAGAGGCCCCCACTGTCAAAGTACTGCTGTTTGGCAAACTTCCTGTATCACAAAAGAAGTATTAGGAGTTATTTAAATAAATGATTTTAAAAAAATTAGTCCAATATTCAACACATTGTCCAGAAAAATATATTAAAGCTTAAAAATACACTCTTAAATTTCAACAGAAACCTCTCTAAAAACACTTAATTTGCATATTAAAATATCTCTTCAAGGTAAGGAAGGTAGGACTTTTATAAAATTTGCATGTTTAATTATAAGATCTGGATACTGTTCAGTCTATTCACATAAAACAGGCTTTGTAACACATTCTTAGTGACATATTTTCAGTATAAACAATATTTTTAGTATAATATCTTTCATCTGAAATTGTGACTGGACTATACACTGTACCTTTACAATATAAATAATAGTGGACTTGTGTACTTAATTATAAGAAAACTCACTTCCAATTTTCTGCTGCCCATTCATTTATATATTCTGCAAGTCTTGCCATTAATACTGCAAAATAAAATTAATGCATATCAACATATATATACACACATAACACATAAAATCCATAAATTCACAAATGTAAAATAAAACTGCAACATAAATATCAATACAACAACAAATTATACTGAATTGCCTGATTCTTTGTTAGATGGAATGAGATTAATTTTGCTGTACCTTTCAATTCTCAACTGGATCGATCATTATAAAGTGTCAGCACTGGATTTTAGTATGAAATTCATTGGCTTTCGGTGGGATATAAGTTCTAAGATGAGATGAAACAAAGGTTTTCACAATTCTTGAACATTCAAATAATGTGAATTCAGACAATTAATTGGGCTTCACAGTTTTGTATTAAAACAACCTACAGGCCTAATGCAAACCTGTGCAATGGGATATACATCAGGTATAATGCTTCCATGCTGGACCATTACTTTTCAAGTACATGTGTGAAATATATATGTACAATGCAAGTACATTAAAAACCCAAGTCCAAGCACCAATTACACAAATTTCACTGCCGTAATACTGGCATGAGTGCACACAACTCAAAATTATTATATGTGGCGCCACCAGTCTTTTGCACGAGAAAGTCATCAAAGATGTATGGACATGCAAAATTTCAGGCAGATAGTTCAAACCACTCTTGGGCTATGTCCACAGATGCATGAAACTATTGTAGGTGGCACCACAAATCTTGTATACAACAAAACTATCCGAGATGTATCGACATGCATACTTTCAGGTATAAAAATGTAAAATGACTCCTGAGAAATAAGCAGGGACATATACTGTGCAAAAAGTATTGTAGGTGGTCCGACCAGTCTTGTGTACAAGGAAACCATCAAAGATGCATGGACAAGTCAAAACCAAAGGCCAATATATACAATTTCTCTGTAGTCAGGTGCACTGGGCTGACCAAGCTCAGGTGAGGAAGGCAGTCGCCCTGAGTGAAACAAACAAATTGCCAACTGCAGCTACTGCACTAGTGCCAAAGCTATAAGTAGATCCGATCTTGGCTTGCTGGTAAATCTGTTTAAGGCCAAAACACATACTGAAAGACTAAGGCCAAAATGATTTTTTTTAACTGACAATGTCATAAGATTTTTTTTATCAAAATGTTTAAATTTGTTTACCAAGGTATCTCACAGTCCTCTCATTGTTAAAGGTCCAATAATTCTGCCAAAAATCATTCAAGTAATTTTGAACAAAGGCCACCTAAGAATCGATTTTGCTCAATGTTACAGAAGTTGAAAAAACATTTTTGTAGAAGAAGACTATTGGAGCCCTCAGTCTGAAATAGGCTTACTATTTGTCACAAGACCAACTTCAGCTCACAAGACCAACTTCAGCTTTCTATGACTCTATAAAAAATCAATGAACCCCAACCGGTTCTTGTACAAATAAAAAACCCTATCCTAGATTATTCTTGTGAAAAATTAAACCATTCAGCTTGATAGTTTAATCATAAAACATTTTAAAGCTGAAAGAGGCTAAAAGTAAGAGGTTTTTGCCTGTAAACAACAGGTCGATGTAGGTGGCGCCACAAAAACTGCAATTTCTAATATGAGTCATGTGACCAACATTTGCACAATACTTGGTAAAGCTAGCTCCTGTTGTTTCTGAGACTGTAATGTTAGTATGCTTACTTGCCCAAATGACAAAGTTCAAATTCCTGTAACTCAGCCAAAATTCAACAAACCCAAACAATTTGAACAAACTTGAGAGAGCTAAACTCTGGGATCATTTCTTTGAAATATTGAACAATTTGGCTGAGTGATTTCAGGGTAGAAGATTTTCAAAGGCTATCAGGCTTTTGCCCCTTAAAATGTAAGTTGATGCAGGTGGTGCCACAAAAAGCTCAATCCCACAACATTTGATATGTGACAGATTTTTGCATAAAATTTGGGGATGCCAGCTCCTGCTATTCCTGAGAAATTATGGGTTAATGTGCTAATGACTGATGACCCCCATATAAAAAAGGTTGATGCAGTGGCGCCACCAATACCTCAATCTCAAATATGACTCATGACTTATGGGATGCTTTTTATGCTGAAGAAATTACTAAGTTCAACTTCCTGTAACTCGGCCAAAAATCACCGACTCACCTGGAACCATTCAAACAAACTTGATAGAGATAGATTCAGGGATTATTTCTGTGAAATATTTAACAATTTGGCTGGACATTTTCGAAGAAGAAGATTTTTAAAGGTTTTTTAGCTTTTTCCCTTTAAAATCTTAGTCAATGCAGAGAGCAAAAAAAAAGCAAAATCCAACAGAGTTTTTTAGATGACTGGTTTTTTGCATTAAATTTGGTGATGCTAGCTCCTTCCATTTTTTTAGATAGTATGGGTGAATGTACGAACAAAGAATGACAGAGAATGCCACACCATCACATAAGCTCACAGGTTTACTAAAATGTGTGTGGGTTCATAATTTCATGTTTTCAGTCCAACAATAAAATCAGAATATATCCATGTTTTTAATCTGATCCTAGGTCTTATATCATGAGTTCAAGTTTTAACTATGAAACATTATGAAGTAATTCTCATTTATAGCACCTTACTTACTTCTCATATATAGCACATAACTTATTGTTATCTGCTAATTTCAGCAAGTTAATTGTAATTAAAATAGATCATTTTATAAAATCAGTTTGCTGGGATCTAAATTGATGAAATTTCATGGCCCATAAAATTATAACCAAGTGAATGAGTACAGCAGAGCACCATTTTTCCGAAAGCGTCAGGGAACAAGCTTTTCTTTCGGAAAAACAATCATTTCTGAAATTCATCATTCAGAAAAATGTTGCTCTACTTTTTATAGCCTGATACTTACAGTAAGCAAGGAAAAAAACAATCTGGACATTAAAGTTTCTCCTTGTGAGCCAGGTACACAGGATACACACTACATGGAAACCCAGTAGTCCCCACAGCCATCGCTCTTCCCAGTCTATCTGTAAGCAAAGTGTCAGGATTCACATAAAATATACTGTATGTTCTTCTTACAGCAATCAAGTCACACAACATTGAAACACTGACCATGACAGAGCCTACCGCTTTGTCTTTATCTATGACTTAGTCTAATGTCATATGAAAGTTCAAGAGCACTTTTCACAGTGTTAGACAATGGTTTCTGGAGAAATGTGCTACAATTAAAGTTGCTGCAGGCTCACTTTCAGCTGAAAATGTCAACAACTACCCAGGTATGCCACATTTCTGTTAGTCTGGCAGATAGTATGATATACAATATAGATATATGAAATATAAAGAGAAAAAGTGTTTTTCTTTCATTTCTTGTATATGCAACATATAACTGATAACAATTACTGGCAGTTAAAATGTTCAAACTTTTATAAATGTTAAAAATACATGTAACAAATAATATATCATTGTAAATGCAAAAAAAGTCAATAATATGTACCAAGACAGTCAGCGTAAATTAACATTTGAGTAGCAGAACTCAAGTTGATGATAATGAACAAGATTATGATCAGATTTGTGTAAAATCTTACAAAGACAACCACTCAAGATGTAAAATACATAAAGTTTTATTTCTATTTGTTGCTTCAAAATAATCTTTTAACTAAAGGTTGTTTTATTGATTAATTTGTTAAGTTTATTGTAATTTATATGACTAACGCCATCAAAATATAATAATTCAAGCATTGCATTGTACTCCAACCAACACTGTTCAGAAATCACTCAGTCATCACTGAGTATTTTAACTATGGAAGTGCTTATTTCTACTCCCCCAGGGAGTGGAAATAAGGGATGCTTATTTCCACACTCCCTGGAAGTTTAAATAAAGAATACTTATTTCCACACCCTATATATATAATAGAAACATTAAATGTTTGTAAGTTAAGAAATTCACTTTCATCAGCCATTTAGGCTGTATAATATAATAATATTAGATCTAATAGAAGATGGTTATTTGTCTAACCTTTTACGTCCAATACTGGTGACAACAGTCTTATTATTACTCTTACATGTATGCATCCTATGTTTCCTTGTAGTTCTAGTCTTTCTTTATGAAAAAGTTCACTTATTTTGACACCACAGTCATGCCACTGAAATTGTTTTGGATAAAATCAGCTAGTGGTGGGATAAATTAATGAAGTTGCAAACCAGAGTGTATCATCCTGTGCAACTGTTTAGACTTTACCTGTACACTTAGCCAAGACCTGACAGTACTAGTCTGGGGAGATGGAGACACAGACTCTACTGTGACTGGCCCTACTGATTAGGTGCTAACCATCAACTGATAAGGATTGAGCCAGGAAATAAGTGCTGTCAAAACCATTCACACCCGGTTTGAGCTACTGAAAGCTTGTACCCATGCCTAATATATAAACCTATACAATTATGAAACAAACTAATTGAAAAAATGGAACTATTTGCAGAAAAATATACATTTTATATGTCTTTAAAAATCTGGCCAGGAATTTGAATGTAAGTTAACTGCAAGTTTTACTCAAGTGAATCATATATATTTAAAATTAGGCAATAAATAAAACTCGGAAGTCGGAAGTCAGAAGCCTTCGGAAGTCGGAAGCCGTTTTAATTTTTACTATAATGTTAAAAATAACGATCATACCAACACTTTTTCGTGTTAAAATGTAAGATATAGACCCCCTTTGCAAAACCAGGAAGTTGCACAAACGTATATCCCATATATGAAAATTAAAGCATTTTTAATGCGTCGGAAGCCTCTCGGAAGTCATCCTGAGGTGTCAGATGATGCTCAAAATGCATAAAACTCGGAAGTCAAGACCATAGCACCAACCGACAATGACGCAGAAAAAGTCTTGCATAATTCCAGATTTTGATTAAAGTGATATTTATGTATTTGAATAAAATCATAATGTATATTACTAATTAAACATAATGATATATAAAATATATAAAAAAAATAAATGTTGAAATATACATTCAAATGTAATACATTATATATCATATCGTGACGTAATATTTTAATATGGAATGTTATTTTTTATGAATAAAAATGTAAAAGCATTTTAAATTTCGTAATTTTATCAAAATGGTGTAATAGAATATTATATCATATTAAAAAATTAAGTATAACTTAAACAACATTTATTTGTATTATAATTATTTTACATATATAAGACTATTCAAATATTTGATAAAATACATAAATTTTTATATTAATGTAAAACAGTATCAAACTGTCGCATCCTTGCAGAAACTGGTAAAACCGTAAGAAAAGTCCATTCAGTTTTGTAATAATAAAACTAATTTATTTTTTCCATTAGGGTGCTATATACAATATAAATGAAACTAAATTTTATCCATGCATTAGGATGCTTTATATGGAACGCATATAACTCTCCAAGGCTTACTGAATACTGATCACCCAACGTATCAGGAAATATTTTTAGAACATTGCACAGACAATTTGCATAAAACATTATAAAAACACTTCCAAAATATTTCGAAAATTAAAAAATATGTAAAACTACATATAACTGTGAAAGATTAAAAAAAAGGCATGTGATGTTGCAAAAACATTGATATAAATTATAAAAGTATCTTTATATTTTAATTTTAGCTTAATCAAAATAATTTATGTAGGAAGGATATTACATAATTATATGATTCCATAGAACTTTTTTTTTAATTTTACACTTTAAAGCCACATTCTGTTTTGGAAACATTTTAAGAACAGCTTCATAAAATGTTTATGCTAACTAAAGATCAGGCAATAAGAACAAGGAAACGCGTGTGCCTTTAAGGTAATGTAATGAAATATTACATAGATTGTAATCAGTTACAAACTAATAGGAGGAATCGCCACCTAAAATCTTTTCTGCCATCTGTTATCCATTTTATTTGTTAGAATAACTCGCTAGGTGGAGGGGATAAATTATCACATAAATTAATGGATATATAAATACTCATTTTATATACAATTTAATAATTTCATATATTAATTTATATTGACTTATATAACTTTGTCTTTCTTAATTTAGGAATATTGATTATATTGTACTTTTATAATATATGATATTTTATCATATAATATAATTTAATATCAAATTATATCGCTGTTGAATGAATATATAATAATATCGTCATCTATATTTGTTATTTAACACATTGTGTATACATTTTAATATACTTGTTATTATGTAATTATATTTTGCATCATGTATGTATTTGTTCAATGAAAAAAATAGAGAATACCAAAACAAATCTGTTTTGTATTATACTGTTTTTTTTATTTAATATTATAGTATTTTATATTCATGTTTTACATTTCAATATCAATTTATATATTATTTTGTTATTTGTATACATTTTGATTTTATTCAAATACATATATAAATATTACCTAAATTAATATTTGGTTTGATGCAACCCCCTTTTTGTGTCGTTGTCGGTTGGTATACTGTGGCTTGACTTCCGAGTTTTATGCATTTTGAGCATCATCTGTCACTTCAGGATGACTTCCGAGAGGCTTCCGACGCATTAATTATGCTTTAATTTTCATATATGTTAATATATATCTTTGAAACTTTCTGGTATAAAAAAGGGTGTCTATATCTTCCGTTTTAACACAAAAACTTGTCGATTTGTTCGTTATTTTTAAAATTATACTAAAAAATAAAACGGCTTCCGACTTCTGAAGGCTTCCGACTTCTGAGTTTTATTTATTGCCTTAAAATTATGTTTAATACTGTAACAATTTCACTTTGAAATGCATTTCAGTGTAAAAACTTCAACGTTCACACATGTAAAACTATATATATATATATGTGCACCCCTAATGTCTCAATATTATAGAGTATAATGCACACTCGCTGAAAATCTTTGAACAAGAATTACTGGTATAGACTTGCCTATTTATAACTGAAATAGACTGAAAGACATTTTGAACACTTATACAGAACACTTATACATTGCACCGGCATTTACCATTAGGGGGAGTGGAAATAAGCATCCCTTATTACCACACCCCCAGGGGGAGTGGAAATAAGCATTCCTTATTTCCACTCCCGGGGAAATAAGCATTCCTTATTTCCACTCCCGGGGAGTGGAAATAAGGCCTGTCTTTAACTATTTATGTTCAAAAACAAATGTGGGATAGACATAGGCAATGATCAAACGTTTCTTTCTAATATTGGGTATAATTAAGTATAAGTATACCGAGGCCAGGTATGACCACACCCCCGTTATCTCGTCCACTTTGATGGGTCTGTGTGTCATGTTGCTGGTCAGGCGTCCTCCCCTTGTTCCACGTTGTCTGCTCCGACTGATTCCCCAATGTTTATAAATGTAGTTCACTGGTAATGCGCCAGGTGGCCGTCAGCTACAAAAGTACAGACGACATAAGAAAATTATTGGAGTATTCTCATGCTGATATTAAAGTTTTGATAATTATCGTACGTAAAGGGAGTATTTTAATCTACAAATAAATATATATGTAAATTCAGAAATATAATAATGATAAAATAATAATGAGGATATTTTGCAATTTGGGATGAGCTTTCAGAGTAGGATATAAAATCTAGGACATGAAGGCATTTGTATTTCTTAATTCATCTTAAAATGGTATAAAACCTAATTTAAATTTAGGCCAAAAAAGGGTTTGGTTCTCAGGCATTTTTTTTTATTCTTAAAATTTTTTTGTATGTTTCGATAAAAATGTCAGATGATAAGGGAAAAGCATGATAATAACAGATTTTTTTTGGCCAAACAAGTAAAAGCACTACCTAACAATGAAAATTTTATCAAAATTCTATGATTTTATCTTCTTGGAAGAAATGTCCGAGTGGCTTGAGAACAAATTTGGAAAGTTTCTATTGAAAATCAAAATAAAGAATTTTTATGCAGGGCTGTAAAATTGACGCGGGCGGTGCCTGAGAACCTTACCTTTTTTTTATTTGCCTTACACAGAAAAAAATTAGCAATTTATTTGGTCTGTGGTCAATACAGGTGAAAACTGAAGAGGTCTTACTATATACTTAAGCCGACTGCTCTCTGATGGAGTAAATCATTCTCTTTTTGCACGAGAAGTCCCTCCCTTAGTTCAATACGTGTAAAGGGAAATGGGCATTTAAATTTAGGCCAATTTTTAACATACAAGTACAAAGGTGGCGCCACTTGCTGAAGGTACACTCTAACCTCTTTCATTCGCCCCTTGTTTATCCGCCAACCTCGCCCACCGCCTACAAATGACAAAGTCCCGATTTCCTTATTACTTATTTACCTCGTTCATTTGCCAGCCTCGCTATCCGCCATCCGCCAAGTTTTTTTTTTTTTACCACAATGTGCCACATTCCCTTGATCATTCGCCAACTTTCTGATTCCAACTTAAGACAAGTCGGGAATCTTGTCATTGGAAAATCTGCAAAACCACGCTGTTTCAATACGGATACGGAAAAAGCATGCATTTACAAATGAACCATTGATTGGTTTGATGAACCGAGGTAAATTCAGAGGCACCATTTTCATAGATATAAACAAAATATCCCGTCTATTTAAGTGTTTGTACTGAAAGTAAATAATTTGAAGTAAATTTTTTCATATGTTTTTATTCGAGTCTGCATGGACCCACCTCTTGTAAGCCAGAGCAAGTTTTTTTTTAAAGATTTAAAACCAATTTTCAGAGGCGAATCTAGGGGGATTGGGGAGGTTCAAGGGGATCCCCTTTTTTCATCCGAAACAATTCTTTTTAAGGGTTCAGACCAATTTTGTGGCCTGGACCCCTCCCCCCCCCCCCCCCCTCCTGACCTGGGACCTTATTTTTAGGTTTTGTCATAAGTCCTTCTCGCTTGGACCCCTCCTTTTCTAAATCGTGGATCCGCCTCTGATTTTGAGGCTTAACCCCTCCCCTTTTCTGGTTCTATACGGACCATTTTTAGCTCTTCCCATCATTCTTCCTGGCTTGACCCTCTCTTTCCAAAACCTGGGTCTATATACCGTTACGTCCAGATTTCAATAAAACCACTTCAAGTTAATATTGAATTAGAGAAATGGGGGGAAAAACAGGTCTATAATGCTATAATGAAACGTGTAAGTGAATTTCAACTCATGTCCACCATATAAAAAATTTGAACGTCTATATTCGTATATAAATTATGGTGAGGGAGAAGACTACTCTTACAGACTTATAATCGTACAGACCGTCAGCATATACGCATGTGTCAAAAAAGTCAAATGACTGCAAGTTCAGACCCTATAGAGCTATATTAAACCTTGTGGTTACTGAGTGACAGTAATACAGGAGAGGATTTCCTCTGTATGTCGTTGAACAGTTCTGTAGATGATTAAAGCCAATGGGATTATTTTGTTTGCTTGTAATTGTATAAAGAAAAGATTTTTTGGAATGCTTTGGCTACGCTTTTTTAATTTTTATTAACTTTTTAAAACAAATGTTTATAATATAACTTTCAATTTAAGGATGGGTTTAATTTATCTAAAATTGAATTTATTCGAGATCAAAGACACATTGTTTTACATTTATATATGTTTTAGTCGATAAATGCAATACTTTAAACCTATGAAATATCACAGCTTTGCAATTCTAACACATTTTAATGATGTTAAATCACATTTTCGTTTACTTACAGAGAAATAAACATTGTGGTATTTTTTTCGTTAGAGAACAGTTTATTTGATACACCCATATCTATTGATTCGGAATTTCATTTCAGGGGCAAATCCAGGATTTAGGATAAGGAGGGGCCCAACATAGGAGGACTAATGACAAAATCTAAAAAAAAAGGTCCCAATATCCGGAGAAGGGGTGTGGGGGTCCAGCCAAATAAATTGGTTAGAAAACCTTAAAAAGGGTTGCGGCGGCTGAAAATGGGGTGTATGGATCCCCCCTTCCCCCGCCGGATCCTTTTGTGTTCTTCTTTAAGAAGTGGTTAAGGAGAGCACTGACCAATCAGTTACTATGTTTTAAATGTCTTCTATCATCGTGTCCCTGGAGAAACCATTATGCTGTTTTTCGGTATACTCCATAGTCTAAACCCTAACGAAGTAGATACTTGGAAAGACTTGAAGGAACGATATATATTGAGTGCAGTTACAAATCTAGTGATTCATACATATAAAATCCATGCTTAACCAAAACAGTGAAAAATACACGATAATTATAATTCTTATTCTTATTCTTATTTTGACGTAATAAAACCCGTTCGGTCACGTATTAATACATAAATCAAACGTAAAGGTTCAAACAACGGTTCCTAGAGCACGTGAGAAATGCATGGTAAATTGTCCTGTAAATAAATTAATAAGATTGTAAGGTGCTATATAATGATCATTTCCGTTACATTCAGTTCGGTAATTCAGTACCCTGTGATCTGAGATACATGGCATACTCCTGAATTACAAGTAAGGGTGGCCCTAATTATAAGGCGCTGCCGATTACTGAAGGGCCACACATGCACAAAATGGCCAAGCATTACTCACAGTGTTTCTTATATATACAAAACATGTAACGTTGGGGGTGGATTGTTGAAAGTGGTACTGGGCGGAACAGTAGGAGGTTCCTCACACTGTATAGGAAACGTGGGATGCAGGAGACGTGACGTTTTTATGGGTGGTCCTAAATATATGACAAGGGACTGGACCGGTTGCCCACCAGGTTTTCTTAAATTGAACAACGTACAAGAACCGAAAGCGTGACGGTTGATGTGTGCTCTGTGTGAATGTATGTGTGAGGTGGTAGGTTTGGGGTGCATGGCCCGCAAGATCTGCTTCTCTCTCTCTCTCTCTCTCTCTCTCTCTCTCTCTCTCCCCTGTAGATTTTTCTGTTTTTATTTCATGAGAACCTCGGAATCAATATTCTTTTTATACGGTATACCGCTTTATAATATAAACAATTCAGAATATAAATATATGTAATTGTCACTAATGATAGGCATCTGCGAGTATAGCGTTTGAAATGTAAATTTAACTGATAAGTATGGACTTCAGTCACGTCTCAATGTTTTCCCATCAAATCCTAAGGAATGTGCGTGATATTTTTGTTTTCTGTAATTTTCTTGGAGCATGACTTTCGTTTCCTATATATAACTATTTTTAACAATAAGATTTTGATCACGGAGAGCAGTACGTGTTACTTTTCGTTTCTCGTGAATTTTGCGCTCTGTTTCTTCGCATATACATATTTTTAGTCGATTTCTGAGTCATGTGACTATAAATGAAACAAACCGAGGCAAAAGCTACCAATGAGCTGTGCTCGTGCTCATATACATATATACAATTAAGTTGAAAAAAATATACATTTCCCACGAGGAATAATATGTGATTAAATGCATTGATGTATATGCATTTTCCTGAGGTGCTCTATAATTTCAATTGCTGTTAATTATAAGCATTTTTTGAAACAAATAAAACAATAATTATGATATTTAGTTTTGAAATGATTGATTTAAATATAAAAAAAATTACAAACATTAAAATGAATATAATGTGATGAATAATTATTAATATATGATAACATGTTTATGAATGAGTAAACACGCTTATTAATGAAACATTTTCGTTAATCGATAACATATAATCTTTTCAATTCTCCCACGAATCATACAAACTTAAAATTCGAACATGGGTCCGACTTGTGTGGGGTATATTTGCCCACTGCAGTCACGTTATGGTTTTTATGTATCCTTTCGAATTTAAATGTTCACACTAATTAATATTCAGTAAAATTATTATAAAAAAAATTATCATGTTTCGAACACAAAATACAGATCTTCATGAATACATTAAAACAACCCCGAAGTGTTTTCTCCTCTTTTGGTTTAAATGACTGTGGAAATCCTTGCAATGAATCAGTTTGCGAGTGTTCGGTGGCGCCATCTCCAAGAAAGACAACGAACGATCACTGGAGACTCACAGGACCAACATGGCCGACTGAGGGGGTATGATTCATAACTCAAACTTGTATTTGGTTCTCGCACAGATTCCGGTTAAGTGATTAATGAGATGTGATTTCGGATCGGGGGAGACATGTAAGCAAGCTGTGATGTCTGCCAGGAATGAAAAGACAGGTAAATAGATTTTTGCGCTTTTTTAGTTGGTTTCGTCTGCAGTTCCGTTGCCCAGTGGAGAGTGGAACTCAGACTCTCTTGACACTCTGGGTTCAGTCTCAGTTGCCGGAACATGTTTCATGTACCAGACGTGTATATATTTGTGTGATCTATGAGTTTAATGTTTTTTACAATCTCAGTGTTCCGAGCTGGTGATGTATCGTCTGATTTTTAAGAAATCTTTCGCACAGTTGTGAGAATACCTCCTTTCCGTGTTCTGTCCATTCAACTGCCCCCCCCCCCCCCCCACTTTGGCTTTGATGTCCTAACGTGTATTTATTGCTTCATTTGATCTGTGAGCGGAATAATTTGTCAAGTACAAAAATATTCCAAAATGTCAGTGTTTGGTATGATTGTTGAAATTTGCAGTATAGGTGCATTATACAGGGCTGAACTTGAGGGGGCTAAAAGTAAAACGGTAATTGTGCATTTTAGCAGGAGTTTTTTTGAGAGGCTTAATTATTTAACAATCTTAAATGTAAATTATAAACAATAGTAATATACTGTAATATACAAGAGATTTATAATTGTAGAAAAATAAGGATTATATAATGAAAGGTAGTGTTAATTGAGAGACAAAATGTCTCAAAAGTCGAAATTATTGGCTCAAATTTTCATTGTCCACCATAATGTTATGCATGACGTTGTTGACGTCACCATGAAAACAAGCTATAGTTGAGCATTATTGCTCATCATATCTCATATATTTTGGTTATCAAACACTTATTCTTATATAAGTAATCATTTCCCCTTTATAGGATAAACAAAATTTGGAAATAATGCATTAAAATGGTAAAATAAGCCTTTTACAAAAACCCACTAAAATGCAAAATTACCAGTAAAACAGCAACTTAACCCACTTTTTCGCTTTAAAAAATGTGGGTTCAGGGTCTAATGTGTCAGTAATAGGCTTCTACTATACCTTACTATAAATAATATATTAATATTTTATCAATTGTATAATATAGGAAAAATAAGCTTCATTTCTTTAAATTTCTTGACTTGATATGTCTATGCGCATCATTGACATGTATATTAAATCTGGGTTCATCATAAACATGCAAAGATCAGCTAGGACATGAAGTGAACCCACATTTTCTCTAAAAAAAAATGTGGGTTCAACGCCTAATAGGCTGACTTCTAGTAGCCTTCTACTATATACTGATATAAATAATATATAATAGTATTTTATAATTCAGAAACATGCAGTAGAAAAATAAGTCTCTCTCTTGACTTATTTTTCTAGACGTGTTGGCTCTAGACAAAGTGGTCTCACTTTACATAATGTGGGTTCACAGGCAGAAAAGACGAAACTTGTAAAAATAAAAATGTGGGTTCAATAGTTGAGTTTCTATTAGGCATTGAACCCACATTTTTCTGCATTATGATATGGATTCATTTGTTGTTGTAGCCCCCTGAAGTTCAGCCCCGTATATCATACAACTATATCAAATTTGCTGAAACTGCAATATAAGTGACCTGTCTAAGATTGACTTACTTACCTGATTATTTGTCCTTATTTTTCTTGCTCCCACTTGGAGCTTACCTCATGATTCAATCAATCAACATGTCTATATTGGGATAAGATTCACTTGAATATTAGGCAACATCAAAGAAAAGTGTAAGTAAGAGTAAAACCTGTTTGTTGTGCATGGCAGGTCACATATACTGCACTTTTACCAACAAATCTTCTGTACACATGAATATATCTCCTGCACATCTTCTGTCAGATCAGATCCCCCCCCCCCCACTCCTCTTAAGTGTCCCAACATGGTCTATTTGTTAGGTCTATGAATTGAATTATATCTTGCATTGTATACCAGTACAAGTAAAATTTTAATTGATTTAAGTTTGAGTATAATATTTACAGTAAAATCAATATGATTTTTACTGTAGAAATACACCTTTTTTTCATTATACTTTATAAAACCGGATTGTCAGGTTTCAATATTCATGAGAATGTACCATTATGTGGGTGAACATGCTGTAAAAGTGAGTTTAAATCTATGAACAGATAAGCCAGGATGAGTGGAATGAATGTTCTCATCGATTGTTTTGTTGTATTATTCAGTCATTATCAATCACGTTCATTTCCCCAACTTCCTTGATTTATAAAGATATGAAATGGTTTTTATTTATTTATCTTTTTTGCATTTAATTATGTTTGCTCTGTGGTGGGCCTTGTTTTGCCATTTGAGCAAATTAAAAAAAAAAACAACAAATGGTGTGTGGGATTAGTTTAACCCTGAAAATTAGAAATGTAGCAAATAGTCAAGTATTCAACTGTGGACCAGTATATGGAATTTAACAGCTTTCCATACTCCTTATCTCACCCGCAGGGCTTGACATTAGCTTTTGAAAGTATTTCATTTTGCCCAGTAGGGGGCAATTAACATTTAACTTTTACTTGCCCTACATGAATTTATATTTGTCCCACAAAGTCAGTGATCACAGCCCAGCACAAGGAGTGTGTTCCACATGATTATTTTTTAACAATAAACATATTCAGATGGTTATACGTTCATGAACTACTTTGTTCATTAATTATATATCTCTTTAGCATTTGCACAGATAAACATACACATAATTTAAGGAGGTATTACAATATGATTTTGTGTCTCCAAGAAAGATTGAGGCCTCTGTGTAACTGTAAACATTTAAATGTTAGACCTACTTGCCCAGTCAGATAAGTAGGAGCCCACTTTTGGTTGCCCTACCACCATTTTATGGAACTTTTACTTGCCCTTGGCAGTGAGGCTTGGCAAGAGGATAACTGAGTATGATGCTCCCTGACCCATTAGAGCATTTTAGAGGCATCTGTGTTGGCTTTCAGTTAAACACCACATAGCTGACCTGCAAAATGACATCATCTAAGATGAGAACAACTTTTTAAGGGAAAAGTCAGAGCTAAAGCATTTGTCCAATTCCACTGAGCCATGGGACATATGTTTCAATGCAATTAAAATTTATGCAATTTCCCCATCAATTCTAATTCAATTGCGATTAAATTCAGAATTTGCCCCAGGTCTAGTACTGTTCATGTGGTTAAGAGTGTGGGAAGAAAAGTACCCTAACCCTGGAAAAGAATTAGGGAGTCAACCTGTCAAGCAGCTGATTTTAGTGATAGGGTCGGGTCAGTCTGTTTGTTGTTACACTGCAGAAGTTCATATTAGTGTCAATGGTGTGCATACTGTTGGTAGAGGTCACCACTGGTTATGCTGTAAGGTGGTAAATACAGGAACAGAGGAAAGAGCTGTATTGTTAAACAACAACACAGAAGGGGTACAACTGTACGAATGTAGCCTTATGACATTGGACTTTAAAATACCCTGAGTTTAAATCCAGCAGAAACTACTAGACTTAAAACATAAAATAATAAAAGGACTCCTGTCCAAACCACATAGAACCACATGGTCAGCAGTATCTTCTTGCTCCGAGTAGGCTAATATCATAAGGCAGTCTGTGGACTGATGACTTTTAGAAACTTAAAGTGAACATTATGACAACAGGTATTGAATATAAAATGATATGAAATTGTAACATAATGGCTCAGATTTTGCTTGCATCCTTAATTCCCTTCATGTATTTTGTTCACTCAGGTTTATAAAACTTTATTCCTCAATCTTACTATGCATTGAGATGCTGCATTTAAACATGTAGTATACATATTAAAATAACGTAAGGAAACTCTAACATGTATAAGACAAATTTTTTAATGTCTTCCCAAAGGTTTGACCAAAAGGTTAGCTTGACTGCACACGGGTGGCTGTAACTGTTGGGCAGATACCCTGTAGCTGTCAGACAGGGCAAGCAAAAGACCTAATCCATTTCTGAAGATTTAAAAGTTGTTACTTTATTTAATCAGTGTCATTGACCATTTCCCTCTGTCAGTTAGTCATAAAAATTGGCCATTTTCTCATAATAAAAGCATTATTGATCTCCTATCATATTTGTGCTAGAAATTTCTCAATGAATTCTCCTTGTGGATACCTTACTATTTACTACCCAGATGAATATTTTTCAGGCAGGTTAAAAAAACATTGGAGCATGATAATTTTATCTTTCAGCTACCCAGCCTGGCAGGTAAAAAAGTTAAACCCTTTTGTCTCTCAGAGGTAACTGCTAAAAAAAATACTAATTAATACCAGACAGTTGTAGTAGGCAGAACACTTTTATCAATGGAAATATGCACTGAAAAAAATCCCCATTTGAAGCACTCAAAACATCCGACACTGCAGTAAATAATAGTTCCTCATGATTGAATGCTACACACAAAACATGTTAAGAGTGTACTGTATAGTACAACTACATTGAGGACAAGCCGTTAACATATGTTGTTGGTATGTGATGGGCTGGGACATATGTTAAGCAGACCTGTACTACCATTTGTCAATACAGGAGGGAAATAAATGTCAGTACAACAGTGATACCAGGAACAGGGTAGTAATACTGAGTGCCTTGGTCAGCTGAGGTGTACCTTACTTTTGTGTGTACTTGTTCATACCTGAGTCTAATTAACATAACAAGGGCCCAGCTACATCAAAGATGAGCCGGCTTGAGAGTGCTAGGGAAAGAATGTTGTGACAAGTTCATAATGCGTGTATTACTTAAATGGTGTTTTTTTTTTTATTTTATGACATACTCTTAAATACAGGAAATTTATAAACACCTGTGTCTGAGGTGTGGAATGACATAATGGGAATTCCAAGTTTGTGAATGACCTGGTGAATGATATGTAACTATACATGTATGCATAATAAAAATCTATATCTAGCTGTGGTTTATTTCAGAAAGGGGTACCTGTCAGTTAGTGACAGTTACAGTGATGATTATGAGCTACTTGTAGTTTTGTCTGGTGACAATGACAGTTCAGCATGAGCAGTCCAGTGATTGAGAATGAAATATTTTATTTAAACTTCTTAAGGCATTTTATACTTAATGACTTCCAGGATAACTCTTCATTAAGTGGGGTGGGATGTTTTTTTAGGCTTAAGGCTTATGATGTATAAATTCCTGAAATGAACCTGTCAAAATATTCATGCCCCAGGTCTTGCACCTGCAAATTCAGATCAGCTCTGAAAGTCACAAGTCTCTACTGTTTATTAAAGCTGCATATGTTATTCATCTCTCAGCTATGGTAGACTATTACAGGTTGTAATTTTTGAGGTCATGCATATATAAGGCTTTAGGACGTTTAACAATAATACCAGTATTTATATAATGGAACTATGTTCAGTGTCTGAACAGGTTTGTTGTATAGTATGTGTAGTAGTTAGTAGGGCTGGGTATCGGTCCGCCTCATCTGGTACAATAAGTATTGCGATACAGTTAATTCGATACCGATACGTATTGACGATACGCTGCATTTCTCTTTGTATATCATTTCTTAATACAAGCTCTGTTTCTTGTTTATATATATGTCATGGTTGAAATTCAAATCCAGGGGAATTTGAAATTCCCCCAGGGGAAGTTAAAATTGGAAGGCTCCTGGAGCAACTTACAATTTGAAGTTTCCCTGGGTGAATTTCAAATTCTACCAGGGGAAATGCCAATTGTAAGTTGCCCCAGGAGAATTTTAAATTCCCCCCTGGTGTGAAAGTCAATGTTCTGAAAGCAAATTCCTTATTTTCATTAATATGTACAATATTTATTTACAAATAATTGTTATCTTTGAAACAGGAAGAGGGATATTGCACTTCAAAATTCCTTATTATTGTATTTTTGCATATTATAGTGCTACTAATAATATGAGTTTTTAATACTATTGGGATATACATTTTTTATATTATTAGTATGGCAGAATTTTGTTTATCTGCCAGTATTACTGCTAGTTCGAATATGATCTTAATTAATAGACAAGGGTGACTGAACCTCCTGTGTTTGTTGTGAAAAAGTGTGAAGAACTGGATTACTGAGAGATTAGATCTACAGTTGTCTGTGCATAACATATTGCTTTGATGATCAGTTTGCAACAGATTAATTATCAGGTCACTCTTTAATGCTCCCAGAGTAAGTTTGTTGTGCAAAGGTGTTAAGAACTCTTGTAATGAGAAGCAAGTTAGGACTCACAGCTGTTTGTGTGCCTTGCTTTGAAGTTCTATTTGTCAAACATCATTAGTCTAACTTAGTTGTGTGTTGACTATAAAATGTGGTTTGAAAGTAGTTGATCAAATATTCATCATTAATTAAATATAATTTGATATTCCTGAGTGACTCACATGCAAACTGTTAACTATGTAAAGAGCTCAGGTATATATATAAGGAGTGATTTCTTGAACACAAATCACAAATCATCATGGCACTGGATCAGAAGAATGAGTTCTACTCTCTCTTAAATCAACATGTTCAACAACTGAAAGAAAACTGGCAGAGAACATTCACACTGAGTCAGGACAATTATGAAAAGGCAATCTCTGCCCTACAGCTGCAGAAAGGAGAAAAATGTGTAGATGGTGCATCCTACAAGTTCTGGTGCAATAAGCACTTTAAACTTGAAAGAGTTGGAGCCAAACAGCTTTTGTACTGCAAAAAGACTGCACAACCAGTTGTAACAACTGAGGAGATGTTCAACACAATCAGATGCTGACATGAACGAGTAGGGCATTCAGGTCGTGAGAAGACATGGAATGAAGTCTGTTCAAATTACTCCTGGATCAAATTTGACGCAATCAGCATCTTTCTGAAGACTTGTGCGACTTGCTCCGTACGAAAACCTGCAGTCAGTCAACCATCAGGACGACCGATCATCTCTCTATGATACTTGACTCGTGTCCAGGTCGACCTGATAAATATGAGCAGCCGTCCAGATGGAGAATTCAAGTATATCATGCACATGCGTGATCACTTCACTAAATTCAGTTGGGCCTATCCTTTGAAATCAAAACAAGCTGCTTAAGTTGCACAGAAATTGACTTAAGTTTTCTGTATGTTTGGAGCCCCCCCCGGATTCTGCAATCAGATAATGGGAAGGAATTTGTTGCTGCTGTGATCAACAACTTAACTAATTCTTGGCCAGGCCTTGTCATTATCCACGGACACCCACGACATCCACAGTCCCAAGGATGTGTACAACGGGCAAACAGAGACCTGCAAACAAAACTGGGGAAATGGATGGAGAGCAATGGTGACAGATGGGGAAATGGACTGAAGTTTGTTGTGCATTCAATAAACACTTCAACATCTACAACAACTGGCACTACTCCTTATGAAACTGTCTTTGGTCAGGCTGCTAGAAGCCAAATTGCTGAACTTGAAGTTTTAGCTGCACAAGACCAGTTATGAGGACAACATTGATGTCAGCACTGCACCAGTAACAAATGATAACACTGTAGAAGATTTCCCAACCTTGGCTCTGGATAGCTCTTCAACTACACAACTTCCAACACAGGACATTGAGATCACAGAAAATGTCTCTGCACTGACACATCCTCTGACACAGTATATGGAGATCCCTGAAGACAAACCAACTTAGGCTATAGATACCTCCTAACTAGAACATCCCCCAACACAGGAAACTTCTAACCTTCAAGAGACAACTGATGTGACAGCCCAAGAAACATTTTATGAATCCCAGGCGCCTGGGCCAGCAGAGCTTCAGTATGCACAAGGGGAACAAGTTAGTGGGGTGCAATCAAGAACTCTGGGTTTCAAGCGTGGACAAGATGTGTTGCTACTGCACGAAGACAGGGTTGTAGCAAAGGGAAACAAAATTCCAAACATGTCAACCATACATGGTCGGGACTTTTGTCATGACACACATGTGGTAGCACACATCACAGCAGTATTGGCTAGTGAGTTTGTTCCTCCAGCTGGAAATCCATTCGAAGAAAAAATTGACCAGGGACAGTTTGCGCTTTGGGACAGAAAGACGTGGTAGAGGACACTGACAGTACACCACATCAGAAGATAAGGAAGCTAGCTAGAACTAGATACCAGTAAACAGCAGGAGAGGTACGAAAAGAAATGCAGCAGCTTGAAGAGAACCTACAGTAAAGGAGACATGATAGGGGCAGATACACCCTGCTGACCACACCAATACAGAAAGGAAGGCCATTCCATGCAAGGTTCTGGATTTTAAAGAACAAGATCATAACAAGACAACATACAACGTATATTCAACTGCAGGCATAATCAAATCCTCATTCGCCTGTGAAGACCTTGTTGACATGAGGAATGTGCATTTCCATCTCTTGAGAAAGCTGATCCATTAAACCTTGAGGAATAAGAGGAATAGGAACATTTCTAATAAGTGCAGATGTAAGAAAAACAGCATCGCTTGTGGTACCAAGTGTCACCCAAGAAGTAATACCTGCCAGAATCGTATTTAAACAGTTGGACTTGGACTGAACTAATTTTTGTGTAAAGAGTGTGATTAATGGTCTTTTCCCATGTACATAAGCCCAGTGTCTGATGGAATGCTGTACATAAACAATGATTTCATTCAACAACTGCAGCTGCATGATAGCATTTCATCTCAAAGTGATACCTACCTGAAACCTTAAATAGCTAGACTGTCATTTTAGATATGCGATTCATTTTGCTTTTTTGCCTTGGACATAATCCTTACCGGAATGTGTGTGCTATACTATGTCATGATACAAATGTTTAATTGTGCATGAATACTCTTTTTACAATTAATAATTCAAGCTGTTAATTATGTACTTGTAAGAGCACATGTAAAATTTCACTTGACTGTACATGAATAAAACATTTGAAAAATTGTGAGTATTGTCTTAATTTAATATCTCCCATGTACCTGATTATATTGGAGTATAACGAATACTTTACCAGCAATGTATACTGGTAATACTATTGCAAGGTGCCTTTTATGCATTTGTCTAGGGATGATACAATTTATGTTCCTTGACTGTACCTGATAAACTTTTTTATCTGAGTGTTGTTTTATCTCTATACTGAATATATGAGAGCAGAAACTATTGTACAATTTTAACTAGACAATCTCTATTTGAATAAATTTCTTAAATTATAACACCTTGGGGAATTTAAAATTCTCCTGGGGCAACTTACAATTGGTGTTTCCCCTGGTAGAATTTGAAATTCCCCTAGGGGAACTTCAAATTGTAAGTTGCCCCAGGAGAACTTCCAATTTTAACTTCCCCTGGGGGAATTTCAAATTCCCCTGGATTTGAATTTCAACCATGACAAGGCCCAGATCGCGATCTGGACGGATCTTAGATCTGTCCAGCCCAAATTGTGATCGCAGTTCAGGCCGGCCCAAACTGCGATCGTAATCCAGGCTGGCCAGATCTTAGATCTGTCCAGCCTAGATTGCGATCGCAGTTTAGTCCGGCCCAGACTGCGATCCTGTCTTTCTTGCTTCAGGATTGCAATCTGGTCTGTGACAGATCTAAGATCAGTCCAGCCGAGATTGCGATCCTAAACTTGACCAGCCCATATTGCAATCCATGCTTTTACGATCACAGGAGTGAAACATTGGTTGTTTTACCAACTCATTTAGTATTGCATGGTTGTTGAAAAAAGGTAACAAGGAACCCATGGGTTTTATATGCTCACAAAATATGATTTGGAAGAGGAGGTAGGCAAGTTCAGGTTTTGTGTGGTAATATAAACTGCATTATGAGCTGATGGTGTTTAACTCAAGTTATGTAAGATTATGATAATATCCTTGGAGACAGGGAAGAGGATTGATGTCATTTATTTTATATACAGCTGGAAATGGTGTGCTGTTTTCACATTGGTTTGGACTTGGCCATATAACTTTATCTACATTACAGTAGAATTATTTGAAAAAAAACCTGTCCATATTATCAGTCATGGTAAGTCTGATTTTTACAAATGAGAACTTTTATTTAATAATTACTGGTTATTCCTACCCAAAAATAAAACTTAAATAATATAACTATTTATTATAAATTAATAACAAATATTGTGTCAAATATAATTTAAATTAAAAATAATAACAGCATCATATGAAAAGATCTTTTAATAATATAATTGAAATAAATGATTATTAAAATAATATTATAGAATATATTCATGAATACATTCATGGTTACATTTTGAAAGTATTTGCATTTGTATTCAAATACTTTCATTTATACCTGTATTCCTATTTTTATGCATGAAATTATGGAGTACATATATTCATATTCGCATTCAAATATATTTGCAAAGTATTCTAATCATGTCTGGTATTTATTCAGTTTCAGCAAAACAAAGTTCTTGAGAATCCAAAATTTACAAATTTCACAAATTAATCATAAGAATGATCATAATGATCATAAGTACCTGGTTTTATGGCTTTAATTTATATTTAAACATAAAACTATTATATTCACTTTGGACTACTTTCACATCAATCTAAGCATTAGACATAGCATAAGTCTTATGACAATTATCAACATTACAGAAATCATAACGAGAACTTGTCTAAGATCTGATTTTTTATCATATTTAAATATTTTATTAAAAAAAATTAAAAGCAATCTCTGCTTTGAAACCATTATGAGAATAAAAAATAACTCAAGCATAAGAATACCCTATAAATTGTACAAGGAGAAAACTAGAGATGGGCAAGTTTAATTTTATTAACATAAATTTAGGAACCAGCAATACAGATTTTGATTATTTACATAGTCTTGTGACAGCTGATACAGCCACGAGTCTTAATATTATTGGTGAAAAATATTGACATATTTAATCAGTACTTGTCTGAGTAAAATTTTAAAATTTTGACATATTTTTTTTAAAAATTTTAAAATAACTATAAATTAACAAGCTGAAACACTTGGATCGCATGGATCGTAATATGGGCTGGCCAAGTTTAGGATTGCAATCTTGACTGGACAGATCTTAGATCTGTCCAGTCCAGAATGCGATCCTGAAGCAAGAAAGACAAGATCGCAATCTGGACCGGACTAAACTGCGATCGCAATATAGGCTGGACAGATCTAAGATCCGGCCAGCCTGGATTGCGATCGCAGTTTGGGCCAGCCTGAACTGCGATCGCAATTTGGGCTGGACAGATCTAAGATCCGTCCAGATCGCAATCTGGGCCTTGACATATATATATATATATATATATATATATATATATATATATATATATATATATATTTCATTTTAATTTACCACATAATCCGTATGCTATGCACCAAAGTTGAGCAGCTTAAGCTTGATATTAAATAAATAAACAGACCAGTTGAATTCTGAAACCGAAATCTATCTAATTAAAACTACCAAAATCTCAATCTTCTTTGAGCCCTTTGCATCCCCCCCCCCCCCCTGCACAAATAGTTTTATTGCATTTGATGGGAAAGATCATTGGCTGTATTTTTTTTGTGTCATGCATGTAATTACACAGTTTTGTATATTTCTGTGAATATGAATCCATTAGTGTGTGTGAGTGAGAGAGAGAGAGAAATATTTTATTCAACATAAAAGTAATGCTGCCATACAAAATATATTCAGTATGTCAATATTTTTATTTTATTATGTCTGGAGACTGTTGTTTAGGATTTTAATCCGCTGACACAACAGCCCACTGTGCATGAAACATGGAGAGAGAGAAATTGTACATAAATATGGAGGTTAAATGATTATACATTCTTAATATTTGAGACTATTTGATTTATTGAGGAAATTTGTAAAAAAAAAAAAAAAAAAAAAAAAAAACTGGGAAGATTAACAACTTGAATTACTGAAATTATAGTTTGTTATTGATAAAAACAAATTTTTTATTGCTTAGACTAATTTATGTAGCAAATCAAACCTTGAGGACTATGTGTGACTTTATGTCTTTTTGTGTCTTGGTCCTTGTTGAAAAATTAAATGTTTGTAAATATTTGGTAGTGCTTCATGGCAGTAATTATAGTAAAATTTTAATATATTTAGTCTGAAGATGTCATTAATTTTAAGGATTTTTAATGATATGAAAATTGATTCAGTGTGGGCATTATATATGCTTTTTGTGATAATTCTTATGGCTTTTTTTGAAGTTAGTCAATCTCCTGTGTGAACAGAATTTGTCCCCAGGCTATAACCATTTATTTTACGTCTGAAGTGAAATGTAGGAGTTTCAAGTAACCTATGACTGGCTGCGTAAATAAAAAAAATAAAAATAAAGATAAAATGATATACACTGAAACCCCTCTGGTGCGGACAGTCACGGGACTGCACAATTTGTCCGTTATAGCGGGGTGTCTGCCCCAGAGGGGGTCGGGCCCAGGCTGTTCGGCTGCGACAATATGTCGGAGACCCAAGTTTGGTCTTCATCAACCATAAAAAACGGTATTTTTCCCTAATATTTAACCTGAAATATATGTTACATGTGAATAAAATTTAATGCTACCGATTGTTGTGTTTTAATTAATTATTTATTTTTGAATGAGGCTTTTTATATTAACTGGAACATTATCGTCATTAGCTATTATTAAAATAATATTCTTACATTGATTGACATTAAGAGGACTTACTCGTCTTGACATATACATTTCTGAACTGGGTCTGTAAAAGCGCAGCGTTCGGTGTAGCAGGGCCTTAATGGGGTTCTTTAAGCCCGAAAGTATCCATTAGGCGGGGTGTCCGCCCTAGAGGGGTGTCCGCCTGCAGCCCGGGGTTTCACTGTATCATAAAGCGAATGAGTGTGACACACACACACACACATATATAACACTGAAGAAAAACAACACTGTAAATTCACTAAAGTCTGTTTCACGGGATTTGACCCGATCATCTGTAGGCTATAGAGCACTTTACAACGGAGGGTAACTCTACCTTCTATATATATATAAAGAAGTATATATATAGGATATAGGATATAGACGTGAATGTACCTTGTTCCTAGCACCAATATGTGATGTGAATATCGATTTCATTAATAAAGAGGAAAGTCAGTATCATTTTCCTATTATCATGATCACTTACATGCACCTGCTTGTCATGGAAATACTGACGTGCATGCGTGTAAACATTTCTTATTAAGTCTTAAAAGCCAAAGCAACAAATATACAGTGCATTTAGCTTTATAAATCGTCAGGGTTATATTTAAACTTAGAGTCATATCCCTATGTTATCCCAATGTTTTACATCGATACAACCGATACAGCATTCAACGCATTTCGGTTATCGTATCGGCGTTGTGTATCGATTCATATCAATATATCGCTATATTGATACAGCCCTAGTAGTTAGTTCAAACTTCAATTAAACCTGCCTTATATAAAGACATGTGGGACTGGCCTAAAATGGTTTTAATTCACAGGTGGTCTTATTTGAGACTCTGACAGGTCAGTTTTAACTAATGTGAATGCTTTTGGTTCTTTCAAAGGTGGTCTTAATGGACAAGTGGTCTTATTAGACAGGTGGTCTTATTAGACAGGTAGTCTTATTAGACAGGTGGTCTTTCAAACAGGTTCCACTGTATAGTTTTTCTGTGTACAACTTCTAGCATTAAAGCTCTTGAGAATAAGGGTTTAGGACTTGTATAATTTATACCAGTATCAATAAAGCTGTGTTCAGTGTCTGGATAGCTTGAATATTATAAAACCATAGTACGTATGACTTTGTATGTATAGTTTGTTGGTGTACAATTTCTAGCACCTGAGGTCTTGAAAGTAAGGGTTGAGTGCCTGTAGCATTAATACCAGTATAAATTAAACTATATTCAGTGTCTGGAGAGCCTCTTGTAAAATTTTAGACAAGTATGTATGTACAGTTTGTCTATGTACAACGTTTAGCATCTGAGGTCACAAGGCTTTCAAGAATGTCGGGGTGAGCATCTCTGATGCTCAAGATGTCTTTCAGGTGCTCAGTTCTGACTTCTGAGGGTCCGAGCATCCAACTGGTCATGCCAAATTCTGGCTGAATGACACGGAGAAACAAAGCTGATTTCTGCAGCAGTCACTGACCATTATTGACCAGCTCAGTCAAACCAGTCAATTGTGTAAACACTGCACTGACAACTCAAAATTGACCTTTATATGTCATATAATTGAATAGTTAATAATATTGTTGACACAATACGTAATCATATATAATAATATTATATTTACATAACACCTCAGAGTTTGACATAGATCCCATCCCTTTGGATGCTACAAAATCCCATGTTGCTCTTTGATAATTCTTGCCTGAGCGACCCGGATTCTTCACTTACTCTTCCCCCCGGGAGGACATGACTATTACCAATCAGGACCTGCATAACTAATACCAGTATGAATAAAAACAAAGTTCAGTGACAGCACTTTCTTATAAAACCTTAATATGTATCATGTTTCTGTGTATACAGTGGTTTAGAATCATAGCTGGTTGTCATACATAACTTGATTGAAAGTTTACAGCCATTATGGATAATAAGAGGTAACCACAGTCGAATAACAGCGTCAACTGTCTGGTTGCCCACATTATGACATGTATAAATAACCCCAGCAGGATAGAGTGGGCATCTTTTTGTACAGTCGCTGTATAAAATGACAGGTTTGTGTGTATTATTATGAGACGCAGATGGTCGTTCATGGATATTAAAATGGGACTCAAGCTCCCGTCGGTACCTGAAGCTGGACAGCCGTGTCATCACCATGGAAGTGAGGTCAAAGGTAATTTCTGTGACCTTGGTATTATTGAACTGCCCATATGGGGAAACCTTATAAAGTATTCAGTTACTTTATTATAAAAAACTGGAGGTCCTGAATTTAAATAAAGCTATATAATGTGGTGAAAATACAGAAATAGTTACATTTAATTAAATTTTCAATTATTTGGACTTATAAAATTTATGGGACTGCAGTCATGTTTCAGTTATTAATTTCAGTTAATGCTATTACTTTTTTTGGGTTGTAATGTGTGTTTCTTTCAGGCAGATTTAGTGAGAAATTATTGTAAATTGTCAGAAATTCAGGCCTTAATGATCTTATTCTTTTTTTATTTATATTCATAATCTGATGAGAAAAACAGTTCATGTTTCATCCATTGAAATAGATGCGAAAGATTATATTGCCAACAGTGAAAAAAGAGTGATGGGGCCAGGCAGGCCATGAAGCTTGGTTGGTTATCGCATTTGAATCCATATAATGCTATAAATACATCCCAGTTCATAAAGCTTATACAGTATCTTATTTTGAGTATTTAAGGGAGCTGCTGTAATTACAGAGCATGGTATTATGTGGCCATAAAGTCCACACCTGTGATAAAAATGACAGGCTGTCTGAGCCACTATCAATACCTGGATCATGAATCAGCGGAGATCCGCTTAAAGCTCCAGACAGGAAGATTAATGCTGCTGATGGGGATGTTTTATAAGGATTATATATCGTCCCAGCAAACATTTCTTCTTAAACCTCTTTAAGTAGTTTTGTGTGGAAATATCAGGGAAACACTGTGCAGTACAAGTATTGGATGGTGATCCCTCTCTGTCAAGTAATCTCATGGTTTGATCGACGGTTAACCCACAAAAATAAAGCCTGATGAATGTTAACTTGACAGTCTTGTCCATAGTGTGTATTGACTGCTGTGTTTTTCTGAGGATCCTTTACAGATTCCTAGAATGTTTACTTGAGGAAATAGCAAATTACTTACACTTCAGTCGCAGCAGTTCGTGTGTTTGCATTTCTTTCTGTTAATACACTAAATCTTCACTGACTGTCCATTTTTTGTGGACATGTTCTTGAGCACAACAGTGTACAATAAAAAGGTACCCATAATTTACTTAAACAAAGAATAAGGCACCAACATGGTCAACAAAAAGTGAAAAGAGCACATGCTCTCTAATTTGAAATATCTGTGAAAAATCTGACACACAACAGCCAAGGACATTGGTCACTTGAAATACAAACACATCTGTCATTGTATCCCCAGACAAAGTCGGGATACTATGGTTTCACGACGGTCCCGCCGCAGAAAAACCTTGTGAGCGGGATAACTCAAAAAATATTTCACTGATCTTTTTCAAACTTTACATTTGTATAGATATAGGTAAGCGGACGAAGCCTATTTAAAATGGGGTCATGAGCTATGCTAGGAGAGTGACCTTGACCTTGAATAGGTCCATTTTTGCTGAAAATAACACAAATTCCTAAATATCTCAAGTAAGCTTGCATGGATTGGTCCAAAAATCAAGGTGACCGAAGATCTTGGATAACCTTGTGATATACCAGAAACTGGTGGCGCCACCTATTATCCTTTTCTTGTTTTCACGCCTTTTAATACCCCCATAATTGCCACTTGACAGTACTGTAAGCATTATAAGTCAAAAACTAATGGACAGATTTCTTTCATATTATGCACATGTAGAGAGATGGGTTATGGGATGAGGTCTATTTACATTTGGGTCATGACCTTTACCATGAGAGTGGCCTTGACCTTTAATGTGTCCATATTTGGTGAAAATAACACACCTCTTATGATATCTCCAGTGTTGATAGCCATATGGATTTCAAACGTGACTTATGTATGGCCTACCACTAAAGTAAGAACCCTATAGGTTCTAGGGTCATGAGGTCAAAGGTCAAGGTCACTGGACTTGCATCTTAAAAGATACAGTGGATGCATTTTAAGCCAAACTTTCATTCCAGGTCTTCCATCTTGAATATATAGCTCACTTGCCAATAGTGGATGATCCATATCAATTTTGGGGTCACGAGGTCAAAGGTCAAGGCCACAGGAGCTATCTGGATGGTAATTCCTGCTTTTATTGATGTTTTGATTTCAAACTTGACTTATATATGTCCCATTGAAAAAGCAAGACTCCAATTGATTTTGGGGTCATGAGGTCAAAGGTCAAGGTCACAGGACACATCTTTAAACAGATTGTGAATGCATTTTCAGCCAAACATTTCATCTCAGACCTTTCATCTTTCACATATAGTTTATCTGCCAATAGAGGAAGACCCCTATCAATTTTGAGGTCACAAGGTCAAAGATGAAGGTCACAGGAGCCATCTGTCCAAAAATTAGTTTCTGGGTGATAATTCCTGCTTTTATTGATGTATGGATTTCAAACTTGACTTGTATATGACCCATTGGAAAAGCAAGACCCAAATTGATTTTGGGGTCATGAGGTCAAAGGTCAAGGTCACAGGAAACATCTTTAAAAAGATTGCGGATGCATTTTCAGCCAAACAATTCATCTCAGATCTTTCATCTTGCACATATAGTCCACCTGCCAAGAGTGGAAGAGTTCAAGACCCCTATCAATTTTGAGGTCACAAGGTCAAAGGTGAGGGTCACAGGAGCCATCTGTCAAAAAATTAGTTTCTGGATGATAATTCCTGCTTTTATTGATGTATGGATTTCAAACTTGACTTGTATATGTCCCATTGGAAAAGCAAAACGGAATTGATTTTGGGGTCATGAGGTCAAAGGTCAAGGTCACAGGACACATCTTTAAAAAGATGTGGATGCATTTTCAGCCAAACATTTCATCTCAGACCTTTCATCTTGCACATATAGTTCACCTGCCAAGAGAGGAAGAACCCTATCAATTTTCAGGTCACAAGGTCAAGGTGAAGGTCACAGGAGCCATCTATCCAAAAATTAGTTTCTGGATGATAATTCCTGTTTTTATTGATGTATAGATTTCAAACTTGACTTGTATATGTCCCATTGGAAAAGCAAGACCCAAATTGATTTTGGGGTTATGAGGTCAAAGGTCAAGGTCACAGGACAACATCTTTAAAAAGATTGTGGATGCATTTTCAGCCAAACATTTCATCTCAGACATTTCATCTTGCACATACAGTTCCCCTACCAATAGAGGTAGACACCTGTCAATTGTGAGGTCACAAGGTCAAAGGTGAAGGTCACAGGAGCCATCTGTCATAAAATTAGTTTCTGGATGATAATTCCTGCTTTATTGATGTAAGGATTTCAAACTTGACTTATATATGTCCCATTGGAAAAGCAAGACCTGAATTGATTTTTGGGTCATGAGGTCAAAGGTCAAGGTCGCAGGACACATCTGCTAAAAATGGGGGCCTTTTCTTAAAGGGGGGGCCGTACTATGTCTGGGGATACTCTGTCACCTGCGGTGCCAAGAAATGTCTAGTTTATGGTTGTTTTTTGTCTCGTAAACACCTTAAACTGCAAGGATAAACAAGCTCATTTAGCTTAACCCAGTTCCTTAACTCCCTGTCCAGCTGTTTTAGGAAAATATCTGTTTTCTTTGACTGGAACATTACATTGTGAAAAGGCATATATTGCAGAGAAACAGTGGCATTGCCCTAATCAACAGGAATCAGGAATGAAACAAAATACTTACCCTCCACCGTGACTTAAAAATCCAGTTAATTAAAACTTTAGAAATCAGTCAACTTAACATTCAACATTAAGTCCCCATTTACTGCTGTCAAAGTTATTGGTCAGATGCAAATATAAAAACTGTATTTTAAAGCTGCTATTTGTATGAAGTCATTTCAAACAACTAAAACAAAGGTGACTGCTCTTGCAGGGATGTACATGTGTTTGATTGGTCTGAAAAGTAGTAGAGCTTAAGCTTGTGATTTTCAAATTAAATTATTTAAAATATCACATCATTCTATTACTCGTATGAGTGGTATTGAAAAATTAATGCAAAAATTTAAAATTTTAAAATATTTAAGAAAAACGCCGAAAGACACATGTTCATGAACCAAAGAATAATAGAATTACATGGCTACCCAATAGTATTGCATGAAAGGAGTATTATAGGACATTTAACCTTAATGATAATATACAGAAGTGTCCTGACATTTGTTAAATAACAGTTTCAGATTTAATGGATAAATCTTTTGATGACATATTTTTTGTTACTTTTGCCAGATTGGAGCAACCTGTAAGGTGTTATAAGAGGTTAATGCCACAAAGATGGGATTGTGAAATAGGAGTTTAGTGGGTATCTGTTTGTGATAGGAATTGGTTTAAAATTTTAATTGATGATTGAAAAATAAAAATGAACGATGATGGATTATAAATAGATCTATTATTTAATGTACGTCATACCTTGTGTACTATTGTTTCGTTTTGATACAATTCATTACATTGTGCTCGTATATCTCTGAAAGGAATAGATTCTTTGCCTGTGCATACATAATTGTTTTTAATCAATTATGCCGAATTGCAATAGGTGTAATTGATGTTGAAAGAAAACGACCAATCATTGATTTAAGCCCCGGTCACAGCCCACTGTGCATGTTTTTAGTACGAACATTTTTTGGGGAGGCCATGGCCTCCATGTTTTTCTGAAAAAAAGGGGAGTGAGTAGCATAATTAGGGAGGAAGTACGTCAATGCACGTCACTCGCACTGTTGTGCAAGGTGTTAGTACGTTGCCCATAAGCGTTTGTGTGCATCGTACGTTTCGTACGTGGTGAGTTGTACGTGCTTACAACATGCTTGTACATACGATCTCCGTGCGATTGCCATGTTATTGAATGGAGGCCGTACTTACAAGTGCTGCTCATGTACTGTGTCCTTACTCACCCGCATGTTGTAAGTGCGTGCAAATGCGATGAACGTAGGTTTTCTGTCCGATAACGGAGGTGAATATGTAGCCCGATCGCAGCCCGAACGCAGCGAAAGTTCCTCGTGCACTAAAAGTGCTACGGTGTGTCTGTGTGCTCCCAAATCCGTACTGAGGCGGTACTCACCACATTCAGATCCCTAAGTTTTGCCAACGTTTTCGCAAGTAGACAGCACACACTTGCAAGTATGGTGGGTTGGGACCACGGCTTTAATTGATTAATCGGCACACCACTAGTATCTACACCCCCACAAAAATATCCATACTTAGATATAAATTTAAAACTATCTGTATAACACAACTTGCCATCTATTGACCATGGTCATAATTTTCTCAAGTCTTTTCAAGTATCTTCAGGGTTGATAATGACAATAAGGGTATATGTGGTACTGCTGTGAAAAAGGTGTTGAGATGAAGTGCCATCTACTGGCCATGGTTATAACTATTGACAATTTATTTTTATCAGAGAGGATAGTCTGTTTATGTCCTGTTCAATTCAAGACTTGTCATTGTGAATGATAAAGGGACCGCCAGGACAAGGTCACACAATGCCATGTATTCATGTGTGTTTAATGTCCTGCCTGGGAGGACAGCTGTGGTTGACTCATATGGCATTGTATCCTTTTAACCCCTGCCTCCCCCCCCCCCCCCCCAGTTTGTGGTGGTCTATTGTATTGAGGGATGGGCTGGGGCAGGCAGGCTTACTGGGCTGTAACTTGCAGGCGGGATTTTAAATTGATAGGCTTTAATTCATGCACAGTTAGGGTGTTATAATGCAATATGTGCCCATTTTTTGCAGCCCGATAAATCTTTGGTCTTGTTTCATACCAATAAAAGTCAGGCAATAGAAACAGCTTATGGGGGTATAAATACTGGTCTTTTTTTGGCATCCTAGGATCTGTGAATGGTTATTGAAGTAGGAGAAGCAGGATTCATGCGGTCATATTTTGTGATCTGCCAAAGCACGACACTGTGGTTTTAATCATTGATAGCGCTGGTAACATAACCAAGTCATGCTGAAAACCAAGTGCTCATCAGACCTGTGTGCAAAGTAGCTGCAGTGATAAAAAAAAACCTGCCTAAGGGTCTGCTGATAATAATTGCAGGGACTTTCCCTGTAACTGATAAAGGGAAGTTAGCATTGCTGCAGATGGGTTATTGCTAATGATCTGCTGCATGCATTGAGCATCAGGAAGCATTTTCTGCTATTGACTATCATAACTGGTCTGGTGGTGGTCAAATCAATGCCTTCGTCAAGGAGCAAATCAGGGTTGTAGTACACAAGCTTTGGTTACGGCAACTAACCTGGACTTGCAGATGCTTCTATGGATGAAAACCACCTAGACATGCTGCGTAGCATCAGTGTACCAGGTAAGGATTCTAAGGACTACTTTGAGTCTCCTCTCATGTTAATAACTGTTTAAATATATTGTACATTTGTGCCTGTGTGTGTGAATAAAACAAAGATCCCTGATAGATAAATTTGCATTTGTATAGGTAAATTACAATGAACTTTGCTTCCTGGTTCAAAAAGTTATGCAAAATTAATAAATACAGGGAAGCCATAAGGTCACAGATTCAGAGAAGCATAATCAGAGTAGCATATTTGTCTACCACAGGGATAAATACATTAAGAATAAAATAAAATTTGCCTACCCGACCAGATGTGGCTATTGTATTGCCAGTGGTGGAGAGAGACCCCTGATGGAGACAGTGAGGTATACAAAACAAACGTGAGGGTCAGGCAATATTGGAAATTTCCTAAAATAAACTGGCTTTGTGCCATGTTGCCTCCCACCTGGTGTCCTACCTTTAATTCTGTAATACATACAAGCTCAAATTGTTACAAATTCTGTTAACATTTAAGATGTGCTGGCGCAAAAATGTTCCCACTACTGAGATACACTGTTTCTGCTGGTTTGAGGACACAAACCGGCACATACAGCCAGGGAGAGTTCTAATGAGTAAAGGTGTCTAGACTCTGAGGAGAACAATTACATTATGAAATGAATGTGTTATTTTGTATTGTTGTTTTAAAACCTTCTGGACTTAAAGGTTTTCATTGGGCAAGGTTTTCAACAATCCAGGAAACCTAAGATATTCAAGCAAGACTATTCAGACTGTTTTGCTCATAAGGCTCTGGCATGGATTGAACCAGTTACCTTTAGCTCATGAACGTACCAGACAATTCAGTTATGAAAAATATGCAAATGTATGAACTATTTCTGAGTCTAACTTTAAGATACAGATGGCTTCAGCAAAAATGAACTTTATTAACCTAGAAGATTCTAGAAATTTGAACAAGATAACACCTGAATGACAACCCAGGTGACTTGCATTAAGATCTAAGTGGCTCGAGCTGATAGTCACTAGATAGTAATCACGAGATAGCAAAAATGTTACACCTGTCAGGTGTCATAATATTTCCTGTATGATACCTTTGTCAAACCCGGAAAAACAGAGTTCACCTGAACAGTGTGTTGTCCTCTGTGACCCAGTCTGTGATCTATGAGGGATAAAAGAGTGCGTTGTTGTGAATGAGGAACTTTCTAATGGTGTTTTGTTGCCAGGTAATACAAGTTATATACAGAGTGCTGACAACAGTACAGGGGCATATTTAATTATATATATCTGGATGCTATTGCTCAGCTGACTTGGTCTGATGAGCTGTGTTGATCACCTGTCATATATGCTGACCATCTGTCTCCCTTGCCAGACTTTCAAGATTAATAAGTGAACCTACGAGGTACATTAAGATCATGCCATGGTCTGAGATTTTGTATCACACCTGACATTGGTCAGCCTGATACATGAAAGCCAAATGTGCTTACTCTGACATATTAACTCTAAATCTTCGCTCATTCAACAGAAACCTTCATATTTGTGATGTTGTCATATGTGCAAATTTCCGAGTATCAGTATGTTGCAGGAGGTTGTTTTCAATGAGATGATTAATTTTGGATATGAGATGATTAATTCCTGTTGGACAGTAACCAATCTGTGCTTGCTTTGATTGTATTCATAAATATTTATAGCCTATATAAATTTCTTCATATTGGATTTACTCAGTGGATATGAGTTTTAGGTCAATGGACTTCTTCTTCCCTCAGCCTCCTGTTTTTGTCTGTCTTCTTCATGCACTTTTCTTTGTTCTTTTGTTCAATAATTGTTGAAAATTACTATATTCAGGTAGCCTTAAGGCAGTTTACCAAATTTGCATACTCATTATATGGGCATAGAGAAGTGTGATTGTTAGTGAGTCCTGGGAGACAGTGGCATTGTTCTCAGAATTATTCAATTACTCTGTTCTGTGGTAGATTTTCCACCAAATTGTTTTCCCAGCCTGCCTGAGAGTACAGACTGGAATAGATCATTGTTGGTAAATCTTAAGTTTTCCTTTAAAAGATTTAGATGCAAGATGTGACATGTAAAATGCCTTATGTAAAGATGCTTAATAATAAAGGACTACACATGTCACTCTGAATACTGAGACAAGTCTATAAAAGTTGTGGCTTTTAAACAAATATTATCCTGTAGAACTTTTTCTGTTTTATCAGTCAGTTCTGTCTTAGAATTTGTCCCTTCAGAAATGTTGAAGCCCAGCTCTCATCTGGATAGAATATGTAAATGATATTGTGGACTGCATTTTCCTTTGCTGTGGTGAAACTCTAACTGACATATACAGGATAATCTCAGGTCATGAAAAAAAATCCCAATAGATATACAATAGGTGGGAACTGTACCTGATGAGGTTTGTCCTTTTACATTTATTTATACATTTAAAGTTTTATTTCTAGGATATACCAGGTGGAGAGGGGGGATGTGAGGTGACCTGATCAGGGAAGGGTAGTGCATATTGATGTGACCAGAATAGAATAATTGTCCCAGTATTCACCAGGTGTCACTGTTCTGTGCTCAGTTGCAGAGTGCAGAGAGATGCACCTGGTGGAGGTAGTGGATATTTAAAGGAGGGGAAGCTGGGAATTTTGTGACAGGCAACAGAAACATTACAAAAAATAGGTCAGAATTCGTACATGAATTTAACTCTTTTGAAGTTATCGGCCAGACTTGTGTGCATAAGTGGTTTGGAGGTCAGCTGATTAAAAAATTGTGGTGCTGTAAAGGACCTTTTAACTGTTTATAGGGCATAAACAGACAGGGAGACATGAGGAGTTTTAGTGATATATAAATAGATATTTATTTAGCCCTACCAGGCTACCAGCAAGGAAAGCTATGATAATGACCTAGCTCTGGCCTTGCTTATTTTAATGCATCATCTATGATTTGAATAAAGCAATTAATTTGGAAAATTGATAATTATCCCAGTTATCATGAATACCATTATGTGTGTTATTAATTGGAAAATCAGTAAAACCACTAAACCAACCTGAGGCCTTCATATCACACCATCTTGGTGATAACAAAACAGTCATACAGGACGGTATGTTGATTCATAACCTCAGTGTTAACCAGCTGGTTTTTGATGTTCCTAAGTACAGCTGTATTTTCTTCTGTCCATTGTAACATTTCCCAGTCATATCCCTTTTCTTCAAATTCTTCAAAATGGTTTCAACAGTGTCACTGGAAGAATGTGGATAAAAGACCAATATGAAAACAATTTGTCAACAGGGTATGACATATGTAGGGGACTCTGCCAGTTATACTGAATGATGGAAACTTGTTTTACCTGAAATAGAAAGGTCCTGCATTAGAGAGGTCATGACCCTCCAGGTCTACATGTTGGGAGGGGGGGGGGGGGGGGAGAGACTGTATATCTTAGATGTCCCAGTCAGAGAGGTGGCTGTGAGGCAAAGTTTCCCCATAAAACTAGTTTGGCTTAATATTTATGGTGATTTCAAATTCGTGTTATTCATGGGTTGATGTCAGTGATGTTGTTGTTTTAGGAATTTGTATTGTTGTAATCCAGTGATTCAACATTAGAACTCCACTGTTCCAGAGGCATTGTTGTGCATAGTGTTTTCCTGTGTTATCTGCTTGCTGGTCTGCCAGTGTTCTCACGTATGCTCTGATTGGTCATTCATATTTGCTTAGTTTTGCAATGGCAAGTTATGAAAGGTCCACACCCTTGTTTGTCAGGAAAACAAAAGTCAAGCTGTTTGAAGTGAGAAATTTCCAAGATTTGTGCACCACAATAACTGGCCCAAGAACTGTTGCAGTTTTAAATTAGTTGTTGAAATTGTAATAAACTGAACTGGTAAAATGGTCTGATACATGTACATACAATGTCGAGGGGTTAGTGTAAACTGAGTATGGGGGTCAGATTAATAAACACATTATATTTGGCAGGAGACCTGTTATGAAACCCAGGTGCATCAATACATGGTAATACAAAGTTAAAAGGGGCATAATCACTTATTAAGCATGTTGAATTAACATGAAAAGTAGTGTCTTCTCTTTGGAATAAATTGGTAACTGCCATAATATTGCCCTGAAACTGTTGGCTTACTCCTGTATATGAGTGTTAAAAACAGAAGACCAGGCTCGAACATGGGCATCAACATAACCACAGTGCATGGGACTCTGTGCATCGCCTGAGCCATAACACCTGTCAATGAGGAGATGCCCTGACTAACTTGGCCAAAAAATGTAATACATGTTCCCTTTGGCTGAAAGTTGAAACAACACTAGTTGTAGTGACCCAGGACCACCACCTGTGCTACCTGTGTCATTTCTAATGAGGCCCCTGGACATATTGTAACCATCTGTTGCAAGAGTTTCCACAATGAATTTACATTTGGCCCATGGACTGTAATGTCCATCCAGCAGAGATACGTTAGAGGACATGAAGGTCCATGTATGGACTAGGTTGCATTACTCTTTGTTTGGGATCTGTTGCGCAAGCACAAAAAATCGGACCTCCGGTCACGTGGCCCTGTTATTCTAAACAGACACACATGAATTGTGTCTGCTAACACACAAAACCAAAACAAGGTATTAAACAGCCCAAAAGGGAGGTACTGAGGTGGTATACTGGGATGGTTTTGCTTGGAAACTTTTGTATAAAGCAACTGTAAAATGATAGTGTTAAAAAATAGGCATCATATTTTTCCTGATAATGTCTCATTGATATTGTATCAGTATTGTCAGATGTCCCTCCATCAGTGTACATTAATAATACTTGATCACCCAATAAGAGCAACATGTATTGATTAGTCATCTCTCATCTCAGTATTAGGCACATGTAAACTAAAGTTATAAACAAATTGAACAAAATCTGATTGGTAAATGTTTGGAAAAAAATCTATTTTTGGACTGGAAATAATTCTAGTGAGAAGACGTTTTGTTGTATTTTTGTCCACAAGGGGGAACATTGAGTTGGTATCTGAATTATGCTATACATTAAACATAATACTGTGGCTGGCTTCGTATTTGTGGGGTTAAAATATCAATTAATATATGAATTAATTATAGCGAATAATATGTCACATATTCTTAATACTTTGAGCGTACTCAAGGTAACATCTAACGATATTGTTAATTAATGACATATCTTTTGAAAGGACTGATATAATATAAATAGCAATCTTTGAACATACAAGATCAAAGTATTTATATTAAATGTGCTTTGGACTTGCCTTCCATGATGGGACCTCTTGTCGATGAAGGTTTCATTTTCATGATAATTCCCCTTTCATGAATATCGTTAATTTGAAACCCTTGCGAACAAAAAGGCAACCACAGTGTATGATGTGAAGATGTAAAGATGTAATGCAATATAAGTCAGCATGTCCAGGTGTACTCAAGTGCTGATCAGACTGTTTTCTGTTTTGTTGCCATATTTCAGCCTGGGGAAAATGTCTTCTTGTTTGCAGGACCTTCTTTCTCTGAACAACAAAATATCTGTGAGCAGAGAATATTTATGTCCATTCTAGTGTTAAGAAGAAAAAGATCCATAAAGGTGGTTTAAGACCTGGGCTTGCTTATTGAATCTTTGTCTTTATTAGCTTATATCCATGAAATACCCATGGGGCTGTGGCTTTTCCAGACAAATAATTTATCAGAATTTATCTTGGCTGCAGCACAGTTGTTTCGCTGATGACTTTTATCTGATTTGGACATGAAGCAAGTGGCATTCATATGAAATGTTCAGGGATCTGATTAAAACAATTAATATAACTTTCACTTGAATAAAGCAAATTATTTTTTTTTCTTCTATCAAAATGAAATGTATTACTCAGAAAATGTTTTCAAAGTTTGATGCACAGAACTGTAATGTAGTATGTACCATAAATGCATCATGCATAGTTGTGAAAAAAAGCTATATGGATAACAACATCGGAAAAAATAAGTAATACATACATGAGGAAGTCACGTTAAGTTAGATTGGTTACATGCTGAAACATATTACCTTCAAACGGTTTTAAAAAAGCCATGCATCAGTTATACATAGATAGGGACAGAAACATTTATTGATCAGTTTTTCTGCCAAAGAGTATTTTTCCCACATTAGTTCTTTGAATAAACACTAGGTGGAGCTGGTGGACAATAAAGGTATGTGTCTGTACCCTGTTGTGCTGTGTTTAATTGTACATGTGGATTACCCTAGGAAAAATTGAAATTTATGTGCTCACTATTTCATATTTACACAGCAAATATGTCAACATTATATAAATTATACTTTAAAAATGAAACATAATTTGTTTACAGCTCTTTGATAGTTTATGTAGAATTATATTAAGCTAATTCTGGTAACAACAGAAAGTGTGCCATATTGGGATTTTGAAATTTCACCTATTCAGATATATTCCTAGATTAATCGTCGTTAATTGATGGCACGTACTGTACGTAGCATGAGATGATGACCTCATCATGTAGGAGCCAGTGTGTATGTGTTTCTGTTTGCTTTTCATGATAAGTAAGTTAGCGGATTACTTCCTTGTCTCATCACGACCCGCATGTCTAAAAAACACACCTTACCAATATATCTGTAAGTTTATCTTAATGTTTGATCAGTGTACTACAAAGCCTTCTCCAGGAGCCAATCACACACATTTCATCACAGCTTGTTAATTTATGGGCTTTTATGAGCCCTCTTATTGCTTTTTAGCTCAGCTGACTATAAGTCATCTGAGCCATGGTCATGGTCCATTGTCCGTCGTCCGTCCGTCTGTCCGTCCGTCTGTCCGTAGATGTGGCACATTTTGAAACCATAAGACCTAGGAATCCAAAATTCGGCATAATGTTAGATGTCCCAAAGATCTCCTACCAAGCTGAAAACTGGGTCTTTGCGACTTCATTCCTTTGAGAAATTAAGGAAAAACCTCAATTTTTTATTAAAAACCTATTTCCACACTTCAGGCCTGCCTAATATCAAAACCACTCATCTGTTTTTCCTCATATTTATGATAAATATTCCTCTATATAGTTCCTATGTACATGCCAGAAATTATGTCTGTATTATATAATTTTAAACAGTTATGGGCCCAAACATAATGCATTATGTAAAAAATCAGGAAAGATATTTAACATTATTTAATCAAGATTCAATTGAATACCAAAAATTAGTTCTGAATTTTTCAAATTTTATAAGTTATTAGTATAAATATAATATTAGTACCTTAATTTTGCCCGACTTTGACCATGGCACGTTTGTTACCTGAGAGCACTGTTGATATAATTTTCATATCATGCACACATAAGGATTTCAGCTTTTTATTTTAGAAAGCTGAAATAAAAATTGGCTAAAATTTGTAGCTTTTATTAATGTTTTTATGAGACCATGTCAGACCTTGGCTCTCTCCAGCCCCTCTTGAGTCACCTGTATGGTGACCTTGTTGAACTTTCAGCAATTATGCATGCTTGAGGCGAGGCATACACAGGGGCAGCCAGGCAGCTTATGGCCAGCCATAGTTGATCCAGGTGTCCAACCCAACTCATCTAGTAGTTTTAACCAACAACATAACAATAAATAAATTAATGAATTTTAATTGGTTTTTAATAACAAATTAAAGAAAAATTATAGAAAAGGAATTTGTTAGTTTATAATAACAGGAAATTAACTTGCAGTTACTGATGATATAAGAATCTTGTATGAATGGATAGAATGTCAGTGTCAATGTTATTCCAAATAACACCATGCGGTCACCTATGGTAATTTTCAGTTCAATTTAAATGATAAAAAAATAAATCATATTATTCATTACTAATCATTAGGGATCATATGAAGGAAATTTATGATAGACAAAGATGCAGTTGATAATATTAATCTAGATTGATTCCTACTGTGTCTAGAGTGTAGATTGATGTGAAAGTAGTCCAAAGTGAATATATTACATTTAATTTTTTTAATATAAATAAAAGCCATAAAACCAGGTACTTATGATCATTATTTAAATTTGTGAATTTTGTATATTCTGGATTCTCAACATCATTGTTTTGCTAAAACTACTAGACATGGTGCAAATGCTAAATGCAAATTTATTTGAATACGAATATGAATATGTACTGCATATGTACTGCAAAATTTTATTGCATAAGAATTGGAATTCAGGTAAAAATGAAAGTATTTGAATACCAGTGCAGATGCTTTCAAAATGTTTTCATGAATGCATTCATGAATATATTCTATAATATTATTTTAATAATCATTTCAGTTATATTTTATTTTAAAAAATCATATGATTTGCTTATTATTTTGTTTTAAATAAAAATTATATTGGCACAATATTTGTTATTAAATTTTAAGAAATAGTTAAACTCTTTTATTATATGTGCTGCTTATAAGTTTTATGGCCAAGTCAAAATCTGTGTGACAATAGCACTCCATTTGTTAATAAAATAAATGAAATCAGTCCTTTTCCCTGTCTCCAAAGATACTATCAAAATCATACATAAGCTAAACACCAACAACTCATAATAAAGCTTATATTTATAACCACACAAAACCAGCATGTGCCTCATTCCCAAATCATATTTTTTATCATATATAACAGCTGAGCGCCGTGACCCATGGGTCCCTTGTTTTCATATCATGCACACATAAGGATTTCAGCTTTTTAGTTTAGAAAGCTGAAAGAAATTGGCTAAAAATTGTAGCTTTTATTAATGTTTTTATGAGACCATGTCAGACCTTGGCTCTCTCCAGCCCCTCTTGAGTCACCTGTATGGTGACCTTGTTGAACTTTCAGCAAATTATGCATGCTTGAGGCGAGGCATACACAGGGGCAGCCAGGCAGCTTATGGCCAGCCATAGTTGATCCAGGTGTCCAACCCAACTCATCTAGTAGTTTTAACCAACAACATAACAATAAATAAATTAATGAATTTTAATTGGTTTTTAATAACAAATTAAAGAAAAATAGAAAAGGAATTTGTTAGTTTATAATAACAGGAAATTAACTTGCAGTTACTGATGATATAAGAATCTTGTATCGATGGATAGAATGTCACGTATTCCAAATAACACCATGCAGTCACCTATGGTATTTTTCAGTAAAATTTTAATGATAAAAAAGTAAATCATATTATTCGTTATTAATCATTAGGGATCATATGAAGGAAATTAAAGATAGACAAAGATGCAGTTGGTAATATTAATCTAGACTCCTACTGTGTCTAGTGTGTACATTGATGTGAAATTAGTCCAAAATGAATATATTACATTTTATTCTTTTTAATATAAATAAAAGCAATAAAACCAGGAACTTATTATCATTATTTAAATGTGTGAATTTTGTATATTCTGGATTCTCAACATCATTGTTTGGTGAAAACTGAATAAATACCAGACATGGTGCGAATACTTTGCAATTGAATTTAAATACGAATATGATTATGTACTCCATTATAAAATTTCTTGCGTAAAGGATGGGAATTCAGGTAAAACGGAAAGTATATGAATACCTTCGCAAATACTTTCAAAATGTATTCATGAATGCCTTCATGAATGTATTCTTTAATATTATTTTAGTAATCATTTCAGTTATATTTCATTTTAAAAAATCATACGATTCTCTTATTATTTTTATAAAAATTATATTTGGGACAATATTTGTAATTTTTTTTAATAAATAGTTAAACTCTTATATTATATGTTCTGCTTATAAGTTATATGGCCAAGTCAAAATCTGTGTGACAATAGTACTCCATTTGCTAATAAAATAAATGAAATCAGTCCTCTTCCTTGTCTCCAAAGATACTATCAAAATCATACATAAGCTAAACACCAACAACCTTTAATAAAGCTTATATTTATAACCACACAAAACCAGCATGTGCCTCATTCCCAAATCATATTTTTTCATCGTATATAACAGCTGAGCGTCGTGACCCATAGGTCCCTTGTTTCATGATGTATACCATTTGTTGATGCACATTGTAATTTCACCTATGTCTGGTTCATGACCTATGCTTCACAGTGCTACTTGTGAAATAAATAACTTTCCATCCCATAAAAAGTTAATTTGACTTGTAAATACATGGATAAACATTGTCAGATACTCTAAATGTGAAAGTGTTTTACTGTTAAATTATTATAGGTTTCATGCTGAATGGCTAATGTCTTTCTCAGTGAACATTAACTGTTATATAAATGTTAACCCTGTGGTCAGTCCTTGAGTTTACATTTCAGTAATGCATTTTGTATTTCAAAATCGAAAGTACTCCAAAATGTGTCACTAAATGGTTTTCCCATCCATACCAGACTCCCAGTGTAAGCTGTTCTGTTATTTATTTCAGTCCACTTCACAGTGTAAAGTCAAGGAGTTAACACTTTATATACCACCTAGGACTAATGATTAAACATGTATGACACAGTAATGATTGTATGGTTGCCCTCCGATTTCCTATTCAAAAAGTCAAAAATCTTAATGGTATAGCTTTGTATTTCAAGGGTTGATTGTCCGTGGATTCTTTGTGTAAAATATGGTCCACTTGTAACACATTTTAAATGCTCTTAACACTGTAAGATTACAGGACCTGTTTTTAGCTCAGCTGACTATAAGTCATCTGAGCTATAGTCTTGGTCATTGTCCGTCGTCCGTCCGTCTGTCCGTCCGTCCGTCCGTCCGTAGACGGGCACATTTTGAAACTGTAAGACCTAGGAATCCAAAATTCGGCATAATGTTAGATGTCCCCAAGATCTCCTACCAAGCCGAAAACTGGGTCTTTGCAACTTCCTTCCTTTGAGAAATTAAGGAAAAACCTCAATTTTTTATTAAAAACCTATTTTCACACTTCAGGACTGCCTAATATCAAAACCACTCATCTGTTTTTCCTCATATTTACCATAAATATTCCTCTATATAGTTTCTATGTACATGCCAGAAATTATGTCTGTATTATTTAATTTAAAAAAGTTATGGACCCAAACATAATGCATTTTGTAAAAAATCAGGAAAGATATTTGATCACTTAACACAAAAAATGTTAAAGCTATCGACCTTTTTTCCAGTAATATAACTTTAATTAATCAAAATTAAATTGTATACCGAAAATTAGATGAAAATCTTTTAAATTTTCTAAAATATTAATAAAAATAGAAAATTGGTACCTTAAATTTTGCCAAACTTTGACCATGGCACGTTTTTTTCCTGTGAGTACTGTGGATTTAATTTTCACAGCATGTTTTTGTTAGCATTTCAACTGTTAACACCAAAAATTTGAAACCAGTTGATCAAAAAATGTAGATTTTAATAAGTTTTCAAGCACCATGTAACATATTGTTTACATCAAGCTAGTGTTATGCAGTTTGCAAGAGCTCAGCTCCCCAGCTTCAGCTCTTAGTTCCTTAAATTCGGCATACAGTTAGATGTCTCCAAAATCCCCTACCATCCCAAGAATTTGGTCACTAGGACTTAATACCTTCGAGATATTAATGAAAAACTTCATTTTTCCATTAAAAACTCATTGTTACACTTCAAGACTGCCTAATATCAAAACCACTGATCTGACTTTAATCATAAATAATATACATATTTTTCATTCTCTGTGCACATGCCAGAATGATGTCAGTATTGCGTAATTGTATCCGCCAAAACGAAGTTTTGCGGATACTATGTTTTTGACCGGGTTCCGCCGCCGCCGCCGCCGCGTTCGTTTCCGGAGAACTCCTCTGAGACTACTGGACAGATTTTTCCGAAACTTACACAAATTATCGGGTCACATGTGAACTGGTGCCTAACCAAGTGACCTTGACCTCTGCCCTTTCGTCTCTGCCCAGCGTCCGTTTGTGCGTCTGTTTCCACACATAAACCCATATATCTCGGGAACCGTTTGACCGATCCGGAAAAAAATTTTACACAAATGTAGCCCTGGGATAGCTTTATAACATACACAACAAAAGGTGGCGCCACCTGCAACAATGTTTGCACAGTGTCCATCTGTTCATTTGCCTGGGGTTAAAATCACTCATATCTCTGCAGTGGTTTGACTAATTCACCTAAAATTCGGCATGCGTATACATCCTAGATAGCTTTCTCAATTTTATGACAGGTGGCGCCACCTACATTCACGTTAACGCTCCACACATAAACCCATATATCTCAGGAACCGTTTGACCAATCCGGAAAAAAATTTTACACAAATATAGCCCTTTGATAGCTTTATAACATACACAACAAAAGGTGGCGCCACCTGCAACCATGTTTGCACAGTGTCCATTTGTTCATCTGCCTGGGATTAAAATCACTCATAACTCTGCAGTGGTTTGACTAATTCACCTAAAAATCGGCATGCATATACATCCTAGATAGCTTTCTTGATTTTATGACAGGTGGCGCCACCTACATTCACGTTACCGCTTCACACATAAACCCATATATCTCGGAAACCGTATGACCGATTCGGAAAAAATTTTTACACAAATGTAGCCCTGGGATAGCTTTATAACATACACAACAAAAGGTGGCGCCACCTGCAACCATGTTTGCACAGTGTCCATTTGTTAATCTGCCTGGGGTTAAAATCACTCATATCTCTGCAGTGGTTTGACTAATTCACCTAAAATTCGGCATGCCTATACATCCTAGATAGCTTTCTTGATTTTCTAACAGGTGGCGCCACCGACATTCACGTTAACACTGCAGACATCCAAGCTCATATCTCGGGAACCGTTTGACCAATCAGGAAAAAAAATTTACACAAATGTAGCCCTTGGATAGCTTTATAACATACACAAAATGGTGGCGCCACCTGCAGCCATTTTTGCACAGCGTCCATCTGTTTGTCTGCCTTTGGTTAAAATCACTCATATCTCTGCAGTGGTTTGACCAAATTACCTGAAATTCAGCATGCTTATACATCCTGCATAGCTTTCTTGATTTTATGACAGGTGGCACCACCTACATTCACGTTCACGCTGTAGACATCCATGCTTGTATCTCCGGACTCATTCAACCAATCAGGAAAATATTTTTACACAAATGTAGCCCTTGGATAGCTTTATAACATGAACAAAAATGGTGGCGCCACCTGCAGACATTTGGCACAGCGTCCATCTGTTTGTCTGCTGTGGGATAAAATCACTCCTATCTCTGCAGTGGTTTGACTTTTCCACATGAAATTTTGCATGTGTATATATCTTGGATAGTTTCTCGTTCAAATAACAGGTGGCGCCACCTTCAATCATGTTTATGTGGCAGAGATCCATTCTAATATTTAACACATGTAACTCTATATCCCCTTGCCACTCAATCCATGCCTCACTTCACCCGTCCTTCTCTGATTTTGGCGGATACACGTAGTCGCTTGTTGACTACCCGTATTCTAGTTGTTTTAAGTTATGGGCCCAAACATAATGCACTTTGTAAAAAATCAAGAAATAAATTTACTCCCTTAACAAGGGCATTGCTGAAGCTAGAGATTTTTTTGTCAGGGATGTAACATTATTTAATCAAGATTCAATTGAATACCCAAAATTAGTTCTGAATTTTTCAAATTTTATAAGTTATTAGTATAAATATAAAATTAGTACCTTAAATTTTGCCCATCTTTTGACTATGGCATGTTTGTGTCCTGTGAGCACTGTTGATATAATTTTCATATCATGCACACATTAGGATTTCAGCTTTTTAGTTTAGAAAGCTGAAAGAAATTGGCCAAAAATTGTAGCTTTTATTAATGTTTTTTATGAGACCCTGTCAGACTTTGGCTCTCTCCAGCCCCTCTTGAGTCACCTGTATGTTGACCTTGTTGACCTTTCATCAAATTATGCACGCTTGAGGCGAGGCATACAGGAATCCAGGCAGCTTATGGCCAGCCACAGTTGATCCAGGTGTCCAACCCAACTCATCTAGTAGTTTTAACCAACAACATAACAATAAACAATAAATTAATAAATTTTTATTGGTTTTTAATAACAAATTAAAGAAAAATAGAAAAGGAATTTGTTAGTTTTTAATAACAGGAAATTAACTTGCAGTTACTGATGATATGAGAATCTTGTATTGATGGGTAGAATGTCACATATTCCAAATAACACCATGCAGTCACCTATGGCATTTTTCAGTTCAATTTTAATGATAAAGAAGTAAATCATATTATTCATTACTAATCATTAGGGATCATATGAAGGAAATTAATGATAGACAAAGATGCAGTTGATAATATTAATCTAGATTCCTACTGTGTTTAGTGTGTACATTGATGTGAAATTAGTCCAAAATGAATTTTTTACAGTTATTTTTTAATATAAATAAAAGCCATAAAACCAGGTACTTATGATCATTATTTAAATGTGTGAATTTTGTATATTCTGGATTCTCAACATCATTGGTTGGTGAAACTGAATGAATACCAGACATGGTGTGAATACTTTGTAATTGTATTTAAATACGAATATGATTATGTACTCCATTATAAAATTTCTTGCATAAAGAATAGGAATTCAGGTAAAAATGAAAGTATATGAATACTCGTGCAAATACTTTCAAAATGTATTCATGAATGCATTCATGAATATATTCTTTAATATTATTTTAATAATCATATCAGTTATATTTCATTTTAAAAAATCATATGATTCTCTTATTATTTTTTATAAAAATTATATTTGGGACAATATTTGTAATTTTTTTTAATAAATAGTTAAACTCTTATATTATATGTTCTGCTTATAAGTTATATGGCCAAGTCAAAATCTGTGTGACAATAGTACTCCATTTGTCAATAAAATAAATGAAATCAATCCTCTTCCCTGTCTCCAAAGGTACTATCAAAATCATACATAAGCTAAACAACAACAACTCATAATACAGCTTATATTTATTACCACACAAAACCAGCATGTGCCTCATTTCTAAATAATATTTTTTTATCATATATAACAGCTGAACGTTGTGACCCATAGGTCCCTTGTTTATCTTTTCTAGTGGTTCGCAATAAAGATGTTCACAAAGTGTATTTGAACACATACACACTTGCCAACATATGCACATAAACATACAGTGTATACAAGGAAGTGCTTGCTTATAAACATTGGTTATACAAAATTTACACAAGAGTGGACTTTCATAGTCTTAAGACTATAAGAGTAATGTTTACCTCAATGACACATGCACACACATTCTCTCAGGAACATGAACAAGAAAGAGCCCAGCTTATCTGCTCATAAATATTGCCATTACAAAAATGACTGAGAATGGACTTTAATACTCATTGAGTACAGTGAGCAAACGCAGCATGGGTAATCCTTACCTGGTAGAGGCACTCAAACATGATCACACAAACACCCACAGATGCACAGGAAAACAAATAAGGAAGAACCAGGTTGATCTGCTTATAAACAAACATGGCCCGTATATTGATACAAAATAACCGACAAATGGACTTTTGTACTGTTACAGCATAGTGATCAAACAATGTAATCCTTACCTGGTAGCACTGTAGGAGATCTACAGGGTCAAGAGGTCACCACTAAGACAGTCAATAGTACTCAGACACCTATTTATGCTGGACATCTCTCTTTAAATTGTAAAAAAAGAGTACTATATTTGGCTTCCGCATGGAATTCCCCACTCTGTGATGGTGATATAAAGGTACTGGAAACTAAAGTATTTCTTCAGTGTTGGCTTCCACCAGGTCGCAAGACTAATGTGATGGGACACTGATTTTTAGAACAGCACCATGCGGCCCAACAAAGGCAAAGGTAGAACTCCTTTATTTCACAGTGTTTTTCTTGTTGATAGCTTTCTTATGTCTTATTTAGAGATACCTGTACCTTGGGTAATGGTGAGTACTTAAGGTTTTAACATTTATTATATTTGTTTTTAGCTCACTTGTGAGGTACAGCCATAGTATGGCACTTGTCTGTTATGTGTATGTTACGGTAACACCAGCAGCAGTGGCTTCAAATTCAGGTCTACATTCATATTTTATGTGTGTGCACCAAACTTATTTATTGTATTGTATTTGTTCCTCATTGCCTGGTTCAGAGTGTGACAAAATTTATTTTGAATTCATTGATAACTGTTGGAGATGGACAGACAGACAAACAGCACTTATTACCTAACTTCTATTCAGCTTCATTGGCTGAGGTAACAAACTGATAATGAATGGTTAATAAATAAATCTTGTAGCAAGCAGCATGAGGTACATTAATAACTCTTACTTCTACCTGGTATTGTATGTATTGACATTGCTCTCCTGTAGAGTAATTCAGGAGTACTATAACTCAAACAAACTTTACCTGATGGCTTACCTGTTCCCACCTGAGTCTGTGTATAACAGGACAAGAATCAATTGAGTCCTTCATAAGCTCTGCAGGGATACAATTCAGTGCTGCTATTTTACATCAAGAGTTTATAAACCCTAATTGGGAGAACCTTGTAAGGTGCACTCAATCAGGCTTCATTATGATGTTAATGATCCCTTTGTTTTGGATCAAGTGGGCTTGCAGACTTGTGTAGTCAATTGGACATTTAAATGTCATGCTTGCTGGACCAGTTTTGTCACTGGGCATTTGTAATTTGTATTTTGTAGGTGTCTGTTTGAATGGTTATCTCTACATTTACACAGAAATACCTGAATGATTGGGCATGTATTGGTTATGTAAGAACCTTTTCTGTTTTTTTTTAATATCCATTTACAAACTTTATAGAGAATTATAATTATTTTATGATTGACATACCAGGTATAACAGATCAAAATGTTTATATTAAAAACTATCAAAATAAAATCCTGAACTGGTCAGTAAAGTATTATTTGACAATACACATACAATGATATATTGTATAAAGTAGAAAAATTGAGAAGTTAGAGTTATTAGTTTAGAATCTTGCAGGTTATTCCAGTGTCTGTTGTCAGAGAGGTTGGTTATGGATCTTGCAGGTTATTCCAGTGTCTGTTGGCAAAGGGGTCAGTAATGAATCTTGCAGGTCATTCCAGTGTCTGATGTCAGAGGGGTTGGTTATGAATCTTGCAGGTTATTCCAGTGTCTGTTGGCAGAGGGGTCGGTTATGAATCTTGCAGGTTATTCCAGTGTCTGATGTCAGAGGGGTCAGTAATGAATCTTGCAGGTTATTCCAGTGTCTTTTGGCAGAGGGGTCGGTTATGAATCTTGCAGGTTATTCCAGTGTCTGTTGTTAGAGGAGTTGGTTATGAATCTTGCAGGTTATTCCAGTGTCTGTTGGCAGAGGGGTCAGTAATGAATCTTGCAGGTAATTCCAGTGTCTCATGTCAGAGAGGTTGGTTATGAATCTTGCAGGTTATTCCAGTGTCTGTTGGCAGAGGGGTCAGTAATGAATCTTGCAGGTTATTCCAGTGTCTGATGTCAGAGAGGTTGGTTATGAATCTTGCAGGTTATTCCAGTGTCTGTTGGCAGAGGGGTCAGTAATGAATCTTGCAGGTTATTCCAGTGTCTGATGTCAGAGGGGTCGGTTATGAATCTTGCAGGTTATTCCAGTGTCTGTTGGCAGAGGGGTCAGTAATGAATCTTGCAGGTAATTCCAGTGTCTCATGTCAGAGAGGTTGGTTATGAATCTTGCAGGTTATTCCAGTGTCTGTTGGCAGAGGGGTCAGTAATGAATCTTGCAGGTTATTCCAGTGTCTGATGTCAGAGAGGTTGGTTATGAATCTTGCAGGTTATTCCAGTGTCTGTTGGCAGAGGGGATGCCTTATAGACCAGGGAAGACCCCCATTAAATTGTGAATTAAAGGGGCAGATTTTGTTTTGCATTGGCAAAAGAATGCATTCTGCTGAGAGCCATTCTAGTGAAATTTAAATCAGGGAAGTTACATTAACCTAAGCAGGTAGTAAGAAGTGTGTGTTGTTTAGGTAGCTGATGCTTCAGACAGGTATATACAAGTATTAATGGCTGGTTACAATGTGTGCCGCGGGTCTAGTAGTGTACCTTGGTTTAATGAGAAATAATGAATAACTGGGGTAGTCAAGAGGCCATCAAGTCTGTAGCAATTAGGCTCATTTCCCAAGAGGGGATTAATATTATGTCTCTTCAGTGTCTGTGCTCAGGTACAGGGCATACTTCAGAATGGAAAGGGAAAGGGGGGGGGGGAGAGTTACAGGTACACACAGGAGAGTGACTGCAGCAGCCAGTTCTGTTCCAACAGCTAGCAAGCAGTACCTGTTCTGTGGCTGTAGCCTTTCTCCAGGAGGGCTACCATAAATACTGGAGCTGTTTGGGCCAGCGCTGCGCAGAGTGCTAAGACTAAGAGCTTGTACCTAGGCAGGCACTAGCCATATATAGGACACCTGGACCCTAGAATAGATTGTCTAATGTATTGTGTGGGTACTGTGTTGTTGATGTAGCCCCATAGGCTTGGTTTGTACAGCAAATGCCCAAGCTGTAAAGGTGTGGATGGAAACATACTTTTTACATCCATCTAGTTAATGGTGGATTTGGTGCATTTTGGAAATATAGTTGTATCCCAGTAAAGTGGCTTGGTTAGCAATGAGTGGGTGTACAGGTGAGATATGCCTCCAATGGAAGGCCGTTCGCAAGCTCTCTTCATCTGTGTTTACACATACTGAAGATGTTAGTCTCTACAGCGTAGCCTGGTGCTGCCCACTGTAAAATGCTGGTATTCTCTGTTCCTTGGATTATCAGCCATTACCGAGGCCAATCCATGCCTAACTTGCAGAAGAAAAAAGGTGAGGTTCTTGAATATTGGTTTCTCATTACAGTTATACTGTACAGTTATGGATGGGAAAATAGGACAGCCATTGACCGGACTAATTGAGTTACCTTGATGGTCAGACATACAACAAAGAGTGTGGATGAGTCACTGGTTTATTCAGATGATTTATTTATTACCTGAGCTCACCCTGCTCCTTAGCTTCTGTTGTATTCCTTGCCCAGGTGTATACCAAAGAGGTATTGGTGAAAGTCTACTTACTGCCTAGGTTTCTCTTGGTAATAATTTCATGGCTGTCAAGATATCTTTCTTCTCTTTTGCCAAATTAGGAATGTAAAAAATCTCAAGATATTCCCCTGACCCATATCAAAGGATAACCATGCAAGCAAGTTTATTACCTGTAGTTACTAGTTTGTACACTTAGTGAAAGCTTGAAAAATGTTAAACTCTGAAGACTTTTTATTTTCTCACCATTGTTATTGCCATTTCACCAGTCAGTAAGTTGAGGTGCAGCTTGTTTTTAACAGTGACCTTTCACCTTAGATTTCTTATAAGTCAGACATTATTCTCCATCAGATGAACAGGTTTCCTTGCCATATTGATACCTTGTATTGCAGTATATTGGTGCACCAGAGTATCATTATACTCATAGGTGTATTTCAGTCCAAGAGATGATACAGAAAAACTTAGCACGCAGATGATTTTTATGTATACTTTTTCCCTCTTTTATTCATATCAGGCTGTGAATTGACATGTGTCCTGGCCCCCTAGGCACAATTACTATTTCATGATAACAATTTACTATCTCATGATAACATATATATTGTATTACTTCACTCATGATATGGCTCATGATATGACACATACAGTGTCGTGCCTGGGTTCAGATTCTAAATCATCGCTCTTCTCTGTTTCAAAAGTTAAATTCACATATCCAGTACACCATACTACCAGCTCGATGCTTCAGGAACAGTCAATAATAATCGGTTTGATTTTGCAGATTAACTAATTACTGGTCATTGAGGTCTTGCCTGACCTGTGCTTGTCTGCTGACTCCTTGTAAATGTCAAAGGTCACTAGCTAAATTAGTAAATGTCAGACTTTCTGTTGAATGTCTCGAATGTATCGATACAGCAACATCTGACAATACTGACATGATCGACAGCTGACTTTGATATGGGTCAGTCATATATTGTCAGTGTATTGATACAGAGACATCTGACAATACTGACATGATTGACAGCTGACTATATCGCAATGTATCGGTGCCACCAGTGAAACGTTACTTCTCTGTTTACCAGGGCTTGTTGTCAGGAGAAATATTCAAGTACAGAATTGGCACAAGTATGTCTTCTAATTAATTATTGATGAAGCATCAGTGTTTTTTTTTTCACATCACAGTTTGTAATATTTAAATACAGTGGAGCACTGTTCTTCTGTAAGCGTCGGGTGACAAGCTTTTCGTTCAGAAAAACGAACTTTCGGAAAATGGTGAAGGGTCTTGTGGCAAGTGCTTACAACAGTTAATGATTACATATTATGCAGTTTTACCCGGGAACACAGTGTTTCTTTTTGTTTTATGTAAAATTTTGAAACCTAGGATATTTAAAAATTATTGGATTTATTGCAGAGCATGATTGGCAGAGATCAGTCTAACCTGCTTTTAGGATATGTGTTCCTTTTCTTAAAAAAAAAATTCAAGGGATGGAAAGGTCAAATGACATTGCCATTGGTGAATCTACGTTAGTTTCTTTTACAGCCCAAAGTCGGTGCAAGTGCAGCGCATGTACAGAGAGTGAAGGGCAATTCAGGGAATTAAATGTTATTGAACAATTATGGAGCCTACCTATCAAAAAGGATAATTTATGATTTTTCTTTGAGTCAGGGGTATCTGGTAACCTCATTTTGTATTCGATGAGTGTCTCACTGTTATTCTGTCATCAAAGCATAACACCATATGTTTTTTCTTCTTTAATTCTATATCTTGACTGAATGACAGCTAGGTAATCTTGTTTGAGTAGTGTTCTTCTTGACAGAAAAAGGGAAAGGATGAATAAGCTGAATAATGGCAAGTTTAGGTAGATGACACAATTGCTCATAAACCTGCTCACGCATAAGCGACTAGGAATGATACCTCACCAATGTTCGTGTGAATAAACTACTCAATTATGTGGCCTGACATCCTAGCCCAAGCCCACGAATTATGCTTGCATGAGTTCAAACAAGATATGGTTGATAACACGCAAGCACTCTCAGATAGACTGTTCAGCTGCTTTCTAGGGACGTATGGAGCCTAGCGTTGCAGGTTTAGCTGTAATTTTCACACCTTTGCTACGGCATCAGCATCGACCCAGAACTAATTTATAAGGGTCACCTGACTGCAGGCCCTTGTGACTTGTCATTACAATTATCCATGTGAAGTATTTACATGGTTGAAAAATATTTTGTAAATATGAATAAAGTTTTGGTTCCTCATTTATAATTTTGGAAAAAAAAGGAATTCGGAAAATCGGCGCTCTACTGTTACTATGTCAGTTCATATTGGTATTAGTGTAACTGATAGTGAAGGCAGTGTTAAGCTTATCATTATTAGAACTTAGACACAAATGGTTGAAATCTGTGTTATTTGCTTCTACTATATGAATTAATTGTATCCCCAGACAAAGTCGGGATACTATGGTTTCACGACGGTCCCGCCGCCGCCGCAGAAAAACCTTGTGAGCGGGATAACTCAAAATATATTTCACTGATCTTTTTCAAACTTTACATTTGTATAGATATAGGTAAGGGGATGAAGCCTATTTAAAATGGGGTCATGACCTATGCTAGGAGAGTGACCTTGACCTTGAATAGGTCCATTTTTGCTGAAAATAACACAAATTCTTAAATATCTCAAGTAAGCTTGCATGGACTGGTCCAAAAATCAAGGTGACCGAAGATCTTGGATAGCCTTGTGATATACCGGAAACTGGTGGTGCCACCTATTATCCTTTTCTTGTTTTTTGCCTTTTAATACCCCCATAATTGCCACTTGACAGTACTGTAAGCATTATAAGTCAAAAACTAATGGACAGATTTCTTTCATATTATGCACATGTATAGAGATGGGTTATGGGATGAGGTCTATTTACATTTTGGTCATGACCTTTACCATGAGAGTGGCCTTGACCTTTAATTAGTCCATATTTGGTGAAAATCACACACCTTTTATGATATCTCCAGTGTTGATAGCCATATGGATTTCAAACGTGACTTATGTATGGCCCAACGCTAATGTAAGAACCCTATAGGTACTAGGGTCATGAGGTCAAAGGTCAAGGTCACTGGACTTGCATCTTCAAAGATACTGTGGATGCATTTTAAGCCAAACTTTCATCCCAGGTCTTCCATCTTGAATATATAGCTCACTTGCCAATAGTGGATGATCCATATCAATTTTGGGGTCACAAGGTCAAAGGTCAAGGCCACAGGAGCTATCTGTCAAAAAATTAGTTTCTAGATGATAATTCCTGCTTTTATTGATGTATTGATTTCAAACTTGACTTATATATTTCCCATTGAAAAAGCAAGACTCCAATTGATTTTGGGGTCATGAGGTCATAGGTCAAGGTCACAGGACACATCTTTAAAAAGATTGTGGATGCTTTTTCAGCCAAACATTTCATCTCAGACCTTTCATCTTGCACATATAGTTCATCTGCCAATAGAGGAAGACCCCTATCAATTTTGAGGTCAAAGGTGAAGGTCACAGGAGCCATCTGTCCAAAAATTAGTTTCTTGATGATAATTCCTGCTTTTATTGATGTATGGATTTCAAACTTGACTTGTATATGACCCATTGGAAAAACAAGACCCGAATCGATTTTGGGGTCATGAGGTCAAAGGTCAAGGTCACAGGACACATCTTTAAAAAGATTGTGGATGCATTTTCAGCCAAACAATTCATCTCAGATTTTTCATCTTGCACATATAGTTCACCTGCCAAGAGTGGAAGACCCCTATCAATTTTGAGGTCACAAGGTCAAAGGTGCCAAGTGTCAGTATATGCTGCTAAAAATGGGGGCCTATTCTTAAAGGGGGGGGGGGGGCGTACTATGTCTGGGGATACTCTGGCACCTGTGGTGCCAAGAAATGTCTAGTTTTCTTTTTGTTTCAGTTAATTTCATATATAGTAGATAATAATTGGATCTTTAGCTGAAATATTTATTTTTAAGCTTGTATAATACTTTGCTCTTTACCTTAACTCATCTGATTGACATAATATGACATTTTTATTCACATCTTATACTTTTAATTTAAGTTTACCTAGCATGTTTATGACCAACTTTTAGGGGCATGGTGATTAGGTTTAGCACATGTTTCATGTACCTTTCACATTATACTCTTTAAGATGAATCATGAAGCGTAGAACTTCATATTTTCAATAGTGCATCATGAATGCTTTAATACAATATGATCCACTTAAAAGTGCCATGCTGATGAATTTTAGCACATGTATACAACAAGTATCCAACTAATTATGATGCCTCCTTACCGTAGTCTGTTTAGTAATAAATAAAGGAAGCCTAGAAACTGAACAGTAACATGATCGCTTCTTCCTAACAGTTTTGATTGACATATGACTTCATAATTGACATCTTAGTGTTACTATAAGTGTATAAAGCATGTTTATGGCCCATTGATGTTGAATGTTAGCACGTTCCTCATAACCCAGCCAGATTTACATGATTCATACTCATGCAGTATTAAATAGAAACTGAAAGAAACCTGGATGTGTCACTCCACTTAAAGAGTGTTCCAAGTACTAACTCACAATCTGATTTAGTATGTTGACGTTTAAGCACTAGTACCGTACAAGTAGCAGCCTCTTCCTGATTTCATAATCTTTAATATCAGCATGAACCGCTGGGCTGTTACCAAGCAATTCAGTATGTTGTATGTGATATACAGCATGTTTTAAAAATTTTGCAAAATGTGTTATATTAATTATGAATAAAACATGTCATGAAGCCCAGGCTGTAATAAGTCTTTATCTCAAGATGTGATACATATATTTATGATAGTTTGCTCATGATATGATCAGTGATATAAACTGATATTATACACAAAGTTTAATGTAGTTTAGATTTCAAGTTAAGTTTCTCCCTTGTTAATAGAAAAATAAATAAACTTCCTCTCATAGAACTTAATAAAGAATTTAATTCCATTTACACAGATGATAATGTTTGAAATAAAACAAAAGTTTGAAATAAAACAAAAGTTAGATCTCTGTTGTGTTTCAGTGCTTAAAAAAAACGGTCTTGAGTTCATTTGTAAATGTCTGACACAGATTAAGTCATTTATACAAGGCATATTTATGAATGTCGTACAGTCCAAGTGACACTAGAATTGAACCCACCATTTGGCTGCCTTTTGGTTGCCACATGTGGTGATCCTTCTAATATTTGCTTAACACATCACACATTGTGAAGGCATCAATTACACAATTTAAATGTCATTTATAAACATTTGATTAAAAATGATGAATGTCTTGAGCCTGTAGCTGTCTTAGACCCAAGTCCCATCCTTAATTACAGCACAGCCAGCATGATCATAAATCATGCTTGTTATTTACAGTAATATCCAAGTTGCCTGTCAGTGCCACCTGGTGTTACCTAAGTGAACCTTAGAAATTCTATTAATTAAAGGATTGTGCAAAGGCTGATTTAAAAATTAGCTTGGATATCTTTGTTTTGGAGTGTGGCAGAATTGTACTTGCATGTATTTGGTTAGTGGTTAAATAGAGTTGCCATGACTACACGCGAACTCACCAACCAAAGTGAAAATTCATGTGTATGTTATAAAGTCATTTCCTGTGTGGCATATAAGGTGCCTCTCGTCCAGTAACCTGTGCAACCCTTGGTTGTATTTACAGGGGCGGATTTAGGGGGGGGCGCAGGGGGCGAGCGCCCCCCCTTTTTTCGACCTAACCAGAAAAATCTGGGGAAAAACTCACAGAACACCGTCACGCTTATAGAAAAAAAAGTGCGCCGGATATTCGCGCCGGTTGTTTTCTCTTACCAGGGGCGGATTTAGGGGGATGCAGGCCCCCCTCCCCTTTTTCGACCTAACCAGAAAATGCTGGGGGAAAAATCTCATATAACACCGTCACGCTTCCAGTCAAGAAAGCGCGCCGGTTGTTTTCTCTTCTGCATACGAGAGATGTATGGAGTCCACTGACATTCCTGACACAGTACCCGGGCCAGGGTGTCGATTACAGTTAGGAAGGTTAGAGCTCTATCATTATCACGAAACGCCACTGAAGCTCGCACAGCGGCTGCTTGGCCTGGTCAGTAGTTGACTTGCTTGTGTTAACCAACACTCAGGCCTGTAGCGCTTCAGTTTGCAAACAGAACCTGCTGTCAGCATTTTGTAGCAGTGCAACACTTGATACTAGGCTCATGGTCATAAACTGGACGGGAAGCAAAGACAATGGGTGACCAACCAAAGCCACAAAAAAAAGCGAAAAACTGTGTTAGATTACTTCAGTAAAAGTGGAATTGAGGGGTGAGTGCTTACTATCATCTTTTCGATATTTATATTCTTTAGTTTAGCAATCTTTGACTTGTGGATAGCCCCTTCAGTTTCAGTTACTTTGCGATCTGATTCTCGACACCCACCCCCTCCATCTTAAAGGGTCCCCCTAGAGGGGGTCCCAGGTCGCAAGATCGATTTTAATTAATGGCAATGTCGCTTGGTCGATTATAAGAAAAGGCCATGTCGCCGGGTCGATTTTAAGCTTTGGGTCCCCTTCTTATGTGAAAGTTCAGTAAGTAACTAACATATAATTATTCAATTTCAGCAGAACTAAAATCTTAGACATTTCGGGAGAACTAATTTACCTTTTTGGTACCTTTGCTAATTGTAGACAGAAAAAGGCTAAACATTGTTCATCCCAAGAGCAAAGTAGCTCAAAACAACAAGAATTAGAGAAGATAGATAGTCATACAGTTTCTGAAAGTTCCCACTTGTCTTCAGATCTTCATGAAAGTTCACACCTGCCTCCAGTTCCTGAAAGTTCACAACTGTCTCATCAAACAGAGGGTCGTGCAGTGGATATGCCACTTTCTAGCTCTGATTCTTCTCAGAAAACATTTAGAAGTGAAGATAAGCTTGATATCAGCAGCATAAATGAATCTGCGGATGATCTGACAAAATACAAACTTATTAAAGAAAGAGTGCCATCTACAAACTTCGACTTCCCAGTACGTGAATACAAAGATAAAAGCAAAAAATCGGGAATTTGCAAACGATCCTGCCAGCGTGAGTGGTTTAGTGTGTTTGAGTACATATCTTATTCTGTTGAAAAAGATGGACTTTTCTGTCTTTGTTGCGTCATGTTTCCTGTCAAACCTACACAGGGCACAAAAGCCAACCTGCTAATTTCCTCACCCTACCGAAACTGGAAAGACGCCAAAACTGACCTTCACAAACATGCCACACTGGAATATCACAAGCAATCCATGGCATTGATGAGTGGCTTTTTAAGCACCGTGGAAAACCCAGAATCAAGAATAGAGGTAAACATCAGCAACAAAAATAAGGAACTAGTTGAGAAGAACAGAACATTATTAATATCTATTATTAAGTGCATTGAATTCTCTGGAAGAAGAGGGATTGCGTTACGCGGCCATCGGGATGATGACAATAAGTGCGAAAATGAAGAAACTGCAAACAAAGGAAACTTCAAAGCCTTGTTAAACTTCAGAGTGGACGCAGGGGATACTGCCCTCAATGAACATTTGAAAACATGTGCCAAAAATGCATCATACATCTCTAAAGGTCCACAAAACCAGCTCTTGGACTGTATGAAAGATTATATACAAAGTGTCATTGTGGAAGAAATAAAAAAACAGGATATAGGCCCATTGTATGGTTTAATGGCGGATGAAGTCACTGACGTCGAGAACTGGGAACAACTTGGCATAGTGATACGCTACTTGCAGAATGGAAAACCAACAGAAAAACTTTTGACTTTCGTGGACTGTAAAGAAATAACAGGTGCTGCCATTTGTCAGCATATTGCCGAAGCTCTGCAAGCAATGGGACTTTCTCCTGGTGACTGCAGATTCCAAACGTATGATGGCGCTGGCAACATGGCCGGGAAAACAAATGGCCGCGCTGCCCTTTTCCAGAATCAATATGCTCCAAAAGCACCATACATTCATTGTGCAAACCATGAACTGAACCTGGCCTTATCTAAAGGAAGCAACGTGCCCGAAATCAACTCCATGTTAGCAGCAATACAAAAACTGGCGATATTCTTCAAATATTCCCCTAAATGGCAACGCCAGTTTGAGGATACAATAGAAGCTGTGGAAACAAGGCAGAAGACGAAGTTCCGTGTGAGAAAGGTTCAGATTTTTTGCGAGACCAGGTGGGCTGCAAAACATGAAACGATTGCAGAAATTCACGAACTGTATGAGGTGTTACTGATTTGTTTAGATGCCATTGCGACCAAGTCAGATGGCAAGGTCTGGGATTCGAAGACGGTGACGGAGGCTCATGGCCTCCTGGACAGAATTACTTCGCCATCCTTCATTGCAGCATTCCACTGTGTCAAGTTTTTGTTCGGCTACACAGAGGCTTTGAGTACTCTACTCCAAGGGTCAGAAATGGACGTCATTGTTGCATTCGACGAAATCGACCCAGTCAAGAAAACATTGTCAGAAATTCGAGCAAATGCTGATAAAGAATTCAGTTCAGTGTTTCTGGAAATGACACAAAAGGCAAAAATTGCAGGTGCAGGAGAAATGAATGTACCCAGGATCTGTAAAAGACAGACGCAAAGAAGCAACGTACCTTGTCCAGATCCAGAGAGTTACTGGCGAAATGCAATTTTTGTACCATACTTAGATAGAGTAATAATGTCCATGGAGGAACGCTTCAGTTAACTCAGCAGACAGGCCATGAAAGTGATGTATCTGCTACCTGCCACTCTGGAAAAAGGTAATGTCGATCCTCAAGAGTTGGTCAATGATATGATCTCTACTTATGACATGCCAACTCCAGGATCCTTGCCACAAGAATACAAAAGATGGCAGCTCGAATGGAGTGGCAAACAAGATAAACCTTCTACTATCCGTGACACTCTGGATGAAATGAACAGTAAACGGTTTCCTAACATCTACACAATTCTAGCCACATCTCTCCTCATGCCTTGCACGAGTGCAGGTGTAGAACGATCGAATTCGGCGCTGAAGCTCATAAAAACAAAATTACGAAGCACAATGGGCGAGGACAGATTAAATGCAGCACTATTACTTTTTGTTCACAAGAAGATCCCTCTAGACTATGACAAAACAGTTGACTTGTTTGCCACCAAGTATCCACACAGAATGCTCTTTGTAAATCCACTGAAAGACATTATCTAAAGCATTAACTCATGCATGGACGACTTCAAATTTACATGTAGTGGATTATATGTATGCCCAATATAGTGATTTTCAAGTTCGCAGTGATGGTTCAGTTGACTCTGCATCTTTCCTATTTTTTTGTAGATTTTATTTCAATAGAAAAATTTGTTTTTATGTGCAAGATGATATGGTTTGAATTAATAGCTTTAATGAATATTATCACATGATAATACTTATCTTTAATTTTGACTTTGATGCCCATGACGCTCTTCATTTCATTGGACGTTTGGAAGCCTTTTTAATTTACCTAAAGTAGTCTTCAAGTAATCTTTAAGTTACACCAATTCAGTCTGTACATAATGAAAATTAAAGACCAAGTGTATAGAACAGTTACAATGTATGTCTTGCTTATAATGCATTTAAGCTACCCCAGATTGCACGATTACAACATAAATTTTCAAAAATTTTCTACACCTGGAAGGGAGCCTTCGCGCCTCGAGTCACCAACTTCGCGGGATCGCAATGTGAGCCCCCCCTATTCTAAATTCCTGTATCCGCCCCTGATTTATGCAGTCAGACATTAAAAAAAAAAAACATACAGGGGGATTTACAAATATGCCCAGTTACAACAGCATTTTTTCTCACACATGATATGTGTCGTGAGAAAGTATACCTATAAAGCTAACGATTGGACTGGTTTATGTCAAGTGAAAGTGTACTGGTAGGTTAGGAGGCATTGTAAAATGTGACAAAAATATTTATATCCTCATTGAGGGTAATTGTGTGGTCCTGGATACAAGATGTAATACTAATAGCACTGACGCTGGTCATAGACTCTCCAGTGTCAGAGGGACGAAATGGCTATTGGAAGGAGTTGGGTATGGTTATTGTACAGCCAGGGTACGATGAACTTCAACTTTGGTATGCTGCCAAGGTTGTGGTACCGCAGGGATAGGAGAGTCTTTAAGAGGCTGGCATCTCTCACTGTCGACAGCTTCACAGCACACTACCTCACATTGTCTGTTAAACCACATACCTAGCATCATACCCAGTGCTACCAGTCTGACTGTATCACAAAATACTGAAGTCTGTACCCTCAGTTCGGAATGCCAGTAAGGTAATATGTTTACGTCTGCATGCTGATTTGTTTCAGTACTGATAAACATTTTCGACCAAATACCCAAGACCTTCTGTGCCATCACTTCTCAGTTTGGCCACAGGCATTTAAACTACGTAATCTGTAACCTGTTCATCATTAACACCCACCCACAATTCCAATTACATTTTGTTCTGATACTGACAAGATTAGTTTGCCAACATAAACAAAAATCCTAACAATTCTAATAAGCGTTTATTATTACCTCAGGATTAGCTCTGTTTGTCACCAAAACAACAAATACGTTAACTATCTGAGCTGTAGTACTTGATGTGTGCCTGTGAAAAGTAGATTTGTTGGTCTGTTACATACCTGTTAATATTGAATCAAATAGAAATAGTGAGTGACACGGTTAATTTGATAAAAAAAATCTCATATTTTTATTATTTGTTTATAAATATTGATATATAATTACATGAGTGGCAAAAACTCTCAATAGGTCAGGTCAGCTTTTTGTTTAGTTTTTGTAGTCCTAGAGCGCTCATGAGTAATTTAGTGGTGTACAGATTCAGTACAAATGGGCCTATGTCTCAGAGGTGTATGACCCCCAGCATTACCCAAGGGACCAGTACCCTCAGGGACTGGGAAAGGGCAAGACCCCCCTCAGCACCCCAGTCTGCTTACACAGCCCAGACACAGCAGCTAAGTCAACAACAATGTGAGAGCAAATTGATTTTCTACTAAATGAATGAAGTGTGGACCTGGTTAAGGGTGTGAGGTTCACCAGAGTTGTCATGAAAGTGGAGGAAGTATTCAGGTCGACTTAAGTGGTAACATTCCAGTTAGATTTGTACTAACACATTGACACACACACACATACATTTGTACATATACATGTGCATACATACATTGGGTGTCTGATTTAAAGAGAGATTAAGGTCATCTTAAAGCTACTTGTAGAACTAACAGTTAAATAACATTCCAGCAAATTTGAACATGCATGGACACCCATGGAAATAACAAAAATACAGACAAACCAGCTGTTTGATAATGATAAAATATTAGAGTCAGCTTAAGTGATTAAGTTTTGTTTTGATTTTTACTCACACTTAGACACATGCTCATAAATATATTTATTCTTGTGTTCACACAAATGATCAAGTGGTGCTATAAAAATAGAAAAAGAAGAAAAATTCTTTCTGAACAGCTAAACTTGAACTCACACCAGCATTCATAACTATTTTCTACACACACACATACACATACACAGAGCTGGTGGAATGACAAAATAGGAAGACAAGTATTCAGGTCATCTCAAGTGGATACATTCCGCCCAATACATGAACACGCGTACATGAACACCATACTTTCAAGGTGGTGAAGGCTTAAAGAACCACAAGTAGTCACTGAGCTTGAGTTGTAATATTCTACCCACACCTGTATTAGAACACACATATACAGACGTTCATGTTTGTATAAACTAATCAAACTAGATAAGATCTAGGCATTTTTCACAAGATCCATTCAAAGCTTCCTGATTTAGTGACATGACTTGGTGTAACAGGAACGGTAAATTAGAATTTCAATTACATTAGTCCTCCAACGATGGGCTCACTTAATCAGACTAAAAAAATATATATTGAATTTCAGTTATACTATTGGTTGGCTTCTCATTCTAAATTGAGTTACTCTAATGAAAAACATTTATAATAAATACCTTATACAGTATATACCATACCATACAGTATTAATTTGTAATAGATACCATGCCAAATTAAATTAGGCCATTGATACTGTCTGAAGAAAAATAAGCTGTATCAAATTATTTATTATAAATGCCATACCAGATATAATTAAAGCCTTCTGTATTGACTGCCTTGACAAAAGTAATTTTAGTAAATTATATAAAATAAATTCTATATTCAATAGAAGTTATTCTATCTATATTGACTTACTTGATAAAATTAAAGTGTATTTTTCTCAAAATCAGGAACAATATAATACAAGACTGGAACATGACTCTATCAAGGAAATCATTAAATGAAACATGTCATCTATTATTTTAAGGTGTGGGGATGATAGGATGTAAGTTGGGTGTGGGAGCTCCTTCTAAAAAATGTCTCTTCATAAAAAAAAACTGCATTCAAGGAGTGGGCAAACAAAACAGTTGATCGTTGAGCCTTGTCTTCAGCATGCGGTCAATGAAAACACTGTTTATCAGATTAACCATATTATAATCATGTTTTGGCAGATGTGCACAGTGACAGGGGGGTTGGCTTTTATTATCCTATATCCTCGGTTATAGCAGGCAGGGTGGGGTAAGTCAGGAAGAGCTCTATATTGTCCTGTCTAGGAAGAAGATCAGCTTACATTACCTCCACCCCCCCCCCCTTTCCCCACATCAAAACTATGCTCAAACCTCATCCACTTAGTTATAACAAGAACAGCTGGGAATACACTGTTTTAGGCTGCAGAGACCTGTGTTTATATTTAATAACATGCCAAATGGGTCACTGGCCTCTTTTTAATAGTGATATGGAGAAGGACTAGGAATAAATTTCTTCAAGCTCCATACCATGTGTATCTGCTATCTGGGATAGTGATATATATACAGGAGAGTTGCAGGAACTTGGGTCTTTTATTAAAGAGACCCCTTAGGGACATTCCTGGTCTTGTTGTAATAGTGATGTAGAAGAGAGCCCTGGGTGAATTTCTACAGGTTCTGTATGGTATTATTTGCTGTCTGTGATGGAAATCAACTGGTGAGTTACAATAACTGAGATTTTGTTAGATTACTGTTTTCTTATGTACATCTAGTTTAATAATAGATCAGCTTGTTTTTTTCTTTAAATACAAGGATTATTGTTAACCATTCAAGGGACCTTATTTCTGTCATTTTTTCCTTAAATGTTGAGTGTTTTATTCATGAAAATCTTCATTCTCCGCTTAAAATCGCTGAATAAAATCATAATAATTCCTGAAATATAATTTGCATCTCTTTTTAATTATGATATTTATTAAGGAGAACTCTGATTAAATGTCCAGCCTGTGTATGATGTGTCCACACTGTCTGCGGTGATGATATACTGGTGACTTACAGAGACTTTGTTAAAGTGACTTGTGTTTATATTTAGTAACTCACCAATTGGGTCACAAACCTTTTCTTATACTATAGTGGTATTTATATATAGGGATAGGAACCTTGGAAACATTCCTGTACACTCTGTACCATGTGATCATTCCATACCAAGATAAAGTACTGGTTGGATGTAGAAACTGGTAACTTTTGTGAAGGAACTGCTGACTGTATATAATTATACAGTGGGATGAGTATCTTGACTGGACATTTATAACCCGACAAAGTGGGTTGCACACCACACATCAGCTGTGGATAAATATTTTGAGACTCCATATGATTTTCCTCCTGTATCCATCTAATGATGAAGTGATAACTGAATGAAACTGTTGACTTTTGCTTTCGACCGGTGGTTGAAAGCTTCAATTTAATAATTATAATAGACCTCTTTAAACTGTGATATAGAGAAGAACTCTAAGATTCCAGTATTTTTAGTCTTCAGGCTCTGGACCATATATATACAGTACAATTTTCTGGAATCATCATGTAAATGGTGTAGATTATAGGGCTGGCACGATTAATCGGTATATCGATAAATCAGTCGATTTGGGTGGTCTGACACGATTATCGATGAGACTGCCAAGAATATATCTCATGAAGTTAACCCAATATTGATAAAGACATACCATAAATTAGTTGAGCTTCTTGTTTACTTAGCTTTGCTTGATTCAAGATATTTTAAGAATATGGTAATGACTATTAATGTTGTTATTAACCTATCTAAATGCAGTAAAGAATCAGAGCTTCCCAAGTTGCCGTCATGAAATAGGGCCACGGCCGTGGAGTAACATTGAAAATGGCCAAATAGTGAAACAAAATCACGGTTGTTTATTGTATGACTGACTAGGGGTGCAGCATCCCGTGCAGGGGACATCATTTACCATCTCCTTGCTGTTCAGGGGGCTTGACACAGACCAGAATTCCTATAGGAACCACTTATTTTCAATAATTTTATGCTTCTCTTATATAACATTGTATCTGCATTGCATGGTAACTGGATAAAGGTGAGACTAAGTAAACTGTCTAATCTTCCCATTTTATTGCCCGCTGGGGTTGCGGGAACTACAAAACAAAATAATTTGTGCAAAGGTCTTATAAACTTTAATATATCTCTTGCCACATTAATAACAATATTTATCGATAATCTATCACCAAACCTGAGCTGTAAAATCATTATGAAAAAAGCTGCCAATTGACAGCCCCAAGTAGATAACATTCCTTGCGCATTAGCCTCATTTCATTCCTTCTGTGATAATCTGTTATTTTAGGCACTGTTTACATGGACAGCTTTTGCCTTAGACTGCCACTAGGTGCTGGAACATGGCCAACATTCTTTGACCATCAGTTAAATGTTTCAACCAGTGAAAACAAGGCATTCCAGGATGTTATTGAACTTTGAATGCTTTGCACAGTGCCAGTATTTACAAAGTATATTAGAATTCATAAGTAAACTGGTTGAGTTTGGAACTGGATTCCCATGTGCACTGTGACATATGTACACCTTATCTAGGATGATAAAGCAGACCAGCTATGGTGATTCAAGAGACTTTAGCTTAAGTACTGCTGGTTAACCAGTTTTCATTTATGTACTTTCAGAGCAGCGTCAGAAGGCGCAGACAAAGCTCAAGAAGAAAGCCAAGTCATTCAAGGATGAGATCCGAGACAAGATCATCCGGCGAACATCCTCGAGTAGTGGACCCCGATCCCCGTCACCACAGAAAATGACCAGCCGATCGCCGAAGAGGAAACCCCTTACCAGAGGAAACAGCTTTAATGAGGGCAACAGATCTGAACATTTCCCTAAAGAAGATGTGAGTAATTAATCTCTTTTGGATATGTTATTCTTAATTAAAATTAAATGTATATACTTTTTAATATTTTTCAAAGACATCTTGTTGTATTTCTTAAATAGTAAATAGTATTATCAATGTTATGTACTACTTTGGAAACTGTCAGGTTGGCCACTAGTTCGCATTTACATTTAGGCTTCTTGTTATATATAGTTTAACTTTTATAGGCCTTCATGATGGTATCCCCAAAATATGACTAATTTACTATAAAACCATCTTTGTGAATGGCAATGGCCAAATTACTTAGTTCTGTGGCCAGTATAGTCACCTGAACCATCTTTAATACAGAGGGCGTGATCAGGAAGTAGTCTGAGAAGTCAACACATTTTCCCAAAGTTCAATATGACCATGAGTAGCAGCTACATCTAAGGACCATGATAGCAGTATTTATATAGTTGGCTTTCCTCAAACCTAAAGTTCATAATTATTTGAACAATTTTGACATGTAGTTTTGTCATCTCCTGGACAGCCCTATGAATTAGAGGTCATACACATGCTATTGTTCTTAACATACACCAGAGAAGTTTAAATCATGAACAGGATCGCAGCATTTTATTATGTGATCATAATTAAAGAAAGTTAAATGTAATTTGCTTTATGTTAGCCTTTAATCTTTATTTCCATATGTGCTTAAGGTGCCCCTTATATGGTATATCATATATATCTGTGTGTATTCAGTTAAGCATCTAGAGCCATCAGTCTCTACCTATTATAAATACATCATCCCTACCCTGTTGTACTGGTCTATCATTGGAAACAGAAGTTTCTTGAATATAACAACACATCATGCTCTGTCCCACTTCCCCTGTTCACCAGTTTTTTTTTGGGATGACAGTCTTAATTTAAATCAGTTTAGTTTCTCACAGAGATGACATCACAGTGATGTTACCTATTGCAGATATATATATTTGATACATTCAATCAGCCTCTTTCCATCACATATATGCTCTCCTGTATTACTCGGTTAAAAATTAAGACTATTTGGGGGAGTAGCATTTTGCACTCTTCAAAGAAAATCAGTATTATTGCAAAGTGAAACCTGTGTAATAAGACCACTTATGAAACTGTCACAAATGGTCTTAATTGTATCCCCAGACAAAGTCGGGGGATACTATGTTTTCATACTGGTCCCCCTGCCGCCGCCGCATATAAATCTTGTTGGCGCGATAACCCAAAAAATTTTTCATGGAACTTTACCAAACTTGGTATATGTATAAATATGGGTAAGAGGACGACGCCTATTTAAAATGAGGTCATGACCTTTACTAGGAGAGTGTCCTTGACCTTGAATAGGTCCAATTTTGGGGAAAATCACACAAATTCTTTAATATTTCAAGAAATCTTGCATGGATTTATCCCAAAATCAAGTTGATGGAAGCTCATGGATAGGGTTGTCATGTTTTTAGAAACTGGTGGCGCCACCTATTATTCTTTACTTGTTTTCGTGCCGTTTAATACCCCAAAAATTGCCACCTTACAGTACTGTGAGCATTATAAGTCAAAAACTAATGGACAGATTTCTTTTATACCGTATTTATTCTAATTTGGTGACCACTTAAAAATAATTAATTTTCTCAGAGGTCGAGATAATGGAGGATATTTGAAAATTATCTTCCTGCAGAATTTGCGGTGGTCGAGATTTTAGAGGCATGCGGTTTGATAACCTTCCGTAGAGACGCAGAGCCGCTCTGACACTCGAGCGGTCATATGAATTTAGTGATAATTTGGTCGTTTATAAGTTTGTTATGTTAGCTTAACAGTATTTCCTACAAACGGGCTTCCAACCGTCACATGAATTATATGGAGTCCGTAAATGATTAATCAAACTGAGCTCAATCACTTCATAAAATGATCACTACTTCGCGTATAGGAACGATCATTTGAAATAGACGGCAACTCATGTAACTACCAGTTGTTTCAAGTTAACCCACCAGGCGGCGATATCGGTGGGCCGAAAAGGGACAAGCAGCTGCACGGAAGTTGGAAGAAGACTTTATAAAAAATAACTGCCTATTATCAGATAACTTTTATTTGCATAATACGTAATGAATATTGGAAAGTAAAGGCGCGTTAAAATATATACGACCGGAAATGGTCCTAGCTGGCATGCCCTCGATCGGGCCCTGTTTGGTAGGCAGGGTCACCCATCCAAAAACTAACCGGGGTCGTTTAAACTTAACTAAGATGACAGTTCCAACTGTGTCTCAGCTGTTCCACCTCGCGTGCTTTCCCATATGCTGTAAATATAATTACTAAAGATCCCACGTGAATTGCACACGAGGCACGTGCGTACCAGGAATGGTACACGAGTTTGCTTCGTCAAGGACACCCATTTTGATCTTGAACGCTTTATCATGTTTATTTATATTGAAAAACGCATCTTTGTATCTTCAGAATTTTATTGGAAACAAGTTTGATGTGGATGCTCAATGTAATAAGAATCTAGTCAGATACAAACTGCGGTGCCTGTGAGAGACGGAAACATTTCACCTTAACATTGTCGACAGAAAACATCGTCGGCAGTCACGAAACTAGAGTCATTTTAGAAATTATTTTTCAAAATATTTTTTGGGGTCGAGAAATAAGAGGGATCGCCAAGTTGGAATAAATACGGTATTATGCATATACATAGGTATGGGTTATGGGATGATGTTTATTTAAATTGGGGTCATGACCTTTACCATGAGAGTGGCCTTGACCTTGAATATTGCCATATATGGTGAAAATCACACACCTCTTATGAAATCTCCAGTGTTGATAGCCATATGGATTTCAAACATGACTTATGTTTGGCCCACCACTAAAGTAAGAATCCTATAGGTTCTAGGGTCATGAGGTCAAAGGTCCAGGTCACTGGACTGGCATTTTAAAAGATACTGTGGATGCATTTTAAGCCAAACTTTCATCCCAGGTCTTCCATCTTGAATATATAGCTTACTTGCCAATAGTTGATGATCCATATCAATTTTGGGGTCACAAGGTCAAAGGTCAAGGCCACAGAGCTATCTGTCCAAAAATTAGTTTCTGGATGATAATTCCTGCTTTTATTGATGTATGGATTTCAAACTTGACTTATATATGTCCCATTGAAAAAGCAAGACTCCAATTGATTTTGGGGTCATGAGGCCAAAGGTCAAGGTCACAGGACACATCTTTAAAAAGATTGTGGATGCATTTTCAGCCAAACATTTCATCTCAGACCTTTCATCTTGCACATATAGTTCATCTGCCAAGAGTGGAAGACCCCTATTTATTTTTAGGTCACAAGGTCAAAGGTGAAGGTCACAGGAGCCATCTGTCCAAAAATTAGTTCCTGGATGATAATTCCTTCTTTTATTGATGTATGGATTTCAAACTTGACTTGTATTTGACCTATTGGAAAAGCAGGACCCGAATTGATTTTGGGGTCATGAGGTCAAAGGTCAAGGTCACAGGAAACCTCTTTAAAAAGATTGTGGGTGCATTTTCAGCCAAACAATTCATCTCAGATCTTTCACCTTGCACATATAGTTCACCTGCCAAGAGAGGTAGAACCCCTTTCAATTTTGAGGTCACAAGGTCAAAGGTGAAGGTCATAGGAGCCATCTGTCCAAAAATTAGTTTCTGGATGATAATTCCTTCTTTTATTGATGTATGGATTTCAAACTTGACTTGTATTTGACCCATTTGAAAATCAAGAACCAAATTGATTTTGGGGTCATGAGGTCAAAGGTCAAGGTCACAGGAAACCTCTTTAAAAAGATTGTGGGTGCATTTTCAGCCAAACAATTCATCTCAGATCTTTCATCTGGCACATATAGTTCATCTGCCAAGAGTGGAAGACCCCTATCAATTTTGAGGTCACAAGGTCAAAGGTGAAGGTCACAGGAGCCATCTGTCCAGAAATTAGTTTCTGGATGATAATTCCTGCTTTTTTTATGTATGGATTTCAAACTTGACTTGTATATGTCCCATTGGAAAAGCAAGACCCGAATTGATTTTGGGGTCATGAGGTCAAAGGTCAAGTTCACAGGAAACATCTTTAAAAAGAGTGTGGATGCATTTTCAGCCAAACAATTCATCTCAGATCTTTGATCTTGCACATATGGTTCACCTGCCAAGAGTGGAAGACCCCTATCAATTTTCAGGTCACAGGGTCAAAGGTGTAGGTCACAGGAGCCATCTGTCCAAAAATTAGTTTCTGGATGATAATTCCTGCTTTTATTGTTGTATGGATTTCAAACTTGACTTGTATATGTCCCATTGGAAAAGCAAGACCCAAATTGATTTTGGGGTCATGAGGTCAAAGGTCAAGGTCACAGGACACATCTTTAAAAAAACTGGATGCATTTTCAGCCAAACATTTCATCTCAGATCTTTCACCTTGCACATATAGTTCACCTGCCAAGAGAGGTAGAACCCCTTTCAATTTTGAGGTCACAAGGTCAAAGGTGAAGGTCATAGGAGCCATCTGTCCAAAATTAGTTTCTGGATGATAATTCCTTCTTTTATTGATGTATGGATTTCAAACTTGACTTGTATTTGACCCATTTGAAAATCAAGAACCAAATTGATTTTGGGGTCATGAGGTCAAAGGTCAAGGTCACAGGAAACCTCTTTAAAAAGATTGTGGGTGCATTTTCAGCCAAACAATTCATCTCAGATCTTTCATCTGGCACATATAGTTCATCTGCCAAGAGTGGAAGACCCCTATCAATTTTGAGGTCACAAGGTCAAAGGTGAAGGTCACAGGAGCCATCTGTCCAGAAATTAGTTTCTGGATGATAATTCCTGCTTTTTTTATGTATGGATTTCAAACTTGACTTGTATATGTCCCATTGGAAAAGCAAGACCCAAATTGATTTTGGGGTCATGAGGTCAAAGGTCAAGGTCACAGGACACATCTTTAAAAAGATGTGGATGCATTTTCAGCCAAACATTTCATCTCAGATCTTTCATCTTGCACATATAGTTAACCTGCCAAGAGAGGAAGAACCCTATCAATTTTGAGGTCACAAGGTCAAAGGTGAAGGTCACAGGAGCCATCTGTCCAAAAATTAGTTTCTGGATGTAATTCCTGCTTTATTGATGTATAGATTTCAAACTTGACTTGCATATGTCCCATTGGAAAAGCAAGACCCGAATTGATTTTGGGGTCATGAGGTCAAAGGTCAAGGTCACATGACACATCTTTAAAAAGATCAAGGTCACAGGACCAACATCTTCAACAAGATTGTTGATTGTTAGATGGAAGAAACAATAAATATGCCAAGTGTCAGTATATGTTGCTAAAAATGGGGGCCTATTCTTAAAGGGGGGGGGCCTACTATGTCTGGGGATACTCTGGCACCTGCGGTGCCAAGAAATGTCTAGTTTACAAGTGGCCTTACTAGATAGGTCAGATATATATTATATAACCAAATGTGAATGGCTACGATAACTCAAGGCTTGTCTTAATAGCCAGGTCCCACTGCATTTTGATTTGGTACTTACTTAAATTAATGAGAATATCTTCACCCCCTCTAGTAAAGATAGCTGAATTAATCAATGAAAAGTTGTAACAAATTAAAGTTAAAGTTATATGGCTAAGTACCCCATGGACCTTGGTGGTGGACTGGGGTAGAGTGTTTTCCAGATCTTAGTATGAGTTTGAACCTGTCTGTTGATGGAGTTTTAAAACCATGAGCAGACACAGGACTCGAAAATGTAAGAATGATGGGAGACTGTTGTAATACTTGCTGAGTCACTGGAGAAAGGGTTAATGGAAGCTGCAGACAGAACGTGCTGTACATATACTGTAAAATGAAAAATTACATTTATATGACCTACCAGCGCTTTTAAAAACATTCCAGGTTTTTACAGATGCCTGGGACCATATTTTGGCCTGTTATGTGTCATGATGATGTTGCTGGTTCACAAAACTCAGTTAACTCAGCCAGGGTGGTTATGTCTTAACCTGTGTCTGTTTGTTGGTTTGTCTGTCTATAAGTGGGATTACATGGTGGGTTGTGGGTCAGGGAAGACCCCATTTAATGTAGTTAAATATCTGAACAAAGGGAGGATCCAGTAGGATGGTTAGTTCAGCTGACTGAGCTATATCAGTGGTTCTATGTCCGTAAGTTGTCCATCCAACGGTCCATCCATTAAACTGGCATGTTTTTAAACTGGTTTACCTACAAATCAGAAATCCAGCATACAGCATGTCCCTAAGTTCTCCTACCAAACCCAAAACTGGGTCACTGCAACTTCAGAATTAGAAAATGACTTGTGATTTCCAGTAAAATCCTGTTGGTACACTTCAAGATTGTTTAATATTTAAACTACTGTAGTTGCCGTGTACATATTTTGCATGGATATTTCTCTATATATTCCCTATAGACTTACCAAAGATTTGGTCAATATTGTGTACTTTATAGAAGTTATGGACCCAAACATAACATACCGTATCAAAACATTACAAAAGATCATTACCCACTTTACATGGTAGTTTTTTTCTTGGCAGAGGTATGTGCTTGATTGGATTTTAAATATTGAAATTCTAATGCAAACAGGATGAAGAGTTTCAAAAGCCCCACTGAATATTCACATGCTCACAGGCTTTTCTAGATAATACTATTTTATTCCCTTCAACACTGATGCTTTAGATTGAAACTTTGAACAGAAGGGTGTGTCATTATTTTCACCTTGCTCACACATAAGAAGAATCAGTTTTATTTTATTCAATAGATTTACATGCCTAGATGAAATGTTCTGCTGGATTTTTAATGCATTAAATTTTGAAAAATTATGAAACTATTCAACAATAATGACATGTTTCAATTTAGTACGTAATTTCTCCTGTAAATGTCACACCCACTAGCTGTCAATTCTATTTAGAATTGGACAGATGTTCAGACGAAAAGCTGATCCTTTATCATCAGTCATACATTGTGCCATATTCCTTTGAACCTTGATTAAAAGATTTTGGTCAGTGGAAAAAATTGCACATTTAAGTGACCTGGTATAATGGATTACTAATAAATACACCATTAAGCATCAATCTGTTGTCACAGTTGGCGTCTGTCTTTCTAGCTGACCTTTGACCTGAGCATAATGTCACTCATGTTGTACAGTGTCTTTTAATAGGAGGTGGTACTGGTCACTGGTAGTGGCAAGATACTGCTTCCGTCATTGGTACATCAGCTGAACTCAGTTCTGCAGTCAGATATCTTGTATGTCCTGAGAGACGCTCTGGGTCTCAGAAATGAACATCCCAAACTAAATTCTGGCATCTCCAATGCTTACTCCCACAGCTATGTTAGACCTGATACATAATCTTCAACTTAAAATTGGCTCAGTTAGCTATACTTGTGTGCAAGTCCTGTAACCAGCATCTAATGATCCTATAACCGATACTTTGGCTGGACAGATTATGTGTTTACCTTCCGGGCTGCTTGGAACTGACTGGCTATAACAGGGCCTCATTGTCAACAGCCCTGGCTGATCTACTGATCCGCTGATAACGGCAGGAGTTAAACATATACGCAGTACATAATGTAAAAGTATGATCGAGTATAAGTTGTACACCAGCCTGACCATGCAGCAAAAGGTAAGAGCAGAGCATGACTTTTAAACCAACCTCATATCATTATCAGAATTTGTTATAATATCCACTTAATCTATGTTTACCATACATCATCAGATAAACTCTGCTGTACATTAACAGCACTGGGCAAATAAAGAGATATGTGAAACTTGGTCCAGTGCTGCTGCTTCCAGGAAGGGCATTATCTGTTCCCTGTTTTGTAGCCATATGTGATGCTTTAAAGCTTACAAACCTGTAAAGAAAATGGTGTTTTCCATAAGTATTTATCACTGTAAATGTTAGGAATTACTCCGTGTTTCAAATTGTTAAATATGTGGACAATTCAGGAAGCTAGGGATGGTACACACGATAGATGACTACTGGACATTATGATGTGGATGTTGAGGTTCAAAGTGAAAGTACAGTATAGCGATTACCAGGATATGTAAACTACAGCTGTGTTCGCAGAAATACTTGACTCATGTAATGTGTTTGTCATAGTGGGTTCAGTTATTCCCATCACTTAAGTCATTATATTTCTGGGCCAGCTAAATTTAGTCAAAAGGACATGATATCATGCTGAACGTGCATAGACTTCAGACATCACGGTCTGAGGTTCATGTCAGTAACCTAGCTGCAAATGCATACTGCTGAAACTGAACAGCTCTCAGACAGCGTTCATTTTGTATACCTAAGCTCAAGATTGATTTTTAGCTCAGCTGACTTTCAGTCATGCTGGGCTATAGCGATGGGTCTTTGTCCGGCGTCCTTCCGTCAGTCCGTGCGGCCGTCCGGCCGGCCGCAGGGCACAAATCGTAACCGTAGGGGCTAGGGCCATGAACCCTATGCAGTCTTAAAGGTTATAAAATGATCTCCTTGCAAACCTGAAATTAGGTCACTGCGACCTATATTCTCGAAGTTATAACCCCCCAGAAATAACTCTTTGAGACAAAATTTTCATCCCAAACCTTCCATCTTTCACATACAGCTCACCTACCATAATTTTTTTTAGGTCAAAAGGTCAAGGTCACAGGAGCCTCTTCTTTAAAAAGCCTGTGGATGCATTTTAAGCCAACCCTTTCATCCCAATTCTTTGATCTTTCACATATAGCTCACCTACTAAGTTGGAGAAGAATCCTATAGATTTTGAGGTCACAAGGTCAAAGGTCAGGGTCACAGGATCCACTTCTTTGAAAAGGTAGTGGACACATTTCAAGCAAGACTTTTCATTCCAAACCTTCCGGCACTGATATCGCTTCTCTGCCTACAGGGAAAAAGACCTGTTGATTTTGAGGTCAAAGGTCAAGTTCACAGCACCCACTTCTTGCGTGGTGTCATTTTCAGGCAAACTTTTCAATCTGTACCTTCCATCTGTCATATATGGCTTACCTACCAATAAGGGAAGAAGCCTATTGATGTTGAGGTCAAAAAGTCAAAGGTCAAGGTCACAATATTTAATTGTTCTAAATGCTTGTGAGCATATTTCAAGTGTAACTGTTCAACCCAAACCTTCAGTCTTTCACATATGCCACATCTATGCATCACTCAGTTTGACTCAAACTTCATATTTATGGGTCTTTTTGCTTGAATAAATAACTTATTGATTTTTGGGTCAGCTGGTCAGCAGGTTAAAGGTTGCAGGTCAAAGTTATTCACCCATTGGTTGCCAAGTAATTACACCAAATTTAAGTGGTCAGTAGTTACCCATCATTTAGAAAGAATCCAGTTGATATATGGGCAAAAAGCCAAGGTCATAGGTCAGGGATGTTCACAATTACTTATTTTATAGACCATCTCTATTTTTCTTGTATATATAACCATCCCACTCCAGCTGGTACATCTCCCTGTGTGGCTGTAATTGTGAGTGACACTGGTGACATATGACTCCCTTTTGTATCAGCCTATTAAGTGATAAGGCTCAGTGATAAGTACCTCGTTACTACTTAACAAAAACACTGTTGTCAGAATGCTTCAGCCAGGCATTAAGACTATGAGAGTATAGTATTAAGGTTTAGCTACTGATTTATAAGATGATGGGAACATTTTGCAGTTTATTTTATGGAATCCTAGCAATAAACTTAGTTTCCTAGATATCTGAATATTTTAATATATATCACCACATATAAAAGCAAGTGTTTGTTCTCATAATATGTGGATGTGTACCTTGATTTAGGATGGCTTTTTGTTTTATTTCAAGACTCTTAGTCATGCTTTCTGCATTTCTTTTCTTTCAGGTTTGGCAGTTTACCTTCCCTGCTGACCCCTTTGAAAAGCAGAGTGATAATAAAAAATATTGGACTTACACTTTTTACAATTGCATATCTATAAATCTGATATGAGGGCCTGGACATGCCTTTTGAATTATTTTGGGCATTTATTACTGGATAATTTGCCCCAAGTTTGGTCTCTTATTGGAGAATGTGGGATATCAAATGTCATACTTGTCAGAAAACCATTATGTCTGCCAGTTAGCCACCTTAGAAATTCCTTCCTCAGGGCAGTTTCAGTAATTTTTCTTTAATGTTTGGTCCGATTTAGAGAATGTTTGTTGTCTGATTTCAGACTTGTCAGAAGTCCAATATGGCCACCAGGCAACCATCTTTTAATTCCTTTTGATCATATTATCTCAAGAACAGTTAAAGTGAATGCAGTTGGATGTATATTTATGTAATCTTGTAAAGGATTGGGTCAAATATTTCTGAATAAATATTACCATCATTTATAAAAGTGCAGTACAGTTGGCTTGTATTGAATAAAAATTCATACAGAAGCACCTGTTTCTCAATAATTCTTGCATGTATTTCCTTGATTTTTGCTATATATTTTGATCTTATATTTGCCCTTTGTGATGTTCCTTTTGAGACTGACAGGTTTCAAGCAAGCTGTTGGAATAGTTCCTGATAGCTTAACAATCATGCATTTTCCTCAGACCATCAATTCACTGTGTTTTAACCAGACATAGGTGATATATATTTCTATTGTCATAGAAAATTTTCAACAAATTGGCAAATTGGTTCTTCAAAATTTGACTGGAAGTTGTGAATCTCAGTCCATGATGTCACAGGTCATGCTTGGCAGCTGAGCGTCATGACCCATGGGTCACTTGTTGTACCCTTTGCCTCAAAATTTTATCAGCCATGCCTCACTTCAAATTGTCCCCAGGCATTTTACTCATTAATAACAGTACTATATTATTCCACTAGAACTCAGCTTGCTTAGAGACACATGTACAAGCAGGCAAACTGATCTTGCACCCATTTTTAGCTTAGCTAACTATAAGTCATCTGAGCTTTAGTCGTGGTCCTTTGTCCGTCGGCCATCCTGCCAGCCGTTCTTCCATTAACAGGGCACATTTTAAAACCGTTGGTCCTACGAATCCAAAAATTTGCATACAGTTAAATGTCTCCAAAATCTCCTACCATACCAAAAATTGGATCACTAGGACTTAGTTCCTTCGAGATATTAAGGAAAAACCTCAGTTTTCCATAAAAAAGCCATTGTTACACTTCAAGGCTGCCTAATATCAAAACCACTGATCTGTTTTTTATCATATTAATATTTATATTCTTCCATAAATTTTATTTAAACATACCAAAAATTAGGTCAGTATTGTTTTGAACTTATTGGCCCAAATATAATGCAATTTTTAAAATATCAGGAAATATATTTACTCACTTAACATGAGAATTCCTGAGGCTGGAGACTTTTCAGGGATATAAATTTATTTAATCAAGATTCAATTGTTTACCCAAAATTAGATCTGAATTTTGCAAATTTTTCAAGTTATGAGCATAAATTAAAAATCAATACCTTAAATTTTGTCCAGCTTTGGCAACGGCAAGTTTTTTCCCAGTAAGCACTGTTGATTTAATTTTCTCAGCATATATACATAAGGATTTAATCTTAAAAATCTGAAATTTCAAAGGAATTGATTGCCTTCTAATATTTTAACTTGTATTTTCAGATTTTTTTTAATTACAAATTTATAAAACTTGTTAGTAAAAAAAATGAATCTGATAAAAACTATTAATGGAAAAAGTGGATATGCTAAAAAAATAGGCTTTAATATAAACTTGAATGCAATATTCCCTTGAAAGTGAAATAAAGGTAATAGTCCTTTCTGTCCACTTGCCTGTCCATCTGAAAAATTTTTCATATGCATCACAGTATCTCAAAACTTTTACTGTTTTTCTTCATGACAGTCTTGTCAGAGTATTAGTTTTGCAATCATATATTTAGAACTTTACTATAACCAAGTAGGAGGGCCCCTTTCCTCTTAGCTTCTCTTATGCTTATATATATATGAAAAACATATCAATAGAATATTTTGCATAATTTGCATTTGCCAAAATTTCAAACTTCAGCTGAGTGCCGTGACCCATGGGTCCCTTGTTTTTATCTAGATCAGTGTCACATTTTATCAGTTTTTCCTGAACACATATTTTATATCTATACTATACATCATTACAACAACCATAACTGTCTGAGACATTATGACTATCTACATATGTGAGCAAACACACTAACAGGCAAACAGACAAACCTGGTAGAATACATAACCACCGTCAAATTTGATGTAGGAGGTTTATAAATGCCTGCACTTGGTGCTCTTATAACAGATATGCAAACACTTTGGTTTCCCCATGCTATATATAGAACCAGGAAATCCATGATGTTTGGTAAAAATAGGTTTAATGTCATAGGTCAATTAATCTATTCATTATTGAAACTAATTTGGCATAATGATGACACATCACTTGAGATCAGTCAGTGCACACCTTTTATGTAGTTCCACTGATCTATGTTCTTTTTACAATGTCTTCTCTTAGGGTACAGGTCCAAAATTTAAAAAGAATCACATTGGATCCAAGATATGTGAAATATGTGCTATCTTGCAGATTTGGATATACTCTCCAATAGGGTTTTACATTGAAGGGAACTGTTGGCTGAAAGCGTTTCTTTCCCGAATAAATTTTCATTAATTAATTAATTAATTAATTCATTCATTCATTTATTCATTCATTCATTCATTCATTTATTCATTCATTCACTCCATTCACGTCTTTATGTATCTGTCAGTAAAAGTAGTTAATAAAATGTATATTAAAGCTGTAAGTGTTTATATCAGATAACCAGACAGTTAATCAGCTATGCAGAAGCTTTGATTCAAAGCTAAATGAGTATTTGTGTGTTTTCATTTCTATTCACTGTCATATCTGCATTGATAATTTCATGTGCAAGGAGAAAGAATATATATAGTCACCATTTTTTCCATACAAAACCTTGAGCGCTATCTGTGAACCTTGGACTAGTATCATTACACCAAGAAACTCATTCAAAACTTCATAGTAAAAAGAAACACTACATTCTAACTCATTCATTTTAAAAACTGATGTGTGGAAGCTGTTAACGTGATCAGCACAAAGAAGCTACTCTTGCTTGTGTTTAAAGGTCAGATGTAAAGGAAATTTGGCTCACTGGAGTTTTTGTGAGTATATTTCATGATAATTACTGTTAGCCCAGGTATTCCCTGTGGAACTGTTAGATTGATGATTGTCCCATATTGCTCAAGAAAGTATTAACAGTCAGGTGTAACAGTACTAGATGATGCTGCAGGGCATTCACCTTAGTACACACATACCACCACCAAGGTGAAACTTTCATTGATAAAGAAAGGTAAGTAAACAAGAACTCAGGTGTTACTATACCAGGTGAAGCTAGAGGGCACTCACTTAAGTGCATAAACCTCAGCAAAGGCCAAGCTTGTGTGAGACTTGTCAGGTTGAGTTTAAAAAGTAAAACCTGAGGAGTAAGATTCTTAGATTATACTGGAGGGCAGGCTGACCATGCAGAGGCTTGAAAATTAAGTATGATACCTAAATTATAACTGTGCTTGACCAAATTAGTGTTGATTTAGTAATATGTCAACAGATGCTGTGACCCCAGCATCAGTCCCAGCTGTCTCAGTAATCTTCCTCATACCTAAGTTTGATTGATTCGTATGAACCAACATAATGATGAGATGATTCATCCTAATTTTGTAAATACAGTAGAACCTTTCTTAAAGACCCTGTCTAATAAGACCACCCTTGAGTTAACTGAAAACATTCACATTGATTATAACTAACCTGTCTAATAAGACCATCTGTGAAGTGAGACCACTTTTTGTCAATCCGACGGTTGGTCTTATTACACAGGTTTCACTGTAATACCATACACTAGCAAGTGCCTTATCTGTTATGTTAAAAATGGTACTCATTCACCTGATTCCAGCGAACAATCATAATTCGACCCAAGGTGCTATACAGAGAACTGTAACATATCCATTAGAAGTGTTTTCATGGCATTGGAATTTCTTTATTTTTACCTTCACTGAAGTGTTTCCTGTTTTTGCTGTGTACACAGTTGCTTATTTTTAAAGTCATATGGAACTTGTATTTTTTGTCTAGGTTATAATTTTTAGGTGTCTCCTGTTCAGTTCAGGACAAACAATCCTTGAATGTTGCCTATATTACTGTGCCTGCAAACATCAGTTTTTTTTATCTGGCAAGGGAGTGCTGTCTGTTGACCTCTGTTTAGTTTGGAAAATTGGAATTGAAGTACACACTGGAACATGTAATGCCCAAATTTTTAATGGTAGATCAGATTTTATTTACTGAACATTTTGCTTCTAGAGGTGAATCCTTTAAGCACATTTTATATAAACCAAGTCAGGTTTTTCTCAGGAACAAAATTTTGGAACTATACAACTGCTCAGATATCTGAATAAATGGAAAAGAGAAATTGGGATTACACATATGTTCTTCTTTGTTGATGTCTTGAAATTGTTGTGAAAAAGATATAGTGTGAAAGAATTGGTTGATTGCATCTTGTGACCTCTGATTAAAGGTCAGAGTTCATGGGTCAAGTATCAGTGGTCATGGGTTAAAGATCAAGTTTTTTGTTTTATTCGAATTTTTTTCATTTAAGAAGGTATAATCATCTTAATGATTAGGGATAAAGGGAAAAAGGACAAAATTATTGTTTTCAGTGGAAACAAAGGTTACATTATTTGCAAACAGTTTTTGTAGGGTTTGTTGTTTTTCATTCATTGTTACAAGTGTCATAATACTTCCACCTAACTTGCCATCATTGATAGCATCAGATGTTGTAGGAGGTTTAGGATATCAAAGAGCTCTGATTGTTCAAATCATGATTACAATAGTATCACTGTTTTTGCAGCCAGAAGAACAGTCACCCATTGATATAAAGAGCTGTAATCATTGTATCCCCAGACAAAAGTCAGGATAATATGGTTTCACAGCAGTCCTGCCGCCACCGCAGAAAAATCTTGTGAGCAGGAAACTCAAAAAATATTTCACTGATCTTTTTCACACTTCACATTTGTATAGATATAGGTAAGAGGAAGAAGCCTATTTAAAATGGGGTCATGACCTTTGTTAGGAGAGTGACCTTGGCCTTGAATAGGTCCAGTTTTGCTGAAAATAACACAAATTCTTAAATATCTCAAGAAAGCTTGCATGGACTGGTCCAAAAACCAAGGTAACCAAAGATCTTTGATAGCTTTGTGATATGCCGGAAACTGGTGGCACCACCTATTATCCTTTTCTTGTTTTTATGCCTTTAAATACTCCCATAATTACCACTTGACAGTACTGTGAGCAATTTAAGTCAAAAACTAATGGACAGATTTCTTTCATATTATGAACATATAGAGAGATTGGTTATAGGATGAGGTCTGTTTAAAGTAAGAACCCTATAGGTTCTAGGGTCATGAGGTCAAAGATCAAGGTCACTGGACTCACATCTTTAGAGAAATTGTGGATGGATTTTAAGCCAAACTTTTCATCCCAGATCTTCCATCTTAAACATATAGCCCACTTGCATATAATGGATGATCCATATCAATATTGGGGTTACAAGGTCAAAGGTCAAGGCCACAGGAGCTATCTGTCAAAAAATTAGTTTCTGGATGATAATTCCAGCTGTTTTTGATGTATTGATTTCAAACTTGACTTATATATGTCCCATTAAAAAAGCAAAATCCCAATTGTTTTGGGGTCATGAGGTCAAAGGTCAAGGTCATAGGACACATCTTTAAAAAGATTGATGATGCATTTTAAGCCAATCTTTTCATCTCAGACCTTTTATCTTGCACATATAGTTCACAAGCCAATAGAGGAGGACCCCTATCCATTTTGAGGGGACAAGGTCAAATGTGAAGGTCACGGGAGCCATCTGTCCAAAAATTAGGTTCCAGGATGATAATTCCAGCTTGGATTGATTTATGGATTTCAAACTTGACTTATATTGGCCCATCAATAAAGTAAGACCACCTATTGATTTTGAGGTCATGAGGTCAAAGGTCAAGGTCACAGGACACACATCTTTGAAAAGATTGTTGATGCATTTTAAGCTAAACTTTTCATTTCAGACCTTTTATCTTGCACATATAGTTCACCTGCCAATAGAGTAAGACCCCTATCCATTTTTAGGTCACAAGATCAAAGGTAAAGGTCACAGAAGCCATCTGTCCAAAATTTATTTCCTGTTGATTACTTCAGCTTAGAATGATATATGGGTATCAAACTTGACTTATAAATAGCCCATCAATAAAATAGGATTCCTATTGATTTTGAGGTCATGAGGTCAAAGGTCATGGTCACAGGAGCCATCTGTCCAAAAATTTATTTCCTGATGAAAACTCCAGCTTGGTTTGATATATGGGTTGCAAACTTGACTTATATATGTCCATCCATCTTGGAAAGTTTTGTCATAAACCAGACAGGTGGCGCCACCTACCTTGCCATTTCCGCAAAATAAATCAATGCTCTTTTCTGAGGAGTGATTTGCATTATTAGCCTGAAATTTTGCATATCCATAGATCTTAGACTCCTCCATCTTTTACTTAAGACTGGTGGTGCCATCTGCTATCGTTTTGCCGTGGTGTCCATCTGTACACTTGCTTTTGGTGAAAATTGCTCATATCTCTGGAGTGGTTCAAGGTATTGGTCTTAAATTTGGCATGTCTATCCATCTAGGAAAATTTTCTTGAAAACCAGGCAGGTGGCGCCACCTACCTTCCTGTTTCTGTAAAATAAATTAATGCTCTTTCCTCAAGAGATATTCATTATATTGGCCCCCGTATTTGGTGTAAAATATTGTTTCTCAAGTTGATAGATGGAAGAAACCATAGTCGCTTTCTAAGTGTCAGTATATGCTGCTGAATATGGGGGGCCTATTCTTAAAGGGGGGGGGGGGATTAATTGTCTGGGGATACTATGGCACCTGCAGTGCCAAGAAATATCTAGTTGATATACAAATTTAACGTGCACTATGTTTTTCTCTTCAGATTTATTTTTTGATACAGCCCTGTGATATTCTTTTTAGCTCAGCTGACTATAAGTCATCTGAGCTATAGTCGTGGTCCTTTGTCCGTCGTCCGTCCGTCTGGCCGTCCGGCCGTCCGTCCATTAACAGGGCACGTTTTAAAACCGTTGGACCTACGAATCCAAAATTCTGCATACCATTAGATGTCCCCAAAATCTCCTACCATACCGAAAATTGGGTCATTATAACTTCGTTCCTTCGAGATATTAAGGAAAAACCTCCGTTTTCCATAAAAAAGCAATTTTTACACTTCAAGTCTGCCTGATATCAAAACCACTGATCTGTTTTTGATCATATTTAGTATTCATATTCTTCCATACATTTTCTGTGCACATACCAAAAATTAGGTCAGTATTGGGTATTATTTTGAAGTTATAGGCCCAAATATAATGCAGTTTTTTAAAAATCAGGAAATATATTTGCTCACTTAACATGAGAATTGCTGAAGCTGAAGACTTTTTTTTTCAGGAATATAACTTTATTTAATCAAGATTCAATTTTTTGCCCAAAATTAGATCTGAATTTTGCAAATTTTTCAAGTTATTAGCATAAATAAAAAATTAATACCTTAAATTTTGTCCAACTTTGGCAGTGGCACATTTTTTCCCTGTAAGCGCTGTTGATTTAATTTTCACAGCATATATACATAAGGATTTAATCTTTTAAAATCTGAAATTTCAAAGAAATTGTTTGAAAAGAGTAGCTTTTATTCAAGTTATCATACACCATGTCAAGCGTTGTTTATATCTGGCCCACCTAGTAGTACAGCCTTCACTTGCATTATGTAACCCACCCCAGGCAGCTTGCCTTGACCCAGCTTGGCCACTACTAGCAGGCTTCTCACTCAACCCCCCCCCCCCCCCCCCCCAGCTGGTGCATAAACTAGATGAATGTTATAATTTTCTGTATTTTAATTTATTCTTGGACATGCTACATTTTAGATTTTGTATTGTACCACCAGGGTTACAATGATTAAAGTGCACATTTAATTGTGTCCACAAAGTGATGTATTGCTATGAAAGTATGGATGTTCATCAGATAAGTAATGCTTTACTTCAGAAGAGTAAAACTTCACCAAGTGTGAAATTGACTATTAATTCCAGTTATTAATTATAGCTGAGATTGTAATTAGCATAATGATATTTTTTGTCCCTCATTCAACCAACAGTGTGTATACTTTATTTGAAAAGATGTTTTTATTTTATCAAATTTACTGAATCTTTTTTTATTTTATTTCGGTGAATAAAATTAAGCTTGTCCTGAAAACTCCAATGTGCAAAACTTTTTAATAGGAATTCAAGGAATAATTTTGTAAATGCCATGTTGTGGCATTATTTTCTTTTACATTCAGTTTAAACATTTGATTTAAAAATAATAAAACATATGTGTATGCATAATATGACCCAATGTGAGCTACAATCATGATATATAATGATTGCAACTTAGAATTCTAATATTTAAACTTATTTTTTCACTTTTATATTACAAATTTATAACACTTGTAAATAAAAAAAATGAATCAGATAAAAACTATTAATGAAAAAAGTGGATATGCTAAAAAAATAGGCTTTTATATAGACTTAAATGCATTATTCCTGTGAAAGTGAAATGAAGGTATTAGTCCATTCTGTCCACTTGCCTGTCCATCTGAAAATTTTTCATATGCATCACAGTATCTCAAAACTTTTACTGTTTTTCTTCATGACAGTCTTGTCAGAGTATTAGTTTGCAATCATATATTGAGAACTTTACTATAACCAAGTAGGAGGGCCCTTTCCCCTTAGCTTCTCATATGCTTATATAAATATAAAACATAACAATAGAATATTTTTCATATTTTGCATTTGCAAAAATTTCAAACTTTTGTTGTGACCCATGGGTCCTTTGTTTATATTCTGGATTCTCAACATCATTGTTTGGCTAAAACTGAATAAATACCAGACATGGTGCAAATACTTTGCAAATGTATATGAATATGAATATGAATATGTACTCCATTATAAAATTTCTTGCATTAGAATGGGAATTCAGGTAAAAATGAAAGTATTTGAATACCAGTGCAAATACTTTCAAAATGTATTCATAAATGCATATATTCTATAATATTATTTTAATAATGAGTTCAGTTATATTTTATTAAAAAAAATCATATGATTCTCTTATTATTTTTAATAAAATTATATTGGCACAATATTTGTTATTAAATTTTAATAAATAGTTAAACTCTTTTATTATATTTGCTGCATATAAGTTATATGGCCAAGTCAAAATCTGTGTGACAATAGCACTCCATTTGTTAATAAAATAAATGAAATCAATCCTCTTCCCTGTCTCCAAAAATACTATCAAAATCATACATAAGCTAAACACCAACAACTCATAATAAAGCTTATATTTATTACCACACAAAACCAGCATATGCCTCTTTCCCAAATCATATTTTTTATCATATATAACAGCTGAGCACCGTGACCCATGGGTCCCTTGTTTAAATGAGTATTTTATCGATTTCATAATAATTTAAACTGTTCTTTCATTGACTTAGATATGAACAGCTATCCCATGAATACCAACCAATAATTGGTTTTCCTAATCACCTAATAATTTATGGAAAAATAAACTGAGAAATGGAAATGTTTTGGAGACAGTCACCATGGAATAATGTGTGATTTTAAACAAGACTTTGATAAAGGATATTTTTTTAGCATTTATCAGACAAGGATATGTGTGATTTTCTGCCAGGCTTTAATATTAGAATCTTTATGGCATTAATTAATAATAAAAACTTGCTGGAATGTTTAATTTGCTTTATTTATCATCTTTTCCCAAGCCAAGGATTCCTGTTGAAAATTTGCCGTTAGTTTGAGGACTGTTTGCGGAAGTACTCATTGAGAGAGACTGGGTTTAATATAAGCTATTTCTGCAGCAGCTTATGTCTTTGAGAGGCTGGCTGCCTGGGGTGCTTGGACCCACAGGTGTTCCCAATGACTCAGGAAGCTGCGGCAGTGCTGCTTCATCTGCATCATCAGCCAGGTGCTGGCACTGCATCTGTTGCTTCTTCTGTTCACCAGCCCTCCTGTGCCCTGAACCCAAGCACTGCTCTGCCAAGTACAGAAAAGGGCCACAGACAAAATCCCATATGGACTGTTGTTTATGCAGAAAAATCTCTACAGATGAATCCAACATGGAAAGACACCTTTTTCAAATTTTAGCTTCAATCTCAAATGGACAAAAGTTTCTGTGATGAGAATGGTGTTGGGAGAAATCCATTATGGATTAAGTCCCTTTGGAAGAATTTTCTCTTGGACAAAATTCAGCATGAAAATTTCTTGTTGAATAAGCTCTTACATTTTACGTGGATGCAAATCTGTATAGACAAACTTTAGTTTGAAAAGCCATAGGTGAAAATGAAATCTATTTAACAAAACTTAATATCTTTCAATCTTATTTTGGAAAAATCAGAATAGACATAATGTCACATAAAACATTTGTATATATTAGGACAAAATGCACTTAAATCTAAAAATGGGCCTTTTTAAAAGTCCCTTAGACTAATCTCACATCACCAGATTTTCCTCGGAACAGAAATGGACAAATCACAAAATTACAAAATCAATTTGAGCCATATCCCATTTCACAAAATTCAAAATGAATGCACTTTGCTCCTCTTGACAGACTTCAGCACTGTCAAACTCCTTTTGGAAAAAATTACAAAATGTATAACCTAATATTAGATAAAAATTTCACATTGACAAATCCTTGTGTTCTGAACTACAGCAGGAATGCATCACAATGGAAAAATAAGAATTTTACAATCATAATACTATTTATAGATTTTTAGCTCAGCTGACTATAAGTCATCTGAGCTATAGTCGTGGTCCATTGTCCGTCTGTCAATTTGTCTGTCCGTCCGTCCGTCCGTCCGTCTGTAGATGTGGCACGTTTTGAAACCGTAAGACCTAGGAATCCAAAATTCGGCATAATGTTAGATGTCCCCAAGATCTCCTACCAAGCCGAAAACTGGGTCTTTGCAACTTCGTTCCTTTGAGAAATTAAGGAAAAACCTCAATTTTTTATTAAAAACCTATTTTCACACTTCAGGACTGCCTAATATCAAAACCACTCATCTGTTTTTCCTCATATTTACCATAAATATTTCTCTATATAGTTCCTATGTACATGCCAGAAATTATGTCTGTATTATTTAATTTAAAAAAGTTATGGGCCCAAACATAATGCATTTTGTAAAAAATCAGGAAAGATATTTGATCACTTAACACAAAAAATGTTAAAGCTATCGACCTTTTTTCCAGTAATATAACTTTAATTAATCAAAATTAAATTGTATACCCAAAATTAGATGAAAATCTTTTAAATTTTCTAAAATATTAATAAAAATAAAAAATTGGTACCTTAAATTTTGCCCAACTTTGACCATGGCACGTTTTTTTCCTGTAAGTACTGTGGATTTAATTTTCACAGCATGTTTTTGTTAGCATTTCAGCTGTTAACACCAAAAATTTGAAACCAGTTGATCAAAAACTGTAGATTTTAATAAGTTTTTCAAGCACCATGTAACATATTGTTTACATCAAGCTAGTGTTATGCAGTTTGCAAGAGCTCAGCTCCCCAGCTTCAGCTCTTAGTTCCTTAAATTCGGCATACAGTTAGATGTCTCCAAAATCCCCTACCATGCCAAGAATTTGGTCACTAGGACTTAATACCTTCGAGATATTAATGAAAAACTTAATTTTTCCATTAAAAACCCATTGTTACACTTCAAGACTGCCTAATATCAAAACCACTGATCTGACTTTAATCATAAATAATATACATATTTTTCATTCTCTATGCACATGCCAGAATGATGTCAGTATTGCGTAATTGTTTTAAGTCATGGGCCCAAACATAATGCACTTTGTAAAAAATCAAGAAATATATTTACTCCCTTAACAAGGGCATTGCTGAAGCTAGAGATTTTTTTTTCAGGGATGTGACATTATTTAATCAAGATTCAATTAAATACCCAAAATAAGTTCTGAATTTTTCAAATTTTATAAGTTATTAGTATAAATATAAAATTAGTACCTTAAATTTTGCCCAACTGTGACCATGGCACGTTTGTGTCCTGTGAGCACTGTTGATATAATTTTCATATCATGCACACATTAGGATTTCAGCTTTTTAGTTTAGAAAGCTGAAAGAAATTGGCCAAAAATTGTAGCTTTTATTAATGTTTTTTTTGAGACCCTGTCAGACTTTGGCTCTCTCCAGCCTCTCTTGAGTCACCTGTATGTTGACCTTGTTGACCTTTCATCAAATTATGCACGCTTGAGGCGAGGCATACAGGAATCCAGGCAGCTTATGGCCAGCCACAGTTGATTCAGGTGTCCAACCCAACTCATCTAGTAGTTTTAACCAACAACATAACAATAAACAATAAATTAATAAATTTTTATTGGTTTTTAATAACAAAAAAAAAAAGGAATTTGTTAGTTTATAATAACAGGAAATTAACTTGCAGTTACTGATGATATAAGAATCTTGTATCGATGGGTAGAATGTCACATATTCCAAATAACACCATGCAGTCACCTATGGCATTTTTCAGTTCAATTTTAATGATAAAGAAGTAAATCATATTATTCATTACTAATCATTAGGGATAATATGAAGGAAATTAATGATAGACAAAGATGCAGTTGATAATATTAATCTAGATTCCTACTGTGTCTAGTGTGTACATTGATGTGAAATTAGTCCAAAATGAATTTTTTACAGTTATTTTTTAATATAAATAAAAGCCATAAAACCAGGTACTTATGATCATTATTTAAATGTGTGAATTTTGTATATTCTGGATTCTCAACATCATTGGTTGGTGAAACTGAATAAATACCAGACATGGTGCGAATACTTTGTAATTGTATTTAAATACGAATATGATTATGTACTCCATTATAAAATTTCTTGCATAAAGAATAGGAATTCAGGTAAAAATGAAAGTATATGAATACTCGTGCAAATACTTTCAAAATGTATTCATGAATGCATTCATGAATATATTCTTTAATATTATTTTAATAATCATATCAGTTATATTTCATTTAAAAAAATCATATGATTCTCTTATTATTTTTTATAAAAATTATATTGGGGACAATATTTGTAAATTTTTTTAATAAATAGTTAAACTCTTATATTATATGTTCTGCTTATAAGTTATATGGCCAAGTCAAAATCTGTGTGACAATAGTACTCCATTTGTTAATAAAATAAATGAAATCAATCCTCTTCCCTGTCTCCAAAGGTACTATCAAAATCATACATAAGCTAAACAACAACAACTCATAATACAGCTTATATTTATTACCACACTAAACCAGCATGTGCCTCATTTCTAAATAATATTTTTTTATCATATATAACAGCTGAGCGTCGTGACCCATAGGTCCCTTGTTCTGATTTTATTTTGCCCTGTCATTTACATTCTATACTGTAAAAATTGTGAGAATGTATCCTTGGAATATAAATATTCAATTCCTGAAAGCATAAAATCCCACCCAGTTTGCTCAGTGAGGTGCCAAGATATATATAATTTAAGCTGGCAAAATCATAATGTTTCATGATAAACCTCTTAATAAGTTTAATGCTTTGGTTCATATCATATTAGGCAAACGGTCTGACCCAGGCATTGATCTATGGTTAAATATATCTCTTATCTTAGTTCAACTGAAATCTTATTTGTTTCCTGAGTTCCTGGTTATACTGAAGTGGAGATACGGTCAGTAGATTTTGTTGTTATCAGATTCATGGCTAAACTGTGATTAATATTTCTCCTCCTGATAGAAACATGTCTTTGGTATTTTACATGCATATGTTCATTTGACCATTGTGCATGTTTTGGAAGTATTTTGCACCTCTAAGTTAAGGCCTTCATCCAGACCATGATAAAGTGGTTGCGTTTGTGAGGAGGTCATCTAAGCGAGGTCTTATATAAAGAGGGAAGAAGAATCAGGACCTGTTAAAGTGGTCGTTGTTTTAGGGTGGTCACTAAACTGAGGTGGTGGATAGGAAAGGCCTTACTGTATACTCATATCAGAGGGGATTTGTGTTTTATCCAACATCTGAATAAACAAATTTATTTTGGAAAGGCCAAGCCAGACGTTTCCAGTTCTTGTCTACCGTCAAATGTGCAGGAACAGTAAAGCTGTTGTAACTGTGTTTGTGTGCTGTTGATGAGATCTGGTGAAGATGTGTATAAGACCTTGACTGGGAGCCCCAAGCTGACGTCAGGGCACGAGGCATCATGTGTATATGCATTACTTTTAAACCCAGCTGAGCATATCTACCTGAACTCTGGTGTATTACTGCAGCAGTTCAGCTGGAGGGCCTTGTAAACGAGTGTTCTGCATTCACCCGTCACTAGTTAAATTTATCCTTGGTTTACCTGCTATTGTTTTTATAGGGAACATCAAGTTTACACTGTGATTTCTTATTTTGCTTTTTCCATTCTGCTGTTCTGTTAGAATTTATGTAATCTTTCATATTCATGGCTGACAAATATTAAGTATAATTTATATTTATTATTAACCCTATGCATCAACATACTCATAATGTTTTCCCTTATTTTTCATGTATATTACAAGTACAGCTTGACCACTAATGACCTCCCCGGTTCAGCTACCACCTAAAAAACAAGAACCACTCATTCATTGTCATATTACATATTTATTATGTAGCAATTATCAGTCTTTTTAGGTAGTAGTTTTAGGAGTATTGTTAGGAAAATAACCTAAACTTGTCTGCCTCTTTTAGGCACAATAAGAAAATACCCCAGTACCCTGTCAGGGTAACTTTTTGTTTATAGACATATACTATTATTTCAGCCCTCAACCCCAGCTGATGCTAATACTTCAGTTATTGTTTTACACATGTGACTATCATCTCACAACAGCACACCACTGATATCATTGTGATTATCAGTTTTTCTTGATAACCCAAACATTTACCCTGTCAGTGGAGCTAGAGCACCATTTTAGCTTCGGTCTGCCCTACTGAACTAATTTTCTGGTCATTTGATAATAACTTATTTTTATCTCTGGAATGTATGCCAAACTAATGTTGCAAATGAATGGCAAATGTTACAAAAGGGGACATAATGTACTATGTATGTGTAGTCCAACTCATGTGTAGGACTGCTTGATACTGAATGATTCAGAGCTGCAATAGTTAGCCTGTCCAGTTCCAGTATATCATCACAATAATGCATGTAATCTCAGTTCATTTGTAACATTACTAAATATTCAATGTAAATTACAGTTACAACTTTTGTATTTGTGTTTAACACCAATAAAAGTGCGATTTATATAAAGGTCTGGGGCACCATGTGACACAGCTCATGTGAGTGATACATGCATGTTTTCTGTGTGCCAATAAAATAGGGGTGAACCAGTGAAACAGTTCCTGGTGTTTTAAAGGCCAGTCATGTCTGTTGATGATTCAGTTTACAAGGTCCCATGAGCCATCTAAACATACGCCACACATACTCCATACATCATGTCTTTTTATATGCAGTACATCTATACTGCTGTACTGTCAGCCAGGCACAGTGCCAATATGAGATGAGTCTGTGCCATACAGTCAACTTTGTCATAAACATTCAGATTACAGTCATACTAATATATTATTTAGTAGCCACAGTCAGTAGAGTGGCAATTTTCTTAAAAGCTCTGTAGTAAAGAATATATATGTATATGTGAACATTTTATTGGACAATTGTGATAAAACATTAACCCTTTTCTTATATTTATAGCCACCATTAATAGTATCTGTGTTTGCCAGCACATCAGTATTTTATATTGATTCTTGTCAGAGCCATTAATAATCGTATTGGTCCTCAGCATGCAACATATGAGTATGATAGGATTGTGCCCTGTACCAGAAGGGAAAGAGTGGAATTGCTTCAGTGCCTCATGTTTGTTCTTGCTTGCAGAGCTGACCTTTGAGGCAACCATGAAGACAATTAACCATGACACACATTTTCTTGACTTGCATTCATACATTTCCTGTGTTTTATAGCACACACCAAAGTCTGGTCAAAACCAGGGTGGAGGTATGTGGTCCATACATGCTGTCTTGGAAAAAAGAAGTTTATATCCTCAGTGCACCTTATAATGATTATGATAAATAAATACCACTGGCTGCATTATCACATGAACAACATGAACTGGTGGGCCATTATGGATTGATGAGAGGACTGTTTTGAGTGACTTTCCAGGAACTGTAAGGTATTGGTACTGCTGTAAAAATACCATCAGGCATTCAAGTCTGGCAAAACCTGTAAGTTACAGCACCAGCTGGTCAGTCTGAAAGAGAGGCTGCGACAAATGGAAGTCTAGTTTAAATGCAGGTTAAGTGCTTTTACTGAAGCTCCTCCCTTTTATCTTTCTTTGTTTGACGGGGGAAGCTGGAAAATTCTGCCTCCTGAAGAAACTTAGGGCCTTGTGTTTACCCCTGGCACTCTCCCAACTAGGTTACTGCAGATAGGGAGGTTCATCATTGTTGGGTAGGAGACCACTGACCCGGTGACTCAGTTGCACATATGTAGGCTCTGTAATATATTTATACATCTATCATATTATGTTTATATCATGGTATGTTGGTTAGTTGGTTGGTCAGCTGGTTACTTGGTTGGGTGGTTTGTCTATAACTTTATTTAAGTTATGAACATATTTTGATAAAACAATTTAGGAAGGTTTCGAAAAAACACCAAAGGAACAATACATTAATTTATGGAGGTTGTCTGGATCTCTGTAATATGTTTTTGTTCAAATGATAAAATACCATTGTGAGATAATGCCATGTGTTTACCCCAGCCCTGGGCCACACTCACTCACTGGTATTAGAGGCCTTTGTTCTGGCCCACAGTGCTGACCTCTGATGCAGCCATGGAGCTGGTGAGCCATGACACGCATTCCTCCGAGCCTGCATTGATATACATGTATATCATGTTTAACACAAACAGTCATTGTGTTGTTTATATGTACAGTAGTCATGGACTACTTTTCTAATTGCCTCAGCAAGGAGGGTATGCATCATCCCTGTTTGTGTGTCTGTTTGTTCACCACCAATTTTTGGCACCAAACTCATGCAGCTATGACCGTCAAGTAAACACCGGGACCGCTCCTTCCAGAGGCAACAACTCCAGTCTTGATATTACATACTTTATTCTTCACTGTACAGATCTGAGATGTAAGAGTCCCCTACTAAATCTACCCTACCCCATATATACCCTAACAATCACATGACCACCTACCATATTCTATACAATGCATAGTAAATATTTGCTGTAAACCATAAAATGTCCTGAATGCTAGTACTATGCTTTATTTGGAAACCGGGTGTACAAGGAAGCACTTGGGATGCTGTCTCTTGATGACCATTGTTGGCTTGGTTACCAGCATCTTGATCTGTCACCAGACCTAGGTCATCCCTGTGGAATGCACTTGCCAGCATCCCACTGCCTGTCACACCAAGATTTCCACAGTATAAGAAAATTATTAGTTCTTTATATATATATATATATTTACCCACCTGAATTACTGATTTTTTTGTTAATTCATTACTTTTACATTCACTATAACAGAAAAATAACTGTTTTATTTAATTGGTTTTAATTGAATCTAAATACAGACTTTCTGCATGATGATACAATCATGAACAGAATCTCATGAAATTTTTGGGGCATTTTGGGAGTGGGCTAGTGAAGATTTGAATAATTTTGGTGTGCATCAGGCACATGATCTGGATTCAGGGACATAATTAAGGACTATTCACAAATGTACAGGCACTTATGCACAAATCTGGGATTATGGGTTGCATAAGTGAATGCAAACATGTTTTTGGAAGCATATAACCATAGGAACCCCACATATGGCTGAGGCTTGCATTCTTCAAAATGCAGATTTCTAGTTCACATATGTTTTGCCAAAGGATGTTTAACCCAAGAAGGGCCATTCTAGAATGTCCCACTAAAGACATTAATGACAATAGGCCCTCCTAATAATGGACACTGATGGGATAATGGACTTTGCCTGTAAAAGAACGCAGTCCTGGAATATGACATTTCACCTGATATATATAATATATAGAAGTGCCCGTAGGGAGAGATATTCCTGCCTTTAATCAAGCCCTGTTATAAATATTGTTTGCTTTTGTAAAGACATTTGACAGACTGTGCAAACTGAAGCATCTTACACATGAAATTTTGGTTAAATGAGTTTATTTTCCATGAATTATCATTTAACTGTAGTGTTATATGTTTATTTTTATATTGATTGAATTTTTATTAATGTAAACATGTTCTCTGTCATTGAAGTTTCCATTTGATGGACACTTTCAGTTAACCTTTGCAGCATACACCATGGGGAGTATACTGTAATGAATAAATCAGGACCTCTAGGATGAATCCAGGCCTTCCAGGTTCAAGACAAAACAGGATACTGTAAAAGATAAAAGTGTCAGAAATGTTGAATGAAGATAGAGCACTTGCCAATAAAATGTTGCTACAAATAAACGGTGCCAGGAAATGTTGACATCCATAGTTCTGGGAACCCAGGGACATGTTTGCTCTGTGTTATCACATTTGTTAGATAATGAGTTTGCAGTGACCACATAAAAATACTAAATACCATTCTCATATAAAGACCTGAATTAAAAACAGACTTTTTAATAAGAATTATTAATTTAATCAGCCGTTTATTGTAATTTGAATAACCTCAGGGGTAAAGAAATGTTAAGGTGAGGGGCAACTTAATACTGAAATAACTTTGCAGGAAACTTGAAATATTACCTCCTCAGTAACTATGACGTCAGTGGCTCTTATGTATCAAGGACTACTTGGTGATATCTTATCAAACAGTTATTGGATATTGTGACATTTCCAGTGAAAGTAAAAAAAGCATGAAGAGTCTTATATTTTGTAGGTGAGGAAACATAAATCTTGAAAATCAATAAAGCACAGCTCACAGAAAATGGTTTCCCAGGTTTAAGTATTGATATTCAAGTAGTTGTGACAATTTAACATGTGGTATATTGTTGAGTTGATAACATCCTTCACCAGGCTGAATATGCTCTAAGCCATGTAATTTGCTCCAACATATGGCACTGTCCAAAACATACGTGCTTCAAATCATGCTGTGTGCCATCCACATATTACAAGCCTTTAAATATATTATATGCTCCTAAAACAGCATGGTCCAGCCATATAACATGCTTCACAGCTTATTTTATTCTTCAGATTATGTTTTATTATCAGTAATGTATATTACATGTTCTGAAACGTCTAGCATGGATACAAACATGGCCTCAAGGAAAGGAGAGAGCGAGCTACATTGCTTCTTTATTTGCTAAAATGAACTATCATCCATCATGGTAAAATATGTAGAACAAAGAAAGTGAGAAAGTACAATGTAACAGAAATAATTGAATCAAGTCGAAGGTAAAGAATCAATAATTAAATCTATTTGAAGGCCCTTCACAATTCACAGGCCCAATACATATATAACAAACAAGCTACATACAAACAAATAACATGGACCATTATAAGCCTTCTCCATCAGTTGATAAGGAAGGAGAGCAGCCAGATAAAGGTCAGTATACTATGAGACTTGTATATATTAACTCCAGGCACATGTTTGACAGCTGCTGGGTAAGGTCATATGATAAAGGTCTGCTTCTGTAGCTGCTACCATGCCTGTACCAGTTCCTGATACAGCCACATGACTATGATACACCACTATCTGATATACTGAAGGATATGTATTACATTCTTGTGACCTATATATACATATATTGTATACTGGTATTATTTGTTTTGAAAGCAGAAGTACAAGGGAAAAAGTTTGTGATTTAACAGTTGTGTTAAGTATTACAAAATTATACATATAGCTTTAGGACTTTTGTAATAATTTGTTATCAAATGCAGGAAAATGTGTCTCATGATATAAAAAGAAAACATGTTTGTCTGTAATAATTATTGGACATCAATTAACAGCTCACCAGGTTGTCAGACGATCCAGCCAACATCTCAGTTTTACCACTTGGCTATGATGTCTTTAGGCCCTGTGATACCATGTGGTCATATTATGGCCCTCTGGTGGGCAAACAGAAAACCAACTTGCCAAAAGACTAAAACACATACTCTTGGTTTGCTGATGTGTAGATTCACTTTGCTGCTGGTCCTTTTATATCCTGTGGACACCCAAAGACTGAGTAAAAAAATTATACCCCTGCTTTTGATTTATGCAGGAGTAATTATCATAACTTGATGTTAGTCCCCGTATAGCTCTCACAGAGGTCAGCTTAACTTGCTGAAGACATTGGTCTTATTGGTCTTTATAATATGGTAATCCATGCAATAACCACTTAAAAATTCAGATGTTGAATTAAGGTGGTAATTTTGGTTTCATCCTTTTATAATTTGAGGATTTGGGCATGGTCCAAAAAAAAGTTATTTCGCTCTAAACTTTGCCAATACATGTCCCCCTGCTGCCAAACTCTCTTGTCAGATAAATCACTTACCTCTTTGCTTGGAGTCTTTGGAGTCCTCTCGTGTTGCATATCTCGACTCATGTTGAACCCTGACAGGTTTGTTTATCCCACTTTCTCAAAACCATTCCTGGGGGCTGCCATTTTTATTCATACTAAAACCTGAATGTCACAGGTCACATGTCATTATGGGTACTCTGCTGGTCATTACATTTAGGAGTGTAGTCTGAACCTACATATACCTCCACCAGGATCCTAATCAAACTGTGTTCTACACAGTATTACAGTTCACAAAATCAGTTCACAGGTCAGCTCTAGAACAAAGGTTGCTCTTAATACCAATGAATGGCCTTGATCCTTGGCCAAGATAAAGAAATTGCCCTTTATCACAAAGGCATAGAGGCTTTTAAAATTTAAAACATGAAAGTGGATGTTACTCTAACCCTCCACAAATTTGTTCAAAATTCATTCATAAAACTTTTTTTTAGTAATTTTTGCCAACAGACAAACCAAATAACTGGGGTTAAAATATAATACCTGGTGGGGGTTATAATAATCAGCTAGTAGATTTCCAAGTGTTCAAGCCTGATCCAGGTTATAATATTTAATTACCAGAACTTAATAATCGTAGTGATGTATATGAACAATTATCACTTGTGAAGGTGATATAAATATGTTAGTCTGTTCCCACCTGTGTTGATAGATGGAAGATGATCATGCATTCTCATGCATTATCTACAAACAAGTTTCAAGGTAATTTCATTCCTCAGATATAATGATGTCATGTGTCAGGCATCAACATTAATTCAGGATGTATTTATGCAAATCTCTGTGATGAAATGAGTTAATGAGTGTTACTCATTGTTCTGACTCATCAGAAAAACTGGTTGTGTTTGATTGAAGAATCACAAATGTTAATTAGGACAATAGGAACAGTTTCTCTGTTGTGTTGTGTCTGTTAATGCCTGACACATGATTGAATGAGTAATGATGAACTTTGCATAACCCTATTAACATATTCATGTCGAGGGTATCAGTTCTTTCTGGCCAAACAGAGCTACCTTCTATTAATTCATTGTAATCAGCGATGTCACACAAATGGAGTTTTAATAGAGTATAATAGATATATATCCTTACTGCAAAGTTTAGGCATCAGGTACTGGCGATATTAAAGCACAATACAGCATCTCTGAGCTTAGATACAATGGGCAGTATGTAACTTCTACACATGTAGTTGTTTCCATAATGATTCATTGAATATTGAATGTTAATAGATATTATATAAATTATATATTTGGTCATTAACTTAATATTTACTTTTAAAAGCAACAAATATATATTTTATTTTGTTCCTATCACCATTTATTAATTTATATAATATAAATCATATACATGGTCATTATCTAAATATTTACTTTGAAAAACAACAAATATTTGTTGAAGATATTCTGTTTTGTTCCTATCAACATTTATTCACAAGCATTTATCATCCTAAAATAACACTTGAAATCCTGTAGTCATTGATCCTATAGTAACACTTGAAATCCTATAACCATTCAAGAAAACTTTGAGTTGAGTCAAAACATGTGGTCTTACACACAATGGACTTTTCTTCACTAACCTTAACCAATATAAATGGTTTCTTTTATTCTGACTTTAAAAAGAATTTTGTTCCACAATTAATCATCCACCTTGATTAAGGAGAGCCTTACACTTATACAAGTGAGAAGGGAACTGATAACAGTGTTTACTCAGTATAAAAACTAGAGGAGAGCATGTACTTTAATCAGTCAGGTAGTGACCATAATATAGCACCAGTGAAGAGAGATACTTCCTGTTGGACAGGGATTACTGGCCACCAGCGTAGTTCTTCCATCAAAATCTGATTGTTACAAGTATAAAAATGCTGATGTGTCACATCAAGAAAGCTGTATGCTGTATGTATGTGATCATGAGATGCGTGGATTCATGGCGACTTGGGTGTGACGTTAACGCAAGTATGCACGGCTACCGGGTGTCACATGCATGAATAGGACATTGTCGTGCTTTGCTGAGTTTGAAGTCCCCATGGCAACCTCTCGAAGGATTCTTCTCTGAAATTCAGGCCAGAAATTCTGTGGAGGATCTTATCACTGAGCCTAGGTTCTGGTGCTCAGATACCTCTGAGATACACATCACTAGAGGAGATTCCCCCTGGTCAGCCATGACTCTTAAAAAGATGGTAACCTGTCTTGTTCTTGTATGGTCTGGGACAGTATATTACAATACATGAGATCTTCAATTAGATTTTTTGTTGGTAGTTTTCTGTACAAGTGCCTGTTCATAATGGCATACTTGGTTGATGACCTGTGGCATAATTTAACTACACATGTGAAATTTATGTTTGCCAACTTTGTGTTTTGCAAGCAGGTTTGGAACTTGGGCAGACTGTCATCCCTGGATGTAAACTTTAGCAAGGATCTGATCTTAACTGCACAAGCTGGACTGTGCGTGTACTGGAATCTGAATCTGGACTCACTGTTAACTCCTTAAGCACTGATTTAATTTGTCTATGATCATGGTTGCTGAAAATATAGTTTGCTAGGCTTAATCAGTTGACCCAGAAAATAATATGTTCACCAGACATTTAGCATATGAACAAGATAAGTACAGTTCTGTTGTGGTCTAAGAATATATAAATTATTAAGCCAGTACTGACAGCCTTTAGCTCCAAGGCTTAATCACCGGCTTAGAAAACCTCACTATAGGGTAAAAGAATGGATAATTATTGATCAGAACCTGCCATTGGTACACAAGAATCAGTGATTTAATTGTCCATGCACACATAAACTGTGTAAAGCAAAAACTGTCAGGCCAGAGTGATCCATATTTCACCTTTATAGTGCTCAGTGATAGAAGCCTAACATGTGTAATAAGGCTTTAGCTGAAGAATTATAAAGTAGAATTCCTGCATTATTGTCACCATGTACAATGTAAATGATGCCTTATTAGAGGATTACCATAAAACAGGGTCGAGCCTTCAGGGATGGGAGTGAGTTGGCAAATAAATTTTGTGGTTATATTATAAAAATCAGATTGCTATAGAGGACTGACCACAAGCAGTTCTGCTATGCAGCAAAAAACTGTAGCACTTCCAGTTTATAAATTTCTTAGCATCTATACTGTCAAAATGCACTGTTTAAAGATGCCAGGAGATGAGGTGTTATTGTATGTGCAGACAGGTAGTGCATACACAAACATCCTGGGTAGTTGAAGGTGATTACTGCATACCATGTAAACAGCACACAACTCCTCTCCTATCATATCATGGTCTTGTTGAAGCGGGTAGCCAAGAGCACTCTCCAGTCATACACTTGAAAGGCTGCACAGTTACTTGTGAGTATGTGGTCAGCTCTCAGTGTTCTGAGATGTAAGACACCTAAAACAGGTGTGGCCACTTAATAAGTAAATACTTTATTACCAGGGCCACTTGTGTATAATAACATTCATGCATAAACATGCATATATGCATGTGTAGGCTGTGACAAACAGAATATATTAGAACAATACAGACATGACCAAAAATCACCTGTTAGGCTTTGCTTAAATTTACAGTGTAACACAACATTAATCTCAGAGGGGGGGGGGGGGGGTAGTTTAATTTAGTTCAGGTCAGTTCAGGTCAAACTTGATAGTAAATAAGTAATAGTATATAAAAATGTATTGAAGTGGATAAAGTTGGTTTTCTTTTCAACTTGGGATGATTAAAAAAAGGATAACCACACAAAGAAGGAAAATGTATTATCTTAACTTCTTGATATCTTGCTATCTTTTTCAGATACTAATATTTATATGGGAGGAGGGTGATATCAGTAGATATACATATGGCAGTATGACTAACTGCTCAGCTTATCAGGTAGATGATGACCAGGGTGATTGTCAGGTTGTGTTAATAAGAATCGTTGTCAGGTTCAGGTTGGTTGTTCAGATCATGCCTGGTACAGGGGGCAACTTGCTGTAGAGGATTTGTCTGCATCACCGCACTAATTAACATCAGCATGGTTCATTATTCTGCATCATGAACGGTTGATTAATCACATACAGTTTTGTCAATATTCTGTTACTGAATCATGGGGGAATGCATGTGGCAAAATAAAGGAAAAATGTGTCAAGAGAAGACATTTTGTCAGTATATCATTAGACATGGGTATGCAGTACTCAGAAGGATGAATATTCATAGGAATTTTATCACCTTACATGAATATTCGTAAGAATATTATATGTTATGTATATTCTTTTGATAATTGTGGTATGAATATCATTAAAATATCATACCATGTGAAGTCATCATTGGGAATAAATTAATCAGTTTAACTTAAAGAGTATATAAATATAATTTACCTCAAGACATGTGATCCTTGTGCAGCAGAGCTTTATTTATCTTATATATTATCTTCCATCATGTGGGTATGGTTTTGACTGTAATGAAAGGAGTCTCGAACCTGCACCACAGTTGCATAAATGGAAGAGCTGGTTTTAACCACTGATGTGATTAAAAGATACATGGATATATTTCAGTATATTATTATTTTTTGGATATAAACAGGTTTTTATCTTTTTGATATAAACAGGTTTTTACAGGTTTTTCTGTGATGCATAGGGATTCTTTAGATCAGACATTAACAGTGTTTTTATTTGTAACTTAAAAAATGTTCTGTCACTGCCTCTAAAATAATCACTTTAATTTCATATTTTTTTTGGTATTTAGTTCTTTTTTTGGGAGGTAACTGCCTCCATTTTATAATGCTAGCTTTACTCTAAGTATATGTACATCTGCAGAATTCCTTTTCAGTTTCGGACTACATGACAGGTCAGTATCACATGCTTCCCCTCATTTTATATGGATCCGGTGTTAACCAGGCCCGGTAACTATGGCACCTGTGGGCCCTGGATGTGTAATCCTCCCCATTACTGGGTCACATCACTGAGGAACCCCTGAAAGGCACACTCATTTGTGAATGAAACACGGTTGTTGGGCACAGCCTTCCCATTAAGCCTGCAGAGAGCTCACCCTTTGTAGGGGCCGACTGTGAAATTCTCTCTGCCTCAGCTGAGATTTGAACTCAAGATCTCCCAGCTCAGAGTCCTGTGCGCTACCCCTGAGCCACAGAAGCCAGTTTAATTTCACAGTTTCTAGCTGGCAGCACACCTTAACTACAATGTTTCATCTCTAAGTGTAAGCAATTGTAGTGATAATTATATCCATTCAAATTTTTCTCAGTTTGAATGTGATGTTGTCACTGTAGATTTTACTTGATTGAATTTAGTATATTCAATAGGATGATCTTAAGTATTAAGACTTTATATGGTCACATTTACAGATCCTCTCTCTCAGATTTGTGTGGTCAACTTTCAGATGGATGGTCAAAAATAGAGTTTTACAGTATATGTTCATATTTCACAATTCTCTGTCAATGTACTGTTCTTGTTTAAACATCAGTCATGCTTCGTTACATCACAATCAAAACCCATGAAACACCAGCTGAATGGGGATAACAATGTCAAATGGTATCCGATTATTGAGAGGGTGGAGAAAAGTGCAAATAAATTACCTCTTGACATTGGCACAACAATCAGAACTGATTGGTCATTATGTTTTCTGCATGAGTCAGGGCAGAACAGAAAACTTGGCACGACACAAGTAGTGACATGTTCATGTAGTGAAAGTGGTACTGGCTTCATGGGAAACAGGTCAGGGGTCAAATATGTATTCTGGTGATGTTGCTGCTGGCTTCACATGTGAAACATGCCAGTCTGGCTGGTAGATGTGTTATGACATACATGTATCATATTTAAAAAGACTACCGGTGTATGTGCTTGGAGATACCTGAAGCATGAACTCACTGAAGCATTTATACATGTGAGAGGACAGAAGTAACAGTTATACAGTGATCAGTTAGTCGTGATGTGTGTTCTGCTGACCTTTCAATTGTGAACAGTTTCCAGAGCAATTCATCAAGTATGGGCTACATTTGCATTCTGGTGAGAGCAGTTTTGTCATTTGTGTCATCTTCTTCTTCCAGATTTGACTAATTTTGTTATCAGATTCAATTTCCCATGAGCCAGCAAACTGCAATGTCAGTGAAAGGTTGTAAGGTTTTGCATCTGTAGGAATATATACTATGGTATTTATTGATATACTTAATGATCATGTTTCAGATGTGAATTTATGTGGCCTTTCTGACAGATGACTATTTGTTTAATGATTTTAATCATAGATTTACAAGAGCCGAGGCATCTGTCCATTCACCATTTATCCTTCAATTATTATGAAAATCATATGTCATATTTGTGACTTTCAATCAAAGTTAAAGTAATTGCCAGTGTAAAAGCATTAATTAGTTATTACCATGAATAAAATAAAGATAGGGCATGGAGTTATGGTTAATTAATATATTAATCACACTATTTGACACCTGTGAAGAACGAGGAAGGGTCAACAAATGATATTAGTTATAATTTTGATATTTACAGAATACCCTAAAAATAACTAATTATTCTGCTTGGTACCAAGTGAACCAACTGCAAATCCTATTTGTGTGGGAATAGGTTAATAAACCAACTAAAATGAACTAATTACTGTATGAACTATTTGTAATTGTTTAAGAGTAAACCACTAACTTGTCCCAGTTGAATTGCATAATATCATTATCATATGATAACATGGGAGCAGAGGTATTGTTCAGATGCAGGTACAGGGATAATGATAATCAAGTAGTTCTAAGGTAATTAAATCAGGTTTTGCAATCTTAATACACAGAATTATTTTCACTTTCACATTTTGGATATGTCATGTGATCAGTCATGTGATCACTTCAGAGTTGAGAGGTGTGGGGATGGGGACGGGATGTACATGCTGCCAAATGAATGTAATAAATATGACTAGAAGTCCTAATACATAATACCAGCATGGCTTTTGCATATGAGTTAAGATTGTACTGAGTGACCTTTAGTAGCAGATATTCTGGTCGAAGGAGCAGTTACTGTAAACATCATCAGAGGTTTGTGAGTTTTGTAATTTTTAAAAACACTAATTGTGGATGGTAGTTTTTGTTTATACATACCGGCGTTGTGTTCTGGGTAGCAGGTACAATGCTTATTTATATGCACTATATGCTCACTTACCAGGCACTTATATTTATAAACAAGCTCTTTTGTTTGACAAGATTTGTTTACTTGAACAGTCATTATGCACAAGAGTACTACAATCACAACAGGTTTCATTAAGTGCAAATCTGTAGTGTTACCACATTTTCTTTAACACCAGTGCTTGTTACTACTGTAACTAGTGTCAGGACGGATGATCTTTTTTAATCGATGATCCATCTTGCATCACCATAATTGATTACCGAGTTTTTCACAAATGTTAGGCTTTATAATGATGGAAGGTATGCTTTCATAAAATTTATGCGAACAAACTTTCAAACTATCTGTGTGTACTAATAGATTCACCCCTAGGTTGACTACCGGTATATACACTTTTAGGCTATAGAGTTATTAGATATATTGGCCAATATTACATCTATATATCAAATGAGAGGATGTTCAGGTCACTATTTTATCAGATATTTCATACTCCTAGTGGTTAACCAATTTTTACTGATGACTGGTCATGAAATTACAGCTGTTTCCCAACATTTCTCAAAAGCGACTAATAATCTATCATCGGTAGCATGAAAGCAAATTTTAACCATCAGGGAGGGATTCATTTGAAAATTTTCTAAATTATACACATTCACAAATATATATTCACAGAATCAACATTATATATACATACATTACTGAACTTTTTTCAGGATGCTTTGCTAGCTGCATCCTAGTATGGCAAGTGACAGATCATTCATGTGGTCAGTCAGGCCCAGCCTAAACACTGGCTGGTACAGATTCCTCTAAATCCCTGTGGAAGCAGGATTTCCAGCCCGGTTGAACTGGTGGGCTTTAAATGTCAGACAATCACGTGCTGTGTTTGCTGATATTGGACTGCTGGGATATGAAAGCACGCTACACACAGGACTTGTGCTTGTAATGCCTCTCAATATGTCTGGTACATTCACTGGTTGTGACACAGCCCGATCAGTGTACTACTATACATGGCATAGATGGTTTGATCTCAAAGACTTAAAGAATTACAGATCCAAAGAACTGACCTCTTGTGTGTAGTATTAAGGGAGAAGTGGATCATCTGTATTGAATATAACATATTTCTGTGAAATGTATAATGTGTATTGACATAACAGCCCCTAGATAAAAAAAAATAACTTATTTTCTAGAAAGCTTTATCTCTGATTCACAGGTAAACATGAAGATAAGATCTCTGACCTCAGTATGCATATCTAAAAAAGAATGTTGATGCTCAGAAAGCAGCAAAGAAAAGATTTTCCCAGGGAAACATTAAGGTACATCCCTGATGTTCATGAGACTAAAAAAAAAATGCTGCTGATGAGATACTGAAGAAGTTAGTTCTCCTCTCAGGAGACAAAAATGTCTCTCCTGCTCAGGAGACACTAAAGAAAAGATTGCTAATGCTCAGGAGACATTAAAAAATAGTTTTGATGCCCAAGAAACATTTAAGAAATGATCCCTGGTGTTCAGGAGACATTAAAAAGGATCCTTAATGCTCAGCAGACATCAGAGAAAGGGTCCTGATGCTCAAAAGATTATAGACATGATTCCAGTTATTCAGGGTAAACTATAAAAAATATTCCTTATGATCAGATTACATTAATAAATGTTCCGAGATGCCCAGGAGACATTAATAAAGAATCCAGTGTTCTGAAGATATTAAAAAAAAAAACATAATAGGGGAGAGGGGAGAGGATATTTAGAAAAGATCCCTGGTTAGTAGTAGACATGTTATATCATTCACTTGACCTTTGTTTATGACCTTGTGGTGAATTTGTTGTTCCAGGATCAGTGCACATTACAGTTACAAATAAACAAGGACTTCACTTCCTTTTATTACACAAAGCAACTTTTGTTATGCTGAAGATAAAATAGGCCTTTGTTTTTGCGGTAAAGTTTAAACCTTTTCTCATTTATTGGAATATTAAGTATGTGGTTCTATGTTTAATAATAGATAAAGGGAACCCATCGGAAATTTTCTATATTACTTTCATTTGTCTTATCATATCCCTGCTTGTAATCCCTTTCATATTATCAGAGGAAATTTTGTATGTATGCTTTAAAAAGTTTGATTAATTCAAGAGTATTTACAACATTTACTAAATTAATTGATCTTATGCAGTGTCCCTTTCCTTCTAACTGAAAGTGAAATCAGAAGCTGGTTTAGGCTGTTCATGTGTCAGAATTGTTCAGTACAGCAGTATCCCACTGATTGATGGAATTTCTTTTTCATATAATTTATTGTTAGTAATATCCAAGTACTGTTTATGATTATTTACTTTTTTAGTTTCTTTGTAATTGTATCCGCCAAAACAGAGTTTTGCGGATACTATGTTTTCAGCCCCCCATCGCCGCCGCCGCCACCGCCGCGTAGGTGTCCGGAGAACTCCTCCGTAACCGCTGGGCGGAATTTTACGAAACCCGGGATTATGTTCAGGTCACATGTGAACTGCTGCGCCCCGATTTTGTTTTGACCTCTGACCTTTCCTCTGCGTTCTGCGTCCGTTTGTGCGTCTGTTTCCACACATAAACCCACATATCTCGGGAACCGTTTGACCGATCAGGAAAATTTTTTTGCACAATTGTAGCCCTTGGAGAGCTTTATAACATACACAAAAAATGGTGGCACCACCTGCAACCATGTTTGCACAGTGTCCATCTGTTCGTCTGCCTTGGGGTAAAATCACTCATATCTCTGCAGTGACTTGACTGATTCACCTGAAATTTGGCATGCATATACATCCTGGATAGCTTTTCTGATTTTTTGACAGGTGGCGCCACCTACATTCATGTTTACACTGCAGACATCCAAGCTCATATCTCTGGAACCGTTTGACCGATCAGGAAAATTTTTTTGCACAAATGTAGCCCTTGGAGAGCTTTATAACATACACAAAAATGGTGGCACCACCTGCAACCATGTTTGCACAGTGTCATCTGTTCGTCTGCCTTGGGGTAAAATCACTCATATCTCTGCAGTGACTTGACTGATTCACCTGAAATTTGGCATGCATATACATCCTGGATAGCTTTTCTGATTTTATGACAGGTGGCGCCACCTACATTCACGTTTACACTGCAGACATCCAAGCTCATATCTTTGGAACCATTTTACCGATCAGAAAAATTTTTTTGCACAAATGTAGCCCTTGGAGAGCTGTATAACATACACAAAAAATGGTGGCGCCACCTGCAACCATGTTTGCACAGTGTCCATCTGTTCGTCTGCCTTGGGTTAAAATCACTCATATCTCTGCAGTGACTTGACTAATTCACCTGAAATTCAGCATGCGTATACATCCTGGATAGCTTTTCTGATTTTATGACAGGTGGCGCCACCTACATTCACGTTTACGCTGCAGACATCCAAGCTCATATCTCGGGAACTGTTTGACCGATTGGGCCAAAATTTTTCATGTGTATGGATCTCACATAGCTCTTTATCATACGCAAAACTGGTGGCGCCACCTGCAGCCATTTTTGCACAGCTCCTGTCTGTTTGTCTGCCATGGGATAAAATCACTCATATCTCGGCAGTGGTTTGACATATCTGCCTAAAATTTTGCAGGTTTATACATCCCCGACAGCTCTCTTGATTTTATGACAGGTGGCGCCACCTGCATTCTAGTTTATGCAGCAGACATCCAAGCTCATATCTTGGGAACCGTTTGACCGATTGGGCCAAAGTTTTGCATGTGTATAGTTCTCACATAGCTCTTTATCATACGCAAAAATGGTGGCATCACCTGCAACCATTTTTGCTCAGCGTCCATCTGTTTGTCTGCCACGGGCTAAAATCACTCATATACATGTAGTGGTTTAACTTATCTGGCTTAAATTTTGCATATGTATACAACTTGGACGGCTTTCTGGATTTTGTGGTGGGGGGGGGGGGGGGGCAACCTACATACACAATTTGGCTGCAGACATCCATGCTAATATGCAACACTTCACTCTATTTCCCCTTGCCACTCAATCCATGCCTCACTTCACCCGTTCCACTCTGATTTAGGCGGATACACGTAGTCGCTTGTTGACTACCCGTATTCTAGTTCATCTTATCTTTAGGTAAATTTCTTCCCCATAATTTATGGAAAATAGCATGGTAAAAGATTCACTCACATTACTACTTTGTAACAGGTATGCTGTATTTCCAATTACCAGTACCATTTGTATTCATATTGAGCTTTAATAATATAACAGGTGATATAATATTTTTATAAACTGATGTCAGCACCAAACACTGAACGCAGAGTGAAGTTTAATTGTTTAATTAAAAATACATAAAGAATGCCTAAGTCTGTACACCCAGTGACATCGCAATACAAGGTACATAATCACCGTATATAACATCACTTAATCTCTCCTAATTAACCTGAAATTACGCCCACACTGGGAATAGACTGACTGGCCATCGTTGGCTGGAGAGCCAACAGATGGCGCTACCTGCTAAGGGGTTTGGGCTGACGCTAGTTTTTATAAACTGATGTCAGCACCAAACACTGAACGCAGAGTGAAGTTTAATTGTTTAATTAAAAATACATAAAGAATGCCTGGGTAGAGAGAACATATATAAATAACCTTAAACATGATTAAAAAGGGTTTCACAGTAATCAAAAGGTGTTTGAGCATGTACATAGTGTTCGTAAAACACATCCCTTGTTGTCCATCGCCCAAGTTTCAAAACAATGTCTGGGTCTGTACCGACTTCGATGGCTGATGTGGCACCTGTAGGCCTGAACGATTTCGCAGAAAATCCCTTGGAGGCCAACCCAGCTTTGTTAATACAATCATCAAGAATACTTGCTATTGTGGATGACGATATAGCTTTGTAAGGTGCAGTCAACGACAGGAAAACGGGACGCGTGTCCATCGGACGAATATCCTCAGTGCGTTGTATGTAACATTTAACAGCAGCAACAGGGTCTAGTTTTGAATCAGCGTGCGGCGGTAAAGTCTCCTCAAAACCACTCCGTGAGGTATCATTCTTCGAACCAAATATGCGTATAACGGCCGCTCCATTAGGGAGAAAGGTAATTTGATCCGTGCTGAATACTATCGGTACGATTTGTCCGCTCTTTGGATCGTAAACCTTTGCTTTCGGGGCAATGTCAGAGGGTCTGAGCATAATTGATAGAGCAAGGAGAGCCACTGTTTTTAGCCTAAGATCTTTAATTGTGAGATCCTCATTTTTAGGCCAGCTCTTGAACAAGTTCATAAACGGCTGAATAGGCATCACCATTGAGCGCGTTCGTGGTGCTGAAGTGCCACCTTTCGTAAGTGCTTTCACCATATTTGAAAGTGCCTTTGTATGCATCAAGTTCGCTCTGCCTAAGGCGTTGTATAAGTTTGAAATTGCTGCTGTCGCGGATTTTATGACCGAAGCAGGTTTAACGGTCTCATCAGCTAAAGAACACAAAAAATCAGCGATGACAGCTGCAGTGTCAGGAGGAAATAATAAACAACGTTTATCACAGAAATGTCTGAGTTTCGGAGCAATCCGTTGTACAGTTTTAGGGTGGAATCTGCCCAGGCAAATTTCATTTGGGCAGTTGCTCTGGGGGACCAGCCCTCCCTAGTTAAACGTTTTTCCCAGAAACTCTCCAGGCATATATTCGCCAGCGTCGATTTTTCCACGGTTCTGGTCGGGCACCCCTGAACCTCATCGCTCTGGCACTGTTCGGTATCTTTAATGGCGGAGCAACGGCCATGTTCTGTAAAGTTTTGTACCAGAACTGACTGGGCCACCTCGGTGCAATGATTGTTGCTTCTGCTCTCTGATCGCGTATGACCGATAGCACCTGGGGAATTAACCTGAAGGGAGCGTTTACAAAGTTCATCTCCTCTCCCCAATTTTGTTGTGACAGAGCATCTATGCCCTCTGTCTGAGGCTCCCAGTAGCGCGAATTGAACCTTGGCAGCTGAGTGTTTGTCACACTTGCAAACCTGTCGACGGTATGCGGGCCGAAAAGACGGTCTATAAGTTCGAACAATTTTGGATGCAGCTGCCAATTGTAAATGTCCACTATTCTTGATAACCTGTCGGCTTCCTGATTTGCTGATCCCTTTATATGAGCAGCCTGTATATGTATGTTCCGGTCGTGACTGAGTCGCCAGATCGCGGCTGCAATATTTGTCAAGTCTTTGCACGGGCCCCCTTTGTTGACTATATACGCAAGGGCCGTAACATTGTCCGTGAGGATTTGAATGGATTTGTCCTGTATAATATCTTCGAACGTTTGCAGACCCATGAGAATTGCCATCAGTTCTCGATAATTGGATGACTGGTGAGCCATGCGATGAGTCCATTGTCCGGATGCATGCCTCTCTCCTAAGGTGGCTCCCCAAGCCAGATGGGAGGCATCGGTTACGAGTTGCATCTGTACGGGTCGTACTTGTACAGGACAGACGTTCCATTCTGAGACGTAACTCAGCCACCACTGCAGCTCCTGTTGAACCTCTTGACCGAGATACAGCAGGGATTCCCAAGTCTCTCTCTGACGTAGTAGACGGTATGTGCCCCTGAGCAGCAGCTTTGCAGGCATGATCACTTGTGCCATTGCAACACACTGGCCTGCAATGGATGCAAGCCGTCTGGCGGTAACTGAAGGGGCTGATAATACTTGGCGGATTGAGCGACGAAGCTTGCGAATTCTCTCCCCCGTGATTGATATGTCTGGGAAACCTGATTTCCCATGTGACCTGATTATGTTCCCCAAGTATTTCACCTCTTTCCTTGGCATAAGCGACGATTTTTCGAAATTTACTGTCCATCCTAACTCTGATAATGTTTGAATCAGTTGATCTAAATTGTCTGTGAAACAGGCAGGTCTGCTCATAAGAATAAAATCATCAACAAATAATACAATTCTTAAACCCAATGACCTCAGATATGCTACTACAGGTCTCAAAATTTTACAAAAATAATACGGACTCAAAGCTAACCCGAAAGGCAATTTCTTATATCTATAATACTTTCCTTTCCATCGAAATCCCAGCAAGTCACGATGCTCCTGCTTCACAGGTACATGCAGGAACCCATCTTTTAAATCAACTGTCGCTAAATCATCATCTCTCTGTATTAATGATTTTACAGTACGTATGTCTTCGTAAGCACATTTTGGTGTATTACAAGCTTGGTTAAGAAACCGCAAGTCTATGACCAGACGAAACTTATTCTGTTTCTTAGGAACAATGTTAATCGGGCTAACACACTTTGGCTTGTGAGAACACAGCTCAATTGCATCTAGTAATAACAAACGACTAATTTCTTTATCTAAAAATTTGCACTGAGCAACTGAAAACAGAGGATTCTGCAAATGAAAACTGCACTGATCTTTTGATAATTCAATAGGTACACCATGCCTTACCCAATTGATAATATTATCTGAAGCACCAATACGTTCCCATGCACCAGGGACTAATACCATGTTACAATGACAAACCGTATTAAATGTAGTAAATCAACATGTACAATTATATGTTCAAGTCTCAGCTATCAGCTGACATATCAGTCAAGGAACCTCTCAATGTAATTGTTCAAAGCACAAACAGTATGACATGTTAATATATAGATTCCCATGTGAGTATCTAATCAATTGTAACAACATGGAACATAATAACCAGCTGGTTTATAACAAAAAGGTCAAATGTTGATTCAGGATCCACGTATGATCCGGCAGGATCTATTCTCTTTTGGGGGCGCTAGGCTCACCCCATAACTTACACTGAAGGGCATTATTCTGGCCCTCACGCATTCTGATCATTTACGTTTTGGCCTCCTGATTGAGGTTTCCTGTAGAACTGCCGATTAGCAGTGGCATGTGTGTAATAATCCTGATTAGAGCGGTCCCTGTAGAATCCGCCTCTCTGGCCTCTGCTATAGCGACCCCGGCCTCTGGTCCCAGTCTGATACTGTGTGGCGCTGGCTGCAGCAATAGTGGCAGCACTGTTGAGATTGTCTAGGGTCTCTGCAGTGAAGAGAGAAGTGTTCTTTTGGATGTTTCTAAACAATTTTGTAGTTGTAGCATCAAATTGTCCCTGGACTACAAGACTAGCCAGCTCATCTTGCAGATATTTTAACAGCGCATATTGTACTGTAAAGATTTTCATCAGTTCAACTTCAGTAAGGCTGTCTGTATGACCAAACAGAGAAATCAGCAATCTTAATGTTGTTTCCGCATATTTTGCACTGTTAGTCGCTATGGCGTGAGCGGTGCGTGTCTCTTTAGTTATGCCTTGCGTTCCCTTGGGCAAATACAGTCAGGCGGTAAATGGACTCTCTGAACAGAATCAGCGATAGACTTATATTCAGACTGGACGTCTTCATTGACTGGAGCTGTAAAAACACTGTGTTTAGGTCTCACCTCAGTCTGTTGATCTCCAGCAGCAGGACAGTCGGAAGGACTGGTCAAGGTACTGGGTGCGTCAGGCATCTGACGGTGATCGTGGGCGATATTAGCCCCATTTACGGTCTCTTGGGTAGCACTGATTTGCTTGACATCCGGTGATTTAAATTTGTCAGTCAATATACTTAGCTTTGCAAGTATACCTGCGTTTGTTTCTTCTATTTTCTGTAGCCTGGCATCATTGTCATGCCTGAATTGCTCAAATTCCGTTCGGTCTATCTTGCTCATGGTCAGTTGATTGGAAAAAGCCGTGTTCCCGCGATGAACACTGGGAATAGACTGACTGGCCATCGTTGGCTGGAGAGCCAACAGATGGCGCTACCTGCTAAGGGGTTTGGGCTGACGCTAGTCATCATAACTAATATATACTCCTTTGATTGTGGCATTGATAAAGCAACTTCTGAGGGACTTCATTGTATCCTTTAAGTGAGAGTTTCATTATTATTGTAAATTGTTATATTCACATATTTACTGAATACTTGGTCACAAAATTAAAGGTTTGCCTATAGAAACATTTCAAGTGGTCAATTTATCATTTTTCCATGGGAAAGTATTAATAGGAATGTACAAAGGTAAATTTGATACTTGTCAGGCAAGCATAAGAATGATTTAAATATTGCTTAAGGGCAGTATTAAAAATATTGTCATATATATATGAAATGCCTTCAAAACTCATTGATATATCATGATATATATTTTTCATAACATTGCTAAGTTCTGTCAGGTATATCAACCAATCGGCTAGTCTGTTGATTGAATTGAATAAGAAAAGTTTTTCTCAGTTTGGCGAAGGCAATAATCCGACAGCCCTTTTAGCAATAAACCTGTTGCTTGAGAGGAGTTTCCATCTCTGCTATTACTGTAGCCTCTCAGAGGTAATAAATCTACTACAGGTAAAAATATACCTGCTTTATTACAGCCCATCGAGAGTTGTCAAAGTAGCCGCGATATTGATAATAGGACCCTTTTGAATAATGATACTCGAGCGAGGTATTACTGGTACTCTGTGGATTAGAACTTGTGGATTCAAACACTGTTGGGCTAGATTTTGTATCTTAGTATTGATGATTTACATGTATTATTCAGGAGTTGCTATGATAATGTAAATAACCATGAAAAGTTTGAGGATTTTTTACCCTGGTAATTCATTCAAAAACCAATAGAAATAGGTCTTAATTGTTTTCAAGAATGTGCTTCCTAAAAATTATTATACTTTTGTGTGATATGCAAATGGACAAACAAACCAGAATCAAACAAACAGTGGTGAGAACATAACCTCCTTGGGAGAAGTAACAAACAAACAGACACAGTTGTAAACTGTTCCTTGGCAGAAGTAATGAAACAAGCAGTACCCACAGTAGAGATTGAAGCTTTACCTTATCAATAACATATCTTAGGAGAACTGTCTTGCTGACCAGTCACTAGTAACATAAATTAACATTAACATGAGGTTATTTATAGCATCGATTTAAGTATAAATACCTGCCAGCTGTAGGCATATACTGCAGGTGCTCTCCGGACATTTGTCTGATGCTGTCGTTAGACTACAGATGTTCAGTGTATGGATTATAAACATCACTGTTTGTATAGATGCTGCATTGTTTTGTCTTACAGTGAACAATGGGGCCACCAAAGTTTTCTTTACTGTGCTTTCCATTCTGTCAACTTTGGCTTATTGTCCCATTATAAATGATGCCATTTTAGTATTACTGTATGCTGTTATTGTTAAACTGTCTGTTTTGGAAATGGGATGTGCTATTTTGTTTATAGTAGGCATCTTTGTTTGAAGGATGTGGGAATATTAGCAAATGAAATAGATCTTATTTTGAATCATTTGATGTGAAGTCAAAGGGTTTGACCCCATGTCAGAGGGTAAGACCTGATGTCAGAGGGCAGTAGTTCAGCATACATACCTACTTCCTGTTGTTTATATCAAAATGCTGGTTATACCAGGCTGGTCTTTGGGATATTCAAGGTGGTGATCTTTGTGAGGTATCCTTAAACAATGGTTCTGCAGGTTGTATGCCATTATATGTCTGTCATTATTTGTATTTCTACTGTGGTCAGTCTCAGGGAGATGTTTTTTTTTACCCCAAGACTGTAACATTGCAGAGCTATTCTGGCATAGATCTTTCTCTTTTAATTGTAAAGGTGATCTGTTAAAGAAGTAGCCTGTAACAGTACTTTATCAGCAGCCTTTTCCATAATGCTTGTTTATTAGTTGCTGGATATAGCTAGATCAAGAGAAGCTGATGTATTTTACAGGACCAGAGTTGTTGTTAAAGTTAAATGATGGTCTGATAGTGGAGGTAGCTAGTAACAGTAGTTGTATGAAACAGGTTTAAAAAATCTATTGCTATTATTTGACACTGAGTGAAGCAAGACATGGGCTGCAGGAAAAGAGAAGGTGATATCTGGCATGGGACCAGATCTGTTATGAAAGAAATTGCCAGGTTAGAGGGATGGCCTTTAACTATTGCTCTGTATTGTATATCATAGTATATAAAACAGATATTACACTTGATTTTACAACTGTTACAGGGTAGTTGACAGCTGGTACTTGGGAGGGAGTTATCTGCCACAGGACCAGACTTTTTGTCAAGATTTAACAATGGTCATATAGGAAAGATGGCCTTTAACCAGAGTTCTGTATTATATATTCTATATATTAACCATGGCAATGTTTTACGACTGTTACAGGATATGGGACGGCTGGAGCAGGAGAGAAAGAAGGTGCTCCAGGCGCTGCGGTACCTTCAAGATGTGGTGGACAAACAGATGTTACAGATGCTGCCAGGATCAGCAACCATCGTCTTGGAAACCGTGATGGAGATGCATCAGCTGCTAGCTAATTTCTTCCTTAATCATGACAGGTTGGTTACCATGGATACCAGACTGATTATAATGTTCCAGCAGAGTTCTGTAACCAATATTGGTAATACTAGAAATGTCTGTACTCAGGTGTTGCACCATTATGATTAACTTGTAGGAATTTTTATATTTATAAATGAAGGCAAATATTTTCTTATTATATGGACTACAACCACATTTCTGTAATAATGACTTATTACATATTAAGGTGGTAAATTTTTAATATACTACACTCTAAGTTTGATTATTTTCACTTAATTCTCTACCTTAATTCTATACCTTAATTCTATACTTAATTCTATACCTCTTCAAGTATAGTGTTAGCAGAAAAATTTAATGGTATGGGCTGATTCTGGGAAAGGAGGCTGTTTTCTGGATGAAAGGTTAACACTTTCCAAAGGGAGAGGATTAGGATTTATAATTTGGAAACAAACATGTGGCAAACAAGATTATTTCTCTCAATAAGGGAGTGGCTTAAACCCTCTTTTAAAACTCATTCCGTGTGCCCCCTCATCATTTTTTGGTCTGCCCCTGACCAGTAAGGTTTTTCCAAAGTAGCTCATGAAAACAATATTCATTTTAATAAAAACATTCATAGTTCTGTTCATAAAAGGTTTCAAAATGACTATAGTCAGTTTGTGTTTGTAGTTCTGTGTTGATGTCAACGTACAATAAGGTATACCAAAGCCTGGCTAACCTGATCAAATGGGCAGACTACATCCTCCTACACGGAGAGAAGGCGCTCAACTGTGAGTCTGCCACAGAAATCATCAGCAATGTGTCTGATGGAATCAAGGTAGGCATAATATAACAATAATATAAGGCTAAAAGGTAAGCCATTTGTGTCATGGGTACAAAATAGTATTCATCTGTATTATACAAATGGATCACATGTCAGGAGAATTCTATATTACAGGCAAACTTTTGATTAACAGACACTTTAAAGACCTGGATGAGAGGGAATCACCTTGTAGAGTTAATCTTTGCTTAGACTTAAGGCAATCTCACAAGATATAAGATGTATGGTCCTCCTACAACCATCATGTTACTATCAATCATTCACTTGACAATAGCAGGAAACTTATTTTCCAGATGGAGAGATACATTTATAATGATCATATGACAGATATTGTTGTTAAATTTTGCAGGACCTGATATCACTGGCGATTGACAAGTTACAGAACAACAAGCCGACCAGCTACCAGACGCTGCCATCACCCCGACCTCCAAAAACACCAGTCTCCCCTGGGGCACACAGCATATCATCAAGATCCTCCACCTCCGATAGGTCGGTGCTCAAACAATGGTGCTGCCATCTGTACAATATCAAATAAACTTCCTTGTATAAACATCAGTTGGTGCTTGGATTTGGTGCTACCACATTTTTTTTTTATTTTACAATTAACCACCATATCTTCTTATTTATTCATGTTGCCTTATGCCATCAGTGAGAATTCAGCACATTTAAACCAGAGTTGTCATTCTAATGCAGATTTTTGACAAAAAATAATGTATTACATATACAGTGCTATGTTCAAAACTGGCATAATATATACATTACACAGACACAGACATACTATATCTTAGTGCATATTATTATTATTACAAATCATTTTATTACAAACTATTATCTTCTCAAACAGACACTTAAAAAAAAACCCAAATAATTCAGAATAAGATAATTCAGTGATATAATGGTAAATACATATATTGATAATGATCTTGTAAGACATAAAAGGTATCATCAGTGTTGCATAAAAGCATAACCATGTTAAGTATATTACAGTACTGAAGCTTTGTGACCTAGACCTTTTGATAAATGACCTTGACCTTGTATTGTAGCCTCCATCATTCATCACTGCCAGAGATTCCCCTGAGTGAACATGAGTTGAACATTTTGCGAGAAACCCAACGCATTTCACAAGTATCCTTGTCATCAGATGAAATCTCAGATACGTCAACGTTAGGATCACCCCCTCCAAAGCCACCATTACCTGAGGCAGGTGCCACAGCAGGAGCAGAAGCATTTACGTGGGTGATTTTTATGTTTCTTAAACATATATTTTAATATCAGTGTCAAGGAACAAAATGGTTTTCTCTCTTTTTGTCTTGGAAGTCTAGGTCATCATTAGTTTCGCTTTTACATAAGTAATGAGGTCACTGGAATTTAAAGTAAACTTCATAGTGTTTAGCTGATGAAAGGTGTATATATTGTCTGTTTTGCAAAATTAAAGTTTGCCCTGTGTTTCCAGATCCAATTGAATGGATGTTTAATAGTTGTTAGCTAATTGTACAAGAAATAATACTTTTAATATTTTAATTAGATAAAAGTGCCACTTAGATTTGAGGGGGCATTTATTGTTGTCATCCAGGGAATCTGTAATTATAGTGAATTGTCTGTTATTTGTGTTTATGTATAGTTATTAAAGAGATATTCTTATGTATGCAATTTTCTGTTTTAGGAAAGAGCCAAGAATAGAAGAACCGCCTCCCTTACCAGATAAACGAAGGTCACATAACAGTCTATACAGTGATCGTGTGTCTACATTAAGTGGGGACAGTTCAGTAAACATGTCACCTCACTCCAGTTTTTTGTTTCCTAGTCAAGGCCTCCCCACCCCAGGGAGTGTCTCCCCCTCGAGCAGTGTCAGCTCAATGCTGAGCGGCTCCTCCGAAGATTTACTCTCCGACAAGGGAGAAGGGGTTAAGAGTTCAGTTGTACAAAGAACGTCTGCGTATGACAATGTCACAAATAGTGTCACTAGCAGGACTGTGGAAAAAACTACTGAGATATGTACAGTGACGAAAGTGACTTCAAAAGTTATACAAGTTAGAACTAAAGGAGGGCAGAAAGTTGAGGAGGAGGTGCCACCCCCGCTACCTGATAAGAAATGCCCTAGAGCCCGCGCAGGGTCAGAATACGATAACGTCCCGCTGGAGCTGGATATACCGGGGGTTACTGTGGAATCTCGTGTGATACAAAGCTCACAAATCAGTTCTGTTAGTCAGTTTTCTTCCAAGCATAATGTGGTCATGAGGAACTCACAAAGCTGTCTAGGGTTAGGGAGGTCGGCAGTATCTATGATGTCTGACGTCTCGTATTCAGAGACTGTATCATCATCGTCAGGCACCAGCAGCTTAGAAAGTCTGCAGAAACCTCCCCCACTTCCACCAAAGCAACGGCATGGTAGGTCCATTCTGTATTCTTAATCAATTTAATATGTGCATACATATGTCACAGTCCAGACTGAAATTCAGGTGGATTTTAATTGACCGAGACCAGATTGCAGTTGTGATTTCACCCAGGGAGACATTGTGGTTGTGGTCTTGCCTAGACAGATTTTCAGCACAATCTGCCTGGATTACAGTCTCAACTGTGACAAATGTATGCCTGAAAATTATTAATATCATGTCATACTTAAAACTTGTGTCATTGTCTGAGTTCATACACGTGAAACTTTGTAACATCTTCTTCGGAAGGTAAACTTCTAAAACCCTGATGTGTGCCTGAAATGAAAGGGTATTGTATTGTACAATGTCCAAAGAAGTGATTCTCAGACATAGGCTTGATGTGCAAAGATGACAATTCATGCAGGGTCACATTCCATTATTCAGATTTAAAGAAAGACAAGTAGGAGTAAGACAGTGTTTTTAAAATAACAATCCCTTGTGGGTATTATCACTGATATAGAGATAATAGGTGATGAAGAAAGTATCACATTTTATAGTCAAAAGAACCTGTCTTGAACATTTAATCAGTGATATCATTTGATAATTACAGTAGAACGCCTGCTAACGGCAACGCCTCAATAACGGTCAATACGTCTATAACGGTCAGAATTTCTGTTCCCGAATTTTCGACCGTTATATTTAATAATCATTTAGTTGTTAATTACAGTCACTCCTCTATTCCGTATTACGGCCAGGTCTCTCGGTCCCGCAGGCCGGGAAACGCCTCAATTGCGGGGGAGTGACTCCGTGACATGGGCTCAACAAATCGAGCGGCCACTTCTGACCTCAATATCATTACACAGATGTCCGCTCTCATATGTTCCTGTATGTAATGAGTGCCTGGATAAAGATAACCACTCGACCGTGACTGAGAATTCTGACACGTAGCCAGCGTCGTACTACCTCACTAAACCTCATTAGTATGCACAATAGTACGGCATGTGTTCCCACCTGCGTGTATGTTTTGGAATCAGTCATGCGAGCCGGATCTTAATCAGATTGTTTGCCAATTAATGAATGACAACCAGCGGGTTCCGGTGATTATGTCATCAGAAAAACGTTAGGCAAAATGTGGATTTTTAAACTTTCTTTAATGTCCTTTTGAACACGTACATCAAAAGAAAACAGTCAAACATCGCACAATTTACTCATACACGAGCCATCTTAAACCAGATGTAAAGAGTGTATTCTGTGAATGTTCTCACGTTTCTGCTGATACTTTCGTGCTATTAGTATGCTTTGATTGATACAAAGAGCTTCTCAACATTTGTTCAAATACTTTGGATTTACAATCTGTTTGTTATTTAATAAATAAACACTATTTGTATATATTGTTGATAATTGCTATAAATAGGGTTGACGTGATTGCAAATATTTTATTTTTTTTATTGATAACAGAAATTATACTTATACTCTGTATATACGTTTATTTTGTTAATTGTAATAAAGATTTGAACTTGGTTTCGTGTTAGATTTTAACCCCCTATCCTGGTCAAGTCCTGTATAACGGCCACTCCTGTATTAAGGCCACATTCGTCCAGTCCTGATGGTGACCGTAATACAGGCGTTCTACTGTATATGTTTCTGTGTACACATAAAAGATCTCTAAGTCTAGATCCAGATCAACATTTTAAGGTTAAAAATAGCAAATAGATTGTCAATATATAACTGAGGAGAAAAATACTTGATAGAAATAGAAACATTTTGTACTAAATTATATTCTTCAGAGCAGCAAAAAAATGCTCAAGAACTTTGAACGAGTTTTACCCTGAGAATCCAAAACTCTCTCAATAGAGGAGAATTATAGTTGTGATAAAGAATTAACAGAAAAGGAACTTGAAGAGTATTTACAAACATTTCAAATGATAAATCACCAGGCACCGAGGGTTTGCCATTATTTATATGATATTTACTGGGAAAATATTAAGAAAGAATTAATGGCTTCATACACATATTTTTTTATGGATAAAATCGGATGATCTATCCTCATTCAATAGATAATGGCATCATTGGACTTAACTTTGTATATAATGTATATAAAAAAAATAAGCATTTATTAATACATTGAATGTGTCACAGTTTGTCCTTACATATACGGAGATGCTCAAGATATATATGTGACACTATATAAATCACTCTTTCTTTTCAGTACATGCATACATGCAGATGTTTGGTAAATGCACTGACAGTCCAAGCATGCAAGACTTTTCTCGTCATTCGGTGAACTTCTACCAAGAACAATGGTTCCAACACCAGAGAGAGCTGTTCCATCCCTTCCAACTGCCACGATCCAACACGATAAGCACCATGTCCAGTGCGTCAAGTCGCACGTCAGACACATTCTCCTTGGTCAGCACAAGTTCTGGGGAGGACCCACCAGGGGCCACCCCCCTGCCCATGCTGCCACCAAAACTACGCAAGGTCAGTTTACTGATGTTAAAATTTGTCAGGGATCTGTAGTCGCATATAAAAGGAGGCAACAGGACCCAGAATTCAAACATCTCTCCTCTAATGGATAAAACTAGAATTGGCCCAAATATACCTGTGTATATAAAGCCGCTTAAGAACAGACATTGCTTATATTCATTTATATATTGAGGATATTTATTTTGATATTTATGTAAAAGGTTTAATAGAAGAAACAAAAAGGGTTCAATTATTGTGAATGCATAGCTGCAGTTGTACAGATACTGCTTCTAACACTGATGATATATTTATTTTGTGATTATGAAACATCTAAATGAGAAAGGTTAACAGGAGAAACATTAAATTTAAAATATAAATATATAAATATGCTGCTTGTATACAGATAATTCTTGCAGCAGCACTGATGATACTTATATTGTGATAATAGAGGATTTCCAAGAAAAGATTAAAATAAAAAATATTAAAATATGGTGCTTATGTAGCAGCCTGTTTAAATGTTATTGGGAACACTTATTATGTTTTACTTTACCACTAATGACCATAATTACTATTCTGTTCCTCAGGGCGGTGCATTAAGTCCAGGTTCAAACGCTAAAGGTCCTCTTGAGCTGCTTGACACCCAGCGAGCAATCAGCCTTACAGACGACCACCAGCAGTCACCCAAGGCAATTGAGGGGTTAGTAATGTTTTATTATAAAAGTATTAGTGATTGCTGCAATGTGTATCATATGTTACTGAATTCTATTACCTCATTTTCTCAGGTACCTCTTTTGTATTCTTATTGCCAAGTGTATGGAACTTAATTAATGCCCCAGGATATCTTTCATGCTGTTTCTTCAGTGAATCCCATTAGAACTACATATAAAACGTAAATGAGGAATATCATGGTTTATTTAACTAATGGTACATTATTTTGTTCATGCTTCTGTTCTCAGTATGGTTTTAATTTTTTCATACTTTAAATGTAAAAGGAAGTCTCCAGTCTGTCTCTTCTTCACCTGACAGTAAGCATGTTATCCCTGATACCTTTTTGTAATACTGTGTATATATTATAATAAAGTGTATCAATCCCTACAGCCCAAAGCGAGCTTCAGAGCCGGTGTCTCCTCAGCACAAAGACCAGCGTTCTAGTCCACAACCCGAGGTCACGAAGGACGGAGACTCCGACTTCTCAGAACTCAGCATCCTGGACGACGTGGATGTCAGTGATCAACTTATTAGGAAAAAGGAGGTGTGTTCAGTAAGATACAGGATCACCCTGCTGCAGCCTGTGTGTTTAACTAGTTCTTAATGAAGTTACCTTTACATGTCTCAGTTCATCCTGTAGCTGTTATTCATTCTCTGTCAGCCATCGCCAGGAGGGCTGTAAAGATACAGTATCTCATGATTTGATACATTTCATGATTCATCAATCATGCCAAAATAGGAAACATGATACAATACATCCAATTATTGTAACAGTTACCAGAACAAATATCAGTGTCATGTTCTCTGTACCCATTGCCACTGTCCTTCAGGAATACTGTGGTTCCAGTGGTTGATCATGGGACAGTCAGCCAGTTAGATTGGGATTTCTGACCAGTAATTACTCACCTTACATGTGCTACTATTAGATGGCTAGTTTTATGGTGGACATTCAGCCAGCTTCTGTGGCTTAGGGGTAGAGCACAGGACTCAAAGCTTGGTAATTGTGATTTCAAATCTCAGCCATGGCAGTGCGATTTTTTACAGTCGGACCCCACCCAGGGTGAGCACTGTGCAGGATTAATGGGAAGGCTGTGCTTAACACTTTCGCTGCCTATGACGAGTATACTCGTCATATTTTCTTATTCCCCCAGTGCCTATGACGGGTATACTCGTCATGAATTTATCAGCAATTTTCAGTAAGAAATCTCTTAAATGTATCAATAAACTCTGCGCAGGTGAGTAGTAGTTAATTTATAAATTGGTTTCTTGTCATGAAATAGTAAAAATTGTAATTCATCGGTGCGCTTGATAACTCGAAAGCAAGAAAGGTTTTGGGAGCGTGAAAATATCCACAGCTCTCGTCCTTTACTGTGAAATAAGTTCATGACCCGTTGAGTGTAAAATTGATACCGTGTAGGAGTATTCCTTAGAATCAAACGAAAGCAAGGACCGCATAAAAATCTGTCTAGTTTAATATTTGGGCGTATTTTGGCCACTTACTTTCGGTAAACCCGCTGGTGAGACGGAGGTGTGACAGATCGCACCTTAGGTATGAACTCGATATAGCGAGGCGTGAAGTCGTTCAGGTTTATTGCCCCGCGAGGACAGCCTATTGCGCAATCAACAACAATAGGGCGCGTGCCGCTTGCCTGACACACAGATCGGCAGGGTAATCAGAACGCGGCTGCATATTATTGGTTTGGCATATTTGGAGCTATCTCACGTATCCTATACATTTAGAGATAGCAATATGCTTGTGTAAGTACTTTCGCCAACAAGTGCATGTAAATTGTAAAATTCTAAAAGCAAACTCGGACGATCATTGCGGAACATGTTGGCTCTTTAGTATACAGACAATCCAAACCGCACTTTGGAATTCACCATATGCCCCCGACGTATGACTTTCAGACAATTCATAATAAAGTATTATATCATAAGCCCTAGAGTTGATCATATAAGGTTACACTGCGATCACACGCAATTTTTGTATAATTCCCGGCTTCGTTTGACGGTGACAATGACGAGGTCCACTGTATCATGCTATCGCCTTGGTATGTAAATAACTCTATGACTGTGTGTAATAAAATATAATACAATTTTTAGAATTATAATGATTGGTAGAATCAATTTGTTCGTAATGTAGAAATTTTTTCAGTAAATATACAAGTTTGTAAAATGAAGAAAAAGAGAAAAAAAAGCACAGGGGGGAATCGAACTTGTGCGGTTTTCCGCCGCGCGTTTCTTGACCTACTACATGACCCCTGAGCCATCTTTCCACACATGTAATTGAAAGTTTATAGCAATCCTAAACCAGAATAAGACACAAACCCTCGCGAGTTCTACCAGATCGATGAAGTGACATTAGAACTTTGATGATTATACATGATAATAACTGTGAGGTTTTATAAATCTTCATCTATTATTTCAACTAATATATCGAAGGTCGATCCGAGTGTTTACAGGAGCCGCTATTGCGTGAACCGCTGGACTTTCCCGGTCCTGGTGTGAACATATGAATTCTTTCTCACTCTCTCTCTCTCTCTCTCTATATATATATATATAAAACTTATACATATATTATATATATTATATATATATATATATATATTTGTGCATGTGAGGGCGTATCTGTGTTTGTGTGCGCTTGTTTCCTTTGAAGTCCTTTCTGACTATAGGCCTAATTAGCTAATTAGGCCGAACAGGGTTATGACATCTTTCTGTGCATAACACTGCAGGCAAGTTTTATGGCCTTTAGACCAGGTGGACTTCACACCCTCGTTATCAGCTTTTCACACCTAGATCTTACTCACCCGGATCTCCCCGAGACTGTTGCAGGCCCTGGCACTGGGGGAATATTTGACTGGGCAGCGAATGTGTTAACAGCTGTGTTTCACTCCCAAACAGTTCACCTTTCAGGGGTTCCTCGGTGGCATGACCCAGCAATGGGGACAATAACACACCCAGAGCCCATAGGTGCAGTAATCACCAGGCCTGGTTAACGCCAGGATACAAAAAAAAATTATATGAAGCACGTGATAGTGCTCTGTCACGTATTCCAAAACCAGAATGGAATTCTTCAGATGTACATATACTTAAGTAAGCTAGCATTAAAAAAATGAAAGTGGTTTCCTAAAAAAAGGGTACACAGGTGTCATTGAAAATTTTCATATTTCATAATTATCATTGAGGTTTATTCAGAGAGAATTTAGATGTCATTACAGTTTTAACTATGTCTTCAGCTTAGTAAAAAAGAAGTTCTTTGCCTGCTGAGTTGCAGCCAACCAGATACCAAACTTCTGTTAATTTTATATTGTTTCCTTTATAAGTCTTGGGTATAAGTCGAAAAAATAGAACATTGCTTATGAAGACTGTGGATGGATTTAATAACTCTGTTATATGTCAGATAGAGAAACTCATTGCCTGTAACCAGTTGTTTGTTCTTCAATATTGACTGATCAGTTGTTTAAGCTTTTTTTTTAATTATTGAACATTTTATTTCAATTACTATTTCGGTGTGGATTTGCAGGGTGAAGATGGACCAGACATCCGAGGCGGTTCCTTGGACGCCCTCATTGTTCATGCCACAGCATCGAAACAGGAACAGGGACATGGTAAGACATTACTCCAGCCACTCAAAGTGGTCAAAGGTTAATGTTCAAACTCCAGCCACTCAGAGGTCAAAGGTTAAAGGTCATATATATTTTGGGGCATTATATAACTTGTTCTTGAGCCAGTGGATTGCAAGAAAAGCAAAGCACAATAATTATGTCCAGATACTTCATGCAAGATGTATAAACCTGTGATTGTGAGAATAAACTTGGATTTATGTAGGATTTTAATTTGTCTTGGAGTTAGATACAGAGAATAAGTACATTGTGACATTTTATTAAATAGTTTTATAAAACAAGTTAAGTAATAACAGAAATTAAAACTAAACCATATGTTAGATTGAATGTATTTAAATTAATTTTTGCACATATTGCATATTTATTCAGAGCAGCTAAGAACAGTCATCCAGTGAAATTCCTGCAACATAAAGTTTATCAGATTATTCAACTAATACTTGCTGAAACCCTTATAATTCATTTTCTGCATTTTGCTGACAAATATTACACTCAGCTGATTGGATTCTCTGTTGGTTTCTCTACATACCTTGTATTATTTACATTGTAGATTTCATGTATCAGGAGGCGTTTTTGACCACCTATCGCACCTTCATAATACCAAAGGAGCTGCTTGAAAAACTCATACACAGATACAGCAGGTTTGCTCGAATAGATGACAACAAACGTAAAAAGCTGGCTCGCAATACCTTCTCCCTGCTCGTCAGGGTGGTAGATGAGTTATGGTAAGTCACTACTAAGTGTAAAGTCGCTTTCAGTACCTTATTTTAATGCAACTATGACCACGCGACTCAGTCAGCATTTAGATTTGGCTGATATTGCTAACTTTGAGTTTTGATGACAGCCATGCCAAGAGCTGCTGCATATCAGTAGCTATCTATACTTTTGGTATGATATGCTATACACAGCTAATAATCTTATTTTTATAACTAAGAATAAGGAACAAACACAAAAACACAATGTTTGTATCTCATCTTTGTTTTTGTAGTTATCATATATGGTCTTCTCATGAATTATAACAGTTAAAATCTGTTTTGTCTTTAATGATTGGGTTGCTGTCAAAGCTCTGGCTTTATCTGATTTCACTTGAACAAACATTTAATAATAATAATAATACTGATTTGTTTTCCTAAACACAGCAGATCATCATTATTCACCTTTCTGTGCTCATGATAAAAGGGTATTTATACTAGTTGTACTTATAATGGCAAATGCAGAATGGTTTACTGTTTTAGGTGCAAACTAAGCATATACTCATCAGTTCAAAGTGTTTTCAGTCTGTTTTTGTGAAAATATTTGGAATTATGCTCAAGAGGTAGTTTAAAATTTTTCCAGTGGGAATCTAATAAACTGCTTTGTTCAATGCTGTGTGAATGCTCAGTTTGCATCCAGAATGGTTTATGTTGTCATAAATTATATATTACAGGACTGAGATAGATGAGGAGTTGATTCAGATGCTGATGGACCTGGTGTTCCGGCTGCTGTGTGATGGAGAGCTCATGCTGGCTCGCATCCTTAGAAGGAAACTCCTAGAGAAGAATGATGTTAGACAACAGTTAACAACAGTTGTGCCATTGTCGTCACTCAGAACAACAGCAAAGTAAGTTAGGAATAGTGACGCCTGTCCCAGCCACAGCGGTCTGACTTGTGATTCTCTATAAGTAAGTTAAGAAATAAATAGGTAGATATTGCAATGTGCAGATCAGATGATGGTAGAAATTTAAATTGTAGTTAAATGATCTAAATGGAGATATATCATTTTCCAATCAAAATTTTTAGTTCTGAAAATAGTGTTTTAGTGAAAGACCTTATGCCAGACTGCAAGTGATGTCAAATAGTCATGGGATTACTCACCCTGTAGTTATTGTTCCAAAAGATCTGTACTAATGCGAAAAGTGGAGGATTTCTAATCAGAAAAAGCTATGTGTTGGTATACTATGACTCTTAACTGTTTTTAAAATACAAAGTTTATACATATTTGTTTTAATATTTTTTGTAGAGCTGCAAGCCTGACTGAATTCCGATCAGAACACTTGGCAGAACAAATGACTCTGTTGGACTGGGAACTCTTTAACAAGATTGAGGTAGGGTTGAAAAATATATACTTCCAATTAATATAAACTCTTGGGCATATATACTATAGCTGTTACATTGCATTGTATAATCAATAAATCTAGTTAAAGCCAGGCATTAATCCATAATCAGTGTATATACATCCGTCTATGACGGGATGTATTCTGGTATACCTATGGTCCATCCGTCCCTCAGTCCCATCCAACTGTTAACTTTTGGTGACACCCTGATTATTTACCAGGAATATGATGTATATTGATAAGAACAGAAATATTAACCAATATAATATCTCATCTAAGTTTGATTTCCAGCAAAATCTGTGCATATTTAATGAGGTCAGAGGTCACCAGAATTTGGTGGTGCCATGATGACGTACTAAAAATCTGATGGATTTTCATGAAACTCAATATGAATATTAACCAATAGAGTTTCTCACCTGAATTAAATTCTCATCAAAATTCACCCATTTAATGAGGTTAGAGGTCACAAGATAGGCAACAGGTGTATTATGCAGCATTTGCAGTGCTCTTGTTACATAGTGCAAATTCACAGGCCTGATAAATATTGATGAACACCATGGAATGCTCGTATCTTCTGAGATACTCAGTATCAAAGATTTAATGGCTATATAACAGAGCAAATGCTGAAAGAAATCTTTAGTTTTGTTTGATGATCAGGCTTTATACCTGCCTCTTTGTTTGATGATCAGGCTTTATACCTGCCTCCTTGTTTGATGATCAGGCTTTATACCTGCCTCTTTGTTTGATGATCAGTCTTTATACCTGCCTCTTTGTTTGATGATCAGTCTTTATACCTGCCTCTTTGTTTGATGATCAGGCTTTATACCTGCCTCTTTGTTTGATGATCAGGCTTTATACCTGCCTCTTTGTTTGATGATCAGGCTTTATACCTGCCTCTTTGTTTGATGATCAGTCTTTATACCTGCCTCTTTGTTTGATGATCAGGCTTTATACCTGCCTCTTTGTTTGATGATCAGTCTTTATACCTGCCTCTTTGTTTGATGATCAGGCTTTATACCTGCCTCTTTGTTTAATGATCAAGCTTTATACCTGCCTCTTTGTTTGATGATCAGGCTTTATACCTGCCTCTTTGTTTGATGATCAGGCTTTATACCTGCCTCTTTGTTTGATGATCAGGCTTTATACCTGCCTCTTTGTTTGATGATCAGGCTTTATACCTGCCTCTTTGTTTGATGATCAGGCTTTATACCTGCCTCTTTGTTTGATGATCAGGCTTTATACCTGCCTCTTTGTTTGATGATCAGGCTTTATACCTGCCTCTTTGTTTGATGATCAGGCTTTATACCTGCCTCTTTGTTTGATGATCAGGCTTTATACCTGCCTCTTTGTTTGATGATCAGGCTTTATACCTGCCTCTTTGTTTGATGATCAGGCTTTATACCTGCCTCTTTGTTTGATGGTCAGGCTTTATACCTGCCTCTTTGTTTGATGGTCAGGCTTTATACCTGCCTCTTTGTTTGATGATCAGGCTTTATACCTGCCTCTTTGTTTGATGATCAGGCTTTATACCTGCCTCTTTGTTTGATGATCAGGCTTTATACCTGCCTCTTTGTTTGATGATCAGGCTTTATACCTGCCTCTTTGTTTGATGATCAGGCTTTATACCTGCCTCTTTGTTTGATGATCAGGCTCTATACCTGCCTCTTTGTTTGATGATCAGGCTTTATACCTGCCTCTTTGTTTGATGATCAGGCTTTATACCTGCCACTTTGTTAGACTTTATACCTGCCTCTTTGTTTGATGATCAGGCTTTATACCTGCTTCTTTGTTTGATGATCAGGCTTTATACCCGCCTCTTTGTTTGATCATCAGTCTTTATACCTGCCTCTTTGTTTGATGATCAGGCTTTATACCTGCCTCTTTGTTTGATGATCAGGCTTTATACCTGCCTCTTTGTTTGATGATCAGGCTTTATACCTGCCTCTTTGTTTGATGATCAGGCTTTATACCTGCCTCTTTGTGCAAATAAATCTGTTAAGAAATACCAGTGGGGCTGGCACCCAGAATGTCTGAAGAAGCATTTCTCTTAAAAGTGTATAGTACTTAGAAATACAAAAGTTGCACTTACGCAGCAATGAGGATAGCATTTAGAGGTTAAACCTTTTTACCTCAACAGATACCTGAGGTACTACTGTGGTCCAAGGAACAATCAGAAGAACATAGTCCTAACCTGACCAAGTTTACTGAGCATTTCAACAAGATGTCTTACTGGTGTCGCACGAGGGTGCTACAGCCTGAGGATCCCAGGGAGCGGGAGCGTTTCTACCAGAAATTTATAAAAATAATGAAGGTAAGACATGCATCATGGATCTGTTGATTATTAATGAGTTTATTATGTGGACTGGTCCCCTGCTCAACATAGAGTTATTTCCTGTGCATTCACATGCTTTGCACAGATGTCTTCCCTCTTCACATTTTCAGTGACATAGAAACTGAAATAGATTAATCAATTAAATAAGTTAGTCATGCTTCATCGAACTGTTGAACATTCATGATAATACGGTGCAGCAATAATTATTGCATGCATCAAGCATCTTTGAATATTCATCTCAAGTGTACGTAAAAGAGATTTGTCTGTAATTTGAAAATTCCTGTAAAGGTAGGTTTCCCTGTAGGTTAACCTCTGTCTTATAGAGGTGTGTATTATGGTATGGACAGCATCCTGTTTCTTGTCAGGTGTCCATATGCTAACCTTTGGGGTCCTGTGTTAATTTACTAAGTATTTGATGGATTTCATTAAACTTGCTGAAAATATATACCAAAAGAGTGTCTCACCTGCGTATCAGATCACAAGACGTACAACAGGTGGATTGTGCACTCTTACAGTTCTCATATATTTATTGTTCATGCTTACAGCACCTGAGGAAGCTGAACAACTTCAACTCCTTCCTGGCCATCCTGTCTGCCCTGGACTCTGCACCAATCAGAAGGCTTGACTGGCCCAGAACCAGCCAGGAGGTACTGACAGCTCTCTCTTACATAAAGAAATAAGTTAACAATACATTTAAATAAAACTACAAAAGGAATGACCAGTAGTTCTTGGTGGTAATTATAAAAAGCTCATATTTCTGTTCAGAATGTGACAGTGACAGAACACAAAAGTCACTTGGGCAGTACAGGATGAAATATTTTCACAGACTTTTTAATATCATATTTTAAGACTCTTTGGATGCCTAATCCTGAAGTGAGGGGATTTTACATTTGATACATTACTGAACTTCTACAGAATCCCAGTGATTTTCCATGATTGAATCATAACATTATCATACAGTCATACTATGCAAGAAAATTCTCACTGGATTCTTCAGTTTGAAGGGCCTAATATGTATATTGCTTTTACAGAATTGTGTTACAGTGTTTAACTGTTTATTCTTATACAAGATGATTATTTAGATGTTACTGATTATGATGTTTTGTATCTTCTTCAGTTGTTAAAAGATTTCTGTCAGCTGATTGACAGCAGTTCGTCATTCCGTGCCTACAGACAGGCCCTGGGTGAGACAGAACCACCATGCATACCATACCTGTAAGTACACACATGTACCTAACACACCTGTAGCACAACTCAGTCCATTACTACTAGTTTCAAGGTTCTTGTTGCAAATCACACAAAAAAGTAGAAGTATAATAATCATACATACATATATGGATATCATTTTTCATAAATCTGAATTGCCTGTGAAATTGAATATGTAGAGTATTTTAAGGAAAATGTCCCCTTTGATGCCAGTGGTTCAAATCATAATTAAAAAAAAAAAAACGCTTTTTGCGACAGGGGGTTGATCCTGCAGGACCTGACGTTTGTCCACATTGGTAACCCTGATCATCTCCCAGACGGCAGCATCAACTTCGCTAAGCGATGGCAACAGTTTAACATTCTCGACAACATGAGGCGCTTCAAGCTATGGTAAGTGGTAAACATATGTTAATTCTCCAACTGAGAGCTGTTTTTTTTATCTGTATAGTTTTTCCTAAGATACTTAATAATTACAAACAAAAATTTATTTCCTAATATTTCAAGCTGACTTTTGACAATCAGAGAAATTGGTCACATGCAAAAACAAATACATTGTTTGTTGATGCCATGAATAATCTCTAAACCACACCATAACTGGTGTGTTTATTATGTCATGGATGATGCCATGTCACCCAGACACCAGACAGATTATTATTGACTTCATTGTCTATAAAGTAAAAAAATATATATATATATTTTACTCTTTAAAAATTACATCTTGTTTGTAGGTCAGGCTCCTGTGTGAGATGCATGTTGTTCCAACCAGTCCATATTACATTATCTTCCAGCTCTGTTTTCCCAGTAACCTTCCCATGTTCATTAAGAAAATTTGAACATTAGAATTATATGTGAATAACATTTATAAGTTGGTCATACTGAAGTAGTCCTGGTTAACAATATTCAAAAACGGGGCACTAATCAAATGGGCATTTGTAAGTTTAAAGGATTTTTATGAAACAAATATTTAAGTTTATATGTTTAAGCACATAAACTCCTGTAAATGAAGGAGATCATTAGGTTTCTTTTCCATTCTTTTTAGCACAATCAATGTGTCAAGAAATCCAAAGATCATAGATTACTTCAATGCATTTGACGATCATCTGAGTGAAGAATCTCTGTGGCAGATCTCTGAGACCATCCGGCCAAGAGGAGGGAAGAAAATCACTTAATGACTTTATCTCCTCCACGGACTTGTAAATACAAAGCATCCAACACTTGAGGCATGTGGTCACGACACCCCACACCGTGTACCGTGTGCACACACACTATCACACAGAAACTCTGGTTTTGTTTATAGATCTATTTAAATGATAGCCGCTGATAAGGGAGGGTGAGGGGTAGTAAGGGGTGTAAGGGTGATAATTTGTAATACTCTTATGTAACGGGCTAACGTAAATTGAAATGTGGGATAAGTTCTCATCCCCTGAGGCTGGCCAGCATATGATAAAGTACTGTGACTGTTATTATACAACAAGTAGTTTGTAATGTGTCGTAGATGTTGTAAAGTAGCATTAGATAGCTGTGTTGAATTGTGTACAGATACGGACTGAGTGATAAACAGATGTAGCATGTTGGTCTGTGTAATGATATATAGAGAGGCCAGGTTTTGTACATGTGTATAAATGTTAAAAACTGCAGAAACGATGGAGGGCCATAGCACACTGGGATAGCAGGTCTCATTCTTGATAATAAAGGCAAAGTGTCTCCTATATATGTATATATGAAATATATATAAGTATATATAGGTATATATCACTACATATATGCAACTGTGTATACATTATGTATCTTTATACATATATATCTGAGAGACATTTTTACTTTTTGATCACTTTAATGTTGATGAAATGGGACCTTATATACAAGAAGGGTTTTCAAGTTTGGTTTATTCAATTGATATTCATGTGGTTTACATGGGGTTTTTCATATTGATTTTCAATGGAAGTTGTAGTACTTGAGTGATTTAAATAGATCTAATCAGCACTCACCACCACCAGGGATATAGGAATCACCATCAGTCATTTATGAAGAAACTGTCTTACCTCTTGCAGTGTAACTGGTGCTTTATTATTATGTGATACTTGAAAACACTGTTATCAATTGTTTGATAAAATTTATGGCAATAAATTTGATTTGATAGATGGATTGCACATCTCTTTGATTTATAAGTAATTGACCTAAAATTTAAGGTTTCTTTGAATCATTCAGGTGTGTCACTGATTTTATCACTATATTTGGTGATTTTATTTGTCTTGTTCATTGCCTTGAATTGAAAGGATACAAGCAGGGTCCAACTCATAAAGGGATTTACCATACAGCCTGCTTTTTGTCAAGTCAGGAACAAGACTCAGAGTTAGTACCAAATTACCCAGTAGGTGTCAGCACTTACTGGGTGAATTAAGTTACGGGTTCTCTAATGTTCAACAGATGTCACCACTGTTGGTATCCATGTGTCTTTGAAAATAGGTTGATAAAATATTTTGAAAAAGAAATTGCACAAAAATTGCTGTATTACTTTGGCCTCTTAGTCAATTATTGTCCCTTATATGTTATTTTGCACAATACAGCTATAAGCTGGGCACTTGAAAAGCACATTCAAAGCATCTATATTATATATGGAGGGCAATATATGATCAAAATATGCATGAATTATGCAGTTAGGGTTCTCAGATTATGTTGATGATATAGTTAATGCAACTTGCATGTTAATATTGTAGTCACAATGCAACATTATGAAAGGGTAAGATTGCAAATCAGTTTTGAATGGGAGAATATAAAAATATATATAATTAGAATATATATGATATGTCCAGTTCGTTCTTTTTAATGTGTAGATGAAAGGGCCCATCCCATTAATATGTGAGCTATATTTGTGTAGCTTTAATTATGCACTTGACAATTGAACTCTTGTTCATAGCGATTTGGTGAGTTTTTATGAAGAAGTCCAGGATATTAGTGTTATATAATGTGAGTGCATGTCACATCTTTGAATGCTACTTGGAGAGTTTTTTTGTGAATTTATTATACATTTACTATGTCTGTTTGTTTTTTAACCAGTATTTGTCCCATTTGCCCTCTCAGTATTTTGTTGATGAACCCTTCATTGTTTTCCACTCTCAGATATTCTTTAAAACATAGTTTTTTAATAATAGTTCTTTTTATATAAAAAAAAAAGTAGAAACAGTGCCTAAGAACAGACATGTACCTTGAGGTGTCTTTTATATATTTGGAATTAAGAAGGGGAAAAAAAAATCCAAAAGATGGTGGGACTTGCCTACTATAAATGTGGTACTAATTTTTGACACTAGAGGTCAGGCATGTCCTATATGGAGCAGTTTGTGTTCAAATTCCCACCACCTCTCTTCTACATGAATTTGCACATTCACAGATTTTGGTCATTATCAGTTTTAACCATTTTGGTAGGAGAGCCTATTCAATATTTTACTGACCATTTGTGTTATGGCTTTTTTATGAGTAAGTTTTATTATTGTTGTGAGCTGTGTATGTATATGCATATGTACGCACAAGACACCAACTCCACCATTACAATAAAACAAATCACTTGATCCGAGGCAGATGATATACTATGCAATTTGTCCAATGTATTCAGGTTTTGGTTTTACTTTGATTGATATATGCAAGTCCAGTGTGGTAGCAATTTAATTATCATAATTTATTAGTACTGATTGATGCTCATAAGATCATGTGACTGCTTAGACTTATGTCCTGCTCAATTATTCCTCATCCAAGCTTTAATCTTTATACTGGTCAGGGTTCATTAGGAAGGAACCAGACTTGTGCCTGCTTCGTGATTCTTAGTTAAAGGTATATAGTGGCCTAAGAGATCCACTCATCTCTGAAGGTCAAACATGAGGGATATGGAGAGATGGCTGATGCACTCTAAATGTCTATAAAAATGCTGAACTTTTTTAATGCCCTGTCAACTGGACTGTATAATATTCTTGAACATCCCAAGCTGGCTTGGGCTGCAAGACACCAGCACTTCATTCATGGCAAAGAATAAGGTTAAATATTTTATCATGAGGTTTAATATAGAAGAAACCTGTCTTCAGAAAACCTACCAATTAAGGCCACCCTCAAAATGTAGACTGCAGAGGCCCAGTGCAGTATGTGTGTATTATATCATTCAGTTACCCAACACTTTAGGGTCTCTAGATGATTGATGTGTTCAAATGCTCTAAGGCAGTCAGAAACAGTCACAACAATTCTAGGCATTGAATTTGCTGTTAGGAACATCAGCATTGTGTCAGTGCATAGGAAATATGTCCTTTAAAATTTCTGATTAAAAGAAAGATCTTTGTATTGGAAAACTGACCCATCACAAGAAACCATAATTTTCACATGTTTTTGAAAATTAATGTGCGTCTGTGACAGTGTCCGAAAAGGGTACATAGATGTTCCATGCAAGCCTAAATTTAATACAGGGAATTTCCTTTCAAATATTGTCTTTGTCACAGATTGGGCTGGCAGTATAAAAGTATGTTGGGAGAGAGATTAGACTCTACAGGGGTGTTGTTTTATACATGTGCTGGACACATGTCAATGGTATGGAGAAAAATTTTAAGATATTTGTTGCAAGAGGCTATAATATAAGTGTGTAACGGAAGATTTAATATATAAACACTTCAGGTAGTCCTTTACAAACCTCATATATCTAATATATAGATCTTATAGATAGTCATACATATGCTACTTATATTTATCTATTTAGGTCATACAATCACTATATTGCATCCGGTGGATCAACAAAGGAAGTCTGTGTAATCCATTGGACTTTTGCATGTATAGATAATGATATCTTAACAATGTGTTTAAAACAAGAATTTTAGGCATATATATAGTGTAAAGATGATTTAAAACCAAGTTTTGGGTGTGTCTTATCCTTTGATATAGTCCTAATTTTTATGCAAATAAGGTCACATGTACTCTACACAAGGTTTACATTTTAGCTTTCTAATTTAATAGGTAACCTGTGATTTATAAATCTGTAGGTAAAACCCAGGTAGTCAGAACATCATATGCATGTATTGTTCTTGGGAGCAAGTCACCTGTGTGGATATCCCCGCCCAACCCTTCATGTGTGGGGTTGTATAAATATTTACTGAATTTTGTTGATGATGTGTCCATTTTTTATGCTTTTATTGTTGCTTTTATGTCTTTGAATGCTTTTGACCTCTGTAATAAATAATTGTAAGTCAAGTTGACTTTGCCTTAAATTGAAACAATTTGTGAGGACTGACCGGAATAGAAAGATAGTGTGTGTGTGAAATACCCTCTAAATATCTTACCACAGTTTATAATAAATCTAAATATAAAACTATGACCATTTAACTAAATACTATTATACTCTGTTCCAACACCCCTGTCCAACTAATTTTTGCGATATTTCTTTCAAATATATTTCGTTTGCAACTACAAATTAGCTTTTATCAAAGGAAAAAATGTAGTAATTTTTGATGATTTAAATAAGCAAAAAATAAATATATTTACTTTGCCATGCCAGGAAGGTGTTGATCTGTCTAGAAAGAGGTGCAAAAATGATTGCGTCAGTTCAAGTGACCATATCTGTTCATCTGTGTGAGGGAGGGAGGTATGAGTGGCATAACGTGTCGTACAAATACCACTGTGATGTCATCACTACAAATCGTCAAGTAGATGTCATCTTAGGTTATAACTGGTATGTCACATGACCTTACACCTGCTCAGTCATATTTCTTTCTGAATTAATCATATGGAATCAATACACAGGAGAGTATTATTTAGCTCTATGATCGAGAAATTAAGGAAAAACCTACATTTCCAGTAAAAACAAGTTGTTACACTTCAAAACTGCCCACTGTGAAAAGCGCTTTTGTTTATCTAACCGGTATTCATATTTGATATAACCATTCCTGTAAATATCTCCTATGGACATGGAGAAATTAGGTCAATATTGCTTAAATCTTTGAAGTTATGGGCCCAAACATAATGCACTTTGTCAAAAAATCAGGAAATATATTTACTCACTTAATATGGTAATTTGTTTAGCTAGAGAGCTTATTTCAAGCATATATCTATTTTAAACTTAGTTTTATTTGTATACCTGAAATTAGATAAAAATTTTGTAATTGTATCCACCAAAACAATGTGGATTGTATGATTTTTGCCACCACCACTGCGTTAGTTTGTGGTGACCTTCTCTGAGACCCTTGGACTGACCTTTCTTAAACCAAGCATAGTTGTTCCCTCACCTATGTAGTTGTGCATAGCAAAGACAGGTGGCGCTACCTCCAACCCTTTCTGTGCAGTACGAATCTGGGTGTCTTTTAGATAACAGCCTATATCCCAGAAGTAGGTCAATATGTTGGTCTGAAAATTTGCATGTCCATCCATCTTGGAGAGTTTTTTCATAAACCAGACTGGTGGTGCCACCTACCTTCCTGTTTTTCGATAAATTAATGCCCTTTCTTCTAAGCATTTAAGTGGACTTCATTCAGGAGTGGTGTGACATACCACTCAATCCATCCCTCACTTAACCCCTACCAATGATTTCCATGTCAAGTATAGTTTACATCAAGCCAGCCCAGAACAGTGGTATGGAGTGTGATGTCGCTGTCCTCGCCTTCCCAGGCTGTTATGTAATAGTCAGCTTCATTTGTCTAGGTGAGCTGGGTCAGGCAGTCTGCAGTTACTACCACAGAGAACCTTTCTCTCTTTCTCTCTTTCTCTCTTTAGCCCCCCCCCCCCCTCCTACCACCACCCAATTTTGTTGACAGAGAGCTGTACAATAAACAAGATGAGTTCACTTTTTTTTCAGCAACCAGCAGTAACAAAAGAGACTCCTCTCCCCCTACCCCTCCAATACACAGGACTAATAAAGAAGATGAATCTTACAATTTCAATGTTGAATTCATTTTTAGCTTAGCTGACTGAAAGTCATCTGAGCAATAGCAATCACTCATTGTCCGTCGTCCGTCTGTCTGTCCATCCGTTAACAGGACACAAATCGTAACCACTGGACCTAGAAACTTCATACTGAAAATATAGAGGTCCATGAAAAATCTCCTTGGAAACCTAAAATTAGGTCACTTTGACCTATATTCTACGAGCTATAGGGCTCGAAAGTACACCCCAGATTAATAAAAATTTGATACAAAAGCTCAAATATCGAAATAACTGAAGCGCTGATTCCAAAGATTTTTTCCATGCATATTGATCATGGAGTATTTAATCAGTTCCTGAAGACTGGTGGCACCACCTGTATTTTTTCTAATTTTTACACATTTTTCAGACCTTCAGATGAAGCAGTCCATCTGTTATCAAGGCACAAATTGTAATGGTCAGACCTAGAAACTTCTAACTCTACATTCAGGGAGGTCCTAGTCAAATCTCCTTGGAAACCTGAAATTCTGTCATGGTGACATATATTTTGCGAACTATAAGCTGAAAAATGCTTTTGAGTATTCAGTCAGTATAATAAGGTACAAATTGTATCCGAGTCCTCTAGTCCTAGAATCTACTAACATGACATTCAGGCAGGTCCTTGGTAAATCTGTATGGAAACCTGAAATAATGTCATGGTAAAAAATAAACTATGAAATATGGGCCAAAAACATGATTTTTAGCACCCTGAAATTCAGTTGGGCACAAATTGTATCTGCTAGCCCTAGAATATTCCAATGTTATACACAGGGAAGTCTTTGGCAGTCTCAATAGAAACCTGAAATAAGGTCATGGTGACCTATATTTTGTGTGCTACTTGTCAAAACATCTTGGGCAATCTCCAGGAAACCTGAAATTAGGTCATGGTGACTTATATTACTGTCCAAAAACATTTTTAGCACCTAGAGAGACAGGGTACAAAACTTTACTGTCGGACCTAGAATCTTCGGTCATGACATCTAGCCCTTTACTGTTTACATTTATTTTAGATTTCTGACAAATTCTGACACTACTTATATTTACAATAACAGCCATATCTTTTCAAGCTTTTTTTGTATCTTTATCAAATTTTCAACAGTTCCCACTAAGAGGGTTTGCTGAAGATTATTGAAAATCATTGAAACTTAGAAGTAATATGCAAAATTTTTGTCCTGAAAGAATCTATACATATCATGGCATTCTAGTTGCCCATTTAGAGTGCTCTTTAGTGGCTTGTAAACAGTAAAGGGCTAGGGATGTACTTCAAAAATATGCTTAGTCGTTTTTAGCTCACCTGACTGCAAACAAAAAGGCTAGATTTCACGGGAATGGTTAGACTTATGATCATGAAACTTTTTCTTCTTGTTGCTTTTGAAGAACTTTTAATGGCTATAGTTGAATGGGGATACCACCTACAGAATTTGGCATTCAGATGATAACATTCATTTTGTGAATGTCTTCCTGGTCAGCTGAGTAGCGTGACCCCTGGTACTGTCATATCAGCCATCCGACATCATGACCAGATTACTGGCCTGCCAGAGTGCCTTTGCTTCTAGGTCTGAGTAACGCATTATAAGGCCCCATGAGGATGCAAAATTTTTGTCGTTTCTGACAACAGCTCATGGGCCACAGATACATTGTCAATTGACAGAAACCAGACTAATCGTTTGCATTTTAAATGTAATTTCTAACAACACTAATCATGAACGAGAAAAGTTCTGTTCTAACTTGGCATATTGGTAAATCCCTCCACAAGTTGTTGAATATCTGACTGCATGAATACAAGCATGGCTCGAACGGGTTACTGGACGCAACCAGCTTGTATACCATACAGTAAACGACTAGTTACCATAGAGACGGGATTTTAGTTTCAGTTGTGAGTTTATATGTATTCTCTTGCATTAATGCATCATTTGTAGCATAATGTTAAGATTATAGGTTGTTTATAACAATTTGACTGTAATATGATGGAAGACCACTGAGATGCATTCCTCGATACTGCTTGTATCATGACTCAAGTATGCTTAGCAGCTCAATTATCATTGCCTATTGAGTCAGGTTGTCATGGTTAGACCCAAGGGTCACTTATTTGTTTTTGATATGGATCCTTTAATTTAACACTTAGGCCCATTTTTAGCTCAGCTGACTATAAGTCATCTGGGCTATAGTCGTCGTCCTTTGTCCGTCTTGCCATCCATTAACAGGGCACGTTTTGATACCCATAGACCTACAAATCCAAAATTTTGCATACAGTTAGATGAACCCAAAATCTGCTACCATATAAAAAAACTGGGTCACTAGGACTTTGTTCCTTCAAGATATTAAGGAAAAACCTCCATTTTCCATTACAAAAGCCATTGTTACACTTCAAGGTTGCCCAATATCAAAACCACTGATATATTTTTTAGCATATTTAGTATTCATATTCTTCAATACATTTTCTATGAACATACCAAAAATTAGGTCAGTATTACATGTTGTTTTGAAGATAAGGGCCCAAATATAATACAATTTTTAAAAAATCAGGAACTATATTTACTCACTTAACATGAGAATTGCTGAAGCTGAAGACTTTTTTTTGCAGGGATATAGCTTTATTTAATCAAGATTCAATTGTTAACCCAAATTTAGATCTGAATTTTGCATATTTTTCAAGTTATATGCATAAATAAAAAATCAATACCTTAACTTTTGTCCAACTTTGGCAAGGGTACATTTTTTACCTGTAAGCACTGTTGATTAAATTTTCACAGCATAAATACATAAGGATTTAATCTTTTAAAATCTGAAATTTCAAAGGAATTGATTGAAAAGAGTAGCTTTTATTCAAGTTTTCATACACCATGTCAAGTGTTGTCTTCATCAAGCCCACCTATTAGTACAGCCTTCACTTGTGTTATGTAACCCACTCAAGGTAGCTGGCCTTGGCTCAGCTTGGTCACTACTAGCTTGCTTCCCCCTCCCCCTACCTACCTACCTACCTATCCTCTTCATGCCCATGGTGGCATATGAGGCCATGCAGCCATCTCCTCCATCTCTCTCTATCTTGAGCAATCCTTTCTGTGTCCTTCCAGGTTCTCTCTCCCCCCCCCCCCCAGATGGTGCATAGACTTGATGAATTTTATAATTTTTTGTATTTGATTCATTCTTATTCTTGGCTATGTTACATTTTAGATTTTGTATTGTACCACCAGGGTTACAATAATTAAAGTGCTCATTCAATTGTGTCCACAAATGGGTGTATTACTATGAAAGTGTTGATGTTCATCAGATAAGTAATTCCTTTCTTCAGAAGAGTAAAAACTTCACCAGGTGTGAAATTGACTATTAATTCCAGTAATAAATTATAGCTGAGATAGTAATTAGCACAATTATATTGTTTGTCCCTCATCCAACCAACAGTGTGTATACTTTATTTGAAAAGATGTTTTTATTTTATCAAGTTTACTGAATCTTTTATTTCGGTGAATAAATTTAATAGTAATTCAAGGAATAATCTTGAAGAGGCCATGTTGTGGCATTATTTTCTTTTAAATTCAGTTTAAACATTTGTGATTTAAAATATAAAATATATGTGTAAGCATAAAATTACCCGATGTGAGCTACACTCTGGATAAATAATGATTGCAACTTAAGAATTCTGATCTTTTAACTTATTATTTCAGATTTTTTTATTACAATTTTATAAAACTTGTAAATAAAAAAAAGTGAATCTGACAAAAACTATTAATGGAAAAAGTGGATATGCTAAAAAAATAGGCTTTGATATAAACTTAAATGCATTATTACCTTGAAAGTGAAATAAAGGTATTAGTCCATTCTGTCTACTAGCCTTTCCACCTGTAAATTGTTCATATGCATCACAGTGTCTCAAAACTTTTACTGTTTTTCTTCATGACAGTCTGGTCAGAGTATTTTGCAATCATATATTTAGAACTTTACTATAACCAAGTATGAGGGCCCCTTTCCTCTTTGCTTCTCATATGCTTATATATATGAACAACCTTACAATAGAATATTTTGCATAATTTGCATTTGCAAAAAATTCAAACTTCAGCTGAGCACCGCTACCCATGGGTCCCTTGTTTCCTTATTGCACCTAATATTAAATGGTTTCAGGCCACAAGTTTCTTTTATTACACAGTGCAAATGCAAATTATACCCAATTGGCTTGTTTTAACATGCTTATCAAATTTAGTTTATGCTCATTTCATTTTTTTTAACATTTTCAGTTAATAAATTGTTTATTAGTATACATTGGCTCATGTCCATTATTCTGTAATTTACAGGGTTTCATAAGTTCTCTTGGCATATTAACATGCATATTCCAATCACTTTGTAGAAAAACTGAAACTCTTACAAATATGTGATCATGGGGCTCCAACATCTTTCATGTAGTCAACAAAAATGCACAGTCAACACAACCACTACGCTCTTTACACAGCGCTTTTCCTATAGGCCTACTACCCATAATGCTCTATATCAGTTGCTTTTTTAGAAGCGTAAGATTTCCACAGACTCAGGAGCGTACACAACTACTCGGATTTTATGCCAGTATTCTCAGAAGCAATTTCAGCTGAATGCTGTTACCCAAAGGTCCCTTGTTTCTGACAGGGATAGAAAAAGATCTTTAACAATTGTACAACGTCCTGTCAAAAGTATAAATCTGGGGCCTATTTCATCTCAAAGCAGTTCCTGGCTGTGGTCTGGAGGCAAAGAACAGCTTACAGCAGGCGATGGGTTTGATTTTCTGCCAAAGATTATAATTTTCATGGTCAGCCACCACTCCAGGCTAGCGCTCTGCAGGCTTTAAAGGAAGGCCTGCGGACAGGTTTCACTCACAAAGGAGGTGGCTTTTTGGTGTTATGAGACAGGGATTAAGGATGATTACAGGCATAATCCACAGGCTTACTAAACATGCATCTGGCCGACACCAGTATACTCATGTGCCAATGCCTGGTCACGTCAACTCTAATTAGAATGTAATTCTACATACTTAACCAGTTATGCGAGCATTTAATAAATATTAGACTGTTACTTCCACCATAAAAAAAACAGAGAAAAAAATTTGTTCATGTTCACTGATTTATAGCGGACAGACAACCGCATTCCCCACACATACAACCAATCACTGAATATCTACAACTCAGCTCTTTAAATGTTATTTATTAACACAATATTTATTGTACAACAATGCTCTGGTGTTATGCTTTTGAGAAGAGCTCTTGAAATGTTCTATGAAATATATACAATGCTGACTTTAGCAACAGTTAATTTATCTCGACTTTTATTAATCAAAAATACATTATCACCATTGATACTGCACTTTAAATGAAACAAAATATTGAGAGTTGTTCCTTGCTTCAAACAAAGGCTTGCCCTGTCTGTACCATGCAATAAACTGCTTGAATTATTGAACCAAGTAAAATAATAAAACATGTAAAACATATATCAATTTAATAAAAAGTACAAGGCTGACAATGTGTACATCACAGATTTAGCAGCAGTATTTATTAACAATACATGTACATCAGGGTCAAGTGAAAATTAAACAACAAAAAAATGGAACTACAGACATCCCAGTTTGGGTAGTACTCATAAAATAAAACCAGCTCAATGAGGGCAACATAATGTGTTGAAGTTTAAATTGCCAACATTATATAAACCTTGTGTTTTACCATTTTGCTTCCGCTGGTGTGTTGATGATCATTTGAAGTGTTAACAACTGTCCATGTATAGTGTCATCTTGGCAAATGTGTGATGGGGAAAATGTTCTATTTTTTTGACAAAATTTATGCAGTTTCAAAGAATTTCCTAAAATTTTCCAAGGAGATGTGATCTGGGTCAGATGGGTTGATCTCGCCTGCCAGCTGTCAAATACAGAAAACAGAAGAAAAATTTACCCACGTTTTATAAACCTGTATTATCTATTCCATTCCACATACTCTATCCACATTTTTTTTCAAAGTATTTCTTTCAATTTTTTTCTTATTTATTTCATATGTAACTAAAATTTGACTGTCATCACAGGGGGTAGCATAGTGATTTATGATAAATTAAATTAAAATTTGATAAAGCATGAAAGAGATTTATTTTATTATGGCAGTGACGTTCATAAGGGTCCTTGAAATCCTTGAATTTAAAAATGATATTTTTAAGGCCTTAAGACATTGAAAATAGCACTTTTCCTTTTAAAAAAATGTCAAGCAATACTGACAATTTTATTTCACTGATTACAATTTAAGCAGCAGTGCTATGGTAAGCAATACTGATTTGAAATCCTTATGAAATGTGTTTATATGTCCACTTGTAATGAAATAAAAATGAAACAGAACACTGAGAGTTGACCAACTAGCCCAACTTTAGTTTATATGCAGTACCAGTAGACGGGTTAAGTGAACTGAAAATGGTCTGATTGATGGTCTTGAAAATTTCACAGAAACCAGGAATATTTCCCCCTTATTCAGTGTATGATTTCCCAGATCAAAAACCAATTTTGTATTTTCAAACTTGGCCTTTAGAAAAAAAATTCCCAGAATACTTACCCTGTCAATGATGTCAGCATCGCAAGGTAAATGCTGCTTCATACACAGATCACGGAGGTTCTCTTTACTGATGTAACCTTGACGACTGGTGTCTGCATCCAGGAACATCTGGTCTTTCCTGTTACTTGCTGTGATTGCAATCTTTTTCAGCTGACCTTTGACCTCACTCACCAGTTCGTTTAGCTCAGTAGAACTGCAGGTAAAATAAACAAGTTTAGCCTATAGAAACAATTGTTTTTTCTACTTCCAAACAATTTAAGACTTAAGTGTATAACAGAACATCAATTTTTCCTTCTTATTTCTCTCCTCCCATAAGACTTATCATGATTGGACTGGCTGTCTTCATCTGTTTCATTTCTTTTGAACACGATGACTTTTGAATGAGCCAATCAATATTTCTTCATGAAATTGCAATTGTTTCTACCAAAATCTTGAAGGGGTTCTAAAATAAGTGACCTTTACTTTAATTTTTAAGGTTAAATAAACCGATTAAAAAAACATATTGTGTGAACCCCATAACTTTTGAAGTATTGCATATTTCTCCTTCAAATTTGATACACAAGATGTTTCAACTAAGTTATTGGAAGAGTTTGAAAACCAAGAAGTTTGTTCCTTTGAACATGATCTGTAAGGTCTATCTGTGGAAATATATGATAACTGTTAACACCATAACTTTTGAAGTACATAGGGGACTCATGGGGAGGGGAGACATATCTGTTTTTTCCTAAAAACAAATTCATTCTAGTTTAATTTTAAAATAATTAGTGTAAATTTCAATATATGTGAAGTGAATTTGCCCTTTTATTGGTTTAGCAGGCAGTATTTTGATGAATAAATGGAGTGGATGTTCCAAGCTATTTGTGATCATCTTAAAAAACAAAGTTATCTTGCGTGATTTAACATGCTTTGATAACTTTTCACCACAGATAACATAACAGAAAGTGTAAGTTCACAGTTATGTTGACAGCCAGCCTAAGTCTGATTATAGCCCTAATTGATACAGTCACATGACAGACTCAATGGCACAGATCTTAACACAGGTCTGATTACAGCCCTACTGATACAGTCTCATGACAGACTCCATGTCACAGATCTTAACACAGGTCTGATTACAGCCCTAGTGATACAGTCTCATGACAGACTCCATGTCACAGATCTTAACACAGGTCTGATTACAGCCCTGCTGATACAGTCTCATGACAGACTCCATGTCACAGATCTTAACACAGGTCTGATTATAGCCCTAGTGATTCAGTCTCATGACAGACTCCATGTCACAGATCTTAACACAGGTCTGATTACAGCCCTAGTGATACAGTCTCATGACAGACTCCATGTCACAGATCTTAACATTCCAAAGTAACCATGGCATATTAGCATATTAGTATTTTGGTACACTCCTCACGCAGAGGAACTGCAGTCGTTCCAGATCTCCTTCATGTTAACTGCTGTTGTATAGCAAGATTCTCTGGGTCTCATCACCGGGGGCTGGCACAACATAAAAGTGTAATCAGACCAAAGAAACTGTGGGATGGCATTGTGCATCCACCTCCAAGGTTTAAAGCTGCGACACCTGGCCCTGGTTGGTTTGATTCTCTGCCCTGATGGCCCTGGTTGGTTTGATTCTCTGCCCTGATGGCCCTGGTTGGTTTGATTCTCAGCCCTGATGGCCCTGGTTGGTTTGATTCTCAGCCCTGATGGCCCTGGTTGGTTTGATTCTCAGCCCTGATGGCCCTGGTTGGTTTGATTCTCAGCCCTGATGGCCCTGGTTGGTTTGATTCTCAGCCCTGATGGCCCTGGTTGGTTTGATTCTCAGCCCTGATGCTGAGATCATGACAAACTAGCTAAACAAAGCAGTGGTTGAGACTAAGGAGATCTGGAATGTCTGCAGCCAGTGTGGTATTCTGGCAAGACTAAGGAGATCTGGAATGTCTGCAGCGAGTGTGGTATTCTGGCAAGACCAGGAGATCTGGAATGTCTGCAGCGAGTGTGGTATTCTGGCAAGACCAGGAGATCTGGAATGTCTGCAGCGAGTGTGGTATTCTGGCAAGACCAGGAGATCTAGAATGTCTGCAGCGAGTGTGGTATTCTGGCAAGACCAGGAGATCTGGAATGTCTGCAGCGAGTGTGGTATTCTGGCAAGACCAGGAGATCTGGAATGTCTGCAGCGAGTGTGGTATTCTGGCAAGACTAAGGAGATCTGGAATGTCTGCAGCGAGTGTGGTATTCTGGCAAGACCAGGAGATCTGGAATGTCTGCAGTGAGTGTGGTATTCTGGCAAGACCAGGAGATCTGGAATGTCTGCAGCGAGTGTGGTATTCTAGCAAGACTAAGGAGATCTGGAATGTCTGCAGCGAGTGTGGTATTCTGGCAAGACCAGGAGATCTGGAATGTCTGCAGCGAGTGTGGTATTCTGGCAAGACCAGGAGATCTGGAATGTCTGCAGCGAGTGTGGTATTCTGGCAAGACTAAGGAGATCTGGAATGTCTGCAGCGAGTGTGGTATTCTGGCAAGACCAGGAGATCTGGAATGTCTGCAGCGAGTGTGGTATTCTAGAAAGACTAAGGAGATCTGGAATGTCTGCAGCAAGTGTGGTATTCTGGCAAGACTAAGGAGATCTGGAATGTCTGCAGCGAGTGTGGTATTCTGGCAAGACCAGGAGATCTGGAATGTCTGCAGCGAGTGTGGTATTCTGGCAAGACTAAGGAGATCTGGAATGTCTGCAGTGAGTGTGGTATTCTGGCAAGACTAAGGAGATCTGGAATGTCTGCAGTGAGTGTGGTATTCTGGCAAGACCAGGAGATCTGGAATGTCTGCAGCGAGTGTGGTATTCTGGCTATCCATTAAATATCTTATTATTCCACACAGATTAAAAAACGAGTCACTCAAACAGCCCTGTTTGAGTATGCACAAAAGAACTAAACCTTGTTGTTCTGCATGTCATATTATCTCACCTTATTAAAAATCAAGATGCTCACAGGAGGAAAAGCTAGTTAACTAAAAACAGTCCCGGGATTTTTTGTTTTATTCTGTATCTGTTGAGGTGTATTCTTTCATACTAGAAACCACAGTGCATGTACAGACTGATGTCATCTGTCAAGACATATTACATACCTGTATGTTCGTTTGACTGTCATGGGGCCACCCTTTCTGTACTCCTTTACTGGCTGACCTTGACTCAGTTTTTCACGTAAACTTTCTACTGTGCTGGCTGGAAGTAAAATTGTTTATGTATTTAAGATTTTATGAAGGAAGGTTCTGACATGTTAAAATTTTTAACAATACTAGGACAAGTCACACCCAGTATGCTCAAACTTTTTTCCCCAGTTTACTCTTTTTTCCTATTTTACATCATTTTGATATTTACTTCATTGACTAACAATAATTATATTTGCTGAATTAAGTTATTAATGCAAAACTAGCAAGTAACTCTGAAAAAATAAGCAGCACATGATGAACTAAGGTAATGCTGAATGAAATCTTATATAATTACTTTGAAAGTGACACAAGGTAGCAGACAGCCTACCATAATTAGTTTCATGTTTGCTCATTTTATAGTTACTTCGTAAGTGGCACCAGATAGCAGCCTACCATAATTAGTTTCATATTTGCTCACCAGATGTCAACACCACCCTGAATGAAATCTTTTTTCCTTTCAAGAATGTGTCTGGTAAATTTTTAAAATATTAATATTTTTTACATGATGGAAAGTTAGGTCCCCTGAGATATAATGTGGTATATACCTGGGAATTGTCCTTTGTGTTCTTCCATGTACTTGAGAACAAATTCATCAGCATTTGTGATAACAAACCGATGCTTGAAGATCTCGATCACTGCTCCGATGTAGAAGTCTTGTGGACCGTAGAAATTTGGATGATCAGGGGATGAACCTGGTTTCGACACTCGTGTTCTCTCAAGGAATTTTCCTCCGATGATCCCAGAGTTCCTCACTGGAGGTTCATGGATGGTGATCATTTCATCCGAGAGACGGTAGGAGATGATGAACCGTCGGCCTTTGTCTTCAGGTTTAATGGTATCCTAAAATAATGAATACACTATAATACATACATAGTTTTTTTATTTAATACCTTCAAGAATTTGTACCATGTCTTAAGCGCTTTCAAATATACTGGAATTTACTTGTGCTAGCAGTAACAGTCATATTTTCATACTCTTTAAGGATGCAGTGGGCTCAAGAGAGAGAACAAGCACGAAGCATTGACAAATTTTAGAGATTAGCTTGTTTTATAATGCCGACCAAAATTATACACCAAGTAATCATCGCAATAATTATATATAATGATATCTTCATAATAATCTAACAACATTTCTATAGATGTAAATTAGAAAATATAGATAATTGTGCTCCTGTATTACACTCAAAATCAAAATGTATGAACTAAAAGGATAAGCATACAGTATCATAAGTTAATAAAGAATTAACTGAGGTTGCCAAATTTTAAATTGAGAAATGAGCAAAATTTATTTCTGTTTGTAATGATTATAACTTAAGTAAAGCGGATGTAACTTTGTTAAGTCTGACATACCAAGACAGCCTCAAAGCGCAGTACTTTTCCATCATTCTCCAGCATCTTGATGAAGTCCTTCTTGGGAGGCTGAGGGACGAGGGACAGACAGGACTGCAGCGAGTCTTCCATGGACCCATATCCATTGTATGGTGGGATTTCCTGATAAGTGAACAAGTATCTTCATTATAACTATTGTATTTGACTGGACTCAAAATTGCAAATCAAAATAATTTTTTTCAATGGTGAAATTTAATTTTCCAATTGCTGTATTATATCATTCCCTAAAAGCACTGCCAATATGGAATATATGACATGTTGTATGCATTTCATTTACTCCAGAAGCCAAAGCTGCATGAGCTGAACATAAAATTGACAAGTTTGTTTAAGTTTAACTTGCATATTTCTGAATGAAATAAAATGAATGAATTATTGTTATGTACTGATTTATTCTTTACTTTGTGACACTATTATGTGAAATTATACATCAACAGTTAACATCTACACCACTAAATTACATGTATAAAAATACAAAGTATCTGGACAAGTCAACAAAGAAAAAAAAACAATAAATATGTCCTTTACCAAGAGATACAGTATAATGTAACAGAATCAAGTATAAATCAAGTAAAATTACTGTATAGTTAGGTATAATGCAAACGTTCTGGAGAATTATTAATGAATAGAAAAAACTGACCATTTTTGGTATAGGCTGTCCTGAATGTGTCACTGTGACTGGAGTGAAATTGGTGGTTCCAAACTTCATGTGGTAATATGCTTTAGTAAAGTCATCACAATCGTAGATGAGGAAGCGACGGTTGTAGATTGTTACAGTCTTATTGATAGCAAAATCCTGTGGTGTGAAATAGTCTTTGATCTCATGACTTGTAAGTTCCATGACCACACTTGGGAAAGTGGATTCTACGTTGTAGCGGTCCTTGGGAACTTTCTGTCGGCAGATGAGAACTGGGAATGGGTCACGACCGTCGTTGGCTGAGTGTTGCTCTCGGATCTCCAGGGTGTCATCCACAAGATAATACTGCAATTACAAGTGTCATTTTAAATCTATAACATATTTAGTGAATTCATAAAATTTACCAATAGTAGTATGTTTTTCTGGTAGATAGGTCCATGGTCTGTTGGTGACTGTGTAATGATTTAGGATGGAGGTAACCATGAGATTATGATTAAAGGGTTAGGAATAACCCAGAAATCACAATCAGTGGTTAAAACTCCAGAGCTAATCTTTGAGGTTATAACAAGCTAATGAATATTTTGTCTTGTAGGTGCTAGCTGGGATTTAACATGTGACCATCAGCTGTGAGGATACCCAAACCTCCATGCTTCCTTAATCAAGTAAAATCAAGGGGTAGAATTGAGGGTAAAATGTTCCCAATGTTCCAAGAGGGAGACAAGGGAAAAACAGAGGGTAAAGGCCTCAAGGGAATAGACAAAGAAATTCTGTGACAGTGCAGCATCCTGTGTTGTATCACATTCAATGATTAATAGATCTGTAAGCCATGACATCATGGTACACTCCCAACAAGCTGTACTGTCAAGACTTGATGTTAACTGAATTTAATTAATGCTAGGTATACCTAACAAGCTTTTTAAAAATATAATCCTAAATATTTATGCATGTGTTTGAATGGAACCACAAACCCCTTTTATTATCTACTTCAAATAATGTATTTTTACTCCAATCCTCATGGTGAGGACCAAATAATTTAAATAAAACATGGATATATGGAATTAACTCTGTATTAAATAGTTATGAGTAGTTTGTTTCAGCTAAGATAAAACTAGACTCTCCAGGGTAGATCTATTTGTTCAGTAATAATTATAATGCTCACATGGATAATGAACTTTCTCATCTCTCCGAACATGCTGTCCCTGTCATCCCACACACAGAAGAATCGCAGGACTTTCCTGTCCATCTCCAAGAACTGTTTCAACTTATCAAAGTCGCTCGGTGTTTTGTACGTGCGCAGGGCTGATGCCTCAACTCTCTTGGTACTGTAAGGGTCAACTGGTGCATTAACAGGAGCATTCACTTCAATGCCTTCACTTTCCAAAAATTCCTGTAAAAAAACAAAATATGAGGTATAAATTGGTATGAAAAAACACCATTTAAAGATTAGAACTGTTGCTGTCAATTTATCTAAGTTCTGGTCTGTACATGTAATATCTATTTTTAACAGTATTTTGAATGTCTTTTGAAAGTGAATTGTAAGTTCTGATCCCTAGCTACAGCAGCAAGCGTTATTTGTGTACTGAATTGATTCCTCTGCCTGGAAAAAGAAACTGCGCTTTCTCACATTGGAAGAGAATCCTTCAACTAAGAATATATTCGGAGGATCCAGATTATTTAAAAAATTAAGTGGATTTCTTCTTTCTCATTACCCTTGCCCTTAAAAAATTTCACCCTTGAAATCTGTTGAGAGCACTTTGTGTAAGGTTGCACTCCTACACTCCTCATGTGGAGGCTATACACTGCAGTCTTGCCATATCTCCTTCACTTTAACCACTGCATTGTTAAGCAAATTTCTCTCAGTTTCATTTCCAGGGCTGGCAGAGCTCAAAGAATTTTGACCAGACCAATCAGAGCGTGGTATCACATTGTGCATCCAGCTCCATGTTTAAACCTGTGACACCCCGCTCTTGTTGGTTTGATTCTTGGCCAGTGCCAGTCCTAGTACTGGATCCCTGAAAAACCCCTGAGTAAGTTGCAATCAGACAGCAGATCTGCAGGACTGCTGCTGCTTGCCACAGTCTGATGAAGTCTGCTGACATGAGTGGACAAAAAGGTAACAACTTGTAAGGAAGTGGCTGTGAATAAGAAGTTCCAAATTGAGGTCTTCAAGGACTAACTTCATGCAAAGTTTCAATGTTCCCTCATTTTAGATTACTGGACTGATATTCTCTACAAATTATAAGAAGTTGTTCAGAGAGAGAGAGAAACTTTCAGAGGCAATACCTGAATATTCACTACCGTTTCTGTGGTTCTTTCTTAATTTTAAGCATGGCACCTTAATTCAGAAATGAATATCAATAATCAAAGACAATAAGGCCATATTCCATGCTCATTAAAAATATTTAAATCTGATAAGCTCACCCTTGTCCACCTGTCACAGTCATAGATGAAGAAAACTTTCCCATAAAATGTGACACTTTCTCCAAGATTGATGTCCTTCCAGTGCCAGTGGTCACCAACGTCATTCTTGGGCAGGCGTTGTCTCTTGATCAACTTACCTGGAAATTTTTTTTTAATATTTAATTTTTTATGTTAAAATTTTTATATGAAGTGACAATAACCTACATTATATGGATTTAGAACAGTTAAAATTACCCATCATATATAGTTATAAAAACTGCATTTTAAAATGATAAATTAAATATATGAGCTACATAAAATGTGTATACCTGCTACCAAGTTTTTTTACTATATAACCACATTTGACACAGGTACCACACTGTATCCACATTGTATCCTTCATATGTTAAGATCATGGTCTATTTTGGCAACTGTTCCACAGACACAGACACTCAACATCAGAGCAGCAACATCATTACTGGAATCACCTTCAATGCAAATGTCTAATATAAATGTAAAGTACAGCACAGGTGACCCTCCAACAGGCTTTTCCTTGGCTCTCATTTCCTGGATTGATATATTTTAAGTGTGCAAAAGAGATCTTAGTTTAAGGTATACAAAGGACATCTTTATATTCAGTGTATAAAGGATATCATGGTTTTAGGTGCATCATAGATACTTAACTTTTAAGTATATAAAGGACAAATACATTTTCAGTGTATCAAGGATACTTTAATTTCAAGTGTATTCAGGATACATTATTTCATTCTTATCCTATTTGTTGATGCAACAGAATGTCCGTTGTGCTGGGACAATAAATTCAGGACTGGCACGATAAGCAGAGATTTATAATATGGTGATTATGATGCCATACCGCATTCAAATTACCTTGAGGCATGCCAGAGTTCTCTACAGGTGGCTCCACAACAGATATGCTGTCATCTTCCAGGTAATAGTAGATGCTGACATTTCTCACTCTGTATGGTTCATCTGGGGACTCATGTACTGTTTGTTTGAACCAGGCATTAAACTTCAGTACCTGAAATAACATAAACAATAAATACAATACCAACACTTAGTGTAATCTAACCTGTATTCATTAAAATATGAACAAAGATGTGTACATAAATAACTAGAATGTTATGTAACTTATAAAAAAATAGACATCAATTTTGTTGCTCAATCTTTTATCTATTTTTTTTTTCAACAATAATTTTAAGACTCAACGGGCAAATAAAATAATCAGACCAAACAATAATATGTACCCAATTAGAGTAGTTTAAAATGCAATTATATTTACACATTGTTTTATTTAAACGGAACATTTAACTTATAATTTACCTTTTTGTCCCAAGCAACATGTGCGGGGACAAAGTCCTGTGGGGGCGCCTGTTTTGCCTGGCCGTATGTCAATGTTGGCTGGAAGTTGGCCAATTCATCCAGCTCCTGTTCTGAGAGTTCGTTGATGGGTATGGGAACGCCTCCAATTCCTACCTCTGGTCTTTTTGGCACAGCGTAACCATTTTTGTAACCCAGAGACTGGCTCCTGTGGAACCTGCTGGCCTGTAAAAAGCAAATAATTCCTGTAAGTCAAGATATATATAGTACTCATTTCATTAACAAAAAGGTTAAGTACATTAAGTTCAGTGCAACAGATGAAACGTCTGGTAATACACATGTAATTCCTCAACTGTGAGTAGAGTGTGAAAAGTCAATAAAACCTTTTAATTGGTGATGTAAGTGATGACAATATATTAAGTTTACTGGTTCAGAGACTATGCCCTCTGTAACTTGCTTCTTTTCAGAGATTTCTGGGGTCAAAACTCAACAACACAGTTAATCCAATCCAACAGTATGTACATTATTCTTATACTTTTCTTACATATAACCTAGATTGTTACAAAACAAAACTTGTCAAATCATACTTCCCTCCATGAGATATGAAATGAAACAAGTATATTATTCAAACTGCAAATACATTATATCTTTTTTTTTATCAGAAATCTCTTTTATAAATGCACACGCAGTGGGAGGCTTCTGGCAACTCACAATACAATATTTGTATGTGAACTGTTTGCCAGTTTCCAGATTGTAAGCAATCCTCTGTTATAAGCACAACAATACAGTTACTTTTTTATGCCTCATGGTCCATGTTAGGCATCCACCAAAAGATATAGCATGGAGAGTATGACATGAAGAGCTTATTTATTAATTTTGCAGTCAGATTATTTATATTATACATGCATAATTGACATAACCCTGAGATTCACAAATATTATGGTGAAAAATATAAAACTGAAAACATCAGAGAATTGCTGCCTATACTGATCTTTTCATTTTTGTTTTTATTTTCCATATGGTAGAATTTACAAATTTTGTTGTATGCCATTTACAGCTGTTTGTCGTCATGAATCTGTCAAAATTTGTCATTAGTATCAAGTAACAAGAGCACTGCAAACATGCATAATACTCCGTCATGTATATGGTAACCTCTGACCTCCTTAAATATGTGTGAATTTTGATGAATGTAAATCAGGTGACAATGTCTATTGGTTAATATTGAAATGAGTTTCATGAAAATCCATGGGATTTTTGGTATGTCACCAATGTGCTTCTAGAGAGCGGTGACCTCTGACCTCATTAAATATTCTTGGATTTTGCTGGATTTCTAACTTAGGTCAGATATTTTATTGATTAACATTTCTGATGAGTTTTCTCAAAAATCCTTCATATTCTTCATAAGTATCGTGGCGACACTACAAAGTAGCCTAAAAGTTAATGGCAGACAGATGGGGGGTATACCATAATGTTCCTGTCAAAAGATGGGCATATAATAATTATTCATGTTCCATTTCTTAACTTTAAAAATATATTCAGTGCCTCCAGATGCTGACCATGTAAACCTATGATTAAAACCCTTCCTGCCTAAAACCTGCCTACCCTGTACAGTAAACTTAATTATACAAATTTAGATCACAGAAATGGTTGTGAAAATCAAGGGTTGTGTTCAAGGGTTGTGAATTGGGAGTATAGCATAATCTTTTGTTCCATTACCCATATCCCATTGTATTTTTTCCCGGTAAGGCAAAAAAAAAAAACAAATTGTTTTGCACCATGAGCAGAATGAGGTTAATGCCTTGTATGTTGTTGTCTACAAAAAAAACCTCAAGTGATTTTCTTTTTAACAGCTTAAAACTGAATTTATGAGAATACAGTTCATGCTTTGGCAACACCTTACTTCCAGCAGCATGAAATGGACAATGCACAGAACAGTGATGACATCCCAACAGGACATCGAGTGCTAACGAGCCAGCAACAACTGGAGAACAAATAATCATCAGATGCTGTTTACTTCTGACATGGATACAACTGGCAGAAAATAGTTACTGAATAAAAAACTAAGACGTTTAGTAAAATATTTTGTTTATGGATGAAAACAGAACTCTCTTCTAAAACAATTCTTCTGGGAGCTTGAAATTGTCTCATATTTGGAGAAAATGTACTGTGTGAACCTTAATTGTTCAGAGAACCGCAAGTGGTACATTGTAACAAGTTTATACTAGTGATACCAGGCCCTATGTGGCTTGAGGAATACCAGGGCATACAGGTATGTGTAGCAGGCTCAACTTAACTGTTAGGCTATAGTTCTTTGTTCTGGGCCCTGTGTTTCCGGGATGAATTCAAAAGCTTAGATCACAGGGAAGGGAATGTCATATACACACCAAATTTTACACATACAACCTATCCTATATATATTTAAAGTATCTACTGTCTTTTCATATCTAGATTTTATTATTTCTCAGTATTTTAAATGATTATGCTTTTTCCAGGAATAATATTTGGATTATTTGTAATATCTCATTAGTCCTTGAATGTTCTGCTTTTAAATTTGGGATACATAAACATAAACCAGATTACATTAAGTATTGTAAGTTTTATGAGTTTTCATCAAGTAGTTCAGATGATATATATAATTATTTGTTTTTAGAAACACAGCTTTATGTTATTAGGTTAGCCCTGTGGCCCTCAGCAGGGGGTGCTTCGTTCAGGTCCGCACAGGACTTATTTAATGACCCGTCCTGCTGGGCAGAGGGGTCCAGCTATCTGTATCTGACAAGTCAACATTAAATGTGATCAACAGCCAGCCTGTCTTCTTTGTGTATAGCATACAGCCCGTGCTACAAATGTTTTTGCACTGCTTGTTATAACTTATAATACTAATTGATATTTAAAGTTGGAAACACTTATGAATTGTACCAGGATGTTATGAACACATTTATAAAAACAATCTGTTTTATGATGAATACCACACTTTATAGCCAAGATATTATAATTTTATCATGAAGTGGAATGTGTATAGTTTTTAAAAAGGATCTTCTAGGGCTTGCACACAGCATGGAAGCTTAGGCAACATGGATGCTTTCATTTGCCTTGATCATGCACTTTACTATTAGTGTTATATCTCATTATGTATCAGATGATTTTATGTCTATGAAAAAATTATGCACATTTACCTTTGTGACATTACTATTTTCACATTATATGTCATTAAATGAATCCATTGCATCAACATGTTTTCATTAAAACTGTGTGAAAGAAGGTATTGCTGGTCCATCAACATAATTATCATAATCTGAGTTGAAAAGCAAATACTATATCCTAATATTATATGGCATTACACAAAACTCGCCCGGCATTTGCATGCAAATATCTTGTCTCATCCCAAGACACTTCATTCCCATTCACTCTGTTGCTCCACATCAACATCTTGAGACTGACCATTATGAAAAGGCTGTCTGAGGTTCCAAATAAGAGAACCCTTTGGAATCATACAAGTGACGTTTTAGGTGATATCAACATGAGATAATACCTTGTAGTTATCTTAGAATGTTTTACGAAACGTCTGAATGGTTGTAGCACTAATGTAAAGCTCAAGTCCCCTACACGTTCACAATTTTACCAAAAGCCCTGATGTTTACATGGAGAAGTTGTTTCCAGGATTATATGAAATGCCCCAGTCCTTTGCAACCGGATCTGCACTGGGACCCTGCTTTGATCTGATTGCTGCTGGAAATGGAAATAGCAGGCGTTAACAGGTATCCATGCAGGGTACCAGTCAATCAACATCCCCTCACAACAAGTTTGTTATGGTATGTTTATATCACGACAGGCTTACAAGGATCGTAAGGGGATAATTTCTTATTTAAATAATTAAGGTAGAAACATGTCAATGTTATCAAAAGACTTATTTACTACCAAAGACATTAACAGATGTTGTCATGGGACCTGACATTGAATTATATAAACGCCATGGAAACTTGTTGCACGGAATAGAGATCAAGCCCCCTCAAATGATTATAACAAAAAACACATCAAATAACTGCCAATGTACATTAATTATGTTCACAAATGGTTTATGGATGTTTAATCATCAGTTTCAGACTAAAATTTGTTTACTTGACTTTATTTTTCCTTAGCTCACTGTATTATTATCTGTTCGTCGACTGAAAGCTTTCAATCCATCATACAGCCTTTTGACCATGCATGCATACAATTAAATGGTACAACGTTTTCACACTAGATGGCATGCACGTAGCCCATAGTCCGCTTTGGCCTAAAAGTGCATGTTTATCTTAAATATGTTAAATTTTTATCATTGCAAGTTTCAGTGAACTATTTTTTTTTTGCTATAACAAGCTGTTATCAGCTAGATCGCTTTATTCACAATTTATGGCAATGATCAGACCTTTGTTTTTTATCTGGTAACTCCCGCATTTTTGGAAACATGAGCCTTTGTTGTCAACATATCCATTCAACTTAGGCAGCTTGTTGTGAGAGACTGGCTAATAGGAAAACAGCTTGCTGGGATAATGGCCAACAGAAGGATCGAGATCTGGAAAGCCCATTCTGGGTTGTGAATTAGACTGTAAAGCATTTCAGATACCGTGGCAGTTATTATTTTCTACCCAAACTTGTTAAAAAATACCCATAGAAGGTAAATGATGAATCATTTATACCCAGTTGTCACTTTTTCATTGGATATATAGATCGAACAAAATTATTTTGTGCAACACATTTTTCACCATGAATAATGAATGCCTAGCACTTCAGTCTTGATCCAGACTAGAACAGATGCATTTGATATGTACAATTAACACTTTTATAGTTTTTTGTACCTTCTACAATTTCACCATTACACGCCTAAGTGTACAGGTCATTTCCAAAACTGTGAACAGTATATCACAGCTGTGGATTCCGCAACAAGCAAACATGCTGCAGAAAGTTAAATGTTAAATGTAAAGTGAAAAATATGCGCACATGGATCCTGGGACAGATTGTATATGAATCTATGGATAATTAAGCGACTTTATAAGAGCTCTGACGGAGCCACTATAGAATGCGGCCTTCAGAGCGAATGTATGATCACTCACGCACAATCTCGATTAGGTTATGAGTGTATACGGACGGACGCTATGATGTTATGGATTTATGTAATGGAGGAGAATGTAAGTGGCAGATAAAATAAGTGGCAAAATTAAGATCCAAGCAGCAGTATCCTATGGCTATGGTTGTTGCCAATGTTGGGCTGAAGCTTGCTTTCTATAGTAAAGTATTAGTATTAGTAATACCAGCTCTGACATATATGTCCACCTAGAACCTGTCAGTCTTATTACTTAATTTGAAAAGGCACAGGTGCAAGCTATAGTTATGTCAGTTATGACAAATTGCATGTTCGATTTTTATTTTTATTTTGCCATCATCAATTGATGACAAGTAAACAGGTATTGAGGTAAACCATTAAATGGGACTGTGCTCTGACTTTACCATCAGTATTACAACCAGGATGTTGTCAGGATATCCTATATATTACTGCTTTCGAAACAGAATGACTTACTGTGGGGTCTTTGAATGAATTTCCAGGCAGAAACGGGAGTCCCTCCATGTTGATGTAAGTTGAATTTCTGTTATGGACTGTGTTTCTCTGCTCTGGCACGGCCACAAGTCACCGTTGCCTAGCGTTGCTATGAAAACAACAAATCCCGCGTTAGGCGAGACGAGACATGGTGAACTCTGACCTTAAACCTCCAACATACGAGAGCGTGAAATATTCCCAGCAATGAATATTAATGTAAACAAACATTGATTAACGTACCTACTGCCATAGTTCAACTGTCGGTTCCAAACAAACATTTATGATCATATTAAATGAGCAGATCGTATTTTTTATAAACCTTTACGTCGATTTCTAAGTCTATATCTTGCGTTTGCCGGGTGAGCACTGCTACGTTATAGCGCCACCTATCGGACATTGAAGATATTGGCAGACTTGTCAGTTTCAGCAACCGGCTGATGATGCAAAGGTGATGTTGTTGGACTTTACATACAGTGACTTGATGTTTATGACAAATTCTTAAGGTAAGGACATATTTAGTCACATACTCTCTTCATTACTAGTAATATGGATGAAAGTACAGTCGTATTGTGTTTATATCCCGCAAAGTTTATGATGGGCAGGGCATCGTTCCAGCACTACTCACTGATCAAGTCAGTCCAGTCAGACCTTACGTTCAGTGCTGTTTCTTACCTCTGGGTGAGCTGTCACGCTGGCTGTGGTCTGACAACAGTGCAGCAGTGTGAATCATGCTGTCATTAGGCCTGATAGCAGTACTTTTTTTTATGTCTTTACGAATTTATTATTGTATAGACTAGAGCATGACATTACTTTTACAGTGATCACCTATACCTATTTGATGTTGCCAATATATGTAAAGATAAATAATGGCAAAAATTGTCATGTATGTTTGTAAAACGTTATTATTTAGAATTGGAATTACTAAATGACTCACTAAAGTACAACATTCTTAAAATAATATTATGTTGAATATGCTGTGTGAAAAAAAGACGCCTGTCTTGTTCCCTCTCTCTCTTTTTTTTTCTTCCTTTTTCCTTTTTACTAAGCCTGAATGTTTCTCTTTCTCTTACTCTTCCTCTCTTCCTTCATTCTTTCTTTATCTTCCTGTATCTGTCTCTATAACTTGTTTCATTAGCCTGCTTAAAGTGAAGAGTTTTTTTTTTCAGTTGATTCTGTGTGTGTTTGTCAGTGTATCTGCAAGATATCTGAAGAATGGTCTCATGTTTAATGAAGTTTGACTTATATGTAGGGAATATGACAATCTCTGATTGACTAAATGGAGATGAACAATAAATGGTGTTTATCATTAGAACTTTATAATATATATACATATATATATGTATATATAATCACTTTATTTCTCACTGTCTTTCTCCTTTCTTTCTCTCCATCTCCTGCTCTTTCTCACCCTCCCCTCTGTCTCTTTATTATCTTTTCTCCCCCTCTTCTTGTTACAATAACACCATACACAGCCACTTGAAGTCTTGACTAGGCTTCACCACTGTGTTGTGTCCATACCTGAGTAATCTGTGTACATAAGCACATAACCTTGTTTGTGGTTTGTGATATGGTGTCTGATAGTCATCCCATATCAGCAGCCACACCTGTACCCTTCACCCACCACAGTCCCCAAAATGAACATTTCATATGCATGTCAATAACACATAGGTTTCCTAGCAGTGGCATATGGGCATTGCATGGCCATATTAAACTTCTTTTGCAAATATATTGGTTTAAAATCTGATAATTTAAATTATTATAGCATAATAAGGCACTGTCCTACTGAATGCTAATATCTGCTCTGTTTTTGTGTAATGCTCTTAAAATTAAGGGAAAAGCAAATCACTGGTTCAGTGAGTTAACTGCAGAACTGAATAACTTGTCCAGCAATATAAAAATTTATACTAAAATCTACTTGAGCAGACACTTTACCAGAAATCCTGCTTCCTCACTACTTTTTTAAATGAAGATGATGATTTTCATATGTTCTTGATAACAACATCGTTTTGTCAGGGACTGCATGATGATGACTTTATGATAATAGATCACATTTCAGAGAAGCCATCTGTTTGAGATCTTGTGTAAAGTAATGCATTGGTTTTTTTCAGGGTTGGTTTTTTTCTGGGCAGAGAGATATTTCTCAGAAATAGGGCAGAAATACCTTTCTGCTGGGCAGATATAGTTTCTGTCGGGCAGAAATGGCAGATAGACAAGATAGAAAATTCTAAATATGGCAAGGGGTTATTTATTAAAGGTTTATCACTTGAATAACAATAATATAGAGTGAGAAACCATATTTAATAATTATCTGCTGAAATGCATGTCTTTAATATATATATGTATGTATGTAATATTGTGTATGCATTAAAGTTCAATCAGAGTCAAAAATGCATCAAAGTATCAACACTAACTGGTCTTAATCAGACTAAATAAGTTCTTTCTTAATATAAGCACTCTTTGTGGGGAAAAAAATCTGTTTCAAATTATGGTATATGAAACAAATGGCTCTTTTAACACTGTTTCAGTTCAGTTTCTGTCACTTACAGTCCCAATTGGCAGTTATATCTCTGATACTTAATAATCAAGGTCAACAGGGCCTCTTAACATTCTGTAAAAGAAAATCTGTTTCTTAATTTGGAGTGAATGTAGCTAAAGTTGCTGAATATCCTTTCAATAGAAGCCGAAGGGGCAGGAGCAGAAAGCATTTGAACAGCTACTTGAGTGAACTTGTGGTTCATGCCAGAATGTTTTTTATTACAAGGCTTCAATACAGGGCTGGGGCAAGTGGAGTGATGAGGTGCAAGGACTCAGATACACTTGGCTGAAGCTAATTAGTGATGTACTAATCTCACTAGGTACAATAGTCAGTCACAAGCATGTCATTAATTGGAACTGTTCAATGTCACAAATAGTTATCTTTATCCTGCATCTTTATGTAGTTTCTCTTTTTAAAAATAAGTTTACCCCAGTTTCAGAGTATTTCTGCCCTCAGGGTAGAAATAAGGGCAGAAATGTATTTCTTTCTTGCCGGGCAGAAAACCATAGCAGAAATGGCAATGGCAGAAAATTGCCAACCCTGCTTGTTTTCATGTTTGCAAGGATGAAAAGAATATATATATATATATATATATATATATATATATATATATATATACATATATATATATATATATATATACATATATGTAAGTTTTGTATTTTCAACCATTTATGAATAATCTTACAGTGCCTGTTATGGTAGCTGTAGGTGAATGCTCCTCTGGGGTCTGAAAAAAGCTACAAGAATGAACAGGAAGGCAAAGTGTAACACTGGATGAGACTGAAATCTTTCGTGGTATATATCAGGCAATAAATCCAACCTTTACCTTTAATCCAACTTATAACCTAACTCACTGCCAGTGGACCTATGTTGATTTCATACCTCATAGTATAGAACTATGTTATTATTTGTGATTCCCCAAAGTCATTTGACATAACAATATATGAAGGATAAGGAGGTCATGTTATCACTCAGGGTTGTTGTTCTGTTAGTTTGTTTATCTATATTCTTTATATATGTATATTATATCAGTTGCTTTTAGTAGCTCTTTGTGAGAAGTTGGGACTTGAGGGAAGGAACAGTTTGTAGACATTTTAGTTGATCTTGATCAAGATTTGGTTCCAGGATCTTTATATTTGGTAATAAATGCAAACAGCTGCAAAAAAAACAACAACAAAACAGAAGAATAAATAATGAATACAGTAAATCATTATTTACTGTTTGTCATTAAATCAGGAGTGAGTCTGAGACAGCTTATGGTCCTGGTTTCAGTTCACACTTAGTGACAGCTTACACGTGTGCAGCAGCAGGATCAGAGTGAGATAAAGCTGACTGACACCTCAATATACATGTACACCTTATCAGTCAAAATTAATTGTCATGTGAGCACAGATTGAGCCAGCAAACAGGTTTTCCCTTCTCAAGGCAATATCTGATTTTCAGGATTAAAAATATGTTTATCATGATTCTTAAGGCAGTAGTAGGTGTCGTGATGAAGGATGTTCCTGTGCTGGGGATATTTCAGGTTCGTTTATCACCATTATCTCCAGCCCTGATAAAAAGCAGCTTTTTTCTGCCCACCTCCACCAGTTTTATTATGGATCTGTGTTTACACCCTGCACAGTGGCAGGCCCATATTGATACCTGATCCCACCTCCAGGCAGATGGTGATTTTTGTCTGCATCAGTAAATCAAAGAGGGTGTAAATACAGGAACCTGCAGAAACAGACATATGGGTGGAGAGTGAAGGCATCAGACTGGAAGTAAATACACATGGGTTATCACTGAGTGGAGAGGGATCAGGGGTAGTGACTGGGGCACATAAATAGCAGCCCCCCTACACGCTAATAGTAAATACAGGGGCTGGGGCATCCCTAATAGTAAATGCAGGGCTTGGGTATCTGTTTAGGACAAAATTTTCAGATAAACTCTTATTATGCAATAGGGTTAAGGTAGAGAACTGTAGATGTTTGTGTGAAAACAACTCGGTTGGCTCATGAACATATTTTTGTTATGCATAGAAGGATTTAATTGTTTAGTAAATGGGGGCTTGCAAAAAAAGGTATTATTATTATTTCATTAATTAATCAGATACTGTAATTCAAGATACCCACATTAGAGCTAATATGTTTGCACTGAGCGAGACAATCCACTTATCCACACTTTACCAATAAAATTACAGAGTCAAAATAATTCCATCCCTGTTTGTAGTGTTTGTACCGGGGGTGTTGGTCTGTGGAGGATAACTTATACTTAACATTAATCAAATGCTGTTTAATATTGGAAAATATTATCACAATGTAATCAACTTAATGAAATATTTCATGATATAATTTTTAGCTCAGCTGACTATAAGTCATCTGAGCTATAGTCATGGTACATCGTCCAGTCAGCTGGACATCCATTAATAGGTCTCGTTTTGAAACTGTTTGACCTATGAATCCAAAATTCTACATAGAAATAGATGTCCTCCACAGTTCTCCTATCTAACCTGAAACAAGGTCATTGCAACTTCGTTTTTTGAAAAATAAGGAAAAACCTCAGTTATTTAGTAAAAACCTATTGTTACACTTCAAACCTCTCGACTGTGAAAACTGCTGTTGTTAATCTATTCATATTTGATAGAACCATATATTTCCTATGGACATGCCTGAAATTAGGTCAATATTGCATAAATCTTTGAAATTATAGGCCCAAACATAACTGCCCCTTTAAAAAATCAGGAAATATTTTAACTCACTTAACATGAAAATTTGTTTAGCTAAAGAGCTTATTTCAAACATATATCTAAATTTAACTAAGTTTAAATTGTATACCAGAAATAAGATCAAAATTTGTAATTTTTAGCTCAGCTGACTGAAAGTCATCTGAGCTATAGCGATCACTCTTTGTCCGTCGTCTGTCTGTCCGTCTGTCCGTCCGTTAACCAGGCACAAATCGTAACCGCTGGACCTAGAACCTTGTAACTTGGGATTCTGAGAGGTCCATAAAAAATCTCCTTGGAAACCAGAAATTAGGTCTCTGTTACCCATATCCTTCGAGCTATGTGGCCCCAAAGTACCCCCCAGAAAAGTCAAAAATTTCATACAAAAACTTCAATATCTCATTAACTACTTGACTGATGGTCATGATTTTTGGCATACATATTGATCATGAGATGTTACATCACTTCCTGCACACTAGTGGCGCCACCTGTACTGTTTGATTTTTTACAATTTTTTCCTCTATTTTTGAGACCTTTGAGGATGCTGTCATCTGTTAGCGTGGCACAAATCGTAACGACTGGACCTAGAATCTTCATTTTCGACACACTGAGAGACCTATGAAAAGTCTCCATGGAAACCAGAAATTAGGTCTCTGTTACCCATATCCTTCGAGCTATGGGGCCCAAAATTACCCCCCAGAATAGTCAAAAATTTCATACAAAAACTTCAATATCTCATTAACTACATCACTGATGGTCATGATTTTCGACATACATATTGATCATGAGATGTTTCATCAGTTTGTGCAGACTGGTGGCGCCACCTGTATTTTTCAATTTTCACGAATTGTTTTCTCCATTTTTTGAGACCTTTAAGGATGTAGTTATCTGTCAACAGGGTACAAATCGTAACGACTGGACCTAGAATCTTCGTTCTTGACACACAGGGAGACCCATGATAAGTCTCCATGGAAACCTGAAATTTGGTCTCTGTTATCCATATCCTTTGAGCTATGGCACTCCAAAGTACAGCTCAGAATAATGGAAAATTTGATACAAAAGCTAAAGTATCTGAACAACTAATGCAGAGATAACCATAATTGTTTGCATAGATATTGATCATGGAGTGTTTCATAAGTTTCTGCAGACTGGTGGCACCACCTGTATTTGTTCGTTTTTTTTTACGAAATTTTTCTGTATTTTTGAGACCTTTAAAGATATGAACATCTGTTAACAGGGCACAAATCATAAAAACTGGACTTAGAATCTTCATTCTTGACACACAGGGAGACCCATGAAAAGTCTCCATGGAAACTTGAAATAAGGTCTCTGTTACCCATATTCTTTAAGCTGTATGGGTCCAAAACCCCCCCCCCCCCCAGAATAATGGAAAATTTGATACAAAAACTGCAGTATTTCAATAACTACAACACTGATGGTCATGATTTTCGGCATACATATTGATCATGAGCTGTTCCATCAGTTTCTGCAGACTGGGTGTGCCACCTCTATTTTTTTTCAAATTTTTACGAATTTTTTTCTTTTTTTTGAGACCTTTAAAGATGTGGTTATCTGTCAACAGGGTACAAATCGCAACAACTGGACCTAGAATCTTCATTCTTGTCATGCAAGGAGGCCCATGAAAGGTGCCTGTGGAAACTTGAAATTAGGTCTCTGTTACCCATATCCTTCAAGCTATAGGACTCCGAAGTATCCCTCAGAATTATGGACAATTTGATACAAAAACTGAAGTATCTGAACAACTAATGCAGAGATCACCATGATTTTTTGCTTGGATATTGACCATTAAGTGTTTTTATTAGTTTCTGCAGACTGGTCGAGCCACCTGTATTTTTGTATCCGCCAAAACAAAGTTTTGCGGATACTATGTTTTTGACCGAGTTCCTCCACCGCCGCGGCGTTCGTTTCCAGAGAGCTCCTCGGAGACTAATGGACCGATTTTTCCCAAACTTACACCTATTATCGGGTCACATGTGAACTGGTGCCTAACCAATTTGCGTTGACCTCTGACCTTTCCTCTCTATCCAGTGTCCATTTGTGGGTCTGTTTCCACTCATAAACCCTCATATCTCGGGAACCGTTTGACCGATCAGGAAATAAAATTGATACAAATGTAGCCCTTGGATTGCTTTATAACATACACAAAAAATGGTGGCGCCACCTGTAACCATGTTTGCACAGTGTCCATCTGTTCATCTGCCTTGGGTCAAAATCACTCATATCTCTGCAGTGAATTGACTAATTCACCTGAAATTCGTCATGCGTATACATCCAGGATAGCTTTCTTGATTTTATGACAGGTGGCGCCACCTACGTTCACGTTCACGCTGATGACATCCAAGCTTATATCTTGGGAACCGTTTGACCGATCAGGAAATAAAATTTATACAAATGTAGCCCTTTGATAGCTCTGTAACATACACAAAAAATGGTGGCGCCACCTGTAACAATGTTTGCACAGCGTCTGTCTGTTAGTCTGCCGTGGCCTAAAATCACTCATTTCTCTGTAGTGGTTCGACATAACTGCCTAAAATTTTGCAGGTTTATACATCGTGGACAGCTTTCTTGATTTTATGACAGGTGGCGCCACCTACATTCTAGTTAACGCTGCACACATCCAAGCTCATATCTCAGGAACCATTGGACCGATTGGGCCAAAATTGTGCATGTGTTTAGATCTCACATAGGTCTTTATCATACACAAAACTGGAGGGGTTACCTGCAAAGATTTTTGCACAGTATTTGTCTGTTTGTCTGCCATGGGCAAAAATCGCTCATATACATGTAGTGGTTTGACTTTTCTGCCTAAAATTTTGCAGGTGTATACAACTTGGACAGCTTTCTGGATTTGTGGTAGGTGGCACAACCTACATACACATTTAGGCTGCAGACATCCATGCTAATATGCAACATACCTCACTCTATTTCCCCTTGCCACTCAATCCATGCCTCACTATCCGATTTTGGCAGATACATGTAGTCACTTGTCGGTTACCCGTATTCTAGTTTTAAAAGTTTACACATTTTTCTCTATTTTTGAGATATATAAATACAGACTAAATCTTGGCCTGTTGGTTAATCTGTTTGATGCTTCAGTTGAATGGGTATATACTACCATTCTGATGATAAAATATCCTTTTGCGAATCTCTTCCCAGTCAGCTGAGCGTCATGACCCATGGGTCACTTGTTTTAAGTTATTAGCATAAATGTAGAATCATTACCTTATTTTTTTGCCCAATTTGAATGTACGTTCTCTTTTATTCTCACATGATGGACAAATATTGTTTTAAGCGGGAAATCATAAATTTGAAAGGAATTTGTGACAAAAGGTAGCTTTTATTCAAGTTTTCATACACCATGTCAAGTGTTGTTTACATCAAGTCAGCCCAGCCCAGTGGTCTGCTGTGAGACATGCAGCACTCATCTATGTTATGCAACTGCTTCATTCCAGGGATCTCTCTTGACTCAACTCAGCTGGGCTTCTCCTTTTTTAATAATGATTAAAAAAATAATCTATAAGGTGCCATGTCGTGGCAGTATGTTTTTTTAAGTGATATTTTCTTTTAAAAAATTAAATTCAGTTTAAACATTTTGTGATTTAAAAAATAATAAAATATATATATGTGCATAATTTGACTTGATGTGGGCCAAACTCAAGATATATAATGATGCAACTTACAATTCTGAATTAACTTATATTTTCAAAATTTTTATATGCAAATTTTTAAAATTTGTAAATTAAAAAAAAATGAAAAGTATTCATGCAAAATATGGATATGCTAAAATAATTGCTATTTTATCCCTGATTGAATCATGAAATGGTTTTAGGCTACAATGTCATAAATTACACAGTGCAGATGAAAAATGATGAATACCTAATTGGGTTGTTTTCACTTGCTTATCAAATTTAGTTTATAGTCATTTGAAAATAGAAAATTTTAATTTTTTATAGCATTTTATTTCAGTTGATAAATTAAATGTGTATTATTATGCCTCAGCTCATGGCTATTATTCAATAATTTGCATGGTTTTGTATGTTCAGAGTTTATATATTGACGTGCTTATTATAATCACTTAGTTGAAATACTGAAATATTTACAAATACATATTTGTGATCATGAGAGGCTCCTGCATCTTTCATGAATCCATAACAATGCACAGTCAACACAACCACTAGGATTTTATACAAATATTTCAGCTGAGCGCCCTGACCGACATGTCCCTTGTTTTTATCTGTATTCTTTAAAAAAAAAATTCTTTGGACCAGTGTTCCCAAGATTAACGTTCCCAGGATGGAAATTAGTGAAACAGATATGTGTAAGACAAAAGCCCATGTAACTGTTTTCTTCATGGGCCCAGTTAAATATTCCCATGGCAAATGTGCCTCAGACAAAACTCCAAATACAAATAATCCCAAGTTATATATTTACTGGCTTGTTAGTCCCCAGAGGAATCATCTCTAGACCAAGGCTCCTTGGATGTAGCTGGGTAATTCTCAATTTTGTTTTCTAGTAGGTATTCACAGAAATACAATTTGCGGATCAATAGTGGGGCTAGATTAGTTTGTCCATGTATTTACTACAATCTCCCATAATGAGCTAAAATTGTGTACAACAGTTGTTAATCAGTTAACCTGAAATGTGCTGACCTACAAGTGTAACAGTTTTGTTCTTGATCTTTCTATGAGAATCATATATGCCATGATATAATATGGGAAATGGCTGTGTCACTCATTTTTATTTAAATTTTTTTGGTGGTTCAGACATTACCAGCCTTCACCATCATTATAACAGAACATGGAGAGTGACATCTGGTGGATAATCAGACTATTATTATGTTCTTGTCACATCAAAGTTCACTACCTTTCCCTTAAAGGGTGATCATGCAGGCCTGTGGTCACATTTAGTTTGAAATTATGTAAGTTTCCAAATAAGTTACAAAAACACCATGGAATAGTCACATAGAATCTTTGCAAGATTATGAATCTTATCTGAACCTAAGTTCATGAAAAAGAAGAACCTCCTTCAGAATCCAGACTGTATTGATTGTGTTAAAACAAGAGAGGGGCAAAATTTCTTAATTGTATATGAACACCCTGAATTACTTTTATAGAATTGCAACTTCTTAATTAGTACCCATATGTGGTTTTTAATCAATCATAACATCCCAGCTTTAACCATATTTAAACAAAATTTGATGGAAACAGTGTATGTTATTTGATATCTGTAATGCTGTTTTGCTATCTGCAGAAAAGGAAACATAAAATAAATTTACCTTTCTACAGTTGTCACATATTCATTATTCTGATATTTGTCCAGGAATTTACAACTATGGGTTCTTGCTGGGAGTATTTCTACTGCAGAGAACCCAGTAAACAAGTTCATCTGGGAGAGTAATAGTGTGTGCATTGTTTGAGATGGAGTGTGTATTCAATTAGACAACCCGTGGTGTATGGGGTAGAGAGACTGAGCTTCACTTCAGCTGTCCGGCATTAATAAACTTAGCCTACTGCTGCAGTCATGGAGAGGCCTAGGCAGCACAGTGTTTCGGCAGGTCTCACATTATTTCAGCCTGTCTGGCATCAAGTCGCAGCAGCAAAACACATCTGCCACATCGTATTTTAGTCCCTTGTTCCAACCAGGCCACTTGGCATATAAAACCTTGGCCTATTGCCACAGAACCTAACCAGGTCTTGTAGTACTAAAAGAAGGCACTTGTTCCAGTCTGTGTGTGGAGATCATAAGACTGCTCAAGGCAAGATAATGAGTGCCGCAAACTGGTGCAGTTAACTGTGGTCACATGTATAAGCTTTGCTGCATTTAATAGACCAGTGTACATCTAAAAGTTGTAAGATATCCAAGGGAACATTGAATATGTTTGATGAACTGAATTTCTTGTCTACAAGAATCATACCTAGAATACCTAGAAACATACATTTGTTCTAGACTGTGTGCCGGGATCACAAGATTCATTTGAAGATAACTTGTGCCCTGAACTGGTGCAGTTAACTATGGTCATATGGCCATGTAGAGGCTTTGCTGCATACAGCAGACCAGCTAGCATACATTTAATATGTTTGATGAATTGAGTTATATGTATACTATATTCCTCTGCCAGGGCAAAACAATTTTAAGTTTAATCTGTCCCTTTATTGGGATTTAAACCAAAAATAAATAGGAACCTTTCTGAACACCAAGTTCAGTGATATTTGCATTATCCTGTTAAAAGATTAACAAATTATCAAACAAAACAAACAGACATGAATGAACATAAATGCCTTAAGCAGATATAATAATGTGTAAATGTATGAAGTAAATATACATTGTAAAAAATCTCCCAGAAAAACTACATCATTGGCTTGGTAGAAAAACTGCATTACAATCTGTAATCACACCTGTCCTTCCTTTTATGACTTTAGCAGATCAGGGGGGGGGGGTTAGCAGATCATGGGAAGGGGGAATTGCAGGGGGCCTGGCCTCTTCTCAGCCACTGCAACCTATTTAAATTTGCTTATTCGACCCTTTCCTTATCCAGACCTGATGATCCTTGTCAGGTTTTCTCATAAGTCTTACTGGGTTGGACAAACTTTTCCAAATTCCTGGATCCTTCCCTGCATGAAGTTCATTATCTACCAGTATCTAGTATTTGAGCTATTTAGCCATAGACAGATGGCTGTTTGTATGGCAAAAAATGACACACAGCACCATATGGTGAGCATCCATAATGTTTCAGCTTCCTCACAAATTTTATACCTATCTCATTTGTTACTGGGCCTACCACCATCAGGGTTATTCTGTGCCAACTGTACGTTTTACCTTTCTCACAAATTTTAAGCTTATCTCAATTCTTATTGTGTCTTCCCCCATTGGGGTCCCTTTGTACCCAGCACAGCCTGAGGTTTAAAATAACACAGATGCCAACAAAAAAGGAAAACTGTAGACAGATGGTCCTTTTTGTGTGTAATAACACTTTGACTGTAAGCTACAAGTACCAAGGTTATCTTACAGGGGAGTGTAGGATGTACACCAGTCTAATCTGTCATGACATGAATGTCTAACAAGTACCACATGTTTTTAGTATTTTTATTTTGTTTTCAATATTATGGGTTGGAGAAAAGTACTATTCCGTTGTGCATTCTGTATAGTCAACATCTGGTGTTGCTTAATCATCCATTTTGTGAATTAGTTCTGTGGGTCCTGTTTTTGTAGTGTAAGATTATGTTAAGCCATCCAGTTAATTATTTGATTACATTTGATTGGCTGGGGAAATGGTCTAAACAGATTTGGATGAAAACTGGTCACAATGAAATAACAACAATTTGCTTGATTTCATAAATAAGTAAACTGCATCAGTCTGGATTTTTTAAAGGCTGTGTGTGGTCTTTGCTCTTGTTAAAGTATAATGAGGTAACGGAATCATTTTCTCACTTTGAATTTTCTTTAAAAGCAAACATTAATCTGCCTTTCTTTCCCATTAATATTAAACTCAGCCAAGGAAGTTAAACAGAGGTTAAATACTGGTGTCTGATAGTCCTGTGTTTGATTCTAGGTCTTTTTTTACCTGTCTAGGGATATAGCCTATTGCTCGTAAGTTAATTAACAGCCCAACTCTCATGGTAGGGGCAAGAATTTTCAGTCAGTATGTATTTCTTTAATATCTAATTAACAGGCCTAATATTTTGTACTCTTCATATTCCCATATACAGAAAATTAAGAAGGCTTTATGACACCTCATTCACCACATTAAAGTCTTCTTGTCTTATCATTCTCCTCTTATCATTCAATACACTGTTATAATTATGTTAACAAGGGTCGATGAAATAAGCCTACTGGGTCTGCCCCATTCTGTGAATCAGCTCCTGGTCCATATCTCACCCCTACAGTACTTTTCATGGAAATCAATTCCATATTTTTGTGTTATCTTGCGGACTGACACACTAGATCAAAGCAAACAACATCTATTGTGGAAAGCAAAACCTCTTTGGTGAAAGTAAGTGCAACAGACCTATGTAAAAAATATGAAACTTTCTGCTACTTTTCAGTTTTTTATGATTAAACAAAAAGTCAAAATAACAGCAGATTATAAATAATATTCAGTTCAAGGGTCAAGTGTAGCAACTTAATTCAGATATGTGATTTATTATCAGGCTGTTTCATGGGTAAATCAGTTTAATTAATAGTTAGATATACTTACCAGAAGGTGCATTATTTAATACAGTGTTGGGTTTGTTAACATTTCAATTTAATTAAGGTATTGACATATGAAATGTAACTAATTGTATAAAACACCAATTTTTGTTGGAAAAATGGTCTTCCAGTTGTTAGAAATGGACAACATGGTCATGAGTAAGTCAGAGAAGTACTTTTATAAAGCATGACATAGCCCAGAGGTAATAAAAGTATTATTCCTGTTAACCAAAGGTATATATATATATATATCTTTATTCTGGAAATGAAGGCCTCAGGCCCATATATCCAACATATATACATACAAAATACATAATACATAATACATGGTCACGTGAAAAAAAAACAAAAAAACAATAAATGATAAGAATAAATAATTAATAAATAAACAATTAAATGAATACAGTTTTCAAAAATACACAGTTATCATTAATAAAATATTAACAGAAATAACAATTTTATCAACTGAATAAATACACAATGTAATTTTATCAGGTAACTATTTGTGTTTCACAAAATGATTAAAGTTAATGGTAATTACATAGAATAAATTTCATAACAACATAAAATATGAGACATTGAAAATTGTTCACTTACTAGTTCAAAGAATCATTTAGAATTGACTCTCTTTTAACAAATGCAAAATATACAAATGCTGAAAGCTTATTAATTGTGACATAATTTGTTGTGGACATTAATGAAACGAAAAACATATCTTTAAATTCAGACAGATATTTTTCTCTTAATGAAATATATAAAGGACATTTAATGACAAAATGGAACTCATCTTCAATATATGATTCTCCATGTTTAAGACAAAATTTACAACATCTCTCTTCCCAGGCTATTTTCTTGTGGCGACCAACTTCTACTTCTAAGCTATGTGATGATGTTCTAAGTCTTGCTAAACTAATTCTATATCTTTTATTTGGAACTGCTGATAAATATAATTCAGTGTTTAATAAGCTTTTAAAGATAGCATATGTTTTTAATCTTCCATTATTTTCTATGTTAGCTGTCCATTCTTGTCTTTCATTATCATGCAACCTTTGTTTGAAACCTGACAGAAATATATTAATATTACCTACATCTTGAAATATCCATGTATATCCAAATCCGATTGAAAATAATATATTTTTTACCCTTGTTGCCCACGTATACTTTCCTAATTCATCTAGCCTATGTAATTTAGAATATAAATGCTTAGGGTACCTATAATTTTCCATTCTTAGTAATTTAACCCAATAAGAAATACATTTTAACATAAATCTGATTTTCAGAGAAAACCTTCCACACTCACCAAGTGCTGCAGCATTTGGTGAAGAAGAGTTAATCCCAAGTATGTATTTACAAAATTTATTGTGGACCTGTTCTATTTTATCTTGTTTTTTGTAACCCCACAATTCACTGCCATATGAAAGTACAGGTACAACCATCTTATCAAATAAAGAAAATTATTATCAGAAATGAATTTTCTTATCATTAAAACAGTTTTATTTGCTTGACACACAAGATGTTTTTCCATTTCTACCCATTTCAGACAAGAAGTAAATACCCCTCCTAAATACCTATAACTATTGACTACTTCAAGCTTTCTTCCTTTATAATACCATTTTTCATATTTCTTTAACGTCCCCCCATTTCTAAATACAACAACTTTAGTTTTGTCCACATTCAACTTCATTCCATAACGGTTACAAAAATATTCAAGTTTATCAATTTGATTCTGTAATCTTCCAACTGTGTCTCCAAAACAAACAATATCATCAGCGAACATTAGCATTGTCAAAGGTTGTGTTTCCTGGTCTACAAATATACCTTGATTTAAATCCTGCATTATATAATACAATTCATTCATGAAGAAGGTAAATAAAAGTGGGCTTATCATACAACCCTGTCTTACTCCAATATTACATGAAAAATATTCTGAAAGCCCCTAATTTGTAATTACACATGACTGAAATTTAGCATACATGGACTTTAGAATATTTAACATTTTTCCTTTTATCCCACACTTATGAAGTACATAAAATAATATTTTGTGTTGTAAACAATCGAAAGCTTTGGAAAAATCTATGAAAATTGCATAAAATCTTCCTTTTTTCCTCGTCAGATATGTTTCAATTAAAGACATTAGAGTAAACATATTATCTGTAGCACTGTATTTTCTTCTGTAACCTGCCTGTTCTTCAAGAAATATACTGTTGGCTTCAGCCCATTTAATTAATCTTTCATTAAGAATTTTTGTGAATAACTTGCTAACAGTATTTAATAGTGAGATACCTCTGTAATTATTTGGATCATTGGTGGAGCCCTTTTTATGTAATGGAAAAATTATGGCTTTAGACCATTCAGCTGGGAATTCACCTTTAGAATAAATAGTATTAAAGAAACTTTCTAATAATGGTACTAAAAGAGTTTGGTTTTCTTTCAATAATTCAACAGTGATCCCATCTGGACCAGGAGCTTTACCACTTTTCATATCCAATAAAGTTTTCCATATTTCCTCTTGGTTTATATCCATATTAATATCATTTAAGAGTTCATCTGAGCTATCATCCTGAAAGTTATATTCATCAATGTACTTTTCAAAGTCCTTATCTAAAGAATTAAAACTCTCTGTGAACAGACCTTTAAAATATTTAACCCATTTATCTTTTGTGATGTTACTGCTTACATTGTTTCTCTTTGATACTTTGATCTTCCTAAACAAATCATTTAATGTTCTACATTGCTGTAGATCCCTTATTAGTGAACGATTATATTCCATCTTATGCAATTTACATATTTCTTTAAATTTTAATTTAGCTATTTTATATTCCATAAAATCAGTTTCACTGTTTGACATTCTGAATTTATTCAAAGCTCTGTATTTTTCTCTCTTCATATTTGTACATTCTTCTGTCCACCAATTCGGCTGCTTGTATATTAATTTATTTGCCTTACCACTAGTTTTCTTTTCATAAGTTTGTATTGCTATGTACTCAAATAAATTTTGTAACAGAGAAGCACTATTTTCAATATCATTTAACATATGGTTTTGAAAAGTGTCAATTTTATTTAAAACATATTGATCCTGTATTGGTTGATAGTAAGTGTTTTTTCTTTTTCGATATTGGTTCCATTCAATTATATCTTTTGCTATATTGGTTTGCTCTATATAAAATTCTATTTCAAATGTTGCAGTTACTGGAAAATGATCAGATGTGTCATTATTTAAAACCTCAAAAGATTTAAAATTATTAAAAATCTCAGAACTTACAATAATATAATCAATAAGTGATGCCCCTTTGGATGACATATATGTCATATTCCCATCAGTATCTGGTGCAAGTCTGCCATTTAAGGTATGAACATTTAAATTTATACACAATTCTTGAAGCGAGTGCCCAAATTTGTTAATAACTTTATCTTTGGATTTTCTTGGAGAAATACAATTATCTCCAGAGTATTCATTTACTGATAAATGTTTTAAGTTGTCATTTTCTAAATAGTCTTTTAAATTTCCCATCCTAGCATTTAAATCTCCCATAATTATCAAGTTTAGTTCTCCATATGTTTCAAACAGTTCTTCTAAGATATTCTCAAGTCTTTTAATTCCATTTGCTGTGCCCAACTGGTTATATATAACTGAATATTCAGGTGCGATGTATGCAGATATAACAGCAACATTTTTACAAAGTCCTAATTCTTCACCATTTAAGATAATAATAACTATATCAGTAAATTTTGTAATGACATGCATTATATGTTTTGTTAAAAAATCTTTTATATAAACAATAACCCCTCCTCCCTTCAAATCTTTACGAATACTAGAGTATCCTTGGTATCCCAAGATATCACCAACAAATTGTTCATCTTAAACCAAAGGTCCTTACATATTCAGAGATAATTGGATAGGTATCTATGTAATCATGATAGGTATCTTCCTTGGATAAAAATGTTATGCGTGCATGGTGAGGATAGTTAGAGCAGTATCAGATGATATTCACCTGACAGTGTTTGTACATAAAACTCTGCATACAACACTCGGTGAACATGTTTCTCTTTGCTGTGTGCTGTATGGCATTTAACCTGCTGGGCTGATACAGACAGCGCTGTAGTGTCCGCATGGACAGTCAAAGAAACATCAACATACAAGCAGCAGACCTGGGGAGCCCTGGACCATACAGACACTGCTGACTGGCTGGTCAGTCTGAGACAGGCTGGCAGTGGAACAGTGACCAGCAACTGGTTTGCTGGACAGCATCATAGAGCCTCTGGTGGCACCCTGTGTTGGTGCTGTACTGCCAGCCCAGACTGATTGGCAGGATAACTTATCATACTGTTCAGTTCAACTGTCGCTCTGCCTCCTAGGTAAATTCATGTGACAATACCAATGCTCTCAGATCTGTGTGACTTCATTAAAGGGGATTCTTCTATCCTCATGAAAGTGATATGATATTAGGGGAAGATCAGTGATTGTAAGAAATTGGTAAAGGGCAGTACTGCTTCTATGGTGTGATAACTTATCATGCTATTCAGCAAAGCCACATACCAGTTCATCTATCACTTCTCTCCTCATGAAAAGTTCTGTGATAACACAGAGGGATGATCTTAAGGAATAGGGGAAAGGGTATACTACCAGAACTGCTGCTTTAGCTATCACTATAATATCATTATAATTAAGATGTTCTTTAGGCTGGCAGTGGAACATTATTATAATATCATTATTATGTTATCATTATATTTAAGCTAGCAATTATAATGATGTCATTGGAAATTATAATGATTAGCAATCCACTGTATAATGATTAACAATTATAACAATTATAATTAATTATAATAGTAAAAGTAACAATATAATGGTGTTATTAGTATTGATAATGTTTTTATTATTTTAATAATGGTTATGATAATAACTAGGAAAAACTAAACATATGCTCCTGCCAAAAAGCCTTTAAATGATAAAGATGTAATGAATAGAACTGACATGTCTTTGTGGATTGGTGGTGAGGTTTTTCTACTCTAGCAGTGAGGTCGCATTGACCACTTGACTGGTCACTGCTTGTGGTTAGTACATTAGAGTGATGGTTGGGGCTAGTGTTCTGGGCGGTCAAATTGGACACACATTAGGTCTTGTCATTTCACATTATAGGATGGAGGAACCTAGCCCTAGGGAGAATCCACCGCAGGCCTAGTACTCATGTATAGTGTTAGACACATATTGCTTTGGGGATATGATGTGTGTTACTAGATATCCTGTGAAATGTTAGGAACATCTGTAATGTCAATATTGCTATCATGCTATCTTCCTGGGAACTCTAGGAAGACATTTGGATTCCAGGAAGCAAATATAATTGTCCACTTTGCACATTATTAACAGTAATACCTACAGTGTCTAACTTTGTCCCCCAACATGTGTATTGGTATAATATTTACTTGTATTTTGTTTTTCTAACTTGTTTATAATAAAACCATTAATAGCAGTGTACCTCATGCATCCCATAATACTTTTATTTCAAAAATGCAATTGCAGGGAAAACTCCCAGCTTAGAACACTTGCAGGACATGGAATTTTGCTCATATTTGAATTGAATCAGAAAGAAATGGAAATTATAAATAGTAAGGTTACAACCTGTTCATATACACCTCACTTGACTGTTTCAAATGTCAGTAATACAGAGGTGTCCTTATCAGAGAGGCGTCCATACTAGACAGGCTGTTATGATTAACTGGAAACACCAGTCATCCTAGTGTTCTGTGTGTTCGCTCGCTTAATGCTAAATTAAAACATCTTTAACATATCGACAGCCTTCCCTGGATGCCCAAGGAACGTAACAAGGCGTCCATACTAGACAGGTGTCCATATTAGACAGGTGTCCATATGAGGAGGTTTCCTGTTATCTAAATCAGATGATTCCAAGGCTCCATTATTTTCCATGTCCCGAATGCTGAAGTATATATAAGTCAGTCTCAGACTAAGTATATGTAATGTACGTTACATGTCAAGTCCAACATGACCTGCTATTGCTAACATACCTGTAGGTACTGGTCAAGTCCAACATGGCCTGCTAGTGCTAACATACCTGTAGGTACTGGTCAAGTCCAACATGACCTGCTAGTGCTAACATACCTATAGGTACTGGTCAAGTCCAACATGACCTGCTAGTGCTAACATACCTGTAGGTACTGGTCAAGTCCAACATGTCCTGCTAGTGCTAACATACATGTAGGTACTGGTCAAGTCCAACATGACCTGCTAGTGCTAACATACCTGTAAGTACTGGTACATTCAAAAGTACCTGGTACCCATGCTACCTGTAACATGAAACCAGATCTGATTGTTGCAAGTCAGAGTAATTTTTATAATTGGTCCATGTTCAGAGATCTGTAGTTGATGAAAATTACAGCTCAATATCAAAGGCTAAAGGACAAAAAAATTAAAATGTTGATTATTGATAAAATATTTGTATCTTTGATGATGAGATTCTATATACTTTATTGAAATAACTGCACCTGATGTTAATTTAGCTATGTTTAAGCAGTAGTGCATGTAAAAAGTACATCATTGTCTTTATAATAATGTAAGATAACAATAAGGCCACATGTTTCAACATCAACAAGTTTGCACTGAAAGATGTAAATGAACTCTAGCAATCTCCTTTATGTTTCCTATACATATCAGTTAAATAATAATAATAAAAATGGTTTGCTGTACAAAGTCAGGAAGACCCCATGTATTTTTTTTTATTTCCATTCTTGTCAGAGTTATCAATAATTCAAATTTATTGATATTTCATTATTTCAAACCAGCCCCATGGTTTAATGTACATTATATATTAGGTACAAGTGACAGAATTCACTGAATATAACAAAAGTTCATTTGACATTTATTCAACCTGTAGAGACTTTGGACTGCATGCTGTTTTCTTTCCCATAATTATCTTTTCACAGATTGCAAATATGATCGCTGAACAACACATAACAGACAGCTGAACAGCACCAGCAACAGAAATAGCCTACAAGCTGACATTCATGACAGTTAAGGTTTTGCTGCACTGCCAGCATGTGGGTTGTTGCATAAACTTCCCAGGCTTGTAAGATAAACAATATGTCATTGTTTTTGTCCTAGCTTGTGTCATTTGGTGGCAGTAGCTCAAGAAATGACTGTTTTCTTTTTGACAGCATGGAAGTTACCTGTGTTAATATCTGTCAGTAGCACCTCTGTTTAAGTGACTATTAAAGTCCCACAGTGGCAGGTTTCCGTCCAGAATCCTTCCGGCCTGGTTGGTGTTTTACAGCCTCTCATTGAGAGGTTGAGCATCAAAATACTGTTTATTTTATCTGGACCTTATTATAGTCATACATTGGAAGATGTCACCATTTTTATTTTCTTGGCTTTTTAGAGCTTTGCTGTAGTTTCAAACTGACCAGTTTCGCCAAAAGGAGAACCTTGCCAAAGAATATCCTCAGTATAAATTAATGTCGAAATAAAGTCACAGGGGTCTCACTGGTCAGGCTTTTAAATCCTAGAGCGCAAGTGATACTGTGATATGTTTCCCAAAACAACTCTGACACAGATTCAGACATGTCCCTTTTTCCAACTAGGACCATCTCCTTTGCAACTTTTTAACATTGTCCCTTTAGAGTAGTTCATGCGCAACAACCTTCTTGTCTAATATCATCATAACATTTTATTACTTTTGTTTTCAGGGGGTGATATTTTCACCTCTGTATGTCCACACTATATATAAAAATTTATTTAAAAAAATTAATTCCTATAAGATTTTTTTTTGTGGAAGCGTGATAAATGGACCAAATGTAAGGAGTAATTCAGTTTTGGTGTGGATTATTTACAGTGATCATTCATAAATGAGGTGTAATAAATATTCACCAAAGTAAGGTGTTTTTCTTTAAAATATAATTATATCTACCAAAGTTTTGTTCTACATAACTTATTTGCCTAATGCTATATACAAGTGGAAATCAACCTGCACTGGGTCCATTCAGTGGTGCCAATCAGCACAATCACCACGTCATAAATCAGAATTTGGTATTGCTGGGAAACGTAGGTATTCAGCAAAAATGAACTAATAACATGAGATAATAGGCATTTTCTTGCAAATGTTTCAGCACCTCTAATCTTTTTGCAGGATCTTGTTACAGTTCCAGCCATTAATTGGCAGAGGTACATGTGCTCCATGAGTGCTTTCTCATTTGCATCATCTTTCATCATTTTTCCAAACAAAATTGGTCAGTTTTAAGCATGCATGATCCATACAGTTGATAAAAACCCTGGTCACAGAGTCAACAGCTTACATATGAAATAACAATGGTGTTTATTGAAACATCATAGATTTTGTAGTCTTGAATGCATTCAAGCAGAATAAATCTGCCTAACCAGATAACAAGGAGAAATAGAAATGGTTTATGTTTACAACAGAGGCAGAAATGACTTTATCATCAGCAGTTTGTGTAGGTGTACCACAGGTTCAGTGTTTTGATTTCTCACATCATTTCCATCAGGCCTGTTTTGTAAATAAACTATCCTTGTTTATATGTCAGTGTTAATATCATTTGCTGCCACAGTTGCAGTGGTCTCTTTTTTTGCCACCATGTAGACACTTTCCCTGTCTGGACGTATTTCCTAAGTTTCTATGTTGGAACCTTATATTGACCTTGTAGTTTTGGAACTATTAAACTGACTTCAGGGGTAAATCTACTGTTCAGCTGAACTGTATGCTGTTTGGATGGTGCACATCTGTACTTCATCCAGAAACATTTGCTCGCTGTATTCTCTCTTTCCTTTAACAAACACTACAGCATGACCTACCTGGTAGTTTATGCAAGTCACTAAAAGTAATATGCAGGTCAGTGATGTCACTTAAAAATAGACCTGAATTTATGTAGAGCTATAGGACGTAGCTCTTCCATATAGTATCTCACCATATTCCTTAATCTGACAGCTTTAGCTTTAAGGTCTCTTAATCTCTTCTACTGGACTTATTTCAGTCTTTTTATTATGTCCCCGCCACAAAGTGGCCAGGGCATATAGTTTTACCCATGTCTTTCATTCCGTCATTCCGTCATTCTGAAATCAAACAGTTGTACAGACTTTTTTTCGCAATGCCTGCAGATATTAACCTGAATTTTGGTGTGTGGGCACATAATGACCCAAATGACCAGGTACAGATCGAGTTTGCGTTTCGTCCTGGTTGACTTACTTTTGACCGTTTTACGGCTCCTAAACTTAGAAAATTTCATGAAAAAAAAAAGAAATTTTCATGACAAATACACATGTACGGACTTATTTTCGCAACGCCTGCAGATATTGGCCTGATTTTTTGTGTGTAGGCAGATAATGACCAGTTTAAGATCAAGTTCGCGTTTCGTCCCAGTTAACCTACTTTTGACCATTTTACGGCTCCTAAACTTAGAAAATTTCATGAAAAATAGAAATTTTCATGACAAATACACATGTACAGACTTATTTTCGCAATGCCTGCAGATATTGGCCTGATTTTCAGTGTGTGGGCAGATATTGACCAGTTACAGATCGAGTTTATGTTTTGTCCCAGTTGACCTACTTTTGACCGTTTTTTGGCGCCTGAACATAAAAAATTTCATGAAAAATATAAATTTTCATGCCAAATACACATGTACAGACTTTATTGCACAATGCCTGCAGATATTGGCCTGATTTTTGGTGTGTGGGCAGGTAATGATGAGTTACAGATAGAGTTCACGTTTTCTCCCAGTTGACCAACTTTTGACCGTTTGATGGTGCTCTAACTTAGAAAATTTCATAAAAAAGTGCACATGTACAGACTTTTTTTCGCAGTGCCTGCAGATGCGGGCCTGATTTTTGGTGTGTTGGCAGATAATGACCAGTTACAGATTGAGTTCTTGTCTTGTCCCAATTGACCTACTCTTGACCATTTGACTGCTCCTGAACATAGAAAGTTTCATGAAAAATAGAAATTTTCTTAACAAATGCATATGTGCGGACTTTTTTTCCCTCAGTGCCTGCAAATACCACCCTGATTTTATATGTGTGGGCAGATAATGACAGTTACAGATCGAGTTCGTGTTTCGTCCAGGTTGACCTACTTTTGATTGGTTTACGGCTCCTAAACATAGAAAATTTCATGGAAGACAGAAATTTTTATGGAAAATGCACATGTATGGACTTTTTTTCACAATGCCTGCAGATACTGGCCTGATTTTTGGTGTGTTGCTTGATAATGACCCGTTACAGATCAAGTTTGAATTTTGCCCTTGTTGACCTACTTTTGACCATATGACACCTCCTGAACTTAAAAAATTTTTCATAATTTAACAAATGTTTATAATTTGCCCCAGGTGGGGGCATTCGTGTCATACCGACACATCTAGTTTATTACCGTTTTCTAAGAGCCTCATACCCCCTCCCAAGCAGGGTATGCATTCTTTTAAAGGAAAATACACATAATGTTTATCTGTTAATCTTTTACTAAGAAACGACCAGAGCCTCACTTAAATTAAGAATCTGATTAACTCCTGGTGATATGATCGACTTCCATTTCACATGGTCTGAGTGGTTGTTTGGGGATAGCACATCTTGTGTAGGGGAGGACCTCTCATACACTTTCCAAAACTTATCTTTTTTTTATTCATTATGAATAGTTTCTTTAGAGCTTCTGCATGAAGTTGAAGTGCTGTATGAGAAGTTTTGTTTCTTGAATGGGGAAAGAGCCAGTAAGCTACTTGGTTACATGATTTGATATTAAATGTCCGGTGTTCAGACAGTGTGTTCACATGTATATGCCACAGGAAAATTTTATATCTAGTAACAAAGTGCACAGAAACTATAGTGATTCACAGACAATGTACAAAGCCTCCTTCAACCCATTCTACTCGTCAGACATTAAGCCTACAATGCCCTTCTCTCTGGGTAATTTTTGTGTGTGTGCATCATTTCTTTTAATTTAGATCACAGATGTTAACTTTCTGTGCCAGATTTTAAATCTATAAATTTACATGGTATTTAAGTCAGCTAGGGTATATTATGCCCTTGCCTCTATATCTTCCAACAGTTATAAAGTGAATTCAGTATTATATTTTCACAAGCTTTATTGGTATAAGTGACTCATATTTATATGGAGTGTTGGACATGGTGTTTCTATTATTCTGTATCAAAGAGTGGGAACTTGAACCCTTTTATATGCAGGTTGAGGTACCATTTATGTTCTTGAGGCAAAATACTTAACACTGATGGTGCCATCTGCAATGGTTTTTGAGTGGCATCCATCTGTACATTTGCTTTGGGTGAAAATTGCTATCTCAGTAGTGGTTCAATGTATTTGTATGAAATTTGGCATGTCCATCCATCTTTGAGGGTTATCTCATAGACCAGATATGTGGTGCCACCTGCCTTAGTGTTTTCATAGAATAATTTAATGCCCTTTTCTAAGGAGTGCTATGTTGGATTTGGCTGAAATTGCGCATGTCCCTAGATCTTGGATGTCTCCATCTGGTACTAAGACTGGTGGCACCATCTGCAACAGTTCTTGAGTGGCATTCATCCGTGCATTGGCTTTGTGTAAAAATTTCTCATATCTCAGGACTGATTTAATTTATTGGTCTGAAATTTGGCATGTACATCCCTCTCGGACAGTTTTCTCATAGACCAGACAGGTGGCACCACCTACCTTCCCGTTTTTGTAGATTACATTGATGCCCTTTCCTCAGGAGTGGTTTGCCATTTTGGCCTGAAATTGTGCATACTCATAGATCTTAGATACCTCCATTTTGTATTCAATACTATATTCTCGAATTGTTTTTGCATGGTGTTTATCTGTCCATTTGCTTTGGGTAAAAATTGCTCTTGTCTCAACAACGGATGGATGTATCAGGCTGAAATTTTGCATGTTCATTGGTCTTGGATAGCTTTGTTGTAGACTAGACAGGTGGCGCCACCTGCTACTCCAGTTTTATAGAATACATTAATGCACATTTTCTCAGTAGTGGATAAGTGTTTCTATCTATAGATCTTTTTTTTTTTTGGTGACAAGTGCACATATATGAGGAGTTTAATTTGCAGTGAAATGCTACAAATTTGGAGTCATGTCTTGTCAGGAACATTCAATGCCTTACTTTACCCATGCCTTTGAGATTTGGCAGATACACTTAGTCACTTGTTGACACTTAGAAGCTTGTCCATTACCCGTATTCTAGTTTAATAAGGTAGGAGCAAAATTGTTATAACTACAAAGAGAGAGGAAAAGTGGTTAAAATTGTACAGTTGCTTCTTTCTTGCAATACATGTATGTACTTCGGTGCTGGAAGGTAAATTGCATTTATTTGTGGTAGATGAAGAAATGCACAGCCACACCCATCACTAGCTGCCTGAACATCAATTAAAATTTATAGGTGTGTGCTAGCTCAAAGTATTAAGTTGCATTGGTCCAGGAAAATTTGAAATAATTGAGATGAGTTTGGTCAAATCCAACTGGACAGATTAACATATCACTTGGTGCTCCAACACCATTTTCTTTTCCTCATGTGGAGCTGTCCCAGGTCTCCGCCGTCTGCTGTGACTTAATATGTCAGAACAAGATGGATTTGCTTAACACAGGCAAGTTTAGTTTCACCCAGTTTGATTGGCTGGAAGGAGTAAATCTAAGCAATGTATGACTCCTGCTGGGCTAAATAGTGGTAAAAAACGGTTAACATTTTTGTTTACTGCTGCCAGGAGCTTCATTACATTAATGAGCGTAGATTTAATGCCTCTTGCAGCATGTAAGGAAGAGTCAGGCCCTGTCATGGTAAGCAGTGATAATCCAAATGTTGTCCTGGAAATGAATGGATGGCATGTCATTCTTATGAGGTAATTATCAGGAAATTATCAATAAAGTAGAATGGTGAAGAGCTGAAGTAATAAACTACTAATTAGCTTGGATTTCACCCATGGTGATTAGAGATTAACATTTCCTCAGAACATGCCAGGACAATTTATTTTGCTGGTGATGAAAATGGCGATGTTGTTTTCAGTGTCTGAGCTGGAGTATCAGGCTGGCAGGGTATTCTGCTGGCCGGAAGGTGGCATTATCTATTGCATGAGGATGAGGGTATTCATATTGTTACGGAACCTAATAACAACAGATCATGTAGTCGTGACGAGCATAAATTTTGTTACGGAGATAAATAAAAATCAGATACTGTAACACTAGGCAGCATGAAATGTCGAGGGGGAATGAAGAAGACAGTGGTTTTTTGTTAACAAATATTTATAATTTATTTTTAAAACAATCCTAACATTACAATACACTAAATCAATACAATTATACAGTATAACAACAGTATAACAGTAAATCAATACAATTACACAGTATAATAAATAAAGTGTACAGTACCAGAGTGTCTGGATCCTAGGCTTTGATTCTGGATACCACCACTGCCACAGCTCAATAAATCCTTTAAAACTAATAATCCACATAACCAGATCAAATAGTCCAAAGTAAAGCTCTTGTAATTATCCCGAAGGCAAACTGGAGACAGTCCCACTAAATCTGCATAGAGTTTTTAGAATCCCTGACACTACTGCAATTATTGGATAGGTCCAAATCTGAATCACACACTTCCGTGTCCGCTGGAAATGTTCTCTCTCCTCCTCTCTGGGCTCTAAACACAGCCCCTACTTTATAGCTTCTCACCCCCAAAGCCTAGAAACTTCTATTTCACAAACAATCCAAAGAACACAACAATACATAATACACAAGCGCCCAAAGAACAATACAAGACATGCGCTCATAGAGTGCGAACAGCCCTGAAAATTCCAGATTAGCACCAGCGCTGTGTCTTCACACACCAGGGTTCACCCTGTACCAATGACTTACGCTCTTTACACAGCGCTTTAACTATAGGCCTACTCCCTATATCGTAAGCGCTGTTTGTTATGACCGCGTATCCTGAATTGCTACACCAGAGGGGAGCACTGTATTTTTGTCCAATCAGATGAGACCTTGTGCTTGAAGACATGGCCAAGCGAGGAATACACGGAGCCAATCATGTTCATTTCCTTTTGAGTGACAGCTCATCGCCCTGGTACTGTCTGAACAGGCCACAGCTAAAAGAGAATTGCCCCAGACGTGGTTTGCTTAGGGCCTTGGGCACATAGGATGCCCGGCCGGTGAGTTGTAATTCAAACGAAACGTAACAACAAAGGCTGCGTGCACACCTCGCTGGCTGGTTTCAGTTCTGCAGACAACAGATACATGGCTGCGCTAACAAAGTCATAATGTCATAATCGAATCGGTCAATGATGGGAGAATACAGAGGGAGCAATTAAAATTCGACCGTTAACTCTCATCAAGCGGCGCTTGAAGCGCAGCTACGGGCGGAGCCAGGATGCCTGTCAAGTGTTTGTTTATTGGCATCTGGTTGGCTGCTTGTCACATCATATGCACGTTTTTTTCAGCGGACAACGAACCGCCATCTGGTGTCTAAATATATCATATATGGTCAAAGCGGGCAGCGTGAAAATCAATGGCTTCTTTAGAATGACATATGGCGTATGAATGACAATGAGCACTGTGTCTCTACACGCCATAGCAACTGATGCCCAGGGCTTGAGCTTAACACGAAAGAGAATGTCAACAGTGCACAATAAAAGAGACACCTGTAACAATATGGTAAGAATTATGTGTTATCATTCAGCCTTCTGTATTTCAGGTTAAATATGGGTTCAGGGTTCAGAAATGCACAACCTGTCATTAAGACATTAGAGGGAAATCTCTCAGGGTCTATTGAGACTTTACCATGATGCCATTGTGGCAATGGCAATGTTCAAACTTGGGACCTTCGGCTTGAAGTCCAAGGCCTGAACCACTGGGCTATATCCTACCCAATTATGCCATTGTTTGCTGTTGCTCCCCAATCTCCCCGGGACTTCTTTCTTTGCCCTCCCAAAAAAATCTTTAAAATGTCAGTAAAATCTTGCAGTGTGGAACTTGTTGGTGTCCCATGCAAGTCATTTGTCTAAAATCATTAACTTAAGATGTTTTACTTAAGATTTAGTTTACAAAGTAAAACCTACACATATCACACATTATAAGTGTTGCAGTTTTCAGGGTGAACCTGCCTTAGTCCCCGTGAGCTTTTGTCATGCCAATGCAATGTCCGCCTGTCTGTCTGGCCAGATGGCATCTGCAACAATTCACAAAAAAATAATCCTGCTCTTGTAATTTCTTGACTGATCTTAACTTTGTTTATTAATCTGATAGGGCTAGATGTGGGCTTTCACACCTCTACCCAGAAATTTAAAATTTATTTGTGATGCAAATGTGTGCAAAATTTGTCAAAATCACAAAAAAATGCTTTATTTCAGGACTGAATTTTAGTCTGCTTTTTTTATATGATCAGACTTGGAGCCACCTTCTTGGCTTTTACACAGAATTTCAATCCTGCAGATGGGACCTTTTTCTCTGATGAAAAACTTGTTTTTCAACATCTGTATTTATGTTGATCTATTAGTATAGATGCAGTAACATATTGTGGATGTATAGATGCTGTAATGAATGAGCCACAGACAAAGTTTCCCCTTTAAATTAGTTTAACAGGAAAATGCAGTCATCTTTCCCTCAAGGACTACAAATATCTGTCTTTTATTAGGATATGCCTATAATTTGGAGTTGCCCTTAAATCAAGGTTCCAAAGTATTACTTTCTGTGTTCATGATGTGATTTAATTTCTATTTATGTGGGTTTTTGTCATGAATATTAAATAAGCACATTATATATCACAGGCAGATTTAACCTTTTTGCATTTCCAATATAAATATTTTGTGGTTTTGTTCTGTTTTTAACCATTAATTTGTTGCTTATTTAGCTTTTAAAACATTATTTTGGCATTATTTTAATTGTTCATTTTGTTTTTTTCCAAAGTTTAATATGATAAGTGATGAATTATTTTGATTTTTCTCACAAAAAAGAAAAAAATAAATATATAATTGAATGTCTAGACATGAGATGTGTCATGCTGCATTATTAAATAAGTTTTCTTTGTCAGCAGCCTTTGACATTTTGTTGCATTTACACTTGACCTTTCACAGTTGGCCATAACATGGAGGCAAAGGTCTACCAGCGACAATAAGCAATGTTCTAAAAGTCCCTGTGCCCAATACTTAATTGTTTTGGTGACATGATTTTGACCCAAATAATGTTAAGGAGAATATTTACTTCAGCCAGCAAAGATTGATGGATGAAGTCGTTTTTCACCCATGTCACTCCATTGGCTTTACTTCGCCTCTGCCTTATAATTTGTGTATTGGTGTAAAAGATGTCTTAAAACATTGTGGATAGATTTATGTGGATGCTTGTATGATTTCATCAGAACATGTTCATAACTTTATGAGTAAGTCACAAACAGACAAACCAACCAGGAAACCAGCTTCAGTATAAAGAGTAAGTAAAGGTATAATCATGTCTTATACATAAAGCATTTATACTGTGCTTGCCAGAACTGAAGATGTCACCTTCACTTTGTTAGTTTAGTGTGAAGTTGACTTAGGTTAGTGATACGGTATAACAAGCATGGGGAACTCAAGGGGTCTACTTCCAGAATCAACAACAGTGGTGCCAGCAGGACTGCAGCAGGTCTCTCATTGCTGTGAGGCTATGTCTTCTTGATTCTGGATGTTTTGCCAGCCCCTGCTGGAGCTGATGGGACTCCTGGGTAGTTGCTGATTATTCAGGTCTGGGAGCCAGCCAGCAGTTAACAAACCTGTCCTCCAGCCTCTGAAGACAGCCCTGATGATGGCTCTCCTACTGGTAGAGGTCTCCCCCCCCCCCTGTTTAAATGACCTGTTCATTTGAAAGACTCATGATATCGTGATATGCATCTTTATTTAAAGAATAAAAGTTTTCAGGTAAAGCCCTGTAGTGTAAATAAATCCAACTGTGCCTGCAACTTCAATGAGCATTTATATATTTTTTCTCAAATTAAGGGTTTCTGACCAAAAAAATAAAAACTGCATGTGAAAATTTCCTGTTTAAGACAATTATTCAGATATATATGCTCTGAGGAAATATCTTCAGTTTTAACTGTATGTGGTAACTCCTCCTCAGGTAGAACAAATCCATCATCTGATTATGTGATTTGTAAGTCGTCGTGAGTTGTGAGGTGCACATTCAAATCTGACAATGTTAAGTGCTGGCTCATGCTGGACTTTTAAAAATGGAAAGTAAAGGTTTCCTTTAGGCTTTTATTTTAAATGACATGTCTGTGAGTCTGAATTTATCATAAGAGTCGGTAGTTACTCTGTCTCACTACTGTTCACTTCCTGGATATTTGTGAAAGTCACTGAGGCCAGTGACTTAAAGTATTGGGAACGCAACCATTACAGGATACCACTGAACCATAAAGAAATCCTTCAAGGTAGGAATGTCAAGGGTTAATTGGTTAAGAAGAAGATACTGCAAGAGAGACAAGAACAAAAAAACTTTAGGTTAACACCATGACCAGACTTAATACTTACCTGTAGCAAGAAGCAAGAAAATGGAAGAGAGACAAGATAAAAATGACAAAGGTTAACCCTATTTACACCACGTGTCCATAGTAGATGCAGTGTTGATACAACTGTGTTGATACAACGGGTGCTGCATCCCTAAGATGACAAAGCTTGGGAGTTAATCAAATGGTCTTTCAAGACATGTGTTACTATTCACTATTTGACTTCATGACAAGCTGTACAAGATGAATGTGACCTCAGTCTTCCTTACAGGAACCAGTACTTACTATGCCTTTGATTTTATAGTTATCAACAGCATGATATTGTCACACAACTCCTCTGTAGCCAGTCCTCAGAAATGCCATTTTTGTTTTGAAGTTTTGAGAAATCATCAATGCTATGTGTCCTAAGGGGGGTTATTTTTCATTTTTTCCCATAGATCATGTGGAACATTTGGGAAATTTAAAGAAGGGTCTATCACAATTTCATCTATCTGAATTTAGGCCAGTGTGTATCTTGGGTAACTCAACCCAAGGAAAACCTTTCCTGAACAAGAATTCAAGGATTTTTAATATGCTAGCTATATCTGAATTCTATAATAGGATATTGAGAGTAAAGCGTCAAACTGGTAAACCCCACAAGGGAGGCTACAAGCAAAGTTAAAAAAAATGTGGAAGCCATCAACACAACCTGAACAAACTGTTCAGCTTGATTCTTTTCAAGGCATAATCATAAATTTCATAGAAGAAAGGAAGTTCCTTTTTTGGTTATTATCAGAAGACACAAAAACTTTCACCATCATGTTATTGATGCTTGCCTGTCTTTGATAACTCAGAACTTAGAAAGTTAGAATTACAAAACATAACTGACTTCAGCTTAAAAAATAAATGATTGACACTACACAAAGTGAGGCCATCCCCAGGACTGATTACTTGCAGTGTGTAAGCATTCAGGCCTATAGCTTGGAATAATCTCAATTATTTGTGATTATCATAACCTACCCAGATGTGACAGCAAGCTTATAAGATTCCAAAACACTAGCTTGGCTGTGTGGTCAGGTAATGACAAGTATTTATGTTAATTGCCTCATGAAAATATGTGATGTGGTCCAGTTTCTTCAAATGAATGATTTCAACATTTTCACTTCTGCACAAAATGGTTTAAAATGTTTGTGCGGTGGTGATTCATTGAAAGGTTAAAACTTGCTTTTGCATTTATATGAGGATACAGGCTTGAACCAGTATACAGATGCACATGAGTGTCTGCCCACATGGTCTGTAGAAGCAAAGCATGCCTTTCATCCATGAAGCAACATGCACCAAGCAGTCATGCTCACACACTGGGTTTGGTGTTTTTGACATGAATGGTTTAGAGTGTTCACACAGGCAAACAATAACTATTTTTGGCTCTGCATGTAAAAAAACTCATTTCAAACAAGGAAAACTTTGTAAAACTGTACAATTTTAATAGGTTGACCATCTGAGAAATATTCTGAAATGCCAAAATGAACAACATCCATAACATTTATCTACACTATAACCCCAGGAAAAAGATATCTTACAGATATTGTGGGAGCAGTGTTTTTTTTATATATTATGGATTATATAGGTTTGTTGGCTTTGTAACAAAAAATGGTGCTGGAGCAGGAAGATAGCAAGCATTGTACTTCAGAGCTGATGTAAGAATTGAGTTGTGTAAAGCTTGTCAGAGCTGAAATGGCAATCAAATTAGTGGTAGAGTAAGAGTAGACACGAGTTACTACATTCCTGACCTCCAAACCAAGAGAATGATTATTTTGTCCTGACCTCCAAACCAAAAGAATGATTATTTTGTAACTGTATTCTTTATTCTGACTGATGATGAAAGGTTGATGTATTGATTAAAGCTATATTTTGATTTCAATTTGAAAAAAATTTATTGTGTGCATTTCATTGAAATAAAACATGTTAATTACTTCAATATACTAGTATGTTAGGCCAAAAAAAGGTATGGTTCTCGACACCTTTTTTAAAAAAATTGGTGTGGGTGGGCAATTTTTTGTATGTGGGCAGTGCCTGAACCATCCCCCTTTTTTTTGCCTTATTAAACATGTTATCTTTCTTTATTTAAACATTGTTAGACCTGCCTTGGTTTGTTTTATTTTGCAAACAAGAAGCATATTATTCAGACTTGTGTCCCTGGATGAGCATTTCTTTGGTTTGTTCTTCACCTGTTTCTGAAGACAAGTGTTCCCTAAATGAGCAATCAACAGATGGCTGTTTCTAAGAAAAGTTCTCTCAGACAAATATTCCGAAGACCAGTCCTCAGATGGCTGTTTCCAAGAAAAATTCCCTTAGTCAAGTATTACCAAGACCAATTTCTGTATACAAGTTCTCCCTCTATAGATGAGTTTTCTGTAGAAATGGGTTTCTAATCCCGCAGAGGTTATACCATGTACTCCATATAGAAGGCACTGCTGTTGATGACTGTGGTAAAGCCATATCCAGGTCTGAGGGATACTGGTAATTCCTAATTGCTGGCAGGTTTAAGCAGCATTGCTGGTCAGCCTGACACTCTATAGTAATAAAATGCTTCAGTCACCACTCACAGATAATTTGCTCAAGGCTGACTATTGTAGAAATGCTGGAACAAATCTGGTCTGGGTTTGTGTTCGTAGCAATAAAAGTGCATGGCAACCACTCTCTTGTTCTACAGCACTTGATGGAAATACTGTTCACCAGGGAATTGTCCTGTCGAGGGTATTAGGCTAAATTTTATTGAGGCAGTAATGATTGATAGTTAAAATGTTTTCTTTATATCAAGGAGGCCTTATAAAGAGGAATTCTAGTGTAACTTAAAAAGAAATTCTACTGGAGCTATAGAAAGACAGATTTTAGTGTAGCTTTGAAAGAAATTCTAGTGAAACTTTAAAAGAATTTTGGTGTAGCTTAAAAAGAAACTATTAGTGGAGCTGTAGAAATTCCGGTTAACCGTTTGATAGAGGACCCTGGAAGCTAAACTCTGCTCCTATATTTCATGTAGCAGCACATGGATTATCAGATGATTTTATGTAGCAGCACATGGGTTATCAGATGATTTTATGTAGCAGCACATGGGTTATCAGATGATTTTATGTAGCAGCACATGGGTTATCACATGATTTTATGTAGCAGCACATGGGTTATCACATGATTTCATGTAGCAGCACATAGATTATCACATGATTTTATGTAGCAGCACATGGGTTATCACATGATTTTATGTAGCAGCAAGTGGGTTATCACATGATTTTATGTAGCAGCACATAGATTATCACATGATTTAATGTAGCAGCACACGAGTTATCACATAATTTAATGTAGCAGCACATGAGTTATCACATGATTTAATGTAGCAGCACATGGGTTATCACATGATTTTATGTAGCAGCACATGGGTTATCACATGATTTTATGTAGCAGCACATGGGTTATCAAATGATTTTTATGTATATGACATGATTTTTTGACATGGGTTTGACATGATTTTACGTAGCAGCACATGGGTTATCACATGATTTAATGTAGCAGCACATGGGTTATCACATGATTTAATGTAGCAGCACATGGGTTATCACATGATTTAATGTAGCAGCACATGGGTTATCACATGATTTAATGTAGCAGCACACGAGTTATCACATGATTTAATGTAGCAGCACGTGAGTTATCACATGATTTTATGTAGCAGCACATGGGTTATCACATGATTTCATGTAGCAGCACATGGGTTATCACATGATTTAATGTAGCAGCACATGGGTTATCAAATGATTTTATGTAGCAGCACAAGGGTTATCAAATGATTTTACTCTGATAATCTAATATACCATACTGGAAATTATAATTACTGCAAATACATAATTTAGACTCAAAGGATTAATGTTTATTATATATTTAAAATATTTTCTTTACATTTATCTTGATTAAGAAGGAGGTTTCTCTAACTATGGAAACTAAAATAAAAAGAAAATAAGATTTACAAGAACATTTATATAATTATCAGGGAAAGTTTATAACACTGATGATTAATCTTGTAGATGAATGATCATACTGTGGTAGTGTACTGAACAAACATGAACCTCCATCATGGCTGCAATTTTATATTCCATAGCTTTTATATGTATGGAAGAAAACTCTCTGTAGCCATATTTCTGTCATTAGATATAGATGCACTAGGGATATATCCTTAATTCTGACATGCTACTTGAGACATTGTTAGCTCAGCTGACTATAAGTCATCTGAGCTATAGTCGTGGTCCATTGTCCGTCGTCCGTCCGTCTGTCCGTCCGTCCGTCCGTCCGTCCGTCCGTAGATGTGGCACGTTTTGAAACCGTAAGACCTAGGAATCCAAAATTCAGCATAATGTTAGATGTCCCCAAGATCTCCTACCAAGCCGAAAACTGGGTTTTTGCGACTTCATTCCTTTGAGAAATTAAGGAAAAACCTCAATTTTTTATTAAAAACCTATTTTCACACTTTAGGACTGCCTAATATCAAAACCACTCATCTGTTTTTCCTCATATTTCCTATAAATAATCCTCTATATAATTCCTATGTACATGCCAGAAATTAGGTCTGTATTATTTAATTTAAAAAAGTTATGGGCCCAAACATAATGCATTTTGTAAATAATCAGGAAAGAAATTTTATCACTTAACACAAAACTTGTTAAAGCTAAGCACTTTTTTTCCAGTAATATAACTTTTATTAATCAAAATTAAATTGTATACCCAAAATTAGATCAAAATCTTTAAAATTTTTAAAAATATTAGCAAAAATAAAAAATTGGTACCTTAAATTTTGCCCAACTTTGACCATGGCACGTTTTTTTGCTGTAACTGCTGTGGATTTAATTTTCACAGCATGTTTTTGTTAGCATTTCAACTGTTAACACCAAAAATTTGAAACCAGTTGATCAAAAACTGTAGATTTTATTCAAGTTTTCAAGCACCATGTCACATATTGCTAGTGTCATGCAGTTTGCTAGAGCTCAGCTCCCGAGCTTCAGCTCTAAGTTCCTTAAATTTGGCATACAGTTAGATTTCTCCAAAATCCCCTACCATGCCAAGAATATGGTCACTAGGACTTAATTCCTTCGAGATATCAATGAAAAACTTCATTTTTCCATTAAAAACCCAATGTTACACTTTAAGACTGCCTAATATCAGACCACTGATCTGACTTTGATCATATATAATATACATATTTTTCTATACATTCACTATGCACATGCCAGAAATGATGTCAGTATTGTGTATTTTTTTTAAGTTATGGGCCCAAACATAATGCACTTTGTAAAAAATCAAGAAATATATTTACTCCCTTAACAAGGGCATTGCTGAAGCTAGAGATTTTTTTGTCAGGGATGTAACATTATTTAATCAAGATTCAATTGAATACCCAAAATTAGTTCTGAATTTTTCAAATTTTATAAGTTATTAGTATAAATATAAAATTAGTACCTTAAATTTTGCCCAACTTTGACCAAGGCACGTTTGTTTCCCGTGAGCACTGTTGATATAATTTTCATAGATTCCTACTGTGTCTAGTGTGTACATTGATGTGAAATTAGTCCAAAATGAATTTTTTACAGTTATTTTTTAATATAAATAAAAGCCATAAAACCAGGTACTTATGATCATTATTTAAATGTGTGAAATTTGTATATTCTGGATTCTCAACATCATTGTTTGGTGAAAACTGAATAAATACCAGACATGGTGCGGATACTTTGTAATTGTATTTAAATACGAATATGATTATGTACTCCATTATAAAATTTCTTGCATAAAGAATGGGAATTCAGGTAAAAATGAAAGTATATGAATACTCGTGCAAATACTTTCAAAATGTATTCATGAATGCATTCATGAATATATTCTTTAATATTATTATAATAATCATATCAGTTATATTTCATTTTTAAAAATCATATGATTCTCTTATTATTTTTAATAAAAATTATATTTGGGACAATATTTATAATTTTTTTAATAAATAGTTAAACTCTTATATTATATGTTCTGCTTATAAGTTATATGGCCAAGTCAAAATCTGTGTGACAGTAGTACTCCATTTGTTAATAAAATAAATGAAATCAATCCTCTTCCCTGTCACCAAAGGTACTATCAAAATCATACATAAGCTAAACAACAACTCATAATACAGCTTATATTTATTACCACACAAAACCAGCATGTAACTCATTTCTAAATAATATTTTTTTATCATATACAACAGCTGAGCGTCGTGACCCATAGGTCCCTTGTTTTTTAGTCTGTGAGTAAAATGGCAGCCTCCATAAGTTGTTTTACACTTTTTGTCAGGGTTTGGGTTTGGTCTGGGTTTGGTCTGTGGAGGAAGTTTGGTGGCCATTAGACCTGTATCTTCAAATCTATCTCTGGAGGAAGTTTGGTGGCCATTAGACCTGTATCTTCCAATCTATCTGTGGAGGAATTTTGGTGGCCATTAGACCTGTATCTTCTAATCTGTCTGTGGGGGAAGTTTGGTGGCCATTAGACCTGTATCTTCCAATCTGTCTGTGGAGGAAGTTTGGTGGCCATTAGACCTGTATCTTCCAATCTATCTGTGGGGGAAGTTTGGTGGCCATTAGACCTGTATCTTCCAATCTATCTGTGGAGGAAGTTTGGTGGCCTTTAGACCTGTATCTTCCAATCTATCTGTGGGGGAAGTTTGATGGCCATTTGACCTGTATCTTCCAATCTATCTGTGGGGGAAGTTTGGTGGCCATTAGACCTGTATCTTTCAATCTATCTGTGGGGGAAGTTTGGTGGCCATTAGACCTGTATCTTCCAATCTATCTGTGGGGGAAGTTTGATGGCCATTTGACCTGTATCTTCTAATCTATCTGTGGGGGAAGTTTGGTGGCCATTAGACCTGTATCTTCCAATCTCTCTGTGGGGGAAAGTTTGGTGGCCATTAGACCTGTATCTTCTAATCTATCTGTGGGGGAAGTTTGGTGGCCATCAGACCAGTATCTTCTAATCTATCTGTGGAGGAAGTTTGGTGGCTATTAGACCAGTATCTTCTAATCTATCTGTGGAGGAAGTTTGGTGGCCATTAGACCTGTATCTTCCAATCTATCTGTGGCGTAAGTTTGGTGGCCATTAGACCTGTATCTTCTAATCTATCTGTGGCGGAAGTTTGGTGGCCATTAGACCAGTATCTTCTAATCTGTCTGTGGAGGAAGTTTGGTGGCTATTAGACCTGTATCTTCAAAGTAGAAGCTGGAGGAACACTGTGAGGAAGACCATGCCCTCATCTGCAAATTATAGTGTCATGATTAAGAATCAAACTCAAAGGCAATTATTGATCATTGAATTGAATCAGACTCATCCACAATTCACAGCCCTATTAATTGGTATATGTTTATTAGAGAAGGTTAAGTTATTATTTTTCAATGGTGAGTATCACCAGATTGAAGCTCTCACAAACATGAAGCAGACACAGAAGATCTGGCTTGTGTCAGGTTATGGGAACAGCACTGGAGTCTGGGTAATAACAAGTTTACCTGCTGTGAGGCAGGTAGAATTGATGAGTGCACCTGGATCTTCTTTTTTCACACCTGTAAAAACACTAAATAGATCACTCAAGCAGAGCATTGTGCTTGTAAGGGGGGGGGGGGGGGGATCATTTGCTGCAGTGCTTGGCTCTTGTTGTTAAATGTCATATGTCAAGGAGTACTATAACATCAAAGGGTTCCTCATCAGTGGCTCCACTCATTTGTGGGTTTATTGATAATGAATTAAATCTGTTTCTTTTTATGAATGAGTGCTGTCAGTCTGTATATTGATATAGTGTTAAATCTCATCCATTCATCACTTTACTTGTATGAATGAAAATCTATTTTTCATGACTCTTTTCAATTCGTACTATTTATTCTTAACAAGATTGGTTATTTGCTACATTTAACTGATGACAAATTGATGGATTTATTAATAATAAATTACATGTATTTTTTTATGAGTGTATGTCTTCAGTCAATATATGGATATTGTATTGAAGCTTGTTCTTCAGTTGTATGGATGAAATCATGTTTTTTTATGATCTGTGTTCATTTCTTCCTATATGTTCTTGTAATTTGGTTGGTGCATAATCTTATGAATGATAAATTGATGGGTTTGTTGATAATGTATGAAGATACTTTTTGTATTAATAAATCTCATTCATTTGGCACTTCTGTTGTAATCCAGTGAAAATAAGGTCTGTGTAAATCATGTACATATTTTTCTTTAAATTCTTAATACAGTTGGTTGTTTTGTACATATAACTACTGTAAAAATGATGGGTTTATTGATAATAAATCAGAGGTATTTCTTATGAATGGATACCTTCAGTATTAAGTATCATAAATATTACAAAGATGCATGTTATCAAACATAAGCCTTATTCATTGGCAATGTGATGCCACTATTCTGCAACAAAGAAACTCAAAAGGTCGTAAAATGCAAAATCATATCTTGTGTTCAAATATTTCATTTCTCAATGGACCACTGTTTTCTACATTTATTGCCAAACTTTAGCAAAAGTTTAATCTAAGTACCTAAGGCACAAAACCCCAGCAAATGTATGGTACAAAACATGAGGAAAATTACTAACCAAAATCTATGTAAACCCAGTGATAGAACACACAAAACTAAGGTTTCCAACCATTATGGAGTCGTAAACTATGTAACAAATATAAGAAAGTGTAGTTGATAAATGAAGTCTCAGTGTAGCTCTGATGAAAGAAAACACATTTGACTTTTCACAATTTTACATAACATTGCATGTCTACTTCTACCAAACAAGCAACTCAAAATCTATTCTTCGCCATTTTCCATGAGGCAGCAAACAATTCATTATCATCACTTTTTGTAGGATTAATCTGACTCTGTTTGAGTTTTGTATATTGATTGGTTCTCTTGCAGTCTGGTCATATAGGTATTGATCCTATCTGACCCAAGACGATGAGAAACTGGTCATGCTCAGTGATCCTTGATCCTGTTTAACTTAGGATTATGTGACAGTGGTCTTTCTACATGGTTCTTGAGCAGTCTTGGCTTCAAATAGCTGAACCTGTGTTACTTGGGATTATGTGACAGTTCTTTCTACATATAGTTCAAGAAAAATCTTGGCTTCAAAGAGCCAGTCCTGTTTCATTTAGGATTATGTGACATAGATCTTTTGAAATGTTTATTGAATAATCTTGGCTTCAAGGTATGATCATTTTTAACTCAAGAATATGTGACCTGGATCTTTCTAGATGGTTCTTGAAGTAACTTGGCTTCAACAGGTTCATGGTATTTATCTTATGATTATGTGCCATTGAACTTTCTAAATGGTTCTTGAAGAAGCTTAGCTTTAAAGGGCTGATCCAGTTTAATTGAGGATTCTGTGACAGTGGTCTTTATAAAAGAGTAAATTTCTGGTCACATTCATAGTCTTTAGTCTTGCTATGATGTTCAGACACACATGCACTCACTCACGTACACATAACCAAATGATGATATAAAAACAGTCCATTTGAGATCTGTTAGTCTGTGTGCCAGGATGGTTTTGCTTTGAAACTTTTATATTCAGCCTGAACGAACTAATAGCATGATATAATACATATATTATTGCCAATGTATATGTACCTTTTGAGGATTATGTCACACTGGTCTTTTAAATGGGGCTTTGATACAGTTTAACAAAATGTTCAAATGTTTTCCTTCGAATGGCAGGAATACCTTGACTTCAGTGGAGTGATCCTGTTAAAAAAAGGGACCATGTCACTCTGGTCTATCCTGGTATAGTCCTTGATCATGTTTAACTGAGGACTATATTGAGAAGTAATCTGTTTGAATGGTATTTGGAGTTCTGTCTTTAACTCCAGAAGTTTGATCCTGTTTAAATGCTGTGAATAATTTACTCTGATCTGAATAGCTCTAATGGTTCTTCTTTATTGTTTATCCCGGAGGGTTTGGTCATGTTATTAATTAATGTTTGGAAGAAAAACAATAATATGTTTGATAATTTGACATCAAAAGTGCATTAACAGACATTCACAGATTTATCTTATCAATATACCATTTGCATCCAGTGTTGTAATTTCTTTGAACTTTTTGTTTCTGACAGGAGAGAATAGTTCAGCTTGTCATTCTCCCTGTAGAGATAATTTTCAGTTTTATTCCTCTATTAATATGTTGTCACCTGAGTACTACCATTCATCAAAATACAATGATTCTGTTCAATTGAACACAAGCATCAACAACAGACAATCATTACTTGATTAAATCTCCCAGTGGTATTGTGGGATATTTGAAATAAGACACTACACAAACAAAGCTTTATTAGCTATTGTTCAAGTGGAGCTGTGAAGTTTAAATGCTGATTGTTTTACCAGTGTGCTTTATCAGTATTAAATTATGCAGTTTTAATAATGCAGCTTACCACAGAGAAGTATACTAGATATTAGATTATAAAATAATGTATATTGCTTCACAGCCAAAGCCCACACAGTCATCTGGAGAATGTATATCAGACATTATATGTCCTGGTAGATTTTAGTTTTGTTTATGTACCTAACGTGACAAGCTGAATTTTCCCATTATGGCCAATTTTACATGGAATGTAAAATACTGATAAGAAAGTTACCAGTCTCTTAATGTAAAAAGTGCTAACTGTAAAAATTGACTATTATGACCAAGCTTGGGAATATTCTGTAGAAAGTGCTTGTAGTTAGCACAGCTGTGGTGTAACGGTATAGATTTTTGAAGCGGACGTTTCATTACGGAGCTTCCTGTTAAATCTCAAGGGGACCCTACAGCAGAGCACAGTATTAAACACTGATCATTCATATCTTCAGGTCCATATTCTGCCAAGACGCCCCTAAAGATTCCCAGCTTGCCTCAGTTGCCCTGTAAAATTTGATTCATGCGTTAGGATATTCCTGTTCTGCATTGATCTGTGTTTTGTTCCTTGAACCCAACTGAGGCAGAGGAGGTGACCTTGACCTTTGCTTTATTTGCTCATCTTCCTAAGAAATCTGGCTGGTAATTATATATATTAGTTTTAACTTTTTTTTTAAACAGCATATTGGCTGGCCTGGGAAATATAGAGATAATAGGGGTGTAATATTGAGAGGATGGATTATGTCAAAGTAGGTTTGTATTGTATTTTGAGTTGAAAAGCTTTTGTTCAAATTCAAGCTACATGAACATTTGGAAAAATGTTATCATTGTCATAGGCATTTACTGTAAATGATATGAGAACTTTTAAACTTGACATTTGTAATCGCTTGTCACAGTTGACTTGCCAAAAATTACAAGTCAAAATTATGGTGATTCATTACATTTATTTTTAACAGTAATATAAATGGAAAAACACAAAATTGGCAAAAGAATTTAAGAGAAAAATCTTATAAAACAGACCCTGTGCGCTTGGTAGATGTAACCCTTGCTCTGAAGGTCTTAAATCATGGAAGACTTTAAACATCAGGATCCTACATTCATATTATTAAAATTTGTTGATGAAAATACAAAGTTATATTCAGATATATAAAAGAGTTAGAAGTGTTTTAAATGTAATATAAAAAACTTATGACTTTTGTCTTTACCATATGCAATGAGGATCTTATAAATATAGTAAAAATGCAATATAGTTCTGGACGTTTCAATGTAAGTATCAGTCATGTTAAATCCTCAGTATTTTTTTTATTTGTCTGATTGGCCCATGCACCAACAGCACATCTTCTGAAATTTGGAAATATTTAAAAAAAATAACCTCCTTTCCATATATGTTATCATTTTATGTAATTGCCCTCATACACAACATAGCTGAGCGCTGTGACCTATGGGTCCCTTGTTACACCTAAAGCCCCATAAAGAATATACCAATCCCACTGGCTTTAGACACTTTATGTGAATGACTGTAGATTTTGTATTTCTGACCCAGGGAGGAGTTACGTAAAAAGAGGTACACTGTATGGGGGATGAATTTCGACATAAGGTGTTGATGGACTGGGTGTAAATGTCCTTACACCTAGAAACCCCATGCAAAGTTCCTTGAAGTTGAAGTCTCCAAGGATACATACATCAATATAAAATCATTTGTGATGTCCCAATGTGATGGACTGAGGGATGATGAAGGCTCCCATTGGACAAAAAATCTTCGAGTACGATGGTTCTTTAGGTGCCAGGCCACTCGACAAATAATGATCAATGACAAGTTAAATGTGATGTGCTAAAGTTTTTTTCAGCAGTTACACTATTAAGGCTCACAGTGCAAGGTTTATAGTCCCCCCAGCTGTGTAGCCTGGAACAAAAACTTTCCACAGTCAACAGGACATTGAAAAGCGATCACAATTGTTAGGTGTACTGCTGGCTAGGGTACTAAAATGCTCTAGTGCAAGGAGCTGTTATTCTGTAATAAAACTATAACTAAGTAATCACAACTGATGAGAAAGATGTGAGTATTGACTTAAGTATCACTATAATATAAAAAAAGACTTTGGTTATTGTATATGTCAAGGGAAGAATGAGAAACTGGGAAGATCCAAAATCTCTCTGGGAAGAATGGGAATCATTTTAAATCATCTCTTGATTTTCATTTTTCCCATGATGAATGAGAATTCTCATTTTCACGGGAAGATTCTGGATCTTCCCAGATTTTCATTCTACCCTCCACTATACATGTCAGTACTTATTATTCATGTATAGAGTGGCTTCATCATTGTATCGCCAGACATAGTCTGGAGATACAATGGTTAAGGCACGGTTGCGCTGCCGCCGCCGCCGCCGCCGCAGAGATTTCTTTTGGACACAATAACTCAAAAAATATTTCAAGGATCTTTTTCAAACTTGACACATTTATAGATATAGGTGAGAGAACGAAGCCTATCTAAAATGGGGTCATGACCTCAACTAGGAGAGTGACCTTGACCTTGAATAGATCTATTTTTGGGGAAAATCACACAAATTCTTAAATATCTCAAGAAATCTTTCATGGATTTATCCAAAAATCAAGTTGGACAAAGATCTTGGATAGTGATGTCATGTACCGGAAACTGGTGGTGCCACCTAGTATCCTTTTCTTGTTTTTGTGCCGTTTAATACCCCCATCATTGCCACTTGAAAGTACTTTTAGCATCACAAGTCAAAAAATGATTGACAGATTTCTTTAATATTATGCATGTACATAGGTATGGGTTATGGGATGATGTATATTAAAATTGGGGTCATGACCTTTCCTTTGAGAGTGGCTTTGACCTTGAATATTATCATATATGGTGAAAATCACATAAAATCATGAATATCTTAAAAAGGGATGCATGGATTGGTCCAAAAAACAAGTTGACGGAAGATCTTGGATAGTTTTGTCTTTTGCAGAAGATAGGTGGCACCACCTGTTGTCCTTTTCTTGTTTTTTGCACCTTTGAATACCCCATCATTGCCACTTGATAGTATATACTGTGAGCATTATAAGTCAAACAGTAATGGACAGATTTCTTTCATGTTATGCATGTATATAGATATGGTTTATGGAATGAGGTATATTTAATTTTAAATTTAATTTAAAATTTAATTTTATTTAAATTATTTTTTTTTAAATTTAATTTTTTTTTCAAATGTTGGATATTTTGGAATGCAGTTTATTGATTTGGGGTCATGACCGTGATTATGAGAGTGACCTTGACCTTGAATATTCCCAAATTTTGTAAAAAACATAAAATCATGAATATCTTAAAAAGGGCCACTTGACAGCACTGTGAGCATTATAAGTCAAAAACCCTTTGATCAATTGTCCTTCCCAATCCAAAATATTCCTATATTTTGTACAAATGTTTCTTACATTTTCTTAAGTTTTGGACCTACGAATCTGAAATTTGGCATAGAGTTAGATGTCCCCAAAATCTCCTACCATGCCAAAAAGTGGGTCAATAGGACTTCTTTCCATCGAGATATTAAGGAAAAACCTCAATTTTTAGCTCAGCTGACTATAAGTCATCTGAGCTATAGTCATGGTCCATTGTCCATCGTCCATCTGTCGTCCGTCCGTCTGTCTGTCCGTAGATGTGGCACGTTTTGAAACCGTAAGACCTAGGAATCCAAAATTCTGCATAATGTTAGATGTCCCCAAGGTCTCCTACCAAGCCGAAAACTGGGTCTTTGCGACTTCTTTCCTTTGAGAAATTAAGAAAAAACCTCAATTTTTAATTAAAAACTTATTTTCACACTTCAGGACTGCCTAATATAAAAACCACTCATCTGTTTTTCCTCATATTTACCATAAATAATCTTCTATATAGTTCCTATGCACATGCCAAAAATTATGTTATGGGCCCAAACATAATGCATTTTGTAAATAATCAGGAAAGAAATTTGATCTCTAACACAAAACTTGTTAAAGCTAAGCACTTTTTTCCAGTAATATTACTTTTATTAATCAAAATTAAATTGTATACCCAAAATTAGATCAAAATCTTTTAAATTTTTTTAAATATTAGCAAAAATAAAAAATTGGTACCTTAAATTTTGCCCAACTTTGACCATGGCACGTTTTTTTCCCATAACTGCTGTGGATTTAATTGTCAAAGTATGTTTTTTGTCAGCATTTCAACTGTTAACACCAAAAATTTTAATCCAGTTGATCAAAAATTGTAGATTTTATTCAAGTTTTCAAGCACCATGTCACATATTGTTTAAATCAAGCTAATATAATGCAGTTTGCTAGAGCTCAGCTCCCGAGCTTCAGCTCTAAGTTCCTTAAATTTGGCATACAGTAAGATGTCTCCAAAATCCCCTATCATGCCAAGAATTTGGTCACTAGGACTTAATTCCTTCGAGATATTAATGAAAAACTTCATTTTTCCATTAAAAACCCATTGTTACACTTTAAGACTGCCTAATATCAAAACAACTAATCTGACTTTGATCATATATAATATACATATTTTTCTATACATTAGCTATGCACATGCCAGAAATGATGTCAGTATTGCATATTTTTTTTAAGTTATGGGCCCAAACATAATGCACTTTTTAAAAAAGCAAGAAATATATTTACTCACCTAAGATGAGAATTGCTGAAGCTGGAGACTTTTTTTCAGGAATATAACTTTTATTTAATCAAGATTCAATTGTTAACCCAAAATTAGATCTGAATTTGCAAATTTTTCAAGTTATTAACATAAATAAAAAATCAATACCTTAAATTTTGTCCAACTTTGGCAATGGCAGGTTTTTCCCTGTAAGCACTGTTGATTTAATTTTCACAGCATATATACATAAGGATTTAATCTTTTAAAATCTGAAATTTCAAAGGAATTGATTGAAAAGAGTAGCTTTTATTCAGGTTTTCATACACCATGTCAAGTGTTGTTTACATCTAGCCAACCTAGTAGTACAGCCTTCACTTGCATTATGTAACCTACCCCAGGCAGCTTGCCTTGGCTCAGCTTGGCCACTACTAGCAGGCTTCCCCTCTGCCCTGCACTCCCCCCCCCCTAGATGGTGCATTAACTAGATGAATGTTATAAATTTCTGTATTTCAATTTATTTTTGGCTATGCAATGCTACATTTTAGATTTTGTATTTACCACCAGGGTTACAGTGATTAAAGTGCACATTTTAGTGTGTCCACAAAGTGGTGTATTGCTATGAAAGTGTGGATGTTCATCAGATAAGTAATTCCATACTTGAGAAGAGTAAAAACTTCACCAGGTATGAAATTGACTATTAATTCCAGTAATAAATTATAGCTTAGATTGTAATTGTATCCGCCAAAACAGAGTTTTGCGGATACGTTTTCAGCCCACTGCCGCCGCGGCGTAGGTGTCCGGAGAACTCCTCGATAACCGCTTGACGGAATTTAATGAAACCCGGGATTATGTTCGGGGCACATGTGATCTGCTGCGCCCCGATTTTGTTTTGACCTCTGACCCTTCCTCTGGGCTCTGTGCCCGTTTGTGCATCTGTTTCCACACATAAACCCACATATCTCGGGAACCGTTTGACCGATCAGGAAATTTTTTTTGCACAAATGAGGCCCTTGGAGAGCTTTATAACAAACACAAAAAATGGTGGCGCCACCTGCAACCATGTTTCAACAGTGTGCATCTGTTCGTCTGCCTTGGGTTAAAATCACTCATATCTCTGCAGTGGTTTGACTAATTCACCTGAAATTAAACATACGTATACATCCTGGATAGCTTTTCTGATTTCATGACAGGTGGCGCCACCTACATTCACGTTTATGCTGCAGACATCCAAGCTCATATCTCGGGAACCGTTTGACCGATTGGGCCAAAATTTTGCATGTGTATAGATCTCACATAGCTCTTTATCATATCCAAAACTTGTGGGGCCACCTGCAGCCATTTTTGCACAGCTCCCGTTTGTTTGTCTGCCATGGGATAAAATCACTCCTATCTCGCCAGTGGTTTGACATATCTGCCTAAAATTTTGTAGGTTTATACATCCCCGACAGCTCTCTTGATTTTATGACAGGTGGCGCCACCTACTTTCTAGTTTATGCAGCAGACATCCAAGCTCATATCTCGGGAACCCTTTGACCGATTGGGCCAAAGTTTTGCATGTGTATAGTTCTCACATAGCTCTTTATCATACGCAAAACTGGTGGGGCCACCTGCAACCATTTTTGCACAGCGTCCATCTGTTTGTCTGCCACGGGCTAAAATCACTCATATACATGTAGTGGTTTGACTTATCTGCCTTAATTTTGCATATGTATACAACTTGGACAGCTTTCTGGATTTTGTGGTAGGTGGCGCAACCTACATACACCATTTGGCTGCAGACATCCATGCTAATATTCAACACTTCACTCTGTTTCCCCTTGCCACTCAATCCATGCCTCACTTCACCCGTTCCACTCTGATTTAGGCGGATACACGTAGTCGCTTGTCGACTACCCGTATTCTAGTTAGCATAATGATATTGTTCGTCCCTCATTCAACCAACAATGTGTATACTTTATTTGAAAAGATGTTTTATTTTACCAAATTTACTGAATCTTTTATTTTATTTCGGTGAATAAGATTAAGCATGTACTGAAAACTCCTATGTGCAAAACTTTTTAATAGTGATTAAAGGAATAATCTTGTAGATGCCATGTTGTGGCAGTATTTTCTTTTAAATTCAGTTTAAACATTTGTGATTTAAAAATAATAAAAATATATGTGTATGCATAATATGACCCAATATGAGCTACACTCTGGATATATAATGATTGCAACTTAGAATTCTAATATTTTAACTTATATTTTCAGTGTTTTTTAATACAAATTTATAAAACTTGTAAATAAAAAAAATTAATAAGATAAAAACTGTTTTAATGGAAAATTAGGATATGCTTAAATAATAGGCTTATAAATAAACTTAAATGCATTATTCCCTTGAAAGTGAAATAAAGGTATTAGTCCATTCTGTCCACTGGCCTGTCCATCTGTAAATTTTTCATATGCATCACAGTATCTCAAAACTTTTACTGTTTTTCTTCATGACAGGCTTGTCAGAGTATTAGTTTGCAATCATATATTTAGAACTTTACTATAACCAAGTAGGAGGGCCTCTTTCCTCTTAGCTTCTCATATGCTTATATAAATGAAAAACATTAAAATAGAATATTTTGCATTTGCAAAAATTTCAAACTTAAGCTGAGCGCCGTGACCCATGGGTCCCTTGTTTTATTAAAAATCTATTTTCACACTTCAGGACTGCCTTATATCAAAACCACTCATCTGTTTTTTTCTTTATATTTACCATAAATATTTCTCTATAAAGTTCCTATGCACATGCCATAAAGTTAGTCAGTATTGTATAATTTAAAAATGTTATGGGCCCAAACATAATGGACTTTGTAAAAAATCAGGAAAGATATTTGGTCACTTAAGAGAAAAAGTTTGAACATTTGATTTACATACTTCTATATTACTATTCCGCTTAACTACATAATTAATACAAAAAATTACATCTGTCAAAATGAAATCTTACAGACCTACATACAACAATGGTGATACAATTATTTCTGTCACATTCAGCTGAGCGCTGTGACCTATGGGTTCCTTGTTTAGATTGAGTCACACCTGAGGAAGGGGGCCAAGCAAGTCATTTAAGGATAATGCACAAAATATAATTTAATATTGATACAAGAAAATTTGACAGTTATGATACAATATCTGACTATGTAACCAGATTTATTGATGCACCAGTGTTTTAATTACTGTAACAGCCGTGGTAAAACGTGTCTACCTGTACCTTGTAAGGACTGTCAGGGGATGACGGAGAGGGCATGCACCTAGAGTCCAGGTATTGGTAGATAAATGGTGGTGATGACGTGAGCAGGTACTACATCACTGCAGGAACTGGCTGGCCAGCATTGGTAGCACTCACTTTAAATCAGTCAGAATTCCCCTGGAGTACTGTAACCAGACAGTTGTAAAGCAGGCTGGAAAATATATGTATCTGTGGTCCGGTTAGTTCACTCAGGTCCAGACATTTGACACATTTCCAACACAACAGTAAGCGTTCTTATCTGTGGAAAATAAAGATGTTTTTGATGATGTGGTGTCACAGATGGTACCACTGAGGTATGGCTAGGTGGCACCATATGTCTGTGACCAAAGAAAACTGACACAGATGTATGTACAATGGTTCACTGCCTTGCCCTGCCACTGGTGTAAAGTAACCGCAGCTCCACACCTTTCTGGTCATGCTGCCAAGCATATAGATTACTGACTGACTGCTGATACAGCACCCATGACTGGTAACTCAGCATCTGCTGGACAGATGTGTATATTCCATTGTATGTATACAAAATAATGGGAGGTGTGTTATATGTCGGTGAAGTGTTGCCCAAATAATATTACAGGTGTGGATTAACATATTAAAGTGGGAATTAGTATACTCTGTTCTGTCGTCTGTATTGATCAACATGATTTTAAATATTGTGTCTGTCAGATTTATTTATTTAGGAAACCACAAGCAGCAGACATTAGAGGACAGAAATGGCTAATTTGGTTTGGTAATGGGATTAAATCTAATGATTATTTACTTACCAGTAACAACCTGTTTTTATTAATTTTCCTTCATGAATTCCCTGGAGGAGATGATCATTGATCTTGTTCATGTTATGATGTTATAGTGACCTCATTCAGATCATGCAAACTGCTGACTCAGTGCAAAAGATGTTCCAGCAGCATTGATTGTTATTGCTGTGTTGTGATTATTGCTTTGGGTGTATCAGTGGGAGTTTTTATTTTCTCATTTTCATCTTTTTGCAGGAACCTGAAATGAGGTAGTGTTATTTTCACGTAAGTTAATAACACTTTTCTCTCATTTTGCCTCAAGATAAAATGCCCTGAGAGAAGATGCCTGTAATTCCAAATATGATTAAAGATGGTGTTATAAAAAAGCTATTAATAGCCAATTTTGACACTCCAGAACTCATAAATTCAAATTTACAGTTCCACAGTTTTTTTGTTTCTTCAATTAAAGGAGAGGTCCTTAGCCCCAAATGCCACTCTGTGTGATAAGGATGAAGGCAAACAAATTATACAAGCATAACAGGATATCAGATTTTCTTTTTAGGGATGTTAGTAAACTAGAAGGCATAATCTGTAGTAATTATGACAGTAATGTGAATCTCTGAGGTTCTGTAGAGATTTAAACTTAAAAAAGGTGTGTTTTGTATCCTCTTATATCGCCTACTTTTACAAATTGTCTTCCTGGGCTTATGGGTCTGTTCATTCTTGAGAGCATACACCCACTGTAGCAGCCATACTAGGGGCTACAAGGTTTTCTGGTCTGTTCATTCTTGAGAGCATACACGCACTGTAGCAGCCATACTAGTACGCTCCCGAGGCAGCAGAAATCTTATGCTTCTAAAGAAGCAAATGATTTTCACTCTACCAGCTTTGACCCTTTATGATATATTTAGACAACAGATGGCGGTTTGTTATCCACTGAAATAAACGTGCGTATGATGTGACAAGCAGCCAATCAGATGCCAATAAACAAACATTCGACAGGCATCCTGGCTCCGCCAATTGCTGCGCTTCAAGCGCCGCTTGATGAGTTTCCGGTCGAATTTAAATTGCTCCCTCTGCATTCTCGTATCATCGACCGATTCGATTATGACATTATGACTTTGTTAGCGTAGCCATGTATCTGTTGTCTGCCGAACTGAAACCAGGTGTGCACGCAGCCTTTGTTGTTACGTTTCATTTGAATTACAGCTCACCGGCCGAGCATCCTATGTGCCCAAGGCCCTAAGCAAACCACGTCAGGGGCAATTCTCTCTGAGCCTGTGGCCTGTTCAGACAGTTACGCTGGGGGATGAGCTGTCACTCAAAAAGAAATGAATATGATTAGCTCCGTGTATTCCTCGCTTGGCTTTGTCTTCCAGCACTAGGTCTCATCTGATTGGACAAAAATACAGTACTCCCCTCTGGTGTTGCAATTCAGGATACGAGGTTATAACAAACAGCGCCTTACAATATAGGTAGTAGCCCTATAGTAAAGCGCTGTGTAAAGAGCGTACCATACTAGGTGCTACAAGGTTTTCTGGTCTGTTCATTCTTGAGAGTATAAACCCACTGTAGCAGCCATTGGGTGCTAGAGGGTTTTCCGGTCTGTTCATTCTTGAGAGCATACACCCACTGTAGCAGCCATTGGGTGCTAGAGGGTTTTCTGGTCTGTTCATTCTTGAGAGCATACACCCACTGTAGCAGCCATACTAGGGGCTACAAGGTTTTCTGGTCTGTTCATTCTTGAGAGTATAAACCCACTGTAGCAGCCATTAGGTGCTAGAGGGTTTTCTGGTCTGTTCATTCTTGAGAGGATACATCCACTGTAGGAAATGTGGCTGTATTTATTTTCCCTATATAACATCTATAAAACACCTGAGGTTTGGGCCTCTTTTAAATAATTTTCAAAATAAATTCTGATATTAAACTTTTTTTTACCTGAGAATTTGTTGTTTCTTCAGTCAAACTAGATCAAGAAAAAGGGGGCTTGTGTATCTCCTTTTTTAACCATCCTGGCCTGAATGCAGTGAAGCCGACAATACCCCACCAAGCAGTCCTAAACAAGCTATTGGACAACACCTCTTTGATTGGCCACAGATTTTTAAACAATTGACCAATACTGTTAATTTTATTGGAGATTATCCATACTTAAATATCAAACAATGGGGTGTTTTTGATGCTCCACCATATGATGGCTAGAGCCAACCTGATAAAGCCAGACCATTCACTACTCTCCTTCAGGACCAAGCCCAGGTCATGTAAACAAATAGAACCATGTGACCTGTAGCAGCCATACTAGGAGCTAGAAGGTTTTCCAGTCTGTTCATTCTTGAGAGCATATACCCACTGTAGCAGCCCTTGCTAGAAGGTTTTCCAGTCTGTTCATTCTTGAGAGCATACACCCACTGTAGCAGCCATACCAGGTGCTAGAAGGATTTCAGGTCTGTTCATTCTTGTGAGCATACACCCACTGTAGCAGCCATACCAGGTGCTAGAAGGATATTAAGGTCTGTTCAATCTTGTGAGCATACACCCACTGTAGCAGCCATACCAGGTGCTAGAAGGATTTCAGGTCTGTTCATTCTTGTGAGCATACACCCACTGTAGCAGCCATACCAGGTGCTAGAAGGATTTCAGGTCTGTTCATTCTTGTGAGCATACACCCACTGTAGCAGCCATACCAGGTGCTAGAAGGATTTCAGGTCTGTTCATTCTTGTGAGCATACACCCACTGTAGCAACCATACCAGGTTCTAGAAGGATTTCAGGTCTGTTCATTCTTGTGAGCATACACCCACTGTAGCAGCCATACCAGGTGCTAGAAGGATTTCAGGTCTGTTCATTCTTGTGAGCATACACCCACTGTAGCAGCCATACCAGGTGCTAGAAGGATTTCAGGTCTGTTCATTCTTGTGAGCATACACCCACTGTAGCAGCCATACCAGGTGCTAGAAGGTTATCTGTTCTACATATGCCTGCCACAAAAAAACAGTACCTATATTGTACCCTTATGGTGAAGACTTTGGCCTTAGTTCAGAAGGCTTTCTGGATTGGACTAAAACCCACATTCTTGCAGTACTATGTCCAGTGTATTATTAAACCAATATATGCTTCGTAACCTATGAAGCTTATTCAGTGAGGAATGAGTATAACTACATGGGACCTTCAGCTCTGACCCTGTGGAGAACAATTATGCCAAAAATAATTGTGATAGATCATGCAGATCATGCATAATATTGGATTATGTGCATAACATAGTACGAGGTATACATGAAATATTCATGAAATAGAACAAATTATGTAAATGAGCCATCAAAATCATGTATATATGCAAATAAGTAATAATCTAATTTTTTGTCTTACATAAAGTATTTATGTATAAAAATAAATTATGCATGAAATGAAGTATCTGCTTTATACTTGCTATTTTCCATATATAAATATGCCATTTATTTTGTGTTCTGAACACTCAAACCATCCGTTGACATCTTTTTTCCAACATCTGACCATCTGGTTTAAAGAGGAGATGGCATCACTGAATCCTTTAGATCCAACTTGCTCATTCAAGTCAGAGGTTATAGCTTATTTATTGTCTGTAGTTACAACATTTATAAATCAGACATGCTGTATCTGCCCAGTCTCTCCTGATCTGTGCTATAGTTATCTGTTATTTTACATATATAAGCTGAGGTGGCAGACAGGCTCAGACTCAAAGTCTGGCTCTAAAACATCCAGGCCCAAGACACCTATCCACAATTGAGCTGATGTGGCCCTTCAGGTTTTCTTAGGCATTTAGAAATATTGAGTTTTTAATTATTCAATATTGTAGAGTCAGATAAATGATATTTTCTCTAAGATGAGGCTTTAACTGTCAAAGGTTCAGCTGCTTCTCACAAATATCTCAATTGACTACTAACTTTTTCCCAGTTTATTATAGGAATGCCTAGTGCTTTTGGCTCCAGGCATATTTCAGTAATGATTTTCTTGTAAGAAAATTCAAAAGTTCTTAACATTTATTAAGATTTCTTGAGATACTAAAACTTTCCTCACAAACTCTAGTTGGCTTTTTGTTAAAAAAATAAAAACCATCATTGTTAAAGTGCCTCATCTATACAGACTTCGTTTACTGGTATATACTGCAGCCCAGTGGACATGTTGTATCATCTGGGCCTGCAGCATCATAGCCAAAAAACAAAAGAGTGATCTCAGATTTTTCATGTAATCTTTCAGTAATGAACAAGAATTTATACTCTCTTGATCTTCTTGTTTGTCATTGTCAAATTTTTAAGATTTTCCATGCATATTAAATAACTGATTTAACAATGGATATACTCTTGTGTATGGCAGGTTAAAATATATCAAGTAATTAATACTCATTATCTATCAGGACCAACTAATTGGACTATTTAATTCTAGTGTATGAAGAAGAATGGATGCCTTAGAATTTGGACTACCTGTACCTCTGACTGCTGACTAGGATATTTATCACCATGGATCATAATACATTGACTCTAGAATAATAAGTTTAGACACCTGCAACAGCGACTCCGGCATGACAGTGTCTGGGCCAGACTGCAGTCTGCAGGTTTAAAAGAACTGACAGATACCTTGTTATATAAACTATGACTGTAAGCATACACTGGTGCTTGGACACATTGCAATACAAATTCAGGTATCAAACAAGTGTCATCAGATGCTGATAAAACTTGATATTGACAAAATGACAATATTTGATCATCTTATGCGAAAATGATGTCTTACATATAATAACAGTTTCTCAGCACCAAATAAGGGTACACTTTTTATGCTGTGGTCTCATTTTATTCCCATCACCAATTTATTTCATTTAATCACTGCTTGCAAGGGGAGCATTTGTTGGAGATGGCTGCCAGGTGGTGGCACAATGCCAAGTTTCCTTGCCCTTTGATTTGACTAATTTTGGGATGTTAGCTAGGTTCGGCACTATTCAAGTAAATCAGCGCATCCCTGATGGCAGTCTTTTGCTAATGCATCCCATGCAAGCAGTGATTTAATTAAATGGAGTGTAGAAGGAATATGATGAGACCACTGTGTAAAAGAAGTGTACATATAAGTTATGCAAGGTGGAAAGTCATTGGGCAGAAATTAATTAAATGGTTTCTGATTGGATTATTGTTTTTCAAATAAATGTTATTTATGGTTTGGAGATAATTATTTTGATAAAGATTTCTAAACTTTATAAACAAGAGGGAGCATTGGTATTGAGTCTAAGCTTTATAACTCTAGTTGTATCACCATATTGTATATTGTATTGTGAAGGAAATATTGTGATATGTGTATCATAAGAAAATATATCATAACAGCCATCATTTCTATAAACTGAAGTACAGTATATATACTGAAATACAGTTAGCTAAACACTGTATTTTCCCCAGTGTTGTAAATTTTCTGATACTCAGTTCGTATTTATGCTATGTGATTATCTTCTATTATTTGCAATTTTGAAAAGCCTCAGCAAAGGTGTATCAAGGTAAGACCAAGTTGTTTGTCTCAAAACCATTAGCTGGGGTCACATGATCTGTTTCCGGCGCTAAAATCATTGCGGTCCTGAAGGTGTCCGTGTGCAGCAGGCATGTCACACATTAAGCAGTCTATAAAATGCAGATTTCGGATTTTGCGGATCAAATATCTCGGCAGGAAGATGGATCGGTGACTGGTAAAAGGACCATGCTTCACTTTACTGTTATAAGCCCCCAGCTCCAACGACTGCTGATAGGAGATTTTACCGATTGCGAGTCGGTCTGCTATTGATCACAATGTAGATGGTTTACTGCTTTGCCCTGTCTGAGTCCAGCTGCCATCAACTGTTCCACTGCATGCATTGCCTGTTGGCTTTTCCCTTTATTTTGCAAACAAAGAGGTTTTTGATTGTTAATTGACTTGTATTTACTGAGAAAGAAATTGTCTTTAATATAATGTAACAAAACTCCTAATATTTCAACTTCAAGCGAATTATTTGACGTATCATTTCAGAAAACACTGTCTTTTCTGATGACATTGAATTCAATTATAGTTCAAGTCATTGGAGAAACTTGAGATTTTGTCTCAATAAATATGAAAGCCCAGTATGGAGAAAAGCATTATTCTAAGCAAAACATATACAGTTAATTTATTAATTACATTTGGTGCTTAATTTGTACAGGTCATGCAATCATTTTAAGGCTTTAAATTTTAAAATAAGGTTGAGATGATATCAGATTGTCATATTACAATAGTGACAATGGAAGTTAACATATACTCTTATTGGTCTTGATATATTATTATATATGTTTAAATATTTTCTAATTCTGACCTGGTTTTTGTTAACCTTCTGACTTCAGTCCCCTTGATTTGCATTGTATAGTCCAGTTTCCACACTCACTACAGTTGTTGATACTACTGGCCCTTAATGCCTCTTGTTATTGGATTTCTTGAGTATATATATTCTTGCCTAAAATATGCATTTCAATCCAGAGATGGTGAACAAATGGGCAGCTATAATAAATGGAATACAGAAATACCTGCGTGATACAAATTGGCTAATGGTAACTGCTGTGATTGGATAAAATCAATGATATGAAAATCATTACTTAAAAATGTTGTTAAGGTCATCAATACCAGATTTCAGCTTGAATGGACACTAAAGTTAAAAAGATATATGCTGTTGAATGTTATTGTTTCTTTTTGAGTAAAAGCTTTTCAAGATATTTTGGCTATATTTCTGTTAAGTATAACATTGCTTAAAAATTCCTTCAGTTCCTTCTCAGGTTTGGCCTTTATGTATAACAGAGATTTATGGACCATGCTTCAAAAACTAGTATACGTGGCTTTTGAAGTGAGCTGATAATATTGTGCAATTACCCATGATTCTTTGAGCAGTCATCTGGTTCCAGCTCATGCCATCTCGACCTCGGGCTGCGCTTAACAACATCATGAACTCAAGTCTACAAATTATTTATTATTGGCTCCCTGCAACATATCCTCCCATTTGGAATTGGTTCACGGTATTATACCAGCCACGGTTAACCCTGTCATGATTTACTTTTCTTACCGGGAGCTTCAGCCTGCATGACAGAATTATTAGATCACTCTGACAGCAGACAGAATTATGGGATATCTAGGTCTGTCTTGACATGTAGATGCGTTGAGGGTCACGCAGGTTTCCTATATTTTGTTTGTCCGCAGTTTTTCTGGGCTACAAAAAGGATTGATCCAGGAAAGCAAGAGGAATTAGCTGTGATTGTATTGCATGTGCCTGTGATTAATTCACTCATTCAGGCATAGCACACATGCTAAAGCGAAAAAAAAATGTAATACTTAAACATTGATTCTCATATATATCAGAAAAGATTTGTTACATGATTTTATCTCTTGTGGTTTTTAAAATGTAATTTTGATTTGCCTGTGCAAGAGACAGATTAATAAAATTTTGATGTGAATGTGAGTGTGTGTGTGAGAGAAAGAGAGAGAGAGAGAGAGTGAAGAGAGAGAGAGAGAGAGAGAGAGAGAGAGAGAGAGAGAGAGAGAGAGAGAGAGAGAGGTGCTGAGAAAGTAAGAAACAGAAACAAATAGAATAAGAGAGAAAGAGAGAGAATGCGAGAGAGAGAGAGAGAGAGAGAGAAAGAGAGAGAGAGAGAGAAAGAAAGAGAGAGAGAGAGCAAGAGAGAGAGAGAGAAAGAGAGAGAGAGGTGAGAAGGAATAAAGAGAGACAGAAAATGAAAAACAACAGAAAGAGAGGGGCAAAAATGGAAAAAAATGTTAAGAGAGAGAGCGAGAAAGAGAAAGAGACACAGAGAGACTGAATGAATAAATCAATGAATTGATGAATGAATGATACGGTATATCACTATATTCACAGAACACTCAGAAGAAAGGACCAACAAGCTGTATATGGCCATCCATTCACACTCTTTTTCCTCAGTATTTTCACTTTCTTTTAAAACAGTCATTACTGTTAATTTACCCATCTGAGTTCAGTTTGGACATTGCATGGATTACAAAATGGGATAACTAAATTGACTTTTGCATAAAGGTCAAATGGGAAAACAAACATTTCTAAGACATACTGAAATGTCTTGTCTAGGAATGTTATAACTGGAATATCTCAAGTTAATTGCCATAGTAATTTCTTCCATGATTATGTTACCACAAATTTCAGGTAACAAACCACATTTTAAGCCTGGGTTCACAGGGTGCTACTTGTCTCTAATTAGATGATTAATGTGGATGGTTAGCTAAATGATAGTCAAGGAGACGGGGAGTAACAACCAAAAACCTGTAATTGGATTCAATATTGATGATACGGAGTGCTGGGAGCCGTTAAGTGTACGGTTTAATCATTACTTACATTACAGTAGTTCTGGTGGTCCTGGAAGGGCTGTTAGCCGGGATACAGAGAGGTCATGGCTTTGAGAATGATTTATTCTTGATTTGCTCATTGAACTGATTTTGAAATTTAAATTGTAAGTTTAATGTGGTAAATGTAAATACAGAACTCAAACGATTAGCAATTTTGGACCATAGCACATCATAAATTACTCATCAATTCAACATACTAAAATGCAATATTTAAAAAGGCAAGATACCAGGGTATGTCACAGTTTTTCATTTGTTCTATAATCACATATGAGAAAATGTTGAAATTTATCTTCTTTTTCAGAATTGACACTTTTTAGGACTTTGACTTTGAAAAATAGGTCAGGGTCAACTGAATAGGGTTATATGGTGGTATATGTCTGGATAAAATATAAGAGGAATCATGAAATAATAACAGTGACGATGATGATCATTATAATAAAACTTTTTAGGGCTTTGAATTTAAAAAATAGGCCAGGGTCAACTGAATAGGGTTATATGGTGGTATATGTCTGGATAAAATATAAGAGGAATCATGAAATAATAACAGTGACGATAATGATCATTATAATAAAACTTTTTAGGGCTTTGAATTTAAAAAATAGGCCAGGGTCAACTGAATAGGGTTATATGATGGTATATGTCTGGATAAAATATAAGAGGAATCATGAAATAATAACAGTGACGATGATGATCATTATAATAAAACTTTTTAGGGCTTTGACTTTGAAAAATAGGCCAGGGTCAACTGAATAGGGTTATATGATGGTATATGTCTGGATAAAATATAAGAGGAATCATGAAATAATAACAGTGACGATGATGATCATTATAATAAAACTTTTTAGGGCTTTGACTTTGAAAAATAGGCCAGGGTCAACTGAATAGGGTTATATGATGGTAAATGTCTGGATAAAATATAAGAGGAATCATGAAATAATAACAGTGACGATGATGATCATTATAATAAAACTTTTTAGGGCTTTGACTTTGAAAAATAGGCCAGGGTCAACTGAATAGGGTTATATGGTGGTATATGTCTGGATAAAATATAAGAGGAATCATGAAATAATAACAGTGACGATGATGATCATTATAATAAAACTTTTTAGGGCTTTGACTTTGAAAAATAGACCAGGGTCAACTGAATAGGGTTATATGATGGTATATGTCTGGATAAAATATAAGAGGAATCATGAAATAATAACAGTGATGATGATGATCATTATAATAAAACTTTTTAGGGCTTTGACTTTGAAAAATAGGCCAGGGTCAACTGAATAGGGTTATATGGTGGTATATGTCTGGATAAAATATAAGAGGAATCATGAAATAATAACAGTGACGATGATGATCATTATAATAAAACTTTTTAGGGCTTTGACTTTGAAAAATAGGCCAGGGTCAACTGAATAGGGTTATATGATGGTATATGTCTGGATAAAATATAAGAGGAATCATGAAATAATAACAGTGACAATGATGATCATTATAATAAAACTTTTTAGGGCTTTGACTTTGAAAAATAGGCCAGGGTCAACTGAATAGGGTTATATGATGGTAAATGTCTGGATAAAATATAAGAGGAATCATGAAATAATAACAGTGACGATGATGATCATTATAATAAAACTTTTTAGGGCTTTGACTTTGAAAAATAGGCCAGGGTCAACTGAATAGGGTTATATGGTGGTATATGTCTGGATAAAATATAAGAGGAATCATGAAATAATAACAGTGACGATGATGATCATTATAATAAAACTTTTTAGGGCTTTGACTTTGAAAAATAGACCAGGGTCAACTGAATAGGGTTATATGATGGTATATGTCTGGATAAAATATAAGAGGAATCATGAAATAATAACAGTGATGATGATGATCATTATAATAAAACTTTTTAGGGCTTTGACTTTGAAAAATAGGCCAGGGTCAACTGAATAGGGTTATATGGTGGTATATGTCTGGATAAAATATAAGAGGAATCATGAAATAATAACAGTGACGATGATGATCATTATAATAAAACTTTTTAGGGCTTTGACTTTGAAAAATAGGCCAGGGTCAACTGAATAGGGTTATATGATGGTAAATGTCTGGGTAAAATATAAGAGGAATCATGAAATAATAACAGTGACGATGATGATTATTATAATAAAACTTTTAAGGGCTTTGACTTTGAAAAATAGGCCAGGGTCAACTGAATAGGGTTATATGATGGTATATGTCTGGATAAAATATAAGAGGAATCATGAAATAATAACAGTGATGATGATGATCATTATAATAAAACTTTTTAGGGCTTTGACTTTGAAAAATAGGCCAGGGTCAACTGAATAGGGTTATATGGTGGTATATGTCTGGATAAAATATAAGAGGAATCATGAAATAATAACAGTGACGATGATGATCATTATAATAAAACTTTTTAGGGCTTTGACTTTGAAAAATAGGCCAGGGTCAACTGAATAGGGTTATATGATGGTAAATGTCTGGGTAAAATATAAGAGGAATCATGAAATAATAACAGTGACGATGATGATTATTATAATAAAACTTTTTAGGGCTTTGACTTTGAAAAATAGGCCAGGGTCAACTGAATAGGGTTATATGATGGTAAATGTCTGGGTAAAATATAAGAGGAATCATGAAATAATAACAGTGACGATGATGATCATTATAATAAAACATTTTAGGGCTTTGACTTTGAAAAATAGGCCAGGGTCAACTGAATAGGGTTATATGATGGTATATGTCTGGATAAAATGTAAGAGGAATCATGAAATAATAACAGTGACGATGATGATCATTATAATAAAACTTTTTAGGGCTTTGACTTTGAAAAATAGGCCAGGGTCAACTGAATAGGGTTATATGGTGGTATATGTCTGGATAAAACATAAGAGGAATCATGAAATAATAACAGTGACGATGATGATCATTATAATAAAACTTTTTAGGGCTTTGAATTTGAAAAATAGACCAGGGTCAACTGAATAGGGTTATATGGTGGTATATGTCTGGGTAAAATATAAGAGGAATCATGAAATAATAACAGTGACGATGATGATCATTATAATAAAACTTTTTAGGGCTTTGAATTTGAAAAATAGGCCAGGGTCAACTGAATAGGGTTATATGGTGGTATATGTCTGGATAAAATATAAGAGGAATCATGAAATAATAACAGTGACGATGATGATCATTATAATAAAACTTTTTAGGGCTTTGAATTTGAAAAATAGGCCAGGGTCAACTGAATAGGGTTATATGATGGTATAAGTCTGGATAAAATATAAGAGGAATCATGAAATAATCACAGTGACGATGATGATCATTATAATAAAACTTTTTAGGGCTTTGACTTTGAAAAATAGACCAGGGTCAACTGAATAGGGTTATATGGTGGTATATGTCTGGGTAAAATATAAGAGGAATCATGAAATAATAACAGTGACGATGATGATCATTATAATAAAACTTTTTAGGGCTTTGAATTTGAAAAATAGGCCAGGGTCAACTGAATAGGGTTATATGGTGGTATATGTCTGGATATAACATAAGAGGAATCATGAAATAATAACAGTGACGATGATGATCATTATAATAAAACTTTTTAGGGCTTTGAATTTGAAAAATAGACCAGGGTCAACTGAATAGGGTTATATGGTGGTATATGTCTGGATAAAATATAAGAGGAATCATGAAATAATAACAGTGACGATGATGATCATTATAATAAAACTTTTTAGGGCTTTGACTTTGAAAAATAGGCCAGGGTCAACTGAATAGGGTTATATGATGGTATATGTCTGGATAAAATATCAGAGGAATCATGAAATAATAACAGTGACGATGATGATCATTATAATAAAACTTTTTAGGGCTTTGAATTTGAAAAATAGACCAGGGTCAACTGAATAGGGTTATATGGTGGTATATGTCTGGATAAAATATAAGAGGAATCATGAAATAATAACAGTGACGATGATGATCATTATAATAAAACTTTTTAGGGCTTTGAATTTGAAAAATAGGCCAGGGTCAACTGAATAGGGTTATATGATGGTATATGTCTGGATAAAATATAAGAGGAATCATGAAATAATAACAGTGACGATGATGATCATTATAATAAAACTTTTTAGGGCTTTGACTTTGAAAAATAGGCCAGGGTCAACTGAATAGGGTTATATGATGGTAAATGTCTGGATAAAATATAAGAGGAATCATGAAATAATAACAGTGACGATGATGATCATTATAATAAAACTTTTTAGGGCTTTGAATTTGAAAAATAGACCAGGGTCAACTGAATAGGGTTATATGATGGTAAATGTCTGGGTAAAATATCAGAGAAATCATAAAATAATTACAGTGACGATGATGATCATTATAATAAAACTTTTTAGGGCTTTTAATTTGAAAAATAAGCCAAGGTCAACTGAATAGGGTTATATGATGGTAAATGTCTGGGTAAATTATCAGAGGAATCATGAAATAATAACAGTGACGATGATGATCATTATAATAAAACTTTTTAGGGCTTTGAATTTGAAAAATAGGCCAGGGTCAACTGAATAGGGTTATATGGTGGTATATGTCTGGATAAAATATAAGAGGAATCATGAAATGATAACAGTGACAATGATTATCATTATAATAAATGGTCCTACTTTAATTCACAGAGAAGGGTGGTCACCCAAAAATGTTATTCTAACTTCTTCTCAGCTGGTACAGGTCCAATCACAACCATACCCTCTAAAGATTGATTATTCCTTTAAGACTCCTCTGAGTACCTTTGAATTGATTTTTCATGGCCTTGCCCAATCCCCACTGATTCTTTCTCCACAAACATTTCAATAAAAGTTTGTGTGTCACCATCTTTGAAAAGGACCAATTTTAACCAAGATGTTGGAAGTAACTCATTTAGAAGTAGGGGTTTACTGCTAGTAAAACTAACAACAAAAACAAGTATGTCTGCCATAGGGGATGATTAATATGTAGTACTTTCAAGACTGAATGGATGATAATCACAGCAGGTGTTGTTTAGATGAATGTTCTAGAGCTGGCCTAGTGAATGTATGTTTTCACGTGATACTGGTTTCAAAGAGACCTGCTTAGCTGTACAGTGGTACTATGAATAATATGTTCTGAGAGGACCCATTAATAAAGTGTGCTTTCCTGTGATGATGGCAGCACTGGCCACTTCAAAAGAATTAGTCATTAGACCCAGCTTAGTGTATAAATACTTTAATTCCTATCAGAGAGAGAAGTTGAGGAATTTCAGGTAATGGCCCATTCACAGCATATGACCCCAAGGAGGGATTTTCTGAGGTGGCAGAGGCAGCCCGTCTTGGGATTTCTGGATAATGTTACTGGAATATACTAAAATATTGTCTGGTTTTAGCTAATTAAACCCTCATATCATTCAGATGACAGGTTTGATGTAGGCTTTTGGCTTTATGTGAATATGTGTTTGATATCCATTTCTTGTGAACATCTCTGTGGCCACTTCCTTGCTTTATACTATTTATGATGCTGATGACAGTGCTATGCAAGATAGATATCTTTAACTGTTATTGTGGAATCTCAGACTGTCGCAATAAAACATTAAAAGTCAAAGAAGTCATTTTATCTTTTGAAAAAATGGACCAGAAAGGTTAATATACTTCATTTAAATAGGTGTTAATTATGTTTGTTTTAAAATAGGGCGAAATGGAAGAGTGTGCATGCACTTATTTTACTGTCACATTATGTAGAAGGTAAATGAAATAATCACTTGATAATCTTCTGTGACTTTTGTGGTCTACCCATCATCTGCTGTCCGTTAACTTTTAGTGTCACAGCGATAACTTACCGGGGCTTTGGATTTCACGAAACTCACCATAACTTCTAACCAACAGATTATCTCGCCCAAGTTAGATTATGGGCAACATCCAGGCATATTTAAAACGGGTCACAGGTCACTAGGCTACTTTGTTGTGTCGTCGCAATAACTTAAGAAGAATATGGAGGATTTTGATAAAACTCATCAGAAACATTAATCAATAAGATATCTCACCTAAGTTTGATTTCCAGCAAAATCCATTCATATTTAATGAGGTCAGAGGTCACTGCTCCTTGGAGGCACCTTGGTCACCAAAAATCCTATGGATTTTCATGAAACTCATTATACATTATAACCAATAGAGTTTCTCACCTGAATTAGCTTCTCATGAAAATTCATGCATATTTGATGAGGACAGAGATCACCACGTGATGGGTGTATTATGCAGGTTCTCCGTGCTCTTGTTTTATCAAGCATTAGAAAAAATTGCAGTGAAACCTGTCTGAAAGACCACTCATCTTTTAATACCACCCTGGAGTTAACCAAAAACATTGACATTGTTTATAACTGACCTGTCTAATAAGACCACCTGTTAGTTAGACCAGTTGCCCTGTATTCCTAACACTAGGAATAAATGTGACAGTAAAAAGTATTTATTTATTACACAGATGAAGGAGGGGTTCTTACACGTGAGTGATGGGAACACCTCGCCCCAGCTCATGAAGGTGGTGGTGAGAGAGGACTGTCTTGTGATGCAGAGGGAGGAGCTGGTGTGTGTCACCCCGGGCCAAGGTGTTACCCTCGACAACACCCGCCTCAATAAGGAACGGGAGGTACGGGTGGAGAGAGAGAAGCTGGGAGGCCTCGGGCTGAGTGTGAAAGGAGGAGCGGAACATAACCTGCCTGTACTTATCTCCAGGATCTTTAAGGATCAAGCAGGTAGGGATCAAACAGATTTATCATCATCTATTGTAATACAAGGTTTAAACAGGTAAGGATCACATAGATTTCTCATCCTTCATTGTCATACAACGATCAACCAAAATTATTATCCATCACTGTAATAAAAGAATCAAACAGAAATATCATCATCTCTCACTGTAATACAAGGATCAAGCAAGTAAGGATCAAATAGATTTCTCCTCCCTTCATAATACAATATCAAACAGAATTATTATCCTCAAGTGTTAAACAAGATTAAGCAGGTAAGGATCAAACAGAATTATCATCCACCACCATTATACAACTATCAAACAAAATTATCATCCACCACCATAATACAACTATCAAACAGAATTATCATCCACCACCATTAACCAACTATCAAACAGAATTATCATCCACCACCATTAACCAACTATCAAACAGAATTATCATTCACCACCATTAACCAACTATCAAACAGAATTATCATTCACCACCATTAACCAACTATCAAACAGAATTATCATTCACCACCATTAACCAACTATCAAACAGAATTATCATCCACCACCATTGTACAACTATCAAACAAAATTATCATCCACCACCATTAACCAACTATCAATTAGAATTATCATCCACCACCATTATACAACTATCAAACAGAATTATCATTCACCACCATCATACAACTATCAAACAGAATTATCATTCACCACCATTATACAACTATCAAACAGAATTATCATCCACCACCATTGTACAACTATCAAACAAAATTATCATCCACCACCATTAACCAACTATCAATTAGAATTATCATCCACCACCATTATACAACTATCAAACAGAATTAGCATTCACCACCATTATACAACTATCAAACAGAATTATCATCCACCACCATTATACAACTATCAAACAGAATTATCATCCACCACCATTAACCAACTATCAAACAGAATTATCATCCACCACCATTAACCAACTATCAAACAGAATTATCATTCACCACCATTATACAACTATCAAACAGAATTATCATCCACCACCATTATACAACTATCAAACAGAATTATCATCCACCACCATTAACCAACTATCAATTAGAATTATCATCCACCACCATTAACCAACTATCAAACAGAATTATCATTCACCACCATTAACCAACTATCAAACAGAATTATCATTCACCACCATTAACCAACTATCAAACAGAATTATCATTCACCACCATCATACAACTATCAAACAGAATAATCATTCACCACCATTGTACAACTATCAAACAAAATTATCATCCACCACCATTGTACAACTATCAAACAAAATTATCATCCACCACCATTAACCAACTATCAATTAGAATTATCATCCACCACCATTATACAACTATCAAACAGAATTATCATTCACCACCATCATACAACTATCAAACAGAATTATCATTCACCACCATTATACAACTATCAAACATAATTATCATCCACCACCATTGTACAACTATCAAACAAAATTATCATCCACCACCATTAACCAACTATCAATTAGAATTATCATCCACCACCATTATACAACTATCAAACAGAATTATCATTCACCACCATTATACAACTATCAAACAGAATTGTCATTCAACACCATTATACAACTATCAAACAGAATTGTCATCCTTCACCATTAACCAACTATCAAACAGAATTGTCATCCACCACCATTAACCAACTATCAAACAGAATTGTCATCCACCACGATTAAACAACTATCAAACAGAATTATCATCCACCACCATTATACAACTATCAAACAGAATTATCATCCACCACCATTATACAACTATCAAACAGAATTATCATCCACCACCATTAACCAACTATCAAACAGAATTATCATCCACCACCATTAACCAACTATCAAACAGAATTATCATTCACCACCATTAACCAACTATCAAACAGAATTATCATTCACCACCATTAACCAACTATCAAACAGAATTATCATTCACCACCATCATACAACTATCAAAGAGAATTATCATTCACCACCATTATACAACTATCAAACAGAATTATCATCCACCACCATTATACAACTATCAAACAGAATTATCATCCACCACCATTAACCAACTATCAAACAGAATTATCATTCACCACCATTAACCAACTATCAAAGAGAATTATCATTCACCACCATTAACCAACTATCAAAGAGAATTATCATTCACCACCATTATACAACTATCAAACAGAATTATCATTCACCACCATTATACAACTATCAAACAGAATTATCATTCACCACCATTATACAACTATCAAACAGAATTATCATCCACCACCATTGTACAACTATCAAACAGAATTATCATCCACCACCATTATACAGCTATCAAACAGAATTATCTTCCACATTGTGATACAAGATCAAGCAAGTAATGATCAAACAAATTATCATCTTCTACTGCAATACAAGGATCAAACAGAATTATCATCCTCCACTGCAGTGCAAGGATCAAGCATGTTATGGAAATTATCATTTTGTACTGTAATGTAAGGCAGACCCGCCTTGCCATTTTGTAACTGTAATTCCTAGAGTTCATACCTCCACCAGTCCATGGATCTTTATCCAGTATGAGGTCCACCTGAAACTTAAATAACTTCAACCCTCACCCATGACTACTGTTTCTTCAAAATTCATTTAGCGTTTTTTTAGGTAATTTATGGAAAGACAGATGGGGTGAACACCTAATCTCACCATTCTGCCAAAGCTCACTTCCACCCAAAATGAACCTTTATCAGTTTGGAATTTTTGGTGAGGACTACAAGTCTCAAATGTCAAATTTAAAAAAAAAAATTTGTTGCATTTCTAGGAAACACCTTCTTTTTAAATTGCACATGCTCATGGTTACAAAATATTACTTATTCCTTGAATCTCTTACCATCAAAACACCAATGTTTATGAACTTTGCTTTGAAAAATTATCCAAAATATCTGAATGGACCCTATTGCCCTCTTCACTATAGTTATGTAACAAATTCCACTTCATCAGCGGATGAACCCTAGAATACTGAACTGGGTGTACTTTGCCGGAATTATTTAAAAATTAATTTCTCTGAGATGTTCACACTCCATGCATCTGAGTCAGATTTAATTAAAATAAATGACACTGTCCTTCATATATCCCGAGGACACAAAAAATATAATCAATTTATTGATATCCTGGGGAAACACACAAATCAAATCAATTTATTGAGCGGTTCTGCTGAGACAGCACAGTCTTATAGTTATACACCAGGGTGAAATATCAAGAATGTGGGAAGTTATAGCTCTAATCTGTTTTAATCAAGAAGTCTGCATTGTCTGAGAGGAGTCATTAAACCCAAATTAGTTATGACACTGTCTGAAGGAACGTCTAATAGTTGATTTCATTCTGTATGTATCAGCTATCCAGGCCTGGCCAGTCATAGACCCAGTAAAGTCCAGCCCAACAGCCTGTCAGGGCTGCACATAACAGTCGCCCATCAGGCTCCCAGGGCTGTCTGGCCCACTCACAGGTATACAGGGACTCTTATTGCCAATCCCTTGACAGCAATGACAGCCCAAAGTGTTTGCAAAAGCAGCTCCGGCCAATAGACCATTATGGTCCTTGTGTGATGGCTTCTGAGCCTTCTTGTTTGATGGTGTCGTGGAAAATGCACTGATCCATACATTTTTCATGGAAATCGGATTCTTGCTGGTTTGAGGTCCCTCATTTCAGCCGTAATGACTTGAAGTTAGTTTTAGAATGATAACACACAGCATATAGATTGCAGGAGACCTAATATAACTTGTATTGAAAGTGGGAGTATTTGAAGATATTGAATTCAGCTTGAGTGTTTTTAAAGGCTTCACTGATGATAACAGTCCATCCCACTTAAAGGGGTACATCAATTATTGGTGAGAGTAATGAAAGTTTTGTGTTACTATTCATTATGTGACAATGACATAGCAGTATGAACACACCAGCGGTGCTTGAAATTTGCAAAAAAATTCTACCTGACATTGGGGTCTGGCAAGATGGAAAACTAAGTTACCAGAATCAAAGGGTTTTACTGGAGCCCACTTTTTTAAACCCTTCCTCTGTAAAATGTTTGAAAAAAGTAATACACATTTTACTCTTTTATTAAGTCTAAATTCATAAGGTATCAAACACATGCAAATCAACCAGATGACATGTTAAGATATTAGCAGAAAACATAGTAAGTAATATTAGATTATTCGCTGATGATACAACGTTATATCTCACCATAGAAAATCCATCATTAGCAGCAAAAATATTAAACTATGACTTGGATAAAATCTATAAATGGTCCAAAGAATGGTTAGTCACTTTTAACACAAAAAAAAAACAAATCCTTTATATTTTCATCTAAATCATCTAAAACTACTTGCCCAGACCTATATTTAAATGGCATTAAAATAGATAAATTTAACAGTGACAAACATTTAGGATTAACATTCAGAAAGGACTGTAAATGGAATGATCACATAGAAAATATCAAAGCCAAAGCAAACTCTAAAGTATTAATACTAAGCAAACTGAAATATATGCTTGATAGGAAAACTCTTGAAAAAATATATTTCCCTTATATAAGGCCAATACTGGAATATAGCAATGTAGTGTGGTGTAACTGCACACAAGAGCAAAGTGATATGTTGGAGGCAGTGCAGCTACAAGCTGCCAGGATTGTGACAGGCTGTGTCAGAGGATCTAGCCATGCCAAACTATAATAGGAAACAGGCTGGCCCCTATTTAAAAAAATGTAGGGAAAACTCAGTGGTCATCCAACTACCCAAAATGTTAAAACAAGAAACTCCAAAGTACCTGTACCTTCTATTACCTCCACCAAGAAACTACACATGCACCTTTAATACAAGATCAAGTGCTCTACTCAATATACAAAACATTTTCTCTAGAACAGAGCTGTACTACAACTCATTCCTACCAAAATCTATACAACTATGGAACAAATGAAATGATTGACTTAAACACTGCCAGACCAGTAAATCGCTAAAAAAATAATATATCCAGAGAAATTGCTAAAAACATACCACCTAAATATTTTAATTCAGGATCAAGAAGAGCCCAGATAATTCACACACGACTAAGAACATAATCTAAAGTAATCTAAACCATGATTTATATAGAAGACATTTATCAAACAACTCAAAATGCCAATGTGGATTCGAAACAGAAAACGCAGAACATTACCTACTGCAGTGTCACCTCCATGTCAACCCTAGAAGTAAACATCTCCCTCCAAATATACCTGTAGAAGAATTTCTTATGGAAATCCCTATGTAAGCCACATCAGAAATGAAGAATTTTTTTAATCAGTATATTCATACATAGAAGACACAAAAAGGTTCAAAATATAATATTCCCCACTATATTTTCCAATAAAAGTGATATTCATAATTCAAAGTCCTTATATACTAGGACCTGAAACATAGAAACATAGAAACCAAAACAATTTTAAATATTTGTCTTCCAACTAATTAATTAAAAAAAAAGAATAAATGAACAATTTCTTCCATTATTACTGAAAAAATTTACAACTTACCTTCACTTACCAAACATCCATACTACCCTACCTTTCCTAAACACAATCACACCCAAACACTCTGAATACTGCCATTGTATATTGTTAGTGGAAACATTTGGGAGAGAGTCAAGGTAAGCTTTAAGTAGCATGCACTCAATCCCATTGATGCTTGTATTATGTGATTTATATGTGCATATTCAATATCAATAAAATATCCAAAACAAAAACAAGATTTTAGCATTAATCTCACAAAAACATGATCTGAATAATTTCTAGCCAAGATTGGAATGGATGGTACTTATCAAATTTTGTAAGACCACTCATAATGGCAAATTATAGTGTTCAAGCACAAATTTTGAGTCCGGCTACTTGGGTAGAGAGTTAAGTATTTGTTGAGACTTTGATGTTGTATATCACTATGTTCTGGGCACCTCTTCAGGTTGTAGGATGCCATCTTTTAGCTGATGATCAATGATTTTATTGTATTCTGGTTCCAACTGTAAGCAACTACTAGTCAACACTTGATCACATTGTAGCCTTGACCTCCTAATTTGGTCAACGTTGTGAGATCAATTTACTGCTTTCTAATTGAACTGTTTTACTCATTTACATTTAAAAATAAGACATTGAAACAATTGGTTTTTAATGTATACTTGTGTTAACAGTTATGTAAGATTGACTTAATTTGAAAGGTATTGAAAGACAAAGTGATGAGGGAGATATTAGTGTTTAAAAGAATCCCAACTTTACTCTTGTATATGTTATCTTCCTGGCCATAAAATACCTGCTGGTAGAGTATGCTTTGGATAACAGGATGAGTTGGTTTATCCTAAGAGCCACTTGATGACAATTTAACTAGAACGAGCATGGCGAGGTTTTCGGCCATAAAGTTTGGCTTCATGGTGCTGGGATTGATTAGCAATGCTGGCACCAGTCTGTCTGCGAGGTTTCCTGATTCTGTGCATAATTCAAGCCATTTTTGGGTAGTTTGAGAGGTAATTATCTCTGCAAGAGCCTCAGTCATGGTAAAACATGTCTGCAGATTGGAAATTTATAACACCAGGTGACTTATTTCCACTGAATCGTGAAAGCGTTTTTTCAATCACACTGGGCTTTAAATAACAATCAGCAGAGTTTACGGAAAAGTCAGCATATGGTATCTTTGAGAAAAAGTACATGGTATGTAATACCTGCCTGTTGTCTGCCTGATGGGATGTTCTAAAGTTTTTGAGAACACAAAGAAATAATTATTTAAAATCAATTGTGTATCATGTACAGTTGAAAACTTTAAAGTAATATGGCTGGACAAAAATAGTCCAGTATGCTAACTAACATCTAGGAATAGAGGAAATATATGATAAGATTAGTTATCAGTTTGATTAGTTTGTTGAATCGTTGATATTATAAACAAAATTTAAACACACACACACAAATTCCATTGATGGCAAATGGAAATTTTATGTTATAAACAATCAATTAACATACCATGCCTTACTGTATGTGTGCTTGTCTGTAGCCACAACATTCATGTTTGATACGGTAACAAAATTAAAAAATTTATACAGGAGAGTGCCATTTATCTGAACATCCGAGGAGAATTGGGTTTATAGTTCAGCTGACTGAAAAACAACTGAGGTATAGGAATACCAGGCGTCCAGACAGCCAAAGGTCCAGCAGTCAGGCTGTCTGTTAGCAGGGCACAAATTGTAACCGCTGACCCTTGAAACCTGTAACTGAAAATCCAGGGAGGTCAATAAAAAATTCCCTTGGAAACTTTAAATTAGGTCACTGTGACCTATATCCTCTGAGCTATTGGGCTTGTAAGTGCCCCCCCAGAACAATTAAAATTTTATACAAAACCTCCAGTATCTTGATAGTTGATGCATTGAATGCCCTGAATTTTGCCTTGAATATTGACTATGACCAGGGTTGTCAAAAACTGGTGACCTGTATTTTTTCTGGTTTTTTAAAGCATTCTTTCCTTTATTTTGAGACTAACAAATTATATTGACACTATGAGATTTGCAACTGTGGTCCTGAAACCTTGTGTGCTTATTAGGGCCCTGTTTGAATAAGTGGATGCCCTATAGTAATCACCCTGTCTGTCTGTCTGTTCCACTTTCTGTATGCCCATCAAATTTATTTCCTGGTGATAACTCTAGTTTGAATTGACATATTGATTTCAAACTGTACCTATATATTGCTCAACCCCAAGGCAAGAACTTTATTGATTTTGGGGTCATGAGGTCAAAGGTCAAGGTCACAGGACTCACTTATTCAGAAAGATTGTGGATGCATTTTAAGCCAAACTTTTCATCCCAAACCTTCCATCTAGCACATTTAGTTGGCCTGCCAATAGGGGAAGAACCTGATTGATCTAGGGGTCAAAAGGTTAATGGTCAAGGATGTCACAGGATCCACTTATTCAAAAAGATTGTAGATGCATTTTAAGCCAAACTTTTCATCCCAAACCTTCCATCTAGCCCATTTAGCTGACCTGCCAATAGGAGAAGAACCTGATTGATTTTCAAGTAAAAAATCAAAGGTCAAAGGTCAAGGTCACAGGGGCTATCTGTCAACATATTTGTTTCTGGATGATACCTTTAGTTTGGATTGATACATTGATTTCAAATTTGCTTATATATGGCCCACCAACAAAGTAAGGACCCTATTTATTTTGAGGTCAAAGGTCATGGTCACAGGACCCACTTCTTTAATAAAAAAATTGTGGATGCATTTTAAATAAAACTTTTCATCACAAAACTTCCATCTTCCAGATATTGCTCACCTGCCAAAAGTGGAAAAAACTTATGGATTTGGAGTCACAAGTTCAAAGGTTAAGGTCACAGGGGCCCTCTGTCAACATATTTATTACAGATGATAACTTTGGTTTGGATAGACAAATGGATATCCATCTTGATTTATATATGGCCAACCACTAAAGCAAGAATCTTATTGATTTTGGGGTCATGAGATAAAAACTCACAGGTCACAGGACCTACTACATTTATGATAGTGGATGCATTTTATGCCAAACTGTTCATCTCAAACCCTTATATCTTCAACATGCTGCTCATCTGCCAATAAGGGAAGGTTCTTTTTGAATTTTAATTCACAAGCTAAAAGGTAAAGGTCACAAGGCCCATCCATTTACAAATTAGTTTATGGATGATAACTCCAGTTTGGGTAGAGACTAGAGAGACTGGCCTCAAACTTGATCACAGATCCAACATTTTTAAAAAGCTCATAAACATATCCTTTTAGACAAATGCAGCTGAGCATAGAGACCCATTGGTCCCTAGTTGATCAGATTAAAGAATGTTTGAATGAACAGTCAAGTGTAAATTACAATTATGGCATTAATGTTATCAAGACTTTGACAGTCAGATTTCATTTCAATGGCTAGAGTTAATAAAACTTTCATTCAAGTGATTATTTTTATTTTCCATCAGTTTATTCAGATAACGTGTCATTGATTAATCAGTTAATCTCATGTAGAACAGGAGTTTGAATAAATGAGTTTATATATTATAGTGTCATGTACAATAATACAAGAAGAAATACAATAAATGTCTGCTTATAGTACCCAACCCTCGCAGGGGTTCATATGCATGATTATTACACTCAGTACTCTAGTTGATAATGGTAGTACAGGCGTACAAACAGTTCTTTCTAATCCCCCATGCTTTTTCTGCTTAGCCACTGATTTCTTTAACACAGTTTTGAAGCATATACATAAAATGACTTTTAGGAGATAATCCTAACAACTCGGTTTGAATAGATTTTTAAAGTTCCTCTCTAATTTACTCATATTTTGGCCAGGAGCATATGAAATGGATTTCATTCTTTCTGCCAGTGCATGGCACAGAAGTTAATATGGGACTGGGCTGGTGGCTGTCTATCACACAGGTCTTCACACCTTTACCTTACTGCTGGACTCTGTGTATGGCTCTAATTAGTACCTAAGCACTAAACATGGCTGATTTTGTTCTAATATATTACCTGTTATAAAAACACTAACTGATTGGATCATGCTTAGGAGCCTGTAATGAACAAAAGGGTGGTAGCAGGTACGTGTAAAACAGTTGGTGATGAATTGATTCACATTAACAACTTTACTTTTATGACATTTTCATATAAAGTCATAATTTGGTTCTCAAGTTTCATTTTCAGATAAATTGTTTACTGGATAAACTGTGTTTGGATAAATGGCACACCACTGTATATGAGGATTTAATTTTCTCTCATACATGTTGCACTATGTGATGTACGTCCATATATTAAAATCTTTAATGTTAAGCAACATACATATATCCTAATTTAATTTCTACATATTTATCGGAGATTAATAACTGATTCCATTTTATATTATATAACAACACTTATTTACAGATTGCAAGAGGATATTGATTTAATAGTTAGAATGATATATTGCTGCATTAAATATACATGAGGAATGAACAGTATACTAAAATACAATAGGTTCTGTGGAATATGCATGATACTTAGTAAAATTCATTATACCCAATGCAGAAACTCATGATCTGCATATCTGGCAGTTGAAATAGTCTAATAATTACAATAGGTTATCACATGCATAATTACAGTAGTGTCAGGAAGCAGTATATGTATGATGTATTTTGTGCCCGTACCAGAAAAAGTGTAGAAAGTGAGTGAAGTTTTATTTTTCGTTGCATTTACCTAAAAATTTGGATTCCATAGGTTTGATCCATTGCGAGAAGTTGTCACTGTCTTTTTTCATTAGAATGAAAGTAAAAGTATGATATGTTATCATTAAGCCTTCTGATTACAGTTATTACATACATGCAAGAGTTTAAGAATAAGCCTGAAGTTGTTGTCATCCTGAATCTTTCATTATTAAAAATTGAAGGAAACCTCTTAGAATCCTCATATATTAAATTTACTGTTTTACTAAATTGTTTTTTTTTTACAATTTTAAGAAATAAAACAATACCAGGATTTACATTGGTTATCATATTCCTGTTTAATTTTTGAAGTGTCTGAAAATTATAGAAAATTTTTCACCGCTTAACAATAGGACTGTATCTGACAAGTAATGAGTAATTAATCAGTAGTTAATGAGTTATAAAATCAGTGTATAATTCAGTTTCCACTCAGAATATCAGTAATTTCTTGAGGAATCAAATAGATGTCAGTACTGAATGATGAAGATGCTGAACAATAAGCCGTAACAGCTATGGCAAAATGACATGGTTGCGTGATAGTGTGTTTAGACTGTAGTCTACATGGGATATATATGTCAGGATAATTCAAACAAGGGGGCCTGTTACTCGTTGATATTGCTGTTTTTCTCTCTGTAAAAGTCCCGCATGGAAGTCTCAATCAAGAAAATAAATGAAACAATTCCCGCAGGGACAAAGCACACAGACGAATGATTACTAGACTGGTTTCAGCTTGAATTAATAACCATTGATTCTATACAAATATGATAAAGTATGTCAATCTCAAATGTACGAGAATGGAAATAAAATCTTAAAAAAACTGTCAAAGTACCTGCTTCATGTTGTATTGTTGCAACTCAAATAAATATAATTGTTTTTTTTTATATTGTACTTGTAAATCAAGAAATTAATCTGCCATGGTTTGCCAGGTCAGAGGAGAGCATCTTTAATATCGAGTGTGGACGTGTAGGTGGCTCATGGATTGTGGCAGTTTCTTTCCCCAGGCTAATTTAAACATTCTTTTTTGTGCTTTTATTGGTTTTATCAAATTGCTTGTTGTATCTCTTTTTTAGGTTTGTCTGACTGATGAACTGATTTACCAATTGGTCAGTCAAGTGCTTGGATGTTTTTATTAATCTTAATCCTGTTTTTTCATTTTTTTTAATATAGGAGTGTCATGGACTATTTAGCCATTTTGCCACAGGGTAATTGATTTTACCCATGTTAGCTGTTCCTTGTGAGGTTCATCTGTTCCCATTGGCCTTTCCATGCCCCAGCCTACCTATTTCTGGAATGACATTTGCTTTTTTAAAAACATTTATTTGGAAATGTTTTGTACTTAAAAGGGAGATTGAAAGAGAGAAATGTGTAAATAACTACTGACTATTATTTGTAATTTCTTTCATAGTCCATCCAATGCCCCAGTCCAACTATTTTGGATGAACTTTTTTACAAGCAGTTACCAGTAATCTAAAATTAGTTTGTTCACAGAAGTCAGATCAAACAAGAAAAATGTATAATTAAATGAAATGAAGTTAATACTAGGAGTTCAGACTCCTCTAGAACTTCAGAGGCAATGTGGTGACATGATCTATTAAAACCTTAGTGATTTAATAAAATATTAATAAAATATTAATAACTCCAGGTTTTTTATTCATGAATATTCTTTGTCCCATGCATGTTAACCTACTGATAACCTATCATTCTTATTATATGGCTCTTATTCTGAAGACTTACTGATAACCTATCATTCTTTTTATATAGCTCTAATCCAGAAGACTTACTGATAACCTATCATTCTTATTATATGGCTATAATCCTGAAGACTAACTGATAACCCATCATTCTTATTATATGGCTCTAATCCTGAAGACTTACTGATAACCTAGAATTCTTAATATATGGCTCTCTTCATGCTCATTCAATAGACAGTGCCATCAACAGGCCATAGACATTTCTTTAAAAAATGCTGCAGTAACCTGTGAATGAAAATGAGACAAAAGATCCTAGATGCTGCTTGAATCAAATGAATTAAGCCTAAATTAAGTTCATTTATGCACAGTAATAACAAACCACAGTGATGTTTATACCATTTAGCCTAAAGAAATATGCATGAAACAAATACCCAGAATTAAACTATGCATCGATCGATCCTTCTTAAGTCTCTCCACAGACAGGAGTTCTGCCTGACAAGGGTCACTCTGTTATTAACAACCTATCAGCCTGTCTGGCCAGTCATACTGACTGTCAGCCCATCAGCCATGTAGTCCATTAATGTTACAGGAGCTGCCCTGGCTTGACCTCACATTTGATTTCCTGATGATTCTGAGGATGACCTCAGTGGTAGCATCTACGTCAGACTGTAGGATGGAAGGCCCTGATTTACAGAAGTCAGGCCTGAGATCCATGGATCACATCTTTCAGTTGGCACACTGGTGTAACTGATGTATGAGGTGTACAACTAACAGAACTTGTTACCTGTCGGTACTTATTTAATGACCAGTCACGGCAGAGTCAAAATAGCTCTATTCATATGATGAAATATATATTATGAAACTAATCTAATAGAGTAGACCTGACACAGACTAGTGGTTTTTGTGTTGGATTTCAGATCTGTTGGTCCCCAGTTCAAATCATTACCAATGCAGCCAAAGATGTAAATTAATAGTGAATTTTAACAGAATCTTACAATCTTATGTTGGTGTTATGTGCTGGTTTTTTGCCTTACGACCATCACTTACTTTAGCAGGGTTTGATGGGTATCACCACCAGGCAGCTGAAGAATCACATGTTTTAAACTTTTAGTTGGATTCATAATATGATTGGTCTGATTACATTCTTGGTCATGTACCAGCCACCTAGTGGTGACACACAGCAAACCCTGCTAAAACAAGCAGTGGTTAAGTGAAAGAAGAATGCAGTGTATGGCTATTGTGCAAGGAGTGTAATAGAAACCTAGTGATTCAGTCTTGGCCTTAGTTTGAACTTCGAGAATTTTACTTACATTGGAAACCCTAAGTCCAGAGGGTTCACTTGTACATGTCATACTTATCTTCATTCAATACAAATAGTGCCACCAACAGACCATGGACATATCCTTTGCTATGACCAAAACCCCACTGTCTTGAAACCTCTTATACATATGTAGAACTTTGTGTCTGGCTCAAGTTAACTATTTCAGGGTCCTCAACTTGGACACGGTGGTCTTTAATGCTCAGCTAAAGGTCAAGACTCAAGGAATCAGGCCCTATCATATTATAGTCTAGTGGAAAAAAATCTTTGCTGCCCATGTTCTGATATTTTACATACAGATTTAAAAACATACAACAAAGACTTAGATGTATACAAACATTTTACACATTGTATTCCCTCTTTAATATCCAGATAGGAAGGACCTCTACTTGTATGTTATTTAACATAATTTAAAATTAAAGTAAGAAAGCAAGCATCAACAACAATAAGAATATACATTATAATCTCAGATTTCTGGTTTTTGAGGGCCCTGCTTGACAAGCAGTGCACATAGTGATCACCGTGTCAGTCCGTCCTTCCGTCCATCCGTCCTTCCGTACTTCCGTCCTTCCATCAGTGACACTTCCTTTCCGAGTGATAACTCAACAACAACATACTGCAGCTTTCCCAAATTCACAGGGATGATTGGTACTTATGTGGGTTCAGACCAATGAATGACAGACTTTTTGGAATTCCAATATGGCAGCCACAGCCCAATCGCTGATTTTCTTTCGTGTGCGATAACTCAACAACAACCTACTGCAGCTTTCCCAAATTCACAGGGATGGTTGGTACCTATAAGGGCTCTAGACCTTTTGAATTACAGACCTGTTGGAATTTCAGTATGGCCGCCACAGCCCAATCGTTGATTTTCTTTTGCGCGCGACAACTCAACAACAACCTACTGCAGCTTTCCCAATTTCACAGGAATCATTGGTGCCTATGAGGGCTCCAGACCTATTGAATTACAGACTTGCTCAAAATCAAATATGGCAAACAGACTACATTCAGTGATTTTCTATTGCACACATTATTTCAGACATATCTTCTTTAATATCATTTGATGCAGTGTGATTTTTTCCCTCATGCATGTTGATAAAAACCTGTTTCTGTTTGTGATAATATTTCAAATTTAACTTAATTTTTCACCCATATGTAAACTAGTCCAGTACTAGCAGAAATGCAGGGGCCCTCTGAGGACCATTGTCCGACCACATCTAGTTTTTTCATGTTTTATAAATATTACTTTTATTGGATTTTAGACTCTTTGATTCAGTTTCTAACCGACTCAAACACAAAGAAGGTGGATATGATCCTGACAGACCTGGACTTATGTTAAATGGTATATTATGGTCATAATTAATAAGTAATATCAGTGATGGTGTGTTCTTTAGTCTTACAAGACAAGAATGAATTTAAGAAAATCCCAGACTTGTGCAATCTGTGCTTAGAGACCACCAATAGAGGTGTTTTCTGACACAAACACAGACCACCCTTCATGTTTTGAGAGAGAACTGGCTTTGGTTATGAATGGTTTGCAGCATTGTGTGCTCAAACAGCTTGATGAATGCTGCACACAAGAACCTAAGATAATTTACAAGGAGGGCTCTTTGGAAAACACCTGGAATTTCAACAAGAAAATGTAAAGAGTAAATATTAATATAAACATTTTTCCCCTCCTTACAACCCTCGTCCATTTATCATCTTATTTATTTCTGTGTTATTTCAGCTATAGCTGACAATGATAAAATATATCATACAATTTCATCCCTCTATTGTCAATCCTCTTTGATATATCCATCATTTATTGAATCAGAGCTAAAGCCCATTTGCTGTAAACCAAACATGCCTCACTCCCATCAGTCTCAAATATTTGAAGCATTGCACATTGATCTTCTCATTGAATTTGAAAGATAGAAAATTACTTAATGTTCATCGTCCATCTTACTCTCATCTTTAGCCAACTAAGGTTATTGCTACAGCTTACTACACCCAGCTACAGCCTACCAAATCATTGACTGGCACTCTACATGCTATCTTCACTATACTCCTACGGAGAAGAATAATCTGTAGGCCTAGTATAATAAAAGTTGCCATTGTGCTAATTATGATTTTAATATGCTGCAGTTTACTGAGATTATTTTAAGATGCTTGCTGTACTCTTCCTTAGCTGTTGCTGAGTATGATACACCGCAGTGCTGGTTATGTACTGAACAGTGCTGATATGTCATGCAAAGCCCCTGGAGATCCAGATGGTGACTTAGGGACGCCCTCATAAAGTTTGTGGATGCTGATTCTAAGATGTTCCAGCTGTGCTTTACAGAGATATAGGATCAAAATAGCCTCTTGATGTCTATTAAATCTACATGGATAACCAAACATGGATGGTATATTTATATATTTATATATAGCAAGATGTGCCATATGTACTGAACAGCAATGATAAACTTGTATATCTTTTCTGTTCCTTCCTTCTCCTGAAGATACATTTTTGTGCTGCATGCAGTGTATTAAAGGGGAAATTGTCTTATGGGTACCCAATATTTAAGACACCTTTCTTTTACAGATACTTGATGCAGTCCTGGGGAATGTATATACAGCAGTACATAGTCTTCCTAATAAATAGACACCTCACCTCTTAAGTAACAAACACAAAATCCTAGGGATTGAAACCTGCTGAAATTTTCCCATTTACATTAAAAATAACATGTATGAGAGCAAATCCTGTTTGTATGAATTGGGGAAATCACATTACAGGTGATGTATATTTTTATGTCAAAAAGTTAGACATAGGGACAAGGGAACCAAAGTACTGTGAAACACCCAATGAAGTTTACATGAAGATTTGGTTTCGTAAAATGAAGATTTGGTTTTGTTATTAACAAATATAATGTATATGATAAAAAACATTCCTAAATAAACAAAATTAGGTAGTGTGTGTTTCTTTGTATGACACATTTATTTTCTCAACATTGATGTTAGATGTGGTTACTCATATCTCAGGCGAGTACCAGATCTGAGCAGTTTCTACACCTGTATCTATACCACACAAAAAATATATGAAACCTACAGTATCTGCAGAGAGAGTTAAGTGAAAGAAAGTGTGAAGTAAGCAGTATCAATGTAAAGCACAAAAAAGTCTTATGTATCTCGGCTTTGGTTATTATATCTGTAGTCACTTATGGAAAAATCTGTTTACAAAAGCAAATATATAAATGTCACCAAATTGGCCAAGCCAGTCTGTTTTATTACTTTTTCTTTTTATCAGAAATCAGAACTGCATCTCATGTTTGATTGCATTTGGCAGGCAGTTGAATGAAAAAGCAAAGCTGTGTGTATAATACAGTGGTATTGTGATGTGTCATGTTGACTGTAAGATATCATTAATAAAAACTCCATCACAGGCGGCACTTATGTCTCCATGGCAACCACAAAAACACCTGGTGCCAGCTTTGAATTCTTATCAGGGGGGTCTGCTTTAAGTTACATACCAGAACAGCATGTGGCTATGTCAGAAAAGTTAGTAAAGCACCAGACCTTTTCATGTGACATTGCTCTAGTCTTTGTAGTGGGGACATATACATATATTACCTGTGCAACTATAAGCTTGCCTCACCTGGCAGATTGTTGCTAATTCCTGTCTGTCTAAATTGATACTACATCAAATTAAAAAAAAAGGATGACCAGCACTATTTTTTTTATTGACCAACATTTCAGGACAGCTCGGATTGAATCTCCTCCAAATTAAGATATATTTCTCCCCTGAAATTGAAACTTTTACTTCCTCAAAAACTGGATTTGGCAAATGTTTATATGACAACCAGTCTGTATGTTTGTATATTGTTTATGTACAATATATCTGAAGATGGATAATGAATTGATTTCTGTGACATTTTGTTAACTGGTGTGACAATAGATAGGAAAAATTTTCTTAAGGCATGAAAGTAGTACAAAATATAATAAAAATTATACAGTAGAACCTCACTTTGCGACCACCCTGCAATTGCGACCACCCCCACAATTACGACCAATTTTCATGGTCCCAAATACACGATTCAGGTAACTTAGAGTTTCACAAATACAACCACCCCTAAATTACGACCACTTTGGTCAGTCCCCAAGGTGGTCGTAATTATCGGGTTCCACTGTGCTTAAATGTATTAAAATACCAAAAATGGACATTGTTTAGATCTGTATAGTCATAAATGTTTCTTTAAGGCTAGTAATGTTGTTTTAATGGTATTGTTCAGTCTTACAGTTTAGCCTGGTACCAGTCTCACAATATACGTGATACCTGGGTGTTATAAGGTTTTGAAGAAAACATATTTTCCTTTTATAGCTCAGCTGTAAGTAACTGAGCTATAGCGATCCCCTATGTCCCTGTTTGTCTGTCTGTTAATATGGCATAAAATTTAGCCATTAGACATAGCAAGAAACTTCTAACTTAAACTCCAGGGCAAATCTCCTTGGTAACCAGAAAACCTGAAACCACACTGTTGGACATACATATATTTTCTGAATGTAAAGTGAGGTCATTGTAAAGTGTACTTAAAAACCTGAAATTAGGTCTTTGTAACCTATATTCTGTGAACTTTAGGAAAAAATTATTTAAGCGCTATGAAAGTCAAGGAGTTCCTGGTTAAATCTTCTCAGAAGCCTGAAATAAGGTACTGGTGACCTGTTTTCTGTGAGTTGAGGGCCTAAAACATGATTTTTAGCACCCAGAAAGTCAGACATAAAATCTTCTTGGAAGCCTGAATTTGGTCACTTGAACTTATTCTCTAGGAACTGTTGGCCAAAAATATGATTTCAGGGTTTCCTGTTTTAGGTTCCTTTACCCACTGTTGACTCCATATTTCAAACATGATTGTTGAAGAAAGCAAACAATATTAAAGAAGACTATAGTCATCCAGAGCACTGTTTGTGAAAAAAAAAATGAAATTGGGGGTTCGCTATAGGTTGCTATCAGGCAGTTCCAAAAGAACTCAAACTAGCACATACATGTTGGCCTTTCGGCAATTAAGTATATCACTTGCGGCACAATAACCTAGTCAAACATTTTTAGTCATACTTCTTTTTCATACACTATTTTATTTTATTAATTCTTGTTTAATGTGTTTGTTTAAGCAAGCCAGTTAAGCCAAATACTATTATATGTGATGATTTTATTACATATATATATAGCAATAAACTATATTTTATGTTATCTTATCTTAAAAATGTTTTGTTCAGCTGGGGATGGCCCACAGGCCACTTGTTTATAATTCTTTATGACAACTGCATCAAATGAAATTAAATGACATCCACAAAAATAACATCCAAGATATGACTGATGTCCTTGCTCATTATAGCTGGGTTTATTATGATGGTTTTGCTAGCATGGAACTAAATGCACAGCTATCTGAATGGTCTGATTTTCAAGGCAGGCTGAACTTTACAATGAGTGAACAAGTTTGAGTCTTTCAAGTGCTGACTGACTGATCAGTTCACCTGTCTTTGACAGCAGGACAGTCCTTAAATTCCACCACTGGGAAGCAGTTAGTTTGAACTTGTGGATGATTCATCAACATTCAGACACAGGTACCCTCATTGGAATACATAGAAGGATCTAACAGCCCACTGACGGGTAGTTTTCTCGGGGAACAGCCACTTAAAGGGTCATATAAGGTTTGAGACAATCAGCTGCAAGGTTAATGTAAGCTTGAATGTAGCGGCACTGGCAGTCTGTCTTCTGGACCGCAGCGCTGACAGACAGCCCTGTCTGAGACTGTTAATGACCCAGATGGCATTATATGATCTTACCATAGAATGTCAACCAATGTGTATAGCACTGGCTCCGGGATGCCTTGTTAATGTATAAATAATAGGGTGATTTATTCCAGTTGTGCAGCTCCATTGGGATGAAAATATTGGAACTGATCTCACTGCTGTTTTAGATTGTGGTCATTAAAGCCAATTTCTGGAATCCTATAATCTGCAATAATAATTCCATTAACTGTCCCGGAATTCCCATGATGGGGTGTTTTAATTAACAGTATGTAATTAACAGATTGCTGATCATATGGATGGCTTGCTGCTTTTATGACTGAACAATCTGAGTAAATTGATCAGTTATGTAGACAGTGCTGCATTGAACAAAAACCAGTGGTAACATTAATTTCCTCTGCCAAGGCGGTTATGTTTTCACTCCTGTTTGATGTTTTGTTTGTCTGTTTGATTTTTTACCAGGTTTATCCAAAATCTCCTTAACTGATTAGCATAACATTTTGTGGAGGGATAGGACACTGTCCAGGGAATAACATATTAGATTATTGTGTGGATCCTGATCACAATGTAAGTAGATCAAGAGGGATACTGTGCTTGCAGTAACCCTTTACATATATGCGGCGCTGAACAGTCATTGAGATAATCCTGCAACCCATAAAATATTCATCAAGTTAACAACTGACCAGGGAAGGTACCAATAACTTCTGTGGGGATTTTGATAAAGGGGTGAATCTAGTAGAGTTGTTTTGCTCTGGAAGAGATATGAGCTCTAGTAAGTTCCATGCTAGTTTTAACTGTGTTACCTTAGAGCTTAGATTATAATAGCACAATATAATGGGTGATAACAGTAAGAGGTGCACAGGTGTAACCAGGTGTACAGACGCCCAGCACTGCCTCTATCTCCACCATTAAACAACAGTGATTTTTGTAGGTCACTGAGTGCAATGGTCCATAAGCAGCAGGAACCTGGCAGATTTTACAACATCATGGTTTAACTGCTGTAAGAGATGAAGGCTGTTTATGAAATTAGGCAACATAAAGCAGTTTATTATCCACTGAAATACATTGTTCATATGATGTTAGTTGAGCCAGTGAATAATATGTTAGTAATAATTTAAGAACCACTGTGACTGCTACAGTGCGTGGGTCCATTTAATGTGAGTACAGTGGCAAAGGCTGAAAATTTAGTGATTTACCTCTCCTGAAGCAACGCAAATGGTCATGCTGATATTTCTTGACCAAGATTTTATGTCAAAACCTTGATGCTCATACAGATCTTTTCACAACCTTCCAATAGATCTGCCACGTCAGCTGTTAAAAAAGCACTGTGTAAATAGTGGAACAGTGTTTAGGTTTGATTATAATGCAAATAGGACAACAAACCTGCAGTAATAAAGGCGATGATTGGATGTAGCTGGTTGGATGTAAGCCAGAATCTCAGGTGTTAAAAATGGCAGTTCCGCTCATTTTTATAAACTTCTGTATCTTTAAAGAAATAGGCATTGTTTGTCATCTGATTGTAATCTGTGGTCAATTTAAGACTCAGTGGGCTTTTGTGGTTTGACACTAAATTGGGTGTAGTATTTATACTGTTGTCTTGACCAGAATTATGAAAAAAAGGGATAAATATATAAATCTTCCTGTTCCGTTTAAATTTTTTTCTAGAAAAAGTCAAATTCAGAGAGAAAAAGTTTTCCAAAAAATTAAGTTGTATTTGAATTGATATAGGAGCTTTAAGTAAGCTTTTATGTACATTAATGTACATTATGTGCATTGTGTACATGTTAATTAATATATAATTTATATATATATATATATATATATATATATATATGTATATATATATATAAATATACATATATACATTTATATATATATATATATATAAATATACATATATACATTTATATGTGTGTGTTAAGATATAGTTTATGATCAATGAGAATACTTACATGTTGTAGGCTCTCAGTTACTGAATTAACAGAAGATATTTCATGGATAAAACTCTAGATGTATAAGAACAATATATATGCACATGTGTATCAGACTGCGCGCTCTCTGTCTGGACAATTCGTGCAAGTAATGTATTTCAGGTGGCATTGTCTTTATATAAATATATAGGACTTTATTTACTGTAGTCTGCATCTGACAACCATAATCAATAATTACCTGTATCCATACCTTGCAAAAGAAGAGCATTTTCATGTTTTGTGAAGGTATTGCTGCTGTTTACAGGTTGTGTATAGTAGTGTAGTTAATTATAAGGATCTGTAACTATACATGAAAGTAAAAGTGTCCTTTGATTTTTCCAGCGGACAAGACAGGGCAGCTGTTTGTTGGGGATGCAATTACTAAGGTAAGATGTAATCTACTAATCAGACTTTGTTAAAAATGAATTGAAAAGTTGGAACAAGGGCTGTATATTTCAGGTACAAGTCAAAAATTATTTAAGGATTTTAATTTTTTTTGGTATTTGGATCATTAATCAACTTTGAGGTCTCCTAGCCATTCTGGAATATAGCGAAAAGGTCAGAGAAAATTTTAGAATAAAAAAAAAAAAAGAAGAAGGAAGTTGTCAGTCTGGCATAATTTGTTTAATGTCTAACAAGATGGTAAATTATGGTGACTTTTAGTGTGAAAAGCTCCCTGCCTATTTCTCTGTCCATAAGACTGTGAGGAGATAAAAGGTTGTCAAACTTGAAATTGACAGATATAATTATCATGGAGTCTAAAAATTATTCTCCTCAAACATGAAATATTGAAAACATACCAATGCAAATATCTGTAATAAATCATTAGAAACTCATGAGAAAAATTGCCTTAGAAAAATGATCATTTTGGTAAGTGCATGTCATTGGACTTGATCAAAGAGTCCAAACCTGGTTTATTTTGGACATTGTATCCGGCCCCTAATGAAGTTAAACAAAACAGTGAATGGATCAGTAGAGAGTCTCAAGCTCTTACCATAAATGGCCTTCTTGAATAGCATTAAAGGCAGGTTTCAACCTCATGTTTGTTGTATCTTTTAAAACTGAATATTATTTGCCAAAGACAATTTTAGTAAACCCTCCAAAACCAGAGAGACCTAAAATGTAAAGGATTCAGCTATAACTGTTATAAGTTAAAATTGCCCAAAACCTGAGAGACCTGAAATAGTAGAAAAATTGATTCAGCTGAACAGTTTTATTAGCTCAGCTGACTATAAGTCATCTGAGCTATAGTCGTGGTCCATTGTCCGTCGTCTGTCCGTCTGTCCGTCTGTCTGTCCGTCCGTAGATGTGGCATGTTTTGAAACCGTAAGACCTAGGAATCCAAAATTCAGCATAGTGTTAGATGTCCCCAAGATCTCCTACAAAGCCGATAACTGGGTCATTGCGACTTTGTTCCTTTGAGAAATTAAGGAAAAACCTCAATTTGTTATTAAAAACCTATTTTCACACTTCAGGGCTGCCTAATATCAAAACCACTCATCTGTTTTCCCTCATAATTACCATAAATATTCCTCTATATAGTTCCTATGTACATACCTGATATTATGTCTGTATTATATAATTTAAAAAAGTTATGGGCCAGAACATAATGCATTTTGTAAAAAATCAGGAAAGATATTTGATCACTTAACACAAAACATGTTAAAGATATAGACTTTTTTTTCAAGTAATATAACTTTAATTAATCAAAATTAAATTGTATACCCAAAATTAGATCAAAATCTTTTAAATTTTTTAAAATATTAACAAAAATAAAAAATTTGTACCTTAAATTTTGCCTAACTTTGACCATGGCACGTTTTTTTCATGTAAGTACTGTGGATTTAATTTTCTTCGCATGTTTTTGTTAGCATTTTGTCTGTAAACACCAAAAATTTGAAACCAGTTGATCAAAAACTGTAGATTTTTTTCAAGTTTTCAAGCACCATGTAACATATTGTTTACATCAGGCTAGTGTAATGCAGTTTGCAAAAGCTCAGCTCCCCAGCTTCAGCTCTCATTCCCAAAATTTGGCATACAATTAGATGTCTCCAAAATCCCCTACCATGCCTAGAATTTGGTCACTAGGACTTAATACCTTTGAGATATTAATGAAAAACTTAATTTTTCAATTAAAAACCCATTGTTACACTTCAATACTGCCTAATATCAAAACCACTGATCTGACTTTAATCATATATAATATACATGTTTTTTTATATATTCTCTGTGCACATGCCAGAAATGATGTCAGTATTGCGTAATTGTTTTAAGTTATGGGCCCAAACATAATGCACTTTGTAAAAAATCAAGAAATATATTTACTCCCTTAACAAGGGGCTTGCTGAAGCTAGAGTTTTTTGTCAGGGATGTAACATTATTTAATCAAGATTCAATTAATACCCAAAATTAGTTCTTTATTTTTTTAAATTTTATAAGTTATTAGTATAAATATAAAAATTAGTACTTTAAATTTTGCCCAACTTTGACCATTTCACGTTTGTTTCTTGTGAGCTCTGTTTATATAATTTTCATATCATGCACACATAAGGATTTCAGCTTTTTAGTTTAGAAAGCTGAAAGAAATTGGCCAAAAATTGTAGCTTTTATTAATGTTTTTATGAGACCATATCAGACCTTGGCTCTCTCCAGCCACTCTTGAGTCACATGTATGTTGACCTTGTTGAACTTTCAGCAAATTATGCACTCTTGATTCGAGGCATATACTGGGGCAGCCAGGCAGCTTATGGCCAGCCACAGTTGATCCAGGTGTCCAACCCAACTCATCTAGTAGTTTTAACCAACAGTATAACAATAAACAATAAATTAATCAATTTTTATTGGTTTTTAATAACAAATTAAAGAAAAATAGAAAAGGAATTTGTTAGTTTATAATGATAGGGAATTAACTTGCAGTTACTGATGATATAAGAATATTGTATTGATGGATAGAATGTCACGTATTCCAAATAACACCATGCAGTCACCTATGGCATTTTTCAGTTCAATTTTAATAATAAAAAAGTAAATCATATTATTCATTACTAATCATTAGGGATCATATGAAGGAAATTAATGATAGACAAAGATGCAGTTGATATTATAAATCTAGATTCCTACTGTGTCTAGTGTGTACATTGATGTGAAATTAGTCCAAAATGAATATATTACATTTATTTTTTTTAATATAAATAAAAGCCATAAAACCAGGTACTTATGATCATTATTTAAATGTGTGAATTTTGTACATTCTGGATTCTCAACACCATTGTTTGGTGAAAACTGAATAAATACCAGACATGGTGAGAATACTTTGCAATTGTATTTAAATACGAATATGAATATGTACTCCATTATAAAATTTCTTGCATATAGAATGGGAATTCAGGTAAAAATGAAAGTATATGAATACCAGTGCAAATACTTTCCAAATGTATTCATGAATGCATTCATGAATATATTCTTTAATATTATTTTAATAATCATTTCAGTTATATTTCATTTTAAAAATCATACGATTCTCTTATTATTTTTAATAAAAATTATATCTGGGACAATATTTGTAATTTTTTTTAATAAATAGTTAAACTCTTATATTATATGTTCTGCTTATAAGTTATATGGCCAAGTCAAAATCTGTGTGACAATAGTACTCCATTTGTTAATAAAATAAATGAAATCAATCCTCTTCCCTGTCTCCAAAGGTACTATCAAAATCATATAAAGTTAAACAACAACAACTCATAATACAGCTTATACTTATTACCACACAAAACCAGCATGTGCCTCATTTCTAAATAATATTTTTTTATCATATATAACAGCTGAGCGCCGTGACCCATAGCTCTCTTGTATGACATTGGTATGTGGTTATGCAGAATTCTCTTTTTTTTAAATGAGGTTTTGTACGACCTTAAGCTGAGTTGTTCTTTGTTCCCAGGGTGATTCTGTCTAACTGATGGCTGCCATGATGCTGAGATTTTTGGTCTTTCTTCTTCCATTAGTGATTGGTTTCATGAATATCAAAACAGCCCCTTTCTTGCTCTCCAGTATATATATATACCTCCATTTCCCATCTCATATCCACCTCGAGTAATTTTCAAAGTATCTTCTTTTGTTATGTTGGGAGGAAAAACATGGAACTCCTGGCTCTCTGCTGTGTTAAAAGTCCAAGGCTATATATAATATAATTTTTAAACCACATTGTATTTTATTAATTGAGTTTCATGACACATAGTAGTCATTCATTGTATTCTTTTAATAGTGAATATCAATTTATCTGTGTAGTACCTTTAAAAATATCTTTTCTTTATAACAATCATTTGAAATGGCACAGAATGGAAGCTGGCATGACATTGTATATGGTGATCCAGAAGACTGGGATCTGGTTAGATTTAAATCCCTTTTCTATTACAGTCAACTCTGATTACAGTCTGGTTCCAGATAGTGTTTAAAAGTTATCACAGCTATCTAGTTATCACAGCATGTGACTAGGATTTTGACCAGCATACTGTATTTAATCAAGCTGCATGGTCCTGTGTCACTGCTTCTTGGGTCTAAAGTCGACTATGTAGATTGGGAGTATTAATGGTATCCGACTAAACAGTTTTGTGGATACTATGTTTTTGACCAGGTTCCGCTGCTGTTTCCAGAATAGAACTCTTAGACCACTGGACTGATTTTTCTGAAATTTGACACCAATATCGGGTCACATGTGAACTGGTGCTAAAATATTTTGCATTGCCCTCTGACCTTTCCTCTCTGCAGTGCTTCCATCTGTGCATCTAACCCACATATCTTTAGACTTGTTTTACCAATTGGGCTGAAATTTTGCAAGAATGTAGCTCTTGGATAGCTTTATAACATACACAAAAATGATGCGCCACCTGCAAACATTTTTGTACAGTGTCTATTTGTTCATCTGCCTTGGGTAAGAATCAGTCATATCTCTGCAGTGATTGGACTTTTTAACCTAAAATTTTGCATGTGTATCCATCCTGGATAGCTTTCTTGATTTTATGACAGGTGGCACCACCTACATTCACATTCATGCTGCAGACATCCATGCTAATCTCCAGACTGGTTTGATGTATCTTCATGAAATTTTTGTATGTGAATATATTGCACAAAGCTATTTATCATACATAAAACTGTGAAGGCCACCTGCAACCATTTTTGCACAGGGTCCATTTGTTTGTCTGCCTATGGTTAAAATCACTCATATCTCTGCAGTGGTAGGATAATTCACCTGAAATTTTTCATGTTTTAACATCCTGGATAGCTCTCTTGATTTTTACCTCAGATGATTTTCAGTCTGCTATCACTCCTTGTCATCTGTCTGTCTGTCCATCTAGCTGTCCGTCTGTCTGTCCATCTGTTAACCAGGCACAAATGGTAACCACTGGTTCTGGAATTTTCTAGCTTCATATCTAGGGAGGTCAATGAAAAATCTGAATAATGGAAAATTTGATACAAAAGCACAAGTGTTTGAACAACTATTGCATTGATCATTATGATTCTATGCATGGATATTGATCATGGAATGTTTCATCAGTTTCTGCTGTCTGGTGGTGCCACCTGTATTTTTTCATTTTTTAACGAATTGTTTTCTCTATTTTTGATACCTTTAAAGATGCGGTCATCTGTTTGGGCAGAAATCGTAACAGTCAGACCTAGAATCTTCTCTCTTGACATACAGGGAGGCTCATGATAAAAACTCCTTAGAAACCTGAAATTAGGTCTCTGTTACTCATATCCTTCAAACTATCGGGGTCCTTAGAATCCCCCAGAATAATGGAAAATTTGATACAAAAGCTCCAGTATCTGAACAACTACTGTATCTGAACATGGATAATGATCATGGAATGTTTCATCAGTTTCTTCAGACTGTTGGCGCCACCTGTATTTTTTTCAATTTTTTACGAATTGTTTTCTCTTTTTTTGATACCTTTAAAGATGCAGTCATCTGTTTACTGGGCACAAATCGTAAATGTTGGACCTAGAACCTTCTCTCTTGACATGCAGGGACCCATGAAAAATCTCCTTAGAAACCTGAAATTAGGTCTCTGTTACCCATAACCTCCAAGCTATGCTTAAGTTGAATGAGGATACCACCTACAACATTTGGCATTGATTGAATACCTTTTGTGAATGTTTCCTGGTCAGGGTCACTTGTTTGATGGGTTGCACCACCTATATTCATGTTCATGCTGCAGACATCCCTGCTAATATCTCCTGACTGGTTTGATGTATCTTCATGCAATTTTGCATGTGTATAGATCTCACATAGCTCTTTATCATACACAAAACTGGTTGTGCCACCTGCAACTATTTTTGCACAGTGTCCATTTGTTTGTCTGCTTTGGGATAAAATCACTCATATCTTGGCAATGGTTTGACTGAAATTTTGCATATGTATACTTCTTGGATAGTTTCTCTTACATATAACAGGTGGCACCACCTACAATCATGTTTAAGTGGCAGGCATCCATGCTAACATGCAACACATCTCACTGTTTTTCCCCTTGCCAATCAATCCATGCCTCACTTCACCTGTCCTATTCTGATTTCCGCGGATATATACATGTAGTCGCTTGTCGACTACCTGTATTCTAGTTGTAAATTTATTCATCATTTACTCTCCTGTAAAATCTGTTAGTATTCTGGTGCATTCCTCATAGAAACAATTACATATGTATAATATGAACATTGAAATCTTCTGTGTAATCATTGCCAATTGCAAAGTAAAACAGGCTAATAAAAAAGTGCAACACATATAGAATACACTTTACTGTGTTCCTTACGTTAGATAATTTTTTTAGCCCTCAGCTCTTAGGCTGACGGGCTATTGTCGTCACCCAAGCTGTCCGTCCGTCTGTCTGGCGTCCGTTAACTTTTACCTTGTGAGCGGGATATCTTGAAAAGGATTCATCATCAGAATTTTATTTCCTTGGTAAAGATATATATCGACAAAATCTCAGTCAAGTTCAAAGATGGGTGACCTTGACCTATTTTTCTACATTTTAGAGCTGATTATAGAAAAACACTTAGATGCTTATTACTCAGGAACCATTTGGTGGATTTTCACAAAACTTACTGTGATTATTGGAACTGATAGTTTGTACCTGTTACACAAGTTTGGTGGCACCATCTACAATTTCTGATTTTTAATGAATTTTTATCGGATTTTTCAACTTTGGGCTTGTGAGCGGGATATCTCTAAAAGGATTCACTGTAGGAATTTTATTTCTTCGGTGAAGATGTATATTGACAAAATCTCGGTCAAGTTCGAGGATGGGTGACCTTGACCTATTTTTCTACGTCACAGAGCTTATAAAAGAATAAAACTTAGAAGCTTATTTTTCAGGAAGCATTTGGTGGATTGTTATGAATCATGGTACATACCTCTCCATTTTAAATTTTATAACTGAGACATGTACAGATATACATCCATTCAAGAACAGATATTTAGTACTTGATACTGTTACCACCTCTAAACACTGTTCTTTTGGCTGAGGGCTTTTGTCAGCTTCTGCTGATATTCTAGTTTTATTTTGAACCTAGAAGCAGATACTTGTTCTATGGTTAAATCAATTGAACTTTTGAAGCTTTTCCCTGAACATGTTTTATATGTTTAATATTCTTGATGAGAGCACCGTCAGTGTGTTGAGCAGTTTCCCTGACCTTTGACTTCTTGCTTGAAGGTGAATGGTAAGAGTGTAGTTGGTGCCAGCCATGACGATGCTGTGGCCTTGCTCAAATCTGCAGGAGATGCGGTGATACTGACAGTCAAGTACTTCCGACCAGCCTCTCTCTTCTTAAACAGAAGTAAGTATTGATATGTGTTAGACTGGTTCCCAGCTCCTTCATGGTTTACAGATTCTGGAATATTTGTCAAAAACAGTAAAAAAAAACATATTAAAATAAGAGGGGTTGTGGCCATGAAATGTTTTAGAGTTACATCAAGAGTGTCTTCAACTACCTTATTTATGTACCTAATGAATATGTCACAGTGTACACAGGAACAAGTTGAGCTTGGAACTCATCTCGTTGAGATGGGAATTCTCAAGTCAACTGATTGAGATGGGTATTCCCATGTTAATTGGTTAACCTGAAGTAAACCAGTTTACTTTATATATTACGATATAAACCAATTTACTGTAAAATATCTGGACAATTCAACTGTTTTATTCTTTGATGCCAGTTTTACAAATGTGAAACAAATGTGAAACAATTTTACTGATAAGGGCCTTTTTTGTATATACATTTTTGTTATTAAAGTAATGGTAATTTTCTCCCTTTTTCCCTGTTCATAAATGTGTATGTTCCTGATTTTTACACTTTTATTAAGATATGTATGTATTAATTTCTTGATTATCATGTTAATTTGTGTCATCATTACAGTGTAGATTTAATTATCTCCTTTTTCTATGAAGTGTACATCAGAGTGTTTGATAAGTGTGACTAGCTAATTATTTACCTGAATGAGAGAATGGATCAAGTAGAATTTGGAATTATTTCTCAATATTTTTATAACAAAAATGTATGAACCTGTATCCTTTACATTTAAACACATTTTTTCACATTTGTTATATACTTGGTAAAACAATAAATAGATTAATCATCAAGATAATCTAAAGTAAAATAGTATATTTTAGGATATCCCAAGGTCAACTGGAAGTCATTATTATAGTGAAACTAGTCTTAATATCTATACAACTTTGTGGAAGGCAAGCTATGAGCAGGGGATTACCCCATTAAATTTGAGTGTCCTTGGATCCAGATAAGGGGGCAAAATCCATCCAGTCAGATTGTTTTGCCATGGTGGAGAGATGAGCTCTATTGAGTCCCATTCCAGATTTTATCTTTAAACAAGATCCTTGAAGTGATGGGTTATGTATCTTTTTTTCCACAGTGATATGGTCCAAGTAATATGAGAACCAAAGGGCCACCACATTTAGTCTCCCACCAGTCATTGGAAATGGTGTCTCTTATAGGCCCCTGATTAAACAGAAATACACCTTACCAAGAACATGCCATAACATGCATCAAAATAAACCAACGGAGCTGGCTATTATCTTTAACTCCACTAAAGCCTGTGGTCTCATAACCAACCATAGCCAGCCAAACTATATACTCCAGTATAATATGTGCCCAGCCATAGACCCTTATGAATATTCATTGGATTCTCTGACCTGTTGCTCTTTATGATTTATTACATTCTAACTGTATTGTCAACATGTCATGGCTAGTTTGTCTCAAAGTTTTCTCAGTTAGCTCAAGTGAAGTCCTATGTGATCTCTCAGACTTTTGAAAACCAGGTTTCAGTTCACCAGGGGCAAATGATCGTAATATCTCAAGACGCCTTAGTATCACTTTTGATAAATCCCATTAACAGTTGAACTTTACAGAAGTTTACTTTATATATACAAGATTCACTAATGTGGCAATACCAGTTGAGGTTAAACCAGTTGAGTCTTTGAGATCACTTTTGTACTTTTTCTTTAAATTTATAAGTTGAAATGATTTTTTTTTGCAATTTGTGAAACTAGTTTTGATCAATTGTAATTTCATTTATGTAAGAGAAAATTTATATAAAATAATAGGTCTTCAGAAATACTTCTTGTGACATGTCTAACACTGCATTTTTTTTTGTTAATTCAGCTAACTATAAGTCAACTGAGCTTAGTGAGCTAATGCGATGGTCCTTTGTCCATTGGCTGTCCATCCATCTGTCTGAGTATATGCAGAGGTGTTGTAACTCCAAGCATCCCCCCCCCTAAATTTTCATAATGAACATGACAAGTTCTCAAGTGCTCTCATATGTGACTGTGGACGTTAGTTATATATTGAAATTTGACACTTGTGAGTAAAATGAAGAAAAAAATATGTATAATAAAAAAATAGGATCTAATTGAAAGAATGTAAAAACTGCTGAACTGTCAACAGCTCATCAAAAAGCCAACCAATGATCATGGTAATAGTATAGATCTTATGTTCACAAACTGCTCATACACTTAAGTTTCAACATTAGGAAACACATTGTCATATAACAAAATATTATTTGCAACAATTTCTTACTCATCAATACAAAATCAACCATGGCCAATATTACCTCTTCCTCTCAGACTTTATCTCAATTTGATATTATTTCAGATTGTTACCTTCAATCTCAACTTCAGCTGGGCACAGTGACCCTTGTTTCTAGAAATCAGGATATTTTTTTTCAAAGTTATTAGCTTAAAATTACAGCCATAAGTTATGCCTCACTTGAACAGTAGCATATTATTGCCTTTAAGCCCTGTCGATTTAATTTCCTAGGATGCATATATATGGAAATTTAAGCTTTTAAGGTCTTAAATTTGAAAGCAGTGGATAAAAAATTAGGATTATATACAAATTTTCTCAGAATCAATTTCAGCTGAGCGCTGTGACCAAAAGGTCCTTTGTTTTTATCAATTCAGTGCTAAGTATTGAGGATTCAGAAAATGTTAATGGGCAATTTTGAAATCTTAGTAGACACTTAGAGTTTTTTTTAAGCTCATGTATAGCTTACAAATCCAGGGTTATAATTTCTTAGCCACTGGAGACAAAACCTGAAATCAACGTTTAGTCATTCTTAATATTCAAATCAGGTGATAACCTTAATTCTCATTCAGTTGACAGTACACCTTATCAACCATAAGTCTGTTGTTAAAAAGTTGTTTGATAAGTTGCATAGATTTTTAGCTTTTTAAGTTGCATTTTCCCGAACATTCTCCAAACTGTAACAGCTCCAAAATACAGCTGCATCTACTAAGCATGTGTTTCTGAACCTACCTGTCTAGGGCCTACACTGTCATGTGGTATAATTAATATATCTGGATGTGGATTCAGCCACTAATGTAAGGTATGTGAGTACTCAGGTGAGCTGTGTGTCTGACTCCCCCAGCACTGTGCGTAGACATGCAATGTGTGATTGGTTAATTGGGTATGACATGTACAGGTGGGGCTGGTGTTATTGGCCTTTGAGTAAAGTGGAATGTATGTTATACCTATAGGCAAGAGAACTGAAAACGGGGAGAACACAGATAACCAAGGTAACCGGGTATCAACCGCATCATATGATGAACAAAACAACCTTAAGGTCAGTTGGTGCATTCTTTTAATGTGATTGCCCCATGAATTATCTTGTTTTGGTTTTTGGTGTTGTGGTCCATCAAGGAAAGTCCACATCAGTTTGAGTGCTTTTGTGCTATTTATTATCATTATTTGCTTCTAGGTGTCTCTGTCTATGAAAATCAGTTCATAGCACTCTCTTGATGGCCATTGTCATATTCTTACTTTTTTGGTTGTTGGTGTCCTATCAGTAATCTGTTCAACCAGTTTGCACCCTAATGTGAGCCATTGTCCTTTTTGTAGTCATATTTTGGTTCTAGGTGTCACAGTCTTTTAATATCAGTTCACTGTACCTGTGTACTCTCTCTGCCATTGTCCTATTTATAATCATGTTTTGATTCTTGGTATTGTAATCTTTAACCTTCAGTTCACTGCACCTTTTGAAAATTTTGGCTTTTGGTGTAAATATCTATTAATTACCATGTCAGAGTGTTGGTTTTTCAATTCTAAATCATACATATATCAATGAAATTGGACCTGTTAAGTGACTAAAACTCTTTTTTAAATAGTTAAAAAATAATTAGTAATGGGAGCAGTGAGAATGTTGCCAGTTCAGGGGATTAAAACCAATCAAAGAGCTGTCATTACATTTATAGATTTGATAATAAAATGTGAAATGTGGCTCTTAGCTGACTAAGGTGTCAAAGTAGAGAAATAAATGAGTTGTTCTCCAGAATTATCAGCAGAAGCTGTGTTTTAAGTATGGGGGTAATTTGATTTTTTATTTTTTTAAATATCACAATTGGCAGTTTGGACACTGGAGTGTAATGTCAAATGTATTCACCAGAAATTTCATCTTACAACTGGCTTTAATATTCTCTCATAACTAATATTGATGAAATAACAAGATAAATTTTCAATGTCACATTCTTGGGCATGTCTGTGTACCAGAAAGATAGTAAGAAAATGAATGCTTGCAGGCTAATTTTGCAAAAATTTGTGTATATTTGCATATATTTGCATACATTATAGGAGCCTCGCTTGGAGAAACAGTGGTGTGATGCAATCTCGGTGCCCCTCCTATGTGCCTTCTTTACCAGATACGAGCCCAACAGTGACAAACTCAGGTAACACTAACTCTAGGTCTAGTATCTCCATATTTAGAAATAATTCCTATCTGCTGTTTGTAAATGCTGGAGGCATCATCAGTTATCATTTATTTGTCTTCATATTCATCCAGGAGACAGCTCCACCTACAGGCCATTGCCTGAATCTTCACAAAACACTTAAGGAATAGATGTATGTTATGTTTGGGCTGTAACAGTATATGATCTGATGATAAGATACCTCTCTCAGAATGTGATACCCAGTACACAATACAGTACATATAAGTAAAACAGTGGAACCTCTCCTTACGGGCACCTCTGTACTAAGAGCACTATGTTTTTATGGCCACTTACGGACAGGCCTTTGAAAGTAGGTCCCAAAACTATAACCTTCCTACTAAGGGCAACTCTCCAATGCGGGCAAAATGTCCTGTCCCGTCAGTGTCTGTAATTTGGTGGTTCTACTGTATTAGAGTTCAGATTCAGAATCATTGCTCCGCATTTCTCAAGTTTGGTATAACATTACCTCCACTCTTCTGTATGTATGAATAATGAAACAGCTCCTTCAGCAGATAATTAACTATTTTCGGGCTTATAAAATTTTTGCCTACACGTGCTTAAGCTACTGGATATTAATAATGGTGTGAGTTGCTATTTTGATGTATTGATAACTCAGGTTGACCATTATTTATATCGCACTTTCTATCTTTGTTCAGTTTACAAAAATAAGTTTTACAGATCCAGTATAAAAACCCGCAAAAATGTCAGACATTTTTTCTGTCTTTGAAAGTTTAGATGAGTGAACCACAGTCCTATGACTCAGGGGGAAACAATCCTAAATCCCAGTGACTCAGCACTTATGATCTCTGTTGAGTGGCAGCCATATTGAAAAAAAGAAAAGTTACTTAGCGGACATGAGAGGGGTGGGCTGAATCACAGCAGGCAGGTGTCTGACAGGACAACGAGCCTTCTTTACATAACAGAACTCCTGAGAGCATTGTTAATACAGCCCAGGCAGCTGCTTTTATCAAAATCTGATTCACAAATTAATTTGATTGTTCAGGTAATGATCAAACCTGCTTCCCTGCCAATCCTGTGTGGCATATTTATTTTGAGTAACATTTAGATTCTTTTTATACAGCTACATAAAGCCAATGCTTGTGACTCTGTAAGGTATTTTTTTTAGACATTTACCTACAATAGGTTAAATTGAGGCAGCATTTATACAAAAAAAAATGTATAGAACAAGGCAAGGGTCAAAGTATACACTTGTACAGACTATGGTCTTGTTTATACAGTATTCAAGATAAAAATGTCTCACTGTATATATCATAATGTTTGACTTCAAATATCTCTATTTTATACATTTCACATCAGATAGTTATTAAACTACATATTATTGATCAGTATTCTGAGAGGTGTAGGTTTTATAAAAGTTACCATGAATAATTTATAAATTCTTCCAAAATAATATAGCAGACAGATTTTAGGATGAGGCCAAACCTTTAATAAGTATGGTTATTTGTGATTTGGATCAATGGGACAAAGCTCTTGATTGTCTCAGTCAGAGTTTGCTGGCCTTGGTAATCTTTAGATAGTAGGGGCTCATTTGAACCAATGCATCCATGATTGAAAGGAAAGCTCTAAAATATGTACCCTTGTATAGAAAGAGGACCTACAGAGAACATGAGTGAAACTGAAGGCAGGTTAAGTGATTTCCTGTAGAAATTGGTTCTGGAACTCAATAGTATAAAAAGGACTGATTTATAAAGGGGAGAAAAATATACATAATAAGTCCTATATGTTCCACTTCCTTCTAACTGTATTGGATTCTACTGGAATGTTCACATGGCAGTCCAAAAAACTTTAAATCTATTTCACCTGGGACACTTTAAATCCTGTTCAGGAGTTAGTTACAACCCATTTAAAATGTGAATCAAATAATCTGCTTGGCTCATTACCATGTTAACACTTAGTTTGCATCCGGATGGTTTAGACCTGATTTTTATGCAGCAACAGAGTCATATTCCAAGCATAAATGCTTATATCAATACTACACAATAGTACACATAAAAATTTTTATTATCCATGCAAAAGTTTAATATAAACAACCAAACTTCAAAACCATAAGTACTTTCAAGAATGACCACATTGTGGTGCTGATCACCAACTGTACTAATACTATAAATAGTAATTACTAAGATTTTAAATTTGCCCTTTTACTTTGTGATAATAATGTTGGTAAAAATCAATGTCCAGATAATGAACTAATCATTCAGACTCAGCTTCCTTGTAGCTTTAAGGGTAGCATTATTTGACTGGTTCCCATTTTGCTTCAGGTCAGTGTGTGTTGAAGTGACGAGCGGAGAGGGCACAAGCTCAGCAGTATTACACTGTGATGATTTACAGACACTTGATGAATGGCTCCAGGCTCTCAGCCAAGCTGTGTCTGCACATAACTATAGATTTGTGAGTACTGAGTAGGCTTGAAATGAGAAGTAAACTTTAGACCAGGTGCCAGGAGCTGTGCTCTGTGTTAATTTCAAGGTCTGCGTGTCTAGCTGGCATACCTAGATGTGATTTCATAAACATGATACTGTTGTCAAAGTTGCAAAGATTAAATGCATAAGTCAGATGATTCTGACTGTTCCTCTTTATACATAGGGTTTGTGGTATTATACATTATTGATACATTCTTGATTATATGCAGAAATGTATTCATTGTACTTATAGCCCATGGTACTGATACAGATTGTTTAAAGGAAAAATGTATCATAGGCAGTAATTATAGGTTTTAAAACTGGAAAAAAAAGATTGAAATTATGTTTGTGTGTATGTAACCATATTAATTTATACAAGATTTTAATTTGAGGATATTTTTCAGAGATATTTTTTTTGGTTAAATTCAAACAGTAATCTTCCATTTAATATATGAATTACTGGAATTGTGGGTATGAATCATTGAGTAGCCATGATTCATGATATGTGACTTTGACCTTTGGTAATGATATATTCTTTTCTCTTTTACAGATTTTGTCTTCCAACAGATTTTTGACTCCTGCACAACAGGTATAAATTTAAAAATTTGGTATAACTGCTGCTGCTACTTATACCACTGCTGTAACTACTTCTGCTACTACTACTAATTATAAGAAAAAGGCTATAGTATAAACCAGATGTATACATTGTTACCTTAGATCCATGGGTCATGACACTCTGGCTGAATATGGTAGAGAAACAGGTCAGGAATGAATAACAAGAGATTGAAAACCTTTCTACCAAGACTTATAGTTAAATACCCTGAGAACCATTAGCTCTCATGGCTCACTCTTCATACTAACTGCTTAGACATCACAAATTTATTGAATTATATAATTAACTTTTCACAATTGTCTTTGATTTTTCAGATTGTCTACATGGGCTGGTTGTCAGAGAGAATATCTCCGACCAAGCACTGGGCTACATGGCAACCACAGTTTGTTGTTTTGAAGGGTCCACAGATTTGCTTGTTCAACACCCCACCAGTAAGTCAATGTGTCAGTGTATCTGAAAAATGCCCTTGTTAACAACTTTTATTTTTTACAAAGTTCATAAATGACTTAATGACTTAAAATTAACTTAAACATGAAAATTGATATTCATGCAGTTTCGATCATTACATTATGTAACAGTGGATATATTTGCAAATATTTTTATCAAGATTATTGAATGATTAGGTCAAGATCAGTGAATGGTAGTTAAATAATCTGAGTAAAGAAAATCACATATTTCATTCCATGAAACAAATGTAGATTTGATAGATGTATCCATCATACTGTTTTTACAGGCAAAAGCACAAGACTGGGATAACTGTGACAACTCCTACAAAATATATGAGAGTATGTTCAGAATACTGAAGGTACGTGAAGATTTGTTAACAGCCAATGACCGGCCAATAAGAATGGCCACACAGGAGTGATGTGTAACTTTTCAACAGTGTTTATCACAGAATTTAGAATTCTGACTATGAAGGTGTGGCTGACAGGATGACATTGTCTTGGTTAGTAGGGCTACCTGAGGCAGTCAGAACGCTTTGAATGCCCATACATGCCAAGTCTCATGCATGTGATGTGGGACTTGCACCATCACACTTTCCTTCTATGCTCAAACCAAAAGGACATGAATCTCATTGTTTTAGGCCAATAACAGGTTTGTCCATATTGCTAATAATATTAAGGTTTGCAATTAAAGTTAAAATTAAGTAGTTTACCCATACTGGTGGCACCACGTACATTCTTTGTTATGTTTTTGTGAGTTTAACCCACAATCAGTGCCTCTTAAAAGTATGATCAGTATAACCCAAAACTAATTTAGAAATTTCTGTAGAGAGGTATTACTAGCTTTGGTTTGTTGACTCGTGATGTTTTTGTGTTAACAGGACAGTGAGCTTCAGGATGGTCGCCAGCACTGTTTTCTGCTGCAGCACGGCTCTGGAGCCAGCCACTACATGAACGTAGAGACAAGACAGGATCTTCTGAGGCTGGAAAAGGCCTGGTACAGGGCAAACTTCAAGGCTGTCACTTATTTACAGGTCAGTCCTCTATAAAATAAATATATATGTAATGATATGGCTAAAAAATTAATGCCCCTTGTGCAAGACCAAACTGCTGAGATATTTTTGGGAAAATTGTAAAATATGAAAGGATAGGTCCATGGCCTGGTGGAGCTGCCATATATTTGATGCAGATAACCTTATAATCAGAATGATATGCAATATAATGCTTCCAAATTTCAGGTTTTTATGCAAGGGGCAGATAAAAATGTACGAGTCAAGACCTTAAGTTCAGCCATAGGAGTGAATCACCAATGTTCTTCTGATGTAACACATGTTTGTGGAACATTAGATCCAAAGCCAGACCTGAGGGTCACTCTTTAGCTTAACTGACTGAAAGTCATGAGCTAAAGCGATCACTTTTTGTTCTCTTTCTGTCTGTCTGTCTGTCTGTCTGTCCATCTGTCTGTTAACAGGGCACAAATCGTAACTGTTGGACCTAGAAACTTCTAACTGAAAACTGGTAGAGGTCCATGAAAAATATTCTTGGAAACCTGAAGTTAGGTCACTTTGACCTATATCCTCTGAGCTATGGGGGTTGAAAGCCCCCCCCCCCATATCATTCAAAATTTGATACAAAAGCTCCATTATCTGAATAACTAATGCATTGATGCCATGATTTTTTTCCATGCAAATTGAACATTGAGTGTTTCATTATTTCCTGAAGACTGGTGGTGCCACCTGTATTTTCTCTAATTATCGTGCATTCTTTTCTCTGTTTTTTTAGACCTTTATATGAAGCAGTCCATCCATTAACAAGGCACAAAATTTCTAACTGTATGGAGATCCTAGGCAAATCTCCTTTAAACTTGAAATTAGGTCATGGTGACCTATATTTTGTGATTTACAGGCCAAAAACATAATTTTGAGCACCCAGTCAGTCAGACTGGGCACACATTGTATCTGTGAGGCCTAGTGTCTTCTAACATGACATTCATGCAGGTCCTGGGTAAATCTGCATTGAAACCTGAAATTAAGTCATGGTGACCTATATTCTGTGAACTATGAGCCAAGAGCATGATTTTTAGCACCCTGATAATCAGATGGGCATAAAAAATTGTATTCGCTAGCCCTAGAATATATTGCATCATCAGTCTCCATGGAAACCTGAAATTCAGTCATGGTGACCTATATTTTGCATGCTACTGACCCAAACATCTTTGGCAATCTCAATGGAAACCTGAAATAAGGATATGGTGACCAATATTACAGGACTAAAACATTTTTAAGCACCCAGACAGTCAGACAGGTCACAAAACTTTATACTGTTGGACCTAGAATCTTCTGTCTTGACATCCAGGGATGTCCCTCAAAGATATTCATAGTCATTTCTAGCTCAGCTGACTGCCTACAAAAAGGCTAGATTTCATGGGAATGGCTGGACTTGTTATCATGAAACTTTTTCCTGATTTTGGAAGAACTTTAATTGCTTCAGTTGAATGGGGATACCACCTATAAAATTTGGCATTCAGATGATAAAATTTCTTTTGTGAATATCTTCCAGTCAGCTGAGCTAAATCATCTGTGGGTCACTTGTTTTATATTATGCTCATCTTTGTGTGTGTGAATCCTGTATTCTCTGTATATTCAGTTTGTTGCTACATTTTCAGTGTAAGACGTTTGGATGCAGCTGGAGGAGTAAACTCTCTGGTTTGACCCTTGACCTTAATCACGGCTTCACTCTTTATGACGGAGACTCTAAAGTAAGTATGAATAATTATAACTTGAAAAATATAACATCTATAAGGCCAAAAAAATAAAAGGTTTGGTTCTCAAGCACCCCCGCATCAATTTTAACCCCCCTGCATCAAAATTTTTTTATGATTTTCATCTTTCAGGAAGATACAATAAGTTTTTTCCTTTGTTATGTAGTGCTTTTATCTGTTTAGAAAAAAATTATGTTTTTATCATGCTTTTCCCTGATCATATGACATTTTTATCGAAACATACCAAAAATGGAATAAAAAACACACTGATTTCTGAAAAAAAGTGCCTGAGAACCACACCTTTTTTTATGGCCTAACAACTAATTTTCCTTCCAGAAGCTATGATAATTATCCTCTAATAAGTTAACTGTACCCAGTCACAGGTGTTGTTCATCTCTTTAGCCTCTTTTATATATGATTTAGTTGTCCTTTTAGCCATCAGATGGCAGCACCATAAAGTGACTGCCAATTTTGCTCACTCTTAAGAGATGGAAGAAATAGCCCCAGTTATTATCACTAAACTAAACCTAAATGTTTGCCTGTGATTATTTGGATAACTGTTCCCATAGCATAACCATAATGATTTGTATAACAGCATCAAGGTGATATAGCCTGTAACTGTAAAAATTGTGTTCAGATCTCAGGGAACAATCTCTTCCTCCAGCAGTTTCTTCATTTTGTAGGATGCAAATAATGGATCTTCATCCATGTGCTGGAAACATTACTCCTCAAATCAATTAATTAATCAAAATTTAGTTTGTTATTTAATGACATTGTCCATGCTTTTTACTTATTTTATGTATTACTATTGATTTTTGTTGTGAAAAAGCCTTTGATCCATTGCACACAGAATTTAGGTCAGTGTAGCCTGCTTTAATTTACATATCCATTGAGACCATCAGTATGCCTGTCTGATTACCAAATTAAATGTTTCTAACTCAAATAGAAAAGATTGCATACTAAAACAGTTGGTCTTACAAAATGACAAGAAAAATAATAGACAGTGATCCATCTATATATAACTGATATCACAGTCTTCAGCTAAAATTTGATTATGTGTTATAATTTTTGTCACTAATGTTTCAGCATGTCATGTGGAGCTACAAATTCTCCCAACTGAAGGGATCATCAGACGACAGTCACACAAAGCTGACACTCGTGTTCCAGAGTGAACTTCCTGGACAGATGGAGACACGGGTAAGTTGTCATTATAGAAACTGTATTGTAAAGAATGCCTTGATAAATTTCATTCATGCAGTGATTTTATTCATAATAGTGTATTTATGATATATTTCATATGTAGGTTCATTTATCTCCAAATAGTCATGCTGAGAGAAAAATGGCAATAAATGTGTTTGTCTTATTCAGCAACCTCTTATGAATGTCCCATTTGAAGCTATGTCATATAATTACTTGTTTTTGTTAAGCTATGTTATATAATTCCTTTTTTGTGAAGCTATGTCTCATATTACTTGTTTTTGTCAAGCTATGTCATATAATTACTTGTTTTTGTAAAGCTATGTCTTATAATGACTTGTTTTTTTTAAGTAATGTCTTATAATGACTTGTTTTTGTTAGGCTGTGTCTTATAATGACTTGTTTTTGTTAGGATGTGTCTTATAATGACTTGTTTTTTTTAAGTAATGTCTTATAATGACTTGTTTTTGTTAGGCTGTGTCTTATAATGACTTGTTTTTGTTAGGCTGTGTCTTATAATGACTTGTTTTTGTTAGGCTGTGTCTTATAATGACTTGTTTTTGTTAGGCTGTGTCTTATAATGACTTGTTTTTGTTAGGCTGTGTCTTATAATGACTTGTTTTTGTTAGGCTGTGTCTTATAATGACTTGTTTTTGTTTTACAGGAATTAGAATGCAACAATCTCCAGACTCTACTGTTTGCTATGCACTCCTTCCTGTCTGCCAAGCTGGCAGGGGTGGACCCGTCCTTCCTGCAGAACTTATGACAGCAGCCGAGCATGGGCTGTCAGCGGAGAATACTCAGATACAGGATGCAACACAAGACAGCTTCCAGCAGGAAAAAAATGCCATTTTGGCTCCCAATCACAGGATAGTGTACACTGATGGAGCAGCTGTAGACTGTTTCCCTGCTCCATATGTAGGAGGAGCACTTGTAGATTGGTACCCTGCTCAATTATGGCTGTAGTGTTATAGAGAATAGGAAAGATGTTTGTTTTAGCACTGCTAAGTTCTTGCTGAAGAACAGATGGGAGCCATCTTGGGTTCATCTGAGTTCATTATTTATACACCCTGTCACTTGTACAGACCACAGAGTGTGTCAGATCCAGAGTCGTGCAGAGTGTAAAGAAATATTATGCATTTGTAATATGAGTTGACTATTTTCTTATCTTGCTGGGACCTTGAAGTCAGAATTTGACAGGGTTTATAGCAAACAATATGGTTCTCATGTATAACACAGACCATGAATATATTAATCCTGACCTCTGCTGGAGTCATTTCTGTATATACAAGGAAGTGTCCTACTAAAACACCAAGCAAACAATGCATAGATTACTTATGATATGTATGCTTTCCAGGTAAGAATGGTGTAAGCCACATTTTGTCAGCCCGGTAGGAACTAGAGTGCTGCCATGGAAGCTCAATACTACATACAGAGGGGTCCAAAAGTTTTAGTCAGGCATTAATAATTATGTAGCACCATTGTCTGGTGAAGATGAGAATTAATAGTCATTTCTTGAATAATTTTTTGAATAATTTTAAAAAGCAATAAAGCTGGATACTAGTGGCCAGGCACTGCAGTAGGTGAAGGTAAATTGTATTATCAAATATTACTTGTTTAATCATGACCAACTGAATTTACTTAAATGATAATATCAGATAGTAAGTTCACCTCATTTAAAGTTTATAGTGGTAATGGTTTAGTTTAATGCTCCCATCTAGTGTCAGCAGGAGGAACTAATGTCTGCTTGACACCCAATTCCAAACAGTATTGATCAGATCACTGATTACTTTTACTTGCATTATTTATTCATTTATTCACATACATAAAAGATTCTTGAAATAAGTAATGTATTTGTCAATATTAGCCTGCCAGAACAGCGATTCTGTCCATTACCATCCATATTGAGTCCTAAATGTGTTCTACCACAGGGTACACACAAAAGGTTTTAGCATCAGTTTTATTTAAACAAAATTAATTGGGAAAATTTAGCATATTTTTTGTTATGGTTATACTTGAATTAGCACCCTTTAGTCATTATTCTGTACACAAAGAAAGAGGACTGGAAATCTTGTCTTTGGTATTGAGCAACGTATATAGTTTTAGAATAGTTATGGTTTCATTTAAGTATACTTATGGTTATACAAGACCAAAAAATAAATTTCAGCATTTCCACAAACTTTGCTACCTTGTAGAAGAACATGTTGCAGTATCAGAAATATTATGCAGTTTGAGACATCTTTAGATTCCTGTAGATAGACATTCAGAGGTGCAATATCTGAGTTACTTGTATTCATGTGTGCATCTATATATATATATATAAATATGTGTAATATATACATTAACCAGACATGGCAATTGATTTATCACAGACATACGCCAGCCACACACATTGGTACACATTCCATTGAATTCTGATCACACATTTAAAAGATAAACCTGAAAATATTGGGCTCTATGTTCCATGCTCCCATCATGAAAAAATTTATTTATTAAGTTGAATAATGTGTATAGTTAGCTTTGAAAATATGACTCAGCATTTTAATTGGAAAATGTGTCTTTCTCATTTGAAAATGAATTTTTATTTATATTGAATCAAAATGTAAAATTTCAGTTTGAAGATAGAAAAAAAACATGTTAGTGGAAAAAACAAAGAAATTAAATATAATCTAAGCATATTGGCATGTAGTATTATATAAGCCTCCTAAACAGTGGCTTGCCATTACTTGGTGCTTATAATATGGTGCACTTTTAGAAATATATTTTTTTAATAATATTGAATATTCGATCATTTTTAAATGAAGGGCTTATTCCTCCCCAGGTGTGCTACATGTAAAAACTCCACAGTCCTTAAAACATAGGGGTGGTTGTTCCTCTAATTATGTTATCCATCTTACTATGGCAGACTTGGCCATTTAAGTGCAGTTTTACTATCATAACATTGTCTATAAATATGGAAACAATTATAACAAGACAATTAATATTTAAATACATATGATATACAGTGAAATACTTACAACAGGGATGTTATCCCCATGTCTGTGGCTGGCTTTACGTCAGTGGAGATGTGCGTATCTGGTATAACACAGTATTTGCATTTGAAGCATATTGCTGATGATATCTTGATGATGATATCTTGACGCTGATATCTTGATCATTACTAACTCCACATTTGCATCAGACAGGCAGCATTGTACTAATATGATATGGATGTTGTATGACAGGGCCTGATGTTTTTATACAAAGTTTGAAGTGTTCACTGCCCTTTAATTAAACCATCTTGGTGCAATGTACATAACAGGGCCTTTTGCTTTGTATGCCATTTTTCAGTAACTGTCCTAATCTTATTCAACTATTAATGTGCCATGTATATAAGGCTGATGTCTAAATGAGTGTGCACAAAGCATAATGATTATTACACTAAGTACAAAGACCAAATGTGTCCTTTATATATGTTGATAAATGTTTATCATCTTTATTGTCAAGTGTGCTTTGGTTTGCTGTAGGGTTTTTATGACTAAATTAATTGGATAATATATATAATTTACGATGATTCTTAAATGGATGACTAAATAGCACTTTGTTAATACTTGAAGCATGACATTGTGCAAACCATAGGAAATATATGGACTTTGTTTTAGATACAATTGAGATAACTGTATGTAGGTAAGCCCATACTAGGTAATAACCATTGGTGCTAAAAACCTCCAATTTTAGATTTAAATTTAATAATGCAGTAGATTTTAAGACCAGTACAGGATATATCTGAATCAACATTTAGATTTTATGAGCTTCAAGCCTTGTAAATATAGTTTATGTATGGATTTTTGTGCAGAGATTTAATACATGTACATATATGTTTGAGCTTAAATATATCCATGTTATTGATATGTTACCATGGAAACAAGGTTTTGCTTAAGCTACTGCAGATTGATGTACACTGCTTATTTGGTGCTTTTCCCCCCAACCAGAATTTTTGTACATACAGTGTATTCAGTCAAACAGTTTAATAAGACGCTTATATGAATGGAATGCTGTGTGTGTGTATTTTTTTTAAATAGGCCTGGCGATTGAAGAAGTTGATTTTGTAGGCAGGGTTTCTATACATATATAGCTGCAATCTCACGCATGTCAAAAAATTGTGTTCCCTGAGACAGCTTGTGTCAAATGCCCATTTACCCGTGTCATGATTTAGTTCTTATGCCATGCAACAGGGGGCGCCCTGTCCAGACTGCTCCATGATGCCAGGTCTTGTACACTTGACTCATACCGATAAATATACACAGCTTTGCTTAATGAACCTGCATTACATATGTGCCTCATGTATTGCTTCAGTGAGGAATGATAATTTATTTTAGAGCCAGTCTTTCACTCTTTTTTATATAATATATATTATTTCGGTGTTTTAACCAAAGATGGTTTGGTTCTTTCAGGATTGTTTCCGTAATAATCATTTCCTCACATCTGCAAATTATATTATGTGCAAACAATCACCCAGAGAACATTAGTCCAACAACTAGAAATCTTTATTTTATTATGGTTCATGCTTGCATTATTTGATTATATTTATGTCAGTTTATTTTAATCCATAATCTAAACCAAAGATTGAGTTTCTATGTTAGTATGAGTCAGTTCTGCAAAATCTATAAATGTGCAAGATCTTCCTGTAACCACACATACATACACACACGGATATAAATTGCAGTCAATGACATTACTTTAAAGCTAAATATATTCAATCAATCACTATTTCATCTTCTAAAAAAGGTTGGTGTTATTATATATCATGGTAACCGATTGTTAATGGTGATTTTAAGTAGAATTATGCTGGGACCTTCAGAAACGCGAGGGGTAAGCGTCTGTGACCCTTGAAGCTCTTTCGGACTCTCGGTTCTGGGGGTACAAGTGTCATATCGGACGCGCGCATTTCTGACAGTTGGACCGAGAGGATCAAAGCTAGCTCTTGTAGCAGTATCTTATCACTACAGACCACCTCTAACCAGTCAACTATGTAAAACACACCTTTACATTTTATTATAAACAAATAGTTATATATATATGACATATCTAATGATTATAATGATACGAAAATGGGTAAAATATTATTGTTAAAATATATTAGTTTTACATATCGCTTCAGAATTTGACACAAATCTCTTCCCCTGGGGACGCTCCAAGATCCCATGTGACTCTCCAAAATGTTTGGCCAGAACGTCCCGGACTCTCCTATTTTCTTCCTGTTAAAAGATCTGTATATGAACAACATTGGGTTACACGTCGGTTATTTGCATATCCGTCAGTATGGATAAATTAAGGGGAAAAGGGAATTTAGGAACATCATGATATCGTACATTATGGACCTTCTGTTCAAAGTAGGGTGTGGTTGATGAAGCACACTTTCTGTATTAACATCTACACCTGCTGCATTAATGTAAGATTAACCGGACGACTACAGGTTACAAATGTACGTCATGGTATAACCTGGGCCAGCAAGTGTTGCCATCTATCAACCATTTTTGTAAACAATTCCGACAATGGTATTAAAGGCCACCTGGTGGATGATTTTAGCACTTGAACTGGCCAATTCCCCTCAAATCAAGCTCTTGCTTCAATGAAGGTACAAGGCATAAAAAAGGTTGGGTTCTCTGGCACGTTATTCGGACATCAGTGCAGGATTAATCTTTTTTTTTGTAATGATCATTTTTATTTGTAATTTTCGGTGAATATTCCATATGACAGGCGCGGATCTAGGTTTTTTGCAGGGAGGTCATTATTATTTTGCTAAACCGTTAAAAGCACATCATAACAGAACATAATACATGTATTGTCGAAAATATATTGTTTTGTTTTCGGCTGGAACTCCAAATCGGTAAATTTCTACTGAAAATCAATTTTTTTTAAGCCGGTGGGGGTATCGAAATTGACGCGCGCGGTACCTGAGAAACTTACTTTTATTGGCCAAGTGGAGCTATATTACGCCTGTCAGGCCAAGCTAATTTAATCTAGATATAGAGCAAAGTAATAGATAGATATGCAGAACTGTATACGTTAATATAAATTGCTGTATGTAAGCTGCGGGTTTCATGATTTAATTGTCATTGATATTATATAATATTTTCTTTTAACATTTAAGTGCATTGCCTTTACGCTGCTGACAATAGATGTAAATACAAGCGTTAAATATTGACTGTAGCTAGTAAACAGTAATGTCCAGTACATTTTATTGCTTGATAGGTGAATGACAGTATTTATATTTATATTTGCGTGCTAGGGTAAAATGTTGACTAATTTCCGCATGGAGTTATTCCTGTTTTTTTAACGCCGAAAAATTTCATTTCATCCGCGGATACCATTTGTCCATATAGGTAATGCTTGAATCATTGTTGGAACCTTACTGCTGTTAATCCTCGAATCTTAGGATTTGACGATACATCTTACGGAACTACACGCGTCACTATATTTATACCGAGGATACGATACATCTTACCCTTAATATATATATATATATATATATATATATATATATATATATATACGTGTTTATATATGTGTATGTGTGTGTATATAAAGTATATAAGGCATCTTACAGTTTTTATTCCATATATATATATATATATATATATATATATATATATATATAACATTTCCAAACAATTAGACAATCCGATGGCCTGAAATATGTTTCTGGCGAATGATATTTCACAGACACACACACACACACACACACATATATATATATATATATATATATATATACCTTGCCTTACTGTGAAACTATAATAACGTTGGCTGTCACTTTTTATTTATATGAGAGAATAATATCATTATACATATATACAGTAGATTTGATAATATACCGGTAGGACTTTTATCGGTCATTCCTACTTGAAACATTTATTAATTAGGGTAAACTTAAGATTCACCTTTCTCGTATGTTATTTTTTTTAAACTACATAAAATGCGTAACCGGAGATGAAATGAACAATTTTCTTATCACGTGGTTTGTGTCAAGTAAAGGTGATTATTATAATTTGTTATGCGTCAGAACTGCTGTGTAGGCTTAATTCTTTTAGTCAGATGATCATTTTTCTGTATTAGTGCTGTGTGTAATGTGTTTGTTTTATAACTACGTCATTTTCCTATAGGAATTTTGAGAATATGTGGACACTGTGCCATTTCAACTGCAGAATATTAATTTTTATTTTGCAAATAAAATGTTGCTGAATACACACGTGTCCGACATTATATGTAGCCAATTTCACCCGTAGTGACCGTTCAACTCCATAATAAGATTTGATATCCCGTATTACCCACTTACTTTAAAAAGTTTGTTTAAAAATGGACGTAACCCCCGAGTATTTTCATACATAGTTCAGACGTAATCGATAAATTCGCCACAACCACGCACTTGCGTGTAATTTATTGTTATGAAACATTCGCAATATGTAAAAAAATATATAAAACATCATCAGCCACTATTGAGAAATCGTTTAAAGTATTTTGGAGACGAAAGAACAAATACTAGTAAGATTTGTTGTTAGAATATACGATTGCAGCCTTGTGTCAATTCCAGCCACGTTTTGTGCGCCAATAAAAACTTGTTATGTGACATTTTTCATGCAATATCTCCGTTACACCCACCTCCTTCAGGTCGGTAAAACACAAGGATTCCATTATCCGTATCTACGGTTTATCCGAAAATTGATATATAAAAAATTATAATTATTTACCGAAAATTATCTCGTTCAATCGATAAATGGATCTTATATACAATATATGAATTCGTGTTCTTTTTTCGTATGCACAGTGATGACATCGTTTTGAATTTACAGAAAACGTTAACGAAATATGGGCCGAGGCGAAACTCGGGGGGGGGGGGGGAGTTAATTTATGACAATACGGATATTCAAATAACGATCACGATAATTACCGTCATAAAAACCGGTATGATGCACTTTTCACTTTATCCGTATACCTGATTTTTTGGAATTCAGTATATACGCCCCATACTATTTTGATAGCCTAGGTACCACAGTATATATTTGATATTAATGGTAAGTCAGACATATGACGGACTTCAGGGATTTTTAACCCTATATTTAGCCCCTACAGCACTGATGCCTGAAGTGACAGGACAGTTGAGGCGTGCTTGATGAGGCAGTTCAATAGAGGCTGTCTATTGACTGGAATGAGTGAACAGGTCGCCGCCAGCTGACGTGCACCTGTAGCGCCAACCAGATCAATAACGCGTGGCGCAGCGCAAAGTTACCGAGCATTAAAATCGTTTATCAAAGATGACGAGGAATAGAAGCACTGGCTTCAGTTAAGGGTATTTTTAAAACCGCCCGAGGTTCTCACGACGTTAAGTTTAAATATTAGCTTGCAGTGGTACAGTTGACTATAATCAGAGTACTTATGTGTAACTGAATGGAACACCACTTGGCGGAATATTCAGGCTGACGGGATACAACACCCTGCAGGAACACGTGTGTACAATATGACGTTTGTATCTCTGAGTTGAGCATCTCGTGTATTCTTTGAATTAATAACACCGAACATAAAAGGGTAGCATACTGTGGATTTCTTGGGTTGTTCGTGTTCACTCAGTGATTGAAGGTAGGTAGGTTTCAGCAACATTACGGATTACAGGGGCGGATCCAGGATTTAGGAAAAGGGGGGGGGGGACAAATGAAAATCCTAAAAAAAAATGGTAATCAGGTCTGGAAATGGGGGGGGGGGGGGTCCAGGCAGCAAAATTACGTCTAAAACCCCTTAAAAAAGGTTGCTTCGGGTGAAAAAGGGGGGGGGGGGGGTCCGGACCCCCTGGACTCCCCCCCCCCCCCCCCCGGATCCGCTTCTGAAGTTCTGTGTAACCCGTACGTCTACTGTTGTATATAAACTCGGTGATAATACTTGAACATAAAATAATAACCAAAATTATAAAATTGAGCATAAACCAATTACCCCCCCCCCCCCTCTCTCTTTCACACACACGCACGTATATACACATATAGGCTTGTCTATATACGTAGGTGTGTGTTTATCACCATCTTTATTCGCGATAATTGACCAACCAGCCCTTATCTATTCATTGAACCTGACTTCAGCATGAATATTTCTTGAACTGAAACGCACAACATCTATATTACATTCCTGTCTTACCCATGCACTCGCCCCACGCATATTACATTTATGAGGTGCTGGACTTGATGTCTGCCATGATTGAACACATTATAAATGCATGATTGTGTAAACACTTTTGTTTATAAGTTTAGTATCCTGTCTGAATATAACTCTTCGTCTTTGTTCTGAACAGTACCTGGGTCTGGAAATTTTGAGAAGAAAGACCCAAGTGTACGTGTTTAAATAGATCTTATCGTGTGAAGAAATAACCAATAAAATTAGTTTTGAAAAAGGCGTAATACTTCATTACATATGCACATCCAGTCATCCCACAGTCACACAGCCATACATGCACGTGTGGCCATCTTCTACGCCTGACATGTTAACGTTTACACTTCTGTTTACATACTACTACGTCATCTTTTCTAAATTTAATTCCTTTCATATCTTTGATAGGATGAGGAAAGAGATATGCATCTGAGCATATTAAAGTACCTGGCTATTTGAGGTCATTATTCCATATTTCACGTGCATGTAACAAGCAAGGAAAGAAGCCAGTAGCTCTTATCGCCCACTTAATACCTATCATTTAGAGATAACATCGCCCTATTTATAAAACAGACAGAGAGTACGCGTACCAGCAGTCTGCATTTTGCATGCGCACCTTAAGTTATGATCAATCGCCAGTCTATTTTTACTCAGTGCTGACCCAGTTTCGCCCAATTACGTCTTTTCAGGTGTAGAGCTTGAGTAGTTCCTTTACATTTATCTCTCTTATAACATATATATCCAACCTCTGACAGGAATTAATATATTTTCAACGCTGATATAAATCAAATTCTATTCTGGTCCTGTATTTAAAGCTTTTGGATTACTTAACGAAGGACAATAGAAACATCTTTATCATACACACAAACACACACACACACATATATTGTGGCTAAAGAAAGAGGCAATGGTTATATTAAAAAGTACACATGTGAAGTATTCTAATCCATAAACAATAATTCAGCTTAGATTTATCATACGGAACAATTGATACGTTCATTCATGATATTCTTATCTTTTATTTGTTTAAAGAAAAACAGAAAAAAATTAGGTGCAAACGAAGGTCGTTGTGCTAGTCCTACTTGAAGTATATAGGTGACACAGTTTCCTTGACAGGGTATATTTAAATGAAATTTTAGAAATGCATACTTTTGAAATTAAACGTTCCCCGATCGGAATAAAATGTTGTGGCTTACTTATATCTCTACTGGATGAGTTTGCCTATAACTGCATGTGTAACAGATCATGCTAGTGTGTACTTATATATCTTAGTGTAAACTCTGATTATAATATTTGATTAATGAAAGTAGATGGTGTCATACCTTCATGGATAACATTGGTATAATATATATATCATTAATTATTTATGTATGAAAATATGAAAAAAAGTATATATAATTATTACAGAAATACTACAGAATGTTTGCGAACTCATACCAGGGCCAATTATATATGGTGTGTATAGCCTTGATATGAGGGACCGATACTCATGGGCACAAAAGTGATTTTTCTGTCTGTGACGTGAACAAAATTTCAGAATATTATTTCTTGGGTCGACTGATGAACGTCTCATATAGTGAATCTTTGTCCCCGGTGTATCAATTATACCTCTCTATAATAGTACAATAGACTATAAAAAATGGTTGTTATTCTCGATATTTGTTTAAAGAAGCACACATTTATTCTGTCAATATCAGCGTACTATAAATCGTATTTCATTCCTCTGAAAAAAAAATTGACCACAAACTTATTTTAGCATGCAGTAGTTACAAACTATATGTACATGAAGCAGCCTTTGACATTAAAATTACATTTCGCTCTTTATTTTCTTTTTAACGTCGTTAGACAATTGTTTCAATTATATATAGTAATACCGTATATACAGATATTCCAAAATATTTTTTTTTTGCAATTAAATCAACGTTTTTTACCATCATTATCAAAACTGACGGTAGTAAAAAGATCATAACATAAAAATGATTATATCGCGCTTTCATTTTTCCTTCGATGACCTATATTGTTTAATCAGATAAGACGGACGATACTTGCCATAAAAAGATTGTGAAGGCAGAACCAGACAGGCATCCTGTCAGGTCGGCACAACAGAAAAGCCATGCACAGATAATAAGGAAGGAAACTCGCAACCACATGCATATTTTTTTCTTTACTTAATGCATATTTTTGGACAGCTTTGCATTATAAAACATATCTCTTCAAGTATATATAGACCGACATATTAAGTTTAATTAATATTGAATTTTTTTTCAGAATGAAACTGGAAGAACCTGAATTGTAACCAAGCTGGGATGAGGTCACAAATATTATTTAGAAATAATTTGAAAGGCAGACCTTGTCTCATTTCAGTCACATGATGGCATCTCATTTCAATCACCTGGTGGCGGGCGGTGTCGTAACTTAAACGATTGCTTGTCCGAAATGGTTACATACTTCTGCCATTGAGTCGTGATCTCGAAAATGGAACCGTTTCAACTTGCTGTGACCGTCACTTGTGGCTGCTTCATGACCGTGGTGTTAGGCCTGTGCTTCACGCTGATTTTGTGTTTTCTCGTCCATACATCAGAAGTGGGCAACTTCGAACTCTACATAAGTCATCTGCTATTACTTCGCATGCTCTATGCGGGTTTGCTGGGGTCACTGGAGATCGCGGTGAACACAACAAACGTAGCCACTCATCCAGCGTGGTGTAACGCTTTTCAGATTATTTGGTTTACTTTACAAACAGCAGAAATCTTCCATCTTCTGTTTCTCTTAATCGGACAGGTAGTCCACCTGGCAAAGCAACCGTGGCACCGACAGCGCTCGCGCAGCGTCTGTTACCAGCTGTTACTGTCTGTGGCGGGAAGCATTGCGCTTGGACTGGTTCCCCTCTACTTTCAGAGCGAACCTTGGAAATTACCCGGTCAAAACAACGACATGTGCACATTAATCATGTCGAGTATTGTTGGATTACCTCTTGTGCTTCTTCTAGTCATATATTGCTTGGCAACCCCGCTTGTTGCCATCTTTGCTGTGATAGTCTGGTTGCAGACGAACACACTTTTACGTCACAGCAAAACAAGCGTGAAGAGGGCGGAGAACGGAACAGCCGGCCTTGCCTCGAAAGGGTTAGAGCGGGTAGAGGCCCAAAGTAAAATGAAAGAAGGCAGAGTTATCAACATCAACTTGGATGAAGAGAAGGACAGACGAGACGTGACGCAACTGGTTACCATGGTTACAATAATATGCAGTATTCTACCATTTGTGGTAAGTTCAACCAAAATGTTATTGTATGTTTCAGGTTAAAATAGGCCCTTAATGTCATTTTAAAATTAAAAGATGCAAGGACATCCAGCCATCCACCCTTTGATACCATATAAATAAAAAGAATATGCATGTGCTTGATACCAACCCTAATCCTTGAAAGATGGTAATTCATCAAAGTTTGTCACAAAACAATACGTAATGCCCAAGAACATAAACTTGCTTAAAAAGAATGCTGGTTTGATGCCAGGGACATGGAGGTACTGTCATGATTCGATACATCTCATAAAAGACTTGAATCTAAATCTTTATTGACATTATAAATTTACAGTAGTTCATATAGCTTTATGCATCATGCCTGTTCCATTTCGTGATTTTTAAGCTTGTTTAAATTTGCTGAGCACATGCCTTTAGAAAGCAAATATGTTTCAGAAAGTTTGTACAAACGGTTGGGCCAAAGAAAAAAGGTATGGTTCTCAGGCACTTTATTCAGAAACCAGTGAGGGCGGGCGATATTTTATTGTTCACCTTTTATGTAAGTTTCGATAAAAATTTCATATGATCAGGGAAAGACATGAAAATAACAGATATTTTTTGCTAATCAGGTAAAATCACTACATAACAAAGGAAATCCTATCAAAATTGTATTATTTCATCTTTTTGAAAGATGAAACTCGAAAAAGAAAGTTTTAATGCGGGTGTTAAAATTGATGCGGGCGGTGCCTGAGGACCATACCTTTTATTTATTTATTTTTTTTGGCTTAACGTTTGATAAAAATGAGATACCTCATCGACCATGAGGATCACCACATTCGGCCTTGTCTATCTACTGATGTGTGATGTGTGATAGCCTTCTCTTATCTGTTACTGAACCCATCTGTCTGTCGTCTTCGTGTTCTATTTGGATCCGCTTGTCAGTTTTTGTAAAGATAAACACGTTTGTTGTTGTTTAATCCATCTATCTTCTGTTCCGCCCAGCGGTCTGTTGTTTAATGCATGTTTTTGGTGAGGATTGTCGGATCTATTCCTTTGAATCGATTTAGAATTTTTCTACTTGTATGCAGTTGCTTCAAAGGGTGTCGCTGCATGTCCCTTGGTGTTTCCATATATATATTTAAATCAAATCTGATGTAATCGGTGAGGCATGCAGGATGTGAAGGAAAGCAAAAAAAAAAAAAAAGTTTTCTATACGTAAAACAGATACTGATTAATTTCTTCCATTTGTCATCAAATATTTGTTCGCTGTACATTTACTAGTCGATGCTCTCTTTACTTGAATGGGTTTGCTTAAAATTTACACTTATATCTGAAATATTAAAATAATGATTTGAATCTGGTTCTCCACTTCGGATCCTAATGAGCATTATGGTCCCTCCGTGTATCCCTGATTTCCCCCTCAACTTTTGTAATTAAATATCACGACAATTTAAAAGTATAATGAAAACTAGCTATATCCAGCTGTAACGGCCAAAACAGTACTGTTAACGGATTTTACTTGATTGAGTGTGAATGTATCATGTTTATTATAATTATATGTATTCGAATTTGTATCTATTAATTTCAAGTATGATTTGTGCATTTATGCAAGTGTTTATAATCTACAGAGCCTGTTAGACTTGTTCTGCCAATACTATTTCTAGTACAGCATGAGCACTGGGTAAACTGAAAGTATATTTCCAGTACATCATAAGTGCTGGGTTAATTGAAGTATGTTTCTGGTACAGCAGGACACTGCGTCATTTGAAATGTGTCAGGCTGAGATTGCTTGTAACTAGTTCTTTACGTCTTATAGTGCACTAGAAGCCAGCTAATTTAATAAATTGTAACTTACTCTCTATGTCCTAGTGGACCAGAAGCTAGCTATAGTTCCATAAATGGTGTCAATGTAGGGTATTAAAACCCTGTAAGAGAACAGTGTCAGCATTCGGTCAGAGGCGAGCTGGCAAAGAATCACCAACTGTAAGACAGATTTTGGGATACTGAGAGAATACTAAAATGGTATGTTTATGGTATTTATTATTTCTAGTTTTTCATAAATCATTAGATTTTCTATAAGGATTCACATTATGGAGTAAGTTTTTTGGTTGTGATTGATTTAGAATGAAATATCTGTTGTATAAAAATAAAATGGAAGATTACATTTACGTAATTACATGTGACTGAAAAGTAACCTGCTAATATTCTGTATAATCTGACTTTATTTGTAATTCTGTTTCTAAGCCTACATTATTCAAGTGTGTATTTTACAGTACTTTGTAATTTGCTTTTATATTCATGAGACTGTTCTATTTTGGTTGCAGTCAATCGTTTGGAAATCACCTAGAAGTGAGTTCTAGATTATACAATAAAGAACGTATTAACTCAAAGGAATTGCATTATTTATACCAGCATCAGGTCTTACATTATTGACATTTTAACTACATTTAACGATGGAGTTAAGTGGAAGAAACAGCTCAGTAAGGGACACTGGCATTTCAGGGGATATTAATCCAAGTGACAGTGTCAGCCAAATATCACACAGATCTCGGACTTCTTTAGCTACATCGGTGGCGTCAGCCAAGCTTAAAGAAGAACAGAGAAAGGCAGAGCTGTTGATTCAATCTGAAGCATTGAAGAAAAAACAAGAGCTAGAACTCGCTAAATTCAAACTTGATATGGAAGTCGAACAATTAGCTTTAGATACTAAGTTAGCAGTTTCCACAGCTAGGTCACGTGTTTTGGAGGAATTTGATAAAACTGAGCCATTACTGGATACTGAATCATGTGCTTACCAGAAAGTGAAGGCTGACTCACACATTTCAAGCGATTCTGAGGTGGTTTTCAATTTCCGTGAACCTGTATCTGGCCAACTGGAAGCAACATATGTGTCGACAACTAGTCCTACATCAGGAGCATTGGGGGACAACGTTATGCCATCTGCGGCAGAGGACTTCTCACAGGTTCAAGTGTCACCAAGTATTAACCCTTTTGTGCAAGACTTTGTGCCATCTTCAAGCAGCAGAGTTCATGGAGGTCATAAAGACAGTAGTGATTGTGTTTTTATGTCAGGTAGTGTGAATCAAACTAAGGATGATTATGGGATTCATCACAATATATCAGATGCTGATTATGTAAGTAGTCCTTTGAACTCTGTTCCTATTTCTGGTAGAGGTGTCAGATTTAATTATACAGATAATGTTGATGGTTCACAGGTAACTGATGAAAAAAAAAGTTTGTTTACTGATAGGTCACCTTGTCCGACAAATGCAATTGGTAGCCCAGCTATCATAAGCACCCCTGTACATCAAGCAGTTCTTGATGGTAATGGTCAGGCTAATTTGTGGTCAATTGTGTCTCAGTTGAGAAAGCCAGCAGCAGATATTAAGAAGTTCAGTGGTGATCCACTAGAATACAAAAAATTCATGAGGCAATTTACTTCCAAAATACTGGCATATACAGACAGTGCTGATGAGAAAATTAGCTATCTTGAACAGTTTACTGAAAGGGAAGCTCAGAGAATAGTTAGTGGGTTTAACTATTTAAATGCAGAGCAGGCATATGAAGCTGCTCTCAGGGAGCTTCAAGATTGCTATGGAAACAATGAAGTTATAGCGAATGCCTTTATTAAAAGGGCTTTTAATTGGCCAAATATTAAGGCAGACAGTTCAAAATCCTTGGATGACTTTTCAATATTTCTCACTGAATGTGAAAGTGCAATTTGTAGTATTGAGGCAGCCAAAGTCTTAGAGTACCCAGAAAATATAAAGAAACTGGAAAGTAAATTACCTGCTTACATGCATGATAGGTGGAGAAATGTAGTTTACAGGGAACGGGAACAATGTGGGTCAGTTAAATTCCATCATTTAGTGGTATTTTCCAAACAAGAAGCCAAGAAATTGAGTGACCCAACTTTTGGTCGAGATGCTCTAACAGACCTGAAATATGTGCATTCTAGTTTCGGAAAGAGTTCCAAATCAGTGTCAGCAGTAAGGCCAAAAAGTAGCTATGCTATAAAAGCAACAACAAAGATAAATAAGCAGGAACTTGAGACTAGCAGGAAAAAGGGTCCAGGTAGCACAATGGTTACATGTGGTCAACATGTATTTAAAAGTGGAGTGTTCAAACCCTGCATTTATTGCAATGTGGCCACACATGCCTTGCAAGAATGTGAGAAATTTTCTGAAAAAACACATCAAGAAAAAACTGACTTCTTAAAGTCAGAAGGCCTTTGTTTTGGTTGTCTTAAATCTGGGCATCAGAAAAGGTTCTGTCGTTACAAGGCATCATGCCAAAAGTGCGGAGGCCGACAATATTACATTTTGATGCTTCAGATCAGTCGGAGAAGGTAAACAATCTCCCAAATGCACAAAATGTTGACCTTGACAAAGACATAGCAAATGTTAGTTCAGCTGCCAATCATGCTAGTGATATGGGAGCCGGTGACGCAACAATGCCCATCATTCCTGTTAAGGTGAGGCTTAAGAACTTCTCAGAGATGGTTGATACTTATGCCTTTCTTGACCCGGGCAGTTACGTTTCGTTTTGCACCGAGGAGCTAATGTATCAACTTAAAGCACCTGGCAAGTGCATGAAAATTACCATTGACACCATGGGGTCACCTCACACACTAAACACCTGTTCTGTGAGAGGTTTAGAGGTTGGAGATTTCCAGGGACAAAATTTTGTAGATCTGCCTTATGTGTACTCAAAACAGACAATGCCTGTGTCAAAGACACACATACCTACCAATGAGGACATACATAAATGGCCACACCTAGAAAATATCTCCTTACCACAGGTGGAGGCAAGTATTGGGCTTCTTATAGGGAATAATGTGCCAGATGCTTACAGTCCTTTGCAAGTAATTACTGGACCCAGTGGCAGTCCACATGCTGCTAAAACCAAGCTAGGTTGGATAGTGTGGAACGTGATTCGTGCCACAGGTTAAATTCCTTCGTCTGTGAACAGGGCGGATACCATGGCCGTTGAGTATGTGGAAGATCTTAAACAATTAGATTATAAGGTTCGACAGTCTTTTAATTTTGATTTTCCTGAGAAGCTGTTGATGAAGTTATGCAACCATCACAAGAAGATAGGAACTTCTTGGAAAAGGTAACACAGTCCATGAAATTGGAGGACGGTTGTTATCAGGTATCACTTCCATTTAAACAGGCTCAGCCGCCAAAGATGCCAAACAATGAGAAGCAAGCACTTCAGCGTTTAAGTTACCTTGCGCGAAAGATGGGTAAGAACTCAAAATTTAAACAAGATTACCTAGAGTTTATGTCTAAACTGTTTGAGAAGGGGTTTGCTGAGGAAGTGCCTGAAAATGAGGTTGTCAAGGATGGTGAGGTGTGGTATATACCACATCATAGGGTGTACCACCCCAAGAAACCAGATAAGATACGTGTAGTTTTTGACTGTGCAGCTAAGTATGATGGTGTATCCCTGAACAGTCAATTGCTATCAGGGCCAGATTTGACCAATAGCTTGTTAGGTGTCCTGATGAGGTTCAGACAAGAAAATGTCGCCGTAATGGGAGACATCGAGGCTATGTATTATCAAGTCTCTGTCCCTGAGTCAGAACGTAATTATTTACGTTTCTTTTGGTGGAAATCTGATGATTTGACAGCCAAACCCGTACCTTGCAGAATGAAGGTGCATCTGTTCGGGGCTGTTTCATCCCCAAGTATTGCTAATATGGCACTTCAACAAACTGCCCATGACAATAGCCACAGTTTTGACCAAGGAACTACTAATACAGTGTTCATAAACTTTTATGTTGACGATTGTCTCAGGTCTGTTGATTCAGAAGAAAAGGCAGCTGCAGTTGTTAAAGAGGTGAGTTCATTGTGTCAGAAGGGTGGTTTTAGACTAAGCAAATGGGTTAGTAATAGTCGGAACGTTATGGCTACAATTCCAGTTACAGAACGTGCTAAGGGGATGAAATCACTTGATTTGACCCAGGATAATTTACCATGTGAGAGGGCACTGGGTGTTTATTGGACTGTAGAATCTGATGAGTTAGGGTTCATAATTCAGTTTCGTAATCAGCCGCCCACAAGGAGGGGTATTTTGTCAATAGTCAGTTCTGTATATGACCCACTCGGATTTGCAGCTACTTTTGTTCTCAAGGGTAAGATTATTCTGCAAGATTTGTGCAAACTAGGTATGGGCTGGGATGAAGAGATTACAGGGGTAAATTTACAGAAATGGCATCAATGGTTGACTGACTTGCCTAAATTGGAGTCACTGGTAATTAAAAGATGCTATAAACCTGAAAACTTTGGGCGTGTTGTCTTATGTGAAATTCATAATTTTTCTGATGCCAGTGATGTCGGGTATGGCGCCGTCACTTACGTCCGTCTCCAAAATGAAAATGGTAAGGTCCATTGCAGTTTTGTAATGGGAAAAGCGCGAGTGGCGCCCCTGAAACGAACTACAATTCCTCGCATGGAATTAACCGCCGCTATGGTTGCGGTTAAATTGAACCAGTTTATTACTAGAGAGCTGGAGTATTAAGTGTCAGATACACTGTTTTGGACTGACAGCATGTCGGTTATTAGATATATACAGAATGAAACCACAAGGTCTCACACATTTGTGGCAAATTGCATTGCTCATATTAAAGAAATGTCAGATGTTTGTCAATGGAGGTATGTGGATACTAGGGCCAACCCAGCAGATGATGCCTCAAGGGGATTGTCCATACAGAAATTCTTAGATGGCTTTCAGGACCGGAATTTCTATGGCAATCAAAGGCTGAGCGGCCACAACCACAGTTGTCAGTGGTTCTGTCTAATGATGACCCAGAGGTCAAAGGCAATGCAAATGCTTCACTTGTCTCGTCTCTGGTTGATACTTCCAAGTCAGCTACCGATAGGCTTTTGAATTATTTTTCAGACTGGATGAAACTAAAGAAAGCTGTTTGTTTGTTCCAGCTTTGGTTTCAAAACTTGAAAAAGCTGACAGAGAGACGCAAGGAAATTAGGGATCGTTTGATGGGTGAAGGGTTGGTTGATCACTCTTGTAAACTTCAAGAAGATAAAGAAATCACAGAGTACAAACAAAAGGAAAAATCATTGTCTAAAGAATGGTCAAAGTCTATATTATTTTACACGGAAAGTTTGAAGAAAGCAGAATTAGCTGTGATTCGCTATGTGTAGTGTGTAGAGTTTTCTGAGGAGATTAAATGTTTGAAGTCACAGAAAATTAAGAGATCTAGTTCAATTTTCAAATTGGACCAAAAAGTAAATTCAGAAGATGGCCTGTTGCGTGTAGGTGGTCGTTTGGAGAGATCAAGTTTTCCACTTGAAACCAAGCATCAGATTATTTTACCCAAGAATTCTCATATTACGACTTTGATTCTGAGATATGTGCATGCTTCAGTGGGGCATTTAGGAAAAAATGCAATGTTAACTGCACTTAGACAGAAGTTCTGGATTCCAGGTGCAGCTCACAAAATCAAATCTCTGATAGCTAAATGTGTTACATGCAGGAAGTATCATGCTCTTAGAGGTCAGCAGAAGATGGCTGATTTACCACCAGAAAGACTTATTTCTGGAGAGCCGGCCTTTCAAGGGTAGGTATGGATTATTTTGGTCCTTTTGAAGTAAAACGAGGGCGTTCTTCAATCAAAAGATATGGTGTCATCTTCACATGTCTAGCCATAAGAGCAGTGCATTTAGAGGTAGCCCCTTCACTCGATACGGATGCTTGTATTAATGCAATAAGAAGACTTATTGCTAGAAGGGGACAGGTACGCTTCATCAGATCCGATAATGGAACTAATCTGGAGGGAGCTAAGAAAGAGATATCAGGTGAACTCTGTAAATTGAATCAAAGCAAGATTGCAAACAAATTACTGCAGGTGGGTGTAGACTGGCAATTTAACCAACCCGGTGCCTCCCACTTTGTTGGTGTTTGGGAGCGAATGATTAGAACAGTGCGAAAAGTACTGCAGGCGCTCCTTGCACAGCAGCACATTTGTCTGAATGATGATGCATTGCAAACCTTGTTTTGTGAAGTAGAAGCCATCGTAAATGGAAGACCACTTACAGATGTTCCTTCTAGTCCGTTTGACTTAGAACCATTAACCCAAATCACTTGTTGTTTCAAGGTTCTGGGCAAAAGTTTCCTCCAGGAATATTTGATCAGAAAGATAATTATGCTAAACGCAAGTGGCGACAAGTACAATATCTTGCAGACATTTTTTGGAAGAGATGGTCAAGGGAATATTTGACCAGTTTACAAGTGAGACAAAAATGGCAAGTACCCGTTAAAAACATCTCTGTAAATGATGTTGTCTTGATAATTGATAACACCCCAAGAAATATTTGGCAGTTGGGTAGGGTGGTTGAAACTGTGAAGGACAGGAAAGGTCTTGTAAGGTCAGCAAAGGTCAAGACGAAGTCAACAATGCTGCATCGGCCTATCAGCAAGTTATGTTTGATTTTGGAGGCTGATGATTAGACATGTATACTGATAATAAATTGTTTCGGGTTTTTCATCAGAGATACATTTGATCTATTTTTATGTTAACTGTATTCACAAATATCCTTGGTTACAAGTTGGCCTGTTGATATATTTTAGTAATAATTGCATATCAGGATACGCATTTAGGGTGCCGGTATGTAACGGCCAAAACAGTACTGTTAACAGATTTTACTTGATTGAGTGTGAATGTATCATGTTTATTATAATTATATGTATTCATATTTGTATCTATTAATTTCAAGTATGATTTGTGCATTTATGCAAGTGTTTATAATCTACAGAGCCTGTTAGACTTGTTCTGCCAATACTATTTCTAGTACAGCATGAGCACTGGGTAAACTGAAAGTATATTTCCAGTACATCATAAGTGCTGGGTTAATTGAAGTATGTTTCTGGTACAGCAGGACACTGCGTCATTTGAAATGTGTCAGGCTGAGATTGCTTGTAACTAGTTCTTTACGTCTTATAGTGCACTAGAAGCCAGCTAATTTAATAAATTGTAACTTACTCTCTATGTCCTAGTGGACCAGAAGCTAGCTATAGTTCCATAAATGGTGTCAATGTAGGGTATTAAAACCCTGTAAGAGAACAGTGTCAGCATTCGGTCAGAGGCGAGCTGGCAAAGAATCACCAACTGTAAGACAGATTTTGGGATGCTGAGAGAATACTAAAATGGTATGTTTATGGTATTTATTATTTCTAGTTTTTCATAAATCATTAGATTTTCTATAAGGATTTACATTATGGAGTAAGTTTTTTGGTTGTGATTGATTTAGAATGAAATATCTGTTGTATAAAAATAAAATGGAAGATTACATTTACGTAATTACATGTGACTGAAAAGTAACCTGCTAATATTCTGTATAATCTGACTTTATTTGTAATTCTGTTTCTAAGCCTACATAATTCTAGTGTGTATTCACAGTACTTTGTAATTTGGTTTTATATTCACGAGACTGTTCTATTTTGGTTGCAGTCAATCGTTTGGAAATCACCTAGAAGTGAGTTCTAGATTAGACAATAAAGAACGTATTAACTCCAAAGGAATTGCATTATTTATACCAGCATCAGGTCTTACATCAGCCATATGCGGTCATGATTACCTGAACTGTCCAGAAACGCAAACAGAATAATGATTTTGACATCCTCTTTTCAATGGGGAGCAACGGTGAAAAGGCCGAATTTTATCGATTATTATTTCAAATATTCAAATATTCCAAGCTTTTACAATATTCACATACATGAACAAATGAACACACGCATATATATATATATATATATATATATATATATATATATATATGATGAAATGGGATCAATATCAAAGAGCAGCACATGAACAGACGCATACCGGATCACAATTGTTGCACCTAGTAGTCTACGTTGCACCTGCTGTTGATCGATAAAACAAACAGCACACTCACCTACACAGTATGTACGTACACGATATACAGCACGGCTGTCCTGTATGCGGAGTGTGTAGATACAGGACAGCACCATTATTTCCGATACAGTCTCCTCAGATTTAAAGACAGTCACTACAGTCACTCTGTTAATAGTCGTCTCCCTGTCACAGGCGCCTCTCAGTTACATACACTTGAGGAGGAGCCACGAACTACAAACTTGGAGGTCCATGACATCTCCTGTCCAGGCACTACTCTATCATACATTATTAATTAAAAAACCCAGGTCCAGCTCCCGTCCGGAAGTTTTAGGTTCCCTTCTATTGTTATTTTATATTTTTCGTCATGGTTTAATTTTTTATAAATATAAGTATAAATATATAACTTCCAAATACAGAAAACCCGACGCAGTGAGAACGCGGTAACCTGAAATTAGGATCGAAGCAATGGTACATTTATTTTGACCTAGGTATTGTTTTTGTCTTGTCACAGATGAAATGGCAAGATTAGAAAAAAAAAATCTTCGTTTAATTTCAGTTTATCCTTGCCGTAATGGAGTATTCGACGTGGCCGGTGATGCAAGCTCACGTGACGTTGCTAGGATGTGGCCTGCTGGAGGGTGTTCTTCTGCCAATAGGACTGCTTACCATGAGCGCCACCTATCGGTCTCGGGCCAAAACGTTTGTATGCAGATGCTGTGGAATCAAGGAAAGACAGATAACGTTACACGGAGGTATCTTAATTTAGTTTTGTGTAGGTTTTGCCAATGAAACTTCATTCGAAAATGTTTATGAACGTTAGAGCTTAAACTATTCAAAGTAAACCCAAATAATGTTAGAGCACACGAAACTATCAATAATCGGTTTTAATAATTTATCTATAAGTGAGCGTGATAATGTTATTGAATATGCTTTCTTGTACAGGTTACCATGGAAAAGGAGAATTCCAGGACAAGACAGCAGGGGGCGGAGAATTTTCAAACGCAAACCTGCAGATATTCTTGTCATCGCGAACTCTTGAAGACGAGGGTGTTGACTTACGAGAAACTTCACCAAACGATCGTGACACTTCCGGTGTACCAGGCTGCAGCTCTCGTGGGTCACATGATAGAGACCCGCCAAACGATTATTCAAAAGAGACGACCAAAATGACCCAATGTGATACAGGATCTTTCGAGAAGAGTTCCCGTATAAAGCGGAATGCTTCGAGTTTGAGGTCTGTGTCTGAGAAAACGACTGCGGAAGGAAAAGTGGCGCGCTCAACATCAACTGTAACCAGACGAGAATGGAAACGACAGATGATGGAAAAACACCTGCAAGGTGGCGGCACTGGTCTCAAAACGTCACCTAATAATCGGAGATGCAGGTTAACGAGTGTTCAGAGCAGCTCTTTTGAAAGCGAACACACTGAGCTCGAAGTTAGAATTGAATCGGAGAATCCCTTGGAATCAGAACGCACTTCAATAGAAAGTGGTTCAGCCCAAGGTAATTATAATGAGGAAGACATTTTGAATGTTCTAAATGAAGACCAAACAACTGCTGAATCAGCAGAATCTACAGGAGACTCCGATTCTGTAAAATCACATAAGAAGGAAGACAAACTTGCACTTACAGCAGTCAATCCGGTTACCACTGTCAAAGCTCGGGATGTATCGAGACATCAGTCATTTGCTCAGGCCGAAAGTCGCGTAGTCCAGGTCAACATGGTAAAACGTCACCAATCGCTTCTCGCAAAGCAAGATATGGAGAAAGTGAAACGGAACACATCTTTCAGTAAACTGTATAGTAAACTTAAAAGGAATATAAGCAAAGTGTCAATACTTAGAAGGAAGTCGTGCACGGAACAAATTGGGCCGACAGATGGCGCTGCTAGCACTAATCCCTTTTTAACTCATTCGCTCTCAATGCCTTGTGGAGATGTGTCCACCAGCGCTACCAATCCTTTTTACACGAGTACTTCTCTGGATACTGGGCTTGTCAATCCCTTCACTAATCCCTTTTTCTCCATGAGTCAGGAGGATGAATATATATCGAATGAGTATAACCCGTCATTGTTTAGTGATCGGGTAGTTTCATATGAGCCAAATCCATACTTTACTGACGCCGGCGGCATGATGTCTGGCCCGGGGGCGTTTCAAACAAATCCGTTCTTGTATGGCGATACAGTTGATAACGTTAGTATGGTAAGTGATCGGTCATATATGATGGAGCAATTGGGTATGATTTCGGGTGGGTCGCCAGCCTGGGATTATGATGTAGTTGAGGAGAAAAAAGAAACCATTAAACCAGACGGTGAGGTTACCGTGGTAACCACTATTAGAAGGACAGCTAAGAACCCGTTCATGTTTGATATGCCGTCAAATTCAGCCTTCAATGCAAACGTGGACGAAACTGCAGATATTTCCACACAAAAGCTGCGTAATAGTGGTCCATCACGCATGTCAGGCAGAATAAAGCAAAGATGGCAAAGAGCAGCCAAGGCGCTCCATCTAGCGCAGCTCTCAAGAACTAAATATGGGAATCCATCGCTTCAGCCGGGCGGTGTGTTTACTAACTCTACAGATAGAGGGCAGCCTATGTCTGAAGCGCCCAATTGACATCTGCTTGATTTTCCATTAACTTACTTTTTCTATTGAAAACACTGTGCTGATTTCCAGCGAATTTGGATTTATCTTTTTGCCATATTGGGAAGAAGTACATGTATGTTAAAACAGGCGAGAAAGCTTATCATTAGCATAGTTTACAATCAAATATTTTACGGGAATTTTTATATTATTATTGTTTCTATAATACTTGAGTATTATTTCTGTATGATAATGCTATTTCTATAAAGTTTAACGCTCAGTATAATAATGATGTAAGAGATAATGTGCCTGTCTGGCAATACTTTAATGCCTAGTATATAAAACATATAACCAAAACTGAAACTTTTGTAGTAAATATCCAATATATCCATAAAACTGGATAGAACTTTTCATGACCAATTATCCTTTCTTGTTCCAACATACCTCACCAGTCCCATTCCACTAGACCATCTAAATAGTTAAACTTTATTTAAAATAGAAGAGAGTCACATTGAAATGAGATTTATGAAGCCGGGGAAGGGGGACAACTCATTACTTAAAACAAGTTTTGTTAATACAGTGTCTATTAAAGTCGAACCGACTTCCAGATAGAAACATAGGAGTTATTGTAATAGTTTTAAGGAATTAGATAAGAACTGTTTCTTCGAATTGTATTCTTCTTATCAACCTAATGTGTATGTGGGGTATAACAGGCTGTATCCCCCTGGTGGAAAAGGCCCTCACAAAATACTTCCGTCCTCGGCCAAATCGAGCCTCTTGTCCTTTCTCCACTCACAATATTGTACGTATCTGATGTTTGGGAATCGTGGGTAAAAAAAATCATCTCCCACAAAGCACTATTGGCGGAGGGGTAAATTTAATGAAATTATTCGATACAGGCTTTTTAATATGTAAGATGAACATTTTATTATTATTATTAGGCGCAATACACGTGATGAGGACCTAATGAAGAAAGTGACCTTTAACAATCATAGACCAGAGAGAGCGGGTGTGTCATGTTTAAAATCTGGGCTGGATGCAAAATGCAATACCACGCTCTCATTACAATTCTTTGCTCTGTGCGCGCTCTGGTGTTCGAACCCAGAGAATCTTGATTTTGAAAGCAGCGGTTACACCAAAGGAATCTGGGACGAATGCCGTGTATAATCGCTGTTTGAGGAGCGTATACCCTCACCCAGGTTCTGCAGGCTTTATTGGGAGACTGTTCCCGACTGTTTCAATCACAACGAGTGCGCCTTCGGGGGTACTGTACATATATAAAGCCTGACTGACGGCAGGATAATAACGTATTTCCGTGCTGTCACAAAGTCCGGAACCGGAATTTAATTCTGCAGATGTACATTGTATCTAGTTAATCATCCTTTAAAAAAGGAGGTGGTCACCTGCACCATGAAGGGTTGGATTTTCCCAGCAGTTCCACGTCTCTAACTACACTGGAAGAGGTATGCTTTGAATAGACCTCTGACGGATGTGTGGTCTGTCCCGGCTTCACTTTGCAAAAGGCGAGCGGAATTTTAGTCCGGGCCGCTAGATGACGCTTCTTGCCAGATGCAAACACTCCTCATGGCACCTCATAGACAAAAAGTACAACGGACTCATATAATACTGACTTTATTTGATCTGATTTCATCTTAATCATATACATACTCATTTATACATATTCACAAAAGAAGAGAAAGTATGACACTGAGAATTATCACGTGGTCAGAAATACTGAATTACTGATTTTAACAAGTGAAATTTAATTGATGTAATCACAACATTAATAATTAATGTACATTTATAAAATATATTTCTCCTTTTAAACTATACCTCTTATTTACAATCACCACCTGTCGCTTGATCAACAAATCAATATTTACAAAAATATAAAAATATAGTGTAGTCGTCACATGAAAGATATTTCAGTCATGCTTTTGCGTTAAAAAAAGTATATATACAAGTTGCTGGTACTTTAAGCGACTAGTGTTTGTGATAGAAAATAAAAAAATTAGCTTGGGCAATATCTCAAACACGTATTATATATTCATTTATTTTTTTCTTTGTCCCCTTTTGACATTATTCTTAGGTTCTCTTATGCTCTTGGCACAGCATGGTAGGTACACCCGTGTATTATAAACATGTCTTGCTCGAAACGGAACCGGCATTAACTGTTTGACAGATGGCTAGTTCGATTTCCAAGTCCACTTTAGGTGCGAGGGAATGTGAATGATAAGACCCAGTCCCAACCCTCTAAATCTTATTCTTTGGATGTGACTTCATTGAAGTGACTTCACTATTTTGGTGTGACTTCATTGAAGTGACTTCACTATTTAGACATATGTTCAGAGACATGTTCTAGTTTATATGGTAACGATTATGACATCACAACTGTAGCCTTGAAGTTAAACATCGATATGTAACATTTTGTAACAGACCCCTGGTATGATGACGTGTGTATTAATGTAATACAGTTATGCATGATAATTGCAAACATAAACTTAAAGCACAGTACACATAGAAGACTTTTGTTTCTTTCCTTTCATGGCAATAAACGTGGCAGTGGGAGTGTTGTCTGACGTCTTGTACTCTCCGAAGCCCAAATGTTTCACATCGGTAAATTTCGCTTTCTTTAACATGTCCAAGATTTTGTCAACACTGACAGCGCCGGCCACACAATCACACCACGAACCTTTCACTTCCTGTGACGTCACAGAAGGGTCTTTCATGACCACATCAGCAAGCAGCAGGGCACCGCCCTTCTTTAATGCGGTGTATGCGTTTTTGAAGGCGCAGGGTTTCCTGACCGAAAGGTTAATAGTGCCGTTGACTACGATGAAATCTGCGCTGTTTGGTTTGACGGCAGCGGGCAGCTCTGGCATGTCAAAGATACCCAGGTGGGCAGAAGCAACCGCGGAGAGTTCACATTTTGCGAGGTTTTCACTGGCCTTTTTTACCATTTGGCGGTTCATGTCGATGCCAATGACTTTTCCCTTTGAGCCTACAAGTTTACCTGCCACGCATAGATCGGCTCCAGCCCCACAACCAAATTCCACGACCGTCGCATCTTTAAAATCATCTTTCTTCTCAACTATGTCGAAGACGTTAGCGCACTGACACGCTGATGCCCAAACCTCGTCTGGGAGGTCATCTACGTTATATCCCAATTTCTTCGCGTTGTCTTTCCCAAAGGGGAGGGGGTTGATTTTCCCGAACCCGTCCGCTGGCGCCTTGGCAAGTCGTGAATACTGCTCCACAGTTTCCCGAATTACTGCTACCAACTGGAGGGTGAGGCTGCACTCTTTCCAAATACTACAATCTTTTGCCTTCAGAGCCTCGTGGAACTTTTCCCGCGTGAGGCTCTCTGGGTCTGCATGAGCGAATATTTTCTTAATATCGGCTTCCTTGAGTTGCGGGCGAAGCACTTTCATGATGTGTGTGAACTCGTCTAAGTTAATTTCCCCGTCGTTGTTGTGGTCTATCATCTGGAAGATGCTCATACTCAACTCCTTGTTCAACATGTCCTCTTTAGAAGCCATGAACTCTAGGAACTCCTCTTTGGACACAGTTTCGGATAGATCTGAATCTATTGTGGCCATGATAGCCGACATGTCTTCTTCCGATAGGTGTTCAAACCCGAAGGAGTTGATCATGTTTTGTAGTTCACCTCGCTCAATGGCGCCACTGCCATCTTTGTCGAACTTCTTGAAAACTTTCTCAAAGTCTTCCTTCTGTTCAGGAGTGAGCTTGGACGCCTTGGTGGCCATGCTGTAAATGAAAGAAAACAATTATTCGCATTTGCTATCATAAATAATAATTAACAGATGTGGCTTGTTCATGTTATTATGAATACAGTTTCCAATTCGCGTTACAAATAATCGGTTTCATATACTCATGATTTTAAAAATATAGATTGGTTTGTGTGACAAGCACATTCATAATTTTATACAAAGTAGATATAGTATTCGATATAATTGGTTTGAATCTATTCGGCTAAAATATGAGCTCTGATGTTAAAAATCAATTGTTAATTTAAGAAAATGAAACTGAAATCAATATTGCTGGGGAAACAGTTTGCAATCAGGTGTTCCTTATATGTAAAAAAGGTGGCGATTTTGAACCGGGTTACCTGCAATTAATTATTTTTGGACATACCGGTAATAATAGTACCTTTGCCAGAGGTTGGAAGGGGTTTATCTTTTTATTGACCTTCAGGGATAACATGCGTCATAATAGGTGTGACAGCAATAGCTAGCGTTGCCGCGCTGTAAAAGAAAAGGTTCAAGGTGCTCAATGGAAATGTTTGAAGGGACACCTGGCGTCACAACAGTGAAATACCAAGCGTAAATATTGACCTATACGGACAAATGTACTTCTTTGATAAGAGGCATCATGACTGAAAAGGGACATTTATAGCGTCGGTCCTGGCTGTGAGGTAACTTGCACAGATATTGTTTGTGACAGAGTCGTACTCTATCATGTACCGGTATTGACACTGGTGTTAAGGGATTATTCTGCCATGTAGGGGAGCTTACTTTCCGTGTGAAACATATTGGAACAAATGCTGCTCAAACACCCAAGGGTTTCGATTAAACCTTGTGCCCTACTGGCGTTTTCGCACAATCACCGCTTGTATTGACAACCTGCATTATACCCACAACGACCTAAGAGATTGTCACTTCATATAACAACCAGAACAGGATAATTTATGTGGCCATGAGCAAGGTAAATATGGACGAGATTCAAACGTTAACAAAATTATAAATTACACCACAAGAGCACAAAACGAAGGTCGTTGACCCATCCAAAACCATGGAAACTCGCGTCAGTTTGCACTGCCTTGGCAGACTCCATTATGTTTGAGGGTCCAAAGTGCAATATAAACTTTAAACTACAACAAGAACATCGCCGATAAAGATAAGGTAGGTGTGTCAGGTATTCATCAACTGATGTATGATAAGATAACGGACTCAAACACTCAATGTCGATCGCCGCCGGCAGTTGTCAGTAGTGTAGTTGGAAAGGTCTATTGGATCTAATACCACCACAGCTATTAGCTGTCATAATCATATCGTCAATATATAGCATTCTCATTCTGTTATCGACCTTACTAACAGGTTGATGGCAAATAGTATGCACGTTGTCATTACCACCAGCTACGTTTCATCGATTTGTACACTTTCTATGTAACATACTAATTGATGACGCTAACTTGGAGACACACTTTGAGATTTATATAATATTTGAAAAAACTGCTGACATATATAAAGACATGGAATGCATACAGCCCTTAAAAAGGTAACTACAGTAACCGTTCATATCAATTGCAGGTGATCGGCTATTCTAATATAAAAAAGGCGATTCATCTGAACTCCACATGCATAATATACTGACAGTATCGATAGCATTCCAAGAAAGAACTATAATCTACTTAAAACATATGATTTACTTTTGATTTTTGTATTTCGATACTTAAATCTTAAAAATGTATCTTAAGGAATTACATTACAACTATGGAATTCTCACTTTATTCATCAAACAAACTAAAACACAATACCCAATGCAAATGCTCTTGAGGCAGATTTTTTTCTTCATAATTTTTAATTATATTGTGTTGAAGAAAATTTCTTTAGCTGGTTCTCATCAACGGATGTCTTGTGTGATGCTTTATTAATGATTGCTGTGTTGTTCTGGGCGTATTATTTGACTTATGGGAAAGTAACAAATGCAGTGCTCATTCGAGGGTGAAGGCCAAGCTCAAGAAATGTAACGGAAAAGATTCCGTGAAAGAAAAAAGGCCGTTTATGTGGACTATATAGCGGCTTCTCACGCCAATTCCGTCTCGCCCTCCTTTACAGGAGAGCGTATTCTAGCAGCCGATAAAAATATGTGTATACAAACAGTTCGTTGCTACGCGCAAAGGTTTCGCGCCATTTTGCATGACGTCATTGTGACATGTTGCACGTATCGAGGTTACTCTTAGCACGCAAGAGAAATCCAAGTCAGCGCACCTCTGTCTGTCTGTGTCCTTCTGTCTGTTTGTCTGTCTGTGTGTGTCTCTCTCACACACACACAAACCTACTCCCTCACACCAACACGCACACACATGTAATTTTAGTCGATATCATTTACACAGATTGTATGTGTTCAGGGGAAATGTGGATTAGCTTTTATCTCACTTACGTCGATAAATTTACTTATTTGATACTATTAAATCGTGGATTTATTTAGATATGTCTTTTTCTTTCCCTGTGGCTCTATAACTTAAAATCACGTTTGTCCAAACGTTTTTATAACTATGCAGGAATGTTTGTTCTTTCTTGTTTGTAAATAATATATGTGTTTGCAGTTGTATTTATGTATAATGTATATCTGTTTTACCCACTTTCCTTTCATACTACTAGTAAATACCATCATTTAATATTTAGACCATGCACTTTATAAAAAATGAAAACAACCCTGCGGATTGAGTTATCCAACAATATTATCGTGAAGGTTGAGGGTATTCAAAGTAAAAGGTGTACTTACATAAGTAAAATATATCAAAATGCCTGAAAGAAATACCAGTTGGTTGTTTCTTCACGATGGGTTTGGTATCCTGGACACTGAATTAGTCTATTTTATTCTATAATAAAAGGTTCTGCCCCAGTGACACCGCGGGCCACAAGTTTTACCTTTATACAGATCTCATTAAGGGCCTGTATAGTGCCGACACCAGCCTTTGTGGTCTAAATGGTATCATTTTGATTGCCACTTGTGTTGTACTACAGGAGTTCTGACCAAGGGTGTGGGTGGACGAGAACGGCACTTCACAGAGAGATACTGGACAAATGAGGACGCTTTCGAGCTGTATTTTCATTGTACCACGGACTATGTAGTGTAAGGTGACCCCAAAACCCGGGTCATTCCATTGCCTTATGGTGTGTCTTACCTGTGTGACTGGTAACTGCCGTATATACATCTGAATAAAAGGTAACTGCCATAAATACCTGTTAGTGCTTCTATATATACTTGTGTAGTATACGTGGTCAGTCAGGTCCAAACAAGTCCATAAACGAGTTATAAAGCTGACCCTTTATCTTTAACCCTATGCCCTTTAACATGGTTACAGCTTTATAAGAAACAATACTACCCTGGCCCTAATGTTCCAATTATAAGTAATAAAGCAAATCATACCCTGATTTATGAAAAAAAATATCATCAATGACGAAGTTATCTGTGAATTAAATACATTGATCTTATTGTTCATGTGTAAGTAAATTGGTCTTGAAAAATGTATTCTGTGATTAAACATGAAGTTTTCAAACCACAGGGAGTTGTGGTTGTATGGGCATAAATTTAGACGACTTAAGACCGACCACTGGCGATAAATATGGCCATGCATTTGAATAAGCTTCAGATAACATTTAACATTTTGATAACCATTAGAGTTGATTTCCTCTGTAAAGCGAGTCGAGTTTAAATTGTGAAGTCATAGACGGATTCATTCCCGTCCGAATTTAACCGTCTAAATGATAATTGTGTCTTTTTTCTAAGACTTCTGCGTTTAAATAAGGGGTTGAGGATCATTCAGAAATTTTACAATGCCTATAGTCACAGGGGTAGCCAAGATTTCACCTTTTAATCGTAACTATAGTTTGTGGTTTATGTTTAAACTTGCATCATTAAACTTGCATATATTACTAAGCTAATTTCTTCTTAATCAAACATTTCTTTCAAATTATTTGTAATATTTAGACAATATACTTATAATAATTATATATGGTGGAACTTCAGGCGGCGATCCAGGGAGGGGTCGACGCGTGTCATGCATAAAAATCGTCTGAAAAAGGTCGTTGGTTGAGAGGCGGGGGGGGGGGGGGGTGTTGCAAGTGCTTCACATTATTTTTTTTCACAGTAACAGTCATAATATCTCTAGTTTATGGGCGCCGAGTGCACCTGAAGTACTGGAGAATCAGGGCTAATGATAATTATCTTATGTGGAATGCGGCTTATCCCAATTCATGATAGCTCCCTAGGTGCTCCGATCACAGTTCCAACTAGGGATGAAATATGCGTCGGTTACCAAGTCGACGGGGAAGGTTAAATTGAGGTCATATGTGAAAGGTTAAATGTCAGCCATGAACGTTAACACTGCAGTCATGTACATAGATCACCTGTAAATTTAGGAGACCGGTTATCATTAAGTGAACGTGATATAGAGTATAGAGATTGATGCCTTACTAGTATATAATAACATTAACAAATTACAATCCCCTGCATGTTTACCGGTACACGTGACCTTAAGCAGACGATTGTTGTCTCCGCCAGGTGATCGCTCCGGGCGTGGAGAGGTCAAGAACTCCTGATAATGAAGAGACAATGTCCATGTCGCAGCCCTACTTTACAACATCTTATCAATGGATACATTGATGCGGGCATGCTACATGCATACCCGTGATACACTCAACCCTATACGGTACCTACTATATAAACACAAACGTTAAAAATATACAGCGCACACGAAATGGCGATAGGAAGGATCTTGTCATACAAAGCTTTATCGTTGAAAAAGTTTTATATAGTTTAAATAATGTATCCGTGTAGAAGTATACTGTATTGTATGCATATCTGCTTTGTTAAGTTTTATGTTTCCTTTTTCGGGTTACTTAAAGCTTGAAAGGTTAAATGTCTATATCGCATTGAATTTTCATACAATGATACAATATGATATTTACAATAATATTTTAAAGTGAATAACTCTCTACTGGCGGAGCCAATAAAGTCTACGTCAAGTGATTTTACAGAAAGTGTCCATCCAAGATACAATTTATAGACCGATAACAATGGTCAATGTCTCAGATAGGCCTAAAATACTATGAATAATGTGAGCATGGGCGTGGGAATTTAGTAAATTCATATAATATGGCCGAAATACGTTTTCCTCAATGACATTGTGTTTCAGCTCGAATACATTACTCGTTTTTTGTACTAGCTCTATAAATGTTCCGTTTTATATTTACAGGGAGTGTTCTTATATTTCTAATTAGAGAGGGAGTTCAGCTTTCGCTGGCGTATTTGAGATGTTATGTTGGATTTTGATAAGATTGCCGGTTAATAGTAAATTTTCCTAGGTCTACATGTCCTGGGAAGGACGTAGCCTGGTGGTTAAGGCGTGAGACGTCAGAGCTGGAGGTCCCTGGTTCTAGGCCCGCTGGTGCCTCCATGGCATGATGGTGTAATGTCGTTATAGAACCTCAGAGATTCGCTCTAAATGTCTTAACGACAGGTTATGACTTCTTGATTTTTTCCTAACCCCATGCATATAAAACCTGAAATCCAGAAGGCTTATAAAAATATAATCTTATCGTATGGATTACCTTCAGTATAATTCAATAGACAGTGTCACCAACAGGCCATGAATGGATCTATCCTGTTAAAAAAGGTCTACATATCCTTGCAAAATATTTACCTGTTTATTCGGAATGCTATAGGAATATATATGCGTCATATGAATGGTTGGAACAGTAATAGCAGTATTCACATCATGTTTTACTTTTACATTGGGAACTACTGACAAAAACGGTCGGTCACTGGAGTACTTTTAATATTTCTCTATAGTTTAAATGATAATTATAATTCCACCCTCCCTCCCTTTCATTCAAGAAAGTTTTCTTTCACTTTCAGCTCTGGGGTACAGTGTGTCTCTTTGTGTGTATGTATAGTTCTGTATACAAGTGACAGGAGATATCGTACAACTCACCTTTTAAGTTCCGTGCAGTGGATGTTCGCTTCTCAAGTTGTACAACAGAAGTATCAATGTCGAGCGCTATTATGGTCAGACCACACGGGAGCGTACAGGAGTACGGGCTTTAAACGGCGAACCACGTTGCCTTGGTGCAGGATCAACAAACATATATTTATCTAGCTGCTGGAGAGTTTATGATTATTGTGTTTTGGTGGTAGCCACTAGCAATTGATTAGAGTCCACGGAAAAGAACCGGACCAGGCCAAACCAGGGTGTAAGAAAGGTTTTGTCCGCCAAAAACATCTCTCAAATGATGTACAGGGATGGATTCGGGTCGCGCAAAACGGGTGCCCGCGCGGAGGAATACATACAGGAATGAAAAATTAGGACTATATCTTTTCGTTTTTCGTAATGGGTTCTCGTTTTCGTTTCTTTTTATTTATTTTTAGTTGAGTAAGGGGATTCGCATTTTGCGAAGTTATCATCATCATCATCATCATTATGAACCGATTATTTGTCTATTTTCATTTATAAGCCATAGTTTGTTGTCTGTGTTTTTTTTTCTTCTCTACTCACTCTTCTACGTAGACACGTGCGTGTTTGGCAGCCATGTCAAATGTTTGGTAACTCTGCACAGATAATGTACTTATTGACACTGCTAGTTGGACGTTATGTGTGTGGCACATGAAGACTGTTCCGTCATAGTTTTATTCAGATCAATTGCTAAATGAATGAAAAATACCCGGAAAATTAGGCCGTGTCATTGACATGTTGGGGATTTTATATATTTCGATGTGTACACGAGGAAATGTACATCGTTTTACTGGGGCTGTAAGCCCACTACGGCTGTAAACCCACTACGGCTGTAAACCCACTACGGCTGTAAACCCACTATTCGGCGTGAAGTATACTCGTGCTTACAACTGTTTTAGTTCACAAGCTGTTGTTTTTATTTCTCATTTTTATCTTATTATGAGTCCTTAATGCCAGGAGGTAGAAATTCCTGCTGTCTTAAACGTGAATGACTGTTAGAAAGTTTATATTACTTCAATAAATCAAAATTCTGATGGAGTTTTTAAAGCACTTTCTTGGTCACTTTTAAAGCATTGCCATTTAGAACCAGTTTTGGTCAGCATGTAGAATGACTTGCCGATGAATTAGCCATATCTATATATATAGTAGGAAGATTACTTCATCCCACCCTTCATCTGTGGAATCTGTTTTAGTGTATATATATAACATATAGGCTTTGTGCACATTTTGATCATTTAATTCAAATTTGAAGGTTAAAATTTAGTAATATTCAATTTGATTTGTCAGAGTGTTTTCAAAGTGACTAATTTTTAAACGAAACTATTTTATATATTCCTGAATCCGTCCCTTGTTTGCAAATAGGTAGCCGGTTGTTTACTTTTGTTATTCCATGTTAACTCATCACAGTTTTCACGGTTGTAGGAATCTATATCAACTATATATGACATAGTATACGGTTATATCGGGCATTTCATTCATAAATTTGAGTAAACACGGTTGTACACGTCAGCGCGCCGAAGGATATGTGGAACCTCGACATACAGTGAAGATTAGCTAGGATCTATAAATAGGTTCACAAATCATTCATTATTACCAATTGAATTTCATATAAAGAGTGTAATCAATAGGTTCAGTAACACTATTAGGACATTATGATTGAATTGACCCGAGTGCCGCTGCCACTTACGTGACGTATATAGGATTACGGTTTATTACGGTAACTTAGGATTAACCTGTTGTAACACCGCGTGTAAGCAAACCGTGATTTCATGAAACCAATGGCTTCCACGTATTGGATGTCGGAAAAATAATATAAATATCACGGGGTTGGGGTTAAATAAATAGTTTTGCAAATTATGATCTTTCCTGCAAATGTTCAGCGCATACACGAACACACACAAGCACGCACCTACGCTCGCGCACATAATGTTGGCAAGATTATCCCCATTATAAGGGTCAGTGATGGTTTTAACTATAGCAATAATAACTAGAAATTTGCACTCAGAGAGCGCAGACCTCCGCCAAGGTAGCTCATAACCCACATATAGAATTGTCCGAAATACAGCATTTTTCCTTTAAAAAATCTTTGATCCAGATGGTGATCTGAATCAATCCTTATGAATAATCAATGTTCCTTGTATCATTGCCGAGCTATCCTGAAAATTTCATCAAAATCCGTTGATAACTTTTTGTGTAATGTTGCTAACAAACAAACCAACGCCACTAAAAACATAACCTCTGCCACACGGCGGAGGTAATTATGATAGCTATAACAATATAAGAAAGAATAAACATACAACTATAGATGTGAATAGTCGTTCGAATACTTGTATACCCCGTCAGGAACCTCCCTAATCAAACTTGATGGTGTTTTACAGTGTCACGCTTGAGTAACAGGGATTCACGTGGTCAGTTGCTGAATAGATGCCACCCCTGATACCTATGAATCGGGCGGCCCTACCCGGGGACAAAGGAATCGCCCCGTGTCAAATTTGAATAAAAAAAAAACATATTACCTGCAGTAATCCAGATTATCTATAACTTCATTGGATAGGTTCTAGGGTATTACCCTATTCTCAATATATATTTAATAATGGTTATAACATGTCGCTGACAGGCATGTTGCTAACATGCAGACAAACCAATCAACCAACTCACCAACCAACCATGGGAAAAGATACCTCGAGACGGAGGAACAATTATTACAAATACTAAATGACAGTCCAGTGGACCGGGGAAGCAAATCAGATAACCATCAGGGCATAGGTCATGATAATCGGATTTTTTAAGCAGATTATGTTAATCAATAATTTAGTTACTTTGGCCTGCTCATTGTCATTTATTAGTTGTCCTCTGGTCATGTGACTCGGTGCATATCACAATGACAATACGTGACGTGGCTGACCATCCCTCAACGTCATGATAAAGATATCACCAGGGCGTTTATAGAAATAGATCATAGCCAAATTATCACTCACCGTATACGTACTACGCAAACATACGTAAAATAGATGAGGCATGCTAACACACACATAATTGTTACATTCTTATCAAAGTAACTCTGTTCTGATCAATGTCCTGAAACTCCACCCATGTGTAAAATCAACTATATATAAGATTTAGCCAACTCTTTTGATACACATTAATGTACTTCTATCTGACTATAATCCTTTGCAATAGAACAGTATATATGTATATATATGTAGTTATCACACTAGGGTTGTGGCCGAACATATGTCTCTTGATCTCAAACACAAACACAGAATGTGCTTTACACGTTTTAATACTGGAACATGAGAGAACAAGAACCGTACATGCAGTTCCAGATTGTCTGCCAAGTCATATATTCAATTAAAACGCAACTCGAATGTTTACGGTATATATGAAAACACTCGGCATACAGAATTATGCAGAATAACAAAATATACAGAATTTAGAGTTAACCGTCGCCAACACAATATTTGCTGCGCTTACACTTTTAAAGACATGAAAATATTATTACTGATCGGACGACCACAATTGGCCATGTATATAGTAGTCTACCTTTCAGACCACATTTAGCAAAATGAGAGTGTAATTGTTACTATGATGATATAATAACTGACATACTCTACTTTAATAACATTTACACACTAATTCAATTTGGAAATGAATTACTTACCTGGAAATGAGAAAACATGAACCCTAAATTCAAAATTTGTCTGCCATGAGACATACATATTATTTAATTCACTTTATAAAGCAGACGCAAGAAGGATTTTTTTTTCAAACATGGAAAACTGATCTCACTGGTTACCAGTGGCGTCAATTTATCTTCAAAAGGAAAGGGATGACTCTGATGGAAGGATAATCCAACATTTTTTTATAAACACACACACACACACACACTTGTCTGTGTGACACATTTCAAATATATTACAATTAAGTATAAGGTTAAAAACAAGTGACCCATGGGTCATGACGCTCAGCTGCCAAGCATGACCTGTGACATCATGGACTGAAATTCACAACTTCCAGTCAAATTTTGAAGAACCAATTTGCCAATTTGTTGAAAATTTTCTATGACACCAGAAATATATATCACCTATGTCTGGTTAAAACACAGTGAATTGATGGTCTGAGGGAAATGCATGATTGTTAAGCTATCAGGAACTATTCCAACAGCTTGCTTGAAACCTGTCAGTCTCAAAGGAACACCACAAAGGGAAAATAAAAGATCAAAATATATAGCAAAAATCAAGGAAATACATGCAAGAATTATTGAGAAACAGGTGCTTCTGTATGAATTTTTATTCAAGCCAACTGTACTGCACTTTTATAAATGATGGTAATATTTATTCAGAAATATTTGACCCAATCCTTTACAAGATTACATAAATATACATCCAACTGCATTCACTTTAACTGTTCTTGAGATAATATGATCAAAAGGAATTAAAAGATGGTTGCCTGGTGGCCATATTGGACTTCTGACAAGTCTGAAATCAGACAACAAACATTCTCTAAATCGGACCAAACATTAAAGAAAAATTACTGAAACTGCACTGAAGAAAGAATTTCTAAGGTGGCTAACTGGCAGACATTATGGATTTCTGACAAGTATGACATTTGATATCCAACATTCTTCAATAAGAGACCAAACTTGGGCAAATTATCCAGTAATGAATGCCCAAAATAATTCAAAAGGCATGTCCAGGCCCTCATATCAGATTTATAGATATGCAATTGTAAAAAGTGTAAGTCCAATATTTTTTATTATCACTCTGCTTTTCAATGGGGTCAGCAGGGTAGGTAAACTGCCAAACCTGAAAGAAAAGAAATGCAGAAAGCATGACTAAGAGTCTTGAAATAAAACAAAAAGCCATCCTAAATCAAGGTACACATCCACATATTATGAGAACAAACACTTGCTTTTATATGTGGTGATATATATTAAAATATTCAGATATCTAGGAAACTAAGTTTATTGTTAGGATTCCATAAAATAAACTGCAAAATGTTCCCATCATCTTATAAATCAGTAGCTAAACCTTAATACTATACTCTCATAGTCTTAATGCCTGGCTGAAGCATTCTGACAACAGTGTTTTTGTTATGAAGTAACGAGGTACTTATCACTGAGCCTTATCACTTAATAGGCTGTTACAAAAGGGAGTCATGTGTCACCAGTGTCACTCACAATTACAGCCACACAGGGAGATGTACCAGCTGGAGTGGGATGGTTATATATACAAGAAAAATAGAGATGGTCTATAAAATAAGTAATTGTGAACATCCCTGACCTATGACCTTGGCCTTTTGCCCATATATCAACTGGATTCTTTCTAAATGATGGGTAACTACTAACCACTTAAATCTGGTGTAATTACTTGGCAACCAATGGGTGAATAACTTTGACCTGCAACCTTTAACCTGCTGACCAGCTGACCCCAAAATCAATAAGTTATTTATTCAAGCAAAAAGACCCATAAATATGAAGTTTGAGTCAAACTGAGTGATGCATAGATGTGGCATATGTGAAAGACTGAAGGTTTGGGTTGAACAGTTACACTTGAAATATGCTCACAAGCATTTAGAACAATTAAATATTGCAACCTTGACCTTTGACTTTTTGACCTCAACATCAATAGGCTTCTTCCCTTATTGGTAGGTAAGCCATATATGACAGATGGAAGGTACATATTGAAAAGTTTGCCTGAAAATGACTCCACGCAAGAAGTGGGTGCTGTGAACTTGACCTTTGACCTCAAAATCAACAGGTCTTTTCCCCTGTTGGCAGAGAAGCGATATCAGTGCTGGAAGGTTTGGAATGAAAAGTCTAGCTTGAAATGTGTCCACAACTTTTTCAAAGAAGTGGATCCTGTGACCCTGACCTTTGACCTTGTGACCTCAAAATCTATAGGATTCTTCTCCAACTTAGTAGGTGAGCTATATGTGAAAAATCAAAGAAATCGGATGAAAGGGTTGGCTTAAAATGCATCCATAGGTTTTTCAAAGAAGAGGCTCCTGTGACCTTGACCTTTGACCTTTTGACCTAAAAAAAATTATGGTTCTTACCCTGTTGGTAGGTGAGCTGTATGTGAAAGAAGGAAGGTTTGGGATGAAAATTTTGTCTCAAAGAGTTATTTCTGGGGGGGGGGGGGGGTGCAAACACACCCCATAACTTCGAGAATATAGGTCGCAGTGACCTAATTTCAGGTTTGCAAGGAGATCTTTTTATAACCTCTAAGACTGCATAGGGTTCATGGCCCTAGCCCCTACGGTTACGATTTGTGCCCTGCTAACGGACGGCCGGCCGGCCGGACGGCCGGACGGCCGGCCGGACGGACAGACGGAAGGACGACGGACAAAGACCCATCGCTATAGCCCAGCATGACTGAAAGTCAGCTGAGCTAAAAAACAGAGTACATGTATATGTTTCCCGTGTTGGTCATTCTAAACCAGCTATAGGTTTAGACGTATAGAATTTTATAGTCAACTCAGAAATGGAAACAAAGTAAGTTATTCTAATTATTTATACATTTCATTTCAAATATATAAATATAATTCTCTGAATACCAGGGGATGATTACATTAAACACCCCCCTATATACCCCTACCCCCTGTACTGACGCCCCTAGTTTCATATTTCATATATATGTAAAACTGGAACTAAATCAAAGTCATACAGAAAGTCCTGCTGTAAAAATAGCGTCAGACGACGATCGGCCGAACAAAACAATCAGATGGAATGGATAATTCAGAAACTATAAGTTCTTGGTGTGTTTTGCTGTTGTTTTTAAATATTTGGTGATGTATTTAGTTACAGTTTCTCTGATAATAATACTCTAGTGTCAACTCGTGTATTTTGAATTTAACATTAAAGTCTGTTCATGCCTTTTAATATCAAAAATAAAAATGTTGTTCTGTTCTCGATATCTAAATGTAAGTTGTACGTACAGAGACGAATCGATAGGGTTGAGCCGGTACAGGCGGGGGCGGCCTGGCCTTGGTTAAACAGTGTTCACGTCAGGCGAGGTTGTTTAATGACCAGAAGAATGATACCGAAGGCCTAACTCAATAAACTGTATTGCCCTATGTCCTAAAACGCCGAGAAAAAAAACACGCACAGACACAAACATGTATACAGAGAAAGACACGCACCCCCCCCCCCCCATTACACCCACCCACACACACACACACACACACACACACACACACCACATAGACACATACGACCACACACAATGCGAGAGAGACACGAACACACACACACACATCACGGCGAACACACACAACAACGCCACATGGAGGGACAGGTGCGGGCGCACACAAACAGAAAAAAATAGGCACACATACGAACAAACATGAATGACCCCGAGAGGATCCCAGGCGGCAACACTATCACAATCTTCGTCAACAGATCCAAGAATGACGTTAAAGATGTCAATCGGGATTTCTTAATTTTTGAATATGTAGTTTTTAGTCTAATGAATTATTAAAAAAAATAACGGTTTGAATCAATTTTGATTATTCGTGAAAAGATTACGAGCTGTCCATATCTTTTAACCCCATGAAGGAATATTATATGCATGGTTTGTCACGTGTATAGGATGTAGGATATTATAAGTGTATAGGATGTAGTATATGCTCATTTAGTAAACAACAGGTGATGATAAATAAACACACACAAACACAAAATTAAGAAAGAACAACACATGTACACACGTATATCAGCATGTCCCCATACATACAAACAAACACGCACACATACAATCACACACAGATACAAAGACACCCCTGTCCTTTTAAACTGTGGGTCTGCTCCCTGTCTATATAAAAATTCATCCGTCACGGCCGACATAACAAACAACACCGCTTGCTTTGACAGCTGGAGGGGAAACGGCATCCCACATTTTTGAGACGCGCAAGCGGTGACACCACTCTGGCACCTCCCCCGGACTTGGTTGGGTGAATTATTAGACGTCTGAGAAATGAATTCAATTTAGCTTGGCGCTTTGATAATATCAATGTGTATTTTGATAGTAAGGTCCGGGGCAACGCCAGGGTCAGTCTTCCCTGCACTTCTATGCCAGACAGACAAACTCGGCCTGGAGACAGAGAAACAAACATTGTTAAAAGCTTTTAGTACATGATCATATCTCAGGGAAACACGTGACAAATGTGACCATAGTCACGGCTTTTGACTTGGCAATATCAGTGGGAAATCGAGGACTGAGAGTAAACATCACCATTCAAACACGGGACACCGTGGCTGGTCACACTCATACACTGATCAATTATATAGATCCATCAGTCTGACCAATAAAGTCTTCTGTCCAAACCCATGACGTAGGTCATGTGAGATGAATTGACGTCGTCGGCTTTGCTCTTGATACTTATGAAACTGGTCTCTTGATGTAAGTAACGTTTCCCTGTAAGGTCTCGAGAACTCGGGATATTTAGGGAAAAAAAGGGGGGGAGGGGTCAAACCCAGGAGGAATAATTAAAAACCTTAAAGAAAGGTCCCCGTCACCGCTTGCGCGTCTCAAATATGTAAAATGCCGTTTCCCCTCCAGCTGTTAAAAAAAACCTCTTTGGATCAAAAAGGGGGAGTGCGGAACCCCCGGACCCCCCCCCCCCTTGATCAGCTTCTGATGACGTCCAAAAATAGACCCTCTTAAGCCTTCCCAGCATGCCTTGCAAGGCTGTAATCAAGAGCCGATAGAGGTAACAATTATCAGGTGTTCTTGAGTCAGTTGCAAAATTTATATACAAATTGAACATAAAGTTACAATTCATATCTCAACTGAGCAACGCAACTGTATTGTGTGTTATATGTAGGGGTTGTTGAATGTCCTCAAGGTGAACGCCGAATATCGTGGTCTGATCTGACCGAGCTTTAGAGGGTAAACTCTCCACCTTAGGGGCCTTAACGCAAACAAGAAAGAACATTTAATAAAGAATTGTTTGCGTTTCAGACCTGTGGCTAATCTTGGTCATGACTGTCTAGACCGTTGAAAATGACAGGGCAGCGAGAAATTCAGCAGCTAAGGTGGGCTCGAGTCTAAACTTTTGATGACTTTTCCCAGAGTTGGACTTGAGAGTCGGTGACTCGGACTTGAACTCTCGTCGGCGTCAGGCCGAGTATATTCCCAGGTCCATCGAAAAAAAAATGAAATAAACGCTGTACATGACTAAAAGGCGACAAATGGATTGATATTAGTTAAATTAGCAATAAAAAATAACAAATTAAATAATGAAATTTTAAAAAATATAAACTTTTAAGAGAATTCGTATCACAGAAGTTCATGGAGCACAATATCCGTAAAACTTTCTGAAAAAAATTAGTTTTCAGATGAGATTTAAAAGCTGACAGACTGGATTGTGATCTCAGATACTGCGGTTATTGATTCCAAAGGTAAGGACCAGCTTCACCAAAAGCTCTCATGCATATAGTCGATGACCTTTTGAATGGAATATCTAAGAGTTCCTGGCGGGAAGAGCGAAGCCCACGATTCTGGTGGTACGGTTGAGTGGGCTCCTGCAGATTGTACGGAGCCAAATGTTTTTTTTTTAAATACGAGGACCATAAAATTTAAAGTTGATCCTCTGACACACTGGCAACCAATGAAGAGTATGGAGCATATGTGTGATGTGATCAAATTTTCTCGTTAATATTGCAATGCGCGCCGCAATATTCTGTTTTCGATGCAATATCAGTATCAGAACAGAAAGAGACTACAAAGGAGTGCATTACAGTAATCCAGAAGTCTAGTTAAGAAGTGATTAAGGCATAAACCAACTTCTCTGCAGCATCTTAATTTAGATACCTTCTGATATTACCGATGTTATATCAACGAAAATAAGCCGTACGGCACACACTATTGATGTGAGCCTCCTTACCAGCATTGGAGTCCATAATCACATGCACCAATGCTCCTAGCTACAGTACTAGCTGTAACGTCATAGTCTTCGATATGTAGAACGAGACAGCTGAGCCTGTTTGATAGACGCTTAGAAGATATTAACAGGACCTCTGATTTTTATCATTCATTTTTAAACTCCTGAGGTTCATCCGTTGGCGAATTGAAAATATTCACTTCTCAACTTCTTGAATTTTCCTGTTCATGTAGTCCGGCTTAATGGTGACATAAAGCTGAGTGTCATTTGCATAAAAATGATAGCTCATTCCATGCATGCGGAACAGTTTTCCAAGAGCTGTAAATATGGTAAAAAGAACTAGTCCAAAGACCGAGCCTTGAGGTACCCCACACTCTGCATTGGCCTCGATTTTGACCGCACATTTCCTGTAGATACAAACTGTTGACAGTTTTTTTTCTGTCTAGCAGTGTGTATTGACAATACTGAAGAGTTCCTTTTGATCATCACATATCACATATAGCAACACATATCTTGGTGTTTACAAGCTTATTTTTTTTCTCTGAAGATATCCATATGAACTTGAAATAGTCTTACACCAATGCCTTTCAGCCTGTCTCCTTGACTGCTTTGCTTTCCGTATGAATCTCATTGACAGTGTGTTTAACTATGGATAAACTGGATATGTTTTGTAGCTTCTTCATATTATTTTGGTTCACATTTGGTTGGAAGCAGTATCTACACAACATCTTCCTTGAAAACAAATATACATTGTTAGCTAACTGTTCTCACTTCTTCCTCGTTTGTTTGAAAAGATGTTACAAATTACTCAGGAAACTTAGTTCTCCATTATATTACGAGGAAAAATGTACCCAGATAATAAACTATGATAGATTATGTCAATCTGTTAACTCCAGTTGTACTTTTTATCACATTGAGGCTATTTTTTTTTAAAAATCGGCAGTGATTTTAAGATATTAAATTCATGTGAATGAATTAGAAACCTCCATGAAATAAAAACATGAATGGTTATTCAAAGTTCACATTTGAACCTGTTTTATTAGGAAAACCAACATTATTTTGTTCGGTTCGGACTCTGTCACCAAACAACTCTGACTGTGCGAAGGTCGACTTGGACTCGAAATTCTGATGCTCGTATTTCTGTGAATTGAAGACCAGCGGAGTGAATCAGGGGGAGGCAGTGCATACCCCTGCTGAATCTAACATAATCCAAGATGCACGGATGGACGAACTAAAAAATTGTTGATGACACCACCAGCTATGTGTACAAGATTAAGTTGTAAAAAGGTCCTTCGACAAAATGTCAGGTTGATACAACAAACCATTCCTGAATTATGCGTCTCAGGATATATATAATGGCTAGAATGGCTTTGTTTTTGCAGCGCAAAAAATATATATGTCTTCCCCCTATGGGCCATCCAAAATCATTCGGGGTAAAATATGCACTGTATCAAAACAATTATTCTAGATTTCAGCAGATTTGACCTTGAAGGTCAAGGTAAAGGTCACCGGATTTCGAACTCGTCCTAGAAATTGGTTGGAACAATTGGTGTACCAAATGTGAGGACAAAATGTGAAATACTTCAAACGTTATGGGGCTCACAAAAACTTTACATTTCGGCAGATCTGACCTTGAAGATGAAGGTCAAGGTCACCAGGTTTCGGACTCGTCCGAGATATTGGGATGAACAATGAGTGTTTCAGTTCTAGAGGAAATATACAGCCCTCAAAAGACATCCTACAGACGAAGACTGACCCGGGGGGGAGGGGGGGAGACATAAATATGGACAGCATGCAAACACGGTTATGGGTTGCGCCACAAGATGGATGAACAATCAAAATTTCAGGCCTTTAAGTCAAACCACTCCTGAGATGAGTGATTTCATCAAAAACAGACGCACAGATAGACACCACGCTAAAACAATTGTAGGTAGCGCCACCAGTCTTATATACACGATAAAGCAATCCAATATCAATAGACATGCGACATTTCAGCCTGATCCATTAAACCACTCCTGAGATAAATACATGAACACAATCTACAATTACGTGATTGTAAATGGCGCCACCCTGTAGAGATTATAACCTGGTCCAGGATGCATTGGTGACAAACTTACAAGTCTCTGAGTTGATGTAAAAGATTCTTTTTTTTAACTTTACAGGAGAGGGTATGCTAAGCCCTTGTTCAGGGCTTGGCCCCCAGTTTGTAACTGACTCTACCCACACAACATATCTTCAATCAAGATTCATAAAACCATTTGTAAACCAATCAGAGATTTCCCTGACGTGTCACAACAGATGCAATTAAAGAAAGGTGTGCACAGGAGCTGAATGAAAGTGCAATTAGACTGAATAGAGTTGCCGTGTAATCAAGGCTAAGCAATTACAGTCATTATGTTAATACCTGGCAACTCAGCTCTTACATTTGAATACACAAAGTCCCAATTAACTTAAACACCTGGAACTTACATAATATATAATCATGATGAAATACAGAGAGTGAGACACAACCCGTCTTGTGTACGTGAAATCTACCCAGAAGAGCTTAACATAAAAAAATTAAAACCAATACGCCAAACCACTCCTAAGATAAGGGTATCAATGTATTTTACGAAAACATGACATATGGGGACACCAGGCTTGTCCACTATCAAGCTATCAAAGATTGATCAACATGCAAACTTTCAGGCTTATATATCCACAAACACCTGAGCTATGTGTAATTTTCACATATATCGATGGACGATTGCAAAATGAATTTAGATGGCACCACCAGGCTTATGCATGAGATTAAGATAAAAAAAAATCTATGGACATGCAACATTTGGGGCAGATACATCAAATCACTCCTGAGATAAATGCTGGAGGTATTCTACGAATACGTGATCAAGTGTTCGAGAAAGTTGTCCAAGATGGATGTACATGCCAAATTTCAGGTCGCTACATTGAACCACTCCTGTGATATGAGTGATTTTCATCTTTAGCAAACACACAGATGTACCACACGCAATTATTGCATAGTTCCGGCCTAATAAATCCAACCGCTCATGAGATATGTGCTGTTATCACCATGAAAAGACGCACAGAAGGACCCTACGCGAACATTATTGTAGGTGGGGCCACCAACCTTGCTAGACAACAGTCCACACGTGAACCAATAATTATACCGGGTTTCTGAAAAAAAAATCTCAGAGGAGTTTTTTGTAGACGAAAGTAACGGCGGCGGCGGAAGCCTAGTGAAAACATAGTATCCGCGATACTCTTTTTCGGCGGATACAATTACTAATCATATTTAGCTTCAATTACAAATAAGACATGATTGTTGGCACTCTATAGGTTAGGTAAACCTAATATTACGCGATCGTGGTATGTGCATTTAGGATTTCATCCAGAACAGAGGCACTGATGTGATTGGCTGGTGCAAAGTGTGACGTCACATCCAAAAATTTAGAAATGACTTAGATCTAGCAACACATATTGTTTTTATTCTTCCCCGAAAAGTTGGGGCTGAATGATATAGAATGATAAGATATAGAATTTTTTGTCACTGGGGATTTCCCAGTGTGTGTGTGACGTCACTGCCATGTTGACAGTGCTCATGGATGTGCTAATAGTTTTTGAACAAATCACGCAACCTCATATTTTTTTGTGAAAAAAATAAAAAGCAAAAATGTTTTCCTCCAGGAATTGGGTTCAGTTATGTAAAATCTATATTAATATTTTTTCATTTGCAATTGTGTTATATAATTATATAATGAGATATGGAATACGTATTTAACTTTGCTAATAGTAACTCAAAGCAACACCAGATGGCGTCAGCATCTGGCTAGATAAAGCTACATTTTAACATATCCAGCAGGAAATCGTTTTTAACGTTACCTCGGCTAAGAATGTGGGCTTGACTTATGAAGTCTGTATGTTTGTCTTTCTGGTTGGTTGTTCATACAAGCAAATTAAAATGAAAATTGATAGAAATTTAGGCCATGGGTCATGGAATAGTTGAATAGACGATCGGCTAAGTGTCAGAACGGATCTGGATACGGAACCAAGCGTAGGAGATACTGTGCGCTCTGTAAATGCCTTCTAGTTTGCTGTGAGATCACGTGATTCCTGTCATCCACCAAGGAGTCGGTTATCCATGCTTCCAGTGAAATGTGTGCCTTAGTATGAAATGTTAAATACTTGAACATTATTGTAGGCCCCATATGATCGGAACAGCTGAAATGATAGTGTATCATTTTTTTAACATTCACCTCAAACGCAGTTGTGAACACAAGGCATTGTGTCATTTTGTTCCCTATAATTTGCTGGTAACGGAAATGGCAAACTGTATTATATAACTGTTTAACAAACTACCGATTTAGAAAAAATATGCCTTTCCCTCCTGATAAAAGCAGGGTTAACAGCCTGACCAACATAATTAGTTTTAACCGCTATTGATGTGGGAGCGCCGAAACCTTTCGTTGCTATTGGAAACATCCATCTATGTCATAGAGCTTACTTGCTAGTTAAACAAATGCAAACTCGGGTCTCCCCTTAAACCGACGGCATATACAAACATCAATACCAGTCATCCGCGCCAATGTCTCTGTGACAGCCCTAAGAGCCTTACTTGGTTGCCCACTGACGTTAGAAAGGCAAATTATGTGACGTCAAATTCTTGTAATATAGTTGTATATTTCTGGAGGAATTCCACAACAAAACCGATTAAACACTGTTCAATCGGCATTTCTTCTGTTAAATATTGGTATCATAATAGTATTCTGGAAGGAACAAAATTGTTGAGTCAAATTAAAAAAAAAATATATACTTCGAATGAAAATTTCTATAGCGACCAGCCACAGGACCGTTAAGTGGTAAGTGTATTTTTTTGAAACAGGCTTTCTCTTTAAAGGGGCTAAATCCCCTCTCTGACCGTTATAAACTAAAGGTAATTCCTTATAGCTTTTATAAATAATAGGCCGTCAAACGTGGATATCATATGACACAGACTGCATGTTTTGATTTTATCAATGTGTTTATAATGTGTGGAGCCCCGGCAAAATAATCAAAACTAATTCAACAAGGGCATCTGGCGGCAAGTCAGATAAGCCAGAGCTTTGCAAATGGCGTTTTTCAACAAGTGACCTTTCTACCTCTGCATATATGTAGCTTACCACCTTAGGTTACATGTTTTTCGCGTTTGTCAACAAAGCTGTGTTTACAAACCCGTTGTTGATAAACAAGTTCATAAATCCTTCACGCAGGCGTTATAAGAATTTTCATAACCAGAATTATCCTTTGATCATTAATATATACACAGAGGAAGCCAGAAATCACAATAATTAAAAAAAAGTAGGTGAATGGGCATGATTATCCCTCTTTCTTTCTTCTGCCCGTGTTTGAGCTGGATCTCCTTTATGGCTTAATAAAAAGCTGACCTTTGGACACAGTAATAGCCAAAGTTTACTGATTTGCACCTCATGTATTTTGTAGACCGTTAGGTAATTTCTAAAGTTGTTCATGGTTTGGGCGATACCCCATTACCGCTCATTTCTATTGATATTTGCGCCGATTTTTAGCCTCCCTCAGTAGATGGGGAGCCTTGTAGTGGTTGATGATTTATGTCTATATCAAAATTTCCGGCAAAAAATTTTTTTTCTTAAATTATTTTTTTCTTTCTTCTATCCTTGATATCCACAATGGCTTTAATTCATAAACTAATCTTTTAACACCATATTAGTCATAGGGGACAGATTTCCACCTAACATTTATATTTGGTCATGGCTTTATTTCCAAGATCATATACTCCATAGTGACAGCTCATATAATTGCAACAAGTATTTATTTTGGACCTTAATCTAATTTTCAAGTTACATATACTATTCGGGCTATCCCTAATACTCCTCACATGCGAGTAGCCTTGCGATCGCTCTGCAGCCGAAGACATGGTATCCTTGACACCCGTCACTTCAGTCAAATTGTCAGGAACGATACGAAGTGTGTCCTAAGGGTTGTCTCCTTCCACATTGTCCCGTCAATATGAAAAACAAGTGGATTTTCAACAGAACCAATAGATCTATACTAAACTACGTTACGTTGTATCGAGCTGTTGTATACGGGATGAAACTAAACTGATCTTCACTTTAGAAATAATGAACGGGTCATATTCTAGTTTATATAATATTTCATCCAGTTTTGTACAACGTAAAGTAACATGATGTGCTCTGAATCTGTAAAAAAATTAACAAAAAGGATGAAACAGTATATTTGTATCAACAGATTTATTTACAAATTTGACAAGGCTCAAAATAAGAAATTTAAAAAATATATTGTATATTCTTGATTTGTGCCGATAAACTCACAATATTAGTGCACATCAAGTAATGTTCATTTATTGCTTAGTCAATGCCATGGTCAATATAAACGTATTCGTATCAGGTTAATTATTAAACGGACAGTAACGGGCAGTTCTTGTCACTAGTATACATTCATAATGTTACCTCCTCTCCTAATAGGAAGCGGAAGTTATCGAAGAAAAATCTGGAAAAGAAATCACTGAGAAGCATTCTGTCAAGTAAGAACCAGATATAGCTTTGTAACTTGATGACATGTTTTTAAGCCTGGTACATTATAAATTGAAGAAAACGAATTATGAAATAAAATTTCTCCAAAATATATTTCCTTTGAGTTTAAGAATATCATAAACATATATTTGATTTTATCTCTGTCTGTCTTCTCTCATACTAGTAAAGCATGGCAAGAACAGTACCACACCGGCGTCGTCGCTACATAAAAACACATGAAAACCTGCACCCTCCTTTCTCCCGTGATTGTTGTTGTTCTCTAAATGAGGACAATAAGTGATGAAGCACGTGGGTAATTTTAGCACTCTAAGTTTTTCATAGAATGTTACACGCCGAAGATCCCTTTTTAGGGCTCCCCTTCCAAGCAACAAATTTTCCCGTTGGCGTGTTTTCCGATGTGAGGTAGTCGGAGTAGCCCACGTGTTCCACTTCGCTGAAGCCGACTTTTTTCAGTAAGCTCATGGTTTTATCTACAGGCACTGCACCAGCCACGCAGTCACACCACGCGCCCTTCCCGCCGGCTGCAGCCTTGCTTGGATCCTTTAGAACCACGTCTGCCATCAACAATCGACCCCTCTTTTTTAAAGCCTTGAAGACATTTTTGAAAGCACACAGCTTCCTAGGAGACAGGTTAATGGTGCCGTTTACGATGAGAAAATCAGCGCTGTTCGCTTTGATTGGCGGTGGAAGGTCCGGGGTATCGAAGATTCCAATATGCGCTGATGCTGTTGAGGAAAATCCACATTTCGCAATGTTCTCGTTTGCTTTTTTCACCATGGGTTTGTTCATATCCACGCCGATCACACGCCCAGATGGTCCAACCAATTTCGCCGCAACGCACAAATCGGCACCCGCTCCGCAGCCGAATTCGACCACCGTCGCTCCGACAAACTCGGCCTTGTTTTCGATGATGTCGAACACATTAGCACACTGGCATGCCGACTCCCAAATTTTGTCTGAGAAATCTGTAACATTGTAGCCCAGCTTTTGTGCGTTACTTTTACCGTAAGGGAGGGGTTTTAGAGTTCCAAATCCTGCGCCTGGATTTTTAGCCAATCGGGAGTATTGTTCTACGACTTCCCTGATAACGGCCACGGTTGCCAGGGACAACCCGAGTTCACGCCAAATGCTGCACTCGTTATTTTCAAGGGCTGCCTTAAATTCGTCACGGTCCACAGTCCCTTGCCCGTCTTTGTCGGCAAGTTTAAACATTCTTTTGATTTCAGCGTCTTTAGCTGTAGGGTTCAAGGATTTAACCACGTGAGTAAACTCATCAAGTTCAATCTCTCCATCATTGTCGTTATCAATAATGTCAAAAATAGACTGGCTGACTTCCTTATCCATGGCGGCCTCCTGAGTAGCCATGAATTCGAGGAACTCCTCCCGACTCACAGAACCGCTCAGGTCGGCGTCGATCTTGGCCAAAATGGCGTCTATGTCTTCCTGCGTTAGATGCTGGAAGCCGAACGCGTTCAGCAGGTGCTTCATCTCGCCGCGATCTATGGTACCGCTGTCATCTCTGTCGAACTGGCGGAAGACCTTGTTGAAGTCTTCCCTTTGCTGGTCGGTCAGTTTAGCGGCTCTGGACGACATGCTGTAATATGAAACACATCCCTTAATAACATCTTCTGATTTATCAAATAATTACATGTAAATGGCAAGAGAATAAGCCCTTCAGTGTCACACGACACCAGGCATATTAATTGCTCATGTGTGCTCTAATTTCCTTTCATTCTTGGTGGGCATCGTATTATGTGTGTGTATTTAAAATCTATACAATACTTTGGCGGATTTGAAAGAAAGGTGCTATCAAGTGGTTAAATGCGATCACAGTGGCATCAATTACTTCTGCAGATTAATAATGGTCAGTATATATATATATATATATATATATATATATATATATTTATATAAATATATATATATATATAGTGGTTTATTAGATGTATATAGTTCAATAATTAATGCTTTTTCAATAATGAATGAAATGGCGGCATTATATATATATATATATATATATATATATATATATATATACATATATATATATATATATATATATATATATATATATATATATATATATATAGAGAGAGAGAGAGAGAGAGAGAGAGAGAGAGACTGAATCAAAATATAACAAACCCTCATTACTAAGCATGACCATTACATTTACACACGAGGTATTTCTTTTAGATAAGAAAAAATTAAACAGATTATAAATAATCGTGATTTATTGAAAGGGAAAGAAATATTGCGCTCATATGTATGGTCAATTGAGGAAATAATATTGGGTTTACTTTCATTTACTCATATTAAAAGCAGGCTTTGGACCGTTATTTTGAAGAAATTTAATGGAATTCAACAAATAGTTTCCTTATTAACTTGAAGTGCTTCCCTTCATTGTAGACCAGGAAGATCCACATGATTTGACTTGAATATATATATTTATATATTGTTGTGTAGTGTCACAGTAACTAAGTCACCATACCACTGTCACTAAGATGCAATTTTTTATGTCATACTTATTTTCCTATAAGTAGGTTAATAAACATGAATAAACAAGCTGTCTGAATTTAAAACATGTAACATAAATACATGTATTTTATGAACATAAAATATACCCAGCATCATAAATATCTGTAGTACTGTATAGATCTACACTTAAGCGTTGCCTGGGACACGGATGGCGATGAGGAAAGCTTGTACAAAGTGTAAACGCAAGTTTGACGCCGACAAACAAACAAAATTTCAAGTGATTATTGGGATTACGCTCAAGCATCTTAGAGCGTATCAGCTGACGAAGTTGCCGAGAAATCACCCCTGAACCCTAAAGAACATTTTCACGGTGAAATTTCTGAAAATGATTTCAATCCATATCTTAATCAAACAATCTGATTAAGAGCATACTTAATTAAATAAATGTTAATTGCAGACCAAAGACATAATCAAACCATGATCGTTATAAAACTTCGGTATATATTTATACTACAAGCAGAAAAATGTGTATCACGTTTCAACAACTCAACGGTTCAAAAACAAGGGTATGCTGTGTCCGATAGAACCAAGGCGGCTCCTTATACCAGTTAATAGCTATGCATGGCCCTCAGCCGGAATTAAAAAAAAATAAATAATCTTTAAAAATATGATTATCCATGACACACCAAACATTTAATTAACCCCTGTAGTATACCTGTCACGGTGTTGCTGAATGTGGTACTAGGTCAATGCGAGCTTACATTTTTAGGTACTGGTTTGTGCAATGAACGACAGAAGAGGAAACAACTATTAGGGAAGTTTTAAGAGAATGTAGGTTGAAACCATGATATATTTTGAAGGGAACAACCAAAGCGCTTTTTACAGCGCATTTTCCATATGAAACGATCATTCCTGTCAAAATAGTACAAATCATGTACCAAAACCGAGAGATAACAACACAATAAAATGTCAAAGTTCTTGAACTTAAATTGATAAATCGTGCATTGCAGGTGCAAATCGATAGACAAAGTCAACAAATGCTTTATGAATGAAACCACATTTCCATATACAACTTTGGTTCTCCTGCTAGATAGGCCTACCAGAATCAATTTCGTAGAAAACACGGACAAAGACCCACAATCTGCTTTTGCGCTGTCCATTAATTACAAATAAAAACAAATACAGCTAAAATATCATACTTATGATATTTATCATTCAAAACCGAGCAGTCTCTGTTTTGTGTTCAAATATAAGCAAAACCCCTTTGCTTTCCACTAAGAGACAGCCAAAAAGGGGCTATAAGCTGGTGACCTGCTCCGTTCCATCGGAAATGTAAATCCCGTACGCAGTAAACAGAGGCTGAGTACAAGTCTACAGTTAGTTCTTGGTATGTTTAAACCGCGGGCTATTGCTTGCTGCATGGATATTTAAGCCAAGCTGTAGGACGAAATTTTTTTTTCTTTAATTAGACTTAAAGAAGAGAGGACACGTATGCTACATACACTGGGACAATTCTAAATAAATTTTGAAACCAAACCTGAAGAAATCATCATCTTCCCACAATGCTTTTCCCGTCGGACTTCTGTACGCCAGATCAGCATACCCAAAAATGATGGCAACGTCTGTGACGTCAAATTTGCTTATCCTGAGCGAAAACAGTGCCATATTGTTTTACGGTATGAGTACAATGAAGTGTAATGACTTCAGTGTCGTTGAACCTCTGTAGGGCACAGAATGGATTAAACACTCTTCCTTAATCAGTATAATATATGACTCTCCTGGTTTTCAAAATAAAATTTCTTCCGCAAACAGCAGTGCAGTAAGAGCACCACCATGGCTAACACTCGAAATTCAACTGCTATAAGTTCATTTTATACCAGTACCTGATGAGGTACGTTTCCTAACATTATTTTTATTCACCACGGGATCCGTTGACATCTTTTAACTAAATCGGAAGGGACAAGGTTCAAGTGTGAGACATTAAGTACACACATTGAGTTGTTTTATGTTTTTTATAAGCTTGTTTAAGTGTCATACACCTCACAAGCGTCATGTCGATACACCTTTTTTATCAATGGAATTCTTAAGGTAGTTGAGCTCTCGCGTGATCTACGTGTTACCCGCGTTATTATTAATGTTACCACTGTTTTGATGTAAAATATCTAATAGGACCAAGCCCATCTCAAGATATACGCGTCTGCTTCAATATTACTTTGAATGAACGCTATTGTAGATTGAGATCTTAGCGAACTTTTAGAAGTTTAGATCTGAATGCTTTCACGCATAATGTTCAAGATAAGCAGACAAATTGATCAATGCAGTTGTGACAGTATGACTTATTGTATTTAACAGTGTTTTAATAAAAGTTTACCCCACTTATTGCGGATATATTTTGTAACATCGGATGTGGGATCAAATCGATTGATTCTGGCCAGCCACACTGTGATGGTGAAGACGAGATATTTCTAATTTCTAATGACTGCTGAGTTATATCTGATTCGCGCGTTGTTATATAAGTAGAGAGGTACTTCTTTTACACCGGATGTATGTTTGTATGACATCACAGAATAAACACCGTAATGATCTGTTAAAATTATATTACTACCTTAAGAATAATGAAATGAATCAGATAGATAAACTCAAGTTTGAAGCTACAATTTTAATTGTAATAAACACATGGAGTGTCGACATTCTGACCACTGTTCATTTTATAATTTTGGCGCCATAATTCTGTAAGCTTTTACGACTATATCCATATATTTCTCATAGAAATTTTAATAAACAAAAGAACTATAATTCAGGGATCTCATGGGTTATGCCATAGCAATATGATTTGAAATATATATATATAAATATATATATATTCAATCAATCAATATACATATATATTCAATCAGTGATGCGTTTACAATTAATTTTAACCCCACTCAATAAGTAGTTTTAGTGTATATAGGTACGTGGAAATAGGCAAGGAGTCATCTGATATAGGTCTAAATACTAGAGTAGTGGTGCAGAATAATTTATTACAGTACTATATATCTACTACATGTCAGTAATGGCACTTCACACGAAGACGCGAAGCACTGGGCACTCTCCTGTGTCAAACGGGTGAACCTTAATGAGTGTACCAACTACCCCCAAAGAGGCTACGAGTTTCTCACGAGTGTCAGGTAGCAGGGGCCAAATATACATCTTTCCTTCCGAAGTTCTTCTCACAACTCTATACTGCCTGTTTATGCGATATCTTGCCTTTTAGAATGGAATCAGTGAGTCTATGTTTTTGTTTATATGTTATCCTCATGGGTATTGCAAGTGGTTGTGGTACATAATTTCCATGAGCATGTGAACTGCGCGATTGACCAGTCGTCTGCTGACTTTGGTACAACGCGTCCATAGTACAACGTAAAAAAGAAAAAAAAAAAAAAAAAAAACACGACAGGAAAATATTGACTAAGGTACCACTGATTGAATATATGTGTCGCGAAGGAAGAACACCTGCAGTTACGCCCCCAACCCCCTTTCTGAAAGCTCACCATGTTTCAATGGAACAGGTTCTCTTATTAAATAATAAGTCATTCCACTACCACACCGTTCACGCTTCATCGATGAAGTGGAACGAGCCTATTATTTAATAAGAGTACGGAACAGACTGCACAATATTTATATTTAATGTAACAGGTTCTTGCATCATTTAAAATGGTTCACAAGCACTTAAGTGCCAATTTATTATAAGGAACCCTTGATTAATCAGATAGGACGAACCATTCACTTTGAATGTCAGCCTGACCAAGAAGGCTCCCCCCTTTAACCCTTCTTGGCCTAGCAAATTCTCATTTCCATTAATCCAGCGACATCTGTAGTTCAGCCACCGAACTAGATACGAAAGGGAGGGAATGTACGGAATTTTGGAGTGACTTAAGTTTAAATCTCAGCCAGGGGCAAGAATGGTTTCTTTTATACTTATCTGCACCTGCGTTTCAGCACATTTCCAAAACATTACATGAGATCAAAAGGTTCAGATGTTGTTTTTTCTTCTCAATAAGAATTTGCCTGAAAGAACGAGCATTTTTGCATCAGCCAGTGGCTGGTTTATTTACAGGTTTTCTAAACACTCTTAAAATGAAAAGTGAGTTTCCTTAAATTATAACAGACACTAATATTTTATTCCCCATATTACTACGCTTCGCATTCAAATGAATCAAAGGGTATCAGTCAGAGATCTAGTTAAAGTAAAGGAAGTCACATGCTATGACCATATCCTCTAAATCTGACAGGTTCTCTCATTGATTGTATGTCTCCCCCGTGCCATTTTGTCTATCGTGTTCAGTGTCCCGCCGTAAGGAGGGAGGACTACTAAGATGGTCAACGTCTCTCCGTCTGTCCGTTCGTCCCGCCCTAATCTATTAACAAATATCTATAAAACTCCCGGTTCTTGGCAAGGTAACGGGATATTTTGGGAATACTGATGCCACAGTTTAAAAACATGGCGGGGGACTATTTGTGCTTGTAGGTCCTGGTTTTATTTACTATGACCTTGATATTATACGTCAAGTTCTTCTTGTCGCGCTCCACAATGTTATCCTGACCTTGAATGCTACTGGTGACAACATCATCATGAGATATCATGAGGTTCAAAGGCAAGGGCAACCAAAGTGCTCTACCCCAACTCTGACACATGAAGCTTTTAAATGTAGTGGAGTGACCTCTGGAGGAGATCAGCGAAACTTCTGTGGAAACTTGGTTTATGAAAAGACCAAAAGATGACGCTGCCAGATTTTAAAAGCGGTAGTCCATCTGTTATATGAGTGTGTTCCACCAACCGGCAGCTGTATGGAACATTTAAATAACGAAAATAAATAAAAATTACATTGAAGAAAACCCTGTGCGCTTGGTTGGATTTTTACATGAATTTTCCCATTTGTATCTCGTTATTTCGGTTACACGACCAGGGATAAACAATGGTTTTAGTCACTAAATAAAAGTTGCTTTTATTTCTATGAAGTACATAATAAGAAAATTTTTATTTAAAACTTGAATTAAATAAATAAACATTTATATTATGTTTTTTTGTTGTATATTAAATATCGCAGCAAATCAAATATCTACCTTTATCTTAATCAAACACCGCTGTAATTTGCACGATAATATATATTTAACTTCTTATAAAACGATAACCCTTTAGGTTATCCTAACGAGACCTTGGTATGATGAGTAAGATATACTATACAAACCAATAATACATGGCCGGAAAATAATTACCTTCTCAAAGAGACGGTTATTTTACGATTTTATAACGGTATTCCGGGCTGGTTGTTAGGAGGGATTTACGATACATTATATATATATATATATATATATATATATATATATATATATATATATGTATATATATATATATATATATATACAGCAAAGGACCGTTAACGTATCTGTCCACGTGATTTCAGGTCAGTGTGGACCGATGTGTTTAAAGAAGCATCAGCAGGCATTATAACTATCTTTAACATGGGTAATATACGACAGTCAAGCTCAGGTTAAACACAACTGTTCATGGACACAACAAACTGCCCCGAACACCAATCGATCTGTAAATTGTAATGAAAACCCAGGGGAGTGACCGACGTGCGAGCAAAAGTAGATTGTTTGTTGTACTTTGGGTGTACATATGCTACCATTCTTTGTATATATTGGTTTGCTATCACTAGGGGCATTTGAAGTGGTTGGTTTGTGTTGTGTAAGAATAGTCAGGTTACCCGGTGCAGTGGTCAGAAATACCACTCAAACACATTAATGCACAGCTGACCGATCCCCGCTGGTCGCTGATTAGGTTCAATATAGTGCAATATCTAGGTTGACACAAAGCGCTATTTGTATCTAGACTTATATATCGTGCAAATTAATTATTACAAATACTTACATATACAGTTTATGACGCTACCATACACGTTTGTGTTTTGCTATATATATAATTATACATGTACATATATAATGTATATTTTTGAAATTATATGAAGATATGACTTTTTTTTGTTGTGTTAGTACTAAAATATATAAAGAGAATTTTGTAAAGGTAATATAGATACCGAAACATTTATGGCGACTTTATTTTCACATTTACAAAAAATACGAACATTTTCGGAACCATCCTTCTCGGCCTTGTGCAGACTAGGAATATTTCGGGGTTTTTGATCGATCTAGTGGCGACTAGACCGCCTCGAAGCGGTCTCGATGGCACCTGCCCCCTGGCACGTGGTCTAGTTTAGATCGATCTCGTTGAAACCTCGTACAGACGGTGTGTGTTCCCGTGTGTACAGGCAAGCGATCTATATTTGGATAGAACTCCTCATTGAGGTTTTACTATCAGACACTCTGAACCGTCAACGAAACACATTAATTCATTAGCAAATTAATATATAAGATTTTATTTTTTATTTTGGAAATAAAAACTAATTATACGTTATATGTGCATGTCCCTCAGTGATTCTCTGTTCTACAGGCACGTTTCCAGAGATGTCACTGGATATTATTTTTAATCTGATTCGATTCACGAAGATAATAAGGACTCTCTGTGGAAATTGAGAGTGGGACTTTATTTTAAGATGTAGAGGTAAAACGATTAACAGAGTTAAGTAATTAATCTCAATGAAAAAAAAAATCACATCAGACATCATCGGCCTTGTTGACTGACAAAAAGTGTTTGGAAGAGAATTCACAGGAGTAAGAACGGAAGCCTCCTCAGGAAAACCCTCCTGAGAAACGAAACCCACTAAAGCTCTCCCCAGGACAACCCTCCTGAAAAGGAAACCCGCTAAAGCTCTCCCCAGGACAACCCTCCTGAGAAAGGAAACCCACTAAAACTCTCCCCAGGACAACCCTCCTGAGAAAGGAAACCCACTAAAACTTTCCCCAGGACAACCCACCTGAGAAAGGAAACCCACTAAAATTCTCCCCAGGACAACCCTCCTGAGAAAGGAAACCCACTAAAACTTTCCCCAGGACAACCCTCCTGAGAAAGGAAACCCACTAAAACTCTCCCCAGGACAACCCTCTTGAAAAAGAAACCCCCTAATGCTCTCCCCAGGACAACCCTCCTGAAAAAGGAACCCGCTACAACTCTCCCCAGGACAACCCTCCTGAATAAGAAAACCCACTAAAACTCTCCCCAGGACAACCCTCTTGAAAAAGAAACCCCCTAATGCTCTCCTCAGGACAACCCTCCTGAAAAAGGAACCCGCTACAACTCTCCCCAGGACAACCCTCCTGAATAAGAAAACCCGCTGAAACTCTCCCCAGGACAACCCTCCTGAAAAAGGAAACCCGCAAAACTCTTCCCAGGACAAACCTCCTGAGAAAGGCAACCCGCTGAAACTCTAACCAGGACAACCCTCCCAAAAAAAAGAAACCCGCTAAAACTCTCCCCAGTACAACCTTCCTGAAAAAGGAAACCCGTTCAAACTTTCCCTAGGACAGACCCTCCTGGAAAAGGAAAGCCGTTTAAACTCTCCCCAGGACGACCCTTCTGAAAAAAGAAACCCGCTAAACTTTCCCCAGGACAACCCTTCTGAAAAAGAAAACCCCTAAAACTCTCCCCAGGACAACCCTCCTGAAAAAGGAAACCCGCTTAAACTTTCCCCAGGACAATACTCCTGAAAAAGGGAACCCGCTAAAACTCTCCCCAGGACACCCCCCCCCCCCCTTACAACAAAGAAGACGAAAGCCTGCCTGAATATTATAATTTTTTTTTACTTGGGTCACATATTAAGGATTATATATTTAAGTTAAATTAAAAGTAAAGTTTGTTGAAGCATTTTTCAACACTTAATGGCTTCAATTGATAAAACTTACTCTTGGCTTACTCTTGGTAGGTTTTAATGAACATCAGGTAATTTCTGTTGATAAAGAATTAAATAACACCTCTTTGACGTTTGCATACATGAACTTGTTGATCAACAAGCTAAAAGGAAACACGTACATTTGCCAATGTTTATTTATCTCATTTGGGGCATTTTTCGAAATAAAAAAATCAGAAGTTGATTTAACAGAAAATAGTAAAAATCCCAATGACTGCAGAGTAGGCAACATTTAAATCAGTGTGCATGCACATCTTCATTTCTATATTGTTTATATTGTATGTACATGATATCAATTGAAGCCTAATTGCTTCCATCCTTTATTTGTCAGGGAAGCCTCATCAAATACCTTTAATTGAGTCTGTGCTATCTGCTTCTGTTTCTGGGCTTAAACTGAGGGGAACGCATGCCCTGTGGATAGGTCTGTTTGTACGTGCTGGGAAGGAGGGCGCCACATTCAGACACCGACCGATCACCTATACAACTTGTCAAAGGTGTACTGGTTTGAACAACACATCAGTTGACAAGACTGGTCCTGGCCAATGTTTTAGGGTATGTCTGGCCCACACTCGTATGCACGTTTATCGCATTAAGTAAGATAACCAAGTGATCAATTAATCATTAATTCAAAGTGTAGGCCTACTTGCCTGAGGTATATTGGTTTCTTTAAAAAATTATTGCAGGGGCATCTTTATAATCAAATGTTTCGATTTGACGTTTAATCAACAACATGCACATAATATCGCCTATGAGCTCTCTCTCTCACTCTTTCACTCTCTCTCTCTCTCTCTCTCTCTCTCTCTATATATATATATATATATATATATATATATATATACAAATATATATATATAAATATATATATATATATATATATATATATATATATATATATATATATATATATATATATTATGCATGCATGTATGTAAAACCATTATTGTATGTATCTATGTATATTTATGTACGCATTTGTGTATGTTTATGTATTTATGTAAATACTTCCTATAAAAAATCTTCTCTATAAATCCAATAAATACTGTCTGTAATATATTTCATATTCATGTTAAAGCACCTCATAAGTCTCTCCTTACAGACTTGGGCCTTTACGATACGCTGGATTCTCTTAATCTGTAACATGCAACTTACACCACAACTCAGCCGGACTTCAGAATGCATTATATAAACTTATATAAGCAACGTGAGAGGAATGTGTATCCCATAACCTTGACAAATAAAAATATGTTTACCACTACAATGTTTTTGTATGTACATGTTTACATATGGTAAACTAGGCAGTGTCTGGACCAGACAGTAAACAAATTCAAGATAGCGTCGTTTGCATCGTGTATATGTTAACATGCGAAAATATAAATGTTAAGACTATCATCAATCTAAGTGCAATGTTTGTTGGGTGGTCAAATTGACAGGGTTGAGGTTGCCTTCTGAGTGAACTCTGTGCGGAAGAACAAGGAACACTAAACATTCTTTTGTTGCCGAATGTTTGTGGATATCTCCCGTGCTTACACTGGGAGCATGTCAAGTTGGCGCGTGGCGGTCAAACACGCTTAATTATTAGATACTATAAGCGTCAGAGGCCACTGCGCTGCCTACAGCTCACCATGTGAATACATTTTCATTATAACAGAACGGCCCTATATACATTAATGCTATAAAAACCACATTATTCAGCAAACTGATATGATTATTACCGTAAAGATCATAGATTTGGGGCGACGCTATGTGAGGAATTCCAATTCAGCTGCCTGGCAATCAAACAGGATTTATGAGAAGTAGGAAATTTTACAGCACACATCCTCTCATGAAAACTAAACCTGATTTTCAGAGCAATTACTCAAACGGTTCTTGAGATATGTCACGCAAAAAATATCAGACGGACAAACGGACGGATGGACAGACGAAAAGCTGATTAATACAGGCCACTTATCGGGGCTATAAATACAAAAATCAGCTTAAACCTTATATACCTTGATCCAAAAGACTTGCTCTGATTTATACTATCAGAGTGTTTAAGAAAGATAACCTAAACCTTTTTTCAATTACATACTAACAACTTTGCTATAACGCCCCTGCATGCGTATACGACTTCTTCATTCATGTCAAGTTTAGGGTACTACAAACGAGATTAAAGATATATGTAGCAACTGGTTTATTGATACATGGGTATCCAAAGGGTGAACTACAAAAATCTCAAACAACAAACAATTACTTTATAAGATAACATTTCAAATAGACTTTATTGTGTCGTTTAGAGGCAGACAGGAGAAGAGAAATCTGAACCTTCTCACTAACCTTTAATTAAAGACATACTAGTATTCCATAACATTTCATTTATTACAATCGTACAGTATCTATGCTTTTGCAAATTGCCTCTTTTGATTGTATTTTTGTCTAGGTATTGCACATAATGAGTATAGTTAACTATATCGTAGCTGCACGTGTGTGCCACAGCTCGGCCAGTATAGGCCTATAATGGCCTATATATGTACAATTTCCTTTAATCCCATCAAGAAACCACATTGTTTAAAAAAGGCTGGTGACGCTAAGAGAACGCTGGTGTACAAATTTTCGTAGGGATCTAGTGGGATTGGTCGGCCCTTGTAGATAAACAGCCACCCGTTCTGGACACATATAAAACGTGACGCCGCACACCCACCCTGATTTAGCGTGACCGCACATCTCAAAACTTTGGTACGCTATCCCAGAATTCATTAAAGCAGACGTGCCATACCGTCGGGCGTGGTTCGAGGCTATATTCACCTTGCACCAACCTATGTAACCACTGACAGGTATTTGGACTGATATAAGGAACTTGCACGATGCTCTTTTCCCTAAATTTAATATGTATTTTAATTTTTCATATATTCTGATTAATCGCCATGGGATATATATATATATATATATATATATATATATATATATATATATATATATATATATACATATACATACATACATATATATATATATATATATTACATGAATTGAAAGTATAGCTTTTACTTATGTGATACTTCATAGTACTTATTAAAAGAGAAAACTTAATCCGTCCGATCAATCACATTTAACACATATGCACTCAACATGTTTTGCTTTAACCTTACAAATCAAATTACAAAATCAAATGCAATTACAAATCAAATATTGTGAATCATATTAATATATTCGACGATCTTTATTTTCTTATTTATAAAAGCGTTTTCTCTTCTGATTTTTTTAACTGAAGTAATTGTAAGTAGTAGCAGAATCCAGTGTATCTTAATTGTTCTGAACGCTATATTACCAATAACAAAGTGCTTTTCTCATCTAAAATCAGTACCATCGAGTCACACTCATTTTCTTAACACTCGTGTTTTATATATAAGTATATATAACTATAATCTCTGTTTTAGTTATGCCTCCAATGTCCTTGCAGCGGGGTAATGGAAGCATGCGTGATGACAGAAATAACAAAGATATCATTCTATTCATACCATTTCTACTACTCGACATGTATAATTAAGTGTGACACCCGCCATGTTAGACAAAGGGCAAGATTTTTGTATCCCTTTACGGGTCTGATGATATGATGAATGCCCTAAAGAGGGATAATTGTCTTGCTTCTGATTTGAGTGGTTGCTTTAATTGCAGTGTTGAGCCCTGCCCTACAGCAAATCGTGGTATTCGTAATCAGGGGCGTATCAAGAATTTACGGAAGGGTTGGGATGGCGGTTCATTGGGTACAGGCACAAGTATACAGTCAAACCTGTGTTAAAGACCAACCCTAGACCTGGCCAAAAGTGGTCTTAATTCACAGGCCTATATTAGAACGGTCGGTTACAACCTATGTGAATGTTTTCGGTTCATTCAAGGGAGGTCTTAAATGACAGGTGGTCTTACTAGAAAGGCGGTCTTTCAGACAGGTTCCGCGCTGTATATATTGATGTTGGGGGAGGGGGTGGGATGCTAACACTCCTGTCATTAAGCCTCTTAGGAGGCATATAGGGGTTGAAGAAGTTTATTTCGACAATATTTTGCTCAGATTGTCTGTTTGTTGACTTTCTTTAGTCTCCCAGGGAACAAAACTATCGATCACGATTTTTTTTCTTGCTTCTTTCCACTGCCTTTGTTTGGGATAGAACTCGAATATGGCTGATTTAAATAAGCTGACTGTTCGGCACAATAGTATTCATGGGCAACAGATCTGCAACTGATTTTTATTTATGACCTTGAAATAATTTCCAAGGGCAAAGTCAATCGCCGTTTGCCCGTTATCGCTTAGTTTCGGTCGTCGGTTAGATGCTACAAGTGATCGCTCGGCGATTGCAAACATCTTATTATGATTGAGCATTGGAGAGACGCTCGGTTTATTTTACACATTTTTCCTCATGACATAAAACTCTTGGAACCGTTTTTATCACAACACCACTCAATCCGAAGAGCCAATAGAAAGCCTATCTAGAAGGAGTGACCGTTCTTTGAGCTTCAGTAAATTCTTATATGAGCTACTGCCTAACATTATAATGGTTTCATCTATTTGTAGGCAAAATTATAACTAAAATATTATGTACTCCAATATAATTATCTAAAAAAGACATGCTAACTAAATAAAAAAAAAGAACTTGGCATGCAGTAGGTGCTTCTCCAGCCCACTCATGCAGACTTGGTCAGCTTTGTCAGGTTCTATATAATTTTGTGGTGACCTACAATGTGGATACCTTACCATAACTCCCTGTCCTGGATATGCTGAGCATGAGAACACGTTAAAAATTATACAAAGCCGACCATTATATGTTGGATTTATCAATTTATTATGTAATTTATCCTTAATTTATTGGGTTTTTTTTAATTATCAATAAATGTATACTAACTAAGTGAACAAGGTGCTTACAATATTTGAATATGCAGCAAATTTATTGTTCAATTTATCATCAGATCTGATTTTATACAATGAAACACTTTTTTAACTATTGCACTAATGAATCTATAATCCGAAAGGCACTCTTATCAAATCTGAGGAAAATTAGTGTGAAAGGTTTAAAAAACCCCTGTCTGAACCTGAGAAATCATGCCATAGGATAGAGCTGGACATACAGGTTTGAATATTGAAGTTATGGTGAGAGACCCTTTGTCTATGTTAACAATTTAATGTTTGAACTGATCATTGCGTGCACACTCTACATACATATAACATAACATATATATATCAAACGGACCTCCCGGCGACCACTCCCAGATCCGCCCTGCGAAATCGGTGTACACCAGAGGATTTTTTCTCTTGCAGTAAGAGTACTAATGGGCTTTTGATTATGTGGGCTACGGAGAGCATTTTTACTGTAAGGACACCACCAGAGGGAAGTTATATGTGAGGGCATCAGAGGGAAACTTTAATGTGAGGGTAGTAGAGGGACACCTAATGTGAGGGCAGCAGAGGGCTTTTGATTGTAAGGGGAGGGGACTGGGGTTCCAGTGGCGATTGCATATATCGAAATATATATTATAAGTCTGTATATACGGCAGAAAAAAATTAAATATATATATATTAAAAAATGTAAAATTTTATAATCATCGAATTTGTTTGTATTCATATATGTCGAATTTCTAGATTGAGTGTTTTCAGAAAAAAATTAGGCAAACCCCGAACGTAGGTAATGCAGTGCTAAAAGGTCAATAAGTCTTAACACCGCCTGATACCAGTGACCTGAAATTATGCCGTAGATAGAGGCGTGCATGCTCTCATACTTGACAGGGATATGATAATCTGCCGACTGGAGGTGTGTACAGTAGATAATTATTTATACTCACTAGTACTCGTCATATCAAAGTATACGTGATCCGAAGATCAATAACTATATGTACCTGCAGCTGTGTCACAGTGGTCCTTGTACGAGTTAATATCATCTGTTATTTTTAGTTATATATATATATATATATATATATATATATATATATATATATATATATTCAGCATTTCTTCATTATCACTACTAGCTGGTTTCGTACATACTTCGTCAGGGGATTATAGAGTGCCAGGAACACGTCAGAAATCCACTGCGGGTCATCAACTATGCATCTATATATGCTGACATATAGGCTATAATAGTAACTCTACAGTTTCTTTTTACTGACCATCAAATATGACAGATGTATAAGTGAATTATCTACAGTTTTATTGATCACATTAATCCGGGAACAGCCATATTTATTTATATAATTTGTTTATTAATTATTTCACAATATTCATAATGCATTTATTTGCGTTTTTAATGGTCTGCTTTTTTTCCCGCGTAGCCTTCTCTCCCCCCACCCCCCTCCTTCTTTCTTTTTTTCTCTCTCTCTATCTCTCTCTCCAGATGAAGGATAGATGGATATTCAGCCATGCAGATCACAGTAATAATATCTAAAAACAACCGGGTATAAAACATTGTGAATTAAAATCTTTCTCTCTCAGTCTTCTCCGCAGTATGTCGAGTTTCTATCTGCTCATACAAAGAACAGGCTTGCGATAATGTATTTACAAAACGGGCCGCGCTACTGCTCTAGTTATTTACAGGGCTATATTTGGGATGAGAACTGTGTATTCACATGCCAGTTATTATAATATGTCAGTATCATGCTCTCTGTAATCTATATTCATGAAAGGCACCAAAGGGCGCACTTTATGTATATAAGTATTCCCGGCCCAACTGGAGGACAAATAATAATGGCGTTTGGTATGTCCGCCAAAGGATATAACTTAAAGAAAACACATTTTATGCACTATATTATAAAGGATGATTAATGTCGGGAATATAGAGCTTTTTTTTCATAGAAAAATCAGAGATTGTGCAGATGTAGGAACGTGTCATCTAAGAAACATTCATGAGTAAAGTATAATATTTATACGTACTTGTTTCTGTTAAATTAATATATTGCGCTCAAACTCATTTCCCTATGTATATGTATTATATTATAAGGATTATAAATTCATGTTCATGTGTTTGTGTGTAAGGGGTCTTATGCAATGTCAGAGTTTTGTTGCATTTGGAAGATCTACTTGTGACTTTTATTCGTTTTGTTTGGCAAGAGGATCATTCAAAATATAAATTAACTTACACTAAATATAAATAGTTGACTCAATTCATTTTGTGATTTAATAGAACAAATCAATCAACAAATGAGCTAATGACCAGTAATTAAATAAAAGTTTTGCTTCTTTATCATCAGAGTAACATTTATACTCATCCTCATATTCTCATATATTCTAATACATGTCAGCACCATGTATGGAGAGTGAAACTTGTCATCTGCTCACTCGAGAAAGCAGACGACACCAAACATATACCAAATATATCAAGTCAATGCCATTGGCAGCAGGTAAAGAAACACTAATTCTTTAATTGGTAACTACAGATAGTTGTTCCTGAAACTCACCTGTTTTGTAGTATTCCCAGCCCACAATATCAGGTGACGCTTTCGGATAGTTAGAGTTTCTCGTCTCTTCTGCGAGTATCGCGTAGCAGATCTGCCGCGTGGTTTTAAACGCCCCGGACCTAGTCTCCTTGGTGCGCTGAATACAAATATACGATTAGCTGCTCTGTTTGGCTCGTAGCTAACGCCCACAGGATTGGCCGATAAAATAGGCCTTCCGTCACACCAGTACGTCACATTCATTCATGACAATGTCAAACATCTTATTTGCTTATGTACGCGGGAATATATGACCACGTGGTAAGGACTCCTGGGCTGTTAGCCTGCAGGGAATATAATGGTACATGGATACCATAAACTATGTACAAAGATTTGGTGATAGGTCGTGTGTTTGATTAAAAACCACTTAATCCTAATAGCTTGGGGATTAGCTGGTGCCAGAAAAGACCCGCCTTTAACACATTACAATAAAGGAATGTGATTCAGGTTACTAATCTCTATTAATAATGCCCCCGTTATATAAGTTCACCTTTTATAGAGGAAGTGGACTTTTATAGGGGTTATGTGTACCCGAAAGAAAGAAATTGAATTGGCATTAATAAATGCATACAATGATGTTCAAAATTGCAAACTTTAAAACTACGCAATCCTATATTATATACCATTGCTCTTGAAAGCGCTAAATTGCAGGCCAATGTGATGATAAGCTATTGGCTCATACAGACACTTAAGCACCTATATATAGATAAGCAAATTTTTTTAATACCGACCGACAAACGACGATGTCATTTTCCTTAGCATGTAGATTAACCATTCTACTAGAGTAGACTGAGGGATGATCTCTCTCTCTATCTCTCTCTCTCTCCATGTAATCTTCGTTTGAGTTATTAAATGTTCTGATATTACTATTTATTTCTGTCACATCTTCCTGAACATATATATGTAAATTAACAATTTTTACCTTAAAAATCCTACCTTACAAATTATTTTCTAATGAATCGATTTCTCTGAGCATATAAAATAAAGCATACAGCGAAATCTTCAGAGTCTGCGTGTTAATTAACAAACATAAAACTGAAAGTACACATTTAGTTCGCACATTCGTGAAATGATGAGCACTTAAATCTTGACGGTTGTTATTTATCTTGATACATAAATTGACTCTTAGCGCCATCTAGTGTTCAGTCAGTTAAATAAAGAAGACCTGCTAGAGCTTTTCATTGCTTCGCTCCCGAGGCAGCGGAAATCTTGCGCTTCTAAAGAAGCTACTGATTTTCCCGCTGCCTCCTTTGACCGTTTATGTTGCACTTAAACACCAGAAGGCCTGTCTGCTGAAAAAAAACTGCTGATATAACTAGTAGCCAACCAAATGCCAGTCAACAAACACTCGGCAGTTATCAGGCTCCGCCCAGAAACCACGTGTTGGGCCATTCTCTCTGAGCCTGTGGTCTGTTCAAGCGGTTGTCAGGGCGATGAGCTGTCACTCAAAACGAAATGAACAACATTAGTTCCGTGTATTCCTCCTTGGCTGGTAAACTGTTTTGTCTTCCAGCACAGGGTCTCATCTGATTGGACTAAAATACAGTACTCCTCTCTGGTGTAGAGATTCAGGATACGAGGTCAAAACAAACAGCTCTTACGATATAGGTAGTAGGCCTATAGGTGTAAAGAGCGTATTAAATTGTATACGTCCCCTTTTGTAAACAATGTAAATATTCATGAAGAAAGATCACTCGAGATAATATTTCGTGATCTCGACTTAATATCTCGATATCTGGAGAAAAATTTCACAGAAAAAAATATAAAAGTCGTTGGCATCGCAACTATGCGAAGCTTATTGACGTAAGTAAAGGGGGCCATTCATAAATCTGACGTCGGTCAAATAAACATAAACCCTTGAACCTGGAAAAAATAAGCCAATTCCAACTAGGAATCTTTCAATATACTATCAACCCCGGACGGTTAAATTTGACCTTGTCTGCATTTTCTCCTGTATATGTGGATTTTTAAGTATGTAACCAGGAGCCATTTTAAAGGGGCCTAATCAGGGCGCGACCACAGATGTCAACACTTCGAGTGGGGCAGTGTGTATCGCGGAGCCACAACAGGTGTCAATTAGAATATGCTCTGACTGACTTGTCCCAAAAAATGAAATACATGTTCCCGCTGGTTAAACAACGCGTGTTGCGGCTCACAATCGGACCTCCGGTCACGCGGCCTTGTTATGGTAACAGACACACGTGTCCTGTTTACCAACACGCAGAGCCATAACAAGGTGTTAAACAGCCGTATGCGAGATACTGGAACTGTATGCTGGGATGATTTTAATTTGGAAACTTTTGTATAAAGCAAAACTGAACTCATAGTGTGAAAAAAGGTATAATATTGTTCCTGATTATGTCCCTTTTACCCGGTAGCTGTTGTGCCAGAACAATACAAGATAACATGCGCTCATCATGATCATCAGGTCGCCCGTGGAGGCACTCCTTAATAATGTCCCGCATGAGTTTTGGTCAAATGAATCTCGGTGCTCTGAGTTCTTTTTAGAGATTAAATTTATCACAATTTCGTTAGCAAATAACATTTTCCTGACATCATTCCGAAACACTATTTTCGAAATTGTCAATGGAAGAAGACCGATAAATTGTACATGTGCGCTGAGGGAGTCAGGCCAGTCTTGCACGAGGCTGATCAAATAGGAACATTCAAAATCTTCAAAATCGTAGCCAGCAACCTAAACGTTTCCGGTCACATTTGCTATGCAATGTTCAATGATTTTCACAAAGCCAACTGGAGGTTACCCTGCCCAGGTAACCAGCAGGCGAGTTTGCTTAATTTTCGACAGGGCACTCCGTTCGATCCCGGAGTAGCTATATATAGTGACTTTTTTCAATTCCCTCCTTGCGAATGTTTTCCTTTCTTTCCATACGTAATCATATGATTCAACAAACACCTTAAAAATAAGGAACTAATTAGGAAAGAAGAAAGCTGGTGCCTGGCAAGATAATTATTAACATTTTTAAATCATGACTAACGAAATTTAACCTAGAAAATGTTAATAATTATCCTGCCTTGCACCACCTTTTTTAAATCATGACTAACAAAATTTAACCAAGAAAATACATATCATTTTTATGATGCAGAAAGAAAGAAATAGTTTTTGTCCTTTTATATAGTATACATGCTTTTATGTTTTTCTACACAGAAAGGAAATATATTAAGAAAATCATGTCAGATGCAGACAACAGAGCATTATCAATTTGTCGAATTCGAGCCAATGACCATTTGACATTTAAACTTTCAAGGTTTGTATAAACTCAAGCATTGGAAAGCTTTTTACATTATCTAATTTTACTATTTCATTTGTTAATAATATTTATGGTTTTTTTTTTAAATCAAGACAAGCATTTTAACAGACTCTCCTATATCTTAAGTGTATTCACTGTGCTAAGCAACTTTTCAAATGAGAAGAAAATGATAGTGTACTCACCGACACGAAACTCTATACTACAGGGATGATCTGCGAAATCCTCTCCAGGAAGCACAAAGGCCACTTCAACGGTTTGATAGCTATTTAAAAACAACCGACAAGCTGTAACAACTAGAAGGTCAATTGGGTATGGTTTATAGCTGGTTTATACATGTGTTAATAGTAAAAAGCTGGGTGTTTGCTTGTTATACAATCAGTTAAAACATACAACAGGACATTAAGGTAAACTTATAAAATAAATGATTTCTTTGATTTGTTTCAAGTTTTGCCTAATATACAATACCGTAACTTCCCTCGAATGTTTAACCAACTTGAACTGTCCCTACGAAGTGAGACAATGCAGGACAAATTTACATATATTATGCTAATGTTTTGATCTGCGTCCTGGTTTACAATTTCCAACATTATCTAACAATGACGTCTGGGCCAGACCGTCGTTTGCTCTTAACCGATCGACCTGTCAGGTGTTAGGCATCATATGGCGATCTCAATATTTTACCTGCCGATTATGTTCTGAACTTCGAAAAAAAATTGCTGGTCGCCATTACCCGAAATTTGATGACTCCAAAGAATGCAAAGATAATATGGGTTTTGACTCTGTCAAACTTCTTTTTTGTATACTGTAATATTATAAATGTTATCGTATTATGAAGTGGAACATATTTAATTATTTTCTACAATAAACAACATATGATCGCAAAATAAATAAACAGTGTGTCCATGCACAAGAATGTTTACACATTTAGAAAGAGTTTTACATTTGCGCTTCATATGAAGTCCCTACTTTTAATATACTTAATTTTAAATCAACCTTACGTAAATGTAGTTATCAATTATTTGACTTGGCATTATCAAAAGTATGTAGCTTTTTGAAGAGGCTTGTATGTAATTCACCGTTAAGGATTTCATTTGGTTATGCCTGTGCTGTACCAAGGAGGGCTATGCATAGCTTAATCAATAAACATGAATAATAATATACTTAAGTAGAATGAGACTATCATAGTCATTAGGCCGGTAGGTCATTCAAAAAGCAACACATATATAATCATTTATCTGACATGGATTTGATATAGATATGCTAAGAGTAGCATGTTTCAATTTTAGTTCAAACGTATGGTGATAAAGCTGACCAAGTGTAATTGACAATATATATAAATATATATATATATATATATATATATATATATATATATATATATATATATATATATATATATATATGTTTATCTGTCAGTTCCTGCAAGCAACATATGTCTAGTCCAGTAACGATATTTTTATCTGTGGCATCCAGTGATACCACATCGGACCTGAGAATCGGGTACAATTCAATGAAACTCCATGTGTACAACAAATGCCCCAAGTGTTTCAGATGAGTAGGTGCATAACTGATACTTGTATGCATGATTTAATAATGATATTTAAAAACCTCACCAACTTTTCTCTTCTTCACAAACCGTCGTAAAGCAGTGGAAGACGTGACGTCATCTTCCCTTCATGCATAATTCCCCTGTTCCAAACTTTTTTTCCGGTACAAAAACCTCGCTAAGACTACGCGCCTGCATCATTCTGTATCCTCCTCACCATGCATTGTCTTGTGGTAAATTACCACAATTTTGTTGCGTAGTAAGATACTGTTTAACGTGCACGGCGAAATACTGCTAAAACTACACTTTTAGTGTATACATATTTAGGTAACCGCAGCCCTCACGCTGCTAACTGCAGCAAGAATCTGAAAGCTTCGTGTTCCAGTAAACGTGATAAAAGATCATGTAAACATAAGGTAAAATTAACAAATATGAAACGCATCATTCACTACAAATCCCTGCGTATCAAAGCGGACCTGAAACAACTGTGCTTAATCAGATAGCGTGAGAGAAGGTTTACATTTTATTACCTTCTACTATTAACAGTGTAAATGTTTATGAAGGTGCTTCTGATGGCTGCTTGGGTTTGTATGCTCCCCGGGGAGCCGAGAAAAGCTACAAGAATGAACAAGCCCGAAAGACCAGGAGGGCAAAGTGTAAAGTCGGATGAGACTGAAATGTTCAGTGATATCAGACTATAAACCCTTAACTTTTTCTCCTTTTTTTAGGCTGTATTGTGAATCCCTAAGATTTGCATATTTGGGCGTCATGAGGCTCCTGATGATTCCCTCACATTTGCATATCGGGAAGTCAGGCCTCAGAAGTCACGCTAACAGCGGTCCCATGGTCAACAGGCAGCACAACCCGCTTTGTAACATTCGCACTGAAATCGTGTATTCAGAAGTGCGTACATGGACCTTTGTGTCCTATGTTAATACTCTGCTGTTCGAACATTATGGTCCATAGACCAAATGTGAGTGCACTGTAGACCCTGTCGCATCGATTTTGTAATGTGAATTTGTTAGTGTTCAAGTTAAACATGAAAGTCTTGATACTTTATTTTTAAGTTGCCACCACGCTGATCGCCGTGATCGTTTCAGCCAGCCGGTACATAAATCACTGTTTGACTGCGTTCGTCGCGTGTGGACCTGTATATCTCACGCTTATTGGCTGAACTAGAGTTTTTGAACCGGCTTGTTTTGAAATGCGATGGTCTGATAAACTGTGACATACTGACTCACTGAGGCAAAGGGTTATATATAGTGTTGAAAGTCTTGCCGTACTCAAAATAGCCGAGGACCTAAACATTTGAAGACTGATTAAATGGGAATATAAATAGCAAGCTGGAAGCCCACAAAGTGCGATTACTGAATTACCCATGTTGGTTTTGAAATTAATCCTTACGTCACTGGGAAAGACCTTAGTTTAGGGAGGCGGTGATGTGTGGCGCTGACTGTCCGGAACGTCCCGAGTTTACCATTCGATGAAATAAGAGGGTCAGAGAATTGTGATTAGTTATATAAGTTGCCGCGAGGTGGCGGTATCGACAGTAAGTGCGATACAAGGAGGGGACGATTTCTCTGTCAGAGACAACAATTGAGAGCCATTTCATTGACTGGGCCAGTCTATTAAAATCCGTAATTGTTGAACCTAGAGACTTTTTTACCTTACATAATTTTAGCACCCCGAAAGTCAGACAAAGGTGTTGTGTTTTGTGTTAACTTTGTAGTATATGGTTGAACGTCGGGTATATAAAAGCAAAGAGGGTCCATGCATGAACATAATACCTACCTATGAACATTTGCATTGAAAGATTTATATTTTATTCAATTTATATGTAGAACGTGAACTGGATGGAATATTAGAAATTATATAAATATACCATACTTTATTTAAAACAAAGGTGATACTCTCTCTCTCTCTCTGAGTTTGATGACTCGGGATGACCACTTGACTGAAAACAATACCCCCCCCCCCCTCCCCCCAACGGCGAGGTTCGGGGAAGTTTACATAATAAATGGACCAGGTTCAGGACAATAGATAGAACCACAGCTGAGAAAGATAAACTATTGATGTAATTTGGCATTCTTTATGATTGCGTTAATATATATCAACAGTTGAAAAAAACATATGGCACCACCAGTCATACACACGGCTTCCACACAAGGTATCATGTGGTTGAACTTCTCTCGTATCTGGAATGAATGTAAACTGGTCTTCAAAAGCAAAATAAAATGATTGGTATATAAGCTAAATAATAAGTTCTATTATAAACCAAATAAAAAAGAAACATTCTGCGACAACTGCTTCTTCAACAAGATAGTACATGCTAAAATATACACTGTACAAAAGTATATACCATATTCATTTAACACAAAGCCATATGAACCTCATATTTTAAAAATGCCTGAGTCTGATGCTATATTCCATGTAAAATACTCAAAGTATATGTATCAGAAATCGAAACCTGTCATCTTGGAAGCATTTAACCCTATCATCTTTGTCAATAATAGCATAAAATGTTATAAGAAGACTTGTATTGACATATAAACGGAATTTTATATAATGCGGTAATTGATACCCTATGCATTTGGAAATAGAATGATACTTATACAGTTAAAAAAAGGTTAAATATGAAAAGAAAATCATTCTATGAACATCCATATATGATCAGCACATGAAAAACATTTCAAATCTCATATTGACGGGCTGAAGATGGTTTTGCTTTATCGAGCAGCTACAGGTTGCTGTAGCTGGGACTTCAGCCTAGAGCGCTCCTCAAGCGTAATTTTGATGGAGCCGATAGACGTGATGCCACACAAGTCAAGCAGGATATCGCGAGAGGCCGCCACCGTTTTCCCGCACCGGTGACCGGAGAAAGCTACAGCACCCACAGCCCCAGAGCCCCAAGGCAGGATACAAACCGGCACCGATCTCAGCGACAGGTACCAAGAGTGAACGATCGTTATTTTCTTCATCAGCCATTTCAAATCTCTGTTGAGCGTGTTTTGTGACACTTAACCGACACTGGCTCCAGTAACATTGTCAACAGTTGCTTGTTTTTATCCACGTTGATAAGGGCACTCTGGTATTACTCTTCCCCTACAACACTTAAACAGTACTGGGTCGTAAGCCTGTGAGATACAGCAGTGAGAAAACGGGCTCGGTCGGGACTGAAGTCTCCCTGCACAACAAATGTTCTTCTTGTTGTCATAAACTCTTGTCCCACAACAAGCTGAGCTTTGAAAAAGACGAGGTTCGACCCTTTCTGAGCAACACATAAACCTTTTGTCATCATAAGGTTTAACACCACAACAAGTAGTAAAGTTTTTTTGCCTCTGTGAAACGAGTCCACCACAACAGATCTGTGATGATCGGTCATAAACACGACTTCCACAACAAGATGATGACTGACCTTGCTTATCTTGCACTGAACCTCCACAGCAAATCTTTTTTGTTGTGTCATATACTTGCTTGACGCAACATGCTTCCCTCAGATTTGACATCAACTTAATGCTTTCACCACAACATATACGGCCTTGGGTATTGTACGTATTATAGCCGCAACAGGCAGAGCGTGGACCGGGTCGACGAGACAACCTTCCTTTACAACACAGGTGACTTGTGTAGTTATAAGGCTGAACTCCGCAGCAAGACTGAATGGAACCCCCGAGGTTGTTATGCACACGTCCTCCACAACAGATCTGTGATGATCGGTCGTACACACTGCTTCCACAACAGGATGACGAGAGGCCTACTTTATTCTTCACTTGCCCTACACAACAAATCTGTGATGATCGGTCGTACACACGACTTCCACAACAAGATGAGGACTGACCTTGCTTATCTTGCACTGAACCTCCACAGCAGATCTTTTTTGTTGTGTCATATACTTGCTTGACGCAACATGCTTCCCTCGGGCTTGATTTCAACTTAATATTTCCGCCACAACATGTATGGTTTTGGGTGTTGTACGCATTATAACCGCAACAGGCAGAGCGTGGATCGGGTCGAGGTGATAACCGCCCTCCACAACACAGGTGACTTGTGTAATTATAAGACTGATCTCCGCAACATGACCTCCTGGAACTCACGATATTGTCGTGTAGTCGTCCTCTACAACAGGTCTGTGACAATCGGTCATATACGTGTTGTCCACAACAAGAGGATGTAAGGCTCTGCGTGTCCAGAATCTTCCCTCTGCAACAGATCTGGGTAGATGTGTTATACAATCGGTTAATACAGCAAGCGTTCCCCTGATCTGATTTTGAATGAATTCTTCCAGCACAACAAATTTGACTAGTTGTTTTATATATATTCGTGTAACAACAAGCTGTTCTTTCTTCAGGACGCGAGTGTAGCTGTCCTAAACAGCACACACTGCTACTTCTGTTGTACACCTTGGTACCACAACAGCCTGACTGATGTTGGTACTCCTTCGGATAAACGTTACCCAGACAACATACCTCTTTGCTATAATCATATATATGAGATCCACAACATCGTTGATTACGAACGTCACTGCGAGGGTATCTCTTGCCACCACAACATAACTCGCTGTCTGTCTTATAAGTGTTTTCCCCGCAGCACTGTGTGCGATAGTCGGGACGAGACTTTAGTTTGTTTCCACAACATATCTGATTGTACCTGTCATACGCCCTGTTTCCACAACAGCCATACTGCAGGGATGGCCCAGGCGCAGTGTTTCCGTTGCAGCAAATAAGGGTGCTAGAATTATAGACACGGGATCCACAACAGGCTAAAACTGGGGAAGAACGTTCTTGTATTTGACCATCACAACACAATTGGCTAAATCGATCATAAAGCTCAGAGGAACAACAGGAATCAAAATAACTTTTCTTCTGGTGAAGCACATTATCACAGCACGTATGGGTCGTCGGGTTTTACAGATTATTTCCACAACAGAGGTCACTGAGAGAGAAGCGCACCTTTGTGGTCCCATCACAACACACCTGAGAGTAGAAGTCATAGGCATTTGTTCCGCAACAAGCGTAGCCTGGGAGTCGGGTTCTTACATGATCGTTGCAACAGATTTGTTGTGCAATTGAATAGAGTTCTGTACCGCAACAGGCTAGCCTGCTTCCATTCCGGGCGTGAACCTTTCCTCCACAACATACACTGCTGTATGGGTCATTCTCCTGTGTGCCACAGGTGGTATTTCCTGAAAAAAAGGTTTCAGATATTTTAAGTTTTCAGTGGGGATGCAGTTAGTAAAATATCTAGAAGCTGGAATGATTTATTGTTAAATTTGTATAGCTCATATTCCAACATATTTTGCTACATGCCTGTCTCTGTGTTTTTCCCTATGTACAGGTATTTTAGCGATATCCACAGACGTCAGTTTCGTAAGACACATTCAAATAGTCGGAGCAAGGGGATCAATATATATATAAATATTCCAAAAATATAATTTTTATTTTAAGTATGTTAAAGGTTACTTACTGACGATAATCCCCGTCGGCCCTGGCGGGTAATAGCCCTCTCTGTGTGGGGGCGGGAACCATGGCCAAGTTGCTCCCGGCATGCCATCAGGCCCTATAATGAAATATGTCACGGTTAATTGTTTGATGCGTTACATGCATGACACGGATTTCAGTTATATTCTATACCGAAGCCTTCATTTTAGTTTCACTCTTCCTTTCCGCTGCCACGGTTAATTAATATTGTAGAATGTATGGATTTAAGACAAATTACAATTATGATTTGTTGTCACACGGGAGCCTACTTTTAAACATGGAAGACTTTAAAGAGATCAGCAAATGTATTTTTCAGTGTGCACATGAAAGTAAGATATTCTTAAATCAATGACCGGCGTCAGCACAAAAAACTCCGGAAATCTGTTGTGTCTGTAAATAAGTTAATAAGCAAGTATTAGTTTGACTCTATGAAGTCTTGCATCTGAACACTGACCATGAAGCACTAGAGAACAAGTTTCGGAAAATTACCGATACACACTGAACCAAACCGTCAGAGAAAGTAGACGGAAAGTAGCAGAAAAACGTGAGAAATCAATCCAGGATCATGGGCACTGGAAACAAGGAGAGTTTATTGGGACATATTAAACTAAGACTACAGGCCTTGTGAAGACCACTAGCGGGGCTCTTTGAACCACACCATATGGTACAGAGTAGATACGGTGTTATTAGCTTTACATTCGGAACTAGAAATTTGCACTCAGAGAGCACAGGCCTTCGCCATATGACATTGACAAATATGCAGCAGTTTTCCTTCAAACAATTCCTGGACCCAGATGGTGATACGGATCACCCCAACATTTTGTTATTAATTGTTGTTGTTAACAACAGACAAACAAACTAAACGACCAGAGGTTGCGCTTGCCGGAAGCTGAAATAAGACGGATAGTCGGACAGGTCTGTAGAATGGCATAAGTTAGATAAAAGAACAAGCGAGTAGACGAAACTGACAACAGCAGACAGACAGACGGGTATACTGAAAAACTGACACAACCTGGACGACAGGTTACCCCAAATCATAATGTGGAACGCATGTGCAAGTAAAATGAGCAATGGTGTGTGTAGATAGGACACATTTTGACGAAGTTATAAGGAAAATAAAATTTTGAGGTTTTCCGATGACCTAGACTTTAAAATTGACCTATTTTGAAATAAAAAAACAAAACAAAACAGAAGTTTCAGATCGATTGCTCAAGACTTGTGGCCTGTAGGACGAGAACAGTATTTCGAAAATCTCGTTTGAAGAGAATGGCTGCGAGATTGTACAAGAAATTAATACAAATTTAATTATATTCTACCTGACAAAAACAACTGGACCTCTCTAGCTTTAAAAGTGATTAAGTTAGAAAGATATGTCCTAACATTTCGAATATCATGAATCTGAGAAAATGCTTAACCATGGTTACAGCAGATTGAGGCTGCTCCACATCCGAAGAAAGGCCATGGAATGACGAATACAAAGAAAAGAGCTCCAATTTATGCTTCTACGATGGTTTTTTTCGAAGATATGAAGAAAATATATTTTGTGGTTATGGACGACCTTGACCTTTGACCTATTTGCACCAAAAGAATTTAGGCTTCCAAAACTAAAGAAAATCTGTCAAAGTTATAACATCCAGAGCCGTTGCTAAAACATCTGGCCTCTAGAAAGCCTAATGTCAGACAAAAGAACAAGCAGAGACATGAATTTGACGACAACTGATGAACAAAAGCAGAGACACGGATTTGACGGCAACTGACGAACAGACGGACATACTGACAGACGGACACAACTGGAATGATAGTTGACTAGACCGTCATATGTTAATACATAGAGGAAAAAAATGTGGTACATTTTGAATAAAAGAACAAAGTTGACAAAGTTATGAGTTTTTGAGTTATAAAGTTCTTCGATGACCTTGAACTTTGACCTATATTGACCAAAATCGAGAGGCTTTGAGGGTTAACGACTGTATGCCAAATGTATAATTTCAAAGCGATTGCTGCAAAATTGTATTCAGTAGAGTGTTGACAAACAAAAAACGTGAAAAACAGACTTAAATTACGCAACTGACCAATATGCTTGCCGGAAATCTTCGATTTCAACAAACCAACGCCGCCAAAAACATTAAGGATGTCCCTGAGGATGTCCAGAATCAGAGAACGAGATGGTATTGGACATATAAATTCAAATAAACGTCTTGTTACTGTCATACGGATTCACGGATCTCAACCTAACTCCCACCCTACACCCCACCCCTGATTCTCCCCCATTTGATGTTCCGATTGATCTAGCCTTTTTTTACTTATCTGTAATAGTTTGAACGTACCTTAGTTCTGTAAAGCATGAAATCAATTTCCTTCTTTAGGTCTCACAATTGAGCTGAAATGGTGATGTCAAATCTTCGTAATATTATCAAAAAATTGTTTAAGATATCGCTACCCAACTTGCTAATGCACTCGTGCATTGTAAATGTTTCAACTTTTCAGATCAAGTGGTTTATCTGGAAACGTAGCTTACAAAAAAGTGACCCTTCGCACATTTGAATTCCAAGATTATGGCATAGATATGTTTGGAATCAGACTGGATAATGGCATTTTATCCATTTGTCTCTACCCCTAATAGATAAGGAGAAAATCGACACTGAAAATCTAAAAAAAAATCGCATTTTTAAGCCCCGTGACCTTAGAAAATAGGCCAAGGTCACTGAAACTTGGCCACATTAATTGAACCATGGTAAGGTAAATCCTGAATTTGTTTCAACGAAATCAGATAAAAAAAACTGGCAGAATAATAAAAAAGAAGAAGAGAGATAATAATGCCAAAAGATAAATATCTCCACCTTTGGACAGGTTGGAATAACTAGAACCTCTGGCATCAGAGACACGGTGTTACATGTATTTGTTCATTATGCGCAGGATTTTGCATAGCTTAACATGAGGGTTGCTATGGGAACCGCGCTTGATGAACTCTGGCTTACCCGCAGAGTGTAAAGACAGCGTGTTCGGTGTAGTCTAAAAGGTTCCGGAATGGAAGTTTCTGGACTTCGGGTGAAAAAGCTATAAATAGGGTCTGTTTTAAGAGCCAAAAGAAAGAACAATACCAGCGGGCACGGAAGGGTGCGATTTTCACGTCAGTCTTGGGACCTTCTCCGATGATTGCATCTTTGCAGATATTCTGCGGACTTTATACAGACTTTATACAGATTGTATACAGATTGTCTTCAGTTTGCCCTTGGGATTTTACCTGAACTTCATTTCTAAATTACAACAGATTGTCTCCGAGATTTAATTGGATTATTCACCGGGGAGATTTACTTGAACTGTTCATGTGGACTGTGACAGTTATCACAGTATCCAGAAATCAAAGGCTAAGATCCGGCTCGGTGGATTTACATTTTTATTATTGTTATGTTTCAAACAATGTGTATTTGTATTGATTAAGTGTATTGTAATGTTAAAATTGTTCTAAGAATAAATTATAATTATTTGTTAACAAAAATGACTGATTTCTTTATTCATTCCCCCAGACATCTCACGCTGCCTAGTGTTGAAAATGAATTTTTTAATCTCCGTAACAAATATTTTTGCACGTCACGATTACGATATTATTAGGTTCTGTAACAACGGTTAGAAAAAATGATATCAGGCAGTTAAGTAAGCGGAACACATTGATCCACGACCATGACGCCAGGCACTCTAAACACTAGAGTCAGTGACACACATGGAACCAAAATGTTATATATATATATAGGCACTGTACGCACACATCGCAACCTACCTGAACGCCCTGAGTAAGAACAATCACGGAAAGTTAATGACATATTTTATAATTACGTCAGACACTTAAGAAACAGACAAGTATTGGATGACATTGAACTATATGGACATACAGATATGCAGAAAAGGATGTTTTTTGACATTATCTTTTCTCTTGGAAGACCCACACATATATATGTGTGCATGTATGTGTGTGTGTGATTAAGTTTGGCATTAAGAGTGTTTATCGAAAGCAACATTTCAAATTGCACATAAAAATTACTTACACTTTCTTCCTGTACACAAATCTTTCGTACAATTCTCTAATTCTCTAATTTTTACTTTTATAAAATGTGGATGATTTTACCAATGATTGATAATTAAAATGGTATGCAACTTCTTTTCAAACATATGTTGTAACAGTTTGGTTCAATTACGTTTCTGAATATGTTTATTGTTTATTTCTGAAGATTTATTTGAACCTTGACCTTAGAGATAGAGTATTCAGCTGAATATTACTGAATTAAAACGATCGATGATTTGAAAGAGTAATATCGTTCCGGTCAACTAATCGAAATGTGGACGGAAATGACAGTTATAACATAAATCCATATCAACTTCTTAACTGGTTCCCAATGTTATGCTGTAGATTTAATGATTTTTCATGTTAGAAAAAATGCTAAAGGTTACGTGCTTATCAGAGGTAGGTTATGATCCAAGAGCCTGTCCACGAGTAATAACTGATTAGGTCGCAACTACCACTGAGTCAGTAAACAGGAACAATAATGATAACCCGGATGGTTCCTGCTCAGTCCAGTGTGACATCCCATGGGGTCAAGCAGACATCTTTCCTGTGTAGCTGACCAATAGACTGCTGAAGAATGTGTCGGCTCTCTTATGTCACGCATGTAGTTCTGAATACGATCGACATTGCGTTGACAAGTCTTTTTATTTCTTTAGTGTCTAAGATCATGAAATCAGTTTTTATCATTTCAAATCCATTTCATTTCATTACCGACACCGAACTTATTTTCAAAGATTAATTTATACAAGACCGTCGATTTTCAGAATAAATATTCAAAATGTTTAAATTTAAATGTGATATTTACAAATAACAAACTTAAAGACAAATATCACTGGAGTGTTTATCAATAATGCAAATTAGATCATAACACCCAAAGAAGAGGTTTCCATTTTTACTCATGAAAAATTGGATATAACAATAACTTGCAAGTCCATGATATGTTTTCCTGAAAATTAACAATTTATTATTTTTACTTAATACTTAGTCCGATGTAAAAAGGTAAGTAACATTTGAAAATGAGGATAAAAGTTTAATTTTAGTTGTAATCGGAACCATGAAACATTTATTTATTTGTGTCAAAATAGTATAATCCCGTGTATTGAGAAAACAGGCAGTTAAAAACTTGTATGGATCCGTTGAATGAACCGTGGCTTATATTGTAGAAACTCTCACCAAAGGAGCTTGAATCCCTATTGGTATAAATGTTGGGTTATACAGTTTTCAGTCTGCTTTATAAACATTCCCCTGCCGTTTGCTGAGCTCGAAAATACTGAATAATGTTACCAGTAATTTGTTAAAGAGAGGTACAAGACTGGAATCTTCGTATTCAAATATATTGGATCAACAAGAACACACAGATATTTTGTCAATTTCTGATTGACTATAAACAAGATATATGGACTGGTTCCCAGCACAATTATGCCAATATAATCCAAGAGTACAAAACATTCGGACTGCAAACGAAGATGCCAGTCTTGTGTCTTTTCATATAAACAATTTACTAACCAGGATTGATAAATCCGGTAAGAATCCAATATCTGTACAAGTAGGGACTAAAGCGTCTGTGCTGGCGCTGTATGGATATCGGACTCAATATAAGGCGGGCCTAATACTATTAAGTCCGATTAAACTGGGAAAGAAAGTAGTGAATAGTAGTGAATAACTTCCTTCAAGATAGAGAAGAGTTATTAGTATAACTGTAAAATTATACAGAGAGAGAGAGAGAGAGAGAGAGAGAGAGAGAGAGAGAGAGAGAGAGAAACAGACACAGAACAAGGGTAGATGGAGATCTACAAGAGAGTGATGAAATGAGAAAGAAAGTGTGTGTGTGTGTGTGTGTGAGAGAGAGAGAGAGAGAGAGAGAGAGAGAGAGAGAGAGAGAGAGTTAAAAAACACAGAGAAAATAGACATATTTACAGTATTGCTGAGCGGATGACGTCACGATCAAGAAGATCCCGGTTGCAGTCAGCGCAAGGGCAACACGGCTGATCATGATGAAGGGCGGGGCGAGAATGGCGCGAGATCTCATCATGTGTCGCTTAGTGTAATAGAAAATACTTCGACATCAGTAAATATACAATTCTCACAAGCCAAATCCGTGATCAGTTCTCAAGAACTGTTATTCATGCACACATCCGTGATCAGTCATCCACAGCGCACCTTTTTTCAACTGGTCTTGTAGTTCATTCGTGTACATCACACCACGTCATTCTCATATTAAAAAAAACACGTAAGCGCATTCACCTGTGCAACCTGTTGGCAGTATTCCACGTTTAGTAATAAGGGACACTCGTCGTTCCCAGGGCAGCCTTATGACTAATCTGCTTTTTCACGTACTATAAATTTACGTTCCAACATTTCCAATATACATTTCAGTGGCGTAGCCAGGATCTATGGATTTACCTGCAGATGAAAGTGAACAATAATGACATTTAATGTGAGCAGGATGAAATTTTAAATTGCCTTCATATTACATGTGTATAATGATCTCAGCAGACATTTAGTGTCTCGAAAGTTTTTACTCAATATTACATTCAATGTCGGGTGAATATATATCAATAGCTGGAGATATTTTTTTTCAAATCTTCTTCTTCTTGTTATCATTACTATTATGCCACTTTGTATCTAGTTTTATTTATTCTTTGTATTATCCAATTATTTTGACCAAATTTCAGTGGTCTTGACTTATTTTTCAATGTCATACAACTATTTTTCTGATTTTTTAATTTCGATCTTCTCCTTATCTAAGAGGTACTGAATAGACTGAATATGCTCCCTTCGGCTTTAAGCATGAAGCGTGACAACCTCATTAACGATTGTTGGACAACGGATGGTGTTGTTTTCGTGAGAGATCGCACATCAGAGGTACTGCGATTCACTGCCGGCACAAAATTTTATGCTTTGCTAGAGGAGTTGAGACGTAATCCACCCATTACGTTTGCTCAATCCCTGGATGTCCAACACACCAGTGTACAGCCCCAACTCACGTCTACTCCAAGGTAATGAGAGTCCACAGGTGACCTCGATTGTTTATCACCAATCTGTATAAATGTTAAAGATATGTTACAAAACATAAAAGGTTAATTATTTCACTTTAGATAGTTTTTTTTTCACCTTGAGAAATCGATCTGCGTAAATTCACCTTGAATATGTCTTATTTAACCGACTTTTATCTGAAATATAAAAATAGAAGGAGCCGGTCTTCCTGTCCCCTTGTTTCTCTTAATAAATTCTTTTCGGCTTCTGTCAGATTGAGTTATTCGATCTGAACCTTGAATTCAACGCAGAAATAAGATTGCTTTCTCTTATTCAATTATTCCTTTTCAGAATTCGGCACTATTCGGGATAATAACCGGATATATTCGCCCGAAAGGCGCCATACTAAAACACATATACACATATTCATTTATTTATCTATATAATTACTTTGTTAAATTCATTCAGGCATTTACATCCCACTGCTTTGGTATATTCTCTTGTACCTTATTAACATTTACATTGGAATAGGCAGTGTCTTTACATATAAGAAAATGAGATCCGTGAGTGTAATAAACAAATTACATGGAAGCGGGAAAAATGTTTTAAATACTGTAAAAATAGGAAATCACTATTTATCTATTTTGTTTTTCTTTAAAAAAAAAAACGACCTATGCTTAAATTCTCTATTGTCACCTTAAATGTGCGGGGTATTAGAAATAATAAGAAAAGACGGGAGTTATATAATTGGTTACAAAACAAAAGAGGTGCGGATAGTATTATATTTCTACAGGAAGCACACTGTACTGAGGACATAGAAAGTGAATGGAGAAAAGACTGGCCTGGTTTTTACCTTCTTTTCTCACGGAACTAACCTAGCAAGGGGTGTATTAACACTTATTGGAAATAATCTTGAATTTGCTGAAATTGAAAGTAAAATAGATGAGCATGGACGTTTTATTTTGATAAGAGATAATATTCAAGGTTCTTTGTTTATTATTGTAAATACTTATGTCCCAAACACGAAACAACAACAAATATTATTTTTCAATATCGTGAGTGAATATTTGCAAAACATGGTTACAGATCAAGAGACACAAATTATATGGGGTGGGGATTTCAACATGTGCCTGTCAAGTCTCGACGCAGGAGAAAAAATTATAGTCTAAAAATCAAATCCGTTAAATTCATGAATTTTTTAAAATCTAATTTTGATCTCATTGACCTGTGGAGAATTCGAAATCCGTCTACTCGTAACTATACATGGCGATCGTTCAATCCCTTCAAACAGCGTAGATTGCACCTTTATTGGTTAGTTCTGAATTAAATACCATTGTAAAGGATGTGCAAATTATTCCAGGTATCTTGACTGATCATTCAGCTGTTATCGCAGATATATGTTCAATAAATAACCTTACACACGGACCGTGCCACTGGAAATTTAATCTCTCCCTCCTACATGATCAGAATTATATAAAAGGAATGAAAGAATATATCAAAGTAGTGAGAACCGAGGAGGAAAATAGACTTAACGCAAAACAATGGTGGGAATATATAAAGTTTAAGATAAAAACATTTACTATGAGATATTGTAAGAATAAACAAAATAATGAAAGAAGGAAATTACGTATCCTAGAACAACAACTTCTGCAAGCGGAAAATGAATTATCAGCCAACCCATGTAACCATATAAAGTATAATCATATAAGAAAAGAAGTTGAAGAATATTATGAGAAACATACCCAAGGACTGATAGTCAGATCTAGAGTACAGTGGTTTGAGGAGGGCGAACGTAGCTCTAATTTTTTTCTTAATATGCAGAAACATAATAAAAAGAAAACAACGATAAGGAAACTTTTTATATCTAATAATGAAATCACAAATCCAGTTCGCATCATGGAAGAAATCATTTTCGGAAAAAGTATGCTAGGGAAAGAGATATTGATGAAATAGATTGTTTAGATGTAATTTCTAATTTGAACATGCCCAAATTATCCGAAAATGAATCTAAATTATGTGAAGGTATTCTTACCAAAACTGAAATAATAGAGGCCTTAAATAAGATGAAAAATAACAAGACGCCAGGAAACGATGGTCTGCCTAAAGAGTTTTACCTAACCTTTTTCGATTGTTTAGGAGATGACCTTTTGGAATGTTTTAATGTATGTTTTGAAGTGGGATTATTGACGACAAGTCAAAGACAAGCTGTTATTACGTTGATAGAGAAGCCTGGTAAAGACAATAGACACTTATCATCATGGAGACCCATTAGTTTAGTTAATGTTGATTCCAAAATTTTAAGTAAAATTCTAGTCAGACGAATTAAGAGAGTACTACCTAGTCTAATAGGCGAGGATCAAACTGCTTTTATCGAAGCATGAAGGATCGAAAGATATCTGATACAACTCGTCTTATCAGCGATATAATAGACTATTGTTATATCGAAAATGAGATATCTGTCCTTTTTGCCGTCGATTTTGCGGCAGCGTTCGACTCAATTGATTATGTATTTTTATTTACTGTATTACGTAAATTTTGAAAATCAATGGGGACATTACTGCAAATTTTAAATGATTTTTCAATGATATCTTCAGTGAAAGTGAATTTCAACAAATGTGAAGCCGCTTGGATGGGAAGGAGAAAGAACACGCTAGAATATTCAAACAATATCAAATGGGTTGACCTTCATTCCGATGCTATAAAAATCCTAGGTATATGGTATACATACCGGGATGATTTGTCATACGAGTTGAATTTTGAAAAGGTTTATAATAATATTTTAAGAACGTTTAATATGTGGAAATCGAGAGGGCTGACAATATTTGGGCGAAACACGATAATTAAAACCTTCGGAATATCAAAACTAATGTACACTATGAACATTCTTGAACCCCCAAGGCGTTTTATCAAAAAGGGGAAAAACTGCATTGTTGATTTTATATGGTATAGCCGTAAGCCGAAAATTAAATACTGTGGTTGGCTTTATATTCGCGAGGCTGAAATTTCGCGATTTCTCAATTTTGAATGTTTCGCGAGGGTTTCATTTTCGTGATCTCATCAGAAACTATATCAAAGCTTAGGTAAAGCCATTCCTGTGTGTATTATAAAATGAAAATAATTCATGAGTTTATGATATTCTACTTATATAACGATGGTCCCATACACACACCACAGGCAGTGCAGTTCAAATTCAAGGGAACGTTTACCCTATACCTGCTTGAATGTAAATAAATATAAAAATTTCTCACTGTTCTTACCTATTAACATACAAGTATTGGTTTCATTGAACAAGAAGAACATACTCAATTGGCCAATTATTCCCGAGGGTTTTATTTTCGGGATTATTTCCCATTCGCGAATATCGCGAAACTAAAACCTTCGCGAACAAAAAGGCAACCACAGTATAATGTGCTGATAAGTGAATCAGAAAATGGAGGTATAAAAGTACCAGATGTTGAGTCTATTTTAGAATGTCAAAGAATATCTTGGCTGATCAGATTAAAACACTTGGCAAATTTAAAAAGCACAGTTGTACCTAATTTCTATCTACAGATAGTGGGTGGTATAGAAAACATGGGGGTTAATTTTGATATAAGTTGTATCACACGAAAATTTCTTAATTCTACAGTCATTGTTTCGCCGTCTGGGATAAGTATACATCTACTGACCCAAAATTTGCGGAGGTAGTTATTCTGCAGCAAATTTGGAATAATCAATACATCAAAGTTGATAAAAAATCTGTCTATTTTGGTTTTCTAGATAAAATAGGGATACGTTTTCTGTATCATCTATATAACGCCGATGGCTCTTTAAAATATCTATCAGAAATAGTTGACTGTTCCAGCAAAGAATACCAAAAAATGTATCTATACTGGATGTCCATTCAAAAGGCAATACCACAGCAATGGATTACAATCTTGAAAAATAACAATGATATTCAAGATTTTAATAGTTATGTCTCAAATCAGCTGAAAATACCAATCAGTGGTAAGATTGTTGAGTTGACCAAGTTGGGATTTAAGCACTTATACACCCATATTCTGTATAATAAAAAATCAGAACCATTAGTTATAAAGAAAATCCAAAATTTATTTAACGACAAATTAACTTTGAAAGAGGCTGCACTTCATGTATACTATACAACTTGTGATATGTATTTGCGTGAATTTCGATTTAAAATACTGCATAATATTCTAGCAACCAATGAATTGCTATTTACATGGAAAATATCTGAAACCAATAAATGCTCTTATTGTTTTACTGATATTGAATCATCGGTCCATCTTTTTTGTGAATGTCATGTTGCTGTTACATTCTATAATCAAATTCAGGCGTGGGCCGGAAAATTTGGAATCATGTTACCCGCACTCTGTCCAAAGATTGTATATGTTGGCTGTGATGTTGAAAATGAAAGAAAAGCGCTTATTGATATCTTCATATTGATTTATATGTTTGTGTTATTCAAAAGCCGGGATAAAGAAACCCCGCCTCTGTCCTTTTTCTTAAAGAAAGTGTGTACCATCGAAAGTATGGAAAGATTGGTCGCGGAAAAAAATAATACAGTGAAAGCGCATTTACAAAAATGAAGAGCCATTAATCTGCCGATGTAATTAGTTTTCTTTTAAGGAAAAATACCCTTATCTTTATGGACACTTTGTCGCAAATTTTTTTTATTCTGGATGGTAAGGAAGATGGAAACCCCAGGATATTGACCTCGAACAGTCACTGAAATATCAAAATACTAATCACCGCGGGAGTACGTAGCTTTTCTATGGCAATTATTTCTGTTTCGATGTGCGAGGAAAATCAAAAGGTCTGCTTCCTTGTTTTGTATTTTTATTGTATTTGTCCTTCAAGATAAGAAATATGTGAACATATACATGTATAAAGTACACAAACCACAAATACCTGCATCTCTACATGTCGTCTATATAGCAATCAGACGTAATATATATACACTGCTAAATTCAAATTACAGGCCTCCGAATTATTAGGTTTTCGTCTGTTTTATCGAAGTAGTGCCATAATTACTGACCTTCGAGTCACGGGACCGCTTTTTAGTGTCCATAACAGAGCCTATACAGGTGTCACAAATATTATAAGTACCTGTAAGCAGTTTCCCTGAATGTTTATTATGTGCGCTTAACATATTGTGTACATAACATATGCCACATCTGATAACAAACAATAAATGTGTTAGGAATGTTATTATAATCAGAGGATATAACTTCAAACTTACTCACTAGTATGATAGAGGTTTAAGAAAACAGTGAGACTCTTCCAATATTACTCTGAAATTAAAATCAAAATGAGTTGTCTACTATTCGACACAACTACTATAATATATAGCTAAATACACATATGCAAAGGAACAAAAGATGCCCTAGGATGCAAGCCCCCGGTTCCCTACCTCTTAATTTATATATTATGACTTTGGCCATCGGAGACTTCCAGTCGAAATTTAATGAACGTACAGAAATTGTAATTATAGTCTGTACCACATGAAGGTGTTCACCTCTTAATGTAATGGAACATGTGACCAGGGATCTTCACCTTCATATACGGCGTTCAGAGGTCAACATAGACTTTTTTCATATATTGATTTTTTATTGCATCACCACAACATTTTGCCCTTATGATTTTGGTTTCATTCATATTCATTAGGTTCGTGTCTAATGTCTTCATTGTAGGTAACTTTTTGGAACTGATATCCCAAATAGTGAAAATATTGCCAGATTAAAATGTGCACCAGATCAATCCAGATTAAACTGACTGCTCTCCAATAAAGCGCTGTAGCGATGGACTGGTCCATGGCAAAGAAGAAAATAAGCGGAAAAAGAACAAAACCACAAAACATACGGCGTACTGATAACTATTCTAAACCAGAAAATTTGACGTTCATCATCTTCAGTAGGGGGCGCCAGTGAAGTGCCAATTCCTTGAAGAAAACCGCATTTTATACACTCTTCTGATGTTATTTTGTTATAAACTCTTCTGTTGTTATATTGTGAAACACTCTTCTGATGTTTATTGATTTTATGTTGTTATAAACTTTTCTGATGTTATATTGTTATAAACTCTTCTAATGTAATATTGTTATATACTTTTCTGATGTTATATTTTTATATACTCTTCTGATGTTATATTGATGTTATGTTGTTATAAACTCTTCTAATGTTATATTGTTATATACTCTTCTGATGTTATATTGTTATACACTCTTCTGATGTTGTATTGATATTATGTTGTTATAAACTCTTCTAATGTTATATTGTTATATACTCTTCTGATGTTATATTGTTATATACTCTTCTGTTGTTATATTGTTATACACTCTTCTGATGTTATATTGATATTATGTTGTTATAAACTCTTCTAATGTTATATTGTTATAAACTCTTCTAATGTTATATTGTTATATACTCTTCTGTTGTTATATTGTTATACACTCTTCTGATGTTATATTGATATTATGTTGTTATAAACTCTTCTAATGTTATATTGTTATAAACTCTTCTGATGTTATATTGTTAAATACTCTTCTGTTGTTATATTGTTATACACTCTTCTGTTGTTATATTGATGTTATGTTGTTATAAACTCTTCTGATGATATATTGTTATAAACTCTTCTAATGTTATGTTGTAATAAACCCTTCTGATGTTATATTGTTATAAACTCTTCAAATGTTATACTGTTATATACTCTTCTGTTGTTATATTGTTATACACTCTTCTGATGTTACATTGATGTTTTGTTGTCATAAACTCTTCTGATGTTATATTGTTATAAACTCTTCTAATGTTATATTGTTATAAACTCTTCTGATGTTATATTGTTATATACTCTTCTGTTGTTATATTGTTATACACTCTTCTGTTGTTATATTGATGTTATGTTGTTATAAACTCTTCTGATGTTATATTGTTATAAACTCTTCTAATGTTATATTGTTATATACTCTTCTGTTGTTATATTGTTATACATTCTTCTGATGTTATATTGATGTTATTTTTTATAAACTCTTATGATGTTATATTGTTATAAACTCTTCTAATGTTATATTGTTATATACTCTTCTGTTGTTATATTGTGAAACACTCTTCTGATGTTATATTGATGTTATGTTGTTATAAACTCTACTGATGTTATATTGTTATAAACTCTTCTAATGTTATATTGTTATATACTCTTCTGATGTTTTATTGTTATGCACTGTTCTGATGTTATGTTGTTATAAACTCGTCTGATGTTATATTGTTATAAGCTCTTCTGATGTTATATTGTTTTACATCCCTATGGCAAATGGTGTAGAGACTTATGAAAAGTAGATCATAAGCAGCTTTGAGATAGCTCCAGCATTAAATATTACTTTGTTATTTCATTGTCTTCTCTCCAATAAAGCGCTGTAACAATAGACTGGTTCATGACAAAGAAGAGCAAAAGCGGAAAACGAACAAAACCACAAAACATTCGGCTTACTGATAACAATTCTCAACCAGAATTTTTTACGTTCATTATCTTAAGTAGGGGGCGCATGTAAAGTGCCAATTCCTTGAAGAAAACCGCAAATGTGTCGGCTTGAATCGTACACTCAAAAAAAAGATTGATTAAATATATAACCAATTTAATTGGTTAATCCAGTTTGGTTGTTTTAACCAAGATATTGTTTATCTTAACCAATGCATTTTTAAAGTACTAACCAAACCAGTTAACTTGTTTTGACCAAATTTTATTGGTTAACAGAATAAAGTATATGTTTGTAGGTTTAACCATTATATTGGTAAATTGATAACCAAAATATTGGTTACTTTAGCACACATATATGACCAATTTGGTTGTTTGAGATGACATTGGTTGATTTAACCAATATATTGGTAATTTCAACCAACTTCTAACCAAACTCATTGGTAATTTTGACCAATTTTTATTGGTAGACCGTTTGGTTGCATATATTTAACCAGTTTTCTTAATTGGTTGTTTTAAACATTGGTTGATTTTATCAACATACTGGTTATTTTACCAGCTGATTGATCAAGCACTGATCAAACCGGTTGGTCAGTTTTAACATCAGCCACAAAGGGGTCCAAAATCATACATAAAAGATGCAAGCTTCACTGGCTGAGGGGCAAAACGTTTGACTTGTATGCGAGCGGTCCCAGGTTCGATTCCCCTTGAAATCCACACCAGAGCACCCGAAACTAAAGAATGACTTACTAGAAGACTCCCATTCAATCTGAAGAATAAAACAACTGAAAAGGGGACTTAAAGTAGCAGTGCACACATAAAAGTGTCCACTAGTCTGACCAATTTGAATTGGTTCATGTGACGAATTTATTATTTGATTTAACCAATTTGTTTTGCTTGACCTCAACCAAAGTACATTGGTTGAGAATAACCAAATTATTTTGGTCAAACTGACCAATTTTGTTGGTTTAAATGATCAGCTGTTTTGGTTGCTCTGACCAATTTATAGGTTGATTTGACCAATAACTGTTGTTTGATTACGACCAAAATGAATTGGTTGTTTTGAACAATAAATTGTTTGGACATATTTTGACCAATTAAATTGGTTGGAATCAACCAAAATTTTTGGTTGATTCAACCAATCTGTTTTTTGAGTGTATGTACCGGACTTGTACTTGCATACACACATGGTACGGATACAAGTTACAACGGGTATATAGTCAAGATAACCATGAACAGGTACAATGTGCAGATATGTCACGGTACAGTCCTCCCAGGATGGAGATTATCGTCGGAGAACACACACGCTGAATTCACATGGAGCCAACATCATAGCCCTCTTTGGGTCAGGCGTGAGAGGTGGGGGAGCTTCGCCAGGCGGGCAGGTGAAGCTGAATTGAGAAAAGATGTTGCTGACGAACATAAACAGCTCCTTCTTCACGAAATGTTCTCCGATGCACTTACGTTTACCTGGAATAAAATATATGCATCATCATTCTTAGTAGACCGTGCGTGTGACTGAGGAATTCTTGGGGACTTTGAGAAAGAATAGATAAGTAAACCGATAGACTTTCTACACATCCTATTGTGATACTTTTCAGGAGTGTCCTCTGACAAGTAATGCTGACCTGGTTGTCAATGATAGTAATATTAAGAAGATAATAGGAAGGTGTAATACTGATTAAAATGACTTCGCGTTGCTTGGCCCTTGTGTTAATTGAAGTAAATCGCCTGTTTTCTGGTATTCACCTATTGATGTGAAATTAAAAATGATTTAAAAACATTAGATTTGCAATGTGCCATAACATGCATATACATCTTCGTCAGTAAATGGTGCTTAATTACGAATATTGTTTTACAACTAATCCGAGTACAACAATACACCGCAGTGTCATAAATGTAATCAAGCTGGTGGCAACAAATGAGCCCGTCCTCTCACGGTTCCGGTATTTGCCTACTTATTCCTGCTCTGCAATGGCCTTAATATATCCGAGATTAAGACTGCTAAAAAAACTCCGCAATACTTGCCTTTCCCAAAAGTCACGCAGAATTCCGAGCGGCACACGTTGCCTTCGTCATCTAAGAAACGTTCTGGGAGAAAACGATCTGGTTCAGGGAACAAGCGGGGATCACGGTGAATGGCGTAATAATTGGCATAAATTGTAGTGTTAGAAGGAATCCTGTAACCACGAAAGGTTGTTTCTTTCAAAGGATTATGAAGCCCGGGAAAGCCCACATTTGATAGTCGGAAAGTTTCAAGTATTGCTGCATCGATGTAAGACAGCTGATGACGGTCAGCTAACGTGACATTTCGTGACTTCCCTGTTGTTTTGTCAAGTAATTTATGCATTTTTCCTTGTACTTTTGGATTGTTCAGAACAAATACTAACAGCCATTTCAGTGCATTAGCTGTTGTGTCTATGGCATCTAGCAAAAATACTAGGATAGTGCAAGACAGAAGGTTGACATCAATGTCATCTTGTCGCCCGTGTAGGTACTCATCAATAATGTCTCGTAAGTTGTCGGGGTCGAATGATGCTCTGTGCTCGAAAATCTTTTGAGAGATGAACTCTACCACTGCCTGAGTAGCAGATGACATTCTCTTGATTTCACGTCGGAACAAAAGTCTTGATACTGCCAGTGGAAGAAGGTTAATCAATGGAACATTGAAGCCTAGGGATTCAAACCAGCCACGCACAAGACTGATAAAATATAGACATTCCGGATCTTCCAAATCGTAGTCAGCATTGTAAACTATCCCGGTCACAACGTTTGCAATGCTGTTTTCCACGACGCTGGACAAGTTTACTGGCTGACCATCGCGCCCAGCAAACCACTTGGCCAGGTTGGTGACCTCAGACAAGACACGTTGTTCAATTTTGCTATCGCTGGAGGCATTTCTCAAAGCTGTCATTGCAAACTTCTTCTTTTCCTTCCAAACAGCATTGTAAGACTCAAAGGAGATTTCTAGAAATACAGTATTAACAAACAAGAAAAGATAAAACAAGCATTTTTATTTTTTCCAATGCACTCCAGATCAAATCTTATCGCAAGTTTAAAGTTTCGCACAGCTGACAGTTTAATCACTTAGGTTATCTATTAGAGGGGGACAATGGGGTGTTTAACAAAGATTTTCAGCTATTTTACATTTATATGAATGTTAATGTGTTATCTTGGAAATTTTTATATTATTAAATCCTTTCAAAATTCATGGTGAAGCATATATGACCAAGTGGACATAATGGATTAGAGTACCACACGGCACTAACATCTATATTTAAGGAACATTACAAATGATTCCCCCAACTATTATCTTTGGATGGATCCTAGTGTGCATTTTTACAACACATTTAGACGCCATCTTTCTATTTCTCAGTCACATGATTAGTCAGAGACGCTTTGATTGGTTTCAGTTATTTACTAGATCCTAAAACATAATAATAGATACCAATATAACAACTCTATAGAGTGAAAAATAAATGATTTATGGCAAGTTTGAATTTGCCAGTAGCGTGATCTTTAACCCTGTCATCCTGTTCAAGATGTCAAAACTTTAAATCTAGAAAGTGGTCATTCTCAGGGAGAGTCGACCAGCAGAAAGAAGGTCAACATAAGTGACGTCACTGTAGGTTAATGTAATTACTATTGCATTGATTCAAACACGTAAAAATATAGAGGATGGCTTCTGTTACGATTGCAATAACTGTTTCAGTTAGAAGAAAATGGTAATGAACCCACCGTCACGAAATCCGATCAAATCAAATACGTTACTGCTGGGACGATCAGCAAAATCCGCTCCACGAAGCACAAAGGCCTCCATCACGGCATCGTAGCTGTTAAGAACGACCAACAAGCTGCAAACATAAGGTAAACCTCATAGGAATATATGATCGAGCAAGACTTTGAACTACAAAATCTGTGGATAAAAGTACTTTGCATGAATTTGCGAAGAGTTATTCTCATGCCGTGTGACCCTTTGTGTCACTTTTCGAACAGGTTTTACAGCTACAGGAATTGCCCGGTAAATTGTCACATCACAAAATATAGTTAAATCTCCTCAGCTTTCTTTTCAAAGGCGCAAGTTCTTTCTTTTATTATATATGTATGTATCTAAAATGTATGTTACACTATTTTACATGGCTGTTAAAGACACTAACATTGCTTGAACCAGTGTGTCAATATTAACACAGTCAGCTTCTCTACATCATCTAAAATTGTTATCTCACGTGATTTTTTTTTAGGTTGAGTTCCGAGTTTAACATGATACCACCCCCCCCCCTCCGTAGGTGTGTTTCTTTCTGAAAGCACTCTATAAACATGGGATATAAGGTTTACCCTGAAGGCTAAAGGTATAGGAAAGTAATATGACATCGTAATTACGAAACACGTGTACTAACCTAGTCGCCGTTAGCGCCGATCGTCTGATGTGTCTCCGACGGATAATCTATATTTATTGTACTAGGACACACACATACATAAATACGTATGTGCAAACACACACACACACATATATATCAAGATATGACAATAATACTTACCCGCCAGGCGTTTTGACGCTAAACACGTCTCCATATTTCTCCCCAAGCCTAGTTAAATCCTCGTGAAGTCGGTCCGTCAACAAATAAGACGCACCTATAAGCGGGAGGCTAGGAGGACCAGGAGGAAGGGGGCAGCGTCCACGATTCTTGACAGCATAAAATACGCACACTGCTGTCACCCCAACCCCCGCTACCAACCATCGGTTCTCATTCACCAGAACAAACAACCGATCACCTATATCTTTCCCTATTCCTAACATTCCCATGTTATCCGACCAATCTGACCTAGTCCTTTATCACTGGTCCTGGTAAATTTGCCGTGTGTATGATCTTAGCCAATGTTGCTGGAGCCAGTCTGTTTTTATGGCGACCTTGGTCTGACCCCGAGGCTGAACAAGAATAGTTCAGTATAAGTGTGCCAATGCCACGATTGTCAGACTGAAACGTTACTCGTAAATATAGTTAAATCTCCTCAGCTTTCTTTTCAAAGGCGCAAGTTCTTTCTTTTATTATATATGTATGTATCTAAAATGTATGTTACACTATTTTACATGGCTGTTAAAGACACTAACATTGCTTGAACCAGTGTGTCAATATTAACACAGTCAGCTTCTCTACATCATCTAAAATTGTTATCTCACGTGATTTTTTTGAGGTTGAGTTCCGAGTTTAACATGATACCACCCCCCCCCCCTCCGTTGGTGTGTTTCTTTCTGAAAGCACTCTATAAACATGGGATATAAGGTTTACCCTGAAGGCTAAAGGTATAGGAAAGTAATATGACATCGTAATTATGAAACACGTGTACTAACCTAGTCGCCGTTAGCGCCGATCGTCTGATGTGTCTCCGACGGATAATCTATATTTATTGTACTAGGACACACACATACATAAATACGTATGTGCAAACACACACACACACATATATATATCAAGGTATGACAATAATACTTACCCGCCAGGCGTTTTGACGCTAAACACGTCTCCATATTTCTCCCCAAGCCTAGTTAAATCCTCGTGAAGTCGGTCCGTCAACAAATAAGACGCACCTATAAGCGGGAGGCTAGGAGGACCAGGAGGAAGGGGGCAGCGTCCACGATTCTTGACAGCATAAAATACGCACACTGCTGTCACCCCAACCCCCGCTACCAACCATCGGTTCTCATTCACCAGAACAAACAACCGATCACCTATATCTTTCCCTATTCCTAACATTCCCATGTTATCCGACCAATCTGACCTAGTCCTTTATCACTGGTCCTGGTAAATTTGCCGTGTGTATGATCTTAGCCAATGTTGCTGGAGCCAGTCTGTTTTTATGGCGACCTTGGTCTGACCCCGAGGCTGAACAAGAATAGTTCAGTATAAGTGTGCCAATGCCACGATTGTCAGACTGAAACGTTACTCGTAAATAATAGGGAAAGAATCATAGCATGGTAACACGAATGACATACATACCCCGTTTATTACTGCCAATGTTGCCACAGCCTTTCCGCTCTTGTTAACAGCTACATACACCTAATATACTATAACCTCGAATATCAGAATAGCTTTAGGGACAAATTGTTTGGATAAACGAGGTTACGCGAGGTACACCATTTGCTTCAATAAGTGTACCATTACATGTACCAGAAGTTGGACGCTGCGTGGTTGTAGACTTTCTCACTACAGGTTCACGTGAGCATATCAAGGTTCCAGTGTGCTACCTAGTCCTGATACTGCCGGTATCGTTTTCTGATCTTATCATTTTTCCCTAAATTTTATCTAAATGACAAGTGACCAATGGGTCATGACGCTCAACTGGCTAAGGAGACATTAAAAAAAAAGAATTTTATCATTAGGATGCTAACTTTTGTAGGTGGTATCCACAGTCAGCTGAAGCTTGGCTCGGAGGATATGGGTAACAGAGACCTCATTTACGGTTTCCTAGGAGATTTTTCATGGACCTCCCTGGGTGTCAGGCTCCAAGATACTCGGTGCAATGGTTACGATTTGTGCCCCTGTTAACAAACAACCACATCTTTAAAATCTCAAAATAGAGCAAAAATGCGTAAATTTTGAAGAAAAAATCCAGGTAGCGCCACCAGGCTACAGGAAGTGATGAGACATTCCATGATGAATATGCATGCAAAGAATCATTTGCACCAAAGTCAGATCAATGCATTTGTTGTTCAGATACTGGAGCTTTTGTATCACCTTTCTTAATTATTCTGGGGGCTTCTAATGAGCCCTATATCTTAGGGGATATGGGTAATAGAGACCTATTTTAAGGTTTCCAAGGAAAATTTTCATAGAATTGCCGGGATGTCAAGTAAGAAAATCCTAGGTCCTTTGGTTAAGATTTGTGCCCTGTTAACGGAAAACCGCATCTTTCAAGGTCTCAAAACAGAAGAAAAAAATGTGCCAAAATTCGGAAAAAAATCCAGGTGGCGCCAAAAGTCTGCAGGAAATAATGAACACTCCATGATCAATATGCATGCAAAAAAATCAAGCTGATCAATGTATTAGTTTTTCAGACACTATCAAATTTTTAATTATTCTTGGGGCTACTTATGAGGCCAAGCCAATAGCTTAGGATATATGGGTAACAGAGACCTAATTTCTGGTTTGCAAGGAGATTTTTCATGGAATTCTAGGGATGTCAAGTAAGAAGATTCTAGGTCCAACGTTTACGATGTGTGCCCTGTTAACGAACGTATCCATCTTTGCAGGCCTCAAAAATTGAGAAAAATGCGTACAATTTCGGAAAAATGAATGTGGCGCCACCAGTCGACAGGAACTGATGAAACCGTGCATGATAAATATGCATGCAAAGAATCATACTGATCAATGCATTAGTTGTTCAGATACTGGAGCTTTGGTATCAAATTTGTAAGTATTCTGGGGGATACTTCTGAGCCCCATAGCTCAAAGGATATGGGTAACAGAGTCCTAATATAGGTTTCCAGGAAATTTTATAGACCTCCGTGGAAAATGAAATTAGAAGTTTCTAGGTTCATTGGTTAACATTTGTGCCTGGTTGACAAACAACTGCTTCTTTGAGGTCTCAAAAATAGAGGAAAAAAATCGTAAAGATTGAGAAATCCAGGTGGCGCCACTAGTCTGCAGCAAATGATGAAATACTCCATGATCAATGTGCATACAAAATTATTGAGATACTGGAGCTTTTGTGTCAAATTTTTAATTTTTCTGGGGATACTTTCGAGCCTCATAGCTTACAGGATATGGGTAATAGAGACCCAATTTCAGGTTTCCAAGGAGAATTTCATGGACCTCCCTAAATTTAAAGTAGGAAGAATCTAGGTCCAGCGGGGAACGATTTGTGCCTGGTTTACGGAAAGACAGACAGACAGACGGACGACGGACAAAGAGTGACTTTCAATCATTGTAACCTATGTTCAAAGAAAATAGTAAGTTTGTGTGTATATAAACAGCTTACAAGAGTAATCTTTATATTCAATGAATTTACGGTTTTTGGTCAAAGCTGCCTCAACGAATGTTTTTTTTTTCACACGGTATGCTTGCCATTTGCTATCTGATGCTGCCATCTTTGTGTGGTAAAGTCAATGATTTTCTTGAATTTTTGTATGACGCACTCGTGTGATGTCTTTCAATCAAGGTGCAACATTAACACATCGCAGGTGAAGATCGTAGGATATACGTTCATATAAAGCTCTGATCAACTGAACTTGATTGCAAGTAACCTTTACCCAAATCTCGGTGCGGCTGTCGCAGCCTGTCCCGGAACAGAAAACCTTCTCGTTGTGAGCTTGTGAAAGCTGGCAGGGGAGTGCGATTACAGAGCATACTGATGACACGGTAAACTGATTAGCAGAACATGATCAAATCTGACCAAACTTTGAGTTAGTTAACCAACAGGAAAGCTCAAAGAAACAATCAGGGAAAGATCAAACCATGGAGACGCGTATTTCGCCAGTACACCTACAGGTGGATGATGCATGCACAATAACGTAGCTCTTAATAACCCATTAAGCTTAATTTGACGCGCTACTCTGGCCATTTGTGATTCTTCACGGGCGAGTGAACGCCACCCAGCAAGTTATCTTCGGAGTCACATTCGGATTTTGGCTGAAAATATATTTTCCGAATGTGGTAATTCTACTTTTCGGTTAATAGATGTAAATTTCGGTTCTCAATTTAAACTTAGGAAAACACATTTTCGGAAAGATAGATAGGGATATTCGAGGTTCTACTGTAGCTACATGTAGCGGTTAGAACATAAAACAAATAGGTAGGGGATAAACAAATGATGTGAACTGGTACTATCTGGTCAAAGGTCATTCAAATTTTCATGATAATGTACACAATATAGAGATCTTACTTGATCAATTAAAAGTGAATTCCGAAATACGTTAATTTATGTAACAATAATTAATTATTATGCCACGCAGCAATCTATTCACAACGAAGCTCACCTTATATATTGTAACTGTGAAAATCGTTGCCGATGGGCAAAACGAATTTATATTCGTGTAGTGATTAATATAGCCATGTAGTCCCAAACCGGAATGGGACTCTGTTTATGTAAATACTTGGCTTAAGATTTAGGTAAGTCAGCTTTAAAAAATCGAGGTGGTTACCTCCTCACAAAAAAAGAATATATGGAACTAGCATAATATATTTAATGTTTGTTTATTGATCATTTTGTATGGTATAAAGATATTCAGTATTAAATCTACGTATTTCGTCCAGTTATGTTTGCTATATGTTTCTAACAACGTGTACAATATTCAGTATGTTGGTTGATAATCAGAAACACAATACAGATGTGAACAGGCCTGCCGCATGTATTAGGGCCACAGGAAGATGGCAGAACCTATAGGTCAAGACACTCCGCTGAACCTGTTTATTGGAGTAATTTTATAAACATTTAACATATGGAATAAAAAATATACTTTAACATTCTGTATATTAGAATTCATTGTACATTTAAGTAACAGCATAATTGTATATGGCTTTGAATATTATATAAAAACTTGGGAAACTTTATTCACATATGAATTAAATCAGATGAAATTCTAATCAATCATTGTTTAATAAATGTTCACATGCAACTTGGATTAAGTTTACTTCTCATATCTGAAAAAAGAAATGGTAATTTTAAAGATATTAATTATAAAGGAACACGGTTTCTGATTGAGTTTTTAATAATATGTATATATGGTTCATATAGGCTGAAAAATTGTGTGAAACTAGCTGTGGGACCCCAGGTGACCAAAGCTGTGGAAATCATTTAAAAAGAGTGAATGCTGAGGGCAAGAGGGTAGGGAAGTAATGTAATGGGTAGCAGAAAATTTTATCTGGTAAAATAAACATAAGTTTCCTCACTCTGTTGATGCTTCATATAAAAAAGATACAAGTGGTGTGAAATATTAAGGGATATTCTGTAGATCTTAAGTCCGTTTAATTTGTCATGGTAAATGATAATACATAAACTGGCTTTTTATAAGTGATAGGCCTTGTAACATCTCGCATCTTAGTTATTTTTTTCCGACTTATCATACGCATTCTGACAGATTTGAGTTTATCTTTCATATAAACCTTTTGTTCTCAAACATACGATTCATTCAGTACAGAAACCAAGGTGTTTTCCTTTTATTTATACATGATGCCAACGCTGATAGTTTTTTTTATGAACAAGTTAAAATATACGTACTTCCACATTTCTCAAAAGTCATTGTTTAACTTCCTCTCAAAAAAAGAAAGCCTAGCTCTCGATAGTCAGCAGACATACAATTGTGAAAAAAATGTTGTTTAAGTAAATAAACATTTTAATGTTTCATTCAATTAAATAAATTTGTGATATTTATATTAAGGTTTTTAGTAGTAAATGAATGTCTGAAAACAATTCTAGGAGTTTTTATACAAAATTAAAAGCGACACATTAAAAAATGACCATTTTATATTACTCAAGTTAAACTTGCGAAATTGAATATTTATCTTATCGAAAGACAAAACGTGTGAAAATGGATGAAATTCCTAAATAAAATGAAATAAAATGTGCATTTAGGCAATGGTTTAAAATTCTTAATATAAAGAAATAATAATGAAATTGGATGACTATTCTAATAAAATCGGTCTATAGGCAGATGGTAGACATGGGTCAAACGATTACAGAATGTCATCTAGCATCGGCAAAGTGTAGTTGACATTTATAGGGCTTTCAAAATGCCAGATCGGAAGAGAAAATATTATATTGGCACTGAATGTTATGCTAAATATTAAATTAAATGTCACTGTCAGTCTCTCCAGGCATGATAGGTGATGTATGATACTATTTTATCTTCTATTTCAACTGTAAAATCCGCGACCTGACGCCACTGTGTCAGCTGATGGTTTTACCGCACTTTATAAACTCTTCTGATGTTATATTATTATAAACTCTTCTGATGTTATATTGTTATAAACTCTTCTGATGTTATATTGTTATTAAGTCTTCTGATGTTATATTGTTATACACTCTTCTGATGTTATATTGTTATTAACTCTTCTGATGTTATATTGTCATAAACTCTTCTGATGTTATATTGTTATACACTCTTCTGATGTTATATTATTATAAACTCTTCTGATGTTATATTGTTATAAACTCTTCTGATGTAATATTGTTATACATTCTTCTGATGTTATATTATTATAAACTCTTCTGATGTTATATTATTATAAACTCTTCTGATGTTATATTGTTATACATTCTTCTGATGTTATATTATTATAAACTCTTCTGATGTTATATTATTGTAAACTCTTCTGATGTTATATTATTATAAACTCTTCTGATGTTATATTATTATAAACTCTTCTGATGTTATATTGTTATATACTCTTCTGATGTTATAATGTTATATATTCTTCTGATGTTATATTGTTATAAACTCTCTGATGTTATATTTTTATAAACTCTTGTGATGTTATATTGTTATACACCCTTCTGATGTTATATTATTATGAACTCTTATGATGTTATATTGTTATAACCTCTTTTGATGTTTTATTGTTATAAACTCTTCTGATGTTATATTGTTATACATTCTTACGATGTTATATTGTTATAAACTCTTCTGATGTTATATTGTTATACATTCTTCTGATGTTATATTATTATAAACTTTTCTGATGTTATATTATTATACTCTTCTGATGTTATATTGTTATATACTCTTCTGATGTTATAATCTTATACATTCTTCTGTTTTTATTGTTATAAACTCTTGTGATGTTATATTGTTATACACCCTTTTGATGTTATATTATTATAAACTCTTCTGATGTTATATTGTTGTAAACTGTTCTGATGTTATATTGTTATTAACTCACCTGATGTTATTTTGTTATACACTCTTCTGATGTTATATTATTATAAACTTTTCTGATGTTATATTATTATACTCTTCTGATGTTATATTGTTATATACTCTTCTGATGTTATAATCTTATACATTCTTCTGATGTTATATTGTTATAAACTCTTGTGATGTTATATTATTATACACCCTTCTGATGTTATATTATTATAAACTCTTCTGATGTTATGTTGTTATAAACGGTTCTGATGTTATATTGTTATTAACTCACCTGATCTTATTTTGTTATACACTCTTCTGATGTTATATTGTTATAAACTCGTCTGATGTTATATTATTATAAATTCTTCTGATGTAATATTGTTATTAACTCACCTGATGTTATTTTGTTATAAACTCTTCTAATGTTTTATTGTTATACACTCTTCTGATGTTATATTTTTATAAACTCTTGTGATGTTATATTGTTATACACCCTTCTGATGTTATATTATTATAAACTCTTCTGATGTTATATTGTTATAAACTCTTCTGATGTTATATTGTTATTAACTCACCTGATGTTATTTTGTTATACACTCTTCTGATGTTATATTGTTATACACTCTTTTGATGTTATGTGGGTATAATTCGTCTGATGTTATATTATTATAAATTCTTCTGATGTAATATTGTTATTAACTCACCTGATGTTATTTTGTTATAAACTCTTCTGAGGTTATATTATTAAAAACTCTTCTGATGTTATATTGTTATAAACCCTTCTGATGTTATATTGTTATTAACTCACCTGATGTTATTTTGTTATAAACTCTTCTGATGTAATGTTGTAATAAACTCTTCTGATGTTATATTATTATAAACTCTTCTGATGTTATATTATTATGAACTCTTCTGATGTTATATTGTTATATACTCTTCTGATGTTAAAATGTTATACATTCTTCTGATGTTATATTGTTATAAACTCTTCTGATGTTATGTTGTTATACACCTTTCCGATGTTATATTGTTATACACCCTTCTGATGTTATATTATTTTGAACTCTTCTGATGTTATATTGTTATAAACTCTTTTGATGTTTTATTGTTATTAACTCTTCTGATGTTATATTGTTATACATTCTTACGATGTTATATTGTTATAAACTCTTCTGATGTTATATTGTTATACATTTTTCTGATGTTATATTATTATAAACTTTTCTGATGTTATATTATTATAAACTCTTCTGATGTTATATTGTTATATACTCTTCTGATGTTATAATCTTATACATTCTTCTGATGTTATATTGTTATAAACTCTTGTGATGTTATATTGTTATACACCCTTCTGATGTTATATTATTATAAACTCTTCTGATGTTATACTGTTATAAACTGTTCTGATGTTATATTGTTATTAACTCACCTGATGTTATTTTGTTATACACTCTTCTGATGTTATTTTGTTATAAACTCTTCTGATGTTATGTTGCTATAAACTCTTCTGATGTTATATTATTATAAATTCTTCTGATGTAATATTGTTATTAACTCACCTGATGTTATTTTGTTATAAACTCTTCTAATGTTTTATTGTTATACACTCTTCTGATGTTATATTTTTATAAACTCTTGTGATGTTATATTGTTATACACTCTTCTTATGTTATATTGTTATAAACTCTTCTAATGTTATATTGTTATATAATCTTCTGATGTTATATTGTTATACACTCTTAAACGCAGTTGCGGTTGCGGCCGCGTTATCCGGTCGCGGTATGAAGTGGCGACTTTAGTTTATCGATTCCTTTTATGCTGCGGATAAAAATTATTGTATGTATATGTGATATTATATCTGCCTATCTAATCTAGCTGTCTAATCTAATCTAAACTAATGTTATAGAAACTTATTAATCTAGTCTAATCTTATCTAATCTAATCTATTCAATCTAATCTTAATATCTATCTAAACGAACAAAACCAGAAAAAAAAATACTGATAACGATTCTCAACCAGAAATTTATACGATAATAATCTTCAGTAGGAGGCGCCATTGAAGTGCCAATTCCTCGTAAAAAAACCGCGAATGTGTCGGCTTGAATCGTATGTACCGGACTTGTACTTGCATACACACATGGCACGGATACAAGTTACAACGGATATATAGTCAAGATAACCATGAACAGGTACAAAGTGCAGATATGACAGGAATATAAATGATTGGTCACAGTACAGTCCTCCCAGGATGAAGATTATCTTGGGATTACACACACGCGGAATTCACATGGAGCCAACATCAAGGCCCTCTTTGGGTCAGGAGTGACTGGAGGCAGAGCCTCGCCAGGCGGGCAGGTGAAGCTGAATCGGGAGAAGATGTTGCTGACGAACATAAACAGCTCCTTCTTCACGAAATGTTCTCCGATGCATTTACGTTTACCTGGAATAAAATATATTCGTCATCATTTTTTGTCGATCCTGCAAATGACTGAGGAAGTAATGGCCACACTGAGGAAAAGAGCAGTAAACCGAAAGACTTTCTACACATCCTATCGTTATACCACTCAGAAGCGTCCTCTAAGGGGTAATGTTGACCCTGGTTGCCAGTGATAGTTATATTCAGAAGCATTATGGAAAGTCGTAACACAGATTAGAATGAATTCGCTTAGCTTGATTTTTGTGAAATGGAAGTAAATCGCCTTTTATCTGGTAACAACCTTATGGTGTTAAATTACAAAACTTTTGAAAACATTGGATCTTCAAAGTGCCATAACATGCATATACATTGTCGTCAGCATATGGTGCTTATATGGCTACGAATATTGTGTTACTTCTGATCCGACTATAACCATACATTGGGATGTCATAAATTAAATCAAGCTGGTTGAAACAAAATTAGCCCGTCGAACACGGTTCCAGAGGCGGATTTAGAAAAAGGAGGGGTCCAACCCAGAGAGACTAATGACAAAACCTAACTAGTGGCCCATGGGAATGACGCTCAGCTGAACTCAAGGAATGTTGAACAATGAGCAAAATGACAGTGAGAATGCAAAAAAGATCATGAATTTTGTACAGAAACAAAAAAAATGGGTTTCATTGGGCTTTTGAACAGATGACCACTACATTTGAAGTTCTTATAAATAGAAAAAAAGTGTAAAAATTTGAAAATATACAGGTAGTGCCACCAGTCTGCAGGAACTGATGAAACACTCCATGATCAGTATGAATGAAAAGAAGCATGTCAATCAAAGCATTAGTTATTCATATACTGGAGCTTTTGTATCACATTTTTAACTATTCAGGGGGTGACATATGAGCCAAATAACTCGGAGTATAAGGGTAACAGAGACCTAATTTCAGTCTTTTATGGACTTCCCTTGATGTCAAGTTAGAAGATTCCAGGTCCAGTGGTTACGACTTGTGCCCTGTTAACAGATGACAGCTTCTTTGAAGGTTTCAAAAATAAAGAAAAAAATTCGTAAAAATTAGGAAAAATATAGGTGGCGCCACCAGTTTGGAGGAACTGATGGAACAATTCATGATCAATATTCATGCAAAGAATCATGTGCCCTGTTAACAGATGACAGCTTCTTTGAAGGTCTCAAAAATAAAGAAAAAAATTCGTAAAAATTGGGAAAAATATAGGTGGCGCCACCAGTAAGCAGGAACTGATGGACCACTCCGTAATCAATATTCATGCAAAGAATCATAGTGATCAATGCATTAGTTATTCAGATACTTGAGCTTTTGTATTATATTTTAAACTATTCTGAAGGGTACTTACGAGCCCCATAGCTCGGAGGATATGGGTAACAGAGACCTAATTTCAGAATTCCACAGTCTTTTCATGGACTTCCCTTGATGTCAGGTTGAAACATTCCAGGTCCAGGTGTTACGACTTGTGCCCTGTTAACAGATGACAGCTTCTTTGAAGGTCTCAAAAATAAAGAAAAAAATTCGTAACAATTGGGAAAAATATAGGTGGCGCCACCAATTCGCAGGAACTGATGGACCACTCCGTAATCAATATTCATGCAAAGAATCATAGTGATCAATGCATTAGTTATTCAGAAACTTGAGCTTCTGTATTATATTTTTAACTATTCTGAATGGTTCTTACAAGCCCCAAAGCTCGGAGGATATGGGTAACAGAGACCTAATTTTAGGATTCCACAGAGTCTTTTCATGGACTTCCCTTGATGTCAGGTTGCAAGATTCCAGGTCCAGTGGTAACGATTTGTGCCCTGTTAACAGATGACAGCTTCTTTGAAGGTCTCAAAAATAAAGAAACAAAAATCGTAAAAATTGGAAAAAAATATAGGTGGCGCCACCAGTTTGGAGGAACTGATGGAACAATCCATGATCAATATTCATGAAAAGAATCATAGTAATCAATGCATTAGTTATTCAGAAACTTGAGCTTCTGTATTATATTTTTAACTATTCTGAATGGTTCTTACAAGCCCCAAAGCTCGGAGGATATGGGTAACAGAGACCTAATTTTAGGATTCCACAGAGTCTTTTCATGGACTTCCCTTGATGTCAGGTTGCAAGATTCCAGGTCCAGTGGTAACGATTTGTGCCCTGTTAACAGATGACAGCTTCTTTGAAGGTCTCAAAAATAAAGAAAAAAAAAATCGTAAAAATTGGAAAAAAATATAGGTGGCGCCACCAGTTTGGAGGAACTGATGGAACAATCCATGATCAATATTCATGCAAAGAATCATAGTAATCAATGCATTAGTTATTCAGATACTTGAGCTTTTATATCATTTTTTTTATATTATTCTGAGGGGTAATTACGAGCCCCATAGATCGGAGGATATGGGTAACAGAGACCTAATTTCAGGTTTGCCTGAAGACGTATCATGGAACTCCCTTGATGTCAAGTAAGAAGATTCCAGGTCCAGTGGTTACGATTTGTGCCCTGTTAACAGATGACAGCTTGATTGAAGGTCTCATAAATAAAGAAAAAAATCGTAAAAATTGGAATAAATACAGGTGGCGCCACCAGTTTGCGGGAACTGATGGAACACTCCATGATCAGTATTCATGCAGACAATCATGGTGATCAATGCAGTAGTTATTCAGCCACTTGAGCTTATATATCAAATTTTTTATTATTCTGGGGGGGGGGGGGGGGGTACTTACGAGACCCATAGCTCGGAGGATATGGGTAACAGATACTTAATTTCAGGTTTCCTAGGAGATTTTCATGGACCTCCAAGGATGTCAATTTGCAAGATTTCAGGTCCAGCGGTTACGATTTGTGCCATGTTAATGGACGGACAGACGGACGACCGGACGGACGGCCGAACGGACGACGCATGAAGAGTGATCGCTATAGCTCAGATGACTTTCAGTCAGCTGAGCTAAAAATGGTCCTTATGTGGGGAAAGGGCAGGTCCATGTCGTGAGAATGATATGAAACCCTTAAATAAGGTTGTTGGGGGCTGAAGAAAAAAAGGAGGGGGGGGAGGGGTTTCGGACCCCCTGGACCCTCATCTCTCTGGATCCGCTTCTGGGTTCCAGCATTAACCTACTTCTTCCTACTCTGCAATCAATTTAATATCTGCCATACTAGTTCTGTAGAAAATACCGCAATACTTGCCTTGTCCAAACGTCACGCAGAGTTCCGAGCGGCACAGGTTACCTCCTTCATCTAAGAAGCGTTCCGGGAGGAAACGATCTGGTTCAGGGAACAAGCGGGGATCACGGTGAATGGCGTAATAGTTGGCATATATTGCGGTGTTTGGAGGAACCCTATAGCCACGAAAGGTTGTTTCTTTCAAAGGATAATGAACCCCGGGAAATGTTATTATATTTGATAGTCTGAAAGTTTCAAGTATTGCTGCGTCAATGTAAGCCAGCTGATGACGGTCAGCTAACGTGACATTTCGTGACTTCCCTGTTGTTTTGTCAAGTAATGTTTGCATTTTCTCTTGTACTTTTGGATTGTTCAGAATAAATACTAACAGCCATTTCAGCGTGTTAGCTGTTGAGTCTATGGCATCCAGCAGAAATGTCATGATAGTGCATGACAGAAGGTGGACATCAATGTCATCTGGTCGCCCTTTTAGGTACTCATCAATAATGTCTCGTAAGTTGTTAGAATCGAATGATGCTCTGTGCTCAGAAATCTTTTGAGAGATGAACTCTACCATTGCCTGAGTAGCAGATGACATTCTCTTGATATCACGTCGGAACAAAAGTCTTGAAACTGCCAGTGGAAGAACGTCAATCAATGGAACATTGAAGCCTAGGGAATCAAACCAGCCACGTACAAGACTGATAAAATATAGACATTCCGGATCTTCCAAATCGTAGTCAGCATTGTAAACTATTCCGGTCACAACGTTTGCAATGCAGTTTTCCACGACGCTGGACAAGTTTACTGGCTGACCATCGCGCCCAGCAAACCACTTGGCCAGGTTGGTGACCTCAGACAAGACACGTTGTTCAATTTTGGTATTGCTGGTGGCATTTCTCAAAGCAATCATTGCAAACTTCTTCTTTTCCTTCCAAACATCATTGTAATGCTCAAAGAAGATTTCTAGAATAAAGAAATAAAGTATAATTAAACTAGAAAAGATAAAAAAAAATTATTTTCATTTTTCAATATACTGTAGATTAAATTTAATTGCAAGTTTTAGGATCTGAGGATGGGGTTGAAGTGGTAGAAGTAGCTAAGTATGCTAAATGCAAGATCATTTGAGTTTTATCTGATGCAACAAACATGGCTTACACAGGTAATTGATTTGGTTTATTACATCAATGGTTCATTCTGTTATAACGATGTATACGAATAGGTCCCAACATATCAATGGGAACCTAGTTTTAGAACAGGCGATACGCAATTTGAGAATTACAAAACTCTGATATTAAAAAATCTGGAGAACGGTAGATCGGCCGTTTGTAGAACGATCAGCCTTGGTTCAACTCAGGGAGTTTTTTTTAGTTTAAATGAAAAATTGGTAAATGAATCACCGTCACGAAATCCCATCAGTTGCAGTATTTTGTTCTCCGGGCGATCATTGAAGTCAGCTCCACTTAGTACGAAGGCCTCTTTGACGGCGTCATAGCTATTAAGTACCATCATGAGACTGCAAAAGCAAAATGAATGATATCTTAGATTTAATGAAAATTAGTCTATAAACAGACATTTTTCTGTGAAAAAAATGTGCATTTAAGGTATTAACCAGTATTTTTTAAAAAGGGATTATGTTAATATTCAAATTGAGATTATCACTAGAATAAATATATTTTGATTATTGATGGAAAAGTATGGATACTTGCAATTTTCTGATTCGTTATATTCTTTTTCAATCATTTGATAGAACAGTAGATGCCATTATGACGCATTCATTCTACTGGCAACATTATATATGCATTTCTTTTGTTTGTACAACTTTTAAAAATTTACCTCCTTTTTCATGTTCGTACCTTTCGAAGAACTTCAGACATAAAACATAATTTTTGTATTCATCTTTCAAATAAAACGTCTGAACTTCAACTGTATAAAAACGTTATCAGGTGAAGTATTTGGACAATAAATGGACCAATAAAGGCAATTTACAATAGAACTTCCAGGCCGTCACTGGCCATATTTGACACTAACTTAAGCCTTTTCACAGCGGGCCTACGTGGGGTTTACGCCGGGCTTACGCTGCCGCACGCTGTGCCTACCCTGGCCTACCTTGCATAACCCCGAGGTACGCGAAGGGGTACGCGAGATGGACGCAACAAATTAAACCTACACTGGACGCAGAAAGTACGCAGATGTTTCCATAATCATTTTAGATAATACCCTTAAGCTATGATATACTTTAAACGCGGTTGGGGCTGCGGCAAAGTCGATTCCTTTTATACGGTCGCGGTTAAAATGTATGTTTGTATACATATTTTACATAATTACTGCATATGATATATATATATATATATATATATATATATATATATATATATATATATATATTTATTTGTGATATATATGAGACATGAATGTATCCCCGCGTTGTGAAAAGTGGCAGCAAAGGATCAAGTAACCTGCTGATTTAATCAAAACAGATACATCTGTTGGATAGACCCTTCCTCACTGAATGACAGGCAAACGGTACAATGTACAGTGGCATATAAACTGAAAAACACGTGTCCTGAGGAAACCCCTATTTGACGAATACAATGTAGCAGGATTCTTCGTCTGATCTTAACCGTTTAAAATTTTTCGGATGACAGGTCGGATACGTACCGCAACCGGTCCTTCATAATATCATATGTTCGATTCTATCCGCTACCGCGACCGTGCCCCCGACTGAGTAAAAGGAATCGTAACTTAAGGGTATTGTGAAAAAATGACCCTGAGACCGTGATGATACGCCACCCAATACGTCCGTTAAGGTAGCCTGTTATTGTACATGTCTACCTGTAACCAGGTCGAAGACGACAGCAGATTGAAGTACGTACTTGGATTGAGGTACGTACTTTGATTGAGGTACGGCGTCCTTCATTTTAGGTACGGAATAACGGAATCTACCCTGTCGTGTTTATTTGCATGTTATGACCTTGTCTTATGATTTATGCGATTGGTCAATATCTGGAAATACCCCCAAGAAGTCAGACTCTTTCTCTGACGTAGCTGCTATATTGTTCTTTGCAATGAGGATATCCCAATACATTCGGAAGGTCTGGCGGGTACACAGGTTGATGTTTTGAATGGCAACAGTTTTGTTTAGAAACGTTTGCAAGAGTTTTTTCCTCATGTATCGTAAAGTTTAACATTCTTAGATATGGCTTAAAGTAGCTTTGAACTTATTCTATGGCATATTAGGGAGAAATTAAGTAAAGTAAGACAGCTCTCGGACCCCCGTTGTCGTCCATGTTTTTCCTGTACTTCGATCTAAGTTCAGCGCACTTGGATCGAAGTACGGTGTGTCTCGTTATCTGGTTGACAAGCTTAGTCTTTTAAAAATCCATCATTTGGACTCCGAATGATAACCAATGAATGTTTTAATAGTTTTAGAATATATTTTACTTTTTTATTCACCAATTAAGTATTAATTCCATTGGATTTGTAAGATATTAGGCTATACAATTCATCCTCGTCAAGGGCTATAAATGTGCAGACATGGCCAAAAAAAAAAAAGATGCTACTACAGACACTGCTGTGAGTTATAAAAAAGATGATTGAATTTTTATGTTAATTTTGATTATATTGTTTATATCAAATGCTTCGTGCATAAACTATTTCCATTTTAATAAGGTTTAATTTGACACACGTATGAATTGCAATATTAACAGACTTTTACCAGGTTCCTTTATGACAAGCTTAAAGTTGGTTCAATGACGATGTTATTATACACAATAAAGTATATAATGTAGTAGATCTGATCAAATGTTCTTTCTAACAATAGATGTAATGAATTATTCATTTTAGTATGTGGTTTAAATATTTTAAATGGTTTTAATGAACTGTTTTAAGTACTTTGGAGGAGCAGTTAGGCCTAGACAAATTCTCAGTGGGTTAATATTTAACAAAATAACTCACTTACTTACTTTTTCAAAGTGAAAGATTTTTATCCAAGAAATAATCCAGTTTCAGAGTCAAAAGGGAGTTGATAAAAACACGATTTACATTCATAAGCAGCTAATATCGGCAACCCACTGAAAGTAACTTGCTCTTTACTAGGGTTTTTATTAATCCACACTTTAATTCTAAATTTTATCCAAACACAGACACCTTCCACAAGGTTGTTTCTGCTGCAAAATAAAAAAAAATTAGGTGGTCAAAATTAAAATATGGTGAAACAGTTCATGTTCGACTTTCTACATTAAATAAAGTATGTCAGGTAACCATATCAGAAATATCATCAGCCTATTCCTCGATAAACATTTATGTGAAGTCAGATGGATTTGACTCTAGATTAAATTTCTGATTTGGCTTATGACCGATACATCTATCTGCTTGGTATGAAATTACTATGAATGGATCAAACAACATTTTTTTAAGACTGTTTTGATACAAAATGTCCTGCTGCCATAAGCATGATGTTAAATTCTGAGATATGGTGACGACTTTTATCCAGTTTAGCAGCGCACACCTGCCATATGAACCACGATACAAACCTCCAGCAAGGCCCAATAATATGAACAAGGGACCTATGGGTCACGACGCTCAGCTGTTATGTATGATTAAAAAAATATTATTTAGAAATGAGGCACATGCTGGTTTTGTGTGGTAATAAATATAAGCTGTATTATGAGTTGCTGTTGTTTAGCTTATGTATGATTTTGATAGTACCTTTGGAGACAGGGAAGAGGATTGATTTCATTTATTTTATTAACAAATGGAGTACTATTTTCACACAGATTTTGACTTGGCCATATAACTTGTAAGACGAATATATAATATAAGGGTTTAACTATTAATTAAAAAAAATTACAAATATTGTCCCAAATATAATTTTTATTAAAAATAATAAGAGAATCATATGATTTTTTAAAATGAAATATAACTGAAATGATTATTAAAATAATATTAAAGAATATATTCATGAATGCATTCATGAATACATTTTGAAAGTATTTGCACTGGTATTCATATACTTTCATTTTTACCTGAATTCCCGTTCTTTATGCAAGAAATTTTATAATGGAGTACATAATCATATTTGTATTTAAATACAATTACAAAGTATTCGCACCATGTCTGGTGTTTATTCAGTTTTCACCAAACAATGTTGAGAATCCAGAATATACAAAATTCACACATTTAAATAATGATCATAAGTACCTGGTTTTATGGCTTTTATTTATATTAAAATAAATGTAATAAATTCATTTTGGACTAATTTCACATCAATGTACACACTAGACACAGTAGGAATCTAGATTAATATTATCAACTGCATCTTTGTGTATCATTAATTTCCTTCATATTATCCCTAATGATTAGTAATGAATGATATGATTTACTTCTTTATCATTAAAATTGAACTGAAAAATACCATAGGTGACTGCATGGTGTTATTTGGAATACGTGACATTCTATCCATCGATACAAGATTCTTATATCATCAGTAACTGCAAGTTAATTTCCAGTTATTATAAACTAACAAATTCCTTTTCTATTTTTCTTTAATTTTTTATTAAAAACCAATAAAAATTTATTAACTTATTGTTTATTGTTATGTAGTAAAAATTTTATTAATTTATTGTTTATTGTTATGTAGTTGGTTAAAACTACTAGATGAGTTGGGTTGGACACCTGGATCAACTGTGGCTGGCCATAAGCTGCCTGGATTCCCGTGTATGCCTCGCCTCAAGCATGCATTATTTGCTGAAAGTTCAACAAGGTCAACATACAGGTGACTCAAGAGGGGCTGGAGAGAGGCAAAGTCTGACAGGGTCTTATAAAAACATTAATAAAAGCTACAATTTTTGGCCAATTTCTTTCAGCTTTCTAAACTTAAAAGCTGAAATCCTTATGTGTGCATGATATGAAAATTATATCAACAGTGCTCACAGGAAACAAACGTGCCATGGTCAAAGTTGGGCAAAATTTAAGTTACTAATTTAACATTTATACTAATAACTTATAAAATTTGAAAAATTCATAACTAATTTTGGGTATTCAATTGAATCTTGATTAAATAATGTTACATCCCTGACAAAAAATCTCTAGCTTCAGCATTCCCCTTGTTAGAGGAGTAAATATATTTCTTGATTTTTTACAAAGTGCATTATGTTTGGGCCAATAACTTAAAACAATTACCCAATACTGACATCATTCTGGCATGTGCATAGAGAATGAAAAATATGTATATTATTTATGATTAAAGTCAGATCAGTGGTTTTGATATTAGGCAGTCTTGAAGTGTAACAATGGGTTTTTTAATGGAAAAATGAAGTTTTTCATTAATATCTTGAAGGTATTAAGTCCTAGTGACCAAATTCTTGGCATGGTAGGGGATTTTGGAGACATCTAACTGTATGCCGAATTTAAGGAACTAAGAGCTGAAGCTGGGGAGCTGAGCTCTTGCAAACTGCTTAACACTAGCTTGATGTAAACAATATGTTACATGGTGCTTGAAAACATGAATAAAATCTACAGTTTTTGATCAACTGGTTTCAAATTTTTGGTGTTAACAGTTGAAAAGCTAACAAAAACATGCTGTGAAAATTAAATCCACAGTACTTACAGGAAAAAAACGTGCCATGGTCAAAGTTGGGCAAAATTTAAGGTACCAATTTTTTATTTTTATTAATATTTTAAAAAAATTAAAAGATTTTCATCTAATTTTGGGTATACAATTTAACTTTGATTAATTAAAGTTATATTACTGGAAAAAAGGTCCATAGCTTTAACATGTTTTGTGTTAAGTGATCAAATATCTTTCCTGATTTTTTCAAAATGCATTATGTTTGGGTCCATAACTTTTTTATATTATATAATACAGACATATTTTCTTGAATGTACATAGGAACTATATAGAGGAATATTTATGGTAAATATGAGGAAAAACAGATGAGTGGTTTTGATATAAGGCAGTCCTGAAGTGTAAAAATAGGTTTTTAATAAAAAATTGAGGTTTTTCCTTAATTTCTCAAAGGAACGAAGTCGAAAAGACCCAGTTTTCGGCTTGGTAGGAGATCTTGGGGACATCTAACATTATGCCGAATTTTGGATTCCTTGGTCTTACGGTTTCAAAACGTGCCACATCGACGGACGGACGGACGACGGACAATGGACCACGACTATAGCTCAGATGACTTATAGTCAGCTGAGCTAAAAATGCTGTTGGCATCAATCAAGCAATAATTTTCAGTAACAGTAAGTATTGATACTGCCACATTACCATCTTGAGGATAATATATATATATTGATTATTAATATTTTGTTCCAATCCCGGTATCAGCTGAAGTAAAAGAATACTGGGTTCCTTGTTTCTGATCACTTCGAGGAATCATGATTCCGATTTATATTGATAGCATTATTTCATACAAACGGTTGATGATATACCTATAGCAGTTAATTTTATAGCATTTCCACAGAGACAACTGCATGTAGCAGTCAGGTTAACCACCACTACTCATGACAACCGTGTGGCTTCTTCCTCTGACAGATTGTACCTATGGCACCAAAGTCAGCTTCTTTTCAGAACCAAGCTTCTGATATGCCTGTATATGGCCTCTCCTGTGGTCATGAAGTCACCAGTGGCACCTACCATCAGCAACCTGCTCCTCCGACACCTCAAAGGTCTGAGATGTCGGGATGAACAAGATTCAAATGTCCACATCTGAACTGTATTTTGAACTTCCCAGTCTTGCATGTATTTGGGATGAAAACATCACTGAATGATAATGTTCAAATGGTGATTTATGACGCAATCAAAACTTCACTCTAGTTGAAAATAGAACGCTATAGTTCATAAATTAGTGAACAGTAAAGAAGTAAACATAAGGATTATTAAAAATGTTCAATGGGTCATAAACATTGATGACATTTGCAGGGGCGTCAGTACGGGGGGGGGGGGGGGATGGTCAATGTAATCATCCCCCCTCATAATCAGAGAATAATATTTATACTGGAAATGAAATAATTTTATAACTATTATAAACGTTGGTTAAATTTATGAGATTAATTTGAAATATTATATATCCTAACCTGATAAAGAATTAACATATACCTTATTTTTTTAAAACCTTGTATTATATTTGAAATTTGTCATACAAAGAATAAAAGGTATATATATATATATATATATATATATATATATATATATATATATATATATATAATTATGTATATATACACGTGTGTTGGTGTGTGTGTGAAAAAAAAGTTGCGAGTCATCCCCCCCCCCTTTAAGACGAACTGACGCCGCTGGACATTTGGACGAATTCACCAAAAATCTTACAGATTATTCTGATATTGTTATTACAGGTTAATCAAATGGGCAAAAGTAATGCAACTGTGCAAGCAAGGCAGAACTTCGGCAGCTCTTGGATACCATTTAATCTGTCACCAATGCCTTTGTAAAAATCAACAATTTGTCATATTCATGTAAAAGACTAGATTTTACATAGTGTTGGGAGTTCTTATTCATGTATGTATAATAAAGCGGTGTTCAAACAGTGTTTTGGTTGTTTATTTATTATCATAATTATTTAATCATCAATTAATGAATATTTTCAACTACAATGTATTTCTCATTTTGTCAGACAATCAAATTTGGAATACTGTAGTTCTCTCCAGTTGTGTGAAACTGATTGATCTTTATAACATTGTGATTGTTAATGTTCTGCCTTTCATTTGCAGATTTAACGGATAATTTGGCTCAAAGAGCAAATTTTAAATTATTACATTTACATGAATATCACACCAATATGATTTTATCCCTAACTTTCATATTTAAAAGCAAATTTCATCATCATCTTACAATTTTTACTTATTTTGGTATTGGATTAAATTCTTTTTTTTCAAGAAAAATGTGATGAATCGACGATGGGAATGAATGAACTGGTTCCCCCAAGCTCTGCATAAAGTTAAATTGAGTTAAAGGTACAGGTGTAATAAAGGATTAAATTTTAATTAGTAGAATTGCAGTAATAGTAGTCTGTATACCTATAGAAATTATAATACATGTATAAAAATTTGGCCCAAACGAAAAAAAATTATTTTGTAACATACGCCATTATGAGAAGTTGAATAATAGAAGAAACTGTATAGAATTCGAAGTAATTTTTCTCTTTTTAAAACCGTTTTCGCTATTTTTATATTTCTAATTTGCATGAAAATACTTAATTTTTATATGAATTAATGCGATTTTGATTCCGTGACATGTAAAAAATTCCTTGCCATTAGATATCCATAATTTTGTTTATTATTTATAAATCATATTACACACAAAAAAAATATCTGCACAAAATTTGCCAAAACAAAGCTATAATCTCAGCGAAATCAAAGATCTTATCTCAGACAAATGAGTAAAGGAGTGTTTTTTAGCCCCGCAGCCCTTTCTGGTGATTACACAAGCTGGCATGACAGGATACAAGGATAAAACGATGACTACTTCAAAGCAAAAGCGCCGTACTTCAATCCAAGTGCGCTGTACTTCGATCGAAGTACGGGAAAACAGGGACGATAACGGTGGTCCGAAAGCTGTCTTACTTTACTTAATTTCTCCCTAATATGCCATAGAATCTGTTCAAAGCCATTTTAAGCCATATCTAAGAATGTTTAACTTTACGATACATGAGGGAAAAACTCTTGCAAACGTTTCTAAACAAAACTGTTGCCATTCAAAACATGAACCTGTGTACCCGCCAGACCTTCCGAATGTATTTGGATATCCCCATTGCAAAGAACAATAACGCAGCTACGTCAGAGAAAGAGTCTGACTTCATGGGGATATTTCCAGATATAATCACATAAATCATAAGACAAGGTCATAATATGCAAATAAACACGGCAGGGTAGATTCCGTTATTCCGTACCTAAAACGAAGGACGCCGTACCTCAATCAAAGTACGTACCTCAATCCAAGTACGTACTTCAATCTGCGGTCGGTCTTCGACCTGGTAACATCACATTGTCCCTGTAAATATTATCAAAATCCTTACTTACCCGCCCGGCACTTTGATGCTGAATACATCACCATACTTTTCACTTAGTCTGATAAAATCCTCATGAAGTCGGTCCGTCAGTACATAAGACGAACCGATCAAGGGGTAGCTGGGGGGACCCGGGGGAAGGGGACAGCGTCTCCATTCCCTGACAGCCCAAAACACGCATCCGGCGGTCACACCAATCCCAGCCACCAGCCATCGTTTCTCGTTCACAAGAGCAAGAAGCTTATCACCAAAATCTTTTCCTATATCCAAGAAACCCATTTCCTTAGGTACCAGACGGTATCTGTTAAACAACCTTGACTTTCCACTGAAGCGTCCTTTCTCAACCAGTCGTACAGATTTGTACCAACAGTCGACACCCTTTTCTGGCACTTATTGATTTTCCATGACGCCCTCGAGAGGTGCATCTGGGCCTTTCATTTAATCTGACCTAATGCACCTCCGTGCTGTCAGCAAGACGCTCGAACGTATTGATTTTCCAGTATCCCCCAAATAAAGGCCTCAGCATCCAATCCCGGACTGTTTTTCCAGCTGCCCATGACATGATCAGACGCATGTGACTAGGAACAGATGTTGTAGCGGCAGCCTTTGCTGAAACACGTTTGTCACTCGAGTCAACTTTGATCGAGTACACATTCAGTAAATGATCGAACGGAACCAAAAAGGGTGTTTACACAAAGGTATGTTTTCTGTGTTTATCACGTTTTGCTCGGTCTCTGACTCTGTTATGTAATATGTAATATAAAACTCGCGCAATGATTCATATCTGCTTTGGCGAACGGTTATTTTATGGTGTTAATAAAGATATTGATTATATTAATATTAACATTCAGTAGGTACATATGATAAAATAAAATAAATTTATCGACTTGAAATTGGAATATCAATTTTAAACAGTCAAGTGGAAGACGCTACCATAAATTAAATAACCTTTTATTAAAGGTAATCACATCGCACATTATTTAAATAATTGAAAAAAAAATAATTATCTTAAATAAATTTTGAAAAGTAAATATAAATTTAATAAGGTCGAACGAAAGCTGTTACCACCAGTTAAATATCCTTGTTTAATCACATTTTCTATTACGTAATCGCTTTTCTCTGTTGTGAATTGGTTAATTTAAATTTGACACAGACATTTGCGGTGTTTAGTCAAGAGTGCAACATATGTACAATCCTGCAACTTATCTTGCACTGTTTCCACTCCATAGCATACAGCGTTTATTACAAAATTGCTCCTTTAAAGCAAGATTTCCTACAGATGACACACTACAACGGGACAGATTCTGAATGCCAGATCCACGGAAAAGAAAGCATATTAAAGACTACAGGCGTCTAATAACGACTTGCACAGAAGGCGTTGGTTTCAACTGAAGTATCAGTCATTGCATTAATAAAGTAATCACATTTTTAATGGGCTCTCTCTTCGGCTAATTTCAAACATGTCAGTAAAGCTTTGTATAGCTTCTCTTTTCCTTCACGAAGCAGTGATGGATGAGGAGGAAAACTATGTAAAAATAACCAGGAGGAAATCTTGTGAAATAGATCATGTAGCTTATCCAAGATGCCGGAATACATAATTTTTAGAGAAATCCATTTTTGGGATATCTGATGTTTGTATTAAAAAAGCCATGCAAAGCTACCATAAGTCATCTCCTGAAATGTTTTCTATGGAAAAAAAAATATAATTTAAAGCAGGAAAGAAACATGGTAGAAGAATCATGGCGACACTGCAAGTCTGATGTTCACCGACCTCATTAAATCTGGGTAAGATATTTTATCGGTCAACATTCATGGCGAGTTTCATTAAAAGTCCATAAGATTAGTAAATAAGATTGTTAAAATAATTTTTGAAAATCCATCGCATATTTCCTGTTTTTCAACGGATTAGATTATTATAAAAGAAATAAGATTAAAAAAATAACAGACTGCTGGTGACTGTTCTTTAATGATTGTGTCAAATTTATCCAATGAATGTGATACAGCCTTGTCACTCTGTGACATTTTTCTAGAAGTTCTAATTAGGCGTTGTATGTAAACAAAAGCCTTTTCAAGGTGACCTAGTTTTATATATATATTTCCTGTATTACGTTCTAATTTAATATGACGACTAGCAGTAAATATAAGCCTTATGTAATAACTGTTTCATCATAATCTCACCCTAGATGATCAATGGTAAACATTAATACATTAACCGCTCCTGGTCTATGGCTATGAAGTCACATGTAAACAAATTAATCTGACCTAATGCACCTCCGTGCTGTCAGCAAGACGCTCGAACGTATTGATTTTCCAGTATCCCCCAAATAAAGGCCTCAGCATCCAATCCCGGACTGTTTTTCCAGCTGCCCATGACATGATCAGACGCATGTGACTAGGAACAGATGTTGTAGCGGCAGCCTTTGCTGAAACACGTTTGTCACTCGAGTCAACTTTGATCGAGTACACATTCAGTAAATGATCGAACGGAACCAAAAAGGGTGTTTACACAAAGGTATGTTTTCTGTGTTTATCACGTTTTGCTCGGTCTCTGACTCTGTTATGTAATATGTAATATAAAACTCGCGCAATGATTCATATCTGCTTTGGCGAACGGTTATTTTATGGTGTTAATAAAGATATTGATTATATTAATATTAACATTCAGTAGGTACATATGATAAAATAAAATAAATTTATCGACTTGAAATTGGAATATCAATTTTAAACAGTCAAGTGGAAGACGCTACCATAAATTAAATAACCTTTTATTAAAGGTAATCACATCGCACATTATTTAAATAATTGAAAAAAAAATAATTATCTTAAATAAATTTTGAAAAGTAAATATAAATTTAATAAGGTCGAACGAAAGCTGTTACCACCAGTTAAATATCCTTGTTTAATCACATTTTCTATTACGTAATCGCTTTTCTCTGTTGTGAATTGGTTAATTTAAATTTGACACAGACATTTGCGGTGTTTAGTCAAGAGTGCAACATATGTACAATCCTGCAACTTATCTTGCACTGTTTCCACTCCATAGCATACAGCGTTTATTACAAAATTGCTCCTTTAAAGCAAGATTTCCTACAGATGACACACTACAACGGGACAGATTCTGAATGCCAGATCCACGGAAAAGAAAGCATATTAAAGACTACAGGCGTCTAATAACGACTTGCACAGAAGGCGTTGGTTTCAACTGAAGTATCAGTCATTGCATTAATAAAGTAATCACATTTTTAATGGGCTCTCTCTTCGGCTAATTTCAAACATGTCAGTAAAGCTTTGTATAGCTTCTCTTTTCCTTCACGAAGCAGTGATGGATGAGGAGGAAAACTATGTAAAAATAACCAGGAGGAAATCTTGTGAAATAGATCATGTAGCTTATCCAAGATGCCGGAATACATAATTTTTAGAGAAATCCATTTTTGGGATATCTGATGTTTGTATTAAAAAAGCCATGCAAAGCTACCATAAGTCATCTCCTGAAATGTTTTCTATGGAAAAAAAAATATAATTTAAAGCAGGAAAGAAACATGGTAGAAGAATCATGGCGACACTGCAAGTCTGATGTTCACCGACCTCATTAAATCTGGGTAAGATATTTTATCGGTCAACATTCATGGCGAGTTTCATTAAAAGTCCATAAGATTAGTAAATAAGATTGTTAAAATAATTTTTGAAAATCCATCGCATATTTCCTGTTTTTCAACGGATTAGATTATTATAAAAGAAATAAGATTAAAAAAATAACAGACTGCTGGTGACTGTTCTTTAATGATTGTGTCAAATTTATCCAATGAATGTGATACAGCCTTGGAACACCAAACAAGCTTGATTAACAGAGAGTCGTTTTCATTCTACGTCTAGTTCGGTTTCTACGTTAAAGCAACTTTCACGTTACAATGTAAAACACAACTGTAAATAGCTTTAAAAAAACAAAAAACTGTAATAAGCGTAAACAAGGGACATGTGGGTCATGGCGCTCTGCTGAAATTGATTATGAGAATATTTTTATAAAAAAACCTAACATAAGGAAATGTGGCGACAGTTAGCCTCTCATGATTTAATATTTGTGCAAGTATTGGTATCTAAACAAACTGCCTAACATGCATGTCAATTATTAAATTGAAGAAAGGGGAGACCAGTTGATCAAAGCATAATTCTAACACGTTAAATTTATAACCGTATATGAATTCAAAGGGTGTTAAAAAATAATCAAAATTTTCCATTTTCGAATCAGAACAAGTTTTTTTTTCATTTGTCAATCCAAACTGGAGTTATCATATAGAAACAAATATGTGGACATATTGCTCCTGTGAACTTTACCTTGTGACCCCAAAATCCATAAATTTCTTCCACAATTGGCAGGTGGGCAAAATGTGGAAGATGGAAGGTTTGGGATAAAAAATTTGGCTTAAAATGCATCCACAATCTTTTTATAGGAGTGGGTCCTGTGACATTGACCTTTGACCCCAAAATCAAAAGGTTTCTTTCTTTAGTGGTGGGCCAAATATTGGTCAAGTTTTCGACCAATATTTCAATCCAACCTTGAGAAATCATCTGGAAACTAATATGTGGACAAATGACCCCTGTGACCTTGACCTTTGAATTCATGACCCCAAAATAAAAAGACTTCTCACATTAATAGTGGGTCACATATAAATCAAGTTTCAAACCAAAATGTTCATCCAAACTGGAGTTATCATTCAGGAACGAATATGTGGACAGATGGCCACTCTGACCTTGACCTTTGATCTTGTGACGCAAAAATCAATCAGGTTCATGTCATATTTGCAAATCACCTATATGTGTAAGCTGGAAGGTTTGGGATGAAAGATTTGGCTTAAATGCATCCACAATCTTTCTATTTAATTGTGTCCTGTGACCTTGACCATTGACCCAAAAATCATCAGAATTTTTGCTTCAGAGGTTGGCCATATATAATTCAAGTTTGAAATCGATATGTCTATCAAAACTGGAGTTATCATCAGAAACAAATTTGACGAATATACTGAAAGACGAACAGATGGACAGACAGACGTACGGGCAAAGTGATTACTATAGGGCATCCGCATACTCAAGCGGGGCCTAGTAACACACAAGGTTTCAGGACACTCGGTTACAGCTGCAAATCTGATAGTACCAATATAATCTGACAGTTTTAAAATAAAGGAAAATTTCATAAAAAAATAAAGCTGGCACAACAGTCTTCAGGAACTGATGAAACCAGTCATTGTCAATAAAAAGACCACGTTTCGGGACACTAGATGAAAACACGGTCGAGAAACTGGAATATATGCTGTCATTTGACGGTCTCAAAAACAGTAAATAAAATCGTAAATATTAGAAAAAAATGCATGTGGGTAACAAACTCAGACATATGCCACAGATTCACTTCAAAACTTTATTGAAGATAAAAACTGTGTTATATAGAACACCAATTTATTCTGGATCAACAAATATTACATACAGCATAGCGTGTCAGACTCACGGTTTTGGCGTCCTGTCAGTACAATGGACATGGATCTATAGACGTTTATCCAGTTATACAACTACAGTGTCCTTCATATCCAGCTTCGCCTGCTGGCAAATAAATGTTCCAGTATACTCCAATAATTCTCACTTTTACTCTCGGGTTTCACAACTACTCTCTCACATGTCAGGCCTCCTGACCTCCGCCTCCTGACATATCACTTCACTTATACCCTCACCTCGGGTATATTAATGACGGCTCATACCCTCACCTGGGGTATACAAATAATTCCAAAAGTTCTAAACTACCTGGAGCCCTTGGGGATTTCGTCTACCCCGACATATTACTGGAACCAGACTCAAATAATTGCGTATTATTTTTCTCAGGTTTTAGCGCGTCGTCCTAGCATTCGAACGCAAGATGACATACGACTTTTCAGAGAATGAAACTTACTAGCCAATCAGTGGTAAATGCACTCTGTGACATTTTTCTAGAAGTTCTAATTAGGCGTTGTATGTAAACAAAAGCCTTTTCAAGGTGACCTAGTTTTATATATATATTTCCTGTATTACGTTCTAATTTAATATGACGACTAGCAGTAAATATAAGCCTTATGTAATAACTGTTTCATCATAATCTCACCCTAGATGATCAATGGTAAACATTAATACATTAACCGCTCCTGGTCTATGGCTATGAAGTCACATGTAAACAAATAATTCCCTTTCGTGAGTCTGTCAACGCCTGTAAATATACATTAATACATCAGCATTCATATAACATAATATCAGTGATTTTTATAAAATTAACATGTATATTGGTGATGACCATGAAATAAACATATTAAATCTTTACATTTATCTTGGGTTTATTTCAACATCATTTAATATTGGCATCTGTGTCAAAGTGGCGCCACCAGTTTCTTGGAACTGACAAAACTAGTCATAGTCAATATTCGAGGCTATATTCAGGGCGATACATGCATTAACTATAAAGATGCTGGAGGTTTTGTATCAGTTCTGGGGGGGGGGGGGGGACCTTACATGCCCCATAGTTCGGAGGAAATAGGTCAAAGTGACCTAATGTCAGGTTTCAAAGGTAACTTTTGATTGACCTCTCTTGATATTCAGTTACAGATTTCTAGGTCCAACGGTGTCAAAATGTAATAGTCAAACAGACAGATAGACAAACGGACGGACGGACGCTGACCGATTACTAAAACTCAGTTGGCTTACAGTCAGCTGAGCTAAAAAAAACTGTTAAAAATTGTTTAAAAACTGCAGTTCATAAGCCGTTTTCACATTTCAAGCGTGTTAGATACTGGTTCCCTTGCACTGAATTTGACAAACATTATTCCCTACACTTCATGTTTAAACTGCACAAGAAGAAATTTTATTCATTACCATACTCGATAAGGTTCTATTCATTATTGATCAAGGGACCTAGTTACACCCAGATTAATACAATACTTAAATTTTACTGAAAATTCTCAACATACCTGGTGATCCCTGAAATTACGAGAGTTAATTATCACCAGTTAAGAATGTTTCATAAATCTGTCTGCAACCTAATTTGCACACAAATGTTCGTGAGAATCTGACCATTCTTTGTTACAGAAATGCTTTGATGATAACAGAAGACACGCGGTAGACGGGTGAAAAACGAAGGGAGCCACGCCATGACGACAACTCAAATGTTCGTGAGAACAGTGGTATATCAGTAAATAAATGACATATGATGAGACGTCCATATAACAAGTCCACAAGAGCATCGCGAGGTTGATATATTGAAGCACCAAATCTTGCCCCATGTAAAAAGTAAACAGCAAATTCCTAAAAACTGTGTTACATGGGGCGGTAAAAGACATTAAAACAGAGTAAAGATCCAACCTCTACTCCTCTCAACTGTCAAGATTTGCTACATTTCAAAGATACCTGTTCAGCTTACATTTCACATGCGTATGCTTATAAAGAAATACTTATTCCTTGAAGCCCTCACCACAAATACATCCATGTTTATGTAATCTGCCTTGAAAATATTCTTGTCCAACATATCTGAAAGGACTACATTACCCTCTTCATTACATTTACACCTACGCCACTGGTGTACTTAGAAGACCCAAATGCATTGTGGGTGGCAGATTTCGACGCCCACAAACCGTAACCCTAAGAGTGGTACTCTTGTGATTTCGATTTTGTGCAGTGTACGAGCCATAATCTCTGGATAAAGTGTCTGAGGTTCGGGTAAACCCTTCCTGGGATATAGGTTATCTTGGCACCACACAGACTTTGAACTCAGGCGGGGCCATTGTCAATACCGACTTTGGGTCAGTCGTGAGAGGTGGCGGTGCCTCCCCAGGCAGGGAGGTGAATGTGAATTGAGAGAAGATGTTACTGACAAATATAAACAGTTTCTTCTTCACCCAATGTTCTCCGATGCACTTACGTTTACCTGGAATTAAATAATTAAGCGTTATCAAAGGACGCTTTTTATTAGTCGAGTGTCTGTTATTGTGGTATAAGCAGGTACGCAGATAATAAAACTTAGCGTTGGTTCTAGTGATATATTTTCATCACATGGTAATGAGTAGATAATTAATCACAGGATCGTACAGAGCTGTTATGGAAAAAGCAATACTTGATGTATAATGTGAATGGATTGGATTTGAACTATGTTCTCACCGTCACAGCCTGGTGTTAAATAATGATCATAATAATATTAGGTTACCACTAGTATAATAATGTAACACGTGATCAGAGGCTAACCATATCGTCGCGATTATCAAACAATCTGCCCAAACAAAGTAAATTCATCCTGAAAAGTTTTACGCATTATACAACATGTTCCAATACATTATAACAGACTAAGACTTCATATTATTACGAAAATATGGCCGTACTCACCTTGACCAAATACCATGCAAAATTCAGAGCGGCTCACGTTGCCCTCGTCATCCAAGAAGCGCTCTGGGAGGAAGCGATCAGGTTCAGGGAACAAACGGGGGTCACGATGAATGGCGTAATAGTTTGCATATACTGTGGTGTTAGAAGGAACCCTGTAACCTCTAAACGTAGTCTCTCTTAACGGTTTGTGCAGCCCAAATGTGGGAACTAAATTTGACAATCGGCATGTCTCTAGTATAGCTGCGTCAATGTAAGACAGCTGTTGACGGTCTGCAAACGTGATCTTTCGTGACTTCCCTGTAGTTTTGTCAAGTAATGTTTGCATTTTCTCTTGTACTTGTGGATTGTTCAGTATGAATATGAGCAACCATTTAAGTATATTAGTCGTCGTATCTATGGCATCCAGCAGAAATGTCATGATAGTGCAAGACAGAATGTGTACATCAATATCATCTGGCCGCCCGTGTAGATACTCGTCAATAATGTCTCGTAAGTTGTTGGGATCGAATGATGCTCTGTGCTCAGAAATCTTTTGAGAGATGAACTCTACCGCTGTCTGAGTAGCAAATGACATTCTCTTGATATCACTTCTGAATAAAAGTCTTGATACTACCTCAGGGAAATGGTCAATCAGTGGTTTATGGGAACTGATGGATTCGAACCACCCATGTACCAAACTGATCAAATATGAACACTCTGGATCTTCGAAATCGTAGTCAGCATTATAAACTATCCCGGCCACAGCGTTTGCTATTGAATTGTTCAAGACGCCGGAAATATCCACTGGCTGACCATCACGCTCTGCTAACCAGTTTGTTAGCTTGCTGACCTCTGACAAGATACGTTGTTCGACATACGTGTTGCTGATGGCATTTCTCAAGGCCCTCATTGCAAACTTCCTCTTATCCTTCCAGACATCATTGTAAGGCTCAAAGAAGATTTCTGCAAAATTTAATGAATTAAAAAAAAAAATTATTTCTTATTTTCGGTTTGCATTACATTTTACGGTAAATTTTAAGGCATGAACATAGATAGTTAATATTTATAAGGAAAAATTAATCAAAAGAGTGCACCCACTGACTTCTTGTAAAGGTGACAAATGCAAGATTTTCTATCTGATGTAAATGTTAAGATTTTGTAATTATTGTTGAAGCATTTACTAGACTAACCTCTGGGGCAACCTGGATGCGGATACTGTTGGGCGTATTCAATTTCGTTTCTAATGGAATTTTAAAGACAATACTCTCAACTCTTAAATTGAGTCGATGCGGGAGATGTAATAAAATAATCTTTTTCATGATCAACAATTTTAGCTCAGCTGACTGTATGTGATCTGAACTATAGCGATCACTCTTTGTCCGTCGTCCGTCCGGCCATCCGGCCGTCTGTCCGTTAACAGGACACAAAATCGTAACCGCTAGACCTGGAATCTTCTAACTTGACATCCAGGGAAATCCATAAAAAATCTCCCTAATAACCTGGAATTAGGTCTCTGTTACCCATATTCTTCGACCTATGGGGCTCCGAAGTACCCACAGAATAATGGAAAATTTGATACAAAAGCTCAAGTATTGAACAACTCATGCATTGATCACCATGATTCTTTGCATGGATATTGATCACGGAATGTTTCATTATTTACTGCAGACTGGTGGCGCCACCTGTATTTTTTTTATTTTTAAGAATTTTTTTGTCTTTTTTTGAGACCTCTTCAGATGCGATCATCTGTTTACAGGGCACAAATCGTGATGTCTGGACCTAGAATCTTCTATCTTGATATGAAGGGAGGCCCATGAAAAGTCTCCTTGGAAACCTAAAATTAGGTCTCTGATACCCGTAATCTTTGAGCTATGGGGCTCCGAAGTACCCCCCAGAATAATGGAAAATTTGATACAAAAGCTCCTGTATCTGAACAACTAATGCATTGATCACCATGCTTCTTTGCATAGAAATTGGTCATGAAATGTTTCATCAGTTTCTGCAGACTGGTGGCGCCACCTGTATTTTTTTTCGTTTTTCACGTTTTTTTCTCTATTTTTAGACCTTCAAAGATGTGGTCATCTGTTAACAGGGCACAAATTGTAATCATTGGACCTAATATCTTCTAACTTGACATCCAGGGAGGTCCTGAAAAAATCTGCTTGGAAACCTGAAATTAGGGCTCTGTTATCCATATCCTCTGAGCTATGCTTAAGTTAAATGGGGATACCACCTACAAATTTTGGCATTAATAAAATTCCTTTTGTGAATGTTTTCCTAGTCAGCTGAGTGTCATAACCCCTAGGTCACTTGTTTATAAATACTTTAATTTCTTATACATTTATTTTTATGTCAATTAATTTTTTGAAATATTTGAATATTCGCTTTCATTTCGATTTATTACCCCAGTGCTCCATTCTTTCTTTACAACGTGTACAAACATATGGCCAGATTACATACTATACAATCTGTTTTTTATATGTATTTTAAATAAGGGCATATTATATATATATATTTATATATTTATATATATGTGCGTGTGAGTGGCCCATGTTCTATGACCCTTAGCTGATCTTACATCAGGATCTTTAATTAAATAAAGTTTAATGGTCCAACTGCTACAGTTATGCCCATCAGACTAATAGGAGGCTAAAATCATGTTCTGTATTTTTCGACTCGTGCTCACAGAATATAGGCCATCACGCGCTAATCTCATGATGCAGGTGTTGAAGGAGATTTGCCCAAGACCTAATTTGAATTTAAGTTAGAAGGTTGTAGATCCAGCAGTTAAGTTTGGTACAGTATGTGACTCTCAGGGTGCTCAAATGACGTCTTTTTCCGATAGCTCGCAGAATATAGGTCACTGTGACATAATTTGATGTTTTCAAGGATATTTGCCCAGGGCCTCCCAGAATATAACTTAGGAGATTCAAGGCCCAATATATACAATTTTTGTTCCGTCTGATTGTATTGGAGCTCAAAATCGTGTTTTCGGCCCATAGGTTGCAGAATATATGTTACAATGGCTAAATTACGCGGTGCTGCGTTACGATTGAAATGTGATTAACAGGTGGGACGGAGACGAACAGGAACTGAAGCGTGCCACAGAAACAGGCGAGTTACTTTCGAGAGCTATGGGAGAGGCCACAGCCCAGTTTGCAGTAATCTTGCCCTTGCGCACTCATTGGAGGGGAATGGCATAAGTGAAGGTGAATTTGATGTAATAATTAATATGGAAACGAGTTAAATGAAACGATCTCATAAGTTTCTTGGATGTACAGGGACCAGTAGGCTTGATGAGAGACAGTAAATTCTTAGCGTTCATGGCAAAATTTGATATTGTTGCTCTTTGTGAAACTTGAATTAAAGAAAGAGATCAATTTTCGACACTGCTTAATGGCCTATGAGAATATGCGCATTAAAAATTCAAACGTGGACGATATTCAGGAGGACAACATATTTCAAACGTATTTATGAACACAGTGAAGATTGATATTTTAATTGATAAAAGAATATGTATTTTATACAGGTATTCCGGTACTGATAGCTTTTGTTTATATGCCGCCAGATGGTTCCTCTGTGTATTCCGATAGGGATTTGACGAATGGCATAATAATTTTTGGAAAGTTATATATTATATATAATTGCAGAATATAACCAGTTATCTTTAATATTAGCTGGAGATTTAAATTTAAGGACAGGCAATTGACCTATCTATGAACTATATGTGACCTAAATCACATATTCATTCAATGAATAATCATAAGCATTGGACTAACGAGCAACCAATCAGGTGACCTGAAACATTGTAAAGCGTCAATCATCTGACAAAAACAAATTTTTGCATAATTTGACAGAGCTCTGTCAAGCACAACACGTGTTGTCTGTACCAGTAGGCAGTACCCAGGTCGGCATATTTTCCGGGATATTTTTTCTCTTATACAAAGGAGACGGTATAAACAATTCTAGGCTATAGGCTGCAGGAGCCATTTCTCTTGACTACCGAGTAAATATTAATGTCTTACCTGGCATGTAATGCGTATAAGACAAATTATCCAAATATAATATTTCAAAACAGTTCATAATGACTGCGATATGAGGACAGCGATACAAGTTGATGACGTAAGTCAAATCGACGTCATGCGTCATCGACCTTTGTTACGTCATTATTATATTATAAGCAGGTCTCGCTACCATGGGCATGGAAGACCTGTGTAGGAGCGTTTTTAGGGCTCTTGGTAATAGGTTAAAAGGGTGGAGTATTTAAGCTCTGGTGGATAGGTCAATTTGAATGATTACATTGTAGGAAATTAAGATTATGCAGAAGATATGAATCAAGTATAATATGCGTTTTTTTATACCCAGAAACTCAAAAGACCAGATGAGTGAGCCAAATAGGTTTGGTCGAACTTTAATTATTTTTGTTGTACCTTGGATGTACGTTTTCTAAATGGTCGTTTCGAAAAGGATATATAACAAGGGACCCATTGGTCACGGCGCTCAGCTGATCGTGATTGTACTAAAATGTTTCTCCTTTGTGATGCTATATCGATTCGATAAAGCTTATGAATATCATGGACATGTTGGGCTATTATAAAGGAATGTAATGTAATATGTGAGTAAATGATAAATGAAATAAGCTGAATGATGGATTAATAGAGTAAAATATAGTGGTTTTTTTTTTATTTATTTAGGAGGGTTTGAAAATTGCGGCTGACATTGGGATGGGGTTCGGTGAAGGGAACAGTAAGGGCAGCAACGAGGTGGATGTAGAGGGAAAAGGAGAGAGAGAGAGAAAGACAGATAGACAGAGACAGAGGCAGAGACAGAGAGAGGGGATGGAGCATTCAACAGTACTTAAACACCTTGAAGGTTAAAATCTAAAATATTACGAAAAGTAGATACAGTCTGATCGGTAAAGGTAATCTAGGCCATGGTTGGTTGATATGACTGAGGAAATTGTTGCGAATAACATTTTTAGATCCGACCATGTGTTTCCACTGGTTACCTTTTTTAGAGGTGTTGACAGTTCAACAGTTTACACAATTGTCTAATGAGATCCAATTATTTTAATAAACCTATTTTTCTGTTTTATCATATGTATACAGTAGCCATAAAGTCCTCACTTAACAGGTGAAAGGATTGATGGGGGGAGGGGGTTATGATGGGAGTTACAACGCCTCAGTCTCTCTGTATATTATATCTTTAATTATTAAATTTTATGGAATGGAATAGCAATAGAACTATTGTTCACAGTGCCAAAGAGCAAGGACTCTGTGGGGTAGGGGAAGGGGATGATGGGAGTTACAGCACCCTTGCATATTCATACAGGATATGATATTTAATTCAAATGCTTACAGGGAAACAAATATTATTCATAATTATTAAATATTTAAGCAGGCAGAAAGGTGGAGAAACAAAGAAGATCATTTTAATTCCCATTCTACTGAGCCAGGAAAAATTAACAATATTTACCATAATTCTTTTTTTTTCAATACATCATTTTTTTCCAGGTTTAAAAATGAAACTACACATTTACAGTATAACATACATATGAATATTTCAGTTGATTCACATTTCTAACTTGCTTCAACATTCATAGCTAATTAATCTGGTTTATAGTACATGTCAACAAAATGGGGTGCAGGGAGGATGGGAGGCTTAGGGGTGAGAGAGAATGGGGGGGGGGGGGGGGAGGAGAGAGAGAAAGAGAGAGAGAGATAGCTAGACTGCCAGAGAGAGAGAGAGAGAGAGAGAGAGAGAGAGAGAGAGAGAGGCTCTCTGGAAAATACTGCCTGACCAAGCCTGACCTAGACAGTCACAGAGGCAGTTGCTAGGTCAGAAGTTGAACCAGTTGTTATGCAACACTGCCTAGCACACATTTCACAGACTTTATGAAAACAATCAAGACATGGTGCTTGAAAACTTGAAAGAAATCTACAGTTTTTGATCAATTGCTTTCAAATTTCAGATTTTAACAGATGAAATGCTTATGTGTACATGCTGTGAAAATTAAATCTACAGCACTAACACTAGTAACAGGAAATAAATGTCCACTGTAAGTCATGTTAATTATGTTGCATGCTTTTCACAAAGGAGTTTACTGTTATTCGATAATTACAGGTTGCCAGATAGTCAAAAGTACCACAAGCACAGATAATATGAGAGTTAAACAATTCTTTAAAAATAAATTGCAGTTATTGGGAAAAATATCATTTTAATTAAAAAATATTAACAGTAACATCTGAAAAGATTTCTTTTAATAATATAATTGAAATAAAAGATTATTAAAAATAATATTTCAAAATATATTCATGAATGCATTCATGAATACATTTTGAAAGTATTTGCACTCAAATTCTTTCCTTTTACCTGTATTAGTATTTGTATAAATTTTCATTATCGAACTATTTAATTTTTTTAATCATATTTGAATACAATTATAAAGTATTCACTCAATGTCTTATATTTATTCAGTTTCAGTCGAACGAAGCTGTTGAGAATCCAGGATATCCAAATTTCACAAATTTAAATAATAATGGTAACTACCTGGTTTTATGGCTTAATTTTATAAAAAAAAATATCATATTCACTTTTGAATACTTCACAACACTGTCAAGACACTTATGACAATTATTTACTTTAGACATCATAATGAGAACTTGTCTTTAAGATTTTTAAATTTTTTTTATCACATTTAAAAATTTTTATATTTTTTTAAATATGTATCAGAAAAAAAAAGAAAATAATCTCAGCTATGAAACTAATACATGTGTTAAAAATAACCCAAGGATAAAAAAAACCAATATATTATAAAAGGAGCAAACTGGAGTTGGGAATGTTTAATTTTATTAACTGAAATAAAGTTATCATAAACATAAATTTTGATTATTTACCCAGTATCATGTCACAGCTGATACAGCTATGAGTCTTAATGTTATTAGTCAAACATATTGATATCTTTAATGAGCACTTGTCTGAGTAATATTTTAAAAATTTTGACATATTTCATTTTTTAAAATTTTGTAATAAAAAATTAACCAACAAATTAAACACCTGGAAATTTAGATTAATTTAATACGTTCAACTGCATCCTTGTCTTTCATTAAATTGCTTCACATAATCCCTTATAGTAAACAACAACTTTATTTAATTATTTATTTTTCATTTTTATGATTGTAATTAAAAAATACCCAACGGTGACTGCATGGTATCAGTTGAAATATATTTTCAGCAATCCATGAAAGATCCATAAAACATCAGTAAGTGCAAGGTCGCTGTAACTCATTTACTATAAAATTCCTTTTCCATTTATTTTTCTTAAAGTTGATATTATAAACCAATAATTTTTTTTAAATTATTGTTTATTGTTATGTTTTTTGCCAAAACAATTACAAGAGGAGGGGAGTTGAACAGTTATATCCAGCTGAAGCCACCCAAGAGCTGGCTGGCTGCACTATAAGCCTCACTTCAAGCATGCAAGGTTAATATGGGGACATATAGAGGGGCTTCAGAACAGCCTAGGGTGACATGGTCTCATAAAAACTGTAACATAAGCTACAGTTTTTGGTCAATTCCTTTCAAGTTTCAGAATTTTGAAGCTGAAATCCTTACGTGTGCATGATATGAAAATTAAACCAACAGTGCTTACAGGGAAAAAACGCGCCATGACCAAAATTGGGCAAAATTTAAGGTATTGATTTTATATTAATGCAAATAACAGATCTAATTTTCGGTATACAATTGAATATTGATTAAATGGAGTTATATCCCTGAAAAAAGTCTCTAGCTTCAGCCATTCTTATGTTAAGTGAGTAAATATATTTCCTTGATTTTTTATGAGGTGCATTATGTTCGGGCCCATAACTTCAACAAATTACGCAATACTGACCTAATTTTTGGTATGTACATAGAAAATGTATGAAGAATATGCATATATACAATGATTAAATTTAGATAAGTAGTTTTGATATTAGGCAGTCTTAAAGTGAAACAATGTTTTTTTATGGAAAATGGAGGTTTGTCCTCAATATCTCGAAGGAACGAAGTCCTAATGACCCAATTTTTTGTATGGTAGGAGATTTTGGGGACATCAAACTGTATGCCGAATTTCGGATTCGTAGGTCTAACGGTTTCAAAACGTGCCAGTTTAACGGACGGACGGACGGACAGCCGACGGACAAAGGACCACGACTATAGCTCAGATGACTCATAGTCAGCTGAACCAAAAACGGTGAATATACCTAGGTATCTGTATCTCAAATAATGGGGCTACTGTCATAGATTATGCATTGTATCAAGTAAAATGTATTCACTTGTCACCACATTTGAGATTGTGGCGCTAGATTACTCTGATCATTATCCCTTGACTTGTACATTTACAACACGACGAAGGAGATCACTCCTCCTGCCTTGAACCCTTCATGCACCACGTGTTCGATATGTCTATAAAGCAGTGCACCAACAGCACTACGTTAGTAATTTATAAAGTGTTGCTACTGCAAACTACGTTAGTAATTTATTAAGTGTTACTTCTGCAAACTGTTTCGAGCATTTTGTTGAAATATTGGATTTAAACGTAGAAACTGCAATAGAACTTTTTGAAAAATAATTATTGATTCAGCCAAAATTATGAATAATGGGGAAAACAAACCGACAAATGGGACTGTGCTATTGCTAAAAGCCACAAGCATTGCATGCTGAATAAATACAGGTGCACTAATTCTGAAATTGATCGACTGGAATTTTTGAATGCTAGGAGACACTTCAAATATATAATAACTTAAAAGAAAAAGTTACAAAAAGATGAAAATAAAGTTAAACTTCTTAAGTCTAAAGATAATCCTGAACAATTCTGGCACATGATCAGAGGTTTTACATCAAACAAGACGAGAAAAAGTGGAATAAATGCAGCTTACTTATTCAGACATTTTGAAGGACTGCTTAATAAACCTTTAAACAACACAGAAAGAAACGAAAACATAATAGAAAAAGCTATACACGATCATGATGCATTCTTTTATAAGGTGTATAAGAAACCAACCTATATATCTAAATTATGAGGTTACCTATCAAGAAGTGTACAGTGCAATAAATGAAATGCCTGCTGGAAAATCCTCAGGCTATGATGGTATTTCAATTGAATACTTTAAAACCGCACGCAATGTACTGGTTCCGTATTTAACTTTACTGTTTAACAAAATATTAAGAGACGGCAAATACCCAAGAAAATGGAGTGGAGCCATTATTTATCCGATACATAAAAAGGGCCAGACATACAATCCTAAGAACTACAGAGGCCTTTCATCACTTAGTAATTTTAGTAAAATTATATGTAAAATATTATGTAAGAGATAGACAAGATGGGCAGACGACAATGAACTTTTAATAGAAAATCAAGCTGGATTCCGACAAGGTTACAGTACTGTTGATAACGCCTTTTTTATGGAATTGCTCAAAAATACCAAAATTAACGGAGGGGACCACTTTATTGCTTTTCGTCGATTTTTCGACAGCGTTTGACTCTGTAGATCATTATTTATTATTTCAAACTTCAGATGGGTTAACTGAATGGTTTAACTGTAAGAAGGGAAGTAGACAAGGATGTGTATTGAGACCAATATTGATTAATATATTTCTTAATCAATTGTATGAGATGATTAAAACAAGTAATTTTCATGGAAAATAATTAAAAGAAAATACACCTGAGATTTCAATATTAATACATGCGGACGATGGTATTTTACTAGCTGACACACCTGGCAATTTGCAGAAATTAATTAATTTTGTTACGGAACCTTGTATCAACAGACCACGTATTCGTGATGAACATCAATTTTGTCAAGGAGATAAAAAAATCAGATTCTGTAACACTAGGCAGCGTGAAATGTCTATGGGAATGAATAAAGAAGTCAGTGTTTTTTTTGTTAACAAATAACTATGATTTATTCTTAAAACAACCCTAACATTACAATACACCAAATCAATACAATCACAAAGTATAACAGCAAATCAATACAATCACACAGTAAAATAAACAAAGTGCACAGTACCTGGGTACCACAACTGTCACAACGATAAGTCCTTTAAAATGTATAAGCCGGCGAACAGTTCACAAGAATTTCTCGGAGAATAACAGTCCAATGTAAAGCTCTTGTAACAATCCAGAAAGTAAACTTGAGGCAGGCAGCATTAAATTGTATAGAGTTAGTAATAGTAGAATCCCTGAAATTACTGGAAAATCGGACAGGTCCCACAAACTGACATACACACGTCTGTGTCCGCTGGAATATTCTCTCACCTGTCTCTCTCTCGGCTCTAAAACACAGCCTCTTTATATAACTTTCCAACTCAAGCCGGGAATTTTCCATTTCTCGAACCATCTAAAATCTAACACGGTATACACGTTCAAAGAACATACTAGAAAAACCAGCGCCGTGTCGTAACATACTAGTATTAGGGTTCACACGTGAGCTCGCCCGGGCTAGGCCAGGCGAGAAAGCCCCAAGCTAACATGACAACGAGAGTTCAACCAGTAAGGATTAAACCGAGAGTGCGGCCAGACGCGGGCGCTACATCACGAGTTACGCCCGTTTCACACAATGAAAAGGGCACCTGTAACAATATATTGGGTGATTTTTGCACAAAGTGGGGAATGCAGGTTAATCTCAATAAGTCACAAATAGTTATATTTAGAAATGGAGGTATCCTCAGGAAAGCTGAGAAATGGACATACAAGGGTAAAAACAATAGTGAGGTTAATAATTAAAAATATTTGGGTATTTCTCATCAAACCTATCATCGAAACATGGGTTCTGTCAGATTAGCCAAAATTGAAATATGAAAGCAGAAATGTTAAAAAATATAGATACAAAATAAGGCATACTTCCGGTTTGTGAAAATTTCAAGCTTTTGAAATTATATTACCGAAATTATTATATGGGTCAGAACTTTGGGGATATGATAAACGTGATCAAATTGAAACCGTACAATATCGATATTGTAAAAAAAATGTATGCATGTATATGATTCTATAAGTGCTGGTGGCCCTATCGTTATTAAAATAAATCTTCAGGTTTCCAAGGAGATTTGCCTAGGATGTACAGTTAGTGGTTTCTAGGTCTAAAGGTTACGATTAGTGCCCTGTTAACAGAAGGCCGGCCGGATGGCCAGACGGGCGGTCAGACGACGGACAAAGGGTGATCGCTATAGCTCAGATGACCTAGTCAGCTAAGTAAAAAATGATTCACCGTCACAAAACCCCATCAGACGAAATATTTTGCTGTCCGGGCGATCAGCGAAGTCTGCACCACGAAGTACGTGGGCCTCTTTGACGGCATCGTAACTGTTCAGTACCATCATTACACTGCAAATGAAAGAGATATATGCTCGTAATGAATGTGTCGCCAAATTACAAACCGAACATTCTTGTCACTTGACTGTAAGAAAATGCGGTACATCAAATATTTTCAGTATTTTGTAGACATGGAATAGAATGTTAGTCTCTATTTGGATATTATCATTAAACAAAATTCAGAATATAGGCACTGAGCTGCATTTAGTTTTTTATGTCATCAATAGATAAATTTGGACATTATTACTCCATGGTCTAAAACACCCGCGCACTTGATTTTGGCAGGATTCTTATAAATCCATTTTTTATGTAGATCCATAATGACGTCTTCCATTTCCTGCATCATTGTTTTTATGGCTTGGGTTGTAAAAGTCGTTAAATATTCATTTGTTTATTCTCAACTTTCGTCACATATACATGTATATATATATATATATATATATATATATATATATATATATATATATATATATATATATACCTCGGTATAGGTGCATTATACGGGGATGGGCTTCAGGGGACAAAACTGCCACTGAACCCACATTTCGTTTTAAAAAAAAGTGGGTTCAATACCTAATAGGCTTCTACTTTACCATACTATAAATAATATATCAATATCTTATCATTTATATAAGTTGTATAGGAAAAATACGCATAATATCTTGACTTATTTTTTACGTGATATGTGTACGCGACGTCATGTCCACAAATACACAGACTGGATTCATAATAAACATACATATTAAAGATCAGCTAGAACACGAATTGAGCCCACATTTTCTCGCAAAAAATGTGGATTCAACGCCTAAAAGGCTTCTACTATATGCTAATAAACATAATATATAATAGTATTTTATAAGTTAGAACTATACAGTAAAAATAAGTATCACATCTTGGCTTATTTTTCTTAACGTTATTATGCGACGTCATGGACAAAAATACAATTACAAAAAGTGGATTCACTTTGCACAAAATAAATGTGGGTTCACTGACAGATGTGCGGAAATTCGTAAAAATATAAGTAAGGGTTTACTAGCTGAGTGTCTATTAGGCACTGAACCCACATTTTTCTGCCTTTAAATGTGGGTTCACTTGTTTTCCTAGCCCCTAAAGTTCATCCCCATATAATGCACCTATACCCGATGGTGTGTTTGTTCACAACATAATTCAAGGAACCATGAACGGAATCTCATGAAATTTTCAAGACATTTCGGGAATGGGCCAATAAAGAATCGATAAGATTTAGGGTGGACTCGGCACATTGTGCGGAGTTAAGAATGCTATCAAGAAATACACAGTCAGTACTGTCACTTATTCACGAATGAACCTGGGCATACAGGCCAAATAATGGGTGAATCACCGTGAATGTAAATACGGGTTTCGGAACATCCAGCAAAAAAAAAAAAAAAAACGGAAAAAAACCCACACACATGGCGGTGCTTGCATTCCATAGAACGTAGATTTCTAGTTGTTATATTGCATTCTAGATATCTAAAGGCCAATACTTGAAATGATGGATTTTTGCATTACACAGCCATGATCGTCCTTTTTAATATCATCAAATATCAACACTTACCCGCCCGGCACTTTGATGCTGAATACATCACCATACTTCTCACCTAGTCTGGTAAAGTCTTCATGAAGTCGGTCCGTCAGTACATAAGACGCACCGATCAAGGGGTAGCTGGGAGGACCCGGGGGGAGGGGACACCGTCTCCATTCCCTGACTGCCCAAAACACGCACCCGGCGGTCACACCAATCCCTGCCACCAGCCATCGTTTCTCGTTCACAAAAGCCAGTACTTGATCACCAAAATCTTTCAAACTTTCTAACAAACCCATATTTCATATCCGATATTTTCTGTCAAACAAACCTTGACCTTGTTTTGAACAGTCCTGGCACAGAAAATCAGTAAATGTGCACCAGTTGCCTGGCTTATATAGCATATGCCGTCAGTTAAAGCAGGGAGGGTATACATGTATTTCGCTGATCAGCGGTCTGCGGTATAAAACGCTGATCTGCGCGCTGTTCAGCACATAGGTTTTGTTCATGTACCCGTGTATTTAGTATTTAATCAGAGATATACCACACAAAGGTGTGACATCAGGTAAGATTACAATTTTATTGAACAATATGGTAAAGCATTGTGAATCAAGGTCATGCCATCTTGTCACCTATGGGTAATTTTTTTGGGCGCCAAAATCCAAAATGACGCCTGTAATGATATAACACATTCATAGAATGGACGAATATTAAGCTTTTACCCGGAATGTCTACAATTTAATTTCATTAAATGGTAAACGGTGGCCAATAGAGTATAAATGAAGCGGGTGCTAAGACTTCTTTGGTGGGAAATCTTTGTTTTTTTCGGGTCAAAATCAAAGATTGCGGCTATTAATCCCCAAAAACAACATGCGGCGGGCAAAGTCGATCTTTGAAACGGTAATTGATGTGATGCAACACTTGAAACTGTGAGGTTAATAAAACATTCAGTGATTTTAAAGAGAAGTTGTTAATTTGCTTCTTTTGACTGTGAATTGAATATGGATGGCTATCAAACAAAATGCCCGACCTTCAAAAAAAAAAGTAAAGACTGACTAACAAACTAACAGAATCTTTGGCACAGAAAAAAAGAGTTACCAACTTGTTTTATATATTTTTTCTAGCTATTTCTGGTATGAAAGATTAAGTATGACAAAATAATTATGATAATTAAAGCAAACGTTTCAGGAGCTATATGTGCATGCGCACAAAGTCATATGTGTCACAAGGACAGTGTTGATGTCATTTTTATTTGTGCAGAGTGGAAACGTCAAATCGTATATCATAGGTATTGAACTATTATCCCGTGAGCATGATTGTTCTTCCTGGGATGATCGAGTATCACAAACCTTTATTTTTGTGTCTTGGAATCTTTAATTATTAAATTCATTATTAAAATGAATTATTATTATAATCATTATCATTATTATTACTATTAACGAGTGATCGTTTACATCAAGCCACGTGATAGTATCCTATTTGCGGGTCTAAGGAAATGATCACTCAAGTTTTTTAAAAAAAGATTCTTTAACACCCTTATAATATTTGTATAGGTATCATCGAATGAATGTCATTTTACTCTGCTTCGACTGTATAAATTGTTTTATGATCCAATGTTATTAATTACAGGAATGATATACGTATGCGGTAATTAAAAAAATAAAGTTTTCGACACGCAGATCTTATTTTTCGAGATTAATGTAATGTTATTTAAAATATATAAGTAAATTAAGGCTGCATATATCAATGTCATAATCAATGTCATAACTTTCCAAAACCTGAATTTACTTAATGTATCTCAAGGTTAAGGGTTGGAAAATGCCTTGTTGCAAAAAGTAAGCAAGGTTTCCGTAATTTTTCTTAGAAATAACCCATGAAAAAAATACTCTATTGAAACTTGTGGCATAATTCCAATACGAAAACATGCTAGTTAATTTGTCCTATTCGCATATTGTATTTAAATTATTTGTACCCTCCTTATAAGTAGGTTAAAGTAGGTTATTTGCAGTCATTTTGAGATATGTTTGCTTATTCTCTCTATATAAATATGTATATTGATCCATTATAATGAAAATTACTGTGTTCATACAGCTGCATCTTCAGTTTAATTTAGACAATGGATTCTGATAACAAACACATGTCCTTCTATGTGCAGTAAAACAAGTTAAACAACGAATCCTGGTCAATTAAAATTATAATGCTTTGATATAATATACATATTTTTTTATCTTATTGCTGTCATATTTGTATAAAATTTGCAAAAGAAAATGGATAAAACGTACGTGATTATCAATAACGTCAATAAATGTCATTCATTAATGTTAGTTAAAGTACAATGTCAACACATATGCACTTAATCGATTAGCTTTGAACTATGTCCTTTAAAAAAAACATATACTTAAAATGTGCGCATTCAGTAAGTAAAATACACGTACAGAAAAAAATCAATAACATTCATTAATCTGCATTATATATAGATAACTCTTCAATCCTGAACCGGAAAATCACTGTCGATAGCACGGAGTCAAGATATCTCTTCATCTTTGGGATAGCTAACGTTGGAGATGGAGAGTTCACATGATATAATGCCTTTTTAATTTATGGTTTCGTTTTTATTTCAATCCATGTGAACCCTCAAGAAATGTCATGAAGTTAACGTGCATGAATAGATTATGCTTTCATAGACAGTTACATACAGTTTTATTTACACCCAACCTATACCCATACAATAACCAACAGTATTTAGTTATGTGTTAGCGAGTTAATAAAATAATGTAGGATACATTATACATATATAATGGCAATACATATAAAGTGTGCATCATTATTTGGTAGTTTCACAGAATTTGATCAGGGAAGAGTATGTCTATGTGTCATATGAATGTTCTTTGAGTCGAATGCAAACCCTTTTTACCCATCTATATTTAATGAAAACAAAAGAGGTTTCACGCAAAATATATATGCATTTTGTGTTTATAACCTTGCCCCTACATAGTGAGAACTGTTGTGATCATGCATCAAATTCATTTGTGATTGTGTAATAATTTAATCGATAGTTTTACGGCTCAGAGGTTATGTTCATGTGGCTTAGAAATCATGCGTATACACTCCAGGCGCCGTTAATTATTATATTTTAAGTACTGGAACGGAAGCAGAAAACAGTTTAAGAAAATTAAAGTTTTTGCAAAATATTTATATGTATTGTATTTTCTCGGTTTAACAAAAAGTGCCTTTCTGAAAATTGAAATATCCACATATTAAAATTAGGATATTTAAATTTTAAAATTTCAAAGTACACAACATAGAATACAGCTATGTAAATGTTTTTTTTTATCTTTTTAGCAGAGCAAAAGTGTGTCTGTGACGTCGTTTTCTGTCTGGCTGAACCACGCGCTCGTGTACACGGGCACACACTCACTCAAGGCTCACAATAATAACAGAGACCGGCATACAAGATAAACGAATGCGTATGAATGCGTTTATCCTATCTAATTCATAAAATTTAAATTATATAATATATATGTATCAATTTTTTTATTTAACCTTCATTTGTTTCCTGTTATTTGTAACGACCGCATTGGTTTATAATAAACCGTGAATTTTTAAAAATATAAAAAAAAATTTTATATATATATATTTTATATATATATTTATATATTATATATATACTTTTGACAAAATATAGCGTTGATTTTCATATATGGCGATTTGTCCTGTCTAATAAAGGATGATTTATTTGAACGTCCGTGTCATATATTTATATGAACTGTCAATATACAAACAATAAAAATGTGCCGTCTGTGTAACAAATTTCATTTCCAATTTTCCGTATATACGACATAATGCTATGTGATTCGGTTGATTTGACAGGTAAGGGACCCTTTATCAACTTGTTTATTTTCTTCGCCTCCGTAATTTTGATCCATATACCTTTTTTCTGCCTGGCCAAAACAAAGCTGGTTAACGTACTGGTGTTCGAGCTCGACATTTCATCATGGAAGTCGGGATCTTGTATACAGTGTTTTGTTTACACACAAAATGGGTGGACATTTTAATAAAGTAGTTCCTTTTCATCATATTTCAAAGACAATAGTTTATACTGCATGCCCAATATGCGCTTGAATTGCTAAAATAAAACACTTATATTATACGCCGGTATATGACTACATGTACTGAAGCTATGCTATGATCAGCGGGCTGATCAGCGTTTTATACTGCAGACCGCTGATAGGAGCGCTCATGAACGAAAAAACCCTCCCGTAAATACAGCTTTACAAACAGAACTCGCTGATTGTGCCCATTGATCATCTATGGCGGGCCGGGCACTTAATCTAATATCAACATTTGCCTACGGGGATATTGAACCCTCTTTGAAAACAGACCGTGCAGGGGAATAGCCATGGTTTGCGGAAGTGGATGGGGGGGGGGGGGGATATCGAGCCGGGATATTGTAGAGCTTTTCGCTGGCCAGGGAGTGCATATATTAATTATTTACAGTTAATATATATGCACTCCCTGGCCAGCGAAAATTAAACTGTACCCGATACATGTATTATAGGATCGGATTACTTCAATATCCTTGAACTATTTAAAGACTGAAAACAAGAGGAAACGTTTTTTACCTGCATATGAAAGTGTACAGTAAAGAATCTTGCAGTAAACATGACTGATATTTTCATATCTTTTTCATATATTTTTCCCTTCAATATTACATGTAAAGACGGATGGAGGGGGGGGGGGGGCACCCAGCGCCTGCCCCCCCCCCCCCCCCGCGGATACGCCCCTGCCCTGTCTACCTGTCTATTGCTTATCCATCTGTCCCTGTCTACGTGTATATGTATGCCTTCAGTACCTTGACTTGTTTGGTTACGAGTCATGGGTGATGCCCTACTTTTCGGCGAAGGCACTCGCGACACGCTGCCAATAAATAAACGGGAGAAAGCTCATGATACCCATCTATGTCTACAATGTTTTATCCTTTCTGGCACAGTAAAGTAAAAGAGGTCCGAGCTTTTTTTCAGTGGCGTTAGTCCACATGCAGTCGCATGAATCGCTATTGGTGGGCTTATTCTAGAACAAGCATAATTCGCAATTATATACTAATCCCACCAATGCCTTCCGAAGGAAGGCTAGTAAAGCAAGTAAAATTTGGACCCGGTCAACTTCAGCCGGCTGGTACAACAGTTAAGCGGCAGTTTTGCAGCGTTTCTCAGGATAAAATCTTTGAAACTAATCTGAAGCATGTGATAAACTCCTTACACGTCGTTTATTCTGCTATTATAAACTATTATTATATTATACTTGAAATCGCTATGTTTTCACTGGGATTAGACAGCACTAAATCTTGTAGAACAGCAATTGTTTCCATGCGTGAAATCCGTCTCCTTGACCTGGCCGTGACGATCTCGGGCAAAATGTAATTAAATCTACATAAACTTTGAATCAAATATAAAAAAAGAAATAAATATTTGTGTACTGTTACTTTTGGTAAAATAGAATAGGAATATATTTTGTAGAATGGTATTTTACTGCAGTAATTTTCACTTATTACAACATACAATGTCGTGATCAAAACAATTCACGTGGACACGTACAACTGCTGTTACTTTAACTGTCAATGAATGAACCAATCACAGGCCTGTCCGGAATGACTTCATTCTGTGTGGGACTATGAATCGTCTGTAAACATGGCGGGTGAGCAATGGTTGTTTTGCAGACTCACAAAACAGTTTAAAACGGCATGCAGTATATATTTCCGGTCAAGAGAGTAACACAAACAACAATATTTTTATGGTTTACTATATGTATTCCAGCTGAACAGCGAAAGTAATGGCTTGAACCACCAAATAACCCCATGCACCCAAACATTAGAGATTCCATACTTCGTTCCTTCGGAACGGACTTCGTTGATTCTCTGTTTACATCTTAATTGACCTTTTTTAGGACCAAATTTCAGCAACAAATAACGCTTCAAGCTACTGTGGTGAGTCCTCCCGTTCGTCCGTGCATCTGCCTTTGTGACTCTCAGGACGTTGCCAGACCTTTAATGGAATTAAGCCTGCAAAAAGTGATTCATTACGGTGTGACTTTGATAAAATGTAATTTTCCTTGGGGACAAACTTATTGAATTTATTGATATTAAAGTTATATAAACATCTAAATAAAAATGTATTAATCAAATTAAATATTGACTTCATACGGACGAATGGAAGACGTTACCATGATTTAATTATTCATGTATTTTGAGATTACTTTAGAAAATGCATTAGTTCTATCCATGTGATTTAAAATACTCCATTCATTCACGGGAGAAGACGTTGTCTCATACAAACAAGACCTAATAAAGCAGAATATAGCAAAGAAACCATGGTTTCAATATGGGGTTAAGAAATCAAAACCTCAGCTCTTAATCCACCTAGGCGATACATCTCATGACATGACTCATCTCGTCCAAATTGCAATCCTAAGCTCGCACAGACGATTTGAAATATGCCTGTATCATTTAGTGCGGATATCAAACATCCAGCCGTGAAGGATCGCACTTTTAGCAAAGTTAACAGAAAGGGTCTTATGATGATGATTTGAAACAATGGGAAAATCATTAAAGAATCGATTAATAATACCAAGCCCTGCTTTTAGGGGAAAAGCTATTAAATTTCAAGCCCTTGATGGTTTTTTTCGCTTCCACGGGGCTCCATCATTTAGTCTGTTTCATCACCACGAGGTGGCGCTCATTCCAACGATTTTCTACAAAGGATTTCTACAAAGGAATTTTTTGGAGCAATCAATTTAAAGAAAGCAGATGGGGGGGGGGGGGGGGGGGGGTAACGATTTTAAGATGACTGTTGTTTCAGATTACCCCCTGATAAATACAAATCAAATCTAGACTATCGGGGACTTCGGGGTTGCATGAAATTGATTTCGTAGTACTCCTAGGGGTACTTTCATCCTACCTTCCAGCTACAAAATAAGATAACCCTTCAAAACCTGTATATGTTTATGGGTATTGAGATATTAATTTCATGCATACACAAAAATGATAATAATAATTATTATTGTTATTACTATTATTATTATTATTATTATTAGATTATTATAATTATTCTCATCTTATTATGGCTGGTCTGCGGGCGACGGAGCCTGTTTTTGTTGCTTTTATTGTCAATAGAAGACACAAGTAAGGTCAAGTGATATTACCTTGTCATCATGTAGATCGCTTCACCAACAACGCATACGTCTGTATTTCCACTATTTCATGTTTTACTTAAAATTCTCTATAACTTTCTCATATATAACAGGGGCCGATATCGTGAGCGTAATGTACCAAGATGTTGTGACTGGTATACATGTACAGAATAGTTACCTGTGAATGGTATACATGTACAGAATAGTTACCTGTGAATGGTATACATGTATAGAAGTAGTTACCTGTGAATGGTATACATGTACAGAAGTAGTTACCTGTGAATGGTATACATGTACAGAAGTAGTTACCTGTGAATAGTATACATGTACAGAAGTAGTTACCTGTGAATGGTATACATGTACAGAAGTAGTTACCTGTGAATGGTATATACATGTACAGAAGTAGTTACCTGTGAATGGTATACATGTACAGAAGTAGTTACCTGTGAATGGTATACATGTACAGAAGTAGTTACCTGTGAATGGTATACATGTACAGAAGTAGTTACCTGTGAATGGTATATACATGTACAGAAGTAGTTACCTGTGAATGGTATACATGTACAGAAGTAGTTACCTGCGAATGGTGTACATGTACAGAAGTAGTTACCTGTGAATGGTGTACATGTACAGAAGTAGTTACCTGTGAATGGTTTACATGTACTGAAGTAGTTACCTGTGAATGGTATACATGTACAGAAGTAGTTACCTGTGAATGGTATACATGTACAGAAGTAGTTACCTGTGAATGGTATACATCTACAGAATAGTTACCTGTGAATGGTGTACATGTACAGAAGTAGTTACCTGTGAATGGTGTACATGTACAGAAGTAGTTGCCTGTGAATGGTGTACATGTACAGAAGTAGTTACCATTGAATGGTGTACATGTACAGAAGTAGTTACCATTGAATGGTGTACATGTACAGAAGTAGTTACCATTGAATGGTGTACATGTACAGAAGTAGTTACCTGTGAATGGTGTACATGTACAGAAGTAGTTACCTGTGAATGGTATACATGTACAGAAGTAGTTACCTGTGAATGGTAAACATGTAAAGAAGTAGTTACCTGTGAATGGTATACATGTACAGAAGTAGTTACCTGTGAATGGTATACATGTACAGAAGTAGTTACCTGTGAATGGTATACATGTACAGAAGTAGTTACCTGTGAATGGTATACATGTACAGAAGTAGTTACCTGTGAATGGTATACATGTACTGAAGTAGTTACCTGTGAATGGTATACATGTACTGAAGTAGTTACCTGTGAATGGTATACATGAACAGAAGTTGTTACCTGTGAATGGTATACATGTACAGAAGTAGTTACCTGTGAATGGTATACATGTACAGAAGTAGTTACCTGTGAATGGTATACATGTATAGAAGTAGTTACCTGTGAATGGTGTACATGTACAGAAGTAGTTACCTGTGAATGGTATACATGTACAGAAGAAGTTACCTGTGAATGGTATAAATGTACAGAAGTGGTATCCTGTTAATGGTATACATGTACAGAAGTAGTTACCTGTAATGGTATACATGTACAGAAGTAGTTACCTGTGAATGGTATATATGTATAGAAGTTGTTACCAATGACTGTTTTAAACCTCCATGCTGTAACTTTGTTGTTAACTATAGATAATTATAGTTTTAATTTAATCTGGCTGTTGAAGGTTTATGGTAATACTATAGGGCCGGTATCAAAGAGAGTCATAGGGTGTCAATGGGAGTCAACGCGTTTCGTCTTTAACACCAGGGCGTTCGTCCCTTGACATTGTGTCCCCGGGTTGAGGATGTGTTTTGTTTTGTATGGTTCGGTTGTCGGGGGGGGGGGGGGGGGATGACTACAATACCCATTCAAAACTGGTTGGTTTTATTTTAACTGGAGGGGTAATGGTCACTAACGTCAGAACTGAGAGTGCATGTTTAAAAAAACACTACGTACAAAAAGGTTTAACTTTGAAATGGCCAGTATGTACAAGCCATGTTTTAGATAGCCACGTGTCACCCTCACTCCGAAGTCCTGGTCATGTGACAGCAACTTGTACATGTAGGCTTGAGGGGTCAATCATGCTGCTACGGCTGCTCGCTGCACGAGATTGGGATTGACAAATGCGCGCGCATGATTCATATAATTTGGCACATATCTCGGACAATAAAATTGACAAAATAAACACTCACACACGCATATTCGTAACAAAGGTGTGCTTCTCATATAATGTAAAGGAAAATTCATGTCATCAGATACCAATAAAAGTGAAATTCGACTTAAATAAAATTAACTAAATAAAACAAGGTGATAAAACAAAAATTGCACCTTGCCTGTATTTATTCAGTCAATTTTAAATTACAATTCTTTATAAATAACAAATATGTATTATACACTCAGATGACTTTCGAACGTGCTGAGCTATAGCGATAATAGTTCTTCCGGACGTCCCTTAGCACGGCACAAATCGTAAGTGATTGGCCCAGAATCTTCTAAGGAGGCCAATAAAAATCTACTTAGAAACCAGAAATCAGGTCACTGCGACTTATACCCTCCGAGCTGTACATGAAGCTCATTAGCAATCCAGAATAATTGAAAAATGATAAAAATCCTCCAGTAGCTCGGAATGAAATGTTTTTGCTTAGCTTATTTATCATGGACAGTTTCATCTGCTGCTTAATACTGGCGGCGAAAACCGTATTTTTTCTTCAAATTTTTACCATTTTTTTCCTCTTTTTTTTGAATCTGCAAAACAACTTCGATGAATGCAAACTTACATCGATGGTTTCAGTTTCTCAACTGTGGTTTCATCTAGTGTCTTGAAACCTGGTGTGTTTATTAAACCTGCTGCTTAATACTGGCGGCGGAAACTGTATTTTTTTCTTCAAATTTTTACCATTTTTTCTCTTTTTTTTGATACTGAAAAATAACTTCGATGAATGCAAACTTACATCGATGGTTTCAGTTTCTCAACTGTGGTTTCATCTAGTGTCTTGAAACCTGGTGTGTTTATTAGGTGTCCACTAACCCCCTCCCCCCCCCCCCGAGAATTTGATGTTCAAAATCAGTCAAAATGTAAATTTTTTTTAACCCCATAACTTTTGAAGTACTGGATGTTTAGTTCTCAAATTTGATACACAATCTGTTACAACCATGTTCTCGAATTAGATCGAAAAATGTTGACCGAAAGAGTAAAAATCAGCCGAATTTGTCCATCATCTTCAGGATGTTTTGTGAATATGATAATTAATATTTTGATTTCAAATTTGATTTTTCAACCAAATTCACAGAGGAGTTTGAAAACTGGTGAACTTTATCTTATTTTTCTCTTGCACAATCTGTATAGACCAGTCATGACTGGATTAAGTCTTCTCTTGTACAACCTGTATAGACCAGTCATGATTGGACCCAGTCTTCTCTTGTACAACCAGTATAGACCAGTCATGATTGAATTCAGTCTTCTCTTTTACAACCTGTATAGACCAGTCATGATTGGATTCAGTCTTCTCTTGTACAACCTGCATAGACCAATCATGATTGGAACCAGTTTTCTCTTGTACAACCTGTATAGACCAGTCATGATTGAATTCAGTCTTCTCTTGTACAACCTGTATAGACCAGTCATGATTGGTTTCTGTCTTCTCTTGTATAGCCTAAATAATGCAGTCATGATTGGATTCAGTCTTCTCTTGTACAACCTGCAGGTTCTACAAGAGAAGTTTCTTAAATGTTTCAAGAATTTTTCACATATCAACTGTTGTGGGATTGAGCTTTATGAGGCGGCACCTGCTTCAACTTACATTTCTGCCAAGTATTTCAGATTTGGCAACAGAATAAGTTTCAGTCTGGATCTATTTATAGCTTTGGCAGACTGCCAACTGCATCAGATTTTGCAACAGGTCAACAGTTCATTCAGTGCAGCCAGATACAGGTCAAGATTTCACTCAGTGCGGTTCTGCAGCTGGCAATTAGCTTCACTTAATTTGGGGTAACTGCCTGCCTCAGTTTAGCTTGGTCAGCCCAGTGCACCTGACTCAAAAAAAGTTTGATGTATCTCCCTGAAATTTTGGCCTGTCCATGCATCTTTGATGGCTTTCTCGTACACAAGACTTGGGTCGCCACCTACACTAATTTTTGCACAGTGTAAGTCCCTGTTTATTTTTCAGGGGGGGGGGGGGGGTATTTGATATATCAGCCTGAAATTGGGCATATGTATACATCTCGGATAGCTTCGTCGTATATTAGACTGGTGGCGTCACCTACAATAATTTTTGCAAAGTGTATGTTCCCGAGTATTTCTAAGGAGTGATTTGACATATCAGCATGAAATTATGCATGTCCATTCTTCTCGGATAGTTTTGCTGTAAACAAGACTTGTGGCGCCACCTACAACTGTTTTTTTGGTTTAATGGATCTGTGCACATAGCCAAAGAGTGGTGTAAAGTATCTGCCTGAAATGTTGCATGTTCATTCATCTTCGATGGCTTTCGAGTACACAAGACTGGAGGCGCCACCTGCAGTCATTCTCTGTTGTGTAAATCCATTCCAGTATTTCCGGAGTGACGTTTGTGTAATTGGTGCTTATACTCGGGTTCAAAATGTGTAGTACTTGCTTGTACATATACATATCACATGTGTAGTTGAAAATTAATGGTCCTGCATGGAAGCATTATACCTGATGTATATCCAATTGTACAGGTTCGCATTTGGCCTGTTGGCTTGTTTATAATTGACATGCATATTCCAGTTTCTTAATTGAGCTACCGATCCTAATATACAAATATGTAATCATGAGAGGCCCCTACATCTTTCATGTAGCCGATAAAAGTACACAGATAGGACGTGTGTATTTTTTTTTTATATTTCTCAAATAATGATATACAAAAAAATTTGCTGTTGCCGGATTTCAAAATGTTAGGTTTTTATTGTATCCGCCAAAACAGAGTTTTGCGGATACTATGTTTTCAGCTGCACGCCGCCGCCGCCGCCGCGTAGGTTTCCGGAGAACTCCTCCGTAACCGCTAGGCGGAATTTTACGAAACCCGGGATTATGTTCGGGTCACATGTGAACTGCTGCGCCCCGATTTTGTTTTGACCTCTGACCTTTCCTCTGCGCTCTGCGTCCGTTTGTGCGTCTGTTTCCACACATAAACCCACATATCTCGGGAACCGTTTGACGGATCAGGAAATTTTTTTTGCACAAATGTAGCCCTTGGAGAGCTTTATAACATACATAAAAAATGGTGGCGCCACCTGCAACCATGTTTGCACAGTGTCCATCTGTTCGTCTGCCTTGGGTTAAAATCACTCATATCTCTGCAGTGACTTGACTAATTCACCTGAAATTTGGCATGCGTATACATCCTGGATAGCTTTTCTGATTTTGTGACAGGTGGCGCCACCTACATTCACGTTTACGCTGCAGACATCCAAGCTCATATCTCGGGAACCGTTTGACCGATCAGGAAAATTTTTTGCACAAACGTAGCCCTTGGAGAGCTTTATAACATACACAAAAAATGGTGGCGCCACCTGCAACCATGTTTGCACAGTGTTCATCTGTTCGTCTGCCTTGGGTTAAAATCACTCATATCTCTGCAGTGACTTGACTAATTCACCTGAAATTTGGCATGCGTATACATCCTGGATAGCTTTTCTGATTTTGTGACAGGTGGCGCCACCTACATTCACGTTTACGCTGCAGACATCCAAGCTCATATCTCGGGAACCGTTTGACCGATCAGGAAAATTATTTTGCTCAAATGTAGCCCTTGGAGAGCTTTATAACATACACAAAAAATGGTGGCGCCACCTGCAACCATGTTTGCACAGTGTCCATCTGTTTGTCTGCCTTGGGTTAAAATCACTCATATCTCTGCAGTGACTTGACTAATTCACCTGAAATTCGGCATGCGTATACATCCTGGATAGCTTTTCTGATTTTATGACAGGTGGCGCCACCTACATTCACGTTTACGCTGCAGACATCCAAGCTCATATTTCGGGAACCGATTGACCGATCAGGAAATTTTTTTTGCACAAATATAGCCCTTGGAGAGCTTTATAACATACGCAAAACTGGTGGCGCCACCTGCAGCCATTTTTGCACAGCTCCTGTCTATTTGTCTGCCATGGGATAAAATCACTCATATCTCGGCAGTGGTTTGACATATCTGGCTAAAATTTTGCAGGTTTATACATCCCCGACAGCTCTCTTGATTTTATGACAGGTGGAGCCACCTGCATTCTAGTTTATGCAGCAGACATCCAAGCTCATATCTTGGGAACCGTTTGACCGATTGGGCCAAAGTTTTGCATGTGTATAGTTCTCACATAGCTCTTTATCATACGCAAAACTGGTGCCGTCACCTGCAACCATTTTTGCTCAGCGTCCATCTGATTGTCTGCCACGGGCTTAAATCACTTATATACATGTAGTGGTTTGACTTATCTGCCTTAAATTTTGCATATGTATACAACTGGGACGGCTTTCTGGATTTTGTGGTGGGGGGGGGGGGGGGGGGCAACCTTCCTACACAATTTGGCTGCAGACATCCATGCTAATATGCAACACTTCACTCTATTTCCCCTTGCCACTTAATCCATGCCTCACTTCACCCGTTCCACTCTGATTTAGGCGGATACACGTAGCTGCTTGTCGACTACCCGTATTCTAGTTTAAAAAATGTTCCTATATGTATAAATATACCGAAATATCACCCGAAACCTGGTGTGTTTATTTATTATGAATACTTTCTTCAGTTCCTTAAGGCTGGTGGCGCCACCTGATATTTTTTCTATTTTCTACGATTTTTTTAACGAATTGTTTTCTTTATTTTGAGACTGCAAAATTATAATGATACTATCAGATATGCAACTGTGGTTTCATTTAGTGTCTTGAAACCTAGTGTGTTATTAGGGCCCCGCTTGAAGAAGCGGATGCTTTATAGTAATCACCCTCTCACTCCGTCTGCTCGTCGTATGAACGTCAGATTTGTTTCCTGATCATAACTCCAGTTTGGATTGACATACCGATTTCAAATTTGAATTATACACGACCCACCTCTAAAGCAAGTAAAACCTTTTTTTTGGGTCATTGACCAATTCCTGATCAGGGTTTGGACTGGTCAGAATCCCGATTGGGATCTGGTCCAGCCCTGATGAGGGATTATATTATAATATTCAAATTTAGTCCTTTGTAGCCAGCTTTTTGGTAAGTTTATAACAGGACTCTTGATTTTTATAGATATGTTAAGAATTATGATAATCAACGAATTTAATCATTCGTGTCATCAATGGATTTTTTTGCTGAAGAGATGTTATGACAGCTATGTCCTTATGTCTATCCCTAAACACGGAACCAAGAAACTGGACCCACATAGGAACATATGCATTCTCCACACATATCCAATTTCAGGCTGCACTCCTGCTGGTACACAAATATGTGTCGGCTTTGTCAGATAAGAATTTTATATTGGTATTTAGCTCAGCTGACTGTAAGTCAACTGAGCTATAGAGATGTGCCAGCGTCCGTCATCCGTCCGTCTGTCTGATCTGAGGACTGTCTGTCTGTTAAAAAAAATGATTATTTTTCAACACCCTCTTATTTAAGTTAAAATATTAAACGTGTATTATAATACTTTAATCAACTTTTCTCTACATTCTTCCTTTTTTAAATTTTACATGCATATAACAGTCACTTAGTTTAGATACCAATATTTCTGCAAATATGTAATCATGAGAGGCTCCTGCATATTTCATGTAGCCGATAAAAGTACACAGGCAAATCCAAACATGTGTTTTGTATATTCCTAAAAAAAAATCATATACAAGAAATATACTGTGGTTGCATTTCATTATTTTAGGTTCTTTAAAAAATATTCTCATTGTCAATTTCAGCCTAGCGCCGTGACCGACAGGTCCCTTGTATTGTTCGCCATAATTAAAGTGATTGGGACAGGGTTTGCGATACATGTCGTGATGTTTATTTTGCATCCTTAATTATTCATTTGTGGGTGAGTTGTGAAAAGTTATCCGTATAGTGATTGGGTGATATTCATGCGATCACACGTACATTAAAGATAGAAAAAAAATTACAGTTTGCCTGTTAGTCGTTTGCCTGTAAGTAGTTGTGGTGACATAATAATTGGGACACGCTGATTCGTTAATTAAATGACAAACGTGCTGATCAGATCCGGCTCGCACCAAACATTTGTATAATTCATTTCCATTGGTTAAAGTATGGGTTATATTGAGAACCTTATATATGTATTGTTGAAGTTATAGTCCTAGAGTATATGATATGAGAAAAGCAAAAGCGCTTTAGTTTTCTTAAGTCCTATTAATGACTGTAAATGACAAATCATTGTACAATGTACGGTGATGTGTACATCGAGTACACACTGCGCACTGTCAGTATGCTATCCACCCATTTTCAGGTCATGTTGACATAATATCATTACATACATGTTAGTATACATATGCTAATGTTTATTATTGACCTACAAATCTGGATGAGTTATCGTATATATTACGTTATGTGATACCTACATAACTAATGGTCAGATTAACTCGAATTTTTAAATTAAGGCAACACTATATAGGTTACACATTGTTTGTAAATTTTGTAAACAAAATGAATTTTACGTTATATTCAGATCATAATTCGATTCATATATAATCTATAAAATAAAATGCAAGCACTTAAGTGTTATACAATAAAACTTATCCTAATTAGGAAACAGAAACTAATTTTAAAAGTTTAAATCTGATATATGAAATATGTTTTTATGGTATGTTCATTTAAACTTGAACTTTAAAAAGCTGGATGTCAGTTGTATCAGAGATCAATGTTATGTATAACTGTTTATATTATTATAATAATGGCGCATGAGAGAGGTTTTTTCCTCCGCTATCAATATGGCCATTAGGATTCTGCATATGTTCATTTGTCATCAGATGTATCACGTGAGATGTTAGTCACATATATATCATGTCTAACATGTGCTTTTTATAAATTAAGTGTATATTTGTATTTTTCGTTTATTCTATCTATTTCTCTTTAAAATTAAACTTAAGACTTAAAAAAGTAAAATCAAACACTTGGACTTAAGCACATGTATTTTAGGTTACGTGTATTGGTATTTTATTTATATATATGTTACAGTCAATGTTTAAAATCAGTCAATTTGTAAAATGTCTGAAATTTTCAGTCAATTTACAAATTGACTGATTCACTCAGGCACTTTGTAAAATGACTGAAATTTTCAGTTTTGAGGAGTTTCTCAAGGGACGTTTGCTGCCCGAAGTATTTTAGGTAAAACACTCTTATATGTTGTTGGTATCTGAAGCGAGAATATTCAATTGTTATTTAATACCAAAATTGTTTCAGAATTTCGAAAGAATTTTATGACAATTTTCCCCTACGGAGAGTGAGGGTTATCCCGCCAACACCCGCTTCCAATGCATAGTGCACGAGGAAATTTTGCCCCTGATACGATAAAATATTTACATCTCATATAATTACATAATTATTTCTGACTTAAGCCAGATGGACGCTTTGATCAATAAATATTAAACTGTACAAAAATATTATGTAAAATATATTGTTTTGTAAGAATAAGGTATATGAAATAAATGGAATGTCATTTAAAATGGCTGTTACCTTATAACAATAATATTTCATTATTTTTACCTTTCAGTCAATGTGTCAAAAACTGGCTGATTTTCAGTCAATTTGTAAAATGCCTGAAAATTTCAGTCATTTTACAAAGTGCCTGAATGGATCAGGCAATTTTTAAACTGTCTGAAAATTTCAGGCAATATACAAATTTACTGATTTCACAAATTGACTGTAACATATACACATATTTTCAACAGTTTTAAAATAGTTTCTCAAAATAAATTCTCTCCATATATCTCAGCCTGTATGTATATTATTTTCAGCATGTGCATATGGTATGTGACTGCTTGTCTTAGCCATTTGGTGAATTGGCAACTCGAATTCAGGATAATAATTGAAAGATCCCGAGTGATTCGATTCATCCAAATGTATACGTTGAAACCAATTTTATTAATATTTATGTAATTTAAGCTTTATTTATATAACAGTATTCAATGCTGAGTCTGTAGGTGTATAAAAATTAAAAAAGGTAAAGGTTTGGGTGTCTGATATCTTCTGACTTCACCTTCCTGGCCTTGGGCCTGTTCATTCTTGTAGCTTTTCTCGGCTCCCTGGGAAGTATACACACTAACACACGTCTTTGAGGACGGAATAGGGTTCTCCATTTAACAGTTTGCCTTACTCCCATGACCAGTACCCATTTACTCCTGGGTATAGAGAGACATCCTTGTAGTAAAGACTTGGGCCAGGAGTCTTAGCAAGGATGGCGGTCTGAGCGGGATTCGAACCCACAACCTTGCGATCACAAGTCTAAAGCCCTAACCAATACGCCACCACGCTCCACAAATAATAAAATAATAAAATGCTTTCATATAAAAATTTTACAATAAATTTGTGTTTATATATATATATATATATATATATATATATATATATATATATATATATATATATATATATATATATATATATATACACGTTTTGGATGAAGAGAACAAACAGTAGAGGTACCTGTCTGAAAGATCACCTGTCTATTAAGACCACCCTTAAGTGAACCGAAAGCTTTCATATTGATTAAAACTGAAGTGTCTAAATAAGACCATCTGCGCATTAAGAAATTGTTTTACCAGTCCCATACCACGAGTGGTCCTATTACACAGGTTTCAGTTCAGTCTTTGCACTTATAATAAGCAAAAGTGAACCTGAAAAATATAACATGACCTGATAAAAATCCGGGTACGAAGTCATCATTATGAGGGCACGTATCCTTTGACTGACATAATCTTGTCAAACAAACGTTAATCGGGTGTCACCAGAGTGTTTTGTTCTGTGATGAGTCACGCGGGGACACTCACTGCCTGGAGTCATGATTATAAAGGTACGTTTGTGGACGTCAGCCACTTGGCCTGTCAAGATGTAAACCCCTTCAAAAGACTGGTTCCCAGTTCAAATATACCCTAATATGAAAACCTATGTACATATATATTTTGAATAAAAAGAGTCATGCATTTTCAAAATTCTATAATCGTAATTTCCAAGCAACTCCACAAGTGAAGAATGAAAAAAATTAATAAATTAGAAATAAAGTCTCCCTTTGTCCTTGTATTCCATTTGATTTTTATTTTTGAATACTAAAAAAAAACCCTTGAAGATATTACATTTCGTAGCTTATTTTGAGGCAATAAGATTATCAACCAATCAGTCAATCACATATGTAGTTACTCAATCCCTTAATAATAGTGAACAACAATAAAACTAGTGCTATTTTACTGCAAACAACGACAAATGCGTCATTGATAGACTTTTCAATAACCTAATATAACCATTATCTCATGTTGAGGAGGAGCAAGTCTATATTCACATATACTTTAGACGACATAGTTATGCTGGACCAGAGGCCACGGTATGCTGATTTGTTTGCACTTTGTTTGAGCTCGCAGGCGTCGGAACAAACAGTCAATCATGACGTACATCATCAGCGGAAACGTGGTGTACTTGACCTCTGACCCAAAACAAAGAGGGGTCCTACACGTGTATAAAATGCCCGGACTCTCACTAACACAGCAGTCACTGAAAGTACATCCACTGACAGAGAGTATAAACAGAAAAGAGGTGAGTGAATAGTAAATTATCACAGACTATAGTCTAAAGTATAATATCAATATACCTTTACATGTATATTGGACATTCAGGGCGTGACTAAATTTTATGGTTCTTAAAAGATTGTTTTGTATGACGTATCGTACATGGTTATATTTAATGACATTTTATATTATTTTTCACTATTGGATATTCATCGTTGCGGCACTTTGCATGGTTGCAATTAATGCTTTTTTATAGGCCTACAGTAGATTTGTTTAAACTGTATAACCAAAAATGTTATCAGCATAACCAATATAATAAGTATATTAAGGTGTCACCGATGTAGGCCTAATTAATGTTAGTCTCCTATCTAATACAAGTAATGGAGTATAAATGATATAATAACTTTCTAGTTGTTCGTGCCCATTATGATTTTTTCTTTCCACAATTTCATTTCTTTTCAAACGAACCGAAGTCTAATTAAAACCGCAATTTCGGCATAATGTACACACTCAAATCGACAGAATCAACACAGGCATTAGATAATTATAATAATGGGGAAAATATAGGATACATAGTCACAACCCAGAAACGTTCATTGTGGCACGGATTAATATATATTATAAATAAGAGAAACAACAGTTCAGAGGATTTAAGGACTGAAAGACATTCCTCATCAACCATGTGGTCTGCCATTTCCGCCTGACACATCTATCTCACCAAAGAGCGGAAACAGACAACTACGCCCGGTAGTATAAATGCAGGGTGGCTAATGATTATCGTCGTACGGGTTCCGGGTTAGCTCCAGTATAATTTTATCTATGTAAGACAGACCGGGGACATCCAAATATGTAGGACACAAAGATCCGTGTGGCCACACAAGTTTCCTTGAACTGAATTTAACAGATTTAATCCTGAGCTACGAAACCAATGGAGGCCCTTCTGACCATGCATGAGAAAAACCGAACTTCCGTCTTCATCAGAGCAATAGAAGTATAACATTTCTGAGATTATTGTATTGATAGAAAAGACTGTTAATCTAATAATCACAGAATATCAATAAAAAATATACTTCAGGCCCTTTTTCAGTTATTACAGTGAATGCCTCTACGGAACATTTTTCGATCTCAATATATTTCATGCATTTAAATTAACATATGTCGCCGCACAACATTTTCATGCACTGATCTGATAACTGATCTTGTGATATTATTGACGATTGATCATGTTTTGATTCTAGACAAAAGAAAATGAGTTTTTGCCAGGACAGTATAGCTTACCATTAATAAAAGGAATAAAATGTCCCCAAATTTAGAAAAGCTGTCCAAATAGACTCTTTGAATAAAACCTCATTCATATCTTGGTGGCTGAAATGTCGTAGTTAAGGACCAGCTTATTTTACGTACAGATGAAGTGAGAGAGTTTATAAACCAGACCTAAGCCAACATCTGCTCAATTCTTAAAGACCATTGTGAATCTTTAATAAGCAGAGAGATTAATTAATTTTTTACAACGATTTCTTGGAGAGCGCTGTTCCTTCATAGCATGGTTTGAGGGAAACGTACTCTTACGTCTTTTGACAGTTGTGAACTCAAGGAGACTATTATTTTTTATTATTGTTCTGACTAAGATAGCATAAGACGATTTGCAAAAGTAAGCTACAAATGAACGCACATATATATGCTCAATGAAATTTGAGAAATGTGAGGACCTTGGTAACTATGACATCGTTCTATATAACAAATATATTAATGTCCGAAGGTGGACACCTTATATATTTCGCCAATAGTTTACATTTCAAATTAATTGAATTCATGATAATGTTTTAGTATTTAAGCAGGTCCCTATAGGTAGTTCAGCCATGGTCTGTAGACCGCTAGGTCCATATACATGTATGTCAATCCAAGACTGAAAGCATTAGTAGAGAGACCCTCTTGGCATGGACGACTTCCACTCCATAAGTCCTGTCTCCGTTTTCTTGATCCGTGTATAATTAGTTGGGCTGTAACGGGTCCCACATCTTGATTTTGGTTCTTGCGTAAATAATGACTCTTTCCCGAATGAATTATATAAAACCAGAGCTGCTCCGTATCTTACTATCAACAGACGTTTATACAAGCAATTTTATGTAGATGTACAAAGGAAGGCCTCTCTGCCTGACGTTCACTATTATACAGATATTAGTATCCATTGTAAAAATACACCTTTGACTTTGTCTGTAGATTGAACCAGGCAGACCACAACATGATAATACAATCACAGCGGAGATGCGAGTTGTACCTTTGTCAGTTGGTACTGTGTGTAACAGTAAGCTTACTGTTCTCTGGTGTTTGGGGACATGGCCGCCTGAGGGAGCCACCCTCCAGGTCCAGCATGTGGAGAGACGGATTCCTCACTCCACCGAACTATAACGACAACGAACTCAACTGTGGTGGATTTAACGTAAGTTATAATCATCTAATATTTTAGTACCAAATGTAGGGAGCAAAGAGTGTTGAACGTATTTTTTTAGTTTGTAATCTTGGTTAAATAAATATGTTTAAACAAAAAAAAAAAAAAAATACAAAAGAATTACAAGTTTTGTTGAAGCAGTAAAGACCCACCCTTACAATCTAGCGCCAGGATAAAGAGTCCATGAATAGAAGACAAATAATGAAAACCCTAACCAGGTTTCCTGCTACGAAATTCCCTGTTATAACTAATCTGTGGAGTAAAATACCTTGAATATTAACTGTCTAGAATTTTCAACCAATCAAACGGAAAATATCTATAAGCAAACAGTATTGTAATGAGCGTGAAGTGATTGAATGTCACATATATTAATTTTGAGATGTTCACATGGAAACATTTCCATGTCATTCACTTTAAGTGTATTTAATTTCTCAGCTGGTGTACTAGAATATTCCAGGAATAAAACAACATAAAAATCATTACAGAATGACAAAATATCCATTCAAGAAATACATTTTGGAAAATGAAGTAAGGCAGATATAATAAATTCGGAACATTTCCCGATAAGCACGACCAACATGGATACGATCTAATTTATTGAATTACTACATATAACAAACATAAAGATTGTATATAGAAGTTATTTACTGTGATATGTTAATTTAACCTCTAGAAAGAAGTAACACAAGGAAATTCCCGAGAAAAAAAAAACAAAATTACAGGCCAACAAAATATTCTAAATCCACGGTGACATTCCCATCGTAGCTACTGTTAAATGTAGAATGTTTTTTATTAAACGTGTAGTTCAATTTCAACAAAATGCACAAATTATACAATTTCGCAAACTGCATGGTAATTTTAGGGATTGCATCCTCTCTTTCCAGAATCAATGGAACAGACAAGGCGGGAAGTGCGGTGTATGTGGTGACCCCTGGCAAGGTCCTCGTCCAAATGAGGCTGGCGGAAAATACGCAAATGGTATAACCACACGCCGGTATAAAGAGGGTTCCACTATCGATGTCAAGGTTGAAATCACAGCTTCTCACAAAGGATGGTACGAGTTCCGTCTGTGTGAAAACGAGGATCCTAGCGTCCCAATCACACATGACTGTCTGGATAAACATCTGCTAGAGATCCAAGGTCATGGCACCCGCTACTACCTAAGATCAACTTTGCCAACCTGGTCTGAAATGAGGGTGAAGCTGCCCTCTGGTGTCTCTTGCACGAACTGTGTTTTACAATGGAAATGGCACTGTGGTATGTAATAAAAACTTTTTTTTTACAGATATGCATCCACTCATATTTCAAACATCATTTTTAGCTACAGCGAACACTCTTTGTCCGCCGACCGTCTGTCCGTCTGTATGTCCGTACGTCCGTTAACAGGGAAATCGTAACCACTGGACCTTGAATCTTCTAACTTTAAATCCTGGGAGGTATCTGAATAATTAAAAATTTGATACAAAGGCTCAAATATCTGAACAACTAATGCATTGATCACCATGATTCTTTGCATGCATATTGGTCATGGATTGTTCCATCAGTTACTGCAGACTGGTGGCGCTACCTGGATTATTCCAAATTTTTCTAATTTTTTAAAATTATTTTTTAGCCCTTCAAAGGTGTTTTTGTCTGTTAACAGGGCAGGAATCGTAACCATTGGACCTAGAATATTCTAACTTAACATCAAGGGAGGTCCATGAAAAATCTCCTTGGAAACCTGAAATTGAGTTTCTGTTACCATTATCTTCAAAGCTATGGGATCAGTAGTACTCCCCCCCCCAAGAATAATTAAAAATGTGTTACAAAAACTCCAATATCTGAACAACTGATACATTTCACCATGATTCTTCGCATGCATATTCCTCATGGACTGTTTCATCAGTTTCTGAAGACTGGTGGCGCAACCTGGATTTATTTTCGAATTTTTGCGCATTTTTTCTCAATTTTTGAGACCTTCATAGATGCAGTCGTCCGTTAACAGTTTACAAATCGTTACCATTCAACCTATAGAATCTTCTTATTTAACATGCAGGGAAGTCCATGAAAATTCTCTTTGGAAACCTGAAATTAGGTCTCTGTTGCTTATCTCCTCTAAGCTATGCTTCAGTTGAATGGGGATATCATCTACAAAATTTGGCATACAGATGATAAAATTCCTTTTGTGAATGTCTTCCTAGTCAGCTGAGCGTCATGAACCCTAGGTCACTTGTTTAAATAAAGGATCGGACTTAGCTAACATAATTTTACCGTTTAAAAAGCATGTCCCTGCTGCTATTGCTCAAGTTTATTCTAGCTCTCTGACGTCAGATTAATGCACAGAACTCGCCAGACGAACATTCCTTGTGCTTCTAGTCCTATTCTTATGATATTTTCAATATATATCTATTGCAATCACATGGTTTTTCTTTATATAATGAAAACTACAATATATGTTAATAAAAACCTATCATTTCATTTTTCATTCAAAAACTCAGGCGGTAAACGGCAATGCTATTTCATAACTCATATAAATATTAAGTTTTTATTTTTAAAACTAGCGCCCTCTGTTGAGCATTCTAATAATGACCTCCTCCTAAAATGACTTTTCATTCATTTCAGGTAACAACTGGGGAACTAATCCGAACGGGACGAGTTGTATCGGCTGTGGACCGCAGGAACAGTTTTACGGGTGTTCTGATATTGCAATTGAACCTCGTATTGGAAAAACCCTACCAGTGACTCAAGCGCAAACAAACACTGAGATTTCAACCTCTCAGAGTCTTGACTTTACAACACTTGAGCCGCAAAGGGAAGTCACCACAGAGTCCGTGAGCGTGAAAACCACACAAGATGTTGCATCTCCACGGGCGGAAACGGAAGTCACGGAGTCAGAGGTCTTAACAGTCACACAAGGAGTTACACCGAATGATGTGACGACGGAACCGGAAGTTACTATCAAACCGTTTTGTCGGGCAAGGCCTTGGTTTGAGCGGATTAACGGTGATGCCTGGTGTGTCGCTAACTGTAACGCTGGATTCTGCCCGAGTTCCCACTGTGTTTGTGGTACAGCATCTGAACCTGAAGACTGCAAACCAGTGGATCCCTTCGCAAAAGTTCCCGGAAGTGACCTCTGGTGCGCGAGTAACTGCGCCATGGGGTTTTGTCCCAGAACCCATTGCGCATGCGCTGATTGATGGAACGCAGCAAAGTCAAATACTCGGTCCTGAACATTTTGGCATTTACGCTAATTGACATTTTAAATGCACGATTATTGCCATTCATGTATTATTAATTCTATGATATAGATTTTTTTTTTCTTCCTAGTATTTTATCATAACTACATACATTAGTGTGCTGATATCCTGCATATACTAGGAATCGTAATGCTTATTTTTATGTTTGGTCAGTTGACCAAAATCATTTTATGTATACTTATTTTACTGAATTAAATATATTTACTTTATTTGCAAGTTATCAGTGTGTTTTTAGTTTGGTTCTTGCGATAATCATGGGTTGCTTTAGGACATTCATTTCTGTATATGTTCGGTGTAGGCAGTTTTTGTTTCTAATTGTATGGTATGGTATACGATCCATAAGCAGCAGCTACGCTACGCTCAACTATTCGCTACACTACCCGCTGCATTTAACCGCGGTTGCCGGTCAGGTTTGGCCAGCAGACGGGGCTGTCTCTGTGGAATTCCCCCTGCGTTATATATAACCGAACACATTGCAGTATCAACAGCACAAACGGATGTTCTTCGATGTACCAGTCACTTTACACTGCTATGGAAAGCGCTTGGTAGCACAGACTTTTTTCACCCCCATGGGAATACACACGATGAAATCGTCAGCTTTCAACACAGTCTGTGTACTGACTGAGGTCAGTTATCCCCCACTGTCTGCATATTTCCTATATTGCGTGCCGCACGAGCTTGCCCCGAATAGCTATGTTTGTTTACACGCTCGCTAAGCCAATCAAATTTCTTCTACCAGTTCTGCAGATTTGTTAAAACGCAGAGCTAATCAGATTTTACTTTATCCAGCGCAAACTGACTGATTGGCTGCTATTTCTCACAACGTGTGAGTGGAAGGTCACAAATAATTGGTTATTTGTACTTTAATAACCTTATTTCACACCCCCCCCCCCTCATTTTTGCTACACTAACTTATTATAACTAAAGTTATTTGAGGAGATTGAAAACTGGTGACCTTGACGTTGGTCTTCAATTTCAAACCTGGAAGGTGTCATGGTGACCTATTTTCTACAAACTACTGACCGAAAACATAATTTTGAGCACCCTGAGCGTCAGGCGGGGCACAAATTGTGTCTATTTGGCCTAGAATCATCTCAGGTGACATTCAGGGAGGTCCTTGATAAATGTCCTCGGAAACACAAAATTAAGTCACCTTGACTTATAATCTGCGAACTCCGGAAAATACATGATTTGAGCTCCCTGTAACCATTAGGCCTAGAATCTTATAACACAAATATCCAAGGAGGTACTGGCCAAATTTCCTTGGAAACCTGAAACTAGGTCATGGTGACCCGTATACTGCAAGCGTCTGCCCAATATATGGAGACCCCCCCCAGATAGTCAGGTGGGGCACAAAACTTTACTGTTAGACCTAGAACCTTCTACTATTACATTTTGAATCCTGAATTTAGGTCACTGTATTATGTACCTTTTGTATATTATGTAAGCTTTGAGCATAAAACCCCGATTTTCATCAGACAGGTCACAATTCTTAACTGTTGGGAAAAAAAAATAAAAAAAATTTCCATCTGGAAATCTCTTTCTAAATGAAAAGGGAGGTCAGTGTAATGTCTCCTTTGACATTCAAAGTTAGGTCATTGTTACCTATATTCCGGAGCTATGTATAACGTGATTTGAGTACCCTATAAGTCAGATGGACACAAGTCATAGAAGGTTGACGTATAGAAACTTCTAACGTAGCATCTGGGGAGTTCCTAGCAAAATCTTCTTGGAAACCTTAAAAAGGTTGCTGTTACCTATTTTTTTATATGATTCTTGGCAAAAAATATTATTCTAAGAACTCTGGAGTCATTCTACCCATTGTTCAAGGTTCCTTAACAATTTTTTTCAACAGATCTGAACATCAATAATTAATACATGCATCACCTGTATTTCAAATTCAGCTGAGCGTCATGACCCATTGGTCACTTTTTTTGTAATACGGATACTCATGTTCGGACCAAGCTCAATCCGTGGATAGAGGAGTAGTCATTAGTGGTATATGTCGACCAATTAAATTAAATCAACATTGCTAATTTTACATTAGATACTTATCATGTTTTATTGGAATTAAGATTTGTTTATATACACACGTCTTATACATATTTTTATTATAGGATTTTCACATTATGATTCCATACTTAAACAGAAACGAAAAGGAAGAATATATGAAATATTGCCGTGCACTTCCACATAAACTCTAAACAGTTGCATGAGGCTGGTGTTATACACACTCACGGTTTCCTACGCAGAGCCACTTACTTTTTGTTGTGACAGTTTTGTCCACTTATAATCATACTGGGGGACCTCTGCTGCTCGCCGGTAGATGGCGTTTCGACGCGAAGAGTAGGAAGTTGCTCAGGAGGGTTGCGGAACACCAGAAATCCATCAGAGACAGGGAACGTGGCCTGCTCAAGATCACAGCTTAGGGCATCTGCTCTCATCCTGGTCAAATTGGCGTTGGTGGACAACTAGCTAAGAAAACCTTGTAATCAACTGAGACAGTATTACCGTGATGGCTGGAGAAGCGGACAGGCAAACCGGATGGACAGGTGAGGCAATACACACCGGAAAGAAGGGTCTCCTCGGCAAAATCGTGACGGATTAAAAACAAGAAACGCCATCTACCGGTGAGCAGTAGCGGTCCCTCTGTCTGATGACGTCGCACTTCCATATGAGACATTACACGATGTTCATGACCATACAAAGAAAGTTAGCCTAAGGGTGAAAAAAACGCCACACAGCTGTTTTACAGAGTATTGAACCTGTACATGAAGAATCTACAATAAAATATACAGTAGACTACGTGCTGTGTATAATCTTCTCTGGCTGATTGCCGCCGCCGGAGTGTTGATTTGCAGGGTCGCGGGGGGTCTGCGTATGTAACTTCCGCTGAGTTCATGAGAATCAGTAGCACTAACTTTGAAAGTAAAAGTAATTATTCCGATCGACCTAACCGTGTGAATCTGCACTTGCTCCACAATAATACGTACAAGTTTATCCTACCTGTTCGTTATTTTGCAGTTGAAGACCTGTTTCATCAAACGACAGATGGCCCTTCAGTACACTCAAAACTGGCAAAACTATTTAATATTAATGGACAATACAACGTCACATCCGTGACAAGTGAACAGTCTGTTACACAGGGCAGAGGAATAACATTCCTAAAGATAATTTGTGAATCAATAAGAAATATATAAAGGAATAGATAAGTTTATATAAAACCATGTTTCCCATATATTTTATTACCAGAATTACATTGTGTGTGTTGATGATCCCTTGAAGGGCCTCGGTCACGTTAAACGCATAAAGCATGTAGACGTATTTACATATATCTATAGGAATGTTTTGTAGATTAGAAACTGTCATGACAATGCAACATCACTGTATATGTTTAATGCTCGTAATCTGGCACGGCCTTTACTTCACAGATGGCTCCGTGGCCTTTCTCCTTGCATTTGAAGTCATGCCATCCCCACAATTTGCTCCAATATAGCCACAGAGCGCAGTCCTCATCGCGGCTTAGATATTTCATGTTATCTGGTTACTCAGGGTACCAGCCATTAACAAAGATTTTGTGACCGGATGCTGCCCATCGACCAGTCTCCCTCGTCCTGGAGATCGTTTCCACCAGTCCAAACCCCCTTCTCCACCCAGTACCCCTCCTCCGATCCTGAGGTAACACGTATGTGAGCGTATCTATATTGGTGTAGTTTGTATTCCATTAGACGGTTCATAAGCGAATAAACTATATTTCTTAACCTGAACAGGCAATTGAAAAGATTATAAGCTTACACATTTTTTATCACAGTTTACATATAAGCTTCCCCACACGTTCGGTAGAAAACGTTTCATGTCCATACACTTATAGAATGAAATTAAATTCAACTGATTGAATCTAAATATTGAAATGGTTCCTTGTTTTATATGCAAATCGTTTACTCTGACACACCTGTCAGCTGGTTAATGATTCTCAAGAGAGTATGTTTTTCCACAACACTCTCGATGCTGACCAGGTCCCAAGTCTTGACAATTTTCTACAGCTCCATACCAAGTCAGCTCTCGTTTTACAAATTGGTAGCAAGACGCGGACACCAGGGGCTGGCAGCTGGCAAAAAACGGGTTACTGACCCCTGAGGACAGACACCTGTATGATATAAGAATGATTAGCCGAAAGGTTCATGGTCATTCACAATAATTTATGTATTATCCAATGGTATTAGTTCAATTTCGCTGCATACAAAAGTTTCCCAGCAAAACCATCCCGGCACTTTGTTATGATTCTGTGATTCATGATTCAAAGGCCACGCCTGTCTGTTTACCATAATAAGACCCAGTGTCCAAAGGTCCGACCATGCGCATGCGCGACAACTCAAAAACAAGGAGACGCGGACGCCGGGGGTACGGTATAAGATCCCCTGAACTTCGTTCCGGCGAGCAAAAGAGAGAAAAAAATTGATGAAATTCACTTGTGTACAACTGTGAATCATTGCAGCTAATACATCGGTTCAAAGTATAGATTAAATATAAATGCAAATTGCTTTTTGAAACTTGAAAATGTTTTTGCATCTGTTATGCGGCTAGGAATTTTATTCCATAGCTCTGGTGCATTATATCTAAAAAACCTGTCTCCAATGGTTTTACCATGGCGGCAATTTTCTGACTGAAGGGATCTAGCTCGTCTCTTGTATATTTTGATGACTAAATATTCATGACATGATAAGAATACGATAATAGTGCCGGGAGCCAGTGTCAGTCTGCTAAAGTAGGTGTTATGTGACAGTGACGGGCTGCTTTGTGACTATACGTGCGGCTGTGTTCTGATCTTTTTGTTATTTATTGGTTGAAAACTAGACAGCCCATACAAAAGAGCATTGTAATATTCTAGTCTAGATGTACATTGTAACTAGTCCATTTTTAAGCGACTTTGTGACAATATTATTCAGATAGTTCCTAATACATCCAATTGTGTGTAACCTGCTCTGCATATTGAATTCATTTTCAACAGGGTAATACAGGAGCGTCAATACAGGGGCGATGGGGTATATACCTCCATTTATTTAGCAAGGGGGGATTGTCAATGTAACCCCCCCCCCCCATGCTCAGAAAAAATAGTTTTATATTGAAAATAAAATATATATTAATAATTAAAAACTTTGGTTTCATTTCTGAGTTTAGGCCTTCTATGAAATGTTATATATCTAAACTTGGTTTAGAATTAATATATACAGGTAACATAATGCCTTATTTTTTAAACCTTATAATTAATTGTAATATATTTGAAATATGAAATGACAATAAAAGGTGTGTGTATATATACACATATGTATATATATATATGTGTGTGTGTGTGTCCAAACTCTGATTTTCCTCCCACTGCGAGTCAACCCCCCCCCCCCCCCCAAAAAAAAATCATGGTTTTGTATTGCTGAACGTATATCTTGTTTCAATTAGAAAAAAAAATTCAAATATATATGTGCATAATATTACTATGAAAGACCTGTGATAGTTCTTTGTCTTGACACGAGATAGCGCTCCAGCGTGCTGACTGAGTCTTTTGCTACACATCAATCACTCCCAACCCCCCCCCCCCCCCCCCCCCACAGCGGGTCACATAAACGATAGGATCCGATCTTACATTGACATCCATCAAGGACTTCTACTATGTCTATTTAAATACGAATGCACCGTCAGTTTAATGTTCTTATGGTGACATACCTATATTGCTAATACTATACTTTTTTTCTATTCTATAGAGGTAATTTTGACCTACAGATATACATATGAAGTGGCATGTTGGTGCCCAGACACTGAAACGGTTGTTGTGTACTTCCCGTCTGACTATAGTCCATTCATTATCAGGTACGCATCAACATTGATAAAGCAACGCCAGCAGTCAGCTGTACGTGTAACACTCCTCACATTATGGCATTTCTCAACGTATGAGAGCACTATTAACGATATTATCAGCGCTCGTTTCTCTTGGTAGGATGATTATATTCAAACTGTTATTGCATTTAAGACTAAGCATTTCAATCAAACACAGATTGTTCCCATTTGTAAAACGTTAATTCAAATTCTCGAAACTGCAAATTTACAAGGTTGAGGTTGTTTTATTCAGAATATAAATTTTAAATAGGAATGTCACTCAAGAGGTCCAGGTTTGCCTGAAGTCAGCAGTTCATAAAACATAGTGCCCCTGGATGGTTTGTGGTTTTAGGAATGTGTGCAAAAGGTTACATCATTATATATCAACAATATGAAACTGAAATTAGCATGCTTATCTGCACATTCTGTATATATTAATGGGCAGCTGCCAGTTTTATCTGGTTTATGTAAACGTGCAGCTGAGTATTCCGCCAGACGTAATTATCATTATCTTTAAGCTAACAAGTTGATTTAAGTAGAGAATACTATCAGAAAGTGGATTATATATCATTCAACAAATATTTAGAATAAAGTATTAACTATTGACAAATCCTAATAAATATCAGACCAGGAACTTCATGCTATATACAGCCAGAATTTATTCCTCTGTGTGTATGCCAGCCCGATCTAGGATTCGTTCTGTGGGAAAACAGGTCGGTCCTGAGTAAAATATTAGAGCATGACGGAATTTCTGACGGTTGTTTTATTCTGGATAATCGTCTTGAGATATAGTTGGAAGACAGGTACGTTTTCATGAACTGATTGTTGTTTATAACTAACGTCTCTGTCATTTCCCATTTTTAACAAGCAACTTCCGGCTCCGTCATCATCAGAGCCTTTCCTCAAATAAATAAAAAAAAATTACTAAATGCAATATAGCGTTAAAAAAAGCAAATGTCCGTTTAAAAGTTTTAACTTTAACTTTTCTGCCTTTTAAACCGTATTTTACTCTTCAATATCATGAGAAGGATATTTTACCACATTCCTGTTTCAGTACATTCAAATGAAATTCCATCAGCTTCTTTGTCACAGTCACAGGTGGTGACGCCTGGAGGTACAATTTGGCTAAACTGTCCTGTGACAGAGAAACAGAATATTATGTCGATTAGATATGAAAAGAAGAGAAAAAATGATTCGACAGTAATTTTATTTTATCAGCAGTCCACATACATGGGAAATCCTTCACTCCGTGGGTCCTCTACTTTTCTCAAGAGAATAAAATCATGGGGATGGGGTCAGCTGACACTGTCACCCGCTCAGCTGAAAGACGGTGGAATGTATACGTGTACAGTGAACAGACGGAAAGGAGAGACTATCCAACAACATGCAAATACCCCATGTGCATGTCGTCGGTATATATATATGTGAATGGTCTAAACGTACATAGCTTAATTTTTACAATATTTCGGAGGCTGCACGTGCATGCCTTTCATAATCCCCAATATGTTACGTGTTCGCTATGAAAGAAAATTAAAACAACGAATAAAAATTAGCGCGGGGTCAACCTTAGCTTAATATCTATAGTAATTACGTAACAATCTAATAATCTTATACCAAGGGCTTTAATATTCTGAAGGATGTTGATATTGTGTACCGTAGATGATTGAACTGAAATTGGAAATTGATACTACCCGAACCAAACAGGGGGACTGAAATCTGAACGCAGATTTGGCAATCATCATATTTTCAAGAACTAATAACGGAGTGATACCATATATTACGCCATAATAAGGACACTGGTGAAAAAAGGTCTCGACAGTAAGTGCCGCTCCACTGTTCTTGTGTTTAGAGATTTAACTCGTGAATTGTGAAGAACATTTAACGCTTTATTCATATGATTTTATCTCTACCATAAGTAAGTGCGTTGATACTTGATTATCATCTTGGTTTCCTTGCTGATAACGACAATTATCTAAAATTCAATGAGGGAGACAGTTTAACGTTCGATGTATACAGCATGATTTATGATTACTGGTACTAGAAATATTAAGGCACATTGTGTTAGATATCTTCTGCTTCAATTATATTTATTTATAGATCATGCATTCCTGCTATCTATATCTTTTGACATAAGTGTTCCACAACCGAGCATCACGTGAAGTGTGCTGGAAACCTCTCGCACGTCTCTCGTAATTTTGTGATTGATCAACTGTTGCGATCACTCAGAAACCATGTTCTATTGACTGTTGGGACGCCCAGTGCCATACCAGCAGACAGGAATATAATTATAAGTGATAAATTTATTAATTGTTTGATTTTACATGTTTCAACACGGATATATATATATATATATATATATATATATATATATATATATATATATACTTATATAAATGTATATGTATGTATAAAGCGGATCATTATAGATATATCAAAACTGGCCCTAATTAATACTCACAAACATAATAAACTGGCATGCCAGTATGTGAATACGCACGTATACATATGCACCAACCTTTTTGCCGAGTTGAAACCACAGAGAAGCTATGAAACCTTAATATATATATATATATATATATATATATATATATATATATATATATGACCATGGCCTGTGGTTGCACTATATTGAAAGATTCACCCAGGCATTTTATAAATATGACTGAAAATTTCAGGCACTTAACAAATTGAATGAAAAATTAGCCAGTTTTATTGACTGAAATAATTAAATACTATTTGAATGAAACAACAAAGATTAAAATTATTTTTATTTATTTCATACACCTTAGGCCAAAAAAAAAAAAAAAATAAGGTATGGTTCTCAGGCATTTTTTTTCAGAAATCAGTGCGGGCGGGCGGTATTTTATTTTTGACCTTTTTTTGAGTGTCTCCATAAAAATGTCATATGATCAGGGAAAAGTATGAAAATAACAATTTTTTTTGCAAAACAGGGAAAAGCACTACATAAATTGTAATATTCATCTTCTTGAAAGATGAAAATCAAAATAAAAATTGTTGATGCGGGGGGTAAAAATTGACGCGGGCGGTGCCTGAGAACCATACCTTTTATTTTATTTTGGCCTTACTAGTACAACATATATATTTTACATCATATTTATGTAGAGTTTCATATAATCAAAAAATAATTTTTACAAGAGGTGCAACTAAAATTCAGTTCGGAAGAGGGAGGTGCAAGTATCTTGAGGGAAGCATCACTGTCCAGGCCATGTATCGGCCGAGGGATGTGTTTGGAAGGGGAGAGTTTAGGATTCGATGCCCCCCCCCCCCCCCATGTACACTGTAAAAAATAAAGGGTTTCTTAAAGGTTTTGAAATGGTTTTGGTTACGGAAAAGGGTTTCTTGTAACAACAGGAACCTATATGGTCAAGGAACCCTTTTACAAAAGGTTTCTATCGCAAAGGGTTTTCGAGAAAACCTTTTTCACGCAATATATATATATATATATATATATATATATATATATATATATATATATATATATATATATACTCTAAATATAAACCTAGAATATATCAGAATTAAGACCAATCGATCATTGTAATATCCAGTTTATATACAAATTTTCATCAAATTCAGTGAAATTTGTGATAATACATTATTACTAAATTAACACTAATGAGATAAATTTTATAAAGCTTGAATAGACTGAACAAATAAATTTACTTAAGTCACAGTTTTAGAAATCAGCTAATAGTATTTATTACAGTGGTAAATGGTACGAATTAACGGTAAAATGCTGTTAATATATATATATATATATATATATATATATATATATATATATATATATATATATATATATATACATACAGCAAAATACAGTGACATTAATTTCACAATGGCTTTTGTAAAAAATATCTTTGCGTGCACGATTTCAAGGTCCAAACGGAGCGCCATCTGTAGTTCAGACCATGAAGCATTAACGAGGTCCCGCGTCTAAATATAGTAACCGCACCCAGTGTTGACGTCACGCGATCACGTGTAGCGTCACATGACAGAGAAGCAGCGTCCTTTTTACGACACATGAAGCAAAAAGCGAGGAATTCTTCACACCGATGGCACAGGTATGTTGTATTAAAATGATAATAATGCCCCTATTACTATTTTTGAATACACCCATTGTCAATTGCCTATCCCACAGCACAAAATCAGAGAACTAAATAGGCGAAACTTGAACTCTGAAGATGGCCCCGTCAAATGTGTTCAGCCTGTGTCATTGTCCTTGAAACATCCTTGATTATCTCAAACGGTCCTGGTGAAACTTCTTGTTTTCAGTGACTCGGCGGGTTAAAACTCCTCGTATATTTCTTTTTAGCTCAGCTGACTATAAGTCAACTGAGCTATAGTTTGCCTTCATATGGTCCATTGTTATGTTATGTAATGACTAATGGTATTGGCACTTTTGCCCATTAATTATTTATCTGTTTATTTATAAAACCAAATGTCAGGGATTATTGTATCATTACAGACTAAAAATATTTAAAATTAAAAACATTTTAGATTCCCTTCCAGTATCCACTACATTATTAATTTTTTTATACACTTTCTCCTGCCCCTGAATGATTTAATATTATTTATTCCTATATATTTTATTAAAATGAAATTTTTATATTCAGGGTTAGATAAAGGAATTTAGAATTTGGGGGGGGGGGGGTTGTAATGGCCCAGGTGTACACATTTTTTAAAAATTAAGGTTGTAATCGTGCACCCTGAGGTCGCTTAAATGCATTATAAACAAAACATACATTGTTACTGTTCTAAACACTTGGTGTACTTTGAGTTTTCCCAGGTTTTTATGGTAAGGTCGAAAAAAAGGGGGCCGCGCACCCCCTGAGCCCCTCCCCTCTAAATTCCGCCCCTGATATATGCCAGATAATTAGAGTTCATACATTGAATATTATTTACATATGATAAATCTATCCAAAACCTTTATGAAATAATTATTATTTATAGTCCGTCCAAGTACCTGTGTCTGCATGTATTTCCGGGATAATTTTTTATACAAGTAAAGCAGTGTAAACCTTTCTTGTCCAAAGGTTGCTGGAGCTATATATTCAGCTGTTCCTATTTAAAGAATATTCTTAAAATAATTATCACTAAAAAACTAGCCCTGCCTGGGCTATAGTGTATTTACGTTTACTACTAAAATGCTTAAAATAAAACGTTTTTCCATGTGCCAATAGTCGTAACTCAGTACCAGCTCTTATCACTAAAGCCCTGTAAAGTCTGTATGGTTAATCCCTGATATTTAAATATTAAGGCGACACAAGGCTCCTGACGATTCCCTCACATTAGCATTTCAGGCTGCCACGCCTCCTGTGAATGGCATCGTTGCTATGTGGACGCTAGCAGCGGTCAAAATGGCAATAGACAGCTCAACCCACTTGTAACATTCGCACTGAAATCATGTTTACAGAAAGTCTGTACATGGACCTTCGTGTCCTATGATATATCTCTGCTGTCCAACACTACGGTCCATGGGCCAGATGAAAGTGCATTGTAGACACTGTCACATCTGTTTTGTGCGGTGTATTTGTTAGTGTTCAAGCTTGAAAGCCCTGCCCCTGTTAAGTTGCCAACACGCTGATTGTTTCAGCCAGCCGGTACATGAATGCGTTTGTCGCATGTGAACCTGAATATCTCGCGCTGATTGGCTGAGCTAGAGATACATTTTCAAACCGACCTGCCTTGGAAAGCGATGGTCTGATAAACGGTGACACTCTGACTCACTGAGGCTGAGGGTTATATTATAGTGTTAAAAAGTCTTGCCGTACTCAAAATAGCCGAGGACCTTAAAATATTAAGACTGATTAAATGGGTATATAAATAGCAAGCTAGAAGCCCACAATAGGCGGTTACTGGATAACCCATGTTGGTTTAAAAAAAAAAGATTCTGGGAAAGACCACTATAATTACTCTGCACTTCACTGTGAAAGACCTTAGTTCAGCGAGGCGGTGATGTATGGCGCTGACTGTCCGGTACGGCCCAAGTTTACCAGTCGATGAAATAAGAGGGTCAGCGAGTGGTAATTAGTTATAGAAGTAACCAAGAGATTGCGATACCGACACTATACGTGCGATACAGTGAGAGAACGTTTGGTTTCTTTGTCAGAGGCAACAATTAAGAGCCATTTCATTGACTGGGCCAGTCTACTAAAAAACATGCCGACAAGGGTTTTGTAACTGACTATATGCAAATGTAATTTATATGCATTATGAATGTTCATCAACCGATCAGGGACACTGCCCATTTAGCATTGATTAAAAACCCTTTGTAAGATTAGGATTTATAGGATGCAACATATTTACTTAAATGCTTTTGCTAAATTGTGAAGTACCCTGTGCCACCACTGTACAAACATTACCCCAGTACTGCCCCAGCCTGTCATTAATTAATTAGCTGCGGGCTGGCTTACAAGCCCTCTCCCCTAATTAATTAGCCTATGGCAAGGTTTTCACCCTGCCTTAGCCGGTAAACTATGCTAAGGATGCAAACCATACCATTGGTAGCACTTCACCCCCTTCTCCCATTGCCTGTCTGTCTTTTCTGTCTGTCTGTCCGTCCGTCTGTAAATCTGTTAGACAGCACATTTTGAAACCTTTAGACCTACGAATCCAATATTCCCCTATAACGCTCCAATGTACATACTTGAATTAAGGTCATTATTTGGCCAATTGCTCTAAATCTGTACATGATATTGTCTGAGGTTATAGAAAGAAAAATCAGGTTGTTTGTAAGGCAGTTACTTATTAAGAATAACACGGATGATGCAGACAGTAACATCCATCAATTCCTAGAGTAAGAGAAAAGATGTTTCTATCCACAGCAAATTATAGGCCATTTTGTCCCAGCTGCGACATGTCCACAGTTAAACCCGTTAATTTTATGACCATGCAGACATTAATAATCAGCTACATATATGCTGCTGAATAATTTCAAAAGGGTACCGTAGAGAGTTTACATTAAGAAGTAACTTGGATTTTGTACCTATTATGATGTCTAGGTCAAAATAAAATATTTTTTCTGTCCCACCTGTAACAGGTTGTGCTGCAGTTGTCATGATTATTAACCTAGAAATGCAGTTTGTGTTACTTTGACCAGAAAAGAAGGGAGATTTATATTTATGTGTCTGGGGTAGTGTTGGAAAGATATGTGTATTAAATACACTTAACAAACACCTTTAAAGTCTTGACTTTATACTTGTGAGGGGTTAACTATTAATACATTTATACCCATTTATCATGGTTTCCGCGCGCTGAAAAAATCGCTCAAGTGTAAATCATGTATCCCTCTTCCATGCACGCGGGAAGGCACGCGGGCCAGCTTTCTTGTGGAGGTCAAGAACGAGAATGCAGTCTGCTTGAGGATGCCCATGCATAGGCCTATATCATGCATGGTGACAAATCATACTTAACTGCTGTTCTGCTTGTCTACTTTAATGCATGATTATATATATTTTATATAAACATATAAATATATGTGCTGCGGGGGTGTGAAATATCTTATTACGGATAGTGAATAATCTCTTAAGCCTGTAGCCTATATACCACCCCTATCGGCCTGTAGATAGCACACTATACCGTGATAAAACTGTTCATTCTTGCAAAAATAAAACGAAATTTTAAATGTTTACATGAATAAAGTGAACTGTACATAACAGTCACATGCTCAACATGTTGCCTGAAAGTCTTGGGGACGCGGAAACCCTTGTGAAAACACGTCACATGTAGGGGTGATTCAGCGGAAACGCGCGATTGGTAAAGCGATTCAAAGCGATTTTTTCAGCGCGAGAAATGCGCGCATGGAAAAGGGGCCTAAGGGCCGTAACATTCACTTTTATTTTTACACTTCTAAATCATGTGACATGACTACTTCTTTAGTAAGTTTATTTTGTTATATTTACTGGCCCAAATGCTTTGCAAGTTGTGCTGTTTGTTTGATATTCATATAAATGACATATTCATTCTTTTATTTTCATTTTCATGTTATTGTTACTGGTGTACTTTTAAAAATGAACTTAAAAAAAAGTATGTACAACATTTGACATCCCATGGTGTCACCAAATGTTCACTCCACAGTGTCATGATATTTATTTTGTGATGCTGAGAATTCTTGTACATGAATGTGTCTTATTTAATTTTGATTTATAGGAAAGATAAGGAGCCATGAACACTTATAGTAATATCACAACCTGGACCACAGAGACAGTAGGTGTTTGGCTTGAAGAGAATGGGATTGGGGAGTACTCTAAAAAATTTCAAGGTATGTTGTTTTAATTTCAGGGGAACTGACCCTTATGTTGCTCAATTGGGAAAGCAATGCCACTTGAAAAATTCAAGTGTCCATACTGTGATATCTTTAAATTTTCATTCTTAAAATACTGTCAGCACTTGCATTTGTTTCATGAAAGTGAAGCCCACTTTATAATATGTGGGATTGGAAATTGTCAAAATTCTTTCAAAAATGTGTCTGCTTATAAACGGCATTATTACAGAAAACACCAAACCAGGCTTCAAAATACCAACTATCATGACACATCCAATACCAGTTTCAGTGATTCAGATAATGAATTTTATTGTTCAGATGAGGATGGGGAACAAATCAGTGATGATCAAGATTCAGACTCTACAACTCGAGAGTCCTTCCAGGCTGATTTTTTGACACATTTTGCATCTTTCATGCTTAAGTTGAGAGAAAAGCACTTGCTCACTGGTACTGTACAGGTGAGTTTAGTGGAGGAAATTAGATTCCTTATAACTTTCACCAATGATGTACTTCAAAAATTGATAAAACAGGCGTTAAACCATGTAGAAGTGAATTTCAATGAGAACAAAGAATTACATGACCTACTTAATACCCAGTTTGTTGATCTGAATGTATGGGAAAGCCTCACAACAAAATACAAATTCAATAACTACATCAGACGCAGTTATTCAGTAGTTAAACCGCAGGCATATTCACTATGCCCTTCCATCCAAACTACTGTCTTTCATTATGTACCACTCACTGATGTATTAAAATCTATTTTAAACAATTCAGATGCACAACAAGCCATTTTGGAACCCCAAAGAATTCACAACCCAAACACATTGTTTGATTATTTTGATGGGAAAGCCTGGAGGGAAAATTCTTTTCTCAACTCAAAGGTCATTCCACTTCATTTTTACATGGACGAATTTGAATTATGCAACCCGATAGGTGCAAAAAGAGGTAAATACAAAATAACTGCAGTTTACTTTGTAGTTGGTAGTTTGCCTCCAATTTATAGAAGCTTGCAGCATTCCATTAATTTGTGTTTGCTGGTTAGACATGTTCATGTAAAACAGCATGATCCTGATTACGACAAAGTCATGCAGCCACTGTTGTCAGATTTAAAAACTCTTGAAAATGGAGTAAATGTCATGGTGAATGGCAAAGAGAGAACTATAAGGGCAAGACTGGCAACCATTTGTGGAGATAATCTGTCATCTAATAGTCTTGCTGGGTTTCAAACCCATTTCAATGCAGGACGTTTTTGTCGCTTTTGCACAGCTGACTATAGCCAAATTAGCCAGGCATTTAGTGAAAAGGAGTTTGTTCTTCGAGACAACCAAGTATACAGGTACCAGCTTGAAGCTGTTCTTTCTAACCCAGACAATAGCAAGATATATGGAATAAAACACAAATGTGCTCTGAGCCATTTAGATTACTTCAGTGTTCCTGATTCGTTTCCACCAGACATCATGCATGATTGTCTGGAGGGGGTTATACCTGCCACTGTAACATTGGTTCTAAAGCGCCTCTATGAAAAGAAGAAATTTACCTTTGATGAATTAAATGTTTCCCTGAGGCAGCTTAAAATCCCAGCCAAAGACAAACCTAATGAAATAAAAGAGGTAGCTCTGAAAGGGAAAAACAAACTTGTTGGAACAGCAGCTCAGAAGTGGGAAATCTTTCTCAACCTCCCTCAGATTATAGGTTCATTTGGAGTGGAAAATGAACCAGAATGGGACGTTTACCTGTGCCTAAGAGAATGCATGGATTATGTTTTCAGTCCGGTTGTAGAACAAAGAGCGATTCCCTATATACAGGTGGCTATAGAGGGGTACTTGTATAAATTTAAGGAGGTTTTTGGGGAGGATTCCTTCACCCCAAAGCACCACTTTTTGGTACACTATCCACAACTCATGCTAAGGTTTGGGCCTCTTAGAAACTTTTGGACAATGCGGTTTGAGGCAAAACATCAGTATTTCAAAAGGGTATCCTCATCTTTGCGTACATTTAAAAATATTACATACACGCTGTCTGAGAGGCACCAAATGAGACAAGCATGTGAGCTTGCTGGTAAATTCTTCTATCCGGCCCCTGTTACCTTACAGTCAAAGTCCAGACATATTCAGTTGCAGACATTACCTGCCCCCCTTGTAACAACTTTGAACAGCAAATATGATGGGGAAATGCTAACCAAAGAAGAGGTAGAGGTTGTTCATTCAGTAACACTTGATGGAGCTCCCTTTAAAGTGTCTGGATGCTATGTCCTTGATGTCCATGAAGAGGAACAAATTCCTATTTTTTTAATTATTAAATATATTGTGAATATGAGAGGCAGGTGGTTCTTGTGTGGTAGATGTTACCTTAGCAAAAGATACATATATTACTTGCATTGCTATCAGGTAGAAGCAGACACTGAGTGGTATGCAGTTGAGCCAAACAAACTTCTTGACACTCGTCAACACCGTTTCTATACTGTTGGGGATCAGGCCTTTGCATTTCCAATTTATAAGGTTACATCATGTTTTAAGGATGCAAATTACCCACTCACTTAAACTTTAATTAGATGGGGTGTACCAGGTGAGAAGGTACTGTATTATATGCATGTTTACAAGATATCCTCCTTGAACATGTAATTTATATAATTTTATCTGCTAAAACAAAGTTTTGTGGATACAATGTTTTTTACAAGGTTCCCCTGCCGCTGCTTTTGTTTCCAGAATAGAACTCTGATACCACTGAACAGATTTATCACTGGTACATGGTGCAAAAATATTTTGCGTTGACCTCTGAATTTTCCTCTCTGTAGTGCGTCCTTCTGTGTGTCAGTTCTGACACATTAACACATATCTGTGGACTGGACTCGTTTGACTAATCAGACTAAAATATTTGCACAAATGTAGCATAACTTAACAGCATACACAAAAATGGTGGCCCATTTGCAACCATTTTTGCCAAGTGTCCATCTGTCCATCTGCCTTGGGTTAGAATCACTGGTCTCTGCAGTGGTTTGACTTATCCACCTGAAATTTTGCATGTGTATAGATTTCACATAGCTCTTTATCATACACCAAATTGGTGGCGCCACATGCAACCATTTTTTTTACATCTTTCTTCTGTTTGTCTGCTCTAGGATAAAATCACTCATATCTCAGCAGTGGTTGGTTTATCTGTCTAAAATCTGTCAACAGCTAGCACTCTGATTTTGGCGAATACACAGTCAACAAGACTACCCGTATTCTAGTTTTTATTATTTCTTGTCAAAATTTTGTAACAAATAATGGATGTTGTTTTGACATTGAATGATTCACAAAATTAACTTATTAGATGATTTCAGTAATATTAAAACACAAACTCCCATATAGAAGCCTGGTTTGTGTGTTTTTTTTTTTATACAGATGAAGAAATTGATGGGCAAACGTTACTTGGCCTGAATGATAACATGGTGGCTGAGCTTTTCCCAACTGAAGCTTAGGGTTATGTTCAACCAAGCGAAAAAGAAACTTGAAGCCCAAAGTGAAGGCGAGCCTGCAACTCCTGAAGAAGTGCAGTCGCCAGGTCAGCTTGAAGGAGCCACAAGTGCTTGTGCTGCAGATCTGCAGGATTACTGCCTACCGAAATTTCCTCCAGTACTTCAGCAAGCTTTGTTGGAAAAGAGAGAGAAAGAGTTTTTGCCAGGCAGAAATCTTAAAGGGATGCTGATTAATATGCTGTTTGACAGCATTGTTGTGAAAAATGTATGGTATGTGAATACATTTTACTTATGTGCCAATTTATAAAATTGCAAGTATATTCTGAACAACTGCTTCAGTAGTATAAATGTTTTGATAGAAAAACTAAAATGCATGTGACTTCCCTAGAGGAGGTGAATTTAAAATTTATCAAAGTCCAAGAAATTCTTCCATCACTTATTTAAATCAGTTTTTGTTCAGCATATGTAATTGTATCCGCCAAAACAGAGTTTTGCGGATACAATGTTTTCAGCTCACCACCGAGGCCGCCGTGTAGGTGTCCGGAGAACTCCTCCGTAAACGCTGGGCAGAATTTTTACGAAACCTGGGATTATCTTAGGGTCACATGTGAACTGCTGCGCCCCAATTTTGTCTTGACCTCTGACCTTTCCTCTGCACTCTGTGTCCATCTGTGCATCTGTTTTGACACATATCTCGGGAACTATTTGACTGATCAGGAAAAAGAATTTGCAAAATTGTAGCCCTTGGATAGCTTTATAACATACATAATTAATGGTGGCGCCACCTGCAACCATTTTTGCACAGGGTCCATCTGTTCATCTGCCTTGGGATAAAATCACTCATGTCTCTGCAATGGTTGGACTTATCCACCTGAAAATTTGCATGTGTATACATCCTGGATAGTTTTCTTGTTTTTATGACAGGTGAGGCCACCTACATTCACGTTTACGCTGCAGACATCCAAGCTTATATCTCAGGACTGGATAACTCGGGAACCTTTTGAATGATTGGTAAAAAAAAATGCATGTGTATAGATCTCACATAGCTCTTTATCATAGGCAAAACTGGTGGGGCCACCTGCAACCATTTTTGCACAGCGTCCGTCTGTTTGTCTGCCATGGGATAAAATCACTCATATCTCGGCAGTGGTTTGACTTTTTGCATATGTATACAACATTGACAGTTTTCTAGATTTTGTGGTAGGTGGCGCAACCTACATACACATTTCAGCTGCAGACATCCATGCTAATATGCAACAAACCTCACTCTATTTCCCCATGCCACTCAATCCATGCCTCACTTCACCCGTTCCACTCTGATTTCAGCGGATACACGTAGTCACTTGTTGACTACCTGTATTCTAGGCTTTAGCTAACTTCTGCACTGCATATGAAAAATGTAAAATAACTGGATCATTTGTTATTGCCTTAATTTTCATTTTCATGACTTCAGGATAAGTGCATTATATGTTTTTTGTATTAATTTATTCTAAGCTCAATTGACTAAATTCAGCTGACCTATAGCAATGACCAAACATGGGACATCTGTCTGGCTGTTGGTCCATCCGTTAGACTGGCATAAATGATAACCAATGGACCTATGCTTTTAATGCTAGACCTAAGCTAGAATGCTCTTAGAGGTACATATGATCTACTACCAAAGCTATGACTGGTATAAGTGGTTATAGTAAGGAAAGCTGATAGTAAAATTTGAATTTATTGTTTTCCACTGAGAGATCTCTTTCTTTTGTCTTTGTTTTCCAGTCAAAGATAATTTGCAATGTGAAAATAGATAAGTTCATGTGGTTTATATTAAAATCATATTTGAATATGTGAATATGTGTATAGAAATAGAACACAGCTGTTGTATTATCATCTAGTAAAGCATCTTATAAATCATTTCAGTGGCAGGGATATACCTTGCAGGTCATTATAGGGATTGACAAAAGAAAACTAAGACTCGTTAGATCAATCTGAGAAACCTAGAAGATTAATCCAGAAAGCCGAGAAAGCAGGTCCCCCCCCCCCCCCATGTTATTGCCAGCTATATCATGTGTTAATTGTTACTTAAATTATTAATTAATAATATTATAAATGACAATAACAGATTTTGTTATGCTTTGATTGTATATTAGAAATTTAGTTATAAGCAATAATACTTTTTCATGTTATTTAGCTGACTTGCCCACTTATCTAAGAAAAATAAGTTTTTCATAAAAAATTTTTTATTTATTTTTTTTAACAAATATTATATTATTGTTTATTTCTGATTAAAAGAAGTTTAAACTCAGCACTTTATATTTTATCATTGAAACATTTATCTGATATAGTTTTTAATTATATATATATATATATATATATATATATATATATATATATATATATATATATATATACAGCAGTCTTTGAACCAACTTAGGCAAGCAAGACCGAAAACTGTGATTTTGTCCTTTTTGATAACATTTATAAAATTAAGACTCAAATTCAGCAGAGCTCCATGAACCAAGGGTCCCTTCTTTTATAATTGACTCACATGGATCATTCTTTTGTTAATTTAATAGTGTACATATGTTCTGTAAATAATTTATCGTGCATTTAATAAATTCAGGTTTCCAAGCAGACGTGGCTATGGGAATGTGTGCTCAACTTTACTAATGAAGTACAATTGGTTACCTGGTGACATAGTAAGTTCCTATACACAAACTGTTGTGTATAATATTTAATTCGAACAATATAACAGAAGTTTTATGGTTCAGTGTTTCATTGCCTGAAGAGTAAAAAACAATCATACATTCAGTGGTTCTTCCTTAAAAGAAATGTTCTTAAAGCTCTTGCTGTAGACTTCCATGGGGCTTGAAAAAACTGCTCACTGGGCAAGTAGTATCTTGCCAAAAACTTGCCAAGTATTTCTGTAATATTTTCTACAAATCAGCAATCAATGTGGTTACTTTACCTAGTAAGTCATTCTTGTTATCCAGTCAGATGAGTATTAATAAATTTGACTTATCCTTATGCATTATTTGACTGTCTTGGATGATTGGATCTGATTTTCAAGCATTGTGCCAGTGTTCCATCTGTGATCTTTCAGCTGGGCTGCTTAAATGTTATGACATTTTATATATATATAAAAACAATTATTATTTTTTTGTATATTTTTTAGTCTGTTTGGAGAGAGGCATTAAGGAGAAAGTTCAAGAAGGAGAGGCAGCCACTGACAAATGAGGGTGCTGTGCTCCAGATGCGAAAAAAATACGGACGGCCAGGAGTGTCAGGCAGGAAAAGAGCTTCAACAGAAGAAACTGATGAACAAAGATTGGAGAAGCGGCAACAGCTGGAGGTGAGCTTTAAAGCTGCATGCTTCCTGGGCTTATTGCATATCAAAGTAAATTACAGCTACATATAAAGAGTGGAATCTGGAAGATTATCCTTAAAATATGCTGGTTACAGACCCATGAAATTAATAGTTTATTGTTTTTCAGCTCAGGTGAGTAAGTCATTTGAGCTGAAGTGCTGAACCTTTGTCTGTGAGGCCTGACCTTACAATGTTTTGGACATTCATAAAAAGAGCACAATCTATCTGTTAAAGAAACCCAAGTCAGGTTTCCCAGTCAGCCTGGAGAACAGGGAAAACTGGGAAATTATTTTCCCACTTTGCAGTCAGGGAAACTCTGGGAGTTTTAGAACTCGGCCTCAAATCAGGGAAAAGACAGGGAATTTTATTGAACCAGAGAGGAGAAAGTTGCAATCTGTTAGTTTTTGTTTCATGTCAGAAAGGCGTGTCCACCTGATGATCCACTATGGGTTATTTTTAATGTGGATTAAAGTCAAAATAATTATCCTGGAATTCTGAAAATTTATCAGGGAAGTATCTTGGAAAATCCAGGAATGTTTGTTTTCATGTTGGTTTTACTTTTTTCCTACAGATGTGAAACAATGTTGACACTTATGCTTTCATATCATTGAAATTAATTCCTTTTGGGAAGGGGAATTAAATGAGTATGAATTCAGCCAAATTAATGTTAAATTGTCTGCAGAAGATTTATTGAATTAATAGCAATCATTTTATTTGATGTGTGGTGCCCCTATATCAATTTAGTTCAGCTGATTTTCAGTCATTCTGCCGTAGTAAATGATCTTTTGCCATTTTCTGCCCAGCTGTTTAACTAGGCACAAATAATGACATATATCCAAGCTGTCTATCTATTTGAGCAAAATTAGTCTAATCAATTGTAAAAAATATTAAATTTCAATATTATGACACTGGCAGGTTGTGCTCATCAGCTGAGTGTCATGACCTATAGTTCACTTGTTTTTATTTATTTGTCATGTCTTACACTTAGGTCACTGATGAAATCAATGTAGAAGAAGTAGCAGAAGATGAGATATCAATTCGAAAACACATGGAAACTTTACAGAAGGAGGCCAAAAAGCAAAACATGGATGTCCAGATTATTAATGAAAAAATGGAAAAAACGAAAAGCTACCGGAAAAAATTGGTATATAGTGGCCATACTATATCTGAGGTCCTTGAGGAGTTCCCTGTTCTGCGATTAAGGCCATATGTAAGTACCCCACTCTGTATTCTTATATATTCACATGAAAATGATGCCACCTTTTGTATTAAATTTCTTTTTATCACATATAATGTTACAGAAACTGATGTACACTACGTAAAAACAAGCGGCTAACTACAAACAGTGTAAAGGAAAAGGACAATGTACAGTGTGTAGCCACAGTGTGCATCTTTTTTTAAAATGCATACATAAAGTTTTCTATTTTGGTATTTTGTAGCTCAGCTGACTGTAAGTCTTCTTAGCTATGTCTGTCCATTGATCTGGAAGTCTGTTAACAGCCTTATATGGCACAAATTTAAACCGTTCAGGCTACAGACCTGAAATTACTTTTGGCTATTTTCAGTCATAGATGATGGAACTTACTTTTATTAGTTTCAGTGGCTGATATTTATGCACTGATTATATAGATAGCATTATTTTGTCATAAATATGTATATTTTGCACCTTTTTTTCAGTCAAACCTGAGCTGTCATTGGATGGAAAAAAAACTAATGATATTTATATATTTTAATATATTTGTTTAAAAGTTCCAAGGAATGTGACTTTATTTTGTATTTAATATTATCTCAAGCCATGATTTAACAGCCTATACCAACAAAAATATGCGAAACAGTGAAATTATTGGTATAACACATCCCTCAATGCAAACAACACCAGTACTAGTTATACCTACATGATTTTAAAAGGAATCATGAAACTTAATTTGTTTTTTGTATGAAAGCATTCATAATCCAGTATCTCTTATCCCATGAATTTGCAATTGGATATATTTTCTAAAATGGTAAGTTTAAATTTATAAAGAAGTTGTAATGATTACTTTACATTGTGCCACACATAGTAAAATAGTACTGTGTCCTAAAATTTGCTATAATTTTGACAACTTAAAACAGTAAATAGAATTTTAAAGTAGAACAGTTTATAGGATTTCCTATTCTGTCATCATGTATATAATATATATATTTATAACTCAGCTGACAATAAATACTGCAGGTAACAGTAGTTAAGAACTTTATATATACAACTTCAGCAGAGCTTGGTGACCCAAAGGTCCTTTCTTTTCTTTCTGATTTTTAGCTCAGCTGACTATCTGTTATGCTTAGCTATAGCAATGGGTTATTGTCGGTCATCTGTCACTAATTGAATTTTTTTTTATTTCACTCATTTCTGCATTTTAGCTTATTGGGGAGACATACATGCAACACAGTTTCAAGGTCCGAGGAAAGATGGCGAAACTACTGAAGGCTTTACCAAACATAGAGTCACGAGCAAGATACAGATGCAAGTTGTACAATGTGTACAAACATCAGCTTGAGCAAATCATAGAGGAGAATATTGAAGAAAAAGTCCAGCAGGGTAAATTGTTGCATTTATTGTATACATATTATAACAATATTACTAAAATTATGTATTCTTACAGATGATCTCTTGCATCTGTTGAAGAAAAATGTTTTTCTTCTGGATGAGCTTTGAGACACTTGGGTCCTTTGTATCATCCAGCAATGGCTCTTTTGAAAAGATGTTAACAAAGGTTTATAGTAATATAAGGGCTTGTTGGAAGGTTAAGGACAGGGAACTCCCATTTGGGAATTCATTAGCTCCACTGACTCTAAGTCAACTGAACTCTGGCAGTGGCCTGGGTTATGATGTCTGTCTGTCCATCTATCTTTCCATTAAACATGTTTTGATTCCTAAAATTTAAAAAATTTGAATATCAACATACATGCTGATCCATATCATATCTACCAGACCTGAAACTAAGTCACTCTGACATAATTCCTGTGAGATGTTAAGTGAAAAACCTTTCATTTAATTAACCCTCTACTGTTCACAGGTGCACTAAAAGCCACTCTAAATGGGCATTTAGACCCCCTTACTTAGCTAGATTTCTGTGGTCAAACAGATTGTGTGTTAATTTTAAGTTCTGAAGTTTTTCATTAAACTAAATCAGACCTCAGTAATCTGAACAGTAAAAGGTTATTAAATCCTATAGTAACATATCATGGATGTCTCATCTTGTAACCACTTGAGCTTTATTCTTTTCACTCTGTATATGAAAAACTTTATTTGGGTTTAAGCTTGTAAATTGTGAAATTTGATAGCATTATGGTAACATCTGAAGACATTAAGCCTTGAATCAGACATAACAGAATAATAATAGGAAAACAAGCTAGTCTAACAAATTTATCAACATTAACTAAATTGTCTTTTACCTGAGAGACCAGCACAGCTGTTAAAATCATATAGGTTAAGTTATGAGCAGTAAAGTTCATTCAGTTTTCAGCTATTTTATTCAATAAGAGTATATACTTTTTATATGTTACTTCAAGGTGTGCAATCTTTTGATTATCTTTTGAATTTACAGGCATGCAATTCTAATGTGATCTGTTATCTCTTATGTATTAAGCCAAAATAAATAAAAGGTATGGTCCTCAGGCACCACCTGCATCAAATTTGTCCCCCACCCCGCATAAAAAATTTTTAAATTTTATTTTCATCTTCAAGAAGATAAAAAAATACAATTTTAATGAGAGTTCCTTTGTTATGTAGTGCTTTTGTCTGTTAAGCAAAACAGTTCTATTATTTTCATGTTTTCCCTGATCATATGACATTTTTATCGAAACATACAAAAAAAGGTAAAATAAAATATTGCCAGGCTTCATTGGTTTCTGAGAAAAAAATGCCCAAGAACCTCACCTTTTTTTTGGGCCTTACATGGATGTATTACAAACCAAACTCTTAAAAATTTAAGAAATGAAAATCATATAACATACAACATACTATTTCTTTTGATGCTGATCTCTTTATTGTCTTAATCTCAGAAAACTAGATATCTTTTAATCTTGTATTATTCTAAGGAAAGTTGTCTTTAGGTGTGTTACTACTTTGGAGTTAGATGATTTTGGAACAGTACAAGGATTCAACTATAAAAAAAATGAATCCATCTGTGTGTCATTAGATTGCTTCATGCTCTTAGGTTCTTCTAAAGCTGTAAATAGATGTTTAAGTAGACTAGGTTGTAGGTTTTTCTTGTTCTCTTTCTCTCTTTCTCTCTCTCTCTCTCTCTCTATATATATATATATATATATTATTACAACTACTTAAAGTAAACAAGTTAACAAAAGTTAGGAACTATTGATCATGCTGGCATATATGGTTACAGTGGTGCAGTGTCCAACTACTTTTGAGTTCAACATTTCAGTTATTGCCAAACAAAATTAGCACTGCAAATTTTCAGAAGCATGGTAAATTACCAAAAGACTATTGTCTATAAAAAATATCCAACTTCTGAAATTTCCATTTTCAAGGCTTTCATTCTTTACCCTAATCGATCTCCTCAGCTGAGCATTGTGACCCATAGTTTCTTTGTTTTCGAAGGGGTGTCCCCCTCCTTTTTCATTTCACTCTGACAGTGAACTTAATAAGATAAGCATACCATCTCATATCTTATTGGTGCCTTTTATATTTACTTGTGAAATGGTGAATCTTAGATTTGTTAAGAATTGTAACAGCACATTTTTTGTATGTACAGGCTCTGACATAAATGTATATCATTGTTAATAAAGCAAATTATAAAAAGAAAATAGAATGGATAACTTTACTTGCAAGTGCATTTGTTGTGTTTATTTTGTAAACAATGTATTTGATTTGTTTTAAATGTGGCCTCTTGTGTATTTACAGATGCTAGACTTCAATTTACATATAAGCTGTTACCATCAGTCTTCGGAGAATCAGAGTATTATGTGATTGTGGATTCAGAAGAGGTATATATTACCTCAGCTCCTACTATCACTATTATAATATGGAAATGTGAGGGGTCCAGATAGCAGTTTTGAAAGTTATTTCTTTCATCTGTGATCTACTTTTTTTTTCTGTCAAATTTAGATGTAATATTAGCCTTTTTTAGGCATTGACATTTAAAATCTCTGAATCTGTTAGGTTTAATTGCTGAATATTTAAAAAATAATAATCTTTAGGTAGTGCTCTCTCGTTTTTTCAAATATTTCAATTTCATTGAATTTTAGCTCAGCTGACTATAAGTCATCTGAGCTATAGTCGTGGTCCATCGTCCATCTGTCCGTTAGACTGCCACGTTTTGGGACCAAAAGACCTACAAATCCAAAATTTGGCATACAGTTAGATGTCTCCAAAATGTCCTAGCATACCGAAAACTGGATCGATATGACTTCTTCCTTATAGATATGAAGGAAAAACCTCAAATTCCATTAGCTACCTGTTATCACACTTCAGGACTGCCTAATATCAAAACCACTAATCTGTTTCTCTTAATTTTCACTAGAAGTAATCTCTGATATAATTCCTATATACATGCCAGAAATTAAGTCCATTAAGTGTAATTTTTGGAAGTAATGGCCTGAACATAATGGACTTTGTAAAAAATCAGAACAATTTTTTACTCGCATATGAAAAATTTTTCCCTCAAGTATATAACTTTGTTTAATAAAGATTCAATTGTATACCCAAAATTAGATCTGAATTTTGTAAATGTTTTAAGTTATTCGCATAAAAATAAAATTCTCATATCACCACCCAATCCCCACGCAAACCCAACCCACCAAGTGTTTTGCGATTGTTTTTGTTTTCACTGTATCTCCTTAATTGTAATGCTGTTTCCACTCAAATATACAAACTTTCCTTGAAAAAGTAATTCAAGGTGTAATCCAGAAGATACCATGTTATGTCAATGTAGCATTTTTAAATAAATCAGTTTTCTTTTAAATGATTTTAACAAATATAATTTAACCCATCAGTATGCATCAGTTATAAATATGAAGCAAATTATGGATAGATAAAGGCACAATTTAAAATTGTGAAATCTGAATAAAGTATTATTTTTATATATTTTTTGTTTTGCAAATTTTAAAGATATAATTTTTGGGTAATAACTATATATAAACATTTCTATGCATGATGTGGAGTTATCTGACAAGATTAAGATTTATAATGATACAATTTAGAATTATGAATCAACATTTATATTCAGATATATATGTTATATTGGAAATGTATAGTATAGTTCATTATTTTCCTGCAGAATTGGAGATCAGGCTTAGTCCCCCCCCCCCCCCCCCCCCCCCCCCCGCCATTGACTCCTGTGCACCTGTGCACTGGGATATTAGTTTTTATTGCAAATGTGTAAAAATGATTTAATTAAAAAAATAATTGGATTAGAAAAAATTAAGATCTAATTGAAACATATTCTTGTCTTAGAAGAATGGGACAAAAAGTGATCACCTCTGTCTGTCCATCATCTCTCCGTTATCATTAAATATATAATAATTATGACATTTTTCCTTTAAACACTGTTGAAATAACTTTCATATGCTGTATGTGTATGGAATTAAGCTATTTAAGTCTGAAATTTGAGAGCAACTTATATATTCAGTTGTGTATTATTGCAGATATTAAACTTTAAAAAAAATTGATATAATAAAAAAAGTAAGAAATAATTGAAACATCATATATTTTCAGCTTTGTTTGTTTACCAGTTTGTTTGTCCTTTTTGAAATATTTAGTAATTGTGAATTAATTTTTTATCCAGAAAGCATTGTTGAATTTAGTGAAAATCCTATATATAAACACTATAATGATGCATATACATTGTGATTCCTATAATTTCGCCACCCCCCCCCCCCCCCCCCCCAAACCCACCACCACAAAGTCCTTTCATCTATGGACTTGGGACATTAGTTATATTTCAAATGTAAACATTTCATAAAATAAAAAATATACTTATATTTAATAATATATATTTAGAAAATAGATTCAACTGAACAAATGTGTAAACTACTGAACTGTCAACAGTTAATCAAAAAGCCAACTAATGATCATGGAAATAGTATCATTTGTTCACAAACTGCTCACAAGCTTCAGTTTCAACATTAGGAAACACATGGTCAGGTCAAAATATTATTTGCAACAATTTCTTGCTCATCAATACAAGCCAATCATATAAACCAACCATGGCCTATATTACCTCTTCCCCTCACACTTTATCTCCATTTGATATTATTTTAGATTTTAACCTTCAAGGTCAGCTTCAGCTGAGCACTGACCAATGGGTCCCTTGTTTGCTCTCTTAGCTAATAATCTTGAAAAATCTACTCTGAAACCGACCAGCCAAATTATTCAATATTTAACAGAACTGATCCTAAGGTAGTTCTGTCTCTAGTTTGTTCAAATAGTTTTGGTTCTTTGTCATATATCATAAAAGTCCTCGCTCAGCTAATAATCTTTATAAATCTTATATAATTACTTATAGATATATGTTTACTTCATTGGTTCCAGAAAGTGAAATCACCAACCCCGGTTATAGTCGAAGAAGCCTCGGAAAATACTCATATGTTCAACATCAGGATCGAGGGACATCAAATATTGACAGCACCGTGCAAAAGTTTTGAATTGGCCATTGAGGCATGGTATGCGTCATACTGGTCATTTGGTTTAAAGTACCCAAAGGGGATTAAGAAGACCATGGCATTTTTGGACTTTGCAGTGGTTGAATGCACCAAAGACTGCCCTGCCAGCATTAAAAGTTGGACAGCCAGACTTTTTGTTTAACTTTTCCAGTTCCGTAATTTCTTTTTTAGCGAACCTGAGCTAATGCAATGGTGTGGCGTCGAAATCGACAGACGCTAGCATCACAAAATTTTATGCTAAAAATTACCCATCTGAAAAACTCTATCCGATTTTGCTTATTTTTTGGCTAACTACATTTTCTTAGATTTTATAGTGAAAAAGCTAAAAACCTTTAAATATCTTCTCTTCCGGATTGGTCCAGCCAAATTGATTAATCATCACCAAATTTTATGCCAATGTTGGTCACCTGAGTCATATCAGAAATTGAGGTGGCACCACCTGCATCAGCCTTTTTTGTATGGAGGTCATCAGTGCCTGTATCGTACAAAGGGCTACAAAGAACTTCTTCTCTAAAACCATATAACCAAATTGTTTAATATTGCACAGAAATGATTCTAGGGTAGTGCTCTCTGAAGTTTGTTCATATTGTCTCTGTTTAGTGACTTTTGGCCGAGTTACGGGAAGCTGAACTTACAGTTTGCTGTATCTTCCTATATGAGTGATAAACCTGCAAAACGTTTTCGCCTGACGCCACTGAAGCCAATTTGTTTAATATTTTACAAGAATAATATAATATTTGTTTGTAATGGTTCCACATGAATAATTTTTGGCTAAACCATGAATTGAGCCGTTTTACTGTATATGTTAGCTGTGTGAAGCAGTTACATCATGCCTGGCACCAGTTGATTAGCATCTGTAACATCATGCCACTAGATTTTAGGTTTAATAGCTTGACAGACTGCCAACTATTTCAGATTTTGCAACAGGCCAAAGGTCAGCCTGGATCTATTTATAGCTTTGGCAGACTGGCAACTGTATCAGATTAGGCAACAAGTCAAGAATTCACTCAAGTGCAGCCAGGTATAGGTCTAGAGTTCACTCAAGTGCTGCCAGGTATAGGTCAAGAGTTCACTCAGTGCAGTAGCTGCATTCTATTTATAGATTTGGCAGACTGCCTACTATATTTTTATTTGTATTTTTTTAAAATAAATCTGTTGCAAAAGACCCACTGATGTTTGCAGTGTTCATGTGTGAATGATCTTTTGAATGACAATATTTCAAAATAATTTTGCAGGCAAATATTCCTTAACATTAGGACAGGTTTCTATAGGAACCTTAAGTGGTTTTACCAAAAACCTATGTGGGTTTTGTTGAGTCTTCCAAAAATGGTTTCTGTGTAAACCTAAAATGGTTTCCATATGAACCTGTTCCAAGGGTTTTGGTGAAAACCCTTTAAAAGGGTTTCGGTGGAAACCTGAAAAGGGTTCCATCACAGCGACAAGACAGGAACCTCTAGGAAACCTTTATAGAAACCTTTACTTTTTACAGTGTAGTGTTAAAGTTCCAATACATGTCATCCATTATTTTGTGAACTTTGTAATCACTCGGTCTTTATTTATTTACACACTGCGTATTTCTTTCATGTGATGTTTACTTACACTTGTCGTAGGCTCTCAGAGCTATTTATGGCAACTTGCCAATTAGACTATTCACTTAGATATACTAGTAGTAAGCCAGAGGGAATGTATGTCATTGTGTCAGTGTGTGACAAACACTGTAGCTTTTTACGTAGCCCATGAAATCCTTCAACCCCTTTTGTAAGTGAAATTCTGCCACGACGCTTACAGGAAACAAAAGAAAACTCCATTCAAAGGAACCACTGCGGCAGCCGATTTACTGTATGGCATTAAGGCAAATTTCGCCTACAGGTAGGAAGTGATTTATTTTCCATGTGCTTTTGGTGGTCTTGATCTCAGTTCATAGATATAGGAGCTATAAACTGACAACCTGGACACAAGCTAAGAAAAATGTTAGTATGGACCTTTGTCCGTCTTGCATTTTCAAGTATGTATATGCATCACTCACAGAAAAGAGGTTGTTGAATATAAAAAATATAGGTTGGACTATAAAATGGTAGATAAATACCCACGGAGATTCGTCACTGCACATATATCTCTGACAGACTTCATTGCAAAGATTCGCTGACAGGGCTTCAATATTCAGAACCATGTTGATATTGTATGCCGCTGATGATTGAACTAAAATTGATACTAGTCAAACATTATTCTCGAACCAAACAGCGGGACTGATAAGAGAAAAGATTTGACAATCAACATATTTTACTATATATATTTCGCCCCAACAAGTACCCTGGTGGAAAAAAAATTCTCGGCGATAAGTGCCTCTACAGTGTTCTTGTGTACATTGATTTAATTTCGTTAAGTGTGAAATATATTGAACCTTTTCATATCATTGTATCACAACCATAAGAAAGTACGTTAATACATAATTAACATCTCCATTTCCTTGCTGATTATAGGTAAATGGTATTTAAACATTTAATGAAAGAGGCTCTTTTACGAGATAACGCTCGAGGTTACATAATTTATGATTTCTGGTTCCAGCGCTGTTTACAAACACGTTTTGTAACCTTGTCAGACAGTGCAGTGACCCGTATGGCAACTTGCCAAGAAGGCCAACTTGATCACACGATACAATAAGTGTGAGGGAATATGTCAATGGTCTCAGTCGATGTTTGGACTGCAAACCTACTTTTTTTATGATAACTCTTAACCCAGCTGGTTGTTTTTCGGTCTTGGCGAATACACAAATAGTTTAATTATTATTTGTGTGCAGACAATAACCCCACGGAACCTCACTACTACATATGCTTTCCTATGACCGCGCTTCATGGGAAGGATTCAATGCTGGCTCATTCATATTCTGTTGTATGTTGAATGCGAATATTGCATAACATGGAGTGAAGAAATTTTAAAAAGTTGATTATTATTAGAATTATTATCATATTATTAGAGTATTTATTTTGGTACCAAGCAGCTGGACTACAATAGGAAGAAGGATTTGGCCACCAGAAAATTTTTGGGACAAACGACGAGGTGTTAACAATCATCTTGATGTAATGTTATCTTATCGGCGAAAGAAAAATCAAGTGAGGTTTAAGGTGCTTCTTTAGAGTTATTGTATAAAAGTTTTAATTTTGTGAAAAGTGGCATTTATACTTTTTTTTTTATTTCTTGTTAAAACTCATTGTTGACAGATGATCTGTAAAAGCTCAATTAACGGGGACACAGCTTACAATTAAATGATCTGCAGGATGTTTGATGATACACGTGACCTCTGACGCCAGAAAATATGTTACACTTCCATACAGTACTTGTTATCTTCTGTCGTGTATATGTATATTTATTCTTGTAGTTCCAACTCAGAACCTATTTGGTTTGAAGGGAGTCAGTCTTATCACTGAAAATGTTTGACCTGCGTTTGGTGTTCACCCATATACGGATGCTTATTTTTATTTTCCTTATTGCTGTTTGCCGTCCCATGGAAGGTTTGTTGGTTAATTAAGCTCCGTTTTTACTTTAAAATTCATATGCATTACATGTTTAATTAATTTTATAAGGCGTACAAAGGCATTTAAACGCATTTGCAGGATAACCTACAAATCTTAATTGGTAAATCCGAATTTCAAAATGTAGGAGTATACAGCATATATGGCAATCATGTAATAATTGAACAATAATTGAACAGCGTATATGCAGACAATCTTGGATTCCCTCCCTCTGCATATTTGTTTTCTTGTTCCAGTGGTTGTGACTAAGTTCTCGGGACGCAACTGCACAGCAGAAAATACAGACTCAAAGATGCTAACGTGGGTTATAGAGCCCTGGAACGCGTCATTGTTTTGGATTCGCTGTTATCGTGATCGTGTAGCTGATGAAACTCACGTTTTTACATATGACCATAACAGTAAGAAAATATGGAAAGGAGGAGCTTTTGAAAATAGAACCGTGACACATTCATTTAAAAATGGGAGTAAAAGCCCCATACGATTTTCACTGAATATAGAACATCTGAGGAAATCAGATGCTGGGCAATATGTATGTGAACTTGATTCTTACGGAGCATCAACACCTCACACAGCAAGCCTCAATTTGTATGGTGAATGTATTTCCATACTAAAATATGACGTAATCCTTTATATTAAATACATTATATTAAATAGTATGTGGCACAGCTAGACGTATACATACTTTAATAAAATGTTAACTGTTACATGTTTAATTCGTGTGTCGATGTATAAAAATTATATAGTCAGATGTTTTTATTTTACTCGTATACTGTGTGATATTTGTGTTATAATTTTTCGCCAAAATTAAATATGTGGTTTATAATATACGCCAAAATCACATAATAGTTTTATTAAGCTATGGTATGTAGTGAGAATCTTGTGTTTAACAGTATTTTCAAAGGAAACTGGAGAAGAGCGGTCGAAATATACAACACAAGTGTCTACTAACCAATTTCAATCCTTGCCATGGACAGCAAATTATACAGGGCAAGTAAACGAAGGTAAACTTCGACTACATATATATTTTCCTTTTCTTAAACTTCTCAATGTGCTTACAGGAAATATATCTAGGTCAAAGTAAAGAGAAACCAATAATACCGAAACTCCTTAAAGGATTTGTATGAATTTACCGTTAACTATGAGACAAATTCCTTTTTTTTAGGAAAAGCTGAGAGAGAGCCGATCCTGTCCCTAATAATGATAGTATCAATACCAAGTGTAACTGCTGTTACCTTTTTATCATTGTGCTTGATATGGAAATTGTGTCACAGAAAACCCTCAAAACCAAGGTCAGTTATCCTAACTATGAAATACAGTATACAATTGTATATGTAAAGTACTGGATAAGTGCCATTGAGTTAAGCTGGTCGTGAATACTTCATGTCTTCATCGTAATCATTTCAGGAAAAAAAATGTATGAAGTAGATATTTTAATATCAATTTTACTTACATGTTTCTGTGTATATTTGCATTTGTTTATATCCAGGTCGCGTAGTAACGGTGATTCAGTTGATGGAGTCCAAGAACAAGGTAGCTGTAAAATTCAATATCGATTCTTTATATGCTTCTGAAACTAAATACATGTATATCCGTTCATTTAAAAAACAAACCTTCCTTTTTAACTAATAATATTATTTGATAATCAGTACCTTAAATAATCGTATATCTTCAAATGTTAATATTTAAATTACGTTTTTCTTTCAATATTACAAAACGTTATTTAACGATTACCAACTGCTTATAAAGAAAAACACTGTGGCAACTTTTACTGTGATGAACTTATACTAATTTTTTTAATTATGTACTATTTATGTCACCATTCCAGGAACGCTTCTTGTTAAATTAAAAATGGAAGAGATGGAATGATACATCAGTTTTTGAATGAGAACAAAGGTTCATTGGTGAGAAGGAATACTCATTTTACGCACAAGTCCAGTTGCTCATTTATTGATAAGTAACCTATGACCCAGTGTTAATAATAAGAATTATAAAAAAGGACAATTTGTTCATATCAATTATACTGTATAGCAAGGATAATTAATTAATGTTTCATCACGTTTATATGGTTTGTATTCAATCATTATATGCTGGTTAACTTTTTGGGCCTCCTTTTAGCTTAATTTTAATTTATGTCCTTGAGTTTCTAATAGTTAGTGTATCATTTCTCTTGCCAATAATATCGACAACAGCCTAGGTCACTTTGAATAAATCTTCACAGAATGCCGAAAAAAAAGTTTTTTTTTTAGATCAATGTATCATCCATAAATCATTTAGCTGACCAAAACAATAACACTTTGTTTCGGAAATGTCGGTAGAAGTTTTTTTAAGTATTTAAGACTAAGAGCAGAAAATTGTAGTTTTGGGGCGGCAGGAAGTTTTGAGTCATTGGTCACCCTGTTTTAATCGTGGTACATTGGATTGATAGATCGTCTCCCTCACTGACACAGTGCTGGTCGTCTTCTATTGTAAAAAGAGACAGGAGATATGTCAGGGATTCAGGGAAAAGCCTGTAGCCATACTATATTGCGTGTCAGTGGAATATTTGGTAAGATTAGTTGTACATAGAACTGTGTAAATACTTGTTGGGATTTTTATGGGTTTTAGCATATATAATTGTGACTGTGCAGATGCAATTATGAATACGTTAGGTTTGGCAACAGCTGTAGATTTAGCTGTTCACTGACAGAGGTTCGTGTTAGCCGAGGTTCGTGAGATTATTCCTCTTTATTGTTTGCAATTTAGTTCTGTTGAAAGTCATTCAAATAAATATTCTATTTATTAATTCCCATGAATTATTTGTGAGATATTGCTGGATGAGTGAGTTAGTATTAATATGAATGCCCGAATCTCCCCTAATTTTCTCATGTATTGTCATGTTAGAAATTTACAATTAGAATCAGTGTTGTTAGGGAGGATTGTTTCAATTAGTATTGCACAGCTAGAGATCAAGCAAACGTATTCCAAATCTTATCTAATTTATTATGGTATTACATAATTGCTATGAAAAATATATTAATATATATTTTACATAAAATGAGCGCAATTCAAAAACATTTTTTTTTTCTAACTATTTTTCCAAAGATGTGATTTGTTCAAAAACTATTGGCACATTTATGAGCACTGTCAACTCGGCAGTGACGTCACACACTAGGAAATCTATATCTCAGTAAAAGCACAGTATTTCGGCCACTGTCAGTCCCAAATTTTCAGGACAGAATAAAAACAACATGCATTACTAGATCTGAGTTGTTGATAAAATTCAGTCCATTATGTCACATTTGTACCAGACTACTACCAGTCAAGCATATCAGGTCAAAGTTTGGGATCCTCCGTTCACATAACAAACGCACGTGGAATATGTTTATTTAACCTAGAGATGCCACCCCCTTCCTTCTTCCTCTGGCTGTCGGGACCCCACCGGGGGGGGGGGGGGGGGGTAACTTCTTTCCTTACTCCATTCGGTCCCTGCCTCTATAGGGCCGGTAGGAAAAACGGGTGCGAAACGGTGATATATTTGCGTTTTTCTCACCTCTATATCATTTTAATATGGTTCTTTGTAGTATTTATAATTTATACTATAGCTAAAATCTAACATAACCTTTTCTTAATCGATTTTCACTTAACATGTAACATATATAACATGATTTATAAGGCGTGACCTAATATTAATCAATGAATACGGAGTTAAACTTTTCAAATTCCAAATTAGGTTACGTATTTCCTTGCCTCAGCCTTAAGTACGTTGTGACGATGCCATTCATGACCAAAGAACACCAGTGTAGTATACAACACTTCACCACGCTTATCAAGAATGCTGTGGATCACCAATATCGTTCAAGTTAGCTGTAAATAACTTAACGTTTTTTCTCGGTAGAGACTATAAAAAGAGGGTTGTTCTATGTTTAATGGGAGGGAATAATTATTGTCCACGGGCTTCCTGGGCTTACACTTCGTGTATGTGTCGCCTAATTTTATCAACACTGACCTAATTGTGCGTCAGGTGCTATGCATCAGACCACACGTACGTCCTAGAAAATGACCTATATTTAGAACGCTTATCGCTTTAGTATTTTGACACACAAGCCTATGAAAAACATACACGTAAACAAACATCTATTTGTAGCGAACCGGGGGCCGGTTATTCCGGCTCGCCACGCTTCACGGGTCCGTTGTTCCGTTTAAGGGCGGGGGATTTGCGATAGCTACACACAGGCGTAACTCTTAGCAACCAGACAAAAGGAAACAAGTCAGTCAATTTGTATGAAAAAGTTATAAACGACAGACATACAAAGTGATCATCCCAAATAGAATTACCACGGGTCCCCATCTGCTTGGTTGTCTACAACTGCGTGCTTAAATTTTCCTGAGGCCATATTGATCTGAATTCGGCAAGGCGGGATCCCCCACCGCACTTTCACAGTTTATACCGGCCACTTAACGATATTACAACGTGTGATACAGTCACCATTGGTCCTCGCCAACTGAACCCTTCGACGTCAATCTTGTACCGCCTTAGACTTCTCTTTGAATATATCGAGCCCTTTTATTTACAACAGCCTACCACATGCTTCTCTACAAAACAATGTTTTCTCTACCTCGTGCTCAAGCCAAATCGCTTCTCTACTGGGCGACTACGCCCCTCACAGGTTCCCAACATATCAACCTCCTTCCTAGAACGATCTCGCCACAAATATATATGTGTTTGGCGCAGCGGTCACCTGTCATAGACGGAGAGCCAAAAAGATTTCCGTAGTAAATGTTTACCCCATATGACTTAATTTGGCGGGAAAATGTTCACGGAGATCATGTCGCTTACGATGGTTATAATTTTCGGCTACAGTCATGGTGGCACCTTGAGTATATAAAGCAAATGACGTGTGCCTATTTACTATGTCTAACGCACGATCTCCACGAATCAGATGTTTTGTATTGTAGGAATTGCGTGATTTCATCAGTTCTGTGGCGATCATAACAGGGTTTTGCAAGCAGGCCGGTTTCTGACGAATCGTTTCTTCCGGCCATCAGAACAAGCGTAAATTTACCAACCGTCTTTTTTGGTTATGTCTCTTTTCAACTGATTTTGTGAATTTATTTCATTTTATTAATACCCTTTAAATTAAACTGTGTTACAGGTGCCCTTTTTATTGTGTGACACGGGCGTAACTCGTGTTGTAGCGCTCTTGCCTGGCCGCGTGTTGCACTCTCAGTTTAATCCGTACTGGTTGAACTCTCGTTGTCATGCTAGCTTGGGGCTTTCTCGCCTGGCCGAGCCGGGGCGAACTCACGTGTGGACCCTGGTATGTAGAGACACAGCGATGTTTTTCTCGATGATTCCTGTTACGCGTGTTTACTGTGTATTATGTTAGATTCTTCGATTGTTCGAGAAATAGAAGCTTCTCGGCTGTTGTTAAAAAGCTATATAAAGGGCTGTGTTTTAGAGCCGAGAGAGATAGGTGAGAGAATATTCAAGCGGACACAGACGTGTGGGACCTATCCGATTATCCAGTAATTTCAGGGATTCTACTATTACTAACACTTTACAATTTAGTGCTGCCTGTCTCAAGTTTACTTTCGGGATTGTTACAAGAGCTTTACATTGGACTGTTATTCTCCGAGAGGATTTGTGTTGACTTTTCATCCGGCATATATATTTAAAAGGACTTATCGTTGTGACAGTGGTGGTATCCAGGTACTGTGCACTTTGTTTATTTTACTGTGTGATTGTATTGATTTGTTGTTATACTGCTGTTATACTGTGTCATTGTATTGATTAAGTGTACTGTGATGTTAGGGTTGTTTTAAGAATAAATTATAGTTAAGTTATCTGTTAACGAAAAAACACTGACTTCTTTATTCATTCCCTTAGACATTTCACGCTGCCTAGTGTTACAGAATATGATTTTTTTTTATTTCTTTGACAAAATTTATGTTTATCACGAATACGTGATCTGTTGATATTAGGTTCCGTAACATAAAATTGGGGGCTCGTCTGGGAAGCTTAATAGTTTTGAAAATTTATTAGGCCATGACCTGGACATATTGTTTTATCATACATTGTTTACAAGATTACATACTGTTTACAATACATTGTTTACAGGATATATCTCAGTGTTTTTTTAATGTTATTGTTTTAACATTTAACATGGCAGATTTCAAACCTGAGACATTTGTTGACGATCCCGACCCTGATCAACTTGAACAGATGACAAAGGAACAGTTGTTGCGTTTGGGACAGCACTTGGGGCTAAGTGTGAAAAAAGCTTTGAGAAAGCCTGATATATCATTGCTAAAATCATGCAAGATCTATTTAGCAAAGGTTTAATTGAAGAGAGTGAAGTTGAAACATAAAAAAATGACAGTCTTGCTATGCAATTAGAATTTGAAAAGTTGGAAATGCAACATGAGCCAGCATTAAAACAGTTAGAGAGGGAAGAACATGAAAGGTTAAACCAGTTAGAATTAGAAAAACAGAGAGAAGAGAGGGAAGTTGAGTTAAAACGACTGGAGTTAGAAAGACTAAAACTAGAACATAGTCTAAGTGCTGCCCCAACTCACAGTTTTGATGTTACTAAACACATTAGATTTGTCCCACCTTTTCAAGAAAAAGAGGTTGATAAATATTTCTTAGACTTTGAGAAGGTAGCTGAAAATTTAAAATGGTTTACGGAAATTTGAACTATGCTGTTACAAAGTGTATTGACTGGCAAGGCTAGAGAAATTTATACAGAGCTTTCAGTAGAAGCTGCTGCAGATTATGACCTGGTAAATCGGTTAACCCTGAAGGTTATGAGTTAGTTCCAGGGGCTTACCGCCAGAAATTCTGAAATTGGGAAAAGCGCAAAGGACAGACCAACGTCGAATTTGCTAGAAAAAAAGAGCAGTTATTTGATCGCTGGTGTAGTTTTAAAAATGTAATGAAAGATTATGACAATTTGCGCCAGTTGTTTTTGCTTGAAGAAATTAAGCGCGGCATTTACGCAGATGTTAAAACTTTTCTTGATGAGAAAAGTCCTGAAACACTCCTGCGAGGAGTATTCTCTAAATAAGGCTAAGTCCTTTCATGGCTCTAGCGACAGTTTTTCAAATGAGGCCAGGTCCTCTTATGACAAACAGAAGTTTGTTTCTGCTGAGGAAGTTCCTCTGTTGATTCCCATGAGGAGTTTGATGATAAAAAGGATGTAGTTTCCTAAAATAACTCTGAAAAAGAGTTTATGACTGACACTGTCAATGTCAGTTCTTTGTTTGATGAAGCTGAGTTAGTAGATCCCTCTCCTGACTCTGAAATGGAGTTATTTGAGCCATTCATACATGATGGTCTTGTAACACCTTCAAGTGATTTTTCAGATTCTACTCCTATTAGAATTATGAGGGACACTGGTTCAGGCCATACTCTCATGTTAGCAAACACTTTGCCATTTTCTAATAGGTCCTTGACTGGTGCACATGCACTTGTTAATGGTGTGTTTTCAGACAAGCACACTTCAGTTCCGCTTCACAGTATACAGTTAAAGTCATATTTGATTTATGGGAATATTACTGTGGGCATAAGAACTACTTTTCCCTTTAAGGGAATTCAGTTGCTACTAGGCAATGATGTTGCAGGTGACAAAGTACAGCCTGTACCAATAGTGACAGAAAAGCCGTCACTTGATCAGGACACTGATCCGAAAAGTCAGGAAATTCCTGGTTTGTATCCTTCGTGTGCTGTAACTAGATCTATGGCCAAGAAAAACACACATGAGGATAATGGTCCATATAATAACACTCTGGGAGTCACTAGTGACTCGTCTAACGACTCGCCCGTACAGGATACAGCATTTTCAAGGTCAAAACTTATCGCGGAACAGCATAAGGACCATGAAATTTCATGTTTGTTTCCCAGGGCAGTTTCTAAAGATGAACTATCACAGAACCCAGTTTGTTTCTATGTTAAAAATGGAGTGCTTATGCGTAAATGGCGACCACATGATGTATGCGCTGATGATGAGTGGGCCTTCAAACATCAAATAGTAATGCCCAAAAGCCATTTGGGTATAAATAAAACTTATCAAAAGTTAGTACACACTTCTACTGGCCTAACCTCTGAAAAGATGTTGTACAATATTGTAAATCATGCCATACATGCCAGATGGTAGGCAAGCCCAATCAAAATCCTCCTGAGGCCACACTTAGGCCTATTCCTGCTTTCGAGGAACCATTCAATAAGATTATTGTTGATTGTGTTGGACCACTGCCCAAAACAAAATCTGGACATGAATACTTGCTGACAATTATGTGTGCATCTACCAGGTTCCCTGATGCAATACCATTGCGCAATATTAATGCCAAAAGTGTTGTCAAAGCTCTGACCAAGTTTTTTTTACAATTTTTCGATTACCAAAATCCGTCCAGTCTGACCAAGGGTCTAATTTTATGTCAAGTTATGCTTGAGCTAAGTATAAAACAGTACAGCTCTTCGTCATACCATCCTGAAAGTCAGGGCGCCCTCGAGCGTTTTCACCAGACATTAAAAAACATGATAAGGACCTATGGCTATGACACACAGAAAGACTGGGATGAAGGTATCCACCTATTGCTGTTTGCTGTCAGAGAATCCTTTCAAGAGTCCTTGGGTTTCATTCCGTTTGAACTAGTTTTCGGACATGGACCGCGAACTGAACTTCCATTGAAACTGCTTAAAGAAAAACTCTTGTGTAAAAATCCTGATTCTCTTAGTTTACTGCAGTATATCTCAGACTTTCGCACTAAACTACACAGTGCTGGTGAGATTGCAAAGTAAAATCTAAAATCTGCACAAAGTAAACTGAAAACAAAGTATGACAAACACACTGTAAGTAGGACGTATGAGCCTTGTTAAAAGGTCCTTGCCTTACTTCCCATCCCTGGTAGACCTCTGCAAGCTAGGTATTTTGGTCCTTACATTGTTGACAAGAAAGTGTGTGATTTAAATTACATACTGTTGTCACCAGATAGGCGTAAGAAGAAACAACTGTGCCATGTTAACATGTGTAAACCATATTATGACAGAAATAGCACATCAGATGTTGTACATAATGTTACTGCTGTAAATTGTGTAAACACTGACCCTGACCCAGGTAAAGTAGATACTGATTGTAAGTGTGATGTAGACATTCAGTGTGGTATAGTACCATTAAAAAACTCTGGATGCCAAACTGTCACACCTTATCGCACAACAACAACAAGACCTCAAGAACCTGCTGCGGTATTATGAACATTTGTTTAGTGACATTCTAACGCGAACTAACATATCGTGCCATGACGTCGATGTTGGCGAGGCAAGCGCAGTCAAGTAGCATCCTTATAGACTGAATCCAGAAAAGCAAAAGTATCTACAGGATGAGATTCAATATTTGCTGGCAATGATTTTATTGAACCTAGTAACAGTAACTGGAGTTCACCATGTATTCTTGTGCCAAAACCTGATGGAAGTTACCGTATGTCCACAGATTACGAAAACTGAACTCTGTCACCAAAACTGACATGTTCCCGATTCCGAGGATCAATGATTGTATTGATAGAGTCGGTAGCTCCAGATATGTCTTCAAGTTTGACTTGCTAAAAGGATTCTGGCAAGTTCCGCTGACAGAACGAGCAAAAGAAGTTTCTGCATTTGTGACGCCGCAAGGACTGTACCAGTATAAAGTTATGCCGTTTGGCATGAAGAACTCGCCAGCCACGTTCCAGCGCCTCATCCATATGGTTGTCAAGGACATTCAGGGCTGCGACGCATATATTGATGACCTTACCGTGTACAGCGACACCTGGGAGAAACATCTGCAAATCCCTCGCGACCTCTTCGAAAGACTACGTGAAGCACGTCTGACCGTCAACTTAGTTAAATCTGATTTTTGTCATGCACAGGTAACATATTTGGGTCATATTGTAGGGCAGGGTCAGGTAAAACCTGTTGATTCTAAAATAAGTGTATTTCTGCATTTTCTAGGCCAGAGAACAAAAGCAAATAAAACGTTTTCTTGGTATGGTAGGATACTACAGGAAATTTGTCTAAATTTTTTCTGCTGTAGCTGAACCTTTGACTATTTTGTTAAAGAAGAAACTAAAGTTTGTATGTAATGTTCAATGTGAAAATGCATTTCAGAATTTGAAAGCAATTCTGCAAAGTTCACCAGTTTTAGCAGTTCTAGACTTTTCTGTACCTTTTAAGTCAGCCGTAGATGCAAGTGATACTGCTGCTGGTGCTGTGTTGTTACAAGAAGGCAATGATGGCATAGATCATCTAATTTGTTATTTCTCAAGAAAGTTTAATGCAAACCAGAAAAACTACTCCACTATTGGAAAAGAATGTTTGGCTTTGATTTTGGCATTGCAACATTCTGAAGTTTATGTTACTTCAACAGTCAGGCTATCATTGTCTTCAGTGATCACAATCCCCTCACGTTCATTAACAAGTTGAAGTGTAAAAATCAAAGATTGTTGAGATTGAGTTTGTTCTTACAAGATTACAACCTTGAAATCAAACACATTAAGAGGAAAGACAATGTAATTGCTGATTGCTTATCGAGATGTTTATGAAATGTTGTAAACGAGATGTTTATTTAATGTTGTAAATAAGATGGTTTTGAAATGTTGTAATAATTTAGTGATTGTGATCGCAAAAAGAAAGTTTTGAGAAAACTTTCTTTTTCCTTACAGGAGGGGGAGTGTAACAGGTTATTGTGTGACACGGGCGTAACTCGAGCCTGCGTCAATCAAGTTTGATGTCCCACATTGTCGTTTTATGGTATTTACTCGTTCATAGCTGGGTTATGACACGGAGGAGAAAGACGACCGTGGTGCACAGTCTTATTAAGCCCGCCGAGTCTGCCTAGCCCTCGCCTTTAAAAACTCCGAGATTCGAACACACGATTTTCCGTTTTCCAATCCTGTGGTGTACAAAGGGAACAAACAAGCCGGATTGTTCTACAAACTTTTACAAACCTCATACTCCTTTAAACAAGCGTGAAGGGACGTCCTGAGTCAAGGATCACGCCGTACTGGATTTGAATGGTTGACGTGCTTATTCTGGAAACTTACCATATTACATTAAAGTTACCTGTTAATAAATCTTAGGACATGTAATTGTGAAGGTTTGCCCAATTGGCACTTTACAATGACAGCTGCAGGGAGCTTTACAAGAACGCCAAGATTACCGGCTTCTGTGGCTCAGGTGTAGAGCACAGGATTCAAAGCCGGGAGATCGTGCGTTCGAATTTCAGTCGAGGCGGTGACGTTTTTCATGGTCGGCCTCCACCCAGGGTGAGCGCTCTGCAGGCTTAATGGGAATCTGTGCCAAACAGTAGTGTTTTACTCACAAACGAGAGCGCCTTTCGGGGCTCCTCGGTGTTATGCCCAAGCAATTGGGATGATACACACTCAGGACCTGCAGGAGGGATACACCGAGTTTGGTTGATGCCAGAATTATCAGGTGTAAGTCCCTGTCACGTTGTCCGGAATCGGAATGGAATTCTGCAGATATACCTAATACTTTAGCAAGCATTAAAAACGGATGCGGTTTCCTCCACCAAAAAAAAAATCTTAAAAAAAAGAACGCCAAGATTGATAGCATTTGAAGTATTCCTTCTTGCATTCCGATCATATGAGGCACTGACATAAGCTTAAACTGTGGTTTTTTCATACCTGTAAGGTTATCATGGTCGACACTGCAATCGAGACAACATCTAACCTGCCCTGCACATGATTGCGTCAGGGAAGTCCTCATTAGTTTTTTTTTGTATCTGGTGACAACTGTGACGGACTCCTATAATTGTGTCTTGTTTGCTATTATGCTATGGGTCCTTTAAAGGTAAAAACACTAAGTGTACATGTTTCTGTTTTTAACACATTTCTGCACCTTAGGTGCCTTATTTATTGCAGTCAGTGAGTGATACAAAAAAGTAAGACGACACCCTTGAAGATAATTCAACACTCTCTGTGGCAGTGCCATGTCTAAGCACAAGAACTGTACTTTCCTCTGTCAGATCAGCGAGAGCGCCCGTCGTCCATCATTCGGTCTGATCAAAATATTTAACCGTTCTAAAAATATTCCCCCAAGGATACTAGGGGGCATCAGTCTGACTAATAAAATGAAAGTCCTGGACGACCATTTTGTGTAAAATATCATAATCAGGAATCATGATCCAGGATCTGTCAAAAACTAGAATACGGGTAGTCAACAAGCGACTACGTGTATCTGCCATATTTTAGAGGCTTTGGTAAAGAAAGGCATGGAATGTTCCTAACATGATATGACTCCAAATTTGTGGCATCAGTGAAGCCAATTATCATTAACAGTTTTATTAGTTTTATTAGCCCCTGTAGTTACCCCGCCAGTTGTAATCATCATCAGCTGTTAAAGCAATTACGTTGATTTTAGGTCGAGAACAAAAGCAGAAAGTGGATAGTCATACAATGTAAAATAGTCAATTATAACTTGTGCTATCAAATCCAGAAAAAACAAGATCAGGAACCTCAGTCTCAATATGCCCGCCTGCTCTCCAAATCATTAAATATTTTTGTAAGGTTATAGTTTGGTCTTGTGTACCAAGACATGACAAAGATTTTATCAGTAATTTTGACATCTAATTGAAGAAAAGTGACGTCGGTGTGACATCGTCGGTATAACGGCTTTAGTCATCTTTTTACACACAGTGGAAGAGCTTTAATAGCGGTCCCGCTGTCTGACGAAATCCGCTGACTTGAGTGGACGAAACTTTCACAACAACAAGTAAGTGGCCGTGCACAAGAAACCTATAACATATAGATAGAGCATGTTGTTTTGAGAAATTAATTAACTATCACAGCGGATTTAGGAAAGGTAGGGGTCCAACCCAGGAGTACGAATGACTAATCATGAAAAAAGTCCCCCTGTCCGGAAAAGGGGGGTCCAGGCCGCAAAAAAATGATCTAAAACTCTCATAAAAGGTTATGGTTTCATTGAGGTGCACCATGTTTATAAGGTCCATTGTATTTATTTGATCGTAACACTAATTAAGGCATGCAGTCAGGGCAAATGGGTCGAGGGAGTTATACCGCTTGAGGTGACATATCAAACATATTATCAGATCAGTCGATGTTTGATAATTGTCGTTAACGAGGTATTGAACTGGACCTCAGAAAACCATAAAAGTTGTCGGTTTGGGTATACTTTGCAATTTTGCTAAAATATATATGTATGTATGAAACGTTATACATTAAAGTTTAAATGATTCGCCTCGCGATTGCCATGTATGACACACGCCTTGTAAAACTTTACACGATGCATAACATTTCACTGGGCTTAAGGCATGTAGCAGAGAATTGGGTTCTGGGGACTTAAAATATCTTTAAAAGCTTATTATTTTAACACTTATTACAGTACCACCACAAATGATGTATCATTTTAAAGGTCTGGATGTCTAATTATGACTCTTACATCGTTACGAATTAATTTTATGGTAGTAAAAATTAGCACAATACATGAGGAAACATGCCGATTTTGACTGTTTTAATGTTTCATTTCATTGTTAGCCCTTAATTCACCAAGCTGTAACTTTTCTGAAAGGTAACTCACCAATATGATAATTGTTGTAATGTGACCGTTAGTAGGTATTGACTTGGAAAATGATATAGGCCATGGTCAGTTATCATGCAGGCTATGTGGGCTAGCGTTTAGCTTGTTGTACAAGATGCATGTTGCTTTGTCAAAAGTTGACAGTCAGAACTAGAGGCTCAGTGCTGTCCGTAAAAAGTGTCTGATGACACCAGGACTCTATGTGTGCATTTTCAGGAATAATTGCCAATTAGGGAGTAAAGAATTTTCAGAATACAAATCACACAGGATGAATTATTCAATATTAAATTTAGAAAGGAAAATGTCTGTAGATTCCGTCCCCTTTTTAAATTAATTAATTTAAATTAGTTAATGAAATTTGTGAATGCTCATAATTATTTCTCAAAGAAGTAATCAACAAGGCTCTTCTGTATCATGAGAGTGTTTAACTGAATTGTTTTAATAAACATAGCACATATTGATGTCCGTAGATTCTAGGGCTGCACGATATCATCGATATATCAATATATTTCAAGATGCCGTGATTCGCATATAGCGTTTTGCGATTTAGTTCACAAATATCTATATATTTCGATATTTTGTTAACGTGACTCAAACCGAAAAAAGTTTCTGTTACAAATTTAGACATCTAAATGGGTTGAGATTAATGATAGGCTGAAACTGAAAGCTTTTATCGTGTCTTTAGATATTAGGTAATGAGTTTTAAGTAGGGCTTCATTTACCAATGATCAAAGGTCCGTCCCAGGAAACTTTAATGTCTGCTTGATGACCTATTGGTATATGAGAATTAATTTGATACGCAAAAAATGAAGGAAGTGCCCAACACGGTCATAATAACCAATCATTCGTTAATATTCTCTGCTTAAATCTTGTGATAACTGCAGGAAGATAAATTGTCAACTTAAGAACGGCAGCCTTTTAATGTAGTAAACACGGCTGTAATTTTGCGCTTTTCTTCTTTGTGCTAACCACTTCAGAATTCTCAGAATGTATTTGCGTATGTAAGGCCCATAGAAGACTTTAATTTAAAATGATTCTTTGGTCACTGTCAAAAGAACATTAGTAAGTAATGTCGCCATATTTCGTGTATGAAATAAACTGATCAGCATAAACTTTTTTTTGTGTCATTATATTTAATATGATGATTAAATGTTAACAATAACAATAATATTAATAATATATGTATATCAAAGAAAACACTTATTTCCTAAAATTTAATACAATGAAAATATCGCATACGTATTGCAATATGCTACCACATATCGCATTATATTACGACACGAAAATTGAAGGGGTTACCCAGCTTAATAGATTCCGTCCGCTAAGATTATGAGAAATTACCATTTTGGCCTTTTCCAAAGTAGTATAACTTCACAATTGTTGAACTAACAGTTATAAACTCAGCCAGGATTAAAGAATGTATAGTGTTCTTTACGTATATCAGTTTGAGTGTACACTTAAAATGCCAAAAATTCTCAAATTAATAACGTTTTCTCACTATGGAAACATATTTGATGTTTCAAGAGGAATTTATCTAGAAATGCTATTATTAAGTATTAAGCTCTGAAAATTTCAGATCCTTATTCTACTGAAAATTAGCTTTCAAATGATGTATAGATTATAGGTTTGCAAATATTTTCATTCTTGAGTTCCATATGAAAAAAATCGAGAATTATATACTTTGCTACATGCCTGCTTATAACTGATGTGTCCCACATGCCCCGCCACAAGGTCAAATGTCCTTTCTGTCAGGTCTTTTGTTGTAATACTCCCGCACATAATAGAGCCCAAACTTGGTCTTGCTTTCGCTTAACTGCATATGCGCATCGTAGTATACATGGATATCGCCCTATATAAAGGGACAAAAAATAACTTCCAAACTTAAATTGCTTTCCAAGAAAAAAAATCATATAAGATCAAATATGGTATTTATTATAAGCAATATCCCGTCTCTATACAGGGAGCACTGCATGCTTTCCAGTGGTGCCCTGCCTGATATAACTAAATGTCCCTCCTTTGGCCACATAACCAAACATAATCTAACTAACAAAGCCTAACTATGACACCTTACCTGTTTTCTTGTTCAAATAAGAAAATGAAACATATCATCCATGAGCTAAGTAAAGAAGCGATAAGAGCATGTTTCTAACCAGAAATGACATGTCATTAGGGTCAAGGTTACAGGGAGAAGCCAGTTTTCAAAGTCCTTCTGATTGGCTGTTAGGTTTCAGGCTAATTCATTACAGAAAACCAAAAACAAGATTTACTGCCTGGTCCCTAAAATAGTGCCATCTAGTGATTAAACAGAAAGTTCAGGCAAAATAATGGTTCAAATTAAGGGTGGCTTGTGGCTACCTGCATTTTTTCTTGTTTAAACTTATAAGAAATGGTTTACATACCCAGGTAAAGACCCACTTTTTTTATTTTAGGCTAATTATATGATTTATTCATAATTCTGTGTCCTCGCTCGCACACCAATATTTTATTAAGAGTGCTTGTAAACCTTATTTGGAAGCTAACTATGAGAGGGAAACATATGTAATTCATTGCCTCAAATAGGATTATATTCAAAATGACTAGGCACTTTATCGAAAAATTGTGTTTATGAATGAAAACAAAACTCGCTTATAATACTATGCAACCTCTATGCTTTAAACCAGAAACAATTTTGTTTGCGTGGCCTTTGCTCAGAGAGACGGACAGCTGGTAGGTGGTACATTATAAAAGGTTTACCCAAGAGGCTACTGGCTCGAGTTGATTTGGGGAGAACACATGACAGATACTTTTTGCAGCTTATCGCCACTAATCAGTGCTAAACAAACGATATATTAAGTAAAAAACACCGCAGATCTGTATATTACAATCCTTTCGATAAAAAATATCTTTGATATGACGAATATGATTTTTTAGCTGATATATTATTAGTTATCGTTATTTAACTAAGGTGGAATGTGTAGTTCTCTCAAAGGATCTCCCAGGGCTCTCGCACAGGTATGATTTACCATGATTTACCAAAGGTCTCCCGGTAAGCTATGCCCAGTCGGATGGAGTTACTATATGCTACTCAGAACAAACTTTGTTCCGTTATTTTAAATGTGTAATGCAAATTGAGTTGCATGACAATAAGGGGTGATGCAAGTAGATTTGAACGTACAGTAAGAAGTTAGAACAAAGAAAAATACGCCAAATTTGGACAATTGTCGTTACGAGGTGTTGTACTGGGCCTCAGAATGCCATAAATGTTATCGGTTTTGTGTAAACTTTGCAATTCTGCTAAAATATAGTTTCTGCATGAAACGTTGTACACTGAAGTTTGAAGGAAAATTTGCACGACCATCAGTTAAGGAATTAAAGCGCATACCGAAACCGAAAGTATCCATGTCGGTAAGTAATAAAAGATATTGTTTTAATATATGACTTTTATCATATCTGAGGGTCTTTTATTATGCGCTAGAATCGGATATGTGGTGAATGCTAAGTATATGTATATGTGTGTGTGTGTGTGTGTACCTTGTACTAGGTTGTATCAAAAGGGTGTCAATATGTTCTGTGAAACATGTATAGTCCGTCCCAGTATCCGTGTCCGCTTATTTTTTAGGGATAATGTTTCATACAAGTGAAGCAGTATAAACTGTTATGGTCCAAAGGTTGCAGGAGCTATTCCGCCGATTAGCTGCGTGAAAAAAATTCCCTGCCTCGTTTGAGACAAATAATCCAAAATATGACAAAACAGGTTACAGCGTTTACAACTTTATCATCACTGGAGAACCGACCACAAACAAGCCAGGCAAACTGATGCCGTCCGTTAATTCAAAGTCTTTGTGACGTCGATGTTGTCTAACAAACACCACTAGCAACTATAGACATGGAAAGTGTACCATGGATGATTTCCAGCTGTACCGGGAAGACGCCATCCACTGTCCATCAGCATAAATAACACAAAAGAATAAAAAAGTAAAGTTCCTGGGCGGACTATGTTATCTGTATAGAATGTGTGGAGTGAAGGTATAAAACATTGGAGACCCTTGTCTGATTATTTTAAAGGTGTCCAATCACCTGCCTTTTGAAAAATAATTTATGTTATAACTGGCTTTCTATGTGTATATATTAATGCTCTAAGGGCAATTTTGGTTGTATAAAGTTCTTACAAGGCCTTCGTGAAGGATGTATGAACTTGCTTATCAACAACATGTTTGTAAACACAGCAATGTTGACAAAAGGGAAAACATGTAACCCGGTGGTATTTTGCAAATATGCGGAGGTAGAAAGGTCTTTTGTTGCAGAACGCCATTTGCAAAGCTCTGGCTCATCTGACTTGCTGTCAGATGCCCTTGTTGAATTTGTTTTGATTATTTTTGCGGGCCCCTAAATATTATAAACATGTTGATATAAACAAAACAAGCAGCCTGTGTGCGGGGATATCCACGTTTTCTTACCTATTTTTTATAAAAGCTCCAAGCTTTATAAAGGTCAGATAGGTGGTTTGGCCCCTTTAATAGTATCTATAGTAATAAATTACATTTTAAAATATATTTGATTCTAAGTCATACAGATTGGCAAATGGGACTGCAACATCTTAAGATGGAAACCTAAAATCCGACGTGAGTAATTGGTTCCGACTCGAGCCATGCATATATTTATATTCTAAGGCAGCTGTATTAACATTCATTATCTGTTTACTTTAGCAGCTGTAGAGTACAGTCAGTTGTTCAAAGCATGTCGCATAGAAAGTGTAAAGAAAACAAATAATCTTTGCCCAGGTCAGTCACATTAAAATGGCTGCTATCGGCTATGTCATTTATTTGATAAACAATAGAGAGGTATTCTACAGTATTCTAAATACTGTAGATACCCCGGACCTGAAATCCGGCATGTCCATAGATATTTGACAGCTTTATTCACAAGACTGGTTGCGTCACCTATAATCGTTTCTTCGTTTTTCGTTCATCCGTTCGTCTGTCCTGGATGAAGTTCAGTAATAACTCAGGAGTGGTTTGAAATATTTGCGTGAAAGTTTGCATGCCCATGCATCTTGGATAGCATTATCTTATTCAAGACTGTTGGTGCCATCTATGTATAATAGTTTTGGTGTAGCGTCGATCATTATATGAGTGAAACTTTCACATATCTCATTTGATTATAATTCCTCTTTGTTCTGTAACTACTAAACATGAGCACCTGAGTAGAATGTTAATAGATAAGAGTCACAAGATAAGACTTATTTAATAGGTGGTATAACCTGGACACATATTGTCATCTATGGCGTTCACGTCAGGGGATATTCCATGCCTCATAATCTATGCCCGTGTGATTAGGTTGATGCGTGTACTCTCTTGTTGAATATCCGTATTCTGGTTTTCTATGCTTTCTCAATATGCTTGCAGGAAATGTATAAAAAAAATTTATTATCACAGATATAGAAGCTTTTTAATCTTAATTTCGTGCATTTTTTTCAGGACACACTAACAAAAGGCCGCGACAGACCATGGTACTCCTGATTACAATTAAAATAATACCGAGTGTGATTTGCGTTGCCTCTATCATTTGTTGGACTTGCAAGTTTTGTGCGAGGCCACAGTAAAAAAAGGTCAGTTTAACTGTTTAACTTGCTCGTTAACAGGTCGCGTAGCGTCGGTGAGCCGAAAGTAAAATTGTGGAACAATGTATTCCTTCTGAAACCAAAAATATAAATAACTTAAAAATTTATTTAAAAAAAATATAATTATATTCAATAATTATTAACTGTAAAATTCTATAATTTGCACTCATTTTTTTTTTATTCAATTTGTGAAAATTTAATATTATAAATACATTTGATATCCAGCAGTTAATACATTGAAACCTCGAAATTACGACCAGCAAAGGGACCTTGATAAAGCAGTCGCACTTTCGAATAGGTTTAAGCAAGGTCTGATTTAAAGAGCAAGAAAGAATATTTTGAGGTGGTTGCTAAACCGAGATGGTGGATAGGCGAAAAATAAACTGTGTTTAAAAAATTATTTCAGGAAATTTGACTAAATTCGTCTTTTGTCTCTAACTTGTCTGTCATATTATCATTTCAGAATCGCTTCTTGATATATCATTAACAAAGGAGCAAGTGTGACGCTTCAGATCTATTGAGAATTTAAGGAATAAAAGTTACACATAAAAACAGTCGCTACAATGTCGCTATTCTTTCATAAAAAGTACCGTATGTCCATGAACAAACGCCCGGGCGTTTATTTTTTCAGACCCTGCTTTGACCCGGATTCTAAACAAAGCTGGTGTCTATTTAAGGCCGGTGTTTATTGAAAAAATACATGATCAGGCTCATCAGACAAAAACGCAAACCAACACGCCGAAACAATATAGTGACGGGAAAAGACATATTGCGGCAAACAATAGTTGGCCAAGCAACAAGTATGAAGTCGCTTCCCAGCAAACACATAACGTAACCATAACGTTCCTGGAATGTCCTGGTTTGGTCACGAAAAGGACGTCGCCAAATAACGTCACCAGGACGTTATGGGAACATTTTACTGTAGCTGCAAGAAATGCGCATGCGCACTAGATGACATCGCTTCAGGAGACGCCGTCATATTATCAGGATAATCTGAATAATCTACATTATACCAACTGCAGTGGAAGACATCCATCATTTCAAAGTAAGTGAACTTAAGACATAATACCCAAAGAAAACAAAGATATAATTATTTTGTGATAAAGGACAATTTAAGTAGTAATACAAAGAGTGTTTGAAACTTCAAAATACTCCCATGCCTGGTTTGATGTCTTTTGCTTGCTCTGAGGGCATAACCGGTAAATCATTAAAAAGAATGATGAAAATATGGCATTGGTGTACAAAACACTCTGTGTGAAGAAGCAGCCTGTAAAAATTAAATTGATATCATTATTTTAAGCTATTGTAAACAAAGTCCAGTTTGAACGTCACAAAAACGTCCGGAAAACGTCAGTTCTTTTACCATACCTATATATATATATATATATATATATATATATATATATATATATATATATATATATAGTTCCAGGCGCGGATCAAGGATTGTTTGCATCGAGTGGTCAATGGGTGTTATGCATTAAAATTGTCTATATAAAGATCGTTGGGTGAGAGCGGGGGGGGGGGGGGGCACGTTATATAAAACACTACGAAAGCATATTGCTGCCACCTGGTAAATGAAAATAAACTATTGATCTCGTACGTATGATATAGGCCTACTTTATATCTCGCACGAGCGACATATTATCTCGGACCGTACGTACGACATATTGCCTCGGACAAGAGCTACAGCTACCAAATAGCCTGATTTTAAGAGATATTCAATTTAAAAATTGATCTAAGAATTAGATATTTGACATAAAGCACGGTGTGCTGGGTCGTTTAAAATATTTAATGCATAGGCCTTTACAGCCATTGATACGATTGGTTGGTAGCTGAACAGGAAACATTCCATTTTATTAGTTACTTATAACTTTTATTTTGAACTAAAAAATATTATAAACTATCACCCATGGACGTGCGATTAATCTGTGACAGAAGAATACGAAATTCTAATGCAAGTCTTTTCCTTATAAATCAGGCTGAAGTGGTGATATAAAATCTACACCTCATATCGGTCTCATACGTGTAATCTGCCCTTCACGGCGTGAAGTTCAACTTATGCATGGGATCAAGCACTTCGTTTCATAATATATGAATCATGAACCTCTCTCATGGGAATACCTATATATTTTACAGCATCTCAATAAGTGACATTTAAGTTTCATATTCATTTGCAATAACATATGTATTGTCACACGTTATAAACTCATTTTGGCTGAATAAGAAAGTTGCGCGCAAATCAATCACGGGCGCACTGGTTTAATGTCTGCTGTTCATATATAGGTTTTATAACATTGTTATACATGTGTGTGAGTAAACCAAGTCCGTCTGTGTCTGTTTATACCACGTAGAACAAGACCGCGTGACATGAGGAAAGATCTTGTTCGCGCACACGCGAAAATTATATAAAAGAGAAGAAACATGAGAGAAACACCAAGAGAAGCTTGAAAAAACCTTGATTAGTGAAGTTTGGCTTGACCACCACCATGCAGGTGGTGTGAGCGCTAAGATTGTTTTTGATCGCGCCCTGCCCTAAGGCAAGCTTTTTTCCACTTGCGTATACAGGAGTAGGCAAATAGTTTTACAACGAAATATTGAGAGACAGCGTACGTAATATTTTAAGGAAACTACACTGCATTTAATGAATACTTAATTAATATACCTGCAGCCTGCGTGGTTTGTGAGAAATGTAAATGGGTCCCGTTAGAAGCCAGTTTTCATGGATTTTAAACTCTCTAATAATACATTCGTCTCTCTCTCTCTCTCTCTCTCATATATTTATATATATATATGTATATATATATATATATATATATATATATATATATATATAAACATTATACATAATAGAATCTAATCCTGTCGGAGATATAGGAACATAAATATACAACCGATTTAATTGATTTTAAAAGAAATCGACAAATGGTTGGTAGCCTATAACAGATTAATTGGCACACCAATGCATAATATATAAAAATCAGACTATTCCTAAAATTCAGGCTATATACATAAATGTGTATGTTTTATTAAAAGCGAGTTTATATTTCTAAAAGTATTCATGTCTGATGTTACTGTCAAGGACAGTTGTTTCATCACATCTGAAATAGATGAACACTGCATTGTGCATGGTCTAATTTCTAAATGTTATTTCCATATTAAATTCGCTATATGAACATAGTAACAACAAAACTGTGTCCCTTGCACATGTCGGGCTATTTTATCAGGTCAAAAAAGGAACCTCTGAAAGACATTTCACGTATTTGTAATGACATTAATAGTATCCACTGGCTGCGCCATTCAAACACAGCGCTGCATGGCAATATCTCCCAAGGCTTTCAGTAATTCATACACACACACATATTTCGTATGTATATAAATAAAAAAAAAAATAAGTAGAGAGAGCGAGAAAGAGAGAGAGAGAGGACTGTAGTAGGAAGTTTCAAATCAATGAAAAGTCGACCTATTTAAATTTTACATAATAGGCATATAAAGTATACATGAAATACAGTGTAATGTCCTAACATTTTACGATGTCTTTCAATATTTCAATATATCTCACAATTATCCATTCTCAAACACTTAAAGTCAGGCTCATAGGTAGCTGTTACCTCTTGCCCGAAACCTTTTTTCTACAAGTAGTTTCAATTTGGCAAAGGCAATATTTTTTAGCTCGGCTGACTATAATTCATCTGAGCTAAACACGTGGTCCATTGTCCGTCGGTCCGTTTGACTGGCACGTTTTGAATCCAAAATTTGGCATACGGTATACTGTTAGATGTCCCCAAGATCTGCAAACCGAAAACTGGTTCACTGCGACTTTGTTACTTTCAGATATTAAGGAAAAACCTCAATTTTCCATTTAAAACCTATTACCACACTTTGGGAATGCCTAATATCAAAACCACTCATCTGTTATTCATATTTACTCATTTTCTTCATATTAACCATAAATATTCCCGTATATAGTTTGAAACTGTTTCCATGCATATGTTTGAACATGCTTCAGTTTGAACATTAGGAAACATATGGTCAGATCACAAAATATTCTTTGCAACAATATCATATCAACCATCCACGGCCTATATTACCTGTTCCTCTCAGACATTATCTTCATTTGATATAAATTTAGATTTTTAACTTCAAGGTCAACTTCAGCTGAGCACAGAGACCCATGGGTCCCTTGTTTTCTTATAAACATTATGACAGGCTCACTATTATAACATCATACGCTGCTATCATACCTATCTAAAACTAAAAGTTTTGTATATCACGTGCTGACATCGATTTGATATATTTCACTTCCTTGAAAAAATTATAATTTTGTGTGTGTGTGTGTGTGTTCGTTTCAACTGTGTTTCAGCGGTTTGCAAGAAGGTGGAGCTGTTGTAAAGTTAGGATGAGAGCATGCCTTATTTAAACAGATATATATAGGTCTACATGGCTTATATGTCATTATCAGCTGGCCTTTTCTTTGTAATCTGTGAATGAGATCCGTAAGATTACTTATATATGTCGTACGTAGGAGACAATATGCATGTCGTACGTAGGAGATAAATCATTTTTTTACCAGGTGGCAGCAATACCATTCCGTTAAACACAAGTGAGTACCATTTATGAATATTTTACACATGGTGCATGGCTGTAGTTTCTTTCAGATCCAAACTTCGCTGTCGTGCATGGTACTTAATCCTCAGTACATAATGCTGTGGAGGTGGTCCACTCTTCCTGGGTAGATTGCGGATATGATGTGAGTCAGTTCATCAATTCCGTGTTCAATATCCAGTTTATCTTATAAACAACTTATAAACAATATGACAACTGGTCATCTAAAGTCATTACAGGTCATCGGATTAATACTGCATTTTTCAAGGTTCTTAATTCGCTTCACGGATAAAAAAAAGATCATTCCATAAAGCGGAAAGGATGCAATCCCTGATAAACATATGTGGAAGACTTGAAGTGGGACTAGTTTTATTTACAGGGGAGAACCGGTAATGTATTGGCCTAGTATATGTACTAGAGGTTGCGCTCTCCATTAATTTAAAATTGAGCTCGAAAGTTAACACCTTTGAATAGGAAATTTGATACTAATGCTTTCTTGTCCATTATATCATACAGTATAATATAAATCGTTGTGAAATGTATACTGTTGCAGAAACATGATATGGCCCTACCGCACAGCAAGCTGCATGAGATAACAAGTATATCGACACCTCTGATGAAAGTGAGCCGCAATCATAAGGAACGGACATTGCAATGAGTTGTATCTGCATTCTGAAGAAGACGGAGATGGTAAGTGTTATAATTTCATGGAATAATCTGTTGTTAAGTTTTGAGTGTTCTATATATTTTCGAATCAAATGAGATTCTTGCGGTCATTTATAAAAAGTATAACACATTGGTAATAGGGATTCGATTATGCTTTATAATTTTCGCACATAAAATGCTATTGAGCTGAAGTTGTATGTATTTCCATATTGTATATCATAATTGACAGCAGGGCCAATATTCCGCTGTCATGCATCTCATCTGTGGCCACGCCTGGGAATGCCTTTTATTCTTTAATTAACGGGAACCAAATGCCGGGTTTGATAGGGGGGGGGGGGGGGGAGTCAACTTCATTTCCTTTTTTTTCACCTAAATCTTGAGAAAGTGACACAATATATCTCCAGGTATCGTCACAGCGCCTTCTATTTTATCAGAAACTACATATCCACATAAGAATGGACAAAACGTATAAATAATGAATTATTTTTTTCAGATGAGAGTTGAGATATATAGGTCGATGAGAATTTAAAGGCTATACACCAGCACATCTTTCGGTCACTCTGTTCCTGTCAAAGTTACATCCATTTTCCTAGCCAAGCTGACTTCGCCTTTCATGTTCAAGCCCTGGTACTTCCGTCTACGAAAGCAGGTAAATCTGTTATGACATTTCTGAGTTTAAATTTATTTGTGATTGTTTATACATTATAAAATATTAAGCATCTTTCAGCTCATCTGTATAAGCTATTACCACCGCTTCTAATGTCCATTTGTGAGCACCTTTTCTCAGAAATGACTGATGAATGTTATTTAAATTTTGTGCACATGCATGTTCAGTCGGGCAGGGATTAGCACATCCCACTTTTGGTGGTTACACATAAAACTATTTATTTTACACGGACTGTACAAATAGGTATTATAACTAATAACTAGACACTGTTAATAGCTGAGGTTATGGCGTCGGGTAATGTGTAGGGGTGAACTCTAATATCCACGCCTGGAATCGAACTCTGGTCACCAGCGGAAAGAGCTGAGTGATTTATCCCATGACTGTTCAGGCCCTGTATTTTGTTTATTTTAAAAAATCTTGGTTTAATAATGAATTACAGCACAGATTTGTGGCATTCTGTGCCACTGGTGTCCAGATATTCACTAAATTATATCTTATGTTTATCTTGGTTAAAGAGTTTCACATGACCAAAACACGTGCATGCATGGCAACTTACTTTCGTATAGTTATAAGCGATATTATTCTGTTTCAGCAGTTTTTATTGTACTATGTACAGACTTTGAATAAGTTTTTATATTTGATGTTACGATCGGGCACGGTATTTGTTTCATTGGTGAGCATGCATGGTCACTTGTGTTCTTTGTTGAAGCTAATAATTCATGTTGTGTTCATGTGTGTCGGTTACAGCTATCATATGGCATGTGGGAGACATCACAAGCTAAGGCAAAGTGAGGGGCTGCTGGGAGATCACAGTCATGCCAACAATACACCATTTAGCGACTCTCAGGGGCACACCACGAGAAAACGACGAAAGTAAGTTTTTTAAGGTTTATGTTATAAATAACACTTCTTGTCAATTCAAGCAAATGATATCTATAAAACTGAATTGAATTGAAGGGTCGGCTTCGAGATAATTATGCAAACAAATTCCTGTTCTTACCTTGTGTCCTAAGACTTTTTACATTGCCTTTTCGTTTTCCTAATCTATCAGTTAATCATATCAGAGTAAGTATTGACTTAACTTTTCTTTACCCTACGTTTCATTTATACAATAAGAAGTATCCTTATAATATTTAAGAATATGTCCTTTATAAGGTTGAATTTTATTACTTAAGTTTAACTGATACAATCTGTCAGCATTGTAACTTTTCCACAATCTTACCTGAGTACATGACTTGTTCATACAATATTTGCAGTATGTTTTCTATTGGCAGGAGGCCTATAAAGCATTGCATAAAACATTCAAGAAACTTAAGTATCTGTTTTATACCCATTAAGGAATCCCAGGCCAAGAATGCTCCAGCCGTAATACGGAACAGAGAACAGCTGCAATATACGGAACAGCGCACAACCATCAAAACCGGGGTTCGAGCCACCAAGGACAATATTAAAGCCCGCATAGCACAACATCTGCCACAGAAACTTCAATAAACCAACTTAAATAAAACACGTAGTTCTCCAAATGAATGTTTGCATGAAAAGGTATTGGAAAGGTTGTGTGAAGGTTCCTGGAATGTCATTTCATGACGTTATAGCATGACGTTCAGGGGACGTCTACAAAACTCCACACATTCACGTCAGCAGGACGTTCGGGTCGAACGTCCCCATGACATACATGTAACGTCACCCTAACGTCCCCGAAACGTTATTTTGTTTGCTGGGTTACCACTTAAATCGAATCACGCCTGAGTCATTTAAAACACATTTAGAAAAACTATAAGTATTACCAGCAACCAATGTATTCTGAAAAATTTATTTAGATTTTGCTTAAAAGTACGGTGGCTAGTATAGGACACCCAGAATTGTTTGTTTATCTCGTGGCCACGCGATAATTATCTCATTCTCACGCGATGGTATCTCGTGGCGACGCGATAATTATCTCATTCCCACGCGATAATATCCCGTGGCCACGCGATAATTATCTCGTTCCCACGCGAAAGTATCTTGTTTCCACGCGATAATTATCGCGTGGCCACGCGTTAGTATACCATGCTTGCTAAAGTCTCATTTGGACAAGATTGTCTGTGGTCTGTTGTCTTTTGTTTGTCAGACCGTTAATGCAATTTAAATTGTTTGTATGTTTTTTAATGTATATGTGTTTACGCCCAATGCTTTAAGGTATTTTTTCAGCGACTTTCATTGCGTTGGTTCAATATTTCATTGCATTGTTTCAACTAACCCATTTTTATGTGTTCAGGGAAACTTTATTGAGTTTGTTTAGGGTTACGGATATGGAAGAAAAACTGAAGCACTGGTTTATATTTTGTCTTTCAGGAAAAAATTTTACTTAGTTAGGGTAAAATAATCTTGGGTATACCGACCAGGGGAAACAACATGTCGGTTTGTGTTATGTCTCAAGGAAAAAACTTACAACAAAAGGTGTCAGCAATGACAGGACCCACTTATTTAAAAAGATTGTGGGTGTATTTTTTAAGCCAAACTTTCCATCCCGATCCTTCGATCTTCCAGATTTTGCTCACCTGCCAAAATTTGAAGAAACTTAAGTATTTTTGGATCACCAGTTCACAGGTCAAGATCACAGGGACCATCTGTCCACATATTAGTTTCCAGATGGTAACTACCGTTTGGATTGAAATATCGGTTTCAAACCAGGCCCAGCGCAAAAGTAAGAACTCTATTGATTCTAGGGTCATGAGATCAAAGGTCAAGGTCACAGGACCCACTTCTTTTAAAAGATTATGGATGCATTTTAAGCCAAACTTTTCATCTTTAACCTCCCGTCTTCGATGTGGTGCACCTGTCAATAGGGAAAGGTTTCTTTTGATTTTTTGGTCACTAAGTCAATGGGCAAGGTCATAGGGCCCTTCTATTTACAAAATAGTTTATTGATGATAACTCCAGCTTGGGTAGACAGCATGGCTACAAAATGATCACAGGACCCATATTTTGAAATAAAAAAACTCATAAACCAACCCTTAAAGACCAATTCAGCCGAGCGTCAAGACCCATGGGTCCCTAGTTCATTAAATATCCCATTTTTTCAGCAACGTGTTTATTAGTCTCATAAATATTCTGGGCATACTTCAGTCAATCCATTGTTCTTTGTTTCACTTCTTGACATCTACCTGTATAAAAAATATTTTTTTTAAGTAAGCAAAATTATAGATTTAAAAAAAGATTATTATATCATATTCTTTGACACCCAATTTCACAAGCCTTGAGCCTAATATTATTGTTTGGTCCCTCCTTTTCTTGTAAATCCAACAGGCTATTTCTGACCAATATTTATCCTTGGCTAATAGGACATTCCCAAAACAAATGTGTCAATGATTCTCTACCTTCTTCACAGAAGTTGTCTCCATATCTTTGACACCAATTTTAAATAAATATTGTGTTAAATATTCGATTTATTTAGTTAAACTGAAACATGGAGAATATAGTTGGGAAAATGTTCATATATATCTGCTATCTTTATTTATATGCAAAAAACATTTGTTTACACTCTCAAGAAATAGCCTCGAATAATCCTTTGTATTCGAGAATATTTGCTTTTTTAACCCTGAGGAAAATTCTTCATAAATCACTTTATATAATGTTCTCACATTAATAAGTCTGTTAAGCAATAAATTCCTGCATCTGTTCGGTGTTTATAAAATAATGGTTTGTTATCCACCGGAACGTGTGAGTTCAACCAAATGTTCCTATTGCCAATTTCTGTTACTCCTTTGGCTTGGTCTTTTGTGTTCTTTCCAGAACGTGTTTGTGTTTATATAACTGTACCAGAAGACTTCTTCGCATAATATTCAACCAACCGGCTGACACGACCTGTTATACCCCACTCTGCAGATTGAAACACAGTTTGTAATTTGAAATAAGTTGGAAATAGATTCCATATTAAGTGTCTGTAGGCGTATAGCAACAAAATTTGTCAAATGGTAGAATTACCGGTGAGTCACCAGAGAATTACAGAAATATTCTTTTTTCTTTATCGTACATTTCACAAAAGACAGGATAAAACAAAGAGTATGACAGTATCAATATTTACTGCACGGTAATTTTGTCGTTTCAAGTATATTTACGCTACTTTAACAAGTGTACCCACCATGGGACATTTTCATTCTGGTACGCCATGCAAATGTTAACTCTGTCATAATAGGACCGGGCTTGTATATTGGGCTTGAGGAGGATTATCAAGTTCAAGTTTATTATCAGTTGATTGTGCGTAAACCGGCACCATGCCACATTGCTTATAATCGACCTACAATGCTCATTCGATATTGCTCATCAACCTACAGATTTGGTGAAAACATTAAATATATATATATATATATATATATATATATATATATATATATATATATATATATGAATCCCGATACTTCGGAACCCACATTTCGAAAACCTAAGGGGAACAACAAGAGGTGCGTTTATATCGCGTTTGATACTGAAATCATACAGCCTATTTGCACAATTATTTAGAAACAACAGGTAGATAATTTTTTTTTAGATATTTTATCTAGACATTGTCATTTTAAATGGAGATGAAAGATTGCATGATAGGATTTCCTGCAAATTGTTAGCATTATTTTCCATTGAATTAAAAGTTTAAATAGAAACCATTACAGTTTTTACTCCTTCCATGCTTTATTATTTAAATGTTCCAAACTTGGACCTTTCCGACCTGTCAATCATGCGTAACCAATTGGCCAATCAGATTACGACATTTATGACATAATCGCCACGTGTAGTGTCCGCCATATTGTCCCACAAACCAACCTCGTGTGTGGGACCGTGCGCACGTGGATATGACAGTACGTACCTTGTTTTGTGCGGCTTTTGCTTCCACGAACTATGGTTCTTTGAAGTTCATGGGGAAAGTGCAACGGTGACCAGAGATACTCTGAAAGGTTAGGGAGGGGCCAGGCTTATTTTAATCCCGAAGACTGAACTGGCGAAATGTTTCCAAAATTCCGGTGGACCAAGGCGTGCGGGAGGCCGCACAGTGCACAGCCAGCTCAACGTCACCAGTATATATAAGCACAAATGCAGAAGTGCCAGAACGCTTTATCTTCAACGGTGAGTGTCTTTAGCAATCACACTTTATCCTCGTGTTTCTGTCAGGAGAGTTTCTCATTTGTTCACTTACTGACAACCGATTACTTACCACATATAGCCGGTCATTCAAGCGTAAGTTTGAACCGGACGGGTGGGGTTTGTGTGTTTGTGTGCGGGGGGGGGGGGTCTGGTCTGAGAAGTGGCCTGTATCCGAACGTTATCGTTACTGTCTCCGGGTACCCCGTTTAATAAGACCCATCGCCCATGTGGAAAAACTCATGATATCAAACAACCACAAGACACTGGGTACATTCAGCCCACTCAGCAGCTCAGTGGAACACGCGCTTGCAACAGTGTTGACTGTGGACCCAGTTTGGCTCTGCACGTATTACAGAGTAACAACCTGACAACTGCATCGGACTTTTGTTTATATTGTAGCAGTAAGAATTCAGCCCTTGACTTGGCCTTGCCATTGTGAATTTGCGATGCATTGAACTTGGAAGGATTTTATTCTCTTATGTGGGAACAGTAATGTACAACACGTTTATGATTATTAATTTATGAATATTACGTCATTTTTTTTATCTAATTTTGTTTTCTGATTTATACATTTTTTTTATTAATAGTACTCCATTCATGTATAATGATGTGTGTAATAAATAAATAAATTAGTGTAGGGAAAATTGTATGTGGGATGTTAATGTAGGTGATATTATTTTATTTTTTTAAAGTTAATGTTCTGTTAAATCAGAAAAGGAAACCCTATGAACTTAAATCCCAAAACCAATATACATATTTCAGTATCACTTTCACACAACTGGGAAGACTATAAATGTTGAGGTTTATTCAGTGTCTTAGAACTGTGATTTAAAAAAATAAAGTTATAGTTAACAATTAATTGTGATAATGAACAATTTGGTCACTATTTGACCACTGCTTTATTAGGTAGACATGAATAACAACAGTCAATAACAACACCAAGTGAACTTTGTTGCATGATTATACCCATGCCATGGCAAACCACATGTGAACTGTTGGTGACAAAATGATTGTGGTGATAAATGAACTAGCAATAGTAGCATTAAATCAATTTGATTCATGCTGCCAACTGCAAGTCATGTCAGTGATGTCGCTGGTTCATTAATGGTTTGACTGTGTGAGGCAAAGTACTGATTTAAAATGATTTTCGCATAGAAAATGGGGGTACTGAATATTTGAATGTTAAATATTGTGTAGTAATATTTGTAATAAAAATATAAATATATATAATAGAAAAATAATATATGTACAGTGCCCATTCTACACTCTGCAGACATGGTCTGGGGGCAAGTGGACGTGTACCACAATATTTAGAGTTGAATAGTGCTATGTTGTAATACCCCCCCCCCCCCCCCCAAAGTCATCATAGTACTAGTAGAATTACATATTGACAAATGTAGGCCTATATGATCTACAATTATGAGACTTGGCTAAACTTGATGTCATGTTATTAGAATTTTCAACCAGTTAAATCCTGTAGTTGACCCTTTCTCCATACGGTTTTCCTCTATATATAGTTTAGCTATGGAAATATATATTTTTTTCCCTTGTTTTACAGACTGCTTCATTTGCCAGTATATCTGCACTTAAACAACAGAGAATGGTTACAGCAAATGGGTTCTGAACTCTCCAAAACGTAAAGGACCGCACCGAGTCCACAATATATCTGCACCACAGACTTAATTGATTGTCATATTTTTGACAAGATAGGGACATTTAATTTCTACAAGGGGAAAGTTAGATGCTGCAGGGGAGTCTGAATGTCTAGAGAATCTCCATAGTTAGGATACATGCTGGTCTCTAATTTAAAATTCCAGATTGTCACAAACTTGAAAATACACCCCAGATTCAAAAGTTTATTGAAGAGAAAGACTTACAACAAACACAGTAACTTATTCTGAAACAGCAGTTAATACACAGAGAAACAAACACAGTAACTTATTCTGAAACAGCAGTTAATACACAGAGAAAAACAAGACTCACAATTTTTATTCTCCTTTCATAAGTCTGTGTACGCCAATACACTTATACATCAACATTTATATGACGTTGTATCACTGTTGTTTTCAAAATAAAATTATCACATGTTTGGTCTTGAGTATTATTTAAATATCATTAGAAATTAGCATTTATGTTGCAGATCTTCTGGCTGTATGTCACAGTAATCCTCGTTTGAATGCTAGGTACTGTGACAGGAGAGGCATGGGGCAAGTTCAGATTCCTACATCCTTTCCTTTCTGAATTTGGTTTTGCTTGTTGCAGCTGCATGTATTGTCTACAACCAGATATTTCAGTTTTATAACAATAAAATTGAAGGACTAGCATCATGCATGGTAATACATATGGTTATATCTGATTTTTACATTACATATTTTCATCATCATAATGATAGAATGAATTTCTGGTAAATACCATACAGTTAATTAAAAGCAAGGAAAATGAAATGAATATGCACTGGCATCAACTATGTCAACCTAGTTTCTGTGAGCAAAAAAATGTTTACCCATTACTCGGTAATCAAGCAATATAGTACATGTATTTGTGTTTAGGATGTGTGCGCGTCACGGCATATTATATAAAAACATCTGATATAGCCATTAGAGGTTATCAGTCCAGTCACTAATAAGGAAATAAAATTTAAGACCAGTTTTTTTTCTCTCTATTATTTGTCACAGTAATATATCAGCAAGTGATGGGGATATCATATGAATATACAGAATATTTGCAAACATGCATCAGTTTTTTTTTTTTTGTTTTTTTTTTTTTACAAACTTTATTAGTGTAAGAGTGGGGCGATAAGTTAAAGATAATTTATACTTACTCATAGTGGTGTCCATTTTGCAGACCACTGGTTTTCTTTTCCTGGACTCTGTTGATCCGGCTACCACAAGAATGTTTATCAGTAAGGGCACATTACACTTCTGAGGTGTGCTCGTGCTGCTGAGCTCAGCAGGAATGCTAATGAATTTCAACCCGTGGAAGGATTTAAATAGGCCCAAAGAATGGGAGCAGTGCCCATATGATCTAAAAGGATACAAATATTTATATTGAGAGAAAATGTATACATTTCCTATGGATACAAACTCGGCCCTTTTGATGATAAAAGGACCTTTATTTTTATTAGTGTTATAAATAATGTGTAACATAGTCAGTCCATAATATAGATTTAATCTAGAGTTAAAATTCACGTTAGTAGCTATAGAGCAGGAAAAAAATCGTTTAATTAATAATTACATGCCCATCTTATTTTATAATACGGTTTTAAGGCAAAATCAGCACATTAGACCCATACATTTTTCGTTTAACGGGCAATGTTTTGATGTTGGGCCGCAAGTCACCTGGCATCACTTTGTTTACCAACAACCGTGAGGTCTGTCATATTACCGGTATGGGTTCCTATGCCGAACTATAAGTATTACTCACCGTCATCATATACAAATGAATATTATATTTGAAAGAAAATGTAAATAAAGTAAGTATATCTTGCCCTTTTCTACAGGTGATATATGACTCAGCTAATATGTCGTCCTCTAGCTCGAACTAAAGATTCAAGCGTCCAAGAATTCCGTTCAGAGCGCGATGTAGTCCGCCACGTACGGACTCCATTTATCTGTGATACGGAGTCCGACCGTCTGGCGGTGAGAGTTCACCCTGCCGTTCATTGAAGGACCTGTGACATGAATTACCACTGCTTGTTTTGCGATAGAGAAACAATCTTGTATTTATATATAGAAATAAACTTTTTATGTATCAAATTAAATCGATATATCACCTTTATGTGCGCCTGTAAATGTTTTTTTATCCTTTGAACTGCCGGGGTTCAGATGTTGCATGCCAACTGGACACCGCCGGAAAAGGAATCCCATGCAAATTAGGTGGGCAATCTATGCAAAAGAGGAATGCCAATGCCGTGCACTAGGATAGACCATATTTTCATAAGCATCCTTCCCATCATACATCAATGTTGTCAATGATGCTAAATTCCTATTGGTTGTTCCAACCGGAAAGCGCCATCGGCCAGACGGAGACGATGCAATATCTGACTTCATCCAGAGTAAGTGCCAATACTTTATTAATGCTGATCATCCAGCAAAAGTTTTGGTCCCAACGGAGTCTAAGCATCTGTAACAATTATAATATGTGGGGTTTGTTTGGTGTCCTCACGCTTCACAAGGCATACGTGTCTGAGGGTCTGTACGGATCCGTACAAACTTAGATAGTATAGACTGTCCCCGCCAGAGGCTGCAGCGCTTGTATTGTTTACTATATATGTCAGCGCTGCAAGACTGCAGCAAAGCGCGATGCAACACGGGGCTGTCACGCAGACGCCATCGCTCCTGATGTTTTTCACATTTTTATATCATCTGATCATGCACGTATCTCTGATTTTCTCTTTTAAGTGTTCTTTGACAAGATGACTTGTCCTGGCAAAACTAATATGATATGTTCTCAGGGATTTGTATGTGCGAGCGAGCCGCGGTGATGCCGCAATGCCATGTTCTCGTGTACCAAGAACATGTGCCCGCTTGGACAAATGTGGGACTTAGCAACCGTCGTTAAGGGGGGCGGGGCTTAGGGCCAGCAATCGGAAAGGTCCATTCGTATGAGACAAATAATCCAAAATATTTCAAAACTATCATACTGAATAATCAATATAATAAAGGTCCCATAATAAAGGATTTTTGTACGTCTGTATCTAAGGGGCTTTATTATACTCTTGCATTGTCCAATGATTAGGGGCTTAATCTAGTAACAAGTAAGACTGTCATAAAGAATAATTAACTTACTTAGGGTCCAAGAATTAAGGGCTTTTGTGTATCTGCATGTATCTAAGGGGCTTAATCTATAACATTATAAATAATTAACATACTAAGGATTCCATATAAAGGACTTTTGTGTGTCTGTATCTAAGGGGCTTTATTATACTCTGGCATTGTCCAATGATTAGGGGCTTAATCTTGTAACAAGTAAGACTGCCATACTTAATCATAAACATACTTAGGATCCAACAAAATAAAGGCTTTTGTGTGTCTGCATGTATCTAAGAGGCTTAATTATACCACGGTATTGTTTTATAATAAGGGGCTTTATCTTATAACAAGTAAGACCGTCATACTGAATAATCAACATAAATAAGGTCAAAGGATTAAGGGCTTTTGTTCGTCTGTATCTAGGGGGTTTTATTATACTCTGACATTGTCCAGTGATTAGGGGCTTAATCTAATAACAAGTAAAACTATCATACTGAATAATCAACAACTTAGGTCCAAGAAATAAGGGACTTTGTTCGTCTGTATCTAGGGGGCTTTATTATACTCTGACATTGTCCAGTGATTAGGGGCTTAATCTAAAAATAAGTTAGACGGCCTTACTGAATAATCAACATACTAAGGATTCCATAATAAAGGACTTTTATGTGTCTGTATCTAAGGGGCTTTATTATACTCTGGGATTTTCCAATATTTAGGGGCTTAATCAAGTAACAAGTAAAACTATCATACTGAATAATCAACATATTTAGGGTCCAAGAATTAAGGGCTTTTGTGTGTCTGCATGTATCTAAGGGGCTCCATTATACCATGGTATTGTCTTATAATAAGGGGCTTTATCTTATAACAAGTAAGACCGACATACTGAATTATCAACATAAATAGGGTCCAAGAATTGAGGGCTTTTGTGAGTCTGCATGTACATAAGAGGCTTTATTATATCCTGGCTTTGTTTAATAATTACGGGCTTAATCTGATAACTAGTAAAACTATAATGCTGAATAATCAAAATACTAAGTGTCCAAGTATGAAGGTCTTCTGTGCGTCTGTATCTAAAGGGCTTTATAATACCCTGGCACTGTCAAATAATTAGGGGCTTAATCTAATATCAAGTAAGACAATCACACTGAATAATAAACATTTTAAACATGCCAATAATAAAGGGCTTTTGTGTGTTTGCATGTTTCTAATGGACTTTTATATATCATGGTAATGTCTAATAATTAGGGGCTTAATCTAATAACAAGTAAAACTATCATACTGAATAATCAACATACTAAGGGTCCCATAATTAAGGGTCTTTGTTGTCTGTATCTAAGGGGCTTTATTATACTCTGACATTGTCCAGTGTTTAGGGGCTTAATCTGATAACAAGTAAAACTATCATACTGAATAATCAACATACTTAGTCCAAGAAATAAGGGCTTTTGTTTGTCTGTATCTAGGGGGCTTTATAATACTCTGACATTGTTCAGTGATTAGGGGCTTAATCTAATAACAAGTAAAACTATCATACTGAATAATAAACATACTTAGGGTCCAAGAATTAAAGGCTTTTGTGTGTCTGCATGTATCTAAGGAGCTTAATCATACCATGGTGTTGTCTTATAATAAGGGGCTTAATTTTAGTAACAAGTAAGACTGCCATACGGAATAATACACAAACTTAGGGTACAAGAATTAAGGGCTTTTGTGTGTCTGCATGTATCTAAGGGGCTTAATTATACCATTGTATTGTCTTATAATAAGGGGCTTAATCTGATAACTAGTAAAACTATCATCCTGAATAATCAAAATACTAAGTGTCCAAGTATAAAGGTCTTCTGTGCGTCTGTATCTAAAGGTCTTTATTATACCCTGGCACTGTCAAATAATTAGGGGCTTATTCTAATATCAGGTAAGACAATCACACTGAATAATAAACATTATAAACGTGCCAATAATATAGGGCTTTTGTGTGTTTGCATGTATTTAAGGGGCTTTTATATCTTGGTATTGCCTAAAAATTAGGGGCTTTATGTAATAACAAGTAAACTATCATACTGAATAATCAACATATTAATGGTCTCATAATAAAGGGCCTTTGTTCGTCTGTATCTAGGAGGCTTTATTATACTCTGACATTGTCCAGTGATTAGGAATTTGAAAGAATTCTCTGCGGCAGCTGTGGAGAAAACAAGGGAAGAACCTAGTCTAAACCATAGTTTCCCTCAACTGTGCTCTTTCATGATTTATAAATTATACATGTACATGTACTGACACATTTATTGTATACAATACTACATGCTTCATTAACTGATAATGCCAAAGTGAGAAATAAAAGAAAAGACTTCAGGTTGGGGTATTATTTTTTCCAAATGTCCCAAATGTAGGTACTGATGGTAAATTTGCTCCTCAGAGTTATGCTGGGGCAGGCTGAGGATAGACTGGTACCCTGCTTTATTCCACCTAACCAAATCTATGATTGGCTTAGAGCAGAAGGGCCATCATGGAGCTCGGTACAAAAAGACATTGTCACATACTTAGTAGAGTGACCAACGATTGGAATTTGGCAAAGCTCAGAAGCTGCCATATTGGGACCTTATATGTCAAGCAGGGTCATATGGACCAAGCATAGTCACATGACATAGAACTGTGTTACTGATTTACACATCGCTTTATGGCTAGTGTAAAAAAGTCAGGTCATAAAATTTATGATTAAATTATCCATGTGTTTAAGTTCCCAAAAAAGCCCCCAAGCACTGAAGATGTGCATCCAAAATACATGTGTTTTAGTACCGAAAAAAGCCCCCGAGTTATGTAGATGTGTTTAAGTAGCCAAAAAAAACCCAAGTACTGAAGGCGTGTCATGTTAAAATTAATAAAGAACTGAAGATGTGTTTGTGTAAAAAAAAGCCCCTAAGTACTGAAGATGTTTTTATGTCCAAAATAAAAAGCCCCCAAGTTCTGAAGATGTGTTTATGTAAAAAAAGCCCCCAAGAACTGAAGATATGTTTTTGTAAAAAAGAAAGCCCCTAAGTACTGAAGATGTATTTATGTCAAAAATAAAAAGCCCCCAAGTACTGAAGATGTGTTTATGTCCAAAATAAAAAGCCCCCAAGTTCTGAAGATGTGATTATGTAAAAAAAGCCCCCAAGAACTGAAGATATGTTTTTGTAAAAAAGAAAGCCCCTAAGTACTGAAGATGTATTTATGTCAAAAATAAAAAAAACCCAAGTACTGAAGATGTGTTTATGTCCAAAATAAAAAGCCCCCAAGTTCTGAAGATGTGATTATGTAAAAAAAGCCCCCAAGAACTGAAGATATGTTTTTGTAAAAAAGAAAGCCCCTAAGTACTGAAGATGTTTTTATGTCCAAAATAAAAAGCCCCCAAGTTCTGAAGATGTGATTATGTAAAAAAAGCCCCCAAGAACTGAAGATATGTTTTTGTAAAAAAGAAAGCCCCTAAGTACTGAAGATGTATTTATGTCAAAAATAAAAAGCCCCCAAGTACTGAAGATGTGTTTATGTCCAAAATAAAAAGCCCCCAAGTTCTGAAGATGTGATTATGTAAAAAAAGCCCCCAAGAACTGAAGATATGTTTTTGTAAAAAAGAAAGCCCCTAAGTACTGAAGATGTATTTATGTCAAAAATAAAAAAAACCCAAGTACTGAAGATGTGTTTATGTAAAAAAAAGCTCCTAAATACTGAAGATGTATTTATGTTCTAATATAACAAACCCCAAGGACTGAAGATGTGTTTATGTCCATAAAAAAAGCACTCAAGTACTGAAGATGTGTTAGTCCAAAAAAAAGCTCCCAAGCACTGAAGATGTGTTTGTCCAAAAAAAATAGCCCCCAAGTACTGAAGATGTGTTTATGTCCAAAAACAAAAGCCCCCAAGTACTGAAGATGTGTTTATGTAAAAAAAAAGCCCCCAAGCACTGAAGATGTGTTTTTGTAAAAAAAAGCCCCTAAGTACTGAAGATGTATTTATGTCCAAAGTAAAAAGCCCCAAAGTACTGAAGATGTGTTTTTGTCCATAAACAAAAGCACTCAGGAACTGAAGATGTGTCTGTCCAAAAAAAAAAAGCCCCCAAGTACTGAAAATGTGTTCGCGTACCAAAAAGAGCCCCTAAGGATAGGAGATGAGTTTGGCAACTAATAACCATAAGAAACACCAGGGGGCATAACTGTACAATGTGGAATTGCAAAAATATGGACAACGGACAAAATAGTGAAGTCCGTTCCTTAGGGGGTAATTTAAGATAGGTGTTCAAAAGACAGGAAAACCCCTCAAGTATCGTTTGAACACACTTCTGAAAATTCTTAGGGGCTTAAGCCCCTAAGTCAGAATTAACCCCTAGGTTACAGATGGACAAATCATTTAGCCCCTAAGGCATGCACATATGCCCGTCTGTCCGTCTGTCTGTCCGTTAACCAGGCACAAATCGTAACCGCTAGAACTGGAATCTTCTTACTTGACATCCTTGGAGGTCCATGAAAAATCTCCTTGGAAACCAGAAATTAGGTCTCTGTTACCCATATCCTTCGAGCTATGGGGCCCCAAAGTACCCCCCAGAAAAGTCCAAAATTTCATACAAAAACTTCAATATCTCATTAACTACTTGACTGATGGTCATGATTTTTTGGCATACATATTGATCATGAGAGGTTCCATCAGTTCCTGAAGACTGGTGGCGCCACCTGTATTTTTTTATTTTTTACGAATTTTTTTCTCTATTTTTGAGACCTTTAAAAATGTGAACATCTGTTAACAAGGCACAAATCGTAATGACTGGACTTAGAATCTTCATTCTTGACACACTGAGAGACCTATGAAAAGTCTCCATGGAAACCAGAAATTAGGTCTCTGTTACCCATATCCTTCCAGCTATGGGGCCCCAAACTACCCCCGAGAAAAGCAAAAATTTCAAACAAAAACTTCAATATCTCATTAAATACTTGACTGATGGTCATGATTTTTGTCATACATATTGATCATGAGATGTTCCATCACTTCCTGCAGACTGGTGGCGCCACCTGTATCGTTCAATTTTTTACGAATTTTTTTCTCTATTTTTGAGACCTTTCAAAATGTAAACATCTGTTAACAAGGCACGAATCGTAAAGACTGGACCTAGAATCTTCATTCTTGACACACTGAGAGACCTATAAAAAGTCTCAATGGAAACCAGAAATTAGGTCTCTGTTACCCATATTCTTTGAGCTATGGAGCCCCAAAGTACCCCCAAGAAAAGTAAAAAATTTCATACAAAAACTTCAATATCTCATTAACTACTTGACTGATGGTCATGATTTGTGGCATAACTATTGATCATGAGATGTGTCATTACTTCCTGCAGACTGGTGGTGCCACCTTTATTGTTCGATTTTTTACGATTTTTTCCTCTATTTTTGAGACCTTTAAGGATGCTGTCATCTGTTAGCATGGCACAAATCGTAACGACTGGACCTAGAATCTTCATTCTTGACACACTGAGAGGTCCCTGAAAAATATCCTTGGAAACCAGAAATTAGGTCTCTGTTAACCATATCCTTTGAGCTATGGGGCCCCAAAGTACCCCCCCCCCCCAGAGTAGTCAAAAATTTCATACAAAAACTTCAATATCTCAATAACAACATCACTGATGGTCATGATTTTTGGCATACATATTGATGAGATGCTCATCAGTTCCTGCAGACTGGTGGCGCCACCTATGTTATCTATCAAGAGGGTACAAATTGCAACAACTGGACCTAGAAACTTCATTCTTGTCATGCAAGGAGGCCCATGAAGAGTGCCTGTGGAAACTTGAAATTAGGTCTCTGTTACCCATATCCTTCAAGCTATAGGACTCTGAAGTATCCCTCAGAATAATGGACAATTTGATACAAAAGCTGAAGTATCTGAACAACTAATACGGAGATCATCATGATTCTTTGCATGGATATTGACCATTAAGTGTTTTTAGCTCAGCTGACTGTAAGTCATCTGAAGTATCCCTCAGAATAATGGACAATTTGATACAAAAGCTCAAGTATCTAAACAACTATTGCAGTGATCACCATGATTCTTTGCATGGATATTGATCATGGAATGTGTCATCAGTTTCTGCAGTATGGTGGCGCCACCTGTATTTTTTTTATTTTTACGAATTTTTTTCTCTATTTTTGAGATCTCATAAGATGCGGTCATCTGTTAACATGGCACAAATCGTAACAACTGGACCTAGAATCTTCTCTCTTGACATGCTGAGAGGCCCATGAAAAGTTTCCTTAAAAACTTGAAATTAGGTCTCTGTTACCCATAACCTCTGAGCTATGGGGCTCCGAAGTACCCCCCAGAATAATGGAAAATTTGATACAAAAGCTCAAGTATCTGAACAATTATTATATTGATCACCATGATTCTTTGCATGGATATTGATCATGAAATGTTTCATCAGTTTCTGCATTCTGGTGGCGCCACCTGTATTTTTTCAATTTTTAGCTCAGCTGACTGAAAGTCATCTGAGCTGTAGGGATCACCTTTTGTCCGTCGTCCGTCCGGCCATCCAGGCGTCTGTCTGTTAACAGGGCACAAATCGTAACCGCTAGACCGGGAATCTTCTTACTTGAAATCCTGGGAGGTCTATGGAAATTCTCCTTGTAAACCTGAAATTAGGTCACTGTGACCTATATTCTTTGAGCTATGGGGTTCTGAAGTACCCCCCAGAATAATTCAAAATTTAATACAAAAGCTCAAGTATCTGAACAACTAATGCATTAATCACCATGATTCTTTGCATGGATATTGATCATGGAGTGTTTCATCAATTTCTGGAGATTGGTGGCGCCACCTATATTTTTTTTATTTTTTACGATTTTTTTCTCTACTTTTGTGATCTTTAAACATTTGGTCATCTGTAAACAGGGCACAAATCATAATGACTGGACCTAGAATCTTCTGTCCTCACCTCCAGGGAAGCCCATAAAAGGTCTACATGGAAACCCGAAATAAGGTCCCTGTTACCCATATTCTGTGAGCTATGGGGCTCTGAAGTACCCCCCAGAATAAAGATTTGGTCATATATTAACAGGGCACAAATCATAATGACTGGACCTAGAATCTTCTGTCCTCACCTCCAGGGAAGCCCATAAAAGGTCTACATGGAAACCCGAAATAAGGTCCCTGTTACCCATATCCTTCATGCTCTGGGGCTCCGAAGTACTCCCCAGAATAAAGATTTGGTCATCTGTTAACAGAGCACAAATTATAATGACTTGACCTAGAATCTCCTTTCTTGATATGCTGGGAGGCCCCTGAAAAGTCTCCTTGTGCACCTGAAATTACATCTCTGTTACCCATATCCTATGCGGCTTTGAAATACCCCCCAGAATGAACATTTGGATTTGTTAACAGGGCACAAATCATAATAACTGGACCTAGAATTTTATTTTTTGACATGCTGGGAGACCCCTGAAAAGTCATCTTGTAAACCTTGAAAATAGGTGTCTGTTACCCATATCCTTCATGCTACAGAGCCCCATAGTACCCCAATGAATATTGGATGATTTTATACAAAAGGTCAAGTTTGGAAAAAGTATTTCATTCAAATTTGACATTCAGATGATAAAATTACTTTTGTCAATGTCTTCCTGGTCAGCTGAGCGTCATGACCCCTGGGTCACTTGTTTATACCTAGAAACTCAAAAGACCAGATGAGTGAGCCAAATAGGTTTGGTCGAACTTCAATCATTTTTGTTGTACCTTGAATGTTCATTTTCTAAATGGTCGTTACGAAAAGGATATATAACAAGGGACCCATTGGTCACGGCGCTCAGCTGATCGTGATTGGACTAAAATGTTTCTCCATTGTGATACTATATCGAGTCGATAAAGCTTATGAATATCATGGACATGTTGGGCTATTATAAAGGAATGTAATGTAATATATGAGTAAATGAAAAATGAAATAACCTGAATGATGTATTAATAGAGTGAAATATAGTGGTTTATTTTTCAATTATTTAGGAGGGGTTGAAAATTGCGGCTGAGGCTGACATTCGGATGGGGTTCGGTGAAGGGAACAGTAAGGACAGCAAGGAGGTGGATGTAGAGGGAAAAGGAGAGAGAGAGAAAGACAGATAGACAGAGGCAGAGACAGAGAGAGGGGATGGAGCATTCAACAGTACTTAAACACCTGGAAGGTTAAAATCTTAAATATTATGAAAAGTAGATACAGTCTGATCGGTAAAGGTAATCTAGGGCATGGTTGGTTGATATGACTGAAGAAATTGTTGCGAATAACATTTTTAGATCCGACCATGTGTTTCCACTGGTTACCTTTTTAATAAGCTGTTGACAGTTCAACAGTGTACACATTTGTATAATGAGATCCAATTATTTTAATAAACCTATTTTTCTATTTTATCATATGTATACAGTAGCCATAAAGTCCCCACTTAACAGGTGGAAGGATTGATGGGGGAGGGGGTTATGATGGGAGTTACAACGCCCCAGTCTCTCTGTATATTATATCTTTAATTATTAAATTTTATGGAATGGAATAGCAATAGAACTATTGTTCACAGTGCCAAAGAGCAAGGACTCTGTGGGGTAGGGGAAGAAATGATGGGAGTTACAGCACCCTTGCATATTCATACAGGATATGAAATTTAATCCAAATGCTTACAGGGAAACAAATATTATTCATAATTATTAAATATTTAAGCAGGCAGAAAGGTGGAGAAACAAAGAAGATCATTTTAATTCCCATTCTACTGAGCCAGGAAAAATTAACAATATTTACCATGATTCCTTTTTTTCAATATATCATTTTTTTCCAAGTTTAAAAATGAAACTACACATTTACAGTATAACATACATATGAATATTTCAGTTGATTCACATTTCTAACTTGCTTCAACATTCATAGCTAATTTATCTGGTTTATAGTACATGTCAACAAAATGGGATGCAGTGAGGATGGGAGGCTTAGGGGTGAGAGAAAATGGGGGAAAGAGAGAGAGAGCAAGAGAGAGAGTGAGAGAGGGAGAGAGAGAGAGAGAGAGAGCTAGACTGCCAGAGAGAGAGAGAGAGAGGCTCTCTGGTAAATACTGCCTGACCAAGCCTGACCTAGACAGTCACAGAGGCAGTAGCTAGGTCAGAAGTTGAACCAGTTGTTAGTAACACTGCCTAGCACACATTTCACAGACTTTATGAAAACAATCAAGACATGGTGCTTGAAAACTTGAAAGAAATCTACAGTTTTTGATCAATTGCTTTCAAATTTCAGATTTTAACAGATGAAATGCTTATGTATACATGCTGTGAAAATTAAATCTACAGCACTAACACTAGTAACAGAAATTAAATGTCCACTGTAAGTCATGTTAATTATGTTGCATGCTTTTCACAAAGGAGTTTACTGTTATTCGATAATTACAGGTTGCCAGATAATCAAAAGTACCACTAGCACAAATAATATGAGAGTTAAACAGTTCTTTAAAAATAAATTGCAGTTATTGGGAAAAATATCATTTTAATTAAGAAAATATTAACAGTAACATCTGAAAAGATTTCTTTTAATAATATAATTGAAATAAATGATTATTAAAAATAATATTTCAAAATATATTCATGAATGCATTCATGAATACATTTTGAAAGTATTTGCACTCATATTCTTTCCTTTTACCTGTATTAGTATTTGTATAAATTTTCATTATCGAACTACTGAATGTTTTTTTAATCATATTTGAATACAATTATAAAGTATTCACTCAATGTCTCATATTTATTCAGTTTCAGTCGAACGAAGCTGTTGGGAATCCAGGATATCCAAATTTCACAAATTTAAATAATGATTGTAACTACTTGGTTTTATGGCTTAAATTTATAAAAAAAAATATCATATTCACTTTTGAATACTTCACATCACTGTCAAGACACTTATGAAAATTATTAACTTTAGACATCATAATGAGAACTTGTCTTTAAGATTTGATTTTTTTATCACATTTGAAAATTTTTATATATTTTTTTAAAATATGTATCAGAAAAAAAGAAAATAATCTCAGCTATGAAACTAATACATGTGTTAAAAATAACCCAAGGATCAAAACAAACCAATATATTATACAAGGAGCAAACTGGAGTTGGGAATGTTTAATTTTATTAACTGAAATAAAGTTTTCAGAAACATAAATTTTGATTATTTACCCAGTATCATGTCACAGCTGATACAGCTATGAGTCTTAATGTTAATAGTCAAACATATTGACATCTTTAATGAGCACTTGTCTGAGTAATATTTTTAAAATTTTGAAATATTTCATTTTTTTAAATTTTGTAATAAAAAATTAACCAACAAATTAAACACCTGGAAATTTAGATTAATTAATACGGTCAACTGCATCCTTGTCTTTCATTAACTTGCTTCACATAATCCCTTATAGTAAACAACAAGTTTATTTAATTATTTATTTTTCATTTTTATGATTGAAATTAAAAAATACCCAATGGTGACTGCATGGTGTCATTTGAAATATATTTTCAGCATTCCATGAAAGATCCATAAAACATCAGTAAGTGCAAGGTCGCTGTAACTCATTAACTATAAAATTCCTTTTCCATTTATTTTTCTTAAAGTTGTTATTATAAACCAATAATTTTTTAAATTATTGTTTATTGTTATGTATTTTGCCAAAACAAATACAAGAGGAGGGGAGTTGAACAGTTATATCCAGCTGAAGCCACCCAAGAGCTGGCTGGCTGCAGTATATGCCTCACTTCAAGCATACAAGGTTAATATGGGGACATAAAGAGTGGCTTCAGTACAGCCTAGGTGTGACATGGTCTCATAAAAACTGTAACATAAGCTACAGTTTTTGATCAATTCCTTTCAAGTTTCAGAATTTTGAAGCTGAAATCCTTACGTGTGCATGATATGAAAATTAAACCAACAGTGCTTACAGGGAAAAAACATGCCATGCCTTAAAATTGGGCAAAATTTAAGGTACTGATTTTATATTAATGCAAATAACTTATAAAATTTGAAAAATTCAGATCTAATTTTCGGTATACAATTGAATCTTGATTAAATGGAGTTATATCCCTGAAAAAAGTCTCTAGCTTCAGCCATTCTTATGTTAAGTGAGAAAATATATTTCCTTGATTTTTTATGAGATGCATTATGTTCGGGCCCATAACTTCAACACATTACGCAATACTGACCTAATTTTTGGTATGTACATAGAAAATGTATGAAGAATATGCATATATACAATGATTAAATTGAGATAAGTGGTTTTGATATTAGGCAGTCTTAAAGTGAAACAATTTTTTTTTATGAAAAATGGAGGTTTTTCATCAATATCTCGAAGGAACGAAGTCCTAATGACCCAATTTTTGTATGGTAGGAGATTTTGGGGACATCTAACTGTATGCCGAATTTCGGATTCGTAGGTCTAACGGTTTCAAAACGTGCCAGTTTAACGGACGGACGGACGGACAGCCGACGGACAAAGGACCACGACTTTAGCTCAGATGACTGATAGTCCGCTGAACCAAAAACGGTGAATATACCTAGGTACCTGTATCTCAAATAATGGGGCTACTGTCATAGATTATGCATTGTATCCAGTAAAATGTATTCACTTGTCACTTCATTTGAGATTGTGGCGCTAGATTACTCTGATCATTATCCCTTGACTTGTACATTTACAACACGACGAAGGAGATCACTCCTCCTGCCTTGAGCCTCGCCAACATCTACGTCATGGCACGATATGTTAGTTCGCGTTAGAATGTCACTAAACAAATGTTCATAATTCCGCAGCAGGTTCTTGAGGTCTTGTTGTTGTTGTGCGGTAAGGTGTGACAGTTTTGCATCCAGGTTTTTAAGTACGTCTGAGTTTTTTAATGGTACTGTACGACGCTGAATGTCTACATCACACTTACAATCAGTATCTACTTTAACTGGGTCAGGGTCACTGTTTACACAATTTACAGCAGTAACATTATGTACAACATCTGATGTGCTATTTCTGTCATAATATGGTTTCAACATGTTAACATAGCACAGTTGTTTCATCTTACGCCTATCTGGTGTCAACAGTATGTAATTTAAATCGCACACATTCTTGTCAACAATGTAAGGACCAAAATACCTAGCTTGCAGAGGTCTGCCAGGGATGGGAAGTAAGGGAAGAACCTTTTCACCAGGCTCAAACGTCCTACTTACAATGTTTGTCATACTTTGTTTTATTTTACTTTGTGCAGATTTTAGATTTGACTTTGCAATCTTTGCAATGAAGTTTAGTGCGAGTCAGAGACATACTGCATGCAGTAAACTAAGAGAATCAGGATTTTCACAGAAGAGTTTTTCTTTAAGCAGTTTATTAGAAGTTCAGTTTGCGGTCCATGTCCGAAAACTAGTTCAAAGAGACTGAAACCCAAGGACTCTTGAAAGGACAGCAAACAACATATTGTACAACATCTTTCCTGAGGTTAGGCCAATAGAGGTGTGTACTAACTTTCTGATAAGTTTTATTTATATCTAAATGGCCTGACAAAGGAGCCTCATGTGCCATGCTGAGAATTTCATTGCGAAAGCTTTTGGGCATTGCTATTTGATGTTTGATGGCCCAATCATCATAAGCGCATGCATCAGGTGGTCGCCATTTACGCATAAGCACTCCATTTTTAACATAGAAACAAACTTGGTTCCCTGTTTTAATGCTGGCTCATGTTGCATTTCCAACTTTTTAAATTCTAATTGCATAGCAAGGCCCTCAGTTTGTTATGTTTCAACTTCACTCTTTTCAATTAAACCTTAGCTAACTAGATCTTGCATGATTTTTGCAGTTATATCAGACTTTCTCAAAGCTTTTTTTCACACTTAGCCCGAAGTGTTGTCCCAAACGCAACAACTGTTCCTTTGTCAACTGTTCAAGTTGATTAGGGTCGGGATCGTCAACAAATGTCTCAGGTTTGAATTTTGCCATGTTAAGATAATGTTAAAACAATAACAAAAAAAACACTGAGATAATCCTGTAAACGATGTATTGTAAACAGTATGTAACCTTGTAAACAATGTATGATAAAACAATGTGTCTAGGTCAAGGCCTAATACATTTTCAAAACTATAAGGCCTCCTAGACGAACCCACAATTTTATATTGCGGAACCTAATATCAACAGATCACGTATGCGTGATGAACATAAACTTTGTCAAGGAGATAAAAAAAATCAGATTCTGTAACACTAGGCAGCGTGAAATGTCTAGGGGAATGAATAAAGAAGTCAGTGTGTTTTTTTTTGTTAAAAAATAACTAAAATTTATTCTTAAAACAACCCTAACATAACAATATAGTATAACAGCAAATCAATACAATCACACAGTAAAATAAACAAAGTGCACAGTACCTGGGTACCACCACTGTAACAACGATAAGTCCTTTAAAATGTATAAGCCGGCGAACAGTTCACAAGAATTTCTCGGAGAATAACAGTCCAATGTAAAGCTCTTGTAACAATCCAGAAAGTAAACTTGAGGCAGGCAGCATTAAATTGTATAGAGTTAGTAATAGTCGAATCCCTGAAATTACTGGATAATCGGACAGGTCCCACAAACTGACATACACACGTCTGTGTCCGCTGGAATATTATCTCACCTGTCTCCCTCTCGGCTCTAAAACACAGCCTCTTTATATAACTTTTCAACTCAAGCCGGGAATTTTCCATTTCTCGAACCATCTAAAGAATCTAACACGGTATACACGTTCAAAGAACATACTAGAAAAACGAGCGCCGTGTCTCAACATATTAGGGTTCACACGTGAGCTCGCCCCGGCTCGGCCAGGCGATAAAGCCCCAAGCTAACATGACAACGAGAGTTCATCCAGTACGGATTAAACCGAGAGTGCAACACCTGGCCAGACGCGGACGCTACATCACGAGTTACGCCCGTTTCACACAATGAAAAGGGCACCTGTAACAATTTATTGGGTGATTTTTGCACAAAGTGTGGAATGCAGGTTAATCTCAATAAGTCACAAATAGTTATATTTAGAAATGGAGGTATCCTCAGGAAAGCTGAAAAATGAACATACAAAGGTAAAAACATTAGTGAGGTTAATAATTAAAAATATTTGGGTATTTCTCATCAAACCTATCATCGAAACATGGGCTCTGTCAGATTAGCCAAAATTGAAATATGAAAGCAGAAATGTTAAAAAATATAGATACAAAATAAGGCATACTTCCGGTTTGTGAAAATTTCAAGCTTTTGAAATTATATTACCAAAATTATTATATGGGTCAGAACTTTGGGGATATGATAAACGTGATCAAATTGAAACCGTACAATATCGATATTGTAAAAAAAAATGTATTCATGTATATGATTCTGTAAGTGCTGGTGGCCCTATCGTTATTAGAATAAATCTTCAGGTTTCCAAGGAGATTTGCCTAGGATGTACAGTTAGTAGTTTCTAGGTCTAAAGGTAACGATTTGTGCCCTGTTAACAGACGGCAGGCCGGATGGCAAGACGGGCGGTCAGACGAAGGACAAAGGGTGATCGCTATAGCTCAGATGTCATAGTCAGCTAAGTAAAAAATGATTCACCGTCACAAAACCCCATCAGACGAAATATTTTGCTGTCCGGGCGATCAGCAAAGTCTGCACCACGAAGTACGTGGGCCTCTTTGACGGCATCGTAACTAGCTGTTCAGTACCATCATTACACTGCAAATGAAAGAGATATATGCTCGTAATTAATGTGTCGCCAAATTACAAACCGAACATTCTTGTCACTTGACTGTGAGAAAATGCGGTACATCAAATATTTTCAGTATTTTGTAGACAAGGAATATAATGTTAGTCTCTATTTGGATATTATCATTAAACAAAATTCAGAATAAAGCCACTGAGCTGCATTTAGTTTTTTATGTCATCAATAGATAAATTTGGACATTATTACTCCATGATCCAAAAAACCCGCGCACTTGATATTGGCAGGATTCTTATAAATCCATTTTTTATGTAGATCCATAATGACGTCTTCCATTTCCTGCATCATTGTTTTTATGGCTTGGGTTGTAAAAGTCGTTAAATATTCATTTGTTTATTCTCAACTTTCGTCACATATACATGTATATATATATATATAATATATATATATATATATATATATATATATATATATATATATATATATATATATATATATATATATATACCTTGGTATAGGTGCATTATACGGGGATGGGCTTCAGGGGACAAAACTGCCACTGAACCCACATTTCGTTTTAAAAAAAAAGTGGGTTCAATACCTAATAGGCTTCTACTTTACCATACTATAAATAATATATCAATATCTTATCATTTATATAAGTTGTATAGGAAAAATACGCATAATATCTTGACTTATTTTTTACGTGATATGTGTACGCGACGTCATGTCCACAAATACAGAAAACTGGGTTCATAATAAACATACATATTAAAGATCAGCTAGAACACGAATTGAGCCCACATTTTCTCGCAAAAAATGTGGATTCAACGCCTAATAGGCTTCTACTGTATGTTAATAAACATAATATATAATAGTATTTTATAAGTTAGAACTATACAGTAAAAATAAGTGTCACATTTTGGCTTGTTTTTCTTAACGTTATTACGCGACGTCATGGACAAAAATACAATTACAAAAAGTGGATTCACTTTGCACAAAATAAATGTGGGTTCACTGACAGACGGAGGAAATTCGTAAAAATTGAGTGTCTATTAGGCACTGAACCCACATTTTTCTGCCTTTAAATGTGGGTTCACTTGTTTTCCTAGCCCCTAAAGTTCATCCCCATATAATGCACCTATACCCGATGGTGTGTTTGTTCACAACATAACTCAAGGAACCATGAACGGAATCTCATGAAATTTTCAAGACATTTCGGGAATAGGCCAATAAAGAATCGATAAGATTTAGGGTGGACTCGGCACATTGTCCGGAGTTCAGAATGCTATCAAGAAATACACAGTCAGTACTGTCACTTAATCACGAATGAACCTGGGCATACGGGCCAAATAATGGGTGAATCACCGTGAATGTAAATATGGGTTTCGGAACATCCAGCCAAAAAAAAAAAAAAACGGAAAAAAACCCACACACATGGCGGTGCTTGCATTCCATAGAACGTAGATTTCTAGTTGTTATATTGCATTCTAGATATCTAAAGGCCAATACTTGAAATGATGGATTTTTGCATTACACAGCCATGATCGTCCTTTCTAATATCATCAAAAATCAACACTTACCCGCCCGGCACTTTGATGCTGAATACATCACCATACTTCTCACCTAGTCTAATAAAGTCTTCATGAAGTCGGTCCGTCAGTACATAAGACGCACCGATCATGGGGTAGCTGGGAGGACGCGAGGGGAGGGGACACCGTCTCCATTCCCTGATTGCCCAAAACACGCACCCGGCGGTCACACCAATCCCTGCCACCAACCATCGTTTCTCGTTCACAAGAGCCAGTACTTGATCACCAAAATCTTTCAAACTTTCTAACAAACCCATATTTCATATCCGATATTTTCTGTCAAACAAACCTTGACCTTGTTTTGAACAGTCCTGGCACAGAAAATCAGTAAATGTGCACCAGTTGTCTGGCTTATAGCATATGCCGTCAGTTAAAGCAGGGAGGGTATACATGTATTTCGCTGAACAGCGGTCTGCGGTATAAAACGCTGAACAGCGCGCTGTTCAGCACATAGGTTTTGTTCATATACACGTGTATTTAGTATTTTTAATCAGAGATATACCAGACAAAGGTGTGACATCAGGTATGATTACAATTTTATTGAACAATGTGGTAAAGGACTGTGAATCAAGGTCATGCCACCTTGTCACCTTTGGGCAATTTTTTTTTGGCGCCAAAATCCAAAATGACGCCTGTAATGATATAACACATTCATAGAATGGACGAATATTAAGCTTTTACCCGGAATGTCTATACAATTTCATTTCAGAAAATGGTAAACGGTAGCCCATAGAGTATAAATGAAACATGTGGTAAGACCACTTTGGTGGGAAATCTTTGTTTTTTGGGGTCAAAATCAAAGATGGCGGCTATTAATCCCCAAAAACAACATGCGGCGGGCAAAGTCGATCTTTGAAACGGTAATTGCTGTGATGCAACACTTGAAACTGTGAAGTTAATAAAACATTCAGTGATTTTCAAGAAAAGCTGTTATTTCGCCTCTTTTGACTGTGAATTTAATATGCAAGGCTATCAAACAAAACGCCCGACCTTAAAAAAAGACAGTAAAGACTGACAAACCAACTAACAGAATCTTTGGCACAAAAAAAGAATTACCAACTTTTTTATATATTTTTCTAGCTATTTCTGGTATGAAAGATTAAGTGTAGTATTTACGGTAACTATATTTAGGGTGTATTTACGGTAACAGCCCTCAGATATTGTTTGACTGCAATCCGGTTAGGCATATGAGAGCTTCTGGGGGAACCGGATGGGGTATTAAAAGGAAGCCATGTGGTTTTAATACGTGTTCTGATTTAAATCTGGACTGTCATAACTGTGAGTTGTTGCCATTATATTTGTTCGAATTGGCCAGATAAGCCCGTGAGATGGCTGTAAACATTGAACTCGCTCCTTTGCCGCCATTTGACTGTGCTGGTGAACCCACGAGTGTTGGGCCCCGTTGGAAGCGTTGGAAAACTGCTTTCGAGTTCTATATTGTTGGGAAAGGGGTAAATAGCCCGGAACAAAAGAAGGCTTTATTGTTACACTCGGCTGGTATGGATGTACAAGCCGTTTTTATGACCTTGCCACCTGTTGTTAGCCAGGATGACGATGATGATGTATATAAGGAAACTATGCGTACCTTAGATGCGTATTTTACCCCGAAAATGAATGTGCCATACGAAAGACACATTTTCCGCCAGCTAAAACAAGAGAATAAAGAGAGAGTTGACCAGTTTGTGTCAAGGCTCAGAAGACAGGCACTGAATTGTGATTTTGGGGATGATAAGGACGAACAGGTAAGATATCAGGTTATTGATTCATGTAAGTCGTCCACCTTGAGGCGTAAGTTGTTACAGAGGGGAGCGGATGTAACATTAGAGATTGTGCTTGAAACCGCAAGAGCACTAGAATCAGTGGATGTACAGACTAAGGGTATTGAAGGTAAAATGAAAGTTAACAGGATAGAGAATAGGAGAAAATTTGTCAAGGTCAGAGAATCTAGGCCAAGGTCAGATCAAGCTCACGTCAAATGTTTTCGGTGTGGCAGGGAAGGCCATTTGCAGAAGGATCTTGCATGGCCTGCAAGGAAAGCCACATGCAATAGATGTCACTTAAGAGGTCATTTTGCAGTTGTTTGTAAGACTGAAAATGTGACACAGGCAAAAGATAAGGACAGAAAACAGAATCAAAGGAGAACTGGAAGAAATAATGTCACACAAGTGAGCCAGGTTGATAGTTCCTCAGAGGATGAGCATTTTTTCATATTGCAACAGTATGGCAGTAAATGAAATTCTGGTACTATCAACCTTAAAGTTTGAGGTGTTGACATTTCAGTACTGATACACAGTGGTGCATCTGCAAATGTTGTTGACAGTGAAACATGGAAATATTTGAAAAAGAAAAAGATAGCATGTGTTTCAAAGAAAACCACTAAGAAAGTTTATGCCTATGGTTCAGAGGACCCATTGCCTTTACTGGGAAAATTTCAGGCAAAGGTAGAGGAAGCTGATCAGACTGTTGATGCAGACTTCATAGTCATGGAGGGTAAAGGCAAATCGCTTTTGGGGAAGGACACGGCTGAACAGTTGAAACTTTTGAGAGTTGGCCTGGTTGACAATGAAATGAATTCTGTTACAGAGAAAGACATAAAAGAACGTTACCCAGAGTGTTTTCAGGGTGTGGGCAAACTCAAAAACTTTCAGGCTAAAATCCACATCGACTCAAATGTGAAGCCAATTGCTCAGAAAACGGGCAGAATTCCATTCGGTATGAGGGAGAAACTGGAAGCCAAAATTGGGGAACTTCTTAAAGAAGATATAATTGAACCAGTAGAAGGGCCCTCTCCCTGGGTCAGCCCGCTTGTGATAATCCCCAAGTCATCCGGAGATATTCGACTTTGTATAGATATGAGGTTGGCAAATACGGTAGTTATTCGTCAAAGATACCCCATACCAACTGTTGACGAAGCACTTCAGAAATTGAACGGTAGTGCTGTATTTAGCAAACTTGATCTGAAGAATGGATTCCACCAGATCGAACTGGAAGAGGCCTCACGTAGCATAACAACTTTCTCATGCCATTTGGGACTTTTCCGTTACAAGAGATTATTGTTTGGTATAAGTTCTGCACCGGAGATATTCCAACACATAATTCAACAAGTTGTGGCTGACTGTGAGGGATGTGAAAACATCTCAGATGATGTGATAGTGCACGGAAAGACCCAGGAAGAGCACGACAAAAGACTGGAGAAAGTAATAAAAGTCTTCAGTGAGAGAGGTCTTACTTTAAATGAACAGAAATGTGTGTTCCAGATGAAAGAGCTGGAGTTCATGGGTCACATTTTTAATAGCAGTGGAATAACACCCACTGAGGATAGAGTTAGAGCTGTAATAGAAGCCAGGAAGCCACAAAACATCTCCGAGGTTAGGAACTTCTTGGGTCTTGCAAATTTCAGTGGCCGGTTTATTTCCGACTTAGCCACGAAAACAGAACTGCTGAGAAAGATAATTCGTCAGAAAGAAGGATTCTCATGGGGAGCCGAGCAGGACAAGGCATTTGAAGATTTAAAGTCTGCCTTGAGTAATGCTGATAGCTTGGCCTAATTCCAGAAGGACGCAGAGACAGAAATAGTAGTCGACGCTAGCCCTGTCGGGCTGGGAGCCATTCTCATACAGGAGCAGAACGGCATTAAACGGGTTGTCCGTTACGCGAGCCGCAGCCTGGCAGATGTTGAAAGGAGATATTCGACAACAGAAAAAGAAGCCCTCGCAATAGTATGGGCGTGCGAACGCTTCCATACCTACCTGTATGGTATCCACTTTAACATAGTTACGGATCACAAGCCACTACAGTTTATATACTCAACGAAATCAAAGCCATCAGCGAGAGTTGAGCGTTGGGTGCTAAGACTGCAGCCGTACAATTTTACCGTGAAACATATTCCTGGATCCGAAATGGCTGCTGACGCACTGTCAAGACTTATCATGGATACGGCAAATGTAGGAGCCAACTCGACTAACATATATGTTCGCTTAATTGCTGAAGCAGCTGCTCCGAGAGCACTGAAACTGGAGGAAATTGAGGCACACTCGGCAAAAGATGCAGCTCTGCAGTTAATGAGAGACTGTATCAGTTCTGACAAGTGGGATGTTATGTGTCGTTGGTAAATTGGTCTTGAGGGGATGGAGGATAGTGATACCTACATCCCTGAGAAAACATGTATTGTCATTGGCCCACGAAGGACACCAAGGAATAGTCAAGATGAAAAGCAGGTTAAAACAGAAAGTGTGGTGGCCTGGTAAAGAGCGTGAGGCTGAAAGTAAATGCAGGAGTTGTCATGGATGCCAACTGGTAAGCCAGCCGTCCAGACCCGAACCTGTTGTCAGAACAGATTTGCCAAAAGTTCCCTGGGAATAACTGGCCGCGGATTTGATGGGGCCACTCCCGTCCGGTCATTGGATACTTGCTGTTGTTGATTACTACAGCAGATTTCTAGAGGTGGATGTGTTGCAGACTATTACTAGTGAAAAGGTAATTAATTCATTAGATGAGATGTTTTCAAGGTTTGGATACCCTTTGTCACTTAAAACCGACAATGGGAGACAGTTCGTTTCAGACAGATTCGAGGAATACCTCAAGGAAAATGACATCGAACACAGGCGTACAACTCCTCTTTGGCCGCAAGCTAATGGAGAAATAGAGAGACAGAATTGCTCCATGCTTAAAGTTTTAAGGGTCGCTCAAGCAACAGGAGGTGACTGGAGGAGGGAGTTGTATAAATTCCTCTTAGCTTATCGCACAACTCCTCATTGTACTACCGGAGTAAGTCCCTCAGAGCTCCTGTTTCGTCGGAATGTCAGATGTAAATTGCCACAGTTTAGAGAGGAACTAACAGCCAGTAATACGATTCAAAGAGACAATGATGCTGAAAGAAAACAGAAGGGGAAGGATTATACAGATCAAAGGAGACGTGTCCGTGAGAGTGACATAGAGATAGGTGACCAGGTTCTCGTGGAACAACAACGTGAAAATAAGTTGTCCACCCGATATGCGGACAAACCATTTACCATAGTGGACAAAGTTGGCAGTCATCTAACCGTGGAGTCTAAAGAAGGAGTACGTTATAAGCGCAACTCGTCAAACGTACGAAAATACGTAGAACCGCTCGAAGACCAGGACTCTTGTCCTGAAAACACTTCAACTGAGTGTAATGTGTCCGACTCGGAGATCATAGAGGATCCTGTACCAACACCTACCGAAGGGCGACCCACAAGAGAGCGCCGCACTCCAAGTCGTTACAAAGATTTTGTGATGGACTAAGTTCTGTTATCGATAAGTTTAGTAAGGTATCGGCAGTGACAAGTAGGTGGGGCAGAATAATCCCCAGTCCTATCGTAGAGCTCTTGGGCAGTCTACCCCATTAGCTCAGGTAGTACGTTTCAGTTTAAATGTTTTAAGTGCATTTTATTTGTTTCTACAAAACCACTGATACGGATATAGAAGGTACTTGCAAGGGACATTCTCATTCGGTATTTTCGGTACTTTTGGACTGTCAGATAACCGCCCTTGAAGACTCTGTCTATAGCATTTTGTAAATTGTCATGTCGCTCAAAGAGTCCATGGCAGCACCATATAAAGACTCCGATTTTTTTCCGGAAAGGAAGGGATGTAGTATATACGGTAACTATATTTAGGGTGTATTTACGGTAACTATATTGAGGGTGTATTTACGGTAACAGCCCTGAGATATTGTTTGAATGCAATCCGGTTAGGCATATGAGAGCTTCCGGGGGAACCGGATGGGGTATTTAAAGGAAGCCATGTGGTTTTAATACATGTTCTGAGTTAAATATGTTTAATCCAGTGCAATCACAGGGTGGAAACCCCATATTAAGTATGACAAAATAATTGTGATAATCATAGCAAACGTTTAAGGAGCTATATGTGCATGCGCACAAAGTCATATGTACCACAAGGACAGTGTTGATGTCATTTTTATTTATGAAAATTGGAAAGTCAAATCTGATATCATAGGTATTGAACTATTATCCCGTGAGCATGATTGTTCTTCCTGGTATGATCGAGTATCACAATTAAACCTTTATTTTTGCGTCTAGGAATCTTTAATTATTAAATTCATTATCAAAATGAAATATTATTATTATTATTATTAACAAGTGATCGTTTAGCTCAAGTCACGTGAAAGAACTATTTGCGGGTCTTAGGAAATGATCACTCAAGTTTTTGAAAAAAAAATCCTTAACACCCTAATAATATATGTATAGGTATCATCGAATGAATGTCATTTTACTCTGCTTTAACTGTATAAATTGTTTTATGATCCAATGTTATTAATTACAGGAATGATATTCATATGCGGTAATAAAAAAATAAACACGGAGATCTTATTTTTCGAGATTGATTTAATGTTATTTAAAATATATATCTAAATTAATGCTGCATATAGTAATGTCATAATCAATGTAATTACTTTCCAAAAGCCTGAATTTACTCATTTTTCTCAAGGTTAAGGGTTGGAAAATGTCTTGTGGCAAAAAGTAAGCAAGGTTTCCGTAATTTTTCTTAGATATAACCCCAAAAAAATACTCTATTCAAACTTGTGCACGGCATAATTCCAATACGGGAACATGCTAGTTAATTTGTCCTAATCGCATATTGTATTTAATTACTGGTACCTCCTGATACTAAAGTAGGTTATTTGCAGTCATTTTGAGATATGTTTGCTTATTCTCTATATATAAATATGTATATTCATCCATTATCATGAAAATTACTGCGTTCATACTGCTGCATCTTCAGTTTAATTCAGACAATGGATGCTGATAACGAACACAGGATCTTGTATTTGCAGTAAAACAAGTTAAACAACCAATCCTGGTCAAATAAAATTATAATTCTTTGATACAATTTACATATTTTTTCATCTTATCACTGTCATATTTGTATAATATTTGCCATAGAAAATGGATAAAAAGTGCGTGATCATCAATAACGTCAATAGATGTCATTTATTAATGTTTGTTTAAGTACAATGTCAACACATATACACTTAATCGATTAGCTTTGAAATATGTCCTTTAAAAAACATATACTTAAAATGTAGTCAGTAAAATACACGTACAGAAAAAAAAATCAATAACATTCATTACTCTGCATTATATAGATAACTCTTCTATCCTGAACCGGAAAATCACTGTCGATAGCACGGAGTCAAGATATCTCTTCATCTTTGGGATAGCTAACGTTGGATATGGAGAGTGATATAATGCCATTTTAATTTATGGTTTCGTTTTTATTTCAATCCCTGTGAACCCTCAAGAACTGTCAGTTCACGTGCATGAAACGATCATGCTTTCATAAACATTTACATACAGTTTTATTTGCACCCAACCTATAACCAAACAATAATTTAAATTATATAATATATATGTATCCATTTTTTTATTTAACCTTCATTTGTTTCCTATTATTTGGTACGACCGCATCGGTTTATAATAAACCGTGAATTTTTAAAAATATAAAAATATTAATACTTTTGACAAAATTTAGCGTTAATTTGTCCTGTCTAGTAAAGGATGATTTATTTAAACGTCCGTGTCATATATTTATATGATCTGTCAATATACAAACAATAAAAATGTGCCGACTGTGTTACAATTTTCAGTCCCAATTTTCTATAATTTAATATTAAGTATATACTGACATAATGCTATGTGATTCGGTTGATTTAACAGGTAAGGGACCCTTCATCAACTTGTTTATTTTCTTCGCCTCCGTAATTTTGATCCATATACTTTTTTTCTGTCTGGCCCAAACGAAGCTGGTTAGCGTGCTAGTTAGTGTGCGAGTTCGACATTTCATGATGGAAGTCGGGATCTTGTATACAGTGTTTTTTACACACAAAATGGGTGGACATTTTAATAAAGTAGTTTCTTTTCATCATATTTCAATGACCATAGTTAATACTGCATGCCCAATATGCGTTTGAATTGCTAACAGCCGGGATAGTGTTAATTAGTTAATATATATGCACTCCCTGGCCAGCGAAAATTAAACTGTACCCGATATATGTATAATAGGCCCAGATTACTTCAATATCCTTGTACCATTTAAAGACTGAAAACAAGAGGAAATGTTTGTTACCTGCATGTGAAAGTGTACAGTAATGAACCTTGAAGTAAACATGACTGATATTTTCATATTTTTACATCTATTTTTATTGCTGTCTGAAATGTTTCCCCTCAATATTACATGTAAAGACGGATGGAGGGGGGGGGGGGGGGTACGCCCCTGCCCTGTCTATTGCTTATCCATCTGTCCCTGTCTACGTGTATATGTATGCTTTCAGCACCTTGACTTGTTTAGTTACGAATCATGGGTGATGCCCCACTGTTTGGCGAAGGCACTCGCCACACGCTGCCAATGAATAAACGGGAGCAGAAAGAGCTCATGATTTTATCCATTCTGGCACAGTAGAGTGAAAGAGGTCCGAGCTTTTTTTCAGTGGCGTTAGTCCACATGCAGTCGCATGAATCGCTATTGGTTGGCTTATTCTAGAACAAGCTAAAACCGCCATTATATACTAATCCCAACAATGCCTTCCGAAGGAAGGCTAGTACAGCAAGTAAAATAGCCACCACCACGATATACGTCACAGAAAGTGGTGTCATTGGCCATATCTAGGTCACTCGAACAAACACTGCACAGTATCTGACCCTGGCTGTAGCCCTAGCCGACACATCAGTGTATGCACTGCATGGGCACAAGCAATTAGAGCTTGTCTGGGATCAAATGTCCATCTGTGCTTAATTATGGAGATCCAAATCTACCTTGTAACTGTGTGACAGTTAAATGGCTTAAATGTTAATGTTATGAAATTAACAGAACTGGCAGTTTATTGAGGAGAAACAATCAGTTGTATCAAGTACAAATACAAATTGACATTACAGGTCTCCCCTGCATGGTGTGTTATTGTATGGTCTAAACAGGGATGCATGTGGAAATTATGGGATTTTATGTTAATCTGTGTAATACAATGAAAAATCATTGAATAAAATTCTATTACATTGTGACAATAATCATTAACAGTAGCAAAATATTTCTAAATAAGGTTCCAAAGACCGAAAAAAGAATTAATCAAAATGGTTGAGTTTTAATTTACCTTACACATCAGTTTGGACCCTCTAAAACATACGGTGTATTTTCAGTGGTCATTTACCAATTATGAGCTTCAGAAGGTTTTGTTTTGTTAAGATATGCATTTATCTGTTTAGAAATACAGTTGTTAGTATTATCATAAGAAACATAATCCAAAATTCACAAGCCATATCACACTGATTCTGAGTCAAATTGCCTGAAAAGCCAATTTTTTTCAGAGCAGTTTTTTTTACAATATCCCTATTGAATACCTGATACTTCTACAATATATTCTTTAAGCTGCTCTGATGTTACAATTTAAGCCTCTAATCTTGGCCAAATGATTACATATTATTATGTTCCAGATACTTATTGTATAATGTAAGTAGTAATGCTTTAAAGTCAAAAACAGTTTTGCTGTACCTATACTGTTTATTACATAATACAGCGATATAGTCAGACTGGCAAGCTGGTTATTTGACCCTTAATTGCAGGTCCGGTCTTAAATAATCAACTCAGCAGGGAGCTGAATATCCAGCTTTGGGAGTGACCGACACTAATACAGTTACTCCTTAATACATAAAACATCTGGACTTGTGTGTTTGATATATAACATATATATTATTACTTATGTAATATGATATGAAATGTCATGTAATTAACACTGACTAAATTTCATCGATATTAGATGACCAGCCTGTATCATATGCTGTGACACAGATAGCTGGTTGTGGGCCTGGAGATCACGGCATGGTCATCAAGTTAAATTCATGAAATAATTATCATTTATACACTAAATTTATATACCTTTACTATATGTGTATAAGATATATAACCTGCTATCTACAAAACAGTTAAATCAGATTTTAATCCAGTGTATTAATTGTTTCAGGGATTATAATTGAATGAGCATGATAATGATAATAATGTAAATATATGTGTGATGTTATATAGTGTACAATATTAACAAAATATACAAAGTGCTCTCTACAGTTTACTGAAATCAGAGTTAACCCCCCCCCCCCCCGCCCCTTATATTGGCTCACTGAAAAAATAATGTAAATAATGTTCATTTCAATTATATATCATGTACATGCTCTAGATAAATGCATTATATCACTTATTTCTTGGTTCACGGATTAATAAAGTGTGCATAGTTGTGTCTCTGCATGTAACCATAAATCCAATTGCTTTAATTCCCCAAGAAAAAAAATCATACAATATTATATGTTCAAATGTTCTCTTTGTTCAGTATTAATGTTGATTTATTAAATTTTTGTTCATAAATTAATAAAAATGGACATTTATAATGATATATTGTGAATAAAATATTGTTTTACATTTGAATTTAAATGTTTTAGTTTGTTTTCATGCCAACACATAAACAAGGAGGCGAAGTATATATTAGATTTTGAGGATGTTACATCATGGCTACAATCAGTTACAAGTAGTTGGAAATCGAGATAATATTAAGTTGTACATTTAAATGCACATATCCCTTGCTGCATGCAAAGGTTTTCTCAAAGCCTATCAACCTGTATAGACCAGTCAAGATTAGATTCAGTCTTCTCTTGTACAACCTGTAGAGAACACTCGTTGGATTCAGTCTTCTCTTGTACAACCTGTAGAGACCACTCATTGGATTCAGTCTTCTCTTGTACAACCTGTATAGACCAGTCATGATTTGATTCAGTCTTCTCTTTTACAACCTGTATAGACCAGTTATGATTGGATTCAGTCTTCTCTTGTACAACCTGTAGAGGCCACTCATTGGATTCAGTCTTCTCTTGTACAACCTGTATAGACCAGTCATGATTTGATTCAGTCTTCTCTTTTACAACCTGTATAGACCAGTTATGATTGGATTCAGTTTTCTCTTGTACAACCTGAAGGTTTTACAAGAGAAGTTTCTTGAATTTTACAAGAAACCTTTAAATATTGCAACTTTAAAAAAGAATCATCAGCTTCAATGAAATAAAACAAAACTGTAATGCCTAATTACAGGTAATGCCTAATTACATTATAGGTAAACCCATGAAAAACGCTCTTGATTTAATAAATGGCATAATTATATACTTAACGATACATGCTGAGGCTCATTTACAATTTTTCCTTATTGGATATTTAACGGATTCATGCCACAATTTTCATTTGCGGCACAGAGAGGTGTTTACAAGATTGGCTTGTTTTAACATGCTTATCAAATTTGGTTAATTATAATTTGAATATAGATAACTTGTTTTCTTAAGTTGATTTATTTGAAGTTAATAAATTAAATGTGCATTTACTGAGTTTTATCTGGAAAAGCTAAAAAATAAATAAAAAAATCTTATTTTCCAAAATGGTTCAGCCAAATTGCCCAATATTTCACAGAAATATCCCAGGAACAATGTCTCTTAAGTATTTTTCGAATGTTTCAATTTGAACTGAAACTGAACATAGTCATTTTTGCTAAATAAAATAGCGTAAAAAAATTACAGTATCAAAAACGGCAAGAGCTATCATCACCAAATTTGATGCGAATGTTGGTCACATTAGTCATATTTGAAATTGAGGTATTTGTGGCGCCATCCGCATCGACCTTTCTTGTACTGAGGTCGCCGATCATCAGTACATTAACCCATAATATCTCAGCAATAGCAGGAGCTAGCATCACCAAATTTTAAGCAAAAATAAATTACATATCAAATGTTGTGGGATTGAGCTTTCTGAAGCGGCATCTGCATCAACTTACATTTCTGTCTGCAATTTCAGAGTTGGCAACAGACCAAATTTCAGTCTGGGTCTATTTAAAGCTTTGGCAGACTGCCAACTGCGTCAGATTTTGCAACAGGTCAACAGTTCATTCAGTGCAGCCAGATACAGGTCAAGATTTCACTTAATGCAGTAGCTGCAGCTGGTAATTAGCTTTGCTTAATTTTGGGAACTGCCTGCCTCAGCTGAGCTTGGTCAGTTCAGTGCACCTTACTCAAGAAAAGTTTGATGTATCTGCCTGAAATTTTGGCCTGTCCATGCATCTTTAATGGCTTTCTCGTACACAAGACTGGTGTCGCCACCTACAATATTTTTGGAGAGTGTAAGTCTCTGCTTATTTCTCAGGAGGGATATGATATAGCAGCCTGAAATTGGGCATGTGTATACATCTCTGATAGCTTCGTCGTATATTAGACTGGTCGCGTCACCTACAAAAATATTTGCACAGTGTATGTTCCCGTGTATTTCTAAGAAGTTATTTGACATATCAGCCTGAAATTATGCATGCCATACATCTCGGATAGTTTTGCTGTAAACAAGACCTGTGGCGCCACCTACAATTGTTTTTGGGCTTAATGCATCTGTGCACATAGCCCAAGAGTGGTTTGAAGTATCTGCCTGAAATGTTGCATGTTCATCCATCTTCGATAGCTTTCTAGTACACAAGACTGGAGGCGCCACCTGCAGTCGTTTTGGTGTTGTGTAAATCCATGCCAGTATTGCAGGGGTGACGTTTGTGTAATTGGTGCTTAAACTCGGGTTCAAAATGTTTAGTACTTGCCCGTACATATACATATCATTTGTCTACTTGAAAATTAATGGCCCCGCATGGAAACATTATACCTGATGTATATCCAATTGCACGGGTTCGCATTAGGACTGTAGGCTTGTTTATAACTGACATGCATATTCCAGTTACTTAGATAAGCTACCGATCCTTATATACAAATATGTAATCATGAGAGGCTCCTACATCTTTCATGTAGCCCATAAAAGTACACAGATAAGAGGTGAATATTTTTTATATTTTTCTCAAATAATGATATACAAACAAATTTTCTGTTGCCGGATTTCAAAAGGTTTTTTTTTATAAAAAATATATATAAAGATACCGAAATATCACCCGAAACCTGGTGTGCTTATTTATTATGACAACTTTCTTCAGTTCCTGAAGACTGGTGGCGCCACCTGATTTTTTTCTATTTTTACGAATTTTAATGATTTTTTTTCTTTATTTTGAGACTGCAAAATTATATTGATACAGATATGCAACTGTGGTTCTATTTAGTGTCCTGAAACCTAGTGTGTTATTTGGGCCCCGCTAGAATAAGCGGATGCTTTATAGTAATCACCCTGTCGGTCCGTCTGCTCGTCTTTCAGTATATCCGTCAAATTTGTCTCCTGATTATAACCCCAGTTTGGATTGACATATCGATTTCTAACTTGAATTATACACAACCCACCTCTAAAGCAAGAAAAACCAATTTTTGGGTCATTGACCAGATCCTGATCAGGGTTTGGACTGGTCAGAATCCCGATTGGGATTTGGTCTAGACCAATCGGGAATTGGTCCAGACCATTTGGCAATTGGTGGAGACCAGATCCCGATCGGGAATCAGTCTGGTCTAAACCTCATTTGGTCTGGCCCTGTAAGTCAACTGAGCTATAAAGATGTGCCAGCGTCCGTCATACGTCCGTCCGTCTGTCCGGAGGTCTGTCTGTTGAAAAAAAATATGATTATTTTTTTAACACCCTCTTATTTAAGTTTAAAAAAAATAAATGTGTATTATAATACTTTGATCAACTCATCTCTACTTTCTTCCTTTTTTACAATTTACATGCATATAACAGTCACTTAGTTAAGATACTAATATTTCTACAAATATGTAATCATAAGAGGCTCCTGCTTATTTCATGTTGCTCATGAAAGTACACAGGCAACTCCAAATATGTGTCCTGTATATTCCTAAAAAAATCATATACAAGAAATATACTGTTGTTGCATTTCATTATTTTAGGTACTTATAAAAATATTCTCATTATCAATTTCAGCTGAGCGCCGTGACCCACAGGTCCTTTGTATTGTTCGCCATAATTAAAGTGATTGGGACAGAGTTTGCAATACATGTCGTGATGTTTATTTTGCATCCTTAATTATTCAGGTGTGGGTGAGTTGTGAAAAGTTATCCGTATAGTGATTGTGCGATATTCATGCGATCACATGTACATTTAAGATAGAAAAAAAGATTACAGTTTGCCTGTAAGTCGTTTGCCTGTAAATCGTTGTGGGGACATAATAATTGGGAATACGCTGATTCGTTAATTAAATGACAAACCTGCTGATCAGATCCGGCTCGCACCAACATTTGTATAATTCATTTCCATCGGCTAAAGTATGGGTTATAATGAGAACCTTCTATATGTATGGTTGAAGTTATTGTCCTAGAGTACATGATATGAGAAAAGCAAAAGCGCTTTAGTTTTCTTTTGTCCCATTAATGATTGTAAATGACAAATCATTGTACAATGTACAGTGATGTGTACATCGAGTACACACTGCACACTGTCAGTATGCTACCAACCCATTTTCAGGTCATGTTGACATAATATCATTACATACATGTTAGTATACATATGCTAATGTTTATTATTGACCTACAAAGCTGGATACTGGTTATCGTATATATGTTACGTTATGTGATTCCTACATTAACAATTGGTCACGTTAACTCGATTTTTTAAATTAAGGCAACACTATACAAGTTACACATTGTTTGTAAATTTTGTTAACAAATTGTTTTTTACGTTATATTTAGATCATTAACGATTCATATATATTCTATAAAATAAAATCCAAGCACATAATAAAACTTTTCCTAATTACGAAACAGAGACTAAGTTCAAATCTGGGATATGAAATATGTTATAATGGTATGTTCATTTAAACTTGAACTTTAAAAGCTAGATGCCGGTTTTATCAGAGATCAATGTTAAATATAACTGTTTATATTATTATAATAATGGCGCATCAGAGAGGTTTTGTTCTCAGTTATCAATATGGGCATAAGGATTCTGCATATGTTCATTTGTCATTAGATGCATCACGCGAGATGTTAGTCACATATATATCATGTCTAACATATGCTTTTTATAAATTAAGTGTACATGTATATTTGTATTTTTCTTTTACTCTATCTATTTCACTTTAAAATTAAACTTAAGACTTAAAAAAAGTAAAATCAAACACTTGGACTTAAGCACATGTATTTTAGATTGCGTGTATTGGTATTTTTATATATATATATATATATATGTATATATATATATATATATATATATATATATATATATGTGTGTGTGTGTGTTACAGTCAATGTGTACAGTTAATTTACAAATCGACAGATTCACTCAGGCACTTTGTAAAATGACTGAAATTTTCAGGCATTTTTTAAATTGACTGAAAAATCAGCCAGTTTATTTGACAACATTGACTGAATCGATATGAAGTAGTCTTTTATTTCACACATCTCATTATTGTGAAACAAATATGGTCACATAGTATAACCAGCTACTTTTAAGTAATCTTTCTGTCTGTGTCTTCATTCTAGACTATTTACGAAAATTTCTGATCATATTATAAGACTAAAATACACGGACAGGTCAGGGTAACTAGAATTTGTTGAAATATGCAGACTATTATAACATAATAAAATATGCATACATTATTTTGCAACTCATATGGCTACATATTTGCTTATGAAAGAACGAAAATCAAATATAATGGAAGCTATTGATTAAAAAGGGCATTCAAACATTAAAATATGTGACATGTAAGATTTTGGTTGTATAACGGTGAAGGATACTTTGGTTTTACTATCAATTATATGATTAAGATATGCTTAAGTGAGTTACAAAGAGTAGGGTTTAATCCCAATTATATTGACTGTATTTGTTACTTTTAATGATCTACATCCCTTGACTGGTGCCAAACTGTGATGGCCGGTAGTGTTGAGTAGTCAACTGTTAAGACGGTACAGTAAACAAGACAGTACAGAAGCGTAACTTGGTGGGGAACAGGGGGAAGGGGACAGTGGACATATACCATATTAACACCCCCCCCCCCCCGTACTGACAACTAAAAGAATGTCTATTTGCCATAAAAATATATTTTACATATATTTTTGTGTGAAACAAAAACCAGCGGCAGATCCAAGGGTATTTTGGGGGGGGGGGGGGGCGGGGGAGTTTCTCAAGGGACGTTTGCTGCCCGAAGTATTTTAGGTCAAACACTTTTATATGTTGTTGGTACATGAAGCGAGAATATTCAGTTGTTATTTAATACCAAAATTGTTTAAGAATTTATGAAATTTCGAAAGAATTTTATGACAATTTTCCCCTACGGAGAGAGAGGGTCATCCCGCCAACACCCGCTCCCATGCCAAGTTCACGAGGAAATTGTGCCCATGATACAATAAAATATTTACATCTCATATAATTACTTAATTATTCTGACTTAAGCCAGATGGACGCTTTTGATCAATAAAATATTAAACTGTACAATAATATTATGTAAAATATATTGTTTTGTAAGAATAAGGTATATGAAATAAATGGAATGTCATTTAAAATGGCTCTTACCTTATAACAATAATATTTTATTCTTTTAACCTTTCGGTCAATGTGTCAAAAACTGACTGATTTTTCAGTCAATTTGTAAAACGCCTGAAAATTTCAGTCATTTTACAAAGTGCCCGAATGGATCAGGCAATTTTTAAACTGTCTGAAAATTTCAGGCAATATACAAATTAACTGATTTCACACATTGACTGTAATATTTTCATATTTTCAACAGTTTTAAAAAAGTTTCTCAAAATAAATTCTCTCCATATATCTCTGTATGTATATTATTTTCAACATGTGCATATGGTATGTGACTGCTTGTCTTAGCCATCTGGGGAATTGGCAACTCGAATTCAGGATAATAATTGAAAGATCCCGAGTGATTCGATTCATCCAAATGTATACGTTGAAACCAATTTAATTAATATTTATGTAATTTAAGCTTTATTTATATCACAGTACTCAATGCTGAGTCTGTAGGAGTATAAACATTAAAAAAGGTAAAGGTTGGGGTGTATAGTCTGATATCTTCCCGTTAGAGTCTCTTCTGACTTCACCTTCCTGGCCTGGGGCCTGTTCATTCTTGTAGCTTTTCTCGGCTCCCTGGGGAGTAAACACACTAACACACGTCTTTGAGGATGGAATAGGGTTCTCCATTTAACATTTTGCCTTACTCCCATGACCAGTACCCATTCACTCCTGGGTATAGAGAGACATCCTTGTAGTAAAGACTTTGGCCAGGAGTCTTAGCAAATGTGGCGGTTTGAGCGGGATTCGAACCCACAACCTTGCGGTCACAAGTCTAAAGCCCTAACCAATACGCCACCACGCTCCACAAATAATAAAATAATAAAATGCTTTCATATAAAAATTTTACAATAAATTTGTGTGTTTATATATATATATATATATATATATATATATATATATATATATATATATATATATATACACGTTTTGGATGAAGAGAACAAACAGTAGAGGTACCTGTCTGAAAGATCACCTGTCTATTAGGACCACCCTTAAGTGAACCGAAAGCTTTCATATTGATTAAAACTGAAGTGTCTAAATAAGACCATCTGCGCATTAAGAAATTGTTTCACCAGTCCCATACCACGAGTGGTCCTATTACACAGGTTTCAGTTCAGTCTTTGCACTTATAATAAGCAAAAGTGAACTTGAAAAATATAACATGACCTGATAAAAATCCGGGTACGAAGTCATCATTATGAGGGCACGCATCCTTTGACTGACATAATCTTGTCAAACAAACGTTAATCGGGTGTCACCAGAGTGTTTTGTTTTGTGATGAGTCACGCGGGGACACTCACTTCCTGGAGTTATGATTATAACGGTACGTTTGTGGACGTCAGCCACTTGGCCTGTCACGATATCAAACCCATCAAAAGACTGGTTCCCAGCTCAAAAATACCCTAATATGAAAACCAATGTACATATATATTTTGAATAAAAAGAGACATGCATTTTCAAAATTCTATAATCGTAATTTCCAAGCAACTCCAAGAGTGAAACAAATTAATAAATTAGAAATTAAGTCTCCCTTTGTCCTTGTATACCATTTGATTTTTATTTCTGAATACTGAAAAAACCCTTGAAGATATTACATTTCGTAGCTTATTTTGAGGCTATAAGATTGTCAACCAATCAGTCAATCACATATGTAGTTACTCCATCCCTTAATAATAGTGAACAACAATAAAACTAGTGCTATTTTACTGCAAACAACGACAAATGCGTCATTGATAGACTTTTTAATAACCTAATATAACCATTATCTAATATTGAGGAGGAGCAAGTCTATATTCACATATACTTTAGACGACATAGTTATGCGGGACCAGAGGCCAGGGTATGCTGATTTGTTTGCACTTTGTTTGAGCTCGCAGGCGTCGGAACAAACAGTCAATCATGACGTACATCATCAGCGGAAACGTGGTGTACTTGACCTCTGACCCCAAACAAAGAGGGGTCCTACTTGTGTATAAAAATGCCCAGGCTCTCACTAACTCAGCAGTCACTGAAAGTACATCCACTGACAGAGAGTATAAACAGAAAAAAGGTGAGTGAATAGTAAATTATTACAGACTATAGTCTTAAGTATAATATCAATATACCTTTACATGTATATTGGACATTCAGGGCGTGACTAAATTTTATGGTTCTTAAAAGATTGTTTTGTATGACGTATCGTACATGGTTATATTTAATGACATTTTATATTAATTTTTCACTATTGGATATTCATCGTTGCGGCACTTTGCATGGTTGTAATTAATGCTTTTTTATAGGCCTAAAGTAGATTTGTTTAAACTGTATAACCAAAAATGTTATCAGCATAACCACTATAATAAGTATATTAAGGTGTCACCGATGTAGGCCTAAGTAATGTTAGTCTCCTATCTAATACAAGTAATGGAGTATAAATGATATAATAACTTTCTAGTTGTTCGTGCCCATTATGAATTTTTCTTTCCACAATTTCATTTCTTTTCAAAAGAACCGAAGTCTAACTAAAACCGCAGTTTCGGCATAATGTACAAACTCAAATCGACAGAATCAACACAGGCATTAGATAAAATAATGGGGGAAATATAGGATACATAGTCACAACCCAGAAACGTTCATTGTGGCACGGATGAATATATATTATAAATAAGAGAAACAACAGTTCAGAGGATTTAAGGACTGAAAGACATTCCTCATCAACCATGTGGTCTGCCATTTCCGCCTGACACATCTATCTCACCAAAGAGCGGAAACAGACAACTACGCCCGGTAGTATAAATGCAGGGTGGCTAATGATTATCGTCGTACGGGTTCCGGGTTAGCTCCAGTATAATTTTATCTATGTATGGCAGACCGGGGACATCTATATATGTAGGACACAAAGATCCGTGTGGCCACACATGTTTCCTTGAACTGAATTTAACGGATTTAAGCCCTGAGCTACGAAACCAATGGAGGCCCCTACTGACCATGCATGAGAAAAACCGAATTTCCTTCTTCATCAGAGCAATGGAAGTATAACATTTCTGAGATTATTGTATTGATAGAAAAGACTCTTAATCTAATAATGACAGAATATCAATAAAAATATGCCTCAGGCCCTTTTTTAGTCATTTCAGTAAATGCCTCTTCGGAACATTTTTCGATCTCAATAAATTTCATGCATTTAAATTAACATATGTCGCCGCACAACATTTTCATGCACAGATCTGATAACTGATCTTGTGATATTATTGACGATACATCATGTTTTGATTCTAGACTAGAAAATGAGTTTTTGCCAGGACAGTATAGCATACCATTAATAAAAGGAATAAAATGTCCCCAAATTTAGAAAAGCTGTCCAAATAGACTCTTTAAGTAAAACCTCATTCATATCTTGGTGGCTGACATGTCCTAGTTAAGGACAAGCTTATTTTACGTACAGATGAAGCGGGAGAGTTTATAAACCAGACTAACGCCAACGACTGCTCAATTCTTAAAGACAATTGTGAATCTTTAATAAGCAGAGAGATTAATTAATTTTTTAAAACGGTTTCTTGGAGAGCGCTGTTCCGTACTCCTACGTCTTTGACAGTTGTGAACTCCAGAAGACTATTATTTTCTATTATTGTTTCGTCTAAGATAGCATTAGACGATTCGCAGAAGTAAGCTACAAATGAACGCACATATATGTGCTCAATGAAATTTGAGAAATTTGAGGGCCTTGGTAACTATGACATCGGTCTAAATGACAAATATATATATAAATGTCCAAAAGTGGACACCTTAAATATTTCGCCAATATTTTACATTTCAAATTAAATAATTGAATTTATGATAATGATTTATTATTTAAGCAGGTTGCTCGTAGGTCCCTATAGGTAGTTCAGCCATGTTCTGTAGACCGCTAGGGCAATATACATATATAAAAAACCAAGACTGAAAGCATTAGTGCAGAGACCTTTCTCGCATGGACGACTTCCTCTCCATTAATCCTGTCTCCGTTATCTTGATCCGTGAATACTAACTTGGGCTGTACATCCCGATTTTTGGTTCGTAAATAATGACTCCTTCCCAAAATGAATTATCATATAAAACTTGAGCTGCTCGGTATCTAGTTATCAACATACATTTTTACAAGCAATGTTATGTAGATGTACATAGGAAGGCCTCTCTGCCTGACGTTGACTGTCATAAAGATATATATATATATATTGTATCTATTGTAAAATACACCTTTGACTTTGTCTGTAGATTGAACCAGGCAGACCACAACATGATAATGCAATCACAGCGGAGATGCGAGTTGTACCTTAGTAAATTGGTACTGTGTGTAACAGTATGCTTACTGTTCTCTGGTGTTTCGGGACATGGCCGCCTGAGGGAGCCACCCTCCAGGTCTAGCATGTGGAGAGACGGATTCCTCACTCCACCAAACTATAACGACAACGAACTCAACTGTGGTGGATTTAACGTAAGTTATAATCATCTAATATTTAGTACCAAACGTAAGAAGGAAAGAGTGTTGATCGTATTTTTTTTAAGAAAAAAATTACATAAGAATTAAAAGTTTTGTTGAACCAGTAAAGACCAACCCTTACACTCTAGCGCCAGGATAAAGAGTCCCAGAATAAAAGAAAAAAATATGAAAACCCTATCCAGGTTTCCTATGCTACGAAATTCCCTGTTACAACTGATCTGTGGAGTAAAATACATTGAATGGTAAATGTCTAGAATCTTGAACCAATCAAACGGAAAATATCTATAAGCAAACATTATTGTAATAAGCGTGAAGTGAGTGAATGTCACATATTTTAATTTTGTTCACATGGAAACATTTCCATGTTTTTCACTTTTAGGGTATTAAATTTCTCAGCTGGTGTACTAGAATATTCCAGGAATAAAAGCATAAAAATCATTACAGAATGACAAAATCTCCATTCAAGAAATAAATTTTGAAAAATTAAGTAAGGCAGAAATAATTAATTCGGAACATTTTCCCGATAAGCATGACCAACATGGATACGATCTCATTTATTAAATTACTACATATAACATACATAAAGATTGTATATAGAAGCTATTTACTGTGAAAATGTTAATTTAACCTCTAGAAAGAAGTAACACAAGGAAATTCCCTAGAAAAAAACGAAATTACAGGCCAATAAAATATTTTAAACCCACGGTGATATTCCCATCGTAGCTACTGTTATATGTAGAATGATTATTATTGAACGTGTAGTTCAATTTCAACATAATGTAGACATTATACAATTTTGCAAACTGCATGGTAATTTTAGGGATTGCATCCTCTCTTTCCAGAATCAATGGAACAGACAAAGCGGGAAGTGCGGTGTATGTGGCGACCCCTGGCAAGGTCCGCGTCCAAACGAGGCTGGCGGAAAATACGCAAATGGCATAACCACACGCCGGTATAAAGAGGGCGCCACTATTGATGTCAAGGTTGAAATCACAGCTCCTCACAAAGGATGGTACGAGTTCCGTCTGTGTGAAAACGAGGATCCTAGCGTCCCCATCACACATGACTGTCTGGATAAACATCTTCTAGAGATCGAAGGTCATGGCACCCGCTACTACCTAAGATCAACTTTGCCAACCTGGTCTGAAATGAGGGTGAAGCTGCCCTATGGTGTCTCTTGCACGAACTGTGTTTTACAATGGAAATGGCACTGTGGTATGTATTAAAATCTTTTTTTACAGATATGCATCCATTGATATTTCAAACATTATACTTAGCTACAGCGAACACACTTTGTCCGCCGACCGTCTGTCTGTCCGTACGTCCGTTAACGGGGCATAAATCGTAACCACTTGACCTTGAATCTTCTAACTTGAAATCCTGGGAAGACCCTGAAAGTCTCCCTGGATAACTGAAATTAGGTCTCTGTTACTCATATCCTCCGAGCCATGGGGCTCAGAAGTACCCCCCCCCCCAAATAATTAATAATTTGATATAAAAGCTCAAGTATCTGAACAACTACTGCATTGATCACCATGATTCTTTGCATGCATATTGGTCATGGATTGTTTCATCAGTAACTGCAGACTTGTGGCGCCACCTGGATTTTTCCAATTTTTTTTCTCTATTTTTTAGCCCTTCAAAGATGTTGTTGTCTGTTAACAGGGCAAGAATCGTAACCATTGGACCTAGAAAATTTTTACTTGACATCAAGGAAGGTCCATGAAAAATCTCCTTGGAAACCTGAAATTAGTTTTCTGTTACCAATATCTTCCGAGCTATGCGATCAGAAGTACTCCCCCCCCCCCAGAATAATTGAAAATTTGTTACAAAAGCTCCATTATCTGAACAACGCATTGATCACCATGATTCTTCGCATGCATATTTATCATGGACTGTTTCATCAGTTCCTGAAGACTGGTGGCGCAACCTGAATTTTTTTTTTCGAATTTCACGCATTTTTTCTCATTTTTTGATACCTTCATAGATGCTTTCGTCCGTTAACAGTTTACAAATCGTAACCATTCAACCTATAGAATCTTCTTATTTAACATGCAGGGAGGTCCATGAAAAATCTCTTTGGAAACATGAAATTAGGTCTCTGTTGCTTATATCCTCTGAGCTATGCTTCAGTTGAATGGGAATATCACCGACAAAATTTGGCATTCAGATGATAAAATGCCTTTTGTGAATGTCTTCCTAGTCAGCTGAGCGTCATGACCCCTGGGTCTTTGTTTTAATAAATGGTCGGACTTAGCTAACATAACTTTGCCGTTTAAAAAGCATGTCCCTGCTGCTATTCCTCAAATTTATTCTAGCTCTCTGACGTCAGATTAATGCACATAACTCGCCAGACGAAAATTCCTTGTGCTTCTAGTCCTATTCTTATGATATTTTCAATATATATTTATTGCAATCACGTGGTTTTTCTATATATGATAAAAACTACAATACATGTTAATAAAAACTTATCATTTCATTTGCCATTCAAAAACTCAGGCGGTAAACGGCAATGCTATTTCATAATTCAAAATATTAAGTTTTTATTTTTAAAACTAGCGCCCTCTGTTGAGCATGCTAATAATGACCTCCTCCTAAAACGACTTTTCATTCATTTCAGGTAACAACTGGGGAACTAATCCGAACGGGACGAGTTGTATCGGCTGTGGACCGCAGGAACAGTTTTACGGGTGTTCTGATATTGCAATTGAACCTGGTATTGGAAAAACCCAACCAGTGACTCAAGCGCAAACAAACACTGAGATTTCCACCACTCAGAGTCTTGACGTTACAACGCTTGAGCCGCAAAGGGAAGTCACCACAGAGTCCGTGAGCGTGAAAACCACACAAGATGTAACATCTCCTCGGGCGGAAACGGAAGTCACGGAGTCAGAGGTCTTAACAGCAACTGTACCTGAAGACTGCATACCAGTGGACGCCTTCGCAAAAGTTCCCGGAAGTGACCTCTGGTGCGCGAGTAACTGCGCCATGGGGTTTTGTCCCAGAACCCATTGCGCATGCGCTGATTGATGGAACGCAGCAATGTCAAATACTCAATCCTGAACATTTTGGCATTTATGCTAATTGACATTTTAAATGCACGATTATTGCCATCCATGTTTTATTAATTCTATGATATAGAATTTTTTTGTCTTCCCAGTATTTTATCATAACTACATAAATTAGTGTGCTGATATCCTGCATTTTTATGTTTTGTCAGTTGACCAAAATCATTTTATGTATACTTATTTTACTGAATTAAATATATTTACTTTATTAGCAAGTTATCAGTGTTTTTAGTTTGGTTCTTGCGATTATTATGGGTTGCTTTAGGCTGTCATTTCTGTACATGTTCGGTGTAGGCAGTTTTTGTTTCGAATGGTATTGTATGGTATACGCTCCATAAGCAGCGGCTACGCTACGCTCAACTATTCGCTACACTAGCCGCTGCATTTAACCGCGGGTGCCGGTCAGGTTTGGCCAGCAGACGGGGCTGTCTCTGTGGAATTCCCCCTGCGTTATATTTAACAAAACACATTGCAGGTATCACCAGCAAAAACGGATGTTCTTCGGTGTCCCGGTCACTTTGCACTGCTATGGAAAGCGCTTGGTAGCACAGACAATCAAATTTCTTCTACCATTTCTGCAGATTTGTCTAAACGCAGAGCCAATCAGATTTTACTTTATCCAGCGCAAACTGGCTGGGTGGGTATTGCCAAATCTGAAAAACCCTGCTTTTTCTCACAGCGTGTGAGTGGAAGGTCACAAATATTTGGTTATTTGTACTTTCATAACCTTATTTCACACTCCCCCCCCCCTCATTTTTGCAACACTAACTTATTATAACTAAAATTATTGGAGGAGTTTGAAAACTGGTGACCTTGACGTTGTTTTTTTTATTCAAACCTGGAAGGTGTCATGGTGACCTATTTTCTACGAACTACTGACCGAAAACATAATTTTGAGCACCCTGAGCGTCAGTTTTGTGTCCTCGGAAACACAAATTAAGTCACCGCGACTTATATTCTGCGAACTACAGAAAATACATAATTTGAGCTCCCTGAATGTAACTATTAGGCCTAGAATCTTATAACACAAATATCAAAGGAGGTACTGGCCAAATTTCCTTGGAAACCTGAAACTAGGTCATGGTGACCCGTATACTGCAAGCGTCTGCCCAATATATGGAGACCCCCCCCAGATAGTCAGGTGGGGCACAAAACTTTACTGTTAGACCTAGAACCTTCTACTATTACATTTTGAATCCTGAATTTAGGTCACTGTATTATGTACCTTTTGTATATTATGTAAGCTTTGAGCATAAAACCCCGATTTTCATCAGACAGGTCACAATTCTTAACTGTTGGGAAAAAAAAAATAAAAAAAATTTCCATCTGGAAATCTCTTTCTAAATGAAAAGGGAGGTCAGTGTAATGTCTCCTTTGACATTCAAAGTTAGGTCATTGTTACCTATATTCCGGAGCTATGTATAACGTGATTTGAGTACCCTATAAGTCAGATGGACACAAGTCATAGAAGGTTGACGTATAGAAACTTCTAACGTAGCATCTGGGGAGTTCCTAGCAAAATCTTCTTGGAAACCTTAAAAAGGTTGCTGTTACCTATTTTTTTATATGATTCTTGGCAAAAAATATTATTCTAAGAACTCTGGAGTCATTCTACCCATTGTTCAAGGTTCCTTAACAATTTTTTTCAACAGATCTGAACATCAATAATTAATACATGCATCACCTGTATTTCAAATTCAGCTGAGCGTCATGACCCATTGGTCACTTTTTTTGTAATACGGATACTCATGTTCGGACCAAGCTCAATCCGTGGATAGAGGAGTAGTCATTAGTGGTATATGTCGACCAATTAAATTAAATCAACATTGCTAATTTTACATTAGATACTTATCATGTTTTATTGGAATTAAGATTTGTTTATATACACACGTCTTATACATATTTTTATTATAGGATTTTCACATTATGATTCCATACTTAAACAGAAACGAAAAGGAAGAATATATGAAATATTGCCGTGCACTTCCACATAAACTCTAAACAGTTGCATGAGGCTGGTGTTATACACACTCACGGTTTCCTACGCAGAGCCACTTACTTTTTGTTGTGACAGTTTTGTCCACTTATAATCAGACTGGGGGACCGCTGCTGCTCGCCGGTAGATGGCGTTTCGACGCGGAGAGTAGGAAGTTGCTCAGGAGGGCTGCGGAACACCAGATATCCATCAGAGACAGGGAACGTGGCCTACTCAAGATCACAGCTTAGGGCATCTGCTCTCATCCTGGTCAAATTGGCGTTGGTGGACAACTAGCCAAGAAAACCTTGTAATCAACTGAGACAGTATCACCGTGATGGCTGGAGAAGCGGACAGGCAAACCGGATGGACAGGTGAGGCAATACACACCGGAAAGAAGGGTCCCCTCGGCAAAATCGTGACGGATTAAAAACAAGAAACGCCATCTACCGGTGAGCAGTAGCGGTTCCTCTGTCTGATGACGTTGCACTTCCATATGAGACATTACACGATGTTCATGACCTTACAAAGAAAGTTAGCCTAAGGGTGACATAACGCCACACAGCTGTTTTACACAGTATTGAACCTGTACATGAAGAATCTACAATAAAATATACAGTAGACTACGTAGTACGTATAATCTTCCCTGGCTGATTGAAGCCGCCGGAGTGCGGATTTGCTGTGTCGCGGGAGGTCTGCGTATGTAACTTCCGCTAAGTTCATGAGAATCAGTAGCACTAACTTTGAAAGTACATGTGATTACTCCGATCGCCCTTAACCGTGTGAATCTGCACTTGCTCCACAATTATACGTACTAGTTTATCCTACCTGTTGGTTATTTTGCAGTTGAAGACCTGTTTCATCTCTGAAACGACAGATGGCCCTTCAGTACACTCAAAACTGGCAAAACTATTTAATATTAATGGACAATACAACGTCACATCCGTGACAGGTGAACAGTCTGTTACACAGGGCAGAGGAAAAACATTCCTAAAAATAACTTGTGAATCAATAAGAAATATATAAAGGAATAGATAAGTTTATATAAAACCATGTTTCCCATATATTTTATTACTAGAATCACATTGTGTGTGTTGATGTTCCACTAACCCCGCGGAGGGCCTCGGTCACGGTAAACGCATAAAGCATGTAGACATATCTACATATATCTAGAAGAACGTTTTGTAAAATTAGAAACTGTCATGACAGTGCAACATCACTGTATATGTTTAATGCTCGTTATCTGGCACGGCCTTTACTTCACAGATGGTTCCGTGGCCTTTCTCCTTGCATTTGAAGTCATGCCATCCCCACAATTTGCTCCAATATAGCCACAGAACGCAGTCCTCATCGCGGCTCAGATATTTCATGTTGTCTGGTTGCTCAGGGTACCAGCCATCAACAAAGATTTTGTGACCGGATGCTGCCCATCGCCAGTCTCCCTCGTCCTCAAGATCGTTTTCACCAGCCCTTCTCCACCCAGTGCCCCTCCTCCGATCCTGAGGAAACACGTATTGGTGTAGTTTATATTCCCTTAGACGGTTCATAAGCGAATAAACTATTTCTCTTAACCTGAGCAGGCACTTGAAAAGTTTATTAGCTTACACATTTTTTATCACATTTTACATATAAGCTTCCCCACACATTCGGTAGAAAACGTTTCATGTCCATACACTTGAAGAATGAAATTAAATTCAGTTGATTTAATCTAAATACTGAAACGGTTCCTTGTTTTAAATGCAAATCGTTTTCTCTGACATACCTGTCAGCTGGTTAATGATTCTCAAAAGAGTATGTTTTCCCTCAACACTCTCGATGCTGACCAGGTCCCCACCCAAGTCTTGACAATTTTCTCCAGCTTCATACCAAGTCAGCTCTCGTTTTACAAATTGGTAGCAAGACGCGGGCATCAGGGGCTGGCTGCTGGCGAAAAACGGGTTACTGAACCCTTGAGGACAGACACCTGTATAATATAAGAATGATTAAAGATACATGGTCATTCAAAATAATTTATGTATTATCCGATGCTATTAGTTCAATTTCGCTACATACAAAAGTTTCCCAGCAAAACCATCCCGGCACTTTGTTATGATTCTGTGATTCATGATTCAAAGGCCACGCCTGTCTGTTTACCATAATAAGACCTAGTGTCCAAAGGTCCGACCATGCGCATGCGCGACAACTCAAAAACAAGTACACGCGGACGCCGGGGTACGGTATAAGTTCGTTCCGGCGAGCTAAAGAGAGAAAAAAAAAAAATGGATGAAATTCACTTGTGCACAACTGTGAATCATTGCAGCTTATGTTCTGGTTCAGGTGTAGATTAAATATAGATGCAAATTGTTTTTTGAAACTTGAAAATGATTTTGCATCTGTTATGCGGGTAGGAAGTTTATTCCATAGCTCTGGTGCATCATAACTAAAACACCTGTCTTCAATGGTTTTCCTATGGCAGCAATTTTCTGACTGAAGTGATCTAGCTTGTCTGCATACATCTAAAATGTCTCTAGTATATTTTGATGACTAAATATTCATGACATGATAAGAATATGATAATAGTGCCGGAAGCCAGTGTCAGTCTGCTAAAGTAGGTGTAATGTGACAGTGACGGGCTGCTTTTGTGACTATACGTGCGGCTGTGTTCTGATTGTTTTGTTATTTACTGGTTTGAAAACTAGAAAACCCATACAAAAGAGCATTGTAATATTCTAGTCTAGTCTAGATGTACATTGTAACTAGTCCATTTTAAGCGATTTTGTGACAATATTATTCAGATAGTTCCTAATACATCCAATTGTATGTAACCTGCTCTGCATATTGAATTAACTTGTTCTCCATATACAGGGTAATACAGGAGCGTAAATACAGGGGCGATGGGGGTATATGCCTCCTTTTTTTATAAAGTGGGATTGTCAATGTAACCCTCCCTATGCTCAGAAAAAATAGTGTTATATTGGAAATAAAATATATATTAATACTATGAAACGTATATCTAAACTTGGTTTAGAATTAATATAAACAGGAAACATAATGCCTTATTTTTAAACCTTTTAATTAATTGTAATATATTTGAAATGTGAAATGACAATAAAAGGTGTGTATATATATGTACACACACACACACACACACACACACACATATATATATATATATATATATATATATATATATATATGTTTGTCCAAACTCTGATTTTCCTTCCACTGCGAGTCAACACCCCCCCCCCCCCCAAAAAAAAAAAAAAAAAAAAAACCTCCCCCGCGATTGAAGATAAATCGACGCCACTGGGGTAATGTTAAACACAACAACAAACTTTCTACGTTTTCGTTTACCACATGTAGGTGGAATAGTTAATTCCACATTTTGAGCAGATCCTTCGAGGATGCACACGTTGGTGTCCATCTTGATGCTAATACACTGAGGCTTCGTTGACCTCTGACAAATTTCCCAGCATTCTTTGCGGTTGATCCCTGTCCTGCGCATACGTTTCAGCTCCACTGTGTGGTTGTTCGTGTGCAAAGCTGCGATGCCCAAGGCATCAGATATTTACAGCAGATATAAGTTGTCCAGTTACCCCGTGCGAGTCATGAAGAGAGATTTACCAAAATGCTAAGTTAAAACGTAATTTTTCTCTCAAATTGTAGGCATTGTTAGAAAGTATACTAAATATGTTTTGGTAATGATTGGTCTGACTTATGCCAAGTGATCGCGTATATGTAGGCCATGAGGCTTGTCAAAAATGCATAAAATATTTGCATCCTCATGTAAAGGCAGAAAGGAAGAAAATAAAGGCACACCGACACCAGTACGCTGGTCGTAGACTCAACAATGGCACTTCCTCAGTCCCCTTCCCTTCCGTAAATCCGGGCTACGCCCCTGCTTAACATTTACTTTTTTATACGTTTACATCATTGTCCTACCTTGGTACAGGTATAATGCACAAAGGAGGAAAATCTTCATCCTAACAAAACCGATACACTTGAAATAAACAGGAAGGAATGATTAAAATGTAGGGACAAAAATGAAAAAAATACGTTTTGTTATGATAACATTTTGCAGCCGTGACTACATCTTACACTGTGAACGTTACAGGTGATATTTTAAGTTTTTCATAATTTAAATGCATTGCCATTTAAGAATTTTACCACAAACAGCCAGACGAATGTCATTCGTTTTTTTACCAATATTAATTTGAAGACACAAATTTGGTCAATTTGATTATCGAAATAACTATTTTGTGTTTCGTATAATCTCAATGCTGTGCTTTGTTGGTTACAGAAAATAAAACAGTTCGGATATCCACATGTTAAAAGATACAACGGATTATTTACATCCATGTGCGCAGACGTCTTGACGCCAGCTCTTCAAAGCAGAACCTCGGATCCACAATAACAAATGCAGATGATGCCCGTATTTAGAGCTAATTTGAAAGAACTTAAAAGAGTAACAGTTCAATAAAAACGATGCCAAATCAGCCGTGACTCTTTTCTGTCAAGTTAATTCAATCTAGGAAAGCTTTTGTTTGTTGAAGGAAAGGATAATGCATGATCTTTTTCTTGCTGGATGATATCCATTAATTTTTATCGCAAACAAACATAAAGGCACCATTGTTATTCTTATTCCTGCATTGAGCTGGAAAGTGACACTTACAACTGTGACATGCTTGAAAAAATTTGTATGAAAATAAGATATAACCGGATGTTCTACGTGGCTTATAGATTAGTTCTAGACACAAGTTCTAAGATAACAAATGACACAAGAAAATAAAGAATATATACAACGGAACTGATGTAACATACACACGTCAATAACATATACAATAAATAGTGCATATAAATAAACAAGCCAAGGCATGTCAGGGGCGGATCCAGGATTTTTCAACAGGGGGGGGGGGGGTAGAATCAGAAAATTGTTTTAATGTGACACGCATGCATGTATATAACTTATGACAGCTGCTCTTCAGCTGGGTAAAATTACACATATGCCAGTGCATACACATGAACAAAAAAAATCACATCGTGATCCATATGTACGAAAAGACTTTTTTTTTTGCAAATTTGCATATAACGTCATAGTATAATTTGATACCTTGAGTCGGAGGGGGGGGGGGGGGGCGCAATTATATACCCAACCCCATAGCCTATATGCCCTTTCAATTATCATTTGTGATCATATCAAAGGAGTGGAAAATTAGAACCGAACACAAGCAAGGACGCATCTATAAGCATTCCTCTATTATTTATCAAAACCGAGTTTACTCATTCATAAAATAAAGACCAACGTAAACATTCAAAAGTAATAAACAACACTGAATTATGTAAATATTAATGTGAGGCAAACCGATACCCCATTATAATTAGTTATATACTCGAACTACTCTGCTTAATTAAAGTTGATTTTACTCATTCAAGTTTATTTTGAATAACCAGTAGCTTGAATTACTCTTCCCTTTGTGCGGTTACTATATTAAAGAGCTTATCAGCTTACGGTAAATTTGATCTCTGGCGTGTACGTCTTGATGTATTATAAAGCACTCGTTATCTTATGTATTTATGCACCATCGATAACTGCATTGTTGATCGATAAGAAATATTCATAAATTAATGTTGTAGGTTTAATATTAAATTTTCCTGTCACATTTTGAAAAGTTGTTCTTTTCACCATACACGTCTAACAAAGTGTTCGACTACGAAAATTCAAACGGATATATAACACCCCAATCTTAGTCATTAATCATTTACATATTATTAATGACGAGCCAACACATTTCCGGAGCTTAATTCTGCAACCATAAAAAAGACAATGCATATACATACACTGTATATTGTGTTTTAACTGAACGATAATACAAGATCATTCAGTTCAAATAGATCATGAGTGCATGTATTTCCCAAAGACAAGGCCAATTGAAAAAATGTCGTTCAAGATGTCGAAGCCTAAAGAAGCTGAAACATTCTACGTGAACGGCGTAGAATTAATTTGGAGAGAAATGCTAATGACTGCATCCATTGTGGGTATTCCAATTTATTCTTCTAAAATATAAATAGATATGGGCATTGCACAGACACACGCTTTTAGTTTCATTTTTTCCAGCTCTTTTGATGTTTAATTGGTTATGTTTAATGCTATATGGCAATTATCAATAAAAATAATGAAAATGACTTAAGGACTTAACGCATAGATATACATGTTTTTCTGGTAAAAAGGCCTAACAGTGGTTTTGGGGGGCGGGGGGGGGGGGCTTCAGCCCCCAAAGCTCCCCCTCTGGATCCGCCACTGCATGTTAATAAACAAGTGACTAATGATCCCTGCGTTGGTACTGTCAAATTATATAATCTACATCCCCAGCATCTACTATACATTTAACAAACACTATCAAGACGGTCAAATACAAGCCCAGGACGGGTCCTTCAAAATCATGGTTTTGTATTCATGAACGAATATTTTGTTCCAATTAGAAAAAAATTCATATATATATATGTGCATAATATTACTTTGAAAGACCTGTGATAGTTCTTTGTCTTGACACGAGATAGCGCTCCAGTATGCTGACCGAGTCTTTTGCTACACATCAATCACTCCCTTCCCGCCCCCACAGCGGGTCTCATAAACGATAGAGTCCGATCTTACATTGACATCCATCAAGGACTTCTACTATGTCTATATAATACGAATGCACTGTGTAATGTTCTTATAGTAACATACCTATATTGCTAATACTATACTTTTTTCTATTCTATAGAGGTAATTTTGACCTACAGATATAGATGTTGGTGCCCAGACACTGAAACGGTTGTTGTGTACTTCCCGTCTGACTATAGTCCATTCATTATCAGGTACGCATCAACATTGATAAAGCAACGCCAGCAGTCAGCTGTACGTGTAATACTCCTCACATTATGGCATTTCTCAACGTATGAGAGCACTATAAACGATATTATCAGCGTTCGTTTCTCTTGGTAGGATGATTAAATTCTAACTGTTACTGCATTTAAGACTAAGCATTTCAATCAAACACAGATTGTTCCCATTTGTAAAACGTTAATTCAAATTCTCGATACTGCAATTTACAAGGTTGAGGTTGTTTTATTCAGAAAATAAATTTTAAATAGGAATTTCACTCAAAAGGTCCAGGTTTGCCGGAAGTCAGCAGTTCATAAAACATAGTAATTTTTTTGCAATATACCATAGACTCCAAATGCCCCTGGATGGTTTGTGGTTTTAGGAATGTGTACAAAAGGTTACATCATTATATATCAACAATATGAAACTGAAATTAGCATGCTTATCTGCACATTCTGTATATATTAATGGATAGCTGCCGGTTTTATCTGGTTTATGTAAACGTGCAGCTGAGTCTTCCGCCAGACGTAATTATCATTATCTTTAAGCTAACAAGTTGATTTAAGTAGAGAATACTACCAGGAAGTGGATTATATCATTCAACAAATATTTAGAATATAGTATTAACTATTGTAAAAACCGAATAAATATCAGGCCAGAACTTCATGCTATATACAGCCTGTATTTATATCTCTGTGTGTATGCCAGCCGATCTAGGATTCGTTCTGTGGGAAAACAGGTCGGTCCTGAGTAAAATATTAGAGTATGACGGAATATATGACGGTAGTTATATTCTGGATAATCGTCTTGAGATATAGTCGGAAGACAGGTACGTTTCATGAATTGATTGTTGTTTATAACTAACGTCTCTGTCATTTCCCATTTTTAACATGCAACTCCCGGCTCGGTCATCATCAGAGCCTTTCCTCAATGAAATAAAAAAAACTTACTAAATCCAATATAGCGCTAAAAAAAAGCAAATGTCCGTTTAAAATTTTCTGCTTTTTAAACGTATTTTACTCTTCAATATCACGAAACGGATATTTTACCACATTCTTGTTTCAGTACATTCAAATGAAATTCCATCAGCATCTTTGTCACAGTCACAGGTGGTGACGCCTGGAGGTACAATTTGGCTAAACTGCCCTGTGACAGAGAAACAGAATATTATGTCGATTAGATATGAAAAGAAGAGAAAAAATGGTTCGACGGTAATTTTATTTTATCAGCAGTCCAAAGACATGGGAAATCCTTCACTCCGTGGGTCCTCCACTTTTCTCTAGAGAATAAAATCATGGGGATGAAAAAAAGTTATTATAAAAAAATTAAAATTATATTCAATAATTATTTACTGTTAAAAAAATTCTATAATTTACACTCATTATTTTTTAATTCAATATGTGAAAATTAAATATTATAAATCCATTTGATAATCAGCAACAAATACATTGAAACTTCATAATTACGACCACCAACAGAACCTCGATAAAGCAGTAACACTTTCGAAGAAGTAGTTGTTTAAGCAATGTCTGATATGAAGAGCAATAAAGAATAGTAAATTGAGGTGGTTGCTAAATCGAGGTGGTGGATAGGCGAGAATTTATTGTATTTAAAAAATTATTTAAGAATTTACTACCTTCGTCTTTTGTCTCTAACTAACTGTCATATTTTTATTTCATTAACAGAATCATTAACAAAGGAGCAAGTCTGAATCGGTGTCTAAACAAAGCAGGTGTCTATTTAAAGCTGGCGTTTTTTTAAATACATGATCAGGTTCATCTGACAAAAGCACAAAACAACACACCGAAAAAATATAGTGACGGGAAAAGATATGTTACGGCAAACAATAGTTGGCCAAGCCATATGTATGAAGTCGCTTAATACTTAAATCGAATCAAGCTTGCGTTATTAAAAACACATTTAGAAAAGGACTATAAAACCAATAATCAATGTATTCTAAAAAAAATATATATAGATTTTGCTTTAAAAAAATATAGAATGTATGTTGTAATTTTTTCAATGTATATAAGATTTTCATGTGTATATTATGTAATATATATTAAATATTGAAGTGTTTGTTTTGTCAGCTCAGCTCCCCTCTGCTTAATTACCGCAGGAAAGTCATCTAGCTGAGATACAGCAATCACTTTTTGTTGGTCTTCCATCCGGCCATCTGTCCGTTAACTGGGCACAAATCGTAACCGTTATACACAGAAACTTCTAACTGTACATCCAAAGAGGTTCTAAGAAAATCTTCTTGGAAAACTGACATGGTGCCTTATATTCTGCAGGTTACAGGTCGAAAACATCAGCACCAAGAGAGACAGACAGGGCATATATTATATCCGTTTAGCCTAGAATTTTCTAACGCTATTTCCAGGGAGGTTTCTCGGCAAATCGCTTTGGAAACCTGAATCTTCAAACAACTGACCAAAAATATGATTATGAGCACCTGGAAAGTCAGAAATTGCACAAAGTGTATCCGTTAGCTCCATAATCTTTTAACGTTAGATACAGGAACGTCTTTTGCAGGTCTCCATGGAAACCTGAAATTAGATCATGTTGACTATATTCTCTGAGCTACTGTCTAAATCATGATTTTGAGCACAGGGAACAAAACGTAACTGTTGCACCTAGAACCGTCTAATGAGACATCCAGGCAGGTGTCCCTTGAATCCTAAAATTAGGTCACTATGACCTATATTCAGCGAGCTATAGGAAAAAGCATGTTTTGGCACTGTGGAAATCAGATGGGCACAAATCTATGCGGTTGGACCTAGAACCTTCTAACTTACAATATGAGGAATTCCTGGTGAAAATCTCCTTTACCCCTGTTAGGTGCACATAGAAAGTAAGATAGGGCACAAATCTTAAATGTTGGGCTTGAAATCTCTTTCTTAATGTATAGGGAGGTCATTTTAAAGTCTCTTTGGATAGGATATCTGAAATAAGGTCACTGTGACTTATATTCTGCAAGATATGTGAAAGACCATGATGTGAATACCCTGTAGGGCGATTTGTTACAGCTGGGTAAAAAAAAAACTTCTAATATAATTAAGAATCAGGGTGTCCCCCTAAACTCTTCTTGGAAACACGAAATGAGGTTACTGTAATATGCTGTAAACTGTGTGAAAGAAAATGATTTGAGAACCTATAATTCAGATAGACATAAACTGTAGGAGTTGGGTGTAGAAACTTCTAAGTTTTCATCCAGGGAATATAATATCTTCGTGGAAACCCTAAATAAGGTCACTGTTCCCTATTTTCTAATGATTGTGGACAAAGTATGATTTTGAGCACTCAGGAAGTCATTCTTCCCTTACGCTCCCGAGGCAGCGGAAATCTTGCGCTTCCAAAGAAGCAACTGATTTTCACGCTGCCAGCTTTGACCGTTTATGATATATTTAGACACCAGATGGCGGTTCGTTGTCCACTGAAATAAACGTGCGTATGATGTGACAAGCAGCCAATCAGATGCCAATAAACAAACACTCGACAGGCATCCTGGCTCCGCCCATTGCTGCGCTTCAAACGCCGCTTGATGATTTTCCGGTCGAATTTAAATTGCTCCCTCTGCATTCTCGCATCATCGACCGCTTCGTTTATGACAGTAGGACTGTGTTAGCGTAGCCATGTAACTGTTGTCTGCAGAACTGAAACCAGCCAGCGAGGTGTGCACGCAGCCTTTGTTGTTACGTTTCGTTTGAATTACAGCTCAACGGCCGAGCATCCTATGTGCCCAAGGCCCTGAGCAAATCACGTCAGGGGCAATTCTATCTGAGCCTGTGGCCTGTTCAGACGGTTACGCCGAGGGATGAGCTGTCACTCAAAAAGAAATAAATATGATTGGCTCCGTGTATTCCTCGCTTGGCTTTGTCTTCCAGCACAAGGTCTCATCTGATTGGACAAAAATACAGTGCTCCCCTCTGGTGTTGCAATTCAGGATACGAGGTCATAACAAACAGCGCCTTACGATATAGGTAGTAGCCCTATAGGTAAAGCGCTGTGTAAAGAGCGTATTCTTCCCTTGGTTCAAGGTTTCTTAATAATAAAATCTGTAGGCGTTAAGCAACAATATTTGTCAAATGGTAGAATTACTGGTGAGTCACCAGAGAAATACAGAAATATTCTTTTTTTCTTTATCGTACAATTTCACAAATGCCAGGATATAACAAAGTAAAAATAGAAAGAATTAGACAGTATCAATATTTACTGCACGCAATGCTGTCGTTTCAAGTATATTTGCCCTTTTTCAACAAGTGTACCCATGCACGGGGCATTATCATCCTGGTACGCCATGCTATAATAAAGCTTGGGCATATTAGGTTTTCAGAGGATTATCAAGTTCAAATTTATTGTCAGTTGATTGTGCGTAAACTGGCACAATGCCACAGTTACATATGAGTTACATATATAGCACTTCTTACAGGAGGCGGAGTGTTACAGGTGCTCTTTTCATTGTGTGACACGGGCGTAACTCGTGTTGTGACACCCTCGCCGGGCTGTTTGTTACATTCTCAGTTTGATCCGTACTGGTTGAACTCTCGTTGTCATGCTAGCCTTGGGCTTTCTCGCCTGGTCTTGAGTCATGTGTGGACCATGATATGTAGAGACACACACAGCAATGTTCTTCTAGATGATTCCTGTAACGCGTGTTTACTGTGTTGTGTAAGATCTTTTGGACTGTTCGAGAAGTGGAAAATTCTCGGGCTATATAAAGGGGCTGTGTTTTAGAGCGGAGGGAGAGGACAGCAGAGAAAATTTCCAGCGGACGCAGAAGCGTATGTGTCAGTTTCTGGGTTCTTATCCGACGAGTGCGGCAATTATAGATTTTCTTCAGACTTTCTCCTGGACTTTTTGTGCATTTGGACTTCAGTTTACTTTCTGGATTGTTACAAGAGCTTTACACTTGATTGTCATTCTCCGAGAGTATACATTTAAAAAACTTATCGTTGTGACGGTGGTGGTATCCAGGTACTGTGCACACATCTGTGTATTTTACTATGTGATTGTATTGATTCGTTATTATACCGCTGTTTTACTGTATAATTGTATTGATTTAGTGTATTGTAATGTTAGGGTATTTGTTAACAAAAAACCACTGATTTCTTTATTCATTCCCCTAGACATTTCACGCTGCCTAGTGTTACAGAATCTGATTTTTTTATCTCCATTACAAAATTTGTGTTCATCACGCATACGTGATTTGTTTATATTAGGTTCCATAACAATATATATATATATATATATATATATATATATATATATATATATATATATATGAACCGAATTCTTCGAGACCCACAGTTCTCAAACCTGAGGGGCGCAACAAAAGAGGCGTGTATGTCGCGTTTGATACTGAAATCATGCAGCCAATTTGCAAAATTATTTAGATATTACAGGCCGATAGATTTTGTTAGATATTTTAGACATTGTTATTTTAAATGCAGATGAAAATTGTTATGATAGGGTATCCTGGAAATTGTTAGCATTATTTCTTTTGAATTAAAAGTTCAAATAGAAACCATTACAGTTTTTACTTCGTCCATGCTTAATTATTTAAATGTTCCAAACAAATCTTCATTAATACCCCTTCTGGAGTAAATTATGAGTTAATTAAACCCTAACAAGCATTCTTGAAAAAGTTGTAGGTAGGGTTCTCTTTTATGACTTGTTTAAATATTCAGCTCTCCAATCCCGCAATTATTTATCACCTCAAATGTAACTGCACACAGTATATAAAGCAGTTGGCCGCACGGGTTCGTTTCCTAGCTGCTATACGTCAGCTTTAATCATCACTATAGGACAGCGGGCTCAACATGGCTCAAATTTTATAAATTAATGAAGTAGACCCGATACGTGGCCTCAAAGCACAAAGCAAGCGTCCCAATAGTTCATCAGTCCATATTGGCTCTTAAAATCTCTCATGGACAAAAATGCTTAACTGAACGTATAAGCCGTTATCATAGGGGAATTGAGTAAGCTCTATGAGTAAACACCTCAAAGCAACTCTTAATGTGGCCGACAGTTGTTATCTTGATTATTATTATTTTTTTATCTACAAATTTGACATTGACAGTTCACCTTGGCAAATAATGGTGCATGCTATTATAATAGTATTATAATATAATAATATATATAATAATATTATAAAAATAGCTTCTTCCCTTTAAAATAAATGTGTACCTGCAAAACGTTTTGCCCTGAAACTGTTTGCTTACTCCTGTAAACGAGTGTTAAAAACAGTGGACCGGGCGCGATCACAGGTTAAACATAAACACAACGCGTGCATCCCGGAGCCACAACTCGTGTCAGTCAGCAGATGCCCGACTGACTTGACCCCAAAAATGTAATGATGCAGCTCACATTCAGACCTCCGGTCACGCGGTCTTGTTATGGTAAAGAGACACACGTTGACCGTGTTTACCAACACGCAGAGCCATAACAAAGTGTTTAACAGCCGTATGCGAGGTACTGACACAATGTAGTGGGATGGTTTTGCTGGTAAACTTTTTTTATAAAGCAAAACTGAACTAATAGTGTGAAAGAGTAGGCATAACATTGCACTTGATCATGTCCCTATAACTTTGAAGCTAGGTGCACAGTGTGTTACCACGCTCTCAATGGTCTTTTCTCTGTGTTCTTGGTGGTCAAACCCAGAGAATCTTGCTGTACAAAGCAGCGGTTACACGAAAGGATGTCTGGGTAAACTCTTGATTAAAATCGTCAACCAGCAAATCTTAATTTTTAAACTGTCAATTTATTTAATAATGTCTCTTTGGGTTTTCTCTGTTTCCATGTGACTTTTCTGGCGTCTGTTTCACGCTATATATGTATATAAAGTCAGACGACTGCTAAACTTTCTACTGAAAATTTTGTCTCATCACTTACTGGCCTTTAAATGTGTCGCTTTTATATGCATACATGGTCCTATTTTGATAGGCCGTTGCCACTCTACTAGCGACATCTGTTGGCGAGCATTGTCACTAAGAAGGAGGGTCCGTTAATTACAACAAAAAGGGATGAACATATTTGTTACATCACAAATTATAAAGCTAAAACAGCTTGTCTTGTCCATTGAGTAATACTCCTCTCGGAGACTCTGGCATGGGTCTAGTTTATTTGTGCATGCATGCTCTTAGGAAAGGCGACCTAAAATTTCTACAACACAACATCCATTATGGTAGTCTTTATAAAACAAAAAGCACTGTAACATTCATATCGGATCATACATGAGCACTCTCCCATATTAGACACTAGCGCCTCCTGGTGAATAATAGAACAATCACACATCCATCCACATAACATAAAGTCTCTGCGGCACGAATAAAATTTTCCCGACGGCCCTGACATGTAACAACCAGCGAACGTGTCCGGTTAGGGCGAGCTGTATGAGACACTGACAAAGTTTTCTCTTCCGTACAACTCTCTGAAAACTCCTAATGCCGTTCCTTGACTTGTTCTATGGCCCACTGTTAAAAAATTACTGAATTTAAGGTGCCATTCCTGGCAAAAGTATCCATCTTTTAAAATGAATCCAGAAGCAGCTTCATGTAAATATTAAACCTCATCAAATGCATATCACTTTAAACAAAGCATATTTTTCTTTTTAATGGCTAATGGTATCCCATTGCCTCTTTAATATTATATATAGTGATATTTAACTAGTAATTTTAAAACTGACTACAAATTTAATTTAATTTCGAGGATGAGTATGCTACATTTTAGTTAGATCATGTTAAAAAGTTTATAATATCGCGGACTTAAATTGTGTGTTCACCTTTACCTTGGTTCTCTCTGATTCAAAATTAAACATAAAAATAACTTTATTTTTTATTATTCAGTTTTGTTCTTATTAACTGTGCTCCTTCCAGGAGCAACTGCTCTCCGTCCTTAATGAAATAAAAATACCTATATGTCTATTTGGAATAAAATCGAAGCCATTTAGTTGTATATCATTATGTTTCATTGAGTGTTTGGGTTCTCCTGCCAAGCTAAATATGATCAATGAAACAGAAAGAATGTTTCTACTTGTACTTGCACAAATAAGCCGGCATTCTAGAACCTAACGGGTTTATTTCTAAAATAGTCTTACATATACATATAACTTTGTTTGTAAAAGTACATCCATACACACATATTTACAATTTACATATTTTAGTATATATGTATGTATATATTTACATGTGTGTACACACACACACACACATATATATATATATGAAATACGTTACACCGATACTGCATGGCTAACCAAGGACTTTAAGCTTGATCTCCGCGGTTTTTTAACACCCGGGCATGAGAGAGAGAGAGAGAGAGAGAGAGAGAGAGAGAGAGAAAGCGTATCCAGCGTAGACATAATAATAAATATAACACACCTGACCGAACCCAGCAAATACCTCAGTGGTCAGTAAGTGACCCGTAGCCTCATTTTTTTTTATCTATATCAGCATTTAGGTCGGACATTGTGACTTGCTTTATATTTGAAATACAACCTTTAAATGCTAAAATAAATACACGCCTCTGTGGGCATAAAGGGTGGTAGGGTCTATTACCATTTTGCTTGAAGGGTGGTTATTGATAATATCTACCCACTTTTCCTCCAGAGATGTACGTGTCACAGAGACAGTATCATAATCCCCATGGTTATGATAAGCTTACTAAATATGTAATTGATATCAAGCACTACGCGCGTATACGTCATAAACTAATAAGAACTAATAACTGTGAGTCAGTGGGTAACCATAGCATGATTAGGACACGTCCGTATCAAGGGTGGGCGCAGGATTAGCATTGAGTCGTGACTTACTTGATGCGCATGCGCATCAGTTGTACAAAGCCCGGAAACGACAGGGAAGTATAAATACAGGTACAAAGCCGTGAGATCAGCATACTGTACCAGGAAACAACAGCGAAAAGGGTAAGTTACGTATAATTCCGTTATGATTGCTTTAGTATACGTATTGGTATCGAAAAGGTATCTAGCTGTAATGCTGACCTTTCATCCCAGACAAAATTGTTACTTCTTACGGGTAGTGATGATCTACTTCTTACGGGTAGTGATGATCTAGTTCTTACGGGTAGTGATGATCGGAAATTAAAGGGACGTAGGATACATGATCATACAGGTTCCATCTGCATCTGTTTCACTCCGGATTTTCCTCACACTTAATTTCCATGTAGGTTAAGTGGAAAAATAAATTTTGTTACAATGTTTCTGTTAACGCACATATATATATATATATCCTGACAATATTAAGTGAATCTGTTATACAGATGGGAACCGATTGTTAAATTGGCAAGTTATGAAAATATAAATGGAGGTGAGACTGAAATAGGTATAGCATTGTATATAATTTGGACTCGAACACCTGACATGGCCGATACCCTACTCAGGTTGACGTAAGCGCTACTATGTCTACGCATGAAAAGGAAAGTACATTTATATCAAAAGATTACTAAATCAAGTATACTTTTTTTTTAGTTTTGTGGTCTCAATATTGGTGTATGAATGTATAAAGACTGGCGCAAACTTAATGTATTAACTTGTTGGTAAGGAAAGAGTGATCGCCAATAGTGCAAGCACACCTTTCTTAAATTGAACCGGAAGCAAACATGTAAACCATTAAAAATTTATAAATAACTTAAAAAATGGGTCTAAATATGTATCCCTGATGATTTTATATTGAGTTTGAATTACTTGGACTCAATTACCCCTTTCATCAATAGCCTGAGGAAATTGATATAATACAATATTTCTTGAAAAATGTCGGGTAAACAGTAAAAATAGGAATAGAGACTTAAATATTTGCCTCGCCCGATTCTTGGGATGAGCGAAGAGACGGGTCGGCGGCTGCAGTTCAGTTTCCATCAATTACACATTGAGGTGATGGTTAGGGCTGGAAAAGAAGGGTTTTGATAAAGTCATGCTGTATTTTAAATTGTTATCTTAATGTCTTAGTCAAACCTAATCTTAAAGTTTACCGAATCTAAACCCACAGTTTAAAAAAATCGCATTTAAAATCGCAGATGAAAGATTCAGCAAGAAGATTTAAAACTGCAGGAAGCCAAAGAAACATCGAGGAATGGGCCACTGGCTTGACGTCACTTTGTTTTAGTCTGCCATGAACAAATAAATGTGTCCTGATCCAGTATAAAAACAGCCTTATCTTTTCAAAACTGATAGATTAATTTCAGATTTAATAACAGACATACGGGTAGCATTGCCCTGGAAAACTCTTACACGTGTTTGCATTTCAGGACCATCATAATGATAATGACAAGAATGCGCGACAGAAGTCCGCTTGTTAACAGCCTGAGGATGGCGGGATTCCTCCTGTGTCTGATGCTGCCTCCTGCTTTAGGTCATGGCCGCCTGAGGGAGCCACCTTCCCGCTCCAGCATGTGGAGAGACGGCCTCCCTAATCCACCGAACTATAGTGATAACGAACTCAACTGTGGTGGATTCGCGGTGAGTGAATTAAACACTGTATATAGATGGAAGATTATGATTTAATTATCTCTTGGATTTCAAATATTCGGGAGAATGCATAAATAAAAATACAAAATATAAGAGAATCTATGTTATCAAGAATTGTGACGTCATAATTGGTTGAATTATATCAAAATTTTTACCACCCGACATAAAAACATATAGAGTTTGAAAATCATTTAGAATACAATATGTTATCTCTGATGCAGATGAAAAGTGAGTTGCGACTTTCAGATCCAAAAATTTATCATTATAGCATTTTTCGTATTGAATTTCATCAGAAAAAAATATAATTTGGATATTTAAAACAAAAGGTGTATAAAATTATGCGCTTGACATGGTGTTATAACGGACAAATAAATAAACTAATGTTTGATTTTATTAACCTTATTTCTAAAAGAACAAGTGATTTCTGCATTATTGGGTTTAATCAGAAAATTGGAGTGACATTTAAGGAATATATTCACTTAATCCTGTAGATAAATTATCAGTTTTATGTATGGATCAGAATCAATGGAAACGCCAGGGTGGAAATTGTGGTGTATGTGGCGACCCCTGGCAAGGTCCACGACCAAACGAGGCTGGCGGGAAATACGCAAAAGGTATCATCACACGTCACTATAAAGAGGGCGCCACTATCGATGTCAAGGTGGAAATAACAGCTCCCCATAAAGGGTGGTACGAGTTCCGTCTGTGTGAAAACGAGGATCCTAGCGTCCCCATCACACATGACTGTCTGGATAGACATCTGCTAGAGATCGAAGGTCATGGTACCCGCTACTTTCTGAAGTCAACTGTGCCGACATGGGACAATCTAAGAGTGAAGCTGCCATCTGGTATCACTTGTAAGAACTGCGTTCTACAGTGGAAGTGGCATTGTGGTACGTACTTCACTTTATAATGGTTAAAATATGGTTAGTGTATCAGCGGTTGGTATTCATTTACTGGTATCTTAAAATATATCGTAACATAGATCTTTGATTAAAATATCCCTTTGATGAGAAAAGAACATATATTTGAATTCAAATTCCATTGATGCTCACCATTGTGGTAGTGTGGGAGCAGACATACCAATAAGTGAAATTGTTAGTTGCTGAATCAGACTTCAGTATTATCACACAAACACACACATGAGCATGTTTAATTACGGTATTGGCATTTGTCACAGATCGGATAGTGTACTGTCATATTCAGATAAAAAATATCTTTGCTATAAAAAAATAAAGCGAAGAAAAATTACGTTTTAACATAATTAAACAAACAAACTGCAACTGACCTTATCAGATAGCATATATGAGGTAACAATAATATATATTTGCTGTTCCAGGTAACAACTGGGGAACTGACCCTGATGGAACCGGTTGTATTGGGTGCGGAGCTCAGGAAGAGTTTTACGGATGTTCTGATATAGCCATCGAAGCTCGCACGCTAAATGCAACACCATCTAAACCCAGTGGCTCCACAAAACGGCCACCCACTACACCATCCCACTCTCCGAAGTCATCAGCGAGGGCCCTATCTGCAACATCCAAGCTAACCACGCTTTTACTGAGCACAAAATCCCAGGTAGCAACTTCCAGGAAAGCGTTTTCATCCGCTACACCGGAATCGGTAGTGACCTCAAAGAAAACGGTTTCCGTCACACCGGAAACGGACGTACCCACAGTGCCGTGTCACGCCAGACGTTGGTTCAGAAGACAGAGTGGGGATGGATGGTGCGTCACCAACTGTAAAAGGGGATTTTGTCCAAGTTCTCACTGTGTATGCGGTTACGAGGAAGAATTATCGCTGTGTGTACCTGTCGGCGACTTTGAGCGCGTTCCCGGAAGTGAAGACTGGTGTGAGAGCAACTGTGCAATGGGAAACTGTCCTGATACACATTGCGTATGTAATGACCCCTAACACTTCAAAGGAATATACAGTTCATGTGGGTCAATAATTATACTCCAGAAACGATTTTTTATCTATTGATAATCACCGACATATGTTTCCCTTAATGATTTTTTATAAGTAAATTTTAAAATTATGATTTTTATTTATTATTCAAGATAAAAATGTTATTTTAAAATCACTTCAAAGTTAAATAAACATTAAAGACAATGGAAAATAGTTCTTGAAATTCTATTACAATGGTCAAGGTCTTATTGGAATATATTGTGTAATGCTGGGTGTTTTCTGAATTTGTATTTATCACATAGAAATCCTACCAAATGTAGTGGGACGTTTTATTGCTTATATATCGGTATATCAGACGTTTTGATTTGAACGCTGAATTGAGCGTGATGCTGTCTTGGGTTTATTTTTCTTTAATTTTGGAAATGGAAAAGCTAGAAATATATATTTGTTATCAAATTGAAAAAATTCCAATTGTATTTTGACAACTGAAAAAGGAAAATTAAGCGATGAAAATGTTAGTATCTTTATGTAATTGTATCTGTTGATAAATGTGTATATATGCTCACACAGGCTAGAACTGTGTTATTTATTATTTCCTTTCTTAAATAAATTTTTATTTTTCAATACACGATAGTGGTTTTTGATGTTTATAATAATAAGATACCAACCTGGTGCGCCGATAAAAAATGAAGCATAGGATCTTACAGTATGCAAGATATTGGCGAATATTTAAATTCCCTACATTTTATCTTTTTGTGGTGTAGGAAGTATCATACGGGAGGGCGGGGTGTAAAGAAGAAGTATGGTTGCGTTCCAATGGCGCGACAGTTCGGGCTATATATGCAGCCCGTAATACACCTCTTTAAAGCGTTCATAACTTAAGGACGAGGTTAATTAATTAATAATGCTAGGAGTCACACATTTAGATGAACCATCTAAGCGTGAAGACATCGTGTTGTGTGCTGGGTTGTACCACTATGCGTGAAGACACTGCTTTGTGTTGTGTGCTGGGTTGTACCACTATGCGTGAAGACATTGCTTTGTGTGGTGTGCTGGGTTGTACCACTTTGCGTGAAGACATTGTTTGGTATTGTGTGCTGGGTTGTACCACTATGCGTGAAGACATTGCTTTGTGTGGTGTGCTTGGTTGTACCACTATGCGTGAAGACATTGTTTGGTATTGTGTGCTGGGTTGTACCACTATGCGTGAAGACATTGCTTTGTGTGGTGTGCTGGGTTGTACCACTATGCGTGAAGACACTGCTTTGTGTTGTGTGCTGGGTTGTACCACTATGCGTGAAGACATTGCTTTTTGTTGTGTGCTGGGTTGTACCACTATGCGTGAACACATTGCTTTGTGTGATGTGCTGGGTTGTACCACTATGCGTGAAGACACTGCTTTGTGTGGTGTGCTGGGTTGTACCACTATGCGTGAAGACATTGTTTGGTGTTGTGTGCTGGGTTGTACCACTATGCGTGAAGACATTGCTTTGTGTGGTGTGCTGGGTTGTACCACAATGCATGAAGACATTGTTTTGTGTGGTGTGCTGGGTTGTACCACTATGCGTGAAGACATTGCTTTGTGTGGTGTGCTGAGTTGTACCACTATGCGTGAAGACATTGTTTGGTGTTGTGTGCTGGGTTGTACCACTATGCGTGAAGACACTGCTTTGTGTTGTGTGCTGGGTTGTACCACTAGGCGTGAAGACACTGCTTTGTGTTGTGTGCTGGGTTGTACCACTATGCATGAAGACATTGCTTTGTGTGGTGTGCTTGGTTGTACCACTATGCGTGAAGACATTGCTTTGTGTGGTGTGCTGGGTTGTACCACTATGCATGAAGACATTGCTTTGTGTTGTGTGCTGGGTTGTACCACTATGCGTGAAGACATTGCTTTGTGTGGTGTGCTTGGTTGTACCACTAAGCGTGAAGACATTGCTTTGTGTGGTGTGCTGGGTTGTACCACTATGCGTGAAGACATTGTTTGGTGTTGTGTGCTGGGTTGTACCACTATGCGTGAAGACATTGCTTTGTGTGGTGTGCTGGGTTGTACCACTATGCGTGAAGACATTGTTTTGTGTTGTGTGCTGGGTTGTACCACTATGCGTGAAGACATTGCTTTGTGTGGTGTGCTGGGTTGTACCACTATGCGTGAAGACATTGTTTGGTGTTGTATGCTGGGTTGTTCTACTATGCGTGAAGACATTGCTTTGTGTGGTATGCTGGGTTGTACCATTATGCGTGAAGACATTGTTTTGTGTTGTGTGCTGGGTTGTACCACTATGCGTGAAGACATTGCTTTGTGTGGTGTGCTGGGTTGTACCAATATGCGTGAAGACATTGTTTGGTGTTGTGTGCTGGGTTGTACCACTCTGCGTGAAGACATTGCTTTATGTGGTGTGCTGGGTTGTACCACTAAGTGTGAAGACATTGCTTCGTGTTGTGTGCTGGGTTGTACCACTATGCGTGAAGACATGGCTTTATGTGGTGTGCTGGGTTGTACCACTAAGCGTGAAGACATTGCTTTGTGTGGTGTGCTGGGTTGTATCACTATGCGTATCACTTTGTGTTGTGTGCTGGGTTTTACCACTATGCGTGAAGACATTGTTTGGTGTTGTATGCTGGGTTGTTCTACTATGCGTGAAGACATTGCTTTGTGTGGTATGCTGGGTTGTACCATTATGCGTGAAGACATTGTTTTGTGTTGTGTGCTGGGTTGTACCACTATGCGTGAAGACATTGCTTTGTGTGGTGTGCTGGGTTGTACCAATATGCGTGAAGACATTATTTGGTGTTGTGTGCTGGGTTGTACCACTCTGCGTGAAGACATTGCTTTATGTGGTGTGCTGGGTTGTACCACTAAGTGTGAAGACATTGCTTCGTGTTGTGTGCTGGGTTGTACCACTCTGCGTGAAGACATGGCTTTATGTGGTGTGCTGGGTTGTACCACTAAGCGTGAAGACATTGCTTTGTGTTGTGTGCTGGGTTGTATCACTATGCGTATCACTTTGTGTTGTGTGCTGGGTTTTACCACTATGCGTGAAGACATTGCTTTGTGTTGTGTGCTGGGTTGTACCACTATGCGTGAAGACCTTGCTTTGTGTGGTGAGTTTGGTTGTACCACTATGCGTGAAGACATTGCTTTGTGTTGTGTGCTGGGTTGTACCACTATGCGTGAAGACATTGCTTTGTGTTGTGTGCTGGGTTGTACCACTATGCGTGAAGACCTTGCTTTGTGTGGTGAGCTTGGTTGTACCACTATGCGTGAAGACATTGCTTTGTGTGGTGAGCTGGGTTGTACCACTATGCGTGAAGACATTGCTTTGTGTGGTGTGCTGGGTTGTACCACATGCGTGAAGACATTGCTTTGTGTGGTGTGCTTGGTTGTACCACTAAGTGTGAAGACATTGCTTCGTGTTGTGTGCTGGGTTGTACCACTCTGCGTGAAGACATGGCTTTATGTGGTGTGCTGGGTTGTACCACTAAGCGTGAAGACATTACTTTGTGTTGTGTGCTGGGTTGTACCACTATGCGTGAAGACACTGCTTTGTGTGGTGTGCTTGGTTTTACCACTATGCGTGAAGACATTACTTTGTGTGGTGTGCTGGGTTGTTCCACTATGCGTGAAGACATTGCTTTGTGTGGTGTGCTTGGTTGTACCACTATGCGTGAAGACATTGCTTTGTGTTGTGTGCTGATGTACCACTAAGCGTGAAGACATTGCTTCGTGTTGTATGCTGGGTTGTACCACTATGCGTGAAGACATTGCTTCGTGTTGTGTGCTGGGTTGTACCACTATGCGTGAAGACATTGCTTTGTGTGGTGTGCTGGGTTGTACCACTATGCGTGAAGACATTGCTTTGTGTGGTGTGCTGGGTTGTACCACTAAGCGTGAAGACATTGCTTTGTGTTGTGTGCTGGGTTGTACCGCTATGCGTGAAGACATTGCACAAACAAGAACTACACATGTAATTTCTTTTAAACTCTTCTATTAATTATGCATGCATCATTGTTCGTTTCAAACTGTTCTAAAAAAGAATCGACATACAAATGGTAACATATTCGATCACATTAATATGCATTAACACAAACAAACCATGTGTATTCTAATTGCATTATTTCATCACCTGTTGCTTCTTATAAACTACTTATACCCTCCGAGTCCGTTAGATTGTTTATCCCTTCAAACAGCAGAAACGGGCGATGACACTTGAATAGTTTTGACAATTATCGCTAACTTACACAACACATACCTGGCCTATGTTAAATAGTTTTGCCTTGTTATTAATGGCGACAATTCGATCCAAACAGCTACCCATTGTCGATTATTTATTTAACTTTAATTTAGCAAAGTGTGAAATAAAGTGTGGGGAATTCTTTGATACTGGCCTTCAACTATTACTCTAAGTATCTATTAATCTTTTAGTCATTTCGAGTAGTCATTCAGCTCCGAAATCGCATTTTCAGCTAACATGCATACCGGCGACTTCAATCGCTGAAAAAATGTAACTTCCAGGCCACGGTATTATGATCAATACCATAAATAAAAAACATACAAAGTGAACACATGGATTATATAATAATACTTATATAAGAAGATTAAATAATGTTTTGGGATTAGAAAAATCTAAAAATTTATAATTAATAAAATATATATTATAAGGCCAGCACATAAATATACAATATCCAGAAAATAGATAATAATGAATAGATAAAGTACGGAACAGAAACCGCTATTTCCATAACCCGATACAGAAAAACATTGGGAACATTGGAATAATTTGAAATATTTGTAATAACAACCAATACAATTTAAAAAAAATCATTATTTGCTACATTGCCATCACATTTATTAATTCATTGCGGTCTATCAATCAGCGCACACGCAATGAGTCCTTGGACAGTAGCCCTGAGCGCAATTACTTGCGCACCAGGACGTACTTCCGGTTACGTACCGGAAGGCCACAGTAGGTTTGCAGTCCTTAGGTTCGGTTGCTGTGCCGCATATACAGTGAGAACTCGGACAGTAACCTGCGTTACAATTTGCGACACACCATGCATCGCCATTATTGCTCTTAAACCAACGCCTGGCCCTGCAGGAAGGTTTGGAAGCAACTTCCGATTTCGGAGTGGTATTAGACTTGACCTCTGACCCCGTTGTGACCTCCAAGTCCGTTGTAGTGGACGCATTATGCTGTGTCGTCGACATGTACTCTGACCCCGTGGTGACTTTTGGCTTCGATGTAGTGAGGATAGTACCCTTTGTAGTCGCTGCTATTGATCTCGTGATGACTTCCGGTTTCATTTCGGACTTAGTGACGTCACGGTTCTGCCTGGCCGAAGTTTTCTCAGGGTTTTGATACATAGTGGTCCTTGCTGGTATCCTTCCACCACGAGGTAGAATTGCAACATCTGAACAGCCGTAGAACTCCTCTTGTGGCCCACATCCGATACAACTTGTTCCGTTCCGGTCAGTTCCCCAGCTGTTACCTTTAGTGTAAAATATTAAATCGTTCATAAGAAATATGTGTCTAGGGAAATGTGTATCATAAAACGCTAGTGAAATGTGTAGTCTACATGAAAGATATGAAAATATGGCGCAAATCGTTAAAACAGATATCCGTTCGACGTTAAAGTGACATCAAAAAGGTTGCAGTGACATTAATAAGAAATTAATTTAACAAATAAATTATTAAGTATAATATTACTATCCGTGAATCTTATTTGTACAAATTATGGCTTACAATACATACCACAATGCCATTTCCATTGTAACACGCAGTTCTCACAAGTGACACCAGAGGGCAGCTTCACTCTTAGATTAGACCAGGTGGGTACAGTTGACTTGAGGAAGTAGCGGGTGCCATGGCCTTCGATATCTAGCAGATGTTTATGCAGACAGTCATGTGTGATGGGGACATTAGGATTCTCATTTTCACACAGACGGAACTCGTACCACCCTTTGTGTGCAGCTGTTATTTGAACCCTGACATCGATAGTGGCGCCCTCTTTGTAGCGACGTGTGATCATGCCATTTGCATATTTCCCGCCAGCCTCGTTTTGACGCGGTTGTTTTGCCTGCCAGGGGTCGCCACACACTCCACACTTTCCACCTTGACTTTGCCATTGATTCTACAGAAAGACGATAGAATGTAAACCTATAATAACAAAACAATATTTCATGCACTGTTGTGTATATAGTCTTGTGCATGTTTTCCCTCAGAGTGGAATGACTGTTTCCATATATCTGGCTGTTTGACTGACTGGTGTGATTTTATTGTGTCGCTTACAGTATATATCGGGATGAAGGCATCCTTCTCTCAATACACTGCAGGACAAAGGAGTTTTCAAAGGTATTGGCCGAATCACATATTTGACAAAACTTACAAGAAATGATAACTTTAGTGGGACTATGTTTTGGCCATTTGAGTCCCAAAGCCAAGACTTTCTTAATTTTGACTCATATATGTAAAGTTGAGCTTCTAGGATATAATTGTTGCCAAAAAAAAAAATAAAAAATAACATTTCAATGTGTACGTGTTTCAAGGGTCTTTGTAAATCATTTAGAAAAATATTTGCTTTCCTTCTCTCGATGAGAATTTTTGCCATATCATGTATTCTCTAGTTTCATGTTTTCCCCAGAAAACGTTGAATCTAGGGGATAGGATTACAAATTTTACTTCACTCACCGCGAATCCTCCACAGTTGAGCTCGTTGTCACTATAGTTCGGTGGATTATTGAAACCGTCTCTCCACATGCTCGAGCGGGAAGGTGGCTCCCTCAGGCGGCCATGACCTAAAGCAGGAGGCAGCATCAGACACAGGAGGAATCCCGACAAGTTGAGGGAGACTCTCACCGTAAGCTTCATGACGTTCACTTCTCCCGTACTGAACAAGAAAATAAAGGCTACATCAATTAACATTTCCTACTTCGCAAGTTGAATATCGCGTACTAAGCACATATTTGCTACTTAACTAATGCCTCTCTCTAGGATACGAAATCATGAATGCATCCTTTGTGTGTTTTAATAGTGTTGACGTCTTGTACGGAATCTTTATCATAATTGGCGGTGGTACCACTCTACTTTTCCGTGACCTTCTCTGTGGCCACGCCTTGGACATGTAATTTTTTTGTCTTGAAACATTGGAAACGATGACATGTCCTAAGACGGGTAAATTCCCATAATTGCCATAAATCCTGAACAATATAATATTTTATTTTGCTATTACAACCAGTGTATTAACCACCGCATATATGAGTATGCTCACAAATGCAGACGTGTGTAAATTGAAATATTGTGTAAATACCGTTTAATATACCTATGCGGAAATTCAGCTAGGCAACCCTTTTTGCACTTTTTGCGTGCATTTTGCACGCAGAGGATTTTTTGTTATTAGGAAATTCCATCAATTGTATGTGAAATAAAATAAATTTTATTTAATTTTAGCTCACCCTTAGACCTCATAACTTTTGGCCAGTGGCGTCAGTTTATCCTCAAGAGTGAGGGTTGACCCGCAGGCCTGGGAGGGTAATCACTGTTGGACAATCTTTATGCATCACATGATTTTTATCACACTTACCTTTACAATTGCCGGTCCCTGTTGAAGGATGTTTAGTCTCAAGATGGCGTGTATGTATACATGCTATGACCGGCCTTTGTGGATTATTCTTAACGCATGCGCGCCTTAGTGGTCACGAATTGTTGCTAATCGTAGATGTGTCAGACTACCAGTAACAATAGCTTACCTATAGCCTTGTATATGGTACGTCTACTAGAGATTTATATTACAGCATTTGTCACTAAACAAACCTCGCGTATTAGTCATTAACTAACACTAGGCACTAACGTCTCGGAGTCGGTGGTTAAAATATCACGTCACTGCATGCGTATAGGAGCTAGATTAACATTTATCCGTGACCTCCAAGTTGGCACGCTTTAAGAATAATCTGCAGAGACAGGCATTGCTGTGAATACCTTTCTGATGAAAAAAAAAACATGCTCCAACGTGAATCAACATGAGCGACTGGTTAGGGTTTTCAATTTTAATGTTTAGTTAAGATTGAGCCTTTGGCATTATAATTTATGTACGAGCGATTTAACATTAAATTTCGTGACTAACTTGTTTAATTAGATACTTTTTAACGGTATTCGCATGTATACCAGTCATTTATACAAAGAAGAAATAACCCTTGGTATCAATAATCGTTTTATGAAAAAAATATTGACACAAGACTTGTTTAAATATATGTATTCACATGACATAGTTAAAATTTATCAATAAGGTGTAGAAACTAAAACTCTTGGTCAACTTGTTTTTACATGTGTACAGTTATTCTCATATCACCACCCCTATACCCCCCCCCCCTCGCCCCCCCCCCCCCCGCCTAAGAATTGTGAATCTGAATCAAGTATAATTTTTATATATTTACTGTTTGCAAATTTAAAAGATATATTTTTGTAGTAAAAAAATAATACATTTGTATGCATGATGTGGTGTTTGTTGACAAGATTGAGATTCATGAATATGCAATTTAGAATTATGAATCAACTTTTATATTCAGATATATATGTTATATTGGATATGTATAGAAATTAAAACTTATAATAAAAAAAATTGATGTGATAAAAAAAAAATGAGGATCTAATACAAACATTTGTTCATTATTGATTCCTGTGCACTGGGACATTAGTTTTTATTGCAAACGTGTAAAATTTATTTAATTAAATATAATAGGATTAGAAAAAATTAAGATCTTATTGAAACATATTCTTGTCTTAGGAGAATGGAACATAAAGTGATCAGCTCTGTCCATCATCTCTCCGTTATCATCATATTTTTCCTATAAGCACTGTTGAAATATCTTTCATATTCTGGATGTGTTTGGAATTAAGCTATTTAAGTCTGAAATTTGAAAGCAAATTTTTATATCCAGTTCTGTATTATTGCAGATGTAAAACTTGAAAAAAAAATGATATGATAATTGAATTAATAAATAATTTAAACTTCATATATTATCAGCTTTGTTTGTCTACCAGTCTGCCTGTTGTTTTATAAACATTAAGTAATTATGAATGAACCTTTTTATCCTGTAAGCATTGTTACATTTAATGAAAATCCTATGTATACACTACAATAATAGAGATATGATGTAACTCCCACCATTCCACACACACACACACACACACCACCACCACCACCATCAAGTCCTTTCATTTGTGGACTTTGGACATTAGTTATATTTCAACTGTATACATTTCATTAAAAATACATATATTTAATAATATATATTATAAAAAAGTAGCTTCAATTGAACAAATGTGTAAACTACTGAAATGTCGAGAGTTAATCAAAAAGCCAACTAATGATTATGGTAATAGTACTGATCATTTGTTCACAAACTGCTCACTTGCTTCAGTTTCAACATTAGGAAACACATGGTCAGGTCACAAAATATTATTTGCAACAATTTCTTGCTCATCAATACAAGCCAATCATATAAACCAACCATGGCCTATATTACCTCTTCCTTATACTTTATCTCCATTCGATATTATTTTAGATTTTTACCTTCAAGGTCAACTTCAGCTGAGCACTGTGACCCATGGGTCCCTTTTTTATCTCGCAAAAATAAGCAATATTCTTTATTGATGTAAACTCTATATTCCCGTTCATGATCTTAAAACAGGCAATAGCCGCCCGGGGCAGCTACCTTCCCGTTCCACCATGTGGTTAGCCTGTTTCAGCCATCAACTGAATTATAGTGACAACTTTAACCGTGGAGGATTCCACGTGAGAGGAGTTAACATTGCAAAAGAGACTTGTGATCGACTTCATGATAATGAAAGTTTTATTACAATTAAGGGGAAAAATAATTTTGTAAAACAAACAGCAAAGCAGGTATCGTTGTGAAGGAAATGAGATATCTATAATTAAATGATTTGGCATAAACTATATGCTGTTCATCAAACATAATTAAAAATCTGTCAATATGAACGTATGAACCGTTATATTTGCTATTACAGTGGAACCTTTCCTTACGGACACCTCTGTACTAAGGCCACCTCCCATTTACGGCAACTTACGGGCAGTCCCCTGAGAGCAAGTCCTGAAATCTATAACCTCCCAACTATGGGTACCTCTCAATTGCAGGCACAATGTCCGGTCCCGTCAGTGTCCGTAATGCAGAGGTTCTACATGTCAGGAATCAATGTCCCCATCCATTACCCCGAGTAATAATAGCAGCGCCGTGTTTGTAAAAAGAGACTGGACTATAGCGACACCTGGCGTCCTTGACAGTAAATCTTAAAGCCAGCTATTCATCTTCCTTATCTGTAGAATTATTGGATTTCTAACTTGACCTGAGGCGGTTGATTTGCTCACCAGCGGAAGTTAAAAGGTCACCATTTTTTTGTAAGAGCATATGAAGCAACGGCATCGTTTTGTTATTTGTAAACCTCTGGTTCTTCCGAATTTCTGCCAGGAGTTATTGGTAGACATGTATTGACCACGTTTGACTGCCATCTTAGCAGCCCCTCCCCACATGTTATTAATTCGTTGACATTAACACATTGATAGCCTTTGCACCGTGAGATCAACACTTATCATTTGAGGAACATGTTCGTAGGAAATATTCTTCCTTAATATTTTAGAGATGACATGAGATAACTCATAAAGATTTTGTTTCTATTTTTTTTTTCAAAAACAATCTTGATATGTAATTCGACCTAAACTACTTGAGCAAAAACTTCAAGGAAATACAGACGCTCCCCCTTACAAACACTTCAGCTGGCATGCCTTAGTCTATACCTTTACAGCCAGTTATATGATGAAACAAACAAAATCGATTTTTGCACTCTACTTTCGATAAAAAAAGAAAAACATTCCGCAAATGTGCTACCAGGACTCTGTGACCGCTACAGGGATCACGTGGCACAATCACATATACCACCAGGGGATTACGTTTTGCGCATAAACAGCGTTATGACTGCGAAGGTGAAAACACCTTGATGTACAAAAAAGTGAAATACATCGAACGTGAATTCACTTTCATAAATAGAAACCATTTTTATGAACAACAGAGAGGATTATTACCTAAGGTACGATTCAGGACATATCTGAGTGAATTGCTGGATAAGATGAACATTTATGTTAAATCAATGAACAGCAAGCCAACATGAGGAGTATAGTTCAATACAAATATAATATGGCAATGATATATGGAATATTGATTTTGTGCCACGTCATACAAAGTGATACTGACGTGTCCGTGACGGTAAGAGAAGGGTGGACTGGATTCGTCGCAGAATTAATACGGAGGGCAGGTGGAGTAGAAATTAATATTACGACTAGTTCGAATGCCAAAGAGTGCACTATGAAGGATAACTGGTTGGTTGTATGGGCAAAAGACGACGCTGACTTTGATGACAACCTTACGTGTGATAAGATGATGGGAACACCTGGTTTGAAATTCCGTTAGTATGTAGACATTCGAAGCAGAACTGTGTGTGTAAATCAAGAATCATAGCTCCCAGATTAGGACGAATACTCCATTGGCGAGTCGGCTTCCCAAACTGTATTTCAATGAGGTCCTATGGCTTATCAATAAATATCAAAGAACGTGTTTTAAATTACACCTGTGATCGTCTGGAGGCTAATATCACCTGCTCAAGGTTTGTCACGCACGGTATAGTGAGTACGGGTGCGCCAAACGGAAAGAAAATCTTTATTAGTCAGGAGAGCATCGACCTGATTATCGACATGTTGATATGGTACGGAGATAGAGCTTGTTATCAGCACGGACTGGAAGCAATTTGCAGAATTCAATATCCTCAATTTGAAAGGGGAGATTTCAGATATCAATCAATATACAAGGAGGCATGCGAAGATCTTGTTGCTGGTTGCGATTATATAAGTTACAACAGCGGTTACTTCCCGTCGTTGTTAGGTATTTGTAATGTTTTCCAGTCGTATGAATCTGGACATTGCTGGTACCGGAATCTTTCCTGTGGTGATTTACCTTCCATCAAGAACGGTCACGCCAAACTGAACATTGTTAATCTGAGACCACACGCGGTGTTCTCCTGTGACGCCGGTTATATTTTGAGCGGCAACTCCACAGTCCCATGTATGTACACCGGTCATTGGCCCAAGGTGTCGTCAAAGTGCATCGCCTTGCCGTATACAGAAATACTTGCTAGTATACTGGCCTTTTTACTTGCCGCATTGACTGCGGCTTAAATTTTGTCATGTCGTAGTGAGTTGGCCATCATCCTCTAAGTAAGACTTGGTATATCAGTATTTAAGCAAACGGAGGCAACAAAAGACTTTGCTGCTATGGTGATATCCAGAGGAGAAGAGGCCGATAATTTTGTAGCAAACACCTTGATACCGGAACTGGAAACTGGTCGTGGATTTAGGCTTTTTGCAACCGTTAGAGACGAAACCCTCGGTGCCACATTGCGACAGCACTGTGATATCTTTATGAAGTTATGTTCCAGAGCAATATTCGTGGTAAATAGAGACTTACTGGATGACATTACATGAGTAAATGTTTTTGAAGAAACTGAAATATATGAAAAGAACAAGAAAGGTTTTCGCATTGTCGTTTTGTTAGACAAAACGATCATTCATCGAGAGGTTGGTAATAAAGCCCTGGCCGCTTATATCAGAACAAAAACCTTTATTTACGCGGGATCGAGACTTCTTTTTGATCGGCTCGTGTATGCCCTGCCTAATTTTACTTGATATACTTAAGTTAGTTATAATTTTCCTTATTTTTCAGAAAAGATGTTTGGGCAAGGTATGTCTGTAACATCAATATGTAGACGACGGATCAGGAGCACCGTCCAGATGATGCCATTTTGGCTATAGACATCACGGCAGCACGGACACTTAACTTTAGTGTAGTAACCATCGTAACAAGCTTTCCTAATACATGAGGGAACAGGACTTTTATCGATTAAAAATCCGTGGTATTTTTATGAGTATTACAAAGATGCAAGACTGGTATTTATACCCTCGAGGGAATAACCTTAAGGGAACGTAATTTGGTTCAGCTAAAAGAATATATGATAGTTGCACAAGACCAACGGAACATGGGAGTCGCATATTTGTAAAAATACACTAAGAAAATTGTTCATGAAATTAAAAAAATCAACTCAGGATGAAATGAAGCAGGACACTGCGCATTACCGGATCTCAAACTTTAACAATATGAATATAATTAGAGGTAATTTTGAATTAAATGAAAATAAGTTATCAGTTTACCGCCATTGTTTATTTTAAAGAGTCGGTCGTCACATGAGACCAACATCTAACATTTGTAAGTTTCCACAAAGAAGTCTGTGAAAAACATAAGTTAGTACATCATCAGATCACTATCGGCAGCCGAGATTTTGCCGCTAGATGTCCGTAAGGGAGAAGTATTTCGGAGGTACTTTCCGTTTTAGAGATTTGTCTATAGTGTTGGTCAATGACAATTAGTGTGTCTATGTGTCTTTAAGAAACTGTAAAAGTTTACTTTTGAATTGCTTAGAAAATTTGGTTAGTATTTCATTATCAGTGTTTTCTTTTATATAAGCAATGTATATATAAGAAAAAAAAACAAAAACAAAAAAAAAAAACAGAGAATTAACTACTAATCAAATATTCTATGCTATATACATATTTATATATAAAACAAGCAGATCACTGTATTAGGTTTACAAGGACGTGATATTTCTACCCATGCAGTTTGGTAAGGTCATTGCACCCAACATATTTACATTCATTTAAAAAGACAGGACTTACCGCATATCCATGACGCTTATAGAGAGTATGGTGTTTTGTAACGGGATATAAAAGACAACATTGAAGAATTCACAAATACCGGATCTGTGGCTCAGGGGCAGAGCGCAGGACTCAAAGCCGGGAGATCGTGGGTTCGAATCTCAGCCGAGGCGGTGAGGTTTTTCACGGTCGGCGACCACCAAGGGGAGCGCTCTGCAGGCTTAATGGGAAGGCTGTGCCACACAGCCGTGTATCACTCACATACGAGTGCGTCTTTGAGGGTTCCTCGGTGTTATGACCCAGCAATGGGGATGATTATTGATTACACACCCAGGACCCGCAGGTGCGGTAGACACCAGGATACAAAATAAAAATGAGAGGAAGCGCGTGCTACCGCCCTGTGAAGTAGTCCCAAACCGAAATGGAATCTCTGAAGATGTAAATGCATCTGATGTTAAAAATTAGATAAGTCAGCATTCAAAAATGGAGGCGGTTACCTCCCGCCCCCATTAAAAAAAAAATAAATAAATAAAAAAAAAGAATGCACAAATACTAAATATGATCTAAATAGACGTCTTTTTACCGCAAATGCGTGACTCTTACTGGTGGGCAGCGCAGGAGAGGACCACTGGTGTAGAATCAGGGGCGGATCCGGGATTTAAGAAAAGATGGGGAGGGGGGTCCAACATAGAACTAATGAAAAGCCTAAAAATGGTCCCCAGTTCCAGGAAAGGAGGTCAAGGCCACAAAAATTGGTCCAAAATCCTTAAAAAACGGTTGCGGCGGCTGAAAGGGAGGGGGGGGGGGGTCCGCTTCTGAAAATGTGTCTTAAAAGTTGTGTACACATTCATCCGTTTTTCCGGCAACGAAAATTTTGCAACGAAAGTGCGGCAACGGCAAAAAAAGGTCGTATGACATTTAATTGGAGTGTAGGCTTCATATACGCACGGTGCGGCAACGTCGATCTGTGAGCGTTGTTGCCGTTGCCGGACATAATCGTAAGACGCAATTCTCATAAAATGACGTCACTACAAGTGGTGTGCCGATTAAACGATTAAATCGATGATTGGTGGTTTTCTCGCAAAATCGATTAAATCGATCGCATTATTGCATAATCGATTAAAAACGATTATTTATGCACATGCAAAGAAGCTATTCCTATCAGAGATATACGAACACAAAGTAACGGACAGCAACAAAACGGAATCTTGCACAGCCAACAATCGTCCGACGCTTGGATGCGGGTGGATTGATGGTTCCATCAAGAATACCGATGTACATGTCAGACTATTTATTGGAGGATCAATATTTTAGGTACTAGTATACAGCAGATTTCAAAACAATATAATAAGTACATAAAATAATCGAATAATAAACGATCATCGGTCATTTTTATCTTTCAATAATCGATAATAATTTAAAACTAATTCCTGCCACTGATCACTACTACCATGCACCGGGCATCCTTTGCTACTTAGGTGCCCCAAAATGGCAAAATATCGGCTAAAATGGTAAATCAAGTAATATAATATAAATAACTCTTAACTTTTTTAATATTTCTGAAAAAAACTTCAAATACGTTCAATTCTGGTTTGTTTTTGGTTAATTTATTATACTCAGCATATCCCTATACTTTTTCATCCTGTCGGCACTGTAATTAAAGGCAAAGATAACATTAAGAAGGATATCGTCGCCCTGGAGCTCCTTTCTGATGAGCAAAACACTTGCGATTCAGCCTCTGATTATAAAATTTGCCTGATTAAGTGTACACCCATAACGCACTGTCGTCATCGTGTTGGATAAACGAATGAATGTGTACATAGCTCAACTCCGTCCGAGTTTGTGTTTTGGTGTATTCGTGTTTTATCCAATGCACAGGTGACGTCCTTAACTGCAATCTTGATACAGTCGTTCGAGCCGCCATGTGGCAAGGCCCTGCTCGAGACTGTCTATACATGAATATGTTAAATGGAATATAATAAAAAACATACAACTAGTAATAGATTAACAGCTGGAGTATCCGGTAAATATTTGAAGAACGCCAGTGGTATACCTTAATTGTATACAATGAAAACTTCAACAGCGACTGAAATTTAAATGTAATTGATTTTAAACATACATACTTGATATAATATATACTGTTTAATGCAGTATAGTTATAGTATCCTGTTATATATTAATATAACTGATGAAAGCCTTGGATACGACTTTGTTTATTTAACGTGCTTAGAGAAGATAAATATTGAATTGTTCTTTTTCTTATTGTTAATCGCCACCGATCCAGTAAAGTAGACCTGACTTAGTTTTCGCCATTAACACTTGCGAGTTAATTCTAAATATAAGATTAAATAATAAATTTGACAAATAACCTTTAAATTTTAAACGTTAAACTTCCCATGACTGTTCGGGGCTGAGCATGCGAGACTAAGTATGCTTGTAATGTTTGCTTAAAGTGCCTAAATTTCATCAAAATAAATAAACACCCACCTTGAGAAATCAGTCTACATTTTACAACATATGTCAGACCCACTTATGGCGGTCATGGTCACTGCATATTTATATGCATGGTGACATGCTGTCAGTTGACAGCTGCTGTTTGGGTGATGTCATGTAACACTAAAATATATGATCAGCTAAAACAAGAAGGCTACTAATGCACGGATGCATCTGGTCTGTCATATCATTGTAAAAAAGCTGTGACTCATAAACTGGAGATAACTGCAGAATTATTGCAGAATTCCCGCATTAGGCCATCACTTCCATATGCGGCTTCCTAGGAAATTATTGAGAACAAACAGAGATTCAGTTATCTCTAAAAACAGGTGGACGTGGTTGGTGGAGCGGAGTATAGTTATATTACCATGATATCTAATACCTGTGACAGTTATGATGATAAACTATATCCAGGCATTGTAAGACGAGCTTTGTTTAATTGTGGGCATTTTATATTTTTATTCAACTTGTGGTTTGGAGTATGTCATCGGAAAATGTGTTTGCTGCTAGAAACGCCCAGGGAACCCTCCAGTTCTCGTTCATCTGATAGGTAAATAGCCTTTAGCCTGAACGATTAGGTTGCGCAGTCACACCTTTTCTCCGTTCTATTTTATGTTTTAATTTTCGAAAACACTGGTCTCCTATAACCCTCAACAACTTTTTTGTTTGTGCCTGCATTTTACGACAACACATAATTAAATTAAAAACTACCTTCGGGTTTTTTTGTACCATCATGTTACATGGCCTGCGTCACTTGACACCACTGTCACGAGCGTATATGGTAGATTTTGTTTTTATTCATTTTGCGTCAAAGCACTTTACGCATATCATTTATAGGGAAATGTCTGCCGACTAGGATGTGTCGTGACATGGAACGCCCGGGCAGATGACTCACGGGAGACGATGTACAGACGATGACAGACGGCACGAACAGTCCGCCATTACCCAGGTTCATTTATATTTCCTTTTTCAGGAATATTCATGTTGAAACTTTTTGCCTTCTGGAATTCAAATCATAATACAATGTTTAACAATCGAGCTTCTCAGGCCAGAGGTTGTCTGCAGTTTTCATTCTGAAAGCCAAGTTCATTCCACATTTTATACAAGTATATATATAAGTTGGGATATTTATTATTATTTGTACAACAAAAATACAAAATGACACAAAAGTCTCATAAAAATTTATTATTCTGCACCTATTTGTTGCCTGAAACGCATGTATCAAATGTGGTACAACAATTTTTCAAAAGTATCTTTTTTTAGGAAACTAAAGAAAACATGATTTTGTCAAGTTTATTTGACCAAACTAAAACCTCCGTGCTACGGGCATGGGCACCACCTGTTATTTTGAGCATAATAGTTGGTCTCCCGCAGGCTATTGAAAGAGAGAGGGACTGATCTAGGAGGGAGGACAAGTGCAGCGGGATTTTGGACAATACCCCATTGAGCAGATGTTCCGGCACCAAACGTCACTCCCGGGAAGTCGCTTGAACCTTCCGACCGGTCTGCATTTACCAGCGTCCTCTGCTGGTCCACAGACGCAGTGAGTGGATGGACAGAATCCTACGACACAGCTGGCTTTGCACCAGGCATCACCGTGAACGCTCTGAAACCAGCCCAGCGAACGACAGTCGGAAACCGTCGGATCGGTTGTTCTTGTTTCATTTCGAGGCTGGATTTCGATGTCTGCACAGCCGTAGTACTGTTCCTGATTTCCACGCCCAATGCCGCTTGTCCCATCTGGATCGGTCCCCCATCTGTTACCTGTTTAAAAAACGATTCACTCGAAGTCTTTATTACTGTCATTTTCGTAGGGGGGGGGGAGCTCTGTAGGAAGGGTGTTCCTGTTATCTTATCTAATGTTATCAGAAAGTAAACCTCATATATAAATTAGAATACGGGTAGTCGACAAGCATGGATGGCTGCAGCGTAACCGTGATTGTAGTTTCCCCTCACTGTCATATATATGAGAACTTCATCCGAGCTGGAAACATATGCAACACTTCAAGCGGATAAGTTAAACAATTGCTGAGATATGAGGGAATTTAACCGAAGGCAAACAAACAGATGGACATTGTGCAAAAACGGTATCAGGTGGGACCACCAGTTTTGCGTATGATAAAAAGCAATCTATGAGCTACATCAGTGCACAATTTCAGCCTGACTCGTGAAACGAGTCTCAAGATATGTTGGTTAATGTGTACAGACGCAAAGATTGACGCTCTGCAGAGAAGAAAGGTCAGAGGTTAATCCAAAATGAGGGCGTAGCAGTTCACATGAGATCGATCATAATTCCAATTTTTAAAAAAAATTCTATCCAGTGGGTATGGAAGAGTTCTATGCGGCGGCGGTGGCGGGCTAAAAACATAGTACCAACAACACTGTTGTGGCGGATACAAAAACAGGATTTTCTTAAAATTATTGGCGGTATAAGTCTGTATATTACTGAAATGCATTGCTTTCTCATTCTGCTTAGACGATGACGCTTATTTTAGTTATTATCAAATTGACTTAGTATATTACATAATTAGGTTTTAGCGTTGGGTGCTTCGCAATAAGTACATACCACTGTTCCATTTCCACTGCAGTACACAGTTCGCACACGTGACACCAGAGGGCAGTTTCACCTGTAGATAAGACCAGGTTGGTACGGCAGCATTGAAGAAGTAGCGAGTGCCATTACCTTCGATCTCTAGCAGATGTTTATCCAGACAGGCATGTGTGATGGGGACTTTAGGATCCTCATTTTCACACAGACAGAACTCGTACCAACCCCCGTGCGGATTTGTAATTTGCACCATAACTTCGATGGTGGCGCCCTCTAGGTAGCGACGTGTGACGATCCCGTTTGCGTATTTCCCGCCAGCCTCGTGTTTTCGGGGTCCTTCGTAGGGGTCGCCACATACGCCACACTTGCCTTCATTTCTTTCCCATTGGTTCTAGAAAGGGAAGTTTACGTCTAAATCTATGGTTGCATGGGATTTGTATACACATAAACACAAACTGGACAGAACTGTAACTGCATTGTTTGTCGTCTGTATATATGCATCTTTTCTCGGCTTTTAATCCACTTATTTATGGCCAAATGCGATGTAAAACAGACAGGTGATTGTGAAACCTGCATTTATTTATGATTTTATTCAGTTAAAGTTGAATATTTCGTTACTGGGGCTACCATGAAGTCATATTGTGACTAGTCCCAGTATGGAAGAGCGCACATCATATACAAAGTTTTAAGAAAATTGCCACAACAACTATTTCTCAGAAACAACGGACACATCCTTGAAATGGAATGACTGGTAATAATTAAGACTAAACAGCTAATCTGAGAAACTGCCTTTTATTTTAATATCATATTTGGCACACAAACTTACATCGGCAAAAGTGGATAATTTTAATTTGATGTCACCACCTTCATTTTATTTCTGATATTACGTGTTTAGGTGTGTGTGTGTTTGGGGGGGGGGGTTCCTGTTTCGGCACCTCAAAATAGCAGTCAAGGAAGTCGATAAAAAATATTTGAATAGGTGAATTTATATTTTGCACTTACATCAAATCCTCCACAGTTGAGTCCGTCGTCGTTGTTATTAGGTGGATTTGAAAAGCCGTATCTCCACATGCTGGAACGAGAAGGTGGCTCCACCAAACGGCCGTGACCATTGATACAGGGTAGCCATAGTAACAGCAGGCATGCAGACAAAGATACGCTGAGCCTCAATGCTTCTCTTGAAAGGTGTGCCATTTTAACGTAAAAAGGCAACCTGAAAAAAAGTTTTGTATCGCATGTCATGCTGGATTCCCAGATTCGGTCGGTATGATTGCTCCTAAATTGTGTGGTGAGTGCAGGTTTACATTCAAATACAAATGCATTTGCATTTTAAATTTCGTCACCAGTATACTAACTGTGTAGGCCTACATGTGTTTTGGATTTGAATTTGCATTTGAGTTCATGAACATTCGATTTTCAACCGCAAATGCAGACCTGAAAGTCCATTATGAATTCGATTATTCCTGTGTCGCAATAGTAAAGGATCCTTCATAATCCCATTAATTCTATAACAGACAACAGCGATGAAGACAAAATTCCTTCCAGCCGAGGTAAAATTGAAAATAAAGTGTCAATCAGATTGAAACTATGATCTTGCATATAATATTGTCACTTTTAACATATCGTCCCTGTGCAGTGATCCGGTAACAAAGAATATACAATACAAAAATGTTTTTCAAGGGCCTATCGATGTTAAATATTTAATTTCCTTGGGCTGTGTTCGGTCTATGAATATTTTTTTCGTATAACATAAGCTGGAAACGTTACCAATCTTTATGACCCTAGCAACACGAACTGCTGTATTTATACTCGCTTGACCGGGATAGGACTACCTCCTTGTAAATAAGACATAACTTGTGAAGCTTTAATCTGGGGAGGATCAGGGGTAGGGTCCCATTACTTTTTTTGCAGTATTTGACTTGTGTTTACAGCTTATCAACATCCCCCTTAAACCTGTTTTGGCATTATTTAGACCCTGTTTGACAACCACCTTCCAAAATCCTGGGTCCGCCCCTGCGGGGCATACCTACAGGAAGACGGGCACAGTAACACGATAACAATGTGAGAGGCTTCGGCTAAGTTAATATTCCAGTTATTAGAAACCTCCTAAAGTTTATTTAATGGCTTTTCTATACAGCAGTTGTTAAATTAGATATTTTATTGTGAAATGTTTATGTTTCCATGCAAATTATATATAATATTGTAAAGAGAAAGGCAAATTTTGTAAAATCTGTTACCAAAAGATTAAGTTAAGAGTACGTGTCACGAATCAACAATGTGATTCATGTTGCTGAATATGTTTTACTGATGTGACGTACGTCACGTTCTTTAGTACTACGCCGGATCAGGATGGAAATAAGGTCTACAAATTCGGCTATTCGGAGACTGGATCGGGCGGTTGCTTTTTATTCCGTATATTGGCTTTTCACGCAGATGCCTAGGCCTGAAGTTTCATGGGACACGCAAATGGTAGCGCGACCAAAATATCTTTTAATCCATATTTTATTATTTGGACTGCACATCACTGAAATGCAAAGAAAAAAATTCTTTTTGCATATAAAATAAAATTCTAAAATATAAGAACTTAAAATAATCTGTTTAGTTGCCATTTTGATAGTAATGATGAAGGGTTACTTTTACTCAAGTGTCTAGGGACAAGCCTGAAACAACCAAATGCTTCGAACTGGCTAAGATTTTAAAAAATCTTACCTAGCATTGGGTTCAAATTCTATTGCATAAATTCAATTTAATTTTAAAGACATATTTATTCCTCACGTTGATCTAAAAATGCAAATGCATCCCTCAAAGTTAAGGTTAATAATCATGAAAATTAACCAGTTTTGATACACTACGCGATACATAAATGATATTAAATGTAATTAATCTTTATGATAATAAAAGTTTAATCGTTTATAAAAATTATGTCAAAAACCATGTCAAAAAAATATAAAAAAAGAGTTAAAGTAAATCTTAATTCTATTGCGTTTATATGTTGGAGCCCGTTTGCGGATCTGGCCAATCTACCGATGGGCTTGGCCCATATTAGGATCCGTTATTGGGCTGCCAATCTGCAGATGGGCAGCCCAATAAAGAATTTGATGCCATGCACTTTCTGACCAATCTGCAGACGGGCTTGGCCTAATAACCGATTTTAGTTTTTTTTAGTAATTATTTTATTATTTTATTTTTTTGTTGTTATTATTTTATTATCTTGATGATTTTTGTAATCAGACAAACATTTCTCAGAACTTAAATGTGTTTATTGAAACATAAATCACTATCACAGCCTCACATCAATAATTTTATCATCGGGGAAGAAAATAGTAACCTGGTAGGTCAGCCTTAGTTCTTGCATATTGATAGAATGGACAACATTCGCCATCGCGAACTGCTGGATGCGCACATCAGTAATGCCTTGTAAAGCAAGAGGTCAGGTATCATCACCAACCAAAGGTATGACAACATTCGCAATCATTTGCAAAACCCATATGTTCCAGTTGATACTCACTTCAAGTTTTACGTTAAATCTAAAGGATTCGAAATAATGGATTTGCCTGCTCTTGGGGTGTCCAACACACTCGTTATATCCCTATAAAGCCAAGCCAGAAGAAGAGGTAAGCAAGTATCTACGGGTAGTCACTGTTTTTTTTTGTTTTTTTTTTTTTGGTATTAGTCTGTTTGACGTCGTCAAGAACATCCAGGATAGGGAGGTAGACCATGCAGGATATCGAAAGACCTTTGCCCATGTAAGTGTTTCACTTCTCTCCGGCAATGACCCCTGCAGCCGAAACTACAGTTACCCTCGGCATCATCTCTGTGATAACCTGAAAAAAATTAGTACTGCCCGACTTCCCTGCTGCTCTCATCACCAGGACGCCAACGATTCTGTACAAATGCTTATCAGTAAGACACTTATCCAAAACAAACTGTAACAAGATATGCTTTTATGGTGATAGTGCACGATTGTGATTGACTCTGAGATCAAATTACTCTGAGAGAGTGTTTTCTACATATATAACTGTTCTATTGTCAAAATGTATGTGGTAACTTTGATATATATATATATATATATATATATATATATATATATATATATGTGGTTATTTAAAAATGAATTTGAGAAACTGATTTTGTACCATATACAATTGCTCCATAGTAAAATTGTATGATACCATGGAAGTCACATCTATGTGGTAATGTCAATGAGATTTTTTCGCAAAAGCAGTAATTACTCTTTGTGAAAAAGTGATTCTCATTAACCTCCTAACATTACACATATGCAATGTAGACTAATTAAGAATTGTGTGTAAAAAGTTATTAAATAGGGTATTGCAACACTTAATGCACATCTATGTTTTCTATGCACATCTATGTAATTTTGATGATAAAATTATTGATGTAAGGCTGTGATAGTGATTTATGTTTCAATAAACACTTTTAAGTTCTGAGAAATGTTTTTCTGAGTACAAAAGTCATCAAGATAATAAAATAATAACGTATTACCAACAAAAACTGAAAACGGTTATTGGGCCAAGCCCATCTGCAGATTGGCCAGTAAGTGCATGGTATCAAATCCGTTATTAGGCTGCCCATCTGCAGATGGGTAGCCCAATAACGGCTCCTCATATGGGCCAAGCCCATTGGCAGATGGGCCAGATCCGCAAACGGGCTCGAACATATATAATTGTACCAAATGCATTTGTAAGTGCATTATATTTGATAATTTTTATCCGAATTTTCATTAGCATTTGATAATTGTGAATCGTATAATCATTTACATTTATTTGAAACATTCGGGTATAGCATTTAATCTTTTTAAAAATACTGGAAAATTCTTATTCATATTACAGTTTGTATCCGTTTCCATTTTCTCAACAAGTATAACAGGCGTGGTTTGCATTTTAGAAATATTTAAAACTGAAAATAAATATTTAATATATTTGACCATGGATAATCCAATCAAATAAAGTGGTTTCCATCTCAATGGGTCCTGAGTGGTCCTCTGAGCAGTTAAATGTTAAATGCGGCAATTAACATTTAAACCCAACGGTGAATTCTTACCTCACTTTGGTCTACGTTTGTCAAGGATCTCAAGTGATGTTCTATATAACGTAGCTCTTTGAGTAAGCGGTCTCAGACGTCGACTTCATATAATTACCGGTACCAGGATGTACAACTCAGCGCATGACTGAGTATTGGAAAATATCGTCAATTTACAACGTGTCAGTAATAATATTTGTACCTGGTTGCTCAGAGTTCCGAATGCCTGGGTTTTGTTGAAGGTATATAATAAGTGAATGAATCGCTATACAATACTGATACTTAGATTTGCTCTGATATATATAGATTGCCAAGCTTTATGTAATTGAAATTAATCTGATTACTTATTTATTTTGGGTTAATAATAAACACTTTAACCGAATGTCATCCCTAATATATATATATATATATATATATATATATATATATATATTAAGAGAGAGAGAGACAGAGAAGAAGAAGGGAAATGTACTATATACATTTGCGTGTGTGCATGTGTGCCTATAAACTTGAAATGGGGATCGTCCCTACCAGTACCCGTTTAAATTAATGCCAAACAATTTACAAAATGACAAACCATCGAGTATGACGGTCGGAAATATAATATGGCCAACACACAGCTATCATTGAATATCTTTTCCTTCGCATTATCTCATGAATGATTCAGTTAATTGCCCATTTACCAAACAATCATGGAATAATATGGGCTATCAAATTTCAGGCCTATCTGTACCCAAAATGGTATAAGGCATGGAATCTTGGAATTCCTTCAATCATTTGCCATGAAGTGTATGTCGGAGTTTGACAACCGTGGATTTGAGACCCATCGGCTGATCGATAGCGGGGCCCTTATAATTTCTTGTCTGTCACCAGAGGACTGTGATTTTTTTTGTATATATTTGGATATAGGGAGTATGATCAGATATTGTATTCCTGGTAGTTGCTTTTCCTTAACCATTCGCCAATACAACATATTGCTTTAAAGCCAGGAGAATATTATGTCAAAAGACCGAAGTATAGCTACTCAGTCTTTTGTGTACTCCATAGAAAGTGCTGTCTTCAAGATTAGAATTGAATCTAAATTCAGAGCAAATGCATAATCAGGAAAACGGAAAAGGGGTGGGGGGATAGATATGTGTTCCTTTTATGCCTTTTGTACGTTGAACTAGTTAAACGAGGTCATTTCCTTTTGCTGACATATTACAAAAAATCGGTGGTGGATGGGGAATGTGCACATCTTTAGCTCATTTAACCAGGATGACATTCAAACCGTGCGTTGTCGGTAACGGAGCAAAGATTGCAACCATTAAACCCAGAGAGCTCACAGGTCTGTATGACATCCACACAGATCTTAACTATAATAATGTGATCTCTCTGAAATCATCAAATTAGATCACTATGGCCGATATTCATTGAGGGGACCGGAGTCGACTACACACATTGAGCCTTTTAAAACTCTTTTAGGTGACACGCCTATACATTTTTTTCCTGTGATTTTCCCCCCATGTAATGCAATTAAACCTTTGATGTAAATTCTTGCTTCCGCCCTGCCCTACTGACCTACTTTCTTTGGGACAAAATGGTATTTCCAAAGGTAAATCAAAATCAATGAATATTCTAAGATAGGTGGCGCCACCTATAATTACCTTGGCCACTCCTCCGAAATGCCCGTTTTCGGTCTTGAAGTGACGGTTACGGTAACCATTAAAAATTTATCCAGTGGTTGAATTCGGCCCATGGAAACCTGTGGTGATAAATCATCGTCACAGAACTCGGACCTCGCGGAACTCCTGGTAATATGCTGGTGAAATTATATCCGCCTAGGATATTATGGTTTAATATCTTTGATCAAACTTTGATACCAAATGAATGCGTACGATAATTTATTTTCATAGTATGAACAATGTTGTTAAAATACATAAAATATTTACCATCATATGGTCAAATTTTTCAATTTACCTGCTGAACAAAAGTGTCAAGTACATTAATTTAAATTGGAATCATGAATCAAGGGATTCACCTCATAAAGGCCTCATAGGTCCCAGTTTATATACACCTATGGAGCAGGACATGCGCAATGAGTTCTTGGACAAAAACCCAGAGCGCAGTTGCTCGCGCACCAGTTCGCACTTCCGGGAACTCGCTGGAAGGAGCCAGTTGGCTTACAGTCTTCAGGTTCGGTTGCTGTACCACAGTTACAGTGAGAACTCGGACAGAATCCAGCGTTACAGTTGACGACACACCAGGCATCCCCGCCGGTCCTCTGGAACCAACGCCTTGCGTGACAACCGGATCTCGAATCCGCTGTGGTGGTTGTGTCCTCGGTGTGTGTCGTCAGGCCCACCTCTGACCTTGTGGTAACTTCTGGATTCAGCCCGACCTCAGTGATGCTTTGTGTGATACCACTGGTGGTAAACGTTGTCTCGGGGGTTGTCAGGTCTTGGTCAGATGGAGTCACAGTTGTTTTGGCAGTGTCGTGAGGCTCAATAGCTATATCTGCACAGCCATAGAATTGTTCTTGTGGTCCATGACCGGGACCACTGGTCCCGTCTGGATCAGTTCCCCAGTTGTTACCTGGTAATAAAAAAGACACTGGTAAAGGACTGACAATCGTTCTGACTTGCGGACATTGTGTTGTGTCTGGCTTGCGGACATTGTGTAGTGTCTGGCTTGCGGACATTGTGTAGTGTCTGGCTTGCGGGCATTGTGTATTGTCTGGCTTGCGGGCATTGTGTAGTGTCTGACTTGCGGACATTGTGTAGTGTCTGACTTGCGGACATTGTGTAGTGTCTGACTTGCGGACATTGTGTAGTGTCTGACTTGCGGACATTGTGTAGTGTCTGACTTGCGGACATTGTGTAGTGTCTGACTTGCGGACATTGTGTAGTGTCTGACTTGCGGACATTGTGTAGTGCCTGACTTGCGGACATTGTGTAGTGTCTGACTTGCGGACATTGTGTAGTACCTGACTTGCGGACATTGTGTAGTGCCTTGAATAAGTTTCCAGCGGTCAAACCAGTGTATCAGAAGATTATGAGGTACATTCCGACACGTTAACCTCTCTGTCAGGTACAATTAATTACATTAATCTTAAGTCATGGCCGTTTTTTAAAGTAAACATTCACCCTAATCAGTATAACCATTAGGCCCATAACCCTACCACTCCATATGACTGACTTCGTTTATATTAATGTAACAGTCTGGAATACTAACTGCAGGGGAAGAGCAGTTATCAGGTTATATTAGTATGCGCCGATCAGTTTGCATGTTAAACGTTCTGGAAAAATGTAATCTCTCGGATGTAAAGACTTCTAAAGTTTTTGGAGCAGTTTAATTTAATACTTTTAAAATAAAATATATCACTTGACACGTTTTTTCTTGGCCTATGTACCCCACACGATAGGTATCGTTAGTTGGATGAGACAAATACCTGTTGCTATGGATCCATTGAGGAATAATTTTATATCAGTACACTGAATGTGAGAATTCAGATCCAATACGGCTTAAAGTAAAAAGTTAACAAATCAGAATACTGAATGTGAGAGATCTGATCCAATAGGCTACGGCTTTATGTATGTAGTAAACAAAACCTAACACTGATTGTGAGTAATCTGATCAAATACGGCTTAAGGTAAAAAGAGAACAAAACAGAACCCTGAATGTGAGAAATCCGATCCAATACAGCTTAAAGTAAAAAGTGAACAAAACAGAACACTGAATGTGAGAAATCCAATCAAATACGGCTTAAAATTAAAAGTGAATTAAATAGAACACTGCATTTGAATAACCTGATCACATAAGGCTAAAAGTAATAATTGAACAAAACAGAACACTAAATGAGAGATATCTGATTGAATACGGCTTAAGGTAAAAAGGGCACAAAACTGAACACTGAATGTGAGAAATCTGAACCCATACGGCTTAAAGTAAAATGTGAACAAAACAGAACACTGAATGTGAGAAGTCTGATCCAATACAGCTAAAAGTAAAAAGTGAACGAAACTGAACACTGATTTTGAGAAATCTGATCCAATACGGCTTAAAGTAAAAAGTGAATAAAACAGAACACTGCATTTGAATAATCTGATCACATAAGGCTTAAAGTAAAAAGTGAACGAAACTGAACACTGATTTTGAGAAATCTGATCCAATACAGCTTAAAGGTAATAAGTGATCAAAACAGAACACTGAATTTGAGAAATCAGATCCAAAACGGCATAAAGTAAAAATTGATCAAAACAGAACACTGAATGTGAGAAATCTTATCCAATACGGCTTAAAGTAAACAAGTAAACAAAACAGAACAGTGAATGTGGAAATTCGATCCAATACGGCTTAATGTAAAAAGTGAACAAAACAGAACACTGAATGTGAGAAATCTCATCCAATACGGCTTAAGGTAAAAAGTGAACAAAACTGAACATCGAATGTGAGAAATCTTAACCCATACGGCTTAAAGTAAAAAAGTGAACAAAACAACACTGAATGTGGGAAATCTGATCCAATACGGGTTAAAGTAAAAAGTAAACAAAACAGAACACTGAATGTAGGAAAACCGATCCAATACGTCTTAGGGTTAAAAAGTGAACAAAACAGAACACTGAATGTGGGAAATCAGATCAAATACAGCTTTAAGTAAAAAGTGAACAAAACAGGACACTGGATTTGAGAAATCTGATTCATTATGGCTTAAAGTGAAAAGTCAACAAAACAGAACACTGAATGTGGGTAATCTAATCCAATACGGCTTAAAGTAAAAGTTGAACAGAACAGAACACTGAATGTGAGAAATCTGATCCAATACAGTTTAAAGTAAAAAGTGAACAAAACAGAACGCTGAATGTGGAAATCCGATCCAATACGGCTTAATGTAAAAAGTGAACAAAACAACACTGCATGTAAGAAATCTCACCAACTACGACTAAAAGTAAAAAAGTGAATAAAGCAGAACACTGAATGTGAAAAATCTGATCCAATACGGCTTAGAGTAAAAAGTGAACGAAACTGAACACTGATTTTGAGAAATCTGATCCAATACGGCTTAAAGGTAATAAGTGATCAAAACAGAACACTGAATGTGAGAAATCTTATCCAATACGGCTCAAAGTAAACAAGTAAACAAAACAGAACACTGAATGTGGAAATCCGATCCAATACGGCTTAATGTAAAAAGTGAACAAAACAGAACACTGCATGTAAGAAATCTGATCAACTACGACTTAAAGTGAAAAGTGAACAAAACAGAACACTGATTTTGAGAAATCCTATCCAATACGGCTTAAAGTAATAAGTGAACAAAACAGAACACTGAATTTGAGAAATCCGATCCAATACGGCATAAAGTAAAAAGTGATCAAAACAGAACACTGAATGTGAGAAATCCGATCCAATACGGCTTAAAGTAAAAAGTGAAAAGAACAGAACACTGAATGTAAGAAATCTGATCCAATACGGCTTAAAGTAAAAAGTGAACAGAACAGAACACTGAATATGAGAAATCTGATCCATTACGGCTTAAAGTAAAACGTGAACAAAACTTTGCCATAAGAACATACCACAGTTCCATTTCCACTGGAGAACACAATGTGTGCAAGTGACGCCTGATCGCAGCACCACAGGCAAGTGTGAAATGATTGGAACGGTTGACTTCAGGAAATAACGAGTGGCATGCCCTTCGATCTCCAGGAGGTGTTTATCCAGACAGTCATGCGTGATTGGAACATCGTCAGCTGTATCCTTTTTACACAGACGGAACTCGTACCATCCTTTGTGGGAAGCCGTAATATCTACCCTGACGTCGATAGTGGCGCCCTCTTTATAGTGACGTGTGATGATACCGTTTGCGTATTTTCCGCCAGCCTCGTTCTCCCGGGGCCCTTGGTAGGAGTCGCCACATACACCACATTTCCCTCCATTTGTTTCCCATTGATTCTGGAAATTAAAAACGACAATACGGAACTAAGATTTACAGCAATATGGCCAAACTGTGCAGACTCGAACTCACGTGAGTACGATCCTGCTGTTAAGAGTTTATGGATGTTACAATCTGACCCCCAGTGTGCACCGACGCTTCTACATACACCGCGGCGTAGGTAAAAGTGTGGTGAAGAGGGTAATGTAATCCGTTCACATAGGTTGTATTAGAATTGTTTCAAGGCAAATTACATAAAATGGCTGTTTTTGTGGTGAGGACTTCACGGAATAAGTAATGTTTGTAAGCAAACACTTGTGAAATTTAAACAGAAGATGTTTCCCTGAAATGTGACAAATTTCCGTTTTAATGTTTGACAGTTGAGACAAGTAGTCCCGACCGTCCCACAATATCTACCAGGAAGAGTTACGTTTCATTTTGAAACGACCTCTGGTGGAAGTGTGTGATAACCTTTGTGGTCACCGTTAATATCCACCCTTAATTAAATAAAATAACCGTTCATTATTTTTTTTTTAGTAAACAAACATTAGCAGTTATATTTAATTTCACCAGGCAGACGCGTGATAAACAAGAGCAAAAGAACATACAGAAAGAGAGGAAGGTTTATATTCATATATGACTGTTGCAGGACGATCGGAACTCGGCCTTCTATTACTAATGAGTAACTCTTAAAGGAGGTGAGTTTTTGAGTGCATGATTGTTAATCCCACTAAAATATGTTGTTTTAATCAGTTCCACGCGGAAAAAGGGAGGACTACTTAAATGGTCCGCATCCGGCCTAGCGCCATATCGACCCTCTGACATCACGACCAGATTACTGGCTGTCAGAGTGCTTTTACATTTAGGTCTAAGGAACGCATAAGAGGCCCCATAAGGATGCAAATATTTTCGCCATTTTTTACAACGCCTTGTGGTCTACAAATACACTGTAAAGACATAAACTAATTTAACCGTAAGCAATTTTAGTATACTTTCTAACATCATCAAACATGAGCGAGAAAATTTCTGTTTTTACTCAGCATATTGGCAAATCCCTCAGCATGTTTGTTGAATTTCTGACCGCATAAATACAGGCATGGCTCGCAGGGGTTACTGAACGCAGCCAATTTGTATGCGATACAGGAAACGACTCGTCACAAAAGTGACGGGGTTTCAGTTTGGTTTGTGAATAAACATGTATTCTCTTGTGTTACGTCATCATTTGTAGCTTAATGTTTAGATTTGGGCTGTTAAGCACAATATAAATGCACATGATGGAAGACCACTGCGATGCATTCCTCAATATTGCTTGTGTCACGACTCCAGTAGGCTTATCAGCCCAATTATCATTGCCTACTGAGTCGGATTTCCACCGCTACGTCCGGCCGTCCTTTCCGCCCCCTTTTTTTACTTGGTAACTCTTAAATGTTTGCTGATTTCTTGACCCAATTTTACACACATGTTAGTCATATGATGAGCATGTCATTTTATCCTGCAGGTGTCACCACCAGTGTTACACCAAATTTTTCCATCAACACTTGTGTTTTCCGTAAATAAGAAAGCTGAAGCCCCCATGGCCCAAATCATATGCCTCAGAGCAAGGGGGATTAAATGATTACTAAATAAGATAGGTTTGTTTTTTAAATGATGGTTTAACATGTCTTTGAATTTTGATCATAACCAAATATTGTATTTTCATAATTTCATTTTTTTTGCACGATCTGCTACCTTTTATCTGGTGAGCTCAAGCAAGGATTATTACCCATGGGCGGACACAATCATCACGTGACTGTTTTTTGATATTTCAATATAGACCATGGATTGATTTATCACATATATAAGACAGGTGGCCCCACTTATAATCACCTATATCTCAGGAGTCATTCAACGGATTTGCAACATTTATGTTTCTATAGAAAGCTATTGGGGAGCTTTATCGGTTTCTGAACTCGGGTGGCGCCATCTATAATTGTTTTTTTTATTTCATTCAGGGCATCTTCTTATCTATTTTAGGTAAATGTTAAGGTACAAGCTATTGGCCTGAAATTTTGCACAGCCATAAATCATGGATAGTTTTATCGCACACACAAGACAGGTGGAGCCACTGATAATCTGTAACCAGAACAGTTCCCCATTACCAGTACTAATCATCAATGTATGATTTTTCATGTTTATGGATATGGGCTGCTAGCTTCACATATGACTGTTTCTCACTGTTTTACAGTTTCACTCTTTATAGAATGTCAATGGATAGGAGTTATAAAACACGGTTAAAACTGGTTATTAAAATGATGGTTCCACAGACTTTTGCCGATCACCTAGTTCGGTATTTTCTATATGATCATTTATTAAGCAAAATCCCCTTTATTTTTTGTCTCATGGCCCACTGCAAAAATGTCCACCACATTGGCCAGACATATTGATCATGTGACTGCTATGTGAGTTTCTGCTTGCAAATGGCACCACTTGGTGCTTTTTTTTTCTTCGTGTGTTTATTTTTACGTGTGCTTAATTCAGTCTTATATAACCATAACTTTACCATTATCATGGTGAAGAGAAATCAAAATAGTATGCATTGAATGGTTTTTTAGGGGCCCATCTACTGCTAGCACCCGATAGAAGTCTCTTTTTTAAATTTCAATCCATTAGGCCATCTGGCTGTAACACTCTTTTCATATTTTTCTCGAGGACTGTTGCACCTGCTATCACAAAGTTTTGCCAAATTCGGATTCCAGTTAGAGTATCTGCACGATTCAATTTCAGACTCTAAAGAAAAACAATATGGCTGTGATACATTGACCTATGAATTATTTTTTAAGCATCTAAGAATTTGTTTGAGCGATTGCTGCAGCATTATTAATGCCCTACTCAATGCTCTTCATAGTCCCAATCAACTCACGTTCAGAATTTTCATGAATTATTTCATTGATTATTCTGAAATTTTGTGTGCCTGCTCTTCTTTTTTAGTTGCATCGATTACACAAGACACCTTTGGATTCTGAAACTTTTGCGTATGCCAGAATATAGATATAAGACACGTTTACAATATGTTGATGAATTTAGACAACAGTGGTAAATCAAATTGGGTATCTAAAGTAAGGACATTGTTGTTCCAGTCTGGTTTTGGGTATGATTGGATGGCACAGTACACTGGAGATGTGAATTATTTTATGAAAGAAGCTGAAGTGAGAATAAAGGATATGGCCATTCAAAATTAGCATGGTGATTATAAATTGTGCAGTAAACTATACTATTATGGTACTTTTAAATCTATGCTCACTCTTGAAAAATATGTTGATTGTATCCCAAATAAACAACACCGAACAGCACTTGCTAAACTTCGATGTTCAAATCATGAATTAGCTATAGAAATGGGCCGCCATAATAAAATTTCTTTTAAAGAGAGGATCTGTAAATATTGTATATGCTATGGATTAAATATTGTTGAGGATGAAGCTCACCTTATGCAAGAGTGTAAATTATATCACGATCTGAGGTTAAAATATATTAGACAAGACTTGCATTATCCAAGTGAACAAAATTTTATAATATTATTTAATTTAGATAATTCATTTGAAATAACAAAAGTTGCTGCATATGTGTCTAATTCGTTTTTGAGGAGACGGAAAATGATTAGATGGTTTAATTATTTTAAACGGTACTCACTGATGACAGCAAAATAGATTCATTGTGTACTTAGGTATGCAATAAAATTACATGTGTTTATGGCACGATTGATTAATCATTATAAGACTGTTACTTTACATTATATTGTTGTAATTGTTGAACTGACTGTTTATTGAAATGTAATTGTGTTTATACTCACTGATGACGGCAAAACAGATTTATAGTGTATGTAGTTATGCAGTTCTGTTACTTGTGTTAATGGCAGTGTTTATCAGAAAATATAAGACTGCTACCTTTTTGAATATTAATTGATATGGTTGGAACTTTGGGCCTGAGGCCTTTTTCCTGAATTAACTTCTGTTCTGTTCTTTCTTTTCTGACCCTTTGGATCCTGAAGCATCCTAAAGGAAAGCATGTCACGGAAAATACCACACATATGAGTTATAAATGGAGCGGGGGACCATTTGTGCCTCCGGCACCTTGCATTAGTTGGCACCTGATACATATTTATACGTTTAATTTCAATCTCTAGTCCCCATACTCAATTTGAAGAAAAAATTAACTGCTTAATGGAGATGTTTTCATAATATGCATCTTTCTGTCTGTCCGTCTGTCTGTGCCTGTCTTTCGTTGTCTTTAAATTACAATTATGGTGTAAATCAAGAGACAGATGTGGCAACATGGTAACATTTTGTCCATTTGTACAATTAGCTGACACTTGTTGGGTATGTTACAAAACGGTTGGTTTCTGATTTGATTAATTAATATATGATTTAACAAGAATGACACTAACCTGAGCGAATGTATAAACAACGATACTGAATCCGATCCGTTAGATGGGGGTCCCGTGTTCAGCAGGGGATGAGAACGTTATATTCCATTGATGTCAGTTGTCTCATAAAGCCTGACTTATCACGTTCTGTAAACGGTGCACCACGTCTTGAAGGTCATGGCAGGACTTGGAAGAACGTGGGCTGTACCATATTACACAGTTTATATGAGAGTACGCAAGACTCGAGTATTTTATAGCCAAGAGAAATAATAAAACTGAATATTCATAAAGAGATGGGCAGAATACTTGGTTAAAAATACAGTATTTTATCAGAAAGGATAGCTGTAGCACAAATATATGTAGTTATTTGAGTATTTTTTGTATGGACAAATTTATATGTATGTGTGTGTGTATTATTGTATATCCATTCAAAGGTATGTATGTGAAAGCGGTGGGGGGGGGGGGGGAGGGGGGGGGGGCAATTGGACTTCTTGTTATGTACATATATCTTTTGTCAAAATGTATGAAGATATGTATGTGAATCTTTTTGCATAAAAATGCATATATGTATCCTTGGAGTGAATAAACAGAATGAGAAAAATTGTCCAAATGTTTAATGCCTCACATAAATTAAGTGAATATTGGTTCCCTCAGTTAATTTATTACAAATTTAAAAGATCTAGTCCTAAACCTATAGAGGACACATTGTAGCCACATATGTCTTGATTTATTAACAACAAAACTTATCTGAGTGTTTTGATACACCAAAGAGGTCAGGTCACAGGTCATAGCACGGGTGACTAGAGTTCATATCTTGCCAGTATGCTTGTGACAGTGACGGTCCTAATAAAAAAGCTGTAATATCATATATTCATGTCCGGGACACTCCACATGTATACGGCAACTGTGAAATAAAGGAGAGGTATGTAGAGTGAACATAGTTTAAGCTGCATCTTATTCTTTATGACTCTTTTGTTTGACCTTCCTGGTATACCAGAAGGAACGCTACGCAAAATCGTAAGACAAATTTCAAGGCGGAGAATGGAGCCCGGTTTCCTCGGTGTTAATTCTGGCCTTGCACCAGCCTTTATCAACCTTGACAGAGGTAATAGGAAGGTGATTGCGATTGTATGTGGACCATATATATGTAACACCGGGACCCTTTTCTGACAGCTTGTTTTAACTGATGACAAATTGTGAAAAATTTATGCAAACCAATATTTTCATATTTGTTAGAAAAATTTGCATGTTTTATTAAACAGTCTACACTCACACTGAATCCTCCACAGTTGAGCTGGTTGTCGTTGTAATTGTGTGGAGTTGAGAACCCAAATCGCCACATGCTGGAACGGGAAGGTGGCTCCACCAAGCGGCCATGACCATCAATATAAGGGATCCATAATAACAGAATACACGCAGATACAACCACCCTCAGTCCAAAGGCGTGTCTTTTTAACGACTTCGACATTTTAAGTTAAAGGCCTCTGTCTAGTCTGAAAAGTGAAAAAAAACCATAATATTACCATTCCCTATATTTACTTAAAGCCAATAGTTCACTGACCCTTTCTTTTAAATTTATATGATTTCTGGTTTGCTCTGCGTAAATATTTGAGACTATTTCATTCTGTTATTCAAAGTTCATGTATCTACAAGCTAAACACAGCAATGTTGACAAACGGGTAAGCGATGCAACCTATAAGATAGCTGTTTGCATGTTGTGTGCAAAAAAAAACGACAAGTCATTAGTTGCAAAACGCCCCCCCCCCCCTTCTGCTCTCATCCAACGACCATTTTTAGACAAATCTTATGCATGACGGGGGGTTTTAGGGGTCGAGACCCTTCCCTGTTCTCAACCAACGACCTTTTTTAGACATTTTTAATGAAATGGACCCGTTGAATCCCTCCCTGCAAAAAAATCCTGGTTCCGGGCCTGTTATGGCGGAGTCCCACATGTTATAAACACGTAGATATAAACAAAACGAGCATCCTAATTTGTGCCGTGGGATCGAGCTTTTCTGGCCTATTGTTATAAATGGTCCGAAGGATGCTCTTTAGTTAATAGACCTCAGATATTGAAATATGCCCCTTTAATGTTCTTTATTTATACATGCATTCGTGCAAAGCCACAATCACGAACAGGCCTGAAAGACCAGGAAGACAACCTGTGAATTCAGATTACCTTTCATGCCAATGGGTCCAATTTACTTTTTTTCTACTAAATATTCCTGTAACAAACAACTGCAGGTATCAAATGACCCCTATTAGTCCCTCACTTGTATTGACATGCCAACGGAATGACGGGTACAGAAAACCCCCATTCTTGTGCCAGTTCTTTTAAGTGAAGTGTGACTCAGCTTTGGCAGATTTGTATGCATTCATCGAACAATCGTTTTCTACAGTCATGGTATAAACCACGCCTTTACATGGAAACATCTGGAATGGTTTGTTTACGGTGATTTTAGTATTTTTCGTATGACTAATTACTTGCTACAACTACTTTACCGGGACAAAAGTATATATATATATATATATATATATATATATATATATATATATATATATCACATACAACAGACATAATTAAAAAAAAAAAGGCGGATTTGTAAACCTAGGCGGATTTTAAATAGACTGCGATTGAGATTTCGCCTAGACAGATTTATACTCGCGAGGTAAAATTCATAGTGATCTGATGATGATGATAATATATATATATATATATATATATATATATATATATATATATATATATATATATTGTTACAGGTGCCCCCTTTAATGTATGCAGCGGTTTTACAGATGATTGTTTTATTGTGCACACGGATGTTCCATGTGTTGTTGGCATTTTGTTTGTGTGCCTGGCCGGATGTTGCAAGCTCGGTTTAATCCGCATTGGGTGAACCCTAACTACACGCCGTTTCCGTTCTAGTATGTTCTTTGAGCGTGTGTACTGTGTATTATGGATTGTTCGTGAAAGGGAATTTTTTAGAGTTTTCGGAGGAAAGGTTTTAATTAGGGGCTGTGTTTTAGAGCCCAGAGAGAGGTGAGAGAATATTCCAGCGGACACAGAAGCGTGTATGTCAGTTTGGGGGACCTATTCCGATAAGTGCGGCATTTATAGATTTTCTTCTGGATTTTGAATCTTATTTGGTCTTCAGTTTATTTTCTGGATTGACAAGATTTACAAGAGCTTTACATTGGACTTGAGAATTTTAGCCGAACTGTTCGCCCGGCTTATACATTTAAAAAGACTTATCGCTGTGACAGTGGTGGTATCCAGGTACTGTGCACTTTGTTTATTTTACTGTGTGATTGTATTGATTTGCTGTTATACTGTGTCATTGTATTGATTTAGTGTATTGTAATGTTAGGGTTGTTTTAAGAATTAATTATAGTTATTTGTTAACAAAAAAACCACTGACTTCTTTATTCATTCCCCTAGACATTTCACGCTGCCTAGTGTTACAGAATCTGATTTTTTTTATCTCCTTGACAAAATGTATGTTCATCAAGCAAACGTGATCTGTTGATATTAGGTTCCGTAACATATATATATATATATATGTATATATATATATATATCTTTTATTGTCTATGACACATTTCAAATCGATACAATTAACGTTTTACAAATAAGGATTTAAAAAATTAGGTATTACGTTTCCAACATATGTTTATTCTTAACCTTGTTCAGATTCCTATAATATTTCATAGTAGACTCAGAAATGACACCAAAGTCTTAAATTCTAATTAATAATATATTTCATTTCCTATATCCCCCCCCCCCCCCCCGTATTGACGCACCTGCGTTATACCCCGATATTGCGGTCTCTGATGCGAAGCGTATGACAACTGAGCACATCTGGAAAATTACTCCTTTTTTTACTATAATGTATACTATAAGCATGCATCACCGTCTGTAACTCTGAATTAATCTGTGTTCACCTTGACCTAACATTCTGCTGATTTAAAGAAAAATATAAACCATCCGAGAATGAGTCTATGTAACTGTTGTGTCCTGTTCATCAAACTTCACACAAACAGACACACACGGACCTAAAATGAGTATAGTCGCTTAGATAATTTTAAAGCACGATTCCAATGTATTTTAAATATAAAACACAGGAAATCTGGATATTAATTTATTATTTTATATACGTATGAATTAGTTAAGAGTCAGCTTACCTTGCCTTCATATACGGAAACCCTTTTATAGCTCCTCTTTCGCACAAAATGTTATGTCAACGTAGTTGTTTGTATATATACCAGGATATCTTTCCACGCTTGACTAACCAGCGGCATATACTTTATAATACTTGTACCTGTTTGCTTTAAGGGTACTATGGAATGAGTCATGCTTCCAAATTCTTCAGACGCATAACTGGGGCAATGTAGTCCGAGTATTAGATATCACGACGATACATATCCAATCTGGACACGCTATATAGGTAATGTTGTATAAGAGTGACAAGGATGATCTAACTTTGATCTCATTCCGTAAATAAAAAATAACCTGTCATGTAGTCAGGTCATGTTCTGTGCTTGGCTGTAACAACAGGTACTCGAATCCGTGTAATAGTAGCTCATCAGCTTAGTTATGGGTACATGGTGATGTTTATCAAGGTGAATGAAAAATGTTTCAGCAAATATTATTGGCTTATATAGGCTACTATAACAGAGATTCAAACACCCGCGCTGTGACCTACATCTGCAGCACACACACTGGATATTTATTTCCTAATAATATATTTAATGATGAGATCCGAGTTTCGTTTAAATGCGCTAACTATATGGAGAGAAAGGAATCTCGATCCCAACCAGTTTACTTGTTTGTGGCGTTCTTGTGCACACGTGTGCACTAGAAGATCTGCTGGGTAGAGCTCACAATTTATAGAATATAGGCTATACAATCTAATCCAAATGAGCATAGGCCTTCAAGATAATTCTTTCCTGTTTGTAACAAACATGATTTATATAACCAACCTCTTTCTACATAAAAGGTTAAAATTTTATTTCGGATCAAGTTCATATTTTCGTGGCTGAGGTGTGAAGCACCGACACATGTGTTCAGGACAATATGGCGGGAAGTGCAGACAGTTTGCGCGGCACCAGTCATCGCCTGACGGGTTATTTGCCCAGTCACCGACGGCGTTACAGTCCTTGTCGGGCCACTCGGTTGGCCATGGAGACGGGGTGGGCGCGGGCGGACTGAAGGGAGGGTCAGTGGCTGGAGGGTCCGTCCTGGGTGCGTTTGTTGATGGAGGGTTTGTCCTTGGAGGATAAGTTCTAGGGGGAGTGGTCGGAATGGGACCATCGCTGCCAATAGAGACGTCGGCACATCCGTAGAACTGCTCCTGAGGGCCACATCCCACGCACTCACGTCCAGTATCTGCGTCTCTTCCCCAGGAGTTTCCTGAAATGCATCCAAATATCTATATGTAGATACAAGTCATTATTATATATGTATTTGTCTGAACAGGCGACAGAAGAGTCTTAATTAAACACACTCAATACAAGACATCATCGTGGACACTTTGTACGCTCCTTATGCAGCGGTGATACCAGAACCGGTTTAATCAGACATACGAGAGCGCGGTGTCGCGGGTTTTAACCTTGGAGCTGGATGCACGATGCAATGACACGCTATCATTTGTAAATGAAGTTCTGGTACAGTTAAGCTAAGATTCCTTTTGTACGGAATGCGGAATGTGGGATGAGGACAAAATCGCTTTTAGTAAAAAAAAATAAACAAGGTTAGGTTAGGCTATCAGTGGTTTCTATGCTCTATGGTACAATAACTTAAAAATTAAACGTCTTGGAGTTAAATTCGTGTGAGCTGGTGACGTAATAAGACAGGCCTATATTTGACACACGGATGCATGTGTGTGTTGAGGTATGATTTAGCCACATACGTTGGCGAGGAAGCCCTGTAATGGCGAGGAAGCTCTGTAATTGTGAGAAAGCCCTGTAATGGGGCAGTTTAGCTTCTGCAGCACCAATAGTAACCGTGTAAATGAAGTTCCGGTACAGTTAAGCTAAGATTCCTTTTGTACGGAATGCGGAATGTGGGATGAGGACAAAATCGCTTTTAGTAAAAAAATAAACAAGGTTAGGTTAGGCTATCAGTGGTTTCTATGCTCTATGGCGCTCCTGGTGGTGGAACGCGGAGAATCTTGCTATACAGAACAGCGGTTCTAACGACAAAGACAGTTTGACGTCATCGCCGTTTGAATATAATCAATTTTTTGTTTTGAAAAAATGGCTTTTAATCAGATAAATGACCTTAAGAACTTGTCGACCGTGACCAATTTATACGGGGTGTTTATATATGGAATTATATGGGTAGGTGCCACTAATGATGTTTAGTGTCATTCGATATATGTCGGTGGATTTGTAGTGATCTATAGCACTCACCTGTATTGTACTTCCACTGTAAGACGCACTGTGAGCACGTAAGTGACGGAGGTAGCTGAAGCCTCACGTTGAATATTCTCTTCTCAGTGCTGGGAATGTAGTATCTGGTACCAGAGCCGTCCGCCTTGGGGAGCAGATAGCGGTCTAAACACTCTTGGGTTGCAGGTCTGTTAAATTATATAATATTTTTTAAAAATACAGACGCGATCAAATAGCGCACCGTTACGTTTTCAGTCATATAGATGCAAATTTTATATACATTTTAACCTATAAAATTTTACAAAACTTGGCTGACATGTTACCTGTCAACGTTAATGAGTGAGTTAAGCATATCATCGATGATAATGGATATGTATAACGCCTTCAACAAATGAGGCGTACTATACTTAAAGGGACATAATCAGGAGCAATATTATGCCCGTTCTTTCACACTTTATGTTCAGTTTTGCATTATAAAAAGTTTCCAATCAAACCATCCAGGCACACGTCTCAGTAACTCGCATGTTAAACACCTAGTTATGGCTCTGCGTGTTGGTAAACAGTCAACATGTATTTGTTAACAATAACAAGACCGCGTGAGCCACAACACGCGGTGTTTCAGCCAGCGGGAACATGTATTACATTATTTGGGCTAAGTGAGTCAAGCATCTGATTGGCACATTTTTTGGCCCGGGCCATGCACGCCGTGTGTTTATGTTGACACCTGAGATCGCGCTGGTTCCACTGTTTTTTTAACACTCGTTTACAGGAGTAAGCAAACGATTTCAGGGCAATATTTTTGCAGGTACAAATTTATTTTGAAGGAAAGAAGCCATTTTTCATGTTACTTCAATATGCTTTATAGGTAATAAGCCCCTTGAAACTTATAACAGAATGAAACTGAGCAAAGTTTAAAACCCGGTAAAATAACTTAAAAATTAAACGTCTTAGAGTTAAATTCGTATGAGCTGGTGACATAATAAGACAGGCCTATATTTGACACACGGATGCATGTGTGTGTTGAGGTATGATTTAGCCACATACGTTGGCGAGGAAGCCCTGTAATGGCGAGGAAGCTCTGTAATTGTGAGAAAGCCCTGTAATGGGGCAGTTTAGCTTCTGCAGCACCAATAGTAACCGTGTAAATGAAGTTCCGGTACAGTTAAGCTAAGATTCCTTTTGTACGGAATGCGGAATGTGGGATGAGGACAAAATCGCTTTTAGTAAAAAATAAACAAGGTGAAATACCTTATGCGCAGATCCGCCATGCGAAATGCGTATTCGGTAAAACGAATCGTAACATGTAGCGATTTCTGTCGGTTCCGCATGGTATCCAGGGGCACCTCATAGAAAACATGCATGCTGCCGTGCCGCCACATATGAAATTTCTCAACACGTATTCCGCATGCCGGATTCCGCATGCCGCTTTCCTTACATAAGGAATCTTAATTAGTTTTAATCTATTATAAAAGCTCAATTTCCTTTCGACAGATTCTGTTGGGCATGAAAGTGTACCATGCTTTGAAAAGTATTGGGAGAAAGATTATTGTACACTGACCGGTTAACATCATTGTTGGGGCAGATCCTAAATTCAAACCACCCTTTGTGATTGGCCGTGATGTCAACGCCGACCTCTATGACTTGTCCGACCTCGTAGCGTTTCGCAATAGTTCCGGTGGCGTACTTCCCGCCAGCCTCGTGGTCACGTGGACCAGGGTAGGGGTCGCCACAAACACCGCATTTGCCGCCTTGAGACTGCTGGAACTGCAAAATAAATTTATATTAACTTATTTATTTATTATGTAGCCTTCAGAGATCAATAATAATTTATTTGTCTAATGTCAATCAAAGGGGCATGATACAACGGTCATATTGCTGAGCTATCTTTTTCAGAAAATCTAGTTCTTATAATATTTCCATTTCCATATTTTTCCCGTTCGAAATCCTCTGCAAAGTTTTAATTGTTGACTCGTACATATATTTATTTACTCCTCGATGTTATTCAACGTTGCAGTGAGATCCATATGCAAAACCAGCCAGCTTTATAAGAAGACCATTACCTTCACTGCACACGCCATGCTTAAAGTTTGTTCACATATGATATTGATTTATCTAATACTATTATACATTTATACTTTTTTTTTATTTTCGGAAAGAAGCTTTAAAAGTTTTTTTAAAAGCACAGTTATGAGCGGCAAACTTAATTTTGAAATTGCCTCAGTGTTAAGCTGACCATTGATTTTCATGGATGATCAGTAAAATAATAATGATCATTTTGTTTTTAATCTTAGGGCTACTTTTGTCTTTTTTTCTTTTCAGTAATATGAGACACATGTTCCAGGTAGATGAAACTGTGAGTTTTCTAAAACTGTTGACTTACGCTGAACCCGCCACAGAATAATTCATTATCATTCCAGTTTCTGGGTGTATTGAAGCCGAAACGCCACATCGTTGAACGTGCAGGTGGCTCCACCAGGCGGCCATGGCCGAGCACTTGTCCGAACAGACAGGCGACAAGCGCTAAAACGGGCATGATGGATGGTGTAGTATGATCTGATGGTAGTGCCCGAGTATCTGTAATATATCGCAACCAACGAGGCCTGTGTGAGAGAAGTGCAGCTGAACAGGTCACTATAAGATTAGATATTAAGCAAAGGTCAGGGCTACACATAGGGACAACCGTTCTGATGTGCACTTTTCCTAGGTATGAAGGTAATTCTTAAGTCATTCCAATCAAGGATGATCCTTCGATATTTGAGAGGTATATATATATTTTTCAAATCAGTTATACTGAAAAAATAACTAAGTATAAAATGATCCACCATTCCAAGCCCATGCATTTGTTTTTGGGGAGTATCTTTACAGTGGAAACCTCTTTTAGGAAAATGCATGTTGCAGAGAAAGCCTGAGAGGTAGACTTAATTTACAATAAGGTAAATAACAACAACCTTTCATACTAGTAAGAAAAAGAATCATTTAAAAAAATACGGGAAATCAGATATGAGAAACTACCTTGTACAACAGTAAGAAATTACAGAGTAATATCAGCACGCTCACTCGATGCTTTAACCTGAGGACCCCTACTACCAGCGTACAGAGAGACTAGCCATGCCGAGAACATAACGAACGATAACGAGCGATGTTTGGCGTCTTCATTATAGCAGAGTAGGAGAGGCTAATTTTGTACGGACTCCTGAATTGGTAATATACGGTTCCGTAAAGAATCATTATCCGAATACCCCCCGGCACAGTAAATTTACAATGAGTACTTTACAATGAGGCATCGTGTGTATACGTTTTTTATTATCTAAGAACTAACCCATGGTCATCCAAAACAAAACACATAAAAAAGGTATAAAATCAGTTAGGTAAATGTTTAACCGTGAGAGCATGAATATCATTATCTGCACAGGACACCACACCGCCTGTCCTTTCGTTTTCTTTTCTTTCGTCATCGGCTCTTTACAAAAAATGTGATAAGGAACATGATTCCTTCGCTGACGCCCGGTTTTTTAGCTCAGCTGACTAAAAGTCATCTGAGCTATAGCGATCACTCTTTGTCCGTCGTCCGTCTGTCCGTCTGTCCGTCCGTTAACCAGGCACAAATCGTAACCGCTGGACCTAGAACCTTGTAACTTGGGATTCTGAGAGGTCCATAAAAAATCTCCTTGGAAACCAGAAATTAGGTCTCTGTTACCCATATCCTTCGAGCTATGTGGCCCCAAAGTACCCCCCAGAAAAGTCAAAAATTTCATACAAAAACTTCAATATCTCATTAACTACTTGACTGATGGTCATGATTTTTGGCATACATATTGATCATGAGATGTTACATCACTTCCTGCAGACTGGTGGTGCCACCTGTATTTTTCGATTTTTTTACGAATTTTTTTCTCTATTTTTGAGACCTTTAAAAATGTGAACATCTGTTAACAAGGCACAAATCATAAAGACTGGACTTAGAATCTTAATTTTTGACACACTGAGAGGTCCATGAAAAATCTCCTTGGAAACCAGAAATTAGGTCTCTGTTACCCATATCCTTTGAGCTATGGGGCCCCAAAGTACCCCCCAGAATAGTAAAATATTTCATACAAAAACTTCAATATCTCAATAACTACATCACTGATGGTCTTCATTTTTGGCATACATATTGATCATGAGATGTTCGATCAGTTCCTGCAGACTGGTGGCGCCACCTGTACTGTTTGATTTTTTACGATTTTTTCCTCTATTTTTGAGACCTTTGAGGATGCTGTCATCTGTTAGCGTGGCACAAATCGTAACGACTGGACCTAGAATCTTCATTTTCGACACACTGAGAGACCTATGAAAAGTCTCCATGGAAACCAGAAATTAGGTCTCTGTTACCCATATCCTTCGAGCTATGGGGCCCAAAATTACCCCCCAGAATAGTCAAAAATTTCATACAAAAACTTCAATATCTCATTAACTACATCACTGATGGTCATGATTTTCGACATACATATTGATCATGAGATGTTTCATCAGTTTGTGCAGACTGGTGGCGCCACCTGTATTTTTCAATGTTCACGAATTGTTTTCTCCATTTTTGAGACCTCTAAGGATGTAGTTATCTGTCAACAGGGTACAAATCGTAACGACTGGACCTAGAATCTTCGTTCTTGACACACAGGGAGACCCATGATAAGTCTCCATGGAAACCTGAAATTTGGTCTCTGTTACCTATATCCTTTGAGCTATGGCACTCCAAAGTACAGCGCAGAATAATGGAAAATTTGATACAATAGCTAAAGTATCTGAACAACTAATGCAGAGATAACCATAATTGTTTGCATGCATATTGATCATGGAGTGTTTCATAAGTTTCTGCAGACTGGTGGCACCACCTGTATTTGTTCGGGTTTTTTTACAAAATTTTTCTGTATTTTTGAGACCTTTAAAGATATGAACATCTGTTAACAGGGCACAAATCATAAAAACTGGACCAAGAATCTTCATTCTTGACACACAGGGAGACCCATGAAAAGTCTCCATGGAAACTTGAAATTAGGTCTCTGTTACCCATATTCTTTAAGCTGTATGGGTCCAAAATACCCCCCCCCCCCCAGAATAATGGAAAATATGATACAAAAACTGCAGTATTTCAATAACTACAACACTGATGGTCATGATTTTCGGCATACATATTGATCATGAGCTGTTCCATCAGTTTCTGCAGACTGGGTGTGCCACCTCTATTTTTTTTTCAAATTTTTACGAATTTTTTTCTTTTTTTTTGAGACCTTTAAAGATGTGGTTATCTGTCAACAGGGTACAAATCGCAACAACTGGACCTAGAATCTTCATTCTTGTCATGCAAGGAGGCCCATGAAAGGTGCCTGTGGAAACTTGAAATTAGGTCTCTGTTACCCATATCCTTCAAGCTATAGGACTCCGAAGTATCCCTCAGAATAATGGACAATTTGATACAAAAACTGAAGTATCTGAACAACTAATGCAGAGATCACCATGATTTTTTGCATGGATATTGACCATTAAGTGTTTTTATTAGTTTCTGCAGACTGGTGGAGCCACCTGTATTTTTGTTTCCGCCAAAACGAAGTTTTGCGGATACTATGTTTTTGACCGAGTTCCTCCGCCGCGGCGGCGTTCGTTTCCAGAGAACTCTTCGGAGACTAATGGACCGATTTTTCCCAAACTTACACCTATTATCGGGTCACATGTGAACTGGTGCCTAACCAATTTGCATTGAATTCTGACCTTTCCTCTCTATCCAGTGTCCATTTGTGGGTCTGTTTCCACTCATAAACCCTCATATCTCGGGAACCGTTTGACCGATCAGGAAATAAAATTGATACAAATGTAGCCCTTAGATTGCTTTATAACATACACAAAAAATGGTGGCGCCACCTGTAACCATGTTTGCACAGTGTCCATCTGTTCATCTGCCTTGGGTTAAAATCACTCATATCTCTGCAGTGAATTGACTAATTCACCTGAAATTCGTCATGTGTATACATCCAGGATAGCTTTCTTAATTTAAGACAGGTGGCGCCACCTACGTTCACGTTCACGCTGATGACATCCAAGCTTATATCTCGGGAACCGTTTGACCGATCAGGAAATAAACTTTATACAAATGTAGCCCTTTGATAGCTCTGTAACATACACAAAAAAATGGTGGCGCCACCTGTAACAATGTTTGCACAGCATCTGTCTGTTAGTCTGCCGTGGCCTAAAATTACTCATTTCTCTGTAGTGGTTCGACATAACTGCCTAAAATTTTGCAGGTTTATACATCGTGGACAGCTTTCTTGATTTTATGACAGGTGGCGCCACCTACATTCTAGTTAACGCTGGACACATCCAAGCTCATATCTCAGGAACCATTTGACCGATTGGGCCAAAATTGTGCATGTGTTTAGATCTCACACAGGTCTTTATCATACACAAAACTGGAGGGGTTACCTGCAAAGATTTTTGCACAGTGTTTGTCTGTTTGTCTGCCATGGGCAAAAATCGCTCATATACATGTAGTGGTTTGACTTTTCTGCCTAAAATTTTGCAGGTGTATACAACTTGGACAGCTTTCTGGATTTGTGGTAGGTGGCACAACCTACATACACATTTAGGCTGCAGACATCCATGCTAATATGCAACATACCTCACTCTGTTTCCCCTTGCCACTCAATCCATGCCTCACTATCCGATTTTGGCAGATACATGTAGTCACTTGTCGGTTACCCGTATTCTAGTTTTAAAAGTTTACACATTTTTCTCTATTTTTGAGATATATAAATACAGACTAAATCTTGGCCTGTTGGTTAATCTGTTTGATGCTTCAGTTGAATGGGTATATACTACCATTCTGATGATAAAATTTCCTTTTGCGAATCTCTTCCCAGTCAGCTGAGCGTCATGACCCATGGGTCACTTGTTTATAATAACAGTTGACGAATGTTGGTTATACGAGGCAGGAATAGACATACATAAAGTTTTTAAAGTATGTAAGCTATTAAACTCCAAAAAAAAGAACAGAGAAAGCATATGTACATAGGTTAGTCATGGGATTCGGCATATTTATTGTTTTGAGATTTAGTTACAGATCTACCGAGGCTAAGAGATTCGCTATGGTTATAAACGGGGACGGGGGGGGGGGGGGGGGGGGGTCTGAGTTGCGCAAACTATTTAGGAAATAATTTCTAACATGTATATTTATTTAAATTCTACAATATATATACCATATAAACTAAACACCCCTCCAGGATCCACCCCGCGAGATAAATTATAAAATCTCTATCCCCGTCCGCGTCCGTTATTGGACATTATTATGCCTCAGCCTATATGCCCCCTTATCAAGATATAAATATCAAAATAATACAACATCAAAAATCTTTAAAAGAATGTAAATCTTCGCGAAGAAGTAAAACAACACAAACTGTGTCTTACCTTGTATAATTCACAATATCCTGCATGCGAGCAGCCGAACACTTTTATAGTAATGTTCAGACATGAAAATTGGCTTTACCAACCAGCAACTTTCCTCAGCGTCTGATTTTAAATATAAGTGTGTCATGTGACAGTGAAAACGAACCATGAATGAACATAACTCTGATGACATCATATGAATATATCTGCAGACGGATATTCCAGCTAACCACACTGACGTAATATATTTCTCCCCGCAGGTTGTGACCTCGGCATCCGTTTGGTGATCATGAATTAGACTGTCATTATGCTCAGTAAACATGATGTACATTATTACACATGCCTCTGATAAGTATCGCTGATTCTACAATTTCGAAAGCACCCTTTTGATAAAACTGCACAGGAAACCACACCACCTGTCCTTTCATTTTCTGTATCCAAAACTTCAAAATTGGCTTTTTAGGGTATATCTCCAGCATGATTTTTTCATTTCTGTTAAAATAATAAATTATGCCTCAGGTCTTGTTTATCTGTACATCATGACATCAGCATCTCCTCCCGATCCTTTATGATGTAGAGTCAACGAAAATATATACACAGAAAGATCCGGCCTCATTGAGATGTCAATCATGTTACTCAGACTTAACCATGGTTTATTTCTGGTGTTGGAACGTGACGTGTCATATCCTGTCCAACTTATTGTGATTCAATGACTGTTGTTATTCTGGTGATGAGAGTGACAATAATTCAAGTACAACTCTTTGTGATACACACGACACTTGGTATATACAAAAAGAAGACACTAATTACCCACAAAAGGGATACACGTGATACACGTGAATCCTTCTGTTGAATCGCACTTAACCACTGCCTTAACCACTGTATACTCCTTTCATTATTCAGTCGAAACTCTCCAGCAACAGATTTAAGGTCCAAATAAATCATCAGTTTTGTTCTGAGGAATGGTGTTTTTTTTTAATCTGCTGGGTTTTCATGTTTCTCTTGTATATATCTTTAATTCGGAAAAATTGGAGGTGTGAGATAATGTGTCACAATGGGTGTCAGAATACTGAATCAACTAATAGTATAAAGTATCAGAACCAATTGTCTAAAGTATCAGAACACTTTATTAACTAATAGTCTAAAGTATCAGAACACTTTATTAACTAATAGTCTAAAGTATCAGAACACTACATTAACTAACAGTCTAAAGTATCAGAACACTACATTAACCAATAGTCCAAAGTATCAGAACACTATATTAACCAACAGTATAATTGTATCAGAACACTACATTAATCAATAGTATAAAGTATCAGAACACTACATTAACCAATAGTCTAAAGTATCAGAACACTGTATTAACTAACAGTCTTAAGTATCAGAACACTGTATTAACTAACAGTCTTAAGTATCAGAACGCTATATTAACTAACAGTCTAAAGTATCAGAACGCTATATCAACTAATAGTATAAAGTATCAGAACGCTATATTCACTAACAGTCTAAAGTATCAGAACGCTATATTAACTAACAGTCTAAAGTATCAGAACGCTATATCAACTAATAGTCTAAAGTATCAGAACACTTTATGAACTAACAGTCTAAAGTATCAGAACGCTATATTAACTATTAGTCTAAAGTATCAGAACACTATATTAACTAATAGTTTAAAGTATCAGAACACTATAGAAACTAATAGTCTAAAGTATCAGAACACTATAGAAATTCAAAACTATCTTGCACCCTGTTGGCATGGTCAATAATGTGTTTTGTTGAAACTTGGCACTCTGACTCGGTTAGTGTGGGTTTGACTACAACACTGCAGCTAGATATATATGTAAATATGTTTTAAATTCAAGATCAACTAATAATTCGGATACTCACGTGTGAAATTTCAAATTATCTTACGGCAACTGGCTTGTCAATAGTCTGATGTGTATAGGTTATCCTTTTATACTGAGATGGAGAATACCTTCTCTCCTTACATGCATGCAACGTCGACTGAACCAGCATGGAATCAAGAATGCTCATTTAGGTACACATCTAAATTTTAAGGGCGAATGAACAGGACGGTTTACGTTATTACATTTAATTGCAAGATAAACTTCCATTTCTTTTCTTGTAGTTATTTGACCGCTGGTTAGGGTCCATATCATACTTCTTGGTGTTGTCCTTTCCCATTCATTTTTTTCATCGTATTCCATTCATTATTTGGACAGCCTCAATCAATTTCACCTAGAAACTTTAAGGACAAAATGGACATCAAGATCTACGAAATTATATGTTTGATACAACATGAACTCGCATTCCTATTATAATCATTATTCTGCCTTACAGAGTTTGATCCAAATTTCAAGAACCGAATTAACAGCAAGGCGTATACGTGATCACGTTAAATTCAAGATCAACTTGGTAACTCGGGTATGTTCATGTGTTTCTTGCTTGTATTTTCTCATTAATTGTATCGTTTCAGATTTATGCAAGAAACCTCGCTACCGTTGAGAAGGGATAACCATACTTAGTAAAGCACTTTAATCTTCAGGCTAAAACATTTGACTTTTCTACAGAAGTAAAAGTAAACCTACATTTTACCCGTTTAATTTCTGGTCAGTTAACTGAAAGTTAATTTTTTAAACCTTTCATATGTGCAGTCTTTGGCTGTTATTTCTATTAATTTGTGTTCTTGTTACTGTAGTTTATTTACATTTCACATCTTTCAAGTATTATCCGCCGACCCTGCTCGAAGTGAAAAACGCCTTTTCCTCCATAATTCAATTAAAATTATATACGTATACAGAAAAATATCTCTGCAGTTTCGATATACATGTTAATTATTTTTATTATTATTATTACGTTATTTTTTATGCATGTTTATCATGACTGAACAGTAAAAGTGCTTAAAAACAAAGATAATAAAAAGTCAATTCAGGTTCAGAAATTCTACAATTACTATTTTTATAGCCATTATACATTAAAAATATCAAGGAGGTGACAAATTAGCTGACATATGCATCTTGATTTAAACCTCTTTGGTAAGATACCAATGTCAGTAAATGAGTAAGATTAGTAGTCGAATTGCACATTTTTATAAAAAAAAAACAGGATAATTTCTAATAATCAAGCCAAATATTTGTACAGTATATATAAAAACCGTTTTCAAAAGTGGTACTAAATATCCCGGTGAAGAATATACGTCCTGTTCATAATGCAAGTTCACCTGTGTCTCCCTATCAATCTATATATGTTACTAATTTTTGAGATATACATAAACTGTTTATAGGGTCAGTTTAAGTTTCCTATAAACCGCCCTTCAGGTTTTATAAAATAATGGTCATCATTTTTAAAGTCAGTCATTTAGCAATAGAATAAAAATATCACGTAAAATATTATTAAAATATGAACAAATCGCGAAATATTTTAAGATATTTAGGAAACATTTTTAGGAATTGCTAAAACATATTTAATATTTACTTTTAATAAATTCTATTTTTTTTAAATATTAATTATATCAAACTTATTCGACAAACCTCAAACTGACGTTTGATATATTTCTTTTAAGCTTTACTTTTTTTTATTTTTCCACTTTTTTATAAACAGATATAAAACCTGTGAACTTATCCCGAGGACAATAGGTAAATTTATTGAACCTTTGAACCTTATCATTATTTGTTATTCAATTTTGAATTGAAATATTCCAATCGTAGAAGTGTTCTTCTTAATTTATAATAAAAGTACTGTTATATTAGAGTTAACAGTCTGAAGACATTCAGGTATAATTAGCGCGACGGTCGACCTACTGAAAAAAATTTTATATATTAAGGTATATTCTATTAAACACACGAAATAGCCAATATATAAGTATTTAAAGGTCACAAGCCTTTTCTTCAAGTGTGCGGTAGACATGATATTTTTATTAAAATACTTTATTTATACCGCTACATCATGTGAACCTGATTAACTATCATTGATACATTTGTACTCTCAGCTACAATAAATAAATACACACCTTTGGGATATTCATATAACATTAAAACTTGCAAAGCATATTAGAATTATTCCTCAGATAAACGGCCCACATGTATGGAAAGGCATAACTGCACAATTCTGAATGGATTGAGCAACTCCTACTTGAATGATGGTAGCGGATACTACAGAGAAATTGGTTAAATTTCTATTGTATAGGAAAGAAGGTTAAGAGTGGTAGTGCTCGATCATCCCCACTCTCATTACCAGGGGCAGATTCAAAGGGGAACAAGACCCCCTTTCAACCTAAATACTTTTGGAAAAAATAACCATATGTTTTATACAGGGTTCCTGCTCGTCCAGCAGATAGGATTTTTATGACTTATCATAGCCAAAAACAAAAATTCATGACCCCCCCCCCCCCCCCACCCCCGAAAAAAGTCAGCGCTCAGTGGTTGCTGCGATTCATTCAACCAATACTGATATAAATAAACAGATAGAAAGACAGCATGGATCAGCAAAAATTTTAGACAGCCAACAAAAACAATTTTTCATATTTTTTTTTAATAAAAAAAAAAACCCTAGGGACCCATGGGTCTCGACGCTCAGCTGCATTTGTCTATAAGGATATATGTTTATGAGGTTTTCCAAAATATTGTTCCTGTGATCAGTTTGAAGCCAACCTGTCTACCCAAACTGGAGTTATCAACCATAAACTAATTTGTGAGTGGGTGGGCCCTGTGACCTTAACTTTTGACCTAGTGACCCCAAAATCAAAAGAAAACTTCCCCTTTTGGCAGGTGCACCACATGTCGATGATGGAAGGATTGAGATGAAAAGTTTGGCTTTAAATGCATCCACAATTTGTCTAAAGTTGCGGGTCATGTGACCTTGACCTTTGATCTCATTACCCCAGAATCAACAGTTCTTACTTTGACATATATATGTCAAGTTTGAAACCAATATTTCAAACCAAACTGGTGTTATTATCTGGAAACTAATATGTGGATAGATGGCCCCATTACCTTGACCTTTGACCTTGTGACCCCAAAATCCATAAGTTACTTCCACTATTGGCAAGTGAGCAACATCTGGAAGATAGGTTTGGGACAGAAAGTTTGGCTAAAAATACATCAACAATCTTTTTAAAGAAGTGGGTCCTGTGACCTTGATCTTATGACCCCAAATCAAAAGGGTTCTTACATTATTGGTGGGTCGTATATCAGTCAAAATTAGAACTAATATGTCCATCCAAACAAGAGATATCATCCAGAAACAAATATATGGACAGATGGGCCCCTGTGACCATGACCCTTGACCTTGTGACCCCCAAGTCAATCAGGTTCTTCCCCTGTTGGAAGCTCACTATATGTGCAATATGGAAGGTTTGGGATGAAAAGTTTGGCTTAAAATACATCCACAATCTTTCTAAGTGGGTACTGTGACCTTGACCTTTGACCTCATGATCCAAAAATTGAACAGAATCTTCCCCTATTGGCAGGTTAGCAATATCTTGAAGATGGAAGGTTTGCAATGAAAAGTTTGGCTTCATATGCATATCATTCTTTTTAAAGATACGAGTCCTGTGACCTTGACCTTTGACCGTTGGACCCGAAATTCGAAACGGTTCTTACTTTAGTTGAAAGTCATATATAAGTGAAACCAATATGTCAAACTAAACTGGAGTTATCATCTGGAAACTAATTTGTGAACAGATGGCCCCTGTGACCTTGACCTTTGACCATGTGACCCCAAATTTATTTATGCTCTCCCCATACTGGAAAGTCAGCAAAATGCACAAAATTGAAAGTTTGGGATGAAAAGCTTGGCTTAAAACGCAGCCATAATCTTTTTAAATAATCAAGTCCTTTGACCTTGACCTTTGACCTCCTGACCCTTAAATCATATAGCTCCTTGCTTTAGTGGTGGGCCATGCGCAAGTCAAGTTTGAAATCCATGTGTCAATACAACCTGGAGTTACCATCTGGAAACAAATTTGTGGATGGATGGATGGATGGAAAGACAGACAAACAGACAGGGTGATTACTATATGGCATCCACTTGTGATCAATACATACGCCAGGTTCTGAGACACTAGATGTTATTACAGCTGAGAAACTGACATGATTGTTGTCATTTTATAGTAAAAAAAATTGAAAAATATTCCTTCAAATAACAAAAAATACAGGTGGCGCCACCACTTTTCAGGAACTGACAAAACTAGTCATGGTCAATATTCAAGGCAAGATTCATGACAATTCATGCATTAACTAAATATGGGTAGTCGACAAGCCACTACATGTATCTGCAAAATCAGAGTGGAACGGGTGAAGTAAGGCATGGATTGGGTAGCAAGGGGAAATAGAGTGAAGTGTTGCATATTAGCATGGATGTCTGCAGCCGATATGTGTATGTAGGTTGTGCCACCTAACACAAAATCAAGAAAGCTGTCCATGTTGTAAATATATGCAAAATTAAAGGCAGATAAGTCAAACCACTACATGTATATGAGTGATTTTAGCCCTTGGCAGACAAACAGACGGATGCTGTGCAAAAATGGTTGCAAAGGCGCCACCAGTTTTGTGTATGATAAATAGCTATGTTAGATCTATATACACATGTGAAACTTTGGCCCAATCGGTCAAACGGTTCCTGAAATATGAGCTCGGATGTCTGCAGCGTAAACTAGAATGTAGGTGACGCCACCTGTCATAAAATCAAAAGAGCTGTCCAAGATGTATAAACCTGCAAAATTTTAGGCAAATATGTCAAACCACTGCCGAGATATGAGTGATTTTATCCCACAGCAGACAAACAGACGGATGCTGTGCAAAAATGGCTGCAGGTAGTGCCCCCAGTGATAAAGAGCTATGTAAGATCTATACACATGCAAAATTTTGGCCCAATCGGTCAAACAGTTCCCGATGATATGTGGGTTTATGTGTGGAAACAGATGCAAATGCAGAGGGTAGCATTACCCTAGAGGGGACAACTGTTGCTCACTCAAGTTTTACTTCGACACTGGTCAGTAGCAGTCAGGGTAGTCAGCCACATACCCATCCCAAATGACAGCCACTGTCAGTGAGGGAGACCCTATTGGTATACACCCAACAGGTCTGTCAAATGGGCAACAGCAACTGTCAGAACTTGCTGGACATATCAAAACCCTGGAGTCCAGGCTGCAGAATGTTGTTAAGAGAGTGATGGAACTGGAACAAGAAAACAAAGACCTTCGTAGAAAATGTAATCAGCTTGAGGGCCAATCCAGAAGGCAGAACGTGATTTTTCATGGAATTCCAGAGAGCAAGGGGAAGGAAACTTGGAAAGACTGCGAGGAGAAAATCAGAAAAGTTGTGAAAGAAAAGCTGAAAATTGACTGTGATACAGACGATAAACTAGGCATAGATAGAGCACACAGGCTACCTGTTAAAAATAGGAGGGGTAAACCTAGGCCTGTTATTGTAAAGTTTACTCGGCACAAAGAGAAAGAAATTGTAATGGAAAAGGCTAGGGAGCATTTAAAGGAATCAGAAAGAGTGGTAAACAATTATAGTGAAGCAGTGAGGAAAGTTAGAAGTAACTTAATACTACGTATGCTAAAGGCCAGGGAAGATAGCAAATCAGTATACCTTAATTTTGACAAGCTGGTCAAAGATGGCCAAACTTCCTTTATTATAAAGTCAGTAATTAAATAAATACTCATATAATAATATTCCAATTACATATATTATAGAGCCAAATTATCTCTGTTTAATGTTTAAAAGTCTGCACTTTAAATACAAGAATTCTGCTGAATATATGAATACTGTATTATATAGTTTTTATACTGTAACGGTTCACCGAACTGTAATAAAACTTGTTTTATATTTCCTTGAAGGATACATGCAGAGGTAAGATATCTCTAGCTATTATTTAAGTGTTTATATATTTTTCTGTTCATCTCTTTGTTTATTTATTTACATATTTTCTATTATATTCATTTTTTTTTATATATACTGGTAAATGTTAAATATTTTCAGGCAGATAACATGTATAGAACTTACATGTGCGCACAGTTTATTTAAAGAAAATATATGCATATGTTATTGTCAGCAAATAATAATTGTCATTTTGTTTGCTTTCACTGTCTATTCAATTTGTTACATTAAATGTTTAATTTTGTATTAAGTCAGTACAGATGTTTATGAGAATCTTTAGCAAGATTCAGTCAATTATGCTTTATTTAGTTCTCTGTGTTTATATTAAGTTTGTTCATTTAACTGACTGTATTCAGATCATTTTCATTCAGTTGTTAAATAAGAACTTGAATTATGTCAATCATGTTGGGAACTGTAGGCCCTGTGGCCATTTTTCCTGAATAAAGTTCTGTTCTGTTCTGTGGAAACAGACGCACAAATGGACGCTTGGCAGAGAGGAAAGGTCAGAGGTCAACATCAATTGGTTAGGCATCAGTTCACATGTGACCCGATACTTGGTGCAAGTTTGGGAAAAATCCGTCCAGTAGTCTCAGAGGAGTTCTCCGGAAACCAGAGGGGCGGTGGAGGCGGCAGAACCCGGTCAAAAACATAGTATCCGCAAAACTTCGTTTTGACGGATACAATTATCAAGATATTGGAGGTTTTGCATTATATTTTTTATTATTCTGGGGGGTACTTTCAAGCCCCATAGCTCGGCCGATATAGGTCACAGTGACCTTATTTCAGGTTTCCAAGGAGATTTTTTATTGACCTCCTTGGATGTTCACTTAGAAGTTATTAAGACATTACAACGAGATTCAGAAATTGTAAAACAAAATTTGTTAGTTCTTGTCATAAACAGGGACACCAGTGTTATAATACCTCTCATGGGACTTGCAGAAAGTGGTCACAGGTGGTCTTATTAGACAGCTCAGTTTTAACCATATGAATGCATTTGGTTCACTCAAGGGTGGTCTCAACAGAAAGGTGGTCTTTCAGACAGGTGCCACTGTACTTTATTGTCATACTGTGTTAAGTTTAAAGGAATAATTAATACATTTCACCTGGAACCCGTTTTTGCAGATAAATATATAGGTAAACAACAAAGCTATTGCTATAATTAAAAACATTTTATTGTGACACTAAGAACACTTTCCTGGCATATGTGTCTACAAATATCTGCAATCAGAAAGGTAATGGTTACAAACTTGCTTTTTGTGACTAGCTTAGACAACATCTTGGTTAAAAGGGATGTTGTAATTATAAAATATCCACCTTCCATCTATTTGTTATCCAGTAATTAAAATATGGCTTTACATTATGTAAACTCTTAGTGTATATGTCTATCACATTCTCCCAACATTCTTGACACAAAACTTCAATAACAATTACATTTTAACTGAAAAAAAAATCTATTTCACTGTGGAATCTATGGTACAGCAATCTTACAATACAATTTTATCTTTAAAAAATCTTTATTAGAGATACACACAGATCTTATACATATGTTTTCAACTTGTGCATATAACAATACTGAAAATTCAACAAGGTTCACTTTAAAATGACTTGGCAGGTTTTAATAGCACTAGATTGATATTAACTGTAGACTGGTGCCATCAATTAAATCCTAGGGCAAACCAGTTGTAATGACCAGCAAACACCTGCCATTTGTTTGCAGCTCTTACAGAACAGAAATTTATTCACAAAAGTGTCCACTACTGGGGAATGGTGTGAATACGAGCATTTCATGTTTGTATTGTACAATAGATAGCCCTGTATACTGACTAATACACAGATACTGTGATCACATGATGTGGTTCTTACACCCCTTGAGATTCTGGAACTGTGGGATTCTTGTAGATTGGTTCTGCACTCAGAAAAGACTGCTCAATTTGGCTCAACACAGACATACAGGACTTCACAAAGTAGTGTTTAATTTATAAACATGGGGTCATATTCATACTATTGCAAAACATAATGTTTTATAAACCACAAGAAAATATAACCAAAACATAGTGTGTTTGCCAATTGACAGACTGTAAACCTTAAATATAAAAATAGTGCTAGTACCAGTCTATTCTGCCATATGGATGTAAATTTTTACCCTTGACCAGATGGCAAAGTTTAATCAATTTAGTTTTAAGAAAAGGATCATACATTGTATATTTCTTCAACATATTTTTCTCTTAAAGTCATTGTATCTCATTTCCTGCATATCAAATGTCCCATTTACTAATCTATATAATTATATTGACATATGAGGAGAATGAAAAGCAAATTCGTAAGTGGAATCACACAATGGAAGACTACAAAACTATAACACACAAAAGTCACCATTATTAAGAATCTTAAGCAATTTGATCCATGACCTTTCCTGGTTTACAGATTTACAATGAAACCTTGTAAAAAAGAGTTGTCCCATAATCTTGGTAAAATTTTATCTTTGACTGGTCACAGAAGGATTAAGGAATTAAGCAATTTTACAAGATGTCAGGGAAAGCCCTGTTATGTGAAAATCGACGATCATAACCCAAATGGAAACACCAGCTTGTTTGTCAGACGATGTTAGATTCAAAAACTGGTTCCTCTGCGAGAAAACGGTCAAAGCTGAGTCGAGAAAGATTCACAGTCTGAAATTCATCATCTATAATGAGTTCCATTATTGCACGACCAATAGCTGGTGAATGTTGTATTCCATGACCACTTGAGCCATTCGTGAAAAACATATTACGGTAGTATGGATGATTGCCAATAATCAGGTTTTGGTCGATGTAGTTGTAGTCATAAAAGCCGGCCCAGGCACTTCTCAACTGAAAAGACAAAATCACCTTTTAAACTTGGTAAGATTCATCCACTGGTTATATATGGACAAATCACTATGATATGTTAATATTTTTTTATAAGATTAGATAATATTACCACAGAATTTTTAATGATGTATCATCATTAAATGTGTTTTAAGTTCAACATCTTACAAAGACATGTAACCATCATAACATATTATCAAACAGAAATTTAAAAATAATTTAATACATTTCAGTGTAACAGATCTACTGACATATGAAGACAGTTTAAATAGCTGCACATATCAAAATGAACTAGTATATACAATAATAAATCACATTACAGGCTTGAATATATTAGGAATGGCAGCCCACTAAGCCATAAACATATAACTACAAATTAATGCAAGTTTTGCTGAACTACGCAACACACATCAATAAATTTACATACATAACCTGGTTTTAAACATATTTTAAAAATTAATTTATGATTGTATAAAAATATCATACAGACAGTGCAAAAAGTAAAAAGCTTGCATCACTATTATATTTTCTGTGTGAAAGGTTTTTTGCAAAAAATAAAGGAAATAAAACACATACCACACAAATGCTATGCTTCTGTATTCATTCTTACCACATTTAATGATACCTGCAAGATGCTCCAGTTGAGTAAGGTATCACCTCTTATCACATACTTACCTGTAGATTTTGGAAGACAGGTATCCTATGGGTTAACTCAGGTAATAGTTTCTTGTGAAAATAATCTACCTCCACTCCTACATGACTGTGATCAACTTCATCCTAAAGGTGCAAACATCAACAGTTCAACATCAGGAAAACCTCCCTGACCAAAGCATCTGATTGGATGTGTTCTGGCAGATGCCAGATCTGATTGGAAGTTTTGTGGTCATGTGACACAGTTGTTAGTAGCTACAAATCCTCAAACATTCCACTTATGCAAATCAAAAGCATGCTGAAGCTGATACAGTTCATCAAACAGGCTGCTGGTTGGTCATGTGACATGCCACTCTATTATGACTGACTGCTTGGTTATGAGACACACCACTCATAATACATGTGCAACACAGAAATATACCACGAACATCTAATACTGAGGATGGCTGCTCATTTGATTTTTTATTAGCCACTACTTCATCAATTTAATGAGGTGTAATTTTCCATACCCATTAAACAAGGTGAGAATGATTTAGTTTTCCCTGAAGTGCCAATTCAAAGAAAAATTTTATGGAACTGAATATAAATAGTCAACATATTTTGCGTTTCCTGCTGTTTTTTATTAAATAAATTTTCACACATGATATTATTGTATACCTGGTGTCTTTTCAAATTCACAAAATGGTGTTAAACATTTTTGGTTCTCTTTATAGTAATATTTTATATGTAACTGGTGCAGGAACAAATGTTTGAGCCATCACTCAGAAAGGATGAAGAATGTGAAAGAGGCACAATACATGATGACAATGAAAACCAAACAGTCTCTGGCAGCTCTTTGTACATCTGATTTGACTTGCAGCAAAAACAAAATGATAGTGAAAAAAGACGGGAGGCACAGAAAGAACAAGGCCTGTAATGACACATTATCTCACTAGGTATCTCAATACTTTCCTGGCAGTACCATACGCAACATGTTTTATACATAAAAAATATTAAAATTGCTATTAAAATTAAATTTTTCAAACAAATTTTCTGCAGTTCTCTAGAAACCTCTAAAAACTCCCACTAATAAAATTTATTTCCAATCCATTTAATTAAGACAAGAATGTTTAATGATTGCCATAGTGGACATTTTAATTATGCATCTAGAATAGCCCCTTCTATTGATGTAAATATGTTGTGATTAACCAATCAGAGGTCATTTTCACTTATTTCTGACCAATGACATTTCTTGCATGTCTTACAGTGCCAAAAGACTTCCATTTAAATATAAGACATTGTTTTCTATTTGATGATCAACTACTGTCAATATACTGATATAAGGACATCCAAAAATATCAATAATACTGTAATTCAAAATTTATTACAAACCCAGGAAGGGATCAAAATTAGCGTCAGACTACAAGACTTTGCATGTAGTTTTGAGGGAGGTATGGCAAATTTAGTTTAGAGCCAGCACCCTTGGCTGGCAATACAGTAATTTTATAGGTTCTGATTCAGATCAAACTTTTTTCAGGAATTACACAAATATTTTATTTGCTGCACAATAAAGATGGTCGCATCATCTAAGTAATCCCCATGTGAGTGACCCTTTATGAATTCAAACATTACAAAATAGTTAACAATGTACAAATCCATGTAATACATTACTAACACATTACTGTTTTCAATCATATTACCATGAACTATTTATTTAATCATGTGGTCCAGTCAGATGCAATGGAGTCCGGTAAATATTGTCTTGCTGAACCCAACTATCCCGCCCTGCCCATGGATCATTACAGGCCATGCATGAACACAGTTCCAACTGTAAGTTTTACTCCACATGTACCATGTGGTCACAGTTGGAACCAAAGTAGAGTGAAGCTTGGTAACCATGAATCACACAGAGCACCAGTCTATGGGGTTTGAGGAAAACATCACACCTTTAAACCATCACTACACTATGGTCACTAGACAGAGCAAGTACAATCTGGGTTAAACTATACAAAAAGAATCAAGTGAGTTTGATGATGATGATGACATCATGCCATCTTAATAGCACTCTCAAAATCAGTTGGAAAGACAGCAGCTTCAGAATCATACTCAGCTCAGAACTGCACTCACAAACATTACAACTCTGCTGCTACCTTAGAGATTGTTCACAAAGGAACATTCCCTCACAATTCATAACGGTATCAACAAACAAAAAAGGTTCAGGTAAACATGTGAGGAAGAGAATGGGTAGTCAATTAATATATGTTAGAATAATACCAGATTAATTACATGAATGAATGTGTGTGATAAGAATTGGATGAAATTGGTAACAATTGGTGGCCATGCCCATCTGCAATGTTAATAAAGTATTTTCTTAGAATGTGACAAATTTTTATTTTTAATTTTGGCAGGTGAGGTGAGCAGTTCCAGCCACCCCAATCAGGAAAAGGCTTGGTAGAAGCAACCTCTGACAAAAAGGTGGACATTTAAGGGAAGGCACAGCGGAGATTCCTAAATTTATACAAACACCATCGATTCTTGAAAACCTTCACCTTAATTTTCTTTAAATGCATCATGAAAATGTGCAACTGGTAATTTTCCCAAATTCACCGAGGTATACAGGCATGAATATTCATGACTCTCCAGATGTTGTTATTCAAGTGCCAAGGGGAGCAATCATCATGAGCCAATCACGGCTGCAGCCAGGCTGCTGTACCATACTTCCATCTGATTTTGAGACAATAGTATTCACTAGGGCATGCATACAGGGTTGCCAATCAATCATAAGAGTTACTAAGGCCTCGTGATCTCCATGGTTACCAACCTTTAATGTTTCAAAGGCAGGCACTCGATTTGCCAGAACTGGCCAGATTTTGTCATTAAAGAAATCGTAGTCTACATCCAGATTGGTACTATCTGGTTCTTCATCCTACAATTCATAAGTTTTTCAACAATTTACAAAATTTCCAAATATTTTGTAATTCATTTTTAAGTTTGCAAACAACTTCTCTACAAATCTTCAGTTTGCCCACACACCATGAGTTTTCTTAAAATTTGAAATTCCATACAAAATGAAAATCAGTGTCATCACAGGAAATTTAAGATCAATGCTGGAAATTTAATTCAAGTTACTTTGTGAGGATTGTAAGAAAACCCAGCCACAAAGTAGCTTATACACACATCAAGCATAAGCCTAGCCAGGTCCAAACCAAGCAAGCAGGCTCAGACACACCTCGTACAGCTCAACAACTTATATTTAAGATAGTTCTAGCGAGGTGTTTTTCCCCATAGGCAGGCATTTCAGGGAGGTCCATGTTTTACAGAAAAAACAATTCATCCCTTGATGGCATTAAAAAATTGGAAGCACAGATGGAACACTCCCAAAGAATTTTTATTTCATTTGTTTTCAACATATATCACTTAATATTTGGTGGAGACATACTTGGTTATCATAGGAATGGCAATATTTGGTGGAGACATACTTGGTAATCATAGGAATGGCAATATTTGGTGGAGAAATACTTGGTAATCATAGGAATGGCAATATTTGGTGGAGACATACTTGGTAATCATAGGAATGACAATATTTGGTGGAGAAATACTTGGTAATCATAGGAATGGCAATATTTGGTGGAGACATACTTGGTAATCATAGGAATGACAATATTTGGTGGAGACATACTTGGTAATCATAGGAATGGCAATATTTGGTGGAGACATACTTGGTAATCATAGGAATGACAATATTTGGTGGAGACATACTTGGTAATCATAGGAATGACAATATTTGGTGGAGACATACTTGGTAATCATAGGAATGACAATATTTGGTGGAGACATACTTGGCAATCATAGGAATGATAATATTTGGTGGAGACATACTTGGTAATCATAGGAATGACAATATTTGGTGGAGACATACTTGGTAATCATAGGAATGACAATATTTGGTGGAGTAATACTTTGTAAACATAGGAATGACAATATTTGGTGGAGACATACTTTGTATTCATTGATATGACAAAATTTGGTGGAGACATACTTGGTAATCATAGGAATGACAATATTTGGTGGAGACATACTTGGTAATCATAGGAATGACAATATTTGGTGGAGACATACTTGGTAATCATAGGAATGACAATATTTGGTGGAGTAATACTTGGTAAACATAGGAATGACAATATTTGGTGGAGACATACTTGGTAATCATAGGAATGGTGCAAGAAATTGTGCAAGTCTCATCAAAAAGAATTTATTTAACATTAAAATAATAAGATCTTGTTTATTAGTCCTGTTTATTGAAGGGGTGGGTGGGGGGGTCTCCGTTGTCACTGCTCTTGTTGAAAAAAATGTTAATTTTAAAATTCATCTAGTTCATAGTACAGGTCTGTCAACAGAATGGGGTGGAGGGTGGGTGGGGTGGGGGGGGGGGGTGCCAGAGAAAAAGGCTCCCTGTGGTATGGTATTAACTGCAGACAGCCTGATCAAGCTCATCTCAGTGGAGAGAGGACTTGCCTTAGTGATGGGATTGCATAACATTATGCCAACAGCCTTGGGAGCATAGAGAGCTGCACTGAATGACCTACAGTCACTAAAGTGGACTGCTTGACAAAGTAAGGGAATACAACCAGAGCCTGCAAAAAAAATTCAATAACTAGCCTGATTTTGCAGCTTTTATTTTCAAATTTCAGATTTTAACAGATTAAATCCTTATGTGTACAGGCTGTGAAAATTAAATCCACAGTACTTACCAAAAAAAACGTGCCTTGGCCAAAGTTGGGCAAAATTTAAGGTACCAATTTTATATTTTTGCCAATATTTAAAAAAATTTAACAGATTTTGATCTAATTTTTGGTATACAATTAAATTTTGATTAATTAAAGTAGTATTACTGAAAAAAAGTCCCTACCTTTAACACTTTGGTCTTAAGTGACCAAATATCTTTCCTGATTTTTTTACAAAGTCCATTATGTTTGGGCCCATAACTTTTTAAAATTAAATAATACTGACTTAATTTCTGGCATGTACATAGGAACTATATAGAGGAATATTTATGGTAAATATGAAACAAGTGACCCATGGGTCATGACACTCAGCTGACTGGGAAGAGATTCACAAAAGGAAATTTTATTATCATAATGGTAGTATATACTCATTCAACTGAAGCATCAAACAGATTAACCAACAGGCCAAGATTAAGTCTGTATTTATATATCTCAAAAATAGAGAAAAAATGTGTAAACTTTAAAAACTAGAATATGGGTAGCCGACAAGTGACTACGTGTATCTGCCAAAATCAGAGTGGAGCGGGTGAAGTGAGGCATGGATTGAGTGGCATGGGGAAATAGTCAGGTATGTTGCATATTAGCATGAATGTCTGCAGCCTAAATGTGTATGTAGGTTGTGCCACCTACCACAAATCCAGAAAGCTGTCCAAGTTGTATACATATGTGAAATTTTAGGCAGAAAAGTCAAACCACTACATGTATATGAGTGATTTTAGCCCACGGCAGACAAACAGACGGACGCTGTGCAAAAATGGTTGCAGGTGGCCCCTCCAGTTTTGTGTATGATAAAGACCTATGTGAGATCTAAACACATGCACAATTTTGGCCCAATCGGTCAAATGGTTCCTGAGATATGAGCTTGGATGTGTGCAGCGTTAACTAGAATTTAGGTGGCTCCACCTGTCATAAAATCAAGAAAGCTATCCAGGATGTATAAAGCTGCAAAATTTTAGGCAGATACGTCAAACCACTGCCGAGATATGAGTGACATTATCCCATGGCAGACAAACAGACAGATGCTGTGCAAAAATGGTAGCAGGTGGCCCCTTCAGTTCTGTGTATGATAAAGACCTATGTGAAATCTAAACACATGCACAATTTTGGCCCAATCAGTCAAAGGGTTCCTGGGAAATGAGCTTGGATGTGTGCAGCATTAACTAGAATGTAGGTGGCGCCACCTGTCATAAAATCAAGAAAGCTGTTCAGGATGTATAAACCTGCAAAATTTTAGGCAGTTATGTCAAACCACTACAGAGAAATGAGTGATTTTAGGCCACTGCAGACAAACAGACAGACGCTGTGCAAAATGTGCAAAAATGGTTGCAGGTGGCCCCTCCAGTTTTGTGTATGATAAAGACCTATGTGAGATCTATACACATGAAAAAAAATTTGGGCCCAATCATTCAAACGGTTCCCGAGATATGAGCTTGGATGTCTGCAGCGTAAATGTGAATGTAGGTGGCTCCACCTGTCATAAAATCAAGAAAACTATCCAGGATGTATATGCATGCAGAATTTCAGGTGAATTAGTCAATTCACTGCAGAGATATGAGTGATTTTAACCCAAGGCAGACACACAGACGGACGCTGTGCAAAAATGGTTGCAGGTGGTGCCACCAGTTTTGCGTATGATAAAGACCTATGTGAGATCTATACACATGCAAATTTTGGCCAAATCGGTCAAACGTTTCCCGAGATATGAGCTTGGATGTCATCAATGCGAACGTGAATGTAGGTGGCGCCACCTGACATAAAATCAAGAAAGCTATCCAGGATGTATAAAACTGCAAAATTTTAAGCAGATATGTCAAACCACTGCCGAGATATGAGTGACATTATCCCATGGCAGACAAACAGACAGACGCTGTGCAAAAATGGTTGCAGGTGGCCCCTCCAGTTTTGTGTATGATAAAGAGCTATGTGAGATCTATACACATGCACAATTTTGGCCCGATCGGTCAAATGGCTCCCGTGATATTAGCTTGGTTGTCATCAGCGTGAAAGTGATTGTAGGTGGTGCCACCTGTCATAAAATCAAGAAAGCTATCCAGGATGTATACGCATGCCGAATTTCAGGTGAATTAGTCAATTCACTGCAGAGATATGAGTGATTTTAACCCAAGGCAGATGAACAGATGGACACTGTGCAAACATGGTTACAGGTGGCGCCACCATTTTTTGTGTATGTTATAAAGCTATCCAAGGGCTACATTTGTATAAAATTTATTTCCTGATCGGTCAAATAGTTCCCAAGATATGAGGATTTATGTGTGGAAACAGACGCACAAAAGGACGCTGGGCAGAGAGGAAAGGTCAGGGGTCAACGCTAATTGGTTAGGCACCAGTTCACATGTGACCCGATAATTGGTGTAAGTTTCGGAAAAATTGGTCCATTAGTCTCAGAGAAGTTCTATGAAAACGAACATGGCGGCGGCGGAGGAACACGGTCAAAAACATAATATCCGCAAAACTTCATTTTGGCAGATAAGAAATACAGGTGGCTTCACCAGTCTGCAGAAACTAATAAAAAACACTAAACTGATGAAACATTCCATGACCAATATCCATGCAAGATTCATGGTGATCTCCACATTAGTTGTTCAGATACTTCAGCTTTTGTATCAAATTGTCCATTATTCTGAGGGATACTTCGGAGTCCTATAGCTTGAAGGATATTGGTAACAGAGACCTAATTTCTGGTTTCCACAGGCACTTTTCATGGGCCTCCTTGCATGACAAGAATGAAGATTCTAGGTCCAGTTTCTACAATTTGTGCCACGTTAACAGATGACAGCATCCTTAAAGGTCTCAAAAATAGAGAAAAAAATTCGTAAAAAAACCCGAACAAATACAGGTGGTGCTACCAGTCTGCAGAAACTGATGAGACACTCCATGATCAATATCCATGCAAACAATTATGGTGATCTCTGCATTAGTTGTTCAGATACTGCAGCTTTTGTATCAAATTTTCCATTATTCTGGGGGGTAATTGGGAGCCCCCCCACAGCTCAAAGGATATGGGTAACAGAGACCTTATTTCAGGTTTCCATGGAGACTTTTCATGGACCTCTCAGTGTGTCAAGAATGAAGATTCTAGGTCCAGTCTTTATGATTTGTGCCCTGTTAACAGCTGTTCACATTTTAAAGGTCTCAAAAATAGAGAAAACAATTCGTAAAAATTGAAAAAAATACAGGTGGCGCCACCAGTCTGCAGGAACTGATGAAACATCTCATGATCAATACGTATGCCAAAAATCATGACCATCAGTGATGTAGTTAATGAGATATTGAAGTTTTTGTATGAAATTTTTGACTATTCTGAGGGGTACTTTGGGGCCCCATAGCTCGAAGGATATGGGTAACAGAGACCTAATTTCTGGTTTCCAAGGAGATTTTTCATGAGCCTCTCAGTGTGTCAAGAATTAAGATTCTAGGTCCAGTCTTTACGATTTGTGCCAATTCAGATGTTCACATTTTAAAGGTCTCAAAAATAGAGAAAAAAATTAGAAAAAAATTGAAAAATATGGTGGCACCACCAGTCTGCAGGAACTGATGGAACATCTCATGATCAAAATGTATGCCAAAAATCATGACCATCAGTCAAGTAGTTAATGAGATATTAATGTTTTTGTATGAAATTTTTGACTATTCTGGGGGGTACCTTGGGGCCCCATAGCTGGAAGGATATGGGTAACAGAGACCTAATTTCTGGTTTCCATGGAGACTTTTCAAAGGTCTCTCAGTGTGTCAAGATTTAAGATTCTAGGTCCAGTCGTTATGATTTGTGCCATGTTAACAGATGACAGCATCCTTAAAGGTCTCAAAAATAGAGGAAAAAATCGTAAAAAATCAAACAATACAGGTGGTGCCACCAGTCTGCAGGAACTGATGGAACATCTCATGATCAATATGTATGCCAAAAATCATGACCATCAGTGATGTAGTTATTGAGATATTGAAGTTTTTGTATGAAATTTTTGACTATTCTGGGGGGGGGGGGGGGGTACTTTGGGGCCCCATAGCTCAAAGGATATGGGTAACAGAGACCTAATTTCTAGTTTCCAAGGAGATTTTTCATGGACCTCTCAGTGTGTCAAGATTTAAGATTCTAGGTCCAGTCTTTACAATTTGTGCCTTGTAAACAGATGTTCATATTTTTAAAGGTCTCAAAAATAGAGAAAAAAATTTGTAAAAATTGAAAAATAAAGGTGGCGCCACCAGTCTGCAGGAACTGATGGAACATCTCATGATCAATATGTATGCCAAAAAACATGACCATCAGTCAAGTAGTTAATGAGATATTGAAGTTTTTGTATGAAATTTTTTACTTTCCTGGGGGATACTTTGGGGCCCCATGGCTCGAAGGATATGGGTAACAGAGACCTAATTTCTGGTTTCCAAGGAGATTTTTCATGGACCTCTCAGAAGCGGTTACGATTTGTGCCTGGTTAACGGACGGACAGACAGACAGACGGACGATGGACAAAGAGTGATCGCTATAGCTCAGATGACTTTCAGTCAGCTGAGCTAAAAAACCAGATGAGTGGTTTTGATATTAGGCAGTCCTGAAGTGTTAAAATAGATTTCTAATAAAAAACTGAGATTTTTCCTTAATATCTCGAAGGAAGGAAATCCTATTGACCCAATTTTCAGCATGTTAGGAGATACTGGGGACATCTAACTGTATGCCGAATTTCAGATTCGTAGGTCCAATGGTGTCGAAACGTACCAGTCTTACGGACGAACATCCGGACAGACAGTCGAAGGACAATGGACCACTACTATAGCTCAGATGACTTATAGTCAGCTGAGCTAAAAACGAGGAAACAAATACACCTTATTTCCACTGATCTGACCTTGAAGATCAATGTCAAGGTCACAAGTTTTACGACACTGAGAACTTTACTGAAACAATTTTTACATGAAATGGGAGTAAAAAATTTGCAGTATCCCAAAGGTTAACAAGCCTCTATTTCTGCCAATGTGATCTTTAAGATCAAGGTCAAAGTCACTAGTTATATTGGTTGAAACAATTTTGTGTATTAAATTTGAAGGGAATTAATCTGCAAATACTTCAAAAGTTAAGGTGTTCACCTGAAACCCTATTTCTGAAGATATGACTTTGTAGACAAGTTTTGAAACTGTTTGGAACTGTTTAAAACAATTTGTGTACCATGTTTTAGGGAAAAATATGCAAATATTCAAACACTTAGAAGAGTCTGACTTTCACCATGCTATAAAGTATGTTTTCAATGTGAAGCTTGAAGAATATTCTTCACTGTGACCTAGTTTCAGGTTTTAAAGATTTTCCCAGGTCCTCCTTGGATATTAAGTGACAAGGTTCCAGGTCAAACTGTTACAGTTTGTGCCCTGTTAATGACTGGCCAGATTCAGGGATGTACAATCAGATGGAAGATAGAAAGACAAAGACCAATCACTATAGCTTAGCATGACTGAAAGTCAGCTGAGTTAAAGATTCTATAAAGCAATTTACTTGATATAAACATAATAGGCTAGATAAATGGAAACATATCTATTGTTGCAAAATCCACATTATGACAACAATACATGTAAATGAATGTTTTGATTTTAGAAAAGAAGAGTTCCAGTTGTCATAATAAGTATTACAAATAACTATAAAACACAGATAAATATCTCACCTCTTCAGGAGAAGCGCCACAGATATAATTACCCCCGAGCCCTTCCCGGCGTACGTATGTCCCGCTCGGGTCTATGATCATGGGACATTCCAGGCCTGGCCCATCTGGACAGTGGAACATGTACACAAAACGCTTCCTGGAACACAAACAAGAAATCCCCACCAAGTGACTTATGTAAAAACTAATCCTCGATTGCTGAAATAGGTCAGATGAATTTAGTGTTTCTGGAAGGTTCTTAAATCAGCCTCCGAGTGACATTTACATTCTACAGGTAATTCCTTATAAGAAGAGCAGCCTGTGTGTGGTAAGATCAGCCTTACTTGGCATATTTTTATACAAGGTTCATGGGATTACCCTTAAATAACTGATGTCAGATATCCATATAGGCCCCCTTAACCTAGCATTTCAATCATAGCTCAACCAAGGCAAATCAATCCTGCCGGCTATGCCATGGATCTGCACCAAAATTTAATGTAGCTTTTTTTAGCCCATGTCCAAACCCCTACACTAAGTTAAGGGGAAATTGGTTTATCAGCTTTAGAGTACTCCTGTCATAAGTTTTGATCTAATTGACCAAATTTGGGGTTTGATGACGATGGGAAACTCCTGTGGCTTGACTTGTCTCATCTTTTTCTTGGGTCTCTGAAAGTAGTGGTAAATTAGTAAGAGTGACTAAACTCTGTAGTGCCTTGAGTCTCTCAGGTATATTTACAGTGAAACCTTTCTGAAAGACCACCTGTCTAATAAAACCACCCTTCAGTGAACCAAACATTCACATTGATTTTTACTGACCTGTCTAAAAAGACCACCTTTTAATTAGACAACTTTTGGCCATTCCCATGGGAGGTCTTAATACACAGGTTTCACTGTTAGATCTTTGCCTTGTACTGAATGTTGCTTCAAAGCCTACATCTGGCAAGGTAGTCTTCATGAGGCAATACAACAGTGCTGATTATATGATCATCACTGTTGTCTGATTACTATCAACAAGTTATCCTATAATGGCCTCCCAGGGTTGAATGTCAAAGAAAACACATCTGCCCTCAATGATGACTAATTCACAATGATCTGTTATTAGACAAGCAAATATAAGTGAAAACATATAACCTTTGACTGAGGTAATGAGGGCCTGAGCACTTGGACTGGGATACTTGTCTAGCAAGAATACTGGTATGTGCATTATGGAGTATGGACTAATTAATATATTACCTTGGTTGGACAGGCAGGGGCACCATATTAATCCCTTCATGACTACCAATACCAGCCATGTTAGCCACCTCTCCAGCCCAGGGACCAGCACTGTTGATGCAGTAACAAAACTTAATCTCATGAAGCTCATCGTCAGGTGTCCTGATCTGAAACACAGAGGATATGTCTGTACACCATACACCAAATGTTTATACATCAACCTGTCATTCAAGTGGTTTAACTAGTGATGGAATGGTCATCATGTTTTATTGGAAATCAGCCATTCTTCTTTCAGTTTTAAGTGCTCAATTGACCAATGACAAAAAAGGCCAAAAAACAGAACATCCTGTTAAGTGACTCAACTGGCTTAAAAAAGCTCTACAATCTAAGAATTTTTATAACATTCTGTTGAAAACTCTGAGCAATAATCTGGAGAATGAGCTCAAGAATTAGCAGTTTTTGGCAAAATTTAAATAAAAATTATATACAGTATAGCATTTATAGACTCCAACAATTTTCCAGTTTTACACATACAAGTAATGGAATATACACTTGAACTGATTGTTAAATGATTACCGATTGGTTTGACCAATCTGATGATTGATAATGACATATGTACCAACTCCACCACTAGTTGTTACCAAATGCTTTACAAATTACAATGATTCTAATGAAAGAGAGATGTTTGCATTCTCCAATTCTCATTAGACAAAAATATAAATTCAGCATTAATTGTATTATGAGTGTTGCTTTCATTTAGCATTACTGGTATTTATTTACTTTTTTAGCAGTTTATCTAACATAATGATTGAATAAAAGCTAAAAACAAATTCTCTAGGAACCATCCATTATAAATTTACACATGCATGGAAAGTGATACTATTTTGGATATATATATCATGAATGATTTACATTTCAGAAAATTGGTTTACATTGTGAAAATACATACATGCCTGATATGGGGTTTAGACCAGATTCTCTCATGGATAATGTACATGAACATATTTATATCAGACTACCCAGCCTGGTCCCATCAAACCAAGATGTTCAATCCCTTACCTGAACATGAACTACAGTACTAATGTTAATATGCCATTGTTTTTTGCTTGCAGATTTACCCAGAATGCTTTAAATGCTCCCACCTTCACCAGACAGCTAAACTCATGTTCACCTACCTGAGTACTTCCCAGTTATAAAAGAAGTACAGCGTCTCCAGACTTACCTGTGCTACATTACATGTCTTATGTCTGATTACAGTGGGGTCACCGTGTGCAGTGCCTCTCATTTTCTCTTCATGTGTGAAGCCTACACATTCCCCTGCCACGTACTTTGTGCCCAGGGATATTGCTTTAAGCTTGAAGGCTTGTAAGAGAGCCCATGGATCAAACCAGCCTTCATTCTCCAAACCTGCAATCATAAATGTGAACAAAGAAATGATGGAGCCAGCAGATGAATAAAGAAAATACCTAATGATGCACTAGATAACTAGTCATGGACCAATGATTAATTATAATCTTTGACCAATCAGTTTGTGTAAAACAATCTGATCTTGCAGTGCCATAATTGATTACTAAGTTTTGCACATAACATAGGTTTTCTTATGAAGAAATGTATGCTTTCATTTTTATTTTTTTCATGCAAGCTAACTCTCTAAAAGTCTGTGTTTACTAATAACTTCATACCAAAATCACTACACTCCCATACCAGCTATAGAATTATTACATATACAAGTAAACATGTAGGTGTGTATATCACTTAAGCCAGTATACAGGGCTCTGTAAAACATTCATACTCCTAAACAACTGATTATTTGCAATGAATGGTCAGTAGAGGTCAACCCATGTTTACTGATGACAGATCATGAAATTACAACTGATTTACTACACAATCATGTGCAACATACTCTGTGTTCCTTCTTAAAATCATTGATTTTTGTAGGGCAAGTAAAAGCCAGATGTTTTTCATTCAACAAAATTGACATATGTCATCATTGTCATGGCTTACCGTATGTTCCTAACTCTATATCATCTGTTTTCAACCATGGAAATTTTTCCTTGAGTTGTGTCTGATTCATTAAGTCCACTTTGGCACCTAGCTTGCTGCATAAAAAAGAACCATTTATCACATCATAATAAAGATGAAATGATCAATTTAATTTTGAAATCTAACAACTTTTTCAGATAATAATAGCAAAAAAACATTTTGTCTTAAAAGAATTGTGAACTTTCCTCTGATCAGTAATTAAGTTAAGAACATTTGCTATCAGTGGAACAATGGAGTTTTAATTTAAAAAGTGCATTTAGGATATTCAAAACTACAACAACTTATATAAAGAAGGATCATCTTCTGATTCAACTGTTTCCTGATGAATATTCATGATCCTGACCTTTGTAAGTCGTAATTAGTCTTGAGGGTCTCTGCTCCTTTTTCTGTTGCCAAGAACAAGTACCCCTGTGGGTTAAACTGCACATCAGGAGGGTCAAGTCCTGGAAAATAACATAACTACTAAATAAAAGGACTCCTAAAGGGACTCTATAAGTATATCAATTTTTTAATGACACTCTATATACTAAAGCATATGCTTAACTGCTTTTACATGAATCAGTGGAAGTCAATTGCACATATGTAAAATATATGTTAAGTATTCAAATAGTAGTCTTATATACTACCACATTTGTTATCAATGAACATTGATGGCAAAAACTATGCATAGTCAATGATTAAGGCTGCAAAGTCAACACTTACATTTCCAAAGCCTACCATTATGCCTGCAAAGTCAGCTCTTATCTCTACTAGGTATGGATATACAGCACGACAGGATTTTATGAATTTTACAGAAGTGTTGGTTCAAGGTGTCCTATTTTCCTACTGGTACTGGCTAAAAACTACATACTGGTAACCCAAGTTAAGGTTTTCCTCTAAATTTTTTAAACCATGCCAGTTTAAATCTGGAGGAACATCAGTGACAATGTTTACATGTCTCAAACAGAAAAAAAAGCAAATCCTGCAAAGTCAGAAGTCATGTCTGCAAAGTTCAGAATATACACTTTTGTTTGCAAAGTCTTGTCTTGAAAGTCAATATTGTGCAAGCAAAGTCTACACTTATTTCTACAAAATCTAAACTTGTCTACCAAGTCCGCATATGTCTGCTCATTCTGTGCTTATGTCTACAGAGCTTACAATCATGCTTGCATATCCTACACATCTGCCAAGTCAAAACTTGTCCCTACAAAGTCTACACTGATATCTCCAAAGTGTACAAATATATCTGAAAAGTCTATTTCTGTAAAGTCTACATTTATGTTTATTTGAAAGCTCTGTATTTATATCTACAAATTATATACTTGTGTTTGAAAAGTCTATAGTTATGTCAGCAAACTCTTCACATCTGCAAAATCTTCACATGCCTGCCCATTAAATAATTACATATGTACTGACATCTACAAAGTCTATCTTTAAATCTGTTAAGTCTGAACAGTTAGTTAACAGAAACATGAATAATTGAACCTTATATGAATATTAATAACACAATGTCTTCAAAATTTACATTTGTGACTGAAAAATAACTCACCTAACACACTGAGGTGTTCTTTAATTTCTCTTAGAAATTTAGCAGAGAACAGTGACATCTCTATGTTCTCCTGCAGTGAGAACTGTTGTCGGATACCACCCACTGACAGGACCGTGGATGCTCTGGTATACTGTAAATAACATAACAAGTCACATACCAGCCAATAAAACCCCATTTTCACTGTTTTCCTGTGTTAACCAGTATTTCTGATTCAGGTGTAAAGAACCCGGTAAAACTGTTTTGTGTGTGAAGTTTGATAAGATCTGAAATCCATTTTGGAAAGAACACACTAGTATATTTAAGGCACAAATGAATTATATTTTAAACTGTGCCAACTTTTAGGGCACATCTTATGTAAAAATTAAACCATAACAATATTTATAGTACAAATAGAGCACTTAATAATTTGTGAATTCACATGCTTATGAAAATACCATACAAAGGCTATGATAAAAATAGGGTAGTAAATAACTGGTGCCAAGTTTTATGAACATTTACCATAATATAAAATGTACCACAATATTTAAGCAACAAATAAAGCAATTAAAAATTGGGCCAACTTTGGGTAAAAAAATGTACTGGTGCAATATTTATGTTAGAAATAAAGTGATTTTGTTATTTAACTTGTATTAGACTTAGTGTATACATCAAATACATACACATGGGTCCTTTTCAACCACAACACATGAGAACCCTTCTGGGTGCCGCTGCTTCAACCAGTATGCGACTGAAGACCCAATGGCACCGCCACCAATAATCAGCACATCTGTTTCTCTTGGAACCTTTCGGATTTGCTCGGGGTTTTGAAACCACTGTTTGATGTCAAATTCATTTTTGAGTGGTTGCCATGAGTCACCTGCCTCCCCTGCAGGTGGGTTTCTTTTTACGTTCCGACTGTAATATCGCAGGAAATGCCGACACAACCTGCTGGCCATTTGTACCCCTCCGAGTGTCTACACAATACCTAGAGTTGTAGGTATTTCACCTGGAATAACAAGAAAAGCCACTTGTATTATGATGCCTTCATTAAGATAACAAATGGTACATGTGCAGGATGTGGTCAACACACTGATCCAATAAGGGAATACCTCCCTTTATTTCAAAATCATTTTGCATACTATATTATTTCATACTATTTAAGTTAATACTGAAGCAGAAAGTTTGGTCTGTGGAACAGATCTTGTTTGTCTCCCGCCTTTCATGGAAGTGCGGGTACCTCTTGTAGGAAATCCAATATAAGTGACAAATTGTTACACCAGGGAGAATTTGCACTGTTCATTAGCAAAGGAGAAGGGTATACTACCTGACCTAGAAATCTAAATCTGAACTTGACCTAGGTTATGCATCAATGGTGTGTATATGGTGACTGTGTAGCAGTGTTTTCAAGTTATTGTGCCACTATCATTTTTCAAAATCACCTCTGTCATCTTGAAAAATGCATCAAGGTCATCCATATTCAAATTTAATCTAGCCTCGCACATAATGCATCATGAGTGTAAATATGGTGACTGTGCCTCAAATTCTTTTCAATTATCGTGTTAACATAGTAAGGTGGCCTGTGTCAAGGTCATCCACATTTGACCTACCCCTCCCTGATGTATGGCGACTATCAGTATGCCAAACTCACTTAATGAGTTATATCACTTCTGTTGTTAAGAATGAGCATAGATACACAAAAAGCCATTTACAAACCTGTCTGTGGACAATTTATATTGATGAGTGATTAAAAGATGTTTAATTATTCAATGAACCAACATGTAAAATACAAGCCTTTGTACCATTATTTAGCAAACAATGTACAATTTGTGCAGTAAATATTCCTGCTCATGTTTTGGATCACAAACACTACCGGCTTATTGTTACAGTGACCTGCAAGTTCAATGTGCAATGACAGATATATAACCAGGCAGTATTCAGGGCAAGCACACCTCCATCAAGGTAAGAACTTCAGGATTAAGAATGTCACTCTGGGGATCAATAAATAACTGTTATAAACACCGTCATCCCAGAGAGCTGCACGTACCAATAAAGACAACATTTAAATCTGATTTTCTACAGAGTCAGTATCAGTATTTTCGTTGATACTGCACATAAAGTTAAAACTGATGTCCCCACTGAGTATGAACACACATCTGAATACTGTGTAATAATATTGGGGTTGCTGCATGTCCTTACACTGAACACGCCACTCGGGTGGTTATCTCCCACACCCCAACCCTGTAACACAAGTGACCCACGGGTCATGACGCTCAGCCCACTGGCATGTTGACAATATGTCCTTGCACAGCAACAAATTAAGATAACGTAGGTGGCATCATAGTTCATGCATATTAGCTGAAGTTCATCAACACCCATAAGCACATCAAATTTGATTACAATCCATCCAGCTGCTCCTGAGGAATCTGGCAATTTTTGTGTATTTTGCATCATTTCTGGGGTACTCAAACATGGCCTGTAACTCAGATAATATAGGTCACAGTGACCTCAATTCAAGTTTCTGAGGAGAACTTTTGAGGAACTCTCAAGATGTCAAGTAAGAAGAATACAGTCAAATGGTTATGATTTGTGCCCTGCTTTGGTATCAAATTTTCAATTATTCTGGGGGTGCTTATAAGCCCCATAGCTTGGAAAATATGGGTAACAGAGACCTAATTTCAGGTTTCCAAGACTTTTTCTGGACCTCCCTGGTTGTCAAAATAGAAGATTCTAGGTCGAATGGTTATAAATTGTGCCCTGTTTTGGTATCAAATTTTCAATTATTCTGGGGGGTTCTTATAAGCCCAATAGCTAGGAAAATATGGGTAACAGAGACCTTATTTCATGTTTCCAAGAAGGCTTTTCATGGACCTCCCTGGATGTCAAGTAAGAAGAATCTAGGAACAATGGTTACGATTTGTGCACTGTTAAAGGATGACCGCATCTTTAAACGTCTCAGAAACAGAGAAAAAAAATCACAAAAAAATAAAAAAAAATAGGTGGTGCCACCAGTCTGCAGAAACTGATGAAACATTCCATGACCAATATCCATGCAAAGAATCATGATGACCAATGCATTAGTTGTTGAGATACTTGAGCTTTTGTATCAAATTTTCCATTATTCTGGGGGATACTTCAGGGCCCCATAGCTCTGAGGTTTTGGGTAACAGAGACCTAATTTTAGGTCTCCAAGGAGACTTTTCATGGACCTCTCTGCAAATCAAGAAAGAAGATTCTAGGTCCAGTCGTTATGATATGTGCCCTATTATCAGTTAACCGCATCTTTTAAGGTATCAAAAATAGAGAAAAAAAAATCTAAAAAATTGAAAAAATAGCGCCACCAGTCTGCAGAAGCTAATGAAACACTCCATGATCAAAATCAATGCAAAAATTCATGGTGATCAATGCATTAGTTTTTCAGATACTTGAGCTTTTGTATCAAATTTTCCATTATTCTGGGGGATACTTCAGAGCCACATAGCTGTTTTGGGTAACAGAGACATAATTTTAGGTTTCCAAGGAGACTTTTCACAGGCCTCCCTGCATGTGAAGATAGAAGATTCTAGGTCCAGTTGTTTCGATTTGTGCCCTGTTATCAGATGACCGCATCTTTTAAGGTATCCAAAACAGAGAAAAAAATTGTTAAAAAATAAAAAAATACAGGTTGCACCACCAGTCTGCAGAAACTGATGAAACACTCCATGATCAATATCCATGCAAAGAATCATGGTGATCAATGCATTAGTTGTTCAGATATTTGAGTTTTTGTATCAAATTTCCATTATTCTGGGGGGGGGGGTACTTCAGAGCCCCATAGCTTGAAGAATCTGGGGTAACAGAAACCTAATTCCAGGGTTCTAAGGAGACTTTTCATGGGCCTCCCCTCATGTCAAGATAGAAGATTCTAGGTCCAGTCGTTATGATTTGTGCCCTGTTAACAGATGAACGCATCTTTTTTAGGTATCATAAACAGAGAAAAAATCGTAAAAATATTTTTAAAAATACAGGTGGCGCCACTAGTATGCAGAAACTGATGAAACACTCCATGATCAATATCTGATGACCGGTTCTCTTAAGGTATCAAAAATAGAGATAGAAATTGTAAAATTTCGAAAAAATACAGGTGGCGCCACCAGTCTGCAGAAACTGATGAAACACTCCATGATCAATATCTATGCAAAGAATCATGGTGATCAATGCATTAGTTGTTCAGATATTTGAGTTTTTGTATCAAATTTCCATTATTCTGGGGGAGGGGGGTACTTCAGAGCCCCATAGCATGAAGAATCTCGGTAACAGAGACATAATTCCAGGGTTCCAAGGAGACTTTTCATGGGCCTCATCTCATGTCTGGATAGAAGATTCTAGGTCCAGTCGTTATGATTTGTGCCCTATTAACAGATGAACGCATCTTTTTCAGGTATCATAAACAGAGAAAAAATCGTGAAAATAATACAGGTGGCGCCACCAGTCTGCAGAAACAGATGAAACACTCCATGATCAATATCGATGCAAGAATCATGGTGATCAATGCATTAGTTGTTCAGAGACTTGAGCTTTTGTATCAAATTTTTAATTATTCTGGGGGGTACTTCAAAGCCCCATAGCTTGAAGATTCTGGGTAACAGAGACCTAATTCCAGGTTTCCAAGGAGACTTTTCATGGGCCTCCCTGCATGTCAAGATAGAAGATTCTAGATCCAGTCATTTTACGATTTGTGCCCTGTTAACAGATGACCGCATCTTTTAAGGTCTCAAAAATAGAGAGAAAAAAATCGTAAAAAATCGAAAAAATACAGGTGGTGCCACCAGCCTGCAGAAATTGATGAATCACTCCATGATCAATATCTATGCAAAGAATCATGGTGATCAATGCATGAGTTGTTCAGATACTTGAGCTTTTGAATCAAATTTTCCATTTTTCTGGGGGGTACTTTGGAGACCCATAGCTCAAGAAAATGGGTAACAGAGACTTAATTTCATGTGTCCAAGGAGATTTTTCATGGACCTCTCTGGAGTAGTTAGAAAATTCCAGGTCCAGTGGTTACAATTTGTGCCCTGTTAACAGACAGACGACCGGACGGCCGACGGACAAAGAGTGATTGCTAAAGCTCAGATGACTTACAGTCAGCTGAGCTAAAAAAACAATTGGGATAAGTCTTCTTAAATGGTTGCATTACAGAGCTGACAACAAAGAGTTTACATGAGTCGCATGTTGCCTTTTAAGTAAATGAAAGTGAGATTATATAATAATTATTGATGGTACGATGGACAACAGACAACGGACGATGCCACATCCTCCCATAAGCTCACAGCTTAACTAAAAATATATGGTGCCACCAGTCTTCAGGAATTAAAGAAACTAATTATGTTCAATAAATGCATCACTAGATAACATCACATCTAAATACTGACATTGCTGTGATTTGATTGGACAAAAGAATACAGGTGGCACTACCTGTCTTCTGCAACTGAAGGAACTGGTCATTTTTATAAAACATAACTGGTTTCAGGACACCAGGTGAAACCACAGCTGAGAAACTGGCATGATTGCTGTCATTTGACAGTCTCAAAAATAGCAAAAACTCATTAAAAAAAGGTGGTGCCACCTTTTTTCTGGAGCTGACAAAATTAGTCAATATTCAAGGCAATATTTATGACAATCCATGCATTAATTATCAAGGTTATGGAGGTTTTGTATCAAATTTTTAATTATTCTGGGGGGGGGGGGTTACTTACAAGCCCCATTGCTGCGAGAAATAGGTCGCACTGACCTAATTTCAGGTTTCCTAGGAGATTTTTTATTGACCTCCTTAGATATTTACAAAGTAGTTTTGAGGTCCATGGGTGACTATTTGTGCCCTGCTAACATTTTTATTGATATTTCATAAATGGACAAGACTGCTTAGACCAGTCCACCTAACTGACCGCCAACTGCTGGACCGGACCTGGACGGGACAGCTTATATGTACCAGACCAGCAGGTGGTCTGGTCTGCACATATATATTCACTGAGCTCATATCTGTTTTGCTGGCAATGGGAATATTATTATGATAAAACAGTCTTGATGTCATAAAAGGTTGAAAAGGCATGAGCAAAGTGGATGTGTAATACACAATACAGTAAATCAATACAATTACACAGTATAACAAAAAAAAATTTACATCAACAGAGTGTCCAGATCCAAGGCTTTGATTTAACTCTCTAGTGTTTAGCAGGTGCAGTTCCCATAGCAACGCACAGGGCTAGTGCCTCACGAATCAGAATGCCTGCGTATTATAAACAGATATATGTAACAATATAAAACTGAAACCAACTATATAGTAATAATCTCAGAGTAAATTTCAGCAATGACCACACCATGCTTACACAGCAATTGTGAAGGCAGTTCAGTCGAATGCCATTTATGACTGCAAGTGTGGTTGGAGTACTGATATCTAAATCTGGAATATCATTTGGTCATCATCAGTACATCAATTACATTATTATGACAAGAGTCAAGACACTATTACTGTATTAGTAATACCCTCACTATAGTCCATTCCACACCCCTTGTCCACCTGATTTTTTGCAATTATCTCTACAGAAGACAATTTTGGCAAACAAAATTTGCACCAATACCATAAAGAGGCTAAAGTGTAATTTTTGGTACCTTACCTACTCACCATATAAATATTATTTACTTTACTGCCTGGTTGAAATTTCTCATATATATCTGTGGTTCATGGCGTGGCCATTGTTTATCCTCCTTGGATATGGATATAAAGTAATGTAACAGTGAAGCTTGTGCACACAGAGAATACAAGTCTCACTGTTTAAAGAGGTCAGCAGCTCTTGATCATTGGTCCCATGAATGTTGGTGCCTTATTACTAATATTAGTACATCACATCTATTATGATGTCATCACCATTCCCTGATATGCCCATTTCACAGAATAGTGGCAAGATGTTGCTAAAAAATAGACTAGATACTCATAAAGTATGTCTATCATGAGACACAATCATTACTTAGACATCACATCAGCTATGTAACCAACACAGGTTTCAACCATGGATTTAACGAACAGTAGAACAGTGGACGGATCTAGCTTTGTCTGATACGACAAAATTTGGAGAGTGGCACCTGTTATGTTTCAGGATGATTACCTCATTACCTTTACTTACCAAGTCAGGTTCCTGTCATGCATTCCCCATAGTGACCTATCTATTATCGCCCATGGTGTCACAGGAAAACTATTCTTCCCGTACGTCTTCCGACTATCCGACTGTAAAAGTTATAACTACAATAATTGCGCTCATATTTCTTTTAGGAAGAAAGTGTATTACAATTTCGTATTATCTGTTTGATGGATAGAAAAGGCGATGGTTCATTTATGCATTTAAAATAAATGGAGAAGTCCGTTTAAACATTATAGCACGCCTTCCTTCCTTTCAGCCAATCACAAGGTTTGTTACATCTCGCGCCAAAGCACATTCTGACCACGGCGTCTAAACACACGGAGAGTGCAGGACGAAGGACTACAAAATCAGAGGTTTGAGCGAAACAGTATATACTGCTTTGTTTTCTGTTGTAATTGTGTAGTTATACATCGAGTTCGAAAGTTAAAAAATATTCCAACACTGGCTTAAGGGCGGTCCTCCCTTGGCTGGTATCCATTTTTGCTGGCTCAATCACTGACAATCAGCCAATGAATTGACCTCACCATGAATTTTACGTGACCTTACTAGCAATAGCCTAATTTATAGTCCGTTCCTGTACCCCTGTCCACCTGATTTTTCGCGATTATCTCTATATAAGACAAATTTGGCAAACAAAATGTGCAATGTTGGCATAAAGAGGCAAAAGCGTAATTTTTGGTACCTTACCTACTCACGATATATATATTATTAACTTTACGGCGTGGTTGACATGTCTCAAATGTATCTGTGGTTCATGGCGTCCCTAATATGCAGCCATTGTTAATCCTCCTTGGATATGGATAAAAAGGATGTGACGTAACAGTGAAGCGCGTGCACGCGGAGAATACAAGTCTCGCTGTAAACAGGGGTCGGCAGCTCATGATTATTGGTTCCGTGAATGTTGGTGCCTTTTTAGTACGTCATGTCTATTGTGACGTCATCACTATCCCCTGATATGCCCATTTAACAGATAAGTGGCAAGATGTTGTTAAAGAATAGACTAGTTACTCATAAAATGGTTTTAAATTGTTTACAGGAAAATTACATAAGGTAGGCTATTATTTCCATAATAGTTTACTACGCTTTTTCCTCTTTCTTCCCCAAGGTCAAACAGTTTTGGCGTTCTCCGGTTCACAAATAAATAATCGTGAAAAAACAGGTGGACAGGGGTACTGGAACGGACTATAATAAATGATCATGAGAATAACTGTTCTATATAATAATTTGCATAATTTGGGAGACCTCTCCTAAACAGAACATGTGTAGTCAGTACCAGTATCAGGGACGGATCCAGGATTTAGGAAAAGGGGGGGGGGGGTCCAACCAAGGAGGAATAGTAAAAACCCAAAAAATTGATCACCAGGTCCGGAAAAGGGGGGTCCAGGCTGCTAAGATTTTATCTGAACCCCTTAAAAAAGCTTGAAGCGCATGAAAAAGGAGGGGGGGGGGGGGGTCTGGACCCCTCCCCTGGATCCCCTTCTGAGTATCCATGTTACATGTTTTCCGGGATTTTTTCCTCATGTACAATTTTACAAAGGAGACAGTATAAAAAGTTCCAGGCAAAATGTTGCAGAAGCTATTCCTCTGACTACTGCATGAATAATAATGTCCTACCCGCATGGCACGTAATTTGTATGAGAAAAATAGTCCAAATTATTGCAAGATAGTTCACAATGAAGGCAAAACAAAGTTTTGCGGATACAATGAGACTACTGGACTGATTTTTCCGAAACTTACACCAATTATTGGGTCACATGTGAACTGGTGCATAACCAATTGCTGTTGACCTCTGACCTTTCCTTTCTGCCCAGCGTCCATTTGTGCATCTGTTTCCACACATAAACCCACATATCTCGGGAACCGTTTGACCAATCAGGAAAAAAATATTTGTACAAATGGAGCCCTTGGATAGCTTTATAACATGCACAAAAAATGGTGGCACCACCTGCAACCATGTTTGCAGTGTCCATCTGTTCGTCTGCTTCTGGTTAAAATCACTCCTATCTCTGCAGTGGTTTGACTAATCCACTTCAAATTCAGCATGCACATTCATCCTGGATAGCTTTCTTGATTTTATGACAGGTGGCGCCACCTACCTTCAAGTTCACGCTGCAGACATCCATGCTTATATCTCCAGACTGGTTTGACGTATCTTCCTGAAAATTTGCATGTGTATAGATCTCACATAGCTCTTTATCATAAGCAAAACTGGTGGCGCCACCTGCAACCATTTTTGCACAGCGTCCGTCATTTTGTCTGCCGTGGGAAAAAAATTACTCATATCTCAGCAGTGGTTTGACATATCTGCCTAAAATTTTGCTGGTTTATACATCCTGGACAGCTTTCTTGATTTTATAACAGGTGGCACCACCTACATTCTAGTTAACACTGCAGACATCCAAGCTCATATCTTGGGAACTGTTGGACCGATTGGGCCAAAATTTTGCATGTGTATAGATCTCACAGAGCTTTTTATCATACACAAAACTGGAGGGGCCAACTGCAACCAATTTTGCACAGCTTCCGTCTGTTTGTCTGCTGTTGGCTAAAATCACTCATATCTCTGTAAGTGGTTTGCCTTATCTGCCGAAAATTTTGTGTGTTTATACATCTTGGAAAGCTTTTTCAATTTTTTGGCAGGTGGCACCACCTACATTTATGTTAAAGCTGTAGACATTCAAGCTTATATCTCAGGAATGGTTTGACATATCCCCCTAAAATTTTGCATGTGTATAGATCTCACATAGCTCTTAATCATACACAAAATTGGTGGCGCCACCTGCCACCATTTTTGCACAAGTCCTTCTGTTTGTCTGCTGTGGGATAAAATCACTCATATACATGTAGTGGTTTGACATCTCTGCCTAAAATTTTGCATATGTATACAACTTGGACAGCTTTCTGGATTTATTGGTAGGTGGCGCAACCTACATATACTTTTCAGCTGCAGACATCCATGCTAATATGCAACACACCTCACTCTATTTCCCCTGCCACTCAATCCATGCCTCACTTCACCCGTTCCACTCTGATTTTTGTGGATACAAGTAGTCGTGTGTCAACGACCCGTATTCTAGTTCATCAGTGCAGTGAATCCAGATGAGGACATCAGTCAATGCAATGTCTACATCATTGGCCTTTGTGATGTCATTATTGCTTTGTATAGAGCTGTTGGAAGGAAGACCTTCTGTGTAGAAGAGTTTTTGGGGCTCATTATAATTAAATTCGGTCAAAAGGGCAGGGCATAAGGGCTCTGGTGGTGATGTTAATTGGGAACAAAGTAAGAATGTGGGATGTCATATATGACCTATAAAGTATTATTTAAATAAGGATTAAGAGTAAAAATTCTTTGTCTGTCTCAGGTCAAGTTTGTCAAATTGAGTTTCTGGCTTGTGTGGATTAGTCTAGGGGTAGAGCACAGAAAAAGTCAGAACTCAAAGCCAAAAGCTCCAGAGTTCAAATCTGAGCCCAGGAGCAGTGAGATTTTCACGGTTGGCCCCTATCTAGGGTGAGCACTCTGAATGCTTGATGAGAAGGCTGTGCCGCACAGCTGTATATTACTCACAAACCAATGCATCTTTGAAAGGTTCCTTGGTTTCAGCAATGGGGTGAATTACAGATCCAGTACCTCATATTTGTTAGACAGCAGGCCTGGGTGACACCAGTATATAAAATACAATAACAGAAATCCAGGGCTACCTACATTGGTTAAGAATTGAACAAGTCAATTTTAAAATATTGAGGCGATTACCCCCACCATAAAAGTCTATCAATGTTTTTTTGTTTTGCTGTACATACATGTTACAGTGCCATTACATTACAGCCTGCCTTTAGTACTTAATGATAGGTCTTTTTCAACTCCCACTTTGTTTTTACTTCATTGACATGAAGCAATTTTATCAAAGCCATGCTCTGTACTGCAGATCTTTACAAACTGATGTATTCAGATACCGAACAATGGCCTTCTGTTGGATCACCACTGTTAGTGGATTTTTGTGCATAATGAACTCTGTGTGGGTCAGATATAAAATAAATGTATCTTGCATATATTCCAGGAAGTTCTACTCTATCTTTTGTTATTAAATGCCTATTTCATCCCACAACCCACTGAATTTTGTAGAAAATGCTACAAAAATATCATGTGTAAACTGGAATTGGAACCTACGGCAACAGCCAGCCAATAACTAATTGTACTATGGCGGGATTGTCCTAGGGACCAAATTGATATGTTGGGAACCTGTAAGGTACGAAGTTTCCCACTAGGGAAGCGAGTTGGCTTGAAGAAGGGGGGGGGGGGGGGGTTTTGTTTTTAGAGAAGCAAGTGGTGAACTGATGCTAAAGAATGGGCTCGATATATTCAGAAAGAAGTCTAAGGCAGTGCTTGCAAGAGTGACATTGAAGTGTTTAGTTGGGGAGGACCAGTGATGGCAGTATCACAGGTTGTAATATCGTTAAGTGGCCAGTATACTGTGAAAATATGTTTAGGGAACCCGCCTTGCCGAATTCAGATCAATATGGCAGCAGGGAAGTTTTAGCACACAGTTTTAGATACATACAGTTTATGTATGTACGTCACAATAATTAGACAGCCTAGTAGATGTAGAGCCAAAACCTCCACATTAAGAAATAGCAGACTGGGACATGTGGTAATTAGGTATGGGATGATAACTTTGTATGTCTTTCGTTAATTACTTTTTCATACAAATGGACTGACTTGTTTCCTTTTGTCTGGTTGCTAAGAGTTATGCCTGACTGTGTAGTTATTGTAAATCCACCGCCCTATATCAGGGACAACGGACCCGTGGATCGTGGCGAGCCCGATTAAACGGCCCCCCGGTTTTGATTTGATCTTACACTTGTATATACATTGTTTACAGGACCAACATCATGGACAATGATCTGGTCTGTAACTACAGGAAGTGCAGAAAGAAGCTGACAGACCATGCCTGGGTTTGTTTTATATTAAATTTATGTATGGAACCATTAATTTATAATATGTCTTGGATTAGTTGTAAACAAGTTGAGCCAAGGAGCTCTCATTGGTCATATTATTTCTTTTTAGTATTAAATATGAATTTACAAAGAACAGATATATTAGTGAACTCTCTCTCTCCTACACATTTTCACACACTTGATTAAAGAATGCAATTTGCCTAATTGAGCCCTAACTCCATCTAGGTTGGGTATGTGTACATTTTGAATCCGGAATAATACCACAGGTCTGTGTTAAGTTTATGAATGATAGAATAAATGTCTGTTGATAAGCAAACTGTTCATAAGGTTATTGGACAGAAAATTATGAACTTCTTTTATATGTATCCAGTCAAGACCATCCCAATATTGTAGACAATCTGAAATGAAGAAAAAAAATATATAAGAGACATATTGTGCAGTTGATCAATTTAGTTTGTGAATCTTTTGTCCCCACTGATACTAAATAGTGTTAATATGTTTTCATGTTTATGAACTGTTCATCTTTTGTAGGTCACATCATGTTCTCGTATCCTGCGCTTCAGAAAGTTGTGTGCAGTGAGTTTCATTTGTGTGGGAGGGCAAAATGTAATCCATGTAAGAAGTGCTAGAATTTTGGATGGATCATTCAATGTTTGTTGTGGATCTAGATACAGGTTCATCCAATATTACCCCTTTTTGTTTGTTTGTCTATTATTATATCTACATGTGCTAAATGAATTTCAGTGAAACTGGGCCATTAGCCAAGGAACTACCAGTAATGTGTAAATTTTGCAGCATATCAGTTTATTTTGGGGCGGACATTTATGTGCTTCTAAACAGTCATTGTTGGAGTATTTGCACTCCTGAGTTTATGAATGTTTTACATCCAGAGCTCTAAAGAAACTGGCCTGTTTTCTTTTAGTTTCAATGGATAAGTGTTATGTGTTCCTTAACAGTTTTAAGATATTTTCTGTGAAGAAGACGGGAACAGGGAGTTCAATAAAGCATACACATGCCCTGCATGTAAGTATTTATAACTTACAAAAGACAACATATTTTGAACAAGTATCAAAGGATATTAAATTCCAAAACTGAAAATTGAAATCCAGACAGTAATGCATAAAAGTTAAATATATTTTATTTGCCATCCTTTATTTGAGCTTACCCATTCATAATCAATTGATGATCATTGCATTTAGTATTCAGTTATATAACAACCTGCAGAAAAGGACAGGTTTTTTACAGGATGTTTCTTTCTAAATCTGCATAAGTTTTGAGTTCAGAGGGTCTTATGTTCTTACTGATCCCTTTAATTATCATTCATATGCACTTCATGTTTTGGTTTCAAGGTGAAAGCACGGACTTTTACAACTTGGAAAGAATCAGAAGTTTTTTAGTGTGGGAACAGGAAAATATTGCTGATTATTATTACATAATTAGTTGCTGTTTTCAAAGGCTTGTAAGTAAAGAGAAGACGGGTTTAGTAATGAAAATTATGAACAGCCAAACCATGTTCTTTCAGAGAAAAGTTCTCATTTGCCATGATTAAGTTCAGAGTTGTTATAGTTCTTCAGATCCTGTAATGTCTTAGGGATGTATTATGCACCATATCTGATTTCAGGTGAGAAAAACTTATCAGGAAAATTTGATATCATCAGAGTAGATCTGCAGCCATCAGTCCAGTACAGATCTGTAAGTTCTATAGTAAAGTTCCTTAAACCATTTGCAGGAGCTCAGATTTTTCTTTACTAAAACGCCAGTGACTGCTTTAAGCTGTTGTAACCAACAAACTTGAAAGCCATTTATTGATTCTATATGCTAACCATGCATTTAATTTATCTCTCCACTGTTAAGTGTACAAGCTAGTTTTCCATATTTTCAATCAAAATGATGAACATCAAAACTGCTTATCACAATGGTGTGAAATAATAAATGAACTTTTTTCTTTGTAGATAATATTAACAGGCCAGAGACCTGAGGTGATCATGGAGATATGTTCACGAGCCATGGACTTTTGGACATATCAGGTGAGATGCTGTATGTAACGTGTATGTATCTACACATGCAGCTTAGAATCAGTTCACAATTGTGCAACATTTGATAAATATCAGATGCAGCAATTTTTAATGATTTTTTATTACATGTATTAAAAATCTGACGGTTGTCGTTTCTAGTAATAGCCTACATTGATGTTGTTGTGTGCTGTCATGTTATGCAGCACCTGATGGTGGTAGCCACTTGGTAGGTTTTTTTGGGGTTTGTGTGCTACATAAATTTATAAAATTTGCAAGACAGGAAAGGTTGGAAAGTAAGGTGTTCTAATCAATTTGATCCAATTAATCAAGAATAATTTCTTGGTCCAAAGCATGTTTTTCCTATGATGTAGTGATTGTTCACACAGCCTTACTTCTTTTAGCATGAATTAAATCTGGTCTGTCCCAGATTGTGGTTAGACTGACTGCAGTAACAACTTTTTAGAGGGAGGAATGTGCTAAGGTAGACTACAATAAATATAAGTTTAAATTAGTAAAAAAGATATAGATCAAGTGCAGTTGTTTTCCCTTGGCAGAGGGCCACACAATACTGACTGCCATTTTAGTTGATGCATACTTTTTTATATTATTTGTCTCCTTTAATGTGTCAGAATGGTAAAATTACTTTGTGCAAATTACTGATCATGTACTGTTATGTAATGTACATATATAATGTGTATCCTGTTGGTCAGATGCACCAAGAACGTATGTATCAGGAATACCAGGCTAACAAAGCCAAGGAAAAGACAACCAAGTTGGAGCAGTACTTTGAGCAGCTTGTCAACAGCGCCCAGGTTGAACTCAACTGTATCCTTTTGTTAACATAACAGGGGCAGTCTTTAATGAAATGAGAATTGCTTAAAATGTCATGATCCTGATGCATTGAATGCTAGTTTCAGCAAACTCAGGGAAACTAACTGTTAGTACAGGGGCACTTCTGGAGGGGGGATGTTTCTCTCAAAATGATTGTCAGCTAAAGGACAGCAAAAGTGAAATAGTCTGGCTGGGATGTAAAATTAAGCCCTTCAGATGTTGATATGTGCATTTTATAAGCTCCCTTCTTGAGTATCCCTCTTCAGGTGATTGTATTAAATCAGGGCTTAAAGACTGTTTTATAAAGACACTTAAATATTGCCTAAGCTGGAAGTCAACTTGTAATGATAGTATTCTATTCCTTAACTGTCAGCTCTTAAATCCCAGCTTTCAGGTGAGTTATTTATATTGTGATTCTCATATCAGAAACAAGTTTATATTTGGCAAGGATACCAGATGCTCAATATTTATGTGATTGTGTGCTGTCATTTTATAATTTAATTTATGTCATTTAATTTTTCTTTTTGATTTATATAATAGTTATGTAAATAATGCAGTTGACATCATGGCCTAATAAAAAACTTAGCAAGGTAGGGCTATTTAAAGCAGTTCATGAAATATTTTCAGCTTGAAAATCTGCTTCCCAACTGAACCCTTTTGACAAATTAACTTGTATTCAGTTACAACAAATAACATTCTTGTATTAAGAACCATTTTGGTCTGTAAAAATATAACATTAGATTTATCTTTCCTTTAATGATTTCTATTATTTAGCCTAACTTGTAAAGGGTCTGGCCTTTCATCTAAAATGTGAACAGCAACTTGGACAATATACCCAAATTAATTATATATACATGCTTATGCAATGCATTATGTTAATGTTTCCCTGTCATCTTCAGGAACAAAGAAGGAGCTGGAAAATCTGAAAAAGAAATACCTGGAGGCATCAGAAAAGATTATGGAGAAGAATAGACAGTACCAGAAACTACAGGTAGGCTTACAGCCAGGGTCAGCATGGTAACACTATAAGGTTCTCCTACATACAGTAAAGTAAGAATAGACAGTACCAGAAACAACAGGTAGGCTTACAGCCAGAGTCAGCATAGTATCACTATAAGATTTCTCCCACATACAGCAAGGTAAGCATAGACAGTACCAGAAACTACAGGTAGGCTTACAGCCAGGGTCATCATGGTAACACTATAAGGTTCTCCTACATACAGTAAGGTAAGCATAGACAGTACCAGAAACTAAAGGTAGGCTTACAGCCAGGGTCATCATGGTAACACTATAAGGTTCTCCTACATACAGTAAGGTAAGAATAGACAGTACCAGAAACTACAGGTAGGCTTACAGCCAGGGTCATCATAGTAACACTATAAGGTTCTCCTACATACAGTAAGGTAAGAATAGACAGTACCAGAAACTACAGGTAGGCTTACAGCCAGGGTCAGCTTAGTAACACTGTAAGATTTCTCCCACATACAGCAGGGTAAGCATAGACAGTACCAGAAACTACAGGTAGGCTTACAGCCAGGGTCATCATGGTAACACCATAAGATTTCTCCCACATACAGCAGGGTAAGCATAGACAGTACCAGAAACTACAGGTAGGCTTACAGCCAGGGTCATCATGGTAACACCATAAGGTTTCTCCCACATACAGCAAGGTAATCATAGACAGTACCAGAAACTACAGGTAGGCTTACAGCCAGGGTCATCATGGTAACACCATAAGATTTCTCACACATACAGCAAGGTAATCATAGACAGTACCAGAAACTACACGTAGGCTTACAGCCAGGGTCAGCATAGTAACACCATAAGATTTCTCCCACATACAGGAAGGTAAGCATAGGCAGTACCAGAAACTACAGGTAGGCTTACAGCCAGGGTCGGCTTAGTAACACCATAAGATTTCTCCCACATACAGCAAGGTAAGCATGTTCATTGGAAATCTAAAGATATCATCAGTGATAATTTGGAATGTCATTGAACACAATCTGATTCTTTCCAAAAAATCTATATCACTAAAAGCATTGTCACGCCCATAACTGACCTGCCCAGGGTTACAAAGGACTGTTGCAGGCCCTGGCACTGGGAGAATATTTGCCTTGGCAGTGAATTTGCCATAAAAATCCACTACCATGGCAGCTGGGTTTAGCACACTTCCAACTTCTAAGTTTTACCAACAAGTTTATTTTCCTGACAATAAAGTAATTTATGTGCTGTTTTTGAAGGAGTTGTAGTTGCAGAAGAATCCTTTCATTTCAGTCAGGCTAGTGGATAAATGTTCCCCCCCCCCCCCCCACCAACTTCTCCCTTGTTAGCTCAGCTGACTGAAAGTCATCTGAGCTATAGCGATCACTCTTTGTCCGTCGTCCGTCTGTCCGTCTGTCCGTCCGTTAACCAGGCACAAATCGTAACCGCTGGACCTAGAACCTTGTAACTTGGGATTCTGAGAGGTCCATAAAAAATCTTCTTGGAAACCAGAAATTAGGTCTCTGTTACCCATATCCTTCGAGCTATGTGGCCCCAAAGTACCCCCCAGAAAAGTCAAAAATTTCATACAAAAACTTCAATATCTCATTAACTACTTGACTGATGGTCATGATTTTTGGCATACATATTGATCATGAGATGTTACATCACTTCCTGCAGACTGGTGGCGCCACCTCTATTTTTCGATTTTTTACGAATTTTTTTCTCTATTTTTGAGACCTTTAAAAATGTGAACATCTGTTAACAAGGCACAAATCATAAAGACTGGACTTAGAATCTTAATTCTTGACACACTGAGAGGTCCATGAAAAATCTCCTTGGAAACCAGAAATTAGGTCTCTGTTACCCATATCCTTTGAGCTATGGGGCCCCAAAGTACCCCCCAGAATAGTAAAAAATTTCATACAAAAACTTCAATATCTCAATAACTACATCACAGATGGTCTTCATTTTTGGCATACATATTGATCATGAGATGTTCGATCAGTTCCTGCAGACTGGTGGCGCCACCTGTACTGTTTGATTTTTTACGATTTTTTCCTCTATTTTTGAGACCTTTGGGATGCTGTCATCTGTTAGCGTGGCACAAATCGTAACAACTGGACCTAGAATCTTCATTTTCGACACACTGAGAGACCTATGAAAAGTCTCCATGGAAACCAGAAATTAGGTCTCTGTTACCCATATCCTTTGAGCTATGGGGCCCAAAATTACCCCCCAGAATAGTCAAAAATTTCATACAAAAACTTCAATATCTCATTAACTACATCACAGATGGTCATGATTTTCGACATACATATTGATCATGAGATGTTTCATCAGTTTGTGCAGACTGGTGGCGCCAACTGTATTTTTCAATGTTCACGAATTGTTTTCTCCATTTTTGAGACCTTTAAGGATGTAGTTATCTGTCAACAGGGTACAAATCGTAACGACTGGACCTAGAATCTTCGTTCTTGACACACAGGGAGACCCATGATAAGTCTCCATGGAAACCTGAAATTTGGTCTCTGTTACCTATATCCTTTGAGCTATGGCACTCCAAAGTTCAGCTCAGAATAATGGAAAATTTGATACAAAAGCTAAAGTATCTGAACAACTAATGCAGAGATAACCATAATTGTTTGCATGGATATTGATCATGGAGTGTTTCATAAGTTCCTGCAGACTGGTGGCGCCACCTGTACTGTTTGATTTTTTACGATTTTTTCCTCTATTTTTGAGACCTTTGAGGATGCTGTCATCTGTTAGCGTGGCACAAATCGTAACAACTGGACCAAGAATCTTCATTCTTGACACACAGGGAGACCCATGAAAAGTCTCCATGGAAACTTGAAATTAGGTCTCTGTTACCCATATTCTTTAAGCTGTATGGGTCCAAAATACCCCCCCCCCCCCCCAGAATAATGGAAAATTTGATACAAAAACTGCAGTATTTCAATAACTACAACACTGATGGTCATGATTTTCGGCATACATATTGATCATGAGCTGTTCCATCAGTTTCTGCAGACTGGGTGTGCCACCTCTATTTTTTTTTCAAATTTTTATGAATTTTTTTTTTTTTTTGAGACCTTTAAAGATGTGGTTATCTGTCAACAGGGTACAAATCGCAACAACTGGACCTAGAATCTTCATTCTTGTCATGCAAGGAGGCCCATGAAAGGTGCCTGTGGAAACTTGAAATTAGGTCTCTGTTACCCATATCCTTCAAGCTATAGGACTCCGAAGTATCCCTCAGAATAATGGACAATTTGATACAAAAACTGAAGTATCTGAACAACTAATGCAGAGATCACCATGATTTTTTGCATGGATATTGACCATTAAGTGTTTTTATTAGTTTCTGCAGACTGGTGGAGCCACCTGTATTTTTGTATCCGCCAAAACAAAGTTTTGTGGATACTATGTTTTTGACAGAGTTCCTCCGCCGCGGCGGCGTTCGTTTCCAGAGAGCTCCTGGGAGACTAATGGACCGATTTTTCCCAAACTTACACCTATTATCGGGTCACATGTGAACTGGTGCCTAACCAATTTACATTGACCTCTGACCTTTTCTCTCTATCCAGTGTCCATTTGTGGGTCTGTTTCCACTCATAAACCCTCATATCTCGGGAACCGTTTGACCGATCAGGAAATAAAATTGATACAAATGTAGCCCTTGGATTGCTTATAACATACACAAAAAATGGTGGTGCCACCTGTAACAATGTTTGCACAGGGTCTGTCTGTTAGTCTGCCGTGGCCTAAAATCACTCATTTCTCTGTAGTGGTTCGACATAACTGCCTAAAATTTTGCAGGTTTATACATCCTGGACAGCTTTCATGATTTTATGACAGGTGGCGCCACCTACATTCTAGTTAACGCTGGACACATCCAAGCTCATATCTCAGGAACCATTGACCGATTGGGCCAAAATTGTGCATGTGTTTAGATCTCACATAGGTCTTTATCATACACAAAACTGGAGGGGTTACCTGCAAAGATTTTTGCACAGTGTTTGTCTGTTTGTCTGCCATGGGCAAAAATCGCTCATATACATGTAGTGGTTTGACTTTTCTGCCTAAAATTTTGCAGGTGTATACAACTTGGACAGCTTTCTGGATTTGTGATAGGTGGCACAACCTACATACACATTTAGGCTGCAGACATCCATGCTAATATGCAACATACCTCACTCTATTTCCCCATGCCACTCAATCCATGCCTCACTATCCGATTTTGGCAGATACATGTAGTCACTTGTCGGTTACCTGTATTCTAGTTTTAAAAGTTGCTTCAGTTGAATGGGTATATACTACCATTCTGATGATAAAATTTCCTTTTGCGAATCTCTTCCCAGTCAGCTGAGCGTCATGACCCATGGGTCACTTGTGTTTGTATGTGCAACAGATGATTTAAGGAAATCTTACCTCATTTATTCTTATTCTTGCATATATAACACTTTTAACCAGCTCGACCACCCATTTTCATGAAATTTCTCTTGGGTCCTCTCTCATCCCTGATTTTACTCAGCATTGTATAATTTACATAATTTGATATGACTCTTTTTTTTGTTCTTTCAGACCATGTATGATGCCATGAGAAGGAAATGTATAACACCAGCATCATTTGGAGAAGAAAGTCAGTTTGTTAATGCTCCAAGAGCGTTAAACAGTTTCCAGATCCCACTGGTCACAGGAGAAGGTCAGCAGCTCATAACATGTTGAATTGTCCCTCAACTTTAGTAACAGGATATCATATGTGATCAGTTAAATAACAGAAATTGTTATTATTTTCTACAATAACTTAATTGTATGTTTGATACTGTCAGCATTAACCATTGTCCATCTGAATGCAATGGGTAACTTGAATGTAACTGCCTTGATTTTTTTTAAAATTTACCGCATTGGAGGGAATTACTGTAGAAGCTTCAACATGTGTCAGGTTCAGCACTAGCAGGATTTGATGGATGATAATTTAAATGAATTTTACAAGAACTTTAGGCTTTTAATTAGATCAGTAAGCACTAGGTGACGCAAGCAGTTTGACATTTTGAGTTTGTAATGTATATCAATACATATGTTAGGCCAAAAAAAGGTATGGTTCTCAGGCACTTTTTTTCAGAAACCAGTGCGGGCAGGTGATATTTTATTTCACCTTTTTTTTTTATCTTTTGATAAAAATGTCAGGGAAAAGCATGAAAATAACAGAATTGTTTAGTTAAACAGGCAAAAGCACTACATAACAAAGGAAATATGATCAAAATTGTATTATTATATCTTCTTGAAAGATGAAAATAAAATGTTTGATGCGGGGGGTTAAAATTGACACAGGTGGTGCCTGAGAACCATACCTTTTATTTTTTTGGCCTTATTATATAAATTTTGTTTTAATGTAGTCCCAATTTTACAGATCTGAAACGACCCGGAAGTACATCTGATGTTACAAAAGTGTCAAGTCCACCAGAAAGTTAGTCCTCTCTTTATATCTTGGAATAAATTGCATATTTAATGCAGCCCGAGGGTTAAGTTTTCCTCTTTTTAGTGAACCTGTGAGCTTATGTGTTGGTGTGGCGTCATCCGTTGGCCGTCGTCCGTCGTCTGTACGTTAACCCATACTATCTTGAAAACGGCTAGAGGTGGCATACAGAAATTTTTTTTTTAAAATTTGTCATCTAAAAAACTATATAGGATTTTGCTTATTTTTTTGCTAACTGCATTTTCTTAGATTTTATAGGGAAAAAGCTAAAAAAGCTTTAAAAATCTTCTTCTCCGAAACTGTTTAGCCAAATTGTCCAATATTTCACAGAAATGATTCCTAGAATAATCTCTCTCAAATTTGTTCAAATGGTTTAAGTTCAGTGACTTTTGGCTGAGTTATGGGAAGCTGAATTTAGTCATATGCTGTAACAGCCCATTTTAGCTCAGTGGCTACAAAGATCTTCTCCTCAAAAACCACTGGGCCAAATTCTTTAATCTCACATATTAATTATCCTTAGATGTTGATAATTCAAGTTTGTTCAAATGGTTTCGGTTCAGTGATTTTTGGCTGAGTTATGGGAAGCTTAACTTAGCCATTTTGCTGTATTTTCCCATATGAGTTATAAACCTGTAAAATTTTTTTTGACTGACCCTACTGAGGCCAATTTGTTAGCGAACCTGTGAGCTTATGCGATGGTGCGGCAGTGTCAGTCGTGCGTAGTGTGTCGTGCGTCGTCTGTTCGTTAACCATGGATATCTCAAAAACGGCTGGAGCTAGCATTACCAAATATTTTGCAAATAATCAGTCATCCAAAAAACTATATCGGATTTTGTTTATTTTTTTTCTAACTGCATTTTCTTAGAATTTATAGGGAAAAAGCTAAAAAAGCTTTAAAAATCTTCTTCTCGGAAACTATCCAGCCAAATTGTCCAATATTTCACAGAAATGATCCTTGGAACAATCTTTCTCAAGTTTGTTCGAATGGTTCCAGTTCAGAGATTTTTGGCCGAGTTACAGGAGGTTGAACTTTGTTACCTGTGCAAAAAAGCATATTAAAATTTAAATCTCAGAAACGGCTGGAGCTATCATCACCAAATTTTATGCCAATGTTGGTCACATAAGTCATATCTGAAATTGAGGTATTGGTGGGGCCACCTGCATCGGCCTTTTTTGTACGGGGTCATCAGTGCCTGTATCACACTGAGGGCTACAAATAACTTCTTCTCTGAAACCATATGGCAAAAATGTTTAATATCGCACAGAAATGATCCTAGGGTATTGCTATCTGAAGTTTGTTCAAATGGTCAGTTTTCAGTGACTTTTGGCTAAGTTATGGGAAGCTGAATTTAGTCATATGCCATAACAGCCCATTTTAGCTCAGTGGCTACAAAGATCTTCTTCTCAAAAACCACTGGGCCAAATTCTTAATTCTCACACATTATTTATCCTCAGATGTTGATAATTCAATTTTGTTAAAATGGTTTTGGTTCAGTGCTTTTTGGCTGAGTTAAGGGAAGCTGAACTTAGCCATTTTGCTGTATCTTCCTATATGAGTTATAAACCTGCAAAACGTTTTTCGACTGATGCCACTGAAGCCAGTTTGTTAAATATTTTACAAGAATAATCCCTACAATTATTCTTATAATAATTGTCATTTATGGTTCCACATGAAGGATTTTTGGCTGAATTATGGAGCTTGAATTGAGTCATTTTACCATGTATGTTAGCTGTGTGATGCTGTTACATCTAGCCTGGCACCAGTTTATCAGCATCTATTACATCATGCCACTAGACATTTGGATTTCAGGTTATCTTTGGTTAATATTGACAAGAAAGTTTTTTAAAAGCTTTTAAAAAATTTAGATTTATGATTTAAGTTATTCATCATACCAGGCAATAATACAATCATGGATATTCAGCTCTCTGTGGCTATAAAAAGACAACTGTACGTGGATTATAAATTATTGGTATCCTTACTCAACTTAATTAAAAAATTTGCCATCATTGAGATATATCTGTATTTGTATCCGCCAAAACAGAGTTTTGCGGATACTATGTTTTCAGCTGCCCGCCCGCCGCCGCCGCCGCCGTGTAGGTTTCCGGAGAACTCCTCCGTAACCGCTGGGCGGAATTTTACGAAACCCGGGATTATGTTCGGGTCACATGTGAACTGCTGCGCCCCAATTTTGTTTTGACCTCTGACCTTTCCTCTGCGCTCTGCGTCCGTTTGTGCGTCTGTTTCCACACAAAAACCCACATATCTCGGGAACCGTTTGATGGATCAGGAAAGTTTTTTTGCACAAATGTAGCCCTTGGAGAGCTTTATAACATACACAAACAATGGTGGTGCCACCTGCAACCATGTTTGCACAGTGTCCATCTGTTCGTCTGCCTTGGGTTAAAATCACTCATATCTCTGCAGTGACTTGACTAATTCACCTGAAATTTGGCATGCGTATACATCCTGGATAGCTTTTCTGATTTTGTGACAGGTGGCGCCACCTACATTCACGTTTACGCTGCAGACATCCAAGCTCATATCTCGGGAACCGTTTGACCGATCAGGAAAATTTTTTTGCACAAATGTAGCCCTTGGAGAGCTTTATAACATACACAAAAAATGGTGGCGCCACCTGCAACCATGTTTGCACAGTGTCCATCTGTTCATCTGCCTTGGGTTAAAATCACTCATATCTCTGCAGTGACTTGACTAATTCACCTGAAATTTGGCATGCGTATACATCCTGGATAGCTTTACTGATTTTGTGACAGGTGGCGCCACCTACATTCACGTTTACGCTGCAGACATCCAAGCTCATATCTCGGGAACCGTTTGACCGATCAGGAAAATTTTTTTGCACTAATGTAGCCCTTGGAGAGCTTTATAACATACACAAAAAATGGTGGCGCCACCTGCAACCATGTTTGCACAGTGTCCATCTCTTTGTCTGCCTTGGGTTAAAATCACTCATATCTCTGCAGTGACTTGACTAATTCACCTGAGATTCGGCATGCGTATACATCCTGGATAGCTTTTCTGATTTTATGACAGGTGGCGCCACCTACATTCACGTTTATGCTGCAGACATCCAAGCTCATATCTCGGGAACCGTTTGACCGATCAGGAAATTTTTTTTGCACAAATGTAGCCCTTGGAGAGCTTTATAACATACGCAAAACTGGTGGGGCCACCTACAGCTATTTTTGCACAGCTCCTGTCTGTTTGTCTGCCATGGGATAAAATCACTCATATCTCGGCAGTGGTTTGACATATCTGGCTAAAATTTTGCAGGTTTATACATCCCTGACAGCTCTCTTGATTTTATGACAGGTGGAGCCACCTGCATTCTAGTTTATGCAGCAGACATCCAAGCTCATATCTTGGGAACCGTTTGACCGATTGGGCCAAAGTTTTGCATGTGTATAGTTCTCACATAGCTCTTTATCATATGCAAAACTGGTGCCATCACCTGCAACCATTTTTGCTCAGCGTCCATCTGATTGTCTGCCACGGGCTAAAATCACTCGTATACATGTAGTGGTTTGACTTATCTGCCTTAAATTTTGCATATGTATACAACTGGAACAGCTCTCTGGATTTTGTGGTAGGGGGGGCAACCTTCATACACAATTTGGCTGCAGACATCCATGCTAATATGCAACACTTAACTCTATTTCCCCTTGCCACTTAATCCATGCCTCACTTCACCCGTTCCACTCTGATTTAGGCGGATACACGTAGTCGCTTGTCGACTACCCGTATTCTAGTTTAATTTTGCATTCAGTATTTATCCATAATAATTTTACATATATTCCTGATTTCTTTCTTATAAAAAGTCAGCTGAAAAGCATTTTGTATTGGGAAAATAAATTTCAAAGTTATTACAAGTAGGGACCACTTTTGTGTACATATGGCAGCACTTGGTTTACCATTGGCAGATTGCCAGTGCCTTGATGTTGGCCATTAGCCAAGATGATGTCAGCTCTATAAGTAGTTTTGGCACAGTGCCAGGATTGTAAGAAGTGCAGCCAGGTATAGGTCAAGAGTTCACTCAGCCCAGTAGCTGCATTCTATTTATAGCTTTGGCAGACTGCTCACTGCATCATATTTGGCACCAAAGTGCAGCCTGAATCTATTTATAGCTTTGGCAGACTGCCAACTGTGTCAGATTATGCAACAGGTCAAGAGTTCACTCAGTGCAGCCAGGTACAGGTCAAAAGTTCACTCAGTCTAGCCAGGTGCAGGTCAAGGGTTCACTCAGTGCAGTAGCTTGAGGCAGCAATTTGTCACAGGTCACTTGGGGGCAACTGCCTTACTCACCTTAGCCTTGTCAGCCCAGGGCATCAAACTCTGGGGAAGTTTGATGTATTGGACTGATATTTTTACCTGTCTATGCGTCTTTGATGGTATTCTCATTTACAAGACAGGTGGTGCCACCTACATTGACTTTTGCAGTGTATGTGCCTGCTTATTTCTACAGAGGTATTTTATACATCAGCCTAAAATTGGGCATGTTTATACATATCGGGTAGCTTTATAGTGTACAAAACTGGTGGTGCCACCTACAATAATTTTTGCACAGTGTATGTCCCTGCTAATTTTATAGGAGGGGTTTGTTTGACATACTGGTATGTTTTCAGTCGGACGCCGACGCTGCCGCCATCACTGCATAGGTTTCTGGAGAACTCCTCCATAACCACTGGGCAGAATTTTTTTAAATTCGGAATTATGATCGGTCACATGTGAACTGCTGCGCCCTCATTTTTGGTTGACCTCTGACCTTTCCTCTCTGCCCAGCGTCCATTTGTGTGTCTGTTTCCACACATAAATCCACATATCTCGGGAACCGTTTGACCGATAAGGCTAAAGATTTTGCACAAATGTAGCCCTTGGAAAGTTTTATAACATACACTAAAAGTGGTGGCGCCACCTGCAACCATTTTTGCACAGCGTCCATCTGTTCATCAGCCATGGGATAAAAAAACTCATATCTCTGCATTGGTTGGACTTATCCACCTGAAATTTTGCATGTGTATACATTCTGGACAGCTTTCTTGATTTTATGACAGGTGGCGCCATCTACATTCACGTTTAAGCTGCAGACATCCAAGCTCATATCTCGGGAACCGTTTGACCAGTTGGGCCTAAATTTTGCATGTGTATAGATCTCCCATAGCTCATTATCATATGCAAAACTGGTGGTGCCACCTCACCTGCCACCATTTTTGCACAGCGTCCATCTGTTCATCTGCTTTGGGATAAAATCACTCATATCTCGGCAGTGGTTTGACATATCCCCCTGAAATTTTGCATGTGTATAGATCTCACATAGCTCTTAATCATTCACAAAATTGGTGGAGCCATCTGCCAGCATTTTTGCACAGCGTCCGTCTGTTTGTCTGCTGTGGGCTAAAATCACTCATATCTCAGTAGTGGTTTGACTTATCCACCTGAAATTTTGCATGTTTATACATCTTGGATAGCTTTCTGGATTTTTTTGCAGGTGGCGCCACCTACATTTATGTATATGCTGCAGACATTCAGGCTTATATTTCAGGACTGGTTTGACTTATTCCCCTGAAATTTTGCATGTGTATAGATCTCATATCTCTGCATTGGTTGGACTTATCCACCTAAAATTTTGCATGTGTATACATCCTGGACAGCTTTCTTGATTTTATGACAGGTGGCGCCACCTACATACACATTTTGGCTGCAGACATCCAGGCTATTATGCAACACACCTCACTCTATTTCCCCTTGCCACTCAATCTATTCCTCACTTCACCTTTCCCACTCTGATTTTGGCAGATACAGGTAGATGCTTGTTGACTACCCATATTCTAGTTTTTGTGTTGTGTGTACCCATGCCAGAATTGCAGCAGTGATGTATGTTTAATTGTTTCTTGTTCTAAGTGTTTAGTACTTGCATTGTTCATATACATGTTACACATGTTCTTGAAAAGTAATGGTCCAGCATTGAAGCATTATACCTGGTGTAATCTCATTGCACAGGTTTGCATTAGGCCTGTAGGCCTTGTTTAATATTTTACAAGAATAATCCCCTGAATAATTCTTATAATAATTGTCTTTTATGGTTCCAAAGAATGAATTTTGGCTGAATTATAAAGGTTCAATTGAGTCATTTTACCATATATGTTAGCTGTGTGAAGCAGATACACAGATACATATAGATACATCTAGACTGGCACCAGTTTATCAGCATTTATTACATCATGCCTCTAGACATTTAGATTTCAGGTTATCTATGGTTAATATTGACAAGAATGTTTTTTAAAAGCTTTTAAAAAATGTAGATCTATGATTTTTAGATATTCCTCATGCCAGGCAATGTTTACAATCACAGCTATACAGCTCTCTGTGGGTATATAAAAACAGCTGTACATGGATTATAAATAATTGGTATCCATAGTCAAATTAATTCAAGATTTTGCCATCAGTGAGATGTATCTGTATTACAATTTTGCGTTCAATATGCATCTGTATTAATTTTTAGTGAACCTGTGAACTAATGCGATGGTGTGGCGGCATTTGTCTTCTGTACGTTTACCCATACTATTTTGAAAATGATAGGAGCTAGCATCATGAAATTTAATGCAAAAAATTAGCCATCTGAAAATTTTCTTAAATTTTATAGAGAAATAGCTAGAAAAATCTTCTCGTCGGAAACTCTCAAGCCAAATTGTTCAATATTTCACAGAAATAATCTTTTATACCATCTCCCTCAATTTTGTTCCGGAAGTTGAACTTAGTCATCTGTCCAAAAAAGCATACTAAAATGACAGTCTCAGAAACAGCCAGAGCTATCATCACCAAATTTTTTGCCAGTGTTGGTCACATGAGTTATATATGAAATTCAGGTATTGGTGGCGCCACCTGAATTGACCTATTTTTGTACGGGGGTCTGCAATAATCTGTCACATATCAAATTTTGTGGGATTTAGCTTATTTTTTTGCTATCTGCATTTACTTAGATTTTATAAGGAAAAAGCTGACAATATTTTAAAAGTCGTCTTCTTGTAGACGGTCCAGCCAAATTGTTAAATATTTTACATAAATGACCCCAGAGGCAAGCCCTCTCAAGTTTGTTCAAATAGTTTGCATTTGATGAATTTGAGTGGAGTTGCACAAATTTGAAAAGTCATTCGGCCAAGTAAGCATACTGACATAGTACTCTCAGAAATGACAGAAGCTAGCCATTACCAGGTATTGTGCAAATGTTGGTCACATGACTCATATTTGAAGTTGTAGATTTAGTGGTGCCACCTACATTTACTTGTTTTTAATGGGCAAAAAACCTCATAATTTTAGCCTCTTTCAGCTTAACGATGAAACTGTCAAGTTGAATTGTTCAATTTTTCAAAAGAATTATCCTAGGACATGGTTCTTTCAATCGTATCAGAATATACTGAGTTTGTTAATTTTTGGTTGAGTTTTGAAAAGCTTAAGTTGGTCTTATGGCCATTATTATGTCTTTTTCAAACTGAGGACTGCAAAAGTGTTCTTCTACAAAATTATTATTTCAATTATATCTTCTGTAACATTGCACAAAAATTATTCTTAGGTGGCCTTTGTTCAAGTTTACTAGAATGATTTTTGGCAGAACTATTGGACCTTTAACAATGAAAGTACTGCATCTTTTATTATTCTAGATATTTTGATAAAAAGTTTATGAATATGTCAGTTTGAAAAAAGAAATTTTAACCAAAGTCTTTCAGTATGTGTAAACAGATATACCAACAGGCCAAGATTGAATCTGTATCTTTAAATAGGTCAGATTTGGGAACAGATCAAGAGTTCATTCAGTGCAGCCAGATATAGGTCAAGAGTTCAATCAGTGCAGCCAAGCACATGGCATGTGATCACCTCATGGGTGACATGTGAACACCTCATGGGCACCATGTGATCACTTCATGGGTGTCAAGCCCCTCAGGGCAGGGCCCCTGCATGAGCTTATGCAATGGTGTGGCTACTATTTCAGATTTGGCAACAGGCTAGAGGTCAGTCTGGATCTATTTATAGCTTTGGCAGACTGCCAACTGTATCAGATTAGGCAACAGGTCAAGAGTTCACTCAGTGCAGCCAGGTATGGGTCAGGAGTTTACTCAGTGCAGTAGCTGCATTCTATTTATAGCTTTGGCAGACTGCCAACTGTGTCAGATTATGCAACAGGTCAAAGAGTTCACTCAGTGCAGTTTGTCACAGTTCACTCGGGGCAACAGCCTTTCTCACCTAAGCCTGGTCAGCCCCATGCATCAGGCTCAGGGTAAGTTTGATGTATTGGCCTAATATTTTGACCTGTCTATGTGTCTTTGATGGCTTTCTCGCTCACAAGACAGGTGTCGCCACCTACCATGACTTTTGCACACGTTTTTCTCAGGAGGGGTTTGATATATCAGTCTGAAATTGGGCTTATGTATATATCTCTGATAGCTTCGTTGTATACAAGACTGGTGGTGCCAGCTACAATCTTTTTAGTGTTGTGTGCACCTATGCCAGAATTTCAGCAGTGATGTTTGTGTAATTATTTCTTATTCAAAATGTTTAGTACTTGCATAGCTCATATACATGAAAAGTAATGGTCCAGCATTGAAGCATTATACCTGGTGTATTTCCCAATGCACAGGTTCGCATTTGGCCTGTAGGCCTTGTTTTATATATCATTGGAGTTTTTTGGTGGTACGTCTTAATTTGAACTAGCAGTAAAACTATGTTGTTAAAATGGTTATAAACACTGAAGAAGTAATTTCTCCCACAAAGTGGGGTGGCTACACCTACATCTGCATAGCTCCACCCCAGCTTGCGTACCCAAGAATCATTAAATAAGAAAAGATGTTTGAAGTTCATTGGCCACTCCTGCTTTAAATCGTACAGCAAACTTGCAATGCTGGTGGTTTGGTTGTTGGTTGTATAGAGACTGTTTTAATTCTTTGACATCAGATACATGATAGCTGTTGTTTCATGCTCAGAAATCTCCCAGTAAATTTATTTGGTATTTATATCTTTCTGAGTAATTATAATTTCTCAAAACCAACAACAGCAAATCGGGTAAATCAAAACTGAAAATCTTCATTTGAGTAGATGAAGGTTTTTACATTTGAAGCATTTCAGATAATTTCATATTATTGACTGTCATTTATCCACATAAATCCCTTACCCAGGACATCTCACTTGAATTCATTTCCTGCCTCATAAATATTGTATAAGAACCAGTGTCTTGTGCCAGAGTCCGAGGTTAATCAGTCTAGGTCATTCGTTTTCCATGCTTGAGGCTCCTGTGGGATAGTTTTCATGGGTATCACTTTTGCTTGAAAATCTTAAAGGTCATGTTTTAGCTTTTGTTAATTTAGCTGTTGTTACATTTGCTGCAACTACAGCACAGATACATCATTGGTTTAAGGAAAGGCAGAAAAAAATTGATCCTTCACAAGTGTGCTCTCATTTTGTGCTTTATTGTTAAACTATGGGAATATTTATAATTGTAGTGTAATAGAAATGTAAGGTAAATGTGTGTTTAGGTAGGGCATGTCACATTAGATAAGGGCAGGTGCTGGACTTTGGAGGTGAATGTCCTTGTTTCAGCCCCCTGCTAGAACCATGAAGGCAATATGTTGAAATCTCAAAAGAACCAAAGAGATTGACTCCTCAATATTATTAGCTCAGCTGGACCTGGAATCTTCTTACTTTACATCCGGAGAGGTCCATGAAAAATCTCCTTGGAAACCTGGAATTAGGTCTCTGTTACCCATATCCTTCGAGCTATGGGGCCCCAAAGTATCCCCCAAAATAGTCAAAAATTTCATACAAAAACTTCAATATCTCATAAACTACATCACTGATGGTCATGATTTTTGGCTTACATATTGATCATGAGATGTTCCATCAGTTCCTGCAGACTGGTGGCGCCACCTGTATTTTTTTATTTTTTACGAATTTTTTTCTCTATTTTTGAGACCTTTAAAAATGTGGACATCTGTTAACAGGGCACAAATCGTAAAGACTGGACCTAGAATCTTCATTCTTGACATTCTGAGAAACCTATGAAAAGTCTCCATGGAAACCAGAAATTAGGTCTCTGATACCCATATCCTTTGAGCTATGGGGCCCCAAAGTACCCCCCAGAATAGTGAAAAATTTCATACAAAAACTTCAATATCTCATTAACTACGTCACTGATGGTCATGATTTTTGGCATACATATTGAACATGAGATGTTTCTTCAGTTTCTGCAGACTGGTGGCGCCACCTGTATTTTTCGATTTTTTACGAATTGTTTTCTCTATTTTTGAGACCTTTAAAAATGTGTACATCTGTTAATAGGGCACAAATTGTAAAGACTAGACATAGAATCTTCATTCTTGAGATTCTGAGAGACCTATGAACAGTCTCTATGGAAACCAGAAATTAGGTCTCTGTTACCAATATCCTTTGAGCTATGGGGCCCCAAAGTACCCCCCAGAATAATAAAAAATTTCATAAAAAAACTTCAATAACTGATGAACTACATCACTGATGGTCATGATTTTTGGCATACATATTGATCATGAGATGTTTCTCCAGTTTCTTCAGACTGGTGGCGCCACCTGTATTTTCAAATTTTTACCATTTTTTTCTCCATTTTTGAAGCCTTAAAAAATGTGAACATATGTTAACAGGGCACAAATTGTAAAGACTGGACCTAGAATCTTCATTCTTGAGATTCTGAGAGACCTATGAACAGTCTCCATGGAAACCAGAAATTAGGTCTCTGTTACCCATATCCTTTGAGCTATGAGGCCCCAAAGTACCCCCCAGAATAGTAAAAAATTTCATAAAAAAAACTTCAATAACTGATTAACTACATCACTGACGGTCATGATTTTGGCATACATATTGATCATGAGATGTTTCTTTAGCTTCTGCAGACTGGTGGCGCCACCTGTTTTTTTTCAAATTTTTACAATTTTTTTTTCTATTTTTGAGACCTTTAAAGATGTAGTTATCTGTCATAAGGGTTCTGATTGGACCTAGAATCTTCATTCTTGACACACAGGGAGTCCGATGAAAAGAATCCATGGAAACCTGAAATAAGGTCCCTGTTACCCATATCCTTTGATCTATGGTACTCAAAATACAGCTCAGAATAATGGAAAATTTGATACAAAAGCTGAATGGATATTGATCATGGAGTGTTTCATCAGTTTCTGCAGCCTGGTGGCACCACATGTATTTGTTCAGGCTTTTTTTCGAATTTTTACTCTATTTTTGAGACCTTTAAAGATATGAACATCTGTTAACATGGCAAAAATCATAACAACTGGACCTAGAATCTTCATTCTTTACACACAGTGAGACCCATGAAAAATCTCCATGGAAACCTGAAATTAGGTCTCTGTTACCCATATCCATGAAGCTGTATGGCTCCAAAATACCCCCCAGAAAAATGAAAAATTTGATACAAAACTCCAGTATCTCAATAACTACAACACTGATGCTCATGATTTTTGGCATACATATTGATCATGAAATGTTCCATCAGTTTCAGCAGAATGGGTGCGCCACCTCTATTTTTTTTTCAAATTTTTACGAATTATTTTCTCTAATTTTTAGACCTTTAAAGATGTGGTTATCTGTCAACAGGGTACAAATTGTAACAACTGGACCTAGAATCTTCATTCTTGTCATGCAAGGAGGCCCATGAAAAGTGTCTGTGGAATCCTGAAATTAAGTCTCTGTTACCCATATCCTTCAAGCTATAGGACTCCAAAGTATCCCTCAGAACAATGGAAAATTTGATACAAAAGCTGAAGTATCTAAACAACTAATCCAGAATCCACCATGCTTCTTTGCATGGATATTGAGCATTAAGTGTTTTTATTAGTTTCTGCAGACTGGTGGAGCCACCTGTATTTTTTTTAAAGTTTACGCATTTTTTTCTCTATTTTTGAGATATATTAATACAGACACAATCTCAGCCTGTTGGTTAATCTGTTAGATGCTTCAGTTGAATGGTTATATACTACCATTCAGATGATAAAATTTCCTTATGCAAATCTCTTCCCAGTCAGCTGAGCGTCATGACCCATGGGTCACTTGTATTATGGTTGTGACTTATGAGTACTTGATCATCTATTTATCATGTATATCAAAAAATAAAATCCAGATTTTAAAATATATATGAAATTCTTTTTACATGGTTATCTCTCAGCTCCATCATAATGAACAGTGTCACCAACAGGCCAAGAATTAACCTTCTAAACTTGAGAAATGTGAGATGTGGTAATGAAGAAAATGATCATAATGTGCTGACTTTTCAGGGGAGTTTTCTCTGAGGCCTGTGACCACTCCTATTATGGGAACAGTATCTGACCATGCCATAATGGCAAACCCGCTGCGCCTTGACCTTAATGGATCTGCCAGGAAGCAAGGAAGTGGAGGCAAGGGACGCCGATGATGAAACATGTCTAAAGGCCTGGATGAACATGAATTCATATAGGAATAGAAATCTTTTGGAAAAAGAAAACTATCATTTTTTCTTAAATCTTAACTGATATCATAAGACTCTGCAAAAAAAAAAATTGTGGTTGTTACAAAAAGCTCTTTAATGTAAATATTTAAACAAACTTCCATTACTGGGGTTGGTCTCATGAATACATGTATAACAAAACAGAATTACTTTAGGTATTTCTGTGTGTTACTCCTCACAAGAAAGTAACACTATACAGTACATTACAGAACACAACAGAATTAGGCATTCAATGTCATACATTTATGGATTATACACGTACATTTTACAGTTTCTTAGGATAAAATATATTATTTAGCATTTTCTCCTTTTTAAGCTTTTAAGAAAGGTTAAATAGTGAGTAAAGCCTAATGCTGACACATTATTACTGCTGTGGTCATATTTTTATTGTGTCATGTTTAACATGCTCGTATGGTTGGTGTCAAGTTCATTAATCATGCAAGATAAACCCGTGTTAGTGTGTACATAGTTATGATTACTGTCAATATTGTAACCAGTTTCTTTTTTATTTTCATGTTTTTGTTATGAAATATTATATAAATAAATTATTTGTAAGCCCTTTGAGCTATTTCTTTGTCCAGTCTGTAACAAAGAGGGGTCAAGATTTTATACTATCTTAATGGAATAGTTTAGAATGTGCCCTTTTATGTTAACGGAAGATAAGATTTTAAAGGTTTCTGAAATTTCAAAATTTAAAGTTATCTTTAACACTGGTGATACCACCTGTGCGGAATCATACCCTTAACAAATATGTTTATGATATGTATCATGGCCCACACTTTTACTTTGAGGATTTTTACCATGGAATTGAACTTTTTTTGCAATGTTGCAGCAACATCTTGCTAAACAAACGCTACCTGTAATCTGTCATTATTGAAAATAGTCAAGTAATAAAAAAAAATATGTATAATCAAAAACATTAGATGGTGCAACAAGTGTCTGTACCAGCTTAATTTCTCTGAAATTGATGAGCAAGTGAGAAAAGAGTCTAGCTGCTGAAGCTCAACAACTTTTCCTTAACTCAGAGAATCAGTGATCGATTTTCAGGTTTTTAAAGAGATCCCAGAGAGGTTCATAAAACCATAGGAAATAAGGTCATATTTATTTCATCTGACTTTCTTTATTCACTGATTAGGGATTTTACTTGCATATGATTGAGTATTAACTTGTTAACATGTACTTATGAGTGAATTATGTTTCCCCAAACTGCTGAAAACAATGTGCCAGCATGCCAGTAGGTGACCCCACGGTATACAGCAGAGTAGAGGACTATTTATAAAATCCAACACACAACGTTTCATGACAAACAGTCAAGCTTTTGCCACAGAGCCAATGTAATGCATTTATAATTCATACACCCTACAGGTTTCTTTGCCAGGTAAAGCACATACTGTTGTATTTATTTTTGCACTAAAAATGACTTTCCCCTCATTAAGGAAAGCACTCTGCAGAAAGGGGTTTTATTAGCCCCAAACCGAGAGGGGTTCCAGCTGTCCAAAACTAGGGGAATGTCAAAATTGAGAAAAGTGCAGGTCTTTTTTTATGCATGACCTATAGAGGGCACTGTCTGTAGAATGAGGATAAAGATAACTATATGATAGGAGGGATATGTTATTATTGAGCCTCCTGAATTTCAGGTTTGTTAAAATGACATGGTTAATCCATCCATGCTAATTGTGGGCTCAGTTAAGATTTTCAAGTTTTGCTCTAAAACTACATGTATAATAATTTTATGATTGAAACTTCTTGATTTAAGTTTTGTTAATCAGAATTTCTAATGAAGCCATCTGAGTAAATTTTGGCTAAAATAACTATTTTCAAGGTTTACTTTAAAACTATACAATCAGACATGACATACCGAGTCATCTGAATTTCATTGGTGTTAAAATGCATTGTGAAGTCATTATTGAAAATCTTGAGTTCTGATAAATGGACCATCGGCTCGATAAAATATACAAGTGCCACTATTTGTTACAAAAGATAATTTGTGTGGAGTCAGCTGCTCCAAGGTTTGGGCAGTCCGAAGCCATTCAGGACTCAAGCCTTTTGGTATTGAAGATCCATGTAATTGTTGTTAATGAGCTTTTACCTACCAGCTTAATTATTAATGTGCATGAAAGCTTAAGTCGCTAAAAATAAAGATATATTGCTTGGCAGAGGAATGGAGAGGGAGCATAATACTGATTGAAAATGACTCTGGTTACAGTGCAAGACATTTTATTTGCAAATATACTTATATATAACCTATATACAACAATAACTTGAAAAATCTGTCTGAAACAGTTAAAAATTAGAGTGAAAAAGTCATGATATGTGAAAATTGTGGTCTCTAGACCCCCAGCTGAATAGACACTGAACATATAATCTATGGCACTGTGGGAAACTATGCAAGACATACAGGTGCAGACTTCCCGTACTTTGACAAATACACATATCACAATTGCAATATCAAGACATATTAGATCTACAATATCAGAGACAATCAGTTGTGCTATTGTTATCAAGAGAAATAACAGCATTTAAATATCAGGAGTAATTTATAGTGCTTAAATTAGCCCCAGATTAAATAAGTAACTGCACTGTTTGAGCAAAATGAAAATACTATATGTAGCATATTGAATCACTGACATAGCTCTGCAGGTAATTCAATATGTTCAAGTAATATGAAACTTCCAATTACTTAAAGATTTTAATTTAGGCCATGCAATAATATGAATATGGTCCCCACCATTTTTTTACACATCTTTTTTTTTAAATAGGCCACAAGCTCTTGGCTATGTTGCTTATCCGTTCCCTTGGCTTGAATTTAATCTTTCACACGTTAAGTTTTCAATGAAAATGTGTCCATAAACACCTCTTCAAGAACAGAAGCATATCTCTGACTCATCCCGTTAGTTTGGAGAAATTTGCTCTTGACACTTAAAGTATTAGAGTCTGTAGCACATTTATTTATTTTTCTGTGGCCTTTATTATGATTTCACAACTACTGATATGGCACAAAGCAGTGAGATTATATCTGGCACCATATATGCATGATGTCAAATATTTTACCTAGGTTAGCTATAGTGACTTACATGACAAATTATGGCACAACACAACATTTTTACGATCAGTGGCAGGAACTCAATATTTAACAGGTAAAGTGTTGCATATATGCTCATAATATAAAACAAAACATTTTTTTCCCAGTTATGGACGCTATACAAAAGTGGTATGACAAAGCAACATAATTACATATTTGTTGTTTCTAGGCGACAATATCTGGATTTTGACCACATGAAAACCATCTTTAGGTTTGACCATAGGCATAACATCCAAGATGTAAGATTATATAAGTAAACACTGTGGTGTATGAGCAATGAGGAACATTTGTGGGTATTTGTGACCACACAAATACAAAGTCAAGTACACATGGTCACTTGAGTATTATTTGTAGGTTCTGACCCCATGAGCTACATTTCTTATCAAAAGGGTACCATAGATGAAGTTTGACCACATAAGAACCATTTGTCAGATATCACAACATGAATACCATATGTCAGTTTCTTCTGAACACATGAGTACCATCTTTAAATTGTGACCACAAAAGAACCATTTGTGAGATCTCACTACATGAGTACCATATGTCAGTTTCTTCTGAACACATGAGTACCATCTTTAAATTGTGACCACATAAGAACCATTTGTGAGATCTCACTACATGAGTACCATATGTCAGTTTCTTCTGAACACATGAGTACCATCTTTAAATTTTACCACATAAGACCATTTTTGAGATCTAACTACAGGAGTGCCATGTCAGTTTCTTCTGAATCTGTGGGCTTTGACCACACAGGCACTTGACCACACAAGAACCCTGTACTGGTTAATACCACAGAAAAATACCCACTGGGTTCTTTACCACATAATTACCATAAAATAAAGGGTTATGATCTTAAATATCCCCAGTAGTTTACAACAATATAACTACCATTTGCAGCTAATGACAACAAGTCACATCAGTTGTAAAAGAAAATGGTATGGAACCATCTACAGGTTTTACACAAAGTAATTCAGTAGTTGCATACAGCTGTGCTTCAACAACACTGATCTAACATCAGATCCATTATGTACTCAGGGTAACACCACATGAATGAATTATATCAATAACAAACAGTTTAAATCAAATTATATGTTTGGACACTTATCACCGACAGCAAGTCAAGTCTGCATGGAATTATAACATACAATATCAGAGTTAGGTTCACAGGTTACAATATGAACAATCCAATGCATCAGCTTCACAAATTAGTTGGTCCCTTGATCTGTGCATTTCAAACATAAAAGAAATGTGCATATTTTGCAATATTATGACACACACTACAATACCAGCTGTGATTTAACAATTTGAAATAATTTGTTGAACATGTTTTACTTACACTAGTACCATCAGAACAGACCACAAACAAGGTTATAACAACTTTTTACGTGATAAACTGGTTAAAACAAGAAAGAATGCTGCAGATGTTAATGATGTATATCAGTAAATCTCCTGATTTTACTTTGGTTTCAAGTGTTAGTGTAATTTTATATATTATATGAATATTATATATTACACTTCTTGGAGGGATGTTTATGAATTGTTGAAATCAATTAGTACTGCATTTTACACATTAACTGTTTATTAGGTGCAACTGTGATTCTTTTAGTTCCATAGTTTTGACCAATATGTCTGAGCAGATGAGCAACCCCCCCCCCCCCCCCCCAAATAAAATTGATCTTATTGCACATGTAAACCTTACTCAGAAGAAACATGACCTTTGATGACTAGTAAATATCATACATCTGACAGTCAATCTAACAAACTGTGGCTCTCTACTATAAATATAGTTAAATAACTGTCAAATGACTGTCAGAGATTAAGATTTAAGTACAATGATAAATAAGTTGCATAATGTTATAAGTACACAGTGGCACCATCACAATGGATCTCAAAATGAGATGATGAAGATTAAAATAATGAGTATTAATCAGTGCAATACATACTGACATGAGAATTTATTAACATGGGTGGATTTCATAAAGAAATATTAAGATTTCATTAGAACTGTGCCTGCATTACCAACATTTCATTATATAAACACTGTGATAATCACCTGGACCAGAATAAGAATGCATCTCAGTATATATTAAGTAGTGACAGCTAGAATGAATACTGCATGCGTGAAGTAAGTGATAAGGCAACAGATGAGTTGTTGTTTTCAACTAATTTCAACCTTTGATTATCACATATTTACTCCGAATTGCAGCTATGGACTGAAACTGATTAGCAGAACAATTAACTTTGAATGTTCAAATTTATAACTACACTATGTGGTAACCCAGAAATATATTTGATGATTTATTCACCTTAGTGTACACTAGTATATATATATCAATTGATTACACTGAACTTTACCGATTCTTGTAGTGTTGTCAAAATTTTGTTTAATATATATTTCAGACAAGTATTGCAGATCTATGACCTATTTCAAAGTCAACTTTGAATTTTGACACCATTCAAGGTTAGCATTTCCTGCAACCATGATCATTTAAGGAGTCAAGGTCATTATCAAACAGGTCAAGATCAATATCAACTTGACCATCATTTGAATATCATATTAGAAAGATCAGATTTTACACTCTCATGAGCAGGTAATTAAATGCATCATAGTCTGTCAGCTGGGCTAGATGAAGATTGAAGCACCACAAGAATTTGAAACAGTCTTAGCCTCACTATATCATGGCAGTGGACGTCATTATTTGATGTGGATCACTTTGAAACTATTGGTCATAATGCTGTCCTCTCATTATAGACCACTACAGAGTCATTATGAATGAGCGAGTCTGTGTCGTCAAACACACTTGTAGTCTGGTTGCGTTGGGCTGCAATGGCGGCAGCTATCTGGCCTCTCATACGATTCCGTCTCTGCAGGCTGAGAGTACCCTGAAAGAAAAATGATCCAAATTTTATACATATTTCTATTTATATGTGCCAAGTATTACACATAATTAAATAACAGAAACATGCAGCTCTATTTAACTGTGCCAATATTTCAAAATATGAAAGTGCTAAGCACTATACCAAGCCAGAATGGAACATCTCTAAGTAACTGTTCCATTAGTTTTAGTATTAGCTGCCTCAATTATATTATATTTAAATACTATGTAGGGCTTTAGTCAATAAACATAGCCAACTCTGTGTGTGACAACATAATTTTTTTAAAATTGTGAACCCTTAAGAAAACACAAATAAGACTGCCTCAAACTGCAAAAGATGATTATTTTTATACCCTGATATAGGCAACCGATACTTTCAGTAATATGTCAGACTGTCAGCAGTAATGTTTTTTGCTTGCCGGAATCAAAGATTTCGGCAAGCATATTGCTCAGTTGCGTATGTCTGTTTGTCTGTTTGTCTGTTTATTTGTCTGCACTCTCCTGGCCACAATTTTGCCACAATCACCTTGAAACTTACAGCGATGATGAAAAACATAATTTCTAGGTGCCCTATTGTTTTTGGTTAAAATAGGTCAAAGGTCAAGGTCAAGGTCACGACAGGTATGGTTAACGGTTTTTGCACTATAACTTCGCCATAAATAGTTTTATCCACTTCTGCAATAGCTCATTTTTTTCGTCATCACCTGGCCTTTCTTTTGACATGTAGCTTACTTAAATTTGCTGTTACCATGGTTACGCAATTTTGGGGAGAAATCATGGAATTTCCTGATATTTTTCAAATTTGCAGCAATCGTACTGATTCTGAGATATTTTATGTAACACAAGAATATCTCGAAATTGTTTTTTCAGATTTTGGAAATGGCCGCCAGGGGGCGTTGCAGATGAAAAAACATGAAAATTTGTTTTGGTGCTATACCTCCAGAACTATTAAACATTGGGCCATTTCCATCACAGCACCTTCAACTGGGGTCCATGGGCTTATTTTTGCGCATAGGTGCCAAAGTGCGCTATTGCCAGATTTCTCTATTTTTGGGGTAAAACTTTTGAATTTTGAAAATATGCAGTTTTCAGCTTCTAACTCTGTCAGTTTTTATGCTGGAGAGTTCAATTTTTTTGCATCTTGTAGCCCTTGGTGAGCTCTCGGTGATCCAATCAAAAATCTTGCAAAATCTCGCACCGTTTCTCGTCAAACGAGAGTCTTCGAAATTTCATTAAATATGACCTACAGGTTGCATTTTTTTAACAATGGCGTTGAAATTGATATATTTTGTGTTATTTATAAATATCTCGAAATCAGATTTTCATTTTTTGGAAATAGCCACCAGGGGGCGTCGTACCTGAAACACTGTAACATATCATTTTTCTGCAATATCTAAAATAATTTTAAACATGGCACAATTTTTATCGTTGTATCTTAAACTAGGAACATTGGCTTATTCCTCCGCACATGTAGCTTTGTGCTGCCGTTACCATGGTTACCAAATTTGTGGGTTAAACTTGACGATCTGAAAATATGCAGTTTTTGGTTTCTATCTCGGTTAATATTTATGTTTCAAGGGTCTAGTTTTTTGCATAAGGCTGCTTCCCCTTGGTTCTTAGTCATTCAATTGCAAGTCTCGTCAAATTTCGCTCGGTTTATCGTCAAACGAGAAAAAACGAGATTTCACGGAAATGCTTATAACTCGGCGACTTTTACAGCTACACAGGTCTAGTTTTCGGCATTTCATAACATATGACCAGCTTGACACGCCAGTAAAGAAATCAGGCCAAACCTCGCACCATATCTCGTCAAGCGAGAAAAAAACGAGATATCATTGAAATGTTTATAACTAGGCCGACTTTTACAGCTACTCAGGTCTAGTTTTTGGCATTTGGTAACATTTGGCCAACTTGACATAGTAAAACTGCGATACTTGGCGAAATCTCGCACTACATCTGGTCAAATGTGGAAAAACGAGATTTCACAGAAATGCATATAAGTCGGCGACTTTCACGGTGCCCTATTGTTTTTGGTTAAAATAGGTTAAAGGTCAAGGTCAAGGCCATCGAAAATCCTCGAAACCTTATTTTCCTCATAACTTGGTCAAAAATTGTCGTATCAACCTCATTCTTACCCCATTTTGTTCGTCTTTCCATTGCCCATATCCTGGTATGATCAACCTTTGTTGGCCTTGTGTCACCTTGTCAGTATGTCTGTCTGTTTCAGGGTTGTTGTCAATTTTGTCAACGGCCTTGTTGTTCTTTCTGACATTTAGCACTCTCCTGCCCACAATTTTGCCACAATCACCTTGAAACTTTCAGATATGATGGGCAACCAAAATTCTAGGTGCCCTATTGTTTTTGGCCCAAATAGGTCAAAGGTCAAGGTCGAGGTCATCAAAAGTATACAAAACAGGTTTTTCTTCATATCTTTGTAACTGTTAGTCGTATCTACTTGAACTATAGCTCATTTTAATCGTCATCCAATGGCCTTTCTTCTGGTGGGTACTTGACTCAAATTTGCCGTTTCCATGGTAACACATTTTCGGGGGAAAATTATCATATTTGAAAATCAATGGACTAATTTGTCAGTTTTAATGCTAGAGAGGTCTAGTTTTTTCCACTAGGTTGCAGTCGTTTAATACTACATGATTTTATTAAAAGTCTGGCAATATCTCGTAAGATAGCTCATCAAACGAGATATTTCGAGATTTCATTAATCTTGCCCTGGAGGCCACAGTTTTGCAGGGTTTTTTTTAAAAACTGATATATTTCAAGTCTTATCCTCGTATTTCAAATTTGTTTTTTTCATTTTTTTGGATAGGGCCGCTAGGGGGCGCTGGATGCGAACCTCCCCAACATCATATATTTTGGCCATATCTCCAAAATTATAAGCCTCAATTACATAAACTATAGCTTATTTTCTTCCTCTGAGTCTTCTCCATAACCTGGTGTAGTCATCTGGTCACAATTTTTTGTCACTTTGTCAGTGTGTCTGTCTGTTTATCGTTGTCCTCAAATTTGCCTGCTTGCTCTTGCGTCTCACATATAGCATTCTACAGCCCACAGTTTTGAAAGAATCCTTTTGAAACTATTACATCTTAAGTCTTACACTAATATCTCGAAACCAATTTTTCATTTTCTGGATATGGCCGCTAGGGGGCGCTGAACTCGAACCTCTCCCAACATATCATGCTTTGGCAATATCTCCAAAACTATAAACCTCAGTTATATAAACTGTAGCTTTTTTCTTCCTTTGAGTCTTCTGCATACCTTGGAGTAGCCATCTGGACTCAATCTCGAGTCACTTTGTCAGTGTGTCTGTCTGTTTGTCAGTTGTTCTCAAATTCGCCTGCTTGCTGGTTCTTGCGTCTCACATATAGCATTCTATAGGCCACAGTTTTGATGGAATCCTTTTGAAACTATTACACCTTATGTCTTACACTAATATCTCGAAATAAATTTTTCATTTTCCGGATATGGCCACTAGTGGGCGCTGCACACAACCCTCACACGCATACCATTGTATTGGCCATATCTCTACACCCAAAGCCTCAGTTACATAAACTATAGCTTATTTTCTTCCTTTGAGTCTTCTCCATAACCTGATTAAGGCATGTGGTTTCAATCTTCTGTCACTTTCTCAGTGTGTCCATCTGTTTGTCCGTTATCCTCAAAGTCGCCTGCTTGCTGGTTCTTACGCCTTACATATAGCATTCTACAGGCCACAGCTTTGACGGAATCCTTTTGAAACTGGGACATCTCATGTCATACTCTAATAATACGAAACGCGTTTGTCGTTTTTGGAATATGTCCGCTAGAGGGCGCTACAGTCGAACCTCCCAAGTATATCATTAATTCGCCATACCTCCAAAACTATTAATCTAAATTACATAAATTATAACTCATTTTCTTCCTTTGAATCTTCTCCATAACTAGGTTAAGTCATCTGGTGTCAATCTTGTCTCACAAAGTCAGTATGTCTGTCTGTTCGTCTTTTGTTGTCGGCTTTGTCTGCTTGCCTGTTCTTTTGTCTCATATGTCATTCTACTGGCCACATATTCTCAGCAATGGCCCTGAGAGTCATTCCATTGATAGAAAACCGACAAAATGTTCTGTCTGTCCGTCTGTGTTTCACTTCCGATTTCCGGCAAGCGTTCGACCTATGGTCGTCTAGTTTTCTAGTTTAAGCCCAAGCAGAATATGTTGTGGGAACCATAAATAAAGTGCTCATTTTAGGCCTTGCATTTTTGTTTTAGTTAATACAAAAGTCTACTTTTATCATTTTGTAACCCTTATAGCTGAAATTTCTGCATAATTAACTGGAAAGTTCATCTTGTAAATTTTGCACTTTTTTACTAAGCTTTACACTTCTCTCCTTAAACATGTTTATTACGTTGTCCCAAATATATATCCAGATTAGTCAACCAAATAAATAATTTCCCAGAACCAAAACAAAAGTAAACAGTTTACTCTATAAAAAACTTGCACCAACAAAGAAAAAGCTCGCAACCAAACACAAAGTGTACAGTATCACTATGTAAGTCATCTATGACTCACAGTTGATAATTCCTTGACCCACATTTTGTTATTTTAAGAGCTTAGAACAATATACATTTTCTAGATATGAACACTGTTATACACTGCACATCAAAGCTCTGTTAGTGCATGTGCCTGATTAGAAAATATTGTGCAAAAGCTACCTTATTTTATCTATTCCTGAAATAAATAATTTAAAATTATTATGATTTGATAGACTCAAAGGTGCATTATACAACTCTATGTAATCTAAATATTTACTTGTGTTAGTTATGGTTTCTATTCCAGAATCTATGGTTTTAATTTAAGTTCATAATTTTTAAAAATTATGATATCCCCATGTTACATTTTTTTTAATAATCTTATGAATATTATACAGAAACCTGATATATATTTTAAAACTGTATATTAACTCTTAAACTGAATTACAATAATTTGGACCACTTGGAAGAAACATGAATACATTTGTGAGTTTTGGGAAAAAAGTGGAAATATTAATAAATATTCTTTGAACTTAAAACACTCATTATATCATAAAATTTCTGTATGATTAATAAACAAGAACACAGCAAATGTGCACAATAAGTCCATACTTTATCTGATGACCTCTGACCTCATTAAATATGCACAAATTTTGATGAGAAGGAATTTCAGGTGAGAAACTCTATAGGTAAATATGTATTATGTGTTTCATGAAAATCCATAGGATTTTTTTTGTAAGTCACCAAGGTGCCTCCAAAGTATTGTCCTCTGACCTCATTAAATATGTAAGGATTTTGCTGGAAACAGAACTTAGGTGAGAAATTTTACTGAGTAACATTTCTGATGAGTTTTATCAAAATCCTTCCTATTCTTCATAAATTATTGCGGCGACACCACAAAGTAGCCTATTGACCCGTGACCTTATTAAATACCTTATTAAATATGCATGGATGCTGCCCACAATCAAACTCCTGCAAGATGATTTTTTGTAAGAAGAATGGTGAGATTTGTGGAAATCCATCAAAGCCCTGGTATTAGTTATCGCAGCGACACTAAAGGTTAGTAGACGGACGGTCTGTAGGAATACCCTAATACCCCTGTCACATGACGGGCTTATAAAAAACTTGTATATACTACTTAACATATATACACACCTAATATATAATCAACTGAACATGTTTCACTTAATTTCTGATTTTCAGATTCTGATAAATCCAAAGCTTGTATTAACCACCTGTATGTACCTACTAGTGAGTTACTGTAGGCTGGTTCCCACTGAAATATACCAGCCTGCTAAAACAGGCAATGGTGCAAAGAAATCAGGAAGATCCTGCATGGATGCTACAGGAAATGGGCTGCCACTCATATAATGATGGTTGTCATGGAAACAAGCAGTTTCGAGAGAAGACTTTTAACCTTTGGAACATGGAAGAGTGCAGGAAAACCTCCTCTTAATTTGTGTGAAAACCATACCAACATCAATAATATATTCAGTTGTCCAAGTCTTCTTAATAATACATGCATCAATAATTATCTAACTACAGTTTCAGATGACAGGAGAAAGTGCTTACCTGTGAGTAACCAGGTATCTCCACGTTTGGTGGGTCAGCACTCAGATATATACTCTCACGGCCATCAAACACTGGATTGTCTACACCTGAAAACATGAAATTACATTAATGTTTGTTTCTCTAAAGAACTGTCTTAAAACATAGACCCTGCCTGTTATGATGTTCCTGAACTAGAAAAAATATTCACACAACAGTAATAACTCCTCACCATGGTATAGGCTGACAGACCCTTTTAGATATCTTGTGGAATCATACAAAGAATACACTGAAAGAATTATCTCATTTCATGAAGAGTAGGTGCAAGCTTTAATGATCCACTGAAGATCCTATCACCCCAAGAAATGACAAGCCTCAAACCTTTGATAATTTTTCAATGATGGGTCAGGAGAACATTGCCACTTCTTTGGTTCAGAAAATACTCGCCTTTAAATTTTCTAAAATTTGTTTTAACATTAGTTGTTTATAACAAATAAATGCAACATAACATGACAGCAATGGAAGCAAGCAATAGAATAATATCATTCAATGACAGAATTTGGGTAAATTTTGATTGTCGTCACATTTATTTATTTTCAAAATCATGTACTTTGTTACTTTAGGTATAAATTCAAACTCATTTGCCAATTACAATACAAAATGTTTTCAGCTATCAACAATATCCTAGGTCATCCCACAGGATTATTTCACAAGGAAGTAAATTTAAAAAGCATAACAAATTTACAGCAAGTGTGGGCTACCTTCAACAAATTCACTTATGACTTTTGGAGATGCTGTGTGGGCAAACAGACAGACACACAAACAGTAGTGAACATTAACCTGTGGCCCCTTGTGGCTGATACATGTACCCTCTCTGAGAAGCTCGAGGCTGACCATTGGATGGGGACGGATTATCTGATGACAGGTCATCCAGGCTCTGAAACATGAATCAACAATTATAAATATCAAGTTGGTTACTTCAATGATATGTTAATATATGTATGTGAATAACTTATTAATTTATAAATAATTATTTCTTATTCATTAATAATTAATTTCTCATTTATTATTAATGAATTAATCTCATTTGTAATACATGCAAATTTAACTCATAAGTTCTGGAAACAGCAGCTATGTAGAACCATGTACATGAACTTGTCACCTGAATAACTAAACAAGGAAATTAAGTTTCTTTGACAAATAAACTTCCCGCACTGGGAAGGTGTGATAAATTATGCCAGTATTCAGGAAGAAATGTGAAATTTACTGCCCAGTAATAATGTTTAAAATGTTTATTATTTTTAGTGCACTGTTTTACTATCTTTACTCGTTAAGGCAACTGTGCCAACAGATATAACTGCATGGATTTTAACTTTCACCCCTACTTAATACAAGTCTAACCATTTTTTTAAAAGGCCTCACAGTCAAGACCATTACTTTTTTAAGATGTGAAGTTGGAAAAGTAAATGTGAAACAAATCTGAAGTTATTTATTTTAACAAATATTTACATGGTTACACTGGGATCAACAACACAATAATTCTCTCTGTCTTAAGAGACCTCCATTTATACAGCCCATACCATACATCCATTTAGCAGTTACATAAACCATTTAAATGAATTCTGACATTCTTTACATTCACATAACAGGATATATATCTTCCTCTTCTTTTATTGTACCATTACCAAATAATCAACAGTTCCTGCTCAGAGGGTTTACTTTAGGTTTATGCGAGTCTTTAGAACTAAATTAAATATGCAATCTGAGCTCAGAGAGTCTGCTTTTATGAGGAATCTCTAAGTGCCAACTGTGAAAAGTGATCATGAGCCAGTGCAAATATACTTTTTTTTTCAAAATGACAATCAAAACTAAAGATTTTTTTTACTGGATTAAGAAATATGTATGAAACTTGGTCTTATTCAAAATTTCAATTATGACAAGGTACATAAAAGAATTTGAACTTAATCATTCTTCACTGATTTCATTTTTTTATATAACAGGTTTAGAGAGAAGCAACTTATTTTCATATGATCATTTCAGCTAGGTTTGAGCAGTGGGATCATTATAAAATTTATTCCCTTGGATTGACTTTAACAATATTCACAATTGGACAGAACTGGTTTTACTTTCGTTCAATTAAGTGTTAACTGACCCTGGCCTGTGTGACCTTGACCGGGTGTAGGTTACTCTCCTCCTCGGTGACACCAGCGATGTTGATGCTGCTTCCCTCCACCACAGTGCTGAGGTTGGGCTGGCTGCTGGCTGGCTCAGGGTCTGAGTCTGACATAACAGTAGCTGTCCCGCTACAAGCAGAAATGTGTGCAAGTTTATGTCACTGTGTACATGTACTATATTATCCAGCAAAGCATGTTACTTACTGGATACATGTACCTCAACCCATGCTGTGTGACACGAGGTGCCTAGTCTGTATCATAGCCCAGTCGTTAGAAATTATATGAGCATGGAGTACAGCAGTGGACTGGGGTGGGAAACAGACCCTGCAAATTTGAGTGAACAAAATTTAAATCTTTTTAATGAGAGGTGAAATTTTTACATTGGCTGACCAGAACCAATATTTAGATGATAATGTAAGCCCACACATACAGGGATCGTGATCTTGTTCTTACCACTGAGAGACTTTCTGGTGGCCCAGTCTACCCTTGCTGGACTATCTGTATCAGCCAGACCACTGAGTCCACTGGGGTTTTCTCAGATTGCATAACATGTTTGACTTGTGACAGTTAGGTTAGTTAATGTTCAAGTCCTGTTCAGACCATCCTCCATGCTGGGACCTCTGAACTCTCCAACAAGGTCCAAATAAATACTGGTCTTGAATAGCAGGCAAATTTTGTATGAGTCATCTTCTTACACTTGTTATCACTTACACTCCAGAGGCAGCAGAAATCTTGCGCTTCTAAAGAAGCAACTGATTTTCACGCTGCCTGCTTTGACCGTTTATGATACATTTAGACATCAGATGGCAGTTTGTTGTCCGCTGAAAAAAACTTTTGTATGATGTGACAAGCAGCCAACCAGATGCCAATAAACACTCAACAGGCATCCTGGCTCCGCCAATAGCTGCGCTTCAAGCGCTGCTTGATGACAGTTTATGGTCAAATTTTAATTGCTGACCTACTGCATTCTTTCATCATCGACTGATTCCATTATCACATTATGACTGTGTTAGCATAGCCATGTATCTGTTGTCTGCAGAACTGAAACCAGCCAGCTTGGTGTGCACGCAGCCTTTATTGTTACGTTTCGTTTGAATTATAACTCACTGGCCGGGCATCCTATGTGCCCATCCTATGAGGCCATCCTCTCTGAGCCTCACACCTGTTAAGATGGTTACTGGGGCAATGAGCTGTCACTCAAAATGAAATGAACAACATTGGCTCTGTGTATTCCTCGCTTGGCTGTGTCTTCCAGCACAAGGTCTCATCTGATTGGACAAAAATACAGTGCTCCCCTCTTTTAGAGCAATTCAGGATACGAGGTCATAACAAAGAGCGCTTACAATTTAGGTAGTAGGCCTATAGATAAAGCGCTGTGTAAAGAGCTTAGTTCTGACTGCTTGGTCCTCAGGGGCTGAGGAAAGCCCCAAGAATGAACATGCCCAAAGACCGGGAAGACAGAGTTTAAGTGAGATGAGCCATTGAGACTGACCTCCACAGTGATATCAGACTATAAACATTTTTTTACCTGTAACCCTGTCCCTATTAATAGTAAAGTTTTTCAACCCTTACAGGAGCAAGAGTATCATAACCATACCTGAGAGCACAACTGACAGGAAATGAACTCCATGACCCCTTGAATATATTTTACCTGATTCATGGAAGGTTGAATATTGTTTTTATATCAATGTGGAACAAAAATAAACATCCTGGTATGATTGTATACAGATGATGTTAATATAGTCTATTGCCATGTTACTTTCTCAGTAACTGCAACTTTCCTCATTGCAATAGCAAACATAAAAAAGTAAAAAGTAACATCAACTAAGAAACTTTCAAAGCCTAGAACCTTAATGGATCACTTAAAGACTCCATGACCCCTTGAATATATTTTACCTGATTCATGGAAGGTTGAATATTGTTTTTATATCAATGTGGAACAAAAATAAACATCCTGGTATGATTGTATAAAGATGATGTTAATATAGTCTATTGCCATGTTACTTTCTCAGTAACTGCAACTTTCCTCATTGCAATAGCAAACATAAAAAGTAAAAAGTAACATCAACTCAGAAACTTTCAAAGCATTGAACCTTAATGGATCACTTAAAGACTTAAAAGTTTCTTTCATAAAATTTATTCCAAAACCATAATAAAGTTTAACATGTTCACAATGCTTCAAAGGTTTGTTTCCAGTTACTACAGGTAATTTAATATTCTTGATTTGAAAGCAAGACCAGAATGATGTATGGGGAAATTGTAATTAAGATTCTAAGGCAGGTGTGGTTCTTTTATTACAAACGAGGTTTACTACACATATGTTAATGACTGTCAATGACCCCACTTTATCATCCCTTTACATATATATAATTAATATGTATATAATTTTAAAATCTGTATTTGAATTATATCCTCATAACTCTTGATGTTAGTGTACACAATTATACAGATTATTTTTTTAGCAATTTACTTAAAAACAGGTCAATTACTAATTTTCCGGAAAATTTGAGAAAATTATCCTAAAAACTTAAGAAGTTTGAAAAAATATTTTGAAAATCTGATGTTAACAATTTTTTAACAAGTGCATTTTCTGTACTTTTTTAAATTTGTACTGAATTTTCTATTCTTAAAATGTCAAGTTCAATGTATTCTTCTTCAAATAACACTGCAATATTTATGACCAGACATTGGTCCACCATATTCAGAGTGACAGTCACTAATGGGCTATGGTAAGTTCTAGTGAAAGTTTTGAGATCTGGTATTTTAAAAAACACATGTATTTCCTGCTGCTTGCATATGCAAGACCTATTCTGGTTTCTATAAATAGATACAACTATAACCACAGGCCACCACAAGCTTACATCAACAGTGGTGTGTAAAAATATAATATAGTGAAGTTTGATAGTCCCTGCTGACTACCATAGTTATGTTACCACCAAATAAATCCTAAATTAAGAAATGTCCAGTAAATGAAATCAATCACAAGCACATACCTGAAACACCTTATAAAAATACCTTGGCACATCACTTATATCCAGTACAGAGTACACATGCCAGCATATGGTTATTAATATATATCATATATACACTGTACACAACTGCTATACCATATAATGCACACTGCTGTACGTTTATATTTTAAATACCTGATTTTGCTGTTTAAGTCTGGAGGTAGCTCTTCATGGTGGACCGGCTTCATACTTTGCGCACAGTAACATCCCATTTGTTCTCGCTGGACTTTTATATCCCACCTCCCACTTTAATTAGTGCCTACTCTCTGTAGGTAGTGTTTCAGCTACTTACTTAACTCTTGTGTCTCTGCACATGATAACATCAATCAATAGCTGTGATAAGGATCCGCTGTTCAAGTGCAGTGCGTTCAGTTATCATAAACACATATCTTACTGACAATGTGTCCCTGTCATAATGCATACTTTAATTGTTAATACACAGGACTTCAATAGCTCATGAGATGCTGTGTACATCACTTTATGGAAAACCAATCACATGTCACATAAATAATAGCCTGGGCTTTTATTAGATGGTATCTTAATATATTTGGTGGGAGTTGCATGACCTTGGCTGAACTGACAAAGTGTCATATACATAACATGCTCCTCTTTTCTGGCTGGTCAAAGTGAAGCATGAATATTCATGACATAATGCCCAAATAGAGAGTGTTCCTGTCTAATTGGGTGATATTCAGTCAATGTATTCAGTATTAATAATGATAAGATTTTTACCTCATATTTTTACCTCATCAAGATAATACTAAGCTAAATGGAATATTTATATTGTTGATAATATTTCACTCTACAGTTGGGCCAATGGCACTGTGGTATGGCTGAGAGTGAACAAAACTGCATGACAATTGATGACAAGGTAAATATCTCATTCATATGACGTTTTCTTGATTCAGATTATAAATAACTAAGGCTTTGAGTGGATGATCATGAGGTTATTTACCTATTACTATCACCTTAAAGACTTTTACAAATTACAAAAGTACCTTGACTCATTTGGGTTTGTGGACTCAGAGCAGAGTAATCATTTAGGCTAGGGTTCCACAGATCATGATAAAACACGTATGAACTAAAGATGAACATATTCATTCTACATTAGCCTTCTGCCCATCACCAGTATTTATTCATGCAGGGGTGAAGAGAGTGTCCCTTTGTGGTTAAGGTCTTGGCCAAGTAATGAGTAAACTCCAGCATACAACGTGCTAAATACTTGGTATGAGTATGAGGTGCCATGAGTTATAAAGTAGGAACATATATAAAACACAAACTAAATGCAGCTGATCAAACAACAGCGGTTTAATAATAATAATAATAATAACAATAGCAGCAATAGTACAATTTCTATGTTGTATCTCTGTGCATCTACCAACATATAGTTCATGAACCTCAACCCTAAGACTAAGCGTCTCTGCTAACAGTGTGTCTTAAGATGCCATGTATTGTCAGTGACTCTGGCTCAACTGGCCTGAAAAGGATTTAATTCATTACCAGATATCAATGTCAGATAAGTGGGAATTTTCCTTTTAGATATTAGACCATGATCTCTCCTAGGCTGGTACCAAAATTCTTTGTTATGATTAAAATCAATCAAAATATAGCAAAACACATGCATTTACCAACTGAGTTACAACAGATGTCAGGTCAATTCAAAATATTAATATTATACCCAGGCTTGACCCAGGTTTTAATATATTAATACATTATTTAAAAAGTTTTGAGAATAGCAACATCAGCAACTTACCCGGTTGTCGGAGGTTTAGGTGCTTGATTTTTCTTCACCTGTTTCTCATGTTCTTTGAGTCTGAAGGCAGTTGGTGGGATGACTGAAATGTTTAGACAGGAAGTAAAGCAAGGGCATAAGAAGTTCATAATTATTTCAGAGAATCTAAAAATATAATGGTCTGAATAGGCTATGACCCCTGCAGTGTATTAACTATGTTTGTGAACTCTACAGAGGTTAAAGGCAGGGACTGAATCACTGTTGAAGTGATTTCAACCTGATGTCACACTCAAGTGGTCTCACCTGACTGCTTACCTCCTGATACCTGCACTCATTAACACCTGGCTTTACAGGAAATCACACCTGAGTTTTGTAGTGAGTACAATTCATGTGGATTATATTGACTTCAGAAACAAATCCTGAAACACACAACTATGTGATTCTTACAGGAACTACAATGGATTATCTTAAAACATGCCATGTTAAAGACTGAAAATGCATCACACACAGACTCACAACTCGTTATAAATTATCATATTTCACAACTGAGGCAATAAATTTAAGGCCAGTATTGGAAGGACATTTTGCCTCTTTAAGCTGTGGGTAAGTGAGTAACAAATGCCAGTGTGAATGTTACAAAGTCATTTTGATTTCAATACTATTAAAGCTTTCTTCCAGACTTCATTCACAACAATCCTCTTGCAACAGTCCTTGAACAATGGGTCAATACTATCCTTATTCTAACAATTATGTCTGATCACTTTCATCAAGGAATTAACTACAAAGGTCAGAGGAAGGCCAAAGTGCTTGTTCAGTGTAGCCACTGGCAGCTTTTGATTGTTTCTGTTAGTGTTAATCTCATAAATATTCACGAGTAAAGCAATAAAGGTTAATGGGTAGACTGATTGTAGGTAGTATGAAAAAGCTCCATTGTCTGATTTTTACAAACAATGCTAAATAATCATGTACCTGGAAAGATTAATGTGACAAAATTCTGGACACCATAAAAACAACATGCTGCTAATTCACAATCATAAATACTTTTATCTCATAATAAACTGTCCTGCATCTTCATATAAACATTTATAAATCACAAAGAGGGGTAAAAGTACTCAATATATTGAGTATCAGCCAGCCTTTGCAATATAACCCTCATTCACACAGAATGATAAATAACCTAATCAAATCCAGAAAGTCACATTTCATCTTGTAGTTAGATATCATTAAACCATCTGACAGATTACACCAGTGACAACTATTTACTTAGGTGTATGGGGCATTAATCTAATGTGTTCAAACTACATGTTACAGTCTGGACCCATCTCAAACTGACAGTCCAGTTCAGACCACTCAAAACCGAAATCTAGTGCCAAGATTTAGGACACCTCTGGGAGATCCAGAGCATTCCAAAATGTGTGTATTTTTTCAATCAGCTGATTTTTAAATGTTTTTCCTATAAATATAGACCTGACTTAAATGAAGAGGATAACCAGGTCAGAAAGGGTAACTGCGTGAGGAATTACCTGATATGAAGCATTTTGCCACTGTATTAAATTATGAGAACATAGTCAGAGGGAAATTAGTGTGCAACTGGGTAAGAACAGAAGGAGGTTGACAAAGTGTTCATAAATGCTCTGTCATTAACAAAATGGAGCCTTTGGAAGACTAAATCTGTGTGAACATTTTTATTGACAGTTCATTATGTAATGACATGTTGTTCATAATGAAAAGGCCCTAAATCTTGCATTTAATATGGATTCATTAATGGTTGAACCAAAACTGTAAAAAGAGGCTATACCACAATGATCATCACCAAATATACATCCAAATTTTGGTCAGAGTGCTTATATATATATGTGGACATTACAATTCAATAGGACTGATCTCCACTAGGGGAGATCATGATTGGGATCTCCACTAGCTTAAGTCTAGTAGAAATCATAATGGTAGTCTCTACTAGGAGAAATTAAAATCTCATAAGGACAATTTCCAATCTAACTAGGTGAATTTGAAATCCTACTAGGAGAAATCTCTACAAGGATCAATTAAAATCCTACAAAGATAATTTCCAATCCATCTATTTGAATTTCAAATCCTACTAGGAGGAAAATATATCAGAATCAACCTGACAGCACAAGATTTTAAAATAAAATTCATTAATTAGCTCACTTATCCATGCATCAACATATTTAAACAACTCTGCCTCATTCATGAAGCCTTTTCAGGCAATTTATAATTCTAAAGCACTTGTCAAAGCACACCAAGTAAACAGCATCAGTCATATTCACTCAAACAAACAAACAAAATTTTAATTCTGAAATTATATTCTGCTGTATTTAAATCAGTTTGGTAGCAAATGAGATCTTCAAAGGGTATTTTTTTATCATTACATATATTAATTTGAATCAACATGTTTAAACAAATGTGCATTTATAACTGTTGATAGTGTGGCACTGTAAACCAATTGTCAAAAGCAAAAGGGGCTCTCATCATAATTCATATTCACAATAAAACATTCTTATTCACATTCATAATCATAATGAAACACTATTAATTACCTTTATAGTCCATTATTTTTTTTTTGAGATTACAATTATTCTAGCAACACATGCTTCCTACATGACAGTAAATATTAATAAAATATGTTAAAGGATTTTAAGTAGGATTTTTATTTCTCCTAGGAGAGATTACAATTGTGAATTCTTCTAGAATCAAGCCAGTAGAGATCTCAATCATTATCTCTCCTAGTAGAGATCCCAATGGTGATCTCCCCAAGTGGAATTTCCAGTCCTACTGGATAGTAATCTCCACTACAAAATGACAATAAAATCAAAGAAAATTGACAAATCATTATCCATAAAAGATTGATAACTTACAATATACTGGTTTCTTGGGATCTTTTCTGCGGCAACACAACAGGATTACGATAATGAGCAGGATGATGACCACCAGTCCTCCAAGAACGCTGCCCACAATGATCACGATCAGCTTCTGCTGGTCAAAACCAGCTGCCCGTGTTGACGGTACAAACACCTCCTCACTGATAGAGGGGTCAGAGGTCATCTCCAAGGTCACCATCTCCTGGGTGGCTGTGCTAGCCATGATAGTTGGGGTGCCGGCAGCTAAAAAATTATTGTACAATAGAGCTTACACATAGAGTTTGAAAGAATTTATACTCAGTAACATTCAGTAAAATGTTACTGTCTTGCTGATAAATTTTCTATCTATTTAAACACAGACCAGTAATGAATTGTGCCCATATGAGTTCTGCTATGAATATATAGATTTTGTTCAATTAGCAAAACGGTACCCTCAAGTGGTGCTGGAAGAAAATCTTTTTAACAAGGTGAGAATACCTACAGTTCGTTAAACTGCAGATCTGAAATGGCCCCCAATATGTAACATGTTATTTTCTCATACAAAACATAAACTGAACAGGAGAATTTTGATTATACAATACTAAGGCTGTCATGATACACTGGTGTGCCAATACTGTGTTTGCTTCATATTCTTGAGTATACTCACAAATTTTAACTTCTACAGTGTTTTGTGAGGGTTTCATTTTTGTAACTAACTGTACAGTTACTTGTACAATGTTTGTAACCATTATTACATCAATTACCTGAAACTACTGCACCAGGAGCTAAGGGACATTGGACAAGTGGATTTTCTTTATGTACTAGTGGTGGATATACAAAGGAATTGATATGATCTCAACTATCAATCCCTGAAATACATATAACATAAAGTGTAAGCTAATATTGACATTATACCAGCACAATATATAGGAGATGCCACTGAGGGTAAAGAATAGATTATAGATTACTGTACACTGCAGATGTATCGTCTTATTTACAAAGATTTTATTTTGACAATAATTTCCCGTTCCTAAATAGTATGAATTTGGAACCATTGAGAACAAAAGGGAAACCTCAGTAAATCATGATACAAAGTTAAATGTTGGTTCAATAGCATCAGACAGCCTGTACTAATAAACTGACATCTTATCACTTGAATGAAAGGGAAGTGAGACATTTTATAAGTCTCTCTGTACCATACAGGCAAGTATGATAAAACATCAGAAGTCATGCAGAAAAGAGTTTTGCCGACATTTCATATTATTTAACTATCTGGAAATAATAAATTTTGTTTATGGTTTGGGAATATTTTTTAGGGGAAGTTTGATTTTATTTCTATAAACAAGGAAACACTTGGAATTTTGCTATAATATATATGCGTCACATCATGTTCTGTATCATGAACACATTGTTTTGTGAGGTAACAATCTTGTACACTACTATGTAGTATTAGTATTTGATTAACTTTCAGTTAGTTTTAAATTACAGACGCATGGAACAGACCAATGGAAATAATCTTTTAACATTCTTTCTGGATAAATTCATAATACAGGGAAAACACCAGCTGTCCTGATATTTATCACAAACTGAATTTCTGTTATCCATATATGAATACCAGTATTATCTTGACAGGTCATTAACAGTATCTTATCATAAAGTCTGGACATGTAAAAGAATATACTTACAAGTACTGAAATTGATAAAATCAGCAGGCCCTGGTCCTACTGAGGTGAAGGCAGTGACTGACAACTGGTAGAGTGTATTGGGCTCTAAGCCCTCCAGAGTGACATGGGTTTGATTTGTTTGGACATTTTTAATGATCTGATAATTATCTGTGTTAGTCAGGGTAGACAATGTCTGAGGGCTGGAACTCTCTGGTCCAGCAGTGTAAGTTTCCTCCACAGATCTCTTCTTCCTCCTTAGTGTGTCTGGAATATGATGTACTAGTGGTCAGACTTTATTATAAGATCATGTTGGATGGCTGGAAGAAAACAAACGCCTGATGATTGATCACTATGTAGCTTCTACATGACCAAGACATTGGCTTTAAAGAACATAGCCCTACACACTGATGTGTGCCCTAATGCGTGCGTCAAGTGTCATGTGTCAAGCGTTAAAGGAAAAAGTTGCTTCAGACTAGTGTGCACGTCATGCGCATGCCTCACACGCATCAAGCATCACATGTCAGCAATCATCCCAAAAGTGATTCTTGCGGTGTGGAAATTCTTGATAATGACATAACTTTACAGAGGATTTCCCAAGATTACTGTTTTTCATTCAAAGATAAACAAAATATATAGGAGGAACTTGGTTAAAACCATACATAAAACCATATTGACCTAGTAAATTCAGTGTGACATGAACATAAAGTTGAAAGGTTGAGGTAATGGCTAAGTTGTTGACACTTGTTCAGTTTTCAATGTTGTTCACTACCTTGGGTCCTGTCTTTCTTATCTCGCTGACTGGGTAAGGAAATTATTTCTTATTAATATTACTTTTTTTTAATGTACATACATAATCTTTAATGGTTGACTATGCAGTAATACAACCAAATTTAATAATTATGAAAGAAAACAATCAATCACTGATATATTCAATCAATTGCCATACCACTATATTGTACACTGTTGTTACCCTCAGGGAGCACATACCTCGGCCAAAATTATACACCTCCATCAGTGAGGTTATGTTTTCATAGACGCTGGTTTGTTGGTTAAATTGCTTGTTGGTTGTCATTTTATTTTTTAGGGGGGGGGGGCATTATTAGGTAAAAAATGTATTGATTTTGACAAAACTTAATGAAAGCTACAGACCCAGGCAATGGAAAACCAAACTGAAGTTTGAAACAAATCACAATTAAAGGGGCATTTCCATAAGGATTTCTATCGCTGTGTTAACAATTGAATGTTTCTTGCAGAGAGCCATCTTTCAGCTGATTTGAAACAAAAATAAAGGCTATAATAACTCATTCATAACAACTGTTACTTATAAAGACCCAACCACTCCAAGATATTCATTTAAATTAAGATTTCTTGAAATATCCTATACCAAAGCAATCAAAAATAAATATAAGAACACTAATATTAACTGTGGTTGTCTTTTTGTTTGCAAGGATTTCAAATTTGCAAAACCAGAATTATCATGAAAATAAAACCTTTGTGAATATGAGGTGCCATCGTAGAAGGAAAATGATTGATATTTAATATAAATAATGATAGATCCTGTTTGTTTAAAGATTGCTTTTATAAATGATATCAGATCTTTCAAATTCACTGCCATTCATGAAAAAGAATTTCAACTCATGCCATATTCCCTTGGGTGTTAAGAGGTTGCATAACAGTATTTGATATAATTAATTCATATAATGATGGTTTACTTTGTGTAGGCGTTTAATATGGTGAGACTGCAAAAATGGAACCCTCGCGATGTTTTTACCCCCCAAATATAAAGCCTGAACCACAGAACAGGGCATATGATAAAACTATAGAAATCCTTCTACATAAAAATATCCTCAAGAGCTAGGATATCATTATGTGTAATAGAACTGAAGGAGCCTTGCTTACCTGTACGAGCAGTAGCTTCTGATGAGCTGATATCAGTAGAGTTTACATGAGATTCTGTCTCCTTACTAGGACTAGAAGTCACATCAGTTGTTGTTGTTGTAACCTCTGGGTCCTCTATCTTCCAGCACTGCACTTGGAAGTATTGAATGTCACCAGTGGCTGGTTCAGGTAAATCCCACCAGATGGCAACACTGGTCACACTTGGCATTACCCTGATATTTCTGACAGTCCCTGGCACTGTAAAAATACAGAATCATCAGTAATTTTTCATCATGCATCTTTGTCTTTACCATAAATTATAGCAAGGTATCTTAATATTATATTAATATTACACTTAAATAACAAAATACTTTTAACTCCACAGACACTTCAATCTGCAATGACTTCCCTGAAACCAAATACAAATCTTATTTTCATAGAAACTGCCATAAATGATGCAGTTATTCTCTAAAACTAAATAGAAATAATTTGACACAATGTTATCAAAGAACATTGAAGAGAAACTAAAATAAACTCAAAGTAAAATGCTCTTGTTTCTAAATTATAACAATGCATCTCTTGCCTTGGCACATGTGCAAAAAGGAATAGTTAACTAGATATTTCTTGGCACCGCAGGTGCCATAGTATCCCCAGACAATTAATCCCCCCCCCTTTAAGAATAGGGCCCCCATCTTCAAAATTAATATCAGACCACACTCATAGAAAAGGTCACTCTCATAGAAAAGGTCATGACCCCAATTTCAATATACATCATCCCATAACCCATGTCTATGCATATGCATAATATAAAAGAAATCTGTCCATTTGGACTTATAATGCTCACAGTACTGTTAAGTGGCTATGATGGGGTATTAAACAGCACGAAAACAAGTAAAAGAATAACAGGTGGTGCTATCAGTTTCCGGTACATGACAATACTATCCAATATCTTTGATCAAGTTGATTTTTGGACCAATTCATGCATCCCTTATTGAGATATTAATGATTTTGTGTAATTTTTACCATATATGGCAATATTCAAGGTCAAGGCCACTCTAATAGGAAAGGTCATGACCCCAATTTATATATACATCATCACATAACCCATGTCTATGTATATGCATAATATGAAAGAAATCTGTCCATTAGTTTTTGACTTGTAATGCTCACAGTACTGTTAAGTGGCAATGATGGGGGTATTAAACAGCACGAAAACAAGTAAAAGAATAACAGGTGGCGCCACCTGTTTCCAGTACATGACATTACTATCTGAGATCTTTGGTCAATTTGATTTTTGGACCAATCAATGCATCCTTTATTGAGATATTAATGATTCGATGTGATTTTCACCATATATGGCAATATTCAAGGTCAAGGCCACTCTCATAGAAAAGGTCATGACCCCAATTTAAATGAACATCATCCCATAATCCATATCTATGTATATGCATAATATAAAAGAAATCTGTCCATTAGTTTTTGACTTATAATGCTCACAGTACTGTCAAGTAGCAATTTTTGGGGTATTAAACGGCACGAAAACAAGTAAAAGAATAACAGGTGGCGCCACCAGTTTCGGAACATGACAACCCTATCCATGATCTTCCATCAACCTGATTTTGGGATCAATCCATGCAAAATTTCTTGAGATATTTAAGAATTTGTGTGATCTTCCTCAAAATTTGAACTATTCAAGGTCAAAGACACTCTCCTAGTCAAGGTCATGACCTCATTTTAAATTGGCGTTGTCCTCTCACCCATATCTATACATATACCAAGTTTGGTAAAGATCTGTGAAATATTTTTTGAGTTATTGCGCCAACAAGATTTATATGCGGCGGCGGCGGCGGGACCGGTATGTAAACATAGTTTCCCCCGACTTTGTCTGGGGATACAATTACTGCAGTATAAATGTAAATGATTTTGCAAACTGCAAACACTAAATGCTAAAAAATAGTAAAATAGAAATTATTTATTTCATCAAATTCCTGAATTTTGTTGTGCCAAGTTGCAAAAAAATGACAATAAGATGCATAATTGGCTAGAAAGTAGGGGGCTAATTTCTAAAAACACAACAGAAAATCAGAAAGTTGACCCAAATCTTAAGACAAAAAGATTCTACATAAATCAACTTCATCATGTAACCAGATGGTACCCTTATGATTTCCCAGTCTGCCACCAGATGGCAGCCTTTGAAATTTTGAGTTTTCCCTCTCAGTGTGAACTGGTGTATTTAAGTTGACATCTTTAAGAAGAACACTGTAATAATTCAGGTAATAATCCTCCATTGTGAAAACAAAACTAACAAAAGCATAAAATTGCAGATACACAGACCTCTCTTATGGGGCTATGGATGTTCAAACAAACACACCTAAGTAACAATATTTGATTTTTCATTAACTGCCAGTATACGTACAATCTTCTCCAGTTCTTAGAACAACGGGATCACTGTATGGTCCCTGGCCATCCTCCAGCTGCTGTGTGAAAGCCCTCACTTGTATGTAGTAAAATGCCCATGGCTCAAGGTCACTGTAATAAGGACAGTATCCTTAAAATTAGCATTGGGAATCAGTTGATGAATCATCAGTATTACTTGGTTGACATCTACTGACCAATAATCAAAATTAATCTATTAATCTGTTGTTTATGAGAATGTAATTTCCGACCATATATTAACCTTTACATTGCCTAAAATGATATATAGGCCAACATGTTTGCTAATTTATGTAATAATTCCACAGACTTTATGTGCATGTTGTAACCTTAGGTAGGAAGTTATTAAAAAACACACACATTTTAGCAGTTTGCTTGCTTGAATTACAAGAAAGCACACATTTCATCATCACAAAGCCCCAGTAATGTACAACACTTTGTAATCAATCATGGCACTGCAAGATGAATAATCAGATCATTATGCATCAAGTGACCATGTAATCACTCACTACTTGATACTGATGATACACAGAAAACTTGCTTTACCTAGAATTTGACCTTTCTGTGTGTCTCATAAATGAAATGGAAGGTTCTACTCTACTAATGCATAAAAGCAGGCCCATCATATGTATTCATTCTCTGATATAAAATCAGTTTTCAACATCCTGACATTTGATTCATACTCAAAGCAATAGAATTGTATGGCATTACTGTAAATATGTTCAGCTGAGTCAGCAAATAATACACAGGCTACATATTATGATGCTTCATGTCTTTTGTTCCTTCAATTTATTAATTTACTAATTTATTTAAATCAAAACTAGAATATGATCCATACCTGATATTAGCTGTCAAACTCTCAGATAAGTTCATTCTCAGTGTACCACTCTGGGTTGTTCCCTTCTTCCAATAGCTGACATCATACCCAGCTATAATGCTGTTCTGATGAGCTAACTCAACTGGCTGAAATGTCAAAATTATCATATTTAATTGTTTATCCTAGCCCTTCCACACAAGGTATATAAATATTTTGCCACACACTGCAAGGCTCTGTCTGTTGAACTGTGTATACAGTAACTATTGGGCTTTTAGAAGCTCAAACTCTAATACTATTATCAACCATTGTGAACATTACTGTTTCATATTTCCAACCATTTTTTTAGAAAAACACACAATTCTACACAAGTTTGAAGTATGTGCCTAAAATTTACTAACTTTATATTTCAAAGCATAAACTACCTGTGAAGTTGTATTTAAAAAATATATCAGAATTACTTTGCGTTTTTTGCTAATTTTTTTAACATTCATAATATAATACAGTATATAATATTCATGATGTTTACACTTTTGTTTCATCTGATGCCACCAAGTTGACACTAAGCAGGGTTATAAAGAACATTTCATATTCCCATCAACAACAGAGTACAAATTTTAAGGCACAAAGAGCATCACAGATTACAGTATCATAAAATAATTTAGTGGAAATTTGCCTGATCATGAAAAATGTGAAACAAGGAAAATTATTTGTTTTTACACAGTGCTCATCAACACAAAATATTCCTTGAGTGATTTATGTTTTGGTTTAGTTTCTTAAGAGGCTGAGATGTAATTTTTGAGTAATCAAATTGTAAATGCAGTGAAAGCTGATTTAGTGGTACATGTATGTGCTCTGAACTAATTCAGTGAACCCTACATATGAATAGTTATAAAACAGGCAGCAATGAGACTAAAGCACTGCAAACTGTTTTGGCTTACCCCTGGCTGGGAGCACAATGGGATAATTAAGAAATTCATAACTGTTAAGATATTATTTTCTATTATCAAGGTGATTACCTGCCATCTAACTTTAACTGAGGAACTGCTCAGGGCCTCACCAGTTATGTTGACAGGGCTGCCACTTGGAGCTGGAAGGTGAGACATCAATCTATTAAATATCATCAATCATTTAAGTATTATATGGTGCAGACACTATGTTTGTCCCAAATGCTCACTGCTTCCCCGAAAATGCAGCTGCAGATGTCAAAATTGTTGAAGAACAAACACTAATGTATGCTGGAGCATCAAAGTCACCTATTATCATTTACTTTTAACTTAAACATATATCATTTACAGTTGTTTGTTTTACTGCATGTTTTCCCAGGTAATTTGACAGAATGTGTATTCTTTTGCAGTTAAAAAATACTTGTTAATCTACCAGCCAAGAATGTGAATATATCTTTTGAACAGAAGTAGGGAACAGATAAAATATCTTCTAATTTCATATACAGCATTAAAGAGATCAAATTCTAAAATTCCTACATGCCATCATACAACCCACCTTTAAACTAGACATTTCTTGGCACCGCAGGTGCCAGAGTATCCCCAGACATAGTAGGCCCCCCCTTTAAGAATAGACCCCCATTTTTAGCAGCATATACTGACACTTGGCATATTTATTGTTTCTTCCAGCTAACAATCCACAATCTTGTTGAAGATATTGGTCCTATGACCTTGATCTTTTTAAAGATGTGTCCTGTGACCTTGACCTTTGACCTCATGACCCCAAAATCAATTGGGGTCTTGCTTTTCCAATGATACATATACAAGTCAAGTTTGAAATCCATACATCAATAAAAGCAGGAATTATCATCCAGAAACTAATTTTTGGACAGATGGCTCCTGTGACCTTCACCTTTGACCTTGTGACCTCAAAATTGATAGTGTTCTTCCTCTCTTGGCAGGAGAACTATATGTGCAAGATGAAAGATCTGAGATGAAATGTTTGGCTGAAAATGCATCCACATCTTTTTAAAGATGTGTCCTGTGACCTTGACCTTTGACCTATTGACCCCAAAATCAATTTGGGTCTTGCTTTTCCAATGGGACATATACAAGTCAAGTTTGAAATCCATACATCAATAAAAGCAGGAATTATCATCCAGAAACTAATTTTTGGACAGATGGCTCCTGTGACCTTCACCTTTGACCTTGTGACCTCAAAATTGACAGGGGTCTTCCACTCTTGGCTGGTGAACTATATGTGCAAGATGAAAGATCTGAGATGAATTGTTTGGCTGAAAATGCATCCACAATCTTTTTAAAGAGATTTCCTGTGACCTTGACCTTTGACCTCATGACCCAGAAATCAATTTGGGTCTTGCTTTTCCAATGGGTCAAATACAAGTCAAGTTTGAAATCCTTACATCAATAAAAGAAGGAATTATCATCCAGAAACTAATTTTTGGACAGATGGCTCCTGTGACCTTCACCTTTGACCTGGTGACCTCAAAACTGATAGGGGTCTTCCTCTCTTGGCAGGTGAACTATATGTGCAAGATGAAAGATCTGAGATGAAATGTTTGGCTGAAAATGCATCCACAATTTTTTTAAAGAGGTTTCCTGTGACCTTGACCTTTGACCTCATGACCCAGAAATCAATTCGGGTCTTGCTTTTCCAATGGGTCAAATACAAGTTAAGTTTGAAATCCATACATCAATAAAAGCAGGAATTATCATCCAGAAACTAATTTTTGGACAGATGGCTCCTGTGACCTTCACCTTTGACCTTGTGACCTCAAAACTGATGGGGTCTTCCACTCTTGGCCGATGAACTATTTGTGCAAGATGAACGATCATAGATGAAATGTTTGGCTGAAAATGCATCCACAATCTTTTTAAAGATGTGTCCTGTGACCTTGACCTTTGACCTCATGACCCAAAATCAATTTGGGTCTTGCTTTTCCAATGGGACATATACAAGTCAAGTTTGAAATCCATACATCAATAAAAGCAGGAATTATCATCCAGGAACTAATTTTTGGACAGATGGCTCCTGTGACCTTCACCTTTGACCTTGTGACCTCAAAACTGATAGGGATCTTCCTCTATTGGCAAATGACTTATATGCGCTAGATGAAAGGTCTGAGATGAAATGTTTGGCTGAAAATGCATCCACAATCTTTTTAAAGATGTGTCCTGTGACCTTGACCTTTGACCTCATGACCCCAAAATCAATTGGAGTCTTGCTTTTTCAATGGGACATATATAAGTCAAATTTGAAATCAATACATCAATAAAAGCAGGAATTATCATCCAGAAACTAATTTTTGGACAGATAGCTCCTGTGGCCTTGACCTTTGACCTTGTGACCCCAAAATTTATATGGATCATCCACTTTTGGCAAGTGAGCTATATATTCAAGATGGATGACCTGGGATGAAAGTTTGGCTTAAAATGCATCCACAGTATCTTTTAAAATGCCAGTCCAGTGACCTTGACCGTTGACCTCATGACCCTAGAACCTATAGGGTTCTTACTTTAGTGGTGGGCCATACATAAGTCATGTTTGAAATCCATATGTCTATCAACACTGGAGATATCATAAGAGGTGTGTGATTTTCACCATATATGGCAATATTCAAGGTCAAGGCCACTATCATGGGAAAGGTCATGACCCCAATTTAAATAAACATCATCCCATAACCCATACCTATGTGTATGCATAATATAAAAGAAATCTGTCCATTAGTTTTTGACTTTTAATGCTCACAGTACTGTAAGGTGGCAATTTTGGGGGTATTAAACGGCACGAAAACAAGTAAAGAATAAAAGGTGACGCCACCAGTTTCTTGAACATGACAACCCTATCCATGATCTTCCATCAACTTGATTTTGGGATAAATCTATGCAAGATTTCCTGAGATATTAAAGAATTTGTGTGATTTTCCCCAAAATTGGACCTATTCAAGGTCAAGGACACTCTCCTAGTAAAGGTCATGACCTCATTTAAATAGGCATCGTCCTCTTACCCATATCTATACATATACCAAGTTTGGTAAAGTTCCGTGAAATATTTTTTGGGTTATTGCGCCAACAAGATTTATATGCGGCGGCGGCGGCAGTGGCGGGACCGGTATGAAAACATAGTATCCCCCGACTTTGTCTGGGGATACAATGAGTGAAACATTTAATACTGCTATGGCTTAGGAAGCTTCACATTTTCACCATAACACCGCAGTTTAAAGTGTATTCCACCTTGAATACATTAAATTAATCTAAAATATATTGTTCATGTGCATGTGATTGTAAGAAATGTTGCACTACCTGCTGGAAACGTCCTGTTATATCCAGGAGCTGAATGTGGACTTCTGCCTGCGATGTTTAACCCAATGACCCTGACCTCATACTGGTTCCAGGGTGAAAGGTCAGTAAGGTTATAACTGGTGATACCCTGTGGGACATTTTCTTCTTTGAACACTGGGGCAGAGAGAGTCAGTGACTTTGACAAAATGATATAGCCCTTAAGGTCACCATGGAGATGTTCTGGTGGAATTGCTGTCCATGACACCAGTAATGTGTCAGTTGCTATGGGAACCACTTGTACTCCTGAAGGAGGAGCACTGGGGGCTGAAAGAGAAAAGAATGAAAATGAGATTTTGCAGAGAATCAAACTTAGTTGAGATATTATATTGGTTAATATTTCTATTGATTTTCATTAAAAGCCATCATTTTCCTGGCAAGTTATATTGGCAGCACCACAATGTAGCCTGATGACCTCTGATAACATTAAAATATGTCTGGAGTTTGCCTATAATCCAATTCAGGTGATATAATCTACTGGTCAGTTGTTACCCTGAGTTTCCTGAAAATCCACTAAAGCCCTGATCAGTTATTGCCGCAAAACTAAAAGTTAACAGATGGATACATCACCACAAAGCAGCCGGGTGAACTCCATCTTATCAAATATGCGTCATCGGATTTTGCCAAGAATTTAATTCAGGTGAGAAACTCTGATGGTTAATATTAATAATGAGTAACATGAATATCCATCAGATTCTTGGCACGTCATCACAGCGCTACCTGTGTCTGGTTACATTTGACCTCATTAAATATGCATGGATTTAGCCTGATATCAATCTAAGATGAGATACTATAGTGGTTAATATTTCTGTTGAGTTTCATCAAAATCTATCACATTTCTCGCAAGTTATTGCAGCAACACTAAAAGTAAGCGGACAGATGGGCACACCATGGGTTTACCCTAACACATCCATTCCAAGATGGGTGTACAAAAAATACTGGTCCTTAATACCAGTATATCACCAAACTTAGTAATAATTACCAACTTAATCATATATGAAATTAAAGGTCTTAAAAGTTATCTTTTCCTCTTAGACCATGAATAAAAATAGGAAGTTTATATTTAAAAAAAAAAAGGAGAGTTGACAGTGCTGATCATTGTGCTGGTTACCTTCATGTGCTGTCCTGACTGTCACATATTGTGTGAACTGTCCCCAGAGCTGAACTCCATTCTGGGTGGTGGCTCCTCTCACACGCAACTGGTACAAGGTATCCGGTGACAAGCCTGTTATCACAGTCTCCTGGTCCACATGACTGCTGACCTCTGTGACCCCTGGACCTACGCAGTTAAAATAGTTTGTTACAGTAACATGGCTTACTGCTAAAATACAATTCGATTACAAAGAATGGATTACTATATTAAGGCCTCAATTGAGATGAAAAACGAATGACAAAAGTAGCATTTATTTTTTACAATTATCTCTTTGGTCACATGATCCGGTGACACAGCATCTCCAATGAGTTATCAACCCCACTTTTAGAGTTACTATTTTTCTTTTAGAACATCTTGAAGTTACTTGTGATCAGAGAAGGTCCCTTTGTGAAAAGCCCAGTACAATTTATAATTCACATGAGCATTACAGATGGCATTCTACTGCATTTATACTGGGTTAGATTGTAGATGTAAGGAAGATATCAGCAAGGGTGGGTTGGGGGGGGGGGGCACCCTCCTTTTTTTTACTTGAAATTTCTAGGTAACAGCCAAATAATTGCTTAATACCAAAAAACAAAGCAGGATTTTGTGTTATGGTGAATCTTAAACTATCCAGATTTCACCATCTATCTATCTATATATTACTTAAATTGTCCTGTCTGTACCTTGTTTGTCCCAAAACTTCTGCAGAAATGGGCCATGTCAGTGGGCCAGTTTTGCTATCAATGTCAGTCATATGCTTGAACTTACAGAATGCACACAAATTTGGCCCTTCAACTTGAACACAAATGAATTTCTGGCGGCATGATCACATGGCAGGTCTATTGTGCAAGATCATACAGCTCGCCATTGCTACCCTTTACCTTGGCGAATTACCACAAAGATGTATATTGATTGGTTCCATATCAACCACCAGATGTTGCTACCTTACGGGTCTGGGAAGTTCGCTACCTTACAGGTCTGGCCACACAATACGCAGCAATATTCCCTTCCTCTGCAAAGGGCCCCAGTTTCTAGTTACAGCCTTAATTTTTGCACTATGGAACTTCCCGCTCTGTGCCCCCTATTCTCAATTCCTGTGTCCACCCATGTTCAGGTACATTTACCTCTACTACTGTCCTTCTTGCTGTAATGGACCTGGTAGAGTTTGATATTTCCACCAACTGGCTCCTCCCATTGGACTGTTATGTTCCTAGACGTGAACTGGACCACCTTTAGATTCCTCGGTGCAGGGGGAGCTGCATGTAATTAAGGAAAAGATAAGATTATTTAGCAAAATTTTGTTATACTCAACACATTGGAGATTTATAGGTTTGTATCAATGAGCTGAATTTTTATATCCAATACATTTAACTGTAAGCTCTAACATAAGCATGGCTTTTTATGAATGGCAATATTCAAATGTCAAGTTTGGGTACACATCCAAATATCACCACCATTGTAACTTATGTCAAGTTTGCAGTTTCTTTGATGTTAAAATAAAATTTCATCAAGTAAATAATTTCTGTATAAATGATGAGTCCTAGCCATTGAGGAATTTGCATCACAGCCACTCCAGAGGTGAAAGGCAGATTCTTATATACAGGCTCATATATCAGACAAATGTACCCACCTGTCTTCAGGGTCCTGGCCTGTCTGACTGAACTTGGGGCTCCAGTACCAGCAATATTTCTACTGGATACAGTGAACACATACTCTGTATCTGCTTCTAGACCCATCACCTCCACGCTGGTCAGAGACCCTAAGATGTCATCTCGATAAACCATGTAGTGGGTGTTCAACCTGAAGAAATGTGAAGAAACAATCTGCTGTTGTCTTGTATGATAATGATTTATTAGTGAAATGGATTTCAATTTCTAAGAAAAGTCTTCTTCTTCTTCTTCAGCATTTGACTCAGAAATGCCTGAAATTAGATCATCTAACTCTGATATATTCATATACCATTCTGCTGCATAATTTAACAGTAAATCTCTTCTGCTGGATGATTCTTTTTTATGCATAAATTTGGTTTAATAAAAATATGTATCAATAAATGTATGACAAATATTCAATTAAATTATGTAAATAATCACTTGATGATGCAAACATGGCCTTACATGACATCTCCTAAAATACTGCATTTTCTTCAGAAAGTGAAAATGAACTGTATAGTAATATCTTTCAATGTATCACTGAAAACTTTAAACATATCTTCATTAACTTTTCCAAATGTTATATATAACAGATCAAACTGATGGATGTCTAATGAACTGCAAATCCTTTTTTAAACTTGATTTTTATATTACCAGCATATTACCTATGTTTATTGAATATATCAAGAGCAAGCTGTATGATACACCTTAAGCATTTCCTCCTCTCCACTGGCTTAATGAGGCATATATCCAGTACATTATTACTAAACTTACTGGGTTTTATATCGTACAACATAGTAATCTACATCTGTGTATGGGTCTTGATCTGTGGGGGTCCATGTAAGATTGATTGATGACTTAGACATGGGGAAGGCAAGGTCCAACACTGGAGGCCTTGGCACATCTGCAATAAGGACATTAAAATATAAAGTTATAATAATAAAAAAGTTACAATAATGTATGCCTATAAAATTAAATAAATTCTTGATTTTTCAGTATTTATAAATATTTAGGCAAACTTTATATGATTTGGGATAAATTGCCAAAATGTAAAATGTAGTGTTCATGATGTGATATAAATTATACAATGAATACTGAATAAAGATCAAATCTACACATTAACTGTTTCTTATTCAGGTACATTACTACACTATTTTCAGGGTATGTGCGAATTAAAGTATCAAGACATAAAATATGATAATCAAATCAGCTTGATCTTATAGTAAAATAGTTCATTAACTGATAAACTAACCACACACTGATGGAATATACACTAACTATATTATGCCATATATATCATGTAGAATTTTGACAAGCTAGCATTAACTTAAAATCACTGACAGATCAATGTTTTAACATGCTTTAAAATAAAACAAATTATTTTATTAATATTCATATAGTATGAATAGAACAAGCTTTAAGAAAATCAAATATCAAAACCTAAGTGTATCTTACCTATAATATGGACTTCAACTGTCTTTTCATCCCTTCCCACATCATTCACTGCCCGGCAATGGTAGGTCCCAGCATCCATCATATTTGTAAATAATACCTGTAACCTGTTAGGTGTCAGAAGCTTGACTCTCCCATTTGGAGTGGATTCTAATAGTTGACCTTTAAAATACCAGGCAAGGTCAGGTGCAGGCACTCCCTCTGCCTCACAGGTCAAAGTCAGATAGTGACCTTTTGGCACAATCAAATTTCCTGTGATGTTCAACACAACAGGTTTTACTAAAAAGTAAAAAAAGGGTCTGATAAAGAAGGAAAGATATAAATATTAACATTATAAAATATATTCTACAATTTATAACTTAAACAGTATAAAAGTGAATGCATTCATTCTGATGAATAAGGAAAACATATGACAACTGTTTACCTATAACTAGTATCTATAAAGCGACCAAAACTGTGAGAAAATCTTAAAAATTTAAACAAAAAAGCAAAGCGAGCATATGCTTGCAGATATATTCTACAATGCAGATATAAATCTATAGCAGAAAGATTGCTATTTGGCTAAAAAATGTAAAATATGCTCTAACTAAAGCAAAGCAATTTTTTATGCCTGTAAATCTTATCACACAGCATGAAACATTTCCTAATGCAGAAGAACACTTATTTTCTTACGTAAGTCTGCACTAAATATTGACAATTTTTCATATGTAAGAAAATGACATTAAATGAATAGGCTTTTATCCTCACCAAGCACTTGTAAGAACCAAGAGGCCTGAGCACTGCCAAGGAAATTATAAGCAATGCAAGTATATTCTCCATTGAAACTTGGCTGGACTGCAGTCAAGGACAGAATCACAACAGAGCCCTGTGTATATAACTTTGCCCCTTCTGGAAGAGTGGTGCCATTATGTCTCCATACTACTGACGGAGCCGGCTTTCCTGACACCTGACATGTCAGTATCATGTCATCATTCTCTGTGACAGTGCGGTTAGATGGCACTGTCAGGATACGTGGTGAAGCTGTGGAAAGTTCACAAGAAACACTTATTAGACTGTATGAATGTATCATACTTTTCCACTGTTACATCAAATAATAATAACATGTCTGTGTAAAGCCAACACCCTGTCTACTGTTGTTCACTGTACGATGTGTCCAGACATCCTTTTCCAAGTCCTAGACCATATGGGATGGCGGGGTAATACGCAAGGTCGAGTCAGCTGTATGGGGTGTCACAGGTACTACAGGGGACAGGTGTGCGATTATTGAGCTGTAGAGCCAGACAACAAAGGAAGACAACAGGTTCATGTACTAACGGAAGGACTTTAAATTATACACATTTATGTTGATGAATAAGCATGTATGCTAAATATGCCTTTGATACCATCCCTGAGAAGCCTGCAATAACTAATTTAGCAACTGGCTGTCAGCTATAACCAAACCATCACTTGTTAGTGAATGTTGATATGGAAATTAACTCATCAAATCCTTTAAGCCTGGATCCCCCATCCCTTCCTCCACCTTAGTTAAGAGGAAACTTAACTGAAGTAGCTGATAAACTTCACAAATGCAGACAAACAGATTAACTACATCAATATATGTCTTTTGTTCTATTGTTTCTTCATTAACTTAAAGCAGAAGCTTACTTGCAACTATGGCATCAGATTACTGTAAGCTTATTTACCTCATGTCAGACAATGCCGTCTGAATGATACCTCATTTGCAGTGTCCTTTTGCCCTCATTTATTTAATTGCACCTTAAATGTGTTGTAAACTTAGTGACTGATTAACCAGCAAGCTGCGGAAAATCTGGGGCGCAAGTCTGAGGAAATTGATTCTACATATTTACAGGTAGTGACAGCATCATAGCCACCTCTACAGAACTAGTGTAACATACCTAGAACTGTCAGCCTTCCCTCTGTCTGTCTGGAGCCTGCCTTATTCTGGCCCATACATCGGTACAACCCTTCATCAGATGACTGTACACTCGTAATCAACAAGCCTTCACTGCCGATGCTCAGTCGGTTGTTAGCTGTGATCACCTGTCCATCTGGAATATGAAAATCATAAAATATTCTTCCTTTTAATGCGTTTCTATGACTTTTGGTTTTAAATATTTATAGTAAGCATCATAAATTTGGGATTAAATTTATATATATATATATATTGTTCTTAAATAAGCAATTAATGCAATACATATACACTTTATAACATTATTCAAATATTCCGTAAGAGCTCATCTGTATTTCTCATTGGTACACCAGGTGACTTAGTACGGTCCATTTAAATTTGGAAAAAAATATCAAAATATTATATGAAAGGCCTGAAGACCCATGTACCTTATGACCAAGGCAGTAAATGCAGGAGAATAATACAGGAAAGGTTGTCACTGGATATCAAGACCAGAGTTTCCTTTATGACAATTTGTAGCTGTCATATTTCAAATATTACCAAACATTTACACAGAATGTCAATTTACAATTTGCAGACTTGTGAATATTTGAAGGTATTGGTAATACATAATAAGTGTTTACCTTTGTACCAGGTGATTACTGGAGGTGGGGCAGCGTAAATTTTACAGGAGAGCTGTACAGTGCTGTTCTCATGAGCTGTCACATCCTTCAGTCCAGTCAACACCTCAGGAGGAACTGTTAGTGAAACAATTCTGTTTATCTTATCATTCTACAGAATAGTTACGTTAAATCTGGAAGATTGTTCAATCATATTGCACATTATTTAATAGTAAAATATGAGACACATGTTATAAAGGTTATGGCTACATACACTTTCTAGTATGAGATATATGTAGCACTGATTAATTTTTTGTCTAAATGAGATTTGGCTTTAATATTTGCATTTGATTCCGTTTCAATTAATTTCAGTATGTGTGTGGCCAAACTATATCATGACAATTATCAATCTTAATATTTTCTTTTATTATTTCACAGGTTTAAAAAGACATCTTGAACAACATCACTTGATATGATTTGTTATACTAGTTTAAGAGGTGCAACATGCTGGATGTGCATTTAATTTTTATAATAAAGGTATGAACAATGATTACCAATGATCCTGACCAGCACTGCTGAGCTTTCTGTGGATCCATATGAATTAGACACAACACATTTGTATAACCCTTCATCAGCCTTATTAACTGGGGCAATCACTAGCTCCTGACCACCATCCCTGAAAATATATGAATAATTATTATAAAAAATAATAATAATAATAATAGATAGTATTTACATAGAGCCAATTCTCCAATAGTTGGACTCACAGCTTAAAATTTCATGGAAACCTACACCCTGTGCCTTTCCCTTAGTCCACTTTCTTCCTCACCTTCTCTGAAATGTTTATCCATGGTCACTGACTTCAGAAAAACAAAGGATTCTTTCCATGGGCATGATGTACCTTCATATTTTAATCATTTCCTATAAGCCAGGACACATTTAATTCAACACAAATAAATATGATCCCCTGCACTTGACAATACCTTGAATTACAGGTTTCATTGGTAAAAAACATTCACTAAGTTCAGAATTAAGCTACCATTATCTTCAATGGCTCAAATTAACAACAAACTAGCTGCATTTAGGACAACACAAGGGGTATGCTTTCATTTTGCATTGTAAAATTGTCTGTTATTTTTGACTAACCAATAAGGGTGTCATTTGTTGTGTTGATACTACTGGCTTTCTGCATTGTTAGACTTATTCTTATTTTCACACAGGGGCACTGCATTTCACTTGGCTGAGGGTGTGGAGGAGCCCAAATTAGTGAATGGAATTACAGCATCAGCTTTAGGTAAGCCTGGCTCTGCAGGACTGGACCAAGATGTGGATGACAGCACAAAAGGCAATGGAACTAGTCTTCAAGGATTAGTGATAAATCTTGCAAACTCATTCCTCCAGAGTAGATATTCCTTATAATATTACTTCCATGGGGACAGAGATACCTCTGTGAAATACAGCATGCATTGTGGGGCATGAGATTCTATGAACTGTCCTAAGACAATGGAACACATCCTGTTATCTGACAAACATTAATTTACAGCTTTTGTGTCTCACCTATAATAAACTCTCTCATCTTGCTGAACTTGATCACTGTCTCTGTACCACACAATATTTGGTTCTGGGTTGCCTTGAACTTTGCAGGTCAAGGTCAGAACCTCAGCTTTCTTGAGCTCCTTGTTCAGTGGTGGTTCAGTGATCTCAGGGCTGCCTGTAAAAGTTATATAATCAAAGAATGTTATAGATAAACAATACTGAACAATTAAATTTAGTGTTCATTTAATTCTCAATCCTCTAGTGAATCCTTGTAGAGATTTGAAGGCTAAAGTCCTCTTATACTCTGATTTATCTGATGGAAGGAGGGAAAGACCACTTTGGATCACAGAAAGTTGTTTATAAAAGTGGCATCACTTGCAGGTTATATTGACATGTCAGTCATGCGATGAGTATGTCTGCAAAATTTGGTGAAGAAAGCAGCAGGGATTTTAGAAATATTCAGTAAAGGAAGGCAGCAGGACAGTCATGCTGATGGATGGACCAACATGGACTATTTTAGTAGTCCTCCTTACTATAGTGGGGGACTATATATAAACTAAACTGTAGAAAGTATTATTGAACTATAACATGGTATACTGTCATAATGGTAACTTTTTCAGAGACATGTGCCATTAGCAGCTGCTTACTCACCAAAAACACGCAACTGGGCAGTTCTCGAAGTTCTGGTCATTGGCACTGAGTGCGGGTTAATGGCGACGCAAAAATATCTCCCATCATCAGAAAAGCGGGCTTTGCTGAAGTATAAATCACCCCCATTTTTTATAGAGATTTCAAATTCTCCTGAACGCTCAGAAAAGGAATTCCCATCCTTGTACCAAATGACATTGGCCTCAGGTCGACTTTCAGGAGGTGAACAGGTCAAGGTCACAGGAAGGCCTGCAGTTGCATTGGTGTCTGTTGGTTCCATTTTGAAAATTGTGTTTAAATCTGGAAACAGAAATTTATGTATTTAACATAAATTAGAGTGGTGATTCTTCAGTAAAGAATAACTTTCAACAAAGTTGAAATTTTTTATATTACCTTAAACAAATGACCCTGTTAATCTTTCTCTGTATTATAAAAATTCAACTTCTGTGTTTCACTCCCTCTGTTTAAACAATATATTATTTTTTTTATAAATTACAGGTCCATAACCTCTTTGATGGCAGTGTTGACTGGATGAGATTGAAAGTAAACATATGGTCAGAACAACATGTTATTGTGTTCAGCCTTTGGAATTTTTATATATAATTATATTAAATTATATATATTTTTATATGTAATTGTTGTAATAAACTAGAAGTTATAACCTGTGATTGAGAAATGATGGCTAATCTCTGAAGTTCTAATTGGTTTATACCAATTTGCCTTTAAGCTCTCATCAGCTGCATATTGATGACCTTCACCCCCACTGCCAAACACACTTACCACTACCATAAATTTCAAAGATGCTACTTCTTCTAAATTTACCTAACAGAATACGCACCCAAATTTTGCTAAAATCACCCCGAGCTCCTACCTTTATATGACAGAATTCATCCAAAAATTTTAGATTACCATGTTTCCTGTCGCCCAGAACATGACTGGAAAGCGTCAATGCCTGCCCGGCAGTATTCTAAAAGCCGTGAAAAAATGCATGCGTGTACATATATATCTTGCCATATTTTACCTGTATTACTATTCATGACCCCTATAGGATATATCTGACATCTGTGCCAAGCTAGAAGACATCAGGGGACCGGGATGAATATTTTATAGGAGGTACTCTTTCACAAAATGCTCTATTTAGTTAATGCTATTGAGTATAATTTGCTACCGAAGTAGTCAATGAATGTGTGCTAAGCTTGAAGACATCCAGTGGGGCCAAAATGAATATTTAATTGGGTATATTCTTTCACAATGTGCCGTTATTTGTTAATGTTATTGAATCAAATTTGCTACTGAAAGTAGTGAATGTATGTGTGCCAAGCTTGAAGACATCCAGTGGGGCCCAAATGAATATTTTATTGGTGATACTCTTTCACAATGTGACATTTTTAGTTAATGCTTTTGAATAAAATTTGCTATTGAAAGTAGTGAAGGTAGCTGCTAGAGTAGTGCCACCTTGTGTCTGTTTAAAAGACTAACACTGATGTGCCTACCAAAAATTATATGACACGCAAAGCAGTTTGTGATTGGATATTGATGATAAGATATTCAAATATGTTCTTCCACAGGAAACACTGTAAAGGTAGTTCCAAAATTAATTTAAGCCTTTTTTATAGAAATAAGAATGATATTTGTAAGAAAATACTGTAAATTTCAGAGAACAAATTTCTGTAAAGGCCCCATTATCACTCACTCTTGGTCATTTTTCCTGTCGCTCCAGATCAGATTCACAGTGTTGCCCTATATATAAGATGCATGTGGGGTTCATACAAAATTCCCAAATTTGTTAATGACATTATCCTAATAGAATATGCGTATTCTATTGAGATTTTTACAGTAGTCTGCATAATCACCCTTATATCTAGTGTTCTTTGCCCTTTCATACAGCAGTTCAATTAGTGCTGGTATTTTGAACCACACAGTGTGTGTAACTTACATGCTGTGGTAAGATTCATGGTGTTACTGGTGATGTTCCCTAAGGAGTTCGTCCCAGTGCACCAGTATTGGCCTTCATCTTGGATGGATAACTTCCGGATGTAGAGTGACCCGTTACTGAACACTACATTCTGACTAGAGCTGACGATGACATCTCTGTTACGATACCATCGTATGACTGGTGTTGGGTCACCGTAGATTGCACAATGGGTCATCAGGGGAAGATCTTCGGCTGATATCCGACTCTCAGGTAAGGGATCTGCCAGGTATGGCTTATGCTGAGTACCTGCAAGTTCATGTGTTTATGTTATCATCCCAGAATATCACATGTGAAAAGCATTAGTGCAGAAATTTAAGGACACCAAGGTTAAATTTCAATGTGAACAATCTAATATAAATTAGTATCAACCATTATGGTACAAGATATAAATCGAGCATTTTTACATTTCATTGAATCTTAAAAAACAATCCAATTTGATCAATTGACAACAATTTCCTGGAACTCTCATCTCTGAGCCACAAGGCATAAATATAATGATTAAGAATATCATAACTATGTAATAACATTTTAATTACCTATACCAACATGTAAAAATGTAACAAGTTATCTACAGGGTTGAATAGCAGGTTCAAGTATCTGGTAATTAAGGCACACAATTTGTGATTGCTTACATTTGTGCTATGCCAGTATATCAGAAAAAGTGGTTTTGTGTAAATGATTCATATCTGTGTATGTACATTTGTAGTGTGTTAATATGTGTGTCAAGTAAGTTGCTACATTCACCTCTCACAACCAGTGTGGCATCCCTACTGCGAATGGTCTCCTGGGTCATGTAATTATAAGCGACACATCTAAAGCTACCCGTATAGTTCTTAAAAGCTGTCAGCTGCAGCGTCATAGACTGCTGAGTGGCACTTCCAGCTTGGACAGGACCGTAAGTAGCCACGTTCTGCATCCCGGCCTCGAACCTGGCTCCATTTAACTCCCACCATGTGGCAGCACTCGGTGCACTCAATCCAGTGACACAATCAAGAGACACAGGATCGTGGTAGTCTGAAGTAACACTGGACGGATGTATGAAGAATGGTTGGATATCTAAAAAGGTAACAAAAATATATAAATATTTCATTAAAGTGAAAATACTTGTCTATGAACATACACTTACCACAAATACAAGGTTTCTGAGTGCTAAATATGCTTTATGTGATTTTTAAAATAATTTTTTGTGGAAATGTGCACAATGTTTGAAAATCTGCTGTTCTATCATATGAGAAAACCAATAAACATTATTTGATTTTAAACATGTACATGCTTAATCAGTATCTGAATATTCCATACTGGTGACAAAGAAGTGAAAGTTGTGACTTATATTTACAATGAATTATAAGTGTGTTTTCAAGCGGAAACTATTGTAACAAATCATGTTACTCTAACAAGTTACACAATATTACCCACAACATTTCTATGATTATAAATAATACAGCTGTAACTGCTACTAGTAATACTTCTTTACTTACAACAATAGTGCAATAATTGTTTCTTGTAAAAGCATCTGTAGTTGTTGTAGTGACAGTTATATAATAGTGATAATACTACTCATAAGTGCTGGCACTTTAAGCTTAAAATCTGCTATTAGTATTGTTTCATTCATCCATTCTGACAAGTATCAGTATGATTTGGTGCAAAAATTACAAGATCTCAAAACATTAAGTATACAGCATAAAGTGTATCTTTCCATTGATATATTATATAGTATACATCAAGGCTGAGCCATGTTAAACAAATACAAATATCAGAGATTATCAGACACTGACATGCTTGCACAACCGAGGCATTCCTGCTGCTAACAGCTTCAGTGTCTGACACAGCCTCGGGCCAGACCCTACAGCTGTATGATCCCAGTCCATCCTGCTGTACGCGTGGGATGAACAGTGAATGGTTGAGGAACTGGGATGCGCTTGGTAAGGCCTCAGTTACTTGGGTACCGTTAATGTACCAGCGGTAGGCCAGGGGGCGCTGGCTGGGGTAGTCCTGGGCAGCACAGTGCAGAATCACATCATCCCCCAGAAGCACAGCCTGAGGCTGAGGGTGCTGCAGGAATTCTGAAATTAACATAAAGTATATTAAAAACAAGTGACCCGTGGGTCATGACGCTCAGCTGACTGGGAAAAGATTTGCCAAAGGAAATTTTATCATCTGAATGGTAGTATATACCTATTCAACTGAAGCATCAAACAGATTAACTAACAGGCCAAGATTGTGACTGTATTTATATATCTCAAAAACAGAGAAAAATGCATAAACTTTAAAAATAAATACAGGTGGTTCCACCAGTCTGCAGAAACTAATAAAAACACTCAATGGTCAATATCCATGCAAAGAATCATGGTGATCTCTGCATTAGTTGTTCAGATACTTCAGCTTTAATTTGTATCAAATTTTCCATTATTTTGTGGGATACATTGGAGTCCTATAGCTTGAAGGATATGGGAAACAGAGACCTAATTTCAGGTTTCCACAGACACTTTCCAGGGGCCTCCTTGCATGACAAGAATGAAGATTCTAGGTCCTGTTGTTACAATTTGTGCCAGGTTAACAGATGACAGCATTCTCAAAGGTCTCAAAAATAGAGAAAAAAAAATCATAAAAAAACCCGAACAAATACAGGTGGTGCCACCAGTCTGCAGAAACTGATGAAACACTCCATGATCATTATCCATACAAACAATTATGGTGATCTCTGCATTAGTTGTTCAGATACTTCAGCTTCTGTATCAATTTTTCCATAATTCTGAGCTGTACTTTGGAGTGCCATAGCTCAAAGGATATGGGTAACAGACACCAAATTTCAGGTTTCCATGGAAACTTTTCATTGGCCTCCCTGTGTATCAAGAATGAAGATTCCAGGTCCAGTTGTTACAATTTGTACCCAGATAACTACATCCTTGAAGGTCTCAAAAATAGACCAAAAAAATTGTAAAAATTTGAAAAAATACAGGTGGCACCACCATCTGCAGGAACTGATGGAACACCTCTTGATCAATATGTATGCCAAAAATCATGACCATCAGTGTTGTAGTTATTGAGATGTTGCAGTTTGTTTTTATCAAATTTTTTCATTTTTCTGGGGGGTAATTGGGAGCCCCACAGCTCAATGGATATGGGTAACAGAGACCATATTTCAGGTTTCCATGGAGACTTTTCATAGGTCTCTAACTGTGTGAGGAATGAAGATTCTAGGTCCAGTCTTTACAATTTGTGCCCTGTTGACAGATGTTCACAGTTTTAAAGGTCTCAAAAATAGAGAAAACAATTCGTAAACAAGGGACCTATGGGTCACTGTGCTCAGCTGAAGTTGACCTTGAAGGTAAAAATCTAAAATAATATCAAATGGAGATCAAGTGTAAGAGGAAGAGGTAATAAAGGCCATTGTTGGTTTATATGATTGGTTTGTATTGATGAGCAAGAAATTGTTGCAAATAATATTTTGTGACCTGACCATGTGTTTCCTAATGTTGAAACTGAAGCATGTGAGCAGTTTGTGAACAAATGATCTGTACTATTACCATGATCATCAGTTGGCTTTTTGATTAACTGTTGACATTTCAGTAGTTTACAAATTTGTTTAATTAAATCTATTTTTTTTATAATATATATTATTAAATATATATGTATTTTTTTATGAAATGTATACAGATGAAATATAACTAATTAACAACATAAAACAGGGCAAACAAAGCCTGATCTCAAATTCTGCTGTGGCAGGAAAATAATGAACAAATGTTTGTATTAAATCCTAATTTTTTTTATCACATCAATTTTTTTTAAATTTAAGTTTATATTTCTATACATTTCCAATAAAACAGATACATCTGAATATAAAAGTTGATTCATAATTCTCAATTGCATCATCATAAATCTCAATCTTGTCATATAACACCACACCGTGCATACAAATGTTTATTTATTTTTTCCCACAAAAATATATCTTTTAAATCTGCAAAACAATAAATATCTAAAAATAATACTTGATTTAGATTTCACAATTTTCAATTGTGTCTTTATTTATCCATAATGTGCTTCATATTTTATAAATTTAAGCATACTGATGGGTTCAATTAAATCTGTTAAAATCATTTAAAAGAAAATTTATTTCTTTAAAAATGCTACATTAACACAACATGGCATCTTCTGGATTACACTTGAATTACTTTTTTAAGGAAAGTTTTTGTATATTGGAGTGGAAACAGCGTTACAATTAAGGAAATACAGTGAAAACAATAAAAATTACTGCATTACACTAAGTGGGTTGGGTTTGCCGGGGATTTGGGTGGTTATATTAGAATAACTGTACACCTGTCACAGCAGGGGTCTCCCCCAGTGACTGTAACAAATCAGAAACCTTGGCATAGCCCGACTTCCAGTGACCTGGAGTGAGACCCTGCATCTGTAATCTGTTATCAAAGCAAATGACTACAGTAGAGCCTCAAGAAAAAATATCAATAACTAGCTTAATTTTCAAGCTTTTATTTTCAAATTTCAGATTTAAACAAATTAAATATTTATGTTTACATGCTGTGAACATTAAATCAATGGTACATACAGGAGAAAACGTGCCATGGTCAAAGTTGGGCTAAATTTAAGGTACTGATTTTATTTTTATGCTAATAACTTAAAAAATTTACAAAATTCAGATCTAATTATTTGGTAAACAATTAAATCTTAATTAAACATAGTTATATACTTGGGAAAATAGACTCTAGTTTCATAATTTTTCATGTTAAGTGAGTAAATATTTTCCCTGATTTTTTACAAAGTCTATTATGTTCGGACCCATAACTTAAAGAATTTATACTTAACAGACTTAATTTCTGGCATGTACATAGGAACTATATAGAAGGATATCTATGGTAAATATGAGGAAAAACAGATGAGTGGTTTTGATATCAGGCAGTCCTGAAGAGTGAAAATAGGTTTTTAATAAAAATTTGAGGTTTTTCCTAAATTTCTCAAAGGAACGAAGTTGCAAAGACCCAGTTTTCGGCTTGGTAGGAGATCTTGGGAACATCTAACATTATGCTGAATTTTGGATTCCTAAGTCTTACGGTTTCAAAACGTGCCACATCTACGGACGGACGGACAGACGGACTACGGACAATGGACCACGACTATAGCTCAGATGACTTATAGTCAGCTGAGCTAAAAATTGAAAAATACAGGTGGTGCCACCAGTCTGCAGACACTGATGAAACATCTCATGATCAATATGTGTTAAAAAAATAATGACCATCAGTGATGTAGTTAATGAGATATTGAAGTTTTTGTATGAAATTTTTGACTATTCTTGGGGGGGGGGTCACTCTGGGGCCCCATAGCTCGAAGGATATTGGTAACAGAGACCTAATTTCTGGTTTCCAAGGAGATTTTTCATGGACCTCTCAGAATATAAGGTTACAAGATTCTAGGTCCAGCGGTTACGATTTGTGCCAGGTTAACGGACAGACTGACGGACAGACGGACGGACAACAGACAAAGAGTGATTGCTATAGCTCAGATGACTTACAGTCAGCTGAGCTAAAAATGAAAATTAAAAAAAATGAATATTCATGTAACTGTCTAATATTTACATAAAATGCATCCTTGAAATATCATGGTCAAGGAACCACTTCAAAACTAATGAAATTCAGTGAAAATAACTAAAGGATTTCAAGATAAGTATGCATTCTTAAAATTTTATAATAACTTCAGTGAAAATCTCTCTCTTTAAAGGTATAAACTAGATGTGTCGGAACGACACGAATGCCCCCGCCTGGGGCAAATTAGAAACATTTGATAAATTTTGTAAAATTTTTTTAAGTTCGGGAGGTGTCGTATGGTCAAAAGTAGGTCAACAAGGGCAAAATGCAAACTTGATCTGTAACGGGTCATTATCAAGCGACACACCAAAAATCAGGCCAGTATCTGCAGGCATTGTGAAAAAAAGTCCATACATGTGCATTTTTCATAAAAATTTCTGTCTTTCATGAAATTTTCTATGTTCAGGATCTCTGTCATATGGTCAAAAATAGGTCAACTGGGATGAAACGCGAACTCGATCTGTAACTAGTCATTATCTGCCCACACACCAAAAATCAGGCCAATATCTGCAGGCATTGCAAAAAAAAAAGTCTGTACATGTGTATTTTTCATGAAAATTTCTATTTTTCATGAAATTTTCTAAGTTTAGGAGCCGTAAAACGGTCAAATATAGGTCAACCGGGACAAAACGTGAACTCCATCTGTAACTGGTCATTATCTGCCCACACACCAAAAATCAGGCCAATATCTGCAGGCATTGTGAAAAAAAATCCGTACATGTGTATTTGTCATGAACATTTATATTTTTCATGAAATTTTCTATGTTCAAGAGCCGTAAAACGGTTAAAAGTAGGTCAACCGAGACAAAATGCCAACTCCATCTGTAACTGGTCAATATCTGCCCACACACCAAAAATCAGGCCAATATCTGCAGGCATTGCGAAAAAAGTCCGTACATGTGTGTTTGTCATGAAAATTTCTATTTTGCATGAAATTTTCTATGTTCAAGAGCCGTAAAACGGTCAAAAGTAGGTCAATAGAGATGAAACGCCAACTCGATCTGTAACTGGTCAATATCTGCCCACACACCAAAAATCAGGCCAATATCTGCAGGCATTGCGAAAAAAAGTCTGTACATGTGTATTTGCCATGAAAATTTCTATTTTTCATGAAATTTTCTAAGTTAAGGAGCCGTAAAACAGTCAAAAGTAGGTCAATCGAGACGAAACGCGAACTCGATCTGTAACTGGTCATTATCTGCCTACACACCAAAAATCAGGCCAATATCTGCAGGCATTACGAAAAAAGGTCTGTACATGTGTGTTTGTCATGAAAATTTCTATATTTTTCATGAAATTTTCTAAGTTTAGGAGCTGTAAAACGGTCAAAAGTAGGTCAACCGGGATGAAACGCGAACTCAATCTGTAACTGGTCATTATCTGCCCACACACCAAAAATCAGGCCAATATCTGCAGGCATTGCGAAAAAAGTCTTTACAACTGTTTGATTTCGGAATGACGGAATGACGGACATGGGTAAAACTATATGCCCCGGCCACTTTGTGGCGGGGGCATAAAAAGCAGGTATATATCTACTCTCTTTTTGCAGTTGTAATACCAGCTCAAAATTTAAAACGTGACACCAACTCTCTTTGGTCTGTCTACACCATTTCTGGCACAGAGCCAAGAATCAGACCAATGAGAATGGGTGTTTCTGGTCATTTATATTTTACCATGATTGTTGTACCACAAATAAATTAAAAATTCTTTCTTTTTTTCATAAGTTTGCAAAAACCACAACTCTAACGTCATTAACATGTTTAATCACAAGTTACTGCAGTAACAGAAACAAAGATGTGCTTGTGAACAACTGGCTGGGTAAACAACAATCAGTGAATAACGCTACATTCAGCTGAATTATGCCAGCTCTGATACAGATGAGTCATGGATAATCATTATTAATTGGGCCTGCTCTGTTTTTTTCCTGATAAATGTAAGGTATTCATGGTTATACATTAATTATTAAGACAGCCTCATTATCCGCATAATGGACATTATATCATCCTATTTTCTGAATGTTTGTAACTCCTACACCTGTGTAAATTTTCTGTTGCATTTATATACAATCACACTCAATTTTCTGTACCAATGTCAATTCTGTTATACAATACAACTGTTAAATACTATGACCTTTGAGCTAAATCTGATTAATTTTTTTCAATCACACTCAATTTTCTGTACCAATGTCAATTCTGTAATACAATACAACTGTTTAATACTATGACCTTTGAGCTAAATCTGATTAATTTTTTTGCACTGGTGCACCAGACATAAAATGTATTTGAAAATATACGAGTATATTGTGGCACTCAAAACTAAAATATTTATTTTATTATGACAATTATCACATGATATTACCTTTTCAAGATTACAAGGGCATTTTCAATTCTTTCACAATATTTTGAAATGAGATATATATATATACGTTAATTTTAATTACAGAGAACATGACAACCATAAAGCACAGTCAAGAAAAGCACATAATTAAGGAATGTAAGAAGCTATGACTTAAGACAATGTGTATTCCCTTTTTCAAAGGTAATAAACATGAATATTGGCATGTAGCTCTGAAATAAAGACACATTGTGAAGGCTGAGAAAGCACCTGAGGGCTGATGGTTATTTAATGAATCAGGTAACTGCATTATAACAACATTAACTCTCCAGACAGTTCTCACAGCAAGCCCCCTTGAATCTTATAAATAATGAATGATCCTGGTGAATATGAAGGGAGTACAGAATCTCTCCTTGCTCCATGAAGCATGGCCTAGATGTGGGAATATGTGGGCAGGTGCCCTCCTGGGAACTCACTGTTACTGGCTTTGTTAAATGTATTACCAATACACACCTGTTCAGTTAAAATTCCAGAAACACCACTAAATGAATCTCAATGCTATAAAGAATAAGTGAAAAAATACCAACACACTTTATTTGGGCACTACAATTTTAAATATATACATTTCTGAGGAAGTTATGGAATCTTCTTCAGATTTAAATGAATGTTCAATCTTGGCTTAGGGTTTGCTTAAGCTTCCCAAAATTTAATCAAAATCTGTTTAAAACTTATTCACTAAAATTCCAAACAAAGCAACAAATCAAGGAAACAAAAGAAAAACAGTATATACCACCTGGCAGAGGTGTAATAAACTGTTACAGTATAATAATCCTAAATTTTTTCCGAAAACAAAATTATTTGTCTTTAGAATTGATTATTTCATTCATCCTAGAGGCAAAGAAATGTAAACTTAATTATCTTTCTATATTCAGTGAATATTGAACACAATGAATGGTCCAACATTGTTAAATTTATTGTCCAAAATAAAGAAGAAGTTACAATTTAGGATGATATTTATTATATTTATAAACGATATCTTGTAAAACATTTTGATACAATCCTGTCATGTTCATATAGCATTTGGCTGAATATTGGAGTTTCAAATTATTTTTATGACAGCTATGAGGAATTCTGAATTTTTTTAAAGCAACTGACAAACATTGTATTGCTTCTTCTTGATTATTATTGGAATTCCATATAATAATTACATAAAACACATCTCAAGCAATCACTTTCATGCCAAAATTCACATTAATCAGTCAAGCAACAAACACAAGCCTATATTGAACATCACATGACATTAAATACTCACCAATCACAGCATGGCAGGGGTTAAACAGCAGCACTGATATGTACAAGAGGGATAACCCCATCATGAAGCCCTACATATTTATCCAGACACCCCACTCTACAACACAGAAATAACAAAACATAAAACAGTGATAAAACTTACACCTCTGGCAGGTGTTAGTCTAAAACACTGACTGTGTGAACATTAAACATGGTAATCCAAACATCCACACATGAATACCAACAGTCTATACAACAATAACCTGATATTATTTCATCCTCATGTATCTGCATGTTGTTATAAACATATCTAAATATCTAAATTTCAGGTTTTGTGAGTTGTTTTTTCCCCATTATTCATTCATTAATAAAAATTAAAATTTAATGCATCATGTAGCATAGCTGATTAACTATCAAGGAGCCCATGGGTCACGTCGGTCGGCTAAATTTTGGAAAATTTTAACAAATGCAAAATATACTTATTTTTTTTATACATTTGCATTGAAAAGCTAAGAGGAAACAGTCCTGCTAACTGGTGATAATCAAATATGAAATATATATGAGGCAGATGCAGGATTTTTATGCGATATTAAAGATATGTTCTTGGCTCAGACAGCATCATGATTCATTTTTTAACAAGAGCACCACAAATGTTACATAATAAGCCTGTTGCATATTTTGTGACCTCTGACCTCATAAAATATATATGAATTTGCTGAGAATGTAATTCAGGTGCGAAACTGTATTGGTTAATAGTCATCATGAGTTATATGAAATTGGAAATCCATCAGATTTCTGGTGACTCCGGGTGGAGCCACCAAAGTGTGGTGACCTCCGACCTTATTAATTTTGCATGGATTTGGCTGGAAAAAGAACATAGGTTAGATATTATACTGTTTAATATTTCTATTGAGTTTTTTCAAAATCCATTATATTCCTTGTACTTTATTGTGGCAACACCACAAATTTCCCTGTACAAAGCAGCCTGGTGACCTCATACCTCATTAAATAAGTGTGAATTTTGCTGAGAATTTAATTGAGGTGAAAAACTCTATTGGTTAATATGTAAAATGAGCTTCATGAAAATCCATAAGCAGGGACCTATGATCCCAATAAATATGTGTGAATTTTGCTGGAAACTGAAACTTAGGTGAGATATTTTGCTGATTAACATTTCTGTTGAGTTTTATCAAAATCCTTCATATTCCTCGTTAGTTACACCACAAAGTAGCCTAGTGACCTCTGACTTTATTAAATATGTGTGGATTTTGCCAAAAATCTAACTTAGGCAAGCCAATCTATTGGTAGGTATTTATGGTGAGTTTCATGAAAATCTATCAAAGTGTGATAGTGTTGACGCACCAGCTTAGAGCGCCACCTGGTGTCAGGGTTTAAACTTATTTTTTTGTGTGTGCATACTTTACGGCATGCGTTGTAAGAACGCATAAAGCTGGCCGACATTGTGAATCAGCGGTAGAAGCTGGGTTGGACGAAATTGGGCCAGGAACCGATAATGAAGCCTTTACAGAGGTCAGGGCCAAGGCTAGATGTAAATAATTACTGTTGAGCCTTGGAGGTCAACCACCCTTTTTGTTTTTTATTTTTACTTTATTGTTTTATGAACTGGTACAGATTTGAGCATCTGTGACTGTAATTTGCATCAGACTCTCCGTTAATAAACTGATATTCTTAACAAATGGCTCCTTGTTCGATCCCGCATCCCTTACAAAAGCCCCGGTAAGTTATTGTGGTGACACTAAAAGTTAATGGACAGATGGACAGAAGGTATAACATAATACGTCCTGTCTTAGAGGGCATATAAAAAGAGTTTTGAGCAAATAAGGTTATGCTCTTTAACCCTGAATATATGATGGTTCAAGTTTTCTGTACATTATAGCCATGACGTAAAATATTCTAGTGCATAATTCAAGCTAGATATCCATGAATCTAAAAAAAATCCTTCTGGCACCATTAATCCATATGGTATTTTTTGCTTGTGCATCCTCCTAGGGCAGTGAGAAAGCATACAATTATACACCTTTCTATTGAAGGCATGTCAAGTGTAAATGTAAGCTCAAGATTAAGCCAACAAAAGTCAGTTATATAAGATCACACAATATTATTTTGGCAGCGTCTCAACATGTAGAGCATGATCTGGTATTAGATTAGTTTTACCACTGGACCCAACATACATGTACAATATTTACTTGGCTCCAGTATCAAGTTCTTGACCTTTAAGACATACAAGGAAGAATAATAACAGCAGGTTTGACATATATATTACAAACCTCAGTGCTCATGCAATGTAAAGGTAATATATACAATACAAATCTTCTGAGAGAGAGTGTAGGTCAGTCTCTATATATATATAAAACCCAGGTGTGTGAACTGTTCACTGCATGAGAAAAATACTGCCATTTTGAAGTTCTCTAAAAATTCAGGGCTGTGTAGGTCACATATTGTTCAATAAATCTGACAGACAATATCAGCAGATTGCTTATAAACTTTATTTCTTTGTTTTATAATAATGATATTTATACAAAAGAACATAATACATAATAAAAATTGTTAAGACAAGAGGTGCCCCACTTAAATTAGCTTATAGCATCTGGACATTCTATAACATAGATTGGGCTAATATCACACTGGTATGTCAGAGGTGTGACTTAATAGCTTTTTGTTTTTTGAAGAGATGGACTCATAAAAATAGTTACTCATACTCCATATTCCTTTAGAGGTTACAGTTTAAAATATTAATAGCACAATACTTATGTAATATATAATATTTATATCTCTTTACCAAATTACTAGGATTTCCACAGTATTGCATATGTTATTAAAATGAATATCAGTTTTGAGAGTAAAATATGTCCCACCTGATTCCTATGATGTCTGCTAGGTGTGTTCATCAAATAACCCACCTGTGCAATCACCTGATGTTCATAAAGGTAAGATCCAGGAAATTACACTTGACTCAGACAGTAAATTACACTGCTGATATGACATCCGCCTTCCCACTCTCTGAGTATACATAAATCAGCATTACTGGTAAGCACGTATCATGTATGATGGTTTTGTCTATAATACCAGAATATTAAGTTTGTGCACACAGCAGTTTCCTGAAAGAATGCAATCCACAAACTGATAGGCACCCAGTCTGATACCTGTTTGTGGTATAAAACCATGAGAACTTCTACATGGACGTGCATTAAAGGACGTCTAGCCCCCCAGACAACACAGGATGTAATTGAGACATGAAATGAGGTGGAACTGGAGTGGGATCCACCAATCATATATTTATGTGATGTATAGTCAGGCTTATGTCCTCCAGGTATAAAACAAGTGTTCATTGGCTGAATTTCATGATCAGATACAAATTTAAATCTATTTATGGTGTCAGGTACAGTACAGTTGGAGAACTGGTGTTTTTATAATAACTTACCCATTAAGGTTTCAACCCTATACATAACATATGTTACATATAATGTGTATTTTTGACTGATATTCAGACCAGTTTTATAACATACAGGTAATTCAAAATAGAGAGCATTTATAAATATGATTTCATTTAAAGAAAGTAAGTGCATAACTGAAGATTTTAAGGTGGTGTTTTTGTCAGAGTAGACTTTTGTTTGCCCAGCCCCCATTACTGGGAACTTTTACTTGAACCATGCAAGCAATTAACTGTTAATATCAAACCCTGTAAATATTTGTCCTGGAGAATATTCCACAGTTACCTGTTAAGAATGCCTGCCAGACACAACACCTACATTATTAGAATAACAAGTGCAGATGTAAAACAGGTGTTCATTTATCTCTTCTGCACTTTTTTCTCACTTTCCTTAAGAACTGTTTCAGGTGTTAATATTTTATATAAGTTTTCTTCAATATTTCCAAAACATAACTCCACTTCAGCCCCTCTACACATACAAATTCTCAAAACTGAGAATATACACAACATTAAGGTATATGGGATTGCTTTAAAAAGGAGTTTGTTTGTAAAACCTTAAAAATATAACAATTTTCAAGATAAGAATTTTATGTACATTTTAATAAAAAAATAAAGATTTACTCTGGTAAATCTGTTGAAGATACAGAATGTCTGTTTGCATAATTTAACACTATGTGGAAAATACCCAGAGTTTTTTACTGGGATGTATATAATCTGTAAAGGTCAATTCTGAGCAGGTAAATAAATTATTGCCTTAGATAGGACCATCAAGAATTTGTAAATGATTTTGGTTTATTCAGAGTAAGATCCTTAAGGATTTTCAGCTGAGTGCCAAAATCTCTCCTGGTGTTTGACCTACTAAAAATATTAGAGTGACCCTTGAGTCAAAGGTCAGGCAATGATGCAGAGAAGCATGACCGGTATGATCACTGATTATCCATTTTTTAAACAGAATTAAAAAAGATTTTTATGAAAGTCCCTATGAAATCTTTGCTGACTAGATCTGTAATTTTACTCTAATAACTCACTTTGGTTCCTCGAATTTCCTAAGAATGTTCCTCCATAAACTAAATGTCACTGATGTAGACTATTTTGCATATAATATTACACACAGTCACATACATGTACAAAAGACATTTGAAATATCCAGATGTAAACTTACCATATATATATTTAAAATACTGTAATGTAAATGAACATTTTTCCCTATTTATTATGGTGATATATTCACAAATTCTTCAGCATCAGTCACACATGATTAATACTTAATAGTCTTATTAAGGGCTATTCATGCTGTATGAAGTGCTTGTATAATAGCCATGATACACAAGGATAATTTTCTAGTGACTCATTCAGCCTTTGTTATGCAGCATCTGGAGTTTCACCTACCAGATATGACATGCCTCAGTGCTTTCTGAAGTTGCCTCTTGTATATTATATACACTGTTAGATAGTGACATGATAGCAGTGCATCCATGCATGACCGCTTCAGAGATATTAATTTGCCATAAAACTGTGATAATTTGGTGCCTCCCTGTGGAAATATAAAAACATAAGATATATCCTGCGAGCTCATTGTTCCTATTAATTTAATGCTTTTATACTGGCACAATAATATAGATCAAGATAACTACAGGTGTATGAATCGTGTTCGTGTATCCACCCTACCTACTGCCAGTAAATCATTCTGTTCATGCGTATTTATATATAACTTCCCTGTATTTCTTCCTCATCATATATATCTAAAAATACACCAGTGTGCTTATTATCAAAACTAAAACATCATAACCGGTAATCCAAAAGGTTGTTCATCTGCCACTGAAATCTGGTGATGAAAAATTCCAAAACTATGGAAAATTGTCAAAAAGTTAATAAATTGATGCAAGGAAAATGCTTTATAATATTGACTGCTTACTACAAGTCTACCCATTTATCAGCACTCTAATAATACGCACAAAATATACAAAAAGATACAAAGGTTTGTACACATATAATAACTTGTCATTCTTTGTTATCCATTAAAGCAACCATAGCCGAAAGTAAAACACACCTTAAATGTCTCTGGCAGGAACTTTACTACCGGTAAAAACCATACAGCTAAAATCACCTTGCTTCGGATTGCTCTTTACTTATCAAGCCTGAACACTTACAATTTGGGCCTCCAAACAGATATACAAACCATACATTAGTGTATGTAAATAATGGCAGATTTTATATCTGCACCTGATAAAACCTCACTATGAGTAGCCCTCTGTGATAAGCTTATGTATTTCTTGTGACTGTAATTTTAACAACAGTCTCATGATGATAAGACAGGTCAGTCCAAAAGGATATACAAACCTAAGCTATTTCAGTTAAATAACCCAAATTCAGATATATATAAATGTAATGTTGAAGCTTTTATATGAATGTCTGTTGTTGGTCTCAACTCTAAAAATCAATCTTGAACTTGCATAAAACATGATTTAACAATTATAGGTTTCACCACTATTCTCATACAACAAAGCTCTCTGAGATGAGCAAAAGTGTGTGTATTTGAATACCCCATGGTAATCGATGCATTAATTATTTGTATGAATTTTATTTTAACTCAGTATGGAAAAACAGCATTACAGTGAAATAATTACAGAATCACAGTGAAATAGCAATTCCTGCATGAAAGCTTACAAGAGTATTGTGTAAAACATTAAATATTATTTGTGACCACTTGGATATTTTTAGTTAAGCAGCCTAACAAACTTAAAGTAGTCTGACATTCAATATCCTGAAAACTGTATTCATCATGTACCTCACAGAATATAGGTAAATCTGACCTTATTTCTGTTCCCAGGGAGACTTAACCAGGCCCTGTATGGATACTGAAATTACACAGTAACTTCCTAGGCCTAACCATAAAGACTTTTGCCTTGCTAATGGACAGATGAACAACAGAGGGGGTGGGGGGGGGGGGGGGGAGACCATTGGATTAATGAATGACAAAGACCAATCGCTGTAGCTCACAAGTCCAAAAGTCATTAGAGCAAAAAACTATTCTGTAACTGGCAATCTCAAGCATTTTCATGATATCACAAATTACTGAGCACACAAGTTGATTTCAACAATAATAATAACCTCACAACACACATTACGTAGTAAATGCTAAATTATAACTGAGACAGGTGTAATTTCCTTCAGCAGTCAGTATCTGAGGACAAATGCACTTTACAAATTACCATTACCTATTTTAAATAACTGGTGTTAAACTGTCACTAACACAGCTTAACCCTTAATAATATGCTAAGAAATAATATGGAACTTACCTGTCTTGAGCTGAGATCATTAATATATGTTCAGTAGCTAACAAAATGCTAATCAAGGTTTATAAATACCTGCTCACAGTGCATGAAACACAACAAAATACATTCCTTCTTCAGGAGTGTCTCTTTTGTATTTAACTGCACACATTGTGTCACACAGGTGCACTGCTTTTCTCATCACAGATATGATGTGTGAAATGAGTGCAGAATACTTTCTATCATGTATTGCTCTGTGTTCATTAAATATTCACTTTCACAGGTGCAAGAGTACCTTATGCACTGTTATAGGGAGAAATGTTGCATTTTCTTTGCACATGTCCTTTGAACTGTATACTTAATGCAGCAGCATATTACATTTAATTACCCGTTCTAAACAAACCAGCCCAAAATGTATACTACTCAATCAATAATAATACATTCTAAAGCATCCTTATAAGAAGACATCACAAGATCAATATATTTACATCTGCATTCTGTTTTAAATGAAATGTTACTAAACGATTAAGCTAAATTAAAGATAATATAAAAATATTCCCTAAGGGTGATGAACAATTCTTACATTATCATCTTACAAATAATATTTATAAGACGAATTATATTTATCAAATATAACATACAGTATTACATTACTTATGACCTCAAACTACCTTATTTAAAGGTACATCCTTTAGTGCTTATATAGCTGTTTGTACAATATAATGGAAATAATTTTTTTAAACTAAATTCTTCCTGGCTCTCCTGATCTTGTTTTGCTGGCACACAGTGTTAATAATATATCTGTAAGCAATGAAATCAAGTGACTTTGAGATGTGAGCATTTAAGATCTCATGTTAATGTATCACATATCAGCAGAATGTGACATGAATCAGTGGATGCTACCAGGGGGACCTTTACCCTCAGTCTGTCCAAATCACAAGAAGTGACAATGTTCAAAGCTTGCTATTCATTAGCTCAGCTGACTGAAAGTCAACTGAGCTATAGGAATGGCCCTTTGTCCAACATCCATATGGCTGTCCCTTAGAACCTTAACCGCTGGACCTAGAAACTTCTAAGTGAACATCCTTGGTGGTCAGTGAAAAATCTCCTTAGAAACTTGAAATTAGGTCAGTGCCATCTATATCCTCCAAGCTATGGTGCTTGTAAGTACCCCCCCCCCCAAAGAATAATTAATATTTGATACAAAACTTCCAGTATCTTAATAATTAATGCATGGGTTGCCAAGATTCTTGTTTTAAATATTGACCACAACTAGTTTTCTCAGTTCACGTAAACTGGAGGCGCCACCTGTATTTTTTTCTATTTTACATTTTTTCCTGTTTTAAGACCATCAAATGATATGAATCACGTCAGTTTCTCAGCTGTGGTTTCATCCAGTGTCCTGCAACCCAGTGTGTTTATCGATTATGATTGGTTTCTTCAGTTCCTGAAGACTGATGCGCCACCTGTATTTTTCTATTTTTGATGCATTTTTTCCTTTATTTTGAGACAGCCAAATTATATTGATACCCTTAGATTCACAACTATGGTTTCATCTGTGTCCTGAAACCTTGTTGTTTATAAGGGCCTCGCTTGAATGAGTGGATGCCCTATACTCACCCTGTCTGTCCCTCTCTTCCTCTTTCTGTATGTCCATCAAATTTGTTTCCTGATGATAACTCCAGTTTTGATTCACATATGGATTTCTTTCTTGACTAATTTATGGCCCATCTCTAATGCAAGAACTCTATGGATATTTAGGTCAAAGGTCAAGGTCACAGAACTCACTTATTTAGAAAGATTGTCGATGCATTTTAAGCCAAAGTTTCATCCCAAACCTTCCATTTGATCGATTTTGGGGTCACAAGGTCAAGGTGACTGGGGCCCTCTGTCCACATGTTTGTTTCTGAATGAAAACTCCAGTGTGGATTGACATGTTGGTTATAAACCTTGACTTATATATGACCTACCAATAATGTAAGAACCCTTTTAATTTAGGGATCATGAGGTCAAAGGTCAAGGTCACAGGACCTACTTCTTTAAAAAAAATTTGTATGTATTTTAAATTTTTCATCCCAAACCTTCCCTCTTCAGATATTGCTCACCTGCCAATACTGGAATAAACTTATGGATTTTGGGGTCACACGGTTAAGGTCACAAGGCATCTGTCCACATACAGTAGAGCTCCAAATTTCCAAATCTTGTTTTTCCAAATTTTTTTTTTTCAGAAATTTTAAAATGGGAACCAAATATTTATTTTGTATTTTTCAAGGTGTTTAAGCCAAATGGTGAACCTAATTAATTAGTTCTGGGCCAATGCTGTCGTGGGGGCAAAGGTGTGAAAAAATACAGCTACCCACGCAATGCTCCCTTTACCCATAGAAAGCGGCTGAACAGTTTATCTAAGAATACTTATGTTTAATAATCATCTCATTTGTACTTAAGCAAGCAAATTTATTGGCTTGAGCTAGGATGTCAGACCAAACAACTGAGCAGTTTACTTGCATGGGCATTTAGAAAGGTATTGTTTATACATTGCTTGTGCTCAAGCATGTTTAGGTGTGCAGCCATGGCATGTGAGCCTGGCAATACAAATAAAGCAGTTCACTCCCGTGAGCAGTTTTGTCATCTACTTAATCTCACCATTATTCAGCTTAATCATCATTCACTTTTCCTGTCAAGAAGAACCTACTCAAACAAAATCACCTAACTGTCATTTGGCAGAGATTTGGAATCAAACAAGATAACAAGTGACCCATGGGTTATGATGCTCAGCTGACTGACATGTTAACAATATGTCCTTGCACAGGCAACTAATTAAGACAATGTAGGTGGCATCATTGTTCATGCATCTTAGCTTAAGTTCATCAAGACCCATAAGCACAACAAATTTGATGACAATCCAACCAGCCTTTACTGAGGAATCTGGCAATTTGTGTGCATTTTGCATTATTTCTGGGGTGCTCAAACATACCCCAAAACTCTGAGAATATAGGTCACAGTGACTGAATTTCAGGTTTCTGGGGAGAACTTTTGAGGAACTCTCAATATGTCAAGTATGAAGTTTCTGGGCCAAATGGTTATGATCTTTGCCCTACTTTGGTATCAAAATAAATTTTCAGTTATTCTTAGGGGTGCTAATAAGCCCCATAGCTCAGAAAATATGGGTAACAGAGACCTAATTTCATGTTTCCAAGGAGACTTTTCATGGACCTCCCTGAATTTAAAGTTTGAAGATTCCAGATCCAAAAGTTATGATTTGTGCCCTGCTTTGGTATCAAAATTTTAATTATGCTGGGGGGTGATTATAAGCTTCATAGCTCGGAGAATACGAGCAACAGAGACCTAATTTCAAGTTTCCAAAAATAGAGAAAAAAAATGTGTTAAGTTTTTTAAAGGTGCCACCAGTCTGCATGAACTGAGGAAACACTCCATGATGCATATGCATGCAAAGAATCATGCCGATCAATGCACTAGTTGTTTAGATACTAGAGCTGTTGTATCAATTTTTCAGTTATTCTGGGGGGTACTTCTGAGCCCTATAGCTCGGACAACATTGGTTGCAGAGACCTAATTTCAGGTTTCCAAGGACAAGGACACACATGCGTTCCTGCATGTCAAGATACAAGATTCTAGGTCCAGTGGTTACGATTTGTGCCCTGTTAACTGGCAGATGGTCGGACGGCTGAAGGACAAAGAGTGATTGCTATAGCTCAGATGACTTACAGTCAGCTGAGCTAAAAAGGACGGCGTTATGCTTTGATGACAAACGATCCTTGAGTGGCTCAATGGTTGGCAAGGAATTACAACATTGGTAGTTCCACTATTACCTATATAAAGAAAAGCAGAGAGAGAACCTTGTCGAATTTAAAATGAAGCTGCCAGATACCCCTGACTCAAAGAAAATTTTTAAAATATCCATTTTCTAAGATCATTCAAAAACTTGCCTTTTACTCATTACATGTGTGCTGCAAAAGAAATTAACCAAGCTTCTCCAGTGGTGATGTCATTTGACCTTTGTCTCCGATTAATTTGTTGAAAAAAGGGCACACACGTATCCTAAAAAACAGGTGAGACTGATCTTTGCCAATACAGCAGTGCAATAAATCCAATATTTTATTTGTCCTGGTGGTTAATTAGCTAGGTCAAAAAGAAATACTATTTCCCCCCAAGTAAAATGGCACTAAGTTAATCATAAAATGTCTTGGGAACTTTCCGCTAGACCCCTACGCCTTGACTGTTTTTCCTAAAGTTCTTTTTCTAACAAAAAGCTTGCCCCCCGATGTCTTCAGAAAATTGGCGCTTTACTGTATTAGTTTCCAGATGATAACTCCAATTTGGATTTAAACACCAGTTTCAAACCTGACATATATATGGCCCACCACTACAGTAAGAACTCTATTGATTTTGGGGTCATGAAGTCAAAGGTCAAGGCCACAGGACCCACTTCTTTAAAAAGATTGTGGATACTTTTTAAGCCAAATTTTTAATTCCAAACCTTCCGTCTTCCATGTGGCGCACATGCCAATAGGGGAAGGTTCCTTTTGATATTGGGGTCACAGGGCCCATCCATTCACAAATCAGTTTATGGATGATAACTCCAGCTTGAGTAGACAAGTTGACTTCAAACTAGTCACATGACCACTATTTTGAAAAAGCTCATAAACCTATCCTTAGAGAGAAATTCAGCTGAGTGGTAAAAATGCTCGGCCTTCTCCGCTGGCGACCAGGGTTCGATTCCCGGTGTGGCTATGAGAATGTAGTGGTGTGAATGTAGTGTAGTTGCCCGTCCAAGGTTGGTGGTTTTCTCTTGGTCCTCCGGTTTCCTCCACCCTTACCAACTACCGAGCCCAAACATCCATGCCATGGAGAGTGCCTCGTATTAGTTATTATAACTAGTTGTACAATCCATATAAAATGAATAAAGTAAAAAAAAAAAATTCAGCTGAGTGCCCAGCCCCATAGTAGCTAGTTTTAATTACTGGCAGGCTTAAGATAAGTTGCAGAAATTGGTATATGAGTTCAAATTACTTACTCAAATTGGTTGTACAGAACATGCATGATACATGTATATCCATCCAGCAACAGTATTTTAATCAAGTTAATCCAATGTTATGTTTCTTAAGTTGATGAGCAAAATGCAGGGGCAATTTTATGTTCTGAAATGATGGCTTAACTTTCCAAATAGATTATGCCACTGATAAATATTAAAATCCAAGCCTCTTAAAAGTGATTTGTCATTTTGATGACCAAATTAATGTTCTTTGGCTGTAAGAAAATTATGAGAAATTGACTAGCATTTCTTCAATTTTCAACAAAGTAATTAGATATACACAAATTTGCCAATGTAATGTTACATGGCAGGTACATGAAACCTTGTAGCAATTGTAAAGTGTTCTTCCATTTCTAGGCACCTGCTCTGACATTAACCTGTTAGTTCTGTGGATCCCTTTATACATTAACTGGCATATTATTCCTAGAGCTGTGTTAGCCTTCCATAGTTTATTTTATGACCACATGAACATATTAGCTGCATATATGTGTAGTGCACATGATGCATTCAAGTAATATTACCTATTGTAATTTTCCACTTTCAAAAATGTTCACTTCCTTTTAAACACATTAAAACTAGAAACAAGGGACCCATGGGTCACGGCGCTCAGCTGTGATTTATGATAAAAATATGATTTGAGAAGAGGCACATGCTTGTTTTGTGGTAATAAATATAAGCTTTATTATGGTGTTTAGCTTATGTATGATTTTGATAGTATCTTTGGAGACAGGGAAAAGGATTGATTTCATTTATTTTATTAACAAATGGAGTGCTATTGTCACACAGATTTTGACTTGGCCATATAACTTATAAGCAGCACATATTATAAAAGAGTTTAACTATTTATTAAAATTTAATAACAAATATTGTGCAAATATAATTTTTATTTAAAAAAAATAAGAAGAAAATCATATGATTTTTTAAAATAAAATATAACTGAAATGATTATTGAAATAATATTATAGAATATATTCATGAATGCATTCATGAATACATTTTGAAAGTATCTGCACTGGTATTCAAATACTTTCATTTTTACCTGAATTCCCATTCTTATGCAATAAAATTTTTTAATGCAGTACATATTCATATTCGTATTCAAATACATTTGCAAAGCATTCACACCATGTCTAGTATTTATTCAGTTTTAGCCAAACAAAGATGTTGAGAATCCAGAATATACAAAATTCACAAATTTAAATAATGATCATAAGTACCTGGTTTTATGGCTTTTATTTATATTAAAACAAATAAATTTAATATATTCATTTTGGACTACTTTCACATCAATCTACACACTAGACACAGTAGGAATCTAGATTAATATTATAAACTGCATCTTTGTCTATCATTAATTTCCTTCATAAGATCCCTAATGATTAGTAATGATTACTAATGAATAATATGATTTATTTTTTTATCATTAAAATTTCACTGAAAAATACCATAGGTGACTGCATGGTGTTATTTGGAATGACATTGACATTCTATCAATCCATACAAGATTCTTTCATCATCAGTAACTGCAAGTTAATTTTCTGTTACTCATCAACTAACAAATTCCCTTTCTATTAATTTTTCTTTAATTTGTTATAAAAAAATACAAAATTAATAATTTATTGTTTATTGTTATGTTGTTTTTCAAAACAACTACTAGATGAGTTGGGTTGGACACCTGGATCAACTGTGGCTGGGCATTAGCTGCCTGGCTGCCCCAGTGTATGCTTTGCTATTCTGATGAAAGGTCAACATACAGGTGACTGAAGAGGGGCTAGATTAAGCCTGGGTCTGACATGGTCTCATATAAACATTAATAAAAGCTACAATATTTGGCCAATTTCTTTCAGCTTTCTAAACTACAAAGATGAAATCCTTATGTGTGCATGATTTGAAAAGTATATCAACAGTGCTCTCAGGAAATAAACGTGCCATGGTCAAAGTTGGGCAAAATTTAAGGTACTAATTTTATATTTATACTAATAACTTATAAAATTTGAAAAATTCAGAACTAATTTTTGGTATTCAATTGAATCTTGATTAAATAATGTTACATCCCTGACAAAAAAACTCTAGCTTTAGCAATCCTCTTGTTAAGGGAGTAAATATATTTCTTGAGTTTTTAAAAAATGCATTTTGTTTGGGCCCATAACTTAAAACAATTACACAATACTGACATCATTTCTGGCATGTGCATAGCGAATGTATAGAAAAATATGTATATTATATATGATCAAAGTCAGATCAGTGGTTTTGATATTAGGCAGTCTTACAGTGTAACAATGGGTTTTTAATGGAAAAATGAAGTTTTCATTAATATTTCAAAGGAATTAAGTCCTAGTGATAAAATTCTTGGCATGGTAGGGGATTTTGGAGATATCTAACTGTATGCTAAATTTAAGGAACTTAGAGCTGAAGCTGGGGAGCTGAGCTCTAGCAAACTGCATAACACTAGCTTGATGTAAACTTGATGTGACATGGTGCTTGAAAACTTGAATAAAATCTACAGTTTTTGATCAACTGGTTTCAAATTTTTGGTGTTAACAGACAAAATGCTAACAAAAACATGCTGTGAAAATTAAATCCACAGTACTTACAGGTAAAAAACATGCCATGGTCAAACTTGGGCAAAATTTAAGGTACCAATGTTATATTTTTGCCAATATTTAAAAAAATTTAACAGATTTTGATCTAATTTTTGGTATACAATTAAATTTTGATCAATTAAAGTTGTATTACTGAAAAAAAGTCCCTACCTTTAACACTTTTGGTCTTAAGTGACCAAATATCTTTCCTGATTTTTTTACAAAGTCCATTATGTTTGGGCCCATAACTTTTTTAAATTAAATAATACTGACTTAATTTCTGGCATATACATAGGAACTATATAGAGGAATAATTAAGTCAAATATGAAGAAAACCAGATGAGTGGTTTAGATATTAGGCAGTCCTGAAGTATGAAAATAGATTTCTAATAAAAAATTGAGGTTTTTCCTTAATATCTCGAAGGAACGAAGTCCTATTGACCCAATTTTCAGCATGGTAGGAGATTTTTGGGACATCTAACTGTATGGCAAATTTCAGATTTGTAGGTCCAATGGTGTATAAATGTGCTAGTCTTACGGACGGACATCCGGACAGACGGACGGACGGACGGACGGACAGACAGACGGACGACGGACAATGGACCACGACTATAGCTCAGATGACTTATAGTCAGCTGAGCTAAAAAGGCTTAAAATTGAAAATTTCATTCTAAGGTAAACTTAAGAAATGAGAATTGGATGCATACTTTAACTTGAAAGTTTTAGTAACAAAATTTCTATTACCCCGACAGCAGTATAAAATGAGAAGGTTTCTGATTTGTCTGAAAGTTATGAAACAGGTTTTCACAGATTAATCAGTTTATCAATGGTAAATCATGACACAAGTTCAACAGCAGAAATGGCAGTCTGCTGGAAAAAGGTTCCCATGGAAACAGAAGTGCACGATCTGTTACAAGGATAATATTACACAGTCCGTTGCCCTATTTATATACTCCATAGAAGCAATGCATCAATTACCATATCAACAGTACATCTCCACTTTTTTATTGTGTAGAATATGAAAGGCGTTGTCACTGCCTTAACCACAGTGAATGCTGAATATTATATCAGATGTCAGCTGCGGCAGGTTCTAGACATATTACTGATTATATGATAACCATGGGACCTGGCAAAACACACGCACATGTTTTCCCACATCAAGGCCACCATGGTAGTGTATTTATAATACCTTGAACTCCATGCTTTTGATAAGATGGTAAATTTGTTCAAATTGGTATTTTCAAGAATTGTTTTCACATTAAAGTACACTATTATGAATAATGATATGCAAAATACAGGCAGTATTATAATCTAACATTTACTTCTTAGGTCAAGACTGAATAAAGAACAAAGCCAAAATAGTCCAATTAATTCATGCATAAGTGTGACTATTTAATTAAATTAAATTTCTAAATAAAAATTCATTATGCAAGTGTCATTAAAAGCAAATATTATATTAAAATATGTTATGAACTTGATCTCTGTTGTTTCATTTGATTTGGAGAATGTTTGATTCCATATTAAGAGTAAAGGAAAAGCAAATTTTTAGACATTATCCCTTTTTCTGAGACATGCCAAAACTTATAAAAGAATTCTTCTCCCAATATTTAAGAAATAAAACAAAACCGGAAAAATGACAACTCAAATCACAGTAAATTAGAAATAAGGGTGAAAGAAGGCCCTTGTCAGAGCTGTTTTTTGTTATACAAGAAATCAGGTTCCAAGCCAATTATGCTGAATAGCAGATTGTATCCGAGTATAGTATACAAAATCATTTTGATGAGTCATCAATGCTGAAAAAAGGCTGCAACAAAAGGTTTATAAAGTCTCACATTTTTTTATCTGCTTTGCAATGTTATATATGAATAGAATATTTAAAACATAAATGCATCATATAAAAAAATCTCTATGTGCAGCTATTGTTTGTTCATATTCTTGCAGAGTTTATCAACATTCTCAAAAGAAAAGTGTTTGAGGCATATCACACATAGATGGCTTACTGATTAGTTTTCTGATACTTCAAAGACACTTTATACTTATCTAGCATCAAATGCTGTAAGATAAAAGAGAGCAAAAGAAGGACATACTTTTTCTGTGGTTTAACTAAACCTATGTATATTGCATAGTACAGGAAATGGCTAATGGCAACAGTCAGATATTTTACAAAATGTAATGTTCTTGCCATCTTGAAAACTGTACATGATGTTCGTACGTCAAGGAGCAATGAATCGGGGCTCTGGAAGAAGCAATATAAATGTGAGGTACAAACAAATATTTCTCAAATGAAGCAAAAATAGAGAAGAAAAGAGCATACACTGGTTGGCAGTCAGTAACAGTAGATGAAAAATCCGAGTAATCCCCTTTTCAGTGAATGTATATTCTAGGTATCCAGTTGTCTTAAGATAATATCTGACTTATCTTCTAATGCATTCAATTGATTTTAAAGCGTATTCAAATGATCCACTGATGTATCTAAATTAAACACTCAGGGTCTTTGACTCCACCCTTGTTCCTGTCTAGCTCTTCCTAACATTATCAAGGAAATGTATCACAATTTAATTAGACCTGTATTTTCTGGTGACTCACAGACCTTTAGTTCACCTGTGGCAAGGAGTTCAGTTCATGCCAACATCTATGGCTGATTGCTTACAGAGTATAAATACCATACCTACATCAGTGATCAGGTGTCTTAATTAGTATAGTCCCAGGTAAATCATTACCCAGAGCAACACTGTCACAATACTAATGACAACCATACATAAGAACAGCTCACCATGACACAGGAAGCATCCTCCAGTAAAGGTTATAATTATACACCTACACAATCATCACAAGCTACATCATGTAACCTTATTCCAGCAGGTTTTGTTCCTGTTGGTGAGGTGTATTATGTATTTTCCTAATTTGACTTGACTGTTATGATTACGAAGTGTGAATAACCTGAAAAAGGAAACAGTGATAACAAATATTCAACTGTCAGTCACTGAGATCAGATTCACATAAAGCCCTAGTTCGAGTGTTTGACACCTAACTTAATCAGAAAAAACTTGCTTTCACACAGAGGTATCATCAGAAATGCATAGTAGTTTCATAACTAATATCGAGTAAAATCTTTAAACCAACTATTCACCAACCTTTTTTGTTGAATTTATGTCAGTTCTGGCTTACTCTGCAGACATATTAAAAAACTCTAGTTAATTCCTGTTAGGAAAAGTTCTTATAATGCCTCTGTGACAGGTGTATGAGCCTGTTTATCAATAAGCTCTTGGTAAACATGGTACATGCAGCAATTATGGCAAACAGTAAAACCACGTAAACACAAGCAGTAAGCTGCATGCGTGTAGAAGTTAAAAGGTCACTAGTTACCAAATGCCCTTTGCAAAACTCTGGTTAGTGTGACTTGACACCAGATATTCTTGTTGAATGTGTTTAGATTATTCTGCTCCCCCCACACACATTATAAACACATGGATATAAACGAAACAAACAGCCTGTGAACAGTGGATTGGCATCTTCTGGCCTAATTGTATAAAAGGTTCAAGGGTTTATATTTTATTAATAGATAAGAACATTTGACCCGTAAATTATGACACCCATATGACTTTCAACAAACAAATGGGATTCAAGATGATTTCAAATAGACTGAGGGTAAAGTGAGATTATGTAGCTGTAGCTACTGTATTGTACATAACAGCTGCCAGGCAGATGGCACAGTTCAAAAGTTTATTGTTGGTGCTATCAATGAAAATACTAGTTTGCTTGCTTGCTTGCCAACTCTTCATCCCGCTTGTTGATGTACATATTTAGAATATTAGGTGAAACAGTGTTAATGACGAAGTATGAAACTTTAATGATAACTTAGTTATCGCGGAGCAACTGAAACTGACTTTAACTACTTGCAACTACATAAAAGGCAAAACATTAATGAATTTCACATCACTATGGCCTGAAGACAATCGCGCACTCTTGGTCTGCACATCTTCCTTAAAAACCAGGAAAAAGAGACTAATTAACAAGACAACCAATAGGCAAATTAATTTTGGGGAAAAACACAGAAATCGCCAAGTACCCCCAAGTATAAATCAATATATGAATATCTGGGACCTCAGTCAAGGGCTGTCTGAGCTCTTGGTTGTGGTGTTGCCAAATATGACCCTTCATGTTGATATTTTGTTATGGCTCTTTAATCTCAGAACTAATTTAGCAGTGTGGTTGGTCTCTATTATTGGATTTTTAAATGATGAAAATTACAATCCTTAAATCTAAACAAATGGAACTAAGAAGCAGGTTCAACTTTAAATGAACAGTTTCATTCAGATCAATCTTTGGGTCGTCAGAGTTTCTGACTAAAACTGTCAAATCAGATAATACTGTCATGGTCAGTGATATCAGACTATAAAAAGATTAGCATGTATAATATGAGAGTCAACTATGACCAGCTTCAAAGTTGTGAGATGTTTTACAGACAACCCCCACCCAGGATGAACGCTGTGCAAGCTTAATTGGAAGGTCATCACCCGTTAACAAACCAGATTAACTTTGTAGGGATGGGGGGGGGGGGGGTCCACAGTGTTATGACCCTATTGGGGAATGGTTACACATCCAAGGCAAAACCCAACAAATAAATGAATTATTAAATGATTAATAAAAGTAAACATTGCTCAATTAAAAAACTGCATAGCATGAAGTATGATTAATAATGGGTTGAATGAAGTACTCGGTTGCATGCACTTTGAGGTGAATGTCCATCGGTACACCATACATCTTCCCGATCCTTTGAGTTTTACTGGTTTGTGATCTCCTTTGATGAGGTTCATTGATCAAAGGCCCTAAGGGAATCCAACAATTATGCATGTTGCACAGCTGAAAACTAAACTATTTTCGGGTAGGAGATCGCAGTGCGGGTTGCATGTGAAAACAAATTAATCCAACATTAAATTAGAAGGGTAAAAATTTAAGTTAAATGATAAATATCATACACTTACCTCTCTTTTTTTTGTGGCACGTCTTACAACACACCCATGTCACTGCCATCACCACGATGCCACACAACACACCTTGTTTTCATTCAAGGCTTTCTACTTCCGGTGCACACGGGATAGAGCAGACGGACGCTTTTGATTGGTCAGCGACATCGATGGCTTCAGTGGCAACCGGGTTCACCTTATCAGTGATATATATGATAATGAACCAAATCAACACTTAACACTTGATATTAAACGTCAACAGAATCAGTTTGACTGTTGTTAGCAATATTATCTTTAGTAAAATTACGGGGACGTCTTTTCATTGGGTTGGTTTCAATTTAGCATAAGAACTGTAATAATAATAATAATAATAATAATAATAATAATAGTAATAGTAATAGTAATAATAATAATAATAATAATATTTGTCATTATTATTATTATAATTATAATTATTATTATTATTATTGCTGATACTGCTGCTGCTGTTTTACAATCTAGGAATAGACCTAAAATATGAAACAGCTAGGTGCCCATTTCATGAATTTTTGTAAATGTTCCCATGGAAACTGAGGAAGGAACAATTTCCATGTCGTATGAACTTATGTTTTTATTGTAATAGAACAAAAGGTATAAATACGTATTAACATTTTTAAAATGATCACTTTGAAAAAAAAAAGTTTCATGACTGATTGATACCTGTATTCCTCCGAATTCGAAGAGTGTATATACAATCAATTCAAGAGAGGTATAGATGGAGTCAAACATAATAGAATGAGGAACATGGAGGAAATTATTCAAAACACCACCATGTCCTTCTAGTTAGGCCCACGCAACATTGATGCAAAGTTAGTTATATAAGAGTTTACAGCCATCTGCATAATTCCGGTAGTAGTTGTAGGGCCTACTAGTTGATCAACAACGTAGACCTATTTTATATGAATGTCAAGATACACACATCTATTCACCTTTTCACTACCTTCAATTAAATGTAAAGAAGACTAAAGAAGTAGTCTTTGATTTCAGGGGATCAAACTTACCCCAGTTGCTATCAAAAATGAAGATGTAGATTTTGTAGAAAATTATAAATACTTAAGATGTATTATTGACAGAAATCTGAATTGGAAAGAACATGTGTTGAACCAATCAAGAAAGCAAACAAAATATTATATTACCTATATTATCTAAGAAAGCTTAATATTGACAAAACCATAATTACCATGTTTTATAATTCAGTAATTTCCAGTGTCCTAACTTATTCACTGGAGTGCTGGTTTACAAATATATCTGATAAGTTAAAGGAACATTTAAATAATACCAGGAAGAGAAGTTGTAGAATAACTAGTACTCCTCTTGCCACACACCAGAAAATCTGTGAAACCAAAACAATGGCCTTCATATCAAAGGTCATGAATGACACAACAAATCCCCTACATTTAGTTTTCCGTTTTTACCTTCAGGTAAACGCCTAGATACAATATTCTGCAGAACAACTCGTTTTAAAAAATCACTCGTGCCATACAGTATTAAACCTTTTAACACGCAACCCTCTTAGATATCTTATGTTTTGAATTATGTGTTTTACCTGCAGAATTATCTGTTTTATCATTTTTATACATGCTTATTTTCACATGCATAGTCAATATGTTATGTGTTATTTTTTATGTGTTTTTATGTATTATTTTTATGTATCTGCCTATTTACTTATTTAGTTTAATGTAATGAATTGCAAGTCAACGACAAATTACAGGAACTGAAGGCTAATAAATGTCATCTTATCTTATCTTATCTTAAATATTGGCGCGTACATTCCCCCCAAGAATCCCTTTCGTAATAGTCCACACAATGAACACAGGTGTCAGCACTGCTTGTGCAAGATGCGCGCAGATGCATCATCCCAATGGAGAAATATTGTTCGAGAGCCGCTAAAACAAAACATAACAAAACATCACGTCAATGTATAAACATATATCCTCTAAAATTCGGCAATTTTACACGTAGCACATTGAATTATTGCGAATATGTGCATATGTGGGTAAACGTATGTCTGTAGACGTATATATATATATATATATAGACGTCATATACAGGAAGAGCTTAGCGCATTGGTCTTATTCCTTAAGCAGTGTGTACGCTGCGTTATTCATATCAATGCGTCGTATAACCACTGATTACGCAGTATAAACCTCGACAGATTTGACGATTTGTTGTTGTGCATCAGAATGCCAGCCCTGCAACTGTTAACAGTGTTTTTTTACCCGTATGGTAACAAATATCTCGGCCGGGGGGGGGGGGGATATCTTAAATTTGTTGTACATATACGTTCACCTGACAGCTGGCTAAGGATAAAAATTCAAGACAGTCGCATTTTTAAGAAACTGTTTGCCAAATTTGTACAAACTTTGTAAAATAAAAAATTATTATGCCTAGTTAACTCGCATTATATGCTGGTCTTAATGAAAATATACAATTGCTGAGATAACACGAACTAAAACTGTGCAAATGTGACAAGATTGGCATTTGGTAATATAAAAATCTCCATGAAACATGAAATATATTAAAATAAAGTTTTATATTGCACAACCTGTATCACACAATAGATAAGGTATAGCAGGCCAACATGCATAGGAAATTTCAAGGAAGTTTTTTTTTTCAGCCAATCGGTGAATAAATTAGTTGGATGATGTAAAAGTTTGAACAAAAATGGTCCGCTGGCAAGGAAAACTACGCTCCTCAGGCAGCGGTTATACAATGTAGTCGTCCAAGACATCGTTTCTCGTAACCGCTGCTTGGTATGGCAAGGTTCTCTGGGCAGGAACACCAGGGTGCGCACAGGGTACAGAACTGTAACCAGACCACTGATATTGCATTGGTTTGATTACACTGGTACACAAGCTCTCATTAGTATGAATCTTGGCCCTGTGTCAGACCAGGTGTTATCAGACGAACGAGAGCGAGTGTCGCATGTTGAAAAGATGTGTGTCTTAAAGGGAAAGGGACGTTTATGTCCTTGGCTGGCAGCGGTGTTTGATCACGGGCCTAAACCCGTTGTCTATATGTAAGTATATGAATCAATCGTGCTTCCACGTGTACTGTATGCCGCGGAGATTTGGCATTCCATCTCGACTGACGATATGGTCGGTATTGAGAGAATGCATTTGTGGTGTATAGCCCAGGGATTACCACGGAGGACGAGCTCTGACATAGCAGTTAATTCACTTGGGATACCACGACTAGAGGTATTTATAGATGAGGTGACGTTACTGTTTTTCGGTAGGCTACTCCGAAAAGAAGCAGGTATAGTAGACTTCCGCATTCTCATGGCCCGCTTATTCATCTGCATCTCTAGCTCTGGACAAAGGTGGTCCTCGGAGGTGGTGTATGGTTCCTCTTGCTCTACTAACCAATTCCTTCGAGAACTTTTTTTTTCAAACAAAATATACCCTGGGTCCAGGGAAAAGGTTTTGGAAAAATATTGTCACTAAGCAAAAAAAAAAAGTTATGGTTCTCAGGCACTTCTTTTTCAGAAATCAGTGCGGGCGATTTTTTTTCACTTTTTTTCATGTTTCTATAAAAATGTCATATGATCAGGGAAAAGCATGAAAATAAAAGATTTTTTTTCTAAACAGGAAAAACACTAAAAAACACAGGAAATCTTATCAAAATTGTATTATTTTATCTTCTTAAAAGATGAAAATCAAAATCATTTTTTATGCGGGGGGTTAAATTTGACGCGGGCGGTGCCTGAGAACCATACCTTTTGTTTATTTTTTGGCCCGAACAAAATTGTCCAGTACGAAGCTTCGTACATTTAATGATTCTGAATTTTCAACGTTTGTGCAAATTAAGTCTGAATGTTTTACCTGCAGCCCTTGGTGGGAACGTGTGAATGTTGCCCCACCTCATCCCCAAAGATAATGTATATATATATATATATATATATATATATATATATATATATATATAGTGGTAAACTGTTAGCATCATACGGCGCGTTACTATCTGCCCATGAAATCTTTGTCTTATATATGGAAAACTATACACACACATACACACACACACAATCCTGCATGTGTATTTTTTACGTGACGCGACTTTGACAGCCAGAGAACAGTTTTCTTCATTTATTTATGACCGTATGGATATCCATTTTTAGTCTGGATGATACTGAACTTGTACAACTCATCCTTGGTAAAAAAAATCAGCTTGTTTATCTGATCATGATCATATGTTCTTCATGTATACATGTGCTATATTTGGCCAAGGAATAAAATACGTCCTTGACCAACTGCTACCGGAAGCGTATAGACGGCTTTAAAACCCATATTTAACTAAACTTTCATCGGTATAGCGCTTTTGACTTTTTTCCTCATCTGAATTTATTGTATACTCTTCGAATTCGGAGCAATAAAGATTATCAATGAATCCTTGGTTTGATTACACTTGGACACAAGCTCTCATTGGTCTGAATCTTGGCCCTATGCCAGAATGGGTGTTATCAGACCGACGAAAGCGGATGTCGCATGTTTAAATTTTTTGCTGAATGCCCAATGCAATACCGTGCTCTAAGTTTTCTGATTGTAATTCTTTGCTCTGTGCGTACCCGGGTGTTCCTGCCCAGAGAAACTTGCCATACCAAGCAGCGGTTACACGAAACGATGTCTGGGTCGACTGCAGTATATATATAACTCCTCCGTGAAGAGCGTATGAAAACTTGTAAGATGGAGTTATATCCATAAAAAAAAACTTATTAGCCAAATCTTGAACATTAAAACAGGATTCAGGAATATAATTATGTCTGATAAGTGATTAATGGACATTATAACAATGTGACGGTTAAAATCAAAAGATATGATTGGTTTTCTAATAGTCTGACATGTCTGCCATATATACTAGTATAGTATAAACCCAGGTGTGATCCACTGCTGAGAAAATGGCAGGATTGTTTGACTCTTAAAAAATACCGAAAATAAACGTAATAAATAAGAAAAAAATAGTTGGGTGCGACCGGTCATGTCCAGTTTATGTAACTAAAAATGACCAATACCAATGCTAAGTTTTACTACGTCTTAGGACAAGATATGAACCGCCATCTGAGGAATTAATACAATCACCGTAATTAACCTGGCAATATAAAAAAATCTTGAATTAAAAATGAAATAAAATATGTTATAGGTGGCGCCACCAGTCTTATTCAAGTCATTAAACTATGCCAAATGTCAGGGCAACTCATGAATCCACTAGTCTTATCAGCAAGAAAACTCTCAAAAGTCAACAGCATAGCAAATTTCATTGCAATCCATACATTACAAACTGATATATTTTGGATCTTTTGTATGAAATTTTACATAAAACAGATGAAACGCAATAAAATTTACGTAATCTTTCTGATGAACTGAATGGGCTAATTTAGTTCAAACTTTGTATGGCGATAGTCTTATCAGTGTAAATGAGGATGTTTTCAGAACCAACACAAAGTCTATGTTTAGTAACCTAGCAGAAATGTCTCACTCTCAGGCTTCTAGATCGAGTTTTTGTCCTGTAACTCGCAGAATATAGGTCACTGAGAAATATTCAAGTCAAACGGTGTCCTGATAATAGGACGAATGGCAGCCGGACAAATGACCACACCATCATAATGGCTCAGATGACTTACTTTTAACACTCATTTAGCTTTGACTCTTTGTGATCACGTTTCCTTTTCAGATCAACTTTGAATATTCACCTAACTCCCCGCGTGTTAATCAGATCATGACAGGAACTCGTCCCGTCCGTGGTGCCAAAACCGAAAATCCAGTGGTAGACATAGTTGTGGCTCTGTGTTATATACAGATACCTCAGCAGAGCCACAATGGGTCTATGTCTAGATGCTGTTTCCGGCCTGCCAAAGGCAAATGACCCGAAAAAGAGCACACAGGAAAGTGTTTCTTTCGTTTGGTGTGGTAATACTAAAGCTCACAGTTTTTTTTCATGAAATAGGTGAAGGGTGAGGTAAGTTCTAACAGCGAGTAAAACAAACTATTAAACTTATGTTTATCTATCACTTCCTTTCCTAATTTTGAGCCCAATTAAACCTCCCTTAGTTGTCAACCTTAAGTTGCTAAAGAAGCGCCCAGAACGGGTGTAAGAGACTCTCTTAACTTAAGAGTTCAGGAATGAAATGAAAGGTTTCTTGTGATAAGCAGAAAACATGTTATGCAGGGAGGAGGGGGCGAGAGAGAGACGGACAGAGAGAGAGACAGAGAGAAAGAAAGAAAGAGAGCATATAAGACTGGGTTACAGATAAGCCGGCCAGAGAGATTTCTTTTGCGATATATATGTACTTACATGTTGGGAAACATTTATAGTTTCAAGGCTACAGATACATGCGTTCATTATTCAAGGAAATATTATGCTCTCTTCGGGGCATCGCTTAATGTTGGGAGGAACTAACCTTTGTTCTGCATTGGGCTGCAGCAGTGACTTGGTTACGACTCTGAAAACATGTACTTAAAACTTTTCTACATATAGAGCTGGTGATAAAACTGTAAGCCTATGTGATAGTAATTAATTAGATATAAGGACAATTAAATCTCAACATGTTTTGTCAGGTTTGAATCCATGCAAGACTGTTCACTCTAAAAGTCAATTCTGTAAATATGGTAATTAAACGTATCTGTATGACCTTCAGAATGACTGAACAAGTTTACACCCATGAGCATATGGTAAAATTCAGTTAAAAAAAAAAACATTAAAATAATCATATATGACTTTACTTTAAAATGCAAATCAGAGATTAGCTAAAGAGATCAACATAAGAATAAACACTAGAATAAATCTGCATACAAATACTCCAACGCCCTGCTGACGTTTGGGCGCTCTTTTGTACCTCCATCAAGGTAATACAATTTCACGTCTGCTGATTTGTTTGTTAGCAGAATTATACTAAACTAAGACTACAAACGATCATCCGGGAAGCTTTGCGGAGGGCTGAGCCATAGGCTTGAGGAGACCCCGTTATATTACAGAGTTGATCAAGATTAGGGGGTTGGATCCAGTCGTTGTTTGGTCTTGGATGGAAACTGTTGCGTGCTGCCGTCTGTGCTGCCATCTGTAAGCTGATTCTGAGAACTAAAACTGTGGACCCCTTAAATGTTTGTAAAGACCAAGAAAAAGGGCGTACGTTTTCTGGTTTTATTTCAACGTTGAAGGTAAGAGCTCCACTGAGTGCCATATAGTTTGATACTCAGAAGAACAGTAGTTTTGTACAAGGACAAACACCAGACCAGACATCCTATAGATTAGGGTGCTGAAAAATCAGTATGAATGGTAATATACATTTTATTTTCCTTGTAATCATAAACAAAGTATAACATGATGGCATACTATATGTTGTGAATGCTGTGAATTCATTAAATCCCAGCAATGATTTTAAGTACATGTCACACTTTTTGAGTTATTTGGACTTGCTCTATTTGCCATTCCTTGATTACTTACACTTTCTTACAAGAACCAACACCTGTTATTGTAACACAGTATATTCAGGGCCCTTATAAAATTGATTTAAAGAATGATACAGGAACTTATAATTATGAAAACCTTTACATATTTTTTCAATTAACAGCATTTTGTTGTATTAACCTATGAAAAAATTATGGTTCATATTTTTTTCAAGACATTTGTGAATTTGTATCATTTTGTTCATATATAACCTTAATCATAACTTCAATATCTTCCATCATAACAATGTCTAAGTATAAACTTTAGGAAAAATAAAAATAAAAAATGCCTAAATTCTAAAGCAAGTAGAGTAGTTCATTAGCATATCTGAAGTCTTGCACACTAATCCATGTCTTAACACATGCACTGTATCTATTAAACCACCAGTTTTTCCACCAGATGGTCAAAGTCTATGGATGGAGATAGTTCAACTGGGTTAGGAGTAGGACATAGCCAAATGTTTAAGGACATCAAAATTCGGATTTTGGAGCTTAAGGTCCCCAGGGTAAAACCCTGCTAGAGCATCACAAGCAAAATGGAGATTCCAGAAGTCTTGACAGAACCTCTGAGATCCACTCAAATGTTTTATCTATAGGTGATCATCTTTGGATAACCAATGTGCCTAGTCCTGTGCATATAAAAACCTGAAATCAAGAAGGCTTAATAAAAACTAGAATACGGGTAGTCGACAAGCGACTACGTGTATCCAGCGAAATTGGAGTGGGCGGGTGGAGTGAGGCATGGATTGAGTGGCAAGGGGAAATAGAGTGAGGTGTGGTGCATATTAGCATGGATGTCTGCAGCTTAAATGTGTATGTAGGTGGCACCACCTGCCACAAAATCCAGAAAGTTATTCAAGTTGTATACATGTGCAAACTTTTAGGCAGATGAGTCAGACCACTGCTTGTATAGGGGCGATTTTATCCCACAGCAGACAAACAGAAGGACGCTGTGCAAAAATAGTTGCAGGAGGTGCCATCAATTTTGTGTATGATAAAGAGCTACGCGAGGTCTATTCACATGCAAATTTCAGGGGTATACGTCAAACCAGTCCTGAGTTTTTAGCATGGATGCCTGCAGCGTAAACATAAATGTAGGTGGCGCCACCTTTCACAAAATCTAGAAAGCTATCCAAGATGTATAAACATGCAAAATTTTAGGCAGATACTTAGTAAGTCAAACCATTGCCGAGATACAAGTGATTTTATCCCAAGGCAGACAAACAGACAGGCGGTGCAAACATGGTTGCAGGTTGCGCCACCACTTTTGCGTATGATAAAAGAGCTATGTGAGATCTATACACATGCAAAATGTCAGGAGGATAAATCAAACCAGTCCTGAGATTTTAGCCTGGATGTCTGCAGCCTGAACATGAATGTAGGTGGCGCAACCTGTCATAAAATCAATGAAAGCTATCCAGGATGTATACACATGCAAAATTTCAGGTGGATAAGTTCAATCACGACAGAGATATGAGTGATTTTATCCAAAGAACGAACAAATGGACGCTGTGCAAAAATGGTTGCAGGTGGCGCCACCATTTTTTTGTGTATGTTATAAAGCTATCCAAGGGATACATTTGTGCAAATAATTAATTATAGACTTTGTAATGTATAGGCCATGGACATATCCATAAAAAAGATACCGCCGGTGTAAATCAGGGCTTTTCATGAGCAGGTAATTTTTGTAAAATCATCAGCTCTGGACTTTTCCTCCATATTATTTTATTAACTCACTGGGCTAAAACCACATCATATCATTGATTTAAAAAATTAATTGATCTTTAAGTTTGATGAAATATTAATACAAAAGCAGATTAATGATTAATCAATAGACCTGGATAGAGGTCCATTCAAAGGCAAACTTTGTATAGCCAAGCTTTCCTGGTTTGTTGAAATTGTCCAAATTGTCATTTAAATCATTAATAGCTCAGCACTGTTTGACTGACTGCCAGGCGATGAACAAAAATACAGATGATTCCATGAACATGATACTGTCCAGCACAACAAGTAAATACATAGATCATGATAAGTTTTAATGGGCTCTCAAGGTTAAAGACCGGTGTATCCCAACAAGGATGCTGGACAGCACAGGAGTATCAATTTCCATCTGGTATTTCAAGTTCATATTTATTTGCACTTAGTTATGAATTTGCATGATCACCCAGGATACTTCAAAACAGGACATCTGAGGTGAAACTGGAGCATGTTGACATCTGGTGGCAAAACTCAGAACCTTTCTTCACACATCTGGTGGCAAATAAACTCGAAACATTATGTCCAGCCACTCACATGGTAGAAAAGAGACACCCTACTCTATTAAATCAACAGTGTTAATAATATCCCTTATGCTCAGCAAGCTGGTACACAATGCAAAGTGGGTAGTAATAAACAAGGTATCAGTCCAGAATTCAACACACTGCTTATGATCACAGTGCCACCTAGTGTTAGAATTCTGAACCACCATACAGCACAAATATAATAGAAATAAGGTAAAATGTGTACAATGAATACTGCATAGGGTTTTTATTCCACTATCTGACACAACCTGTTAAGTAGAAATTGATCCACAGTTTCAAGTCACCTTTAAAATACAGGGATACCTCCCTTTCTGGGCACCTCCCTGTTACAAACACCTGTATAATATGGATGACCGAGGTGGTCATGTGACATGAAGACTTGTCACTTCTCTAACTCCAGCAAAATGGCAGGTCCCACTCATGTCCTTAAATGGGAGGTTCCATGGTGTAAGACTAAAGAGGCACAGTAAGCATGGTCAAATTAACATGATCATATTGAAAGCATCACAAAACATGCATGTGTACAAATTATACAGCATCATTTGCATCAGAGTAGCAAGGCACATGCAAATTTAACTCCCAACATTTAACATTTATTATATACAACCATATCTTTAAACAATATGCGGAAGACATAAAAATGTGTTATATATTTCATACAAAAGGCATATTTCGTATGGACAACTATGTTGGGATAGATAATTCCTTTTTTCATATATCGAGAAATATCTACAAAATCAATTGAAACTTAATATTCCTTATCAAATAAAACACACTTCATATATGAAAATAATTCAGCTCCATAGTTTCATTTAAACAAACTATTTACTGCACATTCTCATTTTTCTGTCTATGCAAAGAACATTTCCAGTCCATGTTTAGGATTGTAGCTGTCTATGTCTCGGGTCTTTCCTGCCAACTTGAAATGCAATTGTATAGGTTCAAACACAGTCTGTGTGTCATAAAAGATAAAATATGTATTATCAACATAACAAAACTCCCTATTTGGAGTACTAAGACAAAGGAAAATATTTAATGAAAAATGCACCTGAACAATTTTCAGCACCAGCCAGTGTTTGGACTGAGTTAAAATATTTCACCCCCCCCCCCCCCCCAATAACCTGTTATTTGATTCAAGTGGACATAATTCTTATGGTTTTAATCTTTTATTTATCATTAAAAATATGATATCTGATAACAATTACCAGTATGAAGATTTTCTCTGGGAAGTTGTTTCTACCATTGACACCAGATGGAGCTGATCATTAATCTTGGTGCATTTCACTCTAAATGCTTAACCTATGTTTAAACAATACTCTTTTTTTGGTCAGTTTAAATGCAAGAAGAGGAGCTGCACAGGTCATTATCTACTAATAGAATAGACCCGCCTGTGTACATTAAACAGTAACATTACCCTGTAGCCTTGTTTGAGAGGAAATAAAGTTAACAATCCATATATGTGTATGCAGTATGTGTGTGTGACATATGAATGTAAATGCAGCTAGAAAATAGATGACTCTGATTCAATTAATACTTACACATATGTGGTGTATATGCAGTGAAAACCAAGGATATAGTAAAATTTTGCAGATATACAGAAGTCATCAGCTAGGGGAACACACTACCAGTACTGATATCAAAGTGTGGGATTCAGACGTCTGTGGGTTCCCCAGGTCTGTTTCCAAGCATATGCATTGCCAATAACTAGAGTGATCAGCTGAAACATGCTGCAAAGCACACACATTTATAATAGAATCACGCAGGGAATGTGAGGCTGATTTTTATAAGCACACCCATGTGTACCACACACATACTGCTGCACATATATAGAATGACCCTTAATGTAACATCACATGTAACTTACTCTTACATCCTATGCAGCCATCTCCACTCAGCCTTTTTGTTTGTCAGACTAACTAAATATCAAGGTATTTAGCAGAAAAAACACAGATGCAATTTTGTGTGTATGTATGTATGTTTATGTGCACTTGTTCATCTATTGTTGCAGCATACCAAATAATATGTGATATACCTTCCACCTGTTGTGGCTTACCTCCAATTGTTGAGTACCAAAGGAATGAGGTTAAAAGTACTGTATTTCCCAATTGTGAAGCATACATGTTATGATAATGCATGTCACATACAAATAGTGTTGAACAATACATATAATAATAACCAAGAGATGGTTCATAACAGGAAACTTCCAGAATCCACTTAAAAACCATTTATGAAAGAGGAATTACTATTCTGGAAATAACATATGCCAGAGAGTCATCTTAATAAAATTCTGCCCCTGTGTGGTTGGAAAACAATAACTTACATTTATCCAACACCAAGACTTCTGGGTACTCAATATCTGGGGTAGGCCACATAAAGACTAGTGAATCTGTGTGTGGGAAGTGTAGTGTGTGTGTAAGCCCCTGTGTGTACATTTCTGTGTTTATGAAAATAGCCACATTGCCTTAAGTTTTAAATGAATTATGAAATTACCACGAAGCACATCAAATGATAGATCTCAATAATATCCAAGTTTCATTTATTTTTGTTTTTGTAAATTTTTTTGAATCTCTATAGAAGAAAGACAAAAAAAGAAGTACTGTAGAAAGCCCTCTTGTGGAGAATGACTGTACAAAAAGTGTCGGTTGGTCTCAAAACACATTAATTTAAACAACCTAGATACAACCTTGAGAAGGAATGTTTCCATTTTTTCAGTGAATGGGAAATGTTAAATAGGAGAAGGTCATATAAACTCAATACATGTGCTACATTTGTTGCTTTCTGCTGAATAAAAATCAAATCATATCTTCAACTTTTCATCAAAAGAGCCTATTGTAATGTCATATACTGTGCTGACACTAACATCTTACACTTGTTATGAAAAACATTTTGCCAAAAAAATATAGTTTGAAAACATGTCTCTCCAGACACAATATGAAAATTGAAGATATATTATGTCTCTTCCACCTTTTAAGATTACTTAATAAAAAACCTTTCACAAAATGAAACATTTATTATTTAAAATCAAACATGAGAACTTTTAATCTCTTACAGAACCAACCACAAAAATATTAAACATTTATACTGAAGAATACAACAGACTGGCAGTATCAATTGTACCCCATCACCAAATAATGTTAAAAGAACAGCTATACTAATACGGAGTCATTTCATAAAGTATATACTAAAACCACCTGATGAATAAAAGATATAAAATTCTACATCTCATATATATAAATACATATATATATATATATATATAAGAAATAGGAGTCCTGCTGCCTGTCCATTCAGCATGTGCAAGGAGTGACTTAGAAGGGGGACTTGACTGGTAGTAAACCTGTATATATGCACTTGTTGTGGCCAATCCCCCACTTGGAGCAGCCAACATGATACCTAATTGCATGGGGAGGCAAGTTCAGAAATCTCATGTTTGCATGATAACCAGGTCCTGGCTGACTGCCATGATGCATAGCCTTGATACATTGTTTTGTGAGGAGTCCTGGGGTTGACACGAAAAGCTGCCGAGATCCGATAGCCCTGGTGTTCTTGGCAGCTTGACAATGTCATGGGGTTGGCAGTTGTTGCTATGGAATCCTGCACATGGACTGTAACCTGTAACAGACACAGACTCTCTGAAATACTAAATTACTTTTATAAACAAATTAATTTAAAGTTGAAATATCAACGGATTCAAGTTTGCGAACCAAATTGTACACTGAAGGTAATATCTATTTTACTTGAACCTTGCAATGACCATACTGTTATTATTATTAATTTAACAGAAACATATATCAACACCACAAACCAAGCAGCAAATATTTCAAACATACTGATGCATAAAAGCTGGAATATCATATGTCATAAATGTGTGCTATTTTGGTTCCAAAGATGATATTACATCTTAAATACAACAGAAATGTGCAATATGCCCCTACCTTCATTGCGACTTTCGAGAGGTCAACTTGCGTTGTCGACTCCTAGCTTCACTCCGGTGTGAGGTATATTCGAACCACAACACATTTGGAATAAGTGTGGAATCTCGAAGCATCAGATACTCTGAAACTGGCCTGAAAATAAACAAATAGTAAAAGATGACTGGGGATGGGGAATGTTACATGATCACCTGACCATATCTCATTAACCGTATTTCCTTGAACAGACGCCGGACCTTAAATAGTCGCCTGTCTTATTTAGTCGCCGGGGCAAAACAATGTCCCAGAAAAATAAACGCCGGCCTTAAATAGACGCCGGTCTTGTTCACAGGCCTTGTGTCAGAGTAGTTTCTATGTTTGCCACCAGATGTCTTTTCCCTTCATTATAATTGGTGTATTTACCGGTCAAAATGACGATAGATTGTTGTATGAATTTCGGTTTGTGTTGTATTGATAATATGTTTAATTCCTCTTACTGTATAAATCATTCTTTTATCTTACATGAATGCTTGTTTCCATGAGGGACACCATATATTCCCGATTCGTTCAATAAGCGATACACAAATACGTCAGCAGTGAGAAGGCTAATACTATCACTGCTATCAAGCAATAGTAAATAGTACCGCTTGAAACAAGCAATAAAACTTGGTACGGTGAAAGTCTATACCTCACGGATGGTTGAACAGAACTGTTCAAATACGTTTTGGCACACATTTCTTCTGTAGCATGCAGGCACTAAATGATGGTGTCGAGTGGTACAATTTTGTAGCCACTGTCAAGCCAAATTACGCTCCTTGCTTTCATTTTTAGCGCTTTTAAATGGGTCCCCACCGTTACCAAAGCCACGCTTCTGAGATAATTTTTAAAGTTAAAAATAGTATGTACTCTTGTCCACAACTATATATTCAGCAATATTCCCGGCAGTAAATGTCACATACCAGTATATACCAGGTCGGAAACGCTTGAATGCGCTGTGTCAAGCTGTATCAGATAAAAAACGGGAGAAAAGTGTCATGAAATTGACCTACGCTTTGCCGTTATAAAGAACCAACCCCCTGTATCTTGATGGAATCAATATTACAAGTTATACGCAGTGAACAGTTAATGGAATTGCCACCCCGTGTTTAGTATATACAGGGCCAGAAACGCTTGATTACGCTGTGTCGAGCTGAATCAGTTAAATATTTAACGAGAGGAAAGTGTCATGAAAATGAATTATAAGCTGATAAGTACCAAACCCCCGTATTTCGATGGACCAAATGCTACCAGTTGTACGTTGAGAACAGTAAATGGAGAAGCCACCCCGTATTCAGAGCGTAAAAATGTTACCAAGTTCACGCGGTGTAAAATAAATGGAACAGCCACATAAACACCTGGATACCTGGTTTCGAGGGGCCCGCGTGGACAGATTTTTGTGTACAACTGCAATCTCTCGCTGTGATTCTGCGTTAATTCCAATTATGGTGCGAGATTGTGGAGATTGCGCGTGTCCCATATACCTATGGCATCTAAGGAAATTTCGTAAACACAATCCGTGTACCGGCGATGTTTTCAAATGTGTCAGTGATTAGTGACCGGTGGGTTCATTGTTTCGAAGTGTTCTATTTTTAGTTTGTCTGACGAGCCTGATGACGTATTTTTTTAATAAACGCCGGCCTTAAATAGAAGCCGGCCTTGTTTAGATGCCGGGTCAAAGCAGTGTCTGTAAAAAATAAACGCCCGGGCGTCTGTTCAAGGAAATACGGTATATGGACATTTGTTTATCTGAAAATCACAATTATTGATCATAAATGAAGTATGTGCATTTTATGTAAATCAGTTATCAATTTTTTTCTTAAAAAACGGAATGTAAATGATTGCTGTGATTGACTTAATATTCCAAGTGGTTCCCAATTTGTGATATTTACATATGTGGAAAGCCATACATTTTGCTTTAAAGAGACATGCAATTCTTCATATAAGTTAACAGAAACCCAAGTACTTCGAATTACTGGTAACTTATGAATGTTAAATGATAAACAAGGGACCCATGGGTCACTGTGCTCAGCTGAAGTTGACCTTTTAGGTAAAAATCTAAAATAATATCAAATGGAGATAAAGTCTAAGAGGAAAAGGTAATAAAGGTCATGGCTGGTTGACATGAGTAAGAAATTGTTGCAAATAATAGTTTGTGACTAAACCATGCATACTCTAATGTTAAAATTGAAGCATGTGAGAAGTTTGTGAACATAAGATGTATATTATTCCCAAGATCACTGGTTTGCTTTTTGATAAATTTTTGACAGTTCAGTAGTTTACATATTTGCTCAATTGGATCTATTTTTTTATAATATATATTATTAAATATATGTATTTTTTATTTTATAAAATGTATACAGTTGAAATACTAGATATGGTCGGACAATAGTCTTCAGAGGGCCCTGCATTTCTGGTATCTGTGGACTAGTTTACATATGGGTGAAAAGTTAAGGTTTAAGTTGAAAAATATGACAAACAAAAACAGTTTTTTTATCCATATGCATGAGGGAAAAAATCCTACTGGTTCAAATAATATTATATTCAGGAAAAGTTGTATACATTGGATCGGAAACAGCAATGGAATTAAAGAATGTAACTAATGCAACATATCTGGTTGGGGGGGGGGGGGGGGGGCGGGGGGGATCATGGTTGCCACATGATTCTACATTTGCTACAGCAGTTGTGCATCCCAAATAAATTAACCCAGGCAAGGCTGTAGGGACCAGACATGGCTGGTCTGGAGGTTCAAAATGTCAATACATTAGAGCCTCAGAAAAACTTCAATAACAAGAATAATTTTTAAGCTTTAACTTTCAAATTTCAGAATTTAACAGATTAAATCTATATATAAATACCGACTGTGAAAAGTAAATCAAATGTTCTTACAAGAAAAAGTGCCATGGTCAAACTTGGGCAAAATTTAAGGTACCAATTTTATATTTTTGCAATATTTAAACAAATTTAACAGATTTTGATCTAATTTTTGGTATACAATTAAATTTTGATTAATTAAAGTTGTATTACTGAAAAAAAGTCCCTAGGTTTAAAATTCTTGGTCTTAAGTGACCAAATATCTTCCCTGATTTTTTACAAAGTCCATTATGTTTGGGCCCATAACTTTTAAATTATATAATACAGACTTAATCTCTGGCATGTACATAGGAATTATATAGAGGAATATTTATGGTAAATATGAAGAAAAACAGATGAGTGCTTTTGATATTAGGCAGTCCTGAAGTGTGAAAATAAATTTTAAATAAAAAATTGAGGTTTTTCCTTAATATCTCAAAGGAACGAAGTCCATTTGACCCAATTTTGTGCATGGTAGGAGATTTTATCTCCTGGACATCTAACTTTATGCCAAATTTCAGATTCATAGGTTCATTGGTGTCGAAACGTGCCAGTCTAATGGACGGACATCCGGACAATGACTGTCCACGGACCACGACAATGGACCATGACTATAGCCCAGAAGACTTATAGTCAGCTGCACTAAAAAAAAAACAATCTTTCACATTCAATTTACATTATCCAGTTTATTGACTTTGCAAACATTAAATTTTATATACCTAGCAGAGAATAAAAAGAGTGCCATAAAGGCTTACACATAAAGTGGGAAAAAAATTCTTTATTACACATTTGAACTGATAGAGAAGATTGTACTTACCATGAAGCTATAATTGGGAAGAATGGGGTAAGAAATAACTGTACAGTGGCGAACCACAGGGCACCAAGTAACACACCAATAAAAGCCCCGACCAGTACCTGGCTCCATGTGTGGTACCCCAAATATACTCTAAAAACAAAATTCAAATTAAGTTCAGTTCAATTATTATGGATGCAGAAAACATTCTGAGCTGAATATTTTAAGCACCGTCTTCAGAAGCAGTTCTTTGAGTTATCATGTTCTGTGGTCAAACTGGATAGAAGAATATTTATGTTAATCAGACCTTGGATAAAATATTAGCCTCAAATACAGCTGGAATAGGCAAATTCTTAAAACAAGGGACCCATGGGTCCCATCACTCAGCTTAATTTTGGAAAATATTAGTAACAACAAAATATTTTTATTCCTTTTGGTTTTTCATGTATATTATCATTTGAAAAGCTGTGAGAAAATGGCCCTGCTAAAATGAAACTCTGTAAATTATAGAATAATGGACATGAGCTAAACCATTTAGTTATTGGTTTCAATGGTAACATGGCTCCCATGGTAACATGACCACAATTGTAACATGACCACTATGGTAACATTACTACAATGGTAACATAACCACCAGGGTAACATTACCACAATGGTAACATGGCCAACCATGGTAACATGACCACAATGGTAACATGGCCCCCCATGGTAACATGACCACCATGGGAACATGACCACCATGGTAACATGGCCCCCATGGTAACATGACCACCATAGTAACATGACCACCATGGCAACAGGAGCACAATGGTAACATGACCACAATGGTAACATTACCACAATGGTAAACATGACCACCATGGTAACATTACTATAATGTTAACTTGACCACCATGGTAACATGACCACCATGGTAACATTTCCACAATTTTAACATGACCACTATGGTAAATTACAACAATGGTAAAATGACCACCATGGTAACATTATAACAATTGTAACATGACCCCAATGGTAACATAACCACTATGGTAACATGACCACCATAGTAACATGACCACAATGGTAACATTACCATCATGTTAACATACAAATCCCATAACATGATGACTTTAGTAATATATCACCTTCTGGTATGTGGACCATTATTATTGGCCTAAACTAAGCATATAACAAGTCAAAAATGTTCAATATTACAATTAATGTAAACTGAGGATCTGGAAGTGGTCAAATAAGCAGGGGTTTATAATATTTGTCTCAACTTGAACAAGCAAATTCGTGGAATTAATGTCCCCCACTTTGGGATTTTTTTGTCTTTCATGCTTGATAAGCAACCAAAATTATGACATGTGGAGAAAATCTTGAGGGCACATGAAAACTTAAACAGGTCCACTATGACTGGTACATCTGCAGGGGAACATAAAAACTAAAACACATTGAGAAATAGGACCAAACTCCAATATGACATGTGGAGACATCTGCAGATGAACATAAAAACTAAAACACATTGAGAAATTGTACCAAAATTTGATCATTTTGTATTTGAGCTGGAGAGCATTTTCCAGATAGACACTCCTAAACCAATCACAACCAATGTATGAATAAGAGCAATCACTGACCCAAATTTGAATGAAATCAGATATTCAGTAAAATTATTGCATGGAAACAAAACCTGATGGACGGACAGGCAGACAGACATACGGAGAGACAGACAGCTAGACATAGGGACAGACAGAAAAACCCAAATCAATGTCCCCCTTTTCGCGGAAGCGGGGGACAAAAAGCAAAATGGCACTAACCTGCTGTATGAGATAAGGCAGGATATTAACCAGTAGCCTACACATATTAAATGCTTCCACAGATTGTCCACTAAATGGTAATTTTGGTGCACTCTGAAAAAAAAACAAAGAGATAAATTAATTAAATTTGAACAAAGTAAAACTCTGTCAAATAATTGAAATACAAACTCTATAAATGTTAATTTAAATGCATCTTCATTTTCTGCCTATAAATATTGGGTTTCCTAGTTAAAAAATTTATTATTAAGCACACATTTCTATTGCTAATGTTATTGACCATACACTGATATAATGAAAAGTATATTTCTAAGACAAATCATGTTAACAGGAGTCACTGTTCTAAGAATAATTGTTGTACTTTGTTAATAAGGGACCATGTTTAAACCAATACAATATGATTACTTTAAATAATAATTTCTATCTTCCTCTGTAGACTACAGATTTTGCTTTTTCCATGTTTAATACCATCTCCAAACACATAGAACTAAAACTAATAAAGCAATGGGTTTGAATTACATTATATCAAAATAAAATGGCTTTGCTGTTTGGTACTGGTGAAATGTTTCAAGATTCAATGAAACAAAATGTAATATGCTTACCTTATAAAGAGAAAAAAAGCTAAGTAGGTTGAGAAAAACCACATGAATTGTGAATGGCTAGAAGGCATTCCATATGCTGTATGTAATACCCTATCTGAAAAGAGTAGGCAAAACATAATGTTTAATGTTTTAAAAAGCATACAAATATAACAAAAGCTTAGCTGAAGTGACTTTTTAAAGAAAACATATATATATATATATATATATATATATATATATATATATATATATTTATATTTATATAATTATCGTGCATAAGACTGTTAATAATTTTTAAAGAATAAAATCAACTGCAGGAAGTTTCTGATTCTGGTACTATGTGAGGAATACTTCAGTTATATGACAAAAGTGACACAATGTGTATTATTATTTTATATATGCATAGTCAAATGAAAAATAATATTTTAATACATACACAAATTCAATGACATCATAATAAAGACCTGAATCTAAAATCTAGGCATATTAAGAACTCAGCAGAATATTGATGGTGTAACTTGACAATGACTGTTTCAATATATTGTTCTGGTAGTTAATGGTAAAGATGATAAGAGAGGAAGGGGGCCGAGCACCCGAAAGCTTGTGTACAAGAACCTACACATAGCTAGTCTTTTTTAAAAGGTATCAACCATTTAAATTACTTAATGATAAGAGAGGCTTTTTATAGCTTTCTTTTGCAAATCTACTTCATCAGCTTTAAGTTAATGTTAAACTTTGCCCTTCTGAGGTTCCATAAAAACTGGCTGGACTTGTTAATATTTTGCAAGGACTCATGGCTTTAGACTTTCATGCTTTCATACAAGTGGGAAATTTGGCTAAAATTAAACTGAATGGTCAAGGTAATGGAAACCAAAATTTTTCACATTACCTCTAATTGGCCTTGGTTGTCTAATTATATGCTTCAGCACCCAGTTGAAGGCCTCATTCAGTATAAGACCAAAGAAATAAGATAACTGAAATGAAGAAATAACATGTGTTACTATAACAATCAAATACAGTAGGCAAGCAATACAACACATTTTTTGTCTTCTTTCTTGTTTTAGTCATACATTTACATTTGCCATAGTTTTAACAGGCCTTTAGAAAATTACATTAAAATTAGAATTTAGAATTTAAGTAAAATCTCTTTTCATAAGTCTTTCATTCATGAGCAGTTTTAAAGTTTACATTAGCAACAGGGTGAACATGTCATTTGGGGCAGAACTGTAGGTTCAATCTGCACAAGGAACCAAATGTTTTACTGCTTCACTTCAAAAGCCAGCTTCAATGTGAGGAAAGCAGGTACACTTCTGAGTTCATCATCACAATCATCTTTTTGTACAAAACTCTTTAAACCTTAACCTGCTCAGATTAATTTTACATTCAAGAAGAATTCTCAAATTATTTACTTTTAAAATTAAAGGTAACATCTTGTTTCAATGTGACTTATCATATTTTCAACAATTTCCAAGTGAGGGGTTGCTTAAGATTAAAGGCCAGGTGTGGAACCAAACATAAATACGCAAGAAGCTTTGATCATATAAATCTAGCCAAATGAAGGGGTCCTGAGTGCTCTCTGAGCAGTCAATTGTTTATGGATGCAACAGCTGCTGCAAAGTGGATAAACTAACCCTCTTGAACGTACCCTGGTTGTACCCACAGAAGCTTACTGTGACTCAGTAATCCTAATTAGCTGGATTTTGTTTTCCAAAAGGTTTTAAGTTTATGAAACATTTGAGGAATTCAGTTACAGTAAGGTGCTACATCGCTCTAAAATTTACTTATTTGACGTTTTAAACCACGGTAGCGCTTACTGACAGCCAAAATTGACACACAGTGATTAGGTCTGTTATATCAATATGGTATATGATATATTGTTAAATCTTCAATGATAGAGGTAAAAACATTTACGTGAGGTTCTTGATGAAGCCTCTGTCTTGTTTCATGAACAATCCTGTATTGCTGAATCACTTGGCTTGAACACAGCAGGTGACAAATACATGCAGTGTGCAAGCTCGTGGGAAAGTTTGTTCTTTCTGTTATGTGGTGTGAACTAATTACGTGGAACATCTACTTACTGTGTGCAGGTCCCTCCTAAACAGAATAAGTGTTATAAACCCAACCAAGGTGAATATCGGCAGCAGACTCAGCCATGCCAGCACATAACCTATGATGTCACCTGTAAAGAAAAATAAAAAAACTGACTTAATTATAATCCACATACATTAATACTGGCCATACTATAAAATTTGATAAAGTGTGGCCAACCAATTCTGGTAAAAATAGTTATTTTTTTATTATAAATGGAATTAATGAATGTTGATGTACTACTCTAGATAGAGCTACACTGAAAAGAGGTAAGATAACATTGATGCCAAATAATCTTACAACATTTTCAATTGTAAATAGCACAACATGCAAGTGTTTTCACAACTAATTTTGCTGACCCACTCCAGTAAAACATCAGAATAAATCATTTCTGTTTAAAAAAAACATGTTAATATTGTCATACAGTATTAATATTTCTCCCCCCCTAAAAAAATTAATACATATTAGTTTTCATTAACACACAGTCACAGTTGAATGATTGGACTGAAGAAACTTGTGAAATATTCAGTTATGTGCATGTAAATTTCACAATATGATCATGCTAACACTGGGAAAGCTTGAAACTAATCATCAGAAGTGGGGTCTGGTAAAAGTTAATTGTTCTCATAGAAATTATGAAGCAAGAGTGTCTAAATCTACAAAGGCCACCAAGTCTTATTACACCATATGAAATGTCAATTGTAAGCATGAGAGTGTTTTATTTTATGTCAGACATACTTGGTCAGCATTGTTGTTTTGGGATGTTTGATATGACTGACACAGATGTACCCGTGCGACTTCATATTTATTATACCTTCACCAGCATGTTATTATGTTTTACCCCTTGGTTTGTTGGTTGGTTTGTCTATTAGTAACTTGAAGCAAAATGTTATGAACAGATTTTGAGGGATAAACAATATTTAACCACCATGACTAAAAGGCATTCCACAATGGGCTTGTTGGTGCCTCGCTCCCATCTGGATGTAGACAGGCACACAGCTAAGATAAGTCTCTCATCCTAGGCACTCGGTAAAACCCGGAATATCCGCGGAATATCCTCGGAAATTCCGAGATATCTCGGAATAAAAGTTTGAGCGATTTCCCGCGTCGGACGACTCAAGAAAGTCGAAAAAAGTACCCATACCTAAAGAATGAATAATAATATTTCCATTTCTTATGGGTTCAGTTCTTATCTTTACCTTATTAAGGTACAGCGGACGATTTTATGTACATATTTTCAGAAGGCCCTGGACGACCGCCATGTTTACTAATATTTTGGAAGCGTCAGGAGAATTCCGGGAGAATCAAGCCCACGACAACTTGGTCGGCCCACTTAAAACCACATAAGTGAAAAACTGTGTCTTCATTTCTGTTGACAAATTAATTTGTACCTGTTGCAGAACATCATTGAATTCTTTTACAGCGCAGTAGTTTCATTATTATTAAATATATAAGGTCTATAGATTATAATGTATAATGGTGTAATAAAATGTACAAGTATATATAATCGAATAATATATATATATATATATATATATATATATATATTTAAAATCATGTACTAATATTCAAATTTGTTTAAGAAGAATTATACATACATATATATATATATATATATATGTATATATATATATATATATATATATATATATATATATTGTTGCATGGACGTCACCCGGACATCGGAGGATGGCGCCACGAAGTGGTGTGGCCGCCCCCGTTTCCACGCTTATGGATCCACCCCGCTATCAGTGACTACTGACGCGCTTTGAGAAACATAAAAACTATTCTTGGACCATTCAGTACTGGTTTTGCAGTTCTGCCGGCGCTATCGTTTCTCTCAAGCAAAACCACAAACTTCTGCGGTTTTCACCCATTGTTGAAAGTCTATAAAACGAACTTGCCTGCAGTACGAGGCGGGACTACTGACTTCGCCAACGCCACGTTGCTGTTATCCCCGGGGACCGTGACCGTGGGCTCTTGGTCCCTAAGCCCACGGAATGCCATAAACCACGCCATGAACTTTATTATTTAGGAAGAGGAGAGACTTTATGTTTGTTTGGTGCCACATGAATTAATACAGGACTTCAGTTTTGTGTGTGCCCGAATTATGTGTTGATGATGGACTTCAGTTTCTCGTATACCGGATTCAGTTAAGTATTTCGTTGCAGTTTGTTATTTAGAGACTCAGTTTTTCTTCAGAGACTTTGTTATAAATTACGTTATGTATTGACTATTATATTATTTGTGTATGAATGTAAATATTGTAATATAGTACTGTTTTTGCACCCATATTTTGGTTACGTATTCATTTGAAGAGAACGTGTCTGAGCATATGTGTTACGGTTCGGCCTGAGTTGTTTGGTGTGAAAAGGGACCGTAACATAATGGCGACCGCGACGAGGCCCTGTATTTCGTAATAACGGCTACATTTGGATGTAAAATTTCACAGTGGTCTCTATAACTTCTAGTTATTGAACTAGTATTTAACTACAATTGAACTCGTATATTTCTCAGACACGTTATCTTGATACTTTGCAAATATGGGTACGGAATTTAAACCAAATGAAATTATACCACAATTAAGAGAAAATAGGAGCTTATTGTATACGTTAAAGAAAAATGAACTTGAAATTGTTGCTCTACATTTAAATATTGACATCATGGAGGTATACACTGTAGAGGGTTTAAGAAATGTACTTAAGAAATCATTATATGGTGATGTAGAAAGTAAAGAGGAATCTGATTTGGAGGAAAAACCTATTAAGGAACCTCCTGGGGCAACAGCTATTGACCCGATAGAACTAGAATTGAGAAAGTATGAACTTAAATTGAAATATGAAGCTCAAGTTGAAACAGATAAATTGAAATATGAAGCAGAAACAGAAATCCGTAGATGTGAAATCGAAAGAGAAACGCAAATTAAGTTGAAAGAGTTAGAGTTACAAAATCCTCAAAATCGTAAAGCACATGAGCCGTCTGAATTCCTATTCAGAAATTCGACAAAAGTACCTCCCTTCAATGAAAATGAAGTGGAGCGTTATTTCAGTTATTTTGAACGGGTGGCCACTTTAATGGCTTGGCCTAAAGGCCAGTGGACCCTGTTGTTACAAAGCGTTCTGGTTGGTCGCGCACAGGACGTTTACACTGCGCTCACAGACGAACAATGCAGGGATTACGACACTGTAAAAGAGGTCATTCTGAGAGCCTATGAATTAGTCCCCGAAGCGTATCGCTTAAAATTTAGGAATGCCACCAAAAGAGAAAATCAAACTCATGTTGAATATGCTAGAGACAAAGAAAGTGCATTTAATAGATGGTGTCAGTCTATGAAAATTGGTCAGGATTTTGAAAAACTCAAACAACTAATTTTGATAGAAGAGTTCAAAAGGCATATCCGTAGTGACATTAAAATATTTTTGGATGAACATAAAGTAAGAAATGTAAACGAGGCTGGTGTCCTTGCAGATGAATTTGCCTTGACGCACCGCCCCAGTTATACCAGTCACAGGAGGAGGTATGGTGAGAAAAGAGAAGGTAGCAAAAGCCCAAAACTGGGTCGGAGAAAGGGTAGTCCCTACTATCGGGGTCACTCCGGCTCAGGTAAACCACAGTCCGATCATGGTAAACCCCAGTATAAAAGTCAATCTGACTCTCCTGCTCAACATAAAGAGGGACAACCTAGGACTGGACCCAAATATTGTACATTCTGTGAGTTCAAGGGGCATACAGAATCTGAGTGTTATAGAAAAAGATACGGTCAAAGTAAGCCTAAACCTAATGCGTTAACTGTTACGCAGAGCATGAAACCGGTAACAATGCCCAGTAAACTAGAGACTAAAGGTGAAACACAAAGCCCTGTCCACGAGAGCTTTCGGCCCTTTGTGTCAGATGGCTTTGTTCAGTTAGAGGGTAACCATGCAAGAAAGGCCCGTGTTAAAATCTTAAGGGATACCGGGGCAACCCAAAGCCTCGTTTTGAAATCTGTTCTTCCCTTCTCTCAAGAGAGTTACGCGGGGTGTTCAGTTCTAGTCCAGGGTGTTAATTCGGAATTTTTAGAAGTTCCATTACACAGAGTGAAACTAGAATCTGATTTAGTCTCTGAATTTGTAACTGTAGGAGTTTGTTCAAAGTTGCCAGTAGAGGGCGTTTCGCTCCTCCTAGGCAACGATTTAGCTGGTGACAGAGTGAAAATTGATCCCAGAATGACAAAATTGCCGAGCACTGATAGGGACACAGACCTGCTCCAGCAGGAGTTTCCGGGCTTATATTTCCAGGCTGTGTAGTGACTCGAGCGATGAGTAAAAAGGCAAGTCTGAAACCAGAGAGTTCTGTACTTGACCTCTCGCAAACCTTTATGGCGCATTCAAACGATGACGTCAGTGGCTTAAAGCCCGTTACGCGAGTAAATATTAAATCGCCCGCATGTGACCCAAGTGGCACATCCAGTCCAAAGGACTCGACTACAAATGTAGTACAGGGCAAACAGACCCTGAATAGAAATCTCCAAAGGAGTACAAACGGCGTGAAATCGCCTGATCAAAATGGGCATGAACAGTTAAAGAAGGATAGGAGTGTAAAGAATGTAGAAGTTAGCATGAAAACTGATGATTTGATAGAAATGCAAAAGAAAGATCCTGATATTGCCTCCCTTAGAGAAAATGCCTTGACTAAAGAGGAAGCAGATAAAGTTCCAACTTGTTTCACCTTACAGAATGATGTACTAGTCAGAAAATATAGACCTCCCACCGTACCAGCGGACGAAACGTGGAAAACTCTTTATCAAATTGTAGTTCCCCCCGAGTATCGCCCAGAAATCTTAAAACTTGCACATGATCATCCTATGGCAGGACATTTGGGTGTCAGGAAAACCAAACACAAAATTCTCCAACACTTCTATTGGCCCAAGTTAAAACGAGACGTGGCGAAATACTGTAAAACTTGTCATGTGTGTCAAATGATTGGAAAACCAACCCACCAAATTAGTCCTGCGCCACTCTCGCCCATACCAACAACACATGATGCGTTTGAATCAATAATACTTGACTGTGTAGGACCGCTAAGAAAAACTAAACATGGCAATGAATATGTTCTAACAATCATGTGTACTGCAACTAGATTTCCAGAAGCAGTTCCTCTTAGAACTATATCTGCAAAGAAAATTGTTGAAGTTCTGGTTAAATTTTTTACTACTTTTGGCTTACCAAGAACAATACAAACAGATCAAGGTTCAAATTTCATGTCAAATATATTTGCCCAGGTTATGGCAGAGCTAGGCATAAAACACTACAAATCCAGTGCCTACCATCCTGAGAGTCAAGGTGCTCTAGAGCGATTTCATCAAACTCTCAAAAACATGATTAGAGCTTATTGTCTTGACACTGGGAACCAGTGGGATGAGGGTTTACCCTTTTTGATATTTGCAGCCCGAGAAGCAGTGCAAGAAAGCTTAGGGTTTAGCCCTTTTGAATTAGTGTATGGGCACTGTGTAAGAGGCCCCCTGGCGGTGTTAAAAGACACTTGGATGGAAAACAGTTGTCAAAGTAGCTTGTTAAAATATGTTCAGGAATTCAAGGAGAAATTAAGTAGGGCAAATGAAATCGCCCAAGAACATTTAAAGAAAGCCCAAAACAAAATGAAAGTATGGTATGACAAAAAGACTACAAAAAGAGAATTTAAACCTGGTGATAAAGTTCTGGTATTATTCCCAATTCCAGGACATCCCCTGCAAGCAAAATACTCTGGACCATACAAAGTTGTTGAGAAGAAATCAGATTTGAATTATGTGATTGATACTCCTGATCGTAGAAAGTCGCAACAACTTTGTCATATAAATATGTTGAAAGAATATCATGACAGATCAGCGGAAACATGTCAATCAAGTCCTCCCCAAACAAATTTGGTATTCATTAAAGAAACTGAAAAGAATGCCGAGGATGTTCTCATGAAGAAAACTGAACATCCTGTAAAACTGAACAACTCTGATATTTTAAATAATTTAGATCAGAAATTGTCACATTTGGATTTCGATCAGTTATCAGTGTTGAAGGAAATCCTGCTAAATTATGACTCTTTATTTCCTGATGTCCCCAGTAGAACTAATGTACTACAGCATGATGTAGACGTAGGAGATGCTTCCCCTATTAAACAGGCACCATATAGAGCTGGTCCCCAAAAGTTACAAGCCATAAAGAATGAAATCAAGTATATGATAGAGAATGATATTATTGAAAACAGCAGTAGTGCCTGGAGTTCCCCATGTTTGTTGATAAAGAAGCCTGATATGACCTACAGATTTTGTACAGACTATCGAAAAGTTAACACTGTAACAATAACAGATACTTACCCTTTGCCCAGAGTGGAAGATTGCATTGATAAGATTGGATCTGCTACGTATATTAGCAAGTTAGATCTGTTAAAAGGTTATTGGCAGGTACCTCTTACCGAACGGGCTAAGCAAATATCTGCGTTTGTAACGCCAAACGGTTTGTTCCAGTACAAAGTTATGCCCTTCGGAATGAAAAATGCGCCAGCCTGCTTCATGAGACTTATGAATTGTGTATTATCTGGCTTAGATAACTGTACTTGCTATATTGATGATGTTGTTGTATACAATCACATATGGGAAGATCATAAACAAAGTTTGGTAGAACTCATTGAGAGACTGAAAAAAGCAGGATTGACAGTTAATCTTGCCAAGAGTGATTTTTGTCGTGCAACTGTAACATATTTAGGGCACGAAGTAGGTCAAGGTTGTGTAAAACCAATTGCCAGTAAAGTATCTGCTATCGTAGAATTTCCAGTTCCTACTAATCGCAAGGAACTAATGCGATTCTTAGGAATGACTGGGTATTACAGGAAATTTTGTCAAAACTTTGCAGAAGTTGTAAATCCGTTAACGGACCTATTGAAAAAGGACAGAAAATTCCATTGGAATAAAAACTGTCAAAATGCTTTTGAAAGAGCCAAAGCTATATTACAAAGTGCACCTGTGTTACAGGCTCCAAATTTTGATAAACCGTTTTCTCTCATGACGGATGCCAGCGATTGCGGTGTAGGCGCTGTGCTCATCCAAGACGATGACTTTAACATAAGTCATCCGGTTTGCTACTATTCAAAGAAATTTTTACCTCATCAAAAGAATTATTCTACTATTGAAAAGGAAACTCTGTCACTATTGATGGCGTTACAGCACTTTGAAGTATATTTGGGCTCTACGCCGTATAATATAACTGTTTATACAGATCATAATCCCATAACATTTCTTCATAAGATGAAGAATAATAATCAGAGATTAATGAGATGTAGTCTAGCCCTGTCAGAGTTTAACCTAGTTATCAAACACATCAAGGGCTCCGATAACATAATCGCTGATACGTTATCAAGACGTCATTAATTTTGATCTGATGATTGACTCTTGTTATAGCCTCAGATATGTTCTGTCCTTTGGAAGAGTTGTATTACATATATTACATGTATTAAGATATTGCTGATTATACTATTTGTGATGATGATAATTGATTAGTTTTGAGAAGGATAAACTAATGCTTAAGATGTCAAACTTTTCATATACTCGTCATACAGTGCTAATGCTTTGCTCTCCTTACCTTCTTTCTTTTAAGGGTGGGGGTGTTGCATGGACGTCACCCGGACATCGGAGGATGGCGCCACGAAGTGGTGTGGCCGCCCCCGTTTCCACGCTTATGGATCCACCCCGCTATCAGTGACTACTGACGCGCTTTGAGAAACATAAAAACTATTCTTGGACCATTCAGTACTGGTTTTGCAGTTCTGCCGGCGCTATCGTTTCTCTCAAGCAAAACCACAAACTTCTGCGGTTTTCACCCATTGTTGAAAGCCTATAAAACGAACTCGCCTGCAGTACGAGGCGGGACTATTGACTTCGCCAACGCCACGTTGCTGTTATCCCCGGGGACCGTGACCGTGGGCTCTTGGTCCCCATGCCCACGGAATGCCATAAACCACGCCATGAACTTTATTATTTAGGAAGAGGAGAGACTTTATGTTTGTTTGGTGCCACATGAATTAATACAGGACTTCAGTTTTGTGTGTGCCCGAATTATGTGTTGATGATGGACTTCAGTTTCTCGTATACCGGATTCAGTTAAGTATTTCGTTGCAGTTTGTTATTTAGAGACTCAGTTTTTCTTCAGAGACTTTGTTATAAATTACGTTATGTATTGACTATTATATTATTTGTGTATGAATGTAAATATTGTAATATAGTACTGTTTTTGCACCCATATTTTGGTTACGTATTCATTTGAAGAGAACGTGTCTGAGCATATGTGTTACGGTTCGGCCTGAGTTGTTTGGTGTGAAAAGGGACCGTAACATATATATATATTGATTAGATACGTAATCATATGTTGATATATGTCAGGGTATGTTTGTGTTAATTTAGGCCAAAATAAAAAAAAGGTATGGTTCTCAGGCACTTTTTTTCAGAAATCAATGCGGGCGGGCGCTTTTATTTTAAATTTTTTGGTATGTTTCGATAAAAATGAAAAGCATGATAAAGGAAAAACATAAAAATAACAGTTTTATTTTGTTAAATAAGTAAAAGCACTACAAAATAAAGGAAATTGTATGGTTTTATCTTCTTGAAAGAAATGTCGGAGCGGCAGCAGCTCAAAATTGGAAAGTTTTTATTGAAAATACAAAATAAAAATTTTTGATGCGGGGGTTTAAAATTGATGTGGTGCCTGAGAACCATACCTTTAATTTTTTTGGCCTTATATCCATATTTTCTGTATTTGTGTTATTTTTACTATTTCTCTGTAAGAATAAAAATCACAAATGTCATAGTATTCATTTACTTTTACTGAATGTTGCATTTGTAAATTGTTCATACATAGACACCAGGTATAACGTGTATTTCATGATCATTTCACTTTTCATTTGTAAATATTTCAATAATTGTCACTTAATTGGTATATAACATGTATTTGACATGGTGACCATTTCACTTTTCATTATGTAAATATTTCATTTATCGACACCTGGTGTTACATGTACTTCATTTGCAATTTACCTCTCATTTGGAAATATTTCATACTTTGTGTAAACAATATAGTTTATTGAATCTTAAATTAATCAATAACGGGGCACAGCACTATATTAATTCCTCTCCACTCTTTCATATACATCGTCACCTGGTAACGTACATAATTTATTTCAAGATGATGATTTCACTTTTCATTTGTAAATATAATACATGGTATAAGGATTGTATTACATGATCATTTTACTTTTCATTTGAACATAATGCATACATTGATACCTGGTACTACTTGTATTTGTAAATATTTCATACATTAATAACTGGTATCTGGTGTATTTCATCAGGCTAAATTTACTTTTAATTTGTCAATATTTCATTTGATTATTATGGTTCAGTTGCTAATAAATTATTTTTTAGGGAGTTGTCTTCTTTGTTCATTTATCTAATAAAAAATAGAATTTTAATAATGCCAGTGGTAAATGTAGACACAGATACTGCTGAAGCCTCCATGTCCCGCCCCTTTCTTTAGTTGTGGACTTCCACAATATTCCATAATCTTATTATCAGTAAGAGGAGTATATCTGGTAAATCTCAAATTCACTCGCTTTACTGGCTATTTAACCATTTCCTTTTTATCCAGGCCTGTCAGCTATTTATACTCTCCCAGAATTGTCCTAAAACCGCCGGATTTAGGTATAATCCACCATTAACATTGCCTTCGTCCAGGGCCGGTCAGCTCTGGCTCGGAAAAACGAAGAATATACATTTATAATAAGAAGATTAGAACTGAACCCTGAAGAAACAGGAAGATTATTATTCAATCTATAGGTTTAGATACTTTTTTCTTACTGTCATGGGTCCTCCGCCAAGGGAAATCGCTCTAACTTTTATTCCGAGGAATCTCGGAATATCCTCGGAAATTCCGCGGATTTTCCGGGTTTTACCGAGTGCCCTCATCCTATGAGTTACATGAAACACAGGCGCTTGAATTGTTTTCAATCAACTATATAAACCATCCCTACCCTTTTCTAAGTGCATCTTTTGATTACGCTCTTTCAATTGTGCTGGTAACCAGTCGATATATTTCATGTTTGAAGTCAATCAAAAGATGACAAAAAATTCTGTGCGGGCCTACCATGAAAGTACAAATTAATGGACACAATCCAGTTGAAAATGAAGATGCTGGCCTTGTGTATATTTATATAAATAAGTTACTGACAAGCATTATTTACTGGTTTAGCACTTAGAAAAGGATAGGGATGGTTTATTCAGTTGATTGAAAACTGTTTAATCCAAAATTTATACCAAAAACGATTCAAACGCCTGTGCATGAAATAATAAAGTTCTACATAACTTATGTCATAAGTAAGATTTAGATATTATTACCCATCATAACACACGTCACTACGTAAGACATCAAATTACAGGATGTTATTAAGGATTTAAATATCAAGAAAGGAAAGGGAAGAAAGATAAGACGGAGGAAATGATGTTGGTTTCATGGACTGCCTCCTGTACACTGAAGACAGTGAGAAAGTAGACTACTGCTACTGGAGTACTGAATACAGTAACTTGATAGGTCTGTGAGTGAGTGTGGAATGAACTTGGCAGCTGCGGCCTGGCCGACTGTGTTACTGTTAAAACCACAAACCCTTAGGATATTCCACGTGGGTTAATGAGATGGCTGTCCAATCTGTGTTCTCCATGGTGACAGGTGCAGCTGAACAGTCACCATCAGCAGCAGTTGAAACCCCTCCCAGCCCCAGCTGCCAGTTCCGGAAACGACCAGAGCGCGTGCGCAAGTTTACATTTGAAACATGGCATCTGATTGCATGCAGAATAAATTAACCCTTTTAAACATAATGACAAACTTTTTTAAAGTCTTTCACAATTTCGTATTATTAATTAAATATTGAACAATATCGACGTAGAAATGTATGAGATAGCTTGGAGATAATCAAAATATAAAAACTGTTTTGAGATTACATTCAATGCATCTTTGCGAGAAGTGTTTTCATTGGTTGACCATTTACAAGATGGCTGCGCCCATGGGGAAACATGCACTGAGCCTGAAAATACTTGCAGAATGTCCCATAACGAAAGCTCGCGTGTGCAAAATGAGTTTGCCCCACCAAGTTGTGGACACACCAGTGTTCATGCCTGTGGGCACACAGGGGACCCTGAAGGGTTTGATACCTGATCAGTTGCGAGAACTTAATTGCCAGATCATGCTTGGCAATACATACCATCTTGGCCACAGACCAGTACGTCACCTTAAACCCCCCCCCCCCCCCAACCACACACACACACACACACCATGTTATGCAATGCGGTATCGATTAAATATTTATGAAATGAAAACATTGGCACCTTTATAGAATAATTAACACTACTCCCAGAGGCACAACTCTTGTGTATACAGAAGTCTTTTTGTTACTTTTGAGATCAAGCTGCTTATTTGTATCTTAATTTTTCCACTTATTTTTCATAGTCTTACCTCTTAATTATAATTATTACATGAAATCTAAATATATTGTCTGTCTGTATATACTTATAACCTTGTCAAGTCAGTGCGTGAGTGATTCTTTAATCGCTCCAAAAACAATAATACATTTGGTCTATCAGTAACCATTCAATGCTTAAATTATCTGGTTTTTTTTTATTTTAAATTTAATATGAAAGGTATTAATTATAAACATTTATATTCTTTGTGTATACACTGGTTGGCTTTTTGTTCATGAGGGTTTCAGATTCAAACAAGATATCACGAAACAGGATATCGCAAAAATAACTGAATTACACTCCTGGTTGAGATCTTTTTATAATAATAAAAATTTTATATTATTTGCTGATAGTGAAGTTTGCACTCATTCAGTTCTCCCTTTGGCCCTTGTCAAATTGTTAAGCAATTGCCAATATTGAATAATTCATATACTGTATACTATTATATATAATGCTGTATGGTGAGATCATAAAATGGCACCCTCACAAAACACTGAAAATGTGTGTCACAAAAATTTCACTGTGACTATGAAGCTAACCAAAGAATATAATTGTTTACTTGTAATGTAAGTTGTATATAAATTCATAAAGTGTGTTTCTTTCTAGTAAGATATAGGTATTCAGGTGAAAGCGGTGAAAATATTTCTAAGAAACTATAATTTCAGGTGATTGATACTTGTCAGCTTTTCATATTGGCCTAAGTACTTATGTCAATTTGGGTTTAAAAATGAATTTATGAATTGTGAATGAATTATTTATGTTTCAAACAATCATTCATTTACAATTCATGAATTAGAATTTGAAAATTACTTTAACATCACTGAATTTAGTCAGAATTAATTGTAGAATTGCTGTTGGTCCCCAGTAATTACAGGAATTACCAAGAAATGCATGACATGGTTAGATGACTCCAGTTTCACTTATTCATTGAAATTAATTTTAAAAATTCTAATAAAAAGACTTTTACCAGTTTTTATGATTTTGCAGTATTTTTCTTTGGCTAAATATGTAAAAGAGGGTCTGTTTTCATTTCCATTACAGCATGTATAAGTATGTTGATTTAAGAAAGGACATGTTATTGAAAATGTTCGCAGAATGTTATTGCATTTAATTCGAGTTAAGTTACATAAATAATTTTGCCCATAAACATGATGTATATTTGTGAAACTGCAGGGCCCTGAGCTGCTGGACAAGGCAGGCGGGTTGCACAAGTTCATGAACTGGGAGAGAGCACTTTTGACAGTGAGTTTCTTCATGTTTTAATTACAGACAAAGAGGAAAACTTGTGTCACCATGAATAAGATATCCAGATGTGGTATCATTAAAAAGCCTTTTAGGCTATTGTAGGTATAGTCTTCATGATTTGATATATATTGCATAGACTTTGACCAAATATTACAACAAGCATCCTTTGTATTTGTCCTGGTAATTTGAACTGAGTCAAGTGTTAAGTCCAAAATAAGGACTCAAGTAGTACAAATCTGTGTGTGCACTTTGATCTGTACAGTACTGCAAACTAAAGCAATTCTGTATTAAACCTATCATGGCATTGATTCTGATCAGTTTAAGAGATATAAGATTACATGTGTCATTTGCTAAAAATACAAATATTACTCTGTAAATGCATGTACATTTTTGTGGTGTGCTGTTTATTAACATATGCTTATTTACAATTTTTTACAGTGTTGTCATAGCTAAATTTGGTATTTGAGTGTGCCAGGTAATACTTCATAAGAATTCAAGTCCAACATTTTCTTCCCATTTCATTTCTAAAGATATTTTTTTTCATGAAGAATTTTATGTGAAGAAGAATGTTTAAGACCACTATTTTGTGAATTATTGCCATTTTCACCCTCTCTGGTGGCTCCTGCCTAATCTTAATACTTATAATTTTGATCGAAATTTTGTATTGTTATCCACCAGGTATAAAGTGTGAGGTCCAAACAATTTTACATGACTCACCTATTAATATATCTCTTTACTGTCTTATGACAGGACAGTGGTGGATTCCAAATGGTATCGTTACTGGAGCTGGCAGAGATCACTGAGGAAGGTGTGAGGTTCAAATCTCCCCATGATGGGTCCATGATGATGCTGACACCAGAAAAGTCCATGGAAATTCAAAATTCAATAGGTAAAATATCTGTGCTGGAAAACCCTGTGCAAGCAGGTCTGCCTCCATACATACTGGCACTTACGAGAGATTCTGCTTTGCTTCTCAGTCTTAGTGATTCTTAACGATATTCCTGAGCCACTGCATCATCAGGAACAAACCTGACTACGGTAACCAATCAAAACCTTGTGGCCCACTAAATGGACCTGTAGTAGGTACATGCCACTTAGGTGTTTGTTTTTTTCCTTGAAATATTTACTATCAAACTTTACGAAGTTTATTTAATTTCTTTTCCCTGCCCTGATCAGCTTTGCACAACAAACTGGCTATGCCTTTACTTCAACACCATAGCTAATGCTGGGTTGCGTGTACATTGAATAGGTTAAAGAAAGAAACATTATCTCTTACAGATTTTAGTTTACATTGAAATTATAATTATTCATGATTAAGTAATCAGGGAATAATTTGTGTGTGTTGCGGTTTTAAAAGTATGGTTTCAGCTGAAAATAAAGAAAAACTTAGGTAAAGTTTTAAAAATAAAAATATAATTGTGTAGCTGTTTTAATTTCAGGAGCAGACATTATGATGCAGCTGGATGATGTTGTACACAGTTGTATAACTGGACCGCGGGTAGAGGAGGCAATGCACAGGTAGTGGTTTACTTGAATTGATGGAAACGCATTGTCTTCGGGGTTCTATGGCCAAACCCCCCTGCAGTATTTCTTTCTTATCATGCTCAGTTAAAATAATCAATGCCCTAATCTGTTAACAAAATGTGTGGAAAAACTTTCAAATTGCATGGTTTTAAGTATAACAGTGTTCTCTTAATTTGGAAATATTATCTGTCTGTGAAAAAGAAGCATGTGGAGAATGTTGACAAGGCTATTACTGGTGATTGTCTATTTGCTGCATTTCAAAAGTTGTTTTACTAAGAAAACAGCTTTACTGAGTTTATATTTTGAATGTATGATGTATTGTTGAAACAAGATTATTCTCTTCTAATATTGGAGGTTATTAAATAAATCAATCAATTATTATCATCATTTGAATTTGCAGTTTATGATACACACATGCCTAGTAACTTGATTGTATTCATATTGCATTTTGGATTCAGCTTGTATGTCAAATTGTATTCATTATATTGCATTTTGGATTCAGCTTGTATGTCTAATTGTATTCATTATATTGCATTTTGGATTCAGCTCGTATGTCAAATTGTATTCATTATATTGCATTTTGGATTCAGCTTGTATGTCAAATTGTATTCATTATATTGCATTTTGGATTTAGCTTGTATATCAAACACACGAAAGGTAACATTATGTATGTGCCTCTTCGGTTAACCACTTTTTAAATAAAGGGGCAACCAAAAATGTTTTCCAAGTACCCACTAAGTGTTTTTCAAATGTTAAGCTCACCAGGCCTGTATATTCTGCCTGATGTCAGTGATTTATTTGTTCTTAAGGTCTGTGCGATGGCTGGACAGATGTATTGAGGCCCACAAGAATACAGACAAGCAGAACTTGTTTGCAATTTTACAAGGTGGTCTGTACCCTGAGTTACGAAAAAAATGTGCAGCAGGTGAGTTGTACAAAACTGAAAGAGGGAATCAGGTGAAATACTCATGTTTAACTGACAACCATCAAACACTACATCATTTCTAGCATTAGTATGACAATCATATTACCCATTCATTATCTGAAGATCTGCAGTTTCATTCTAAATATGATAGATATTGGTGTATATGATACCATGGCAAAACAACCGATCAATACACTGGCTTATTTTCTCTTAGATGGCACTGTGATCGTCCCTCCACAAAATAATATCAAATTCCTCTGGATTTCTGGCAACGTAATCCTGCTATGTACAAACTTGGCATCAATCCTGACACTCATCTTCAAGACCAAAAAGGTCCATTTCTGGGCATAGCCACAGAGCAGATGCATGAGAGTGGTTGAGTGCAACCACCAATTAAAATATAGCTCCGAGAAACCTCATATGTATTTATATAAAACCAAACAAAAATATTTACTAGGTCTAACATAAAACTAAAATTTGGAAATCATGTTGCAGGTGCATCAACATTCGTGGGAACTATAATATTTTTATATAAATTATAAATATGAAAAGTGATACGAGGTATAATACATAACATTTAATTATATTAGCACTTAGGTTGTTACCAGACAACTAACATTATAACCCTTACCATAATACTCTTTTAGATAAATATTAGATTCCTGACACATTTAGAAGCTTGTTAATTTTACGTTTCATATATAAAATGCCTTGCTTAATCTTTATATCTTTACCAAATTTCAGCTGCTATATCTATTAACTTCATGGAAATCATTAGAATGGCAAATAAATGGGCAACATCTTTGAACTCAGTGGAGCCAAATGATAGAATTCTATTTATCAGTTTCATAGGACCTGAGGGACCCTATAACCAGTAAAGGGTAAAACAGCAGTGTTTTTCCTTATTTGTTACAAATATTGTATAAAATTTTAAAAATCCAAAGGGGGTAGTTAAATACCAACAAATTTGTTTTTAGTTGTGATTCAGCATTTTATATTAATAAATTGTAATACATATAATAGTATAGAATCCTATGAAAGAAAACATTTGATGGTGGTCTGGATTAAATTGAATAGATTGTTCCTTGTTCCTGAGATATTGTTCTAACCAACAACAAAATTTCATTGAAATTTGTTAATAACTTCTTTGCATAAAGTTGGTAACAGACAAACTAATCAACCAAGTTATGAACACTGATTGGTGGTGGTATAATCAAGATCAGAATATATGTTATTCTTTATTTACTGATCTTAAGCTTATCTTTCAATCATGGTTTGTCTGATTTCACAGAAATGGTGACGAGAGATGTTCCTGGCTTCGCTATAGGTGGTCTTAGTGGAGGGGAAGAAAAAGACCAGTTTTGGCGAATAGTTACACTGTCAACAGGTCTCCTACCCCGAGAAAAACCCCGCTACCTCATGGGAGTCGGGTAAGTCAGTTCTGCCCCCTGGCTCTCATTTATCTATGAATATGACAACATTTTTTGTTTGCCATGAGTTAAATGAAACTACAGGTTGAACTATACATATCATCTTGACTTCTTTTCCATACACAGTTGTTTAAACATGTATATAGAAATTTAAACAATTCAGCCACATCTCCTTCTGTGCCTCTAAATATTGCTAGATAGATCCAGCCAGGTCTTATACTTTTGTTAGATGTCAAATTATTTAGATGTAAGGCAGATATCACTCAACTAAATTAAAGTAGCTCACTACATTTTGACAATATATTGACTATGTCAGTAAATCCAGTTGCTTTTTCTGCTCTATTTAGCCAGTACCAGCAATTTACAGCTATCACTGTAGGTAGCATTTGTGTGCTTAATTATAGAATCTCCCGCAGTCTTTCCCCTTTTTAGGAGGTGAAGCCCTCTAGAGACAGAAAGCAAACCAACGCCACCAAACATGTGTAAAAGCATTTAATAAAATGTTCACTGAGCAAAAAAGCTAAACATTGTGTTAATATTACATTGTTTTATATTTAAATCAAACTAACTTTTTAAAATACATTATTTATTGACCTGTAGGACTGTGATGTAACTGTAGGCTTTCTTTACATGACTTTTCAGGTTTGCAGTGGACCTTGTGGTGTGTGTAGCCCTGGGCTGTGATATGTTTGATTGTGTCTTTCCAACAAGAACAGCTGTAAGTATGCATGTCACCCACTGTGTACATTCAGAGTTATATAAGACCAAAAAAAATAAAAGGTATGGTTCTCAGGCACCTCCCGCATCAATTTTAAACCCCCGCATCAAAAATTTTTATTCTGATTTTCCAAAGTTACCAATTTTGAGCTACAGCCACTCGGACATTTCTTTCAAGAAGATAAAATCATACACTTTCCTTTGTTATGTAGTGCTTTAACTTGTATAGCAAAATAAATCTGTTATTATCATGCTTATCCCTTATCATTTGACATTTTTATTGAAATATACAAAAAAAATTAAAAATAAAAAAACGCCCGCCCGCATCGATTTCTGAAAAAAAGTGCCTGAGAACCATCCCTTTTTTTTTATTTTGGCCTAAATATATATATATAAGTTTGTGTATATGAGGGTTATTTGGATGATGCAAAATTGTCAGTTGTAATACAATTTAGATCTATTTTGGTTGGATAATAATTTTATATATTTCAGAATTATGCCTCACCTCTCATGGGTCAAGACATATAGTGTTGGGTCAGTCATCATAATCCATCTGTCGCTACCCCTTAGGGAGGGGAGACATATATCGGTTTTTGCATTTCAAAAACCTCATTCTAGTATTTTAAATCATTGCTATATATATTTCCATGATGTACAAGTATGCTTGATAAATATAATGCCTGAAATTTGGGGATGGGAGGCCCAGATAGTGAGGAAAAACATATATCTCATTATATAATTTCATGAGGTACAAATATGCTTGATAAATATAATGCTTTGTTTTGTTTTATTACAGCGCTTTGGAACAGCACTGGTTCCATGGGGTCAGTTACACCTAAAGAATAAAAAATTCCAGAAAGACATGGGACCAATAGATGAGAACTGTTCTTGTTCCACCTGTAAGCAGTACACACGTGCATACCTTCACACAGTGGCAGCTAACGAGACTGTAGCATGTTCACTGATTACTGTACATAATGTGGCATATCAGGTAAGTGTAGAACCTAGCTATACACATACACATCTTGAATTATCTCAAAATGTACACAATTTTTGCTTTTCCATAAAGATTTTTGTGAAGGACACTTTCTGATTGCACAACAATTAAAATTACCCTAATACCCCTGCTAAGGAACACTAAGTGGCTGCCTTGGCTTGTGGTAGGACAAATACTTTGAAACTGCTTCTAGTAAGCTTTTCATCACATAAACCTATTTTTATTATATAGCCAGGTTGCTATGGAAACAAAACAAAAGACATTTTCACCTTAGTAACCTCAAAGTTTGTAATTTGTTACCAAAATGTGACAGTACTCAGAACTTTTTGAGTTTCCATTATGCCAAGCTTTTGCTGAGGTGAAATAGTCGTCCTGATTTCAGGCCATATAATTCTCTCATTGGCCCAGAACAGAGGATGATAACCTATTTGTCACAGGTCATGATCTCCCGCCTGAGTGGGGACAGGGTTAGGCTTTAGGTCCAAGGTGATCACAGACATTTGTTAAGTTAGTGTTAAAAAGTTTTACCTGAAATAATTTTCATACTTACTAGTAGGGCTGAAAGGAGTACTCGAGTACGGGTAATACTTACCGAGTACTCGAGTCCAAAATTCGGACTCAGGTACTCGTGTATGTATATGCATATCGGAATATTACTGCAAATTTACTGGCAGTCTTGGCCTATTTATTCATTATCAAAGTAATTATCATACTGTACAGTTTATTTCGAAGAGACTCGCATTTATGAGTTATATGCTTTCGAATGGATTTTTCCAGTCTGTTAAATTTTGGTATCTATATCTCTTCCTTAGTTTGGAGTCACGAAGTCAAATTTATGTATTTTTTGCATCGATAAACAGATGTCTGTTTAACTTTACAGCATTGCCATGGTAACGAGTACTCGAGTCCGAGTTGGGTAATGCCTATCGGGTACTCGAGTCCAAAATTTTGTACCCGTTTCAGTCCTACTTACTAGGTACTTTGACGACTGATGACATGGCTTTATTGTGCACCTGACCGCAAATCACTCACTGTGTGTCCACCACAATAATGTATGAACAACCATAGCTCACCATTTGAGCAAGATTAATGCAGATGATATTAACAAACAACCCACTTCCCTCAATGGTGATTATATATTGGATAATATTTATTTTGTAACCTGTGATATGGTCACCAGACAGTTTTTAATAACGCACATTGAGGCATATAGCTCGGTTGGACAACCAGTGAGACCTGGCTATGAACGGAGGTGACGGCTTACAAACCCCTACATCAAAGTGATTCTGTTTATTTGACCTTGATGTGTTTTGCAGTTTCTAAATATCCCTATTTTTTCGACATATGTAAAATTAATTTTTTTATGGTCGAAAAATTAGATGAAATACAGTACACATTTCTGAATATCAGTTATTCATCCAACACTTACCTAACTGGATATGTCTGATCTTTTTTTCAACACCATGTCCACCAGTTTGGACATGGATTCAGTGAGTTGAAAAACTTTTCAAACAGTTGAAAATAAGAGGAAATTTAGAAATTATTAAAATGGAATTTTTTGGGGCAAATAATTAGAGGGATTGAATAATTATTTTTAATAAATATTTGTATGGATTGCAGAATACGCCCTAAAAAAGTGGTAATGGTGATTTTCTTAGAGCATTAATGAAATTTATTCGGGGTGCCATCTGGCGGCAAGTGAACTTATTATAGCCGTGAATATGTAATCTCACCAGATTTATTTATATATTTCATTAAATTAAATGTTTATTTTACCAATTTGGTAATTTCAGTGGAAAAAAATAAATGAAAAAAATATGTTTTTCATATTTCTAAACTGGGACTGGGGAATAATATAAAAGGGGGGAAGAGGGAACTGACAGGTTTGAACCAGGGGCACATAGTTCACACTATAACCGTTCATGCGCCTCAAACCAAATGGCCACATTAAACAACACATGACGTGGGAGTTTTTTTTTGGGAGATTCTAATAAGACTTATACAGTGGGAAAAAAAATAAATTATTTCACGGATATTACCAGGATTTATCAAATAAAAACTCTTGAAGACAGCGGTATATCCTATGTAGCTGCGGTTCAAAGCACTCTGACGATCTCCATTCAACCTTTGATGTCTCGTAGCACCAGGTCATACCTGTGGTCAGTAGTCCGTGCAAGGTTTGTCCCAAGTGGATTACTAGTATATGATCATCAGCTAATGTGATTTTTGGCCCACTTACAAATCCTTCTTATTCTATTATTAAGTATACAAAATAATATCGATTGAAACATTTTTTACCTCGAGTTCTATTGTTCAAATCACATTCATGATGTAACAAGTCTGAAGCAAAGATGGCCCATCGGTGTCAGTTAAGTGACAGTTTTTCCTATTTACATACATGAAGTAGCAATTCTGATAAAATTTTTTCCGATAAATTATCATGTTACTGCCACGCACTAGGACATAAAGATGTGTTGTTATCAGGTGAACAGCATCGACATTTGATTCATCTCCGCATGCAAAGCCGTTTTAATCATAGCTACAATTATAGTTCATACGGACCGCCGATGGTCACCGGCAGTAGCTAATATCGGCACAGTATGTTGGTGTACGATTTCATATATGTATTATAGAAAAATATGTTTCAGGAAATTTATAGTGTGCGAACTAATGAAGGATACGAACTGATGTAGACATTACGGTAGGTGAAATATGGTAACATTCATGTATTCAACCACAGGATATGCATTTTATGTGTATGTTGGGAGGGGGTAATGAGAAACTTGGAAGATCTGGAATATATTCCCAGGAATAATGAGAATTTCTAATTCTTGATCTTCCCTGATTCTCATTCTTCCCCTGATATAGTTATATATCATACCGTGTGTCACTTGTATGGTCTTGCTTTACAGCTCACCCTGATGAGGCAAGTTCGGGAGAGTATTATGGAGAAAAGATTCCCAGATTTTGTCAAGAACTTCATGTGCACCATGTTTCCAGAAAAAGACTTTCCTCAGTGGGCAGTGGAAGCTTTGGAAAGTGTTAACATTAAGTTATGATATTATACCTGTAGGATCAATAACAATGACTATATTGAATATGAATAGTATTAAATATGAATATAGGATATACTTGACCAGTGTTGCATGAGGACAATTGGGTAACCATTTTAGAGAATGGGAGTTCATATTGATGGGACTTGAATAAAATATTTGTTCATTATCCACCATATGACACACTGTTGTGTTGGCAGTTGCATAATGCTGCGTTTGTTACCTGTGAGTTATATGGTAAATTGTACAAGTGGAAAGTGGTCCCCATGGTATTAACCATTTGTCCCACTTGGCAACCTTCACCTTTATCTACGGCAATGGTGGCATCCAGGGAGCAAATAATGAAACCAAAGTTTCACTGGGTAACATTCAAGTTTTAAGTGACTAATAAAATTGACATCAAACATAATTTAAATAATTTCATATTTGGTTACTATGACAACCCTTACATCCAGTCATTGGGCCTTTGGTTCTGTTTACCGGGCACCCATTGGTTCCAATTCACATGCACCGTTTGATATCTGGTGATTACAATAAATCTAATATGTAACAAATGCAGCTAAAGAAACTTCAAATGAGCTGTGCCCTCCTTTAATTCCACCAGGAATTGCATTTTTCTTAAGGTAAAGGTCAAAGTGCAATGAATATTCTTTAATTAGTACATTTTAGCTATTTATTAATTTAAGTATTGTTTTTCCATACAAAGTACTATATATAACGCTTCTGACTTGGTTACTACTGCTCGTCCGTAGCATACATTGTTATATCTACTGAATCTCTGAAGAAAAATGACTTCATGTGACAGTTGTCAGTAATCTGTCTCACCATGAATGTTTATGCTCAAATTTAAAAATGAATCTCTGTGACAAATATGAGTTTGCTTTTATTCATAGACCACGTTTTGTCAGTCAAACTACAGCAGGGGCTTCATTAATGTAAAGAATATGATCCTGTAGGCACTGAACTAATGACCTAAATATTTGTATGATTCATGTGTGCATGTTCCATTTAAAAAAAACATTTTTTAAACCATGTTGTTATATTCACTTAACTGAATACCCATGACTTTTTCATTTGTCTTTGAATTCCTTGAACTAGATGAAAAGATTGCTTGCAGATTATGCCATCTGTGTATGATCTAAGGTGTGGTGCTGATTGTGCATCTGTGTATAAACCAAGGTGTGGTACAGATTGTGCGGTCTGTATATAAACCAAGGTGTGGTGCAGATTGTGCAGTCTGTGTACAAACCAAGGTGTGGTACAGATTGTGCCATCTGTGTATAAACCAAGGTGTGGTGCAGATTGTGCGGTCTGTATATAAACCAAGGTGTGGTACAGATTGTGCAGTCTGTATATAAACCAAGGTGTGGTGCAGATTGTGCAGTCCGTGTACAAACCAAGGTGTGGTGCAGATTGTGCCATCTGTGTATAAACCAAGGTGAGGTGCAGATTGTGCAGTCTGTGTACAAACCAAGAAGTGGTGCTGATTGTGCATCTGTGTATAAACCAAGGTGTGGTACAGATTGTGCGGTCTGTATATAAACCAAGGTGTGGTGCAGATTGTGCAGTCCGTGTACAAACCAAGGTGTGGTGCAGATTGTGCCATCTGTGTATAAACCAAGGTGAGGTGCAGATTGTGCAGTCTGTGTACAAACCAAGAAGTGGTGCAGATTGTGCATCTGTGTATAAACCAAGGTGTGGTACAGATTGTGCGGTCTGTATATAAACCAAGGTGTGGTGCAGATTGTGCAGTCTGTGTACAAACCAAGGTGTGGTGCAGATTGTGCCATCTGTGTATAAACCAAGGTGTGGTGCAGATTGTGCGGTCTGTATATAAACCAAGGTGTGGTACAGATTGTGCGGTCTGTATATAAACCAAGGTGTGGTGCAGATTGTGCAGTCCGTGTACAAACCAAGGTGTGGTGCTGATTGTGCCATCTGTGTATAAACCAAGGTGAGTTGCAGATTGTGCAGTCTGTGTACAAACCAAGAAGTGGTGCTGATTGTGCCATCTGTGTATAAACCAAGGTGAGGTGCAGATTGTGCAGTCTGTGTACAAACCAAGATGTGGTGCTGATTGTGCCATCTGTGTATAAACCAAGGTGTGGTGCAGGATTGTGCTTTGTGTATAAACCAAGGTGTGGTACAGACTGTGCCGTCTGTGTACAAACCAATAGGTGGTGCAGATTGTGCCATCTGTGTATAAACCAAGATGTGGTACAGATTGTGCAGTCTGTGTACAAACCAAGATGTGGTGCAGATTGTGCCATCTGTGTATAAACCAAGGTGAGGTGCAGATTGTGCAGTCTGTGTACAAACCAAGATGTGGTGCAGACTGTGCCGTCTGTGTACAAACCAATAGGTGGTGCAGATTGTGCAGTCTATGTATAAACCAAGGTGTGGTGCAGACTGTGCAGTCTGTTTATAAACCAAGGTGTGGTGCAGGATTGTGCTTTGTGTATAAACCAAGGTGTGGTACAGACTGTGCCATCTGTGTACACCAAGGTGTGGTGCAGATTGTGTGGTCTGTGTATAAACCAAGATGTGGTGCAGATCGTGCAGTCTGTGTACAAACCAATAGGTGGTGCAGATTGTGCGGTCTGTGTATAAACCAAGATGTGGTGCAGATTGTGCAGTCTGTGTATAAACCAAGGTGTGGTGCAGGATTGCGCTTGTGTATAAACCAAGGTGTGGTGCAGACTGTGCAGTCTATGTATAAACCAAGGTGTGGTGCAGATTGTGCGGTCTGTGTATAAACCAAGATGTGGTGTAGATTGTGTGGTCTGTGTATAAACCAAGATGTGGTGCAGATTGTGTAGTCTGTGTACAAACCAATAGGTGGTGCAGATTGTGCGGTCTGTGTATAAACCAAGGTGTGGTGCATGATTGTGCTTTGTGTATAAACCAAGGTGTGGTAAAGACTGTGCCGTCTGTGTACAAACCAATAGGTGGTGCAGATTGTGCGGTCTGTGTACAAACCAAGATGTGGTGCAGATTGTGCAGTCTATGTATAAACCAAGGTGTGGTGCAGACTGTGCAGTCTATGTATAAACCAAGGTGTGGTGCAGACTGTGCAGTCTGTGTACAAACCAAGGTGTGGTGCAGACTGTGCAGTCTGTGTATAAACCAAGGTGTGGTGCAGACTGTACAGTCTATGTATAAACCAAGGTGTGGTGCAGACTGTGCAGTCTATGTATAAACCAAGGTGTGGTGCAGACTGTGCAGTCTATGTATAAACCAAGGTGTGGTGCAGACTGTGCCGTCTGTGTACAAACCAATAGGTGGTGCAGATTGTGCAGTCTATGTATAAACCAAGGTGTGGTGCAGACTGTGCAGTCTATGTATAAACCAAGGTGTGGTGCAGACTGTGCCGTCTGTGTACAAACCAAGATGTGGTGCAGATTGTGCGGTCTGTGTATAAACCAAGGTGTGGTGCAGACTGCCGTCTGCGCGGCAAGGTGTAGTACTTGTCTTAGGTTCATCTCTGTGCCTGTACCTATAACAACTGAGACTTCTTAATTAGACAGTACTGTACTAAGCTTACTGTGTTTCTTCATCAAAGGGGAAAACAATCTTTCACTGTATTCTTTCAATAAAGGGAAAATATTTTACAGAGTCTGCCACTTTATCCAGGCTTGCAGCAAAATTTAATAAGATCCACTCCGATACTTATCCATCCCCTTCACACAGTCCGGGTTTAAAAGAAAAAAATGTTCAGTAGACAGTGTAATCTGACTGACATGGAACAAAACCAAACACTAGTGAAAACAGTTTCATTTTGGAAAGTGAACTTATGGATATTATTTGTATCATTCAAGTAATGAAGAAGAAAAAGCTTGTGTGCATCACTTGTACAGCTTTAAATAAATTTTACTCTTTTTTACAATTATAAACTGTCGTACATTTTGACTTCCAGTATTTAATATGAAAAGGATATGGTGACTACTCAAAGGCAACAGGCACACAAATAATCTTTATTTTATCTTTTTAATATCAGATGTAATGTCTGAGCAGATAAACAGATGCCAAAATGACTTTTTATATTGTTTACATTTGTGTTTTAAAGCAATCAGGCGTGACCCTTTGAACCCTTCAGCTAATCCATACACAACATGTTAAAGCTATCCGTATGCCTGAGTATGTGGTTTCTGGTCCTGCATGGATGATTTCTTATCACTGACTTTTTTTAACCAAATTTTTATAAGTTTACAGCAGGTGCTCTCATTACATGTTAATACAACATGACAAGCAGAGCCCCCACCCCAACACACAAACACAATCGTAACCTCCCACCACCCCTCAACACACAAACACAATCGTAAGCATTAAAATGTCCATCAGCTGCCAAAATATCTTAAGAACCATCTATTACTTTAAATTATTTTTACAGCTGCAAACTGATGTATACCCAGCTCTGATTATGCATGTCATTACCAGATGTATTTACTGAATTTCTGCTTGTACAGACACATGGGCTTCTCGTGATCAAATGTTCTGTCAAAATTATTTACCATTTGGTTCATTGTCCCACTGCATTCAGAGACGGCCATGCTCATGTTCTCTTCAACTCAATATGGTTTCTCAGGGATCACATGACATTTTACAAAAATATTTCATGAGAAGCTCAGAAGACACTATGTAGCATTGAAGGATCAATTATCATAAAAGGAGAATCTTAGAATATTAATACACTCCTCTTGGGTGCAATTCTTCATATATTTAAGAATAAGGGCATTTCATCAGTTATTACAATTTCAAACTTCATTTGTACACATTTCATTATGGGGTCTTTGAGAAATTCTTAAAAGTTCATATCAAAGTTTTGAAACAAACATTGTGATGGTTCTATTTTAGATAATTTTTTGATCAGTACACTATTCCAGTTCAAGTCTTTAACATGGCCCTTCATGGCCAGGCTGTCTGCAATGATATTTTTTTCAGTTTTACACTTGTTTATGGTATGGTCGCCACTGAGTTTCCGGTACATGACATGACTATCCAAGATCTTCGGTCAACTTGATTTTTGGATCAATCCATGCAAGACATCTTGAGATATTTAAGAATTTATTCTACGTTCCCAAAAAATTGAAGTATTCAAGGTCAAGGTCACTCTCCAAGTAAAGGTCATGACCCCATTTCAAATAGGCTTCGTCCTCTTGCCTATATCTATGCACATGTAAAGTTTCATATAGATCCGTGAAATACTTTATAGAGGTATCCCGCCTAAAAAGAAACTCAGCAGGGCAACCGTGCCCAAACCATACTATCCCGACTTTGTCTTGGGATACAATAAAGGAGATAAAGCAGGACTCAAAAAGTGTCACTATAAACAGGTGCTCGCTGGGAGATGCTCTATTTTCCCCTGGGGTTTCCAAATTTATCATGTTAGTTCTGATGGATTGCAGGTGTATGTTTGACAGGGGTGTAGACAAGAAGAGCTTGTTAATGATAAATAATAATGCATTTGAAATTAATGTAATGGATGGATTCTCAGCTGTACTCAATACTGTAAAAAAATAAAACATGATACAAGATTGTAATAAACGTTTAGTTTATTGTGAATCTTTAGATACAAAGTACAAATACCTGATTTGTTTCTCTAACTTGTCCGGAGAAGAGGACAAAGCCATCCGTAATATCTATCCTTCCTGGTCTTGAATCTTTACACATGAACCCTTGTTGAATAAATGCACCGCAACCCGACCGAGGCCAAGTGAAAAATACGCACAATGAAACCCATAAAACCAGACATAACCAGAGCATACAATGAGGGACAGAAATTCATCCAATATAAATTAAAAGACACATTTATAACAGGCAGCTTGTATAAGAGAATAACCAGTGATTTGTTCCAAGAGCTATTTGAGTGCAGGTGTATCAACATACACTAAGGGTTCTTATGCATTTTCTTTACATGCTGCAGTAGATAGTATCCTGCCAGCCAGTTTTACTACGTGGACGGGTGAATGTTTTTCTCACGAACAGTGTATACAAAGAGAAGCAGCTGCCATTTTTATAAACTGAACGAAGCTTGGCCAAGGCCAGGTGCGCTGGGTATGCTTTTTGTGATGTTAGAACAGTATCCACATAACAAACCAAGATTATTGAAGCTAGAAGAATTGGAAAAAATATTTACCTGAAAAATATGTTATTTTGTTCACTAAAATCCAGTCACGTTTAATCCTTTAGAATTTTTTTAGCTTGTGGGGACTTACTGTTAAACTTCTCCATTCAAAGAGCTTTAAAATGTTTGTCAGGAATAAGTCGCTAAAAATATCTTTACACATCACATCATTTTTCTTTAAATGAAATAAAATATCCATTCGAAGTAGTATCCACATCCCCTAAGTGCTTCACTTTTAAACCCCATGGAGTCCACAATTTGAGAAGTTAACATTACTTTTAAGAAATGAGATCTCTAAACACATTAAAAATCTTTAATTAAGATATTACAACTAAATAATCCATGAAATTATGGCAGTTTTAGTTTTTTTTTAATTTCAGTTGAACTTTATGAACATCATGAAAAGTAGCAAAATATGAAGAAACAATTATATTCTCATCACAATAGGTATCCAAACACTTTTTTCTTCTTTCAATATGAACGATAATATACTGAGTAAAACGTTCAGGTGCACCGGTTGCAGCATGAGAAAGAGGGCTAAAAAATTTGGCTAAACACGCTACACACAGCCATATGATACAAACTGCAAAACTTGCTCGACGATCAGAGAGATATACGAGAAATCTATTCATCAACAAGTACACATCCTCTATATATGTAATTATTCATTCATAAAGAAATTCAAAACATGATTAATTTCAGGATGCCATGCAAGTCCAGAAAGTCTTTGCGGGTGCCATTTTATCAAATTGATGACGAGAAACATACTAACCCTGCTACATTTTGCGTTCTGATCAAAAAGGTAGCCATGAACTGCCATGGGCCAATTTAACACAATAGGTGGACTTTTCTATATTTCCCTTACTACAGGTTTTCTATACAATGAGAAAAATATTTTGTAGATGCCATGTGTCTCTAGGAATGTGAGTGAGCAATGTTCACCAGTGATGTTTCTTGTTCTATTGCTTTGATAGCCACTGTGTGCAACAGGGGAGGGATCAACCAATGGTCTCTGTATCAGACACCTGTCACTCAAGTCTGTTCATGTCCATGAATGGTTAGTGTTTTTGTGCATGTGTCTAATGGTCCCTGCTCATGCTCCCTCTTCCCCACCTTCTTCCTCGTCCTCCTCCTCCTGAAATCATCAAATTAACAATAGTAAATATATGTCAGACAGTACATTTATTATCACAACTATATAATATTAACATTATCAAACAGGAGCTGGAAAGAAAAGCAACCATAATGACCAATATATGCCTTTATACCTTACCAAAGCACACTGCATCTGCAACCCACCTATGCCATGCTCAGATGTTATTTGTATTACTGTCTAAAAATGTGGACCTTTTTGGTCATTATGAGGGTCATTTTATTATCATTTTTAACATTTCTAAAAGTTATCAAATAATAGGAATATAACATAATACACTTAATAAATTTATCATTACTACAGCTGTTCATTTTACTCAGAAACAATTCAATGTAAAGTTTAATAATATTCTGTTTGGGACAAGCAGCGCTATATATTGCAATCCTGTCAAGGTTTGATCATCTAATGGATATTGATGTAACAACTATTTCAGGGCATGGAAGGTGAAGCCTGATTAGATGTTTGGAAATCATTTTATTTTGTTTTTAAATAAATTTTATGAGAAGTTTATATTTCTAAAAACCAAGAAGAACACTGGCTTGAAATCCAAATAATAACATATCTTATATCTATGCTATAATGAGGGAAATACATGTCAAATTACTCTGCTACTGGTTCAATTTTAAAGTCCAATGCTTAGTTAACCGATTATAACTTATCCATACAAAAACTAAGAAAAAGCAAGCTTAACTTCTAAACACTAATACTGATATACATATATATTCTCTCTGCACCCCCCTTCTCCAGATTTTTTCATCAACTAAGATAACTTACCTCTCCTAAATCTTCCTCATCAACATCCTCTTCTCCCTCTTCGTCATCTAACCCTTCCTCATCCTCATCTAGAAAGTACAAAGATACATCACAGACCATCAGTACACTAAGCAACACTAACTGAATGTATATGGAACAAGTACAACAATGACCTCTTGTCTAAATACTACCACAGTCCTCCTCATTACCTGTATTTATACCTTGATAACAGTCATTTGATTTATACCTGGTTAATAGTTATTTGTAAAGAAACAATCAGATATGGCATGAATATTTGATATTCTCAGCTGTACAATTTTTTTTTTAATCTACTACCTCATAAACCTGTTCGAGGCAGGCTTGGGTCAAGTACAGGGGGTCAGTACTTGAGTACAAGTACAAGTACTTTTAATTAAAAAAACTAAAAAAGCCATTTTTCTGAATATTTATTGATAAAAAAATTATCTATATTATACACACTGGTACACAGTCAGATATCAGTACTGGTACACAAAAAAGTGGGTTGATGCTCCAATTGCTGAAAGTTTTTTTTTGTTATTCTAGGTAATCCTGGGTGACAGTCTTGATGGCCTTTTAGTATTTATATACACTATTACACAGTCATATATCAGTACACAAGAAATGGTGCTTTGCTGCCTGAATTGCTGCTGGACTTTGCTGAATTTTTTTTTTCTAGGTAATACAGGGTGATAGTTTTTATGGCCTTTCAACAGCAGATGGTAATTGTTCATCAAAATAATACTTATACTATAAGAAATATGTATATTATACACACTATTACACAGTCATATATCAGAACACAAAAAAGGTGCAGTTGATGCTTGAATTGCTGATTTTTTTTTTATTCTAGGTAATCCACGGAGATGTCTTGATGGACTTTCAGTCTTTCACAGCAACTGGGAATAGTTGATGAATATAATATTTAGTTGTCATTTTCATCTACATTTCATTTCGTTATGTATACACAAGCTGTTCTTGCACTTGATGAACATGATACTCAATGGGTAGTGTTTCCACAAGCCATTCATATAATCAGGTCTGAGGATCTAATCAGTTTAGGACCAAGGTATAATTCTGGTTCATCAGAACAACTCACAAAACAGGTTGAATTATTCAGCCTAGTGTCAGTTCTGTCTGAGTCTATCAGTCATACATAGTGCTAAGATTTCTGTCTGACCTGAGGTCTCTTAATGCTGTGTTTATGGTAAGTAGATAAGTGGCTCTGTATTCAAAATAATTTTTAGAAAATACATGTACTTGACTAGTACTTGAAATGTACTTGATTTTTCAAGTACATTTTTAGCAAGTACAAGTACAGTACAAGTACTGTACTTGGTAAAATATACCAAGTACAAGTACAGGCCAAGTACTGAAAATTTTGTGCTTGAGTACAAGTACCAAGTACAAGTATATGTACTTGACCCAAGCCGGGTTTGAGGTGAAATTTATTTTGTCATTTTATCAATTAACCACATTATAATTTGATATACTTGGCCAGATACAAAAATAAATTCTGAGTAAACAGCAGAGGGACATAAATTCAAATGATTTAAAAACGAAGAAAATAGACTCAGCTTACCATCACCTGGACCCTCATCTTCTATTTCTGAGGCCTGCAAGGTAACATGCAAATTGAGAAATGTGTCATATAAAGATGAAATATATTCTGATCTTACTGACAGTGTGATACTTCGATATTCATACACATGTGAGTACACATAAAGGTTCACATATTATGTTCGATTTACAATTTTATGATCTGTTAGAGAAGTTATAATTGATTTTACGGATATTATTGCAAACCATTTACTAATTCCGTAAATAAGAAAATTACTTAAATCTTTTTTTTTAAATGGTAAGCCAATAAAATTTCATTTTTTCAATTTTCAAGGATATAATAATGCACATGTCAAACATTGAGACCTTTAATTAATGTAGATTTTCTGCTATTCTTGAAAGAACAACTAATATATCAAATTATTCAGCTTATCTGGATTGCCATACAAGTCTGCTACAATATTTAGATAGCATTCAACTGAAAAGCATCAACTGTTTGCAACTATTGTTAGGTCAAGGCAGTTACATTTATTTCAACCAAACTAAAACAAGTGGTCCCAAAACAGCCATGGAATGTAGTATATGATATTCATGGTGCCTTCAATATTTATGGAGGTACATAAAATAAAACTTGGGTTTATAAATGGAGATAGTTCTTACCAGGTAGTACTGTAGGGGGTTGGGCCAGATGTCATCCTTTATGACTTCACCTAACTCGTCAGCACCAGCATCACCGCTGTCAGCGAACCACGCAAAGAAAGTCTCTTGGTCCATATGGCTGCGTTTCCTGCCTGCTTTAGCTTCCTGACTAGACCTTGCCGTCAAGTCCTGTGGGAAATTCAATTAAAAGCTGTGACCAAACTGCTTGTCAGATTTATGGTTGTACAATATCAGTGGCTTACTTTTTCACGCTTAGTCAAGTCCTGCAGTATATATTTATCATAAAAAATATCTTGCATTTCCACATGATTAAGCTGTTTAGCTTATATCCAGTCCTAATTCTGTTTATTTTTCACAAAAACCTGAAAATAATAGCACTAAATATGCACAGCTAGTACACATTAAAAGCTGACACAGTTTACAATTACATAATTACAAAAAATTTCCACCCATCAAATTTCTTAACAAACTCAACATATCAATTATGTTAGGTTTATTATACTGTGCTGACATTATCTATGGGGTAGCATTCTTCTCAATAAGATATACATCATATTTTCTAGTCAATCCTTACTTTGCCTGGTTTCCACTGTATGGTGGTGCCATCTGTGGTTGCCTCACCAGAGTCTTTAAGATGAAATTCCTTGGTCAATACCGAGTTCTCAAAGTAGGGATTCTGTTCAAAGTGCTGAAAATAGGGCAAAAGTGTTTTCACTTTTAAAACAAAACAATTTTATCTAATATAAAATATTCAAGTTTTAATTCAGATTCACTTGATGTCATGCCTGTCCATCTCATTAATTTTGTTATGATGCAACAACATTAAAGTAAAGACATTTAAAAACCACATTAAAAAAATACACATAGAGTTAATTCTCTTAAACATTAATTAACATATGTTACAAATTATCACATCCATACTGAATGTTTTAATATCACCCTTTTGAATATGATCAAGTTCAATTAATGTCTGAAACTAAATTCAGCCAATTAAACCAACAAAGATTCAGCAGGTGAAACAAATACACATTTGTAAACTTCTTACAAAGTTGATCTTGTATCCTGACTTGATGTCTTCAAACTCTTGAACTTCAACCTTTGTCAGGTATTGTAAAGCTTCTTCGTCTTCTTCATTTAAAAGTGCGGACACTTGAGGGTGGTTTACAAACTAGGTCAAAGGTCAAGGAACACAAATAGGTCCTCATATATAATTGGTACACAACAGAACTACAAAGGTTTCATTTTGAACTCAGCCACCTGCTTATTCTGAATTTAACTTGAAGGAATGAGAATGGTCTCAATTAACAAAAATTTCAATTCCCCGAAAGAACTTTTCAGATCGAACATTTAACAGATACCATTGTCCTGTAAATACTTACACTGATACTTCAGAGATTATTATTTTTACCCAAGCCTGAATGTCATATCTTCACACTTCTTTTTTCTTTCAGCACACATCATGAAAATGAAGTTAGTCTATTTCCATTTTAACTTAATTTTCAGAAGAAAACATGTTCCAACTTAACCTTTCAATTGATGCCTAAACTGACAAACTATGCACATAATACAAACAAATTCACAAACATGACACCTGAAATCACCAAAAAGAGTCTATTGACTATATAAATGAAGCTTAAATAAATATCAAAGAGCAAAAGGATACAGCAGTGACCCAGAAGTTGGGTATTTTTGCGATGAGTTCAGACCTCTTGAGAAAATGTGGTTGTCGTAATTTGTTGTACTTCTGTTCAACCTTTAGTATTTCTTCACTGGCCTGCTCGTTCAACCTGTCAATCTCATTCTGTACCTCATCAATTTGCTCTATGGCTTCCTGCTGTCCTTTATCTGAAACAAATCATGAATCATGAAATTATCAGTTATGGAATATTATGGTAAATTTTATGCATGTCTTGCATTTCTGAAATCTCAAACCACACTTGCTCGTTAATCACTCAAATTGCATGAAATGAACATTTTGAAGGTAACATCTTAAAAATTTAATACAAGCTTAAATAGAATAAGTGCCTCAGGTAACAAAATGACAAGCAATCATCAATAAACTGCTCAATCTTTATATAAATTTCAATAATAATACAAATATAATTTTATGAGATCATTTTTCATTAATCTTATATTTATCACATTTAACCAAAAAGGATGAAATAAAACCTACTAACAACAATACAAATAGCTAAACCTGATTTTTTGTGTTTCAAGAACTGATTTTTTTTCTCCACATATTGCAACTGTAAATAATAGCAAAAAAAAGGCTCAAGTGAAACTGAAAGAGGTCCCAATCCAAAGGTTTGCATACAAAGCTTCCAATGATTGCATCGTCTGAACTAGTCAAATTCATTTAGTTGTCCACTGGATTTGTCCACGGGTAAATACTCAGAAACATTTTATGGGTATCTGCTAACATAACCGCACATTTCACCGCATTATCGCTAGCCCAATCAGCCTTGGCCGTGGTACATGGCAGTCCAAACGGATTGAAGTTGGAACCCATGCCACGAAACAATATTTTTTTTAAAATACCATTTTAAACCATTATCATATACAAAAACAGGCTTGTACGGCAGAAAAGACATTAATGGAATAAAATTGTGTGGACTTTGATAGCTACATGCCCAACTTTGCCGGTCAAAAGTAAATCATACCGTTGAAAGGGCGCGAAAATAGGGGAAACATGTGGACCTCAAAACAATGTGCCGGCCCGAAGCCACCATCATACCCACTTGTTTACGCCTCTGCGGTCGTGTTTCATACTGATAAACAAACGTACGATATTCTTAAATGCTGAAAATATTGTTTTTATTCTTACCACCAAGCTCACCAGTATTTTCATGGTTGTTCTCTTCGTCAGTTTTCGCGACTTTAGTTTGAGTCGCCATGTTTCACGAGGTACCGCAAGCCAAAAGGACGCCTGCGCACTTGAAAGTGGGTCACGGTGTTCTCAAACTGAGGAAGGAATGCTGGTACCAGGTATCGTTAATAGGTGGCGCCATCGCGCCAGTAGTGAAAGCCTTGGTGCAGATTGGACGGTTTCAGTCCTTTGTTGACCAATTGACTGTACACCCTCAAAGTCCAACGCAGGCGAGAAATTTGTATATATGCTGAAGTATCTGTCACTGAGTTTAATAAAGGAAAATATTAACTTTCGGACACTATCAGCAAAATAACTAGAAATTAGAATGAGAAATCAATCAAGAGTATTATAATATCTGAAACTTCTTAAGACACAATGACTGTTTGGGCATACAGGAATCTATCAACTATCTATCTATGTTAAATAACAGTCTGTGAGAAATAATACATGAAAGTCTTTTTACTGTATAAATCTTATTACTCATTTAAAACTCCAAACTAAACTACTTAATTTATTTTGTCTGAACTATAAATTTTAATATTTAAGTGCTTATATGCATAAGAATACAAACTGTTCTGGACTGAAACAAATATTACCCCCCCCCCTTCCTGCATAAAATCTAAACTGCATTTTTTTTCTGGAAATAAAATTTCCAATGGTCTTATTATATCTTTGTGACAGCTACTTCAACGTCCATCTGACATCAATCTATTAATTATTATAATACACTGAAGGGGGATTCAGTTTTAATGCAATTTAAATCTCCTAATCAACAGACGTAATATATTTAAAGGATACACACACATATGTGAAAAACACTTGTGATACACACATACACACACTGGGTTTGTCAAGAAAAAGAAAACACCAGATTTATGTTAATAAATGTATATATTCATCCCAAACTAAATGAAGAGCGGAAAATGAGAAATACAAAGCCCGATATCTGCCCTGCAGATACATAATGAAGCACATCTCTACTCACTTCTTGAAGGGACAAAATCCACTCTTGACACTCAGTCTAAAAGGTGGTATAAATCTTGTATACACAGGTATCTCTAGAAAAGGGGTTCTACAAACACTGAACAACCATATACAGTCACATTACATCACAGGTGCATTATAGTATACCAACATGATATAAAGTGCAGTGAAGTGCAACACCACGAAGTAGCCCAAGGTTCCTAACTGTAGTGGCTTAACGCAGGTGCTGCCACCTTTTGAGCATCAATGAAACTACTATTTATGATTGTTCTGCAAAAGTTATTTTTTGCCCATTTCTAAATCCTTGTTTAACTTATTGGCATTATTCATGTAACTGATGACGGAGGCACCCTGTCAAAAGGTTTTGCTAATAGTGACTGTGTCTTAAATCTATACACCATATTTTTTACAAGCCAGGCTTCTAATAGCAATTCTTAACATTAAAAATAAATTCTTTATTGAAAGATCCAGGGCCAAATTAGATCTTTAAAGTGCATAATGAAATGATTTCCACCACATGTCACCAGTTTATTGAAATATGATTTAGTTATGGTGGAAAAGATCCCACAGAGGGTGATAAAAAGACAAATGAGGATGAACACAGTGATTATTAAAATGAAGAAAGTAAATATTTACATATGATGACAAAACTGAAGCATTTTTTTACACGGTAGATCTGCAAGGACCATCTGACAGCTATTTTGTTTAATATGTGAGATATTCAAATATATACTTTTTAAATACATATAGGAACAATAAACGAAGTCAAACATTTGCCCATCCGTGAAGTTAAATAAGGTAATCACAGAATCTACTAAGCTATACACTTAATATATGGTGAATAAGTTTAAGTTTAATACATGATGAATTTCAAATTTATACAGACTACTTCCAACACCTTCACCTAATTACAATATAAATCACCATTTCTAATTAATCCTGGGCTAATTTATCCTAATAGCAGCATTACCCATAAACCACTATCAATAATAAGTGGTAAGGATAATTTTTTATGCTTTATCAATATATACAAAAGGTCTGTAATTTACATATGTCAACTCCGTAATGCACATTTTCATGATTTACGGAATGCTCGTTTTCTAATATATACAAAGTCATTACCTCTCTGAACAACAGGATCATACTTTATGTCATAAATGTTATATCTTCATATGCTATGCATACACTCTGAATGTTCACTAGTTCAAATGCCAATTTAGGGACAATCCTATGCAATATCATACAGTAATGCATAAATATACAGCTGATTTTTAACTAATACACAGAGCCAACAGTACTGAGACGTATTCTCAAAACTACATCCCTGTAAGACTAGATTTTCCTCCTGTTCATTTTGCCTATTCAACATTAATATCAAAATGGAAGTGCTTCAAAGAATACACTACCAGTATGTTGATTAGCTACCTGTGCTGCCATATACTGGGGTAAGGTTGCACTGCAGCTGAAACTGGCACCAACATTTGGACCTTCAGCTCAATAGCAGCTCAGTTACTTTTTATCTTGATGACAGAGCAAAATATGCACAAATGAGACTTATTATGGTTTTTCTTCTGGTATGATACACATGTTGGCTCCTACATAAATCCTTAACAACTGCAGATGTGGTATTATGGGGGAGATGAAACTGAATGACAGGGCACAGACATGTTTACACATATCACTTGAACTTGTTGGAGACAGATTCAAAGGCCTTAGGAATATCCACATAGATTATAACATAAAATGTCTTAATATGCAGGTGTACACAAGTAATTATGTTAATGTTATGAAAATGAAGTAACAGATTACAGTTTCTCATACTCAAGTACTTTTACCAATAAGCTGCACACATTTAGGCTGTACCCATTCATGCAAAATGGTTCACTAAACAAAAGAACACTTTATTTTCTAATCTACAAAATGAAGCAGTTTCTAATGCCTCTAATATTACTGCAAATTAACAGCAGCATAAAACATATTCCAAAACTAGAGGTAGTTGCATCATGTCACAGAACTGTAAAAAAAAAAGAAACACATGATATTATTTTGGTGCTCACAGATTCTCACATACACATAAATAAATATGCCATGCTTGGACTGCCTCTAAAATGTGAACAGTTCATTCAAACTGCTAAATAACATACAGCCTATATAAAGTGTCAATTACTAGTTCATAATGCCACCACTCACTTGTAATTATATAATATGAACCACTGACTATCCTTGTACATATTGTATCATAGGAGTGTTTAATTATTTTTGTTATGGGTAAATGGTTGGGATGTTTTGGTACAAAAGTCTTAACTTGGCCAAATAAGAAATGTACATCCATGGAAAGCTTTATATACTAGTACACAGGAATAGATAGAGAAAGATTCAGGGGAAAACACCAAAGCCTGCAAAGAATATTTTAATGCTTCCTTATCTGTATAATGTGATCACAATAGGGTAATACACACATTGTGGTTTCCCTGTCAGCACTGATATCCATACCTGTATTACGCTTTTTACACAGCACTTTACCTATACGCCTACTACATATATCGCTTCTTTAGAAGCGCAAGATTTTTCCGTTGCCTCGGGAGCGTATACCTGTATGTGAACACAGCTCTACACTCTACTTAATGATGAACAAAAGGTTGTAACAGCTCTCATTCCAGTATCAACCATTAGAGGTGTACATCACATATTTTGTGCAAAACTGGTTAAAAAGTAATCTAAAATATTCCTGAAAACATTTAAACAATTCAGCAGTGGTCATATTAGATATTCTCAAATAAGAGGAATTTTTTTATTATTACCTGATGCACTGGAATTTGATGCAGATTCAGTATTTTTTCATTAGTATAAATATATAAATGTATGTGTGTCTGTAGATGTGCGAATGATACAAAGTACAAGTAAACAGAATATGCAATACCAGTACACACACACCAAAGCAAACAAACATGGTTATTATATGTATATCTGGTACATTTAAATAACACAGTATTATATTGTTCCCTCTGTCTATTTAGCTAGCAAATCTTGGAATGTACTGATAATTTGTGTCTTCTGTTTGAGAGAGATTGTAATAGAAAATTAAATGTGTGAGATCAACAGGCTAACCATATATGACAGCCAAGCTTCAGTTGGTGCATATTGCCTTTTTATGTGCTCCACAATAATACACTTCTAATATGGCATCTACAACATTAATCAAAATGGTGTAGTGCAAAACTGCATGTTATCAGTTGTTATCACAAAGTTTTGAAATAATGAGAATAATATACTTTTAACAGCATCATTTTTGTGAGGTTGATTCTCTGTGGTTAATCTTTTTTCAGTATGTTTTGCAAGGGTTTTGTTTTGTGGTCTCTTAGTATAGGCACTACACAGAGTTAACTGCCTTATTTTTTTTTTAATGTTATGGGCAGGAATGAGACCAGACAATTGTTCTTGCTTTATAATATATATGCAAAATATGAACAATTTGATGACAACCAAGAGCATTTGTTCATTACTGACAAGAAATATAAATGGTATAATATTATTTAAAATATTATAAATCTTTTGTCTTTTAATGGTTTGATGATATGTCTTGTTCATGAAGGTTTAATTTTCACAATTATTTACCTTTCACAATTAATGCAAATTTGAAAGCCAACCACAATGCCAGTTCTTTTAAATTTGTAAACTTGTATAATATTTCTTATTCCAACTGACCTGCCTCAGCATGTATTAACAGAATGATTTATGCCCTGCCTGTGACATATAACTGGCATTATTTTAAAAACTGAAAATCAGAGCACTTAGATCTACTAATTACCTAATTACTAATGCTTCTGAGCAATGCCTTGACACAGTGCAAGGTGGATTCAATTTGGAAAATTGTGATTGCTGATATGAACTACCCACTATGTACTGAATAGAATGCATGTCCTTGTAAACAGGCATCATATCTAAATAGCCATCTCCACAGTACCTATAAAAACTTCTATTTAGAAATGCCTTAAAGACATAAATAAAGGGTGCATGTTTCAACTAATGCAAAAATCAGAATCACTCGGCGAAAAATAGCCAGTAAGCACTGTGTAAATGCAGATCAAAATATTAACTCTGCAAAAGGCCATGTTTACTGGTTTGTAATCGAACTGTTTAAGAAACACCAACTCATTCCTGCTGAGTGCATACCTTCTGAAATCGAAATCAATGATTGACGAAATACCGGAGATCAAAGAGAAAATGAAGTTCCATATAACCAGAAGGCAATCTCTGAATGTGTTGAGAAATGCTTTGGGAGACGTGGTGCTAGATGCATATTTTTAAAAATCATCGAAAATACCAGGTAAGCAGTGAAGAAAATGCAGTTTTAACTTAGGATTGATGACTTGTGGTTGTCTGGTGAAAAACAGCTGCACTCAATGGTCTGCTGTACTAACAGTGATTTGTTAATATCACCTCCCAAAAAGAAGTTCAGTTATCTTTGTTTAATATAATTCAATCTTGTTCAGTTACACTTGAACTACATATACTCTTTGCACAATACTCACATTAAATTCATCCTGACTTTTAATTATCAAACGCTTGCAAAAACCACCAGGGCCCTCGCCAAGAACATTTAAAGTAAAGTGTGCAGGGTATGTCTGGTTATTCATATTTCCCAAGGTTTTTCCTCATTCAGACTTACAACACCCATCCTTCATAGTACCAACATTCTTGGTTTTGTGACAGCTCCCATATGGCCTTATGTAGCAAAGGCAAGCCATTGCAAGCAGTGTGTTAAAGGAATTAGAAATTAATGCTTTCTGATCAAAGCATGAGGACTGTCCCTAAACTGTTAGTTCTGAAACATAAGCACGACTTGGTGAAGATGAATCCCTGAGAACATGAAAAGCTTTGCTTGGTGCACTGAAGTGTTATGCTGACAGTCAACCTTGTCCATTGTTAATATTTCAATCAGAGAAAATATACAATGCAGAAAATATGTCTTTATCAGTATGATTATAATGATTAAAAAGTCACACTTAATTTGGTGAGATACAAAATAATATGATAATAATTACAGATATGTTGACATGAAAAGTATATTGTAGAGATACACACTACTGAATAACATGTAATAGGCAGGCTGCACTGAAATCTTGTTGTTTTGTTCAATAAAGAATTCAACTGATATACCAGTATTCTAGCAGTATAAGAAAAGCAGAAAATAAGTTAAATCAATAAGATTTCAGCAGTCATACATTTTCTACAGTAAATAATGCCATAAAACTTATCACAATCATTGCCAATTTGTCTGGTAGATATTGGTCCTTTAGTTGTAAATTATTTGTTATTAGTTAATATGCACAAATCATTCGTAATTAGACAATTATCTGCTCATTTCAGCCCATATAATGATTGGGAAAATTGCACCTTTACACTAATGACCAATTAATAAGCCATTCTGAAAGCTTCATTATACTATGTTTTTTTTTCTATCAGTAGACTTGGATGCTATATATAAGATTTTTTAAATAAATATGCAAAACTACCCAAATCTTTACTTGTACATGTGATAAAGGCATATGTAGCAAACAAAAGTTTGTATAGGAGCACACTGGCTAAAAACTATTTCAATCATCTTACAGTTGTAAAGCTGTTGGCCACAGCTGCATCAATAATTTAACTTGTCATATTTGCTGTGAGAACAAATGTCCATACTGTGCTGCCACCTATCAGGTGTTGGTGACACCAAAATGCTGACCATCTTATGTAGACTGGTACCCCGATCTATTATGGCACCGCTGCTCTAGGCCAATCATAGAGACGGGTGTACAACACCATCTTTTGTACTCTTGGCAGACTGGTACCAACTCCAGTATACATTATATATGATAAAAATAAGCATTTCATTTGCTCAAAGAAGTTGGCTGTATATTGAATGTGACATTAATGATTAGATTAATAGACATTAATAATAAATCACTGCTACGTACAGTGGAAAATCAAAGATTCAGTATATCGTATTATCTATGCATCCATCATTCAATTTTTGTGCAACAACTCATTCTTCAATATTTGAAAACTAGAAATAACTAAAAAAAAAGTTATTTTATAAGAAATCTTCACTGATAATGAACCAGGATCGCGTGAACGTCCATGATAGCCGGTATGAGCATGCATACTGAAGTTAGAACCAGTCTATAGGTAAGCCAGGAGTTGCAACTGAGAGTACTTAAGATGGCGTTGTACGCCTGTCTCTATGCTTGGCTGAGGGCCACAATAGAGTAGGGTACCAGTCTACATCTTATGCTGCCACCTAGTGCCCAACGAGAAACTGGGGCAAATCTCTTGCACTGTGCTGCCATCTTGTAGCCAAAATGAAACTATTTTACACTGCAATATGTCATCCAAAAATTGATTTTATAATCCTCCATTACAGTGTAGTGTGACTGCCCCTAGTGGATGTTTGGGTGTCTGGGCAGATTGAATATACAGTCCTGCTGTTATGATTCTGATGCTTAGCATATCATGTAACTACAGTGACAACTTTCATTTACAGAGTAAATGTAACACACAAGTTGGTTTTATGGTATTGGTGCAAGTGTCTACATTTATTGCAGGTGAAGTTCTTATCTAACCAGCTTAATAATATTTTCAGTATGATTAAAATTACCTGAGTTACCTTATCATGTACAAGACTCTTTGAATCTTATCTTAAGTGCATTTTAGGCACATAAATATTACTTGACCACTAATTAAAGTCATTATTTGTAATACTATTCTGACAGTTTTCAATGTAACATTCCTTATACTTTTAATCACCAACAGAGATTCTTTATGGCACCCAGTCCAACACGTTCAACATGTTACCTATAAAGTATAAACTGAAAGATGCCATATGTACTGGATTATCACATAACTACTTCTAAAATAGATACCACTGCAGCCATTGTACATACAAAGTCACATGATATATTCTTCACTAAGGCCACTGTAACATAATGACTGACATAAAGGGAACGAGCCAATCAGAGAGCTCGATATAACTTTAAAAGAGCAGGTCAGAGGTTGCCGAGCCTGACCAGGAGTCCCCTATCTCTGTCGGCTTGATTTCCGTTTCTTTGGGCGTTTTCTGCGGCGCTTGTCTGGGAGCAGGCTGGCGAGTGGGTTCGTTCATGTTCATACCGAAGTGGTAGTCGTACTGCATGCGGCTCTGGTAACTACCAAGACTTCCTGCAAAATCACAAAGAAAAAAAACAGAAACATTAACCATATGTTCTCTGTAAAACCAGTCATGTGCATTTTTATTTTCTTATACAGGCACAGACAGATTAAGATGCTTTAAAAGATACAATTTGCACCCTTCAGGGGTAAAAAAATAGTGTATCCCGGTTACGCAATTTTTCTCCTTCGGATGTCTGGTTACAGGAGCTAGATGGGAAGCTCATGAAAAGACACCCTGAACAAAAGAAGCAGGCAGATGTATTTCATAGGGAAATCAGTTTCTTCATCCATACATCCTCTCTTGTCAGTCTACATCACTGCATCACCACTAGACCACAGCTTAAAACACGACCACAACAACAAATCCTAGCTGCTTACGGTATACCCTATACACATGAAAGAGTTTTAACAAAACAAGTGCCATACTCATTTGTATATTTCAGTAATATCCTATTTTCAAGGTATTTTTACTGGCTACATTTGCTAGATGTGGTTTGCCTACGTCAAACAGATGATTCCCACCGGTTGTTTGTCTGTTAACTCTCCAGTGCGTCCCGCTTTGTTACATCACGTATGACAGGATGTGGTCTGCGTTTACACAATGTTCTGTCAATGGCTAACTCTGTGTTTGATGTTCTGTTCTTGTTTGTAGTTAGCTTTCTCAGTTATTCATTCAAACATGAACAACAAAACCACAAAATACAATACATAAACATCACCTATTCCTCCCTACATTCAAATTTAATTATTTCTTGTGTTTACCCAGACTATGCAATTAATATTGTATTTAACTAAATTAAAAGGATAAATTGGGTCACTGTGACCCATATTCCTGAACAAGGAAGGAAAGTTACCTTTTGTACATATGCAAAATATGTAGTTTAAATCAATATAAAAACAAAAAAATATTTCTGATTTCTGTAACTGCCTCCACCAGCAGGGTACGCGTTTGTGTGTGTTTGTACACAACATATCTCGCCCAATCAAAAACAGAATCTCATGAAATTTTCAGGGCACACCGGGATGTGGCCAATGAAGAATTAAAATAATTTGATGTGGATCTGGCACATGGTCCGGCCCCAGGAATGTCATCCAGGAATAGTCACAAATCTACGGTCACTTATGCATTATTGAAACTGGGAATATGGGCCAATATTAAAGTATAATAATGATCATCTTAATGAAAAAAAAATATTACTGTCAAAACATGTTTTCTATTATCTAATTAAGATATTTTATTCTAGAGCCGTAACCTAAGAATGAATTGTCTATAACCACGTTTTGGAACTTGAACTCATGTTATTGAAGTTTAGAACTGTGATTTAAAACGGGACCAATTTCACTTCAGTGTCTCTATGACCAGATTTACCCTGAAACCCTGTTTGAACAAGGATGCCTAAAATAAGGGCGAATAATCAGGGGTAAAACTTCATATGTTAGTTCTTGGTTACAGTGAAATTCACACTAATATACGGATGTGTCAAAGTGGAAGGAACTAACAGAAAAACTTGAACATACCGGAGGTTCAACACAAGCACGTTTTACTTTAGAAATAATTTAACAAAAGTTTGCAGAAGCCATGGCCTTATTACTTAGCTGGGTATTCAAATTAGGTGAGTTTGGCCCAATGAGGTTATAACAGGTATGAAAATCTGATCACCACAGATCAATGAATTCAAATCAAAGCTAATTATCTTGAACGGCCGACTGCACAGTGTCATGCTGAAACCTGTGTCAGTGAAAGTGCAGGAAATATAATTCTAACACTTAACAAAAACATATTTTCATCTGGCATTATTTAATATGAGTTTTTACACACAAAATCTTATATAAATAAGTATAATGATTTCCTGATAAACCACAGGGAAATATCCTTGTCCACTCCTGAAGTGTGAGTACAACAGGGTCAATAAAAACAATAATATTCTATAAGTGCCACAGGGGACCTGACTGGGTCAATATCTGACACTTCCCGACTCCATGGTTCCATTTGATCACTATCCGTAGCTGTCTCTGAAAAGCCCGTAATAAACCACAGCTACCCTTGATCAATATCCCCCCCCCCCCCCCCCCCCCCGATCTATACTCCCAGTAATTTATCACAAGTGGTGCAAATGTCTCATAACCAGGACCAATATAAGCCGCTCAGTAACACATGCAGTTGTGTTCTGGTGGATACATGTATTGTGTCAATAAATGGAAAGAACAAATTTTTGATGCAATTCCAGATGTTTGTTTCGTTTCAGGATAGGTTAAGTTCTGTTGCTGTATTGACTACTGAATAAGAATGAAAGTTAACCTACAGGTGTATGAGACCATGAAAACCAAAGATACTTCTGATACCCCTTTCACACTGTGAATGTAAACATTATCAAACCATTTTCAATGTGAATTTAACATTCAGACAGCAGTCAAGTGTTTTTTACCATTTTGGCCTAAACATTTTGAATAAGTTCAAGAGGTGGTGTCAGTTTCTCATGCAAAAAAAATTATCTGCACCACAGAAGTGCTGTCTGAACAACAATTCTCATCGAAAAAGGTTTAGACCTAGTTTGAAGGAGAAACTAGGTCACAGGGCAAGCACTTTTGGTGCCTTTCCACACCCGCATGGCGAAAATCTGACCAGTGTATTATCATTGTCCACTTTCCATAAATATGGGTCCCACGTGCAGATCTTTTTAACACCAGCAGGGCTACATATTTGGGGGGCCCGCATGCAGATACCACATCCAGTTTTTCAGTTGACAGCATAGGGGGGGGGGGGCGCAAATTGGGAATGAGGCATTGGGGGGGGGGGGGGGGGCAAGTTGGAAATGAGGACATGTCTCTGTACATTCAAAATCATTAATCACAAAGGTATGGCCTTCCTTTTTGTTTATATATATTTGGCCTTTAATGTGTCCTTGCAGTCTGATCTGTTTACAGTGACAGTGTCTGAATCACTACATGGGAACTATGGCTGGCCTCAGGCTCCTTCAGCTGAACAAGACACAGTGTCACAATATGTGAGCGAACTGTTCAGAAAACGGCTGAAAGCACATAACAAACCAGTGGAATAATAATGAGTAATTCCATTCAAACCCCGGTCTCTCTGAATGCACCTAATGCTACAACACATTACACACCAATGTTTGTTTTAAAATACCTTCAAACAAGGTTTATGTTGTTGTAGTCCCAGAGCAAATATTAATGAAAGACTATTACATGGCAAAGCTCTGTGGAACATCCAATAACCTGTATATTCAGGGGCCCACAAAATTATACCCACTAATGGGGATTGCTTGATACAAATGAGAGCGAAAAACCGAAAACCAGCCTGCATACACAGCCCTAAATGCTGTGGACAATCTTAAAGCTGCAGTGCAGCAAGCTGAAACATTTGTCATTAATGATAGTTATGTGTAAGACCAAATAAATATCCACTCTCTAATTGGAATAACAGAGATCAAATAAGCATTCTCTCTATAATGAGAACTGTATTTATGTCTTTAATTTTCTTAAATTAACTATGGATTATCAAAGGACCATACAATGGTTTACATTAAAATCTTGGGGTATGTTAAATAAAAGAGAGAGACACCTAAGTCTCCAAGTTGTTGAGAAACCTCTTAGAGCTCAAATTTGAATAGAGGAAACTACTGGAGCTAAAAATATTGCATGCACAACTGTCAGAGCAAGAATACAGTAAAACCAAGCTGAAACTACCATTTGCACTAACATAAAACTGATAATATCAACAGGCTGAACAGGGTAATCGTGTTGAATATTTACCTCCACCAAGAAGGTTATGTTTTCATCCCTGTTCATTTGTTTGCTTGCCTGCCAGCAGGATTACACAAAAGGTATGAAAATGATCCCCAGAAAGTGGGGGTAGGGATGTGGGCCAGCAGAGAGCTGATTCAATACTGGTGCAGGTCCATATGATATAAAAGGACTGATCCAATAGGTTTAGTATGCACTTTACTTAATGTTACCCCATTTTTTTCAAACTGTAGTAGTAAGACTGGCCAGGAAAATAATAATGCCATAACAGGATGGCCATGTCTGCAAAAAAAAATGTCTACAAGTAAAAAATATAGTTTATAATGTAATGCCTCAAATTTTTGCCCCTTTCTTTACAACCTGGTTTCTATCCATTAAACAGTGGAAATCATGGAGGGGGGGGGTGATTAAGTAAACTTTGTAGTAAAATAAAATACAGAATCAGCTGATTCTGACCTGCAGAACCAACTCCTGGTGTAGACTTGAGTCCAGCGCTGGGCTGCCTGATGTCATCCTCCGCATCGTCTTCATCAAAACTGCTTCTGATTGGAGAGTGGTTTGGATCAGGCTCCCCAGGTTCAGGAGGGTACATCTCCATCATCGTTACCTCTGACGGGTACTCGAAAGTCGTGGTCATGTTGTCAAACTGGATGCGCATCTGTCAAAACATGAAGGTATCACTGGTGTCATTATAAATGAGTTAACTTTATCAATTGAAAACTATAGCTTTGACAAAGAGTAGAGCTATAATTAGCTTCACAGTAAAGAAAAACAACATATCATTATGTAAAAGAAGCTATGATATAATAAGATGTGATGTTGATTGCTCATTTGTATATCCTATCATTTATTCATAGGTATAAAGTACCAGTACTTAATAAAGAACATAACGAGAAATTCACTGAAGTGTACCAGTGAGCTAAAAGAACATATGTCAAGAACTCACTGAATTAAAAAAAATCACCAAGTTCTGCCCACTGGGATGGAACAATGTAAGGCCATAAACACATGTCAAGAACTCATTGAACTGGATGAAACTATGAAAATATCATAACTGAAGTACTTTCCATTGGGATGGAAATATACACACTGGAAATAACCTCTGTTTTACTGGTAACTCTGACACATGGGTTTTGAGTGGCACCACCTGGGGGGGGGGGGGTTGTTGTTGTAAACTTATTTTTTTTTAAGTCTACAGCAAAATGGCGTCTCATGCGTGGAAAATGACAATGAAACTTAAAGGTTTTGACAATTAAATCCTTTAATATGATGTTTATTTTTTACACTGCTTCATTAATAAATCAAGTTATTTGGTTAAGAACAATGCAAGCCTTCAGGTACAAGTTTGATATCTGGACCATCACTGATGTGTTCAATAAATGAATTCAGTACAATATATTGTGTATATGAGCTTATCTAGTGTGGGGTCTCCAAACTGTGGCCCAAATACGAAAACACTTCATATACAGCTGGCATATACTATAGGCAGACAGACCAAACAAAAAGCACAGGGGGAAAGAAAGATCACTTCAATCAAGCAAACTTCAACAAAGGAAAACACAGACAGTTACGCAAATAAACTGATGATTCGTAATTCCGGTTCAGACACTTACTGGTACATGTATCTGGTATTTTCACAGTATCTGCAAGCTACGGTTATAGAACCGTCAACTTTCCTATTTTATATTGCAATATAACTATATGCATTTTTGTCCACAATTGTGGTTCAATAGCAAAGCAAGCTCTTGAAGTTTATTTTTCTGGGAAAAATGGCATTACCAGAAACTGTAAATGTTCACAACAGCATTTTTTTAATAATAATATTTCTTTTTTCAATTCATCGCATGCATCTGAACATCCATGTATAAAGTATCCTGAACTAGCAAGGTCATAGTATATGTCCAGAGAGCCAGAGAATTCCAGGATACAATAAAGAAAATGAACATTATAAAGAAAGCGCAAGATATAAACATTTTTATCCATTAATTACATGTTATGAAAATGTAAATGGCAAAGTTTCACCAGGTCCAACATTCATGACAGGTTGCAAATTTTGTGATATAAAATGAGGGATGGAATATCAAGTTGCTGGTTATGATATATTAACATTATTTTTCATGATGTTATCACGCTCTCCAAAAACTCTCCAGTGTTCTCCAGGTTTCATGTAGTTACAGAAAACATGGAGGAAAGTTCTGACAAGCATGATTCGAAGACGAGTGCAGGAGTTCCCGTGCCTCAAGCTCGTACAGCTGCGATGATTGCATGGAACCTGTATCACTTTAAGAGTGATCCTGTGACACAGACACATTGGGTATAAATGATATTAATAGTTAACCCAAAGTCTAATGTCAAGAACCTAAATTTGGCTGTTATGATTACTGATGGCTCATTATATGTGAATAATGATATTGTGATATCACGGTACATCAGGACAAATTTTAAATAATTATCATGATATAAAAAACTCATAACATCCAACACTATTCATAATCAAATATTGTACTGGTGCAAGTTTTTAGATTGCATCTTTATAATACTATAGTAATGAACTGTGAGCTAACAAAGATGTACCATGAAGTGTCACATTTCTTCCATCTCAATCATGTTTCTGACAAGCAAAATGTAACCAGTTCGGCCATTAAACACAGCAAGGCATCAGTGATGTGGAACTCCAGTAAAATACAAGGCCCACAAATCCCTGATTAATCTGAATTTTACTTCTTTATGAACCAAACTCATTATGAAAACAAATCAGAACACTATGGGCTGATTCAGCTTGAGATAATGGTAGTTTTTTGGTCCCGAGAATGATGATTTCCCAAATGACCATCTGTTCTTTATTTCTGTGATACATGACCTTGACAACAGCGGCAGTCAATTCTGCCTGATGCTGAAACCCTTCAACCATGTCTCTGTATCGTTAATTAGTTATCGGCCAGGGTACTATACTGGGTTTTGATGATAATAGTTACAACGCGTTGGGCGCGTTGAGCAGTAATTTGCAGCCACTTAGTTCTCAGTCACCCACAAAAAAACTGTCAGCATAGCTATTGTGCAAACCTCATTACATCATAGTACTTATGCTCTCAGTAGGGTTTTGTTGTAAATCAGTCTGTAAAAATTTTTGTAACATATCTGGTCTACATTTAATTGCTTACAGATTGCCTCCTAATAGCTCTGATAGATTTCATCATATATTCTACATCTTTTTATTGCCACTTTTGTGATTCAGCCATAATTTTAGCATATTATATATTTTTTAATATTTACTGAAAGATCAACACCAATGGTACACTCATAATGTGTTTGTTATATTTACTTTCCCTGTTTAAAATTAATCAAATCATAGAAATTTTTGTAGGGTGCTGTTTTAAACAAGTATTACGCTGTGCTATGATGCTGTGCTGATGCCTTGATTAAGCATTTCAGTCCTTTATCTGTTTGATTTTAAGGTACATTTAACTACAAAATATCCATTCAAACACAATCATTTCAACATACCAGTTACTCTGTGAGGAAAAAGTGTATACAACATTCCAAGATTGTTATTACAATCAACAGGACTGAGTATTTGGAATATACAGGTGTTTTTAGTTAAAACTAGACATTTCTAGGCACCGCAGGTGCCAGAGTATCCCCAGACATAGTAGGCCCCCCCCCCCTTTAAGAACAGACCCCCATTTTTAGCAGCATATACTGACACTTGGCATATTTATTGTTTCTTCCATCTAACAATCCACAATCTTGTTGAAGATGTTGGTCCTGTGACCTTGACCTTTTTAAAGATGTGTCCTGTGACCTTGATCTTTGACCTCATGACCCCAAAATCAATTTGGGTCTTGCTTTTCCAAGTGGACATATGCAAGTCAGGTTTGAAATCTATACATCAATAAAGCAGGAATGATCATCCAGAAACTAATTTTTTTTTACAGGTGGCTCCTGTGACCTTCACCTTTGACCTTGTGACCTTAAATTGATAGTTTTCTTCCTCTCTTGGCAGGAGAACTATATGTGCAAGATGGAAGATCTGAGATGAATTATTTGGCTGAAATTGCATCCACAACCTTTTTAAAGAGGTTTCCTGTGACCTTGACCTTTGACCTCATGACCCCAAAATCAATTCGGGTCTTGCTTTTCCAATGGGTCAAATACAAGTCAAGTATGAAATCCATACATCAATAAAAGAAGGAATTATCATCCAGAAACTAATTTTTGGACAGATAGCTCCTGTGGCCTTGACCTTTGACCTTGTGACCCCAAAATTTATATGGATTATCAACTATTGGCAAGTGAGCTATATATTCAAGATGGAAGACCTGGGATGAAAGTTTGGCTTAAAATGCATCCACATCTTTTAAAAGATGTGTCCTGTGACCTTGACCTTTGACCTCATGACCCCAAAATCAATTGGAGTTTTGCTTTTTCAATGGGACATATATAAGTCAAATTTGAAATCAATACATCAATAAAAGCAGGAATTATCATCCAGAAACTAATTTTTGGACAGATAGCTCCTGTGGCCTTGACCTTTGACCTTGTGACCCCAAAATTTATATGGATCATCCACTATTGGCAAGTGAGCTATATATTCAAGATGGAAGACCTGAGATGAAAGTTTGGCTTAAAATGCATCCACAGTATCTTTTAAAATGCCAGTCCAGTGACCTTGACCTTTGACCTCATGACCCTAGAACCTATAGGGTTCTTACTTTAGTGGTGGGCCATACATAAGTCATGTCTGAAATCCATATGGCTATCAACACTGGAGATATCATAAGAGGTGTGTGATTTTCACCATATATGGCAATATTCAAGGTCAAGGCCACTATCATAGGAAAGGTCATGACCCCAATTTAAATAAACATCATCCAATTACCCATACCTATGTATATGCATAATATAAAAGAAATCTGTCCATTAGTTTTTGACTTATCATGCTCACAGTACTGTAAGGTGGCAATTTTGGGGGTATTAAACGGCATGAAAACAAGTAAAGAATAATAGGTGGCGCCACCATTTTCTGGAACATGACAACCCTATCCATGATCTTCCATCAACTTGATTTTGGGATAAATCCATGCAAGATTTCTTGAGATATTAAAGAATTTGTGTGATTTTCCCCAAAATTGGACCTATTCAAGGTCAGGGACACTCTCCTAGTAAAGGTCATGACCTCATTTTAAATAGGCATCGTCCTCTTACCTATATCTATACATATACCAAGTTTGATAAAGTTCTGTGAAATATTTTTTGGGTTATCGCGCCAACAAGATTTATATGCCGCGGCGGCGGTGGCGGCGGCGGGACCGGTATGAAAACATAGTATCCCCCGACTTTGTCTGGGGATACAATAAGGAGAGGTCTATCCTGGTTTAGTGCAAATCATGATGAAAATACCAGAACATCCAGCACCCTTGCAACATAAAATTATGCAATTTTCACAAGGTCCATGGAGCGAACTTGTTATTACTGAAAGTTGGTATCTAAGGAGGCCAAACCTGCAGGTTCAAAACTCTGTGTAAAGTTAGGTCTCTCCAAGCTGAATCAGATAAAACAAGCAGACTCAAAATCGGTCAATAAAGTAGAAAAAGCATTTTTGTTAATTGTGGAAATATGGCTGATGGCCACCACATTGCTATTACATACACTTGTCAGGCCTATGATTACAATTATATTGCATATGCACTGAATATTATGATCATCTGAACAACATACACAGGCATGAAGACACATGTCAAGGCCCAGATTGCGATCTGGACGGATCTTAGATCTGTCCAGCCCAAATTGCGATCGCAGTTCAGGCCGGCCCAAATTGCGATCGCAATCGAGGCTGGCCAGATCTTAGATCTGTCCAGCCAGATTGTGATCGCAGTTTTGTCCGGCCAGATTGCAATCCTGTCTTTCTTGCTTCAGGATCGCAATCTGGGCTGGACAGGTCTCAGAACTGTCCAGCCGAGATTGCAATCCTAAACTTGACCAGCCCATATTGCGATCCATGCTTCTACTATCACAGGAGTGAAACATTGAATGTTTTACCAACTCATTTAGTATTGCATGGTTCCATTTACCTAAAATAAATACAATTATACTACACACAGGCAGTTAATAGTTGGCACCAATCTGTTCAGCCTTGAAAATGGTGGTTGCACCAGTGCTTGAAGTGTGCTCCATCAACACACTTTTCCCCTTTGGAAGTCTACAATGGCAGCAATAAACAATATGGATCTCTGTTCATGATAAAATTTTATGTTTAAAAATTAACACTGTGAGTCTACTTCTTACAAGGTGAATGATAACAAACATCTCAAGAAAAAGAACTAATTTTTTAAGCATTTTCAATAGGGGCATTATAAAAGTAGCATAAAAATGCTGTGCAATTGCCAGACCTATAGAAATAAGAGTGGATCTGAAATACTGTTTATTCATGTTACAAGGGGTTGCACTAAACAAAGTGGTATATAAGGTATCAAACAGTATCTCAATGATTTGAGTTTGAAATATGACTTCTGTGATTAAAGATCATGAAATGGTCTATAACCCTTCAAGAGTATGTTACAAAATTGGGCCACTTTGTTGCATGTAACCCACTGATTGTATATTATCCAATGCACTCATAAAATTACATGGTTATGCACTTATTATGTTTTTCATGTTTATAGTAGACAAATTTTGTGAAAGGTATTATAAAAACATGAATCAAAGAACACAACAATTTATATTTTAATATCTGTTGCTATAGTTATGAATCATATCAGTCAGTTTTTTTAAGCACATGGAAAGATCACAGGATTCCAGGCACCATGAACAGGTAACTAATTAATCAGACCAAATCCAATGAGTCAAACAGAACAACTACTGGTAACAAATATATATAATACATACTATTAAGGTTTATAAAAAATATTGAATTTTTAAAAGATACATGATGGATGAAAGTATAATATTTAGATGATAGCTTTAAGGTTAATTTCAAAATAATTACTTGGGATTGCATGATGACTTACATGGTCTTTGCATTTTAGTAACTGCCTAAAATTGTTTCTTTTTTTTACTTTTTTCAACAAGCAGCATTTTTTGCATGAACCTATTTGTATTAGGCCTATAATTGTATTTAATATGGAGAAATGGTACCCTGGATGCAAAACTAAACAAGTTGGAGAAACATCCCATGTTTCACTCCTGTGATAAGAAGGAGTGAAAAGTGCCTTTTTGTATTATAAATGTATTTATTATGGGGAAATGGTACCATGCAATACCAAATAAGTTGGTTAAATATCCAATGTTTCACTCCTAAGATAGAAAAAGCATGGATCGCAATATGGGCTGGTCAAGTTTAGGATTGTAATCTAGGTTGGACAGATCTAAGATCTGTCCAGCCCAGATTGCGTTCTTGAAGCAAGACAGACAGGATCACAATCTGGCTGGAATAAACTGCGATCGCAATCTGGGCTGGACAGATCTAAGATCTGGCCAGCCTGAATTGCGATCGCAGTTTGGGTCGGCCTGTACTGCGATCGCAATTTGGGCTGGACAGATCTAAGATCCGTCCAGATCGCGGTCTGGGCCTTGACATATACACCGTATGGGTTGATACAGAGATGATTCACTTGACTCTGTTCTGGGTAAGTGCTGAGGGGGTGCAAAGTCAAATATATGCTTGATAGTACATGTCACCTGGAGTACGCCAGGTCAAGAATCTCATGTGCTCCATATATAATATTTATTATCATATACCACCTGTTGTATATCATACGTAACACAACAAGCATACAGACCAGGGTCTGCACAAAAATGGGGTCACCATAAAGACAAACAGGAAGATAACCACTTGTCTTCTCTAATCAAAAGGACCAAAAGGAGGATAACCACTTGTCTTCTCTTATTAAAAAGACCAAAAGGAGGATAACAACTTGTCTTCCCTAATTAAACAGACCAACAGGAGGATAACCACTTGTCTTCCCTAATTAAAAAGACCAACAGGAGGATAACAACTTGTCTTCCCTAATTAAAAATACCAAAAGGAGGATAACAACTAGTCTTCCCTAAATAAAAAGACCAACAGGAGGATAACCACTTGTATTCTCTATTTAAAAGGACCAAAAGGAGGATAACAACTTGTCTTCCCTAATTAAACAGACCAACAGGAGGTTAACCACTTGTCTTCCCTAATTAAAAAGACCAACAGGAGGATAACCACTTGTCTTCTCTAATTAAAAGGACCAAAAGGAGGATAACAACTTGTCTTCCCTAATTAAAAAGACCAACAGGAGGATAACAACTTGTCTTCCCTAATTAAAAAGACCAACAGGAGGATAACAACTTGTCTTCCCTAATTAAAAATACTAAAAGGAGGATAACCACTAGTCTTCCCTAATTAAAAAGACCAACAGGAGGATAACCACTAGTCTTCCCTAATTAAATAGACCAGATGACAGACAGTCCTTTGACCAACAGATCTCATAAATAAGTTCCATGTTTTTTTTCTTACTTTTTTTTGTTAATGCATTCTAACCATTTTGTGATCAGCAATGTGCTAAATATAAACAGATCAAAGAAATAATGTATCATAATGTCTTTGGTGTATGGAACTTTTCCGCAATAATGAGAAAAATTATGATCTACTGTAATGGTGTTTGGTTAAAATCATTGTTAATAAGACAACAAGGCAGATTTGTAAAATAAGAAGATAGCATATCTCTTTATCCATCCAAAACTAAATACTATTCTTCCTTGTCAATATACCTGATAAAAAATTCAATATTAGTTATCACCAATAGGTATCTTTTATTTAGTCTTAATATAATAATATTTTTATTAAAGGTGTTTGGTTCACCTGGTTAGTTGAGTCACATCACCACAGCTTTGGCCCTGTGACTGTGTACACCAGGCATGTGTAGTATTTTATCTGTAAATCACTATTAAATATCTACAAATATCCCTCAGCTTTTACAACTAATGGCTGATTGCATGTCAGAACAACATGGGTACCTGGTATATGCCTTTATAATGATGAACATGGCAGAACAACATGGGTCCCGGTACCTTGTATATGCCTTCTAATGATGAACATGGCAGAACAACATGGGTATCTGGTATATGCCTCTATAATACTGAACATGGCAGAACAACATGGGTAACTGGTATATGCCTCTATAATATTGAACATGGCAGAACAACATTACGCTCTTTACACAGCGCTTTACCTATAGACCTAGTACCTATATCGCAAGCACTGTTTGTTATGACCTCGTATCCTTAATTGCTACACCAGAGGGGAGCACTGTATTTTTTTCCAATCAGGTGAGACCTTGTGCTGGAAGACTGCCAAGCGAGGAATACACGGAGCAAATCATGTTCATTTTGTTTTTCTTGACAGCTCATCGCCCCGGTAACCGAAACAGGCTCAGAGAGAATTGCCCCAGACGTGGTTTGCTTAGGGCCTTGGGCCCATAGGATGCCCGGCCGGTGGGCTTTATTTTAAACGAAACGTAACAACAAAGCCTGTGTGCATACATCGCTGGCTGGTTTCAGTTTTGCAGACAACAGATACATGGCTACGCTAACACAGTCATAATGTCATAATCAAATCGGTTGATGATCTAGAATGCAGAGGGAGCAATTAAAATTCAACCGTAAACTCATCAAGCGACGCTTGTAGCGCAGATATGGGGGGAGCCAGGATGCCTGTGGAGCGTTTGTTTATTGGCATCTGGTTGGCTACTTGTCACATCATACACACGTTTTTTTCATCGGACAACGAACCACCATCTAGTGTCTAAATATATCATAAACGGTCAAAGCTGGCAGCGTGAAAATCAGTTGCTTCTTTAGAAGCACATTATTTCCGCTTCTGGGGAGCGTAGAACAACATGGATACCTCTATTATTATGAACATCAGAGAGAGTAAGTATGAGGCATCCTATGATGTATTACTCACAATAACTTAATCTTGAAACTAATTTTTACGGGTTTAAGTACATGGGCACCACCAATTGAAGGGCAATGAAACCAGGTAAACAAATAATAATAATAACATCGTCATGTAAACCTTATTAAGCCTTCTGGATATCAGGTTTTATATATACATGACTAAGAATATTAATCCAGAAGGTATACACTGTCACTAAGACCTTAGAACAAATCTGTGACCAGATAAATACATTACAAAAAACAAGTATCTTTAAACATGACTGAAACTCCTTTCAAGTGAATCGTCTTAGTGACTTCACAGTTTCCTCTTATATACACAGACCTTTCAAACATGTTCCTGGTAGAAAAGTCCTCTGGGTTAAGGATATATCGAACCAAAGCTGGGTTTGTACTCCGATGGAAATGACGCAGGCTTGTTATTGTAATGGCAATAGTAGGCACTGACTGATCAACCTGCTTCTCACTGTACATAAGGACTGAGCTAGTTACAAGAACAAAAATGGATTCTGTGATGGGAACATGCTACAAATCAATGATTCTGCCTGTTAACATTTTCCTTTCGCTGCAGTCCTCAGATCTCCTGTGGCTATATATATAACTGATCACAATCCTAATGCTTTGACTACGACATGGCGATGCAGCATGACACACTAATTATGTCGGCTGTATCCTTCCTCATGACGCTTACTATTATTTTAGATATCTCAAACATGATGTTTCACTGCAGCAGCCCGCCGGTAATGATAAAAGATCCTATGACAAAGATGAGCACAAACATATTGATATATTATGACACATGAAGGTCATAAAACATCAGTGTCTGCGATTATGAACTCAACTCACAGCTGCGCAATGAGAATATAACATACATGAATATATATATATATACAGTCAAGCCCGCTCATTGTCATGTCGGTGGTGCATGCATAAATTATGATAATAACCGGGATGTGACATTATGTGGGCTTCAACATGGATGTCCTTTTGAGTCATAGAAGAAGCGTTATGTCTCAAATGAAATTAAATTAATCGTCAATAAAAAGAAAACAGAAACGTTTATGAATATTTTTATTGCACAACAGTATATCTAATCACGTTTATGTCCACATGACAATTTATTTCCTGTGAGTTGTGTGCTGCATGCAGCAATAACTGAAAAAAAAATCCAACTTGCCAACAGAAAGAGACGTAGCATCTGGGTCATGAGGTCAAATGTCTAGAAATATGCTGCACTGTTATAACGTTATGCGTAGGCAAATTATTTTACTAGATAACTATTTCCCCGACTATTGCGCCTTATTTTCCTGATATCTTCTTAATGACTTCCATGGTCATCGTTATGATAGGACTGCTGGGGGAGCGGGCATTGTCATGCCATTGTCAACCTTCTGAAGTTTCACCACGATTGAGGTTTTGGACAGGGTATCTCCTCGAGTGCTCACAAACCCTCCAGGTTTCGTGGAGCCTTAAAGGGGATTTCAAGTCGTAAGCAACGTTTAGAGCTTGTGCTACCTATCATCTTGGCGAAACGTCACTAAGGTGTGTTCCACGGCCTTGCAAAGGCCAGGAGTTCATCATGTTTGCAAGCCCTTGTTAACGTACAAAGAAACGCAATGATCTTGATTATAGTGGTATCTTAGGACGTTAATTAGCTAAGTGACCTGCATGCATCACTGCACTTGCCTACCGCACACAGGTGGAAGATGTGATCGTTTGATACGCCTGACGGATTTCGGGCTCTTGGCTTCGTTGTTCGCCATGTCGGCGTCTGATGTGATATTAACTGCAATCTGGTATCACTGCCAAGGGTTCGAACCATGACAATAAACGGGATTATGACAATATTTCATGATATTAAGTGGTCAGATTAACCATTGTTTATATAGGAAATGGTTTGGGATTTCAGATTTATGTGACAATAAACAGGATTTTCTATTAACCGATATGACACAAAGTGGGCTCGACTGTATATATATATATATATATATATATATATATATATATATATATATATATATATATATATATATACATATATATATATATATATATGTTAAAATTACCAATCAAAGCCATTAATCCTTTAAATATGATTATCATTACACTGAAACATTTCCAAATTGGTAGCAATATCTTTCTTTGATTACTGCCATATTTACTACAGTAATACACTGTGATACACACAAAAAAAACCTACTATACTGGAATACAATAATGACAGAGGGAGATTCTGAGGAAAACCCTTTGACAATAACATAATGACAGGCACCATGCATCATGAACCACATGACATGAAGACTGGGGCGATGTATTAAATGATGTGACAGGATCGATAGACTATTGACAACTCTGGGAGTGGCAAATTTTAAAATTGATGGCCCTTACAAATAGCAACTAGAATACGGGTATTCGACAAGCGACTACGTGTATCTGCCGAAATCAGAGTGGAATGGGTGAAGTGAGGCATGGATTGAGTGGCAAGGGAAAATAGAGGGAGGTGTGTTGCATATTAGCATGGATGTCTGCAGCTTAAATGTATATGTAGGTTGTGCCACCTACCACAAATGCAGAAAGCTGTCACATAAATGTAGGTGGCACCACCTGCCACAAAAAAATCTAGAAAGCAATCCAAGATGTATAAACACGCAAAATCTTTAGGCAGATAAGTCAAACTACTACAGAGATGAGTGATTTTAGCCCACGGCAGACAAACAGACAGATGCTGTGCAAAAATGGTTGCAGGTGGCCCCTCCAGTTTTGTGTATGATAAAGAGCTATGTGATATCTATACACATGCATAAATTCTGGCCTAATCGGTCAAACGGTTCCCGAGATATGAGCTTGGATGTCTGCAGCGTAAACTAGAATGTAGGTGGCGCCACCTGTCACAAAATCGAGAAAGCTGTCCAGGATGTATAAACCTGCAAAATTTTAGGTGGATATGTCAAACCACTGCCAAGATATGAGTGATTTTATCCCATGGCAGATAAACAGATGGACGCTGTGCAAAAATGGTTGCAGGTGGGGCCACCATTTTTAGTGTATGTTATAAAGCTATCCAAGGGCTACATTTGTATAAAATTTTTAGCCTGATCGGTCAAACGGTTCCCAAGATATGAGCTTGGATGTCTGCAGCTTAAACGTGAATGTAGGTTGCGCCACCTGTCACAAAATCGAAAAAAGCTATCCAGGATGTATACGCATGCCGAATTTCAGGTGGATAAGTCCAACCAATGCAGAGATATAAGTGATTTTATCCCAAGGCAGATGAACAGATGGAGGCAGTTCAAAAATGGTTGCAGGTGGCGCCACCATTTTTAGTGTATCTTATAAAGCTATCCAAGGGCTACATTTGTATAAAATGTTTAGCCTGATCGGTCAAACGGTTCCCGAGATATGTGGTTTTATGTGTGGAAACAGACGCACAAATGGACGCAGAATGCAGAGGAAAGGTCAGAGGTCAAAACAAAATCGGGGCGCAGCAGTTAACATGTGACCCGAACATAATCCCAGGTTTCGTAAAATTCCGCCCAGCGGTTACGGAGGAGTTCTCCGGACACCTACGCCGCAGCAGCAGCGTCCGGCTGAAAACATAGTATCCGCAAAACTCTGTTTTGGGGGATACAATAATATGGTTACTGATAACTTTGGAAAGAACTGATTTGAAAAATAAATACAGATTTCAACAAACAGAACAAAATTTTAAACTATTCTTAATCGCTGTCACACAGAATATTTAATATTGTGAGAATCAGTGCACAATACTTAAGAATTAAGTACAGTTGACACATCTGGCTTTTCAATTGGCCCCATCAAACAATACTTTTACTTTAATGATCCCTCAACAATGGCAATCTATGCAGCTATGCAAATTTATTGAAACAAATGCAGTCTTCTGTATATAAAAAGTTTCAAGGCTTCACAAGTAATAGATCACCAAACATCGAGCGATGATCAGTACTAATTTTACCTAACTTTATATTTAGTCATAAATTTGGTGACATTTGATCACAAAATATAGGTCAATAATGGATAAACATTTCTCCAGATAGCACACCATAATGAAGATCCATCCTAAATACTAAGATTATACAAAACACTGAGATGTAACAATGTTAAGTCAGTGTAACTAAGCAAGACTGATGCTCCATGTCAATAATATTTTTTAGCCAGCCATGAGCCTGATTGACACTTCCTGCATGCACCCAGGTAAAGTTTAATATTTGATGTCCCATTATTGTTTTAATAACAGGGAACTGGCCTTGGGGCACCATGAAATAAAAGCTCAGGCAAGAAGTGCTAGGCAACAAGTTGAGTATAACAATGTATTAAATAATCCCTGCACTCAACTGAAGGAAGTGATTAATCAATAGTTGAATTAAAACAAAATTAATTGGTTCAATATTCCATCTGTGGTCAATCTTGCCCTTTTTTATCTTAACCTCATACCAAATGACAGGTAAACAATATGTGTGATACAGTATCCTATAGCCTTCATTAAATGTTAGCACAGTAGTGTATGAGAAGATTTGATTATTAAATTGTCCAGCATCATACAGGAAGAATACTTTTATAAGATACACCTCAGTGACAAAATGTGATTATCTGCAATAATCAAATTTAGTATCACATAAAAAGTAACGATGAAAAATCAAATATAACACTAACAAATAATCAAACAAGATCAAAGACCTTTTACAGTTCACAGTGTACATCAAGAAGCCTTAATGACACATGGTGTTAATAAAGCAGCAGACCACCAAATACACTGATAAAAGTTATCAATGGTTTGACAGGGGTGGTCAGTGTGAGTTTGACAAATGAGACCACTACTGTATGTGCATGCATGCCTGCTCCATAAAACAACACCCTGGTCCTTTCTGGGTATCAGATGCTAGCGTGACCTGTATTTAACCTTGCTGTCACCAATATGTTGCTTGAGGCCCTGTTGGGTATGGCAAATATTTCTCAAGTTAATGGCAAGAGAACTGCTCAGGCATAGCTGTCAGGTGGTTCCCAACCAAGCTCAGGTAGATATGCTGGTACGACTCTGTACACACTACATAATCAGGCCACCCATATATATCACCGCAAGTGTTACACGCATTCTTGTAAAATGGGAATATAAATCACATAAGAGGCGAGATTTAAAACATCTTTAGGGTATACATCAGACCATTCAAAGAGATGACAATTCTATGCATACTTTTTTTATTCAAAAGGATTTGTTTGAATTATCCTTCAGTACTAGGAAATCAAATGGACACTTTCCAACCTGCCTGTTTCAGTGACCAACAAAATCACCATCATAAAATGACAGCTTAAAATATGTTCAAAATATTCTTTCATGTTTAAAAAATTCAGCAATATCACATGCATAGTACATTCTATTATTATGATACAACAATGTAGTAAAATTTGAATTTCATCTTTCAGAATATGAATTTGGTTATTTTTTAATGGCTACACCTGGTATTGCATTGTGCATCCAGCCCAAATTTTAAACATGCTACATCCGCTCTGATAAGTCTGATAACAAACTTTCTGTCACAGGGCCAAGAATCAGACCAATGAGAACTTTACAATTGTGTCCCTGTGTAATCAAACCAACAAGAACGGGTGTCACATGTCTAATATTTGGGCTGGATGCACAATGCAATACCACGCTCTCAGTGGTCTGATTACAATTCTGTGTTGTGTGCACCCTGGTGTTCTTGCCCAGAGAACCTTGCTATACAAAGCAGTGGTTAAACTACAGGATGTCTCAGACGAAAACCGAGTGTGAGGAGCATAATTAATAATAATATACTCTGCTGAAATTAATAACCTTATGTGCATGTGAGTCACTGTTTTGTTGTCTAATACCAGACATATGTAACATAAGGCTCTCGAGGCCTCATCCTTTTTTGTGAGCATATTTAATAACATTATGTTTTATACTCCACATGTGCATCTCTCTATTGTATTACACAGAAACATAATACAGTATAGCCTTGAAGCCTGGGTCAGTGGGTGTGTAAATCAACACAAGGGCAAATATATATCAAATAAAATTAGCTGACTGTACACCTTGGTGACACCTTTAACATCATGAAACACACAGAAAAAGCTGAAGCATGTGCTCGTTTCTCTATATAACAGACATTAATCACAGTGATAACCAGGTACACTCAGTCACTTCAGTGAACAAAGATATCTGACATTACACACAGGACTTTGTAAAACACGAGTTACTGGTCCACCTCATTGATTAAGTACTTGAAGGTATTCAGTCCAGGGGTCAAAATTCAGTTTTAAAAATATGACATTTGACTTGCCCAATATAAATTTTTACTTGCTCTACAAAATTTAATAATAACAGCCACAAACACAAAGTTTGTCTGTTTTACATGTTTGACCATGAACATGAGTTTAAGTTTTTGTTTGTCATTTATTTCTCGGTGGTATTGTATGGTATTTTTGTACAGAGCAAGCCAATGGAATTTCCCTGAATACAGGTTGGCAAGCTGGAGGTGATTTTGTTTGCCCTGCCACCACTGACTTGCCCAGGCAAGCAGTTAATTGTTAATGCTCAGCCCTGCAGTCTGTATACTTGAAGTTATTACAGACCTGAACCCTCCATGTTGTATCTCTTTGATCAGTCAAACATGTACTGAGTGTTCAATACTGGAACATGTGGTCAATACACTTAACAAGGTATTTCTATAACCTCATATACACTACACAGGTGTTTATCCATGTTTATCCACTTATGTTTGTATGTTTGTATATATATACATGCAAACAAACCTGTTAAATACACACTGAAGGCAAAAACTGTGTTTATAATATACTGTCAAAAGATGCATCATTATATAGGGGTGACTTGTTGATTTGTGTCACTGAGTTATATCTTACTGTTTTTACACAATATAGTTATATTTACACAATATAGAATACTGGTGCAGCACTATCTATTATCAGTGTCAGTCTGAGTGAGGAGTGGTTTAAGTGATATTCACCTTTATCTAGTTCCATTACCTGCTGATACTTAGATATACTTTTATATAAACAATACAAGTGATATCAGGGAATGTGACATCTGGGGGAGAGAAGAGGGAGACTGTTCAGTGTTTAAATGGCATCTTTATATATCCTCATTATCCTGTACACAAGAAATTAAATCTGATAAGCATTGCTATGTTTGGATCTCCTACATGTCTGGCTGTTTAACTGTGAGAACATCCAACTGGAGGTTAGTCAGTCAGTACATGTTTGCCTGCAAAGCAGGGCACACTGTGTGATATATGGTCCATTAAGTCTCTGCATGACCTACTAGCCATGTTGACAGCTCCAGGAAATAGGATGAGGTACTAGAGGAATGCACAAACAGCAGACAGTCCCCCTGGTGCTGCACAAGCCAGCCACAGGATCACTGAACTCACTGATGACAATAAGTATTACCTCACTGGGGTCACTGAACTGTCTACATCAATATATAACCGTCTGGGAAGTCTGTGTGTTCTTATCAGTAAAAAAGCTTCCTAAATTACTGGTATTTCTTCTGGTGGTACCAGTTACAGCCATAGCAAACAAATCTTTCAACAAATATGAGTTTAACTGATGTCATAATTGTGACACTGATAGTCAAAGAAACAGACGTGTAAAATACAGAAGCCAGGACCTGCTGTTTTTCTTTCAAGGACAAGCTTCCAATTTATCTTTTCATATAACAGGCCCACTAGGCTGGCTGATAATGTACTTTAGCGAAGTGAATCCTTGGTGGACAGTGTTAAGAAAATAGACAAAAGACTTCTCAGTGAAAATACTAGTGTTTTATGCTTTATTAATAAATTTATATGAATAAATCTAAATAAAATACATTAATCTAAATCATTTAATCTAAATCATAAATCAAAAAAGTTATACCTGTATTAACATGGGCAATGTGCGCATGTGATTAGACAGTTGGATGTGGTGAAAGTTTCAATTATGTGCCCTGCTGGTATATGAAAATCAATGATTTTAACCTCTATGTGATAAGAAAAGACACTCCTTTTTCATCAATAAAACTCTAATCCCTCAATCAGACATAGATGATCATGATTCACATTATAGGAATGTCAAGTTGGAGAGGGCTACCAGAATGTAGTCAAGCGGCTGTCCAAACATGCCTCAGACTCGCTCAATTTACATGGGACTCACAACATGTGATCCATGGCAGACACTCATGTTTATTCATGAGGAGCCCAACACAAACATTTCCTGAGGTAACTGATCAGGCTTTTGTGGTCCAGAGGCTGACCTCAGCTTCATCTTAAGCTTCCTCTGATATCCCTGAACCTCAAAATGATACACCTGTCAATGTGTAATATGCCTGTACATGTCACAAAGCAAATATTGTAGGGCTATATATATATAAAGGTACAGTCATCAATGCATGTATGTAGCTGGGACATCACTTTGGAATTTAACACTTGCAGAGTTCTAAAATAAATCTGGATTTTCAATTTCAAGGCCTTTCAAAGAGCTATCTTTGTATTTTCAAAGTGTTTTTTTTAAGTTTCCATTCTGCATAACCCTTCACTCCCACATCTGATTATGATAATTGATATGATTATTAAAAGAAAGTGCTCAGGATGTCTGCGTTATATAATCAAATCTGTATTATAAATACAGATGTTCTTAAGAAGCGTAAGACGACCACGTCACCCCACTGCTCAAACAGCTCCATTGGCTTCCCGTCAAGTACTGTATACAATACAAAATTGCTGATTTTGTTTACCGCCGTTTTGATGACTCACTTCCATCATATTTGACTGAAAAAATAATAACCTATCGGTCTTTGTGTATGCTGTGCTCGGCTGGCAGAAATCTTCAGTGTAATATGAAAATCAGTGAATGTTCCTTCCGTTTCATAGCCCCAAAGGTTTGGAATTCACTTCCCATTACACTTAGAAAATCTCCAACTCTTGTATCATTTAAAACTAATTTAAAAAGGTATCTCTTTCGGCAAGCTTTTGGTTATTAATATGCATTATTTTTTTATATATATTTTTTTTTCAGGCACAGGGAGTAGATTTCCATGAAAATGTAAGTGGGTATATGTGTGTGAATTGCGCTGTGAATCCGACCATCGAAGATCTTGGCGCTATATAAATACTATATATTATTATTATTATTATTATGTTGCTAGAACTTTGAACAGCATCAGTGTTGAGGCATGGCTGAAGCTCAGCACATTTAGTCAGCTATGACACTTGTCACTGTCAAGCTGTGAGCCTGTGACCATCAAGTCAACATGATGGACACAACAGTATAGTGTATCACTAAGAAGTAAGAATTCAAAATCATACACATATACTGCTCATGAAAGCATACTTCAAACACTGGTCACCAATATATTCTTTCAAAGTCTGTCCTCCCTCCTGCTGGGAAAATGGTCACGGATTGTTGACCATGTTTAACTGATGACAAACTGAAACGTAGGGAAGCTTTACACAAAAGATCTATGACACAAAGGTACCCAACTAAATACTATGTTTAAGTTAATAACATAGGCACAAGGTAATATTTCATACCACCATTTATTATATATAAAGACTATACAGCAGGTTTATAATAGGGTGCTCAGTTCACTTATTAGGTGGTTAGTTCATCTTTTCCCTGCCTGGGGGCAGCACTCGACCTGACCTATCAGGCTTTAATACTTGACCCCTTGCAGTGACATCACCATTAATCAATGTCTAAGCTTGCACTGCTGACATATATATGACCTATATGCTTTTTTAAACTGATGATTATTACCTTTGCACCTGACAAAACCATGTCTGTAATTCCCCAGTATATTTAATGTTAAGTGTTCTTCAATCTGAGGTCACGGTCTCCACGCTGTACAGCTTTGTAGGTAAATACATTTTAAGTACACAGGTCTGCTTTATTACATGACTTTTCACCTGATTCTGAAGAATAATTAGGAACACTTCAATGAAACTGAGCCCATGAGGATATGTCCATCATAATCCCTAATATTTAAATTCTTTGGACATGTACATCACTCTTGAAGGAAGTCATGTAAAGTTATTGAACCTGAAAGCTCAGATGACAATGAAGATATATTTTTTTTAATTTCATTGCCGGTTTATTTTCTACACAAGTGGGTCATTACTGCTAAACCAAAGCACTTGAAAGCTTTGAGCTTTCTCTTTTGGTGTTCTCAATTTGCATACATATAAATGGGCTCAGGACTACAATTTTGTAAGGATAGGTTGATGGCATGTGGCACAATCTATATTCTAATGAATGAGGATTAAGTTAGGTGACTAAATGATAAGAACAATATGTTATTATTTTTGTTTAGGCCTTCTGGATTTCAGGCGATACTCAGGGCTAAGAACAAGATAAAACCTCAGAACTTAGGTGATAAATGTCCAAAGTTCTCCCTAGATGTCATCATCATACCCATAAGGAAATGGTGGGATTAAAAGGACCTTCTGCTGGCAAGTCTGACACCCACAATACTAAGCTACAGCCTTTCCTCCTTATTATACTGTTATTCATTGATTACACAGATGTGTGTGTGCGTGAGTGTGTAAATACACAAAGTACTTCAGGAGCATTAACATGTACAAATTCCTTAGTAAATACAACAGTGTGGGAAAACTAGAGTTCCTCTCAGTGTGTCATGATCAGCACTGACCTTGTTCTGTCTTTTATTAAACCTCTGGAGAAACAGATTATAAAAGCTAGCATGCAATAAAAAGACGATTTATGTACATCAACAATGAGTATACATTCCTTGTGATAATATGGTGGGAAAGTACACCATCAAAAATCTGAAGGGTACTGTGACCTTATTCCCGAGGTCAGGCCACTCAGCTGAGATGTTGACACACAAACACACATTATACTGCACAAAGAATGTATGTGCATCCACACTGGTGTGACCATAATCTTAACTCAGAGGTGATAAATAAGAGGTTACTGCAGGTCAAGCCAGACCACTGCAGACAAAACTGGCATATATCACAAAAGAATGCAGAGGGTCATTATAATAAATCATCAATATACACCTCTTGCAATCTTGTATCAAATTCATCACTTCAGGCTATAATGGCCCAATGCTTGGTTACTGTTCTACTATATGACAGTGTCCTTGACTTAGTCCGGCTCAGCCATTAAGAGTGGCTTACCATGTCCATGAGCTCCACTATGAAAACTGTGGTGCATATGTACATGTACATTTAACAAACGGTTCTGGACGAGATCTACATATCAGTTTTGTGGTTCCCCTTGTAATAACACCACACCTCAAGCACTGGATACAGAGTACAATAAGTATTTTCACATCTATAGTCTATCCAGTATTAAGCACTTCATCAATTTCCCTATAACATCCTCAATTTATATATCAAAGTCACAATGTCACATGTAATTCTGCACAGGAACTAAAAAGCTTTCAATTGTGGTTTCCTTGATATATATATGCAATAATAAATATAACCATTATTTATATACACGGCTCCGTTTGTAGGATATCTCAAGTGCAAAATTGAGGTCTGTATGATTCACAGCATCTTGGACCTGTGGGAACAAAGGAATCAAGACCCACAAAACTCAACTGCAATAATTTAGCTACAATTAAATCTCAACACTATAAATTAAGGATATAGCACCAGACCACAGATCTATGCAATATTTGTTGCAGATTATGGACAATGCTAAAAGAATAGAATTACAGTTCTATATAATAATTATGTAACTAGCTCATTAACATGCTGTGTTTAATGCTTCAAGGTATCCCTCAGCAACACTGTTATCAATAAAGTTATAAACACCACATGTACAAAACTTATGTTGTAAAATTAATATTTTGTGCCTTTTTCAGTTCATTATTAGTCAAACAGCTTGGGTGGGCTGAGAATTGATTGCAACAAACACAAGTGTAAACACACACTCATTTGATAGAACCCCTAAGGAATATGCTTGCCAAATGTTTCTATGTTCACCTCAGTGTAAATGTGAATAGTCAGTTTTGAACAAAGGATGGCAATACAGACAGCTGCAATCCTCACGTGTTCTTAATACCCTGTACCCTGATTCTCTATCCAAAGTTATGTTTGACCTCTATTTATTATAAATAATGGGTGAGCTATAAGAAATATCTCCAGGCATTTCCCACTGATGATGTATATAGTCTGACAAAGAGCCTATGGATATTCAATCAGACACTATGGAGCATCCCTACTACCATGGCTGTTATCTTGTACATTACATTTGTGTTGTAGTACTACTGACATATACTGCCTGGTTAATTCATTAATGTTTTCCTCCTTTTCAACCTTCCATTGTAGACCACAATGGGCAGAAGTAACCAATACCAGAGCCTGGCACAGGCTTCAGACACAGCAACAAACACAGTAATGAAGCAGGAAACAGTCTTTAAAATCAGTAAACACTGTATTATTACAGAAAAAGGTAAATATGAAAGTTTAAGAATCACACTGTTTGCTGAATAAACAAACCACACTACAGTTGTATATATAAACCATAGGCTGCATAAACATTCACACCGCTGGGTGTGAAAACCAGCCATACTGCACAGTATTAAAGTAACTAAGTACAGGCTGATGAAAAACACCTAAGCAACTAAAAGCCTCTGTGACTGTCAGGACAAAATATCCAGTTCTATGCAAAAGAATTGATTCTTCAGGATAATACATGTGATGGGATTAAAACACTGGCATTGGCAACAGTCTCAGGTAGTATCCTGGCTGTCCCCGAGACCAACAGCTTACCAAATGAAAATGCTTGCTTGTTTGAGCTACATATCCAACATTGCAGTGATGCAAAAATGTGTGCGTGGTGATATATGCAGAGACAAAGGTATTCTGAATCAACCTTCCATTGCAGGTATTTCAAATGATTTATTAGGTTCTTTCTTTAAAATGTTTATCATCCAACCAAAATCTTAAATATAAAAGCTGTCACGAAAAAACCTGCTCACTAACAAAACACAATGCCAGAGAAAAAATTCAGCTCTCCATGGACCATCAAATGGCAAGATTCAGGGTTAAACATGGTATGCTTACTGCAAAGCAGTAACATTACATGTTATTAAGAACAATTTCCTGTGCATCCATATGCCAGGGGTATTATCCTAATACTGAGTTGTACAGACCAATTATGGCAGCACGTTAAAAAGCACCAGTAACAAGCAGCGAGAGACCTAATCATCTTCCTGCTTGTCCAGCTATTCATATGTATACATGTCTCTGTACTGATCAACCTGAATTACAATATGGTGACTGTGTGCTACAACTAGGAATCTATGATATCACCTGAGTGCTGATTTCATTCTTCATATCAACTGTATTTCTAATCAGTCTGATTCGTAACCTTTACCAGCATGAGTAAGTCACTACCAGTACAAATATGATAATAGTGTATCTGATGATATAACTATAAAGGGAGTGAGTTGGATAAATCCCTATATAATGACTCAGCCACCTACAGTGTGGACTTTAATCCATTCTGTTTACAATAAACCTAACATCAATCTGGAAGAATCCTAGGTGAGCCAGTTCTGGCCTCCCAGGTCCACTCACTGTTTATCTGTCCTGAAAATACCTGTGTGGTATACTCTGTCCCAGTTGTAACCACTCTTCATTTATTATATTAACCCATAAATATCACTCAAGTACTCGGATGGTCCAGATATGATACCTGCTGAAGGAGGTTGTACATTATATATGGCCCCTGATGTAATCAACCTTTGTTGTACGATAATGGGTGAATCACTGTACCTGTGAATGGATAGTCTCTACTCTTCCTTGTTCAAGCTTATGCCATTGACATATATTCATTATTACTTAACACCAGTATTTTCTGGCTAATTGGCTAAAACTTGTCACAGACTACACTGCACCTATGTGAGATCTGCATCCTGATTACCTCTCATGTTTAAATCAACTCAGGATTCCATAAAAAAACCTTTAAAATAAATCTTATGTTACCTTTCTTCCATCTGATGGGCTACAGATCTATGTATGTATGTAAAACAGACAGAAATGTCCCTGTTTCCATATCTGGATCCAGATCAACTCAAAATCAAATAAAATTTTCTCAACTCAGGACACAATTATCCACAAATTTAATTTAAACCCATACCTTATGGAGGTACAATGGACATAGAGAAACAGTAAACAGGCCAGAGAGACAATCAGACAGAAACTGGTAAAAAATAACCCGGCTATGTCTGATTTCACTGATGCAGGTAATGAGAACAAATCAAAAGAAATCTTTAATGTATGAGGAAACAGGCTGACCTTAAAGCATATCACTGTCTACTACTATCTAGATCTGGTAATTTCCTGTGCAAATAAAAACTGGCCAAAATACTTAATGTGGAAAAATAGAAGCCACAATAAATATGCACATCATACATGCATCATGTATTTTAATGTTTAATCAAATAACAATGATTAATTTATAAATATTAAAATCTCCAAAATATATCCCAGGCACAAACTATTTCAACCATATTATACCACTAAAGACCATCAATGACATCAATTCCTAACACATCCAATAAGCTCTCCTCACATCATGACATGGTCATCTTGAAATAAGAAGATCATGCCATATCTAATACTTCAACATGACAAACTACAACAGTCTTAATGAAAAATCCTATCTGAACAACAAGATTATCTACTGAACTATGTGTATTTACAAATAACAACCTCTTAATGTGCCAAATTCAAATATATTGACTCAGCTCAAAAGGTTTTCCACTGGGGTCAACAGGTCAATACATATTAATTAATAACGGAGATCTGGCCCTCCAGGACAAATCAAAATGTCTGAATGGATCAGCATCCTACACTCAATACCTCAAAGCTGCTGTAACAAGAGTTACAGGTTCAGAGTGACACCAGCAGAGTGACAGGTCACGCTCATTTAAACTGAGAAGCACCATTTATGTCAACTGTAGGGTCACGCTGCCATCTTGTATGTGTAAGAGATTTTATAAAACCACCAGATCACCAGTTGATGAACACTGGTTCCCAATACAGAGGACGTTTACATGAAACTACTCTTTACAATAAAATGATGGTAAGAAATTAATTTAACAAAAATATTCTGCAAAGACCTACTGTATTTGAACCACCGAGTAGCCCTAGGCTTTGCAGCTATACCTGAACTCTTTTATTCTGACACTAGTGAACTTAGATTTCTTTTGTACTTGTGGTTTCCCAAACATTACCTATCAAATAGAATTCATAGCTCTGAACCTAAATGTTCACCCTATTTATACCTGAAATTTATAGCTCTTGTGGATTCTTTATCTGGACCTTACAGAAAACAAAATTCTTCAGCTCAGAATTTGAAAACTACCCCAGTTCTTTCATTTGAGTTAAATCAAACATTTTATAATTGTCCATGTTTCTTTATTTATGATTCATATTTCACAATGAAGATATACCCCATTCCATCTACACATGAAAAATTAAAACCTAACAGAGCACCCTCAACTCTCATGGTACCAGCATTATAGCACTAAAGCCACAAATAAATGTTACTCTGTACCTACTACATCAATGGCATTCTGTTTACACAGGCCTGAATGACAGCTGCATTTCATCTCACTGGATCTGTTTGTACAGATGAGTGATAACTTGAGTCATCGTGACTATAATGATGATGAGATAAGTCAGATAACACTTAGTTCAATTAAATATAATGTTCACTAGATCACCACTGGTTCTGAAATTAATACTATCAGTACTGTCCTGGGTTTTCCCTATGGAAGGGTTCTATAACTGAGTCATGTAAGGTATCTGTAATAGCTGCTCAAGTCTTCCTCTTCCACACAATTCCTCATGAATTATTGTGTACACCAGCAGTCTACCCTTAATAACCATCTGTGTCATCGGGTTTTTAGTTTGTAGTGTACGAATTATTGCAGCCACCATGAGTAGATTCCAGAACCTGAGAAAAATAAAGCTGTTAGGTTTTGACAAGGGTGCAGGGATCCAATCTGAAGTACTCCAAAGACGGGATCCAGGAAAGTAGCTATCTGTGGACAGAGTTGGTGGCAAGGGGATGTGCATCGGCAAGGTTAAGAGCTGAATAACTTTTTTTCTGGACCCCGTACAAATACTCAAATTATTGCAGGATACTCATTCAGAGATCACACAAGAAAAACTGTTATGTCATGATATGTCAAGTAAACTCAGTGTGGTTTTCTATCCAGGTAAATTTAGTCAAAACAAGCAGTGCTAGACATTTTGAATTCTGGCGACCTATAATTATTATGATGAAAACATATTTTAAACAAATTTATAAAGGACTTTGCGCTCTTTGTAGGGTTGTGACATGTGTGGAAAGGGATTTTACAGTGGTCACTCCTCTGTAGATTGGTCTTAGAAAAAATGAGGGTTTAAGTAAATCAGGCATCTTTTTTGGACAAGAGAGAATTATCTTCCGAGGGCAAAGAAAATTCTTATCCTTTCCAGAACGAATTCCTATTCTTCCAAGGCCATTTCAGACATGATTGCAGTGCAAGCCAGAGGGTCATTTGCTTGGTGTTCTTCGAGGTTTCAAAATGATAACTGAGAATCAAAATTTTTAAAAACATTGATCTGCTTAATTAAGAATCACCAACAGTCACCCAGCTCTATTAGTGACACGACTATCATATACTATAATATATTGCTACTTTGAAACAAATTTTCTTTTATGGTTAATAAAAAGACACACTTCATGATGCAAAACCAGACATGTATGTATCTCATACACCTGAAGCAAATCAATAACCATCACGCCATGAGTCACGACTGATGGTGCCTGGCTCCTGACCTACCAATTAACCAGAAACATGAGTATGTCTGCTCCACCAGCCCTCCTTACAACAGCAAATTTCCTAGTTATCAATCTGAGTTAATCACATCTTGTGTGGTGCATACGTTTCACATGTGAGCTATATTAATTTTGTTCAAATGTATCTGTTAACAAATACCACACTGGATCTATGACTTACCAAAGCTAGACTAATTTCAAAGGGCAAATCCGATTTAAATTACCTGCATGCGAAAGAAACACAATTGACCCAATGGTCATGGTGCTAAGCTTTAACCTTTACCTGTAAAATTTTGGTGTCTGCAGCACCCATTTTATCAGCATATCTTAATCTTGCCAGCATCCCTGTAATAACATCTGTGGATGTAAATTGTGTTTTCTGCATATAGAATGTAAACTTGCTGTCAATAAGTATATTTGTGGTAGTGGGTGGATCTAGGATTTTGGGAAAAGGGGGGGATCCAACACAAGAAGACTAATGAGATAACTGGAAAAACGTCCTCATGTGAGGAAAAGGTGAGCGTCTAATACGCAAAAGTTGATTTGAACCCCTTACAATGGTTAAAAAGGGGGAGGGGGTCCAGAATTGCTGACCCTCCCACCCTGGATCCACTCTGTGGTAGGCTGCTATTTATAGGATTTACTGAACAAGTCATAAAACTGCTGAAGAGTACTGATCATGCAATACTGGATCTTTTCATGAATAACTGTAATAAAGCATGTTTTGGTTATGCCACACATACAGAATAAGGTTGCCAGCTCAACATGAAGTTACATCAAGAATTAGATAAGTGCTGTATTATTTATAACCAGTAAATAATAGCCTAAATTAAGATACACAGCTATAGTTAGGTAATATAATTGAAATATTTCTCATGAAAGATAATCATATTTTACCTTTGACTTTTCCATTTGTTCCTTGCAATGGCAATCTAAACAATGCCAGGAAACCAGACCAGTTACTTCTGAGTGCACTTGGTTTCTTCACTCAATGAAATTCATTAAACCCCCTTCCCTTGCTTATATTTAATGAGCCCTGAGGCTCAATTAACAGTAACTGGCTTTATTAACAGTTATATCCTAAATGATCAATCCATGCCACCTGAACACTTACTGTATATAACACTGAAGTTTATTAAATTTAAAGTGTGCCAAATAATGAGTGTTATTGATTACATAATACAGATGTGCTGATTAAGACACAAGTGCCCAAGCTGGCACTCTATACTGAAGGGTATAGAACCCCTGTTTATGGCAGGTTTCACTTTAAGGATTATCCTTTGCATCACCTTCGGTACTCTCAGTTGCTTTACTTTGACCAAAAACATAAGCAATTTTTTTCAGAAACCTTTGTGAAAAAAGGCTGTGAAATACTTTTAATTAAATTAATTTTTTGAGCCAATAATAACAGGAATATTTATTTTATACACCGTCTTTTGTTTAATCTTCATCAATTTGTTTTTGTTACTTACAGCATTTTATTACTTACAGTATTTGTAAGAGTAAATTATATGTATTAACTAAGTTTGTTATTAACAATTTTTATTTTAACTATTTATTAATGTCAATACCGGTATTATTATTATGATTATTATTAACTGATCATTGTATCATAATAATAAAATTTCTTTGAATGACAACTTTTTATCTGGAGATGTCATATTGAATTCTTATTATTTATAATATACAAACATATGAGATGAATGAAAGTCAAAAAGGAGCTGCTGAGATTAAACAAAATTATCCATTGTTTACAAGCCACGACACCAGTCAGTGCCTGACAACAGATAAGGATCACACTTAAGACCATGTGATTGATCCACCCAAGGTGATATACACCAAGGTCATGTGACTGCTTTATCACAAGGAAGTATAAACACACCCATCTCGTTACAGGTACATCCAGGTAAACAATCCCTGAATCATATCCCTGTCACAGAAAGATGACAAATGAGTCGTCTTGGCATCAGAATCAGAGCATGGTTAGACTTGACTTATTCTTTACTTGCCAAGTTAGGCAGCTAGTTGATACCAACAGGCTCAAAAACATTGGTCACCTACCTAAATACACCAAGTCCTTACCTCCCCCCCCCCCCCTTCCTCGCAGCCCAATTAAATATGAACAGTTTTTTTTTATTTGCACACCCCTGTGCAGATGTGGCTGGATGTGTGGTCTATTATGGTCTACCACTCAATGAATGAACATGGAATAAATAGATAAAACAGTGGGGGGGGGGGGAGAGGGGGGGAATAGCACTCCCTGACCTTTCCCCATCCTGCACAGTTTATTTCCCCCAAAAAAGGAGGAAACTGAAAACAGATTCACATCCAAAACTTAATATTATTTTAACCAGATGTGGTCGGACAATGGTCCTCAGAGGGCCCCACGATTCTGCTAGTGCTGGACTAGTTTACATATGAGTGAAAAATTAAGTCAAATTTGAAAAATATGACAAACAGAAACATGTTTTTATCAATATGCATGAGGGAAAAAATCATACTGGATTAAAGAAGATATGTCTGAAATAATGAATGCAATAGAAAATCACCGAATGTAGTCTGTTAGCAATATTTGATTTTGGTGGCCATATTGAAATTCCAACAGGTCTGTAATTCAAAAGGTCTGGAGCCCTAACAGGTACCAATCATCCCTGTGAATTTGGGAAAGCTGCAGGAGGTTGTTGTTGAGTTATCGCACTCGAAAGAAAATCAGCATTTGGGCTGTGGCAGCCATATTGGAATTCCTACAGGTCTGTAATTCAAAAGGTTTGGAGCCCTCATAGGAACCAACTAACCCTGTGAATTTTGGAAAGCTGCAGTATGTTGTTGTCGAGTTATTGCGTGTAAAAGAAAATCAGCGATTGGGCTGTGACAGCCATATTTGAATTCAGACAAGTCTGTAATTAAACATGTCTGGATCCATCATAGGTACCAACCATCCCTGTGAATTTGGGAAAGCTGCAGTAGGTTGTTGTTGAGTTATTGCGTGTAAAAGAAAATCAGCGATTGGGCTGTGGCCGCCATATTTGAATTCCGACAAGTCTGTATCATACTGGATTAAAGAAGATATGTCTGAAATAATGTATGCAATAGAAAATCACCGAATGTAGTCTGTTAGCCATATTTGATTTTGAGCAAGTCTGTAATTCAATAGGTCTGGAGCCCTCATAGGGACCAATGATCCCTGTAAATTTGGGAAAGCTGCAGCAAGTTGTTGTTGAGTTATCACACACAAAAGAAAATCAGCGATCTGGCTGTGGAGGCCATATTGGATTCAGACAGGTCTGTTATTCAATAGGTTTATAGCTCTCATAGGTGCCCATCATCCCTGTGAATTTGGGAAAGCTGCAGTATGTTGTTGTTGAATTATTTCGCATGAAAGAAAATCCATGATTGGGCTGTGGCGGCCATATTTGAATTCCGACAGGTCTGTTATTGAATAGGTCAGGAGCCCTCATAGGAACCAACCAACCCTGTGAATTTTGGAAAGCTGCAGTATGTTGTTGTTGAGTTATTGCGTGCGAAAGAAAATCAGCGATTGGGCTGTGACAGCCATATTTGAATTCAGACAAGTCTGTAATTTAACATGTCTGGAGCCATCATAGGTACCAACCATCCTTGTGAATTTGGGAAAGCTGCAGTAGGTTGTTGTTGAGTTATTGCGTGTAAAAGAAAATCAGCAATTAGGCTGTGGCAGCCATATTTGAATTCCGACAAGTCTGTAATGTAATAGGTCTGGAGCACTCATAGGTACCAATCATCCCTGTGAATTTGGGAAAGCTGCAGTATGTTGTTGTTGAGTTATTGCGTGCAAAAAAGAATCAGCGATTGGGCTGTGGTGGCCATATTTGAATTCCAACAAGTCTGTAATTCCATAGGTCTAGAGCCCTCATAGGTACCAATCATCCCTGTGAATTTGGGAAAGCTGCAGTGTGTTGTTGTTGAGTCATTGCGTGCAAAAGAAAATCAGCGATTGGGCTGTGGCGGCCATATTTGAATTCCGACAAGTCTGTAATTCAATAGGTCTGGATCCCTCATAGGTACCAATCATCCCTGTGAATTTGGGAAAGCCGCAGTATATTGTTGTTGAGTTATTGTGCACGAAAGAAAGTGTCACTGACAGAAGGACGGATGGACAGACTGACACAGTGATCACTATAGGGCACCGCTTGTCAAGCGGGGCCCTAATAAAAGTACTTCTACAAATACACAAAAAAAGTGTATATTTGATCTGAGTGACATCAACAATAAGCCATTTAAAAATATGATTTACCATCCATTCTTTTTTACAACAACAATCATATACTGCTAGGTGGATGTGTGTTGAGAATGACCTGTTTTTGTGGATGATTTGTGTTGTTCCTATGCCATGCTCCACATGTTGTCAAACCAACAATGACACTACACACAGGAGCTTCATGAATGGGACAGGTCAGGCATGACGGGCTGAGGTACCACGGGCTAAGTATGCCAGCCCACTCTTATATCTCTGTGACCACACTCATCCCACCTGGATCTGGATTCAACTGACGTGACTCAAGAGGAAGAAAACTGGGTCTATGGAGAATCTAACAAAACTAGACACGCGTGCACAACATGCTAATATACCCTCAGGATATAAAGAACATAAAGTTAGGATGTGGCACTGACAATGCATCTTTTCCTGTTTCAGTGATGTGCATAATGTATACATACAAGCATGCATTTCATAATGTTTCCTATATTCTGTGTGGAAGAAACAATGAAAAATGCAACTTATTGTTTAATTTTCAAGGCATATATACTTAGACTTTAAATGTACAATATTTACAGCCCTGATTAAATCCAATTTTCTTTATACATCTGATATTTATATAGTAATTTTTACATAATTTGTGGCAGTTGACAGTTAATGGAACAGTTATTCATGCAACTCATTTTACAACTTATCCTTATTCCCAAAGACCTGAACCTGAGTCTGCCAAATCAAGAATATTTTCAGACATATTGCATTCACCAAGAGACTGACTTCCTAATACACCTAACAAGAATAAGAAGATCATTACTGTGTAATAGCCAGTACTGGATATATGCATTTGAATTTTTATAGAAAGCAGTGACTGTGTCTATCACTGTCAGATTCAGATCCTATCCTTCACTGAACCTGGTGAACCACATCTTGAACTTTACCAATTTGATACATGTATTTAAATCTCATCACTTGCTTCACAGAACGTTCAGTGCAACACAAGCTCCGTGGTAATGAAGCACATAGTTAAACATAAAGTTCACCTGATCAATCTTCAATGGTTCACTGGTTTGAATTATAATCCAGTCCCTGATGGCAGCCTGGGCATGGGCTGTGAGTGATGTTGTGTAATAAATTCAACACCAAGCTGCTGTTTTATCACAGTGCAGCTATAAACACTCTATACTTGGGTTATACACATTTATACATTAACCAAACCCATAATCACTCAATATAAAGCTCATACAATATCTGAGGAGGCCGTGCTAAGCTCTGGTGGTCCTGCATGATCTACGTGGCTTGACCCATTGAGCCTACATCCTCCAATAATTGGAAACCAAGGAAACAGAGGCGGCCACTGGTCAATGTAAATCACAAAACAGTGTGACCAAGATCTTGGCCAAGCAGGGACTGAAAACAGTTTAGAATTTCACAGGCCATCATAAAAAATATTTCTTTCATATGATGAGGTGGTACAAATTTATAACCCACCTACTGAACGAGAAAGAAGATAAAAAGTACTAAGATATCTATACAATGATGTATCTTCTCCTATTAACAGTTTCGGATTGTATGTATAAGTAAAGCTGGCATGATATACAAAAAAAAAATATATATCAATCAATGGCAGCAGACAAATAGGATTACTGATGGCTCTGGCAGGAGTGAATGTGATTCTCATTCACCAAAACATGACAAATGATACAACTGCTGATAGCACTAAGAGGAATAACGACAATGGAAAAACACAGGGACTTTATAAATATAAATAACAAGTGACCCGTGGGTCATGACGCTCATCCAACTGACATGTTGACAATATGTCCTTGCACGGACAACTAATTAAGGTAATGTAGGTGGCGTCATTGTTCATGCATATTAGCTTAAGTTCATCAAGACCCATAAGCACAACAAATCTGATGACAAACCAACCTGCCTTTCATGATGAATCTTGCAATTTATGTGTATTTTGCATTATTTCTAGGGTTCTCAAACAAACCCCTAAACTCTGAGAATATAGTTCACTGTGACCCAATTTCAGGTTTCTGGGGAGAACTTTTGAGGAACTCTCAGGATGTCAAGTTAGAAGATTCTGGGCCCAAAGGTTATGATCTGTGCTTTACTTTGGAATCAAATTTTCAATTATTCTGAGGGGTGCTTATATGTATAAGCCCCATAGCTCAGAAAATATGGGTAACAGAGACCTAAATACACGTTTCAAAGGAGATTTTCATAGATCTCCCTGGATTTTAGGTAAGAAGATTCCAGGCCCAATGTTTATGATTTGTGCCCTGCTTTTGTATTAAATTTTTAATTATGATTGGGGTGCTTATAAGCCCAATAGCTCAGAGAATATGGGTAACAGAGACCTAATATAAGGTTTCCAAAAAGACTTTTCACGGACCTCTCTGGATGTAAAGTGAGAAGATTCCAGGTCCAGCGGTTATGATTTGTGCCCTGTTAACAGATGACCACATCTTTTTAAGTCTCAAAAATAGAGAAAAAATCGTAAAAAAATCGAAAAAATACAGGTGGCATCACCAGTCTGCAGAAACTGATAAAAAACTCCACGATGAATATCCATGCAAAGAATCATGGTGATCGATGCATTAGTTGTTCAGATACTTGAGCTTTTGTATCAAATTTTTCATTAAACTGGGGGGGGGGGGTACTTCGGAGCCCCATAGCTTACTAAAGAATATGGGAAACAGAGACCTAATTCCAGGTTTCCAAGGAGACTTTTCATGGATCTATCTGGATGTAAAGTTAGAAGTTTCCAGGTCCAGTGTTTATGATTTGTGCCCTGTTAACAGATGAAGGCATCTTTTAAGGTCTCGAAATAGAGAAAAAAAAATCATTAAAATTAAAAAAATACAGGTGGCGCCACCAATCTGCAGAAACTGATAAATCACTCCATGATTAATATCCATGCAAAGAATCATGGTGATCAATGCATTAGTTGTTCAGATACTTAAGCTTTTGTATCAAAGTTTTCATTATTCTGCGGGGTACTTCGGAGCCCCATAGCTGGAAAAATATGGGTAAAATAGACCAAATTCCAGGTTTCCAAGAAGACTTTTCATGGGCCTCTCTGGATGTAAAGTGAGAAGATTCCAGGTCCAGTGTTTACAATTTGTGCCCTGTTTACAAATGATGGCATCTTTTGAGGTCCCAAAAATAGAGAAAAAAAATCGTAAAAATACAGGTGGTGCCACCAGTCTGCAGAAACTGATGAAACACTCCATGATCAATATCCATGCTAAGAATCATGGTGATCAATGCATTAGTTGTCAGATACTTGAGCTTTTGTATCAAATTTTTCATTATTCTGGGGGGCACTTCGGAGCCCAATAGCTTGAAGAATATGGGTAACAGAGACCTAATTCCAGGTTTTCAAGGAGATTTTTCATGGACCTCTCTGGATGTAAAGTAAAAAGACCCAGTGGTTAAGATTTGTGCCTTGTTAACGGACACACAGCCGGATGGCCGGACGGATGACGGACAAAGAGTGATCACTATAGCTCAGATGACTTACAGTCAGCTGAGCTAAAAAATAGGGTCCACTATGGACGTAGAATGTCTAGTGGTTAGAGCACGGGAAAGCCCCCCGTTTGATCCATGCCAAAGCTGTGCAAACATAATGATGAAACCTTGACAGAAACTCAGTCAGATAATTACTCAAATTTGTCTGAACTATTACAGGTTATGACTTCTGAATTATTCTTACACCTCTGGGAAGCAGAACCTGAATACAACCAGCGGGTTTATCATGAGGCCACCTTCATCCTCATTCAACATCATTACAGGAAATGCCACAAACAGGGACCAGGCTAAGCTTATTAAACAATTTAGATGGCACAAATCACAAGACCCAAGGGTAAACATAAACAAATCATCATTTAAACATAAAAAGTTGTCATATTTGATATCATTTATGATATCACAACTTCACAATGTAAGAGTTTGTTTTAAAAGTGTTTGCATTTCTAAACACAGAAAATGATAAATAAAAACTGATAAAATTTTATCATCATGAAATTTTAAACACAAAATTTCAATCAAGAGTTTAAAAGCCCAAGTAAAAAATCTCTGGTTTCAGTGATGTACAAAGCTTAATGTGGACACAAGACACAACTATAAGTGAACAGAACCAAATGTTATCAGCCAAATAACCATACACGGTGCTATTTGCTGATTGCACTATGCAATGATTTAAACTCCCCTTTGAGCCAAGACCTTGCAAGAGTACATAATGGACCTCCCTCAAACCAACTGTTGTCCTCAATCTAAACTCCAGCCTAATCAATATGGCTGTGTGACAGGGAATGCTGCGAACATCAATACAGCTGGCTGCAGCCAATATATGAACTCTGTGTAATCATAATCCAGCAAGTCGATCAATTTATCAGAACTGCTTTTTCAGGAACTGTAACATTCCCCTTCGGCCATCATGGACTGTCAAATCAAACAATACAACAACAAACTTACAGTTCTCTCTCAAAGCTGTGCTAGTATTGATTAAAAACAGTTCCTTAAAAATGTAGTGGGGGACAGGGGGAGGAACCATAAACATTTATGGAATTGTCTGCCACCTAAAACACAGCTTAGAGGCAGTGCTAATTAACACTTATATAATTATGAAAATTTACACCACAGTAACTAGACTGACACTATGAGACAGCCACTGGTCACTGATCCCGGTCTAAGGGTGTAATGGCCGTTAGTAATTAATATTGGTAAAACATTAGTAAACAATTTGTATATTATTGATAATTCAACTCATTACTGTCAGCACATGCATTTTACTTGTCACCAGGGGCGTAGCCAGAGGGGGGCCGCAGGGGGCCATGGCCCCCCCCTCCCGGTGGCATCCAGTACTTCCAGTTCTCCTGGAATTTTACTCAGTCTAATAATAATTAATTCATTTAAATTATTAAAATCCTGTCACTGGCATCCGCAGATTTAGAACATTTCTACATGTCATTGGGGTTGATTCTGCATATATGATATTTGTAGCTCAGATGACTATAAGTCAAACATGGAAACTGTTTGAAACTGTTGGACTTACGAATCCAAATTCAACATACACTTAGACGTCCTATAAATTCTCCAACCAAACCCTAAACTAGGTCCCTGCAAATTCGTTCCCTTGGAAAATGAAGGAAAACCTCCGTTTTTCAGTAAAAGCCTGTTGTAACAGTTCAAGAGTGCATTAAATTAAACTACTGTAGTTTTTTGTTTGTTTATATTTTGCACAGATAATCCTCTATATATTTCCTATATGCATAAGTCTATATTGCATACTTTTTAGAAGTTATGCATCTTAACATAATGGAGATTGTTAAAACATCAGGAAATACATTTTTCACTAAATATGATAACTAAAGAGACTATTTTCAAGGACAAAACTTTATTTATTTAAAATTTAATCGTATGCCAGAAATTTGATTAGAATTTTGCATTTTTTAAAAGTAATTAGCATAAATGTAAAATCAATACCTTAAATTTTGCTTATTTGACCTAGGCACATTTTTTTTCTGTAAGAACTGGTGATTTAATTTCAACAGCATAAACATCAGTATTTACTCTTTTGAAATATGAAATTTGAAAGAATTTGAACAAAAGCAGTAGTTTTATTCAAGTTTTAAGACACCAACCAGTTTCTTTTGCTCAGGGGTACAACACAGGGCAGGAGATCATGATTTCGAACTTGTCAAGGCGGTGAGATTTTTTCACGGTCGGCCCCCACCAAGGGTGAGAGCTCTGCAGGCTTATTAGGTAGGCCGTGCCCAACGGCCGTGTTTCACTCACTGACGAGTGCGCCTTTCAGGGGTTCCTCGGTGGATTGATCCAGCAATGGGGACGATTACGCACCCACGGCCCGCAGGTGCAGTAGTCACCGGGCCTGGTTGACGCCAGTATATAAAATGAGAGGAAGCGTACATGTGTTACTGCCTTGTCACATAGTCCAAATCGGAATGGAATTTTGCAGATGTACATATAGGTAGTTACGTTAGCACTAAAAAATGGAGGCGTTTACCTCCATCGAAAAAAAAAAGTTTGCAGACACTATGTCAAGTATTGTTTACATCAAGTCAACCCAGCTCGGTGGTGTTTTAGTCCATGCAGCTGGCTCCCTTTGCTCAGCAGAGCTAGGCTTCCCCTCCCATCCCCACCCCCTCAATGAAGAGGATTTATAAAAAAGATGGATGTTATAATTTTCTATATTTAATTCATTTTTCCTAGGCTTTTACTACATTTTGGAATTTTGTTTGTATAACAAGGGGTTACAATGAGTGCACATTGAATTATCATTGTTAGGTTTTGCAATAAAAGTGTGCATGTGCATCTTGAGAGGAACTCCTTGCTTCAGAAGAGTTAAAAACTTTTTGCTTTCTTTTTAACGTGTGAAATTAAGCATTTAATTATAGTTGAGATAATATTTAACATAATAAAGTTATTTGTTCTTAATCCAACCGCCAGTGTATACCTGTTTTGAAAAGGGATTTTTTAATCATTTTTACTTATTCTTTTTTATTTAAGTTAATAAAAGTAAGCATATACATTAAACTAAAAACCGCAATGAACAAACCTTTTCTTGGAATAGCGATCTAAGAAATAATCTAGAAGATGTAATTTTTTAGTGTTTTTATTTAAAAAGATAATTTTCTTTTAAATTTAGTTTAGGCATTTATATGATTAAGAAAATATCTGTATGCATTATTTGACATGACCAAACTAATGATAACAAGGGACCCATGGGTCACGGCGCTCAGCTGATCATAATTGGACTATAAATGTATCACCATTGTTATACTATATTGAGTAGAAAAAGTTTATGAATATCATGGTCATGTTGGGCTTTTATAAAGGACTATAATGTAATATGTGAGTAAATGATATATGAAACTAGAATACGGGTAGTCGACAAGCGACTACGTGTATCCGCCAAAATCAGAGAAGGACGGGTGAAGTGAGGCATGGATTGAGTGGCAAGGGGATATAGAGCTACTATGTTACATATTAGAATGGATCTCTGCCACATAAACATGATTGTAGGTGGCGCCACCTGTTATCTGAACGAGAAACTATCCAAGATGTATACACATGCAAAATTTCATGTGGAAAAGTCAAACCACTACAGAGATATGAGTGATTTTATCCCACAGCAGACAAACAGATGGATGCTGTGCAAAAATGCAGCGCCACCATTTTTGTGTATGTTATAGAGCTATCCAAGGGCTGATTGGTCAAACAGTTCCAGAGATATAAGCATTAATGTCTGCAGTGTGAACGTGAATGTGGTGGCCCACCTGTCATAAAATCAAGAAAGCTATCCGGGATGTATAAGCATGCCGAATTACAGGTAATTTGGTCAAACCACTGCATAGATATGTGCAAACATGGTTGCAGGTGGCGCCACGTTTTGTTGTGTATATATAAAGCTATAACTGGGCTACATTTATGTAAAAAATTTTTCCTGATCGGTCAAACGGTTCCCGTGATATGTGGGTTTATGTGTGGAAACAGACGCACAAACGGAAGCTGGGCAAAGAGGAAAGGTCAGAGGTCAAGGTCACTTGGTTAGGCACCAGTTCACATGTGACTCAATAATTTGTGTAAGTTTCGGAAAAATCCCTCCAGTAATCTCAGAGGAGTTCTCCGGAAACGAACGCCGCGGCGGCGGAACCCGGTCAAAAACATAGTATCCGCAAAACTTCATTTTGGCGGATACAATAATCTGACTGATGGATTAATTTGGAGTAAAATATAGTGGTTTATTTTTTATTTATTTGGGAGGGGTCAAAAAAAACAATTTATTTTAGCAAATATGAATGCAATGACAGTATACTACGCAGTGGTATAATGATGATAAGGCTATTTGTCGAAGGATCTATAGTGTATGGAAAACTGCAAGCTTTCAATTTGACAGATACAAGGTTATGATTAACTATGCTGATGAGGGGATTTATGAATTTGTGACTGTATGACATGATATATTGACAAGATCGGTCTTGACAAGGTACATTATTTTGATGACCCTCACATCAACATATTACACAATATTGACAATTTCTGGCATGTACATAGGTACCTATGGACAAATGGTCAACAGTACTGAACCACCTAGAAGGTTAAAAAATATAAAAAAATATGATGAAATGTAGATAAAGTTTGAGAGGAAGAGGTAATTTGGGCCATGGTTGGTTTATATGATTGAAGAAAATGTTGCAAATAATATTTGAGATCTGACCATGCCTTTCCATTGGTTACATTTTTAATAAGCTGTTGACAGTTCAACAGTTTACACATTTGTCTGATGAGATCCAATTTATTTGGTAAACCTTTTTTATCAATTTTATGATATGTATACAGTTGCCATAACATCCCCACTCCATAGGTGCAATGACTTGATGGGGTGTTGTGTTATGATCTCTGTAGATATTTTTTTTTAATTATTAAATTTTATGCTATAGCCATAGAACTATTGTTCACAGTATCAAGGAGCACAGCCTCAGTGGGATGAAGAAGGGGATGGTGAGAGTTACAACACCCTTGCATATACATACAGGATATGAAATTTAATTCAGTGCTTTTAAAAAAAAAGTTTATTCATGAACATTAAATATTTAAAACAGGCAGAAAGATGAAGAAACAAAGCAAATCATTTTTTCCCCATTCTACTGAGCCAATAAAAAATTAACAATATTTGCATTTATTCCTTTTTTTCATTACATAATTTTTATCCAGGTTTACGAATGTTACTATGAATTTACAGTGTAACATACATGTGATTGTGAATATTTCAGTTGATTCACAATTCTAAAATGCATCAACATTTATAGCTAATGTATCTAGTTTATAGTACCTGTCAACAGAATGGGATGGAGGGAGGAAGGGAGGCAATAAGGGTGAGAGAGAGAGAGAGAGAGAGAGAGAGATGGAGAGAGTAAGAGAAAAAGCAGAGGAGAGAGGGAGAGAGAGAAAGAGAGAGAGAAAGAGAGAGAGAGAAAGAGAGAGCTGGACTGCCAGAGAGAGAGAGAGAGAGAGAGAAAGAGAGAGAGAAAGAGAGGCTCTGGAAATTACTGCCTGACCCAGCCTGACCCAGACACTCACAGTGGCAGAAGGTCAGACCTGAAGGTGTTATGTAACTGCCCAGTACACTGCATTTATACTGACCTATTGTAAACAATGAAGACTTGGTACTTGGAAACTTGAATAAAATCTACAGTTTTTGATCAATTAGTTTCAAATTTCAGATTTTAATGCTACATTTTTCAGATGTAATGCTAATGTGTACATGCTGTGAAAATTAAACCTACAGCACTAACAGGAAAAATTTAAATATTTTTTATTTTTTTTAAATGGTATCAGGAAAAAAGAAAAGTATTCTCAACTATGAAACTAATACATGTGTTAAAATTAATCCAAGGATCAAAACACCCAATATATTATACCAAGAGCAAACTGGAGTTGGGAAAGTTTAATTTTATGAACTGAAATAAAGGATCAGCAATATAAATTTTGATTATTTAGCCAGTATCATGTAACAACTGATACAACCATGAGTTATAAGTTAAACAAATTAAAATCTTTAATGAGCACTCTGATGAACATCCACACTTTCATAGCAATACATCACTTTGTGGACACAATTAAATGTGCACTTTAATTATTGTAATCCTGGTGGTACAATACAAAATCTAAAATTTACACAGCCAAAAATAAAATAAAATACAGAAAATTATAACATTCATCTAGTTTATGCACCAGCTAGGGGGTGGGAGTGCAGGGCAGAGGGGAAGCCTGCTAGCAGTGGCCAAGCTAAGCCAAGGCAAGCTGCCTGGGGTGGGTAACATAATGCAAGTGAAGACTGTATTACTAGGTGGGCCAGATGTAAACAACACTTGACATGGTGTATGAAAATTTGAATAAAAGCTACTCTTTTCAAACAATTCCTTTGAAATTTCAGATTTTAAAAGATTAAATCCTTATGTATATATGCTGTGAAAATTAAATCAACAGTGCTTACAGGGAAAAAACGTGCCATTGCCAAAGTTGGACAAAATTTAAGGTACTGATTTTTTATTTATGCTAATAACTTGAAAAATTTGCAAAATTCAGATCTAATTTTGGGTAAACAATTGAATCTTGAATAAATAAAGTTGTATTCCTGAAAAAAAGGCTCAAGCTTCAGCAATTCTCATGTTAAGTGTGCAAATATTTTCCTGATTTTTAAGAAATTGCATTATATTTGGGCCCATAACTTCAAAATAATACCCAATACTAACCTAATTTTTGGTATGTGCACAGAATATTTATGGAAAAATATGAATACTAAATACGATCAAAAACAGATTAGTGGTTTTGATATTAAGCAGCTTTGAAGTGTAACAATGGCTTTTTTATGGAAAAGGAGGTTTTTCCTTAATATCTCGAAGGAAAGAAGTCCTAATGACCCAATTTTTGGTATGGTAGGAGATTTTGGGGACATCTATTGGTATGCAGAATTTTGGATTCGTAGGTCCAACGGTTTTAAAACGTGCCCTGTTAACGGACGGCCGGCCGGACGATGGACAAAGGACCACGACTATAGCTCAGATGACTTATAGTCAGCTGAGCTAAAAATGATGCAGCTGATAATTCTAAATTTACTTTTAATTGCAGATTTTTTATTGTATTGCAAATTTATCATATTTTTAAATTGAAAAATTCAATAAGATAAAAGTGATTCATTAAATATATCGTTATTCTCCTGCCAATATGGACATGCTGAAAAACAGGGTTTAGTATAAACTTTAAATATTTATTTCCCTGCCTCAGCAGAAAGTGAATGAGGTTATCAGTCCTGTCTGTCCTCCTGTGCCTATCTGTAAATATTTCATATGCAACACAGTATCTCAAAAACATATACTGGTTTTTCTATGACAGTCACGTCACAGTATTACATTGGTAATCAAATATCCAGGAAATATTCATTATCACCAAATAGCAGGATCATTTTCTCTTCGTTTTGCAAATACTAATATAAAAAAATGGAAATAAGTATATCTTGCGATTGTTGAATTTTTAGTTGAACTTCCCCTGAGCGCCGTGACCCATGGGTCCCTTGTTTTTTTTATTTATTCATCTTGTACAACTAATATTTCTATTTGGAATTAAATATGAGTATGTTCTGTCAAATTATTGTAAGGTTTTATGCGTGTGTGTGCATCAATTGCCTTTGCAAGATATTTCGGCCCCCTCCCCTCCCTCAATCCTTGCTACGCCCCTGCTTGTCACCTCAACTGGCAAAACTTTGCTGAACACTTTCAAGTCAAGATCCTGGTTGGCTAATTTTCATGTACTGTACAGAAAGAGAAAGAAATTGCTTGTTTACATTTCAGTAAAAATCCAAAACTTTAATTTACAATACATGCCACAAAACTTTATATTATGACACTGTACATACAGTGAAACCATATCAGGTAGAAGTCAAGGGGACCAAATAAGGTTCAGAGTCTCCGACACACATGTACTGGTTTGACATGGGCAGGCTTTACTTGGTAAATATAAAAGACGCTTTAACTAAGCTTATGACTAGGACACAGGTGTGGAATTATACTTAATAAAGTTTGACACAAATGTTTTAATTACATAATTCAGTTATTATATTAACATTTTTAATTTCTAACAAAGGTCATGAATATATGACAATTTATTTGACAAAGCACACTGGTTAGGGCTTAGGATATGTTTCCTCTGCAGATGCTACCTTACTGGTGCCCACTGGCTGAATTCTGTCTGCCTGCTTCAGGCTGCCATGTGTGGAATGACGTGGAATGACCATACTAGGAATGTGTCCCAACCGACCTTTTATAAAAGCAAGGTCACCTGGGTGGCTGTCACATGCCCGACTGCCAGTCAGCTGCCCCAAACTGGTCCCAATTATGAATTTAACTCACAATTAAACTGCCCTATTTAATTTTGGTGCACATGAAGACTACACATAATCAAGCCTCATATGAAATTATGACCTCCCAGAGCGTAGAATTAACGTCTGACCCCCGGAAATGGCAGGTAGTTTTCTCAGGGGAACAGTAAATGTCATCCAGGCACTGAAGTTGACTGAACCCCTTTTCTGGCATTTTTTTATCATTCATGTTACTCTGACGAAAAGACAAGAGAAGGTTTCCAAGCGAAGGTCTGTTGACAGTTGTAACTTTACCAGTGTGAGGCCTTACAGAGAATACGCCTACCTTTAGAACACTTGCTCTGTAAAAAGAATATTTCCATATATGGAAATAACACTGGTAACCTAGATGATGATGAAAAGACATTTGTATACAGTGGTAGCACACTCCCACTCCTCTGGGCCAATTGTTTTGTTTTCTGCCCGAGAGAAGTAAGGTAACAACTTTGAACAAACAACCATGCTGGGTCAGGTGGAATTCTGGGGGATCCGGCAAATTTTTTTGGTCACCAGACCCATTTCAGGTGGATGGAAAAGATAATTTTCTGCCCTGCCTCAGAGAGTGAAGTGTCAAATCTTATGAGAAATGATTTTAAATTAATTAATTTCTGGCGACAGTATCCCCATTACTCTGCTGAATACTTACAACATGCACTATTCTTTTGTTAATTTGTGTTCAAACACCGCAAGTGATTATCTTTTTATTCTTCAATCCATGAACTTACCTTTTTCTTCTTTCCTTTAGACAGTGAAGACTTTTTGAGTTTGACACCACCACCAACAAAATCAAATGACCGATCATCCACAGCAACATCATCAATGTTTGTTACTGGAATAGAATCTGCTACTTCATCCAGGTCACTGACTAACATTGGAACATCCTCCTCGTAAATTTCATCCAGATCCTCCCTAGATAAGTAATCAACAGCCTTTATGGTATTTTCGAATTTTGCTCTTGTTATATCACGATATTTAATAAGGTTTAAGTACTGTCTCTGACTATTTTTGTCCTTGCTGGTCAACTGATTAGAGGCAGGTTGGATTACCAGATCTCCTGGTGGGCCTTTTTTTAATCTGCAAGGTCGCTGGATTTGTCCTGGTTTTCTCACATTTTGTCTAGTTTTTAATGTTTTGGCCACTTTTGGTCTTGGGGCGTTTTCACCGCTTGTGAAACCTTGGTACTCTCTGGTCTCAACCATCTTTAGGACCACCGGAGTCACTTTTTGGTTGTTACTGTTCTGGGCAGGTGTTTTATTACTTACTGTACCATTTGGCTTTGACACTGAAGAACTCGGTTTAGAGATGACCTTTACTGGTTGAGAAGTGACCGGCGATGGTTTTGGGGTAGACTGCCTTAAAACAGGTACTGCTGCAGGTGTTCTTTCAGCAACTGCTGTTGCTGGCATCCTGTGAGGAACTGTTGAAGGGACAACTGTTGGTGCAGGGGCTGGAGCGTGAACCTTGACTGGGGCTGTAGGGGCTACTGTTGCTGGCACAGGAGCAGGAGGTGCTTTCCTCTTTTTAAAACGAGGTGGGGCTGTTGGTGTGACATTTTCATCATTAAACTTATCCACTTTTTCGATATTTGAATTGTTATCAATCACTCTATTGCTGCTTTGAGAAGTAGACTGGGCAACACTTTTTTGTGGCTTGGCATCATACTTGAAAGATGTAGTTTGCCCAGGCTTAGGTGCCTGGGTATTTGTACGGGAAGTAAAGACCATAGATTTGTCTGATACTGATTCATATGTATGTGGTTTGGTGACTTCAACATGGTTCTGAGCTGGTTTGCTAGATTTACTTTGTGATGCAGTGCTTGCAAAATAGAAAGTCCTACTTGGGGATTTATCCCTGAATACATTTGAACTTTTCCTGACTACATCAGTGGAATCTGTAGTACTTAGAATACTATCAGACTTAGGCCTCTCTGGATGATCAGCAGGCTGTCTGTTAGTCTTTATTGGTTCTGGCGATTTCTGCACAGGAGAAAGACTTCTCCTTTTCTCTATCTCAACTTCTTTAGCAATGTCCTGCATAACCTTTGTGGCACTGGACTCTTCAAACTCCATTTCCCAAGATTTCCTCCTATCTGTACTTGTTGGAGAAACCACCTCGAAAATACTCCTTGTTGAGGACACAGTGTTTGGTCTAGGTAGCTCCTCTGCCATCATACCTTCTTTAACCCCCTTAAAATATAAATGCTTAGGGTAGGAACTGCGTTTGCCAGGACTGGGTGAGCGATCTGAACGGTCTCTCATTTCAATATGTGTATTATTAGTTTCCTGTTCGATGCTCATTTGAGTATTCTGATTTGTGCTAGCTGGCTCTGTTTTGATTTCTTGTCTTGACGAACGAGACAATCGTTCTGGTGGAACTAAAGGTTCATCATTATATGTTACAGAATTCGGTACTGATTCAACATTATTAAGAATAATTCCATCACTGAGAGGGCGAGATGGCAGAGAATGACCATCAGGTTCATCAAGTACATTTTCTAAACTGTGCGCCCTCCTCATAACAGGTGCAGTTGCACTCTCCTCACGTGATGACAGATTGCGAAAGCGTTGTAATAATTTACTAACAAACCCTCTCCCATATTGCACTTCTTCCTCTTCCCCATTGTCTACAAATGCACTGTCATCGGCAGACTGAATTCTATCTCTGTTCGCTCCAACCTGGAGCATATTTGCATTGCTGGGCTGCTGAACTGGACTTTGCAAAGGATCTGCAAATGATCCTCGACTGGTTTCACTTGATCTCTGACCGGACGATCCTGTGCTCATTGTTCTGAGAGATCCTGAAGATTCTCTGCTTCTACGTTTATACTGATCACTCACATACCATGGGTTATTTCTGACTGGTATTAACCCACTGTCTGCCCCATCAACTTGTGGTTCAACAATGACTGGATGGGTGCCATCACTGGTGGCTTTACCATCAACATTATTATGTGCCAGGTTTTTCTGCTTGTGTGTAGCACCACTATGCATGACCGGACTTGAGCCAGTGTCCTGGTCAATATGATTATGGTTAATATGGGCGGTGTCACCTATGCCTGTTGCACTGTTATTTCTTCCATAGGTACTCACCCTTGTGGCCTGAGGTTCCCCTCTATGAGCATTAGCACTTAAGCCGTTATAATCTTTTGTTCCGACATCGGATTTTCTCTGTGTTTGGTCCTTACCTAGAAATATCATTGTATTTTTCTGTGACTGTTTCTTAACAAGTATGTCCCGTTTCCAAGCCGGCAGGGATTCAAGCCGTTCTCGATCGGTTATGTGCCGGCTTTCTTCCTCGTCATATTTCTTTCGTTTATCAATTATGGCCTGCTTCCAGGCGGGAAGCGAGGGGGTTTCGACCGACATTGTGACACAGTACCTGTCAAGTTCTCACAGACGACAGGAATTTCGATGCGTTACCCGTGAGGACACCTGTTCACACTTCCTAACCGTGTTTGCCTGTGACGTCACTGCAGGCATTGTGGGACGTTTTGGTTTGTATCTGTAGACTGGTATATGCGTACGTTTGTTTGCGCCACCTGTTGAGCATTGAAAACATTAATATTTCTTGATAGTTGTACTAAAACTTCAGCCATGGAATATTCAGCATATAACTTCAAGAAGAACAGATATGAGAATGGTTGGGAAGTATTAATTATACAGATACATAAATGTTAATACAATATGTTAATTATACAGATTTATTTCAAATAAAGAAACACATTATGTTGTTATGATAAAAAATATTCATTATAACGATAAAACAATTTTGTCCAAAAAAAACATTCGCTTTATATTTATGTTTCACATTAATAAACATGAAATGTCATTTGTTTTAAAGATATGCCTGGTGCTATTCAAAAACGGTAGGCTTGCTGATGCATTGTATTCAGCTTAATGTGCGACTGTCACAGGTGTTAAGTAAAAATGTGTCCGACAGATGGCACGGTATATCAAGGCTCTTCAACATAACAATCACAACAGATCCACCCATATATAAATACCGGTATTATTACACCAATATATTAGTATTTTAGGATAATTTCATCGTGTAGGGGTGCCAATGTATGTTTGCTTGCAACCTGAAATTGTGTCATAACCTTCCCAGTTGATAAATTAAAACATTGTTTTAAATAGTTCTCAAAATTAACTTCAAACATTCTTTTACATGCACTTGTTTTTATATTAATTATTTCTATTTTTGTACTCAAATGTTACGCTCCTCGCGCTCGAGTAGTCCTTGTTATGAAGAAACTACAAGCAGTGGCTTATAAAATCTTAAAAATAATACAGATACAGCAATTACAAATTCCTATAATTTAAATAAAAACATGATCAAATATTATTTGTGATTTTATCCGGGCATGGTTATCACATGCATATGTGAAGGTTACCTTTTAAAATAAATATGATGAAGTTGCATATGATGGTATGCCATATATATATATATATATATATATATATATATATATATATATATATATATATATATATATATATATATGACGAGAAATTCAAGTAATTCAGATTGGGCAAGAAAAAAAATATACTCCTAATTCTTAATCATTGTCTTTTTACCGAAACAACTGTACATGTAGAATATATATATATATATATATATATATATATATATATATATATATATATATTCAGGTCTTATTATATCGTATAAAATCAAAAATGTTGAATTTTAGAAAAAAATTGTGAAATGCTCTTCATTATTATACCTAGCTTGTTAAAAACCAGTTTTTTGTTGACAATATAGTCCATCGATATGAGAAAGTAGCGTTTGTTCTGACTTTTTTAAATTTTTTTTGTGGTTGTAACCGCCTCCATTTTGCTACCGCTAACTTAACTACGTATATATACATCTGCAGAATTCTATTCCGGTTTCTGACTAAATGACAAGTATTACACGCTTCCTCTCAATTTATATTCAGGTGTCAACCGGGCCCGGTGACTACTGCACCTGCGGACCCTGGGTGCGTAATCGTCCCCATTGCAGGGTCATACCCCCGAAAGGCGCACTCGTTCGGCACGGCCTTCCCATTTAGCCTGCAGAGGGCTTACCCTGGGTGGAGGCCGACCGTGAAAAATCTCACCGCCTCTGCTGAAATTGGAACTCACGATCTCCCGGCTTTGAGTCCTATGCTCTTTACCCCTACGTCACAGAAGTTGCATGTGATGGTATATAATTATATAGGACGAGAAATTTCATATGATTTAAATTGGGCTAGAAAATAAATATGCGCTTAATTAATGACTCTATGCTGAAAGAACGATACTATCAGACCTGGATATATATATATATATATATATATATATATATATATATATATATATATATATATATATATATAAACACAGGTCTGATAGTATCGTGTAAAATCATAAATGTTGATTTAGCGAAATGTGTGAATTACTCTGTTGTTATAATACCTATAACATGTTAAAAACCAGTGTGTTGTTGATAATATAGATCATCGATATGAGAATGTAACGTACGTTTGTACTGACTTGTGAATCACATACTGTATATATGGCTTGAGATGCATTTATCTCGATATTCAGCCCAATGTTATTTTATTGATAATTGATCTCGAGACCTGTTAAATTCACCGGGCGCCTTGTCCTCTGCAAGCCTGAACAAATCACAAATTGTGGTATTTGAAACTCCATGGTTCCGCTTTTGTAGCAACACAGGACCCGGTATGGTCCAGTCATGCCTATAGAAAATGTAAAGAAACAAGAGAGAGTTAGCAGGACATCGATGATTTTGTTGTACCTAAATGAAAAACCTGTAGATTTGAAATACTAAAAGTATACTAGTAATACATGGACGTACTTGTAATAACGGAGTGAATGTCAAGAAATTCGATCAAAATCATGGTTATTTGGTCATTTAATAATTATTTATTCACCAGTTTTTAAATTTTGATATAATTCAATCCAAGCACAAAGAAAATAAATGGTAATAAACGCAGATATATTATTACTTTTTTTTTAACATTTGAATTAACCTATTAATATATTCCAGTGTTTTTTTTCTAGTTTTCATGTTCAACCAAACATAGGTTCAATTGTGTGAAAATTATTAAAGGTAATTTCCATTCCATGCTTTAAGTTATAATTGCTTTCAAGCCATGATATTTATATTATTATTCAAATGTTTTGTTGAGACTAAATAATATATGTTATACATGTATATATATTGACTCCAAGGTAAAATCTTTCTCTTGCGTATTTGTAAACATTCTCTGGACAGCCGGCCCAAGTTTGCAGGTTCTTGTGCATCTTGAGTCGTGATAGTATAATATGCATACATACCACTTTATGACTATATATACAGTGCATGGAAAACTGAATTTGAATCGTTTGCTGGGTATATACATTATATATGTTACAGAATTTGAAGTTTCTGCTGGACTTCCTTTGTTAATACCATTGAAAAATATATATTTGTTAGGTTGGTTTCCCTCGCAGGCACCATGCACACATATAATATTAACACCCCTCCCTTAAAACATATATTGATTTTCAGTAGAACTTCGCCAATTTTTAGCACTGGCTCCTAGGCAATTTTTCCAAAATCAACTAGATGATAGAGTATCGGCACGCTTTCGTTTTGTTATGATGTGCTTTAAACTGCTTTAAGCATAACAGTATATCTGTTGAGATATATCATGCATGTTGTCTCCTGATCATAAGAAATTTTCATCGGAAGTTTATAATAAAAAAAATAAAAACAATATCGCCCTTCTGCGAACTGATTTCTTAAAAAGTGCCCGAGGAATCAATCTTTATCCCATGAAAAATGCTGGACATTTTTATACCATGTATACGTGTTAATACGGTACGATAACGACGTACATATATATCTGCGCTTCAGAACCCAACCTCATACTCCTGCACTTGTGAGCCAAGACCGCATGGGTGCATATTATTATATCAACTAATAAGTGATGAGTAAAACCCTTGGCCTGAACATTCTATTCTATATAACCTGAATAATATGTTTAATTTGAGCATTTAATGACTGGATACCACCAGGTGGTATGCTGTAATGTCCCTAGGGAGCCGAGAAAGCTACAAGAATGATCAAGCCCGAAAAATACCAAGGAGGCAGTGTAAAGTCGGATGAGACTGATATGGTCGGTGATGTCAGACTATAAACCCCCACAAAATTTACCTTTATTTGTATTTCTATTTACCACAGTGTCATGGAAACGGATGAATCATGTCATATTATCCTTTATTTTGGTATTTTTTTCTATCTTTCTTTAACGCTATCTGAGAGACTGCAGAACATTGATATTAGAGAAATATACCAACAATGGTGATACATTCTTGTTAATAACTAGTATTTTCACGGTTTGTAAATATGAGCCTATTTTAATGACAAAATTAATTTTAAATAATTTTCAAAGGGGGGGGGGGGGAGAGAGAAATTATATGGTAACTCCTCCCTGGCTGAAAAAGTGGGGGTCTCACCAAATAGCGCCCATGCAACAAGCACTTTTGTACAGATATTGCATAGCCTTCTCCTTGTAAAATTATTTCTCACAGGATATTCTGCAAAATATTTACATAATTCACTGCGTAATGTGGTTTTCCTTAGTGACATATAGTGCCTATATATATAGTTCTTATAATGAACACTAGATGGAGACTTTGGCCTTTTATCACAAGGACAAAAAATGTTAAAGATTTGTTCTGATTCATTTATTAAAGAGACATAATCAGGAGCATCGTTATGCTTACTCTATCAGTTCAGCTTTATACAAAAGTTTACCATCAAAAACATCCCTGCACACAGTCTCAGTATCTCGCATACGGCGGTTTAGCACCTTGTTATGGCTCTGAGTGTTGGTAAACACAGTCCACGTGTGTTTGTTTATCAAAACAACCCCGTCTGATTATAAGCCGCAACATGCGTTTTTTTTTTAGCAAGCAGGAACAAGTATTACAATTGTTTTAGCCAAGTTAGATAGGGCATCTCTAAATTGACACGTGTTGTAGCCCGGCGATACACGAGCGGTGTTTATGTTTACATCTGTGATCGCGCCCGGTCCACTCTTTTTAACTCTTGTTTACAGGAGTAAGCAAACGGTTTCAAGGCAATAGTTTGGCAGATACCAATTCATTTTAAAGCGAGGAAGCTATTTTTAGTTAGTTCAACAGGCCTTATAAGTGATTGGGCCCCTTTAAAGGGGCCATATCACCTATACAGCATGTTGAATAATAGCTTCTTCCCTTTAAAATAATCTGTACCTGCCAAAATATTGCCTTGAAACCGTTTGCTTACTCTGCTTACTCCTGTAAATGAGTGTTAAAAACAGTGGACCGGGCGCGATCACAGGTGTCAACATAAACATAGCGCGTGGGGCCGTGTGCATCGAGGAAGCAAAACACGTGTCAATCAGGAGATGCCCTGACTGACTTGGCAAAAAAAAATGTAATACATGTTCCCACTGACTGAAACACCGCGTGTTGCGGCTCAATATCGGACCTCCAGCCTTGTTATGGTAAACAGACACACGTGGACTGTGTTTTCCAACACGCAGAGCCATAACAAGGTGTTAAACAGCCGTATTTGAGGTACTGGTACTGTGTGCTGGGATGGTTTTGCTAGGGTAATTTTCGTAAAGCAAAACTGAACTATAATAGTATAAAAGAATAGGCATATAATATTGCTCCCGATTATGCCCCTTTAAGATTTTCAGTATTTGAATATAAAAAAAACTTGATATAATATAAAACATAAATCCACCAAATTTAATGTGCGCCCAGAAGCGGAATTTGTTCTTGGGATGGCCTGTCCAATATGCTGAATGAAAACGTCTGTGTGTAATTAACTAATTAACACCTTTCTGACAGAAAACACTCTGGTAACATGATTCACTAAACTCTTTAAAATAAACGTATTATTTAATTTCAGCACGTAAGACGTCATTTTTTTTCATACTATTGACTTTTCAGAAATTATAAGAGCTCTCTTATTTTTTAATTTTATCATGATGATTTATTATTATTTTAAAATTCAAAGTAGCTATTTCCTTTATTATTCTTTTCTGGTCAATTGTTGTGCAGGCAATTTTTCCACCAGTTATTTTCTTATTATTTTATCATCTCTTCCATTATGATGATCATTACACCTCATGTGGATGTATTGCTGTGTTTTAACTCTGACTCAAACCTCCGTCGCATAAATCAATGGAAATAGACTTGGCACAGTATGCATGATGGGTGATTAATTTAAAAGTGTATCAGTCATTATGACAGGTATTTCCAAGGTTAAAATTAATTTGATGCATCACTACGGGCGTGTTCCCGCAAGTTACGCCTAATCAAATAATTAACCGCGTGATGTCAAGGTAACACCGGCTAATTATGAGAAAGTACCAAGCTTAAGCGGAAGTCATCCGCGAAGCGTATCCAAGGGCAACCTGGTGGCCAGACGACGCTAAAGAGGAGACGGGGCAATAATCCAACTCGAGTAGCACACACGCAGATGGGGCAAACTTGAAGCTATATATACCGTAAGATCTCAGTTTATATATACCCAGGACATCTACACAAGGTGAAAAATGGCTCAGAGGCCACTGTCACTGAATGCTGCCACCATAGGACCCGCTTCTTGGCGCAACAATACGGTTAAAGAAATAAAAATTTCACAGAACATCGTAAACAGGAGCGACAAAGCGTGTGTGCTGGGCCGAGCTTTAGACCCCCTCCCCCATCTACGCGACACAGTAGCTCAACTCAGCAATGACGAAGCCCACAGGTATTTCAGACAAACTCGTGGGGTTGTCTGTCTTCTTCGCGAGAGCCTCTTGGACACAAATGAAGAAATCAAAGTGCTGACCCGCGGCAAAGAAGCCCTGGAGAAGGCCCTGGAACACAGACGAAAAGATCTGAAGCTTAACCTCGACAGTCAGGATATCCGTGTGTCCAGGCCATCTAGAGAAAGAGTGAGTATAGTTTTACAAGCTTAACAATATATAAATCATTGCCAATGAGTGGCAATTATTGTGGTGTATGGTTTAGTATATTATAATAACTACAAATACTAGTACAATATATATGCCAGTTCTAAGCTTAAGTTGTTTATCTTTGGTTATTACCACTGCCAAGGAGGATATCCTGTGTCTGTTCATTGGATTGATTCAGTTTGTCAGCAATTTCATGTGAAAGCTAATTGTCCCCTTTTCACAAAATGTTTGGAAAGGGGGGTGGGTGTCAAGAATGAAGATCCCACCCCTAAATGATATTTTACTGCTTTTTCAGTTTATAAGGGCAGACCAAGTTGTTTTGGCTTTTAGGAGGTTCCATTTAATTTGGTAACAGAATGATAACTGCCCAAATAATAAAGCTGGCTTATTTTTGTAACAGCTGGCATTATCCAATGTTAGATGTAACTTATAGATATATTTCACTTTTTGGAGACTCCCATTTGGCATCCATAAACTGCAATAATTCATGGAAAAAGAGCAGTTTAGAAGGTTTTTTACATATAAATTTTTCACAATTATGTACACATTTTGTAAACATAACAGTAACTCTGTATTATAGAGGGGGTATATATGTATATATAAATAAGGGTTATATATCAATTAAATATAACTGTGTACTTAAGATTATGTGCTAATATGTCATATTTGCCACAGAATTCAGTCATTGGTCGTGCCATAATAAGTTGAATATTATCATAATTATCAGTTAGATCAGGGCATGTGATCTGAATGGGGCAATTGTTCTGACATCCCATACTGCCTCTAATTTCCATTAAGAAGCAGTTTTACCTAAATAACATTTCCCATGTTAATCATAAACAGTCAGAAAACAATATCTTATACTTGTCAACAAAAATTTGACAACCACCACATTTTGTTGGAATATGCTACCATTGAATGTCACATGTCAGTATATATACAACATGTACAAGAATACACTGGAAAGGTTCTGTATCAATCAGAATCAGTTTATAAAAGTGAGGAAGAAAGTGTCATGAAAGTGTTAACAGGCACTGTGCTGTTAAAGGTATGATGCTTTGTCACTGTCAGTGAATGAGTAATGATTAACAAGCTTGTGATTGATGGATCTGTGGTATATTTGACAAATATTCTAATACCACAAATGTTGTTGAACTTAGTTTATGTCATACATCTGTAATGTACCATTTAAACATAACATACTATTACTACAAGTCATTCTACACTTTTGGGCTGCCTGGAAAAGTAAAATTATGCATTAAAATATATAATAGAAATGTGCTTAATGATTGTTTCACTTAGGTAATCAATTCATCGTAATGCTTACTCTCTTAAATGGCTATCATAGCTTTTGCTGATGTTCAAAACTCACTCCCTAGTAAAGTGCAGTAGTTGAAAACTAATCTCCCATTAATTATACACCTTCCTTTCACTTTCAAGATGGAAAAGTCAGAAGACCCATGTTTAGTTTTATTTTGACATGTCAAATGTGGTGCTAATTATGATACTCTGGACATTGTTTGTGATGAATGCATGTAGGCTGTTCATGCTATACGTTGCAGGTCTAGCTTTGTATTTTCTTCTTTGATTATTTTGATGGGGTACAGATTTTATTAGATTATTTGATAACTGAAACAATGAAAAGCTGTGACCCTGATTTTCATGTACAGGAACTCACCCTTAAACATTCTTCAGATCTTGCAATCTGGATATTCTTAAGATCGTGCAGGCTGGATTTTTTTTTCAATTCAGTGTGGTTCATTTGACGTGAAAAACTTGCTCTGGATGAAGTGTTCAATTATGTCATTTTTTAAATAGCATGACTTCAAAGAATTATGTGTTCCTTCCTGTCTTGTTTAAATTTAATATTAAGAGAGCACTCAAGTTCATATGAAGTATCTCCTCACCATGTCACGAGTAGTGACTCAGAAAACAAAGATACAGTCTGTATTGGGACATGAAGTAAATGTATTTTACATATCAATGTCTATACTGCCACATTACACAAACACAACATATGAAAACCCTTCTTTGTGATTTTTTCTTTTCATTTTTGTCAGATCATGAAAACAGGAATTATATTCATAATCCATGAAGCGTTATAAGTTTCACCAGTGCCTGAAGCTGTGGAAATAATTAAATATGCCTCATTTCATCGAGTGACAGTATATAGAAATTTATTTATATTTGTGAAAAGCTGGGTGCATTCAGGCCACATTCTGCTGTTTTGAATGTACATCTAAGTTCAGACACAGACCAATAGATTTACATTTTCACAAAATTAAACAATTTCACACCAAAAAATGTTTTTTTTTTAGTTCACAGGTCTTGTTGTTATAGATCCCCTGATATTTTAACATTTGCCTCTCATAAACATTGATTGTATTTGGTAAACTTTGGTTTCTTCACTGGAGTTTACAAAATATTTTGATAGCAAGAATCATGTTTATAATAAAAATACTGAGCTTTCCTGGCAGTTTGTGCTTTACACTTGGTTAAGTATCACATTAGTCGGGACACACCAGTGTTTATGTCTTTATATTGATAATGTATAGGCCATCCTGTATGTAATACACATATTCACTATAATGGTTTAAAATTTGTTCACAGCTACCAACCATAAAAGCCTATGCCGGAATCAAAGCTCCCTCCTGGTCCAAGGTATTGCAGCATGTTATGCGTGTTTGAATCTGTTTGATTCTCTCTTTCACACAGCACAAGTCACTGTTTGCCAGGATTATTGAATCTGCTATTTATTAATAATGTTCAGCCTCTGAGAGATGTGGTGGATCAACATTTACTGACATGTCTCAATGTCTGGTGTGAGCAGCATAGAGAGAATGTGCCTTTGTTGTACCATTCTTCTTGAGACATCAACATTTATCCGTTTGCCTGTACGATTGGTGTGTCCCTACTATACAGGGGGTGTTATTGTTGTATTTTCCTACCTGAACCACCTTTTTGCATGTACACAGTACCTACGGCTTTAAACACAGCCACCACTTGTCACTATAAATCTGTGTTGCCCACAGTTGTCTGTCTCTTGAGCAGGATCTTTGCTCATTTGCACTGAGCACAACAGATTTTCCTAGCCCTGAACCTTGCTGTGAAACTGTATTTTGCACATTATATTGTATGCATTGCATTTCATATTCAGCAATTTATCTCAAAGTTTTTCTTTTACAAATGTTGGATCCTGTCTATTATACTGTAGTCAAAGGAAATTGTTCCAAAATCAGCTTTGAGTTTTTTTTTCTCTTTATCCATTTATACATTTTATAAACTGCTTATTAGTTGGATCATCCGGCTTTTTCTAAAGGTAGCAAGTCCTCATAGGCTGATAAATGTGCCCGAAATGACATAAGTTGTTACAATAAAATTCACTTGCTGTTTTATTTATAACCATTTAGTCACGTGCTATGACTAGCATAACATTAACCTACATGTATATCGATTTCCCAGTGTCATCAGGCACACTTAATAAATGTATATCTCACTTATGTCCTTTTGCAATATCAGTGTTTATTGATTTCTTTCCGTTTTTTTATCTCAAAGTTTATTGATTTCTTTCCCGTTTTCTCATTTCTTATTTTTTATTACTGCTATATGTTGCCTCTGTATTTGTCCTTCCATGAACTGACATCACATAATCTCAGGTCTGATGTTACTTTTGGCGTTTATCCAGCAGATCATTTCTTTTTTAACCAACCATGTAACTGTGATTTAACCTTTAAACCTATGATCTTGATGCACTCTTTTTTAGGAAAAAAAACATAGACAATATTTTAGGTTTTGAACTGAGATGTCTGAAACAGATATGTCAAGGAGACAATATTTGAGAAAACATTTACAGATAAATTGAACTAAACTGCATAGTTTACTGTTAGTATAAATGCAGCTGAAACACATTTACTTAATTTCTTATTATTTTTTTTTTCATTTGGAAATTATTTTTTTCAGAATTTGAAAGATAATTTTTCAATTTAATTAACAAAATGATTGGCTTTAATCATATTGCATCAGCTTGCCAGACCAGAAAAAAATATTGTTGCTGAAAGCAGTAACGTGCAGTACAGAGACATACAGAAAACCTACTGAAGCAATGACAAAGCTGATGATAGAAATGTATAACTGCAGGACAGTGTATAAAGATAGAATAAACTGTAATTTGCCACTAAATGGAATTTATGCTATGTTTTAAATGTGACAGTCAGACAGTCTTAAACAAGTATTCCTCAGACCAGTGTGCTAATAATGCAAGCAATACCAATTCTTATGTACTGACATCCATGTTATTTTTAATTTTATGGCTGTGCATTCATTTTGCTGACAGTTAGCAGACAGGTCTCTCAGGAGAATACATAACAAGTACAAAGCCTTGCATCTTAAGTAGAGCAATACCACAGGCAGCCATTGGTGCCGGGATATATAGCAATGTCAGTATAATGTTCATGTAATGTTTGCTCGATACCTGATGACCATTGCCTGTTTAATGCCTCTCTTCTAGCCTCCGTCTTCAGGGATGAGCTGGTTGTCATGGATACATGTCCTATTTGCATGACTTTAAGGGCTGTTGGCATGTCTAGAATGAAAATTTAAATGAATCCTTTTAATGTTCATTGTTTGATGTGAGCTAACTTGTGCCATTACAGAATGAATATTTAATGTCCACTTGTGTTGTGCAGCTAGTTTTGGCACAATTAACATCCAGGTAAAGGTTACAGTGAAATTGACATAGTCAGTTTTATGTTCAGTATATATAAATAGTATTTAGGCCAGCCACTGTTGTATATTTAAGTACCTGTGATGGTTGCTACACATAGTTAATGATCTGAATGTTTTTTAAAGTATTAAACACAAACTGTTATATAATCTTACATTAGTCATGATAGCACTGTTCATGGTTTATTCTTATTTTATAATTATACTGGTGAAACTTTGACTGGTATAAATTAATTTATGTATTAATTCAGTTGTTTTGGTCACTTAAAATTCTAATTATTTATTGAGATAAAATCTATACTTCTTGATAAATTATAATTTTTTTGAGTTACACCTTTTGGAATTGCATACCATATATAATGCATGCTAGGTAGAGCTTTATCCTCAGAAATACAAATAGGAACAGGTCAATGAAATGCAATGTTGGAAAAATCCCACTTTTTAAATAATGAGAATTTAAAATAATTTTGCTGAATTTCTGGGTACTAAATCTTGTCAGGTAACAGATTTAAATTGCTAGATTATGTCAGTATGATATTTATAAGCATCAGGTGAATTTAACAGGTAGTCAGTGTAATTAGATAGATGGTCCCGCTGAGTGGTTTTACAATATATTGATATATGATACTTTTTATGAGATAACGGTTATAAATCCTGATTTGAACCTGATATCCTGAACAGAAACTACAAATTGTCTATGTAAATAGGACATGATTATGTACTCTACAGAAAGCTACTACTTGGTGCATTATTATATTTGGCCTTTTGACCTGCTATATTATGATAAGCTAGAGCACCCCCATACTGCTGGTCTGTTAAACCATTAACAGTTGCTAGGTGATTATGTGGGCAGGTAGTTTCCTGTGAATACTCTACCCACAAAGCTGGTTAAGGTCATGAGTATTATGAAGCATGTTTACTGCCGTAGGTAATAGATTTATGTACAACACAATCTCATTATTGTACCTGGTTTGCTGTTGTGTTTATGACAAGCAACCATAAACAATTATAAATGCCTGGGAATATTAATTTATTCAAACCAAGTGTTAAAATTCACATTAAATGTTAATTTATACTAATTAAGTTGAGAGCCTGTATCAGACAGACAGTGATTAAAAGTTAATGGCCTGTTTCTTGTTTGAAAGGTCCTGTATTCATTTTGTTTTCCAAGCATTCACAATCATTATGATTTGAAGAATGGTATTTAGTATAGGCCTATTTTCTTTGTAGATCATTTTCTAAAATATGAAACATCAAATGAAATTTAAAAGATCTGAAGTAAAACATTACTTTTGTTATGTGTTTAAACAGGGTTGTGGGCAGCTTTTGTGGAGCATGGCCACATACTCGCACACCTAATATTTCAGTCAGCTGGGTGCTCAGTGATAACAAGGGTTTGTGAACTGTTGTAAACAACATAAACAATACAGATAATATTTGGCAGCAACTCAGAATATTGGCTTTACATACACACAGGACATGACTGTCACACATGCCAGAGATCTTAATATTCCAAGCCTTTTGTTTGATATGTAGATTATGTGCATACAGTCTCTCATAAACTGCAGATCCATGTCACTTAAGTTTAGCTGACTGTCCTGTCTTTGATTGAAACATGCAGATTACAGAACAGGAAAGCAAATTCTGCTTGATTCTCTCTGTCAATATAACACTTGGTTGTATTCTAGCAGTCTTTGTGTTGAGGAGCCCCTTGTACCAGGAAAATTGAGAATTTTACTTTTATAGACAACATTAGGGGTTTGCACCACTTTAGTTTGATCTTGCAGCCATACACTGCTGCAAAGTGTTCAAATTAGATTTATAAGATACTATATTAACAGTACAGTAGAGTGCCAAACATTACTTGGAAAATGCCTATAGTTTAATTGATAAGATCAGATTCAACAAGCACTCACAGACTTTAGATACATTTATACATTTCCCTATACTTTTTAATGTTTGATTTCTGTGTAAAAAGGTAAAAATTTTGCTAATTAATTCTGGTTAATTTTTTTGGTTATTATATTATTGTTGGGGCAATAGAATGAGTTTAATCACCGACCTTGGTAGCAACATCATACATGTACACGGCCTTAACCACACATTCTGGGGTCAGACTTATAATTCACACCATGTATATTTGATTGCTGGCCTGATCAATATGTATAGCCCCAGATAATATGTCTGATATAGGGCACTTGTTGGGATCTTTCAGTAAAAATATTAGCATACTGTAGTATGTTGTCTGATTCCACATTGGATTAATATAGATTGTATGACTTCTGTTCAATTTAGTCTGGACCACACATGCCTTCACAGACCCTCTATGTAGCATTTGATCACTGCAAGAATAGTGATCTTTCATGTTGTTGTCATTAATAGTTTATAGCAGATAATTTATATAATTTCATGTCCATGAATGTATATTTATATGAAATATAAATTTTTTTATTGCAGACAGATGAAAGGGTGAGACATAAATAATCTTAAAGCAGCTTGCAAATTATGAAATTATTATTTAAAAGAAACTTGAGGACTGCCAGTCTGGTAATATATATAGATATATATTGGTGTATTCCATTAGGTGAATTGTTAGGTGCTCTGTTACAATTTCAACCAGAATACTTATGATGAAATTTCAAATTTCAGATTGAAAAATTGATTTCTATCCAAAGAAAGTAGTGTTGATCAAAATTTTGTCACCTGGCAATCTGTTAATTTAGGGACAACTTGTTCTTAAGAAAAAATCCACACCCTCTTTTAGTTTTAGGGAATATCAATCTTTTGAGCTTTAAATTCTTATAGTTATCACTCGACAATTCTGTTCGTTCTCTTTTTTGTAACCTATAAAAAAAACCTGTTTGAACTTCTGGGAAAATGTTGTTGTCACTGAATTAATATTTAGAATCCCAAACAGTAACCATACAGAAAACAACTGTGCTTACAAGTATCAACAGTTATGTATGAAAAAAAATCAGATTCTGTGCTCCAGTTGACAGAAAAAGAACAATTCAACACCAGACACATTGTCCCTGAATAACCTCGTTGTGATCAATAACATGTTACATGATGTGTGTGGTCTGAATATTTTATATCCCAATTTAACATGATTGCCCTAGTCTACCTTGTGGATCTGTATGTTACAAGTGATATCCTTGTTTTTACCTGAAAGATTAGTTCTGATTTGAATTTTTTATATGAGCGTCTGTGGAGGGCATGCAATATATGGTTTTCACTTGTATCTCACTATCAAAAGATCAGTTGCTTAAAAATCATTACTTTGGACAAATAAGATCCTCGCACAGCTTTCAGTTTATATAATTCCATATTCTGTGCAATTTATACTTTTTGTAAATATATGGAAATTGCAACTTATAAAAACATTTAATTAATTTCATGTTATGATAAATAAAAAAAAAGAGACTCTAAATGCATACATACATTCAGACCATTTACAGGTAACTGGATGTCCTGAAGCCTGATAGTATGTCTATTCAGGCCCTATATGTACTATACAGCTGTTGTTATATAAGATGATTAAAACTTTGAGAGGTAAGATATTCAGATTTGTTTTAGTATGACATCATCTGAAAATTTGTCAAAATTGTTAGCTGTCCTTGATGCTGTAGTTGGAAATGATATTTAAAAGTTTTAATATTTTTCAGAGACTAAGTGCGACACCAATAGCACATTCCTGGCAATATCATGTGCTGCTTATGTGTCACCTCGCAGGCCTGTAGGAAGTCTATTTGTATAATGTCTGAATCTGGATGTATAGTGATTGCATGTTTCACATCTGAATCTGGACTCACAGTTTGTGTGATTTTCTATGTGAACAGGACCATGATGGGGTAGATGATCTGCTGCAAGCGGAGCGGTCTCACCTGTTGAACCTAAAGAAGATGCTAGAAGCTCAGCTGAAGTTGGTACAGCAACAGCTACAGGTAGGAATGCAGATAATGATTGTAATGCTGGTGTTATGTGCATGTTATACTCAGTTGTGCTGGAACATTTTTTTTCACATTGATTCAAAATACTGGAAAAAATGATGAACAGAGCAACTCGGCAGAGCCTGTGGTCAAGTCCACTGAGTAAACATTATACAAAAGTGTCGGAATTGTTGAGCTAGATAACATCAGACATGTAAAAACTTTTAATTCCCTTTAGAGCATTAATGAATATCTATTTGTCACTGAACCCATCCTTCAGGAGTGGTCCAAAGTTTCTTGCACTTAAACATCACTCAGATGAAGCACATAAGTGTAATCTTTTACCAAAATAATTTGAAGTTGATCTGGGAACAATCCAGGATTTCGGAAAGGGCTCATGATATATCAGAAGGGTCTGAAAAGACCCATCCCCTCATCCTAGAATCAAACTACATGTAGATGAGTGCAAGTATAATCTTTCAAAACAATTCTGTTTCCTCTCTAACTTTTTTCCCTAAAATTTCAGCAACTCACTTTATATTAGCCCTGCTGTCCTTATATCAGCACCTACAACATTATTTTCAGGTACTGGATAATGCAAGAAGTCGCTTAAATGCTGCCATTCAAGAGCGCTCACGTGTCCTTGACCTTATCTGTCATGCCATCTCGTCAGTCAACAACACAACTGGGCGGACCATGCAGCGTAGTTGGAGCAGTAATGGCAGCGGTCGAGGAACTAGTTTAAGTGAAGCTCCAAGGTCACCTGTCATCGACCCACTAGGACCATACACGCCTGAGGTGGATCAAGCTCTTCAGGAAGCTCGAGATGCAAGGTCAAGGTCATGTATTCTGCGCAAAGAGCTGGTTGATTTGATTGATAGGTCACAGAAAATGCAAAAGGCTGCACACAAATCAGTCAATGATGGACTCACAGGAAAGGTTGCAGAAACAGTTACATTGAAGGTAAAGTAGTTATTAATGCCATGTAGGATTTTTTGCCAACAAATTTTTGCAAAAAAAATTACACATCAAAGCCAGTCAGGAATATTGTTTATAATCACCAATTACCCAAAAGAGCTATTGAAATTAAGGATTATTTTTATTATCAAGCTAAAACTTACTTTATTGCCAGTCCTTGGGTATTAAACTTTAAAGTATTATAGTAACAGGTGGTTTGCCCTTATAATCAAATAAAGGTCTTCACCCTTAGAGTGCTGGAATATACTTAACTGAGTTCCATTGGTTAAAGTACAGATATTGCTTCTGTCAGCTTCACCTTGGTTGATGCATGTCTGTACCCTCGGAACACTTTGGACCAAAATGATTTGTCCCTGTAAGCTTGAGCACTGGAATCAATCTTTGATATGGGGATGTTCCAATAAGGTGATATCCCACAGACTGACACTACCATTTACACCTGTCCACCTAGCTTTCCCTTCAAATACAGCCCAGTTGATACAACAAGAGTTTTCTGCTAAGGTCCTTAAACAAAGCAGTATAATGAAGTTTGATGAATGAAATGAAAAGGAGAAGAAAAGAAGAATTGAAGAAGAGGATGAGCTTGTTTCTATATAACGGAATATGAAAGTAAAATATGGTGGCGTAATGGATAGGGTGCTGGACTTGTGACCGCAAGGTCATGGGATTGCATCCTGTTCTGACCGCCGTCTGCACTAAGACTCTAAGGCAAAGTCTTTACCACAAGGGTGCGCCCTCTCGACCCAGGAGTGAATGGGTACTGGTCATGGGAGGAAGGCAAATGTAGAATGATAACCTTCTAGCACCTGATATGGAAGCTTGGGTTGAATGCTCCCCAGCTGCAAGGAGCCAAGAAAAGAATGAACAGGCCCTAAAGACCAGGAAGGCAAAGTGTAAAGTTGGATGAGACTGACATCGTCGGTGATCAGACTATAAACCCCCACCTTTTACCTTGAAAGATACCAGTAAATAAAAAACAATCATGTAACCAAGTTCATTTTTATTTACAGTTCTTTTGCCTGTTCATATTCTGATTTTTTAAAATACCTGAATTCTTTTGAATTTAATCTTTTAACATTCGGTTGAGTTAAATTTTAGAGAATTATTGTACAGTTCGAAGTTTTCAGGCTTTTAATAGTTGATCACTGCATGTGTGGAACTGGTGTTTCTTAATGAAACCAACTTTTAAGCTTTAATTTTTAAAAAGAACAACTGCAGTAATGAGGTTTGCCATTTGTACATTGCTATGAATGTAAGAACCACAATGGCAATAGTGTATCAGGGGAATTGATATATCTTAAAAATTCATCATGCAGCTGCTGGCGCAAAGATATTTTGTTAACACGCAATATTCTTATCGACCCGATTATAGCTGAGTGGCCTGAAGCTGCCAGATTGACAAGCTTGAGTGTTTGGTAATAAGTTCTTCAGCGGCTATCAATACAGAAAAGCCAGGCTTGTGCTTCTTATTGATTCTCATTGCTGCTGCAGGGGCTGTAAATGCTGTTTCTATATTTGAGAGGAAGACATCCATTTTGCTAAACTCCAGGTTTTTATGTCCTTGTTTGCTGGACTCATTGATTTTGAAGGAGCAGCAAAATTGGCTTTTTTTATATATATTCATTTCAATTTCCAGCACCCATTGATGCTGGTACTTGTCCAACAGTTGCATTCCTTTTTTACCCAGCTGGTGTTAGCAGGAAGCCTAGCTGTTAACAGGTTTTCCTTATTTGTTGGAATTGAATTCTGTAGTGTGCTCGGTTTTCATAATATCAACACTTTTATTGATCCTAGGGTTTATTCATGTGGCTCTGATTCTCATATGGTTTGATCATTCATGTTCAAACTGGAGATTGGCAGATTATACAACTTGAGGCTTGATACTTGAACTTGGTACTTGTGTATGATATAGAGAAGGATATAAAAAAAGACATATCATGGCGTATTAATGTTCTCTTTAATTCCAAAGTAATTCTATATATTTACGAGAGGTTGCAGTTCTATTAATTATATTGTAATAATATTCCCTCCTGCATGTTGGAGGACATGGTTAACAAATCAAGGCCTAAACAATGAAAGCTGTTGTATTTTTTAACAATATTTTCATATTTATTTTTCATTGTTTTCATTGAATCTGTAAAGTTACAAATATTCAGTAAGATGGAAATATTTTTCAGTAAAGCAGATATAAAAGTAAGTTACCTAAATGTCAACAAAAGGGTACTTTATATATTAAACTTTATTTTAATTGCAGCAACACCTACAAGTAGCAAATGGGGAAAACCGTCACGCTATTCACCGCTCACAGCGCTGGTATGATGCTACAGAAAAGGCTTGGGGATACACAAGGGTAAGTGTTAGGGGCAAAACAAATCTAGGGGGATACAGGTCTGCTGAGGATGGATACTGAATCTTTCATGCACAGGATTAAAAACTGCTTTTATCAAGAAAATGAAATCTTATCAACACTCTTGAGCAGTCAATTATACAATGGCCACTATAGTTGCCACCCCTCATGTTGACAAGCAAGTCTATAGAATGTGTAACCAAAAGAAATCTTTGTGTTTTGTTTCTTGTGTTTCTATACAAGTACCTGAATATGACTTTTCTTCAATTGTAGGGGCCAGTAACCAGTTCTGATTTGACTACCAGAGAAAGGCTGGATCGACCAATCATCCGTGTGTTCCAGAGGCATCCAGGCACCAACATGCCTGAGGCACAGGAAGTTGTCACGGTAAGTATTTATATTATAATAGATCAAACAGAAACATATATCATGCAAAAACATCTGGTTTGATAGTCAACCATACTAGGAATCATCCCTGTATCCTTATATTATGTCTTGGTATCAACATTGTTACTACCAGATGGCCATATTACATTCACTCTTAATTTAATCCACTCACCCACTGCCTGCAACTACAGCCTGTATAAGGCCACCAAGGTGCTCAGACTGGACCATCAGTGCTTTGCCCAATGAAAGTGGGCACCGCAGGTTTGAATAAGATGACACTTAAAGAAAACCTGCAATACACAGCCTAAATTTGTCAGAAACAAGTCTAATAAATATAATTAATGTGACCAACATGTAAGGAGGGTACAGTGTTACATGAACCTGTTATACTTGAAAATCACTGTCTAGTTTGTTACAGATTTGAGTAAATTCTAAGTTTAATAGAATTTAAAGTTTCCGATTGGTGTCATGCACAAACATTTAAGGGAAAGGACTGTGCTTTTTTATGAAATGTGAATTTTGTATTTGAATTTTGAAACTTAAATTCATTGAGTTTTTACTGATTCATGTGTTCTTTTACCTGCAGGGAGGTGACGGTCTTCTCCAGTCACTGACAGCCACAAGCAGAAACATCGCTCTCCTTAAGATGGCACAGGACAAACTAAAGGACGACATCCGTGACAAGTCAGCTGCAGTCAATGTTGATGGCAGCATTGTCAGACTACGTCGTCGCAAAGCTAATCACAAATGGGTCATGGGAGAAGCATTTTAGATTCTTCATAGATCCTTAAATCCTTGATCCTTATAAGACCATCCAGCATAAAGGCTCCCTTATGTCAGCCATTTATTTCATCAAGTTTTATATAAATGCTGGATAAAAAAGACCAGGTCATTTAAATAAAATTAGGAAATCATATATTAAAAATCATCATCATAAATTTGGGCAATACAACTTGAGATGTAATATTTAATTTAAAATTCTTTACATTAAATTTAAGTTGAATCAATGAAAATTTAATTTAATGTGAGTGAGCAGAATTTTTTAATTGTACAAAACAAATATGTTCACAATGTGATTTATTTGTTACAGACATTAAGTTATCTGTGCATGTTTGGTTTTGTGGCATTGTCATTTTTCGTAACAAATTTCGAAAACCAAACTTTGCAGGCAGATGAGACGACAAATGAAAGGAAAAGTTTATTCTCTTATTTGTCAGGGATAAAACATACTGAAACTATTTTTATATTTGCACTATTGTCACCAGAACAGTACATTACATTCCAATACACAGTATTACCTTTTACCTTGGACTCAATTACAATGTATTATATTGAATTTATCAACACCCAGTGTGTAATGTCTTGTGGCATATCAGTATTTTATGAAAATCTTTTTATTTCAGAGTTCTACTTATTTACAAGGGTAAACCCAGTACTAGAAATCTAAGAATATGATATTGTCTATTTAAGATATTACATTTGAGAAATCTCGAAGGCCCACCGGGTAATATTTTTAAAGACCTTCAAATGTTTCAATGCATAGAGTATATTAGATTTGGCAGGTAACAGAAAAATTAGGGTCTACATCTGTTGTTTATTTTATAAGATACAGGGGGTTAATGATACATTTTACTTCTTATTTTTAGAGATATCACAGGGCTATATTGTAATTTACATATTAAAGAGGGACCAAGGTGGGCATTTTTATCAGATATTACAGCAAACTTTAGTCCTTTGAACATCCTAGTGAGATGCAAAGAAATACAGCTCATCATTTTTAGTGGAGATGATCTCTTAATTTACCAAACGAGCGGTATTTCTAGATTTTGAGATATTAAAACAAAACTTATGGTATCCATATGATATTACAGGGAAACATTGGATGGGGAGGATATATTTTTGTGATACGTATTGAGACATTTTTTGTGAGATATTAAGATGAGATTCTCATTTAAGTGAGATTATATAGAGGGCACATTCAATATTTGCACTTTATACACTTGATACATAAATACATCAGTATTACATCATTGGCACAAGTCTTCTGTAGGTCTTAGTTTTGATTACAGAATAAAATGTTATATAGAATAAACTGCAGACACTTCCAGTGCAAGTCAAGGCAGGCAGGGAACTTTTTAATTAGGCCATTGTGCCAGTATACTCTGTGATAGTTACAGACTTAGTGCATATTTCTGTAGTAGTTTAAGAATTATAAAATAGGTCATCACTATCTATGATGAACACAAAACTATGAAATAATGCTAGGTAATTTGAGTTTATAAACTCTATAGACTGAATAATTTATGTATACAAAACACATACATCCGCTTTTCTGTGATATATATTTATCTATGCATTTAGTTGTCTGAATCATATACAGTTTGTATGCTGTGTGTTGTATGGTGTGCAATGCTGTGCGTTGGATCTGGCACAGTTTTATATAATGTATACACTTTGGAGTGATCAAAACGATTTCTGCAAGTAATTTTTGAAAGGCACAAAATCCATATGTACTTCCTTTCTTGGTTGTTCAGAAATGAACTTTTAAATTTAAAAACTAGATTGATAAACAGTGTGAATAAATTAAATAAATATATTGTTCTTTTTTGTTTCTATTTCTTAGCCGAGTGAAAGACATGCCAGTGATATCAGAGTAGATACAAATGCAGTTGTCAGATATTTGTGCGTTTTATCTCTAAAACTTGCTCACTCCCTGCACCACCCTATTTTCTCTTTGCCCAACCCAGATGGATGTTGAAATTCTTGATATTTAAACACTAAATATTAAATTTTATAGTAAGGTTTGTAATACGCTGTTCTAGTTAAGAAGAATAGGCAGTGTGAAGCTTTTTGATAGAATGGGAGACACCAGGGGGGGGGGGTGTTATGGAGGTAAAATAATGTGAGGTTCTTGCTATGTCTGTGTCATAAGAAATGCCTTCCGACTCCCCACAATTTGGCTGATAAAGACAAACTAGAGGCTAGAGGGCCTGCTTTTTGTGACACCGACTACGGGCCTCGCTTTCCCAAATTTGAGGGAAAAAATATACCCCTTCAAAAGTTTGGTGTTAACTTATATCCTGGATTTCTAAAGATTTGTCCTTGTCTGATGATCAAGGTACCCAGGTTATGAAGTGATCTGAGATTTTATTCTGGCTGATTTGACCTTGAAGATCCAGGTGAAGGTCACCAGTTTTCGAGCTCCTTAAGGGATTTGATTAAAGCAGCGTTTCAAATTTGAGGAAAAAATATACTTCAAAAGTTATGGGTTTCACAAAATATTTTTATTTGACCTTGATGACGACACAATGATAGACCAAACGCTATATGTCTCCCCCCCATGGGAAGGGGAGACATAATACATATTGAGACTGCCATAGCATCGTCACCTATGGATTCCAGAGTTATGTTTTAACCTTTAGAGCCAGCAATGGCATTGTCCAAAGTGAACGACCAAGACTTTTGTTAAAGCAAACCCACCAAATCCCTCACCCTTGCCAGATTATGGAAATTTGCAGCCAGTACTATAACCAATATAGATTAAATGCAGAGCTGATGTTTCCACAGCCCTAGTTTTTTTTCATGCAGTATATAAACTAGTAAAGTTATACTACAGACCTAGGAAGCAGCAGACTTCAGGATAATAATTTGCATGGATGCTGAATTGTCATTTCATAGAGACAGCAGAGCAGAACAAATGGCTGAATCACCATCAAAATATGCTACAGGTACTTATGTATCTTTAAGACAAATATAATTATCCTCGAACTGTAATGGACATACCTGATCTGACAAACACGGATCTTCATGGGACACAATTATTCCAGTATTCATATGGAAGATGTAGAGGTCAGAAAACAACTACTGCTGACCTATCAAAACTGCTCTAACTGTGCAATCAGCCACTCCAGCTCACACACCTTTCCTCATCTGTTGGAGGTTATCTGAACCCTTCCATAAGTGCCAGCAGAAGGTTATTGTAACCTTTGTATACCACAGTTTTGTTTAAAGAAGGCACTTTAAACCACTGTTTGGGAGAAGTTCAGCATGCAGTGCAACTACACTAAGCTGATACATCAGCAGCCACCGCAAGCTGACCAGGAGGCTGGGAGATCGTTAATGAAGTGTGTGATACCATCATTTTATTACCATACAAGCTTGGAAATGAAGGTACCCTCCCCCTTGTTTGTCAAAATAATTAATTCAACCCATGTAAATAGATGATACAGGCAATTAGCAGAATTAAAGCAAACCTACGGAACAAATTTGATAAAATTAGGTGAAAGTGGATGGGTGGGACATAGGCCAGGAAGGCTCAATAAATTTAGTGTAGATCCAGATGAAGGGCAGATCTACACTGGATTGTGTTCTCTTGCCTAATGTACTGAGTGCCATTCTTGTGTAAATCTTGAATAAACTCTGATCAGGACCACCTATGTGTGTGACTTAGCTATTGGTTCATTATTAACTCTGATAAAAGAGAAATAAAACTAATCCAGATCTTGCACTGGATCAGTATTAATCAACAGTTGAAAGGATACATAAACACAATCTCACATTTTTCACCCAATCAGTCAAAGAGATAAAAAAAGTGCATTAACATGTATGATACAGCTTTAATGCATGTCAGTGTTATGATACAATGCAGTTAACACGTGTACAATCAACACACATGACGCTTTATACAGACACAGAAAGCCGTTTCTGGAGAAAAGAAATTACTTGAACCCCTCAGCCTGACTGACACGTACCACAGATACTATCGCTTATATACAACAGATGGCGATATTTTTTATGTTCATTTACTCTCCAATCACATTCCAGTAACGGTGCCCATTCTTAGTATGATATATATTGTGCTCCTACATATATAAGGTACTGGTGGGCATGGCTTTCACCAATTCAAATATCCACAATTGAATGAGTATGTGTTACATACAAGTATGACCATATATTAACATATCACATGGCTAATATTTATCTGGCAACAAAAACAGAAGCATTCTGCCGGTGCAGTTTAAAAACATTCAGAACAATGCTTGCTTGGTCCATATACACACGGGTATTGATTAGTTTTGGCATTATTAAGACAAAGTGCTATATACAAGGAAAATGGGAGATACCTAGTCATGTCATATTTAACGATTTTGTCTGGAAAAACCAATAAATACCGTCATGACAACTCTATATTTTTTTAGTATTCCAATGGTAATTAGTTACCTCGCCTGTTTCAAGCTCAGTAGATCAATAAAATTTTGTGTTCCTGGAATATAATTAATTTTCACTGAATCTCAGGCACTTACATCTGGCAAGCATTTGTTCAATGAAGGTCTATATCTAAATGATCTGAATGGTTTACAGGATTACACCTGTGTGTGTATGGGTGTGTATTTATAATCCTCTTACAACTGCTAACTAATAACACATCAGTCATTACTGTACTATACACAGAATTTCATGACATGATTTCTCCCACTGTAAACTCACTTTGAGATCAAACTGATTTTCTTGTATGTTATAAAATCAAACAGTGAAATATATGTTTCAGCACGTACTAATTATATCTGGCCAGAGTCTTAACAGGGTTAACATGCAATAAAAGGATTCGCACTTAACTTGCTTGAATTGTCAAAACTGATCAGTACCATATCCTAAATAAATGTTTCAGGAATCCATGGGGTCATTATAACTATGTTTGAACAATTTTAGCCATTTTTATGTGAAAGGAGACTATTTTACTATCTACATGAATGCTTGGTGTTGTATCTTATGAATCATTGGCTAATGTTAGGATAGCATTCAGACTATACTGATATGGCCTACTCTGCCTGATATTGCCTACTTTGACTTTAAAGTGGACTTTCTTATTATTAGATTCTCCTATGTCACATGGGACCAGGTGCTGCTAGTGTTTAAGAGTGGAACTCTCACTTTTCAGGGTTTGACTTTCACTGACAGAACTAGCACTGGTGACAAATGGTTAAAACCAAGAACACAGCCTGCATATAAAAATAAAGACAAACATCGCGTCAGCTGAATACCACAGTGAACAACATGCAAGACCTCTTATCACAAAATATGGGGGTCACGTGTCATATATACACATATATGTACACATTCTTTTTCATTAAAGGGCATCTGCAGGGAGGCTGACATCACTCAGAACTTCTCCTGTCCAAACAATGTGATTCAGTCATAAATATAAAATATGCAATTTTTACAGAATGCCTCTCTGCACGACTGACATTGAGCCGGTTGGTGCCAAATAACTTGTACTGGTCCATTTCTGCAATTTCCACCAATATATATCTTTAGAATGTATATGTTGAGCCATGTCAACAGATTTGTTATAGAACATATAACTTCTGGCAGCATCATTGATCAACCAATCAGAAGACGCGACTCAAAACATACACATTAAAGGAGACATCTTGGCATACAAATTTGCTGAAAGAGACAATTACAATTTATTCTAAATTAAATGTAATCCCAATACATTTGGGATAATTACTGCAGCTATCACGTAAAATGACTAATCCTAATATTATACACAGTATTTAAATGGGGATTTTGGGGAAAAGCATGTAATCTGCACTTTTTAGCAGTGTGCGTGTGACTTTGTTTTGTGGTGGTAATAGGAAATTTAATAATCAGTGAGATGGGATTATTCCTAAAAATGTTTTTTTATTTAGGTGAATAATGACTCTGTACATTAAATATACTATCAACCTATTATTGTTCTGGTTGATCTATAAAATCCCATAATGACATATAAATGTTGTCATGGAAACACAGGTATCTGAGCACGACTGGGGTGTCAAGGATAAAGTTTAAATGTCTAAATGATATGTACATCTTCTGTGAGCTGTACAGAAAATACATCAACCTGTGTAAAGTTTAAAATGCAAACTCTGAGTGTCTTAAGGCAAACGTCTGTTTATCATCCCATCTCAGCCCCTCCCTGAACAACCTGGTTGGGAGGTAATGGAAATAAACCAAATTTGCATAACATGCATCACTGCTGACCAGCATTCAGCAGCAGCAGAGGAGGCAACTGATGACACCTGGTAGTGGGCATATGAACTAAGCTGACATCTGCACACAACCACTGAAACTGCACCAGAAATGACTCTGTTTAACGACAGTTCTGGAAGTGTGCTGTGTGTATTTGTACAATATAATTTTGGAAATGCATGCTCGGGAAGAAATACACCTGGAATGGAAAATAAAGGGGACTGGAAGGTGGTTTGTGCAGGGGTAACTTCCCCAATCCAACATTTAGCAGAAAATCTTTCCCACTGGAAAGCCCCATCCTTGGTTTAATCCGCATTAATCCCGAAATTCCAAGCATCTGGGTTTATAATACACATATATATGGATATGGTCCATGAAATTTTTTAAAGAAACTGTTTTTCATACAACTTTTCAATAAAATTGATATTGAATTGTTATAAATGTGCCTTGTTGATATTGGATCCAGGTTATTATCTGCAGATATGCGCAACTTTTATCTATACAGTATGTATATTACTTCCTTTTCTAATGCAAACCAATTACCGGTCCCATTTTAGTACCACTGGGATATCCAATAATTTTGTTTCATTGACAGCAGACATGGTGAAGCTTTATTAACTGAAAAGAGCGTTTTTCCATCATTTAAATCACATGTTCTTAGCATTCCCTTTACCAAGGATAAGCACAAGGCAGCCTTTAAATATATATTGCGCATGTAACAAAACAGGAGTATATGAAATTGTTGGTATTTCCTGAAGTGATTTAATTACAGTAATACTTGTATTCACACTTGAGAGAGACACAGATTTCACAAATATAAGCAATGGAGTATAGATAATGGTTCCCAAATACAGAGGACCTCACAATTAAACTGGGAGGCACAGTCTTTATACACAGGTGTAATTATGTGAGGTGACTGACTGACTGAAAACTTTTAAAATGACTGCTCCTGTGCAAAGTACTTATTATATTTTCTCTTTATATAATTTGTGCAATCTGTGTGATTTAAATTTAAAAAACTGATAATTAACATATTCCAAGTGCAAATTAAGGTGCCTGGATCTCTGAAAAAAGCCTGATAAATATATGTATGGAAGTTTGATAGAAGACAGATATAAAACAATAGGTGTCACAATAAACGTTTATACTTTTAATATATATATTTAACAATGTTTATATGCTTTAACACAGGCTGCATGACAAAAGCTGCACTGCCGATACAGCAATGATGATTATTTAAACATCTATTATATAACGACTCTGCGATGCCTTCCTCAGTGAAAGCCCTGATTAAGAAGCCATATCCATTGTCTATACCATACATCCTGTATGAGGCAAACTGACCAAGAAACCAAAAACCTCTTTGGATCATGAAGTGCAACAACATGAATCAAATTTTGATCAAAAAAGTGTGGTTGCTTAAAAAAACCCACATTTATTTTATTACACTATGCTGATGAAACACAAATTGTAACATGTTGTCTTGGCCACTACTGAAACTGGCTGACTCTAATATGTTGTCACCTTTAATATTATTTGTTTAAAAAAATAAAATTTGCAAGTATAATTTTGTTATAGATTTTAGGATGCTGTCCTGAGTTCAACATGATTTTACCACAACCATTCCATATTCTCTCCACCAAAGTCACTTCAGTCCACTTTAGTCAGTATTCTTTTGGTTCTATTTAGACTTTATAATCAACCATTCATCTATCATCCTAGGTATTCTTTTGACCTGATTTTAAACTGCAAGTTGAAGATGGGTTTAGTCATTCTAATAGTTTCTAGCTGAAACTGGTACATGGCAGACTTTGGTAGACAAGTTTTGAAATGTAATAAGACCTCTGGTGGAGACTGGTTAAACCTTTCCAGCTCAGTGCAGAGGAATGGTTCTATTTGGTCTTAATCTGGGCTTTCACTCAGTGAAAACACCAGCATTATGAAAATGCATTCTGCTGAATCCAGTAAATGGTATTAACATCAATGATGCCACACACAGCATCATCAGCTTGTGTACAACAACTCTGTACAATTTCAGATAACTCTCCCTGCTGTGTACAACACTAAAGTATACAAAATAAATATCTATCTCCAACCACACTCACTCTAAATACAGACTGGAATGGCTGCATCTGCCTGTTCACGGCTTTGGACAGACTGGCTGGTGGCAGGGTTAAAGCGAGGCTGACAGCAAGTCATCTGTTACAGGCAGAACCACCACCAACACATTGGCTTTCAGTAGGATTTTTCAGTTCACAGTTTATCAAGAATTCCTTCCCTGAACCTGAATATAGTTCTGAACCTGTCCAGTGTCTTGCATGTGGTCACATTCAAATATACAATGCTTACTACCCTGCAGTGAACTTACTTGTGGTGTAAACAATTAAAAGACTGCCCATTCGTTGCCAGTTATAATTCACAAATGTATACAATTTTTAATATTGCATTGTGCTAACTCGAATTTTAGACAAATGAAACCTAAACCCTACATTGATAAATCTGAATTTCATAAAATGTTTGTTGTGAGTGAAATTTAATTTATTCACTGAAGGTACCTATGATAACTAGCTTTGTGTGAAATGTGAAAAAAAATCTAAGCTAAAAATATCCTAACTAGTGCATTTGCCTTATGAATACTTGTATATTTTCCTATCAAAACCCTGGAAAAAAACTGCCCACAGTTCACAGAAAAAAAATACCAAACCTTGCTCATGTACTGTATGACCACTGAATAATTGTGAGGTTCTCTAATTAATTCATAATGATGTACCACGAAAAATATGGTTTAATGTCTGCAAGTCTTGTTTTATGTATTTGTGATCTGTAACAAGGTTCACTATGTTGAAGGTATTTCCCTTCACATCATACAAACCTAGATACTTCTTGGAAATTATAACCATCATGTTCTGTCATCTGCAGACATTCAAACCTATGTAATGGCTGACTTGTACATGTCCATGCCTTTCAGGGTTGTATAATTTCAAATTTGCAAAAACATTCAGGTCAAATGCATTTAAAGCTGATGTTACTACAGATTTAGAAATAAACAATGAACTTCTGATGCACCAGTATTTTCAGGTCTGTTGGCTTCAGCATACATAGAACAAATCACCAAGATGGAGTATCCATAACCCACAACTTTAATTGTTGCAATAAATTTTCATGTATGAAAAGTTATAGGAATTAACCAAGGTTCCTTGTATCAATAAATTCTCTGAATATAAAACCTCACAGAATGTGCCATTGAGTAGAAGTAAATGCAAACTCTGCCATTTCATCACACGCCCCATTTATGGCATTTTATACAAACACTGAACACCAGCTATGGTTCCAATTTGTCTGCTAAATTCCTTATTTCTGATGTCCTCAAGATATGGCATATAGAATACAAGCTACAGGTATTGCAAGCCCATGACACAACCACAGAACTTGCATGCTTTTTGTAGCTTCCTAGGGTTATCTTCTAATAAATTTTTATTTTGTAATTTAAAACATTTAGTGCCTTTTACTTTTTCTATTACTTCTGCAATTTACAAACAGATGGCATTACTGTTTTTGTCATTCAAAATTTCTTATTTAAAGGTCAGACACAAAGTCTGTTCCATCTGTTCACTTTAGTTTTGTACTTTACCACAAGATGGCGCAACCTATTCCAAATGACCCTGTTCACCCTGTGCTGCTGGGAGCTGGCAGCCAGAAAAGTATTTTAATACAACATGAACACTTTGTACATTAAAAAAATATATACCACTCAGTTCTATACCATATATTCGTAGGCAGAACATGGAAATCACCAGGGAGGTGAAAACAAGGATTATTAAATATTAAAACAGTCAATGTATTGATATATTCTACAAAGAGTATTACATTTAATTCCACAGCAGGTTATATATTTAACAATCTAGAGAATGTCTTTCTTCCATATTTAATCAAACAAAATATCTACTTTAACAAAGTTTACAGACCCCATAATTTACAGAGTCATAAATAAAATATGCTCATTTAATCTGGGCACTGACAAAGGTTCTGGATAAGTGTGTATTTAAACTAACAAAACAAGTGTTTTTTTTCTCATGATCTGACCAGACAGCACTGACTAAAAATGTAATTAAAATATAAAACACTCTTCTGCCCTATGCAATAAATACATCAAAGACATATAAACTGATGAACCAAACTCTCTAATCATTGTGGTCGAGTTAGATTTCATTCTAGCTAGTTGGTGTGGCAATCTGCAGAATACCATGACCAACATACTTTTCAGGTCATAAAATGATTTGTATTCAGTGGCATAATAAATTCTGATAACCCTCCCTTTCATGAACTAAATGACTTGAATGTCACTGTGATGACAGTTGGCATAGCAACCTACTGAATGACTCCCTGTTTTATTATAGTTACAACAGCCGCGTCAACCTTTTACATAAACTGTCACACAGACTCAAACTGATCAACCAGAAGATACTTGTTTTACTATGGTTACAGTTGGCATGGCAACCAACAGAATAAAATGTCTCAGAGACTTTTAAGCTCCTGACCTAAATGACAATGGTTACGGTTGGCATGGCAATGTGTGGGTCTGTGGCACATGTGAACAGGTCCAGGATGTGTACATTGCACCGTGCATGCCCATACAGCGTGGTGAGGGGAGGCAGACCAAGCTAGCATGAGCAGCCCTCCTTTGATGGGGTCTGGTCGGGGTTGATCGTGTTGCGAGGTGTTGATGGCTTGTGCTGGACTCCTGATTCTGCCGCGTTCAAGTCCAAACTGACAATAAAAATAGAGAGTGAGATGTAACTGACTAATGAAGAAGGAAAAAGTGAAATAATAAATTTAATAATTAATCAACATCATCGAAAGCAGGCAATCAATTAAACATCAGTTCATGTTTCTTTATTTATTATTTGAATGTTTTGATGTATACAGCTATTTTCAATGAAAACATGGTCATGTCTCAAATTAATGTCTATTGTGTACATCCACTGCTTCCTTTGCTTCCCTTGCTTACCAGCTTGCCAAAAGAGAGTGCCATAAGCGATGAAATGACAGGAGGAAACAAGGAATGCAAATAAGCCTTCTCTTAACTGGCTCTGTCAGTTTGTTCTGTATTAAAATGATCAGACCCAATCAAGCAGAAAACATGTTTTAAATGTTAAATAAACAGATGTGAAATAAGTATTTTTCTTTAAGAGCCACAGAGCGTTCAGTGTATGCCCAATGTATGGAATTAACCTGAAAATGAATTCATATCATTCATTAAAAAATATAAAATAATATGCAAAAACACTTATACTGCTTTCAAAAGTTACCTCAAACCACTTGCCTGCTGAGAATTAACATCTTTTGACTGCAGTGTTATCCTTGTTTATTTATATCATGTTAGTAACGTTAAATTATGACAGGTGGCAGCATATACCATTACTCTGAGGTCTGCCAACAGGTGACAGCACATAACAGTCATGTGAATATGTGTCTGACTATGGGGTGACAGAAGGCCACATGGTCCTATTAATATTTATGATGAATTTTCAGATGGGACATTATTCTGAGCAGTGAAGGATTTTGTATGTTTTTCTAAAACATGAAGTCCATTTGCTGATTTGAGACTTGGATGAGCATGACACTTGTGTCACCATGTGACTCAAGCCAATATTGAGAGAAAATGACACTCTGCATCTACTAATATCTTTCATTGTATGTTGTAATTACATAATGAAAAACTTTCATGAGGGTAAAACCATTTTAACTTTTTATTTTAAAATGCTGAAGTTAATTTCGTCTTACAATGTGGTTATCAAGTTTTAATTGTTGATGAGTAAAATCATGATGATATATTAGTCATTTGTACAGAATGTGTAATGATATACTGAGTACTTGGGCTGGCTATCAGAAAACTGTTAATATCTATAATCTGCCTGGGTTCAGGGACTGATTAAGGCTAATTTTCCTGGCAAGTGATAACATTTATACTCAACAAATGTTTATCCATAAAAAATTAATATTTTTAAGACAAGAGAAACTGTGAAACTTGAAGCAGCCACCTCAAACATCAACACAGCTGTTATTAAATAACATAATGAAGCACAAAAAGAGGCAACAAGTTTCAACTATAATTGACAGACTCCTTACAAGACTCTAGTGTGTAAAATCTTTTTCATTTTGCTGTGCAAGCTCATGTCCATCAGGGTTGGGGCCAGGTACATGTGACAGTACCTAGGTACAGGTACAGGTACTTGCCAAGTGGTCAGGTACAGGTACAGGTACTTTTAGAAAGTACCTAGGTACAGGTACATTTTAAAGATATATGAAGTTTGTATTGCGAACTAATGATAATTGCATTAAATTCATCTAGATATGCAATAATAAGTTATAATTGAATGGCAGAATATATCATTAAAAAGTATTAAATGATCACTTCCTATGTCATCAGGAAAAATTAGGCCTGGCCAATGTAAAGGATTGCCTTTAGTTAATGTGATAAATAAACGAAGCTTTTAAAGTTGACAAAGTTATTAATACAGAAATATAAAACTTTCATAAAATGTCTATATTTCAAACCAACCATTAATGGTTTCAAGTCTAATTCTCTGAGAGCACCACACTTTAAAGTAAAAAGGCTTAATAGCTTAACTGAAAGGGAAAATGTTACAATCAATTTTAGACATTAACTTCATGACAATAATACATACAAAATTAGAAGTAACAGTGCGCATGTTCACAGCAGAAAGTCACACTGAGGATGTTTTGAGCACTTGCATGTAATGGATGAGCTGGGAATTTTTTCTGTAAAATGGAAAGTTTTGCTTTTGTTTGGCTTGAGAGTTCATTGAGATATAGGTATTTTCTTTACTTCTACATTTATCCTACACCAATGTTCTTTATACATACTGGAAAACAGGTATCTACATGGGGCAAAAAAGCAATGCTGTCTGTATCCTTTGCTCTGTTCCCTATATCTGATAATGCCACAGTAATTACCCCTGCCTGGTTAGGTAACAGCCCTGACAGGGATGACAGCTCAGTACCTTACTTGATGTCCATTTCATACAAACCTGATGTCTATTTCCAGTATCTTACCTGTAATTCACATAACTGTGAATAGTGTAAATAGATACAGGTACAAGTAACTGGCCCCAACCATGTTCAGTGTACATACCAACCAACTTTAGACATCCTTTGTATCTATCCTTTGTCGATTGCTGTATATTTGTGCTGATAATATAAGGTTGCAATGAACTTCCTGTTAAGAGGCTGGAGGTTGACCAGCTTGCTAGCCAGGTAGCTAGCTACAAAGGCAGCAGGGATGAATGCCTTGTAATTACACCTGCCTAAGATAGCTAACTGCCCTGATAGGGGTGACAGATTTGTACATGCAATTGACCCAAGCCTGGTGTCCATTTCAAGTACCAGTATCAAATTTGTACCTGGAGTACCTTAGTTCCAGGTACAGGTACTTTAGTTCCAGGTACAGATACAGGTACAGGTACTTCCTACTCATGACAGCCAGGTACAGGTACAGGTACTCTGAATTGTGTACCTAGGTACAGGTACAGGTACAGGTACAAGTACCTGGCCCCAACCCTGATGTCCATGAACTAATAATTACTTTGGGTATCAATTCTAGTAAAAGTCTTTGATGATTGGATCAAGAAGTCAATAGTTACAGTGATTTTTGTACATGTCAAACTCAGGCACAATCCTCACTGAGTATTACTGATTTGTTAAACCTCAAGGTGTATGTCACTCACCTGCCATCTTGGATATTTTGATAAATCTTCTTGGCTGTGTCTAGGAATGCTTCTTCTACATTTTCTCCGCTGAAATAATTAATGAAATAATCAATTTCATGATTTTTCATTTATGTATTACATAACTAGATGTGTCGGAACGACCCAAATGCCCCCGCCTGGGGCAAATTAGAAATATTTGTTAAATTTTGAAAAAAATTTTGAGTTCAGGAGGTGTCATATGGTCAAAAGTAGGTCAACAAGGGCAAAATGCAAACTTGATCTGTTACGGGTCATTATCAAGCAACACACCAAAAATCAGGCCAGTATCTGCAGGCACTGTGAAAAAGTCCATACATGTGCATTTTCCATAAAAATTTCTGTCGTTCATGAAATTTTGTATGTTTAGGAGCCATAAGACTATGAAAAGTAGGTCAACCGGGATGAAACGCAAACTCGATCTGCAACTGTCATTATCTGCTCACACATAAAAAATCAGGGTGGTATCTGCAGGCATTGAGGAAAAAAGTTGGTACATATGCATTTGTTATGAAAATTTCTATTTTTCATGAAACTTTCTATGTTCAGGAGCAGTCAAATGGTCAAAAATAGGGCAAATGAGACAAAACAAGAACTTGATCTGTAACTGGTCATTATCTGCCTACACACCAAAAATCAAGCCCGTATCTGCAGGCATTGCGAAAAAAAGTCCGTACATGTGCACTTTTTTATGAAATTTTCTATGTTAGACCACCGTGAAACGGTCAAAAGTAGGTCAACTGGGACAAAACATAAACTCAATCTGTAACTGGTGATTATCCGCCAACACACCAAAAATGAGGCCAATATCTGCAGGTATTGCAAAAAAAAGTCAGTACATGTGTAATTGTCATGAAAATTTATATTTTCATGAAATTTTCTAAGTTAAGGCGCCGTAAAATGGTCAAAAGTAAGTCAAACGTGACAAAACGCGAACTCGATCTGTAAGTGGTCATTATCTGCCCAGACACAAAAAATCAGGCCAATATCTGCAGGCACTGCGAAAAAAAGTCCGTACATGTGTATTTGTCATGAAAATTTATATTTTCATAAAATTTTCTATGTTCAGGAGCCGTAAAACAGTCAAAAGAAGGTCAAACTGGACAAAACGCGAACTCGATCTGTAACTGGTCATTATCTGCCCACACACCCAAAATGAGGCCAATATCTGCAGGCATTGCGAAAAAAAAGTCCGTACATGTGTATTTGTCATGAAAATTTCTATTTTTCATGAAATTTTCTAAGTTAAGGCGCCGTAAAATGGTCAAAAGTAGGTCAAACGTGACAAAACGCGAACTCAATCTGTAAGTGGTCATTATCTGCCCAGACACAAAAAATCAGGCCAATATCTGCAGGCACTGCGAAAAAAAGTCCGTACATGTGTATTTGTCATGAAAATTTATATTTTCATAAAATTTTCTATGTTCAGGAGCCGTAAAACAGTCAAAAGTAAGTCAAATGGGACAAAACGTGAACTCGATCTGTAACTGGTCATTATCTGCCCACACACCAAAAATCAGGCCAATATCTGCAGGCATTGCGAAAAAAAGTCCGTACATGTGTATTTGTCATGAAAATTTATATTTTTCATGAATTTTTCTAAGTTAAGGCGCCGTAAAATGGTCAAAAGTAGGTCAACTGGGACGAAATGCGAATTCCATCTGTAACTGGTCATTATCTGCCCAGACACAAAAAATCAGGCCAATATCTGCAGGCATTGCGAAAAAAAGTCCGTAAATGAGTATTTGTCATGAAAATTTCTATTTTTCATGAAATTTTCTTAGTTAAGGAGCCGTAAAATGGTCAAAAGTAGGTCAACTGGGACGAAACGCGAACTCGATCTGTAACTGGTCATTATCTGCCCACACACCAAAAATCAGGCATTGCGAAAAAAAGTCCGTACAACTGTTTTATTTCAGAAGGACGGACATGGGTAAAACTATATGCCCAGGCCACTTTGTGGCGGGGGCATAAAAATCTTGCATCCTTCTAGAGTATTTTATTAGGTGGTTACTAATATTACTGCAGTCTTGTATATTAACTGAGAGTGGACTTGCAGATTATTTTGCATGTTCAGTAGGTACCTGGCAAGGTTGTATGATAAGTCCTTTATTATTGTATCCGCCAAAACAGTTTTGCGGATACTATGTTTTCAAGCAGACGCCGCTACCGCCGCGGCGTAGGTGTCTGGAGAACTCCTCTATAACCGCTGGGCGGAAATCGATGAAACCCGGGATTATGTTCGGGTCGGATGTGAACTGCTGCGCCTCAATTTTGTTTTGACCTCTGACCTTTCCTCTGTGCTCTGCGTCCATCTGTGCTTCTTGTAATGACACATTAACCCACATATCTCAGGAACCGTTTGACCAATCCGGAAAATTTTTTGCAAAAATGTAGCCCTTGGCTAGCTTTATAACATACATAAAAAATGGTGGCGCCATCTGCAATCATTTTTCCACAGTGTCCATCTGTTCATCTGCCTTGGGATAAAATCACTCATATCTCTGCATTGGTTGGACTTATCACCTGAAATTGTGCATGTGAATACATCCTGGACAGCTTTCTTGATTTTATGACAGGTGGTGCCACCTATATTCACGTTTACACTGCAGACATCCAAGCTCATATTTTGGGAACCATTTGACCAATTGGGCCAAAATTTTGCATGTGTATAGATCTCACATAGCTCTTTATCATACACAAAACTGGTGGCGCCACCTGCAACCATTTTTGCACAGCGTCCGTCTGTTTGTCTGCCGTGGGATAAAATCACTTGTATCTCTGCACTGGTTCGACTTATCTGCCTAAAATTTTGCAGGTTCATACATCTTGGGTAGCTTTCTGGATTTTGTGGCAGGTGGCGCCAACTTCATTTATGTTTACGCTGCAGACATCCAAGCAGACATTCATCCTGAGGTATGAGCTTGGATGTCTGCAGAGTAAATGTGAATGTAGGTGGTGCCACCTGTCATAAAATCGAGAAAGCTTTCCAGGATGTATAAACCACTGCTGAGTTACGAGTGATATTATCCCAAGGCAGATGAACAGATGGTCGCTGTGCAAAAATGGTTGCAGGTGGCGCCACCATTTTTAGTGTATGTTATAAAGCTATCAAAGGGCTACATTTGTGCAAAATTTTTAGCCTGATCGATCAAATGATTCCCAAGATATACGGGTTTATGTGTGGAAACAGACGCACAAATGGACGCTAGGCAGCGAGGAAAGGTCAGAGGTCAACCAAAAATGAGGGCGCAGCGGTTCACATGTGACCTGATGATAAACCCGATTTGCTTAAAATGCAAACCAAGTTTTTTCAAACAGTTGAAAGATATAGTTCCAATAATCTGGGAATTCTGCATCTAAACATTGTGTCTAGACATCTAGACGCTGTGTCTAGATGTCTTGACACATTGTCCAGACACCCCCCCCCCCCCCTGAACCAGGTCAGTTGCCATGGTGATGTCTGGACCCCACCTGTTTGTACTGAGTGACCTCTTTACTTGGCTGCTGAAACTCAGCATATTGTCAAATCTGTTTTCAAATACAGAAAGCCTTTTTCAATTGGCTACAATGCTTTTTTAAAACTGTATTTACCCAATCTATTCTTATAAAACTGGCAGAACCCTACCATAGAATAATTCTTGTAAAGTTTAAACCAATCAGCTTAAAGTTTCATCATAAATCAACATATAAGCTAGAAGAGTTTAAAATTACATTTTCGCTTGTAAAAAACACATCAATGTAGGTGGTGCCACCAATACCTCAAAATCAGATATGACATATGTGACAAACATTGAAATAAAATTTGGTGATTATAGCTCTAGCCGTTTCTGAGATTTTAATTTTAGTGTGCTTTTTTGGACAGATGACTAAGTTCAACCTCCTGTAACTCGGCCAAAAATCTCCGAACTGGAACCATTCGAACAAACTTGAGAGAGATTGTTCCAGGGATCATTTCTGTGAAATATTGGACAATTTGGCTGGACAGTTTCAGAGAAGAAGATTTTTAAAGGTTTTTAAGCTTTTTCTCTATAAAATGTAAATTAATGCAGAAACCCAACTAGACATTTCTTGGCACCGCTGGTGCCATAGTATCGCCAGACAAATGAGGTTTGTGGTATTTTGTTGATATAATGTGATGTATTTGTATTTTAGCAGTGAATGTGAGAAACATTTGTACAAAATATAGGAATATTTAAAGTGAAGGCAATTGTTATGTAAAAGGTTATGTATAAATAGAAGTATATATTTAATGATGTATTGAGTTGTATATGTATGTTTGGAGCTACTTGTTTGAGAAATAAACTGCATTCCAAAATATCCAACATTTGAAAAAAAAATTAAATTAAAAAAAAAATTTAAATTAAATTAAATTTTAAAATTAAATTTAAAATTAAATATACCTCATTCCATAAACCATATCTATATACATGCATAACATGAAAGAAATCTGTCCATTACTGTTTGACTTATAATGCTCACAGTATATACTGTCAAGTGGCAATGATGGGGTATTCAAAGACGCAAAAAACAAGAAAAGGACAACAGGTGGCGCCACCTATCTTCTGCAAAAGACAAAACTATCCAAGATCTTCCGTCAACTTGATTTTTGGACCAATCCATGCATCCCTTTTTAAGATATTCATGATTTTATGTGATTTTCACCATATATGGTAATATTCAAGGTCAAAGCCACTCTCAAAGGAAAGGTCATGACCCCAATTTTAATATACATCATCCCATAACCCATACCTATGTACATGCATAATATTAAAGAAATCTGTCAATCAGTTTTTGACTTGTGATGCTAAAAGTACTGTCAAGTGGCAATGATGGGGGTATCAAACGGCACAAAAACAAGAAAAGGATACTAGGTGGCACCACCAGTTTCCGGTACATGACATCACTATCCAAGATCTTTGACCAACTTGATTTTTGGATAAATCCATGAAAGGTTACTTGAGATATTTAAGAATTTGTGTGATTTTCCCAAAAAATGGATCTATTCAAGGTCAAGGTCACTCTCCTAGTTGAGGTCATGACCCCATTTTAAATAGGCTTCGTCCTCTCACCAATATCTATAAATGTGTCAAGTTTGAAAAAGATCCTTGAAATATTTTTTGAGTTACTGTGTCCAAAAGAAATCTCTGTGGCGGCGGCGGCGGCGGTGCAACCATGCCTAAACCATAGTATCTCCAGACTATGTCTGGCGATACAATAATAAGCTCCAGGGCACCAAGTTTCACATGTGACTAATTCTTACATGTAATTTGGAACTGCTAGCTCCGACGGTTTCTGACTAACAGCCATGGACGGCGGAAAGCCAGCCCTGGACGGCGGAGGGCTGATGATAGACGGACGCAGCTGCGCCATCGCATAAGCTCACAGGTTCGCTAACAATAGAGAGAGTACAGTACAAATCCTGCAAACACATTTTAAATGTAGGTCAGAACACTCCAAATGCTGCAGCATTAAGAGAATGTGGCAGATTTCCTTTGTTTGTAACTTGCTTATTGCTTTGTATTAAGTATTGGATTAAACTTTTGCATATGCCAGAACATAGATATCAGAAACAGGTGTACAACATGTTAATGAATTTAGACAACAGTGGTAAATCAAACTGGGTATCTCAAGTAAGAACACTGTTGTTCTAATCTGGTTTGGAATATGTTTGGATGGCACAGTAAAATAAATTGTTTAAGAAAGAAGTTGAAATGAGAATAAAAGATATGGCCATTCAAAATTGGCATGGTGATATTGAATTGTGCAGTAAACAATACTATTATGGTACTTTTAAATCTATGCTTAATCTTGAAAAATATGTTGAATGTATCCCAAATAAACAACACTGTACAACACTTGCTAAACTTCGATGTTCAAATCATGAATTAGCTATAGAAATGGGCCGCCAAAATAACATTTCTCATGAAGACAGGATCTGTAAATATTTTTTATGCCAAGGATTCAATATTGTTGAGGATGAAGCTCACTTTATGCAAGAGTGTAAATTATATCACGATTTGAGGTTAAAATTTATTAGACAATACTTGCATTATCCAAGTGAACAAAATTTTATAAAATTATTTAATTTAGATAATCCATTTGAAATAACAAAAATTGCTGCATATGTGTCTGATTCGTTTTTGAGGAGACGGAAAATGATAGGTGGTTGCATTATGCATTTTAAACAGTACTCACTGTTGACAGCAAAATAGATTCATTGTGTACTTAGGTGTGCAAAAATGTTACATGTGTTTATGGCACGATTGATTAGTCATTTTAAGACTGTTACTTAACTTTATATTGTTGTAATTGTTGAACTGACTGTTTATTGAAATGTAATTGTTTATACTCACAGATGATGGCAAAACAGATTTATAGTGTATGTAGGTATGCAGTTCTGTTACTTGTGTTAATGGCAGTGTTCACTAGAAAATATAAGACTGCTACCTTCCATTGGATTGATGTACTTGTTTAAATTGAATATTTATTGAAATGTTTGGAACTTTGGGCCTGACGTCTTTTTCCTGAATAAAGTTCTGTTCTGTTCATTACTAATATCACTAAAGTACTGATGTAAAAACACTTTTAGTATCAGCCCAAAAAAGACACAATCATAAGAATATTAATAAATGCCAAAGAAACTCACGTTTTTGCGCTGCACTCTAAAAACATAAGACCTGAAATAAGAATGGAACATATATTAATTCATCTAATGATTTAAGAAAAGAATATGTAATCAGCTAATAACAGGACTCCCTCCAGTCTCCTTGAGAAATATAGGAACACTTGAGACAAAAATGTAGGAGTCTGAAATCTGATCCAATAATATAGGAAAACATAGGGGAATTTTCACGGCTCATTTTTGTTTTACTTGGTTACATAACATGACCATTAGATCTCAAAGCAGCATCCTAAAGTCTGTTTATATATTTCAGGTAGCTGAACTTGAGCGACTCCAACACTTACATGCAAAAAAAAGTTCTACAAAAGAACTAAATGTTTTCTATAATAACAGGTTTATAAAGAAATTTTCATTTAATATTAATTTATATCAGAATCAAATTTGTGCAGTGAATAATATAGGAAAATAAGAGATTATGGTGGTTATGCTTGGATATACAGGAAATTTTTTTTCATTGGAAAAATATAGGAAATATACAGGAGTCAGTAGAAACCCTATAATAACTTCCTTAGGCTGTTTATTTTTCATTATATAGAAATTTAAAAATGTCCATAACAAAATCTGTAAATAATTTACACGGACAATGGTCTTGAATACAATTCATATTATTCACAGAAAACGTCCTACTTCCTAAACCATACCCTAGCCAATAGGACCGTTTTCAGTAATAAGCATATAGTCATATACAACAATGGCTTATCTGCTAATCTCTACAATCAAGTTGCAAACAGAGAAATTTTACCCTTTTATTTTAGGAATGGGCCTATGACCTGTTGGTGGAAAGGTCTATAGAATGAGGTTTAAGTTGAAAATATGACATGTCAAAAGTCAGGCATTAGGATTTCAGGTTTTATATGCTAGTAGCAGTATATATACCATACCAGCAGAATTGACATCGCTGGTAGTGGTATCAGTTTCCATACACTCCAATATCGAAACAAAAAAGTTAGAACTAACTTTAAAACTAACAGCTTCTCACCTTTTATTTGGATGATGTCAGCATAAAAATGCATTTTGTCTGTTTGATTGGTATATCCACAGCAGGTTTACATAATAATCAGTTGGCTCAAATGTATTAATTTTTGTATATGTGAGTCTTTATCCACCAGAGTACTCAGTAACAGCCTGTCGTCTGTTCAAACATGGCTGCTTGATTTACATCTGCTACCACTGCTACTAGGGGGCGCCTTTGTGCTATACAAATTAGACTCTTACTCTTCCACTAGACTTTCAAACTTGAGACTTGGGATGGTTATTTTTTCATCCCGGGTATATCCTAAAGGTTGTTTAATTCATGTTTATATTTAAAGTTTGCATACCATGACCAATAGAAATGTTACCCTGAACATAAACCGGGCTATGATCAATAGAAACTTTACCCTGAACATTAACTGGGCTATGACCAATAGAAATGTTACCCTGAACATAAACTGGGCTATGACCAATAGAAATGTTACCCTGAACATAAACTGGACTATGACCAATAGAAATGTTACCCTGAACATTAACATGGGAAATGCACAAGATACCAGTTATAAGTATAAAACTTCAAAGAATGAAACATGATCTACAAGAGCAGATGGGCTGAAGATCATATATTAATAATAACAATGCAAATCAATCCTTCTGAGCATGAACACCAGTTGGCGCTGACAGGCAACTGAGATATAACTGTGAGGAATAAATGCAAATTTTTAACCACTCTATCATTCCATGAAGACTTACCATTTTCCTCAGCAAACTGCTTTGCCTCTTCATATGTAACATCTCTCTGTGCTTCAAGGTCAGACTTGTTTCCAATCAAAAATATTACCTACAAGTATTAATATTGGTAATCAAAAGTTAAAAAGAGTATAGTCATTACACCCTACATACATTTCATATAACTAAACAATTTGAATCAATCTTAATGTGGCCAGATTTTGTGAATCCAAATGTAATCTAAAAGAGTGGGGGCTAAACCATATCCAAACATCTGATTGTAGTTTTCAGTTAATTTCTAGGCAGATCAAATTTCACATTGCAATAACAAGTGTAATGAATCAATGATTGGCAAATGTGTTTTGCAAATTTCTAATATCCTTGTGCTTTCCTTCATGAGTACATACATGTGAGGGTTACTGATTAATTTCAGTACCAGGATCATGGGCTATGACCAATTTACTCCTATTTATCTTTTATTCATATTTTTCCATGACACTTTTGGTATAAAACAGTGATCTTCTTCTTTTTATCTACAGGCCTGAGCTGGTTTTATTTTTTTTATTTCATATGACAACTGGGCCTGTGGCAACTCCTGACCAGAGGCCTGGCTGACATTTCAGATTCACAACCTGGCAATGAACATGTGCCAGATCATATTCATAAGGGTACATCTCTGCCGTTTAGGTACTGTGGGTAAACATATACGTTCCCCACAATGAACTGAGGCCTATAAACATACCAGTGTTATAGGTGTAAATGTAATGAAGAAAGATGTAATCCACTGAAACATACTGGATCAGATTTGTTTAAGACAAATTACATGCACATGAATGTTTTTGTGGTAAGGACCTTGTGAAATATGTACCATTTAATTTTTGATAAGCATTTGTTGTTTTTTGCATTGTACAACAGGTTTTTTCTTGCATTATGACAAATTTAAATTTTACTTTGAAGATTTGAGAATAGTAGTCCTAACCATCCCCATGATCACTAGAGGTTTATTTTGAATAAAAATGACCTCTGGTAGACCGGTGGTGATAGAGGTGTTCCCACTAGCTGCCAAATCTTGAATCCTTTTGTTTTGGGTATGTTATTTTAGTAAGTCTTTTAGGTGGTTTTTAAGGGGCCTCAATCCATTACTGAAATTAACGAGAATTTCTGTTGCACATTGTAGAGTGTAGAAAATAATTTCCAGCTCTGTAAACATTGATTTCTAATATAAGGCCAAATTAATCATTTATTAATATTAGTAAAACTCTCAACTCAGGAACAGGACCCAACATACATAGTTAAAGAGCCTTTATTATTCAAACAAAAGAGTACTCACTGTGTTTGGATTTGTTAAATTCCTAGCGTCTGTTAACCAACTACTTAAATGATTGTATGTGCTCCTCCTGAAATACAGAAAAATGATGACTGGTTTATAAAACATTAACAAAGGGTGAAATATTGGTACAGTAGACTAATAGTTCCAGACTAATATGACAGAGTCAAGCGATTCTAGGAAGCAGATATTATCATCTCACGGCTGGTTTCCATGGCAACCCGTTTAAGTTTTAAGATACATTTCCTTACTAGTTAAATTCCCTTCAACAGAATAAGATTACCTGACATTGGTATTAAAGAACACTGCCTCAGCAGGGAAAATGATTTTTAATTGAAGTCATCACCTGTGTCTAATAATATTTTATTCATTAATCTAATCAATAATCTGTACAGGATGTCAACATAATAATTTGTCAAGCTGTCTTTCTAAATTCAACTCCACCAGTTGGCAATGACACATAACAAACTGTCTCTCAAATCAGACTCCTTTAACAAAATCAATCAAATGTCACTCACCCCTCCCACTCCCATACTACCTCTCTAAGTGTATATATTTTAAAAATGCTTTTCCTCTTCTTCCATGTCATTGACTCTAATGAATATATTCTTCTTATCCCTTCTCCTCTGACCTCTCCAACTCTCAATGTGGGTCACTTTTACTGCACTCCACCTGTGTTCACCTACCTGGTGATGTCATAGACCATGAGTGCGCCCGCTGCTCCTCTGTAGTAGCTTCTCGTGACTGCTCGGAATCGCTCCTGACCTGCTGTGTCCCATATCTGCAGTTTAATTTTCTGTCCAGCTACCTCGATTATCCTGAAAAAACAGTAACAGACACTATACAAGGTATCTAACAACACACTAAAAATTATAAATGTTCTGACCATACCATACTGCATATTTAAAATACTTGTTTCAATAGAGCAAATGTTTCCCCTTTACAGGTTGCAAAAGATTTCTTTATACTGTAAAATCTTAAGTATCCACTTATCATTTAGGGTTTTGAATTTGTTACTCTGTAATAAGTTACTGACCTCCAGTCAAATATTATTCATATAAATATATATATGACTGAAAACTAATTCAACATGTATGTATACTATATTTACACTATTACATATATGATTTGCAGAAGATATTGCTGATTTAGGACAGGTTACTGTATTTTGGGTAATTTACTCTCAGATTTTCAAGAATTTGGCAGTAAATGGGAAAAAGGGTATATCAAGGGAAATCTGTCTCAGGTTGTGTACTGCTGTCTAATTCACTAATATAGTGTATCATATGAGTTTTAACTTTTCCCTATTTTCATACAATTTTAAATACATGTCAATGGCCTCTATATGGAATTACTGAAAAGGATATATCCTTCTTCATCAATTCTATAGGTGGTGAGGCTTTTATATTTCACTATGCTAATAACATGGCTGATTTGCCTGGATCCAATCAATCCAAAACGTTATGAATGGACTAAGGGTAGCCTACCACAGAAACAATCCATTACATTTTGAAGGTAATCTGAATTAGTCAGAATAACCATAATTTATCTTTACATCAAAGGATAAATACACCAATGTGAGATTTGTGACCTAGAGCAATTTCTTTGTCCTAGCACAGGCTGAGGCCATTCATTAGGTATTAGGGGCCAAGTCTGTTCTGCAGCTCACATGTGAAGCATGTTATTTTAGTGTATAACTGTAGACACAGAAATGTTTGATCAGGATCTTGGAAGATGAATCTATGTAACCTCCATCTCAACATCTAGTTGACTGTGTACTGTACAGTAATAAATGCTGCTTCATTTACCACAAGTTGAACATATGAGACAGCAGCACAACAGAGTTAGGATAAGTGTGAGAGGTGCTGGCAGCAGAGCTGTGCTGACCAGAGTCTGACAGACAGCTCATCAGTCACATCAGCCTTAAATGACCTGGTGTTCTTTATCAAGAGTCAAGACAGAGTGCTGCACTGAATGGCTGCAGCCCATTCGGCTGGCTGCATTAAAATCAGAAAAGAAAAGATGATATCTAATGCTGTACTGTACTTCCAGGGGTTTTTCAATTAACAGTAAACATAAATAAATAAAACTAGGTCAAATCTGGCTTGTGCTCTTCCTGACTGGTGTGTATCATGTTAACTTTTAGGTATATTTAATAAATAAGTCAGACATTTATTGTACATCACTACATTAATATGTTATAAATTTTTCTCCTTGCTCTGTCAAATTGTTATATGCTAAGATGAATTATACCAACAGAGTCAAAAATTCATTTGCAGGTTTTCTGTTATAACTGATGAAAGCAATGTGATGTTAGTAACTTATGTATAAATAGTGAATACTAACAAGAGAGTGCATTAAAGTATATAAATAGTTTTATACAATACTAATATTAAAGGGGCCCAATAACCTATGAAGCATGTTGAATTAACATGAAAAATAGATTCCTCCCTTTACAATAAATTTGTACCTGCCAAAATATTGCCCTGAAACCGTTTGCTTTCTCCTTAAATGAGCGTTAAAAGCAGTTGACCGGGCGCCATCAAAGGTGTCAACATAAACAGAGCACGTGCATTGCCCTGCCACAACAGGTCAATCAGGAGATACCCTGACTGACTTAACCCAAAAAAATGTAATACATGTTCCCATTGGCTGAAACATCGGCTATTAAGGCTCACAATCGGACCTCTGGTCACACAGCCTTGTTGTGGTAAACAGACACACATGGACTATTTATATGTTATTACCAACACGCAGACCGATAACAAGGTGTAAAACAGCCATATACGAGGTACTGAGACTATGTGTTGAGGTGGTTTTGCTGGGGAAACTTTTGTCTAAAGCAAAACTGAACTGATACTCTGAAAGAATAGGTATAATATTGCTCCTGATTATGTCCCTTTAGGTAAATAAAAACAGCAAAACAAACCAGGACCCAGAGAGTGAAAACTTTTAATAAATATCAAAGCCCACCTTATGACCACCCTCATAGCATGACCACCACACTGTGAATATAAAATGTTTAAATTCCTGTGGAGCACCTGTTAACCTAACCTCATTGTCTGACACAAATACTACTAATATGACCAAAGGTGCTGGCCATAAATGCAGAAGGGTTGCAGTTCAATATCCCCCAAATCCTGATGGATTGATAAAAGCTCAGAGATTTAATGCAATTACTGTCCACAGGTTATGTCTTCTGGATCACTCTCAACCCTGTGTACTCAAAACCCAAAATCTAGAAGGCCTCAAATTCATCTAATATATTTTTTCAAGATTATTTTTTTCATGGAGGTTATCTCCCTATTTATTTTAAGAGTAGGCAAAATTTTAGCTGGGGCTGAAACCTGCTGCTGTCCAACCAGGCCTTGTGTCAACATGATATTCTTATAATATTGTTACTTTCAATAGACAGTACCAATTGTTATGTAAGGAGGGTTTTAATAAGTATGACATTTCTGTGGTGAAACCAAGGTTTGACCTTTAAAGGGCTGGTCTGGTGTTTATAATTAAAGGTGCAATCGGGAAGAAAATAAAGGAAACCTTATCCAACATCTTCACATTCATAAATATCATGAACATTTCGTGGTATGATACTATTATGTATTCACACTGGATTTTCATCTGATGCCAAAAATGCAAAATATCATACAGCTCCTGTTGAGATTGTAAGTTGATATGTTATAACTCTGAATAAAATTGTGTTATGTGATAGATTTGTTAAAAAAAATTTTAGAAGTCTGCATATAGTTTCTTGATTTAAATTTAAATGACTGTAACATGATCACTATAAATGCAGCCATCAGGGAAGGTTTGAGGGCTGCAGTGTTACAGAACTGGGCTGAATGAGGGCTGTCTTATCCTCAATGAAAAAAATTTTAGCAAAAACAATGCATATGTGGAAAGGAAATTAAATAACAGGGCTTACATATATATATATATCTATGCCACTTAAACAATTATCAAACTCTTTCTGCTGTAGATTAATGTGAATGTGGGCCCAAATTTAACTTGATTTATGAAGCTGCTAGATGGCAGCACCAATGCTTTCTGTCAGGCCTGGAGAAACCTGTCTGCATTAGGCAATATGATAAAATTGAGATCACATCCTGAGAGTAACTGGATCATTGAGTTTCAGCCAAAATACAACGTAATAAACGCAAGGAAAATGCCCTTAACTGAACAACTGGATGTTTATATGTGAAAATGTCAACAGTTCATGTCTCATGACACAGGACCTGCAAATACAGTAAATTCATCCCTTCTGCTGGCAAGATCCATCACCAACAGAATTACCAAGTTCTGATCAAGTAATGTCCATCAAAACTCAGTCCTATTTCATACATTTCAAGGGCAAATATGAATACAGTAGAACGCCTGTATTACTGTCACCATCGGGACTGGATGAAAGTGGCCTTAATACAGGAGTGGCCGTTATACAGGACTTGACCAGGAAAAGGGGGTAAAAATGTAACGTGAAACCAAGTTCAAATCTATATTACAATCGACAAAATAAACATATATACAGAGTATTAGTATAATAATTGTTATAAATAAAAAATAAAATATTTACAATCACGTCAACCATATTTATAACAATTACCAACAATATATACAAATACAGTGTTTGTTATTAAATTACAAACAGATTGTATATCCATAATATTTGTACAAATTTGTTGAACCACTGCCACATGACATCGTTTAGTTTATCATTCTCGGTAGATACACACTGTCTTTATCTACTGGCATTTGCGTTTTCTTCATACTGTTCCATGATCTTTCGCTTCCTCTTAAGTATGTTTAAACTTGAGTTCGGCCGACACCACAGATATCTGCTAGCTGTCGGCTGCTTTTCCCCGTCACTCTTCCTGATCAGATCTACCTTTTCTTTGAGAGCAAGTTCATGTCTTTTCTTGGTCGCCATAATGGTCAAAGCAATTGGGACGGAATATACGTAACATTTTATACATGTATTCCTTCATATTTATTCATGTATGAGTAAATTGTGCGATGTATGCCGCACTGTTTTCGTTTGATGTACGTGTTAGGACATTAAAGAAAGTTTAAAGATCCACAGTTTGCCTAACGTTTTTTTGATGACATAATCATCGAGACCCGCTGGTTGTCATTCGTAAAAATTAAATGACAAACACCCAGTTTAAGATCCCCCTCGCACGACTGATTCACAAACATAAACGCAAGTGGGAACAATTGCCTTACTATTGTGCATACTAATGAGGCTGTGTGGGGGTAGTACGACGCTGGTTACGTATCCAACTACTCAGTCACGGTCGAGTGGTAACCTTTATCCAGGCACTCATTAACAGACAGGAATATGTGAGAGCGGATAATTGTGTAATGATATTGAGGTCAGAAGTGGCCGCTCGATTTGTCGAGCCCATGTCATGGAGTCACTGCCCCTTAACGTAATTGAGGCTTTTCCCACCCTGCGGGACCGAGAAACCTGGCCGTAATACGGAATAGAGGAATAAAAGTAATTGACAACAAAATGATTATGAAATATAACGGTCTAAAATTCGGGACCGGAAAAATCTGACCGTTATAGACGTATTGACCGTTATTGAGGCGTGGCCTTTAGCAGGCGTTCTACTGTATTTATGGTCTAGCAGGTCTAAATTTACAGTGTTAGACACTGTATTGTCAGATGATGAACCCTGCAGGTTTTGTTGCTACAATGTAACTTACCTGGTCCCAAATTCAACCCCTATTGTGTGCGGGCAGTCTGCCATAACTGTAATAAAAGAACATATGGATGTATAGCACAAACCTGCATGGATTATTATACACAGCTGTGAATATGTTTATAAACATACCTGACAAGCAATTCGTATTGTCACTGTAAAACTTACCTGGATCCAGTCTCAAAATCAAATCACTTATATAACATCACATCATTGTATTGTGTCCTTTTCTATAATATCATACAGTGCCCTATTAATATTATAACCTAGTCTAATAAATTGGTAGCCCTGTTGCTATTAGTCATATAATCAATTAACATTTTATGACATTTTTATTTAAAATAAAATGTTATTGTGCATCTGTCCATCTTTAAAGTCTTTGAGTCTGAACAATCACACTGCTTGAGGTAAATGAATACTCACATTTCTTTTCTGTGAACTGGTGTAGTAGACAAGACTTTCCGACTCCCATATCTCCTATAATAATATACTTGAAGATATAGGAGTAGTTGTATGGACCCGCTGCCATCTTGAACGCTCTGGTTCTGCAACAAAAAAATCATTATTTATTAAACTGAGGGTTGGTGCTTTGTGTAATGCTCTCTGGTACAACAATTGGACTACCAATAGCTATAACACAATAAATACTAGTGGCCCATGGGCCATGACGCTCAGCTGAATTCAAGGAATGTTGAACAATGAGCAAAATGACTGCCAGAGTGCAAACAAATCATGAATTTTGTGAATAGTCCTCAGGAATGGGTTTCAGTGGGCTTTTGGACAGATGACAACTTCATTTTAAGGTCTCATAAACAGAAAAAAAATGCGTAAAAATTTGAAAAAAATACAGGTAGTGCCACCAGTCTGCAGGAACTGATGAACACTCCATGATCAATATATATCCAAAGAATCATGGCTATCAAGGCATTAGTTTTTCAGATACTGCAGCTTTTGTATCACATTTTTAATTATTCTTAGGGGTACTTACGAGCCCCATAGCTCAGAGGATATTGGTAACAGAGACCTAATTTCAAGTTTCTACAGAGACTTTTCATAGACCTCCCTTGATGTCAAGTTAGAAGATTTCAGGTCCAGTGGTTAGGATTTGTACCCTGTTAACAGATGACAGCTTCTCTGAAAGTCTCAAAAATAAAAAAAAAATTCAGCCTCCCACAATGCAATTTTTTTCTACAATTTCCTATGCTGCAATGTGCCTTGATTTCCAATGATTTGCTCCCACAATCTTACAGGACAGAAGGAAAGGACAAGCCCTCACACAGCATTATTCCCTGTGAGGTTTGTGACTGACGTATACTTGTATACAAATGTATACAAATGTCTGTGACTGTCTGTGATTATCTGCCACTACTTGACATATATGCCGTATTTGAGATTGTCTATAGATTGTCTATACCATTTCCTATGATATGTCCTCACATTCTCATTGTTCGTAACTTGATCAAACTCCTATGATTTGCTAAGACTTTATGTGATACCTATGCTAAAATTAGCAACAACAGAAACCTGTTGTGGATGGTTAGTAGCAGATCACACACAGTGATATCCCACAATTTCCAACAATTTCATGCAATATCGAAGACAATCACAGAAAATTGTAGAAAATCCCACCATGTGAGCCTGTTTTATGCTAATTAAGATCAGCTGTAACATTTTGCCTTTTAAATGGCTTCATAAAGACGATGTCAAAGTTCTGTTTTCATGCTCAATCACTGCTACGTTGTTGCTGGGCCAGTTATTTGAATGAACTGAATGGACCTGGTCGTTTTTTTTAAAGTTCAGTATTTTCTAAATATCTCTTTTTATCACTAGCCAGTTAAATATTTTATCAATATAAAATCAACAGATGAACTAAGAATGAAAATCAGTAGAAGCTTATCTCCTAATGGCCAGGTTTACATTAACTGATAATCCATCAATTCATAAGGGCCAAAAGTTAGCCATAAATTATCTGTAATTAAGTTCTAAATGAGGGCTTAAATAGTTAATATTAAGATTCCACCTGAAAGCCATCCTTATATTATCTATAACATACATATGAATCAAGAAATAATTTGTGATATTTGGCTTTCTTTACCAAGTTAATTATTTAATGTTCTGTGACATTTTGTCCCTAAGTATGATGTTCTGTTACCAGATATCTTGTCCTGTGATAAATTTGTTTTAACACCAATATACATGAACAGCACTGTCTGCAGTTAGTTCAGGAGCTGACCCAGTAGCACTGGTTCTAGACAATCACCTAGTAGCAGCCTGAGGGATACTGAACTCCTTCAGGACACAGCAGAGAGACGCCCACCACTGGCTGGGACAGCTCAAGGCTGCAGACCATCAATAACCACAGACTGGTACCCAGCATGACTCACAAAAACAACACATATGATAAAGGGTCAAAAAGGGGTACCTGGTCAACAGGTGCAATCACATCTGTTGCCGGAGTGCCAGACCATTAAAATAATGTATTGTCACAGGCTGTTTATCATCCAGGTACGTAAAAATAATGTATGGTAGGTCCTCACCTGGTCGGTAACTTCTTACACATATTGTCTTCCCCCAGCATGTTATGGGTGACCTTTAATCTCTTAGTATATGGTACCATTACTGACTAATGACCATCTTTGGTGTCATATTATAAACTGAAATATTTATGGCAGTGATGCATAATTATTAGTGGTAATACTTGGTTTTAAAATCAATATCGATGATTGAAAAGTAATAACGACCCATGATTGATTATTAATTGATTATTTATGTACTTTCTGTACTACCTTGAAACCTGCTGCATACTATTACCTAGAATACTGACTCCAGTAAATAGTCTGACATGTACATCAGTATTCATAATAAAACCATCAGTCCCTCTGCATCCAACATCGACATGCCATTGAACAGGGTTGAGTGCACCAGGTTCTGTTTTGATGGTGTTCATAAATTTGTGTTCATATATATCTCTTATAGGATTAGATAATTTGCATGTGCATACATAATCGATTTTAACCAATTATGCAAAAACGCATAATCAATTTTAAAGAAAACAACCAATCATCGATTCAATTGATTAATCGATACACCACCAATAATTATTAAGACATTATAACACAAAAATTAAATCTGTTTTCACTACTTTGAGTACTTTTACCTAGCTTAAAGTTCCTCATTGACAGTATAGGCTTTGGGATATCTGATATAGTTTACCTCTATGTATTTGATAAGTATCTTTGATGCTATCTCTGGAGTCAACTGGTCAGGAAAAACTGGCCTTTCCTTATATGATAAATTACTGTACTCAACTTTCTACAAAGGATAGTACTGGTTTCCTTCTAGGGTCAATGCTAGGGTGCACGCAATTAAATTGATATGTAAAATTAATTTATAACTGAACAGTTTAGTGCAATGTACTTGCAGTAACATATTATCACAGGTAGGTGGAAAGAACAATATATATATATGAAAGTATTTAGTCATGTTTTAATTCCTTGATGCTCACATGAATCTATTTTGGCAGGTGAAGAACACATTTTGGCATGTCAAATTTTTTCAGTTATCTGTCTAAATATGCACGTGTGAAGAAAATTTAGTCACTAAATGTGTAAGTAAATATGTGTTACTCTGGGATTGATAACCTAAACTACTCAATGCTTCAAAGAATGTGGTGATGAGGCCACAGACCACTGGATGTGTTACATGAAGTAACAGTTTATGACTATCCTCTATTAACCGGTGAAATATGAATAAACAGTGGAGATTACTGATCATCATTCCTGTCACCGCAAGCTGATGGAGAGTCTGTGCCAAGCAGCCCATCAAAAGCGGTCCGTAATGAAACCATTTATCTGAATCATATTCCATCTTCTAAATCATCACCATGCTTCACTGTATCGATCATGGCATGGATGTGACCTTGACAACGGTGTATTAATTTATTATCATTAATAGCTTTCAGAGGCGACTGCTGTTATGGAGGTTTTGCCATCCCATAATTATTTTATTACCTAATGCATCACGTGGATAAATATGGACCTTCAAGTATCGCTTTTGAAACACATTTATGCTTTTATCTTTCCTGAAAATAAAGTCTGCCGTTCACAATTAGGAAACGAATAAAATAACAGAATTTTCTATGAAAAACAGCTACGTGAAATCTGAGATTACATAAAGCTGTGATTCTGCTGTATAGGGGAGGATTCTCTTCCCATGAATATTCATTATGCTGAAACAGAAGGAATGTATGGTCAGCATTGTCTGGCTCTTATGAAACAAAAATCTTGTGACAGTAGCAGCTGCTTCCATTTTTTTTTTACTTTTATGCTCAGCAAAAACTAAAGGAAGGGAGAGATCCACAGTTGACATTGGCTGAGGCGACTTTCCAGCCAGCTTCCTCAGCAACAGTAAGTGAAAAGATAAAGGTTGTTTCAAAATACTGAACCGGGTTTAAGGAAAACTTCAGAAAGGACATAGCTATAATAGCAATCTGATATAATTATGTCGGAGTTACTCCAATCCCAGTGAAAAGAGAGTTCTAAAATCACCTTCCACCACAGTTTTCAGACATCTCCTAGAATAGACACATTTTCCATCATATACAATTGTGGCCTAATTTGGAGGTAATGCTGATCTTAATTGCTTTTTCCATCATATACAATATTGGCCTTATTTGAAGGTAATGCAGATCTAAACTGCTTTTTCCATCATATACATCTTGGTGAAATTGAAGGTAATGCTGATCTTAACTGCTTTTTCCATCATATACAATCTTGGCCTAATTTGCAGGTAATCCTGATCTTAACTGCTTTTTCCATCATATACAATCTTGGCCTAATTTGCAGGTAATGCTGATCTTAATTGCTTTTTCCATCATATACAATATTGGCCTTATTTGAAGGTAATGCAGATCTAAACTGCTTTTTCCATCATATACATCTTGGTGAAATTGAAGGTAATGCTGATCTTAACTGCTTTTTCCATCATATACAATCTTGGCCTAATTTGCATGTAATGCTGATCTTAATTGCTTTTTCCATCATATACAATCTTGGCCTAATTTGCAGGTCATGCTGATCTTAACTGCTTTTTCCATCATATACAATCTTGGCCTTATTTGAAGGTAATGCTGATCTTACCTGCTTTTTCTATCATATACAATCTTGGCCTAATTTGCATGTAATGCTGATCTTAACTGCTTTTTCTATCATATACAATCTTGGCCTAATTTGCAGGTAATGCTGATCTTAATTGCTTTTTCCATCATATACAATCTTGGCCTTATTTGAAGGTAATGCTGATCTTACCTGCTTTTTCTATCATATACAATCTTGGCCTAATTTGCATGTAATGCTGATCTTAACTGCTTTTTCTATCATATACAATCTTGGCCTAATTTGCAGGTAATCCTGATCTTAACTGCTTTTTCCATCATATACAATCTTGGCCTAATTTGCAGGTAATCCTGATCTTAACTGCTTTTTCCATCATATACAATCTTGGCCTAATTTGCAGGTAATCCTGATCTTAACTGCTTTTTCCATCATATACAATCTTGGCCTTATTTGAAGGTAATGCTGATCTTAACTGCTTTTTCCATCATATACAATCTTGGCCTAATTTGCAGGTAATGCTGATCTTAACTGCTTTTTCCATCATATACAATCTTGGCCTTATTTGAAGGTAATGCTGATCTTAACTGCTTTTTCCATCATATACAATCTTGGCCTAATTTGCAGGTAATGCTGATCTTAACTGCTTTTTCCATCATATACAATCTTGGCCTAATTTGCAGGTAATGCTGATCTTAATTGCTTTTTCCATCATATACAATCTTAGCCTTATTTGAAGGTAATGCTAATCTTACCTGCTTTTTCTATCATATACAATCTTGGCCTAATTTGCATGTAATGCTGATCTTAACTGCTTTTTCTATCATATACAATCTTGGCCTAATTTGCAGGTAATCCTGATCTTAACTGCTTTTTCCATCATAAACAATCTTGGCCTAATTTGCAGGTAATCCTGATCTTAACTGCTTTTTCCATCATATACAATCTTGGCCTAATTTGCAGGTAATCCTGATCTTAACTGCTTTTTCCATCATATACAATCTTGGCCTAATTTGCAGGTAATCCTGATCTTAACTGCTTTTTCCATCATATACAATCTTGGCCTTATTTGAAGGTAATGCTGATCTTAACTGCTTTTTCCATCATATACAATCTTGGCCTAATTTGCAGGTAATGCTGATCTTAACTGCTTTTTCTATCATATACAATTTTGGCCTTATTTGAAGGTAATGCTGATCTTAACTGCTTTTTCCATCATATACAATCTTGGCCTAATTTGCAGGTAATCCTGATCTTAACTGCTTTTTCTATCATATACAATCCTGGCCTAATTTGCATGTAATGCTGATCTTAACTGCTTTTTCTATCATATACAATCTTGGCCTAATTTGCATGTAATGCTGATCTTAACTGCTTTTTCTATCATATACAATCTTGGCCTAATTTGCATGTAATGCTGATCTTAACTGCTTTTTCTATCATATACAATCCTGGCCTAATTTGCAGGTAATGCTGATCTTACCTGCTTTTTCTATCATATACAATCTTGGCCTAATTTGCATGTAATGCTGATCTTAACTGCTTTTTCTATCATATACAATCTTGGCCTAATTTGCATGTAATGCTGATCTTAACTGCTTTTTCTATCATATACAATCTTGGCCTAATTTGCAGGTAATGCTGATCTTAACTGCTTTTTCTATCATATACAATCTTGGCCTAATTTGCAGGTAATCCTGATCTTAACTGCTTTTTCCATCATATACAATCCTGGCCTAATTTGCAGGTAATGCTAATCTTAACTGCTTTTTCCATCATATACAATCTTGGCCTAATTTGCAGGTAATGCTGATCTTAACTGCTTTTTCCATCATATACAATCTTGGCCTAATTTGCAGGTAATGCTGATCTTAACTGCTTTTTCTATCATATACAATTTTGGCCTTATTTGAAGGTAATGCTGATCTTACCTGCTTTTTCTATCATATACAATATTGGCCTAATTTGCAGGTAATGCTGATCTTAACTGCTTTTTCCATCATATACAATCTAGGCCTAATTTGAAGGTAATGCTAATCTTAACTGCTTTAACCATTGTGCAACTTAGACCAGTAATGTGGGATAATGAGAAGCCAATGCCCACCCTCCAAAATTTAGTTGTACAGTCTATGGTTGTTACAGATACCATGTGAGTATAGTACAGCATCAGATAATTCTATCAGTTTAATTTTTGAATTATTTTAATGTTAATTAATCTATTATGATTCTGGTGGAAATCTGTCTCACCCTTGGCAGTAACATAAGTTTGGTTAAAGCTTTCTTTTGGTTAAGCAAATAAATTATGTATTGTGCAGTGCAAATTTTTTTGTGTTGAAATTTGTCCAACTAGTCAGCATTCTGGCATATAATTCTGCAAAATAGAATCCATCCAACAGTGTCTTACTGGGATATTGTTAACCCAGGACTGCATTTAGTCTATTTTTTGTCAGGAAGAAACCCCATGTGACTCACTCCAGTAGTGATTGATTAATAATGTAGCTGAATTCTTACCTTTTTTTATGGTTTCTGAGTCATATAATACTGAAAAGTAGGTCATACCTGCACTGAAAAGGTTAATGGAATGTAACCCAACAATAACATAGAGAATTCACAGTGCAGTAACATGTATGGCTGCAGTACTGGAGGCAAACTGTCATCTGATTAATATTACTTTTTTTTGCATATATTTCATCTAGCCCCTGTAAAATGCTTCAAACTAATGCAGGGATGAATGCAAAAGGCAGTTAAAACAATACAGAGGACGGACACCAAATCAATAGGTTTTTTTTTATTTTAGAAAAAATTTAGAATTTTATTTTGTCAGAAAAAGATAATAAATATGATTGTTACAAAATATATCCATTTTTTATTTTAATTTTCTGCAGAACAATGATTTTGATATATTGCAAAAGTAAGGGTCCTGATGCCACTGCATAAAAACCAAATTTTAACTCAATAATAATCTTTATATGACTGTTGTATTTGCATACTTTTTTCAAAGTTGGGTGCAAATATAAACTGGATATATCTGGTCTTGATACTGTAACATCAAACCATCTCATTCCTGTAGACTTGATGTCCTAGTCTAGAATGTGATAGTCCAAAATGTCTTAGTTTGAAAAGTCCCTGTCTGAAACATCTGTCCTCTGGAATAACATGCTTTTAATAAAGCCTTCTGGATTTCAGAGTTTTGCCTGGGGCTTGGTATATATATATATAACACAGAAGCCATAACTTGTTGTTAAAACATGCGAGCCAGTCTCTTAGGTTCCATTAAGATCCAATCAGTTGTCTATAAGGCACTGGTGAGGTTTTAACCAGAAACCTTTAGCTCAATACACTACCAAAAACCCAAACAAACTGATGTTACACTACAGTGTTTATGACCCAGTGGGCAGTAGTATACAGCAAGCCTATAAAAGGGTTATAAAACAATAGTACTTATGGACCAAATACATCACACCCTGTGTGTATTTATCAGCTAATCAGACTCCGTATTTAGAAAATTTCTATGACCACTCCCAGCCAATTCCCAGACTAATCAATAATACAACATGGACAGGCCATGAAAAAGCCAGCTTTCCTCCCTATCTTCGTTTTTCAGTTTGCATTAATGCTGGGGCAGTGCTGTAACAAGACTACCGAGACCTCGTCAAGCCCTGGCCATCCATAAAGCAATAAGGCTGTAGTTATGTTCGCTGCCAGACACCTCACTGCTTTATGATCGCTTAACGCCAGGCCAGGTTCTCCTGATGGCTTATTAAGACAGTGATAATGCAAGAGCCAAAAAAGGTCATCAAACAGAAATGGGTGTAACAGAATTTATGTGCTGCTGTCTTACAAATGTTTTCTCACCTAATTTTCCCTGCACCAAGTGATCATCAGGGTTACTCTTTTGGTTCATTCTGTGACCTGCAAGATATCTGAAGAAATGGTCTCGTGGAATTTTAATGAAATATGACAATTATAAAGGTCAGGAATGCAGTTATCTCAAAGAGACTGAATAATCATACAACCATCTGTGAACAGGACTGTGACCAATGTGAGCTGACTCAGCTAATGACATCACAAACAGCTTAGTGAAAGGTTGCAGAATATGAATGAATGCTGTCACTGTGTACATTTATATATGTTATCCAGGGCAGGAACAGTATTAACACCTCAGAGGGTCTTAGCAGCTTGTTGCTTCAATGTTGTTTCTCAACCTTAGTAAGATACAGGTAATGCTACTTGGAAAAAGAAATGTTCTCCAGAACATAATTAATCATGAATTCTCTGCTGCAACATGAAACCATATCTTCTCAACAACACCTAGTAGTGCTAAAAAAACAGGTGAGCACTTTCTGCAGACCAGCAGCAGATTAACTTGTAGGATTTCAAGGGATACAGGGAAAGCAAACTGTTCATTTCCAAGTATGACTTTTTTATTTATTTGAAAACTAACCTAAGCAGTCACTGACATCATCCATTATCTAAAAAATAAAACCTTGATCTCAGATTCTTCAGCAAATTATAAATATAGAAATATGTTTTGTGCTACTTAACACAGTTGCCATCCCAGTTCACAGAGGACTTAAAAACCTTCACAGCCATTCTGATATATACCTGGTTTGTGAAGCTTCTCCAAGGGCTGAAAGCTTCTCCTGCTATTCATTCCTGTAATATTCATTTCTCAGAAACTGACAAAAAATCACATGCACCCAAAATTCAGGTACTCTAGTTTCTGCTACTGTGGTTGCCTGATGAAGTCCTCCCATCTTCTCATCCAAATGAGCCAAGTGTTTTCATCAAGAGTAGCAGGAACAAACAAATACTGGCAAAGAGCGTTGCTCTACCACACTGACACAATAGGCCACACCAGAATAAAATAATGTCTTCAATGGATTCAAATATGATCAAAAGTACGGTGTCAGTGGGTATTTTTTAAACAGTTGATCTGTTTAGTCAAAATAGACAATTTTTTCCAAACTTTATGTGAAGGATACAAAATAGCACACCTTTCTTGAAGTGGTAATAAGAATACAAAATTTTGATAAAACCTTTATCAGGCTTTATGGATGAAATTTTGCATGATTTAATTCACATGATGAATTCTTGGAATGGATTAAGGTAAGAGAAGTATTCACAAATATTAATGATGAGGTGCTCATTGGTTTTCACGTGTGAAAAATTAGAGCAGTAATTCTGTAGTATAACATTTTCTTTTGTGTGGCCTAAGCTGATGAACTCGAACAGATCACTCTGTCCTCAAATCTCCATCTCCAGTCCTATGCTCCTCCAAATGAACAGTTTAAATCATGCATAGTGATGCAGTTACTGCGAGACCACCATGGAAATTCCATCAATCAGGTTCCCTGCGAGCTGTCCCCAAAATAACTAGGATCAGTAACTCAAAATATTACCATATACAGACTAGGGGTATATCCATATTTTCAACATGCAACTTAGATATGACCCTAGATGGCAGCCCCATGTGGCCTGACAAGCTCTTGGTTCAGTCAACTTTAACCACTTTATGCAGATGATACCTATTTTTTACCTATCTTTTCATGTTACAGGCTGTAACCTACAGCTATCAATAAGCTTACCAGTACTCTTGCACTGACCCATATACTGATATATATACCATGTCAGTCTCAGTGAATATTCATTCAATAATTTTAGTAATCCTGACCAACAATGACAAACAAACAGACACAAATGAAACCCTAACATGTCCTTGCAAATGTTGCAATTAGCTAAGTATTCAAGGAAGACACCAGATACATTCTACTATCAGACTGAATGGCTCCTCTTGCGTAACATGTGACCACAGACTGCAGCAGTGATTGCAGCGCTGGATTATTCCAGGTGAGCTGCAGACAGATATGGCTGATTCAGGTGCTGGCAGAACAGCACGATTCTAGGTCTGTCTTTCCCAGACATCTGGATGTCCAATTTACCAGTTGTCTGTCACAAAATCAATATCAGCTCCCTCACTACCATCCTACCACAAATCTTTCCCCAGCATCTTTTCCCAAGCATCCCTCAATCATTCAGCTACGGCAGGTCTCTTCATCTAAAGGTTTTATTCAAGTCCTGTAATGGACTGACTAGGTATTATTATTAGCTAGGAGACTGCCTTTTTCTCTTTTAAATAGATATTCAGGCACTACCCATTATACAGCAAAAGGGTAGATGAGTACTCTTTTTAACTATGGCATGTGAAAACTCTGAATTTGGTCAATAATAGGTAAATGGACAGGATTTATTGGCTTCAGCCTTTTTAACTGACCATGGGCACTAGTTCCCTAATATGATTCATCAATGGAAAACACAGGATTTATTTCTCTGACCAAGACATAGAATAAAAGGTGACAGATTCATCACTCTCAATCTCCCTAACTGTATACAAAGCAACAAAAACACATAGAATTTACATATGATCAGGCAACTAAACTATGAAGCAGAAAGCTGAGCATCAGGACTCATTCATGATTTACAAAACAAGAACCTTGGTTAACTTAAGTATTAAAAGGTAAATTTATATTTATTTAGGACAATCTGTCAGTCCACAATCACTTGCTGAAAGCCTGTAACAGGAATTCTGATTTGGAATTATCCAATGGAACCCCATAGTAAAGGACAGAAATACCTCCATGTAACCACATCCTACATGTCCAAGTTTTAAGTTGAAGGTCCTTTTTAGATTAAAATTTTTAATTTAAATCTTATGGTGTTAAACCTAGAACATGTTAAAGTTTATCTTCCTAGTCATTAAGCTTCACTTTATCAGGGTAATCTAATATGTAAATGTGAACCTTTTTGGCTGTCAGCTTTCTGGGCCAAGCTTCTGTCAATTTGTATTTTGGAAGCGAATTATAGACTTTTCCTAAAAACAGGTCTTGCTTCATCCAAGATCTGGGTCCACTGTCTCCCACAAACAGTGCTCAGTGTCTCTTAGAATCAGGCTCTGCTGTCTCACTGACCCAAACTGAAAGGTCTGTTCAAATGACTTCCTGAGAAGTCCAATGACTTTCTGTGTACCAGCATGAATATCCCTGCTGACAGGGTATAACACAGCTATTTTCACATTCACATTCGTTGAGTATTTCAAGTAACTGTTGACAAATGAATATCGCCAAACAAGTGTTAGGCCAAGCGGGCCCAAACCAGGACTGCAGCCATTCCAATTCTTGCCCTTCTGAATATTAAATCAAAAATATAAAGCTTTACTGTGTCAATATTGAAACACTGTGTGATTATAAAATTGATACGGTTTATAATATCTCAATCTGTGCCATCTTTAATAAACATGGCCCTCAAATCAGGAGTTCACAGGTGCACAAACTGCCTTCACTAGCGGTACATCAATAATTACGATATGCAACCTGTGACATCCAGGGTTTAATGTATGCAAAATGGCAGCCCCGATGAGTGGTTTCAAGAAGCTGAGAGAAATAAATCTGTCAGAACTCTATAAGGGAGCAGGGAAGTGACATGAAAGCACTCCAAGGACAGCATCTAGACGGGAATGTACAGTGGAGAGTTTGGTGAAAAAGGGACATATACATTAGCAAAGTTTACGGCTGAGTTACAGAATATTGCAAGAACATTCTTGGCGGGTGTATGTTAAACGATTACTCCTCAATCTAGTATTACATTTTCTAATTTAACCTTTTGTATCACAAAAATCCATTAATTGTTTGGAAAGAGGGTTTTTACAGTAAATTTAAAAATTAAATGCCAGGACATGAACCAAGTCCAGGGTTCTGTTTAGATTTTAAATCAATGGGCCTCAAAAGGCCCACAAAACTAAATTGGTTGGCCTTTTTCTTGCATGAGGGGTTTTGCTGGATACTTAAAAAGACCAAAGCCAAACCAAATATTATCACAATATAATCACAATATTACACCAGCATCTTGTTAAAAAAGACTCTAATTAAAATGAAATTCATATAAGAAAATATCAGAGAATCCCAGTCCGAGTGAACCTATTTGCATCACATCATTATGACACTGAGTATAAGTAATTAGAATGATGACTTATTTTATAATTAAGATTCATAAGATGGTTTGTAAGAGTTATCAAAGTAATTTGCCATTGAACTTGGGGAGCCATGTGAATTCATATTCCTCTGCCAGGATTTGTCAGGCCTTCCAGAAAAAATGTGGGCTTAGGCCTGAAGGGCCCACCCATAGACGGAATCCTGTACAGTCTACACAAACCCCAATGAAAGCAAATGAATATTTGAGATCTTGCAACTCTTCTGAAATGTAAAGAACATCTAGGGATAAAAGCAGAAGATGGATTAATCTCTACTGTAAGTACATTACCCCCTTCTGTAGCATTGTGCTTGTGCCTTCAGAGAGCTTACTAAGTGCAGCTGAAACCAGGCATCGTATACGAAGCATTAAGGAACGTAGATCTATCAATATCATTATTGATCTTCTGGGATGCCCTGCAGCAGTATGTCCCATGTCTTGCTATGATCAGCTGATCTGAACAAAATAATACATATACATAAATGGGCAACATAACAGTGCAGGCCTAATATGAAAGAAAATTCTTGTGGGCTGTATTTTTTATGGTACATCCCTGTGTCAAACATTCAAACAACTGGCAGGCAATTTCATAAAATATCAATCTATCCTTGATTTCACAGCACAAGCCCATGCTTGATTGAGAATTTCAGACATACAATGGCCTCCACAGACAAGGTGTTGTCCTAAGTGGTTCACAGATGATCAGACAAAGGTGTGATAATGAGGAGAGGTTACCTTGGACCTCTATCCAAATACATAAACCATATTCTGTTTTTCCTGATCGTTACATAACACATCATAATTCAGACTGATATTACATCTGTATCTGAGGTCAAAATTATACTTTTATCATTTATTTATCAGTGACAGACACAGATTAAGGCACACATATTAATGACTGATTGATATGATAAGACAGTTTAATATGTTTAATTTTAATATTTATATGTTAAATGTTAACATTTACATCTACATTTTTAATTGTTATTTATAACTTTTATACTGTATCAGTGATACACAGATACATGGTTATAAAAGAATGATATAGTGGGGGCCTAAAAAGGCATAAATAATGTTAATTTAAAAGTAACTTAAGTTATTTATTTATAATTATTAATTTTAACTGATGTATTAATTCATATGATTAATATTTATGTCAATATGTTACTTGGAACGGAACCAGCAATAACAGTAGTGTACCATAATTGGCTGTCTAATATAAATAAAGTGAAACTCCTACTTGCAGACTACTCAGTAAGGTGGACAACTCACTAATGCGGACACTAAATCTCAGTCCCTTCAAATTTGCCTATATACATGTATTATGTTTAACGTATACTCAGTAAAGCCGACAACTCACTATCCCGGACAACAGACAAACTTTCCTGTCCCGCCTGCATATCCTGTACATATAATTCAACCCTCTAAAGCGGACAGACATCGCGAGTTCAATTTTTTGTTCATATATCTGCCGGGAGATGGAGATCCGAGGTCGTAACCTCATATGACCTTTTGTTGTCAAAGCTACAGCCCGAGGACAAGCATAATTTGGTGAACAATCGTGATGTTACATGTGAAAATACAGCCAAAATTGTTGTTTATTTCTATGATTGTGTAGATATCACAATCATTACTTTATCAAACAGCTTTTCATTTGACAGGACCACCATCAAAGACATAGTTTGTGCATTGGGAGCCTTAACTAGTTAGAGATGGTTTGCACTTTGTTATGGTGAATGTGTTGTAAAGACTAACCTTTAACAAATAACCATGCTGTCCGGATGCTGTCAATAATCAATCTTCTATATACCTAGTGCAACATCCATGAACTATGCTTACTTAGAAGATGAAACATGGTACGTCGAAGTGAAACTGCGGCCTAGATAAGTGTGTGTGAGGCCTAACTGATGAAGTTGAAAGAGAGAAAAAAAGTGTTTGTCTTTCCTTTTTTAATAATTATATTTTATAAATGTCAAATGCATATTTAAAGTATTTTGAAAAAGATTTAAATAAAATTTCTGCATTTCAAAATAAGCGTAAATATAATCAAAACAGAGGATATCAGTAACATTCAATGAAGAATTTATGCAACATGCTAAACTCCACTAAACAGGACAACTCACTAATGCAGACAAATTCCTCAAGTCCTTTGAGTGTCCAGCTTAGAGGAGTTTCACTGTATTGGCAATTAAAGTCAACTTGAGTGTTATTGATGGAATTACATGCAATTCAAATTAATTATGCAAGATATTCCTGGCAGCTCTTTCTTGGATATTACATGGCGTTGTGGCAGAACAACTAACCCCCAAATCCCTTTAATCCATACCATAATGGCAGCTTATATATATATATATAACACAGGTGTGAAAACCAAAAGTTAATAAACATGTTTTGATGGCAACATTTAAATTCTAAATAACTTAATATAGGTGGAAACCACAACGGGGAAGCTGGCATATTTATGGACTTTGAGTGCACATTAAACGATACCGTGTTTAAGAAAGCAGCCATATTGGTTCAAAGCTCATCTGCTTTCTTGTCATTTTTTTCTGGTGACTGCAGCAGCTCACAGGAGCCAGCACTCCTATCAGACTGCCTCAGTACTGACAGCAGAGAAAATTATACTGCTGGACTGAGACAAGCGTGAGATCTACATGACACAATCAGCCGCAAAACTGCTGCTGCAACAGAAAAAGTCATAAATTTTGTTGGTGAACCTCTCCTGTATTTAAAATGCAGAAATTCATGAATGTATATGGAGTTAACCATAAAATGCTGTCCAAACGACTAAATCCCATAACTGGCTTGAATATAAGAAACTTTTTTCACAAAGTGTTTCTTATCAGACTGTGAATTACTACTACTCCTGTATATAATTTATAACATATTTCCTCCCAAAGAAAACCTTGTGTGAAGTCATGGAATCCCTGGAGATGTAACAGTAAAATCAACAAAACTGGACACAAACTTAAGCAAACAGAAGTTACCTTGATTTATAAGCAATCTATATGAGTCAGTAACGGAGTCATTCCTCCTGTGACCTGAACCAGAAAGGCATCACCATCCCGTGATGACACTGAGTAAGTAGACATGTGGGTACAGTATGTGTGTTCCTGGAGGCAAATTACTGTACTGTTGTAAACATATACAAGTGATGTAACAGCTGGTGTACGCCACTCACAATACCTGGCACACAGGCCTCAGCCATATAAATCTCTACATATAAACCTGAATTATGCTGAACCCCCCTCCCCTCTCCCCCAATTCTATCTTCACCAGGCCTGCAGATGGCATTGTCTACCAAATGACAGGAACAACATGACACAGAAAGACCTATTTACATTTGTCATCAATCATGGACTTTTTTTTATCAAATCATGTATATATATATATATATATATATATATATATATATATATATATATATATATATATATGCATAAGTTCATAATCTTTACTGATATTACTGATACACAAATACTGAATTACTAATATGGAATTAGTTATTCAAACTCAAAGTCTGAGAGCTATGGAGCTCCATTTAGACATATTCCCAATTTGGATGTTTATATGCAGATAATATGGTATAAACTTAAATTCAATGTATTTATTCTCCTCAGATATCACTGGGATCTGCACTCTACTCTCCAACAGGAGAACACGATCTTCACTTTCGTGGGAGGTGTAAAGGAAAAAAGTTCTATCAAACATCTTCCAAAGATGTCTTTTGGTGATCCCTTAAATGATTACACAGAATTTACAGAATTATGCAAGCTTTCTTTACATCTACACAGAAGTGACAAGAGTTAAATATCACAGATAAAATACCAATAGCACAAACACCCTGACCCAGTGCCACCTACAGAATAAGACCACTTGACTTTACTCTGACATAACACTGATAAGACCTGACACCTTATCTCACTGATCATGCCCCTGGCCTGGTATGTAAATTGTAATGAATCCACATCTACAACAGTCACATGACCTTTATTCTCGGCCACTAAATCATCAATGTCTGTAATCATTCCTCATCTAATTCAGATTTATTCAGGCTTATTTTATTAAATTATCCATATGTATATAACTGACAAATATTTTCCAAAACTCAACCGCCAACAAATCAGAGGTGTTACAATACGGTTTTATTCCTAGAGGAGTTTACAACTTTGGGAGTTTTCATCTACTCACATGCAGCACATGTATGAGGCTAATATGAGGAATAAATGCTTATAAATATTCTGTTTTTTATTTATAAACAGAGGTTTGCTAACAAAGTCATGGTTACCAGAATGGCCAGACCCGTGTCTACTCTTCTATGACAGACTGGATCCAAAAGGATTTATCAGAACTACCATTCGTCACTGAATCGTCAGTGTGCTGGATTACCACAGGTCTACAGCAGGAACATAAGTTTAAAATATTCCTGTATTTTAGCAAGACATGGCATTCTGAAATTTGATTTTCTTAGCTGATGAAGTATTAGATCTTACTGTTCTAAGTTAGGAACGCACAATTATGGTTACTCCTGTTTATGAACCATCTTAATACCATAACATCATACAATTCAAAATATTTATCACTGGAGATTACCTAAATTAATCTAGAATCAAATGGACCTCTGACAGTAGGAACCACAATGTCTGCTTTTTTTCCCCTCTCTAGCCCCTGATACAGTGTGAGCACAGGTTAAATTATCAGCCCCAATTTCCATGACAAACCATTTAAACGGCATACCATGATTCAATAGCCTGACATAACAAGATTTTTGACTGGTTGGACAAAAAGCCTGTTTTTACACCAGAGTTTCTGGCAATTGGCAAAACAAAGTGTTGCAGGGAGCTGACTGTGACAGGGGCTGCACGCAAGGTGATTGAATCTCTTGCATAATAAGAAACCTTAAATTATTACAATGAGATACCAAAAACAACCAGCTGAAAACCAAGATTTTTAAATGTCTGACAGCTTCATGTACCTGTGCATTTCAGTAGTACTAGTCAGGGTGTGTCACAGTTTTTAACTTTAATTATTGTCATGACCTGTACAAAATATTGAATATGAAACAATGATGTTTTTATCTAGAGAATCTGAGACATTACAAATGATTAAATTTTTTATTTTATGAAACTGCTGGAAGTGAGCAGTGAGATTATTCTGGAAGGCCTTGCACTTACTTTGGATATCAGAATCTCTTGGTCTGATAAAGGTTTACCCTAGATACCAATTTATTTAATAAATTTTGTTATATGCAAATACAGTAATTATGCATATTTATGTGGTACTGAAAGAACATACATACAGTATGCAACTAGAAAACAGATTACCCTGATCCATTTGATGTGTATACATGTATGCAGTAAATATGAAACAAAGCCTAGGATACATAAGGGTGTATCAAGCCCTCGATTAAACTGTGGTCGATTATTAAACTCTGAATCAATTCATTTCAAGTATTATTTTTTGCATGTACCATCCTGAAGTCCTCTGTGAGCTCTAAAATCTGACAGAACAGTTCATTGTGACAAAGTTCTTTACCATGTATGTGCCCTAAGTCTACTTTAAACATTCGCTGGTGGACCACTCAACATGCATAGAAACATATATATATATACCCATGACACATATATATAAACATACATAAATGGAATTATTACTGCAAGAGAATATGTCTGATTTCTTAATGGAATCACTTCAAAAGTATAAAATGTATTGCATACATCAGTTGAGCTATAAACACAAATCCAGATCTAAATTTCTTGGCACTGGCAAGGCATAAATATTACATCTCACCTACTGGTATTAAATAATATATTTTCATATCTCAGGTAAACTGCACTGTGTTAAGTTTCTGCCTCAGGAATCTAGGTTATAACATCTTCATCCTAAAAGATCCAGCAAGAAGCTATAATCGCCATGTTATACTTTTTCAATAAGCAGATTACCTATAGACCAATTAATATCACAGTAATCCAGCCTGAACCTGCCCACCACAGCTTAAAACTGCCATCATAAGACATTCTTCAAGATGCTTTTAGCACAAGACACCACATATTACTATTAATAAAGCTCAGTCTCTAAGAGACATACTTCTTTAATACCAATGTCTGTTTTTATTTAATCTAATTAAAACTTCTTGCAACACAAGTAATTTTCTACACTTACATGAAATTATTATGGATTTTAACAGCTCTCAACATCCATGTCTGCAGTTTAAACACTGCCACGGGAAATAGGATATTTCATCTGCAAAAATCCTTTTTTCATATTGCTTTCTCTTATCCTCCAATGAAAAAAGCTATTTTCATTTTAAAATCTTTTTAAAAACCATGCTTGTCAACTGACTTTTATTTTTCTTAGTCTACAAATCCTGAGCCATTTTGTTTGACCCTCACATAGTGAACCAATAAAGCCACCACTGATTTGTCATGTCATATTAACTGTGTGGAAGGCAAACATACCTGTGGATAATTTCTACTGGGAATAACATTGGTACCTTTGTCTTCTTGCACACAGCAGGTTTAACCATATATGTACATACTAACATATATTTTATTTTAGTTTGTACAGACCACATGGTTTAATGTAAAAGAGCTGCATCTTTTTCAGGTTGAGAAGAAAACGAAACTGCAGACGATTTTTTTTCAACAGAGAATATTAATATAAAGTTAATACAAACCTGTCAAGGTCGTCACTGGCTAGGCTGAAAACAATGCCCATAGCTACCTGGTGTCTTCATAGCTAATGGAGTGTTAGTTACCTTACCCAACGCATGTTTGGGCTCCCACAATGACATTCATGAAGTGCGAATGCTGACAACACAAACAGACCAAACATGAGTCACACAGCTTATCAACAGAAATAGACCAAACCCCAATTATATTATGAAGGGACCAGTCTAATCCTTTATTATAATAATGGGCGTGAATACCAAGCTACCCTCTGCCTGGAGGTAATGATGATGTAAGACTTTATAATTTCATTGGATATACAATATTAAGCATGATTCAACAGACCATGCTTCCAAGAAATGTTATTATTGTAAACTAGAAATGTCTGGAATCGGAGATGCCATTGTGTCCCCTGACATTTGGCAGTTCAAGAAGATCAAGTTTAAGGTCACCTGTCTTCAAACTTGTCAAAGAGCTTGGTTGAAACAAATGCTGTATCAAAATTCAGGGAAAAATATGCAGTACTTCACAAAATATGGGGATCACAAAAAATCCTACATTTCCACAGATCTGACCCCTGAACATCAAGGTCAAGTTCACCAGTCTTTGAATTTGTCAAAGATCATGGTTCAAACAAAGACAGTATCAAATTTCAAGGATAAATATGCGGAACTTCAAAAGTTATGGGGTTGACAATAATATTATATTTCCACAGATTTGACCTTCAAGGTCAAGGTCACAGGTCTTCACACTCCTCCAAAAACTTGGTTGAAACAATTGGTCACCAGACTTGAGAATAAAAGGTACTTCAGAAGTTATAAATCCTGCGATTTTGCCTGATATGACCTTGAAGGTCAAGTCAAGGTCATCGGTTTTCAAATCTGAGATTTCCCTATCCAAAACATTTAATTATCCTGATTTAAAGCACAGTCCTTGAGAAATCAAATGTTTTATGGAATTGTCACCAAATTTGGCCTTATTCAAGGCCATGGTCGCTCTTGCCTGAAATAAACTGTATTTAGTGACAATGACTTTTGGACTTGAAGGCCACAATATCACCTGTCAATATTTTGTCCCTGGACTGACTCCCATGACCTGCCGCCACATCTCAAAGTAAACAAATGATAACCGCCTGCTAATAAAAGCAGCTTTCTAACAACCTGGTGTTTCCATATTTAACTGCCCAGACCCGTGTCAACCACACAAATACGGCTGGCTTGGACAAAAAGATGGCTGACGAGTTTTTAGCTTGCAAAATGCCAGCTGGCTTAAACTGACCTGAAAGCCTATTTCTTTGATGATTTTTTATAATTAGTACCCATTTTATTTAAACAAGTAATCAATATTATGTGTGACATATTTCCTCCATTTTAGATTTAACTATTCTGTGATTAAATATTCAGTATAGTTTATGTGGTTAAAAGCCAACACTTTCGTACTCTAACAATCACACCATTTCCTTTCAGTGACAAGAAACAAAAATAACAAAACCTGAACATTTTTACAAATGTTGATCTTTAGTTTTTATTAGTCTGTATATGTTTTGAACCAAATGCTGGCAAAACATGCCATGTTAAATGATTAAGGAACTAGCTGGTTCTGAGGTTATGACCTTTGAGCGCCATCCATTGACAATGTGTATAGGAAGAAGTAGTAGAACGCAAGTTTACTGCTGTAGAGCGTATGCTTTTGTTTACATCTTATATATATATATTATTTAAAAAGAAACAAAATGTTCCAGAAATATCTTAAAATAATGTTTTACCGGTATTTCAGCCATGCTCAATTTAGGTACAACAATTAAAGTGCATAATTTGGTGAGTGAACATCAATCTTTTGTCAGTCATGGCGTGAAAATGGCCGTGGTTTATGACTGACTCAGAAAAGTTTGTTAATACATACTAGCCAGTTACAAATGTTAATTTTAAATTTTACAAAATTAACAATGAATAAAATTAATATATAAACATGCAGTATCATTAAATATACATTCTTAGTATTCACTGCCTCCTTCCTCTGCCTATTATCACCCACTGCGCTTCGGCGGGTCATGGAGTCTTGTTTTTACCTAATCTGCGTTTTGTCCAAAAAAATCAGTCAGGATTTTCAGCTATAAGTCTTATTTTATTTCCAAGGCAGCAAAACGGGGATCAATGGTATATATAATCAAGCCACATCAATCTGGGTCAGTTGGAATGATTTATCACAAAAAAACCATTAACTGAATCACATACTGGAGTAAATAAAGACATGTTAAGCAAATGAAACACAAAAAGAGGTGATAGTTTGAAGCCTGTGAGCATCATGTTTCAAATGAGTGTGTAATTTGTTTAGCTTATATCGATAAAGGAAACTTGTGATACTGCAAAGGACAGGACTGACAAGTTATATACTCAGCTTACTTGCACCATTAATAAATATTAATTAGAATCATTTAAAAAATAAGTTATCAAAAAGTCTTATAACTGTAAACAAAATAGTATTTATGGAGGATTTCTGATAGGCAGAAATGACTGAATTAAGAAGGTTATGATCACTGGAGTATCATGATATTGAAAATAAGCTTGGCAAGCAGACCAATATCCAGTTAACAACTTAACTGCAGGTTAACAGTTCCCTGTTGGCAGTGTAAGTGGTCACTATAATTATTGCTGCTTGTTAATAGTCAATCAACAGGCTGTCTTGTTTCTCCTGTCAGCAACTGTCCCAACTGACACTGTTTAAAATTTTCGCTAATGCAATGGATGACAGATATGACAGTTAATATGAAGTGAGATATATATGATGCCTTCAAGGCATCATATAGATCTCATTTTGTTTGAACTTTGCAGGAAGTGATACTGATATATTAATGTATGAAAAAAATGTGCAATGCCACTACCAAAAAAACAAGGCAGTAATGTTAAAAAATATGGAATTAAGAACTGCCAGTTTTATAGCTTATTTTTATATAGGTAACATTTTTTGCGGTTACCTCTGATGTAATTTTAGTTTTTTTTACTAACATGAAATACTGTGAGACCTACCACTTGTACCAATGAACATCCTCCTAAGGGTGGATCAGTTATCAATTTTCTAATGATCCCCTTAAGCAGGCCGCACACAGAGCGGACAAGACGAGATCGGATCGGACCACACAGGACTGAGAATCCTGTAGAGTCCGCCGCAATCTTTCCCAGTCCGGTCCGGTCCTGGAGGGGTCGCACACAGGGTGGACCGGAACGGATCGGACTTTTTAATAAGAATCGAAACAAAGGGATATGCTTATATTATATTATATATACACACATACATTCAAAGATTATGGCATCACTATCTGAGGTAATACTTGCATGTATATATAAACCTGGATATCTACAATCTATTTAATTTATGGTTACTTCACCTGTCATCATAAATGACTAATATAAACAATGGCATTGTGCTATCACGTATTTGCTTTGTATTACATCACAGTATTATTCACTCTAAATTAAGTTTTTGTACATAAAATAGATAAATATATTTATATACAATACTACTGGTTTGATCATACTTAACTATCAAATTGATGGTCAACATAATTACATCTTTGTTTGTTATTTTTATGCTAAATGGCAATAACACGTGAATCATTTGTGTTGTATTTAGATGATAGATGAGGTGAGCAACACTAACTTTATTTTCCTTTTATAGCTAAAGGGTACATCAATTTTCGTCTCTCAATTCACCATCTTCAAATTTGTACGTCTTTCATGTGATTCATAGAGCTGCTCTAATTGGTCAATGGTAAAGTCCAGATCCTGGCTAGTCCTGAAACTCCTGCAAACAGAGCGGACTCAAGCGGACCGGACCACTCAGGACCGGTCCTGAAATATCAAAACATTTTGATATGGTCAGGACCGCTCAGGACTGGGTCCGGAGCGGTCCCGGACTGGCGGTCCGATCCACCAACTGCCTCAAACTGAGCGGACCGGACCGGATTCAAGTCCAGTCCTATCTCGTCTCGTCCCCTTTGTGTGCGGCCTTCTTTAGTCAAAGATGTAACTGGGGTGTTTCCGCAAAACTTACTTGTAAAAAAGGTCTCATATATCTAATACTAAATCATGATAAAATACTTAATTTCAAACCTTATACTAGCTATCATTTTTTTCTGAATTTTTATTGCTGTGAGGTGGCCCAAGATTATGTGAAGTCGACCCCCATTATCTGATACTATAGTATGATATCTGAACTCTGTGATGAATCAGTCAACTTATATTTATAATTCCATAGGCACGGAACTTTAAATACATATTTTGACATATACTGCACTTAAGATTTCGAAATGTTTGATAAAACGCACATGAGCAAATAATTTAAAGGCACGATGAAAGAAAAACAAAAGGCAGACGACAGCTGGGACGTCATTTCTTTAACTGGCCAGTGCGTTGGACGGTCTGCCACGCCTCCAATAATACGGAAATCTGATCTCGGACTCAAGAAATGCGGGCCAGATCGAACCATCGACCCAGTACAGACTGTCTGAATGTATACTAAATATCTCTTCCCTATATGCTAAAATGACCATATTGACTGGCATAATTTTGCGGATGACATCATCCGGTTTGTTTACAGCTGGGACAGAGTTTACCGATTTGCGTTCACAATCAAACACACTTCCGATTCTGAAGTTTGACGTCAAAATTAGCACGACAGTCGTGAAGAAAATGCTACGTACCCGTGTGTACGATATCCTAGCTGCTAATTATCACACCTGGGCAGCTTGCTATTATGTCCTCAGTATATCTGTGGCCTGTTGTTGACGTGGGTGCCTTAATGCGACAGTTATTTGGCCGAAAAATACTGCCTACCTGTTTGTGTATCTGCTATGACACTTCCAAGATGGCGGATGACAAGTACTTGTTATCCCAGAATGCACAACTCGGACAACAAAGAGCGCCATCTAGAGACTATTTAAGGTACTTTTACTTTAAACTGCATTATTGTGAACTACATGTATATATTGAAGTTGGTTACTCATTCTAAATATTTTCTATCCAGTATCAAGCCACTTGTTATTCAAAATCGCGCGAATAATAATAATAATAATAATAATAATAATAATAATAATTTAATATTAATAATAATAATAACAATTTTATAGTGTCGTATGAAAGATATTACAAGAAAAGATAATTATGATTTATAATTAATAGGTACCGTACGATGAAACTAAAAAAAAAGAAGTGAAATATAAAAAAAAATGAATAAGCAGGCAGTTAAATTAAAATCAAATGTAATTATAGTGGAAATGGAGGGACAATTAAAATCTAAATAAGAGTAAGGAAATGAGGAAATTCAATATGTAACTCTTCATATATTATTTGAAAGAGACGGAACAAACCCATCAAACAGAACTCTCAGAATACTCTCAAAATACATTTGCAAAGAATCAGCAGAACGGTTTAAATATTATAATATATGGTGCAAGAAAAATTGTATTAAAATGGCATTTACCCCAGATATAAATGTATCCTGATAATTAAGTTAGGTTTTGTTTCTCAAGTGTGCATAGTACAACCTTTCCATAAAATTGATCACTAACTTTTTTTCAATTCATCTTAGTTTATACAAACGAGAGATCTTATAGTTGATATAAAAGAGAGCTAGAAGAGGATAAAACAGAACAAGCTTAATAAAATCCTCGTTTTGCATGCATACCAACTGCTATATATGGTGGAATTTAGGCCGGTACTATATAAAACCCTACCTGTCATCACCTTACTGCATGGACATAGGGTTTTTTTTCAGTAAATCATTAGTATTTTGGGCCTTCAATTTCCAGGGAACTAACCGCTGTTAGAGCGCAGCCATTCGGTTATCATGGAGATGTGAACTAAAGCGTGACGTACAATCAGGCAAAAGAAAAGACTCCATCGGCTGCTTCAACAGGCATGTGACTCACGAATTAATATGCACATATCGGGTTCGCCCAGTAAATAATTGACAGGCCGTAAGTATAGGATCTGATGTATAGATGCTTTTGACTCAATGAAGACATTCAAGATATTGGATAATGCTTTTACAAATAATTAGTGGAAGACATAATTACTTACGCCCTGACAGATTTGTGTATATTTTTATGCAGGCACACCCGAACACCTGCCTCAAAACTCTATCATTAAAAGTATCTTCTTGTCATAATGCTCTATATGAAATACTTGCTTCTGCACTGCCGTTTATATTTGTATATATACCTTATACCTTGTACATTATAGGCCTATAATGGTTTACAGCACTTTTCCAAATGTACGGGGCAAACACTTCTCAGTTCCGTGAAACAAGACTGGGTTGTACTATTTATTAAATTAAAAATAAAGATAATAACGTGAAAACAGAGTTTTGCGGATACTATGTTTTCAGCCCACGACCGCCGCCGCCGGATCTACCGCCGCCGCATATAGGTTTCTGGAGAACTCCTCCGTTACCACTGGACGGAATTTTATGAAACTCGGAATTATGATCGGGTCACATGTGAACCGCTGCGTCCTCATTTTGGGTTGACCTCTGGCCTTTCCTCTTTGCACAGCGTCCATCTGTGCGTCTGTTCTCACACATTTACCCACATATCTTTGGACTCGTTTGACCGACCGGGCTTCACCAGTTTATCTCTTGGATAGCTTTACATCATACAAAAATGGTGGCGCGACCTGCAACCATTTTTGCACAGGGTCCATCTGTTCGTCTACCCTGGGTTAAAATCACTCATCTCTGCAGTGGCTGCATGGACTTATCCATCTGAAATTTTACATGCATATACATCCTGAATAGCTTTCGTGATTTTATGACAGGTGGCACCACCTACATTCACTTTCTTATATCTAAAGGACTTGTTTGACGTATTTGCCTGAAATTTTGCATGTGTATAGAACTCACATAGCCCTTTATCATACGCAAAACTGGTGGCGCCACCTGCAACCATTTTTGCCCACCACCCTCTTGTTTGTGTGCCATGGGATAAAATAACTCATATCTCGGCAGTGGTTTGACGTATCTTCCTAAAATTTTGTATAAGGTATGTATACATCTTGGATAGCTTTCTCGATTTGTGGCAGGTGGCGCCACCTACGTTCATGGTTACGATGCAGACATCCATACTGATATTTCAGGAATGGTTTGACGTATAGGCCTGAATTTTGCATGAGTATAGATCTAACATAGCTCTACAACTAAACACATTTGGTGGGCCAACTAACAACCATTTTTGCATGGTGTCCCTCTGTTCATCTGCCTAGGGTAAAAATCACTCATATCTTGGCAGTGGTTTGACTTATCCACCTAAAATTCTGCAAAGGTATACATCTTGTATAGCTTTTTTTTCTTTAAAAAAGGTGGCGCCACCTACAATGATGTTTACGTGGCACATACCCATGCTAATATGCAACACATCTCACTCTATTTCCTCCTGCCACTCAATCCACGCCTCGCTTCACCCGTCCCACTCTGATTTCGGCGGATACACGTAGTCGCCGTTTTCTAATTAATATACGTTCACGGTATGCAGGGTATCCAGAAATCCCAAAAATACAAAAATAATACTTCAATAGCTGGCTTTAACGATAACATGCACTAACCATGCTGAATGTATTTTTGTTCGCACAGATAAAGGTATATATGCGCTCTTTGTAGTCTTTCTAACGTATACTTCATCAGTTAAGAAATTTTCCTGTACACAAACGAGGGCTATCTTTTTTCATAAAGGTTCGCCCTTTTGATTTATTCGTGTGGATCTCTGTGTTTCTGACTTTCTGCTCTATCTTTTGATTTATTCGTGTGGTTCATTGTCTCTGACCTTCTGCTCTATCTTTAATGTATTCGTGTGGATGACTGTGTCTCTGACTTTCTGCTCTATCTTTTGTGTATTCGTGTGGATGACTGTGTCTCTGACTTTCTGCTCTATCTTTAATGTATTCGTGTGGATGACTGTGTCTCTGACTTTCTGCTCTATCTTTTGTGTATTCGTGTGGATGACTGTGTCTCTGACTTTATCCTCTATCTTAAATGTATTCGTGTGGATGACTGTGTCTCTGACTTTCTGCTCTATCTTTTGTGTATTCGTGTGGATGACTGTGTCTCTGACCTTCTGCTCTATCTTAAATGTATTCGTGTGGATGACTGTGTCTCTGACTTTCTGCTCTATCTTTAATGTATTCGTGTGGATGACTGTGTCTCTGACTTTCTGCTCTATCTTTTGTGTATTCGTGTGGATGACTGTGTCTCTGACCTTCTGCTCTATCTTTAATGTATTCGTGTGGATGACTGTGTCTCTGACTTTCTGCTCTATCTTTTGTGTATTCGTGTGGATGGCTGTGTCTCTGACTTTCTGCTCTATCTTTAATGTATTCGTGTGGATGACTGTGTCTCTGACTTTCTGCTCTATGTTTTGTGTATTCGTGTGGATGACTGTGTCTCTGACCTTCTGCTCTATCTTTAATGTATTCGTGTGGATCACTGTGTCTCTGACTTTCTGCTCTATCTTTTGTGTATTCGTGTGGATGACTGTGTCTCTGACCTTCTGCTCTATCTTTAATGTATTCGTGTGGATCACTGTGTCTCTGACTTTCTGCTCTATCTTTTGTGTATTCGTGTGGATGACTGTGTCTCTGACCTTCTGCTCTATCTTTAATGTATTCGTGTGGATCACTGTGTCTCTGACCTTCTGCTCTATCTTTAATGTATTCGTGTGGATGACTGTGTCTCTGACTTTCTGCTCTATCTATAATGTATTCGTGTGTATGACCGTGTCTCTGACCTTCTGCTCTATCTTTAATGTATTCGTGTGGATGACTGTGTCTCTGACTTTCTGCTCTATCTTTAATGTATTCCTGTGGATCACTGTGTCTCTGACCTTCTGCTCTATCTTTAATGAATTTGTGTGGTTCACTGTGTCTCTGACTTTCTGCTCTATCTTTAATGTATTCGTGTGGATCACTGTGTCTCTGACTTTCTGCTCTATCTTTAATGTATTCGTGTGGATCACTGTGTCTCTGACTTTCTTCTCTATCTTTAATGTATTCTCGTGGACGACTGTGTCTCTGACTTTCTGCTCTATCTTTATTTTATTCGTGTGGATCACTGTGTCTCTGACTTTCTGCTCTATCTTTAATGTATTCGTGTGGATCACTGTGTCTCTGACTTTCTGCTCTATCTTTAATGTATTCGTGTGGATCACTGTCTCTGACTTTCTGCTCTATCTTTAATGTATTCGTGTGGATGACTGTGTCTCTGACTTTCTGCTCTATCTTTAATGTATTCGTGTGGTACACTGTGTCTCTGACTTTCTGCTCTATCTTTAATGTATTCGTGCGGATCACTGTGTCTCTGACTTTCTGCTCTATCTTTAATGTATTCGTGTGGATCACTGTGTCTCTGCCTTTCTGCTCTATCTTTAATGTATTCGTGTGGATCACTGTGTCTCTGACCTTCTGCTCTATCTTTAATGTATTCGTGTGGATCACTGTGTCTCTGACTTTCTGCTCTATCTTTAATGTATTCGTGTGGATGACTGTGTCTATGACTTTCTGCTCTATCTTTTATGTATTCGTGTGGATCACTGTGTCTCTGACTTTCTGCTCTATCTTTAATGTATTCGTGTGGATGACTGTGTATCTGACTTTCTGCTCTATCTTTAATGTATTCGTGTGGATGACTGTGTCTCTGACCTTCTGCTCTATCTTTAATGTATTCGTGTGGATCACTGTGTCTCTGACTTTCTGCTCTATCTTTAATGTATTCGTGTGGATCACTGTGTCTCTGACTTTCTGCTCTATCTTTAATGTATTCGTGTGGATCACTGTGTCTCTGACTTTCTGCTCTATCTTTAATGTATTCGTGTGGATCACTGTGTCTCTGACCTTCTGCTCTATCTTTAATGTATTCGTGTGGATGACTGTGTCTCTGACTTTCTGCTCTATCTTTAATGTATTCGTGTGGATGACTGTGTCTCTGACTTTCTGCTCTATCTTTAATGTATTCGTGTGGATGACTGTGTCTCTGACTTTCTGCTCTATCTTTAATGTATTCGTGTGGATGACTGTGTCTCTGACCTTCTGCTCTATCTTTAATGTATTCGTGTGGATCACTGTGTCTCTGACTTTCTGCTCTATCTTTAATGTATTCGTGTGGATCACTGTGTCTCTGACTTTCTGCTCTATCTTTAATGTATTCGTGTTGATCACTGTGTCTCTGACTTTCTGCTCTATCTTTAATGTATTCGTGTGGATCACTGTGTCTCTGACCTTCTGCTCTGTCTTTAATGTATTCGTGTGGATCACTGTGTCTCTGACTTTCTGCTCTGTCTTTAATGTATTCGTGTGGATGACCGTGTCTTTGACTTTCTGCTCTATCTTTAATGTATTCGTGTGGATGACCGTGTCTCTGACCTTCTGCTCTATCTTTAATGTATTCGTGTGGATGACTGTGTCTCTGACTTTCTGCTCTATCTTTAATGTATTCGTGTGGATGACTGTGTCTCTGACTTTCTGCTCTATCTTTAATGTATTCGTGTGGATGACTGTGTCTCTGACCTTCTGCTCTATCTTTAATGTATTCGTGTGGATGACTGTGTCTCTGACTTTCTGCTCTATCTTTAATGTATTCGTGTGGATCACTGTGTCTCTGACTTTCTGCTCTATCTTTAATGTATTCGTGTGGATGACTGTGTCTTTGACTTTCTGCTCTATCTTTAATGTATTCGTGTGGATGACTGTGTCTCTGACTTTCTGCTCTATCTTTAATGTATTCGTGTGGATGACTGTGTCTCTGACTTTCTGCTCTATCTTTAATGTATTCGTGTGGATGACTATGTCTCTGACCTTATGCTCTATCTTTAATGTATTCGTGTAGATGGCTGTGTCTCTGACTTTCTGCTCTGTCTTTAATGTATTAGTGTGGATGGCTGTGTCTCTGACTTTCTGCTCTATCTTTAATGTATTCCTGTGGATCACTGTGTCTCTGACCTTCTGCTCTATCTTTATTGTATTCGTGTGGATGACTGTGTCTCTGACTTTCTGCTCTATCTTTAATGTATTCGTGTGGATGACTGTGTCTCTGACTTTCTGCTCTATCTTTAATGTATTCCTGTGGATCACTGTGTCTCTGACCTTCTGCTCTATCTTTAATGTATTCGTGTTGATCACTGTGTCTCTGACTTTCTGCTCTATCTTTAATGTATTCCTGTGGATCACTGTGTCTCTGACCTTCTGCTCTATCTTTAATGTATTCCTGTGGATCACCGTGTCTCTGACCTTCTGCTCTATCTTTAATGTATTCGTGTGGATGACTGTGTCTCTGACTTTCTGCTCTATCTTTAATGTATTCCTGTGGATCACTGTGTCTCTGACCTTCTGCTCTATCTTTAATGTATTCGTGTGGATGACTGTGTCTCTGACTTTCTGCTCTATCTTTCATATATTCGTGTGGATCACTGTGTCTCTGACCTTCTGCTCTATCTTTAATGTATTCGTGTGGATCACTGTGTCTCTGACTTTCTGCTCTATCTTTAATGTATTCGTGTGGATCACTGTGTCCCTGACTTTCTGCTCTATCTTTAATGTATTCGTGTGGATCACTGTGTCTCTGACTTTCTGCTCTATCTTTAATGTATTCGTGTGGATGACTGTGTCTATGACTTTCTGCTCTATCTTTTATGTATTCGTGTGGATCACTGTGTCTCTGACTTTCTGCTCTATCTTTAATGTATTCGTGTGGATCACTGTGTCTCTGACCTTCTGCTCTATCTTTTGTGTATTCGTGTGGATGACTGTGTCTCTGACCTTCTGCTCTATCTTTAATGTATTCGTGTGGATCACTGTGTCTCTGACCTTCTGCTCTATCTTTAATGTATTCGTGTGGATGACTGTGTCTCTGACTTTCTGCTCTATCTATAATGTATTCGTGTGTATGACCGTGTCTCTGACCTTCTGCTCTATCTTTAATGTATTCGTGTGGATGACTGTGTCTCTGACTTTCTGCTCTATCTTTAATGTATTCCTGTGGATCACTGTGTCTCTGACCTTCTGCACTATCTTTAATGTATTCGTGTGGATGACTGTGTCTCTGACTTTCTGCTCTATCTTTCATGTATTCGTGTGGATCACTGTGTCTCTGACCTTCTGCTATATCTTTAATGTATTCGTGTAGATCACTGTGTCTCTGACTTTCTGCTCTATCTTTAATGTATTCGTGTGGATCACTGTCTCTGACCTTCTGCTCTATCTTTAATGCATTCTATCTTTAATGCATTCGTGTGGATCACTGTGTCTCTGACTTTCTGCTCTATCTTTAATGTATTCGTGTGGATCACTGTGTCTCTGACTTTCTGCTCTATCTTTAATGTATTCGTGTGGATCACTGTGTCTCTGACCTTCTGCTCTATCTTTAATGTATTCGTGTGGATGACTGTGTCTCTGACTTTCTGCTCTATCTTTAATGTATTCGTGTGGATGACTGTGTCTCTGACTTTCTGCTCTATCTTTAATGTATTCGTGTGGATGACTGTGTCTCTGACTTTCTGCTCTATCTTTAATGTATTCGTGTGGATGACTGTGTCTCTGACCTTCTGCTCTATCTTTAATGTATTCGTGTGGATCACTGTGTCTCTGACTTTCTGCTCTATCTTTAATGTATTCGTGTGGATCACTGTGTCTCTGACTTTCTGCTCTATCTTTAATGTATTCGTGTTGATCACTGTGTCTCTGACTTTCTGCTCTATCTTTAATGTATTCGTGTGGATCACTGTGTCTCTGACCTTCTGCTCTGTCTTTAATGTATTCGTGTGGATCACTGTGTCTCTGACTTTCTGCTCTGTCTTTAATGTATTCGTGTGGATGACCGTGTCTTTGACTTTCTGCTCTATCTTTAATGTATTCGTGTGGATGACCGTGTCTCTGACCTTCTGCTCTATCTTTAATGTATTCGTGTGGATGACTGTGTCTCTGACTTTCTGCTCTATCTTTAATGTATTCGTGTGGATGACTGTGTCTCTGACTTTCTGCTCTATCTTTAATGTATTCGTGTGGATGACTGTGTCTCTGACCTTCTGCTCTATCTTTAATGTATTCGTGTGGATGACTGTGTCTCTGACTTTCTGCTCTATCTTTAATGTATTCGTGTGGATCACTGTGTCTCTGACTTTCTGCTCTATCTTTAATGTATTCGTGTGGATGACTGTGTCTTTGACTTTCTGCTCTATCTTTAATGTATTCGTGTGGATGACTGTGTCTCTGACTTTCTGCTCTATCTTTAATGTATTCGTGTGGATGACTGTGTCTCTGACTTTCTGCTCTATCTTTAATGTATTCGTGTGGATGACTATGTCTCTGACCTTATGCTCTATCTTTAATGTATTCGTGTAGATGGCTGTGTCTCTGACTTTCTGCTCTGTCTTTAATGTATTAGTGTGGATGGCTGTGTCTCTGACTTTCTGCTCTATCTTTAATGTATTCCTGTGGATCACTGTGTCTCTGACCTTCTGCTCTATCTTTATTGTATTCGTGTGGATGACCGTGTCTCTGACCTTCTGCTCTATCTTTAATGTATTCGTGTTGATCACTGTGTCTCTGACTTTCTGCTCTATCTTTAATGTATTCCTGTGGATCACTGTGTCTCTGACCTTCTGCTCTATCTTTAATGTATTCCTGTGGATCACCGTGTCTCTGACCTTCTGCTCTATCTTTAATGTATTCGTGTGGATGACTGTGTCTCTGACTTTCTGCTCTATCTTTAATGTATTCCTGTGGATCACTGTGTCTCTGACCTTCTGCTCTATCTTTAATGTATTCGTGTGGATGACTGTGTCTCTGACTTTCTGCTCTATCTTTCATATATTCGTGTGGATCACTGTGTCTCTGACCTTCTGCTCTATCTTTAATGTATTCGTGTGGATCACTGTGTCTCTGACTTTCTGCTCTATCTTTAATGTATTCGTGTGGATCACTGTGTCCCTGACTTTCTGCTCTATCTTTAATGTATTCGTGTGGATCACTGTGTCTCTGACTTTCTGCTCTATCTTTAATGTATTCGTGTGGATGACTGTGTCTATGACTTTCTGCTCTATCTTTTATGTATTCGTGTGGATCACTGTGTCTCTGACTTTCTGCTCTATCTTTAATGTATTCGTGTGGATCACTGTGTCTCTGACCTTCTGCTCTATCTTTTGTGTATTCGTGTGGATGACTGTGTCTCTGACCTTCTGCTCTATCTTTAATGTATTCGTGTGGATCACTGTGTCTCTGACCTTCTGCTCTATCTTTAATGTATTCGTGTGGATGACTGTGTCTCTGACTTTCTGCTCTATCTATAATGTATTCGTGTGTATGACCGTGTCTCTGACCTTCTGCTTTATCTTTAATGTATTCGTGTGGATGACTGTGTCTCTGACTTTCTGCTCTATCTTTAATGTATTCCTGTGGATCACTGTGTCTCTGACCTTCTGCACCATCTTTAATGTATTCGTGTGGATGACTGTGTCTCTGACTTTCTGCTCTATCTTTCATGTATTCGTGTGGATCACTGTGTCTCTGACCTTCTGCTATATCTTTAATGTATTCGTGTAGATCACTGTGTCTCTGACTTTCTGCTCTATCTTTAATGTATTCGTGTGGATCACTGTCTCTGACCTTCTGCTCTATCTTTAATGCATTCTATCTTTAATGCATTCGTGTGGATCACTGTGTCTCTGACTTTCTGCTCTATCTTTAATGTATTCGTGTGGATCACTGTCTCTGACTTTCTGCTCTATCTTTAATGTATTCGTGTGGATGACTGTGTCTCTGACTTTCTGCTCTATCTTTAATGTATTCGTGTGGTACACTGTGTCTCTGACTTTCTGCTCTATCTTTAATGTATTCGTGTGGATCACTGTGTCTCTGACTTTCTGCTCTATCTTTAATGTATTCGTGTGGATCACTGTGTCTCTGACTTTCTGCTCTATCTTTAATGTATTCGTGTGGATCACTGTGTCTCTGACCTTCTGCTCTATCTTTAATGTATTCGTGTGGATCACTGTGTCTCTGACTTTCTGCTCTATCTTTAATGTATTCGTGTGGATGACTGTGTCTATGACTTTCTTCTCTATCTTTTATGTATTCGTGTGGATCACTGTGTCTCTGACTTTCTGCTCTATCTTTAATGTATTCGTGTGGATGACTGTGTATCTGACTTTCTGCTCTATCTTTAATGTATTCGTGTGGATGACTGTGTCTCTGACCTTCTGCTCTATCTTTAATGTATTCGTGTGGATCACTGTGTCTCTGACTTTCTGCTCTATCTTTAATGTATTCGTGTGGATCACTATGTCTCTGACTTTCTGCTCTATCTTTAATGTATTCGTGTGGATCACTGTGTCTCTGACTTTCTGCTCTATCTTTAATGTATTCGTGTGGATCACTGTGTCTCTGACCTTCTGCTCTATCTTTAATGTATTCGTGTGGATGACTGTGTCTCTGACTTTCTGCTCTATCTTTAATGTATTCGTGTGGATCACTGTGTCTCTGACCTTCTGCTCTGTCTTTAATGTATTCGTGTGGATCACTGTGTCTCTGACTTTCTGATCTGTCTTTAATGTATTCGTGTGGATGACCGTGTCTTTGACTTTCTGCTCTATCTTTAATGTATTCGTGTGGATGACTGTGTCTCTGACTTTCTGCTCTATCTTCTGATTTATTCGTGTGGATCACTATGTCTCTGACTTTCTGCTCTATCTTTAATGTATTCGTGTGGATCACTGTGTCTCTGACTTTCTGCTCTATCTTTAATGTATTCGTGTGGATCACTGTGTCTCTGACCTTCTGCTCTATCTTTAATGTATTCGTGTGGATGACTGTGTCTCTGACTTTCTGCTCTATCTTTAATGTATTCGTGTGGATCACTGTGTCTCTGACTTTCTGCTCTATCTTTAATGTATTCGTGTGGATCACTGTGTCTCTGACCTTCTGCTCTATCTTTAATGTATTCGTGTGGATGACTGTGTCTCTGACTTTCTGCTCTATCTTTAATGTATTCGTGTGGATCACTGTGTCTCTGACTTTCTGCTCTATCTTTAATGTATTCGTGTGGATCACTGTGTCTCTGACCTTCTGCTCTATCTTTAATGTATTCGTGTGGATGACCGTGTCTTTGACTTTCTGCTCTATCTTTAATGTATTCGTGTGGATCACTGTGTCTCTGACCTTCTGCTCTGTCTTTAATGTATTCGTGTGGATGACTGTGTCTCTGACTTTCTGCTCTATCTTCTGATTTATTCGTGTGGATCACTATGTCTCTGACTTTCTGCTCTATCTTTAATGTATTCGTGTGGATCACTGTGTCTCTGACTTTCTGCTCTATCTTTAATGTATTCGTGTGGATGACCGTGTCTTTGACTTTCTGCTCTATCTTTAATGTATTCGTGTGGATGACTGTGTCTCTGACTTTCTGATCTGTCTTTAATGTATTCGTGTGGATGACCGTGTCTTTGACTTTCTGCTCTATCTTTAATGTATTCGTGTGGATGACTGTGTCTCTGACTTTCTGCTCTATCTTCTGATTTATTCGTGTGGATCACTATGTCTCTGACTTTCTGCTCTATCTTTAAGGTATTCGTGTGGATCACTGTGTCTCTGACTTTCTGCTCTATCTTTAATGTATTCGTGTGGATCACTGTGTCTCTGACCTTCTGCTCTGTCTTTAATGTATTCGTGTGGATGACTGTGTCTCTGACTTTCTGCTCTATCTTTAATGTATTCGTGTGTATGACCGTGTCTCTGACTTTCTGCTCTATCTTTAATGTATTCGTGTGTATGACCGTGTCTCTGACTTTCTGCTCTATCTTTAATGTATTCGTGTGGATCACTGTGTCTCTGACCTTCTGCTCTATCTTTAATGTATTCGTGTGGATGACTGTGTCTCTGACTTTCTGCTCTGTCTTTAATGTATTCATGTGGATGACTGTGTCTCTGACTTTCTGCTCTATCTTTAATGTATTCGTGTGGATCACTGTGTCTCTGACCTTCTGCTCTGTCTTTAATGTATTCGTGTGGATGACTGTGTCTCTGACCTTCTGCTCTATCTTTAATGTATTCGTGTGGATGACTGTGTCTCTGACCTTCTGCTCTATCTTTAATGTATTCGTGTGGATCACTGTGTCTCTGACCTTCTGCTCTATCTTTAATGTATTCGTGTGGATCACTGTGTCTCTGACTTTCTGCTCTATCTTTAATGTATTCGTGTGGATCACTGTGTCTCTGACTTTCTGATCTATCTTTAATGTATTCGTGTGGATCACTGTGTCTCTGACTTTCTGCTCTATCTTTAATGTATTCGTGTGGATCACTGTGTCTTTGACTTTCTGCTCTATCTTTAATGTATTCGTGTGGATCACTGTGTCTCTGACTTTCTGCTCTATCTTTAATGTATTCGTGTGGATCACTGTGTCTCTGACCTTCTGCTCTATCTTTAATGTATTCGTGTGGATCACTGTGTCTCTGACTTTCTGCTCTATCTTTAATGTATTCGTGTGGATCACTGTGTCTCTGACCTTCTGCTCTATCTTTAATGTATTCGTGTGGATGACTGTGTCTCTGACTTTCTGCTCTATCTTTAATGTATTCGTGTGGATCACTGTGTCTCTGACCTTCTGCTCTATCTTTAATGTATTCGTGTGGATCACTGTGTCTCTGACTTTCTGCTCTATCTTTAATGTATTCGTGTGGATCACTGTGTCTCTGACCTTCTGCTCTGTCTTTAATGTATTCGTGTGGATCACTGTGTCTCTGACTTTCTGCTCTGTCTTTAATGTATTCATGTGGATGACTGTGTCTCTGACTTTCTGCTCTATCTTTAATGTATTCGTGTGGATCACTGTGTCTCTGACCTTCTGCTCTATCTTTAATGTATTCGTGTGGATCACTGTGTCTCTGACTTTCTGCTCTATCTTTAATGTATTCGTGTGGATCACTGTGTCTCTGACCTTCTGCTCTATCTTTAATGTATTCGTGTGGATGACTGTGTCTCTGACTTTCTGCTCTATCTTTAATGTATTCGTGTGGATCACTGTGTCTCTGACCTTCTGCTCTATCTTTAATGTATTCGTGTGGATCACTGTGTCTCTGACTTTCTGCTCTATCTTTAATGTATTCGTGTGGATCACTGTGTCTCTGACCTTCTGCTCTGTCTTTAATGTATTCGTGTGGATCACTGTGTCTCTGACTTTCTGCTCTGTCTTTAATGTATTCATGTGGATGACTGTGTCTCTGACTTTCTGCTCTATCTTTAATGTATTCGTGTGGATCACTGTGTCTCTGACCTTCTGCTCTGTCTTTAATGTATTCGTGTGGATCACTGTGTCTCTGACTTTCTGCTCTGTCTTTAATGTATTCATGTGGATGACTGTGTCTCTGACTTTCTGCTCTATCTTTAATGTATTCGTGTGGATCACTGTGTCTCTGACTTTCTGCTCTATCTTTAATGTATTCGTGTGTATGACCGTGTCTCTGACCTTCTGCTCTATCTTTAATGTATTCGTGTGGATCACTGTGTCTCTGACCTTCTGCTCTATCTTTAATGTATTCGTGTGTATGACCGTGTCTCTGACTTTCTGCTCTATCTTTAATGTATTCGTGTGGATCACTGTGTCTCTGACTTTCTGCTCTATCTTTAATGTATTCGTGTGTATGACCGTGTCTCTGACCTTCTGCTCTATCTTTAATGTATTCGTGTGGATCACTGTGTCTCTGACTTTCTGCTCTATCTTTAATGTATTCGTGTGGATCACTGTGTCTCTGACTTTCTGCTCTATCTTTAATGTATTCGTGTGGATCACTATGTCTCTTACTTTCTGCTCTATCTTTAATGTATTCGTGTGGATCACTGTGTCTCTGACTTTCTGCTCTATCTTTAATGTATTCGTGTGGATCACTGTGTCTCTGACTTTCTGCTCTATCTTTAATGTATTCGTGTGGATCACTGTGTCTCTGACTTTCTGCTCTATCTTTAATGTATTCGTGTGGATCACTATGTCTCTGACTTTCTGCTCTATCTTTAATGTATTCGTGTGGATCACTGTGTCTTTGACTTTCTGCTCTATCTTTAATGTATTCGTGTGGATCACTGTGTCTCTGACCTTCTGCTCTATCTTTAATGTATTCGTGTGGATCACTATGTCTCTGACTTTCTGCTCTATCTTTAATGTATTCGTGTGGATGACTGTGTCTCTGACTTTCTGCTCTGTCTTTAATGTATTCGTGTGGATCACTGTGTCTCTGACCTTCTGCTCTGTCTTTAATGTATTCGTGTGGATCACTGTGTCTCTGACTTTCTGCTCTATCTTTAATGTATTAGTGTGGATGACTGTGTCTCTGACCTTCTGCTCTATCTTTAATGTATTCCTGTGGATCACTGTGTCTCTGACTTTCTGCTCTATCTTCTGATTTATTCGTGTGGATCACTATGTCTCTGACTTTCTGCTCTATCTTTAATGTATTCGTGTGGATCACTGTGTCTCTGACTTTCTGCTCTATCTTTAATGTATTCGTGTGGATCACTGTGTCTCTGACTTTCTGCTCTATCTTTAATGTATTCGTGTGTATGACCGTGTCTCTGACCTTCTGCTCTATCTTTAATGTATTCGTGTGGATCACTGTGTCTCTGACTTTCTGCTCTATCTTTAATGTATTCGTGTGGATCACTGTGTCTCTGACTTTCTGCTCTATCTTTAATGTATTCGTGTGGATCACTATGTCTCTTACTTTCTGCTCTATCTTTAATGTATTCGTGTGGATCACTGTGTCTCTGACTTTCTGCTCTATCTTTAATGTATTCGTGTGGATCACTGTGTCTCTGACTTTCTGCTCTATCTTTAATGTATTCGTGTGGATCACTGTGTCTCTGACTTTCTGCTCTATCTTTAATGTATTCGTGTGGATCACTATGTCTCTGACTTTCTGCTCTATCTTTAATGTATTCGTGTGGATCACTGTGTCTTTGACTTTCTGCTCTATCTTTAATGTATTCGTGTGGATCACTGTGTCTCTGACCTTCTGCTCTATCTTTAATGTATTCGTGTGGATCACTATGTCTCTGACTTTCTGCTCTATCTTTAATGTATTCGTGTGGATGACTGTGTCTCTGACTTTCTGCTCTGTCTTTAATGTATTCGTGTGGATCACTGTGTCTCTGACCTTCTGCTCTGTCTTTAATGTATTCGTGTGGATCACTGTGTCTCTGACTTTCTGCTCTATCTTTAATGTATTAGTGTGGATGACTGTGTCTCTGACCTTCTGCTCTATCTTTAATGTATTCCTGTGGATCACTGTGTCTCTGACTTTCTGCTCTATCTTCTGATTTATTCGTGTGGATCACTATGTCTCTGACTTTCTACTCTGTCTTTAATGTATTCGTGTGGATCACTGTGTCTTTGACTTTCTGCTCTATCTTTAATGTATTCGTGTGGATGACTGTGTCTCTGACTTTCTGCTCTGTCTTTAATGTATTCGTGTGGATCACTGTGTCTCTGACCTTCTGCTCTGTCTTTAATGTATTCGTGTGGATCACTGTGTCTCTGACTTTCTGCTCTGTCTTTAATGTATTCGTGTGGATGACTGTGTCTCTGACCTTCTGCTCTATCTTTAATGTATTCCTGTGGATCACTGTGTCTCTGACTTTCTGCTCTATCTTCTGATTTATTCGTGTGGATCACTATGTCTCTGACTTTCTGCTCTATCTTTAATGTATTCGTGTGGATCACTGTGTCTCTGACTTTCTGCTCTATCTTTAATGTATTCGTGTGGATCACTGTGTCTCTGACCTTCTGCTCTATCTTTAATGTATTCGTGTGGATCACTGTCTCTGACCTTCTGCTCTATCTTTAATGTATTCGTGTGGATGACTGTGTCTCTGACTTTCTGCTCTATCTTTAATGTATTCGTGTGGATCACTGTGTCTCTGACCTTCTGCTCTATCTTTAATGTATTCGTGTGGATCACTGTGTCTCTGACTTTCTGCTCTATCTTTAATGTATTCGTGTGGATCACTGTGTCTCTGACCTTCTGCTCTATCTTTAATGTATTCGTGTGGATCACTGTGTCTCTGACCTTCTGCTCTATCTTTAATGTATTCGTGTGGATCACTGTGTCTCTGACCTTCTGCTCTATCTTTAATGTATTCGTGTGGATCACTGTGTCTCTGACCTTCTGCTCTATCTTTAATGTATTCGTGTGGATCACTGTGTCTCTGACCTTCTGCTCTTTCTTTAATGTATTCGTGTGGATCACTGTGTCTCTGACTTTCTGCTCTATCTTTAATGTATTCGTGTGGATGACTGTGTCTCTGACTTTCTGCTCTATCTTTAATGTATTCGTGTGGATCACTGTGTCTCTGACTTTCTGCTCTATCTTTAATGTATTCGTGTGGATCACTGTGTCTCTGACCTTCTGCTCTATCTTTAATGTATTCGTGTGGATGACTGTGTCTCTGACTTTCTGCTCTATCTTTAATGTATTCGTGTGGATCACTGTGTCTCTGACCTTCTGCTCTGTCTTTAATGTATTCGTGTGGATCACTGTGTCTCTGACCTTCTGCTCTATCTTTAATGTATTCGTGTGGATGACTGTGTCTCTGACTTTCTGCTCTATCTTTAATGTATTCGTGTGGATGACTGTGTCTCTGACTTTCTGCTCTATCTTTAATGTATTCGTGTGGATCACTGTGTCTCTGACTTTCTGCTCTATCTTTAATGTATTCGTGTGGATCACTGTGTCTCTGACCTTCTGCTCTATCTTTAATGTATTCGTGTGGATGACTGTGTCTCTGACTTTCTGCTCTATCTTTAATGTATTCGTGTGGATCACTGTGTCTCTGACTTTCTGCTCTATCTTTAATGTATTCGTGTGGATCACTGTGTCTCTGACTTTCTGCTCTATCTTTAATGTATTCGTGTGGATCACTGTGTCTCTGACTTTCTGCTCTATCTTCTGATTTATTCGTGTGGATCACTATGTCTCTGACTTTCTGCTCTATCTTTAATGTATTCGTGTGGATCACTGTGTCTCTGACTTTCTGCTCTATCTTTAATGTATTCGTGTGGATGACTGTGTCTCTGACTTTCTGCTCTATCTTTAATGTATTCGTGTGGATCACTGTGTCTCTGACTTTCTGCTCTATCTTTAATGTATTCGTGTGGATCACTGTGTCTCTGACCTTCTGCTCTATCTTTAATGTATTCGTGTGGATGACTGTGTCTCTGACTTTCTGCTCTATCTTTAATGTATTCGTGTGGATCACTGTGTCTCTGACTTTCTGCTCTATCTTTAATGTATTCCTGTGGATCACTGTGTCTCTGACTTTCTGCTCTATCTTCTGATTTATTCGTGTGGATCACTATGTCTCTGACTTTCTGCTCTATCTTTAATGTATTCGTGTGGATCACTGTGTCTCTGACTTTCTGATCTGTCTTTAATGTATTCGTGTGGATCACTGTGTCTCTGACTTTCTGCTCTATCTTTAATGTATTCCTGTGGATCACTGTGTCTCTGACTTTCTGCTCTATCTTTAATGTATTCGTGTGGATCACTGTCTCTGACCTTCTGCTCTATCTTTAATGTATTCGTGTGGATCACTATGTCTCTGACCTTCTGCTCTATCTTTAATGTATTCGTGTGGATGACTGTGTCTCTGACCTTCTGCTCTATCTTTAATGTATTCGTGTGGATGACTGTGTCTCTGACTTTCTGCTCTATCTTTAATGTATTCGTGTGGATCACTGTGTCTCTGACCTTCTGCTCTGTCTTTAATGTATTCGTGTGGTTCACTATGTCTCTGACTTTCTGATCTGTCTTTAATGTATTCGTGTGGATGACTGTGTCTCTGACTTTCTGCTCTATCTTTAATGTATTCGTGTGGATGACTGTGTCTCTGACTTTCTGCTCTATCTTTAATGTATTCGTGTGGATGACTGTGTCTCTGACTTTCTGATCTGTCTTTAATGTATTCGTGTGGATGACTGTGTCTCTGACTTTCTGCTCTATCTTTAATGTATTCGTGTTGATCACTGTGTCTCTGACTTTCTGATCTGTCTTTAATGTATTCGTGTGGATCACTATGTCTCTGACTTTCTGCTCTATCTTTAATGTATTCGTGTGGATCACTGTGTTTCTGACTTTCTGCTCTATCTTTAATGTATTCGTGTGGATCACTGTGTCTCTGACTTTCTGCTCTGTCTTTAATGTATTCGTGTGGATGACTGTGTCTCTGACTTTCTGCTCTATCTTTAATGTATTCGTGTTGATCACTGTGTCTCTGACTTTCTGATCTGTCTTTAATGTATTCGTGTGGATCACTATGTCTCTGACTTTCTGCTCTATCTTTAATGTATTCGTGTGGATCACTGTGTTTCTGACTTTCTGCTCTATCTTTAATGTATTAGTGTGGATCACTGTGTCTCTGACTTTCTGATCTGTCTTTAATGTATTCGTGTGGATGACTGTGTCTCTGACTTTCTGCTCTATCTTTAATGTATTCGTGTGGATGACTGTGTCTCTGACTTTCTGATCTGTCTTTAATGTATTCGTGTGGATGACTGTGTCTCTGACTTTCTGCTCTATCTTTAATGTATTCGTGTTGATCACTGTGTCTCTGACTTTCTGATCTGTCTTTAATGTATTCGTGTGGATCACTATGTCTCTGACTTTCTGCTCTATCTTTAATGTATTCGTGTGGATCACTGTGTTTCTGACTTTCTGCTCTATCTTTAATGTATTAGTGTGGATCACTGTGTCTCTGACTTTCTGATCTGTCTTTAATGTATTCGTGTGGATGACTGTGTCTCTGACTTTCTGCTCTATCTTTAATGTATTCGTGTTGATCACTGTGTCTCTGACTTTCTGATCTGTCTTTAATGTATTCGTGTGGATCACTATGTCTCTGACTTTCTGCTCTATCTTTAATGTATTCGTGTGGATCACTGTGTTTCTGACTTTCTGCTCTATCTTTAATGTATTCGTGTGGATCACTGTGTCTCTGACTTTCTGATCTGTCTTTAATGTATTCGTGTGGATCACTATGTCTCTGACTTTCTGCTCTATCTTTAATGTATTCGTGTGGATCACTGTGTCTCTGACTTTCTGATCTGTCTTTAATGTATTCGTGTGGATCACTATGTCTCTGACTTTCTGCTCTATCTTTAATGTATTCGTGTGGATCACTGTGTCTCTGACTTTCTACTCTATCTTTAATGTATTCGTGTGGATCACTATGTCTCTGACTTTCTGCTCTATCTTTAATGTATTCGTGTGGATCACTGTGTCTCTGACTTTCTGATCTGTCTTTAATGTATTCGTGTGGATCACTGTGTTTCTGACCTTCTGCTCTATCTTTAATGTATTCGTGTGGATGACTGTGTCTCTGACCTTCTGCTCTATCTTTAATGTATTCGTGTGGATGACTGTGTCTCTGACCTTCTGCTCTATCTTTAATATATTCGTGTGGATCACTGTGTCTCTGACTTTCTACTCTATCTTTAATGTATTCGTGTGGATCACTATGTCTCTGACTTTCTGCTCTATCTTTAATGTATTCGTGTGGATCACTGTGTCTCTGACTTTCTGATCTGTCTTTAATGTATTCGTGTGGATCACTGTGTTTCTGACCTTCTGCTCTATCTTTAATGTATTCGTGTGGATGACTGTGTCTCTGACCTTCTGCTCTATCTTTAATGTATTCGTGTGGATCACTGTGTCTCTGACTTTCTACTCTATCTTTAATGTATTCGTGTGGATCACTATGTCTCTGACTTTCTGCTCTATCTTTAATGTATTCGTGTGGATCACTGTGTCTCTGACTTTCTGCTCTGTCTTTAATGTATTCGTGTGGATGACTGTGTCTCTGACCTTCTGCTCTATCTTTAATGTATTCGTGTGGATGACTGTGTCTCTGACTTTCTACTCTATCTTTAATGTATTCGTGTGGATCACTATGTCTCTGACTTTCTGCTCTATCTTTAATGTATTCGTTTGGATCACTGTGTCTCTGACTTTCTGCTCTATCTTTAATGTATTCGTGTGGATCACTGTGTCTCTGACCTTCTGCTCTATCTTTAATGTATTCGTGTGGATCACTGTGTCTCTGACTTTCTGCTCTATCTTTAATGTATTCGTGTGGATCACTGTGTCTCTGACTTTCTGATCTATCTTTAATGTATTCGTGTGGATGACTGTGTCTCTGACTTTCTGCTCTATCTTTAATGTATTCGTGTGGATGACCGTGTCTCTGACCTTCTGCTCTATCTTTAATGTATTCGTGTGGATGACTGTGTCTCTGACCTTCTGCTCTATCTTTAATGTATTCGTGTGGATGACTGTGTCTCTGACTTTCTGCTCTATCTTTAATGTATTCGTGTGGATGACTGTGTCTCTGACTTTCTGCTCTATCTTTAATGTATTCGTGTGGATCACTGTGTCTCTGACCTTCTGCTCTATCTTTAATGTATTCGTGTGGATGACTGTGTCTCTGACTTTCTGCTCTATCTTTAATGTATTCGTGTGGATCACTGTGTCTCTGACCTTCTGCTCTATCTTTAATGTATTCGTGTGGATGACTGTGTCTCTGACTTTCTGATCTGTCTTTAATGTATTCGTGTGGTTCACTATGTCTCTGACTTTCTGATCTGTCTTTAATGTATTCGTGTGGATGACTGTGTCTCTGACTTTCTGCTCTATCTTTAATGTATTCGTGTGGATGACTGTGTCTCTGACTTTCTGCTCTATCTTTAATGTATTCGTGTGGATGACTGTGTCTCTGACTTTCTGATCTGTCTTTAATGTATTCGTGTGGATGACTGTGTCTCTGACTTTCTGCTCTATCTTTAATGTATTCGTGTTGATCACTGTGTCTCTGACTTTCTGATCTGTCTTTAATGTATTCGTGTGGATCACTATGTCTCTGACTTTCTGCTCTATCTTTAATGTATTCGTGTGGATCACTGTGTTTCTGACTTTCTGCTCTATCTTTAATGTATTCGTGTGGATCACTGTGTCTCTGACTTTCTGATCTGTCTTTAATGTATTCGTGTGGATGACTGTGTCTCTGACTTTCTGCTCTATCTTTAATGTATTCGTGTTGATCACTGTGTCTCTGACTTTCTGATCTGTCTTTAATGTATTCGTGTGGATCACTATGTCTCTGACTTTCTGCTCTATCTTTAATGTATTCGTGTAGATCACTGTGTTTCTGACTTTCTGCTCTATCTTTAATGTATTAGTGTGGATCACTGTGTCTCTGACTTTCTGATCTGTCTTTAATGTATTCGTGTGGATGACTGTGTCTCTGACTTTCTGCTCTATCTTTAATGTATTCGTGTGGATGACTGTGTCTCTGACTTTCTGATCTGTCTTTAATGTATTCGTGTGGATGACTGTGTCTCTGACTTTCTGCTCTATCTTTAATGTATTCGTGTTGATCACTGTGTCTCTGACTTTCTGATCTGTCTTTAATGTATTCGTGTGGATCACTATGTCTCTGACTTTCTGCTCTATCTTTAATGTATTCGTGTGGATCACTGTGTTTCTGACTTTCTGCTCTATCTTTAATGTATTAGTGTGGATCACTGTGTCTCTGACTTTCTGATCTGTCTTTAATGTATTCGTGTGGATGACTGTGTCTCTGACTTTCTGCTCTATCTTTAATGTATTCGTGTTGATCACTGTGTCTCTGACTTTCTGATCTGTCTTTAATGTATTCGTGTGGATCACTATGTCTCTGACTTTCTGCTCTATCTTTAATGTATTCGTGTGGATCACTGTGTTTCTGACTTTCTGCTCTATCTTTAATGTATTCGTGTGGATCACTGTGTCTCTGACTTTCTGATCTGTCTTTAATGTATTCGTGTGGATCACTATGTCTCTGACTTTCTGCTCTATCTTTAATGTATTCGTGTGGATCACTGTGTCTCTGACTTTCTGATCTGTCTTTAATGTATTCGTGTGGATCACTATGTCTCTGACTTTCTGCTCTATCTTTAATGTATTCGTGTGGATCACTGTGTCTCTGACTTTCTACTCTATCTTTAATGTATTCGTGTGGATCACTATGTCTCTGACTTTCTGCTCTATCTTTAATGTATTCGTGTGGATCACTGTGTCTCTGACTTTCTGATCTGTCTTTAATGTATTCGTGTGGATCACTGTGTTTCTGACCTTCTGCTCTATCTTTAATGTATTCGTGTGGATGACTGTGTCTCTGACCTTCTGCTCTATCTTTAATGTATTCGTGTGGATGACTGTGTCTCTGACCTTCTGCTCTATCTTTAATATATTCGTGTGGATCACTGTGTCTCTGACTTTCTACTCTATCTTTAATGTATTCGTGTGGATCACTATGTCTCTGACTTTCTGCTCTATCTTTAATGTATTCGTGTGGATCACTGTGTCTCTGACTTTCTGATCTGTCTTTAATGTATTCGTGTGGATCACTGTGTTTCTGACCTTCTGCTCTATCTTTAATGTATTCGTGTGGATGACTGTGTCTCTGACCTTCTGCTCTATCTTTAATGTATTCGTGTGGATGACTGTGTCTCTGACTTTCTGCTCTATCTTTAATGTATTAGTGTGGATCACTGTGTCTCTGACCTTCTGCTCTGTCTTTAATGTATTCGTGTGGATGACTGTGTCTCTGACTTTCTGATCTGTCTTTAATGTATTCGTGTGGATCACTATGTCTCTGACTTTCTGCTCTATCTTTAATGTATTCGTGTGGATCACTGTGTTTCTGACTTTCTGCTCTATCTTTAATGTATTCGTGTGGATCACTGTGTCTCTGACTTTCTGATCTGTCTTTAATGTATTCGTGTGGATCACTATGTCTCTGACTTTCTGCTCTATCTTTAATGTATTCGTGTGGATCACTGTGTCTCTGACTTTCTGATCTGTCTTTAATGTATTCGTGTGGATCACTATGTCTCTGACTTTCTGCTCTATCTTTAATGTATTCGTGTGGATCACTGTGTCTCTGACTTTCTACTCTATCTTTAATGTATTCGTGTGGATCACTATGTCTCTGACTTTCTGCTCTCTCTTTAATGTATTCGTGTGGATCACTGTGTCTCTGACTTTCTGATCTGTCTTTAATGTATTCGTGTGGATCACTGTGTTTCTGACCTTCTGCTCTATCTTTAATGTATTCGTGTGGATGACTGTGTCTCTGACCTTCTGCTCTATCTTTAATGTATTCGTGTGGATCACTGTGTCTCTGACTTTCTGATCTGTCTTTAATGTATTCGTGTGGATCACTATGTCTCTGACCTTCTGCTCTATCTTTAATGTATTCGTGTGGATCACTGTGTCTCTGACTTTCTGCTCTATCTTTAATGTATTCGTGTGGATCACTGTGTCTCTGACTTTCTGATCTGTCTTTAATGTATTCGTGTGGATCACTGTGTCTCTGACCTTCTGCTCTTTCTTTAATGTATTCGTGTGGATCACTGTGTCTCTGACTTTCTGCTCTATCTTTAATGTATTCGTGTGGATCACTGTGTCTCTGACCTTCTGCTCTATCTTTAATGTATTCGTGTGGATGACTGTGTCTCTGACTTTCTGCTCTATCTTTAATGTATTCGTGTGGATCACTGTGTCTCTGACTTTCTGCTCTATCTTTAATGTATTCGTGTGGATCACTGTGTCTCTGACTTTCTGCTCTATCTTTAATGTATTCGTGTGGATCACTGTGTCTCTGACTTTCTGCTCTATCTTCTGATTTATTCGTGTGGATCACTATGTCTCTGACTTTCTGCTCTATCTTTAATGTATTCGTGTGGATCACTGTGTCTCTGACTTTCTGCTCTATCTTTAATGTATTCGTGTGGATGACTGTGTCTCTGACTTTCTGCTCTATCTTTAATGTATTCGTGTGGATCACTGTGTCTCTGACTTTCTGCTCTATCTTTAATGTATTCGTGTGGATCACTGTGTCTCTGACCTTCTGCTCTATCTTTAATGTATTCGTGTGGATGACTGTGTCTCTGACTTTCTGCTCTATCTTTAATGTATTCGTGTGGATCACTGTGTCTCTGACTTTCTGCTCTATCTTTAATGTATTCCTGTGGATCACTGTGTCTCTGACTTTCTGCTCTATCTTCTGATTTATTCGTGTGGATCACTATGTCTCTGACTTTCTGCTCTATCTTTAATGTATTCGTGTGGATCACTGTGTCTCTGACTTTCTGATCTGTCTTTAATGTATTCGTGTGGATCACTGTGTCTCTGACTTTCTGCTCTATCTTTAATGTATTCCTGTGGATCACTGTGTCTCTGACTTTCTGCTCTATCTTTAATGTATTCGTGTGGATCACTGTCTCTGACCTTCTGCTCTATCTTTAATGTATTCGTGTGGATCACTATGTCTCTGACCTTCTGCTCTATCTTTAATGTATTCGTGTGGATGACTGTGTCTCTGACCTTCTGCTCTATCTTTAATGTATTCGTGTGGATGACTGTGTCTCTGACTTTCTGCTCTATCTTTAATGTATTCGTGTGGATCACTGTGTCTCTGACCTTCTGCTCTGTCTTTAATGTATTCGTGTGGTTCACTATGTCTCTGACTTTCTGATCTGTCTTTAATGTATTCGTGTGGATGACTGTGTCTCTGACTTTCTGCTCTATCTTTAATGTATTCGTGTGGATGACTGTGTCTCTGACTTTCTGCTCTATCTTTAATGTATTCGTGTGGATGACTGTGTCTCTGACTTTCTGATCTGTCTTTAATGTATTCGTGTGGATGACTGTGTCTCTGACTTTCTGCTCTATCTTTAATGTATTCGTGTTGATCACTGTGTCTCTGACTTTCTGATCTGTCTTTAATGTATTCGTGTGGATCACTATGTCTCTGACTTTCTGCTCTATCTTTAATGTATTCGTGTGGATCACTGTGTTTCTGACTTTCTGCTCTATCTTTAATGTATTCGTGTGGATCACTGTGTCTCTGACTTTCTGCTCTGTCTTTAATGTATTCGTGTGGATGACTGTGTCTCTGACTTTCTGCTCTATCTTTAATGTATTCGTGTTGATCACTGTGTCTCTGACTTTCTGATCTGTCTTTAATGTATTCGTGTGGATCACTATGTCTCTGACTTTCTGCTCTATCTTTAATGTATTCGTGTGGATCACTGTGTTTCTGACTTTCTGCTCTATCTTTAATGTATTAGTGTGGATCACTGTGTCTCTGACTTTCTGATCTGTCTTTAATGTATTCGTGTGGATGACTGTGTCTCTGACTTTCTGCTCTATCTTTAATGTATTCGTGTGGATGACTGTGTCTCTGACTTTCTGATCTGTCTTTAATGTATTCGTGTGGATGACTGTGTCTCTGACTTTCTGCTCTATCTTTAATGTATTCGTGTTGATCACTGTGTCTCTGACTTTCTGATCTGTCTTTAATGTATTCGTGTGGATCACTATGTCTCTGACTTTCTGCTCTATCTTTAATGTATTCGTGTGGATCACTGTGTTTCTGACTTTCTGCTCTATCTTTAATGTATTAGTGTGGATCACTGTGTCTCTGACTTTCTGATCTGTCTTTAATGTATTCGTGTGGATGACTGTGTCTCTGACTTTCTGCTCTATCTTTAATGTATTCGTGTTGATCACTGTGTCTCTGACTTTCTGATCTGTCTTTAATGTATTCGTGTGGATCACTATGTCTCTGACTTTCTGCTCTATCTTTAATGTATTCGTGTGGATCACTGTGTTTCTGACTTTCTGCTCTATCTTTAATGTATTCGTGTGGATCACTGTGTCTCTGACTTTCTGATCTGTCTTTAATGTATTCGTGTGGATCACTATGTCTCTGACTTTCTGCTCTATCTTTAATGTATTCGTGTGGATCACTGTGTCTCTGACTTTCTGATCTGTCTTTAATGTATTCGTGTGGATCACTATGTCTCTGACTTTCTGCTCTATCTTTAATGTATTCGTGTGGATCACTGTGTCTCTGACTTTCTACTCTATCTTTAATGTATTCGTGTGGATCACTATGTCTCTGACTTTCTGCTCTATCTTTAATGTATTCGTGTGGATCACTGTGTCTCTGACTTTCTGATCTGTCTTTAATGTATTCGTGTGGATCACTGTGTTTCTGACCTTCTGCTCTATCTTTAATGTATTCGTGTGGATGACTGTGTCTCTGACCTTCTGCTCTATCTTTAATGTATTCGTGTGGATGACTGTGTCTCTGACCTTCTGCTCTATCTTTAATATATTCGTGTGGATCACTGTGTCTCTGACTTTCTACTCTATCTTTAATGTATTCGTGTGGATCACTATGTCTCTGACTTTCTGCTCTATCTTTAATGTATTCGTGTGGATCACTGTGTCTCTGACTTTCTGATCTGTCTTTAATGTATTCGTGTGGATCACTGTGTTTATGACCTTCTGCTCTATCTTTAATGTATTCGTGTGGATGACTGTGTCTCTGACCTTCTGCTCTATCTTTAATGTATTCGTGTGGATCACTGTGTCTCTGACTTTCTACTCTATCTTTAATGTATTCGTGTGGATCACTATGTCTCTGACTTTCTGCTCTATCTTTAATGTATTCGTGTGGATCACTGTGTCTCTGACTTTCTGCTCTGTCTTTAATGTATTCGTGTGGATGACTGTGTCTCTGACCTTCTGCTCTATCTTTAATGTATTCGTGTGGATGACTGTGTCTCTGACCTTCTGCTCTATCTTTAATGTATTCGTTTGGATCACTGTGTCTCTGACTTTCTGCTCTATCTTTAATGTATTCGTGTGGATCACTGTGTCTCTGACCTTCTGCTCTATCTTTAATGTATTCGTGTGGATCACTGTGTCTCTGACTTTCTGCTCTATCTTTAATGTATTCGTGTGGATCACTGTGTCTCTGACTTTCTGATCTATCTTTAATGTATTCGTGTGGATGACTGTGTCTCTGACTTTCTGCTCTATCTTTAATGTATTCGTGTGGATGACCGTGTCTCTGACCTTCTGCTCTATCTTTAATGTATTCGTGTGGATGACTGTGTCTCTGACCTTCTGCTCTATCTTTAATGTATTCGTGTGGATGACTGTGTCTCTGACTTTCTGCTCTATCTTTAATGTATTCGTGTGGATGACTGTGTCTCTGACTTTCTGCTCTATCTTTAATGTATTCGTGTGGATCACTGTGTCTCTGACCTTCTGCTCTATCTTTAATGTATTCGTGTGGATGACTGTGTCTCTGACTTTCTGCTCTATCTTTAATGTATTCGTGTGGATCACTGTGTCTCTGACCTTCTGCTCTATCTTTAATGTATTCGTGTGGATGACTGTGTCTCTGACTTTCTGATCTGTCTTTAATGTATTCGTGTGGTTCACTATGTCTCTGACTTTCTGATCTGTCTTTAATGTATTCGTGTGGATGACTGTGTCTCTGACTTTCTGCTCTATCTTTAATGTATTCGTGTGGATGACTGTGTCTCTGACTTTCTGCTCTATCTTTAATGTATTCGTGTGGATGACTGTGTCTCTGACTTTCTGATCTGTCTTTAATGTATTCGTGTGGATGACTGTGTCTCTGACTTTCTGCTCTATCTTTAATGTATTCGTGTTGATCACTGTGTCTCTGACTTTCTGATCTGTCTTTAATGTATTCGTGTGGATCACTATGTCTCTGACTTTCTGCTCTATCTTTAATGTATTCGTGTGGATCACTGTGTTTCTGACTTTCTGCTCTATCTTTAATGTATTCGTGTGGATCACTGTGTCTCTGACTTTCTGATCTGTCTTTAATGTATTCGTGTGGATGACTGTGTCTCTGACTTTCTGCTCTATCTTTAATGTATTCGTGTTGATCACTGTGTCTCTGACTTTCTGATCTGTCTTTAATGTATTCGTGTGGATCACTATGTCTCTGACTTTCTGCTCTATCTTTAATGTATTCGTGTAGATCACTGTGTTTCTGACTTTCTGCTCTATCTTTAATGTATTAGTGTGGATCACTGTGTCTCTGACTTTCTGATCTGTCTTTAATGTATTCGTGTGGATGACTGTGTCTCTGACTTTCTGCTCTATCTTTAATGTATTCGTGTGGATGACTGTGTCTCTGACTTTCTGATCTGTCTTTAATGTATTCGTGTGGATGACTGTGTCTCTGACTTTCTGCTCTATCTTTAATGTATTCGTGTTGATCACTGTGTCTCTGACTTTCTGATCTGTCTTTAATGTATTCGTGTGGATCACTATGTCTCTGACTTTCTGCTCTATCTTTAATGTATTCGTGTGGATCACTGTGTTTCTGACTTTCTGCTCTATCTTTAATGTATTAGTGTGGATCACTGTGTCTCTGACTTTCTGATCTGTCTTTAATGTATTCGTGTGGATGACTGTGTCTCTGACTTTCTGCTCTATCTTTAATGTATTCGTGTTGATCACTGTGTCTCTGACTTTCTGATCTGTCTTTAATGTATTCGTGTGGATCACTATGTCTCTGACTTTCTGCTCTATCTTTAATGTATTCGTGTGGATCACTGTGTTTCTGACTTTCTGCTCTATCTTTAATGTATTCGTGTGGATCACTGTGTCTCTGACTTTCTGATCTGTCTTTAATGTATTCGTGTGGATCACTATGTCTCTGACTTTCTGCTCTATCTTTAATGTATTCGTGTGGATCACTGTGTCTCTGACTTTCTGATCTGTCTTTAATGTATTCGTGTGGATCACTATGTCTCTGACTTTCTGCTCTATCTTTAATGTATTCGTGTGGATCACTGTGTCTCTGACTTTCTACTCTATCTTTAATGTATTCGTGTGGATCACTATGTCTCTGACTTTCTGCTCTATCTTTAATGTATTCGTGTGGATCACTGTGTCTCTGACTTTCTGATCTGTCTTTAATGTATTCGTGTGGATCACTGTGTTTCTGACCTTCTGCTCTATCTTTAATGTATTCGTGTGGATGACTGTGTCTCTGACCTTCTGCTCTATCTTTAATGTATTCGTGTGGATGACTGTGTCTCTGACCTTCTGCTCTATCTTTAATATATTCGTGTGGATCACTGTGTCTCTGACTTTCTACTCTATCTTTAATGTATTCGTGTGGATCACTATGTCTCTGACTTTCTGCTCTATCTTTAATGTATTCGTGTGGATCACTGTGTCTCTGACTTTCTGATCTGTCTTTAATGTATTCGTGTGGATCACTGTGTTTCTGACCTTCTGCTCTATCTTTAATGTATTCGTGTGGATGACTGTGTCTCTGACCTTCTGCTCTATCTTTAATGTATTCGTGTGGATGACTGTGTCTCTGACTTTCTGCTCTATCTTTAATGTATTAGTGTGGATCACTGTGTCTCTGACCTTCTGCTCTGTCTTTAATGTATTCGTGTGGATGACTGTGTCTCTGACTTTCTGATCTGTCTTTAATGTATTCGTGTGGATCACTATGTCTCTGACTTTCTGCTCTATCTTTAATGTATTCGTGTGGATCACTGTGTTTCTGACTTTCTGCTCTATCTTTAATGTATTCGTGTGGATCACTGTGTCTCTGACTTTCTGATCTGTCTTTAATGTATTCGTGTGGATCACTATGTCTCTGACTTTCTGCTCTATCTTTAATGTATTCGTGTGGATCACTGTGTCTCTGACTTTCTGATCTGTCTTTAATGTATTCGTGTGGATCACTATGTCTCTGACTTTCTGCTCTATCTTTAATGTATTCGTGTGGATCACTGTGTCTCTGACTTTCTACTCTATCTTTAATGTATTCGTGTGGATCACTATGTCTCTGACTTTCTGCTCTCTCTTTAATGTATTCGTGTGGATCACTGTGTCTCTGACTTTCTGATCTGTCTTTAATGTATTCGTGTGGATCACTGTGTTTCTGACCTTCTGCTCTATCTTTAATGTATTCGTGTGGATGACTGTGTCTCTGACCTTCTGCTCTATCTTTAATGTATTCGTGTGGATCACTGTGTCTCTGACTTTCTGATCTGTCTTTAATGTATTCGTGTGGATCACTATGTCTCTGACCTTCTGCTCTATCTTTAATGTATTCGTGTGGATCACTGTGTCTCTGACTTTCTACTCTATCTTTAATGTATTCGTGTGGATCACTATGTCTCTGACTTTCTGCTCTATCTTTAATGTATTCGTGTGGATCACTGTGTCTCTGACTTTCTGATCTGTCTTTAATGTATTCGTGTGGATCACTGTGTCTCTGACCTTCTGCTCTGTCTTTAATGTATTCGTGTGGATGACTGTGTCTCTGACTTTCTGATCTATCTTTAATGTATTCGTGTGGATCACTGTGTCTCTGACTTTCTGCTCTATCTTTAATGTATTCGTGTGGATCACTGTGTCTCTGACTTTCTGATCTGTCTTTAATGTATTCCTGTGGATCACTGTGTCTCTGACCTTCTGCTCTGTCTTTAATGTATTCGTGTGGATCACTGTGTCTCTGACTTTCTGATCTATCTTTAATGTATTCGTGTGGATCACTGTGTCTCTGACTTTCTGCTCTATCTTTAATGTATTCGTGTGGATCACTGTGTCTCTGACCTTCTGCTCTGTCTTTAATGTATTCCTGTGGATCACTGTGTCTCTGACTTTCTGCTCTATCTTTAATGTATTCGTGTGGATCACTGTGTCTCTGACTTTCTGATCTGTCTTTAATGTATTCGTGTGGATCACTATGTCTCTGACTTTCTGCTCTATCTTTAATGTATTCGTGTGGATCACTGTGTCTCTGACCTTCTGCTCTGTCTTTAATGTATTCCTGTGGATCACTGTGTCTCTGACTTTCTGCTCTATCTTTAATGTATTCGTGTGGATCACTGTGTCTCTGACTTTCTGATCTGTCTTTAATGTATTCGTGTGGATCACTATGTCTCTGACTTTCTGCTCTATCTTTAATGTATTCGTGTGGATCACTGTGTTTCTGACTTTCTGCTCTATCTTTAATGTATTCGTGTGGATCACTGTGTCTCTGACTTTCTGATCTGTCTTTAATGTATTCGTGTGGATCACTGTGTCTCTGACCTTCTGCTCTATCTTTAATGTATTCGTGTGGATCACTGTGTCTCTGACCTTCTGCTCTATCTTTAATGTATTCGTGTGGATGACTGTGTCTCTGACTTTCTGCTCTATCTTTAATGTATTCGTGTGGATGACTGTGTCTCTGACTTTCTGCTCTATCTTTAATGTATTCGTGTGGATCACTGTGTCTCTGACCTTCTGCTCTATCTTTAATGTATTCGTGTGGATGACTGTGTCTCTGACTTTCTGCTCTATCTTTAATGTATTCGTGTGGATGACTGTGTCTCTGACTTTCTGCTCTATCTTTAATGTATTCGTGTGGATCACTGTGTCTCTGACCTTCTGCTCTATCTTTAATGTATTCGTGTGGATGACTGTGTCTCTGACTTTCTGCTCTATCTTTAATGTATTCGTGTGGATGACTGTGTCTCTGACTTTCTGCTCTATCTTTAATGTATTCGTGTGGATGACTGTGTCTCTGACTTTCTGCTCTATCTTTAATGTATTCGTGTGGATGACTGTGTCTCTGACTTTCTGCTCTATCTTTAATGTATTCGTGTGGATCACTGTGTCTCTGACCTTCTGCTCTATCTTTAATGTATTCGTGTGGATGACTGTGTCTCTGACTTTCTGCTCTATCTTTAATGTATTCGTGTGGATCACTGTGTCTCTGACCTTCTGCTCTATCTTTAATGTATTCGTGTGGATGACTGTGTCTCTGACTTTCTGCTCTATCTTTAATGTATTCGTGTGGATGACTGTGTCTCTGACTTTCTGCTCTATCTTTAATGTATTCGTGTGGATCACTGTGTCTCTGACTTTCTGATCTGTCTTTAATGTATTCCTGTTGATCACTGTGTCTCTGACCTTCTGCTCTATCTTTAATGTATTCGTGTGGATGACCGTGTCTCTGACTTTCTGATCTGTCTTTAATGTATTCGTGTGGATGACTGTGTCTCTGACCTTCTGCTCTATCTTTAATGTATTCGTGTGGATGACTGTGTCTCTGACCTTCTGCTCTGTCTTTAATGTATTCGTGTGGATGACTGTGTCTCTGACCTTCTGCTCTATCTTTAATGTATTCGTGTGGATGACTGTGTCTCTGACTTTCTGCTCTGTCTTTAATGTATTCGTGTGGATGACTGTGTCTCTGACCTTCTGCTCTATCTTTAATGTATTCGTGTGGATGACTGTGTCTCTGACCTTCTGCTCTATCTTTAATGTATTCGTGTGGATCACTGTGTCTCTGACTTTCTGCTCTATCTTTAATGTATTCGTGTGGATCACTGTGTCTCTGACCTTCTGCTCTATCTTTAATGTATTCGTGTGGATCACTGTGTCTCTGACTTTCTGCTCTATCTTTAATGTATTCGTGTGGATCACTGTGTCTCTGACTTTCTGATCTATCTTTAATGTATTCGTGTGGATGACTGTGTCTCTGACTTTCTGCTCTATCTTTAATGTATTCGTGTGGATGACCGTGTCTCTGACCTTCTGCTCTATCTTTAATGTATTCGTGTGGATGACTGTGTCTCTGACCTTCTGCTCTATCTTTAATGTATTCGTGTGGATGACTGTGTCTCTGACTTTCTGCTCTATCTTTAATGTATTCGTGTGGATGACTGTGTCTCTGACTTTCTGCTCTATCTTTAATGTATTCGTGTGGATCACTGTGTCTCTGACCTTCTGCTCTATCTTTAATGTATTCGTGTGGATGACTGTGTCTCTGACTTTCTGCTCTATCTTTAATGTATTCGTGTGGATCACTGTGTCTCTGACCTTCTGCTCTATCTTTAATGTATTCGTGTGGATGACTGTGTCTCTGACTTTCTGATCTGTCTTTAATGTATTCGTGTGGTTCACTATGTCTCTGACTTTCTGATCTGTCTTTAATGTATTCGTGTGGATGACTGTGTCTCTGACTTTCTGCTCTATCTTTAATGTATTCGTGTGGATGACTGTGTCTCTGACTTTCTGCTCTATCTTTAATGTATTCGTGTGGATGACTGTGTCTCTGACCTTCTGCTCTGTCTTTAATGTATTCGTGTGGATGACTGTGTCTCTGACTTTCTGCTCTATCTTCTGATTTATTCGTGTGGATCACTATGTCTCTGACTTTCTGCTCTATCTTTAATGTATTCGTGTGGATCACTGTGTCTCTGACTTTCTGCTCTATCTTTAATGTATTCGTGTGGATGACTGTGTCTCTGACTTTCTGATCTGTCTTTAATGTATTCGTGTGGATGACTGTGTCTCTGACTTTCTGATCTGTCTTTAATGTATTCGTGTGGATGACTGTGTCTCTGACTGTCTGCTCTATCTTTAATGTATTCGTGTGGATCACTGTGTCTCTGACCTTCTGCTCTATCTTTAATGTATTCGTGTGGATGACTGTGTCTCTGACTTTCTGCTCTATCTTTAATGTATTCGTGTGGATGACTGTGTCTTTGACTTTCTGCTCTATCTTTCATATATTCGTGTGGATCACTGTGTCTCTGACCTTCTGCTCTATCTTTAATGTATTCGTGTGGTTCACTGTGTCTCTGACCTTCTGCTCTATCTTTAATGTATTCGTGTGGATCACTGTGTCTCTGACTTTCTGCTCTATCTTTAATGTATTCGTGTGGTTCACTATGTCTCTGACCTTCTGCTCTATCTTTAATGTATTCGTGTGGATGACTGTGTCTCTGACTTTCTGCTCTATCTTTAATGTATTCGTGTGGATCACTGTCTCTGACTTTCTGCTCTGTCTTTAATGTATTCGTGTGGATGACTGTGTCTCTGACTTTCTGCTCTATCTTTAATGTATTCGTGTGGATGACTGGGTCTCTGACTTTCTGCTCTATCTTTAATGTATTCGTGTGGATGACTGTGTCTCTGACCTTCTGCTCTATCTTTAATGTATTCGTGTGGATGACTGTGTCTCTGACTTTCTGCTCTATCTTTAATGTATTCGTGTGGATCACTGTGTCTCTGACCTTCTGCTCTGTCTTTAATGTATTCGTGTGGATCACTGTGTCTTTGACTTTCTGCTCTATCTTTAATGTATTCGTGTGGATCACTGTGTCTCTGACTTTCTGCTCTGTCTTTAATGTATTCGTGTGGATCACTGTGTCTCTGACCTTCTGCTCTGTCTTTAATGTATTCGTGTGGATCACTGTCTCTGACCTTCTGCTCTATCTTTAATGTATTCGTGTGGATGACTGTGTCTCTGACTTTCTGCTCTATCTTTAATGTATTCATGTGGATGACTGTGTCTCTGACTTTCTGCTCTATCTTTAATGTATTCGTGTGGATCACTGTGTCTCTGACCTTCTGCTCTATCTTTAATGTATTCGTGTGGATCACTGTGTCTCTGACTTTCTGCTCTATCTTTAATGTATTCGTGTGGATCACTGTGTCTCTGACCTTCTGCTCTGTCTTTAATGTATTCGTGTGGATGGCTGTGTCTCTGACTTTCTGCTCTGTCTTTAATGTATTCGTGTGGATCACTGTGTCTCTGACTTTCTGCTCTGTCTTTAATGTATTCGTGTGGATCACTGTGTCTCTGACTTTCTGCTCTGTCTTTAATGTATTCGTGTGGATCACTGTGTCTCTGACTTTCTGCTCTGTCTTTAATGTATTCGTGTGGATCACTGTGTCTCTGTCCTTCTGCTCTGTCTTTAATGTATTCGTGTGGATCACTGTGTCTCTGTCCTTCTGCTCAGTCTTTAATGTATTCGTGTGGATGACTGTGTCTCTGACCTTCTGCTCTATCTTTAATGTATTCGTGTGGATGACTGTGTCTCTGACTTTCTGCTCTATCTTTAATGTATTCGTGTGGATGACTGTGTCTCTGTCCTTCTGCTCAGTCTTTAATGTATTCGTGTGTATGACCGTGTCTCTGACCTTCTGCTCTGTCTTTAATGTATTCGTGTGGATCACTGTGTCTCTGACCTTCTGCTCTATCTTTAATGTATTCGTGTGGATCACTGTGTCTCTGTCCTTCTGCTCAGTCTTTAATGTATTCGTGTGTATGACCGTGTCTCTGACTTTCTGCTCTGTCTTTAATGTATTCGTGTGGATCACTGTGTCTCTGACTTTCTGCTCTATCTTTAATGTATTCGTGTGTATGACCGTGTCTCTGACTTTCTGCTCTATCTTTAATGTATTCGTGTGGATCACTGTGTCTCTGACCTTCTGCTCTATCTTTAATGTATTCGTGTGTATGACCGTGTCTCTGACCTTCTGCTCTGTCTTTAATGTATTCGTGTGGATCACTGTGTCTCTGACCTTCTGCTCTGTCTTTAATGTATTCGTGTGGATCACTGTGTCTCTGACTTTCTGCTCTGTCTTTAATGTATTCGTGTGGATGACCGTGTCTCTGACCTTCTGCTCTGTCTTTAATGTATTCGTGTGGATCACTGTGTCTCTGACCTTCTGCTCTATCTTTAATGTATTCGTGTGGATCACTGTGTCTCTGACCTTCTGCTCTATCTTTAATGTATTCGTGTGGATCACTGTGTCTTTGACTTTCTGCTCTATCTTTAATGTATTCGTGTGGATGACTGTGTCTCTGACCTTCTGCTCTATCTTTAATGTATTCGTGTGGATCACTGTGTCTCTGACTTTCTGCTCTATCTTTAATGTATTCGTGTGTATGACCGTGTCTCTGACCTTCTGCTCTGTCTTTAATGTATTCGTGTGGATCACTGTGTCTCTGACCTTCTGCTCTATCTTTAATGTATTCGTGTGGATCACTGTGTCTCTGACCTTCTGCTCTATCTTTAATGTATTCGTGTGGATCACTGTGTCTTTGACTTTCTGCTCTATCTTTAATGTATTCGTGTGGATGACTGTGTCTCTGACCTTCTGCTCTATCTTTAATGTATTCGTGTGGATCACTGTGTCTCTGACTTTCTGCTCTATCTTTAATGTATTCGTGTGGATCACTGTGTCTCTGACTTTCTGCTCTATCTTTAATGTATTCGTGTTGATCACTGTGTCTCTGTCCTTCTGCTCTGTCTTTAATGTATTCGTGTGGATCACTGTGTCTCTGTCCTTCTGCTCAGTCTTTAATGTATTCGTGTGGATGACTGTGTCTCTGACTTTCTGCTCTATCTTTAATGTATTCGTGTGGATGACTGTGTCTCTGACTTTCTGCTCTGTCTTTAATGTATTCGTGTGGATCACTGTGTCTCTGACTTTCTGCTCTGTCTTTAATGTATTCGTGTGGATGACTGTGTCTCTGACCTTCTGCTCTATCTTTAATGTATTCGTGTGGATCACTGTGTCTCTGACCTTCTGCTCTGTCTTTAATGTATTCGTGTGGATCACTATGTCTCTGACTTTCTGCTCTATCTTTAATGTATTCGTGTGGATGACTGTGTCTCTGACCTTCTGCTCTATCTTTAATGTATTCGTGTGGATGACTGTGTCTCTGACCTTCTGCTCTATCTTTAATGTATTCGTGTGGATGACTGTGTCTCTGACCTTCTGCTCTATCTTTAATGTATTCGTGTGGATGACTGTGTCTCTGACCTTCTGCTCTATCTTTAATGTATTCGTGTGGATCACTGTGTCTCTGACCTTCTGCTCTATCTTTAATGTATTCGTGTGGATGACTGTGTCTCTGACCTTCTGCTCTATCTTTAATGTATTCGTGTGGATCACTGTGTCTCTGACTTTCTGCTCTATCTTTAATGTATTCGTGTGGATCACTGTGTCTCTGACTTTCTGCTCTATCTTTAATGTATTCGTGTTGATCACTGTGTCTCTGTCCTTCTGCTCTGTCTTTAATGTATTCGTGTGGATCACTGTGTCTCTGTCCTTCTGCTCAGTCTTTAATGTATTCGTGTGGATGACTGTGTCTCTGACTTTCTGCTCTATCTTTAATGTATTCGTGTGGATGACTGTGTCTCTGACTTTCTGCTCTGTCTTTAATGTATTCGTGTGGATCACTGTGTCTCTGACTTTCTGCTCTGTCTTTAATGTATTCGTGTGGATGACTGTGTCTCTGACCTTCTGCTCTATCTTTAATGTATTCGTGTGGATCACTGTGTCTCTGACCTTCTGCTCTGTCTTTAATGTATTCGTGTGGATCACTATGTCTCTGACTTTCTGCTCTATCTTTAATGTATTCGTGTGGATCACTGTGTCTCTGACCTTCTGCTCTATCTTTAATGTATTCGTGTGGATCACTGTCTCTCTGACCTTCTGCTCTATCTTTAATGTATTCGTGTGGATGACTGTGTCTCTGACTTTCTACTCTATCTTTAATGTATTCGTGTGGATCACTGTGTCTCTGACCTTCTGCTCTATCTTTAATGTATTCGTGTGGATCACTGTGTCTCTGACTTTCTGCTCTATCTTTAATGTATTCGTGTGGATCACTGTGTCTCTGACCTTCTGCTCTGTCTTTAATGTATTCGTGTGGATCACTGTGTCTCTGACTTTCTGCTCTATCTTTAATGTATTCGTGTGTATGACCGTGTCTCTGACTTTCTGCTCTATCTTTAATGTATTCGTGTGGATCACTGTGTCTCTGACCTTCTGCTCTATCTTTAATGTATTCGTGTGGATCACTGTGTCTCTGACCTTCTGCTCTGTCTTTAATGTATTCGTGTGGATCACTGTGTCTCTGACTTTCTGCTCTATCTTTAATGTATTCGTGTGGATCACTGTGTCTCTGACTTTCTGCTCTATCTTTAATGTATTCGTGTGTATGACCGTGTCTCTGACTTTCTGCTCTATCTTTAATGTATTCGTGTGGATCACTGTGTCTCTGACCTTCTGCTCTATCTTTAATGTATTCGTGTGGATCACTGTGTCTCTGACCTTCTGCTCTGTCTTTAATGTATTCGTGTGGATCACTGTGTCTCTGACTTTCTGCTCTATCTTTAATGTATTCGTGTGTATGACCGTGTCTCTGACTTTCTGCTCTATCTATAATGTATTCGTGTGGATCACTGTGTCTTTGACCTTCTGCTCTCTCTTTAATGTATTCGTGTGGATCACTGTGTCTCTGACCTTCTGCTCTATCTTTAATGTATTCGTGTGTATGACCGTGTCTCTGACTTTCTGCTCTATCTTTAATGTATTCGTGTGGATCACTGTGTCTCTGACCTTCTGCTCTATCTTTAATGTATTCGTGTGGATCACTGTGTCTCTGACCTTCTGCTCTGTCTTTAATGTATTCGTGTGGATCACTGTGTCTCTGACTTTCTGCTCTATCTTTAATGTATTCGTGTGTATGACCGTGTCTCTGACTTTCTGCTCTATCTTTAATGTATTCGTGTGGATCACTGTGTCTCTGACCTTCTGCTCTATCTTTAATGTATTCGTGTGGATCACTGTGTCTCTGACCTTCTGCTCTATCTTTAATGTATTCGTGTGGATCACTGTGTCTCTGACCTTCTGCTCTGTCTTTAATGTATTCGTGTGGATCACTGTGTCTCTGTCCTTCTGCTCTGTCTTTAATGTATTCGTGTGGATCACTGTGTCTCTGTCCTTCTGCTCAGTCTTTAATGTATTCGTGTGGATGACTGTGTCTCTGACTTTCTGCTCTATCTTTAATGTATTCGTGTGGATGACTGTGTCTCTGACTTTCTGCTCTGTCTTTAATGTATTCGTGTGGATCACTGTGTCTCTGACCTTCTGCTCTGTCTTTAATGTATTCGTGTGGATGACTGTGTCTCTGACTTTCTGCTCTATCTTTAATGTATTCGTGTTGATCACTGTGTCTCTGACTTTCTGCTCTGTCTTTAATGTATTCGTGTGGATGACTGTGTCTCTGACCTTCTGCTCTATCTTTAATGTATTCGTGTGTATGACCGTGTCTCTGACCTTCTGCTCTATCTTTAATGTATTCGTGTTGATCACTGTGTCTCTGACTTTCTGCTCTGTCTTTAATGTATTCGTGTGTATGACCGTGTCTCTGACCTTCTGCTCTGTCTTTAATGTATTCGTGTGGATCACTGTGTCTCTGACTTTCTGCTCTATCTTTAATGTATTCGTGTGGATGACTGTGTCTCTGACCTTCTGCTCTATCTTTAATGTATTCGTGTGTATGACCGTGTCTCTGACCTTCTGCTCTATCTTTAATGTATTCGTGTTGATCACTGTGTCTCTGACTTTCTGCTCTGTCTTTAATGTATTCGTGTGTATGACCGTGTCTCTGACCTTCTGCTCTGTCTTTAATGTATTCGTGTGGTTCACTGTGTCTCTGACTTTCTGCTCTATCTTTAATGTATTCGTGTGTATGACCGTGTCTCTGACTTTCTGCTCTATCTTTAATGTATTCGTGTGGATCACTGTGTCTCTGACCTTCTGCTCTATCTTTAATGTATTCGTGTGGATCACTGTGTCTCTGACCTTCTGCTCTATCTTTAATGTATTCGTGTGGATCACTGTGTCTTTGACTTTCTGCTCTATCTTTAATGTATTCGTGTGGATGACTGTGTCTCTGACCTTCTGCTCTATCTTTAATGTATTCGTGTGGATCACTGTGTCTCTGACTTTCTGCTCTATCTTTAATGTATTCGTGTGGATCACTGTGTCTCTGACTTTCTGCTCTATCTTTAATGTATTCGTGTGGATCACTGTGTCTCTGACCTTCTGCTCTATCTTTAATGTATTCGTGTGGATGACTGTGTCTCTGACCTTCTGCTCTGTCTTTAATGTATTCGTGTGGATGACTGTGTCTCTGACTTTCTGCTCTATCTTTAATGTATTCGTGTGGATCACTGTGTCTCTGACCTTCTGCTCTATCTTTAATGTATTCGTGTGGATGACTGTGTCTCTGACCTTCTGCTCTGTCTTTAATGTATTCGTGTGGATCACTGTGTCTCTGACTTTCTGCTCTATCTTTAATGTATTCGTGTGGATGACTGTGTCTCTGACCTTCTGCTCTGTCTTTAATGTATTCGTGTGGATGACTGTGTCTCTGACCTTCTGCTCTATCTTTAATGTATTCGTGTGGATCACTGTCTCTGACCTTCTGCTCTATCTTTAATGTATTCGTGTGGATGACTGTGTCTCTGACTTTCTGCTCTATCTTTAATGTATTCGTGTGGATCACTGTCTCTGACCTTCTGCTCTGTCTTTAATGTATTCGTGTGGATGACTGTGTCTCTGACCTTCTGCTCTATCTTTAATGTATTCGTGTGGATGACTGTGTCTCTGACTTTCTGCTCTATCTTTAATGTATTCGTGTGGATCACTGTGTCTCTGACTTTCTGCTCTATCTTTAATGTATTCGTGTGGATCACTGTCTCTGACCTTCTGCTCTGTCTTTAATGTATTCGTGTGGATGACCGTGTCTCTGACCTTCTGCTCTATCTTTAATGTATTCGTGTGGATCACTGTGTCTCTGACCTTCTGCTCTATCTTTAATGTATTCGTGTGGATCACTGTGTCTCTGACCTTCTGCTCTATCTTTAATGTATTCGTGTGGATCACTGTGTCTCTGACCTTCTGCTCTATCTTTAATGTATTCGTGTGGATGACTGTGTCTCTGACCTTCTGCTCTATCTTTAATGTATTCGTGTGGATCACTGTGTCTCTGACCTTCTGCTCTATCTTTAATGTATTCGTGTGGATCACTGTGTCTCTGACCTTCTGCTCTATCTTTAATGTATTCGTGTGGATCACTGTGTTTCTGACTTTCTGCTCTGTCTTTAATGTATTCGTGTGGATCACTGTGTCTCTGACTTTCTGATCTGTCTTTAATGTATTCGTGTGGATCACTATGTCTCTGACTTTCTGCTCTATCTTTAATGTATTCGTGTGGATCACTGTGTCTCTGACCTTCTGCTCTATCTTTAATGTATTCGTGTGGATGACTGTGTCTCTGACCTTCTGCTCTATCTTTAATGTATTCGTGTGGATGACTGTGTCTCTGACTTTCTGATCTGTCTTTAATGTATTCGTGTGGATCACTGTGTCTCTGACTTTCTGCTCTATCTTTAATGTATTCGTGTGGATCACTGTCTCTGACCTTCTACTCTGTCTTTAATGTATTCGTGTGGATCACTGTGTTTCTGACTTTCTGCTCTGTCTTTAATGTATTCGTGTGGATCACTGTGTCTCTGACTTTCTGATCTGTCTTTAATGTATTCGTGTGGATCACTGTGTCTCTGACTTTCTGCTCTATCTTTAATGTATTCGTGTGGATCACTGTCTCTGACCTTCTGCTCTATCTTTAATGTATTCGTGTGGATCACTGTGTTTCTGACTTTCTGCTCTGTCTTTAATGTATTCGTGTGGATCACTGTGTCTCTGACTTTCTGATCTGTCTTTAATGTATTCGTGTGGATCACTATGTCTCTGACTTTCTGCTCTATCTTTAATGTATTCGTGTGGATCACTGTGTCTCTGACCTTCTGCTCTATCTTTAATGTATTCGTGTGGATGACTGTGTCTCTGACCTTCTGCTCTATCTTTAATGTATTCGTGTGGATGGCTGTGTCTCTGACTTTCTGCTCTATCTTTAATGTATTCGTGTGGATCACTGTGTCTCTGACTTTCTGCTCTATCTTTAATGTATTCGTGTGGATCACTGTCTCTGACCTTCTGCTCTGTCTTTAATGTATTCGTGTGGATGACTGTGTCTCTGACCTTCTGCTCTATCTTTAATGTATTCGTGTGGATGACTGTGTCTCTGACCTTCTGCTCTATCTTTAATGTATTCGTGTGGATCACTGTGTCTCTGACCTTCTGCTCTATCTTTAATGTATTCGTGTGGATCACTGTGTCTCTGACCTTCTGCTCTATCTTTAATGTATTCGTGTGGATCACTGTGTTTCTGACTTTCTGCTCTGTCTTTAATGTATTCGTGTGGATCACTGTGTCTCTGACTTTCTGATCTGTCTTTAATGTATTCGTGTGGATCACTATGTCTCTGACTTTCTGCTCTATCTTTAATGTATTCGTGTGGATCACTGTGTCTCTGACCTTCTGCTCTATCTTTAATGTATTCGTGTGGATGACTGTGTCTCTGACCTTCTGCTCTATCTTTAATGTATTCGTGTGGATGACTGTGTCTCTGACTTTCTGCTCTATCTTTAATGTATTCGTGTGGATCACTGTCTCTGACCTTCTGCTCTATCTTTAATGTATTCGTGTGGATCACTGTGTCTCTGACCTTCTGCTCTATCTTTAATGTATTCGTGTGGATCACTGTCTCTGACCTTCTGCTCTATCTTTAATGTATTCATGTGGATGACTGTGTCTCTGACTTTCTGCTCTATCTTTAATGTATTCGTGTGGATCACTGTCTCTGACCTTCTGCTCTGTCTTTAATGTATTCGTGTGGATGACTGTGTCTCTGACCTTCTGCTCTATCTTTAATGTATTCGTGTGGATGACTGTGTCTCTGACTTTCTGCTCTATCTTTAATGTATTCGTGTGGATCACTGTGTCTCTGACTTTCTGCTCTATCTTTAATGTATTCGTGTGGATCACTGTCTCTGACCTTCTGCTCTGTCTTTAATGTATTCGTGTGGATGACTGTGTCTCTGACCTTCTGCTCTATCTTTAATGTATTCGTGTGGATGACTGTGTCTCTGACCTTCTGCTCTATCTTTAATGTATTCGTGTGGATCACTGTGTCTCTGACCTTCTGCTCTATCTTTAATGTATTCGTGTGGATCACTGTGTCTCTGACCTTCTGCTCTATCTTTAATGTATTCGTGTGGATCACTGTGTTTCTGACTTTCTGCTCTGTCTTTAATGTATTCGTGTGGATCACTGTGTCTCTGACTTTCTGATCTGTCTTTAATGTATTCGTGTGGATCACTATGTCTCTGACTTTCTGCTCTATCTTTAATGTATTCGTGTGGATCACTGTGTCTCTGACCTTCTGCTCTATCTTTAATGTATTCGTGTGGATGACTGTGTCTCTGACCTTCTGCTCTATCTTTAATGTATTCGTGTGGATGACTGTGTCTCTGACTTTCTGATCTGTCTTTAATGTATTCGTGTGGATGACCGTGTCTTTGACTTTCTGCTCTGTCTTTAATGTATTCGTGTGGATGACTGTGTCTCTGACTTTCTGCTCTATCTTTAATGTATTCGTGTGGATGACTGTGTCTCTGACTTTCTGCTCTATCTTTAATGTATTCGTGTGGATCACTGTCTCTGACCTTCTGCTCTATCTTTAATGTATTCGTGTGGATGACTGTGTCTCTGACTTTCTGCTCTATCTTTAATGTATTCGTGTGGATCACTGTCTCTGACCTTCTGCTCTATCTTTAATGTATTCGTGTGGATGACTGTGTCTCTGACTTTCTGCTCTGTCTTTAATGTATTCGTGTGGATCACTGTCTCTGACCTTCTGCTCTATCTTTAATGTATTCGTGTGGATGACTGTGTCTCTGACTTTCTGCTCTATCTTTAATGTATTCGTGTGGATCACTGTCTCTGACCTTCTGCTCTATCTTTAATGTATTCGTGTGGATGACTGTGTCTCTGACCTTCTGCTCTGTCTTTAATGTATTCGTGTGGATCACTGTCTCTGACCTTCTGCTCTATCTTTAATGTATTCGTGTGGATGACTGTGTCTCTGACTTTCTGCTCTGTCTTTAATGTATTCGTGTGGATCACTGTCTCTGACCTTCTGCTCTATCTTTAATGTATTCGTGTGGATGACTGTGTCTCTGACTTTCTGCTCTATCTTTAATGTATTCGTGTGGATGACTGTGTCTCTGACTTTCTGCTCTATCTTTAATGTATTCGTGTGGATCACTGTCTCTGACCTTCTGCTCTATCTTTAATGTATTCGTGTGGATGACTGTGTCTCTGACTTTCTGCTCTATCTTTAATGTATTCGTGTGGATGACTGTGTCTCTTACTTTCTGCTCTATCTTTAATGTATTCGTGTGGATCACTGTCTCTGACCTTCTGCTCTATCTTTAATGTATTCGTGTGGATGACTGTGTCTCTGACTTTCTGCTCTATCTTTAATGTATTCGTGTGGATGACTGTGTCTCTGACTTTCTGCTCTATCTTTAATGTATTCGTGTGGATCACTGTCTCTGACCTTCTGCTCTGTCTTTAATGTATTCGTGTGGATCACTGTCTCTGACCTTCTGCTCTATCTTTAATGTATTCGTGTGGATGACTGTGTCTCTGACCTTCTGCTCTATCTTTAATGTATTCGTGTGGATGACTGTGTCTCTGACTTTCTGCTCTATCTTTAATGTATTCGTGTGGATCACTGTCTCTGACCTTCTGATCTGTCTTTAATGTATTCGTGTGGATGACTGTGTCTCTGACCTTCTGCTCTATCTTTAATGTATTCGTGTGGATGACTGTGTCTCTGACCTTCTGCTCTATCTTTAATGTATTCGTGTGGATGACTGTGTCTCTGACTTTCTGCTCTATCTTTAATGTATTCCTGTGGATCACTGTGTCTCTGACCTTCTGCTCTATCTTTAATGTATTCGTGTGGATGACTGTGTCTCTGACCTTCTGCTCTATCTTTAATGTATTCGTGTGGTACACTGTGTCTCTGACCTTCTGCTCTATCTTTAATGTATTCGTGTGGATCACTTTGTCTCTGACCTTCTGCTCTATCTTTAATGTATTCGTGTAGATGGCTGTGTCTCTGACTTTCTGCTTTGTCTTTAATGTATTCGTGTGGATGACTGTGTCTCTGACTTTCTGCTCTATCTTTAATGTATTCGTGTGGATGACTGTGTCTCTGACCTTCTGCTCTATCTTTAATGTATTCGTGTGGATCACTGTGTCTCTGACCTTCTGCTCTATCTTTAATGTATTCGTGTGGATCACTGTGTCTCTGACTTTCTGCTCTATCTTTAATGTATTCGTGTGGATGACTGTGTCTCTGACTTTCTGCTCTATCTTTAATGTATTCGTGTGGATGACTGTGTCTCTGACTTTCTGCTCTTTCTTTAATGTATTCGTGTGGATCACTGTGTCTCTGACCTTCTGCTCTATCTTTAATGTATTCGTGTGGATCACTGTGTCTCTGACCTTCTGCTCTATCTTTAATGTATTCGTGTGGATGACTGTGTCTCTGACTTTCTGCTCTATCTTTAATGTATTCGTGTGGATGACTGTGTCTCTGACTTTCTGCTCTATCTTTAATGTATTCGTGTGGATGACTGTGTCTCTGACTTTCTGCTCTATCTTTAATGTATTCGTGTGGATGACTGTGTCTCTGACTTTCTGCTCTATCTTTAATGTATTCGTGTGGATCACTGTGTCTCTGACCTTCTGCTCTATCTTTAATGTATTCGTGTGGATCACTGTGTCTCTGACCTTCTGCTCTATCTTTAATGTATTCGTGTGGATGACTGTGTCTCTGACTTTCTGCTCTATCTTTAATGTATTCGTGTGGATCACTGTGTCTCTGACCTTCTGCTCTATCTTTAATGTATTCGTGTGGATCACTGTGTCTCTGACCTTCTGCTCTATCTTTAATGTATTCGTGTGGATGACTGTGTCTCTGACTTTCTGCTCTATCTTTAATGTATTCGTGTGGATCACTGTGTCTCTGACCTTCTGCTCTATCTTTAATGTATTCGTGTGGATCACTGTGTCTCTGACCTTCTGCTCTATCTTTAATGTATTCGTGTGGATGACTGTGTCTCTGACTTTCTGCTCTATCTTTAATGTATTCGTGTGGATGACTGTGTCTCTGACTTTCTGCTCTATCTTTAATGTATTCGTGTGGATGATTGTGTCTCTGACTTTCTGCTCTATCTTTAATGTATTCGTGTGGATGACTGTGTCTCTGACTTTCTGCTCTATCTTTAATGTATTCGTGTGGATGACTGTGTCTATGACTTTCTGCTCTATCTTTTATGTATTCGTGTGGATGACTGTGTCTCTGACTTTCTGCTCTATCTTTAATGTATTCGTGTGGATGACTGTGTCTATGACTTTCTGCTCTATCTTTAATGTATTCGTGTGGATGACTGTGTCTATGACTTTCTGCTCTATCTTTTGTGTATTCGTGTGGATGACTGTGTCTATGACTTTCTGCTCTATCTTTTATGTATTCGTGTGGATCACTGTGTCTCTGACCTTCTGCTCTGTCTTTAATGTATTCGTGTGGATGACTGTGTCTCTGACTTTCTGCTCTATCTTTAATGTATTCGTGTGGATGACTGTGTCTCTGACTTTCTGCTCTATCTTTAATGTATTCGTGTGGATGACTGTGTCTCTGACCTTCTGCTCTATCTTTAATGTATTCGTGTGGATGACTGTGTCTCTGACCTTCTGCTCTATCTTTAATGTATTCGTGTGGATCACTGTGTCTCTGACCTTCTGCTCTATCTTTAATGTATTCGTGTGGATCACTGTGTCTCTGACTTTCTGCTCTATCTTTAATGTATTCGTGTGGATCACTGTGTCTCTGACTTTCTGATCTATCTTTAATGTATTCGTGTGGATGACTGTGTCTCTGACCTTCTGCTCTGTCTTTAATGTATTCGTGTGGATCACTGTGTCTCTGACTTTCTGCTCTATCTTTAATGTATTCGTGTGGATCACTGTGTTTCTGACTTTCTGATCTGTCTTTAATGTATTCGTGTGGATCACTGTGTCTCTGACTTTCTGCTCTATCTTTAATGTATTCGTGTGGATGACTGTGTCTCTGACTTTCTGCTCTATCTTTAATGTATTCGTGTGGATGACTGTGTCTTTGACTTTCTGCTCTATCTTTAATGTATTCGTGTGGATCACTGTGTCTCTGACCTTCTGCTCTATCTTTAATGTATTCGTGTGGATCACTGTGTCTCTGACTTTCTGATCTGTCTTTAATGTATTCGTGTGGATCACTGTGTCTCTGACTTTCTGCTCTATCTTTAATGTATTCGTGTGGATGACTGTGTCTCTGACCTTCTGCTCTATCTTTAATGTATTAGTGTGGATGACTGTGTCTCTGACTTTCTGCTCTGTCTTTAATGTATTCGTGTGGATGACTGTGTCTCTGACTTTCTACTCTATCTTTAATGTATTCGTGTGGATCACTGTGTCTCTGACTTTCTACTCTATCTTTAATGTATTCGTGTTGATCACTGTGTCTCTGACCTTCTGTTCTATCTTTAATGTATTCGTGTGGATGACTGTGTCTCTGACTTTCTGCTCTATCTATAATGTATTCGTGTGTATGACCGTGTCTCTGACCTTCTGCTCTATCTTTAATGTATTCGTGTGGTTCACTATGTCTCTGACCTTCTGCTCTATCTTTAATGTATTCGTGTCGACCACTGTGTCTCTGACCTTCTGCTCTATCTTTAATGTATTCGTGTGGATGACTGTGTCTCTGACCTTCTGCTCTATCTTTAATGTATTAGTGTGGATGACTGTGTCTCTGACTTTCTGCTCTATCTTTAATGTATTCGTGTGGTTCACTATGTCTCTGACCTTCTGCTCTATCTTTAATGTATTCGTGTTGATCACTGTGTCTCTGACTTTCTGCTCTATCTTTAATGTATTCGTGTGGATGACTGTGTCTCTGACCTTCTGCTCTATCTTTAATGTATTAGTGTGGATGACTGTGTCTCTGACTTTCTGCTCTGTCTTTAATGTATTCGTGTGGATGACTGTGTCTCTGACTTTCTACTCTATCTTTAATGTATTCGTGTGGATCACTGTGTCTCTGACTTTCTACTCTATCTTTAATGTATTCGTGTTGATCACTGTGTCTCTGACCTTCTGTTCTATCTTTAATGTATTCGTGTGGATGACTGTGTCTCTGACTTTCTGCTCTATCTATAATGTATTCGTGTGGATGACTGTGTCTCTGACTTTCTGCTCTATCTTTAATGTATTCGTGTGGATCACTATGTCTCTGACTTTCTGCTCTGTCTTTAATGTATTCGTGTGGATCACTATGTCTCTGACTTTCTGCTCTATCTTTAATGTATTCGTGTGGATGACTGTGTCTCTGACCTTCTGCTCTGTCTTTAATGTATTCGTGTGGATCACTGTGTCTCTGACTTTCTGCTCTATCTTTAATGTATTCGTGTGGATCACTGTGTTTCTGACTTTCTGCTCTATCTTTAATGTATTCGTGTGGATCACTGTGTCTCTGACTTTCTGATCTGTCTTTAATGTATTCGTGTGGATCACTATGTCTCTGACTTTCTGCTCTATCTTTAATGTATTCGTGTGGATCACTGTGTCTCTGACTTTCTGATCTGTCTTTAATGTATTCGTGTGGATCACTATGTCTCTGACTTTCTGCTCTATCTTTAATGTATTCGTGTGGTTCACTGTGTCTCTGACTTTCTGCTCTATCTTTAATGTATTCGTGTGGATGACTGTGTCTCTGACCTTCTGCTCTATCTTTAATGTATTCGTGTGGATCACTGTGTCTCTGACTTTCTGCTCTATCTTTAATGTATTCGTGTGGATCACTGTGTCTCTGACTTTCTGCTCTATCTTTAATGTATTCGTGTGGATGACTGTGTCTCTGACTTTCTGCTCTATCTTTAATGTATTCGTGTGGATGACTGTGTCTCTGACCTTCTGCTCTATCTTTAATGTATTCGTGTGGATGACTGTGTCTCTGACTTTCTGATCTGTCTTTAATGTATTCGTGTGGATCACTGTGTCTCTGACCTTCTGCTCTATCTTTAATGTATTCGTGTGGATCACTGTGTCTCTGACCTTCTGCTCTATCTTTAATGTATTCGTGTGGATCACTGTGTCTCTGACTTTCTGCTCTATCTTTAATGTATTCGTGTGGATGACTGTGTCTCTGACTTTCTGATCTGTCTTTAATGTATTCGTGTGGATCACTGTGTCTCTGACTTTCTGCTCTATCTTTAATGTATTCGTGTGGATGACTGTGTCTCTGACTTTCTGCTCTATCTTTAATGTATTCGTGTGGATGACTGTTTCTCTGACTTTCAGCTCTATCTTTAATGTATTCGTGTGGATGACTGTGTCTCTGACCTTCTGCTCTATCTTTAATGTATTCGTGTGGATCACTGTGTCTCTGACTTTCTGCTCTATCTTTAATGTATTCGTGTGGATGGCTGTGTCTCTGACTTTCTGCTCTATCTTTAATGTATTCGTGTGGATGACTGTGTCTCTGACCTTCTGCTCTATCTTTAATGTATTCGTGTGGATGACTGTGTCTCTGACTTTCTGCTCTATCTTTAATGTATTCGTGTGGATCACTGTGTTTCTGACTTTCTGCTCTGTCTATAATGTATTCGTGTGGATCACTGTGTCTCTGACTTTCTGCTCTATCTTTAATGTATTCGTGTGGATCACTGTGTTTCTGACTTTCTGCTCTGTCTTTAATGTATTCGTGTGGATCACTGTGTCTCTGACCTTCTGCTCTGTCTTTAATGTATTCGTGTGGATGGCTGTGTCTCTGACTTTCTGCTCTGTCTTTAATGTATTCGTGTGGATGACTGTGTCTCTGACTTTCTGCTCTATCTTTAATGTATTCGTGTGGATCACTGTGTCTCTGACTTTCTGCTCTATCTTTAATGTATTCGTGTGGATCACTGTGTCTCTGACTTTCTGCTCTATCTTTAATGTATTCGTGTGGATGACTGTGTCTCTGACTTTCTGCTCTATCTTTAATGTATTCGTGTGGATGACTGTGTCTCTGACCTTCTGCTCTATCTTTAATGTATTCGTGTGGATGACTGTGTCTCTGACTTTCTGATCTGTCTTTAATGTATTCGTGTGGATCACTGTGTCTCTGACCTTCTGCTCTATCTTTAATGTATTCGTGTGGATCACTGTGTCTCTGACCTTCTGCTCTATCTTTAATGTATTCGTGTGGATCACTGTGTCTCTGACTTTCTGCTCTATCTTTAATGTATTCGTGTGGATGACTGTGTCTCTGACTTTCTGATCTGTCTTTAATGTATTCGTGTGGATCACTGTGTCTCTGACTTTCTGCTCTATCTTTAATGTATTCGTGTGGATGACTGTGTCTCTGACTTTCTGCTCTATCTTTAATGTATTCGTGTGGATGACTGTTTCTCTGACTTTCAGCTCTATCTTTAATGTATTCGTGTGGATGACTGTGTCTCTGACCTTCTGCTCTATCTTTAATGTATTCGTGTGGATCACTGTGTCTCTGACTTTCTGCTCTATCTTTAATGTATTCGTGTGGATGGCTGTGTCTCTGACTTTCTGCTCTATCTTTAATGTATTCGTGTGGATGACTGTGTCTCTGACCTTCTGCTCTATCTTTAATGTATTCGTGTGGATGACTGTGTCTCTGACTTTCTGCTCTATCTTTAATGTATTCGTGTGGATCACTGTGTTTCTGACTTTCTGCTCTGTCTATAATGTATTCGTGTGGATCACTGTGTCTCTGACTTTCTGCTCTATCTTTAATGTATTCGTGTGGATCACTGTGTCTCTGACTTTCTGCTCTGTCTTTAATGTATTCGTGTGGATCACTGTGTCTCTGACCTTCTGCTCTATCTTTAATGTATTCGTGTGGATGACTGTGTCTCTGACTTTCTGCTCTATCTTTAATGTATTCGTGTGGATGACTGTGTCTCTGACCTTCTGCTCTGTCTTTAATGTATTCGTGTGGATGACTGTGTCTCTGACCTTCTGCTCTATCTTTAATGTATTCGTGTGGATGACTGTGTCTCTGACTTTCTGCTCTATCTTTAATGTATTCGTGTGGATGACTGTGTCTCTGACTTTCTGCTCTATCTTTAATGTATTCGTGTGGATGACTGTGTCTCTGACTTTCTGCTCTATCTTTAATGTATTCGTGTGGATGACTGTGTCTCTGACTTTCTGCTCTATCTTTAATGTATTCGTGTGGATGACTGTGTCTCTGACCTTCTGCTCTGTCTTTAATGTATTCGTGTGGATCACTGTGTCTCTGACTTTCTGCTCTATCTTTAATGTATTCGTGTGGATCACTGTGTCTCTGACCTTCTGCTCTATCTTTAATGTATTCGTGTGGATCACTGTGTCTCTGACCTTCTGCTCTATCTTTAATGTATTCCTGTGGATGACTGTGTCTCTGACTTTCTGCTCTATCTTTAATGTATTCGTGTGGATGGCTGTGTCTCTGACCTTCTGCTCTGTCTTTAATGTATTCGTGTGGATCACTGTGTCTCTGACCTTCTGCTCTATCTTTAATGTATTCGTGTGGATGACTGTGTCTCTGACTTTCTGCTCTATCTTTAATGTATTCGTGTGGATGACTGTGTCTCTGACTTTCTGCTCTATCTTTAATGTATTCGTGTGGATGACTGTTTCTCTGACTTTCAGCTCTATCTTTAATGTATTCGTGTGGATGACTGTGTCTCTGACCTTCTGCTCTATCTTTAATGTATTCGTGTGGATCACTGTGTCTCTGACTTTCTGCTCTATCTTTAATGTATTCGTGTGGATGGCTGTGTCTCTGACTTTCTGCTCTATCTTTAATGTATTCGTGTGGATGACTGTGTCTCTGACCTTCTGCTCTATCTTTAATGTATTCGTGTGGATGACTGTGTCTCTGACTTTCTGCTCTATCTTTAATGTATTCGTGTGGATCACTGTGTTTCTGACTTTCTGCTCTGTCTATAATGTATTCGTGTGGATCACTGTGTCTCTGACTTTCTGCTCTATCTTTAATGTATTCGTGTGGATCACTGTGTCTCTGACTTTCTGCTCTATCTTTAATGTATTCGTGTGGATGACTGTGTCTCTGACTTTCTGCTCTATCTTTAATGTATTCGTGTGGATGACTGTGTCTCTGACTTTCTGCTCTATCTTTAATGTATTCGTGTGGATGACTGTGTCTCTGACCTTCTGCTCTATCTTTAATGTATTCGTGTGGATGACTGTGTCTCTGACTTTCTGCTCTATCTTTAATGTATTCGTGTGGATCACTGTGTCTCTGACTTTCTGCTCTATCTTTAATGTATTCGTGTGGATGACTGTGTCTTTGACTTTCTGCTCTATCTTTAATGTATTCGTGTGGATGACTGTGTCTCTGACCTTCTGCTCTATCTTTAATGTATTCGTGTGGATGACTGTGTCTCTGACTCTTGCTCTATCTTTAATGTATTCGTGTGGATCACTGTGTCTCTGACCTTCTGCTCTATCTTTAATGTATTCGTGTGGATCACTGTGTCTCTGACTTTCTGCTCTATCTTTAATGTATTCGTGTGGATGACCGTGTTTCTGACCTTCTGCTCTATCTTTAATGTATTCGTGTGGATGACTGTGTCTCTGACTTTCTGCTCTATCTATAATGTATTCGTGTGGTTCACTATGTCTCTGACCTTCTGCTCTATCTTTAATGTATTCGTGTGGATGACCGTGTCTCTGACCTTCTGCTCTATCTTTAATGTATTCGTGTGGATGACTGGGTCTCTGACATTCTGCTCTATCTTTAATGTATTCGTGTGGATCACTGTCTCTGACCTTCTGCTCTATCTTTAATGTATTCGTGTGGATCACTGTTTCTCTGACTTTCTGCTCTATCTTTAATGTATTCGTGTGGATGACTGTGTCTCTGACCTTCTGCTCTATCTTTAATGTATTCGTGTAGATGGCTGTGTCTCTGACTTTCTGCTCTGTCTTTAATGTATTCGTGTAGATGGCTGTGTCTCTGACTTTCTGCTCTATCTTTAATGTATTCGTGTGGATCACTGTCTCTCTGACCTTCTGCTCTATCTTTAATGTATTCGTGTGGATGACTGTGTCTCTGACTTTCTGTTCTATCTATAATGTATTCGTGTGGTTTACTATGTCTCTGACTTTCTGCTCTATCTTTAATGTATTCGTGTGAATGACTGTGTCTCTGACTTTATCCTCTATCTTTAATGTATTCGTGTGGTTCACTGTGTCTCTGACCTTCTGCTCTATCTTTAATGTATTCGTGTGGATGACTGTGTCTCTGACTTTCTGCTCTATCTTTAATGTATTCGTGTGGATGACTGTGTCTTTGACTTTCTACTCTATCTTTATTGTATTCGTGTGGATGACTGTGTCTCTGACCGTCTGCTCTATCTTTAATGTATTCGTGTTGATCACTGTGTCTCTGACCTTCTGCTCTATCTTTAATGTATTCGTGTGGATCACTGTCTCTGACCTTCTGCTCTATCTTTAATGTATTCGTGTGGATGACTGTGTCTCTGACTTTCTGCTTTATCTATAATGTATTCGTGTGGTTCACTATGTCTCTGACCTTCTGCTCTATCTTTAATGTATTCGTGTGGATGACCGTGTCTCTGACCTTCTGCTCTATCTTAAATGTATTCGTGTGGATGACTGTCTCTGACTTTCTGCTCTATCTTTAATGTATTCGTGTGGATGACTGTGTCTCTGACTTTCTGCTCTATCTTTAATGTATTCGTGTGGATCACTGTCTCTGACCTTCTGCACTATCTTTAATGTATTCGTGTGGATGACTGTGTCTCTGACTTTCTGCTCTATCTTTCATGTATTCGTGTGGATCACTGTGTCTCTGACCTTCTGCTCTATCTTTAATGTATTCGTGTAGATCACTGTGTCTCTGACTTTCTGCTCTATCTTTAATGTATTCGTGTGGATCACTGTCTCTGACCTTCTGCTCTATCTTTAATGCATTCTATCTTTAAGGCATTCGTGTGGATCACTGTGTCTCTGACTTTCTGCTCTATCTTTAATGTATTCGTGTGGATCACTGTGTCTCTGAATTTCTGCTCTATCTTTAATGTATTCGTGTGGATCACTGTGTCTCTGACCTTCTGCTCTATCTTTAATGTATTCGTGTGGATGACTGTGTCTCTGACTTTCTGCTCTATCTTTAATGTATTCGTGTGGATGACTGTGTCTCTGACTTTCTGCTCTATCTTTAATGTATTCGTGTAGATGGCTGTGTCTCTGACTTTCTCCTTTGTCTTTAATGTATTCGTGTGGATGACTGTGTCTCTGACTTTCTGCTCTATCTTTAATGTATTCGTGTGGATCACTGTGTCTCTGACCTTCTGCTCTATCTTTAATGTATTCGTGTGGATCACTTTGTCTCTGACCTTCTGCTCTATCTTTAATGTATTCGTGTTGATGACTGTGTCTCTGACTTTCTGCTCTATCTTTAATGTATTCGTGTGGATGACTGTGTCTCTGACTTTCTACTCTATCTTTATTGTATTCGTGTGGATGACTGTGTCTCTGCCTGCCTGTTCTATCTTATATGTGTTCGTGTGGATCACTGTCTCTGACCTTCTGCTCTATCTTTAATGTATTCGTGTGGATCACTGTCTCTGACCTTCTGCTCTATCTTTAATGTATTCGTGTGGATCACTGTGTCTCTGACTCTTGCTCTATCTTTAATGTATTCGTGTGGATCACTGTGTCTCTGACTTTCTGCTCTATCTTTAATGTATTCGTGTGGATGACTGTGTCTCTGACTTTCTGCTCTATCTTTAATGTATTCGTGTGGTTCACTGTGTCTCTGACCTTCTGCTCTATCTTTAATGTATTCGTGTGGATGACTGTGTCTCTGACTTTCTGCTCTATCTTTAATGTATTCGTGTGGATGACTGTGTCTTTGACTTTCTACTCTATCTTTATTGTATTCGTGTGGATGACTGTGTCTCTGACCGTCTGCTCTATCTTTAATGTATTCGTGTTGATCACTGTGTCTCTGACCTTCTGCTCTATCTTTAATGTATTCGTGTGGTTCACTATGTCTCTGACTTTCTGCTCTATCTTTAATGTATTCGTGTTGATCACTGTCTCTGACTTTCTGCTCCATCTTTAATGTATTCTTGTGGATGACTGTGTCTCTGCCTCCCTGCTCTATCTTTAATGTATTCGTGTGGATGACTGTGTCTCTGACTTTCTGCTCTATCTTTAATGTATTCGTGTTGATCACTGTGTCTCTGACCTTCTGCTCTATCTTTAATGTATTCGTGTGGATCACTGTGTCTCTGACCTTCTGCTCTATCTTTAATGTATTCGTGTGGATCACTGTGTCTCTGACCTTCTGCTCTATCTTTAATGTATTCGTGTGGATGACTGTGTCTCTGACTTTCTGCTCTATCTTTAATGTATTCGTGTGGATGACTGTGTCTCTGACTTTCTGCTCTATCTTTAATGTATTCGTGTGGATCACTGTCTCTGACCTTCTGCTCTATCTTTAATGTATTCGTGTGGATCACTGTGTCTCTGACCTTCTGCTCTATCTTTAATGTATTCGTGTGGATCACTTTGTCTCTGACCTTCTGCTCTATCTTTAATGTATTCGTGTTGATGACTGTGTCTCTGACTTTCTGCTCTATCTTTAATGTATTCGTGTGGATGACTGTGTCTCTGACTTTCTCCTCTATCTTTATTGTATTCGTGTGGATGACTGTGTCTCTGCCTGCCTGTTCTATCTTATATGTGTTCGTGTGGATCACTGTCTCTGACCTTCTGCTCTATCTTTAATGTATTCGTGTGGATCACTGTCTCTGACCTTCTGCTCTATCTTTAATGTATTCGTGTGGATGACTGTGTCTCTGACTCTTGCTCTATCTTTAATGTATTCGTGTGGACCACTGTGTCTCTGACTTTCTGCTCTATCTTTAATGTATTCGTGTGGATGACTGTATCTCTGACTTTCTGCTCTATCTTTAATGTATTCGTGTGGTTCACTGTGTCTCTGACCTTCTGTTCTATCTTTAATGTATTCGTGTGGATGACTGTGTCTCTGACTTTCTGCTCTATCTTTAATGTATTCGTGTGGATGACTGTGTCTTTGACTTTCTACTCTATCTTTATTGTATTCGTGTGGATGACTGTGTCTCTGACCGTCTGCTCTATCTTTAATGTATTCGTGTTGATCACTGTGTCTCTGACCTTCTGCTCTATCTTTAATGTATTCGTGTGGTTCACTATGTCTCTGACTTTCTGCTCTATCTTTAATGTATTCGTGTTGATCACTGTCTCTGACTTTCTGCTCTATCTTTAATGTATTCTTGTGGATGACTGTGTCTCTGCCTCCCTGCTCTATCTTTAATGTATTCGTGTGGATGACTGTGTCTCTGACTTTCTGCTCTATCTTTAATGTATTCGTGTTGATCACTGTGTCTCTGACCTTCTGCTCTATCTTTAATGTATTCGTGTGGATCACTGTGTCTCTGACCTTCTGCTCTATCTTTAATGTATTCGTGTGGATCACTGTGTCTCTGACCTTCTGCTCTATCTTTAATGTATTCGTGTGGATGACTGTGTCTCTGACTTTCTGCTCTATCTTTAATGTATTCGTGTGGATGACTGTGTCTCTGACTTTCTGCTCTATCTTTAATGTATTCGTGTGGATCACTGTCTCTGACCTTCTGCTCTATCTTTAATGTATTCGTGTGGATCACTGTGTCTCTGACTTTCTGCTCTATCTTTAATGTATTCGTGTGGTTCACTGTGTTTCTGACTTTCTGCTCTATCTTTAATGTAATCCTGTGGATCACTGTGTCTCTGACCTTCTGCTCTATCTTTAATGTATTCGTGTGGATGACTGTGTCTCTGACTTTCTGCTCTATCTTTAATGTATTCGTGTGGATGACTGTGTCTCTGACCTTCTGCTCTATCTTTAATGTATTCGTGTAGATGGCTGTGTCTCTGACTTTCTGCTCTGTCTTTAATGTATTCGTGTGGATGGCTGTGTCTCTGACTTTCTGCTCTATCTTTAATGTATTCGTGTGGATCACTGTCTCTCTGACCTTCTGCTCTATCTTTAATGTATTCGTGTGGATGACTGTGTCTCTGACTTTCTGCTCTATCTTTAATGTATTCGTGTGGATGACTGTGTCTTTGACTTTCTACTCTATCTTTATTGTATTCGTGTGGATGACTGTGTCTCTGACCGTCTGCTCTATTTTTAATGTATTCGTGTTGATCACTGTGTCTCTGACCTTCTGCTCTATCTTCAATGTATTCGTGTGGTTCACTATGTCTCTGACTTTCTGCTCTATCTTTAATGTATTCGTGTTGATCACTGTCTCTGACTTTCTGCTCTATCTTTAATGTATTCTTGTGGATGACTGTGTCTCTGCCTCCCTGCTCTATCTTTAATGTATTCGTGTGGATGACCGTGTCTCTGACCTTCTGCTCTATCTTTAATGTATTCGTGTGGATGACTGTGTCTCTGACTTTCTGCTCTATCTTTTGTGTATTCGTGTGGATGGCTGTGTCTCTGACTTTCTGCTCTATCTTTAATGTATTCGTGTGGATGACTGTGTCTCTGACTTTCTGCTCTATCTTTTGTGTATTCGTGTGGATGACTGTGTCTCTGACCTTCTGCTCTATCTTTAATGTATTCGTGTGGATCACTGTGTCTCTGACTTTCTGCTCTATCTTTTGTGTATTCGTGTGGATGACTGTGTCTCTGACCTTCTGCTCTATCTTTAATGTATTCGTGTGGATCACTGTGTCTCTGACTTTCTGCTCTATCTTTTGTGTATTCGTGTGGATGACTGTGTCTCTGACCTTCTGCTCTATCTTTAATGTATTCGTGTGGATCACTGTGTCTCTGACCTTCTGCTCTATCTTTAATGTATTCGTGTGGATGACTGTGTCTCTGACTTTCTGCTCTATCTATAATGTATTCGTGTGTATGACCGTGTCTCTGACCTTCTGCTCTATCTTTAATGTATTCGTGTGGATGACTGTGTCTCTGACTTTCTGCTCTATCTTTAATGTATTCCTGTGGATCACTGTGTCTCTGACCTTCTGCTCTATCTTTAATGAATTTGTGTGGTTCACTGTGTCTCTGACTTTCTGCTCTATCTTTAATGTATTCGTGTGGATCACTGTGTCTCTGACTTTCTGCTCTATCTTTAATGTATTCGTGTGGATCACTGTGTCTCTGACTTTCTGCTCTATCTTTAATGTATTCTCGTGGACGACTGTGTCTCTGACTTTCTGCTCTATCTTTATTTTATTCGTGTGGATCACTGTGTCTCTGACTTTCTGCTCTATCTTTAATGTATTCGTGTGGATCACTGTGTCTCTGACTTTCTGCTCTATCTTTAATGTATTCGTGTGGATCACTGTCTCTGACTTTCTGCTCTATCTTTAATGTATTCGTGTGGATGACTGTGTCTCTGACTTTCTGCTCTATCTTTAATGTATTCGTGTGGTACACTGTGTCTCTGACTTTCTGCTCTATCTTTAATGTATTCGTGTGGATCACTGTGTCTCTGACTTTCTGCTCTATCTTTAATGTATTCGTGTGGATCACTGTGTCTCTGACTTTCTGCTCTATCTTTAATGTATTCGTGTGGATCACTGTGTCTCTGACCTTCTGCTCTATCTTTAATGTATTCGTGTGGATCACTGTGTCTCTGACTTTCTGCTCTATCTTTAATGTATTCGTGTGGATGACTGTGTCTATGACTTTCTGCTCTATCTTTTATGTATTCGTGTGGATCACTGTGTCTCTGACTTTCTGCTCTATCTTTAATGTATTCGTGTGGATGACTGTGTATCTGACTTTCTGCTCTATCTTTAATGTATTCGTGTGGATGACTGTGTCTCTGACCTTCTGCTCTATCTTTAATGTATTCGTGTGGATCACTGTGTCTCTGACTTTCTGCTCTATCTTTAATGTATTCGTGTGGATCACTGTGTCTCTGACTTTCTGCTCTATCTTTAATGTATTCGTGTGGATCACTGTGTCTCTGACTTTCTGCTCTATCTTTAATGTATTCGTGTGGATCACTGTGTCTCTGACCTTCTGCTCTATCTTTAATGTATTCGTGTGGATGACTGTGTCTCTGACCTTCTGCTCTGTCTTTAATGTATTCGTGTGGATCACTGTGTCTCTGACCTTCTGCTCTATCTTTAATGTATTCGTGTGGATGACTGTGTCTCTGACTTTCTGCTCTATCTTTAATGTATTCGTGTGGATCACTGTGTCTCTGACCTTCTGCTCTATCTTTAATGTATTCGTGTGGATGACTGTGTCTCTGACTTTCTGCTCTATCTTTAATGTATTCGTGTGGATCACTGTGTCTCTGACCTTCTGCTCTATCTTTAATGTATTCGTGTGGATGACTGTGTCTCTGACTTTCTGCTCTATCTTTAATGTATTCGTGTGGATCACTGTGTCTCTGACCTTCTGCTCTATCTTTAATGTATTCGTGTGGATGACTGTGTCTCTGACTTTCTGCTCTATCTTTAATGTATTCGTGTGGATCACTGTGTCTCTGACCTTCTGCTCTATCTTTAATGTATTAGTGTGGATGACTGTGTCTCTGACTTTCTGCTCTATCTTTAATGTATTCGTGTGGATCACTGTGTCTCTGACCTTCTGCTCTATCTTTAATGTATTCGTGTGGATGACTGTGTCTCTGACTTTCTGCTCTATCTTTAATGTATTCGTGTGGATCACTGTGTCTCTGACCTTCTGCTCTATCTTTAATGTATTCGTGTGGATGACTGTGTCTCTGACTTTCTGCTCTATCTTTAATGTATTCGTGTGGATCACTGTGTCTCTGACCTTCTGCTCTATCTTTAATGTATTCGTGTGGATGACTGTGTCTCTGACTTTCTGCTCTATCTTTAATGTATTCGTGTGGATCACTGTGTCTCTGACCTTCTGCTCTATCTTTAATGTATTCGTGTGGATGACTGTGTCTCTGACTTTCTGCTCTATCTTTAATGTATTCGTGTGGATCACTGTCTCTGACCTTCTGCACTATCTTTAATGTATTCGTGTGGATGACTGTGTCTCTGACTTTCTGCTCTATCTTTCATGTATTCGTGTGGATCACTGTGTCTCTGACCTTCTGCTCTATCTTTAATGTATTCGTGTAGATCACTGTGTCTCTGACTTTCTGCTCTATCTTTAATGTATTCGTGTGGATCACTGTCTCTGACCTTCTGCTCTATCTTTAATGCATTCTATCTTTAAGGCATTCGTGTGGATCACTGTGTCTCTGACTTTCTGCTCTATCTTTAATGTATTCGTGTGGATCACTGTGTCTCTGAATTTCTGCTCTATCTTTAATGTATTCGTGTGGATCACTGTGTCTCTGACCTTCTGCTCTATCTTTAATGTATTCGTGTGGATGACTGTGTCTCTGACTTTCTGCTCTATCTTTAATGTATTCGTGTAGATGGCTGTGTCTCTGACTTTCTCCTTTGTCTTTATTGTATTCGTGTGGATGACTGTGTCTCTGACTTTCTGCTCTATCTTTAATGTATTCGTGTGGATCACTGTGTCTCTGACCTTCTGCTCTATCTTTAATGTATTCGTGTGGATCACTTTGTCTCTGACCTTCTGCTCTATCTTTAATGTATTCGTGTTGATGACTGTGTCTCTGACTTTCTGCTCTATCTTTAATGTATTCGTGTGGATGACTGTGTCTCTGACTTTCTACTCTATCTTTATTGTATTCGTGTGGATGACTGTGTCTCTGCCTGCCTGTTCTATCTTATATGTGTTCGTGTGGATCACTGTCTCTGACCTTCTGCTCTATCTTTAATGTATTCGTGTGGATCACTGTCTCTGACCTTCTGCTCTATCTTTAATGTATTCGTGTGGATCACTGTGTCTCTGACTCTTGCTCTATCTTTAATGTATTCGTGTGGATCACTGTGTCTCTGACTTTCTGCTCTATCTTTAATGTATTCGTGTGGATGACTGTGTCTCTGACTTTCTGCTCTATCTTTAATGTATTCGTGTGGATGACTGTGTCTTTGACTTTCTACTCTATCTTTATTGTATTCGTGTGGATGACTGTGTCTCTGACCGTCTGCTCTATCTTTAATGTATTCGTGTTGATCACTGTGTCTCTGACCTTCTGCTCTATCTTTAATGTATTCGTGTGGTTCACTATGTCTCTGACTTTCTGCTCTATCTTTAATGTATTCGTGTTGATCACTGTCTCTGACTTTCTGCTCCATCTTTAATGTATTCTTGTGGATGACTGTGTCTCTGCCTCCCTGCTCTATCTTTAATGTATTCGTGTGGATGACTGTGTCTCTGACTTTCTGCTCTATCTTTAATGTATTCGTGTTGATCACTGTGTCTCTGACCTTCTGCTCTATCTTTAATGTATTCGTGTGGATCACTGTGTCTCTGACCTTCTGCTCTATCTTTAATGTATTCGTGTGGATCACTGTGTCTCTGACCTTCTGCTCTATCTTTAATGTATTCGTGTGGATGACTGTGTCTCTGACTTTCTGCTCTATCTTTAATGTATTCGTGTGGATGACTGTGTCTCTGACTTTCTGCTCTATCTTTAATGTATTCGTGTGGATCACTGTCTCTGACCTTCTGCTCTATCTTTAATGTATTCGTGTGGATCACTGTGTCTCTGACCTTCTGCTCTATCTTTAATGTATTCGTGTGGATCACTTTGTCTCTGACCTTCTGCTCTATCTTTAATGTATTCGTGTTGATGACTGTGTCTCTGACTTTCTGCTCTATCTTTAATGTATTCGTGTGGATGACTGTGTCTCTGACTTTCTCCTCTATCTTTATTGTATTCGTGTGGATGACTGTGTCTCTGCCTGCCTGTTCTATCTTATATGTGTTCGTGTGGATCACTGTCTCTGACCTTCTGCTCTATCTTTAATGTATTCGTGTGGATCACTGTCTCTGACCTTCTGCTCTATCTTTAATGTATTCGTGTGGATGACTGTGTCTCTGACTCTTGCTCTATCTTTAATGTATTCGTGTGGACCACTGTGTCTCTGACTTTCTGCTCTATCTTTAATGTATTCGTGTGGATGACTGTATCTCTGACTTTCTGCTCTATCTTTAATGTATTCGTGTGGTTCACTGTGTCTCTGACCTTCTGTTCTATCTTTAATGTATTCGTGTGGATGACTGTGTCTCTGACTTTCTGCTCTATCTTTAATGTATTCGTGTGGATGACTGTGTCTTTGACTTTCTACTCTATCTTTATTGTATTCGTGTGGATGACTGTGTCTCTGACCGTCTGCTCTATCTTTAATGTATTCGTGTTGATCACTGTGTCTCTGACCTTCTGCTCTATCTTTAATGTATTCGTGTGGTTCACTATGTCTCTGACTTTCTGCTCTATCTTTAATGTATTCGTGTTGATCACTGTCTCTGACTTTCTGCTCTATCTTTAATGTATTCTTGTGGATGACTGTGTCTCTGCCTCCCTGCTCTATCTTTAATGTATTCGTGTGGATGACTGTGTCTCTGACTTTCTGCTCTATCTTTAATGTATTCGTGTTGATCACTGTGTCTCTGACCTTCTGCTCTATCTTTAATGTATTCGTGTGGATCACTGTGTCTCTGACCTTCTGCTCTATCTTTAATGTATTCGTGTGGATCACTGTGTCTCTGACCTTCTGCTCTATCTTTAATGTATTCGTGTGGATGACTGTGTCTCTGACTTTCTGCTCTATCTTTAATGTATTCGTGTGGATGACTGTGTCTCTGACTTTCTGCTCTATCTTTAATGTATTCGTGTGGATCACTGTCTCTGACCTTCTGCTCTATCTTTAATGTATTCGTGTGGATCACTGTGTCTCTGACTTTCTGCTCTATCTTTAATGTATTCGTGTGGTTCACTGTGTTTCTGACTTTCTGCTCTATCTTTAATGTAATCCTGTGGATCACTGTGTCTCTGACCTTCTGCTCTATCTTTAATGTATTCGTGTGGATGACTGTGTCTCTGACTTTCTGCTCTATCTTTAATGTATTCGTGTGGATGACTGTGTCTCTGACCTTCTGCTCTATCTTTAATGTATTCGTGTAGATGGCTGTGTCTCTGACTTTCTGCTCTGTCTTTAATGTATTCGTGTGGATGGCTGTGTCTCTGACTTTCTGCTCTATCTTTAATGTATTCGTGTGGATCACTGTCTCTCTGACCTTCTGCTCTATCTTTAATGTATTCGTGTGGATGACTGTGTCTCTGACTTTCTGTTCTATCTATAATGTATTCGTGTGGTTCACTATGTCTCTGACTTTCTGCTCTATCTTTAATGTATTCGTGTGGATGACTGTGTCTCTGACTTTCTGCTCTATCTTTAATGTATTCGTGTGGTTCACTGTGTCTCTGACCTTCTGCTCTATCTTTAATGTATTCGTGTGGATGACTGTGTCTCTGACTTTCTGCTCTATCTTTAATGTATTCGTGTGGATGACTGTGTCTTTGACTTTCTACTCTATCTTTATTGTATTCGTGTGGATGACTGTGTCTCTGACCGTCTGCTCTATTTTTAATGTATTCGTGTTGATCACTGTGTCTCTGACCTTCTGCTCTATCTTCAATGTATTCGTGTGGTTCACTATGTCTCTGACTTTCTGCTCTATCTTTAATGTATTCGTGTTGATCACTGTCTCTGACTTTCTGCTCTATCTTTAATGTATTCTTGTGGATGACTGTGTCTCTGCCTCCCTGCTCTATCTTTAATGTATTCGTGTGGATGACCGTGTCTCTGACCTTCTGCTCTATCTTTAATGTATTCGTGTGGATGACTGTGTCTCTGACTTTCTGCTCTATCTTTTGTGTATTCGTGTGGATGGCTGTGTCTCTGACTTTCTGCTCTATCTTTAATGTATTCGTGTGGATGACTGTGTCTCTGACTTTCTGCTCTATCTTTTGTGTATTCGTGTGGATGACTGTGTCTCTGACCTTCTGCTCTATCTTTAATGTATTCGTGTGGATCACTGTGTCTCTGACTTTCTGCTCTATCTTTTGTGTATTCGTGTGGATGACTGTGTCTCTGACCTTCTGCTCTATCTTTAATGTATTCGTGTGGATCACTGTGTCTCTGACTTTCTGCTCTATCTTTTGTGTATTCGTGTGGATGACTGTGTCTCTGACCTTCTGCTCTATCTTTAATGTATTCGTGTGGATCACTGTGTCTCTGACCTTCTGCTCTATCTTTAATGTATTCGTGTGGATGACTGTGTCTCTGACTTTCTGCTCTATCTATAATGTATTCGTGTGTATGACCGTGTCTCTGACCTTCTGCTCTATCTTTAATGTATTCGTGTGGATGACTGTGTCTCTGACTTTCTGCTCTATCTTTAATGTATTCCTGTGGATCACTGTGTCTCTGACCTTCTGCTCTATCTTTAATGAATTTGTGTGGTTCACTGTGTCTCTGACTTTCTGCTCTATCTTTAATGTATTCGTGTGGATCACTGTGTCTCTGACTTTCTGCTCTATCTTTAATGTATTCGTGTGGATCACTGTGTCTCTGACTTTCTGCTCTATCTTTAATGTATTCTCGTGGACGACTGTGTCTCTGACTTTCTGCTCTATCTTTATTTTATTCGTGTGGATCACTGTGTCTCTGACTTTCTGCTCTATCTTTAATGTATTCGTGTGGATCACTGTGTCTCTGACTTTCTGCTCTATCTTTAATGTATTCGTGTGGATCACTGTCTCTGACTTTCTGCTCTATCTTTAATGTATTCGTGTGGATGACTGTGTCTCTGACTTTCTGCTCTATCTTTAATGTATTCGTGTGGTACACTGTGTCTCTGACTTTCTGCTCTATCTTTAATGTATTCGTGTGGATCACTGTGTCTCTGACTTTCTGCTCTATCTTTAATGTATTCGTGTGGATCACTGTGTCTCTGACTTTCTGCTCTATCTTTAATGTATTCGTGTGGATCACTGTGTCTCTGACCTTCTGCTCTATCTTTAATGTATTCGTGTGGATCACTGTGTCTCTGACTTTCTGCTCTATCTTTAATGTATTCGTGTGGATGACTGTGTCTCTGACCTTCTGCACTATCTTTAATGTATTCGTGTGGATGACTGTGTCTATGACTTTCTGCTCTATCTTTTATGTATTCGTGTGGATCACTGTGTCTCTGACTTTCTGCTCTATCTTTAATGTATTCGTGTGGATGACTGTGTCTCTGACTTTCTGCTCTATCTTTAATGTATTCGTGTGGATCACTGTGTCTCTGACTTTCTGCTCTATCTTTAATGTATTCTCGTGGACGACTGTGTCTCTGACTTTCTGCTCTATCTTTATTTTATTCGTGTGGATCACTGTGTCTCTGACTTTCTGCTCTATCTTTAATGTATTCGTGTGGATCACTGTGTCTCTGACTTTCTGCTCTATCTTTAATGTATTCGTGTGGATCACTGTCTCTGACTTTCTGCTCTATCTTTAATGTATTCGTGTGGATGACTGTGTCTCTGACTTTCTGCTCTATCTTTAATGTATTCGTGTGGTACACTGTGTCTCTGACTTTCTGCTCTATCTTTTATGTATTCGTGTGGATCACTGTGTCTCTGACTTTCTGCTCTATCTTTAATGTATTCGTGTGGATCACTGTGTCTCTGACTTTCTGCTCTATCTTTAATGTATTCGTGTGGATCACTGTGTCTCTGACCTTCTGCTCTATCTTTAATGTATTCGTGTGGATCACTGTGTCTCTGACTTTCTGCTCTATCTTTAATGTATTCGTGTGGATGACTGTGTCTCTGACCTTCTGCACTATCTTTAATGTATTCGTGTGGATGACTGTGTCTATGACTTTCTGCTCTATCTTTTATGTATTCGTGTGGATCACTGTGTCTCTGACTTTCTGCTCTATCTTTAATGTATTCGTGTGGATGACTGTGTCTCTGACTTTCTGCTCTATCTTTAATGTATTCGTGTGGATGACTGTGTCTCTGACCTTCTGCACTATCTTTAATGTATTCGTGTGGATGACTGTGTCTATGACTTTCTGCTCTATCTTTTATGTATTCGTGTGGATCACTGTGTCTCTGACTTTCTGCTCTATCTTTAATGTATTCGTGTGGATGACTGTGTCTCTGACTTTCTGCTCTATCTTTATTTTATTCGTGTGGATCACTGTGTCTCTGACTTTCTGCTCTATCTTTAATGTATTCGTGTGGATCACTGTGTCTCTGACTTTCTGCTCTATCTTTAATGTATTCGTGTGGATCACTGTCTCTGACTTTCTGCTCTATCTTTAATGTATTCGTGTGGATGACTGTGTCTCTGACTTTCTGCTCTATCTTTAATGTATTCGTGTGGTACACTGTGTCTCTGACTTTCTGCTCTATCTTTAATGTATTCGTGTGGATCACTGTGTCTCTGACTTTCTGCTCTATCTTTAATGTATTCGTGTGGATCACTGTGTCTCTGACTTTCTGCTCTATCTTTAATGTATTCGTGTGGATCACTGTGTCTCTGACCTTCTGCTCTATCTTTAATGTATTCGTGTGGATCACTGTGTCTCTGACTTTCTGCTCTATCTTTAATGTATTCGTGTGGATGACTGTGTCTCTGACCTTCTGCACTATCTTTAATGTATTCGTGTGGATGACTGTGTCTATGACTTTCTGCTCTATCTTTTATGTATTCGTGTGGATCACTGTGTCTCTGACTTTCTGCTCTATCTTTAATGTATTCGTGTGGATGACTGTGTATCTGACTTTCTGCTCTATCTTTAATATATTCGTGTGGATGACTGTGTCTCTGACCTTCTGCTCTATCTTTAATGTATTCGTGTGGATCACTGTGTCTCTGACTTTCTGCTCTATCTTTAATGTATTCGTGTGGATCACTGTGTCTCTGACTTTCTGCTCTATCTTTAATGTATTCGTGTGGATCACTGTGTCTCTGACCTTCTGCTCTATCTTTAATGTATTCGTGTGGATGACTGTGTCTCTGACTTTCTGCTCTATCTTTAATGTATTCGTGTGGATCACTGTGTCTCTGACCTTCTGCTCTATCTTTAATGTATTCGTGTGGATCACTGTGTCTCTGACCTTCTGCTCTATCTTTAATGTATTCGTGTGGATCACTGTGTCTCTGACTTTCTGCTCTATCTTTTATGTATTCGTGTGGATCACTGTGTCTCTGACTTTCTGCTCTATCTTTAATGTATTCGTGTGGATGACTGTGTATCTGACTTTCTGCTCTATCTTTAATGTATTCGTGTGGATGACTGTGTCTCTGACCTTCTGCTCTATCTTTAATGTATTCGTGTGGATCACTGTGTCTCTGACTTTCTGCTCTATCTTTAATGTATTCGTGTGGATCACTGTGTCTCTGACCTTCTGCTCTATCTTTAATGTATTCGTGTGGATCACTGTGTCTCTGACCTTCTGCTCTATCTTTAATGTATTCGTGTGGATGACTGTGTCTCTGACTTTCTGCTCTATCTTTAATGTATTCGTGTGGATGACTGTGTCTCTGACTTTCTGCTCTATCTTTAATGTATTCGTGTGGATCACTGTGTCTCTGACCTTCTGCTCTATCTTTAATGTATTCGTGTGGATCACTATGTCTCTGACTTTCTGCTCTATCTTTAATGTATTCGTGTGGATGACTGTGTCTCTGACTTTCTGCTCTATCTTTAATGTATTCGTGTGGATGACTGTGTCTCTGACTTTCTGCTCTATCTTTAATGTATTCGTGTGGATCACTGTGTCTCTGACCTTCTGCTCTATCTTTAATGTATTCGTGTGGATGACTGTGTCTCTGACTTTCTGCTCTATCTTTAATGTATTCGTGTGGATCACTGTGTCTCTGACCTTCTGCTCTATCTTTAATGTATTCGTGTGGATGACTGTGTCTCTGACTTTCTGCTCTATCTTTAATGTATTCGTGTGGATCACTGTGTCTCTGACCTTCTGCTCTATCTTTAATGTATTCGTGTGGATGACTGTGTCTCTGACTTTCTGCTCTATCTTTAATGTATTCGTGTGGATGACTGTGTCTCTGACTTTCTGCTCTATCTTTAATGTATTCGTGTGGATGACTGTGTCTCTGACCTTCTGCTCTATCTTTAATGTATTCGTGTGGATGACTGTGTCTCTGACTTTCTGCTCTATCTTTAATGTATTCGTGTGGATCACTGTGTCTCTGACCTTCTGCTCTATCTTTAATGTATTCGTGTGGATCACTATGTCTCTGACTTTCTGCTCTATCTTTAATGTATTCGTGTGGATGACTGTGTCTCTGACTTTCTGCTCTATCTTTAATGTATTCGTGTGGATGACTGTGTCTCTGACTTTCTGCTCTATCTTTAATGTATTCGTGTGGATCACTGTGTCTCTGACCTTCTGCTCTATCTTTAATGTATTCGTGTGGATGACTGTGTCTCTGACTTTCTGCTCTATCTTTAATGTATTCGTGTGGATCACTGTGTCTCTGACCTTCTGCTCTATCTTTAATGTATTCGTGTGGATGACTGTGTCTCTGACTTTCTGCTCTATCTTTAATGTATTCGTGTGGATCACTGTGTCTCTGACCTTCTGCTCTATCTTTAATGTATTCGTGTGGATGACTGTGTCTCTGACTTTCTGCTCTATCTTTAATGTATTCGTGTGGATCACTGTGTCTCTGACCTTCTGCTCTATCTTTAATGTATTCGTGTGGATGACTGTGTCTCTGACTTTCTGCTCTATCTTTAATGTATTCGTGTGGATCACTGTGTCTCTGACTTTCTGCTCTATCTTTAATGTATTCGTGTGGATCACTGTGTCTCTGACTTTCTGCTCTATCTTTAATGTATTCGTGTGGATCACTGTGTCTCTGACCTTCTGCTCTATCTTTAATGTATTCGTGTGGATGACTGTGTCTCTGACTTTCTGCTCTATCTTTAATGTATTCGTGTGGATCACTGTGTCTCTGACCTTCTGCTCTATCTTTAATGTATTCGTGTGGATCACTGTGTCTCTGACTTTCTGCTCTGTCTTTAATGTATTCGTGTGGATGACCGTGTCTTTGACTTTCTGCTCTATCTTTAATGTATTCGTGTGGATGACCGTGTCTCTGACCTTCTGCTCTATCTTTAATGTATTCGTGTGGATGACTGTGTCTCTGACTTTCTGCTCTATCTTTAATGTATTCGTGTGGATGACTGTGTCTCTGACTTTCTGCTCTATCTTTAATGTATTCGTGTGGATGACTGTGTCTCTGACCTTCTGCTCTATCTTTAATGTATTCGTGTGGATGACTGTGTCTCTGACTTTCTGCTCTATCTTTAATGTATTCGTGTGGATCACTGTGTCTCTGACTTTCTGCTCTATCTTTAATGTATTCGTGTGGATGACTGTGTCTTTGACTTTCTGCTCTATCTTTAATGTATTCGTGTGGATGACTGTGTCTCTGACTTTCTGCTCTATCTTTAATGTATTCGTGTGGATGACTGTGTCTCTGACTTTCTGCTCTATCTTTAATGTATTCGTGTGGATGACTATGTCTCTGACCTTATGCTCTATCTTTAATGTATTCGTGTAGATGGCTGTGTCTCTGACTTTCTGCTCTGTCTTTAATGTATTAGTGTGGATGGCTGTGTCTCTGACTTTCTGCTCTATCTTTAATGTATTCCTGTGGATCACTGTGTCTCTGACCTTCTGCTCTATCTTTATTGTATTCGTGTGGATGACCGTGTCTCTGACCTTCTGCTCTATCTTTAATGTATTCGTGTTGATCACTGTGTCTCTGACTTTCTGCTCTATCTTTAATGTATTCCTGTGGATCACTGTGTCTCTGACCTTCTGCTCTATCTTTAATGTATTCCTGTGGATCACCGTGTCTCTGACCTTCTGCTCTATCTTTAATGTATTCGTGTGGATGACTGTGTCTCTGACTTTCTGCTCTATCTTTAATGTATTCCTGTGGATCACTGTGTCTCTGACCTTCTGCTCTATCTTTAATGTATTCGTGTGGATGACTGTGTCTCTGACTTTCTGCTCTATCTTTCATATATTCGTGTGGATCACTGTGTCTCTGACCTTCTGCTCTATCTTTAATGTATTCGTGTGGATCACTGTGTCTCTGACTTTCTGCTCTATCTTTAATGTATTCGTGTGGATCACTGTGTCTCTGACTTTCTGCTCTATCTTTAATGTATTCGTGTGGATCACTGTGTCTCTGACTTTCTGCTCTATCTTTAATGTATTCGTGTGGATGACTGTGTCTATGATTTTCTGCTCTATCTTTTATGTATTCGTGTGGATCACTGTGTCTCTGACTTTCTGCTCTATCTTTAATGTATTCGTGTGGATCACTGTGTCTCTGACTTTCTGCTCTATCTTTTGTGTATTCGTGTGGATGACTGTGTCTATGATTTTCTGCTCTATCTTTTATGTATTCGTGTGGATGGCTGTGTCTCTGACTTTCTGCTCTATCTTTAATGTATTCCTGTGGATCACTGTGTCTCTGACTTTCTGCTCTATCTTTCATGTATTCGTGTGGATCACTGTGTCTCTGACCTTCTGCTCTATCTTTAATGTATTCGTGTAGATCACTGTGTCTCTGACTTTCTGCTCTATCTTTAATGTATTCGTGTGGATCACTGTCTCTGACCTTCTGCTCTATCTTTAATGCATTCTATCTTTAATGCATTCGTGTGGATCACTGTGTCTCTGACTTTCTGCTCTATCTTTAATGTATTCGTGTGGATCACTGTCTCTGACTTTCTGCTCTATCTTTAATGTATTTGTGTGGATGACTGTGTCTCTGACTTTCTGCTCTATCTTTAATGTATTCGTGTGGTACACTGTGTCTCTGACTTTCTGCTCTATCTTTAATGTATTCGTGTGGATCACTGTGTCTCTGACTTTCTGCTCTATCTTTAATGTATTCGTGTGGATCACTGTGTCTCTGACTTTCTGCTCTATCTTTAATGTATTCGTGTGGATCACTGTGTCTCTGACCTTCTGCTCTATCTTTAATGTATTCGTGTGGATCACTGTGTCTCTGACTTTCTGCTCTATCTTTAATGTATTCGTGTGGATGACTGTGTCTATGACTTTCTTCTCTATCTTTTATGTATTCGTGTGGATCACTGTGTCTCTGACTTTCTGCTCTATCTTTAATGTATTCGTGTGGATGACTGTGTATCTGACTTTCTGCTCTATCTTTAATGTATTCCTGTGGATCACTGTGTCTCTGACCTTCTGCTCTATCTTTAATGTATTCGTGTGGATCACTGTGTCTCTGACTTTCTGCTCTATCTTTAATGTATTCGTGTGGATCACTATGTCTCTGACTTTCTGCTCTATCTTTAATGTATTCGTGTGGATCACTGTGTCTCTGACTTTCTGCTCTATCTTTAATGTATTCGTGTGGATCACTGTGTCTCTGACCTTCTGCTCTATCTTTAATGTATTCGTGTGGATCACTGTGTCTCTGACTTTCTGCTCTATCTTTAATGTATTCGTGTGGTTCACTATGTCTCTGACTTTCTGCTCTATCTTTAATGTATTCGTGTGGATGACTGTGTCTCTGACCTTCTGCTCTGTCTTTAATGTATTCGTGTGGATCACTGTGTCTCTGACTTTCTGCTCTATCTTTAATGTATTCGTGTGGATCACTGTGTCTCTGACTTTCTGCTCTGTCTTTAATGTATTCGTGTGGATCACTGTGTCTCTGACTTTCTGATCTGTCTTTAATGTATTCGTGTGGATGACCGTGTCTTTGACTTTCTGCTCTATCTTTAATGTATTCGTGTGGATGACCGTGTCTCTGACCTTCTGCTCTATCTTTAATGTATTCGTGTGGATCACTGTGTCTCTGACTTTCTGCTCTATCTTTAATGTATTCGTGTGGATCACTGTGTCTCTGACTTTCTGCTCTATCTTTAATGTATTCGTGTGGATCACTGTGTCTCTGACCTTCTGCTCTATCTTTAATGTATTCGTGTGGATCACTGTGTCTCTGACTTTCTGCTCTGTCTTTAATGTATTCGTGTGGATCACTGTGTCTCTGACTTTCTGATCTGTCTTTAATGTATTCGTGTGGATGACCGTGTCTTTGACTTTCTGCTCTATCTTTAATGTATTCGTGTGGATGACCGTGTCTCTGACCTTCTGCTCTATCTTTAATGTATTCGTGTGGATGACTGTGTCTCTGACTTTCTGCTCTATCTTTAATGTATTCGTGTGGATGACTGTGTCTCTGACTTTCTGCTCTATCTTTAATGTATTCGTGTGGATGACTGTGTCTCTGACTTTCTGCTCTGTCTTTAATGTATTAGTGTGGATGGCTGTGTCTCTGACTTTCTGCTCTATCTTTAATGTATTCCTGTGGATCACTGTGTCTCTGACCTTCTGCTCTATCTTTATTGTATTCGTGTGGATGACCGTGTCTCTGACCTTCTGCTCTATCTTTAATGTATTCGTGTTGATCACTGTGTCTCTGACTTTCTGCTCTATCTTTAATGTATTCCTGTGGATCACTGTGTCTCTGACCTTCTGCTCTATCTTTAATGTATTCCTGTGGATCACCGTGTCTCTGACCTTCTGCTCTATCTTTAATGTATTCGTGTGGATGACTGTGTCTCTGACTTTCTGCTCTATCTTTAATGTATTCCTGTGGATCACTGTGTCTCTGACCTTCTGCTCTATCTTTAATGTATTCGTGTGGATGACTGTGTCTCTGACTTTCTGCTCTATCTTTCATATATTCGTGTGGATCACTGTGTCTCTGACCTTCTGCTCTATCTTTAATGTATTCGTGTGGATCACTGTGTCTCTGACTTTCTGCTCTATCTTTAATGTATTCGTGTGGATCACTGTGTCTCTGACTTTCTGCTCTATCTTTAATGTATTCGTGTGGATCACTGTGTCTCTGACTTTCTGCTCTATCTTTAATGTATTCGTGTGGATGACTGTGTCTATGATTTTCTGCTCTATCTTTTATGTATTCGTGTGGATCACTGTGTCTCTGACTTTCTGCTCTATCTTTAATGTATTCGTGTGGATCACTGTGTCTCTGACTTTCTGCTCTATCTTTTGTGTATTCGTGTGGATGACTGTGTCTCTGACCTTCTGCTCTATCTTTAATGTATTCGTGTGGATCACTGTGTCTCTGACCTTCTGCTCTATCTTTAATGTATTCGTGTGGATGACTGTGTCTCTGACTTTCTGCTCTATCTATAATGTATTCGTGTGTATGACCGTGTCTCTGACCTTCTGCTCTATCTTTAATGTATTCGTGTGGATGACTGTGTCTCTGACTTTCTGCTCTATCTTTAATGTATTCCTGTGGATCACTGTGTCTCTGACCTTCTGCACTATCTTTAATGTATTCGTGTGGATGACTGTGTCTCTGACTTTCTGCTCTATCTTTCATGTATTCGTGTGGATCACTGTGTCTCTGACCTTCTGCTCTATCTTTAATGTATTCGTGTAGATCACTGTGTCTCTGACTTTCTGCTCTATCTTTAATGTATTCGTGTGGATCACTGTCTCTGACCTTCTGCTCTATCTTTAATGCATTCTATCTTTAATGCATTCGTGTGGATCACTGTGTCTCTGACTTTCTGCTCTATCTTTAATGTATTCGTGTGGATCACTGTCTCTGACTTTCTGCTCTATCTTTAATGTATTTGTGTGGATGACTGTGTCTCTGACTTTCTGCTCTATCTTTAATGTATTCGTGTGGTACACTGTGTCTCTGACTTTCTGCTCTATCTTTAATGTATTCGTGTGGATCACTGTGTCTCTGACTTTCTGCTCTATCTTTAATGTATTCGTGTGGATCACTGTGTCTCTGACTTTCTGCTCTATCTTTAATGTATTCGTGTGGATCACTGTGTCTCTGACCTTCTGCTCTATCTTTAATGTATTCGTGTGGATCACTGTGTCTCTGACTTTCTGCTCTATCTTTAATGTATTCGTGTGGATGACTGTGTCTATGACTTTCTTCTCTATCTTTTATGTATTCGTGTGGATCACTGTGTCTCTGACTTTCTGCTCTATCTTTAATGTATTCGTGTGGATGACTGTGTATCTGACTTTCTGCTCTATCTTTAATGTATTCCTGTGGATCACTGTGTCTCTGACCTTCTGCTCTATCTTTAATGTATTCGTGTGGATCACTGTGTCTCTGACTTTCTGCTCTATCTTTAATGTATTCGTGTGGATCACTATGTCTCTGACTTTCTGCTCTATCTTTAATGTATTCGTGTGGATCACTGTGTCTCTGACTTTCTGCTCTATCTTTAATGTATTCGTGTGGATCACTGTGTCTCTGACCTTCTGCTCTATCTTTAATGTATTCGTGTGGATCACTGTGTCTCTGACTTTCTGCTCTATCTTTAATGTATTCGTGTGGTTCACTATGTCTCTGACTTTCTGCTCTATCTTTAATGTATTCGTGTGGATGACTGTGTCTCTGACTTTCTGCTCTGTCTTTAATGTATTCGTGTGGATCACTGTGTCTCTGACTTTCTGCTCTATCTTTAATGTATTCGTGTGGATCACTGTGTCTCTGACTTTCTGCTCTGTCTTTAATGTATTCGTGTGGATCACTGTGTCTCTGACCTTCTGCTCTGTCTTTAATGTATTCGTGTGGATCACTGTGTCTCTGACTTTCTGCTCTATCTTTAATGTATTCGTGTGGATCACTGTGTCTCTGACTTTCTGCTCTGTCTTTAATGTATTCGTGTGGATCACTGTGTCTCTGACTTTCTGATCTGTCTTTAATGTATTCGTGTGGATGACCGTGTCTTTGACTTTCTGCTCTATCTTTAATGTATTCGTGTGGATGACCGTGTCTCTGACCTTCTGCTCTATCTTTAATGTATTCGTGTGGATGACTGTGTCTCTGACTTTCTGCTCTATCTTTAATGTATTCGTGTGGATGACTGTGTCTCTGACTTTCTGCTCTATCTTTAATGTATTCGTGTGGATGACTGTGTCTCTGACCTTCTGCTCTATCTTTAATGTATTCGTGTGGATGACTGTGTCTCTGACTTTCTGCTCTATCTTTAATGTATTCGTGTGGATCACTGTGTCTCTGACTTTCTGCTCTATCTTTAATGTATTCGTGTGGATGACTGTGTCTTTGACTTTCTGCTCTATCTTTAATGTATTCGTGTGGATGACTGTGTCTCTGACCTTCTGCTCTATCTTTAATGTATTCGTGTGGATGACTGTGTCTCTGACTCTTGCTCTATCTTTAATGTATTCGTGTGGATCACTGTGTCTCTGACCTTCTGCTCTATCTTTAATGTATTCGTGTGGATCACTGTGTCTCTGACTTTCTGCTCTATCTTTAATGTATTCGTGTGGATGACCGTGTTTCTGACCTTCTGCTCTATCTTTAATGTATTCGTGTGGATGACTGTGTCTCTGACTTTCTGCTCTATCTATAATGTATTCGTGTGGTTCACTATGTCTCTGACCTTCTGCTCTATCTTTAATGTATTCGTGTGGATGACCGTGTCTCTGACCTTCTGCTCTATCTTTAATGTATTCGTGTGGATGACTGGGTCTCTGACATTCTGCTCTATCTTTAATGTATTCGTGTGGATCACTGTCTCTGACCTTCTGCTCTATCTTTAATGTATTCGTGTGGATCACTGTTTCTCTGACTTTCTGCTCTATCTTTAATGTATTCGTGTGGTTCACTGTGTTTCTGACTTTCTGCTCTATCTTTAATGTATTCTTGTGGATCACTGTGTCTCTGACCTTCTGCTCTATCTTTAATGTATTCGTGTGGATGACTGTGTCTCTGACTTTCTGCTCTATCTTTAATGTATTCGTGTGGATGACTGTGTCTCTGACCTTCTGCTCTATCTTTAATGTATTCGTGTAGATGGCTGTGTCTCTGACTTTCTGCTCTGTCTTTAATGTATTCGTGTGGATGGCTGTGTCTCTGACTTTCTGCTCTATCTTTAATGTATTCGTGTGGATCACTGTCTCTCTGACCTTCTGCTCTATCTTTAATGTATTCGTGTGGATGACTGTGTCTCTGACTTTCTGTTCTATCTATAATGTATTCGTGTGGTTTACTATGTCTCTGACTTTCTGCTCTATCTTTAATGTATTCGTGTGAATGACTGTGTCTCTGACTTTCTCCTCTATCTTTAATGTATTCGTGTGGTTCACTGTGTCTCTGACCTTCTGCTCTATCTTTAATGTATTCGTGTGGATGACTGTGTCTCTGACTTTCTGCTCTATCTTTAATGTATTCGTGTGGATGACTGTGTCTTTGACTTTCTACTCTATCTTTATTGTATTCGTGTGGATGACTGTGTCTCTGACCGTCTGCTCTATCTTTAATGTATTCGTGTTGATCACTGTGTCTCTGACCTTCTGCTCTATCTTTAATGTATTCGTGTGGATCACTGTCTCTGACCTTCTGCTCTATCTTTAATGTATTCGTGTGGATGACTGTGTCTCTGACTTTCTGCTTTATCTATAATGTATTCGTGTGGTTCACTATGTCTCTGACCTTCTGCTCTATCTTTAATGTATTCGTGTGGATGACCGTGTCTCTGACCTTCTGCTCTATCTTAAATGTATTCGTGTGGATGACTGTCTCTGACTTTCTGCTCTATCTTTAATGTATTCGTGTGGATGACTGTGTCTCTGACTTTCTGCTCTATCTTTAATGTATTCGTGTGGATCACTGTCTCTGACCTTCTGCACTATCTTTAATGTATTCGTGTGGATGACTGTGTCTCTGACTTTCTGCTCTATCTTTCATGTATTCGTGTGGATCACTGTGTCTCTGACCTTCTGCTCTATCTTTAATGTATTCGTGTAGATCACTGTGTCTCTGACTTTCTGCTCTATCTTTAATGTATTCGTGTGGATCACTGTCTCTGACCTTCTGCTCTATCTTTAATGCATTCTATCTTTAAGGCATTCGTGTGGATCACTGTGTCTCTGACTTTCTGCTCTATCTTTAATGTATTCGTGTGGATCACTGTGTCTCTGAATTTCTGCTCTATCTTTAATGTATTCCTGTGGATCACTGTGTCTCTGACCTTCTGCTCTATCTTTAATGTATTCGTGTGGATGACTGTGTCTCTGACTTTCTGCTCTATCTTTAAAGTATTCGTGTGGATGACTGTGTCTCTGACTTTCTGCTCTATCTTTAATGTATTCGTGTAGATGGCTGTGTCTCTGACTTTCTCCTTTGTCTTTAATGTATTCGTGTGGATGACTGTGTCTCTGACTTTCTGCTCTATCTTTAATGTATTCGTGTGGATCACTGTGTCTCTGACCTTCTGCTCTATCTTTAATGTATTCGTGTGGATCACTTTGTCTCTGACCTTCTGCTCTATCTTTAATGTATTCGTGTTGATGACTGTGTCTCTGACTTTCTGCTCTATCTTTAATGTATTCGTGTGGATGACTGTGTCTCTGACTTTCTACTCTATCTTTATTGTATTCGTGTGGATGACTGTGTCTCTGCCTGCCTGTTCTATCTTATATGTGTTCGTGTGGATCACTGTCTCTGACCTTCTGCTCTATCTTTAATGTATTCGTGTGGATCACTGTCTCTGACCTTCTGCTCTATCTTTAATGTATTCGTGTGGATGACTGTGTCTCTGACTCTTGCTCTATCTTTAATGTATTCGTGTGGATGACTGTGTCTCTGACTTTCTGCTCTATCTTTAATGTATTCGTGTGGATGACTGTGTCTCTGACCTTCTGCTCTATCTTTAATGTATTCGTGTGGATGACTGTGTCTCTGACTTTCTGCTCTATCTTCAATGTATTCGTGTGGATGACTGTGTCTTTGACTTTCTACTCTATCTTTATTGTATTCGTGTGGATGACTGTGTCTCTGACCGTCTGCTCTATCTTTAATGTATTCGTGTTGATCACTGTGTCTCTGACCTTCTGCTCTATCTTTAATGTATTCGTGTGGTTCACTATGTCTCTGACTTTCTGCTCTATCTTTAATGTATTCGTGTTGATCACTGTCTCTGACTTTCTGCTCCATCTTTAATGTATTCTTGTGGATGACTGTGTCTCTGCCTCCCTGCTCTATCTTTAATGTATTCGTGTGGATGACTGTGTCTCTGACTTTCTGCTCTATCTTTAATGTATTCGTGTTGATCACTGTGTCTCTGACCTTCTGCTCTATCTTTAATGTATTCGTGTGGATCACTGTGTCTCTGACCTTCTGCTCTATCTTTAATGTATTCGTGTGGATCACTGTGTCTCTGACCTTCTGCTCTATCTTTAATGTATTCGTGTGGATGACTGTGTCTCTGACTTTCTGCTCTATCTTTAATGTATTCGTGTGGATGACTGTGTCTCTGACTTTCTGCTCTATCTTTAATGTATTCGTGTGGATCACTGTCTCTGACCTTCTGCTCTATCTTTAATGTATTCGTGTGGATCACTGTGTCTCTGACCTTCTGCTCTATCTTTAATGTATTCGTGTGGATCACTTTGTCTCTGACCTTCTGCTCTATCTTTAATGTATTCGTGTTGATGACTGTGTCTCTGACTTTCTGCTCTATCTTTAATGTATTCGTGTGGATGACTGTGTCTCTGACTTTCTCCTCTATCTTTATTGTATTCGTGTGGATGACTGTGTCTCTGCCTGCCTGTTCTATCTTATATGTGTTCGTGTGGATCACTGTCTCTGACCTTCTGCTCTATCTTTAATGTATTCGTGTGGATCACTGTCTCTGACCTTCTGCTCTATCTTTAATGTATTCGTGTGGATGACTGTGTCTCTGACTCTTGCTCTATCTTTAATGTATTCGTGTGGATCACTGTGTCTCTGACTTTCTGCTCTATCTTTAATGTATTCGTGTGGATGACTGTGTCTCTGACTTTCTGCTCTATCTCTAATGTATTCGTGTGGATGACTGTGTCTTTGACTTTCTACTCTATCTTTATTGTATTCGTGTGGATGACTGTGTCTCTGACCGTCTGCTCTATCTTTAATGTATTCGTGTTGATCACTGTGTCTCTGACCTTCTGCTCTATCTTTAATGTATTCGTGTGGTTCACTATGTCTCTGACTTTCTGCTCTATCTTTAATGTATTCGTGTTGATCACTGTCTCTGACTTTCTGCTCTATCTTTAATGTATTCTTGTGGATGACTGTGTCTCTGCCTCCCTGCTCTATCTTTAATGTATTCGTGTGGATGACTGTGTCTCTGACTTTCTGCTCTATCTTTAATGTATTCGTGTTGATCACTGTGTCTCTGACCTTCTGCTCTATCTTTAATGTATTCGTGTGGATGACTGTGTCTCTGACTTTCTGCTCTATCTTTAATGTATTCGTGTGGATGACTGTGTCTCTGACTTTCTGCTCTATCTTTAATGTATTCGTGTGGATGACTGTGTCTCTGACCTTCTGCTCTATCTTTAATGTATTCGTGTGGATGACTGTGTCTCTGACTTTCTGCTCTATCTTTAATGTATTCGTGTGGATCACTGTGTCTCTGACTTTCTGCTCTATCTTTAATGTATTCGTGTGGATGACTGTGTCTTTGACTTTCTGCTCTATCTTTAATGTATTCGTGTGGATGACTGTGTCTCTGACTTTCTGCTCTATCTTTAATGTATTCGTGTGGATGACTGTGTCTCTGACTTTCTGCTCTATCTTTAATGTATTCGTGTGGATGACTATGTCTCTGACCTTATGCTCTATCTTTAATGTATTCGTGTAGATGGCTGTGTCTCTGACTTTCTGCTCTGTCTTTAATGTATTAGTGTGGATGGCTGTGTCTCTGACTTTCTGCTCTATCTTTAATGTATTCCTGTGGATCACTGTGTCTCTGACCTTCTGCTCTATCTTTATTGTATTCGTGTGGATGACCGTGTCTCTGACCTTCTGCTCTATCTTTAATGTATTCGTGTTGATCACTGTGTCTCTGACTTTCTGCTCTATCTTTAATGTATTCCTGTGGATCACTGTGTCTCTGACCTTCTGCTCTATCTTTAATGTATTCCTGTGGATCACCGTGTCTCTGACCTTCTGCTCTATCTTTAATGTATTCGTGTGGATGACTGTGTCTCTGACTTTCTGCTCTATCTTTAATGTATTCCTGTGGATCACTGTGTCTCTGACCTTCTGCTCTATCTTTAATGTATTCGTGTGGATGACTGTGTCTCTGACTTTCTGCTCTATCTTTCATATATTCGTGTGGATCACTGTGTCTCTGACCTTCTGCTCTATCTTTAATGTATTCGTGTGGATCACTGTGTCTCTGACTTTCTGCTCTATCTTTAATGTATTCGTGTGGATCACTGTGTCTCTGACTTTCTGCTCTATCTTTAATGTATTCGTGTGGATCACTGTGTCTCTGACTTTCTGCTCTATCTTTAATGTATTCGTGTGGATGACTGTGTCTATGACTTTCTGCTCTATCTTTTATGTATTCGTGTGGATCACTGTGTCTCTGACTTTCTGCTCTATCTTTAATGTATTCGTGTGGATCACTGTGTCTCTGACTTTCTGCTCTATCTTTTGTGTATTCGTGTGGATGACTGTGTCTCTGACCTTCTGCTCTATCTTTAATGTATTCGTGTGGATGACTGTGTCTCTGACTTTCTGCTCTATCTATAATGTATTCGTGTGTATGACCGTGTCTCTGACCTTCTGCTCTATCTTTAATGTATTCGTGTGGATGACTGTGTCTCTGACTTTCTGCTCTATCTTTAATGTATTCCTGTGGATCACTGTGTCTCTGACCTTCTGCACTATCTTTAATGTATTCGTGTGGATGACTGTGTCTCTGACTTTCTGCTCTATCTTTCATGTATTCGTGTGGATCACTGTGTCTCTGACCTTCTGCTCTATCTTTAATGTATTCGTGTAGATCACTGTGTCTCTGACTTTCTGCTCTATCTTTAATGTATTCGTGTGGATCACTGTCTCTGACCTTCTGCTCTATCTTTAATGCATTCTATCTTTAATGCATTCGTGTGGATCACTGTGTCTCTGACTTTCTGCTCTATCTTTAATGTATTCGTGTGGATCACTGTCTCTGACTTTCTGCTCTATCTTTAATGTATTCGTGTGGATGACTGTGTCTCTGACTTTCTGCTCTATCTTTAATGTATTCGTGTGGTACACTGTGTCTCTGACTTTCTGCTCTATCTTTAATGTATTCGTGTGGATCACTGTGTCTCTGACTTTCTGCTCTATCTTTAATGTATTCGTGTGGATCACTGTGTCTCTGACTTTCTGCTCTATCTTTAATGTATTCGTGTGGATCACTGTGTCTCTGACCTTCTGCTCTATCTTTAATGTATTCGTGTGGATCACTGTGTCTCTGACTCTTGCTCTATCTTTAATGTATTCGTGTGGATCACTGTGTCTCTGACTTTCTGCTCTATCTTTAATGTATTCGTGTGGATCACTGTGTCTCTGACTTTCTGCTCTGTCTTTAATGTATTCGTGTGGATCACTGTGTCTCTGACTTTCTGATCTGTCTTTAATGTATTCGTGTGGATGACCGTGTCTTTGACTTTCTGCTCTATCTTTAATGTATTCGTGTGGATGACCGTGTCTCTGACCTTCTGCTCTATCTTTAATGTATTCGTGTGGATGACTGTGTCTCTGACTTTCTGCTCTATCTTTAATGTATTCGTGTGGATGACTGTGTCTCTGACTTTCTGCTCTATCTTTAATGTATTCGTGTGGATGACTGTGTCTCTGACCTTCTGCTCTATCTTTAATGTATTCGTGTGGATGACTGTGTCTCTGACTTTCTGCTCTATCTTTAATGTATTCGTGTGGATCACTGTGTCTCTGACTTTCTGCTCTATCTTTAATGTATTCGTGTGGATGACTGTGTCTTTGACTTTCTGCTCTATCTTTAATGTATTCGTGTGGATGACTGTGTCTCTGACCTTCTGCTCTATCTTTAATGTATTCGTGTGGATGACTGTGTCTCTGACTCTTGCTCTATCTTTAATGTATTCGTGTGGATCACTGTGTCTCTGACCTTCTGCTCTATCTTTAATGTATTCGTGTGGATCACTGTGTCTCTGACTTTCTGCTCTATCTTTAATGTATTCGTGTGGATGACCGTGTTTCTGACCTTCTGCTCTATCTTTAATGTATTCGTGTGGATGACTGTGTCTCTGACTTTCTGCTCTATCTATAATGTATTCGTGTGGTTCACTATGTCTCTGACCTTCTGCTCTATCTTTAATGTATTCGTGTGGATGACCGTGTCTCTGACCTTCTGCTCTATCTTTAATGTATTCGTGTGGATGACTGGGTCTCTGACATTCTGCTCTATCTTTAATGTATTCGTGTGGATCACTGTCTCTGACCTTCTGCTCTATCTTTAATGTATTCGTGTTGATCACTGTTTCTCTGACTTTCTGCTCTATCTTTAATGTATTCGTGTGGTTCACTGTGTTTCTGACTTTCTGCTCTATCTTTAATGTATTCTTGTGGATCACTGTGTCTCTGACCTTCTGCTCTATCTTTAATGTATTCGTGTGGATGACTGTGTCTCTGACTTTCTGCTCTATCTTTAATGTATTCGTGTGGATGACTGTGTCTCTGACCTTCTGCTCTATCTTTAATGTATTCGTGTAGATGGCTGTGTCTCTGACTTTCTGCTCTGTCTTTAATGTATTCGTGTGGATGGCTGTGTCTCTGACTTTCTGCTCTATCTTTAATGTATTCGTGTGGATCACTGTCTCTCTGACCTTCTGCTCTATCTTTAATGTATTCGTGTGGATGACTGTGTCTCTGACTTTCTGTTCTATCTATAATGTATTCGTGTGGTTTACTATGTCTCTGACTTTCTGCTCTATCTTTAATGTATTCGTGTGAATGACTGTGTCTCTGACTTTCTCCTCTATCTTTAATGTATTCGTGTGGTTCACTGTGTCTCTGACCTTCTGCTCTATCTTTAATGTATTCGTGTGGATGACTGTGTCTCTGACTTTCTGCTCTATCTTTAATGTATTCGTGTGGATGACTGTGTCTTTGACTTTCTACTCTATCTTTATTGTATTCGTGTGGATGACTGTGTCTCTGACCGTCTGCTCTATCTTTAATGTATTCGTGTTGATCACTGTGTCTCTGACCTTCTGCTCTATCTTTAATGTATTCGTGTGGATCACTGTCTCTGACCTTCTGCTCTATCTTTAATGTATTCGTGTGGATGACTGTGTCTCTGACTTTCTGCTTTATCTATAATGTATTCGTGTGGTTCACTATGTCTCTGACCTTCTGCTCTATCTTTAATGTATTCGTGTGGATGACCGTGTCTCTGACCTTCTGCTCTATCTTAAATGTATTCGTGTGGATGACTGTCTCTGACTTTCTGCTCTATCTTTAATGTATTCGTGTGGATGACTGTGTCTCTGACTTTCTGCTCTATCTTTAATGTATTCGTGTGGATCACTGTCTCTGACCTTCTGCACTATCTTTAATGTATTCGTGTGGATGACTGTGTCTCTGACTTTCTGCTCTATCTTTCATGTATTCGTGTGGATCACTGTGTCTCTGACCTTCTGCTCTATCTTTAATGTATTCGTGTAGATCACTGTGTCTCTGACTTTCTGCTCTATCTTTAATGTATTCGTGTGGATCACTGTCTCTGACCTTCTGCTCTATCTTTAATGCATTCTATCTTTAAGGCATTCGTGTGGATCACTGTGTCTCTGACTTTCTGCTCTATCTTTAATGTATTCGTGTGGATCACTGTGTCTCTGAATTTCTGCTCTATCTTTAATGTATTCCTGTGGATCACTGTGTCTCTGACCTTCTGCTCTATCTTTAATGTATTCGTGTGGATGACTGTGTCTCTGACTTTCTGCTCTATCTTTAATGTATTCGTGTGGATGACTGTGTCTCTGACTTTCTGCTCTATCTTTAATGTATTCGTGTAGATGGCTGTGTCTCTGACTTTCTCCTTTGTCTTTAATGTATTCGTGTGGATGACTGTGTCTCTGACTTTCTGCTCTATCTTTAATGTATTCGTGTGGATCACTGTGTCTCTGACCTTCTGCTCTATCTTTAATGTATTCGTGTGGATCACTTTGTCTCTGACCTTCTGCTCTATCTTTAATGTATTCGTGTTGATGACTGTGTCTCTGACTTTCTGCTCTATCTTTAATGTATTCGTGTGGATGACTGTGTCTCTGACTTTCTACTCTATCTTTATTGTATTCGTGTGGATGACTGTGTCTCTGCCTGCCTGTTCTATCTTATATGTGTTCGTGTGGATCACTGTCTCTGACCTTCTGCTCTATCTTTAATGTATTCGTGTGGATCACTGTCTCTGACCTTCTGCTCTATCTTTAATGTATTCGTGTGGATGACTGTGTCTCTGACTCTTGCTCTATCTTTAATGTATTCGTGTGGATGACTGTGTCTCTGACTTTCTGCTCTATCTTTAATGTATTCGTGTGGATGACTGTGTCTCTGACCTTCTGCTCTATCTTTAATGTATTCGTGTGGATGACTGTGTCTCTGACTTTCTGCTCTATCTTCAATGTATTCGTGTGGATGACTGTGTCTTTGACTTTCTACTCTATCTTTATTGTATTCGTGTGGATGACTGTGTCTCTGACCGTCTGCTCTATCTTTAATGTATTCGTGTTGATCACTGTGTCTCTGACCTTCTGCTCTATCTTTAATGTATTCGTGTGGTTCACTATGTCTCTGACTTTCTGCTCTATCTTTAATGTATTCGTGTTGATCACTGTCTCTGACTTTCTGCTCCATCTTTAATGTATTCTTGTGGATGACTGTGTCTCTGCCTCCCTGCTCTATCTTTAATGTATTCGTGTGGATGACTGTGTCTCTGACTTTCTGCTCTATCTTTAATGTATTCGTGTTGATCACTGTGTCTCTGACCTTCTGCTCTATCTTTAATGTATTCGTGTGGATCACTGTGTCTCTGACCTTCTGCTCTATCTTTAATGTATTCGTGTGGATCACTGTGTCTCTGACCTTCTGCTCTATCTTTAATGTATTCGTGTGGATGACTGTGTCTCTGACTTTCTGCTCTATCTTTAATGTATTCGTGTGGATGACTGTGTCTCTGACTTTCTGCTCTATCTTTAATGTATTCGTGTGGATCACTGTCTCTGACCTTCTGCTCTATCTTTAATGTATTCGTGTGGATCACTGTGTCTCTGACCTTCTGCTCTATCTTTAATGTATTCGTGTGGATCACTTTGTCTCTGACCTTCTGCTCTATCTTTAATGTATTCGTGTTGATGACTGTGTCTCTGACTTTCTGCTCTATCTTTAATGTATTCGTGTGGATGACTGTGTCTCTGACTTTCTCCTCTATCTTTATTGTATTCGTGTGGATGACTGTGTCTCTGCCTGCCTGTTCTATCTTATATGTGTTCGTGTGGATCACTGTCTCTGACCTTCTGCTCTATCTTTAATGTATTCGTGTGGATCACTGTCTCTGACCTTCTGCTCTATCTTTAATGTATTCGTGTGGATGACTGTGTCTCTGACTCTTGCTCTATCTTTAATGTATTCGTGTGGATCACTGTGTCTCTGACTTTCTGCTCTATCTTTAATGTATTCGTGTGGATGACTGTGTCTCTGACTTTCTGCTCTATCTCTAATGTATTCGTGTGGATGACTGTGTCTTTGACTTTCTACTCTATCTTTATTGTATTCGTGTGGATGACTGTGTCTCTGACCGTCTGCTCTATCTTTAATGTATTCGTGTTGATCACTGTGTCTCTGACCTTCTGCTCTATCTTTAATGTATTCGTGTGGTTCACTATGTCTCTGACTTTCTGCTCTATCTTTAATGTATTCGTGTTGATCACTGTCTCTGACTTTCTGCTCTATCTTTAATATATTCTTGTGGATGACTGTGTCTCTGCCTCCCTGCTCTATCTTTAATGTATTCGTGTGGATGACTGTGTCTCTGACTTTCTGCTCTATCTTTAATGTATTCGTGTTGATCACTGTGTCTCTGACCTTCTGCTCTATCTTTAATGTATTCGTGTGGATCACTGTGTCTCTGACCTTCTGCTCTATCTTTAATGTATTCGTGTGGATCACTGTGTCTCTGACCTTCTGCTCTATCTTTAATGTATTCGTGTGGATGACTGTGTCTCTGACTTTCTGCTCTATCTTTAATGTATTCGTGTGGATGACTGTGTCTCTGACTTTCTGCTCTATCTTTAATGTATTCGTGTGGATCACTGTCTCTGACCTTCTGCTCTATCTTTAATGTATTCGTGTGGATCACTGTGTCTCTGACTTTCTGCTCTATCTTTAATGTATTCGTGTGGTTCACTGTGTTTCTGACTTTCTGCTCTATCTTTAATGTATTCCTGTGGATCACTGTGTCTCTGACCTTCTGCTCTATCTTTAATGTATTCGTGTGGATGACTGTGTCTCTGACTTTCTGCTCTATCTTTAATGTATTCGTGTGGATGACTGTGTCTCTGACCTTCTGCTCTATCTTTAATGTATTCGTGTAGATGGCTGTGTCTCTGACTTTCTGCTCTGTCTTTAATGTATTCGTGTGGATGGCTGTGTCTCTGACTTTCTGCTCTATCTTTAATGTATTCGTGTGGATCACTGTCTCTCTGACCTTCTGCTCTATCTTTAATGTATTCGTGTGGATCACTGTCTCTGACCTTCTGCTCTATCTTTAATGTATTCGTGTGGATCACTGTGTCTCTGACTTTCTGCTCTATCTTTAATGTATTCGTGTGGTTCACTGTGTTTCTGACTTTCTGCTCTATCTTTAATGTATTCCTGTGGATCACTGTGTCTCTGACCTTCTGCTCTATCTTTAATGTATTCGTGTGGATGACTGTGTCTCTGACTTTCTGCTCTATCTTTAATGTATTCGTGTGGATGACTGTGTCTCTGACCTTCTGCTCTATCTTTAATGTATTCGTGTAGATGGCTGTGTCTCTGACTTTCTGCTCTGTCTTTAATGTATTCGTGTGGATGGCTGTGTCTCTGACTTTCTGCTCTATCTTTAATGTATTCGTGTGGATCACTGTCTCTCTGACCTTCTGCTCTATCTTTAATGTATTCGTGTGGATGACTGTGTCTCTGACTTTCTGTTCTATCTATAATGTATTCGTGTGGTTCACTATGTCTCTGACTTTCTGCTCTATCTTTAATGTATTCGTGTGGATGACTGTGTCTCTGACTTTCTGCTCTATCTTTAATGTATTCGTGTGGATCACTGTGTCTCTGACCTTCTGCTCTATCTTTAATGTATTCGTGTGGATCACTTTGTCTCTGACCTTCTGCTCTATCTTTAATGTATTCGTGTTGATGACTGTGTCTCTGACTTTCTGCTCTATCTTTAATGTATTCGTGTGGATGACTGTGTCTCTGACTTTCTACTCTATCTTTATTGTATTCGTGTGGATGACTGTGTCTCTGCCTGCCTGTTCTATCTTATATGTGTTCGTGTGGATCACTGTCTCTGACCTTCTGCTCTATCTTTAATGTATTCGTGTGGATCACTGTCTCTGACCTTCTGCTCTATCTTTAATGTATTCGTGTGGATGACTGTGTCTCTGACTCTTGCTCTATCTTTAATGTATTCGTGTGGATCACTGTGTCTCTGACTTTCTGCTCTATCTTTAATGTATTCGTGTGGATGACTGTGTCTCTGACTTTCTGCTCTATCTTTAATGTATTCGTGTGGTTCACTGTGTCTCTGACCTTCTGCTCTATCTTTAATGTATTCGTGTGGATGACTGTGTCTCTGACTTTCTGCTCTATCTTTAATGTATTCGTGTGGATGACTGTGTCTTTGACTTTCTACTCTATCTTTATTGTATTCGTGTGGATGACTGTGTCTCTGACCGTCTGCTCTATCTTTAATGTATTCGTGTTGATCACTGTGTCTCTGACCTTCTGCTCTATCTTTAATGTATTCGTGTGGTTCACTATGTCTCTGACTTTCTGCTCTATCTTTAATGTATTCGTGTTGATCACTGTCTCTGACTTTCTGCTCCATCTTTAATGTATTCTTGTGGATGACTGTGTCTCTGCCTCCCTGCTCTATCTTTAATGTATTCGTGTGGATGACTGTGTCTCTGACTTTCTGCTCTATCTTTAATGTATTCGTGTTGATCACTGTGTCTCTGACCTCCTGCTCTATCTTTAATGTATTCGTGTGGATCACTGTGTCTCTGACCGTCTGCTCTATCTTTAATGTATTCGTGTGGATCACTGTGTCTCTGACCTTCTGCTCTATCTTTAATGTATTCGTGTGGATGACTGTGTCTCTGACTTTCTGCTCTATCTTTAATGTATTCGTGTGGATGACTGTGTCTCTGACTTTCTGCTCTATCTTTAATGTATTCGTGTGGATCACTGTCTCTGACCTTCTGCTCTATCTTTAATGTATTCGTGTGGATCACTGTGTCTCTGACCTTCTGCTCTATCTTTAATGTATTCGTGTGGATCACTTTGTCTCTGACCTTCTGCTCTATCTTTAATGTATTCGTGTTGATGACTGTGTCTCTGACTTTCTGCTCTATCTTTAATGTATTCGTGTGGATGACTGTGTCTCTGACTTTCTCCTCTATCTTTATTGTATTCGTGTGGATGACTGTGTCTCTGCCTGCCTGTTCTATCTTATATGTGTTCGTGTGGATCACTGTCTCTGACCTTCTGCTCTATCTTTAATGTATTCGTGTGGATCACTGTCTCTGACCTTCTGCTCTATCTTTAATGTATTCGTGTGGATGACTGTGTCTCTGACTCTTGCTCTATCTTTAATGTATTCGTGTGGATCACTGTGTCTCTGACTTTCTGCTCTATCTTTAATGTATTCGTGTGGATGACTGTGTCTCTGACTTTCTGCTCTATCTTTAATGTATTCGTGTGGATGACCGTGTCTTTGACTTTCTACTCTATCTTTATTGTATTCGTGTGGATGACTGTGTCTCTGACCGTCTGCTCTATCTTTAATGTATTCGTGTTGATCACTGTGTCTCTGACCTTCTGCTCTATCTTTAATGTATTCGTGTGGTTCACTATGTCTCTGACTTTCTGCTCCATCTTTAATGTATTCGTGTTGATCACTGTCTCTGACTTTCTGCTCTATCTTTAATGTATTCTTGTGGATGACTGTGTCTCTGCCTCCCTGCTCTATCTTTAATGTATTCGTGTGGATGACTGTGTCTCTGACTTTCTGCTCTATCTTTAATGTATTCGTGTTGATCACTGTGTCTCTGACCTTCTGCTCTATCTTTAATGTATTCGTGTGGATCACTGTGTCTCTGACCTTCTGCTCTATCTTTAATGTATTCGTGTGGATCACTGTGTCTCTGACCTTCTGCTCTATCTTTAATGTATTCGTGTGGATGACTGTGTCTCTGACTTTCTGCTCTATCTTTAATGTATTCGTGTGGATGACTGTGTCTCTGACTTTCTGCTCTATCTTTAATGTATTCGTGTGGATCACTGTCTCTGACCTTCTGCTCTATCTTTAATGTATTCGTGTGGATCACTGTGTCTCTGACTTTCTGCTCTATCTTTAATGTATTCGTGTGGTTCACTGTGTTTCTGACTTTCTGCTCTATCTTTAATGTATTCCTGTGGATCACTGTGTCTCTGACCTTCTGCTCTATCTTTAATGTATTCGTGTGGATGACTGTGTCTCTGACTTTCTGCTCTATCTTTAATGTATTCGTGTGGATGACTGTGTCTCTGACCTTCTGCTCTATCTTTAATGTATTCGTGTAGATGGCTGTGTCTCTGACTTTCTGCTCTGTCTTTAATGTATTCGTGTGGATGGCTGTGTCTCTGACTTTCTGCTCTATCTTTAATGTATTCGTGTGGATCACTGTCTCTCTGACCTTCTGCTCTATCTTTAATGTATTCGTGTGGATCACTGTCTCTGACCTTCTGCTCTATCTTTAATGTATTCGTGTGGATCACTGTGTCTCTGACTTTCTGCTCTATCTTTAATGTATTCGTGTGGTTCACTGTGTTTCTGACTTTCTGCTCTATCTTTAATGTATTCCTGTGGATCACTGTGTCTCTGACCTTCTGCTCTATCTTTAATGTATTCGTGTGGATGACTGTGTCTCTGACTTTCTGCTCTATCTTTAATGTATTCGTGTGGATGACTGTGTCTCTGACCTTCTGCTCTATCTTTAATGTATTCGTGTAGATGGCTGTGTCTCTGACTTTCTGCTCTGTCTTTAATGTATTCGTGTGGATGGCTGTGTCTCTGACTTTCTGCTCTATCTTTAATGTATTCGTGTGGATCACTGTCTCTCTGACCTTCTGCTCTATCTTTAATGTATTCGTGTGGATGACTGTGTCTCTGACTTTCTGTTCTATCTATAATGTATTCGTGTGGTTCACTATGTCTCTGACTTTCTGCTCTATCTTTAATGTATTCGTGTGGATGACTGTGTCTCTGACTTTCTGCTCTATCTTTAATGTATTCGTGTGGTTCACTGTGTCTCTGACCTTCTGCTCTATCTTTAATGTATTCGTGTGGATGACTGTGTCTCTGACTTTCTGCTCTATCTTTAATGTATTCGTGTGGATGACTGTGTCTTTGACTTTCTACTCTATCTTTATTGTATTCGTGTGGATGACTGTGTCTCTGACCGTCTGCTCTATTTTTAATGTATTCGTGTTGATGACTGTGTCTCTGACCTTCTGCTCTATCTTCAATGTATTCGTGTGGTTCACTATGTCTCTGACTTTCTGCTCTATCTTTAATGTATTCGTGTTGATCACTGTCTCTGACTTTCTGCTCTATCTTTAATGTATTCTTGTGGATGACTGTGTCTCTGCCTCCCTGCTCTATCTTTAATGTATTCGTGTGGATGACCGTGTCTCTGACCTTCTGCTCTATCTTTAATGTATTCGTGTGGATGACTGTGTCTCTGACTTTCTGCTCTATCTTTCATGTATTCGTGTGGATCACTGTGTCTCTGACCTTCTGCTCTATCTTTAATGTATTCGTGTGGAAGACTGTGTCTCTGACTTTCTGCTCTGTCTTTAATGTATTCGTGTGGATCACTGTCTCTGACCTTCTGCTCTATCTTTAATGTATTCGTGTGGATGACTGTGTCTCTGACTTTCTGCTCTATCTTTAATGTATTCGTCTGGATCACTGTGTCTCTGACCTTCTGCTCTATCTTTAATGTATTCGTGTGGATCACTGTGTCTCTGACCTTCTGCTCTATCTTTAATGTATTAGTGTGGATGACTGTGTCTCTGACTTTCTGCTCTATCTATAATGTATTCGTGTGGTTCACTATGTCTCTGACCTTCTGCTCTATCTTTAATGTATTCGTGTGGATGACCGTGTCTCTGACCTTCTGCTCTATCTTAAATGTATTCGTGTGGATGACTGTGTCTCTGACTTTCTGCTCTATCTTTAATGTATTCGTGTGGATGACTGTGTCTCTGACTTTCTGCTCTATCTTTAATGTATTCGTGTGGATCACTGTCTCTGACCTTCTGCACTATCTTTAATGTATTCGTGTGGATGACTGTGTCTCTGACTTTCTGCTCTATCTTTCATGTATTCGTGTGGATCACTGTGTCTCTGACCTTCTGCTCTATCTTTAATGTATTCGTGTAGATCACTGTGTCTCTGACTTTCTGCTTTATCTTTAATGTATTCGTGTGGATCACTGTCTCTGACCTTCTGCTCTATCTTTAATGTATTCGTGTGGATGACTGTGTCTTTGACTTTCTACTCTATCTTTAATGTATTCGTGTGGATGACTGTGTCTCTGACCGTCTGCTCTATCTTTAATGTATTCGTGTGGTTCACTGTGTCTCTGACCTTCTGCTCTATCTTTAATGTATTCGTGTGGATGACTGTGTCTCTGACTTTCTGCTCTATCTTTAATGTATTCGTGTGGATGACTGTGTCTTTGACTTTCTACTCTATCTTTATTGTATTCGTGTGGATGACTGTGTCTCTGACCGTCTGCTCTATCTTTAATGTATTCGTGTTGATCACTGTGTCTCTGACCTTCTGCTCTATCTTTAATGTATTCGTGTGGTTCACTATGTCTCTGACTTTCTGCTCTATCTTTAATGTATTCGTGTTGATCACTGTCTCTGACTTTCTGCTCTATCTTTAATGTATTCTTGTGGATGACTGTGTCTCTGCCTCCCTGCTCTATCTTTAATGTATTCGTGTGGATGACTGTGTCTCTGACTTTCTGCTCTATCTTTAATGTATTCGTGTTGATCACTGTGTCTCTGACCTTCTGCTCTATCTTTAATGTATTCGTGTGGATCACTGTGTCTCTGACCTTCTGCTCTATCTTTAATGTATTCGTGTGGATCACTGTGTCTCTGACCTTCTGCTCTATCTTTAATGTATTCGTGTGGATGACTGTGTCTCTGACTTTCTGCTCTATCTTTAATGTATTCGTGTGGATGACTGTGTCTCTGACTTTCTGCTCTATCTTTAATGTATTCGTGTGGATCACTGTCTCTGACCTTCTGCTCTATCTTTAATGTATTCGTGTGGATCACTGTGTCTCTGACTTTCTGCTCTATCTTTAATGTATTCGTGTGGTTCACTGTGTTTCTGACTTTCTGCTCTATCTTTAATGTATTCCTGTGGATCACTGTGTCTCTGACCTTCTGCTCTATCTTTAATGTATTCGTGTGGATGACTGTGTCTCTGACTTTCTGCTCTATCTTTAATGTATTCGTGTGGATGACTGTGTCTCTGACCTTCTGCTCTATCTTTAATGTATTCGTGTAGATGGCTGTGTCTCTGACTTTCTGCTCTGTCTTTAATGTATTCGTGTGGATGGCTGTGTCTCTGACTTTCTGCTCTATCTTTAATGTATTTGTGTGGATCACTGTCTCTCTGACCTTCTGCTCTATCTTTAATGTATTCGTGTGGATGACTGTGTCTCTGACTTTCTGTTCTATCTATAATGTATTCGTGTGGTTCACTATGTCTCTGACTTTCTGCTCTATCTTTAATGTATTCGTGTGGATGACTGTGTCTCTGACTTTCTGCTCTATCTTTAATGTATTCGTGTGGTTCACTGTGTCTCTGACCTTCTGCTCTATCTTTAATGTATTCGTGTGGATGACTGTGTCTCTGACTTTCTGCTCTATCTTTAATGTATTCGTGTGGATGACTGTGTCTTTGACTTTCTACTCTATCTTTATTGTATTCGTGTGGATGACTGTGTCTCTGACCGTCTGCTCTATCTTTAATGTATTCGTGTTGATCACTGTCTCTGACTTTCTGCTCTATCTTTAATGTATTCTTGTGGATGACTGTGTCTCTGCCTCCCTGCTCTATCTTTAATGTATTCGTGTGGATGACCGTGTCTCTGACCTTCTGCTCTATCTTTAATGTATTCGTGTGGATGACTGTGTCTCTGACTTTCTGCTCTATCTTTCATGTATTCGTGTGGATCACTGTGTCTCTGACCTTCTGCTCTATCTTTAATGTATTCGTGTGGATGACTGTGTCTCTGACTTTCTGCTCTATCTTTAATGTATTCGTGTGGATCACTGTCTCTGACCTTCTGCTCTATCTTTAATGTATTCGTGTGGATGACTGTGTCTCTGACTTTCTGCTCTATCTTTAATGTATTCGTCTGGATCACTGTGTCTCTGACCTTCTGCTCTATCTTTAATGTATTCGTGTGGATCACTGTGTGTCTGACCTTCTGCTCTATCTTTAATGTATTCGTGTGGATCACTGTGTCTCTGACCTTCTGCTCTATCTTTAATGTATTAGTGTGGATGACTGTGTCTCTGACTTTCTGCTCTATCTATAATGTATTCGTGTGGTTCACTATATCTCTGACCTTCTGCTCTATCTTTAATGTATTCGTGTGGATGACCGTGTCTCTGACCTTCTGCTCTATCTTAAATGTATTCGTGTGGATGACTGTGTCTCTGACTTTCTGCTCTATCTTTAATGTATTCGTGTGGATGACTGTGTCTTTGACTTTCTGCTCTATCTTTAATGTATTCGTGTGGATCACTGTCTCTGACCTTCTGCACTATCTTTAATGTATTCGTGTGGATGACTGTGTCTCTGACTTTCTGCTCTATCTTTCATGTATTCGTGTGGATCACTGTGTCTCTGACCTTCCGCTCTATCTTTAATGTATTCGTGTAGATCACTGTGTCTCTGACTTTCTGCTTTATCTTTAATGTATTCGTGTGGATCACTGTCTCTGACCTTCTGCTCTATCTTTAATGCATTCGTGTGGATCACTGTGTCTCCGACTTTCTGCTCTATCTTTAATGTATTCGTGTGGATCACTGTGTCTCTGACTTTCTGCTCTATCTTTAATGTATTCCTGTGGATGACTGTGTCTCTGACCTTCTGCTCTATCTTTAATGTATTCGTGTGGATGACTGTGTCTCTGACTTTCTGCTCTATCTTTAATGTATTCGTGTGGATGACTGTGTCTCTGACCTTCTGCTCTATCTTTAATGTATTCGTGTAGATGGCTGTGTCTCTGACTTTCTGCTTTGTCTTTAATGTATTCGTGTGGATGACTGTGTCTCTGACTTTCTGCTCTATCTTTAATGTATTCGTGTGGATCACTGTGTCTCTGACCTTCTGCTCTATCTTTAATGTATTCGTGTGGATCACTTTGTCTCTGACCTTCTGCTCTATCTTTAATGTATTCGTGTGAATGACTGTGTCTCTGACTTTCTGCTCTATCTTTAATGTTTTCGTGTGGATGACTGTGTCTCTGACCTTTTGCTCTATCTTTAATGTATTCGTGTGGATGACCGTGTCTCTGACCTTCTGCTCTATCTTTAATGTATTCGTGTGGATGACTGTGTCTCTGACTTTCTGCTCTATCTTTTATGTATTCGTGTTGATCACTGTGTCTCTGACCTTCTGCTCTATCTTTAATGTATTTTTGTGGATGACTGTGTCTCTGACTTTCTGCTCTATCTTTAATGTATTCCTGTGGATCACTGTGTCTCTGACCTTCTGCTCTATCTTTAATGTATTCGTGTGGTTCACTGTGTCTCTGACTTTCTGCTCTATCTTTAATGTATTCGTGTGGATCACTGTGTCTCTGACCTTCTGCTCTATCTTTAATGTATTCGTGTGGATGACTGTGTCTCTGACTTTCTGTTCTATCTATAATGTATTCGTGTGGTTCACTATGTCTCTGACCTTCTGCTCTATCTTTAATGTATTCGTGTGGATGACTGTGTCTCTGACTTTCTGCTCTATCTTTAATGTATTCGTGTGATTCACTGTGTCTCTGACCTTCTGCTCTATCTTTAATGTATTCGTGTGGATGACTGTGTCTCTGACTTTCTGCTCTATCTTTAATGTATTCATGTGGATGACTGTGTCTCTGACTTTCTACTCTATCTTTATTGTATTCGTGTGGATGACTGTGTCTCTGCCTGCCTGCTCTATCTTTAATGTATTCGTGTGGATGACTGTGTCTCTGACCTTCTGGTCTATCTTTAATGTATTCGTGTTGATCACTGTCTCTGACTTTCCGCTCTATCTTTAATGTATTCGTGTGGATGACTGTGTCTCTGCCTGCCTGCTCTATCTTTAATGTGTTCGTGTGGATCACTGTCTCTGACCTTCTGCTCTATCTTTAATGTATTCGTGTGGATCACTGTGTCTCTGACCTTCTGCTCTATCTTTAGTGTATTCGTGTGGATGACAGTGTCTCTGACTTTCTGCTCTGTCTTTAATGTATTCGTGTGGATGACTGTGTCTCTGACTTTCTACTCTATCTTTATTGTATTCGTGTGGATGACTGTGTCTCTGACCTTCTGCTCTATCTTTAATGTATTCGTGTTGATCACTGTGTCTCTGACCTTCTGCTCTATCTTTAATGTATTCGTGTAGATGGCTGTGTCTCTGACTTTCTGCTCTATCTTTAATGTATTCGTGTGGATCACTGTCTCTCTGACCTTCTGCTCTATCTTTAATGTATTCGTGTGGATGACTGTGTCTCTGACTTTCTGTTCTATCTATAATGTATTCGTGTGGTTCACTATGTCTCTGACTTTCTGCTCTATCTTTAATGTATTCGTGTGGATGACTGTGTCTCTGACTTTCTGCTCTATCTTTAATGTATTCGTGTGGTTCACTGTGTCTCTGACCTTCTGCTCTATCTTTAATGTATTCGTGTGGATGACTGTGTCTCTGACTTTCTGCTCTATCTTTAATGTATTCGTGTGGATGACTGTGTCTTTGACTTTCTACTCTATCTTTTTTGTATTCGTGTGGATGACTGTGTCTCTGACCGTCTGCTCTATTTTTAATGTATTCGTGTTGATGACTGTGTCTCTGACCTTCTGCTCTATCTTCAATGTATTCGTGTGGTTCACTATGTCTCTGACTTTCTGCTCTATCTTTAATGTATTCGTGTTGATCACTGTCTCTGACTTTCTGCTCTATCTTTAATGTATTCTTGTGGATGACTGTGTCTCTGCCTCCCTGCTCTATCTTTAATGTATTCGTGTGGATGACCGTGTCTCTGACCTTCTGCTCTATCTTTAATGTATTCGTGTGGATGACTGTGTCTCTGACTTTCTGCTCTATCTTTCATGTATTCGTGTGGATCACTGTGTCTCTGACCTTCTGCTCTATCTTTAATGTATTCGTGTGGATGACTGTGTCTCTGACTTTCTGCTCTGTCTTTAATGTATTCGTGTGGATCACTGTCTCTGACCTTCTGCTCTATCTTTAATGTATTCGTGTGGATGACTGTGTCTCTGACTTTCTGCTCTATCTTTAATGTATTCGTCTGGATCACTGTGTCTCTGACCTTCTGCTCTATCTTTAATGTATTCGTGTGGATCACTGTGTCTCTGACCTTCTGCTCTATCTTTAATGTATACGTGTGGATCACTGTGTCTCTGACCTTCTGCTCTATCTTTAATGTATTAGTGTGGATGACTGTGTCTCTGACTTTCTGCTCTATCTATAATGTATTCGTGTGGTTCACTATGTCTCTGACCTTCTGCTCTATCTTTAATGTATTCGTGTGGATGACCGTGTCTCTGACCTTCTGCTCTATCTTAAATGTATTCGTGTGGATGACTGTGTCTCTGACTTTCTGCTCTATCTTTAATGTATTCGTGTGGATGACTGTGTCTCTGACTTTCTGCTCTATCTTTAATGTATTCGTGTGGATCACTGTCTCTGACCTTCTGCACTATCTTTAATGTATTCGTGTGGATGACTGTGTCTCTGACTTTCTGCTCTATCTTTCATGTATTCGTGTGGATCACTGTGTCTCTGACCTTCTGCTCTATCTTTAATGTATTCGTGTAGATCACTGTGTCTCTGACTTTCTGCTTTATCTTTAATGTATTCGTGTGGATCACTGTCTCTGACCTTCTGCTCTATCTTTAATGTATTCGTGTGGATGACTGTGTCTTTGACTTTCTACTCTATCTTTAATGTATTCGTGTGGATGACTGTGTCTCTGACCGTCTGCTCTATCTTTAATGTATTCGTGTGGTTCACTGTGTCTCTGACCTTATGCTCTATCTTTAATGTATTCGTGTGGATGACTGTGTCTCTGACTTTCTGCTCTATCTTTAATGTATTCGTGTGGATGACTGTGTCTTTGACTTTCTACTCTATCTTTATTGTATTCGTGTGGATGACTGTGTCTCTGACCGTCTGCTCTATCTTTAATGTATTCGTGTTGATCACTGTGTCTCTGACCTTCTGCTCTATCTTTAATGTATTCGTGTGGTTCACTATGTCTCTGACTTTCTGCTCTATCTTTAATGTATTCGTGTTGATCACTGTCTCTGACTTTCTGCTCTATCTTTAATGTATTCTTGTGGATGACTGTGTCTCTGCCTCCCTGCTCTATCTTTAATGTATTCGTGTGGATGACTGTGTCTCTGACTTTCTGCTCTATCTTTAATGTATTCGTGTTGATCACTGTGTCTCTGACCTTCTGCTCTATCTTTAATGTATTCGTGTGGATCACTGTGTCTCTGACCTTCTGCTCTATCTTTAATGTATTCGTGTGGATCACTGTGTCTCTGACCTTCTGCTCTATCTTTAATGTATTCGTGTGGATGACTGTGTCTCTGACTTTCTGCTCTATCTTTAATGTATTCGTGTGGATGACTGTGTCTCTGACTTTCTGCTCTATCTTTAATGTATTCGTGTGGATCACTGTCTCTGACCTTCTGCTCTATCTTTAATGTATTCGTGTGGATCACTGTGTCTCTGACTTTCTGCTCTATCTTTAATGTATTCGTGTGGTTCACTGTGTTTCTGACTTTCTGCTCTATCTTTAATGTATTCCTGTGGATCACTGTGTCTCTGACCTTCTGCTCTATCTTTAATGTATTCGTGTGGATGACTGTGTCTCTGACTTTCTGCTCTATCTTTAATGTATTCGTGTGGATGACTGTGTCTCTGACTTTCTGCTCTATCTTTAATGTATTCGTGTGGATCACTGTCTCTGACCTTCTGCTCTATCTTTAATGTATTCGTGTGGATCACTGTGTCTCTGACTTTCTGCTCTATCTTTAATGTATTCGTGTGGTTCACTGTGTTTCTGACTTTCTGCTCTATCTTTAATGTATTCCTGTGGATCACTGTGTCTCTGACCTTCTGCTCTATCTTTAATGTATTCGTGTGGATGACTGTGTCTCTGACTTTCTGCTCTATCTTTAATGTATTCGTGTGGATGACTGTGTCTCTGACCTTCTGCTCTATCTTTAATGTATTCGTGTAGATGGCTGTGTCTCTGACTTTCTGCTCTGTCTTTAATGTATTCGTGTGGATGGCTGTGTCTCTGACTTTCTGCTCTATCTTTAATGTATTTGTGTGGATCACTGTCTCTCTGACCTTCTGCTCTATCTTTAATGTATTCGTGTGGATGACTGTGTCTCTGACTTTCTGTTCTATCTATAATGTATTCGTGTGGTTCACTATGTCTCTGACTTTCTGCTCTATCTTTAATGTATTCGTGTGGATGACTGTGTCTCTGACTTTCTGCTCTATCTTTAATGTATTCGTGTGGTTCACTGTGTCTCTGACCTTCTGCTCTATCTTTAATGTATTCGTGTGGATGACTGTGTCTCTGACTTTCTGCTCTATCTTTAATGTATTCGTGTGGATGACTGTGTCTTTGACTTTCTACTCTATCTTTATTGTATTCGTGTGGATGACTGTGTCTCTGACCGTCTGCTCTATCTTTAATGTATTCGTGTTGATCACTGTGTCTCTGACCTTCTGCTCTATCTTCAATGTATTCGTGTGGTTCACTATGTCACTGACTTTCTGCTCTATCTTTAATGTATTCGTGTTGATCACTGTCTCTGACTTTCTGCTCTATCTTTAATGTATTCTTGTGGATGACTGTGTCTCTGCCTCCCTGCTCTATCTTTAATGTATTCGTGTGGATGACCGTGTCTCTGACCTTCTGCTCTATCTTTAATGTATTCGTGTGGATGACTGTGTCTCTGACTTTCTGCTCTATCTTTCATGTATTCGTGTGGATCACTGTGTCTCTGACCTTCTGCTCTATCTTTAATGTATTCGTGTGGATGACTGTGTCTCTGACTTTCTGCTCTATCTTTAATGTATTCGTGTGGATCACTGTCTCTGACCTTCTGCTCTATCTTTAATGTATTCGTGTGGATGACTGTGTCTCTGACTTTCTGCTCTATCTTTAATGTATTCGTCTGGATCACTGTGTCTCTGACCTTCTGCTCTATCTTTAATGTATTCGTGTGGATCACTGTGTCTCTGACCTTCTGCTCTATCTTTAATGTATTCGTGTGGATCACTGTGTCTCTGACCTTCTGCTCTATCTTTAATGTATTAGTGTGGATGACTGTGTCTCTGACTTTCTGCTCTATCTATAATGTATTCGTGTGGTTCACTATATCTCTGACCTTCTGCTCTATCTTTAATGTATTCGTGTGGATGACCGTGTCTCTGACCTTCTGCTCTATCTTAAATGTATTCGTGTGGATGACTGTGTCTCTGACTTTCTGCTCTATCTTTAATGTATTCGTGTGGATGACTGTGTCTCTGACTTTCTGCTCTATCTTTAATGTATTCGTGTGGATCACTGTCTCTGACCTTCTGCACTATCTTTAATGTATTCGTGTGGATGACTGTGTCTCTGACTTTCTGCTCTATCTTTCATGTATTCGTGTGGATCACTGTGTCTCTGACCTTCCGCTCTATCTTTAATGTATTCGTGTAGATCACTGTGTCTCTGACTTTCTGCTTTATCTTTAATGTATTCGTGTGGATCACTGTCTCTGACCTTCTGCTCTATCTTTAATGCATTCGTGTGGATCACTGTGTCTCCGACTTTCTGCTCTATCTTTAATGTATTCGTGTGGATCACTGTGTCTCTGACTTTCTGCTCTATCTTTAATGTATTCCTGTGGATGACTGTGTCTCTGACCTTCTGCTCTATCTTTAATGTATTCGTGTGGATGACTGTGTCTCTGACTTTCTGCTCTATCTTTAATGTATTCGTGTGGATGACTGTGTCTCTGACCTTCTGCTCTATCTTTAATGTATTCGTGTAGATGGCTGTGTCTCTGACTTTCTGCTTTGTCTTTAATGTATTCGTGTGGATGACTGTGTCTCTGACTTTCTGCTCTATCTTTAATGTATTCGTGTGGATCACTGTGTCTCTGACCTTCTGCTCTATCTTTAATGTATTCGTGTGGATCACTTTGTCTCTGACCTTCTGCTCTATCTTTAATGTATTCGTGTGAATGACTGTGTCTCTGACTTTCTGCTCTATCTTTAATGTTTTCGTGTGGATGACTGTGTCTCTGACCTTTTGCTCTATCTTTAATGTATTCGTGTGGATGACCGTGTCTCTGACCTTCTGCTCTATCTTTAATGTATTCGTGTGGATGACTGTGTCTCTGACTTTCTGCTCTATCTTTTATGTATTCGTGTTGATCACTGTGTCTCTGACCTTCTGCTCTATCTTTAATGTATTTTTGTAGATGACTGTGTCTCTGACTTTCTGCTCTATCTTTAATGTATTCCTGTGGATCACTGTGTCTCTGACCTTCTGCTCTATCTTTAATGTATTCGTGTGGTTCACTGTGTCTCTGACTTTCTGCTCTATCTTTAATGTATTCGTGTGGATCACTGTGTCTCTGACCTTCTGCTCTATCTTTAATGTATTCGTGTGGATGACTGTGTCTCTGACTTTCTGTTCTATCTATAATGTATTCGTGTGGTTCACTATGTCTCTGACCTTCTGCTCTATCTTTAATGTATTCGTGTGGATGACTGTGTCTCTGACTTTCTGCTCTATCTTTAATGTATTCGTGTGATTCACTGTGTCTCTGACCTTCTGCTCTATCTTTAATGTATTCGTGTGGATGACTGTGTCTCTGACTTTCTGCTCTATCTTTAATGTATTCATGTGGATGACTGTGTCTCTGACTTTCTACTCTATCTTTATTGTATTCGTGTGGATGACTGTGTCTCTGCCTGCCTGCTCTATCTTTAATGTATTCGTGTGGATGACTGTGTCTCTGACCTTCTGGTCTATCTTTAATGTATTCGTGTTGATCACTGTCTCTGACTTTCCGCTCTATCTTTAATGTATTCGTGTGGATGACTGTGTCTCTGCCTGCCTGCTCTATCTTTAATGTGTTCGTGTGGATCACTGTCTCTGACCTTCTGCTCTATCTTTAATGTATTCGTGTGGATCACTGTGTCTCTGACCTTCTGCTCTATCTTTAGTGTATTCGTGTGGATGACAGTGTCTCTGACTTTCTGCTCTGTCTTTAATGTATTCGTGTGGATGACTGTGTCTCTGACTTTCTACTCTATCTTTATTGTATTCGTGTGGATGACTGTGTCTCTGACCTTCTGCTCTATCTTTAATGTATTCGTGTTGATCACTGTGTCTCTGACCTTCTGCTCTATCTTTAATGTATTCGTGTAGATGGCTGTGTCTCTGACTTTCTGCTCTATCTTTAATGTATTCGTGTTGATCACTGTCTCTGACTTTCTGCTCTGTCTTTATTGTATTCGTGTGGATGACTGTGTCTCTGCCTGCCTGCTCTATCTTTAATGTGTTCGTGTGGATCACTGTCTCTGACCTTCTGCTCTATCTTTAATGTATTCGTGTGGATCACTGTGTCTCTGACCTTCTGCTCTATCTTTAATGTATTCGTGTGGATCACTGTCTCTGACCTTCTGCTCTATCTTTAATGTATTCGTGTGGATGACTGTGTCTCTGACTTTCTGCTCTATCTTTAATGTATTCGTGTGGATCACTGTGTCTCTGACCTTCTGCTCTATCTTTAATGTATTCGTGTGGATCACTGTCTCTCTGACCTTCTGCTCTATCTTTGATGTATTCGTGTAGATGGCTGTGTCTCTGACTTTCTGCTCTGTCTTTAATGTATTCGTGTGGATGGCTGTGTCTCTGACTTTCTGCTCTATCTTTAATGTATTCGTGTGGATCACTGTCTCTCTGACCTTCTGCTCTATCTTTAATGTATTCGTGTGGATGACTGTCTCTGACTTTCTGTTCTATCTATAATGTATTCGTGTGGTTCACTATGTCTCTGACTTTCTGCTCTATCTTTAATGTATTCGTGTGGATGACTGTGTCTCTGACTTTCTGCTCTATCTTTAATGTATTCGTGTGGTTCACTGTGTCTCTGACCTTCTGCTCTATCTTTAATGTATTCGTGTGGATGACTGTGTCTCTGACTTTCTGCTCTATCTTTAATGTATTCGTGTGGATGACTGTGTCTTTGACTTTCTACTCTATCTTTATTGTATTCGTGTGGATGACTGTTTCTCTGACCGTCTGCTCTATTTTTAATGTATTCGTGTTGATCACTGTGTCTCTGACCTTCTGCTCTATCTTCAATGTATTCGTGTGGTTCACTATGTCTCTGACTTTCTGCTCTATCTTTAATGTATTCGTGTTGATCACTGTCTCTGACTTTCTGCTCTATCTTTAATGTATTCTTGTGGATGACTGTGTCTCTGCCTCCCTGCTCTATCTTTAATGTATTCGTGTGGATGACCGTGTCTCTGACCTTCTGCTCTATCTTTAATGTATTCGTGTGGATGACTGTGTCTCTGACTTTCTGCTCTATCTTTCATGTATTCGTGTGGATCACTGTGTCTCTGACCTTCTGCTCTATCTTTAATGTATTCGTGTGGATGACTGTGTCTCTGACTTTCTGCTCTGTCTTTAATGTATTCGTGTGGATCACTGTCTCTGACCTTCTGCTCTATCTTTAATGTATTCGTGTGGATGACTGTGTCTCTGACTTTCTGCTCTATCTTTAATGTATTCGTCTGGATGACTGTGTCTCTGACTTTCTGCTCTATCTTTAATGTATTCGTGTGGATCACTGTGTCTCTGACCTTCTGCTCTATCTTTAATGTATTAGTGTGGATGACTGTGTCTCTGACTTTCTGCTCTATCTATAATGTATTCGTGTGGTTCACTATGTCTCTGACCTTCTGCTCTATCTTTAATGTATTCGTGTGGATGACCGTGTCTCTGACCTTCTGCTCTATCTTAAATGTATTCGTGTGGATGACTGTGTCTCTGACTTTCTGCTCTATCTTTAATGTATTCGTGTTTATGACTGTGTCTCTGACTTTCTGCTCTATCTTTAATGTATTCGTGTGGATCACTGTCTCTGACCTTCTGCACTATCTTTAATGTATTCGTGTGGATGACTGTGTCTCTGACTTTCTGCTCTATCTTTCATGTATTCGTGTGGATCACTGTGTCTCTGACCTTCTGCTCTATCTTTAATGTATTCGTGTAGATCACTGTGTCTCTGACTTTCTGCTTTATCTTTAATGTATTCGTGTGGATCACTGTCTCTGACCTTCTGCTCTATCTTTAATGTATTCGTGTGGATGACTGTGTCTTTGACTTTCTACTCTATCTTTATTGTATTCGTGTGGATGACTGTGTCTCTGACCGTCTGCTCTATCTTTAATGTATTCGTGTGGTTCACTGTGTCTCTGACCTTCTGCTCTATCTTTAATGTATTCGTGTGGATGACTGTGTCTCTGACTTTCTGCTCTATCTTTAATGTATTCGTGTGGATGACTGTGTCTTTGACTTTCTACTCTATCTTTATTGTATTCGTGTGGATGACTGTGTCTCTGACCGTCTGCTCTATCTTTAATGTATTCGTGTTGATCACTGTGTCTCTGACCTTCTGCTCTATCTTTAATGTATTCGTGTGGTTCACTATGTCTCTGACTTTCTGCTCTATCTTTAATGTATTCGTGTTGATCACTGTCTCTGACTTTCTGCTCTATCTTTAATGTATTCTTGTGGATGACTGTGTCTCTGCCTCCCTGCTCTATCTTTAATGTATTCGTGTGGATGACTGTGTCTCTGACTTTCTGCTCTATCTTTAATGTATTCGTGTTGATCACTGTGTCTCTGACCTTCTGCTCTATCTTTAATGTATTCGTGTGGATCACTGTGTCTCTGACCTTCTGCTCTATCTTTAATGTATTCGTGTGGATCACTGTGTCTCTGACCTTCTGCTCTATCTTTAATGTATTCGTGTGGATGACTGTGTCTCTGACTTTCTGCTCTATCTTTAATGTATTCGTGTGGATGACTGTGTCTCTGACTTTCTGCTCTATCTTTAATGTATTCGTGTGGATCACTGTCTCTGACCTTCTGCTCTATCTTTAATGTATTCGTGTGGATCACTGTGTCTCTGACTTTCTGCTCTATCTTTAATGTATTCGTGTGGTTCACTGTGTTTCTGACTTTCTGCTCTATCTTTAATGTATTCCTGTGGATCACTGTGTCTCTGACCTTCTGCTCTATCTTTAATGTATTCGTGTGGATGACTGTGTCTCTGACTTTCTGCTCTATCTTTAATGTATTCGTGTGGATGACTGTGTCTCTGACCTTCTGCTCTATCTTTAATGTATTCGTGTAGATGGCTGTGTCTCTGACTTTCTGCTCTGTCTTTAATGTATTCGTGTGGATGGCTGTGTCTCTGACTTTCTGCTCTATCTTTAATGTATTCGTGTGGATCACTGTCTCTCTGACCTTCTGCTCTATCTTTAATGTATTCGTGTGGATGACTGTGTCTCTGACTTTCTGTTCTATCTATAATGTATTCGTGTGGTTCACTATGTCTCTGACTTTCTGCTCTATCTTTACTGTATTCGTGTGGATGACTGTGTCTCTGACTTTCTGCTCTATCTTTAATGTATTCGTGTGGTTCACTGTGTCTCTGACCTTCTGCTCTATCTTTAATGTATTCGTGTGGATGACTGTGTCTCTGACTTTCTGCTCTATCTTTAATGTATTCGTGTGGATGACTGTGTCTTTGACTTTCTACTCTATCTTTATTGTATTCGTGTGGATGACTGTGTCTCTGACCGTCTGCTCTATCTTTAATGTATTCGTGTTGATCACTATGTCTCTGACCTTCTGCTCTATCTTCAATGTATTCGTGTGGTTCACTATGTCACTGACTTTCTGCTCTATCTTTAATGTATTCGTGTTGATCACTGTCTCTGACTTTCTGCTCTATCTTTAATGTATTCTTGTGGATGACTGTGTCTCTGCCTCCCTGCTCTATCTTTAATGTATTCGTGTGGATGACCGTGTCTCTGACTTTCTGCTCTATCTTTAATGTATTCGTGTGGATCACTGTCTCTGACCTTCTGCACTATCTTTAATGTATTCGTGTGGATGACTGTGTCTCTGACTTTCTGCTCTATCTTTCATGTATTCGTGTGGATCACTGTGTCTCTGACCTTCCGCTCTATCTTTAATGTATTCGTGTAGATCACTGTGTCTCTGACTTTCTGCTTTATCTTTAATGTATTCGTGTGGATCACTGTCTCTGACCTTCTGCTCTATCTTTAATGCATTCGTGTGGATCACTGTGTCTCCGACTTTCTGCTCTATCTTTGATGCATTCGTGTGGATCACTGTGTCTCTGACTTTCTGCTCTATCTTTAATGTATTCCTGTGGATGACTGTGTCTCTGACCTTCTGCTCTATCTTTAATGTATTCGTGTGGATCACTGTCTCTGACCTTCTGCTCTATCTTTAATGCATTCGTGTGGATCACTGTGTCTCCGACTTTCTGCTCTATCTTTAATGTATTCGTGTGGATCACTGTGTCTCTGACTTTCTGCTCTATCTTTAATGTATTCCTGTGGATGACTGTGTCTCTGACCTTCTGCTCTATCTTTAATGTATTCGTGTGGATGACTGTGTCTCTGACTTTCTGCTCTATCTTTAATGTATTCGTGTGGATGACTGTGTCTCTGACCTTCTGCTCTATCTTTAATGTATTCGTGTAGATGGCTGTGTCTCTGACTTTCTGCTTTGTCTTTAATGTATTCGTGTGGATGACTGTGTCTCTGACTTTCTGCTCTATCTTTAATGTATTCGTGTGGATCACTGTGTCTCTGACCTTCTGCTCTATCTTTAATGTATTCGTGTGGATCACTTTGTCTCTGACCTTCTGCTCTATCTTTAATGTATTCGTGTGAATGACTGTGTCTCTGACTTTCTGCTCTATCTTTAATGTTTTCGTGTGGATGACTGTGTCTCTGACCTTTTGCTCTATCTTTAATGTATTCGTGTGGATGACCGTGTCTCTGACCTTCTGCTCTATCTTTAATGTATTCGTGTGGATGACTGTGTCTCTGACTTTCTGCTCTATCTTTTATGTATTCGTGTTGATCACTGTGTCTCTGACCTTCTGCTCTATCTTTAATGTATTTTTGTGGATGACTGTGTCTCTGACTTTCTGCTCTATCTTTAATGTATTCCTGTGGATCACTGTGTCTCTGACCTTCTGCTCTATCTTTAATGTATTCGTGTGGTTCACTGTGTCTCTGACTTTCTGCTCTATCTTTAATGTATTCGTGTGGATCACTGTGTCTCTGACCTTCTGCTCTATCTTTAATGTATTCGTGTGGATGACTGTGTCTCTGACTTTCTGTTCTATCTATAATGTATTCGTGTGGTTCACTATGTCTCTGACCTTCTGCTCTATCTTTAATGTATTCGTGTGGATGACTGTGTCTCTGACTTTCTGCTCTATCTTTAATGTATTCGTGTGATTCACTGTGTCTCTGACCTTCTGCTCTATCTTTAATGTATTCGTGTGGATGACTGTGTCTCTGACTTTCTGCTCTATCTTTAATGTATTCATGTGGATGACTGTGTCTCTGACTTTCTACTCTATCTTTATTGTATTCGTGTGGATGACTGTGTCTCTGCCTGCCTGCTCTATCTTTAATGTATTCGTGTGGATGACTGTGTCTCTGACCTTCTGGTCTATCTTTAATGTATTCGTGTTGATCACTGTCTCTGACTTTCCGCTCTATCTTTAATGTATTCGTGTGGATGACTGTGTCTCTGCCTGCCTGCTCTATCTTTAATGTGTTCGTGTGGATCACTGTCTCTGACCTTCTGCTCTATCTTTAATGTATTCGTGTGGATCACTGTGTCTCTGACCTTCTGCTCTATCTTTAGTGTATTCGTGTGGATGACAGTGTCTCTGACTTTCTGCTCTGTCTTTAATGTATTCGTGTGGATGACTGTGTCTCTGACTTTCTACTCTATCTTTATTGTATTCGTGTGGATGACTGTGTCTCTGACCTTCTGCTCTATCTTTAATGTATTCGTGTTGATCACTGTGTCTCTGACCTTCTGCTCTATCTTTAATGTAGTCGTGTAGATGGCTGTGTCTCTGACTTTCTGCTCTATCTTTAATGTATTCGTGTTGATCACTGTCTCTGACTTTCTGCTCTGTCTTTATTGTATTCGTGTGGATGACTGTGTCTCTGCCTGCCTGCTCTATCTTTAATGTGTTCGTGTGGATCACTGTCTCTGACCTTCTGCTCTATCTTTAATGTATTCGTGTGGATCACTGTGTCTCTGACCTTCTGCTCTATCTTTAATGTATTCGTGTGGATCACTGTCTCTGACCTTCTGCTCTATCTTTAATGTATTCGTGTGGATGACTGTGTCTCTGACTTTCTGCTCTATCTTTAATGTATTCGTGTGGATCACTGTGTCTCTGACCTTCTGCTCTATCTTTAATGTATTCGTGTGGATCACTGTGTCTCTGACTTTCTGCTCTATCTTTAATGTATTCGTGTGGATGACCGTGTTTCTGACCTTCTGCTCTATCTTTAATGTATTCGTGTGGATGACTGTGTCTCTGACTTTCTGCTCTATCTATAATGTATTCGTGTGGTTCACTATGTCTCTGACCTTCTGCTCTATCTTTAATGTATTCGTGTGGATGACCGTGTCTCTGACCTTTTGCTCTATCTTTAATGTATTCGTGTGGATGACTGTGTCTCTGACTTTCTGCTCTATCTTTAATGTATTCGTGTGGATCACTGTCTCTGACCTTCTGCTCTATCTTTAATGTATTCGTGTGGATCACTGTGTCTCTGACTTTCTGCTCTATCTTTAATGTATTCGTGTGGTTCACTGTGTCTCTGACTTTCTGCTCTATCTTTAATGTATTCCTGTGGATCACTGTGTCTCTGACCTTCTGCTCTATCTTTAATGTATTCGTGTGGATGACTGTGTCTCTGACTTTCTGCTCTATCTTTAATGTATTCGTGTGGATGACTGTGTCTCTGACCTTCTGCTCTATCTTTGATGTATTCGTGTAGATGGCTGTGTCTCTGACTTTCTGCTCTGTCTTTAATGTATTCGTGTGGATGGCTGTGTCTCTGACTTTCTGCTCTATCTTTAATGTATTCGTGTGGATCACTGTCTCTCTGACCTTCTGCTCTATCTTTAATGTATTCGTGTGGATGACTGTCTCTGACTTTCTGTTCTATCTATAATGTATTCGTGTGGTTCACTATGTCTCTGACTTTCTGCTCTATCTTTAATGTATTCGTGTGGATGACTGTGTCTCTGACTTTCTGCTCTATCTTTAATGTATTCGTGTGGTTCACTGTGTCTCTGACCTTCTGCTCTATCTTTAATGTATTCGTGTGGATGACTGTGTCTCTGACTTTCTGCTCTATCTTTAATGTATTCGTGTGGATGACTGTGTCTTTGACTTTCTACTCTATCTTTATTGTATTCGTGTGGATGACTGTGTCTCTGACCGTCTGCTCTATTTTTAATGTATTCGTGTTGATCACTGTGTCTCTGACCTTCTGCTCTATCTTCAATGTATTCGTGTGGTTCACTATGTCTCTGACTTTCTGCTCTATCTTTAATGTATTCGTGTTGATCACTGTCTCTGACTTTCTGCTCTATCTTTAATGTATTCTTGTGGATGACTGTGTCTCTGCCTCCCTGCTCTATCTTTAATGTATTCGTGTGGATGACCGTGTCTCTGACCTTCTGCTCTATCTTTAATGTATTCGTGTGGATGACTGTGTCTCTGACTTTCTGCTCTATCTTTCATGTATTCGTGTGGATCACTGTGTCTCTGACCTTCTGCTCTATCTTTAATGTATTCGTGTGGATGACTGTGTCTCTGACTTTCTGCTCTGTCTTTAATGTATTCGTGTGGATCACTGTCTCTGACCTTCTGCTCTATCTTTAATGTATTCGTGTGGATGACTGTGTCTCTGACTTTCTGCTCTATCTTTAATGTATTCGTCTGGATCACTGTGTCTCTGACCTTCTGCTCTATCTTTAATGTATTCGTGTGGATCACTGTGTCTCTGACCTTCTGCTCTATCTTTAATGTATTCGTGTGGATCACTGTGTCTCTGACCTTCTGCTCTATCTTTAATGTATTAGTGTGGATGACTGTGTCTCTGACTTTCTGCTCTATCTATAATGTATTCGTGTGGTTCACTATGCCTCTGACCTTCTGCTCTATCTTTAATGTATTCGTGTGGATGACCGTGTCTCTGACCTTCTGCTCTATCTTAAATGTATTCGTGTGGATGACTGTGTCTCTGACTTTCTGCTCTATCTTTAATGTATTCGTGTTTATGACTGTGTCTCTGACTTTCTGCTCTATCTTTAATGTATTCGTGTGGATCACTGTCTCTGACCTTCTGCACTATCTTTAATGTATTCGTGTGGATGACTGTGTCTCTGACTTTCTGCTCTATCTTTCATGTATTCGTGTGGATCACTGTGTCTCTGACCTTCTGCTCTATCTTTAATGTATTCGTGTAGATCACTGTGTCTCTGACTTTCTGCTTTATCTTTAATGTATTCGTGTGGATCACTGTCTCTGACCTTCTGCTCTATCTTTAATGTATTCGTGTGGATGACTGTGTCTTTGACTTTCTACTCTATCTTTATTGTATTCGTGTGGATGACTGTGTCTCTGACCGTCTGCTCTATCTTTAATGTATTCGTGTGGTTCACTGTGTCTCTGACCTTCTGCTCTATCTTTAATGTATTCGTGTGGATGACTGTGTCTCTGACTTTCTGCTCTATCTTTAATGTATTCGTGTGGATGACTGTGTCTTTGACTTTCTACTCTATCTTTATTGTATTCGTGTGGATGACTGTGTCTCTGACCGTCTGCTCTATCTTTAATGTATTCGTGTTGATCACTGTGTCTCTGACCTTCTGCTCTATCTTTAATGTATTCGTGTGGTTCACTATGTCTCTGACTTTCTGCTCTATCTTTAATGTATTCGTGTTGATCACTGTCTCTGACTTTCTGCTCTATCTTTAATGTATTCTTGTGGATGACTGTGTCTCTGCCTCCCTGCTCTATCTTTAATGTATTCGTGTGGATGACTGTGTCTCTGACTTTCTGCTCTATCTTTAATGTATTCGTGTGGATGACTGTGTCTCTGACTTTCTGCTCTATCTTTAATGTATTCGTGTGGATGACTGTGTCTTTGACTTTCTACTCTATCTTTATTGTATTCGTGTGGATGACTGTGTCTCTGACCGTCTGCTCTATCTTTAATGTATTCGTGTTGATCACTGTGTCTCTGACCTTCTGCTCTATCTTTAATGTATTCGTGTGGTTCACTATGTCTCTGACTTTCTGCTCTATCTTTAATGTATTCGTGTTGATCACTGTCTCTGACTTTCTGCTCTATCTTTAATGTATTCTTGTGGATGACTGTGTCTCTGCCTCCCTGCTCTATCTTTAATGTATTCGTGTGGATGACTGTGTCTCTGACTTTCTGCTCTATCTTTAATGTATTCGTGTTGATCACTGTGTCTCTGACCTTCTGCTCTATCTTTAATGTATTCGTGTGGATCACTGTGTCTCTGACCTTCTGCTCTATCTTTAATGTATTCGTGTGGATCACTGTGTCTCTGACCTTCTGCTCTATCTTTAATGTATTCGTGTGGATGACTGTGTCTCTGACTTTCTGCTCTATCTTTAATGTATTCGTGTGGATGACTGTGTCTCTGACTTTCTGCTCTATCTTTAATGTATTCGTGTGGATCACTGTCTCTGACCTTCTGCTCTATCTTTAATGTATTCGTGTGGATCACTGTGTCTCTGACTTTCTGCTCTATCTTTAATGTATTCGTGTGGTTCACTGTGTTTCTGACTTTCTGCTCTATCTTTAATGTATTCCTGTGGATCACTGTGTCTCTGACCTTCTGCTCTATCTTTAATGTATTCGTGTGGATGACTGTGTCTCTGACTTTCTGCTCTATCTTTAATGTATTCGTGTGGATGACTGTGTCTCTGACCTTCTGCTCTATCTTTAATGTATTCGTGTAGATGGCTGTGTCTCTGACTTTCTGCTCTGTCTTTAATGTATTCGTGTGGATGGCTGTGTCTCTGACTTTCTGCTCTATCTTTAATGTATTCGTGTGGATCACTGTCTCTCTGACCTTCTGCTCTATCTTTAATGTATTCGTGTGGATGACTGTGTCTCTGACTTTCTGTTCTATCTATAATGTATTCGTGTGGTTCACTATGTCTCTGACTTTCTGCTCTATCTTTAATGTATTCGTGTGGATGACTGTGTCTCTGACTTTCTGCTCTATCTTTAATGTATTCGTGTGGTTCACTGTGTCTCTGACCTTCTGCTCTATCTTTAATGTATTCGTGTGGATGACTGTGTCTCTGACTTTCTGCTCTATCTTTAATGTATTCGTGTGGATGACTGTGTCTTTGACTTTCTACTCTATCTTTATTGTATTCGTGTGGATGACTGTGTCTCTGACCGTCTGCTCTATCTTTAATGTATTCGTGTTGATCACTATGTCTCTGACCTTCTGCTCTATCTTCAATGTATTCGTGTGGTTCACTATGTCACTGACTTTCTGCTCTATCTTTAATGTATTCGTGTTGATCACTGTCTCTGACTTTCTGCTCTATCTTTAATGTATTCTTGTGGATGACTGTGTCTCTGCCTCCCTGCTCTATCTTTAATGTATTCGTGTGGATGACCGTGTCTCTGACCTTCTGCTCTATCTTTAATGTATTCCTGTGGATGACTGTGTCTCTGACTTTCTGCTCTATCTTTCATGTATTCGTGTGGATCACTGTGTCTCTGACCTTCTGCTCTATCTTTAATGTATTCGTGTGGATGACTGTGTCTCTGACTTTCTGCTCTATCTTTAATGTATTCGTGTGGATCACTGTCTCTGACCTTCTGCTCTATCTTTAATGTATTCGTGTGGATGACTGTGTCTCTGACTTTCTGCTCTATCTTTAATGTATTCGTCTGGATCACTGTGTCTCTGACCTTCTGCTCTATCTTTAATGTATTCGTGTGGATCACTGTGTCTCTGACCTTCTGCTCTATCTTTAATGTATTCGTGTGGATCACTGTGTCTCTGACCTTCTGCTCTATCTTTAATGTATTAGTGTGGATGACTGTGTCTCTGACTTTCTGCTCTATCTATAATGTATTCGTGTGGTTCACTATATCTCTGACCTTCTGCTCTATCTTTAATGTATTCGTGTGGATGACCGTGTCTCTGACCTTCTGCTCTATCTTAAATGTATTCGTGTGGATGACTGTGTCTCTGACTTTCTGCTCTATCTTTAATGTATTCGTGTGGATGACTGTGTCTCTGACTTTCTGCTCTATCTTTAATGTATTCGTGTGGATCACTGTCTCTGACCTTCTGCACTATCTTTAATGTATTCGTGTGGATGACTGTGTCTCTGACTTTCTGCTCTATCTTTCATGTATTCGTGTGGATCACTGTGTCTCTGACCTTCCGCTCTATCTTTAATGTATTCGTGTAGATCACTGTGTCTCTGACTTTCTGCTTTATCTTTAATGTATTCGTGTGGATCACTGTCTCTGACCTTCTGCTCTATCTTTAATGCATTCGTGTGGATCACTGTGTCTCCGACTTTCTGCTCTATCTTTAATGTATTCGTGTGGATCACTGTGTCTCTGACTTTCTGCTCTATCTTTAATGTATTCCTGTGGATGACTGTGTCTCTGACCTTCTGCTCTATCTTTAATGTATTCGTGTGGATCACTGTCTCTGACCTTCTGCTCTATCTTTAATGCATTCGTGTGGATCACTGTGTCTCCGACTTTCTGCTCTATCTTTAATGTATTCGTGTGGATCACTGTGTCTCTGACTTTCTGCTCTATCTTTAATGTATTCCTGTGGATGACTGTGTCTCTGACCTTCTGCTCTATCTTTAATGTATTCGTGTGGATGACTGTGTCTCTGACTTTCTGCTCTATCTTTAATGTATTCGTGTGGATGACTGTGTCTCTGACCTTCTGCTCTATCTTTAATGTATTCGTGTAGATGGCTGTGTCTCTGACTTTCTGCTTTGTCTTTAATGTATTCGTGTGGATGACTGTGTCTCTGACTTTCTGCTCTATCTTTAATGTATTCGTGTGGATCACTGTGTCTCTGACCTTCTGCTCTATCTTTAATGTATTCGTGTGGATCACTTTGTCTCTGACCTTCTGCTCTATCTTTAATGTATTCGTGTGAATGACTGTGTCTCTGACTTTCTGCTCTATCTTTAATGTTTTCGTGTGGATGACTGTGTCTCTGACCTTTTGCTCTATCTTTAATGTATTCGTGTGGATGACCGTGTCTCTGACCTTCTGCTCTATCTTTAATGTATTCGTGTGGATGACTGTGTCTATGACTTTCTGCTCTATCTTTTATGTATTCGTGTTGATCACTGTGTCTCTGACCTTCTGCTCTATCTTTAATGTATTTTTGTGGATGACTGTGTCTCTGACTTTCTGCTCTATCTTTAATGTATTCCTGTGGATCACTGTGTCTCTGACCTTCTGCTCTATCTTTAATGTATTCGTGTGGTTCACTGTGTCTCTGACTTTCTGCTCTATCTTTAATGTATTCGTGTGGATCACTGTGTCTCTGACCTTCTGCTCTATCTTTAATGTATTCGTGTGGATGACTGTGTCTCTGACTTTCTGTTCTATCTATAATGTATTCGTGTGGTTCACTATGTCTCTGACCTTCTGCTCTATCTTTAATGTATTCGTGTGGATGACTGTGTCTCTGACTTTCTGCTCTATCTTTAATGTATTCGTGTGATTCACTGTGTCTCTGACCTTCTGCTCTATCTTTAATGTATTCGTGTGGATGACTGTGTCTCTGACCTTCTGCTCTATCTTTAATGTATTCGTGTAGATGGCTGTGTCTCTGACTTTCTGCTCTGTCTTTAATGTATTCGTGTGGATGGCTGTGTCTCTGACTTTCTGCTCTATCTTTAATGTATTCGTGTGGATCACTGTCTCTCTGACCTTCTGCTCTATCTTTAATGTATTCGTGTGGATGACTGTGTCTCTGACTTTCTGTTCTATCTATAATGTATTCGTGTGGTTCACTATGTCTCTGACTTTCTGCTCTATCTTTAATGTATTCGTGTGGATGACTGTGTCTCTGACTTTCTGCTCTATCTTTAATGTATTCGTGTGGTTCACTGTGTCTCTGACCTTCTGCTCTATCTTTAATGTATTCGTGTGGATGACTGTGTCTCTGACTTTCTGCTCTATCTTTAATGTATTCGTGTGGATGACTGTGTCTTTGACTTTCTACTCTCTCTTTATTGTATTCGTGTGGATGACTGTGTCTCTGACCGTCTGCTCTATCTTTAATGTATTCGTGTTGATCACTATGTCTCTGACCTTCTGCTCTATCTTCAATGTATTCGTGTGGTTCACTATGTCACTGACTTTCTGCTCTATCTTTAATGTATTCGTGTTGATCACTGTCTCTGACTTTCTGCTCTATCTTTAATGTATTCTTGTGGATGACTGTGTCTCTGCCTCCCTGCTCTATCTTTAATGTATTCGTGTGGATGACCGTGTCTCTGACCTTCTGCTCTATCTTTAATGTATTCCTGTGGATGACTGTGTCTCTGACTTTCTGCTCTATCTTTCATGTATTCGTGTGGATCACTGTGTCTCTGACCTTCTGCTCTATCTTTAATGTATTCGTGTGGATGACTGTGTCTCTGACTTTCTGCTCTATCTTTAATGTATTCGTGTGGATCACTGTCTCTGACCTTCTGCTCTATCTTTAATGTATTCGTGTGGATGACTGTGTCTCTGACTTTCTGCTCTATCTTTAATGTATTCGTCTGGATCACTGTGTCTCTGACCTTCTGCTCTATCTTTAATGTATTCGTGTGGATCACTGTGTCTCTGACCTTCTGCTCTATCTTTAATGTATTCGTGTGGATCACTGTGTCTCTGACCTTCTGCTCTATCTTTAATGTATTAGTGTGGATGACTGTGTCTCTGACTTTCTGCTCTATCTATAATGTATTCGTGTGGTTCACTATATCTCTGACCTTCTGCTCTATCTTTAATGTATTCGTGTGGATGACCGTGTCTCTGACCTTCTGCTCTATCTTAAATGTATTCGTGTGGATGACTGTGTCTCTGACTTTCTGCTCTATCTTTAATGTATTCGTGTGGATGACTGTGTCTCTGACTTTCTGCTCTATCTTTAATGTATTCGTGTGGATCACTGTCTCTGACCTTCTGCACTATCTTTAATGTATTCGTGTGGATGACTGTGTCTCTGACTTTCTGCTCTATCTTTCATGTATTCGTGTGGATCACTGTGTCTCTGACCTTCCGCTCTATCTTTAATGTATTCGTGTAGATCACTGTGTCTCTGACTTTCTGCTTTATCTTTAATGTATTCGTGTGGATCACTGTCTCTGACCTTCTGCTCTATCTTTAATGCATTCGTGTGGATCACTGTGTCTCCGACTTTCTGCTCTATCTTTAATGTATTCGTGTGGATCACTGTGTCTCTGACTTTCTGCTCTATCTTTAATGTATTCCTGTGGATGACTGTGTCTCTGACCTTCTGCTCTATCTTTAATGTATTCGTGTGGATCACTGTCTCTGACCTTCTGCTCTATCTTTAATGCATTCGTGTGGATCACTGTGTCTCCGACTTTCTGCTCTATCTTTAATGTATTCGTGTGGATCACTGTGTCTCTGACTTTCTGCTCTATCTTTAATGTATTCCTGTGGATGACTGTGTCTCTGACCTTCTGCTCTATCTTTAATGTATTCGTGTGGATGACTGTGTCTCTGACTTTCTGCTCTATCTTTAATGTATTCGTGTGGATGACTGTGTCTCTGACCTTCTGCTCTATCTTTAATGTATTCGTGTAGATGGCTGTGTCTCTGACTTTCTGCTTTGTCTTTAATGTATTCGTGTGGATGACTGTGTCTCTGACTTTCTGCTCTATCTTTAATGTATTCGTGTGGATCACTGTGTCTCTGACCTTCTGCTCTATCTTTAATGTATTCGTGTGGATCACTTTGTCTCTGACCTTCTGCTCTATCTTTAATGTATTCGTGTGAATGACTGTGTCTCTGACTTTCTGCTCTATCTTTAATGTTTTCGTGTGGATGACTGTGTCTCTGACCTTTTGCTCTATCTTTAATGTATTCGTGTGGATGACCGTGTCTCTGACCTTCTGCTCTATCTTTAATGTATTCGTGTGGATGACTGTGTCTATGACTTTCTGCTCTATCTTTTATGTATTCGTGTTGATCACTGTGTCTCTGACCTTCTGCTCTATCTTTAATGTATTTTTGTGGATGACTGTGTCTCTGACTTTCTGCTCTATCTTTAATGTATTCCTGTGGATCACTGTGTCTCTGACCTTCTGCTCTATCTTTAATGTATTCGTGTGGTTCACTGTGTCTCTGACTTTCTGCTCTATCTTTAATGTATTCGTGTGGATCACTGTGTCTCTGACCTTCTGCTCTATCTTTAATGTATTCGTGTGGATGACTGTGTCTCTGACTTTCTGTTCTATCTATAATGTATTCGTGTGGTTCACTATGTCTCTGACCTTCTGCTCTATCTTTAATGTATTCGTGTGGATGACTGTGTCTCTGACTTTCTGCTCTATCTTTAATGTATTCGTGTGATTCACTGTGTCTCTGACCTTCTGCTCTATCTTTAATGTATTCGTGTGGATGACTGTGTCTCTGACTTTCTGCTCTATCTTTAATGTATTCATGAGGATGACTGTGTCTCTGACTTTCTACTCTATCTTTATTGTATTCGTGTGGATGACTGTGTCTCTGCCTGCCTGCTCTATCTTTAATGTATTCGTGTGGATGACTGTGTCTCTGACCTTCTGGTCTATCTTTAATGTATTCGTGTTGATCACTGTCTCTGACTTTCCGCTCTATCTTTAATGTATTCGTGTGGATGACTGTGTCTCTGCCTGCCTGCTCTATCTTTAATGTGTTCGTGTGGATCACTGTCTCTGACCTTCTGCTCTATCTTTAATGTATTCGTGTGGATCACTGTGTCTCTGACCTTCTGCTCTATCTTTAGTGTATTCGTGTGGATGACAGTGTCTCTGACTTTCTGCTCTGTCTTTAATGTATTCGTGTGGATGACTGTGTCTCTGACTTTCTACTCTATCTTTATTGTATTCGTGTGGATGACTGTGTCTCTGACCTTCTGCTCTATCTTTAATGTATTCGTGTTGATCACTGTGTCTCTGACCTTCTGCTCTATCTTTAATGTATTCGTGTAGATGGCTGTGTCTCTGACTTTCTGCTCTATCTTTAATGTATTCGTGTTGATCACTGTCTCTGACTTTCTGCTCTGTCTTTATTGTATTCGTGTGGATGACTGTGTCTCTGCCTGCCTGCTCTATCTTTAATGTGTTCGTGTGGATCACTGTCTCTGACCTTCTGCTCTATCTTTAATGTATTCGTGTGGATCACTGTGTCTCTGACCTTCTGCTCTATCTTTAATGTATTCGTGTGGATCACTGTCTCTGACCTTCTGCTCTATCTTTAATGTATTCGTGTGGATGACTGTGTCTCTGACTTTCTGCTCTATCTTTAATGTATTCGTGTGGATCACTGTGTCTCTGACCTTCTGCTCTATCTTTAATGTATTCGTGTGGATCACTGTGTCTCTGACTTTCTGCTCTATCTTTAATGTATTCGTGTGGATGACCGTGTTTCTGACCTTCTGCTCTATCTTTAATGTATTCGTGTGGATGACTGTGTCTCTGACTTTCTGCTCTATCTATAATGTATTCGTGTGGTTCACTATGTCTCTGACCTTCTGCTCTATCTTTAATGTATTCGTGTGGATGACCGTGTCTCTGACCTTTTGCTCTATCTTTAATGTATTCGTGTGGATGACTGTGTCTCTGACTTTCTGCTGTATCTTTAATGTATTCGTGTGGATCACTGTCTCTGACCTTCTGCTCTATCTTTAATGTATTCGTGTGGATCACTGTGTCTCTGACTTTCTGCTCTATCTTTAATGTATTCGTGTGGTTCACTGTGTCTCTGACTTTCTGCTCTATCTTTAATGTATTCCTGTGGATCACTGTGTCTCTGACCTTCTGCTCTATCTTTAATGTATTCGTGTGGATGACTGTGTCTCTGACTTTCTGCTCTATCTTTAATGTATTCGTGTGGATGACTGTGTCTCTGACCTTCTGCTCTATCTTTGATGTATTCGTGTAGATGGCTGTGTCTCTGACTTTCTGCTCTCTCTTTAATGTATTCGTGTGGATGGCTGTGTCTCTGACTTTCTGCTCTATCTTTAATGTATTCGTGTGGATCACTGTCTCTCTGACCTTCTGCTCTATCTTTAATGTATTCGTGTGGATGACTGTCTCTGACTTTCTGTTCTATCTATAATGTATTCGTGTGGTTCACTATGTCTCTGACTTTCTGCTCTATCTTTAATGTATTCGTGTGGATGACTGTGTCTCTGACTTTCTGCTCTATCTTTAATGTATTCGTGTGGTTCACTGTGTCTCTGACCTTCTGCTCTATCTTTAATGTATTCGTGTGGATGACTGTGTCTCTGACTTTCTGCTCTATCTTTAATGTATTCGTGTGGATGACTGTGTCTTTGACTTTCTACTCTATCTTTATTGTATTCGTGTGGATGACTGTGTCTCTGACCGTCTGCTCTATTTTTAATGTATTCGTGTTGATCACTGTGTCTCTGACCTTCTGCTCTATCTTCAATGTATTCGTGTGGTTCACTATGTCTCTGACTTTCTGCTCTATCTTTAATGTATTCGTGTTGATCACTGTCTCTGACTTTCTGCTCTATCTTTAATGTATTCTTGTGGATGACTGTGTCTCTGCCTCCCTGCTCTATCTTTAATGTATTCATGTGGATGACCGTGTCTCTGACCTTCTGCTCTATCTTTAATGTATTCGTGTGGATGACTGTGTCTCTGACTTTCTGCTCTATCTTTCATGTATTCGTGTGGATCACTGTGTCTCTGACCTTCTGCTCTATCTTTAATGTATTCGTGTGGATGACTGTGTCTCTGACTTTCTGCTCTGTCTTTAATGTATTCGTGTGGATCACTGTCTCTGACCTTCTGCTCTATCTTTAATGTATTCGTGTGGATGACTGTGTCTCTGACTTTCTGCTCTATCTTTAATGTATTCGTCTGGATCACTGTGTCTCTGACCTTCTGCTCTATCTTTAATGTATTCGTGTGGATCACTGTGTCTCTGACCTTCTGCTCTATCTTTAATGTATTCGTGTGGATCACTGTGTCTCTGACCTTCTGCTCTATCTTTAATGTATTAGTGTGGATGACTGTGTCTCTGACTTTCTGCTCTATCTATAATGTATTCGTGTGGTTCACTATGTCTCTGACCTTCTGCTCTATCTTTAATGTATTCGTGTGGATGACCGTGTCTCTGACCTTCTGCTCTATCTTAAATGTATTCGTGTGGATGACTGTGTCTCTGACTTTCTGCTCTATCTTTAATGTATTCGTGTTTATGACTGTGTCTCTGACTTTCTGCTCTATCTTTAATGTATTCGTGTGGATCACTGTCTCTGACCTTCAGCACTATCTTTAATGTATTCGTGTGGATGACTGTGTCTCTGACTTTCTGCTCTATCTTTCATGTATTCGTGTGGATCACTGTGTCTCTGACCTTCTGCTCTATCTTTAATGTATTCGTGTAGATCACTGTGTCTCTGACTTTCTGCTTTATCTTTAATGTATTCGTGTGGATCACTGTCTCTGACCTTCTGCTCTATCTTTAATGTATTCGTGTGGATGACTGTGTCTTTGACTTTCTACTCTATCTTTATTGTATTCGTGTGGATGACTGTGTCTCTGACCGTCTGCTCTATCTTTAATGTATTCGTGTGGTTCACTGTGTCTCTGACCTTCTGCTCTATCTTTAATGTATTCGTGTGGATGACTGTGTCTCTGACTTTCTGCTCTATCTTTAATGTATTCGTGTGGATGACTGTGTCTTTGACTTTCTACTCTATCTTTATTGTATTCGTGTGGATGACTGTGTCTCTGACCGTCTGCTCTATCTTTAATGTATTCGTGTTGATCACTGTGTCTCTGACCTTCTGCTCTATCTTTAATGTATTCGTGTGGTTCACTATGTCTCTGACTTTCTGCTCTATCTTTAATGTATTCGTGTTGATCACTGTCTCTGACTTTCTGCTCTATCTTTAATGTATTCTTGTGGATGACTGTGTCTCTGCCTCCCTGCTCTATCTTTAATGTATTCGTGTGGATGACTGTGTCTCTGACTTTCTGCTCTATCTTTAATGTATTCGTGTTGATCACTGTGTCTCTGACCTTCTGCTCTATCTTTAATGTATTCGTGTGGATCACTGTGTCTCTGACCTTCTGCTCTATCTTTAATGTATTCGTGTGGATCACTGTGTCTCTGACCTTCTGCTCTATCTTTAATGTATTCGTGTGGATGACTGTGTCTCTGACTTTCTGCTCTATCTTTAATGTATTCGTGTGGATGACTGTGTCTCTGACTTTCTGCTCTATCTTTAATGTATTCGTGTGGATCACTGTCTCTGACCTTCTGCTCTATCTTTAATGTATTCGTGTGGATCACTGTGTCTCTGACTTTCTGCTCTATCTTTAATGTATTCGTGTGGTTCACTGTGTTTCTGACTTTCTGCTCTATCTTTAATGTATTCCTGTGGATCACTGTGTCTCTGACCTTCTGCTCTATCTTTAATGTATTCGTGTGGATGACTGTGTCTCTGACTTTCTGCTCTATCTTTAATGTATTCGTGTGGATGACTGTGTCTCTGACCTTCTGCTCTATCTTTAATGTATTCGTGTAGATGGCTGTGTCTCTGACTTTCTGCTCTGTCTTTAATGTATTCGTGTGGATGGCTGTGTCTCTGACTTTCTGCTCTATCTTTAATGTATTCGTGTGGATCACTGTCTCTCTGACCTTCTGCTCTATCTTTAATGTATTCGTGTGGATGACTGTGTCTCTGACTTTCTGTTCTATCTATAATGTATTCGTGTGGTTCACTATGTCTCTGACTTTCTGCTCTATCTTTAATGTATTCGTGTGGATGACTGTGTCTCTGACTTTCTGCTCTATCTTTAATGTATTCGTGTGGTTCACTGTGTCTCTGACCTTCTGCTCTATCTTTAATGTATTCGTGTGGATGACTGTGTCTCTGACTTTCTGCTCTATCTTTAATGTATTCGTGTGGATGACTGTGTCTTTGACTTTCTACTCTATCTTTATTGTATTCGTGTGGATGACTGTGTCTCTGACCGTCTGCTCTATCTTTAATGTATTCGTGTTGATCACTATGTCTCTGACCTTCTGCTCTATCTTCAATGTATTCGTGTGGTTCACTATGTCACTGACTTTCTGCTCTATCTTTAATGTATTCGTGTTGATCACTGTCTCTGACTTTCTGCTCTATCTTTAATGTATTCTTGTGGATGACTGTGTCTCTGCCTCCCTGCTCTATCTTTAATGTATTCGTGTGGATGACCGTGTCTCTGACCTTCTGCTCTATCTTTAATGTATTCCTGTGGATGACTGTGTCTCTGACTTTCTGCTCTATCTTTCATGTATTCGTGTGGATCACTGTGTCTCTGACCTTCTGCTCTATCTTTAATGTATTCGTGTGGATGACTGTGTCTCTGACTTTCTGCTCTATCTTTAATGTATTCGTGTGGATCACTGTCTCTGACCTTCTGCTCTATCTTTAATGTATTCGTGTGGATGACTGTGTCTCTGACTTTCTGCTCTATCTTTAATGTATTCGTCTGGATCACTGTGTCTCTGACCTTCTGCTCTATCTTTAATGTATTCGTGTAGATCACTGTGTCTCTGACCTTCTGCTCTATCTTTAATGTATTCGTGTGGATCACTGTGTCTCTGACCTTCTGCTCTATCTTTAATGTATTAGTGTGGATGACTGTGTCTCTGACTTTCTGCTCTATCTATAATGTATTCGTGTGGTTCACTATATCTCTGACCTTCTCCTCTATCTTTAATGTATTCGTGTGGATGACCGTGTCTCTGACCTTCTGCTCTATCTTAAATGTATTCGTGTGGATGACTGTGTCTCTGACTTTCTGCTCTATCTTTAATGTATTCGTGTGGATGACTGTGTCTCTGACTTTCTGCTCTATCTTTAATGTATTCGTGTGGATCACTGTCTCTGACCTTCTGCACTATCTTTAATGTATTCGTGTGGATGACTGTGTCTCTGACTTTCTGCTCTATCTTTCATGTATTCGTGTGGATCACTGTGTCTCTGACCTTCCGCTCTATCTTTAATGTATTCGTGTAGATCACTGTGTCTCTGACTTTCTGCTTTATCTTTAATGTATTCGTGTGGATCACTGTCTCTGACCTTCTGCTCTATCTTTAATGCATTCGTGTGGATCACTGTGTCTCCGACTTTCTGCTCTATCTTTAATGTATTCGTGTGGATCACTGTGTCTCTGACTTTCTGCTCTATCTTTAATGTATTCGTGTGGATGACTGTGTCTCTAAAATTCTGCTCTATCTTTAATGTATTCGTGTAGATGGCTGTGTCTCTGACTTTCTGCTTTGTCTTTAATGTATTCGTGTGGATGACTGTGTCTCTGACTTTCTGCTCTATCTTTAATGTATTCGTGTGGATCACTGTGTCTCTGACCTTCTGCTCTATCTTTAATGTATTCGTGTGGATCACTTTGTCTCTGACCTTCTGCTCTATCTTTAATGTATTCGTGTGAATGACTGTGTCTCTGACTTTCTGCTCTATCTTTAATGTATTCGTGTGGATGACTGTGTCTCTGACCTTTTGCTCTATCTTTAATGTATTCGTGTGGATGACCGTGTCTCTGACCTTCTGCTCTATCTTTAATGTATTCGTGTGGATGACTGTGTCTCTGACTTTCTGCTCTATCTTTTATGTATTCGTGTTGATCACTGTGTCTCTGACCTTCTGCTCTATCTTTAATGTATTTTTGTGGATGACTGTGTCTCTGACTTTCTGCTCTATCTTTAATGTATTCCTGTGGATCACTGTGTCTCTGACCTTCTGCTCTATCTTTAATGTATTCGTGTGGTTCACTGTGTCTCTGACTTTCTGCTCTATCTTTAATGTATTCGTGTGGATGACTGTGTCTCTGACCTTCTGCTCTATCTTTAATGTATTCGTGTGGATGACTGTGTCTCTGACTTTCTGTTCTATCTATAATGTATTCGTGTGGTTCACTATGTCTCTGACCTTCTGCTCTATCTTTAATGTATTCGTGTGGATGACTGTGTCTCTGACTTTCTGCTCTATCTTTAATGTATTCGTGTGATTCACTGTGTCTCTGACCTTCTGCTCTATCTTTAATGTATTCGTGTGGATGACTGTGTCTCTGACTTTCTGCTCTATCTTTAATGTATTCATGTGGATGACTGTGTCTCTGACTTTCTACTCTATCTTTATTGAATTCGTGTGGATGACTGTGTCTCTGCCTGCCTGCTCTATCTTTAATGTATTCGTGTGGATGACTGTGTCTCTGACCTTCTGGTCTATCTTTAATGTATTCGTGTTGATCACTGTCTCTGACTTTCCGCTCTATCTTTAATGTATTCGTGTGGATGACTGTGTCTCTGCCTGCCTGCTCTATCTTTAATGTGTTCGTGTGGATCACTGTCTCTGACCTTCTGCTCTATCTTTAATGTATTCGTGTGGATCACTGTGTCTCTGACCTTCTGCTCTATCTTTAGTGTATTCGTGTGGATGACAGTGTCTCTGACTTTCTGCTCTGTCTTTAATGTATTCGTGTGGATGACTGTGTCTCTGCCTGCCTGCTCTATCTTTAATGTGTTCGTGTGGATCACTGTCTCTGACCTTCTGCTCTATCTTTAATGTATTCGTGTGGATCACTGTGTCTCTGACCTTCTGCTCTATCTTTAATGTATTCGTGTGGATCACTGTCTCTGACCTTCTGCTCTATCTTTAATGTATTCGTGTGGATGACTGTGTCTCTGACTTTCTGCTCTATCTTTAATGTATTCGTGTGGATCACTGTGTCTCTGACCTTCTGCTCTATCTTTAATGTATTCGTGTGGATCACTGTGTCTCTGACTTTCTGCTCTATCTTTAATGTATTCGTGTGGATGACCGTGTTTCTGACCTTCTGCTCTATCTTTAATGTATTCGTGTGGATGACTGTGTCTCTGACTTTCTGCTCTATCTATAATGTATTCGTGTGGTTCACTATGTCTCTGACCTTCTGCTCTATCTTTAATGTATTCGTGTGGATGACCGTGTCTCTGACCTTTTGCTCTATCTTTAATGTATTCGTGTGGATGACTGTGTCTCTGACTTTCTGCTCTATCTTTAATGTATTCGTGTGGATCACTGTCTCTGACCTTCTGCTCTATCTTTAATGTATTCGTGTGGATCACTGTGTCTCTGACTTTCTGCTCTATCTTTAATGTATTCGTGTGGTTCACTGTGTCTCTGACTTTCTGCTCTATCTTTAATGTATTCCTGTGGATCACTGTGTCTCTGACCTTCTGCTCTATCTTTAATGTATTCGTGTGGATGACTGTGTCTCTGACTTTCTGCTCTATCTTTAATGTATTCGTGTGGATGACTGTGTCTCTGACCTTCTGCTCTATCTTTGATGTATTCGTGTAGATGGCTGTGTCTCTGACTTTCTGCTCTGTCTTTAATGTATTCGTGTGGATGGCTGTGTCTCTGACTTTCTGCTCTATCTTTAATGTATTCGTGTGGATCACTGTCTCTCTGACCTTCTGCTCTATCTTTAATGTATTCGTGTGGATGACTGTCTCTGACTTTCTGTTCTATCTATAATGTATTCGTGTGGTTCACTATGTCTCTGACTTTCTGCTCTATCTTTAATGTATTCGTGTGGATGACTGTGTCTCTGACTTTCTGCTCTATCTTTAATGTATTCGTGTGGTTCACTGTGTCTCTGACCTTCTGCTCTATCTTTAATGTATTCGTGTGGATGACTGTGTCTCTGACTTTCTGCTCTATCTTTAATGTATTCGTGTGGATGACTGTGTCTTTGACTTTCTACTCTATCTTTATTGTATTCGTGTGGATGACTGTGTCTCTGACCGTCTGCTCTATTTTTAATGTATTCGTGTTGATCACTGTGTCTCTGACCTTCTGCTCTATCTTCAATGTATTCGTGTGGTTCACTATGTCTCTGACTTTCTGCTCTATCTTTAATGTATTCGTGTTGATCACTGTCTCTGACTTTCTGCTCTATCTTTAATGTATTCTTGTGGATGACTGTGTCTCTGCCTCCCTGCTCTATCTTTAATGTATTCATGTGGATGACCGTGTCTCTGACCTTCTGCTCTATCTTTAATGTATTCGTGTGGATGACTGTGTCTCTGACTTTCTGCTCTGTCTTTAATGTATTCGTGTGGATCACTGTCTCTGACCTTCTGCTCTATCTTTAATGTATTCGTGTGGATGACTGTGTCTCTGACTTTCTGCTCTATCTTTAATGTATTCGTCTGGATCACTGTGTCTCTGACCTTCTGCTCTATCTTTAATGTATTCGTGTGGATCACTGTGTCTCTGACCTTCTGCTCTATCTTTAATGTATTCGTGTGGATCACTGTGTCTCTGACCTTCTGCTCTATCTTTAATGTATTAGTGTGGATGACTGTGTCTCTGACTTTCTGCTCTATCTATAATGTATTCGTGTGGTTCACTATGTCTCTGACCTTCTGCTCTATCTTTAATGTATTCGTGTGGATGACCGTGTCTCTGACCTTCTGCTCTATCTTAAATGTATTCGTGTGGATGACTGTGTCTCTGACTTTCTGCTCTATCTTTAATGTATTCGTGTTTATGACTGTGTCTCTGACTTTCTGCTCTATCTTTAATGTATTCGTGTGGATCACTGTCTCTGACCTTCTGCACTATCTTTAATGTATTCGTGTGGATGACTGTGTCTCTGACTTTCTGCTCTATCTTTCATGTATTCGTGTGGATCACTGTGTCTCTGACCTTCTGCTCTATCTTTAATGTATTCATGTAGATCACTGTGTCTCTGACTTTCTGCTTTATCTTTAATGTATTCGTGTGGATCACTGTCTCTGACCTTCTGCTCTATCTTTAATGTATTCGTGTGGATGACTGTGTCTTTGACTTTCTACTCTATCTTTATTGTATTCGTGTGGATGACTGTGTCTCTGACCGTCTGCTCTATCTTTAATGTATTCGTGTGGTTCACTGTGTCTCTGACCTTCTGCTCTATCTTTAATGTATTCGTGTGGATGACTGTGTCTCTGACTTTCTGCTCTATCTTTAATGTATTCGTGTGGATGACTGTGTCTTTGACTTTCTACTCTATCTTTATTGTATTCGTGTGGATGACTGTGTCTCTGACCGTCTGCTCTATCTTTAATGTATTCGTGTTGATCACTGTGTCTCTGACCTTCTGCTCTATCTTTAATGTATTCGTGTGGTTCACTATGTCTCTGACTTTCTGCTCTATCTTTAATGTATTCGTGTTGATCACTGTCTCTGACTTTCTGCTCTATCTTTAATGTATTCTTGTGGATGACTGTGTCTCTGCCTCCCTGCTCTATCTTTAATGTATTCGTGTGGATGACTGTGTCTCTGACTTTCTGCTCTATCTTTAATGTATTCGTGTTGATCACTGTGTCTCTGACCTTCTGCTCTATCTTTAATGTATTCGTGTGGATCACTGTGTCTCTGACCTTCTGCTCTATCTTTAATGTATTCGTGTGGATCACTGTGTCTCTGACCTTCTGCTCTATCTTTAATGTATTCGTGTGGATGACTGTGTCTCTGACTTTCTGCTCTATCTTTAATGTATTCGTGTGGATGACTGTGTCTCTGACTTTCTGCTCTATCTTTAATGTATTCGTGTGGATCACTGTCTCTGACCTTCTGCTCTATCTTTAATGTATTCGTGTGGATCACTGTGTCTCTGACTTTCTGCTCTATCTTTAATGTATTCGTGTGGTTCACTGTGTTTCTGACTTTCTGCTCTATCTTTAATGTATTCCTGTGGATCACTGTGTCTCTGACCTTCTGCTCTATCTTTAATGTATTCGTGTGGATGACTGTGTCTCTGACTTTCTGCTCTATCTTTAATGTATTCGTGTGGATGACTGTGTCTCTGACCTTCTGCTCTATCTTTAATGTATTCGTGTAGATGGCTGTGTCTCTGACTTTCTGCTCTGTCTTTAATGTATTCGTGTGGATGGCTGTGTCTCTGACTTTCTGCTCTATCTTTAATGTATTCGTGTGGATCACTGTCTCTCTGACCTTCTGCTCTATCTTTAATGTATTCGTGTGGATGACTGTGTCTCTGACTTTCTGTTCTATCTATAATGTATTCGTGTGGTTCACTATGTCTCTGACTTTCTGCTCTATCTTTAATGTATTCGTGTGGATGACTGTGTCTCTGACTTTCTGCTCTATCTTTAATGTATTCGTGTGGTTCACTGTGTCTCTGACCTTCTGCTCTATCTTTAATGTATTCGTGTGGATGACTGTGTCTCTGACTTTCTGCTCTATCTTTAATGTATTCGTGTGGATGACTGTGTCTTTGACTTTCTACTCTATCTTTATTGTATTCGTGTGGATGACTGTGTCTCTGACCGTCTGCTCTATCTTTAATGTATTCGTGTTGATCACTATGTCTCTGACCTTCTGCTCTATCTTCAATGTATTCGTGTGGTTCACTATGTCACTGACTTTCTGCTCTATCTTTAATGTATTCGTGTTGATCACTGTCTCTGACTTTCTGCTCTATCTTTAATGTATTCTTGTGGATGACTGTGTCTCTGCCTCCCTGCTCTATCTTTAATGTATTCGTGTGGATGACCGTGTCTCTGACCTTCTGCTCTATCTTTAATGTATTCCTGTGGATGACTGTGTCTCTGACTTTCTGCTCTATCTTTCATGTATTCGTGTGGATCACTGTGTCTCTGACCTTCTGCTCTATCTTTAATGTATTCGTGTGGATGACTGTGTCTCTGACTTTCTGCTCTATCTTTAATGTATTCGTGTGGATCACTGTCTCTGACCTTCTGCTCTATCTTTAATGTATTCGTGTGGATGACTGTGTCTCTGACTTTCTGCTCTATCTTTAATGTATTCGTCTGGATCACTGTGTCTCTGACCTTCTGCTCTATCTTTAATGTATTCGTGTGGATCACTGTGTCTCTGACCTTCTGCTCTATCTTTAATGTATTCGTGTGGATCACTGTGTCTCTGACCTTCTGCTCTATCTTTAATGTATTAGTGTGGATGACTGTGTCTCTGACTTTCTGCTCTATCTATAATGTATTCGTGTGGTTCACTATATCTCTGACCTTCTCCTCTATCTTTAATGTATTCGTGTGGATGACCGTGTCTCTGACCTTCTGCTCTATCTTAAATGTATTCGTGTGGATGACTGTGTCTCTGACTTTCTGCTCTATCTTTAATGTATTCGTGTGGATGACTGTGTCTCTGACTTTCTGCTCTATCTTTAATGTATTCGTGTGGATCACTGTCTCTGACCTTCTGCACTATCTTTAATGTATTCGTGTGGATGACTGTGTCTCTGACTTTCTGCTCTATCTTTCATGTATTCGTGTGGATCACTGTGTCTCTGACCTTCCGCTCTATCTTTAATGTATTCGTGTAGATCACTGTGTCTCTGACTTTCTGCTTTATCTTTAATGTATTCGTGTGGATCACTGTCTCTGACCTTCTGCTCTATCTTTAATGCATTCGTGTGGATCACTGTGTCTCCGACTTTCTGCTCTATCTTTAATGTATTCGTGTGGATCACTGTGTCTCTGACTTTCTGCTCTATCTTTAATGTATTCCTGTGGATGACTGTGTCTCTGACCTTCTGCTCTATCTTTAATGTATTCGTGTGGATGACTGTGTCTCTGACTTTCTGCTCTATCTTTAATGTATTCGTGTGGATGACTGTGTCTCTGACCTTCTGCTCTATCTTTAATGTATTCGTGTAGATGGCTGTGTCTCTGACTTTCTGCTTTGTCTTTAATGTATTCGTGTGGATGACTGTGTCTCTGACTTTCTGCTCTATCTTTAATGTATTCGTGTGGATCACTGTGTCTCTGACCTTCTGCTCTATCTTTAATGTATTCGTGTGGATCACTTTGTCTCTGACCTTCTGCTCTATCTTTAATGTATTCGTGTGAATGACTGTGTCTCTGACTTTCTGCTCTATCTTTAATGTATTCGTGTGGATGACTGTGTCTCTGACCTTTTGCTCTATCTTTAATGTATTCGTGTGGATGACCGTGTCTCTGACCTTCTGCTCTATCTTTAATGTATTCGTGTGGATGACTGTGTCTCTGACTTTCTGCTCTATCTTTTATGTATTCGTGTTGATCACTGTGTCTCTGACCTTCTGCTCTATCTTTAATGTATTTTTGTGGATGACTGTGTCTCTGACTTTCTGCTCTATCTTTAATGTATTCCTGTGGATCACTGTGTCTCTGACCTTCTGCTCTATCTTTAATGTATTCGTGTGGTTCACTGTGTCTCTGACTTTCTGCTCTATCTTTAATGTATTCGTGTGGATGACTGTGTCTCTGACCTTCTTCTCTATCTTTAATGTATTCGTGTGGATGACTGTGTCTCTGACTTTCTGTTCTATCTATAATGTATTCGTGTGGTTCACTATGTCTCTGACCTTCTGCTCTATCTTTAATGTATTCGTGTGGATGACTGTGTCTCTGACTTTCTGCTCTATCTTTAATGTATTCGTGTGATTCACTGTGTCTCTGACCTTCTGCTCTATCTTTAATGTATTCGTGTGGATGACTGTGTCTCTGACTTTCTGCTCTATCTTTAATGTATTCATGTGGATGACTGTGTCTCTGACTTTCTACTCTATCTTTATTGAATTCGTGTGGATGACTGTGTCTCTGCCTGCCTGCTCTATCTTTAATGTATTCGTGTGGATGACTGTGTCTCTGACCTTCTGGTCTATCTTTAATGTATTCGTGTTGATCACTGTCTCTGACTTTCCGCTCTATCTTTAATGTATTCGTGTGGATGACTGTGTCTCTGCCTGCCTGCTCTATCTTTAATGTGTTCGTGTGGATCACTGTCTCTGACCTTCTGCTCTATCTTTAATGTATTCGTGTGGATCACTGTGTCTCTGACCTTCTGCTCTATCTTTAGTGTATTCGTGTGGATGACAGTGTCTCTGACTTTCTGCTCTGTCTTTAATGTATTCGTGTGGATGACTGTGTCTCTGACTTTCTACTCTATCTTTATTGTATTCGTGTGGATGACTGTGTCTCTGACCTTCTGCTCTATCTTTAATGTATTCGTGTTGATCACTGTGTCTCTGACCTTCTTCTCTATCTTTAATGTATTCGTGTAGATGGCTGTGTCTCTGACTTTCTGCTCTATCTTTAATGTATTCGTGTTGATCACTGTCTCTGACTTTCTGCTCTGTCTTTATTGTATTCGTGTGGATGACTGTGTCTCTGCCTGCCTGCTCTATCTTTAATGTGTTCGTGTGGATCACTGTCTCTGACCTTCTGCTCTATCTTTAATGTATTCGTGTGGATCACTGTGTCTCTGACCTTCTGCTCTATCTTTAATGTATTCGTGTGGATCACTGTCTCTGACCTTCTGCTCTATCTTTAATGTATTCGTGTGGATGACTGTGTCTCTGACTTTCTGCTCTATCTTTAATGTATTCGTGTGGATCACTGTGTCTCTGACCTTCTGCTCTATCTTTAATGTATTCGTGTGGATCACTGTGTCTCTGACTTTCTGCTCTATCTTTAATGTATTCGTGTGGATGACCGTGTTTCTGACCTTCTGCTCTATCTTTAATGTATTCGTGTGGATGACTGTGTCTCTGACTTTCTGCTCTATCTATAATGTATTCGTGTGGTTCACTATGTCTCTGACCTTCTGCTCTATCTTTAATGTATTCGTGTGGATGACCGTGTCTCTGACCTTTTGCTCTATCTTTAATGTATTCGTGTGGATGACTGTGTCTCTGACTTTCTGCTCTATCTTTAATGTATTCGTGTGGATCACTGTCTCTGACCTTCTGCTCTATCTTTAATGTATTCGTGTGGATCACTGTGTCTCTGACTTTCTGCTCTATCTTTAATGAATTCGTGTGGTTCACTGTGTCTCTGACTTTCTGCTCTATCTTTAATGTATTCCTGTGGATCACTGTGTCTCTGACCTTCTGCTCTATCTTTAATGTATTCGTGTGGATGACTGTGTCTCTGACTTTCTGCTCTATCTTTAATGTATTCGTGTGGATGACTGTGTCTCTGACCTTCTGCTCTATCTTTGATGTATTCGTGTAGATGGCTGTGTCTCTGACTTTCTGCTCTGTCTTTAATGTATTCGTGTGGATGGCTGTGTCTCTGACTTTCTGCTCTATCTTTAATGTATTCGTGTGGATCACTGTCTCTCTGACCTTCTGCTCTATCTTTAATGTATTCGTGTGGATGACTGTCTCTGACTTTCTGTTCTATCTATAATGTATTCGTGTGGTTCACTATGTCTCTGACTTTCTGCTCTATCTTTAATGTATTCGTGTGGATGACTGTGTCTCTGACTTTCTGCTCTATCTTTAATGTATTCGTGTGGTTCACTGTGTCTTTGAACTTCTGCTCTATCTTTAATGTATTCGTGTGGATGACTGTGTCTCTGACTTTCTGCTCTATCTTTAATGTATTCGTGTGGATGACTGTGTCTCTGACTTTCTACTCTATCTTTATTGTATTCGTGTGGATGACTGTGTCTCTGACCGTCTGCTCTATCTTTAATGTATTCGTGTTGATCACTGTGTTTCTGACGTTCTGCTCTATCTTTAATGTATTCGTGTGGTTCACTATGTCTCTGACTTTCTGCTCAATCTTTAATGTATTCGTGTTGATCACTGTCTCTGACTTTCTGCTCTATCTTTAATGTATTCTTGTGGATGACTGTGTCTCTGCCCGCCTGCTCTATCTTTAATGTGTTCGTGTTGATCACTGTCTCTGACCTTCTACTCTATCTTTAATGTATTCGTGTGGATCACTGTGTCTCTGACCTTCTGCTCTATCTTTGGTGTATTCGTGTGGATGACAGTGTCTCTGACTTTCTGCTCTATCTTTAATGTATTCGTGTGGATGACTGTGTCTCTGACTTTCTACTCTATCTTTATTGTATTCGTGTGGATCACTGTCTCTCTGACCTTCTGCTCTATCTTTAATGTATTCGTGTGGATGACTGTCTCTGACTTTCTGTTCTATCTATAATGTATTCGTGTGGTTCACTATGTCTCTGACTTTCTGCTCTATCTTTAATGTATTCGTGTGGATGACTGTGTCTCTGACTTTCTGCTCTATCTTTAATGTATTCGTGTGGTTCACTGTGTCTTTGAACTTCTGCTCTATCTTTAATGTATTCGTGTGGATGACTGTGTCTCTGACTTTCTGCTCTATCTTTAATGTATTCGTGTGGATCACTGTGTCTCTGACCTTCTGCTCTATCTTTAATGTATTCGTGTGGATCACTTTGTCTCTGACCTTCTGCTCTATCTTTAATGTATTCGTGTGGATGACTGTGTCTCTGACTTTCTGCTCTATCTTTTATGTATTCGTGTTGATCACTGTGTCTCTGACCTTCTGCTCTATCTTTAATGTATTTTTGTGGATGACTGTGTCTCTGACTTTCTGCTCTATCTTTAATGTATTCCTGTGGATCACTGTGTCTCTGACCTTCTGCTCTATCTTTAATGTATTCGTGTGGTTCACTGTGTCTCTGACTTTCTGCTCTATCTTTAATGTATTCGTGTGGATCACTGTGTCTCTGACCTTCTGCTCTATCTTTAATGTATTCGTGTGGATGACTGTGTCTCTGACTTTCTGTTCTATCTATAATGTATTCGTGTGGTTCACTATGTCTCTGACCTTCTGCTCTATCTTTAATGTATTCGTGTGGATGACTGTGTCTCTGACTTTCTGCTCTATCTTTAATGTATTCGTGTGATTCACTGTGTCTCTGACCTTCTGCTCTATCTTTAATGTATTCGTGTGGATGACTGTGTCTCTGACTTTCTGCTCTATCTTTAATGTATTCATGTGGATGACTGTGTCTCTGACTTTCTGCTCTATCTTTAATGTATTCGTGTGGATCACTGTCTCTGCCTGCCTGCTCTATCTTTAATGTATTCGTGTGGATCACTGTGGCTCTGACTTTCTGCTCTATCTTTAATGTATTCGTGTGGATGACCGTGTTTCTGACCTTCTGCTCTATCTTTAATGTATTCATGTGGATGACTGTGTCTCTGACTTTCTGCTCTATCTTTAATGTATTCGTGTGGATCACTGTCTCTGCCTGCCTGCTCTATCTTTAATGTATTCGTGTGGATCACTGTGGCTCTGACTTTCTGCTCTATCTTTAATGTATTCGTGTGGATGACCGTGTTTCTGACCTTCTGCTCTATCTTTAATGTATTCGTGTGGATGACTGTGTCTCTGACTTTCTGCTCTATCTATAATGTATTCGTGTGGTTCACTATGTCTCTGACCTTCTGCTCTATCTTTAATGTATTCGTGTGGATGACCGTGTCTCTGACCTTCTGCTCTATCTTTAATGTATTCGTGTGGATGTCTGTGTCTCTGACTTTCTGCTCTATCTTTAATGTATTCGTGTGGATCACTGTCTCTGACCTTCTGCTCTATCTTTAATGTATTCGTGTGGATCACTGTGTCTCTGACTTTCTGCTCTATCTTTAATGTATTCGTGTGGTTCACTGTGTCTCTGACTTTCTGCTCTATCTTTAATGTATTCCTGTGGATCACTGTGTCTCTGACCTTCTGCTCTATCTTTAATGTATTCGTGTGGATGACTGTGTCTCTGACTTTCTGCTCTATCTTTAATGTATTCGTGTGGATGACTGTGTCTCTGACCTTCTGCTCTATCTTTAATGTATTCGTGTAGATGGCTGTGTCTCTGACTTTCTGCTCTATCTTTAATGTATTCGTGTGGATGGCTGTGTCTCTGACTTTCTGCTCTATCTTTAATGTATTCGTGTGGATCACTGTCTCTCTGACCTTCTGCTCTATCTTTAATGTATTCGTGTGGATGACTGTGTCTCTGACCTTCTGCTCTATCTTTAATGTATTCGTGTTGATCACTGTGTCTCTGACTTTCTGCTCTATCTTTAATGTATTCCTGTGGATCACTGTGTCTCTGACCTTCTGCTCTATCTTTAATGTATTCCTGTGGATCACCGTGTCTCTGACCTTCTGCTCTATCTTTAATGTATTCGTGTGGATGACTGTGTCTCTGACTTTCTGCTCTATCTTTAATGTATTCCTGTGGATGACTGTGTCTCTGACCTTCTGCTCTATCTTTAATGTATTCGTGTGGATGACTGTGTCTCTGACTTTCTGCTCTATCTTTAATGTATTCGTGTGGATGACTGTGTCTCTGACCTTCTGCTCTATCTTTAATGTATTCGTGCAGATGGCTGTGTCTCTGACTTTCTGCTCTGTCTTTAATGTATTCATGTGGATGGCTGTGTCTCTGACTTTCTGCTCTATCTTTAATGTATTCGTGTGGATCACTGTGTCTCTGACCTTCTGCTCTATCTTTAATGTATTCGTGTGGTAACTGTGTCTCTGACTTTCTGGTCTATCTTTAATGTATTCGTGTGGATCACTGTGTCTTTGACCTTCTGCTCTATCTTTAATGTATTCGTGTGGATGACTGTGTCTCTGACCTTCTGCTCTATCTTTAATGTATTCGTGTAGATGGCTGTGTCTCTGACTTTCTGCTCTGTCTTTAATGTATTCGTGTGGATGGCTGTGTCTCTGACTTTCTGCTCTATCTTTAATGTATTCGTGTGGATTACTGTCTCTCTGACCTTCTGCTCTATCTTTAATGTATTCGTGTGGATGACTGTGTCTCTGACTTTCTGCTCTATCTTTAATGTATTCCTGTGGATCACTGTGTCTCTGACCTTCTGCTCTATCTTTAATGTATTCGTGTGGATGACCGTGTCCCTGACCTTCTGCTCTATTTTTAATGTATTCGTGTTGATCACTGTGTCTCTGACTTTCTGCTCTATCTTTAATGTATTCCTGTGGATCACTGTGTCTCTGACCTTCTGCTCTATCTTTAATGTATTCCTGTGGATCACCGTGTCTCTGACCTCCTGCTCTATCTTTAATGTATTCGTGTGGATGACTGTGTCTCTGACTTTCTGCTCTATCTTTAATGTATTCCTGTGGATCACTGTGTCTCTGACCTTCTGCTCTATCTTTAATGTATTCGTGTGGATGACTGTGTCTCTGACTTTCTGCTCTATCTTTAATGTATTCGTGTGGATGACTGTTTCTCTGACCTTCTGCTCTATCTTTAATGTATTCGTGCAGATGGCTGTGTCTCTGACTTTCTGCTCTGTCTTTAATGTATTCGTGTGGATGGCTGTGTCTCTGACTTTCTGCTCTATCTTTAATGTATTCGTGTGGATCACTGTGTCTCTGACCTTCTGCTCTATCTTTAATGTATTCGTGTGGTTCACTGTGTCTCTGACTTTCTGCTCTATCTTTAATGTATTCGTGTGGATCACTGTGTCTTTGACCTTCTGCTCTATCTTTAATGTATTCGTGTGGATGAATGTGTCTCTGACTTTCTGCTCTATCTATAATGTATTCGTGTGGTTCACTATGTCTCTGACCTTCTGCTCTATCTTTAATGTATTCGTGTGGTTCACTGTGTCTCTGACCTTCTGCTTTATCTTTAATGTATTCGTGTGGATGACTGTGTCTCTGACTTTCTGCTCTATCTTTAATGTATTCGTGTGGATGACTGTGTCTCTGACTTTCTACTCTATCTTTATTGTATTCGTGTGGATGACTGTGTCTCTGACCTTCTGCTCTATCTTTAATGTATTCGTGTTGATCACTGTGTCTCTGACCTTCTGCTCTATCTTTAATGTATTCGTGTGGTTCACTATGTCTCTGACTTTCTGCTCTATCTTTAATGTATTCGTGAGGATCACTGTGTCTCTGACTTTCTGCTCTATCTTTAATGTATTCGTGTGGTTCACTATGTCTCTGACTTTCTGCTCTATCTTTAATGTTTTCGTGTGGATCACTGTGTCTCTGACTTTCTGCTCTATCTTTAATGTATTCCTGTGGATCACCGTGTCTCTGACCTTCTGCTCTATCTTTAATGTATTCGTGTGGATGACTGTGTCTCTGACTTTCTGCTCTATCTTTAATGTATTCCTGTGGATCACTGTGTCTCTGACCTTCTGCTCTATCTTTAATGTATTCGTGTGGATGACTGTGTCTCTGACTTTCTGCTCTATCTTTAATGTATTCGTGTGGATGACTGTGTCTCTGACCTTCTGCTCTATCTTTAATGTATTCGTGCAGATGGCTGTGTCTCTGACTTTCTGCTCTGTCTTTAATGTATTCGTGTGGATGGCTGTGTCTCTGACTTTCTGCTCTATCTTTAATGTATTCGTGTGGATCACTGTGTCTCTGACCTTCTGCTCTATCTTTAATGTATTCGTGTGGTTCACTGTGTCTCTGACTTTCTGGTCTATCTTTAATGTATTCGTGTGGATCACTGTGTCTTTGACCTTCTGCTCTATCTTTAATGTATTCGTGTGGATGAATGTGTCTCTGAATTTCTGCTCTATCTATAATGTATTCGTGTGGTTCACTATGTCTCTGACCTTCTGCTCTATCTTTAATGTATTCGTGTGGTTCACTGTGTCTCTGACCTTCTGCTTTATCTTTAATGTATTCGTGTGGATGACTGTGTCTCTGACTTTCTGCTCTATATTTAATGTATTCGTGTGGATGACTGTGTCTCTGACTTTCTACTCTATCTTTATTGTATTCGTGTGGATGACTGTGTCTCTGACCTTCTGCTCTATCTTTAATGTATTCGTGTTGATCACTGTGTCTCTGACCTTCTGCTCTATCTTTAATGTATTCGTGTGGTTCACTATGTCTCTGACTTTCTGCTCTATCTTTAATGTATTCGTGAGGATCACTGTGTCTCTGACTTTCTGCTCTATCTTTAATGTATTCGTGTGGTTCACTATGTCTCTGACTTTCTGCTCTATCTTTAATGTTTTCGTGTGGATCACTGTGTTTCTGACTTTCTGCTCTATCTTTAATGTATTCGTGTGGATCACTGTGTCTCTGACTTTCTGCTCTTTCTTTAATGTATTCGTGTGGATCACTGTGTCTCTGACCTTCTGCTCTATCTTTAATGTATTGGTGTGGATGACTGTGTCTCTGACTTTCTGCTCTATCTTTAATGTATTCGTGTGGATGACTGTGTCTCTGACTTTCTGCTCTATCTTTAATGTATTCGTGTGGATCACTGTACCTCTGACTTTCTGCTCTATCTTTAATGTATTCGTGTGGATCACTGTGTCTCTGACTTTCTGCTCTTTCTTTAATGTATTCGTGTGGATCACTGTGTCTCTGACCTTCTGCTCTATCTTTAATGTATTCGTGTGGATGACTGTGTCTCTGACTTTCTGCTCTATCTTCTGATTTATTCGTGTGGATCACTGTGTCTCTGACTTTCTGCTCTATCTTTAATGTATTCGTGTGGATCACTGTCTCTCTGACCTTCTGCTCTATCTTTAATGTATTCGTGTGGATGACTGTGTCTCTGACTTTCTGCTCTATCTTCTGATTTATTCGTGTGGATCACTGTGTCTCTGACTTTCTGCTCTATCTTTAATGTATTCGTGTGGTTCACTGTGTCTCTGATTTTCTGCTCTATCTTTTGATTTATTCGTGTGGATCACTGTGTCTCTGACTTTATGATATATCATTTGGGCCATATGTATGTGTCTTATTTTCTCATTATAAACCTAGACAGTAATCAAAACGTTTTAAAGCCTTTGAGACAGTGTAATTTCAAAGTATATCTCTTGTTTTACGTAAAAGGGCTTTGTCGGAGAATATAATTAATATTTCTTCAACTATAATATATGAAAATAAATAAAAGAATATAATGCAAATTTCTAGATAAAATATAACACTTTATTATACACATCATATACTAGTACTTTGAACACGCGCACGCACACACGCACACACACCCTCCCCCTCACCTACACACACATGTATATATATATATATATATATATATATATATATATATATATATATATATATATATATGTGATTTTGGAACATATACATGAAAATCATTTGCGTTATAGCTGCATAGAAATTTTATGCATGAAATTCATTTGCTTCATAGCTGCGTAGAAATTACATTTTCAATTCCGATTTTATATTACTATTAGTTTCGTCCTATTATTTTACTGACAGTGAGTGCTTATATATCTTTGCATTTTCGAGGTAATTCAGGTAAAACGTCGCGGCCATCTCTTGGTAACTTCAAGGCATGCAGACGTCACCCTTTCATTCTCCCAGTCTCTAGCAGGAAAGTTAAAAAAAAAAAAACAAATATAAAAGTATATTAACTAACATGTTACTGAAGAGCAATTTACCTTAAGACACATTAATATAATCTGTGATACTGGATTAAAAGCAGCAGGACATAGCAAGTGTTTCGGCTACAGAATAAATAAGTCCTTTAAACTGATCTGTACTTAGGTCACGTGGTCGATTTCGATGATCTTTGGGCCATTTTGGGCATCCATTAACAACTGATTTTTTTTTCCTTGAGAGTTTAATTTCTTTCGTATCCTTGAGAGTTTTCTGACAACAACTATGACAACTGCACAAAAGTCCGACAATAAATACCATCGACAGTAAATACCATCGACAGGGTTTAAAAACATCAAATGATCTGGTGTCAGCAGAAAGCTCTACCTCACTGAAGTACCTAGAAAACAGATGTCGAGAACAGATGTCGCCTCATTATACATAACGCATTCCATATTCACATTGATTTGTCATACTTTTTTTTTACAGTTTTAATCTATTGAATGAGTCCTTTTTCAAAAAGCATCGTGTAGTTTGACCAAAGAAGGATTCTTAACGTAGTAACAAACTTGCCCGCAGTAAGGCAGCAGCAGTTCCATGCATGCGGTGACCTGAGTTTCATTTACAGTTTTAATTCTCAGTCATTTCTCCAGTTGACATGGTGGAAGCAACATTTGTTACAAAGGAAATACATACAGTCAAAATGTAGACATAACAGAGAAATAGTAGAATAATACATCAATATAGTATAAAATAAAATAAATTAAGAGAAATTAACAGTATCTAGACTTACTCTTTCTGTAGGAACGACGTCAAATCAGTGGCTTTTACAAGAAACTGTGGATCTAGACTGACGACAGGCGTGATTAACAGAGACAGTTACAGAAGTGTGATTAAAAAATAAAGACAAAGATGATCCAAGAATGGAGCGATTTTAGAGACATCTAGAAAATGTAACGTTACAGAAATGTGATAAAAGGATTACCACTAAGAAAGAGCGGCCGACAGATAAATGCATTAAAGATAGAGATTGATGAGGCGATTGAAGTGAGAGTTCTATATTGTAGTAGGAACGGATAAAATGACCTGCCAAAGGATCCGGGACCCGTCATAGGACCCCCCCAGTTTTACGCCAGAAGACCTCCGGTGAGTGTCGTGTGCATCAGGGCCGAGCTGTAGAGAGCCATCGAGGAGTCCATGTCCGATTGGAGCTGCCTGTTGGCGTGTTTGAGGTCGTACTACGAGGTGAGACTACCTACATCTACTATAATGGCGACGAAGGATGATTTGGAGCGGGTTTAGCCCCGGTTTTACCTCTTAGATAGTCGGTAGTCGTTGTATCTAGATCTTAGCTCGGCAAGGAGCCGCCATTTTGCTTGGCGCGCTAGTCAAAAACTTTGGTCCCTTTGCTGACTTCAGCAGTCGAGACAAGCTTAGTACAGCGTTGTCTTGTGTTTACTTAACTGGACAATTAGTCGTTCTTGCCTGTTATTGTACTGGATAGAGCTGTCAATAGTCTTAGTGCTAGCAATAGTCGAATTTCGGTCTTCTCCATATCGTTTTGATCAGAGCTGTGATCACGTGACCCCGTGTTTCTGGTCAAGATCCTCGAAATTCTTCACTCTGAACGATTTTTTGTCACGTATTTCCTTGAGTATTGCCCTAGAATATTTCATATTCTTCTCTGCCCCCTTGATTAGCTGCAATTTCTGTGGTTACAGGCAATTTTCCTTTATATACCTTGTTAGGATCGGAGTTGGTACGAGTTTATACTTGTATGCTATTACTGTAGTATTAGCCCCTTTTGTAGTTCACAGTCTGCCTGTACTGAGGCCCAATCTTGTATTTTTAATGTGCAGGTAAGGTCAAGGTTGTTTGCTGACAAAATTTTTTTAAGCCATCAGTAGTAATGGGTGGGTAAGCAGGTAGCATGAGGTAACCCCATATTGCTGTTGTTGTATTGTGCTTCCACTGGACCCTGTGCATGCACTTTGCTGGCTTACTTGCTTGTTCATGTTGTTGAGCCCCTATTACCTTTGTTGTTGGTTATGAGCCTGGCATTGCTTTTTGCTAAATTTGCGCATCCCTAATCAGCTTGCGTTGTTTGTTTTGCTAATCATTGAATATTCCTTGCGTGCATTGGGCTCCCTGTCACACAGGCAACCTTCCCTGTCCCTTGTTACAACTGGCATCATGGCCCAATTTCAAAATTCTATTGATGTAAGTTCTGCTTCGGTGTCCCAATTGGTCACCTATTTCACGGATATGCTGTCCCCAGCCACTATCCTCCACATTGTTCGGTTGCGTGAGTCAACCCCTGATTTTGGCCTACCTGATTTGGCTCATGCTACTGGTCTAGCGTTAACCTTTTGGGAGCGTCTTTCCCGGGAAGGCAAGATTCGTCTTTCGGGTAAGACGGGTGGGCCCCCGAATCCCGGCCCAAACGATTCCTCCATAGATCGAATCCTTCATGCACTTCCTACCGAAGCTGTATATGTCCCGCCTCCAAATATGTTGAGGGAGGGGAGTGTAAGAGGTGACTGTTTTCCCCAGTCTAGAGGTGTGGGAATGCGAAATGGTCCCAGTGTAGACCAAACCCAGCCTGAACTCGGTCGTCATGCTGGAGCCCCCCGTAATGAAGGCAGTAGTCCAACGGCTGGATATTCCCAGCAAGGTATAAGTAACCTTGACATGTTAACGATGATTGGGAATTCAGGTCCTCGGTCCACCCAGGGCGATATTAGGGGGGAAGTATACTATCAGGGAACAAATGAGGGTTTTGACCCAGCTACAGGTCCTGCTTTAAGCGTGCGTCGGACTTCTGCCCCCTTACCAGTGAATTCACGCCCGGGTACTCAACCGGCCTCAGGTAATGTGGGTCCCTATAATCACACACAGCGGGAGGCGTATGACCAGGGCGTCCTCTGGGCTCAGCCCACTAGATCCAGCCGAGTTAGCAACAAGAAACGGCCTTCAAGGCCTAAGAAGAGTGTAGACAGACACGCACGGCGTCGCCGGCATAGGTCCAGTTCCTCTGAGTCAAGCGACTCAACCTCCGAAGAACGTGGCGGCACACGGTCCCGTAAGAAGCAACACCGGCGTCGGGTTAGGTCCATCAGCTCTAGTGATGGTTCGAGGCATAGGAGAAGGGATAACAGAGCCAGTTCTTACTCCGAAGATTCAGAATACTCTTGTTCACCTCACCGCCATGGCACCAGAAGGAGAAGAAGGAGCCCAGACATCATGAAGTTAGGCACCTTCACAGGCGATAGGAATTGGAGTGGTTTCTTCTTCCAGTTCCAGAGGTTGGCAGACAGGCGAGGATGGTCTAGACACAAGAAAGCAGAAAAACTTGTCGACTCCCTTGGTGGGAGGGCCCTTGATTATGTCAGAGAGCTTGAATTGGAAGGTGACTACAAACGCTTAACTAAGAAGTTAGAGCAATGTTTCGGCATGAGAGATGCACCTATCACTGTGCGAAGGGAGCTTCAGTTTGCAAGACAGGAGGACCAGGAGACCCTGGAGGAGTTTAGCGAAAGGGTTCACGTCCAGGTTATAAACGGTTTCCCGGGCGCCACAGAAGATACAATTCAAAAGCTTGCCATTGAATACTTCCTGAGGGGATGCGGCGACAAGAAAGCAGCAGTTAGTGCCATGGGAAGGAACCCAAAATACCTCCACAAAGCTCTTCAATTCGTGAAGGATGCCATCAACAACCACCGAGCCATTTTTGGGAAGATACACATAGCCCGTAAAACGGTAACGTTCGCCGAGAGTGCAACGTCAGATATGGAAGGTCAAGTTGACACAAAGCAGGCCCAGTCGACAATATCTGAAAGGGTCAACCCGCGGAATGGCACACAACCCGAAACCAGCGACCAGGCTTTGGCCCAAATGAACAAACGCATTGACAGTCTGGAAGGGTTGATCAAGAAAGCCTTAATGGTGTCCAGGCCCAGATCCGTAAGCCCAAGTAGGCCCCAGCTAAAGCCTGCTAATAGCGTCTGCTACAAATGCAATCAGCGGGGACACTTTCAGAAACAATGTCCAAATAGTGAGGGCAATCCTGCCTATAAGGAACCAGAACAGGGTTTAAAAGGCCAAGGGTTGCGTTAAACGGCCTAGACGAAACCCAGTTATCAGAAGGCCATTTACAAGAAACAGAGGCTGACGAGGCCAATCGTCAGCACTCATCGACCCCGCTAGGTGGGGTGGAGCAAGGTCAGTCTCCCCTTCAGCGGGAGGACTCCTCTGTCAGTTCAGGTACTCAGGAACGTTTCTGTGAGGCAGAAGTTAAAGTGTGCCAAACTCAAGGACTAACGCTAGTAGCCCCAGTTAAGATAAACGGGGTTGACACCCAGGCTGTGATCGACAGTGCGTCTCAAATCACTGTGATCAGCCTCAGCTTTTATGATAGTCTACCCGAGAAGCCTGTATGCACAGGCACAGCCACCCTGAAAGGGATTGGCGGGGATGATTCGGCGCTTACAGCAGAGCGCGCCCCTGACACAACTATCCAGTTCGGAAAGAAAGCGTACCATTGGCCAGTGTACATAGCCAAGATATCAGATTCAGTGCTTCTTGGTCTAGACTTTCTACTGGCACAAAAGTGCACGGTTAATTTAGAAAACAAAACCGTAAGCTTACCGGGAGAGGTAGTACAGGCTTCAATCCGGACAAGTCCGGATGACGATATCTGTGGATGTTCAGTAGTCGCTGCAGCGCGGAGGGTGCTGCAACCCAATGCGGTGAGCACCATCCCTATAAGAGTCCTTAGTTGCAGAGTTGAGAATTGCGACTACTTAGTTGAACACAAGTTTAGCCAGGCGGAACTATGGTCCCCCAAGATGCTCACTAGGGGTAGTGGGCGCATAGAAGTTTGCAATAGTTCCAACAGGTGTATCACGCTTCGCCCAAATCAACCTGTGGGCGTGGCGACAGGAGTAGAAGGGATCCTTACATCCCTAAGTATCGAGTCTGCGGACTATAACAGTGCTCCAGGGGGCGCTGTGCCGGTTCCACCAATGCCAGTGCCCACTGTCAGACGCGTGTCTGGAATTGCAGGGGACCAGTTAAAGGAGAATACAGAGGGCAGAGTGGTACCAGACCATCTGAAAGAAATTGTCAGTCAGGTCAGGGAGACAGCATCAAAGGATCAGGCCACACAATTAGAGAAGCTCTTGCTTACGTACCATGACGTTTTTGCTAAGCACGACCTGGATCTAGGTTGCTTGTCTGAGGTTCGCCCCAACCTGGATACAAAAGGCCACGCGCCAGTCCACCAACGCATGAGGAGAGTTCCAATCAGTTTCGAACAGGAAGAGAGGAGCCACCTAGAGAAACTCCTAGCAGCAGGGGTTATTCGCCATTCTAGTTCGGAGTGGGCCTCAGCACCAGTGTTGGTAAGGAAGAAGGACGGAGTGGTGAGATGGTGCATAGATTTTAGAGCCCTGAACGAAAGGACAGTCAAGGACACCTACCCTCTCCCCCTAATCGCAGATTGCTTGGATACCCTGGCTGGCACTGTCTATTTCTCCACTCTGGACTTAGCCTCCGGCTACTACCAGATAGAGTTGGAAGAAGAGGCAAAAAGGAAAACAGCATTCATAACAAAGTACGGGTTGTTTGAACACAACCGTCTCGCTTTCGGCCTTTGTAATGCGCCAGCGACCTTTCAGCGTGCCATGAATCACGTGCTGAGGGGGCTCACGTGGTCCGAAGTCATCGTGTACATCGATGACATAATCGTCCTCGGTACTTCATTTGACCAACACTTGGCCAGTTTGGAGAAAGTATTCGGACGTCTGCGAACACACAACCTGAAACTCAAGCCAAGAAAGTGTGAGTTCCTGAGATCTGAAGTAGAATTCTTGGGACGGACCGTTAGCTACGAAGGTGTCAAGATCACAGACGGGAAAACGGACATAATCAGAAGTTGGCCAGTCCCTGTCACAAGGAAAGAACTCGAATCCTTCCTGGGATTCTGCAACTATCATCGCGCACACATCCAAGGCTATGCGGGAATTACTGCATGTTTGTATGAGCTGGTGAAACCCAAATCCATTTTCGTATGGTCTGAACAGCACCATGATGCATTCGAAGCACTCAAGGAGCGGCTGACTTCAGCCCCGTGCTTAGCGCTGCCTTCAAAGGAAGGAACGTTCATTTTAGATTGCGACGCCTCCGACTACGCAATAGGGGCTGAACTCTCGCAGTTGCAGAACGGCCAGGAGCGTACCATCTCATATGCGAGCTTTACTCTGACCAAGGAGCAGAGACGCTACTGTACCACCCGCAAGGAACTGCTGGCGGTAATACGGTTTTGTCGACATTACAGACACTATCTCTTGGGGAGACCATTTGTGGTAAGGTCTGACCACAATTGTCTGGCCTGGCTTATGCGTTTTCGGCATGTAGAGGGTCAGCTAGCCCGTTGGCTGGAGGAGCTTGCTAACTATAATTTTAAGATCGTGCACCGGGCCGGCAATAAGCATTGCAACGCGGACGGCCTTTCCAGAATTCCAGCACCGCCATGTGAATGCTACAGCGCGGGAGCTCGTACCCAAAACCTCCCTTGTAAGGGGTGTCAGTACTGCCAGAGAGCAAGTGAAAAGTGGATCCGATTCACAGAAGATGTAGATGATGTGGTTCCTTTGGCAGTCAGGACATGTGAACTTGGGGTTACGGCCGAAGATACAGCTGGTGAAGAGGAACCTGGAGATGCGAGAGAAATTGACGGTTCCTCAGATGCATCTGGATGCCATACAGCCACGGATTCAGGCAGTGAAGTGTCCGACACAGAATCAATCCCGGACCAGACGCCTAATTGGCTGGAAGCTTACTCTTCTAATCAGCTTATAGAGATGCAGGATGCTGACCCGGACCTAAAGCCCTTGGTATTGTGGTTGGACAATGGAGAGCCGAAGCAGGCAGAACTGCTCCTCACTAGTCCTGCAGTTAAATCTTTGTGGGCGTGTAGGTCCCAATTGCAGTTGAGGGGCGGTGTACTCCATTATATGTGGGAAGGCGATGATGGGGCGCACCCCTTATTGGTGGTCCCTGAGGGTTTAAAACAGGAAATCCTTGAACTTTGCCATGGCTGCCCCACGGCTGGGCACCTAGGAAGAGATAAGACCTTGGCACGCCTTCGTAGGTCCTTTTTCTGGCACAATATGGTCAGAGACTGTGCACTGTATGTGGCACAGTGTCAAGTCTGCAACCGACATAAACGGCCTGTTAGAACTGCAAAAGCAGGATTAGTCAACTATCATTCTGGATATCCAATGGAACGTGTGCATCTGGACGTCCTTGGGTCATTTACAACAAGCATACAGGGGAACTCTTACATCTTAATGATGTGTGACCAATTCTCCAAATGGCTTGAGTGTGCGGCTATTCCTGACCAGACAGCGGAGACTGTGGCCAAGCAATTCATCATGCATTTCGTCACCACCTTCGGTTGTCCGCTTATCGTTCACACCGATCAAGGCCGCAATTTTGAGTCGAACCTGTTCAAAGCGTTCTGTGAGAGGATGGGTATAGCCAAGACTAGGACTACGCCCTACCACCCCTCTTCGAATGGCCAGGTTGAACGGCAAAACAGGAATGTGTTGCAGATGGTGCGGTGTATGATCCAAGGCCGGACTCGGGAGTGGGACGAAGATCTACCACTCGTCGTTATGGCTCTGCACTCGATGGTCAACCGAATGACAGGTTTCTCTGCAAATCAAATTATGCTGGGACGCGAGGTTTACCAACCCACCGATCTGATACTTGGTATGAACACAGATGAGCCAAGCCATACTCCTGAGAGCTGGGTCCATAACCTCACTAAGCGTATGGAGGCTATTCACCATCGTGTGAGGGAGAAGTTAAAAAGGTAACCTCGAGCATCAAAAACAACTGTACGACATTCTCATAAGAGAGGATCGTTTTAAGATGGGTGATGTGGTTTACCTCCGTGACAGGTCAACAAAGAAGGGGCAAAGCCCTAAGCTTCAACCCATCTGGAAAGGGCCTTATCTAGTGGTTAAGGCAAAGCCTCCATTGTATTTGGTCAGGACAAAGAAAAAGGAGTCCTACCATCACCACAACAACCTGAAGCGTTGTGCAGACGGCTTTCTTCCCCATTGGCTACGAAGAGCTCGCGCTCAGGTATTCCATCAGGAAACAGCCACCTTACTAGATCAGTCTGAATCCATTCCAGAATCCTCTGATGGTGGTCAAGATCCAGCAGAAGGAGGGTCAGCACCGACCTCGTCAGGGGAACCTGCAGTAGCTGTTGCAGCCTCAGAGGGCGCCCTTGGTAGTGATCCCGCCGTTTCAGATCCCAGTAGCAGTATAACTGAAGATATTCCAAAGGGAAGTCCAGAGCCTCTTTCTGAGTGCCAGGATTCGGGGATCTCGCCACTAGACTCACCAGCCCATAGCAACAGGGAGTCGAGGCGTAAGTGCCGGAAGCCGGCTTATCTTAAGGATTATCTTATGCCATAGCGTAAGGTGCATGGAGTTATAGATAAGGCGTTGCCACTTATTGTTATTTAGAGTTACATTTTGTAGAGCAATGGAAGACCCAGAGAGTCTTGGGGAGGACAGATTTGTTCCCAATTATGAGCCCGTTCCTGGGGCTAAATCCAGTGCTACTGGCAGCAGCAGGAAGTCCAGGCGCCAACACACTTGTCGTATATGTGGGGAAGATAGCAGTTCCCTTGGCCGGCATGTGGCAACTGACCATTTGCCCTGGTGGCACCACCCGTTCACAGCATGCTGGACGTGCAGAGTCCAGGAGTCGTCCAAATGTTTCCTTAGGCTTAGGCATACAGGGGTTGGATGCAAAAAGTTCGATGATAGTAATCTGTTTGAGGACTTGTTGGGATTATGGGTATACCAGTTCATCCAGTTCATTACCCAAAAATTAGGCTTGGGTGAACCCTCTGATCTCAAGGCATATATCCTTCAACACCAGTTGCATAACCCTAATCCTCATCCGCCAGGGTTTAACGAGGAAGAGCAGGTACTCTTAGCCAAGGTAGCTTCTAAGTACGGATGGGAGATACCCAGTGTGTTTAGTGCTAGGCCCCCTAATTCGGAAATCTGTGTGATTCACTGGGACGTTCTAATGAGGCTTTTAGCCACACTTCCAGTTGATACTAGGTCTGCCATCTCAGGGTTCGTCCCCGACTCTAACACTCATGCCCCAGTAGTAGGCATCATAGATTTACACTGTCACCTTGACGTCATGCTTAGCAGGGCAGATGCCAGGTCTCTAGCACAGTTCGAAGCCTCAGTGGGTGAGCCAGAGCGAGCGGTCTTAGGCATGGTTTCGAACTTTGTGTTCCCTCATTACTGGGATAGTCACCTTAGTTTATCTGGGGACCGACGTAAAAAGTGTTCTTTTGGTGTCCACCCTCGCCTCATCAAGTCCAGGGCAGCTCGCCAACAGCAGTTATTGTCGCTTGAGCACCTTTTGGCCCTACCTTCCTGTGTAGCTTTGGGTGAAGTGGGGCTAGAATTCACTCATACTAGCACTAGGGAACAGCTTTTGCAGACTGGGTTCTTCAGGGAGGTTCTTAGTCTTCTGCGCCGGGAGGATTTCCAGTCCAAGGTCCTCATTCTCCACTGTAGGGATTACGGCTCGGGGGAGGCGGCTAGACAAGCCTTAGCCATGCTGTTGGATTCCGGGTTGCAAGGACATAAGATCCACCGTCATTGTTTCTCAGGGAATAAAGACGAGTTAGAGACGTGGGTTAGTCGTCTTCCGAATTGTTACTTCGGGTTCACATCTACAGTACGTAGAAGTCAGGAAACAGAGGAAGCAGTATCGGTAGTGCCTCTTAACCGAATCCTAGTCGAGTCCGACAGTCCATACCTCGCTGCTTCCCCATGGCATCTCGGAGAGCTGGTTAAGTATTTGGCCCAGTTGAGAGGGTTACCAGTAGAAACCTTTGCAATGCACTGAAATGCTAATGCACAGGAGCTGTACGGAGCCTTTCCGGAGGGTACAGCCGATGTCTGCGATGCAACCCCTCGGTGAGTCCTCTGAGAGTATTCGTACAGCTAGTCCCCCTTATAAGTTGTACTCCAGTGGGAATAGCTCTCTTCGTTTTTAGTTCTTTTCATAGTTCACTTGTTATTACCTGTAGGGCAAGGTTTTGTAGAGACAGTTTAAACTTAATAGGTTTAGAAGCTGTACAGTGTACAACGGATGCGTTGCCAATGTCTGCGGGGCAAGCCTCGGTGACCCTTCCGACTTTGTTCAGCTGATTGTCCCTTAGGGCATCACTAGATATGTCGTGTTGTTCCAAGCCAGAGTAATTTAGACCTCAGGTCGACAGGGTAATTTTAGTGTTCAGTGTCCAGTGTACTGTCCAGTTTGACTACTTTGTCCAGTTGTTAGCTGCAAACGTTCAATATCGATAGTCTCGGGATATAGTCGCCTCAGTCCATTCTTTTGGAAGATGGGCTCACCTCTCATAAAAAGGGGAGGAATGTAGTAGGAACGGATAAAATGACCTGCCAAAGGATCCGGGACCCGTCATAGGACCCCCCAGTTTTACGCCAGAAGACCTCCGGTGAGTGTCGTGTGCATCAGGGCCGAGCTGTAGAGAGCCATCGAGGAGTCCATGTCCGATTGGAGCTGCCTGTTGGCGTGTTTGAGGTCGTACTACGAGGTGAGACTTCCTACATCTACTATAATATGTATAGGATGAATAAGAGATACATCCAGGAAAACTGGAGTTACAGATGTGGATAGGAAGATACAGGCTACAATGCTGTAAAAGGTAAAGAGTAATAAATGTGTTACAGTGTGGACTGTATATGATTAATAGCGGACAATAAGCTGTAAACAAACGTGTAGGTAGGTGGGAGAAATGTAAATAACATGGATAAATCAGAAAATAACTCACGTCAACATCTGGTTGAGGATATCCCTGGCGGCCTTGGTCACGTGGTCCGGGTAGGTTACGCCTATTGTTTCGAGGCATTCTAGGATACAGATGTCCATTGGCCTCCTCCATGGCAACCTTTAAGATATAAATTTTATACGTCTTTTTCAACATGAATGTTATCCGGTACTTTAATGAAAAGAAAGATTTGTTTCGCTTTTTATTTGTTTTCTCCTCATGTAAATATGTTCTACCATGAATTTAAGTATAACTTAGTTATGACACCTCTGAATATATATATATACAGTGAAAACTGGTCTAACGGACATCTCACAAAGGCGGACAACTGGCTATAACGGACAAGATAGTTAAGTCCCTTCAAAATTCCCTATATGATATCCAGGTGGACAATGTTCATTTTTGTCAGTGACGTCACTGCCAGGTACGCCTCCCTGAAGGTGTAACGTACAACCCTGTCTGGAAGTCCCGGTGCTCTCCTGTAACGTAACCAACATTAATTAAATAAACCACACAGTTCATTGTGCTTCGATTAAAAAAAAAAGATTCAATATAAAAATATTTAATTCAATATAAAAATCCGAAAGATCATCGGAAAACTTATCTGTTCCATTGATCGATCATCCTAAACATATATGAAACAATATATATAACCTTTGAAAAATGAATAAAATATTTTTACTAACAAGGCCAAATGTAATGTAGTATATAATGTATCATGCCTATGGTTACAAAGAGAATTCGTAGATAGACTTCATTTAAAAATAATAATAAAATAATACCTCAAAGTCATGACATCTCTCAGGTTAAAGATGCATTTCTCCATCGCCAGGATTTCAATGTCGTCTGCACGGAACGAGTGGTATAAACTATATATAGAAAAAAAAACAATATTAAATCAGCCCAGTTGTATGAAGAAATCTTAATTAACATGCCTGTGTACATTAAAACAGTATAGTATATATAATAAGATTTTATATGTACAGGTGAATTTTAAAGTATAAAAGTATACAGATTAATATAGTAATCATAAAATTACACTAACTGTAACATATATATAATATGCAGGGCAAGATGCATGCAGCGGATAAGTAGAAAATAATTATATTATTTTCATTTTCTGTACAAATTATTAAAAAAAAAGCTCGTGTCCTATACGTGAACGAAAATTAGTGTTTAACTATTTTTATAAAAAGATTTGGAGGTCCCAATACCTGCTTACAGAGATATTTTTTGTAAGTCAAATTAGAATATAAAAAGATCTGGAGGTCTCAATACCTGCTTACAGTGATATTTTATGTAAGTCCAGTTTGAATATAAAAAAGATTTGGAGGTTCCAGTACCTGCTTAGTGATATTTTATGTAAGTCTATTTTGAATATAAAAAGATATGGAGGTCCCAGTACCTGCTTACAGAGATATTTTATGTAACTCCAATGTGAATATAAAAAGATTTCGAGGTTCTAATACCTGCTTACAGTAATATTTTATGTAAGTCCAATCTGAATGTAAAAAGATTTGGAGGTCTCAATACCTGCTATATACAATGATATTTTATGTAAGTCAAATTAGAATATAAGAAGATATGGAGCTCCGAATACCTGCTTACAGTGATATTTTATGTAAGTCCAATTAGAATATAAAAAGATTTGTGGGTCCCAATACCTGCCTACATTGATATTTTATGTAAGTACAATTTGAATATAAAAAGATTTGGAGGTCTCAATACCTGCTTACAGTGATATTTTATGTAAGTCCAAATAGAATATAAAAAGATTTGGAGGTCCCAATACATGCTTACAGAGATATTTTATGTAAGTCAAATTAGAATATACAAAGATTTGGAGGTCTCAATACCTGCTTACAGTGATATTTTATGTAAGTCCAAATAGAATATAAAAAGATTTGGAGGTCCCAATACCTGCTTACAGTGGACCTCCTCGTGAAACAATCCAACACAGCTACTGAGATGAGCAAATCAATTCAAATCCTCACTAAGACAAACATGGATTTGGTTGAGGAGTTAAGAATTAAAACTCTCGACTTACAAGCAGCGGCTGATGAAATAAAAGCACTAAAGTCTCAAATTACCACCGGCCACAAAACATCACCAGCTGAGGCTGCACCTTCCCACTTCCCTGACCTGAGTGAAACCACCAGCACTCCAGCAACTCGACATCTCTTGATGGGTGATTCCCTCTTAAGGGACGTGTTGGCAACTACACCCTCAATGACCATTAACTCAAAAAGTGGCGCTAGTCTGCAAGACGCCCTGGACAGGCTGACACAAATGAAATCGAATTCCTTTAAAACTGTTAGCCTGATGGTGGGTACAAATGACTGTTCCAGTGACTCTTCTGATGAAATACTGGAGAAATATAAACTGGTAATCAAAGAAGCCACCCGCATTGCGGAATCTGATGTTAAAGTATGCAGCATTACTCCTAGACTCGACTCAAAAAGTGCAGGGGACGGTGTAAAATTACTTAACGCTAAACTGAAGTCACTAGCTACGGAAGTCCCCTGTTGTTTTGTAGATAATGATTCTAATTTTCTTCTCAGGGACGGGTCAGTTGACGATTCGCTCCTCCTTCGCGATGGTCTCCATCTATCTCGACGTGGAACAGAACGATTATTGAAGAATCTTGATCTGCACTCCCTTACACGTTATCAGCAACGTACTGTAGCCCCAAGGTTCACGCTATCTTACTCCGATGTAACAATTAAAGTCGCATGACACTCGACCCCCGCCAGCTCATCTTAACTACAGACGGGTACCTCGTCAATCCATGGAGTCCTTGCCATGACCAAACTTCGCTTGGTACCGGGACCGCAGACCACCAGCCTCTCGTATCATGTCAAACTAGAAGCAACGAGCTCCTTTAATTCATGCAGATAGACGTCGCTGCAGGTTTTGTGGCGAGAAAGGACATTTTGTAACCTCTTGTGGGCACGGTGCCCCGATTATATGTTACAACTACATGTGGCCAGCCTGGTCATAAATCTAAAAACTGTCCACATAATCTTAGTTCATTCTTTTAGGAATTTGGCACAATATCTACGGTTAATGTCAATAACGTAGATTCCGCCAGTTGCACTGCTCATTATATGTCAACCTCTTGCACTGATGTGATAGTTAATCTTGTTCCTGACGATATTCATACCCTAGTTAAGCCGATTCGGTCTAAAGTTACATCCAACTCTAAACTAGAGTCAAAAGTGACACAATCGGAAATATCAAGCACGAACTTGTCTCCTACACTAAATGGGGCTTCCAACGATGACCATAATTTGAATGTCTCATCTCCCTGCAGTGAAGTTAAGCTGCCTCCTCCGCAATCTGTTTCTCAGTTAAATGTATTAAGCTCACAAAATTCTAAGTTATCACAAGACTCACCCATATATACAACACATTCGAAGTCAAATATCCTTGTTTTTCATTTGAATGTATGTAGACTACTCCCCAAATTTGAACAGATCGAAGATCTGTTACATAAAAAGCATATTGACGTACTATGCCTCAGTGAAACCTGGTTAGATGACACAGTATGTGATAACGACTTATCAATCTCAGGTTTCAATATGTTTAAAAGACATCGTAACAGGCACGGAGGTGGCTTAATAGTGTATACAAGGGACCACCTCACCTCAACATATGTGCCCGAGTTACATATGGATGATATCGAAAACCTATGGATTAATATTAAATGTCCCCGCAAGGGCTCCTTTCTTATAGGCGCTTTTTACCGCCCTCCCTCCGCTCCAACCAGCTTCTTCGAATCTTTGTCAATAAACATTGAACATTCCCTCTCGCTATGCCTAAACATTATTTTAATCGGAGATTTTAACACTGACTACAAGAACGATAATCACCACAACCCACTAAAGTCCCTATGTAACCTCTTTGATTTAGAGCAGCTAATTGATGAACCTACTCGTGTGACTCAAACCTCTTCTAGTACTATCGATTTAATCATAACACCCAACCCACAAAATCATAAATTCTCTGGAGTGTATAAAACCTCCCTCAGTGATCACTATGCAATATTTACTTAACTTCAATTTGAATCTTTGCATACAAAAGATGGGTTACATCACACATACCTTCAACGATCATACAGGAAATTTAATAAAATAGCCTTCCTTGATAACTTAAATAGAATAAAACATTTACTCATCCGCATCATACTCACTGCATCTGATGTAAATGATGCATGGACTCTCTGGAAAGAAGCCTTTCTCTACGTTTGTAATAAGCATGCACCAATCAGACAAGTAAGAGTAAAATCTCAAAAACCTTGTTTTATTGACAACGAAACTCGAGAAATTATGAGGCAACGTGACTTCATGCATAAAAAATGGCTCAAAACAACATTGAGACGGACTTAGTTATTTATAAACAACTTCGAAATTTAGCTAACATTAAAATCAAACAACATAAACGTAGATTTTATATGACTAAGATAGGCCAAGCTGGTATGAACCAGAAAAAGATATGGAACGTTGTAAACAGCATCTTAAAGAAAGCTCAGAATAGCAATGATCTCCGGCACATTAATATTGAAGAAGCGGCCAAACACTTTGCTGATGTTGGCCTTCTACTGTCTGACAAATTTCCTCATCATGCACGCAAAGCTTTGACATCCAAACATCGTCCAGTAACTTTGAATTTAGTCTGATAACCTCCTCTCTAGTACAGCAGTTTCTAACAAGCCTATCTTTCGAAAGTAAAATCGATGCCAACGGCATAGATTCTAAACTGGTGAGAATAACCTCACATATATTATGCGTCAGCTTAGTCACCTTGTTTAATCGGTGTATTAGTGAAGCTACCTTCCCCACTGAATGGAAATCCGCAAGAATCACTCCAATATACAAAGGTAAAGGATCCAAAGAAGATATTAATAATTATCGGCCTATTTCTGTTCTTCCCCATTTAGCATGCGTATTTGAAAAGGTTCTACATGCTCAAATTCTATATCACTTAAATCAACATGACATAATAACTCATGATCAATTAAACCATTCGACTCAAACAAGTTTACATAAGGTGTGGACAATTGGCTCCATGCAATTGATACTAAACGTTTCACAGGGGCTTGCTTCTTCGATCTCAAGAAATTTTTCGACACCATCAGTCATGACATTCTCTTAGAAAAAATAAAACATTACGGTTTCCATGGTAAATCACATGAAATGATTAAGAACTATCCCTCCAATAGATCTCATTCTGTAAAAAAAGCTAACGCAGTATCTTCACAGCATCCTGTGAAAATTGGAATACCCCAAGGTTCTGTATTAGGACCCATATTATTTTTAATTTATGTAAATGATCTTACTGGAAACACTGGCAATTGTCAATGTAATCTTTTTGTGGATGACACCATTATTTACTATACGAGTAATGATCCTAACAAAATTAGACAGGAACTTCAACACGGCGTCACTACTTTCTCTAAATGCTTTTATAATAATAAGCTCTCAATCAATTTAGAAAAAAACATCAACCATCCTCTTCAGATCCCGTTCTATGGAGACTTTAGACCTTAATATCACAGCATTTGACCAGCCCATCAAACAATCTAACAGTATCACTTACTTGGGGTTAGTGCTTAATGAAAACCTAACATGGTCGGATCACTCTGAACAAGTATGCAAAAAGCTCTCGTCTAAAGTAGGTGCCCTCTTCAGGTGCAGTCGATACATACCTCAAGATACCGCATTGAAAATGTACACTGGTTTGATTCAGCCATATATTGACTACGGCCTCACAATCTGGGGAAATGCGCCTTCTTCATGTCTTACTCCCATTCAAAGTCTTCAAAATCGAGCCGCACGTATTTTAAGTCGCAATTTTAATCATGAAGGTATAGCATAACAGCTATTCGTCAGTCCCTTGGCATTAAATCAGTTGAACAACGACATGAATATTTGACTCTCATCCTTATGTTTAAATGTCTGAATAACCTAAGTCCATCCTATATGACCGACCGGTTCACGTTTGTTCGCCAAGTCCACCAACATGATACACGCAATAGCTATTCCAATAAATTATAAGTACCCAAACCTCGGACAGACTACTTAAAGAAATCATTTTTATGCCGAGGTCCTATTTTGTGGAACACATTAAATCAATCTCAAAGAAACTGCTCCTCCTTACAGGTCTTTAAAAAAAGTATCATGTAATAAACCTCTGTGCTTTATATGTCATATATTGCATGCTATTTTAAACTCTGTTATATTTCATATTTATGTTACACTCATGACTGCCTTGTATATAACGTTGCATGTCAGAATTTTATATTTATGTTTAATATCACATCTTGCTGTATATTACGTTAAATGTCACAGTTATATATTTTCATGAAAATATCCCATCTTGCTGCATAATTTTATCTTTAGTCACTTTAATTGATTCTGATTGCATTTTACATGTTTTATACATTGAATAGACTGTATATCCAAACAGGGCCCTGTTGCAGATCAGACAAACTTGTCTGAACGGGCTACCCTGTATTAATATGTTTTAATAAATAAATAAATAATAAATAAATAATAAATAAATTTTATGTAAGTCCAATTTGAATATAAACAGATTTGTGGGTCACAATAACTGCTTAAAGTGATATATTATGCAAGTCCAATTAGAATATAAAACAGATTTGGAGGTTCCAGTTCCTGCTTACACAGATAATTTATTTTTGTATCTCTGTAAGCAGGTATTGGGACCCACAGATCTTTTATATACTAATTGGAATTACATAAAATATCACTGTTAGCAGGTATTGGAACCTTTAAACAGATTTGTGGGTCCCAATAACTGCTTAAAGTGATATATTATGCAAGTCCAATTTGAATATAAAAAAGATTTGGAGGTTCCAGTACCTGCTTACAGTGATATTTTATGTAAGTCCAATTTAAATATAAACAGATTTGTGGGTCCCAATAACTGCTTAAAGTGATATATTATGCAAGTCCAATTAGAATATAAAACGAAATGTGTATGTAGGTGGCGCCACCTGCCAGAAAATCGAGAAAGCTATCCAAGATGTATATACATGCAAAATTTTTGGCAGATAAGTCAAACCATTGCCGAGATATTAGTGATTTTATCCCACGGCAGACAAACAGACGGACGCTGTGCAAAAATGGTTGCAGGTGGCACTACCAGTTTTGCGTATGATAAAGAGGTATGTGAGATCTATACACATGGAAAATTTTAAGAAGGAAACGTCAAACCAGTCCTGAGATATAAGCCTGGATGTCTGCAGCCTGAACGTGAATGTAGGTGCCGTCACCTGTCATTAAATCAAGAAAGCTACCCAGGATGAATACACATTCAAAATTTCAGGTGGATAAGTCCAACCACTGCAGATATGAGTGATTTTATCCCAAGGCAGATGAACAGATGGACACTGTGCAAAATGATTGCAGGTGGCGCCACCATTTTTATGTATGTTATAAAGCTATCCAAGGGCTTCTTTTGTGCAAATTTTTAGCCCGATTGGGTTAATGTGTCAAAATAGACGCACAGATGGACGCACTAGAGAGAGAAAAGGTCAAAGGTCGACGCAAAATATTTTGGCACCAGTTCACATGTGACCTGATAATTGTGTAAAGTTACGGAAAAATTAGTCCAGTGGTCTAAGAGTTCTATTCCGGAAACGAACGCCGCGGCGGCGGAGGCGGAACCCGGTCAAAAATATAGTATCCGCAAAACTTTGTTTTGGCGGATAAAAATATTTATCTTATTTTATGTCCCAAACTGAAAGGATAAAACAATTATTTTTAGTTAAAAATCCAATAGTACTGTAACCCTGTGATTACGTTTCAGAGTAGGGGAGATAATATACTGGATAATGGTGTAGTTTAAAGGGTGTCTATAAAAGGCCTATATTACCAATTTTTAACGCATTATTTCCAAATTTGCGTGGTTCTATAATAAGAAGAAATGTATACTTATATAAGAATAAGGCATATATAGTTTAATAACCAATATATTTTATATATATAATGACATTAATTGCTCAAATATAGTTTGTTTTCCTGGCGACGTCATGAACGTCATGCTTAACGTCATGGCGGAAGATCAATATTTGAGCCAATAAAGTCTACTTTTAAGCCACAATGACTCTCAAACAATACCACCTTTCCTTATATAACCGTATTTTTCTAAAACTATACATCTCCTTTTTATTATAGGATATTGTTTATAATTTTATTTGTTTATTTTGTATATTTGTTTATAATTTGCATAACATATCGTAAGATAGGCCTTTTATAAACAAACCCCCTTAACTACACTATTACCATATACTGAATAAAGTGACATGCTAAAGAAATAATAGTGGCAGAGTTCACATTTACCTCAGTACAGAGCTGAATCAGGATCATCTCTTCCAGAGAGAGACATATTTCCTCCTCCTCCACCTGGATGCCCTGGACGGTGATGTGACCTGGAGCCACTTCTTCGTTTGCGCTGACATATTATTATATGGTTCCGACCGCCCATACTAGAAGGTTATAGACTTAAGCCCAGTTGGGGGCCTAAATACCATGATTACAATTGTGATGTCATAATGGTTACCATGGTGACACACAGATGCCCCTGGGCTTAAGTCACCTACATGACTTAAGTCACCTTATTGCAACACACCCCTGGTATTATTTCCAAGTACCGTAAACAAATTTTTGCCTAACATTCGATGATCAACCAGATTGTGTGAATATACACCGAATGGGTGATCCGTAACCATAAACAAATCAGATACGTTAGTGACGTCATAAATGTTCACCGGGACGTTGTCAAGCCACGTGACATCTCGAGGTTCCCATACAGAAATCATGACGTGACGTCAGGTAGCATATACGGAATCACCCGAACTCATTGGCCGAATTCGTGTCTATATGGAGGATCCTCGATGATCAGGCGAAATATTCAGAATGGCGGGCACGGAATACGTTCCCTCGGTGCGACAGCCTAAATATATAGTGGTGGATCCAGGGTTGGGGAGGTGGGGGGGGGGGGGGGGTATAGGGATCCGGACCCCCTTCTTTTGAGCTGCAACAACCTTTTTTAAGGTATAAAAACTAATTTTTCCTACCTGGACCCCTCTCTTTCACGTTCAGAGGACCTTTTTATATAGGTTTTCTTATTAGTCTTCCTTGGTTGGATCCCTTCCCCTTTCCAAAATCCTGGATTCGCCCCTGTTTCATATCACTCTCACACGTATATACAAGTCGGAGACGAGATAAGGCATTGTATCCAGCACATAAAAATACATTATGGGCCTACAGATAATACAAATTTTCACAAGCATACACATTTCGCGTAATGGTCGTCTGCTGTGTTATTTTTGTTCGAATGAACAATCATCGCGCGTTTTTTATATGTTTTTGTTTTCTATTGGATGATAGGTTGTATGGCCAAAGCCTGTAAAAAGAGGTGTATGCTTAAACTCCGAGAATATGACAGGAGCCTAACCATTATATATGACAGGAGCCTAACCATTAAATATGACAGGAGCTTATAACCATTAAAAATTCCGGTAGGCCTAAAGATTGTTTGGACTTTTTTCAATTTTCTTACGTGAGATATAACAAAATATGACCCTTGTAGAATGGAAGTTGTGCTCTGGCTCTGTCACAATAAAATCAATGACAAAAAGTCTCAAATCAGAGCTTTCGGATGACTCAGAAACTTTCGTCAACATCCCGTCATCAACTTGATGAAGACCTGCGGGGTTTTCGGTCACGTGACAACGGTTGTTGTAACTAAGTGTTAGTCTTTACCTACAGGTGTCGCTAGTGTTGCGGAAAACTGTCTACACATGTTCTGTTTTAATTTATCCTGATAAAAGACAATTATTCAATAAAGGATAGCGGTGAAATTTAACGCTGTACAGTGGCATGAAGTTTGTTATGTCAAAATATTTTAAGAATTAAAAGGTAAGATGTTACATGCATTTTCCAAAATAAAAGGTAGAAGGATCAAAGGTGTGAACTGAGTCCTGTCATGCTGGTACTCTCAAGCGGCTGCCAGATGGCAACATATATTCAAATACAAAGAAATAATATTCAGTGGCTTTGATACATCTGGTTTTCGAAAATACCTAATTAGTGTAAAAATCAGTTAAGTTTGCAGATGAAGCACAATTATTCTATAAGCAGTCCTTGTGATTAAGTTCCAGAATCCTTGAACCAGACTATCAAATAACAAGTGACCTATTGTTTTATGATGCTCAGCTGACTAAGAAGACATTCACAAAACGAATTTTATTATCTTAATGCCAAATGTTGTAGGTTGTATCCCCATTCAACAGAAGCTTGGCTCGGAGGATATGGGTAACAGAGACCGAATGTTAGGATTTTTCATGGACCTCCCTGGATGTCAAGTTAGAAGATTCTTGGTGCAATGGTTATGATTTGTGTCATTACACACAACCATATCTTTGAAGGTCTCAAAAACAGATAAATAAATGTGTAAAATTTCGAGAAAAAAAAATCCAGGGGGTACTACGTGTCTGCAGAAACTGATGAAACACTCCATAATGAATATGCATGCACAGAATCCAGACCGTTGCCCCGTAATTCGGCTGGCTAGAAGAAAAATTTGATCAGATGAAAATTTTTATTATTTTCCTCATTTCTCTTGACAGACGTTGGGTACACATGAATTATTTGATCTCAACTGATATAACGTTACATTGCTGAAAGCATCTTGGAAAAAATCGAAGTTTCAATTCAGCTATTGAGATTTATAGAAATTATTGTTTGCATCCGCTGAGCAACTGTTTTCGTGCTCTCACTTGCATGACAAATCAACCGGATAATCGTTTTTCGTGTGCCGAACTTAAAGTGCCATGGCTTGATTTACTGTTTGCTTCTTTTTTAACTGTATCACATGGGGTTATGTGAAAGGGCAGGAAATTTTGTCTCTCTCTCTCTCTCTCTCTCTCTCTCTCTCTATATATATATATATATATATATATATATATATATATATATATATATATATATACATAGTGTTCAGAAAGTCATGCTTCACCCGCGAGTGTCTCTAAATAAATCAAAACATTTGGTAATAATCTGTCGTTTGAGGAAGGAGAGAGGTGACATAATCGCACAAAATCGAACCCCAGCCAAACAGTTTTTATAATAATCATTAAAATTAGATTACTTAAAACACATATTGAGAATTCTTCTTGATGTAATGTGAACAGACCAACTCACTGCCACAATTCCTGATTCCATTTGGCCTAGACTCAGAGCGACATGTTTTATTTTTTCCTGCGCTGAACTTTCCCGGTCGCAATTGTATACGGAATTTGTCACGTGTCTTAACTGAAATAGGAATTCTGTCATGAATTTTCGCAGGTGTCAGCCTCAATCATCCCCGTGACCTCTGTGACCCTTGATATATTCATGCTGCAAATGTTTGTCAGTGGTTGAAGCAGCCGGTGTCTGCAGCTGTTTGACACTGATTTGGTCTCCTGTTTTAACTTCAAATTGCAAACCAATCAGACTCGCTTAAAAGTTTATTTTCCGCTCAATGCTTTTATGACATTTATCCATAGGTGTTAACGCGAATGGCATTTGAAGCATGATTATAATATGACGCATAGTTATGAGCGGTCGCTGACTGCCGACATCGTTTCACGGTTATACGTACACTATAATGTCTTATATTGGCTGGAAACAATGATATATCATTTTTTTTAAATATTGCACATCGACCTCAATAACCTTAAATGACCAAGCATCATTATATGAATGAATAAACTTGAGAGTGATCTGGATTCTGGCACTTTTTCTCTTCATTTCTGAGCAACCAGGGTTAGAGAAAGGCCCTTGATCAAACGGGGAATATGCCAGTTATCCGGTCTGGTAAAAAGGGCTTGCGGGAACCTTGTTAACTGTCTAACATAATGACTTACAACTTCCACAAAATTAATCATGCATTACCATTGCGAAGCCATGCAGCTCGGTGAAATCTGCTGGAGACGGGTTCGTGTTGACATGTTACTGTAATAACTATTTACAAGCTGAAGTAAGCAAGCGAATATACTTTTTTCATCAGCTTATGAGTATTTCACCGGCGGCTGAGCCTGTGTTAAATAATTGGCGGCGGCTGGCGCAATTCGGCGGCTCAGTAAAACTATCAGCGGCGGCTTGTTTATAAAATAAACGACGGCGGCTGGCGCAATTCGGCGGCGGCTCCCAGGTCTGACAGAATCATGTTGATCAGTGCATTAGTTGTTCAGATACTGGAGCTTTTTAATTTTTAATTATACTCGGGGGTTCATCTGAGCCCGAAAGCTCGGAGGATATGGGTAACAAAGACCTAATTTCAGGATTCAAAGGAGATTTTTCATGGACTTCCCTGGAAGTCAAGATAGAAGATTCTAGGTGCAATGGTTACGAGTTGTGCCCTGTTAACAGACAACCACATCTCTGAAGGTCTCAAACATTGAGAAAAAATGAGTATTTCTTAAATTTGGGAAAATAAAGGTGGCGCCACGAGTCTGCAGGAAATTATGAAACACTCCATGATCAAAATGCATGCAAAGAATTATGGTGATCAATGCATCAATTGTTCAGATACTTGAGCTTTTGTATCAAATTTTTAAATACTCTGGGGGGTACCTCTGAGCCCCATAGCTCGGAGAATATGGGTTACAGATACCCAATTTCAGGTTTCCAAGAAGATTTGTCAAGGAACTCTTTGGATGTGAAGTAGGAAGATTCTATTTCCAATGGTTACGATTTGTGCCTGGTTAACGGACATCTGCTTCTTTGAAGGTCTCAAAAGTAGAGAAAAAAATTCGTAAAAATTGGGAAAATCCAGGTGGCCCCACCAGACTGCAGGAAGTGATGAAATACTCCATGATCAATATGCATGCAAACAATTATGGTGATCAATGCATTGGTTAGTCTGATACTAGAGGTTTTTATCAAATTTTTATCATTCTTTGGGGTACTTTCGAGCCCCATAGCTCACAGGATATCTGTAACAAAGCACTTATTCCAGGTTTCCTAAGAGAATTTCATGGACCTCCCTGGATGTCAAGTGAGAAGAATCTAGGTCCAGCGGTTACGATTTGTGCCTAGTTAACGAAAAGACAGACAGAGAGACAGACGGACAAAGGGTGATCGCTATAGCTCAGATGATTTTCAGTCAGCTAAGTTAAAAACTGCAACACTCACACCACTAACAAGACCGGATGCAGGATCTGTGTAAAGGTGGGTGTGTTACTGAGGACTGGTCCATGAAAAAGGGCAACAAAATCATGTTTTTTTTTTAAGTTTTATGGAAAAAATAATACAGTATCAGTTGTAAGGCCCCTTCATCCGGCCCGGAATAGAACAATGAAAGCACATTCTTTACTGATTAATGCGGAGATATTATTTGTCATTTATGACTACAGTTCAAAGGTATTTTAACCCGTCTACAACCTTGAAGTGAGCACCCCCTGTGTTCTTCTGGAAGAACTTGCATGGTTCACTGCAGTACATCTGTTCCTAACGTCTATGTCCTGAAAAAGGAGAAGCAGCATGAAAGAAGACACCAGAACAAGGGTCACTTGGAAGCTTGAAGAAAGTTCTGTTTGTTGAGTTGCGAGATACGGCCATCATGCAGGTGGCGTGCGCTATGTATATGTTTTGCGCCACAGGCGCAATCTTGGTGAACGATGCAAAGCCTGTTTATACCAGTGTACAGGAGTAAGCGAACGGTTTTAGAACGAAAAATTGGTTGATACCAAAATAGTTTTTGAGGGAAAAACACTGGTTTTTTTATGTGAATAGGATCCTTTAAACATGTAAATTGCATGTTATCTTTAGCTAAAATAGACAAGGATCTTATTCACCCCCTGGATCCGCTTCTGCAATTATTGCATGCTGACATAAGAATGAGTGCCATAGGATCGAGAGTCACCTTTTGTTCACATTTACAGACCATACAAGTGGGTCAGTGACAAGGTCAAATGTCAGGTCAAACATACTTAAATTCTTCACCGGCAGCAAGGTTTGTTCATTTGCACAATAAACCTTAATCCTGTGTTGTGAATAACCAGAGACGACGCAGGCATTCCGGTCTTTACCGAAGGCAGTTCGGCTGTTTTCGATGGTAACCTCCACGCAATTTAATAAACAGGCAAAAATCACTCAAAATGGTGTGTACATTAAAAATTATATATTAGTATTCTCATATCGGCGAGGTCCTTGCGGGAAAAATAATCTTTAAAATGAGGAATAGCATAGAGTTATTCGCAACGCATTTAAAAAAAAAACATTGAGAACAAAAAGTGGACTAATTTTTTTATAGGTATTAGATTTTAAACAAAATGGGCAGATTCCATTCGGAACACCTCGGACGAATACGTTGGCTTAAAAAAGCGAACGGATTCGGCCGAGGTGTTCCGAATGTCGAGACTCTTTAGTTATAGATTTGCTCGCGTGATGACGCTACCGGTAATGTGACCACAGCGACACCCACACGGGGGCGCCATGTGTGGACGTAAATATTTACATCATGCAGATTCGCTGGGGGATTCCCCAGACAAATATAAACAGAAACGCACCTGTCCGGGCAACGGATCAAATTATTGGCAACATCTGTAAATTCAGTATATGGGACACATTTATGTATTACTGAAAGAGTTTTATCGGCGGTACTACCGCCAGAGTATATCAGCTGACGTGTGCTACGGTTGTTTTGAGGGCGTGACCAACGAATTCCCCCACCTTGTACCCTGGTCACTGAGTTCAGACGGCCGTCATGACATACGCAGACATCTATGGATATGCAAATATTACAATTAAGGTGTCAGGTCAACCTTGGGAAATTCCAAGTAAAATATATTGCAGAATTCTCTCAGGACTTAAGAAACTTGGCTTCTGTGAGGAATTTAAAGGTCAAAACAGGTCTCAGAAGAACGCTTGAAAATCGGAAGGTGGGATCGTAAACGCTAAATGTTAGGAGGTGCGGGGTGAACTTGCTGCTGGCAAATCTTCATCCATATCCTGAATACAGAGAAAATCGTCTGCTCAAAGTGCTGACTTGAAACATGGCTACATGGATGAACCGAGCATCTAATATCGCTCAGGTACACCGCTTCAATGAACATGCGAAGCTGAACTGACTCCCATTTATAATGAGATATTCTGCAACAAGGAAATGGGTGAATATATATTTAATTCAAAGTAATTAATGGTATTATATATGTATACGCCGGTATACGTAAGGAAATGATGTTATACTTAGATATGCATGTACCAGCTGTCCCAGTTTTAAGACAGTAGACCAGTGAGTCACTGACATTTATAGTATATCACGCACATTTTCAATCTTATACCAGAAACAGCTTATATTATATGATATGATTAAGTTTCAATAAATGAATAAAAATGCCTATTATAAACTATTATTATTTTATTTTAATGGATTTGTTTTATATTTATATTTACTTTAGTATATTTGAGTTTATAACTACTATGCAATATAACTGTGTGGCATACCCTGATTTATTCTGTAATTTGATCTGATACCTTATAATATAATTAATTATGATATAATATAATATAACATTGAAAATAATTCGACCTTAGTATTAATCAATTGGTAAAATATAATAAACTACAGTATCATAGCAATTATTTATATATACATGTAAATTTATGACATCATTTTTTCATGAAGAAACTTAAATATTATGTGTGTGTAGTGAGAGCCATAGGGAGAAGATTTTTTTCCTATTCCATTTTAATTATGAAAATAATAAATTCTATTGAGTCTCCGCGTGGCTATGCTAATCGAAAAAATGCATGTACATATATATTTTCATTACACCTTGCACACATTTATTTCATAATTGATTAAATTTGTCATATAAATTCATCACTCATTTCATATATATATATATATATATATATATATATATATATATATATATATATATATAGCTGATAGATCCGGTATACCGGGCTTATTACTGGGGTTGGGGAGATTTATTAACTGAGATGTGAAATGTTTGCTCATTTTTTATATTCTAAAAGTTAACAGAAAATATAGGTTTTCAGTGGGAAACTGTCTCGAAAAGATATGTATTAACATTTTGGCACGACTGCAGAATAACTCACGCACCTCTCTGAGGCACAACATTTCTGTGAACAGAAAACGTTTCTATGTACAGCTGCTTGTATCTTAATTTTGCCACTTACTTTTAAATTACATGAATCCTTAACATCATACCGTCCGTCCGTATAAACTCATAATCTGGTGGAGACAGTGCGTGAGTGATCCTGCAGTCGCTCCAATATTTTTAACATTTATTTTGTGGGGCTGTCCTCGTGGCAAGAAATTTATATCCCGGTATGTTTACCTTGATCACCTGACCAGTGACGGTGTTGACATTGCGAACCGGAATGAGACGCGGGGCATTCAGGTTTTCGATGTTATTTGACTGGATTCTATCGGTGGCCGTATAAAGATTAGGTTGATGTGAGGAACAAATGAAAGATTTATTAAATGTACGTTGCAAGGAAACTGTTCCTGAAGAAATATGCATACCTCGTAAGTAGCAGAAGCGGACCCAACGGGACTCCATGCAGAGGGTCCGTATTCATTTTCAACCGCCGCAATGTTTTTTTTACATCGTATCAGACAAATTTTTAGGCCTGAAACCCCAGACACCACTCCACCGCACCCCACCCAACCCCACGCCTGTTCCTGAAATTGGGACCTTGAATTAGGTTTTGTCATTAATCCTCCTGGGTTGAACTCTCCATTTCATAAAGCGAGAAACATGTGTTTTTCTCTTTTAATGACCACGCACGTGGGTCAAATCCCTCATTGAAAGCAAGCGTTATTCATATATGAACAATAGTCCTTAGTGTTAGAGGTTAAGTGACCACGATGCACGCATTCCGGTGATTGCCGAAGGCAGTTCGGCTGTGTTCGGTAAAAAAACGGGAAAAATCACACAAAATTATATGTATATTAAAAATTGTTTATTTTCATATCGCCTATGTCACTGCGGGGATAATAACCTTTAAAATGATGTATGGCACAATATTGTACACAGCGCGGTTTTAGAGAACATTGCGAACAAACGTGAACTGAATTCCTTTTATAAGTATTAGATATATATATATATATATATATATATATATATATATATATATATATATATTTATATATATATATATTTAAAATATATCTGTTATATAAATATATATATATATATATATATATATATATATTTAAATATAAAATTTAAAAAAAAACTAAAAAAAAACTGTCGTCATCTTGATATTTGTCAAAAATATACTGGAAGTGAATGGACAGGATTTAAAATAAAATATAACTGTAAATTATTTTTCCTGTATATGCAGTAAACTATAAATTTTACACTTTGAATCTGTAATCATCATATAATGTGGATTCATTACATGATATGAATATTTTCTTTTCAAATGTTATTATTTTACTTAAATGTACCATATAATATTTATTGAACTAAATAATGAATGTGATGTTCAGTGTATGAAAGAATAAAATATTATATATATATAAATATATATATATATATATAAATATATATGTATATATATGTGTATATATACTTAAATAAAATAAATATGAAATTGTCAGTCAACCCTCTGGGGTTGTAGTTGGTTGTATAATTACATTTATCACGTCCTTGATTATCAGATTTTAATAATATATGCAATTGAAGCTTCTGTTTGCAGTATTTATGTTCATATAATATACACAGTCCACACGCAGGGCCGCGCGCATTTTGTCATGTTTGTAAACAGTAGAAATATGCTTGCACGTTTGCGCGTTATAGTAACACTATATGGCTACATCTAGGAATAATTTCTTGTACTATTATCGCAGACCCCTTTCCGTCTCAGTTTCGTCTTGACAGGAAATGTTAATGAATATAAAAATAAGTTTTAATATCATGTATCGTTGGATGCGTTTATGATGATATATACCCATTGGTATGACCTATTGCCAAACTTGTTTTGAGCACAATTGATTCTGCTGTGGAACCTTCTGCCAGTGTTTTGCTTACAGGGGCAATGCTCTGTTGCACTACTGTCAGCACCAGCAATGGAATGTGGGGAAAATCTTTACTTGAGTGAAACCTCAATTTTTATGCCCTGACAAGTTTCACATAAATTTTACATTTTTGTTCCATAATTGAAACTAGGAATAATGAATAAAACCAATAATGGTGCTTGCTCAAAAATATCAATGGTTCTACGTTATTGTTTTCCTCCCAAACAGGTGATGGTGCTTCTAGCGACCTCTTCAGTCGAGGCGTGGAGAACCATGACCCGAGGTTGGATCAGCTTCCTACCAGTGTCAATCAAGTCCACAGGCACGGCCAGTTCTACAGGGCAAGTCGCGAGATCCATCGACAGAGAGACAAGCTCAGTCTCAAGGCAGAGGAGGAGGAGACCAAAATGTCCCACATTCTAAATAACATCAAAGCACACTATGACTATTGCCTCGGGATGACGCCCGACGCCCGAAAGACTGTCGATGATATCCTAAGTTCTGACCCTACAAATCTGAATGCCCTTGCACTTAAAGCTAAACTGCAGTGTGAGCTAGCTATGTTTGAAGAGAACCGAGAAACGAAATCCAGAATAAAACAAATCAGGGAGAATGATTTATATGCTGTCGGGCGTTCAGCCTTTACTTTGGTGTATGGTTTATTTGCAGATATTACAATAGACACTGATCCTTGCCAAACGATTACTCGTTTACTTCGTGTGATTGAATACTCTGAAAATGTATTCCATTGGTACAAAGCACAAGATCTTGACAGTTCCTCCGAAAAGCTGGCTTGGGTATACACCCAGTCGAAAGCATTCTTGAAGATTTATGAGTCCATGTTGATGTGTTCAAAACAGAATTGTAAGTGTCTGGAGGACCTCGCACTGAGTGAAACTGATATACTGCTGAAATGTATATCAAAATTCAAAATAGCTTTGTATATTTCCGGAGGTAATTCCTTTTACCAAACGCGTATCTTGTCTTATCTTGGTCACTCCTTATCTGAACTGAGAAGGAGAGTTAATGGAACACGCCCGGAAATTGAGGATCGAGTTTCAGAATTTGGACTCCACGAGTTTTACGAGAGACCTGAAACCTGCTTTGAGGAAGTCCAGAATGTTCTCAAGGAAAGACGGGAAGAGAACATGTATGTGGTATTTCGTCACATCGGCTACAATTATCTAAGATCTGGGGAACTAGATAAAGCCATTGCTTTGTTAGACCAGTCAATAAAGTTAGAAAGTCGGCCTCAACGAAACTGGTTCGCATATAATAAAAGAGCAAAAGCCTTGTACAATACCGCAAAACAGACGGAGGATCCATTGAAACGACGAGAACTATTTGACTCGGCTTCAGACGACTTTATGACGGCCGCAAATTTTGCCTTTGGGACCTTTAGATCTAAATGTCTGTATGGGGCTGGTAAATGCTGCTTCTCCAAAAGTAAACGGGAACCAAATGAGTCAAAGAAGCAGGAGTTGTTGAAAAAGGCATTAGAACTTTTCAATCTTTGTCCATGTGGGGGACTGCCAAAGATTTACCATCGTAAAGCTGAGTGTTTGCTGGCGATGCGTCAGGTTACAGGGTCCATACTGAACCTCAAAACGGCAATGGAGGTTGATCTGCAAAGTGGGTCTGATCTGGACAGCTTCTCATTGTTTCTTGAGCTTCAGTGCCAGCTCTTTAGTAAAGGTAACAAAAAGAGCATATCAGAAGAAACAATGTACTGGATAGACTACGGTCTGGGTAAATACCAGTCTTCCCACATCAGGGCAGCTCTTCAGCGTTTGTCCAATAAAAACACTTCTCTTCATCGAACCTTTGCACAAATGGCAAGTTACTGCATAAATAAAGAAGGCCAGGCGCTACTCAAAGATCTCCAAACGGCAGATGAAAATCATATACATCAGCTGGAAGAACTAGTTCGATTGGTCTCAGATCCTCGGTATAAAAGGGTACCAACCATCTCGTATACAGAATCTCATCGCTACCACTGCTGTGTAATTGTGCACGACAATACGGCGGATCGAGACTGGGTAGAAGATGTCCTCCTGGATCGCCTGGAGCAGGGATACGGATTCCGTGCTTGGTATCTTAGGCGTGACGGAAGCCCTGCTGGAACGGAAATTGAAGAAGAGGAACGAGCAGCTGATGACAGTGACTACATCCTCGTTGTGTTGACGCATGCGCTCTGCCGGTCCACTCGGATGAAGTACTGGCACGACCGTAGCCAGTCATGTGACAATGTCGTGGCTCTTATCAAAGACCCAAAGAGAAAGGAACACTATCCAGGGTTCAGCCGAACGCTGAATTTCTACAAAACGCCACATGAATCATGGTTTTCTTTAGCTAAACTTCTTGGTTATAACTTAGGATAATGCCAAAGGAGACCTATATCCCTGGCTTAGTAGAGCTGACGCGTAATCCTGTTTGGCCAGTTTAATCACAGACGAGACACAAGTTGATGTCAGGGTATAATTAGTTTAATTTATTAAGCCGGCCACACACAGGGAATTTGTTGAGCCACATGTCGCGGGACATGGTTGTTGCGCAAAAGGTTTGCAAAGATGTCAGATATTATTTTTGCGTTTCAGTTAATGGAATTCCAGGATTTAAGGTCACGGTGCCTTGGGCGCCCTTCGCAATAAAATTTGGCTTCAAGACCTATTACCATCTTGATTAGACAAAGCTTAAATCGAGTTGTATCGGTCACATGGTGCATATATTTGTGTAAGATCATCATTTTGTTTCAGGATAACTTTGAAGCCACAAGTTTCAGAAATACGCTTCAAAGACTTGTTTAAAGCAATATGTGACGTAACATAATGCACAACATATGAATTCCCGTATGTGTATAGCCAGCTTTATGGAATACATGGGATAGTGCAATGTCCACCAGAAGTCACTACCGCTACCCTAATATTAGCGTAGCGGTAGTGACCTCTGGTGGAGATTGGTCAGCACTGGTCACACTGTGTCACATTCATGACCTTACCCCATAACCCCCCCCCCCCCCCACCCACTCTTTTATCTTATATACATGAATATTGTCATATATATTATCATACCTGTATATTATCTATAAATTATTATACTATCAGGTCAGGGTTATTGTTTTTTTAGGGGTAGTTTAAATATGTATAATCATTTTTTATCAGATTTGTTTACATGTCAGATAAAGAAGATATACCCATCCATAATATTATAAACATGCTGTGAACAAAAAGCTTGACAAGAACATATGGAACCGACGTCTGTAAAGAACATACAGAATTGACAAACAGAATTTTTTTTTTCATTCATATCCATTTCATTGCAGAGGAATACATACAATTCTGTCCAAACACTTGCTACAATGTATATATAAAGCAGACCAAACGTGCCATCCAGTTGTTATGATACCAAATCAAAATATATCTGAAGTGTGATGTTTGTTAACTGTTAAAATTACACTGTAGTGTTGGATGTATAGTATTATTTATTGTAGCTGTATAGGTGTCGGTAAATAAACCGTTCACGGTAGCTCAGGTGACATACATGCATTCAATATGCAATTATGAGCTTTAATTCATTTCTTTGCGTGATAATTAACGCGGTTTAACGATGTCTTTTTTACACTGTACTTCACCATAATGCTGTGAAAAGCATAAATCATAATTTTAACGTTTGCTGATATACGTAATATTTACTATGCTTACTTAATGTGATTATGCATGTGAACTTTCGGACTTTGGACGATATTTAATTATCCCTTATGTCAGAACTGAATGTCAGAATTGTCAGGTAAGTATATAAATAGTTAGTCCAGTTTGAACTCTACCTCTATATGTGAACTTTGTCCAGTGCAGCTCACTGGTGACGTTGATTTATTAAGGGGGGGGGGGGGGTTCTCGGGCTCTTGTTAGAGCACCAACGAATATTGAATATCCTTTTCCCAAGATATAGTGTACGTATGATGTGCATGATGTTCGGTTGAGGCTACTCAGCATTATTTATTACCCACCTATAAATGCTGGTCGATCAAGCAGAAAAACAGGAATCGAACCAGTCTTTCAGTGATTATATCAGACATGTACCCCACCCCCTTACTGACGCCCCTGCAACTCCCCCCCCCCCCCCCCAACATGAGATGTAACCATACCATCGGGTTCCGTTACATGGTCTCTCTTGTCATGTACATGCATGTACAGGTTATCATGAATCTGGATGCAAATAGGCATGGCATATGCTTGTTAGGAAGCAAGCATTTTCCAAGTATATATGTACATGTGTTTTTTTTAGCATGATAGGCACTGGCAATGTTAATGCCATTTAAGGTCTTACAAAACTCACCAGTTACACGATTGTAGCATATGTTCCGGTAGATGTTTAAAACGTTGTACATTTTTTTTCAGAGCACAGCTTTGTACTTCCATTATATGCGATGTATATTTACTGTATTTACATCTTTCGCTTTTAACATCTTCTCAGTCATAATTTACTTGTTGTGAACAGTATCTCATTAAGTTTTATGGCTTCTGTATCTACATTTACCAATACTCCTTACTCAATGGTCTCATTAGTCATTACGTTCCTTCTACTATAATCCATTTCATCACCTGCTGTCTACCTGTTTTTTGTAGATAATTTTCAGAAAAGTCAATAAATTCTAGAAAACTACACATAGAAGTGAAACCTAACGTGGCAATTAAGAATTTTACAAGAAATCCCTAGTTTATGTTTCAGAACTGTTTAATCCCTTCACAATGATCGGGCAGATATATGAGGTGTCCCTCCATGAGTAGCCATCTTTGTTTTAGCTGGTTATATTTTTAGAATGTTTTTGCAGAAATATAAAGAGATTACTGCTCAATTAAGAACTGTTTTAGTTACAACACAGTTTTTCCTATTTAAGCCAAACTTTGTTGATATATAATGATGTGTTTATTTGTTGATATGATTTAATGTGTTCCCCGTTTTTCTTTTATTTGACGGCAAATATATCAAATACTTTAGTTCTTTTGACCCTTGTGTTATATTATATAGGTAAAGGGTTTTTTTTGTACTTGTCCTGTAAAGGTGCATTTCTTTCATATCCCCCAGAATACATGATCATTTCTGTAAGGTCATTCTAATTCTGTGGAGTGATCGTGCACAAACTAAAATTTAAGAGTGTTTTGGGATGTGTGTGAGTGTATACAATTATTTTATTGTAATATGAGGGATATATTCGTTATATATTGCATGGAAATTTGCCATGGTACCGAAGAATGAATATTAAATTTAATTTTTTCGACGTTCTGTATATGTCAATACATGGTGCCACCTGATGGCGACTTCTTAAACAAATACTCGTTTTAATTGACTCCAATATATCCTTAAATATGGACAAGGCTTGTTTCAATGTTTATAATTAGATATATTGCATGTGGTCTGGTAGTTTATAAATCCAGCCATTTTATGACAGTTCTGTTTCCTCTCTAATATCTGTAATTCCTTTTGCACGGTCCTATAATTAATTGTCTTTCAATTATATATGTACGATATGCTTTTAACATGATCTATTAGAGATTTGTATCTCATAAATACTTTGTTTTTTTTTCTGTATAAATGCGTCCTTACACTACTCAGATCCCCATTTTACCATTATGAAGTCCACCTGTTTGGAATATTGAAGTAGGTTGTTTCATGGATTACATGAAAGAACCACGTATTATGTGCTGTAAACGTACCTGTTCCTGTATATGTGCTGTAAAAGTACGTATTACTGTATATGAGCCGTAAATTTACATGTTACTGTACATGTGCTGTAAACGTACATATTACAGTATATGTGTTGTAAACGTATACATAACTGTATATTACTGTGTATATGTGCTGTAAACATGAATTTTTTTTTATGTATTGAAGGAACACGATTACATGTAAGATCATGTTTGCTCTGCACAAGTCATTGTACACAAAATATTAAAAATAGTATACTGTTCGCGATGCTGTCATTATTGTTGTCTGGTCCAATGAACAGAAAACTTGTTAACCTGACCAGCGACCACCAAGGGGGGTCTGACATCACTAGTCACATCATGGATCAACCCAAGGTATTCCTGAAAGTCGCCCTGCTCTGTATTTTTCAGTCTTGACGGAAGACTCCTTGATTCATTGAATATGTGTGTTGTACAGATGGCCATTCACCATATTTCATTCTGCTGACACAGGCACCGGGCACGGAATGTCAAAGTATCTAATTATAACATTTCATCTACTCTGCTTTAGGATTAATTGAAAGCAGCTAATTCGCAGTATATACTATGTTCTGTCGCCAATCGTGTGCTTCAAAGAAGTCAGAATTGTCAATACACGGCATCATTTGGAGTGGGTTTCAATAGTAAATACATGAAAAAAATAAATATAAATAAAAAATGGCTTGAATTCTGGAAAAACTGAATGTTTGAATTAAGTAAGCTTTCTCTTGTGGTTTGAAATTAAAATAATATCAAGTGGTGCCTCCACACAGTTTGAACATTCCCCTGTATCCTACAGAAATGTAGTAAGGTGTCCTGTGGCATGTCATAGAGTACTGGTGTTCATCATTTCTTTGGAGGGTATGCTGTCCGGCATGTCATAGAGTACTGGTGTACATCATTTCCTTGAAGGGTATGCTGTCTGGCATGTCATAGAGTACTGGTGTTCATCATTTCTTTGGAGGGTATGCTGTCTGGCATGTCATAGAGTACTGGTGTTCATCATTTCCTTGGAATGTATGCTGTCAGGAATGCCATAGAGTACTGGTGTTCATCATTTCTTTGGAGGGTATGCTGTCCGGCATGTCATAGAGTACTGGTGTTCATCATTTCCTTGGAGGGTATGCTGTCAGGAATGTCATAGAGTACTGGTGTATATCATTACCTTGTTGGTTATTCTGCTCGGCATGTCATAGAGTACTGGTGTTCATCATTTCCTTGAAGGGTATGCTGTCTGGCATGTCATAGAGTACTGGTGTACATCATTTCCTTGAAGGGTATGCTGTCTGGCATGTCATAGAGTACTGGTGTTCATCATTTCCTTGGAGGGTATGCTGTCTGGCATGTCATAGAGTACTGGTGTTCATCATTTCCTTGAAGGGTATGCTGTCCGGCATGTCATAGAGTACTGATGTACATCATTTCCTTGAAGGGTATGCTGTCTGGCATGTCATAGAGTACTGGTGTTCATCATTTCTTTGAAGGGTATGCTGTCTGGCATGTCATAGAGTACTGGTGTTCATCATTTCCTTGAAGGGTATGCTGTCTGGCATGTCATAGAGTACTGGTGTTCATCATTTCCTTGAAGGGTATGCTGTCTGGCATGTCATAGAGTACTGGTGTTCATCATTTCCTTGAAGGGTATGCTGTCTGGCATGTCATAGAGTACTGGTGTTCATCATTTCCTTGAAGGGTATGCTGTCTGGCATGTCATAGAGTACTGGTGTTCATCATTTCCTTGAAGGGTATGCTGTCTGGCATGTCAAAGAGTACTGGTGTTCATCATTTCCTTGAAGGGTATGCTGTCTGGCATGTCATAGAGTACTGGTGTTCATCATTTCCTTGAAGGGTATGCTGTCTGGCATGTCATAGAGTACTGGTGTTCATCATTTCCTTGAAGGGTATGCTGTCTGGCATGTCATAGAGTACTGGTGTTCATCATTTCTTTGGAGGGTATGCTGTCCGGCATGTCATAGAGTACTGGTGTTCATCATTTCCTTGGAGGGTATGCTGTCAGGAATGCCATAGAGTACTGGTGTACATCATTACCTTGTTGGTTATTCTGCCTGGCATGTCATAGAGTACTGGTGTTCATCATTTCCTTGGAGGGTATGCTGTCAGGAATGCCATAGAGTACTGGTGTACATCATTACCTTGTTGGTTATTCTGCTCGGCATGTCATAGAGTACTGGTGTTCATCATTTCCTTGAAGGGTATGCTGTCTGGCATGTCATAGAGTACTGGTGTTCATCATTTCCTTGAAGGGTATGCTGTCTGGCATGTCATAGAGTACTGGTGTTCATCATTTCCTTGAAGGGTATGCTGTCTGGCATGTCATAGAGTACTGGTGTTCATCATTTCCTTGAAGGGTATGCTGTCTGGCATGTCATAGAGTACTGGTGTTCATCATTTCCTCGGAGGGTATGCTGTCAGGAATGCCATAGAGTACTGGTGTTCATCATTTCCTTGAAGGGTATGCTGTCTGGCATCTCATAGAGTACTGGTGTTCATCATTTCCTTGAAGGGTATGCTGTCTGGCATGTCATAGAGTACTGTTGTTCATCATTTCCTTGAAGGGTATGCTGTCTGGCAAGTCATAGAGTACTGGTGTTCATCATTTCTTTGGAGGGTATGCTGTCCGGCATGTCATAGAGTACTGGTGTCCATCATTTCCTTGGAGTGTATGCTGTCAGGAATGTCATAGAGTACTGGTGTACATCATTACCTTGTTGGTTATTCTGCTCGGCATGTCATAGAGTACTGGTGTTCATCATTTCCTTGAAGGGTATGCTGTCTGGCATGTCATAGAGTACTGGTGTTCATCATTTCCTTGAAGGGTATGCTGTCTGGCATGTCATAGAGTACTGGTGTTCATCATTTCCTTGAAGGGTATGCTGTCTGGCATGTCATAGAGTACTGGTGTTCATCATTTCCTTGAAGGGTATGCTGTCTGGCATGTCATAGAGTACTGGTGTTCATCATTTCCTTGAAGGGTATGCTGTCTGGCATGTCATAGAGTACTGGTGTTCATCATTTCCTTGAAGGGTATGCTGTCTGGCATGTCATAGAGTACTGGTGTTCATCATTTCCTTGAAGGGTATGCTGTCTGGCATGTCATAGAGTACTGGTGTTCATCATTTCCTTGAAGGGTATGCTGTCTGGCATGTCATAGAGTACTGGTGTTCATCATTTCCTTGAAGGGTATGCTGTCTGGCATGTCATAGAGTACTGGTGTTCATCATTTCTTTGAAGGGTATGCTGTCTGGCATGTCATAGAGTACTGGTGTTCATCATTTCCTTGAAGGGTATGCTGTCTGGCATGTCATAGAGTACTGGTGTTCATCATTTCCTTGAAGGGTATGCTGTCTGGCATGTCATAGAGTACTGGTGTTCATCATTTCTTTGGAGGGTATGCTGTCCGGCATGTCATAGAGTACTGGTGTTCATCATTTCCTTGGAGGGTAAGTTGTCGTTGCTGTTACATATCGCCTAGTCTTTACCTCCCCTTTTCGTCTTTGATCTGCTTTATTGGTTCTCACAGTGGTACCCGGCACTATTAAAAGGCCACATTATATCGTATGTTAGCTTAGCTGATTATAAGTCATCTGAGCTTTAGTTATGGTCCATAGTCCATCGTCCGTCCTTTAGAGTGGCACGTTTTGAAACCGTTATATACCTACGAATCCAAAATTCGGCATACTGTTAGGTGTCCCCAAAAACTCCCATCAAACCAAAAACTTGGTCACTGCGATTTCGTTACTTCGAGAAATTAAGGAAAAACCTCAATTTTACATTAAAAACCTGTTACCACACAACAGGACTGCCTATTATCAAAACCACTTATCAGCTTTTCTTCATATTTACCATGAATATTTCTCTATATAGTTTAAATGTACATGCCAGAAATTATGTCAGTATTACGTAATTTTTAAAAGTTAGGGGCCCAAACACTTTGTAAAAAATCAGAAAAGGTATTTACTCATTTAACATGATAATTGTAAAAGCTAGAAACTTTTTTTCAGGGATAAAACAATCAAGATTCAATTGTATACCCAAAATTTGTAATTTTTTAAAAGTTATTAGCATAAATATAAAATCAGTAATGTTGCCCAACTTTGACCATGGCATGTTTTTCCCCTATAAGTATATTTGATTTAAGTTCACAGCAGGTACACATAAGCATTTATTCTGTTAAATTCTGAAATTTAAAAATAAAACCTAAAAAATTAGGCTATTTTTTCAAAGGATCTAATGTATTCATTTGCATCGTCAGGCTCCAGGCCACCCACTTCTGGTCAGAAAAACTCTGCCTGGTTAACCTTATTACTGATGCAATACTTGTCCACAACCTATGCTGTCACAGGTGTGCAGTTATTCTCATTATGTTAAATAAAAATGCAATTTAGAATTTCTAATCGTGTTATTTTCATTTATTAATTTTTGTGCAAATTTAAAAAATATATTTTATTAAAAAAAATAATACATCTGTGTGCATAATGTGATGTTACCTTACCAAATTAACTAAAAATGTTGATTCAATTTAGAATTGTGAATCACCTTAAAAATTCAGATTTGCATGTCATACTGTAAATATATAGTAAAATATATAAACTGGAAAAAAAAATTGATGTTGTATAAAAAATCTAATGCAAACATTTGTTCATTATTTTTCTGCCTCAGTAGAATCAGAAAGTAATTTGCTTTTTTTTTTCCAAATTTCTGCCTGAGTCACATGGTCAGATCACAAAATATTATTTGCAACAATTTCTTACTCATCAATACAAACCAATCATATCAACCAATCATGGCCTATATTACCTCTTCCTCTCATACTTTATCTCCATTTGATTTGATTTTAGATATTTACCTTCAAGGTCAACCTCAGCTGAGTACAGTGACCCATTGGTCCTTTGTTTATTAAAAGTATAGAATCACCGCAATAGGCCTATTCACATGTTCTGCCGCCAGTGGCGTGCCACAAATATGTGGGCATTTGTCAATACTTGATGACACCTAGCGGCTTGTTTCAAAACAAATTTATTTTGACCTCAAAGTCTCCACATTACCCAAATAGAAATATTTATCAAATATTTGTCAAAATAAATAAATAAGTTGAATTCTCTTTCCCTCTTCCCTGTCACACAATTTGAAAAACTATCTAAACAGTACATAAAACGACTAGTATATACGTGAACCCCTTCCGTTTCATTTAAAATCTACAATTGTCAGATTTGATTTCTTAGCTCAATTCTGCACATATTTATTGGGTCGGTTCCGTTTTAATAGCCACAACGTTCGCATATTCCGCATATAAGTGAAGAATAAAAATGTGGAACAAATATTTCACCTACGATTACGTGATTTCCTGTTCACACGAGAACGACAGGGATTATGTAACCGTAGTTTTCTGCAGTATTGCATTTCTGTGGTTTCGATCGTGTGCTTCATGTTGCACCGTGTGACCTTGCTCTGTCATGTGTGAAACCACACCTATTTATCTAATCTACCATAGGTTATTTATTCCTTTATTAAGCAGACCACTGTTAGAACCTATAGACTCTGCACCTGATCTGGTATGCCAGGTAACATTAAGGGAAACATATATATTCAGGTGTAAATTGTTATTGTTCAGTAAAAACATTAATGTCTAAACAAACACATGCACAACTGTTGCATGCTATAGTAATCTTACGATGGCCGCACAGTATAATCATAATTGACACACTAACAAGTAATAATAATTTTGAGAATAATAGTTTATCATGTTTGCTGTACAAAATATCCTAACGAAGTTTCAATGCTGAAAAACAAATTATATAAAAGGGAGTAAAAGTAGTTCGAATCGTCTGTCATTTCTTTGAAATTGGCTGGTATAGTATTGGTACGTCCCGACACATTCTATGGACCCAGAGGATGATATGGTATAATATTGGTACGTCTTAATTCATTATATGGACTTGGCGGAGGATGATGGTATAATATTGGTGCGTCTAAATACATTCTATAGACTAATCGGAAGATGATGGTATAGTATTGGTACGTCTTAATTCATTATATGGACTTGGCGGAGGATGATGGTATAATATTGGTGCGTCTAAATACATTCTATAGACTAATCGGAAGATGATGGTATAGTATTGGTACGTCTTAATTCATTATATGGACTTGGCGGAGGATGATGGTATAATATTGGTGCGTCTAAATACATTCTATAGACTAATCGGAAGATGATGGTATAGTATTGGTACGTCTTAATTCATTATATGGACTTGGCGGAGGATGATGGTATAATATTGGTGCGTCTAAATACATTCTATAGACTAATCGGAAGATGATGGTATAGTATTGGTACGTCTTAATTCATTATATGGACTTGGCGGAGGATGATGGTATAATATTGGTGCGTCTAAATACATTCTATAGACTAATCGGAAGATGATGGTATAGTATTGGTACGTCTTAATTCATTATATGGACTTGGCGGAGGATGATGGTATAATATTGGTGCGTCTAAATACATTCTATAGACTAATCGGAAGATGATGGTATAATATTGGTACGTCTTAATTCATTATATGGACTTGGCGGAGGATGATGGTATAATATTGGTGCATCTAAATACATTCTATAGACAAATCGGAAGATGATGGTATAATATTGGTACGTCTTAATTCATTATATGGACTTGGCGTAGGATGATGGTATAATATTGGTGCGTCTAAATACATTCTATAGACTAATCGGAAGATGATGGTATAGTATTGGTACGTCTTAATTCATTATATGGACTTGGCGGAGGATGATGGTATAATATTGGTGCGTCTAAATACATTCTATAGACTAATCGGAAGATGATGGTATAATATTGGTACGTCTTAATTCATTATATGGACTTGGCGGAGGATGATGGTATAATATTGGTGCGTCTAAATACATTCTATAGACTAATCGGAAGCTGATGGTATAACATTGGTGCGTCTAAATACATTCTATAGACTAACCGGAAGATGATGGTATAGTATTGGTACGTCCCAATACATTCTATGTACTAATCGGAAGATGATGGTACAGTATTGGTACGTCTCAATACATTCTACTGACATGGCGGATGATTAAGATACATAATATTGGTACATCCAAATACATTCTATGGACGTATCGGGAGCTGATGGTATAATATTGGTACGTCTCAATACATTCTAATGACTAATCGGAAGATGATGGTATAGTATTGGTACGACTCAAAACATTCTATTGACTAATCGGAGGATGATGGTTTAATATTGGTACGTCTAAATACATTCTATGTACTAATCGGAAGATGATGGTATAGTATTGGTACGTCCCAATACATTCTATGTACTAATCGTAAGATGATGGTACAGTATTGGTACGTCTCAATACATTCTACTGACATGGCGGATGATTAAGATACATAATATTGGTACATCCAAATACTCTATGGACGTATCGGAAGCTTATGGTATAATATTGGTACGGCTCAATAAATTCTATAGCTGTCAGACTCGATATATAATTGATTCAGATTAAATTGGGTTTTGGACTTATAAACCTTTTTATATTGCATTACATATAGTTACAAGTTACGTTTTAGTTTCTTGTTAATTAGATGCTTGTCTCGTTCCATCATTAAAATAATTCTTTTTAGAATTGATCCCCCTATTTATGAAAATGCTGACGAAGGTCAATGTGCACTTGAAAGTGGAACAATTATGCTTTATGTTGACAATACTAGCTCGGTGCTTTTAGATAGCTGAAAATCGGCTGGCACACTAGCATATTACACACAATTGCGACCAAGAAAGCTTTAAAAAGGGCTAGAAGTCATTCCGAGAACTATAGTTGGTGAAAATGTATATACAAATTCTTTTGTAAAGGATCTACACTTCAAACAATTAAGGAGTTCCTTGTAATTTTTTTTTATCAAGGCGAGTATGTTTCTTTAAAGGAAGACGTTTAAAAGTTTGAGTCTGTTGTAGGCATTTACGTAAACATATTTACTGAACGATAAATAGTGGTTAGTGGCCTTGTATGGAAATACAAGCTGAATTTTCAAGCATGAATGAACGGTGTATTTATTATAGAATGTATATCAGAATGTTTGCTTCTTCACGATAACGAAAGGGAGCGGCGGTTTACGGATACAAAATTCATCACTGGTGAATAAAAATGAAAACGTAAAACAACCCAAGTTGAAAGGACCGAACAAGAACACGTACGGATCATAGACCGCGCACCCTCATATGGCTTTATCGGGTTAATTTTAAATATTGAAGCGACCAGTTCCCACTCAGATTGTTAGATGGGTTCCTATCCATGTCCTTGCCCACGGGCACAACTTACGTTGGAAATTACATATGCACTTTAATACATGCTTAACAAGTTTGAACTGGAAAAGAAAAGTGATATGACAGAATTGAGTGCATTGACAACAGCTGGTCAGATTATAGACATTACCATAATTCAGCAAATGGAAGATCAGGTATCTGAAGATTAAAGGATGGACTATAATAGATGATGGATGCTAACTGGAACCGATCGTTGCAACACAGCAAAAGTTATCTTAACAAAAACAAAACAACAATGACACCAATCAGAATTACATATAAAATAAAGTTTATTGTCATCAGTCGTATTTTTAAGTTCACATAAAACTTCAATGGCAGTATGTGCTAGCATTTACAGTCTACTGCTAGCGAATCTCATTGGAACCGCGTGGTTTTCTTATTACTACATATTCAGAAAAAAAGGTCTGTCTCCGTAATTATCCTTGATGTACATTAAATATAATTACTAGGAAATGATGTGATTCGTAAAATAGAGAGCACTGGATTCCGCTTTAACTAAGTGATGAGTGTGTGAGACCAGGTAAACAAAGCCTCCATTTATGGTTTGACCGGAAGCATGTCAGACAAGCCTCATTCTGATTTGACCGGAAGCGCGTCATTCTAGCCTCCTTACTGCCCGATCGAAGGAGAAAACAAAGCTTACAAGCCTCCTTATAGTCCGACCGGGAGCAAGAAAACTACACTTTGTTCTGATGTTGACTTTTACCAATTAAACACGCGGTTCCAAAGAGACTCGCCAATATTCTCGCGGAGGTATCCAACAAATTTCCAGCAGCGCGCTTTTAACGTACAAAACAAGCAGACACGGGGCCGGGATGTTAGTCTATATACACACACTATTAACATAATCAAAGGCACATGAAGCTAACATCAATAAATCCAGACAACAACGGTTCACTGCAGTGCTTTATCATTATTCACATGAATCCCTTCTGCATAGCTGGGACTTTTTTCTCTTCACAGTCAATGTTTCTATAGCTATGGTACATGTGTACATATTTTACAACACAAGTCTTGAAATACCTATGTACAATATTTACATTTGACAAATTCCAAACTGAGGGTTGTGATTATGGGATCCTAACTACTTTGGACACCCAAGTGACTAGGCGTTGCATGCAAAAATCACGAAAGGTTATACAATCTTGGGCTATGTGTGGTCAAGTGTCACTAGCAAAACACGAAATTACGAAGAAATTGACCCTGATGTATAGCTTGATTCAGCTCATGCATAGCTATGATTTCCCGCCAGAACAGATATGTGGTCGCTGCAAGTAGTCCCAGGGTAAAACCATGGGCCAAATAAATGTGGTATTAAACCTGCATAATGGATAACATAGTCCCCTTGTGAACTGTATCATGACTTGTTTTACGAACGATGTCATTTTTACGATATAAATAGAACACAATAAAAGCAAGCTAAAAACCTTCATGTTTTAATATTTTAGGAAAACGTCCTCCAAAACCTGGATTTATATCACGGATTTGAATCATACCCGTATACCCCTTTTAAGTATCTGCCATATATCCATAGTCCCGAGCCCATGTGACAATGTACTGCAACATCACAGAGACACAGAAAAGACAGATTACATGTGATACCCGTGAAGGGGTTACACTAGTACAACCAAACATTTGGAAACAATCCATCATATATATATATATATATATATATATATATATATATATATATATATATATATATATCAATGTGTGTTTTTTAATTTAACTTTTTCAAGATATCATTTTACTTATTTTTTTTATCAAAATTAGGATGTTTTCATAATACTTTTTTTCTTTTGTTTCTGTCCGTTGTAAACTTTACTAATTAATCAATCCAACATTTTATTCACTTGGCCAGGTAGCGCAGAGGAACTAGTCAATCTATCTGTGGGCCCTAGAACATAAACTCTGCCCACAATCAGCGCTTTCACGTTGGATAACTCTCTAACAGCAAATATACTTCGCTGGCTGTACAAAAAGCATGATAAGAACAAGTGATTACATCAACACCATGGCTTAATCACGTGACCACAGCACAAACACAACATGTACATGCAGGGTGAGACAGGAAGGCAATGAATTCCTATTGCTGAAAGACACGCGCCCAGTGGCAGTCATTAATCCAAACCATACAAAACATACCCATCGCACCGACCATTCTACTGCATATAGTAACTCATGAAAACCAGCCAACACTGCCGTATAACACGAGTGAGGTAGCTGGACCTTTGCAGTATGCACTGATCACACCATCCTATTCAATAATCACACAGTACGCTTTATAACAACACCCTTCCGATTGTGCGCAGTTAACGCCACGATTATCATACCAATTTCTCTAAAAGCTGGAATGTCAAATGCCGCTCTCCAATACTTTTACCTTCTTAGGTTATATTCCATCAACTGTTCTTGCACATACTTGGATGCGAATTTGTACTATAAAAAATGTCTAAGTTATGAACAAAACAAGAGGTCTAATCACGGTGTCTACATAACGGATTCCGACGAAAAGGCAATCGGACAAGCGGCAGTCGGCATTTTAGCTTGAGAACAACTTGGATGACACCAATATGCCATGTCAGATAACAGTACATTTATATACTCACAGCCTAGCGTCAATACACAATTATCTATACCTGACAATCTCGCATCCGTAAACTGCCACCCAACAATCTATCGTAACAAGTGCCGCCTGGGATGCAGTCAAGAGTTCAACCGCACACTTCTCGCAATGCAACATTGCGCAACGAACCAAACCACCAGATTACGTTTACACTTATTACATAACAATCTGTCACTCACGATAAGCCTGGTCAATATCACCCGGCTATCAATGCTTTAAAGGTTTATAATATTACAGCTGTAACGCTGGTAAATTCTACATTAACGAGTTTATAATCCCCCACGGTCGTACCCTGTTAATCCCGCCTGGTTTTATTGCTATATACCTCCCGTTACCTTATGGAGTAAAATGTCGGTACGAGTCAGGTGGTCATCGGTGATTATTACAGCATCATGTCCTTGTAATATTTCACAGATAATCGCATAAAGATTTCAAACAGGTCTATATTTGCTAAAGTAATCCAGTAAAACGTGCTTGGGTAGGGCGTATTTGCCAAAATAAAATTCTTCAGGAAAACAAACATCCTGAATGCACTCAACTGAGCTCCCCACGCTCTGCTGACACAGCAGAAATATCAATCCAGTGGGAGTGAAAAGATCAAACTCACGAACAAAATCAACATATCACCTTCACAATATGAAAGGACTGACCGACTCTCGTCTGAAAATCAACCCTCTGTCCAAACACAGCGCAAGTGGCAACACGATTCCATCCAGACGCACGGAAAGTCCACACTGTTCAAAAAGAGTAAAAGTACCATTTCCAGACAAATATAAAAGATTGTCCGCATTGTGCTGACAAGAAAAAAGACGACGCCCATATTGTCCGAGCACAACTGGGTCCTCCTCTCCTTTGGAAGGAAAACAAAATGACCAATTCGGGGCAATTTTATCGAACAACTTGAACTGACGTTTTGTATCTGACCTGTATGAATAATTTTATAAAACACTGTGTGGAGTGTGAGAAGTATATGACAATTTATGGAACTCACAACCAGCTGCACAGTGGAAATAAAAGCCGACACACCAGTGTCATCCAGGATACGTGCGGGACGCCCAATTACTGTCCCTCTCCTCTTTATTACAGGTATTGCCACGTATCGAGGACATCAACTGCGCCGTGTGCAAACATGGAATGCAGCGGCAATGCATGCACCAGAAAAAATATGAACAATGATAATTGACAAGCTATTGCTTTTTGCGAGTCCATGATACGATAATATGCAGTTTATTGTGTCCCTGTCTAATATTGCCGTGCGTATCAGGATATATGGCAATTTCCAGAGATGAACCACATGAAATACTTGTTCTCAGGTACTCCCGCATAAACTAAAAATATTAATTTATCCGGTGTGCCTTAATACAAACATACATAAAACTACCGTAATATATCACACAGTTACAGGTCAGAACATTACAGCTCCAGGCCAGTGACAGGGATTAAAGGAAGGTATGGCAACAACAGGATCCGTCCACGCATGGTACGTACTGCATTAAGGTACAGGTATCCTTGACTGTGTATCACAAGGTCACCATGGTGATGATCTAACTGTTACTGAGGGCCTGTATAAACGCGACCATCCTGTATCACAGGCAACTGTATCAACATCAACAGACCGGCAGCTTAAATCTCTGACAAGTAAATCAACAGCACCCCATCTGCAGGGGGGTAAAAACTTACTGAAAGAGTGGGACAGGTGATCAAATAGACCAGGCGTTGCTAAAATACTGTAGCAACAGGTAGAATTTGGTTAGTAAGGTTCTGCAATTCCTAATGCGTAATGACACGTTTAAACCATTATTGAAAGTTCTTCTGCAGTATTGGTAGTTGTTACAATGTGTTACAGTCATCCTTCTATAAGAGACCGCTACTTTTTTTTCAAAACTGAAGACTCGCGCACAGCCATAACGACTTCCAGTGATGAACACTGCAGTTGACAATGAAATCAACTGAAGAAGGCCAAGCGAGAGGAGCGAACAAATATTTGATAAGATTGTCTATCTAAACTACATTATTGACCACTGCATCACGAGGACGACACTTGACAACTCGGAATTACCTTCAATACTCCAGCTGCGAACGTACCAACAGCTGCTCTCCAATGCAGCTGTTTCAACATGTGGGCTGTTGATATTGGAGTAATTATAATCGTGCTAATAATGATATAACAGGGCATGTGCCAACACTTGTAACCACCAAAATGACAGTCCTTATAACAACCTGACCATCTCATAAATTAACCCCCTTCTCATTTACACAGCCTTACAGAAGCTTACAAAGTTCATGAGAATGCTGGCTTCATTCATCTAAACGTGTACAGCAACGTGAAATATGACTGCACAAACAAGCGCTTTAATATTGCTTCATGACAGTTACATAAATTTTCCCCTTGTTGTTATCTTCTCTCCAGTCTTGTCTAAATGGTTACCAGCCCACCGAGGACGGAAAGAAAACACTGCCAAATTATACAAATTTGAGCACTTGTACCTCAAAGGTATAGACCTAGCGCAGTGACGTCATTACGTCACGTGGCCTGTATCATCGGGTGCGCAAGGTTTACAATAATGCCTTTGTGTCAATTTGCTATACTTTATATATTTGCAGGAATATGTTAACTATGGAAGCCTTATTATTTACATATATCAAATACATAACATTAACTGTAAAATTTAGCATGGAAGAGAAAATAGTGGGGCAGTTAAGACTCGCATGTTCATGCAGGAAATATCAAATGCCTTAACGTTCCAACATTATATCATGCCCATGCTGATGCTTGCAGAGAAAAAAGGCCTACAAAAACTCGGGTAAAAAAACTTAACACGAATGCCTAAAACCATGGCGTTGTGTAAGAACAGTCTCTAAAAGTGGATAAAGGTTAACTCTTAAGAAACCTGATGGATTACACATTTAAAAACCTTGACATCAAGCCTTTTTGTGCGTGGGTATAAAATCACTGATGACATCTGCTCAATCCAGTGGAAAAAGTGACAAAAATTACAAAGAGCGTCAGTTTGACATTTGCCTACTGCGAGAGGCTGTCGTTCTGTACTCCAGATAATGGCTCACGTAGGCGTTTCAAACAAGAGACACTTGGGCTCCGTATAAATTATTCCTTGTATGCTTACCGGTCTGCCAGCTTATAAAGTTCTCCAGAAAAAAATATATAATATAAATTTCACATAACTACAGTAGGATGTCAGAATATGGGAAAATGCCCAGTAATAAATTAAAAGGTGACTATTCAGAAATTAGATCACTGATGATGCAAGTGGCCAATCAGCATATTAGTACTTTGAATGTACCCAATCAGCGTACGTCAAACGATCTGATCTGGTGATTGTGCTGCATGTTATGTTTATTGCCAAAATTACTTGGAACGTTTCGGGATTTACCACCTGTGTTTTACAGCTAGATGAATCGTTAACAATGGATGGTTGTTGGCACACTGACAACCATTCTCTAATAGACTAACATCTCCACCTTTAAGTTAGGTCACTACTGTATACTTGAAATGTCAGCAGCATGTACAATTTCGTATGTTCACAAAAACTGCTATAAAAAGGGCCTGGAACCAATACAAAATTTCCATATTGCATTAAAGCATAAGAAAAGATTAATTCAAATTAATAACATTGCATAAAGGTCTTTCTGCAGGGGTAAAAAATAGAGAAATATAACTACCAGACTACACCACTTTTGAACATAAACTTGAAATCTTGACCTGTTGGCCTAAGTCGCCTTATAACCACTGTAACCGTTCAAATAAGTAACCTGACCAACGTAAACTTTCATCTGTTGGAAATGCTACTGCATTCATTAACAAACACAAAACATTTAAACTGAAGTTGGCATACAAATTACCTAACCCTTACCCTAACAGATTGAATCATCACTTTTTACTGGTAAACAAGCCAGGCTTGTAAATATCTCTACAAACCTTGACCGAAACTCTTTAGATCCATCAGCAATTATATATTTGCAACTGACATTCAGTTCAGCATAAAATCTACGAATATATCACGCAATGAATGTACACTGTAAACAGGAGTTCTGCTATTTTTAGAAGCCTGCAATAATTCTTTAAGAACTGATCTTTGAATCTGCATGTTTAATACATAGTATGTTGCTCACTTAGGCAGACTTCTCTTGTTCTTCTACTTATAACGTTACATTACAGACATGTTGTAATTACCCAGTATCTACCTATTCCGGCAGGCTTATCTTCTAGACAAGATGTCACATTTCATGCACGACCTAGTCAGTTGTTTAATACTGTACACAAGACTACAGTATAATAATGAATACTGGGGTGGGAATATAAAACATCAAAATCTGCTGTCTTAGGGCCCTGAGACAGTGCTAGAGTGTCCTGAAAGAGGAGAGTGGACCCAGGAATGTGCTGTGCCTTGTGTTTACTGCTGCGTGTCCAAACTCTGGAATTCACTGAAGCAAAAGGTGATTAACTGGCAATACTGCTTAGTGATCACACCACATGATAAAAAAGTTAACCTGCTCTAAAGCTGCTCCAGTTGACACATAATTGTCACGTTTTCTAGGCGCTAATTTCATGTCTCCCTCATGATGATCAACATATCTGCTAATTTTGGATTTCAGGTCAGGAAGGTTCGGTGCTCTTCTTCCCCTTTGCCAGCAGTATTTTTCGGTCTGCTGAATCGAGACACTCCTTCATCCTTAAAGCGTGCCTGTTCTTTGGTTCACAGCATAAATAAATGATTATTCCTACATGCTGAGTATGTTTACAACTCCTGTATTAATGTCTTATGTTTTGAGCATCTGTACCTGCCCTACATTATACCAAATTCATTGGGATAAATCTGACCTATAAACTGTATGGTCTTCTAAAATGATGACATCATCTGATTCACAGCAGAAATGTCCAGAAATATTTGAGCATAAAATAAATAACTTACAAAACAAATGACCATTTATGGTAACAAAATTCAATTAAGTTAACTATGATTTCTGAGAATCCATCACAGAGGATGATATTTGCCAAAATTGAGCTTTAAGAGAACGATTGGCAAAATTATAATTAATCCAGGGTAAAACTTAGTTTTACAGCATTCATGATTCAACTGAACAGGAGGTATGAGCGCCTCGTCGTTTATCACCATCGAATTATATCCTTTCACGTTCAAATCAGCACTACTTTACTACCACTCATCTGATAAGCTCTTTATGCATTTCTTATGGCAAGCGGAAAATCTGGCTTTGTACAGGTTTCTTTGGTACAGAAATATATGGTGATAAAAACTATATACACAAAAGTACAAAACGTGAATGTGAGCTTGGCGAACAAGTTGGTCAGTGACCTGGTAATAATAAAAGCATAATATAAACAGCAAATCATTGCACTCATATCAATAATAATTATAATAATTACTGTAATAATAATAATAATAATAATCATAATGATGTTGATATCCACATGCACTGGAGCAAACCCAGGACAGTTTCAGTGACCCTGGAATTATTTTGTTTCCTGTGGGTTTTTTTTTTCAGAACATGGCTGAGCATCTCTGTGTTTAAATTATTGTGGCTCCTGGGGGCTGTTCCATAATATTGTAGTAAGATTCAGGAGTCCTTTGGCTCTGTTCAATATTAAACGGAGGGTGATCCAATTGAGTCTGCGGGGGGTAAGGTGCCTGTGGGCTGATTCGGACCCACGGCATGTCAATGTTAGGCGGCTCTGCCTCCATTGGAGGTCCCTGATTTGTTGGTTTGGCCAGGTATTTCTGGGCCAAGTATTTGTCCGACCGCTGGTCAGACGGGAATTCGGAGCTTGTGCTAGTGTTTGTTTGAGCCTCAGGCCCCTTTCCTGCTCGTTTCTTAGATTGCATAGTCATTGTTTCGTAAAAGCGACCATCACTCCGGAAACTGCTGCGCGCTGGTGACTTGTAACGCATATGGATATACTCAAGGACATCGCTAACGGGTTGTGCTGTAAAATAAATAGAACAAGTGAGCATTAGGCCATTGGAATTATTGGACATAAAAATAAAGCATATTCCTGAAATTAAAATGTAGTTTAATGCATGTAATCACTGAAATGGTGTATTGGCTACTTTGCATGATCATTTTTACAGAAGAATATAAACAGTCTTTGCAATGGAACAATCAGTATAACTAAATGTGAGAGCTATGAAATAATAGATACTGCCCTTATGTTAAAGTGTGATACATTGTGTACCTGTTAAAACCTATTAAATGGCTAGTTACTGGATTTACCACAAAAGACTTGGCAGTTTACTATATTAAGATGGTTAGGCAGCCTTGATATTTAATTTCAATTTGCATCATTAATCAATTGGTGTTTTTTCTTTCAAGGCTATGCACCTGATTATATTACATTTTCATTTTCAACAGGTTTCCAGGGATAAAGTATGCACTCAATTATAATTGACATTAGTAAATTAATAATATACATTTAGTAACATCTATTATAAAACTAATTAACACAAGCAGACTGACTTAAAGATTCCTCATCAATCAAAATCTGAAGTATTAATTTTAAAGACTGATTTATAAATCTATTAATTCAAATTAACATGTTTATGCAGACAAGCTTGAAAGATTCGTAATTAACCATTAAGTGAAGCATTTATTTTATTATTTTTTGTATATTAATTAATTTCCTGATGTTTTAACTAAGTATTTAAGAATATACCTATACCAGTTATATTTATTATTAAACAGACTAATTAGGACTCATTAAATCTGCCTTGGAAGGGTGTATTATTATAAATCCACTGCCTTAAATCCTATGGATTTGTCAAAAACTTCTTTTAAGGGAAGCAAAAGTTCTCTAAAATCTTTAAATATACCTTAATTTTCCTTTTTTAAGGTAGCACTGTCCCAGATTACCTATGACCAAACTTCCTCAGATATACTTGTTGCATTGATGTCTGTATGATCAAGTTTTCATGATATAGATAATCCTCCTATAAAGATCTTATTACAAACTGCTGACAAAAATAGGGAAAGATTACGTCAGTTTGTCTGAATTTTGTTTTGTTGACACCAGAATGGTTTAATATGTATGAGCATACTTCTCTTCTGAAAACCTGATGGCTCTGAAGCATTTACACATTTGCAAATGAATATATATATTCCAAGCCATATATATATATATATATATATATATATATATATATATATATATATATATATATATATATATAGCCATTACATGTATAATGGGAACAGTACACACTTGAACAATAAGGTTGGCTGGGACAGGATAAGCCTATGAAGCAGGTTTTTGCAGCCACTGCAGTATGAACAAAATATACATGTTTACCAAAAGCCCAGGACACTGCCCCAGGCTGAAAGCCAACATTTATGGTGGGTAATAAAAAATATTCAGTCTGGAAGGAGCATATTTATAGGCTGTGTATGTTGAGTAATATGAATAAAAAGACTGGTAATGTACACTACCTCTAAGTTCATATCAAATTTTCCTGGGGTACTGACCAGTTTAATTTTTTAACTTTCGTTAACCAACTGTTATTGTATGAGCTGATGTGTCTGAGAGAGAGAGAGAGAGAGAGAGAGAGAGAGAGAGAGAGAGAGAGAGGGAGGAAAACAGTAATCAGACAGAAACAGATCTGGAGACAAGCTGAAATGAAACAAGAATAGGTGGCTTTGTGAATTTCATACAACATTAACACAATGATCAGCACTCTTACTTCCTGGCTATGTATGTAATTATTTTCAAGTTGATTTTTAAAAGTTCACATAAAATATATCATGTCTGTTTACAGAAACTTAAATTTCCAAGAAAAATTATAATCCCATTATGTTTAATTTAGGAAATTGAATATACAGTTAACATTTACATTATATTGCATAATTATTGCATAATATCATCTGTAGAACTGAATTAATATTATTTTTTCCCTTTATGGTTGCAACTTTTGGAATCTGGACCAGGAATCCACTAAAAAAAAAGCATGAGGTGGTAACATCCATGTGGGGAAACCAAGAAGGTAAGCTAGCGAAGGGGAATATTCTGAGGAAATGCATCCACTCTAGCTGGGAAATGATGGACTAGGAATCCAATGGAAACATCATACCCGGGGGGGGGGGGGGGGATGAAATATGAAAACCCAACACTGGACTCAAAATGACAAATATAGCTTGGAAACACTAGGTAGCCAATGAAATTCACCAATCCTTTAGACATATACCTTATGATTGATATGCCCCTGTTATATTTAAGTGAAATCACCACTCAAACGGGATGGGATCATTATTATTATTTAGTGTGATCTAGTGACATGAAAAACATTATTAAAGGACTTATTCAACACATGACCCTTCAGATCAAGGGTAGGTGACAGAAAAATCACATATTTACATTTGATCATCACAAAATTTTGAATATTTATAAAATAAGGCATTATAACAAAGCAAAATACAAACTTTAACATGTTACCACCCTCTGTATAAACTGAAACTGCCCGAGTGCCTCAGCTTCAAATATCAGCATAAAACACTGACACTGAATAGACCTCAACAAAGATAATTTATGAATATACTGACAATTTAATGAAATTCTGTACGTCTATGACAATTGAAAGTATGACCCCTCTATAATTATAAAATTAGATTATCTTATTAGTTGATTATCTATGTTATGCCCATCCTATACTTAGTTGTTTAGCTTTCCAAGACTGGTTCCCTGCACAACTCTGAAGAATTCTATCCAACAAGTGACAGGTAGCATGCAATGTTCTAATCAGAACTGAAGTTCAACTGTCCATTCAAACGAATCCTGCAATGTTTCACATCTTTGGATTAGGATGACAAGAATATGGACATTGCCTTAAAACTTGTATAAGCTTCAAACATTGACAAAAGAAATGCCATTTCTGTTGGTTGAATGCAGACCTGGCACAATAAATTTCCCATGTACAGTTGACAGATCTGTTACTGCCTCATCTGAAAGGCAAACTCTGATCCTTACTGCAATTTTGGTTTAGGCAATTACTGAGTCGGTTCAGTATCTTCAATATTGTACAGTTAATGTAATAGTACTGTCAAGTTAACTATATAAGGGAAAAGAAAATTGAGCTATGTTGTGGTAACTCCAGGAATAAGTTGAGGAGGTCATATGTACTCAAGTTTAGGAATAGTAGGGGAGCAACCTTGAGCCTAAGGGAGCCAGAGTTGAGCAGGGTACTGTCTAGTTTATCCTGTGTTATATAAAAGATATTAATACAATACTGATTGGGTTGAAAGGATGGCCTGGAGCGATACATACATATACACAGGTTGTAGCTGCATGTGAGAGCTCTTGGCAGGTGACTGATAAGCTGAGAATGTGTCAAATCCACCGATAAAATCAACTGAAATGGAGAAAAGACGCACAGTGCACCCATCACGTCACATCATTAATTCATTAATAAATGTCAATCAAAGCCAAGCAGGGATAAAAATAGCAAGCTCATGCAGGGGTTGTGGCATGCTATATTAATGCAATAAATCAAACGTTAACAATCAAAACAAGACAGGTCAAATCAAAGAGAGGTTAATATTTAAAATCAAGTAATCAAATGAGATCAAACATGCAGGTTAAAAGTATCACACAGAAACAAAAAGGTACTGAAGACACTGTATATGCGTCATCTGTGCTCTTCCAGTCCTTCTCATCAAGGTTTTAAACATCTGAGAACCCCAGCCTGCTTTAATGTTGAAGAATATCTGCTCTCACGATTCTCAGAAGACATCCCTCCCTTCTGATGACCGACCTTTGTTTTACCAAAAACTTCCAGATGCCACAATAAAGTAATTTGAGCATCTCCCTTTTCTTCAATATACTCTTTCCCAGCCAAGAACAAAGTGTTCAACACAAACTAACTATTCCTGCTTGTTAATTCGTGCTACACCTGCCCTTTCTGACACTTCTTTATAAAATCATGGTATTGAACCAACCAACACTGGACTGCATGATTTTAATATTATTTAAACAATGATCATTTCTCACTGTGCATATTTCACTGTTTTCTTTCATATGCTTTTCAGGTTGACTCCCCCCCCCCCCCCCCAATCATATATATATATATATGTTTCACTGTTTGCACATGGCCTTTGTACCACTTAAGCACATGGACTTTGAATATTCCTTCAACTAAAGCCTGCAGGTTAAACACATATGTACTACCCTGATTCTACCCAAATAAGAATTATTAAATATTTATACAGTAAAACTGTGTTGAAGTATCAGAACAAATACACACTGACAAGTTCCCTCTATTTCTAATTGGATATTCACTGAAAAGCTGTGAAAAACAGAAACTGTGTAAAATACTGTACTTGGATTACAGGAAGGCAACCCCACCCTTACCTTCAGTGAAAGCTCAGAGACCCTAATGGCAATGTTAATACACCATACTTCAACCTGAACCCCTACCAGGTGAAAGATGCTCAAAATACCCATCCAAATTACTAACCTTGATTTTCAAACTATAGAAATGTGAATTATCCATCTTAAAAATTCCTCACATATGATAACATTTCGTATAAACAACTTAATTTTTTCACTGATATGTTCCATTTATTTACATTAAACCATGCGCATAACTTTGTTTTTTCTGTTGTGCAACAACAAAACTGAAGCTTGGAATATCATTATGAGGATTATTATGTAATTATGGTTGGCTCATTAAAATAAGACAGATAACAAACAGACAAAAAACCATCTAATGAAAAATGTTAACTAGAGTCATCTATCATATGTACAGTATCCATGAATTATCCTAATTAATTGGGCTTCCTTTTAACATCATGGGACATAATGATATGGTTTTCCGTTTAAAACCACCCTGCATTTGTTCCTTTGGCCTGGACTATATCAGTTCAACAAGGATGCTGACACATCACATTAATTGTGATTACTTCAGATCCATTTTTTCAATTAATAATATATGGGTCAGAAAGTTATGAAAGACTAGGAAATGTGTACCTGTAACTTTGTACAGTGCATCAGACACAGTTGGGGACTTAAATGGTTAAGATATTCTATGCACAATGACAGGAAATGCGAGGTAGTGACTGAAATATTTGATATGCCTGCCATCTCATTATATTCCTGTCAACATTTGACAAATGTGCAGACATTGACTTGTACACTGTGTACCATCATGTACACTGGTTTCTTTTTTAACCCAGCTGGAAACCCAGTTTCATAGTGTGGTGTCAATGTGGTACCATAAGACAGGCCAAATGGGATGCTTTTGTATTCCGGTAAATATGTGTACTGGCTTTGGTATAAACAAGCAAATATGGTGTGACGTCATACTCACACAATACATCTTATTGCTCATACATCAACACACTAATTTTCCTTTCATAAATAATGATTCTTGGCAGGGGATTTACTGGTACAGTATGTTACATAGGTAGCTACAAAGCTGCATAACTTATGTCTGTATGTATAATCTCTGCATCACTGAAACCTGTTTGTAAACCTACTTTCAAAAGAATCCAGTTTACATTTAGTAAAAGATATGACTTCTTAAATTATTTTGAGCATTTAAAGCAACTTGGATTAGAGTTGGTGGTTCACAATATGGCTATGTTTTACAGGTTTAATGTCAAATCAGCTTGGAAACATATGTATAAGCACATGGAGACAAATTAACTTGATAACAGAAAGTCTGTTGTTCCAACCCCACAATGCAATCTATCTCTTATGATGCATTTATAGTGCCAAAAATAAATATGACATATGAGCGACTTAAAGCAATTACTTCCACAAAGAATAGTGAATCTATCTATGAACCATGGTCTGTACTTAAAACTTCCAGTACACCTACTGTTTTGCCCATTCCTTTACACTTCCTGGTATATGTGTCTGTGTTTCTACTGATTACACGAGTAGCGTTACCCTAAAGGCTTGACAGTAATCATCACTGTAATACCTGGGTATTCCTTGTGTAAACCGCAGGCAGTGTCTGTCTGTGCGCAACTGTGTAAATATGATATCAGTTTATATCAACAATACCTTTGGAATAAGTGACTTTCAGGGTCACATGTTGTCTGTCAGTTTCCTGATAATACAAAGAATAGAACTGTACGTGTGGTTTTGGAATTACCTGGGTAATTATCCAGATTAAATTGGACTGATAACATGTTGGCAGATATAATGCCATGTGAAGAGTGCATCAATATGGTGAATAGATAAAGAGTGCATTTAACAAATAAACATGGCTGCTCAGAGATAAGAACTGATGTTTAACACCCCAAGTTGACATTTATGCTGTAAGACACAGGCAAGCCCTTGATAGATGATATGCTGATACACAGGGTATTTTATAGTGTGAATCAAGTTGCATGGAAACTTTAGGCTAGGTTCAGTAAAATATGACACTGCCAGTCCCTCTTGTTTAAATGTAAATATTGTATGTGTTGCATAAAATTATAGAAGGGAATTTTAATTTTAGGATATGAGAGGCAATGCTGAGGTTTCAAAACACGAAAGCCTGGCATGTCAACGTGACTCACATTGATTGTGTTTAAAAATTTGGATTAATGAGGGTAAATTTTCATCTTTCCCTCTTATCAAATACTATATAAAAATTTTTATTGTGTGGTATTGGTATGTTGGGGTTATTTTAAGTCATGTTCTACATTCTGTTTTTGAGCTGACCTGGTATTCAGTCTGTAGAGTTTGATTGTTTGTCTCTCTCATCTGGCCAAATACTAGGAAGACATGCCTTCCATGTGTCTGCTAACTCAGTTACATTACCCAACAGACAAAATGCCTTGTATAGCACCATTTCCTTGTCCACTCTGGAAAGATGGGAGTTTTTTGTTTATGCTGTTAGTGTCAGCTGGTTTTCAGTAAACTTAAGGCTTGAGACAAAATGTTTTTCGTGTTGTACACATATTCCTTGACCAAACCATCAAAACCTGAGCCACCAGAGTGCACTGTTTAGGAAACAATTTTCATTTACACACATAATTAATTTTGCAAATCCTTTTCAAACCACTGACAGGGTTTGAAATAGACACAATTCGGACTAGACTGCAGGATATTTACCAGACCCCCAAAGGATTTTATTGTACCCTACATATTTTAAAGAAACCCCCTCTATAAAACCTCTCCTGACTTTTCTTATTGCTCAGAAAATAATTAATCATTCCTGCAAAAATGTGATCTGATTAATAATACAATGTAGAAATAACACCAAGGAAATGGGGGTCAGCACTAACTAAATTTTGCCTGATGTCCTAAACTTCAAGGTCTACTTAAATCCCTAAAATCTAATCACAAAATGTACTTGTTTTATCCTGAACAAATCTGTTTTCCTTTTAAATGAATATAGAGAATAGACAGACTGGCTAACAAGCTACCATTTGTAATGTGTTTTGCTATTTCTTGGTGATTGAATGAAAACGATTCTTATTATTGCAGTGGCTGCGAGTTAAAACAGTATTTGTTGCGTTTGGTTCATCTATGATTTGTATTGAGCAACGCTACTGATTAAACATTCAGGCACTACTAATTATAAATCTATATGGCTATATCAGATGTGAACTAAGCACAGAAGATGCAAGCTGTAATAAAAATATATATCTACAAGAACCTCTAGGTCTATCAGCATGAAAAACACCAGCACAGACACACTGTCATTTCAAGTATAGCTAGGTATGCACAAAATTAGTCAAAATTCAAACTGAAGCTTTTGGGCATTCTCTGCATAAACCACAGACAAAATATAACCATAACGAAATGCACCTCATGCATAAAGCCGTTTGTCAGGAAACTGCCGCAGTTATAAATGTCAATCCTTTAATTTCTAGCCAAGCTAAAATTACAGAGGGTTTCAAACTGTACATTGTTTAGCTTTTGATAAAATTTACCGGCAATATGTTGTGTCTTAGGTGAACTGAATAGAATAATTTATTTGCTGGTGCTACATTATGTTTGATGTGTTTCATGAAAGAAAGTCAGCATTTTCCTGAATAAAGCTCAGTCAGCAATAAAATAAATTATAAAATGAAAATAAAATGATCGGCAACCTTAAGAAAATCCCATACAAAATAGACTGAACTCAAATTACATGCACTTCAAAGCATTTAAATTATATCAAGTGAATTAATCTTATGACCTGGTCATGCATGTGTTTAGATGAGTATTCTCAACTGTTCAAATAAAATATCAACACTTTGTTTATTACTAAAAGAATAAGTGAAGTTAAATATATCAATCAGCATGCTTTTATATGAAATCCACTAAAAATTTACTACAGTAAAACTCTGTATCTAAGAATGTTACTAACTAAGGATAAGACTAAGTATATCAGTAGCATATATTAAGCTTAGACTGCAACCTGGATGGCCAATTTTCTCTTACTTTTTTTTTAATGAAAGTCAAAACCCTGCTCTAATATTAAGTTTGAACACAAATCTCAATTTTAATATTTTTATGTCTCAAACAAGTTCAAATTCAACTTTTATTATAATCTTTTTACAAACATCCATCCAGGGTAACAAAATGGAGATGTACTTGGGTTTACTTACTTTACACACAGTTTAAGCAGCCTCTAATCTGTGATACTTTCAGTTAAAACCACATTCCCTGATACAAACTGTTCACAGACTGCTACAGGAAACAGCTTCTTTTCCATAATACAGAGATCAGAACTAAACACCACCTTTCCACTAATGAAACATCAGCTGCATGGTATTTTGTATGATGTTCATCCTTCTTACCAGAGTAGTTTTCTTAAATTCATACTGCAAGTTACCGGTACACTGAATGTCATGTTGAACTGAAGGAACTCGAACTGGGATTGTGGGATGATTCTGGACTGTGGTCGAAGAAGAATAGTGTGCAGAAACTTTAGAGGTTAGGAAAATTTATCAACTCATATTGATTTCTAAATACAAATTAAACCCAACAATGTTTACTTTAAAGTTACAGCATTTATCATACAATGATATCAATGCAGCTGATATTTAACCTGAAGAATTATAGTTGTATCAGTGACATACCGGTGCACTGGGGTGACTATCTGCTATCCCTACAGTAGATTCTTTTCTCTGTTCGTACTAATCCTCCAGCCACTTGAGAGTGCCACAACCCATGAACAAACCTGTGTTAAACTTCTGCCAGCAGTAAATGAGCCATAAATATGATTTTACTACACGTATAATAATTAGCTTATAATTTCTTATCCTGTCTGTGCAAATATTTCCTTAAAATTACATTTAATCCCTTTCCCTCACCGAATATCATTCTGACAGCCAGGTTTTGAATCAGTATTTCGGGCTTAATGTGGTAAGATCTAAAGTTACCTATTTCTGAATGATGAAATGACTAACCGAAATTAGAGCAGGCAGACTGGCTCCTGATTATAGTACGTTTGCTTATTCCCAATTTTCCTACTCAATGATTCTGCACCCCTTACATGATCTTCCCAAATATATGTACAGTTGCTATAACAGTAATCTGGGTTTATATTTTTCCTGAACTACACATTTACCCCAAAGACAACAGATATCCCAAATCTACCACTTCAGGATTCAAGTCTGGAATTCATCTTAAAAGTTAGTAGATCATGAACAAAAAAAAATTTTTTTGGGGTTCTTTTTTCCATTGTTCAAAATAATAAATATCTCTCCATTTGCGGTTTATCCACATTGCTATTGTTTGTTAAACAAGAGGACTTAAGGCACTGGCAGAACTATGAAGACGTCTACGTAGATCTACCTCAGAGCACGTCTAATCCTCTGAGTAAGACCCAGGGCACTAGTGAACAGACCTGAGATCACAAGTACTGACAACAAGAGGAGTCTAACACAGTGACGGACAGAGAGGAAGACGAGGCGACGCAGCGCCAGCGAGATACGTACACGAGTCGTCTTCTTCTGTGAAGACAAATATCACAATACATCCCAGGCAGAAACCCGCCAGCTGCAAAAGAAAAGAAAACCTAGCAGTGTGGGCAGATAACAGCAACCTGGTGTTGATAAACATTGAGAGACAGGGCTCTCATCTACAGACACACACCTTTAAAACTCACATCTGTTTTTTTATGAACATCTGTTTATATTATAAACACCAAGCAGTTTACTGTACAAAAGGCTTAACAAAACCACCAAAAAGGCACATAATATGCCCCCTGCTACAAGATTTCAAGTGTAGTACTGGAGTCTGATGACCCCTATCTCATTTGATATGTGCAGATTTGATGAGTATTAACTCATGATAAATAATTATATGATAAACACTCATACTAAGTTTCACAAAATCCATTACATTTGTGTTGATAGATTTACAAACAGACAGATATGAACCATCTTTTAGGCAAATGAAAGTAAAGAATCCATGGATTCTCTTCCTTAAATGATGATAAACACATACTGTCTTTATGTTCACCTATTGGTATAGATTAACTATATGGTTGAACTTCCAGCCCTGTCCATATTTATTTGCTGGATGATGAAAACATAATGGGAGATGTGCTGGGCTCAGCTGTTGATATGATAATTGATATGTTGATATGGTATACTTCAGTGCTGTAATACATAGTAAAGCACAGGCTGTCATACTCATCTGACAGACACAAACAGAATTAGGTGCACACAGTGTTATGCTCATCTCTTGATGTACATTGTGGAAAAAAGGGCAACATTTTATTCCTGAACCACAACAAATAGAGTATGCAAGGCTTACTATTTTGTTGACAAAGGACTGGTTAAGGGTATGAACTTCCTGTTGATACTGTCTAACATTAAGCTACACTAGAGGGGCATTCTGAGTGATGTTAGAACACTTACCGCTAGTATACACTGAACACCTGCCTGGATTGACTCTACATAGTAATACTGGAGAATACAGCCTTGCACCAAGTTCTCTGGAGGGATGGCGCGACTAGAAGACGGAGGACTTGATGTCGTCCATGTTGAGTTGGTCACCTGACATCCTATGCCATTATCTAACCACCAACTCTTGTTACCTGTGCCTAAATTCAATATGGGCAAATTCTGAAAAATAATTGAAAAATATATTCAATACAAGGGAGAATAGAGATGATAGTTGGTCCAATGGGATGCTGTTTCATAGGACATCTGCTTAAGTTACACTATTAGAAATGTCAGCCATTAAGGATGTCATAATATCCCAAACCTTTGCTTTGCTCTATATAAACAGACCCCTTTCCTTTGAAGCAGGTCTACTGATATTACACAGGTGGCGCTATGATTATTGTAAAATGGATTAAGCTACTGAAGGTACCCCATTTTAAATGTAGGCTTTCATCTCTGACTCTTTATCTATGCACACAGTTAGTTTGAAATAAATCTGTCTACTAAATTTTTAGGGTCAATGGTGCCTAAACCATAGCCTGCCTGACCTCCACTCTAAGGACAATACTAGAACAGATAACAGGAATAGATCTGACCTTTCAAACACAGGCTTTTTACATTAATAAGTCATAACAATTACATTTAATTTCTGTGCCTGACACTGTGTTTTGTATATTTAATTATATCATGCAAGCAGATAACAGTCTGCCTAAAGACACTGGTTATTCATCTTCAGACATACCTTTTCAATTTTTGTTCTATTTCTTAAAATAATCCATGGAAGCAAGCTATTTATAATCCAATGTACATTTTTTATTTTAAGGAATTCATTAATGTATTCAGTAAAATTTTGTATCTTCAGAATATGACAAAAGACAATATGTCTCAGTCTGATTAAAGTAATAATTCATAAGGAATCTCTTATTGTATTCATTGAAATATTTTACTTTCATGATATAACACAAGAAAACAGTTCTCAGTCTTATAAATGACCTTTATTATCTTCAGACTAGAGTTAATCATCTTCAGACAAGTCTTTTTGAGTTTTATACTATTTAACATAATGACCTAATAAGTGAGCCATCTTTTACAAAATTTATTCATCTCAGGTTTTCATTATGGTATGGTAATTTACTACAGAACACACACTTGGCAGATCAAAAGGACAACACTTCTGCTCAGAAAGACATTTAAATGCAAATTAACATAATCTTAATTTCAGAATGATCCTTGAATAAACTGGCAGCATCTCACTTTGGATCCAGGAAATGCAAAAATTACAAGAATCTGCAACATTTAATTTTAAATTGTTATTTACAGGAAATTCCCTTGTATGCATTTTATTTTCAGAGTGGTTGCTACATGAGGTTTTATCATTTTAGTGTAAAGTTAGGTGGAATTAGGTACAATACTCACTCGATTGAGAACGCCAACCTCCAAGTAAAAGCATATAACAAATATGTTCCAGCCAAGCCATATCAAGCACCAGGCCACATACTGCAACAAGAAACACTGCATGTCAAGGCTGATGCTGTGACCACATTACATCCATAATCAACTTTATTATATTAAACTTGACTCACAACAGATCAGGGCTTGACATACACTTCTACTTGCCTTGTCAGGCCAGTGACTCTTAGCTTTTACTAGCCCAACGCAATCTTAACTTGCAAAACATACAAAGTGTGTTCCACATAATGATTTTTGGTTATTGCATGTCAGACAATAAATATGGACTTAAAGATTGTTACTTACTTCTTTTAAGTATTTGACATACAATGGACTAGTAATTTAAGACAATGAAGAAATAATATGAAATGATTTACACTGCAAATAAAGTTCTCTGTTTAACCCACTTGCCCAGTCACACCAGGAGGTGACAACTTTTAGTTACCCAACCTCCAAGCAGTTAACTGTTGAGCCTTTTATACCACTTTAAGTAACAGTTAAATAACAGGTTCTGTAACATACTACTTATTTAGTACATAAACCTATATGGCATAGCAGTAAATATAGGGTACATCCAGGAACCTTGGCAGAAGGGAGAAATGATGATATTTAAAACTCTGTAAACTGTTAAGACATTAAACTGTCATTACCTGGTAATAAATAGGTAAATGCCCAGCACTCCCTGTGAGCATTGCCACCAATTACGTTGCATTATTATTAATTTTACTATTATGACCCAGGGAGTATTTTACTCTTTAAAGTGTCCCTGATCATTATTTGTCCAAAACTCAAACTAATGTTATCAATATTGTGCAGTTAAATCTCACTTTAAATGTGAATGTACTGACACAGGGATATCTGACAAAAAATGTAACATGTATTTGGCACTGACAAAGGGACATCGGACAATAAATGTAACATGTATTGGGCTCTCATGTATCATTGCAGCCTGCATAATCAAGTGAGAATAACTGGTGTCATCACTAACAATCTTATTTGATTTACAATCATTACACAATACTTTTAAATAGAAACTCAAAGCAGTTCCTGCATAAAATTATGAGGATATGGTTCATCCTCAGTTTGGAGGAAAATTGCTGGCTTCAGCTGACCACATCTGATCCTTTATATCATTCAGCCATCAACGCTCCAAATATGGCTCAGTAAAATGGATGTCCTGTTAGGGTACTGACACAGCTTTTGTAATCTTTTCATGTTTATTTTCTTATCCTGGAATAACCCTCCCTTTTTCCAGCTGACCTCAGCCTGCAGTCTGAGGGGCACTGGCTGGGAATAACTCCCACACTGCATTGCTAGATACCACCGACATGAATACCTTGGTTTATGGGATGCACACTTTAAATGTCACCATATTGGCTGGATAAAAGAATACACCCTCACAGTGCTTTTAAGTATCATTTGATGGCAGGGGCACTGGCAGATGGACCCACAACTTTGCTAATAAATATGAACTTTTTCTTTCTTTTGATCAAGGTTAGGTCCATGGCCTTAAGGTGAGACTTTTTATTAAATGAGGATAAAGGTATCTTGGCCTGTAGGTGAGACTGTTTATTAAATGAGGATAAAGGTACCTTAGCCTGTAGGTGAGACTGTTTATTAAATGAGGATAGAGGTACCTTGGCCTGTAGGTGAGACTGTTTATTAAATAAGGATAAAGGTACCTTGGCCTGTAGGTGACTGTTTATTAAATGAGGATAAAGGTATCTTGGCCTGTAGGTGAGACTGTTTATTAAATGAGGATAAAGGTACCTTGGCCTGTAGGTGAGACTGTTTATTAAATGGGGATAAAGGTATCTTGGCCTGTAGGTGAGACTGTTTATTAAATGAGGATAAAGGTACCTTGGCCTGTAGGTGAGACTGTTTATTAAATGAGGATAGAGGTACCTTGGCCTGTAGGTGAGACTGTTTATTAAATGAGGATAAAGGTACCTTGGCCTGTAGGTGACTGTTTATTAAATGAGGATGAAGGTATCTTGGCCTGCAGATGATAATGTTTTATTAAATGAGGATAGAGGTACCTTGGCCTATAGGTGACTGTTTATTAAATGAGGATAAAGGTACCTTGGCCTGTAGGTGACTGTTTATTAAATGAGGATAAAGGTACCTTGGCCTGTAGGTGACTGTTTATTAAATGAGGATAAAGGTACCTTGGCCTGTAGGTGAGACTGTTTATTAAATGAGGATAGAGGTACCTTGGCCTGTAGGTGACTGTTTATTAAATGAGGATAAAGGTACCTTGGCCTGTAGGTGAGACTGTTTATTAAATAAGGATAGAGGTACCTTGGCCTGTAGGTGACTGTTTATTAAATGAGGATAAAGGTACCTTGGCCTGTAGGTGAGACTGTTTATTAAATGAGGATAAAGGAATCTTGGCCTGTAGGTGAGACTGTTTATTAAATGAGGATAAAGGTACCTTGGCCGGTACGTCAGACTATTTATTAAATGAGGATAAAGGTACCTTGGCCTGTAGGTGAGACTGTTTATTAAATGAGGATAAAGGTACCTTGGCCTGTAGGTGACTGTTTATTAAATGAGGATAAAGGTACCTTGGCCTGTAGGTGACTGTTTATTAAATGAGGATAAAGGTACCTTGGCCTGTAGGTGACTGTTTATTAAATGAGGATAAAGGTACCTTGGCCTGTAGGTGAGACTGTTTATTAAATGAGGATAGAGGTACCTTGGCCTGTAGGTGAGACTGTTTATTAAATGAGGACAAAGAAATCTTGGCCTGTAGGTGACTGTTTATTAAATGAGGATAAAGGAATCTTGGCCTGTAGGTGAGACTGTTTATTAAATGAGGATAAAGGTACCTTGGCCTGTAGGTGACTGTTTATTAAATGAGGATAAAGGAATCTTGGCCTGTAGGTGAGACTGTTTATTAAATGAGGATAAAGGTACCTTGGCCTGTAGGTGAGACTGTTTATTAAATGAGGATAAAGGTATCTTGGCCTGTAGGTGAGACTGTTTATTAAATGAGGATAAAGGTATCTTGACCTGTAGGTGACTGTTTATTAAATGAGGATAGAGGTACCTTGGCCTGTAGGTGAGACTTTTTATTAAATGAGGATAAATGTACCTTGGCCTGTAGGTGACTGTTTATTAAATGAGGATAAAGGTATCTTGGCCTGTAGGTGAGACTGATTATTAAATGAGGATAAAAGTACCTTGGCCTGTAGGTGAGACTGTTTATTAAATGAGGATAAAGGTATCTTGGCCTGTAGGTGAGACTGTTTATTAAATGAGGATAAAGGTACCTTGGCCTGTAGGTGACTGTTTATTGAATGAGGATAAAGGAATCTTGGCCTGTAGGTGAGACTGTTTATTAAATGAGGATAAAGGTATCTTGGCCTGTAGGTGAGACTGTTTATTAAATGAGGATAAAGGTATCTTGGCCTGTATGTGAGACTGTTTATTAAATGAGGATAAAGGTACCTTGGCCTGTAGGTGAGACTGTTTATTAAATGAGGATAAAGGTATCTTGGCCTGTAGGTGACTGTTTATTAAATGAGGATAGAGGTACCTTGGCCTGTAGGTGAGACTGTTTATTAAATGAGGATAAAGGTATCCTGGCCTGTAGGTGAGACTGTTTATTAAATGAGGATAGAGGTACCTTGGCCTGTAGGTGAGACTGTTTATTAAATGAGGATAGAGGTACCTTGGCCTGTAGGTGAGACTGTTTATTAAATGAGGATAAAGGTATCTTGGCCTGTAGGTGAGACTGTTTATTAAATGAGGATAGAGGTACCTTGGCCTGTAGGTGAGACTGTTTATTAAATGAGGATAGTGGTACCTTGGCCTGTAGGTGAGACTGTTTCTTAAATGAGGATAAAGGTATCTTGGCCTGTAGGTGAGACTGTTTATTAAATGAGGATAGAGGTACCTTGGCCTGTAGGTGAGACTTTTTATTAAATGAGGATAAAGGTATCTTGGCCTGTAGGTGAGACTGTTTAGAGGATAGAGGTACCTTGGCCTGTAGGTGACTGTTTATTAAATGAGGATAAAGGTACCTTGGCCTGTAGGTGACTGTTTATTAAATGAGGATAAAGGTACCTTGGCCTGTAGGTGAGACTGTTTATTAAATGAGGATAGAGGTACCTTGGCCTGTAGGTGAGACTGTTTATTAAATGAGGATAAAGGAATCTTGGCCTGTAGGTGACTGTTTATTAAATGAGGATAAAGGAATCTTGGCCTGTAGGTGAGACTGTTTATTAAATGAGGATAAAGGTACCTTGGCCTGTAGGTGACTGTTTATTAAATGAGGATAAAGGAATCTTGGCCTGTAGGTGAGACTGTTTATTAAATGAGGATAAAGGTACCTTGGCCTGTAGGTGAGACTGTTTATTAAATGAGGATAAAGGTATCTTGGCCTGTAGGTGAGACTGTTTATTAAATGAGGATAAAGGTATCTTGACCTGTAGGTGACTGTTTATTAAATGAGGATAGAGGTACCTTGGCCTGTAGGTGAGACTGTTTATTAAATGAGGATAAATGTACCTTGGCCTGTAGGTGACTGTTTATTAAATGAGGATAAAGGTATCTTGGCCTGTAGGTGAGACTGATTATTAAATGAGGATAAAAGTACCTTGGCCTGTAGGTGAGACTGTTTATTAAATGAGGATAAAGGTATCTTGGCCTGTAGGTGAGACTGTTTATTAAATGAGGATAAAGGTACCTTGGCCTGTAGGTGACTGTTTATTGAATGAGGATAAAGGAATCTTGGCCTGTAGGTGAGACTGTTTATTAAATGAGGATAAAGGTATCTTGGCCTGTAGGTGAGACTGTTTATTAAATGAGGATAAAGGTATCTTGGCCTGTATGTGAGACTGTTTATTAAATGAGGATAAAGGTACCTTGGCCTGTAGGTGAGACTGTTTATTAAATGAGGATAAAGGTATCTTGGCCTGTAGGTGACTGTTTATTAAATGAGGATAGAGGTACCTTGGCCTGTAGGTGAGACTGTTTATTAAATGAGGATAAAGGTATCTTGGCCTGTAGGTGAGACTGTTTATTAAATGAGGATAGAGGTACCTTGGCCTGTAGGTGAGACTGTTTATTAAATGAGGATAGAGGTACCTTGGCCTGTAGGTGAGACTGTTTATTAAATGAGGATAAAGGTATCTTGGCCTGTAGGTGAGACTGTTTATTAAATGAGGATAGAGGTACCTTGGCCTGTAGGTGAGACTGTTTATTAAATGAGGATAGTGGTACCTTGGCCTGTAGGTGAGACTGTTTATTAAATGAGGATAAAGGTATCTTGGCCTGTAGGTGAGACTGTTTATTAAATGAGGATAGAGGTACCTTGGCCTGTAGGTGAGACTTTTTATTAAATGAGGATAAAGGTATCTTGGCCTGTAGGTGAGACTGTTTAGAGGATAGAGGTACCTTGGCCTGTAGGTGAGACTGTTTATTAAATGAGGATAAAGGTACCTTGGCCTGTAGGTGACTGTTTATTAAATGAGGATAAAGGTACCTTGGCCTGTAGGTGACTGTTTATTAAATGAGGATAAAGGTACCTTGGCCTGTAGGTCTTGGCCTGTAGGTGAGACTGTTTATTAAATGAGGATAAAGGTACCTTGGCCTGTAGGTGAGACTGTTTATTAAATGAGGATAAAGGTATCTTGGCCTGTAGGTGAGACTGTTTATTAAATGAGGATAAAGGTATCTTGGCCTGTAGGTGAGACTGTTTATTAAATGAGGATAAAGGTACCTTGGCCTGTAGGTGAGACTGTTTATTAAATGAGGATAAAGGTATCTTGGCCTGTAGGTGACTGTTTATTAAATGAGGATAAAGGAATCTTGGCCTGTAGGTGAGACTGTTTATTAAATGAGGATAAAGGTACCTTGGCCTGTAGGTGACTGTTTATTAAATGAGGATAAAGGAATCTTGGCCTGTAGGTGAGACTGTTTATTAAATGAGGATAAAGGTACCTTGGCCTGTAGGTGAGACTGTTTATTAAATGAGGATAAAGGTATCTTGGCCTGTATGTGAGACTGTTTATTAAATGAGGATAAAGGTACCTTGGCCTGTAGGTGAGACTGTTTATTAAATGAGGATAAAGGTATCTTGGCCTGTAGGTGACTGTTTATTAAATGAGGATAGAGGTACCTTGGCCTGTAGGTGAGACTGTTTATTAAATGAGGATAAAGGTATCTTGGCCTGTAGGTGAGACTGTTTATTAAATGAGGATAGAGGTACCTTGGCCTGTAGGTGAGACTGTTTATTAAATGAGGATAGAGGTACCTTGGCCTGTAGGTGAGACTGTTTATTAAATGAGGATAAAGGTATCTTGGCCTGTAGGTGAGACTGTTTATTAAATGAGGATAGAGGTACCTTGGCCTGTAGGTGAGACTGTTTATTAAATGAGGATAGAGGTACCTTGGCCTGTAGGTGAGACTGTTTATTAAATGAGGATAAAGGTATCTTGGCCTGTAGGTGAGACTGTTTATTAAATGAGGATAGAGGTACCTTGGCCTGTAGGTGAGACTTTTTATTAAATGAGGATAAAGGTATCTTGGCCTGTAGGTGAGACTGTTTAGAGGATAGAGGTACCTTGGCCTGTAGGTGACTGTTTATTAAATGAGGATAAAGGTACCTTGGCCTGTAGGTGACTGTTTATTAAATGAGGATAAAGGTACCTTGGCCTGTAGGTGAGACTGTTTATTAAATGAGGATAGAGGTACCTTGGCCTGTAGGTGAGACTGTTTATTAAATGAGGATAAAGGAATCTTGGCCTGTAGGTGACTGTTTATTAAATGAGGATAAAGGAATCTTGGCCTGTAGGTGAGACTGTTTATTAAATGAGGATAGAGGTACCTTGGCCTGTAGGTGACTGTTTATTAAATGAGGATAAAGGAATCTTGGCATGTAGGTGAGACTGTTTATTAAATGAGGATAAAGGTACCTTGGCCTGTAGGTGAGACTGTTTATTAAATGAGGATAAAGGTATCTTGGCCTGTAGGTGAGACTGTTTATTAAATGAGGATAAAGGTATCTTGACCTGTAGGTGACTGTTTATTAAATGAGGATAGAGGTACCTTGGCCTGTAGGTGAGACTGTTTATTAAATGAGGATAAATGTACCTTGGCCTGTAGGTGACTGTTTATTAAATGAGGATAAAGGTATCTTGGCCTGTAGGTGAGACTGATTATTAAATGAGGATAAAAGTACCTTGGCCTGTAGGTGAGACTGTTTATTAAATGAGGATAAAGGTATCTTGGCCTGTAGGTGAGACTGTTTATTAAATGAGGATAAAGGTACCTTGGCCTGTAGGTGACTGTTTATTGAATGAGGATAAAGGAATCTTGGCCTGTAGGTGAGACTGTTTATTAAATGAGGATAAAGGTATCTTGGCCTGTAGGTGAGACTGTTTATTAAATGAGGATAAAGGTATCTTGGCCTGTATGTGAGACTGTTTATTAAATGAGGATAAAGGTACCTTGGCCTGTAGGTGAGACTGTTTATTAAATGAGGATAAAGGTATCTTGGCCTGTAGGTGACTGTTTATTAAATGAGGATAGAGGTACCTTGGCCTGTAGGTGAGACTGTTTATTAAATGAGGATAAAGGTATCTTGGCCTGTAGGTGAGACTGTTTATTAAATGAGGATAGAGGTACCTTGGCCTGTAGGTGAGTCTGTTTATTAAATGAGGATAGAGGTACCTTGGCCTGTAGGTGAGACTGTTTATTAAATGAGGATAAAGGTATCTTGGCCTGTAGGTGAGACTGTTTATTAAATGAGGATAGAGGTACCTTGGCCTGTAGGTGAGACTGTTTATTAAATGAGGATAGTGGTACCTTGGCCTGTAGGTGAGACTGTTTATTAAATGAGGATAAAGGTATCTTGGCCTGTAGGTGAGACTGTTTATTAAATGAGGATAGAGGTACCTTGGCCTGTAGGTGAGACTTTTTATTAAATGAGGATAAAGGTATCTTGGCCTGTAGGTGAGACTGTTTAGAGGATAGAGGTACCTTGGCCTGTAGGTGAGACTGTTTATTAAATGAGGATAAAGGTACCTTGGCCTGTAGGTGACTGTTTATTAAATGAGGATAAAGGTACCTTGGCCTGTAGGTGACTGTTTATTAAATGAGGATAAAGGTACCTTGGCCTGTAGGTCTTGGCCTGTAGGTGAGACTGTTTATTAAATGAGGATAAAGGTACCTTGGCCTGTAGGTGAGACTGTTTATTAAATGAGGATAAAGGTATCTTGGCCTGTAGGTGAGACTGTTTATTAAATGAGGATAAAGGTATCTTGGCCTGTAGGTGAGACTGTTTATTAAATGAGGATAAAGGTACCTTGGCCTGTGGGTGAGACTGTTTATTAAATGAGGATAAAGGTACTTTGGCCTGTAGGTGACTGTTTATTGAATGAGGATAAAGGAATCTTGGCCTGTAGGTGAGACTGTTTATTAAATGAGGATAAAGGTATCTTGGCCTGTAGGTGAGACTGTTTATTAAATGAGGATAAAGGTATCTTGGCCTGTATGTGAGACTGTTTATTAAATGAGGATAAAGGTACCTTGGCCTGTAGGTGAGACTGTTTATTAAATGAGGATAAAGGTATCTTGGCCTGTAGGTGACTGTTTATTAAATGAGGATAGAGGTACCTTGGCCTGTAGGTGAGACTGTTTATTAAATGAGGGTAAAGGTATCTTGGCCTGTAGGTGAGACTGTTTATTAAATGAGGATAGAGGTACCTTGGCCTGTAGGTGAGACTGTTTATTAAATGAGGATAGAGGTACCTTGGCCTGTAGGTGAGACTGTTTATTAAATGAGGATAAAGGTATCTTGGCCTGTAGGTGAGACTGTTTATTAAATGAGGATAAAGGTATCTTGGCCTGTAGGTGAGACTGTTTATTAAATGAGGATAGTGGTACCTTGGCCTGTAGGTGAGACTGTTTATTAAATGAGGATAAAGGTATCTTGGCCTGTAGGTGAGACTGTTTATTAAATGAGGATAGAGGTACCTTGGCCTGTAGGTGAGACTTTTTATTAAATGAGGATAAAGGTATCTTGGCCTGTAGGTGAGACTGTTTAGAGGATAGAGGTACCTTGGCCTGTAGGTGAGACTGTTTATTAAATGAGGATAAAGGTACCTTGGCCTGTAGGTGACTGTTTATTAAATGAGGATAAAGGTACCTTGGCCTGTAGGTGACTGTTTATTAAATGAGGATAAAGGTACCTTGGCCTGTAGGTCTTGGCCTGTAGGTGAGACTGTTTATTAAATGAGGATAAAGGTACCTTGGCCTGTAGGTGAGACTGTTTATTAAATGAGGATAAAGGTATCTTGGCCTGTAGGTGAGACTGTTTATTAAATGAGGATAAAGGTATCTTGGCCTGTAGGTGAGACTGTTTATTAAATGAGGATAAAGGTACCTTGGCCTGTAGGTGAGACTGTTTATTAAATGAGGATAAAGGTATCTTGGCCTGTAGGTGACTGTTTATTAAATGAGGATAAAGGAATCTTGGCCTGTAGGTGAGACTGTTTATTAAATGAGGATAAAGGTACCTTGGCCTGTAGGTGACTGTTTATTAAATGAGGATAAAGGAATCTTGGCCTGTAGGTGAGACTGTTTATTAAATGAGGATAAAGGTACCTTGGCCTGTAGGTGAGACTGTTTATTAAATGAGGATAAAGGTATCTTGGCCTGTAGGTGAGACTGTTTATTAAATGAGGATAGAGGTACCTTGGCCTGTAGGTGAGACTGTTTATTAAATGAGGATAGAGGTACCTTGGCCTGTAGGTGAGACTGTTTATTAAATGAGGATAAAGGTATCTTGGCCTGTAGGTGAGACTGTTTATTAAATGAGGATAAAGGTATCTTGGCCTGTAGGTGAGACTGTTTATTAAATGAGGATAGTGGTACCTTGGCCTGTAGGTGAGACTGTTTATTAAATGAGGATAAAGGTATCTTGGCCTGTAGGTGAGACTGTTTATTAAATGAGGATAGAGGTACCTTGGCCTGTAGGTGAGACTTTTTATTAAATGAGGATAAAGGTATCTTGGCCTGTAGGTGAGACTGTTTAGAGGATAGAGGTACCTTGGCCTGTAGGTGAGACTGTTTATTAAATGAGGATAAAGGTACCTTGGCCTGTAGGTGACTGTTTATTAAATGAGGATAAAGGTACCTTGGCCTGTAGGTGACTGTTTATTAAATGAGGATAAAGGTACCTTGGCCTGTAGGTCTTGGCCTGTAGGTGAGACTGTTTATTAAATGAGGATAAAGGTACCTTGGCCTGTAGGTGAGACTGTTTATTAAATGAGGATAAAGGTATCTTGGCCTGTAGGTGAGACTGTTTATTAAATGAGGATAAAGGTATCTTGGCCTGTAGGTGAGACTGTTTATTGAATGAGGATAAAGGAATCTTGGCCTGTAGGTGAGACTGTTTATTAAATGAGGATAAAGGTATCTTGGCCTGTAGGTGAGACTGTTTATTAAATGAGGATAAAGGTATCTTGGCCTGTAGGTGAGACTGCTTATTAAATGAGGATAAAGGTACCTTGGCCTGTAGGTGAGACTGTTTATTAAATGAGGATAGAGGTACCTTGGCCTGTAGGTGAGACTGTTTATTAAATGAGGATAGAGGTACCTTGGCCTGTAGGTGAGACTGTTTATTAAATGAGGATAAAGGTATCTTGGCCTGTAGGTGAGACTGTTTATTAAATGAGGATAAAGGTATCTTGGCCTGTAGGTGAGACTGTTTATAAAATGAGGATAAAGGTATCTTGGCCTGTAGGTGAGACTGTTTATTAAATGAGGATAAAGGTATCTTGGCCTGTAGGTGACTGTTTATTAAATGAGGATAGAGGTACCTTGGCCTGTAGGTGACTGTTTATTAAATGAGGATAAAGGTACCTTGGCCTGTAGGTGAGACTGTTTATTAAATGAGGATAAAGGTATCTTGGCCTGTAGGTGAGACTGTTTATTAAATGAGGATAAAGGTACCTTGGCCTGTAGGTGAGACTGTTTATTAAATGAGGATAAAGGTATCTTGGCCTGTAGGTGAGACTGTTTATTAAATGAGGATAAAGGTACCTTGGCCTGTAGGTGACTGTTTATTAAATGAGGATTAGGGTACCTTGGCCTGTAGGTGACTGTTTATTAAATGAGGATAAAGGTACCTTGGCCTGTAGGTCTTGGCCTGTAGGTGAGACTGTTTATTAAATGAGGATAAAGGTACCTTGGCCTGTAGGTGACTGTTTATTAAATGAGGATAAAGGTATCTTGGCCTGTAGGTGAGACTGTTTATTAAATGAGGATAAAGGTACCTTGGCCTGTAGGTGACTGTTTATTAAATGAGGATAAAGGTACCTTGGCCTGTAGGTGACTGTTTATTAAATGAGGATAAAGGTAACTTGGCCTGCAGATGATAATGTTTTATTAAATGAGGATAAAGGTACCTTGGCCTGTAGGTGAGACTGTTTATTAAATGAGGATGAAGGTATCTTGGCCTGTAGGTGAGACTGTTTATTAAATGAGGATAGAGGTACCTTGGCCTGTAGGTGAGACTGTTTATTAAATGAGGATAAAGGTACCTTGGCCTGTAGGTGACTGTTTATTAAATGAGGATAAAGGTACCTTGGGCTGTAGGTGAGACTGTTTATTAAATGAGGATAGAGGTACCTTGGCCTGTAGGTGAGACTGTTTATTAAATGAGGATGAAGGTACCTTGGCCTGTAGGTGAGACTGTTTATTAAATGAGGATAGAGGTACCTTGGCCTGTAGGTGACTGTTTATTAAATGAGGATAGAGGTACCTTGGCCTGTAGGTGACTGTTTATTAAATGAGGATAAAGGTACCTTGGCCTGTAGGTGAGACTGTTAATTAAATGAGGATAAAGGTACCTTGGCCTGTAGGTGAGACTGTTTATTAAATGAGGATAGAGGTACCTTGGCCTGTAGGTGAGACTGTTTATTAAATGAGGATAAAGGTACGTTGGCCTGTAGGTGAGACTGTTTATTAAATGAGGATAGAGGTACCTTGGCCTGTAGGTGAGACTGTTTATTAAATGAGGATAGAGGTACCTTGGCCTGTAGGTGACTGTTTATTAAATGAAGATAAAGGTACCTTGGCCTGTAGGTGACTGTTTATTAAATGAGGATAAAGGTATCTTGGCCTGTAGGTGACTGTTTATTAAATGAGGATAAAGGTATCTTGGCCTGTAGGTGAGACTGTTTATTAAATGAGGATAGAGGTACCTTGGCCTGTAGGTGAGACTGTTTATTAAATGAGGATAAAGGTACCTTGGCCTGTAGGTGACTGTTTATTAAATGAGGATAAAGGTACCTTGGGCTGTAGGTGAGACTGTTTATTAAATGAGGATAGAGGTACCTTGGCCTGTAGGTGAGACTGTTTATTAAATGAGGATGAAGGTACCTTGGCCTGTAGGTGAGACTGTTTATTAAATGAGGATAGAGGTACCTTGGCCTGTAGGTGACTGTTTATTAAATGAGGATAGAGGTACCTTGGCCTGTAGGTGACTGTTTATTAAATGAGGATAAAGGTACCTTGGCCTGTAGGTGAGACTGTTAATTAAATGAGGATAAAGGTACCTTGGCCTGTAGGTGAGACTGTTTATTAAATGAGGATAGAGGTACCTTGGCCTGTAGGTGAGACTGTTTATTAAATGAGGATAAAGGTACGTTGGCCTGTAGGTGAGACTGTTTATTAAATGAGGATAGAGGTACCTTGGCCTGTAGGTGAGACTGTTTATTAAATGAGGATAGAGGTACCTTGGCCTGTAGGTGACTGTTTATTAAATGAAGATAAAGGTACCTTGGCCTGTAGGTGACTGTTTATTAAATGAGGATAAAGGTATCTTGGCCTGTAGGTGACTGTTTATTAAATGAGGATAAAGGTATCTTGGCCTGTAGGTGAGACTGTTTATTAAATGAGGATAAAGGTACCTTGGCCTGTAGGTGAGACTGTTTATTAAATGAGGATAAAGGTATCTTGGCCTGTAGGTGACTGTTTATTAAATGAGGATGAAGGTATCTTGGCCTGCGATGATAATGTTTTATTAAATGAGGATAAAGGTATCTTGGCCTGTAGGTGACTGTTTATTAAATGAGGATAAAGGTATCTTGGCCTGTAGGTGAGACTGTTTATTAAATGAGGATAAAGGTACCTTGGCCTGTAGGTGACTGTTTATTAAATGAGGATAAAGGTACCTTGGCCTGTAGGTGACTGTTTATTAAATGAGGATAAAGGTACCTTGGCCTGTAGGTGAGACTGTTTATTAAATGAGGATAAAGGTATCTTGGCCTGTAGGTGACTGTTTATTAAATGAGGATGAAGGTATCTTGGCCTGCAGATGATAATGTTTTATTAAATGAGGATAAAGGTACCTAAACTGCTGGATAATTATAGTTATAAAGACAATTTTTTCAGGGGAAAATATTGGGCCGATCCGGGATTCGAACCCATGTTGGTGGTGCACATGTCCGGCATTCCAACCGCTTTGCTAGAAAAACACAGTTCGGTGCGCTTATGTCACCCCATAACACTGCTGGATAAATATAGTTTCACAAATAATCAATAATTTTTCAATTTTTAAACTGCTGGATAATTATAGTTTCACAAACAATCAATATTTTTTTCAATTTTTAAACTGCTGGATAATTATAGTTTCACAAACAATGAATAATTTTTCTTTTTAAACTGCTAGATAATTATAGTTTCACAAACAATCAATCATTTTTCTTTTTAAATTTCAATCCATACAAACACCTCATACTTGTTCTTCCACACACCAACATCATGACCCTCCTGACAAAGCTATTCTAGAAACAGCAAACTAATGGCCACACAGGTTTTCTGACTAGTTTTTCATATCCTTTTCACGATAATTAGGTGGGTGTAGAACTCTTAAAATATTTATACCTCTCTTTCTCAGGATAATGAGGTTGGTTGAAGGATGTTAAAAATTAAATGTATTTCACTTTGATAAACTGTGCTTGTGTCATTAAGGCTAAGTGCTTGTAAAAAAAGGAAGTATAGCTTGTCAGTGTCTCAAAGCTAGCTTTGTACAGCCAACTGGAAAAATTCAGTAAACTTTGAAAACGTTCGGAGACCAATTATAATATTTATGACGTGGACTAAGAAGATCCCCCTACTTTGTTTTCAATAAGGTTTTATATATGCACTTAATGCAACACATACAATTTTATTTCATGATATAAACTCATATTTAAATCAAGTTGCATTATTCCTTATGATCAACAAAAGTATTTTTCTTTAATATCACCCCTTTTATTTTGTTCAACTTTTGCATCAGTAAACTGGTAGTCCAAGAAGCTTGTGGTCAAAGTGGGATATTAATATTCATGAGAAACAGACAAAGCCATGAAGTTTAGGTAGAGCAGTCCCTGATTAGGCTAGATCTGATTAGGGTTGGGACAGTTACCGGTATACGGTATTATCAAAATATCTGACCACTACGGTTATCATACGGTCAACTTTCCTATTATCGCAATATTACAATATCAATTTTTGCTCACGATTTTGGTTCAAAGCAAGCCCTTGAAGTTCAAAATAAATTTATTTCAAAGAATCACATTTATTTTTATAAACCACGTGTATTTGAATACACGCGTGTGGGTGGAACCGTGTGCTTACAGACTTCCGGATTAGTCGGAAATATCTGGAAGTAGCAGGATGAATCAGACAGACATGGGGTAATAGTAATAAGTAATAGTTATAGTGATAGACTATTACAGCTTTTTCCATGTAATAGTAATAGTAATAGTAATAGGCTCAAAAATTTGAGCTGTAATAGTAATAGTAATAGAATCAGAAGGCAAAGTAATAGAGTAATACATAAGGACAAAAGCTTGAGAATTCCAGGAGAAAACAAATTATACTGAAAGAGCAATAAATACACATATTTATGCTTTTATTGCATGGAACGAAAATGTCAACATAAAAGTTTCACCACTGAATCGAACATTCCATACGGGTTGCATATATTGCCATATAAAATTGAGATGATATATTTAGCCAAGATTCGTATGACACGCTCTCCGAAAATTTGCCGGGATTCTCCGACTTTTATGTAGCTATAGGAAACTGATGGAAAGTTCTGACAAGCGTGATTCGACGATGGGGGCAGGACTTCTCGCACCTCAAGCTTGCACACCTGCAGGACCTTCATGCCACTTACATCACTTTATGAGTCATTTTGTGGTACTGGCACAATCGTCATACTATAATTCACGGGAATCTGTTTGTCTGTCTGTCCGGATTCATTCGCACGCTAGGGATCGCACGGTCGTCAAACTTCGTGGGAGGGTGCATCTTGGTCCGGGGAAGAACGAGTTTATATCTTTTAGGCGTTTGGTAAAGAAATGGCCTCAAAATCGATTAAAATATTATGGGTTTAATACCTGCGCTGTGCCATGGCCATTCTCACATAGTGCGCCCACGTCGTCCTGAATCTCCTCTCGCTAACCAATCAAATCAAACCTGACATAGTCTGCCAAACATTCACTACGCGTCGGCCTTTTCTAAGCAGTCTGCTAGGTCAACACAAATGAATGTTGTTGTGGGTTGACCGTGGGGACGAATTTAGACCGGGAACATCTCACTACTGCCCATATCGGCAATTTTGGCACAAGTGAATCATGTTGCGGGTTCATCGTTGGGACAATTTTGGACGCGGAACATCTCACCCCTCGCCAAATTTGTGTCAGTGCATTTCAAACGCGCACGCCATGTCAGTGCTTACTCATAATTTAAGAAAAGTGTGGATGCAGGTACTGATAATGATATGGGTATATTCTAGAAGGTATAATGATATTAATACTTAACCCCTTGCGTAAAGTCAAGACTTTAAAGGTGGTTGTTAAATATCATTATTGATGGCTTATTAATGCCTATATATATAACTAAAAATATCATGATATCACGGTATATCACGATAGAATTTGAATAATTATCATGATATAGAAAACCCATAGTGTCCCAACACTAGATCTGATTGGCTGAGGGCCATGGTCTCGGTAGTTCATATTTAAGATAAACAAGGCCTAAAGGACAGTACAGGTGGCACCACCAATATCTCAATTTTAAATAGGACACATGTGACCAACATTTGCCTAAAATTTTGTGATGACAGTTCCAGCCGTTTCTGAGATTGTAATTTTAGCATGTTTGTTTGGCCAAATCACAGCTTCCTGTAACTCAGCCAAAAATCACCTAACTGGTACCATTTGAACCAACTGGAGAGAGATTGTTCCTGGGATCATCACTGTAAATATTGAACAATTTGGCTGGACAGTTCAGGAGAAGATGATTTTTTAATTTTTTTAGCTTTCAGTCAATGCAGATAGCAAACTAGATGTGTCGAACGACAAGAATGCCCCTGCCTGGGGCGATTAGACACATTTGTTAAATTTTGTAAAAATTTTTTAAGTTCAAGTGTCATATGGTCAAAAGTAGGTCAACAAGGGCAAAATGCAAACTAGATCTATAACGGGTCATTATCAAGCAACACACCAAAAATCAGGCCAGTATCTGCAGGCATTGTGAAAAAAAGTCCATATGTGCATTTTCATAAAAATTTCTGTCTTTCATGAAATTTTCTATGTTCAGGATCTGTCATATGGTCAAAAATAAGTCAACTGGGACAAAACGCAAACTTGATCTGTAAGTGGTCATTATGCGCCAACAGACCAAACATTAGGCTAGTATCTGTAAGCATTGCATTGCAAAACTAGAATATTAGCAAAAGCTGATAATCAGTTATAAATTTAAATTGGAGAGGTATGTACCATGTTTCATAACAATCCACCAAATGCTTTCTGAGAAATAGGCTCCTAAGTTTTTTTCTATACTAAGCTCTGTGACCTTGAAAAGTAAGTCAAGATCACCAATCTTTGAACTTGACCAAAATTTTGTAAATATCACGCATTAGCACTGAAGAAATGAAGTTCCTGTGTGGAATACCTTTGGAGATATCCTGCACAAAAGGCCAAAATTGAAAAATCCGATAAAAATTCATTAAAAAATCAGAAAGTGTAGGTGGTGGCACCAAAATTGTGCAGCCTGCACAGACCATCAGTCCCAATGATCATATTAAGTATTGTGAAAACCAACACAATGGTTCCTGAGATATAAGCTTCTGAGTGTTTTTGTATAATCAGCTCTAAAACAAAGAAAAATAGGTCATGGTCACCCATCTTTGCACTTGACCAAGATTTTGTTGATATACATCTTCACTGATGAAATAAAATTCCAACAGTGAATCCTTTTAGAGATATCCCGCTCACAAGGCCAAAATTGAAAAATCTGATAAAAATTGATTAAAAAATCAGAAATTGCAGGTGGCGCCACCAAATAATGCAGCACATACAGACCATCAGTCCAAATGATCATAGTAAGTTTTGTGAAAATCCACACAATGGTTCCCAAGATATAAGCTTCTGAGTATTTTTCTATAATCAGCTCTAAAAGTATGAAAAATGGGTCAAGGTCACCCATCTTTGAACTTGACTTGATTTTATTGATATACATCTTCACTGATGAAATAAAATTCCAACCGTGAATCCTTTTAGAGAAATCAAGCTCACAAGGTAAAAGTTAAAAAGACGCAGACAGACGGACGTCAGACGGACAGACAGACGGACGGACAGACGGACGGCAAGACGGACAGACAGACGGACAGCTTGGGTGACGACAATAGCCCATCAGCCTATGAGCTGAGGGCTAAAAATGGCTGTCCATGTACATTTGTCATGAAAATTTATATTTTTCATACAATTTTCTATGTTTAGGAGCCATAAAACAATCAAAAGTAGGTCAACCATGACGAAACGCGAACTCGATCTGTAACTGGTTATTATCTGTCGACACACCAAAAATCAGGCCAATATCTGCAGGCATTGCGAAAAAAAGTCTGTACATGTGTATTTGTCATGAAAATTTCTATTTTTCATGAAATTTTCTAAGTTTAGGAGCCGTAAAACAGTCAAAAGTAGGTCAACCGAGACGAAATGCGAACTCGATCTATATCTGGTCATTATCTACCTACACACCAAAAATCAGGCCAAAATCTGCAGGCATTGCAAAAAAAAGTCCGTACATGTGTATTTGTCATGAAAATTTCTATTTTTTCATGAAATTTTCTAAGTTTAGGAGCCGTAAAACAGTCAAAAATAGGTCAACTGGGACGAAAAGCGAATTCAATCTGTAACTGGTCATTATCTGTCCACACACCAAAAATCAGGCCAATATCTGCAGGCATTGCGAAAAAAAGTCCATACAACTGTTTGATTTCGGAATGACGGAAATGGGTAAAACTATATGCCCCGGCCACTTTGTGGCCGGGGCATAAATAATAATCTCAATTTGATAGTTTGACATGAGAATGATTCTTCCATAAAATTTGGTGCTGCTAGCTCCAACGGTTTTTGAGATAGCATGGGTTAACGTACGGACACTGGTGGACGGATGGCGGCAGACGGATGCCACCGCACCATCGCAGAAGCTCATAGGTTTGCCAAAATCTCATTGGTGTTCCATATATTTATATGTCAAGGGCCAAGATTAGAATATATATGTCAAGGCCAAGATTAGAATCTGGCCCAATTTAAAACTGGGCCAGCCCAGATCAAAATTTTGATTTGGACCGGCCCAGATCAAAATTCTAATCGCGGCCAGATCAGTTTTAAACTGGGCCAGCCCAGATTAGAATTTTGATCTGGGCCAGTCCAGATTAAAATCCTGTGGTGAAGACTTCAGGATTTAAATCTGGTCTGGACTGATTTTAAACTGGGCTGGCCCAGATCAGAATTTTGATCTGGGCTGGTTAAGTTTATTATCCTGTGGTGGACTGATTTTAAACTGGGCTGGCCAAGATCAAAATTTTAATCTGGGCTAGTCAAGATTACATTCCAGTGATGGACTGGTTTTAAACTGGGCCTAACCAGATCAGAATTCTTATCTAATCTTAGGCTAGCTTGATTTTTATCATCTTAAATCAGATAATACCGTAAACATTTATTCCAGATACACCATTTTGAAGGGCACAAAACACATAATGAACAAGATCATTTAAAATATTTTGGTGAAGAAAAGGCTAATGAACAAATGTGATGTGCTTCTTTGGTTTTATCTTTTCTTCAGGCATACAAGTTCACATTTGAACTTCACCTAAACAAACTACCATATTTAATAATAGTTTAGAACATGTCAGTTTTGAGACATCTACTTGACTTAATATCAAAATTTTCAACTTAACTGAGATAATTTTCTGTTCTAAATATCAAAATTTCACGTGTAATATTAAATTTATACATGCATAATTAAATACCAGCTTTACTCATTTATAAGTGAACAAAAGTAATTTATCAGTCTTGATGCTCATTTGGGTGAGCAGCATGACATTGTGCCCTAACGCAGGGCTAGGGAGAGGTTTGTGATACCATTTCTGTAATCTTCAATAGCAGAAAAACCACAGCTAAGAAAATGATATAGAGGTGAACATGAGTGAAAATTGGAATTTAGAGTTTAAATTCAGAGGGTGACAAACATGGTGGAGTTTTCAATTTGGAGTTAATAACTTAAAAAAAAAGTTAATCTATTAACTGATAACTAATGTAAATTGAAGATAGTTCAGTGCTGCAATACAAATATTCTCTACCTTCAATAGTTAAAATGCTGAGTTGGTAAATATTGTTCCCACTGTTCTATCTAAATAGATGTTTCAGGGCCTTCTTTCCTTAATATGTAGTATGTTATAAGTTCTAGGTCCAATGTTACAATAAGTGAAATTTTTTTAATTGGTGACTGGGGGGGGGGGGGGATCCTGACAAAAACCCTAACTTGATAAATGTAATTAATTTAACATATCAAATAAAAGTTTGCATTTACAGGTCTTGGATCACAAGCTTAACATTGAGTAAAATATATATTAATTATTATTGATTAAATTTTGTTTTAGTTTGTTGAATTAATGCACATGTTCTGCAAGCTATATTTGTAGTTTTTAGCTGTAAAATACCAATGTTTAACATGAATATCTTATAAATATATATTAGACATTTCACATAAGAGGTGAAATTACAAAATAAATAATGACAGGATCCAACAAATGATATTTTCATAGAATATGAAATAAATTAAATGTTAATTTTTATTGACTTACAGTTTTACAATGTTTTACACATTCTTTGAATTGATGAAAGGCCAGCTAGTTAAATGTAGTGTAATTGAAGCCAGCCTAGGGGTAGATTAGAATTCTGATCTGGGCTAGTCCAGTTTAAAATCAGTCCACCACAGGATTGTTAACTTGACCGGCCTAGATCAAAATTCTAATCTGGGCTGGCCCAGTTTAAAATCAGTCCAGACCAGATTTAAATCCTGAAGGCTTCACCACAGGATTTTAATCTGGACCGGCCGAGATCAAAATTCTAATCTTGGCTGGCCCAGTTTAAAACTGGTCTGGCCCAGATTAAAATTTTGATCTGGGCCGGTCCAAATCAAAATTTTGATCTGGGCTGGCCCAGTTTTAAATTGGGCCAGATTCTAATCTGAGCCTCAACATATATATATATAACATAAACTTTAATAAAATGGACAGTGTTGGACAGAGCTGGCCAATAATAAAATAGTGTTATACTCACAACAATAACAACTTTTGGCCGGAACTGAATGGCCCCAAAGAGACCAACAATGATAAATATTATCTGCAGAAAGTTGCCGATGATTGGCGCCCACATATACCCCAGGAAGTCAAATACTTGTCGCTGTACTGTGGAGATCTGAAAAACACAAAAGCATACTAGTAAACAAATTGTACAGGGATATGACCATCCATAGACCACTGACATACAAAAGACTAATATATAAATATTATCTTAACATTGTGGTCTTTACATGTTTCTCACAGTATAATGATATGCTCAGCATTAAATGCAAATAACTGTCACATAAATAAACATCAAACACACAATACTGAGCCATGGAAACTATATATACCTGGACCTCAGTAATTACATCAGAAAGGTAGACACCTTCCTGTGTCAGCCTCAAGTGTAAACATAACATTTACAGTATAGCTCACAGTACCAGCTGACTACACACCAGAATGTATTTTAGACTCAACAAGTGAGAACACAAGTGTATGACTGAAAGGTAATGCAGTTACTTAAAACCAAAAGATCGACATACAAGATGGTGTTTCACTTTCACTGGGACATGTTTGCCTTGCATGCATGCAAGATCATAAAAATATTTATAAAGGCATGATATAAATACTGTGATTCCAATTTTGAGGCATATCTTCCAAATAAAAAACATGACAAGAGATCTTAAATTTAATAAGACGTGGCTTGACACAGGGATATCAAATGGAATCAAGCTTAAAATATAAGAAATATGTGGTGTTTAAGATTGGGAATTAGTTAAAATCATGGTTTATGTCAAAGGTTAAATGCAATGATTTATAGAAATAATGGATGAAATGAAAGAATGGCTGTGTGATTCTTGTAATGTGATATATGAAAGGAGTTAATGTGGACAATCCAATATATTCAGTGACACCATGAAAGCACCCCACTGTATTAACCATTATCCAACAGTTAAAAAATATTCATTTCCATACAACATATTATCATATGCTGTTAAAAAACATCTGTTTTCAAAATATAGCTTTAAAACATTAAAAACACCTATCACTTTAATGTTTTTTTTTAAACATCACAAGTATATCTTTTAAATATACTTTTATCAACTAGTCAAGGAATTACAAGAATCACCATGTTTGTTACTGACAAAAAGTTGTTGGATAACACAGGTATATGTGGGCCCTATTATTGCTATGTCCTTCCATCCTCCCACTAAATGTCACTCTGGATTTTCTCACAATGCACCTAAACCACCCAAAAGATTTTTAATATAATGTCATCGCAGGTACTTCCGTAAACATATAATTTACCAAAGAGACTATCATAATATATATCTTTATGTAACGCAGATCCTGGTATATGATCCCTGAGCGCATTAGTGTTATTACCCATACCTCAGCCCCCACCCCTTATCCTGTGCTTTTTGATTACTCCCACTATACATCCCCACACTACAGGGCTTTCGAATATTCACAGTGACAAGTATGTCATGACAGCTATTCTGCTAATACTGCCACCAGTTATTATTGAAAAAAAAATCACTAGGATACGCCTGGTAGTTTATTTTTCTTCTTTCACCACCCCCTCATGCTGTTATCAAATGAATAATTTTGGGAGTGAATAATTTCTACAATGCCCCTGGCCTTAAAGCACTTGATAGACTTTGTCAATACTGCAGACTATCAATCCAATCTTCCTCCTCTCCATCCTCTAGTGTCCTTTGTGTTTCAGACTTTCTGGTTCAGTACTAAATAACCACATAATGCTGCACCAAGAGCTATGTGGTTCCTGTAACTGGACATGGACAAAGACCATTATCTGCCGGACACAAAGAGCACCAAGCCCTGAGGCCTTCAGCATCTCTCCATCACAGACAGAGAGACAATGTAATGATGTACTCAGGAAATAAATGTAATGACTGTTTACAGTAATACCCAAATTACCTACCACAGCCATCAACTGTTCATGTGTGAAATAATTCTTTGTTTGAATTTTTTCAAGTTAACATTTAAATGGTGCTCTGTCCCCATTGGTAGTATCATACCTGGGGAATATCGTATCTTCAATATTCGTAATTCATCGTCTATGAAGATGAACATGATGTGCAGGATTTCCCAGGGAGACTGTCACATAAATTGTTTGAATGAACCATATAACAGACAGTGATAAGCTAGATAATTATTATGAACATGATTTCAAAGAAGTGCAACTCACACTATAACATTCAACCATTAAAACAGTGTACATAAACTGAACATGTTTACCATTTTTGCAAATATAATTTATATTATATAATATCCTATTTCTAAAGTCTGTTTCTAGTAATCCAATCAGTGATAGAAATCAAACATGCAATGAAGGAAAGCTCTTTGGAAACCACCAAAACTAGACCTCTTTTTTTCCTGAGATAGTAAACAGAGTTTACTGGACATGCTTCAACTATAGTTAAAACATTTTAATACTGTTTTTATGAACTGAGATGATCTTTGACCTGCTGAACTCAGTTGACCTTTCTACCACCATGGCAGTGACCTGACATATCACGGACCTGTTCAATAAGCTGACTGGACCTGACACCTACAGAATCTGAGTCACATTTCATTGTTGTCATGGTGTTCCGGTATTACTGTACACATCTATACAAACATGATCCTGTAAAACACCATCAGGCTCAAACACTAACACTGGTCAGCCTCCATTTTGCTTAAATTAGTTTGCCCCATGAGCTAATAAAGGTCAAACAAAACAGGTGATACAAGTAGCCTGAACCTTACCCTAATTTTAAAGGAGTATTTTACAGGAACACTTAACACATACATACAGACATATATGTTTATTAATTTAATACAAACATCAAGACAAATGATCCCCCACTGGACTGATATTAACTGATATATCACTTACAAGAAGACTTTTAAAACAATTCCTATGCAATAATAAGCTTCGAATCAATATATATGTTCATATATTTTGCATCAAAAGATAAATGTATACAAATTTCAAACTAGAATACGGGTAGTCGACAAGCGACTACTTGTATCCGCCTAAATCAGAGTGGAACGGGTGAAGTGTTGCATATCAGCATGGATGTCTGCAGCCAAATTGTGTATGTAGGTTGCGCTACCTACCAAAAAATCCAGAAAGCCGTCCAAGTTGTATACATATGCAAAATTTAAGGCAGATAAGTCAAACCACTATATTGTATATGAGTGATTTTTGCCCTTGGCAGACAAACAGATGGACACTGTGCAAAAAAGGGTTGCAGGTGGCGCCACCAGTTTAGCGTATGATAAAGAGCTTTGTGAGAACTATACACATGCAAAATTTTGGCCCAATTGGTCCCCTAGATATGAGCTTGGATGTCTGCAGCGTAAACTTGATTGTAGGTGGCGCCACCTGTCATAAAATCAGAAAAGCTATCCAGGATGTATAAGCATGCAGAATTTCAGGTGAATTAGTCAAACCACTGCAGAGATATGAGTGATTTTAACAAAAGGCAGACGAACAGCTGGACACTGTGCAAACATGGTTGCAGGTGGCGCCACCATTTTTTGTGTATGTTATAAAGCTCTCCAAGGGCTACATTTGTGCAAAAAAATTTTCCTGATCAATCAAACGGTTCCTGAGATATGAGCTTGGATGTCTGCAGCATAAACATGAATGTAGGTGGCGCCACCTGTCATAAAATCAGAAAAGCTATCCAGGATGTATACGCATGCCAAATTTCAGGTGAATTAGTCAAGTCACTGCAGAGATATGAGTGATTTTAACCCAAGGCACACAAACAGATGGACACTGTACAAACATGGTTGCAGGTAGCGGCACCATTTTTGGTGTATGTTATAAAGCTCTCCAAGGGCTACATTTGTGCAAAAGAATTTTCCTGATCGGTCAAACGGTTCCCGAGATATGAGCTTGGATGTCTGCAGCGTAAACGTGAATGTAGGTGGCGCCACCTGTCATAAAATCAGATAAGCTATCCAGGATGTATACGCATGCCAAATTTCAGGTGAATTAGTCAAGTCACTGCAGAGATATGAGTGATTTTAACCCAAGGCAGACGAACAGATGGACACTGTGCAAACATGGTTGCAGGTGGCGCCACCATTTTTGGTGTATGTTATAAAGCTCTCCAAGGGCTACATTTGTGCAAAAGAATTTTCCTGATCGGTCAAACGGTTCCCGAGATATGAGCTTGGATGTCTGCAGCGTCAACCTGAATGTAGGTGGCGCCACCTGTCATAAAATCAGAAAAGCTATCCAGGATGTTTGCGCATGCCGAATTTCAGGTGAATTAGTCAAGTCACTGCAGAGATATGAGTGATTTTAACCCAAGGCAGACGAACAGATGGACACTGTGCAAACATGGTTGCAGGTGGCGCCACCATTTTTGGTGTATGTTATAAAGCTCTCCGAGGGCTACATTTGTGCAAAAAAATTTTCCTGATCGGTCAAACGGTTCCCGAGATATGTGGGTTTATGTGTGGAAACAGACGCACAAACGGACGCAGAGCGCAGAGGAAAGGTCAGAGGTCAAAACAAAATCGGGGCGCAGCAGTTCACATGTGACCCGAACATAATCCCGGGTTTCGGAAAATTCCGCCCAGCGGTTATGGAGGAGTTCTCCGGACACCTACGCGGCGGCGGCGGCGACCAGCTGAAAACATAGTATCCGCAAAACTCTGTTTTGGCGGATACAATTATATCAGATTATAACCCTTTTCAAATTTGACTACCGGTAGCTTGAAATGTTTTCTTTTTAATCACTTACATATGTATTCTTAACATTTTAGTCATTGGTTTTTACACAATTGTCTTTATAATTTTCACTATCAACTGTAAAACAGTTTTAAAATTACTTTTTCTATTTATTTGACAGACTAAAATAACTTTTTTTGTATATATTTATGTTTTCTTTTATATGTTATACAACATCCAGGAACAACTTGTCTAAAAATACATGGATTAAGTAATCACTTGTATAATGAGTTATTGTTGATAAAATCCACAAAAAAGATGCTTATCATATAAGTGTATTCTCGAATATCTTTCATTTTCATTATATTTGTCTCATCTGGATTATCTCAACCAGAAATCATTGTGAACAATCTCTCAGAGCTGGGCCTCAAAACCATGTTGATTAACATAAAAGTAAAATTCTTTGTTATGTCTGACAAAAGAAGTGTTTCCCTAAAAATTTATGAATTTATGTGATCCTGTACGCACATTTTCTAAATATACATATATCACACTATACATGTATAACGTTTTACATATGTACATGCTCATGAACTAAACAGAAGTACAAAGTTGTCCTTGAATGTTATTTGAATGACCAGAAAAAACCCATATCCCATGTAGCAGACTGCCTATTAAATTAATTGTGTGTATGACACTCATTCATGAAACAGCTGTCCTGGCCTAGTCATGGCATAGTTATTTTGTATCCTGAGTACACAGGTTTCTGGTGGTGTCAGAATATGTCAAGATGAATGGGAAATTCAGACAGTGGTTAAGGGCCTCCTGAAGTTGTGAGATGGGTTTTAGTGATGTTACTGATGTCAGCATCTCAAATAGGATCTCACACGCTATGTCAGCATATCAATCAAATAATTCAGATGTCCACTTTAAATAAAAGCCTTATTTGATTGAAAGGAATTTGTTTCATAAAAACTATTAAATGTTTTACTAGATCTAAAATAAAGTCCAGGATATATGTTTAACAATGCATCAAATAATCAATTAAACAGTAATAGATTCTTTACCTTCTAATCTATTTGTTTTAATTCTATTTTTTTCTTTAATCAACACCCTAAAGCCTTCTGTAAGCTGTAAAATTTGAAGGAGATACCTGTGATGTCAAGGCTATTTATTGGGTATGTGCCTGAAATCTCACTGGCAGACCACTCCTCTCTCACAGAAACAAGTTATGTTGTGATAAACAAAGAGAGAGCTTCTTTGTTCCTTTACTCGATAGAAATAACTCATATCCACTGTGGTAAAATATTTGCTTTTATTTAAAAGAAGTTTGAAATTTTCTACAAAAGTTACAGTTGAATCGAGAAATGAATTGAAGGTGAAGGCCTCTCACAATTCACAGGCCTTTTGTTTAACCCATGTCACGAACACAATGGTCAAGTGGTTTTCATAACAATTCACGTGTCATGTAGTTTTATTGTAGTAGTAATCATACAGTTTTATTTAATAATGCATTGTACAGTTACTCATGACACAGCTGTATTATTAGCTCTCATTGTGAATTTAATATCCTCTTCTTAATAACAAAATTTGTCATAATGAATAATTATTAAATTATGAATACACGTTGAAGATACATTTCATGTTAATTCATGGAAGAAATCTGACAGGGAACCACAGCATCCTCAGCTGAATCTGTTGGCTTCTCGCCTCAGATGTACATAGGGGCCGCCATGGAAAGTATTCTGACAAGGTCAAAGCCATGGCAGGTCAAATGGACATCTGTTGTGCGCTTTGCAAGAGGAAAACAATGTATTTCATGTATCTGCAGATACTGCCAATCCTCACATATTCTTCCTTTAAAGCAAACAGACAACACTGATCCAAGAAATCCCATGTTGACTGATCTGGATCAGTTGAGATAAGAGTTCCACCCTGAGTGGGCAATGTATGAGGCATTTGTTATAAACTGAACTTTCTAGTTTAAATACTGTTGGAACCCTATCATAGCTGATGTTTAGCAACATATCAAGCCCATATAATATACATTATTGTGGCAAATTGATCTATTCTTTGTGAAAACTGTGATCTTTTCTTAGACGAGGCAGTAGAAATGGAAACCCAGTGGATTTCTGGTGAACTTTTCCAAAATTGGTGGATTATTATTGGGCCTTACATTCATCCAAGGCTGGAAGCCAACAGATTGCACCGAGGTGTTCCTGACTATGAACCGTGTTCCTGACTATGAACCGTGTTCCTGACTATGATCCGCAGCTAACAACCCTGAGGGTGTGCTGATATGCAGTACCCAACAACCAAATTTCACAACTACAGAAACCGTTCTGCTACCATTAGCATGAAAAAATCATAGCTGCTCTCCTAATTTTCCACTCTGTGAAGATAAATGGATAAATGTTGGTGTTGATAATTGACTTGCCGTCACTGAAGCTTGGCAAATTACAAGGTCTTGCCCAAGGAAAGAATGTGCGCCAAGCTTACAGAGGGCTTCAAACCCACCATATAATGAATTTGGCTCAGATCTGCCAGGCTTGTCAATGTATGTCTGTAAACGAAAACAGGTCCTCCCAAAGCAACAACATTCTCATTAGGTTATTTCCTGTGTTGAAACTTCTAGGTTTAAATAATATCATTTCAAGGAATTGCTAGGTATCCCATTGTCATATATATATTATACATGATGTTACAAAGTAGGGGTATGTGAGCATACTCATAATGCCTGAGCCAACAAGTAAACATGTATATCAAGGGTTAAGGACCCCATAACAAAAAGTATTTCTTATATAAAAAGACTCAGACAGGTGTCCAAAGTCCACCTTCCCCACGTCTGGTTAGGCTTCTGTTTAACTTAAATAGCCAGCCCTGGTCATGTGACTATATCAGGGCTGGACCAAAGGGAGTGAGAATAGGTTGTTGGGAAAAAAGGGAGGGAACGTAAAATGGCTAAGAGCTTCCAGATCTGCCAGAAGTTCTGCAGCAAGATTGAAAATGAGATTAATGCACAGTAAATTTTATGTGGAAGCTGAGTTGGGTGAAGGGGACAACTGCAGTCAATAATTCATTAAATGACCAGTCATTGATCTTTTTGGGACTGTCCTGAGCAAATAATTCAACTATGAAGATATTTCTTATTCAAAATCCTTTTGATAACAAGTGCACAGCAAAGGTGCATAATAAGCTCTTCTTATGTTTTGTGACTTCTGACCTCATGCGTGAATATTGCTGAGAATCAAATTCAGGTGAGACACTGTTATACTGGTTAATATTTATACTGAGTTTCATGAATACACATACAAGTTTTGTTAAGTCATCATGGCATCACTAAAGTCTGGTGACCTCTGACCTCATTAAATTTGTATTGATAATTCTGGGAATCTGACATAGGCAAGATTTTATATTGGTTTATATTTCTATTGAGTTTCATCAAAATTAACTAAATCCATCATATTCCTGATAAGTTATGGTGGCAACAACACTAAGTAGCCTTGTGACCTCTGACCTCCTTAAATATGTGCGGATTTTTCCTATTATCTAACTCGGGCAAGATTATCTAATAAAAGTAGTTATGGTGAGTTACATGAAAATCCATCAAAGCCCTGCTAAGTTATTGCAGCCACACTAAAAGTTAACGGATGAATGGCGATGGGTCTACCATAATACGTCCCGTCAAAGACGGGGCAACACAATCTATATATTAATTGTTTAAGGCAATTTTTGTAATTTTCCGTATCTCCTCTGATACCACCGTATGGATTGCCGTGATTTTCAACATACATATTCTCCAGGTATGTCTGAAGAGATTCCACCCACTTTTATTTGCAATATTTGCGTATTACGTGTATAATTAATAATATTAATAACTGCTCCCCCGCGGGCGCCTCTTTTCTTTGTGTCTTCGGGGCCCGGTAACACAGTGGCTATAGAGTGTGATGGCGGGCCAGAGTTTACTCCGGGCGCCCTATCTGGGGTTTTCTTACATTTTGCGGTGACCGGCCAGAAATAATCGGCGATCCCTTCTCAAAAGGGGGGATCTCGGACAGAATTGTTCTGCAGAAGCCCTCTCTGTGACCTGATATGCTTGAGTGCACATCTACCGGGTCGTAGGAAATCGTGATGGATGGGCCAAAAAAAGGTTGGTTTCACAGGCACTATATTTCACAAACCTGTGAGGCTGGGAGAAATTTTACCTTTGTTTTGTATGTTTCGATATAAAAATATCATATGATCAGGGAAAAGCACGCAAAAGCCCTCCAAAACAAAGGAAATCTGATCAAAATTGAATATTTTATTTTCTTGAAAGGTGAAATTAAAAATAAAATTTTTTGATGGGGGGGGGGGGGGGGTGTGGGATGGGAGAGGTACAATTGACGCAGGCGGTGCCTGAGAACCTTACCTTTTATTTATTTATTTGTTTATTTTTTTGGGGGTCTTATACAGTCGTACTTGGTCGCGCGGGGGCCTTGCGTGCTTTTAAGCTCCTTGACAAATATTAACCAATTCATGTTGGCCTACTATGTAACAGATGTAAAGAAAATGTTAACCAAATTCACATCGTGGTTGGTAAACTGTGAGATGTACACGTGTGGAGTGGCGACACGAAAGTGTAAACACATATAACTGACTAATATAAGATTATTTCTAATATCTCATTACAAATATAAAACTCCTGTGAAATGTATATTTAATAAGTTTGTAATGGTATTTGTTTCTTTCACATGCATGTGCCATCTTATTTGCAACAATGTTTATGCAATATTCTTTGTTTTTAAAGACTTAATTCTACCATTCAGTATGAATGCTTATTGTGTATAAAGCATTGCCATCATTGTGACTATTTTCACAAATAAAACTGGTATTTTTGCATTTTCTTCTTAGGTCTTTTACGTGGACGGTTTCTTTTGTATGTATATGTAATACTGTTGTCAGTTTCTCATGTCACATGGCACATGTGTTGGAAACTTTTTGTCAAAGACCCCGACCACATGTTAGGCTATGGCTTCGAGTGACCGTGTGCAACTGTACGCTGTTCTGAAACATGGACCGAACGCTGTTCCGAAAGATACTATCCACAACACCATAGATATGTTGGATCTATATATTGAAACATGGACCAAACGCTGTTCCGAAAGATACTACCCACAACACCATAGATATGTTGGATCTATATATTGATAGCGTAAAGCGATTTGTATGATTTTCCATATCTCCAGGTTTTCCGTGGATTTCCGAAACCACCGCACGGATTGTCGTATTCGCCAAAAAATGTGCGTAGTATGGGTAGTTGCTAGTGGAATATAAATATAGCATCTAAAGCTTAATATACAAGCACCATCCCTCAAAATGAAAGAAAAGGGGACACCATGTAAAGAGACCACAATAGCCCAAGTGGAGGGCATGCTGTCTGTTCACTTATGAGATTTTCTTAACTCTAGGGTATCCATTCGTCTCAATGGAAGTCACAGAGATGTCTGTTTACCAGGTTAAAATGACAGGCTTGTGAAACCTGCTTACATCCTATACCTTGTTAAGGCAACACACTTGTGTTTGCACAAAGGCACTTTGAGGGCCATTTTCACACCAAAGCCAATTTTGAAAGATGACCCATGGATGTTGAGTCCTCCAACCAACATCTTAAGTCAACCTCCATCAATCCATCAATATAAGGTCCAGCCTTGCATGGTCAACTACCAGCCACACTGATACATCCTCCTTGTCCAGGACAAATGTGTCCACTTTGGACTTCTATATTAGCAACATTAAATGGTGCATCTCATGTAGACCCATCATCAAGTGCAGGGTTTTATTAACCTATAACTTGCCTCACATTGCTCAGATACCCAGTGACAGTAATATGCTCCAACATTTCAAACAGTAATCAGGTATCCTGCAAGTGCATTTGTAGTACCAAGTGTATGGGAGTTCATATGTGAAGCTGTAATACCTATTTTTAAATGGGCAAAACATGATCAAAAGTAACAGAACATTCAAGTTCCAAACTGTACATGAAAAATTAAAGCAGTAAAATAAAAGTTATTTGACCATTTACTCTAACAAAAGATGTATACAGTCAGTGAGCCAGCAGCTGAATCCTATATCAAACACCAATGTATGTGTATGTGTGTGAATAGCAATGAATTCAGCAATAAACACTGGAAAATGTCAGAATATATTTCATATTACTCAAAAGATGCAACAGATACTGGGGGTGAATGACCAATAAAATTTGACATTGCATTTTGGATTATGCTATGAATTTTATAACCAAAGATATGAGTAAATGACAAAATTTTACAGGAAACATGTGAAAAATCTTAAACCTGTTCAGCTACGAGATAATCACAACTTGTGAATAATCTCAACCTGTGTCTGATCTCATAATAAAATTCAAGTGTTGCAACCATTGTTAGCTTTCATAAACACATATCTGGATGTCAGAAAAAAGTTTTTAAATACAGGTATTACACAATACTTGTTATATATACAGACTTTTTAAGTCGACAGCAACGGGTATCAACTAATGGTAAGCAGACCCATTGGCGCATTTCACAAATGATAAAAATATCTTTTGCAGTATGAGCTCCACATAGGTAAAGGATCATTGTTGATTGTTCAACATCTGCACAACAGATCAGGTCGGATCCTCACACAAGGGGGGATGGAGAAAAAATTAAGCAGGGCTTCAGGGCCTGTATTTATATCAGCTGTTGTAACTGGCCTCTGAATTAAGTAATTTGTCACAACCAGTTCCCTCCCTCCGTTTCCTATGGCCCCTGGGAACGTTTGTGTACAGTGCAGGATGAGGCCTTCTCTCTACTGCTGCCCAGTTTTTTTCAGGGTCCAAAACAAACTGTTATCTAGGTCTGTAGCCCATTGTGTAATGGTAGTCTGCCTTTTATAATCGCTGGCTTTCCCACTTACCAGGTCTCGGGATCAGCCAGCTAACATCATATGATCTGGCATGATGATAAAGAAGGCTGGATGTACTGTTTTCAGCTTTGAGAAAAAGATATTATGAATGATCGTCCAAAACAAAGGAATGTCAATAACACCTCCCTTACATATGCTGAAATCAAAAGTATTCAATGAAAATGTTGTTTTATTCTACCAGCCTTTTTGGCTGTATGTTGAGTCATCTGTCTAAAGCTGGGGTGATATCTGTGCTTGAAGCCTTTACAATTGTATAGACTCTGACGGTGACTGTTTTTGTTACTATAAAGTCTCAGGTTGCAATAAATTTCAATAAATGGACAGATGTTTCCAGAGAATGCTTTACGTTGAAGAAAATGATTGCCTGAAAATCTTAAAACATGTGATAAAAGTCAGCTGCATTCAGTGCAATTACGCTTCATGAAGCCAGTGGCAGCTGAAAACAACGTATAGGCAAGGGCACCAAACCTTTTATTTCAACCAATAACAAAACAATTACAGGTCAAATGTACATTTCTCAGGAACCTGTCTGATCACCAAATTAAGGTAAAGAGAAACGTGATGTGCCTTTCCTTTGTGAAAGTTACACTAATATTACTCTTTTTGGACAGCTCTCATTATTGAGAGACCACAGACTGACCCACACACAAGACTGCACATCACACTGTGACTGCATTATTGAGAGACCACAGACTGACCCACATACAGCACTGCACATCACACTGTGAATGCATTATTGAGAGACCACAGACTGACCCACACACCACAATGCACATCACACTGTGACTGCATAATGGCAACCACAGACTGACCCACACATCACACTGTGACTGCATTATTGAGACCACAGACTGACCCACACATCACACTGTGACTGCATTATTGAGACCATAGACTGACCCACACATCATACTGTGACTGCATTATTGAGACCACAGATTGACCCGCACATCATACTGTGACTGCATTATTGAGACCACAGGCTGACCCACACAGCATACTGTGACTGCATTATTGAGACCACAGAATGTCCCACACATCATACTGTGATTGCATTATTGAGACCACAGACTGATCCACACATCACACTGTGACTGCATTAATGAGACCACAGACTGACCCACACACAACACTGCACATCACACTGTGACTGCAGTATTAAGACCACAGACTGACCCACACATCATACAGTGACTACATTATTGAGATCACAGAATGACCCACACATCACACTGTGCCTGCATTATTGGCAGTTCATTTTGACTACTGAATAATTATTATCCAAATGATTCCAGACAGGCTGAAAGTACATTGATTAATGACACAAATACGGCCATTCTGCATGAGCAGTAGTCCTAAAACACTGGGGGATTTTTGGTTACTTCTTTTAACAGTAACATGACCTACTGATGGCCCCTTTTACATTGAATGTTGTAGTTTCATGTAAAATTTATATCAGATTGTATCATGTTTGTGTGTACTTGTAAAATACTGGAAAATATGTCATTGAGAAAATATCAACATCTGCACTGTTCTTTATGATTCTTTAAAAATAACCAGGCCAATACTGTAACTCAGATATAGAAAGAGTAAGATACATCACAAGCAATTATGTGAAATCATATCTAGATAGTAGTTTAAAACAAGATCAAGAATATTCACCGAGTAATGACATCGGGGTGGATGTCATTCACTTATTTTGAATAAGGAACAGTGGGAGAATGTGACAAGCATAAATTTTAAGTATGGACCTTTAGAATTGTAGTTTGAAACTGGAGCAAGATTTTTCATTCAGCGACCAGCTCATGTATCCTGAACTTCGAACAGCAGGAGCCTGCACTGTTGATGCCAGAACTGGGGACAGCATACTGGCACAAACCTGAACAGAGCCTCAATACAGCACTACCTTCCTTCTTATGTAAATCATGTATATTAGGCCAGGCCTATCCCGTATATAAGGCCAGGCCTATCCCGTATATAGAAAGTTCCAATTTGCCGTTCAACATACATCTTTTTACTTTATATTTTTACCCTTTACTTACCTAACCACTTACCTACACAAACGTTTTACTTTCATTAACATATTTATTTTTCAATTCAAGTCCATAATCATCCTTAGCAGTATTTGTATGCATTAAGGGAGAGCATACGCCTGCTAACACCTTGATCTGCATCCACATCAGTCAAAGAACTTGTACAATCTGCCCCAAGATTTAGTCTATATAACGTTCCTTGGTTAGGGGCCTACCTTTACAAAAATTTCATTAAAACTCTTTGAGAACATTTTGAGGCCTTTAGTAGACAAATAAGCACACAGTCAAGGCAGACAAACAAGGGTGAATACATAACCTATGTCAAGTTGGTTGGCAGAGGTATATATATAATAAGATTTACAAAGTGATTTACAAAGAATTGCATGTGGAAGTACTGATAAGAAGATGGCCTCGAACAGATAAAAGAGCTGACTGTACCTGAATGTAGAGAGATTACACGGACAGTATACGGTTAAACTGTGATTATGTGTGATGAAAAAAGAGGTAAGTGGATCCATACATTAAGCAGGTCCAAGTCAGACCACTTAGTGTTCAAATGACCACAAACAGAGATAAGTATCCTGTCTGAAGCCAGACACAATGCACAGGGAGCAAAGGTCAATGAGTGCAAGCCAGGTAGCAATCCTCAGCTGTACAACCGCTAACCAGACAGATCCTAAATATACCATCCCTATAGTACAGGAAATATACCTGCTACCCTAGAGCTACCAACACTGGTGTTTTACAGCTTAGACTGGGATCCTATCCTGCTGTTAACAGCCTCCGAAACACAGGGGAGATGCTCCCGGCCACTTGTTATGCATCTTACTCAGCCAAATGTTCCAAGGATAAATGTACACAATTCCCAGGGATGGATACTGTTATACAACCTAGCTGACTGTAAGTCTGTAACCATAAAACAATACCACCAAATGTTTGCATCCTTAAAATGCTCTATAATTGATATGTCTATGCATTCCTTCTTATAATCTATCTTGTAGTTTTAACCAAAAGCTCATAAACATATACCAGTACTTCCTTAGTGTTACATTTAAACGAGTTATTTAACAGCAACACACAAAATTAGGAAATCATGAACAGTATGAGTTTTCTAAGATCAAATATACACATAAATATAATATAATTGCTGCAGGCAAGGCTGGATTTATTGGTTTTGGTCTTGGATGATACCCTCAAAGAGACTGAGATGCACTGTAACAATGAGTCTGTCTGGAACAAGTAAACCTTACTGATAGCACTGATCCCACAAACAGGTGTTCTCATAAACTGATAATTGTAGGTCACATTAACTGTTATGACATCTCTCATTTTCAGAGCATCCTGTGTGAAATTATATATATTTTTTTTAGTAATAACCAAAAAAGTTTCAACTGTGTGTAAGAACATGAAATTTAATGCTAATAGATAATGACTACAAGCCTGTGCAGGGAGGACTTAATCATTTTAAAACCGTAAACTACCTGTAACACATGGTTTAAATGTATGATGTTCACAGTGGGACCAATAGTTCACATATTTCTTCAAGCCCGTGAGTCAGGTATAAACCTTTCAGGCAGACAGGAATGCCATCTAGCAGACAGCCCTGACATGTATGCCAGCCACAGATAACAGAGGGTAAAATATTATACAACGTTGATTAAAAGCTCCATGTGTGGCATTCAGGGGTATTTATAAGGCTTTCCTAAATCATATTTAATGGTGCTGTGCGAACAGGAAGCAGTGGGAGGTGCCAGTCTAGTTTTACAGTCGGCACCAATTTGATCAGATTAAACAGACAGGAAAAAAGAATAGGTAGGGACAGGTATCAAATTATCGGTAAATGCAGTGAATAAGGGAATGAGGGGTAAGCTAGTTGCTTGACAAACAACTACAAGTAGAGGAAAGAACAAATTACTTGAATTTAGATACTGTATAAGGTGTTAAAAAGAGAGGTATAAGGTGCTTTTTCAGGGGAGAGGGCCAGTTATTACACACACACACACACACACACACTGTGATGCACCACGTAGTAAGTCTCAAGGTTTAAAGGACCTACAGAAAACTTGGATACCTGGTTTGATACAAGAAGTCTTTATCAGGTAATAACTTAACTAGAATTTCAAGTAATTTTAAGCATGAAACTTTGAGCTTGGTATTCCGCTTGAGCAGCTTTAGCAAGTATGACATAAAAGTTTGGCTGTACATGTAATACTGCATAGTACTTCTGTATCAAAATGAACCCTCACAGTCATGTAAGTAATACATATAACAACACTAGCAATTAAGTTTGTATAAATATTTAACTGCACACAATCTTCAATATCAAAGATAACACTATATAAATATGAGTACCGGTATTACAAGTGTGTTAAAGGATGTTTCTGTGTGATAAGATAACATAATTAAATTAAATTAATTTGGCAAGTGTCTTAATAACATGATACATAAGCAAAAAGAAATATTCTCCCCATTATCAGATCTTCTGTTTTGTTATTAATCAATCCAGCCAATCGGACAAGAATATGCAAAGAATAGCCGCAGGGCATATTATCATATGAACAAACACAAATACATTTTAAGCACGGATGCATATTTGCCCTGTTGCAATTAGACCCATTAATCATTTTTGTAAGCTGCGCATATATAATTATCAGGTTAATCATTCCCTGACATGCAAGAATAAGGTATTTATAAATGCAAAACAGCATCCTGATGGTATCAGTTAACATGAACTAGATATAAAGGTTATTACTGTCAGTCAATCAGATCATGCAATTGCTTATATCATAAAATAGATACCATACTTTTAACACATGGGAAATGGGTGATATGTGACCATTGTTAAATTATTAGGAATTCATTCTATTTAACATGACCTATATAGCAGTCAGTGTTATTGTGCACCAGCATGGGAAAACTTCAACTGCAGCTACAGCTGTACTTCTACAAAACTGCCACTGGCATTTTGTACAATACACTATAAAAGTCATTTATTTTCATTGTGTCAACTGTTTTCTGTCATATTATGTTTAACCAAATCTTATAGACGTTAGTGAACCACTTGTATTTTTGTAAAGACTCCCTGGTGTACAAACAGCAAAGACAGCACAGGAGGATGCAAATAGCTGTATCACATGTATTATTACAACTGATCTTCTGACATACCTCCATCACTAGGGGAGGTATATTTTCCCTTTGGTTTGTTCCTTGCATAGTTAGTCTTTTAGCAACTTATGAAAAAAAATAAAGAAAACAGTTATGATTAAATTGAGTCTTGCAGTCTTGAGTCTGCATTTGATAATTTAAGCCATGAATTCATGTTTGCGGTTTTAGAAAAGTATGGCTTTGGTCAGTCTTTCATTAAGTGGGGTTAAACTGTTACATAACAATGTCCAGAGTACTGTGGTTAACAATGGATTCAGTACAACTTATTTTACACTGACCAGAGGAACACGGCAGGCAGGGAGACCCCCTGGCCCCCTACTTATTTATCATGTCTGTAGAAATTTTAGGAGCCTTAATCCGATGTAATATGGAGGTAAAAGGAATAAAGATAAAGAATATAGAAATAAAAATGTGTATGTATGCGGATGATATTACTCTGTTTTTAAAGGATCTAAATTCACTGCGAAGAGTCATGACCATTTTTGATATATATGCTACATTTTCATCACTGAAGATGAATGTGGGGAAATCGGAAGTGTCATGGATTGGCAAATGGAAAAACAAAGCAGATGATCCATTTAATTTAAACTGGATAAATTTAGTTAATAGTTCTATGAAGATATTAGGGGTGCACTTTACATATAATGATAAATTATCATATGAGCTTAATTTTTATAGGGCTTTGTCAAATTTGAAGAATGTTCTAAATCTGTGGAGAGGAAGACAATTAACTATATATGGCAGATTAGAGTAGTAAGATCATTAGCAGTTTCTAAAATACTGTATATTATGAATATGCTCGACCCCCCAAAGGGATTTATGCAAGAGGTTCAAGAAATAATTAACAGATTCACTTGGAAAAACAAACGAGCTAAGGTGAAATTTAGTACAGCAGTGGGTATGTATGAAGATGGAGGATTTAAATTACCAAACAAAGAGATGAGATACAAGACCCAACGAGTAATTTGGGTAGTAAATTTATTAAACAAGTTTAATGGAACTGTTAAAATTCTCTTGAATGCAATGTGTAGTAATGTAGGTGGATTACAATGCATTCATAAAGACTTTGATATCAACTGTCTTTCAAAGGATTGTGCACCATTTTATATATCTTGCTTTAAGGAATGGATTTTATATTGGAAATGTACATTAATAGAGAAGGATGTCAGATGTCAATTTATTTGGAATAATCGAAACATATTGATTGATGGGTATTCTGTGTTTAATCCTACTCTATTTAAAATGAATGTTCAATATATTAATGACATGTTAGATTGTGATAGTAACTTTAAAACAGTGGAACAAATTGTTAAGGATTATTCAGTTACTCGAAAGGATTTATTGTGTCTTCAATGGAACAGCCTTATTAGTGCAATACCGAAGGAATGGAAAAAAAAAATAAAAGATGGACTTGTTTCAGATATGGTGCCTGATAATATTTTAGATTTGTCAAAACTGAACAGTCGTTAAGTGTACAAGGCACTTATCAATACAATTTATCAGGTACCGACAAATAGTACTATACTTGGTGATATTGGATATAGCAATTGGCACAATGTTTATGAAAATGTCTATTAATGTACTCTTGATACTTACCTACGTGAATTTCAATTTAAGATTATTAACAATTATCTTCCTGTAAATAAGAATCTTTTTAGATGGAAATTGATAGACAGCCAAAGATGTAGTTATTGTTTTATTTATAATGAGTCAGTAAGTCATCTGTTCTATTATTGTCATACAACAAAAAACCTTTATATCAGGTTGAAAAAGTGGATTGAAAGTACAGGCTATATTTTACCGGAGTTTACGAAATCAAATATTATGTATGGTCAGTTGCCGGATAGTAGTAACAGTAGGCTTAATAATACAATTTTTCTCATTTTCAAATACGTAGTATTCCTTAAAAGGGAAACTGATAACCCTAATTTGTTAGAAATTATAAAGTTCAAGCTAAAAGGTGTATAACATCGAATATCTCTTGGCCTTCAGGAAGGGAAAACTGAATGTACATATGGAAAAATGGTCACAAATTATGGACATAATCTCAACGTAATTCTAACCACGATGTATGTGTCTTGTTCTAGTGTTTATTTATTTATTTTTTTTTAAGTGCATATGTCTCATGTAAAGAGCTCACTTTCATGTGTACTCTATTTGTCATTTAGAAAGGTATTGGAGAACAAGCGGAGGGTGTTGATGAACTGTTCTTAACAAACATTTTCCTTTATTCTTAACAAACATTACATTCAGAAGAATATGAAAGACTAAAATATGCACTTTTGTCTGTACCTGTACTAATTTATGTATATCGCTTATTTTGTTATGCCATGTATGTATATGTACGTGTGTATCATCTTTTTGAATAAATATTGTAAAAAAAAAAAAAAAAAAAAGTTATGATTAAATTCTATTCAGGGTTAGGCCAGGGTAAAACCCTATAACAATCCATAAATTCAGGAGGTAATGTGAATCACCATGATAACTGTAATGAACTGTAGTATACATCAACGTATATATAAATATCAGATTACTAATGCTCATGAATACACAGCGGATGATAATAAAGTAGTTCGGTCTTAGAACAATACCTGCCTTGTGTTGTATGCAAAGTTCTCCAACAAGATACACAATAATAACTTGTTTTTCCTTCAAAGGATTCTACATGCTGAGTGGTAGGAACAAATGTACCAACAACTATGTTCACAGGAAAACAGGAAATTTTTATCAATATTTTAATGAAGGTATGTAGGCCACACAATTTAGTTTTATTTTTTCTCCTGATTCAGGTTTTTGTTTTCTATTTTAATCTATCAATAGTGGAGTAACTGATGCTTTACATGAGATTAGTATAATGAGGTTTTTGATTCACTGACAATCTAAAACAAGAACAAGACTAGTCTCTCTTGCACAACTCAAGGAAGGACTGTTGAAAAAAGCTTGTCTGCTATATCACCAACCACTGTGAGTGCAGACATGCCAAGTCTCTCACATTGAGAATAAGATGTATGCAATCATCAATGTCTAGAGCTTTCATGCCAGGGAAATCTCACCCATTCTGACTTTTGACAGCCATGTCTGTGTCTTAAATTTAGTAAAGGATATAGTAAAGATGATATTTACTTTATACACTTCCCTAAATTGTTTAATGTCATCCTATATATATTAGGTATATATGGTCTATGCCTATGTATGATGCATACCATAATATTTTATTATAAATACATTTCATTCACCAGGGTATTTCATTTAAGAAAATAAGTTTCCAGTTTAGCATATGCACAGATTCCCAAAGAATTTGCAATCACATACTTTCTTGGGGTCTAACAATTTGACATCTCTGTAAGTATAACATCAGAAACTGCGTGCCCACAACCACCACGACCACGAGTTAACCACCTATCATGCCACTAAAGCTTAAAATCAAACTGGTTTGAATAACATGCCACCCCTGGTACCTGACAGAATTTTTGTGATACACATGATTAATATAATTTGCCTTTTTTAACATCAAGAAATACAACAGCAAAGTTGCTGTTGAAAAAAAAATTAGCTGACAAAAGTGTCACACCACACCTGCATTAGTCACTTGCAGTCACTTAATACAGAAACATGAGAGCCTTAAGGTGACAAACCTGGCATTTCACATTAACCAGGAGGATAACATGTAAGCCAGTAAAACAAAAGGATGGTTATGAGAAATCTTTGATAGTGCACAGATGCAGATAAAAGTGATGATTAACGATAAACAGTCACTATCTATATTTTCCCCTAGCTAAGATACATTTAGAATGTACTTAAGGGCATTAAGATCTTATGTCTTCACTTTTTCAATCCTGTTTGTCGGATTTAAATATTCATCATAATTTTACCTGGTGTTAGTGTACTCCAGTCATTCAAGTCATCTTAGCTTTAATCTTGCCCCCGCCTTCTTTCCTTGTTGTTCCTTTAAATCAAAATGTTTTTTTCTTTTAATGCTGACAAATTGGGAGGCTTTCTGAACAACAACTTGTTCCTTGGTAAAAATTTGCACAATATCACCCACCAAAACACTCCACTAATCAATATAAACATATATTATTTAATTACATTTAACTCTAACTCTTGACACTACTCTACTCCGGTGTAAATCAAATAAACAGTCCTATAACTTCTGTTTGTTATTATACTGTCAATAGTTCATAGCTTCCAAAGGACTTTACATTTCCCCCATGTTTGTCTGGTTTTGTTTGTCTACAAGCAAGATTACAAATAAACTATTGTATTGAATATTTTCAAGAACATTATTGAGGGGATGGAGATGAACCAAGGAAGCCCAAGAACAGGAAAGGACCCATGCAGAAAAAGGGGTGAACCAGTTTCACTGTTTTGCTTCTAACCAGGTACATGTGCCTCCCTGAGTCTTATTCTAGTTACATCATTGTTTTTCATTTGATCAAACATCAGCTGTCAGGCAACTCAGGCCTGTTTACATCCCCATATCAACAAAGTCCTGCAGGTGACAGGTAAATAATGTAATACCTGTGTACATATCAAAACAGGGGAGGGGGCGACAATCAGAAACCAACGAGGTCACACAGTACAGGTTCACTTTAAGCATCCCTGTGACCAAGTGACAATACTGTAATATATAGCTATAGCCAGCAAGCGCATCCTTACATATATCCAGGGTCACCAGGTACGATTCTCGTGAATACAACCTTCGAATGTATGTCATACACGGTGACCTTTGCTTAATCACTGTGATCATCTATACATGATCCATGTCGCTCAGTGTGTCACTTAGTGCACCGCATCACCAGCAAACTGAGCAAGTAATTTGAATATGTATATCTACATAAAAAGAACAATTTTAAAAAAATTACAATCTCAGGGACCAATTTAATGTATTAAATGACAATTCACAAAAATTAAGCTCAATTATGCATGTGGTCACACAGTCTTCAGATAATTCAATCGAAAAATTGTAAAATAATAGGAAAAATTAACCATGTGTTCAAAACAATTTTGGCACACTCTGAAAATGTTTGCATAATACTCCAAAGGTGCAGATGTCATAGTTGTAAAACCATGCAGTCACAAGTCAAACATTATGAGCACACAGGTTATTCATACACAAGCACCTGGATAGCTAGCTTGTTCCAAATCTATGTATGGAGTATAATGTCCAACTTTTTCCAGGTCATTTATCATTTCCCACTTCTGGGATGAAAATTATATATATACAGCTGTCATATCCTCACTCATGATACATCTACAGCACACAGATACTGGGTGGTTGTGGGTAATGACTGAGTAACATCCAAGGGCGTACAATAGACCAACATGAGAAGCTTGGATGAAAACCTGTACATGTGTCTCTTGTGCTGCCAACTTTCTGATCAAAGAGCATATATCAATCCACACATGTATGTTCTCTATATATACAAACATAACGTGTGTGACTGTAAGGCATAAACTGTGCTCTGTAACACCAGTACACATGAGGACTCAAAGAGTACACATGACATAACAAAGTTCTCTTTTCGAGTTTGCGTGTGTAGGTATGAACTGAACCCTACCACTGAGCTCAACCTTTTTTAGCCAACTGTGCTAGTCAAACCATATTTCAAACTAAATTTAAAACATTTTACAAGCAAAGCATTTGAGCTAAGTGGGAGAAAAACAGTAACAGTTTTTCTATAGCATTCTACATTGCACTATGGTCTTCCAGCGGCCAATGTGATCAAGTAGCTCTATAATATATAGAGCTCCAAGTCAATCTAAATTATTATACAAATATTTTATTATCTACTATGAGTTAACAATGAGATAAAAAAGAACCTATACTTCGAAGTACTTGAGGCAGAGCGGTTGATTCACCATATTTAGAGAGAAGGTATTTGATTAAATTAGTCATCTAGAATCCATAAAACTGCCAAAACATGTTATCTCAATGTAACCTAGTTGTTAAAAGTATTCACAATTTACTTATAAACTTATATAATATTTTCTGTTAAAATTTCCTTCCATCCAAAAACATATACAGCAAAACAATACATAGAAAAGACTGGTAATAGGTATGGATCTTGCATTTAAAATCCTACAGTACTGCTTACGGCAATTAGAGTTACAGATACCAGACACTGATGAAAGACAATCAGCATATAAATACTAGATAGCTGTGCCATTCTGCTTCAGGCTGACTAATGATTTATGCTGACCATTTAGCCAGACTGTCTTTATTTACCGCCAAAAACTAAACCACTGCCATCAGTATGATGTCAATCCCAGAGACAGCACATTAATGTTAATCCCATACAAAGACAAGAAAAGCATTTTTACAGCATTTAGGTATTTATACACCACTTAGCATGTTCAACCCCTTTCAACCTGTCCGAAAAAAAAGTACGGTCTATTTGCCCCTTGACAAGTACACATACTTCCTGGAGCTGCCAGCATGTGGCTCATATCTGACTCTGTAGATCTGTCAAGAAAACCTGTAGTCCAATATATATATAGGTCTTTTGGGCCTCTGGGGTGTTTCTGCCCTCCTGTAATGTACAGCAACAGCCTAATGCTGAGGGCTGACAGACAATTTGGGGTACCACACACCTCCTGATCTCTTTACCCCTGGCTGGTGACTCAGTCAGGCTGGAGGGGTGACCAAGCCTTGGAACCCCTGTGGCTGGGAGTGTATGTATCTCTCTGGTAAAAGCCCCCTGAGATAAGATAGTGCAGCGGTGGATAACTGTGCTCCCTGGCCTGCTACTTTATGGTTTTCACTGCTGAGAAAAAAATAAACTACAGTATCCACTCCCTAGGACCACAGGGACATACATCCTGTAGGTGTACTTTTGGTACAGAATAATGGCAATACTATTGGTACCATTCAGAAGGGCATGATGCCACATTTGCTGGTGGATTTATGCCCATACATTAAACCTGACACACAAATATTCTGATAACTTAAGGCTCAAGACAGCAGCTCAATACCATAGCAACACTGATGTCATACTGGTTATATTAATCATTTCAAGCACTTGAATATAATCCAGCTATCTATATGTTATAGGGCAAAGCATAATTTAGGTACTTCAGTTAATAAATTACAATATATTATACAGCAATAAATAAATGTGAATATTGAGGCTATCAGTCTGGACTAAAAGAAAGTTCACCCTTTGAGAAAGTTTGAGTTATGATTGAACTGTTAGATCAAAAAAGGTTTAATGGAGATTATCCCTGGTCAATGTCCCACCCTTCCACACAGTTTGTGGGTTTTGCCTATTATCCTGCAAAAAGACAACCGACCCACAAATAACCAGACACAGGTAAAAGCATAAACTCCTTGGCAGAGGTGAGATGAGGGGCTATGCTAATTTTAGACTTCATCCCTATGTTAACCTGTATCAGGTGACATGATGTAACGTTGTTATATAACAACCACTGAAGTGTGGGATCAAACCCAGCAGCACCTCAATCAAATCTATCCAACCTATGGTACCAGACACAATATGAAACAGGAAGGAAACTCTAAGGCTAATCCTAGGATTTGCGCTCTGGCAGTATGATACCATGGTAACAACTGGTTATGGACATAATTAGTTCTTATCTTTGGATTAGGCAGGATTACTGAAAACCATATATAAACTGAAGTAGACAATATTTGAAACAATCAAGCCAACAATTTTTATCTATATATAACTACAATATATCCTTCAGACAATAGATTTATATACAGTATTGTTTATGCTTCTATGTGAGCTGTTTTTACAGCAAATTTATTATGTCCCATCCCCTTTAGTAATCATGGCATTGTCACTCACTGCTGGCGAATGGCTGTAAGGGAGCTTGTGGCAGAGACTCAAGAGTAATTAAACGGAAACCAACGGGCTAAATTTGGATATCTGTAGGTGGGAAGGAGCTCGGATAAGTTCATTAATAGTACTACTCCTTCCTGGACTGGTAAACAACATCGTTAACATTCTAAACCTGAAGCCTCAGGAAAAAAAACTCCATTGTCTCAAACCCTTAATGCCACATTTTCTTTATTAATAAACTTGCAAGGTGTAGCTTTAACAAATTCTAACTAGAATACTGTTGGTCGACAAGCGACTACGTGTTTCCGCCTAATCAGAGTGGAACGGGTGAAGTGAGGCATGGATTGAGTGGCAAGGGGAAATAGAGTGTTGCATATTAGCATGGATGTCTGCAGCCAAATGGTGTATGTAGGTTGCCCCCCCCCCCACCACAAAATCCAGAAAGCGGTCCAAGTTGTATACATATGCAAAATTTAAGGCAGATAAGTCAAACCACTACATGTATATGAGTGATTTTAGCCCGTGGCAGACAAACAGATGGACGCTGAGCAAAAATGGTTGCAGGTGACGCCACCAGTTTTGTGTATGATAAAGAGCTATGTGAGAACTATACACATGCAAAACTTTGGCCCAATCGGTCAAACGGTTCCCAAGATATGAGCTTGGATGTCTGCTGCATAAACTAGAATGCAGGTGGCGCCACCTGTCATAAAATCAAGAGAGCTGTCGGGAATGTATACACCTGCAAAATTTTAGGCAGATATGTCAAACCACTGCCGAGATATGAGTGATTTTATCCCATGGCAGACAAACAGACAGGAGCTGTGCAAAAATGGCTGCAGGTGGCGCCACCAGTTTTGCATATGATATAAAGAGCTATGTGAGATCTATACACATGCAAAATTTTGGCCCAATCGGTCGAACAGTTCCCGAGATATGAGCTTGGATGTCTGCAGCGTAAACGTGAATGTAGGTGGCGCCACCTGTCATAAAATCAGAAAAGCTATCCAGGATGTATAGGCATGCCGAATTTCAGGTGAATTAGTCAAGTCACTGCAGAGATATGAGTGATTTTAACCCAAGGCAGACGAACAGATGGACACTGTGCAAACATGGTTGCAGGTGGCGCCACCATTTTTAGTGTATGTTATAAAGCTCTCCAAGGGCTACATTTGTGCAAAAAAATTTTCCTGATCGGTCAAACGGTTCCCGAGATGAGCTTGGATGTCTGCAGTGTAAACGTGAATGTAGGTGGCACCACCTGTCATAAAATCAGAAAAGCTATCCAGGATGTATACGCATGCCGAATTTCAGGTGAATTAGTCAAGACACTGCAGAGATATGAGTGATTTTAACCCAAGGCAGACAAACAGATGAACACTGTGAAAACATGGTTGCAGGTGGCGCCACCATTTTATGTGTATGTTATAAAGCTCTCCAAGGGCTACATTTGTGCAAAAAAATTTCCTGATCTGTCAAACGGTTCCCGAGATATGAGCTTGGATGTCTGCAGCGTAAACGTGTTTATAGGTGGCGCCACCTGTCATAAAATCAGAAAAGCTATCCAGGATGTTTACGCATGCCGAATTTCAGGTGAATTAGTCAAGTCACTGCAGAGATATGAGTGATTTTAACCCAAGGCAGACGAACATATGGACACTGTGCAAACGTGGTTGCAGGTGGCGCCACCATTTTTTGTGTATGTTAAAAAGCTCTCCAAGGGCTACATTTGTGCAAAAAAAATTTCCTGATCGGTCAAACGGTTCCCGAGATATGTGGGTTTATGTGTGGAAGCAGACGCACAAACGGACGCAGAGCGCAGAGGAAATGTCAGAGGTCAAAGCAAAATCGGGGCGCAGCAGTTCACATGTGACCCGAACATAATCCTGGGTTTCGTAAAATTCCGCCCAGCGGTTACGGAGGAGTTCTCCGGACACCTACGCGGCAGCGTGCAGCTGAAAACATAGTATCCGCAAAACTCTGTTTTGGCGGATACAATTAGGCAGAGTGAAGTAAACTGAGAGCACAAAATGCAATGAAATCTTTATGAATCAGTTCTGGTTTTTACCAATGTTTTTAAAATTCTAAAATTAAATCATAAAATACAAGGAAATCCATTCATATTTTTAAAAACCTTTGCTATCTTAAAGTGAATGAGACAAGCTAAGATAATAATGATTGAAATGCAATATACTTTAATAAACACATAAAACATTTTAGCTATATAAGTGTCACATGTATACAACATTCATATATATATTTTTATTTTGTACCAAGGGGTGCCATGTCATATTTAATATAACCTTTTGATAACCGACAGACCACAACACAGGATATTAAACCAACAGGCTACATATATATGTTCATATACTTTGCTGACTTCCTGTGGTTTTTAGCTTTTAAGTTTGGCAGACTACTTCTGACTTGTGGATTTCAGCCAACTGGTTTACCACAATAAACATGTGCCTTGAACACCGTCCTCTCATTTGTCCACACAATCTAGTTAAATTTTTCCAGAGCTTCTGGAACCATAACACACTGCCCGACCTTTCATATCACCCCCCCCCCCCGCCCCAGCCTGTGACTTTAGAGATATCATGCTGGTACCAGGAATCCTTTATGGTTTGAATAAAGTGGCAGTAAATCACACAAGGCTTTACTACTGTTATTAAATGGTAATTCACTTTCTCAAAATGTTCAGCCCTCTTCAAAATTTCATTCAAGTGACAACTTGCTCTTTTCAAACGATATTTTTCCTGAAATTTATGCATAAAACAATTTATGTGCAACAGCATTCCATAGTTGCTGATCCCAACCTGCATTTCCCACAGATCCTTAGACTTTTAATCATAGCGACTCATCCTTTCTTTTTCTCAAACAGACCCAATTATCTGTACAGGAATGATGTTTTCTTTGTGTATTTTCTTATTTTAACACAAAGTTCCACTAGGGTTCTAAGTTCTGAGCTACTGCCAAGCACCACTCATTTGAATACTTTTGGAAACATCAAACTGACCAGGCATTACACACGTTTACACTGCTTTTGCTATTCTTTTTCTGTTTCACAACCTAAAGTTTTCCAAAAGTGATCAAAGTGGCAAAAAGACAAGAATCCCTAGCAAGCAACAATACCTTTCCTACACTTTTTCCCCAGCATATCTCTTACCTGGACATTAATCAACTTTCAGACTTTACTCACCAGCTTTTAATATAAAGCCACAATCGAAGCTCAACCACATGAACCATGACCCTGCTGCTTTTTCCGGAGGATAACAAGTGTCAGCCTTTGTCATGACAAAGTTATTAATTCCACAACAGATGCCATGTACCGGTATATTACTTTATCTTATATTGGCTTAATCATGCTATTCATATGAAAGATTGATAACCCTTCCCACATCATCATGCATCCTGGTTTAAAAAAAACAAAATAAACAGGACTGATATACTTCAATGAGTGTTTATACATAAAGTGTCACGAATTTAATTGATAATAATCATGATATATCAAATATCTTGAAAAATGTGAGACATGACTTCTGGTGTTGTCTTAACAGGAAATCAAGATGCAAATACACTCAGGAGTGGTTTATTTACCTGGAAGTATCAACGCTGACCACAGTGACGCACTGTGTGGACTGGGTGTGCAATGAACCAAGGTAGGTTCACTCATGAGTGCAGGCAGTGTGCCAATAACCTTATGTATACTGTGACAAGTACAATGAAAATTTATCCTCTGCAGATAAGCTGCATGAGGAAATATTACAATACATGGTTTGTGTAAAGTAACAGATCCATGTATCTGAATGGCTTGTGTGACTTTATCTAACATCCACTCTCTGTCACTATGAAAGAAATCTGAAAGTCCTTCCCTCCAAAAACAAAAACACTAAATAAAACTGCACCAAAGCTAAACTTCTTTATGCAGTGTTCCATCCATTAGAACTGCACAGGTATTCTAGCTTACTGAGCAGTGAATAAAGGAGAAAAAGAAATAACAGTATGTTAAATACAATTTAAACTTACATGTGTGTGCATGTGTGTCTAGAGAACATGTTCCTCCTCTCTTTTATACCCCACATTTCAACAGCGTGACACCAAAAGAATGAATACTCTTATTAATTAAAATTTATTCTTCCGCCTGAATAATAAATTATAAAACAGAATTAGAATATCTGAGAAAATCTTGCCTTTATTAGGAAAACAGCATAAAACAAAGAGCTGTCAGTTAATTAAAATCTATGTTAATGAATATATTTGAAAATGTTTAGTTGGTTGTCCACAGAAAATGCAAAAACTGTTCACTGCAAAACAAACTTGATCACAAAAAGAGGCTCAAAATAGTTAAATCAACCACTACAAGGTAAACCAATTAGCAAGGTATTCAATGCATATATAACATCTAGCCATCAAGGGTTAATAATGTTGTCTTCTTGTAACAATTACTTCAGCTCTCATAACCAGTGACCCCCCACACCTAAGAGCTTATTAACTGACCTTGGCCTGGATCTTAGACTTGGGAGTGTTCAATTTTAAATCAATTAACATCTAGTCTTAATTTCAGCCAAAACATAAATTGTAATAAGTTGTAATACAAGCTAAATTCACATCAACAAAAGGTTTCACAGAAAGTTTCTTTACTCACATATTGTTACAATATCCACTGCTGAACTGCCTTGTCATAAAAACAACTAAATTGGGACATAAAATGGCTAAGTCCTACAAAAAGGGGCATGTAAGTCCAGCAGTGAAATGGAAAACAATACTGAGGTATGGAGTCATGAATTGTTCTCTGGGGAATTCTTACTGACAAGATTCCCCCACAATGGAGCAGCTAGGAGCTTACCTTGATTTCCCCCGAGGAACCTGTATGCAAGTAAAAGATTCTACATCCACTAGCCTGCGGGGGACCAGTCCTGACTGGTCCACAAAACTGAAACCAAATATGCTGAGACTTGGGCCCAGTGTCCAATTCTTTTCATACAGCCTGCTACAGCATAGCTGTGATTCATGTCTTGAAACCATTTTAAAGCATGCCCCCTCCCCTCCCTGAAGTGTTCAAACTACTGAAGGTGCCATAACAAGCTTCACAATAAAACAGTTTGCGATTTATGTGGAGACAACCAAAGCATATAAATGTTAGGACATGATATTATAATGTCTGCTATTTGCTTGATTAAAATGAATACTGATTAGAAATGTGATTTAACTGTAATCTAAAGCAAAAAAAAACATTGGCCAATGTATGATCATGACCCTATGTAACTTTACGATAAGATATAGGTGCATGCAAGTCACTTATTTATATGGCACTTAAGATTCAAATGAATAATGATTAGAAATGTGATTTAACAGCAATCTAAAAGAAATTTTGCAAATCAAAATATTGACCAATGAATGATCATAATCCCATTTTGTACTTTGCTTTATGATACTGCAACAGACCCTGTGGGTGAGTGCAACATTACCAAACATTTTAACAAAGGTCAATGCCTATGGTTGGGCAAGGCATCTATTGTAAACACACATACTCCCAAAAATATTGACAAAAAGAGCAAAGAAGACATGTGGACTTACAACTCACAGAAAAAAAAAGAATCTTTTGCTAAATTTAAATTCTAAAATAAAAGCAAAACAAAAACCATCATGTGCTACTAGCCAATCACTAGTAGCAGGGTGTATTCCAGTATTAAACAAAATAATTGTAACCATGTACACAAAAACATTCCTACTAGCCTTGCCAGTGAAACTTGCTTTATTGGATAGGCCATTAGAATGTTGGACTTGTGTGTTACAGGTTATGGGTTCCAATCAACATTCAGTCTTATTTCTATTTTCACCTGTAACACAATGATTGCTCAGTCAAGTCATTTTTGGATTCAGTGATGGGGGTGATTATTGTGCCAGCAACTTTGAGATAGACCATCTTCTTACATTTGGTACAAGATGTGAATGTAAAGTAGGGCTCAAACGTCACTAATATTGTCCCCTCTGTGACATCAGTGTAACATCGGAAACCACATCGGGGGAAGATAGGGAAACATCTGGAAATATTGTGACGACTTCATGAAGTGTGAAAAAATCAGGGTGACATCAGGAGATTTTTTAACATGTTCAAAATTTTTTTTCCATTTTTTAAGATTGGGCTAACATCGGTAAAAATCTGTACATATGTAGAAAAATCAGGAGTCATCTTGAGGAAATTGGGGCGCAAAGCGTTCAAGATGTTACCCCAAGGTTTTCACAATGTTACCCCGATGTTTATTGATCCCTCCGGATGTTACGTTGATGTTTCGAGATATTTCCTGATTATGGTCCCATTTATCCCGATGTCCCCTGTGTGTCCCTGATAAAGGGGTGACTGCTTCCGGTTCTTCATGTTTACATGATTGGGGTAAAACCAGGGTGAGATCAGGGAGATAATGTGACAACATTGGGACAACAACTGGTGATGACATTGGGACACATCTGTTTAACACCGGCACTGTGTGAACAGGACTTAACATGTACGTGAATAAATGACAACATATGGACCCTAGATGTGTACATACATATTTTAATACAAAATTAAAATCTATCTGCATCTCCATATGTAATCAATGTGCTTTTAAAAGGGGTCTTATCACCTATAAAGCTTGTTGAATTAACACAAAAAATAGCTTGTTCCCTTTAAAATAAATTTGTACCCGCCCTGGAATGGTTTGCTGACTCCTGTAAATGAGTGTTAAAAACAGTGGATCAGGTGCGATCACAGGTGGGATCACAGGTGTCAACATGAACACAATGTGTGCATCACCTGGGCCACAACTTGTGTCAGTCAGGAGCAGCCCTGACTGATGTGGCACAAAATATGTAATACATGTTCCCGCTGGCTGAAACATGGTGTGTTGCAGCTCACAATTGGACCTTGGTTATGCCACCTTGTTATGGTAAACAGACACATGTGGACTGTGTTTACCAAGACGCAGAGCCAAACAAGGTGTTAAACAGCTGTATGCGAAGTACTGAGACTGTTCGCTGGGATGATTTTGCTGGGACACTTTTGAATACAGCAAAACTGAATGGCTAGTGTGGAAGTATAGGCATAACATTGCTCCTGATTATGTCCCTTTAAAATAGAAACAACAATGTAAGGAGGCAGTTACCGAAAAAAAGTACCACAAACAATCAGAAAATAAACTGGTTCCCATACTACAAGCACACGCTTTGGAAGCTATCCAATGAAATATAATGGTTAATTGGTTATATGACTTGACCTGATATGATGCTAGAGATCCCACTTCTCTTGTAGCAAGCATATCAAACCTTCCCTGACTGGGGATCTTAAATAACAAATTTCAAAAGCACTATCTAATAAATGCAGTTATTATACACATAGTGAAAGCAGGGCTACTGCTTTGGCTGATCCTCTGTGTGCATTTATAGACATCGGCAAAATAGGTTCCCACAACTGAAGGGAATGTGGTGTATAAGGCAACAATGATGGTGTTAATTCAAATAATCACAAATATATGCATATGTATGCTTTATGGGTTGGGCAGCTTCAACACTTTTTACTTGTAGAGGGATATAAGATCTGACCATACAGTCATTTATGAAGTGCAATTTGTGACATGGCATCACACATCATGTGCTGCTTGGTAAAAGTCAACATACAGCATGACTGTAGGTGCTTAATATTGTGTACATAAAGTCATATGACACACTTTTTTAATGTAACATGTGATGATCTCAGCCTAATGATTTAACTCCATGTGAAAAGGTGCACTATCTTCCCAGCTGTAATTTTTTTACATTTTATACTGAAGGAACCCCTTTTTATAATCAGATCAACAAACAGCCATGGCATAACAACCGAGGACACACTTTCTGATTGGTTGATATGTCTACTACTGGAGTCTTCAGATGGTGACCCTGACATAACAATGGTTCAGCCAATCACGCATGTACTCTAAATGTAGCCTGAAACCAATGTGCCATGGCTGTGGGGTCTGACAACTGGGGCTTCTTGCCAGCCTATCTCAAATATTAAGTAAATAATAAAGAGATGGACCATATAATGTGAAAATGGAAAGGAAAATGTCAGATAAGTAATAGTTATAAGGAAATGACCTAGAAAAGTAACAAATTTAACCAAAATCTACACTAATAGCAATTCAGGCACCTGTGATGTAATGAAGCAATATATTTTGTAAAATGCATATACTGTGAATAACCTTGTGGAGGATTTCTTCCCCCCTCCCCCTGAAGGACTTCCTCCCACACAAAAACCAGGGGTACACAAAATAATACAACCATTGTGATTTTAACCAGTCCATTTCAAAATGGAAATTCTGATTATTGCATTTTAAAATTTAAACTTTAGTGTTTTGAGAAATGCAGCAGGGGAAACTGGATTATCACTTTCATGAGATGTTCTGAACAGTTTATGATGTAGCAAGAAAGAAGTTGTTTTACGTTACATGAAAAACAAGAACTGACACAGGGCAGGTGATGCCAAATGACATGACACATTTACGGTCTAAAATTTACAGTGCAGGGATTTAGTGATAATACACACTAAAACAGATATTGTGTACAACTGCCTCTGTCACATCAATAATATTTGAAGGTACATTATACATGAAAGATGATCTATTTTCCTGCGTTTCAAAAATCAAAAGTCTAAGAAGTACCCTAAGCTAAGGGGCACAAATGTCAAGTCAAACAGTGATTGTATGTGTAGAGCCAAGCTTTACTTACGAGTGCCCACATGTATGTAACGGTCCATGTTATCACTATCAGTGATACAATACCCATTTAACCAAGGTGACAGGCCATTAATTATTGAGTCCCACTCAATTTGACATTTTGTCAACAAAAACCTTAATAGTTCATATCATATACTTAAATATTTTGGCAGAAATACCATAATTTCAAATACATCTATTCAATTTATCCCATCGTGGAAACTGTACACAAAAGAAACGACACAGAGCTCAGCGCATTGTTCGGGCCGTGTTTTGCACTGACGAATCGGGGCTCTGTTCAGACCGTGCCACAATTTGCTGAGAGGATAGTTTGTGTTTATGTCGTTACTTACCAGCTGAAGAACAAGAACTGCTATTAAAACTTGTCTAGTTGTACAGCAGGCCATGGTGACTCCTGCAGCATATCCAGTATCTAGGCCATCAATGAAAAAGATGCGAAATTCTATCCTGGAATATCTCTTCAACCCTCAGTTCAGCAGCCAACGAAACCGACTCATCGGCCAATCCGGATACCACAACACCCACGGTGCTCCGCCAACAATATAGATCGTTGATATATATCTTACATCTTTACTCGAGCTCTGTTATCCATATATTTAATTGTATAAAGTAGCATATGCCTAATCTTTCAAATGAATCTTCATACCAAAATATAGTAGGCTTCAAAATTATTTGAATATTATGCCGAATTCCTTGTATGCGTTGTAATATATTTCAGACAGAGGTCATCTTTACTAAAGTCCAACGGAAGTACCTGTGTCTTTTAAATGTCCTTTCAAAATAAAATCCACTTTTGAGGTTAAAAATCACAGAATTATCAATATGTGACGTTGGTTAACTGTTTTTACCGTATAAATTGTATGATGTCACTATGATGTCAAATTATGCACGTTACAAATAGTTGACATCATTTTGCGAGCATAACAAGGTGAAGGTCGATGTGACCCAGATTCTCCTCAAGCGTACGTGCATGTGTTGCGGTGGAGAGAAGGGGACGCGGTTCAGTCCGGAGATGTAATATACCCCACCCTCCGCCAGTCCACGTCAGCTTGAAGCAGCATTGTCATGGCTCCCAGAAAGAGGAAGCAGACGAACGGTCACGTGGATAAGAACAAACCGGGTGATTATGGATGAATATTTTGCTTGCAGTTAAACTAGGTCTGTTACTGTTAGTGTTAGTGTTACAGTTAGTGTAACAACAGCAGCCAAAACAGAGTTGGTAAACATGACATTTGACATACATCCCAGGCTAGTGGTAGATGAAGATAGTGATAACCAGATCAAAGATAATCCCGGATGCTCTATTTCCTTTATCTTTGGACATATACGATCACGTTATAACATGCTAACGTGAGGCTTAAAGATGGGCGGGGCACTTTGAAGTTCTGGTTTCACGGTATCACAGTTATCAGTACAATCAGTACTGCTGTCCCTGTGCAGGCTGTGGTACTGCACAGGGACTCGATTCGTTCCAGTATGGGGTGTCCATTGTTTTTGGTGGTTTATCATGGAATGCTCATATTTCCTTTTGAAATGTTACAGTCATGGGCACTCCTTCAAAGGAGAATGATATACTTGATAAGTTACTTTCCAGACATCCGGCAAATACTTCACATATATGAATACTGAATAATTCCATGAATAAAAATATTCATACAGGTGAAAGAAAGTATTTGAATATATATAACAATTCTTTCTAAATGCATTCATGAATATTTTTTTTATTTTGATCATCATTTTCAGGTATTTAGAAGACAATTCATCTTCTTTTAAAGATGATATTTTAAATATATTTAAATTAAAATCATAATTGGTAAAGGAAATGTAATAATATTGAATTCATATCTAGAATCTTATATTTTATTTTGAATGAGGAAAATACTCAAGTGTTATTTGTGTGTATGAGAATTTATTTTTGTATCAAAGTTGAATTCACTGCACTATCCTTCACAAAATAATTTCATAATCACCAGAGCAGTTATGTGAATAATCAACTTTCAGTCAACAAATACAATGGAAAACCAATAGATTTGGACATCCATAAATGTATAAATGTTTTGACAGTTTAGCCACACTCAAATGAGACAGACACATGTCAAATTGTGCTTTAAACTGACATATATCCCTGTCATTCTACAAAGTTTGAAAAAAAATTACAAACTGGAAATCCCAATCAGGGTTTGGGCCAGGTAACTGTACCCAGATACTTACAGTAATACAGAGAACTTGTCTGGTGGGCTGTACCTGTACCTGACTGTCATAAGTAGGAAGTACAGTCGGTCTTGCTTAATTGTATATCATTTAATTGTATATCCCATTTAATTGTATAAAATAATGAAAACCAAAACCTTTTCCTGTGTCTTCTTCATTTAATTCTCCATTTATATGAATATCTGATAAATGTATATAATGGGTAATTGTATAGAAAAATCCGTCAATCATGCATGACAATCCCGGATATTCATGTGCGACAAAGGTCTCAGGGAGCTGGATGGCTGAATGGTAAAATGCTCGGCCTCCTCCACTGGCGACCCGGGTTCGATTCCCGGCGTGGCTATGAGAGTGGGTTGCAGTTGCCCGTCCAAGGTCGGTGGTTTTCTCCGGGTACTCCAGTTTCCTCCAAACTTACGGACTACCGAGTGCCAAGATCGGAGCCATGGAGAGTTCCTTGTATTAGTTATTATAACTAGTTGTAAAATAACCAGGTAAAATAAATAAAGTTTATATTTACTGACAGTTTGGTGCGCTAATTAGCCTTTGATATTACTCACCCGACAGGTTTGAAGGGTTACCTCATGGACCACTGAACACTCTTTCTTCAAATTACCCTTTGATATGACTCAAGCCATTGGCTGAGAGGGTTTCCTTCCTTGATTACATGGTTAATTAAATGTGTGTTTGATGTTTTAATTCTACACGTGCTCCCCGGACAAACTGTCACAGGGTTGCATTTTAAACACGGGATACGCTATAAACATGGTCTTTTATTCGTGAACATTACTTGTCAATCAATGAATATGTTTTATAATTCATAACAAAATCCATTAGGAAAACAGTATTGATTAGTTTTTTTTTTTATAGTTAAACCAAAGTATGAATCATTAATTTGCTGGCCTTATGTGGCCATTCACCTTATTGACCTTTGACAAATTCACGTGATCAGTATGCAGCCAGCCATGCACACTGCGTAGGGTCGTACTCACAATGGTTTTGAGTAGAAACAATGTCTGGCTGACAGATGACGTTTTCCAGAAACGTCTTTTTTTAAGACCACACTCGAACAAGTAAACATGCAAAAAATATTTTTAAGGTTTAAAAAGGAAGACAGTAAGTGTTATATAAATCAAAATCTTTTATGAATCTTGCTAAACTTTGTGACCTTTTATACATTCACGTGATCGTTAAGCTGTCAGCCATTTTGCAACATCACATTTTATAGATAACATACATAAACAGGTGAATGAATAGTAATTCTCTATTTCTTGAGTTGAAACAAATAAAATGTTTTATGATAAATCAAAATCCTTGAGGAAATATATGAAACCTTTGACAACATTTGATATATTCAAATTTGGTAAGCTGTCAGCCATTGGCAGTGAGATCGTTTTTTAACAATAATAAATGCAAACAGGTGAATATACAGTATTTTTTCGGAAGGTGTAAAAATAATAAATAAATAAATTATATAAACTAATGTATTGAAACATCATTAAATGAAAAAATACAAAACAGATAATTCAGAACCATTTGAATAATACGAGAAACACATGCAAGCCATCCGATGGCAATTCATAGTATTATAGTGACGGCTACAACCTTGAAGATTATACCCTGATTATTTGAATAGACCACTTAAATGAATATAATTGATTAAAAAATAAGATATTCAATTAAATAGGACAAACTGTACTTGGTACATGTACCTGGAGCTAAAGTACCTGTACCTGGAGCTTAAGTACCTGTACCTGGTATAAGGTACTCCAGGTACATGTGTGATACTGGAAATGAACACCAGGCTTGGATCAATTGCATGAACAAAGCTGTCACCCCTGTCAGGACAGCTGCCTATCTCAGGCAGGGGTAATTACCAAGCATTCATCCCTACTGTCTTTGAAGTTGAGTGGACTAGCTTTGCTGGGAAGCTGATCAAGATCTAACCTGGAAGTTCATTATGGCATTATCAGCACAAGTAAAGGGCAAGCAGCAAAGGATATGAACAGAGCAGCTCACATGCCCAATGTGGATAGTTATCTAGTGTAAACAGAACACTAGTGAGTAAATGAAGTAGTGAAGAAGATACATGCTATATCCCTGAACTCTCTGCTCATCTTTTTATATTCATAACTTTATAAAAGGTGGTCCAGTATATTTGCAATGCTTGTATTTTTCCTGAAGATATAGGGAGAGATCATTTAATAATTTTTCTTATAATATATTCTGCCATTATACTATAATTTATTATCACAAAACTAGATGAAATTTATGCAATTATGATTATTTCAGATTGCTATGAAATGTACCTGTACCTAGATACTTTTTAAAGTTCTTGGACCTGTACCTGGATACTACACATAAATACAGTACCTGTACATTACTATTTCATCAGTACCTGTACTAAGGTATTGTCGCATGTACCTGGCCACAATCCTGATCCCATTGGATGCATGCCTCCACCATGTGTTTGCATCCACTCACCTCAGAACTAAGAGCATTCGTTTCAAAAATGTTTCACTGTACACTGAACTAAAGATCTGCTGACTGTCGTAAAAGTTAGGACTTAAAAACTTATAATTTGAAAGCCAGAAAGGCCTGCAGAAATATCTCACAATACAATAAATATATCTTGATATTTCACTCTTGGTATGATAAGTAATATGTGTTAGTAGAAGTGGTGTGGTGATTAATCAATTATAGTGATGATTGGTCGATTTAATTGGTGCATATTTGCATAATTGATTAATTAACAATTATATATGCACATACAAGGAATCTAATCCTGTCAGAGATATACCAACATAAAGTAACGAAAAGCTTCAATACCTAACCTTGCACAGTCAACAATTGTCTGACGGCAAGTCCACCTTGGCTGCGGGTGGATTGATGATTTCATTTATAAATACCGGTGTACATGTCAGACTATTTACTGGGGTCAACTAGTGCGCAGCAGATTTCAAGGTAATAAAGAAAATGCAAAAAAATAAATGATCATCGGTTCTTTTATTTTTCAATCATCAATTATGATTTTAAAACCAATTCCTTCCATAAGTTAATAGTATTTGAGTTCCAGTTTCAAATTATTGCTCTTCACTATTTCTGGAAGCAAATGTAGTTTTAAGTTCACCATTCCCCTGCTGTCTTACTAGGAATGAACACCCCCCCCCCCCCTTTCCCCCCCCCCCCCCCAGCCTTCCCCCCCCCCCAACCCTCCTTCATTGGTTTTGTAATGGGATGGTAAGCCAATCAGGTGCTGATTAACTGAATTCTGGCCAGTGATGTTTTGTCTTATACATGCTGCGTCTATGACTAAATGCTGGAGGTCACTTGTTTGATTTTGTATTTTCTATCTGATGGTCATGCAACATCTGATGATACTGATACAATATTTGACTTTGTATCACAGCAGTGTGTTGGTGCACCAGTGAGTCATAAAACTATAACTTACACTCCTGCTTTTTATTTACTGGTCCAGTGTATGTTTTATGTTGAACCAGATGTTGATCTGTCTTTGTCAGAAGCTAGCTAGGCTGGAATCCTCAACAATGAACCAGCATGAAACATAAAATATACAACTGATATATCATTTTTACTCCTGCTTAATGATACGTCCCAAAACATCAAGTTAGGATGATCATTAACTCAGGTTCTGCCTGGCTTCAGTGTTATGTGATTTATGGCAAATTAAAATTCCCAACAGTTTATTCAGAATTTCTGGGAATAATTGCTTTGTTTCAAAAGTGTTTTTTCTGTGTTACATTAGTTTGCTTATTTTCCGTCACAATAGAATGTTGATTTGTATATCCAGTGTTTGAGAATTGTCTATACTGGAACTTTTTTATGGAACAGTCATTATGAATTTCAGAATCATATATTGCTTATCAAAGGTTGTTCTTCTCTTGTTTAAAACTGATATAATTTGTATTAATAACTATTATCACCTAATTTTTTTTTTATCTAATAAATGAAAAATAAAAAAAAAGTTCTTTAGGATCATGGTCTCTGAATGAATTCCCTTTCACCAGAGGGTGTGTATTTAGTACACACTATTTAGATTATCTGATATATAACATTTATGTTACCAGTAACTTTTCCATAACCTGAGGTTGTAAAGTGCAAATGGGGTTAAAGACCTGTATGTTTTCCAAGATCTCGTGTCATAAAGGTCAAAAGCGAGCCTCCTTCCATGTTGTGCTAAGTTTATGAAATTAAGAGTTGTTAATTCAGGATTTTGTTGATATTTGGTGGGTTGAAGGCACATGTACATATAATATATACTATATTTATTTCACATGGATTGTACAAATTGTTATTATAACTACTCTCTATGGCTCTCATGGTCACATTCAGTTTTGGCTGGAAGTTTAGGAAACTGGAGAGAGCAGGAAAAACTGCCAGCCTTAGAGTTAGACAGGCAAAAGTACTACATTAGGCTAAATGTAAATTCCGAATCAAGAATGAGATAGTTGTGAATTGTCTTGTTGATATCATGGTTTCACTGTATACAAGTATTTGCCTGTTTTCCATAGCATGTGTTAAGTTAATAAGAATTTACTGCTTCAGATGGCGACAGTAAAACAGCACAGAAGAAGGCTAAGGCTGGCCAGTCGCAGCGTTCTGGACGACTCAGCCCTACAATAACAGCTTTTATGCTGTTGGCCATGGTGTTGTTGTCTGCTGGAATATACATGTACTTCTTTGGAGGGATTTCTGCTATATCAAGGACATCTAAAGGTAATGTATTTAGAATTTTTTAAAACTTAAAAGAACTGCGCATTCCTTCATATAAGCTGTTATGAATCTTACTCATGTAACTTTATGATCCTATTTCCTTTATACATCCTTTTCTGTTCTTTCATTCCTCACATAATAATAATTGCAGTTTTGGTAAAGTTAAGCTCTTACCACTTGTGAAGTGTCACAAAAAATGATTAATGGAAAAGTACCCGTCAATGTCTCATGAATTTGTTCTACATAATCTTCTTGAAAATATGATGTCCCATAGATTTGCAAGACCCCAGTAAATGAATGACATAATTAAGGCCTGTTTGAGGAATTAAGCGTGTAATAAAACCTTGTAGGATGGGGTATGACATAACATCATTGGTAAGACCTGAAGGTCCCTGGTTAGAACCCCGCTAGTCACTGGGCTGCTAGTGCCTCAGTGGCATTATGTGAAATCTCACTTGAACCTCTGAGATTTGCTCTTATTTCATAATGAGAGGTTGATTTCTGGATTATTCTTAACCCTGTGCATATAAAATCCAGAAATCTTGGTTGTTTAATATTAACATATCTTTCTTACCATTTGGATACCTTCATCCTCATTCAATAGACAGTGCTCTCAACAGGCCATGGACCTATCCTTTATAAAACAGACACTCAGAATCTCATTACATTTGGTAAAAGAAATACAAAAGGATCATGGATAAATGATTGCTGAGTTAAGAAATTGTTAGTTAAACAGACCAGTTGTAAAATTTCATTAAGAAGGTATTAAAGACTGTTGTAGCCTCATATATGAGGAGTTAAATTGACATCACTGATGCCACAAAATTGAAGTCATGTCATGTCAGGAACATTCTATGCCTTACTTTACCCATGCCTCAGTCGCTTGTCAACTACCTGTATTCTAGTTATTATTGTTATTTTTAAGAAGCTGTTATGAAAGACTAGCTTTTTCCTGGAGAATGTATGTTCTTTGGATTTGACTGAGCAGTGTAAATAAGAATTAGCAGTGAAAGAGAAAAGTAATAAACCCCAAAGCTGGGCTCTTAATTGCGTAAGATTTTACAATGCCTTTAAGACATACATGGCTAGTGAGAGGGAGCTTTAAGAGTTCTTTCACAGGCCAATGTAAAGGTCAGAATGAAATATATCTCATTGAATACTTTTGTCAACCACTAGGTGGCAGCCCTGACCAGCCAAATCAGCAGGCTGAAACAAATGCAAAACCATCACAAGATACTGGTCCTGAGTCACAGCCAACAGAGCAGATGGAAGCAAAGCCCACTGAGCCAAAACAAGCAAAGCCCACTGAGCCTGAGGAACCAGATCCCACTGAGCCAGATCAAGTTAAGTCCACTCAGCCAGAGCAACCAAAGCCCACTGAGCCAGAGCAAGTAAAGTCCATTGAGACAGAGCAAGCAAAGCCCACAGAGTCAGAGCAACCAAAGCCCACAGAGCCCAAGCAACCACAGCCCTCAGAGCCAGCACAAGTGAAGCCCACTGAGCTGGAGCAAGCAACACCCACAGAGCCAAAAGGAGCAAAGCCCACTGAGCCAGAGCAAGCAAGGCCCACTGAGCCAAAACAATCAAAGTCCACTGAGACAGAGAAACCAAAGCCCATTGAGCCCAAGCAAGCAAAGCCCACTGAAGCAGAGCAAGCAACACCCACCGAGCCAAAGCAAGCAAAGCCCACTGAGTCTACAGCGTCACAGGAAACAAAGAGAGAAACTAAACCCACAGAGCAAAAAATAACCAAAGGAGAAAAAAGTTCTGTTGAGGAGGAACCAGTGAAGACAGATACAGAGCCTGAAGTAGTAAAGATAGACACAAAGCAGTCGGAGCAGAAACAAGCTAAAGAGAAAAAGCCAGTTTATGCAAAGGCTTCCATTACGAACAAAGAGGATAACAAAATCAGAAAAGAACTCGATGCTGCAGACAAGCTGCTTGAACAGGTAACACCGATGTTCTGGTGTTGAACATTTTAGTCAGTTACCACTGGTCAAATTATAAAAAAGTGTATCATGATTTCTTTTGCATGATTACTTGGCTTTAATAATATATTATCTCATGATAGGATAAACAGGGATACATCCCTCATGATACAATACATGATACTGTACACATCATGATACAATACATGATACTGTACACATGGGTAATATACAGCGATACTTCACTCATGATACTGTACACATCATGATACAATACATGATACTGTACACATGGGTAATATACAGCGGCACTTCACTCATGATACAGTACATGATACTGTACACATCATGATACAATACATGATACTGTACACATGGGTAATATACAGAGGCACTTCACTCATGATACAGTAACAGTACATGATACTTTACATATCATATTACAATACATGATACTGTACACATGCGTTATATACAGCGATACATCCCTTATGATACAATACATGATACTGTACACATGGGTTATATACAGCGATACATCCCTTATGATACACTACATGATACTGTACACATGGGTAATATACAGAGGCACTTCACTCATGATACAGTAACAGTACATGATACTTTACATATCATATTACAATACATGATACTGTACACATGCGTTATATACAGCGATACATCCCTTATGATACAATACATGATACTGTACACATGGGTAATATACAGCGACACTTCACTCATGATACAGTAACAGTACATGATACTTTACATATCATATTACAATACATGATACTGTACACATGGGTTATATACAGCGATACATCCCTTATGATACAATACATGATACTGTACACATGGGTAATATACAGCGGCACTTCACTCATGATACAGTAACAGTACATGATACTTTACATATCATATTACAATACATGATACTGTACACATGCTTTATATACAGCGATACATCCCTTATGATACAATACATGATACTGTACACATGGGTAATATACAGCGGCACTTCACTCATGATACAGTAACAGTACATGATACTTTACATATCATATTACAATACATGATACTGTACACATGGGTTATATACAGCGATACATCCCTTATGATACAATACATGATACTGTACACATGGGTAATATACAGCGGCACTTCACTCATGATACAGTAACAGTACATGATACTTTACATATCATATTACAATACATGATACTGTACACATGGGTTATATACAGCGATACATCCCTTATGATACAATACATGATACTGTACACATTGGTAATATACAGCGATACTTTACTCATGATACTGTACACATCATGATACAATACATGATACTGTACACATGGGTAATATACAGAGGCACTTCACTCATGATACAGTACATGATATGTACACATCATGATACAATACATGATACTGTACACATGGGTAATATACAGAGGCACTTCACTCATGATACAGTACATGATACTGTACACATTGGTAATATACAGCGATACTTTACTCATGATACTGTACACATCATGATACAATACATGATACTGTACACATGGGTAATATACAGAGGCACTTCACTCATGATACAATACATGATACTGTACACATCATGATACAATACATGATACTGTACACATGGGTAATATACAGAGGCACTTCACTCATGATACAGTACATGATATGTACACATCATGATACAATACATGATACTGTACACATGGGTTATATACAGCGATACATCCCTTATGATACAATACATGATACTGTACACGTGGGTAATATACAGCGGCACTTCACTCATGATATAGTAACAGTACATGATACTTTACATATCATATTACAATACATGATACTGTACACATGGGTTATATACAGCGATACTTTACTCATGATACTGTACACATCATGATACAATACATGATACTGTACACATGGGTAATATACAGCGGCACTTCACTCATGATACAGTAACAGTACATGATACTTTACATATCATATTACAATACATGATACTGTACACATGGGTTATATACAGCGATACATCCCTTATGATACAATACATGATACTGTACACATGGGTAATATACAGCGGCACTTCACTCATGATACAGTAACAGTACATGATACTTTACATATCATATTACAATACATGATACTGTACACATTGGTAATATACAGCGATACTTTACTCATGATACTGTACACATCATGATACAATACATGATACTGTACACATGGGTAATATACAGCGGCACTTCACTCATGATACAGTAACAGTACATGATACTTTACATATCATATTACAATACATGATACTGTACACATGGGTTATATACAGCGATACTTTACTCATGATACTGTACACATCATGATACAATACATGATACTGTACACATGGGTAATATACAGCGGCACTTCACTCATGATACAGTAACAGTACATGATACTTTACATATCATATTACAATACATGATACTGTACACATGGGTTATATACAGCGATACATCCCTTATGATACAATACATGATACTGTACACATGGGTAATATACAGCGGCACTTCACTCATGATACAGTAACAGTACATGATACTTTACATATCATATTACAATACATGATACTGTACACATGGGTTATATACAGCGATACATCCCTTATGATACAATACATGATACTGTACACATTGGTAATATACAGCGATACTTCACTCATGATACTGTACACATCATGATACAATACATGATACTGTACACATGGGTAATATACAGAGGCACTTCACTCATGATACAGTACATGATATGTACACATCATGATACAATACATGATACTGTACACATGGGTAATATACAGCGCTCAGGTTCAAACCCATTGCTCTTCATCATTTAAGTATGCCATGCTGTTTCCTCTTCACTTCTTGAAAAATTGATCATGAAATAACCTTTTAAGTTTGTCTAATCATCCAGCAATTTGTCAGTAATATGCTGTCTAATGATTTTTGACCAATTACATTTTGCTGTACATGTGGTGAGCTGTTGCCTATTTTTTAAATGCCAGAGGTTGCTAGTTAAATGTCTAACAATCAGTTGAATTGATATACAAACATCTGATTATTCTGAATTTCTGGTTCAATATTTGATTTTGTATCACAATGTATACATGCACCAAACCATTACAGCCTTTAGATTTCAGATATGTTTACTGGTAGTAAGAGCTGCTATTTCTTGTTTATGTGGCCTGTTGTATGTTGAAGTTAACTATCTTGATGAAAATGAAAGACCAGCTGGCTTTGAGGACACATATTCATGGTAAAATGTACCTTTATTGGCAGTCAGTGCCATCTGGTGGCCAGAATATGCAGGAATATGTAAACTACAGCCTTGGGCTAAGTGCTCCCTGCAAAATATCATCATACCATGTTATTGTGACTGCATGCAGTGGAGACCTGACTGTGCCAACAAGAACCTTTAAAAAATATATAATTTATTGGTCAGAAAGGTTATTAATATTCATGTAATTAATATTAAGTTTTATTATGGTCAGTTAACATATGCTTTGTTTTCTTAGGGTAAAGCACAGAAGGCTTTGGACCAGTATGAGAAGCTCTTGAAGAAGTACCCCAAAAGCCCTCGGGCAAGTCTTGGTAAAGCTCAGGCCTTGGATAAGATGTCCGAGCAGCAACGGAGCAATCCCCTGCTTGAACGCAGCATCATGGCATATCTACATGTGCTGGACTTAGAGCAGGCTCCTGATGAAGTGCTGTTGATGGCTGGTAGAAGGGCAGCTGACAGACAGACATTCAGAGGTAAGGCCTCAGGTCTGCATAATGCAAACATACACATTCAATAAAAATGTTTCAGTTACTAATAAGGGTTAGGATTATAACTGATATCTGGGATTATCACATTATCTGAGAGCTGCAATAATCTGTTAGTTCCCTATCACTGTGATATGATATCCAGGTTTTGGGACCCAAAAATGCCCTTTTAGGATTATTACCTGAAGAGAATGGCATTTCCAGGGTTTTTCTGTGATCAGAAAATCAATTATTTTCAAGGAAAAAATATATTTCAGTTGCATGAAATTCTGTATAGAAGTAATCATATTTAAAAATATATATATAAATGTATTGGTATATTCAAAATGATGGTTTTTGATAAATCCACAGAACCGCATTCTTCAAAACCAGCTAATACTATTAGGGAGTCTGGAAATATGAAGGAAATTACTGACAATTGTGATATGTATTTCCCATTTTAGATACTGATTTTACAATATTACGATAAACCATGATAAAGTTTATAGAAGTGTCATGATATAAGAAACAGATATCTTCAAAATCCTGGATACAATATGCTGTGAAATCTGCTTAACCCTTGGAGAGCAAATGTAATAAGTAATAATACATTGTTGCATTGTTTCATTTGTGACTGCTCAGTATGTGCTTTGGTTTCAATAGCCTTTACCTGAAAAGCTTTAATCCTTTCCTGTGTTTACATTTATTTTAGATTTCCGTCAAATTTAGACACAATACACATTTAGATTACAGGCAATATCTTTTTCTTTCTTTTCAGCATTTCAAATATTAACATTACTTTTTAGCATTTCATATATCAACAGTTCTTACTGAAAAAGTTGCTTAAGGTTATTGTGAATCTTTGAAACATAAAATAAAATATTCTTTATGTTTGTTCTGAGAGAATCTAGCCATATGAGGGAGTTCTAGATGCAAATTTGAGTGCACTTTGGTGAGCCTGTAAACAGTAACGGGTTAAATCTATCAAATACTCTTTCTTTGTCTCAGGATGGGGCTTTAAAGCTGCCAGGACAACAATGAGGCTCATAGACTTGTTCCCTGAGCAAATACACCTATGGAACGAGTTGGGTGTTCAGTACCTGATGGTTGGAAGGATAGAAGATGCAAGGAATGCTTTCAGAGAGGTTTGTCCTGTGTATTGTTAAGTGCTTTCACTTGCTCTATCCACTTATGTTACAAAGTATGTGATGACAGTGCTGCCACCTGTTGGGCACCTTACCAATTGCATGTTGGCATACTGTGGTTGGCTTTATATTTGTTGGGCTAAATATTCAAGATTTTAAAGAGGGTTCCATTTTCATGATCTAAACATACAGAAACTTACCCATAGTATATTCATCATCATAATAAATTGTGAAATATGCTCATAATACTCTAAGATATTTAAGGGGACAATAAAGAACATTTGAAATCCTTGTTCATCGTTGGTGATTATCATTAAAAGATCTCATAATATGTATAATATCAACCTTTTGCCATTTCCAATCTTACAGAACAGGCATGGAAAATCTTCATGAGATGCCAGTGAGAAGACAGTTTAAATAACTGTACACCTGTGTAGATGGGTCTTCTTATTTTTGAAGGTTTTATATTTGCAATAATTTCCTTTCACAAGCATATTAAATTTGAAACCCTCGTGAACCATAAGCCAACCACAGTGTTAAAAGCTGCTTTTTTTATCATTTTGCTTGTGAATTACATGAGGGGGCCCTTTGTATTTTAAGGAGAACAGGTATTCACCATATGAAAGGTGAAAAACAAACATAAAAATAAGGATCTCCTGATGCTACATGCTATGAATGAAGATAAATCAAGGTCTGCTGTAGACAAATTGGCCAAAGTCAGTGATCATTAAGATAGTGTTGTTGCACTTTAATGAAGCCGCTTATTAAACCTTTTTATCTCATCAAGTCAAATTAAGAAGTAATGTGTATTACAATAATTATGTAAATATATATTTCTATTGTGAGTAGATTATGCTCAGTTTCCTTCAGTGAGACAAAAAAACTAGATGTATAGTCAGAGCCTCCAAACCTCTGCCAGAATCCTAATGATACACAGTGTTATGGTTCACCAATCTGGTACACAAGTGAGCTCAAGAACAAGGCCACCCCATATAACCTGTGAATGGCTGGGGCTCTCAGTCTGGACAGAGATATAAATATTTCACAGTGGTATTGAATATTTAAATGAAAACATGCTGGTGATCCAGCTTTCCTTCAAAACTCTGCACAAAAGTTTAATAAGAGAAAATTTCAGAATTTTTAGGGGGAAGTTGCTCAGTTTCAAAGCAAATAATGTGACCAAAGGAAAATGAAAACTTTGATATGTTTTGACCTAAATGCTCCATGCATCTTATTCTTATTCTGATTGGATGAAAAAGACATTACATGTATAAAAAATAATTTGAATTCTTGCAAGCAGATATCAGCATTAAATAGCCCCAGATCTTGAAAATTTTACAAAATGGAAAAAATTTCTTTATGCCCTGAGTCTGTGTCATTCTTGTTATTGACTGGGTGCCTCCGGTGTGAATGTTTATTTCAGGTATTGAAGAGAGACAGTAACAATGGCTTTGGGAAGGCTCACCTTGGTTTTATAAAGAAGACGTCTGATAACGACCCGGAGGGGGGTATTCCACTGCTACAGCAGGGCATTGACAGTGAGGCCCCAGGGGTAACAGATGGGAGATTCTATTTCCACCTCGGGGATGCCTACTACAGGACTGGCAGGCATGATGAGGTAAAAGGAATTAATTATAAAGGTATAAATGGTAATCAGCATTTATTAATTCTATAGTAAAAATAGAACAAGTTTTTATCATTTTGACATGTTATTCATAGCAGTGATGCTCTAGTATCCTGTGACAAAATCTGTAATTTATGATTATGTTTGTTTTGTACTTTAATAACATATATCCATTGAAAATAACGCAAAGATGAAAGATGGATAAGTAACACATTGTGTAACCTTACAGGGACTTTTCTTGGTTACTCTAGTTGAATCCAGTAACTCACTGTGTAACCTCACAGGGACTTTTCTTGGTCACTCTAGTTGAATCCAGGCCTTGCTGATTACATATGTTGTTACCCAGGGTTCTTCAAATTTATACTTGATAGCCCTGCTTATTATATAAAGGATATAAAAAAAAAATGATTGTGTTTTCTAAATTTAACACCAAATGGTAGCACCTACATTAGTGATTCCAAGCAGTCTTGTCACTCTTGCACCAGTGGTTTCTCCTCAACAAGACTCTTCCATTCAGTTATTGTGGGAATGGCTGGAACTCCATTGTTTCAATGGTCAAACAAAGAAATTAAAATTTACTAGAATCAAATAATAAGCCCTCTTCCTGATCCAGTATGTTACAATGGCCTTTATCTATGCTCTTCACATCATTGTTACCAACTAAACTTCCATATTCAGAATCCCCAGTGCATTGTGGATAATGATTTGCCCACAATGGCTACACAGGGTTGTACTCTTGTGAGTATGGCTATGATTCTTTGCAAAGTGGCAAATGTTTTCAATTTTATCAAGTGCTATCAACATGAAAGGTTTGTTCTACTCAAAATAAGAGATGTCAGTTATACACTAACTTGACATACAATTAACTGAAAAAATCTGCCTTGTGTGACTCCATTTATGCTTAGGTTTGCTTCTGTTTCATGGGGTCTATAGATACGGGCCTTTTATCATGTTTATGTTGGCTCTGTATCTCAGTGTTTCATGGGGTCTGTGGATATGGGCCTTTTATCATGTTTTGGTTGGTTCTGTATTTCAGTGTTTCATGGGGTCTGTAGATATGGTCCTTTTATCATGTTTTGGTTGGTCCTGTATTTCAGTGTTTCAAGGGGTGTGTGGTGTGCCAGTTTCACTGCTCAGGCAATAACTACGTTTTTTACACAGCAGTTTTGCCTCTTCAGGTGCTTGTTTCATTGGGTCTGTAGGCCTTTTATCATGTTTTGGTTGGTTCTGTATTTCAGTGTTTCATGGGGTCTGTAGATACAGGCCTTTTATCATGTTTTGGTTGGTTCTGTATTTCAGTGTTTCACGGGGTCTGTAGATATGGTACTTTTATCATGTTTTGGTTGGTTCTGTATTTCAGTGTTTCATGGGGTCTGTAGATATGGTCCTTTTATCATGTTTTGGTTGGTTCTGTATTTCAGTGTTTCATGGGGACTGTAGATACAGGCCTTTTATCATGTTTTGGTTGCTTCTGTAATTCAGTGTTTCATGGGGTCTGTAGATACAGGCCTTTTATCATGTTTTGGTTGCTTCTGTATTTCAGTGTTTCATGGGGACTGTAGATACAGGCCTTTTATCATGTTTTGGTTGGTTCTGTATTTCAGTGTTTCATGGGGTCTGTAGAAACAGGCCTTTTATCATGTTTTGGTTGGTTCTGTATTTCAGTGTTTCATGGGGTCTGTAGATACAGGCCCGTTATCATGTTTTGGTTGGTTCTGTATTTCAGTGTTTCATGGGGTCTGTAGATATGGTCCTTTTATCATGTTTTGGTTGGTTCTGTATTTCAGTGTTTCATGGGGACTGTAGATACAGGCCTTTTATCATGTTTTGGTTGCTTCTGTATTTCAGTGTTTCATGGGGACTGTAGATACAGGCCTTTTATCATGTTTTGGTTGGTTCTGTATTTCAGTGTTTCATGGGGTCTGTAGATATGGTACTTTTATCATGTTTTGGTTGGTTCTGTATTTCAGTGTTTCATGGGGTCTGTAGATATGGACCTTTTATCATGTTTTGGTTGCTTCTGTATTTCAGTGTTTCATGGGGTCTGTAGATATGGTCCTTTTATCATGTTTTGGTTGCTTCTGTATTTCAGTGTTTCATGGGGTCTGTAGATATGGTACTTTTATCATGTTTTGGTTGCTTCTGTATTTCAGTGTTTCATGGGGTCTGTAGATATGGTCCTTTTATCATGTTTTGGTTGGTTCTGTATTTCAGTGTTTCATGGGGTCTATAGATACAGGCCTTTTATCATGTTTTGGTTGCTTCTGTATTTAAGGCATATGAAGTGTACAAGAAGGGAGCAGACAAAGGACTCTTTCTGTCTTACTGGCAGCGGTCATTGTACAACGTGGACACGTTGACAGGCCGACCATGGTGGACCAACAAAGAGACTACCTATGAAAGACATATCAAGGTAACAACTTCAGCCAAGCATCGTGACCCATGAGTCCCTAGTTACCATATGGTTTCCTTAAATCTCATAAATTACACATAATAAGCCACTGACCTCTTAATAATATTAGTCCATTAATATTGGTCCATTAAAAACAGGATTATTGTTAATGGGGGTTGAATTTAGTTCACCTTTAAAAAAAATTTTTTTTTTGTTACAAAATCATGTGAAAACGAATGAAAACTTAAAAACTGTATTTACCATCAGTAAGATCAGGGTACTGGGTTTAAATGAGACATTTCTTGTCACTGCAGATGCCATAGTATCCCCATACAATTAATACCCCCCCCCCCCCTTCAAGAATAGACCCCCATCTTCAGAAGCTTTTACTGACACTAGGCAAGCCACGATTGTTTCTTCCATTCATCAATTTGTGAAACAATATTTTTCACCAAATAGGGGAATATTCAAGGCCACTCTCATAGGAGAGGTCATGAGCCCAATTTAAATATACCTTATCCCATAACCTATATCTGTGAATATGCATAATATGAAAGAAATTTGTCTTTGTCTGGGGATATAATAATATACACTTTATAGGGTCTAATATGAATTTAAAGTACTTTTGATTTAGGGGAAGATATAGGGGATTCAAACAATAATGATACCTTTAGATGAAAAAAGATGGATCTTCATATAATGATCACTTTAATGCTTGATAGTACAGATATAGTCAGGAAGTTAAATTGAATGGCCCATGTTCATAAGCTTTTAGAGGATAACTGGGAGGCAATAAGGGACGAGGGCCTAGCTCAGCTTGACGAGAAGAAAGGCTCATTTATACCTGAGGAAGAAAACCTGAGGGAAACAGGAGATTGGAGACAGTTTACACTGTATCAGCAAGGTAAGCTATTAAAATAGAACAAAATGCATTCAGTCAGCCAGACCAGCTGAATCATGAGTGGTTGGTCTCCATCTTTTTCCATGTCAGGTTTAGTTTTTACCAGCTGCACCAGAGGGCTCTCCATTACAGTCTCTGAATCATTCTTGCAAGAACTCTTTTGAATTAATCAAACAAAATCTGCTTTAATGTAAAGTCTTGTAAGTAACTTCCGAATGGGAAACCAGTTTTGGTCTTGTGTTCTTGATAAGTAATGCCCACCTCAGATTGGAGTACTTGTAACCATGGTGACTCTACAAAGCAACATTTAATATTAAATAAAAAACATTAAATGGAAATGAAAACCTAGCATGATCCATGTACCAGCTGCATATAAGAATTTGTAGTTTTACATTTCATGTAGTTAGCCATGTGAAAGGACCAGAAACAAATCCACAAACAAACTGAAGGCCTTGTAATCCGACATTAATGTCAAAGTCAAAGCTGTTTAAGATTTATATTAGATGTCGCATGAACAAGTCATCACTGTATACATACCAGCAGATAAACATTCTCATCCAGGACTACACTCCTTGCTCCGTGGTTAATCGCTGCGGTCATACTATATCTCCGTAGCTTTAACCTCTGCTCAGTACAGCAAGATTCCCCGGGTTTCACCACCAGGGCTTGCACAGGGCAAAAATTTGTAACCAGACCAATGAGAGCGTGGTATCACATTGTGCATCCAGCTCCAAAGATTTAAACCCATGACACCCCACTCTGTGCCAGCCCTGGTGTCGAGACCCATAAAAAGACTTGGTAAACAAAGCCGGGGATTAAGTGAAGGAGATCTGGAATGACTGCAGTGTATGACCCTGCATAAGAAGTGTAACCCAGGACATGCATTGGAGTAAAATGTAGGTACATCCACAGCAGAAATCAAATTAATCCAGCAAGCAGGCATATCGGAGAGCCCTCTTCTGGAGACTGCAAAAATTTGACTTTTATTTATAGAATTATGAAAATATGATAATGGTAAATCTGAAGCTATTTTGCTAAAATACCTGGTCATTATAAACCCTTACTGATTCAGTGCACAACATGTTTTGGGTCAAAGTGGACTTATTCACATTGTACTGTTATTACATAATATGCTGCTATGTAGTATATCTTAATTCGTTTCATATTAATATATGTCAGTTTCTGTGTTTTAGGAAGAAAAGTAGATGCTAATTGTAGGAAGGCACCAAAAACATGCTCATTGATTGATACAATAGTGCCAGCCAAGACCTGCAGCAGAGGTCAGGTGAGTTGATCAGCAAGACCTTTGTATTTTGGATACCTGTGTAATGGTGTCATTAAGATTTTATAAGGCCAAGCCAAAGAAATAAATGGTTCTACAAGCTCTAGTGGCCAAAAAAAATTATTTAATTAATCAGGCAATTAAAAAGACAGAATATATAGAAGTTTGTCAGCCAGCTGGAAAGACACATATAATTGACAGTTCTAGAGATGGTGCAGATGAACCTAACAAAGTTTTATCCACTTTATTTGATAACTTTATAGATGAAAATTTTTGCTATAATAATACACATAATGATTTCTTTGAAGGGAGTGAGGCAACAACAATTATTATAGTCCTTCCCACTACCACATGATTTTTTGTGATTATCTCCTCATAATTCAAACTTGCCAAACAAAATTTGCACCAGTTGCAGAAAGAGGAAAGTGTAATTTTTGCTCCAGTACTTGCTTTAGATATAAATAATATTCACTTTATGGCCTGGTTGTTATGTCTCATATATCCATGGTTCATAGCGTCCCTCACAAGTAAGTCCTGCCTGGGCTTTAGTGTATTGACGTTTACTGCTAAAAATTTAAAAAATAAAATGGGATTCCATGTACCGATAGATGTAACTCAGTACTAGCTCTTATAACTAAAGCCCTGTAAAGTCTTTATGGCAAATACCTGATATTTGCATATTAGGGCGTCACAAGGCTCCTGATGATTCCCTTGCATCTGCATATCAGGCCTCCTGTGAATGGCATCATTCCTATGAGAACGCTTACAGCGGTCCAATTGGTACTAGACATCTCAACCCGCTTGGTAACATTCCCTCTTAAATCAAGTTTTCAGAAAGTCCATACATAGACCGTCGTGTCCTATGATATATCTCTGCCGTTCGAACATTACGGTCCATAGGCCATGTACAGACGCGGATCCAGGGGACCCCCCCCCCCCCCCCCCCCAGCTCTCAACCAACGACCTTTTTTTTTAGACAAATCTTATGCATGACAGGGGTTTTAGGGTCAACCCCCCCCCCCCCCAACTACCACCACTCTTGACCAACAACCTTGTTTTAGACAATTTTTATGCATGACACCCGTTGACCCCTCCCTGCAAAAAATCCTGGATCCTCGCCTGTTGTAGACACTGTCGCATCAATTTTGTACTGTGTATTAGTTAGTGTTCAAGTTACACTTGAAAGTCTTGCCACTGTTAAGTGGCCAACCTGAACGTTTCAGTCATGAATTCAGTCATTTCAGTATATGAATTACAGTTTGACTAACAGTTTGTCACAGGTGGACCTATATATCTCATGCTGATTGGCTGAGCTAGAGACACATTTTTAAACCGGGCTGCTTTGAAAAGGGATGGTCTGATAAACGGTGACACACTGACTCACTAAGGCTGAGGGTTATATGTAGTGTTGAATATCTAAAGTCTAAAAATATTAAGACTGATTAAATGGGAATATAAATAGCAAGCTGGTAGGCAGTAACTGAATTAACCATGTTTGTTCTGAAAAAAGATTCAGGGAAAGACCACTATAACTAGAATACGGGTAGTCGACAAGCGACAGGTGAAGTGAGGCATGGATTGAGTGGCAAGGGGAAATAGAGTGTTGCATATTAGCATGGATGTCTGCAGCCAAATTGTGTATGTAGGTTGCCCCCCCCTACCACAAAATCCAGAAAGCCGTCCAAGTTGTATACATATGCAAAATTTAAGGCAGATAAGTCAAACCACTACATGTATATGAGTGATTTTAGCCCGTGGCAGACAAACAGATGGACGCGGAGCAAAAATGGTTGCAGGTGACGCCACCAGTTTTGCATATGATAAAGAGCTATGTGAGAACTATACACATGCAAAACTTTGGCCCAGTCGGTCAAACGGTTCCCAAGATATGAGCTTGGATGTCTGCTGCATAAACTAGAATGCAGGTGGCGCCACCTGTCATAAAATCAAGAGAGCTGTCGGGGATGTATAAACCTGCAAAATTTTAGGCAGATATGTCAAACCACTGCCAAGATATGAGTGATTTTATCCCATGGCAGACAAACAGACAGGAGTTGGCAAAAATGGCTGCAGGTGGCGCCACCAGTTTTGCGTATGATGAAGAGCTATGTGAGATCTATACACATGCAAAATTTTTGGCCCAATCGGTCATACGGTTCCCAAGATATGAGCTTGGATGTCTGCAGCGTAAACGTGAATGTAGGTGGCGCCACCTGTCATAAAATCAGAAAAGCTATCCAGGATGTATACGCATGCCGAATTTCAGGTGAATTAGTCAAGTCACTGCAGAGATATGAGTGATTTTAACCAAAGGCAGACAAACAGATGGACACTGTGCAAACATGGTTGCAGGTGGCGCCACCATTTTTTGTGTATGTTATAAAGCTCTCCAAGGGCTACATTTGTGCAAAAAAATTTTCCTGATCGGTCAAAGGGTTCCCGAGATATGTGCTTGGATGTTTGCAGCGTAAACGTGAATGTAGGTGGCGCTACCTGTCATAAAATCAGAAAAGCTATCCAGGATGTTTACGCATGCGGAATTTCAGGTGAATTAGTCAAGTCACTGCAGAGATATGAGTGATTTTAACCCAAAGCAGACAAACAGATGAACACTGTGCAAACATGGTTACAGGTGGCGCCACCATTTTTTGTGTATGTTATAAAGCTCTCCAAGGGCTACATTTGTGCAAAAAAAATTTTCCTGATCGGTCAAACGGTTCCCGAGATATGAGCTTGGATGTCTGCAGCGTAAACGTGAATGTAGGTGGCGCCACCTGTCATAAAATCAGTAAAGCTATCCAGGATGTATACGCATGCCGAATTTCAGGTGAATTAGTCTAGTCACTGCAGAGATATGAGTGATTTTTACCCAAGGCAGACAAACAGATGGACACTGTTCAAACATGGTTGCAGGTGGCGCCACCATTTTTTGTGTATGTTATAAAGCTCTCCAAGGGCTACATTTGTGCAAAAAAATTTTCCTGATCGGTCAAATGGTTCCTGAGATATGTGGGTTTATGTGTGGAAACAGACGCACAAACGGACGCAGAGCGCAGAGAAAAGGTCAGAGGTCAAAACAAAATCGGGGCGCAGCAGTTCACATGTGACCCGAACATAATCCCGGGTTTCGTAAAATTCCTCCTAGCGGTTACGGAGGAGTTCTCCGGACACCTACGCTGCGGCGGCGGCGGCGTGCAGCTGAAAACATAGTATCCGCAAAACTCTGTTTTGGCGGATACAATTACTCCTTACGTCACTGGGAAAGACCTTAGTTCAGTGAGGTGATGATGTGTGGGGCTGACTGTCCAGAACGGCCAAAGTTTACCAGTCGATGAAATGAGAGGGTCAGAGAGTAATAATTATATATAATATAAAGTTGCCACGAGGTGGTATTACCGACACTAAGTGTGAAACAGTGAGAGAACGATTGATTTATCTGTCAGAGCCATTTCATTGACTGGGCCAGTCTACTAACAAGTGATCATTGTTTATCCTTCAGGGTTGTGGTTGTAACGTACTTTGTGACATAATAGTCAAGCATGTGCATCTAGAGAACACAAGTCTCATTGTAACAGGGGTCGGCAGCTCTTGTTTATTGGTCCCCTGAATATGGGTATACATCTGTTTTGTGTGACACATCTGTTATGACATTATCAGTGTTCCCTGCCATGCCCATTTCATAGACTGGTGGCAAGATGTCGCTACAGAATTGACTAGTCAATTATAACATAGCTTTACATTGTTTATAGGAAAATGACACAAGGTAAGCATACCATAATAGTTAATTACACATTTTACTCATTCTGTCCTAGCAGCAAAAAGTTTTGGGGTTCTTTGACTTGCAAAAAAAAATAATAGTGAAAACAGGTGGACAGGGCTGGTGGAACAGACTATAGTAAGACTACCAAGGACTTAGTGGTCAGTTCTTATTTCTGGACAATAATTCTGCATTTAACAATTTTATTCTGTCATGAACTTGAAAGAATAGTCTCCAAGAACCCTAGTTCAGCTAAAATATCCCTGGGTCATGGTTTTGATAATGAATCCTTAACCTTGTGGTCATTGATGCCTTAATTTTGGGTTTCCTGTTGTTGCCAGGTTAAGTTCTCTGTGATGCAGCCAGGTGTCCATGTTTGGCCACATTGCGGCCCCACCAACTGCCGAATTAGAAGTCACTTGGGACTCGTGGTGCCGCAGGGACTCCGGATCAGAGTGGCTAATGACACCAGGTAAATAAAACATCTGTCACAAATGATGCCTGTTGTAATTTATGCAATATTTAGACTAAGGAATAGCTTACCAGGTAAATATAACACCTGTCACAAATGAAGCCCATTTTAATTAATGCAGTATTAAGACTAAAGAATAGCTTACACTGGTAAATATAACACCTGTCACAAATGAAGCCCATTTTAATTAATGCAGTATTAAGACTAAAGAATAGCTTACACTGGTAAATATAACACATGTCACAAATGAAGCCTGTTCAATTAATGCAGTATTAAGACTAAAGAATAGCTTACACTGGTAAATATAACACCCGTCACAAACGAAGCCTGTTTAATTAATGCAGTGTTAAGACTAAAGAATAGCTTACACTGGTAAATATAACACCCGTAACAAATGAAACCTGTTTGATTAATGCAGTATTAAGACTAAAGAATAGCTTACACTGGTAAATATAACACCTGTCACAAAGTTGCCTGTTGTAATTAATGTAATATTAAGACTTAGGAAAAGCTTGCCAGGTAAATATAACACCTGTCATAAATGAAGCCTGTTTAATTAATGCAGTATTAAGACTAAAGAATAGCTTACACTGGTAAATATAACACCCGTCACAAACGAAGCCTGTTTAATTAATGCAGTATTAAGACTAAAGAATAGCTTACACTGGTAAATATAACACCCGTAACAAATGAAGCCTGTTTGATTAATGCAGTATTAAGACTAAAGAATAGCTTACACTGGTAAATATAACACCTGTCACAAAGTTGCCTGTTGTAATTAATGTAATATTAAGACTTAGGAATAGCTTGCCAGGTAAATATAACACCTGTCATAAATGAAGCCCATTTTAATTAATGCAGTATTAAGACTAAAGAATAGCTTACACTGGTAAATATAACACCTGTCACAAATGAAGCCCATTTTAATTAATGCAGTATTAAGACTAAAGAATAGCTTACACTGGTAAATATAACACCTGTCACAAATGAAGCCCATTTTAATTAATGCAGTATTAAGACTAAAGAATAGCTTACACTGGTAAATATAACACCTGTCACAAATGAAGCCCATTTTAATTAATGCAGTATTAAGACTAAAGAATAGCTTACACTGGTAAATATAACACCTGTCACAAATGAAGCCCATTTTAATTAATGCAGTATTAAGACTAAAGAATAGCTTACACTGGTAAATATAACACCTGTCACAAATGAAGCCTGTTTAATTTATGTGATATCAAGACTGGAATAGCTTAATGGTGGTGAAGAATCATTATAATTGTATCCGCCAAAACAAAGTTTTTGACCGTGATCCGCCGCCACAGCATTCGTTTCCGGAGAAGTCCTCTGAGACAACTGGATGGATTTTTCTGAAACGTACACCAATTATTGGGTCACATGAACTGGTGCCTAACCAATTTGCCTTGACCTCTGACCTTTCCTCTCTGCCCAGCGTCCATTTGTGCGTCTGTTTCCACACATAAACCTACATATCTCGGGAACCGTTTGACCAATCAGGAAAAAAATTGTACAAATGTAGCCCTAGGATAGTTTCATAACATAAACAAAAAATGGTGGTGCCACTTGCAACCATGTTTGCACAGTGTCCATCTGTTTGTCTGCCTTGGGTTAAAAACACTCATATATCCGCAGTGGTTTGACTAATTCACCTAAAATTTGGCATGAATATACATCCAGAATAGCTTTCTTGATTTTATGACAGGTGGCGCCACCTACATTCACATTCACTCTGCAGACATTTATGCATATATCTCCGGACTGGTTTGACGTATCTTCCTGAAAATTTGCATATGTATAGATCTATCGCAGCTCTTTATCATGCGCAAAACTGGTGGTGCCACTTGCAACCAAAAATTTTTCAGGTTTATACATCCGGGACAGCTTTCTTGATTTTATGACAGGTGGCGACACCTACATTTTAGTTTACGCTGCAGACACCCAAGCTCATATCCCGGGAACCTTACGACCGATTAGGCCAACAAATTTGCATGTGTATAGATCTCACATAATTCTTTATCATACACAAAACTGGAGGGGCCACCTACAACCATTTTTGCACAGCGTCCGCCTGTTTGTCTGCCGTTGGCTAAAATCACTCATATCTCAGTAGTGGTTTGACTTATCTGCCTAAAATTTTGTGTGTTTATACATCTTGGTTAGCTTTCTTGTTTTTTTTTTTTGGCAGGTGGCGTCACCTACATACACATTTCACCTGCAGACATCCATGCTAAAATGCAACACACCTCACTCTATTTCCCCCTGCCACTCAATCCATGCCTCACTTCACCCGTTCCACTCTGATTTTGGCGGAACAAGCGACTACCTGTATTCTAGTTCATATTACCTCAGACAATTAATGGATTGGTTTTTATGGTGTCCTAACCATATACAAAATTTTATAAAAATCTGTTGGGAACTTTTTGGCTTAGCTGACTGTGAGTCATCTGAGCTATAGTGATGGTCCTTTGTCAGTTGGACAGCTGTCCATCCGGGCCTCAGTCCATTTACAGGGTAGTCATAAAACCATTGGACCAACGAATCCAACATTCAACATACAGTTAGATGTCCCCAAGTTCTACTGCAATACAGAAAATTGGGTCACTACAACTTTGTTCCTTCGAGAAATTAAGGAAAAACCTCAATTTTCCATTTAAAACCCTTGATTACACTTCAAAACTGCCTTATATCAAAACCACTGATCTGTTTTGATCATATTTAATATAAATATTCCTCTATATTTTTCCTATGTATATAGCAGAAATTATGTCAGTATCGTGTAATTTCTAGAAGTTATGGTCCCACACATAAAAAATTAGGAAAGATATTTACTGACTTAACATGAGAACTGTTGAAACTAGACTTTCTCAGGGATATAATTTTATTTAATCAAGATTCAGTTGTATACCCAAACAGTAGATCTGAATTTTGCTAAATTTTAAGTTATAATTAGCATAAATATAAAATCAGTACCTTAAATGTTGGCCAACTTTGGACTCAGCACTTTTTCCTGTAAGTACTGCAGAGTTAATTTTCACAGAATGTACACATAAGGATTTTAATCTGTTTAATATGAATTTGAAAATAAAAGCTAAAAAATTAGGCTAGTTAGGCCAAAAAAAATTAAAGGTATGGTTCTCAGGCACCGCCCGCATCAATTTTAAACCCCCGCATCAAAACTTTTTATTTTGATTTTCAACAAAAACTTTCCAATTTTGAGCTGCTGCCGCTCCCATATTTCCTTCAAGAAGATAAAACCATATAATTTCCATAGTTTTGTAATGCTTTCACTTATTTAGCAAAATGAAACTGTTATTTTCATGCTTTTCCCTTATCATTTGACATTTTTATCGAAACATACAAAAAAATTTAAAATAAAAAAAGCGCCCGCCCGCATTGATTTCTGAAAAAAAAGTGCCTGAGAACCATACCTTTTTTTTATTTTGGCCTTATAGAAATTGTTTGGAGGCTCTTATTGTATTCACTTGCATTGTTAAACAGCCCACTTTTGTCACTAGAGGTCATTCAGTGCAGCTCCCTCTGCTTACCTGATATGTAATAGGTCACTGGGTGAGCAGGGGTCACAGGTGTATAGTTATTCTCATACCACCATCACCGCCCCCCTCCCAACCCCAACTCCCATTACCAAGTGTAATGCAATTAATTGTTTCCCCAGTCAAAGTCGGGATACTATGGTTTCATGACAGTCCTGCCACCTTGTTCAAAATTGTTCTAAATTAAGGAGTAATTCATAATGCAATGTTGTGGTAATGTAACATTTTTAAAGAAATTAATTTCCTTTTATATAAAATTTTAACAAATTAAAATATAAACCCATATACCAGGAAGCATAATTTGATAATATATGAGCCAGATTATGGATAAATAAAGGTGCAATTTAAAATTTTAAATTCTGAATCAAGTTATATTTTCAGATATTTATTGTTTTGCAAATTTATAATATATAAATTTGTAACGGGGTCGTGTCTGAGTTGGGAGATGTCTAGCATATATAGACAAGGCGATGCAAGTGGTGTTTCCATCAGGGCAGAAAATTAAAGGGACATAATCAAGACCTAAATTATGCCTTTTCCTGCCAACTATCAGTTCAGTTTTGCTTTATACAAATGTTTACCAGCAAAACCATCCCAGCACACGGTCTCATATTCTCGCATACGGCTGTTTAAGACCTTGTTATGGCTCTGCGTGTCTGTTTACCATAACAAGACGTGTCACCGCTGGTCAGATTAAGAGGGGCAACACGCTGTGTTTCAGCCAGCAGAAACGTTTTACATTTTTGGGCCAAGTCAGACTGGGCATCTCCTGATTGACACGTGTTTTGGTTCAGCAATTCACACTGCCCCATGTGCTGTGTTTATGTTGACAGCTGTCATCATGCCCGGTCCACTGTTTTTAACATTTGTTTACAGGAGAAAGCAAACAGTTTCAGGGCAATATTTTGGCAGGTACAGATTTATTTTAAAGGGAAGAAACTATTTTTCTCGTTAACTCATCATGCTTTATAGGTGATTGAGCCCCTTTAACTTTTTTATTCACTAGAAATGGGGTCCAGCGCCCAAAATAATTTGCGGGACCCCACAGAGTTCCTCCTGACTTCAGTGCCTGGTTATGCCCCTAAGGTGTGAAACATAAAAATATCCCAAACAAAATAAACACCTTCAGCACATTTGTCAACAAGGCCTAGAAACAAGTGGTGTGAACACTTGCATGATATCGTTTGATAGTCTTTAACATAGACACGGGGTGGCACTCCGCTAGAGGCTATTAGACTGGTACCCTGCATTAATCTACTTTTATCAGGCAGAAAACAAAACAATTGGCCCAGAGGAGCTGGAGTGTACTACTAGGCTCTGACACCATATGCAAACAACTTTTCTTCGTCATAGGTTACCAGTGTTATTTCCATATATGGAAATATTCTGTTCAAGGAGCAAGCGATCTAACGGGAGGGGTATTCTCGGCTGCTGCCACAGTCAATCGTAAGAGTGGAATTTGCGTGTTTTACAATACACAAAGACGTACAGAGATATACATAGTTACAACTGACAAATTGATTGAGAAAACATTTGCATGCAAGAGCAATACTAAGACTTATCTGAAGTCAAGGGTTACGTTTTATGCCTGAGAGAAATTTGGAGAGAGAAATAAGGAGACAAAGTCAAAAGTTACATTTTAAGCTTCAGAGCAAAACTGAGACATAATGTTAAAAGTTACATTAAAGCATCCTCTCACTAGAGACAATGTTTTAGATACAAAAGTTTTAAAGGTGGTTGAAAATAAGAAAATGATAACTCACCTACAACAATAAAGACAAATAGAGTTGCAGTGGTGTGCTGCCACGGTCAACGGTAAGAGTGGAGTGCCTTCTGTACAACAAGATTTCCTGCTAATACCTGCTCTATTGTTATGTAAAAATTAAACAAGGCAAAGTCTGAAGGGGGAACTCTGGCCTGGAAATAGCAAAAAATGAGGCAAATCCGTCAGGGGGAACCTAGGAAACAAACAAGACAAGTTCGATCGACCTGTTACATATACATGTATATATGTATGTATATACTGTGGAAGTGGTTTTGTTAGTGGAGGTTTAATTTTCATGCTTTTTGCGGGAGCTAGATTTGCGTTAAAATAAGAACAAGCGTAAATTTTATGCAATCGTTCGGAAGATAACAGAGTTCTCGCCTGACACACACTCTCTCTTCCATGCATGAATGTAAGAGTAGTCATGTTGTCATAATGGTTCTTAGCAAGTGATTTCTTGAGAAATACCCCTCTCATTTATAGTAATTTGTAGAAATAACTGTGAAACAATAAGTAACCTTTTAAGGCACCCTCAGCCCTTCCTATAGCTTTGACTATTCGACTGACCTGGGACCGTTGTCAGTTCTGTTTGTTGTTTGGACATAACTGGCTGCTTCTGGTTTGTATAATCACAGTGGTTGTTATAGAGCAGTTCTACAACTTACTCAGATGTCAAACAACGGGTGTGCACCCGGTGAGACGCATCCCGATAAGACGTACGTCCCAACGGACCGTGCGATAAAACGCAGGGCGGCAGGACGCACTGTATAAACAATGACGAGTGGCCGGTAGGACGCACTCCATAAACATCGCCCCGTCACCAATTAGGCGTGTCGTGCTGCCGGACCTGGCGTGTTTACCTCCTGCCCGTCCACGTCTCTCTTTCAAAAGTATATTTTTATGACTAAAACTACGCTAAACGAACCCTGCGTGTATACTTTCTGCCCGTCTACGTCTCTCTTTCATAAGTGTATTTTTAATGACTAAAACTACGCTTAACGAACCCTGCGTGTATACTTTCTGCCCGTCTACGTCTCTCTTTCATAAGTGTATTTTTTATGGCTAAAACTACGCTAAACGAACCCTGCGTGTATACTTTCTGCCCGTCTACGTCTCTCTTTCATAAGTGTATTTTTTATGGCTGAAACTACGCTAAATGAACCCTGCGTGTATACTTTCTGCCCGTCTACGTCTCTCTTTCATAAGTGTATTTTTTTATGGCTAAATCTACGCTAAACAAACCCTGCGTGTATAATTTCTGCCGGTTTACGTCTCTATTTCATAAGTGTATTTTTTATGGCTAAAACTACCCTAAACTAACCCTGCGTGTATACATCCTGCCCAGATACGTCTCTCTTTTATAAGTGTATTTTTTATGACTTACACTACGCTAAACAAACCCTCCTGAGTAACACCTATGATCGTCACCACAGCTGAGTCTGTTAGTTCATCTGGAGTCAATCAGTAGTAAGCCACAAACATTAATTATAAGTCATTAATTATAATTCCCTTCCTTCTTCGCTCCTTCCATCCTTCTTTCTTCCCTTCGTTACCTGATTCTTTCTTTCAGTCTTTCTTTCTTTCTTTCTTTCAGTCTTTCATTCTTTCTTTCAGTCTTTCTTTCTTTCTTTCAGTCTTTCTTTCTTTCTTTCTTTCAGTCTTTCTTTCTTTCAGCCTTTCTTTCTTTCAGTCTTTCTTTCTTTCAGTCTTTCCTTCATCCTTCCATTCGTTACATGATTCTTTCTTTCTTTCTTTTTTTCTTTCTTTCATTCTTTCTTTCAGTCTTTTTGTTTTCTTTCTTTCATATTTCTTTCTTTCTTTCTTTCTTTCTTTCAGTCTTTCTTTCTTTCTTTCAGTCTTTCTTTCTTTCAGTCTTTCTTTCTTTCAATCATTTTTTCTTTCAGCCTTTCTTTCTTTCAGTCTTTCTATCTTTCTTTCAGTCTTTCCTCCATCCTTCCCTTCGATACATGTTTCTTTCTTTCTTTCTTTATTTCAGTCTTTCTTTCCTCTTCCGGTCTTTCTTTCAGTTCTTTTTTTTCTTTCTTTCAGTCTTTCTTTCTTTCAGTTTTTCTTTCTGCCAGTCTTACCGTATATCCTTCATTCTTCCTTCGTTACATATTCTTTACTTCTTTCTTTCTTCCTCCGGTCTTTTATTCAATTTTCTTTTAGTCTTTCTTTCTTTCTTTCTTTCTTTTGTCTTTCAGTCTTTCCTTCATTCTTCTCTTCGTTACATAACTCTTTCTTTCTTTCTTTCTTTCATTTAATTTTGTCTTCTGGTTTTACATTAAGTTTACGGTTGGTTGATGGAAGATGGGTATTCATTAGCGGTTCTTTATGGACTCAATTAGCAATTAGTAGGAACTCAAAGGTATAATTGTTATTAGTCATTCACTATTCAGCGGTTTCAACACATAGACTGACACGTGAAATAAAAAAAAAAAAAAACACACACACACAATTTGAAGAGGAATCTTCAATCAGCAGGATAGTTTTTAACACTGCGGTTTCAACATGCAGACACATGCGAAAAATTAAATACTGTGGTTGCCTTTTTGTTCGCGAGGGTTTTAATTTCGCGATATTCGCGAATGGGAAATAATCACGAAAATGACACCCTCAGGAATAATTGGCCAAATGAGTGTGTCCTTCTGATTAAGTGTAGCCAATCCTTGAATGGGAATAGGTTAGAACAGTGAGAAATCTTAATATAAGTTACATCCATGCAGGTATGGGGAAAACATTCCCTTAAATTTGAACTAAAGAACCTGTGCTGTGTGTACGGGCCTATCCTTATATGAGGAGAATATCACAAGCTCATGAATTATTCTCAAATTATAATACACACAGCGATGGCTTTACCAAAGATTTGATATAGGTTCTGGTGAGATCGCGAAAATGACACCCTCGCGAAAAATTAAAAATGGAGAAATCGCGAAATTTCAGCCTCGTGAATATGAAGCCAACCACAGTATACACATACAATTTGGAGAGAAATTGTTTTCAGGATAGTTTTATTGTCTACACCAACCGCGGCACTTAATTTGTTCCAAAATAGGTCACCCGCCACCGATCGTACTTGCACTAGAGCGGATGATACTAACTGAATACTACGCACAGGTAGTATTTTCATGTTAACAAAATAACAACCAACCTAATTTTTAATTCTATAAAGTTATTTTTCTCACAAAATTGTTGTCTATTTATAATGTCTTTTATTTGGAATGTGGTCCTGTCAGAAGTCGAATATAATCAAAATATGTAAATATTAATTCTTTCCTTAATACATTAAGTGCGTGTAAGAGATCAATATAAATGATTCATCATCCAGAAACCTTTGATCGACATTTTTCGTCCGTTAAATAAAGGTTCATCCTTTGAACTGTACGAGTGGCCGCGTCGGGTGAATGGTTTCTCGTGACCGCGTTTATACTGAGGCTTCGCTGGTCTCTGGTGAGCAGTTCGTTCATGTTTGAGCAGACTTAATATGTTCTCACGACATGATATACATACTTATAATAGTGAAAATTATAACAGGAATATGGAAAATAAAGTAAGATGTTACACGTTAAACCTGTAATTATCAGTCATTTAAACCTCTGGTTAGGCCAATCAATTGGAGAACGCTGATGGGTTAACCATACCCGGAGTTTATCACTTTTGAGGGATGGCGTACTTTAAGCCAAAATAATGCTCTAATTAACAATAAAATTACTAAATATTTTGTCAAACTTCAGTTAAGGAACACAACGATATAAGTGCATGAGGGTAATATAGTAATAATGGATAACACAGATATACTAGGCATTAACGTGTGCTGATTTGACGTATGTTGCATCGATCACAGAGCTTAATGATTTCCCAAAGTGAACCAAGAGAGGGTTTACTAACGAAAGTATAATTAACTATTATTACTTAGTCTTTTTGTTTTGGTACGTGTAAAGTTTAGACAGTCAGACGAGTGATACATGTACTCTTATTTTAACAATACGTCCTATCGGGATACGCTTCAGTGGGTACGTCCCGGCGGCCTACGTCCCAAAAATCTGCGTCTCACCGGCCTGTAGTCAAACAACGTAGCTGGTTGCAGTACCATTGCATTATAAAACGTGATAAGTCCTGATTAATTACATATTGTTCACACCTTGCGGTCACGGTACTACACCAGTCGCCCGAGGCATGTAAGCTGGGATATAGGTTACGTTACAAACCTGTCTTTTATAAATATTTTATTGATTTGATACACAATTTATTACCTTGCATATGGATTTGCGCGAAAATTCGAACTGCACTAATGCTATAAAATGGAAAATGCGCGAAAATTCAGACACGCCAAATTTACCACTTGCACAGTATATATATATATATGTATATATATTTGTGGTAAAAATATATACATGTGTATGCATAAGGTGTTATTATGTGACAAATTAGGGATAATTGGTGATGCAATTTAGAATTGTGAATCAACTTATTTATTCATTTACATATGTTTTATTGCAAATGTATTAATTTATAAACTTGAAAAATAATTTGATGTAATGATAAGAATGAGGATCTTATGCAAACATTTGTTCATATCTCTGGCTGCTGTACAAGCACTGTTGCCTTAAAATTCATATCCTGTGTGTATAAGCAGAGGTTATGTAACTCTCACCATTAACACCCCCCCCCTCCCCATTAAGCCCTTACACCTGTGAATTTGCCCATTAGTTTTATAGCACCTGTGTAAGGATTTATTAAATGAGAAAAAAAAGTGTTATAAAAATTTAGGATCTATAATTGAAACATATATCCTTTCCTCTGCAGATTGGGACATAAAGTGATCAGCTCTGTCAGTCCAACTCTGTTTATCCCCCCCCCCCCCCCTTGCCATAGAGCCCTTGCACCTGTGGACTTGCCCATTTGTTTGAAAGCAACTGTGTAAGGATTTATCAAATGAGTAAAAAAATAGTGTAATAAAAGAATTAGGATCTAATTGAAATATATGTTATATTCTTGCCTCAGCAGAATGGGACATAAAGTGGTCAGCTCTGTCTGTCCATCTCTGTTTATCATTAAATATATAATAATTATTAATCAACTTTTTTTCCTAAAAGCACTGTTGAACTTCATTGCTTGCCCTCTCTCTCCGTTTCTCTCACTCTCTCTCTCCTCCTCCCTACCTGCATCCAGACTTAAAAACATTAACATATTTTTTGTTGGTCAAATGTATCCTTTCATATAACTGTTAAGCACATAATTTTTTTTCTTGTTAACATTATAAAATGGTTTCAGGGTGACAATTTTCATGTGTTATATAGTACAATATATACTTTATATAGTTCATGCTCATTTGAAATTGTAAATAATAAATTTTTTTTACAGCATTTTATTTCAGTTAATAAAATGTTTATTATTATACTTCAGCTAATCTCCACTTTCTTCCTTATTCTATAATTGACAGGTGTTCATACATTCCAATGATTATTTTAATGCACATATTACTGTCACATAGCTGAAATAATGATACTTCTAGAAATATTTGATCACGAGGGACCCCTGCATCTTTGATATAGTCCATAAAAGTGCACAGTGTTAGTTCAGTGAATATATATTTAATATTTGATTACCACCAGTTCGCAGGGCCATTTCCTCATAGCTTTTCAAATGCTAATGTAAATATTAAAAAAATAAGTATATTTTGCATTTGCTAAAATTTTCCCATATTCAGCTGAGTGACATGACCTATGGGTCTCTTGTTGTGTAAAGTGGTAAACAGACAAATGATATGATGGACTAAGGGTAAAAATATAACACCTCACCACCCAGCAAAGATACAAATAAAGTATGAGACAATTGGTTAAATAATAGTAAGGAAAATTAGGAGATCAAGGTACATGTATGTATAAATTATTCGGGTTATTAAATCATTTTAGAACTGTTTTTCATGCTCAAAATTAACTGTCAGTATTTTCCAGTCCTTCAAGTCGCAGTTTATACAGGTAAAATATTAGGTACCGTAATTTCTGTCAAGCATCAGTGGACTCTACTGAGTATGCCAATAGAACCCTTGTAGTGCAAATTATGAGGTTTCATAAATAAAGTAGAGAACAACCTTTTATATATTTGTAACAAGCTTGTTTTAGTGATATTGGCTGATTCCTGCAAACCAATTTGAAAAGTCTAGTTATTAATACAATTAAGTATATTTTTTAAAGCTTTTTTTCTGCTGTCATAACAAATTATTTCTCTACTTTAGGACATGGAAGGAGGGGAAGATGATTGTATTTGATGATTCATTCGAGCACGAGGTCTGGCATGAGGGGGACAGTTTCCGTCTCGTTCTTATCGTTGATTTCTGGCATCCAGAACTAACAGAGGACCAGAGGCGAACATTACCACCGATTTAACCAGAGCAATATCTGGTACCTGTGAGTTGATGAGGAGAGAAATCAAAATATTATTTTACATGACACACCTTGGGTTTGGTTTTAAATGGTGAAAGTGCTGAAAATCAGATCTAATTTTAACAAACCAAAACTAGTCAAGATATTCTACCAATTTTTGTACCTTTTTTTGTTGAATATAATTTTTAAATAGCCATTGCTGAAGTAGCTGCCTACTTTAAGCTTCTGCCATATATGAACAAATTGTATAGGATAAAGCACAGGATGTAGTCTCAAATAATTATTGAATAGGTAGGTCACCATATTCACTGTAATAGGAATAGTCCCATCTCAAAGGAGTAATGCTGTAGATGTCACCAGCCACATGATACTAAAGGACAGGAAATCATATATTACAGGGTTCATTGTCACACAGACCCTCTGTGGCCACCCTCAGAATTGTCTGGTTTTGGTGCTGAACTGTTTGGAATGAAGTCAGTTATTACAGGCGGGGGGGGGGGGGGTTAGTATTTTCTGTATTTTCTCATAAAACCTGAGAAATTTGTTATTATCGCAAAGGTTCATCTTCATCAAAAGGACATCTTCAGAAACTTTCTGGCAGCCTATTGGTAAATGGACATCTGATATACAAGATGCAATATATTGCTGAATTCTGATGTATTGTTGCATTGTTACAGCTCTAACAGTTGGTGAAGTGAAATTTACAAGTCAAACAAATAATTTGCCAAAGAGCTTTCAAGATCAGTCTATGTTTTGCTTAGTGCCAAGTATACAGGTTTTTGTGTCTGGCCTTTGTGAAGACAACTCTGGCTGGTTTCATCTGTACAAAATTTTTAACAGTATTGACATGGATAAGACTGATCACGTGTTTTAAGGTTCAGGGACAGGAGGACCCAGGGGTGAGAGGTCAAGCAACTCAAGATGTGAAAGGTCAAGAGGTGAGAGGTAAAGGTCAAGGACCAGAAGGTAACATTTTACCAGAGGTTAGAGGTTTAATTACTCACTCTTGTTACATTCTCAGCCTGCTGTCTTCTGTTTGTGTTTTCTGTAGATGGAGGCCATGGCAGCCCTGCAGCCAAAAAAAGGGGACCATTTAAGCTTTTCAAATGAATTTTATTATTTAGACATACCATTACAGTTAACATTTTGTGTGAGTATTCTGCTGGTACCATTACCACATACATTGCCAGTACCAGTTGGGGCATTTGCGTAATGATTTAGCATTTAGTGCTTTTTATCTTTATTCAAACGCTTTGGTCATCAGGGAATCTTTTTAGTGCAATTTTTATTTCGTTTGATTTGTTTGCTATTTTAGACTTATAGAGGTGGGCGCATTGTTTAACTTTAGAATTTTACATAACATGACTACAGTACTGTAGAACGGTGATGACTTTATTTTGTAGGTATTACTGGTACTTTGATAATTATTACTTTGATATGTTACCTGTCAAACATCCACAAATAAAAATATTTTTATTTCTACCTTTACACAATTTTCAGTATTTAACTGCTGCGGTTGTATGGCAAAGAACCTTCACCTGTATTAAATCTGTTATATCTAACTGTTGTTGTCTTTGTGCCTATAAATTTATCAATCAAATATTCAATGTTAGATTCCTGATAAACCATGTACTTGAAGTCTCTGTGTATGTTAACAATCTATACTCACTTGGACAGACTGTGTATGTATGTACTATTATACTGCTGATCTACATAAGAAAGTCAGTGGTCCTTGAGGTGCTGTGCTTAACAAATTCCTTGACTATGCACAATTTGTATATTCCTATAGATTCACCATGACATATACTATTGTAAATATAGTTGTTATAAGTATCACGCTTTGATCCTTTTTATTTATTCTTTTTCTTGAGCAATATTAAATGTTCATAAGGGCAATATTAGTGCACATGAAAATTATGTCCTTACAATTTGCAGGAAAAACATGGTAATGACCTTGTAGTTGGTATTTAGTATTTGTGTGGCACATCTGTTTTGCAATACAGATAATATACAGATTTAGATTATGTGGTTGGATGAACATTTTGAAGTTTTGTAATCAATCATTACATAGGGTTGATAATTTTTGTGGTTTTCACATGGTGTCAGACCCAGGGAATATAGAAATTCATTACAACCATTACTACAAATAATAATAATAATAATATTAATAATAAATTTATTAGTGATATATGCTTCAAAAAGTATATTGTGGTGGAGAAAAAGTGCAATTCCTAGTTTAAATGAGTTCCGAAATTTAATGCTGTCCACTTACTCTACAAAAATTAACAACCCTGTGAACAATTATGGATTCAAAGTTTCAGTTTACCTTTCAACCTGTAAATATGAAAGTGTTTTGTTTGGCAAATCATAAATGTGTTTTGTTTGGCATATCAGCAGTGATCTACATAATGGATTATTATATAAGTTCTGATGAACATATCAGCAGCTATATCAGCAGAGTTCGGATCATAAGTAAATTGAAAATAATGTGATGCATTCCAGTACTTAATGTATAAACTATTGTTGCAAGCACTATAATATCAGTAGCAAAACAGGAACTTACAATTAGGCACTATGCTACACTAAGAGGTTTACCTGCACAGCAGGAGGTATGGATATATATAGCTGATTTGAAATCAAAACTATTTTTAGACTTCTTTCTCATTTCATTTTCAAATTACCTCTGAGGTAGAGTTAAATAGTTTTAAATGAAGTAAAATACTTGTATGCCAAAAGTGTGCCATGGTTTAATATATAATACTATAAAGGTAAGGGAACTTGTATTACAATAAAATGTCTAAATATCATAGTTAAAGTTAGGATTTCGTGTTAAATTTGGCTCATAGGAACAAGATGGGAGATATCATGTGAGGCTTGGATTCTTGTACCAGACATTTTTAAAATTATGCTACATGCAAGAGTTTAGACTGTTTTTTATAACGACTGATGCAAGACTTCCAAATAATTCTAATTAAATGAGATTAAGATCATAGGGATATAATTTATTGTACAGATATGTTATGAGCACAGCATGCTGCAGCTCATGATTTTGAACCTTAAACTGTGTGTTCTGTATTTGGTTAACAAGGTAACAACCAATGTATTTACATCATGAGAGATCTTGAATTGTTGTCCTTCACGTTATACAACCTTTATTACATATTTTGAAATCTGTTAGTGAAATCTATATACATCTTTATTGACAATTGTTGCTATTCTGAATTTCAATGGATAAAATATGTTTGAGGATATTTTAAAGTTTTGAATGTTAAATTATATTAAAAATTGGGTAATTTTTCACCATATCAGCCTGATCATGACATTGTTACATTAATGAGATATCAGCTATTGAATATATTGATCATTATTATTTCTAGTCAGTTAAGAAAGGTTGCTTCCTATGTTAGCTTCAGTGTATGTTCAGATTGTGTCATTGTGCCAGTTTACTGTTTAACAATACATGGTAATGTATATAGAAAAAAAGAGATCCTGATAACCAGGATTCAGTGATAGGGGTTCTCATTTATTTCATGTATTATTCATGAGCTAGATTGACCAATCAGCGCACTACTTTTTGACAGTCTGACCAATCAGAAAATGGAAATGCCTCACCGTGCATACCTTCATGATATTCGGGCACAGGTTGACAGATCTACATATTTAATACATATTATTGATGGAAACCCTTATCATACACAAAGTATATGTAGAATGTCCTGCTAATATTGATGTATAAAATGCATTGTCCATTACACATGTACCATGACAGATTGCATATTGAATGGTTTGGAGGCATGTATCTTTGTTATGTTTAACATAGCTTTGCATCTTAATTATTTGTTCAGTCTGGGCATCAACTGGAAAATATCCAAGAGCCTACTTAACATCGTCATATGTAGATAAAACATCATGTGTGGTTAATACCAAGTTATAGCTTGTAAAATGCGCCTTTCAGTCGTGGGTTAATAGGTTTTGTGAAGTTATATTGTCAACTTTATTTTTGTGACACAAGTTATATGAAAACTACACCGATTGTATTTTTGAATAAAGAAACCAATGATATAAAGGAGAATCGTTATGAATCAATAAAGCCATTCCTGCTCTGTGAATGAAGGTGCAGGGGTGGATCCAGGATTTTGCTAGTGGGGGGTCTAGTCGATACTTTCATTATATATATATATATATATATATATATATATATATATATATATATATATATATATATATATATATATATATATATATATATATTACCCCAGGCACTTGTCATAGACATTTATCTTATTATTTATATTTATATATATATATTGCAGTTTAAACTTCTGATGTTCAAAAGGTTATATTGGGTGAATAGTTGGATATGTTATTTGAATTTAAGTTACTTCATTCCTATAAAAACGGAATTCTTTGCCCTTTTTTTTAAACGAAAAACTGCCCTTTTTCTATTCTTAAACTTCAGAATTAAAAAAAAAATCAACTGTTATTGATCGATGAGAGAAAGAGGTATTAGACACATTCAAAGTACCACATTCAATCTCTTGTAAACATGTAGTCATTGTTTCAATCTAACATTAAATAATTTGCAGACTGGAAATTTAACAAAACATGACTCCACAGCTTTAGATTTCAAAATATACTTTTTGCATTTTTCCATTTCATTTACGATCTGACAATTTGTGAAATTGTTGTAAATGGGTACAGATGTGCAACTTATAATATTTTCCCGAGACATAGTTTACAACTGGAAACTCATGAACAAAGTTGAGACAAAACATAAATGCAGACTTTAAAGTCAGACAATTCATATTATGTGTATTTTATTTATTTTGTTAATTTACAGTTGATAGCGTAAGGCACATGATTATATTAATTCAAGAGAAAAGAGGGACAAGTTCACCAACTCGATTTAGCATAACCTGTCTGCTTGCCCCTTTGGGAAATTTATATTCAATTGAACCTTAAATTAAAGACAGTCTTTTTATCGCCTTTTTTCACAACAGTAAAGCATCTTTAAAATAAAAATATTATTCTGATCCTGGTAAACTCAAATATTTGTATCCGCAGACAAAGTTGGGAGACTATGATTTCACGACGGTCCTGCCGCCGCCGCCGCCGCAGAAAAATCTTGTGAGCAGGATAACTCAAAAAATGTTTCACTGACCTTTGCTAGGAGAGTGACCTTGACCTTGAATAGGTCCATTTTTGCTGAAAATAACACAAATTCTTAAATATCTCAAGAAAGCTTGCATGGACTGGTCAAAAAATCAACGTGACCGAAGATCATGGATAGCCTTGTGATATGCGGGAAACTGGTGGCTCCACCTATTATCCTTTTCTTGTTTTTATGCCTTTAAATACCCCCATAATTGCCACTTGACAGTACTGTGAGCATTATAAGTCAAAAACTAAGGACAGATTTCTTTCATATTATGAACATGTAGAGAGATTGGTTATCGGATGAGGTCTATTTAAATTTAGGTCATGACCTTTACCATGAGAGTGGCCTCGACCTTTAATATTTCCATATTTGGTGAAAATCACACATCTCTTAAGATATCTCCAGTGTTGATAGCCATGTGGATTTCAAACATGACATGTATGGCCCACCACTAAAGTAAGAACCCTATAGGTTCTGGGGTCATGAGGTCAAGGACCAAGTCACTGGACTCGCCGGATTGCCATCTGCAATCGTTTTAGTGTGGCGTCCATCTGTACGTGTGCTTTGGGTGAAAATTGCTGATATCTCCGGATTGGTTCAAGGTATTGGTCTGAAATTTGGCATGTCCATCCATCTTGGAACGTTTTCTCGTAAACCAGACAGGTGGTGCCACCTACCTTCCTGTTTCCGTAAAATAAATTAATGCCCTTTTCTTAGGAGTGATTTGCACTATTGGCCTGAAATTGTGCATATCCATAGATCTTGTACTCAAAACTGGTGGCGCCATCTGCTATCGTTTTGCTGTGGTGTCCATCTGTACATGTGCTTTTGGTGAAAATTGCTCATATCTCTGGAGTGGTTCAAGGTATTTGTCAAAAATTTGGCATGTCTACCAATCTTGGAAATTTTTCTTAAAAACCAGATAGGTGGCGCCACCTACCTTCCTGTTTCTGTAAAATATATTAATGCTCTTTTCTCAAGAGAGATTAAACATATTGGCCCCCATATTTGGTGAAAAATATTGTCTTCAAGTTGATAGATGGAAGAAACCATAATCCCCTGCTAAGTGTCAGTAAAAGCTGCTGAAGATGGGGGGCCTATTCTTAAAGGGGGGGGGGGGGAGGGGATTAATTGTCTGGGGATACTATGGCACCTGCGGTGCCAACAAATATCTAGTAGATTGTTTTTCCTGTCTCTCCTTATAAGTCAGTCTATAATTGTTAAGTACAGCTGCTTACAGACGAATCAACCAACGTCGATAATGACATGCTAACTTTGCTTTGCAGAGGTATAATTAACTCAGCAAATAAGGTCTCTGGAGCAAGCAGTTAGAATGGGGAATTCATAGCAAAAGAAAAAAAAATTATATGGACATTATTTTTTCTATCAACTGATTTATACATAAAAATAAGACTTGGGTATATCAATATTCTCTTTTTAAGGTATCGTAAAGAGATGAATATGAGATATGAGCACAAGTGCCCAACGATGTAAACATTTCATTTATTATTTAATCTCAAATAACTGATCAGTCATAAAATAAAGACACAACTACATAAAACATTGAAGGGCATTAAACATCATCGAAAAAGGTAAACGAATAACGCATGAATGAATATTATTCTCTGCCTTCTTTTTAAGATATTACTCACCAGCGTTTATTTTGAATAAATGGTATAGCTTAAATTACTTTTTTATGTGTGCATTTGCTTCCTTAATCTATAACTTGCTTTTATACGATCAAACGTCATATCTCTTTTATATATACGTTTGAATAATAAAATGCATATCTTTCGTTAGCTAATTTATGCATTATCGTTTACATATTTATTTGGTAATTTATACATTTGACATCGATAATAAATCTTCCATAAAACGATGCTATAGGTATTAAACATTGTCAGTTTACTCAAGTTTCATGTACCATTTTGTACATTTTTTATTCTTTTAAAGAGTGACAAGGACAAATAATTTCAAAACAGGTTCCCATTGAGAATTACAACTGATTTATACAGCCAAAATCTCAGTCCCCCAAATATGTTATTAATGACGAGGCATATAAATTTCCACTGCCTGTCATAAAAATCAAATGCTATATTGTATGTATATTCAGACACTGTTTATTATTTTTTATTTGAATGATAATATATTGACGTTTTGTATAAAACCATTAATGATTTTTTATTTCTAGGATAAAGAGAGGTGAAAAAGGCTTGTTTTTTTTTATTTAAGCACTCAATCATGTTCACAAGCAAGATGTCCAAGCCCAAGGACAGCTGAAACATTGCATGAGAAGTGCTTGAGGTAGCCACGGTTGAAAAATCATGTAGATCGAAATTTTTAGCTCAGCTGACTGTAAGTCATCTGAGCTATAGCGATCACTCTTTGTCCGTCTACCGTCCCGCCATCCGGCCGTCTGTCCGTTAACAAGGCACAAATCGTAACCACTGGACCTGGAATCTTCTAACTTTACAACCAGAGAGGTCCATGAAAAAAAATCTCCTTGGAAACCTGGAATTAGGTCTCCGTTATCGATATTCTTCAAGCTATGGGGCTCCGAAGTACCCCCCAGTATAATGAAAAATTTGATACAAAAGCTCAAATATCTGAAAAACTAATGCATTGATCACCATGATTTATTGCATGGATATTGATCATGGAGTGTTTCATCAGTTTATGCAGACTGGTTGCGCCACCTGTATATCATCGATTTTTTACGATTTTTTTTTCTCTATTTGAGACCTCAAAAGATGCCGTCATCTGTTAACAGGGCACAAATCGTAACCGCTGGACCTTAAATCTTCTCACTTTACATCCTGAGAAATCCATGAAAAGTCTTCTTGGAAACCTGGGATTTGGTCTCTGTTACCCATATTCTTCAAGCTATGGGGCTCCGAAGTACCCCCCGGAATAATAAAAAAAATGATACAAAAGCTCAAGTATCTGAACAACTAATGCATTGATCACCATGATTCTTTGCATGGATATTAAAAATGGAGTGTTTCATCAGTTTCTGCAGACTGGCTGCGCCACCTGTATTTTTTTTTATTTTTTTACGATTTTTTCTCTATTTTGAGACCTTAAAAGATGCCGTCATCTGTTAATAGGGCACAAATCGTTACAACAAGACCTAGAATCTTCTTTCTTGACAAGCTGGAAGACCCATGAAAAGTCTCCTTCAAAACCCGAAATTAGGTCTAGGTCACCGATATTGTCCGAGCTATTAGGCTCAGAAGTAACCCCCCCCCCCCCCCCCCAAATTGAAAATTTGATACCAAAGTAGAGCACAAATGATATCCATGGGGCCCAGAATCTTCTAACTTGACATCCTGAGAGTTCCTCAAAAGTTCTCCCCAGAAACCTGAAATTGGGTCACAGTGACCTATATTCTCAGAGTTTTGGGGTATGTTTGACCACCCAGGAAATAATGCAAAAAACACACAAATTGCCAGATTCCTCATGAAAGGCTGGTTTGATTGTCATCAAATGTGTCGTGCTTATGGGTCTTGATGAACATCACTTAACAGTGATGCCACCTATATTAGTTGGTTGTCTGTGCAAGGACATTTTATCAACATGTCAGTCGGCTGAGCGTCATGACCCGTGGGTCCTTTGTTAATGTCTATAACCAATGTTTGAAAATGCCTAATCAGTTATTTTAAAATACAACAAGGACCTAGGGCCACCATGGTCCCGGGCCATATGTTTAACTAGGAATGTGTGGTATCAGTGATGGTGCAGTACGGACGGACGGATTGAAGGACAGACGGACGAAAGGACGGAGAGAATGACAGACGCGGACCATTTTAGTAGTCCTCTCTCCTAACGGCGGGGAAATAAAAAGATGCCTGATCCTGGTGAAAACATCCGTCTCTCCTAACGATTCCTTGGGTTTCCAACTTTTTTTTCAGTTGAAAGGGTGATTTGTATGACGGCAACTGAATAAATAATGTGAAGAAAATCTTCTCTGATAAAAAATGATAACAATGTTTACAACTTTGGGGGGGGGGGGGGGTCTTCAGCCCCCAAAGCTCCCCCTCTGAGGTAAGGTCAACCTAATAGCAGGTGGTGATGTTATAATGAAGGTAAGGTCAACCTAATAGCACGTGGTGGTGTTATAATGAAGGTGAGGTCAACCTAATAGCACGTGGTGGTGTTATAATAATGAAGGTGAGGTCAACCTAATAGCACGTGGTGGTGTTGTAATGAAGGTGAGTTAAACCTAATAGCACGTGGTGGTGTTGTAATGAAGGTGAGGTCAACCTAATAGCAGGTGGTGATGTTATAATGAAGGTAAGGTCAACCTAATAGCAGGTGGTGGTGTTATAATGAAGGTAAGGTCAACCTAATAGCAGGTGGTGATGTTATAATGAAGGTAAGGTCAACCAAATAGCAGGTGGTGATGTTATAATGAAGGTAAGGTCAACCTAATAGCACGTGGTGATGTTATAATGAAGGTAAGGTCAACCTAATAGCAGGTGGTGATGTTATAATGAAGGTAAGGTCAACCTAATAGCAGGTGGTGATGTTATAATGAAGGTAAGGTCAACCTAATAGCAGGTGGTGATGTTATAATGAAGGTAAGGTCAACCTAATAGCAGGTGGTGATGTTATAATGAAGGTAAGGTCAACCTAATAGCAGGTGGTGATGTTATAATGAAGGTAAGGTCAACCTAATAGCAGGTGGTGATGTTATAATGAAGGTAAGGTCAATCTAATAGCAGGTGGTGGTGTTATAATGAAGGTAAGGTCAACCTAATAGCAGGTGGTGATGTTATAATGAAGGTAAGGTCAACCTAATAGCAGGTGGTGATGTTATAATGAAGGTAAGGTCAACCTAATAGCACGTGGTGGTGTTATAATGAAGGTGAGGTCAACCTAATAGCACGTGGTGGTGTTATAATAATGAAGGTGAGGTCAGCCTAATAGCACGTGGTGGTGTTGTAATGAATGTGAGTTAAACCTAATAGCACGTGGTGGTGTTGTAATGAAGGTGAGGTCAACCTAATAGCAGGTGGTGATGTTATAATGAAGGTAAGGTCAACCTAATAGCACTTGGTGGTGTTATAATGAAGGTGAGGTCAACCTAATAGCACGTGGTGGTGTTATAATAATGAAGGTGAGGTCAACCTAATAGCACGTGGTGGTGTTGTAATGAAGGTGAGTTAAACCTAATAGCACGTGGTGGTGTTATAATGAAGGTGAGGTCAACCTAATAGCACATGGTGGTGTTGTAAAGAAGGTGAGGTCAACCTAATAGCACATGGTGGTGTTGTAATGAAGGTGAGGTCAACCTAATAGCAGGTGGTGATGTTATAATGAAGGTAAGGTCAACCTAATAGCACGTGGTGGTGTTATAATGAAGGTGAGGTCAACCTAATAGCACATGGTGGTGTTGTAATGAAGGTGAGGTCAACCTAATAGCAGGTGGTGATGTTATAATGAAGGTAAGGTCAACCTAATAGCACGTGGTGGTGTTATAATGAAGGTGAGGTCAACCTAATAGCACGTGGTGGTGTTATAATAATGAAGGTGAGGTCAACCTAATAGCACGTGGTGGTAATGTAATGAAGGTGAGTTAAACCTAATAGCACGTGGTGGTGTTGTAATGAAGGTGAGGTCAACCTAATAGCACATGGTGGTGTTATAATGAAGGTGAGGTAAACCTAATAGCAGGTGGTGATGTTATAATGAAGGTAAGGTCAACCTAATAGCACGTGGTGGTGTTGAAGGTGAGGTAAACCTAACAGCACGTGGTGGTGTTATAATGGTGAGGTCAACCTTATAGCACGTGGTGGTATTATAATGAAGGTGAGGTCAACCTAATAGCACGTGGTGGTGTTGTAATGAAGGTGAGGTCAACCTTATAGCACGTGGTGGTGTTATAATGAAGGCGAGGTCAACCTTATAACACATGGTGTTGTTATGATGAAGGTGAGGTCAACCTTATAGCACGTGGTGGTATTATAATGAAGGTGAGGTCAACCTAATAGCACGTGGTGGTGTTATAATGAAGGTGAGGTCAACCTTATAGCAGGCGGTGGTGTTATAATGAAGGTGAGGTCAACCTTATAACACATGGTGTTGTTATAATGAAGGTGAGGTCAACCTTATAGCACGTGGTGGTGTTATAATGAAGGTAAGTTCAACCTTATAGCACGTGGTGTTGTTATAATGAAGGTGAGGTCAACCTTATAGCACGTGGTGGTGTTGTAATGAAGGTGAGGTCAACCTTATAGCACGTGGTGGTGTTATAATGAAGGTGAGGTCAACCTTATAGCACGTGGTGGTGTTATAATGAAGGTGAGGTCAACCTTTTAACACATGGTGTTGTTATGATGAAGGTGAGGTCAACCTTATAGCACGTGGTGGTATTATAATGAAGGTGAGGTCAACCTAATAGCACGTGGTGGTGTTATAATGAAGGTGAGGTCAACCTTATAGCAGGTGGTGGTGTTATAATGAAGGTGAGGTCAACCTTATAACACATGGTGTTGTTATAATGAAGGTGAGGTCAACCTTATAGCAGGTGGTGGTGTTATAATGAAGGTGAGGTCAACCTTATAACACATGGTGTTGTTATAATGAAGGTGAGGTCAACCTTATAGCACGTGGTGGTGTTATAATGAAGGTGAAGTCAACCTTATAGCACGTGGTGGTATTATAATGAAGGTGAGGTCAACCTTATAGCACGTGGTGGTGTTATAATGAAGGTGAGGTCAACCTTATAGCACGTGGTGGTGTTATAATGAAGGTGAGGTCAACCTTATAGCACGTGGTGGTGTTATAATGAAGGTGAGGTCAACCTTATAACACATGGTGTTGTTATGATGAAGGTGAGGTCAACCTTATAGCACGTGGTGGTATTATAATGAAGGTAAGGTCAACCTAATAGCACGTGGTGGTGTTATAATGAAGGTGAGGTCAACCTTATAGCAGGTGGTGGTGTTATAATGAAGGTGAGGTCAACCTTATAACACATGGTGTTGTTATAATGAAGGTGAGGTCAACCTTATAGCAGGTGGTGGTGTTATAATGAAGGTGAGGTCAACCTTATAACACATGGTGTTGTTATAATGAAGGTGAGGTCAACCTTATAGCACGTGGTGGTGTTATAATGAAGGTGAAGTCAACCTTATAGCAAGTGGTGGTATTATAATGAAGGTGAGGTCAACCTAATAGCACGTGGTGGTGTTATAATGAAGGTGAGGTCAACCTTATAGCACGTGGTGGTGTTATAATGAAGGTGAGGTCAACCTTATAGCACGTGGTGGTGTTATAATGAAGGTAAGGTCAACCTAATAGCACGTGATGGTGTTATAATAATGAAGGTGAGGTCAACCTTATAGCACATGGTGGTGTTGTAATGAAGGTGAGTTGAACCTTATAGCACGTGGTGGTGTTATGATGAAGGTGAGGTAAACCTAATAGCACGTGGTGGTGTTATAATGAAGGTGAGGTAAACCTAATAGCACGTGGTGGTGTTATAATGAAGGTGAGGTAAACCTAATAGCACGTGATGGTGTTATAATGAAGGTGAGGTCAACCTAATAGCACGTGGTGTAGTTGAAGGTGAGGTAAACCTTATAGCACGTGGTGGTGTTATAATGAAGGTAAGGCCAACCTAATAGCACATGCTGGTGTTATAATGAAGGTGAGGTAAAACTTCCAGCACGTGGTGGTGTTATGATGAAGGTGAGGTTAACCTGATAGCACGTGGTGGTGTTATAATGAAGTTGAGGTAAACTTATAGGACGGGGTGGTGTTATAATGAAGGTGAGGTAAATGTAAAAGCACGTGGTGGTGTTATAATGAAGGTGAGGTTAATGTAATAGCATGTGGTGGTGTTATAAAGAAGGTGAGGTCAACCTTATAGCACGTGGTGGTGTTATAATGAAGGTGAGGTCAACCTTATAGCACGTGGTGGTGTTATAATGAAGGTAAGGTCAACCTAATAGCACGTGATGGTGTTATAATAATGAAGGTGAGGTCAACCTTATAGCACATGGTGGTGTTGTAATGAAGGTGAGTTGAACCTTATAGCACGTGGTGGTGTTATGATGAAGGTGAGGTAAACCTAATAGCACGTGGTGGTGTTATAATGAAGGTGAGGTAAACCTAATAGCACGTGGTGGTGTTATAATGAAGGTGAGGTAAACCTAATAGCACGTGATGGTGTTATAATGAAGGTGAGGTCAACCTAATAGCACGTGGTGTAGTTGAAGGTGAGGTAAACCTTATAGCACGTGGTGGTGTTATAATGAAGGTAAGGCCAACCTAATAGCACATGCTGGTGTTATAATGAAGGTGAGGTAAAACTTCCAGCACGTGGTGGTGTTATGATGAAGGTGAGGTTAACCTGATAGCACGTGGTGGTGTTATAATGAAGTTGAGGTAAACTTATAGCACGGGGTGGTGTTATAATGAAGGTGAGGTAAATGTAAAAGCACGTGGTGGTGTTATAATGAAGGTGAGGTAAATGTAATAGCATGTGGTGGTGTTATAAAGAAGGTGAGGTAAACATATAGCACGTGGTGGTGTTATAATGAAGACGAGGTAAACCTAATAGCACGTGGTGGTGTTATAATGAAGGTGAGGTAAATGTAATAGCACGTGGTGGTGTTATGATGAAGGAGAGGTAAACGTAATAGCACGTGGTGGTGTTATAATGAAGGTAAGGCCAACCTAATAGCACGTGCTGGTGTTATAATGAAGGTGAGTAAACCTAATAGCACGTGGTGATGTTATAATGAAGGTGAGGTAAACCTTCCAGCACGTGGTGGTGTTATAATGAAGGTGAGGTAAACCTGATAGCACGTGGTGGTGTTATAATGAAGTTGAGGTAAACTTATAGCACGTGGTGGTGTTATAATGAAGGTAAGGTCAACCTAATAGCAGGTGGTGATGTTATAATGAAGGTAAGGTCAACCTAATAGCACGTGGTGATGTTATAATGAAGGTAAGGTCAACCTAATAGCAGGTGGTGATGTTATAATGAAGGTAAGGTCAACCTAATAGCAGGTGGTGATGTTATAATGAAGGTAAGGTCAACCTAATAGCAGGTGGTGATGTTATAATGAAGGTAAGGTCAACCTAATAGCAGGTGGTGATGTTATAATGAAGGTAAGGTCAACCTAATAGCAGGTGGTGATGTTATAATGAAGGTAAGGTCAACCTAATAGCAGGTGGTGATGTTATAATGAAGGTAAGGTCAATCTAATAGCAGGTGGTGGTGTTATAATGAAGGTAAGGTCAACCTAATAGCAGGTGGTGATGTTATAATGAAGGTAAGGTCAACCTAATAGCAGGTGGTGATGTTATAATGAAGGTAAGGTCAACCTAATAGCACGTGGTGGTGTTATAATGAAGGTGAGGTCAACCTAATAGCACGTGGTGGTGTTATAATAATGAAGGTGAGTTAAACCTAATAGCACGTGGTGGTGTTGTAATGAAGGTGAGGTCAACCTAATAGCAGGTGGTGATGTTATAATGAAGGTAAGGTCAACCTAATAGCACGTGGTGGTGTTATAATGAAGGTGAGGTCAACCTAATAGCACGTGGTGGTGTTATAATAATGAAGGTGAGGTCAACCTAATAGCACGTGGTCGTGTTGTAATGAAGGTGAGTTAAACCTAATAGCACGTGGTGGTGTTATAATGAAGGTGAGGTCAACCTAATAGCACATGGTGGTGTTGTAATGAAGGTAAGGTCAACCTAATAGCAGGTGGTGATGTTATAATGAAGGTAAGGTCAACCTAATAGCAGGTGGTGATGTTATAATGAAGGTAAGGTCAACCTAATAGCAGGTGGTGATGTTATAATGAAGGTAAGGTCAACCTAATAGCAGGTGGTGATGTTATAATGAAGGTAAGGTCAATCTAATAGCAGGTGGTGGTGTTATAATGAAGGTAAGGTCAACCTAATAGCAGGTGGTGATGTTATAATGAAGGTAAGGTCAACCTAATAGCAGGTGGTGATGTTATAATGAAGGTAAGGTCAACCTAATAGCACGTGGTGGTGTTATAATGAAGGTGAGGTCAACCTAATAGCACGTGGTGGTGTTATAATAATGAAGGTGAGGTCAGCCTAATAGCACGTGGTGGTGTTGTAATGAAGGTGAGTTAAACCTAATAGCACGTGGTGGTGTTGTAATGAAGGTGAGGTCAACCTAATAGCAGGTGGTGATGTTATAATGAAGGTAAGGTCAACCTAATAGCACGTGGTGGTGTTATAATGAAGGTGAGGTCAACCTAATAGCACGTGGTGGTGTTATAATAATGAAGGTGAGGTCAACCTAATAGCACGTGGTGGTGTTGTAATGAAGGTGAGTTAAACCTAATATCACGTGGTGGTGTTATAATGAAGGTGAGGTCAACCTAATAGCACATGGTGGTGTTGTAATGAAGGTGAGGTCAACCTAATAGCACATGGTGGTGTTGTAATGAAGGTGAGGTCAACCTAATAGCAGGTGGTGATGTTATAATGAAGGTAAGGTCAACCTAATAGCACGTGGTGGTGTTATAATGAAGGTGAGGTCAACCTAATAGCACATGGTGGTGTTGTAATGAAGGTGAGGTCAACCTAATAGCAGGTGGTGATGTTATAATGAAGGTAAGGTCAACCTAATAGCACGTGGTGGTGTTATAATGAAGGTGAGGTCAACCTAATAGCACGTGGTGGTGTTATAATAATGAAGGTGAGGTCAACCTAATAGCACGTGGTGGTAATGTAATGAAGGTGAGTTAAACCTAATAGCACGTGGTGGTGTTGTAATGAAGGTGAGGTCAACCTAATAGGACATGGTGGTGTTATAATGAAGGTGAGGTAAACCTAAAAGCAGGTGGTGATGTTATAATGAAGGTAAGGTCAACCTAATAGCACGTGGTGGTGTTGAAGGTGAGGTAAACCTAACAGCACGTGGTGGTGTTATAATGGTGAGGTCAACCTTATAGCACGTGGTGGTATTATAATGAAGGTGAGGTCAACCTAATAGCACGTGGTGGTGTTGTAATGAAGGTGAGGTCAACCTTATAGCACGTGGTGGTGTTATAATGAAGGCGAGGTCAACCTTATAACACATGGTGTTGTTATGATGAAGGTGAGGTCAACCTTATAGCACGTGGTGGTATTATAATGAAGGTGAGGTCAACCTAATAGCACGTGGTGGTGTTATAATGAAGGTGAGGTCAACCTTATAGCAGGTGGTGGTGTTATAATGAAGGTGAGGTCAACCTTATAGCACGTGGTGGTGTTATAATGAAGTTGAGGTCAACCTTATAACACATGGTGTTGTTATGATGAAGGTGAGGTCAACCTTATAGCACGTGGTGGTATTATAATGAAGGTAAGGTCAACCTAATAGCACGTGGTGGTGTTATAATGAAGGTGAGGTCAACCTTATAGCAGGTGGTGGTGTTATAATGAAGGTGAGGTCAACCTTATAACACATGGTGTTGTTATAATGAAGGTGAGGTCAACCTTATAGCAGGTGGTGGTGTTATAATGAAGGTGAGGTCAACCTTATAACACATGGTGTTGTTATAATGAAGGTGAGGTCAACCTTATAGCACGTGGTGGTGTTATAATGAAGGTGAAGTCAACCTTATAGCACGTGGTGGTATTATAATGAAGGTGAGGTCAACCTAATAGCACGTGGTGGTGTTATAATGAAGGTGAGGTCAACCTTATAGCACGTGGTGGTGTTATAATGAAGGTGAGGTCAACCTTATAGCACGTGGTGGTGTTATAATGAAGGTAAGGTCAACCTAATAGCACGTGATGGTGTTATAATAATGAAGGTGAGGTCAACCTTATAGCACATGGTGGTGTTGTAATGAAGGTGAGTTGAACCTTATAGCACGTGGTGGTGTTATGATGAAGGTGAGGTAAACCTAATAGCACGTGGTGGTGTTATAATGAAGGTGAGGTAAACCTAATAGCACGTGGTGGTGTTATAATGAAGGTAAGGTAAACCTAATAGCACGTGATGGTGTTATAATGAAGGTGAGGTCAACCTAATAGCACTTGGTGTAGTTGAAGGTGAGGTAAACCTTATAGCACGTGGTGGTGTTATAATGAAGGTAAGGCCAACCTAATAGCACGTGCTGGTGTTATAATGAAGGTGCGGTAAAACTTCCAGCACGTGGTGGTGTTATGATGAAGGTGAGGTTAACCTGATAGCACGTGGTGGTGTTATAATGAAGTTGAGGTAAACTTATAGCACGGGGTGGTGTTATAATGAAGGTGAGGTAAATGTAAAAGCACGTGGTGGTGTTATAATGAAGGTGAGGTAAATGTAATAGCATGTGGTGGTGTTATAAAGAAGGTGAGGTAAACATATAGCACGTGGTGGTGTTATAATGAAGACGAGGTAAACCTAATAGCACGTGGTGGTGTTATAATGAAGGTGAGGTAAATGTAATAGCACGTGGTGGTGTTATGATGAAGGAGAGGTAAACGTAATAGCACGTGGTGGTGTTATAATGAAGGTAAGGCCAACCTAATAGCACGTGCTGGTGTTATAATGAAGGTGAGTAAACCTAATAGCACGTGGTGATGTTATAATGAAGGTGAGGTAAACCTTCCAGCACGTGGTGGTGTTATAATGAAGGTGAGGTAAACCTGATAGCACGTGGTGGTGTTATAATGAAGTTAAGGTAAACTTATAGCACGTGGTGGTGTTATAATGAAGGTGAGGTAAACGTAAAAGCACGTGGTGGTGTTATAATGAAGGTGAGGTAAATGTAATAGCATGTGGTGGTGTTATAAAGAAGGTGAGGTAAACATATAGCACGTGGTGATGTTATAATGAAGGTGAGGTAAACCTAACAGCACGTGGTGGTGTTATAATGAAGGTGAGGTAAACTTATAGCACGTGGTGGTGTTATAATGAAGGTGAGGTAAACCTAATGGCACGTGGTGATGTTATAATGAAGGTGAGGTAAACCTAACAGCACGTGGTGGTGTTATAATGAAGGTGAGGTAAACCTGATAGCACGTGGTGGTGTTATAATGAAGGTGAGGTAAACTTATAGCACGTGGTGGTGTTATAATGAAGGTGAGGTAAACGTAAAAGCACGTGGTGGTGTTATAATGAAGGTGAGGTAAATGTAATAGCATGTGGTGGTGTTATAAAGAAGGTGAGGTATACTTATAGCACGTGGTGGTGTTATAAAGAAGGTGAGGTATACTTATAGCACGTGGTGGTGTTATAATGAAGGTGAGGTACACCTACTAGCACGTGGTGTTGTTATAATGAAGTTGAGGTAAACGTAATAGCACGTGGTGGTGTTATGTGTATTGCGCATTCCATCCAGAACGGAGACAGGGCCCCTGATGTGTTTGGCTTGTGCAAAGTGTGACGTCACAGGTAAAATTTAGAAATGACTTAAATCTAGCAATACATTTTTTTATTCTTCCCTGAAAAGTTGGGGCTGACAGTGTCAGAAATACTCAGCTTTTGATGAGATCTAGAATTTTCAGTCACAGGGAATTTATCTGTGGGTGACGTCACTGCCCAGTTGACAGTGCCGCAGATGTGCCAAAAGGTTTAGAACAGATCATGTTTTGTGTGTGTGTGTGTGTGTGGAAAAAGAAAAAAGTTTTTATGCCCCCGCCACAAAGTGGCCGGGGCATATAGTTTTACCCATGTCCGTCCTTCCGTCATTCCGTCATTCCGAAATCAAACAGTTGTACGGACTTTTTTTCGCAATGCCTGCAGATATTGGCCTGATTTTTGGTGTGTGGGCAGATAATTACCAGTTACAGATCGAGTTCGCGTTTCGTCCCGGTTGACCTATTTTTGACCGTTTAACGGCACCTAAACTTAGAAAATTTCATGAAAAATAGAAATGTTCATGACAAATACACATGTACGTACTTTTTTTCGTAATGCCTGCAGATATTGGCCTGATTTTTGGTGTGTGGGCAGATAATGACCAGTTACAGATCGAGTTCGCGTTTCGTCCCGGTTGACCTACTTTTGACCGTTTTACGGCTCCTAAACTTAGAAAAATTCATGAAAAATAGAAATTTTCATGACAAATACACATGTACAGCCGTTTTTAGCCCTCAGCTCATATAGGCTGATGGGCTATTGTCGTCACCCAAGCTGTCCGTCTGTCCATCTGTCTGTACGGTGTCTGTCCGTCCGTCCGTCCGTTCCGCGTCTGTTAACTTATACCTTGTGAGCGGAATATCTCTAAAAAGATTCACCGTTGGAATTTTATTTCATCAGTGAAGATGTATATCGATAAAATCTCGGTCAAGTTCGAAGATGGGTGACCTTGACCCATTTTTCTACATTTTAGAGCTGATTATAGAAAAACACTCAGAAGTTTATATCTCAGGAACCATTGTGTGGATTTTCACAAAACTTACTATGATCATTGGGACTGATGGTCTGTATGTGCTGCACAATTTCGGTGGCGCCACCTGCAATTTCTGATTTTTTAATGAAATTTTATCGGATTTTTTCAATTTTGGCCTTTTGTGCAGGATATCTCCAAAGGTATTCAACACAGGAACTTCATTTCTTCAGTGTTATTGCATTATATTTACAAAATCTTGGTCAAGTTCAAAGATGGGTGATCTTGACCTACTTTTCAAGGTCACAGAGCTTAGTATAGAAAAAAACTTAGGAGCTTATTTCTCAGGAAGCATTTGGTGGATTGTTATGAAACATGGTATATACCTCTCCAATTAAAATTTATAAATGATTATCAACTTTTGCTAATATTCTAGTTTCGCAATGCAATGCATACAGATACTGGCCTAATGTTTGGTCTGTGGCCGCATAATGACCACTTATAGATCGAGTTCGCGTTTCGTCCCAGTTAACCTATTTTTCACCATATGACAGATCCTGAACATAGAAAATTCATGAAAGACAGAAATTTTCATGAAAAATGCACATATATGGACTTTTTTTACAATGCCTGCAGATACTGGCCTGATTTTTGGTGTGTTGCTTGATAATGACCCTTTACAGATCGAGTTTGCATTTTGCCCTTGTTGACCTACTTTGGACCATACAACACTTCCTGAACTTAAAAAATTTTACAAAATTTAACAAATGTTTCTAATTTGCCCAAGGCGGGGGCATTCGTGTCGTTCCGACACATCTAGTTTTTTTATAAAATGTATATTAATATATACATATATCCTAGGCAAGTCCTATATGATAATATAATGAGATTTGTAATAAGTTTGCTTGACCTTAATTAACGGTATCTAGTTTTGTTTCACGAGACCGTATTCCAACTGCGATAGCGACATCTGTTGGGGATGACTGAAATTAAGTGTTTGGATCCGTTTGTCCCCCCCCCCCCCCCCCCCTCCACCAAAAGTATTTGTTATGTTATATTTCCGATGATTAAGTACCAAAACTCTGAAGGTGACAGGGTTTTGCATATATATTGTTACACATGACAGACCCATTAACGCTGGCTCACAGAACCCGCGCTAAGCAGACGACCAGAAGAACTGTCATGCGCATGCGCTTTGGAAATTATGATTGTTACTGCTATTTTGGTACTTGGAAATCATGGGTCACCAGATGTGCCTGCTGTAAGTGCTGGTTATTCGACAGATTGCGCAAGATCGAAGTATAACCTGCATGCGGTACTGGAATTCTTTTCCTGTTCAAAATTATTAGACTTACACTTTTTTCCCGGGGAAATATACACTGATATATTTTTTTCATATTTTTTTAGGTATTTAAGGTTTGTTTATCAATGATGACCTTCAATATAGCGATTTTAGATGTGTGTGCAATTTAACGCTACAATTTACAACAGGTTTATCAGTAACAAGAGATCTGACGTTGAATGGATCTATAATGAAATTTGAAAGACCTAAATGCTTCATTTTTACATAACTTCTTATGAAAGTCCTAGAGCTTTTACATATAGAACCATCACATATAGAAAAGTACTAAAACAAATTTTACAATTCGTCAAAAATTTATATTTCTTGTAAAAAGACTGGTCTAAAACTGTTCATAAATTTAGTAAGGGCACCGTCCGTCTGGTCGTTCCTTAACCCTTGGTGTCGCCGCGATAACGCGTACGTACCACATATCTGACGGATTTTTATGAAACCATCCAAAAATACTAACCAATAGATTGTCTCGCTCGACGCATATTTAATGAGGTCAGATCTCTGAGGTCACAGATGTCACCCTGGGTACCAGGATGCTTTGTGGTGTCACCGCGATAACGTACCAGGAATATGATAGATTTTGAGAGAACTCACTTTAAATATTTAATATAATATTTGTTGCTTGAGTTTGATTTCGGCAGAATCCAGGGATATTTAAAGAGGTCAGAGGTCCCCACAATTTGGTGTCGTCCTGATGACTTACCAGAAATGTCATGAATTTTTTTTATGAAACTCGCTATGAATATTTATCAATAGTTTTTCGCCTGATTTCAATTCTCGGCAAAATCATCGCATATTAAATTAGGTAAGAGATCAGACTTCGTTGTGGTATTGCTGCAATAACTAGGAATTTTATGAGTTTGGATGAAATTCATTATGAATGTTATGCATAATATAATATAATAAAGTAATTCATCCGGGTTGAATCGCCTGCAAAATAGGTGAATATATAAAGAGGACACAGGTCAGAAGGCATACAGGACGTATATATGTCTAGCGGTGCTTGCATCACAACATGTCGCTTTTGTCTCTACACCCGCGTTTTCTGCTTGTTGGTTTTCTGTAATATACATATATTTTGGTTAGAATATTTTTTGTTTTGCTCAAATAAAAATATTCATACGTTATAGTTTCAAGCGTATCTGTAATTCTTGATTAATGAGGTGTTTAAATGGTTATTTAATCATCCATGTATTAAGTTTGGGTGAATAGGTGCAAACAACCCATGGAATAAATATTTAGGCCATCCGCACTGGAAGGGACCATAGATCGTTTCGAGAAAGAGGACAAGAGCGTGCTTACGCAGTCAAAACATTTGCCTGGTAAACTGGGCCACACACACGCGATCACACTCTTCAATAGGTCGTATCGGTTACAAGAAAATAAACAATGGTTTTTATTCATTGTGCAAACCGTCTGCGTGGGAAAGGCGGGAAAAGTTCGCTTCAGCCAGACCACTCTTTACCGTAAACAATCTCGGATTCCTTTGACAGCGAAAAGCGCGTGTTTTATTTACCGTAAATTGCTGAGTAAGAAGTGTGGAAAGGGCGCATGTGGGCCCGCGTATTTTGTTTAGGTTTTGTTTTTCCTTGTTTGTACATTTAATGAGTTTTACGGGGTTATTGTACTTGTTGCACCGAATTACAGCGTACAGCAGGTGCTTGTGGGTACCAAAGATGCCTCACAGTGCAGGCTCTCGCTTTAATTGAACACTTACGGCTATATGATAGGGCATAACATTTAAACAACGCATATTCTCTCCTCCCTGATCATAACCGGAATCATTTCCCCCCCTCTTGATGAATTAAAATGAGCTTCGTCAGGTGCAGATGATATGCGATAGGTTGTATATTTCGTAACATCTGCTACCGTAGTTCAGAACTGCGCAGAACTACATATTCATTGCTTTATGTCACCAATATGTCATATAATTCCATGGTGAGTTGTACTTGAATATCAATCAACAATTTTTTTATAATAACAATATTCAGCAGGGTTAGGATAGCGTACCGATATTTTGCGAAACGGTAACATGATAACGTATTCTTTTATTTTCCCACGGGTGTTTCCTCGTGATGAATTAAAAAGAAAAGAAAAAAACATGACATCGAAAGCCAGATTTAAAGCAAAAGTCATTAAATCCAGTACAATATATTAGAGCGAGAACAATATGGCTTATATAACTAGGGACCCATATGGGTCTCGTCACTCAGCTGAATTTGTCTAAAAGGATATGTTTAGTAGCTTTTTCTAAATATGGGCCCTGTGATCAAGTTCGAAGCCAATCTGTCTACCCAAACTGGAGTTATCATCAATAAACTAATTTGTGAATGGATGAGCCCTGTTACCTTGACCTTTGACCTTGAGGCCCCCAAATCAAAAAGAATCTTTCCCTTTTGGCAGGTGCACCACATGTTGAAAATGAAAGATTTGTGATGAAATGATTTGCTTTAAATGCATCCACAATCTTTTTAAAGAAGTAGATCCTGTGACCCTGACCTTTGATCTCATGACCCAAAAATCAACAGAGTTATTACTTTATTGGTAGGCCATATATTAGTTAAGTGTGAAACCAATATTCCATTCTAACCTGGAGTTATCATCTTGAAAAAAATATGTGAACAGATGGCGCCTGTGACCATGAACTTTGACCTTGTGACCCCAATATCATTCATGTTCTTTCCCTATTGGCATTTGACATCGATAATAAATCTTCCATAAAACGATGCTATAGGTATTAAACATTGTCAGTTTACTCAAGTTTCATGTACCATTTTGTACATTTTTTATTCTTTTAAAGAGTGACAAGGACAAATATTTTCAAAACAGGTTCCCATTGAGAATTCCAACTGATTTATACAGCCAAAAATATCAGTCCCCCAAATATGTTATTAATGACGAGGCATATAAATTCCCACTGCCTATCTTAAAAATCAAATGCTATATTGTATGTATATTCAGACACTGTTTATTTTTTTTAATTGAATGATAATATATTGACGTTTTGTAAAACCATTAATGATTTTTTATTTCTATGATAAAGAGAGGTGAAAAAGGCTTGTTTTTTTTATTCAAACACTCAATCATGTTCACAAGCAAGATGTCCAAGCCCAAGGACAGCTGAAACACTGCATGAGAATTGCTTGAGGTAGCCACGGTTGAAAGATCATGTAGATCGAAATTTTTAGCTCAGCTGACTGTAAGTCATCTGAGCTATAGCGATCACTCTTTGTCCGTCGACCGTCCGGCCATCCGGCCGTCTGTCCGTTAATATGGCACAAATCGTAACCAATGGACCTGGAATCTTCTAACTTTACAACCAGAAAGGTCCATGAAAAAATCTCCTTGGAAACCTGGAATTAGGTCTCCGTTATCCATATTCTTCAAGCTATGGGGCTCCGGAGTAGCCCCCAGTATAATGAAAAAATTGATACAAGAGCTCAAATATCTGAAAAACTAATGCATTGATCACCATGATTCATTGCATGGTTATTGATCATGGAGTGTTTCATCAGTTTATGCAGACTGGTTGCGCCACCTGTATGTCATAAATTTTTTTACGATTTTTTTCTCTATTTGAGAACTCAAAAGATGCCGTCATCTGTTAACAGGGCACAAATCGTAACCGCTGGACCTTAAATCTTCTCACTTTACATCCTGAGAAATCCATAAAAAGTCTTCTTGGAAACCTGGGATTTGGTCTCTGTTACCCATATTCTTCAAGCTATGGGGCTCCGAAGCACCCCCCGGAATAATGAAAAAATTGATACAAAAGCTCAAGTATCTGAACAACTAATGCATTGATCACCATGATTCTTTGCATGGATATTAAAAATGGAGTGTTTCATCAGTTTCTGCAGACTGGCTGCGCCACCTGTATTATTATTATTTTATACGATTTTTTTCTCTATTTTGAGACCTTAAAAGATGCCGTCATCTGTTAATAGGGCACAAATCGTTACAACTAGACCTAGAATCTTCTATCTTGACATGCTGGGAGACCCATGAAAAGTCTCCTTCAAAACCCGAAATTAGGTCTCTGTCACCCATATTGTCTGAGCTATTAGGCTCAGAAGTACCCCCCCCCCCCGCCCCCCCAAATTGAAAATTTGATACCAAAGTAGAGCACAAATGATATCCATGGGGCCCAGAATCTTCTAACTTGACATCCTGAGAGTTCCTCAAAAGTTCTCCCCAGAAACCTGAAATTGGGTCACAGTGACCTATATTCTCAGAGTTTTGGGGTATGTTTGACCACCCAGGAAATAATGCAAAAAACACACAAATTGCCAGATTCCTCATGAAAGGCTGGTTTGATTGTCATCAAATGTGTCGTGCTTATGGGTCTTGATGAACTTAAGCTAATATGCATTAACAGTGATTCCACCTATCTTAATTGGTTATCTGTGCAAGGACATTTTATCAACATGTCAGTCGGCTGAGCGTCATGACCCATGGGTCCTTTGTTAATGTCTATAACCAATGTTGGAAAATGCCTAATCAATTATTTAAAAATACAACAAGGACCTAGGGCCACCATGGTCCCGGGCCATATGTTTAACTAGTAATGTGTGGTATCAGTGATGGTGCAGGACGGAGGGACGGATTGAAGGACAGACGAACGAAAGGACGGAGAGAATGACAGACGCGGACCATTTTAGTAGTCCTCTCTCCTAACGGCGGGGAAATAAAAAGATGCCTGATCCTGGTGAAAACATCCGTCTCTCCTAACGATTCCTTGGGTTTTCAACTTTTGTTTTTCAGTTGAAAGGGTGATTTGTATGACGGCAACTGAATAAATAATGTGAAGAAAATCTTCTCTGATAAAAAATGATAACAATGTTTACAACTTTGGGGGGGGGGGGGGTCTTCAGCCCCCAAAGCTCCCCTCTGAGGTAAGGTCAACCTAATAGCACGTGGTGGTGTTGAAGGTGAGGTAAACCTAATAGCACGTGGTGGTGTTATAATGAAGGTGAGGTCAACCTAATAGCACGTGATGGTGTTATAATAATGAAGGCAAGGTCAACCTAATAGCACGTGGTGGTGTTATAATAATGAAGGTGAGGTCAACCTAATAGCACATGGTGGTGTTGTAATGAAGGTGAGTTAAACCTTATAGCACGTGGTGATGTTATAATGAAGGTGAGGTCAACCTAATAGCACGTGATGGTGTTATAATAATGAAGGTAAGGTCAACCTAATAGCACATGGTGGTGTTGTAATGAAGGTGAGGTCAACCTAATGGCACATGGTGGTGTTGTAATGAAGGTGAGTTAAACCTTATAGCACGTGGTGATGTTATAATGAAGGTGAGGTCAACCTAATAGCACGTGGTGGTGTTATAATGAAGGTGAGGTCAACCTAAAAGCACGTGGTGGTGTTATAATAATGAAGGCGAGGTCAACCTAATAGCACATGGTGGTGTTGTAATGAAGGTGAGTTAAACCTAATAGCACGTGGTGGTGTTGTAATGAAGGTGAGGTCAACCTAATAGCACGTGGTGGTGTTATAATAAAGGTAAGGTCAACCTAATAGCACGTGGTGGTGTTATAATAATGAAGGCGAGGTCAACCTAATAGCACGTGGTGGTGTTGTAATGAAGGTGAGTTAAACCTTATAGCACGTGGTGATGTTATAATGAAGGTGAGGTCAACCTAATAGCATGGGTTGGTGTTGTAATGAAGGTGAGGTCAACCTAATAGCACGTGGTGGTGTTATAATAATGAAGGCGAGGTCAACCTAATAGCACATGGTGGTGTTGTAATGAAGGTGAGTTAAACCTAATAGCACGTGGTGGTGTTTTAATGAAGGTGAGGTCAACCTAATAGCACGTGGTGGTGTTGTAATGAAGGTGAGGTCAACCTAATAGCACGTGGTGGTGTTATAATAAAGGTAAGGTCAACCTAATAGCACGTGGTGGTGTTATAATAATGAAGGCGAGGTCAACCTAATAGCACGTGGTGGTGTTGTAATGAAGGTGAGTTAAACCTAATAGCACGTGGTGGTGTTATAATGAAGGTGAGTTAAACCTAATAGCACGTGGTGGTGTTGTAATGAAGGTGAGTTAAACCTAATAGCACGTGGTGGTGTTGTAATGAAGGTGAGTTAAACCTAATAGCACGTGGTGGTGTTGTAATGAAGGTGAGGTCAACCTAATAGCACATGGTGGTGTTGTAATGAAGGTGAGTTAAACCTAATAGCACGTGGTGGTGTTGTAATGAAGGTGAGGTCAACCTAATAGCACGTGGTGGTGTTGTAATGAAGGTGAGGTCAACCTAATAGCACGTGGTGGTGTTATAATAAAGGTGAGGTCAACCTAAGAGCACGTGATGGTGTTATAATAATGAAGGTAAGGTCAACCCAATAGCACGTGGTGGTGTTGTAATGAAGGTGAGTTAAACCTAATAGCACGTGGTGGTGTTGTAATGAAGGTGAGGTCAACCTAATAGCACGTGGTGGTGTTATAATAAAGGTAAGGTCAACCTAATAGCACGTGGTGGTGTTATAATAATGAAGGCGAGGTCAACCTAATAGCACGTGGTGGTGTTGTAATGAAGGTGAGTTAAACCTAATAGCACGTGGTGGTGTTATATCGAAGGTGAGGTCAACCTAATAGCACATGGTGGTGTTGTAATGAAGGTGAGGTCAACCTAATAGCACGTGGTGGTGTTGTAATGAAGGTGAGTTAAACCTAATAGCACGTGGTGGTGTTGTAATGAAGGTGAGGTCAACCTAATAGCACGTGTTGGTGTTATAATAAAGGTAAGGTCAACCTAATAGCACGTGGTGGTGTTATAATAATGAAGGCGAGGTCAACCTAATAGCACGTGGTGGTGTTGTAATGAAGGTGAGTTAAACCTTAAAGCACGTGGTGGTGTTATAATGAAGGTGAGGTCAACCTAATAGCACGTGGTGGTGTTATAATGAAGGTGAGGTCAACCTAATAGCACGTGGTGGTGTTATAATAATGAAGGCGAGGTCAACCTAATAGCACGTGGTGGTGTTGTAATGAAGGTGAGTTAAACCAAATAGCACGTGGTGGTGTTGTAATGAAGGTGAGGTCAACCTAATAGCACGTGGTGGTGTTATAATAAAGGTAAGTCAACCTAATAGCACGTGGTGGTGTTATAATAATGAGTGCGAGGTCAACCTAATAGCACGTGGTGGTGTTGTAATGAAGGTGAGTTAAACCTAATAGCACGTGGTGGTGTTATAATGAAGGTGAGGTCAACCTAATAGCACATGGTGGTGTTGTAATGAAGGTGAGGTCAACCTAATAGCACGTGGTGGTGTTATAATGAAGGTGAGGTCAACCTAATAGCACGTGGTGGTGTTATAATGAAGGTGAGGTAAACCTAATAACACGTGGTGGTGTTATAACGAAGGTGAGGTCAACCTAATAGCACATGGTGGTGTTGTAATGAAGGTGAGGTCAACCTAATAGCACATGGTGGTGTTGTAATGAAGGTGAGGTCAACCTAATAGCACATGGTGGTGTTGTAATGAAGGTGAGGTAAACCTAATAGCACATGGTGGTGTTATAATGAAGGTGAGGTCAACCTAATAGCACTTTTTGGTGTTATAATGAAGGTGAGGTCAACCTAATAGCACATGGTGGTGTTATAATGAAGGTGAGGTCAACCTAATAGCACATGGTGGTGTTGCAATGAAGGTGAGGTCAACCAAATAGCACGTGGTGGTGTTATAATGAAGGTGAGGTCAACCTTATAGCACGTGGTGGTGTTATAATGAAGGTGAGGTCAACCTAATAGCACTTGTTGGTGTTATAATGAAGGTGAGGTAAACCTAATAGCACGTGGTGGTGTTATAATGAAGGTGAGGAAAACTTATAGCATGTGGTGGTGTTATAATGAAGGTGAGGAAAACTTATAGCATGTGGTGGTGTTATAATGAAGGTGAGGTAAACTTAATAGCATGTGGTGGTGTTATAATGAAGGTGAGGTCAACCTAATAGCACGTGGTGGTGTTATAATGAAGGTGAGTTCAACCTAATAGCACATGGTGGTGTTATAATGAAGGTGAGGTCAACCTAATAGCACGTGGTGGTGTTATAATGAAGGCGAGGTCAACCTAATAGCACATGGTGGTGTTGTAATGAAGGCGAGGTCAACCTACTAGCACATGGTGGTGTTGTAATGAAGGTGAGGTCAACCTAATAGCACATAGTGGTGTTGTAATGAAGGTGAGGTCGACCTAATAGCACATGGTGGTGTTGTAATGAAGGTGAGGTAAACCTAATAGCACATGGTGGTGTTATAATGAAGGTGAGGTCAACCTAATAGCACTTGTTGGTGTTATAATGAAGGTGAGGTCTACCTAATAGCACATGGTGGTGTTATAATGAAGGTGAGGTCAACCTAATAGCACATGGTGGTGTTGTAATGAAGGTGAGGTCAACCTAATAGCACGTGGTGGTGTTATAATGAAGGTGAGGTCAACCTTATAGCACGTGGTGGTGTTATAATGAAGGTGAGGTCAACCTTATAGCACTTGTTGGTGTTATAATGAAGGTGAGGTAAACCTAATAGCACGTGGTGGTGTTATAATGAAGGTGAGGAAAACTTATAGCATGTGGTGGTGTTATAATGAAGTTGAGGAAAAATTATAGCATGTGGTGGTGTTATAATGAAGGTGAGGTAAACCCAATAGCATGTGATGGTGTTATAATGAAGGTGAGGTCAACCTAATAGCACGTGGTGGTGTTATAATGAAGGTGAGGTCAACCTAATAGCACGTGGTGGTGTTATAATGAAGGTGAGGTCAACCTTATAGCACGTGGTGGTGTTATAATGAAGGTGAGGTAAACCTAATAGCACGTGGTGGTGTTATAATGAAGGTGAGGTAAACGTAATAGTACGTGGCGGTGTTATGTGTATTGCGCATTCCATCCAGAACGGAGACAGGGCCCCTGATGCGTTAGGCTTGCCTAAGTGTTACGTCACAGGCAAAATTTAGAAATTACTTAAATCTAGCATTTTTTTATTCTTCCCTGAAAAGTTTGGACTGACAGTGTCAGAAATACTCAGCTTTTGATGAGATCTAGAATTTTCAGTCACAGGGAATTAATCTGTGGGTGACGTCACTGCCCAGTTGACAGTGCCGCAGATGTGCCAAAAGGTTTAGAACAGATCATGTTTTGTGTGTGTGTGTGTGTGTGTGGAAAAAGAAAAAAATTTTTTTTTTATAAAATGTATATTATTACATACATATATCCTAGGCAAGTCCTATATGATAATATAATGAGATTTGTAATAAGTTTGCTTGACCTTAATTAACGGTATCTAGTTTTGTTTCACGAGACCGTATTCCAACTGCGATAGCGACATTTGTTGGGGATGACTGAAATTAAGTGTTTGGATCCGTTTCCCCCCCCCCCCCCCCCACCCCCCACCCCCCTAAAAGTATTTGTTTGCTTGACCTTAATTAACGGTATCTAGTTTTGTTTCACGAGACCGTATACCAACTGCGATAGCGACATCTGTTGGGGATGACTGAAATTAAGTGTTTGGATCCGTTTGTTCCCCCCTCCCCCCACCCCACCCCCCTAAAAGTATTTGTTATGTTATATTTCCGATGGTTAAGTACCAAAGGTGACCTTCCTGTCGAAGCAGGGGCGTCAATATAGGGGGGGATGGGGGGTATATATCCCCCCACTTTTTGGCAAGGGGGGATGGTCAATGTAATCATCCCCCCCCCCCACTTTTCAGAGAATAATATTTATATATTTTAAATGAAATATATAAATAAACAGAATTTTAGACTTTGGTCCCATTTATAAGGTTTCTATGAAATATTAATATCTAAATGGTTTAGAATTAACATATACCTTATTTTTTAAAACCTTATACTTAATTGATATATATATTTGATATGTCACACGGCGATAAAAGGCATGTATATATTTATATATAATATATATATATATATGTATAAACATGTCTGTTTTATCCCAATTTTGACTACCCTCCGCACCTGTCATCCCCCCCCCCCCCCATTGCGAGTCATCCCCCCCACCCTGGAAGGTAAATTGACGCCACTGTGTCGAAGTCACAGGGTTTTGCATATACTAGGATATTGTTACACATGACAGACCCATTAATCCTGGCTCACAGAACCCGCGCTAAGCATGTAAGCAGACGACCAGAAGGACTGTCATGCGCATGCGCTTTGGAAATGATGATTGTTACTGCTATTTTGGTACTTGGAAATCACGGGTCACCAGATGTGCCTGCTGTAAGTGCTGGTTATTCGACAGATTGCGCAAGATCAAAGTATAACCTGCATGCGGTACTGGAATTCTTTTCCTGTTCAAAATTATTAGACTTACACTTTTTTCCCGGGGAAATATACACTGTTATATTTTTTTCATATTTTTTAGGTATTTAAGGTTTGTTTATCAATGATGACCTTCAATATAGCGATTTTAAACGTGTGTGCAATTTAACGCTATCAATGTTTAACAACAGGTTTATCAGTAACAAGAGATTTGACGTTGTCTGGATCTATTATGAAATTTGAAAGACCTAAATGCTTCATTTTTACATAACTTCTTATGAAAGTCCTAGAGCTTTTACATATAGAACCATCACATATAGAAAAGTACTAAAAAAATTTAACAATTCGTCAAAAATTTATATTTCTTGTATAAAGACTGGTCTAAAACTGTTCATAAATTTAGTAAGGGCACCGTCCGTCTGGTCGTTCCTTAACCCTTGGTGTCGCCGCGATAACGCGTACGTACCACATATTTGACGGATTTTTATGAAACCATCAAAAAATACTAACCAATAGATTGTCTCGCTCGACGCATATTTAATGAGGTCAGATCTCTGAGGTCACAGATGTCACCCTGGGTACCAGGATGCTTTGTGGTGTCACCGCGATAACGTACCAGGAATATGATAGATTTTGAGAGAACTCACTTTAAATATTTAATATAATATTTGTTGCTTGAGTTTGATTTCGGCAGAATCCAGGGATATTTAAAGAGGTCAGAGGTCCCCACAATTTGGTGTCGCCCTGATGACTTACCAGAAATGTCATGATTTTTTTTTATGAAACTCGCTATCAATATTTATCAATAGTTTTTCACCTGATTTCAATTCTCGGCAAAATCATCGCATATTAAATTAGGTAAGAGATCAGACTTCGTTGTGGTATTGCTGCAATAACTAGGAATTTTATGAGTTTGGATGAAATTCATTATGAATGTTATGCAAATAAAGTAATTCATCCGGGTTGAATCGCCTGCAAAATAGGTGAATATATAAAGAGGACACAGGTCAGAAGGCATACAGGACGTATATAAGTCTAGCGGTGCTCGCATCACAACATGTCGCTTTTGTCTCTACACCCGCGTTTTCTGCTTGTTGGTTTTCTGTAATATACATATATTTTGGTTAGAATATTTTTTGTTTTGCTCAAATAAAAATATTCATACGTTATAGTTTCAAGCGTATCTGTAATTCTTGATTAATGAGGTATTTAAATGGTTATTTAATCATCCATGTATTAAGTTTGGGTGAATAGGTGCAAACAACCCATGGAATAAATATTTAGGCCATCCGCACTGGAAGGGACCATAGATCGTTTCGAGAAAGAGGACAAGAGCGTGCTTACGCAGTCAAAACATTTGCCTGGTAAACTGGGCCACACACACGCGATCACACTCTTCAATAGGTCGTATCGGTTACAAGAAAATAAACAATGGTTTTTATTCATTGTGCAAACCGTCTGCGTGGGAAAGGCGGGAAAAGTTCGCTTCAGCCAGACCACTCTCTACCGTAAACAATCTCGGATTCCTTTGACAGCGAACAGCGCGTGTTTTATTTACCGTAAATTGCTGAGTAAGAAGTGTGGAAAGGTCGCATGTGGGCCCGCGTATTTTGTTTAGGTTTTGTTTTTTCTTGTTTGTACATTTAATGAGTTTTACGGGGTTATTGTACTTGTTGCACCGAATTACAGCGTACAGCAGGTGCTTGTGGGTACCAAAGATGCCTAACAGTGCAGGCTCTCGCTTTAATAGAACACTTACGGCTATATGATTGGGCATAACATTTAAACAACGCATATTCTCTCCTCCCTGATCATAACCGGAATCATTTCCCCCCCTCTTGATGAATTAAAAAGAGCTTCGTCAGGTGCAGATGATATGCGATAGGTTGTATATTTCGTAACATCTGCTACCGTAGTTCAGAACTGCGCAGAACTACATATTCATTGCTTTATGTCACCAATATGTCATATAATTCCATGGTGAGTTGTACTTGAATATCAATCAACAATTTTTTTATAATAACAATATTCAGCAGGGTTAGGATAGCGTACCGATATTTTTCGAAACGGTAACATGATAACGTATTCTTTTATTTTCCCACGGGTGTTTCCCCGTAATGAATTAAAAAGAAAAGAAAAAAAACATGACATCGAAAGCCAGATTTAAAGCAAAAGTCATTAAATCCAGTACAATATATTAGAGCGAGAACAATATGGCTTATATAACTAGGGACCCATATGGGTCTCGTCACTCAGCTGAATTTGTCTAAAAGGATATGTTTAGTAGCTTTTTCTAAATATGGGCCCTGTGATCAAGTTCCAAGCCAATCTGTCTACCCAAACTGGAGTTATCATCAATAAACTAATTTGTGAATGGATGAGCCCTGTTACCTTGACCTTTGACCTTGAGGCCCCCAAATCAAAAAGAATCTTTCCCTTTTGGCAGGTGCACCACATCTTGAAAATGAAAGATTTGTGATGAAATGATTTGCTTTAAATGCATCCACAATCTTTTTAAAGAAGTAGATCCTGTGACCCTGACCTTTGATCTCATGACCCAAAAATCAACAGAGTTATTACTTTATTGGTAGCCCATATATTAGTTAAGTGTGAAACCAATATTTCATTCTAACCTGGAGTTATCATCTTGAAAAAAATATGTGGACAGATGGCGCCTGTGACCATGAACTTTGACCTTGTGACCCCAATATCATTCATGTTCTTTCCCTATTGGCATTTGACATCGATAATAAATCTTCCATAAAACGATGCTATAGGTATTAACCATTGTCAGTTTACTCAAGTTTCATGTACCATTTTGTACATTTTTTATTCTTTTAAAGAGTGACAAGGACAAATAATTTCAAAACAGGTTCCCATTGAGAATTCCAACTGATTTATACAGCTAAAAATCTCAGTCTCCCAAATATGTTATTAATGACGAGGCATATAAATTTCCACTGCCTATCTTAAAAATCAAATGTTATATTGTATGTATATTCAGACACTGTTTATTATTTTTTATTTGAATGATAATATATTGACGTTTTGTATAAAACCGTTAATGATTTTTTATTTCTAGGATAAAGAGAGGTGAAAAAGGCTTGTTTTTTTTTTATTTAAAAACTCAATCATGTTCACAAGCAAGATGTCCAAGCCCAAGGACAGCTGAAACACTGCATGAGAATTGCTTGAGGTAGCCACGGTTGAAAGATCATGTAGATCGAAATTTTTAGCTCAGCTGACTGTAAGTCATCTGACCTATAGCGATCACTCTTTGTCCGTCGACCGTCCGGCCATCCGGCCGTCTGTCCGTTAACAAGGCATAAATCGTAATCACTGGACCTGGAATCTTCTAACTTTACAACCAGAGAGGTCCATGAAAAAATCTCCTTGGAAACCTGGAATTACGTCTCCGTTATCCATATTCTTCAAGCTATGGGGCTCCGGAGTAGCCCCCAGTATAATGAAAATTTGATACAAGAGCTCAAATATCTGAAAAACTAATGCATTGATCACCATGATTCATTGCATGGATATTGATCATGGAGTGTTTCATCAGTTTATGCAGACTGGTTGCGCCACCTGTATATCATCAATTTTTAACGATTTTTTTCTCTATTTGAGACCTCAAAAGATGCCGTCATCTGTTAACAGGGCACAAATCGTAACCGCTGGACCTTAAATCTTCTCACTTTACATCCTGAGAAATCCATAAAAAGTCTTCTTGAAAACCTGGGATTTGGTCTCTGTTACCCATATTCTTCAAGCTATGGGGCTCCGAAGTACCCCCAGGAATAATGAAAAAATTGATACAAAAGCTCAAGTATCTGAACAACTAATGCATTGATCACCATGATTCTTTGCATGGATATTAAAAATGGAGTGTTTCATCAGTTTCTGCGGACTGGCTGCGCCACCTGTATTATTATTATTTTATACGATTTTTTTCTCTATTTTGAGACCTTAAAAGATGCCGTCATCTGTTAATAGGGCACAAATCGTTACAACTAGACCTAGAATCTTCTTTCTTGACATGCTGGGAGACCCATGAAAAGTTTCCTTCAAAACCCGAAGTTAGGTCTCTGTCACCCATATTGTCCGAGCTATTAGGCTCAAAAGTACCCCCCCCCCCCTCCCCCAAATTGAAAATTTGATACCACAGTAGAGCACAAATGGTATCCATGGGGCCCAGAATCTTCTAACTTGACATCCTGAGAGTTCCTGAAAAGTTCTCCCCAGAAACCTGAAATTGGGTCACAGTGACCTATATTCTCAGAGTTTTGGGGTATGTTTGACCACCCAGGAAATAATGCAAAAACACACAAATTGCCAGATTCCTCATGAAAGGCTGGTTTGATTGTCATCAAATGTGTCGTGCTTATGGGTCTTGATGAACTAAAGCTAATATGCATTAACAGTGATGCCACCTATATTAATTGGTTGTCTGTGCAAGGACATTTTATCAACATGTCAGTCGGCTGAGCGTCATGACCCATGGGTCCTTTGTTAATGTCTATAACCAATGTTGGAAAATGCCTAATCAATTATTTAAAAATACAACAAGGACCTAGGGCCACCATGGTCCCGGGCCATATGTTTAACTAGGAATGTGTGGTATCAGTGATGGCTAAGGACGGAGGGACGGATTGAAGGACAGACGAACGAAAGAACGGAGAGAATGACAGACGCGGACCATTTTAGTAGTCCTCTCTCCTAACGGCAGGGAAATAAAAAGATGCCTGATCCTGGTGAAAACATCCGTCTCTCCTAACGATTCCTTGGGTTTTCAACTTTTTTTCAGTTGAAAGGGTGATTTGTATGACGGCAACTGAAAAATAATGTGAAGAAAATCTTCTCTGATAAAAAATGATAACAATGTTTACAACTTTGGGGGGGGGGGGGTCTTCAGCCCCCAAAGCTCCCCTCTGAGGTAAGGTCAACCTAATAGCAAGTGGTGGTGTTATAATGAAGGTAAGGTCAACCTAATAGCACGTCATGGTGTTATAATAATGAAGGTGAGGTCAACCTAATAGCACATGGATGTGTTGTAATGAAGGTGAGTTAAACCTTATAGCACGTGGTGGTGTTATGATGAAGGTGAGGTAAACCTAATAGCACGTTGTGATGTTATAATGAAGGTGAGGTAAACCTAATAGCACGTGGTGGTGTTGTAATGAAGGTGAGTTAAACCTTATAGCACATGGTGGTGTTATGATGAAGGTGAGGTAAACCTAATAGCACGTGGTGGTGTTACGATGAAGGTGAGGTAAACCTAATAGCACGTGGTGATGTTATAATGAAGGTGAGGTAAACCTAATAGCACGTGATGGTGTTATGATGAAGGTGAGGTAAACCTAATAGCACGTGGTGGTGTTATGATGAAGGTGATGTCAACCTTATAGCACGTGGTGGTGTTATAATGAAGGTGAGGTCAACCTTATAGCACGTGGTGGTGTTGTAATGAAGGTGAGGTCAACCTAACAGCACGTTGTGGTGTTATAATGAAGGTGAGGTCAACCTTATAGCACGTGGTGGTGTTATAATGAAGGTGAAGTCAACCTTATAGCACGTGGTGGTGTTATAATGAAGGTGAGGTCAACCTAATAGCACGTGGTGGTGTTGTAATGAAGGTGAGGTCAACCTTATAACACATGGTGTTGTTATAATGAAGGTGAGGTAAACCTAATAGCACGTGGTGGTGTTGTAATGAAGGTGAGTTAAACCTTATAGCACATGGTGGTGTTATGATGAAGGTGAGGTAAACCTAATAGCACGTGGTGGTGTTATGATGAAGGTGAGGTAAACCTTATCGCACGTGGTGATGTTAAAATGAAGGTGAGGTAAACCTAATAGCACGTGATGGTATTATGATGAAGGTGAGGTAAACCTAATAGCACGTGGTGGTGTTATGATGAAGGTGAGGTCAACCTTATAGCACGTGGTGGTGTTATAATGAAGGTGAGGTCAACCTTATAGCACGTGGTGGTGTTGTAATGAAGGTGAGGTCAACCTAACAGCACGTTGTGGTGTTATAATGAAGGTGAGGTCAACCTTATAGCACGTGGTGGTGTTGTAATGAAGGTGAGGTCAACCTTATAGCACGTGGTGGTGTTATAATGAAGGTGAGGTCAACCTAATAGCACGTGGTGGTGTTGTAATGAAGGTGAGGTCAACCTTATAACACATGGTGTTGTTATAATGAAGGTGAGGTCAACCTTATAGCACGTGGTGGTGTTGTAATGAAGGTGAGGTTAACCTTATAGCACGTGATGGTGTTATAATAATGAAGGTGAGGTTAACCTAATAGCACGTGGTGGTGTTATAATGAAGGTAAGGTTAACCTAATAGCACATGGTGGTGTTATAATGAAGGTGATGTCAACCTAATAGCACGTGGTGGTGTTATAATGAAGGTGAGGTCAACCTTATAGCACGTGGTGGTGTTATAATGAAGGTGAGGTCAACCTTATAGCACGTGGTGGTGTTATAATGAAGGTGAGGTCAACCTTACAGCACGTGGTGGTGTTGTAATGAAGGTGAGGTCAACCTTATAGCACGTGGTGGTGTTATAATGAAGGTGAGGTCAACCTTATAGCACGTGGTGGTGTTGTGATGAAGGTGAGGTCAACCTTATAGCACATGGTGGTGTTATAATGAAGGTGAGGTCAACCTAATAGCACGTGGTGGTGTTATAATGAAGGTGAGGTTAACCTAATAGCACATGGTGGTGTTATAATGAAGGTGAGGTCAACCTAATAGCACGTGGTGGTGTTATAATGAAGGTGAGGTCAACCTTATAGCACGTGGTGGTGTTATAATGAAGGTGAGGTCAACCTTATAGCACGTGGTGGTGTTGTAATGAAGGTGAGGTCAACCTTATAGCACGTGGTGGTGTTATAATGAAGGTGAGGTCAACCTTATAGCACGTGGTGGTGTTGTGATGAAGGTGAGGTCAACCTTATAGCACGTGGTGGTGTTGTTAAGAAGGTGAGGTCAACCTTATAGCACGTGGTGGTGTTGTAATGAAGGTGAGGTCAACCTTATAGCACGTGGTGGTGTTGTAATGAAGGTGAGGTCAACCTTATAGCACATGGTGGTGTTATAATGAAGGTGAGGTCAACCTTCTAGCACGTGGTGATGTTATAATGAAGGTGAGGTTAACCTTATAGCACGTGGTGATGTTATAATGAAGGTGAGGTCAACCTTGTAGCACGTGGTGATGTTATAATGAAGGTGAGGTCAACCTTGTAGCACGTGGTGATGTTATAATGAAGGTGAGGTCAACCTTGTAGCACGTGGTGATGTTATAATGAAGGTGAGGTCAACCTTGTAGCACGTGGTGATGTTATAATGAAGGTGAGGTCAACCTTATAGCACGTGGTGGTGTTATAATGAAGGTGAGGTCAACCTTGTAGCACGTGGTGATGTTATAATGAAGGTGAGGTTAACCTTATAGCACGTGGTGGTGTTATAATGAAGGTGAGGTCAACCTTAAAGCACGTGGTGGTGTTATGATGAAGGTGAGGTAAACCTTATAGCACGTGGTGGTGTTATAATGAAGGTAAGGCCAACCTAATAGCACGTGATGGTGTTATAATGAAGATGAGGTCAACTTATAGCACATGGTGGTGTTATAATAAGGTGAGGTCAACCTTATAGCACGTGGTGGTGTTATAATGAAGGTTAGGTCAACATAAAAGCACTTGGTGGTGTTGTAATGAAGGTGAGGTCAACCTAACAGCACGTTGTGGTGTTATAATGAAGGTGAGGTCAACCTTATAGCACGTGGTGGTGTTGTAATGAAGGTGAGGTCAACCTTATAGCACGTGGTGGTGTTATAATGAAGGTGAGGTCAACCTAATAGCACGTGGTGGTGTTGTAATGAAGGTGAGGTCAACCTTATAACACATGGTGTTGTTATAATGAAGGTGAGGTCAACCTTATAGCACGTGGTGGTGTTGTAATGAAGGTGAGGTTAACCTTATAGCACGTGATGGTGTTATAATAATGAAGGTGAGGTTAACCTAATAGCACGTGGTGGTGTTATAATGAAGGTAAGGTTAACCTAATAGCACATGGTGGTGTTATAATGAAGGTGAGGTCAACCGAATAGCACGTGGTGGTGTTATAATGAAGGTGAGGTCAACCTTATAGCACGTGGTGGTGTTATAATGAAGGTGAGGTCAACCTTATAGCACGTGGTGGTGTTATAATGAAGGTGAGGTCAACCTTATAGCACGTGGTGGTGTTGTAATGAAGGTGAGGTCAACCTTATAGCACGTGGTGGTGTTATAATGAAGGTGAGGTCAACCTTATAGCACGTGGTGGTGTTGTGATGAAGGTGAGGTCAACCTTATAGCACATGGTGGTGTTATAATGAAGGTGAGGTCAACCTAATAGCACGTGGTGGTGTTATAATGAAGGTGAGGTTAACCTAATAGCACATGGTGGTGTTATAATGAAGGTGAGGTCAACCTAATAGCACGTGGTGGTGTTATAATGAAGGTGAGGTCAACCTTATAGCACGTGGTGGTGTTATAATGAAGGTGAGGTCAACCTTATAGCACGTGGTGGTGTTGTAATGAAGGTGAGGTCAACCTTATAGCACGTGGTGGTGTTATAATGAAGGTGAGGTCAACCTTATAGCACATGGTGGTGTTGTGATGAAGGTGAGGTCAACCTTATAGCACGTGGTGGTGTTGTTAAGAAGGTGAGGTCAACCTTATAGCACGTGGTGGTGTTGTAATGAAGGTGAGGTCAACCTTATAGCACGTGGTGGTGTTGTAATGAAGGTGAGGTCAACCTTATAGCACATGGTGGTGTTATAATGAAGGTGAGGTCAACCTTCTAGCACGTGGTGATGTTATAATGAAGGTGAGGTTAACCTTATAGCACGTGGTGATGTTATAATGAAGGTGAGGTCAACCTTGTAGCACATGGTGATGTTATAATGAAGGTGAGGTCAACCTTGTAGCACGTGGTGATGTTATAATGAAGGTGAGGTCAACCTTGTAGCACGTGGTGATGTTATAATGAAGGTGAGGTCAACCTTGTAGCACGTGGTGATGTTATAATGAAGGTGAGGTCAACCTTATAGCACGTGGTGGTGTTATAATGAAGGTGAGGTCAACCTTGTAGCACGTGGTGATGTTATAATGAAGGTGAGGTTAACCTTATAGCACGTGGTGGTGTTATAATGAAGGTGAGGTCAACCTTATAGCACGTGGTGGTGTTATGATGAAGGTGAGGTAAACCTTATAGCACGTGGTGGTGTTATAATGAAGGTAAGGCCAACCTAATAGCACGTGATGGTGTTATAATGAAGATGAGGTCAACTTATAGCACATGGTGGTGTTATAATAAGGTGAGGTCAACCTTATAGCACGTGGTGGTGTTATAATGAAGGTTAGGTCAACATAAAAGCACTTGGTGGTGTTATAATGTAGGTGAGGTAAACCTAATAGCACGTGATGGTGTTATAATGAAGGTTAGGTCAACATAAAAGCACTTGGTGGTGTTGTAATGAAGGTGAGGTCAACCTTATAGGACGTGGAGGTGTTATAATGAAGGTGAGGTAAACCTAATAGCACGTGGTGGTGTTATAATGAAGGTGAGGTAAACCTAATAGCACGTGGTGGTGTTATAATGAAGGTTAGGTACACCTAACAGCACGTGGTGGTGTTATAATGAAGGTGAGGTAAACCTGATAGCACGTGATGGTGTTATAATGAAGGTTAGGTACACCTAACAGCACGTGGTGGTGTTATAATGAAGGTGAGGTAAACCTGATAGCACGTGGTGGTGTTATAATGAAGGTGAGGTAAACCTGATAGCACGTGGTGGTGTTATAATGAAGGTGAGGTAAACTTATAGCACGTGGTGGTGTTATAATGAAGGTGAGGTAAACTTAAAAGCACGTGGTGGTGTTATAATGAAGGTGAGGTAAACCTAACAGCACGTGGTGGTGTTATAATGAAGGTGAGGTAAACTTATAGCTCGTGGTGGTGTTATAATGATGGTGAGGTAAACTAATGGCACGTGGTGATGTTATAATGAAGGTGAGGTAAACCTAACAGCACGTGGTGGTGTTATAATGAAGGTGAGGTGAACCTGATAGCACGTGGTGGTGTTTTAATGAAGGTGAGGTAAACTTATAGCACGTGGTGGTGTTATAATGAAGGTGAGGTAAACTTATAGCACGTGGTGGTGTTATAATGAAGGTGAGGTAAACCTGATAGCACGTGGTGGTGTTATAATGAAGGTGAGGTAAACTTATAGCACGTGGTGGTGTTATATTGAAGGTGAGGTAAACTTATAGCACGTGGTGGTGTTATAATGAAGGTGAGGTAAACTTATAGCACGTGGTGGTGTTATAATGAAGGTGAGGTAAACTTATAGCACGTGGTGGTGTTATAATGAAGGTGCTGTAAGTGCTGGTTATTCGACAGATTGCGCAAGATCGAAGTATAACCTGCATGCGGTACTGGAATTCTTTTCCTGTTCAAAATTATTAGACTTACACTTTTTTTCCCGGCTAAATATACACTGTTGTATTTTTTTCATATTTTTTAGGTATTTAAGGTTTGTTTATCAATGATGACCTTGAATATAGCGATTTTAAACGTGTGTGCAATTTAATGCTATCAATGTTTTACAACAGGTTTATCAGTAACAAGAGATTTGACGTTGTCTGGATCTATAATGAAATTTGAAAGACCTAAATGCTTCATTTTTACATAACTTCTTATGAAAGTCCTAGAGCTTTTACATATAGAACCATCACATATAGAAAAGTACTAAAAAAAAATAACAATTCGTCAAAAATTTATATTTCTTGTATAAAGACTGGTCTAAAACTGTTCATAAATTTAGTAAGGGCACCGTCCGTCTGGTCGTTCCTTAACCCTTGGTGTCGCCGCGATAACGCGTACGTACCACATATTTGACGGATTTTTATGAAACCATCCAAAAATACTAACCAATAGATTGTCTCGCTCGACGCATATTTAATGAGGTCAGATCTCTGAGGTCACAGATGTCACCCTGGGTACCAGGATGCTTTGTGGTGTCACCGCGATAACGTACCAGGAATATAATGGATTTTGAGAGAACTCGATTTAAATATTTAATATAATATTTGTTGCTTAAGTTTGATTCCGGCAGAATCCAGGGATATTTAAAGAGGTCAGAGGTCCCCACAATTTGGTGTCGCCCTGATGACTTACCAGAAATGTCATGAATTTTTTTTATGAAACTCGCTATCAATATTTTTCAATAGTTTTTCACCTGATTTCAATTCTCGGCAAAATCATCGCATATTAAATTAGGTAAGAGATCAGACTTCGTTGTGGTATTGCTGCAATAACTAGGAATTTTATGAGTTTGGATGAAATTCATTATGAATGTTATGAAAATAAAGTAATTCATCCGGGTTGAATCGCCTGCAAAATAGGTGAATATATAAAGAGGACACAGGTCAGAAGGCATACAGGACGTATATATGTCTAGCGGTGCTCGCATCACAACATGTCGCTTTTGTCTCTACACCCGCGTTTTCTGCTTGTTGGTTTTCTGTAATATACATATATTTTGGTTAGAATATTTTTTGTTTTGCTCAAATAAAAATATTCATACGTTATAGTTTCAAGCGTATCTGTAATTCTTGATTAATGAGGTGTTTAAATGGTTATTTTAATCATCCATGTATTAAGTTTGGGTGAATAGGTTCAAACGACCCATGGAATAAATATTTAGGCCATCTGCACTGGAAGGGACCATAGATCGTTTCGAGAAAGAGGACAAGAGCGTGCTTACGCAGTCAAAACATTTGCCTGGTAAACTGGGCCACACACACGCGATCACACTCTTCAATAGGTCGTATCGGTTACAAGAAAATAAACAATGGTTTTTATTCATTGTGCAAACCGTCTGCGTGGGAAAGGCGGGAAAAGTTCGCTTCAGCCAGACCACTCTCTACCGTAAACAATCTCGGATTCCCTTGACAGCGAACAGCGCGTGTTTTATTTACCGTAAATTGCTGAGTAAGAAGTGTGGAAAGGGCGCATGTGGGCCCGCGTATTTTGTTTAGGTTTTGTTTTTTCTTGTTTGTACATTTAATGAGTTTTACGGGGTTGTTGTACTTGTTGCACCGAATTACAGCGTACAGCAGGTGCTTGTTGGTACCAAAGATGCCTCACAGTGCAGGCTCTCGATTTAATTGAACACTTACGGCTATATGATAGGGCATAACATTTAAACAACGCATATTCTCTCCTCCCTGATCATAACCGGAATCATTTTCCCCCCTCTTGATGAATTAAAAAGAGCTTCGTCAGGTGCAGATGATATGCGATAGGTTGTATATTTCGTAACATCTGCTACCGAAGTTCAGAACTGCGCAGAACTACATATTCATTGCTTTATGTCACCAATATGTCATATAATTCCATGGTGAGTTGTACTTGAATATCAATCAACAATTTTTTTATAATAACAATATTCAGCAGGGTTAGGATAACGTACCGATATTTTGCGAAACGGTAACATGATAACGTATTCTTTTATATTCCCACGGGTGTTTCCTCGTAATGAATTAAAAAGAAAAGAAAAAAAAAAACATGACATCGAAAGCCAGATTTAAAGCAAAAGTCATTATTTGGCTTTAAATGCATCCACAATCTTTTCAAAGAAGTAGATCCTGTGACCCTGACCTTTGATCTCATGACCCAAAAATCAACAGAGTTATTACTTTATAGGTAGCCCATATATTAGTTAAGTGTGAAACCAATATTTCATTCCAACCTGGAGTTATCATCTTGAAAAAAAAATATGTGGACAGATGGCGCCTGTGACCATGAACTTTGACCTTGTGACCCCAATATCATTCTTGTTCTTCCCCTATTGGCAGGTCAGCTATATGTGCAATGTAGAAGGTTTGGGATGAAAAGTTTTGCTCAAAGTGCATGCACAATCATTCTAAATAAGTGGGTCTTGTGAACTTGACCTTTGAAATCATGACCCAGAAAATTAGTATTTTAAACTCGCAATACCCCCCCCCCCTCTCGTTGGCCTCATATCGGCCCTGTACCATGAATACCCCCCTCTCGTTGGCCTAATACCTGGCCCTGTACCAGCAATACCCCCCTCTCGTTGGCCTCATACCTGGCCCTGTACCAGCAATACCCCCCTCTCGTTGGCCTCATACCTGGCCCTGTACCAGCAATACCCCCCTCTCGTTGGCCTCATACCTGGCCCTGTACCAGCAATACCCCCCTCTCGTTGGCCTCATACCTGGCCCTGTACCAGCAATACCCCCCTCTCGTTGGCCACATATCTGGCCCTGTACCAGCAATACCCTCCTCTCGTTGGCCTCATACCTGGACCTGTACCAGCCCTGGTGTTGAAACCAAAAGTAACCTTGCTTAACAAAGCAGCGGTAAAAGCGAAGGTGATATAGAATGGTTGCGGTGTGTAAGCACTGCCTGAGGAGGAATCTTTATGAAGAAAATGCACACAATTTTTCTTCGAAATAAAAGACGAGAAATGGGGATATGCATTGTATCATGCATTATTTATTGTAACAGTTCCTTTGTTTTCCATCAACACATTGACAGCAACTGGATTGACAAAATCAATGTATACTAGAAAACCTTCGAACCCCTCCTTGTACACGGTGTTACATGAGTTTTTTTTTTCAATTATACGTGAAACCTCAACGTTCCTTATCGGCCCCCATGCACCGCTGACATTCTAATTGTTGTTTGCCGCCAACACATTTCCGAAGTGGGACATGGTCGGAAATATTTAATGCCCGGCAAACATAATGTCAAAGTTGATTTTAGTACATGCTGCTCGACTGCCGAATCTCATGTGAGCGATAAGGAAAGCAGATGGACGCATGGAAAAATACACAAAATAACACGGTCGCCATGAAAACATTGTGTTACTCGATACACTGTCAATGTATACTTGCAATAAACCAGCAGAGCCACCTCAGTTACAATGCTCCGGCTTCACCAATTTATCATGTTATCTGAATGACATTTGATAAACCACGTGTAGTCCTGCAGAAAATAGACAGAACGTAACAGCCTAAACAAACAAGCAAGTTTGTGGCTATAAGTTTATAATATTGCATCTTCAAGATACAGAAGTAGTATAATCAAACTCCCAGACATATAAACTACAATGACCGAGCCACTCTCTCTCTCTCTCTCTCTCTCTCTCTCTCTCTCTCTCTCTCTCTCTCTTCTGTTTTTCTGAGAGCGGCGCATATATATAGTCTACAGATGTTATTGTGATTGTACATGTTTCCTTGAACAAAAACTGGATTTATTCTAAAAAAAAAAAAAACTATTTAGACAAGGGTGTCCATTAATGTTTCTTTCGGCGCTTATTATGACGAATAATGTATCCACGGCGTGGATGTCACGTGTACACTCGTGGCCTCAAGGGTGCATTGCGCGTGAGCTCTGCTCGCCTTATCGTACAGACATAGACTCTTGAAGATCAGAGTTTTAAAGAAAAACAAACATTACAGTTTTATACAACGCAAATTGCTCTTTCAGTGTCTCTTTCATACTTCTTTTATCAAGACACTGAAATGCTTGAATTGGCCAGAGACTAAACTTATTTGTTTTGTCAATGGCTGGCAGCAGCCAGGGCTCGTAAATCGGACTGGACGTAATATTCACAAAGGTTTTATTGCGTTGCACTCTAAAACGGAATGTATCTTTGCTTAGCACGCCATTCAGTGGGTCGCTTTTGTTTGCTTTGTGGCCAGTTTTTATTTCACGACCTGCTCGTAAAAATGTCACAAAGTTTTTCGAGTCGCATGTACACTGTACGCGTGAAGCCTGCCCCTCTTTGAAGCCAGTGGTGTAAGCTGCAAACCACTTTTCAACTCGGCATCTTACAAAGACTTAACACCTCAGTGTTAATGCCAGTCAGTTTGTGTCGTGATTGAAATAAAACAAACAGCACTTGAGCTAAGTGGGACAGCATTTGTGTTAATAATGTATTTTTAATGAAGATTGCTCTGATAAATAACGTTTCCTTTTTAACCAGCAAAACTTTTTTCCATTATAAAACTTCTTATATAAGGTCTTGCAGGCAATGGTATTCAGCAGGCCATATATAAATATATGCGCTGAATGTAAAAGAACTGTAACACAAATACGATCCTTTGTAACTTTGGATATTTAGATATGGACATATATTCTTATAATCCTGTTCATTATATAATAATTTTCATACATTTCAAACATTTCGATCTTATGTGTGCTATATATCAGTATATAGCGAAATGGAATTTTAAATACTTCGCGTGCCTCAGAACGCAGTATTATGCGCTAAGCCTTTTATGTATATACTTAAACCGATGTCTGATAACTGATTAGTAAAAACGTGCACATAAGTAGCATTGTCCACTAACAGCTATGGATTAAGACAATTTATATCTAATAATTCGCCGTCAATCTGTAAGAAACAAAGCTGCATATCATTCTGCGTTTTATAATAAGGACAACTGTGTCCTCGTCCGCGTTCGCCTCCACACCCTCGACCAAGCATATTTAAATGGGCCAGTTGTGTTACCAAGCCATCAATATTAACCGCATCCGTGTCGGTGACATAAGAAAAATGTGCTGGCCGTGCATATGACAAAATATGTTGACGGAGGAGTGCAGAATCGGTTCCACAGGAGGCGCGGATTCTTAAGAGATCAAAACAAATAATACCCCTTTTCCGAAATCCTGGAACGGCCTCTGTATTGATTTACTATTTATCGACATGTATGCGTATGTATACATGTATATAATGTGGTTAATTTTTTGTTCGCGAATGTTTCAAATTCGCGGTATTCACCAAGAAGAAATCATCGCGATAATAAACCCTTGGTCAACAAGACGTCACATTTGCACCGGTGAAGAAGATTTTATTCTATAGCTTTATTTGGCATCTCACTTATATTGTGCTGTTAACTTTAATATCAGCATTCATTATATGTTATTATCATAACATATACACATATTCAAAGATTGATTATTCATATAAAACAATTTCTCTTGTATCATTGCATTTTTGCATGAAAAATTTCCACCTGTTTGATGTTCCCTTTGTTTCTCATGCAATTACAAAGATTTTTCGTGCATATAAGGTAACTGATATAATAATGGTTATGTACATGCATTGTGTAAGCAACTGTATGGTACATTTTAAAAATGAAACCCTAGCGAAACATTGAAGAAGAGGAAATCGGGAATATTTAACTTGGCGAATATGAAGCAAACCACAGTAGACCAAGGGCGGATCCAGGATTTAGGAAAATGAGGAGTCCAACACAGTAGAACTATTGACAAAACCTGAACAAAGGCCCAAGGTTCGGAAAGGGCGGGGGGAGGGGGGGTCTAGGCAGCAAAAAATTTGGTCCGAAACCCTTAAAAAAAAGGTTGCGGTGGCTGAAAAAGAGGGTTTCGGGCCCCCTGGAACCCTCCCCTGGATACGCTTCTGCAGACATTCTGGTATTGCGTCGTTTTTATCATTTTATGTAAACGTTGTAAACGACTTTATTGCCTGCAACAATCGAGCCCGCCTCCGCGCTTTTGAAAAACCATGACTCTTAGTTGCTACTATAATTAATCTGCTGGGCTGGCTGTCTTTATAACTATAGATACTCTGCATGGTGCACCGAGCACGAAGTACCCGACAAGTACCCAACAGTACTAGTATCGCCTGATATCATCCGATGTCCCTCTAACGATATACGCTGACTTTATATGACCATCCGATATACATACAGACACCACGTCAGAAATTCCGAGATCAACTCTCTGATAACGTATGTGGGTGAAACTTTTCTTTGCAGAAAAGGAGTATAAAGGTATCTGATCGGTTAATCTTAGGTTTAAACAAGTATATCAGAGTGTAAAGATGGACACCTCTAAGTGAATAACTAGAATTGTTCACAGAATTAAATTTCCCCGAAATAATAAAAAATAATCAAATACATTCAGCAACGACATCTAGTGACAAGTCAGAAAAACCAGAGGTTTACAAAGGTCGTCTTGCAGCCTTGACCTTTCAACTTCTACACATCTTAGGTTACATTTTTTTCTGTTTGTCAGCACTGGCGCGTGTGCCGTGTTTACTAACAGCCTGTCTGTGAAAAAGCTGATACGTTCACCACAGAGGGACGCTATATAGGAACCTTTCTTGATATGACTTACCCACAGTTTATAGATATGTTTGCAGTATAAGGCAGAAATTACATAAACTCAACAGAAAAGGTAGGTGAATACAACTGGCTCTAATGCAAGCTCAAACAAATGTGTCACGGTCCAATAAATCGATGGTCGCATCACAGGTGAATTTGCCCACCAGAACAGAGGCGATCCTTAATATTAGTGAATGACTGATTAAAACATGCATCATCTCTCAATGGTTTAAAATGCTTTATATAAAAACGTAAAGGATATCCAGCTTAACAAATTTAAATTATTAGGTCCTAGGGTGCTACCTTATCACTGGCTCCAAAAAATTTTAACAAATTTGTTATTATAGTTTGTAAAGTTAAAAACGGACAAACCACCAGGTAACCAATTACCCAAGCAAAGAGACAAACAACCAAGACCATAAAAACAAAAAAAACAAAAACACAATGTATACCTCCTAGGTAAGATATATTAAGGTATGGAGATGGAGCAGACAAGAAAATATTCTATGTAGCCATTGCTGTTTATATATATATATATATATATATATATATATATATATATATATATATATATATATAAAGTAGAAGGTAGTGTTACCCTCCGATGTAAAGTGCTCTATGGCCTACAGACTAGGCCAGAGCGGTATAACTCTGGAGAAACCACATTCACCTGATGATCGGGTCGCACCCCGTGAAACAGACTGTTGTGAATTAACAGTGTTGTTTTTCTCCAGAGTTATATATATATATATATATATATATATATATATATATATATATATATATATATATATATATATTTTGGCAACATGATTCGTCTGTCAGACAATATATATTTTGGAGAGATTTTACATTTTCGCCCATATCATGACAGCGAAACAATAAATCTATTATTTCGACGACAATAATATATATATATAATAAATGAAACCACATCTTTGTGAAAACATATGGGTGGAAGGAACAGTTTTCGTCAATCAGGGCGGGCCCGGCAACAATAAACAACAGAACTAGTATAGAAGCATACTTTTAACAAGATAATAAAAAATCCTCATCGTTTTTCGTTATGTTTTTTTATAGTATTTCCCCAAAGTCTGCAACAGTTCTAAGAACAGCAACAATTCTAAGAAAACTAAGCAAAAGTGAAAGTACTCTGCAATGTGTAGAATATCAGACATAAAAACGGAGGGAAATACAGACGGTGCAGAATGGTTTCATGTTTCATAAAACCACCCTTAAAGTGCTCGTCCAAGTCTAGTACAGTCGGGGTATATATGCTTTGTCGCACTTTATACAGGCTATAGGCGATTAAATTCGACTGCATGAGTTTAAATATACATACATTTACGTTTAAAAACTGTCTGGCATTTAAAACTACAGATCAGAGTTTTGTGAAAAGTGTTTGCATTTGATTAGGCCTATGAGGTGGGTATGTCCAAAGATACAATTAATGTTCATCTCTGTTTTTTTAATAGCTATAGTCATATGTAACAGTTCCAACTGTTATTTTTTGGCAATTTATTGCATAATCTCAGGATAAAAAAAGAGTAAAATTGTGCAGGATATTTGTACTTCATTTCACTTGAACCAGAATTGCTTGAATAGTAGACGCATAACAATGAGTGATGGGAGAATGCGAGTGAGTGTGCATGTATAGTATAGGTGAACAATGAATAAAACATCTGATTACCCTTCTTTCGTTAAATTTGTAATAAATGACAAACGCTTGAGACATGCAGGGTGCACAGGGGTATAACTGTATAACTGTAATCTTGTCCAAAAGAGGCCCAAACATTAGTGATGCGGTATAAATATAAAGAAATTTGAGGGAAGGAAAGTCTCGCTTGACAAGTCGCGAGACTTTGCGAGATAGGGGACATGGGTACTCCTTCGGACGTTGTAACAATAGGTTTTAATGTTCGCTTCATATGATCTCAGCCGCAAAATGCTTGTTGTTATTGGACTAGAGAAATCAAATATTAATTACAATTAATTCAGTGAGATCCTCTCATGCAGGCTACTGGATCCTATGCATGACGTTAGGATCATCTAAAACATTTAAGATAGCTATGTTTGTCATCATGTTTCTGTGTTACATATTATAGAGCTATAAGTATATTAGCTAATACGCATGGAAACGCATTAATTTAAAATCAAGGAATTTTAAAGGGTGTACTTTTTGAATATCAATACACAGACATACAAATATAAAAGAATATATATATATATATAATATATATATATTATATATATATATAATATATATATATATTATATAAACATATATATATATATATATATATATTTTCATTATATGCATATTATAGGCAAATATTATATATCATTATATACATATTATTTTTTAAACATATTATATCTTTTTAACAAATAAATAAATATAATATTTATAATCATATAAATCCGGTATATAATTTTTATATATATTTTTAACTTATAGATACAACTTTTTTTTTTATTTTACTATATTATTTTAATAGGGATAAAAGCAAAATTTATTAAAAAAATAAGTACTACATGCATTTACATCTAAGCATAGGGAAAAAAATACGACATATACTGCCTAGCCCTTTTAATTTCTTGTTTTTTCTTTAAAACTAATTTAATTTAAATTTGCGCAAGTTCATAATTAATTTCATTTCTTAGATACTGATAAGAACATTAAAATTTATTACATTGGATTTATATCGACTTACCAGGTATAGCTTTATTTTTGGTCATATTAACATTATTTTAAGTAGTATTGGTAGAAATTTAAAGGATATTATAAAGAGTGGCGGATCCAGGGGGGGGGGGGGTCAAGGGGGTCCTGACATTTAGATCCGAAACAACCTTTTTTAGTGTTTCAAACCAAATTTTACGACCCTGACCCCCTCCTTACCGGACCAGAGGACCTTTTTTTTAGGTTTTCTAACAGTCTTCCACGGCGTGACCCTTCCCTTTCCTAAATCCTAGATCTTCCCCTGATAAAATAATGCAGACTATGATTTATGATTAACATATGTACGATTATCTATATATATTTCATAAGTATTATCCGCGGTATCGTATAATTAGCCTATAATAATAATAATAATTATTATTATTATTAAATAATTTCTAATACACTAAAAGCCTATACATGAATACAAGAAATATGCTGCTCAACAGAGGAAACCGCAGTTTTCTAACCATACCCACTAAGATCCAATATTACACAGAAGCGGATCCAAGGGGAGGGTCCTGGACCCTCCCCCCCCCCCCCCTTTATTTTTCAGCCGCCGCAACCTTTTATTTAGGGTTTATACCAATTTTTGCGGCCTGGACCTGCCTGGAAACCATTTTTCATTAGTTCATTGACCCCTAATTTTCCTAAATCCTGTTACAGGATTTGATTTTCTAGTATCATTTAATATACAAACAACGAATATATATTATTTTAACTGATCAAGCTCATGATAACAACATGTACTTTTGCTCAAGGTCAACGTACATATAACGGTTAGGCTGTTTATGTTACGTCATTTAGCACTATATCCTACCATCGAGCCGGCCATACACTATAGGGAATTTGTTGCGCAACATGTTGCGGAACACGCATGTTGCGCAACATCTTGCATGAATGTATGGAAACTTGTTTCACGATCCCAGTGCTCTGCAACATGTTTCAAGAAATACAACCGGTTCTACTTTCATGTAACATGTTGCACGGTATCAATTTTCGTCATCGCGTGCGAACCAATAGTCAGATGTAGATAAAGCAGCAGTTCTCGGGGCGCGCTATTGTGTGTCAGATGTAGGTATAACAGCAGTTCTCTGGGGCGCTATTCTATTTTAGATGTAGGTGAAACAGCAGTACGTTCTCGGGGGGCGCTATTGTTAATCAGATGTAGGTATAACAGCAGTTCTCGGGGCGTGCTATTCTTTTTAAGATGTAGATGTAAGAGCAGTTCTCGGGGCGCGCTATTGTTAATCAGATGTAGATGAAACAGCAGTTCTCGGGGCGCGCTATTGTGTGTCAGATGTAGGTTTTACAGCAGTTTTCGGGGCGCGCTATTGTTAATCAGATGTATAGGTATAACAGCAGTTCTCGGGGCGCGCTATTCTTTTTTAGATGAAGATGAAACAGCAGTTCTCGGGGTGGGCTATTGTGTGTCAGATGTAGGTATAACAGCAGTTCTCTGGGCGCTTTTCTTTTTTAGATGTAGGTTAAACAGCAGTTCTCTAGCGCGCTATTGTTAATCAGATGTAGGTATAACAGCAGTTCTCGGGGCGCGCTATTCTGTTTCCGATGTAGGTGAAACAGCAGTTCTCGGGGCGCGCTATTGTTAATCAGATGTAGGTATAACAGCAGTTCTCGGGGCGCGCTATTGTTTATCAGATGTAGGTATAACAGCAGTTCTCGGGGCGCGCTATTGTTTATCAGATGTAGATATAACAGCAGTTCTCGGGGCGCGCTATTGTTTATCAGATGTAGATAAAGCAGCAGTTCTCGGGGCGCGCTATTGTTTATCAGATGTAGATATAACAGCAGTTCCCAGGGCGCGCTATTATTTATCAGATGTAGATATAACAGCAGTTGTCGGGGCGCGCTATTGTTTATCAGATGTAGATAAAGCAGCAGTTCCCGGGGCGCGCTATTGTTTATCAGATGTAGATATAACAGCAGTTCCCGGGGCGCGCTATTGTTTATCAGATGTAGATATAACAGCAGTTGTCGGGGCGTGCTATTGTTTATCAGATGTAGATATAACAGCAGTTTCCGGGGCGCGCTTTTGTTTATCAGACGTAGATATAACAGTATTACCATAGCACGCCAGAGCAAAGATTTTCGTTAGTCTCAGTGGTTACAATTGGAACAATAGGCCTATATACCTCTCAACATGGACCTGACAGTAAACTTATCGAATTCGTCACGCTTTAAACCTGTGTCCCCAACTGTCAGTTTGATGGACAGTATGCTGATATAAAACACGTCCCCTTTTCAGTATGCCTTGAAGTAGTCAAACTGCCTTACTGCGCTATATGTTCACAGATAAATCGGCCTCTAGCTGTATCCTGGCCTGGATGTGTCTCTTCGAGCGCTCCCTAGAAATCGTATATTCTGGTGTGTGTTATAGTGTTGTGATCTCTTGGTGTACATATATTTATCAATGTTTTTTCCTTGTCTCTGCTATAAACGAATCCTATTTAACGTTCTCAATGTGAGGTCTGCAACGCTTCACTCAGTGTATGCATGATATACATCATGTTGAAAACACGCACCCGGCTAACTACGTGCGCTCTTCTATTAGATAGTCTTAAAACAGAACCGATCTTGCAGACCAAGCAGGCAATGTAATAAATGTATTGAAATAAATACTCATGGAAGAACAACTTGAGTTCGTTACCGAACGCTCAAGGGACAGGGCGCCTTGGCGTGTCAGTCATAACAAATGGATGTTTGGTAATAAAGGCGGAATTTGCTCAGGTTAATTTATCGTGTAGATTAAGACGATGATATCCATGCATGTTGTAAATATTAATTAACCAGCCCTGGTGAGTGTGTGTTTATCAGTGATTTCTGAATAACGCGCTGCTAAATTTCATGTTGCTATGTTTTTATGCTCTGTGCGTGTTAAATTAAGATTGTAGGCCTATGTATGCAAAAAGAGCCGCCCATTGCGGAACAACCACTATCAGTTGATCATGATGGACAGAGCAACCAGGGCTGCCACAGGCGAGATCAACTCTTACCTTGTAACGTACACCTGCTAGCAGCTCAGTGTTTGTGTGTTTTATATGTATTTTTAGGGGTTGCGCATCCATGCATTCCTTTGGTTGGCATATCTCATATATTCCAGGTACAGCTATTAAACATTTGTGTTTAATAACATTATGACTGAAGGTTGGATGTTTCACCCTCCTTTACTGGGCCAGGGCCGTGAAACCGTGCATTAAGGCAAACATACACACTACTTTGTAAGCTCATTACATCTGGATATATCCGTTGAATTTTACCTGAAACCCCAACGTGAAACAATGAATGATTTGATTATTCTATAAAAATAATCAACCTACGACAGTGACAGTTAGATATAATATATAGATAATATTGCCTTAGTACATTTACAGATTATATATACATGTAGGTTATGTACCTAAACTGTGTGTGTGTACCTTGACTCAAATTAGTACATTAGTACATTTATGTATGCGAAAATATATGTATCTGATAATACCCATGCACAACACAACGACCAAACTATGGCTACACACATATACAAAGATATATAACACCACACGTCACGAAAGAATGTATAGGTTACATGTGCAAAACCAAAATGCAAAACATTACTTGTATTATATAACGTATGTTATGTCATAAATATTTTTTTTACATTCGTAAATCTTGCGTTTAATACAGCAGACGACACGAGCTATGCTCCTGCATGTCTGGTGGCGCCATTCTGACTGGTTTTTCGTCTGCCAGGAATTCGTATGAAAATGCCCCCCGCCGTTATCAGGTGATGTGTGACGTCATCAAGAGGATTGCAAAATTTTCTCAAGGTCAATAGCATGAACTGGGTGGTTTTTAAACTCATTTCCAAGTTCCAGTTTGCTGATGTATCATTAATTTGTAGTAATATCTCAGTTTTGATCGTCATGACAGTATATATATATATATATATATATATATATATATATATATATATATATATATATATATATATATATATATATATATATATATAGGTCTTCCTTCACACGACGAATTATTATGTTGAATTCTAAATTATCCGCCTGGTTTTAATTCCGAGGGTAACTCTTATAAATGATTTCAAAGGCTCAATAAACTATAGAAAAGTCATGCGTGTTTTATTGTCATATAATACACCCATCGGAAAATATTTAAAGCGTTAATTCATGAAGGCTGCCAAATTGGTATTTAATATAAATGTATTTTTCATTCTGCTTTTGTATGGTTCTGTCACTTTGTGTAATCCTTGAGATTATACATAATTACAACCATGCACGAAGGGCTTTTGAATACAGTCAAACCCACTTTGTGTCATATCGGTTAACAGAATATCCCGTTTAATTGTCACATAAATCTGAAATCCCAAACCATTTCCTATATAAAGAATGGTAAATCTGACCGTTTAATATCATGGAATATTGTCATGATCCCGTTTATTGTCATGCTTGGAACCCTTTGCAGTGATACCAGTTCGCAGTTAAGATCACATCAAACGCCAACTCGGCGATCAACGAGGCCAAGAGCCTGTAATCGGCCAGGCGTATCAAACGATCACATCTCCATCCTGTGTGCGGCAGGCAAGTGTAGTGATGCATGCGGGTCAATCCTCGTCACTTAGCTAACTAACGTCTTAAGATACCACGGTAATCAAGATCATTGTATTTCTTCGTAAGTTAACAGAGGCGATGTTTGCGATCACATGTCATACAAAACCATTGTTTACACCTCGGTGACGTTTCGCCGAGATGATATGAAGCACGAACTGGAAATCCCTTTAAGGTTCCATGAAAAGCTGGAGGTTTTGCGAGCACTGGAGGAGATATCTGGTCCAAAACCTCAATCGCGGCGAAACTTCAGCATGTTGACAAAGGCATGACGATGCCCGCTCCCCGAACAGTCCTATCATAAAGACGATCCTCGAAGTTTGAGTCATTAATGAGATATACGGAAAATAAGGTGCAATAGTCGGGAAAGAATTATCTAGTAAAATAGTTTGCCTACGCATAACGTTATAACTGTGCCGCATATTTCTTGACACACCTCATGACCCAGACGCTACGTCTCTTTCTGTTGGCAATCGGATTTTTGTCAGTTATTGCGGCATGCGGCAAAAAAACTTACAGGAAATAACTCGTCAGGAGCGCACAAAGGTAATTTGATATGCCGTTGTGCAAAAAAATATATATATATTCATAAACGTTTGTTTTCTTTTTTTTTGACAATTTATGTAATATCATTTGAGACAACTCTTCTTCAATAGGGACATCGATGCCCGCGTAGTGTCACATCCCGGTTATTATCATAATTTATGCATGCACCACCGACATGACAATAATCGGGCTTGACTGTACAACACAATTTGAATCCATAACATCTTCTGAATCCACATTATCTTGTACAGTTAAAACAATTTACAACCTTTACACGTCAGAAACTAAATTAAGTGTACGACTTCGACAACGATGATTTAATGCTATGGTTACATAAAATGTCATAATATTGGTCATGGTAAGGTTCATACGGAGGGGAAATGCATATAGAAAGTAAGCAGAATTGATATTTAATCGGGAGTTAGTTCGCATGAAAAAAGTGGCTTTAAATGCGAATGATTGAAAAAAAATGAAAATGCAATTGCAGTTACTCATAAAATACAACAAATGTTATTTAGACATCAACAGTTCTATTGCACTTGAGTCTATTTTGCCCCATGATATTAAGATATGTTTGTATATATTGTAATGAAGAATTTAGTCAAATAGATTCTGAAACAATTATTAATGAATATTATAAACAGGCACATGGTTTTTAGTCTGATTTTGTAAGTTTTGTTCTGAGATGGCAGATAGAGCTACTGCTATATCTGCAGATATAGCTACATTTGCATTTGAATTAAACAACCAAATGTTTCCAACGCGACATATGCACATTCAAATCCACCTAGATAAATATGGTATAAAACAGAGTATACACGCAGACACAGATAATCAGATCAGTCTGACCGACATCCACTTACAAATTTTATGACTGGGTCTCCATTATCAAACTCTGTAATAAATGTATCTTCTTATTTATTTCAATCACTTCTTCTCACCAGACGACCACTCTATACATTTTCGCGGGACAATGTATACTTGTCTTTAATTCATATGATGACATATATATGGACGCGGCTGGATGGAGTCACAATTGCAGGCACTGTAGTCGCATGCCAAATTAATAACCCATGCATGCAACATTTGATGCATGCAATGAACATGAATATTCATAAAGCCAATAAATATAAATATTCATGTAGCGTGGCGATGACACGGTAATTTCTGTTTGGCAACGATTGCATGCCATACTGAAGAAGACACTTATTACCGCGTTGTCTGTACACGGTCATGGTTTCAGTACGGATTCACTGAGGACCTGGTTATCACACAAAGTATCATTTCAATAGAGGGATATAAGGTCCAGCTTTATTTCCCTGAGTCATGCAACATTTTTAAAATAGGGGCGAGTGGAAAGCGTTAATAAAAAAGTTACCATGGAAAAATTGCCAGTCGGCCGCTCAGACAAATATAAGGTATGTTTGTCTTTACTTTAATACCATGTTTTTAACATGCGATATTGGACTAAGGTTATAATTATAGCTATCCATGTCTATTCATGTGCCCACTTGTCTTTTTCTTTACGTCTATAGATATTGTTTTGTAAATAAGAAATATAAAACAATTACATATGCGTTTCAACTAAAATGTATAGAGATATGTTTAGGTTGCGAAAGAACTGAGATTTTATAGCCTATCCTATATCCCGCTTTAGACAGACGGTCAGTGATGCTGGCATCTGGGGGATGAATTCGGTACTCATTAGCCAGGTGGAATCTTCAGATTGAACCAGGGCAACTGACGCCATAGCGTCACTAATATTCAGCAGTAGCTCGGTGATTTCAAGCATTCTTCAACCAATCAACAGTATATTGTTAATCTGTGGTTACCCATAGCACCGCATAAGGAGTTTAGCCAATAAGACTTGTCACAGATCCTTTGTGAACCGGGAAATGTAGGTTGAAAGAAAACTATCGCAGGATGTAGAGTGTGATCGGCAGCTGTATAAAATTTTTCTATCCATGCACCAAAACAATGCATTCCGGTAGCATTCACTTTATGAATCCTTTGTCTGGGCAGAAAAGAAACAGAATTTGTTCAGGCTTTCGATGACAAGTATTTGCTCACATACCAGGAGGGTGTTGATGCTGCTTATACTGCATGAAATCTCTGATGTGTCATGAGTGAAAGCTAGGCGTATTGGTGATGTGGGCTTTACAAACAGCAGACCTCCTCTGGGATTATAATATTAAATACCTGATTCTAAACATCAAATAAATAAGAATGAATGGAGTCAGGTCCTTTGCGTTTGATAATAAACTGAGCAAAGCTGTTGGTGACATGGTAAATGTTGTCCCACTGATTTTTACTTCACTGCTACCAAATCTTCCTTAATCCTCAAGTGAGAGTTTTACCAAATACATGTATATATATATATATAACTAAACGTTAAGCACGCTGGAGCATCGTGTTATTACTAAGAGTTTCATGCCGTTGCCGGTATCATCAGATAACCTGCTCTTCCTTAGCTGTATCGAGCACTATACTGCAAGCACTGGAACCTATTTAGGATGTTATATATATATATATATATATATATATATATATATATATATATATATATATATATATATAGAGAGAGAGAGAGAGAGAGAGAGAGAGAGAGCTTGATTTAAGCTTGATTTCACAGATTTCTTCTCATACTTACGTGAAGCTGGTACAATCCCTTTGTCCCAAAAACACTCTTTCGCATTCCTCACTTCAATCACTTGTAGCAGACCGGTGTGGTGGTCCAACCTCAAGCTATCAAGGGAGTGTTCACCACTGGTGGATTTGATCAATACCAATAGCATTTGTAGGAAGGACTACAGCACTGGCGTTGAATAGGAAGTCATACAAATCTTGAGCATTTAATTAATATATTAGCGGAGGAATTCCAATCGTTTATTTCTAGTGAAATATAGACAGTTATTATTAACAATCCAGAGAGCTTTGTTGATGTGATTATAGATTGTTTACTGGTATGATTCGTGCCGTACAATGCCAGATTCGGTTCTGCGAAAAACTGCAGTCGGCAGCTTCATCTAGCACAGCCCATGCCAAAACAGATTTTGTGTCTGCTATGTCTGTAACTGAACCTAGTAAAGTTCAAACGACTGGGTGTGTCCCGTGTCTATTTGTGTGTCTTACTGCTGTTCCGATACCGTTCTTGGGAGTGCTCCGTTTGTGACTCAGTGTAACCCATGTTTGAAGTGGTGTCGTGATAAGTCATGCACAATTGCCTGTCTAATATCCAGGTACAGTAGAACTAACAGTCAATGCAGAAATTTCTCAACCGTTTTGGATCAGAAAGTGTTATTGCATGTAACAGAGCGGCAGCAGTGTGTCAGTTTATTGATACTTGGTATGATGTAACGAGAAGTGCAACTCCTTTTCGATTCAGGTGGACGTAGGCAACCGGAGACGCCGCAGGCCAGCTTTTTAGCGTACCCTGTGACAGAAAGAAAGACAAAAGTATTCAAAATTAACTCTCACAGAAAAATACATGGAACATCAATAAAATGAAACAAATCCCCTTTTAAAGGGGCATGTCCATACACCAGGTATGTTTTCTCCCTAAAATAATATGGGATCTGCCAATATTCTAAAACCGTTTGCTTAACTTGTACATAATAGGAAATAAACTTGCACCGACTCACGGGAGCAAAACATAAACAGCTTGCACGCCACCTGGTAGCTGTACCGCACAAATCAAGATTTTACAAGCTCTCAACCGTTGTTCTTCTGTGTTTCTCCTTTCGTGGTCCTTCTTTCATGTTTGTTTTTGGCGTTGGAGGATCGGACCTCTGGTCTCGCAGTCTTAATAAGGTTAAGAGACACGTGCATTGTTTAATTTCATGCATAAGTAAACATGATATAAAACAGGTCAAATGGAGATAGCTAGAGTGTGTGTATGGAAACTTTTGCATTCGGCCATAAGGAACAAATATTATGAGGGAATACACATATTATTGCAAATGTCGATGTACCTTTAATCTGCCCCCCCCCCCATATTTAAATCGATTATTGATCCCATTTAAATGCACATTTTCACATCAGTTTCGTCATTATAACTGTAGCAAATGCAAAGATTTAGGATGGTGTATTCTATGCGGCCATGTTGTAAACCCGCGTATATTTAGGATACTGGACATTACAGGATGGATACAATTTCTCCAAGATACTCCAATAAAAAGGGATACTCTTTCTCATTGCATGTCATCATCCTAATGTTTGCCCTTACCCATCCACTGGATCATTTAATGACTGCGGCTCGGGCGGGACAGTGTTGAAAAGGGCACCAGTCTATAAAACATCCAGAGACAGCTTATTTATGCAAACTCAAGTATAAGTGAGACTGTAAAAGTAAGTAATATATATATATATATATATATATATATATATATATATATATATTTTATATATATATATATATATATATATATGAAATGGTATAAATATAATCACAAAAGTTTAATCACATTAATTTTCCCCATGAACACCACCATTATCCTTGAAGAGAAATTCGCACACCGGTATATCTACGTCTGGAGGCGACAAGCCATAGAGTACATGCTATTCCAAGACACACCTAGCTCTAAAGGAATGGAGATCGTTTGCCTTTATAAAACAGTTACATTATTACCTGTTGAGAACAGATAACACATTCAAAATGTATTTTGAAATACGATAACAGCTCAGTGTATCATAAAACAAAATAAATCAAACAGTCATTCCGGTCCGCTAATTATGCGTGGAGCGTGGAATGTGGAAACTATAACACAAACTCCCCTTCCAGATGCGCATAAAAAATGATAATTTATATTATAATAAAAACCCATTATATGCACGTTGTTTCTTATACCTCCCATGGTTCTGGAGTAAGTTGTCAGCGTAAATTACAGAGGTGTTTCACGTCTATCGTGTGACTGCTTCCATTTATTCAAGCTAATTACTGTGATTTCTGAATTATTCATACTCACATACGGACTTCTCTGTACGTTTACTGCGCGTTTCCTTTTATTAAAGTGAGTTATGATCCTATAACAAAAATGAAAGGAAATATTTGAGTAACATTATACTCATAATTTGTGAAAGGTTGAGGTCGAAGATCACATCATTACGTTCAATATGACTTTACTGAGGTGCATGGTACGGCACATGACCGGCTAAATCAGGCGGGTATATAATAGGTCATTATAACATAAGACAGACTGTGTACGGGTTGCACGTGTATGAGGGTGTGTGTGTGTGTGTGCGTGCATGCGTGTGCATTTGTTTGTGTTTTGTTCACAACATAACTCACGCAATAATGAACAGAATCGCATGGCATTTTCAGGGCGTTTCCGGAATGGGCCTATTAAGAACCGATTAGATTTTTGGAATCCGGCACATGATACGGATTCAGGAACGTCATCAAGGAATATTCACAAATGTAAGGTAACTTATGCACGAATGAACCTGGGAATATAGGCCGAATAAGTGAATGCAAAGATGGTTTTGAGAGCATCTCACAATAGGGACTCTCACATGGCGGAGGCTTGCATTCCTTAGGACGCAGATTTATAGTTTTACGATTATGCTGCATTCCGACAGAGTAATTTCGCCTCGCATATTGTTAATAAATTATAGAAATGCTATCGTTGCCTGCGACCTATAGCATGTCTGGTGTGTCATACGTCCTCGTGTCCACGTACGGCCTACATGCACCAGAACGCAAATCCACTTTTACGGAATGGATATATGTTCAATATTCTCTGATATCCAACCATAATTTAATTGAACAAGACTTATATCAGACTTATCTGTAAGTCGAAGTTCGAATGAGATTCTATCTTGCCATCAATCGGGAACTGCATTGTATACACGTCATCGTAGGAAAGCTGTTCACACATTTAAGGTAGACCTGTACACAATCAAACCTGTTGATATAATTGGGATGGATGTGAATTTTCTGTTTCAAACTGATGATTCGATAGAATTTCCATTAAACAGTTAAAGCTCAATCGATATGATAATACCATCATCGATTACGGTCACTAGGACAGAGAATGTAATCCGACATCTTAAATCATACTGAGGAATATATTTAGCTATATCTGTGACCGAGTAAGGCATGAAAAACAAAAGGTCAGGAAGTAAGTCAAGAAAAAAATAGTGAAGTAAAATAATGAGTAATAAAAGTACTTTATTACAGTATAAACATTACATAAATTCAAAAAAAATTTTAAATATATGTGTGTGTGTGTGTGTGTGTGTGTGTGTAGAAAGCTGTCGACCTGTCGTATATAGGTATATAATACATATATATATATATATATATATATATATATATAGTATACCGACTGGGTATATTTTTATGTACATCTTGTTCACACCAGCATTTTCGTGCACCTTATTTTACAACCACACGCAGGTGATACGGCAGGGTCTGACTTGTACGGACCTTGTCGGTTCAATAGCTCACAGTGTCGCAGGTTCCCATAAACTGTGCAAATTTATGGCTGCCAGACGCGAATACGGCTTTTATATCGTGTGGCCAGGCCGCCCCTTTTCCACAGACTTTCCTTCACAAAAGATTTAGAGAAAGGGAAAAAAACAGAGCTTGGCCTGTGTTAAGGTGAGACCAACCGAATTATGCCACCTTCTTATTTATTAAAATAGAAGGTAACAAACGGTACCGTAATCTTAGCAGCACGGCATGTTAAGTTGATACTCGTGTATTGTAACAACGACACGCTAACTGTATATTACAGTCACGTTCAAAGGGTAACCCTGATAAAAAAATACCAAAAAAAAATAAGGTATATGAACATACACCTAATAACCCTAGGGTTTGAGCTCGGGGAGAATTCGTAGAAAATTTCCCACATGCTATCCTCTGGCTCATGAATGGGCTTAATTATTTAATTAGACTATTGCATTGTGTACCACACTTTCATCAAGGTGTGAAAACTGAGGCCCTATATATATATATATATATATATATATATATATATATATATATATATATATATATATATATATATATATATATATATATATATATATATATATATATATATATATAGCGCTGCATGTAGACCCAAATTTTCAGGTCAAGGACGGCATCATGGGTGTTTTTTTTAAACGTGTCAATCATAATATTTATGTATTGAGGTTAAGCAAAGTTGCTGAGGAGGTTTTTGACAACATCTTGATGTTGTGTGTGTGTATATATATATATATACTCAAGCGGAACTTAAAATTATAATATACATTTATTATTGAAGTTGACCGCTAATTAAATTAGACGAATAAGTGATAAAGGTGGGTCATCTTAACGCATGTTTTCGCGTACAATATATGTCACATTCTGATAAGGTTCTGCAGTTCAGGGCTTCCTTATAATCAAACATACTCTTACCAACGGGATATCTAAATGCAACGCTGTTGTGCATGGTCGATTCGAAATACCCGAGTCCCAGTCCAAGTCCAGACTAGTCACGTCTATAAGCCGGGTCCTGCATGTTCGAGGCCAGGTCCATAGCTTCTTCGAATAGCTGTAGAGGTTCATCATATTTGGACGCTCAAGTGGAAACTCGAAGAGAGCAAAAAAATGACAACCATCCATTTACTTGTATCAATTTGTTTTTGTGATATTCTGTCAATGGTTTGCACAAGTCTTCCTAGCTGGTATGTTTACAGTATTGACGTCAGACCCTTGGAAACATTTTTCCTATATACTGAACTCGAGATGGACTGAGTCTAATAAATTGAGTCATCGGCCTCGAGTCCATGTTTATTTTGTCCAATACACAGTCATGGCTCGCCTCTGCATGGCTTTGCTCTCTCCTGCCAACTCCAATATTACTCAAGACTTAGTATATATATATATATATATATATATATATATATATATATATATATATATATATATATATATATATATATATAATTGAAGTATTCATACTATACATTAAGTTTGTCGTGAAGATCGAATATCTGATGAAATCTTAGGCTGCATGCATTGACCTTGTAAATGATAAATATAATTACCGCTAGTTAGTGAATTAAAAAAAAACACCCAGATCTTTATTGCTACTCAGTTTTGACATCACTAGTCCCATGCCACAGAATTTACTCCCGTCAGTTAAATGCCCCACGCGGTTTTATACCGCATTCTGCATACCGCGTTCTATTGCCGCAATCCACACATCCCATATACAGCGCGCCAAGAATACGCAGCTTTACGCATACTGAAATGCAAATTTATAAATGTTTGATAAAGAGAACCGCATATACCGAGTGCCATGCAGTCAGTGCGGAGGTGTTCCGTATGTTAAAAAGGAACCTTTTAATAACAAGTGACCCATGGGTCATGACGCTCAGCTGACTGGGAAGAGATTCGCAAAAGGAAATTTTATCATCTGAATGGTAATATATACCCATATACCCATTCAACTGAACCATAAAACAGATTAACTAACAGGCCAAGATTGTGTCTGTATTTATATATCTCAAAAATAGAAAAAAAATGCGTAAACTTTAAAAAAATACAGATGGCTCCACCAGTATGCAGAAACTAATAAAAACACTTTGGTCAATAACCATGGAAAGAATCATAGTGATCTCTGCATAAGTTGTTCAGATACATCAGCTTTTCTATCAAATTTTCCATTATTCTGAGGAATACTTCGGAGTCCTATAGCTTAAAGGATATGGGTAACAGAGACCTAATTTCAAGTTTCCACAGACACTTTTCATGGGCCTCCTTGCATGACAAGAAAGAAGATTCTAGGTCCAGTTGTTACAATTTGTACCCTGTTGACAATTAACCAAATCTTTAAAGGTCTTACAAATAGAGAAAAAATTCGTAAAAAATTGAAAAAATAGAGGTGGCGCACCCAGTCTGCAGGAACTGATGGAACATCTCATGATCAATATGTATGCCAAAATCATGACCATCAGTGTTGTAGTTATTGAGATACTGCAGTTTTTGTATCAATTTTTTCATTATTCTGGGGGGTATTTTGGAGCAATACAGTTAAAAGGATATGGGTAACAGAGACCTAATTTCAGGTTTCCATGACACTTTCCATGGGTCTCCCTGTGTGTCAAGAATAAAGATTCTAGGTCCAGTTGTTATGCTTTGTGCCCTGTTAACAGATGTTCATATCTGTAAAGGTCTCAAAAATAGAGAAAAAAAAATCGTAAAAAAAACCCGTACAGAAACAGGTGATGCCACCAGTCTGCAAAAACTGATGAAACACTCCATGATCAATATCCATGCCAACAATTATGGTGATCTCTGCTTTAGTTGTTCAGATACTTAAGCTTTTGTATCAAATTTTCCATTATATTGAGCTGTACTTTGGAGTGCCATATCTCAAAGGATATGGGTAACAGAGACCTAATTTCAGGTTTCCATGGAGACTTTTCATGGGTCTCCCTGTGTGTCATGAATGAAGATTCTAGGTCTAGTCGTTACGATTTGTACCCTGTTGACAGATATTTACATCCTTAAATGTCTCAAAAATAGAGAAAGAAAAATTGTAAAAATTTGAAAAAATACAGGTTGCGCCACCAGTCTGCAGGAACTGATGGAACACCAGTTGATCAATATGTGTGCCAAAAATCATGACCATCAGTGTTGTAGTTATTGAGATGTTGCATTTTTTTTATCAAATTTTCCATTATTCTGGGGGGTAATTGGGAGCCCGAAAGCTCAAAGGATATGGGTAACAGAGACCTTATTTCAGGTTTCTATGGAGACTTTTCATAGGTCTCTCACTGTGTCAAGAATGAAGATTCTAGGTCCAGTCTTTACGATTTGTGCCCTGTTAACAGATGTTCACATTTTTAAAGGTCTCAATAATAGAGAAAAAAAAATCGTAAAAAAATCGAAAAATACAGGTGGCGCCACCAGTCTGCAAAAACTGATGAAACATCTCATGATCAATATGTATGCCAAAAATCATGACCATCAGTGATGTAGTTAATGAGACATTGAAGTTTTTGTATGAAATTTTTTACTATTCTGGGGGGGGGGGGGGTACTTTGGGGCCCCATAGCAGGAAGGATATGGGTAACAGAGACCTAATTTCTGGTTTCCAAGGAGATTTTTCATGGACCTCTCAGAATTTCAAGTTACAAGATTCTAGTTCCAGCGGTTACGATTTGTGCCTGGTTAACGGACAGACAGACGGCAAGACGAACGACGGACAAAGAGTGATCGCTATAGCTCAGATGACTTAGAGTCAGCTGAGCTAAAAAGGCACAAAAATATGAAATTGTCTACTTGTATAGAGTAGAAATTCATTTTTTTTTCTGTTACTGTATACAGTAAAAAAAATAAGAAAATAAAAAAATAAGTTTGGCATTTCAATTAAGTATTAAACATAAATGTGAGGTCTATTTCAATTTCACAGGAAAGGATGGGCAGATACTACGTAAGGGGGGGGGGGGGGGGGGCGGCAATGCATATATATCTGAGCATATAGCTGCATCCATCGGAAATGACTTGTCGCTCCAGGCTAACAATCCGATTCATATTACCATGAAGGTTTACATGCAGTCTTGATATCATTAATGTATAAAGCATGTCGCGGTTGGCATTTACGGTGTAGCTGTATGTGTTATGTTGGTTTTAATTATTCATTCATTACACTCGGATTATATATATAGTGAATGTCAGTTCTGAATATGCGAGCTTATTCTGCAGACGAACAAGGCGTTTAATTAAGCATTGCAAAGCCGCGTTGTAAATTTTAGCTCTGCTGACTAATATATAATCTGAGCTACAAACGGGGATGCACCTTGTTCGTTTTCAATTTATAAATAATACATTGTCCCCCTTTAATAATACAGAGGTCATACCGTTAGGCTCAGGGAGTTCAAGCTTCATACGCTGACAGGTCTTGCATGGAAACATGAAATGAGGTCACTGTGACCTATATTCTCCCAGTTATGGGACGAAAACAGTTTTAAAACCGCAGAAGCGAAAAGACCCCTGTCAAAAGAAATTAAAGAAAAAAGACCATGGATGGATGGGCCTATATTGATTGTCATGAACCTTTTTTGTGCCTATTAACTACTTTATAAGAATGGTGGCGTAACATATATTTGCTATAATGTTTATGAATCTAGGTCGCCGGTGTGCCATTTATGTTGACCAACCGGTAGATTCCGCCAAACGCGAATGGTCTGGTGATTAACGTCATAGGACAAATTCAGCAGGAATACAATTGCAACTGTACTTTCACTATCACTGTTATAATTCTTTATTACGTTTACCATGCATGCACAATTTTACTTAGAGTGAATATAAGATACTTGTGGGACTTCGGTCGCTTGCGAATGAAGAACCACAGCTCTTGGTCTGACATTTACAGGACAACTCGTAACCATTATCCTTGTTAAGCTGTACTTGTTGACAGAGCAAATAACTAAAAAATCGGGAGATCCGAATCCCAGCCGAGGAGCAGTGCGATTTTTCACAGTCGGCCCCACCCTGGATTAGCGCTCTGTAGGCTTGATGGGAAGGTTGTGCCCCAAAGCCGTGTTTCACTGATGAATAAAAGGATGCGCCTTTGGGGGTTCTCATTTAAAACCCGACAATGTTAAGATCACACACCCTGGGTCCGCAGATGCGGTAGTCACCGGGATACAAAATGAAAAATGCTACCTATCTATCATGTATTCCTTAATCTTAAGGGAATTCCCAGGATTTAAAAAAATGGAGGCAATTACCTCCACCAGAAAAAAAAAATTTCCTATAATTTCTCCGTGCAAAGCATTATGTCATAATGACCTGTATATAGATATGATCTTTGGCAGTAAAAACCAGATAATACTTCAGTAACCTTCCTGAAAAAAAACACGGGACTCGCCACGTCAGCAAATTTCGTTTGAATTTCATTTCTTATCTCGAATGAACAAAGACAAATATAAGATATAACAGGGGGTAATTATATTTAGTTTTGAGATAATTATGCTTTCCACTTTCATTGTTTCTTTTGACAAGAGCCATACATGCGCCGATAACGGTGTTTAACACGCTTTGTTTCTCTACATTCACTCATTTTTAACGAGTATACCACCCTCAGATGCTCTATGTAGCATCCAAGATTATTTTTTTCTGCGGATCGTTCCTGACCCAATAACATGTTGCACTAGAGGGTATACTTTAAAGTCCTTGCCTGAGGACACTGTGCACTGACTCACCCAAAACAAGCGGGCTGCATAAAAGAAAATACGCAGACGGCATGTGGTGATCTCAAACAAAACATTGAACTGATGTTATGATGCGAAACCAGTTTCACGACATCCAGCCTTGAGATAAGATACTCGTAGGGATCAGTGTACTTGGCCTGTTTGTCTCTAATATAACACTGGTTAATGATCATTCTCGCTCCCACGTAATTGTGACCTGCTTAAAGGTTTATCTCAAACCAAATGTCCTAACGGCAGTTCATCTCTTGTACGCTAGGGGGCATTAAAATCGGCCCTCGTGCGCCTGAGCCTGAAGTGCAACATTAATGACCACAGATATGTTGTAACATTCCTTGTTCAAACAGAGAGATGAATCATTGAAAACAGTATCTTTTAGATACTGGACGCACTTTATAGTCACTAAAAATAATACTGGGTAAACATTTTATCGCTTATTATAGTATGTTTGTTCCATATCCCTATGGACTTTATATCTTTCAGAGAAGAATTAAGAAAATAAACCCTCATCTGAAAAATGGTTTGTGTATATAAAAGAGGGACGTGTCGTAAGATTGAAATGAAGGAGACCTGTGCCCTGATATATTTTTATTAACTTTATATAATAAATGAATGTATTTTAGGCGAAAATCAAACTTATTTAAAAAATAAAGCTTTTTTTTTGCAAATACTGTAAATACTTCTCAATACACCATTTATGTGTGTTTTTCTATCAGTCGAGAATTTCTAATAGGGTTGGATGGGGGTGCTTTGAATTTGTCAAAGAGAGGTAGCTTTTGTTTACCCCTCCCATGAAATGGATAATTAAAAAGCAATAAAAAACATGAGAATTAAATGTAAAAATTTAATTTTACATTGAAAAATATTATAAAATGATTAAGATATTTTGCAGAATACCATTTTAGAAAATGCCGATATCAGTTACAGTTACAGAAACAGTTTTTATGTCTTCTATAGACTCAAAATGGCGGAAGCGGCTGGTGCGTGCCAGGTATGCTTCATAAAACTATGAAGTCAAAGATAACATCGTACATTTCTTGTGCCCATGTGCGTATTGAAATTCATACAGCATTCAGATCATGGGAACTCCTGTACTCGATTCCTCGTCAAACCATACAATTTTATTACCCATGACTAAACACGGTGTTGGGATGCCTTATGTTTTACTTTAAATTTTCATATAAATAACATCCATACTACTTTACGGGGCCAAAGAACACGTGTGTGAACGCCTGATCATGCCTCAGATCAGATAATTTAATATCAGGGAGGGATATTCTCTCCATGTGGTTTCCGTAAAGGTTCAGATCAGATAATTTAATATCAGGGGGGGGGGGTATTCTCTGCATGTGATTTCCGTAAAGGTTCAGATCAGATAATTTAATATCAGGGAGGGATATTCTCTGCATGTGATTTCCGTAAAGGTTCAGGTCAGACATTTTAATATCAGGGAGGGGTATTCTCTGCATGTGATTTCCGTAAAGGTTCAGATCAGATAATTTAATATCAGGAAGGGGTAATCTCTGCATGTGATTTCCGTAAAGGTTCAGATCAGATAATTTAATATCAGGGAGGGGTATTCTCTGCATGTGATTTCCGTAAAGATTCAGATCAGATAATATAATATCTAGGAGGGGTATTCTCTGCATGTGATTTCCGTAAAGGTTCAGATCAGATAATTTAATATCAGGGAGGGGTATTCTCTGCATGTGATTTCCGTAAAGGTTCAGATCAGATAATTTAATAACAGGGAGGGGTATTCTCTGCATGTGATTTCCGTAAAGGTTCATTAACATGTTCATTGACGTAATCACATACAATGGTCTCGCGGGAGCATATACAAGAACACTGCCTGTATACATGAGCTAGATTCAGAGCGTGCCTCAAGCTACAGGTAACTATATAAACGAGGGAAAGTAATATAATGATTAAACGGAGGACCACTGTTTATGTAAGCTTCTTTTCAACCCCACACATAGTTATGTTTATGTGTGTGTGTAGAGAGAGAGAGAGAGAGAGAGAGAGAGATAACTTGCATTATACATGCACATGCACTATTCAGGCGCGTCAAGACGGGGGGGGGGGGGGGTAGGGGTATATATCCCCGACTTTTTAGCAAGGGGGATGGTCAATGTAATCCACCCCCCCCCCCCGATGTTAAGAGAATAATATCTATTTATTGGATATGAAATATTTCATTAAGTAGAATAATAAAGTTAAATTTCTTAGTTTACTCTAAAATATTTTATAACTAAAATGGTTTTAGAATTAACATATACCTTATTTTTTTAATCTTATGCTCAATTGGTATATATTTGAAATATATACGTATATATATATGTGTGTGTGTGTCTGTTTTTTCCCAACTTTGATTACCCTCCTACGCCTGTTATTTCTTCATCCCCCAACCCCTTTGCGAGTCATCTTCCCGTCCTGCGACTCAGCCCCCCCCCCCCCCCCCCTCAACCTTAAAGATAACTTGACGCCACTGACACTATATGATTTTCTTATACACGTCACACGTGTAATATATAACTGCTATTCCCCCTCTAGCGTGTTACTCTCTGTCTGTGAGCCTGTCATATTTTGTTTTTGACCCCCCCCCCCCTAACGCCTTACCCATGCCCGGGCCCCCAACTGAACGGGTGGTCTCTCCGTCTCTTCTTCTCTTCTTTCCTCCCTTCTCTCTCTCTTCTCTCTCTTTTACACACAAAAATACATACACACAACTTTTCTACAGTGTGCTTGTACATTTTAAGTTATAAGCTCAAGCTTTCTCTCTCTCTCTATCTCTCTCTCTCTCTCAACAAGAAAAGTTATATCTATTTTGAGTTACAGCCTGACCTCCGTAAGCCTACGTCATGAGAGGCTAGATTGCCTTTTTGGGAATGTGCATGCATGGTTTCCTTGTTGCACATATATTCTGAACTTCTGTAGTTTCTCCTACGGTAACTGTAATCAGTAAACATGTTTTGTCATTTTCCTCGCTACAGTTTCAGTATCATTATGCAGTACATGAAAATTAAGTTGTGTTTTATTATATTATTAACCACATTTACTATTTCCTAGAATATTACATATCTGGTCTGAAAGTGAAATCACAGCTCCACCTGCCTTTACTTACTTTGATTTATCAGATTCAAATATACTACCACAGGATCTGTATAGACTGTCTGACACACAATCAGGACACGAGCCACCGAACCATTAAAAAAATATTAATTGTTTTCACCGAAATACCTTGGCCATCACCTGCAAGGGCTTCAGTATTTTATGTTTGCCACTAAAATGCGTAAAATAAAATTTGATTCCATGTACCAGTAGACGTAGTTCAAAGTTTTCAGTACCCTAAAGGAGTCGGTCAGAGAGCTGTAAGTTTAAGCCGTATAATTTGCCGCGAACCTGCAGTACTTGATCAAAGCGTTGCGAAGCAGCGAGAGCAAGTTTGATGGCTCTGTCAGCAGGGGGAGTTAAATCTTAACCACTGCATTGACTGGGCCAGTTAATTGTAAATAACCAATGGCAAAAAATAATTGTTACTGAAATGCATCGATATATCATTTATAGGTGCACTTCATGTTCTTAATCAAGACAAATGAAGCATGGATACTTTTTTTGTGACAAAACAAATACAGGCCAGCATCAATGGGCCATTATTTACATATTTTCCACCCCTTTAAGCAGGGTTTCCACGGGGCACGCAAACGATCTGCGAAGGATGCGAATTTCGAAAAAAAAATGTGTTGCGACAATCGAGCCGTAAACCATTCTTTCGCAATTTGTGCGAAATTCTCACAACGTATGTGCGAATGTCGTGTGCAGTGTTGCCAGTCCACAAACACGAAGAACACGCGAATGAAATACGAACAACACGAATGTCGCACGAATCTCGGGCAACTTTCGTGCGGACATTTCGAAACACATGCGATATTCGCATATTTCGCGAATAACGAACGTCCTGCGACATTCGTGCGACATTCGTGCGACATTCGTACATATGTCGCGCGATTATCTTGATACCGGCGATCAAACCGACACTTGGGCAGTATATAAATGCCATGAAAGGTATTGAAGTGCATGCATTGCCAGCATCAGTTCTTGCCTAGAGGTCAGTGATGACCAGAAAATTGACTAGCAAGGTCTCAGACCTGTCCTGACGGGCCATGCATGTGAGAAGAGGAAGATGTTAAATACTGAATAGGAAGCGAATGACGAAGCCCTACGACATTCATGCGAAATTCGTACATATGTCGCGCGTTTATCTTGCGACCGAAGTAAAACGCTCGCGTTTGCTTATCTGGATGACGAAAATACTTGCTAAAACTTGCATAACTGGGTAAACTGGTTAATACGGTCCAAATGGCCGTAACTGCAAGTATAAAGGCGATGCGTCTCGAAACACTGTCGATCACAAGATCGGGTCGGCTCTCGAATGGCATGGCTGGGTCTCCGCTGCTGGGATCGGTAGAGGGAATGTGGGTTGCTTCTGCCTTTGCGGCATATGACGAAGGTTTTAAGACATTTTTTAGAGCAAATCACGAAAAAATCATGACCCGGGTTGCTGGAAACGTTCGCAAGAAATTTCATTATTTTTTTAATTCCCGCCGATCTCACGCGAACGATTGACGACGCATCCGAACCTCCGCGCATGTTGGACTTCGCCATTTTTTCGTCATTCATTTCCTTCGCTAATCGTACGTGTGCCCCGTGAAACCCCCACTTAACCTTTTATCTCTATATCCTATATTTAAATATATAGCGGTTTGCCTTGTCGTCTGTAAAGGAATGACTATACATTTGAGACCCTTCATGCACATTTTTAAACGTATATGTAAGGGCAAACAATCCTAAATGGGCTGGTGTTCGGCGAGGTTCTTGAAAACATGAAAAAGTTCATCTGAAACATATTCAAACTAGTATATGGGTAGTCAACAAGCGACTACGTGTATCCATAGAAATCAGAGTCGTACGGGTGAATGGAGGCATGGATTGAGTGGTAAAGGGAGATAAAGTGAGATGTGTTGCATATTAGCATGGATGTGTGCCACCTAAACATAATTGTAGGTGGCGCCACCTGGCATATAAACGAGAAACCTATCCAAGATGTATACACATGAAACATTTCAGGTGGATAAGTCAAACCACTTCAGAGACATGAGTGATTTTAACCCAAGGCAAACGAACAGATGGACGCTGTGCAAAAAATGGTTGTAGATAGCACCACCAGATTTATTTATGATATAAAGCTATACAAGAGCTACACTGATGCAAATTTTAGCCCGATAGGTCAAACGGGTCCCAAGATATGTGGGTTTATGTGTAAAAATAGACGCACAGATGCAGAGAGGAAAGTTCAGAGGTCAACCAAAACTGAGGGCGCAGCAGTTCATATGTGACCCGATCATAATTCCTAGTTTCATAAATTTCCGTCCAGTGATTACGGAGGAGTTCTCCGGAAACCTATGCGGCAGCGACGGCGTACGGTTAAAAAGATAGTATCCGCACAATACGTTTCGGCAATACAATTAACGACACTTCGTGATACATTTTATATAACAAATAAGTACTGAACTCAATGAACACTGAAATATTTAACAGACTGGTACACAACAATATACAAGGGTACACAGAGGTGAGGGGCAGACATACTATCCATAACATTCACTTTTTTCATTATGGTGTAATGTAAATATAATAATGTGCAATATAAACATTAAAAGAATAATGAGCCCCATCGACTTATACAGTTTCATATACCGATCGGGCATGTGCGGGTTTGGTGCCACGGCCGCATAAAGTTTCCGATGAATGACTTAACGCTTGCCATATGGCCGTTTTATGCTGTCCGGCTGGTCACAAAATGGGAACGACTGTGCCAAGTTATAAGTGTAACAAATGGTGGTAGTATATTGATAGTATATTTTCTTTATTGCCGAAATGGTTTCCATATGCCTGTTATATGTTGTCCAGTCGGGTAACTGGGACGAAGCCTCTCGTCCGTTTCACAGTTAAGATCACGTGACAAATGGCGGTACGGTGGACTCATTATATATGTCATGCATGGTATTGTTACATTTGTTCTTATTCCTTCCACTAACTTTTTGCCTGCAAAAGCTGTTTTTGCTGTATGCTGCAGCGATGGCGCTGGCACTGCCCAAAGAATTTATTGCGGGTTTCCCTGAGACAGGGATATTGTGGGTTTTACTGAGACAGGGATATCGCAGGTTTCACTATAAGACCGGGATATTGTGGGTTTCACTGGGACCGCGGGATATTGCATGTTTCCCTGAAACCGGGATATCGCAGGTTTTACTGAGACCGGGATACCGTGGGTTTCAATGATACCAGGATATTACGAGTTTCACTGAGACCGGGATATTTTTGGTTTCCCTGAGACTGGGATATCGCAGGTTACCCCGAGACCGGGATATCGCAAGTTTCACTATAAGACCGGGAAATTGTGGGTTTCACTGGGACCGCGGATATTGCAGGTTTCACTGAGACCGGGATATCGCAGGTTTTACTGAGACCAGGATATCACGGGTTTCCCTGAGACCAGGATTTTGCGGGTTTCCCTGAGACCAGGATATTGTAGGTTTCCCTGAGAACGGGATATCGTGGGTTTCACAGAGACCCGGATTCATGGGTTTCCCTGAGACTGGGATATTGCAGGATTCACTGAGACCGGGATACCGTTGGTTTCACTGAGACCGGAATAACATGGGTTTCACTGTGACTGGGATATTGTGGGCTTCTCTGAGACCGGGATATTGCAGGTTTCACTGAGACCGTGATATCGCGGGTTTCCCTGAGACAGGGATATAGCGGGTTTCCCTAAGACCTGGATATCCCAGGTTTAACTGAGACCAGGATATCACAGGTTTCCCTGCGACTGGGATATCGTGGGTTTCCCTGAAACCGGGATATCACAGGATTCCCTGAGACCAGGATTTCGCGGGTTCTCCTGAGACCGGGATATCATAGGTTTCCCTGAGAGCGGGATATCGCGGGTTTCCCTGAGACCGGGATATCATGGGTTTCCCTGAGACTGGGATATCGCAGGTTTTACTGAGACCTGGATATCACAGGTTTCCCTGAGACTGGGATTTCAAGGGTTTCCCTGAGACTGGGATATCGTAGGTTTCCCTGAGAGCGGGATATCGCTGGTTTCTCTGTGACCGGGATATCATGGGTTTCCCTGAGACCGGGATATCATGGGTTTCCCTGAGACCGGGATATTGCAGGTTTCCCTGAGACCATTATTTCAAGGGTTTACCTGAGACCGGGATATTGTGGGGTTTTCCGGTGTTTTTTTTTATAAACCATTCTGATTGACTGTTAATTACCCAACTTGTTCGCTAAATAAGGCGGCCTGGATTTATTGCTTGTCCATTTTTGGCCAATCCCTGCATGAGATCATCAAGTCGGTCTAGAGGATAGGTGGATGAGCAAACCAACTAATACAAGACGGCAGTGGACACTAGGCCTATATATATATATATATATATATATATATATATTTATATATATTAGAGGATTGTGATCTGTGTTTCAACCTGATTTGGAAAATCTTTATACGACCACTGCTGACAGCCACTATGTAGTCATTTTGTTAGGAGTTCGATCAATGACCCGTTTTCGGGAAAGTTCTACTACCCAAACTATGGCACGGCGCCAGTTATGCCAGGCACTCCTCGGCCCTGGCGAGTGTGCACGGCAAAGACAGCTTTGCAGACAGTCGGTAAATGCGTTCGAATGAATGTTACATGACCACTGCGTAAGGTATGTAGTTTCTCTTAGTATATAAAATATAAATAGCCGTGTGGACCCTTTTTAATTGTTCTAACGATATTGATGCCACAATGCACAATAGGTCTAAATATATATCATACTAGCTGATAAACCCGGTATACCGGGCTTTTTACCGGGGTTTGGGAGATATATTTACTGAGATATTGAATGTTGGCTCATTTTGTATTATAAAAGTTAAAAGAAAATAGAGATTTTTAGTGGGGTACTCTCGGAATACGATATGTACAAATATTTTTACTGTTATTTTGTGGCGCTGTGCTCGTGGCAAAAATCATACCCCGGTATGCTTACCTTGAAGACCTGGTCAGTGATGGTTTACATTTCGAACCGGAATGAGACGCGGAGGCATACAGTGTTTCGTTGATATTTGACTGCACCATGGTTTCTATCGTTGGACGTATAAAGAATAGGTTGATGTGAGAAACACATGAAAGATTAATTAAATGTACGTTGCAAGGAAACTGTTCCTGAAGAAGGAAACAGAAATATTCATACATCGTAAGTAGCAGAAGCGGACCTAGTGGGACTCCATGCAGTGGGTCCGTATCCCATTTTCAGCCACCGTAACCTTTTTTTCAACGTATTAGACAAATTTTGAGGCCTGAAACCCCCGCCACCACCCCAGCCCTGTTCCTGAAATTGGGACCTTGAATGAGGTTTTGTAATTAATCCTCCTGGGTTGAACTTTCCATTTCATAAAGCGAGAAACATGTGTTTTTCTCCTTTACAGACCACGCACGTGGGTCAAATCCCCCATTGAATGCAAGCGTTATTCATATGAACAATAGATCTTAGTGTTAGAGGTTAAGTGTCCACGATGCACGCATTCCGGTGATTGCCGAAGGCAGTTCGGCTGTGCTCGGTAAAAAAACCCCCGGAAAAATCAATAAAAATTATATGTATAATAAAAAATATTTATTTTCCTATCGCCTATGTCACTGCGGGGATAATAACCTTTAAAATGACGTATGACACAATATTGTACACAACGCGGTTTTAAAAATCATTGCAAACAAACGTGAACTGAATTCCTTTTATAAGAATTGGATAATATATGCACATACAAGCTCTTTAAACTATTGAAAGATTATTATGATCAGTTGGGGTTTATCGTATAACGAAAGCTAGGGGAGGGGGTTATATGCTCATGTATGTACATGTTTACATGTATATATATAGCATTAGGCCTACGCATTCGTGTTTGTTGATGTGTATCAGGATTTCATTCCTTTATTAAGAATATATTTCCCCCAAAAGCGCCACTTAAAATCGATGCCGATGTCACGTGAGTTATCGATGCGCCTGGTGTAACCAATGACACGCTAGAATGAGCGCCTCATTAGGCCTACATATTCTAATCTTTCACGTGCATCGATTTTTGCCGTTCATGCGCTTGCTTGCATGGTTCAGTGATTTCTTTGATGGAAATAATTAGAGTTGAGCTAGTGATTGTCAGACTATTGTTATTAGAAATGAATGCTTCTGTCCTTCATGTCAGAGACTGATTGACTTTGCTTTGTAAAGGTGGGTTAAAAATAGGCGTTCTTTTGTAAACAATTGACTGAACGTGTCATTTTGTTGTTATTAGGCCTACCTGTAAACCCCTTACATTCTCTCGCTGATTCTGAGTGACAGTCTCTGTTTTCAATGGATATTCCGGTTGCAAATATCTGAGACCAAACATTGATGTTCATATAAGCCCTAAGCCTATAAAATTGGGCGAATAACCGTGTTGGGGGGGGGGGGCAGCACACTTTATTTACCTACTGCGCATTGAAAGGTAACCTAAATCATACCGGATATTAATATAGTCCCTTGGACTTGTCAATTTATTTCGTTATCATAATTATTATTATTATTAGGCCAATTATTATTATTAAGCCTTTAATGATTATTATAAGGCCTATTAGGCCTATTATTATTATTATTATTATCATCATTATTATTATTCTAACAATGGTTGTGGCATCATCTATATATATATAGGTTATATTGATTATAACATATTATAGAGGCCTTTATATATATAGAGGTTTTTAGCGTGTGTACATGTGTCACTTCATGCGTGTGTCCGGTACTTATAATACCTCACCTTAAAACAACAACAGAAACAAACGTGTTCATCTTTGTAAACTTGTGTGTAGCGTCATGGATGTAGGCCTGTGAAATTATATATGCGTGCGTGTGTTTGCGTTGAAACCGTGAAAGGTAGGAATCTATCAAATGAAATAGGCTAGGCTAGTTTATGTAGAGACTTACTCGAAAAGAAGCTTCTTATAAATAAATAAAATATCATACATGGCTTATTTATACCTACAATACATACAATGACTAAGACCTATGTCAAGGTGTAACCTGTGATTGTTTTTGCCAGATGTTATTAATGATTTTAATTATTATTCTTGAGCGTGACACAGTGGTGTAACCGTCACGGCATTCATGCATTTAGCATGACTCTTCAAGCGTACCGATCAGTCGACAATCTTTGGCGTGGGTGTCCAATTCACAGTTACGAAAGCCCGGGGCTTGCCGCCGATCTAGAAGTGTTAAGTCCAAGACACTGCGCAGGAAACAGGGGCTATATTTGTGGCTGCAAACTGACGTACATGAGGAGTGGTCAAGTGCGGACTGCTACAGTGCCTCCGCCTGCTTTCTCAGTGCTTTCGGCTTGCTTGAGAGTGTTCAAGGGCACACGACCCAGAGAAGAACTAGCTCAGATTACAGGCATGGGTGTATTAAATACTCGAAGGGGTGCAAGCACCGGCTGACTTGGAGAGTTGGTGATACTTTGTAATAGATATTCATTTTGCCTAAATTCGCTTGTGGTTGGACGCTGGCATCGTACGATCGGACCTCAGTCTCAAAATCTTTTTTAATCTACCTCAAAACACATCACTGGCACTGATCTTTACATTTCTACCATTTCTTCGGGATTGTTGTACGTTCCATAGGAATAGTGTTCACCAAAATCTGCATCTACCATGAGGAATGGCACAGCCAAGTATTACATTACGGAGGTAAGCGTTTGTCATAGTCCTTTGCTCAGTAACGCCGGTAAGTTACTCAAAACGTGGCCTCACGGGGTCATCACTGCTGCATGCCGGTACGTCTTTCAGCTTCAGCAGGGCAAAGGCCTGGCTGTTGATACCCTCAGGGTCACTAGCAGACCTGACCAGAGTATCTGACAAGCTGGGTGTGTAAGATATGTTTACAAATTCAAACAAGTTCTGTTCCACGTGCACGGAAGATACTCGTGTCTTGACGTATCTTATCACACGTGCTGTTCTCACCGAGGTTGTTGCAGTAAAATAAACAATGTGAATGTTTAACGTTCATTTGCTTCCATTATTTGTATTGTAACTTGTACCATACTGATAACTAGCACTTAGCTCGTGCACACAGCTCTCTTTTTAATTGCCTGTTCTGTGTTGACGCTAGACAGTGGTTTCGATTTTATTTCACATTGCGATAACATAGGTCTAAACGGACGGGGCTTTAACTTTAAGTTTTGTTAATTTTCCTGCCTATGACAGTTATTTTTTTTAGGCCTATTAAAGATTTAATTTACTATTCTAATTAGATCGTGAGTCGTAATTTGTCATATGGTCTCAATTCAGTCAGTTGGAAAAAAAAAAAAATAAATAAACCGATTTAATATATAGTATAATTTAACAGATTATGCAATGACCGGTATCATATAACTGTAGTAAATTTAGTACTTAAAGTTTGATAGTGCCAAGATACATGTGCAGACTTTCACATTCTAGCTATTGTATTGACCAAGATATAGTACGTACCAGGGGAAAAACCTGTTTTATCTATGTAAGTTATTTCTAAAGCAGTTCTTGTATTATAATATGCTTATGGCCTGCTTGTTCTTATCTCACTGAGAGAGAGAGAGAGAGTCTGAGAGAGAAGGGGGGGGGGGGGGGGGCAAGCTATATATATATATAACTAACGGTACTTAAAAATACCGAAACGTTGCTGAATAAGCTTCCGAAAACCACTTTAAAGTTTCAGAAAAGCACAAAAAAATTACCTAACAGTTATTTCTAACTCAAAGTATCATAATAAAGTTAATAAATTTATCACTGTAAAAAAAAAAAGAAGAATTTTTTAAGGAAAATATTTTACACCTGAAAACGGACCTTGAAATATTGGGAACAACTTAACATATTAAACTCTCTCAGTACGGATGATATCAGGATGAAATAAAACTCGGTGTACTCAGCTGGGAGTGTTTGTACGGTCCTGTAGGTTTGTATGTTTGTACTAATTATATGAGACGGTGGGGTAGTTGTATTGTAGGTCACTATGTTACATTGCCCTCGGGTCTTGACAGAGTGGTATGCTGTGTAGTGCTGGCGTTAGCTATGTGTATCGTTAGCAGCTGTTGGGTATTAATCTAAACCGTAAACATAACGAGATCGTACCACCCCAATGCAAATCAACTGGGGTGATTTGCTATGTATGAACTTTTATCTGGAATGTCATAATCCTTTTTTACCTTTAGGGAACAATTAATATACTCAGTATATACTTGTTTAAAATATGTACCGTTTGAAGGTCAGTTTCTCTCATATTTTGACGGTCATTGTGACGTTTTGAAGGCCAACCTGTAGCGTTCATGTTTATTCTGTTATTGTTCAAAGGTCAAGCGTGTTTGGTTTAAGATCAGTCTAGTATTTTAAGACCAATATGGTATACGAGTGTTCTCATGTTCTGTGTTTGCCAATGCTTTTTCTTGTATATATATATAACGCATGCTTGTGTGTGTGTGTGTGTGTGAGAGAGAGAGAGAGAGAGAGAGAGAGAGAGAGATTGACTCAGGAGAGGTCGACATAATTGTATACACATCACTCTTTGAAATAAGTATTTTACAGTTCATTAAATTTTATTGGATGAAGCACTTCGTACATGTTTATCGTATTAAAGCGTTGTCACATACAACCCCCTCTCAGGGGAACTCGTAGCTTTGTCAAAGCCCCCAGTATGGCCGTGTATCAAACAAGGTGACAGGTTTTGCCGCAGGTCACTGCATCCGAAGGGAAACTTTTCTGCTTCAGTTAATTCACTATCTAGAAAATCCACCTAACTTCATCTATGTAACGGGGCGCGGTAAAGCCGACTTTGCGGGATAGCACGGGTTATTTTGAACTCCGGTAAGGATTTTGCCTTTGTTCAGCCGGGAGGATGTCGATCAATAAGGTAAGTGTAACATTAAGTCGTTGATAAATGCTTTGCTTTCTTATTGGTTGATACTCAGTGTTTTAAAATTGACCTTTGATCCCAGGCGGTAGGCTTTACTTAAAAGTTAAGTTTTCAGGGTTGCATTTTCGTGGCCCTGATGAACTGCGAATACCGCGATTATATTGGCACCACGAATTATAAACCAACCGAAGTGCTTCCTTCTATGAAGTTCACTCATTATCAATCTTTGATCAATGATCCATCTGTTATGTAGATATGACCTAACAATGAATTTAAGAGTTTGGGGATCATACATACCCTTTGCGTTTGAAAGGCATGTAGTCTTTTATCGTGACATGATTTAGTATTAGCACTGACTATATCAAGGAACAAAAGTAGAAGGGTGCATGTATCCCAAGGATATATATATATATATATATATATATATATATATATATATATATATATATATAGAGTGGTGAGACGGAGAAAAGGGACAGGAGGTGGAGTTTTGGGAAACATTTCCAGGAACAACGATTTTTAAAGGGTAGACTGGTTTACGAAGTGTCATCCGCATTGTCCTGTAGTCCTATACATGCAAGTTCGAGTGAGTTATCCCGCTCAGTGCTGTGAACAATGCCGTACAGCTTATGTTTAACTTCGACACAAATTTGTATGATTAATTTCCAGATGTATACTATAGTATGTGCATTCTGTAGGAGCAGTCGTCCAGGTTTAACTTACTGTCCAGACTGGTGTTGACCCGAATCGCTCTCGCTCACCTTTTCAGTTTGGTCAGAGTGCGTTTCCCTATAAGCATCGTCCTAGGATCCGCACTGCTTTCATTCACACGGAATCAACGGGACATGGATAAGCAATTGTGAAACCTTGCTTTCGTTTAAATCACTGGGTCATCATCTTGTGGCGACCTACCCGGGAGTGAAGTCGATGTATGGTGAAATATTTAAGAGGATCCACGTGACTACCGATTTGCTGCACACTATATTTCTGAAAGAGACCCTCAAAGAAGTGTTATAATCTTCGGAACTGGAACATGATTGGTTCAAAATTTGGCATTTTTATTTTAACATTATCCCTGTTTGTCTAAAAAATTATGATTGAGACGTGAGATCTACTCGAAAGTAGGTTTCTTCGAGTTGACAAATTATATGTTGTGCATGACGACAGCTAACCTAATTGATAGTTGAAGAAAACCAATGATCTTGCAAATTATTGGAGTGATGCATATCCTGGAAACAAATCTTTTCTTTCAAGTTACTGTGGTTTAATATTTCATAAGAAACTATCTTCCATAGCTTTACTTGAAAGAGAAGAGATTTTGGACATATTAAAAAAAAGCTCCTATCGCCCGTTTCTTAACGCTTTCTTCATAATAAGTAGACATACCTTACCAAGTCAATATACTTTAAAATGATGATTGACTTAGTATATATGGCCCAACACATATACCTGAGGACTGGAGGTATGTAAGTAAGGACGTATCACTTGATTAACTAAGCAATGTGCTTTATATTGCTCGGTCTTCTTTAAACATAGGAACAAGTCTATTGGCCTTTACAATAAAAAATAATAAACGATGGCATTTTCGGTGATAGTTTAACTCACAGACGTGCAAGTATTACTGCCATTTGAACCCGGCGAACTTGTACCATTCTTATTTAATTCCGCCAGTCTAAAGAGTCCTTTGTGTCTAAGAAATGAGGAGGCCGAGTGCAGATATATTATTTAATGGGGTAAAATGATTTGAATACCGTGTGCAGGGTCGGCCAGTCTGACAGACATGGCCGCGTACCCATGACCCTTCGCTGTTTGTTGGCCTCGTTTCGATCTGTAAAAACCATTTGGAGCCCCAGACCACACACATGACAAACGCAGACGAAACGCGCAGAAATTTCTTACGATTTCTGCGAAACCAGGTATCCATGCATTCTGTAATATATGCACGAGGGGACACGTGACACGTCGGTAACCATGGCATGGCATGATCAGGTGATCTTATACAAGCCCGATGTCTTGTTCCTTTCTTCAACTTTTTCCCATGTTAGGATAAATTGTTTGCTTTACTTCACAGTGGGACTGGGTTTTTTTTTCCATCAACAGCCGTGGAATTCTTGACATAGCCACCAGCTGTTTCAGGTAAAAGCCAGACTATTAAGTAGGTCGATGTAACGCACATGTTCGCACTAAATTATCTCATCCTCGTGAAAACACGAGAAAAGTGAGATGCACAAAATAGAAAGAATGTCCTCCAAGAAACCGATGCCACATATTTATAAATCCACATAATATTGCTTACGAATATTTCTTTCCTGTTTCAAAGGGTTTATAAAACGTATTATATTTAATGATATTATACAATGTGATATTGCATGAAACGTGGGTCTGTACACATGCGGTGAAAGGTCTACGGGGTAAGTCCTTCATGCATATAATCTGTTATCAAACGTGGATAACCTCACACAGGTGTGTTATTTTAAAGCCTAACCAGCTGTTTTTGTCATAGCATGAAAAAAAATCTTTTCCCCGTCTTTCATTACATGCGATACACATAGTTTGTCATTTTACATGTTCGTGTAACTAGTATTTCTATTGCTACGTGGGGAAGCAACGTGTTAATTGAAGAACAAGAAAAAGTTGAACATATCCCATATCTGCAGCAAACGGAAATATATACCCCTGAAGCTAAAGAGCATTGTAATGTTTACTACATGTTTAATTTATTGCATATAAAAATAGCCATATCTTTCCAGTCACTGACAATATCATTGTTGTCACAAATAAATATTCAAGACGACATGATTATGGTCAAACTTTAGACTTTCTTTGACCGTTTCATATTGGCGTTATATTTAAAAAAGTATACGTATTATGGTATTCAATTTTACACACCAGTATAGGGGAGTGTAAAGCCCCGTAAGCAGGGACGCGTTCACGTCCGTACCACGATGCACGCCCCTTTAGGTAACATAGCCCGAAGACTGGTGTGCTGACCGGCTGCGGTATGCATCCGTGATGTGGATTAATCTTAATGACACTATGACTTACAATGGCACATATTTACATCGTTTCTCAGACAATAGAGGCAGGAAAATTAAAGGGAGTAGACATGCCCGTAAACTGTGGCACAGCAGATAGGTATGCCAGTTTTAATAGTCTTACAGCATTTTCATTTGCTTACTCAAGTATTTAAGTCATTTCGTCGCCATGACTATGTACTTTTCTGATTTACAACATCTAAAGGTGTGATATAGGTAGTTTTTATATTGTCGTAAAAAAGCCTTCCCCATCCCGCACGCATCGCATCCCGGGGCCATGCACCTTGACACATATCCGAACTGCGGAAGCGCCTAGATACTGGATCATGGAAGCACCCTTCCGACTGAGGTCGTTTCAGCCTAGGAACATCTTCCATTTAGGAATTATAGGACAACTGGACTACTTGTCTCAACTTTCAAACTCCGTAATCAGTATTTTACACGTTTCAAGGAAACACCTTTTGTTTCCATTGCACATGCGCATGCTTACAAAATATTACATATTTCATGAAGTCCTTGTCCCAGAAACAACCACGCGGTCATGTAATTTGCCTTGAAACAATTCTTATCCAAGATATTTCTAATGGACTCCACATCGCCCCCTTCGTTACAATTATACCTACGCTGCTAGTGTCTTTGGATGCCTCAATGCATTGTGAGGAAAGGAAGAATTTCTTTAACTACAATCCCTAATCAGGAGAGTCGTACTCTTGTGAGTCCTTTTCTGCGTAGTGTGTAACGATAGGGTTTATAAATATAAATAGACTGGCTCCAGGATAAATCTAGGCCTTTCAGCGGGGGCACTGACCCATCTGCAGATAAACAAACAACCATGTTTGGCCGGCCTACTGGATGGTTTACCTACAGTGCTTCAGGACAATAGACTGGTTTTCTGCTTCCTTACATACGGTGCACGGATTCGCTATATATATAGTGGTAGTCTCCACATAAACGATTGATGTTATAAACGGTTATTCTCAATATAGGAACCAAAATTAAAAGCTATTTCACGTATTTTTGGTTCACATAAAATGACGCCTCGATTCGTATTACCCTTCGTTGCATTGACAACACATCATGCTAACGACGTCAGTAAGATTTATTATGTTATGATTATTAAGTATATTAAGGTCTTTCCTACAAATGACATGTTTCCCTTTAAACATGGTCTTTTATTTGAGAGCATTACCTGTACGGTCAATCGGTGAATATGTTTTAAAAATCATAACAAAATCCGTAAGGAAAATAGTATTAATTCGTTTTTTTTATAGTTATTTCGAAGTATGTATTTTGCTGGACTTATGTGGCCTCTCACCTTACTGACCTTTGGCATATTCACGTGATCGGTATGCAGCCAGCCATGCACACTGCGAGGAGCCGTATACTCACAATGGTATTGAGTAGAAACGATTTCTGGCGGAATTGTGACGTTTTCCAGAAACGTCGTTTCTTTTTTAAGACCACACACGAACAGGTTAACCTGCAGAAAGTATTTTTAAATTTAAAAAAGAAGACAATACGTGTTAAACAAATCAAAATCTTTAAGGAACCTTGCTAAACTTCATGACCTTTGACACATCCACGTGATCGTTAATCTGTCAGCCATTGTGCAGCATCGCTTTTTATAGATAACATACACGAACAAGTGAATGCACAGTAATTCTCTATTTCTTGAGTTGAACAAAATAAAATGTTTTATAATAAACCAAAATCCTTGAGGAATTGTATTAAATCTTTGACAACATTTGATATATTCACGTGATCGGTTAGCTGTCAGCGATTGGCTATAGTGACGGCTACAACCTTGAAAAAGATTAAAGCTCCTGGAGCGATTTCTGACGCGTGACGCGTCATAACTAAATAGAGGGTTTCCCTCTCCAGCACTCCAGCACTCAAGTTCTATATAAAACTGCGGGTGAAACGTTTGTTATAATGCATTGAACTATAATTATTGATTTGTATCTGGATAGAAAACATGAAACAAAGCAACACATATATATATAAATATCGTTCAGAATAGTGACTGAGTTCTGTCATATTTAGAACCGGTCATAAAAGATGTATATTTGTATACAAGTAATCCAACGCTGATTATCGAAATTACTATTTTTACAAAGATAAACAAAAAAACAAGTGACCCATGGGTCATGACGCTCAGCTGACTGGGAAGAGATTCATAAAAGGAAATTTTATCATCTGAATGGTAGTATAAACCCATTCACCTGAAGCATCAAACAGATTAACCAACAGGCCAAGATTGTGTCTGTATTTATATATCTCAAAAATAGAGAAAAAATGCGTAAACTTTAAAAAATACAGGTGGCTCCGCCAGTGTGCAGAAACTTATAAAAACACATGGTCAATATCCATGCAAAGAATCATGGTGATCTCTGCATTAGTTGTTTAGATACTTCAGCTTTTGTATCAAATTTTCCATTATTCTTAGGGATACTTTTGAGTCCTATAGCTTGAAGGATATGGGTAACAGAGACCTAATTTCAGGTTTCCACAGACACTTTTCATGGGCCTCCTTGCATTACAAGAATGAAGAATCTAGGTCCAGTTGTTAGGATTTGTACCCTGTTGACAGATAACAACATCTTGAAAGGTCTCAAGAAAATAGAAAAAAAATTCGTAAAAATTTTGAAAAAAATATAGGTGGCGCACCCAGTCTGCAGAAACTGATGGAACACCTCATGATCAATATGTATGCCAAAAATAATGAACATCAGTGTTGTAGTTATTGAGATACTGCAGTTTTTGTATTAAATTTTTCATTATTCTGGGGGTATTTTGGAGCCATACAGCTTAAAGAAAATAGGTAACAGAGACCTAATTTCAGGTTTCCATAGAAACTTTTCATGGGTCTCCCTGTGTGTCAAGAATGAAGATTCTTGGTCCAGTTGTTTTGATTTGTGCCCTGTTAACAGATGTTCATATCTTTAAAGGTCTCAAAAATTGAGAAGAAAAATTTGTAAAAACACCCGAACAAATACAGATGGTGCCACCAGTCTGCAGAAACTGATGAAACACTCAATGATCAATATCCATGCAAACAATCATGGTGATCTCTGCATTAGTTGTTCAGATAATTCAGCTTTTGTATCAAATTTTCCATTATTCTGAGCTGTACTTTGGAGTGCCATAGCTCAAAGGAATGGGTAACAGAGACCTAATTTCAGGTTTCCATAGAGACTTTTCATGGGTCTTCCTGTGTGTCAAGAATTTTCTAGGTCCAGTCATTACGATTTTTACCCTGTTGACAGATGACAGCATCTTTTAAGGTCTCAAAAATAGAGAAAAAAAAATTGTAAAAAATTGTATAAAATACTGGTGGCACCATGAGTCTGCAGGAACTAATGGAACACCTCTTGATCAACACGTATGCCACAAATCATGACCATCAATGTTGTAGTTATTGTGATGTTGCATTTTTTTTTATCAAATTTTCCATTATTCTGGGGGGGGGGGGGGGTAATTGGGAGCCCCACAGCTCAAAGGATATGGGTAACAGAGACCTTATTTCTGGTTTCCATGGAGACTTTTCATGGGTCTCTCACTGTGTCAAGAATGAAGACTCTCGGTCCAGTCTTTACGATTTGTGCCCTGTTAACAGATTTTAAAAGGTCTCAAAAATAGAGAAAATAATTCGTAAAAAATTGAAAAATACAGGTGGCGCCACCAGTCTGCAGAAACTGATGAAACATCTCATGATCAATATGTATGCCAAAAATCATGACCATTAGTAATGTAGTTAATGAGATTTTGAATGAGTTTTTGTATGAAATTTTTGACTATTCTGGGGGGGGGGGGGGGTACTTTGGGGCCCCATAGCTCGAAGGATGTGGGTAACAGAGACCTCATTTCTGGTTTCCAAGGAGATTTTTCATGGACCTCTCAAAATGTCAAGTTACAAGTTTCTAGGTCCAGCGGTTACGATTTGTGCCAGGTTAACGGACGGACGGACAGACGGACGACGGACAAAGGGTGATCGCTATAGCTCAGATGACTTACAGTCAGCTGAACTAAAATTGCAAAAGGTGCTTGGATAACTTCAAATCTGACGCGTGTCGTGCGCGTTGTAGCCGCGTTAGTGTGTTTTGAATTTGTCGCGTGGCGCACGCATGACGCTTGACGCGCGCGTTACGCGCGCTAGTCTGTTTTGGGCTTACCACACCGTTTATTTGAATAGCCCGCTTAAATGAATGTAATCGGTTGACAAATACGATATTCAGTTAAACGGGACCGACGGTACATACGTGTAAATGCATTTGTGAATTTATGTACAAGAAATTCTTCTTTTCGAATAGATTTTAAAGTTGGAAAATATAGAATTTATAGGGTATTTATTTTCCGTGTGGAGAAGCGATGGCAGTGGAGTGTAACAAAGCCTGTGCTATGGATCTATATACTAAACGTACCCCCCCCCCCCCACACACAGAAACCGGAAGGTAATAAACCTAGCGGCTCCCTATCACAGGTCATATCGGACACGGGGACCTGGTCTTTGTCATCAGTAACACCGGTTTGTAAACACCGGAGGAACAGAGGTGCAAAACGGGGGGCATCTTGTTGTGACGTTTTGTCATACATAAGGAGTACTGCTGGGGTTCGGTGAGTTTGGGGGGTGAGTGCAGCCAGGGTATTGTTAATCCTGTTGACGTATTCATTGTGTTATATGACACTGGGATCATGGGAACACTGCTGTCATGTCCGTTTTCCTGTCCCATGGGAAAGTCATTGTTTCCCTCCACATTGTCAACAAAAGTATACAACTTAAACGGCCACACTCTCTTATAAAATAAATCTGCATGTAAAATAGAAAATACAGGTTTATACCGAAAACAAAAGCATCGAAACTATCACAGATTGTACCGTTACAATACATATTTTTTATCAGGTTTATGCACCTATATCTCCTTCATTAACCTCTCCCTTTGCTTCTCATAGCCTCTAGTTCTCTATCCACTGTTTTAAATTCTACTATAACCATCTTTGCTGTGTAAGGGGGGGGGGGGAGGGGGGTAGGGCACTGAATCCTTGATAAAGAGTTAATGTGTATGAATTTCAGTATAATCAAACAACTTTCAGTCACATAATAGTTTCTTTTATCTACACCAATAAAAATTTTGATAAAAGTGAAAATTGTTTAAATTATTTTACCTTCATGTGAAAAGTTTTAATACCTTATATAACAGCTAACAAGCTGAAACAATATATGAATTACCATCAATATGCCTTAAAACGGTGATTGATAAATGTTCACAGTATATTGCCGTCATAAATATATTTTCTTTGTGGTTAATTAGCCTCTATAGCTAAGCAGGAGTTATGCAATTCAAGTTTGAAAGGTTCTTTAAAGCACTTGCGTTTTGAAAGATAAGCTGCTGTAGTGCGAGACGCGTTTAACTAAAGATACTGAATTTTAATAAATTATAAACGTGAGAAGAGACAATAGTAATTGAAGTTTTAGGTAAAATGGAAAAGTTAATTTAAATAAATGTCGATATCATCGCCCTATTAAGACCGGTGCTGTTTTTGTTGCCATGGACTGGTTCCCTGCTCATGAAAACGCGAGGTTTCTACGAGACGGGAGTTAATTCAAGCAGTCATGTCTGATTAGTGCAGAAACATGATAGGGGCTACATCTCCCAAAGATCGTACGATACTGTCTGGTATTCCCCAGGCATGTTAGGCTGGCATTTATACTACATATTACAGGCGGGAATGATCTCCCTGCCGGGGGGCAGGGGTGGGGGTGTGCATGGCCGTGCCCGGGTCACTGAGTACACTCGAGTTTAGGGTTCTTGTACTTTTATCAGCGGTTTCATAATAATGTACAAAATCTCAAAACATCCAAGGAACTTACACCACTTGCGGTTGTACGTTAAAACCATTATTTTTGGCTGTTAAAGATATATAGAATTTTAAAAATAGCTCGTTTAAATTTAGAATTTTGGTATAAATACAACTTTTGTGCTGAAACTAGATCAGTCAATCGTTTTATAGTACTCGTTTCTTCCTGAATACCAGAAGATATGTTTTAATAACCTCCTATGTAAAGAAAGCAACAGAGAAATAAATGGGTTAATACTTTCACTGCATGCTTAAAATGGTTATAAATGAGCTTTCAAGAAATGTCGTGTGAAGAAATATATATCCTGGAATTTTTTAAAGGGGGGGGGGGGGGGGGGGGCGCTTCAGTACACTCTAAATATTTCGATAGCTGCTGTCGTTATCTTTGTTATGGGAAGTTTATAAATTGGCTTATTATCTGTGTAATATATATCGTTACCACTGGACTAAAAATGTATGCTGTACTTTTGTCATGGCATGTTTTTGCATGATCTCCCACCCGATTCATAATATCTGGATCCGCCCCTGTGCACTATGTAACCCATCAAGCCCCCAGTGATACAAATGCTTATGATCTGTTTGAAGGGACACAGGTCGTACATTACCCTCTAATGTCCATCCCGCCAAAGCTGCTAACACGCTGGAGGGATATTCTCTGGTGTAAGCGCCCCGTTGCCAGTAGGTACACTGTTGCTAGTAGATACAGGGTAACCATGTAACAGACAAGAACATCTGGCTACTATGACCTCATGAGGTCATGCACTCGAGGTCATCTGAGTTGGGGCGGGCGTGCTGGCTGCTGGTTAGGCTAAGTTTCGGGTCCCGCCCCGAACACGGAACTCAGCTGGACCTACCGTTGTATCAACAATAACTGCTGAGGAATACACACACCTTTGTCTATATATATATTAGTGTATCTGAATACAACGAGTACAATATATTCAACTCCAAGGTATAACGAGACACATTTGTCCGCGGAATATATATATGTCGAGGCCCAAATTAGAATCTGACCCAATTTAAAACTGGGCCAGCCCAGATTTAAATTTTGATCTAGACCGGCCCAGATCAAAATTCTAAACTGGGCCAGACCAGTTTTAAACTTGGCCAGCCCAGATTAAAATTTTGATCTAGGCCAGTCCAGATTACAATCCTGTGGTGAAGACTTCAGGATTTAAATCTGGTGTGGACTTATTTTAAACTTGGCCGGCCCAGATTAGAATTTTTATATGGGCTGGTCAAGTTTACAATCCTGTGATGGACAGATTTTAAACATGGCCAGCCCAGATTCGAATTTTGATCTGGGCTGGTCAAGATTATATTCCTGTGGTGGACTGATTTTTAAACTGGGCCAGCGCAGATCAGAATCCTTATCTTATCCTAGGCTGGCTTGATTTTTATCAGCTTAAATCAGATAATACAATCAATATTTATTTGAGATACACCATTTTGAAGGGCACAAAACACAAAGTGAACAAGATCATTTAAAATATTTGAGTGAACAAAAAAGCTAATCAACAAATGTAATGTGCTTCTTTGGTTTCATCTATTCTTCGAGCATGCGAGTTCACATCAACTACACCTAAACCAACTACATGTGTAATATTAAATAATACATGCATAATTAAATACCAGCTTTACTTATTTATAAATGAACAAAAATAATTTATCAGTCTTGATGCTTATATGGGTGAGCAGCATGACATTGTACCTAACATTGGGCTATGGAGAGGTTTGTGATACCATTACTATAATTTTCAATAGCAGAAAATACACAGCAGAGAAAATAATATGATTGCTGTCATTTTGGCTCAAAATTAGATGTGAACATGTGTGAAAATTAAATTTATAATTTATTTCGGAATTTAAAATAAGTATGCATGAGGGTGACAAACATGGTGGAGGTTTTACTTTGGAGTTGATAACTTTAAAAAAGCTAATCTAATAACTGATAACTAATCGAAATTGAAGATAGTTAAATGCTGCAATACAAATATTCTGTACCTTCAGTAAATAAAATGATGAATTGGTGAATAATGTTCCCACTGTTCTATCTAAATACATTATGATCTGGATAATAATTCACACAAATTAGCCAATATCAACCTAATTTATGTACACTACATATATATTTTTCTGTTTGCTAAATTTCAGTCACCTAATTTCAAAAACTTAAGTTCAGGTTTCTTAATAGATGTTTCAGGGCCTTCTTTCCTTAATATTTAGTAGATAAGTTCTCGGTCAAATGTTACAATATGTGCAATTTTTAAATGGGTGACAGGGCGGAAAGATCACAAACCTCGGCTTATGATACATGATAAATAACCTTAAATAACAAATAAATTTTTGAATTTACAGGTTTTGGATCACAAGCTTAACATTAAGTAACATATATATTAATAATTATTGAATAAATTTTGTTTTAGTTTGTTTAATTAATGCACATGTCCTTGCAAGCTATATTTGTAACTGTAAAATTTTTATTTTTAATTATAATTATTTTATAATTATAATTAAGTCATTTCACATAAGGGGTAAAATTACAAAATAAATATGACAGGAGTCCAACCAATGTTATTTTCATAGAATATGAAATATATTCATCAAATATTAATTATTATGGACTTACAATGTTTTGCGAATTCTTTGAATTGATTTAAGGCTGGCTAGGTGAATAAAGTGTTATTGAAGTCAGCATCAGTGTAGATTAGGATTCTGACCTGGGCTGGTCCAGTCTAAAATCAGTCCACCACGGATTCTAAACTAGGCCAGCCCAGATCAAAATTCTAATCTGGGCCGGCCCAGTTTAAAATAAGTCCAGACTAAATTTAAATCCTGATGTCTTCAATACAGGATTGTAATCTGGACCGGCCCAGACCAAAATTTTAATCTGGGCTGTCCAAGTTTAAAACTGGTCTTGCCCAGATTATAATTTTGATCTCGGCCGGTCCAGATCAGAATTTTAATTTGGGCTGGCCCAGTTTTAAATTGGGCCAGGTTCTAATCTGGGCCTCCACACACACACACACACACACACACACACACACACACACATTTATATATATATATATATATATATATATATATATATATATATATATATATGGACTGGGTAGAAATGCGAGAAGCGATAGCTATTCTTTTCCCTTTCTTATACGCTCCCGAGGCAGCGGAAATCTTGCGCTTCTAAAGAAGCGCTCCCGAGGCAGCGGAAATCTTGCGCTTCTAAAGAAGCAACTGATTTTCACGCTGCCAGCTTTGACCGTTTATGATATATTTAGACACCAGATGGCGGTTTGTTGTCCACTGAAATAAATGTGCGTACGATGTGACAAGCAGCCAATCAGATGCCAATAAACAAACACTCGACAGGCATCCTGGCTCCGCCCATTGCCGCGCTTCAAGCGCCGTTTGATGAGTTTCCGGTCGAATTTAAATTGCTCCCTCTGCATTCTCGCATCATCGACCGATTCGATTATGACATTATGACTGTGTTAGCGTAGCCATGTATCTGATGTCTGCAGAACTGAAACCAGCCAGCGAGGTGTGCACGCAGCCTTTGTTGTTACGTTTCGTTTGAATTACAGCTCACCGGCCGAGCATCCTATGTGCCCAAGGCCGTAAGCAAACCACGTCAGGGGCAATTCTCTCTGAGCCTGTGGCCTGTTTAGACGGTTACGCTGGGGGATGAGCTGTCACTCAAAAAGAAATGAATTTGATTGGCTCCGTGTATTCCTCGCTTGGCTTTGTCTTCCAGCACAAAGTTTCATCTGATTGGACAAAAATACAGTGCTCCCCTCTGGTGTTGCAAAGCAGGATACGTGGTCATAACAAACAGCGCCTTACGATATAGGAAGTAGCCCTATAGGTAAAGCGCTGTGTAAAGAGCGTACCTTTCTTATTATTGTAGCTCCACCGAGATGGTATTATGTTTTCCCTTGGTTCGATGGTTGGATGGTTTGTCTGATAGCAACATTACAGAAAACGTTTTGCAAGGAAAACCCCGTGCATTTAAAATCGTAGGTAATCTAGATAATAGATAATATATTTTAACCATAATATATTTGGATTGAAAGGATAATAAAATATTTTTACGCGGAGCGATTCATTTGCAATGTCAATCCATGAAGAGGCGTTCCCAGTCGTAGGTATAGTAGGTATACGTAAACCCGTGATATACTGAAGCGTTACTCCGCAGTTGAACACGTCAAAGCTTGATTAGAGGATCCTTGCGGGGCATCCACGTAGTCATGCGACTACACACAGCTAGTTTATTTATTTCATCGTCGGGATACTATGGATTAAGCACGGTCGCGCCGCCGCCGCCGGGATTTCTTTTGGACACGATAACACCCATCATTGCTACTTAACGATACTGTGATCATTATAAGTCAAAAACTTATGGACAGGTGTCTTTTATATTATGTATATACATAGACATGGGTTATGGAATGATGTATATTTAAAATGGGGTCATGACCTTTTCTATGAGATTTGCCTTGGCCTTGAATATTGTAATATATGGTGATAATCACACAAAATCATTAATATCTCAATAAGGGATGCATGGATTAGGACAAAAATCAAATTGATCGAAGATCTTGGAAAGCTTTGTTTTCTGCGGAAGACAGGTGTTGCCACCTTGTTTTCGCCTTTTTTATACCCCGTCATGGCCACTTAACAGTACTGTGAGCATTATAAGTAAAAAAAATAATGAACAGATTGGGCTGAAACTGTGCATGTTAGACTGGTGGTGCCACCTGCAATCGTTTTCCTGTGGCGTCCATCTGTACGTGTGCTTTTTGTGAAAATTGCTCATATCTCCGGAGTGATTCAAGGTATTGGTCTTAAATTTGGCATGTCTATCCATGTTGGAAATTGTTCTCGTAAACCAGACAGGTGGCGCCACCTGCCTTCCCATTTTCGTAGAATAAATTAATGCTCTTTTCTTAGGAGTGGTGTGCTGCATGGTCTGAAACTGTGGATGTCCATACATCTTGGACTCCTCCATTTTGTACACAAGACTGGTGGCGCCATCTGCAATTTTGTGTGTGTGTGTCGTAAATCCGTACATTTGTTTTAAGTGAAAATTGCTCATATCTGAGGAGTCGTTCAATGTGTTGGTCTGCAATTTGGCATGTACATCCACTTTAGAGAGTTGTCTTGTTGACCAGACAGGTGGCGCAACCTACCGTACCATTTTTTATAGTATAAATTAACCCTCTTTCCTCAAAAGTGATTAACCGTATTGGCCCCCATATTTGGTGAAAAATATTGTTTCTCAAGTTGATAGCTGGAAGAAAACCATGGTCGCTTGCCAAGTGTCAGTATGTACTGCTGAAGATGGGGGACCTATTGGGGGGGGGGGGGGGGGGGGGCTGGGATGGATTAATTGTCGAGGGATACTAGAAATATCTAGTTCTTTTATTACTCTTATTTTATTTATGTTTATAATTACAAATGCAGATGCATAATCTTTATGGTAAATTATAGGTTTAAGGTAAATTGGGTACTGTAATACTATGTATGTGTGTATATTTATATATAACATGATATGTTTGTAAACTCAGTAGTTTACTCTCCAGTGATCTACACTGGTTTCTTTGAAAAGTTAAATGTCATCTTTATCAGTAATCGTATCTTATGATCCATAGATGCATGGGAACCTTTTTGTAGATCAGTTTACGACTATGTATTTATATATTCACGTCACGGTCGTATATTCAAAAGGGGACCTCCCACCGTCCCCGCCCATGCCCGCCCAAATCTCCTGAATTATAAATAACCAACTGTCCCGGGCTCAACATAAATCATTCGTGCGCGGAAGAATACAGCGTGTGGTTGCTAAGTATATATATTTGTCAAAATTGACAAGGTCGGCGTCGTAATTTGTCATTGAAATAATCAGGGGTTGTCCCTGCAGACACCGGATTTGCACTGCTATGACCTAAACTTAGAAGAAAACCGGCTTATATGGTTGGCCTGCTAATCGACCTGTTTGTAATGCACTTTCACCTTTTTATTCCGCCTCTCAGGTGAAGGTAATAGGTACATGAAATAAGAGGGAACCAGCTGTAGGGTTGATATATTTTTATATCTTTTATAATAAGGGAGGGTTATATTGATATAGACACAGGCATGCACACCGTACTGCATGCAGACTGCATGCATTCCATGCATCACAGAGATCGTAAAAGCAGGAAGCCGACAACTTCAGTCATAAGACGCGAACTGACCAGGTATATTTCCCATTTTGTCCCATATCACTGTAACATTTATAAGGAACGTCAACTCGTGACCACTACAGCTCTTATTTATACCCCTTTCACCAAGTTTCATTGAATTAAAATAATTGTAACAAGACAGATTTATCAAAGATAGAGTCACAGCAATGTATTAACTTCTCGATCGTGTATCCCACTCTCCGCACATATAAAGCCTGACATTCAGATGACATATAAATAACATATATATCATTCTTATAATTTCTGATTATTCCGTTACCTTCGTCTTCGTTCAGAAGCCTGTGCCACCTGCAGGCCACTGACTTAAACAGTTTTGAATACTTGTTTGGGTGTTTAAATGTACAAATAAAACCACGACCGACTGAATGTTATCATTTTTTTTAATTATCCGGGTTTAAACCACATTTGTGTGTGATTACATCAGATGATCTGTAAAAATGCATATAGATGATTGCATCATCACAAAAAGCTTTGTTTGACTTTTCCAAAAACCAAGCCACGTGATACATAGATTTCCTGGAAATGAAGTGCATGGGACCACATGATCAGGCGACTCAGGCGAGCCAATCATTAATGTATGCATGTATGTGTTAGATTTATTATAACACAGTCCTTGCACGCTACTGAACATTGCGTCATTTACGTGGGTAAAATAAATGTCATTTAAATAATGTAAAACGGAGACTTACTTCTGTATACTAGTTTTTGCGTATAATAATTATAAATGATTTGGACACCGGCATTGGGGGGATGTATAAACAGGAACGTACTTACATGCACTGCTGCGTATTATTAATTTATATAACCACGGGTACTGGTTTATAAATGTGCACGTACTTATGTAAACTGTTACATGTTAATTGACTCAGACCCTGAGAATGAACAGTTGAACTCCTTGAGAACGTTATTCCTATGAATGTGGGTGCGACATATACGTTCATGTAGGACACTTTTAATCTTTGCGATCTCGACTTTCATACATCACAGACTGGTATCCCTAGCACCTATCTTCCAAGAGTGCACTTTTAACCTTTTTCATTTTAATCGTTTCTAATAAGACTAATGCTCAGGGCATTTATTTATGTAAAAACATGTAGACTTGTTTAATCTCCATGGTTCGCTATATCTTTATCACATAATAACCTGAAAACTTTGCAATGTTGCAGGGATTAATTTTCAATAGAGGTGTAATTGTTAAAGAAAGGACCATGCGTATTTTGCCATTTGTCATTAGACTGCGAAAAGAACCCGATTTCATCTAATAGAAATAGATGGCGTTGTACGGATGCGTCGCTTCACTGAGTCAGACGCATTCACGCCTTTTAGCAGCACCGTGGGGCAGCCGCTATATTAACTGTCATGTGCTTGATTTATGAATTTACTAGTATTATAAAACCAAGACACATCTGATGCTAAGAACCACAATGTCAGCTTAGTCAGGCCCCTCTGTCACATACGGTCTCATGAATAATTACTCAAATTTCATTGGGTCATTGTAATTCGATTGTAATTACAATAATTGTAATGACCGACTTATACAATGACTCACCATATACGGACCACGCATGGCTCTGTCAAGATCTATGAATCGCTTTGATTTAAATTCATCTCCACTGCTCTCCGTATCGGCGATGTTCAGAGGTGCATGATTGATCGCGTTAATTTATATAACACTAATCTGTTACATGCTATGAATACGTCAAAAACGTTAACTGTATATATCATGAAAAATCGCGATATCTAACGACAATGTAGATTATACTGCTGACAAGTCATGGTCACGACAGTTGTTGAAAAAAGATGACAATGAAAGGTAAATCCATTTACTGATCAAATGATCTCTAAAGAGGAAGATTTTGACTATTTATTTAAAGTACACCCACATCCATAATGTGACATCTGACACAGAAGAGGATGTGTTCAACATGTATGTGGAGGGATACTTTCTTAATTGCTGACTCTTAATCACTTCCCGAGGAGATTATGTTTTCCTCTGTGTTTTTTATTATATATATATTTATAAGATTTTGCAAGTCTTTGAGAACTGGTCGTACATTTGCCGGGAATGTCCCGGATAAACGACAGATTGTTTAGCCATGGCGGAGGTTTGCTCTATACGGAGTGTCGTTCTGGTTTGCAATTGCATCTGTTGGGTAATGAGGCTACCCTTCTCATGATGCAATACTTATTTTAGCGTTTTCTTCCGACAAGGCAGTGTGTCACTCACCTTTCCTTGTACGAAGTAGGAAATGAAAGCCCCGTTAATGAATTTATAAGGGTTGGATAGACTCTGAGTAGACGGGGCACGGCGGGCCGGTTGGCACGACAGGTTCCAGGTCTGGGCATTGGCCCATTTGGCTGCCAGCCAGTAAGGTGGCTGACTGTATACATTACTACAGCGAATGGGTGCGGAAGGCGGGGGATTATTAATAAAAGATCACGCCACTGTTCCTCAATGTAATACGACCCAACAAAAAAGAACAGTAATTGTACTGCTGTTGTACAAAAAACAACGATTGTACGTCGTCAGTTCAGGGTCATCGGGTACAAACATTTCCATCTGTCCAAATACTGTCTTCCCGTAAGTTCTGTCTTTTGGAACCAACTTTAACGGATTAATTATACAAGTTGGGCTGATATAAAAAGTTCTTAACTTGACCTTACTTTTTACTGAAAGTCCTTCAAAGGAAATACATACGCTTTTTAAAAAATGATTACAAAAGGTTGTCTAATATTAAAAGAGAGAATTTCGCGACATATTATTTTTACCTACTATTCAATGCGGCGAGGCACAGGAGGTTATGAATTTCCATGCAAGCAAGATATATATATATATATATATATATATATATATATATATATATATATATATATATATATATATAGCTCTATACCTTTCTTTCTTTCTCTGACTGCATCGTTTTAGTCATCTAACTGTTAGTATTCTCTCGATCACGCTCAGTTGCCATGTGCGCATGCGCAACACCTAACCTATTACCTTGACTTCATCTGCGTCTCTTAAATTATTACCATTGTGTTTATCCTTAAATAAAGACTTCAGTAAAAGATATTTGGTGAAGGTAATCGTCTCCATTTTAGCTCTCATGACTGAAAGTCATCGGAGCTATAGCAATCACTTTTTTTCCGTCCGGCCGTCCGTCCGGTTTTCCGTTATCAAATCGTAAGCGTTGAACCCGGAGATACATGATAAATCTGCCTTGACCTGTATTCTCCGAGCTATATGGGGCTTGTAAGTACAACCCAGAATAATTTATAAAATTGATACACAGTCTCCTGTTTCACAATACTAAATGCATGGATTGCAATGAATTTTCCTTGAATATTGATCATGACTAGTTTCATTAGTGGGGCCATCAGTATTTATTTCTATTATTCAAGCATATCCACCTAATCTTTGGACTTTTTAAGTAACAGCAAGGTGTCCGTATCACACCTATGGATTCGTCTGGTTCCTGAAACCTCATGACTAGTTTTATCATGTAGTTCCTGATAAAGATTGCCAATTACAGCAAAGGTGTAAGTGTCTCAGGTCCGGTTTCATCTGGTCTCCTAAAACCTGGTTTTTATTATTTTGTTTTTGACATATAGTTTTCAATCCCATCATTGTCATTGTCGCCAGTCTTCTTCAAATCTGAGTTTTTGGATTTTTATGATCTCTGTGAAACATTTGAAGCGCAGCATATTTTTTCTTCTTGCTTTGGCCATGTTCTTAGAAGAGTTAGAAAAACTGGGGACTTTTACCTTGATCTACAAGGTTATACTTCATCATCTTCAGGATTTCTTGTGAATGTGAAAACTTCTAGTTTGTCCCAAAATTTGATGGAATAAATGTTTCAGTCATGTTCTCAGTGTAGTCCGAAAACTTGTGATCTTGACTTAGATCTTATTCTTCTCTTGAACAACCTATATAGAACAACCAAGAGTGGATTCAGTCTGCACATGTGTGACCCATGAATTACGGATGAACCCTGTCGACTTTGGTGTCATAAGGTCAAAGGTCAAGATCACAACTGAAGTTTATCTCAAAATGGATTAAAATTCCTGTTGTGAAATTTGGGCTAAAATGGCCTGCTGCATGGTCAGCTGAGCATCATGACCCATGGGTCACTAGTTAATGCTGACTTACCGGTATCTAATTTCTAACTAACCTAAGTATGTAAATATTACGTCGATTCCTTGACGCATATAACAGATTTCGTTTTAACTAGATTAGTCCTCACCAAGACTGGAATAAACTTACGTACTTTGTATGTGATTCAACGTCAGGTCTCATTACTAGGTTTTAACCATATATAGGGACGGGTGCAAACACACATTAAATAGTGCGGAAGTGGGGACAGGGCGAATGGGCGATGTTTATAGTGGCGACGAGATAATTGGTTAAAGATAAAGGTTACTGTTTAGAGGGTTAGCTCATAAACAATAAGGTTACACAGTATGAGGTTCGATGTTCTCTTTTATCTTCAATAGTTCCGCTGTTATAGTATTAGTGCGTACTGAATTTGCAGCATTCATCGCACAGGGCGGCTCTTGGGGTTTGTGTGTGAACGGTTATTGTCAATTCATTATGGGCAGGGCGTCAGGATACTGAGAATAGACTTATTATCTCCCGGAAGTGGCATCCCATCAACCACATGGTCTACCAAGACTATCGGCCTTGTAAAATAATAAATCCCTTGTGAAATAACGATGCGTTTATACATTTATTCGCATTATAGATTTATTATATAAAATAATTTCTAAAATCAAGTGATTCATAATTGTTGCTCATCGAACATGCAGGGAGTTAGCATTGAATGCGTTTAATATACCTATCTTTAATAGTCTTTTTATCGATGGCTCTTTCCCTGTCGAGGGAGAAAGCTTTAATTGTAAAGGGCCATTGGGCGTAATAAAAAGGCAGCACGCCCCAGTGCACAGTGATGCTCAGCTGCACGCAGTATACGTGTGTCTATGTTTGAACGTGACGCCAGTAATCAGCACTGGTTCTCATGAACGCATCTATATAACTACAGAATATTATCGTATTATCATCATTTCTAAGTAACTCAGGTTCATGTAAAATGTTTTGAAATCCATGCTGAAACCTGTGAGATATCATTGAAGAAGTTATAGTTACTTCTTGGCTTCATCTGATCAGAACGGGCTCCGAAATTCCAACTCCTAGAAATTCCATTTGTAGTTTGAATTAATTCATAATTTAACCTACGATTCAATGGCAGCGTTTAACAGTCTTATTTTGAAAAATCGCATTTTGCTCTGCCTTTCGCTCAATTACCATCTCCCGACATGCCTAGGGCCGTTTTGCCGCATAGGTAATTTTCATGTGACCAAACATATCATGATATTTATGACAAACAGTTTGATGGACAGACAATCATATTTTGGTCTGCAGAATGGGAATGTATTAGAAAAGGTATCCGACACTTTTTACGAAAATAATAAGAAACCGGCATCTCGGCTCTATATACGGTCTGAGAATTATAAATTCGACTGGAAATATACGGTCAATCACTGCGATATGTCTTACGGGAGTCCTGTATGCTCTCATGTTAAAGTATATAATAAGATTCCACATAATTAATGCATTATTTTGCTAATGTTGACAAATTAAAGTAACTATTAATCCAATCTTTATTTCCTAACATACTGCAACAACATATTGTTGTACTTCGATTCACAGCATGTACAAATACACTTTTTATTGCAAATACCCATCCTTAATGTGTAAATACAACATTCTCCATTGTCCGACGAGGAGCTACCAGCTCCAGGTGCTGCCAAATTAAAAAACAAACCCTTCTGATGGCCCCACACACTGTCCCTGTACCGCCCAGCAGCAGAAAGGATGAGCATATAGGGAAGAACCCATTAGAGGACTTGTCCTCAATCCTTCAGTTGTAACATCAGGCATCGTACTGTATCCGTGCCTGTAGCAAGCTGTGTTGGCACTGAAATAAACAGATTAGCAGCTTCCGTACGCTGTTCCATGGCCTGGCCTGTAGCACAGGGTTCACTAACCCGATTGTGAATATTACCCATCTGTCTTATACTTAACATATATATCAGGTCGCCATGAGATTAATTTTATGTATGATAAAGTATGTCGGTCGTATTGATGTTATTGTATTAATTATGAGTATCCTATTTAAGAATTCTACCTTTTATTCGTTTGTCTGTTTTGGATCCAATAATATCATCCTTTTTGTATATTTAAATTGTTGGAATTATTTTAAGTAGTGTTAAATAGCCTTCATTGAACTTAATGGTTTTGTAAAGCTTTTAAAATATTGATTCCAGCATTATACCCTATTATTATATTGATGTAAAATGGAGTTGAATGTCGCATATAGTAGGCAAATAGAATAAAGAAAAATGAATGGAATTAATTGATAATAAGCTCTTTAAATAAATAGTGGTATATATACAAGTTCTACACAATAATTCAATTAAAGTCACGTCAAAGAAATAAACTTTTGTCTAAATTATATTCCAGTTTGATGCATGGTCCATGATGCTGTTCTCCAAACGTTTAATGATGACACCAAAAAACAATGTGCAGCCGAACTGCTAGCTTCATCTCGTCTTTACACTAATCATATATAATAAATAAATTAGCCAATACACACATTTCAATCCAACGACGCTAAACTTGTCTGTATTGTCGAGTTTTGGTGTGTATCATGGAGTCATTTGTTCAGTGGATCGCGTCTAATCGACTCCGTGTTAGTTTTGAGATACCTGAAGCGAACGTTTCGTACAATTTCACCCTGAACCCACACGCAGTCCCAGACAAAAATCATATAAAAGATGTATAACATGCTGGAGGAGGATAGCTATATTGTTCTTTCTTGTATTTCCACACCTTCCTTTTGGACCACGACAGACCTAGGGTGGCAAAAAGGTAAATTCGGTATGTACACCTTTAACCGCTAATGATACAGAGGTGAGAATGCTACATTCATGCCCTATTTACTGTCGAATTCATTAACCTGATGTACCGCAGGAATCGGCAGTAGTTACTGATAGGCACGATGACTTCTCCGGGTAATAAAACGTTTTCGCAACACAGAAAAAAATATATAGACTTTACACTGCGTAACGACATTTCATGCGGATCAAACCGCTTAAGTTGTGGTCCTGAATAAAGAATCCGGAACGTTTGAGTGCATGCTTGTTTGTATTCTCTATATAGTATATTGGAGCATTGGTTTCACCTGGACTTTGTGAACGATGACTGCTAAGACCGTATGGTATCCTCAAAGACCGTTAAAGGTAAGACTCAGTGAAAGCGGAAATGTTTAAATTAACCTTTCGGAATACTTAAAAAAAATCAAATGCATGTTAGACTTTATAGCTCCGTTTCATATAATTCTTAGTATGATCTCTCTCTCTCTCTGTATATCTTTGGCGATATTGCCGGGGCAAAAGAATTATTCATTTTAGAAACCGAAGAAATATTTTTAAAAATATTTCGACAATTTTATTTTTTTATTTCCAAAGAATGCTAGTAGTTTAAAATTATGTTGAATTATTCGGGGGGGGGGGGGGGGCAATAAAGGTATGGATGTAATGTAATTATTACTCTTAAGGGAAAGTTAAACTGAACGTAAAATAAAAAAATGATTAAACCTTTTCTTTAGCTGACCACGCGTAAATAAGATTTTTTATAGGATTGTATTGCACAATGATGAATTTGGAAAATGTCTTCGTTGACATAGTGAATAATTGTATGTAAAGCCCAGATGAAAACATCCTGAATATTTCAAAGTATTATATCTTACTAATGCTTGGGTGAAGTTATTCCTCTTTATATATATATACATCAACATATTATCAGTTATCGTGTATCGAAGGTTACGCATGTTGACAAACGACTTGGGCGTTTTATAATTTACAAGCCCTTTTGTTCTAGATTCATGCTTGCCTAAATCACGCCATGTCTGGAGGTGACTGTCTGGTGACAACATCACCCGACTGATTGCTTTTACACATGAGTTTATAGATATTTTACATCGGGTAAGAAAATTAAACATGGAGTTCATGACAACTAGACAGCCCAGGTGGTACAACACTTATACTGGCGGTAATTGTTATCCTTTGACTACGTTCCTTGGCCGCATATTTGTACAGCCGCTCAGACCACACAATTTGGAGCAGGGTACCAGTCTACGAATCGTGAAACACAGAAGCGGATTCGGGGGGGGGGGGGGGGGGGGGGGTCCAGGGGGTCCGGACCCCACTTTTTCATCAGAAACAACGTTTATTTAAGGGCTTCAGACAAAATTTTGCCTCCTCGACCCCCCCCCCCCCTTTTCAGACCTGAGGACCTATTTTTTAGGGTTTCATTTGTCCTCCTGGGTTGGACCCACCTTTTTCCTAAATCCTGGATCCGCCCCTGATACAGATTGGTCGATGTGAGAAATGGGATAAAAAAAAGAGCGCGTGAGAACTAAACTGAAAACGTGGTTATGTTGTGTAATATTTTATCGATTGGAAATGTCCTAACGAAAGCGATTCAGTCTGGCATCTGATATTTTAACTAATATTTATGGAAACATCTGAGCAAGTTTCACTCACAAAACGGTATAACTGTAAGGTTGGCCAACAATATTCTTATCTGGAAATTAACGCACAGGAAGAAATGTTATTTAATTGGTGTTTGGATAGCCTCATACACAGAATTCAAAAGCCTTTGTACTTGAACTTTTGACATTTTAAATGAATTCCATATGTGGCCAATAATTAGTAAAATAAAGTAGTAAATGTGCAGGGCAATAAGAAAATAACGTGCATCCAGCTTCTGCCTAAAGCATGCGTGGCAGGTTCTCTGCCCTCTTTCTGCCCTTCTGTGGTCTACGTTCACTACAGAAACGTAACCAGTCTAGTTACAGGACCATCCTTCCGCTGAGTCCGTTTCCACCAAAAACAAACCCAAACTAGAAAGGGCCGAGTGTTTTGAGCGGAAGGGACCTCGCCAACCAATCAGCAGTTAGTAATTTAGATCGGTCGTCTGCTTACCTCGAGTGCAGAGCTGGAAACGGGAACACGAGAGGAAATGTTACAAAAAGGTATTATTTTACAATTAATAGGTTGTCTCTGATTCACAAGCACCGAGCGCCGCACATTGCCCGTTCTTTACCTTTGAATAATATAATATATATCGTGCATGTGGATTCCATTTAAACTGGCCGGCGACGTTACAATCTTGTTTTCAAGACCAATTCTTAATTTATGTTATTGATATTTTAAAATTTCCATTGAGCCGATCACTAATTAAGCCATCTAAGAAGTCCATTCGTATTTGCTACATTTGAACACGAAAACCCACGCGATCGGTCATCAATCCCCACAATCAGCAGTGGCATGCCAAGAACAAGACACCAGAGGACATGCGACAGGAATCATTTCCCCATTTTGTGAGAAGCAGTTATGACGTCACCGGAAAGACGACTGAGCCAATGTAATGGCGGGAAATTCAACATTTGTTTAGAACTTACTTAGCCCATAAGAATGGACATCTCAGTTGCGTTTTTATTGACTGACGCAATATGGAGTCCATAGATTGCATCTGCAGTTAACTGTGATTATAACACTCCATACACAACTGAGATTTAACATATATCCATTGATTAATGTTCATTACATCTTTGTATAGCAAGGAAGTGAAAATATTAACATAATGGTACACAGGCCAAAAGCATTATACAGGACTGCAAACAATGCAAGATGTCTGCCGGGCTGTTAATGCTTCAGTTCTCTCTGGACAAATAAATCAGTTAATGATGTTACAGGTGCTACATGCTTTCCAGAATGGTTATTTTTATAACAGGCCTTTCGACATACAACATTGGTGAAAATTGGTATGTTAAAACCATAGGAAATATTTTTATTCAATTTTCCTCCTTAAGAGTAACAGATCATATTGTGCTATAATCCCTGTTAGCCCTTTGGTGGGCTGGCGACGCAACAGAAACCTGAAATCTGTAGCCTCGCCGTTGGCAGCTAGAACTTCTTATGAACCTTTCAAGGTCACTGGTCACATACACAAAGAACTATACATTTAAAAATTGCTGATTGGTTGTAAGAGTGTAATAGGTATCCTAAGAAATGTAACTGAACGAGTCATGAGGCTGGCAACCTATGTCAGTTGCGACAAGGTCCAGAAGAACCAGGTTTAAAATATAAATGTTGGTTTCAGTATGAAGACTTTTCTTCTCACGTTAGGCCTTTTTGTTTCTGATAAATTTTAGTGCAATACAGTGAGCTAATTTTACCGTTTTAAAAATTATCACAAAATATCAATTGATGGGATGCCCTTGAATTGTTGGAAAAAGACTGTTGATTATGCTGCCTTTTTGGACACTTAGTGTCAAGTTATGCAATTTATTTCCAACAAGCAGAGCACATGCCCATCAATGGAATCAAGAATATTGTGGAGGCAGACAATATGAAGCCTAGCTATTATTTCATGAGAGTAAATAAACCAGTTAATTTGGATGGTACTCAATTAGTGTGACATGATACCGTGACAACTACAAGTGATTTGGCACTAGTCAACAGGCAAAGTGCCTTTGAGGGTTCAGTTCCTGATTGGTTTATAACTGCACTGTGCTTTGTTAGTATCATATAATGAGTAAAATGAGCAAATGACACTCATTGACATGGAATGATATAATGGTACCAACCTATAATTACTGGTTTAAGAAATGCAACTTATCATTTTCTGTGAGGTGTTACTTCTGTGTTAGAAATTCTGAAGATTTCTTAGATAAGTTAATTGCGAAATCACTGATATATCTTGGTGGGAAATAATTTGTTGAATCACTCAGATCACTAGATTACAAATGTACAAGGTTTTCAGCAGTGGGAAACATCTATATGACAGACACAGGTATACATCAATTAAGAATATTTCAGGTGTACAGAGATTCGTTTTATGTATATATTTAGCTTATAGACTGGGTATTTCAGCTTTGACTGTGACATGCTGTTGAAGGGATGGGATAATTATTTACAAACAGATTCACAGAACCTGACAGAAGCGTGTCGTTATAAAGTGTGGGCACATATTTACATGATAATTAAAGGCTAAATTATTGACCTACCTTTTTCTGTTGAATTATAAGATTACTGGCTTGCTCAGTGTACATTATATTGAACTGTAGGTAATTCTTGTTAAGAAAATTTCTCATTTATATATATATATATACATTAGTTAATAGTAAGTGCTTGAGGCAGTTGTTAGCATTTGTGCAAGGGTTTTATCCAGCCAAATGAAAAAGCTTCCAATCTTTGTAAATTTGATATGTATAAATTGTGCTGTGGAATTAATTTAACACTGAAATATGCAGATAACAAAAAATTTCTGTCATCAGATGCATGTCCAATACAAATTTTATAAAACTGTTTGAATATTATATATCCATATTATTATTTTATTAGTCCATTGCTAGTTTCTGTCAATTTCAAGAACTGCAGAAGAACAAGCAGGGTATGTTAGTCCTTCAGGGTAAATGACTGACTGGTGTATTTCGACCCTATATTCATTCATGTTCATGTAATATGACACTGTGTGCTGGCTTTACAATTACACCACCATTTATTGTATCCGCCAAAACAGAGTTTTGCGGATACTATGTTTTCAGCTGGTCGCCGCCGCCGCCGCCGCCGCCGCCGCCGCCGCCGCCGCCGCCGCGGCGGCGTAGGTGTCCGGAGAACTCCTCCGTAACCGCTGGGCGGAATTTTCCGAAACCCGGGATTATGTTCGGGTCACATGTGAACTGCTGCGCCCCGATTTTGTTTTGACCTCTGACCTTTCCTCTGCGCTCTGCGTCCGTTTGTGCGTCTGTTTCCACACATAAACCCACATATCTCGGGAACCGTTTGACCGATCAGGAAAATTTTTTTGCACAAATGTAGCCCTCGGAGAGCTTTATAACATACACCAAAAATGGTGGCGCCACCTGCAACCATGTTTGCACAGTGTCCATCTGTTCGTCTGCCTTGGGTTAAAATCACTCATATCTCTGCAGTGACTTGACTAATTCACCTGAAATTCGGCATGCGCAAACATCCTGGATAGCTTTTCTGATTTTATGACAGGTGGCGCCACCTACATTCACGTTGACGCTGCAGACATCCAAGCTCATATCTCGGGAACCGTTTGACCGATCAGGAAAATTCTTTTGCACAAATGTAGCCCTTGGAGAGCTTTATAACATACACCAAAAATGGTGGCGCCACCTGCAACCATGTTTGCACAGTGTCCATCTGTTCGTCTGCCTTGGGTTAAAATCACTCATATCTCTGCAGTGACTTGACTAATTCACCTGAAATTTGGCATGCGTATACATCCTGGATAGCTTATCTGATTTTATGACAGGTGGCGCCACCTACATTCACGTTTACGCTGCAGACATCCAAGCTCATATCTTGGGAACCGTTTGACCGATCAGGAAAATTCTTTTGCACAAATGTAGCCCTTGGAGAGCTTTATAACATACACCAAAAATGGTGCCACTACCTGCAACCATGTTTGTACAGTGTCCATCTGTTTGTCTGCCTTGGGTTAAAATCACTCATATCTCTGCAGTGACTTGACTAATTCACCTGAAATTTGGCATGCGTATACATCCTGGATAGCTTTTCTGATTTTATGACAGGTGGCGCCACCTACATTCATGTTTACGCTGCAGACATCCAAGCTCATATCTCAGGAACCGTTTGATTGATCAGGAAAATTTTTTTGCACAAATGTAGCCCTTGGAGAGCTTTATAACATACACCAAAAATGGTGGCGCCACCTGCAACCATGTTTGCACAGTGTCCATCTGTTCGTCTGCCTTGGGTTAAAATCACTCATATCTCTGCAGTGACTTGACTAATTCACCTGAAATTTGGCATGCGTATACATCCTGGATAGCTTATCTGATTTTATGACAGGTGGCGCCACCTACAATCAAGTTTACGCTGCAGACATCCAAGCTCATATCTAGGGAACAGTTTGACCAATTGGGCCAAAATTTTGCATGTGTATAGTTCTCACAAAGCTCTTTATCATACGCTAAACTGGTGGCGCCACCTGCAACCCTTTTTTGCACAGCGTCCATCTGTTTGTCTGCCAAGGGCAAAAATCACTCATATACAATATAGTGGTTTGACTTATCTGCCTTAAATTTTGCATATGTATACAACTTGGACGGCTTTCTGGGATTTTTGGTAGGTAGCGCAACCTACATACACAATTTGGCTGCAGACATCCATGCTGATATGCAACACTTCACCCGTTCCACTCTGATTTAGGCGGATACAAGTAGTCGCTTGTCGACTACCCGTATTCTAGTTATACATTGATGCTAATATGATCCAGGTTTCCCCTCTGCCGTCAGACGAGGTGACCTTGCTTACCTCTCAGTCTATACAGGTCACGGTCAGTCATGTCGTTTTAGCCCATTAAGCTTGGAAAAGGAAAGTGAGCTTGTCATACTTGCAGTTTAGTGACTTTATGAGGATCCTAAGTGTTATGACTGGTTTCTTCAGTTCCTTAAGACAGAGGACGCCACTTGTATTATTTCTATAGTTTATTAATTTTTTCCTTTATTTTGAGACTTCCAACTTATATTGATACTATCAGGTTTGCAACTGTGGTTTCATCTAGTGTCCTGGAACTTTGTGTGTTATAAGGGCCCCCTTGAATAAGCAAATGCCCTGTAGTGATCACACTGTCCATCTTCTGTCCTTCTCATTTCTGTGTCTGTAAAAACCTTCCATCTTCCACCTGTGGCTTGCCTGCCAATAGGGGAAGATTCTGTTAGGTTTTGAGGTTCCAAACTCTAAGTTCAAGGTCACGGGGACCATCCATTTATAAATTAGTAAACAATGATAACTCCAGTCTTGGTAGAAAGATTGGCTTCAAACTTGTTCTTTAAATGTATGCTTTCATATAACACTTAGGCCCATTACTATTTTTTTCTTTATTGCATCATAAAATGGTTTCAGGCCACAAATTTAATATTTCATACAGTGCAGATGCAATGCATATCAAATGGGCTTGTTTTAACTCACTTATCATGCCCATTTGAAAATGAAAAATTTTAAAATTTTTTACACAACTCTATTTCTTTTAATAAATTAAAAGTGTATTATAATGCTTTAGCTCATTTCCATTATTCTATAATTTACAGGATATTGTAAGATCCATGCATTTTAAAGTCACATAGTTGAAATACTGAAACTTTTACAAATACATAAGTGATAATCAGAGATTATGGCATCTCTCAAGCAGTCTATAAAGGTGCATAGTCAGCAGGCACTAGGATGAACAGGTTCTTTATTTCATGTTTAAGTCAATGGAAAATGGTGAAAAAACAGTAGATTCCACAAGGAACCAATAAAATACAGGCAGAGACGCCCACACGGCAATTGTGACTCATATATTGTGTATGGGTGTGTGTGTGTGTGTGAGAGAGATAGAGAGAGAGAGAGAAAGACAGAGAGACAGTTATCAAGGCCATCATGCCCCTTCAGGTTACCCTTAACAACATCTTGTTTTCATTAAAAAAATGGCACCCTATTTTGTGCACCAGGGAACCTACATGGAGCAGACAAAAATTACACAAGCATGACAACCTTGCACTACATATCTGTGGTGTGTACATCACATATACTTAAAACATCTTGTTGTTTTCTTGATTTATAAAGCAGAGAGACTCCCACTCTTGTGGTTTATATTTGGACTGTGGTGTTTTCAGGTAGGGCACTTTGCCAGCAGGATTAGACACAGTAAATTTATTTTTAGACTGTCTGCATGAGGGCAGACATAGTTCAAGATCACCTAATGGAATATTACATCAGTCACTCTAAAAAATGTGAGCATCATAATTCATAAATATTGTAACCAAGGCCTTCCAACAGTCAGTGTTTTCGTGCATCTGTTGCTTAGAAACCGTGTAAAATTTTGGTTGCATAGGTTGGCTACTTTAGATTATATTTTCTGGATTATTTTTTTATGAAAACAATACATTCACCTTACTCTGTTCCAAGATATCTGTCCACCTAATTTTTGTTGGTATTTCATTCAAGTTTATTTTATTAGCTACCACAAATCTCCCTTTATCAACGGAGGTAATTTGGCGATTTTTGATAATTAAAAAAATGAAATATAATTTCTTTGTGATGCTTGGGCGTTGTTTACATGTACAGAAAGAGCTGCAAAAATTTTTGCCAGTGGAGCCAAAAAAAAGGTAAATTTTAGTGTATTTTATCGCAAAAAAACCTGCAAAAAACAGGTGGACAGATGTTGTTGAATGGTTATGGTACAGCATGGCTACTAGCACTGCTGACTAGTAACTACTGTACTGCTACATGTTTGGATAGGATATTCATCAGATGAATACAACATAGCTAGTACCAGACTTAAGCTAAGATTCCTTATATTTGGTGTACAGAATGAGAATGCGTGATGCAGAATTTGGCATGGGGAACGCATGTTGAGAAATTTCATATGTACGGGCACAGCGTCATGCATGTTTTCTATATGTTCCCCCTGGATACCATGTGGAAATGGCAAAAATCACTACATGTAGCCATTCATTTTAAGGGATAAGCATTCAGCACGCAAGATCGGCACATAAGGAATCTCACCTTATTTATTTTGTCAATAGCAATTTTGTCCACATCATGCATTCCACATTCCGTATATAAGGAATCTTAGCTTTAGACTATAACACTGTGTTGAAACATCATAAACCAGCCAAACCCAGTCCACAGTATTCATTTCAGTGATGGTACTAGCAGGTGCCCTATTTTTGTTTTGTGACTTTGTCTTTCTATGAACAAAAAGGAATACTGAGTTTGAAATGGAACTCTGTGATTGTTTTAATGTATTGTATTGTGAGCAAAGTATTTTGATACATGTATATCTCATCATAGGGTGTTGTATCATAGAAGCTCTAGTTTTTGTATCAATTGGGTCATCCTTTTTAATTGAAATCTAGCAAGATGACCATCCTGCTGTTATGACCACCCTGCTAAGTTGACCACAATTTTTAACCTGGAAAAGTGTAAAATTGTAATTCATCATTAAAATCCCTCCTGCTAACATGACCGCCAGGTAGCATGACTGCTTCAGTCTGATTAACGAGATTTCACTGTATATCAGTGTACCATCTCTTATATAGTACCATCTCTTATATATAATAAGTGGCCTTGTTAAAGTACATGGTAAACCTTCAGTAGATATACCAGTAATAGGAAATTCAATGCATGAATGCAATTTAGTAATTGAATTATTCCGATGATTATGTCGAGCAGTGTCAGACATGTAAACACTCATCACCTTGCAGGTATTCATTCTCCAAGCCTAGGATGTTTGTTTATGTAAATGCTGACAGGGAGACTGGACATCACATGTGTGCTTTCCCAAGATCTGATAAAAAAAAATTTGCCAGTATTGAAGTAGATTTCAATGGGAAAATCTGTTAAATTATCACATGTTTATTAATAATATGAGTGTGCAAGGGTGAAGGCTGGGAAATTACTTTTATCAGACAGTAACCGTTGAGTCCTGTTTAATCATAACACAGTAAGCTGAAGCTCTGCTACTATAGGCTTATTAACATCAGGCCATATATGAATGAGCAGTTTATTGGTGGTGTTAAGCTGTATAACACATTAACAGGAAGTATATCCTTTCACGTGCAAGCATGCTATTGAGTTAACAGGGCACGCGTTTTGTGTTGGCCAACTGGGGTACAGTTACTATGGTGGAGGGTACAACATCACCAGAGGAAAGATCTTATGAGGTTAAGGTAAAGCCTGATCTTTGAGAAACACTCTTGTTAATTATACATTACTTAAGTTAGTCTTTGAATGATTATGTAAATAGTATATTTACTTGAATAATTTCCTGTGTTTTTATTAACCCAGAGGGTGTATTTGAATTAATTTTAAATTGTAAGTTTTGTTACAATACAAGCCAAGAAGTGTCAATCATGATTTGAATTGATCAAATGTGATAATCAGTTAATTGGCAATTCAGGTCATTTTAGGGTTTAAGTTTTTAGTGAGATACCTGATTGAATTTTTAAAATGAGAAATAGATTACTGTGAGACACAACAATTTCTGTGGACTGTAGGTGACATAACAGTGCACATCATTGTCATATATTGACCTTATTAATTGCTGAAAATCCCTGAGTTTACGCAGTGTGCATGAACTGCAATATATTTTCACTGACTCACTCTCTAGCAGTTCATTTGCTAACCACACAACAAACAAGCCAGCTATATGCAGAATTTAAAGGTAATCAAAACAATTTTACTATGATTGAGATTTACAACAGGGATGCTTAAAGATACAGGATACAGACATATGTAACTATCATAAAGATAGCTTTTTATCAGTCGTCCCCTAAGATTATCATACACCCCCTTAAGATATAAGGGGATGATTAGGGTATTGATAAAGAGTAGTACATTTCATATGCTACAGATTATTCCATAACAACATCTTTGTAAAAGCTATAAATGGAAAAATTATGCAAGTGCTGCTATTCATCCTGTTAATGTATCCATAGCCATAACTCTATCTGTGTTTATAGGTAAATACACTTTGGATGAAACAGATACTATATTTTTGACTAAACATGCATTACCCGACTCAGATTTGAGTGTGTTCCCATGGTTACATTGAAATATAAATGGACATAATTTTACAGGTACAAGATAATTTGAAAATTTTACTTGGTGATGGTTTAACTTTTTTCTAACCAAAGCAATAGATAAAAAACAGAGAGGCAGTACCCCAGAGTAAAAATCCCCTTTGAAATAAGCTATATATTATGTAATATGGCAAACTCATTGCATTTACAGTTATATTGAGATATTTATGTATACAGTCACAAGTACTCAAGTCCACATTTAGACTCGGTTACTCTGTTTCTCAGACTTGAGTACCTGAGAACTCCTTTCAGCCCTAAAAATACACACATATGTTTAAATATACACGTGGCAGTAAAATTTTATAGCCAATGTATACCTTTTCCTTCTGCAGGTTGATAACCCTGCGTATGATCCAGATGGGGGCGGGGATTACATATACAAGAGGCTGGACACGCCCGACACCCAGCCAGTGGAGGAGAATCACGATTACAGCGATACCGCCCAGGTGTTCAAAGAAAATGGCTACCAGGTGAGTGCTGTGCCTGAACTACTATTATCAGTTTGGCATTTAACCAGTGTCCACACATGTATGTTGAATTCTTTAAATGATTATCGGGTCACATGTGAACTGGTGCCAAAATATTTTGCATTGACCTCTGACCTTTCCTCTCTCCAGTGTGTCCATCTGTGCATCTGTTTTGACACATTAACCCACATATCTTCGGACTCGTTTGACCAATCAGGCTAAAAATTTGCACAAATGTAGCCCTTGGACAGCTTTATAATATACACAAAAAATGGTGGCGCCACCTAGTGTTGGGACGATATGGGTTTTTGATATCATGATAATTATTCAAATTTTATCGCGATATACTGTGATATTGCGATATTTTCAATTATATATAATGGCATTAATAAGCCACCAATAATGGTATTTATAACAACCACCTTTAAAGTCTTGACTTTATACAAGGGGTTAAGTATTAATATAATTTATACCTATTGTGCCAGTACCACAGAATGACTCATTAAGTGATGTAAGTTGCATGAAGGTCCTGCAGGTGCGCAAGCTTGAGGCGTGGGAAGTCCTGCCCCCATCGTCGAATCACGCTTGTCAGAACTTTCCATCAGTTTCCTATAGCTACATTAAAGCCGGAGAATCCCTGCGAATTTTCGGAGAGTGTGTCATACGAATCTTGGCTAAATATATCATCTCAATTTTATGTGGCAAAATATGCAACCCGTATGGAATGTTCGATTCAGTGGTGACACTTTTATGTTGACATTTTCGTTCCATGCAATAAAAGCATAAATGTGTGTATTTATTGCTCTTTCATTATAATGTTATTTTCTCCTGGAATTCTCAAGCTTTTGTCCTTTCTGATTCTTCCTGCAACTTCGGGACTTTTCCGACTAATCCCGAAGTCTGTAAGCACACGCTTCCACCCACACGCGTGTATTCCAATACACGTGGTTTATGAAAATAAATGTGATTCTTTGAAATAAATTTATTTTGAACTTCAAGGGCTTGCTTGTGAACCAAAATCGTGAACAAAAATTGTTATTGTGATATCGCGATAATAGGAAAGTTGACGGTATGATAACCGTAGCGGTCAGATATCGTGATAATACCGTATACCGGTAACCGTCCCAACCCTAGCGCCACCTGCAACTATTTTTGTACAGCATCCATCTGTTCATCTGCCTTGGAATAAAATCACTCATATGACTGCAGCGGTTGGACTTATCCACCTGAAATTTTGCATATGTATTCATCCTGGATAGCTTTCTTGATTTTATGACAGGTGACACCACCTACATTCACGTTCAGGCTGCAGACACCCAGACTTATATCTCAGAACTGGTTTGACATATCCTTCTGAAATTTAGCATGTGTAAAGATCTCATATAGCTCTTAATCCTACACAAAACTGGTGGTGCCACCTGCAACCATTTTTGCACAGCATCTGTCTGTTTGTCTGTTGTGGGATAAAATCACTCATATCTCGGCAGTGGTCTGACTTATCTGACTAAAATGTTGCATATGTATACAACTTGGATAGCTTTCTGGATTTTGTGGCAGCTGGCACCACCTACATACACATTTCAGCTGCAGACATCCATGCTTATATGCAACACATCTCACTCTATTTCCCCTTGCCACTCAATCCATGCCTCACTTACCCATCCCACTTTGATTTCAGCGGATACATGTAGTCACTTGTCGAATACACGTATTCTAGTTCACTCAGTAGTGCCTTCTTCAGACTTGGCATTAGATTTTTTTCTTTCCTTTTCTTTTCTCTCTGTCATCATCTGTGTCCCTAAGTTTATTTTGGTTCTCTTCCAGTCTTTTGTTCCTCTCCCTTTCTCTCTCTCCTTCTCTCTCTCCTACTCTGGGATATGTTTCACAATTTGTTCTCTCTTCTGTTCATTCTAGCCTGTCTTTTCCTTCTCTATCTTTTTATACCTGATGTAGATTTTCTCCTTTTATTTTTTCACTTGCTCAATGAGACCCAAAGTGAAAATTTCATGTGAAATTATTAAATTTGTATTACAGTGTATGAGGAGAGGAATTAATATATAGAGCTTTGCCCTATTTTTTAAATCCTCTTGTTATTTGGCAATAAAAAGTTTAAACCAATGTAACACATAAAAAACATATCATATTTACCGGTAGGTTTAATTGGGCAGTCATTTCAGCCATAGTAATAATACTTGTGTTAATAGCTATAGTTAACCAGGATAAGGACTGCAAATCACCCAGTATGTGCCAGACATTACAAATGATATTTATGCCCTAATTATTAGTCACCAGACCACTTAGAATTATCATGCTAAGTAATCAACCAGTAATTTACTGGGAGTGTTGCTTCTGGTGACAAGCTTTGACATCATTTATATTAAGTTGCTAAAGAACAGTACTCTAGGAATCTATGCATTAGTTCTTGCACAAATCATCTACCGCAAGAATGTACGAGCCCTTATATTATTCAGATAAATGGGCCATATATTTGAGTAATTACCATGTGTCATATTTATATAAATTTCATAATGTGACATTAACAAGTGTAAAAGGTTTCCTGAGATTTGCTGATAAAACACGCTCTTTAAATCTGTTACTTGCATTGAAGTAATAAGTATTACCATAAAAAAAAAAAAATATATATATATATATATATATTATAATATATATATATATATTATATATATACTATGTATAGGTAGCCTGATTTCATGATATGAATGACAGAACTGTTTCGTAAGCTTTAGTATACATAGTATGTATTGCTGCATGGTAGGGCACTTTAACTGTGACATATTGAACTTAAATGTATTACATTGATTATATATATATATATATATATATATATATATATATATATATATATATATATATATATATATACACGACAGTATAATATTGGAATGTATGGAGCTCTGACAATTTAGATTGCAGTAGATAATGTTCAGTTATTGTGTCCTCTAAGCCTTTATTTTCTTGTAGATGTATTTTAGATCTTCCTCTGTTTAGATACACATGGTATTAATTAGTTTCTATATTTGGAATATCTGTTTTGATTGGATACCCATTTTGGTCCATTTGGCTGCAGAGAGCATTTTAAAGAGGACTAAATGGTCTGATCTTATGGCAAAGTGAAGCTCCTTTGAGAATTGCCTCATTCTGGAAGGTCTTGATTGGCTTGTAGATTTTCTTAATCATTGTGATATATACATATAGTAGATGCTCTGTTTTGCCTTTTTAAGTTGTATACTTGAAACCTCCTGAAATTCCAAATTAAGTTCTGCAAATTTATTGGGCTATTGCTTTGGACGCAAATCTTATGTAGATTACTTAAGATATTAATAATATTATTAGATTTATGAAGTGGTAGTATGTCACATATGAATAATACGTTGCAGTGTTGCAAAGGCACCCAGTAGCTTTTAATACAAGTATGTGAGGCTCTAAGCAGAATCGTGGTTTGTTAATGAGTTATATATACTGGTAAGTTACATAAAGTAATGTGAATGGCTGACACCTTTTAAATAAGACTAGCTATGTGTAGGTTCTTGTACACAAGCTTTCGGGTGCTCGGCCCCCTTCCTTAGGTGTAAATGGAGCTGTTCCTTAGAAACTTTACTTCATACTGGTAAGTTGTTTTAAATATATAGTGCTTGTGTTGGAGCACATATTATAACATTTGTATTTCTGCATCCGTGCCCATAGCCATCAATGGTAGTTTGTTCATGTAATTTTACAATCCTTCACCAAATCAGACACAGATTACATAAACATGCAAGGTAAATATTATGATTTATGCCTAGGCTAAATTATGTTTGCTCAATTTAGCCCAATAGCCCTGATTAGTATTTTAATTATTTATATACAGTATTATAAAACAGGAGAGCTCAACTTTGGCTGCTGACCACGGTGCCACCTGCTGGCCTCTTCATAACTTGTAATTCATGTGATGACCGTGACGTCATGTTTACGTCATTCCTTTATGACAGCAAAGGTTTCACATACAGCGCTGAGTTGGCCATGCAGTTCTCACATAAAGAAAAACAACAACTCAGCATCATGATGTTAGTTGTTTTTCATCAATTTTGTGCAGCTATGAACACACATAGAAATCCTGGGAGAGAAGAAAACCCGAAAAAAACTATTGTCACAGTTGATGGGATGGACTATAATTAAATCTACTTGTAATGAAGCTTTGCTCTATGGTGAGCCTGAATAGCACTTTGTTCATATGACATTAACTCGTGTAAAGGCTTTGCTTTAGTGTAAAAATATAACAATTATTTATGTAGTAATGTTTAAATGTTCCTAGGGTTACACTATTTTAAAAGTATCTGCTGCTGTTCCAAAGTGCCATAAAAAAGATGAGTGTAGGATTACAGCTAAATTAAAAAGGATTAGTAAAATATTTTTTCACCAGTTATATGAAAAAAGATAAGTAAAAAAACTAAAATATTTCTGGACCAGCTAAATACAAAGTGTTTTTTTTTAAATTTCTCTCATAATATGAACCTTATCTTTGTCCTGATCAGTAGGAAGTTACTCCTACAGTTTGTAAGACCTTTTGTAAAGATAGGAATAGAATGGCCCTTGCTTGTCATTACTTTTCGATCAAACAAAGATAGAAAACAAGGCCTGTCAGTATGTCATTTATTACTATGACTTGCTAACCAGCTGGCAGTGCCCAGATAAAATGTCAATCATTCTAGGCATAAAAGTGAACAGAGTCCAAGATTGCCTGGGTGAGGATATTAATATGTACTGGTTAGTTATTATAATGCATTCAAGCTAGTATTAACTTGGAAAGCAAAAGTTTAAAGAGCCATATTCCTGTCATATTTTTACTAAGCTTGTGACAGCATCTTGTTGAATAAATAATTATGTTTAAATCAGATATGGTGAGGTCAGCATAAAATAAAAAAAAAAATTGATCTGAGATATGGTGAGGTCAGCATAAAATAAAAAAAATTGATCTGAGAAAGAGCTTGTTCTTAAATATTTGATGTTTAAAAAAGTTATTTTAAAATATAATGCAATAATTCAGAGAATAATGTGATTTAGGTTCTGTGTTTTTGGATTGATATCTCTCTGAAATTGTATTGTTCAGATGGAACTGTAAATATGAAAATATTTATCTTGAATTTACCGGTGTTATCTAGCTCCAGGGATGGAGACTATGAACATCTGATACAAGATCTAGCCTACTTTCTGGTCCAGTAAGTATGGCTGAGACAGAGATGTTTTGTCTGAGAAGCATGAAGGTTATGACACAGATATCTGTCATAATACACTGCTGTATCCTTTTGTGTTCTAGCCAAGAGGTCACCAGGGGCAAGAGACAAGCTTTGTTCTCTGAGATGTATAACTTATTTTCGTAGAAGCACCAACCAGGAATTTTGACAAGGACAATTTATGTTATGGCATGGTTTTGGGATCACTGTACGTTATTACATTCTCCATGCCACCTGGGAACCTCCTATTTACATGAGTATTGTGTGTAGTTTGATTCATGGTCTGGAGACCTATGTGACCTTAAGGTCACATAACCTTTCATCTGATTACCCATCATCTGATCTGCTGTCATTGTGATTTTTTACATGGAGAATTCCCAGGGGAGGAAAGTATTCTGTTGTCTAGCTCAGAACATTTGTACCTAAAACTTCATCTGTTTCTATATCTGTATCTTTATCTTTAACTTTAACTTTATCTGTATCCTTCTCTTTATTTGTATCTTTATCTAAATCTGCATCAGAAGGATGTATTTTATTGTTAATATCTTAAATGTTTGATCATAGACAAAAAATATCTTTTAGTTTTGTAAACGACTGATTTATGTTTATAACCAGAACAGACTTTTCATTACTTTGTCAAATTTGGTAAAATTAAAATAAAAAAAATCAGACTCATGTCAGGAAGCATTGCTATTGGGCTATGGGCCTGGCATGGGTCAGTGGCTATCCTGATAGTCCACTAATGCTGACAAGAGGAAGTATATTTAAGGAAATATGATTTTACTGTCAGAGCTTGTACAGTGCAGCTTTCAGCTGGTGTAAAATATTATAGCATGTCATGCATGGAATACCGGGGTTTTCTTCATGCATGTAGATCTGCAAGGTTAATATGTTTAAATAGTGTTTCACAAAGATTCCATTTTTCATGATCTGAGCAAATAGTAACTTAGGCAGAATATATCCATGGTAATTCACATCTTATTCACAATTGTTTTAATTTAGTGAAAACCTACCCTTTGTGAATATTATGACCTTGAAAAAATTTGCAGACAGTTTTCAGAGGAAAAACTGAAAAAAAAACACAGACTTTTTCTGAAGAACATCCTTCCAGGAAATAAGTTATAAAGGGTCATGTGAAGTGGTTTGTTTTTACACTCAGCCTCTTTGCTTCCACATTGAAAATAGTGATATGAATACTCATTGGTCATGAATTTGTGTGGGAGGTGTGGTGGGAGTGGCATGCTCTCTTTGGTGAACAGGTTTCTCATACTTGTTATCTGTCAGTGGTCTAAGTGGATCATTTTTATCAGAGGTTACTCACCTGTTACGTCAGAATTCACCCCTTCCATTATGGGATAACAGTGTTTAAAACAAGTATTAGCAACAGACGGTCATTGTCTGAACTGTACTGGTAAAATGAAACAGTCTGTTGTTTTGTATTAGTGTCTGTTGTCTGGCTGTACTGGTTCTTGTGTGTGTTTTCTGTCCTCAGCTATAGCAGTTACATTTTTCTTGAAATTGATTTACAAAAAAAATGCAAGGCATTAATTAAGAGTTTACATTACTACTTTTGAATCATTTAATAGCAGCATGTTTATTACCACTGTAATTACTGATAATATTTATCTAATCTGTATGCAACACAAAAGAAAAGCAACTTCAATAGTAGTGCCTCAAACATCAGTGTGTGGACTGACGTGAGACTGAAAAAGAGAGAGAGGTCTGTGTACATTGCATGATCCCTAAAAGTTTGAAATTTTAGCATTAAAATTAATTTTTGCCTTCAAGGTAAACCTGACCTTTTCTAATTCCAACCAATTCCTGATTCATGTTGAACTGATGGTTGATACCTACTTCCATGTGTCACCTTCATGCCCATGATGCCAGCAAATGGATAAATAACACTTAATAAATGTAGTTTAACCTAGGCTAGAAATTTAATTAAATTATCAATAATTTGGCCTTGATATGTACAGCATTTTGAAAGATTTTGCAATTTTTTTCAGACCTCACTTACATCTAGTGGTGGGAGTATGTTTCTGTTTAATAATAAATCATTGTGCAGAGCAAACAAATTGATGATTGAGAAATTTTTCAGCTGATAATCCATTATCTGTGTAACTGGAAATTCTTTTGAGTGTTTTAATGAAGCACCATTCATATTTTGCCTTCTAAACCTTGCCAAAAACTCTCAATTTATTCATTAGCTCATTTGGTACAATTTTGAGACTTTCTGGAGAATATCTTTACTTCTTGTGTATTTTGGTGATTTCTGACAGTGGGGCAGATCACCAGGTGTTCTGTTTTTTGGGGAGACTTTTTAAGATATAATGGCTAGTTGTCTTTGGGATCAAGCACTTGAAATTAAAAGAAGAATGGCCAGCTTTTGATAAAACTCACCACTTACATCTATAATTTTCATTTAAAACTTTCTATTGAGAATAAGTGAAGAATGTGCCAGATGCAGGCCCTGTCAGGTGATATCAGTACATGTATTAATGTGAAGTCAAGCACCAGTGGACCGTGTCCATTCAGATCCGATTATACTGTTCAACACATATTAACAAAATTTCCCATGTAACATTAACCGTAGCGTTAGGAAATGTAAGGGAACAACTTTTAAAGTGCACATTTATGATATTGCTTTACTTGTAAAATGGAAATTTGAGTGGCAGAAATGCATGTTAGTGTTGTCACCTGTGTGTATTAGACATAGATGCATGTCAGAACCTTGCTTGTAGCAGTTGAAGAATCTGCAATTAAAGCTCAGTCAAGCAAACATAGCTAATAGATAGAATTCTTCATTCTCTTGGCCTGTAATTTTAGGATTTAAAATCAACCTTTTGTGTACATTATGTGTCAGGCTAACTTTATGCTTCAGCTTCTGTCTGTTCTGATAGTTGTTTCTTTACTGAGTAATTATCATTGACCGTAATTATCAATAAGATACATTTGGTTCAAAGTTCAAACTATTCTTTCAGCAAAATAAAATTTTAAAAGAGTGAAGATGCTTGTTTGAAAGTTTGGGATTACTTGAATGAAAAAAATGATGAAATCCTGATTGCACCTCAGAGATTTATTTTAATTTCTTAACAGAGACACTTGTGATCAGAGAATAGGGAAAATATTTTCAAGTTCTATTTGTGAAAAGTTGGAGAATTTCAGCACAATAATATGATTATCAGGGACAATGAAGGGGAAAATCAGGGAATTTGATATAGCTATGGTGAACATAGCTGATTATCAGGTCGAAAGGGTTTGGCATCCCTTGTTTTAATAGCCAGCTTTCTGTTAGTACATTTCAATTTAGGTTTTTTTGTGTATGCAGATTTATTAATTGATTATTCTCAGTCAAACTTTAGATCTGTTTGAATGATTTATTAGTGGTATCCTGTGTTTATATATATAGATAAACATGTATCAATGCTTATGAAGCTTGCTCCTGATTTCAAAGATGATAATTTTCTGATGGAAAGAGGAAAGCGATTTTATCATGTTGATGAATTTGAAATACAGAAATGACTATGTTTAATAGGATTCGAGTGATTAGGAGATAAGGTCAGTTATAAAAAGAAATTACAGATGCCTTTTTCAGTTTTACATGATTATTTGTCATTGAAAACCAAGCAAAAGTCTGTGAAAATTCAGGAAATTCTTATGGGTGGCTACTTACAATCCTGCTTAATGACAGACTATGCCTTCTGGTTTATTCCTTAAAAAATTTGAAATTAAGGGAGGTCTGATAATAACAGACCATGGACCTTACCTTGTAAAAAACGGATGATCCCTGAGGCTTGTGTTAGTACTCTGTGGCATCTTTGTTATAATAGCAATTACCAGAGGCATCATAACAGCAGATGGATTAAGACAGGTGTAACAACGAGTGGCATCCCTCATTGTCTGTACCTGTGAGATTGGTAGAAAAGTGTCACAGTGTCATTTTTTGTCACACTGTGTTCATAAGTGGTAATACATAACCTATACACAAAGAAAGATGTTGTCATAGTCTTTCATACTTTATTATCAAATTCATGGTGATAAGATTTCATTGGCAACTTAAAAAGTGGCTCTGAAGGAGGATGATAGAGGGATGAAGTAGTGAATAATACACAAGAAACACAGAACATTTATAAAAAGATCATAGAAAGATAATGACAGGAGTGAACCATATCTTAGTAAAGTTCCAGGTGAGGACAAAGCATTTTATTGCTCCATTGAGAGTGACAGAGAGACAGACAAAAACACAGGGAGAGAAATAGACAAACTCTGTTGACATGGAACATATATACCAGTACACTTTTATATTGAAATAAAGAGAGCAAAAGGAAGAGAAAGAAATCTGAAAGCAAGGGGGAGAGAGAGAAAGAGAGAGAGAAATAAACACAGGTATTCAACAGAACATCAGACAGATACAGAGAAATAAAGAGAGAGAGAAAGAAAGAGAAAAAGATAGTGAAATACAGAAAGCAAGGGGGAGAGAGAGAGAAGGGGAGAGAGAGAGAGAGAGAGAGAGAGAGAGAGATAAACACAGGCATTCAACAGAACATTAGGCAGATACAGAGAGATATAAAAATAGAAAGAGAGAGTGAGAGAAACAAACACAGGTGTCATCGAAGATCAGTCTGTGACTTGGGGAGACTTTTGTACCAGAAAGATCTCTCCCATCAACTGGACAAATACAAATCCTGCTCCTGAATAAATCTCTTTTGATGTGCTGTGATTCACCAAAAACTGTTTACCTGGGGAGGCTGGCTTTTAGCAAGGAATTGTATGACTCAAGCAGGTAAAGGTGCTGTACACACATAGGTAAATTGCTTAAATTGTCTGTTAAAGTTACAAATTGGAATGCCTTTGATGTCATCCCCACCTTCCATATAAATGTCAGAAGTTAAAAAGGCTTCAATTTTTATGGAAATTAACAGTGAAAAATACCATACCTGAAATGTCTCTAACAGCAACCATTATATACAAATGCACACATTTACATAACATCAGCCACCTTTAGTTAAATATTTATCTCTTCTTCATTATTATTATTCAAAATATTTGTGGTTAAGTAATATATGAAACACATTTACCCACATGTCATGGAGAAGTGCCTGTATTCACACACTGTGCCCCAGGGAATGTGATTTTTTTGTGGACACTGTTACCAGGTATATATGTCACTTAGTGTGAGTCACTGTCACTGAAGATGGTTGATGAGAAGTGCCAAATAATTCACCATGCAACCCTGCCCAGTGTACAGATATTTGCCCAGTGAACATGACATTTCTTAGGTGAAATTACCCATGAAATTTATTAGAATGATTACGGTGAATATTTACATCAAGGTAGTGCCTAAAAGTTGTGCCCCATTTTTTACTGTATGTGCAAAATATCACAGCACCTAAATACAGTTTCACAGGTATGAACATGGAAAAAAATTGGCCACAATCACTAATGGGAGTAGCCATGACAACATGACACTCAGGCCTTCTGAAATAAACTGATAGGGCCTGGACAACATGACACTCAGGCCTTCTGAAATAAACTGATAGGGCCTGGACAACATGACACTCAGGCCTTCTGAAATAAACTGATAGGGCCTGGAGTCATGATGGCAGTCACAACAGAACGCCCATTCTAAGGGTCGGATCAAAATATTTCCAGTCTGGTATTATTTGGCATCACAGGCTTATAAAGTCGTATTATATGTGCTTAATATCGTAGAAAAAATGTTGTTACACAAAAATAATTACATTTATTACCTTCTTTCATCACTTTGGCACCGAATCACGTTAAGCGGTACTTCTCATTCAAAAGTGAAGGTGTCATGGCGCGGTCGTATATGTAAACTTGGAAGTCGGAAGCCGGACGCCGGAAACCAAGGAATCGTTTTATAAATAATGCAGTTTAAAGCATATATACAAAATGCTAACGCTTCAATACCGTTTTGTTTTTTCCACCGATAGAATAAGATCTTTATTATCATTCTGTGAAGAATAATAGTTATCCATTCTTTAATCTGAACGTTATGGACGATTTTGTGCTCGGAAGCAATCTCGGAAGTCAGTCAGAAGTGCTGGGATGTTATCCAATGTGTATAACTCGGAAGTCACAGAGACGCACTGGTTAACTTGTGGTCAGTTAAGAGCCACAGCCCAAATGCAGTTTCATTATAATTATAGTTGCATGCATATATTAAAATAGATTATGCATGATATTGCTTTTAATGCGTGAATAACACAAAACATGATACATAATCGGAAAACTATAAGTTCTTAATTTTTTATTTGTAAATTTAATATATATATATATATATATATATATATATATATATGTGATGGTATTTTCACGTAATATATTTCACCCTATCTAGGGCTATGTTTTGTGAAAATTATTTGTATTAACATGGGGATGGTATGGGAAGGGGTTAATTTTTAAAATATGTAATGTAAAGAGGACATTTTGAGGCACCTTAAACGAAAGATTATGAAGATTTTCTGTTCCGCAACTATACTCCTACATGTATTGGAACAATGTATTCAAACTGCAGGTTGTTGGGCTTTAATATTTATATTTCTATAACATTACGGTATAAATTGGAAAGTCCAAATATTCAAAAGTTCGTAACATGTTAATGTCAATGATGAAATGCGCGTCTATACATTTATAACTTGCAAAATGTCACTACTAGTATTTAAATGTAGTACTCGTAAAATAATTGATATGTTAAAGTCTTATGACAATCTTTGCATTTTACCGACTTTTGTGATCTGAGAGTGCACATGCAGACTCGGACAGCAGAGCACAGTGCGCGAGTCTGAGTATCAGCCGAGGAGCCGTGATATTTTTCACGGTCGATCCCACCCGAGCTTAGCTCTGTGGGGAGACCGTGTATGACTCACACGGTACTGCGATGGGGGGGGGGGGGGGGGAATGGGAATGGGGATTCCTCGGTGTTATGCTTGCGCCCTCTATGGATGCACCACTGAATAATAAATATGGTATAATAAACCCTAATACGGCATTAAAAAATACAGTTATAAATTACGATGTCATTCAAAATAAAAACAGTAATATATTTTCCAAACGTTGAACAAATATGAAAATTCAATATATCCCATTAGGTCATCGCTGGAAAAAATATACATGTATCATATACAAAACAAAATGTCCTTCAATATGTTAGAGTTCTACGATATTTAAACAAAAAGTTAAAATATATCTTAGAAAAGGGATACAACAGTCCAGGTAATATATAACATACTAATACATGTGTGATTATAAAATCTTATCGATTTGTATATTTAAGCAAATCATTTTTTTAAAACTAAAATCAATTCTTTTTCAAGTTTTAACTCTTTCTTTCAAACTTTTTCAATCTTGATATTTACATATTAAAATTCACTCCTGATGTTTCAACATCACATTTCAACTTCAAATAAATGGATATTTAATAATATTTTAAAGTATATTTGCAACTGATTTCACTCTCATACATTATAATATGTGCATGATAAGGGCATGTAAACAGAATGTGCTCCCTTCAACTTCGGATTACTGTATAAGATTACAAGGATCTCGATAAGAAATTACAATTTTGAATGTAAAATCTTTAATAAATAACCATATAGAATCTTTATCGACACGTAAGACATCTGGGGGTTCAAGTAAAAGTCTGTCTAGAGGTGACCTGGTGTCTTAAAGATGCTACGGGATATAGGCATTTTTATTGAACCTGTTGCTCATCTTTATGATTCATTCCTTGAAATTCCACATAAAAATGGTGACACCATGCAATAATGGAACCAAACCGGATTGATAAATCAAGTAAGATATTTACCGCTAAGATAAATATTTCAATTAAAAATATTAAATATTCCCATTCTACTTTTGCTGTATAGTAATTTTTTATCTTTATATAAAAATATATGCATCTGAATATTCCGTGTATACTCACTATTTTTATTTGATTCTTATATTTTTATGCTCAGAAACAAAATTAACCGGACTATAATCGGAATTCTCGATACAGAAGTACCGTGCGCTTTCGGACCTCCTTCTCTCCGGACTTAATAGTTGCTTGTATCAGGTTCTATAATAAAACAGAATTTATTATATCTTTAACATTTGCTCTGTAACAATTTATTTTTAAACATTTACTGAACTTTTTTTGGCTATGCAAAATGTTTTGTTTGATGTTTTATTGATTTTTTAGTTGACGTATTTTACAAATATATATATATATATATAAAGTATAAATGTTTGTGTCCTGTGGTTTTGCAAATTTTCAGAACATTAATTTGATGAAAATTGTACCTAACTGCATAAAAAATATCGATTATATATTGAATCGTTCTGCAAAAACAGAAACTATTGTTTTTTATATGATTGTAAAATGTTACAATCGGGATCATATCTATTTACACATGTATTGTGTATTTTTTTCTGTCAAGGTATTGTTAATGTTTGTGTTTACTTTTAATTTTGCAGGATACGTCTGATGAAATCAGTAGCAAACACATTTTTGTAAAGCATCATGTATATTATGCTATTTTTGCAAAATTTCAAAACATGAATTTAAACAGGTTCCATTTACAGCAGGAACATATAGGGGAAAATATCACATTGCAATGTGATTAATATATATATATATATATATATATATATATATATATATATATAAAAGTGTGCAACCTGACCATGAAATGTAAAATATATTTTGGCATAAAGAGTATTACATAATAGATAAGAGTTTAAGGGATTAATAATCATGATTAAATTTTTTGGTCAATGGAAGAGGAAAAGGTTTTTCAATTGATACATGATAAATAAAATGTTTTGTTCGAAACACCCTCGTTAAACATTTACTGGACGTTTTGTGGTTCTGTCAAATTATCTGTTTAAGTCTCCATGATATTATCAGGGTAATTTTTAAAATATTATCAAATCTTTTTTTTTTCATGTTTCCACAAACAAAAAAAACGGTAACAGCGAAAATATTGATGAGTAATTATATAATCTTGTTTTACAAAATGAAATAAAATATCAATATAATATATGATAAAAAACAGCATAATTAATGTTACAAAACAAACTGAGTTTATGAAAAATATGTGATATTGAAGAAACTGAAAATGCTTGACACGTTTGCTGACGACATGATGACCAGTGCATTAGCCATTACTGGCTTCCGAGTTTTACACATGTTATTTGGACAATAACCGGGCATTACCGAGCAAGAAATAGTCTATAACTTCGCATGGATAACTTTGATTTTTTACATAATGATAGAAAAGATCTTATTCTATCAATAAAAGTGAAATGGTACTTTCTATTGATGTAGTAACATTTTAATTATGCTTCGAACATTGCTTTATTTAAAAAAAATCCTTGCTTCCGACTTCGGACTTCCGAGTTTTACACATAGCCGTTTGAAAATCCCCTACCGGAAGTTATGATTCTCCCGCTGACAGACGTGGAGACGAGTTTTTCGAGTAAAACCAGCCTCGGTATTAAAAACTGCTGCACGAATACACGTAAGTAAACCGTGGATGTAATAATTATTATTTTCCCCAACAGAATAACGTTACTTTTTGTCCTAACTCAGGAAAATGGCAGTTCGAGAAGTAGATGAAAATGAAAAAGTAGTGTCAGAAATGGCGTGCACATCTGCACATACTAGAATTGATGCGAACCCAATAGCTTGTACTGTCACCCCATCGTCTCCAGTTCATCTAAAATCGACGTTTGGGGTGACAAGCTGTCGCTATAATGGGAGGTGAATACCTCTTTACACTTTTATAGTTTTAATACCGAAACATGTATTTCTTAATTCAATCCTAAAGCTACAGTCCCACTGAAGCAGGCAGTACTACGGATAGGCAAGGATTACAACAGATAACCCCGGATACGGTCCGGGGTGATACGGGATGTTTTTTTGGCAGAAATCGCCACTTCACACAGCAGCACTACGGTTGAGCCCCGGATCATCCCGGCAGCGCCAAGGACCATCCCAGCAGCACCCCAGATGCACTGGAAATAACCCTGGCACAGCCATGGATAGCCCTGGACCATCCCAGCAGGGCAAGGCTTACACCCCGGATCACCCCGGGCCTATCTGTTGCAGTGCCGTAGCTCTGCTGGGTCCTCTATGGGACTTACTCTTAAGCACTATATTTTGTTTCAAGTTTCATTTTATATAAATTGATCTAGGTATCTAATTAACTATGATCAACATACAAGCATTTCTTCTTTTATTACAATAAACACAAATAATGATGAAAATTAATATAATTGAAACATTGAATATTTAAGAGAATATTCTGGACTGACATTAACTAGAAAAGAATATATTGTTCTTTAATGTTCACTCCCTTTCTTCTGGCTTCAGTGCTCAACAAAAATTATTTAATGTCATAAAAAGTGAATTGGCTTCAGGATTTGTTCACCTTTTATTATACTTATCTGACAATTTTAAAAATTTGAAGGGGTTTATTTCTTTGTAATGAATTGATTTTAAAAATTATAATTCCCTTAAAAATTGTTTTAATGAATTTGTTTGAAGAAGTATAATCCCATGAAAAATCGTTTTAATAATAATTTTTGTATAATAATATTGGATATCATATCCATGTCAGTGGGTCAGCACTAAGTGTCTAATTTTCAGTGAAATTATATCAATACTCTGGCTGGTCTTAGATACCAGTATTTTAAGTAGCTCTCCATACAGAGCAACAGCTCCACAGATCCTAAGGTTTGAAGGCCATGAGCTCATATAAAATCTATACAGGTAGGTATAATATTTGACATATCCATGTCTGTTGAAATGTAATAAAAACCTATTCAAATGAGCTGATAAATAGTATTATGCATTTGTTATGATATGGAGCTACAAATAAAGTAGTTCTGAAACAATGATGTTGAGCAAATAGTCTGTGTTTCCTGTGACATGAAGGTTGTGCTCAGTGGTGCATAGTTCCCTAAGTGGTGAAAGTCCTATATAAATCATATGCAGGCCCATATCACAGCAGTATCTCATGTGTATTTTCAGGATGGGTAGAAAAACACAGTTTTCATAACTTTGCTAAACTATAAAATGAGAACTTAATTCACCTTTTAGTTACATTCACAGTAGTGATGTTCATATGACCGGTTCACTAATATTGATACATCCGTGAGTATATAATACATTAAAAGACTGCATGTGTATGTATGTGTGTAATTACATATGCATGAACATTTCTAACATCATTTTGCAGATGATTGAAAGCCATATGTCTGTTCTGCCATAATCATAGGTAATCGTAGGTAAAGATTAATGTCATGCATCAGTGTTGAATAAAACAAATCATTAAAAAATATTTTAGGTTTAAAGTTAGTATTTCAGACATTTTATTTTTAATATATATACATGTGTGTGTTTGCGCATGACAATGTTTTGTCAGCATTTTCCTAGTAGGAGTTAAACCGGTTTACTGAGAGACATCTCATAGGATTTTAAATGATTTAAATCAAAGGTACTAGCTGCATGTGAAGACATCTTAAACAAGTTTTTGTCTTAGTAAATTGTAGCATGTAAAATTTCAGGATATCAAGGCAAATCATAGGGTTTAGTCATGTGAAAAGATGTACGCATTTGATGGCATATGGTAAGGAATTGCCTTCATTTACCGGTATATATTTTATGCACTTTTTAAACGCTTATACAGAAATACCTTCAACATCAGCGTAACTACACCACCATGGGAATGGGCACATGGATCAGGTTATCCATGCTTCAGCTAGGGTCAAGGCCATTTCTAAAGCAATGACCAAATTCTTCGTTTTAATGCGGGTCATAAAGGACAGACGATCAGTTACACCCACACAATTTGATTTGGCCTTATGGTCATATGAATGCATTAAAATGTTTTGACCAAACTGCTTTTCCCAAATCAGTTTGAAAACGTTTGCCATATGAAAAGGGGTATTAATGTTTTTAAGAGTGGTGAAAGAAAAATATTGACAATATCAGACAGTTGTATGCATTTTAAATATTTTTATGTCAGTCACAAACTGTGCAAGGATCTTGTGTTGTGTCTGTGCGGTCCTTCCCAGAGATTCTGTGTGATGCTGACTGGGTGGTCCTTCCCAGAGATTCTGTGTGATGCTGACTGTGTGGTCCTTCCCAGAGATTCTGTGTGATGGAGACTGCAAATCATAAAAAATCATAGCAGATGGTAATGTAGCAATTCAGAAGAAAATATCACACTATGCCAGCCCAGCTTAAAATTGTTAAAAAGGCAACACTTTTCTCACTAGTCAGTAAACGTGAAGTTGCAGGAAGTATTATCCCACACAGTGAACCAGGTCATTTGAGTTCTGGTGGTTGAGAGCTTGTCTTTGGTTCAGGTCTGTCTATGCTTGACGTCTGTCTTTGGTTGATGTCTGCCTTTGCTTGACGTCTGTCTTTGCTTGACGTCTGCCTTTGGTTGATGTCTGCCTTTGCTTGACCTCTGTCTTTGCTTGAGGTATGTCTTTGGTTGACATCTGTCTTTGCTTGACATCTGTCTTTTGTTAATGTCTGTCTTTTGTTGATGCCTGTCTTTGCTTGACGTCTGTCTTTGCTTGACGTCTGTCTTTGGTTGATGTCTGCCTTTGCTTGACGTCTGTCTTTGCTTGACGTCTGTCTTTGGTTGATGTCTGCCTTTGCTTGACGTCTGTCTTTGCTTGACGTCTGTCTTTGGTTGATGTCTGCCTTTGCTTGACGTCTGTCTTTGCTTGACGTCTGTCTTTGGTTGATGTCTGCCTTTGCTTGACGTCTGTCTTTGCTTGAGGTATGTCTTTGGTTGACATCTGTCTTTGCTTGACATCTGTCTTTTGTTAATGTCTGTCTTTTGTTGATGTCTGTCTTTGCTTGACGTCTGTCTTTGCTTGACGTCTGTCTTTGGTTGATGTCTGCCTTTGCTTGACGTCTGTCTTTGCTTGACATCTGTCTTTTCTTGACGTTTGTCATTGCTTGACAACTGTCTCTGGCATCCTTTATTTTTGCTGAGTATAAGCAAAATCCTGTTGAATAAAGTACTGGTATGTGTGCCATCTCAGCCAAATGTAGCCACATAGTGCATAAGAACTCTACAGGAGGCCACCAAGTGCCATTTCAGTCTTGTCTGGAATATTATTAGATAGGAAAACAACATATAGAATTTCTTCAAGCAAAATAAAAAATGTCAGCCAACATTTCCCCTTCCTCAGCAGTTAATATCACAAGGCAAGGTCACTTTTGTTCTTGAAGGTTTAAATTAACAAGGTTCTCCGTGACTCTGTATAAAGCGTTCACTGGAATTCATAAAAAGTCTCTCGGTAAGGCTATGTCAGCAAGAAGCATATCAAGATTTAGCTTGGTAGGCTTTGGATTCAGGACATGGTTTATCGGTGAAATTATAACTGTGGTTGTTGTGGTTGTATGTTATGCCATGGCCCAGACTGTTCCTTATTAAATTGACTGCCGTAACAAGTCTGACTGGAGCAGGGGATGATTTGTGAGCTGAGAGGTTACAGTAACTGTGTGTACCAGCTTGTCTTTGTTATGTAAGCTTGAGCTATCTATCTTATATTAAGAGATTGTTGCAGATGTAATCTATAGCATCATTAGGTTTTTGCTTTTTTCCTGTTTCAAAATAATTCATCCCAGAAACAGGCCTTTAGATCTGGATCAAGATGCCAGATCAGAAACAGGCCTCTAGATCTGGATCAGGCTTCTAGGTAGGATCAGGCCTCTAGGGCATGATAAGGTTAGGTCAGGATCAAGTATTTAAGTAATGATCAGGCTTCTAGATCTGGATCAGGCTTCTAGGTAGGATCAGGCCTCTAGGGCATGATAAGGTTAGGTCAGGATCAAGTATTTAAGTCATGATCAGGCTTCTAGATCTGGATCAGGCTTCTAGGTAGGATCAGGCCTCTAGGGCATGATAAGGTTAGGTCAGGATCAAGTATTTAAGACATGATCAGGCTTCTAGATCTGGATCAGGCTTCTAGGTAGGATCAGGCCTCTAGGGCATGATAAGGTTAGGTCAGGATCAAGTATTTAAGACATGATCAGGCTTCTAGATCTGGATCAGGCTTCTAGGTAGGATCAGGCCTCTAGGGCATGATAAGGTTAGGTCAGGATCAAGTATTTAAGACATGATCAGGCTTCTAGATCTGGATCAGGCTTCTAGATCTGGAAATGGCCTCAAAACCTGGATCACACTGATCGACCTGGATCAGACCTCCAAATCTGTATGACTCTTCTAGATCAAGATCAGGCATTTAGGTCAGCAATGGATTAGAAATGTATTAAGAACAAACCAGGTAAGTTAATACACAGGTAAAACTGTAGATTTTATAGGGGTGGTTACTTAACAAGTGTATGCAAATTACTCTGGTCATGATTAGCTGGAATTCAAGTGATTCTTTTATCATTGTTCTGGCTCACACATGATTTTCATGCAGCTAGACAGGTTAAAATAATACATAAATTATTTGGCCTCTGATAGCATTACCATATCTTGTCTGTGATTCATCATAGAGTAAATTAAGTTGTTTTAGCAAGACACTAGATCATCATCTACTTTATGCCAGTACCAGGCATTACTGAACTGTGACAGTGTGCCTGTACAAATATATTATTTTCTTAATTTACCAAATAGATTTTACCAGAATTACAAATAATAGATGTTAATCATATAACTGCATGTGTGTTATGTGACAACCCTATAAATGTTTCTGTTATGAATGTTCTTAATTACAGCTGTCTTTCTTCAGCACTGGCTTGCAAGGTGTATGATTGTTAATTAATGATCTGAGGAAGGGTAGACCTACCTCATGCATTTGTGTAATCATCTGCATGACCAACATCCCAGAGGTTACTATGATACGCAGCATTATTGTGTGCATTGCCTTATACTGAACAGAATTTTTAATCCATTGATTTATAATTTATGATATTGGTAATGTGTAACACTGACCAAATAGGCAGGTCCCCTCCTCACGAGTGGCCCAGAGCCAGGTGAGCCACACAAATACAGCTGCCTTGGACAAAAACAAGGCTGACTTAGGTATTAAGCTGCGTTTCATCTGCTGGCTTAAACTAACCTGGAAGCCTATCCATTTGACGATGTTACAAAGTACACATTTTATTTAAACAAGTTATCCATATTACAAGTGACACAATGCATCCATTTTACATTTATGTAGTTTGAGATTTAAAATGAAGTATAGTTTATCCCAGTGGTTTCATCAGCCATCACTTTCATACTTAATCACACCATTTCTTTTCAGCTACAAGTAAAATAATAACAAAATTGGTTTTGGGCTTTTTTAATTGTATGAATTCATTTTTTTGTATTAATTTTTCCTCAAGCCAAACCGAGCTGCACAAAATTGGCTTACTTCAGCTTAATGAAATATCGGCTGCGCCTCCTGATAAACTCGGCTTGGCTTGGCTTGATCTTAACCTGGCTGGCAGTGGAGCAAAATGGAGCTTTTCCAGGCCCTACCTCACCATAGGATATCTTCCTGATTTAAAATCTTTGATAGCTCAGTAAGTGGGTAGTTTTATTGGGTATTTTGTCAATCAACCCCCCTCCCCACCCCAATTTTGCTATTGTCGGTACTTTTGGGTATTTCTCTAATTGAACCTTAATAAACCTGACCAAATAAACTTGTCACAGCACCTCCCCTTATTGTCCTTATCATGTGTTACAAAATGTAATAATAGTAGATATGGTTGGGAAAATAAAAGCAATGTGGTAGAGCTTAATTAGGTGATGCTAATTAATTGTTTATGTTCAAGCTGTACTATTAACTTTATATGTGAAGAACCATACGTTGATATCATTTTCTACATTTATAATCTTTGGGTCACATTTCATGTGGATGTAAAATTTCATTTAATTTCATAAGGTAGTTTTTGTATAAGGTGTCAATAACATGAGGAAACACAGATTTAATTAATTGCTGTAACCTCTTCATGGGGTTCGAGCATTTATGAGTGCTGTTTAATTTATATTATCTTTAAGTATTGTTTAATAGTCAGGTCATATCATATTGGATACCACCCATTTCAAACAGTTATGAAACTTATAATTTAACAATAAAATTGAAGTTTTATACAAGGAAAAAATATGTTTATAAACATGTATATTATCCAACTGATAGCACATGAAAGATTATTAATCAAGATAAAGATATACTAGGTGTGCCTACATATGCCTGGGAGGTTACGGTATGTTGATGCAGATTCCGGGTCAGATAAAACAAGGATAATTTGCACAACATTTGTTATGAGATTGTTAGGACAGTAGACAGATTGTTAGGACAGTAGACAGATTGGAAGGATTTGTGAATGTGGTGCTTGTCTGTAAGTGGGTTCAACACTGAAATTAGCAAAACCTGGGGGAACACTGGCAATTGTTATCTCAAGGAGAGAAACAGGTCTTTTATTGTCTGTACCCCAGAAATAGGGCATATTTTGAACCTTGGGGTGGTATTAAATCTTGTGTTTTAGGTTAGAGTATGCTCCCCAAAGAGACCTCTTACAATACCAGATGGGAGTCGAATTTGAATACAGGTCTTGTGCTGAACAGTCCCCTCAAACAGCCAAAACACTGGAAAACTACAAACATCAGTGTCTTGGATACCAGTAACAGGCAGTGACAAAACACCATGAAAATTGAAAAAGTCCACTACATCATCTTTTGACTATATCTCTGCCCTGAGCCTGTGCTCAGTTTATAGCATGATTTCTATTGTTTCAGGCATTCATTCTGTAGCCAAGCTCCTTAACTTTTCATGAATAATGCATGAAACAAACTGCCCAATCAGTCATCTCATTTTAAAAGTTTAGTTAATGGCTCAAATTTTACAACCCAAAACTTGTATTTCAGTTCATTAACTGATTATCATAACATCTGTCATGTTTGTGAAATCATTTATGATAACAAGTCCGTTTTAGCCTGAGGGTTGTTTCTCTGTCTTTTCCAAATTTGTTTATACATTTTGTGTAAATATCCAACTGCCCAGCTAGTAATTATACAGTTTTATTCCTTTTGTGTTCATTCATGCAGTTATTTCTTTAGTTCTTATGTGAGTCATATGTTTTATGATGCTAAATGATGTTAGTCATTGCTTTGATATTGCTAAAACTTGCTCTGCTCAGGTGTAGCTGTACCTTCATGAGCAGTTGTTACTGCATTATATGATTCAGTAAAGCAACATAAATAAAATTTTACTTTATGAAGGCAGCATATATCATATGACTATATCTTATGAATCACATGGAGTGACTGAGTCATGGCTGCATGATAGAGTTCAATTTCAAAAAAAGAAAAAAAAGATATATATATATTGATTATAGCAACTCAGTGAAATTTGTATCCCCATCAGTTCAGATTTGAGGTTTTTCCCATGGGGTTGGTTTCTAATTTATCATGAGACTTGGCCCAGATAATGTGCTAGAGGAGTAGTTTCTGTATTTTGTGGTCTTATTTGAGTGTATAACTGCTATGGTGTATGTGCAAACATCTCTGTTGGAATAATCCTTGCCAATGAAATAAAAAATCATGTATTTCAGATAGCGCCTCATGAAGTCAAATTCAAAAGAAAGAGATGTGGACGCGCAAAATGGGTTCTGTTAATTCTGGGACCAGTTGTACTGGCCGGTATAGCACTTGCAATCTACTTTGCAGGTAAGTTATAGCTAATCTGAAAATCATTGCAGTAGTTACATGTGAAAGTTATCAATCCAGAATCCATAGTAATGACAGCAACAGGGACTGTGTGATAACCATTAATATAAATCATCACCAGTAAAATCTGTGTATGTTGAACATTCTCAGGCTGAACATTTACTTTCATACAAATCATGTGCCAAAAAAGTAGTCTGTTGGTCTGTTAACACTCACTCATACCCATCTGTGTCTACTATAGGAGTTCGGCACCGCAATTAAGGGTAGGTTTAAACTTGATGATTAAATTTTTAGCTCAGCTGACTATAAGTCATTCAAGCTATAGTCGTGGTCCATTGTCCGTCGTCCATCCGTCCGTCTGTCCGTCCATCTGTACGTCTGTACGGATGTCCATCCGTAAGACTGGCACGTTTCGACACCATTGGACCTACGAATCTGAAATTCGCCATACAGTAAGATGTCCCCAAAATCTCCAGCCATGCCGAAAATGGGGTCAATAGGACTCTGTTCCTTTGAGATATTTAGGAAAAATCTATTTTCACACATCAGGACTGCCTAATTTCAAAACCACTCATCTGGTTTTTTTCATATTTACCATAAATATTCCTCTATATAGTTCCTATGTACATGTCAGTATTATTTAATTTAAAAAATTTATGGGCCCAAACATAATGGACTTTGTAAAAAAATCAGGAAAGATATTTGGTCACTTATGACCAAAAGTGTTTAAGGTAGGGACTTTTTTTCAGTAATACAACTTTAGTTAATCAAAGTTTAATTGTATACCAAAAATTAGATCAAAATTTGTTAATTTTTTTTAAATATTGGCAAAAATATAAAATTGGTACCTTAAATTTTGACCAAGTTTGACCATGGCACGTTTTTTTCCTGTAAGTACTGTGGATTTAATTTTCACAGCATGTTTTTGTTAGCATTTTGTCTGTTAACACCAAAAATTTGAAACCAGTTGATCAAAAACTGTAGATTTTATTTAAGTTTTCAAGCACCATGTCACATCAAGTTTACATCAAGCTAGTGTTATGCAGTTTGCTAGAGCTCAGCTCCCCAGCTTCAGCTCTAAGTTCCTTAAATTTAGCATACAGTTAGATGTCTCCAAAATCCCCTACCATGCCAAGAATTTGATCACTAGGACTTAATTCTTTCGAAATATTAATGAAAAACATTTTTCCATTAAAAACCCATTGTTCCACTGTAAGACTGCCTAATATCAAAACCACTGATCTGACTTTGATCATATATAATATACATATTTTTCTATACATTCGCTATGCACATGCCAGAAATGATGTCAGTATTGCGTAATTGTTTTAAGTTATGGGCCCAAACATAATGCACTTTTTAAAAAATCAAGAAATATATTTACTCCCTTAACATGAGGATTGCTGAAGCTAGAGATTTTTTGTCAGGGATGTAACATTATTTAATCAAGATTCAATTGAATACCAAAAATTTGTTCTGAATTTTTCAAATTTTATAAGTTATTAGTATAAATATAAAATTAGTACCTTAAATTTTGCCCAACTGTGACCATGGCACGTTTGTTTCCTGAGAGCACTGTTGATATAATTTTCTTATTATGCACACATAAGGATTTCATCTTTGTAGTTTAGAAAGCTGAAAGAAATTGGCCACATATTTTAGCTTTTATTAATGTTTTTATGAGACTATGTCAGACCCAGGCTTAATCCAGCCCCTCTTCAGTCACCTGTATGTTGACCTTGTTGACCTTTCATCAGATTATGCATGCTTGAGCGAAGCATACACTGGGGCAGCCAGGCAGTTAATGCCCAGCCACAGTTGATCCAGGTGTCCAACCCAACTTATCTAGTAGTTGTTTTGAAAAACAACATAACAATAAACAATAAATTAATAATTTTGTATTTTTTTTTATAACAAATTAAAGAAAAATTTATAGAAAAGGAATTTGTTTGTTGATGAGTAACAGAAAATTAACTTGCAGTTACTGATGATGTAAGAATCTTGTATGGATGGATAGAATGTCAGTGTCAATGTTATTCCAAATAACACCATGCAGTAACCTATGGTATTTTTCAGTGAAATTTTAAACATAAAAAAATAAATCATATTATTCATTACTAATCATTAGGGATCATATGAAGGAACTTAATGATAGACAAAGATGCAGTTGATAATATTAATCTAGATTCCTACTATGTCTAGTGTGTAGATTGATGTGAAAGTAGTCCAAAGTGAATATATTACATTTATTTTTTTTAACATAAATAAAAGCCATAAAACCAGGTACTCATGATCATTATTTAAATTTGTGCAATTTGTATATTCTGGATTCTCAACATCATTGTTTGGCTAAAACTGAATAAATACCAAACATGGTGCGAATGCTTTGCAAATGTATTTGCATACGAATATGAATATGTTCTGCATTAAAAAATTTTATCGCATAAGAATGGGAATTCAGGTAAAAATGAAAGTATTTGAATATCAGTGCAGATACTTTCAAAATGTATTCATGAATGCATTCATGAATATATTCTATAATATTATTTCAATAATCATTTCAGTTATATTTTATTTTAAAAAATCATGATTTTCTCATTATTTTTTTTTTTAATAAAAATTATATTGGCACAATATTTGTTATTAAATTTTAATAAATAGTTAAACCAGTGAGGGGCCGATCATGGAGTTTTTTTTAAAGTCAGTCGGTTTGCTGCCACTTTCAAGCGCTCAATTACCAAAGGCAACTAGCGATTACATCATACTCATCATTGTTTTTCCCAGAATGTCTTCGTGTTATAAGCAAAAATTCTTCCATTTTTTACAGCATTCCACGCTTCATTTAATGAATCTGTGTTCCCAAATAACCTCCGTATATAACTGAGTATGACACGGTATAGATGAGAGAACGGAGGGCTTATTGAACTTCTGTGAACTGGCAAGGAGCTGCAGAATAAGCGGAGAGTTTTCTAACGAGATTTTAATTGCAAAATATGGGCGGTATGGCGTTAAAATTATCCATAATTCTCCAGGTCTATGCCAATTTTGCAAAATTCTCATAGAAATAATCTCCTCAACTAATGTCAGGTGCTGCTGTTGCATGAATAATTATATTTTTAGCTTTCAATTAGTTTTTTTTTTTTTAATTTTTACCAAAATTTATATGGGCCTGTAATTTTTCTGGCAGGCCTGTAAAACCAGTATGCATGTCGGCAGTCATCATAATTGTTATAAAATGAAAGTCCTTGCTGGTGGTGAAGTTAAAATGATACGCGGGAGTATTCATGAGGGCCAGCAAGTAGATGTCCTGGACTTTGGTTTAATTCTTGATTACTATAATTAATTAAAATGAAACTTCGAATAGCATATCTTAGTGATTAAAGGAAAATATAAAAAAGGCAAAAACTTCTTTTTGTCAGGTAGAATTGCTAAGACCTTCGGACTGGGTTAAGAGTGTACAGTTTCACAGATAACTGCACATTTCTTAATATTTGTCTGAACCGATTAATAATCAATCATTGATTGGTTTGCCCAAACCGATGATCGATTATAAAAAAGGAACCGACTCCCACCACTAAGTAAAACTCTTTTATTATATGTGCTACTTATAAGTTATATGGCCAAGTCAAAAATCTGTGTGACAATGGCACTCCATTTGTTAATAAAATAAATGGAATCAATCCTTTTCCCTGTCTCCAAAGATACTATCAAAATCATACATAAGCTAAACACTAACAACTCATAATAAAGCTTATACTTATTACCACACAAAACAAGCATGTGCCTTTTTCCCAAAACATATTTTTTATCATATATAACAGCTGAGCGCCGTGACCCATGGGTCCCTTGTTTGGAGCTAGGAAGGTTCAGGTTAGGCGCCTGCAGGAGCCTCCAGCATTCAAGGAAAACTGATTAAAAAAACCTTCTTGACCTGTGATGAAAAACACACTATTCTTGGTGGCTTGAATATAACATATAATTCTTCTCATGTAGTCACCTTTATCCTTTATCCTATGGACCTATCATTAAATAATTGGGTTAGATCCTGAATTTAAGGAACTGAACTGTTTTCCTGATAACTTTGAGGGACTAATACCCTAAGAAAGTTCCATTATTTTAACAAAGTCTAAGGGTGGTTGGAGTGGTGGTAACCCTTCAAAAGTAAGGAGAAACCCTGCAAAAAAGGTTTTTTTTTCAAGTAATTAATCCCCTTCCCTTCCTGATCCATCCCGCCTGCAAAAAAAGGTTGAGTAGACTAATTAATCTGGTGGATTCATAATATAACTACTTTGAAACACTCCTATTCACTAATACTGAACTGTGTTGGGGAAAAAATCCTCCTTATACATCATCTTTTGGTGGTATATCTCAGAGAAACAAAGCCCAGGGCTTGTGAATATAAATAATTACCTTGTTATACATGAAAAAACATAGGTGTCAAGCTTGGTGGAGGTACCACAAGAGAACAAAGAAGAACCGTGGATCATACGTGTGTCAAGGAGACTGATCACTTTACACCTTTGTTAATGACAGTTGAGCCACTGAGGAGGTTAATTAATTTTATCTAGACCCAGGGGGAGGCCATCACAAAGAAAACTGCACTGACATAGCAATGATTCTTTTCTATCAGTAACAATGTTGTGTTTATTTATAGTATTAATGGATGTCAATCTTTCTTAACATTAATTAATTAGTGGGAGTTAATCCTTGTTGCATCAGGCCTCACATCCGCTCTTTTCTGTAGTTTGTGTTTTTTTGTGATGATTTGGTATATGGATGATATTGCTTAAATCTATATCATGCTGTTGCATATATTCAGTTGCTTTTTAGCCCTCAGCCCTTAGGCTGATGGGCTATTGTCATCACCCAAGCTGTCCATCCGTCCGTCCGTCCGGCGTCCGTTAACTTTTACCTTGTGAGCGGGATATCTTGAAAAGGATTCACTGTCAGAATTTTATTTCCTCGGTAAAGATGTATATCGACAAAATCTCGGTCAAGTTCGAAGATGGGTGACCTTGACCTATTTTTCTACATTTTAGAGCTGATTATAGAAAAACACTTAGATGCTTATTACTCAGGAACCATTTGGTGGATTTTCACAAAACTTACTATGATTATTGGGACTGATAGTCTGTACCTGCTATACAAGTTTGGTGGCGCCACCTACAATTTCTGATTTTTAATGAATTTTTATCGGATTTTTCAACTTTGGGCTTGTGAGCGGGATATCTCGAAAAGGATTCACCGTAAGAATTTTATTTTTTCGGTGAAGATGTATATTGACAAAATCTCAGTCAAGTTCGAAGATGGGTGACCTTGACCTATTTTTCTACGTTTGAGAGCTGATTATAGAAAAACATTTAGAAGCTTATTTCTCAGGAACCATTGGATGGATTTTCACAATACTTACTATGATCATAGGTACTGATGGTCTGTAACTGCTGCACAAGTTTGGGGGCGCCACCTGCAATTTCTGATTTTTTATTGAATTTTTCTTGGATTTTTCAACTTTGGCCTTGTGAGCGGGATATCTCTAAAAGGATTCACAATAGGAATTTTATTTCTTTGGTGAAGATGTATATCGACAAAAATCTCGTTCATGTTCGAAGATGGGTGACCTTGACCTTCTTTTCAAGGTCACAGAGCTTATAATAGAATAAAACTTAGAAGCTTATTTTTCAGGAAGCATTTGGTGGATTATTATGAATCATGGTACATACCTCTCCATTTTAAATTTATAACTGAGACATGTACAGATATACATCCATGTGAGAACAGATATTTAGTACTTGTTACTGTTACCACCTCTAAACACTGTTCTTTTGGCTGAGGGCTTTTGTCAGCTTCTGCTGATATTCTAGTTTACTCTTAAAATATCAGTTGTCACTGCTATGTAAACCAATGTGATCATGTGATCCTCTCTTGTTTTGCAGTCAAACATTCAAAACCAAGTCACTCTGTCAAAGCAGAAACAAATGGGAGTAAGTATTTGATCATTAATGCTTCAGGCTGTAATTACCTTACCTAACAACCACCCCAGGTTAGTGACCACCTCAAAATAACAACCACTCTTTTACGGTCCTGATTCTTTTTTGTGCCCTTTATCAGAATTCGCTGACCACCTAAAAAATGTGACCACTTAATCAAGGTCAGTGGTCATAATTTGGAGGTTTGACGGTACTAGGATGTTAGTTCTCAGAATCTTAAATGTCTTTAAGTATAATCGAATGAAACTTCCCACACAGGTTACGGACATGAGGAATTTTGGAATTTCCTCTTTGGGCTCTTGTGAAGGGATCAGTTGGGTTAATGGAAATGATCTGATGAACAACCTTGCCGTACAATAATTGATTGCACATTTTTGCAGGTAAATTAATCAGTGTAATGAGGAAATGTGTACTTTTATAAACATTATGCAAGCAAACTAGAGTAATGTCTACATTAACAGAAAAACACAATTCCTAAGTTACTATAAAGACATGCAGTCTTAGAATTATTACATTATTAGCCTGCTTGTAGGGCAGTGTATCAGTTGAGATGATGTGCCATACTTTATATGATCGGAAAATTCATACCTCCAAACAGTCCATTATTGCGAGTATCGATTGGTAGAGGTCAGCTGATTTTAACCAATGATCAGTTATAAAATTACAACTGATTCCCATCACTAATTGGCTCATGTTATTCAATCTTGCATGTATAAAATTTGGAACAGTCAATTATTGTGAGTATCGATTGGTAGAGGGCAGCTGATTTTAACTAATGATCAGTTATAAAATTACAACTGATTCCTATCACTAATTGACTCATGTTATTCAATCTTGCATGTATAAATTTGAAACAGTCAATTATTGCGAGTATCAATTGGTAGAGGTCAGCTGATTTTAACAAATGATCAGTTATAAAATTACAACTGATTCCCATCACTAATTGGCTCATGTTATTAAATCTTGCATGTATAAAATTTGGAACTGGCTGATATCCTTGATATGACACAAGTTCAGAAAATTTATTTTAGGAAACCTGACATAGGCATATTAGCAAAAGATAAGATGAAAAACAGAAATGAAAAAAAATCATATTACTAGTAATTGTATATCGTAAAATCTCCACTTAAAACCGTGCTTCCGATTAAAACTGTACCCAGACTTTGCCGAAATCCAAGGTCGGACACCCCGAGGGGCTCAAATACTAAGAACCCCCTTTTAAAACCTCACCAGCTTTCACTCCGGAATGATTTGACACAATCAAGCTATTCTCTAGAAATCAACACGCGTATGATCACTAAGAATATAAAATAAAGTATAATTAAAGACAATATATTAACAGTACTGAGCTGAGAATCAATCCCGTTGTATAACTTCATATACCTTCCCTTCTTGTAAGTCTTCCGTCGTACACCATGCAACTGGTCTAGCCCATCTTTTTATCATATAATCAAATAATAAAATTATTTTAGTATTTAATAATAATTATATTTTCCTATTATATTTATATATTACATCTATAAACATCTTATATTTAGCTGAATAATATGTCATAATAATGATAAGAATCATGCAACGAATCCAACATTAAAACGGAAATCAGAGGGCATTACTAGTTCATGATTCGCTCATTTTGAATGGCTTTGGTTATCTTCATTTACCTGATTTCATTTAATATATCCCCGAAGTAAGAAAATACACATTGTAAAGATCATTATTTTATTGCCGGGGTCTATGATCGGATGCTATATATTTGGACCGAGATATCTTGGATTGAATTTGGGATTCTCTTATTTCTCTAGCTAGTTGAAGCCATGGAATCAGCATTGGGTCAGATATATGGGGCCTTTTGAATTAGTCAGGCCAGACTTTTTTAATTCTTTGGTTTACGAACATGTTTGACAAAAGTGATAGGTAGGAGGTAGAAAAAAAAAATGGAACAAACCTGGATACTGGTGTTTGTGAATCCTGTATTGTACAGTTGGGTTATAAAATTTATTTTTAAATGGCACTATATAATCCTATATAAAATAATATATAAAAATTAAAATATTATCATCCTCTTGAGTTTTCCACATGAATCATGCGTGTGCCATGTTATTTCAAGCCATTCAAATGTCATTGAAGGTAAAATAATGACATAAATGTTTAAACAGTAAAACTTATATATGATTTCATACACACCTGAAATAAAACTTCAGTCACTGTCCCTGCCAAGTGAACTGCCTATTTTATAAAGTTTTACAAATTAAATTTAAAGACCAGTCAAATACTTATACAAATACAAAATAATATATTTATGTCAGATATGCAAGGAGAAAACTAAATATTCACTGCTAGCATGATAGACTGCAGTTTTTATTTTTCAGTCATGAATGACAATAACAATGAAAATATGCAACTTGCAGTTATTCGCCTATTGTTTATCAAATGTCAACAACATGGAACACGGAGTTGTTTGATTCATGACCATGACCTTTCCTTTTTTGTGTTGCGCATGTTTGAAAGTCTTTTGAAAATACAACAACTGCTAATAAAGTTTAAAAAGTATTAATAATCTTTAATTAATAATAAAGATCTGAATTTCTTACCACGGCCGTGACATTACGTACCGTACTCAGTTTATTATGCCGTCACTTGGCCACTGTCAGTCCGGTATTGCTTTTCGGCATCCATACACATCAAAGCTTCCATCTCATCCGTTTGGAACAATTAAATGAATCCTTTCAAAGTTTCTGCATTTTAAATGGCTTTCATTTTAGCTTGCTTTTGTTTTGACTTTAAAACATACCTGCAAAGTCTACGCTTCACATAAACCCGCGCCACTAAGACTACAGATAGTCGGAAATCCTGCAGGACCCCTGAGAATTCCTGGAGTTTTTAAAGAATACATGACGACCTCATGCAGTATATAATTTCTTCTGTTCACTAGTGTTCAGTAATTTTCTTTTAAGCGTTACAAGACTAAGTTTTTAAACTTTGACAAGTTATAATATTTTTAAGAGTAAACTTGTGAAACTTAGCCAATTTGCAGTAATAAATAGCGTCTGACTTTAAGTGCAATAATTAGTCTTAAGAAGTAAATTTGTTTGTATATCCAGCAAGTTATCAGTGGCAAGCTGGTAAAGCCGCTATGCAACCAAACTAATTTTCTTTTCTAATTCACGTCTATCTAAAACAAATATGTTTAACGAGGTAAATATGACATAAACGCTGATTTAAAAATGTACTGTATTGCAGAAAACGAACTTTGAAAACTCTCCAAGAATTCTCAATTTCCCTGCTGAATCTGTTGACTACTTGATGGCCAATCAATTGCATTTATGGCCCAAGGATACCCTATTGTGATTGGCTTAAACTCTCCATCTGTCATTAAGAAAGTGACCTTATCAGCCAATCATAAGAGTTCTAACGTTTGAGGTGATCTAATACACACGGTCACTGAACATTTCATTTGTCAACAACCATGTTGGATTCGGCAACGCAATATAAAAGGATAAAAAAGTCAAAATGCCAATTTTATTTTTTTACTGAAATGAGGATATCGGAGGTCGGCGGGTTTGTAAACCGAAAAATTAAAAAAGTCTGGCCTCAGAAGCGATTGGGCACGACCACCAGGCATCCAATTGGGCTGGCCAGGGAGGCAGTGGTATACATTTTTGTGCCAGTCATATCTCATAACTGAAAGTGAATTGTTATATGCCATCTTTTCCAGTTATCAGTTAATAGTATTAGAAATCCTTCCGTCAACATTGAAAAAATCTGGGTCAATTTCTTAGCATTGTAAATTGTCTTCAAAGTGGAAACTCAACTTCGTCAGGCTTTCATGTCAACCATGTTTGTGTACATTTCAAAGACCTTGATGCACTGTTCTTGATGGTCATTGGTCGAACTGATCATGCGGTATGGGATACCTGTGATTTGCATGAGTTTTTATGAATGGTCAGAAATGTGACCCCTCCTGAGCCAACCAGTGGTGGCTGGCCAGGGGTTTCTCATGAAGCCCAGCCAAAGCATGATCGCAGCACCTCTGGTGGCTTCTGATATGCCTATCATATCCGGGGACCTATTTTAATGATAACTCTATCTCAATTTAAAAACGCAATAACAGAGAATTATGAAAACAGTTAAATCAGCAATATTTAATTTACAAATAATCGTAAATAATACGTTAACACACGGCTCCCATGCGTGCGAGACTGCTGCTAAGGGCGGCCTTCAAAATCACCCTATTATTGCCCACTCACCGGCCCTAAAACAATGTCTTGTTTAAACTGCACAGTGGTTTCAGGAAAACAACCTGATTTCAAGATTTTGAATTTCTTGATTAAATTGAGGTTTTAAGTGGAGATTTTACAGTACTCGTACCTCAAACAATGGTACCTATGAAATAAAAATTAACTAAAATAATAACCCTTTAATATTAAATATATGACATTATTTTACAGGATATAGCTCAGTAGAAGGCACCTTCAATTTAACCAATCTGTCATTTGATAATGGGTTGAATGAGAAGGGGTCAGCCAGGTACACAGCCCTGGCCAGAGAAGTCCAGCAAGAGGTAACAATATACCTGTGTTATCTTTCATTTTTGATGATTTTAAGACAGAAGCAACCAATGATCTATTATGAATCAATTGCATTTCATGTAACTGCTTTATTCATTACCTTCTCCACATTTCTAGTTTCTTACGTCAGTGATAAATTTTAGTATTTTGTAATTCCTTTGAGTTCTGTTGACACACATCAAAGGACAACAGTAATTATCGTTAGGGATCAGGACATCATGCTGTTAGTGAGAACTGTGATATTATTAATCAAGATTGCAACCTGGTAGCAAGTGATAGAAGATAAATGTTAATGCTGTGAATGTCATACTTTGCCGCCTATGTATAGAGGATAGGTTTTATGAATAATGTGACATTTTATTTATTTAAAAGAACTTAATATAACAGTAACTTCCTTTTTCATCTTCAGCTGGACACAGTGTTTCTCAGTAATTCAGAAATCAAGTCATTATATAACAGAAGCGTAGTTCATGACTTTAGGTGAGTTATTATTTTTTGTTATCTGCATGTTAAATAAATAAAACACAAAGAACTTCACTGAAACAGTAAAGTACATTTATAAAAGCTTAGTGTTTTCCTTGAAAGCCTACCAATTTATAATGAATATTATGTCATGTATTTTTTCTTGTGTGATGTTAAGATTGCATGTAATTTCATTCATATTTTCATCATATTTTGCTCTGTAACAGAATTTGAGATTTTTTAGCTCAGCTTACTGTAAGTCATCTGAGCTATAGCGATCACTCTTTCTGCATCGTCTGTCTGTCTGTCCGTCCTTTAACAAGACATATATATCCTGAATATTAAAAAAATTTATACAAAAGCTGGAGTATCTGAATAACTAATGCATTGATCACCATGATTCTTTGCATGATTATTGACCATTGGGTGTTTCATCAGTTCCTGCAGACTGGTAGTTCCACATGTATTTTTTCGAATTTTTACTAACTTTTTTCTCTGTTTTTGAGGCCTTCAAAGAAGCTGTGGTCTGTTAACAGGACACAAGGCACAAATCATAACCGCTAGACCTGGAATCTTCTTAATTGACATCAAGGGAGGTCTATGAAAAATCTTGAAGACCTGAAATTAGGTCTCTGTTATCCATATCCTCTGAGCTATGGGGCCCCCAGAATAAATAAAAATTTGATACAAAAGCTCCAGTATCTGAACAGTTGATGCATTGATCACAATGTTTTTTTGTGTGCATATTAATCATGGAGTGTTTCATCAGTTCCTGCAGATTGATGGTGCCAACTGTATTTTTAAAAATTTTTAAACATTTATTCCCCCTATTTTTGAGACCTTTAAAAAAACAGTCATCTGTTAGCATGGGATAAATAAAAACCATGGACCTAGAAGCTTCTAACTTGACATCCTGGGAGATCCATCAAAAATCCATCTAGTATCACACTATTGCCAATACAACCTGGTCAAGCAGCTGAGGGTTATGACCCATGGGTCACTTGTTTTTATCTGTAATGTGCAGTATATTATATTGAATTCATGAGAATTTTATGTAAATTTACATCAGATATTCAAGTTATTTTCTTAGATTATAAATGCATTTTCCTGCTTTTCAGACACCCAGTTTGTGAAAATATTGTAAATTTCCCATATAAAGATATATATATTTCAGAATCATATGATGTCCTTATATTTACAAACACACATTTCATAAATCAATCTTGCCATGTTGTTTCCTTATGTTATTTTTTTGGTATATTTAATTCATTAATTTCAGGAAAGGTAGTGTAGTGGTGATAAGTCATATATTTGTCAATCAGCAAATGGAGAAAGATAAGCTAGAAAAGCTTATACTGACAGCCTTCAAGGAAGGGCTTAAATCTGCAGAAGGCTCCAGTCTGTTTGGCAAACACAAAATTGATATGAAATCAGTTAAATTCATAGGTAGGTGGATTGTTGAATTTAATTTATATGTCAGAACTGCTGTTTAGTATTCAATATTAAACCTTAGAGTCATTTTCAAAATTTAAAGCTATATTCATCATAATCTCATATCCTTATTTGTTAGTTTCAGCCTAATTATAATGTTTGTTGTTAAAAATTATAAATTGTGAAAATTAGATAAATGGTGTTTTGGCCTACTTTCAGAAGTTTGCTAAAGTATTTATTCTATGATTTATGATGTAGTGGAAAGTTCATATTGTTTAATTTGAAAAAAAATATTTGACTCAATTTATAAATAATATGATAATTAAGAAATAATGAGTGAAAACTGAAAATTTTGGTTAAAAGAATTTGTTACATTTTGGACCATCTGTTGAATTTTACAAAAGGAAAAGCTAAATGTTTAAATTGTAACAACAGCTGTTGCATTAAAACAATATGTAATGAATGATTTTTGCACATTGACCCATGTTCAACAATTCACAGAAGAAGAGTTGTTATCTAATTCAGTTATTCGGTGGTTAATTGTTTCAGCCAAAAACCTGCCGTATCCACCTTTTCCGTCCACAAACACACCCATAATACATTCCACTTCACCGGTTGTTACCATGGAAACCAGCAGACAGCCTATCAGAACAACTGATGTTCCCACCACAGAAGCACCAATGACAACAAAGGTAACATGAATGACAAGCTACAAGGCTGATCAAATTATTTAATTGTTTCCAGTGTGTTACTATACGGCTGTATCTGCACTTGGTTTGAATGTAATTCTGTTTATACCAAGCAGGAATACTTTATTCTTGAAGTAGTATGTTTTGTGTTAGCACTGTTATTTGCTTTATATAAGCCTGAAATGCTTAATTCACTACATCATGAGTTTGCTGTGTGCATTTCTAATCCAGTATTCTAATACAGAATTCTATCTCACAGACAGGGCATCTTCCATCGTTCAGCACTGATTGACAGTTCAAAACTTGCCTCATGGAGACTAGAGTTGAATTGCCTGTACACAGTAGGAATAGTGAACTGTAAATTGGACTAAAATAAATGAAACTACTGTAGACAACCTTTCAAAAATACAACAGTAAACTGAACTGATATGGAATAATAGCCTAGTGCAGACAGAGTAAACTGATTTATGATCTGGCTTACAGTAGAACCTTTCTGAAAATCCACCTGATTGTAAGACCGCCTCACTGTTAAGACCAATCTTCATTGAATTGAAAGCATTCCATCAGTTATGATTTACCTGCCTAGTAAGACCACCTGTGGAGTAAGACCACTTACAGCCAGTTGAGTGGGTGGTCTCATAACTCAGATTTCACTGTATTTCCTTATGTGGATATGGCTATCATTATCTGCAAGGTGCCCACTTATCATTTAAATTCTAAATTAAATAAAAGAACCTTGTATCCTAAGCTTTACTGACTCTTATTCATTTGAGCTATGTATCTGGCACCAAGTGGATTTTTAACATCAGCATTTTCTGATGAAAAAATACATATAAATATCTCCTGAAAATTTTATATTGCACCCTCATGGTTTTCTTTCTCCTTTAATTTTCTACTTTAAAAAGTTTGCGTTCTTTCTTTCTTTATTCTTAAATTTTTATTACAAACATTTGGCTGTTTATAAAAAAGGTGTTAAAAAAGTAGGAATACATTTTAAATTTAATGTTTCCAAATATATATATAAAATTTGAAAAATAAATTCATGATGGCTTGCGAAATTTATTTCTGTGAATATTGGACAAGAATAAGACCCTCCACATATCTTAATCAGTAATGTGACAGTGATGGTGATGGCCGTGAATCTGACATGTCACAATCTGCATCTCACGCATATCATCCAGGTTCTAACTTAATATATGTTTTAGTACAACATTGCAAGTACATGCCAGCATGTCCTGCACCTGATAATATATGAGATAAGGGATATATAAACCGAACATTTCAATCATACTCTTATTATAGATACATATCCTGAAACTGGTACCATAATGAGTAATTTGCGTATAAATTCGACTGCGCATGATATGATGTAGTATTGTGCCTTAATGGTCGACTCTGACTCTGATGACATCAAACTATAAGATAATTCACTTCCATGATCTTTAAATGGCTGTAAAACAGAATCAAATGGCATGATCCAGAGATAGGAGGTGATGGTTTTTATATACAAAAATTGGGAAGTTTGATTCGTCTGCAGTGACCTCGTAAACCACCAAGCACCTGGTCTTTTGATTCTATTGTTTCCGTTTTATGTCGTTGTTTCATGAACCCCTCGCCATACTTCAAAGAAAACCTACTCCATTATGTCACTGTACTTAAATAAGAAATTTGTGTACAAGAGAGCTCCATCCAGGTATGGCTGACAAGACATTATGTCCTGGGATAAATACCATGTTTTATACATGTAAAGCACCATGGAACATGCCTAGCCATATGTGTGAATAACAACCCTTAAATTAGTGAATATCATACTCCAAGAGCCAGATGTTTTTTTTTTTAAACGTTACAGTGTATAGTTCAACTGCTGGGTTATGGTATTTTGGGTAATATTTTATTCTTTGTTATAAAATGATAATAAAACTGATTTTAGTCACATATTTGAACCCTTTTATGGCCACAGAGTAAAAATGTTCGTGTTTGGTGGAAAAAAAGGAGACAATATGGCAGTGCATTGTGTGAGCTCAGCATGAAAGTATGTGTGATATGTCACTTGGGGTCTGGGTGAAATGGCAACATTAAAAGTTTTGATTATAGGGGAAGATGTTGTAAAGTGTGCACTGTTGGTATTTTGTAACAGATACAATGAGCCAGGCATGCTAACATTGTAGAGTTTAACGAAAAACTTGTACACAAAAAAATCAACTACTTCAAAACCCAAGTCTCCAGCATCTCAGTCCATTAGTGTTATATTGCAGTATCCAAGTCAGTGGCATCTCAGGCAGTGAATCCGAAGCCACAGTAATAACTTGGCTTTGTCTTTAATAAATTAAGTCAGTGGTTTGCTAATGGAAATTTCTTTAAGAGAAGTATGTGGACACTAGATAGGTGCTTTAAAAATGCTGATTGGTTTTTAAATATAAAATATTTTAGTAACTAAGTCATTTTAAATTTATTAGATATATATATATATATACACACACACACACACTAAAGATAATATAATGAATCTTGGCATAATGTACTGTTTTTTATGATAAATCAGAAATATTATTCTGAAATGAAGAAAACCTCTCTCTTTACTTTTAAGTCAACTTTCCATCGCACACACAGGACTATTATAGACATTAAAGTCCTTCCATTATCTTTAGGATCATTAGGTTCAACTGTACATGAATCGATAGACAGCATATCCCTACCATATTGCACAGTTTGAGTGTTGTTCAACAGATAATATTCCATTAATTTTGTCAGGACATGCATGATTCTTTGTCTAATTTTGGTGTTCCTCCTCAACAGGCACAAACAACCCAAGGGAAGACCACCCCAACTACTGAGGCTGTCACAACTAAACAGGAGACCACACAGGCCCCACCCACCACAGTAAAGCCAACAACAGAGCCTGTCGTCACCACGGTCCCTGTTACCACAGTCACCCCCACCACTGAACCACCCAGGACCCAGCCCACAACCCAAGGTATGGCACAGTTGTTGGTTAAACCGATGGAGATTTAGATGCTGCTCTGATCAGTGTCCCAAGTAAACATTGAAATATATAGTGGATATATTGCAATACAGTATACTGAACATAAGAAACCTCCCATATGGACGTCTCTGTCACATGAAGCTGTCATACCAAAACAGACACAGAGCTAGAGGTCTGTATTTCATGTTGGAGCACCTTTCATGCCCAACAAGATCAAACATACTAAAATTTAATATTTTCAAGGACTTTTTAAAAATGAGATGGTTGAAATTATTTGGTATGGGTCAGATCATTGAAGTTTTAAATGGTGCTGCTGCTGCTATCAACATGCTAAGGGGGAACCACTGTTTTACTGATATCTAAAAATGTCTTGAAAAGAGTAGACAACTATGATACATTTAGATTCATGCTGCTGAGCACATTATAAAAGAAAAAAAAGTTCCACAAAAAAGCGCTCCAGATACTACAGGTTAGATTTGTAATATTTAATGAGAATCATCTATTTTAGCTGCCTCATGATAATATGGGAATACACCAGCAACTGACACAGTGGGAAGTCCCAGGGGTATCCATCTGATTTGAAAATGACCCCATGGCATATAAATGACATGGGCAATGTTTCTTGGGTGATCTTCTTTAGAACTGTGTGTAGCTTTGGTGTAATTGGGGAATTCACTTCAAACAGTCCTAACAGAGAGCAACATGACATGTTTAGAAGTGTATAATATTGAGTCTTGAAGGAAAAGTTTGAATGTGTCTGATTGGTGTTTGTAGCTCCATGCACAGCCATCACTGAGCCTAAGTGTGACATCAGTATAACAGGCTACAGCCAGGCTCAGTTCCCCAACTGGTTTGGGATAGATGAGGACTCCATCATGTCCCTACACTTCATCCTAACAGAGCCAAGCTGCCATCCTGATGTGTACAAGTTCATCTGCTCCCTGTATTACCCAAAGTGTAATAACTGGGGGCCCTTGATCCCTCCATGTCAACAACTGTGCGCAGGTAATCAAACATACAATACAGAGCCCAAATTTTACAATTTATGTAATCAATGAGTAATTCTTATTTCCATTTGACCATTAAGTTTAGTTTTCATTTCCCCCCTCAAAAGATGTATACTTGATTTCCTGATGCTGTCTTACATTTTAATTCTGTCATGACTTTTGATATTAGCTCAAATTTTTTGTTTGCTGTAATTAATGACTGATTTTTATCTCCATTAGACCCATAAGAGTGGTTTTCTGTTTTTGCCCTTTAAATCTTGATGTTGCTTTGCCTTGTTATTCCCTCATCACTTTAATATTATTTTTTCCAGTTGATCAAGTGACATGTAATAATTTATATGACAAACAGAAGTCATTACTCTTGTTAAAGATGTGGAGATGACTGTTTGAAATGGATGTTTTTTTATATAGAAGACTTCTAAGTATAGAAGAAAAAGTTCAGTGTTATATTCTGTGTGCTACATGATACAGTCAGATGGTAATTAATCACTGCACTCCTGTTATTATAAGCCACCATTTTCTTCATGACTTGATAGAGTCAATTGGTAATTAATCACTGTAATTCTGATTTTAGAATCCACCATTTTCTTCATGACTTGATAGAGTCAGTGGGTAATTAATCACTGTAGCCACCGGTTTCTTCATGCCGTGTACTGCTTTTTGTATTACAGAGGTGACAAGCAGGTGCCGGTATAATCTGCCAATAGATGTACAGAATGTGAACTGTTCAACTTTCCCGGACTCTGATGATCCTGACGTGTGTGTTACAGCTCCAGGTAATGCAAGTCTGAGGAGTAAAAATATCTGTTAAATGATACAATATAATTGTACTGTTTGGGTGCTGTTCCACAGGAGTGATGGCATTGAACAGAAAATAAGTGCTGCCACCTAGGGAGAATTCTGATTACTATTAAATGGAAGTTTACTTCTTCATATCTCTCACCTCCTCTCTTTCTCATATACACACATACATGCATACATACACACACACTCATAACTCTTTGTAAAATAGGTAGGGTTGGGGTGATTATCATAAACAATACATCAGTATCAGCATCTTTGAGCTCTGAGGGAAGCCTGTGTCTTGTTAATGTAATGACAAACTCCTGTATCTGTCTTTGCTTTTTGCAGCATTACCCAAGATGCCTGTTCGCTTGGTTGGAGGACTTGGACCATGGCAGGGGGCAGTGGAAGTGAAGGAGAATGGTACATGGGTACCAGTCTGTTCACATGGCTGGGACGTGACTGATGCCGAGGTGGTCTGCAATCAGCTTAATTACAGGTCAGGAAAGAAGAAGGCTGTGTCTCATTATGTTTAATACTATTTTTCAAACGGTATATTGGCAGTACATCACACATAGGGCATAGTTAATCTGTCATGGGTTACATTGTGTTTTTGAATCATATCGGTTTGCATAAAAGCTAAATTGCATCTTAAACTTGCAGCGATGCCGAAGTGATCTCCCAGGAGCATACCCAGATAACAACAGGCTCGTCGGTCAGCTTCAGCTCGTTTAACTGTGATGGCAGCGAGCAACACCTTGGTTTATGTCGTCATGACAAGGACAGCACTGGTAGCTGCTCCTTCAGCCAGCAGGCGTCCGTCAACTGCTTCCTCCCACGCAACGGTAAGCACAGCAGTTACACTAAAGGTGGCATTCCTTATATGTATATGCAGTCGGTTTGTAGTACATATATGAATGCAGCAAGGAATCAGACACATAATATTCATTTGGAGTGATTCCATATACTGTGAAACCTGTCTAAAGCAGACAGTGAAGGAACTCAATCATTTTGTCCTTAATAGTGAGGCATCCTTATTAGGAAGGTTGACCTTGGTTGATAACTGAGGGATTATAAATAAAGACAACGAACAGCTGCGCAAGAACATGTTAATTGTATTGCATCAGATTTCATATAAATGTACAACATATTCATGCACAAGTCATGCATTCAGTAGTCATATACAAACTGTGATTATTTTTACTTATCTCAAGTAGTGAACAATACAAGGAGGAAAGTCTATGAAGATATCCTTAAAAACAATGTGTATATAGTGCACATATGCTCTTTTTTGCTGATTCACTCTGTCAAATAAGCTTGACTATCACAGATAGCGTAAGGTCTTGTCTAGGAGTACGTGTGCCACCTGGCAACATTGTGTAATACTATCCTGGTTCAGCTGTCCAAATGCTATTATCTCAAAGATAATGACGACATGGACAGTGTGAAGATTGTATTGGCTACGAACCTTGGAACATTCGTTTTTATTCCTAACATATAGGGAATTTTGAAGGTACTAAACTATCTTGTCCATCATAGCCAGTTGTCCGCCTAAGCGAGGTGTCTGTAAGACCAGTTTTCACTGTATGTGCATGCAGTACTTTACATATATATGTGTATGCAGCACATCAGTTGCTCACCATAGCAATTGAAAACATATACACTTGTTAACAGATGGGGAAATTCCACACTTTGACATCAGTGATAGGGTATTTAGTTGGCAGATGACTTCTCTTCTCTATCCCCTGTTTTGCTGCATACATACGGTATATGCACAAGTATTAATGGAATCACAGGAGTCTATTTCCTAGCTAGATTCACATATGTACCGCATAGGTACTACTTGTGCATATATGGAATGCTAGCTTTACAGTGAACCTTCAAGTAAAAAATACCATTAGGACCTGGGTATTCGTCCATAAAATAGAGCTACCCTGTTTGAGAAGTTTGGACATCTGAGTTTACTGTTCACAATACTGCATTAAGTGTCCATAATGGAGTATAGGCCTGATGGAGAGATGCCTTTGAACAGAGCAGGCCAAATCAGAGCACTTTATCTTTTTTCCGTCATTTACCTTTGGTAGGCCTGCAGAGGGTTTCTTATATTTGATGCTTTTAGTGATCATATTCTTTTACCTAGGGACCAGCAAGCACAGATATTTCTAATATTTGATATTTCATAAAACTATGTTATTTTAACTCATGTTATAACTAAAGTGTTTTAGCTGCAGATCTCACTGGATGGGGTATGACACTGTGGATCTAACATGACTTTTCCTCATATTGTTAAAAATAAAACCGGTATAATTTGTAGATAGTTACTTTGACTTGGCACAATCCTACATTAATACTTTATGTTTTCATGAAGTTCTCTCTGTATTTTAGATTCTGAGCTTGGGCAAATCCGTCTGGTGGGTCAGAAGCCCTGGGAAGGTCGTTTAGAGGTCCTTTACCACAATAAGTGGGGAACTGTGTGCAGTAATTGGATTACTGGTGAAGTTACTGAAAACACAGCACAAGTGGTGTGTCGCCAACTTGGATATAGGTATATTTTAAACTTAGAAGCTCAAGATTTCTGCAACTGAAGTAATTACACCCTCCCTGAAATGTTCACAATCATTTTATGTATTATATATTTAAATGTTAGTTAAAAGAAAGTGCATGTTTATGTATTGTGTGGGAAAATTATATTGTTTTTCTTGTTTTGAGAGAAAATGCTTGAGCAAAAATTCTTTTGTCACCTGACATGGGGTACCTCGAAGTATTCTGCGAGAACACTGGAAGGTGGCTTCCTTTTCTGAGTGCTTCAAATAACAAATTTATAAAATAGTTATTTTCAGAAAAAATAAAACAAGAAAAATCATGGAAATTTCATCAGTGCTTCTTTCATTTTAAGAAGGTTGTACTAAGTTTAAAATAACACAAACTTTTATGGTCCAATATTTCTAATATTAGTTAAAATGATTGTTGTATTGATGATAAATTAAGGGTCTTTCAGCCAAGGATGCAGCAGTAGATAACACAATAATATCTGATTACAGTGGTGGAAGTGTGCTGCCCTCTGTTGAATCTCAGTCTTCTGATGAGTCACATATTTGGATGGCAAAGCTGTCGTGTGACGGGACTGAGGCATCACTTCATCACTGTAGACATCTGGGCTACGGAATCACAGGACAGTGTGAACATACAGATGCCGTTGGTATAAGATGTGACCGGCCTTATGATTCAACCTTACCCACCACTGTGACTGAAGTCCCCACCACCATCGTACCTACAACACCAGGTAATGATCACTGGCAACAAAATTAAATGGTTCTAATTTAAAAGGAAGTGACAGTTTTAGACTAAACATATTAGGCTGTGATATTTTTATATAGGAAAATATGAAATGTAAAGTCCTCATGCAAAACTTGGTAAAATTCATGGGTAATTTATTTTTGTAAATCTGAATACCACTTTGTATATTTAACAGTCCTGCATCACTCTCAGTTAATGATATTATATTTTTACATTTTGTTTCATTTTTCACTCTGTATATTTTGAGACCTCTGTATACCTCATTTTGTTAGCTTGTTATCCAGGTACAACACTTTTACACCAGGTAATAAGGTAACACCTCCATTCATGTTGTGTCCTTCCATAACTTTTCAATCTTAGACGTTCCATTTTTCACACCTAGCTCACCTGACAGTTAATTGTGATGTCCCAGAGTCAAAGAGCAAGATTGCAGGACAGATTTCTTTCAAAAGCTCATGGACACTTTTTAAGCAAAACATATCATCCAGTACCATCGGCCTTACACATATGGCTCACCTACCAATATGGGGAGAATCCTATTGACTTTTAAGTCAGAGTTCAAGGTTACAGGACCACCCTTCTGGTTTTTACACTGACAGGGCTGAAAATCCAGTCTGATTATGCTTGGCTGTGAGGAGATGCTCTGCATTGTGGTACCCTTGTTTTATTCAAATAAATATTTTAATCACTTCTGTATTATCCTTAATCTGTAATAATGTGTGTAATTGATTGTTTCCACATCATATTTCAGGACCCCAGTGTTATGATATCCCTCACACCTACTGTAAGGATGCGTCAGTCGGCTATAACACCACTCAGTTTCCTAATTTCTTCGGTCATGGTGATGCTGATACAGCTGAGACTGACCTGGGTTTTGCCCTGTTGGACTTGGGTTACGATGTGTGTCATCCACAGCAGAGGCAGTACCTCTGTGCCCTGTTCTACCCAAAATGCACTGGGACGACGTCAGTGCCACCTTGCAGAAAGTTTTGTGAAGGTTTGTTGTATAAAGTATTAAAGGTTCCACTTTAGGGTAGGGTTAATGGTAGTAGGCCCCATTTTCAGAATCAAATTCCAATTTTAATGATCTTCATCTGAGATTTACAGCCGTCACATCACAGTTCTATCCAGTAAACAAATATTACAAATTCAGTACTGTATTTTCAGTGCATGATATATTTCACACTAACCATAAACTTTATGCTTGAATTCTGCTTTGTATCAGTAAATTCATAGAAAGATTGTGCTTGGTTGCAAAAGACATTTTTTTGCATAGAGTCTACTTGAAATAAGACAGTTTAGCATGATTGATATTTTTTTTGGATTGAATATGTTTGATCAAATCTAAAGGCATGGTAGATTCAGAAAATGCAGGGTTAATTTTAATGGAGATTTTTGTTTTATAATCTAGGTTTATGCAGAAATTTTGAATAAATTCTGTATGATTCATATCGTTCTTATCCACAGCTGTGGAATGGAAGTGCCATGATAACCTGGACAGAAAAGTGAGGAATTTGGACTGTTCACTATTCCCTGACTCTGGTGATAGTGCTGTGTGTATTCAGGCACCAGGTAGGTTGATCAAAATAAGAAAAATGTCCCACACCTGGGGTTGTGAGTAGAGCACAGGACTAAAAGACAGGAGATCTCGAATTTGAATCTTAGCTAAGGAGTGGTGGGATTTTTCATGGTCAGTCCAACCCAAAGTTTGTGCTCTGCAGGTTCAAGAGGAAGGCTGTGCCCTGCAGCTGTGTTTCACTAAGAAATGAGTGTGCCTTCCAGGGATTTCCTTGGTGGTATGACCCAGCAATAGGGTTGATTAAACACCCAGGACCAGCAGGTGCAGTACAACTGATCCTGAATGACGCAAGAATAATGGTGTGCTGCAGCTTGGTAATGTCGTCTGAAACTGAGATCCTGCAGATCTGTGCATGCAAATGATTAACTGAACATAAATGTCCCTGCTGTGTTAAATATAATATCAACACTAGGTTGACGTGTCTGTGAACCTCTTTAAACCTGTGTTATATGGATGATACCGACTCATGTTTCTTTCATAAATTATCCTTTTAATTTCAATTAATTTTCTTGGAATGGGCCTGGAAGTAAGGAAGAGCTTTGTTTATTTTTGTATCACTTCAGAATGAGATGCAGAAATATTTCATGTTTATTTTTTCATCTATTTCGAACTTCAGAAGCAACAGGTGCTGATATCTCTCAGATGATTAATACTTTAATAATTTCTCTTAAGGATAAGAGATTAAGGAAGAGTAGATAACAGTTTTGTGTATATCTGTGTATAGACATTTGTCCCCCACTAATTTGTAAGGAACTGCCACAGATACTGCCTTCTGATTGTGTAATTCAGAATCATAAACAATTATTGCAATCTGTAAGATACCTGTTTTTTTTTAATTTTTCTGTATTTGGAGGAATGGGCCCTTATGGATTGATTTGTAGTATTTTTAAGGAGCTATCCTTTTTCAGCTCAGCCGACTGAAAGTCAACTGAGATGTAGGTGTGGTGCTTTGTCTGTTGTCTGTCTGGCCATCTGTCTGTCTGGCTGTCTGTTAGCAGGGCACAAATCTTATCTGCTGACCCTAGAAACCTGTAACTAAATATCCGGGGAGATTAATTAATATTCTCCTTGGAAACCTGAAATTAGGTCACTGTAACCTATATCCTCTGAACTAAAATTTTGATATAAAACCTCTAGTATCTTGATAATTAAAGACAAATTTAGCTGAGCTTTGAGACCCATGGGTCCCTAGTTTCAAAGAATTAAATGAATTGTACTTATGGATACATTGATATAAGATTTTGACATGAATAACATGAATATTATAGAAACAAATGATATTTTTATCAGAGCCAGAAGTAATACCTGTTCGACTTGTGGGTGGACTTGGACCATGGGAAGGGCGTGTGGAGGTGAAAAATGGTGATGAGTGGGGCCCTGTTTGTGCCAGTGACTGGGACGAGACAGATGCAGAAGTTGTGTGCAGGCAGCTTAACTTCAGGTAACAATTAGGAGCAATCATGGTCCACTGGACACTAACTATGTAATATTTATAAAAACTTGAATTTTGACTTTTGGTCAGGGTTCAGCTCAGCTGATTGAGCCTCAGAAGTACCCCAAGAATAATTGTATCTGCCAAAACAGAGTTTTGTGGATACTATGTTTTCAGCTGCACGCTGCCGCTGCCGCCGCGTAGGTGTCCGGAGAACTCCTCTGTAACCGCTGGGCGGAATTTTACTAAACCTGGGATTATGTTTGGGTCTCATGTGAACTGCTGCGCCCCGATTTTGTTTTGACCTCTGACCTTTCCTCTGCGCTCTGCATCCGTTTGTGCGTCTGTTTCCACACATAAACCCACATATCTCGGGAACCGTTTGACCGATCAGGAAAATTTTTTTGCACAAATGTAGCCCTTGGAGAGCTTTATAACATACACAAAAACTGGTGGCGCCACCTGCAACCATGTTTGCACATTGTCCATCTGTTTGTCTGCCTTGGGTTAAAATCACTCATATCTCTGCAGTGACTTGACTAATTCACCTGAAATTCGCCATGCGTAAACATCCAGGAAAGCTTTTCTGATTTTATGACAGGTGGCGCCACCTACATTCACGTTAACGCTGCAGACATCCAAGCTCATATCTCGGGAACCATTTGACCGATTGGGCCAAAATTTTGCATGTGTATAGATCTCACATAGCTCTTCATCATACGCAAAACTGGTGGCGCCACATGCAGCCATTTTTGCACAGCTCCTGGTTGTTTGTCTGCCATGGGATAAAATCACTCATATCTCGGCAGTGGTTTGACATATCTGCCTAAAATTTTGCAGGTTTATACATCCCCAACAGCTCTCTTGATTTTATGACAGGTGGCGCCACCTGCATTCTAGTTTATGCAGCAGACATCCAAGCTCATATCTTGGGAACCGTTTGACCGATTGGGCCAAAGTTGTGCATGTGTATAGTTCTCACATAGCTCTTTATCATACGCAAAACTGGTGGCGTCACCTGCAACCATTTTTGCTCAGGGTCCATCTGTTTGTCTGCCACGGGCTAAAATCACTCATATACATGTAGTGGTTTGACTTATCTGCCTTAAATTTTGCATATGTATACAACTTGGACGGCTTTCTGGATTTTGTGGTAGGGGGGGCAACCTACATACACAATTTGGCTGCAGACATCCATGCTAATATGCAACACTCTATTTCCCCTTGCCACTCAATCCATGCCTCACTTCACCCGTTCCACTCTGATTTAGGCGGATACACGTAGTCGCTTGTCGACTACCCGTATACTAGTTAAATATTTGAAAAAAAGCTCCAGTATCTGAACAACTAATGTATTGATCACCATGATTCTTTGCATGCATATTCATCATGAACTGTTTCATCAGATCCTGCAGACTAGTGATGGCACCTGTATTTTTTCCAATTTTTATGCTTTTTTAGCTCAGCTGACTTTAAGTCATCTGAGCTATAGTCGTGGTCCATTGTCCGTCGTCCGTCCGTCCGTCCGTCCGTAGATGTGGCACGTTTTGAAACCGTAAGACCTAGGAATCCAAAATTCGGCATAATGTTAGATGTCCCCAAGATCTCCTACCAAGCCGAAAACTGGGTCTTTGCGACTTTGTTCCTTTGAGAAATTAAAGAAAAACCTAAATTTTTTATTAAAAACCTATTTTTACACTTCAGGACTGCCTAATATCAAAACCACTCATCTGTTTTTCCTTATATTTACCATAGTTAATCCTCTATATAGTTCCTATGTACATGCCAGAAATTATGTTTGTATTTTAAAAATTTAAAAAATTATGGGCCCAAACATAATGCATTGTGTAAAAAATCAGGAAAGATATTTGATCACTTAACACAAAAAATGTTAAAGCTATAAACTTTTTTTCCAGTAATATAACTTTAATTAATCAAAATTAAATTGTATACCCAAAATTAGATCAAAATCTTTTAAATTTTTTAAAATATTAACAAAAATAAAAAATTGGTACCTTAAATTTTGCCCAACTTTGACCATGGCACGTTTTTTTCCTGTAAGTACTGTGGATTTAATTTTCACAGCATGTTTTTATTAGCATTTTGTCTGTAAACACCAAAAATTTGAAACCAGTTGATCAAAAACTGTAGATTTTATTCAAGCTTTCAAGCACCATGTAACATATTGTTTACATCAAACTAGTGTCATGCAGTTTGCAAGTGCTCAGCTCCCCAACTTCAGCTCTCAGTTCCTAAAATTTGGCATACAATTAGATGTCTCAAAAATCCCCTACCATGCCAAGAATTTGATCACTAGGACTTAATACCTTCGAGATATTAATGAAAAACTTCATTTTTCCATTAAAAACCCATTGTTACACTTCAAGACAGCCTAATATCAAAACCACTGATCTGACTTTAATCATATATAATATACATATTTTTCTATATATTCTCTATGCACATGCCAGAAATGATGTCAGTATTGCGTAATTGTTTTAAGTTATGGGCCCAAACATAATGCACTTTGTAAAAAATCAAGAAATATATTTACTCCCTTAACAAGAGGATTGCTGAAGCTAGAGATTTTTTGTCAGGGATGTAACATTATTTAATCAGGATTCAATTGAATACCCAAAATTAGTTCTGAATTTTTCAAATTGTATAAGTTATTAGTATAAATATAAAATTAGTACCTTAAATTTTGCCCAACTTTGACCATGGCATGTTTGTTTCCTGTGAGCACTGTTGATATAATTTTCATATCATGCACACATAAATTTCTTTCAGCTTTTTAGTTTAGAAAGCTGAAAGAAATTGGCCAAAAATGGTAGCTTTTATTAATGTTTTTATGAGACCATGTCAGACCTTGGCTCTCTGTAGCACCTCTTGAGTCACCTGTATGTTGACCTGGTTGAACTTTCAGCAAATTATGCATGCTTGAGGCGAGACATAAACTGGGGCGTCCAGGCAGCTTATTATATAATGGCCAGCCACAGTTGATCCAGGTGTCCAACCCAACTCCTCTAGTAGTTTTAACCAACAACATAACAATAAACAATAAATTAATAAATTTTTATTGGTTTTTAATAACAAATTAAAGAAAAATAGAAAAGGAATTTGTTAGCTGATAATAACAGGAAATTAACTTGCAGTTACCGATGATATAAGAATCTTGTATCGATGGATAGAATGTCATGTATTCCAAATAACACCATGCAGTCACCTATGGTATTTTTCAGTTCAATTTTAATGATAAAAAAGTAAATCATATTATTCATTACTAATCATTAGGGATCATATGAAGGAAATTAATGATAGACAAAGATGCAGTTGATAATATTAATCTAGATTCCTACTGTGTCTAGTGTTTACATTGATGTGAAATTAGTCCAAAATAAATATATTACATTTTTTTTTAATATAAATAAAAGCCATAAAACCAGGTACTTATGATCATTATTGTATCCGCCAAAACAGAGTTTTGCGGATACTATGTTTTCAGCTGGTCGCCGCCGCCGCCGCCGCCGCCGCCGCCGCCGCCGCCGCCGCCGCCGCCGCCGCCGCCGCCACCGCCGCCGCGTAGGTGTCCGGAGAACTCCTCCGTAACCGCTGGGCGGAATTTTCCGAAACCCGGGATTATGTTCGGGTCACATGTGAACTGCTGCGCCCCGATTTTGTTTTGACCTCTGACCTTTCCTTTGCGCTCTGCGTCCGTTTGTGCGTCTGTTTCCACACATAAACCCACATATCTCGGGAACCGTTTGACCGATCAGGAAAATTTTTTTGCACAAATGTAGCCCTCGGAGAGCTTTATAACATACACCAAAAATGGTGGCGCCACCTGCAACCATGTTTGCACAGTGTCCATCTGTTCGTCTGCCTTGGGTTAAAATCACTCATATCTCTGCAGTGACTTATTCACCTGAAATTGGGCATGCGTAAACATCCTGGATAGCTTTTCTGATTTTATGACAGGTGGCGCCACCTACATTCACGTTTACGCTGCAGACATCCAAGCTCATATCTCGGGAACCGTTTGACCGATCAGGAAAATTCTTTTGCACAAATGTAGCCCTTGGAGAGCTTTATAACATACACCAAAAATGGTGGCGCCACCTGCAACCATGTTTGCACAGTGTCCATCTGTTCGTCTGCCTTGGGTTAAAATCACTCATATCTCTGCAGTGACTTGACTAATTCATCTGAAATTGGGCATGCTTATACATCCTGGAAAGCTTTTCTGATTTTATGACAGGTGGCGCCACCTACATTCACGTTTACGCTGCAGACATCCAAGCTCATATCTTGGGAACCGTTAGACCGATCAGGAAAATTCTTTTGCACAAATGTAGCCCTTGGAGAGCTTTATAACATCCACCAAAAATGGTGGTGCTACCTGCAACCATGTTTGCACAGTGTCCATCTGTTTGTCTGCCTTGGGTTAAAATCACTCATATCTCTGCAGTGACTTGACTAATTTACCTGAAATTTGGCATGCGTATACATCCTGGATAGCTTTTCTGATTTTATGACAGGTGGCGCCACCTACATTCACGTTTACGCTGCAGACATCCAAGCTCATATCTCGGGAACCGTTTGACCGATCAGGAAAATTTTTTTGCACAAATGTAGCCCTTGGAGAGCTTTATAACATACACCGAAAATGGTGGCACCACCTGCAACCATGTTTGCACAGTGTCCATCTGTTCGTCTGCCTTGGGTTAAAATCACTCATATCTCTGCAGTGGTTTGACTAATTCACCTGAAATTCGGCATGCTTATACATCCTGGATAGCTTTTCTGATTTTATGACAGGTGGCGCCACCTGCAATCAAGTTTACGCTGCAGACATCCAAGCTCATATCTAGGGAACCGTTTGACCGATTGGGCCAAAATTTTGCATGTGTATAAATCTCACATAGCTCTCTATCATATGCAAAACTGGTGGCGCCACCTGCAGCCATGTTTGCACAGCTCCCATCTGTTTGTCTGCCATGGGATAAAATCACTCATATCTCGGCAGTGGTTTGACATATCTGCCTAAAATTTTGCAAGTTTATACATCCCCGACAGCTCTCTTGATTTTATGACAGGTGGCGCCACCTGCATTCTAGTTTATGCAGCAGATATCCAAGCTCATATCTTGGGAACCGTTTGACCGATTGGGCCAAAGTTTTGCATGTGTATAGAGCTTTCTGGATTTTTTCGTAGGTAGCGCAACCTACATACACAATTTGGCTGCAGACATCCATGCTAATATGCAACACTTCACCCGTTCCACTCTGATTTAGGCGGATACAAGTAGTCGCTTGTCGACTACCCGTATTCTAGTTTAAATGTGTGAATTTTGTATCTTCTGGATTCTCAACATCATTGTTTAATGAAAACTGAATAAATACCAGACATGGTGTGAATACTTTGCAATTGTATTTAAACACGAATATGAATATGTACTCCATTATAAAATTTCTTTCATAAGAATGGGAATTCAGGTAAAAATGAAAGTATATGAATACCAGTGCAAATATTTTCAAAATGTATTAATGAATGCATTCATGAATATATTCTTTAATATTATTTTAATAATCATTTCAGTCATATTTTATTTGAAAAAAATCATACTATTCTCTTATTATTTTTAATAAAAATTATTTATTGGACAATATTTGTAATTTTTCTAATAAATAGTTAAACTCTTATATTATATGTTCTGCTTATATTAGTTATATGGCCAAGTCAAAATCTGTGTGACAATCCCACTCCATTTGTTAATGAAATAAATGAAATTAATCCTCTTTCCTGTCTCTAAAGGTACTATCAAAATCATACATAAGCTAAACAACAACAACTCATAATACAGCTTATTTTTATTACCATATAAAACCAGCATGTGCCTCATTTCTAAATCATATTTTTTTATCATATATATCAGCTGAGCACCGTGACCCATAGGTCCCTTGTTTTCTCTATTTGTGAGACATTTAAAGACACAGTCGTCCATTAACAGAAGCAAAATCTTAAATTTTGGTGCCTTACCTACTCACAATATAAATATTATTTACTTCACGGCCTGGTTGACATGTTTCATATATATCCTGGTTCATGGCTTCCCTTTTAAGTGGCCATTGTTTATCCTTCTTGGGTATGGGTACAACATAATGTGACATTATAGTGAAGCTAGTGCATGCAGAAAATACAAGTCTCACTGTAAACAGGGGTTAGCAGCTGTTGATTATTGGTCCTGTGAATGTTGGTGCCTCTTTAGTACGTCACGTCTATTATGATTTTATCACTATTCCCTGATATGCCCATTTCACAGTTAAGTGGCAAGATGTGGCTACAGAATAGACTAGTTACTCATAAAATGGTTTTAAATTGTTCACAGGTAGGCTGTTATTTCCATAATAGTTAATTAAACTTTTCCTCCTTCTGCCCTAAGGTCAAAAAGTTTTGGCTTTCTTTGATTAAAAAAAAAAATAATCGTAAAAAAAAACAGGTGGACAGGGGTGCTGGAATGGACTGTAGTTGCCTGTGCAAGGCAATTTTGTCAATGTGTCAGTCGGCTGAGCAACCAGACCCATCGGTCAGTTGTTGTATTGATTGTTTTCTCAGATATTTTGTTTCAAGAATTCTAACAAATATTATATCTGCTACTTTCAGGAACATTTTCAAGTATCTGCAATCTATGAAGGGAATATATGCCTCCATATACTCCTAATATCTTTGTAGGATTGGGTTTTATAAGGACTGTGCGAACCCAGCTCTAAATTCAACAAGTCTTTATTAAGTAGCCATAATATCACATAGTACAGTTTCTTCTGGCTATCAGTATCACTGATACTTCTGCTGCTGACTTATCACAGCTGCAGTCATTGCTGTTACTGCTGGTTAGCTACAATTAATGATATAGCTTCATAAGTATAGTACATACTTCACTCTTTAAACATAACAAATATTAGAAAAATGGTAAGTCACAACATATGGGATGTACAACACATATGCTTGTGTCACAGAAATAATAAACATGACCAAATAACAAACTGTTCAATAACTGGCCCTTAACTCATAAAGTTCTGTGCATTCTATAGCATACAATATAGAAAGTTACAAAGTTTTACATTGGTTGTTGCTGCTTAAGGGATAAATAATAGGTTACATGTCTGATATTAACTTATAACTGCATTATAATACAGAAAACAGGATGGGTGATAATACAGAAGCACATGGCTCTGGTACAAATGGCTCTGACATCAGCAAATGTCTATTGTATTAAAATGACCATATTAAGTTAAGAACATACATATAAATAATTTCTGGCATTAATTAACATGGGTCCAATTATCTACATGACCAAAAACCATATGCTTACCACACTGTAGACCCTTAAACCCTCTGTACACCTTCACCATACTTAAGAGCTTGGCCCTTTCTTTGAACACAAAAAAAATGTGCCTGTCCTACTGACAGCGCCCTCTACTGGCAATACCCCCTCCCTAATATCCAGCAACATACATCGCCTCCTGCTGGCAACTCTGGATACTAATCAATACTAATTGACCCTTTAAAGACTTTAAAGTTATGTAACCACTTTACCATATCATAAATACAAAATTAAACTTTATACATTCTACTTTAAACATGTTTTTAGTTCTGATGGCCATTACACACTGGCCCTTCAGTTGTGATACTTAGTCACAATAACAAGTTAGATTTGTAATGGTCAAACTAAATTAACATTCAGTTGATAATACAATGATAACAACAATGCATCCCTTACAGCATATTTAAGCATCTGCTTCCAAGATTAAACATACTTTACTTATAGGCCTTTGTAAAGTAGTTGTTGATGTTTTGACTTCTACAACTCTCACAAAACCTTTCCTGTCTGTCAATACATTTGTCACTCTTCCAAGTGACCAAGAGCTCCTAACTGTATTGTCTACAAGCAACACAATGTCATCAATCATAAGATTGCGCCTTGGTTTATTCCATTTTTGACGCTCCTGTAACAAAGGCAAATATTCCTTTGTCCATCGTTTCCAGAATATATCTGCTAAATATTGTACATGTCGCCATCTCTTGCGATAATAATTGTCATCCTCAAGAAAAACACCTGGTGACATATTTCCTGACCTCAATAACAATATATCATTGGGCGTTAAAGCCTGCAAATCCTTTGGATCCTCTGATACTGTGGTTATTGGACGGTTATTTAATATAGCTTCTACCTCACAAAACAATGTATGTAGAGCTTCATCATCAAGTTTATGTACCTGCTCTTTCAATAAAGAATACAACACCTTTCTAACTAATCTGATTAACCGTTCCCATGCACCACCAAAGTGGGACCCATGAGGTGGATTGAATTCCCATGCAATATTCTGATGGCTGGCCATATTACAAAATGTGGCAAGATTCCACTTGTTTACTTCTTCACGAAGTTCTCTCTCAGCACCAACTAAATTTGTGCCGTTATCTGACCTCATCAACTTTACATTCCCTCTCTTGGCAATAAATCTTCTGATAGCATTTATACAAGAATCTGTATCAAGGGAATGTGCAATCTCTAAATGTACAGCTCTGCATGTCAAACATGTAAATATAACTCCATATCTTTTTACTACATTCCGACCACGCTTTACTTCTATAGGACCAAAGTAGTCTATACCCACATTCGTGAAAGGTGGTATGTCTGCAGCCACTCTATCTGCAGGCAGATCTGACATTATCTGTCTACCAACTGCTCCTTGGTACTTGCGACATATGACACATTTAGAAACTAAGTTCTTGATAGCTGAGCAGGCTCCTATAATCCAATATTTCTGCCTGAGCTTAGCCAACATGGCACCCTTTCCTAAATGTCCTACAGACCTGTGTATGTCCTTTAACAAAAGCATTGACACTACAGACTCTTTGGGTAACAAAATGGGATGCTTAGCATCAAAAGGAATCATACTGTGCTGTAGGCGACCTCCAACTCTGAGAATTCCCTGTATTATTACTGGATTTAACTTGTACAAAGAACTGTATTTACTGATCTTCTGTTTTGCAATGCTACATGCATCCTGCTTCAAGACCTCTATTTCTTTCTTATAATACTGACCTTGTACATAACAAACAATAGCTTTCTCAGCCATGTCTAACTTGCCTACTGACAGTGATACAGGTTTGACATTAGGCCCAGCTCTAGTCATCATAGCAACTTTAACCCTTTTCATCTCACTTTCCACTGCATGGTTTCTTTGATCATCATTTAACTCTTTTTTTAACAATTTTTCTGTTAGCTGTTTTCTCATATTAACCATATGTCGCAACATGTCCATAACAGTTAACATCCAAGCGACAGCTCTTTTTAACTTTGTCCATTCTGAGAAATGTCTTATGAGGACCTCAATACCCATGAATGGCTTGCTCTCAATCACAACATTAGCCTGATGTGTAAGCTCCTCCATGACATCTGGAATAACCTGGGACAGTCCATCACATGTGGGCCATTCTGTTTCTGGTTTCCATAAGAATTCTGGTCCCTGTAACCAGCGCTTGTTTTCAAGATAACTCTTGATATTTAATCCCCTGGAGGCATCATCAGCTGGGTTACATTTTGTGTCTACATATCTCCACTGTTTTACTTCTGTTGCCTCTCTAATTGTCTGCACTCTGTTGGCAACAAATGTGGGGAACCGTTCTGTCTCATTTGCAATGTATTTAATTACTGCTGTACTATCAGTCCAGTAAAATATATCATCAATGTGATAGTCTAGCTCATCAGTTATAGTCTTGTTCATACGCACTGCCACAACAGCTGCCGTTAGCTCCATTCTAGGTACTGTCACTTTCTTTAATGGTGCAACTCTAGCTCGTCCCTGTATCAGTGTACAATGTATTTGATTATTGTCATCTTTTAGCCTGATGTAGGATGCCATTCCATATCCTTGGTTGCTTGCATCTGAAAAGTTATGAATTTGACACAAAGACACTTGGCTACAACCTTTTGGTTTAAAACATCTTTGTACTACGAGCTTCTCCAGTTGTGGCAGATCTCTTAACCACCGCTCCCATTTCATTAAATCACTGTCTGTTAAAATCTGATCCCAATCCACTTTGCACAGATTCTGAAGAAGTATTTTGCAGGGAGAATAAATGGAGCTGCAAACCCTAGCGGATCATATACCGAACTCACAACTGACAAAATACCCCTTCTGGTTGGCTGATGATTTCTCACTACAATCCTGAAACAAAAGGTATCAGACTCCACTGACCAGCATATGCCCAGTGCACGTTCCATGGGTAACACTTCATGATCAAGATTCAGTGTTTTTAGCTCTTTAGCTCTATCCTCAGCTGCAATAGAATTTAGCACATTGCGGTCATTACTGACCCACTTGGTCAGACAGAACCCACCTTTACTACAGGCATCTTTAAGATTTTTTATAAGAGTAATAGCCTTCTCCTCTGAATCCACTGATTTTAAACAGTCATCAACATAAAAATTTCTACATATAGTATTTGTAGTAATCTGATCAAATTGATCCATATTACATTCAACTGTCTGTCTCAAAGCATAATTCGCACAACTGGGTGATGAAACTGCCCCAAATAAATGAACATTCATTCTATGCACCACAGGTTCTTTATTCAAATCCCCGGAAGGCCACCAATAAAACCGCAAATAATCTCTGTCAACTTTTGGAACTCTAACCTGATAGAACATGGATTCAATGTCCCCCATGATAGCAATATGTTCCTGCCTGAACCGTAACAGAACACCAAACAGACTGTTTGTCAGATTTGGTCCTTGTAACAAAAGGTCATTAAGTGCTAAACCTTGATACTTGGCTGTACAGTCAAACACAACTCTCAGCTTGTCTGGTTTTCTAGGATGATATATTCCGTGATGCGGAATGTACCATACTTTACCATCATCTCTATGTAGCTCACCATGTGGCACCTTTTCAGCATATCCTTTGTCTATGATACTTGTCATAAACTCTGTATAATCTGAACAAAACTTGGAATTCTTTCTCAGTTTCTTCTCCAGGCTCTCTAGACGATTAATTGCTATGATTTCATTGTTTGGCAGCTGCACTTCCTGTTTTAGTGGTAAACATATCTCATAATGTCCATTCACAAACTTGCAAGTCTTTGTTACCTTTTCTATGAATTTTCTATCCTCCTGTGAGTTTTCCTTTTTATCATCAATTGTTCTCTCTGGGAAATCTTGATTGATTGACTCTCTAAATAAGTGATCTAGCTTTTGGTTATCCTCAATGTGTTGTATTGCAATAACTGCTGCACGGTTTACACACAACCTGCTATGTAAATCCTCAGTCTCACTTTCACGGATCACATTCCAAGGTATCCAACCTAATAATGTCTTAGTGGCATGAGGAGTTCCTCGTGGTCCAGTTCTCACCTGTGTTGGGGTGTATGCATCTGGAACATTACTCCCTATCAGCAATCCTACTTCTGCATCTATAGACGGTATATGTAAATCCTGCATGTGGCTCCATCTAGACATGTCTTTGCCTGTAGGAATGTGTTTCTGAGACACCGGCATTTTGTCTTTAGTATATACCTTAGGAAGCTCTATCCAGTCATCACCATCTAGACTAGATATAGCTAAACCTTGTACCTGATAGGTATGCATGGTATGTGGGATACCCATTGTATCTAGTGTTATCTTCATTCGTCTACCTGTACCGGCCAATTCATTCATTAAACTTTCAGTACAAAAGGATACACTACTGCCTGGATCTAAAAAGGCATATGTCTGTATATCTTTTAGTCCACTGACAGTTTTTACTTTTACAGGTACGATCGCCATTGTACATTCACCTTTGGCTGTGCAACCAGATACACCTTGTGATTCACTTTGAGATACAATCTGAGTGGGTTCAGTAGTTTGATCTTGATGCCATATATGCAAGACTGTAGGATGGTACCTTTTACAGTGTGAGCATGATGCTTTATGCCTACATACTTGTTTCATATGACCAGGCTTTAAACAACCAAAGCACAAACCTTTAGACATTAAAAACTTTATTCTGTTTTGATGTGGTAATGCAGCCATGATCTCACAAGAATCTAAAGTGTGTTTGTGGTCTTTACAGTAAACACATGCTTTATCTGGTTGTCTTCTAGTTTCGCTAGCCATGTCTGTGTCACTCTTTGTATATCTGTTAGTCTCTTTATTTGTTGTTGGTTTCACTTTATTTCCCTGTTGTGTCTGTACACTGGAAATATCAGTAGCAAATGTGGCTTTAAGACCTATCTGTTTCTGTCTTTGTTTTATGCTCTTCTCATCATACATCATATCTTTCCCATATATAGGATCATTAGCCTTCTGTGCTTCATGTTTTACAAATTGCACCAAATGATGGAAGCCTACACTTTCATAATTCTCTTTGATATGTTGTACTCTGGCTCTCCATCTGTCATGCAAATGAAATGGCAATTTCTTTACAAGGTTTCTTATATTTTCTGGATATTCTAGGACCCGTACTGCTTCAACACATTGCACAGCATTGTTACATTCATTCAGGAAGATACCATAGTCATCTAGGGCCTTTGCACTTTGAGCTTTTATGTTGGGCCAAGAAAGAGCTCTTTTCACAAAACTATTTGCAATTGTTTCTGGGTTGCCATATCTATCCTCTAATTCCTTAAGTGCAGCCTTGTAGCCCTTGGTTGCATTCAAGTAGCTATAACCTGTCACTATCCTGTTTGCTTCTCCAATTGTAAACTGCTCTAAGTAATTCATCCGTTCATCATCAGTCTCTGTATTCACAACTATTCTTGCCCTGAACTGTCGCATAAACCTTTGGTATTCCATTGGATTCCCATCAAATCTCTTTATCTCTGTTCTTGGTTTTTGCAAATACCTGACCACTTCTTTCATAGTTTCTTCAGCTGAATTTCTGCTGTTATTAAAATTGTCCTCACTACGCTTTGATGAGGCAGCATCTTGTCCATGCAGTACTGGGATGTATTCAGCAGCTGTTGGGTTTAAGTTTGGTTGCACTTCAGCTTTTATTCCACTAGCCGGGGGTAAGTTTTCACATTTCCAATTCCTTTTGACAAAACTTCTAGTGTCCTTTATAGCCCTGTCACTAGTAACACATGATTGGCTTCTATCTGTGACATTTGACTGTTCAAGTGCTTTGCTTCTAGCCTCAGCTATCGCTAACTCTGTCTTAAGCTTTAACTGTTCTTCTTTCATCTGTAATTTCATCTTAGCCATTTCTAACTCTTGATGCTCAGCTAATGCTCTAGCTTTTGCTTTTAACTCTGCAATCTTTGCTGAACTAACATTTGAATGGCTAGATTTGTGTGTTTTTGTGGTAGAAGCTTTCTTTGAGCCTTGTATACTGTATTTCATAAACCAATCACTAATATTTTCCCTGAACTGCTGCAACCATCTATCCTTCTCTATAAACCAGTCCCCATGTTTTCTTTTCTGTTCCTCATTCAATAATGCACAATATTCATCATGTTTCACATAAAAGTCTTCATATAAGTCCATCCATAATTTGTACTCATCTTTCATATGCTTGGGGTCAGCACTCTCTAACATAAGACCTTTAATATGCTCTGTCTTTCTCTTTAAAGATTTAAATGAAGCATTCACACCTTTTTCCTTAAGCTCTTGTGACATCAAAAGTCCTTTCTCGGTTAATTTCCTAGAGCGCGAGTTTTTCTCCGAACAAACTGAGCTAGTTCTTGGAACGCTTGTCCCATCACGTCTATCAGGAACATTCATGATCAAAACTATATGCTTCAAATCTTTACAATGGCCAAGTGTGCTAACTTTTGTAGGATTGGGTTTTATAAGGACTGTGCGAACCCAGCTCTAAATTCAACAAGTCTTTATTAAGTAGCCATAATATCACATAGTACAGTTTCTTCTGGCTATCAGTATCACTGATACTTCTGCTGCTGACTTATCACAGCTGCAGTCATTGCTGTTACTGCTGGTTAGCTACAATTAATGATATAGCTTCATAAGTATAGTACATACTTCACTCTTTAAACATAACAAATATTAGAAAAATGGTAAGTCACAACATATGGGATGTACAACACATATGCTTGTGTCACAGAAATAATAAACATGACCAAATAACAAACTGTTCAATAACTGGCCCTTAACTCATAAAGTTCTGTGCATTCTATAGCATACAATATAGAAAGTTACAAAGTTTTACATTGGTTGTTGCTGCTTAAGGGATAAATAATAGGTTACATGTCTGATATTAACTTATAACTGCATTATAATACAGAAAACAGGATGGGTGATAATACAGAAGCACATGGCTCTGGTACAAATGGCTCTGACATCAGCAAATGTCTATTGTATTAAAATGACCATATTAAGTTAAGAACATACATATAAATAATTTCTGGCATTAATTAACATGGGTCCAATTATCTACATGACCAAAAACCATATGCTTACCACACTGTAGACCCTTAAACCCTCTGTACACCTTCACCATACTTAAGAGCTTGGCCCTTTCTTTGAACACAAAAAAAATGTGCCTGTCCTACTGACAGCGCCCTCTACTGGCAATACCCCCTCCCTAATATCCAGCAACATACATCGCCTCCTGCTGGCAACTCTGGATACTAATCAATACTAATTGACCCTTTAAAGACTTTAAAGTTATGTAACCACTTTACCATATCATAAATACAAAATTAAACTTTATACATTCTACTTTAAACATGTTTTTAGTTCTGATGGTCATTACAATCTTGATAAGTGTAATTAAATTAAAGAAATATGCCATTAGCAAAAGTAACATCAACAGGTCTGTAACTGAAGAAATTGTCAAGATATATTATGCACCTATCATCATCATCTTATATAAAGTTTAAGGGACATTTTTGATATCTGCCTGGTATTACAACATTTCTGATTTCTGCCTGGTATTACAGCATTTCTGATATCTGCCTGGTATTACAGCATTTCTGATATCTGCCTGGTATTACAACATTTCTGATATCTGCTTGGTATTACAACATTTCTGATATCTGCCTGGTATTACAACATTTCTGATATCTGCCTGGTATTATAACATTTCTGATATCTGCCTAGTATTACAACATTTCTCATATCTGCCTGGTATTACATTTTTGATATCTGCCTGGTATTACAACATTTCTGATATCTGCCTGGTATTACAACATTTTTGATATTTGCCTGGTTTTACAACATTTCTGATATCTGCCTGGTATTACAACATTTCTGATATCTGCCTGGTATTACAAAATTTCTGATATCTGCCTAGTATTACAACATTTCTGATATCTGCCTGGTATTACAACATTTCTGATATCTGCCTGGTATTACAACATTTCTGATATCTGCCTGGTATTACAACATTTCTGATATCTGCCCGGTATTACAACATTTCTGATATCTACCTGGTATTACATTTCTGATATCTACCTGGTATTACATTTCTGATATCTGCCTGGTATTATAACATTTCTGATATCTGCCTAGTATTACAACATTTCTGATATCTGCCTGGTATTACAACATTTCTGATATCTGCCTGGTATTACAACATTTCTGATATCTGCCTGGTATTACAACATTTCTGATATCTGCCTGGTATTACAACATTTCTGATATCTGCCTAGTATTACAACATTTCTGATATCTGCCTGGTATTACATTTCTGATGTCTGCCTGGTATTACATTTCTGATATCTGCCTGGTATTGCAACATTTCTGATATCTGCCTGGTATTACAACATTTCTGATATCTGCCTGGTATTACAACATTTCTGATATCTGCCTAGTATTACAACATTTCTGATATCTGCCTGGTATTACAACATTTCTGATATCTGCCTGGTATTTCAACATTTCTGATATCTGCCTGGTATTTCAACATTTCTGATATCTGCCTGGTATTACAACATTTCTGATATCTGCCTGGTATTACAACATCTGGAATATATCTGATACTTGGTTAATAACATAACATTACTGACTTTATTTGACCTTTGACATATTGTTCACAGTGGACCGGTAGTTATCCATACAAACTCGTACTTTGGAGAGGGTAGTGAGAACTTCATGCTGGAAGACGTTAAGTGTCGGGGAGCAGAGACACACCTAAACTGGTGCCAGCACAGTCAGCTGCAGACAGATATTGCGTGCTTCGATGCGGCCGGCCTGTCTTGCTATTCTCCTCTTAAAGGTATGGAACAACACCAATAAAACTGCCTGAGGCTAGCTCCCTTGTAAGCCACTTTATAACCAAGTTCTGTAATAGAGCTCTTTCCCCTTGAACGGTAGTAGCCATCATGAATATACAACTCCCTCGGCATTGAAAGTGGGCGGGGGGGGGGGGGGGGGGGGCAACTTATCATCCTGATGGACAGTCAGGCTAAACATGAGGGGAATAGGTTCAGTATTGTTTTGTAACAGTCTTCCCTGAACATAATTTGAAGTAAAAAAATGCCACTGCAAAAAAGTAGCTATTTGCTTCTGATTTTCTATACATTTTTTTAAAAAGATGCATAACCATTACCATTACACATTACCATTTATGAACTTTGATCTTGGTTTAAATTGGAGATATTATTTTTTATCCAGCAAATGCAACTCTTCCCGTTCGCCTAGAGCCAAAGGGTGGACACACGGGACGCCTCGAGGTTTTATATGAAGGAGAGTGGGGCACGGTTTGTGATAGATATTTTACCAGCACAGCAGCGGGACTTGTGTGCAAACAACTTGGGTTCAGTATGTAAGTTCACAATAAAATACCGTGATCAAATACCTTGACAGCACAGAAAAAAAGGAAAGATAATTTTTCAGTGAAAATTTTGCATAATTGCCATATTTTAATTTACATGTGAAACATTAATGTACTGCAGTATGTGATATTTTCTGATATAAGCTCAGTGCACTGAAAATCTGGTAAGGTTTATCAAGCTAAATCTATTTATTAATTATCCTACCAAACAAAATCATAGCAGAAGCAGGCAAAATCATTCACATTTGGCAAACACAGGACAAAGAAAACACAGGCCAAGGAAAAGTGTATTAAAAAATTAGCATATTTTGTTGTCATAATATAACAATGAACTCTTGATCAAATTCCTGTTATTTTTTTTCAGGGGAGGTGAGAAGATATCAAATTATGACCTGAGGTCTGGTAACCAGTCTCAGCCCAGGTGGATGACCAAGATACAATGTCAAGGTGACGAGCATTCCATCTTCCAGTGTGATCATGAGGGTTACGACCGGGATAGTTGTAGCCACTTTAACGATGTTGTCATATGGTGCAATGTACCCACCACCATCCCTCCCATCATCACCACCACAGCTCCAAGTGAGTACTTTCATCATAAGAGGATATGTATTCATCTCTGTTTGTGTGTGTTTGTGTTTTTGTTCACAATATAACTCATGCCATCATGAATTAAATCTCATAAAATTTTCAGGGCATTTCAGTATTAGGCTATTAAAAAATCAGTTTGATTTTGGTGTGGATCTGACATACGATCTGCATTCAGGAATGCCTTTTATGAATATTTACAAATGTGCGAATGAACCTGTTAATATGGGCCAAATTAGTGAATGCAAACACATAGTGGAGGCCTGCATTACTTAGAATGCAGATTTCTAGTTTATGTGGATATATGTCAGATGAATATTTCTTTAATATTACCTGTATCATTAACAGCTATACAACAAATCCGCCTGAGTGAGCAGAGCTCTGGGATTCTGGAGATCAACTATATGGGATCATGGTACAAAGTATGCAAAGATGATTTCCAAATGATGGAGGCTCAGGTGGCATGCCAAATGTTGGGCTATAATAAGTAAGTGATTTATTTTGTTTCCTCATACTTAAACAGACTTTTCATAAATAAGTTGTGAAATTCAGCTATGTATTGTATTATTTAAACCTTGGTTGCCCTCCAGGGTAGGGACATGCAGTGTCCATTCATTGAGACAAAATTATTGCAAGGGATGATTTTACAAAATTTTGCAGAATTTGAAGTATGGTTCCCTGAAGAGTGGTATGATGTGTATATTTTTAAAAATTTTTCAGAATTGAAATATGGTTCCCTAAAGAGTGGTATGATCCTGACCAAAAGGGAAAGGTTTAAAAGGAAAATCTTACATAAAATGTTTCAGTTAAGAACAGAATAGTTTAAAGCAAGAACACTGAGAAGCACTGATGGGCAAATGAGGTATTGAAATAAATGATCATGTCTACAAAATTAGAATGTTAGTTTTGCTTTTGCATTCTGTCTGCTTCAGTGGACAATTATTTCCAGCTTAAAATAAGTAATGCAACTGATCAGGGACTGCAGTTCAGCACAAAAATTTGGCAAAAAACAAGGAGATTGTTACAAGAATTAACCACATGGTTTTTACTTGTAGCTCAGTGCCTCATATTAAGAGGCATGAAGTTGAGGAGAATCAACTTTGGCAGCAGCGCTTACTGTGTTCTGGAAATGAAAGAAGTCTCACAGAGTGCCAGCACCTGTCTAAAAGTGCTGGCTGTTTGGATGATGCTGTCTTCTTGACCTGTGGTAGGTTTTGGGAATAAGTAAACCCTTACTGCTTGAGTCTTCATGCATTGCTGCAACATATTTCTCTTTACCGGGAATATCTACTCATGAGGTCATAAGGTTTTTGGTTTTGAGGTTTTATAAGAAAAGACTGTCATATAGTTCAGAGAATATTAGAATCCATTCTCATAATAATCCTGGAGTCAAATAGCTCATCCTGAAGCCGTATTGATTTATCTTCAGTCTTGTTGCTGTGATGAAATTAGAATGTGTTTTTTATGATGTTTACCCTTTATCCATAAGTTGAGTTGAGCATCATGACCCATGGGTCACTTGTTCAATATGGCTTTGTTGTTGTTCAGCATAGTTGTATAAATATTCCAACACCAGTCTCTGTGATAGAAATAGAAATAGTTTTTGACAGTTTTCAGTTTAACAGATAAATTAGATTGTACTGCCCATATCTGCTATGTCACATGCTTTAACTGCTGCTTTCAATTCCAATATTATTGCAACAATACTTTCTTGTAATAATATCTCCATAAGCAGGGAGGAACCTGCACTATTTCCAGTCAGTAAGATTATTGTGTGAGTACTGTAGTCTCCTCAGAGTGAGACCTTTACAAACATGTTAACGTTTAATTGCACCATGTAAGGCTTGTGAAGTAGGATGTATATATATATATTTAAGGATGCATATGTATGTGTATAACTCAGTATTTGCAACTTAAGTATTAAAGGAGGTGATTTTAATTAACTCAAACTTTAATAAACCTAACAAATTGTAAATGTATTTAGAGTACAATATCCAGATGTCTTTATGTATTTCATGTGTATTTCTTATTATATAATGAGCAGGAGTTCATCTCCGTAAGGCATCATGACTGGTTGCTTCAAGTGTATGCACTTCATTTACAGATCCAAATAAACTGGTCCTCCTCTTATTCGCCTACTCGTTTTCATTGTGGGTTGGTCACTCAACTGGACCTGTAACACCACAGGAGTCACAAATGCATAGATTGCCAGTCACTTAGATGCTACATGCTACATGCATACAGAAATATATATGTTTTATATGTAATTATTCTTCTGATAATTAGAATTTGTTCTTGAATTTTTCAGGGACAAACCGTGTCAGGCTGGTGAATGGCCAGTATGCCAATGATGGCTTTGTAGAGATCTACCATAACAACAAGTGGGGAAGCATCTGTTCTGAAGAGTTTGATGATGTTGATGCCAAAGTTCTGTGCAGAATGATGGGCTTCAAGTGAGTTTTGCTGTTTGTCATTGTGTGTGTGTACACCACAATCAGGGGTGTAGCAGTCATATCTTAATCAAAATTTTGTTTTAAATTGATTTTGAAACAAGGTTTGTTTAAATTAAGTATGACTGAAATTTAAAGGCCAAAACACTTATGCAATGGTGGTGTTACAGCAAGTCAGTGCAATCGCTGGTAGAGCAATTTTTGCCACTTTCTCTCTGCTTGTTACAAAGAGAATTCTAGTGAAACTATATTAAATCCATTGCAAAAATAGTAACATTAATTATCTTTACATTATTTATGTATTTTAGTGCACTTATAAACACTTTAGTAAACAAATTTACTTAGAGTTATTTGTATGTGCATGTGTGTGTTCTTGTTGACATTTATATGTAAATTTAACAGTATTACAAATAATGATTACATAAATTCATGTTATTGTATGTTTTGTGATGTATATTGATGGCATTTTTGTTAGGAAAACATCCAAATGTCTAAAAAGTCATCATTATTGAACAAGGATTCAAGTAAATTTGCTTTGTGACATCTGTGTCAGTTCATTATATTTACCTGGTGTGTGAATGCTTACCACCCACATGGAATGAACCCCTGAATGGATACACATTGGCCACACAATGGGTCCGCCTAATGTCTGGTTGGCAGAGTTGTAAGACTGTTGTGGAAACACTGGGGCAATGTGGACACTCTCTGTTATATGTAAAAGTTACATTGAACTAACTTTTATACCATTTCATTTTAGTGGAACAGCCCGTGAGTTGGTGCGCTTTGGTCATACAGGTAGTACTGTTTGGCTGTCAAAGTTAAACTGTAGTGGAGAAGAGGAAACGGTGGAGGAGTGTAGACACACGGCCTGGGGCGACAACAGCTGTACCGGTCATGACAGTGTGTACATCACCTGTGATGCAGGTAAAATAAGTATAAAAAACAGTAAATATATACTGTATAGATCACATAGCCTGTTTATCTCTCCCTTTCTCAAGAGAGGTTGTTCATCTGTTGTCATCATCAACTGTCTGTATGGTTTCTTGTGGATATGACAACTTCCAAAGAACAACATGATTTTTCTTCAAATTTAATACACACAAATTTATATAGATCACATAGGCTATTTGTCTCCCCATCCCCATGGCCAATACAGGTTGTTCATATGTTGTCATTATCATCTGTCTGTAGGGTTTCTTATGGTGACCTTGGATTTGATCTACAAGGAAAAATCAGCCAAATAAAGGATTTTGTGTGATAAAAGTTTTCTTCAAACTTTGGGATTGGAGACATCTGCTTTAAGCCATTGCTTAAATTATACCTTTCTGTTACATTTCTTATCATGAACAGTAAGTAGGATGTTTGCCTATTTTGTCTCAGCCAATGTATTCATCTTTTGATACTGATGCATAGCAGTGTCTAGCATGATATGTTAATATACAGTGTCTCTTAGTGTATGCTCATAGGATCAGGGATAGCTGTTACAAGAATCCATGTGATCATTGATACCTAAAAACAATATTTGATAATTAACTGATATAGAAGAAAAAAAATTATGTTAAATAGGAAATATCCAATGTATTAATGGAAGGAGTTTTGTGCGTGTTCTTAGCCAATCCACCGATTATGTAAAACAGGATATATCTAAGGTATTAATGGAAGGAGTTATGTGTGTGTTCTCAGCTGATCCACCAATGCGGTTGGTAGGAGGAGCACACTATAAAGAAGGCTTCCTGCAGGTGAAGCTGAATGGGTCATGGGGATACATCTGTGACGATCACTTTTCTGACAAGGCTGCTGAAGTCGCCTGCAGATTTCTTCATTATGGGTGAGTACTCCAGACATTGCTTATAATAATTTCCTGTCCCTAACATCACTTTTTTATGCACATTAGTACAGAATGGTAACTATGGTGACGATGTTTGCAGGTCTGCTTTTTATAATCCCCAACGTGGCTATGAGAGGGGTTGTTGTTACCTGTCTGTAGTCAGTGGTTTCTCCAGGTCCTCTTGTTTCCTCCACCCCTCGACACTACTGAATGCTTTGCATTATTTATTTTAACTAGTTTTACAATCCATGTAAAATAAATCAGTTTATATTATGACATAGACTGGAATATGTTTATCTTGGTCTTGATTACACTCATGATATGTAACTGTCTGTTTGTCACACTGTTTGTTGGGCACAGCCAGTCATTATTTGTTACACCTCTCCCTATTGGCCAGCTCTCAACCAATCAACAATCAGATTATATCATCCTAGTCACTTGTGAACTCACATGCTTTTCATTCTTTTATTATTATAATTATTGATAGTATTTTTATCAAACTAAATCCAGAATAAAATAATAAAAATAATATAATAAAAAGCATAAAATCTAAAATTTATAAAATCATCAGAGCCACCACCAGTGCAGCCATCAAATAGCACTTCATGACATCCTTCCCCAACCTTTGAAACTGTTAATTGACTGTGTGTGAAGAGTGAAAGTTTGTGCCTGGATAAATGATAAATATAATGAAAGTGAAATATTTTACAGGGATGGGCACGCTGAGCATAAATGGATAGCTGATCAAGAGTACCCGACTGATGCTGATATGGTGCTGACAGATGTGAAATGTGAAGGAAATGAACATCACTTGATGGACTGCCGGCATTCAACAGACACACAATACTGCATAAAAACAAACCAAGAGGTGTACATAACTTGTGGAACACCTACCACAGGTAAATCAAGAGGTGTACATAACTTGTGGAACACCTACCACAGGTAAATCAAGAGGTGTACATAACTTGTGGAACACCTACCACAGGTAAATCAAGAGGTGTACATAACTTGTGGAACACCTGTCACAGGTATATCAAGAGGTGTACAAAACTTGTGGAACACCTACCACAGGTAAATCAAACCAAGAGGTGTACATAACTTGTGGAATACCTACAACAGGTAAATCAAAACACCTACCACCGGTAAATCAAACCAAGAGGTGTACATAACTTGTGGAACACCTGCCACAGGTAAATCAAGAGGTGTACATAACTTGTGGAACACCTACCACAGGTAAATCAAGAGGTTTACATAACTTGTGGAACACCTATCACAGGTAAATCAAACCAAGAGGTGTACATAACTTGTGGAATACCTATCACAGGTAAATCAAGAGGTGTACATAACTTGTGGAATACCTACACCAGGTAAATCAAAACACCTACCACCGGTAAATTAAACCAAGAGGTGTACATAACTTATGGAACACATTGAATGAATTTATGGAAAATGTAACAAAAATGTTGTTGCCAAGGTTTATTGTTCCCCGCTGGCGCAGAAGGAGCCATGAGCAGGGTTCATAAAAATGGTGAGCATCCATCTGTCTTTCTGTCCAACTGTCTGTCCACCCATTCATCTGTCACAGATATGTTAACACCATAACTAGAAAAGAATTTTAGGTACAGTCACAAAATTTGCATCATTAATGCACCTTATCAAGGGCTAGGTCAGGTTCAGACCTTGATGACCTTGATACATTTTTCAAGGTCACAGCAGCGTTAATGCTAAAATGAATTGACACAATAACCTGAAAAGAATTTGAGCTGTGGTCACCAAACTTGCAGCATTCATGCTGCTCATGAAAGTTTAAGTCAAATTCGTACATGAATGACCTTAACAAATTTTTAAGGTCATGGTTGCGATAATGCTTAAATGATTTAAATGCAATAAGTCAAAAAATTTTGAGGCTCGGTCACCATGCAAACTTGCAGTTTTGATGCACCTATGAATATGGATGACCTTGACACATTTTTCCAGGGAACATAGGCGATAATGCTAAAATGAATCTTGCGCAATAACTTGAAAAAGAATTTGAGGCACATTCACCAATCTTGCAGCATTGATGTGCCTCATGAAGGCTGAGGTGAAGTTCAAATATGGATGACCTTGATGCAGTTTTCAAGGTCACAGAGGTAATTTTGGTGGGTGACATTTACCGCTCTTAGATTTCATACAGGTTTTCACAACTATTATTAGGGCCCCGCTTGACAAGGGGTGCCCTATAATGATCACCGTGTCAGTCTGTCCTTCTGTCCTTCCTTCTGTCAGTCCTCCCGTCAGTGACTCTTTCGCGCGAGATAACTCTACAACAACATACTGCAGCTTTCCCAAATTCACAGGGATGATTGGTACATATGAGGGCCTCAGACCTATCAAATTACAAACTTGTCGGAATTCCAGTATGGCCACCACAGCCCAATCACTGATATTCTTTCGCGCGATAACTCTACAACAACATTTTCCAGCTTTCCCAAATTCACAGGGATGATTAGTACCGATGAGGGCTCCAGACCTATCAAATTACAAGTTTGTGGGAATTCCAGTATGGCCACCACAGCCCAATCGCTGATTTTCTTACACGCACGATAACTCTACAACAACATACTGCAGCTCTCCAAAATTCACAGGGGTGATTGGTACCTATGAGTGCTCCAGATCTATCGAATTACAGATTGTCAGAATTCAAATATGGCTGCTACAGCTTAATCGCTGAATTTTTTCGTGTGCCATAACTCAACAACAACATACTGCAGCTTTCCCAAATTCACAGGATGAATGGTATCTATGAGGGCTCCAGACCTATTGAATAACAGACCTGTTGGAATTTCCAATATAGCTGCCACAGCCCAATCCCTGATTTTCTTTCAGGCATGATATCTCAACAGCAACATACTTCAGCTTTCCCAAATTCACAGAGAGGATTGGTACATATGAGGGCTACAGACCTGTTGAATTACACACCTGTCGGAATTCAAATATGGCTGCCACAGCCCAATTGCTGATTTTCTTTCATTCAGGATAACTCAAAAACAACATACTTCAGCTTTCCCATATTCACAGGGATGATTGGTACATATTAGGGCACCAGACCTATTGAGTTACAGACCCCTCCAAATTCCTATATGGCAAGCACAACCCATTGCTGATTTTTTTTTGTGCACTATAACTCAACAACAACATACTTCAGCTTTCCTAAATTCACATGGATGATTGGTACCTATTAGGGCTCCAGACCTACTTTTGACTGTTTTACGGCTCCTAAACTTAGAAAAATTCATGAAAAATATAAATTTTCATGACAAATACACATGTAAGGAATTTTTTTTGCAATGCCTGCAGATATTGGCCTGATTTTTGGTGTGTGGGCAGATAATGACCAGTTACAGATCCAGTTCGCTTTTCGTCCCGGTTGACCTACTTTTGACGGTTTTACGGCTCCTAAACTTAGAAATTTTCATGAAAATAGAAATTTTCATGACAAATAGAAATTTTCATGACAAATACACATGTACGGACTTTTTTTCGCAATGCCTGCAGATATTGGCCTGATTTATGGTGTGTGGACAGATAATGACCAGTTACAGATCCAGTTCGCTTTTCTTCCCAGTTGACCTACTTTTGACCGTTTTACGGCTCCTAAACTTAGAAATTTTCATGAAAAATAGAAATTTTCATGACAAATACACATGTACGGACTTTTTTTCGCAATGCCTGCAGATATTGGCCTGATTTTTGGTGTGTGGGCAGATATAATGACCAGTTACAGATCGAGTTTGCGTTTCGTCCCGGTTGACCTACTTTTTACCATTTTACGGCTCCTAAACTTAGAAAAATTCATGAAAAATAGAAATTTTCATGACAAATACATATGTACAGCCGTTTTTAGCCCTCAGCTCATAGGCTGATGGGCTATTGTCGTCACCCAAGCTGTCCGTCTGTCCATCTGTCTGTCCAGTGTCTGTCCATCCGTCCGTCCGTTCTGCGGCTGTTAACTTTTACCTTGTGAGCGGGATATCTCTAAAAGGATTCACTGTTGGAATTTTATTTCATCAGTGAAGATGTATATCGATAAAATCTCGGTCAAGTTCGAAGATGGGTGACCTTGACCCATTTTTCTACATTTTAGAGCTGATTATAGAAAAACACTCAGAAGTTTATATCTCAGGAACCATTGTGTGGATTTTCACAAAACTTACTATGATCATTGGGACTGATGGTCTGTATGTGCTGCACAATTTTGGTGGCGCCACCTGCAATTTCTGATTTTTTAATGAAATTTTATCGGATTTTTTCAATTTTGGCCTTTTGTGCAGGATATCTCCAAAGGTATTCAACACAGGAACTTCATTTCTTCAGTGCTATTGCATTATATTTACAAAATCTTGGTCAAGTTCAAAGATGGGTGATCTTGACCTAATTTTCAAGGTCACAGAGCTTAGTATAGAAAAAAACTTAGGAGCTTATTTCTCAGGAAGCATTTGGTGGATTGTTATGAAACATGGTATATACCTCTCCAATTTAAATTTATAAATGATTATCAACTTTTGCTAATATTCTAGTTTCGCAATACAATGCTTACAGATACTGGCCTAATGTTTGGTCTGTGGGCGCATAATGACCACTTACAGATCGAGTTCGCGTTTCGTCCCAGTTAACCTATTTTTCACCATATGACGGATCCTGAACATAGAAAATTTCATGAAAGACAGAAATTTTCATGAAAAATGCACATATATGGACTTTTTTTCACAATGCCTGCAGATACTGGCCTGATTTTTGGTGTGTTGCTTGATAATGACCCTTTACAGATCGAGTTTGCATTATGCCCTTGTTGACCAACTTTTGACCATACAACACTTCCTGAACTTAAAAATGTTTACAAAATTTAACAAATGTTTCTAATTTGCCCCAGGTGGGGGAATTCGTGTCGTTCCGACACATCTAGTTTCAACTCTAACCTTTTTCAACAGGCAGAGGAAATTCTAGATTTGTTCCACAGATCAACTTTTTACTTGTTTTTATTAACTTCATTAATTCATGTCTGTAAAAATTCATATCTGGTAAAGTCCAGTATTTGGCAATCATGGTGAATCCTGGGAAATTGTTTATTCAAATGCTTTCCAGATAAATGACACTCTACTCTATACCATGTTGCATCTGATGATGCTGGTGTACCGCAAAAAGGCCTCTAGTGTTGGTAGTTGTACCACTGATAGGCCTCTAGTGTGGGTAGTTGTACCACTGATAGGCCTCTAGTGTTGGTAGTTGTACCACTGATAGGCCTCTAGTGTGGGTAGTTGTACCACTGATAGGCCTCTAGTGTGGGTAGTTGTACCACTGATAGGCCTCTAGTGTTGGTAGTTGTACCACTGATAGGCCTCTAGTGTGGGTAGTTGTACCACTGATAGGCCTCTAGTGTGGGTAGTTGTACCACTGATAGGCCTCTAGTGTGGGTAGTTGTACCACTGATAGGCCTCTAGTGTGGGTAGTTGTACCACTGATAGGCCTCTAGTGTGGGTAGTTGTACCACTGATAGGCCTCTAGTGTGGGTAGTTGTACCACTGATAGGCCTCTAGTGTGGGTAGTTGTACCACTGATAGGCCTCTAGTGTGGGTAGTTGTACCACTGATAGGCCTCTAGTGTGGGTAGTTGTACCACTGATAGGCCTCTAGTGTGGGTAGTTGTACCATTGATAGGCCTCTAGTGTGGGTAGTTGTACCACTGATAGGCCTCTAGTGTGGGTAGTTGTACCACTGATAGGCCTCTAGTGTGGGTAGTTGTACCACTGATAGGCCTCTAGTGTTGGTAGTTGTACCACTGATAGGCCTCTAGTGTGGGTAGTTGTACCACGGATAGGCCTCTAGTGTGGGTAGTTGTACCACTGATAGGCCTCTAGTGTGGGTAGTTGTACCACTGATAGGCCTCTAGTGTGGGTAGTTGTACCACTGATAGGCCTCTAGTGTGGGTAGTTGTATCACTTATAGGCCTCTAGTGTGGGTAGTTGTACCACTTATAGGCCTCTAGTGTAGGTATTTGTACCACTTACAGGCCTCTGATGTTGGTAGTTGTACCACTTATAGGCCTCTAGTGTTGGTTGTTGTACCACTGATAGGCCTCTAGTGAGGGTAGTTGTACCATTTATAGGCCTCTAATGTTGGTAGTTGTACCATTTATAGGCCTCTAGTATGGGTAGCTGTACCATTTATAGGCCTCTAGTGTTAGTAGTTGTACCACTTATAGGGTCTAATGTTGGCAGTTGTGCCATTTATAGGCCTCTAGTGTTGGTATTTGTACCACTGATAGGCCTCTAGTGCGGGTAGTTGTACCACTTATAGGTCTCTAGTGTAGGTAGTTGTACCACTTGCAGGCCTCCAGTGTGGGTAGTTGTACCACTTACAGGCCTCTAGTGTGGGTAGTTGTACCATTTATAGGCCTCTGATGTTGGTAGTTGTACCACTTATAGGCCTCTAGTGTGGGTAGTTGTACCACTATAACATCTAGTGTGGGTAATTTTGGTCCTCTGTATATTGAAACATATTTTTTGTAAGATTTGATACAGATCTCAATTGTATTTAATTTTATGACACTTTGGGGCACCCAGCAAGGTTGTTCATGATTTGGCATTAAGCAAGGACTGTGCAGAATTAAACATAATGAGCTGTTTTGGCTGTTTAGTCTAAACATTTCACTTCAGCATAAATAAATTTTTATAACATGATATAGATACATCAAATATTACTCTGTATTTATTCTGAAGGAATAAGTATTAATTCTTTTATAGTAATGACAACAAAGCAAACAACAACATTACCGCCATCAACTACCACAGAAACAGTTGCCATGACTACAACAGAGGTGCCCCTACAACCCAGAGAAACCACTCAGAGAGAGGTGGTGACCTCAGAGACTGAACCACCTGTCACAGTACCCGTGACCACCAGGGATTCTACAGAAAGGCAACAAAATACCACAACAGAATCGAGTACAACCGTGGCAGACATGGCTACCACAGCCACGGGGGCACCACCTCCTCCTGATAGCACACATATCATCAATAAACGAGGGTTCTTTACAACTACTGCTTTACCAGATGAGTCCAGTCGTAAGTTTTTCTTTCTTTTTTCAAGGTCTGGATTTGTCTTGTAATTGGATATGGAAAGTTCTGCGTTAAAAAAAAGCTGACTTCATTTTTGTTTACAACATTACTTACTGATTATTCAAATTATAAGCAAATATAACACTTGTAATGAAGAAAACATTTTCATCATATTAAATATATAGATAGTAGAAACCTATTTATACAACATACTGAAAAGTAAGGAATTCATTATACATTCATACAAATATATATATATATGTAAATATATATATATATATATATATATATATATATATATATATAGAGAGAGAGAGAGAGAGAGAGAGAGAGAGGTATATAAATACATGAAAAACCAAGGAAGTGCAGCCTTTGTGTTTTCCCTGTGCTTAAAACTTAATCTTGGTACTATTTTCACGGTTTTTTAACAGCAATAGCTACAGTGAAACAAAATGAGAAGCAAACCACTGGATTGCAAAGGGCAACAAGCACAACAAGAGAGCAGCTGACCCCAGCAACTACCAGCCATCTGTTGACTACTGTACACACCTCTGGTAAATCATGATTGTATCAGTTATTGTTCACAGAGTTGCTCATAATCTTAAATCATAAAAAAACTCCTTGAAAAACTATTAGCTATTGCTTTGAAAATTGCTTTTATTTTTCCCCTTTTGAAAAATTCCTCGAAGAGAGCTTGTATGTCCATTTATTTGCTGGCTACTTCAGACAAAGAGGAATAGGGCAAGTTAACAAATATGCATGACATCATTTGGATTATTATTGTGTCTGGTCTGGTTTGTTTTGAATCAGTTAGTTGGGTTACTCACTTTTATGTAAATACTGTGCATTCGCTAAACAAACTTGATAAAAAATAGTGAATAAGATAAAAGAAATTTTGGGAGGATTGCATCTCTGAAGTGATGGTAAAGCAGGCAATGCAAATGTCCTTAAAATGATGTCCTTAGAGACCCTGAAAATGATTTTCAATTTTTTTTAGCACCCTGGAGGGGTCATTGAGAGGAGTCAAGAAATTTTATGGTTATTACTTGTAGATAATGACCACTGCATGACCATTATCTGTAATGTTCAAAGTTATCACACATTAAGTTGTATATTGTGTCTAAGGCATAAAAGATCCAACTATTTGTATGTCAAATATGTTCATGGTATGTGCAGACTCCTGGTGGCTAATACTGAAACATTTTGCTGCTAAAACCAACATTATGTTGTAAAACAAAAAACAAAATCACGTACTCGTCAGTGATAATAAGAAAAAGTATTTGAATGAATTATCTGTACTATTTGAATATAAATATTGAATTATGAATAACCACACATCAGCTTTTAATAAAGATGCATTATATTCTGTTTTCTCATTCTTGGGGGCCGAAAATTACTTGTAGTTATAGTGTTTAAGCAGCTTAAACCATGGCAATCACTTAATGAAAAATGTTTGAAATAAAACAAGTCTTAAGCTGAATGTTTCCCTGGTAAAGATGTGAACGTCAAGGTTCTTTTTTTTGCTGTCAGTCCAACTGGCTGAACTCTTGCATACATACACTCCAAAAAAAGGAATAAGTCATGTTAAAAAAACAAATCAATATATATATTAAAGATAGAAGCTACTTACATTCTCTGGAGAGGCACTCCACATGCACAAAACTGATGATTACACAGAAATAAACTCTAAGTCCTTTAATAACAGTACAAGGCAAAGTTTCTTGTTGACTCTGTTTCTGGTCACATGACCAGTGCGCACATGTGACACTGAGATGTAACACTGTTCAACTCACTGAATGGCTCGTGTTGTATATACGGTACATTCAGTCCTATAGAGCTCCTATAATCCACAAACTCTTGCTGGAGTATACATGTTTGACACAGTTCGTGCACCACACACAGACTATTCTTTCTTGGTGTTGAACCAATATTCTTCACAGCTTATGTCTCCTCAAATCCAGATCAAGATAGCCAAATACGCCTCCACACAGCAATATTCAGCACCTCTACAGTTAAGTGTTTAAATACAGTCCATGGTCTGTTCCTGGAAGCAGTCACCACAGGTAATAAATCGCCAGATTTACCAGTCCGTCAGCAAAAAAAAAGAAAACTCGCTCTGAAGTCCTTAACAGAGAAATCAGTGTGGCCTTCATCAGACACCAACTATCTACACTTTTAGACATCATCTCTCAGGTGTCTCCACTGAACATGCAGACATGCCTGCTCGTCCTCTAGCCAATCACCACTCCCAAATACGCTGTTTGTCAATTACAGTATGAATTTTAATAAGGATACACGTCTAGAGACAAAACAACTAACCAGGCGCTATTCCTGTGAAATCTACAACAAATCCTTGTTACTAAAGAGACCGCTAGACAGAGGCTGCTCCGAAGGAGTTAAACTACACCTAGAATAACATCAAATGAAGCACGTGTGCTCTCTTACCACTAAACTGCTTTGTAATTAACATCAAATGAGAAACGTTCGTTATTTAATCAAAGTTATCACGCTAATATCTAAATATGATACTCCATATTTATATACAATAAAGTATCAAAACAATCATCTGGTTTTATTCATACTAGTAAATGCAGTACGATACCTAAGTCACAGTTCACTGGTGACACTGATTCCAGTGCCTATAACAACTTATCATATATTCATAGAAAGTTACATCTTTAACTCGAACATCTTTTTCACTTACTCCTTTAGGATGATCTTCTTGGCTAATTTTAAATGCTTCCTAGTCAAGGTTTTGCAAAATTAAACCCCATCGTGTTCAGATGCATTTAGCCTGTTAACAATGATTGTAATATTTATAATATTAATATTGCAAGATAAGTGATAAAATTGACAATCTCAGTAATAATGACTTTGTTCGTTCATTAAAGTTAAGACACCCAGCCCCATCACATCTCCCCCAGACGAGCCAGAAGTAGTGAAACCGAGTAAACCACCGGCCGTGGTGACCACAACCTCCAGGACACCTACCACCACGCCACCAAGAGGTTAGTCTGCCCTACACAGGTATACAGTCAAACCTCTATAATATAGGCACCCTGGGCACTGGGCCCACTTTATTGATGTGCCCAACATGTGAAGGTCAAGAAAGTTTCATAAATAGAAACAAGAATGAAAGCAGGTCTGCCGAAAGGTGCCCAGTATAGAGAGGCCCACTTAATGGAGGTGCCCACATGAAGATGTTCCACTATATCTTACACACCATCACTATTTGACACCCACAAGGAAATTGCATTGTAATGTTTACTTATATAATTATATATGTATTTATTAATAAGAGACAGTTTTTTACTCAAATTTCACATTTCAGAGAAAATGTTTATTCTTAAATATTCACAACATGAAGGGAAATAAAATTTTCTCCTCAAAAAGATTGAATAAATATGAATTTAGCCAATAAAATAATTCATATTCATTTTATATGTAATTAAAAGTATTGTTTTAATCTTTATTCCTTATTTCTCAATACAGATGTCCTAGTACAATACATTGCTGAGATGACATTCATCTTAACTCATTACAGAGAAAACAAATGTTTTACTTTCTTCAATCATTACAGACACTGGTTGATAATCAGTTCGTATTTTTACAGTTTTAGCGATTACAGTGAATTTTACACTTTAAAGCAGAGAGCAAAAATGATCTGTACTCATTTTATTCACCTATATTATATGTGTACCCATGAACTAACTGAATGAATTAGAGCAATCATTACAGAAATTAGAGTCATATGTACTCATTACAGGAAGGTCATTAATATCTGTAATCTTTACGTGTGTAATTTTTACAGAGAAGAAGTATCCATACAAGTGTACCTTTGATGACGGAGCGTGTGGCTTTGATGGCGATATTGGGATGGCCAGCTACTCCTGGGAGATGTCTTCTGACGCAGGTTTTGCACCTGGCAAAGGTAAATACCTGATCTAGCTGAGGTTAAGATCGTACTCTCAAAAGTACAGCTCTACTAGTTAGGGATTGTTGGTAAAAGATTCCTTTCCTCATTATGAACTGATAAAGAGTTAAATATGTAGCTCTGCCTCACATGACTGATCAGTTTATGTTGTAGTTATATGAATAAATTCTAATTTAGGTGCAGTCACTATGGTTATGTGATGACAGGCAGGTGCTAAGCCAAATGATAAAGCACAGTAATTAAATAAAAGTATTATTAACTGGGAGGAAGTGACAGTGGTACATAAAAATCTATCCATACCTGTCTTCAGTTATACTTTCAGTGGATGAACAGATGGTGGTATAATCTGGAGTTTCATATATTATTAAGTGAAGAGAAAATCTATTATATCTTGAATTGTCACCTGGCATGCCAGCTGTCCAAACCATGTTAATATTCCAAACTAAGTTGGCAAAAATGTCTGCATAAGCTAGTATCAACAAGAGCAAAACACCAGTAAAAAGGATATGGAATAAACTTAAAATAAGGGATAAGTTAGATGTATATTTAAGGTATACCCATATAAAATTACACTTTAGAGTTCTAATGACACTTGATGTTTTGTTTATTCCTGTAAACGTTAAAATAAATGATACTCCCATTTTCTTTTTGTCACCAAGTTAAGTGCTTGGATTTGTCAACCTAAGACCCTTTAATAACTTAAACAGATGTTGTTGTTTATAATCTTTAATATTATATATATATATATATTCAGGTTATTACATGTACCTGGACAACAAACAAGGGACTGTGGGTGCCACTGCCAAGCTTACTTTGGGTGAATTTCCATCAACGTCGTCTGTGTGTCTGTCCTTCATGCTCAGTATAAAGGGTCCTGTTTCGCTATCCATCAATAGTAAAATGCTGTCCTACAACATGCAGTCCTACATAGATTCCCTCAGTGGTAAGTTCGTAATACTTTACACTAGGGTTACGTTCAAATAAAATTTAGTGTATTTCAATGCATATTCAAATGTTTCAGAAAAAGCAAATTGAAATGTGTTTGAATGTTATCAAATACAAATGCAGTGAAAATGTCAAAGGGAAATGTGTCTGTCAGTGCCATTGTATTTTAACTGGATGATAAATACTGAATTTCACCTTGATTTTATAATATGTCTTATAATATGGTGCATATTTGTGAATGACCAAGCAAATAAATTAATTTATGCTGTTAAAATATATCATAAGCATTTTTATGGCCCTGGCCACTTTTATGCCCCCGCCACAAAGTGGCTGGGGCATATAGTTTTACCCATGTCCGTCCTTCCGTCATTCCGAAATAAAACAGTTGTACGAACTTTTTTTCGCAATGCCTGCAGATATTGGCCTGATTTTTGGTGTGTGGGCAGATAATGACCAGCTTCAGATAGAGTTTACATTTCGTCCCGATTGACCTACTTTTGACTGTTTTACGGCTCCTAAACTTAGAAAATTTCATGAAAAATATACATTTTCATGTCAAATACACATGTACGGACTTTTTTTCGCAATGCCTGCAGATATTGGCCTGATTTTCGGAGTGTGGGCAGATAATGACGAGTTACAGATAGAGTTCGCATTTCGTCCCAGTTGACCTACTTTTGTACGTTTTACGGCTCCTTAACTTAGAAAAAATTCATGAAAAATATAAATTTTCATGACAAATACACTTATACGGACTTATTTTCGCAATGCCTGCAGATATTGGCCTGATTTTAAGTGTGTGGGCAGATAATGACCAGTTACAGATCGAGTTCGCGTTTCGTCCCAGTTGACCAACTTTTGACCGTTTATGGCTCCTGAACATAGAAAATTTCATGAAAAATATAAATTTTCATGACAAATACACATGTACTGACTTTTTTTTGCAATACCTGTAGATATTGGCCTGATTTTTGGTGTGTGAGCAGATAATGACCAGTTACAGTTCGAGTTCATGTTTTGTCCCAGTTGACCTCCTTTTGACTGTTTGACGGTGCTCTAACATAGAAAATTTCATAAAAAAGTGCACATGTATGGACTTTTTTTCGCAATGCCTGCAGATACGGGCCTGATTTTTGGTGTGTAGGCAGATAATGACCAGTTACAGATCAAATTCTTTTTTTGTCTCAGTTGACCTACTTTTGACCATTTGACTGCTCCTAAACATAGAAAGTTTCATGAAAAATAGAAATTTTTTTATAACAAATGCATATGTACCGACTTTTTTTCCTCAATGCCTGCAGATACCACCCTGATTTTTTATGTGTGGGCAGATAATGACAGTTACAGATCGAGTTCGCGTTTCATCCCGGTTGACCTACTTTTGATTGTTTTACGGCTCCTAAACAAAGAAAATTTCATAAAAGACATCAAATTTTTATGGAAAATGCACATGTATGGACTTTTTTTCACAGTGCCTGATTTTTGGTGTGTTGCTTGATAATGACCCGTATCATATCGAGTTTGCATTTTGCCCTTGTTGACCTACTTTTGACCATATGACACCTCCTGAACTTAAAATTTTTTTCAAAATTTAACAAATGTTTCTAATTTGCCCCAGGCACATCTAGTTTTTCTTAATTTCAGAACTGCATTTCTGTTTGCTTTTGTAAACCAAACTCACATGCAAGTGAAAATGTCAGTACAACATTTTCAGTACATTTGCTCTTCGAACCAAAACCTTCATACACTCAAACCATGTGTATTTATATTTCTGTATATGCAAAGCATCAAGTCTGCTTGTACCCATAATGATCTTTTGTACTCTTGTAGGTCTATCCTCTAAAACTTTTCAATGATGTAATTTTGTTTGCAACCCCATTCACATATGCCATTCTGTTGAAAACATAACACATATTATGCACCTTTACTGTTTAGAAGCCACTAAAGAGCACTCTAAATGGGCAACTAGAATGCAATGATATGTATAGATTCTTTTAGGACAAAAATATTGCATATTATTTCTAAGTTTCAATGATTTTCAATAATCTTCAGCAAACCCTCTTAGTGGGAACTGTTGAAAATTTGATAAAGATACAAAAAAAGCTTGAAAAGATATGGCTGTTTGTGTAAATATAAATAGTGTCAGAATTTGTCGGAAATCTAAAATAAATGTAAACAGTAAAGGGTTAAAGGACATACATAAACAATATAACCTGACCAAGTTTACTGTTTTTTCCTTAGGTTACTCTTATGAAGATGCAGGATGGGTCCGGCATACAAAAATTCTTTATGCCTGGGACAGATTTGAGCTGGAATTTTTAGCCACAAAAACAGCTGATGAGCTAGACGGCCATATAGCCCTTGATGATATATCACTGCATGAGACTAGCTGTCCACAGTTTGGTGAGTAAAATTTATACTAGTTTATTTATTCTACTGCAATTAAAGAATTTGAGTGTGGTCCAAAAAGTGTTATTCCTCCTTGAACTTTGCTGGTACACATCATAGGGGCTGCCATTTTGCATATTCACTAAAAATTTGGATGTCACAGGTCACATGCCAAAATAATAGGGGCACTAGTATGGCTAATTTCAACGAAACTCATATGCACTGAAATTCATGTGCCCAACTCAGAATTAAATAAAATGCAAACATAACAAAATTCTATGTGTAACGTGAGAAAAAATAAAGTGAATGTAGATGTGTGTTTTCTAAAATTGCATAGAAGAATACAGGAACACTTTTCCTGCGGAGTTTTTTATGCGATCACTCTTTGTCTGTTGTCGATGCATCTGTCTGTCTGTCTGTCCGTCTGTCCGTCTGTCTGTTAACTGGCACAAATCGTAACCGTTGGTCCTTGAATCTTCTTACTTGATATCTACACAGGTCCATGAAATATCTTCTTGGAAACCTGAAATCAGGCCTCTGTTACCCATATCCTCCAAGGTATGGGGCTCAGAATTACCCCCCCCCCCCCCCAGGTAATTAAAAATTTGATACAAAAGCTCCAGTATCTGAACAACTAATGCATTGATCACCATGATTCTTTGCATGCATATTGGCCATGGAGTGTTTTATCAGTTCCTGTAGACTGGTGTTGCTACCTGTATTTTTCAATTTTTTACACATTTTTTTCTATTTTTGAAACCTTCAAAGATGTGGTCATTTGTTAACAGGGCTCAAATCATAACCCCTGGACCTATAATCTTCTGACTTGACATCCAGAGAGGTCCATGAAAAATCCCCCTTAGGAATCCTGAAATTAGGTCTCTGTTACCCATATTTTTCCAGCTATGGGGCTCCGAAGTACCCCCCAGAATATGGAAAATTTCATACAAAAGCTCAAGTATCTGAACAACTTATGCATTGATCACCATTATTTTTTGCATGGATATTGATCATGGAGTGTTTCATCAGTTTCTGCATACTAGGTGCACCACCTGGTTTTTTAAATTTTTTTTTACAGATTTTTTCTGCTAATTTTGAGACCTTTAATGATGTGGTCTTCCGTTAATAGGGCACAGATCGTAATCTTTGGACCTCTGATCTTCCAACTTGAAATCAAGGGAGGTCAATGAAGAGTCTCCAAAGAAACCAGAAACTAGGTCTCTGTTACCCATATCTTCCAAGCTATGGGGCTCATGATTGTCATCAAATTTGGTGTGCTTATGGGTCTTGATGAACTTGAGCTAATTTGCATGAACTATGATGCCACCTACATTATCTTAATTCGTTGCCTGTGCAAGGACATATTGTCAACACATCACTTACTGGAAGTCAACTGAGGTATAGGAATGACGCTTTGGCCATTGTCCATCTGGGCATCCGGCTGTCCGTTAGCAGGGCACAAATCGTAACTGCTGGCCCTAGAAACTTCTTAGTGAACATCCAGCAAGGTCAATAAAAAATCTCCTTGGAAAAACTAAAATTAGGTCACTGCAACCTGTATTCTCAGAGCTATGGGGCTTGAAAGTATCCCCCAGAATAATAAATATTTGATACAAAACCTCCAATATCTTGATAATTAATCCATGGATTGTCATGAATCTTTCCTTGAATATTGACCATGACTAGTTTTTTTCAGTTCCCGAAAAGTGGTGGCGCCTCCTGTATTTTCTTATATTTTAACGAATATTTTCAATTTTTTTTACTATAAAATGACAACAATCATGTCAGTTTCTCAGCTGTGGTTACATCTTGTTTCCCAAAACCTGGTGTGTTTACTGATCACAAGTTGATGCCCTATAGTAATCACCCTGTCTGTCTGTCTGTCCATCCGTCCATCCACACAAATATGTTTCCAGATGATAACTTGAGGTTGGATTGACATACAGTTTTCAAACTTGAATATGATTGTGGATGCACTGTAAATCAAACTTTTCATCCCAAACTTTCCATCTTTCACACATGGCTAACTTGCCCAAAGTGAGGAAATCTGTAGATTGTAAGGTTACTTGGTCAGAGCCAAGGTCAATTTTTGAGAGATTGTTACAATAATGCAAGTTCAAGGATCATAAGTTCTAAGATTTTTTGGTCACAAGGTCATTGGTTAAGGTCACAGGACTGTCATACTGAAAAATGTCTTTAAAAATATTCTTAAAGACAAATTCAGCTGAGCGTCAAGACCCATGGGTCCCTAGTTAAATATTCAATAATTATGAATAAAACTTTTTTTTCCTGTAAGCACTTTTGGATTAAATTTTGTATCCTTTATGTTTATGCAAAGGTGATGTAACTTTCCTCACTCCCTGCCACTGAGTTTTTGTTTGGGACAATATTCTTCTTGGAACTGCATAAAATTTATTAATGGTAAACAAAGAAAAAAATATACATAGGTACAAAGGTTTTTTTAAACTGTCATCCACCTCACCCCCCCCCCCCCCCCCCCCCCATCAGGTCCTTCCACCTGTGGGATGGGAACATTTTGTTGGAATATATTTAAAAACAATGGATTTAGTAAAAAGTGTAAACTGCTAAACTGTCAGCAGCTTATCAGTTTAAATGCTTCATTTTCAACATTAGAAAACACATGGCCAGATCACAAGATATTATTAGCAACAATCCCCCATTCTTCAATTCATATCAAACATGGCAACTTCTCATAGCTTAATCTACCATTTCTTCTCTATAGATACTTATTGAGACTTTCTGTTTCCTCTCCCATTCAGCAACAACTGCTTCCAAAAACATATTTTTCAGTTTTCTATTTTCCATAATTATTTTGATTTATTAAATGTGTATTTTTATACTTGCAAATCTCAACTTCCTTCCTCTGCAATTTACAACATCTGGTCATTCCCACTGCAATATTTTAGACACACATTCTTGTACATATTTGAAATACTGATACTTCTATATTACTAATCCACTCAATTACATAATTAATACAAAAAATTACATCTGTTAAAATGAAATCTTACAGACGTACATACAACAATGGTGATACAGTTATATCAGTCACATTCAGCAGAGCGCCGTGACCCATGGGTCTCTTGTTCTTACCTTCAAAGATGCTGTCATCCCTTAACAGGGCACAAATTGTAGGCACTAGACCTAGAATCTTCTTACATGATATCCAGGGAGGTCATTGAAAAATCTCCATAGGAGATGTTACCCATATCCTCTGAGCTATGGGGCTCAGAAGTAACCCACAGAATAATTAAAAATTGGATACCAAGCACAAAAACTCTCAATAACTAATGCATTGATCACTATGATTTATTTGCATGCATATTGATCATGGAGTTTTTCATCAGTTCCTGCAGGGTGGTGGTGCCACCTGTATTTTTTTTTTAATTTGAAGGCATTTTTCTGTTTTTGAGACCTTTAAAGATGCAGTCACCCATTAACAGGGCACAAATTGTAACCACTGGACCTAGAATCTTCTAACTTGACATCCAGGGAGGTCCATGAAAAATCTCCTTGGAAACCTGAAATTAGGTCTCTGTTATCCATATCCTCCGAGCTGTGCTTCAGTTGAATTCGAATACCACCTAAAAAATTTGGCATTCAGATGATTAAAAAATTCCTTTTGTGAATGTCTTCCTTGTCAGCTGAGTGTCATGATCCCTGGGTTACTTTTCTGCTGAAATAATATTTAAGAAAATGTAGAAATCAAAAATTTTGTTTTCAGACAAGTAATCTATCGAGAGATTTATAGTAAAAATATATATTATCAGCTGCAAATCTTTACACGCTGAATGTTTACTATATGCTTTTTTGTTATGGTTTATATTTACCTTGTATTAAGAAAAAAGGATCATTTCTGGAACTTCACCTGAAATAATACTTTTTTTGTTTCAGATGATCCAGAGTTTCGGCGGAGAAGGTAGTTATCACTAGGCAACTGAGATTCTTTTTTATATGCAAATTTTTCATATTTTTATTTTTTCAATTACAAATGTCCTTCCATCATGAAATTAATGGTCTTTCAATCATATGATGTATACACTACCATTCTACATGTACAGAACATCAATCATATGATGTATACACTACCATTCTACATGTACAGAACATCAGTTCTCTCTTTAGAACACCTCATTGAATTATGCTAATTGGTCAGCTAGCAGATTGTTACATTACGTATAAGGGTGTGTTCAAGGAGAAGCATATCATGGACAGGTTTACCCCAGCTTAAGCACATATAATTCAGGATAAAGAGCAGCTGGTATTGACTTTGCCCAACAGATGGCAGCACTGGTTCTGGAACAAATCCTGTGATATGTCCTGGTGTAACTTTATCACAGTTTTTCTTTCATACACATCTTCAGTAACTCCAGGATAAACCTGACACTGCAGTTCTGTGTTTTGAAAAACTGCTTGTATAGTAACACATTATGTGTCATTTGTACACAGGCAGTGTGAAAGATGTCAGATTGTAAAAGCCACTGTTATTTAATGCAGAATAATCCCTGAACCTCAGAAAAATGTGTATATGAAGTTATTATTGCATTAAGTGTAACACAACCTTTGCATGAAGTAATTTAGATTATGATACTAGGGAACTTAACAAATTAATAGCTGAAAACTGAACAAGATAATTAATTTATTGTTGCACTTCAGAAAATTGTTAAATTGTGTATTGATTGTTTTTACTTGCTTATGAAGGTAATAAAATTAAAGGAAGAAATTTTATTTTTCACATGTGGGAACACATCAAGCTAGAATATTGGTAAATTTAACAATCATGATCAGCCAGGGGGTATTAATGTCTCTGTTTGCTGAGCATGTTATCCAGTGATTAGCCTCTGATTGGTTATTTTGCTAAGACAAGTCTCCTGATTGGTCACCTAAGAAAAGTCTCATGATTTGGTCACTTTGTAAGACGGTATGTACTGATTGGTTACTTTGATAAAAGGAATGATCTGATTGATTGTATTGACACAAGGAGCCTCCTGATTGGTTACTTTGATAGAATGAGGCCCCTGATTGGTTAGTTATATTAAAGGTGCCTCCTGATTATTAATTTTGCCAGGAGGTACCAGTTCTTAAATTTTTAATACTTACTGCCAGATCCTGGGGACCTATTGAAATACTCATTAAATAGAAGTTGTTTTATGTTCTTGTTGAAATTTGAACCTCCTCTGATGGTAGCTGATATATAAATTACCTCTCAATGAAATGAGCATTATTCCAGTTGTATGATTTCTTTGTCCCATTATTCCATTTTTATTACTTCCTTGGTTGTGTTAAATTATAATTGATTTTTGTTAATTATGCACTATGAAAGTTTGTAACCTACTTACTGAAGTCTGCCTTTCTTAATTATAGCAAGGACACTATATAGTCCATGATTCCTTTAAGGTTGTGAACAAAATGAGTATACAAGGATTGCTTTACATACTATGCAGGATGTACATTTTTTGTTAATGTTTATTGTATTTTATATGGTTGAAGCAGCACTTGTGATTATATCCAAGAAATTGTATTTGTGATGATGTATCAGCATATGGCAAAACAGGGCGTCAGTGTTAATACAATTTTCTGTACATGTTTACTTGTTTATTATATAATTGACATGCCATGCACCATGTCAGGTTTGACAAAATTGCATAATTCTACAGACATCAGAAAACTGATATGCTGGCAGTGCAGATTTTGGCCTGGCTTAGAATGGTATCTTAATGTATATATTTGATCAACTAATAGACTCATTAAGATACTTGTTCAGGTGTGTGGCTATATGACAAAGCTAATTGACAGAGGTTATGGAGGAAAAATCATTAATATCCATGATTGATGTCTCCTTTGACTAATACAGAAACTGAGCTCCTTATGTATTATAATTCACACTGTATGTAAAACAGAGTTGTTATGTGAGGCATGTGTCTTACCATTTATGTACAAAAAAAGATACATTTAATCATACATGTGCCTTATAATTACTGTATAGCTTTCTTTCTGTGTATATACAGCTCTGTAACAGTTATTACAAAGAGGAACAGGTTATGTAACAGTAGTATATTAGTTTTTACTGTATATACATGTGAGCATGATTAGGTTGTATGAATATGTGGTATGTTTTGTATTTGATATATAACTATGTGACATGAGGGAGTGTCTGTTTGTCTTAGGTTTCCTGAATGCTTTTGTATATTCTTCTTGTTAAAATACATGTTCAGATATCAAGCTTCATGGTTCATGCTGTATTCTCATTATACAGATAACTTCACTGGTGCCTCTATCAGAAGAACTGTTTAAACTGAATGACTTTTATTAATGTATTCCTTTGCAGGTAGTTGATGCTTGAGAAAACGGTGTGTGATATAACTGTGGTTGGCTTTCTGGTTACAGGGATTTCAAATTTGTTATATTGTAAAAGGGAAACTATTGAAAATAGATCCTTTATGAACATTTTGGCCCATCTACATGACTAAAGGTATTATTATTTACTGCGTCTCGTATACATTATCAGTGTCTGCAATGTCAAAAGCCAGAAAGCAAAAGATTGGTTATGTAGAGAAAAAAATCTGTCATGTTTTTGTGTAGGCTAAATAAAAGATTGATTTTAAATAATACTTTCATATCAGGATTTATTTTTTTGTGCATTTAATGAAGAAATTCCATTCTTTGATGCTAATTTGCATATTTGATAATTCATTTCATAATGGATATACTATGTCAATAGCTGTGGTATAATGAGATCAAAAAAAGGAACTGTTGTTAAAGTAAACACTGAAAATATGAAAATTGTGAAAATTTACCCTGTGGAAGTCAACAAAAGTATCTCTCTACTATTGACAGCTGTAAATTGTAGAACCCACTGCTAAATTTACAATATCAGTGGTAGGGCTTTTAGGTTCGCAATATTTTAAATTTTAATAACACATATAAAATCAGTATAAAATGTGCAGTGCTATGATAAAGTTGTACTGCTGTATTTCATTCCCATACAAGAAAAGCAATATACACCTCACATATTGTGTTTGAAAATATTTGTATATGTTGGATTCACCTGATATTTTTTTACTACCTCAGTGTAATGCTTGCCATATTCTTCCTTAAAAAATTAGAATTTTTTCTTTAGATTTTCATTCTGGTTGTGAATTGGCAATGTCTGCACCAATTTTCTGCACCTAGACATGCCAGTCATTTTCCTGAACTTTCATTCCTGCGCTGGAGCAATGCATGCCATGTGATGGCCAGTTTTCTACTACGATAGCATAACAATCAACATTTACTTTTTTTGTGGTTTTGTACATCATCATTGTGTAACTCTGAAATATGACTATTTGTGATAGTAAAAGTTGAAGGGTCCTTTATGGAGGAGTGGTTATATAGAGAGGTTATACAGACAATTAACTCTGGACACCTGTTATAGTTAAGATATTTTTCAAACTCGAAAGTTTATCATAAAAATGTAAACTCTACGGGAAACTTTTCACAATATTAATGAAATCCAGCTTTTTAATGATTTGATATTGGTAGTCTGTTTTGCTGCATTTCAACCCCTCAGATTGGAGTCAAGGAAATTGGGCTAAACTCCTGCTGATTGGATGTTGCCATATTGACATGCTGAATAACCATCCAGCCAAAACAAAGATGGCTACTCTTTGCAGAAAAACATCAAATCAGTCAGATCATGTGAACTAATGGAAAAAGTATAAACTAATTGGCGCTAATGGTGAATATTTTTGTCATATATACTTGTAACCCTCATCTGACGTTTTCCAGAAAATGTTACTAAACTGTAAGCAATTACACATCTCCTCCACCCCCTTAAAAAACTGTACTGGGTTTAATAAAATAGAAAAGAGTCAACAAAATTATTTCTGACGTTTAATGTGTTCATCTATACGTAAGATATCCATTAAAAAGTTATGGAGGGATTTGTGAATTTTTGGCCTTTAGGATTGTGAGAATTTGTGAAATGGTTCAGGGAATCTAGTTAATTCGTTGTTATTTTTTTGGAAGGCATACAGTGTTTCATTTAAATTAAGAACATTTCAGTGTAAAATTTACATGATAGAGATATGTTAATTGTAATTGCTTAGTCCAACTTCTGTGTATTTTGTTACAGGATCATTTAATTAGTTTGGATAAAAGTAATGTTCAAACAATATCCTTTATTAGACTGGATAAACTCTGTTATGTTGGAAGTTTGCAAAATCACAAATATAATTAAACACTTCATGGAAGTGTAATGTACATTTATGTACATTTGTACAATTTTAGGTTTGCATTACCGTAGCAGAATTAATATGTGGCACTAAATATTATGTTAATTATAGATACTAGCTTGCATGATTGGAACATCATAAACATTTCATTTAATTCACTGTGTGTACAGTTACATATGATGAGTTGGTTGTATTTAAGCTGTGTATGTGGTGTATAGTTGTATGGAGCAGAAACAGATCTCAAGTCATGTAACATTTAAGCTTGTATTCAATGGTGCTACATTGGTTATGAATTTCTCATGCACTGTTTGAATGCACTATGATGAATTACTATGACGATTTACTTTGAAATTTGGGACCATGCCATTGTGAAGTGTTGTCACGTATATGGCCATATACTTGAAAACCAGTAATACGGACTGCTGGTAGGCACAAACTTTTTTCAAGTTGTTATTGACACAGAATTGTTTAAAATAGCTGTATTAAGTTTTATCAAGTGCAGGCGAAGAAAAGTGGATCACCTTCACTGTGGGTGTTCTTTTTCCCGTCACCTTCGTATATATCGTTCAGTGACACATTATAATTTAACTAGGTCAACCAACTGCTATGTAGACGGCTGGACGTACTAGAGTTGAACCAGCAGTGCACCTTTTGTCAAAAAGAGAGGCGAATCTTAGGTGATTAAATTCGTAGATTATAAGTATTGAGCTGCTAAATGTTAATATCAGTTTGTTTGTAGTACGGAATTATTGGGAGAAAATTATAACTAAATTTAATATCTCAAAGGTTCATCAGCGCTATCTTTCGTATGATTGTGTACTATCAATCAAATTTTTTTATTGTTAACATTAACGACATCATATATTCCTAGTGTTTTATTTGATATTTTTTAGATCTACTGGCGAATCGGAAATAAGAACATCTTATAAACAATGGTGACAGCAGCTAAAATAATAATCTAATGTTGAATATAAATTTTCAACTGAGTATCATAGCACGTAGATGAATACATGGTTTCGCGATATCTCAGTGGTCGGGAATGTGGTCGGTACAGAAGCAACCTGAGGTAATTTATTTGCTCAGCCTTTTTATTTGTTATCACGTTTTTACACGGCTTTTTAAAATTAAATTGTTGCACGTGGTAGGATATTGTCCCAATCTGGCACTCTTGATTCAAATTTTATTTTTTTTTTTTTTTGGTCATCGGGCATCTCGCATGCAAATATTTTAAAAATTATTAATAGTGTCAGAGAATCATAAATTCACACTGAAAGCTTCCAAATTGAAGTCTCATAATTTATTTTAAAATTACTTTTTGTGAAAAACCGCGATACCAAGTGATTAAAATTCAATGAAATTTCTGGATCTAAAGCGTAAAGATGGCTGAGCAAACAGACCAGGGAAACCATTTGCTTTTTTATTTTTGTGAAATAAGATGAATTCCATGCATCGATAGACATTAGTGATTCGGAAACTTCTGTTCAGCCTCATATTAACAGATTGCGCTGACTACCCGCCTCAGGTTCCAATTTCCAGTCTGTTATTGAGGAGTATGTATTAGTTGTTTAAATTGCTACCAGATGGCACAACTTGCGTGGTCTTTGATGTTGCCGTATATCAGCGACATTGAAGCATACGAACCGTTTTAGTCCAAGCAAAATTTAATCATTGACAGTTATCGGCTATCATGTTTTGCCCACTTAAGTCAGTATATACATGGTTCGTTTCTTCGTGGACCACGTTATATGTTTTCTTAGTCTCCCACTCTTTAAGTTTTCTTTAAACGAGATATGTTGTGTTCATTTTTGTTCTGTTAACATTTGCACATGATGTGTTTTGTATATAGCATGTATATTCAGGTCCAATTTTGTAATCTGCAGATCTGGTTGTATACGTGTAAGATGTTGGAATTTATAATAAAATGTAACAAAGGATATGAGTGACTATGTGGCTACTTGTGCCCCTGATTTGTGAGGATGGTGCGTTTTAAATGAGTATAATTTGCTCTTGATCCCTCAGCCTTTTTATCTGATGGGTAATTAATTATCTGATGGGTATTGTTTTAGAAATTTATCTTCCACCCAGTGCTGCGAATTTGTACTTACAAAAAAAGCAAACATTTTATTTTCGAAAAAGTTTTTCAATCATACTTTTCCCCCTATAATATTCGAAATACCAGAATTTTTTTCGGAGCCAATGCTGACCCACATGATAAATATGCATGCATAGTATAAAGGGGCAAGTGAATTACCTTTAAGTAGAACATGGTATGGAGTGAGATCATGGTAGCTGAAAAGAAGAAAGTATACAAAGTGAAATCTAGCACTTTATTTTATCTAATACATATCAAAGGAAGTTAGTCCACTTTTGTCCTCGGTGTTCTCTGAAACCGAGATGCACATAACACCTTGCCATACCTCATTTTAAAGGTTATTGTTCCCGAAGTGACCGCCGATACGAGAAAAAAATAATTGTCTCCGCTTCCGCAACTTACGAGTAATGACGCATAGTCCTGTATCTTTCTTTATGAACAGCTTCCTCGCCTTAAACATGCATTTAATAAATCTGTCATATCTTCCTTACACCAATCTATCCTTTATACGTCTAACAATAATAATATAAGTAACCAGTCTAAGATCTTCTAAAATCTGAATCCCCCGCGTCCTGTTCCGGTTCGCTAATGTAAACATCATCACTCACCAGGGCCGATGTATGAATTACTTGCCACAGCGCTACAAAATAAATGTAAAAATATTTGTACATGTATATCTTACTTGGAAAATATCACTATGAAAAAGTATATTTTGGACTTACAGAATGAAAAAAAATGAGCTAATGTTCCGTATCTCATTTAATACATCCCCCCCCCCCGATAGAAGCCGGATACTGTCACGTCAGGTCAGTTCTGTCACCCGGTGCGAGCTGCTGTGATGGGAGAATTGAATTGTCTTTACTACCCCTGGCCTAATGTCTTGTAATAATATGATTAGTCCTTCAGCGTGACACCTTTACTGTTAATGTCCCCGATGTCACCGCCACCCAACATGAAAACCACTTAACCCTTTGATCTTCAGGTGAGCTGCACACAACAATCGACCCTCACGCAAGGTGTGTGCCTGCAAGCCACGGGCTTCGAGCTAACTGGATAACGATTTCTTACTTCAGCTTTCTTAATATTTGAATATTTAATTGCCTCCGCCAGGAGGGTGTGCGTTCATGTCCGTGAGTGTGTGTGTGTTGGTATGATTATTCACAACTTAACTCACGCAGTCTTGGGCGGAATCTCATGAAATCTTTATGACATTTCGAGAAAGGGCCAAGGAAGAATCGATTAGATTTTGGTGTGGATCCGGCTCATGATCTGGATCCAGGAAGGACTTCCATGAATATTCACACATGTAAACTCATTTTGTCCGAATGAAAATGGAAAATGGATGAATAGGTGAATGCAAACACGGTTATGGAACTTCTGCAAACATGACCTCGGAAGTATGGGCTAAGTAAGTGAATGCAAATACGTTTTAGGGAGGATCCCTATTTAAGGATCGCCCACATGACGGAGGACTGCATTCCTGAGATTGCATATTCTAGTTAGCGAACCTGTTAGCTTATGCGATGGTGCGGCGTCGTCCATCGTGCGTCAGTGCGTCGTGCGTTGCTTGTCGTGCGTCGTCTGTACACTAAACCCATACTACCTCGAAAACAGCAGGAGCTAGCATCACCGAACTTATGCAAAATATCAGTCATCTAAAAAACTCTATCGGATTTATTTAATTTTTTGGCTATCTGCATTTTCTTAGATTTTATAGGGAAAAAGCGTAAAAAGCTTTAAAATCTTCTTCTCCGAAACCATCCAGCCAAATTGTCCAATAGTTCACAGAAATAATCCCAGAAACGATCTGTCTCAAGTTTGTTCGAATGGTTCCAGTTCGGTGATTTGTGGCCAAGTTACAGAAAGTTGAACTTAGTCATCTGTCCAAAAAAGCATACTCAATTTTCAATCTCGGAAACGGCTGGAGCTATCATAACCAAATTTTATGCCGTTGTTAGTCACATGAGTCATATCTAAAATTGAGGTATTGCCGGCGCCACCTGCATCGGCCTTTTTTGTACAGGGTCATCAGTGCTGTATCATACTGAGGGCTACAAAGAATCTTCTCCTCTCAAACCATATGGCCAAACTGTTTGATACTGCACAGAAATGATTCCAGGGCAGTGCTTTCTGAAGTTTGATCAAATGGTCTCTGATCAGAATTTAGTCATGTGATATGACAGCCCATTTTAGCTCAGTGGCTACAAAGATCTTCTTCTCAAAATCCACTGGGCCAAATTCTTAAATTTCACACATTAATTATCGTCAGATTTTGATAATTCAATTTCTTCAAATGGTTTTAGTTCCGTGCTTTTAGGGTGAGTTACGGGAAGCTGAACTTAGCACGTTTGCTATATCTTCCAATATGAGTTATAAACCAGCAAAACGTTTTTTGACTGACGCCACTGAAGCCAGTTTGTTTAATATTTTACAAGAATAACCCACACAATAATTCTTCTAATAATTGTCTTTAATGGTTTCACATGAATGATTTTTGGCTGAATTATGGAGATTGAATTGAGTCATTTTACCATATATGTTAGCTGTGTTATGCTGTTACATCTAGCCTGGCACCAGATTATCAGCATCTATTACATCGTGCCACTAGACATTTAGATTTCAGATTATCTGTGGTTGATATTGACAAGAATTTTTATTAAAGCTTTTAAAAAGATAGACTTCTGATTTAAATTATTCATCATGGATATTAAGCTCTCTGTGGCTATATAAAGACGGCTGTACATGGATTATAAGTAATTGGTATCCATACTCAACTTAATTAAAGAATTTTCCATCAGTGAGATGTATCTGTATTATAATTTTGCATTCAGTATGCATCTTTAATAATTTTTCATGTATTCCTGATTTCTTTAAATTAAAAGTCAACTGAAAAGCATTTTGTATTGGGAAAATTTATTTCAAAGTTATTTCAAGTAGGGACTACTTTTGTGTACAGATGGCAGCACTTGGACAATCGGCAGATTGCCAAGATTTGCATGTGCCTGGATGTTGGCCATTGGCCAAGATGATGTCAGCTCTATCAATAGCTTTGGCACAGTGCCAGGATTGGAAGAAGTGCAGCTGGGTATAGGTCAAGAGTTCACTCAGTGCAGTAGCTGCATTCTATTTATAGCATTGGCAGGCTGTCCACTGCATCAGATTCAGCCTGGATCTAATTATAACTTTGACAGACTGCCAACTGTGTCAGATTATGCAACAGGTCAAGAGTTCACTCATTTCAACCAGGTACAGGTCAAAATTCACTCAGTCTAGCCAGGTGCAGCTCAAGATTTCACTCAGTGCATTAGCTTGAGCCAGCAATTTGTCACAGTTCACTCTGGGCAACTGCCTTTCTCACCTGAGCCTGGTCAGCCCAGTGGATCAAACTCAAGGGAATTTTGATGTATTGGCCTGATATTTTGACCTGTCTATGCGTCTTTCATGCCTTTCTCATTCACAAGACAGGTGTTGCAATCTACAACTACTTTTGCACAGTGTATGCGCCTGTTTAATTCTAATGAGGAAATTGATACATAAACCTGAAATTGTGCATATTTATACATATCAGATAGCCTGATCGTGTACAAAACTGGTGGCGCCACCTACAATAATTTTTGCAAAGTGTATGTCCCTGCTTATTTTGCAGGAGGGGTGTCACATATCAGTCTGAATTGGGGCATATGTATATATATCTTCGTTGTATACAAGACTGGTGTTGTCAGCTACACTCATTTTTGTGTTGTGTGCACCCATGCCAGAATTTCAGCATTGATGTTTGTGTAATTGTTTCTTGTTCAAATTGTTCGTATACATGTTACGCGTGTATTTGAAAAGTAATGGTCCAGCATTGAAGCATTATACCTGGTGTATATCCCATTACACAGGTTTGCATTAGGCCTTTAGACCTTGTTTTTTAATTCAGCTGATTTCCATTCATGCTGAGCTATAGCGATGAGTCATTGTTCGTCGTCCATCCGGCTGGCCGTCCGTTAGCAGGGCACAAATCGTAACCGTAAGGTCTAGGATCATGAACCCTATTCAGTCTTAGAGGTTCTAAAAAGATCTCCTTGGAAACCTGAAATTAGGTCTCTGTTACCCTTATTCTTTATGTTATGGGACTCCTGAAGTCCCCCCCCCCCTATTATGATTGAAAATTTGAAACAAAAGCTCAAGTATCTGAGTAACTAATGCATTTATCATCATGATTCTTGATTCATTCTTATTGATTATGAAATGTTTAATCATTTTCGAATTTTTACGCATTTTTGATCAATTTTTGAGACCTTCAAAGAAGTGGTCATCTGTGAACAGGACACAAATCTTAACCATTGTACTAAAAACTTCTAACTTGACATCCAGGGAGGTCCATCTAACATCTTTATGGAAAATCTAAAATTAGGTCTCTGTAGCCCATACCCTTTGAGCTATGGGGCACAAAAGTACCTACAAGAATATTTAAAAATTTGATACCAAAGCTCCAGTATCTGAACCACTTATGCATTGATCTCCATGATTCTTTGCATGCATATTTGATCATAGAATGTTTCATCAGCTCCTGTAGACTGGTGTCGCCACCTTGATTTTAATAAAAATTTGTTTACACATTTTTTCTCAATTTTTTATAACTTTAAAGATGTGCTTCATATCAGTCGATCGAATATTGATTCATCTAGTGTCCTGATTATTGATTTTGACTATTTCTATCAGTAAATGAAGACTGGTTCCGCTACCTGTATGTTTTAGCTTAGCTGAGAAAAAAATCCTTGCAAACCTTAAATAAGGTCATGATGATCTATATTCTGCAAGCTGTTTTCTGGAAACATCAATTTCACTGTCTGAACCAGAAGCAAATGTTCAGTCATGCTTAGTTTCACTGTTTTGCCCTGAACCATCAAGTAATGTGCTTTATACATACAAATCTTCCTGCCCCTCCCCAAAATTTTAACATCATTTGCAATCATTTTCTTCTAAATAAGACAACAGTTGTAAAAATTAGGCCATTATTTCATGCTTGTCAGCTGACCGTCATGCCCCATGGGTCACTTGTTTATATATGAGATTCACCATACCTTAGGCGAGAAATTATATGTGGAACGTGGAATGTTCAGTGACGGATAGTTCTTCTCTCATCACGAGTGTTATATCACTGTGTGAAATGGGTTCGTTAGAAAAAAATCCATGATGGTCTTAATATGATATATACATAACCCTGTTTGTCTGAATTTAAGTATACATATATAAGAAGAACCACAGAGAAATGTGTGACATAATACCTTCAAAGGTGTAAATGAAGTGTTTACTTTAAAATGTTTTGCAAGTACGTTAAATGATGTTTATGTATATAAATGTTTATTAGTGTTTTGTTCTGTGACTTTTTGTCCCATTTCAAAGGTAAGCTCTTCCTGACCCTAAATCAATCGTATATTTTGTTTAAGTCAGGTTTTTTTTCAGATCATGGAGCTGTTGACATAATTAAAGAATCGATATTATCTTTTTTTATCGTACCCTGTCTTGAAATAGGAAAATGGTCAGAGCTGCTGAACAAGGAGGTTATCTGTTCACCCCTGGTTGTTTGTTTTGCTGTTGCTTTCACGAACCTGGACAGGAACCCAAGAACCAGATAGGGGGCGTACCCAGTAGGGTATTTTGCCTTGTTTACAACTTAAAAACTTTTGCACGCTGCCACCCGCGACCATGCATACGGACAATGAAAGTGGATGTTTTGAGGAACATACACCTGGTAAGGCATGGACAAGGAAAGTGACTGTTAATTTTTTGCTTCGGATCCGGGGTATAGGATGAATCCCTTTGTATAGTTTCCCTTGGTGGAGTTATGCGCTCTTCTGGCTTACGATTATAATCAACCAGGAATCCCTAGAAACAAAAATCTCGAGACTCCTTAAAGTCAAAATGAAAAAAAAAATATTATTGGTCGGCCGCGGTGTTCCAAATGCCAGAACCCGCCTAGTAACTCCCCCACCCCCACCCCCCATCCATAAATAAGGCCGAAGGCATATAGCCACGCCCTCATTTTACTTCCCCGAGGCCGTACCTGGCCAGTTCTGGACTATGTACAAGGATTTCTTGACCACTTCCTGTCGCTGCGGGTTATAAAATCAATATTTGATCCAGAGGACCAATCTATATGTCCGCAGTTGGTGGCATCAGTAAGTGGAGAGGTAGACGCGGAACGATCCCGCAGGGAGGTGTTCTTTGTAGCTGATCGGTCAGCGGGGGTTACTGACGTCACAAGCGAATCATTCAGATCGCCGTTTCCGGCGCTAGAATCCGGAAACAGCCTGGTCAACTCATGAGCGTTAATTATGTTTTGAGAATGCTCCCCGTTTACCAGTTGAACATGGGACTCTTAAGATATATAGAGTTCACCAAGATTAAATAATGAAAAGATACAACTAGAAGGACAGTGAAACGAAATAGAGTGCCATATTTCAACTGCATCAGTTAAAGGAATGATTTTTTTCCCAGATCAAAGCTATAATAAAATACAGTCAATAATCCTTGCATAAAACTAACTGGGAGGGTCAGAGGTATTTTATGCTACAACCAAATTGCACCAGGACACATATATGAAGCAAGAACGAATTGCTGAAAAACTGTACAAAGTTGCCCGATGTATTCGTTTCCTAAGATTCGAGGTGTGAGATCTCTGAAACATTTCAAATCTAGCTCAGCTTTGCAAAAATCGACACAGGCATTCATTCAACTGATATTGCTAACCGGGAGAGTCTGCCCGTTGACTGAAACAAGTGAAGGCGCACTATTCAATCATTGGTCATATGTTTAAAATGTTTGAAGTTCTGGATCCTTTCAGCGGATGTTCTACATTTTTTTCCCACAAAAGGAAATCCCCCCTCATGTTTATTGTTCAGTCTTTTTGTAGACAGTGCCATTTATGGTACCTTACACAGTACTCTCACGTGACAAGCAATAAGCATCAATATCAACATAATTATAGCTTTTTAATATTAAATATTTTAAAATTCTTTGCCGGTTATTTTGTTGATTTAATTCAAAACAATTGCCGTACTACCAAATGTAATGATTTAGAGGAAAATTTAACAACACTAACTGAAAAAAAAAATCCGAAAGCTGATGGACACGCCGCGGTAGAACGTTTATTTGAGTAAATCCGCTGTGAGACAATTAAGTATTCTCTGTTCCAATACCAAAATGCTCTTAGTGAGCTTTCTTTCAAATTCATTAAGACTCGAAACCAAAACCAACATAAACAGGTCAACTGCGTTATCGTTGCTAAGCCTATACCACATTGTATTGGAATGTGAAGAATAATTTCAAGAAGATAATTTCTTGCAATGTATACCTTAAGGTCTACCGTCACGCTGCTGAGTCTTTAATGGTTTCCTCTGAAAATGCTTTCACCAAGGAGTCAGTTTTATGGTTCGTAGCATTGGGGCGACCGTCATGCTGCTGAGTCTTTAATGGTTTCCTCTGAAAATGCTTTCACCAAGGAGTCAGTTTTATGGTTCGTAGCATTGGGGCGACCGTCATGCTGCTGAGTCTTTAATGGTTTCCTCTGAAAATGCTTTCACCAAGGAGTCAGTTTTATGGTTCGTAGCATTGGGGCGACCGTCATGCTGCTGAGTCTTTAATGGTTTCCTCTGAAAATGCTTTCACCAAGGAGTCAGTTTTATGGTTCGTAGCATTGGGGCGACCGTCATGCTGCTGAGTCTTTAATGGTTTCCTCTGAAAATGCTTTCACCAAGGAGTCAGTTTTATGGTTCGTAGCATTGGGGCGACCGTCATGCTGCTGAGTCTTTAATGGTTTCCTCTGAAAATGCTTTCACCAAGGAGTCAGTTTTATGGTTCGTAGCATTGGGGCGACCGTCATGCTGCTGAGTCTTTAATGGTTTCCTCTGAAAATGCTTTCACCAAGGAGTCAGTTTTATGGTTCGTAGCATTGGGGCGACCGTCATGCTGCTGAGTCTTTAATGGTTTCCTCTGAAAATGCTTTCACCAAGGAGTCAGTTTTATGGTTCGTAGCATTGGGGCGACCGTCATGCTGCTGAGTCTTTAATGGTTTCCTCTGAAAATGCTTTCACCAAGGAGTCAGTTTTATGGTTCGTAGCATTGGGGCGACCGTCATGCTGCTGAGTCTTTAATGGTTTCCTCTGAAAATGCTTTCACCAAGGAGTCAGTTTTATGGTTCGTAGCATTGGGGCGACCGTCATGCTGCTGAGTCTTTAATGGTTTCCTCTGAAAATGCTTTCACCAAGGAGTCAGTTTTATGGTTCGTAGCATTGGGGCGACCGTCATGCTGCTGAGTCTTTAATGGTTTCCTCTGAAAATGCTTTCACCAAGGAGTCAGTTTTATGGTTCGTAGCATTGGGGCGACCGTCATGCTGCTGAGTCTTTAATGGTTTCCTCTGAAAATGCTTTCACCAAGGAGTCAGTTTTATGGTTCGTAGCATTGGGGCGACCGTCATGCTGCTGAGTCTTTAATGGTTTCCTCTGAAAATGCTTTCACCAAGGAGTCAGTTTTATGGTTCGTAGCATTGGGGCGACCGTCATGCTGCTGAGTCTTTAATGGTTTCCTCTGAAAATGCTTTCACCAAGGAGTCAGTTTTATGGTTCGTAGCATTGGGGCGACCGTCATGCTGCTGAGTCTTTAATGGTTTCCTCTGAAAATGCTTTCACCAAGGAGTCAGTTTTATGGTTCGTAGCATTGGGGCGACCGTCATGCTGCTGAGTCTTTAATGGTTTCCTCTGAAAATGCTTTCACCAAGGAGTCAGTTTTATGGTTCGTAGCATTGGGGCGACCGTCATGCTGCTGAGTCTTTAATGGTTTCCTCTGAAAATGCTTTCACCAAGGAGTCAGTTTTATGGTTCGTAGCATTGGGGCGACCGTCATGCTGCTGAGTCTTTAATGGTTTCCTCTGAAAATGCTTTCACCAAGGAGTCAGTTTTATGGTTCGTAGCATTGGGGCGACCGTCATGCTGCTGAGTCTTTAATGGTTTCCTCTGAAAATGCTTTCACCAAGGAGTCAGTTTTATGGTTCGTAGCATTGGGGCGACCGTCATGCTGCTGAGTCTTTAATGGTTTCCTCTGAAAATGCTTTCACCAAGGAGTCAGTTTTATGGTTCGTAGCATTGGGGCGACCGTCATGCTGCTGAGTCTTTAATGGTTTCCTCTGAAAATGCTTTCACCAAGGAGTCAGTTTTATGGTTCGTAGCATTGGGGCGACCGTCATGCTGCTGAGTCTTTAATGGTTTCCTCTGAAAATGCTTTCACCAAGGAGTCAGTTTTATGGTTCGTAGCATTGGGGCGACCGTCATGCTGCTGAGTCTTTAATGGTTTCCTCTGAAAATGCTTTCACCAAGGAGTCAGTTTTATGGTTCGTAGCATTGGGGCGACCGTCATGCTGCTGAGTCTTTAATGGTTTCCTCTGAAAATGCTTTCACCAAGGAGTCAGTTTTATGGTTCGTAGCATTGGGGCGACCGTCATGCTGCTGAGTCTTTAATGGTTTCCTCTGAAAATGCTTTCACCAAGGAGTCAGTTTTATGGTTCGTAGCATTGGGGCGACCGTCATGCTGCTGAGTCTTTAATGGTTTCCTCTGAAAATGCTTTCACCAAGGAGTCAGTTTTATGGTTCGTAGCATTGGGGCGACCGTCATGCTGCTGAGTCTTTAATGGTTTCCTCTGAAAATGCTTTCACCAAGGAGTCAGTTTTATGGTTCGTAGCATTGGGGCGACCGTCATGCTGCTGAGTCTTTAATGGTTTCCTCTGAAAATGCTTTCACCAAGGAGTCAGTTTTATGGTTCGTAGCATTGGGGCGACCGTCATGCTGCTGAGTCTTTAATGGTTTCCTCTGAAAATGCTTTCACCAAGGAGTCAGTTTTATGGTTCGTAGCATTGGGGCGACGTAAACAAATTACATATACTATATACAAAGAATTATAATATGTTATCCTACCTTGACCATCCTTATCCGTCATTGAATACCCAACTACTTTGTTACAATGCCTGTAAGGTGTGGGGTTTACAAGGATTTCAGCGCAATGAACAAATAAATAAAATATAATTTTGGGTGGTGTATTTTCAAGAAAAAGATGCTTCTTTTCCTTCTTTTTTTATATTTTAATAAAATACTTGCTAGCGGACTGGATTATAGAGTTTTGTCATTGATTGAAAGAGGTATGGTATTACATTTTGTAATAAGTATGACGGTAAACGGCCAAGAAAGGTATATCAAAGAACAGAGGTATATTTACAATGATATAGAATTGGTTGTCACTGCTTGGTGCCTTTGATATCACTCCCCTTGATGTAGTTGCTTGTGCATGTTGTTCAACCTTCTAGAATTGTATATAAAAGTAATCTACACACTTCTAGGGCCACTGTTATTTAAAATTTTGCATATTTGGATACCACAATGCAAATCCCCTTAAGGGAGGTAGTACCCCATAGGCCGATATCGTCTTCTGAGGAAGTGTAAATACATTAGTACAATGGTCATGTAAGTTCTTCAGGCAGTACGACTGAAACGTACGTACCGAGGTGACATTGTTTATTGACATTATACTGTGATGTGTATCCAATTACCATTGATTTGTCAACGATATTGAATATTCTCCTTTCTCAAATTACTGTCGACCAGTCTACAATTCACGTGATGCTTGGCCTCGTGCTGTCTTCTACATAATATTGTTTAAAGGTATGGCAAATTAAGCGGTGAACCGGCAGTCTGTAAATAGTACCATAGCCCGAGTTCTGTCTGATGAGGGTAAAGGTATGGGTGTGGGATAAGAAAGAGAAGTTTTTATTTAGCCTTCTGAACTACATTATGTTATTGGGGGTCAATTGGCTAAGGCATTTGAGAGTAGAAAACACTTGTTAAACCATCAGAGAGTCAGATACTAAATTTAATAATACGGCACCCTCTCTCATAATTACATCGGGACACAAGCGCTCGGTGGTCTAATTGTTGAGCAAAAATTGCTGGATGCACAATGCAATACCATGCTCTCATTGGTCTGATTACAATGCTTTGTTCTGTGCGCGACCTGATGTTCGAACCCGGAGAAAATTGCTATACACAGTAGCGGTTACACGAATGGATGTTAATGACGACTGTAGCCTGGGAGTGAACAACTCCCCCTGCCAAGTTTTAACATTTAAGTCTTTCTCTGCATAGTAACATTATAGCATTTTCCTTATTGAGCGAGTGTTTATTTTTAAAGGAGATGATGTTAGAATATGAACTGAATAGTTTTTCCTGTAGAAGCGTAATTTTTATGTACAAAATATTACAAAATATAAAATACATTTTTAATATACTTTAACTTTCTGCAAATAGGCGCAACTCATTTGGAAGGATATACCTCGCACAAAAACACAATATTGGTCGAATAAAGAGAAAATGTTGGTTTATGTATATACACACAGCCTTATCTCTCGTCCTCAGTGGTTTAATTCGTTAAAGACACGTCACCCCGTTAAGAACAACATACAGAGGTCACTGAGCCATGGGGCTTTATAGTTCTGCACTGCCTGGCATCCACTGGCCAAGGTTGAATACACTAAGAATGAATAAAATTGATTTATCATCATATATATGTATACAGCCGGGTCTGTCTTAGCTTAAGACAGGAAGCCTTAACCAAACAGGCGACATGTGGCCTCGTATCAAAGTAACATTACAGTGGTTTATATCCTAGGTTATATCAAATATCTATTGACCACAGGTTCACAGCTTCCCCAAAACTGTCTGAAAAGTCAACTGTCAGTGGTGGATCAAGAATTATTCAAGATATTTTGTAAAGGGAGTCCATATGCCCTTCTCCTTTGCCCAAGGTGGAAATGTTGTCAAAGACGAAGGAACGGGCGAAATTGGTGAGGATGACACCCGTGTAATGTTCAAAACATAACACTAAATAATAAGCTTCGCTTGTTGTTACTCTAACATTAGAAGCATAACATTATGATTTTGGGAAGAAGCTACGCTCCATAAGCAGCGGTATAACGCTTTGCTTAACTATTCGCGACACTACCCGCTGCATTAATCCGCGGTTGCCGGTCGGATGTTCCTCTAGAATGGTATCCTGCTCTATTATGGCCCCAAGCCAAGCATAGAGACAGGCGTACAACGCCATCTTAAGTACTCTCAGTTGCAACTCCTGACTTACCTGCAGACTGGTTCCAACTCCAGTATGCACGCTCATACCGATTGTCCTGGCTGATTGTCCGTGAATATTTCTTATAAAAGTATTTTAATTAGTTATTTCTAGTTTTCAAATATTGAAAAATAAGTTGTTGCACAAAAAATGAATGATGGATGTATAGATCATACGATATACTGAATCTTTGATATTCCACTGTAAATGGCATTGGTTTATTATCAATATCTATTAATCTAATCATAAATGTCACATAAAAGGTACAGTCAACTTTTGGCAACTTCTCTGAGCAAACGAAATGCTTATTTTTATCATATATAATACATACAGGAGCTGGAACCAGTCTGCTGGGAGAACATAAGATGGCGTTGTACGCACGTCTCTATGATTGGCCTAGAGCAGCGGTGCCATATAATAGAGAGGGGTACCAGTCTAATGTTCCTCTAGGTACCGGTCACTTTGCTTTGCGGTGGAAAGCGCTTTGTAGCACAGACGTTTTCCATCCCATGTTGGAATACACACGATGCAATCGTCAACTTTCAGCACAGTCTCTGTACTGACTTAATTTACTGGTGTGGCCTGAGGTCAGTTATCCCCCCATTGTGACATGTCTCCTCTTATGCAGTATTACACGAGCTTGCCATGGGCGCAGCCATGTTTGTCTACTAGAGACCTGCGCGGGCCGGAATTAAGAGCCGGCACCCGCCACGCAAAACAAACCTTCAGCCCGCAACCGTCCCGCCCCACAGTTCTAAACACCGGCCCTGCACCGCTCCGCACCTATACAGAATAAATCGACCCGCACCCGCCCCGCATATTTAGCTTTCAGCCTGCGCCCGCGCCGCCCCGCATTTTTACAAAAATCAGCCCGCATTCAACCCGAAAATAAACATAAGGGACAACCAAAAAGGTAGCAAAAAAAAAAAAATTGATTTATTTTCAGATATTAATAATGAATGACTATCTGAGTACATAGCGTTATCATGTTTAGTTGATGGTAGGACATTTTCAAGTTTTTTTCACAGGTAAGGACGAGTGTCATAGAATTACCATGCATTTTTTTTTAAAGAAATACCACTCACCAAAATACAATTATTTACTGCCATATCACTGGAAAAGACACTGCATTAACTGGTACACACTAATCAAATATTGCCTTTGTATCTCCTTAAAAAATAAAGTAATTATAAGTTCAAAATATTCAGATATTTAACTAACAACGTAATTGCAGTTTAAATATATTTACCTTGCATATGCTGCTATAGTGAAACATAAAATAAACTTTAGGCATAAAACAATCAATTCCATTAAGTTTGTATGAGTAGAGTTACACTGCTCATCTCTAGTTGCAGTAGCTAGAGGACAGTACGTACTTGCTCACCACAGTTCACACGTTTTATTTGACAAAGAGCTTAGAATAATCCTGTCCAGTGAGGATCAGCTAATTAGCTAAAAGGAGAAGTGTAAGGAACTACAGACGGAGTCAGCTCTACCTCATGGTTGTGTACACAAGAATAGAGATCAAATGAGCCCCATGCTCATTATCTCATTCAGCTTTGCTAATACAGTCCTCTAAACTAGCCAGTGCTCATTGGCTCATCCATGATTATCACACCTCATTCTTTGCAGTATGTAAAGCTATATCCAGCTGGTGACAGAGCTAAATGCACCCAAACTGTGACTATTAAAACATCACCTAATCCTGGTGCTCTACCCTAAGCCATGTTACGTAATATCTGAGACTGGCCACAAGTATAGGCCTACAGTGCTGAACAGTCTATAATTATACAACGCTATTCCCAGGTACATTTGCAATATTTTGAAAAGTAGTCTCTGCAAAGATGAATCTGTCTCAAAACTCCAAAAAATTATATTTGACAAGTGCTTTATAGTAATTCAGAAAAATCAATAACCGAAGGAACATAAACAGACCTGCAGTGCTTTACACATTAAGTAAATGTGATCATCTTCTCGCTATTTAACCATGTTTTCGGCCCGCAGAAACCCGCACTAAAATATCATGTAACCCACCCCGCCCTGCATATCCCATATTTTAGCCCGCACCCGCCCCACCCTGCAGAGAATGTTTTTGGCCCGCCCTACCCCACAAAATCCTAAAAAAGTTGCCCCGCGGGGGGCCGCGGGGCGGGGCGGTTGCGGGCCCCGCAGCCCGCCGGGCAGGTTTGGGCCCGCGCAGGGCTCTATTGTCTACACACTAAGTCAGTCAAATTTCTTTTGTCAGCCTTGCAGATTTGTTTAAACGCAGAGCCAATCAGATTTTACTTTATCCAGCGCAAACTGACGGGGTGTTTTGGCTTGCCAAACCTGAAGAAATCTGCTATTTCTCACAGCGTGTGAGTTGACGGTCACCAAGAGGTCACGCGCTATATTCACAGACACTTTTCATACACTGTTGTATATACTTTAAAATAATATAATATATTTTTAGTTGAAACTTGTTATCAATCATCAATATAAAGGGTCGGATGGACCATATCTGAATCCGCCTTGGCAATCAACTAAACCTGATAGCGCAGAAAGGATAAACCGACTATTCATGGTCAACAAGCACTGTATAAATGCAAGGCGTTAAATTACATTTAATGGAACAAAAAAAGGCAAGTCGAAGTTCAATAATGGTTTGATTTTTAATGTCCAACAAGTTGTCCAAAACGTAAGTATATTTGGCAAGTTTCGAGGAATTGGTGCACGGAAAACAGAAGAACAATCAGACTCGAGTGGCTGTGAGTATGGAAATGACGAATGGCGCACATATGACCGATACAACGATATAACAAAATAAAAACTTAACTGCTTTCTCCTTTCTATATATTTGAAACTGTCATTGTTTGTTTGACATTCCCCAGTTACAGGTTTTCTAACTTTAGTCACTATCAGATTGGAAATCCAATAACCCAATTAACAACCCCCCCCCATGTAGGCGCTGATATTGATTGAATAATGGGGACATAGTTATCGCTTCGACAAAGAAGTACACCGTGCATGTTCCAAACAGTGTAGGCCAGTCAAGTGTTACAGTCTGTCAATCAGCACGGGTATTTGATGCATGCCTAGGCTCGTTTTGTTCTGATACGTTTAGGCAGGTAGGTAGTTTAGGTACTTTAACACAAAAGCGGACGAGGAACTAATATAAAGGCCTATGCCTGATGAAAAAGAACCAACATTTATATTTTACCGACTTTACAGCCATGACTTTTCTTGATCATGTGACAAAGTGACATGGCTTTTGCCATGGGTTGCCAGGCTGATTTTGATTGTTACATTTTGAGAATATACTTAAAAAATCTACCAGGACTTTTTCAATGTGTTTCTCTTGGCAGAAGACCATTTAAGTGACCTTCAGCCATGGAATTAAAGCCGCAAGAACAATAAACCCTCTTATATTACATTTCTGTATTAAATTGCAAAAGGGTGTTCTTGAATTAAATCGTATAAATTAGGCTTATGCCTATTACAGCTTCACTTTTGAAACTTGTAAGCTCATTTTTAAATATATTTTACACAGTTTCAAATGCAGTGCTTTGTTGGACAGATAAGACATTACATCTATTTAAAGAACTTTACCTGTGAAAATGCTGTCACAATGACGAATGATGGATTAGAAAATTGCTGACAGTGCAGAAAAATAATTAATATAAATGAACCAATTTCAAAACCTCTTACCGGTGAGAAAGTCATTGCACAGGTGCACTTCAGCAATACTGCCACAGAGTTTCCGTTAAATATTGACCATACGTTGGTTCAAAAACCTGGTTCCCAGTTTCATGCTTTACAACTTTTTAAAATGTTTCCAATGATCCGACACGTATGATGCGTGTTCTTACATGAGTAGCCATCTTTGTTTATCTTGGTCATATTTTTAGAGATCTTACAATATATTATCCAATAACGCCATACGTGTGGCTGTAGTGTCTTGAAGTTTAGATTGAATTTATCTGATTTTAAAATAATTCATTTCATTAAATTAGCTTCATGCCTCAAATATCCTTTGCAAAATGCATTATCACAAAGAATATATACCAATGAAAAATATTAATTTAAACATGTGTTCACGAGATGCTGGAACAGAGTAGAATAGATTTTCTCTGGTTTGTACAATACAAACCTATCTTGTTATTGTTTTGAAGTCTTGCGTATAGATACATGATATCCCGTCTGAGGGACATGTTGCATGTTTTTGTATATAAGCAAGTCTGGTATAAAACCTATGTCTGTGCTACAATGAATTACGCTTTCTAAGCAAAAAAATAAAAGATGTTTGCAAAGAAAAGTCTTTATAGCCAAATCATGCAGCTTAGAGTCTGGTTCGCTGAACACGAAGGACCATAAAAGACAAAAAACAGCACTCTCCACACAGAGGATATATCTTGGTCATGTCAATCATTAGCCTTGATAGATCTTCCCATGCGTGGAGGTTAATGGAACCGGCGCCGATATACAATTTGTACTTGCTGACCCTTTTTAAAATGTGTTGTTTCTGCCTCCGGTAGGATGAAGTCAGGTGAGGGGTTTTATCTTAATGGATTTTTAATCAGGTTTTACCTAAAAGTGAATGTAAAAAAATGACTCCAGGTTCCATTCGGAGGGCAATCATGAAGTTAAAGCAAAGACGTTTATCACAATCTAAGATTAAACACAGGAGAACAGATTCTGAGCTGCATGATGGACAAACTAAATTGGGGAATCCCCGTAAATGGATTCAATCTACCAAGAAGTCTTCCCTGTGAACTTAGAACACTATTTATACAAACCCTTTTTTATAGGTAGATCAGTCAAGATTGTGCGTCATTGAATACGGACGGTCATATCGACACTTGACACTTGTTATTCATAAAATTGTCCGGTGATGGCAACGGCCATAATTTTAATTTGAATCTTTACAAATAATTTTCAATGTTGGTTCCTTAATCTGCTGATGACGCTGTCTTTTGAATCAGGATGAAGATGTCCTTGTAATAAGAATTTTATATAAAATTTAGCCTTCTGGATTCCAGGTATATATATATATATATATATATATATATATATATATATATATATATATATATTTATATATATATCATACTCTTACCGGGTGATTGATGGAATTGATTTATTGTCAAACGCTCCATATACCTATATAGTTAGATGTCCGGCCATATCCTACGTCAGAGAGCGCCTCCTTTGATGTTCGTCTGTGAAGTTCTCCAGGAAATGGTCAAGAACTGAAATTGAAATTAGTGTCCACTTTGTCGGATTAGTCATTTGCCTCCAGGCTGATGGTTCAGAATGAGCTGCTAAGTGGGTGTCGGAAACAAGTCATCGCCTCATTGATCATCAGAGGAGAGCGGGAACAAGTCTACACACAGAGTGATGAGACAAGCGCTGCAACCTAAAGACTATCCCTCCTCTTGCCTAAATGTTATTTGCATTTAAATTGTACCTGCTGTAAAACTATGTATTTGAAATAGATTAAACAAAAAATTCGTGATTGTTAACTCTCTCTGTCTGTCCCTCAATCTCTCTCTCTCTCTCTCTCTCTCTCTCTCTCTCTCTCTCTCTCTCTCTCTCTCTTTCTCTCTCTCAATCTCTCTGTCTCTCTGTCTCTCTCTCTCCCCTGTCTCTCTCTCCCTCTCAGATTAACCATGGAATTTTGGTGTGACGCCGCTTATTGGCAAATAAAAAGAGCGCACTATTGGAAAAGCCCGATATATAGTTTCGAGGAAATCTCTTAAAACTTTGCCAACGATACACATAGAACAAACTCTAAAACAAACTTTAAAGCTGTACTGACCAAAAATAATTTATTTAAGAATACAATTATATACACACACCTACAACTATATATATATATATATATAAATATATATTGTTACAGGTGCCCCTTTTTATTGTGTGCGGCGGTCTTACAGATGATTGTTTTATTGTGCACACGGGTATTCCATGTGTTGTTGGCATTTTGTTTGTGTGCCACGCGTATCTCGTGTTGTAGCGGCCTCGCCTGGCCGGATGTTGCAGGCTCGGTTTAATCCGCATTGGTTGAACCCTAGATACACGGCGTTCCCGTTCTAGTATGTTCTTTGAGCGTGTGTACTGTGTATTATGGATTTTTCGTGAAAGGGAATTTTCTAGAGTTTAGAGGAGAGAGAGAGGTGAAGGAATATTCCAGCGGACACAGAAGCGTGTATGTCAGTTTGTGGGACCTATTCCGATAAGTGCGGCATTTATAGATTTTCTTCAGATTTTCTTCTGGATTTGTGACGAATCTTATTTGGTCTTCAGTTTACTTTCGGGATTGTTACAAGAGCTTTACATTGGACTGTTATTTTCCGAGAGAATATATGTGAACTGTTCGTCCGGCTTATAGATTTTAAATAACTTGTCTCTGTGACAGTGGTGGTATCCAGGTACTGCGCACTTTGTTTATTTTACTGTGTGATTGTATTGATTCGTTGTTATACTGCTGTTAGACTTTGTAATTGTATTGATTAAGTGTATTATAATGTAAGGTTTTTTTTTAGAATAAATTATAGTTATTTGTTAACAAAAAAAACCACTGACTTCTTTATTCATTCCCCTAGAGATTTCACGCTGCCTAGTGTTACAGAATCTGATTTTTTTTTATCTCCTTGACAAAATTTATGTTCATTATGTTCATCACGCATACGTGATCTGTTGATATTAGGTACCGTAACAATATATATGTATATGTGTGTGTATTAAGTATTGTTTTACTCAGTTTTTCTGTAAGCAAATTTACTGAAAAAATATATATTGATGGAGGATATCTCAGATAAGTAAGGATAGTTACTATTCTTATATAAAGATTAAATTCTACGAAGTCAGTGACCGACACTTGTTCTGCTTGTTGTTTGATTTTGGACTTGCAGCGCAAAGTATCTGTCTCAGAATCAGAAGGAAGGGACAAAAGAATAAGATGCGCTTTTTTTCTGGAATTGTATTGAGTGGAGTTTTGACAGATGTAACAAAAGGTCTACATTCACACTACGGAAGCCTGGCTGGGTTTGTGAAGAGTCTTCAGATGTGATAATGAAACATTATCCATACCTGTAGAAATTAGTTTAGGAAGAACAGGTAAACACACAAAGTCTCATTTAGTTGCGTGGGCCTGTGGCAACTGTAAACGGTACCATGGACTGTTTTGATTGACTAGCATTGTTACAGGTATTTTCTCTTATTTCGCATATATTTACAGAGAGGCTAAAACGCTCGTATAAAACAGCTGTAGCTCCTTTGAGTTTTGATAAGAGAGGTCAGTGATTCGATGGTTTTAAATGAAGAATATCACGATGGATCACCCGAAGATGTTTGACAGAAAAATCAAGATACCTAACTCATTCACTGCTTCCCAGGCTGGGACCGCCCATACATCAAGATCTTTTCCGTTCACAGTTCACGCTCTAAACGATAGATAACTCACAATAAAAACTATAACAAGTTTATTCCAGTTCCAACATGGCGATCTCCACCTAGTTCTCAACATAAGGCTTTTTTATCTCTCGGGACAAGCCCTTTTAATAATTACTCGCGATACTACATTCTACCTTTTTTTCCCAGATAATTACTTTCAAGTAATATTAAAATTAACACCAGTTTCACTTATGACAATTAAATTTACTTGTTATGAACTTATCTTAACCAAAAAAAGGCTTGTGTATCCGTAACTACAATGCTCCTGTTCATGCATGTCTTATGCCCATATGAGAAATATAGTTTACTGTTACTCATAATTGTTTGTTGTTATTTCGTATGTTGTTTGCTCTTATAACATTAAATTTATCAATATAAAATATCATGTTCATGACAATGACATACAAGTTGCAAATTACAAAGTTATAGCTTCACTTAAAATATTATGTTTTATGGGTTCATCAACACTCAATGATAAAAGTTCTCAAGTTGCGTATACAGAGTTCACAGAAATGTTCACGACACCAATATATATAATTTTCTGTCCATCGCTTCTCTTCTTCCTCATTAAAAAAAAAATATTTCACTCTGAAATGTCTGGTACCACTTAAATATCTATAGTAATAAGAGCAGCGGTCGGCGTACAATGGTTGACTTATTAAACACAAAGCGTCATCTATCTTCGGCATGGTTCTCTGACGACTCGGTCTTGACGACCTCACGTTCACTAATATTTGGTTATGGCGAATCATTGCTCTGCATCAATGTTTGTTAATCTGGTTCATGTTCAATCACACTCTCAGCTCTGGTATCTGACTGAATAAAAGACCATCATCATCAATTCCAGTGTCTTTTGATACAAATTTCTTCACTTGAGTAGAATTTGTCCTATACTTTACTCCGTCAGCTTATTCTACAACAACATTATTGCCATGCTTGATGAGGTGCTCGTATGGTTCTGATTCAAACGTAGTAGAAAGCTTGTTCTCTTTGTTCTGTTTCAGTAACACTAAATCTCCAGGCACTAAATTACTTTCAGTTGCATCTCTCTTTGTGTCTGTAAACAGTTTATTTCTTCCTTTGTGTTCATGGTCTCTGTCGCGAACTATTCCTCAACAAACTCTAGTAGCTTTGTTCTGATCTTTCTGTTAAACAGCATCTCTGCCGGGGGTATACCAGAAACAGAGTGTGGCGTGTTCCGATAAGCTCTCAAGTATCTCCTTACCTCTAATTTGCAGTCCTTTTGTTCTGCTTGTGCAACTCTGATACTTTTTAACAAACATCTGTTTTGTCTTTCGACTTCTTCATTGACTGCCTGATATAAAAGGAGTAACTCTGTAATGCTGAAACCCGTCAGAACCACGCAGCAACAAATCTAGCAACTTCTCTCCAGTGTTCATATGACCTTTAAGTATTTAGGTCACCTGACTTAACCTTGAAAGGTAATCCGCGATAATGTCTTTCCAGGCTTATACACCACTCTGAACGTATATGGCTGTAATCTCAGCACCGAACGTTTGATTCTTGTGGCTGGTTTTGACTTCCTAGAGCTGATAAATTCTAATAGGGTTAAGGGCGTCCTAGAGCAGATATAACTCGCGCTATGGAGCTGCACTACTGGCTAAGTCCCGAATGTATCTGCTACTAAACTGTATCAGGCCTGAGAAACTCCTGATCTCACTGGCATTTTCAGGTTTTCTTACCTGTAATACCGACATGAATTTATCCTCAGCTGTCCCTGTTCCTAGTGGAGATAACACATGACCCAGATATCTGTTCCAGCTTCTCAAATGCTTTGTCTTGTCTTGGTCCCCATCTGAATACTGCAGCCTACTTGAATAACTAACGCTATGGAGCTGCAATACTGGCCAAGTACAGAATGTATCTGCTATTGAACTGTATCAGGCCTAAGAAACTCCTGGCCTCTAATACCGACTTGCTTTAACAAGTAAGCTTGCCGACAACTCACACGAGCTTGATCACTGTAGACAGCATTAATCTTAATATTCAAAACACCAAGTTCAACAGCTGTATCACACCCAAATAATGGCTGACCTTGACCTTTGATCACAACAAAGTGAGCATCAACAGATTTATTGTTAATTGTAGTCTCTGCTTTAAAATATCCAAGTGTTTATTAGTTGTTCACTTGTACTATATGCATAAATAACTTTCTTACAGTTTGTAGAAGTACATTAAATCTTTTGTCTTTTTGAGTACTCCAACATTTCAACATCCACAATATATGTATTTGCTCCTGAATCGAAAATCATATTCATTGGAATACCTCCAACACATACATCAAGAGTCTGACATTTAACATGGTCCTGTACAATAAAAACAAAGTCACTTCTCTTTTGCTTTGGCGCTACCTCCGGTTCTGTCTCAGCAGTCATTAACAAAATGTTTCTTGGTTTTGCAAGTCAAATCAAAATGTCCTTCTTTGCCACATTTGTTACAGGTCTCATCGCGTGCAGGGCAAGGTGGATCTCTCCTAAAATATCCGGGTTACAACAACGATAACATCTCTGTACCTGTGTATGCGTCTCATGTAATTTTCAAGTAATTTTGTAGAGCGTTAGAAAACACGCAAAAAAAAATTATGGATGTAACCTGTATCATTATTATACATTTTAGTTCTATGGATCCTATTGCATTTTGACATCCTTCCAAAGGCGATTCCTTTGTCCACGGGGAGAACGCTCTATTCATACCTATTGGGGCCAGCAATTTTAACCTGATTAGATTAACACGTGATACTGGCGCAAGACAATATAGCACGAATCATGGATACCCCCGCCAGGTTTTCACATCAGTCACACTTTGACGGATGAGGGTACGGACAGTGCGGATTCCTAAGGTGTGTAAGGCCTCCTGCAGGGCATGATACGGCGACAATTTCATTGAATATGAGGAATTCCTTCGGTCAGCTAGGGACCAAATACGGATGATGGTGTCCGACGAATGGGGGCAGTCTGAGTAGGAATTATTTATTGAAATGCTATCAGCCAAGTCTGACCGGTCATATCACCGTTCTCCCATGAACTTGCACGTCCGTATTTCGCCGATGGCGTTAATCCAGAGAACACCACGATTATAACGACGTACGCGTGTACGAAGGAGGCCTTGGCATGACAGACACCTTATCATGGCTTCTCTCTCTCAAGTCAGCCTGGGTGCCAAGAATACTCTACCAGGAACAAAAAAGGAAGGTTATTCTTAATTATTTTAAAATAAAGTGGATTACATCTAAAATGGATATTTCATACTAACTTCATTGCAGTTAAACAATCTGATATCTTAGAAAAAAATACCAGATTTTTACAAAGAAGTGATTAATGCATAAAACCAGTGCAAAAGGAGAACAAGAATTTTAGCCCCAGGGGATGTACTGAAACGGGAGTAATAAGGAAATTCCTATTTATAATAAATATTTGCTTTTTTAGCCTTAGGCTACCGGTAATATAATATTTTTAAAAGGTGTGATAAATGAAAGTTGTACTTTTGTATCAGAAACCGAGCTTAAAAAAATGTTGTAACAAAACTAACTTGATATCTTAATATGCACAGGTTAAGAAAGGCTTGAAAAAAAATTCATACATTCCCAGAAAAACAAAATATGAATGTAAACATCTCATTAAATTATACTCCTCCTACAGAAAAATGTTAATTAAGTATACGTTATCTGAAATCACAATTTTTTTAACAACATACTTGCTAAGAAAAATCTTACCGTCCCAAATTACCAAGTATATTTTAGACATAAATACAAAGATGAGATTATAAGTTGGCAAAAAGTCTGCAAATACAAAATTCTAAATATGCCAACCAACAAGTAATCTAAGTTTAACTTTAAATTATAACTTTAATATTACCAACTCGTAATATTATATATAAATGGGAAAAAAAAGATATAATTATAACATGTCCACTTTGCTGTGAGAAAGAAAATTCAGAAGATATTTGATTTTTAAATGTAAAGCAGTAGGAAGAATATGGCAAATAACTGAATTGAATGAATGAGTTTTTATTCAGAAAATATAGGCCTCAGGCCCATAGCTTCACAATAAGATTCACATAATGCATTAATACATAGTAATGGCAAATAACTGTCAAATATTTAAAAATTGAACTTTACTGGAAATCGTTATTAAAAGGGTACAGGTTATCATGTGAAGATAATTTTTTAAAAAAAAAAGGTAAACTTATTTATATCAGTAATATCATACGCAATATTTAAATACAATATGTATTGCAGGTATAATTATTTAAACATAAGTAAAAAAGAAGTGCTTCAAATTTTGTTATTGAAGATATTCAAAATATATATCTATTCAATGTTATAAACGAAAACCTTTTTTTTCTCTCTTGGAATGATACTGAGACTGCGAAAAGCACCATTTAACTTTTGAAAAATTATTAGAATAGTCAGTGAATATTATGTATGTGGTTGTTTCCTCATCAAAGCCATATTTCACAATCTGTCGGAGATTAAATTGAAATATAAAAGGCAGAAATCACTAATAAAAGTTATGTAAAAAAAAAATAAATAAATAAACGACGTACGCATGGTGTGTCTTAAAGTTATTATATAATTAATATTGTCATAGAGTTATTGTTTAATTAATATTGTCATAGAGTTGTTGTTTAATTAATATTGTGAGTAGTTCAGAGTAAGTTTGCATGTATTTGATAATTGTTATAAATGGTTATTACGACAGACGGCCTGTCATTTAGAAGAGCTTAAAGTTTGCACAGGTAATGACAAACCGTGAGATTAACACCAGCATCGGGTCAGGTAATGTAGGTCAACATTATTAGCAGGTCAGGTCTCGGAGGTTACGAGCAGGGTGCGCCTTGTTTAGTTAATTAGGCAAATAGCTGATTGGTCCAGTGGCCCGTGGCATAAACTTAGAGTGACCACCAGGTGCAGATTGGATCCGCTGATCACGTATATATAGGGGCACATTTAGTCGTGTCGGCAGAAGGTATCATTTTATACTGATGTACAACATTGAATATAATATCATCGCTACACGCCGTGCTCAGTTCTCTTCATAACACGTGGTGGAGAATCCGGGTACGAGGCCTGCAGATATTAATCCTGAGAGAACGGATAAAGATTCAGTGGCATCAGAAAAAGAACCGCCGCCAAACATAAACACAGAAACTGACACTACTTCGGCAGATAGGTCTAACGTGTCAGATGAAGAGTGATTCGAAGTTGAACGGCTTCTAGCTTGCAAAGGATCCGGCAAAAAGAAAGTGTAAAAAGTCAAGTGGAAAGGTTTTAAAGAAACTTCCTGGGAGCCCGTCGAAAATATTGGACAAATGGCTTTACAAGAGTTTCACACCAGGCGAAGGCGCAAGAAAAAGAACCGTTAACCCGGACATTTGCCTATATCTATATTAGACGATGCGAACGAGTTAATGAAATATTTATAAACCAAAGAACTTCACTGTGCCGTGGCACGGTTAATTAATGGAGATGTTGTGATGATCGGCTGAAAAAAAGAAACACAAAGGGATAACCCTCCCTGATTACATGACTTTTATGGTGCATTGTATATTGTTTTTTTTCAATTTATTTATTTATTGTTTATTTCAACTATTCCTGTTCATATACTAGGCTTTTCAGCAAAGAAAAATAAAAAATACAGAGACGTTTTAACAAGAAGATTTCACCATAACGTTATTTGATGGACCAAATTTTCGTTGGTGGGGGGATATTGTCATAGAGTTATTATATAATTAATATTGTCATAGAGTTATTGTTTAATTAATATTGTCATAGAGTTGTTGTTTAATTAATATTGTGAGTAGTTCAGAGTAAGTTTGCATGTATTTGATGATTGTTTTAAATGGTTAATACGACAGACGGCCTGACATTTAGTAGAGCTTAAAGTTTGCACAGGTAATGTCAAACCGTGAGGTTAACACCAGCATCGGGTTAGGTAATGTAGGTCAACATTATTAGCAGGTCAGGTCTCGGAGGTTACGAGCAGGGTGCGCCTTGTTTAGTTAATTAGGCAAATAGCTGATTGGTCCAGTGGCCCGTGGCATAAACTTAGAGTGACCACCAGGTGCAGATTGGATCCGCTGATCACGTATATATAGGGGCACATTTAGTCGTGTCGGCAGAAGGTATCATTTTATACTGATGTACAACATTGAATAAACTATCATCGCTACACGCCGTGCTCAGTTCTCTTCATAACATATGGAAGTAACTGAGACATGCACGGACAAGCACCGTGTCCTAACGGCAAACGACGGAAACTTTACGGCCTGTCCTTGACCGCAACACGTAAATTTAACATTTCAAAACTTCCGTAAAGCTTAAGAGAAAAAGACCAGTAACCACGGATCATGAGGGATGACGACTGACAAAGCCGCGCTCTGTGTGTGTGTTACCAGGGATTAATGACGGATCACCAGGTATGGTAGAATAAAATTAAGAATAAAAAAGGAGATATACAAGCTGATCATCTCTAAACAGATGCTATTTTCTAAAAATTATTCAAGTAATCTTGCCAACCTTTATAGCCCTTTTTAGTTTACTCTGTGAACTAATGTGATGGCACTGCCGTCAACCGTCCCTTTCCCACCGTCTATCGCTACCAAATATCTCGACATTGCCGGCGGCTGTTTAATGAAACTTCGCAGACATAGTGATCATGTGATGAATATGCAAAAAAAGCTTTTGGTGGCGCCACCTATGTTGACCTACTTTCTGCACGTTTAAATAATCTTTTCAGCTTTTTACAGGATAAGTTATAAAGTACTAAGGTTTTGGCTTTCCGATCATAGTCAAAGTTCCTCAGAGGAAGGGGAATAACATGAGTATAAATTCATTTTTCTTAAATATGCTTTGTTGTTGGAAGTAGCCGCCTACATTTTTAATGCTAGCTTAACTAAGTATATGAGGATCTGCAGAATTCCATTCTGTTTTGGGACTATGGGACATGGCAGTCTCACACGCTTCGTCTCGTTTTATAGCCTGGTGTATAAATATAGTCAATGGGCTAGAAGGGGTCACCGTGCTCCCCCTCTGGAATTTTATGACATAGGTATTTTTTTAGATCCCCAAGTATGTCCACTTAATGAATTAAGATGTTAACTTTGATTATTTTGGGATACACTACCCTTTTAAGCCATTTAAGGTCAACCACGTCTTTTCGCATGGCACCCGCGGACAGGTTGTCTTTATAAGAGGGAGGGGTATGTAAATGCTTATAGCTCGCATAATATTTAACATATTCACTTTAAATAAACTGCATTATGTTTGCATATAGTAGGGAAAAGTCACTGACAACGAAAATTACGTGAATGTATTATGTGCTTCTGTTGATTAAGCAATTAATTACTATACATATATTAAATATCCAAAAAGAAAATTAAATTTAACAGCTTATTCTTTCATTTTCACAACAGTTGTTTATTTTTTTGGATGATGTTGCATTTCTGAATTTCTGTTGCATTAATACAAAAGTTCCTGACATTCTTACAAAATCTGTTGATAAAATTATGAATATTTGACTATATACATCTGCAGTGAATCGGCGACCGCCGACATCTTGGTTAATATATGCAGTTGAACGATGTGTAAATTAAGAAAAAATAGTTCATAAAGAAGCATAAATGTGACACAAGATATAACATGAAAATCAGTTATAGTCTGACTATACCTGCAAAATGAGGGTTAATAAAGCCAGGGACATTGATTTAGCGGGACCGGGTTGTCATGCCGACATATATGGTAGTGCCGCTGCCGACATGCCGAATAAATTACCGTAAATTATTTAAATATTAGATGATGGTAACAAATTTTGTTCAAGTACCTTAACAGACAACGTACTTATCACTTTACCGCGCATATCACATTATTTCCTATTATTTATTTTTTTCGGCAAGATGGGCTTCGGCATTTTGGGTTCGGTATTCTGGGTTTCGGCATTCTGGGTTTCGGCCATCTGGTCGACTACCGATAGGAGTTCGGGGAACGCCCCGATTTCCTGCGATTTTTAAGAAATCATTGGAAATGACAGAATATCAAAGGAAAGTGCACTGTGACACTGCTTAAAGGTCAGTATTTAGTGTATTTAAGGGTGGTTTTCGAGATAATTTCCGCTTAAGTGAAATATTTCCATGGGTTTAGTCGAAGTTCAAAACTAACCCTAAGCTTATACATCGATGTCCATTATCGATTACTTTTTTAATTCATATATGATTTGACGGCGTCTGATTTTGTAAAATCTAAAAAGAGTTAAAGATCACCAGTCTGATGCTGGGTTAAAACAAGCCAGGCCACCCACCACCCCCACCCCCCGCACCATGGGCCATATGTTAATTCACAACATCCAACCCTCAAACTGTCCGGTCCTGGAGTTAAATCGCTAAGATAACATCATTCCTAGTGTAACATGAACAATTAAATGCAAAAAAATACATCCTCCACTGGAGTAAACGCAGTGAAGGAGACGCCCTTCCTGACCCAGCATTCCCGTGTGACTTCACACAAGGATTCCCTGCTCCCCACATTATGAACATAGATTCAAGTCTTCAGGTGATACCTGGCGTGTCGTCAAGATATACATAGATCATAACACCCTGCATTCCACAGACATGTTTGCACCGAGTTATAAAATCCGAGGGTTGACGAACCCTCTCTGTTCTGGAGTCGGCCAAGAAGACATAACGTGACCTATCAGTTGACACAAGTAAATTATATCGACAAGCAAATGTTTACATTGGCGGATCCACAAAAGGGGGCTTTAATTAAGTTTTAAAATTATGCAATTTTATTATATTATTAATTTTTTTTTTTTGGGGGGGGGGGATACATGGGGGAGGGTGGTGGAGGGGGCATATAGAGAACATTTTAAATATGCAATTCAAGGAGGATATTTTGAGGCACTTTTTTTACGAAAATATAAAGATTTTGCTGCTCCGAAACTACTATTCATTTGAATGTCTTCACCATGTAGTCAAACTTAGGGGATGGGAGGTTAACATGTGGCATGCTTTAATATTTATATTTCTTCAAACTTCTTTTTTCAATCCGCCGCTTCGTTTCCTGTTCTTGCATGGGTGTGACCCCTAGACGCCTGACTCAATCTTTTGAATATATTTATGGCCCATATCACTGATCACGCATGCTTAGTTGAACTGCGCCAAGAATGTACACATCGAAGTGTTATAATATTTGATCAGTATGACAGCATACAGGCAAATCAAGGAAGTAAACCTGGTGAATGTGAATACTACCGCGACACGCCGCACGGTATTTTTTTGTGTAAGCTTCCATTAAATTCTTGATTTAGCTCCAATCAGGTCAGGTAAACACGTCTGCATGAAGTACCTTTGCATGCAGGTATATTATGTGAAAAGACAACCTAAACAACATCTGTTCAGTCACTGAGATGGACGCCAATACGGTCGGTATTTCATATATTAACAAATTTAATTTAACTGGAGAGAATGTCGTTTCCAAATATTTCTCAACAGTCCACGCACGTTATACAGATAAAAATAATCTGCTCTGTATTCTTATACTTCAGACAGTTTATGGATAAAAGTGAAAGAATTGAGCCTGGTAACTGAGCCTGGTAACTGAGCCTGGTTACTGAGCCTGGTAACTGAGCCTGGTAACTGAGCCTGGTTACTGAGCCTGGAAACTGAGCCTGGTAACTGAGCCTGGTAACTGAGCCTGGTTACTGAGCCTGGTAACTGAGCCTGGTAACTGAGCCTGGTAACTGAGCCTGGTTACTGAGCCTGGTAACTGAGTCTGGTAACTTAGCCTGGTAACTGAGCCTGGTAACTGAGCCTGGTAACTGAGCCTGGTTACTGAGCCTGGTAACTGAGCCTGGTAACTGAGCCTGGTAACTGAGCCTGGTAACTGAGCCTGGTAACTGAGCCTGGTTACTGAGCCTGGTAACTGAGCCTGGTAACTGAGCCTGGTTACTGAGCCTGGTAACTGAGCCTGGTAACTGAGCCTGGTAACTGAGCCTGGTTACTGAGCCTGGTAACTGAGCCTGGTAACTGAGCCTGGTTACTGAGCCTGGTAACTGAGCCTGGTTTAGAATTACACTTTTCAAAACCTTATACTAGGTTGTAATATATTCAAATGGGTCACACAGAAAATTTACGGTATACATATATATATATATATAACTGGTAAAAATTGTGATAATTCAGTTGTCATATATATATATATATATATATATATGTGGACAAACCGTAACTTTTGACTACCTTCCGACGCCTGCCAGCCAGGCATCCCCTACCCTTGTATAGATAGATCGACGCCACTGGATTGAAACCATCACTGATATTAAACAATCTTCCGGGTACTCGTTGCTCTTGTTATCACGTGACATGGTGTCACTCGTGACTTGTAAATCTCACCTTGGCAGAGTCTGGTTCGAGCACTTTGAAAGCAATCGATTATGAATACATAAAACTTTAAAAGTTTAAGGTATTCGATTACAAGTACGATTAATTAAACTTTTCTCTACAGAGTTACTCGAGTTCGAAGACAGAGTACTCAAAGCGTACTCAAAGTGTTTTATAAGTTATGTTAAAAATATTTCATGAAAATGTGGCGTGATTTAAATAGCAGATCCAAGTAATGCACTTTATAATATGTTTTTCATTCATTTAAAGAAAAAGAACCTTGTTATAAAATTTGTAAAGTACTCAACATTACTCACAAAGTATTCATTATAATGAGTACTATCAAAGTTCTCGAATACCTGCACGAGTAATAATGACATTATGAGCAAAGTACTCGAGTATGAGTAACGAGTACTTTAGAGGCAGTTAATGGGTACTTCGAATGCTAGTAATTGTGGACCCAGCTGTTTGTCTCGGATGAATATATTTTTATAATATTTATCAACCAATCAGCAGTTCTAAAATGTACATGTATATATATTATGTGACCAATGATCGTTCGTGACCTTGCCAACGGGGGGTGGGGGTTAACATTTGAAAAATGGACGTGCATTAGTTAGTTTGTATTGAATATTTATATTGAATTTTTTAATATTTTAATTAGGTATGAATACCTCCGGCTCATAGAAATAGAACAATAAAAAATATACAGTAATGTTTACATTACTGTGGTGCTCATCCGAGGTAATGCGCAAACATAAAGTATAAGTTAGTTATTAGTTAGTTTGTTTGGAATTTAACATGTTGGTTTTATCCTATAGTTCATTAGTGTTTTCAATCTGTCTGCCATTGCCGAGTGAATCGTTTGATTTTCCAATTCCAGGTTACCGCAGCTTTGGCAATACTTTTTCTGATGACGGGTAAGCTCTTGTTTTTTTCACAACATCAAAGTAAAACCATGGCTGACAAAATATAGCAATAAAATTTAAGTATTTAATCATGAACATAAAAATGAAGAATGTAAATCAAAGAATACAATACCATAACGAATGATTATGAAGAATCAGTCATTGAGACATAAAATTAAACTGAGCGCCGGATAAACCTGGAAGCTTCTGGATAATATAAAAATCAGATCAGAAGATGTCACAATGGTGCGTAGCAAAACAAGAACTTAGATCCCCTCAAAAAGTGAAAGCTTTTATGTGTCTTTTATGTGAAAATGGAAAAATATAGTTTCAAATGAGTCTATTAAAACATAAAACATATTCATAATTAAATATTGTGATTCCTTACACAAACAAAACAGATTCAGAACTTTTTGAAGCCTTTCAAAATTGTGAAGTTCTTAACGGGAATGGGTCGACATAGTCTGTGGCATACGGTTCTCTATTCACCATAAGACCGGTTGTATCCCTGGACGTCTCTCATTGCATTTAGGCTCGATACCTGGAGAACTCGGATCTTTACAATTTCGGACTACATGAAGTCGGTCATTTTCCTATGATCTCGGACCACATTGCTTACAATCACGGATTCCTCCACACCTAGATTGGATTCATAATATTATTGTCTCAATATATTACCACATTCCTTATGATCTCTGATCACACATTTAAATTTAAAAATATGTAGTCCCATTCAATATAATTTTCAGGGGTATGTTTTTTTATTATAATGAAGCGGACTGTAACTTTTATGCAGACAAGGGTTATCTGTACAACAAGCTAATCAGATGTGTACCGTTATAACCCTTACCAGTTCAACCATTAGACGGTTTCACCTGACGAATGCAACAACATATTGCCTCAAACTATATGTAGTAGTTAACATGTCTAGAAAAATTAAAATACTCTATATTTGTATTACTAGTAGTAAATAATTAGGGGTAAATAATAGGTCGTATGATCATATTCGATGATTGAAAGAAAACATGACCAGTGATCGATCATTAATCGATTCAAGTATGTAATATAAATTGCCGTGAAATATGAATAGAGCTATACCTTATATACTGACCGAGTAAATGAAGCCTTACTTGTACACCACGCTGTAAGGTCAAGTTAATGGTTTGGCAGCTGACACTCAGTCGCTGCACAAGTTTTAATGAGTTCTCTATTTTGTTCCCTGTATTTCTTATGCATCTGGCAGAATATTTTATCTTTGTAATAAAGACTGCTTTGGATGTGCTTCCATAACGTTTGTGATCTGTCACGGTTATGCAAAAGTGCATCCCAGTTTAATCGATCATGAAGGAAAACGATCATTGATTGGTACAATCGATAAATTTGAATACCACTTTTGAATTGATTCCTCTACTTTGTTCCATATCATAAAGCACCCTAGCACCCTATATATATATATATATAAAGTACAACCTCTAAATTACGACCACCATCTTGAACTCGATAAAATGGTCACATTTGCGAGGTGGTCGTCAACAATAGAGTCTTTATATAAAGGGCGAAAAGAATCGGGACGCGTAAAGAGTGGTCGTCGTTTTGAGGTAGCTAAACCGAGGTGGTGGATGGGCGAGGTTTTACTGTATATATATCTATTTATTATGAGATTGCAAGTTTTATTAATTCGCCATGAAGTAAGTGTTGTCGTAAAACTTTGAAGTCGGACTTTTTTAACACGATGATACTTTGCTGTAGTTGACGCCAAACGTTACTGTATCAGAGATGACGACTGCGCTGACCTGGGAGAGCTTGTCTGCGTCAAGAGTATGTGTGACACAGGGATCTGTTCCTGCCCGAGAAGCAAGGTGGCTCGCTGGCTGGGTTCTGAAGCACTCTTCAAGTGTGTGCCATGTAAGTTATCAAACTTGATCTTGTGCTGCGCAGCCTCAATGCCATCTTATTATTACTGATATCATTTTAACTATACTACTATTACAGCTACTACAACTACTACTACTGTGTCCAGTGGATAACTATAAATTACAATTCAGTTCAGTTTAATTCATTATAATATATATATATTATCCAATAAGTAGTTTATTTATATATAAAATCTTACCTGTGGCAAAAGGGACTGACTCATAAAGTAAATGTAGTCTGAATATTAAGATTAAATATAATAGGCTATATATGGTGCCGATAGGGTGCAGTAAGAAAATGAGATTGACATTTCACAGCTATAGAGAATTATTTTAAGTGCATATGTTTACAGAACTTTTTATTCTTACAAACTTTACATGTTTACAAACAGTTAAAGGGACAAAATCAGGAGCTTAATTATGGCTATTCTTTCACACTATCAGTTCAGTTTTGCTTTATACAAATGTTTCCCAGCAAAACCATCCCAGCAGACGGTCTCATTTCCCCGCATACGGCTATTTTACATCATGTTTTGGCTCTGCGAGTTGGTAAGCACAGTCTGTATATAACAAGGCCGCGTGACCGGAGGTCCGATTAAGAGAGGCATTACGCTGTGTTTCAGCCAGCAGAAATGTGTATCACATATTTTGGGCCAAGTCTGACCGGGCATCACCTGATTGACACATGTTTTGGCTCAGCGATGGACACGGCCCCACGCGCTGTGTTTATGTTAACACCTTTCATCGCGCCCGGTCCACTGTTTTTAACAGCTGTTTACAGGAGAAAGCAAACGGTTTCAGGGCAATATTTTGGCAGGTATATATATATTTTAAAGGGAAGAAGCTATTTTTCGTGTTAACTCAACATGATTTATAGTTGATTGGGCCCCTTTAATATGATTCCTGAGTAGAGGAAAAATATTACTTCAAACTGCTTTTAATTTAAATATTGATATTCCACAAGAAGGATTAATTTCACTTATGATATTATTTCAAATTCTTACTCCTTTAAATCGTTAGGTTTTATTGTAGGTTGCGGTTTTACGTGCTGGCACATGGGGAAAATGTATTCTTCTCTTGATATTATGACACTATATGCAATATTCAAAGAAAACAGCTTCCTGGCCACAGAGGTGGGCGTTGTTACAGGAAAATTAAGCTGGTACTGCCGATATCAACTTGGGGATCTTCTTAACATGGCTGTGGGGCACTTCAGACATCCAAATATCACTCCTTTAATTCGATTATACCTAGTGACCCTATTAATGCACAACTACTAGCATACAAAAGTCTTTTATTTTGACAGTTCCTTGTGAAATTTTTGACCGTTGAGAGATAAAGTGTAGCGTCACTTTTCATGACGGACATAATCATCGTAAAATAGAGTGTGTACATGTAACAAACTTGCTATTTAACTGGTCTGTCGTTACCTACAAAAAAAGGTCTGGTCCTTTAGGTTAAGCGGTTTAGGACAGGATGTGTGTTAAACGGGTGTCTGGCATCAAACAGGGGACTGATGCTAAAAATAATAGCAAATGAAGCAAAATAATTTAATAAATAAATAAATAAAATGATGAAAAAAATAATAGCAAATTGACGACGAAGATGATTATAATAGTCCATGTGCGACCGAACGTCCGTCAGTCCGTTCTTTCTCTTGATCACTAAATTCCCTTTTGCTCTCTTCACCTATATTTTAGCCATATTCTTCAAATGACCGGTATGTGATAATCACCTGTAGATGGTTGTTTATAGAAATCTACTTTCTGCGATCCAAAAACCTCTTTCCTACTACTTCGATACAAGCAGTAAAAAAGAATTACAGTTTAGCCTTCAAATCATATTCAAGGATTTATAAAACAGTTGCACCTGCCATTGTATATCAGAATTATTGTGACTGATATTATCACTGCTTTGTTATACTCGCCAGCAGATGGGGCCATTTTTAGTTGTTTACTCTCTGTGAAATGGTATTTTCTGCTTATTCCTTAATTAGTCAGGAAATATTCTTTAGCTCTTTAGATTTCCTATGATGGTGAGCTTTGATTCAAACATTCAAACACCAATGTTAACAGCTGATCATAAAATTTTAGGATTTCAGGTGTTTACTCTGGTGAACAACAGGAACTGTTGGATTAAAATAATTCAGTTATCTGTGGATTCAGATATGTGTAGTGTACGTCCTCAACACTCCCAGTTTAAGTCAAGCATGTCCGTGGTTAACTATAACACTTTTGCTGGGATCTTTGACGGAATTCTAGCATCCAAACATGACTGCCACCTATTTTGGGTAACATCTGGCATTTTCAGTTTCAATGCCTGTTTTTTTTTCTCCTCCATTATCATGTAATGACTCAATGTAGGACCAGGGCCATGGGTCTATTGTTCAAACTTGTGAAGTTTACACCCCAATCATTCCCAGTTAAACACCCTGCAGTTAACTATAAAGCTCATTATCGGCATTTCCTTTTTTATTCAAGCTTGTATGTTGCACATATTTTGAATTTAAAAGGAGTTCTTGACATGGTTTGGAGATATGTGACATCACTGATGTCACGCTTTTCTAGATAAATACACGGTGAGGACTATATGAGCTTCTGGGCCTCTGGAATTATTATTTTATTATTATTATTATTATTAATTATTTTTTTATATAATTATTATTCAGTAAAGAAGGTCGGGGAATCCTGCTCCACAGATGGTGACTCTGGAGTCTGCGGGGCCGAGAACTCGGAGTGTAAAGACGGGACCTGCAGGTGTAGCGGTGCCTATGTGTCTATATGGGGCGGAGAATACTGTGCCCCCAACTCACAGTTCACAGGCTATGGCGAGTCATGCAGCGCCAGTATTGGTCAATGTAACGTGAAGAGTGGAGGGTCAAGTCGATGCGAAAAAGGAAACGGCAATGCATATTGGCATAACGAGGTGGTGGCTTACAACTACCCCACGTGTTCTTGTGGAAACACAGAATCGCTGGAGATAAAGAACCATTATGATTCGTTCCCGTACATCGGCCGCAAGTACCCTTCATGTAGGAACAGTAAGTGCATGCAAAAGAAACATTTTTGTTATTAGATAATATCTGATTATAGAATTAGGCCTAATTATTTTTTTAGTTTGTGTAGGCTAATGTAACTGTACAAATTGTGTTGTTGTTGGTATGTGCATATAGCGCCTGCATTTTACATGCCCTTTTACATTCCCTTTCTACTATGATTTCGAAAGTACATTGCCGATACATCGACTATGTCATATAGATTAATATATCATGTCAACAGTGTCATAAATAAATCCATCATGTCATCTGTGTCATATATAAATCCATTATATCATGTGGATGAAAAAAATTATGTCATCTGTGTCTATATCATGCAGATAAATCCGTCGTGTCATTAGTATAGTCCTAGGTCCATTTAACCATTGTGGGAAAATGATGATGTCATGTCAGGCATCTAGATTAACCCATTTTATTATCTACATTAATATAACATGTTGTTGATAAATCCACTGTGTTATGTAGATAAATCTATAATATTAATTTTGTCCATTTTGTTATCTAGAGTATTAATGTAAATATTATAAAAATTTGACAGGTATAACCCAGGGATTTTCAGGAATTAGTTTATCCGTTGCATTACTTCATGTTTGGAGATGGGTAACGTCCTAGGCCTGTACTCTTTTTGTAGAGATAGTTGGTGATTTTTGCTTGGTGGATAGCGACTGTTCTAGGGTGCAGGGCGCTCCTGAATGTAAGGACAACCATTGTGCCTGTCAAAGCGGGACGTTTCCTGATTATGACGGGAAAAAATGCTTTAATGGAACAGGTAAGAACCCGAACATTGTATCTTTATCAGTATATACATACAGAAGCGGGTTAAGGGTTGTGCTGAGTGGGCCGAAGGGGCCTTCTGAGCCAAGAAAACTAATTAACAGAAACACATTTTGCTTGTGAAACCTATCATTGATTGAAACATATGGTTGACGGTGATGGCACTCAACCGCCGCCACAAAACGCTGCTAATAATGTAATAATAATAATAATAATAATTATAATTATTATTATTATTATTTTTATTATATCAATAACAATAACAATAAAATGATAAAAATTAATCACAAAAATAATAAAATAAGTAATTTGTTGCCAAAACTTAGCCATACAAGTTTTTAAAGTAACACTAATATGAAAGTGTATCTACATCAACAGCACTGACGGTCGTGGGGGCACCTTGTAAAGGAGCTGGTCATACTGCTCCTTCTTTCTGTGACGGTTCCAAGGGTTTGATGTGCAGTGCTGAACTATGCAGAGTCTACGAGACCACTCCAGTAGACCTGAAGTGCGTCTGTGGGCCTGGTTACGTCACTTCCGGTTCCAGTTGTATCAAACGTAAGTCCAAGAGAAAAGCTCTCCAAAAATGCATTCTGTAAGAATTTCAGACAAGGTCTGTACAACAAGATTTTATCTGGGTTAGTTTTTGTTTGTACATATTCAACACTCAGATTAATTAATCATATAAACTCGAGAGCTAAGCGTCGGAAGATCGGGTTCCACCGGGTTAGTTACATGTCGAGACCCAGCAAATATTCAAAGCACATATAAATATATATGCAGTCTTGCCCAGTAAATATTATTGCGTTAGTTTTTAAATGTAACAGTAGATGGCAGCAACATGTCCTTCCGCAGGTCCCGGAAAACTGTTTTCCTACTTAACCAAGGTCCTGGTTTTGGTGACGCACCCAGATTCGTTGCGGTAATATTTGTCGAATTACGCTAAGATTCCGTATGTTTATAATGTGGGATGCTGAATGCGTGTTGAGAGGTTTCATATGAACCTGCAGGGCAGCATGCATGTTTCTTTGTGTTCCTCCTGGATAACCTTCAGAAAATTGCTTCATGCATGTGGCGATTCGCATTCCGCATACCGGATCCACGCATATCTCATGCACCTTATTTATTTAGTCAATACCGATTTTTATCTGCATCCCTAATGCCGCATTCCGTACAAAAGGAATCTTAATATTGAGAACGGCCTGGGGCAGCTCTGATTGGGCTGGTACAATAACCTATTGGTACGGTGTTAAAGATGCCTTTCCCTCGTTAAATAAGGAAATTTAAAATTTCAAACACTTCAGGTATATTATATCCGATTTTTACCATCAATTACAAACAGCAATTGTTAAATTAAAACAATTGCCTGGAAGAAAATATTGTCTATTCTTTAAATAGGTACTCATCGTGTGTGCATCGATTCAGAACATGCAAATTTATAAGTTTGTTAATCAATATGTTCATATATATGATTCTGTATACTTCTTTAAAAGAGCTTATTTATTTAAAAATTTAATTTCATACCGATTGTTTGTACCTTGCTTGTTTATTATTGTATCTATATATTGGTATGTATAAAAAAAAATTCCGCCACCTGGCGGGAACATTAATCTGCCAATCAGGACCAGATTGGGCTGTGAGCTTCAAATAATATTTAAGATGAATATTTCCATGAAAATCATGAACAATTACAAAGAAAACTGCCATGTTATGTTAAAACGATCATGTGTATGAGGCGAAAGAAAACATCAAACCACAAACAAATATGACCTGGTTTAGTACCCTAAATATTGTCTATGTACATTACTTACTTGTACGAATACGAATATGTATACATATGTCACTCATTGGATTAGAATGTTATAGCAGTGTATATATCCGTGTCTCAAAATTTGGTTACATTATATGTTTCAATATTTGACGAATTTGATGTCGATGATGATAAAAAAAGAAAGAAAGAAAAAAATTTTATTGTTCTTGACGTGACATTCGACAAAAAAGAGTAATAGTGACATGGGATCAACTATGTCACTTGATTCTATTTTGCCTAGAGTTTGATGATATAACGTGATATTTTCCACTAAATATTCCCTTCAGATATTATTTGAATTTTTTTTCAGGTACAATTGGAAGTCCGTGTTTTGGGGACGTTAACTGCAGATCCATAAACACCAACGCCATCTGTGAGGACGGTAAATGTCAAAATGGTAAATAATTTACGGTTTATTCATTGAGATAGTATCTTGAACGTTCATCAGCTTGTGTTTGATAAAGTATCAAGAGAAAGTATGGTAATTGATTCTATTGTGATTAATCAAAGAGAAAAAATATTATATAGGGCCTGAAGCGCATGTAATATTGCATCAAGACATGCTTTTATTATCATTTTTTGAGTGAAGTCTTATCAGTGTTTTTAAAGTGTACCTAGTTGGACATATTTTCCTGGTTCTTACAAATGTCCATTCTTGGAATACGGGATTATAATTATACTAGTTATATATAGAATCACACTGTGTAAGGTATTGACAAGCAAACATTTCTAAAGAAGCAACTGTTTTCACGCTGCCTGCTTTGACCGTTTATGATACATTTAGACACCAGATGGCGGTTCGTTGTGCGCTGGAAAAAAAACGGGCGTATGATGTGACAAGCAGCCAACCAGATGCCTATTAAATATTAACATACACTCGACAGGCATCCTGGCTCCGCCCCTAACAGCTCTTCAAGCGCCGCTTGATGACAGTTTATGGTCGAATTTTAATTTCTCCCTCTCCAATCTCGCATCATCGACCGATTCGATTCTGACAGTATGACTGTGTTAGCGTAGCCATGTATCTGTTGTCTGCAGAAATGAAACTAGTGCACGCAGCCTTTGTTGTTACGTTTCGTTTGAATTACAGCTCACCGGCCAGGCATCCTATGTGCCCAAGGCCAAAAGCAAACATTGGCTCCATGTATTCCTCGCTTGGTTGTGTCTTCCAGCACAAGGTCTCATCTGATTGGACAAAAATACAGTGCACCCCTCTGGTGTAGCAGTTCAGGATACAAAGTCATAGCAGACAGCGCTTACGATATAGGTAGTAGGCCTATAAGTAAGCGCTGTGTAAAGAGCTTCTCCCATCTACAGTAACCCTTTAAAGCTGCCCATTCGCCTACCTTTTTGAAAATGATTTAATGTGATTTCTAGATTCCTTTATGTATATATTAATGACCTAAGGGTTATGAAAGTTTTTATAACGCCTCCGTGAAGAATGTATAAATTTGTTTATCAACAACGTGATAGTAAACAGAGCAATGTTGATTGACGAAAAAAAAAACATGTAACCTAAGGTGGGAGGTTGGATATATGCGAAAGCAGAAAGATCACTTGTTGCAATACTGCTAATTGCAAAGCTCTGGCTTATCTGACTTGCCGCCAGATGCTCGTGTTGAATGTGTTTGATTATATTGATGGAACCCTACCTACTGTAAACACATTGCTATAAACAAAGCAAGCAGCCTTTGTGCAGTGATACCCCGTTTTAAAAAGCTCCAAGGGATTACCTTTAGTTTATAAAGGTCAGACAGGTGATTTGGTCCGTTTAAATTATGCGGAAGTTATGGGCGTATATATACCAGAGTTCATGTAGGTAAACACAGTCTTGACGAGAATATCACTATATTGTAAAAAAAAACCAAAAAAAAAACCGAATGTTTCTATCCTAAGAGCATGTAATACTATGTATGCGCAAATGCTTTCAGTTTTTTGGAACATGAGTTCTCAGGTAAAATGATAAATGTGCTTTTTGTTCCCAGATGGTGCCAACATCGCTATTTCCATGGTGATCATGACATCTCACGCCCTGCTATCACAGTGTATCAACTGAAGTGGTCACACGACTTTGACATTCCTGTAAATAAGTATAACCCGTCTATGATCATTCGATCATGTATCAATCGACTATGCGATATCGTACAAAGTATGAAATAACTTGCAAAAAATTTCCAATTATATACCAAGTTCACTTGGGGTAATTTGCATAATTAAAATTCACCAAATGTTTTTGTTTTATTTTCTGATAATTATTCTTGCATGTTTTCCGTTTATATGTGTCCAGTGGCATTTTTTTTCCACTATAATTTGTGTTAATCAATATTTTGCGTGTTTTCCGTCAAATGTGCCCACTGTAACTAAATAATTCATCAGTTGTGTCCTCTTTACATCCTGTTAGCAAAAATATATATTTATTAAATGTTTAGAAATCTCCTGTTTTCTTGAAACAGTGAAATATTGTGTCCTTGAACATGACATACATTAAACCACGCTGTTCATGCCGTACCGACGTACAGAATCAGCCAATATTCTCAATTCCTATACTGATTCGAAGACTGATGAAGAAACATGCTTCATACAGAATCAGTTCTTAGCATGTTGTAGTATAGTTTTTAAATATATTCACACACATACATGCCACATACATATTAATGCATCTCTACACAAATTTATATCTCCCCTACTTTTACATATTACCGGTTACATATACATGTGAATATAAATATATATCATCAGGTTCTTGGAATTTTTTTTTCACGTTTTGACCATTGTGAATTATGTTTAATAATTTTACTTTCGTATTTTGCTCTTTGGTAGTCTATATCCCTCGTTTGCTGTAGAACAATTTTATATTCATCAAAGTTTAACATTGACAAATTGCTTTGAGCTTTAAATATTAGTTCTTTATTCAAGAGTTGAAATTCACGAGATTTGATTTGTGTGATGAAGGCTGTATCCCTCCAGTTATTCTCAGGCTTTTTGTACAGGGAAAGTACATGTGCATTGTTATAGCTACGATATACAACATTCAATAAATTAGGTTGGATGGTTTCAGGATATCTAAAACATAGCGAAAACCTATTATTGTCTTTAACGTTCCATTGTTACAACTGATAATCAACCCCGAGAATATTATTCAATATCTGATACTGAAACATATGATTATTAGCACTAATAGAATCTTTGTAAATTACATGTTAAACTTTGACCAAAATTTTTAAATTTGATTTCTCTGAAAATAATCTTTAGCACTGGGAATCGTATAATTAGTGTTTCCCTATATTATAAGGAATACAGAACTTTAGTGTTAATTTTACTTATATTCACTGTTTTACCGTCAATTAGTTTCATATGTGCGGGCGGTAGATCATTATCTTACAAACTATATGATTCGCTTTGTACCTTGCTATTGCAGACCACTTTATAGAAGCACTGCAGAAAGTATAATTACCACCAACTGAGGAAGCTGTCTTTTGGAACTTTATCTAAATAGCATATGATCTTTTCTTATCATCAGTAATATCTAGGACAGTATTAAGGCCTCGCACTGATAAACCTCTGTACAATATTGATTTTCCGGCAACTTAAATATACAGGGGGGGGGGGGATCCAGGATTTAGGAAAAGGGGGGGGGGGTTCCAACCCAGTAGGACTAATAAAAACCCTAAAAGAAAAGGTCCCCAGGTCTGGAAAAGGGGGGTCCAGGCCCAAAAATTTTGTCTGAAGCCCTTAAAAATCGTTGTTTCTAATGAAAAAAAAGGGGGGGGGGGCCGGACCCCGTGGAACCCCCCCCCCCCCCCCGGATCCGCTTCTGATATATTAATCTTTCCACAAATGTTGCAGCAAGATATCTTTATGCTATCAGGAAACACCTGAAGACATACTGCCCAATATGTTTTAATAAAACGAATAGATGGATGTTACCTGGTATACGGCAGATACCGAAGTTATTACTAATCGTTTTCAATTCTCCCACTCTGTTTGAATAATATGGTGGTATGACTTTTCACTTTTTATCTTTTCGATTCTTAAGATTTTGTAACCGCATTACTCTTTGAGAATTAATTTTACATTCAATGTCACACAATTTTAGCCCTCCGTTATTGAAATCACCTATAAAACTACGATGTTTAATTTTCAGTTTAAGTTTTTGGTAAGAAATTTAACATCTTTTCTTACCAGTTTGGAGAAGGTTAAAATTTGTCACATAAAATATTTTTGACAAGGCAAGGCTGTTTACAACAATAATTTTACCATACTCGGTAAAATTTCTACTTTTTCACTTATATTAACAATACTCTCGAATTCCTGTAACCTATTTGGTAAATTTAAGAAAACATGATGCCTAAGATTTTTTAGTTAGTATATGTTAATTTTTCCTAGTTAAATTTCCTACCATTAAAATTGTTCATTACGTAAGATTCCGATCCATGCTGTTTCATTTTTATCAAGATTAATTCTCATGGATTCGTATTTGGAAAATACATATTTATAATGTTTTTGTTAAATTATTAAAAGAGTCCAAATCTCGTGAGAAAAGCGGTGTGTTATCAGCAGAAAGAGCTAATTTCAATTCGTTAAATTTCAAAACTTCTTATACTTTTATCCTGCCTCGGGGTGCCAATGGATTTATCTGCCGTGTGTCTTGATCGATTTAAGGGGGCCTATGCCGCTATCTAACGTTTATAAACTAAAGATAACCCCTTTGAGAATTGATACAAATAGGCCAAAAAAGACCGATATCACCGCACTCAAACTGTTTCGTTTAGTTTACATCAACATGTCTGTAATTTGTGTGTGTGTGTGGGGGGGGCATTAAAATAATCAAAACATATTCAATAAGAACATCTGACGTTAAGTCAGAGAAGCTAAAGCTTTTTAAATGACGTTTAGCAACCAGTAACCTTTCAAACTCAAAAAAAATTCAACCTACCACCTAAGGTTACATGTTTTTCCCTTTATCAACATTGCTGTGTTTACAAACAGGTTGTTGATCAAACAAGTTCATACATTCTTCACAGAGGCGTTATCAGACTATTTTAACAGGAATTTTCTTTAGATCATAAATATATACACAAAGTAAACAAAACGGACACGTACATTCTTTATAAAATGTTGGTGTAAATGCATGTTAGTTGAACTTTAAAGAACTCAATATAAAATCGATTACTGAAGACCCAGTTTTCAACATTAGTATATAATAATACTTTTACCCATTTTGCAAAGCGATCTGGATATCCTTAATGATCTAGCAAGTAAATATAAACGTGTAATCTTTTGAATCAAGTGCTGTCTCAGATACCGCACAACATATTACACAAAGGATTTTTAATTGTTTGGTTATTTCTAAAATATCGTCTTTTAAACGTACTGGTTCCCTATGTATCTTTCTTCCACAAAAGCGTATTGATCTTCTGATATTATCTCTTTTAAGAATGGCTTTAATCTTGCGACAAGTATTTTGCTCAGGATTGTTATATCAACGTAAATTAGACTTTAACAGACATATTAGGTTTAACATTAAATATTGTGTTCTCTTAAAGAAATATAAAAGTATCTCCCACTTCCTTTCGCCGATACACAATAAAAATAAACTTGCACCGAGAACGGCCAGAGTCACGAAAGAAAACACCTGAGTTACCAAGTTCTCAGTAAAAGAAATATATTGTGATTTATGACAAACTTTGGCTCACTCTCAATATCTCATTACCCTTGGCCAAGCGGTCTTGCTAAAGCAAACAGCCGATGTTTGATTGTATTTCAATAACTCGATCGATATCAATAAGTGAAAAAGGCAAAAAATATATTTGAGCCGGTAAGAAAGGGTATTCTTGCTAGAAACTTCATTGGTATTCCGCCAAAATGATTTGACAGTGGGAGATAATACACATTGTGACTAAATTACTTTAAGTGGTTAGATCTGGAAATGATAGAACTCTTTAAATTTTCAGCGGGCATATGGAAATCTGCATGGTGCTTAGTTTAGAAGAAATTTTCGTTTTCTTTCTGCGACTGAGACATGATTATATATCTCATGAATGTGTGTGATACATGGCGTTAACAAAATAACGGAAAAGCCTTTTAACAAATAAGGTGTTAATTTTCATGATATGATTATTTTTTAATGCTAATGAAGGTTTTTTCAGGGCTCCGGTATCCTTCCATTCATATTTGTTTATTTCATTCTACCACGACGGCTGTGTGAGAAATGTACTGCTCACTGTCAGGGTACAAGTCAAGAATCATTTGGGAGTGATCTTGACCTACTTGTCGTTTTCATTGTTACGTCATTGAAAAACAAGGTCTCGAAAAACCAACACCACACAATCCACTGATCTCACTTAACAAACCCCTTGTTACCGGGAAATGTGGAGATCATGTTAACCTGAGCACAACCCTCCGCTGTGCAGATGAATTGTCAGGTGAACACAGATCTTCAATATAATTTATTTTACAATAATATATTTTAAAAATAACGACATTAGAAAGGAACTCAAGTCACATCTATAATGTCCGGCTAAGAAATGAAGGTCACATCTGAAGGTCATATCTGAATACATATGGGGTTGCCAAAATCTGTTCATGATATATGTCAAATCGATTAGAAAGTAAGCTACATTGAAGAAATCAGGCGTAGGCTTAATGACCTTAAATAAAATAAGAACTATGCCTATGAAACTATTTTAAACAAGCTTCTTATTAACAACTTGGCCATTGAATTGAAAATGGTAAAGGTCCGCGGACATATTCACAAACATGTCTTTAAAAGCCTTTTTGTTTGTTAATTCTAAATATGTAGCTGTCAGTAAATGTAGACTTTGCAAACAATACAAGTGAAGCGAAATGTAACCTTGCAACAAGGACCCCGCGAATACTGTACATTGCAATCCAGTGCAAGTACGATATAACAACGGCCTAAACTGTCGTCTGCCTTCCTGACGTGACGTCACGACGTGAAACACGTGGTACCAATAAACCATAGCACAGTCGATTGAATCCCTATGGTTGTGTTTTTATCAAGAAATGGACGAAACTGTTCTATATGAGTAAATAATCGTGCCCTACGTAGTACGGAGACAGTGTGTATCACTTAAGAGGTTCCCAAAACACACATTTGTCTCTATTCTGTCGCTTTATCCCTTCCCCCCTTAAATAAAAATTCAAGCCACTGTGATCATAGCATGATGCACAGCACTTTAGGTTCTATATATGCATGTCATGGTCTTCTCCAATATAAGGAGTACACAGGTAGGAGGGGCGGGGCTGCCTGTTTGATTGACACAGGTTAACACCTGTTCTGGCCGTATTTATTGATGTGCTGCTCTGCTGTCCTCAGTTACTGTCACAGTCAAACATCCGCAGGAACAGCAGAGGAACTTTGTCAGGTAAGTGTTTCATTTCTATAAATATTTATTGCTGTTTGGCTAGTTTGTCGCCCAGATCACTTTGAAAATCTTTAACGGTTCTAGAAAGAACCCCTTTCTTCTTGATTATGTCTTTAGGAAAGAAGGTATCTAGACAAACAAGCCGAATATGAGTATTCTTTACGTTTAACAAAGAGTCCATACTTAAAAGTTTCTCAACTGGTTGACAGTTATTCTGCGAACGGCCAGTTACTATTAAACTATAAATTTAATTTCAAATATATATGTAAAATAATAGCCTAATATAAAAAACAAATAACATTTCTATAATGTTATATTAGACTTGTCATTAAAATATCTATAACTCTCTTTCGTGATCACTAATTCCATATGAATAAAAGTAAGTAATATTTTCGTGAGTATTTAGCTTGCTAATGTTTTCTCTATTATGCATCTGGAAAAAAAGTAATGCAAAAATTTAAACATAAAGATAACCTAGTAAATAAACACCAAGTAACAATTATGATAAAGAACAATGGTGATAAAAAATAAACATACCATATATCTAAAATAGATCAGAATGAATTGAGAACATTTTTTTTCTATTATGAACGACTATTTCAATCTGAGGTCGTCGGCTTGGCTGCTTTTCGATGTGATGTGAGAACGTGGACCTGTGCCGGACTTACATATTGGTTAACGGTCTTTTGTCCAGGCCCTCACAATCTAGTTCGCCTCGGCCTCCTGTTTATCTGGTAAAAAAAAACCCTCACTTCATTTCTTATGAAACGATAAAGATTTGACATAAAGCTATTTAAGCACTAATCCAAAATGAAGGAAACACAGCTTGGCATAACTAATAAGTTTTTATGACTTCTGGCTTAGTTTTTGTGGATAAGGGATCTTAAAAAGGTGAGCTTAATATCCAACGCAGCACAGGTAAAAAGGTGTACCGGGAGTGCTGGCAAACTTATATAATAATACTTATATAACTTATATAATATTCTATAATATTCTAATTCCTAGATTTTGGGAAGGTTCTTATATAATGTATGAGCTTGGTAAGCCACGACCTGTTAGTAAACACGGTACATGCGCCTATGATGGCAACTGCATCAAAGTTGAAAGGTCATTTGCAGCAAAACGCCAATTGCAAAACTCGTTTTCGTCTGACTTGCCGCCAGATGTCCTTGTTCAATTGTATTTATTATTTTGGTGGATATTAACACATGGATATAAACAAATCCAACAGCCTGTGATGGGCGTTTCCTGGGCTATTTTTATAAATGGTGCATGAAAAGGCTTATCTTTAGTCAACAGACATAATATCAGGATGGGCCCCCTTGAACAACCTAAGGGTCAGTTGATTAATGAGGTCAAATAGCGGACGCGGGAGGCCTTGAGTGAACTGGCCAATGCTGACTTTATCGTTAATAGCTGGGAAGCAGTTACTTTAATCGCTGTGTGGAGCCTGCAGCTTAACTTTGTGCTTTCTTCATAACAGTGATATAACATATTTTTCAAACCTTTTAAGCTAATCCGTTTATCAACAGTTTCTTTCATCAATGCTATAATTTTGGAGACGGTCCGCTTTGATTGACAGAGATTGCAGTTAAGAATGTTCTCATGAGTTAAGACGACCCTACTCAGTCAGTGGCGTCAATTTATCTTACAGGGTTAGGGTGGGGGATGATTCCAACACACACTCACACACACGCACACATACATACACATATTTACAGATAAATAAGCACCTACCTCTATGACACATTTCAAATTTATATATATATATATATATATATATATATATATATATATATATACTTGATTACATTTAAATATATTGCAATTAAGTATTATGTTTCCAGTATATAAGTAAATTCAAAACTAGGTTTAGTTATAATATTTCATAGTAAATTTACAAATGAAACCAAAGTCTATAATTCTATTTATTAATATTATTCTTTTGCAATATATGAATATTATTCTCGGGACAGTAGGGGGGGGGGGGATGATTACATTGACAACCCCCTCCTTCACAAAAAGTGGGGGTATATATACCCAATCCCCCTATATTGACGCCCCTGCCCTATGTAGCGTAATCCAAGGCCTCCAATTTCTTGATCTGGCGCTGACTTATACACAAAAAGATCGAATTTTTTTTGTTAGACTTTCCTTTCATTTTTATAAATCAATGAATCAATCTTGCCATATGCATGCCTCGTCAGATATTCTTCGAACCTTCCAGACTTGCATGTAAAGCCATATCGCAACGGTCGACGACCAGAACCAACAAAGTCAAATATCAATAGGCGAGGAACCGTCCGACTCTAGTTTCAAAGCCGCATTTATCCCGGGCGTAATCTCATTTTTTTTACGACAGAAACAGCCGGTGTTTAAGCCTTTCAATCCGCAATAAGAAGAGGAGATTTTCAAAACATACATCATGTATCTTTTTTAGCGTAATTTTAGCCATGGCAAAACATCCATGACATTTATAATACAACTTGAAACCTTTTACAGTAGAAACTCAGCAGAATGACTAGCTGGATTAAGCTTGGCTCGAGCAAAGTAACATCGATAACGTCAGTGATATAGGCCTGAATGAGATGACTCAGCACAAACATGTTTAAATCTATGTGCTGCATGGTATTAAGGTAATTAGAAGATTACATGAATGAAAAATAAAGAGTTTCGTAGCTTACCAAATAAGCAACATTGACCGTAGGGGAGTGGACATATCTTGTGTTTCATATTTTTAAACACTGATTGTCTGCACATCTTGAAAATGTCAATTTTTCACAAAATGAGACTGTTCTCGCTCTTTGTTTCCTCTTACGTAAAAAAACACGTAGATTTCCAATCGCTCGAACATTGATCGATCCATCATGTCACGTGACTGTGAGCCTGAATTAATAAGCACAGTTCTAAACTAAGTATACCATAAACACTTAACGTTGACAACCTGTTTCACACTATGTAGAATAAAACAGATAACTGCTTTCGAAATTTCCTATCGCCCTTTTCACAGAATTGCCTTATTTACAGGATGAAAATCTAATGGTCTGAAAATAGAGAATATTCCAGTCACCATTTGTAAACATTTAAAGCATCAGCACTTTCAGCTAAGGCGGAATTTGGATCCCTCATAATTCAGACCGGGCCCGGTCGATGACAATCATTGCTCAGAATAAAACATTCCTCCGCATCCGGAAAAGGAGAAATACCCATTACATTAATGATGATGTTTAACGTGAAGTTCAGCATATCCGGAACGAGGCTCCCGTCTCGTCCTGATAAATCATCTTGTCATTCCCTGCCGAGCCCACGCGTGTATGACGACACAAAGGAAGGGCATACAGAACCAGATATATGAAATCGCCGAACGATCGCAAGAGGTGGTCCTGAAAACAGTGAATGCTGACGAACTCACTCTTTGCCGGAGTAAACGAATTGCCTTGTCTAACAATGGTAAAGATTACCTGGTAACTTGTAATGGGCTGTCTCTTGGGTGGTATCTTAACCCTCTACAAAACTGCATTTAAATCTTTTCATACCGTGTAAGGTAAGGTCGCACTGATACAAACCAAACAATAACCTTGAACAATAATCAAGAATACAGCCAACCAAAAGCAAAACGTTAAGAAATAATAAAAGCAACTTAATAATCATGATTGAGTGGTAGAAGCAAAAAATAATGCATGAAAAGATATTATCGTTCTTAATTTAGCAAAAAGAACATGATTTAGCCTATTTATATATCAGATTTATTTTATGGGCTACATCTATCCGTTATATCCGTTTAAAAAAGGATATCTTTGATCACGTCTTGTTATTTAGGATTAAATGAATATAAGGAAAAAACAGAGGAAGGATATAAAGAGTTCTTTCATACTTTGGCAGCTCAGGTATTTAATCTTATCATTTTAGACAGGCTGTTTTGGCAGATCTTTCAGGGCAGTGTATTTTGTAACGTTACCTTGAACTGCTATGAAAGTCATGCACGCTATATGTTCATCAGCTGAGAGATCTATGCTGACATGCTGCTTTTATGTAGCAAATATTTGTTGTAACGGGTGTAATATACAAGATCTTTGTCTAGTCCGTGATTGTTCTCGTGTAGGGAGAGTCCGGTTTTGGGACAATGAGGCATTACAGAGTACTGACTCAAACTTTGCATTTTTGGATTGTTTTCAATGGGACGATTTCTGCGTTGGCCTGACAGGACAAAACACCTGTAGGATTAAGTCACGTCATAACAGCTGATAGATATCAGCCACCAGGAAGGTTCCTACCCAATGAGACTTCAGAGAGAGACAGATTCCTAGGTTTGTTCGCGAGCTTCCGTTGCCTCCGGCGAAGGTAAAAAGAAAATTGAGAAAAATATTTCAGTTTGTCAATAACCACTCAATCTTGGTATCCACAATGAAATCGATAGTCTTTTTAGTCTTATAAACAAAATATCTATTATCCCTATTATCATTATTATCTCGGGGGGGGGGGGGGGGGGGGGCTCTTATCCCCCGGACCACAAAACTATGGACTCGAAAGTCCTCTTTTTTGGCAAGCCACCGTTCCATCCTCTGCCTAACAGACGCTGATTGAACTCAAGAGGGAGCAAAAAGGAAGGTGTTTCTTTATTTATACTTGCTATAATATAGTTTTACTACTGGCTGTGCAAAAATGCATTATTTATGTGAGTATGGTGTCAAATTAACTATGGCGTCATGCGAATTCTTCCTTTAAACATCATTCTTTTTCTTCAATATTATTTTCTCCGTTAATGGTGTTGTACATTACTGCTGTTCGGTTCGCCCAAAGTTTGAGTACTTACAATTATATAAATATTTTTCATTTAATTAAAATAAAAGCAACCTTAGTTGATACCAAGGCCCCACATCTGTCGCTCACATAAATTTAATAATTATTTGATTAATCTTACTGATACATTCCAATATTAATCGAAGAATATATTTGTTACGAACTACATCGTAGTCTGGGACAGATTTGCCAAAAATGTTTAAATACTATTAAACATAAATATGTTTGGTGCGAAACATAAATTAGCATGAATGTCTTCGCTGAATCGCTACGAGTTGGTCGTTAAGTTATATCATCTGTTATATCTTCTTTACAGGATACGTCACGTCGAAAATCACTCCCACTACCATGGCGATCGTCACTGCGTTCATCTGCGTGTTTTTATCTGTGTTGAGTGGAACCGTTGCCAAGGAGAATATGACACAGCATCCTAGCTCCGTCAGTGACGCATCTGTTTCATTCTCATCGGAGTCAATCGTCACCAGTAACAAAATGACGAGTGGGCCAATTAATGCCACCCCAGACCTACAAACCAACATCGTACCAACACAATACGAAGAGATAAACGGGACATCAAACGGGACAAACACCACTCATGTGACCAAAGATGGCGGGCAGGGACAGGAAGCAGAAGAAGAAGAATTTGTTCTTTGGCGGGAAATCGCAAACTACATCCAGTTGACCCTGGCGGGTATCGGTTTTGTCGCTAATATAGTTGTGGTGTACACGCTCTATCGTGAGCAAGGTATCTTCTCCCATGTTTTGAGTTTCCTCCTGAAACACCAGTCCATCATGGACGCCATCGTCTGTTTGCTCCTCGTGGTGTTCCAGGTACCACCCTTCGGTTGGAAGACGCACGTGGAATGGCTGGACTATTTCCTCTGTCATGTGTGGCATAGTCAAGGGTTCTTCTGGATGTTTGTGTCTCTGTCAGTTCAGAATCTGGTACTTATTACCATCGAGCGCTACCTGGCGGTGTGTGAGCCACTGCGTTACATGCGTGTGCGTAAAGGCCACTTCGGTTACGCACTGGTCGGCGTCTACATCTTCAGTCTCCTGACCAGCGTGCCGCCAACGCTCTTTGAAGTGAGATACAAAGACAAAGCTTGCGTTTATGAACTCGCCTACGACACAGTGCACATGAAAAATTTCTTCAACGCCTACTCTATCATATGGTACGTCACTAACTATATGATACCGTGTATAATCTTTATTGTGCTCTACGTCATGATTATTCGTGTACTCGTGAAGAGTAAGAAGATGGACAAACATGGCTCCACCAAGACCATCGACAAAGCCTCCAGACAGATCACAAAAATGGCAATTATTGTTATCAGCATCTTTGCGGTAGCCCTGGGCTTCGACAACTCCATGTACATGTTGTATTACTGGGGTCACGTGAACTATTCGATCGGCCATCCCATCCAAGTTGCCGGCCTGCTGGTCACTACTATAAATAGTGTGGCTAATCCTTTCATCTACACGTTCATGTTGCCGACATTTCGACTCAGTCTCTTGAAGGCTTTGGGATGCGGCAAGAAGGCGGCGCCACGCGCAGAGACAAGCAACACTGGTAGTACCAACGTGCCGTCTGTGGCGGTTGTCAGCTCCAATGCACGAATTTGATTCGTAAAAGTGGTTTACTACAAAATCAAGAGGAGCTGTTTAGTTTAAACACATGTATACTGACTTTATATCATATCAGTGATAATACGTATATACATATGAATTAAAAAAGTGCATACATTTGTTTTGTAACGACGGCAAAAGTTTACAATACAAGTCATGCGAAATATTTTTTATCCCACTTCCCGAGCTACTTTTAAGATAAGGCTAAGAAAAAGAATTAAAAAAGGAATACACCTGAAATGTGTTACACTACAGGTTATTAGTGAAAATTATAAGTAAAAGCATAAATATGCCATCCTGAAATAAATCAGAAAAGCTCAGGTTATTTTATTGAACTTTTATAATGTTCTTTTTGCACCCATTCACTTCATTCATGGTAATTAATTTTCAATTACCCCGTCAGTGGTGTTCTTTGTAGACTTTTGTAATCAAGTATCGGTGTACTCTGAAATTACGTTTTCAGTTTTCAGTCACGCAAAACTTAATTATTGCTTCAGGTGAACCAGTGTAATCAATGTAATATTATACTATATGCAATTTAACACACCATATGTAGTTTTATTTATTTTAATCATCTCCACACAAAAATCAATGGAGATGGCCATCATCCAGTTAAAACTTTATAAATACAGGCTTATGCAAGCGAAAGTAGAGTACATTTTAGTGGACAAAAATAGAACTGTATTTAAGTTTTTTTCCGATACATATAAAAACCCTTAGTACTGCAAATTGACTGTCTGATTTCTCAGATATTCAGAAACATGATACACAGCAGCCTTCATAATAACGTATCGTCCATAGCCATATTGTTATTGTTACATTTTTAATCACTGACCGGCTGTGGTCATGCTCTTCTTAGATAAAACATTTGTATCAACGGGCGTTCAATATGCCTTGCCACATATTGCTTTGACCTTGCCCCCCCCCCCCCCACCCCCCAATAACCTTTGCTCCATGGCATGCATAATGGTTGTAAATATTTTTGTTCTGACATATGATTTTCTCAGTAATGGTTTCATACAGATGATAGGCTGTTATAGTGTTGTTTATACAAATACTTAATCATAGGTATTATGATTTTTACTTTAACTTGAAGTTAAGTGTTTAGGATGAATAATACTCATAATTATGTTGTAAAGTTTTGTATTTATACACACACAACAAATGCCTGGAGGTACACATAGTCTTTCACCAAGTATTTAATCAGGAAAGTGGGACATTAGAAAAAAGAATGGAGACGGAGGGACAGACGGGAACCAATTTTTTTAGTCCTTCCCCTTACGGCGGGGGACTAAATACATAGTACAAATATACCCCGCCCTTTTGAGCAAATCCCATCCATTTGAGAAGAATGACATGTCCGCCGTAATAATGATCACTTGACTCAACAGAGTCATCGCCGCGCGTTGAAAGGTCTCTGCATTATCTGAGAGCAATTTGAATCTCATATTACGGAATAAAAAAAGGATTTTGAAAGCACAGGAAAGACCAATAGATCTTCACCGCACGAACAATCCATTTTACAGTCAATGGCCTTTCGTCTATGCACAGGTCATGTTAATTGCCTATTCAATTTAGCCTTTTAAGCAATTTCCTAAGGATATCCATTTAAGTTTACTTGAATTATTATAAGGACTATTTTTGTGATCAAATCAATGAGAAAGCTTATTCACAGCAGTTCAATGGAATGTGTCAATGCGCTTTGTTCAAACATCAAGAGATTAAATGGAATAAGAGTGAACGGGTAAATATAGAAATATGAGATATAAAATTAAGTGTCAATCAAGTATTTAGGCACTTTGACAGATATCACATGATTAAAATGCACTCTGGTTCACCATGATTCTATATTTGTTATATATTGTGTATATGTACATGCATAAAATACATCAATTGGAATTAGTTTTATATATATATATATATATATATATATAAACACCCCCCCCCCCCCCCAACGAGGATCCGCTGGGCAGACTTACCTGTTCAGGCAGTTGTTCTCTCACTGCTCTGCAGTGATTAGGGACATGGCGTTACCACTACATCAAGGTGAGTTTACCGAGTGGATTGCATTTGGTATGAGTATAGTATAGTATATTTGCCTTTTATATTTTATATTTGTATATTTGCCTTGTATATTGTGTATTTTCATAGTATATGTGTATATTTATCATATCATATTTTTATCATATGTATACTACTGATATGTTCACTGCTTCCAAGACCCTATTAGAAATCAGTTCAATATGCTTATTGAGCTTCCTGGTATTATCTTTGTATTATATATAAAATTTGCAACTTAAATAACCTCTTTGCCCTGCCCTGTTTTGTTCCAGTCTCGCACGTGTACCCCGACCAATCCTATTGTGCACCCGAGGACAATAGGATCAGTGTCAGTCTTTCACATGTCCCCCCCCCCGACCAGAATCGCACAAAGCATAATCTCGTAATCTCGTAAAGTCTCGGCTTTTCAAACCACGGCGTTAGCTTCATTCTAACCACATTCACCTGATGATCGGGTCGCACCCCGTGAAACAGACTGTTGTGAATTAAATGTTGTTTTTCTCCAGAGTTATATATATATATATATATATATATATATATATATATATATATATATATATATAGTCTGACTAAATCTTTGTCTGTTTTAAATAGGTGTGTGGAGATATTTTGCAGAAATTTAATGGAATTGAGGTATTTCACGGGAGAGTAAACTACATGTAATTTTTAGAATGCATATGGAAACTACATTTTCAATGACCGCACACATTTGATCATACCATCAGAGTAGTTTTTGTTCTTGGCGGAGATTTTTGTCTGTTACTTAGCCTGTGACGTGTCATCTCAAAATAAAAAAAAAAAAAAAAAAAAAAAATACTAGCTCATCAACCTGTTCGTTGGAAATTACATAATATTCTATTAAATAAACAATCTAAAACATTAGATATTTAAACAAGTTATACATGTTACAAGTTAGGCACCTTTGTCAAGCGTTCAGAGACAGTTAAATCTCTAATTGTTAAGATGTTGTAAAAAAATAAATATCTTTGGTCTTGAACGAATAACTTGGAGGCCACAGAGGCCCAGGGTTTTGTAAAGAATTTCACTTTCTTAATTGCATAAGATTATCCTCGTCTATTTATATTTGACAGGCGCCTGAATATGATTTTCAGAGCGGTCCATGCAGTAATGACCAAAAGTTATAACCAGTGCATGTGACTGATAAAATTGTGCCTTGCAGATCCTTGAAGATAGCAATATATTATTTGCACGAAGGTTTGATTAATTTTTGATTTAGCCACATACATTTGGCGTGTAAACATTTATTCTTGTTAGATATTAGGGTATATATTATGTGTATATATGTGAATTTAGTACATGTTAATTTTAAACGTGTGATTTTTGATCGCCAATAAACTCATGGATGAGGAATTAGTTTCCACTTTGTATACTTCAAGAAATGGTTTTTGATATATAATGACATCTTGCTAGACCCAAATTATATTTTTAACAGACATTGCCACACCTAGGAATATGTCACTGAATACCCTTGTACATAATTTATGTAGCGAAAGATGAATTTAATTTTAATTTGCCTTCCAAACAAAATATGTGAAATATCGCCTGTTGACAGAAAAAGACACAAACATGTGATTGCGTTCTAGAAATGGTGCACATTAAAAATACAAAGTTTATTCCATTGTCAATTATACATTTATGAAGACATATTTGCGTTATTTACACACGTAATGATTTTCAAGGGGTCAAATTGAAAGCATCAAATAGGAACACTTAAGAAGACTCCTTACTCCTGCATCAAAAGTATTATTACCTAAAAATGCAATGGTTCTGTTGAACAGTCTTTTTATGGTGTGGTCTTATACGTTCATATCTGCGGCAAAAATGGTTTTGCAACGACACCGAAGTGTCAGGAACTTTTATTACAGTGCTCCACTTCCTTTTCTGTCCCAGGACAGTATTCCTCCACTTGTTACCGGTCTGTTTTGTCCCTCCTTTCCCATCAGTGGACCGGTTATTGTTGTAGGTCCCTCACTTATAAATATCGTTATATCATAATCCACATATTTGATATTATATAATTGATCTTATAATTTGTTTAGCTATCCATATACTTTATTATCTGAAAATTTGAAAATATAATTATCATTTTTGCCCGCTTCTTCTTAACGTAAAAGGCTTAAAAACTAATGGAAATGCCAACTTTTCCAGGAATATACCAGAATTTCCTTAGATAAATTGCCAGATTATGAATGGGTATATAGCCAGGTGGCATATTTTGCAAACATTAATTTTTGGCTACATTGAGTAGCGATCTCTTACGACCGGGTCACAGCAGCGACCCTTCTATAAAACATCTAAATTCGGATGCTACGTATGCAGATTAATGACACTGTGGGCGGAGTTAAGTGTCACTTATAGGTCAGTTCTAAGATATGTCATAAAATATATTTGCAACGGACCATGCGTCACCTTGGGTACCGTAACCGCGTAAATACGATTCAGAAGGCTTATATATATATATATATATTGGACTATAATATGGTAAACGCTCACACGTCAGGGCGGTAAATATATAAGGACGGAGTTAGTCCTAAAATCAAACTGTCTTAAAATGTTCAGCATCGGAGGCAGAAGTTTCCCAGAGAAAGTTTCCAAGTTTCCCCTTACCACCGCTATCACTACCTTGACTGTGCCATTATCTAACATTGATTTAAAAAATTTTCATCTCCGTTTTCAGTCGTACAGAAGACGTGTTACGCCAGCTAGAAGATATGTAATTTGAAGATGAGACAGATCTTTACAGCAAGACCATGCGTGAGTCACTCCTGGGTTCAATCTTATATGTTACGTCCGGTCCTAGTCACTTGTGTTCGATTTTTTAACAGACCAGGGCACAGCTGTGGCCTCAAAGACGTGTGTCCTGTTTAATCGCTCCGTCCATTGGACAGCACAAACAAAGCGCAAACCTTGTACCAAAGTGTTATACATAAATCAGTTGTATATTATAGCTCCAACGCTGCATGATCATTTCCTTTATGATGGCATCTTATTAGTACTAAATACTGACACAAGATGTCAGCACAGTGGATGTTCACTTTACCCTTACAGTTGTACAAGCAAATACAAAAGATCTTATATTTACTTCTGGACCTTGTTTACTTAAAAAATAATTTGCACCTCAAAAAGTGCTTATTCATCAAGATTTTTGTCAATGAATTTATTCTACCAGTACGGTTTTAAATAATTTGTAAAACATACAACAAACAGACAGAGCAGTGACAAGTGGATAGACATGGGCGAAACTTTTACCTATGACCAGAAACACTTTTACGGACTTTACCTTTAAAATCAAATCAAATGGCCTCACTGCAATAATTCATAATTTGGGAGTATAATACCGTTAATACCTTAACGTCTTAACTAATGAATGAAATCGTTGAATATCAACATTTTTTATGTATAATATATTAGCTACATAATATGTTGTGTCTACAGTGTTAGGATTTTTTTTATATAGAATTTCTAGATAATTATACGTTTCTTTTCAACGACAAATGTGAGGCCCTCATATTTAACCTACAACAATTTGACAAAAAGCCTCATATAAATCCTACTACTACTATGTTCAAGGACCTTTCAACGATAACAACAAATTTTCTTAACATTATATTAATATGTAATTCTGATTATGATGGTTTAATATACATGTAGATACCAACACTGCTTACGAAATCATGTATTTGTTTTTAATTTTGAATGGGAGTAACCGTAGCCGTCTTTAATGTATACTTATAACTTATCTGAACTTGCATGTCCATACAACTTCAGAATTACATTTCGCTTTTCGATTTCGTGACCAGGCGGTAACACATGCTCCCCGTTTTTATATCATGATGTCATATAGGCAAGGTAACTACTGCATCCGCGAACACAGGGTGTATTATCGTTCTCCTTGCAAGCCCCCCCCCCCCCCCCCCAAAAAAAATGGGAGCTTAAGGAGCATTCGCCCCAGGTAGGGGCCGAATTTGAAAATTTCACGGCTCCGTGGCTGAGATTCGAACTCACGATCTTCGGTTTTGAATCCTGTGCTCAACAACAAGCCCACGGAAGCCTGCCTATGTAATTAAACAGCTCCTATCATAAAAAAAAGAACTTCTTCATTGAAACTGCATGCATCAGTTTTCAAGTCCTGTTTTAGGGTTCACACATGAAAATTCATCAGATTTTTGGCAAGTTATCACAACGCCAGTTACGCCACCAAGGTCTGGTGACCTCTGACCTCATTGAATGTACATGGATCTTATTGGGAACCGAACTAAGGCATAATATAACAAGGATAATATATCTGATGAGTTACATTGAAATGCACCATATTCCTGGTGAGTTATCGCGGTGACACCACAATGTAGCCTAGTGACCTCTGACCTCATTAAAAATGCATGGATTATGCCCATACTCGAACTCGAGTGAGAAAATCTGTTGGTAGGTAATTATGGGGTAAATCCATCCAAGCTCTGGTATCGCGGCGACACTAACGTTAACGGACGGACGGATTGTGGGTCCCGTCATAGACGGGCCCATTTTGGTCTCTGTTGATACCATCTACCCATCGGAAAGCCGTGAATGCTTCCAGTTCATGGACACAATGCCACATGCATGTACCATAGAAAACATGAAGTATACATAATGTAAAACTTATAAGAAAAATTACAATACTTTGTCTAAATGACGTTCTCGATTAAGAAAAACGCGCCGGATGGAATGGCCTTAATATGGTGATGTTTCTCAATGAGCCATATTCATTAAAATAATGAGTCTGATAGCCAATTTCCCGCTGCATTAACATCAAAGTGTGGCCATGATTTGAATAAAAAATTTAATATTTTAGGGTTGGTGCAATTATACATCCGGTGTGCTTCAATTTATTTTGGTTCCGTCTATAAATGTAGATAAAGCCAGTAGGAAAACCCGTTATTTAGAAACTTTAAACCTGTAATAAATTTCGAGGGTGACTAAATTTAACTAAAAAATTTAAAGTGACACCGAGCTACCTTCCTGAAGCAGCAAAAATGTATCGAGGTCGTCCAAACCTGATCAGCTAGGCTTTGTGGTTATCCTCAAGATGGCGGCGACAGTGCCTTCTGTCAGGCAGGAGAGCTGATCGCCAGAGCAAGTAGTAAAACCACCGATTCAGTGACGAACTAGATGGGCACACGCAGAGATCAACCAACACTAAACTCTACGAATTCGCATAATTTATTTTAGATAAGACCTGGCATGGCCCATCACCAACTCCTGAAAGATTAGAAAATTTTGGTTAAATAGTTTGTTCGGATAATCCTTCTGATAATAAAATAATTGTCAATCAAGCGCGGGAAATACATACCCCCTTGGTAGAGGTATAATTAGTGTTGCTTGTTTTTTAATAAATTGTACTTGCCAGATGAATTTGGTAATCCTCTACGAGCGCACGCTCTAGATAGTGAAGAAAGGGATACTCATATATGATGAATTTGTACACCAAATAAGACAAAATATGGATGCTTTAAAACAAACGTATTGTAAGTTATTTACCGACGAAACGCTGTTTCTTTAAAATTTATACGTATATAGGTCTGATATATTGTACTCTAAAATATGAATTGCTATTTGATGCACCCAAAAGAGTCGTGACGAAACTTTAAAATGCTAAACACAAAGCTTGAAAATAAAAAGGAATTAATAGAGTAAAGGAGTTTTAGTTTTCATTTATCAGTTTTAATTATCAGTTATATAAGTAAACAGTTGAAAGTATACTAAATAGTTCAACTTTGATACCGCCATTTTTATAGGAGTCGAGACTTTTTCCATTGTAGATTCATCAGGTAATATAGATCTGTTTATAACTGCTGCATGGGCTGGTCCCCTACAACGCCTGATCACCTGAACCGGGGTCACGTGACGTTAGCAGTCCCGCAAGATTAGAAACTCCACTTAGATCGGAGGAAGCAGGTTTGATACGTGAATTATTTCGTAACGCATCCCTGCATGCAATTACCAAATGGTACATGTCGATAGCCATTTAGGAATTAGAAGAGATAATCATACAAGGGCTTTAGGTATATTGTCATTGATTTAAACGTTGCCCGTCTATTTTTGTAATGAGTCAATTTATACAACTATACTTCGCCACTTTTTGATGTTGAAACGTCGATGTTACAAGTGTTCCTTATCCAAGCATTTTTAAAACGTGTGAAATGTAGGTGATCTTCACTTGATAATCTGGATATAACGAGACGCTTAACGTTTAAAAATATATGTTCATAATTTAGCCTTTCATTTAGTAAACAAATTTTCTATATGTATGGTCTCATTTAATAAATTGAGTGCTTTCTATTCGTATTTTTTTACGTTTATTGGCGGAGTTTCTTTCTTAAGTAAAATCCTTTGTATTTGCGTTATGGTTTAAATCAGTTTATTTTGTAACTAAATCTGCAATCATCTAACTTCTCCCGTTTTCCGCAGCTCGGGGATAATAGGGAAAAGTAGCACAACACCCTGAAAATTAGGTCACGTTCAAAAGAAACATCAGGTGCAAATCTGTCACCTGAGAAAGTTAATGACCAAGGATCAGTTTCACCCACATTAGAGATCTAACGCAAAGACTGGCAAGAAAAAATGAATAAAAAGCATTGGAAGATGAGCAAACAATTATTCCATTATGAGTACACTTAAGAGGAGCTAGTCTTTACTAAATGATAAGAAAAACTCATTTAAAAAAACTCATTTTTTGACAGGCTTTCCAGAAAACAAATTCGTTTCAGCTCTGTAAACGGCAAATAAAATTATAAGAAAATTTAGTCCATTTTCTATACCTTTAAAAATTATTTAATGTAATGATGGAAAGAGCACAATAAGTAACATTAGCGAAGGCTCCGTGGTATACCTCGCCGAAAGTGATACATGGAAAAGTGAGAACTATTTTGTGAAAATTTTGTGTGCGACCCAAACAGCACTTGTCTGCTTTACTGAGTAAAAAAGTATTAACACACACACACACACACACACACATATATATATATAATATTGGAGAGTGAGGCTCTATAAGTTGCATTTAAGCAGCTGTTCTCTTGTAAGTCTCACAATCGTCAGAAGGTATGCCTGCACCTTGCCATTACTCTCCAGGAATTAAGATCGATCGACAAAACAGTCTTACGCCTACACATTTAACAGGCGTTAAAATGTTTGCAGTGACGTAACTCTCAAAAAAAAAAAAAAAAAAAAAGGGACGCTAACTTCAATCATAGCGTTTTGTGACTATGTTGTTGTCATTTATTCTTAGAGAGACAGAGCGAAATTAAAACATGAATAATTAGGAAATAGTAAACGAAACAAGCGAAAGCCTACTCATCAATAATTTACAATTCGTCGATATCAAACGGGAGACCATGGCTTAAAGCGGTCCCTTAACGATTTCTAGCTATAGCAACTTGCAGGGGGGTATGGAATGTAAGAAACGACTGGCATGTTCAAACAGACTCCTGTTGGTCCCGCTATAAAGGGTTCCTAATTCGCATCAGCAGACGACAATGTTCAAGGTGTTTGTTGCCCAAGGACTACGTACGTCAATACATCATCGTTGCTTGTCAGTTTCCCTTTGCATAAAGTGTGCTTTGCTTCCATCCCTGGTTAATTAATTAAATTTTAATGAATGTATCTTCTTGGCGATCAATATATGTGAGACAAGTTGTCGCACTACAAACGTTACTTTGAGTGATATAGTAACAATGCTGTACCCTGCGGTGTCGTGAATCCCCCCCCCCCCCCTTCCAAGTATTCGCCCCCGTGTTTTATCGACAGGTTAGCCGTTGTCTTAAAAAATTGTTTCCTTGTTGTTGTATAATAACGTTCATCGTAATTAACTTAAAAAATGCTACTTCAGTAGCGAATCAAGCGCGCGCGCGCGTGTGTGTGTGTTTGTGTGTTTGTATTACCGAACTAAAGAGGCCACGATATTCAATGCACACCAAACATACCACAGATTTTTGTTTTCCTGTGAAGGCTAACCCACGGGTCCTGGCAAACGAAAAACTGTTAAGGCATTATAAAAGCATTAAAAAAGCTGGAAAAACTATGCTGGGGAAGTCTCTTGCAAGTCCTCAGAAATAACGTTTCTCTTTAAATTTGTTTTATGTGGATGTGACAGCGCCATCTATTGAGAGCTTTGCAAGATTGTTAGAAAGAGTGTGTGTATAAGTAGGTCCGCACTATGACACAAAGACATGACATAAACTGAGTGCCCTCCCAGGATGTCCTCGCAAGTAATGAGCTAAGTCAACGCATCGTTCTGAAGTCTAACCAGTCCTTTTTTTTTAAAGTGTGCGATGATACATGCGTCTTTAACTGTTTTTTATTTATCTACGTAGCACTTCTTCCTCACTGTAGTGGAACTGCTGGTCCTCGGAAGTGCGGTGATAAAGCTAGGTCCTCGCGCGTATGTTTATCCGCGTGTGGGTGAGTGTGTGTATGGTGGTGGGGGTTGGGTGGCTTTTTTTAGGGCATCAAGCCAAGTTAACCCTGATATTTGGACCCACACAATTCTGGACAAGATGAATTCTTAGGATTTCTGTAACTTTTCTTATCAATCTACCAGTGCTGGTAACTCCAATTTTCAAAATACTGGATTCGTCCCTGCATCCACAGACTATGGACCGGTCCTTTTTAGCTCAGCTGACCGAAAGTCATCCGAGTTATAGCGACCATTCTTTGTCCGTCGTCGGATAATAAGGCACAAATCATAACCGTCAGACCTAGAAACTTAACTGTATATCCAGGGAGGTCCATTAAAACTCACCTTGGATACCTGAAATTAGGTCTCTGTTACCCATATCCTCTAAGCTATGGGGCAAGAAAGTGCCCCTGGAATAATAAAAAAAGAATGATACAAAAGCTACAGTATCCGAATTACTAATGCATTGATCGCAATGATTCTTTTCATGCATATTACTCATGGAGTGTTTCATCAGTTTCTGTAGACTGGTGGCGCCACCTGTATTTTTTTTTTAATTTATACACATTTTTCTCTATTTATGAGTTTTTCAAATGCTGCGGTCATCCGTTAACAGGGCATAAATCATAACAGTTGGACCTTGAATCTTCTATGTTGACATCTAGGGAGGTCTATGAAAAATCTCCCTGAAAGTTATGTTTCTGGTACCCTTTTCCTTTGAGCTATGGGCTCGTAAGTACCCCACAGAATAACTAAAAATATGATACAAATGCTCTAGTATCTGAAAAAAACTATTGCATTGATCGCCATGATTCTTTGCATGCATGTAGATCATGGAGTGTTTCATCAGATCCAGCAGACTGCTGGCGCAACCTGTATTTTTAAAATTTTTACACATTTCTTTTCTCTAATTTGAGACCTTCAAATGAAATAGTCTGGCTGTTAGAATCTTCTAACTGTCCATCATGAAGGTTTTAGGCAAATCTCCTAGGAAATCTGAAATTAGTTCAAAGGGACCTATATTCTGCAACACAAAGAACGTGATTTGAGATTTGCAGGATTTGAGATTAGTAGAGTTTAGCATGACTTGTTACATTTGGACCAAGAAACTTCTAATTTGATTAAGATCCAATGAGGTTCCTTTAAACATTTCTTTGAAACCTGAAATAATGTCACTGTGACCTAAATTCTGCAAGCAGTGTGAAAAAAAACATGATTTTAACACTATTAGTCATATGGACACAAATGGTAGTAGGTTGATGTAGAATAAGGTCACTGTAACTTATATCTAAGGTCTATTGGCAAAATGCATGATTTTGAGCACTCTGGGAGTCATGTTACCCATTATTCAAGGTTCCTTTAATTCAGGTGAGCGTCATGACCCATGGATCACTTGTTAAGTTAAGCTTATGACGTAGGTTCCCTTCTGAATACATTGTTTACTTTTAAAACATTTAACACAATCATGATGAACATATCCTTTTTACACTTTGAAATATACATGAATGCGATTCATTTAATTTCCTTAAATATTACGATGGAGAACTATTTGAAAAGTTTATCTTAGGTGAAACGCACGCTTGTGAACAACCATGGAAAAACGTAGTTCAGTAAACCGGTCTAAGCATTACTGATGCAGCCTACTTATTACTGACCATGTTATGTACATTTCCGAATTATAGTTTGGCCGGGGAAGGGCTTATTTTAAGATTATATAGTCAGTTTGTAGCAATAAAAGTACTAACATTCATCATACCTCAGTCAGCAGGATGGATTCTACACCGTTGTCAAATATCGTGATACAGAACAAGGCTCAAGACCCAGGCGGAGGTATTCATGTCACTACACAGTCCCATGTTATATTTGTTCCGTTTCTTCCATTTGGTATTCTTATGAATGTTATTTAACCGGGAGAGTGGTACGGGGCTGGATCCTGAGTGCAGCGCATGACACCACCCAAAGCATGGGCTAGATAAAGAAAACCGTGTCACATATTTTTCTTAAGCAAAAAGGTTATGCTTTCCTCCGTGGTTATGTCATTTTACTGTTAGCAGGAATACACAAGAGCAATAGAACCAATATACATAAAACTTTGTGGAAGGCTGGGATATGGACCAGGAAAGACTTCATTAAAATTTGTTGATTTGGGCCTAATGAAGAATGGATCTGGTGGAAATGTTTCCAACTTGGCGGCGTTATGCCCTCCAGGCAAAACCAGTCTAGTTTTTTTTAGAACCTGAAAGGTAGTTTGTATTAGAACAAGACAGAATTCATCCAACTGTATGTAGTAAATGCATGAATTTGTTAAAGTGTTCTCATATACATCAAATACGTCAGGTATCCTGGGTTCTATTCCCGAACTTACAATGTTTTACCATGTCTTTACTTATCGAAACAAGGTTAGACTTAGAGAATTTATATGGTATAAAACTACCTTCAGCAAAAAGACGATCAGTCGAGGAACTGGACATTTGATGGTATATATTTGGTGGTATATGGTGCGTTAACTGGAAAGGATGTCTGAACTGCAGTTTTAATATTTAAATAGGCATTCTATAGAAATGTTTTGCAACAGTTCCCGTGTGATTTCGTCACAGAACATGTCTGCGTTACATCTATATGGACATTCCCTTAGAGGCGTGGCAGGGTTTAACCCCGAGAAGACAAATGGATGATCAACTTTGACAAATTAAATCCATATTAAAAAAAAATGATTCGTCGATACATATGAACCATTGTTCTATATAAACCACTTATGCCTTGCCGCAAGTGGCCTGGTCTGGGAGACCGAAGAGCTTTAACCATTGAAACAAAGCCTCGTTCTCCCCTCATTTGTTTGTTAAATCCTTTAATATTAATAAAATATTCTAACAAAACTTCTGACCTTTCATATTTATAATTATTAACAAGCTTTAAAAAGCTATAAATTGGGTTGCTAGGTGTTAAACCTTACATAGCAAATTGACCCAGGTCGTACAATCAAGGATGAGTTTGTTGAGATTTTGCTTCACCTCGAGTGCGCCTCATGTCTTAACAAATGATATAACATATGTATATGTAAATTAAAATTGTTGCGTTATGTGCAGCACGCTCGGTCCGTATGTAAATTTGTCACTGCCCCATATATAATCCAAATCTCACACACCCCTATCCCAGATGGGACTGTTTATACTCAAACACAGACAGGGGACTATTCAGACATGTACCTATCGTAGCTAGCTGAGCCAACATAACGAGACATATGATATAAATTAACGTAAATTTATTGGTTTACATCAAAGACTTTATATATACATAACCAAACAAAAAACAATCACTCGGGACTTTTATTCAACTAAATATCCGGATATAAACTTACATTATTTATTTATTTTGAGTCCTTAATTGATAATTAAACCTTTGAGAATAATTCGCCAAATCCTTTTGCGGAAAATATTTGATTCAACAGGACCAAGAAATATTGGTTTAATATGAAATCAAAATTCACTCTATATCAAGAATTTTTTTTTTGAAAATATGAAGCGTTGCTTAGTGACGGACTGTCTTCTTGAATCAAAATGGTTCACAGAAACTAAAGGGCGTGGCTGGATGATTGACAACGCCGATCATCAGAGTGACAGCACTGATAATGGCTGTTTGCGTTGGATTCATGAAGCCTGTGGCGCCACCTGCATACACCGTGCTCCTAGGTGGCAGCACATTCCGGTTACAGCGGGAATCATGACAACAGATACTGCAAACGTCATCAAGCGCCTCCCACAGCAGCCGAACGGTATCGCCACTTGGTTCCAAACGGTCAACACTGCATTCACCGTAGCTGAAACGTATTGTGATCTAGTTGAGACTCGCACCAAGGAAAATAATTTAACACCAACAAATAAGGTTATCTAAGTTATTAAATGTTCTTAAATTGTGTGTCATGAAAAAGGGCACGGCAATACCTTCTTTGGTAATTCAGAATTATTCGGGCAAAGTGTCAGCGATAACTTATAAAAATAAACTGTTGAAGGCAAGAAGCTTTATTCGGATCACTCATTTTTTTTTATAATTTATCCATCACGTGTTTAAAAAGAACGGTTTCGTTTGGTCTGGTAAAGGAAGCAACTCTGGATCTGGACAAAGGGGTTTATATGCCAAAGATATTAAGCAATTAGCTATTGATCATTTCATTTTTTCCCTTATACTTCCTTCAGGAAACACCGACCTTTTTATGGAGTCTTTGGTTCTGTTAATCCATTTTCCGCATTTCGTCTTCAGGTCAGTCGTACAAACGTCTGCGCTTGCGCAGCTAAATCAGAAGCAGATATTTTACAATTATGTACATGATATTTATTATCACATGCAGAATTCAGCACTTTTTTACCAATATTAGGATAAATCGAATAAATCTACAAAGGAAAAATAAAACAAGGGCCCCGCTCAGTGGAGCATCCCTTCGCACGAGGCATAGTTAAAATGGGTGTATAACACAGTGTGGAAATGAGGAGGGCAGCTCTGTGGCCATGACTTTTGACCCTGTGACCTCAGACTCAATAGGATTCTACATCCATTGGTAGGTTAGCAATACGAGCAAGGTGAGAGGTGTTGGTCAAATGCTTTGGCTTGAAATGGGTTCACAAGCTTTTTCAAGAAATGGGTTCTGTTGCCCCGTGACCTATAAATCGATTGGGTTGTTCATTAGTGTGTTGGTGAGCCATATGTGCAAGATTAAAGGTTTGGTCAAACGGTTGGCTTAAAATGGGTCCCAAGATTTTTCAGAAGAGGGTCCTGTGGCCTTGCCCTTTGACCCTGAGACCTCAAAAAGATTCTTTATCTTTGGATGCGTGAGCCATATGTGTAAGATATGTGTAAGATGAAAAGGTTGTTGTCAAACGTTTTGGCTTGAAATCGATCCACAAGCCAATTAAGGACGGACGGACAGACGGACGCACGAACGGAGGCGTTACTATATCGTTGCGAGGAAATAATAATTCCACAAGACGCGCCCGTTTATCCTGATCCGCTTAAATCCGCTATCCTGACCCGCCTCTTCCATGGCTCATTTACGTCCCACTCGTCAACAACGTTTCATAAAAATCGGTCCAGTATTTTTTTCCCGTACAGTGGAACCCCGCCTTGCAACTACCCCACAATTGCGACAACCATAAAACTATGACAATTTTTCTTGGTCCCGAATATATAATATAGATAACTTTAAGATTTCAAAAATAAAATCTCCCCTACATTAAGACAATTTCGATCAGTCCTCAAGGTGGGTGATTGTGGGTTTCCTCTGTGTATATACATATTATACGCAATATAATGACTTTGGTGAAAAACCACCTTCTGGACAGAATCATCAAAAGGAGAGAACCATAATTTTGCAAATATACCGAATATATACTGTGATACCTAATATATGCTATAATGCAAGTATGTTACTGTTTAAGGACATGCGCTGATGTGCTTACGCTTTTGTCACCCCCGGCTCATCGCCTGTTTTGTTGAATACGTAAGCACAATACTGCTGGTCTGGTTCACATGGCTTCGTCGGACCTTTACAAAAAAGGCTGTCAATCGTCCCATCATACACTTCTGAGCAATGGTAACACTCCAGATCTGAAATTAGAAATGTCGTTGAGATATTGAAATCCTTAAGAATCTAGTTGACAATATCATGGTGTACAACCTCTCAAGAAATGTAAATATAGACATGTTAGCAGGTATTTAAAAAAACTAGCAGTAGCTTTCTTCTCGTGGTGGCGAGTTGAGATGCCTACATGATTTACAAATACATATATTTTTTTTTATAGATTGTCAATTGCACACAGTTGCTGTTATAATATTCCATTTTTTTGCTGGTTGTTCATTCAATCCTATAGCCATGCGAAATCCAAGTCCCTGTGGTGAAGACCCTCTTGTGCGCACGTGCGGAAAAACAGCACAGCATAAGACCGTAAATTAAACTTTTTATTTCTGACAAAAAATACCTGTCTTCGTTCACTCAAAAAAGTTGTTTCCCGAAAGAAAAAAAAGGATTCCACAGAACATGTTTGTGTGGCTTAGATGTAGGAACGTTGTTTACAAAACGTAGCACTGATTGAAATGCAATGCAGATAGAACAGGAAAGAGATATTTACAAGGACACTCTTCAGTCTGGCAGTATTTTGATTCACATTCTGTCCGTGTCGTCTCGGTGGAGTCCGGAATTCGGCAGCTTCTCTCACGGGTTTCTATCCCTGAACCACAGGTGGCGCTGCAGTCTGACCAGTCGCTCCACGAGTCACATTCAGAGTAATCTGTGAGACATGGACATTATCAGATGTAAATTTTCGGTGTATGATAGCAACTACTGCAAGTATGATGAGACTATTTCTGGGAATTTAATGTCAACAATAATGTCCAACATATGGATCCCAACGAGCTATTATACAAAAACCCTTCTGGCTAATAGATAATTTTATAATATGGTGGATGGGGGGGGGGGGGGGGGGGGGTGCTGTGGAATATTAATTTAAAAATTAGACTTGAATGGTGCATTCTGGGTCAATTTAGAACGGTCCACCATTTTACAATATTTAGCATACACTCTCCTATTTCAAATACATTTAAAGTCTTAGAAGGGGGCCCCTGAATCCGCCCCTAACTCTTTCCAGGGTGACCATTCCTAGTATCTCTGACAGTTTGTAGTCCCCAATTGGTAATTTTACCTTTGATGACAATTTATTTGTCTTAGACGTTATGAAATGCAATTGTAAAAACTACCTGTTTGCCTATATATATATTTATATATGTGTGTGTGTGTGTACGCGGACTTTCACTAAGACGGTGTGGACTAGACAACATCACTGTGAAGACTACATCAAAGTAAAGGAATGAATCTTAAATTCGTCCACGCTGTAATCACACTGCTAAAAAGACAAGACGCCTACCTGGGCAGGCTGCGATCTGGCATGGTTTTGCCATCACAGAATCACCCTCACACGGCATGCCACCAAACATTGGTTCAGGCCAGTCACATGACCGGTTTCGTTGATTTGACCCTAAACTGCAGGTCACGGAGCATGCGGACCAGGGCCCCCAGGCTGACCAGCCACCATCAACTGTGTGCAGGTAAAGATAACAAATTTTATTGACAAAAAAAAAAAACAAACAAAAACAACAAAAACACTAATAAAAAATTATTTTCAATGGATGAAAAGGTTTATAAACAATTAGTGTTGAACAACTTTTCAGAAGCCTTTAAAGGTAATCGTGCGATACATTTCAAAGACGGAGCAGGGCTTTGACTCGATTAGCGTTTCAAGAAGACCATTTCTACAGAGTGCGTTATTATCTAAAATATAATTTTAACCTACTTCATTGTGACGTCATTCATTGTGGCGTCATAAGTGATTAACTACAGATAAAATAATCTTTCCTAGGACTAAATTACTCACGCGGTTCGCCGCACGTGTGCTGTTGACATAATTCATATTTAACGTCATCTCCGGGGCAGGTTTGTCCTTGGCCTTGAGGGACTGGGTTGGAGCACGTGCGTGTGCGTCGTCTCTCGCCATTACCACAAGTGGCGCTGCATGAACTCCATGAACCCCAAGAGCTCCACCTACCGTCGACTTGAAAGTGGAATATAAAACATCAAATAATTATAAACTTAGTTTGCATATGTTGTGTCTTTATCTCAAAACAAATTTCTGGACTTAAGTCTTAGTCACAGTAGAGATACTTCGCATTTTATTCGTGGAACTGGTTACGAATCCAGCAATTATTCAGAAAGGGCTATCCCGACAACGATGTGGGTTTTCTCAAATGTTTTCTTAGTAAATAATAACGGACACCTTATGTTGGCTGTATGTACCATTAGGGGCGGAGTATGACTGTGCATGCTGAGTGGGTGGCAACCACGGGCTCCCGATATTTAAGAAAATTAGTTAACAAAACAGTGATTTAGCGAAGATGGAGAAAGCTAATGTGTGTTGGATAACTAGATCTTTAGTATTCAAATAAACCTTCATCGGTTGATTGTAGACAATCATTTGCGAAAACTGTAAGAAACACCAGTCACTTCTATTTAATTTTATCTTTATAAACTAAGATACATAGCTTTAGTTTTGAAGCGGGAATGACAGACCATACATATAATAGCCGTGCTGTAACTCTTATGTTACCTGGTTATCCAAGTAAACCAAAGAGGTAGTTACATTTCGTACATGTAACGATATTTTTTCCTTCATATTCACTGTAATTTAGACAGTGAAAAGAAGTACAAAGGCTTCCGTAAAAACTTGACTAAGGTGTACTTCAGTTGTGAGAAAGCGACTCATGAAAAAAAAAAACTTAAAATAGAAAAAAAAAATTACGGACGTGTTCCAAGGAGGCCAACAGGAGCGTGCGGTGCCTCATAAAATCTTGGCCTATTGAAATATTTTTTAGGAGGCTCCTATATTCGTTAATTGTTTCGTCTGGCATGAACCTTTTAGCAAATAAACTGCATACGGTATTATTTGAAAATCATTCATTCAGATCCAGAATAGCAGATCATCTAGTCCTACCCCTAAATAATCCATTAGTCTCGACGTCACCACTCTTGATTGACATCAACCATACGTCATTTTAGTGAATTTGTAAGTTCGCGGAATTTCAATGATTTGAAAGTGCCATATAATGCTGTAATAAATTATATGACAACATATGTTTACATAATTATAGTATTATATAATGTGGACGAAAATCAATAAAATGACTATTCGGTTTTAGGATATATTAATGTATTACATTTATAAGTTCCGTATAAAAAAGCCTACCATCAGTGCAGCTTCCGCTGTAGTCTTCACACGTTTCCACTTCCGCCCCATCACCATAGCAATCAGCCCCGCCATACGCCTGGCCGGGATCATTACACAAGCGCCCCCTGGTGCGGACGCCACGACCACAAACCACAGAACAGTTTGACCAGGTCCCCCAGGATCCCCAGTTCCCATCAACCACCACTGTATGTGAACAAACGACAAGACGCTACAAACAGGAGACTCCTTCATGATATTCATTATAAAACAATAATGAACCACCAGTGATGTTTTTTTCTGTATTTGTTGGTAATGTGTACTTATATATGTGTACGCTGCAAAAATATGTTAGGGGCAAATAGGGTCTAAGGTAGAACTATTTGAATATATTAGAACTATTTGAATATATTAACAAAATGTAGTTTCTATACCTGTTTTATGACTTGATCTAGTGGCAGATGGCGACACTGAAGTCCAAGCTTTTAAATGACCATTTTTGGACAGAACATCGGCCCGTGAATTGCTAAAGGGTCTTCGATTCGATTTTCGATTATTTCCTTTAGAATCGATTCTCTATTCGATTACTGTTATTAAAAACAATTAAAGCATACTGTTGGAGTGATATACTTGCTCAAAGATTTATTCTTAGATGGTGCTTTCATGAACACCATACTTCATCGCAGGATTTATTTAAGACCGAGTGATCATCAAATCTTATGTACGACTGCACTCACTTGTACTGTAAACTTTAATGTGACTTTCCCTGTTAAATAACAATGCTTATTACATCCTGTATATTGTTGATCTGCCCTTATATATTGAGTTATATAGATCATAAATTATGAAAGTACTGTAAATGAAGAAAAAAAATGAAATGACATTTGTAAATATTTTTCCTTCAATACATCAATTATTCGATGCATTCTTATGGCCTACAAATGAAATGATGGAATAAGCATTTTCAGTCAGTAAGGAATTATCCAAAATCGTTTATACAACAACAGCGCGATACAGCATTAAAAAAACATGGGGCATCAGACGAATTGTGGTATAAAATATTGAATAGGAGAGTGTGTTGATAAAAATAACTTAAGATGACGATAGAAAAATTAAGTCCTGGTCTGAAACTCACAATTATGACAGGTTGGGCCACCGTGACCAGAAGTGCAGCGACATTCGAACCCGTTGCTAAGATCCACGCACGTGCTTCCCGCATTACACGGGAACGAGACACAGTCATCAACATCTGTAAGGTAAAGGTTATTCGACAGATACACCTGTATTAGATGATTTGGCTCAATAAAGAAAATCCTTATGAGCAAAAATTAGTGCCAAGTGATTAAAGAACTAAAACGTAAGACCCTTTACTCATAACGTGTTTATTTGTATGTCTCGCCGGTATGTCCCTTGACGTCGTTAATTACATGTTTTATATTCTATTGTCATAGTTACAGTAGCGTATTCAGAAATTCAAGAACAAGGGGGCGCTAATACTGGGTTGGCGGTTGATGGGTATTATGAAAACTAAATGGTGCATTTAATTTTTTCTTTTGTAAATTTGTATATCTCTTCTGGATCCGCCACTGATAATTATATAATAATTTGTTCATCTCCAAAACCTTACTTGTCTTCAGGTTTATCTACCCATCGCTGGCTCCCGTTTCTACATTATGTCGAGGGAGTAGATTTACAAAGTAACATGCTATATATACAAAATGGCAATGAAGATCAAACAGCCCGTCTCACCAGTCTCACAGTTAGTCCCCGTAAATCCCGCTAGACAGCGACACTGGTACGAGTCTTGCAGGTCAACACAGGTTCCGTTGTTCTGACAAGGACTGGAGACGCATTCGTTTATTTCTGAAATAAAACAAAACAAGGTCCGTTCTAACCGAGCATACGAGGTCAAAAGTATAAAATTCGCGTCGATATTACAATTCTTGTTGAACATTTAACAAAAGGAGCATTAAACCTCTGCGCGATCATGTGTCTATTTGAAACCGATTATTGGCAAAACACTTGCATAACCCATCATTTCTTCTCATTTCTTAATGTTATACATGTTAAAATTTGAAGGAAGACTCACTTGATAAGAATTTAGTCGTTTTCTTTTAGTGAAAAAGGCTACACATGTTGATTTTATTTCGATCTCTTAACTATATTCATATTTGAAAACGTTTGCCTAAAAAAGTTTGTAAACTTGGGAACCACACAATTAATAACGTCATTTTTACATATTATAATTAGTTTAAGAACTGCTACACATGCCAAGTTATTATTTTTAGACTTGTACAGATAACCACCTTGCCGTATATGTGTAATTATTGAGTATTGCCAAATGAATCCTGTCAAGAATATCAATTCGAGAGTGCATCTTAACTACTGACATAATTAGAATTGGCCCACCTGTTTGACAATATACGCCATTAAACCCGGGAGCACAGTTACATGTGAACGAATTGAACCCATCGATGCAGGTCCCACCATAGTAACAAGGGTTATTCACACAGTCGTCTATATCTGTAAATTTGAAACAAAAACAAGGCGTTATTTGGTTGATATTGTATCACACTCATTGCAGTTGTCACATGCAGTTACTATTGGTGATAATACGAGCGCCATCTGGGGTGCAATTAAACTCCATATGAAGTTGTGATGCTGAAAAACTGGTGCACACTCAACAGAAAACTGAAAAAGATAACCTGTACAGGTACAATGAAATATTAATGTGCGGTCATTAACAGCAGTACATAGTAAATATGAAAATAAATTTAAAGCAATCAAATATCACCGTTAGATCAAGCTAATGAGCAAATTAGGTAATATCGTGAATAATTAAGTTTATTCACAATATTATGGAATTTATCACCTAATATTCCAAACTATACAGAGTAATTCAAATAGTTTAAGATAAAGAGGACAAGGAAACCGCATTTTCCTCTGGTCGTACATTTATAATCTACGCACCCGTTTCACAGTTGTATCCAGTGAAACCTGCGGCGCATGCGCATGCATAGCCTCCCGACTGGTCTGTGCACGTTCCTCCATTTTGACACGGTGTCCCCGTCAGACACTCGTTGATGTCTGTCAACATTACACCCAACATTAAGATAATAGTTGATATTAAAATGTACAAGGCGTCTGAGAAACTCAGTACATTCTGGTGATAATTGTAGAGTTACCCACTAGATGTCGCTCGTCTGCCCTCAGTGGCGGAGAAGAGACACCTGGTGCCGACTGAAGAGATACAAAAAGAGCAACTCAAACTGCCGAAACCTATTCGTACAAGAGTACGACTCTGCTTTTTTATTGTGGCTAAAAAAAATTCCTTAAACGCACCAGGTTCTAAATGCACTAATGGCCTAGGTATACATGAGAGTAAATATATTCATCAAAATATGTTGAATTAGAATATTTTCAACGTGCACATGAATTAGTGATTAAAACTTAATGAAATGAGAACATTTGGTAAGCACTTGGGTCCATTATTGAATGCCATTTTTTTTCAAGATTCTTTAAAAAAGCCAGAAGTCTTCTCTATGTAAGCGCAAAAATATGGATCTTCCGTTAACTTGAGGAGAGAGAGAGAGAGAGAGAGAGAGAGAGAGAGAGAGAGAGAGAGAGAGAGAGATACCAAGAACAAGCATTCCAGTAGAGAAGAAAATTAGCCAGCAGAGAAGGAAAATGTCTTCACCACCCATATGTCATATACGGAGTGATTTTAATGTACCCGTGTTACTTATCAAGAAACTAATTTTAATTGAATGTTTTATTTGATTGTCCATGTTAACTTTACAACTTTATAAGTTTCACGGTCCTATGGCAAATGATCGCGCAACACTGACTCAGGTATAAGAATTATGTTTTACCCGTTTCACAGTTTTCTCCGGTGAAGCCACTTGCGCATACGCAGTAGTAGTCATCAAGGAGATCCTGGCACTGGCCGCCATTTTGACAAGGATCCGAGTCGCATTCAATAATTTCTGTGTAAAAAAAAACACTGATCAAATGGGATATTTTACAATGCTAGTAAGACTATATATGCATTGATTTACATATAGCTCACAAATTATCACTTCATGTAATATCTATGAGAATTTTTTTGAACATAACTGAAAGATTTACAAATGCAGGCATAAGTTTTGTATACATAATTTATTAGAATTCCATTAAAAAGAGAGTACTTAGTAAGATATGTCGCCACACTCCCTGGTACCAGTACTACCTGCAGATATTTAAACCAAACAAACAAATATATATACGAGTGGAAATGTGGATGTGGCCAGTATAATGTATTTGTATTTATACCACTGTTTGGGTGAATAGGTTTCGGCGTTAGCCAGTCTGTGATTGTCTGATGGACTAATCTTGTGCAAAAGTACCAGTCTATTTTTATGGTGATTGATTCAGCAAAGACTATGAAAAATGAGCCCGCCGTGGCCCCAGATTCGAGCCACGACCAGTCCTCGGCCACCGCCATAACTTCATTAAGACAGGGTGATCCCCATTCTTTAAGACAGAGTGATCCCCTATTTGTGCAACCTAGACCCGAGAATCTTTAAGACAGAAAACCCACCATCAACGTACAGTAACAGGCAACGTAAAATAACTTGGTCGATAATACTGCCGAGATAATTCACAATTTAATTTAGGAAAAAGAAGTGATGGATAAAATCGCGGAACATTTGAAGATATTTTTTTCAATCCGTCGGGGGTTTTGAGAGTCTAGACACGAAAGTCGACTGACGACAAAAGTGAGTCAAGTTTTGTGTGGCTAACAAGGATCCGGGCAGCAAACCTTCTCTAAAATGAGGATTTCACTAGGTCATATCAAGGATAAATCATGACGCTGCGACGGAGGTAGACTAATGACGTCATACGCACGTGATTCACATCTTAGTCCAGTGTAGCCCGCGGCACAGTCACACGAAAACTGTCCCCGCAGGTCGTTACAGGCCCCTCCGTTCTGACATGGCGAGGACGCACATTCGTTTATGTCTGCAATTATATCAATACAAATTTAAATCATTTCCTCTCTATATCTGCTAATTTTATTTTGTTAAATTACCTTGATAACTTTTAGTCTTTATTTACAAGAGACCCAAAGGTCTTCATTTTATACCCAACTATGTATGGTAGTTGGTAAGGGGGATATGATACAGTGAAACTGGAAAATACCATCTCAGCTGTTGTCCAACAAGTGGTGCTATGTATAGCTCGATTTTACTTGAAAGATAATCAATTTACAGCTTTATATACGCCAATAAATTTCTTTCTTAAACTATAAATACTTTCTCTTAACGTTACAAAATGATATTTATGTTAGTGTTTATGGTAAATGTTGAGAGTACCATGGTCACAGTGACTCCCCTCGAAGCCCAGGTCACAGCTGCACGAGTAGCTGTTGATCAGTTCTACACATGACGCTCCGTTCTGGCAAGGAGAGCTGGCACACTCCTGGATTTCTTATTATAGAAATTAATATGCTTAAATATAAGAACCGACAAAAAAGACAGCCGAGGACATACCTGAAAGGTGAACACGACCTTAATCAAACTTCATGTGCAAACGTAATAAATATTACAGTATATTACATGTTGGGGTAGGACCATGCGAATAGAGGATTAAAACGCCTTCCTAAGCTAAAAATCCACAAACACAAATTACGGATACGGCATGCAAAATGCGGATACAAATCGTTATTGACTTAAGGTGAGATTCCACATGTGTGGATCCGGCATGCGGAAAGCGTACAAGGCAAAAAGAATGTACATGTACATGATCTTTTTGCCGATTCCGCATTTTATGCCTTATTGGATATTTGAAAAAAAATATAGCATGCTGCCGTACCGCTGGATCCGGTATAAATGAAATCTCTCAACCTCTGATCTCTCAACAAAATGCATTTATTTCAATGAATTTCTACAATCCCCTTCATGGAACTGTGAACCCTTTTCAGTAAAACGAAATGGTTCCTCTGTGAAAACGATAAGGCCACTCTTAAAATATTCCTGGATTGCCTCCTGTGCCACTTCCTGCTGGACAGAATTTTAAATATACCATTTAGAGAATATTACCCGTACTCATCTATCGACATGGACCTGTACTCACCTTGTTCACAGTGAACCCCGGTGTAGCCTGGAGCACACATACATACGTAGTGGTTCACGCGGTCATCACAGACAGCGTTGTTCTGACATGGATTGCTGGAACACTCGTTCACGTCTACGATACAAAAAAAAAACTGTTACATCGTGTGCAAACAGTGTGTGTTAATATAAAATTATTCGCATATATGATCATGATATTACTTCTGAAATATCTAAGTAAATAACATTCTGATATAACCGGGTAATAAGCTTTATTGAATTTAAATTTTATTTATATTGAAACACTACTATTAATAATTTAAAATTATTACTGAGAGTAAACATCTTAAATTCTAATGAAGCAAATGTATAATTATGATTATCAATTATAATGTATGTGGATGTATAATTTGAATTAAACTGTAATCATGTAAATTAAAATTAATAATAAATGTATATGTAAAATATATGTAATCTAAGTCAATCTGTTAAAGTTTTTGTTTTCAAGCCTCACCAAGCTCGCAGTTGATCCCAATAAAACCAGGTACACAGGAGCAATTATACGAGTACTGGCCGGAAGTGCATGCACCGCCATTTTGACAAGGCGAACTGTCACAGAGGTCCACGTCTACAAAACATGTCAGGCAGACCGTAATCACTTATCTATAGAGATACAATAAGAAATATGTTCAACCATCAAATCAAGGAAAATAAAACCCTTTTCTGGTCCTTGACCCGAAAATATGTTGATCATATTTTCCGTTAGGGGCGTATATATCCGAAGAAGTATTCGTAGAATTTCGGTTATTTTGACAAGTGTGCATATCAATTCATGAAAATAATATGTTCCCTCGAATTGAAAAAAAAAATAATTCATTCCTATATTCTTTTAACATGGTGGGCGCTCATAGCAGCTCCCAGTTTTATTTGAACTACTAATAAATAAACTTGTTTCGCTCTCACAGTTTACTGAAACTACACTGCATTAACTGAGACATTTTACCGTTTAATATTTATCATTTTCCCCACACAGTGTGTGGTAGGGGTAACCCCTCCTACAACCAACAAACTTCCGGGGAAACATTGCCCGAAAGGCCATTCTTGTATTTCGTCTCATCCTTTTCTCCAAAATATAAATATATTCCCACGCCTATAATCCTGTCTAGATTTGACAGCTGAAGAAACAGTTGTGTGGCAGTTCTGTTTTTTTTTTCCCTCTTCTCTTCCGCAGAACAAAACTTGTTATGAAAATTACAAGATCAGAAATACGACGGAGGTTACCTTCAGTTATTGTGGACCTCTCCAAGGAATCCACCTTTGACCTATCATAAAATTGACCCACAAAAAGTAATTAAAGATAAAACAAACTATACACACCGGAAGTGGTTTGAGTGCATTCGAGTTCCGAAACCTTGTACCGCACCAGTTCATTGCTCTGATCCGTGTCACCAATTACCAAGGCGTGAACAGGAAGTAAATGTTTGTTTGTGATGGCGCCAACGTCCGTGGTCCAAAACCCGTCCCCTCCATCATAACACCGACAGATCCTGGAACATGCAAATATCGTAATTAACGTGACCTTCAAGTTACCATGCATTATCTTGATATCAAGCACGCCATAGTTATTACTATAAGAAACCGGTTGTCAAACACCATCGGCCAACAGGCATAAATTTTTTGCTTATGCCATATGCATGGGAAACTCCGCCGGTGTATTAAATATAAAAACGCTTAGCACAGAACAACACACACACACACACACACACATATATATATATATGCACATTGCACATTGGCGGATCCAGAGGGGACACAGGGGGTTCGTGTCCACCCTTTAGCTTTCCATTTTTTTTATTTTTTTGCTGCCTTGCATACTTCATACGTCCTTTTCAGGTAATTAGTTTGGCATCGATAAATGTCATAAGAGATCAATTTTATATAAAGCTTATCTTCTTCCCTACCATAGCCACCTGATTCAGCCTATCTCCCTTCTGAGATAACTCAGAGCATCCCAGTCCCACCTATGCTCATGCTATATGCCGATGCATGTGATTTTGTCCGGATTTCATTTACATGCCAAAGCAGTATCCGCATTTAGGCAAGCCAACATTTGTTTACTGAGTCAAATCAGCCTGATAATCACCCTGGTTTAACAAGTGGCATTGTTAAAGATATGAACAACCGGAAACATGGCCGAGTATATTTGCTTGACACATTTGATGTTCCTACATGTGAGCGATGAATTATTGTCTCACCCTTGTGCCCCCCGTATAGCAAAATCCTGGATCCGCCACTGATTGCAGATATGGGAAACTGCTGAAATTTTTATCTCCTCGACAGATATAGCCTTAAGAATTACATGTGTTCACACTGCACTTACGCGTGAGGATTCTGAAGCTGACAATACGCTCTTAAAATAGTGCATATAACATTGTGTATTTCTGCTATACACAAGAGACTTGAATAGTGTTTTCTCATACGCCAGTTGATACACATTAAAGGTATTTTTTCACCAGCTCCTGTATAATGGTTTACTGTAGATATTCATGACTGGCCCTGCTGCTCATTGTATGGAGCTGTGCAAAGGAATAATGTTTAATGTTCTAGCGGACATGTCAACGAAAATCAGTAATCCAATTTTAACTTGTCAGGGTTATTAAGTATTAACACCACCTGGCAGATGGCGCTGCAGTGATTTTTACAATTACTGTGAACTCTGCCCTGATCACGTGACTTACGCGTACGGCGTGAGCTGACACACGTCATCGAGGGGACAGTTGCAGCCAACTCTTATCCCGGCGTCAAATCCCGTCACCAACCCGTCACCAAGAACCATGTAGGAGTCGACCATGTCTGCATAGCGACACCGGTACGTCACGACTTGCTGACACTGTATAGACACGTCCTAAAGAGAAAAGCACAAGCATTTATTATTACAATTCAGAACAAAATCCATCTTAAAATATTTTAGGAAATATGACAGCAAATAACGCCTTGAGGATCTTTGAGAGCAAACGCTTGGTGCTTATTCTCATCGAACCCTCCCCACCTCGCCGCCGACAATCCGGCCGCCCATAATTGGCGAAATGAGCATTAATATGGAATATGTTCCTTGGAAATTAGGAGAATGTTAACAGTAAATACCAGGAGCAAGTGTCATCTGTGATTATAAGACAAGTAAAAATCACTGACGATCAGCCTTGTTCCAGATAAATGTCAGATACAGCATATGAGCCGTTTTTTATATGATCTGTTTTTTTATATTAAACTAGCTGATGTATTAATTGAGATGAGGAATGTTGGATCATTTTTTATTCTAAAAATTAAAATAAAATATAGAGTTTCAGTGAGATACTGTCTCAATAAAATATGTACATATATTTCTACAATTTTTTTGTGGCGCGCTGCTCGTGGCAAGGAATTTATTCATCGGTATGTTTACTTTGAGGACTAGGTCAGTCAGCTTTTTTTTTAATTTGTTGTTGTGAGAGGTAACCGCCTCCATTTTTAATTGCTAGATGAACTAAGTATATGATCATCTATAGAATTCAATTATACGCGACAGGGCAGTATCACACGCTTCCTCTCATGTTATATCCTGGTGTTCACCAGGCCCGGCGAGTACTGCACCTTGGGACACGCGATGTGAAATCCTTCCTGTAGGAACCCCCGAACTACGCACTCGTTTGTGAGTGAAACGCTCAACGGCTTCCCATTAAGCCTGCAGAGCGCCACCCTGGATTGGGGTCGACCGTGAAAAATCTCACCGCCACGGCTGAGATTCGAACTCATGATCTCCCGGTTTTAGATCCCGCGTTCTTCACCTGAGCTACAGAAGGTGGTTGTTCAGTGATGTTTACATTTGCGAATGCCGGGCCATTCAGATTTTCGAAGATCTTTGTTTGTTAACGTATATTATTAATTTTTTTACGTATAAAGCCTGAGTCACATACATCGCACAACACATACATGACAGGTCTACGACAGACAATTGGGTAAATTCCTAGGATAGTCGTGGGTGTGTCGTACGAAATTCAGATGTTTTGCGACGAAAAAAACTGACGTAGACCCTTGTCGAAGAAATTTTGAACATGTTCAAATTTTCAGCATCGTAGGTTATTATATATATGCCAGGCCGAGCTCGTAGGTCTGTTTTACACTGCTTTACGACTTTGTTACGATAAACCTACGACATTCGTACGGTTATCCGGGGCCCTACGAATCGTAGAACTTCTCTACGACAGCCAAACGACTGACGCACGTTCTACCTATGACTGTTCTACGAAAGTTCTACAGTGTAGGTCATTTATGCGACCGCCGTAGGTTTGTCTTGTGCCTAAGTCACATACATCGCACAATACATATACAACAGGTCTCCGACATAAAATTGTAGAATTTTTTTTGTATTATGACCATCGTAGGGTACTAATACGAATGTCGTAGGAACAGCACACGATTAGACCAAGACAGCCCTGATCAATTTTCCAACGACCGTCGTACAACAATTTTATATGAACGCTTCCACAAAATTATTAAAAAAAAAGTCTCCCAACCCACGATGGTTCCATCCGTCGTAGCCCTGCTGAAATCCCACGCAGTAAAATCGTAGGTTGTTTGGCTTAAAGGACTGATGGATGTAAAGGTAGCCCGATTTAGTCGGACTCAAACTTATAACGTCAGGTTATATGTGGCAAGTCCTAAAAATATTAAGTCCAGTTAAATCGGGCTATAAGAAACGAGAGCAAAGGGATCGAGAGTCACATGCTTTAAACACTTACTGACCGTGCAAGTGGGTCAGTGATTGGGTCAAATGTAAGACAAAATGCTTAAATCCGTCACAGACAGCAGGGGTTATTCATATGCACAATAGACCTTGATCCTGCGCTGTGAAAAAGCAGATCACTAAGCCAAGACGCAGAATCCCGGTCTTTGCCAAAGGCAATTTGGCTGTTTTCGGTGGTAACCTCCACGCAATTAAAAAAAACACGCAAATCACTCAAAATGATGTGTACATTAAAAATTGTTTATTTTCATATCACTGCGGGAATAATAACCTTTAAAATGAGGTATAGCAGGATGTCCTACGCCAACATCAAAGAACATTGAGGACAAAAGTCGACTAACTTCCTTTTTATAAGTATTAGACTAACGAGCAGAGGAAAAAAGGACAAAAATCGTCGATGGTTTTGCACTTTGGTAAACCTGAAGAAGTATCCCCTAAAATGTTTTACCAAAACGATATAGAATATATATTATGCGATGGCGCGGCGTCATACGTCCGCGTTGTACATATACATGCCACATATGTACACCCCTTTTGTGGTGGTCACAACGAATTTGTAGGAGAAAAACGCCATGTGAACATGCGATAAACAGCGACTTTGAATGATACCATGTTTCATGGAAACATGCCGTGTGCACATGAGGTGGCAGTGGTGACACGAACCTTGAGCGCCTTAATCTGTTCCTTGGACACGCCGTTGTAGTACAGGTACACGCCGTAGAGGTCGTCGTGCCCGTTGACCTGGGACTGTCTGACCTGGCTGTGAGTGAGCTTGGTCTTTGGATACTGGGGGTCAGTGAAGTCACAATCCACGGTGACGTCACCTACAAATAAGGCAAACTAAAACATGAGGTTTGGTTCTCAGGCACTTTCTTCAGAAATCAATGCGGGCCGGCGATTTTTTTAAATCTTTTTTTGTATGTTTCGATAAAAATGTCATATGATCAAGAAAAAGCATGATAATAACACACTTTTTTGCTAATCTAGTAAAAGCACAATAAAACAAAAGAAATTTTTATCAAAATTGTATTTATTTTATCTTCTTGAAAGAAATGTCCAAGCGGCTGGAGCTCAAATTTGGTAAGTTTCTATTGAAAATCAAAATAAAAAAATGAAGCGAGGTTTTAAAATTTATGCAGGTGGTGCCTGGAACCATAGCTTTTATTATTTTTTTTTTGCCTAAACGGTTATTACGACTCTCTATTGTGTGTTTATGTTATTTCCGTTAAAATTCGTTTTCTTTTTCAATTGTTTATACTTTTGGACCTCAACTGTAAAGATCTGTGGAAGTGAAAAAATAACCTATTAGGGCATACTCCATGAAAAGTAAGATTAGGAATCAACATGTAAAGAAAGGCACTCGAATCGCTATCAGTTAATTTTAATTTGTTACCTTGGCTGGTTCAATTTGTTATAATCTTTACTTATCTGGCGGAGTCGTGGCGCTTTTCACAAGGTGGGCTCTATCTTGTATCATCTAATAAGACCTATATTTGCCGGCCCCTTGTTCAGTCAAACAGACATGACACAACAACAGATCAGCCGATCAAATATCTCACAAAGAAGTTGATACGTGATTGGCTGAAGCAACATATAACATAAATCTGTCGTACAAATACAAAAAAAAAATCAAAAAGTCAGACAATGCCAAGGTAAGACTTTTCCTGCCGCCCTCATCGTCCATGCACAAGGCGACCTCTGCCGAAAGACGGATAACTCCTGCCTGAGCTTCAGTAGTTACGTTTGTTATTAAAATGCCTGCAGTAAAAAGTGATTCCATGCACTAGTTGCGGAAGTTGACGTCATCCCGGGCTTAATGTATGTTATGGTTATAGAACAGACGTAAATGTATACAAAACAAGTGACATAATGGTCCAGGTTGTGTTTGCATGCCATACTGATTTTTAACTTCATTGACAATTTGACAGCTGTTTGAATAGTCCGCCTAAAAGAGATGTAGAAAACGACTGGTACCATGCAGCCTAATCCCAGACGCTAGCTCAGGGAGAAATCCATTAAGCCCAAGATGACGTCAACTTCCGCAACTAGTATATGTATATATGACAAATGACGGTGTCGCAGCTGAAATAAACGTGCTGGAATTCGCGGTTAAAGTAGAGAACTTTTATATTTGGAAGTTTAATCTTGTAAATAAAGATGTTTTCAACAAAAAGCTCGTGATCATGCTTGTGAAGCGGATAATTCTCCGAAATTCCGACTTGTTAAAAAAAGTTGTCTTTCCCGCGTAGTGGTGGAGTTCATTACCTTGTTCTTTTATAATGGGTATATCGCCCATACTCCATGTGTTTACGGTTTCTATGCCATTTTAGTGCTGGAAACGAGTGCCTGTGATGCGGACCCTGTCAGCTGGCTTGCACCTGACATACACGAAGACTCGCTCATGGCACTTCGATTAAAAGACAACCAGTAGCGCGTTATAATTATAAGCGGCCTTTTCTAGGTGACGCGAAATTCAATGTTTTTCAAGCTTGTATTATTGGACTACATCAAGAAATGATGTATTATAACGGGTAAACAAAATTCAAGAAAGGGACCGTGTTTCCGCGGGATATAAATATGACGAATTTCCTCACAATTTTAAAACAAACCCCCGGATTTGGTGCGCATACGCACTTAAGTTAATATAATACGCTGGAGTCTGAGGGCCAGTATTTCAGTTTTTTTTAACTTTTGCATGCAATATCATGCATAATGAAGGACAAAAAGGACAATTATTGGCGATGCCATTCCATGTCATACATCGGCTCAACTGTCAAGGGTATTTGCACAAGGTGACTGACATAATCGGGGTACCGACGTCCCGTATTATATTTGTTCATCTTTCGAATAAATACTGTTTTACATACCTTTATATGAACATTTTATATATTCTATACTACCTTATTCGGCGGTGACTTTTACTAATCAGTTCCTTTATTACCATCCTTATTTTTCCTTTTACCTGCAAAGGAAATCGGGAACTGCAGTCATTCAAACAATTCTCCAATACAACACAAATGAAATCGTCTGTAAATCGGTACCACTTGGACTAGTTATTATTTTTCAAAAGATCGTTGTTTTTTTTCTTAATTGTCCTGAATGTGCTGTGAAGTCAATCACGTGTCATAAGACGCAGTGTTAAATTAGAGGATCGTAACGCACTTTGGAAGTTGGCAGATGGGGGGGGGGGGGGGGGGCTTATAAGGGTTTTAAAAAATATTTGGAAAATTTTAATTTTGAGAGCGCCCGGGGCGCTTATTACGTCAATTACGGTTTATGAAAAATGGAATGCATTTTCTTAAAAGCTTATTTTTTTCAACATATATGATGGATAAGATTGCATTGTCGGAGAAGCTATCCATCTTTGTTTTAGTTGATCAAATTTTATAGTGTGTACATGGCATCCACAATAAGCAGCTTTCAACTGAGGCATGTGACAAATGACCTCGCTGGCACGTGGTTAACGGGGCCATGGGGGGGGGGGGGGGGGGTTGATTGGGAAGGGAAACAGGGACCCTGGAACTTTGAGTGAAAGCGACCCAAATTTGATAACATCCTCATCAATATTTAATGTACACCATTGGCCGACTGGCATAAAGATATTGTTTTTTTAATCGCCCGTCTGTAAACATCCCGGTGTTCCGGTGGCCCAGTCCGCCTTTTGAACTACATGGGGCTAAAATATTGAGAAATGTTGACCTGTTTCCCGGTTTCAAAATGAATTTATTTCTTTGTGATGTTTGTAATTCTGTCTCTTGTTTTAAGTTCGGTTTTTTAATCACGTTTTTCCTTGCACAATGCAAATCTGGATATTTTGTGATTTTAAATGACAATATATACAAGAAAAAGGCCGGGTTAGAAAAAAACTATTCGTATATAAATGTAAATTTAGGCGAAACAAATGACAAATCTTCTTTATACTACCTATTCTGATTTCAGCATAGTAAGAGTTCTGAAACAAATAGGGCAAGATAATATATTGGAATTTCCCGTGGATTATATGCCCTGAAAATCTTAAATTGCCACTGTCACTAGCCCGTGGTTTGAAAGTGCCACGCCCACATAAAACATGGTCAACAAGCACCATGTCTGCTTTTTATGATACTAGCGGTGTGCCCATAATTTCGACATGCGACCCATGTGACCGGGATTTTGTATGCACGCAACTATCAGCGGGTTCGAGAAACTAAGAGAAATAAAACCTGTCAGCTTCGATTTAGTCGTAGGGATGCCCTTAACGTTTAAATTGGAATAACACTTATTTTTTACCACGCCCAAATCCTCAAATGATCGCAGGATGCTTTTAACTATAAGGTTTGGAGTAACTTTTGTAAAGGTTTCTAGTAGCCCAGCGAGAAACGTATTATTCTGTTGTATTTTATTACTAAGTATTCTAGACATATGTCTTAAAATATAAACGCTATTTGTATAACACTTCATGATCTGAAACTAGAGGAGTTCCTTATTACGAAGTACCTAGTCCGGACAAAGGCAATCAATAAAATAAAATGCCATGGAGCGAATGCAAAACAATATATGATAAGAAACCCTAAACAACTGTGAAATAATACTGTTTTCTTTCCCTCTGAAAATGATCAAAGTTGACTATACAATTGGTCAAGGTCGCCTACTCATACAAAGAGACAAGATATTCACGAATTCCCTTACCTCATGCAGACAGTGTACATGATTCTCTGCCACACTGGCAGGCTGACTGACGTGTAAGGGCCAACCTGGTGTGACATTTTGAAGGCGTTCCGTCCGAATGATCAGCCCGCTCAAATAACGAATGTGCCGTAAAAACTTGAACTGATAGAAGTTATTTATAGAACACACATCTGACTGGATTATAACGGACGCGGAACTGGATTGCCCCGTAGACCTTGAAAGGGACACGGGTATTCCAGCAATGGACTAAATATGTGTTCATGGATCTGGAAAAAAAAGGTTTCAAAAACCGAGAAATCTGTGATAATTTTTTTAAATATGGGAACGTCTCTTTAGATTCATTGCCCCAAAGGTCTGGAATTTACTACTAACTAAACTAAAGAAAATATCTCCCATCCTTACTAATTCTAAACCGAACTTTTCTTTCGCAAGCTTTTGCTTACTAATATAAATATTGACATAATTCAACATGTTATATATTACTGGAGAGAGAGAGAGAGAGAGACGGTGATGTCTGCCACGGGTATGTGCGTTCTGCATATTGGCGTATGGGTGTTAGCGTCCCATGTCAATCTGATTGTCAGAGATTTTTCACATATAAATACTATAAATATATGATCTATTATTGTTTAAATCTACCTCTGTATCTTCATCAGCATTGAATGCGAATGAATGACGTCTCAGGGACGAAATTGTCGTGATAGTAGAGGCTGGTGATATAAAGTCTGGAGGGTAGATGTGTGTGTATGTGTGTTTGTGTTGGTTTACCTCACTTTTGTAGAAGGTCCGTAGCTCCTCCAAGGCATATTGATGTTATTTTTCGGGGTTTAAAAAAAGAATAGAGATAAGTATTCAAGATTTTTTGCAAGGTTATTGTTAAAGAGTGTAAGCTGTATTTATAGTGCAAGTCCCTCGTACTGTCAGGGTTTTACATGATTATAAGTATTCAAGATTTTTTGCAAGGTTATTGTTAAAGAGTGTAAGCTGTATTTATAGTGCAAGTCCCTCGTACTGTCAGGGTTTTGCATGATTATTTGCCCTTTTGTGACCCGATTAATTATAACCGCATCCCCCCCCCCCCAACTATAGAGAGGGGAGGGTTATATAAATTGACGAGTTTATTTCTGTTCTTTTTTCCCTCTGTCTTCTGTAAGCGTTGGGCCTATCTATGGTCACATTTATAGTCATGAATGAGAGATTTGTTCCTGACATGTTTTTTTTATTTTGGTCTTATTTTAAAGGTATCTAAAGACTCAAGAGCCCGTTTTATCGCTCAGTTGCAAACGTTTGGAGGGAGAGATTTTCTTTGAATACATGTGAATTTCAGTAATATTCGTTATTTAATATAAATATTTATTAATCTCTAAATCCATTCATTCTGTCGAAACTTGTTTTAAAATTGTCTTTTGACGACACATTATTTGACCTTGACTGACCTTGACACATCCTAATATGGTGTCTGGCGGTGATGTTTGGTGTCAGTGTTGTGCCAATCACGCCGTAGTGGACACAGGATCCGGTGTCGACATGGAAAGCCAGGGCCTGGCACGCGGTGTCCGACAGACAGGCGTCCAGACACTGCTGCTCGGTCTGACCCGACAGGGAGGTCAAGGCCGTGTCACTCTGAGTGCCCTGCACGGTATACATCATGTAGCATGGCCCTATGGATAGTAATATCATGTCAGATACATTATTTAATAAATTTCAAATATCCTTAAATAACTTGGTGAATTGCGCGAATTGAAATTAATCTGATTTACAATCAACTTGTTATTCTGCTTTTGTGTTTAATAAATGATAGACTGAAGGTATATGAAAATATAAGATACATCTCGAATGTATGGAATTCACGAAATTATATGATAATCACAATATATACATGTTCCTTATTTGAATCTTTCTGTCATATTCCCGGACCCATGAAAAATATATTTCGCCCTTCGGCGTACTGTTAGGACTAGTGATTTCTTGAGCTTATGGCGGTTCAACGGTAATAATTTTACAGACTCGACGATACTTAGCGATGTCTTTACCATTATTTCCAAAAATACACATATTTGTACATTTCACGTACCTGCGATTCCGTAGAGGTTAAAAGTGTATTCGCTGGAAAATGAGCTGTTATATCCAGCCAGCGCCATCTCGAGACAGGAAGTGAAATTACCTAAAGGGAACAAGATGGCTCCCAAGTTCAATAAGTGATATCGCTAATGCAGCTTCTCGTGTAGATAGAGGAGAAAAAAGACTGGCTGGTGCAGCTAGAAACCCGTTTGTGCAGGCAAGCGTGATTCAGCCGGACATTCATTAGCACGGACGAAACTGACAATCACGACTTTGTAAGCTTATACGCGCTATGGAATCTCTTTTATTAATATAATCATTGAATAAATACAAGGTTACAACTGTTTGTACCATAATGTTAGACAAAATCAAGAAAACTTGCAAAAATGGACATTAATCAATGACTAATGTCCCTGTGTATGTTTCCCTTATATCATCCGCTACAAGGCAGTTGATTCAAGATCAAATTTTTATGCAAACCATGCCGAATGCAGAAATTTTTATGACTTTTCATGTTTCTGTAATATGTTTTAACACAGCATAATAAATATAATAAATAATGAGTATTAGTTTGGTCGGCAATTAAAGTCATTATGTCTAGTGCTCATATTGCTGTTTTGAATGAATGGGCTGAACAGGCTGGACGCTAGGGGGCACTAGTTGTTTGCTTGCAGTTTTTCAAGCAGACAGTCATTTACTGCCTCCACACACGAGAGTATCGGTATTAGCGATATCCCGTATTGGAACACTTGAACAAAATATAAATTTTCTTCCAAAAGAGTGGGTAAAAATTAATGGGTATCTTCCTGCTTATTATATGGTCCTCAGAATGAAATTATTAAGGACGGAAAGTCTTAACCTAATATTTTGATATTAAGTTATTTACTGATTCTCTTAGACCTGAAAATCATCTATGTGTTCTTAAGGGCTAACATGCGTATTCCAGATATTGCTGGTCCCTAGATACACCATAAATTCAATGTAAACATTTATTATTCCAATACAGTTAACACAAATATATTATATACCGGAGTAGTATCATAAAGACACACATTAATTAACACATACGGACTCGAATACATTGCAGTCAGTGCAAACCATAATCGAAATCATTCCGAGAAGATACCATTGCACGCACATTGTGAGCCTTCTACGCAAACAGATATGTACGCAACTTACACAAACATACACGTACCCGAAAACATAATAGTCGCATTGATTTTCCACACAGGTTATAACAAGATTGTCTTTCGCGGCATCAAATTTCACCTTTATACATGATTTAAATGAAATTCAAAACTAACTTGTCTCAAATGACCAGGACTTACTGATCTCACAAGTGTTTCCTGTGAAGCCCGGTAAACACTGACACTGAAAATCAGGCCCAGTGCTGGAGCATTCTCCGTGATTACGACAGGGGGCGCTGCTGCACTCATCCGGATCTGAGAAGACAAAAGGGCCAATACTCTAGATATCTTTTATGAGGGAACCCGCACTATCTGCTTATGCTCATGCATGACCATATATTAGGATGATTGTATGACTGAAATATTTGAAGGAAGATCATATCATATGACTGCAGTCCCATTAACAAAATCGAAACATACAAATATACACATATACACATTATATGCTTTAATCTGGCCATATTTGGTAAAAAGACACATAAAAAGATACACTAACCATTAAATATTTTAATTATACTGCTATAACTAGGTATCAGTAAATAAATACTGAAGAAATACATATTTCAAAACAATCTGATGCGATTATTACAACTGAATTTTCAGAGGGAAATTGAAGGAAATAAAACAACGACAAAAACATTGTCTGTCAATTATACACTCATGAAAAGGCAGGACAAAAGTAGGAAAATAGAAGGGGAAAGTAGAACAAAATTAGAACGAAAACCACGTATGTAACAATAGTGTTAAAGCTCATTCTTGATAAACGGATGTGGGATCAAAAAGTTATAGAGAACATATTTAAACAATTTTTAGGAGTTTTCAGTTTGTACGTGCAGTTTCGAAATTACGCGTGGCTAAAACACTCATAACAGTTTACTTTTCATGACATAGGGACAATTTCATAGTAATTCGCAGCTTTATGATACTTCATGCTATATTGCAAAATTTAAAGCAGGAAAGGTAGAAATTTTCAAGAAAAAGTAGGAAAAATTGGACTGAGACAAAAAAGTACGAAAACGAACATTGCTTGACAGCCTACAAAAGTTATCGTTGTCGTTTCAAATGGCATAATGCTGACTAACTAAGATGTTGCGTGGATGTAGAAATTATCAACAGGACTTACCAGTTTCACAGTTTTTGCCGACATAACCTGGCGGACACGTGCACGAATAATCCTGACCAATCAGATCCGTGCAGTTGCCGCCGTTCTGGCAAGGGTTCGAGGCACACTCATCTGTATCTAAACATTCAGAATGTTTTTAAGGATATTTGTATAATTTCAATAGAAAAAATAAGTAAAAACTTTAAATAGTTTACTGATAAGGTAAAATACATAACTGGTCTGGCTATGGAGTAAGGTAACAGAGCTTAAGTCAGAGTCGGAAAAGTATAGATATTTCCAGAATAAGATAATCAAATAATAGTTTGTATATGCATTTATACATAAGTGTAGGGAAGGTCCACATCTTAGTGCTTGATATGAGCGGGCATGAAGTGCTGGTGGACTCACTTGGTCTGCAGCCATTAAATTATATAATACAATACGCATGAGCGGCACTGGCCACTGATATCATCCGTTTCAGACCTAATTACGTTATTCAAGAAATGGTCATAATTAAATGGAAACTTATATCATGATATGTTGATTAAAATCAAAACATGATATGGATTAAAGTAATTAAAATAAAGCGAACCATAAGATGACACGGTTATCTATTAAAATGTGGTGAACATACCTGGACAACCAGCCACCTCAACCCGCATACATACAGGAGAAGTGTTAGCTGTCACTGGTAAAAATACGATGTACCGAGTCCAGATCGGGTCGATGGCGTGAGCAACTACTGTATTCCTGTCGCTGTTGGCAGTAAATACCTACAATAGAAACAATTCCGGTTGGTATATACTCATAAATAGTAAATTCTGTCGTCCTTTTATTATTTTTGATAGCAGTGATTATATATGATTGATATATATGCAGAACAAGTTATGATTCTCATTAATTTTCAAGGATTTTGTTAAGATAGATACACACTTTCAACCGTGCTGTGTGTGACGTCATTATTCTCTTCTCTTTATCTTTACCGTGCCTCTTTAACCATGCCTATTAAGGTGAGGCTCTGGATGAGTGATGGTATAACCACGGTGCTGCGCTCTGGTGAGTGATTAGTAAACAAAAACAGTTCACCCTTGTGGATATTTATGCTTTGATCGCCTCTGGAGTCTGTTTATTTTACAATATGGGTTAAAATTCCAAGATATTCTTAATGCCAAGATCCAATTATGATAAAAAATATGTCGAAGATACAAATAAATTCTCAAATAATAACAATACAACAAGTATAAAACATATGTCGTCGCTGTGCAGATGCACAGTGAATTCTCTAACACACAAATATATAAAAAAAACTCTCTAACAGAAAGGTTCTAGTTTTATGGTTAAGACACTGGCACAAAGATGCCCAAATCAAATCAAACCGAAAAAAATCAAATCTTGCCAAGAATAAAATATAATCTCGTATACAGTGAAATATGCACAGAATCAGATCTAACACGAACCAAATCTCGTTCAGACTCAAATGCTGTTTTCTTCTCATGCATATTCAGTTTAAGAAAGACTGTAAATTCTTACAGAGTAAAACTGATAAAAATCCTGAATGCGTGCTTCCCAGGACAACCCTACATCCTGCCCATGCTAGATGTACTTACTTTCTCCAGACCATTTTCCGTGACGGGGCTTAGTGTTTGTGACGTCATGCCATACAGAACACCATAACTCGTGACGTATATATCTGCGTCAAAACGTCCTTGACTTGCAAACCCCACAACGCGATGACTTGTTGACAAATCGACCTGTTTGCAAATAACAAATGCCTTAACTATGTATGTAAACATTTAAAATTGCGTTTACACTTATATATTTTATATTTCAGTCAATCAACGGGCTGTTCTGATTAAAATATCCATAAGGCCAAAATAAATAAAAGGTATGGTTCTCAGGCACTTTTTTTCATAATCCAGTGCGGCGGGCAATATTTTATTTTACCTTTTTCGTATGTTTCGATAAAATTGTCATATGATCAGGAAAAAGCATGAAAATAACAGAATTGTATCGCTAACTAGGCAAAAGCACTACATAATAATGGAAATCTGATCAAACTTGTATTATTTTATCTCCTTGAAGGCTGAACATTAAAATAAAAATTTTTGATGCAGGGGTGTTAAATTGACGCGGGCGGTGCCTGAGAACCATACTTTTTTTGGCCTTAAGTATATTCATATGAACAAATTTCTTGCACCCACAATACCTTCACCAAACACACGCAAAAATGTAGTACGATTCATTATCAGTTATTCAATTAAACATGGTATATAGATGAAACATTGTAAACTCTAAAATGCCTTGTGAAAATCCATAATATTTTATTTTTATGTAACTATATATAACACATATCATCATATTCATTTAATTAAGGATGAGTGAGAATTTACCAATTAAACAGAAGAAAAGTATAAAATAATGTACATTATCAGTAAATTTAAATATATTTACAAAAAAAGAAATAAAAATACATAATATATTTCAAATCTTTTACAATTTATTGGGATTTTATATAATGCATAATTATAAACATGTTATTCAATCATCTGTATACAGTACACAATAATGAGTTTATATTAAATAAAATATACATGCCTGTATGAAAGGGTTCGAATCCGCGGAGTCAGCACACCAGCTTCCTGCCAGCCCGCCAGCTGGTTCTGTGAATAGAGCGGCGCGCTCGGCCTCAAATCCCGACTGATACACGGAGGATGACGAAAAATCCCGAGCACTCACAGTGCTACCCGATCCAGACAGGAGGTTCTGGGAACAAACTGGAAAGAATTTCGTAAACAGATGTCATAATGTTATACTTAAAAAGTTGTTGTATTTAAGCTCAAATATTTAAATTTGATTGATTAAAAGCTTCATTTGTTGTCTTGCCTATTGGGGTTCAATTACATTTCTATCGGTTAATTTTATGCATGCAGTTTGTTTTAAGGAGCCCATTCACCTACTAAAAAAAATATGTGATTTCTGGCTTCCTCTGTGCATATATTAATGATCAAAGGGTTATTGAAGTTGTGAACAGTTCTTATAACGCCTTCGTGAAGGATGTATGAACTTGTTTATCAACAACATGTTTGTAAACACAGCAATGTTGACAAACGGGAAAAACATATAACATAAGGTGGTAGGTTGCATATATGCGAAGGTAGAAAGGTTACTTGTTGCAAAACGCCATTTGCCATTTATCTGACTTGCTGCTAGATGCCCTTGTTGAATTTGTTTTGATTATTTTGTTTATTATAAACACGTTGATATAAACAAAACAAGCTACCTGTGTTCGGTGATATCCACGTTTTCTGGTCTATTTTTATAAAAGCTTCAATGGAATAACTTTAGTTTATAAAGGCCTATTAGGTGATTGGGCCCCTTTAATACTTAACGCATGAAACTGAAAAAGCACCTCGTGAGTGGAAGTGATAACAGCTTTATCATTGTATTTGACTTCAGGGGGAGATGCGGCGTTTCGAAAGGAGTTAGGGTATCTGCACTGAAAGCCTGGGCTTGAAAGAGAGCGGAGGGTGGGGTAGGGGAGGGGGACAAAGAAGTAAGCATATAATCTTTTTCATATAACAACATATATGCAAAAATATTGTGCAATCTATTTATGCAATAAAAAGAAGAAGTATACATATATACACTCTATATCGATTGCTGGTCCTGATTCTCACTAGATCTGTATTAATATAGTGATATATCGATACAAATCGATACGCAACGTTGATACGGTTACCGATACGCAATGCATACTGTATTGGTCGCATCGAGGAACGCAAATATTCATTAGTATCAGCTTTAAGGTCAAGAGCCGACTCAACTGTGATCAAACCATGGAGTTCAGTAACCATGACTACAGTTTCTTAGTTGAACATAAAAATGTTTGATTAGAACTTTGGCAGAGGTATATATGTACATGCAGATCGAGACGATATTTATAGCCATTCTCATTTTATTCTTATTTATTAGAAGTAATATAAGGCTTACTTGTACAATCAGGGATATCGCAGGATTCCCATTCAGTGGCGCCGTCTGTCGTGAAGCACCATGGTCCCGTGTTCCGGTTGTTAGGGTTACGGCAGCCATTTCCGGCGTCCGCCACCGAGCCATCCGGTACGACTGAGGCCCAGTTGGCGGGGTTGGAGTACATGTTGCTGTGGGGAGAGTTTGTATCCCACTCTTGGCAGGTTTTGTTGTAATTGGTAATGTTCGTAAAGCCAACATAACCTGTCCCCATGGCTGTCAGTTTACATGCTGAAAAATAAATGTAATCTAATCTTATTTTATGACTTTCCTAAATGCAAGCAAATATCTATGCTAGTGCATTTTTGTTCTATCACTGTTTATTATTTTGTTTTTACATTTTTTACAAGTGGTCTACAAGATGGGCCAGTGTTTATAAGGGTGCTGATTTTCTCAAATATAAATTTAACAGGGATTAAAATGTACACGTAACGCGTCACTCATAATCATGTTATTGATGGTATGACCTTCATGATAGAAAATTCTTTTTCTGTCAACAGCTTAATACTCTCTACCGCCATCTAAAAGATCATGCTGGTTGACCGCGTTTTCACCAAAAGCAGAGGTCCGTGTTATTTAAACATTTGATAATAATATCATTATATTATTCAACCCGACCCAACTGTATTAGGAGAGTAATCCAAGCTTTAAATTCCATGTATGTTAATGTATTTGCATCTTTCAACATTTTTGTACAAGGTAACGTGCTAAAATTAAATGTGTTCCTCGACAAGGTACTGTCGGGTTATTTTGTATAGGCCTATCCTCATGTGGTCAGTTCTATGATTTATAAGCATTGGCAAATAAGGACAGTTCTTTTGAACAGATACAGATTGCACTTGGAGGAAAGTAATGATTGTTCTTAGTATTTCTTTCCATTATACTTTTTAAAAGTTATCGTCATGAGGCTGATTTATACGTTATATACGGGTTTCACTCGCTTTCCTTGATGTACTCTAAGTCTTTCTTGCGGACAGAATTCCGCCCAACTTACTTATCGGGGCACAGTATCCCCAGTTTGACGCGTCACTTTTAGTACCACACCACGGGTAGTTGGTTTCCTGACTGTACAGCGGGCTTCCTTCCTCCGTACAGCCAAAATACAATTTGTTGTTGAATACAAACGGAAACTGACATGTATCCCCGGAAGTGTGGTTCCCTCCATACACTCCTAAATCAGAGTCTGTAAAAATGGGAACGTCAGACTAAAGTCTGATTACAATAATACAATATTAGGCCGTTCTCTTGATATATCTAAAATTTGTGTGATTTGTACAAAAAATAACCCTTTTTAGGGAACTGGACAAAAATACATGCATAAAGATAAATGTAAATTTCCACACCTGTTTTATGTACAACATTCCTATGATTTTTATCCAGGATTAAATATGTTAAGGTGAAGATCACTCCCATAGTGAATTTCATGACCCCAAAATATATGAGGCTATGTTCTCCGTCTCCCAAGTAAACGCATATGTTTTAAGAAATCCATACAGTATACTTTATGAATGAAGTAAATGACATCGTTGCAGAGCAGTTGTCGTTGGGAAATTACAGAAATAACGACACCTTTCGGCAACGACTGGAACGAGTGTTCGGACAATATCGACAATAACTATCACGTTTTTACGAAGTTTAGATGATAAACGTAATGAAACGAAAGTTTCCTGTTGGAGTTTCAGGTATATATTTAATTTCACTTCACAGAACGTAGGATGTTGGCTCATTGGAACCAAACACAACAAAAGAACATTACGAGCCACCGGCATGCTCGTGGAAAAGGTCTATTAAACTGCACAATAAAGATAAGATCAGATAAAACAAGATAAAAGTATTATATAAAATATTATATGTCATGACTAGCTTGTAAAAGAATACATTGAAAGAAGAAAATAAATTAAAAAATCGTATATAAAAGATAATTGTTTTCAGGTTAGTTTTTTTACAAGGGATCGGATTAGTCCCCGTATTGCTCACACGTAGGTACTGGTTAAAGCTTTTTTTGTATAACCTAGTAACGATCAGTTAATAGATTTCATTACAAATACATGTATTTGAAAAAAAGCTGGTGTGCTGGGTGATTAAAATCTTTGATTATAGCATTCACTTTCTGAGCAACCTCTTCTGGTAAATTGTTTAAAAAGATGTTAAAAAAGTCCATATTATCGTCCACCGTTTAAAATTAACCCTATTAAGTAAAGTCTTTTTCTCGGCATTAGAGCGTAAAATTACTCGACAAATCACCATAACTGCACTATAAAGTTTCAGCAGCACCGGTAAGCCGAGACCTATAACCCTTTAAGAATCCTTAAAAGCCTTCTTCATACAATAATTTCAGGTGCGGATCCAAGAGAGACCCCCCCCCCCCCCCCTTCCCCTTGCTCTCAACCAACGACCTTTTTTTTTAGATACATCTTATGCATGACGGGGGGTTTCGGGGGTCGAGACCCCCCCCCCCCCCTGCTCTTAAACAAAGACCTATATCAAACATTTTTTATGAATGACACCCGTTCACCCCTCCCTGCAAAAATCCTGGATCCGCGCCTGAATTTAGGCCTACATTTTCCTCCAACAGGTTTGATGATATATGGACACCTTAAAACTTAAACATTGAACAATTTCTACGGCAGAATCATTAATTTCTATGGGCAAGGTCTCTGACCTTTTACGCCGAAAGTCTATAATTGTCTCCTTGGTTTTCCCATCATTCAACTCTTATTTTTTTTATAGCACCACGCAGTTAAGTGTTCAATTTCATGGCGGTATTTATTTTCGTTATCTCCTCGGATAAGCCCTGTAACCATAACGTTGTGTCATCGACAAATTTCCAAGTTAGACAATAAGCATGCAGATTTTGGCACACAGTCATATGTAAAAAAGAATTTAATATTTGTGATAACACATATATCCCTGGGGTGCCCCTTATAAATACAATTCAGGCATTAATAGGTTCTCACATCTCGAGATATTTGAAAATATTATGTAGTATTATCGAAACGGCTTCATCCGTGGTCCCGTTGCTGCGTTAAGCAAACTGCATGGAAAGGGTCCGAACCATCCGGAATGCTATGTTTAAGATAATTTAAGACTAGTGTCTCAAAGCTCTTTACAATAAATGCAGTCAGAGTGAAGGGACGACAAAAAATTTAAGCAGGATACGGGGGATTTCTTGGGGACTGGGAAAAAAAACAGATCGTTTGAAAATGTGAGTTACTGTGCCCGATTGCAAGGACAAGTTGAAATGTAAAGTGAAAATATGGGACAATCCGTTTACACAGGTTCTAAGATGGCGCGGTGGAATCCCATCAGGGCCAGCGGCCTTGCGCACGCACGATTAAACCAGCAAATTCACCTCTTTTGTTTCTCAAGTTTCAATCACAAATGGGGAAGGGTCATCACAGGGCACCTTTGTAGCAGGGGTTTCACCCTGATCGAAAAGGGCCAGCATAACATTCATAAAGCTTATCTGGTAGACTTGAGTATTCTGTAATGATAGTAAAACTAGAAAAAGGAAAAATGATGGTAAAGGAAAAATGTATATATCATCCGTGTACAAGATAAAGGTACAAAAGTACCACTTGCATCTGCTTGTCTAAACAAGCGGTACGATGCAGTACGGTGACAGTTTACCTCACGGATGGTTGACAAACCCAGCAGGAATTCTTTCAAATTAGGTGGGGAATCTATGCAACTGAACCCCTGCAGCTCATTTTGATGGATATACATTCATTTTCATAAAACTCCTTCCCGTCATACATCACAGTGTTTACAACCATGCCAAATTCCTATTGGCTGATACTTTTGTACATGAACAAGATAAAGCTATCTGATTTAGGCAAAAAAAAAAAAAATAAAAGGTATGGTTCTGAGGCACCGCCCGCATCAATTTTACACCCCCGCATAAAAAAATTTTTATCTTGATTTTCAATAGTAACTTACCAATTTTGAGCTTCAGCCGCTCGGACATTTCTTTCAAGAAGATAAAATCATACAATTTCCTTTCTTATGTAGTGCTCTTACTTGTTTAGCAAAATAAATCTGTTTTTATCATGCTTTTCCCTAAAAAAATTGAAATTTTTATCGAAGCATACCAAAAAATAAAAAATTAAAAAACCGCCCGCCCGCAATGATTTCTTATAAAAAGTGCCTGAGAACCATACTTTTTTTTTTATTTTGGCCTTATACCATGTATTTGATGGCAAGCCATACTACCATTCCTGATTTATGTAAGGTTTTGTGTGCTTTTCACAAAATATGCAATTTTCAAGGGAGATAAACGGCAAAAAATTAGAGAATTTACGCAAACTGTCTTGAGAACAAGATGTAGTTATCTAAGACTTGTGAACGTGCATCCTTTTGAACGCAGTTAATGTGTGACTGCCGCGGAACCAAACGTAGATGACGCGCGGGTGGACGCCTCGCAAAAACCAAAAGTCAGAGGTCACGACAGGGAACCCGGATGAAATAATAGTATCCGCAAAAATCCTTTTGGTGGATACAATATAATATGTCCATCACAGTCTGGTCTTTCATTTCAGCCATAATGTTTGAACTTTCTCAAAGCGTTTTAAAAGGAAATAGTGTTTAAATTACATAGTACCTGTGTCATTGATTGATTTAATTACATGTAGCAAGTAGCTGATGCTGACAGCCTTCATCTTTTAATTTAAGAACATTGTTTATTCAGACACACGGATGTAGATTTTACAATATATACAACAGATAAGCAGGCATGACCTTCAAGGATACATTGCGTCAGACAAAGTAGAAGTATGGTCAGCCACATGCAGAGAGGAGTGACGCTGGTGACTTATAATACATAAAGTATTTTTTGGCACCATTATTTGTCATCATGCCACAGACATGGCACAAATTTATTCGGATTTCGCGCATCATTTGGACATACAGGTCTGGTCAATCTGTTGACCTTCTCCTCATAGCCCGGGGTTTATTTAAATTAGAAATTCCTGGAGTATTATCGTGGTAATACTGGTAAGATTTGAGCGCATTATTGTGTAAACTTTGTTTTTTAATCCGTGAGGATTACCGTGGCAGCTCCATTGCCGCAAGCTCTGTCATGGCCCTAGGGGCATTCCCTTGGTACGAAACATTTTGTTCAGATTCATTGAGAGAGTAACCAATTTTTCAACGAGGAAAGAACAGATTTTTTTTGGAGTAGCAAATATAGTAAAAGACGATTAATTTTAATGTCGCATGTTGCAATTGCTATTTGGTCTATTTTTTTTGGTTAAAAAAATGTATGACGGATATTATCATGATATGTTCAAAATGGCAAAACTGCCAGTTCTGGACATGCCACCCATCAAAAGCTGCTTTTCTGGCTGGCAGCAATATGAGACGTCTAGAGCTCTTACAAAGGATACAGTTTTTTTATTTTTAATTTTTTTTTTAATTCTCTTAAGGTCTCCAATGAAGACATCTCTCTGAAAAGGCTATACCGATTAATGTTCAAACTTTAAAAGAAAACCATGACTCCGCTATTATAATTATATAATGGGTTAATTGAGGTATTTCTTTAAAAAATTCGTAGCTTAAAATTCGCAGCAACAGTATTCCCAAATAGTACATACAGCAGGAGCTGTGTTCATACATACCATTCTTGCTTCTTGTTGCTTTAAGAATGGACAAAATTGAAGATAAAGCATAAGAATTCTTACATTATACATTCATACAGTTAACACACACATATATATAAAAATATATATTACTGTAAACAAATAGGACAAAGTGTACTCACTTCCACCTAATACTTGTGTAGGTGATAGCAATACAAACGCCAAGCAGACTATACATGCCAGTCCATGATGATAATCCATGTCCGCCAGGCTTTCCAACATGGCCGAACAACAATGACAACATGCAGTATTTAAATGAAACGCTATATAGGAATAGACTGATAAAACTTACATCATAAATTATTTTGAATTGGATAGTTTACTTCGTTAATACTAAGACTAGGAAAAAAAGAAGAAGGTAAGGAAAAGAGGAGGAAAAAAATAGAAAACTTATTAAAAATAAATAAACAGACCTGATGAAACAGGTTATAACTTTTCAATATTAACAGTCAACCATTCAAAATTAATTGGGATTTTAAAGGAAAAACCCACTCATTTCTTGAAAATGTATGTTCTTTGAAGCATAAAGCAATCAACACCTGCACTGTGGAGGCAAAATTATTATAGAACATGAATTAAATCATATGAGAAATGAAACCGTTTACCTGTAAATCTAAAACAGCAAGGTGGCACCTGAATCCGCTGGGCCAAGTATATGTCCAAGACTCAACATCAGACTAAGTTAGTTTTAAACTGTCCATTACTGTCCGTGTTTGCGACCAGGTTTTCACCCAACCTACCGGGTATTAGTGTGCGTGAGAGGGTCTTTTATAACCCTCCTCATTAGCCCACCTGATACCGGGTCAAATTTCATCATTAGAGAGAATGTTGATTGAGAGCTGCCAAGTTTTCGTTGTAATGACGAGGATAAGAATAGACACATATACCAGACTGTTGACAGCGACATATCGGTTGGGGTTGGGGTGGGGTGGGGGGTTGTTCTGAGGTAGGCCACGGTATATTTTGTTAAACAACATATCTTGTTAAACACCCTTGATGATATTGGTGCCTGTATTACTGACGTATGATGAAAACTACAGTGGGTCTCACAGTGGTTAGAGGAGTATTAAGCATGGTTGTCGTTGTTGCTGGTTTACGGGAGCCTTCCTCCCTCTCCCTGGCTCTGGGGCAGCATGTTGGGGTCTAGCTGTGGGGTTTCTACAGAGCGGCACTTCTATACCGATAGGCGTTGGTGACGTCTTGTGGGTTCAAAATCACAAAAGTTCAATCAGAATTCTGATTGGGAGAGTTGGGCAGCCGGCAGATCACAGCTCTAGAATTTGTTAAACGGCATCTTCAGACAGTCTAATCTTAAAAGAGCACACGTGCCATGTCCAACGCATGACGAATATTTATCAAATGGCACTGCTACCATACTGTTCTCAGGAGTAATGTTGTAACCTGTCAATAGATAAATTATAAATCAAAAACATGCTTTATACAAATGAAAGTAATATATTCCTTTGAGATAATTTATGTTAAAACTGTTTAATGCAGCAATGGCATTGAAAGCAATTGCATGTCTCTAAACCCTGATAATACATTCACATACATTTAATCATGTAGAATTTACGACTGCTTGGGTGTCCTTAATCATTGTTTGGTGCCAACGGATCCATATATTTCTGTTCTTATATGTATTGCATTAATTCTGCTGTACTGCCCTGGACCAAGTTTTGGTTTTCTTGGTTGAATTAGTAATGGTATGTACCGGCAGACAGCTTGTTATTGTTATTGTTATTGACTGCGTCCTTGCTTTTCATGTCTCAGATCCCAATTTATATGTTTTAATCTTATGCAAAATGTCTTCTTTGAGGCACTCCAACAATATATTAACCATTGGATTTTGTGAGTTGGTTCGTGTTTTCTTGTTTACAGAACCTGAATCGTATGCTTTCTTTCATCCCAAGAAGAGAATTCTTGCTAGGACAGTAAATATGTGATGCCTGGACAGTCGAGTTCAAGAATTTTAAGAATACTACATATGACTCGATTACAAAATTAAATACTTTGGATGTAGCAACAATCCTTGATTATGCGTCTGAGATCTGAGGATATACAAAATCCCCGTCATGTGATAAGATTCAAAATAGAGCACTGCGTTACTTTTTAGGCGTTCATAAGTTTTGTCCAATTGCTGCTCTAAATGGTGACATTGGATGGTTAACATGTCGACATCGTCGTTTAATCAATATATTACGCTTTTGGAATCAATTGTTTGATATGGATAATAGCAGAGTGACCAGGAAAGTATTCATATAGGATAATAACCAAGTCGCAGATAACTGGTGCCCAGATGTGGGGAAGATAATCGATTCCATTGATCTATTACACATATATAATAAAAAGGCGCCATGATGCTATAACGTTATATGGAACAAAAGTTGCGTTCCGATTATCAAAATAAATGGATCGAACAATGCCGATCAATGCCTAAATTAAGAACTTATACCACTTTTAAAATCACATATGGTACAGAAGTATACGTAAAAAAGTTTATGACCCGACGGCAAAGATCACTACTTGCTCAGCTTAGATGTGGAATACTCCCGCTGAAAATAGAAACTGGCAGATTTCAAAACAATAAAGATGACGTTACAAATAATATAGAAAACTCAAAATTGAAGAAAGGGGTTGTCCTATATGTAATAATGGTGAAGTCGATGATGAAAAACACACTATTTTTTAATTTCTGCTTACAATGCACTCCGAACAATTCTATTTGATAAAGCATCCTGCAATTACGCACAATTTACACTTCTTGTTAAAACCGATCAATTGGTGTATTTAATGAATGGTGGTTGTAAGATTTTGGCTGAATACTCGGTCCGCTCTTTGACCAAGAGGAAAGATTTACTTTTCTCTTAATCTGTTAGAAAATGCGTAGCCCGTATAATCTAATGATGTTTATTATTGTTAAAAGTCTGTGTATTTATTATCTTTATACTTGAGGTAACATATCAGCCCAAGGAGGGCTGGGTTACTGATTGATGTGGCTATGATTAAGTTTATATCATGTATGTTACATTTCACTATAATAAAAAAATAAACTGTACTGTACTGTACTGGTAACGAGCTCGCCTACCTATGAGAGTGCATAGTTTATAAGCCCGTCCAAGATCAGTGGTTTTCTTTAGGTCCTCCGGCTTCCTGCAACAACAGACTGCGCAGAGGCTACAATATACGCCATCACTGGAGCCAGTCTGTACAATCTGTTTGAAATCAATCTATTTGAAATAAAAAAGTTTAAATAATTATGTGTATATATATTATCAGATAAACAGTATAATGTAATGAGGAAGAAATGATCCTGTAGAAAAGCGAAAGTGCTTTATCCCGATACATGATGGTAATGGTGAGTACAAATATGTAAATAAATATTAATGTACATGAATATTCTAGATATAACGTAGATTTATGCAGTATTTTTATTCCAGTGACATGGGAATCATTTACGTTGAAGTCCACAATACTTGGGTTTATAAGCCCAAAATTAGCATATGGAGGTAATCGAGAGTCACAGAGCACCGGCTTAAACAATTACAGCTTTGTTCCTGTATCCAACATTAAAGGTTTACTGTCCGGGAAAGCGACATATGTAACAACAACACTGGGCGACAGGTGGGGTTGTTATTGCAGGCGTTCACAGCCATTACGGAATGCCCACAGTAATTGTCCCCTTCACATGCACGTATGTCACACACGTAAACTCGTTAGTCCACCATGGGCCTTTTCGAGGTTACACGTCAAAAGCAAGCCAGTGGTTACGACGTAATTAACTACTAGGGTCATTATCCGAGGTCAACTCCAACCCCGGGGCTAAATCACGCTGACCCCAACTATGGGGTAATTGGGGTGAATTATGCAAGCTCTGTACCGAATTGGCAGCTATCGCCAACACGTAGCCTGGGGCCCCTCCTCAATCCGCATGGCACTGTAGCGAGGAGTGTTATACCATATACTAGTATTAGGTTAGTCCAGATTAGTAAGTGCCCAGTGTTTAGCTATTTGAGTTAACACTGGGTTGTTTCTGTACCACACACCAGTTGGTACGCCTACTATTGTGTGCTGTTTTATTTTCCGGGGTTCAGTGTATTTTAGTTTATGGGTTATAGCGTTCGGATTTGTTACCTCGTGGTTTGATTTGTTGACAGGTCAGCTGTCTTACAACACGTGCAGCAGCTTCACATTTTGTCACATTAATATTTAAAAATACCTTGAGGTAGTAATACTTTGACTTATTTACTATCATACACGTATTTTTGTCAAAGGAAATAGGCCGGATAATAATTGCTTCATGCGACGGTATATATGTGCAGTTTGTTTTTTTTTTTCCTGAGAATTTTTTCATTGTCATAGACCCATTTTGTCAAGATTTTAATTATTATATGTTGTAGAGGAGGTGTATGGCCATGACAGAGCTTGTGGCATTGGAGCTGCCACGGTCATCTTCACGGATTAGAGACAAAGTTTACGTAATAATGCGTTAAATCTTACCAGTATTATACTGTAATACAGACACGGTAATACTCCAGGAACTTCTAATTAAAATAAACCCCGGGCTATGAGGAGAAGGTCAACAGATGGACCAGACCTGTACGTCCATGGGACGCAAAACTTTCGAATAAATCTTCTGCCACGTACGGCATTATTGCATAGCAAATAATTCCGATGGCCTGTAATTACAGTCTGCAAAGGGAATAACGTTTTGGGAAATACTATACCGGTTGCATCAATTTTTAAATTCCGAAGACTATTTACTTCAATCCTTTATAGACACTTGTTAATTACACATTTTTTAAAAGTATACTTTACCGTCCCTTATTATTTGGGTCCTGCCTTTCATAGGAAGATATGAGAAGCATATATATACCGGTCTTTGTCTCGGGCAAAGTTTAATTGATTAAATTAAATTTTAAAAAAATTATATGGCACTAATAAGCCACTGAAATATCACAGTAAATTATAATACTAAATGCAAAAGTGCCACAAGTTCTCAGATATACTTTGTTCAAATAAGTGACACAGGGGAGATGAAGATAAATAAATGGAACCAGTAGTGGCTTATCAAGGAAAACAAGAGTATAGTTTATTATATTTATTTATTTATTTACAGGTAATATACATCTTATATACATAAACATTCACCGGTAGCACCCCTGTACATATATAACATTTTGTACAAAAACATCAGACATGTACACAAAGTACAGCTCCGATATATATAAATGGTATGTACATGCTGCACATCTTCATATTATGTACACTCTTTGGTTATAAATAACTCATATTTACTCATAACTATGTAGTAAAACACATGTAAGCCTCAATTAAAGATTGAACATTTCTGTAAGCATTGCTTGAAACACTCTGATGGAGTGTACTTTATCAGTCTAGTATGTACTTCATTCGTGTGTACAGGATATAGTTTTATTTGCATAAAATGTTTCATCATCTGTATGAAAAAATACTTTATCGGAATAGAATGTACTTCATTTACATATGGAATATACTTTATCTGCAAAAAATGCATTTTGAATACACACATAACAAGTTTATCTGTAAATAACGTACTTCATTTGCATATAGAAAATACTTTATTTGCACTTCAAAAGCAAACAGAATAATATATCTGCAGAGAATGTTCTTAATCTACATTTGGTGCAGCTCATCTCAGTAGAATGTTCATTTTTAAACAAAGCCTATACCAGGACATACATTTCCTTATGTGTGCCCTCTAACAATATCATGCTCTCACACATATTATCGTAATAATTTAAAAAATCTTACTTGTAAATATCAACGGTAGAAAGTAAATCTTAACCTATTTAAGTTAAAACAAGAGTGTTAAGAGAATATGAATATAAATGCCATCTTAAACAAACTTGAAATAGGTATTAAATGTCTCGATTAAATGCAAAAACATGAAATGCTTTTTAATATTATAAACATTTGCAAACATATAATAAACAAATATAAATGCATATTCTGTTAAATGCAACAAATTTATGTTAAATACGAAATTGTCCTTAAATTATCAAATGCCAATCCAAGTTGCATGCATGTTCTTAAATCTGCGTATGAACAAATATTTAATGTTAAATGTATTTAGGAAGCCGCACCCAAGCTAAGAATAATTATCATGGAGCAACTCGGCCAACTATTCCCAAGATGCAGTATGATTTATTTAAATGTTACATTTTCATCAGAAAATCAGTAAATACAAAAAAAAATATTGATTCAAGTCGCTGACACCTCAAGAGTTATAGAAAAAAATCACTGTAACTGTAAATAACCAACATGTGGGACAGAAAACAAGTCCTTCCAGACGAGTGACACTTGGAGAGCAATGAAAAGATAACTACAACCGTATCAACCAGTCGTTGAGGACTTTAGATACACTTTCAGGGAATTAATTTGCCGCCCAATTGATCAGGAACCAAAGGGGCTGGGTGACCGTAATTGGTTTTTGAAGAGGTCTCGTGGGTGGGGCCGGGGCGTTTACAAGCTATTGAAGACTCGATCCAGTGGCCATTGAGAGTAATAGATACACCGGCTGTCACTCATACCTCAGCCGCGCGGCGCCCTCTTCAGGCAGGACAGAGCACTTACATAAGGTGTTTAGTTCAAATAATGAGTTTGTATTACAACTTCAAGTGACCACTGAGGGACTTAATCCTTAACCAAGACAGACTCTGAGGGGTTCCATAATCGGATCACCGGCCGTGAATCCTGGGCAGACCCAAGTATTGGTTTTATACACCGTTAATATATGCTAAATAAAGACCAGTTACGCCGATTCACGGCGGCCCTTTGAAGTAAACCGGAACAATAGGACGTACTTTGTCCGCGAGTTGCTTCTTTTGATCGTCCCGTTCCGGTGTACTTTATCGCAATAACGAGCGGGGACGGGAGAGTGCGTTTTTGTTCAAGACATTTGGAGATATCACTGAACAGCCGATATTGAAAATTACAGATGTCAATGTATATGTATTTCAGTAATTTTAACATCCAACTGTTTAATTGATTTTACTGTAGGATCATTGATTGGGAACAATTTCCTACCTGTGGGATAGAGAATTTAATCCTTACTCAAACTTTTGGGAATATATTTTGGACAAATCTAGGGGAAATTCCTCTATCATTTGTGTAAGATCTCCATTCTTAATGTTCAATGGCGATTAGTAATTCAGGCATATCTCTCTCTGCTGATCAGGAGCGTTGGTTGTTGCATGGGCTCAGGGCCTCCGATATGGCGCACCAACTTCTCTTTGGCTAAACCTCAACATACGGCATCAAAACTTTACGTCATTCACTACAGGAAGGGCATTTTGACAACCAGTCACCTGAATATTGAAGAGGACGTATGGCCCTTGGAGTGGCAAGTTTTTGACACTTCTGCATAATTCCAACAAAGGATTCTTCTTAAAGTTTCAGTTACCTGGTTTTAACGTCAGCATGGCGTATGGCACCGGGGCTGTACCTAAAATTAGAAAATAAGCTTCAATATAAACAGAGCTCCAATAACATGTCTAACTTTATTGTTAACTGCAAGAAATTTTTTACTTTGTTAACTGCATGCTTTTGTTTTACTATATTGTTAACTGCATGACATTTTTTTACTTTGTCAATTGCATGCTATTGTTTTACTATATTGTTAACTGCGTGACATTATTGTTAACTGCATGATATTTTTTACTTTGTCAACTGCATGCTATTGTTTTACTTTATTGTTAACTGCGTGACATTGTTATACGTTACTGTAAATTTCGTGACACCGTTTCACTTAATTTGCTGTCGCCCATATACAATGTTCCCAAAGATGTAGGCAACTATACTACTTGTGAAGTCTACTACTACTACTATTAGTATTATTTTTACTGTTACTTTACTGATGATGATAATAATAAAAATTCCCTCAGTAATACAATGAAATGCCCAGAGGATGGCATATAATAATTATTATAATTACATAATAATTTCTCTGCGTCTGTGCTTTCGTATTAGAGAGAGCCCTTGCAAAAAAAAGAAGGAAAACGTTAATTAAATCATTATCAGGGGCGTCAATATAGGGGGGCAATGCAGAAGCGGATCGGGGGGGGGGGGCCCTTTTCATTCCCTCCAATCTTTTTTAAGGGTTTCAGACGAAATAGTCATCCCCCCTACTCTGGAAGTTAAATTTACGCCAATGATTATTATATACTGGAAAAATTGGGTTCAGAAGTATGTTTGTTTAGGGAAAGCTGTTCAGCTAAAACTCACCAGCATGAGTATATAGATGTATTTTGAGGTCGAGTTTGTCGTTGAAGCCCTGTCCACAATGTGGGCAGTGATACGGCCGGATTCCGGTGTGAGTGCGCATGTGCGTCTGTAGGTTGGATGCCCTGTTGAAGGCCTTGTGACAATGTGGACAGACGTACGGCTTGATGCTGGTGTGTGTCAGTCTGTGACGTGTCAGGTTGCCTGGCTGACGGAAAGCTCGGCCGCAACACTCGCATTTGAATGGCTTCTCACCTGTGTGTATACGCTGAAATAGAAATAATTGAGTAAATTGAATGAAAAAATAACAATAATACTAATAATAACAATAACAGGAACAACAATGATAATAATAATAGTAACAACATTGTTATCCTTATTCTTATTTGCTTTTCTTATTCTTATCCTGATTATAATTATTATTGTCCAAACATTGTCTTCAGCATTATTGCTTGTCTATATTCGTCCATGCCACAATTCTCTACAATACACCTGCTCCTTATAATCAATTGTGTTTGATTTTAGTGATAAAAAGGAAAACCTTATAGCAATGTTGAACATATAATGTTATCTTGAGAATTTAACAAGTGCAACGAAATGATAATGGCGTAACAATTGAATTAATGTACGATATTACAAGTGTGTCATGTTACAGCCCTGTATACGAGTTACGTTACACGACATGGTAAAAGTGTGACCACTGTTATATATTCCTATGATAATGAACGCCATATACCCTGTCAGAACATAGTCCATCGAGTCAAGTTATTTTTTTATTAATCTATTAACCCTTAGGGATAATATTACGAACTGTACGGTGTTTGTAGTTACAAAATAATCATAAAATTAAGGATTTCGATATGTCAATATTTTATTTATCTTATTTTCGTTTAAAAACACCAAACCTACGAAAATATCCCCTAACCACAACTTTCAATTATATTATAAATGAAAACTCAAAATTATTTCTTTTTCTATATCAAAAATATTTTCTTTATACTTTTATGCAGAAGAGCATTTGCATTAGCCTTATCGGCTACTTTGTTATCCTATTGAAATAAATATGTTTTAACCAAAGGCTCATAAACACTTATGTGACGAACGTGTATCGAAGGCTGACAGTGCACCCGGCAGAATAAATCCTCCTTGTACAGTAATTTAGCTGTTGAATCATACCCGATTCTACGGCGTCATAACAAGATCCACGCAAGGTCTTGGCCGGGTGAAGCGGCACGGTAACCAGAAATGACGCAATCGCCCACCAGGCTCAGACTAATAAACCGCCGTCTGTTTGTTACCGGGATTGACCAAAATACTGACCGTGTCCACTGTTAAACGGACCGGCTGAATGGCTGTGCATTTCTCACCTTGGGGTGAAAGGTAAATAGAATGCGCCGGGTGCATCGCCCCCGGGAACCGCCGGGAGCACGTTCTGAGAGACACAAGAAGTGTTGAGGGAAACACTTAGCTAAAAGAAATGCCGTCATGCTTGTAATGTAGCCCTTGTTACGCGCAATATATACGGTTAATGTAATGTGTAAAAGTTTGCTTACTGGCCAATACCTCCCGTTATGTACATGACCTTCCCCATTTCAACAGTTATTCCCGTATAACCCTAACACCTCGGCAGCGGGATTTATGGAAACGTTTTTTTTAAGAAACTTCAAAAGGTAGCAGAAATCATTGTAGAACAGTATAACAACTATGAAACACAACACTTGCTTATAATAAATTTGTCAGATGAACTGATTATGACCCTGCAGACTGTTTTTTTAAATTAAAAGAAGAAATTTTGAAATAAACAACCTTCAATTTGAAAAAAATAAGATTAACTTTATTCAATTAAAAAAGATGTGTTTTAATATTTATTTTTATTTTTTTTATATCTATTTAATATTTATTTATGAAACTTGAATTTGAGAAAAATAACATCGGAGCTTTTGTTTCTCAGTGCACAAGTTTGTGTTTCTTCTGAAAGGAACGAAGGTCCTTAAAAGTATTGAAACTGACTCTTACCTTGTGTGTTACAAGTGTGTTGCTTCTAGAGAACGCCTTTCCGCAGACGTCACATTTATATTTTTTAGCTGGGGGTGGTCGGGAAGGGTCTCTGTTCCGGCGATTTAACATACCTCCGTATGTGGGAAAAATGAGTGGATTAGCACCGACCACGGGGACACTAGGGAGAACCTGGGGACTTGGCGGCAATCCCGCAGTTACTGATGACGTCATTCCGTATACAGCGGCTGGATGCTGCTGAGGTGGACACGAACTTCCAGTAGTATTCCTGCAGCTTGTTTCTACTTTTGCTGCTGATGACGATGGCTTGTGGCAGTTCTCATTTCTTGAGTGTTTCTGCTGCATTGTCTGTGCGTAAAGATCACTGTCTAAGCTTCGTCTGACTTCAGCAGCGCGGCGCTCCAAGTCAAAAGCCAGCCTGCGTCTAAGAGTGTCAAGAGAACTGTCAAAACTGTTTGGGGGAGCCGGTACATGCCTGGCGTGTTTCTGGATGTTCAAGTAATAGTTTGTCACAGGGAACCGTGGGTCAGCATATGGCACCATACAAGTCAAAGCCCTCGGTGTCAAGTCCAGCAGCCCCGGAGGGTGGGGATACACACTCATAGATGCTGGAGCTCCTGGATGCGACCAGGGATTCGGTAATCCCGCTTCTGGACTGGGTCTGATGTCAGCATCTCGACTGTTTGACGCACGTTCTTTCGGAGACGTTGGGGCGTCACTGATGCGACTGAAGGCTGAATGTTCAGAGAGTCTGAAGGATGGGGAGACTGGGTCTTCTCCAGGAGTTCCGGATGAGCTGCGTTCATCAGTCTGTACCGGATCGTCATCCGCCTCTACTGGATCCTCATTTACAACGTCTACCTCGCTACAAGAGTCTGAAACTGATAAAGCAAAGACGAATGTGATTTATAATATAACAAGCAAGATGTATTGAACAGAAAATATTAACTTACTATATATCTATTTTATAATTAATTACCACCTTTTACCTTAATTTAAACCAGACACCTGCACTACAGGTACAGAAATACAATAGTTTGTATGTATTACCAACTTTTTAGGAAGAAGCCCAGTGAATGATCATATCATGTACAGTTTCCGCGTATCATAGATGCATGTGGTTAACGTTTTTTTAAACGAAGAAAATATATCAAATTAAAAAAAATCATCAATCATAATAATGATATGTTAATTAACCTTTCTTTAAAATACCCATAAGCTCGCGATATCACTTGAGGGCAACATACATAGGTTATACAAAAGGCCAATGTCAATCGAAAAGAATTGTTAACAGTAAAAAGAAAAAAGAAAAAAGTAACAATACCTTCATCCTCCTCATGACTTTGCACTGAGGAACTGCTACCAAATTTGTGGAGCATAAACGCTTTCGGCATGATCGGGTGTGTTGGTGGTACCACTCTCAGTGAAAATCTGAGCACTTTGGCCAGAACCGGACAAGTGCGGATATTTGTGTTACGTGGAACTGTGATCGCTCAGGCTCCGTCAAGGATCTGTGGTCGAAGTTCACAACCTTGCCTTGAAAATCCCTGGCGCAAGGCTAAGTTACGTTCCGCAGACAATAGATGATTGAAACAGTTACGTTAGTCTTTTTCATAGGCGACTTTGCGTAAATCTGATTGGCTGTTGACCCCTCAAGATAGCGGTCCATGCGGCATGTTCCACGCGATTGGTTACTACCTGGGCATGGGGTGGGGCCCATTGACCGATGGTCAGAGGGTAAAACACAATTAGCTTTCGGTGTAATTACGCCACGCGGCGTGAGCTTATTCTTTTCTAGCTTGTGTAGGGTCAACTCGTTCACGACTCCATGTCAGACATCAAGGATTCGGGCGTGATGCCGCCGGTGTGGGAGCTGCAGGAGGTGTGCGCGACACGCTCTCGTGTTTAATGTTAACGAGGATTACAGGGGGTGGTAAAGGGAATTAAAAGTAACCTCTTGCCGAGAATCCGAGACAGATAAAAACTTATCATAGCTTACGCTTTGTGTCATCTAACTTGAGAATGTCTTTGATATGGGGACATACGGGTGGGGTTTAACTAGAGTTCTGAAGAACGGAAAACGTTTTGATACTTTCTTCCCCTGCATCTTCTTTGTGATGGTACCCCATCACTCTTTGTTCTTTACCCCATCCCTGTGTATTAGTATCACTCCTATCATGTGAAAGGACCCTTAACCGCTAATGAAACATATTCAAGTGGATTTGCTCCTAATTATCAGACCAATTTGGCAAAGAGTTGCAGTTTGCCTCAACGGTGCCTTCCAAATATAATTGATCTCTCGAGGGCAGCGGTTTCCGAGCTGTCTTAAAAATGTCACTTTGAACTCTGCCTATCGCCACCTCGATAAAGAGAAAATCAACACATCCTTTAAAAATGAAAAACTTTCTATCAGTGAAAATTTTAAAACTAACCAGCAAAGATGTTGCCTTTTTTTATTGGAAATTTTTCCTTTTATACTTTCTGAGTTCTCAGATAGGTACTATATTGATACTTCAATGTTACATTTTTTACTGAAATCTCATCAATTCCTCAGTTGATATCGATATCTACCAGTCATATATATCAAAGGAATCCTTGAACCTGTTCACAAAATCTAGAACAACGAATTATTGCACTGATATTTTCTACAGGCTCTCAGAAAATCTATTTTAGTCATACCAGTATAGAATGGTTTTACTCCTTCCTGAGTTCTGTTTATACTTCTGGTGTTACACTGAAGGGTGTTCATTATTTCTAAATCCATTTAAGAGGGTGTCCTTGAATAAATTGTTTATAAATTATACATAATAAATCAGGCATAATAAAATGCATGAAAAACTGCTAAATATATACAATAAATAAAGTCTTAGGACATCATTTGCTTATCCTGTCAATAATGTATATTTGTTTTAACTGTGCATTTCTTCCATGTCTATATAAAAGACCTTCAATATAGATTTGAAACTCAATGGTATATATAAATATATGTGTGTGTGTGTGTGTGTAGTCAAGGGCTAGCAAATATATTATATACCAATCATATTAAAGGCTCGCTCAGATTGTGTAATTGATAATAAGATTCCTGTGCACATGACGTTATCCTTCAAGCATATGAAAGATCTGTCCTTGTCCCAACAATACTGAAATGTATTCTTTTGCACAGTCCTGTGTGCGAGACTTACACTCAAGATTGTTTATCATTTTGGTGATCTAAATCACAGATCATTATTGACGTGTTGAGCATCTGTTGGACACTGAATAATGCCTTCTGTAATCGATGGCTCATGCACCTAAGACTTTGAATTGTTAATATATATTTGGCTTCTATGGATAATATTCAAGTCCAATACAGGTTCAAAACGTGAAAACCTCAAGGAATTTATAAATAACATAGTATAATTATTGAAATATGAAAACGTGTTCTCGATTGTACCGCTCCATCAATGGATCAGGTATGATGCAACATGCAGGAGGTGCATATATATGGCCGAAACACTAAAGTATAATGTTAGCGAGGATTACTGTGGGTGAAGAAAAAATATCAAAAGTAACCTCATTCACAGAAACCCAGAGAGGCTCAGACCTATCGGTGATTATTCTTTGTGGCGTCTTACTTAGGAAAGTCTTTGATATACGTGTAGTAACATACGGGTGAACTCTCAAGTTGAGGTGCGCATCGTTATACCTCCTCTTCTCTGTGATTATTACCGACTATTCTTTGCTCTTTGGCGTGTACTAGCATCTCCAGTACCATAACAGTGTATGACTGTTGACCGCTAATAATACTTTATGGCATGTGGTTATGGTTCTTTATAATGTTGTGCCACAATTGACACTTTATATAGACAGCATATTTCTGCATATCAGTGGCATCAATTCATCCTAAAAGATGGCCCGGGGGGGGGCGGGGGGGGGGGGGGTTGACTCGGAGGCGTGGGAAGATAATCAATGATGGGACAACATATTTATCAGCTTATATATATTTACCTTGTTTTATCTGTGTGACAAATATATTACAAGTAAGTTTTTGGTTTTAAAGAATAAGGTATTATGTTTCCAGAATAGGTTTAATCTAAACCAGGTTTAGATATATAATATTTGATAGTAAACTGAGAAATGGAACTTAAAGCTATTATTCTAATTTTTCATATATGTTATTTTCAATATATAAATCTTAATATCTGAATATCAGGGGACGATTACATTCACCATCCCCTATTACTTAAAGTGTGTGAGTGTGTGTGTGTGGGGGGGGGGGTATATATACTCCCGTATTCACGCTTCTGTTTCATAGCACCAGAACTGGTAATATCACAACGTGAATAGAAGTAAGAAATGTATTCATGTATAACACTGCCGCTTTGGACATTGGCTTTTACGTGCCTTACTCTGTTTAACAGGAGATTTTTACAGATTTAAAAATAAACATACAGAAAGCAACTCAACGTGGTTATCAATAAAACAACAAGCAAAAATTATTGGAAAAAAAACTTCTCCTCTCAAGCTATTTAATACTTTATAAGAGCAGGTTATACATTCTCCAAAGAACGGCTATTCAGGGGCGGATCCAGGATTTTGAAAAGGGGAGGGTCACGCCGTGGAAGACTGATAGAAAACATTAAAAAGGTCCTCTGGTCCGGGAAGGAGGCGGTCAGGGTCGCAAAATTTGGTTTGAAACCCTAAAAAAGGTTGTTCGGCTCCAAGGGGGGGGGGCATAGGGGACCTGATCAGCCACTGTATATTACTCATGCGGATAACCTCAGATGCTGTCCACCTGTATTTTGGCGATAATTTTATGAGGAAAAAGAATATTTTTATTGTCTCGAATAACTGCTCTCCTCGTAGTGAAAAGCAGTGACTATGGAAATAGAAAGTCAGTTTCTGTTATCTCCTCTGCTGGCCTACACAGAATAAATGATTCAGTTATTCACAAGTAAGCTGGGTAGTAAATTTCATTTGTTTCATTGTTTCTTATCTCGCATATGAGCTCTTTCCATGACACAGCGGGACCGCGTTTGTCCGTGCTCTGTCTCTTAGTAGGGTTTCTCCATATATTACCATAGAATATCGTGCGAACGTATGTGATGACCCAAACTAGCTGCAAAACAAATATAGGCTGCATATGTATTTTAAGGATTTTATCCGTCTTGTGCGTTTTTTCTTCTTTTATTTGAAATAACTGTACCCTTTTGAATATTGTGGTCTATTATGTTGATATTTATATGTATATTAATTATGATTAGCGGTTCTTGAGTTTATATTTGCAATATATTTTTTGTAAAAGTCTTCTTGATTACGCGGGTGACGTTTCGATTTACAGCCATCCTAGAGGTAAAAACAGTGACTTCCGAAGTTTCAGGTTAATGTCCTCCGTCCTTTTTTCAACAGAATAAAAATCCCATAGGTTCACCCGGAGAGGAAAATGATTGCTATAACTTAACAACAATGTACATTATTTCTAGGCTACCATTCACCTAACCGTTTGAATTAAGTGAAAGATCTATGGTGGTACTTAAACTTGTTCGGTGTCCTCATTGACCTGGGTTTATCAGCCAACGTTAACATGGTATCGTTGCTAGTACAGGTATATATGTTGGAGCCCGTTTGCGGATCTGGCCCATCTGCCGATGGGCTTGGCCCATATGAGGATCCGTTATTGGGCTGCCCATCTGCAGATGGGCAGCCCAATGACGGATTTGATACCATGCACTTTCTGGCCCATCTGCAGATGGGCTTGGCCTAATAACGGATTTTAATTTTTGTTAGTAATACGTTAATGTTTTATTATCTTGATGACTTTTGTACTCAGACAGACATTTCTCAGAACTTAATGTGTTAATTGAAACATAAATCATTATCACAGCCTTACATCAATACTTTTATCATCAAAATTACATAGATGTGCATAGAAAACTACATAGATGTGCATGCAGTGTTACAATACCCTTTTAAATCACTTTTTACACACAATTCTTAATTAGTCTACATTGCATTCGTGTGATGTTAAGAGTTTAATGAGGTTCACTTTTTACCCAAGAGTAATTACAGCTTTTGCGAAAAAAATTCATTTACATTACCACATAGATGCGACTTCCACGGTACATACAATTTACTAAAGAGACATTTATGTGGTACAAATCAGTTTCTCATATTCATTTTTAATATCCACATATATATCAAGGTCATACTACATACATTTTGACAATAGAATAGTGTAATATATGTAGCAAACACTCTCTCATGAGTCATTTGATCTCAGAGTCAATCACAATCATGCACTTATATCACAATAACACATCTGGGTACAGTTTCTTTTAGAGAAGTGTCTTATTGATAAGCTCTCTACTATAGTATTCGTACAAAATTGTTGGCGTCCTGGTGATGAGAGCAGCAGGGAAGCCGGACATTACTTCTTTTTTTCATTGGTACGTACACAGGCGTTGGCGGAGGCATGTGCTCTGTGAGTGCTTTCTAGTTAATTTGGTTGTCACTCACACTATAATAACACTTAAGGGTAAACGCATTTAGGTATGACCAGTTCACGAACTTCATATCGGATACACCTTACATGATAAATGAAGCACTAACATGGGCAAAGGTCTTTCGATATTCTGCATGGTCCTCTCGTGGATGTTCTTGGCGACGTTAAACAGACTATCAACAGGGACTACCCGTAAATACTTGCTGACCTCTTCTCTGAGCTTGGATTCAGAGGAAATAACAAGTGTGTTGGACACCCCAAGAGCAGGCAAATCCATTTAAGTTCTGAGAAATGTTTGTCTGATTACAAAAGTCATCAAGATAATAAAAAAATAACGTTAAACTAATAAAAACTAAAATCGGTTATTGGGCCAAGCCCATCTGCAGATGGGCAGCCCAATAACGGATCCTCATATGGGCCAAGCCCATCGGCAGATGGGCCAGATCCGCAGACAGGCTCCAACATATATAGTGTATAGTTTATGCAGGAAATCAAAACACGAATGTATGTTGGTTTTCGTTATCAGTTACAGAATTTATATAGTTTACAATACTAATATATACCACGGATCACGAAAAGAGTTTGATTGTTAAAATTATATGGCAGTTAGATTTTGATGGCTAAAATCTGATGGTAGTGAGTTTTATATCTAAAAAATCATGGCAGTGAGAGCTCAACTTTAACTAAGGCAATCATAGCCACCGACGACGACGCAACAGATTGTTAGGTCTGTTTGCGACACCGGCCCATCAAAGAGTTAATTGGGATTATAGTACGAAACGATCTGTAACTCTTCGAAAGGAAATGGAATAAAAAATAATTCCTATGGTTGCAACATACCAATGCTGTATAGCGAAAGGCCTGTAATAAAAATAACCATTCTGGAAATCATGAATCACCTATGTACATCAATGAATGATTTATTTGTCCATAGAGAATTGAAGCATGAACAGCCCGGTAGACATTTTGAACTTGGCGGCAGTCATGTATAATACAACACATCTGTGTATTTTTATGTACATATATTCACTTCCTGGATGAAAAATAGTGCTGAGAATAGAACATTAGGGTTTTTCAATGGTCAAATATTCAATACGCATAAAAGCACTGAAAAATTGAACAATGGAAATATGTTAAATCGCACAGTTGTGTATGGAATGTAATAATCATAGTTAACTGCAGGGGCAATCTGTGGACTCCACTTTGCGCCAGTCACTTAAAAAAGCAATTGAGGAGTCCATTCTTTTTGGCTAAGGCAATCAATGCCCTTCAGTCATGGAGATACAGTTAAAGACGAAAGCGAACCAAGCTACCCACGCGATAAAACGGATGTCTTCAATAGGCGGCATGACAGAAGAGTAAAATCTATTAATTGGGGCTTGATGTTTTTATCGCCGAGAAGTGATGCGGTCAAGTTCTTTTTACGGCAGAAGATGACCATCTTAAGTCACCGCCCGCCCACCTGTGATCAGCCGATGGCGCAAGATTTAGGTGGTTAGTTCTCCTTTGATCCCTATACAAAACAAGTGATCTCCTCACTGGATCCTTTTCCACACCATTGGTAAGATCCATGTTCAATGCCCCATCCGTAATCACAACCCGTTGCGCCAATGACTTGACTTCTTACACCTGAGTGCTAATTACAGGTATTGTAAGGTAGCCGCTACAAAGCGTGCCGTCTCAATTTACTGGTAGTTGAATTGGGTGCTTAGTGAAGCGAGGCGGCGGAGAGCGAGAGCGAGTTGACTGGTTCACCACGTCGAACGCCCCATGTGAATTGTAACATATGGCGGTTGATGGTTTTGCCCATTTTGTTTTTGTTCGGTCTTAACCGCATGCGCTGTTTGCATTTCCGTACTAAGGACCCTCACAGGTACTGTTATGTTCTTGCCTGGACCAGCTTGTGAGAGGTCGGGGGATTTTAGTTAAATATACGAAGTTGTTAATCTTTAGATTAGGGATATGTGTAGAACGTAACATAAGTATTAATATGTTTATACACCGTGTTTAAAGGTTCTTTAGACAAGTGGATACACTCTATTAATATAACTTCCCCAGTTCCCTTATGACAAGTTATATGTATGTGTATTTGTAAGTGCTATTTCTAAGGATATTTGTATGGTCAGTGGCGTCAATTTATGCTCAAGAGTGGGGGGGGGGGGGTTGACTTAAAGGCGAAGGTTTGGGAAACCTTTTTTAATAAAACCATACGGATATTGAAATAGCACATTGATCCAATATATATATATATATATATATATATATATATATATATATATATATATGTGTGTGTGTGTGTGTGAATCTTAATCTCTTTTAATTATTAAACCAAGTATAAGATTTTTATTAAATAAAAATTTCAGTATATGTTAATGTCACCCCAGACTCACATTACATATTTTTAACCCTCTTGGTCGCAGCAAACTGCAGGGACTTGTTTGCATTGGCTGGTTTGGTAACATACCCTTAATTGTTAAACTTATGTGCACAATGTAAAACATGGATGAGGTCATTCAAAATATTTTATAACTCAACTTTCAATGCTGATCCATCAAGCAGAAAGACTGAAATGTAACGAAAGTTGACCATTCTCATGATTTTATCTTACTCTCCGAATAGCAGGGGATGAGTACATTGTTCCTCTTGTAAAAAAAAAGTGTGTGGGGGGGGGGGGGGGGTATATACCCCCATCCCCCCTGTATTGACGTCCCTGTGTATGGTCATGATGCCTTTTTACTATAGTGTTGTCATTTTTTCCCAGAAAAAAAAACAAGAGCTAAATTTAAAATAGCATACAGAAAGGTTTTCCCCTTCTGCAGTTTTATAAAGAACCTAAACGGTGCCAAAGGAGGGCATTGGTAATTTTGATGAGATGGTAACTTTTCTCCTAAAACTGTAAGTATAAGTGAAAAACACAATATGATTTGTTAATTATTGTAAAATGACTCACAGACACTGAGATAAGAAATGTTAAATATTGTGTTGTTTCCTTTCCTTTTGATAAGATTAGAAATATAACCACAACAGCCGACTCTTCTGAATTCTGACATTAGCCTAGAGTACAGAATAAACTGCTTAACAGCAATAACTTAGACAGACACTATACCCACGTAACGGTCTGGGAAGTGACAAAGACCTTTACAGTCTGTTGACACCTTTGCCAAGTTTAATCGATTTATTTATTTTTATCCCAGGAGCTTCACTGGTACATTGTGAGGAATAGTTACTCAACTTCCGCGAGGGATTCCTATAACGGGGTTGTCGGTAAACCTTCCCATCGTTGTTACGTCATCATTTTGATTTTTCCTCGTGCGTCGCCTTGGCACCGCGTACCTGGGATACGTCGCGTTTGAGTTCCTGGTATGCAGGCTTAGCGCTCATCAAAACATGTCAGTTGGGTGATCGATGGAAGACAATAGAATGCTTGCTCTTCACCTCTGAGTGACCACTATTTGTTGATACTGGTGGAGTATCTACTTTGCGGGTAGTATGAATTATTCAACCAAGTTGTAAACCCCACAAAATGCACGTTATTGCGTGTTTATGTGAAACTCCTTATGTTTATATAAATATCGTAATCTGCCATCTGTATTTGTCATCAGTACAAATTGATTCTTAAAGATATATGTGTAGAAAAGCTGTGTCTTGACATATATTGATGCTTGTTCTTTTGTTATTTGGGTCATTGGAATATAGCTGACGTATTTTATCATATTTATAGTACCCCGTACTGTCATCATCCGATTAACGTCTATCAAAAATTGTCCTTGAACCTGTCTCTTCAGTCAATATGTCGTGACAAAATGATACTGTTTTCTCAGATATTTAAACAATCATTTCACTCAAATTCTTTGGAAGATATGGTGGTGGTTTCCTTATAAATAATTGCCGGATTAGTCACTGACATTTAACATTCTAAAATAATTTGTCCTTGTAAATAAATATAGCCAAAAAAAAACACGATGTGCGCCCCTTGGTGGGACGGATTATATTTCGTACGTCAAGCATGCACGTAAGACAATCCTCCTTTTTTCAGTGGACCAATTTCCCGTTTTTGAAGTTCAAAAGCAATCTTTATGCGTAAAAAAATCATATATCTCCCTCTTTCTCTCTCTCTCTCTCTCTCATCATGTTTCGCCAAAATCTGTTTATATTGTCACTAGGGACTACTTTTTTTAATATTACACTGATGTCTTTGTGTACAGATGTTAGTCGTTATATCATCATTTTTTTTTTTGCTTTCACTGCATTATTAGGGCCGTACGTAAAGACAGAAAAATATGTTTGTACAATTAACAGAAAATAACAAAAATAATCTGAGTTGCCTTGGTTATCTTAAAAACCTGTAAAAGTGTATATGTGAATAATAAACATTGTTCTGAAAAAAGGACGAAGAAAAATAATCGACGTGATGATTTCTATGATTTTTATCTTACCGCAAAGACACTAAAGAATTAATGATGCTAAAAGTAAATGTAAAATTCCAAGTATGAATGATCTGTACAGTTAAACAAAGTTGAACATAAAGTGCGATATTGTCTGAATGCATTTATTTATTTATGTGACATAATTATTGGACTCTATGACAATGATTGTTCTGTGAGTAATAGTGCAAACTAAATTGTTAATCAAAGAACTAATAGAAACATTTCGGTATTGCGTTATAATAATAGATATGTTCACAGATGGGTCAACAAAACAGACAGGAATACAACGGAAGTGATAAGTACCAATCAGGAGACCAAGAGGAGAAATAAAGACAGCAAACCCTACAATTAGTCCTGGACAACTTTTCATTACTGCCAGTTGCGCAAGAGAATTACTTACTTATTGGATAAACATACAAGCGCAGACGACAATAGCTGGCGCGCGCGGGCGGCAGATGTGCTCATGCGCGGACGCTTGTACCGTAATGATTGGAAAAGACGCCCGCCAGGTGAATTCGCCTACGGGGCGTTGAGTCTGCCGTGTCATCACTAGTCTTTTATGTACATGGCGTAACACAAACGGAAAAAGTGAGAAAACCTATTTAGACTCAGCGGTGAGCCTGAATTCTCTTGACGAGGTCGAAGTTACATGTATACCAGTAAATTAATTTTGCACTCGGTTCCCGTTTGACCATCCCTATGCAAATGATACAGAGCAGAAGTGTACACTATGCCCACCCTTCGTTATTTCAATTTAATCGTCTGCTGCCAAGTGAGCCACTTTACCGCCAATTAGATTAAATTCGTACGAATGTTGTTGTTTGTGATCCAGTCTGTTGAATGTTTGCTTATATAACAACTTTAAATTAATTCCTTATTTAAGAGATTCTGAGTAGTTACATTTTCCATGCTTTAGAAAAATATTTACGTATTTACAGGCGCCACACCAAGGTATATACAGATTGATAGTTTCGTAAATAAATAATTTGATAAAAGTACAGAGCCTTCATTCAAATGCATAATAAAATGTGACAAAATAAATGATATTCAATATAAAAGGAATAATACAATATTTAATACAAAAAAAATAATAACAAAATTTAATATCACATAGTATTATTTAGTTTGTATGTTTATTTGTTTCTTTCTCTCAATACGGAATAGCATGTTTAGAATATTACCAAATTTACCACGGGATCTTCGGAGACAACAAAATAGTATGAAATATGAAACAGCAAATATAATTATAAACTCAAGTATTATAACCATTGAAATGGTGACACGATGAAAAAAAAGAAGTAAAACTGAACTTCTATGTGAGACTGGATCAGTTTGATGATTGGCTAAGTATAAACAATAATTATTGATTTTAAATATTCAGCAGGGACAATTTCTTTGCAATGCAGTATACACAATATTTGGAATGTACAATGATGAATATGCTATGGCTTGTCGGTGTATTTAGTTATGAGAATTACTTTATGCATATAGTTTAATGTTTGCCTCACTGCGTCTTCATTGTCTATGGCTCACACCTTGTGGTGTATGCGGGTACAAATCGACAGATGTACCCGCGTGGTCGATGAATGCCGCTAGATCAACAAGGCTTCGTTATAACAGATATTCTAGTATTTGCTGTTTAAGTTAAATGTTACTTTCACTGGTAATGTATAGGGGATTAAGTAATGATCACCGCAATTTTGTATTTACACGCCTTTACGTTATGCCATCATGTTTTCGCATGACAGATTGGACCTGTTCATCTTTGTATTGTTACGTAATAAATGCGATCTGTGACGTAATGAATGGGCTATCTTCATCTAATCCCGCCATCAGCCAGATGTGTTGATGTTACGACTTCGCTGCTTGTTGTCTGTCCTCTCGCCACGCGTCTACAGTCGTGCCTGACAAACTATTTCTATATATTTATGTCATATATACAAAATATGATCTTATTGGTAAATTCACGCGAGTTAAATAGTCTGTTGTTTGTATACTATTTAAAATCTGGATAAATATGGACAGTATATATCACAGGCTTATTAAATTAGTCTTTTCTGAGTGTTTATTGAAACTTCTTCAAACATATATTACTATTGAGTCTGTCAATAAGAGATATATGATGGACAAAAATAATAAAATATGGATATGTACTAACAAAATTTTAATAAACCAGTTGAAAACAAGGACATAAGTATTATGAGAAGTAGAACATTTAAGGCGTATTCAGAACTGGTGTCTACATTATATTTCACAAAGTAAAATTTTGCATGATTCACTGGATTATCAAGTCGGGAGTTTTAAACCAAAGCCGGTTAATATGTGTACACGCAGTTTCATACTTCAATTACACGGGCTCTCCTGTGGTGATTGGCTAAGCTTTTTCGGGAATCCGTGGGTATGCTAAGCCAGAAAAATACTTTTTCCTTAAATAAAATGCCCTAATAGGATAAATTTGTTGGTAAAAATATATGACTTCTATACAGTATATGCATAGACCATATATGCATAATACATATATGACCATACAGTGAAGTATATGAACGTTTGAATGATTAAGGTGTAATGTCACAAGTAAATATTATCTTTACAATATTCTTATTTTACTAAATTAAATATGGCGGTGATCTTATAGTCCAGCAGCTAATGCATTTTCAACTAATATACATCTGCAGAGTCCGAATCAGTCCCAGGTGGAATATAGCTGGGCTTGATAGTAACTTTAATTAAAGAAAAAAGAAAAGGCCGTACTAATCCTGATACTTCATTGGTAATTAACATCTATCCTACCATGCATGCGAGTATGAAATACTGGAAAATCTATTGTTAGCTCGCATGAACGAGCACTTTACCCGGAAGGGAACGCCATTTCCTGATCCAATCCAATTTGCTTTTTAGAAAGGAGTGGGGGCCCTAAACGCATCAAATTGCTTGTTATAAAACACAAGTCATAATCTAGACTTAGACTAGGACAGTATTAAGCAGTATGATCCTTGTTAGAATTTTAAGGAACGCCTTTAAAAAGATGACAAGGCAAGTTTTATACCTGATGAAAGAGCAGGCCGATATCTATCTGTCAGTCGGTTTGACAAGGTGGTGTTCTGTGTCCCCTGCTTTACATGATGTATCTGGAAAACTTTAGAATGAAGGCCTAGGGGTAAAATATGTTTTATTATACCGGCTGTCCCCCGCAAGCGGACGACATAGCTCTCCTGGCACTTACTCCAAAAGACTTGCAAGAGATGTATTTTGAATATTGCCGAAACTAGAGATTTAAGTGTAATGCTGATTAAACGGTAATAATAACATTTGGGGAAACGGAGAGAATATTTAATATTAGGAAATTAAATCGCAGATGGAAACTAGGTCACAACAGTAGGCCTATCAAACAAAACCCGAAATCACAAACACCTGGGGATATTACTTGCAAGTATATGTCGTCCACTGACCGCACCTCAGTCATGTAGAACAGGCAAGGGGACTTTCTTGTCTTTAGCTTGATCAGGAGTACGCTCATATGGATTGAATCCCCTAACAGAAACCAGATTATATAAGACAGTGGTTCTGCCAAGTCTTATATGGAACAGAACTTCGGCGGTGCCAATCTCAGCATGCATGAAATCTCTCTCCAGAGTGCATGCACGTGCAGGTATTGTGTTAAAACGTCATGGCTCTTGCATGCCGGGGTCCGCTCAGATTTGCGTTGGGTTAAGTGGGTAACCCAAGGTTACAGGAATTTAAAGACCGCTTTAAATTACTGATCTTTGGGAGAATATGTAACAGTGACAAAATGTCAATGCACATATTATTGGCACGCATCCTAAGCTGTATTGTGAGCGATTTACCTCTCTATATATGGCTTTGGTCTGAGATGTTATCCACCTTATATGACGTATATATAACCTGGACAGGTATGCATTAAAGTAACTGTCATCTATGCAATTTACAGATTAAGTCGCTTTGAATTGAATAGTAACCAGGAAAATAGTAGAGTATGAAAACGAGTTATTTATATTTAGTTAAGTTTGATGTTATAAACCGGGTTCCCTTGTGTCACATATGTGGTTTGACTTATAATTTTCCTGTACAACATGCTCTATTGGTCTGTGATGAGACAAAATTTGACAGGGATAGTGTTTGGGATTTTATATTTGTCAAACTTGATGTGCACAGCAGCACATGCCTCTTTATTCTATATGATTTTGATGTTATTGCCCACTAACTAGGCCAGCCCTTGCCAGGTTTCTCATATGAAGAGATGATACAAGTTTAGTATCAAGCCGGCATACTTAGTAATGTTTAGAAATATTAAACCAATCACTGATTCACTTCGGCCTAATGAGGTACTTGGAAGATGGATCATCTAATCATGCAGGTAATGCAATGTCTGACGCCTTTCAGGCAGGTGGTAATTTTTATACAGTTTATTCAAGCTCAATCACATACATTTTATCGATATATACAAAATATAATATTATTAGTATCATTATAATAATATACTGACATAAGTAGATATACCGAGATTATTAGATTCGTAGCTGCTTTTAAGCCCTTATAGATGATGTATTGAAAATATTGAGTTTAAAGTACCGTCGTTTTCAGTTGTTTTACTTTTTCTTCATTGACAATTTCATCGTAAACTAGGAAACACTTATCTTTACTCTATTCTTATTTTATTAAATTTTTGACACGACTGTCAAAAAGATAGATTACACGAGAATGTTGTACCCTGCCACGAGAGAATGAGACAAGTCATTGTGTGTCTCACGCTGAATGTGTCGGACTTGGCATGGTTGATTAATACCCCCATGTTAGACTTGACGCTGGGGTCAAATGGAATCGTCCTCTGTCATAATGCAATCTTTGAATAAAAAATATATATATTGGTGATCCAGCTTAATAAAAATTACTTAAAGATAATGGATTGTTCCTTGGGAGTGACCCTAACCCTTTAAAAACCTAACCTTCAAAATTTCATTAAAATACTTTTTACGTTTCCAGCAGACAGACGTGCAGACCGACGAACCAAGGGAATTGTAAGATACCATCCCCTCCCGGCTTAGATATAGAACACAGTTGGAAGATTAAAAAAAAAAAAAAAACACTATATGTTTCGTTTTGAAGAATATTTAGCATTTTTCTCACCAGATGGCTACACTTGTTCGCCTTATTTGGACACAGTAAGTAATGGAGCACAGGCCAATAGGGTTCATTTTTTGCTTTAACTTTGTTTATATATAGTAGGTGTACGAACCTATAAGCAGCATTTTAGCCCACCTATTAGCTATAGCCATGTTGCGGCGACGTCTGTGTTCTGTCACACCAGCAGCTTTTTCAGGAATGGCTGGACAGATACACGGAAAATTGTGCATATATGTGTAAAATGGGCCAAGTAGGCCACAAACCAAAATTGGTGACTCCACCTACATCTTAGGGTGCAACTGGATGACCCATTTCTTCAGAATCCTCACAGGCAATTCTTGGAAACGATATTTGAAGGGTTTTGCCGCCTCATCATACCTGGTACATGGCCTGTAGCTGATGATGCTTTGTTCTCAATCCACTTTTGGTCATTGTTTACTTGTCACCAGGGCGTTGGCTTTTCCTCAATCCTGTTATTGTTGTATTAATGCCGTCTAATCAAATTGATAAGTTCTCTTCTCACTTCCCATGTGTAAAATTCGTGGGACCTATTCAAGAGAGTAATAATTTAAAGAAAAAATTTTAAATATTACCAAAAAGCTGCCTATTAGGCTTGGATTATAATGTATTGATATCAGTTTTTCAGTTTCAAGTATAAAGATGAAAATGTGTAGACATGACAAAATTTTGATTATGTAGACATCAGTTATTATATCTGTTTGCAGGATTGTAATTATATGATGATTTAATTGTAGTAGGTTCATTGGCCCATCCTAGATACTTTGGTAAATTAGGCCTAACCTTATTGTTAATTTCTTTACTCTTTTTATCTTCAAGGCAGGGTATATATCCCCCACCCCAACTATTCAGCAAGTGGGATGGTCAATGTAATCATCCCCCCCCCGATTATTCCGAGAATAATAATATTGTTACAGATGTCTCTTTTGTTGTATGCAGCGGTCTTACATGTGGGGCTGACGTGTAAAAACAGCGGTCATGCTAGTCTGGGGCTTTCTCGCCTGGCCGGGTGTTGCGGGCTCGGTTTAATCCGTACATGTTGAACTCTCGCGGAGTGTAACAGCTTGCTGCCGTGCCTGTCTCGAATGTTCACGTCTGTGCACGTGTATTGTTCTTTTCGATTGTTCGGGAAAGGAAATTTTCAAGAGTTTTCGGATGAAAGGTTATAAATAGGGGCTGTGTTTTAGAGCCGGGAGAAAAGGTGAGAGAATATTCCAGCGGACACAGAAGAGTGGACCTTTTCCAATAATTGCGGCAGTTATAGCTTTTCTTCGAAATTTGTAACGGATTTTATATAGTCTTCAGTTTACCTTTCGGATCACAGCCAGGATTTCACTTTTGGATTACAGTGGATTGATTTTGTGATTACATTGGACTGTTATTCTCTGAGAAGATTTGTGTGAACTGTTCATCCGGCTTATACATTTAAAGGACTTGTCGCTGTGACAGTGGTGGTATCCAGGTACTGTGCACTTTGTTTATTATGCTGTGTGATTGTATTGATTTGCTGTTATACTGTTGTTGTACTGTGTAATTGTATTGATTTAGTGTATTGTAATGTTAGGGTTGTTTTATGAACAAATTATAGTTATTTGTTAACAAAAAAACAATGACTTCTTTATTCATTCCCCTAGACATTTCACGCTGCCTAGTGTTACAGAATCTGATTTTTTATCTCCATAACAAAATTTAGGCTCGTCACGACTACGTGATCTGTTTTGTTATTAGGTTCCGTAACAATATTGAAAATGAAATATATTAATTATTAGAATTAAAGCTTTAAGTTCCATTTCTGAGTTTTCTATGAAATGTCGTATATCTAAATCTGGTTTAGAATTAACCTATATACTGTAGACATAAATACTTTATTTTTTAAAAACATTAAAGTTCATTGGAATTTAATCGAAATATGTCACACAAACATTTAAAGGTATATATATGTAAAGGTATATAAGTTGTCCCAATTATCCTCCGATCCCTGAAGAAAAAATTATCGCCACTGTTTTAGATATTAATTAGGATTCTCTGTTGAGTGTATGAAATATTTTGCTTGAATTTTGCCTTAATATTGCCCCAACAGCTGCCCTCACAACAGTGAATATATTGTGAAATATGAAATGTTCTGTACTATGTGGTATATGGAAACTTTCATAAAATTATTTTCCCAGCCTTTTACATTAATTTTACAGATTTTACATTAATATTTATTAGCCAAAATGTATATAAACATTACATTTCAAAACTGTTCTGTAATAATTGTCCTACAATAAATAGAAAAATGAATTGATGACAACCGAAAAAATATACTTTATTCATGTAAACTTCAAAATAAAGTTTTTATGAGAGTCAGTCCAACAATTTCTCCAAAACTTTTATTCGCATATTTACGAAATGTCAACAAAGCATAAATTTATTTCTGAGGAGCATGTTAAATTCACAAACTGTTCAATCATATAGGAAATATATGTCTGAAGTTCCTATATATATTCTATGAGAATATTCAGCAGGTTTTGCAGTTGAAATGAACCTTGATACATTTAAAAGCTTTAACACTATATACTTAATGGGAAACATTAACAGGTGATCTTTGGGTCCCTGGGCTCTTTATTTGCAGTTGATAGGTTCACAGAGTTATGGGTCGCGCGTGTTCTGGCAAACAAATCATACAACTAATGCAATCAGTATCATCTGGACAACAATTAATGATCAGCCACTGTTTTCATGGGCCTGATATTTTTAGAAAATTCAAATGTAAGGTTCACGTGAGAATAGGAACATCCTTTGTGTATCTGTCATGACGTTATCTTAGACTGCATAATCTCTATTATTTTTTACCTCCACCAAGCCTAGCGGCGGGGGATATGTTTTTGGCAGCGTATGTTTGTCTGTTTATCTGTGAATCTGTTTATGTGTTAGCACGATAAAACAAAAAGCCCTCAACGGAGTTTAATGACATTTTCAGGATTGCTTGGCAATGATACCAGAAACAATTGATTAAATTTTGGGGGCAATCCATGCGTAAATAACCCCAGAATAAGTTCTAGTGTTTTATTGGGGTCCATAGCATATTTTTTTTTACGCAGGTGACCATGTCTTTATTTGGGGTGTATTCTTGACGTCACAGAGGACAATGACTTCACTTCACGTGTACGTGCCGTTTCCCTGAAAGGTTTCGGTTAGAGAGATAGAGAGTATTTGTATACGCCAGGACCGGGAACATTGATATAATAGAAGAAATAATAGTTGGAGATTTGTAAAACGTCACAGTTAAAATAATGTATGATTTAAATTCTGATGTCACTTTTTGGATCTAGTGGCTCAGGCCAGGGTTTGTGTCATTTGCTGGTTTATTGGCACTATAAACTAGTTTGTTGATCTTGAAGCGAAATGGGACGGGGGTTTTGTACATAAATCAGACATACGCTATGGTTTGCTGCACAAGTTCGAACCCACGGTCTGTACACATTTTTTCTGTCTTAAAAACTTGTATTTTTACTGCACAAAAAAAATACATTAGAGCCTTTCATAACGGACAAACCGATTCTACCAATAAATATAATTTTAAAAATGTATTATTTTATATTATACACTTTAGAAATTTCATTACATAGTCATACTCGTTGACTGTTTATATTTAAGCATGATTCAATGGAACTTGTCATTTTCACCGCAGAACGATGCGGAGAATCATACGTAAATTGCGAGAGAGAACAGACAATTATTATAACCTAGGCCTAATATTATCAATTCAACGGCTTAGGATATAATAAGGAATTGTCTGAAAGTCATTAGTTAGGGTGCCTATGCCATAGCCATAGGCTCAGGTGAATTCCAAACTGAAGCGCGTTTGAGATTGTGTCCGCCGTTGTATACAAAACATGTTCCCGCAAGAGATCGTCCGGGACCGAATTTGCTTTCAGAATTTTGCAATTTACATGCACTTGTTGGCGAAGGTTACTTACACGTGTATATATATAGCTGTCTACAAATATATAATATTTAAGCCGTCATTAAAACGGAATTGAAACGTGTATCTTTACGCAATTGTAACAATTCTGGGCAAATTCAGGGTAAACGTAAACCGGCATGCTTTTCTGTACAGGCGCACAGTACGGATTGTATAATGTTCTGATGTCACAAACGTAATATGCATCACAAAGCCTGAGCACGGGATCCCATTTTTATGAAAAAGATTACATTTTGAGGCTGAGTGACTAACAGATGCTAATATTTAATTGACCTATCCATGTACTCTAAGTGACCTTAATCGCATATTCATTCAATGAATAATTAATCATAAGCATTGGACTAATGAGCAACCAATCAGGTGACCTTAAACATTGTAAAGCGTCATTGCATAATTTGACAGAGCTCTATCAAACAAAACACGAGTAGTCTGTAAATACTACCAGTACCCATATCGGCATTTTTTCCGGGATATTTTATTTTTACAGGAAGGAGACACTATAAAAAGTTCTAGGCTATAGCAGTATAGGTTGCAGGAGCCATTACTCCGACTACCGAGTGAATAATGTCTTACCTGGCACGTAATTCCTTGAGACAAATAATCCAAAATATTGCAAGGCAGTTCATAATGACTGCGATATAGTAAACAATGGTCAGGCGATACCAGTTGATGACGTCAGTCAATACGATATCATACGTCATCAACCTTTGTGACGTTATTATTATGTTGTAAGCAGCTCTCGCTACCATGGGCATGGAAGACCTTCTGTGTAGGAGTGTTTTGGGGTCTCATTATAATAATAAGTTAAAAGAGCGGAGCATTTGGGCTGTGGTGGATAGGTCAATTATACTAGTTAAGTCATCTGGTTATTTATTTTACTTTAAGTAATGAACATTATAAAAGGAAACTCATCATTCTCAAATAAAAAAAAATGCATTTATAAAATGCTGCTTTTCTGATAATACTGTAAGAGCTGCCTTGACGGATTTCTACGCTCTCTGAGTGCTCTTCTGGTTCCATATGAGTTGTGGTGTTCATAATTATAGTCCATACTATTCACATCAGCACCTAACAATTCTCCGCTAAGCTAAATTAGATGAAGATGGCGCCCGTGCAGAATCTGGGGACTGTGACGAAGCACAAGGTCCTGTCTTTTCACTCAGCAACGTTAAAATAGAATAAAAAAGGGGTCCAGGGTTGCTGTTTCTGCTATTTCAGAGGAGAAATCGAAGGAAATATACATTCTGGTATATAATTGGTGGTCTTTCTAGGCTCGGCAAGCCTCGACCAGGGTGCCATCCGCGGCACTGCTACTGGGCTGCATTACTCTCTTACATGGAAGCCATCTGACGGAAATGAGAACATATACACACATTTGACCCCAAGCGTTAAGTTATGTGTTCCATTTACCTTAAAGGCCCCTAAGTCACTGGCCTTATCCGAACTCAAAAGGTACATATGCTGATAAGAACAGCTGGTCTTTTCTTGTGATAATTTAAGAGCTGATACAAGTGGGTATGATAAATTGATAATAATATATTTGCATAGCGACAACCGGGGCAAGGACCGCTCTGACCGCTTTAACGGACGCTAACATAACGAACACTTAGTGGACTTCTGTTCTGTATCTGTTGTGCATGTGACGCTGAATTTTTGTTGTTGTTTTATATGAAAACTCTAAACACATTCTGTCTGTCACCAGATATAATTAGCAGAGCTAGGGGGAGGGACTCCGAGAGTGTTACGGTCAGCTATTCACATGTCATTTCCTACAGAATTTATGTCAAATCTGATTTATTCTGCGTACATATTATTGAGTTAACTCTAGTTAATACATGTTAAAAATAAATCTTATAACGCCTCTGGGATGTATGTGTTGTTCATCTAGAATTTGTTAGAAAACACTGCAAACGGACAAACGGACAAACGGAAAACCATGTTTCCTGAGGTGGTTGATTGCTAATGTACGGAAGTTTAAAGGTCAATAGTTGCAAATCGCCGTTTGCAAAACGCCGTTTGCAAAACATTGGTTTGTCTGACCTGCCGCTAGATGTCCCTTTTGAATGTTTGAATTATATTGGCGGCTCCCCTCATGCAATTAACCAATGGATATCAATAAAATGTAAAGCCTGTGTGCGGTGGGAATGGCATTTTGTTTATATATATATATATATATATATATATATATATATATATATATATATATATATATATATAACGGTTTCCAGGAATTTTTTAAGTTAATAGAAGTTAGATAACGGAAAACGCTCCGTTTATGTATTTTTAGAACGCTATCACTACCCTGCATTCATCGTAAATCACATCGGCCCATCTGTATTTCGATAAATTCTCTAGCTAGGTTGGTAATTGACATGTGCATGATTTGATTCGTTGTATTAGCTTGGGATCGTAGGAAAGTTAAAAAATTACCATACAGAAACGACAGTATTAGAAAGTCAACGAATTTACCCAAACTATAATCTTTTCAAAATTGTTTTTATTATAATAAAAATGATTGTAAAATAACAGTAACAAGATATTTGCTTTTAATAAAATTATAAATAATACTTATTATATTGTGATAAAAAATAGTAGCATTCGTTTCAATAAAAGTAAATGATAAGAATAATGATAAAAATAATAATAATAATAAAAATGAAATAATGTATTACTTTTATTTGCAGTAGCCAATAGTAGCCTTCGTTCAAATTAGAACAAATGATAATAATAATGATAGTTAACACATAATAATAATAATATCAATAATAATGATAAAATAATGTATTATTATAATTGGCAGTATTAGTAAATAATAATAATAATAATAATAATAATAATAATAATAATAATAATAATAATAATAATTAAAACATAACAATAATTATAATAATAATAAAAATAATAATGATAATAATAATAATAATGATAATAATAATAATAGCAATAATAATAATAATAATAATAATAATAATGTATAACTATTATTGGCAGTAGTAGTATAGAAGGTAAAGTGTTAGTATCAGCATTATCTGCGGTGTTATTTACATACCAGCCACACTCCCTCTTCCAAATAACCCGTTGATTTCAAGACAGGTCTATGCAGTCTGATTTGATACTGAGAGACAGCCGGACAAAGCCGCACCCAGCACATGACCAGCAGCTCAGGTACACGTGATGATATCAGTGACCGTGGGAAGGACACAGTGACCAGCGGCTGTTGGTTTCTGGACATTATGTATATAAGGTGAGAGTCCGTTCTCACTACCTGACCTATACCCAGCTTCGCCATGGTAAGAGTAAAGTATTTATTTAATGTATGGTCACTTCTACATGTATGTTTGTTAATTTGTTTTTTTTTTTCAAAGATTTAGTGGAGAAATGTTGATGAAGAAATAATTAAAATACGAAGGTAAATGTTTATGTAATCAAACCAAAATCTCCATTAAAGAGGTTCATTTGCTTGGCGAACGGAGCAAGGCAAGACACAACGGATACCCAGGGCCTATCTTATAACAATCCACGAGCAGGGAAATTCAGCTTTCTTTTCTCGCTTTATAAAGAAAAACTGAAGCCTGTTTCATTGTCTATGTACTGTCTACAGATGAATACACTTTTCTCTGGTTGTATTTCAGAAGACCTGGATCACTGTATGTTTGGGCTCTGTCCTGCTGGCCTCGGCTCTCGCAGATGGTAAGACTTTGATCGTTTTATTTTCTTGTCCTTCACGATTTCACATAAATGCGTGCGACTCTTTACTGAATTTAAATAACCACACGGCTATTTTTTCAAGACGCTACCGTAAATGTCAAGTCAATTTAAATGTAAAGTCTACTGCAGGAGGCAAGATTTTATGTATTTAGGTATTTTAACGATGAGTGTTGAATGGATTAAAAAAAATGGAGAGTTAGGGTCATACCCAAGGAACAATCCCTCACAATTTGGAAGTAATCTGGATCACCATCTCAAGTTATTCAATATAAGGGATTTCATTACGGTGTGAAAACACTTTTTTTGCAGGAATACGGGGAAAATTTCGCTTCGACTACATACCTAATTTACCCTTTTAAATTCTCTCATGGCTAAACACACTGAACGGCTAACAGACTAAACCACCATTCAGAATTGTGGCAAATCCAGAATACGATGGACGGGAAACCCCTAGTTCTTTAAGCGATCTGAAAATTTAATTTCATTCTTTGTAGTTATGGTTTTAGACCACACGATATCACATTTAACCTAAAAGATGATTTCAAAGGTATGTAAATGAACCTGAAATATGATAGATTAAAGAGAACCCAGGTGTTGAGACTGATAATTAAGCCGAAGTTTTTGGACCTTCACGACATGCGCTCAGCCAGAAGTAGTATTTTCACATCCGGTGGGATTAGAGGACAGGGTGTTAAAATGTTATTTTACGATCCGTTACTACGAGGACAATATTTTAAAATTGCTGGAGTTAATAAAACTATTAACATTGTTAATGCAAGCAACTTTTAAGTAAATAGCATTGATAATTTATAATACTGGAGAGTCTTTGTGAATAGTGAATATTGTTTTAATCATTTTTCCCCTGACAGAATGTGTGGTGACTCCCTGGAGACCATGGGGTCCGTGTGTCGGCTCTCGGCCATGCATTGACTTGTTATTTTACGATCCGTTACTACGAGGACAATATTTTAAAATTGCTGGAGTTAATAAAACTATTAACATTGTTAATGCAAGCAACTTTTAAGTAAATAGCATTGATAATTTATAATACTGGAGAGTCTTTGTGAATAGTGAATATTGTTTTAATCATTTTTCCCCCTGACAGAATGTGTGGTGACTCCCTGGAGACCATGGGGTCCGTGTGTCGGCTCTCGGCCATGCATTGACTTGTTATTTTACGATCCGTTACTACGAGGACAATATTTTAAAATTGCTGGAGTTAATAAAATAATTAACATTGTTAATGCAAGCAACTTTTAAATAAATAACATTGATAATTTATAATACTGGAGAGATCTTGTGAATAGTGAATATTGTTTTAATCATTTTTCCCCCTGACAGAATGTGTGGTGACTCCCTGGAGACCATGGGGTCCGTGTGTCGGCTCTCGGCCATGCATTGACTTGTTATTTAACGATCCGTTACTACGAGGACAATATTTTAAAATTGCTGGAGTTAATAATATAATTAACATTGTTAATGCAAGCAACTTTTAAGTAAATAGCATTGATAATTTATAATACTGGCGAGTCTTTGTGAATAGTGAATATTGTTTTAATCATTTTTCCCCCTGACAGAATGTGTGGTGACTCCCTGGAGACCATGGGGTCCGTGTGTCGGCTCTCAGCCATGTATTGACCTGAGCGAGCAATCTCAGAGTTTCCCGATGGAGGCCGCCACCTGGGACATCGGACGTGAGCGCATGAAGGAGAGTATGGCAAGGAAGGAAAAACAGACGCTCGAACAGCTCGGTTGCTTGGCAACAGGAAAATGCCCCCAGTATGCACCAAAAGTCACCGAAGGTCGCAGAAATTGCGTTGACGGTATGTTGTATATTTATAAAAACATATGGATATAGGAAACTGTATAAAACAGGCTCATTGTGGTACTAAGCCAAGTCATATGTAATAGTAATATCCGATCAGCTTCTTTTTTACAGAATTTGCAGAATACAGAAACAGTATGAATGTGAAACAGATACATCAGTAATGAACAGAGATACCCGTTATTTGATATATTATATTATTATGTATTTATAATATATTATAATAATATAATATATTATATTATATTAAACTAAAGCATGTGAATCGATATTTCGTATTCGATGAGATGACAGAATCAACAGAGTGAAATAAAATAAACATTTTATCTTTATGTTTATGCACACCAACCATATATTTCGTATGTTACATCCTGCAATATCTCTTATCATACGAAATGTTTAGAGATTACTGTCACATTTTTCCATTTGGGTCAGAATGATTAATACAATATTACTTTTCTATTAAGTACTGAATACTGGATATTAACAAGCTTAAACGTATGTCTGTGAAAGGGCGCATACAGAATGTTTGTACCTGACGGCCTTGATTTTACCGACAGGTCTGGCTGGAGACAAGCCGTGCCGTAACGTGGATCAGATGTCCTACGTCTCTATTGCCGACCTGGGCTACTCCACCCCAACCCCTGACGATCAGAGGTTAGTAATGTTGCTCACCCATTGACATAATTGTTATACCTATAATGCAGCTATCAGTCGGTTCGGCTCCTGTTGGTTTTGGCTAAGTCTGCCATTCGTAAGTGAATGTAGTTGCAAGTAATCTGTTAAATATAATATGTAAACATTTGCTACGATTGACGTAATTTGGTCCAAGAACTATGAATCAATAATTAAAACGTGCCGCCAGCTGTCAGTAGGTGCAAGGACCATTTACTTACTTTTTGCCTAACAGGGCAAATTTAGCGTAAGAAGTAATAGCGGTCACCCTTTGTCCGTCGTCCGTCCGTTATCAGGGCACAAATCGTATCTGTTTAACTAAGAAACATCTAACTGTACATCCTAGGTAGTCCTAGGCAAATCTCCTAGGAAACCTGACATTAGGTCACGGTGACCTATATTGTGTGACCTATTGGCCGAAAATATGATTTTGAGCACCAAAGCAGGTCAGGCGGGGCACAGATTGTATCTTTTAGGCCTAGAATCTTCTAATGTAACATTCTGAGACGTCCTGGGTAAATGTCCTTGGAAATCTGAAATTATGTCACCGTGAACTATACGCTGCGACCTATAGGAAAAGATGTCATATAAGCACTCAGACAGTCAGACGGGGCACAAAAAATGTCTGTTAGGCCTAGAATCGTCTAACATAAATTCAAGGGAGGTACTGGGCAAATGTCCTTGGAAACCTGAAATTAGGTCACCGTATCCTATATTCTGTGACACATGATTTGAGCACCCAGACAGTCAGATGTGTCACAGATTGTATCAATTATGCCTTCTGATCATATATTCTGTGACAGCCTGCCAAATGTCCTCAAATAAGGTCGCTTTGACCTTTATTTTGTGACCTGTGGAAGAAGATGTCATATAAACACCTACACAGTCAGACGGGGCACAAATCATATCCATTAGGTCTAGAAACTTCTAACATAACATCCAGGGTGGGCCTTTGCAAATGTCCTTTGAAACATGAAATTAGGTAACTGTGTCTTACATTCTTCAATCTTCAGGGAAAGAAGTGTTATATGAGCACCCTGAATGTCAAATTGGCACAAATGGTATGCATTAGACCTAGAATCATCCAGGGAGTAAAATCCAGGAAGGTTATAGGCAAATCTCTTTGGAAACAAGAAATAAGGTCATGTTTCTCAGGCTATATTCTATGCGCTATGAGCCAAAGAAATATTAAATTTAATCACCCAGACAGACAAAGTACAAATTGTATTACTTTTCCTAGGGAGGTAGTTGGCAAGTCTCCTTTAAATCTTGAAATTAAGTTACTTAATTCTTATAATACACGTCAAATACAGTCAGATAGTGCACAACTTGTATCCTTAAGCCCTAAAATCTTCCGACACAACATCCAGGAAGAACTTGGCAATTCCCTCTCGAAACCTGCACGTTACAGGCAAAAAAACATAATTTTAGCACCCTAAACGTCAGATGGGTACAAATTGTATGAAATAGGCCTAGGTCTTGGGCAAATCTCCTTTGCAATTTAAAATCAGGTCATGGTGACCAACACTCTGTGAGCGATGGACAAGATACATGATTTGAGCCCATCAGACAGAAAGGGTACAAATTGTATCCATTTTCCTTTGAATCTTGTATTATGAAATCCAGGGGGTCCTTTGGAAATCTCCTATGAATCCTGAAATTTTTATTTTTCGTCCATTTTTCAACACAGTTACATTAGGAAAAAGGCTATTCCCACGGACAATATATAACATTAATTAAGAAACGAGCATCCGGTCAAATTCAGCTGAGTGTTATGGACCATGGGCCACTTGTTTCCTTTTTCGTCACTCACTATCGTATAAAGATAGATAAAAGAACTCCCAATATCACACACATATATAAAACACACCCTCTGATGACGGCTTTTATTTTCTCATTTACAGGCCACGTGGTAACGACATCTGGGGCTGGACCGATCCTGTTAACAACGACGAGTACGTCGTCATCGGTCTGAGCGGAGGATCTTCCTTCGTCAGAGTCACCGACCCCGAGAACCCTGTGGTCGTCGGCTTCCTCTACAGCAGGTACGCTCAAAATCCTCACGTGACCAACCTCCATAACTAAACTCGTGCATATTGATTTTATGATCCCCCAGATTACGTCATAGAGAACCTGTTAGAAGGCCATTTCATTCGTTACACCCTGTGGTGGTCGGCTTCCTCACCAGCAGGTACGCCTAAACCCATCACGTGACCAAACTCCATACTCAGGCGTATTCATTATGTAATCAAATATAATGGCGCCGATTACGTCTTCGTCAACGTAGAACCCTCTATAGCAGGAACGATAAATATGTCAAGTGACCCAACGGAGATAATGTTATCACTTGTGCATGTCTTTTTTTTTAATTACCTGTGTACTCGATATTTAAAACCATTAATGGGAGACATCTAGACGAGCCATATATTAAGGCTTTCCGCTAACCACAAGATCGAAAGTCTTAAGTTCAAATACAAAAAAATAGTTAATTTATTATGAACAAGACTAGTGAAATAATCAAGCGACTTTCATTCACTTACAATTATACACATAATGTACCGTTTTAGGAAAAAATGTTATAAGAAGATCTATTACCTTAAAATTGGTTAGTTTCGTAAGTATAATCAATCAAACCATACCCCGTAAACCTCTCCAGTATATTTTACGCTGAATTTCTAATGCTTGTCACTGCATTCATGAATCTTCGCTTCGATTCCATTAAGCTAAGTTTTTGTTTCGAGTTCTCATTCAAGCTGTAACGTAAAAGATATGTAAGACCAAAGCGCATTTTGAACAAGGATCTTAAGGTCAAATCCGTATGATGTATGAGAAAATATAAAAGAAATTTCCCCATTAGAACATATCTTTGCCGATATTTCAAGAAAAAAACGGGCATTTTCGATCCGTGTCTACAAAGGATTTGCGTGAGAACGGCTGAATGCCACAACCGTCAGTAATTAAATGAATTAATTCAATTGGTATTTTACCAGGGACGACGTCTCCAGCACCTGGCGCGATATGAAGGTGGTTAACAATCACGCATACATCGTCTCCGAGGCCGCCGGTCACGGAATGCAGGTTGTGGACATGACACAGTTCCGTGGAAAGACGGATTTCTCCATTATCCAGGCTGACGCTCTGTACTCTGAATTCGGAAACGCCCACAACATCGTGTCCAACGAACAAACCGGATACGTGTACGTCGTTGGTGATACTGATCTTAGCTACGCCGGCTCTTGTGCAGGTAAGATTTTTTTCCTGGCTGTAATGCCTTAGCTTGAACCCACCACAAATAAGGATAAACTTATTTTAATACTTAATATTATTTTTTGTATACTACATGCACGGTATGTTTTATTTATTACTACAATTTAAATTGTGATTAATATACTTGTTGAAGGTGTTAATTCAGTCTGAAAAAAAGTTCTCAGGGACTTGTTTTTATTTTTAACTATTTGACATATTTTGTTGATTGATACTTCTGATAAGATATAAGATCTACAAGGCCCTTTGGAGCTGTGTTAACTTAAAATTTAAATACACAATATCTGCTTATATACAAATGAAAACCAAAGCTTAGCTTCCTGTTCATTCATTTTGTAAAACGAGTGAGAATTAGTTATATAACTGCCTACTATATTGCAGCACCTATGTGTGTTTCACACTCAGATTAGGTGCTCACGTCTGGTGACAAATTATATAACTACTTTCCAGGGGTAAATGGTTTAAGCATACCGACGAGGCCAGTATAAAAAATATAAGTGCTTACGTTACCGTACTCGCAAAATTTAAAGATGTTCACCTGATATTAGGGTCTGCCTGATAAACTGAAGCGAGCAGCAGTTGCGTTTCTATCTATGTATAACATACACAGCAAATTATATATGACTGAAGAAGTAACACCTGGAGAAATATAGGGCTGAAGAAGTCATTTTAGTTTGCCACGCAGAGTGAAGGCAGTCATTTCTACGAACTCATTGATTATACTTCGGAGTTGATCCATAAAGTTGGTTAATAAACAAAACTGTCTATGTTGCCAGGGTTAGGTATTCCGCAGCGTTACCTCGTTTTCCTTGATCAGCTCAGACGCAGATTATTAGATAATATGGTAAAATTAACATTTTATACACGTTGTAGGTGGTCTTCACATGATTGACGTCAGCGACCCTAAGAACCCCAGAAACGCCGGATGTTTCGCTGACGACGGATACGTGCACGACGCTCAGTGTGTGATCTATAACGGTCCCGACACCCGCTACAGCGGAAGGGAGGTTTGCTTCTGTTACAACGAGGATTCCTTTACCCTTGTTGACGTCACAGACAAGAGCAACCCCAGTCTGATCTCAAAGAGAGGCTACGATGGCTCCCAATATACCCATCAGGTAATCGTCGTACATTTTTACTCATATATATTAAATTTTCATTTCTTATCAAGACTGTCAGTCTTAGATGTACAAGGTCAGCATAACATATGCTAAATGTTTTTTTTCTTTCTCGTAAATTTTCATCAGGAAACTTTAATTTCGGGAAAGTTATAGCGATTAACATTTTCATATTTACAAAACAACATATGTATAAATAGATTATAATATATAACCTAAAAAAATGTAAAGGGACATTTAACCCATGAAGTGTTGCACATAAATGCGGAAATACAATAAGGCACAACTAAAGACAGTCCAAAATCTGAAAGTCTAAAGCCTAGAATTGGTACAAGGTTCTGTTTTCATGATCGAACACAAACATACTGATTGGTCAGTTTAACCCCTTGGGTTGACAGGGCTGGATCACTGAGGACCAGACCATTGCTCTCATGGACGACGAGCAGGATGAATACAATGATTTCTTCGAATTGTAAGTTTACTTATCCACTAAGATACTGTGTGTCTCATCAAACACATTCATCATATATATATATATATATATATATATATATATATATATATATATATAGATTTAAATTATGGTAAGTTAGAGAGATTTTCTTTGACATGACATCTCAATCCGTGTTATATTTTTAAGACAAAAATTAATACAAAGCCAAGGAGCCTTGATAAAAAATCAGAAACTGACTGAGGAGGAAAATTCATTGTTTTATGTTCAAATCATTGTCCAACACAAGAAGCAATTCCGTTTCTGATAAACAGACAATTTGTCATCTTGTTATATAAATCATCACTCGTGTCACGATGGTATGATGGCATAAGACGACAATGCCAAACTAATGGTAAAACCATCATTTCTTTTAGCCCTGAAAGAAAACTTCAGTGTCCTAAGTACAAGTATCTTCGTCCTTAACATGCCGCACTAACATATGATAAAATATGTCACGTTCTTTTTTACCTGTTTTATGCAGTAAATGTGATCGCGATCAGTCTGGGAGATATACATATCCATCAGCATCAGAAAGTTATATAATAACTGAATGCAATAGTATTTTAAGGCCAAACGTACCGTAATCTAATGTCCACGCGTCCTTACGACCTTATTTCCCATTTGTCTATGATTCCTTCAGCCGCACAAGGACCTACATCTGGGACATCCGGGACCTCACTAACCCTCTCCTGGTGAACACATTCTTCTCCACCGAGGAGGCCATCGACCATAACCAGTACATCCTCGGAAACCTCACCTACCAGTCCAATTACGAAGCTGGCCTGCGCATTCTGCAGATTGACCAGGATAACTATAATCTGAACGAAGTGGCTTACTTCAACGTCCTCCCCAAACCCGACTACGATACTTCCTTCGAGGGCTCATGGAGTAACTACCCTTACTTCAAATCAGGTAACTATCGCTTTGCGAGTTTAGCCAGTAACATACGATCATGCACCTTCACGCGAACTCTAAATCAAAGTGAGTTGCTAGAAATGGATTCATTCATTTATGTACAGTATATGGAATAGACAATCCTGCTGCTGACATATTTCAACAAGGTCCTGGATTGTTGGCATACTTGCCAGGTAAGTTGTGCTCACACGTGTATATTTATGAATATTTTCCTCCGATCCAGCCTAAAACTCCAATATAATATTCGTCTAACCTTTTATTTAGTCAATAAAGAGAAATAGTTTTCAGATATTAATAACCCAATAATCATTATTCTGTGGAATGCACTGTCACACCGGTAAAGATGTGAACGTCCAGAATCTTTTAAAAGCCAAGCAAATTTGCTGAACTCTTGCATACATACATTTCAAAAAGACTAATAAGACATATGGTATCAAAACAAATCTATATGTTAAAGAAAGAAGTTACTTACATTCTCTTGAGAGGCGCTCCATATTGACCAACAATGAACAATGATGATAATCACATTAATAAACAATGAGTCCGTTAATGACAGTACACAGCAAAGTTTCATTTCACTCTGTTTCTGGTCACATGACCAGCGCGCACACGTAACACCGGGATGTAACACTGTTTGCCTCACTTAGTGTCTCGCGATGTATGTAGAGTACATCCAGTCCCACAGATTCACAGAGCTCTTGTAATCCACAATCTCTCGCTGGAGTATTTACGTTTGACACAGTTCAAGCACCGCGCACAGACCATCCTTTCTGGGTGTTGGATCAATGTTCTTCACAGCTGATGTCTCCTGGAATATTCCAGATCTAGGTTACCGAACACGTCTTCACACAGCAATATTTAGTACCTCTACAGTTAAGCGCTAAAATTAAGTCCCCAGTCTGTTCCTGGAAGCACTCACCACAGGTAATAAAGCGCCAGATTTACCAGTCCGTCGGCAAAAATGCAATACTCGCTCTATAGTCCTTTACGGAGAAATCACTGTGGCCTTCCCAAGACACCAACTATATAGCCTTCTAGACATCATCACTCAGCTGTCTCCACTGTGACACATGCAGACCTGCCCCGGACTGCTGCAGATAGCGTCAGGCGATATCTATCACTGGTACGCTGCTCGGGCACTTCTCTCGAAAACGCCCTCCTCACGTCTTATATTTGCTTGCTACCATCACAACTCCCGCTCGTCTTCTGGCTATTCACCAGTTAAGCCGACCGTCAATTACAGTATATGAATTCTTATAAGGGTATGTCTCCAGTGACGAAAATCCTGAGAAAACTAAACTAACCAGGTGCTATTCTTTCAAATCTACAACAAACCCTCGTTAATAAAGAGACCGCCAAACAGAGACGTCTCCGACGGAATTAAACTGTACCGCGATTAACATCAAATGAGACACGTGTGCTCTTTAACACCTAAACTGCTTTGAAATTAACATAAAATGAGACACGTGTGTTTTTTAACCAAAGGTTTCACGCTGATATCTAAACATGATACTCTATATTTATGTACAATAAATTATTAAAACAATCATCTGGTTATATTCCCTTCTAGTATATGCAATACAATACCTAAGTCACAGTTCTCTGGTGACATGCTTGAGTTATTAACTCTTTTTCTTAACTGTTTCAATAATATTTAGAAATTATGATATAGTGTATATCATATTTAATCGTGTAAGATATATGTAGAATAGAAAGAAAGGAATACATTTTTTTAAATATTTTGAGAATTATAATCCACTCATTCACAGGTAACATCGCTGTGTCTTCCATTGAGTTCGGTCTGTATATGGTGAAACCCAACTACAGTCAAATCAAGGCTGACATCGAGGCTGGTAACTATGGTGAGCAGACGAGGTCACGTGAGATCGTTTCCGGTGACAACTCTGCCGTGTGCCCTGCGGTCATGCAGAAGAGACAGTGTGAGCCAGCTCCATGCAACTAAATAATGTTTTGTGAATAAATTTAGGCATTATCACTGCAATTTACTTGTGATGCATTTGTTCACGCTTGTTAAGAGGATATATATATATATATATATATATATATATATATATATATATATATGATTAATAAATTGGCATTAATAATAAATGATAGATCGCTGAGCGACCGCAAGGGAATCAGCCCGCTCACATGAAATCGATCGATCCTACGTGAAAGCCTTTTTTTAAGTCTTCAGGCTAGCTGAGTATAAAAAAAAGGTCAAGGTCAAAAATAAGAATCTGCTACAAATTTGTCATCTATGACCATAACTGTGATTTAATCATTTGAATTCATTTGTATTCTAAATATACTAGTACCTGGCTTCAGTCGTACAATAATCAGTAACTATAAAGGCAGAAATATTTAATTAAGTACATGCCAAAATAAGTCCTTTGAATGTAAGCTCTCGGAGAATGACAGTCCAGTGGAAAGTTCTTGCAACAACACAGAATGTAAACTGAAGTCCAAATGTATAAAATCCAGGAAAGTTCTTGGAATATCTATAATTGCCGCATTCGTCGGATAAGGTCTTAGAATCTGCCTCCTGGTTCTGAAAACAGCCCTTTATATACCTTCACACCCTAAGCCGGGAACCTTCTACTTCTCGAACAGTCTATAAGGTCTGGCCCAACACACGTTTCAGGAATTCTCTAGAAAGAACAGCGCTGTGTATCTCGACACATACCAGGCTAATCACGTGACCCACGACCAAGCGTGAAAACTCAAGGCCCACATGACAACGAGAGTTCAACCAGTACAGAATGTAACAACAACAACAAGAGTTACGCCCGTGTCACATAATAGAGCACCTGTAACACTTCCCCTCCTGTAAGAAAAAAGAAAGTTTTCACAGAAATCTTTCTTTTTGCGATCACAATCACTAAAATTTTTACAACATCTCAAAATCATCTTATCTACAACATTACATAAACATCTTGTTTACAACATTTCATAAACATCTCGATAAGCAATCAGCAAGTACATTGTCTTTCCCTTTAATGTGTATGATATCAAGATTGTAATCATGTAAGAACAAACTCCATATCAACAATCTTTGATTTTTACACTTCAACTCGTTCATGAACGTGAATGGATTGTGATCACTGAAGACAATGATTGGCCTGGCTGATGAAGTAACATAAACTTCAAAATGTTGCAACGCCAAAATCAATGCCAAACATTCTTTTTCAATAGTGGAGTAGTTTTTCTGGTTTGCATTAAACTTTCTTGAGAATTAACAAATTGGATGATCTATGCCATCATTGCCTTCTTGTAACAACACAGCACCAGCAGCAGTATCACTAGCATCTACAGCCAACTTAAAAGGTACAGAAAAGTCTGGAGCTGCTAAAACTGGTGAACTTTGCAGAATTGCTTTCAAATTCTGAAATGCATTTTCACACTGAACATTCCATACAAACTTTTGTTTCTTCTTTAACAAATAAGTCAAAGGTTCAGCAATAGCAGCAAAATTTGGACAAAACTTCCTGAAGTACCGAACCATACCAAGAAAAACGCATTATTTGCTTTTTGTTTTCTGGTCTAGGAAATGCAGAAATAGCACTTATCTCAGCATCAACAGGTTTTACCTGACCCTGCCCTAAAATATGAACCAAAAATATTACTTGTGCATGACAAAACTCAGATTTCACTAAGTTGACGTTCAGACGTGCTTCACTGAGTCTTTCGAAGAGGTCGCGAAGAATTTCCAGGTGTTTCTCCCAGGTGTCGCTGTACACGATAAGGTCATCAATACTGTAGATTCAGAAATATTAGTCGGGTTTTTATTTTCGTGGTTTTCGTGGATCAAGATAATCCAGGAATTCATGATTCCAACGATCAAAAAAACACACGGTCAGAGTATATACGGTATCCTAACGGTAGCTGTTGGTCGACTTTATATATATATATAATTGTAACCGCTGGCTGATTTTCAATGAAGATACAAAAATTGTTTACTACTGTTTTATGATTGTCTTTGATACATTTATTAAATGCACCGAATTGCTTTTTCCTAAATTACTATAAAAATATGGGACTTATAAATATTCTTTTGCCAATCAAATTATTTCCCCTATCATCGAACAAACATGGACCCCTGATATGTTTACAATAAAACAATATCAAAGTATAATTTAAACTGAAAACGTATCCCCAAATTTCCTCAACATTTCGGGTGAAAAATTCAAGAACAGAACCACATTTCTGTCGCGCAAAGCGGTAGTTCTAACACACAAAGAACGGTACACAAGTTCCAATGTTCGTAACCACAGCTACCGAGGCACGGCTTTTTCGGAACCGGCCTTTTCAACCTTCTTTCAATAGAGATTAAACGAGACTTACGCTACCTTTTGGCCTTAAAAACAAGGGCCGTGTAAACTCTTTGCATTAACCGCGATTACCGCGGGACGCGAAAGAGCACCTATTCCGAATATTGCAGCAACAGTTGCGTGCATAACAGTGAGCCATTGATAATACATGCAGGCGGTAGTTCTTCTAAATATTGCCGATACTTGTACATATATTTTAGCGTAAGTAAGCGTCACAGAATACTTTTATGCAAATTATTTCTTTGTAATCTCCAAATATAGTCAACATGATGAATGATGAACGAACCGTGTCTCGTCTCACCGCCCCGTCCGAGATTTATAGGCGTCACATGTGAATACCGCCTAGATTATAAAAGTTAAAAACCTTCATGTGGACGGTCCCGTTTCATTTTTCCTCCGGTTAAGTGATGGTTTACGTTTTCTGTCAACATGGTGTGATCGGGCGTTATAACTAATAGCCGATGTATCGGGTGTTGCAACTGACAGCCGATGAATCGGCCGGCACGTGTCGGTCACGGCTGATTAATTCTTTGTAAGGCTCGGGTCGGGCTTGTTTGTTCAACACTAACCCGCGGTACAGGCGCACCGTATGATCAGCATCAAAGCCGAACCACCTGTGTACGTCGGGCTTGTCTTCCTTGCGCAAATGGAGGTATTAATAAACATTATTTCCTAAAGTTTTCTTTGACTTTCCACGAATTCAAATACCCCACGATATGCGTTTTGTAAAAAAACCACGAAATTTTAAGCCCACGATATAATCTGAATCTACAGTATATGCGTCGCAGCCCTGAATGTCCTTGACAACCATATGGATGAGGCGCTGGAACGTGGCTGGCGAGTTCTTCATTCCAAACGGCATAACTTTATACTGGTACAGTCCTTGCGGCGTCACAAATGCGGACACTTCTTTCGCTCGTTCTGTCAGGGGAATTTGCCAGATTCCTTTTAGCAAGTCAAACTTGGAGACATATCTGGAGCTAACGACTCTATCAACACAATCATTGATCCTCGGAATCGGGAACGTGTCAGTCTTGGTGACAGAGTTCAGTTTTCGATAATCTGTGCACATATGGTAACTTCCATCAGGTTTGGCACAAGAATACATGGTGAACTCCAGTTACTGTTACTAGGTTCAATGAAATCATTGTCCAGCAAATATTGAATCTCATCCTGTAGATACTTTTGCTTTTCTGGATTCAGTCTATATGGATGTTGCTTGAATGCGCTTGCCTCGCCAAAATCGACGTCATGGCACAACATTTTAGTTCGCGTTGGAATGTCACCAAACAAATGTTCATAATTCCGCAGCAGGTTCTTGAGGTCTTGTTGTTCTTGTGCGGTAAAGTGTGACAGTTTGGTATCCAGGTTTTTAAGCACGTCTGAGTTTTTTAATGGTACTGTACCACACTGAATGTCTACATCACACTTACAATCAGTATCTACTTTAACTGGGTCAGGGTCAGTGTTTACACAATTAACAGCAGTAACATTTTGTACAACATCTGATGTGCTATTTCTATCATAATATGGTTTCAACATGGTAACATGGCACAGTTGTTTCTTCTTATGTCTAGCTTGCAGAGTACTGCCAGGGATGGGAAGTAAGGCAAGGACCTTTTTACAGTGTGTTTGTCATACTTTGTTTTCATTTTATTTGTGCAGATTTTAGATTTGACTTTGCAATCTCACAAGCATTGTGCAGTTTAGTGCGAAAGTCTGAGACATACTGCAGTAAACTAAGAGAATCAGGATTTTCACACAAGAGTTTTTCCTTAAGCAGTTTCAATGGTCCGCGAACAGAGTGTCCAAAAACTAGTTCAAAGGGACTAAAACCCAAACACTCTTGAAAGGAATCTCAGACAGCAAACAACAATAAGCAGATTACTTCATCCCAGTCAGTCATAGCAATAAGTTCTGATCATGTTTTTTAATGTCTGGTGAAAACGCTCGAGGGCGCCCTGACTTTCATGATGGTATGGCGAAGAGCTGTACTGTTTTATACCTAGCTCATGCATAACTTGTTGGAATAAGCCAGACATAAAATTAGACCCTTGGTCAGACTGGACGGAGTTTGGTAATCCAAAAGTTGTAAAAAAACTTGGTCAGAGCTTTGACAACACTTTTGTCATTAATTTTACGCAATGGTATTGCCTCAGGGCACCTGGTAGATGTGCACATGATTGTCAGCAAGTATTCATGTCCAGATTTTGTTTTGGGCAGTAGTCCAACACAATCAACAATAATCCTACTGAATGGTTCCTCGAAAGCAGGAAAAGGTCTAAGTGGAGCCTTAGGAGGATTCTGATTTGGCTTGCCTACCATCTGGCATGTATGGCATGATTTACAATATTGTACAACATCTTTCCTGAGGTTAGGCCAATAGAAGTGTGTACTAACTTTCTGATAAGTTTTATTTATACCTAAATGGCCAGACAAAGGAGCCTCGTGTGCCATGCTTAGAATTTCATTGCGAAAGCTTTTGGGCATTACTACTTGATGTTTGATGGCCCACTCATCACCAGCGCATACATCAGGTGGTCGCCATATACGCATAAGCACTCCATTTTTGACATGGAAACAAACTGGGTTCTGTGCTGTGACAGCTCATCTTTAGAAACTGCCCTGGGAAACAAACATGAAATATCAAGGTCCTTGTGTGTTCCGCGATAAGTTCTGACCTTGAGAATGCTGCATCCTGTACGGGCGAGTCGTTAGACGAGTCACTAGTGACTCCCAGAGTGTTATTATCTGGACCATTATCCTCATGTGTGTTTTTCTTGGCCATAGATCTAGTTACAGCACATGAAGGATACAAACCAGGAATTTCCTGACTTACCGGATCAGTGTCCTGATCAAGTGACGGCTTTTCTGTCACTATTGGTACAGGCTGTACTTTATCACCTGCAACATCATTGCCTAGTAGCAACTGAATTCCCTTAAAGGGTAAAGTAGTTCCTATGCCCACAGTAATATTCCCAGAAATCAAATCTGACTTTAAATGGATACTGTGAAGCGGAACTGAAGTGTGCCTGTCTGAAAACACACCATTAACAAGTGCATGTGCACCAGTAAAGGACCTATTAGAAAATGGCAAAGTGTTTGCTAACATGAGTCTGGCCTGAACCAGTATCCCTCAAAATTCTAATAGGGGTAGAATCTGAAAAATCACTTGAAAGTGATACAAAACCATCATGTATGAATGGCTCAAATAACTCCATTTCAGAGTCAAGAGAGGAATCTACTACTTAAACCTCATCAAACAAAGAACTGACATTGAAGGTGTCAGTCATAAACTCTGTTTCAGAGTCATCTAAGGAATCTACATCCTTACCAAACTCCTCATGGGAGTCAACAGAGAAATTTTCCTCAGCAGAAATAAACTTCTGTTTGTCATAAGAGGAACTGGCCTCATTTGAAATACTCTCGCAAGAGTCATAAAAGGACTTAGCCTCATTTAGAGAATACTCCTCGCAGGAGTCTTGAAAGGACCTAGCCTTATTTAATTCCTCGCAGGAATCAACTGAGGTTTTCACCCCACATTCTATGGATTCTTCTTTCGATTTAGACGGCCCTTAGGCCTCCGTAGCATCAAACTCTTTATTTAAGTTAACAAAGGAGTTGTACACCTTATTTACATGAAAAGAGCCTGGCTCTTGTACTATGCTAATCATAGATTTTAAAACAAAACCAGAAGGTTTGCTATTTGGTTTATTCGCAAGTTTCCAGCAGTCAGATATTGATGACCTTCCTTCTTGCAGTAATTACAGATTTTCTTTGAAAATGACTGGTCTTTGTTGGACTTAGACACAGTGGACGTGGACTGAGGTGTAGCTATGGGCTTTGCTGAACTATCAGGACTACTAGTACCGGGTGACTGCGCTGTAAACTTCTTTTGACCATACTGTTTTACATTCTTATTTGTGAATGACTGGTTTAATTTGCTAGTAAAAAGGACATTTTGTGTGTCAATGAATAATCATCAGCTAATTGAGCAGCAATGTCAAGTGTTTCAGGACTTTTCTCATCGAGAAAAGTTTTAACATCTGCGTTAACGCAGCGCTTAAATTCTTCAAGCAAAATCAACTGGCGCAAATTGTCATAATCTTTCATTACATTTTTAGAACTACACCAGCGATCAAACAACTGCTCTTTTGTCCTAGCAAATTCTATGTAGGTCTGTTCTTTGCGCTTTTCCCAATTTCTGAATTTCTGGCGGTAAGCCTCTGGAACTAACTCATAACCTTTAAGGATTAACCGTTTTACCAGGTCATAGTCAGCAGCAGCTTCTACTGAAAGCTCTGCATAAATTTCTCTGGCCTTGCCAGTCAATACACTTTGTAATAACATAGTCCAATTTTCCTTAGGCCATTTTAAATTTTCAGGAACCTTCTCAAAGTGTAAGAAATATTTATCAACCCCTTTTTCTTGAAAAGGTGGGACAAGTCTAATGTGTTTAGCAACAACAAAACTGTGAGTTGGGGCAGCACGTAGACTTTGTTCTAGTTTAAGTCTCTCTAACTCCAGTCGTTTTAACTCAATTACTTTTTCTTTTTCTAGTCTTTCTCTTTCTAACCGTTCTTCCCTCTCTTTTAATACTAGCTCCTGTTTCATTTGTTGCATGTTGCATGGCAAGGCTATCATTTTTTGATGTTTCATCTTCAGTCTCTTCAATTAAACCTTTGCTAATAAGATCTTGCATGATTTTAGCAATGATATCAGGCTTTCTCAAAGCTTTTTTCACACTTAGCCCTAAGTGTTGTCCCAAACGCAACGACTGGTCTTTTGACAACTGTTCAAGTTGATCAGGGTCCGGATCGTCAACAAATGTCTCAGGTTTGAAATCTGCCATGTTAAGATGTCAAAACAATAACAAAAAACCACTGAGATAAATCCTGTAAACAATGTACTGTTAACAATATGTAATCGTGTAAACAATGTATGATAAAACAATGTGTCCAGGTCAAGGCCTAATAAAATTTGAAAACTATTAAGAATCCTGACGAGAGCCCCCAATTTTATGTTACGGAACCTAATATAAACAGATCACGTATGCGTGATGAACACAAATTTTGTAATGGAGATAAAAAAAATCAGATTCTGTATCACTAGGCAGCGGGAAATGTCGGGGAATGAATAAAGAAGTAAGTGTTTTTTTTGTTAACAAATAACCAAAATTTATTCCTAAAACAACCCTAACAATACAATACACTAAATCAATACAATTATACAGTGAAACAGCGGTATAGCAGCAAGTCAATACAATCACACAGAAAGATAATGGTACAATACCTGAATACCAACAGTGTCACCAAAATAAGTCCTTTGAATGTAAGCTCTCGGAGAATTACAGTCCATGGGAAAGTTGTTGCAACAACACAGAATGTAAACTGAAGTCCAAATGTATAAAATCCAGGAAAGTTCTTGGAATATCTATAATTGCCGCATTCGTCGGATAAGGTCTTAGAATCTGACACGCTTCTACGTCCGCTGGAATCTGCTCTGCTGTCTGCCTCCTGGTTCTAAAAACAGCCCTTTATATACCTTCACACCCTAAGCCGGGAACCTTCTGCTTCTCGAACAGTCTATAAGGTCTGGCCCAACACACGTTTCAGGAATTCTCTAGAAAGAACAGCGCTGTGTATCTCGACACATACCAGGCTAATCACGTGACCCACAACCAAGCGTGAAAACTCAAGGCCCACATGACAACGAGAGTTCAACCAGTACGGAATGTAACAACAACACGAATTACGCCCGTGTCACATAATAGAGCACCTGTAACACCAGGGAGGTCCAGGGAGGGAAGTCTCTGAAACATGAAATTAGGTCTTTGTTACCCATATCCTTTTAGCTATTGGGCTCGTAAGCCAGAATAATTAAAAATTCGATACAAAAGCTCTAGTATGTGAATTACTAATGCATTGATTGTCATGATTCTTTACATGCATATTGTTCATGGAGTGTTTCATCAGTTCCTGTACACCTTCATATTCAAATTTTAGGATTTTTATGACACCTTCAAATAAAGTAATCATCTGTTAAAACGGCACACACAGTAACCACCGAACCTAGAATTTCTACCTTGACATCCAGGGAGACTAATAAAAAATCTCCTCGGAAACCTGAAATTAGGTCTCTGTTTACCATATCCTCCTAGCTATCGGGCTCGTATATACCCCCCCAGAATAATAAAAAAATTTGATGAGAAAGCTCCATTATGTAAATCACTAATGCATTGATTGCCATGACTCTTTGCATGCGTATTGATCATGTAGATTTTCATCAGTTTCTGCAGATTTGTGGCGCCAGCTGTATTTTTTTTTATCATTTTTACGCATTTTTTCTCTTTTTGAGACCTTCAAATAATAAGGTCTCTGTTACCCGTATCCTCCGAGATTTTGGCTCGTAAGTACCCCCCCCCCCCCCGCCCCACCCCCTCCGAATAATGTTAAATGTGATACAAAAACCCTGCGTTGCGTTGAGTTCCGGATAACTCCTCTGAGACCCTTAGACCGATCTTTCAAAAAACCTGGGATAGTTGTTCCCTCACCTATTATTACGGAACCTAATATCAACAGATCACGTAATCGTGACGAGCACAAATTTTGTGACGGAGATTAAAAAAAATATCAGATTCCCCAACACTAGGCAGCGTGAAATGTCTAGGGGAATGAATAAAGAAATGTCTAGGGGAATGAATAAAGAAGTCAGTGGTTTTTTGTTAACAAATAATTATAATTTATTCTTCGAACAATCCTTACATTACAATACACTAAATCAATACAATTACACCATAAAACGATAAAAATGTACAGTACCAGGGTGTCCGGATCCTAGGCTTTTCTGGATACCACCACTGTCAGGGCTCAATAGGTCCTTTAACATTAATATTCTAGAAGAACAGTTCATGCAAATCTTCTCAGAGAATAGTCCAATTCAATCCCGAAATCAATCTGTTGTAATCCAAAAGTGATGTTCTGGTAATAATCCCAAAGGCAAACTGGAGATTGTATAAAATCTGCTGACTAGTCCGAAGAATATCTATAAGTTCTGCAATTATCGGAAAAGTCTCAAAACTAACTCACACTCTTCCGTGTCCGCTGGAATTTTTTCTCTCTCTCTCCCTCTCTACCGGCTCTAAACACAGCCCCTATTTATAACTTTTTCACCCAAAGCCCAGAAACTTCTGTTTTACGAACAATCCAAAGAACACAACAATACAGAATACACACGCGGCCAAAGAACAGACCTAAAAATTCTAGACGACAGCGTGCGCTGTGGTTACACTCCGCGAAAGTTCAGCAGTTGCGGTTATTTATAGCAGCGCACAGGGTTTGCGCTTAACACGAATCAGAATGCCTACGCCAAACCCTGCGCATAAAAAAACAGACACATGGAACACTATAAAACAGATACATGTAACACTATCTAATTGTGTGTAACAAAGACAGGTAGCACCACCTGCAATCCTGTCAGTACAGTACGAATCTGGGTGTCTTTTAGATAACAGCCCATATCTCAGGAGTTGATCAATGTATTGAGATGATAATTTGCATGTGCATAGATCTTTGATCTCTCCATCTCGTTATTGCGACTCCCGGCGCCACCTACAATTCTTATTTTCGTAATTTCTATCTATCCCTCACTTTAACTGTACCACTCTGACTTCGGCGGATACACGTTGTCGCTTGTGACTATCTGTTTTCCAGTTTAAAATGTGATACATAAACTCCAGTATCTGAATAACTAATGCACTGATGGCCATGATACTTTGCGTGCATACTGATCATTGAGTATTTCATCAGTTCCTGTACACTGGTGGTGGCACCTGTATTTTTCAATTTATTTTAGTTTTTTGCTCTTTTAATGAGACATTCAAATGAAGTAGTGATCCATTAACACGGCACTAACAGTAACCGCCGAACCTAGAATCATCTACCTTGACTTCCTGGGAGACTAATAAAACATCTCCTTGGAAACCTACAATTAGGTGTCTGTTACCTATATAATCCGAGTTATAAGGCTCGTAAGTACCCCCAAGAATAAGTAAAAATTCAATACAAAACCTCCAGTATCCAAATAACTAATGCCTTGATAGCCATGATTCTTTGGATATATATGGATCATAGAGTGTTTCATCATTACCTACAGAATGGTGGCACTAACTGTATTTTTTCAAAATTTTACATTTTTTTTTCTATTTTATGAGACCTTCAATGAAAGTGGTCATTTGTCCAAAAGCCCACTGAAACCCATTTCTAAGGACTCTTCACAAAATTCATGATTTTTTTGCACTCTGGCAGTCATTTTGCTCATTGTTCAACATTCCTTGAATTCAGCTTAGCGTCATGGCCAATTGGCCACTAGTTCAAACTTAGAGTTCCAAAACTCACCTTTTAGTACTTTTTTTTATTTTACAACATTCATTTACTGAATCAAAGCCCAAATATATCCACATATGATTACATAATTATAAATACTGTGCCAATTTCTTCTTAATACCATTTATTATCCGGTTATCGGTCATTTTTAGACAAATGTCATGCAGCAATTGATTTGCTTCACAACATATCTTTTTCCTTTTTGAAATGGTCATGCTCTTTCGTTTATATGTCTTGATTATACTGTTTATTGCTGTTGTTTACTAATTATGGTTTTATGGGTTCTTAAGACTTGGTTTATATATAAGAAAAAAATTCTCTGTGTTACAATATTTTCAATATCGTGAGTATCGCAAATGTTAAACCAAAGTGAATAGGAAGCCATCCACAGTATGTGTATAATCATATATTTCATGAGATTTTTTTCTAAATATGCACAAGGAATGGCTGAAAAACAACCCACATTGTCTGGATTTTCGCTGCATTTATTTTTTTTCTGCCCCCATCCCCCGGGACGCCACTGATAGGCAACGAATGCCCAGGCCTGTTTACACCGAGTCCGCTTCTGTCTTGACCCCCTTCTTCTTTTTCTTCTATTATGTGTATATCCTTGCCGCAAAACTAACTTTAACCAACATGTTCCTCGACTTAATTGTATTGTGTTTCGAGAGAAAGTGCAAAATTATTGCGTAAGTTATTGTTGCTTAAAGTCATATCAAGTGTTGGCTCATTACATCAAAACTGTAATATGTGAACAATATTACAAACATTAAAGCATGTATGACTTTCCTTGTAAAAATTGTCTCTTTTCATATACTTAAACGTTTAATGAACGAAAATGGCCTTACTTTCTTCATTTTGATGGACATTTCTTGTAGTTTTTAGAATGACGGAAAATTTGCATCAATGCAACACGTGGTTGAGTAACCCTCTGACCTCAAAGGTTCAAACTTGCGATTTCTGATAGAATAGTTTAGAAATCCTGAAATAAGTTAATCTTACCTACTTTTTTTGTCATGGGCCTTTGCTTTGCATCATATCATATTATATTATTATCAAAGGGAAAGATGTTTTGCAAATGTAACTAATGCACTTCTTAAAACTTTAAATCCCGTACAAATGTATATATCACGGCATATAGGGCACACATGGTTTCCCGCGATAGGAACAGTACCATATGGGTTACCTAAGTACATACATTTGCGACACACTGACCTATATATCTACATATCTAAATACGAACAAAGGGTGGTGGCGAACACGAACCAGTCACATGTTAAATATGCCATCTGCGTCCTATTTTTTTTTTTAATTCAAGTATATATAAGTGTAACAATCTATAAAAATATTAATAGGAATTTAAGAAAAATAATAATATTATAATAATTATTATTATGATTATTATTATTATTACTTATATTGTTATTTATAATAGTATATATAATATAATAAAATTTTTCTTTCTCTATAAGCACCAATTACATTGTTATTTCTTATTGTTAAATATCGAAATGGAATATTCATATATATAAGAACTACTGCATTTTGCCAAATAATAAAAAGAAGAAGAAAAAGAAAAAGAAGAATGATTTGTTATTGTTGCTATTATCATTATTGTTAAAATTATTATGATTATTATTAATATTACTATTTCCTGAAGCAGTCTTTTTTAACATTTACATTCCAGGCACCTCCCCACTTTTCCAAAATAACAAATATAAAAAAAATAACAGTACTAAGTATATTGGTAATAATTTTGATAATGATAATAACTATTTAAGTAATTATAATAGTAGTGATAATAAAATATTAACAATAATAATGATCAACACAAAACTACAACTACCATAGATACTAATGAAAATATTATAGGGTTACGTAACTACGCTACGATAAGCATGTCAATTCGTGTCAGTTAATCTTATGAGTTGGAGGTTAACAGGTACACATGTACCATAACGTACATCAAATTATACAATTAGGCTGACCACTCCCATCACATGACCAGTAATGTGCACGTGAAGACGTCGGTGACCGTGGGAAGACCGGAGTGACCAGCGGCTGTCTTTGCCGGACATAGTATATAAGGTGAGGTCACACCTTTTCCAGGCATCCGTTCCTCGTCCAACTGCACGATGGTAAGTACTTGGAATTCAATTAATATATGACCCTGATTAATTAAATTATATGTAGAGTATTACATTCTTCATTTGAGCGGAATAAAATGAGGATGTTAATTCTCTCTTCATTTTCATGTTGTGTTGTTTAATAAGTTACAAACTAAGTAGGCATCATATATCAAATCATAATAACTAATCAGTCAAAATTAGAAGCATCATATTCTATGTAATGATTCTCTCCTAAACGTAAATAAATAGCACAGGGATACATTATAATTAGTAGTACTGATTATTCTTTTTGTTAAATATTTTCACATGAGTTATAATATTATTATTGTTATTATTATTGTTATTATTCATTCTACTTGTACTACTACTAATAAAAGTGCAACATTTTATAACATTAACATTACACTGGCGATAAAACGATGGTCCTATAAGCTCATATATCATATTAAACTGTCATTCATGAAAACTTTCCGAGACGTATGCAACTAGTCCAATAAGTTTGGTATTTTTAGACTTAGAGGATTGTATGAATTTTATTCAGACGTATACCTTTGTTTTAGAAGACGTGGATTACTGTATGTTTGGGATGTGTCCTCCTAGCTGCCGCTCTGGCAGAAGGTAATTTTATTTTTGTGAATCATTATTTATTCAGTCTTCATATGCAAACTGTATGACTTTGGTGATTATGAGATTTGCTGAAAACCTCGGGAAAACTATAAGTCCGGACCTATCACAAGACGAATTCGGTTACAAACGTTTGAGGAAATATTCCACTTCATCGTTATATACTGCTTTCTCAGTGAACGGAATTTCAAAATTTGCTACTGGATTTACATTATTTTTGGACATGAGTATATCTGATTTAATTCTCATGACTATATCTCTGACATAAAAGATTTTTTCTAAGATACAAGTCTTTTAAAACAAAAGATAAATTTTCTCGGCCCTGGCACGCTAGAGATTTGATCGCAGAGCGCCCTGTAGAAGTCTGCTCGATTCACCATTTTCAGCATGAAAGACCTTTAACAATCCCCCGACTAGATATCACAAATAAAAGAAGCACTCACGTAGGAATGCCTGATTATACTGTAGGGCCCTTTTTTTTTATTATATATCATACATTTATTAATATAACTTTTGCTTGAAGAATGTGTGGTGACTCCCTGGAGACCATGGGGTCCATGTGTCGGCTCTCAGTCATGCATTGACCTGGGCGAGCAATCTCAGAGTTTCCCGATGGAGGTCGCCACCTGGGACATCGGACGTGAGAGAATGAAGGAGAGTATGGCAAGGAAGCAAAAACAGACGCTCGAGCAGCTGGGTTGCTTGGCAACTGGGAAATGTCCCCAGTACGCACCAAAGGTCACTGAAGGTCGCAGAAATTGCGTCGATGGTAGGTGGACTTTTAAAAGCGAAGGAATTGCATTACTTAAATGTTAACAATAAATGCAGACCCTAACATATCTGCATCCTGATCACCCGAATATACTAATGTGTATTCACGGCTAACTATAACAGGACTGTATCATGCGGTAACGTCTTTTGTATTTATGAAAGATATATATACCACTGTACCTACATCCTGAAATAAAATAATTAAATAAATATCATCATTTTAATGTATTTTAATGTGACCTGACAACATGAACTAAAGAATGGGAGAATGGTATATTTTTGCGTTGCAGGTCTTGCTGGGGACAAGCCTTGCCGTAACGTTGACCAGATGTCCTACGTCTCCATTGAGGACCTCGGCTATTCCGTGCCCACACCTGATGATCAGAGGTACCGCTGTTAATACATTTAACGAGATCATCATCATCTTGTTTTTTTATCATCATCATGACCATCATTATCGTCGTCGTCCCCCTCCTCATCTTCAAAATATCAAAAGCGGCATTGCCCAACTCTTCACGTAAGAGATGCAGCAGAGGCTGTCACTGTCACTGTTAACGTATATTGTCCTATTTTACTTAAACAAGACTTTATGTAAGACTACGGTATTCTCTAAGTAACATTTATTTACTAAACAAATGTTTGCATACCAAGAGGACATAAGTGATAATTATTTTCTGTTTGACAGGCCACGTGGTAACGACATCTGGGGCTGGACCGATCCTGTTAACAACGACGAGTACGTCGTCATCGGTCTGAGCGGAGGATCTTCCTTCGTCAGAGTCACCGACCCCGAGAACCCTGTGGTCGTCGGCTTCCTCTACAGCAGGTACGCTCAAAATCCTCACGTGACCAACCTCCATAATTAAACACGTGCATATTAATGTTCAGATTTCTTCAAGACCATGAGCACTTCATTTTTCTGCTTTACCGTTCGCAGTAACCCGGTGATGGTCGGCTTTCTCTGTAGCAGTTACACTCATCTTGTCAAGTGACCAGCCTCCGTTTAAAATTCAAGCATTCTTTGTTTAATCAGTATGTTTGTATCAGTATGTTCCGAAACTAAAATTATAAATATCCAAATATGAATAAAACAAGTAATGGTAGGGTATAATGTAGTGAGTATAATATATAGCGGAAGAACTGTGAGTTTGGCTCAGATTGTGTCACAAAAAAAGGATTGGGGGAAACTAACCACTTGTTTTGTGCTGCCTCCTGACGTGTGTTATTTGGTTGTTTTTCTTTTCAGAAACGACGTCTCCAGCTCTTGGCGCGACATGAAGGTGGTCAACGACCACGCATACATCGTGTCCGAGGCCGCTGGTCACGGAATGCAGGTTGTGGACATGACACAGTTCCGTGGCAAGACGGATTTCTCCATTATCCAGGCTGACGCTCTGTACTCTGAATTCGGAAACGCTCACAACATCGTGTCCAACGAACAAACCGGATACGTGTACGTGGTTGGTGATACTGATCTCAGCTACGCCGGCTCCTGTGCAGGTTAGTTTTCTTTTAAACATGAAACATGTCGTATCTCAACAAGTTTCACAGTTCCAAAAGTCAAATGGTGTTGATTCATCATCAATTGTTGTTTAAACTCGAGGTGGGCAATCGCCAAGCACACTGGAAGCCTTCCTTATTTGTCAGTAAAAGATCGATAATGGGGAATGATTGGAGCATAGGCTATGTAACTTATGAACATTGAAAAATAAGTCACGGTCAAATAGATGTTAAATGCAAATATGTTACCAATGACAATCAGTTATTATATAATACTAGCACAAACACGGACACAAGACAGAAAAAAAGGAAACAAATCTGAAAAATCGAAATCTGTAGTGTAAGAGAGAGATCTGTAGCGGAAGAGATGGTATCGATAAGATTGGGAACTAAGATTATACTATGTTATAGGTGGTCTTCACATGATTGACGTAAGCGACCCTAAGAACCCAAGAAACGCCGGATGTTTCGCTGACGACGGTTACGTGCACGACGCTCAGTGTGTGATCTATAACGGTCCCGACACCCGCTACAGCGGAAGAGAGGTCTGCTTCTGTTACAACGAGGATTCCTTTACCCTAGTTGACGTCACAGACAAGAGCAACCCCAGTCTGATCTCAAAGAGAGGCTATGAGGGATATGCTTACACTCACCAGGTGAACGTTGCTCTTTTTGATTCTCTGATTTTTACTTATGTGCTTATATTTCGTACCTGCTTGATGACCTTCTATTTGTTGTGTCTAATATTACGTCCATATTTATGATGAAAGTAGTTAGTTAAAGTACGAAATCATGAAGGTAACTGATTGTTGTGTTGACAGGGCTGGATCACTGAGGACCAGACCGTCGCGCTGATGGATGACGAGCAGGATGAACAGAGGGCCACCTTGGACTTGTAAGTAGATGGTTAAATATACATATATTCACATATAGGAAGTTTTTAGTAAAATATACCTCAAACTGCTACCATTATGTGTTATACTGTTACCCCAGGAAAAGTCCATTTGTCGCGCTTGCAGTGAAATTTTCAACATATCACCAAAGCGTCATCTATCCACCATTTATAAAACAAAGTGAATAAACCTGGAATTTGATGTAGGCCTAACAAATGTTTAAATCGACCTGGGCGCAGAAAGTAACTTCAAGGAACACTCTACAATTTAGTTTTTTCTCCCATACTAAGTTATACATTACAAAATTGTACATCAACTATTGGGTAGTTTAGTATTTTTTTATTATTTTGATAAAAATTATAAAATGACTTAGATAGAGAAAGTTTAAATATAAGCCGCAAGAGCATTTCTGAGTTGAGTGCTACATTTGTATTCGTACGATTAATTCTGTATAATGTTAACCTTTCTGTTAGCGTTTTTTACTTTTGGTTTCTTAGCCGTACAAGGACTTACATTTGGGACATCCGGGACCTCACTAACCCTGTCCTGATGAGGACATTCTACTCCACCGAGGAGGCCATCGACCACAACCAGTACATCCTCGGAAACCTCACCTACCAGTCCAATTACGAAGCTGGCCTGCGCATTCTGCAGATCGACCAGGACAACTTTAATCTGAACGAGGTTGCTTATTTCGACGTCCTCCCCAAACCCGACTATGATACTTCCTTCGAGGGTTCCTGGAGTAACTACCCCTACTTCAAATCAGGTAATTTGTGCTGTTGAGTGTTTTTATCCTTTCGCAAGCGATCAGCTAAAAATGTGCACCCTAGATTCCGTATTAGCTTACATTAACAGCTGAAAGTATTATCTGGTTAGAAAGTGTGGACTACCTGAACATTTCTTTTAAACATTACTTAAGAATTTAAAGGAACAAAGCTAGGACAGATAGAAAGAAGCGTGCTAAGTGGGAGACACTGTATCTAGCTGTAGTATTATTATTCATGGTCTATAGAGTAACCTGATGAAGATTGTCATTAACAGATGTTCTCTCACCAGATATAAAAACATTTGAAATAAAAAAAAGGCATTCGAACAAGACATGCCCCTACATAATATAATTTCCAGCATAAATTACTTGCAGTTATTCTAAGAAACTTTTTACTATCACATTTATTCATAAAATAGTCCATAAATCTTTGATGATTTTAGAGCATTTGCACACCTCTTGACAACAAATGATTCACCTCGGCCGCCTGTCTCTTAGGATCATTAATGTCGGTTTTTATATCCCAGTCGCGGAATTTGCTATTACAGTTATGTGCTTTGGTCCCATAGACGGTCGGCTAAAATGTGAGATTTTACTGCAAACGCTGGCCATTTTCCTAAACAAGGATTATTACCACAGACAGTGTCAGTGTTGATATATTTTAAACATTAATGCCCGTCTTTTCTGCAATTACAGGTAACATCGCTGTGTCCTCAATTGAATTCGGTCTGTTTATGGTAAGACCCAACTACAGTCAGATCAAGGCTGACATCGAGGTTGGTAACTATGGTGAGCAGACGAGGTCACGTGAGATCGTTACCGGTGACAACTCTGCCGTGTGCCCTGCCGTCATGCAGAAGAGACAGTGTGAGCCAGCTCCATGCAACTAAATAATGTTTTGTAGTTTTGTGTAAATAAAAACGTATTCACAAACTACTTTTGACTAATAGTGTATACTTTTGAACACATTTCAAAGAGATCTCCCAATCACAGCTATAGTAAATTTTAGTACCGATATCGGTTTGTCTGATGGATTCGTGTTTCTTTATATTCCAGTCAGCATAAAACTGTCTTGAGCAAATATTCTAATATTCTTTGCGCCGAATACTTGAGCGAGAAAAACTTCACTATGCTCTGAATTTTGGTATTTCAGATGAATTCGCTTTACTGATAGGGTTTCAGGCATTTTAAGTTGTTAAACTAAGTGTAATAGATTTTACTAAACGCTCGATACCATTATAAAACAATGCCCCTGATAAGGACCAACTAGGAATATCGATGGCTCTGACGAGGAGCTACTAGAATTATCGATAGTTATTACCACAGTCTCTGTCATGTTTGTATGCATGTGTGTATGTATGTATATCTTTAAGGATATCTACCTGTGTCTCACAAACTACAGCGTTCAATTCTCCCTGAAAATATAAAACATGTTTCGGTCTTTGTTGAAAATGGTCTGGAATCCGGATTAATAAATACGGAGTAATTCCCTCTTCACTCCCCAGATGGCACCACGGCGACGGTCTGCGGTCTTAGATTATAAATCTGCATTGCCCGAAATATTGCAAGAGAGCTTTCCACTCACGGATATCAATGAAGGTATGAATCATGGTGTTCACTATCACAGAGGAGGGTTCAGGACTCAAATCTCTTAGGCCCACAGTAGATAGAAAAATGGATATGTTTTGTCTCAAATACGGTACTATATGTAGATTTTATAGAGACAAGCGTTTAATTTTACATACATTTAATTTTTCATATACATGTATGTGATTATTTATATATGTGAAACCAGTTTTTCTTAGATCGAGTAAGGGTCTTTAATTAGTAAGTTCTAAACTATATTTATATATATATATATATATATTTATATATATATATATATATGTATATATATATAGCAACATGATAATCTGTATAATGCGTATATATTTTATGCATGGATATATGTCTATGTAAGAATTGAATATATGTTTCGTTGAATTATTTAAGAATCAAATTGGAAGGCCGTAGACACGTATGAGTAACTTAGGAATCACATCGATATCAGCATATGTTATAAATATGTCATCAGGCAGGGAGTTACCAAAAAACTGCAGAGTTTTACAGGCCTGTCACATGATAAAGACGGGAACAGTGCGTGTGCACAAATTCCAAAGTTCGGCAGGCCTGTCTCATGATAAAAACAGGTACAGGGCGTGTGTAAAATTTCCAAAATTTGTCAGTCCAACGTAGTATCATATCAGTGCGTCTTTTACGGGTGTGTCTGTGTTGCTATATTTTCATGTATACCAGTTCTCAATATCACTAAAATGTTGCGTTCACCTCATAGGACCAAAAACAAAATTATTGCCCTCACAGATAAACTTTGTTTCTTAAATATCTATTTACATACCTGTAAAATTCTAGCAAATTTTGTTTTACTAAAATATACACATGGAACCGACAAAAGGAGATATTATTACTGATTACCAGTTGCGTGTATATATATATATATATATATATATATATATATATATATATATGTATATATATAAATAAATAAATATATATATATATATATATATATATATATATATATATATATATGGATGTATGTCATTTATATATTTTTAAGCGGAGGTATATTCTGTATGAGTTATATGGGAATGCTGTCAAAGTAAACGTATGTTTTATTGATAAGATAAGATAAATCTTTGTTTAGCAATTTCACAAAATGATTACAACAGTTCATCTAGATTCAGCCGTCATGGTAAGACGTTTACTTTTGTAGTAACGATTTATACACTTGTACCAATATCAGCTTTCAAGCCAAAGCTTTCATGGCAAAGGTTTCTGTATTTTATCTGAAGTTCATATTTTTTCAAACAAGCGTTACTATTGTAAAAATATAGTTAGTCCTTTTTTTATTTGAGAAATAATGAATTTCAGGGTACTTTATTCTTTTAGGTGGGATGTTCCAATTCGGAAGATTTCTTTTATCTGAATGATAAACACAGTTTTATAACGGAATGATTATTGTATTCCCTTTAGAAACGAACTATTCAAGGCTTTACTTAATTAAACAGAATTTATTTATTTTTTTTAGTTTTGTGTAAACAATCTTTAACCTCGGCATTAGCGTTTTAAATGGGTTCATTTTAAATAATAGTTAGGTATATGGTTACACAGATATCGATTAAGAGCTATGGTCATGATAATTCGTGCCTGAATAGCACTCAGATGTTATAAAGCAAATCTTTCTCTCTCTCTCTCTCTCTCTCTCTCTCTCTCTCTCTCTCTGTGAACATTCTAACAGCCTTATATTTATATATATATATATATATATATATATATATATATATATATATATATATATATATATATTGGCTCATTTGCGCCACAGTAATATCTCGCCTGGATTATTGTGATTCAGTTCTTGCTTGGTTACCTGCAGAGCAAGTCTCTCGGCTACAGATGGTCCAAAATAATGCGGCGCGTCTCTTTCTTAAGAAGCGTAAGACCGACCGCGTCACCCCGCTACTCAAACAGCTCCATTGGCTTCCCGTCAAGTACCGTATACAATACGAAATTGCTGTTTTTAGCCCTCAGCCCTTATGCTGATGGGCTATTGTCGTCACCCAAGCTGTCCGTCCGTCCGGCGTCCATTAACTTTTACCTTGTGAGCGGGATATCTGGAAAAGGATTCACCGTCAGAATTTTATTTCCTCGGTAAAGATGTATATCGACAAAATCTAGGTCAAGTTCGAAGATGGGTGACCTTGACTATTTCTCTACATTTTAGAGCTGATTATAAAAAAACACTTAGATGCTTTTTACTCAGGAACCATTCGTTGGATTTTCACAAAACTTACTATGATTATTGGGACTGATAGTTTGTACCTGCTACACAAGTTTGGTGGCGCCACCTACAATTTCTGATTTTTAATGAATTTCTATCGGATTTTTCATCTTTGGGCTTGTGAGCGGGATATCTCTAAAAGGATTCACCGTAGGAATTTTATTTTTTCGGTGAAGATGTATGTTGACAAAATCTCGGTCAAGTTCGAAGATGGGTGACCTTGACCTATTTTTCTACTTTTTAGAGCTGATTATAGAAAAAACATGTAGAAGCTTATTTCTCAGGAACCATCGGGTGGATTTTCACAATACTTACTATGATAATAGGGACTGATGGTCTGTAACTGTTGCAAGTTTGGGGGCGCTACCTATAATTTCTGATTTTTTATGAATTTTTCTTGGATTTTTCAACTTTGGCCTTGTGAGCGGGATATCTCTAAAAGGATTCACAATAGGAATTTTATTTCTTTGGTGAAGATGTATATCGACAAAATCTCGGTCAAGTTCGAAGATGGGTGACCTTGGCCTACTTTTCAAGGTCACAGAGCTTATAATAGAAAAAAACTTAGAAGCTTATTTTTCAGGAAGCATTTGGTGGATTGTTATGAATCATGGTACATACCTTTCCATTTTAAATTTATAACTGAGTCATGTACAGATATACATCCATGTGAGAACAGATATTAAGTACTTGTTGCTGTTACCACCTTTAAACACTGTTCTTTTGGCTGAGGGCTTTTGTCAGCTTCTGCTGATATTCTAGTTGTTTACCGCCGTTTTGATGACTCATTTCCATCATGCATATTTGACTGAAAAAATAATAACCTATCGGCCTTTGCGTACGCTGCGCTCGGCTGGAAGAAATCTTCTTAAAGTACCAAAGTGTAATATGAAAATCGGTGAACGTTCCTTTCGTTTCATAGCCCCAAAGGTTTGGAATTCACTTCCCATTACACTTAGAAAATCTCCAACTCTTGTATCATTTAAAATTAATTTAAAAAGGTATCTCTTTTGTCAAGCTTTTGGTAATTAATATCCATTTTTTTCTGGGTCAGGCAGAGGGAGTATATTTCCATGAAATTTTATGTGAGTATGTGTGTGTGTGAATTGCGCTGTGAGTCCGACCATCTGAGAAGTTTGGCGCTATATAAATACTATATATTATTATTATTATATATACATGTATATATATTTATATATATGTTTATTTATATATATATAACCGAAAGTATTTGGGACAATCAAACGTAAATATCGTTTATTCACATTAATAATAAGAACATAGAACTAAGTTGTAGAGTTAAAAAATTCCAGTTTTTAACAGATGTTTCCTCCCACGACATCTGACCGAAGCAAAATCGCCTGGTCCATGCCCTCGCGCGGACGGACACCCCGCCAAAACGACACCCCGTGTGTGAGCGCGTGTCTATATATATATATATATATATATATACATACATATATATATATATATATATATATATATATATGCGCTTATATTTGCATTGGAAATTGATGGATTTGCTAAATATTAAAACGATTAATGGTATCCACTTATTATATGAAACCATAACTATACGTTACCCGATATTTTGATTGATTGATTGACTGATTGGTTCAATTTTGTCTTGTTGATTATTCATAAACAAAAACGACAGAACTGCTCGTTGAATCAACGTCTGTGAAACGTAGTTAGCTGTTATAGACTTGATAGTGTGAATGTGGGGCGAGGCGGGTTAGGGTGCTGTATGTAGCCCTCCTCCATTCTCTTACCCTCTCTATCCCCCATATCCACTCCCCCGCTGGTCTCTACTGGTCTTAATAACTGGAATAAATAATCCATATGCATACAGATATGAAACGGTATAAATTTTAATTTCAACTTCCTTCTTCTTAATAAGTTTGTAATATATATTTGCCTGATTGACATCTGAACAATTAACCATTGCGCCTTTCAGAATATTTGGCTTGGTTTATGTGCCGGCGTGGTCCTTGTGGTCGGGGCCTGGGCAGGAGGTAAGTTTGTTAAACATCATCAAAATATGTTGAACACAAATGTATTATTTGCATGAGCAATAAGTGACAGCCAATTATTCATGCATATAATCACCACTGCTTCATACAATGTTGGAGGTGTACTGAGATACTTACATATATATTATTATAATAGCAGGAACATTTAATTGAACATATGCGACGAAATCTATTTTTAGGTGCGAGACACCTGCACTACACTACCTAACGGTCTCCCCCTACTCATTCATTTCATCTAACCACTGCTTCCCAGGGAGCTAAGCTATATAGTTCTTCACTAGGGGAACAGTGAATATTTGCACCGTGTCAAGCGAGATGACAGCGGTGATGTCCTTGGAGAAAAATGGCAAAAATCAGGTAATCCTGCGCTCCAATTGGTCGAAAGGTTTCTTTCCTTTTTTTTATTTTGCTCTGTGCCAGAACACCACAGTAGCAGACCAGCAGACAGGCACTAGTGTCTGTTACTGGGAGTTCTGCTCTACCTATATATTAAGTGCTCAAGACTACTTTTTTTAATGTCACTGGTTTCAGACTGCGTGGTAAACGACTGGCACGAATGGGGCCAATGTAAGCGGACGGATGCGTGCGACAGGAACCGGAAGGGATACAGCTACGCAACGCCAATGACCGATAAGTGGGACAAAGGCCGTGACCGTATGTTACAGGGCATTAAACTGAAAGAAACGGCTGTGCAAGAAAAGATAGCTTGCTTAAAAACTGGGCATTGTCCTCAGTTCGCACCAAGAACAACTGAAGGACGCCATAACTGTGTCGACGGTGAGTGCCTTGCACAGCAGTACTGCTCTGTATTACGTGTATATTATATTATATTATATTATATTATATTATATTATATTATTATATATTATATATTTTATATTATATCGTATCATATTGTATTTCATCATATGTTACGTCAGTCAAATCATTCTGCATTCAGCCTGGATAAATCAACCGGCAATATTTTCAATAAAAACATCCCTTCCCTTTCTTTAACTGTATCAAATTACCCCTTCATTTTTTAAACACTTAAAAACAAGTTTGGTTTCACTCCATATACGACAGATGGTGTTGCAAGTTCAAACACTTTGACTGTTGGATGGCAATCGCCCCTTCGTAATGAGTAATGTATGATTCGTGGGCACAGAGGATTCGCGTGACAATGGTTGCTTGTCACCACCTTGAATTAATTATAATATAGGGTTATCATAGGTGATAACATAGAAGACATGTATAAAGAAAATATGACGAACCCACAGCTCAGACAAGGGTATCAGTTATGGTTACATTACGACTCGGGCAAACTTTTCGTCGCAGGTATGGCAGCAGACAAACCTTGCAGGAACGTGGATCAGCTCTCCTTCATCTCCATAGACGACCTGGGGTACAGATACGCGGCTCCCAACGACGAAAAGTGAGTACTGTCCACCCTTTTATTGTATATATAGAAAGTGCATTGTGGTGTTGTAGTAGTGCCATATGACCGCAGTGTTCTGGGCTCTCTGTCCATTAGGACAGATACCAATGGCTGGTGTCTTTACCTCATGGGGATCTCCTCTAAACATTTTCCTCATCTTATTCTAATGTAACTTACATTAATACGCTCCTTACGCAGTGGTTATATACCGCAGTCGTTCCAGATCTAGCGCCAGCTCGGCCCTCTGACATTAGAGAGTCTACGACCAGCGTCCCAGCTGGCTGTCAGAGTGCCGTTACATCCTTCAGCGAGAAACGCACTGTAAGGCTCTAAGCCGATGCAAATATTTTCGTTATTTTCTACAACGCCTCATGGCCTTAAAGAAGGCTGTCAGTTGGCAGAAACCAGACCAATCCTTAGCTTTTTTAGTATTCTTTCTAACAACACCTGCCATGAGCGAGGAAATTCCGTTTTGACTCAGCACATTGATAAATGCCTCTGCATGTATGTTCCATTTCTGACCGCATGAATACAAACATAGCTCACACGATACAGGAAATGACTCGTTACCGTAGAGACGGAGTTTCAGTTTGGGTTGTGAGTTCACATGGTTTTTTTTTTGTGTAAGTTCATCATTCGTAGCCTAATGTTACGATTATGGGCTGTTTTTATCATTGCAACATGATTAAATGAAGACCACTGCGATGCATTCCTCGGTATAGCTTGCATCACGACTCATATTAGGCTTACCAGTCCAATATAGGTGCCACCATGTACTCACGGCTATATCAGATCTTCTTCATTTAATCCGCTTCTTTGTTCATGGAGTTTTTCGGGGTCTCGACACCAGGGCAGGCATAGGACCAAGAATCAGACCAACGATTTAAAGCTTGGAGTCGGATGCACAATGCGATACCACGCTCTCATTGGTCTGAATACAATCCGCCCTGTGCGAGGCCTCTGGGTGAGATCCGAAGAATCTTGCTTTACAAAGCAGCGGTGAAAACAGGGAGATCTGGGAAGACTTCAGTGTATGCCATCGTTGAGTGAGGAGTGTACATTACTACTGTCATGGTCGATGATGTGATAAGTACGATTCTTCATTTAAAAATCACATGAATTCACTATATGTTTGAAATTATAACCATATTTGAATATTAGTAATCAGGCAGTCATTAAGGGTGTCTGCAATAAAATTGATCAAATTTTTATTTACACTTTGTTAGAAATGTTCTAAAGGTCTCTTCATACATGTAAGACCAGCAATGAAAGACCGTGTCTACATTTCTCTGGACAATATCTGAATGTCATTTAGTAAGTTAAGGGTAAGTTTAACTTACCAATCAATCCTCGGTAATACCTGATTGATGCTCTTGTCTGGATCCTGTATCCAGGAAAAAAATTATTTAACTTGCACTGTCCTTACGCATGAAGCACATTCCTAACCCTGCTGGCAATAATCACACTCCTCAAGCAGCGGTTATACGCTGCACTCGTTCCAAATCCCCTTTGTGGTCGGTTTTAAACTTGGAGCCGGATGCATAATGCGATACCACGCCCTCATTGCCTGGTTACAATTCTTTGCTTTGTGCCAGCCCAGGGGGTTAAACATGGGGCAATCTTGTTATAATAGCAGCGGCTTAAACGAAGGAGAATCAGCGATAGTACGTTGTATAACGTACTGCGTATGGGGTATAGCTATACTTAACAATTTCAGCTTGACTGGTCAGTTCATCACTATGTAGAAGATTGATTTCCATGCGGTATATTAAATATTTGTAATATTCCGCAGTAAGCGTGCTAATGACATCTGGGGATGGTACGACCAGGCCACGCAAGATGATTACGTCATCGTGGGTCTGACAGGCGGGTCCTCCTTCGTCAGAGTGACCGACCCAGAAAACCCAGTTGTTCTTGGTTTCCTCCCGAGTCGGTAAGAAGCGGACCTTCCTTTCATTCAGTGTATTGTTACATGTATACCATGCATTTATAATGTAAACGTCTTTTTTCTAGAACCTAGTTGGCGGCAATTTTGTAATTTTATAACATTTAAATTATCATCAGTATATAGGTCTTCAGGTTTCTTTCTTCTTATTTTCTCTCTGTCTCTGTGTTACATTACAGTATATCCACACTTGCGTGCGTACGTATGTATATGTTGTATGTATATAATCCTATATACTATAAAACAATATTTTTAATTCAAAATATATTTCCTTTATCACTTAACTACTCTTTTATCACATGGGAACCTCTGCCCCATCGTTTCGCACGGTCTTATGATATTAACTCTTTAAGGAGCAATTATCCGTGAGTCTTTTTTTTTTGTTGAAACCAAATAACTCCGGAGTGGTTCGATGGTGTGGCCTGAAATTTCGTAGGTTCATACATCACAGACAGCCTTCTTTCGTATAAACAAATTGGTAGTGCCACCTACATTGCTTTGTGTGGCATCAATCCTTTCGCCCGTACTAGGTGAAAATCACACTTATCTCTTGAGAGGTTTCGCTTCTCAATCTGAAAGTTTGAATACCTGTAAATCTTGAATAGCACTATTTGGTAGACTTGTGGCTCCACCTATTATTGCCTTCAGGTGGCGCTTTCCATGCACATATCTTTATATTTATGTATAACCTGACATTTAGCATGACCATAGATCTTAGATGTAGATTTAAATTAATATCTATATATAACTTGTAAAGGAAAATCGATATATCATTAATGTAAACCATATAATACATTTAATATAATATGCATGTGAATTGCAGGGGTAACATTTCAAGCACTTGGAGAGATATGAAGGTTGTAAATGACCACGCGTTCATCGTCTCCGAGGCGGAGGATCATGGGATGCAGGTGGTGGATATGACGCAGTTCCGGGGCAGGACCGACTTCCGGCAGATCACCGCCGACGCTCTGTATTCAGAAGTAGGCAGCTCCCATAACATTGTGTCTAACCCTGGTACCAACTACGTATACATCGTTGGCTCGACAGACATTCTCTACGATAATCATTGTAATGGTAAGCAAATAAATTCACATTATCTTAATGTAAGAAAGGGTAACTGTATGGTTAATAGGTGAAAATCACCAATGATGTCATCTGCCTTTACCGTACACTTTTCTTTCTTGTTCTTTTGGCCGTTCTTTCGACCACCATTGTTTGATAGCATTCGTCCCGATGTTTAAAAGGCAGCGATATCAAATATTGATAAAATGAAACACTTGAAAGAAAAGAAATGAAAGAAAGAAAACCGACACAGGCAACAACACACTATTGCGCAGTCCATCAGTTGGGAATGTAACAGGTAATGTAGATTTAGATATATGCTGGTATCTGACTGAGGGCGATAAGCGTCTTGGTAGCTGGTGATTATAATTAACAGGATAAGTAATATTTTAGTCATTATAGGAGAAAGAATTGTTTTATCAATATTTAATACAAATGTCTCATAATAATTTGAGTTTTGAAACTTTATATCTGTTAAGGTATGTTATATACACATGTTTAATATATATATATATATATATATATATATATATATATATATAAATTATTCTTTGATTGCAGCTGGTCTCCACATCGTTGATGTTAGCGATCCAAAGAATCCCAGGTTTGCTGGATGTTTCGGGGCGGACGGTTACGTCCACGACGCACAGTGCGTGACCTACAATGGAGCTGACACCCGCTACACCGGCAGAGAGATCTGCTTCTGTTACAACGAGGACAGCCTGACTATTGTAGATGTGACCAACAAGAATTCTCCATCCATGATCAGCAGGGAAGAATACTCTGATTCCATGTACACCCACCAGGTAATCTACTCACTGGATTCCGGGTTCACTTGTTCCTATACATTATCGATCTATCGACTGAGTCCGGCACAGATATAAATCAGTGTGAAGGGAATGGAAGTACATACACTTTATATATAGAAGTATAGGGAAGTATACGGTAGCAGTAGCAAAATCAGGCCCAGTTTTGCGGGATAAAATGTATATTATTCTATTTTCCAGGGTCTTTTGGTCGAAAAGAGGGGGCACATAGCTCTTTTTCATACGCAAAACTGGTGGCGCCACCTTCAACCATTTTTTGCACAGCGTCCGTCTGTTTGTCTGCCGTGGGATACAATCACTCATATCTCGGCAGTGGTTTGACTTATCTGCCTAAACTTTTGCAGGTTTATACATCTTGGAAACACTTCTTGATTTTGTGGCAGGTGGCGCCACCTTCATTTATGTTTGGCTGCAGATGTCCATGCTTACATCTCAGAACTGGTTTGACATACCCCCCTGAGATTTTGCATGTGTATAGATCTCACTTAGCTCTTAATCATACACAAAATTAGTGGCGCCACCTGCAACTATTTTTGCACAGCGTCCTTCTGTTTGTCTGCTGTGGGATAAAATCCCTCATATACAAGTAGTGGTTTGACTTATCTGCTTAAAAATTTTGCATATGTATACAACTTGGATAGCTTTCTGGATTTTGTGGCAGGTGGCACCACCTACATACACATTTCGGCTGCAGACATCCATGCTAATATGCAACACACCTCACTCTATTTCCCCTTGCCACTCAACCGATGCCTCACATCACCCGTCCAACACTGGTTTCGGCGGATACACGTAGTCGCTTGTCGACTACCCGTATTCTAGTTAAGTTAAATGCAGCATTCGTGAAGTGGAATAGCATAACAAATATAGTTAAATTATATAAAACGGTACATCACAGATTTTAAAAGTCCATCAAGATAGTTCAAGGTGAATCAAATGTAGCTAATTTTTTGGGGATCAATCCAAACAATTTGACTCAAGTTATCATTGCATTCCTGCAAGGCGGAATTATTTAAATAAATCTAACATTCTCTATTGTCCTGCAAATATCGATACAAAAATAATAGCCTGCTAAAATTAAAAGAAACTTGATTCTCGACGCTTTGTCCCATCATTGATTATCACCAAATTTTAATATGATCTCTCCTGCCTAAAGAAGGAAAAAGACGAACATCAAACAAATTCATATCAAATATACGCGGTTGAAAACATAACCTTATGACCATACGGGAAAAAATGATGCATACCCTGCTCAAAATACTGTACATGTGATAAAGTGCAACGAAAATACATATTATTCAGCACAATAATTCAAATGGAAAGACGCATTTTTTCCAGATCTAAACGTCTACAACAAGCTAACTTTTGTATAGCTGTTTGATTATTAGAAGAAGTTTTCATGGAAAGGTATATATATATATATATAACTGTAATTATTAATCCCCCAGATTCCAGGTTAAATCAATCGAACAAACTTTATACATGTAATACTTTTGATTGTGAGCACATTATGTTCAATCTCTTCAGCAGCCATAGAATTAGCTGAGTCTCTGTCTGTGTTATGTGTTTTCCCGCATAGTTCTCTGCTGTTTTTGGGCCAAAGACAACGAAAGCCTCAACGCAGATATAGAGACGCACGAGTGCTTTATTATCTCCTTATCGTATATATCTCAGCTCATCAATCATTGAGTGATTCATTACTTATTACGTTGGCCGCAGTTGTTAATTTCATGCGTATTAAAACCGGATGTCGCAAGTCAGATGGGTAGAAAACTGTAAAACACACAGAGACCACATATGGCCAATCATCGCGCTGCTCTTACACGTTTAGTGTCTCTTATGGTCAGTGTTTACCCTGAAATTTTGACATTTGGTCGGTGCTAAGATTAAATGCTTGGGTACGTGGGGGATGGGGTCCATCCCACCGGATGAAGGTGGCGAACTATTGGCAAATACAACTAATACAGACCACAGGCGCTTGAATTGCTATTAGTGTAGATTTCGGTTAAATTTGTTACTTTTCTTGTTCATTTCCTTATAGCTTTACCTTGTTTGACAATTTCCTAGCGTATTCACACTACATGGTCCATCTCTTTATTATTTACTTAATATGATGAGGCAAGGCAAGAAACCCCCGTCGTTAGGTCCGACAGCCATGGCACATCGATTTCAGGCTAAATTTGAAGTACATGCGTGACTCCACATATCATCCAGTCACTCAGAAAGCGCTTTCTCGGTTGCTATGCCATAGCTCTCGGACCTAACGACGGGGGTTTCTTGTCTGCCTATCTCAAATATTGAGTATATAGTCCTAAAACCGCTAGGTAAATGTCAGATAAATAACAAATATGAGGTAATGATCCAGAAAAGTAATAAATTTAACCGAAATCTACACTAATAGCAATTCAAGCGCCTGTATACACTGTACAGACACATGTCAAACATGGGGCATTGACACGAATAGCTGTTGCACGTTTCTGTTTCACGGTGTACGAATCTACGATTACCACGGCCTCCGGTCTAATTTAAGAAAGTCACATCAACCTTAACTAGCCCATTCTGTGGCCAAATTATAGCCATTTTGATCGAATAAGAAGTTAGCATGACATTTAGCAGTGGAGGAAATAAAGGATATTGATCTTTAAGCCCTGATCAACGTGTGATTAACCTTTGATTGACAGGGCTGGCTGACAGAGAACCACAACGTAGTCTTACTTGATGACGAGCAGGATGAGCTGTATGACCTCTGGGACAATGGGTTCGTATCTATCCTTCACGATTTAATCTTTACACCAAACAAACACACGCGGGACATTGAATTCCAGCAATTCCTTTTATTTTTCCACGTGCCTTGCGTTCTGGGAAGTGCATGTGGCATGTCCTTTTCCTTGCATGACCCCACCCCAGCGAAAGAAAAGTGGACCATGGGACAAGACGCTCAGCTGAAGATATGTTACTAGATGCCATAACACATAAACACATGTTACAATGACGACTTAATCTTAGGGTTTCCAAGAAACACTTGCATGTCTGAGGATATGTCTAAGCCGGACGATTCACTTCAACAACCAAAGCTAAACAAACTGATCATTGTCTAGATTAATTATCACGACCCTTGACTCCTCATTAGAAAATATTTATTTTCCTGAAACAAAATTGCATTGTAGTATTGTGTATAGGAGATTTAAATTTGTGTGACGCTTTATTACTTTTTTAAGCAGTACTGTAATTTACATCTCAGCATTAAATTTGCGTGGAACAGAGTTTTGGTGCAATAACTTTTATAATTATTATTCATTAGTATTTTAGCAACAACTTTTGTACTTATCCTTATCTAAATTTCTGTATATCTGCCATATACTATATTCTTATTCATACAAAAATGCATGTTAATAAAATTATACTGATTATCTTATTATGCAATCATTCCATGTAACATATCATACTGGGCTGTCATTCCATACATCATACCATTTTTTATTCCATGTTTACTGTCATTTTTTATGTTCAACCAATATAGCATGTGATACTGTGATTTCTGTTTTATGTATTATCGTATTATATTGTAATCTTTTTCGATGAACCTCCGAGTTTTATGCTTTCCCTTACGTACAATGTAATAGGGCACTGACTTTCATTGTTTCAGATTATATTTACTTGTCATTCCATGTGCCACGTATTAACCATACTGATGTGTGCCTCGAAAAAGGTGTCTTGAGTAAAAAACTGTTATCAATATTAGTATAAATATTTAATTATAAGTAATAGTATGAATATTAATACTAGTGAAAGTATCAGTATTAGCTTAGGTAGACGTTGAAAAGCCTGTTCTGTTTCCAGTCGCACCAGAACTTACATATGGGACGTCAGAAATCTCGAAAATCCTACCCTGCAGAACACCCACTTGTCTGCCGAGTTTTCAATAGACCACAACCAGTACGTGAAGGGCGACTTCACCTACCAGTCCAACTACGAGGCCGGCTTAAGAATCCTCCGTATCGACGAGGCATCCTACACCCTCAACGAGGTGGCTTACTTCGACGTACTGCCCCAGGCAAGCAACGAAGTCGCCTTCAGGGGTTCATGGAGCAACTACCCATACCTTCAAAGATCAAGTAAGAAACAACATGCAATATGGTCATAATTTTTCAGAAACACAACTTAAATGACGACATCTTTCCCTTTAAATTTGATATCACACACATACACCACACAGTGCGACTTTTAATCATTTGGGACAACACTCCTCCGCCACGCAGTGGTCATTTCTGCTCAACACAAACCTTGTCCAGTGAGGGATTATGGGAACTCCCGGGACTACTTGTCTCATTTGTCAAAAATTCAAATTCTAACCTATCACAATCTTAGACAAAGCCTTTGTTTATTTTGCACATACGCATGTTAACCAGTTGTTACGCAATTCATCTAGATGTTGTCACAAAATATTCATGCACTCTCATCTAATCCAACATATATTACATCTACAATCTTGACTATATATATATATATATATACATATATATATATATATATATATATATATATATATATATATATATATATATATACCTTACGCCATTCGTGTAATTACCTACGTCCACGTGCGTTGTATACCGCTATAATTCGTAAATAGCAGAGTCGTTCTCTTGTAAGTACATGCACATACAATACCGTGTAGGTTTTTTCGGGCAATGGTCGAAGAAAATTTGTTTGCAAACATCGGTGTTGTTATTTTGACCTTCTCGTCACATTAGTCATTCGCAACTGACCCTGAGTGTTCGGTTCCGTTATCGAACAAGAAAGAAGATGTTTATCTGTTAAATTTGATTAAACGTAATAAACCAACTTGAGTTAAAATGGTGAAAATTCTGCAAGATTTTCTAGTTAAAGATTTTTTAATCTTCAATATGATTTCACCTGGTTTTGAATTTTATAAACAAAAAATACATCTAATTTTAAATGTCAGGGTAAACTTTGTAATAATATGAACTATGAACGATCAAGCCAGCTATATAATAAATAAATATATATATATAAAGTTTCTATTTTCACGTTACATATCTTACTATGACTAAATAAGGAGCATGTATATGCATTCATCATCTTGCTACCAAAATCTCCCGTTTCGTACGCATCCTTGTGAGACCTTTTGAAAACCATTTTAATAAAGGGCATCCGGTCACGACGCTGCTTAGGGTCCTACCATGTTTAGCTCCGGCACCTTAATTGTTTATAATAAGTCTCAAATGATATATACTCTGTTTATAATATCACTCCCTCCTGTTGTTGAGAGTAATTTTAACAGGCAATTTACATAGAATATGAGAAATGCCATTTTATAGAAATGGTAAAAAGGTGCGACTGAACGCTCTGTCCACGGGCCCCGTTGTCAACAGGTTGCTGTTCTTGTCTCATGTTTGAAGCATGTTAAGGCATATCAAGTTAACTATCTGACTTGTTCAGAATTTTTTTTCTTTGGAAAATAAACAAAATTGATTGTAAATGTATTCTTTTATTGCATTATATTAGTTATCTCATTATATTAGTTTTATAAATCCTATTTCAATTTACCCATCGTTTGCATTGGCAACCTTTGCCGTATACAACCGCTGAGGTCTATCACCGATCATGATTCGGTTTTCCAGGTGCTGTGGCCGTGACGTCTATCGAGTACGGCCTCTACATGGTTCAACCAAACTTCCAACAAATTCAGGCCGACCTCCAGACTGGTAATTTCGCCGAGCAGGAAAGAACGCGTGACGTCATCCAGGCAGACAACGACTCAAAGTGCCCCGCAACAGTACAGAGAAGACAATGTGAACCAGTACAATGCCAGTAAAGGCGGTCTGTTGAGTCACATTAAATGATTAAGATATAAATCCTGTTTTAGTTCCTTTTACTTTATGTCTTGATCGATATGTCTGGTTAGAAATCAATATCAAGTCCCCCAGGGATAATTTAACTAGAGGAAGGGATTGTCATCTGTCTCTACTCATAAAAAATGATAGGTCGACTTTTCATCGTTGATGAAGCGGGAACGCAGAGGGAGCAAAATTCGACCTATTTAAAAAAAATTAATCTGCGTGTGCCATTATATACAATGCTGATTTTTTTCATAGACATTAGTAACACATGGTTCTGAAACCATTAGCTTGTACAGGTTTACAACTGGATCACATTCTGGTTTTACCTAACTCATACACATGGTCCACAGGCTGTCATACTGGTGAGACACACCGAGTACTAGCACAGTTTTGAAAAAGGTTTCCAACAATGTTTTTATTGTATCTTTACATTTCTTGGTCACACACTGCTAGACCAGCAGCAAAGAATATTTGTAATATGTCTAATAATAAAGTTATATGTATTATACGTATACAGTTATACCTATTACATCAGTTGGCCGCCATATTGGACACCATCTTGGATTACATAACTATGGAGCCTATAGTGTTTCAAATGGCATATACAGATTCCTTGGTCCCAAAAAGAGCGTGAGAACAACCAAACATATTTTAATATGTTAAAACATAAAATTGAGAACATGGGAATATGGTTCCTCTGGCCTATACTTGTTGATGACCATATAACTCCCTGTGTGCACCGACCGTCGCATACATAATTATACACAATACTTAACAGTGTGCTCGGGTCACTCGATATACCATTTCAACTCTGTCCGATTATGAATTTAGTCAAGGGATTTATGTAAAATGAAGTAAAACATTAAACAGTATTTCGAGGCACACTGAAGAATTGTCCGTTGTAGTACGACTTTTGGGTATACCAGTATCAGTCACGGGTAAGACTATTTTCATCGATATCGTTAGAATCGTAGGGAAATCGCTGCGTGTGAGCCACTCCATGTCAAGTTTCTATCTTATAGTTCATGGTCTTATTAATTATATTCCTTAACATTAAACCAATGTGCCTACTTTTACAACTCTGTATATTTTAATTTTTGATCCTGTTTTCCCCCCGTTGAACATTATATGGACAGGAAAAGAATCGCAAAACGTTTGGAAACAATATTAGATTTTGTGCTACGCCAAATCTTGTCAAATTTGGTTCTTCAGGCCCCAAGATATCCAACGACCACAGTATGAATGTGAGTGGCAAGCCATGGTGTTCTTATACTACTAACAAGTAACTGACTCCGAACAAGACTTCTGACATCACTTTCCTTGTTCTAGTATCCCGCTTTATTTGATACACCCTCGTGGAATGATTTCGGTGATGAACAACCTAACCAACCAGTTGTAACGAATTTAGGGTTTATAGGGTTAAGCTGTGGTAAGATGTCTTGGTCGTACCATGTCTATTCTTTTTTTTTTTGGTAAATGTTCAGCCGGCCGGGTCAAAGGTCGGGCGTACCCGCGCTGGCCCGCGCTAGACCCGCTTTTGAACCTTGACCTATGAAGTGACAGGTGATCCTAGCTTTTTAATTGGCTGAGAGGGCTGAAGGGAAACTGATTGTCTTGCGCTTGCTGAAACGACTTGTGACTTGTTGCGACAACTCTGAGAGGTAAGGATGTCTAACCGGGTTCCGGTCTTCTGGTAGTTAGGCGTGGGTTTAACTTTGGAACTGCGGCCATAGACATAGGGAAACGTAAGGTAAGGCTGTAGTAGCCATAGTCTGGTGAGTGAAACGATGCAGCCTCGGTTAAGTTTTACGTATTAAATCACAGTATCGTTTATATCTCATTGCCTGCAACTTTGTATGTCGGAACAGGCGTGTATGACTTGTAATGTCTCTCAAGTTTGTACGAACAGACGTTTTGATTATTAAATATATTTGTTGTTAATAAGCGAGTTGCTTGTTTTGTAGTAAGGTAAAACACAACGAGAAGTCTCCACACACAGGGATTTACCCCCTGTGATAATTTTAACACTTCCCCAGTCTTAAATATTTAACAAGACTAAGTGACGGGTAGCGGGGACCAGCAAACCTGCTTAGTTACTCCCTTGCCCGGATTAATTTTATAACGGCCAGGGTTCGGGTTTATAGTAAAAAGGGGTAAAAACGTTACAATGGTGCCGTGACCGGGATTTGTCTGACGAAAGCATAGGTGCTGTTATATTTAGCGACCTGTGTTGACAGAAGACAAATCATAGGATATTGCTGGAGGGGTTGCCTGACTTAATTTTGTTATAGGGAATAAAGCAGGGATTGAAATATATATTAGCTGAGGTATTTCAGGGTTATTGTTCTGTAATTGTTGGCTGAAGTCGAGCTGCTGTAGCTAACGCACAGTGACAATGCTTTTCAGCGATTGTTGCTAATTGTTGAGCTTCCGCTGCTGTCTTCATGCTGATTATTTTTTTTTAATTGTTTACAATATACATAGGCGGGATATAACGTATTCTTTTTAACTTTTTTTATGCTTCATTGTACACGTTGTTGTTCAGAGAGAATTGTACTGCTGCATAGCGAGTATAATTTCTTTACATTTTTATTTCTTGTCTATTTATTTCACTTTTATTTCAGCTGTGTAAAACTGTTGCGCTGCTTAGCGACATTCAGTTGGTATGTTTGTGCGTGTGTACTATGACGGAAAAATTGTAGCGCTGTATTGCGACTATAATTTTCAATTGTATTGTACTTTTTGTTTCAGTTGTGTTACTTATTTCTGTCTGTGTTTTTGCGAGCTTGTCTGTGCTATTTAGCGGCATTCAAGTTTGCTTTTGTTTGTAGTGTTTGCTTGTTATTGAAAATTGAAGCGCTGTGTTGCGACTATAATTTTCTATTGTGTTGTACTTTTTGTTTCAGTGTGTTACTTATTTCTGTCTGTGTTTTGCGAGCTTGTCTGTGCTATTTAGCGGCATTCAGGTTTTCTTTTGTTTGTAGTGGTTTTTTTTTGTTATTGAAAATTGTAGCGCTGTGTTGCGACTATAATTCTCAATTGTATTGTCCTTTTTATTTCAGTTGTGTTGCTTATTTCTGTCTCTGTTTTGCGGGCTTGTTTGCGCTATCTAGCGGCATTCAAGTTTGCTTTTGTTTGTAGGGTTTGTTCGTATTGAAAATTGTAGCGCCGTATTGCAACTGTAATTTTCTATTGTGTTGTCCTTCTTGTTCCAGTTTTGTTACTTATTTCTGTCTGTGTTTTGCGAGCTCGTCTGTGCTACCTAGCAGCATTCAAGTTTGCTTTCGTTGAAGTGTTTGTTTTTTCATTGCAAATTGTAGCGCTGTGTTGCGACTATAATTTTCTATTGCATCGTATTTTTGGTTTGTTTCAGTTAGGTTACTTGTTTCTATTGCTTTGTGGACTTGTCTGTGCTATCTAGCGACATTCAAGTTTGTTCTTGTTTGTAATATTTGTTTGTTATTGAAAGCTGTAGCGCTGTGTGGCGAATATAACTTTCTATATTTTCGTGCTTGTTCAGTTGCGGTAAACTGTTGCGCTGCTTAGCACTTGGCATTCAACTGATGCATATCTGTGTGCTGATTTGTGTTGTTACTGAGGGTGGCGGCGCTGAACGGCGGCTGTAACTTTGCCATGTTTGGCTTTGCCTTGCTTTATTTGACTCGAGCTGATCGTGCTAAATGGCGACGATCAGCCGATGTTCGTTGTTCGTCTGTGTGCCTGTCAGTGACATCGCTGTCTAGCGACTGTTACTGGAAATTTTGTGCTTTTGCTGTTAACTGTTAATAACAGGATATGTTACCGGGACACACGCACACACACACCCCCGAGTCTACGCATGCTGTGTATAGCGGTGCGGATACTTGCAAACAAAGGTCAAGAATTTAATATTATGGTAAATTATAGCGCTGAAAAGCGACTGTAATTTTCGAGATTGTGTATTTCTTTCTCTTCCCACCTGTGTTAGTCTGTCTGTGCTGTTTGGCAACGTTCAGGCGACACTTATCTTGCTGCTGAAGAGGGAGGCTGCAAAGAACGTATATAAGAAGGATTTTCCAGTGACTACTGTTAGAGATTGGCTGCAGTTCGGGCGAAGGAGCCGTTAAACGAAGTACTCGTGCTGTATAGCGAAGTATACCCGTCAAGAAGAACACTGATTGCTGGAAGCTGTAATCGTGGACAAGAGAAGCGCCGAAGAGGTATTTTGATTTCACGTGCGCGAAACTGACTTCGCTGGACGGCGACTATCTGTTCACGCTTTACTGCGATCAAGATGGATGCAGCACGCCAGGCCGAACGCTCCGGGCTCAGGCCAGAGACGGGGCCATATTCTCGGAGACCGCCTGTTACAGAGAACAGTATTCGCATGTTGGACCCTCCCAGGACGGCTCGTCTGACATTGGATGGCGAATCGATGTACACAGTGAACGAGACCGTTTGTAGTCGCAGCGGGTCTGCTGTGATTTCTTATGGAGAAAACAGGCATAGAGGCGTATTGGAGGTGGAGACATCTAGCGTCGAAGCCGACGCTTACCGAGGTAGCAGTCTAATTCAACATGGTCCGGTACGTGCTAGGCCGGATGCAGAATGTTTCGACGGTACTGTGCCATGGCAAGCAGGAGTGATGCAGAGTACGGAGTTTTCGTCGAGAATCAATCGTGGAACAAGCGGACAAGTTCGGGACCCCATCGGAGATCCGCATAGGTCGGCATACATGCCGAATGAGATTAATGTCAGTACACCTCGACTGTATGGTGCTGAACAGCGTGCTTACAGTGAGCCTGGCAATCAGGGACGATCAATGCGTAGAAATACGCAACGAGATTGCTATAACGACTTCTACCGGGAACGTGAACAGGGCAACTTCAGCCGATGCGGAGCACCAAATACCGGAAGGTGCCTACAACGAGGCTATTCTATCGACTTCAACCCGGAAATTGAGCCGCATCGGATTTGGTCTCGTGGAGCCCCAGAAATGAGGCATGATCCGCAGATCCGTATGCCTAGGCCAGCGTCACGTCAGCCAAAAGATGCCGATAAGTTTGATGGTGAGCGAGTTGAGTGGCAAGATTACCTCGCCCACTTTGAGATGATTGCTAAATGGAACGGATGGGACGAGGCAGAGAAGGGTTTACAGCTGGCGGCGAGCCTGAGAGGGAGAGCTCAAAGGGTTTTGAGTCAGCTACCTGAAGGACAACGGCAGGACTTCCGATCGTTAACCAGTTTACTCGGAAAACGTTTTGATCCTCCTAACCGAGAGAACAATTTTCGTTTCACCATGAGGACGAGGAAGAAACAACCCAATGAGACCTTGATGGAATTTGGCTGTGACCTTCTCCGGCTGTCGCAGAAGGCTTACCCGAAATTCGAGATGGACGCTCAAGAGCGTACAGCCATCATAAATTTATACGAGGGTTACCCGAAGAAGAGATGAGAAAACATGTAGATTTGAGGGTGCCAGACACGCTGGATGAAGCGATTTGCTTTGCTACCCAATACGAGTCTTTCGAGAAAAGCGAGGGTCACGTAACGACAAGACTCGGTAGGCAGAGGTCTATGCAAGATGGCCGTCAGGATAACCCGTCTGGAAAAAGGGCAGAGAAAGAAGTTGATATTTTAAAACAACAGATACATCGCCTTCTCAAGCAGTTGGAAGAGAAATGTCGTGAAGATGAAAAGAAGGATCAGCTTCTGCAGGGTATGCACAAAGAAATGATCTCTTTGAGGCGTACGGTGCAGGAAATGAATGATTCCCGCCTACACAGAGAAGGGGAAGCCCCGACCCCATGCGGGATGGTGAACAAACAATTCAACCAGCCCACCGGTCGACGCCGGGACGAGAAACTGTGCTATAACTGCCAGAAGCCAGGGCATTTCAGTCGAGATTGTCCTGAGAACAGACACCAAGCGAACCGAGAAGGGAATACGGCGGCGGCAAACTCGAGTAAGAACTCTCCTGTGAGGAATCTAAACAATAAGCAAGGTGGAGGATGGGTAGCCGCTGCCAAAATCAATGGGACATCTGTGAAGTTTCTCATTGATACGGGCTCAGACTTCACCGTGATTAGCCGAACAGTATATCAAAACAAGACAGCACAGAGGCCAAACCTTCAAACTGCTAATGACAGCTTGTTTGCAGTGGATGGTACTCCTGTTGCTGTTGATGGAGAAGCAGAGTTTGAGTTAAAACTTGGGGAGACGTGCATGAAATTCCCCGTGCAAGTAGCTAAGATTAGCGAGGACGGTATACTTGGAATGGATTTCCTTAGGCGTTGCCGGGGTAAAATTGATTTGACATCGGGGGTACTTACAATTGAAGGAGAGGAATTGCTCTGTAAGTCGGAGGGAACAAGCTACTGCTGCCGAGTGCGTCTGGCAGAGCCTGTGGACATTCCTCCTCGTCACGAAATGCAGGTACCGGTCATCATTGACATGTTTCACCCGGGCAGAACTTTTACAGCAGGGCTGGTTGAGCCAGCCGTGGATTTTGTTGATGATAAGGGATTAATTGTTGGTGCTCCTCTTATTGACGTCGCGGCAAGGGAAGCGCCTGTTTGCCTGATCAATTTGGGGGACCAGCCAGTGCGTGTGAACGCAGGAACTATAGTGGTGAGGCTGACTCCTGTTGATAAAGTGGGCGACACGGCAAGCGCCAGACCAGACGCGGCACATGCTAGGGCGGTTGGGAGTGAGCGTGGTGGGCCTCTCCCGGATCACCTTAGGCAGTTATTTGAAGAAGCATCCCGGGGACTAGATGAGGACCAGAGGAGCGATGTTGAAAAGCTAATTTGCGAGTGTGCAGATGTGTTTGCTACGCCGGATGGCGGGTTAGGCAAAACACTGCTGATACAGCACACCATAGATACTGGCGACAACCGACCGATAAAGCAGCATCCCCGTAGGTTACCAGCAAAGCAGAGGGAGATCGTTGGCATGGAAGTCGACAAACTATTAGAAAAAGGTTTAGCTGAACCGAGCGACAGTCCCTGGGCTGCAACCGTGGTTCTAGCTAAAAAGAAAGATGGATCAACGCGATTTTGTATCGACTACCGACGTCTTAACAGTGTTACCAGGAAGGACGCTTATCCGCTGCCACGAATTAATGATACGATGGACGCACTGTCGGGATCGAGCCGGTTCAGTATCCTTGACCTCGCGAGTGGATACTGGCAGGTCATGGTGGCCCCTGAAGACCGTCCGAAGACAGCCTTCGCAACGAGAAGAGGTCTGTTTCAGTGGAAAGTGATGCCGTTCGGGCTCAGCAATGCCCCAGCTTCCTTTTCTCGTTTGATGGAACTCGTGTTGAGAGGCCTACAGTGGGAAAGGTGTTTGGTCGACCTCGACGATATTATTGTGTTTGGGTCAGACTTCCCTGGAGCTGTGTAGAACTTGAAGTTTGTTTTCGATCGGTTGAGACAAGCGGGACTGAAACTAAAACCAGAGAAATGTGGCCTTTTCAAAGAAAGTGTTGCCTTTCTGGGGCATGTTGTTTCTCGGGAAGGGGTACACTGTGACCAAGATAAGGTAGCTGCCGTCAGGGACTGGAAGGTACCGCGGTGCAAGACTGGAGTGCGTAGTTTTGTGGAATTTACCTCCTATTACCGGCGCTTTATCCCACATTACGCAACAGTCGCAGAACCGCTGACTAACCTGACTCGGAAAAATGTCAAGTTCAAATGGGTCAAGGCTTGCGACGAAGCTTTCATCACTTTTAAAGAGATGCTGATTCGTGCACCAGTACTCTCATACCCACAACAGGAGGGGCTGCTGATACTTGACACTGATGCAAGTGGTGTTGGTATATCAGGAGTTCTTTCTCAGATACAGGATGGCCTGGAGCGTCCTATTGCTTATGGCAGTCGCACATTGAATAAAGCTCAACGGCGCTACTGCACGACAAAACGCGAGCTGTTAGCGGTCGTTAAGTTCGTAAAACATTTTCACACATACCTCTGGGGGAGACGTTTCCTGTTGCGAACAGATCATGCTTCGTTGCGATAGCTGTTACGCTTCAAAGACCCAGAGGGTATGATCGCTAGATGGATATCTGTTATCGATACTTACGACTTCGAAGTGCAACACCGGCCTGGGCGCCAGCATGGTAATGCTGTCGGCCTGTCGAGGGTCGAATGTACGCAGTGCAAAGGGAGATCGGAATGTGTAGCTGAGACTAACACTTCAGACCAATGTGGGCAGGCCGGCAAGAGCAGATGTATGAGAGAAAAAGAAAACATGTCTGATTAAAAGAGAGGGGACGGCACGACAGGTTCAAATCAGTCATGTGACGCATCCGACTGGTTAGATTCGTGGACACCGGATAAGTTAAAGGAATGGCAAGCAGATGATTCCTTCATAGCCGAGGCTATTAGATGGAAAGCCAGTTCTGCTCACAGACCTACATGGAAAGAAATATCCGGTTCGGATAACGAGGAAAAAGCGCTGAGGAGTCAGTGGTCCGTTTTGGAGATCAAGATGGGCTCTTGTATCGCAAGTGGTATCCAGAATCCCACCAAGGGATAAAATACCAGCTTGTGGCACCAAAGCGCCTCAGACGGCAGATACTTGGACATCTACATGACCACCATATGGCCGGACATTTGGGCGTGACAAAAACGCTACAGAATGTGAGACGCCGCTTTTATTGGCCTGGCCACCGGAGAGATGTTGAACGATGGTGCCGGAAGTGCAAGATATGTGGAAGTAGAAAACCAAAGAAAGGTTCAAAGAAGGCGCCCCTAAAACAAGAACTTGTTGGTAACCCCCTAGAGCGCATTGCCATAGACGTGTTGGGGCCGGTTACTACCTCGGAAAAAGGGAATCGGTATGTTCTGGTCATCGGCGACTATTTTACGAAATGGACCGAAGCATACGCTATGCCCAACCAGACTGCGGAAACTGTGGCGGAAGTATTGGTGAAAGAGTGGATATGTAGGCTTGAAGTCCCAAGAACTATACACACCGATCAGGGCAGAGATTTCGAATCGCACTTGTTCCAGGATACCTGTCGCTTGCTAAGGATTCAGAAAACCAGAACGACTCCGTACCATCCACAATCCGATGGAATGATCGAACGTTTCAACAGGACAGTGGCCCAAATGCTATCCGCCTTCACGAAACAACATCGGAGAGACTGGGATGAACACTTACCGTTTGTCATGCTGGCCTATAAGAATACCATGCATGAAAGTACGCGATGCACCCTTAATAGTATGATGCTGGGCCGTGACGTACAACTGCCCATTGACGTTATGGTCGGGACCCCACCGAATTGTGATGAGGTGCCGAACTGTCCCGTCCAGTATGTGGAATGGTTGAGAGATTCCATGCAGAATGCATTTGAATATGCAAGGGGTAATCTGCAAAAAGCAGCCGTGAGGCAAAAGCAAAATTATGACCGCAGTGCCGAAGAGCATGGATTTCAGTTGGGAAGTTGGGTGTACAGGTACTATCCTCTTGCAGCCAGAGAGAAATTTGGACTAGGATGGACTGGTCCATATTTGGTCACAGAAAGAATTAGTGATCTAGTCTACAAGGTGCAACAAAGCCAAAGATCAAAACCCAAAGTGGTCCATGTGAACGACTTAAAGCAAGCTCAGTTCGATGAAGGAGACGAGAAAACAAAAAGTTGGCTTGAAACACACGAAGAACAAAATGATCTCACGGAGACAAACTCTGAGGCACCAGATGCATCAGCTGAAGATAGCGATATAAACAAGAAACAAGTTGACATGACCAGTCCGGGTGGTAATCATAGTGAATCGTATCGACGCTCTGGGCGAAAGCGAAAGCCGCCAAAGCATCTTATAGAATCTTAGAAGGAAACATGGGAAATTAGCTTTAAGAGTATATAGGGTCTCACCTTAAGTTAATTTTACCAAATATTTTGTTTTTCTTTGCAGTACCAAGATGGCTGAGCCACTTGTTGATTTCGTCCTGGACCTGTTCGACGAGATGCCGACCGACGGAGACGGAGCAGCGCCTACAGATGATGTGATTGACTTGCTTGAGAGTGCGATCAGCTCCAGCCTGTCTGGCGTGGAGCCGACGCAGGAACCAACTCCTGAGCAGGAGGGTTTGGGTGACACGGCTACGAACAAGAAGGTAGAGACGCTACGCAGCGTCGTGACGAAGGAAGGTGGACAGGTCGAGCCCAACGTGGAAGACCGTCGAGGGCAGGTGGCGCTGTGAAGTCCCTAACTGTCCTGCCCCAGGTAGCAAGACCTACGCCAGGTTGAAGGGGCTGATCCAACACCTTCGGCAGTACCATGTTCCGCACATGGTCCTGTTCTGTTGCACGGAATGCCCCTACCGCCATGCTCGTGCGGACATGGCCAGACGCCATTTACGGAATGTCCACAGCAGGACGCTACCCACTTCGATGCTGCGGCGAGTAAGGGAGGTCAATCGGTTTTTCTGTGACCCGAGAGGGTTGCCATTCCCTGTCAACCCGCAGACGGGTTTACCCGTGGCTTTAGAGGTCGAAACCAGCGATGACTCAAGCATTGGTGGCGACAGCCAGACGAGTCTTGAGGAACCATCTGAGAAGCCCCAATCCGAAGTACTAAGGTTCCTGGAGTCACCAGGGCTGCCTACACCCACCATGGAGGATACGTCGTCCCTACCGCCAGGCCGTCCGGGGCCTACGGAGCCACCAGTGGCAGACCGTGCTGCCAGTCGCACCTCGCTTTTGCAAGAGTTGGCGGAGGCCAGACAGAATTTGAAAGCGCTCGAGAACGAAAGCTGGCAAGAAAAGGTGGACGCACAGCGTAACTTGCGTTAGCGACTGGAGAGGGAAAATGATGCGCAGAAAGAGAGGGACGATTGCCTAAAGAAGATCATGAAGGAGGCGTGCGGAACCAGCCTGACCGGAGAGAAGGATGAGAAGACAGGCGACCCAGTATAGATAGAAGGAAGACAGAAGAAAGAAGTGATTATTACTCGGTGTCTAAACTATTGTTTAATGCATTTTTTTTCTTATTTTCAGGGACTAGGTGTTTATATTTTTTTTAATTTAATTGGATTTTATACCGGGTGACAGCTCGAGGACGAGCATTAATTTAAGCAGGGGGGAGTGTAACGAATTTAGGGTTTATAGGGTTAAGCTGTGGTAAGATGTCTTGGTCGTACTATGTCTATTCTTTTTTTTTTTTTGGTAAATGTTCAGCCGGCCGGGTCAAAGGTCGGGCGTACCCGCGCTGGCCCGCGCTAGACCCGCTTTTGAACCTTGACCTATGAGGTGACAGGTGATCGTAGCTTTTTAATTGGCTGAGAGGGCTGAAGGGAAACTGATTGTCTTGCGCTTGCTGAAACGACTTGAGACTTGTTGCGACAACTCTTAGAGGTAAGGATGTCTAACCGGGTTCCGGTCTTCTGGTAGTTAGGCGTGGGTTTAACTTTGGAACTGCGGCCATAGACATAGGGAAACGTAAGGTAAGGCTGTAGTAGCCATAGTCTGGTGAGTGAAACGATGCAGCCTCGGTTAAGTTTTACGTATAAAATCACAGTATCGTTTATATCTCATTGCCTGCAACTTTGTATGTCGGAACAGGCGTGAATGACTTGTAATGTCTCTCAAGTTTATACGAACAGACGTTTTGATTATTAAATATATTTGTTGTTTATAAGCGAGTTGCTTGTTTTGTAGTAAGGTAAAACACAACGAGAAGTCTCCACACACAGGGATTTACCCCCTGTGATAATTTTAACACTTCCCCAGTCTTAAATATTTAACAAGTCTAAGTGACGCGTAGCGGGGACCAGCAAACCTGCTTAGTTACTCCCTTGCCCGGATTAATTTTATAACGGCCAGGGTTCGGGTTTATAGTAAAAAGGGGTAAAAACGTTACACAGTATTACCTGATAGTTGACATTTTCTTCAACCAACCCTTACTCCTATCTGTTCCTGTCGTTAACAAATAACCTGGTTTTCTTGAACCTGTTCATACCAACACGAGTACAAGGTCCTGAAATTGGTGACATTGAGCTACGTGAAGTTTTGTGATACCCGCTCCTTTGAGGGCAAGATACGGGTTGTCATTCTCGGGTGACCCATTACTCTGGATATATAAAAAAAATTAAGTATACCAAAACTAGAGGTCGCTGGCAGGTCAGTGATAGCAGAAATCAAGGTGTTCGAAAAGAAATCTCTCCCAGATTAGAAAATGTCTATAGTTTAAGGTAAAACGAAAGACTTTGCTCAGTTCAACCATTTCTAGTTGATCATCATGTGCTTCCAAACATAACAGGTTCAATTCTGTGTTTGATCGGTTCATTGGAAATTATTGCAGCCAGCGGGGTCTGAATGGTAGAGTAGATGGCAAAATTGTGCTGATATGTACAGTTTTTGTATAACCTAACATAAAACATAGGACCTGTAGATGGAGCACGGATGAAAGGTAAAATAAATAAAGGGAATAATTCACTTTAAAGATCTTCGCATGCAGACGAATATTTACATTAGATATATCGAGAAAGGATGGATATTTGTTCTGAAAATTAGTATGACCATATAACTCGAAAAAGCTTTATCATAAGCGCAAGATAAAATCCTTTTTCCGACTTTGCGCATCACTGCCAGTTAAAAAAAATTAACAGTTTATCCAACCAAGTAACGGATAGATACCTTTCAATATTTTCCCATGCATAAATATAGGTCATACTACGAAGCATATAAATTAGCCACATTATAATGAGAGGGACTTTCACATTAAACAATTACATATTTAATAGAATATGATAAAAAATAGATATTGCAAGATTGGATGGATGGAGTGTCATGAAATTTTCCATGACGCAAGATCCATGATAACTTTTTCTCGTGCGAATGACTGATGGTGCCACCTACACTGATTTCTTGGATTTTTATGCGATTTATCTCACTGTACCTGCTACTGACTAACAAATATAGGTATAACACTATTATAAGGATTTCTTTTAAAAGTTGCATGTACACTGATGTGTGTCAAAGTCTCATGCTGGACAGCTTCGTCTCTTAAACAAGACGTGTGGCGCCACCTAGGTAGTGTTTCAATATACGTGCATCAGAAACTGCCTATAATATAAAGAGTCCGATTATTAATATTATTATTATTAAAACATATTTATACAGGGAAGCCCGTTCAGACAAGATTGTCTGATCTGCCCTGTTGGGCTATAAAGTTTATACAATGAATTAAACATGTAAAATGCAATAAGAATTTATAAAAGTGACTAAATATAAAATTATGCAGTAAGATAGGATATTTAACATGAAAATACATAACTATGAAATTTAACGTAATAAAGAGTAAGTTGTGATATTAAACATGAAAATGAAAAAAATAACATGCAACGTTATTTACAAGGCAATCATGAGTGCATCTGACATAAATATGAAATATAAGAGTGTATAAAATAGCATGCAATATATGACATATAAAGCACAGAGGTTTATTACATGATACTTTTTTTAAAGACCTGTAAGGAGGAGCAGTTTCTTTGAGATTGATTCAATGTGTTCGACAAAATAGGACCTGGGCATAAAAATGATTTCTTTAAGTAGTCTGTCCGAGGTTTGGGTACATATAATTTATTGGAACAGTTATTGCGTGTATCATGTTGGTGGACTTGGTGAATAGAAGTGAACCGGTCGGTCATACAGGATGGACTTAAGTTATTCAGACATTTAAACATAAGGATGCGAGTCAGATATTCATGTCTTTTTTCAAGTAATTTAATGCCCAGGGACTGACGGTTAGCTGTTATGCTACATTCATGATTAAAATTGCGACTTATAATAGGTGCGGCTCGATTTTGAAGACTTTGAATGCAAGTAAGACATGAAGAACGCGCATTTCCCCAGATTGTGAGGCGTAGTCAATATGTGGCTGAATCAGGCCAGTGTACATTTTCAATCAATGCGGTGTCTTGTGGTATGTATCGACTGCACCTAAAGAGTGCACCTACTTTAGAGAAGAGCTCTTTGCAGAGCTTGTTCAGAGTGATCCGACCATGTTAGGTTTTCATTAAGCACTAACCCCAAGTAAGTGATACTGTTAGATTGTTTGATGGGCTGGTCAAATGCTGTGATATTATGATCCAAAGTCTCCATAGAACGGGATCTGAAGAGGATCGTTGTTGTTTTTTTCGATATTGATTGAAAGCTTATTATTATAAAACAATTTAGAAAAAGTAGTGACGCCATGTTGTCTAATTTTGTTAGGGTCATTACTTGTAAAGTTAATAATACTGTCATCCGCAAAAAGATTACATTGACGATTGTTAGTGTTTCCAGTTATATCATTTACATAAATTAAAAATAATATTGGTCCTAATACAACACCTTAGGGGTTTCCAGTTTTCACAGGATGTTGTGAAGATATTGCGTTAGCTTTTTTTATAGCATGAGATCTATGGAAAGATAATTCTTAATTAGTTCATGTGATTTACCATGAAAACCGTAATGTTTCATTTTTTTCTAAGAGAATTTCATGACTGACGGTGTCGAAACATTTCTTGAGATCGAAGAAGCAAGCCCCTGCGAAACGTTTAGTATCAATTGCTTCGAGCCAATTATATGTAAACTTGTTTGAGTCGAATGGTTTTTCAAGAAAGCAGATTGATCATGAGTTATTATTAAATGTTGATTTAAGTGGTATAACATTTGAGCATGTAGAACCTTTTCAAATATGCATGCTAAAGGAGGAAGGACAGAAATAGGCCGATAATTATTAATATCTTCTTTGGATCCTTTACCTTTGTATATTGGAGTGATTCTTGCGGATTTCCGTTCAGTGGGGAAGGTAGCTTCACTAATACACCGATTAAACAAGGTGGCTAAGCTGACGCATAATATATGTGAGGCTATTCTCACCAGTTTGGTATTTATGCCGTTGGCATCGATTTTACTTTCGAGAGATAGGGTTGTAAGAAACTGGTGTAATAGAGAGGAAGTTATGTGATTAAACTCAAAGTTACTGGACGCTGTTTGGATGTCAAAGCTTTGCGTGGACGAAGGAAATTTGTCAGACAGTTGAAGGCCAACATGAGCAAAGTGTTTGGCCGCTTCTTCAATATTAATGTGCCGGAGATCAATGCTATTCTGAGCTTTCTTTAAGATGCTGTTCACAACGTTCCTATCTTTTTTTGGTTCATATCTGCTTGGCCTATCTTAGTCATATAAAATCTATGTTTATGTCGTTTGATTTTAATATTAACTAAATTTCGAAGTTGTTTATAAATAACTAAATCAGGCTCAATGTTGTTTTTTAGCCATTTTTAATGCACGAAGTCACGTAGCCTCATAATTTCTCGTGTTTCATTGTCAATAAAACACGGTTTTTGAGATTTTACTCTGACTTGTCTGATTGGTGCATGCTTATAACAAACGTTGAGAAAGGGCTCTTTCCAGAGAGTCCATGCATCATTTACATCAGATGCAGTGAGTATGATTCGGATAAGTAAATGTTTTATTCTTTTCAAGTTATCAAGGAAGGCTATTTCATTAAATTTCCTGTATGGTCGTCTAAAGTATGTGCGATGTAACCAATCTTTTGTATGCAAAGATGCATATTGAAGGTAAGTAAATATTGCATAGAGATCATTGAGGGAGGTTTTATACACTCCAGAAAATTTACTAGAAGAGGTTTCAGCCACACGAGCAGGTTCATCAATTAGCTGCTCTAAATCAAAGAGGTTACATAGGGACTAGTGGGTTGTGGTGATTATTGTTCTTGCAGTTAGTGTTGAAATCTCAGATTAAAAAAATGTTAAGGGATAGCGAGAGGGAATGTTCAATGTTTATTGTCAAAGATTCGAAGAGGCTGATTGGAGCGGAGGTAGGGCGGCAAAAAGCGCCTATAAAAAAGGAGCCCTTGCGGGGACATTTAATATTAATCCTTAGTTTTTCGATATCATCCATATGTAACTCGGGCACATATGTTGAAGTTAGGCGGTCCCTTGCATATACTATTAAGCCACCTCCGTGCCTGTTACGTTGTCTTTTAAACATACTGAAGCCTGAGTTTGATAATTCATGATAACATACTGTGTCATATAACGAGGTTTCACTGAGGCATGTAACAGATCTTCGAATTGTTCAAATTTGGGGAGTAGGCTACGTACATTCTAATGAAAAACAAGGATATTTGAGTTTGAAGTTTTTGTTTAAATAGGTGAGTTTTGAGGTATTTTTGAATTTTGTGAGCTTAATACATTCAACTGGGAAAAAGATTGCGGGGGAGGAAGCTTAACTTAACTGCTCGGGGATGAGACATTCAAAATGTCCTTTCTCGCCACAAAACCTGCAGCGACGTCTATCTGCAGGAACAAAAGTTGCTCGTTGATTCTGGTGTGTGATGACATGAGAGGCTGGTGGTCTGCGCTCAAAATTCCAAGCGAAGTTTGGTCGTGGCAAGGAGTCCATAGCTTGACGAGGTACCCGTCTGTGGTTAAGATGAGCTGGCGGGGATCGAGTGTCATGCGACTTTGTTACATCAGAGTCAGATGGCGTGAACCTTGGGGCTACAGTACCTTGCTGATAACGTGTAAGGGAGTGCAGATCAAGAATCTTCCACGTCGAGATAGATGGAGACTGGTGTGGAGTGCTGGTTGTTTCACTCAGGTCAGGGAAGTGGGAAGGTGCAGCCTCAGCTGGTGGTGTTTTGAAGCCGGTGGTAACTTGAGACTTAAGTGCTTTTATTTCATCAGCCGCTGCTTGTAAGTCGAGAGTTTTAATTCTTAACTCCTCGACCAAATCCATGTTTGTCTTAGTGAGTATTTGGATTGATTTGCTCATCTCAGTAGCTGTGTTGGATTGTTTCACGAGGAGGTCCTCAATTTTTGTCATACGAGCGTACAACCGTTTGGAAGTTCTTGACAGGAAGTACTGTTCCATACGGTAGGTATATCCCGGTCGTTTGTAATGCCCATGCAATATTCGTGGAACCACGACATACAAAGACAACGGCGAAGCATATTTTCTTTATCAGAGACGCTCAGTGTACAGTCAGGAGTACATCATACATTTTCGTTGTTCATGGTTGCATGGGCTTTCATTGGGGATGGATTTCTGTGAAACAGTATTCGAGATAGACAGTAGCCTATCGCTCGGCGGGGAAGATATTTGCAATGTAAGATTAAGAATGGTGTCTTCAGTACATTCTAATTGACTCGATGAAAGTTCAGCAGGTGAGGGTTCAGGGAGGGTACATTGATCAAGGTCGGGTAATGAAGATAGCAGTTTAGTGAACAGAGCGGCCTGAGACATTGATTGTTTACCCCTCAAGTATTTGAATTTGTCTTGAATTATATTATTTTTTATATCGAATTAACACCTCGGGCATATCTTGATGGTTTGCTTTCATATTGTTGAATAGTTCATCGTAGAAGGCATTTATGGAGAAGGATGTCAGATGTGAACGAGTTAATTAGGTGATTTCTGCTTTCAGTGCAGCTTCAAGGTCAGATGTGTGTCTTGTAGTCTGAGTGACTTGGTTTCACTGAGCTGAGCTCTTGCGGTATTCGCTTCGGCCAGCTGGGCGTCCGTCATTGCGAATAGTATGATACGACCGGCTTGCAGGTACATATTGTAAAGTAACAATAAGGTTGGCGAGGCCGGCGGTTGAAGATGAGGATTAGGCCCGAGGTTGCGATCGGAGCAGGTATCCAGGAGTAACGGGGAGAGAGTTCTCTTTTGGCCAGGCCAAAGTTTTATGAAGAATCATACAAATGATATCTTGAAAGTTGGTCTATGGATTTATGTTGCCTGTCCAGTTATAATAAATGTTCAAGAGTAAGTACCTGCTAAATCTTGGAACAGATCTGTATCTTGGACGGCAGGAATATTCAAGTATTTTGCGTAGACTTGCAGAGCGTAAATATCCGTGTCTGTCCACGTAAGTGCACATAAGTGCAAATATAGTTTTGGTACATATTTGCATAATATGAACTTTTGTCTCCCACTGGCTACCGTCTTCGTTTGAGTTTTAATCATAATAAAATTGTCTTTAATTAACTGAAATATTTTTTCTTTTAAAATTTGTTCAGTCCATAGGCGAAAAATATAACAAAATATGCCTATTTATAAAATAAAGTTTAACATTTGATAACCCAGTGATATGGAGTTCTTCACTGAAGGTGTTTTCCTTAATGTCAGAACTCAGCCCTGGTAGTCTCACACACACCCCCCCCCCCCCCCAGATTTTCTTTTTTTCACAAGGACATTCAAGATATAATAGTAGTATACAATTTTACCACTAGAGTACAGCACTACAACTGAAGCTGCCATTATATATTGGTAAAACGGGGCACTATAAAATGTGCCTATACAAAATTTATAAAAGCTTAGGGTTTGGCCTCTTTAAAGTGATTTTGTAACTAAATTTTAATTTCTGATATAATCTTATCCCTGAGTGTTCGTTACTTGCAAACCTTGTGTCTCTTTTTTTTCACTTTATTCTGTCTTGCACTAAAATAAACCCCTTGCAATCAGTTATAAACAAACATTTTGTACCGTGCCTTATACTGGTCACACATTAAAATAATATACACAAACAGGGTCAATATGTGTTAAGATGATGCTATATGAATAATGGGTGGTACTGGTGATTGAGTAAACAGACAAGACAAAATATATATCGTCTCACTAAATAAAATATGATGAGCGGTAACTGAAAGACAGAACAGTCAGGACAGATATCCTTTCATTCCTCAGTGTACGTTATTTGGTCTTGAAGTGTGCGGAGTGCACATTATTTGGTCTTGATGTGTGCGGAGTGCACGTTATTTGGCTTGAAGTGTGCGGAGTGCACATTATTTGGTCTTGAGGTGTGCGGAGTGCACGTTATTTGGCTTGAAGTGTGCGGAGCAAAGTCACGTGTGTCTTAAGGAAGACATTTTCCTTATATTCCCACACATCGTGAGGAATTCGACATAATTTCTTGAAAGATCCGACTGGTCCACCCGTCCCTTTTCGTGTAAAGATAGACCTGTCTTAGTAAAAGAAGGGGTAGGTATATTATTAGAAAAAGCAATCCAATCCTTTTTTTAACCGTAAAATCTCGCGGTGCAATGGAACGTGAGTTATACATATATTTTTATTTTATCTTACCTGTACCCTATACCCGTTTATGTGCAGTAAATAATTATTTTTGGCAGATGTTTATTGTCTGAAATAGATAAAGGACGTGGGAACCACGCAGGTTTTGCCATATATACTTAAATTAAGCTGATTCACTTTAAGGTTCAGGATTCGTCGCAGATAGAGAAAAATGGTATGTATATCTTTGTGTGCTCCTCCATATATATCAAAATGATTCATATTAATGCATGTATAAAATAAACTTCAAAGCATAATGTCATTTTAATTTAACATAGTGCAGAAATAACCGCATTTTCGTACAACACCGTTTGCATGAGAGCATTTACAACTCTTCTTAAGTATGTCAAGCAAGGAGCTAAAACAGTTTCTCTCTGATTAATTATGATCATAAATTCCGTGAAGTTAATTTCTTTTTCACTTCTTAGCTGTAGTATAGACAGCCGTTTTACCACCCATGCTTAATCAGTTGTCAACGACAGGCCTTCTCTAAATTAAATCATGGCGCATGGTTCAGACAAACAGAGACTCATAAAGTAAAGTTTTTCTGATAACTAAGAAACATTCTTTATTAAGGGTCCAAGATATATATTCTTCGACCATCCACCTCCGTCCACTGTGTCAGACTTCCAGTCATACATAAAGGTTCGACAAAGAATCTTCTCTCAGGCTGAGAACCTTAATTTTACCAACGAGAACCGTTATACCGACACGTTGGTTCGACATGGTTCCACCGCTCTGACTGGAAGTATGGATTTTTTTGTTTTAAAATGAACCCATTTATTTAAGGTCTTCTACCGCATAAACGGATGTAAATGGCTGCTACAGATATACATGTAATGATAATAAAATGATTAGATATATACATATATGATAATATATTATATTATGATAATATAATATAAATTTTATAATAGAATGTTATAATAATAATAATCATCATCGTCATCATAGGAGATATTATTATCAACATATTTAAAATCATGGTATTGAGTCATTGTTTGGATTGACTTCTTTTAAATGAACATGACAAAAACCGCTAGTCTTTTATAAAGTGACAATGTATCAGCAGAATATATATATATATATATATATATATATATACATATATATATTGTTACGAAGAGAAATTGTTGAGGGCCGATCCGGGAGTCGAACCCAAGTCGGTGGCATACAAGTCCGGCGAACCAACCGCTTCGCTAGCAAACCAAGCTTCACTAGCGAGACAATTCGGTCCGCTTTTACGTCACCCCGTAACAAACCTCCTCTTAAGAGTGTTCTGCTATCAGAACAAGACTAATTATCCCAGGAGTCACACTCTGACGAGCCCCCATTTTGTTGCGAAGACAAATAAATGAGGGGAAAATCCTGGGCCGATCCGGGAGTCGAACCCAGGTATTCCATATTCGAGATATGACGCATTTAAGATATATCATCTTTATTATAACATCGTCAGCATTACGGCTACAAGCGAATCAACATTTATTTGTTGCACCAGAGTAATTACTCTTCTTTATGGTTGCTGTCATCAACAACATTTGGCAGTATTACTACAGGAGGAACCTCTGCAATCAGTAAGAACCTCTGCAAGAACTGGTACATTATATTGTATTCTGACTACATCAACAACGTGAAGTGTCTCCCTTGTATTGACAACGGATGATTTTCAGAAGTCGTGTGCAGGCAGCAAGTCCATCTTTCTTGGAAGCAGACGACCATCTGACAGTTGCCACCCTCGACCTCTCGGGTTAAGATTCCAGAATCCATCCAAACTTGGGCTTGAAAACAAACCCTGTTCGAGTGATATCGTGCAGCATCTGATGTTGGAGGCAAAGTTAGAGCCTGAACAAAACTTGCACTGGTGACCACCTTTTCTGAAAACTCTCTGGCTTTTAGTTTATAAGGTGTTTCCCAATATTCTCCAGCATATTACATCACAAGAGCTTGCCCTCCCGCAATCTCTACGTCGGCAGCTGAAAGCACACTTCTGTTCAGAATCGCCACTTGAACTCATCGTTACGTTTTTTTTTTCATAGACGATCCTGTGTCAATGCCAAACAACCTAGTTATTGTGTCACATGCAGCAAGGGCGTGAATAACTGGTAGCAGACGACACAGATCCTCCCCTAACTGCTGCCCGAGATGAACAATGTCCCGTATTCTTCTCTTTGCCTCCTTTTCTCCACATTTTCTCTCTGATCGGAAGACTAACAATGTGCATTCATCATCACAGTGAAGGCAAAGCAACATGAGAAGATGTGTGTCTTCACCTATTAAGTCGGTGCAAGCAGTGACAGAACAATTAACAGTAGTCTTTGCTATCAAGACGTCGGCATCTCCCTCTGCACCTGGTGTCTTAATGCTTCCTCTCCCATTCTCTCCCGTAATAAATTGATGTTTTTCGGCGTTTGCCAGGCATTGTTATTTCTTTGACTTAAGGAGCATTGTTGCAGAGGGCGAAACTCGTGGACCCAGCTGGCCCTTTGTTCTCCTCTCATGGGTGACTTTGTGGAAGGACCCTGTGAATATCCATCGAAAACTATCATAGCGTTAAAATAGTTCCTGCGAATATGTCTTACATATTGGTCACAAAATTCATCAGATGTTTCATTTTTTCTCCCACGGAGTTCTGTGAAGAAAGGATTCTCCATTCAATACATGGAACCGAGCAGGGGCGTCAATATAGGGGGGATGGGGGGTATATATACCCCCCACTTTTTGGCAAGGGGGGGGGATGGTCAATGTAATCATCCCCCCCCCCATTTTTCAGAGAAAAATATTATAATATTGCATATAAAATAAATTAATAAACAAAATTAAAGGCTTTGGATCCATTTAATAAAAGATGTTATATCTAAACCTTGCTTAGAATTAAAAAATAACTTATTTTTCAAATCATTATAATTATTTGAAATAAGATTAAGTTTATATATAATAATGATATATATGATATATATGTGTATATATATATATATATATATATATATATATATATATATATATCTAAATGTCACTCAGAGGCGCTGAAAAAGGTATATATATATACATGTATATGTGTGTGTGTATATATAAACAAAGTCATCCCCCCACCCTGGAAGAAAAAATTGACGCCACTGGAACTGAGGAATTTGAGTAGGCACGCCGATAATTATTGCTCTGAAATTGTCCGACATTTTGGTGGAGACAATTCGCGTATCAAAATTGTAGAAAAGAAAAGCAATTATTCAAACGTTATTGGGTTCACAAAAATCCTATGTTTCTTCAGGTTTGACCTTAAAGGCCAAGATCAAGGTCACTAGTTTTGAAAAAAAATCTGATATATTGAAGGAAATAATTTGTGTGTCAAATTTGAATTAAACAGATACAGTACTCCAAAAGTGAGGGGTAAACAGAGTAACCCTATATAACCGTGAAGACAAAGGTCAAGGTCACCAGTCTTTAAACATGAATGGGACCTTGGTGAATGATCTTCAAAATTTAAGAAAAGAAATGCTCTACTTAAAAAAATATGGGGTTAACGGAAATCTTATGTTTCCGCAGATTTTCCTTTAAAAAGCAGACTCAAGGTCACCTGTCTTCAAACATGTTTGAGGTCTTGGTTAAAATAATCTCTGTGTCACATTTGAAGAGAAAAGATAAGGTACTTTGAAAGTTATGGAGTTCACAAAAATGCTTTATATAGGCAGATTTGACATTGATGATCATGGCCAAGATCACAGGTTTCAGACTCTTTCAACAACTTATCATCTGACATCTTACACTTTGATTTGCCGAAAGATACATCTATCTACTTGAGAATCAATGTTCTTGTTGTTTTTTCACCAGATATAGAAATATTCAAGGTCAAGGCCACTCACAGGAAAGTTGATAACTTAATTTAAATAGGCCTCATTCCATAACCCGTATCTATGCATGTGATTAATATGAAAGAAATTTGTTCATTAGTTCACAGTACTGTAAAGTAGCAATGATTAGAATTATCAAAAGACTGGAAAACATGAAAATGATAATAGGTGGCGCCACCAGTCTAGCGTACAAGACAAAGCTATCCAAGATCTTCGGTCAACATAAATTTTGGACCAATCCATGCAATCTTCCTAGAGATATTTAAGATTTTGTGTGGTTTTCGCCAAAAATAGACCTATTCAAGATCAAGGTTACTCTCCTAGTAAAGGTCACGACCCCATTTTAAATATAGGCGCCGTCCTCTCAACGATATCTATGGACATGTCAAATTTGGTAAAGATCCGTGAAATTTTTTTTAAGAGTTATCGGGCAGGCAAGATTTATCTGCGGCGACGGCGGCGACGGGACCGAGCTGAAACCATTATAAAACTGACTTTGTCTGGGGATACATTGAAAAAAACTACAAAATTTACAGTTACTGTAGATCATCATAATGAATAGTAATAAATATAATAAAAGGATGAAAATGGTTATTTCCAAGAGTGTACAATTCTAAAGACTTATCTAGATTGATTGGGTTACTTTATCATTGGTAAATGAAACATTTTGGTGTCAAAGTTGAACAATTTACCAAATATTGACATTCATATAAGCCCGTGGTGGCCATTTTGAATTTATGCAAATTTAGACTGTTACAACAACAGTTGCAACAGTACGATTTCTTTTTAACTCACCATACTTTTTCGATAACTCTCGCCTATAACATCGGCCATGATTAAATGCAACAAAAACGTTAGTTTGCTTGAATGCAATAATAATGACGATGATGTAGATATATAGATGACATAACTTAAAATGCATGAAATGCGTCACATCTCTATAATGTTATTTCACACGAGGATTTTGATGTCATATTTGGATTCCCTGGGGTCACTTTTCTATATGTCAATAATGCATGTAATACATTTATAGTGTCTATCATGTACCAATCATGAGATATTGAATTTATGTTAATAAAGGGACTTAGTATGGAGACAATGTGGCGAGGCTGCAAGCACTGATGCAGATATAATTGAGAGGAAAACCTACTGCGACCCTGTTTTCCGGGGAATGTTTCTTTTTAAATGTAATGAATTTGTAGGATGTCAGTTTCAGTGAGTTACATTGTCGGTCACTTGGTGCTAAACGAACATGTCCTTAGGGCACGCCCACTCATTTAACGTCCAGGACAGACCAATCTGTATATTAGGAATGGCTTGCTTGGGTCACCGTTAAGTTAAACGCAAAGAAATTGCACCAATAGCAAGCATATAATCTTAACTTTATAGGATACAGTGTAACTGTATGCTTATGTCAGATATAATCTAAATTTACACAGCACTATTCAAAACTGTATACACACTTAGAACAGCTTCGCACTGTACTAGCTAAGGTTGAATACAGCGGCACTTCCTAATATGAAATATAGTACGTGTTCCGCAGCCTTGGACTGCGCATGTATAGGCCTATACTCTTTAATTATAGATTAAATTTCAACTTCCGCTTGTGTTATATTTCAGTAAAGTTCAGGTGAAAATACCTTAAAGCAAGGCTACCGCTCAACGGCAGAAAGCAGCATCGTGCACAGAAATAGCATTTATGCCAAAAAAATAATAAAAGGTATGGTTCTCAGGCACCGCCCGCGTCAATTTTAACCCCCCGCATAAAAAGAAAATTTATTTTGATTTCATCTTTCAATAAGATAAAATAATACAATTTTGATAAGATTTCCTTTGTCATATAGTGCTTTTACCTGTTTAGCCAAAAAAATTATGTTATTTTCATGCTTTTACCTGATCATATGACATTTTTATCGAAACATACAAAAAAAGGCCAAAAATAAAATATCGCCCGCCCGCACTGATTTCAGAAAAAAAGTGCGTGAGAACCATACCTTTTTTTTTGGCCTAAGTTAACTTTAATGACAGACAATAGACATCCCCCGCGACTGGATAGGCAGCAGCAAAAAACCTCGGGGCTTGGACGAGGGTCGCTTTGATGCTGGAAGATGTTCAGAGTATATTCTCCTGTATATGTTATACCTCCATGGTATGATGCGAATCGCAGACAACAGATCTGATACACTCTTTACACAGCGCGTTGTCAACCACACTGTGAGATGTAAATAACAGCCAGACTTCAACTGCACTTTGGCAATAGTATCAGGAGGTCCCGAATAAGGAAGTAAACATTGGTTGACAAGACGCTGATGCTCATGTAGCTATTCAGTTCACGCATTATTCTTAAAGAGTTCTTCATCTTATATGGTAGACTGGGTACCTGGTGATCAGTCAGCCAATCACAAAGCGTGTAGCGGTTGTTCCAACATTTGTGGCCAAACACAGCAAACCGATCCGAAAGAAACGGCGCTTTATACATACAACACGAGATAAGATTGATGACTCTGATAAGCCATAAACTAACTGAAGTTCTCCAGACAGTACCTGATGATTTCATACATTATTTTTTTTTTTGCAGAAAGCGTTGATTGCTACGTTGTTAGGGCTGCTTTCCACTGCCCTTGCCAAAGGTATGGTATAAAGAAATGGTGAAATTATATGAACTTCACAGCGTGAGAATGACTAATGGGTCGATCGTGGTATCGGACCCGCATTTATTTTCGTCAACAGTTGATAAAATGTGGAATATTTTTCACAATCTTAATGCTGAAAATAAACATAATTTCAACAACTGTGAAATGTAGGAATTATCGACACTGCTTTTGCCAGCAATATATATATATTGTATGTCTACGCTGATCTTACAAAGATATTTCCCAGTTTGGCAATCGTCAGCAGATTTTGAAAATATAGGTGCCGATTCTGCCTAGGTACTCCAGCTTCAAGAATTATGAAAACATTCATTCACGATCATAAGAAAAAGAATTTAAGGATAGCTCATTACAATAAACTTACTCCTACACAGGAGTAAATATTTGATATAAATATATTGTATATTTAGAAGCAGAATTTAAACGCGGCATTCAGGTTTTTTTATAGTAAGCATTAAAATTAGTAGCCTGGCTATTTTGTTTTTTTTTAGAGTTATTTTCCCAATTTTGATTTGCTTCCTGCATGAACATATATAAATATGCTTTACCAGAAATAAACTTTTCTCAAGTTTTATACATAATCATAACCATATAGAGTGTTTGGTGTCGGACTGGAGCGACTGGGGAGCCTGCGTTTCTCAAACATGTGACTCGGAAGTTGAAGTTAACAGTTTCCCGGTGGAGGCTGCGAAATGGGACACCGGCCGCTTAGTAATGGCGGAAAGTATTAAGCTGAAGGAAGCACAACGCCAGAAAGAGCTGGACTGCCTCGCTACCGGAAGCTGTCCGTTGTATGGGCCAAGGACGACCCAAGGATCCCTACCTTGTACAAACGGTATGTGTAAAACAGGTGTATCTAACAGTCACGGGTTGGGACAGGTGTAGTTATAACTAAAACTGATTTTAACAAAATACCATATTGAGGTTTTACCACACACAACCACACACATATATATATATATAAATAATATATATATATATATATATATATATTGAACCCGGCTGTAAACAACACTGCAGATCATGTTGATAATATTTTTAGTTAACAATATGTTCCAGCGCAGTCTCACTGCCGCCGCCGCCGCAGATGTCTTGTCTGCGCCATTATTAAAAAAATCATGATCTTTAACAAACTTAACATGTGCATATATATATATATATATATATATTATATATATATATATATATATATATATATATATATATATATATATATATATATATATATATATATATATATATTGAACCCGGCTGTAAACAACACTGCAGATCATGTTCATAATATTTTTAGTTAACAATATGTTCCAGCGCAGTCTCACTGCCGCCGCCGCAGATGTCTTGTCTGCGCAATTATTAAAAAATATCATGATCTTTAACAAACTTAACATGTGCATAAATATGGGTATCATGACTTCTACTAGGACAGTGACCTTGACCTTAAATAGGACCTTTATTTTTGGTGAAGTAACACATCTTAAATATTTCAAGAAAGATCGCATGGATTGGTCCAAAAATCAATATTTTGGATAACTTTGTCTTGTACGTACGAATGGTAGCGCCACCTATGATTCTACTCTATTTTTGCGTCTTTTAATTCACCCATCATTACCACTTTACAGACCTGTGATCTTTACTATGAGAATGGACTTGAACTTAAATATGTCCATATTTGGTAGAAAAAAATTAAGTTGACCGAAGATCTTGCATAGCTTTGTCTTGTACGCGAGACAAGTGGCGCCACCTACAATATCATTTTCTTGTCTTCGTGTCTTTTCATACCCCCATTATTTTAACTTTGCAGGACTGTGAGCATTATAAGTCAAAAACTAATGGACACATTTCTTGAATAAAATGCACATGCATAGACATGAGTTATAGAATTAAGTATATTTAAATTAGGGTCATGATCTCAGCTTTGAGAGTGGCCTTGAATATTTCCATATTTGGTGAAAACAAAACAAACAAAAACATCATTTCTCAAGTGGATAGATATTTCTTTCTGAAAATCCAAATGAAAGATTAAATAGGTTAAATAATATGTTATCACAAGAGTTTGCAAACCTGTGACCTTGGCCTTTCCTTTCAAGGTCAAATCTCCCGATATATAGGATTTTTGTGAACCCAATAACTTTTAAAGTACCCTATTTTTTTCTTTTATTGTGACACACAGGTTGTTTCCACCAGGATCTCAGACATATTTGAAGACCCGTGACCTTGCATTTGGTCTTCAAGGTCAAATATTCGAATATATAGGATTTTTGTGAACCTCATAACTTTTTAAATACCCTATCTTTTTCTTCAAATATGACACACAGATTGTTTCCACCAGGAACTCGGACATGTTTGAAGACTAGCGAACTTTAGCTTGGTCTTTAAGGTCAAACCTGTGAATATATAGGATTTTTGTTATTTCCCTAACTTTTGCATTTCTGCCTCTGTTTCCTTTAAATTTGACACATAGAAAAACATTTTCACGAATATTTTTTCAAGACTAGTGACCTAAAACTAAGTTTTCAAGGTCCAACCTGTTTAAAACGTAGAATTTTTGTGAACCGCATAAGTATAACTTTAAAAATAACACTTAAGAATAACTGTTTTTCTTCTCTTCAAATTTGATACGTGAATTTTCTCCTCCAAAATGTCGGACAAGTTCAATCATTTGTGGCGACCTTGGCCTTCACGGGTGTCAGAAGTGCTTCTGAAGAAGGGGGCCTATTTTACAAGGAGGTATTCCTTAACTGTCTGGGGATTATATGACATCTCCGATACCAGAAATTTCTAATTAGAACAATCAGAATTTCTTAATTTCCTGATTTCTGAACTGGACATTGAGAATTTCCTAGGGACAGCTTACCACACCAAGCCTAGTGCATTTTGATTATTTCATCCCGGGGCTTAGCTGGCTGACTGTACGGTGAACCCAGGCGGCCCCGACAGAGCACGCTGCAGGGACGATCTACAAATAAAAATAAACGCGCCGCAGCATCGCTTGACATCGACACTTTATCACGTTTTCCAAGTAACCTGTTCAGTCAAATAAAATAATAATAATAATAAAAACTTACATGCCTTTGCAGGCCTTGCTGGAGATAAGCCGTGCAGAAACGTCGATCAGCTTTCCTTCCTCAGTATCACTGACCTGGGTTATGGCCATCCCGTACAAGGTGACACCAGGTCAGTTCAGTTTCCATTCCTGAACATATAATAATGATTTGCATGGAGCTGTTTTATAACACTGTCCATTTAAAGCAGTAAGTTATATTTTATCCCTGATTATACGTGTGTCTTAGTCTGTCCTTTTGGCTGCGTACAATTTATCTCTTAACTATGAATTTCAGTGAAAATATCTTCTCTGTTAGACTAAGTGTGTTTTTATGTTTATTTTGTCAGATTTTTTTTTTTTTTTGGAAATTTTGTTTGAAATCCCAAAAGAGAATTCTTTATATTTCATTTATAAAGAGAAAGAGTGCCTTAAACAGCAGAAAAAAGTCGTATAGATGTATACATTTAAAGGAAAGCTTTCTGAACCCTGTTTTCAGGCCCCGCCTTAACGACATCTGGGGCTGGCGGGACCCTCTTGACGGCGAGGAGTACGTCATCGTGGGATTGTCCGGTGGTTCCTCCTTCGTCAGAGTCACGGATCCCAGAAACCCTGTGGTCGTCGGCTTCTTATACAGCAGGTCTGTCACGTGACTGTTAGACAGTCACGTGATACTTTTGGTCAGTCGAAAGTTCTCCCACACTGTATTAATATACTTTTGTTAGTGAAACGCCAGACCGAGCAAATTTTTCCTCAGGCATTAGACATTTTTTTTGGCTCAGTCATGACACACTAGACTTGTCACATGATATTCCCTGCCACATGATGCTCAGGTAAGACACTGGATGAACCTGTTCTGCGACCCGAAACCTTAAGAAATGATGTTAAAGCGGAACTATGGGAAGTAGCAAAGGATATAAAAGATACTGAACATATTTAGATAACTTACATGTTGAGACTTCTGAAATAGTTGGCAGTAGTGGTCGCGTTACATTAGTTCTAAATTATTCTACACACCCTCTGCTTGCAAAACTTCTCTTTTCCGTAATCGGCTACAATGTACCATGAAAATGTACAAGTAAATGTTAAACTAAAAGTTTATCAACAGTAATACTCCTTAAGTCCATGAAGTTATATATTTTAACATATATTTTTAAAAAATCCCTGACCTAAGTTTAAACCAACTAAAACATCAAATAGTTTTAAAATTTAAACAACAAACTATGATTTATGTCTCCCTCCAGAAATAATGTCTCTAGCATCTGGCGAGACATGAAGGTGATCAACAATCACGTTTACATCGTGTCTGAAGCAGCCCACCATGGACTACAGGTTGTTGATCTGACGCAGTTCCGGGGACAGAACGAACTCCGGTACATTGACGCTACTGCAGTGTACTCTATATTCGGAAACGCCCATAACATCGTGGCCAACCCTGATACAGCCACGCTGTTTGTGGTAGGAGACACTGATATCGGCAACTACTCAAATAGTTGTGAAGGTGAGTTAATTATTAACACCTAAAACCCAAACTGACACAGGAAAATCCACAACTGTATACACTCTGGGTATCTGCTTTATATTTCTAAGATGCGTTATAAGCGTCTAACGGATAACAGGAGAAGCCTCGTTTGTGTACAACCTTAGTCCTTGCTTAATATTTTAAAGGTGCACGAAAAAAAAAACTTAAACACCTTAAGGACAAAAATGTGAGGAGCCAGTTTTGTGTACACCCTAGGTAAATTATTTTGCCGTTTACATTTTTAACCTCAACACAGGACGCCTGAAAAAAAAATACATTTGGTATGATTTAGTTATGCAGAATTTCATCCCCTACATTTAATTGGACCTGGTACATTAAAATTCTCCTCTTCCTCTCTCTTCTTCTAGGTATGCATCTTTGTTTTCCTCTTCTGCCTCTTCTTCATCATCATGGTCTCCCTCTTCTGCTTCATCATCATCATCATCATCTCTTGTTTTTTCCCATCACCATTATCGTCTTCGCCGTCTTCTGCTTCTTCAGCATAATCTTCCTCTTTCTCTTTTGCGTCTTCATCTTCACCATCATCATCATCCTTATCTTCATCATCTACTTCATCATCATTTCCTGACTTTACTGCTTCTTCATCAACATCATTTCCTTCTTCTTCTTCATCATCTACTTATTTTCTTCTTTTTCTTCTTCCATTCTAAAGGTGGGCTGTTAATGATAGACGTATCGGAACCTAAGAACCCCCGATACAAAGGATGTTTCATTGAGGACGGCTACGTCCATGACGCCCAGTGCTTGAACTACACGGGCCCCGACACACGCTACTACAACAAAGAAATCTGCTTCTGTTATAACGAGGACACCTTCACCATTGTAAAAGTGGGCCCAGAAAAGGCGGACCTGGTTTCCAAGCGCGGCTACACTGGTGCGGCGTACACTCACCAGGTAAGTCTGATGTACTGAGGGTCTAACCGGCATCATATTGTGCTGGGGTACGTCCTTGGTCTGTAATATCCATATTTCTAAATATCTGGGGGGTTTTCTGTCTCCTTCTACGCAGCCGTAAAGGTGCATGATAAAGGGCATGCAATAACTGCATTATTTGAAATCAAATATCAGAAGCGGATCCGGGGGGGGGGCACCTTTTTTAAGAGTTTTAGACGAAATTTCGCGGCCTGAACCCCTCCTTTTTCAGACCTGATGACCTTTTTTTTAGGATTTTCATTAGTCCTCCTGGGTTGCCCCCTCCTTTTCCTAAATCCTGGATCCGCCCCTGAATATGCAGACTTATAGAAACTGTGCCTGACCTTTCACACAGATCACAAACTGGTTTATTGTAACCCTCCTTCGCCTTTCCTCCACTAGATGTCTCTCTCTGTCGTAGACAAGAGCAATATCTGAGGGTGCTGTGACAACAGATGTTATGAAACGCCTGTTTCTCTTTGTTTTTTTGCACCGAATGTTGAGTGAATGTTCATATACACGTTTCAAAAACGACTTTGTAAAGTTGGAAAGGAAAGCTTCTTTCTCATGCTGAGGCTCTGTCATACTGGAGACTGCCCACCTCTGTCGAATGCTGTGGTACTTAATTCAAGAAAGGGCTGATGTGATTGATGTCAAATAATGACTTTTCGAATTTGCCGTATACCCATGTCAAAGCAATGTAGCTGGTTTGAAGTGATCATGTTGCTTTTAAACATTTATAACTGAATTTTTGCCAAAAAGGATTCAGAAAATAATCGTAGGGCGAAATTATACTGGTTTTATCTACTAAAGCGTGTTGTTAGGTCATTACATACAATGTATCCATTTTTGAGTCAGATTAAATTTATATTACCTCACATGACCCTGTGTCACATATCTCTTATTATGTTTCATGAAGGAGCATTAATGAATCCATCACACCTATGACATACGACTTATTTCATTTTCTGTGGGGCAAGTCAACCTTATACCTGTTGAGAGCAATTCGTTGAGATCTTGTCTTTGAAATATTACGAATTCCAGTAACCTATAACCAAACATTATTCATATTTTTTCCCCAGAATCCATAGAATATTAGTGTTTTGTTATATGTGTTGACGTCTGAGTGTTATTGTATGTGTTGACGTCTGAGTGTCGTTTCTTGTATTTCTATCAGGGTTGGGTGACAGAGGACCAGACTATTGCTTTGTTGGACGATGAATTAGACGAGAGACGTCAGACAGACAAGCAAGTATTCAGCAAACAGCTTCTATACAATGGGCGGAGTGATACTTAATATTTGCATATTTTCACCTCATGCTTTTGTTTGATAAGATTTAAGGGCCAATAACTCGTCAAAGCGTGGTGGCGGATTTGCCTATATAGGCCGAGTACGTTTCAGTTCAGGGCCTCTTTATTTAGGTGATGGGATCCTAGTGCTGGAAAATAAATGATAATAATGATAATTATAATAATGATAATAATAATAATGATAATAATAATAAATAAATAAATAAATAATTTGAAACCACTAGTAACGATAAACTGGGGGGGGGGGGTACCTATGACAAAGTAATACGTAAAGCACAAAATCCCAAATACAGAAAAAACATGCTTTTAGAAGAATTTAGAAAGCATTTGACTCCATAAGTTAGATTCGTTCACAAAGTAAGATTAAATCACGCTTGGCAACTTACAGCGGTTTCTGTAGAGAGAGAATACCTTAACTATTTTTTTATAAATGCTTAAAATTCAGCCATGCTATTTTTCCATTTACTAAATAAAGATGAAAATGACTTTGTTCTCATCATCAGATGCTCTTTACTTTAACTCAAAAGTAATCCTATGTCAGTATCTCCAGTTGCATCCTTGTCATGATACAAAAAAGCACAGCGTAAAATTTTTACCTAGCTATCACATGTTTTATGAAGTATCATTTTTTTCATTTGTTTTCTATTAATTTTTCTCTAATTCCCCATCTCATCTTCAATATGGAAATAAGTCAAATGTATATAGATTACCGGAACATAGGACTGACAACCGTGATAGAGCTCTGTGCCTCCTTACTTTACTTCAGATATTACCGCTTGAAGCGTGTTTAAACCCATGCCCTAATGTTATCACTGTCACGCATGTTCATGATCTATAAGAGGGAAATATGATATACTAAAATGTATAACTCTTGTAACAAGCGATTTTTTATTCAACAATTTTTTTTGTAACAATTTTTCGGTTTGTGTTCACATTGCTCTGTCATGCATTGTTAAAACAAAGAAATCATCTGCGTGTTAAAAAAGGAGACACTTTGGTCATTTTGTAATTCGGCAACAAGAATTCACATTTGGTAAGAGCTTTCCTTTTGAAATGAAATAAAAGTCATTTTAATTTATGAACCATCTTATTGAAGCAGCCGTTGATAAGGGCTCAGGCGCTTGAATTCTTATAAACATGATAAATTTTGTTTTGCTGGCGTACATTATGATAATAAAGTATTCAGGTCTGCAGTGCCATCTGTTTTTTGGAACGGTGTTTTTTTTAACGACATCATTTCGTATATATTGAACTAAAGAAATCAAAAGACATAATAAGACAAGTGGGAATATATGCAAGACAAATATTCTTTATAGGGACTCAACCGCCTGTCATAAGGTCGCCTGTATTACGTATTAATATAACATAATATTCCCTTCTTAACCTCTGCAACCTGTTTTAAGGGGCCCAGACGAATTTTGTACCCCCCTCCTCCAAGGTCCGGACCTGGGGACCTTTCCGCAGGTTTTGTCATTTGTCTTCGTTGTATTGGAACCCTCCTTTTCCTTAATCCTTAAATATTATATGTGTTTTTTTACAGGCGCACCAAGACCTACATCTGGGACATCCGGGATCTCCAGAACCCGATCCTGAGAAGGATTTTCCAGTCCACGGAGCTGGCGATTGACCACAACCAGTACGTGAAGGGAAACTATACGTACCAGTCCAACTACGAGGCCGGGCTCCGGATCCTGCGCATTGATCAAGACAATTATGATCTCACTGAAGTGGCCTACTTTGATGTTCTCCCGAAACCTTACTATAACACGTCATTCCAAGGCACCTGGAGCAACTACCCGTATCTTGAATCTGGTAATTCAGGCCAAGATTTCACTCTTTACAAATGTTCTCACATAATGCACCTGTGACATTAGATTATTACATTATAAAAAAAAGAAAGGATATTTCACCCATTTTAGCTCAGCTGACTTTCAATCATGCTGAGCTATAACGAACACCCTTTGTCCACCGTCTTTTTGACAGGCCGTCTGTCCGTCCGTTAGCACAAATCGTAATCGTTAGGGCGAGGATCATGAAAGTGTGCATTAATTCTTAGAGGTTATTCAGGGATCTCCCTGTAGACCTTAAATTTAGTTAGTCTGGCCCACACACTCCTAGTTATGATGAGTGATATAGCACTACACAAAGTAAAATACATACAATTGGTCTGATATCTCAAGAGAAGTTGGATGGATTATTTTAAAATCAGGTGGCTTGAAGATCTTCGATCGTGTTTTTTTTTTAAGTTTTTGTGCCGTTTATGCCCCTGTCGCCTCTAGCTGTCCGTACAGGGGGCACAAGTCATAATCGTGAGGGCTTTGATCATGATCGTTGGCAGTCTCAGGTTTTATAAACATATCGTTTTGAAACCTATATTCTCCGAATACAGGTGTCACCTATACTATTTAATATTTTTAACGTATGTTGTCCCTAATTTTTTAGCCTGTCAAATTGCAGCAAGGTGTCAGTTTCTCATCTGTGGTTTCATCTAGTGTCCTGAAACCTCATATGTTTATTGATCAAAACTAGTTTTATCAGTTTCCCAAGACTGATGGCGCCATCTGTATTTTTCTTTTATTTTTCATGCATTATATCCCTATATTTTTCAAGATTGACATATGACGGCAAATGTATCAGTTTCTCAGTTCTAGTTCCGTCTAGCCTCCTATAATCTGGTGTGTTTATTATGTCCCCCGCCCTACTCTGGAGGAAACGTATTGTCTTCAGTCCCATCATCGGTCATTGTTATCGCCAAACTTTTTACTGTAATATATGATTAATATCACTTTTTAAGCTGCATATTTTTCTTCAGTTTTGACACATCAGTTGTTTCCGCCATGTTCTCAGAAGAATTTGAAAAAAAAGACTGTTGACCTTGCGCTTGATCTACACGGTCAAGTTATAGTTCATCATCTTTAGGGTTTCTCCTGAACGTGATAAGCCAAATTTGGTAGACAAAATGTTTCAGCCAAGTTCTCAGAGGAGTTTCACAACTGGTGACCTAGATCTTACACTTCTCTTTTACAATATGACTGGATTCAGTCACATGTCGAAATTCAGAAAGTCAACGGTCAAGATCACACCCAAATGATGTTTATCTCAATATGACTTTCAGATGATGAAATTCTTATTGTGAATGTTAGGCTGAACTAGCATGCTGGTCAGCTGAGCGTCATGACCAAGGGTTCATTTATTTTACCACTTCAAGAATATGAATATGATTTTCTTTTATATTTATTCCCGAAAATTGTCACTCTGAAACGGCCTTAGATAGGCACAGTAATGTGTAAGAGATTACACTGTTGGAGACTTGATTTTACCGCTTTATGAGGCCTGTTATAGACCAGGTTTAGCCGCTTTCCGGGGCCTGTTGGAGACTTGGTTTTAACGCTATATGAGCCCTGTTATAGAACTTGTTTAACCGCTAGACATGGTTTTATCTGCTTTATGAGGCATGTTATAGACTTGTTTTTACCGCTTTTTGAAGTTTGTTATAGACTTGGTTTTACCGCTTTATGAGGCATGTTTGAGACTTGGTTTTATCGCATTACGAGGCCTGTTGGAGACTTTGTTTTACCGCTTTATGAGGCCTGTTATAGACTTTGTTTTATCGCTTTATGATGCCTGTTATAGACCAGGTTTAGCCGCTTTCCGAGGCCTGTTGGAGACTTGGTTTTAACGCTATATGAGCCCTGTTATAGACCTTGTTTAACCGCTAGACACGGTTTTATCTGCTTTATGAGGCATGTTATAGACTTGTTTTTACCGCTTTTTGAAGTTTGTTATAGACTTGGTTTTACCGCTTTATGAGGCATGTTTGAGACTAGGTTTTATCGCATTACGAGGCCTGTTGGAGACTTTGTTTTACTGCTTAATGAGGCCTGTTATAGACTTTGTTTTATCGCTTTATGATGCCTGTTTAAGGCTTGGTTTTACCGCTTTTTTAGGTCTGTTATAGACTTGGTTTTACCGCTTTATGGGGCCTGTTTGGGACTTGGTTTTATCGCATTACGAGGCCTGTTTGAGACTTGGTTTTACCGCTTTATGAGGCCTGTTATAGAATTAGATTTACTGCTTCATGAAGCATGTTAGAGATTTGGTATTACCGCATTTATTTTATAAGTAGTCAAGTACAACAATTTGAAGTTTTGAAAGTTAAAATTTGCGGCTCCATCTGCTTCCAAAGGGACGAACGTTTCAAATCAAAACAAAACAAAAATACATGAACCAGCATGTGCATGCGTGCATGTGCAAGTTCCTGTATACGTTTTCCGCCGACAGGCAAAAACAAGCAGATAAAACTTAGGTTTCTGGTTTTAATACATGACCAGATAAATGTAGACGGCAACACATAATGTTTCTCACAGTTGTCAAGTAGGTCTGTATTTATTTACGTGCATTGTGCACTAAATTTTATAATTTTAGCACATTGTGAAATACATTTCATATATTTTAAGCATATTCTGAACGACTATTTATATGTTAAGCTTATTGTGCAGTACGTTGATATTTCATGAACACTGTAACTTACATTTTATATTTTAAGCACATTGTGAGCCACATTTTATATTCTAAAAACATCGTTGTTGAGTACAATTTGTATTTTAAGCAATTAGTGAAGTATATTTTATATTTTAAGCACATATTGAAATGAATTTTGTATATTAGGTGCTGTTGCCGTGACATCTATCGAGTATGGCCTGTACATGGTCCAACCCAACTGGAGCGCGATCCAGGCCGATCTCGACAGCGCCCCCTATGCTGAGCAGACCAGGACACGTGACATCATTGACGCTGACAACGACTCTGTCTGCCCACCTGTCAAACAGAACAGAAGGTGCTCTCAGGACCCTCGTGAATAAAACATGCAGTGATTTCATCAAATATGATATATCTTATCTGTCATGCTTTTCAACCATATATTTTTTGGGTGTCAGTTATGGTTGAATGGGAAGGTCAACTGGGTTGACCTTTAACTATATTAGGAGTGATGTGACAGCGCAGACCTTGACTCCTCTTCGACCTTGACATTTGTCGCCACTGTTACAGTTTACGATCAACGTGCGGGGCAGCATGTTACAGTCGTTGAAATTTTGATATGACCGTTAACGCAAAAATGTAAAGCATGTTGAATTAACACGAACAATAGCTTCCTCCCTTTAAAATAAATTCGTACCTGCCAAAATATTGCCCTGAAACAGTTTACTTACTCCTGTAAACAAGTGTTAAAAACAGTTCACCGGGCGCGATCACAGGTTTCAACATAAACAGAGCGCGTGTATCACTCGGGCCAAACACGTGTCAGTTAGGAGATGCTCTGGCTGACTTGGCCCCAAAAAATGTAATACACGTTCCTGCTGGCTGAAACTTTGCGTGTTGCGGCTCACAATCGGGCCTCCGGTCACAAGGCCTTGTTTTGATAAACAGACACACATAGACTGTGTTTACCAACACGCAGGAACCTTTGTATAAAGCAAAACTTAACTAATAGTGTGAAAGAATAGGCATAATATTGCCACTGATTATGTCCCTGAAAAAAAGGAAATTGGATCAAATACTGCTTTGAAAATGCATATTTTATATTTTATTATTTTTTAATTTTCCAAACTGTGGGATACCTGCTCCCACACCTAGCCCTTTTTGGTGCTTAGATTTGCAGAATATGCCCTACACTCAGAAAAACTAAATTCACACACACACACACACACATACACATATATATATACTGCATCCACCACCATCTCTCAAATTCTTTTATATCCATTTGCTCCCCCCCCCCCCGACACACACACATACACTTCTTACCTGCTTCCTCTTGCCTCTTTGGTTTCATAAGCAAACACGTTCATACTTACAACAACCACACCATTTCCTATCAGCGAAAAGCAACAGAACCTTAACAATTGTTTCGGACAATTTTAATTGTAAAAGATTTATCTTTTATATTGATTTTGTCTCAAGTCAAATTGAGCTGCACAAAATCGGCTCACTTAAGATTAATGAAATATTGGCGGCGCCTCCTGATGAACTCGGCTCGGCTTGATCTAACTTGGCTGGCGGCGGCGCAAAATGGTAGCGTTGCCGGGAACTACCCGGTGTGCATCTTGAACAAGACAACTATAACTTCAGAAGAAAGTGAAGCCCCGTGACATGACTTAAAATTCTAAAATGTTGGCTAGCTTCAAGTGACTTTAAGGAATTAATTTGGTGATTTTACGAAGCTTATATGATTTATTATGTTTTAAACTCACATTAATTTAATAATGTTACGAAGAACCTATCTTGTTTGGTCTGTTTTATACATCCGAAAATGGTGTCATCTGCCGCTTCAATAACGTTGGCTCGCTGCAGCGTTATCCACTTTGTTTCTCATACCCTTGTGCTCCTATTACCTGGAGAAAATGGTCAGGGTGATTGGATCACAGACAGGAATTAATTCAGGAATCCGGCGGACCATGTCGAATGGCTGCGATCCCTTGAACACACGGCATAAGATAAACTCTGTGCCTTTCGATATAGCTTCCAGCCTGGAATCCAGGGACTTGACTGGCTCGAATTGGTTGGCCCCAGTTAGAAATTTGGATCTAGCTGTAAGAGTATTGCCCCATACGGAAATATGTAATTTAATATTGGCTCTAGCAAAAAGAGTAACCAGTTGTCTCAGGTATGTTGTAGCTAAATAAAAAAAGAACAAGAACTCTTTCATCTGACTCTTCTTTATTACACCTGCCATAGTGAATATAAAACGTTCTACCAGGTAATAAACTCTTTGAGTATGCTGAATGAAGTGTAATGGAAAGAACGCGTACTAACTTTTCGTAAGCCCACGTATTCCGGGACGGAGCAAGGGGGAAAGCGGTATAAACCACTAATAACCTTTTTTGGCAGTGTTTTCAACACATTATTAAACACCCCCATTACTCTAGCTGTGCAACTATTTTAGGTCACTGGTTTCCCCGGTAAAACCACAAACTCCTCCCTATGCCAGAGTCATTATCAAGGGCACTATACGTGGTATGTACCTAACAGTTGTGCGCGTCCTATGTGGGGTCCACGTGTACATGCTATCTTAGAAGGTATTGTTCTAGTTGAACATATACTCGTAGAACAACTTCAGCTGGTTTCTGTGCTTCATAAATTGTATTACTGATGATGTTTTGTGGACAAGCACTTACGCTTGACACAACAGAGTCGACGTTGTCATTATAAATAACGGTCAAAAAGGGACGTTCTAAAATTGTCAGTTTTACCATTTAAAATATTATTCGCTAAATGTGTACAGAATATAGAAGATATATATGAGTGATACGAAGTTAACGTAGGCCTACGTCATTATGCCTTATAATATAGACATTTTTTGCTTCTTCACATGATCCAAATGTATTTTGACAAACCAAATATTGTCCAAAATATTTTTCATACAGATAAGAAGGATTTTATATATATATATATATATATATATATACTGCACAGTACAGTAACATAAATTAAAATTGTATTGTCTTAATGTTTGGTGTTTATATTAACTTTATAACTGTTCTGATACGGATTTAATTTGCAGCACAAACGTGCACGTGACCGACCTGACCAGTGTCCACAAAGATTTGTTTCGCCAACTTTCTCCTTTCCCCCCCCTTGAAGCTTAGTCCACACACACAAAAATAAAGTTCTATGGAATTATCTTCCAGGAACTGCCCTCAGGACTATTTATCCAGATCAGTAATAAATAGGTAATTTATAAAGTTTTAGTGATTTTATTATTATTATTATTATTATTATTATTATTATTATTATTATTAAATCATTATAATAATTATTAAATTATTATTATTATTATTATAATTAAATGATGATGATGATTATGATGATGATTATTATTATTATTATTATTGTGGGGGGGGGATGAGCACTTACCCTTTAGTTTTATTGTCATATTGTTCATTTCTGCTTTTGCCTCAGTTCCTTCAAATAATAATGTGCATGATGAATAAAAAATATAAATAAAGGTGCCATATAAAAGTGGATAAAGTTATGTGGGCTTTATTTTTGCCTGTCCGTTTATCCTAAAATTGTCGTACATATTTTCATTCTTGCCGTCAGGCTGACAAAATTCCATATATTTTATTTTGGCGTGATCTTTGAAAGGTCTTTCGTTAGTTACTAAAAGAGCCGCCAGATGTCATTAGTTCAAATCACTTGCGCTTCATTTAGTTGAACACAATTCCACTAGATGTCGCATGATCCTGCCCTGAAGCCGGTGACATTTGACAAACAGAACATTAGAAAATGAACTGTCGAAAATCTCTGCACGTTGGTCGATTGCTGAAAGTATTCAGATCAGAGAGATTCTGCCACTCTAAGAAAGGTGAGGACATGTACCCATAACCATTTCAAAGCCTGTAAGATTCGGTGCACGATAACTTTCACCAATTATCGCCCAGGGACATGCGACGTCAAGTGGTTAACTTCTGAAGATTGAAGTGAAGGATATTACTATTATTAGTCTATCGGTACGATTTTACAATAGGTGCGATATCAGTGATAAGATCGAATAGGGACGCCTGGGGCCTAAAACTAGTGATTTATAATGTAAAAAAGGTACTCTTCTATTTTATGTAATATATATATTGCTAGTACTTGCCTTATTTTTCTCCAGCCTCATCCAATTTACACAGTTTATTGAACCATAGCTCCAGTATTTCTAGCTATTAATTCATTTAAATGATAATTCAGTGGCACCCAACCATTGCCATGCAACTGTGGGATGATGTCAAGTGTGTCCTTAGGGGCAGGGGAGGGGGGCAGGGGAGGATGACTGATTTTTCATATTTATTTTTTCCAACTTATTAAGTCCAGAGGCTGAGAAATTTAACATTATTATGTGAAGCATGAAGGGGCTATCACTGCACCATCTATCAGAAACTATGCAAGTGAACTTGGCCCTTGACAACTCAGCCCATGGAAAACCTGCCCTTCAAACACATCTTACGCCCAAAGTCCTCAGGATATATGTCCAAATAAATGAAAGTGTAATATGTCAGTTTTTTAAAGACATCTTAAAGAGTCAATATATCTAGACCTGCAAGCCTTACAACTAAAGTATTTCTTACCTATTTTTCATTTTTTAAACTTGATAAACATGATTTAGAGATCAACTGGCTGAGCCCTTGACACAGGGTTAGGGGAGTATTCTTGTCTGAGTAACCTACATTTTATGCGCCATTTTTTATATGACTTCCAAAAGTGAAATCTTTATCTTTTCTGTCTCAGTGAATAAATTTGTTTATAGTTTTGTAGAGGTTCAGTAAACAGAAGTAGAAAGAATAATCTTGCAAGGAATTTAAGAAAAACACCTGAAATAAAAATAGTATTTATACTATATTCGACACTGTAATAGTGTTCAGGACAGTGAGTGATGACACTGATTAGCAATTAGACATGACAGATTGGTTTAATTTTGGCCCTTAAATGATATATAATAAACACCCCGTGAATTATGTTTGTTAAAAGAATTAAAATGAAAGCATTCAGACCAGATCTTCATAAAGAAACTTACAAAAAGCTGTATGTACAATATAGTCACAAATAGTCATTCTAAAGTTCTAACATCAGAGTATTCTTTAGTGTCTTTTCTTTTTAGACAGGGAGTTGATCAGTTTTAGTCAGAGGACCCATCACTGCGGGGAACTAGGCTGTGCTCATGTTGGACAACTTGTGAAGCTGTGTGGCTGGGTGCAACATAACCGCATGACAGGACAGTTCCTGGCTCTCAGGGATGCCCATGGTGTCACACAAGTCACCTTTACCAAAAACCAGGTAACATATATTTCCACAGAGTAACACAAGTCACCAACACCAAAAGCCAGGTAACTAATACTTCCACAGCGTAACACAAGTCATCACCACCGAAAACCAGGTAACAAATACTTCCACAGTGCAACACAAGTCACACACCACCAAAAAACCTGGTAACAAATACTTCCACAGCATAACACAAGTCACCACCACCAAAACCCAGGTAACAAATACTTATACAGCGTAACACAAGTCACTACTACCAAAAACCAGGTTATAAATACTTCTACAGTGTAACACAAGTCACCACCACCAAAAACCAGGTAACAAATACTTCCACAGGGTTACACAAGTCACCTCTACCAAAAACCTGGTAACAAATACTTCCACAACGTAACACAAGTCACCACCACAAAAAAAACAGGTAACAAATACTTCCACAGCATAACACAATTTACAATCTCCACAAGCCAGGTAACTAATACTTATACAGCATAACACAAGTCACCTCTACCAAAACCCAGGTAACAAATACTTATACAGCGTAACACAAGTCACCACTACCAAAAACCAGGTTATAAATACTTCTACAGTGTAACACAAGTCATCACCACCAAAAACCAGGTAACAAATACTTCCACAGCGTAACACAAGTCACCTCTACCAAAAACCAGGTAACAAATACTTATACAGCGTAACACAAGTCACCACTACCAAAAACCAGGTTATAAATACTTCTACAGTGTAACACAAGTCACCACCACCAAAAACCTGGTAACAAATACTTCCACAGCGTAACACAAGTCACCTCTACCAAAAACTAGGTAACAAATACTTCCACAGCGTAACACAAGTCACCTCTACCAAAAACCTGGTAACAAATACTTCCACAGCGTAACGCAAGTCACCTCTACCAAAAACCTGGTAACAAATACTTCCACAGCGTAACACAAGTCACCACCACCAAAAAAACAGGTAACAAATACTTCCACAGCATAACACAATTAACAATCTCCAAAAGCCAGGTAACTTATACTTATACAGCGTAACACAAGTCACCTCTACCAAAACCGAGGTAACAAATACTTATACAGCGTAACACAAGTCACCACTACCAAAAACCAGGTTATAAATACTTCTACAGTGTAACACAAGTCACCACCACCAAAAACCTGGTAACAAATAATTCCACAGCGTAACACAAGTCACCTCTACCAAAAACCAGGGAACAAATACTTTACAGCGTAACACAAATCACCTCTACCAAAAACTTGGTAACAAATACTTCCACAGCATAACACAAGTCACCACCACCAAAAACCAGGTAACAAATACTTCCACAGCGTAACACAAGTCACCTCTACCAAAAACCTGGTAACAAATACTTCCACAGCGTAACACAAGTTACCACCACCAAAAAAACAGGTAACAAATACTTCCACAGCATAACACAATTTACAATCTCCAAAAGCCAGGTAACTAATACTTCCACAGCGTAACACAAGTCACCACCACCAAAAAAACCGGTAACAAATACTTCCACAGCGTAACACAATTCACCACCTCCAAAAGCCAGGTAACTAATACGTCCACAGGGTAACACAAGTCACCACCGTCAAAAGCCAGGTAACAAATACTTCCACAAAGCATCACACAAGTCACCACCTCCAAAAGCCAGGTTACTTATACTTTCACACAGCGTCACACAAGTCATCACCACCAAAAGCCAGGCAACTAATCCTATCACACAGCGTAACACAAGTCACCACCACCAAAAGCCAGGTACTTATCCTTCCACACAGCATTACACGTCATCACCACCAAAAGCCAGGCAACTAATCCTTCCACACAGCATCACACAAATCACCACCACCAAAAGCCAGGTTACTAATACTTCCACACAGCATCACACAAATCACCACCACCAAAAGCCAGGCAACTAATCCTTCCACACAGCATCACACAAATTTTCAACAACAAAAGCCAGGTAACTAATACTTCCATACAGCATTGAACATGTCACCACCAGCAAAAGCCAGGTAATAAATACTTCCATATGGCACCAAATAAGTCTCAACCAACAAAAGCCAAGTAACTAATACTTCAACACAGCATCACACAAGTCACCACAACCAAAAGCCAGATAACTAATACTTCTACACAGTGCACACAAGTCACCACCACCAAAAGCTGGGTGACTAATACTTCCACACAGCGTCTCACAAGTCATTACCACCAAAAGCCAGGCAACTAATCCTTCCACACAGTGCACACAAGTCACCACCACCAAAAGCCAGGCAACTAATCCTTCCACACAGTGTCACACAAGTCACCACCACCAAAAGCTGGGTGACTAATCCTTCCACACAGTGTTACACAAGTCACCACCAGCAAAAGCCAGGTACTAATCCTTCCACACAGCATTACACATGTCATCACCACCAAAAGCCAGGCAACTAATCCTTCCACACAGCATCACACAAATCACCACCACCAAAAGCCAGGTTACTAATACTTCCACACAGCATCACATAAATCACCACCACCAAAAGCCAGGCAACTAATCCTTCCACACAGCATCACACAAATTTCCACCACCAAAAGCCAGGTAACTAATACTTCCATACAGCATTGAACATGTCACCACCAGCAAAAGCCAGGTAACAAATACTTCCATATGGCACCAAATAAGTCTCCACCAACAAAAGCCAAGTAACTAATACTTCAACACAGCATCACACAAGTCACCACAACCAAAAGCCAGATAACTAATACTTCTACACAGTGCACACAAGTCACCACCACCAAAAGCTGGGTGGCTAATACTTCCACACAGCGTCACACAAGTCACCACCACCAAAAGCCAGGCAACTAATCCTTCCACACAGTGTCACACAAGTCACCACCAGCAAAAGCCTGGTTAAAAATACTTCCACATGGCATCACACAAGCCACCACCACCAAAAGGCAGGTAACAAATACTTCCACACAGTGTGGCACAAGTCACCACCACCAAAAGTCAGGTATCAAATACTTCCACAGCTCACACTGGAAGGCAAAATGTTTGGAAGAAGAGTCAATGGAAAAATGATTTTCATGGATTCTGTTAATTCACACATTAGGGCTAACATGATTAATATCCTTGTATAGATTTATTGTATCCGCAGAAACAAAGTTTTGCGGATGCTATGTTTTTGACTGGGTTCTGCTGCCTTCTCTGCTGCTGCCGCTACTGCGTTTGTTTCTGGAGAACTCCTCTTGACCCTAGGACTGATCTTTCCGAAAACCTGGCATCTATAGTTATTCACTCAACTATGTAGTTGTGCCTATCAAAGACAGGTGGTGCAACCTGCAATCATTCATGTGCAGTATGAATCTGGGTGTCTTTGGGATGACAGTCCATATCATAGGAGTGGTTCAGTATATTGAGCTGAAATTTTGCATGTCCATAGATCTTTCCATCTTGTACTCAAGACTGGTGGCACAATCTACAATCATTTTCGCGTGGTGTCCATTCAAGCATTTGCCATCTGTTCATCTTAGTGATCGGTTCAAAGTATACAGCTGAAATTGAGCATGTCCATAGATCTTGAATACCTCCATCCCATGCTTAAGACTGGTGGTGCCATCTGCAACCATTTTTGCGTGGCGTCCATCAGTTCATTTCCTTTGATGAAAAATGCTCTTATCTCAGGAGTGGTTCAAGGAATTGGTCTGTAATTTGGCATGTCTATAAATCTTGGATACCTTCATCAAAACTTAAGACTAGTGGTGCCATCTGTAATCTTTTTTTGCATTTCATCCATCTGTGTTTTGGATTTGGGTGAAAGTTGCTCATATCTCAGGAGTGGTTAAATTTATTTGTTTTAAATTTGGCATGTCAGTCTATCGTGGAGATTTTTTCTTGTAGACCAGACAGGTTGGGCCACCTACCTTCCCATTTTCGTAGAATACATTGATGCCCTTTCCTCAGGAGTGCCCTGAAATTATGCATGTTCATAGATCTTAGATACCTCCATCTCATGTTCAAGACTGGTGGCACCATCTGCAATTGTTTAAGTGTGGTGTCCACCTGTCCCTTCGCTTTTGTAGAAATCGCTCATATCTCAGGAGTGGATGGATGTATCAGCCTGAAATTTTGTATGTTTATCCTCCTTGGATAGCTTTGTTGTTGACCAGACAGGTGGCACCACCTGCTGTTCCAGTTTTATAGAATGCATAGATGCACTTTTGCTCAGAAATGGATTGTCGTCTTGGTCTGAAATTTTGCATCATGTGTCCATCTGTAGATCTGTTTTTGGTGACAATCGCACATATATATGGAGTTTAATTGGCATCACTGATTCCACAAATTTGGAGTCATGTCATGTCAGGAACATTTAATGCCTTACTTAAACCCATGCCTCTGTGATTTGACGGATACACGTAGTCGCTTGTCGACTATCTGTATTCTAGTTTGGTAATGGTTGTGCAATTCTTTTAAGTATTCTAAATATGTGTTTCACATACGATGTTCAAGTGCATTAATATTGTCATAGATTATCCAGACATGTTAAAGCAAATAAACTGAACTTGAAGGATGTGAGCTTTTCAGTGACTCTGTTTAGGGAAAGGTTGTTTTTCTTCTATGATTGCTCAGATGTCCTTGTAGTAAGAAAAAAAAATATTGCTAAAGGACACATGCAGCAATTAAAGACAATAGCGCAGTTTTCAAAGGTTTGGTCATAGTGTACTTTGCATTCTTGTATTCATAACTTTCAATAGTTTGTAATATATATATAAAATGTTTGTTAACTATATATTTTACTCTTATGCTGATTATATTATAATGCAAAATGATATCATTCATAAAATGAAGCAGTTTCTAATCAAATTTGTAAGCTTAGAAACCTGACAGAGACAGTATTTATCAAAGTATGCATACAGTCTTTCCCTGATTTCATGAACTGAACACTGATTTATTATTTCCTTGAGTTAATGAATTAAACCCTGATCTTTTATTTCCTTATATCATTTCAAGGACCCAGTTGTGCAGTCAGTAGCTAAAGACCTTCCCTTGGAATCTGTTGTCATGGTGACAGGAACTGTTAATTCAAGGCCAGCAGGTCAGGAGAACCAGGTAATATTGGTTGTAAAATGTTACTCCATCTAATAAATATACCTTTAATGATACCCTGGATATTTTCATATCAAATTTTTTTGATTACTTCTTCCAGGTTTTTAGCCCAAATTTGGTTTTTAGTTTTTATAGGTTGAAGGGCTATTGTTGTTACTGAAGCATTCCGTCTGTCTGTCCGTCCGGCCTTAACCTTTTGAGCGGGATATCTGTAAAAGGATTCACTGTTGGAATTTTTGTTTCTTCAGGGAAGATGTATATTAACAAAATCTCGGTTAATTTTGAAGATGGGTGACCTTGACATGTTTTTCAACATTTCAGAGCTGATTGTAGAAAAAAAACTTAGGAGCTTATTCCTGAGGAACCACTGGGTGGATTGTTATAAAACATACTATGGTTATTGGCACTGATGGTCTGTAACTGCTGCACGAGTTTAGGGGGGGTAAACAACAGTTTCTGATTTTAAATGAATTCATTGTTGGCTAATTCAATTTAGGCCTTGTGAGTGGGATATCTCCAAAATGACTCTACACAGGAACTTCATTTATTTAGTGCTGATGCATATCAACAAAACCTTGGTCAAATTTGAAGATGATTGACCTTGATCTACTTTTCAAGGTCACAGAGCTTGTAAAAGAAAAAACTTAGGAGCTTATTTCTCAGGAACCACTGGGTTGATTGTTATGAATCATGGTATGGCCATTTGCCTTTATGATCTCTAGGTGCTGCATGAGATCAGGGGTGCCTTACTAGCAAAGGTACTGCTTACTGTAGATACAGATAATATTGTAGACTTAATTTGCATACTATAGTATTCTGCAACACATTGTCCTACTTTTGCAAACATTCATGCACAGCTATCGGCAATATTCGGAAAAAGTTCTGCTTGTCTTATTAATGGCTCACTTTCATGCATGCAGCTGTAGTCCGCAATATTCGGAATAAGTGTTCTTTACACTTTACATTCGCTTCCCTTGATAATGCAAATGAGTTAACATGGGGATGCCTCGGTAACAGTGGTAACGAACATTGAAAAGTGCACCGTTCTTGTTGTGTCAGTACTACCGCCTTACATGATAGAAATGTGATATTGTTCTTGGACATTTCCCGGTAATGTTGAAAATGAAATGTGGGGATAAAGTTTGATATTGTTTTATTGAAAACATTTTTGAGGGCTGTGTTTGTGCGATATTAGGTGAAATTATGGAATTGATAACAGAATATTTATAAATCATGTATCTTATAGTATTTAACAGGAAAAGTGATTGAGCACGTATATATTATGTATTAATGGCAATCATTTAAGAGTAATAATCAATTTTTGTACCTTTATTGAAACTCAGCCAGCGATAATAAATAATGATAAAGTCGACCACCAGCTGCTGTTAAGCTATTCTCTGACTATGTGATTATTTTATCGTTGGAATCATGAATCCATGGATTACCTTGATCAAGGAAAACCACAAAAATAAAATCCCAACTAATATTTCTGAATCTACAGTACCTCTCTTGTTCAAATTTATAACTTAAACAAGGGACATTGTAACAATGACAAATATTGGGGTGATCTGGGATTCGAATGCATGTCAGTGGCGCACGTCTGGCATTCCAACCGCTTCCCTAGAAAAAAAAGCTTGAGTGACACAGTGTGGACTGCTTTTATGACTCGTAACACACCCCTTCTTAAGAGCATTCTGCTATCAGAACAAGACTATCCCAGGTGTCACACCTTTGGTAAACTCGGTGGCGGTAATTTCCTAATTACTTCAAACTGTCACGTTGGACGAGCCCCAATTTGTTATGAAGACAAATTGCTCAGGAGAAAATATCGGACCAATCCAGGATTTGAACACATGTCTGTGGTGCACATGTCCTGCGTTCCAACCGATTCACCAGAAAAGCAAGCTTCACTAGCGAGACAGTTTGGGCCGCTTTAATGGCACCCCATAACACACCCCCTCTTAAAAGCATTCTGCTATCAGAACAAGACTATCCCAGGAGTCACACCTTCGGTGAACTAGGTGACGGTAATTTCCTAATGACTTCAAACCACCATTCCCCTGGCCCCAAAGATTGCTGTCATTTTGGACTAGCCCCCATTTTATGATGAAGACAAATTGCTCAGGGGAAAATTCTGGCCCGATCAGGGATTCGAACCCATGTCTGTGGTCCACAGGTCTGGTGTTCCAACCACTTTGCTAGAAAAGCAAGCATCCCTAGCGAAACAGCTTGGTCCCTGTAACAACATATATGCAGATATACATCCATGAGAGAACAAATATTTCATACTTGATAGCAACCTGTGAGTAGATGCAATGGTGTCATCTGTCATCCCTACATTAACCCGTGCTATCTCAAAAACAGTTGTAGCTAGTATCACCAAATTTTATGCAAAAAAAGTCATCTAAAAATCTGTATCAGATTTTGCTTATTTTTTGCTATCTGTATTTACCTAGATTTTATAGGGAAAAAGCTTAAAAATTTGGTAAATTTTGGTCAAGTTACAGGAAGCTGAACTTAGTCATTTGGCCAAAAAAGGATACTAAAATCACAATATCAGAAACGTCTGGAGCTATCATCACCAAAATTTTTGCAAATGCTGGTCACATGAGTCATATTTGTAATTGAGGTATTGGTGGCGCCACCTACATCACCCTTTTTGTATGGGGGTCATAGGTCATCAGTACATTAACCCATAATTTCTCAGGAATAGCAGGAGTTAGCATCCCCAAATTTTATGCAAAAAAACTGTCACATATCAAATGTTTTGGATTGAGCTTTTTGTGGTGCCACCTGCATCAACTTACATTTAACGGGGCAAAAGCTTACAAATGTTTAAAAAATCTTCTCTGAAATCATTCTGCCAAATTGTTCAATATTTTCCAGATATGATTTCAGAAATGAGCTCTCTCAAGTTTGTTCAAATGGTTTGGGTTTGATGAATTTTGGCCAGGTTTCAGGAATGTGAACTTAGCTGGCCTTTGTTCAGGTTTACTTGATTTTTGGCAGAATTATTGGACCTTTAACAATGAAAGGACTGCATCTTTTATTATTCTAAACATTTTGATAAAAATCTTATGAATATGTCAGCTTGAAAAAAAGCATTATAGCCAAAGTCTTTCATTAGGTATTAACAGATTAACCAACAGGCCAAGATTGTGTCTGTATCAATAAATAGCTTGGCAGACTGCCAACTATTTTAGATTTTGCAACAGGCCAAAGGTCAGTCTGGAACTATTTATAGCTGTGGCTGACTGCCAACTGTACTTGATTAGGCAACAGGTCAAGAGTTCACTCAGTGCAGCCAGGTACAGGTCAAGAGTTCACTCAGTGCAGTAGCTGCAGCTTGCAATTTGTTCGGGAACACTCAAGTAACTGCCTTCCTCACCTGAGCTTGCTCAGCCCAGTGCACCTGACTCAAGAGAAGTTTTAAGTATTGCCCTGACATTTTGACTTCTGGGACAAAGACTGATGTCGCCACCTGCAATGACTTTTGTACAGTGTATGTTTCTCAGGGGGGTTTGATATATCAGCCGGAAATTGTGCATATCTATAAATATCAGATAGCTTTGTCATATACAAGACTGGTGGCGCCACCTACAATAATTTTTTAAGTGTATGCTCCTGCTTCTTTCTCAGGAATGATTTGACATATCCGCCTGAAATTATGCATGTTGATACATCTCTGATAGTTTTGTTTTGTACAAGACTTGTGGCACCAGCTACAATTGTTTCATGCATCTGTGCACATAGCCCATACATCTTGGATGGTTTTCTTGTCACAAGACTGGTGGCACCACCTACAAGCATTTTTGTGTGCATCTATGCCAGTATTTCAGCAGTGATGTTTGTGTAATAGGGGATATCGCTAATACCGATACTCTCGTGTGTGGAGGCAGTAAATGACTGCATGCTTGAAAAACTGCAGGCAAACAACTGGTGCCCCCTAGTGTCCAGCCTGACCAGCCCATTCATTCAACACAGCAGTGTGGGCACTGGACATAGTGTTTTAAATTGCAGATCATCCTGATACTTATTATTCATCATATTTATTTTGCCGTGCTTAACCATAATACAGAAACATGAAAAGACATAAGACAATTCCGCATTCGGCACAGTTTGCATTAGAAATTGATCTTGAATCAACTGCCTTGTAGAGGATGATATAAGGGAAACTTACACAGGGTCTCAATCATTGATAATTTGATAAACGTCATATTTTGCAGGTTTTCTTGAATTATGATACATTATGGTATGAAACAATTGTAACCTCGTATTTATTTAATGATCATAATAATTAAAGAGATTCCATAGCTTGTATAAGCTAACAAAGTGGAGACTGTCAGTTTCGTCCGGGTTAATGAGTGTCCGGCTGAATCACGCTTGCCTGCACAAACAAGCTTCCGGCTGCGCCAGCCAATGGTTTTTCTCCTCCATCTACACGAGAAGCTGCATTAGCGATATCCCGTATTGGTGCGTGTACTTGTATCAAAATGTTTAGTACTTGCATTGTACAAATACATGTCACACATGTTCTTGAAAAGTAACGGTCCAGCATGGAAGCATTTTACCTGATGTATATCCAGTTGCACAGGTTCGTATAAGGCCTGTTGGCCTTGTTACTGTTACCAACCATAAAAACTGTTCTTTTGGCTGAGGGCTCTTGTCAGCATTTGCTGATATCCTAGTTATTTTCATATATTTTAGCTGATCACAAAAGGCATAAATAACAGAATTATAATTTTGTAATTACATCTTCAAGTTATAAATGAGGTGATAATGAAGCTGTTTGTGAATCATCCAAGAATAAATAGCAATACTAATAGTTTAAAGGATAAGAAAATGCACTTTCATGTGATAAAATGTTTACTCTTTCTGTTTTGGTCTCTGTGTTTGTATCTATCTGAACACTGTGGCCATAATAATCCATCATGCACAAAGCACACTTTTGCCCTCTCCGTGTTAAGGTGAATTGTATCGAGGTTTCATGAGACTTTTGCCCTCTCCGTGTTTAGGTGAATTGTATCGAGGTTTCATGAGACTTTTGCCCTCTCTGTGTTAAGGTGAATTGTATCGAGGTTTCATGAGACTTTTGCCCTCTCCGTGTTAAGGTGAATTGTATCGAGGTTTCATGAGACTTTTGCCCTCTCCGTGTTAAGGTGAATTGTATCGAGGTTTCATGAGACTTTTGCCCTCTCCGTGTTAAGGTGAATTGTATCGAGGTTTCATGAGACAGTATTCCAATAATGGTATTAAATATCAAAGTTTATGTACAAACGACACTGCCTGTATGCAGTTCAGTATAAAACAAATAATATGAGAGATGATTAAATCAAATACTAATTATATACAGAGAAACCTCTGGGACTGGGCCAAATCGAGGTGCCTACATTGTGATGGTCAAGAATGCAGTATAAATGATAAAATGGACAAAAATGGGACTGTCAAGAACCACCCATTATTTAGAGGTGTCGCTTTATGGAGGTGCCAACTAAGAGAGGTGCCCCTATATAGTGTAAGTACATGGACTTAACACTGATGCATATTCTTTTTACTCAGAACATGAAGACAGGGACAATAGAAGTAGAAGCAGAGTCCATTGAACTGCTGGGTCCCTGCACAAATAACCTGCCCTTCCAGGTTAACGAGGCTCACAAGGTATGTATCATATAATTCAGATTAATTATGCAGATATTCCTGTAACGAGGCATACAAGGTAAAATACACATGAAAGATGCACATATTTCAGTAATTTCACACACAACGTTGTCATAACAACATGGATAATATCTTCTTATAAACATTGTGAACATTTCTGGGACTACTCAATCTAGACTAGCCAAATGGTTTTGCTTAACATTCAGAGTTCTGAGCCAAGTAATTGGTTTATAATTTGCTGCAAGGGAAGTGGTAATTACAGAACTCATCTTACCAACATAAAGCTGCAGGTATGTCAACTGGTATACTGGACAGTGGGGTAGTAATTTGTGCCACCTGTCATGCTTAGCGGAACTGAGCATGTTTTCCTGTAACATCAGTAATATTGTTATTAGGAGCTATCCTGGGTTTTTATCCCAGATAAACCATAGATCATGCAGTCATCACCATCCGTGATCTAAACTTTGATGTACTAATATAAAAACAAGAGGGGAAGGCCAGGTTCTTCTTTGGCCTTGTGATGTACTGTAATGTTGAAGATTCAATTAATTGAATTTACAGATCATAAGTATGAGCAGCTAAAAAAGTTCTTGCCTCTGTGATTTCCATTCTGGTATTGGGTTTTTTAGCTCAGCTGACTGAAAGTCATCTTAGCTATAGCTATCATCCCCCTTGTCCGTTGTCTGTCTGTCTGTCCGTCTGTCCATCTGTTAACCAGGCACAAATCGTAACCGCTGGACCCAGAATCTTGTAACTTGGCATTTTGAGAGGTTCCATGAAAAATCTCCTTGGAAACCAGAAATTAGGTTTCTGTTACCCATATCCTTCGAGCTATGGGGCCCCAAAGTACCCCCCAGAATAGTCAAAAATTTCATACAAAAACTTTAATATCTCATTAACTATATCACTGATGGTCATGATTTTTGGAATACATATTGATCATGAGATGTTTCATCAGTTTCTGCAGACTGGTGGCACCATCTGTATTTTTCGATTTTTTTTAATTGTTTTCTCTATTTTTGAGACCTTTAAAAATGTGAACATCTGTTAACAGGGCACAAATCGTAAAAACTGGACCTAGAATCTTCATTCTTGACACACTGAGAGACTTATGAAAAGTCTCTGTGGAAACCTGAAATAAGGTCTCTGTTACCCATATCCTTTGAGCTGTGGGGCTCCCCAGAATAATGGAAAATTTGATAAAAACAAACTGCAACATCTCAATAACTACAACACTGATGGTCATGATTTTTGGCATACATATTGATCAAGAGGTGTTCCATCAGATCCTGCAGACTGGTGGCGCCACCTGTATTTTTTCAAATTTTTACTTTTTTTTTTTCTCTAGTTTTGAGACCTTAAAGGATGTAGTTATCTGTCAACAGGGCACAAATCATAACAACTGGACCTAGAATCTTCATTCTTGACACACAGGGAGACCCATGAAAAGTCTCCATGGAAACCTGAAATTATGTGTCTGTTACCCATATCCTTTAAGCTGTATGGCTCCAAAATACCCCCAGAATAATGAAAAAAATTGATACAAAAACTGCAGTATCTCAATAACTACAACACTGATGGTCATGGTTTTTGGCATTCATATTGATCATGAGGTGTTCTTTCAGTTTCTGCAGACTTGGTGCACCACCTCTATTTTTTCAAATTTTTACGAATTTTTTTCTCTATTTTTGAGACCTTTAAAGATGTGGTTATCTGTCAACAGGGTACAAATTGTAACAACTGGACCTATAATCTTCATTCTTGTCATGCAAGGAGGCCCATGAAAAGTGTCTGTGGAAACCTGAAATTTGGTCTCTGTTTCCCCATATCCTTCAAGCTATAGGACTCTGAAGTATCCCTCAGAATAATGGACAATTTGATACAAAAGCTGAAGTATCTGAACAACTAATGCAGGGATCACCATGATTCTTTGCATAGATATTGATTATTTCTCTATTTTTGAGAACTTTAGAGGATGCTGTCATCTGTTAACGTGGCACAAATTGTAACAACTGGACCTAGAATCTTCATTCTTGTCATGCAAGGAGGCCCATGAAAAATGCCTGTGGAAACCTGAAATTAGGTCTCGGTTACCCATATCCTTCAAGCTATAGGACTCCGAAGTATCCCTCAGAATAATGGAAAATTTTATACAAAAGCTTAAGTATCTGAACAACTAATGCAGAGATCACCATGATTCTTTGCATGGATATTGACCATTAAGTGTTTTTATTAGTTTCTGCAGACTGGTGGAGCTAACTGTATTTTTTTTAAAGTTTACACATTTTTTCTCTATTTTTGAGATATATAAATACAGACACAATCTTGGCCTGTTTGTTAATCTGTTAGATGCTTCAGTTGAATGGGTATATACTACCATTCAGATGATAAAATTTCCTTTTGCGAATCTCTTCCCAGTCAGCTGAGCATCATGACCCATGGGTCACTTGTTAAATTTTGGAATTCTGGCAAGCATCATGTACACTTACAATTTACAATAAGTTGCATAATTTGTAATGATATATAATATATATATATAATAATTCTTCTTCATATGGTTGAAGTCATACTCATTCAGAAGTTAGTTCAAAGGCTCTATCATTGAGCAATGTACAGTGGTCTTGATAAATCATGGTGATAATGACATATGATATATAATACTTGGTTTAAATTATTAAAAATTTGGCTTTTTTAGGTCAAAGAAAGTTTGAGAATGGAATATCGGTGCTTGGATTTCCGCAGTAATAAAATGCAGAGAAATTTGCGTCTGCGTTCGCAAATTATCATGAAGATGAGAGAATTCTTATGTAACAAACATGGTAAGTTCTAGAAAGCTGAGAATGTACTTTATTTCTACTTGGAAACAGTAACAGATAGAAAAGATAATTCTGCTATGATAAATAGAATCTTTCTCAATTAGACCAGCCAGAATGTCATTTGGCAATAACATTTAACAATCAAGCATTACCTCAATCAGCATGTTAAAGATATCCTAGCTAAGTTTTGTTTTTCATGAACTTATATCTCAAACAATTCAGCATTATATGATAAATTCAGAGTTTATCATTATATAAAAATACTAACTATATTCCAGTTCTGTTGAAGCACATGCTTGAACAAATTTAACAAGATAAAAACAATTTGATAATATTGGTAAAATTTACATAATTTTATTCATAGATTAGCAAGATGCATACAAAATTTAGAAGTATATATATTATATCTCTCAGAATTATTCTCTTATATCATCATTGAATCTACAAATCGTAACTCTGTAGTCATTTTTGTAGGTTTTGTTGATGTGGAAACACCAGCTTTGTTTAGGAGAACACCTGGGGTAAATCTTACAATTTTGTCTAAAATATATAATTATATAAAGATATACAAACATTGTTTCAAGGTAGTATTTTAAATAGAATAGATCTTTTTAATCAGATTATCTCTTTTACCACTCAGTGTATTTATTTTCGAAACCTTGTAGATCTTGAGTTCTTGTTTCTGTTATTGAATGGAATATCATCATTCAAATCACAAGGCTATACAAATATAAGTAGGTTGTTGACTGTGAAACCTCCCAAAATATGATACAATGGGTTCTTTAAAATTTTAATTTCTAGGTTAAGACAGAACAAATGGGACTTGCAGCCAGAATACACAAAAGTGCATCAATTCTTGAACTGGTTCATTTGAACAATACAGAATTTAATTGATTTTCCTTGATACCTTTACCAATACTTGAAAAAGATTTAGACATTGATTAAGGTAAAATGGAAATGGTGATCCTTTTTTTGGTTTGATAAGAGTATTGAGACTTTTGACTCCATACATCATTATTGTTATTATTGTAGGGTGCCAGAGAATTTGTGGTCCCTACACACCAGCCGGGTCATTTCTACACGCTTCCTCAGAGCCCTCAGCAGGTATGATTGTACAGTTAGGAAACCATAGCTAAACATTTACAATTCAAATTGTTAACAGACACATAGTCAAACACACAACACATGCATACACACTTAAGGAAATAAAAACATAGTTGTTGTACCAGCACACCAGTTGGGTAATTTCTACACATTTTGACAGAGTTCATAACAGGTATTGTTGTACAATATGGATACCATAGGTTACCATACACAGTGCAGGTGATAAACTGCCACATTGTTTTGGGATAGATAGTCAAACACACAAGGTATGCATGCACACTAAAGGAAACTAAAACATAATGCAAGCATTAACAAATGTATTTGAAAATAAGGCTTACCACATCAGTAGAAATAGCCATTGTATTGCACTCATTAGTTCAGCTGACCATAGGTCATCTGAGCTATAGGGATTACCCTTTGTCCGTCTTACTTCTGTCCATCCAGTTGTCCTTCTGTTACAAGGCACAAATCATAACAGTTTGACCCAGAAACTTCTAAACTTGTTTAAATCAAAGCAGGTCCTTGGTAAATCCCCTTGCATACCAAGAAGTAGGTCACTGTAAACTGTATTTTGGGAGTTACACACGTTTTATATGTTTTTAGCACTTAGAAAATCAGACTTGTGTTAGTGTTCTTTGCTGCTAAACAAACATTTTGCACTCAGCCCTAAAAACTAAAACATTGTGTATCAACTGCACATATAAAATTGTAACCATGCAAAACTGAATTGTTGTGGACACAGTTGCAAAATTTTTACATTTTCAGCTGTTGACATATGAAATTCATACATTTTATAAAATATCTCAGTAATAATTGCATTTAATGTTCAGCAAGCTTATTGATCATGGAAAGCCCTTTCAGCTTTGTGAGACTGGTGGCTCCATCTACATTTTATTTTTCCGCATTATTGTATTTTTAGCTCAGCTGACTGTAAGTCATCTGAGCTATAGTCGTGGTCCTTTGTCCGTTGTCCGTCCGTCCGGCCGTTAACAGGGCACGTTTTAAAACCGTTGGACCTACGAATCCAAAATTCTGCATACCATTAGATGTCCCCAAAATCTCCTACCATACCGAAAATTGGGTCATTAAAACTTCGTTCCTTCGAGATATTAAGGAAAAACCTCCGTTTTCCATAAAAAAGCAATTGTTACACTTCAAGTCTGCCTAATATCAAAACCACTGATCTGTTTTTGATCATATTTAGTATTCATATTCTTCCATATATTTTCTGTGCACATACCAAAAATTAGGTCAGTATTGGGTATTATTTTGAAGTTATAGGCCCAAATATAATGCAATTTTTTAAAAATCAGGAAATATATTTGCTCACTTAACATGAGAATTGCTGAAGCTGAAGACTTTTTTTCAGGAATATAACTTTATTGAATCAAGATTCAATTGTTTGCCCAAAATTAGATCTGAATTTTGCAAATTTTTCAAGTTATTAGCATAAATAAAAAATTAATACCTTAAATTTTGTCCAACTTTGGCAGTGGCACGTTTTTTCCCTGTAAGCACTGTTGATTTAATTTTCACAGCATATATACATAAGGATTTAATCTTTTAAAATCTGAAATTTCAAAGAAATTGTTTGAAAAGAGTAGCTTTAATTCAAGTTTTCATACACCATGTCAAGTGTTGTTTATATCTGGCCCACCTAGTAGTACAGCCTTCACTTGCATTATGTAACCCACACCCCAGGCAGCTTGCCTTGACCCAGCTTGGCCACTACTAGCAGGCTTCTCCTCTGCCCTGCACTCAACCCCCCCCCCCCCCCAGCTGGTGCATAAACTAGATGAATGTTATAATTTTCTGTATTTTATTTTATTCTTGGACATGCTACATTTTAGATTTTGGATTGTACCACCAGGGTAACAATGATTAAAGTGCACATTTAATTATGTCCACAAAGTGATGTATTGCTATGAAAGTATGGATGTTCATCAGATAAGTAATGCTTTACTTCAGAAGAGTAAAACTTCACCAGGTGTGAAATTGACTATTAATTCCAGTTATTAATTATAGCTTAGATTGTAATTAGCATAATGATATTGTTTGTCCCTCATTCAACCAACAGTGTGTATACTTTATTTGAAAAGATGTTTTTATTTTATCAAATTTACTGAATCTTTTATTTTATTTCGGTGAATAAAATTAAGCTTGTCCTGAAAATTCCAATGTGCAAAACTTTTTAATAGGAATTCAAGGAATAATTTTGTAGATGCCATGTTGTGGCATTATTTTCTTTTACATTCAGTTTAAACATTTGATTTAAAAATAATAAAATATATGTGTATGCATAATATGACCCAATGTGAGCTACAATCTGGAAATATAATGATTGCAACTTAGAATTCTAATATTTTAACTTATATTTTCACTTTTATATTACAAATTTATAACACTTGTAAATAAAAAAAATGAATCAGATAAAAACTATTAATGAAAAAAGTGGATATGCTAAAAAAATAGGCTTATATATAAACTTAAATGCATTATTCCTTTGAAAGTGAAATGAAGGTATTAGTCCATTCTGTCCACTTGCCTGTCTATCTGTAAATTTTTCATATGCATCACAGTATCTCAAAACTTTTACTGTTTTTCTTCATGATAGTCTTGTCAGAGTATTAGTTTGCAATCATATATTGAGAACTTTACTATAACCAAGTAGGAGGGCCCTTTCCTCTTAGCTTCTCACATGCTTATATAAATATAAAACATTACAATAGAATATTTTTCATATTTTGCATTTGCAAAAATTTCAAACTTTTGTCATGACCCAAGGGTCCTTTGTTTATATTCTGGATTCTCAACATCATTGTTTGGCTAAAACTGAATAAATACCAGACATGGTGCAAATACTTTGCAAATGTATATGAATATGAATATGAATATGTACTCCATTATAAAATTTCTTGCATAAAAATGGGAATTCAGGTAAAAATGAAAGTATTTGAATACCAGTGCAAATACTTTCAAAATGTATTCATGAATGCATATATTCAATAATATTATTTTAATAATTAGTTCAGTTATATTTTATTAATAAAAATCATATGATTCTCTTATTATTTTTAATAAATATTATATTGGCACAACATTTGTTATTAAATTTTAATAAATAGTTAAACTCTTTTATTTTATGTGCTGCTTATAAGTTACATGGCCAGGTCAAAATCTGTGTGACAATAGCACTCCATTTGTTAATAAAATAAATGAAATCAATCCTCTTCCCTGTCTCCAAAAATACTATCAAAATCATACATAAGCTAAACACCAACAACTCATAATTAAGCTTATATTTATTACCACACAAAACCAGCATATGCCTCTTTCCCAAATCATATTTTTTTTATCATATATAACAGCTGAGCACCGTGACCCATGGGTCCCTTGTTTTAACTCAGAAATTACAGCTGGCCAGTTGTTAGCAAGGCACAAATAGAAACTGCTTGATCAAGAAACTTTTCACTAAAACTCTAGGTAGGTGCATTGCAAGTCTCCTAGCATACCAAAAATAGGTCACTGTGACCTGTATATTGCGAGTTATGCCTGTTTATGTGCTTTTAGCACTCTAAACATTTAATATTACCAACTGTTCAAGTAAGGAGAGTGGCATGACCCATGGGTCCCTTGTTTTGTCGCTATTATGGCTGTGCAATCTTTAATGGTTTTGGTTAAACTTGTATGCCATAAATGTTGTTGCTATCACTAAAGTATGTAACTGTTATCTTTACAAATGTGATGTCATTTTCTTTTGTGCTTATGTTTTAGTTCAAGCAGCTGCTGATGGTGGGGGCTATAGACAGGTACATGCAGATCGCTAAGTGCTTTAGGGATGAGGGTGCCAAGCCAGACAGGCAGCCAGAGTTCACACAGGTAGGTTGTATCTAATGCTTCAGGAAGACTGGTCACATGAACATGCAGGAACCATCAACTTAGCTGATAAATGGTAATATTTCACAGCCACAGATTTTACACTTGATACCTTACCATTACTGCTGTTGGCAAATTTCTGATTTATTTTAAATCGATTATATTGTAAAATTTAACACTAACAAGTGTTGGTGACCTCTGTGTCTGGCAGGCCTGGTCAGGATGTGCAAATATGTATCTGATTCGATGGAGCAAGGTCTTGCATACAGTGCCACCTGTCCTTGCCCTAGAATTGTTTCATGACAAATTTTCCTTTGCAAATATAAGTGTGTTTGCATAGTCAGTGGCTGTTTGGACTCAAATTCAATCAAAGAAATAAAGTTCACACTTGTCTTGGTATAGGTAAGTTTAGAGGATAATTTTAAGTTCAGTTATGGAGATTACAATTACTCCACAGGTTGACCTTGAGATGTCATTTGTGACACAAGAAGATATCAAACAGTTGGTGGAACACATTATCCTGGAGAGCTGGCCAGAAGAAAATGGCAAAATAGATCTGCCATTCCCCCGACTCTCCTACCAGCAGGCCATGGACTGGTATGGCAGTGATAAGCCTGACACAAGGTTTGGAATGAAGGTAGGTCGTTCACCCAGGATGCCCAGGCCAAGGTTCTGGCAGCATTTTGAATTGTACAGCCACTTTGTTCTCCCTTCCTGTTTTTGCCAGTTAATCAGTTATATCAATGATTGGTCATCATGTCTCCCCCTCTCTAGGGAAACATTGTTAGCTCAGCTGACTGAAAGTCATCTGAGCTATAGCGATAATTATTTGTCAGTGTGTCTGTCTGTCCGTCTGTTAACCATGCACAAATCGTAACCCCTACAGCTATAATTTTCTAACTTGACATGCAGGGAGGTCCATGGAAGATATCCTTGGAAACCTGAAATTAGGTCTCTGTTACTCATATCCTCAGAGCTATGGGGCTCAGAAGTACCCCCTAGAATCATTAAAAATTTGATACAAAAGCTCCAGTATATGAACAACTAATGCATTGATCACCATGATTCTTTGCTTGCATATTGATCAAGGAGTATTTTGTCAGTTCCTGCAGACTGGTGGCCCCACCTGGATTTTTTTTTTTTCAAATTTTAACACATTTTTTTCTCTATTTATGAAACCTTTAAAGATGCGGTTAACAGGAAATAAATCTAAACCATTGGTCCTATAATCTTCTAACTTGACATCCAGGGACATCCATGAAAAATTTTCTTGGAAACCCTAAATTAAGTCTCTGTTACCCATATTCTCTGAGCTATTTGGCTTATAATTACCCCCAGCACCCAGAATTATTGAAAATTTGATACCAAAGCAGGGCACAAATCATAACTGTTGGACCTAGAATCTTCCAATTTGACATCCAGGCAGGTCCATGAGAAGTCTCCTTCGAAACCTGAAACGAGGTCTCTGTTTCCCATATTCTCCAAGCTGTGAAACTCTGATACCAAAGCAGGGCACAAATCATAACCATTGGACTTACCCTAGATTCTTTATCTGAAGACGCGGCATAAGATAGAAAACTGGTGTGCTGAAACTGGACATTTTTGCTGAATTTACTCTGTGGCCTTAGTTAGATGATTCTCCTGATATCATCCAGTGGATGGACATCTGTGGGCCATAATGGGGAGTTGAGGTTAAGCGCGAGACTGCCATCTCTGATAACAATGACAATGAGCATGTTTTCACCTTAAGACTAATTTATAATTATAAAAATTATAAATTTGAGGAAAATACAATTTTAAAATAAAAGTTTCAGTTGACGAGTTCAGCCAAAAATAAATAGCATTTACTGCGTACTTTAAGGCGGCCATGTTGTCAGCAGAGCAAATGAGAACAGGACGGATCTGACACAGGTCGGGATTCATATCACAAATGTTAATGCGACTTCTTTTTAAATCCCCGTCCCAACGAACCCAGAAAAGAATTGTAAACTCATGAGCAACAATATGTGTTGATTTATCTAAGCCCAGATGTGATAAAGGATTGTCAGTCCAAGCTCGTCATGAAATTAACGGGATAATAATGACAGTCACATTTATTAATGATCGCATGAATACTTTTGTTCGTGTATGTCTATTCGTGTTAAAGACTTGTTGGTCAACGTTTTATCTATTTCAGGTCATAAGGGAGAATAACTGTTACGTATAACATATTTGATTGGTCATAAACGTGTGTGCAGATACTCGACGGCCAGTATGAAGAGCAAGCGGAGAGAGAAGAAACTAAAGAAAATATATTTATTAAAGACAGTGAAAGAATTTTAAAATATTTAAATTACAATTTATAAACTATAATCATATAATGTGATCCATATCCTGTAATTCTAGACCAAGTTCCAGTTATACTTTTAATGTTATTTTACTGTTTGACAATGTTATTTAACGTTAACAATTGTCTAGTCAATTTACTAGGATGACACTTAAATAAAAGATAAAAAAAATACATATAAATGATATATATAATCAGATGAAATATATATTTATATATATAAGACTATATATACAGTATACAGTTATATTGCCATATAGTTAAAGCTATGCACATATATATATAATATATATTTTTAAAACTACATATGTATTATATAATCCAATGCCACATATCAATTAAAAATATACAAAGCTAAATATACAGATAATTAAATGCCTAATCTGTGCCATTCTGTCATCATTGTGACCCCCATATGTTTTGAAGTACTGAAGATTTATTCTTCAAATTAAACATCAATTCTTTCTACCATGCTCTCTGAGTAGTATGATCTTGATCTTCATGGTCAAATCTGCACATTTATATATTTTCCGAAAAGTCGTAACTTTTGAGAAGGTGCATGTTTCTCCCCTCAAATATAGAATGGCCCGTGAGGTGAGACATATGTCTGCTTTTGCACCTGCAAAAATAAAGCCATCTTAGTTTCCTTTATAGTTAGTTAAATTGAATGCATTTTCATATAACTGATCAAGTGATTAAACAAATCCAAAGAAGTAACATGTTTGAGAAAAAATTAAAAAACTCTGCCAGACACAAGAAAGGCAGGACAAAAGTAAGGATTACTAATGATGAGTCACAAATATGATCACTGTTCTAAAAATTATGATTAAAGGTGATGATAACTGTCATCTGCTGGTGTGTAGTGCTGAAGGGCAATGGGATTTGGAAATATGAAAGAGGGCAGTGCTGCCACAATGGCATGGGTCCTTTAAATATTAAAAATAGATACATGTACATGAAATAATGAAGCTTTACTTAAAAAAATAATATTGATTAATAATTGATTATCTGTTATTTTTGTTTTACAATTATCAAACATGATAAAACAATGAATTATGAAAATTTATTTAATGAATTATGAGAATTCCTTACATAATGGGGCTGAAATCGTAACAGCAAACACGATGGAAATAAAGAGTACACAGGAGTCACAGCCTTACACATTCCTATATATATCACATACGTTTACACATACACCAGAAACTGCGTTGGTGTACAAGCCTTTATTTGGTGGTCAGACTCTTGATGTCATTCTAACATTAAGAGACTGTTATTCTCAAATAACAACAGAACTGTTTTTACTGGTGCATAAAGGAAGTGTATGCAAACCATCTGATTGGTTCAGTTGCCTAAGTTTCATAATTCATGAAACAGTAGGTACATGAGGCTGAAAAAGCAAGTGGAGAGTAGGTGCCAGAGCCTTGATTATAGGGAGAAGAGGTTACCAGTACCATTAAGCTGAAACTGCCTCAACTTCCCCGCCAAACAAAACCTTGACAAAGAAAAGGTGCAAGAGACTGCAAAAATATTTGCTGTTCTGATGCTCATACAGAGAATAAGTAATTAACATAGGGCCATACAAAACAAAATAATTGTTCTACAGATTTGCCATTCCCGCTTTTCATTGATCAATTTTTATGCCCCTGCCATAAAGTGGCCGGGGTATATAGTTTTACCCATGTCCCTCATTCCGTCCTTCCATCATTCCGAAATCAAACAGTTGTACGGACTTTTTTTTCGCAATGCCTGCAGATATTGGCCTGATTTTTGGTGTGTGGGCAAATAATGAAAAGTTACAGATCGAGTTCACGTTTTGTCCCGGTTGACCTACTTTTGACCGTTTTATGGCTCCTGAACATAGAAAATTTCATGAAAAATAGAAATTTTCATGACAAATACACATGTACAGACTTTTTTTCGAAATGCCTGCAGATATTGGCCTGATTTTTGGTGTGTGGGCAGATAATAACCAGTTACAGATTGAGTTCGCGTTTTGTCCCTGTTGACCTACTTTTGACCATTTTACAGCTCCTTAACTTAGAAAATTTCATGAAAAATAGAAATTTTCATGACAAATACACATGTACTGACTTTTTTTTTGCAATGCCTGCAGATATTGGCCTGATTTATGGTGTGTGGGCAGATATTGACCAGTTACAGATCAAGTTTGCGTTTCGTCCCAGTTGACCTACTTTTGACCGTTTTCTGGCTCCTGAACATAGAAAATTTACAAATACACATGTACTGACTTTTTTTTTGCAATGCCTGCAGATATTGGCCTGATTTTTGGTGTGTGGGCAGATAATGACCAGTTACAGATCGAGTTCATGTTTTGTCCCAGTTGATCTATTTTTGACCGTTTTACGGCTCCTGAACATAGAAAATTTCATGAAAAATAGAAATTTTCATGACAAATACACATGTACGGACTTTTTTTCGCAATGCCTGCAGATATTAGCTTGATTTTTGGTGTGTGGGCAGATAATGACCAGTTACAGATGGAGTTCACGTTTTGACCCAGTTGACCTACTTTTGACCGTTTGACGGTGCCCTAAGATGGAAAATTTCATAAAAAAATATAAATTTTCATGACAAGTGCACATGTACAGACTTTTTTTCGCAATGACTGCAGATACGGGCCTGAATTTTGGTGTCTGGGCAGATAATGACCAGTTACAGATCAAGTTCCTGTTTTGTCCCAGTTGACCTACTTTTGACCAATCGACTGCTCCTGAACATAGAAAGTTTCATGAAAAATAGAAATTCATAACAAATGTATATGTACGGACTTTTTTCCGCAATGCCTGCAGATACCACCCTGATTTTTTATGTGAAGGCAGATAATGACCAGTTACAGATCGAGTTTGTGTTTCGTCCCCGTTGACCTACTTTTGACCATAGGACACCTCCTGAACTTAAAAAATTTTACAAAACTTAACAAATGTTTCTAATTTGCCCCAGGCGGGGGCATTTGTGTCATTCCGACACATCTAGTTTTTTCTGCACATAATTGCTAAGTGTTTGGAAAAGTTGCTAATTTGTGGTATTGCAAAAATTCCTTACAAGAATGATAAAAGGTATCAATTGGCTAAATATTGTGTTGATCATGTCCATTATTTTAAGATTTAAAGCTAATTTTGTATTTTGTTGGCAAGTTCTGTGTAAAAAAAAAAAGAGAAACAAAATCCACCTGCTTGCATAAATTTTTTGTCTGTGGCCTAAGCCATATATTTTATACATAGTATTCTGTGAATTGTCAGCATTAATTCAAATTTTAAGTGAAAAAGTGCTTAAATTGCTCCATTTGTATGCTCAGATTAAAATATTTTCCATACCATGGGGGTTTATAAAAAATACTCTATTCCAGATTAAAGAAATAACAGATACTTGTCATGACTGGGAGGTGGCTCCTGTGAAGCATGTGTTAAGCTCTCCCACAGGCTGTGTCAAGGTCTTCTGCTGTCCAGGAGGGGCTGTAAGTTATCTGTCTGCAGTCAATGGAGTACTTTAAGATGTGGTACAATAATGATAATGTTAACTCCAGTCACATGGAATATTATTTATCATAATGTGATAAATTAAAATAAATTGTCATCAACTTGACTAAAATATATGATTTTCATAAATATGCTCAAATTGTTTGTTTGGGTCATAATTGTCTTGGTTATGAGCATACCGGTACAAGAGTTTTGAGATCTTTTATATTTAGCAATCAGATACATGACCCTTTTATACCAAAATATAGCTACTTTTATTATTTTTTGTGGGTTTATTTTTGAGAAGTGAGTTATGAGTATACATGAGTTATGAAATCTTATATTTAACATAGTATTCAAGACCTATGTATACTCAAAAACTGCTATATAGCAGGACCTACCATGAGGGGACAGCTGCCAATCGCTGCAAAATACCCCTGGGTTTCCACCATATTGAATGTCCGCCTGATGTGAGGCCGAGTCATAGCAATTAAAATCTGACAAAATCATTGCTAAATTTGAGACATCCATTCATAATCCAGTGTTAGGATAAAATTCTCATGCTGAAATTATTTCCATTAAAATATTGAGACTGAAGTTGATGTATTTTCAACACACAGAATTACCCTATATAGTTTAAATTTGATTGTGAGTAGCTTTTGCTGGCGCTGCCTAAGGCTACAAAATGCTCCTGATCACCCCAGCATTTCCGCCATATTGAATGTCGGTCTGATTTGAGGCCTAGTCAGGACAATGTAAATCTAACAAAATCATTGCGAAATTTGAGACATATGGTCATAATTTCAGTGTTTGGATTAAAATTCTCATGTTGAAAATTGATTTCAATTGGTGATATCCCACAGGTGTCCCCTCACCACAGGTTCTGCTGTATTAGTTATTTCTAACATCAGAATCACACAAATAAAATGTGTACAATAGGTTGAAATATAATTCCTACCAAGAAGAATACACCTAATGTAATAATATGTCTTAAGAGTGACTGATATGCAAATTATTGTGACCTTAATGATTTTATGAATGCTTATGGAAATCCAGTTCATGTCAAAGCATGCTGCAGGTGAGATCCCAGTCATTTTTTTTCCCAATGCAATATGTAAATATAGTAACCAGACTGGTATATTCATATACATCTTTTTACAGACACTGTTGAGTAATAAAGATGTGGCTGACATTTGGAACAAGGCAGGGGCCAGTGGGACTAAGGTAAGAAAATTGTTCAAGATAGTTTGTGTTATGTGTGATGTGAGTGATAGTACCTTAATGTCATACTTATATTGTGATATTTATGACATAATTTCTCACGATGATGTCATATTTCTATATTCCTCATAATATCCAATATGAATTTTCTCTGTTAACCTTGTTCAAACTGTTACCAAATAATATATCAGACTTTTTCCTGTGCATCGATTTTCTCAACCTTCGTACTCAATACTGTATTCATCACAATGGTAGTATGATAAAGAATGTACGAAGAAGGGGACAGAATGTATACATTGCTGGTCATACACCAGTCTTATGTGCAGCCACTTAGCTTGAAGACAAGCTTCACTGGCAATGCAAATTCACAGTGTTCTGCTCCCAAAACACACAGACACACATGGACACAAACACAAGAATGTATGTCCTCATGTGGCTTCTTCCATTATTGACTATTACAAATTCTTTATGTTACTTAGGTACAAAGTGTATTATCTATCCTTTTTAGCTGATTTTTTTACGAATTTTTTATACAAAATGTTTGTGACACTATCTCAAAAAGTTTTTCTGAGATCTACTGAGATAACTTCTGAGGAATACGATTGATTTTGATCAAACTCAGTAGGAATATTAATCAATATAAAATCTCACCTTATTTTGATTTCCAGTAAAAACCATGCAAATTTAATTAGGTCAGAGGTCACAAATTTTGGTGGCACCAGGTTGACTTACCAAAAATATGATGGATTTTCATGAAACTCAGTATACATATTTACCAATAAAGTTTCTCACCTGAATTACATTCTCATCAAAATTCACACATTTAATGAGGTCAGAGGTCACCAGATACACAACATGTGCAATATGCACATTTGCCGTGTTCTTGTTATGTATTAATTCATACAAAATTTTTACATTTCACATTCTCACCCATCTCTCAAATGCATCTTTCCTTAAGTTGGCAGGCATATTTTAAAGGTCTCCTTACCTGAACAGGTTAAGGTCACAGGTTGATGGATTGTGAGATTTATTTATGAATTCTTATACCTAATGTCAACAATTATATGCAATGAAGTATCTTAAAAGTGTTACTAAAATCCATTTCTAATTAACAAGGCAGGTATTTTTAGCTCAGCTGACTGAAAGTCATCTGAGCTATAGTGATCACTCTTCGTCAGTTGTCCGTCTGTCTGGCTGTCTGGCTGTCCGTCCGGTCGTTAACAGGGCACAAATTGTAACCGCCATTAGACCTGAAATCTTCTTACTTGACGTCAAGGGAAGTCCACGAAAAATCTCCATGGAAACCTGAAATTAGGTCTCTGTTACCCATATTTTCTGAGCTATGGGTCTCAAAAGTACCCCCAGAATAATAAAAAATTTGATACAAAAACTTCAGTACCTGCTAAACTACTGCCTTGACCACCATGATTTTTGCATGAATATTGATCATGGAGTGTTCCATCAGTTCTTGCAAACTGGTGGCGCCACCTGTACTTTTTCTAATTTGTCACAAATTTTTTTCTCTATTTTTAGCTCAGCTGACTGTAAGTCATCTGAACTATAGTGATCACTCTTTGTCCGTCGTCCGTCCGGCCGTCTGTCCATTAACAAGGCACAAATTGTTACCGCTGGACCTGGAATCTTCTTACTTTACATCCAGAGAGGTCCATGGAAAATCTCCTTGGAAACCTGGAATTAGGTCTCTATTAACCATATCCTTTGAGCTATAGGGCCCCAAAGTACCCCCCCCCCCCCTGAATTGTGAAAAATTTCATACAAAAACTTCAATATCTCATTAACTACATCACTGATAGTCATGATTTTTGGCATACATATTGGTCATGAGATGTTCCATCAGTTCCTGCAGACTGGTGTTGCCACCTGTATTTTTCGATTTTTTACGAATTTTTTTCTTTGTTTTTGAGACCTTTAAAAAATGTGAACATCTGTTAACAGGGCACAAATCGTAAAGACTGGACCTAGAATCTTCATTCTTAACATTCTGAGAGACCTATGAAAAGTCTCCATGGCAACCAGAAATTAGGTCTCTGTTACCCATATCCTTTGAGCTATGGGGCCCCAAAGTACCCCCCAGAACAGTGAAAAATGTCATACAAAAACTTAATATCTCATTAACTACATCACTGATGGTCCTGATTTTTGGCACACATTTTCTGATTTTTTTATGAATTGTTTTCTCTATTTTTGAGACCTTTAAGGATGTAGTTATCTGTCAACAGGGTTCAAATTGTAACGACTGGACCTAGAATCTTCATTCTTGACACAAAGGGAGACCCATGAAGAGTCTCCACGGAAATCTAAAATTAGGTCTTTGTTACCCATATCCTTTGAGCTGTGGCACTCCAAATTACAGCTCAGAATAATGGAAAACTTGATACAAAAGCTGAAGTATCTGAACAACTAATGCAGAGATCACCATAATTGTTTGTATGGATATTGATCATGGAGTGTTTCATCAGTTTCTGCAGCCTGGGTGCGCCACCTCTATTTTTTTTATTTTTTACCAATTTTCTTCTCTATTTTTGAGACCTTTAAAAATGAGGACATCTGTTAACAGGGCACAAATCCTTAAGACTGGACCTAGAATCTTCATTCTTGACATTCTGAGAGGCCTATGAAAAGTCTCCATGGAAACCAGAAATTAGGTCTCTGTTACCAATATCCTTCGAGTTATGGGGCCCCAAAGTACCCTCCAGAATAGTGAAAAATTTCATTAAAAAACTTCAATATCTCATTAACTACATCACTGATGGTCATGATTTTTGGCATACATATTGATCATGAGATGTTTCATCAATTTCTGCAGACTGGTGGCACCACCTGTATTTTCAAATTTTTACAATTCTTTTTCTCTATTTTTGAGACCTTTAAGGATGTAGTTATCTGTCAACAGGGTTCAAATTGTAACAACTGGACCTAGAATCTTCATTCTTAACACAGGGAGACCCATGAAAAGTCTCCATGGAAACCTGAAATTATCCTTTGAGCTATGGTACTCCAAAGTACAGCTCAGAATAATGGAAAATTTGATACAAAAGCTGAAGTATCTGAACAACTAATGCAGAGATCACCATAATTGTTTGTATGGATATTGATCATGGAGTGTTTCATCAGTTTCTGCAGCCTGGTGGCACCACATGTATTTGTTCAGGCTTTTCGAATTTTTTTCTCTATTTTTGAGACCTTTAAAGATATGAACATCTGTTAACAGGGCACAAATCATAACAACTGGACCTAGAATCTTCATTCTTTACACACAGGGAGACCCATAAAAATCTCCACGGAAACCCCGAAATTAGGTCTCTGTTACCCATATCCATTAAACTGTATGGCTCCAAAATACCCCCCAGAATAATGAAAAATTTGATACAAAAACCCCTGTATCTCAATAACTACAACACTGATGCTCATGATTTTTGGCATACATATTGATCATGACGTGTTCCATCAGTTTCAGCAGACTGGGTGCGCCACCTCTATTTTTTTCAAATTTTTACGAATTATTTTCTCTATTTTTGAGACCTTTAAAGATGTGGTTATCTGTCAACAGGGTACAAATTGTAACAACTGGACCTAGAATCTTCATTCTTGTCATGCGAGGAGGCCCATGAAAAATGTCTGTGGAAACCTGAAATTAGGGCTCTGTTACCCATATCATTCAAGCTATAGGACTCCAAAGTATCCCTCAGAATAATGGAAAATTTGATACAAAAGCTGAAGTATCTGAACAACTAATCCAGAGACAACCATGGATATGCATGGATATTGACCATTAAGTGTTTTTATTAGTTTCTGCAGACTGGTGGAGCCACCTGTATTTTTTTTATAAGTTTACGCATTTTTTCTCTATTTTTGAGATATATAAGTACAGACACAATCTTAGCCTGATGGTTAATCTGTTTGATGCTTCAGTTGAATGGGTATATACTACCATTCAGATGATAAAATTTCCTTTTGGGAATCTCTTGCCAGTCAGCTAAGCGTCATGACCCTTGGGTCACTTGTTGATACTTTCAAAGAAGCTGTCATCTGTCAACAGGGCACAAATCGTAACAACTGGACCTGGAATCTTTAAACTTGACATCCTGAGAGGTCCATGAAATATCTCCTTGGAAACTTGAAATTAGGTCTCAGTTACCAATATTTTCTGAGCTATGGAGCTCATAATTACCCTTCAGAATAATCAAAGATTAGATACAAAAGCTCAAGTATCTGAATAACTACTGCATTGATCACCATGATTTTTGCATTAATATTGATCATGGAGTGTTTCATCATTTCCTGCAAACTGGTAGAGCCAGCTGTACATTTTCTAATTTTACGAATTTTTTTCTCTATTTTTGATACTTTCAAAGATGCTGTCATCTGTCAACACAGCACAAATCGAACCGCTGGATCTGGAATCTTCAACCTTGACATCCTGAGCGGTCCATGAAATATCTTCTTGAAAACCTGAAATTAGGTCACTGTTACCCATATTCACTGAGCTATGGAGCTATGGACCCTCCAGAATAATAAAAGATTAGATACAAAAGCTCAAGTGTTTGATTAAGAACTGCATTGATCACCATGATTTTTTGCATGAATATTGATTATGGAGTGTTCCATCAGTTCCTGCAAACTGTGCCACATGGATTTTGTCGAATTTTTACGTATATTTTCTATTTTTGATACCTTCAAAGAAGCTGTCATCTGTTAGCAGGGCACGAGTCATAACTGCTAGACCTTGAATCTTCTAACTAGACATAAAAGGAGGTCCATGAAAAGTCTCTCTGGAAATCTGAAATACAGTCTCTGTTACCCATATCCTCCGAGCTATGTGGCTCATAAATACCCCCAGAATAATTAAAAATGTGATACAAAAACTCCAGTTTCCAGAGAACTCCTCTAAGACCCTTGGACCAATCTTTCAGAAACCCAGCATATTGTTCCTTCACCTATGTTGTTGTGCCTAACAAAGACAGGTGGCACCACCAGCAGTCCTTTCTGTGCAGTACAAATCTTGGTGTCTTTTAGATGACAGCCCATATCTCAAGAGTGGCTCAATGTATTGTGCTGAATGTTTGCATGTGCATAGATCTTGGATCTCTCTATCTCATATATGGTGGCGCCACCTACAATACTTTTTGCATAATGACCATCTGTGCATTTGCCATCTGTTTGTCTTAGTGGTTCTTCAATGTATTTGGTTAAAATTGTACATGTTCATAGATCCTCAACACCTACATCACGTAGACATGATGGATGGCGCTGTCTGCAGTCGTTTTCGTGTGGCGTCCATCAGTATATTTGCTTTTGGTGAAAATTGCTCATATCTCAGGAATGGTTCAAGATATTGCTCTGAAATTTGGCATGTCCATCCATCTTGGAAAGTTTTCTCATAAACCAGACAATTGGCGCCACGTACTTTCCCAATTCTGTAGAATAAATAAATGCCCTTTTCTCAGGTGTGATTTGCTGTATTGGCCTGAATTGGTACATACTAAAAGATGTTGTACTCCTCTGTCTTGTACACAAGACTGGTGGTGCCATCTGCATGCCTACATGTGCTTTGGGTGAAAATTGCTCATATCTTAGGAGTGGTTCAAGATATTGGTGTGCATTTTGGTGTGTCAATCTGTCTTGGAGAGTTTTCTCATAAACCTGACATTTCTAAGGACTCTTCACAAAATTCATGATTTTTTAGCACTCTGGCAGCCATTTTGCTCATTGTTCAACATTCCTTGAATTCAGCTGAGCTTCATGGCCCATGGGCCACTAGTTTATTGTTATCCTCGCTTGATTAAGTTTAGGTGCATTCTAAGTTCATTTTGTGATTTTTTAGCTCAACTGACTTTAGTCATCTGAGCTATAGTCGTGGTCTGTTGTCCGTCCATCTGTCCGTCCGTCTGTCTGTAGATGTGGCACGTTTTGAAACCTTAAGACCTAGGAATCCAAAATTCAGCATAATGTTAGATGTCCCCAAGATCTCCCACCAAGCTGAAAACCGGGTCTTTGTGACTTGGTTCCATTGAGAAATTAAGGAAAAAACCTCAATTTTTTATTAAAAACCTGTTTTCAAACTTCAGAACTCCCTTATATCAAAACCACTCATCTGTTTTTTAGCGAACCTGTGAGCTTATGAGATGGTGCGGCGGCGTCCGTCGTGCGTTGTACGTTGTGCGTCGTCTGTACGTTAACCATAGCTATCTCAAAAATGGCAGGAGCTAGCATCACCAATTTTTTTGCAAATAATCAATCATCCAAAAAACTATATCGGATTTTGTTTATTTTATTTCTAACTGCATTTTCTTAGATTTTATAGGGAAAAAGCTAAAAAAGCTTTAAAAATCTTCTTCTCCGAAACTGTCCAGCCAAATTGTCCAATATTTCACAGAAATGATCTCTGGAACAATCTTTCTCAAGTTTGTTCGAATGGTTCCAGTTTGGAGATTTTTGGCCCAGTTACAGGAGGTTGAACTTTGTTAACTGTGCAAAAAAGCATGTTAAAATTTAAATCTCAGAAACGGCTGGAGCTATCATCACCAAATTTTATGCCAATGTTGGTCACATAGGTCATACCTGAAATAGAGGTATTGGTGGCGCCACCTGCATCAGCCTTTTTTGTACGGGGTCATTAGTGCCTCTATCACATTGAGGGCTACAAAAAACTTCTTCTCTGAAACCATATGGCCAAAATGTTTAATATCGCACAGAAATGGTCCTAGGGTAGTGCTTTCTGAAGTTTGTTCAAATGGTCTCTTTTCAGTGATTTTTGGCTAAGTTATGGGAAGCTGAATTTAGTCATATGCCATAACAGCCCATTTTAGCTCAGTGGCTACAAAGATCTTCTTCTCAAAAACCACTGGGCCAAATTCTTAAATCTCACACATTAATTATCCTCAGATGTTGATAATTCAAGTTTGTTAAAATGGTTTTGGTTCAGTGCTTTTTGGCTGAGTTATGGGGAGCTGAACTTAGCCAGTTTGCTGTATCTTCCTATAATAGTTATAAACATGCAAAACATTTTTCGACTGATGCCACTGAAGCCAGTTTGTTAAATATTTTACAAGAATAATCCCTACAATAATTCTTATAAAAATTGTCATAAATGGTTCCAAATAAATTATTTTTGGCTGAATTATGGAGATTTAATTGAGTCATCTTACCATATATGTTAGCTGTGTTATGCTGTTACATCTGGCCCGGCACCAGTTTATCAGCATCTATTACATCATGCCTTTAGACATTTAGATTTCAGGTTATCTTTGGTTAATATTGACAAGAAAGTTTTTTTAAAAGCTTTTAAAAAATTTAGATTTATGTTTTAAGTTATACATCATACCAGGCAATGTTACAATCATGGATATTCAGCTCTCTGTGGCTATATAAAGACAACTGTATGTGGATTATAAATTATTGGTATCCCTACTCAACTTAATTCAAAAATGTGTCATCAATGATATATATCTCTATTTTAATTTTGCACTCAGTATGCATCCTTAATAATTTGACATATATTCCTGATTTCTTTTTTATAAAAAGTCAGCTTAAAAGCATTTTGTTTTGGGAAAATAAATTTCAAAGTTATTTCAAGTAGGGACCACTTTTGTGTACAGATGGCAGCACGTGGTTTACCATTGGCAGATTGTCAGTGCCTTGATGTTGGCCATTAGCCAAGATGATGTCAGCTCTATAAATAGTTTTGGCACAGTGCCAGGATTGGAAGAAGTGCAGCCAGGTATAGATCAAGAGTTCACTCAGTGCAGTATCTGCATTCTATTTATAGCTATGGCAGACTGCTCACTGAATCATATTTGGCACCAAAGTTCAGCCTGAATCTATTTATAGCTTTGGCAGACTGCCAACTGTGTCAGATTATGCAACAGGTCAAGAGTTCACTCAGTGCAGCCAGGTACAGGTCAAAAGTTCACTCAGTCTAGCCAGGTGCAGGTCAAGAGTTCACTCAGTGCAGTAGCTTGAGGCAGCAATTTGTCACAGGTCACTCGGGGGCAACTGCCTAACTCACCTAAGCCTTGTCAGCCCAGTGCATCAAACTCTGGGGAAGTTTGATGTATTGGACTGATACCTGTCTATGCGTCTATGATGGTATTCTCATTTACAAGACAGGTGGTGCCACCTACATTGACTTTTGCAGTGTATGCGCCTCCTTATTTCTACAGAGGAATTTGATACATCAGCCTAAAATTGGGTATGTTTATACATATCGGGTAGCTTTATAGTGTACAAGACTGGTGGCGCCACATACAATAATTTATGCACAGTGTATGTCCCTGCTTATTTCACAGGAGGGGTTTGACATATCAGTCTGACATTAGGCATATGTATATATCTCTTCGTTGTATATAAGTCTGGTGGTGCCAGCTACAATCATTGTATCTGCCAAAGAGTTTTGCAGATACTATGTTTCAGTTGGACGCCCACGCTGCTGCCATCGCCGCATAGGTTTCCAGAGAACTTCTCCATAACCACTGGGCAGAATTTTTTAAAATTCGGAATTATGATCAGTCAAATGTGAACTGCTGCACCCTCATTTTTGGTTGATCTCTGACCTTTCCTCTCTGCCCAGCGTCCATTTGTGCGTCTGTTTCCACACATAAACCCACATATCTCAGGAACCATTTGACCGATATGCAAAAATTTTGCATGTTTATAGATCCCACTTAGCTCTTTATCATCTGACAACTGGTGGTGCCATCTGCAAACATTTTGCACAGCATCTGTCTGTTTGTTTGCCGTGGCGTAAAGTCACTCATATCTCGGCAGTGGTTTGACATATCTGCCTTAAATTTTGCATGTTTGTACATCTTGGATAGCCTTCTGGATTTTGTGGCAGGTGGCACCACCTACATTTATGTATACGCTGCAGACATTCAGGCTTATATCTAAGGACTGGTTTGACATATCCCCCTGAAATTTTGTATGTGTATAGATCTCACATAACCCTTAATCATACACAAAATTGGTGGCGCCACCTGCCATCATTTTTGCACAGCTACGTCTGCTTTTCTGCCATGGGCTAAAATCACTCATATCTCAGTAGTGGTTTGACTTATCTGCCTAAAATTTTGCATGTTTATACATTTCGGCTGCAGACATCCAGGCTATTATGCAACACACCTCACTCTATTTCCCCTTGCCACTCAACCCATGCATCACTTCACCTTTCCTACTCTGATTTTGGTGGATACACATAGTCGCTTGTTGACTACCCATATTCTAGTTTTTGTGTTTTGCCAGAATTGCAGCAGTGATGTTTGTTTAATTGTTTCTTGTTCTAAGTGTTTAGTACTTGCATTGTTCATATACATGTTACACATGTTCTTGAAAAGTAATGGTTCAGCATTGAAGCATTATACCTGGTGTAATATCATTGCACAGGTTCGCATTAGGCCTGTAGGCCTTGTCTACATATTTACCATAAATATTCCTCTATATAGTTCCTTTGTACATGCCAGAAATTAGGTCTGTATTTTATAATTTTAAAAAGTTATTGGCCCAAACATATTGCACTCTGTAAAAATCAGGAAAAATATTTGGTCACTTAACACCAAAAAATGTTTAAGCTAGGTACTTTTTTCAGTAATATAACTTTAATTAATTGAAGTTTAATTGTATACCCAAAATTAGATCAAAATCTTTTAAATTTTTTTAAATATTTGCAAAAATATAAAATTGGTACCTTACAATTTGCCCAAATTTGACCATGGCACGTTTTTTTCTCGTAAGTATATTTAATTTATTTTTCACAGCTGGGATACATATGGATTTAATCTGGTGAATTCTGAAATTTGAAAGTAAAAGCTTCAAATTATTCTGATTATTGAAGTTTTTCAGATGCTCTAATATATTTGCATTTCGTATATCAAAGACCCCACTCTTGCTCACTACAGCCTTGCCTAGGTAACCTTATTAGTGATGCAGCACTGGCAGAACACCCCTGCTGTAATTAACATACACTTATTCTCATTGGCCCTACCCTAAAAATTATTCTGATTATTGAAGTTTTTCAGATGCTCTAATATATTTGCATTTCGTATATCAAAGACCCAACTTTTGCTCACTACAGCCTTGCCTAGGTAACCTTATTAGTGATGCAGCACTGGCAGAACACCTCTGCTGTAATTAACATACACTTATTCTCATTGGCCCTACCCTAACACCCCCCCCCCCCCATTCCCCACCACCACACCACCATCACCAATTATATTTCAATACATGGTTTATTATTGTCAACTGAAATCTTTAAATGTAAAGCTGTTTTTGATCCAAGGTGCACAACTTTTCTTGAAATATTAATTCAAGAAGTAATCCAAGAGATGCCAGGTTGTTCTGATGTAGCATTTTTAAGAAATTATTTCCTTTTAAATAATTAAACAAAATATAATTTAACCCATCAGTAGGCATAATTTGATAATATATGAAACATATCATGGATAAATACAAGTGCAATTAAAAATTGTGAATTCTGGAGTGTTATTTTCGTATATTTATTGCTTTGCAAATTAAAAAAAATATATTTTATAAAAAAAAAAGAAATATATCTGTGTGCATAATGTGATGTTTCCTGACTAAATTAAGTATAAATGTTGATGCAATTTAGATTTGTGAATTAATTTAAATATTCAAATATAAATGATATACTGTAAATATATAGTAAATATATAGTTCCAGTAGAATGGAAATTAAAGTTATTTGCTTTTTACCATCTCTCTGCCTGTTTTTAAATATTTAAAAATAATTTCATTTAAATTTAATTTTATCCTTTACGTATATGCAAAGGTGCTGTAACTCCCACCAGTCCCTGTAAGCACCATTGAATTTAATTCTGTATTCTGTATTTTAATACAAAGGTGTTGTAACTCTTCCCCCCCCCCCCCCCAAGTCATTGAGCCCTAGTTTCTGAGCACTGAGGATAGTATTTTTATTGCAACTTCAAAAAATCTATGGTGATGCAGTTATAACTCTCACAATCAGCTGAGTGCCGTGACCCATGGGTCACTTGTTTTCTACATGTGGGGTCTTTGTCAGTGTTTTCACTTTCTGTATTGGCAGCAGATTAGGTTCTCTAATTAAGCCTGCACAAAGTGGACTGTTATTGTTTTGGTTAATTCTGTGACTTTGAGGGTGTGTGTGTGTAATGGTGTGTGTAAACATTTTTCACATTCCTGTTTGGCAGAGGACACAGTCCTCTGGACATTTTCCAGTTACAAGGGTAAATTAATATGTGTGAAAGCAGTTGAACTGTCTATGGGAAAATTTCTTCATGGAACTTTAAATTATGCTTGTTGTGTGTTTCCACATTTAATATGTGCTCTGTTGCCTAATATCTAAGTGATGGGTACAGCTACCAGCACTACGTTTTATATATATATATATATATATATATGTATATGTCATGCAAATAGTATGCATTTTCAGCTCAGCTGACTATAAGTCATCTGAGCTATAGTCGTGGTCCATTGTCCGTTGTCCGTCCATCTGTCCGTCCGTCCGTCTGTCCGTCCGTCCGTCCGTAGATGTGGCACGTTTTGAAACCATAAGACCTAGGAATCCAAAATTCAGCATAATGTTAGATGTCCCTAAGATCTCCTACCAAGCCGAAAACTGGGTCTTTGCGACTTCGTTCCTTTGAGAAATTAAGGAAAAACCTCAATTTTTTATTAAAATCCTATTTTCACACTTCAGGACTGGCTTATATCAAAACCACTCGTCTGTTTTTCCTCATATTTACCATAAATATTCCTCTATATAGTTCCTATGTACATGCCAGAAATTAAGTCTGTAAAGTATAAATTCTTTAGGTTATGGGCCCAAACATAATGGACTTTGTAAAAAATCAGGAAAAATAATAACTCACTTAACATGAAAAATTTTGAAACTAGAGTCTATTTTCTCAAGTATATAACTATGTTTAATTAAGATTCAATTGTTTACCCAAAATTAGATCTGAATTTTGTAAATTTTTTAAGTTATTAGCATAAAAAAAAATCAGTACCTTAAATTTTGCTCAACTTTGACTATGGCACGTTTTTTCCCTGTAAGCACCATTGATTTAATTTTCACAGCATGTAAACATAAATATTTAGTTTGTCTAAATCTGAAATTTGAAAATAAAAGCTTGAAAATTAAGCTAGTTATTGATTTTTTTTTCTGTAGTCACTTGCTTTAATTACAGATGCAGGGTCCCACTCCAGGTCACTGGAAGTCTGCTATGCCAGGGTTTCTGATTTGTTACAGTCACTGGGGGAGATCCCCTGCTGTGACAGGTGTAAAGTTATTCTCATATCACCATCCCAATCATCCCCCCCCCCCCCCCACAAACCTAACCCACTAAGTGTTATGCAGTAATTGTTATTGTTTTCACTGTATCTCCTTAATTGTAATGCTGTTTCCACTCCGATATGCAAAAACTTTCCTTGAAAAAATAATTCAAGATGTAATCCAGAAGATGCAATGTTGTGTAATGTAGCATTTTTAAAGAAATCAATTTTCTTTTAAATGATTTTAACAAATATAATTGAACCCATCAGTATGCTTAAATTATTATAAAACATGAAGCACATTATGGATAAATAAAGACACAATTAAAAATTGTGAAATCTAAATCAAGTATTATTTTTAGATATTTATTGTTTTGCAGATTTAAAAGATATATTTTTGTGGTAAAAAATAAATAAACATTTGTATGCATGATGTGGTGTTATCTGACAAGATTGAGATTTATGATGATGCAATTGAGAATTATGAATCAACTTTTATATTCAGATATATATGTTAAATTGGAAATGTATAGAAATATAAACTTAAATTAGAAAATAATTGATGTGATAAAAAAATGAGGATTTAATACAAACATTTGTTCATTATTTTCCTGCCTCAGCAGAATTTGAGATCAGGCTTTGTTTGCCCTGTTTTATGTTGTTAATTAGCTATATTTCAACTGTATACATTTCATAAAAAAATACATATATATTTAATAATATATATTATACAAAAAAATAGATTCAATTGAACAAATGTGTAAACTACTGAAATGTCAACAGTTAATCGAAAAACCAACTAATGATCATGGTAATAGTACAGATCATTTGTTCACAAACTGCTCACATGCTTTAGTTTCAACATTAGGAAACACATGGTCAGGTCACAAAATATTTTTTGCAACAATTTCTTGCTCATCAATACAAACCAATCATATAAACCAACCATGGCTTTTATTACCTCTTCCTCTTACACTTTATCTCTGTTTGATATTATTTTAGATTTTTACCTTCAAGGTTAACGTCAGCTGAGCACAGTGACCCATAGGTCCCTTGTTTTTCCATTAAAAACCCTCTAGCAAACTGGAGGGGACAGCAAATTGTATCTCCTTGCAAGGTTGCTTCATTAAATGTCACTTGTCAGATCACAAGTTTAGGGTCACAATCAAGCAGAATATGATTGGTAAACCATCAGAAAATCATTTAATAACTAGAGGTCTGTACCTTCTCAGGCCTTGAATTGGTGACTGGCTAGCAGCAAATGCCAGTTAAAATTGGTTGGCTGCTATCAGCCACAATCCTGACCAGCAGAAACCTTCCGGTTTAAAATTTGTCCTCACTGCATACTTCTTGTGTGTAAACAGTCACAATTGCAACCACTCCATGCTTTTTTATTTAAAAAAAAAATGTTAATGTTACCTCATTCATGAGAGAAACTGGCTTAGGGGCAGCAAATGAACCAATAGTCTAATACAGTGACACACTGTGGCACTCAGCTAGCCACCATTCAGATCTCCTTGGAAACACTCTGATTAAAAATGCACTCCCCGTTGGCCGATCAGAGGAAAGATTATGTTCAGACTGGCACCTGCGCTTTTCTGGCTGGCTGCTATCAGCTTTAAGTTAACTATAGTGATTACTCTAGCGTGGGCTTCCGGTCTAGATTATGTTAAGTGGTATCTGATTTGTCCATTCGATAAGGATATTCGTATTACAGTTTCTCAGTAAACAACATGGCATGCATGCTGTGTACAGTTGTAAAAACCTGCATCCCTAATGTTAAACATACAGTATATAAAAGAAATACCCAGGACACCATTAATATTTCCATTATATTATTGTCCAAATTAGGCCTGCTATTACAATATGATCTGGTAAATAAATTCTGATTATCCAACCCCTGTCTGTGTTTCCATATTCAAGTTTTAAGGTGCCATTAGCGAAACTAAGCTTTTTCAAATAAAATAATGAAAACAAATGACACAAAGAAGACTGCCTGTCAAATTCATTAGCTGCCTGTCAAGTTCAAATTTGACATGGTGCAGAAGGACATGGTGCAGAAGGAAAACAAACCTAGCAAAAATAATATGTGCAGTAATGTTGTTATTGAACATCTGCCAACTAAGGCCATCTATTGGAATGTCCTTTGTCCATAGTCATGGCTAACTTGGATACATGTTCAGTCAATATTCTCACTGTGAAGTTCACCTGGTTAGAGATAGGGGTCTCTGTATATCTTGTTTTATCCCTGTCTGTCAAATGCAGTAAAACACTTGGCTGGACAATAATTAGGGCTGGATTCAGGAGGTATGACCCAGGAAGTATGATACCTGACATCTTAACAAATCCTTAATAGACAGAGCTGATGCTGTGTACACACCTGGGGCACTGGCTGGAGCAGAATCTAGTGATATGGGTTATCAGTTTTCACATTAATAAAAAGTAACAACAGATGAGAAAAAAATGATATTTGGGCTAAAAGTGACCAGAATTGAACTAAAGGTATATAAAAATGATTTAGTGTGTCAGGATATGACAGGTTCTGCACAATACATGGAATTATTTGAAACACAGTAAGTAGATATAGTTAGATTCTGAGCTGATGTTCCTCAGTCATCATTAGACATGGTATGTTTAAATGTGCTGTTGATCCCCGTATGTGCAGTTGTAAAGTTGAAAAAATATGTGGTTGTAGTTCTGGATTTGTGTAGTTGTAAAGTTTAAAGTTTTCTTCTGAAGTGAAAAAAACACTTATGCCCATTAGTAAATAGTGAATTTGATTGATCAATCATATCAAGGCTAAAAATGTACATCATACAGCTTGTTATGGTGTGAGTTTGCAAAACATTCTCTTGAATTTCTTTTTTTTAATTATATATTTTTTTCTCATGTATTCATTCATTTCCCATTCATAATATTCATTTTATATAAAATAGCTGTTTATACAAACTCAGATCAACTGGTAATGGTTCAACCTTAAGCAACCTCTGTCTCCGATGACCCCAGTCTCTTGGCCTCTAGCTGCTTTATAGATGGGCCTTACATTAGACAGGCCTCACACCTAATATTAGACAGGCTTCGTGCCTTATATTCGACAGGCCTCGTGCCATATAAAACACAGGCCTCGCACCTTATATTAGACAGGCCTCACACCTTATATTAGACAGGTCTCGTGCCTTATATTAGACAGGCCTCGTGCCTTATACTAGACAGGCCTCGTGCCATATATTAGACAGGCCTCGTGCCTTATATCAGACAGGCCTCGTGCCTTATATTAGACAGGCCTCACACCTTATATTAGACAGGCCTCGCGCCTTATATTAGACAGGCCTTGTGCCATATATTAGACAGGCCTCACGCCTTTTATTAGACAGGCCTTGCCCCTTATATTAGACAGACTTCGCGCCTTATATTAGACAGGCCTCGCTCCTTATATTAGACAGGCCTCGCGCCTTATATTAGACAGGCCTCGCCCCTCATATTAGACAGGCCTCGTGCCATATATTAGACAGGCCTCGCGCCTTATATTAGACAGGCCTCACGCCATATATTAGACAGGCCTTGTGCCATATATTAGACAGGCCTCAAGCCTTCTATTGGACAGGCCTTGTGCCTTATATTATACAGGCCTCACGCCTTATATAAGACAGGCTTTGCGCCCTATATTTGACAGGCCTCGTGCCTTAAATTAGACAGGCCTCACGCCTTATGTTAGGCCTCACGCCTTATATTAGACAGGCCTCATGCCTTATATTAGACAGACCACGCGCCTTGTATTAGGCATACCTCATGCCTTATATTAGACAGGCCTCAGGCCTTATATTAGACAGGCCTTGCGCCTTATATTAAACAGGCCTCACGCCTTACATAAGCCAGGCCTAGTGCCTTATTAGACAGGCCTCGCACCTTATATTAGACAGGCCTCATGCCTTATATAAGACAGGCCTCATGCCTTATATTAGACAGGTCTCATGCCTTACATTAGACAGGCTTCACGCCTTATATTAGACAGGCCTCATGCCTTATATTAGACAGGACTCACTTTATAGGTGGGCCTTATATTTGACAGGCCTCACTTTATAAGTCGGCCTTATATTAGACAGGCCTCACTTTATAGTTGGGCCTTATATTAGACAGGCCTCACTTTGTAGTTGGGCCTTATATCAGGCATGCCTCACTTATACGTGGACCTTTTTTAGAGAGGCCTCATTTTATTCAAATGGGGAACACCTGATTACAAGTTTGTGCAGTTCTAGAATTTCCTTAAAATATATACTGTCATTGGAAGATACCTAGAAGATCATAAAATCATAACTATAAATAAAATTTAATGGTCACCATGATGTTGCCCATAGGCTTCAGAATATTACATCTGAAACAGTCCCTTCTGTTTGTATAATCATGCAGAGATACTAGTGATGGGAGTCGGTTCCTATTTCATAATCAATCATTGGTTTGAGCAAACTGATCAATGACCGATTAATAATGGGTTCAGGCAAATAAAAAGAAACATCCATTTTTGTGTGAAACTGTACATTCCTAACCAAGCCTGCATGTTTTAGTAAAGAAAAGAAGTTTTTGCCTTTTTTCATATTTTCCCATTATTAGTAAAATATGCTTTTAAAAGTTTCATTTAAATTATTTATAATAATCAAGAATTAAACCACAATCCAGGACATCTACTTGCTTCATTGACCCGGAGAATTTATGGAGCATTTTAACGCCATACCACCCATATTGTGCAATGTACATCTCGTTACAAAACTCCCCGCTTATTCTGCAGCTTCCTGCCAGTTCACGGAGGTTTATTTTTTCCTCTGTTCTCCCATCTACCGTGGTTAACTCAGTTACATACAGAAGTTATTTGGGAACAAAGACCCATTATCATGATTATGATGTAATCGATAGTTGCCTTTGGTAATCGAGCGCTTGAAAGTGGCAGCAAACCGACTGACTTACGATAACCCTCAATGATCGGCCCACCACTAAGAGATACCCAATCAGATGCCAGTTAACTGGTTTCTGACCAATGATGTTATACCTGTCATGTCTTATATGACACTTACCAGTAAAGACAATTATGAAATGTGAGGCATGGCTGTAACTGTGTTATCAGATATCAACAATATCTCACTGTAGGGTCATATGATGATAAAGATGCAATGTTTGACTTCATATAATGATGTATACCACAACCATAAATTTTGAATTTTTCATCCACTCTTTGGAATAGTTTATTCTGATTATGATACAATACAACTGATCATCAAGATGAAACATTCAGTGGCACATTATGATGCTTTATGCTCAATGGCTGTGTTATAAATTATTCTGATTATATAACAGCCATACCTCATACTTTGCTGCTAACAGATAGTTACAACAATAATAATTATCCAGCTATATTGCCGTGTGTCTTGGAGAGTCCAGCGTAAAACTGTCATACATGCTCTGATGGTGAATTCTGGCCATTCTCTGTTGTACCCAGCCTCTGTTTCGGTATGCCACAGCACCGACAATCATTAACACAGCCAGTAAAGCACAAGACACAATTGCTAGAATGACAGCTTTTTCTTGATGTGTACATGTCATGGATGGAAGCTGGAAATGTTTTAAATATGTACCTTCCCACTCTGGTGGAGAGGCGCAAATATAATCACCTTTTATATTTTCAAATAATGAACTGACGTTACTCTTTTCTTTCCACAGCTTAAATGGCATCAGTTTGCATGTACAGTCAAATGGGTTATCAGCCAAATTGAGCACTCTGAGATATGGGATTTGTTCAAATGCTGTAGGATCCACTATGGATAAATTATTACTGGATAGATCCAGTGAAGAGAGACTTGTTGATCCATAAAAAGCATTTGATGCTATGTGGGAGATGTTGTTATTGCTGAAATCCACATGTTTCAGGTGCAGGAGATTAAAAAACAAGCCATCCTGCAACCACCCCAAGTTATTATAGGATAGATCTATGCCTCTTAGACTTGCTAAACTGTTAAGCTCTAGCCTTGCACCATTAGTTTCCAGAAAATCACTGAAGTTGTTATGACTCAAGTCTAAGTAAAGCAGGTTGTGAAGATCCTTTAAACAATATTGTTGAAGGTTCTGTAGTAAATTCATGTTTAAATCCAGTGTTTCTAAGTGTGATAATCCCTTTAGGGCATTATTGCTGATCCATGAGATCATATTATTACTCAGGTTCAGGTCTTGTAGTCCAGTCCAGCTTGGTTTTAACAATTCACTGATGCTGTTGTATGACAGGTCAAGGACTTGTATTTTGCACTGATGAAATGCATGTTCTTTCATGCTGTTAATGTTGTTATGACTTAAATTCATCACTTTGAAGCTCTGACCAGCTAAGCACGACTCACTGTTTAAGTAATCAAAATCATTATAGCTGAGATCCAGGGTGTGTAACCGTGGCAGCCGCTGGATAAATTGTAAATCCTTCATGCTGTTGTGCTGCATTTTCAAAATAAGCAAACGTTCTAGACCGGTAGACACAGAGAACACAGATAAATTATTATGACTAAGGTTGATCTCTTGTATATAAAACAGTTTCTGGAATGGTGTATCACTGATCTGTGAGATCTGGTTCATGGATACATCCAGAGTCCTAAGTCTCGGGAGTTTCTCGATCTGAGTTTCACTGACAGTGGAGAGTAGATTATCTCCAAGCAGAAGTGTTTGTAAATTTGACAACCCACTCATATCTCCCACTTTAGTCAGCTGATTGATTGACAGATCTAATTCTCTCAAGCTGTTCAGGAAGTAAAAGGTTTTTGGAGGAATTATCTCTATGTTGTTCCCAGATAAGTTAAGTTTTTGTAGCTTTTTCTGTTTAAATATACTGAACAAGGCATAAGAATCATTGATAGCCATGTTTGACACGTCAAGCTCTTTCAAGGTGTATGGTCCAATTTCCAGAAGTGCTTGTTGTAAGTTCCACAAAGAGATTTCAGAGTTTCCCCTCAGTGATAAAGACTCAAGATGGTAAAATTCCTTGAAAGCCCCAGGTTCTATAGTTTCCACACCACAGTAAGACAAGTTGAGATTTAACAGGACATTCTGGTTCCACCACAGTAATGCCTGAAATGCATGTGTTTCTAAAACCGGGAAATTGTTTCCGCTTAGATCAAGAACAGAAATTTGAGGTGTATCCTTGAAACCTGGTCCCATGACTGGGGAACTTAAATGGTTGTAACTGATGTTCAGTGTCCGCAGATTTTTCAAATTAAACATTGCATTTTCAGGAATTATGGAAAATAAATTACTACTAAGGTCTAAAATTTCCAGCTGCTCATTTTTTAAAAGTAATTTATCTGGTAAAGCCATCAGCTTATTTGAACTGATATCAAGTATTTCTAACCAGTTTAAGTTGACAAATGCCCCAGCTTGTATTTCTGCGATACTGTTGTTGCTAAGGAACAGAGTGTGCAGTTCTGAACCTGCCCACCAGGTGTCATTTTTTATAACTGTGATGTCATTATCTCTCAAGTCAAGAGTTGTTGTCCATGTAGGTATTTTCGGAATTTGATGTAAACCTGCTCCCTGACAGTTAATGTGCTTTGATCCACGCTCACAATGACACTCCACTGGACATGTTGTGTCCTCAGTGGTGACAGGGATGCACAGACAGAGTGTCACACACAGCAGAAATGACAGGCAGTATCGTTTCTTTGTTTCCATGGTGATAATGTGTGCTGCTACAAGAACTGAAGATGAAACTTCATTTAAAAAAATTGGCAGGTCCAACACAGCTGTCATCTGTCTCAGTAAATTTACTCACTCTCATGTCAAAATATTAATCTCCATTGATAAAGAGAGGAATATTTTAACTTATCAAACAATTAAATCTGCCATTGTCTTTTATAATGAGAGATGTTTTTGTTTAGAATTATGCTGTACAAGTCTCATTCAGCATTTTATGTGAATTCCTTCCAGTGCTTGTCTTGGTTAACCTCCAGTATTTTCAGGTGGAGATCCAAATGCTGTTTAATTATTTGTTGACACATATCCGAGTCGCTCTTGTTATTGATTTTTTTTTATGTTCAAAAGTCTAAATATTTATTGTTGTTTAGTCCATTCATGAACCAGCAGTTGATATAAGTTCCAAATTTTCTTTTAATATGTGCTGATACAAACCCAATTATATTTTTATAATTTCAATATTTGTTGCTATATCCATAGTTCATTAAAGTTTTGTTGACACAACTCCAAGTTTCTTCAATCAGATGTTGTTACAAATCCAAAAGTCTTTGTTATCAGCTGATACAGATCCAATCAGATCCCTGATCCAGATTATATAAAAATCCCTGGGTATCAATGTCCTATTGTTTAAGTACCTGGTCCTGAAGGCTATGGGTAGTGAGTACCAGTTGATGTTGTTCAGTGTGAGATAACACAGACGTAACAGCTGACTGTCAGAAACTGATACCCCTCCAGGAGAGGTCTCCTTGTTCCTGTGGAGCTGTGCTGTAATGGACTGTAGCTCCAGCTGCTGCTGTAGTTTTCCGTATCACCAGGAGATGCTGCAGTAAAGTCAGATAAGGAAGATGAAAATCATAGCATCTGGCCCTGGTGTTTTGTGTGCTCATTCCTCACTGCATCAGCTCTGCTTGTTATGCTTAAACAGCAGCATGTGCTGTTAATCCAGGTTCTCTCAGTGCTGGGTAAGCTTCTGTTTTACCTGTATCAGGTAGTACACCTGTTCAGGTGTGTAGTAACCTCATATAGTGGGGATAACAGATCATGCTGCAGTGCTTGTAACTGGTCATCTGGATCTTTTTAAGGTGTAGCGTTGCTGTGTTGACTTTCTCTTACTGCATGTGACAGCCTTACAGTAGCACAATACTTCTTATGGCACAGTATCATAACAGCATCCCCAGGTGCTGTGACAGCCTGCCTGGTACAGGCAGAGACAGAGCTATGTTCACTCCTGCTGTAAGACTGGTTCTGTGTGCTAACTGTATATACACACTCTACCACAGATCAATGGTACTGCCCACTGTATGCGTGTGTAGGCTAAACCTACCCCTAGTTAAAGTCCCCCCCCCCCCCCGACATTAACCTCTTCCTTGGTACATCCAACGCATCCACAAAAGTACTCACAACTGAAAAAAAAAATTGGTTGCATTTACACATCAGTTTTGAGGTTGACATTTTTTAGAAAGGTTATACCTGATAGAGTTGAGGATTGGAGGCCTGTACATTCTTAAATAAAAGCACCACTCAGATACTAGGGAAGGGCTATAATATGGGTTAAAAATAAAGAATTTTGTCTTGTATGGAGGTTATGTTTTGCTGCTGGTGTTTGTTTGTTCATAATGTTATATTTTCACACAATTCATCGCAATGATCCAGGATAAATCTTTTATCATAATTCACCTCCCTAATAACTTTTCCAAATTCATCTTTGAAGATTGAACTATACACAAAAACTTGAAATCTGCATTCTAAGGAATGCAAGCCTCCACAATGTGTGTGGGGGGGGGGGGGGGGAGGAGTCACTATTGTTGGATGTTTTCAAAACCATGTTTGCATTCACTTATTTAGCCCATATTCCCAGATTCATTTGTGCATAAGTGACTGTACATTTGTGACATCTGTACATCTTGATTATGTGTGAGATCCACACCATATTTTTTTTTTTTTTCATTTTTCATTGACCTATTCCCAAAATGCCCTGAAAGTGTCATAAGATTCTGTTCATGATTCTGAGTAATGTTGTGAACAAACACACACACACACAAATGGGGATAAATGCATTCTCCCCTGGCAGACATGGGTCAGTCAGCCAGTATTTTTACCATTGCAGGAATCCCCGCCCTTTGTTAAATAAAAAGGAAAAAAATCATTAAAAAAAAGTAAATTTCTTAGGAATTAAAATGAAAAAAAGGACAACAGGTATGGCATGCAGATAATACTTTCCCGATAAAGAGACAACTGAAATCAGGTGTGAAAGGGGTGATCTGAGAGAAGGGAGGGGGGGGGGGATAAATTTAACAGGGGTGATATTAAGGAGGATGAAGTTTGCACACAGCTGAGTGACCTACCAGTACAGAGTAGCCAGCAGTCACTGGCTCATTGATCTACTCATCATCTGTACCAAGTACTGATTTATTGAGCCGTGGCACAGTTGTGGTGGTGGATACTTATAGGTAGTGGCCAATGACCAGCTGTTACTGGTCATATTGATTGCCTGATTAACTCTACCAAGACGTTGGCACAAGTTTTGAGCTTTTTCAGCTTTGTTTGTCTGCTAATTTGTTCAGCTGTCTACAGAATCTTTCAGATTTTGAATAAGAAAAAGGGAGAAAGATTAAATTTTATAGCAGAACAATTAAAATTATGTCTGTCTGATCACAAAATTTCACAACTTTAAGAGAGAGAGAGAGAGAGAGAGAGAGAGAATTTCACTAAATGTCATCTTGCTTATATTTTCACAAAATCACTTGATCCAAAAATGTACCCATGTAATAAATGTCAAAGTTTATGTTTATTTCTCGGCATGAGATTTTCAGGATTTTTTTAATACTTGAAACCCTACCAATTTTTAGGAAATTTCATCTCTTATGTTTGATTAAAAAATGTTTTTTAATGTTTATTTGGACAGTGATAAATAGCAGTCATGTCAGAATGTTATTCAAGCAATCTGTATCTTGTATTTGACCACCACCAAATCTCAGGGGCAATTCTCCTGAGCTTTTCAAATACAAGTATATAACTAAATCTAAGCTATTTTGCTAATATTCAGAAACATAATATATATATATATATATATATATATATATATATTTACATGTATTTTAAACAGATAATAAGGAGATAGACTTCTGATGGAGTAGCTATACTTCTGTATATTCCAGGATGATGCTGGCCTGTGGCACGCTCAGCTAAAGGTGAGGGAGGGCAGGCTGCAGGGAGGGCTGGTGAAGCACCTGTCAGACCATCAACAGTCAGAGCTGCTTAGACTGCTAGAAGCTGGACCAGACAATGTCATATTTATACTGGCTGGGGATCACAGGCTGGTGGTTAGAGTCATAGATTCTTAATCATTTCATCCAGATATGATTTGTGTTATTTTTGTTGAATAACAAACACACTGGAAATCCAATTTGGCCACCAGAGCACAATCAGTAATTTTCTTTTGTGTATCGGTATATTCAACAGATTATTGACACTCATGAGGAGGTGTATGCTTTAACATTTTAGACTACTGTTAAATCCAGTATGGCTGCCAGACAAATATTTCAAAATCTTTTTGCAATAACTTTTTAGATAATCTCATGATTTTACTGAAGATTGGTCCCTTTTAGATTATTTGTGGTGAACAATTTCAGAGAAGTCTGATATCCAGTATGAACCTTTACTGTCCCGAACCTCTGGTGGACTAATATATATTTCTGTTTTCAGCCTGAAGTCCTTGGGAAAGCCAGATTAGAGGCAGCCAATGCCTTGGAGGCTAAAGGTACTACTGTTATCTTACTTGTTATATTTAATGATAAAGTGAAAGAAATTCCATTCAGAGAGCTGAGAAGAGGGGCACTTTAAAAACATATTTATAAACATTTTATATAATACCTCAATTGCCAGTGGGGCCATCTGTTGTTAATCCAGTGTCAGGAAAGAATACCTGTGAGATCAGAAAACAATCCTGGGATATTTCCTCATAAATTTCTGATAGAATATATGAAAGAGACAGATGTTTTGGAAGATGGTAAGTTTTATGTTTCCACAAACAGCTGTACAATAGGCACCAGTGTATTTTACATTTATAAGAATTTATAAACAATGCTTTCAAGAATAAGCACTAGATGGCACTGGTAATTGTAGTGAATATTTTGGTAAACTTCAGGAGGCTAAAACAACAAGTGACCCTACATGTTTGTGCAGAAAACTGTAGGTTCAGTACTTAATAGACAGTCAACTAGTGAACCCACATATTTATTTTTACAAATTTTCACAATTCTACCTGTGAACCATCATTTATTTTGTGCAAAGTGAACCCACTTTTAGTGTTTTTGTCAATGACGTCGCCAGAAAAATAAGTCAAGAAGTGAGACTTATTTTTCACTGCATATTTCTAACTTATAAAATACTAATAAATATTATTCACTTCAGGATACATAGTAGAAGCCTATTATGCGTTGAACCCACATTTTTTGGTGAGAAAATGTAGGTTCACTTCATGTTCTAGCTGATCTATGTATGTTTATGCTGGACTCACATTTGGTATATTTGTCAGTGACATTGTGTACACATCACGTGAAGAAAATAAGTCAAGAAATTATTCTTATTTTTCCTGTATAGCTAATACAATTGATAAAATATTAATATATTCCAGTAAGGTATAGGAGAAGCCTATTAGGCATTGAACCCACATTTTTTAAATACGCAAAGGTTAGTTCAGATGGTGTTTTAGCCCAGGTGTTCGCCCCTATATAATGCACCTAAACCAATATTTTAAATTTTAATATCTGTAAATTTTTCTTTTGATAATTTATGAACTTCTTGTCTGCAGTCCACCACCAGCTATCAAATATCTTGAGATAGGCTGCATTAAAATTTTATGATATCAAGATTTCAATGAAAAACAGTGTTACAGTAAGATCTGTTTATAATCCCAGGCTGGGCTTGTCCCAGCCATAATCAAAGCAGTGCATAAACAGGACTAGAATTGATATATTGATTGTGATTAAACTGAATTCTCATGATTGAAGCAGCAGCACACAGCACTGATGTAAGATTTGAGTCTGGACTCATGTCCACTGTTTTAGGAACTCAGACTTGAATGTTCTGGACTCAGACTTGAATGTTCTGGACTCAGACTTGAATGTTCTGGACTCAGACTTGAATGTTCTGGACTCAGACTTGAATGTTCTGGACTCAGACTTGAATGTTCCGAACTCAGACTTGAATGTTCCGGACTCAGACTTGAATGTTCCGAACTCAGACTTGAATGTTCCGGACTCAGACTTGAATGTTCCGGACTCAGACTTGAATGTGCTGGACTCAGACTTGAATGTACTGGACTCAGACTTGAATGTTCTGGACTCGGACTTGAATGTTCTGGACTCAGACTTGAATGTTCTGGACTCAGACTTGAATGTTCTTGACTCAGACTCAAATGTTCTGGACTCAAACTCGAATGTTCTGGACTCAGACTCGAATGTTCTGGACTCTGACTCGAATGTTCTGGACTCAGACTTGAATGTTCTGGACTCAGACTCGAATGTTCTGGACTCAGACTTGAATGTTCTGGACTGGACTCAGACTTGAATGTTCCGAACTCAGACTTGAATGTTCCGGACTCAGACTTGAATGTTCCGAACTCAGACTTGAATGTTCCGGACTCAGACTTGAATGTTCCGGACTCTGACTCGAATGTTCTGGACTCAGACTTGAATGTTCTGGACTCAGACTCGAATGTTCTGGACTCAGACTCGAATGTTCTGGACTCAGACTTGAATGTTCTGGACTCAGACTCGACTGTTCTGGACTCAGACTCGAATGTTCTGGACTCAGACTTGAATGTTCTGGACTCAGACTTGAATGTTCTGGACTCAGACTTGAATGTTCTGGACTCAGACTTACACTCAGAATCAGAGCTAAGGACTTGAGAAATCAGTGTCTTGGGTCCAGTGGTTAAATATACTGTAATGATTTATGGACGTGCCAGCTACTAACAGAATATGATAAAAAAGACTGGTATATATTGCTGGCTGTGCATCCAGAGCTAATTAAGCATTTAAATATAAGCATGTGCAAACTTACATAAACATACACATGATAATATCAGATTTCAATTTTAAATATCTTTTGAAAAGAGGATATGTATTTTACTCAACTTGTACTCAATCTCAAGGACTTGGACTCAAACTTGGACTAAGACTTGGATGGTGTGGACTTGACTACATCACAAGTGTACAGCAAGTATAAACCAGGGAAGCCTACCCAGGGTGACAACACCTGTAACAGGATGTAGGCCTGCCCAGGGTGATAACACCTGTAACAGGAGGTAGGCCTGCCCAGGGTGATAACACCTGTAACAGAAGGTAGGCCTGCCCAGGGTGATAACACCTGTAACAGAAGGTAGGCCTGCCCAGGGTGATAACACCTGTAACAGAAGGTAGGCCTGCCCAAGGTGACAGCATCTGCAACAGGAGGTAGGCCTGCCCAGGGTGACAACACCTGTAACAGGAGGTAGGCCTGCCCAGGGTGACAACACCTGTAACAGGAGGTAGGCCTGTCCAGGGTGACAGCACCTGTAACAGGAGGTGGGCCTGCCCAGGTTGACAACACCTGTAACAGGAGGCAGGCCTGCCCAGGGTGACCACACCTGTAACAGGAGGCAGGCCTGCCCAGGGGTGACAACACCTAGAACAGGAGGCAGGCCTGCCCAGGGTGACAACTCCTGTAACAGGAGGCAGGCCTGCCCAGGGTGACAACTCCTGTAACAGGAGGCAGGCCTGCCCAGGGTGACCACACCTGTAACAGGAGGTAGGCCTGCCTAGGGTGACCACACCTGTAACAGGAGGTAGGCCTGCCCAGGTTGACAACCCCTGTAACAGGAGGCAGGCCTGCCCAGGGTGACCACACCTGTAACAGGAGGCAGGCCTGCCCAGGGTGACCACACCTGTAACAGGAGGCAGGCCTGCCCAGGGGTGACAACACCTGTAACAGGAGGCAGGCCTGCCCAGGGTGACAACTCCTGTAACAGGAGGCAGGCCTGCCCAGGGTGACAACTCCTGTAACAGGAGGCAGGCCTGCCCAGGGTGACCACATCTGTAACAGGAGGTAGGCCTGCCCAAGGTGACCACACCTGTAACAGGAGGTAGGCCTGCCAAGGGTGACCACACCTGTAACAGGAGGCAGGCCTGCCCAGGGTGACCACACCTGTAACAGGAGGCAGGCCTGCCCAGGGTGACCACACCTGTAACAGGAGGCAGGCCTGCCCAGGGTGACAACACCTGTAACAGGAGGTAGGCCTGCCCAGGGTGACAACACCTGTAACAGGAGGAAGGCCTGCCCAGGGTGACAACACCTGTAACAGGAGGAAGGCCTGTCCAGGGTGACAGCACCTGTAACAGGAGGTAGGCCTGCCCAGGGTGATAACACCTGTAACAGGAGGTAGGCCTGCCCATGATGACAAAACCTGTAACAGGAGGTAGGCCTGCCCAGGGTGACAAAACCTGTAACAGGAGGTAGGCCTGCCCAGGGTGACAACACCTGTAACAGGAGGTAGGCCTGCCCAGGGTGACAACACTTGTAACAGGAGGTAGGCCTGCCTAGGGTGACAACACCTGTAACAGGAGGTAGGCCTGCCTAGGGTGACAACACCTGTAACAGGAGGTAGGCCTGCCCAGGGTGACAACACCTGTAACAGGAGGTAGGCCTGCCCAGTGTGACAACACCTGTTACAGGAGGTAGGCCTGCCTAGGGTGACAACACCTGTTACAGGAGGTGGACCTGCCCAATGTGAAAAAACCTGCAACAGGAGATGGGCCTGACCAATGTGACAACACCTGTAACAGGCGGTAGGCTTGCCCAGGGTGACAACTCTTGTAACAGGAGGTGGGCCTGCCCAATATGACAACACCTGTAACAGGAGGTGAGCCTGCCCAGGTTGACAACACCTGTAACAGGAGGCAGGCCTGCCCAGGGTGACAACTCCTGTAACAGGAGGCAGGCCTGCCCAGGGTGACCACCCCTGTAACAGGAGGTAGGCCTGCCTAGGGTGACCACACCTGTAACAGGAGGTAGGCCTGCCCAGGGTGACCACACCTGTAACAGGAGGCAGGCCTGCCCAGGGTGACCACACCTGTAACAGGAGGCAGGACTGCCCAGGGAGACCACACCTGTAACAGGAGGCAGGCCTGCCCAGGGTGACAACTCCTGTAACAGGAGGCAGGCCTGCCCAGGGTGACCACACCTGTAACAGGAGGCAGGCCTGCCCAAGGTGACCACACCTGTAACAGGAGGAAGGCCTGCCCAGGGTGACCACACCTGTAACAGGAGGCAGGCCTGCCCAGGGTGACCACACCTGTAACAGGAGGCAGGCCTGCCCAGGGGTGACAACACCTGTAACAGGAGGCAGGCCTGCCCAGGGTGACCACACCTGTAACAGGAGGCAGGCCTGCCCAGGGTGACCACTCCTGTAACAGGAGGCAGGCCTGCCCAGGGTGACCACACCTGTAACAGGAGGCAGGCCTGCCCAAGGTGACCACACCTGTAACAGGAGGCAGGCCTGCCCAGGGTGACCACACCTGTAACAGGAGGCAGGCCTGCCCAGGGTGACCACACCTGTAACAGGAGGCCGGCCTGCCCAGGGTGACCACACCTGTAACAGGAGGCAGGCCTGCCCAGGGTGACCACACCTGTAACAGGAGGTAGGCCTGCCCAGGGTGACCACACCTGTAACAGGAGGCAGGCCTGCCCAGGGTGACCACACCTGTAACAGGAGGCAGGCCTGCCCAGGGTGACCACACCTGTAACAGGAGGTAGCCTGTAACAGGAGGCAGGCCTGCCCAGGGTGACCACACCTGTAACAGGAGGCAGGCCTGCCCAGGGTGACCACACCTGTAACAGGAGGCAGGCCTGCCCAGGGGGACCACACCTGTAACAGGAGGTAGGCCTGCCCAGAGGTGACCACACCTGTAACAGGAGGCATTAGATTTGCATTTCCTGCAGGAAGCCCACACAGGATTAAGATATTTTTATAGTATTTGCACATTTCTAGTTCTTTTTACAGAAAAATCGCTCGTAATGTTCATATTTATTCCTAGATGGAGCTGTTGTCAGCTGCACTGAAAATTTGTCTTCATGTATCACTTAAGAAATTTATAAGTTAATACTTCAATTTCTGTGTTATTTAAATAGGTGAAGTAATACGACCTGAAGGACAGATGAATCTCCTGTGGGTGGAGGATTTTCCTCTTTTCCTTCCCAAAGAAGATGGTACAGGTTTGACTTATTTGTTATTACAAAATGTGTGTGTGTGTGTGTGTGTGTGCATGTGTCAGTCATCATGTGGCTCAATAGAAGTCTTTTTATGTAACATATAACATACCTTATCCAGTGTACCTGTTTTAAAGCATACTACACCATGAACCAGTGTGGTAAAACTTAATCCTTGGCTGTTTACATAAGTCCCATTTTTAGCTCAGCTGACTGTAACTCATCTGAGCTATAGGGATCACCCTTTGTCCGGAATGCGTCTGGTTGTCCAGCCATCCAGCTGTTAACAGGGCACAAATCATAACCGTTAGACCTAAAAACTGTACTGTAAAAACTGTTAACTGTACATACGGGAAGGTCCTTGGCAAATCTCCTTGGAAACCCAAAATTAGGTCATGGTGTCCTGTATTTTGTGACCTTTGGGCCGAAACATGATTTTGAGCAACCAGACAGTCAGACGGGGCACAAATTCTACATGTGAGGCCTAGAATATTGGAATATTGGAAACCTGAAACTAGGTCACTGTGACCTATATTCTGCGACCGATAGGGAAAAGTTGTCATATGAGCAACCTGAATGTCAGATGGGGACAAATTGTATCTGTGAGGCCTAGAACCTTCTAACACAATATCCTGGTAATTTCTAGGCAAATCTCCTTGGAAACCTGAAATATGGCCATGGTTAACTATATTTTGTGACCTATGAGCTGAAAATATGATTTTTAGCATCCAGGCAGACGGGGCACAAATTGAATCGATAAGGCCTAGAATCCTCCAACGTGACATTTAGGGAGGTCCGTCCTAGGCAGATCTCCTTGGAAACCTGAAATGAGGTCATGGTGACCTATATTCTGTGACCTATAGGAAAGAGATGATATATGAACACCCTGACTGACCTACATTTTGTGACTTACAGGCCAAATACAGGATTTTGAGCACTCAGAAAGTCAGGCAGGGCACACATTGTACTGGTTAGGCCTAAAATCTTCTAAGAAGTCCTTGGCAAATGTCTGTGGAAAACTGAAATTTGGTCAACATGACCTATATTTTGCGACCTTCAGGAAAAGAAGTCATATAAGCACCCAGACAGTCAGTCAGGGCACACATTGTATCTGTTAGGCCAAAATTCTTCTAATGTAATATTCTGAGACGTCCTTGGCCATTGCCTTGGAAAACTGTAATTAGGTCACCATGACCTATATTTTGCATCCTATCAAATCAGATGTCATATAAGCACACAGACAGTCAGACTGGGCATAAATTGTATTCATTAGGCCTAGAATCTTTTAACATAAAATTCAGGGAGGTCCTAGTCAAGTGTCCATTGGAAACCTGAAATTAGGTCATGGTGACCTATATTGTGTAACCTATGGGCTGAAAAATGGTTTGCTGCACCCAGACAGACAAGGTACAAATTGTATATCCATGAGCCCTAGACTCTTCTAACATAACATTCATAAAAATCCTTGGCAATTCTCCTTGGAAACCTGAAATTGGATCATGGTGACCTATATTCTGCCAGCTATGGACCAGTAACATGATTTGAGCACCCAGACAGACAGGGTACCAATTGTATCCATTTTCCTTGGAACCCTCTATTGTGAAATCCAGGGGGGTCCTCGGCAGGTCTCCTGTGAATTCTGTAATTTTTATTATCTGTCCATTTTTTTCAACACTGTAACTTTAGCCATAGGCTATTCTCATTGACAATAAATAACATTAATAAAAAACTGAGCACCCAGTCAAAATTAGCTGAGCGTCATGGCCCAATGGGCCACTTGTTCACTGTTATAACCTGCCTGATTTTCAGGTAAACAAATTTTCAGATAAAGAAATATGAATATTGGGGTTTGACGTATCAAATACTGCTCTTGTCCTCTGATTTTCATAGAAGTTATAATATTTATCTCATTCGTGCCCCTGCATGTTTTCTATTAGCTTGTGGACCTATTTGACCAAAAACTAACTTTCTTTCATATACAGATCACCTACCAATAGAGGAAGAATTCTATTTATTTTTGGTCACAAGATCAAGGTCTGGGCCTCACAACCCACTTCTTCTAAAAGTCCAATTTTTTAGCCCAAACCTTCCAAATTTCAGATACCGGTATGGCTCAGATACCAATGGGGGGGAGAACCGTATTAGTTTTGTAGTCTCAAATCAAAGGTCAAGATCACACGACTATTCTGCTGATTTTCACACTGACCAGGCTTACAGTTTGTCCATATTGCTTTGAGATTTCCTTGTTTCTATACAATTTGTTCTTCAGGTAAGGACCTGCTCATTGATATCATATGTTTTTAGTCTACACATTTTCTTTTTTAGAAGGATTAGAATCAGCCCATCACCCATTTACAGCACCTCACCCTGACCACAGAGAGCTCCTGTACTCTGACCCAGCAATGGTAGATGATTTCTTTTAAGACTAAAGAGATGACTGTGTAAAACGCACAAAAAGGAAGAGTATAAAAGAAGCTATGCTATTGTTTTATAAGCCAGTAATCATCTGTTTTCATAACCACTTTTATCCACGTTTAAATCCCTAAGCCTGGCAACCTCAAGATTCCCCCATATGTTTTTAGCTCAGCTGACTGAAAGTCATCTGAGCTATAGCGATCACTCTTTGTCCGTCGTCCGTCTGTCCGTCTGTCTGTCCGTTAACCAGGCACAAATCATAACCGCTGAACTTAGAACCTTGTAACTTGGGATTCTGAGAGGTCCATGAAAAATCTCCTTGGAAACCAGAAATTAGGTCTCTGTTACCCATATCCTTCGAGCTATGGGGCCCCAAAGTACCCCCCAGAAAAGTAAAAAATTTCATACAAAAACTTCAATATCTCATTAACTACTTGACTGATGGTCATGATTTTTGGCATACATATTGATCATGAGAGGTTCCATCACTTCCTGCAGACTGGTGGCGCCACCTGTATTTTTCGATTTTTTACAAATTTTTTTCTCTATTTTTGAGACCTTTAAAAATGTGAACATCTGTTAACAAGGCACAAATCGTAAAGCCTAGACCTAGAATCTTAATTCTTGATACACTGAGAGGTCCATGAAAAATCTCCTTGGAAACCAGAAATTAGGTCTCTGTTACCCATATCCTTCGAGCTATGGGGCCCCAAAGTACCCCCCAGAATAGTAAAAAATTTCATACAAAAACTTCAATATCTCAATAACTACAACACTGATGGTCATGATTTTTGGCATACATATTGATCATGAGATGTTCCATAAGTTCCTGCAGACTGGTGTTGCACCTGTATTTTTCGATTTTTTACAATTTTTTCCTCTATTTTTGAGACCTTTAAAAATGTGAACATCTGTTAACAAGGCACAAATCGTAAAGCCTAGACCTAGAATCTTAATTCTTGATACACTGAGAGGTCCATGAAAAATCTCCTTGGAAACCAGAAATAAGGTCTCTGTTACCCATATCCTTCGAGCTATGGGGCCCCAAAGTACCCCCCAGAATAGTAAAAAATTTCATACAAAAACTTCAATATCTCATTAACTACTTGACTGATGGTCATGATTTTTGGCATACGTATTGATCATGAGATGTTCCATCACTTCCTGCAGACTGGTGGCGCCACCTGAATTTTTCGATTTTTTACGAATTTAAAAATGTGAACAGCTGTTAACAGGGCACAAATCATAAAGACTGGACCTAGAATCTTCATTCTTGACACACTGAGAGGTCCATAAAAAGTCTCCATGGAAACCTGAAATAAGGTCTCTGTTACCCATATCCTTTGAGCTATGGGGGGCTCCCAATAACCCCCCAGAATAATGGAAAATTTGATAAAAACAAACTGCAACATCTCAATAACTACAACACTGATGGTCATGATTTTTGGCATACATATTGATCAAGAGGTGTTTCATCAGTACCTGCAGACTGGTGGTGCCACCTGTATTTTTTCAAATTTTCACAATTTTTTATTCTCTGTTTTTGAGACCTTTCAGGATGTAGATATCTGTCAACAGGGTACAAATCGTAAGGACTGGACCTAGAATCTTCATTGTTGACACACAGGGAGACCCATGATAAGTCTCCATGGACACCTGAAATTAGGTCTCTGTTACCCATATCCTTAGAGCTATGGCACTCCAAAATACAGCTCAGAATAATGGAAAATTTGATACAAAAGCTGAAGTATCTGAACAACTAATGCAGAGATCATCATAATTTTTTTCATGGATATTGATCATGGAGTGTTTCATCAGTTTCTGCAGACTGGTGGCACCACCTGTATTTGTTCGGGTTTTTTTACAAATTTTTTCTCTATTTTTTAGACCTTTAAAGTTATGAACATCTGTTAACAGGGCACAAATCATTAAAACTGGACCTAGAATCTTCATTCTTGACACACAGGGAGACCCATGAAAAGTCTCCATGGAAACCTGAAATTAGGTCTCTGTTACCCATATTCTTTAAGCTGTATGGCTCCAAATTACCCCCCAGAATAATGGAAAATTTGATACAAAAACTGCAGTATCTCAATAACTACAACACTGATGGTCATGATTTTCGGCATACATATGGATCATGACCTGTTCCATCAGTTTCTGCAGACTGGGTGCGCCACCTCTATTTTTTTTCAAATTTTTACGTTTTTTTTTTCTCTTTTTTTGATACCTTTAAAGATGTGGTTATCTGACAACAGGGTACAAATCGCAACAACTGGACCTAGAATCTTCATTCTTGTCATGCAAGGAGGCCCATGAAAAGTGCCTGTGGAAACTTAAAATTAGGTCTCTGTTACCCATATCCTTCAAGCTATAGGACTCCGAAGTATCCCTCAGAATAATGGACAATTTGATACAAAAGCTGAAGTATCTGAACAACTAATGGGAAGATCACCATGATTCTTTGCATGGATATTGATGTTTGTAAGTGTTTTTATTAGTTTCTGCAGACTGGTGGAGCCACCTGTATTTTTGTACCGGCCAAAACAAAGTTTTGTGGATACTATGTTTTTGACCGGGTTCCTCCGCCGTTGTCGCGTTCGTTTCCAGAGAGCTCCTCTGGGACTTGATTTTATGAGCTTTCCAAGCTCATATCTCGGGAACCGTTTGACTGATCAGGAAATAAAATTTATACTAATGTAGCCCTTGGATAGCTCTATAACATACACAAAAAATGGTGGCGCCACCTGTAACCATGTTTGCACAGTGTCCATCTGTTCATCTGCCTTTGGTTAAAATCACTCATATCTCTGCAGTGAATTGACCTGAAATTCGGCATGTGTATACATCCTGAGTAGCTTTCTTGATTTTATGACAGGTGGCGCCACCTACATTCTCATTCACGCTGATGACATCCAAGCTCATATTTCGGGAACCGTTTGACCGATTTGGCCAAAATTTTGCATGTGTATAGATCTAATATAGCTCTTTATCATACGCTAAACTGGTGGCGCCACCTGCAACCATTTTTGCACAGCGTCTGTCTGTTTGTCTGCCGTGCGGTAATGTCACTCATATCTCGGCAGTGGTTTGACATATCTGCCTAAAATTTTGCAGTTTTATACATCCTGGATAGCTTTCTTGATTTTATGACAGGTGGCACCACCTACATTCACGTTCACGCTGATGACATCCAAGCTCATATCTCGGGAACCGTTTGACCGATCGGGCCAAAATTTTGCATGTGTATAGATCTAACATAGCTCTTTATCATACGCAAAACTGGTGGCACCAGCTGCAACCATTTTTGCACAGCGTCTGTCTGTTTGTCTGCCGTGCAATAAAGTCACTCACATCTTGGCAGTGGTTTGACATATCTGCCTAAAATTTTGCAGTTTTATACATCCTGGATAGCTTTCTTGATTTTATGACAGGTGGCGCTACCTTTATTCTAGTTTATGCTGCAGACATCCAAGCTCATATCTCGGGAACCGTTTGAACGCTTGGGCCAAAATTTTGCATGTGTATAGATCTCACATAGGTCTTTATCATACACAAAACTGGAGGGGCCACCTGCAACCATTTTTGCACATTTTGCACAGCGTCTGTCTGTTTGTCTGCTGTGGCCTAAAATCACTCATTTCTCTGTAGTGGTTTGACATAACTGCCTAAAATTTTGCAGTTTTATACATCCTGGATAGCTTTCTTGATTTTATGACAGGTGGCACCACCTACATTCACGTTCACGCTGATGACATCCAAGCTCATATCTCGGGAACCGTTTGACCGATTGGGCCAAAATTTTGCATGTGTATAGATCTAACATAGCTCTTTATCATACGCAAAACTGGTGGCACCAGCTGCAACCATTTTTGCACAGCGTCTGTCTGTTTGTCTGCCGTGCAATAAAGTCACTCACATCTTGGCAGTGGTTTGACATATCTGCCTAAAATTTTGCAGTTTTATACATCCTGGATAGCTTTCTTGATTCTATGACAGGTGGCGCCACCTTTATTCTAGTTTATGCTGCAGACATCCAAGCTCATATCTCGGGAACCGTTTGAACGCTTGGGCCTAAATTTTGCATGTGTATAGATCTCACATAGGTCTTTATCATACACAAAACTGGAGGGGCCACCTGCAACCATTTTTGCACATTTTGCACAGCGTCTGTCTGTTTGTCTGCCGTGGCCTAAAATCACTCATTTCTCTGTAGTGGTTTGACATAACTGCCTAAAATTTTGCATGTGTATACATCCTGGATAGCTTTCTTGATTTTATGACAGGTGGCGCCACCTACATTCACGTTCACGCTGATGACATCCAAGCTAATATCTCAGGAACCATTTGACCGATTGGGCCAAAATTGTGCTTGTGTTTAGATCTCACATAGGTCTTTATCATACACAAAACTGCAACCATTTTTGCACAGCGTCTGTCTGTTTGTCTGCCGTGGGCTAAAATCACTCATATCCATGTAGTGGTTTGACTTTTCTGCCTAAAATTTTGCATATGTATTCAACTTGGACAGCTTTCTGGATTTGTGGTAGGTTGCACAACCTACATACACATTTAGGTTGCAGACATCCATGCTAATATGCAACATACCTCACCCTGTTTCCCCTTGCCACTCAATCCATGCCTCACTTCACCCGTTCCACTCTGATTTTGGCAGATACACGTAGTCACTTGTCGGCTACCCGTATTCTAGTTTTTAAAGTTTACACATTTTTTCTCTATTTTTCAGATATATAAATACAGACTAAATCTTGGCCTGTTGGTTACTCTGTTTGATGCTTCAGTTGAATGGGTATCTACCATTCTGATGATAAAATTTCCTTTTGTGAATCTCTTCCCAGTCAGCTGAGCGTCATGACCCATGGGTCACTTGTTAAAAGCAGAATCCACAGGCATACATTTATAACTAGCTTAGGATCAGTTTCTGAAAATGTGCACTTCCAGAATCTCTGAACATCAGCTGGCCTCACATGTGAATGAAATGTTTAGAACTCCATAAGAAAAATGACAAGTCTAATTTTCCTGGTTATAAGATATTCCAGTAAGGTATAAATGACTTTGATCATACTAGTAAGTTGCAGAAATGCAGGCTGAAACTGTGTAATTTCTAAATATTTAACAATACCAGACTTGTGGCTCCACCTGCAGTCTCACTATGATTATATTTCTCAGGTAAAAGGACAGCACTATGATTTGGTGCTCAATGGGAGTGAGATAGGTGGAGGATCAATTCGTATTAATGATGCGAAGATACAGCGTTATGTACTTGAAGAGGTGCTACAGGTGAGGAATAAGGGTCACTTTGACCTCTTTTATAAAAACAAATATCATTGTCCGGGTGTTATAGCATTCACCGAGCCACACGCTGGTCATTATCAAAATTATATAGTGTTCATTATGCACAGTCTGGCAGCTGCAGTTTTCTTATTAGTGAGACAACTCACAAAATATTCCATTGAATTTTATCAATCTTGACATGTACATGGATTTGGATAAGAGGACAAATCCTATTTAAAATGGGACATGAACTGTACTAGGAGCCTGACCTTCACTTAGATTAGGCCCACTTTAGGTGAAAATTCTTAAATATCGCAGGATAGTTTACATGGATTGGTCCAGAGATCAGGTTGACTGAAAATCTTTGATAGCTTTGTCTTATATGGGTTGCACCATCTATTACCCTTCTTTTGTTATTGTGCTTTTTAATACCCTTTCATTGCCACTTCACAGTAGTGTGAGCATTATTAGTCATAAACTAATGAACAGATTTCTTTCATATTATAAACGTGCGCATATTTGGGTGGTAGGATTAAGTCTACTCAAATTGCGGTCATCACCTTTACTATGAGTGTGGCCTTATTTTGTAAAAAATAAAAAAACAAATAAAACCATCATATTTCTCATGTGAATCGATATATTTCTCTTAAAATCAAAATGAAAGATGTCATATGATAAGTTGTTAAAAGAGTTAAAAAACAGTGACCTTGACCTTCAAGGTCAAATCTGATATATAGGATTTTTGTGAACCCCATAACTTTTGAAGTACCATATCTTGTTTCTTCAAATTTGATATACAAATTGTTTCCACCATTTCCCAGACATGTTTGAAACTGGTGACCTTGACCTGGCTTTTCAAGGTCAAATCTGCAGAAACATATGATTTTCATGAACCCCATAATGTTTGAAGAACATATTTTGAAAACATATTTTATTTCAAATTTGACAGACATTTTCCACTGATTTGTCAAAGAGGTTAAAGGATTTGTGACATTGACCCTGGTGGCCTTGTTTAGTGTTAATTTATATGCTTCAGAAGAAGGGGTCTATTTTGAGGGAAATGCTTTAAATGTCATTGGATATTATGGCTTCTCTGATGCCAGAACTTTTAGTTATCATAATGTTACTGTATTCGGTGTGGCACACTGTAATTCAGCTTTTGTCAATTTTTTTCTGATAATCAAGTGATCATACCAAGGTTGAATACGTCTATTAGGCTTTCAGTGAACCATATGAAATACATGCATGTTGTTGGTGGTTTTGATTTGTTCTTGACAGTTTTCACCATACCATCTTGTTAATTTGTATTGTATATTTATAGATAAAAAGAAAATAAAATAAATAAATTTCTTCAACAGTCTTTTATAATCTGATTTATATAATATTTCCATGAACTTTTATAATTGATTCAGTAAACTGTAAACTGCCATAGAGGCTGGGATTAACTTTAGTCAGTGTTTAAAAAAAGTTGATAATTATGCAACAGTTTTTATGAACAATCTGTCAGAAAATTTGTTTTGTTTATGAATTCATTTTTAGATGTCAGCACTGTCCATTTCAGGAGGACCCAGCTCCCTTGGAGCACCTGATACAAGCCCTAGAGTTTGGATGCCCCCCACATGGTGGAATTGCTTTGGGTCAGTACTTTGTACTTTCTGTTCAGAACTGTTCACCTGGTTTGTCTCTAGATCGTGTAAACAATGTCTTAGATTTTCCCAAATATTACCTAGATGTCTCTGACTGTCCTTGTAGCACCTGACATAAACAGATATTTTCCAAAACAGGTCAATTTTTAGCTCAGCTGACTGTGAGTCATCTGAGCTATAGCGATCATCCTTTGTTCGGCGTCCCTCCGGCCATTAACAAGGCACAAATCGTAACCGTCAGACCTAGAAACTTCTAACTGTACATCCAGGGAGGTCCTGGGCAAATCTCCTTGGAAACCCGAAATTAGGTCATGGTGACCTATATTTTTGTGACCTATGGGCTGAATTTTGAGCACCCAGACAGTCAGATGGGGCACAAATTGTATCCATTTGGCCAAGAAACCTCTAACCTGACATTTTGGGAGATCGTAGACAAATGTCCTTGGAAACCTGAAACTAGGTCACTGTGACCTATATTCAGCAACCTATAGGGAAAGGATGTCATATGTGCACCCTGAATGTCAGATGGGGACAATTTGTATCTGTGAAGCCTAGAATCTTCTAGCACAATATCATGGGTGTTTCTAGGCAAATCTCCTTGAAAACCTAAAATTAGGTCATGGTGACCTATATTTTATGACCTACAGGCCGAATACAAAGTTTTTAGCTCAGCTGACTATCAGTCATCTGAGCTATAGTCGTGGTCCATTGTCCGTCGTCCGTCCCTCTGTCCGTCCGTCAGTCTGTCCGTCCGTAGATGTGGCACGTTTTGAAACCGTAAGACCTAGGAATCTAAAATTTAGCATAATGTTAGATGTCCCCAAGATCTCCTACCAAGCCGAAAACTGGGTCTTTGCGACTTCGTTCCTTTTAGAAATTAAGGAAAAACCTCAATTTTTTATTAAAAACCTATTTTACACTCCAGGACTGCCTAATATCAAAACCACTCATCTGTTTTTCCTCATATTTACCATAATTATTCCTCTATATAGTTCCTATGTACATGCTAGAAATTATATCTGTATTATGTAAATTTAAAAAGTTATGGGCCCAAACATAATGCATTGTGTAAAAAATCAGGAAAGATATTTGATCACTTAACACAAAATATGTTAAAGCTATAAACTTTTTTTCCAGTAATATAACTTTAATTAATCAAAATTAAATTGTATACCCAAAATTAGATCAAAATCTTTTAAATTTTTTAAAATATTAACCAAAATAAAAAATTGGTACCTTAAATTTTGCCCAACTTTGACCATGGCACGTTTTTTTCCTGTAAGTACTGTGGATTAATTTTCACAGTATGTTTATTTTTTAATCAAAAACTGTAGATTTTATTCAAGTTTTTTAGCACCATGTAACATATTGTTTACATCAAGCTAGTGTCATGCAGTTTGCAAGTGCTCAGCTCCCCAGCTTCAGCTCTCAGTTCCTAAAATTTGGCATGCAATGTCTCAAAAATCCCCTACCATGCCAAGAATTTGATCACTAGGACTAGGACCTTCGAGATATTAATGAAAAACTTCATTTTTCCATTAAAAACCCATTGTTACACTTCAAGACTGCCTAATGTCAAAACCACTGATCTGACCTTAATCATACATGATATACATATTTTTCTATACATTCTCTATGCACATGCCAGAAATGATGTCAGTATTGCGTAATTGTTTTAAGTTATTGGCCCAAACATAATGCACTTTGTAAAAAATCAAGAAATATATTTACTCCCTTAACAAGAAGATTGCTGAAGCTAGAGATTTTTTGTCAGGGATGTAACATTATTTAATCAAGATTCAATTGAATACCCAAAATTAGTTCTGAATTTTTCAAATTTTATAAGTTATTAGTATAAATATAAAATTAGTACCTTAAATTTTGCCCAACTTTGACCATGGCATGTTTGTTTCCTGTGAGCACTGTTGATATAATTTTCATATCATGCACACATAAAGATTTCAGTTTTTTAGTTTAAAAAGCTGAAAGAAATTGGCCATAAATTGTAGCTTTTATTAATGTTTTATGAGACCATGTCAGACCTTGGCTCTCTGTAGCACCTCTTGAGTCACCTGTATGTTGACCTTGTTGAACTTTCAGCTAATTATGCATGCTTGAGGCGAGGCATAAACTGGGGCTCCAGGCAGCTTATTATATAATGGCCAGCCACAGTTGATCCAGGTGTCCAACCCAACTCATCTAGTAGTTTTAACCAACAACATAACAATAAACAATAAATTAATAAATTTTTACTGGTTATTAATAAAAAATTAAAGAAAAATAGAAAGGAATGTGTTAGTTGATAATAACAGGAAATTAACTTGCAGTTACCAATGATATAAGAATCTTGTATTGATGGATAGAATGTCACGTATTCCAAATAACACCATGCAGTCACCTATGGTATTTTTCAGTTCAATTTTAATGATAAAAAAGTAAATCATATTATTCATTTCTAATCATTAGGGATCATATGAAGGAAATTAATGATAGACAAAGATGCAGTTGATAATATTATTATCTAGATTCCTACTGTGTCTATAGTTAATACATTGATGTGAAATTAGTCCAAAATGAATATATTACATTTTTTTTAATATAAATAAAAGCCATAAAACCAGGTACTTATGATCATTATTTAAATGTGTGAATTTTGTATATTCTGGATTCTCAACATCATTGTTTGATGAAAACTGAATAAATACCTGACATGGTGCGAATAATTTGCAATTGTATTTAAACAGGAATATGTACTCCATTATAAAATTTCTTTCATAAGAATGGGAATTCAAATACTTTCAAAATGTATTAATGAATGCATACATGAATATATTCTTTAATATTATTTTAATAATCATTTCAGTTATATTTTATTTGAAAAAATCATACTATTCTCTTATTATTTTTAATAAAAATTATATTTGGGACAATATTTGTAATTTTTTTAATAAATAGTTAAACTCTTATATTATATGTTATGCCAAGTCAAAATCTGTGTGACAATCACACTCCATTTGTTGATAAAATAAATGAAATTAATCCTCTTTCCTGTCTCCAAAGGTACTATCAAAATCATACATAAGCTAAACAACAACAACTCATAATACAGCTTATTTTTATTACCACATAAAACCAGCATGTGCCTCATTTCTAAATCATATTTTTTTTTCATATATAACAGCTGAGCTCCGTGACCCATAGGTCCCTTGTTTAGCATCCAGACAGTCAGACAGGGCACAAATTGAATCGATAAGGCCTAGAATCCTCTAACTTGAATCCTCCAATGTGAAATTTAGGGAGGTCCTAGGCAAATCTCTTTGGAAACCTGAAATTAGGTCATGGTGACCTATATTTTGTGACTTATGGGCAGAAAACATAATTTTGAGCCCCAGACAGTCAGATGGGGATCAGATATCAATTAGGCCTAGAAACCTCTAACATGATATTAAGGGAGGTCCTAGCAAAATGAAATGTCCTTGGAACCCTGAAATTAGGTCACTATGACCTATATTCTGTGACCTATAGGAAAAAGATGTCGTATGACAGATGGTGACAAATCATATCTGTTAGGCCTAGAATCTTCATACACAATTTCCTGGGAGGCTCTAGGCAAATCTCCTCAGAACCCTGAAATTAGGTCATTGTGACGTACATTTTGTGACCTATGAGACAAAAACCTGATTTTGAGCCTCTTGAATGTCAGATGGGCACAAATCATATCTGTTAGGCCCAGAATCTTCTTATGCAAATCCTGGGAGGTCCTAGGCAAATCTCCTTGGAAACCTGAAATTAGGTCATGGTGACCTACATTTTGTGACCTACAGGCCAAAAACAGGATTTTGAGCACCCAGAGAGTCAGGCAGGGCACACATTGTATTTGTTAGGCCTAGAATCTTCTAATGTAATATTCTGAGATGTCCTTGGCAAATGTCTGTGGAAAACTAAAATTAGGTCACCATAACCTATATTTTGTGACCTTTAGGAAAAGAAGTCATACAAGCACCCAGACAGTCAGTCAAGGAACACTTTGTATCTGTTAGGCCTAGAATCAGCTAGTGTAACATTTTGAGACGTCCTTGGCCAGTGTCCTTCGAAAACTGAAATTAGGTCACCATGACCTATATTTTGCAACTTATCAGAAAAGATGTCATATAAGCACCCAGACAGTCAGACAGGGCACAAATTGTATCCATTGGGTGTAGAAGCTTTTAACATAAAATTCACTGAGGTCCTAGTCAAATGCCTTGAAAACCTGAAATTAGGTCATGGTGACCTATATTGTGTGACCTATGGGCTGAAAAATGGTTTTGTACACCAAGACAGACAAGGCACAAATTGTATCCATTTTATGATTACCATAGACTCTTCCAACATGACATTCAGGGAAATACTTGACAATTCTCTTTGGAAACCTGAAATTGGATCATGGAGACCTATATACTGCTAACTATTGACCATAAACATGATTTTGAGCACCCACACAGACAGGGTACAAATTGTATCCATTTTCCTTGGAACCCTCTATTGTGAAATCCAGGGGGGTCCTGGGCAGGTCTCCTATGAAATCTTAAATTTTTATTTTCTGTCCATTTTTCAACAAAATATATAACATTAATAAAAAAACATGAGCACCCAGTCAAAATTAGCTGAGCATCATGGCCCATGGGCCACTTGTTTTCGAATTTTAATTGTGTGTATCTTGACCACCATAAATTGTTCAAAATTGTTTTATTTGCACATATTTTCCTATTTAAAGGGAAAGCTAATATTCATGCACATATAAAGTAAGTAAAATTATGATCCATAATTATGTAATTAGAAAAACATTATTTTAGAAAAAATAGCCCCTGCTTGGTGTCTTAATTTGTATTCTTGTATGATTTTCAGAGATATATTCATATTATATTATCATAGTACTTTACTGATGTCATAGCCTCCAATAATTTTTATTCTTTTCAGTTAAAAGTTATCTTTTTAAGTCATACAAGCACCCAGACAGTCAGTCAAGGAACACTTTGTATCTGTTAGGCCTATATGAGCTAGTGTAACATTTTGAGACGTCCTTGGCCAGTGTCCTTCGAAAACTGAAATTAGGTCACCATGACCTATATTTTGCAACTTATCAGAAAAGATGTCATATAAGCACCCAGACAGTCAGACAGGGCACAAATTGTATCCATTGGGTGTAGAAGCTTTTAACATAAAATTCACTGAGGTCCTAGTCAAATGCCTTGAAAACCTGAAATTAGGTCATGGTGACCTATATTGTGTGACCTATGGGCTGAAAAATGGTTTTGTACACCAAGACAGACAAGGCACAAATTGTATCCATTTTATGATTACCATAGACTCTTCCAACATGACATTCAGGGAAATACTTGACAATTCTCTTTGGAAACCTGAAATTGGATCATGGAGACCTATATACTGCTAACTATTGACCATAAACATGATTTTGAGCACCCACACAGACAGGGTACAAATTGTATCCATTTTCCTTGGAACCCTCTATTGTGAAATCCAGGGGGGTCCTGGGCAGGTCTCCTATGAAATCTTAAATTTTTATTTTCTGTCCATTTTTCAACAAAATATATAACATTAATAAAAAAACATGAGCACCCAGTCAAAATTAGCTGAGCATCATGGCCCATGGGCCACTTGTTTTCGAATTTTAATTGTGTGTATCTTGACCACCATAAATTGTTCAAAATTGTTTTATTTGCACATATTTTCCTATTTAAAGGGAAAGCTAATATTCATGCACATATAAAGTAAGTAAAATTATGATCCATAATTATGTAATTAGAAAAACATTATTTTAGAAAAAATAGCCCCTGCTTGGTGTCTTAATTTGTATTCTTGTATGATTTTCAGAGATATATTCATATTATATTATCATAGTACTTTACTGATGTCATAGCCTCCAATAATTTTTATTCTTTTCAGTTAAAAGTTATCTTTTTAAGACTGCAAGTTGCAAGATTTAATCACAATCCTGTAAAAGGTTCTGATTTAAAAAAAAATACCCTACAATGAATATATTTTTATTTGAATATACTCCTTTAACTTTTCACATGTATATGCCTTTTCTAACATTATGCTTTCCTATTTACAGGTTTGGACAGACTGTTGGCAATTATTTGTCAGGCACCCAGCATCCGTGATGTCATAGCATTCCCAAAATCCAGCGAAGGACGTGACATGATGGCCAAGGCTCCGGCAACAATAACACCAGAGGACTATAAATATTACCACATTAAAACCACAGATAATACACAGTCATAACAGTGGACAGTAGGCAAAAGGATATGATATAATATAGGAGAAAACCATGTACAGAATGTAAATCATTACACAAATAATAAGAAATAAACCAATTTTGTGTGTTTGTTAATGTGAGTTCTGTTTATCTATAGGACATGTAACAACAGTGTGACAACAGAGTGATTTTGTATTACAGAGTTCGGGAAGGTGGGGAGGGGATCCAAGGGGTAGTATTAACAGAAACCACATGCCTTGTTTCAAAGTTACACAGGTGTTTTATACATAAACCATATTTTAGAATACTGTCACACTCTATATGTGCTATAAGCAGGACATGCAAGCATTTCATGCTAATACACCATCTTGCTGATATTTGTATCTGCCAAAACAAAGTTTTGGGATTTATGTTTTTGACCAGATTCTGCCGCCACCCCCGTATTCTTTTCTGGAGAACCCCTCTGAGACTACTGGACGTATTTTTCCAAAACTTACACCAATTATAGGGTCACATGTGAACTGGTGCCTCACTATTTGGCATTGACCTCTGACCTTTCCTCTCTCCAGTGCATCCATCTGTGTGTCTGTTTTGACACATTAACCCACATATCTTTGAGATTGGTTTGACCAATCAGGAAATAACTTTTGCACAAATGTAGCCTTTAGATAGCTTTATAACATACACAAAAATGGTAGCACCACCTGCAACCATTTTTGCACAGCGTCCATCCATCTGTTTGTCTGTCTTGGGTTAAAATCACTCGTATCTCTGCAGTGGTTGGACTAATTCACCTGAGATTTGGCATGTTTATACATCCTGGATGGCATTCTTGATTTTATGACAGGTGTCGCCACCTACATTCACATTCACGCTGCAGACATCCATGCCAATATCACCAGACTGGTTTGACGTATCTTCCTGAAAATTTGCATGTGTTTAGATCTCGCATAGATCTTTATCATACAAGAAACTGGTTACGCCATCTGCAACCATTTTTGCACAGCATCCATCTGTTCGTTTGACTTGGGTTAAAATCACTCCTATCTCGGCAGGGGTTTGACTTATTCACCTGAAATTAAGCATGCGTATAAATCCTGGATAGCTTTCTTGATTTTATGACAGATGGCACCACCTACATTCACATTCATGCTGCAGATATCCATGCTAATATCTCTGGACTGGTTTGACATATCTTCCTGAAGTTTTGCATGTATTTAGATCTCACATAGCTCTTTATCATACAAAAATGGTGGCGCCACCTGCAACCATTTTTGCACAGCGTCCATCAAAATCACTCATATCTCAGCAGTGGTTTGACTTATCCACCTGAAATTTTGCACGTGTATACATCTTGGATAGTTTCTTGTTCAGATAACAGGTGGCACCACTTACAGGCATGTATACATGGCAGACACCCATGCTAATATGCAACACACCTCACTCTATTTCCCCTTGCCACTCAATCCATGCCTCACTTCACTGGTCCTACTCTGATTTTGGCAGATACACGTAGTTGCTTGTTGACTACCTGTATTCTAGTTGTCATAAACATTTACGGCTGTACATTCCCCTCACATTTCTCTGCAAACAAGGCCCATGCCAGCAATCACTGCTGCACTGTTTTCCATGCCATACAGATTAAAACTAGAAAACAGGCAGTCAACAAGTGACTATGTGCCCATGCATTGGTAAAGTTAGACGTTGAATGTTCCTATCATAACATAACTCCACAATTGTGGCATCAGACCCATCATACTTGTGCAATTTTGAACTACAGATATATCCACCATGTAAAATTTCAGGCTGAGACACCAATCCACTACTGAGAAAAAGGGCATCTGTAACAAGGGACCCATGGGTCACGCGGCTCAGCTTAAGTTTGAATTTTTGCAAATGCAAAATATTCTATTGTAATGTTTCTCATTTATCTAAGCAAATGAGAAGCTAAGAGGAAAGGGGCCCTCCTACTTGGTTATAGTAAAGTTCTAAATATATGATTGCAAACTAATACTCTGACAAGACTGTCATGAAGAAAAACAGTAAAAGTTTTGAGATACTGGGATGCATATGAAAAATTTACAGATGGACTGGCAAGTGGACAGAATAGACTTATACCTTTATTTCACTTTCAAGGGAATAATGCATTTAAGCTTATATATAAGCCTATTTTTAACATATCCACTTTTTCCATTAATAGTTTTTATCTGGTTCATTTTTTTATTTACAAGTTTTATAAATTTGTAATAAAAAACTGAAAATATAAGTTAAAATATTAAAATTCTAAGTTGCAATCATTATATATCCAGAATGTAACTCATATTGGGTCATGTTATGCATACACATATATTTTATTATTTTTAAATCTCAAATGTTTAAACTGAATTTAAAAGAAAATAATGCCACAACATGGCATCTACAAGATTATTCCTTGAATCACTATTAAAAAGTTTTGCACATTGAAGTTTTCCGTGCATGCTTAATTTTATTCACCGAAATAAAACAATAAATTCAGTAAATTTGATCAAATAAAAACATATTTTCAAATAAAGTATACACACTGATGGCTGAATGAGGGACAAACAACATCATTATGCTAATTACAATCTCAGCTATATTTTTTTACTGCAATTAATAGTCAATTTCACATCTGGTGAAGTTTTTACTCTTCTGAAGTAAGGAATTACTTATCTTAAGAACATCAACACTTTCATAGCAATACACCACTTTGTGGACACAATTAAATGTGCACTTTAATCATTGTAACCCTGGTGGTACAATACAAAATCTGAAATTTAGCATAGCCAAAAATAAAATAAAATACAGAAAATTATAACATTCATCTAGTTAATGCACCATCTTGGGGGGGGGGTTAAGAGCAGAGGGAAAGCCTGCTAGTAGTGGCCAAGCTTAGCCAAGGCAAGCTGCCTGGGGTGGTTACATAATGCAAGTGAAGGCTGTACTACTAGGTGGGCTAGCTGTAAACAACACGTGACATGGTGTATGAAAACTTGAATAAAAGCTACTCTTTTCAATCAATTCCTTTGAAATTTCAGATTTTAAAAGATTAAATCCTTATGTATATATGCTGTGAAAATTAAATCAACAGTGCTTACAGGGAAAAAACGTGCCATTGCCAAGTTGGACAAAATTTAAGGTACTGATTTTTTATTTATGCTAATAACTTAAAAAATTTGCAAAATTAAGATGTAATATTTGATAAACAATTGAATCTTGATTAAATAAAGTTATATTCCTGAAAAAAAATCTCCAGCTTCAGCAATTCTCATGTTAGGTGAGTAAATATATTTCCTGATTTTTTAAAAATTGCATTATATTTGGGCCCATAACGATCAAAAACAGATCAGTGGTTTTGATATTAGGCAGCCTTGAAGTGTAACAATGGCTTTTTATGAAAAACTGAGGTTTTTCCTTAATATCTCGAAGGAATGAAGTCCTAATGACTCAATTTTTGGTATGGTATGAGATTTTGGGGACATCTAATAGTATGCAAAATTTTGGATTTGTAGGTCCAACGGTTTTAAAACGTGCCCTGTTTAGACAAAGGACCACAACTATAGCTCAGATGACTTATAGTCAGCTGAGCTAAAAATGGAACCACAGGTGGCGCCATTTGTCTGGTCTACAACAAAGCTATCTAAAACATGCAAAATTTCAGGCTTATACATACATCATTCCTGAGATGAGGGATTTTTACACAAAGCAAACAGACAGATAGACACTACACCAAAAAATAATTGCAGATGGCACCAACAGTCTTGAATACTAGGTATCCAAGATCTATGGACATACACAATTTCAGACCAATACAGAAAGCTTCTTCCGGGGAAAGGGCCTCAATGTTTTCTACAAAAACCAGGAAGGTAGGTGGTGCCACCTGTCAAGACTATGCGAAAACTCTCCAAGATGAATGGACATGCCAATTTCAGACCAATACATTGAATCACTCTTGTTGAGATATGAGTAATTTTCACCCAAACGTATACACGGACGCCATGCAAAAATGATTGCAGATGGCGCCACCAAACTTGAGTACAAGATGGAGGTATCAGATATTTTGGATATGCACAATTTCATCCCAATACATTGAACCAATCACAAAGATGAACAGATGACAAATGCATGGATGGACACCATGAAAATCATGGAAGGTGGTGCAATCAGTCTCAAGAATGAGATGAAGAGATCCAAGATCTATGGACATGCAAAATTGTAGCTTAATACATTGAACCACTCCTGAGATATGTGCTGTTATTACTAAGACACCCAGATTCATACTGCACAAAAACGATTGCAGGTGGCGCCACTTTTCTTAGCTCAGCTGACTGTAAGTCATCTAAGCTATAGCGATCACCCTTTGTCCGGCAAGCCATCCGGCCGTCTGTCCTTTAACAAGGCACAAATCGTAACCACTGTACCTGGAATCTCTTTACTTTACATCCAGAGAGGTCCATGGAAAATCTCCTTGGAAACCTGGAATTAGGTCTCTGTTACCCGTATTCTACAAGCTATGGGGCTCCAAAGTACCCCCCAGAATAATGAAAAATTTGATACAAAATCTCAAATTTCTGAACAACTAATGCATTGATCACCATGATTCTTTACATGAATATTGATCATTGAGTGTTTCATCAGTTTCTGCAGACTGGTGGCGCCACCTGTTTTTTTTCTTGATTTTTTAATGATTTTTTTCTCTATTTTTGAGACCTCGAAAGATGCCGTCATCTGTTAACAGGGCACAAATCATAACCGTTGGACCTGGAACTTCTCACTTTACATCCAGAGAGATCCATGAAAAGTCTTCTATGAAACTTTGAATTAGGTCTCTGTTACCCAAATTCTTCAAGCTATGGAGCTCCGAAGTACCCCCCAGAATAATGAAAAATTTGATACAAAAGCTCAAATTTCTGAACAACTAATGCATTGATCACCATGATTCTTTACATGAATATTGATCATTGAGTGTTCATCAGTTTCTGCAGACCGGTGGCGCCACCTGAATTTTTCTGTATTTTTTCGTTTTTATCATTTTTTTTCTCTATTTTTGAGACCTCAAAAGATGCCGTCATCTGTTAACAGGGCCAAAATCATAACCATTGTACCTGGAATCTTCTCACTTTACATCCAGAGAGGTCCATTAAGTCTTCTCGGAAACCTGGAATTAGGTCTCTGTTACCAATATTCTTCAAGTTATGGGCTACCGAAGTACCCCCCCCCCCCCCCAGAATAATGAAAAATTTGATACAAAATCTCAAATTTCTGAACAACTAATGCATTGATCACCATGATTCTCCACGTGAATATTGATCATTGAGTGTTTCATCAGTTTCTGCAGACCGTTGGCGCCACCTGTATTTTTTTTATTTTTTACAATTTTTTCTCTATTTTTGAGACCTCAAAAGATGCCGTCATCTGTAAACAGGGCACAAATCATAACCGCTGGACCTGGAATCTTCTCACTTTACATCCAGAGAGGTCCATAAAAAGTCTTCTTGGAAACCTGAAATTAGGTCTCTGTTACCCATATTCTTCAAGCTATGAGATTCCAAAGTACCCCCCAGAATAATGAAAAATTTGATACAAAAGCTCAAGTATCTGAACAACTAATGCATTGATTACCATGATTCTTTGCATGGATATTGATCAAGGGGTGTTACATCAGTGTCTGCAGAATGGTGGCACCATCTGTATTTTTCGATTTTTTACCTTTTTTTTTTTCTCTATTTTTTGAGACCTTAAAAGATGCCACATCTGTTAACAATGCACAAATCTTAATGACTGGACGTAGAATCTTCTGTCTCGACATGCAGGGGGGCCTATGAAAAAGTCTCCTTGGAAACCTGGAATTAGGTCTCTGTTACCTAAAACCTGTGAGATATGGGGTTTCCAAGTCCCCCCTCCCAGGAATAATAGAAAATTTGATACAAAAGCTCAAGTATCTAAACAACTAATGCATTGATCACCATTATTTTTTTGCATGGATATTGATCATGGAGTGTTTCATCAGTTTCTGCAAACTGGTGGCACCACCTATATTTCTTCAAATTTTTACTATTTTTTTTTTATCTATTTTGAGACCTTAAAAGATGTTTTCTTCTGTTAAAAGGGCACAAATCATAACTATTTGACCTGGAATCTTCTTTCTTGACATCCTGGGAGGTCCATAAAAAACTCAATGGAAACCTGAAATTAGGTCTCTGTTACCCATATCCTCCGAGGGTTTAGATGTACCTCCCAGAATAACTAAAAATTTCATACAAAAGCTCTGGTATCTGAACAACTAGTGCATTGTTCGGCATTATTCTTTGCATGCATATTCATCATGGATTACGTGTTTCATCAGTTCTTGCGGAATGGTGGCACAACCTAAATTTTTTTAAAAATTTTAACACAATTTATTTCTCTATTTATGAGACCTCCAAAGATGTGGTTGTCCCTTAACAGGGCTCAAATTGTAACCATTGGTCCTAGAATCTTCAAATAGACATCCAGGGAGATCTGTGAAAAGTCTCCTTGGAAACGTGAATAAAGGTCTCTGTTACCCATATTTTCTGAGTTATGGGGCTTATAAGCACCCCTCAGAATAATTGAAAATTCAATACCAAAGTAGGGCACAAATAATAACCATGGGGCCCAGAATCTTCTAACTTGACATCCTGAGAGCTCCTCAAAAGTTCTCCCCAGAAACCTGAAATTGGGTCACAGAGACCTGTATTCTCAGAGTTTTGGGGTATGTTGGAGCACCTGAGAAACAATGCAAAATACACACAAATTGCCAGATTCCTCATGAAAGACTGGTTGGATTGTCATCAAATTTGTTGTGAAATTAAGCTAATATGCATGAACAATGATGCCACCTATCTTAATTTGTTGTCTGTGCAAGGACATATTATCAACATGTCAGTCGGCTGAGCGTCACCAAATCCACATGAAAACATAGTATCTGCAAAACTGTTTTGGCGGATACAGACTAACAGTTAATCTTAAAACATGTTCAATGTGCTGTACCATTTATCAAAGTTACTTTTATTTTTATATTTTTCAAATTCTTGTCAAACATTAATATTTCATAATTATACCCTAGCCTATCTATGTCCTGATCATAAATTTTATATATGACCACCCAGTCTCAAAATATGAATTAAACACAGCAACTCGCAGCTTACACAAAATGATCTGGATTTATTTTACATCTGTGTAGTACAAACATTAATTACAATCCATGCAATACATGTGACATTTATTTATACAATCCACATGTTAACTAATATGGTCCAGAAACTTAATATCTTCTTAAAAATAACAATATCAGTCTAATAAAGGGTGAACCTTAAAATTATACGGAAACATGGCTGATCATGAATCACGGATCAATTTTGGTTACAGGACATCCCTTGAATTTTTTAACTTGAGAAGGGTTCTAAAGTCGACATTAACTTTTAAAGAGGCTCCAATGAGTGCATTGCACTCACGAGACAAATATAACCCATTGTCCTGTACTCACAAAATGTGAAAGATCAATGGGGACATCATATCTACCTGTCCTATGCAAGTTTTAAACCAACCGAATAATGCGTGGTCTAAAATGCCTGTTTTGTCCTACACGACTTGTTGTTGTTTTCCCAAGCTCATACTACACCAGGTTTGAAAATGACGAAATAGCCGTTCAAAATGGCAAAGTTTATGGTAAATGCCGATAATCCTGTCTACATCCGGTTCCGTTTTAGCATACACGTTGCAAAGTCACAACAAATATGTCAGGTACAAGGTTTTCTAGTGGAGTAAAATAAAATAAGATACCTTTGATAGTTATGATTTATTAACACTATAAGACAAGAATGATCTTTTAAGATTTGAAATCTTTAATAGGTGTTATTAAAACTAATTGGAGTTAAGACAAATACTATAAAAGAATATTTTATTTATAAAGGAAACTGGAATAAAAACATCACCCACAACGGACCAAATGTTGGAAAGATCTGTAACTGAACACTCGGTTATTGGCTCTGGATATTGCATGTTAGGATTGTAACGGTAAATTATCCAAGGATATGATGGGTACTGTGACCGTCCACTCATGATATGGTTTCTCTAAGTCAAAGTCTGTATGTGTCCCTCTGTTTTATTGGTTTAATAAAATTCCCGTTCTCCACATTTAATTTTAATGAATCATGGAATGGCCCATTCCATTGAACTGATTAGCTGTTTAAAGATAATTACCAAGTACTGACATAGGCTTTGAGCACAATCATAGCTGGGACCTGACTTGTGTGTGCAACACGACTTTTTACACAATGACTAATGCTTCCATCTAGCGTACTATCAATAAATTATGATCACAAAATGTGCAAAAACTGTCCTTGTTCTCCTTATCATCACTGTCGGAAAGATTCAATAGATCTGTTGTTGCAGCTTTAAAATTCTGATGTGACAATATTATGATGTTACACTGTATCCACTCCTGAGACATATTGCTGCATACTAATATACAAGGTCCATCACAATCTCCAGCTGTAAGATCCCCGGTGTGGAGAATGAGTCCAATGTTCAGTCCTGACCTTTCTGAATAACCTAGGAAGTGAAAAGGTGTAGCTAGCAGTTATAGTCTTCCTCATCTTCTTGCTGAGGATTTGAGGGCTGGGGTTGCTGTGCTGCAGCCATCTGTGCTGCTTGCTGCATCTGTTGCCACTGTTGCTGCTCCAGCACTGCTTGCTCCTGCCGTGCCTGAAACGGTTAAACCAGGCTGTAAGGAATCCCACCACCATATTTTTTGTCCATTTTATATTTCTTACTTTTTCTTAAAGAATACCTATTTCTTGTTTGCTTTTCTGCATGTAGTTTAAAAATGTATTGTACTTGTGTTATAAGCAACCAGGTGAGAGTAATTTAAAAGCAGTGTATGTGACCACAAAAATGTTTAAACTGAGCCTCGTGTAAAATTTGATTAAATATACCAAGGTTTGCACGTTTTACCATGCACGCCAGTACAACCTGTGTTTTACCCATGTAAAACCTGGACTGGGCGATTGGTTTCACCCTGTATTTCCCATGATTCCTAGTTTCCCCCTTCATTCCTATTGATAAGAGCAATGTATTCTGCACAGCCAAACATGAGATTAAGCGTAAGTGGAAAAGGGCTCTTTTAGACAGGGTTGATGTGGTCAGAGCTACTTGGATTGCTACCAAAATTCACAAAATGTGGGTGTAACTTCTGCTGACCTATCAGAAAGAAATTAAGCCTTAGTTATAAAAGTATATAAACATGGGAAAAAACCTGGGCCAAACCTGGGTTAAACGCACTTAAAACCTGGGTAAAATACTTTAAGCCAAATTTTACCCACTGGGTTGGGTAAAACAGATCTGACCTGGGTCAAATGAGAACTTTGAAACATATTCTCAGAAATATCAGTTTTAGATTCCACAATCATCCAGAAAAAGTATATACTTTTCCTTCAGTTTTTTGTACTTTTTCTGTATTTCCATTTCTACTATTATCCTACTTTTTCATAAGTGTGCTCTTGTTTATCAAAGTTGCTCATGGCACAGTTGTAAGCCGGACTGGAGGTTTGGGATATTACCTTCTAATGGTCATGCCGCTACAGATAAAACAATTTATAAGATATATGACAGTTCTTTTTCAAATTTATGTGGGGAAGAGGAAAAGACCTATATAAAATATGGTCATGACCACTACCAGAAAAGCGACATTACCTTGGCAAACAGCTCCTGTTGCTGACGCAGCAGTTCCTCCTCAGGGATACCCAGGTTTTCCAGCTTGTTGCTGGCACGCCTGCGCTTGGCTGCAGCAGCCTTGGCTTCCTGTAACACCTGCTGTGCATCTTCTCTGTAACTGCTAAAACCCAGACTGTCCAGGGCTGAAATACATTATGAAGAACTATAGGAAGTTTTTCACATTCACATCATTTGCACTCTTAATGATGATTGATATCAAAGGAAAATAGCCTTTTTTCTGGAAAATTTACACTCAAGACAACAAAGCAAAACACTTTAAATTCTCATAACACTCTGATTATTATATCATTATTGTGATGCTCAAGTTGGTGAGGCTTAATTATTACATAGCTATATACATCACCACTGAAACCTGTTCTTGCAGGAGATATATAAATAAATTATTCTGAGAAAGACGGAGATAAATAAATAAAACTTACCTGGGATAGATAGATATAACTTAGCAGTGATCAATAAACTTAGCAGCAATAAATAAAACTTTCCTGAGATAAATAAATAAAACTTTCCTGAAATAATTAAAGTTTTCCAGAGATAAAATGAAACTTATTTGAGATAAATGAATAAAACTTACCTGGGATAAATGAATTAAACTTTCCTGAGATTAATACATAAAACTCACAGGAGATAAATAAACGAACCTTGCCAGTGATAGAAAAATAAAACTTACCAGCTAAAATATGCTCCGGTGATATAGTTTTCTTTTGTTGCTTGTTACAAATATCATTGGCCTCTGAGGATATCAAGTGTATGAATTCTGTGCAACAGTTCAGAATGAGCTCCCTGGCATCAGTCGCGACCCTGACATTCGGGACCAGCTCCTTTATCATCTTGTTGAGTGCTGCACGTGGTATGCTCAACTCATCATCCTCTCGTGTCTCTGCCATGGCCGCCTGCATCTTGAATGACTCAGTACTTCTCCCAGCACTTTCTGCATGAAAAGAAGATTCATAATTTGTCCCTTTTTGTGATAAATTGTGAAATGAGTGTGATGAAAAATTGAAGTACATCAGTCTCGCACAGTCACAGTTTTGATTTGTGCCTCAATAAACCTGTCAAATCACAAAATGGGCTGCAATGTTTGTCTGCATTGCAAAATTATTGATTTAAAATTAATGCCAGACCAATACATTATATATAGTGTTATCCCTGCTAACAGCATTTCTTCTGATGGTATATGTGCTAGTGGTAGGAATTGGTTTTTAAATCATAATTGATGATTGTAAAATAAAATGACCGATGATCTATTATCAATTGATTATTTCATGTACTTACTTAATTATCTTGAAATCTGCTGTATACTAGTGCCTAAAATACTGAACCCAGTAATTAGTCTGACATGTACAAATTTGGTATTTATAATAAAACAATCAATCCATCCGCATTAAAGGTCAACTTGCCATCAGACAATTGTTGGCTGTGCAAGCTAGGTTCTGTTTTGACTGTGCTGTAGGTTACTTTTTGATTGTATATCTCTGACAGGATTAGATTCCTGAAATGTCATTGAGGCCAAATGTCTTTGCAAATTATTTTATGAAAGTTTGCGAAAACAGTGCCTGTGCCGGAAACTGAATATGTTCATGATTTGGGACTTCACTGGTCATATTATATATATAAAGGTTTCAACTGCATGGTTATCTTTGAAAATCTGCCACAGATATGTCAGCATGATTTTATTAAGGGTCATTGTGACTTTCAGCGTGCAAGTTATGTATCATGCTACAGGGGCCCTCAGATACCACCATCCTCGCACAGGTATAGGGACATATCGGCCGCAGTTGATATCAACTGCCGGCCTCTAACCGACCATGTCAGCCACTAACGCCCGGAGGCAGGTGATTTAGGCCACAAACTCAAGTGAATTGCAGACTGAGTATTGACCTTGTGTAGTCAACCACAAAAAGGGCATATAAAGGGCAATGTAAATAGCCCGTGTCTGTTTGAGGGAGTTTGCGGGTATGTGTGAGGTGGAGTTTTAAATATACGTGCAAGTCATAAACATAATATTAAAAAGAAATACCTGTGACACTTCTACTAAAGCTATAGAAATGGCAGAAACAAAAGTAAAATACTAGCAGCACTAAAAATTCAAGTTAAATGAAAGTTTCTTGAAATTATAATGAAAAGTCCCCCTAAGAGTTCTTTATATGTAGAAGAAGGCAAACGGAGCCAGAAATAGGTAGTTTTTACTGACAGGCTTTTATGCACTAAGTGATGAGTGGCCCTGTGGTCAAAATTGTGCTCTCCAAGGCTGATACAGTTGACTAGACTCACCCTGTGCTAGCCGCTGACAGCCCACCAAAGGGCTAACTGGGGTTATAGCACAATATGATCTGTTACTCTTAGAAAGGAAATTGAATAAAAATATTTCCTATGGTTTAAACATACCAATGTTCACAAAATGTTGTATGTTGAAAGGCCTGTAATATAAATTAACCATTCTGGAAAGCATGAAGCACCTGTTAAATCAATAACTGATTTATTTGTCCAGAGAGAACTGAAGCATTAACAGCCAGGTAGACATCTTGCATTTGATGGCAGTCCTGTATAATGGGTTAGGCCTGTGCACTATTAATAATATAGTATTATATTCACATTTTCACTTCCTTGGTGCAAAATAGTGCTGAGAATAGAACAGTAATGTTTTCAAGTGGTCAAATATACAATACATATAGATGTACTGAACATTTATCAATGGATATATGTTAAATCTCACAGTTGTGTATGGAGTGTTATTGTCATGGGACCTGACCTTGAATTATATTAACATCATGGAAACTTGTTGCAAGGAAGAGAGAGAAAGCCCCCTCAAACAATAATAACTGAATAACACGTTAAATAACTGACAATTTACATAAATTATGTTCACAAATGGTTTATGGATGTTTATTTCGACGGTTTCAGACAAAAATGTTGTTTACTTGACTTAATTCTTCCTAAACTCACTGTATTATTATCAGTTTGTTGACTTGCAGCTTTTCAAACCACCATGAGGCCTTCTGACCATGCATGCATATAATTCAGCGGTATGGCCTATTCACACTAGCTGCTGTGCAGGTAGCCTATAGTCAGCTTCAGCCTAAAAGTCCATGTTTATCTTAAATTTGTTTAATTTTTATCATGGCAAGATTTCAGTTTCTGTTTCTTTTTTTTTTTGAGCTATAACAAGCTGTTATCAGTTAGATTGCTTAAGGGGTTCAATCACCTATAAAGCATTTTGAATTAACATGAAAAATAGTTGCTTCCCTTTAAAATGTATCTGTACCTGCAAAAATATTGCCTTGAAACCATTTGCTTACTCTTGTAACCAAGTGTTAAAAACAGTGGACCGGGCGCGATCACAAATGTCAACATAAACACTCTGCATTAGGCCATGTGCATGGCGGAGCCAAAAGGTGTCAATCAGGAGATGCCCTGACTGACTTGGCCCAAAAAATCTAATACATGTTCCTGTTGGCTGAAACACTGCTTTTGTGGCTCATAATCAGACCTCCGGTTGTTATGGTAAACAGACACACGTGGACTGTGTTTACCAACACGCAGGGCCATAAAGTGTGGTACTGAGGCCGTCCGTATGCATGGTACTGAGGCTGTGTGCTGGGATGGTTTTGCTGGGAAACTTTTGTATAAAGCAAAACTGAACTGATAGTGTGAAAGAATAGGCATAATGTTGCTCCTGATTATGTTCCTTTAATTCACCATTTAGGGCAATGATCTGGCCTTTGTTTATTATCTGAAAAAACTCCTGCATTTTTTGTCAATATATACATTAAAATGAGGCAGTTTGTTATGAGCCCCTGGAAAACGGCTTGCCCGGATAATGGCGAACAGAAGGATCGCGATCTGGGAAGCCTATTCTCAATCTGGGTTATAAAATTAGACTGTAAAGCGTTTCAGATACCTTGGCAAGTATAATTTTCTATCCAAATTTGTTACAAAATACCCTTAGAAGGAAAATGATATATCATTTACACCCGATTGTCACTTTTTCATGGGATAATAAGGTCGCGCAAAATTATTTTGCATTTTTTTGCACCACGAAAAATGAATGCTTTTACCAACACTGAAATAGCCTAGCCTAGCCTAGGCCCTAGCACATCAGTATTGATCAAGAGTAGGAGTCTTATAATCACAGTTAACTGCAGGGGCAATGTATGGACTCCACATTGCATCAGTCACAAAAAAAAAAAGCACTTGAGGAGTCCATTCTTTTGGAGGAAGCCAGTGCTGGTCTGGGCACGACTTTAGAATAACTCGCGAATCTCCCTGAGGCACAGCACTTCTGTGAACAGAAAACGTTTTTATGTCCAGCTGCTCTCGTCTAGATTTTGCCACATTTTTATCCGCTCTTACCTCTCCATTACATGAACCCTAAACATCATACCATCTGTCTGTATACACTCATAACCTCGTCGAGACAGTGAATGAGTGATCCTCCAGTGGCTCCCCAGTAGGTGACTCACTTGAGCTGGCGGCCAAAATCGCCTGCCGCTGACCGCTGGCGGCCGACATAGTCGGTTTGAGGCCGGCAGCCGATAACAATGGTGGCCAATATGTCCCTAAACCCTTGCATAATGCATACCCGTATATATATAATTTAATGGTTTGAACTGAATATTTTTATTATTAGACAGTTCATTTTTAAACCTTACCGAGACTTGAGGGTCTTGGAAACAGGAGTTTCACTTCAGCTCCTTTATTATCGCTCACCAAAAGTGACCCGGACTCTCCCGTTTCTACTTACAAAAGTAGTCTTCTTTCATTACACACCTGAAAGATTATAGATGGTGTTACTAAATGGCTAAAAAGGCTATTATACAAAGTCCTATTTACGATGTACCCTGTATAAGTTGTTTCTGTTGTACTTAATCATATTTACAGACGTCAGGGGGCTAAGTTTTGCCGTTACACTCAATTTCCTAGGTGTAACATAAAATGCGTCGCTCTGATTATTTTTTTACCTTGAACAGTCTGCTAGCTCCTGGGAATATAGGTTATAAAGAAAATCGACACGAATAAATGATGAAAATGTGAATATTCCTTAAAAAGTAACATCAGAATATTGAGTTTATCTTTTGCATTATTTTCATTTTGAAAAGTGTTTAATATGATTCAACATCAATCGTATAGACCACTTTGCTATAATTTACTAGTACTGCAGTTGTATTAATTGTTTCTAATCCAAATTGGCTGATTTTACGACTAAATTCTTTTTTAAACAGTTTTGTAAATGAATGTAGGCTCATTTTTTTTCAGAATAAAAACGTTTATGTGTAATAAGAATTAATTACGAACCATTCAAAATTAATAAATATAATTCCTTCAACTTTTCATTGCGTTTAGGTATAGCCCTATAATAGGCCTATTCTTAAATGAAAATGTTGCCTATTTTTCCAGTTCCTCAGAATATTTTCTATGATGTATGGCAAATGTATTACTCTTTAAAGACACCTTTTTCATGAGCTTGCGTGGTAGCAGTCAGGTCTACTAGTACCGATCGAGACTTTCACAGCCCGGCACCTCTTACATATAAAATATCATTTTTAGCAGTAAAAATGGTTATTTATTACATAATTTGAAATGTGGTATAATTGTAATTAAGGTTCATAATGAATATATTTTGAGAGATGGTCCATGGTGCTGTATTGAGCCATAGGTAATTTTTTACACATATTGATAATTGCTCCCCCCCCCCCCCCCCCCCCCGTATGAGTCCGTTGAATGTCCAAATCATATGATTGTTCCGTTACTATGTATGGTCTGCTTCCTAGGTGTATGCTGTTTAAAAACTCACATATATACTATAGCCTTAGTGAAAGTTTTAAATTGATACGGAATTGAATGGAAAATTGCATAATTATCCTTTATCCATGATTTTTAACGAACCTGTGAGCTTATGCGATGGAATGGCGTCGTCCGTTGGTCTTATGTTATATATACTTAAAATGCGGTGCATTTTTGTTGGATCAATAACTGTTATTATGATCCTTTAATTAAATTAAATTGCATAAGTATGACTTAACTGTAAAGATTCACCTAAAATATCTATTATAAGTCTATTATTTTTTTCTCTCCTTGACCTGTAAAAGGATTCTTTCATCATTGACATCTTACCTGGAATTCTGGCATCGGCTCCTGTATCATGCCCACTGACATTTCTACAACAGGAAAACTACATTCCAAGTTTAACAAGGAAAAAATAATTCACCATGTAACAAAAGTGTGGAAGGTTAAAGTAATTATCATAACTTATAAAGTTACTGGTATGTCTGGTATGTCTGCTATGTCTGCTATGTCTGGTTTGTCTAGATATTCTCTGTAATAATTTATAAATATTTTCCCACGTGGGCAAAGCACAGAAATTTATCGTCAATTGATTGTAACACCTAATAATTGCACTGAAAGTGACAGAAATAACAACAGATTAAAAAAATAATTCTATAAATAAATTATATAAGTAGGAGAGGTAGTAGAAAAATATCACAGAACTCGGCAGTGGCATAGAAAAGTTTTTTTCATTGGGGGTATGATTGGCGCGACAGCTCCAATATTCAAGCTATAGCGCGAAACGGGGGGTGTCTGAGGGGGGACGTGCCCCCCCCCCCCCTTGAAGCTCAAAGTTTTTTGGGGTTTTTTCAAAGTTAATTGGTGCAATTTGATGAATCCTTTAAGAATAATTTTGATTAAAATGAACATACCAATTACCATTGAATATGACATATTTGTAGGATAATGAATTATTACCGTATATGATTGAAACACATGGGAAAATTGGGCTTTGATAATTATATGACTGGTAGTGAGATTTTTTTTCAAATTTTTTGACTTTTGTTTACCAAGCTAACTTTCAGAAATGCTTGGCAATAACGATGGCTGTTTCTTTTGTCGTGTCGTTGGGACGTTACACGGGCACAATTAAAAAAATTAATGGCGAAAATTTTGACCTTAGATCCAGACACCTCCTACTGAGATTTCATGACCAACATATCAAGGACCTTTAATTGTCATTATTAATTCATTAAAAATAGGCTCAAATTTCGTAATAATAGCCATACCGATCGCCATGAAACTTATTTTATTCAGAGGAATAAACTCATCAGTTTCAAAACAATGATTATGCCACCTTTATGTTTTTCCCACTGTTTAATCAAACAAATATTTTTTAAACTGAAAAGGTAATACAAGAGAAAAGTTCATTCAAACATGTGTTGTTGTATGGAGGAATGATAGCACCGCAATTTTTAATATGCGACATATTGACATTATAAGCCCATTGACAGTTAACGTTCACACTAAACCTTATATTTCTCAGAATCCTGAAATTCCTGTGCTTACTGATCGGTCATTTTGTTGGCTTCCAAATACTAGTGACACCAGCAGTTGCCGTTATGTTAAGACAAACAGTTAATTCCCGTTTGATAAAATTTTGACGTGTGTCTTGGATAAATAAAATCTCATTTACCTATAAATGTGTATATTTTTATCTGAAAATTCATACATTTCTCAGCAATGCTTGCAAATATGAAGATCAACACGTTGAACCTGGGTAATCTCGCACCTACTTCAACTTGATGTTTGCACAATTTATTGTTGTTTACAACGCTTTGAGATACAAATGAATTGTTTCAAGTAATCAGAAATATTCAAGGAATCAGGACGGCTTCTGTTGCTCGGGGGTAAAGCGCAAAACTTAAAGCCGGGAGGTCAAGAGTTCGAATCTCAGCCGAGGCGGTGAGATTTTTCACGGTCGACCCCCACCCAGGGCGAGCGCTCTGCAGGGTTAATGGGGAGACTGTGTCCACAGTCATGTGTCACCCACAAACGAGTGCGCCTTTCGGGGGTTCCTCGGTGTTATGACTTAGCAATGGGGATGACACACTTTAAGGACCCGCAGGAGTGGTACACCGATTCTGGTTGACACCAGGATAACCGGGTATAAGCTCTGTCACGTAGTCCGAAACCGAAATGGAACTTTGAGGATGCATGTAGTAAACATTAAACAAATGCAGGCGGTTAACTCCACTAAAAAAATAATAATCAACAATATATGAATATTTGCCTGTCCATGCCTGATAAACATAAAGTTAGAAGATTTTTTTTTCTTATTTTTGGAAATATATTTGTAGACACACATGCAAAATACTCGCCCAATAGGCAAATGTATTTGAAGAATAATAGATGCATGAACGTAGGAGTTATTGTATATCAGCAATAATGCTAAAATGTGATATGATTTAACATATACTTAAATATCAGAGAGGTAATGCCATTTTTGTGTGTTTTATTTCATTTTCGATATCATTATGGGTCTGTTGAATTTCGCTTACAAACAAAAGTTGGATGACCAATTATCAATACATTATCTTTATTTAAACATGGAGAAATTCATTATTTTAGAAGGTAAATATGAAACCATTTGTCACGTGCAGAAAAAGCGTAATATATGTTAAAACATATATCTCATTTTTTAAAAATAATATCCTTATTAAAAGTAAGTTAACGGATATATACCTATCAAACATAAAAATGGTTCAATTTGACATAAAATAACTAATGCCAGTGTACACAACCCTTCAGTGTGAAGATGTGACTTGTTGTAGGTACAAGATCTGAGGACAGAAGTGCATATAGCTTCGCTTAATGGTACCAGATAATTCCTATGCTATCTAAATAATTCTGTCACCAAAATTATGTTATTTCTTATTTTTAGTTAACCCATAAGATTTTGCAAATATTTCTAGTATCAAGATTTTCACATCACTTCTACATATTATCTAAGAAATCTCCTTAAAAAAACATTCAAATTATGGGCAATTGATGTTAAATTTTCAGGAGGATGATTTTTGAAGTTGTATACATTGAGTCCTTTTTTAATTTTTTTGAGTACATATCTTATAAAGAAATATGCTACACTTATTAAGTAAGCAGATTTTATCTACTTATGATCTTGTAAAGCATGTGATCTTTTATGTTTGCTTATAAGATGACGGGTTTACAATTTGTCTATGATAATGATCACCAGCATGGAAAGGGTTTTAATATTTACAAAATAATTGGTTTCGTTCTTTGATTAAGTTCAGGCATAGGCGGATTTTATAGGCGTTGTTAAGCCAAAGCTGCATGACCAACTCTGGTTGACTAACTGATTTATGTTTCTTTCAGCATATTTGTGGGTTTTCCTCTTCAACTTTTTAAATTCCAAGCATTTTGGGAGCAAAAACTGAAGACACGCCATTTTAATTATGAATTCTGTGGCAGTGTTTTAAATTGTGATAATTTTATCAAACACATATTCAAAGCATTGGGGGTATAATACAATGGGCCATACCCCCTTGTCAAATATTGGGGGGTATATATACCCCCCCCCCCGGGATCTACGCCTATGGAACTCGGGAATACTTCTCTTTTGTAACAGAGCACTTGTAATATACATAGTTATGAACATATGAATCTAGTTTACACATTTAATGGATAGTTTATTGATTCCAACTGAAAAATGTTCACCTTGGACTTCTTCATCCGGCGACCATCTTGACTCCGACCAAGGTGGCTTTGGACATGTTTGCATTTCCATGGGAAGTGTCGTATAATTTTCTTCCTTTGCCTTGTCGGCTGCCGAAACAATGGGATGAACATGTATTGTTGAGTATCCATGGGGTAAAGGTCTTTCCTTGGACATTATTTCCAAGGCACTGTTTCTTGATTGTTCGCCCGAGCTGTCACCATCTGCCTCGGCCGGTCCTGGCAAATGTATCCGCTTCATTATTTAACTCTCATAGGAAGATAAAGGGGGTATTAGATACGTAGTGTTTATTGAATGCTGACGATGCTTAATTCTCTATGATACATTTGGATACCCATGGTATAGGATTCTTGATTCATACATGAAAGAAATTCTTCAAAATTTGTTGTTGTGTTGATAGCAGGGCGTTGCTATGTCAGGCTTTTATATACATATACATTACTGAAAATGGTGTCTTTATCGAGCCAGTGCGTCAGTGTTGTCCTGTCACACTCAAATGGTCTGAAAACAAGGCCACTGGAGGTCCTCAATATATGTTAGTACACCAATACCCGCCACTTGCCGTCCGTTGCATGATTATGCTCGAGTGGCATTTTCATGTTTACTTCATAAAAAAATTACTTGTATGGCATTTTAATTTGAATCAGATATTTTTTTATACCTGCATATAGGCAAAGGTCGTTGTGAGTATATTAGTATGTTGGTCATACAGACCTGGAGAACGTCCGTTCTTCCAAACACAAAGGTGGTTAGCAGGTGATAAGATAACACTGATCTCTATGACTGGCAGTGATAGAGTACATTTTTCAACATGCTATTCTTGTTATATTTTGCATTCCAGTCACTATCAAAGACGTACGTGAGAAGTGCGTTCTTCAACATCCTGAAACTTGCTCTCTGTTTGTTTTATATTTTATCCCCATGTTGTAGTGGTCACAAAAGACCAATGACGATTCGTGTTTCATGTCACTGTTCATTGTATTTCAAAACACAAATAATTGCGAATCCGCCTCTTTTTCTAAAGAACAAAATCCGGTGTCATAAGGCTGGAAAATGACTTCATAAAGTCCATCCATGTGTAAAACATTTCCCTTTGGAACTCTTTTGATTGTTGTATTTGTATTACGTCTTTGTCTGTCACATCTGAACGCAAATACGTAACCGCTATTAATCGCCGCTCTTTAAACAGGCGTGGGATATCATTTTGTTTACGTTTGTGCTTTGATATTAACTTTGCAAGTATAGCATTTTATTTAGGATATATATGCTATGAATCATGTCCTAAAAGATATGGTGAATTTACCACATTCCTACCTTGTATATAATGTTAAGCCACGTATTTTGAATCATTCTTCATGTGAATTAAGTCCTGATGTGAATTTAGATATTTGCTTGCGGTAATTAGTATTTTAACTAAACATCTTCGACAACAATTGAGCATTGAGAATTTGTCAGTGGTATTTATTTGCGGTTCACCTCTGATTCACCGGTCATCGCGAACCATCTCCCTCAGTGCCAAAAACCTTTATAATATTTCAATAAAAGTTATTGCAAGAGGATATCGTTAATATTGTATCTAGAAATTACTACAAGGAGTAAGTCTACAACAGATTTGTATAAAAGCATTCCTAAAATGGACATTTTGATGGCTTCCTTTATTTGTCAGCCTTTGACGAATGCTGCGGGAGGTCTATCAGATCTGTTTGTGATTTGGCAACTGTTATGACTTGGTTGTCGTAGCTTGCCATGAGTTAGCTTCATCATGTGGGCTTTAATAAGAATTCACTTTTATGACTTTTCATTTAGATACTGAAGTAATATATATATATATATATATATATATATATATATATATATATATATATATATATATATATATACAGTGTGAGAATGACTGACGGCATCGAACCCGCACTTATATTATTTATATGTATATCCTTTCAACCATCTGAACCAGTTCTTGATATAAGTAAAGGCTGCGGTGAATGCACGCAAAGACCTGACTTATAATAGTATGCGCTTATTTTACACAGACTGAGGATCGTCTATAAAAGATCCAGCTACTTTAGATCCAAAGAGAGAGCAGTTACAACAGATTTGCAGGGTTTTTTTTTCTGTTTATTTCACTGACAGTGACATTAACCATCATTACCTTTATTAACTTTTTGCTAATTTTGCCGTCTTTTATTAATTTAATTTGAAATATATCTGAATTCAGTCATATAAAGCCTTAATGTAAAACTTTGGAGTTGCAAGTGGCACCGAGTATGATCTTCAGAAACCAAAACCGTTACGTAAAACATATATGCACATAGTATGTATACTAGTATGTGGTATACGCATGCTGTAGTTTGTCTGTAGTGCACATGCGCGTGCGTATACCCATTAGCTTCACAAGATCTGTTACTGAATCATTACCCATCTCGTGTCCATGGTTGATTATGCATGAATGGCATTTGATTGTAAACATGATAGAGGTTTTCTAGTATAACATATTTATTGGGATCGACACCTTTTTTTTTGCATATAAGTGAAGGTCGTTGTGAGTAGATTTATCGACATGCGTGAATGTGTGAATGTAAGCATTTCATATAGACTTTGAAAACGTCCCCTCTTCCCACACAGGTGGTTACCAGGTGATAAGATAATATTGAGTTCTATGACTGGTATTGATGTGGTACATTTTAGCTCAGCTGACTCAAAGTCAGTCTGAGTTATACTAATCACGCTTTGTCCGTCGTCCGTCTGTCCGTTCACAGGGAACCAATCTAACCGTTAGACCCAGAAATCTCTTACCCAAATCCTGAGAGGTCCGTAAAAAATCTCGTTGGAAACTCGATATTTAGTCTCTGTCTCCTATGGGGCGTATTTTTGCACCCCAAGAATAATTTAATATTTGATACAAAATCTCCTGAATCTTATACCTTGAATATTCAATAACAGCAAAGGTGTCAGTTTCATATCTGTCGCTTCATCTAGGTTCCTGAAACCTCATATGTTTATTGATCATGTCTGGTTTTATCAGTCCTCAAAGACTGGTGACGCCACCTGTAGTTTTTCTGTATATCACACCTTTTTATTATAATTCCAGACTGCCAAATTACAGCTAAGTGGTTTCATCTAGTGTCCTGAAAACTCATTTTTTTATTGATCATGACTTGGTTGTATCAGTACTAGAAGACTGGCCCGCGCGCCACTTTTTTTTCTATTTTCATGTATTTTCCAAATATTGAAGATTGTCATATTACAGCAATGGTGACACTGTTTTCAGTCAAACCATCTGTCGTTGTTTTTTCACCGGTCTTTGTCATACCTGTGGAATTATTAGGATTATTATGACCTCCATACCAGTTCACCATCTTGTGTTAACATATCTTGTCCCAAACTCTGATAGTCAAAATGATTCAACGGAGATCTCAGCGGAGTTTAAAACCTGGTGACCTTGATCTTATTCTTCTCTTGTACAACTTGTATAGACCAGTCATGATTGAATTCAGTCTGTACGTGTGTTACCAATAACGGAAGAAACCTGTCAGCTGTGGAGTTAGACGGCCAAAGGTCGAGACCGCATCTGAAGTTAATCTAAGTATGGCTTACCTGCTGTGAATGTTAGGCTAGAATGACTTGTCAGCTGAGCGTCATGACTCATGGGTCACTTGTTAACATTCATGCCATTCCGAATATATTTTGCATTTTGCCACTCTCTCGAAGGCACGTATTAAACGTAAATCGTATTAAACAGCCCTGTGTCTGATTTGTAACATGTTTGGTCCATGTAGTGTAGTACATATTGTATGTAAAGTTTGGAATTAATGATATTCGGTATGAATAAACTGGATTGCATTGGAAATTCAATGAAGAGTATGCCAGGATAAAGGATCGGTGATTATATGTGATACATGTTACATAATTTGATATGTATTTCATATGTTATTGCGATTCGGACTCCTTTGGAAACAACATAAACCGGTGTAATAAACACACGAAGCAAGACGCTGTTGAACTTACAGAAAAAAATAATAAGAAGACGGTGTTTATTATTTATCAATTTTATTAAGTCAATCCATGTATAAAATATTCCCCTTTTTGATACCATACTGATGGCCACATTTATCCTTACTTTATTAAAAAAAGCTGTTTGGGGTACCTTTGATCTGCTATTTAATCGCCGTTGTTTACACATGAGTGAGCTTTTATTGTGTTTACAAGGGGACTTTATAAGGAACTTTGCTACTATGGCTTTTTATTCCGCAGCTGAAGTAGGGCTTATATCATATTAACTCATGTCTAGTACCTGTATTAGTCACTTTGAATAATTTTATAAACTTTATAATTTTATTTTTTACCTAAAATTTTCCATCCTTTTTCTGGGAACATAGGGATTTATATTGATTCAAATAGTGGTGTGCCAATCAATCGATTGTATCATAATTTCATTGATTTTCATTCATAATCGATTAAATGCATTTTTGCTAGTGGTGTGCTGATTAATCGATAAAATCTATGATTGGTCGTTTTATTTCAAAATCGATAAAATCGACTCCATTTTTGCATAATCGATTAAAAACGATTATGTTTGCAAATGAATGAAAAAAAACGAACAGCATCTAAACGGCACCTTGTGCACCCAGCAATCGTTCGATGGCAAGTCGACCTTGGATGAGTATGATACACGGATGTACATGTCACACTATTTACTGGGTTCAATATTTTAGATACTGGTATACAGCAAATTTAATGGTAATATAGAAAGTATATAAAATGGTCGATTTATAATCGATCATCGATCGTTTTTTATTTTTCAATCATTGATAATGATTTAAAAAAAAATCCTTAAACTAGTTTTTGCATAATCGATCATCAACGATTATGAAAACGGTTATGAACGATTATCAGAAAGACGGGGCAGAAAACAGCGAACAGCACATAGACGTAACTTACAAATCTCAGCAACCTGGCATTCCCTTCACCTTTCACCGTGACCTTTCAGTTAGACTGAATTTAATCCGTCAAGGTTTTAGGTATAATTCTAGGCAGCATTTGCCACGATAAAAAAAGAAAAAAAGATGGTATATAAAACAATCAGTTTGTACTCGATCATCGGTCTTTTTTTTATTTCAATCATCGAATATGATTTTACAACAGATTCCTACCACTTATATATATATATATATATATATATATATATATATATATATATATATTCTATTTTTTTTTTTTTTGTTCAGATAACTATTTGGAGGTTTATCGTAGTACTTTCTAGATCAACATAAATCCCCTTCAATTTCGGACTTCGTGACAGGCGGTGTCACTTTTTTTTCTCTGTACAACACCTGCAGGTCCTGGTTGTGTAATCAACCCCTGTGCTGATTCACACCCGATGAATCAGAGAACAGCACATTAAGCACAGAGAACGCTCATCCTGGTTGATGCCCAACATGAAAAATCACACCGCTCGTCGGCTAAGATTCTAACTCACGATCTCTCGGCTTTGAGGCCTGTGTTCTGACCCAACACAACAGATCACCTGCCTGTAATGGTGTTTGATATATAAAGTCGTCGCCAGGGGTCGCTAGTTGGGGAAAGTTTTGTTTTAACTGATGAAAATGTGTTCAGGAAATCACTTTAAAGGCAGCCGAAGTGTATAGAACCTCTGATATCATTAACGGGTCATTATCGAACCATTGACATTGACTCAAGTGGCAGAAATGTGTGTTTCTCTTGATCGAACAGGAATTTCCGTTCTAACACAATTCATGTTCTATTAAAAAAGTAGGACATTCAACATTTCCTGATACATTCGGTCACTATAACTGCTGTACGCAAGCATATAACGATAATGTAATATAAATACATGTGTTATTGAAACCAATGGTCCCAGACCGAACTTAGCTCTATCAAATTCACCATGTAATGATGGGGCTGTGTTAGTACGTTTATCGCTGCTCAATTTTGTGGTGGGTATATAAAAAACAAAACTTGTAGTTATCTTTAGCGTGATTTTTTTCAAAGTTTAGACCTTAGTTTATAAACATAAGAGAAAATAAGAACAAAAATAAAGATTTTTTTTTAAAAGATGTATCCTTAAATAGATGAATATGTTTTATTCTGAATTTTTATCTTCAGAATATGTGAAGAGGATTCACATAACATATAGATATAGGGTTATTTTACTTGATAACATACTTACTGAAGTGCTATGTGTGTTCATTCTGAGTGAATATTTGATTGTGTCTGAGACAAAACAAGTGTACTTTGTAAAGATGAACCAATCAGGGAAATTAGCCTTCATCTAATTCAGACCTTTCATCAACTACCATTATATAAACATTATTTATCATTGACCATTTTAAAGTCGAGGCTGTTCTTACAGAGGTGTTATTGGTTCTCATCTCTTAATCATCCTTAGTACCAGGTTCCCCTTTCATTGCCTCCATCCTATGTTAAGCTGGTACTCAATGCAATTATTTCCAACTATTCAAAATCAGTGAAATCTACCGGCGATCACATGCCATCTTGCCGATTATAACTGTCGTTTTAACTTCTTTTAAGTTTTCCGTTTCAAACCTTAACCTATGCCTGTGACTTGAGCATCTACCAGTGTTATGAGAGATAATCCCTGAATCCCTGAATAACTAAGGGTGTCGGATCTTAAGCGACCAGACATGTTGGCGTAACGTGAGTACAATTTAAGGTAAACCCCGCTCAAAAACCTATACATACAAGTCGTATCGCATATTCAAGGTTTACAAATTACGTCAGTTTATAATATTATGTATATTTGCGGATGTTTGCTTGACGATGTGATTATCTGAGTGAAACGAGCTATAAAACCACCGGTATCAGATATACCTACATTGTTGACGGTATATTTCAATATTGTTTCTTTTCTACGTAAGATTTCAACTCTGTTACAGCTTTCCCAATTCTCCTCTTTAGAGCAGTATCTCTGTTCAGAGTAAATGAAATCACGTGGTGAAGGTGTTTCATCGTCCAATCTCCAAGTAAACCACGGAACTGTTCGCCTTTACCATCCTCGTGTGCTAAGCCATTATTGATGTTAGATAGCATTTCACCTGATCTCTCATACTGGCCATTACCGCTTGAAAAGATCACAAGTGCATTGTCCAAAACAGTCTTCAAAGGAAGCTCTCCGGTCTCGTCTTTTTCTTCATAATAATACAAGAGATTGCTTCGGAAAGGCCAAATATCAAACAAAATAATAGCCCAGACAATCTGACGAACTTCTTCTTTGGTACAATCTTTCGCCAACAAAGCAGCCAAATGACAACACAATATGATTCGTTTCTGACACCTTGGGTTTCTGTTCAAATATTCGCAGTATCCTTCCAACGCATACAATACTTCTTTGTATAGTTTGTTTTTCGCTGAGCTTCCGACAGTGTTTGATTGTAAACCATCATTTGACGCTTGTTCTATTAGTGTTGATACCTTTTTACTAGTGGTTGCAATATTTTCCGACTCTGAATCCTGAAGTTGTCGTCGTTTTTGCTCTAACAACTTTTTCCCGCTTACCTTACTAAAAGGTGGCATTGCAAAGGGAATGTCAAACAAATCATCAAGGAATTTTTGTCCGGATTGACTTCCGAGGTCAAATTTGTCGGACTCTAAAGCATCCAGCAGGTGTTGTTTTCCTGCGGTCACAATACACACGAAGTTGTTATTAGCATTTTTCGCCAGCATGATTTTGATCGCCTCTAACATCTTAGCTACATTTTCCTGCGAACATCGGTCAAGGTCGTCCACGAAAAGAATAACTCTGAACTTTCTCTGGAACAGCCAACCCATATAGATCAGCATTTTGTTAAGCTTTTCTACTTCATCTTTAACTTTATGCATATAACCAAGCTCTTCTTCAAATGAGATACTTTCACTTTCAGAGGAACCTTGCATGTCCAGAATCGGCCAGGACAGTGGACGGCATAATGTCCGTAGCGTAGTCAGGGTTCTGATGAATCCAGCAAGAAGCCCTGCCATGGAAACTATCAGGGCTGCTGGCACGGTCCACACAGTTGCAACTGGCTTTGTAAGATCAAAATGCAGCGAATAGATGATCAAAAGGAATGTACAGTACAAGAAAAGAAAAAGCAAAATAGCCAGCGTTGCAAATTTAGGGAAACGAAACAGCCTTCGTGGGATCACAAGCACTTTGCCGTCCATTTCTGAGTCTACGCGTTCCTTAGTATGTAGTTGTGGGCCTTCTATACCGGAGTCCTTGACCTTAAAAGATTCCTGGAGTATCGTAAAATATCTAGAGAGGAGTGATCCAAAATAGTCTTCTATTGTATCGCTCAACTTGGTGACAATCCCGGCCCATAGCTGACTGCTTTGGACATAATCCCAAGCCGTGAATGTGACAGTGATGTACTCGGTCTCGGCTTCGTCATCGACTATGAATTGTAGTCCTTCCGGCCAGAAGAACACCATGACGAGGTAGCGATGAAACTTATCAAACAAATCATGAGCTGGCGTTCGTTTATAACCTTTAGTGCAAAAATAATATCCCAGCCAGGACAGGGACAGCAAAGTCAGGACCCCTGCTAGTACAAATAGAGGTATCCAGCGGTACAGCCATGACATATCTTCTTCAGGCTTAGAAACAAGACTGGTTGTTGGGGTTCTGGTGGAGTTAAAGGTTATGTTTGAGACATCCGTGTTGTCCACTGCTGGCGTAGCGGACATCAGGGCTATTCCACTTCCTACACACGCCATTACAAAAACAATCAACAGGAAAAGAACTACGGCTGCTACACCAAGGAGGGCTGGGATTCCTCGTCCCCGATCACACAAACGCCATTTGTAATGTACGTTACCTTGAGCATCATCTTTTGTTGTTGTAGCTACAGTCAGAAGAGTTCATGGTATAAGGGCATGTTTTACTTTCTAATGTATTATGGTTAATGCGATACAGTATCAATTAACATTTACACAATCGATGAAAATACTCTTTTAAAAAACAGTTTTGAGCCAGAAAAAAACTTAAACCTGGAGAGCCATCTTAAAACGATCACAACACGGACAATTATTTACCAAATCGAAACTAAACATCAGCAAAATATTTGATGGTCAGAGTAAAACAATTACCTTCCCAGATCATTGCCAGTGTTCAAGTGATTTCTTTGTCACAGGGCATTTAGAGTTTAACCAATTGATTTTCTCGAAATACATGTGTTATAGTAATAGGACAATGAGATTACATATGATTTTCTTAACCTTGCTTGAGCTGGTGTTGAATCAGCTGAAAGAAAGAAGTCTTTCCGCTTCCCCGCTCCCCGAACACCCCAATGGTCAGTGGCAATTCTGTGGTTTTGTCTAACAGCAGTTCCACCAAAGCACTGGCATAATGGTTAAAGGATAGAACATCTCTCTCGGGCGTAAGGGTGTTTGTCGTAGGGGCAGTAATTATTACAGCTTCTTGTCTTAAAACCTATTTTAAAAAAAATGTATGAAGAACGTTTCGAAAACATCTTAAATAAACCTTTTTCCTCTTCAAAATATATATAACAATTGGAATCGAAATTTAATAATTTTTGTCCAGTCAAAAAAAGAATACAGTATTCTACTTATTTATTTTTAGTGTGGCCTACTCAATTATATGCATGGCTGCGTAACATCAGATGTTAAGGTTTTGATGATATTATACACTACATTGTGTCGTAGTTATCGAGACTTTGCGTATTCTTCACCCAAGAAATATGCTTTCGCTGTAGCTCTTCATTAAATGGTTTTTAATAAGCGAGGGAGTTAGCTAAAAGTATATGCCTTCTACGGTAGCTCTTGGCATGTCGATCCCTGTGCAATGATATGGTATTTAGAACGGTGAACAGTTTTTATTCTGACCACAGGTATAACATTCCGTGAAAACCAATCAGTGAGATCAGCCAGGAAGGAAAGTTAAATGCACAGATGATTTATTACGGTCGGCATTTGGCAGTTTTACAGAGTAAAAAAATGATAAAAAAATATCATAATCTAATACCATAAAACAAAAACAAAAAAAATATTTTGTAATGTGGTTATGAATCTGACGATGGAAAAGAAGCACAAATTTAAAAGAACTGTTTAGAGATGGACTGATTTGATATAATGGTTCGTTAAAAATGGATGGGTATAGGGCTTGCTTCTTCAGTTTGTGATATAACTTAGCTGCAATCAGATGTTTAAATAATTGTTTAAATGTTCGAACTATATAGCATATATAAATATAAACATCACAGATTGTTGTGTGATTCTTGCACTTGTGTGGTTAAAATCATTTTCAATGTGGTTGAATTGTCATATATCATAGTAAGATCATATTTAATTAGGACCCATCAATGGTCGGAATACAAAAGGACCATAGGAGCAAAATAAAATCAAGGCAAACATAACCACTCACAGGTATTATGAACAGAACTCTCATAATAACGTTATGTTTAATTTATATAAACATTCACATGAATGATATCAGAGTTTCCCCGATGCCGATTAAGTTTATTTTAAGAGGTTTTGGCTAAGCGTGGACCATTGACGTTTGACACCAGAACTTTGCACTAAGTTTCAACTAGGGTCTGTTTTCCTTTAAAACATGGTTGAACCCTGTGAAAAAGGGTCATTATAATGGAAGAATGGGCTTGCTCGCCTCCGCATACTTTGTTGCGCTATTCAGCAAATACCTTTTCGGATGATAAAAAACGAAAATTCTGGAGACGACAAAAGGTGAAAGAAAATGTTTAATGGTACGGTAACTTCGGTAAGTCAAGCTTTTTTCAGGTAGCTTGTGAGCGCTTTTTGTCTGCTTGGAGCATTTTTTCTTTTTTTTTAGAATATATGATAAAATAAAATAGACACGTCATGAAATAATCAGACACTTTCCGTTTTTCATCTTTCCAATCCGCTTAAAAAGTATACGAAAAGTAGTAAATGTTACCCCTCGAAAAACTAATGATTTGTCCATTATATCTGAATCCTTTCTTCACGATTATTAACTTATCAAAATACAAAGCAAAGCCTACATTTATAACCAAGACATGAAATCTGATTACCAAACAATGCATTTCAGTATCCTGAAACACTTTTGTTTTAGTTTTTATATGCAACTTTTATTGGATTTATTTTCGGCTTTTTATATTTAAAATAAAAGCATTTCTCACATATGAATAATCTGTTGCAGCGCTAATATTATCAATCAAAACACATTAATAAATACATATGAATAAACAGACGGCATTCATTAACTTTATATTCCCGTTATGCAACCATCTATTATTTCTTGGAACTAATATTGAATGAAGTATCTTACCGGGTACACTGGTTCATATGGTCCTTCCGCCTTCAACATTTCGTCCCCTGACGCCTCTTCTACATATAGCAAAATCAAACTGTGACATGTAATATTATTATTATCAATATACATGTATTCCATTTATCACATTATATGTTTCGATTTTCAAAATATTCTGTTCACCTCCGCCAAGGAGGTTATGTTTTTTTTTTACCCGGCGTTGGTTTGTTTGCCTGTTTCTTTGTTAATTTGTCTGTTAGCAACATTTCTCAATAGTTATGAACTGATTTGGATGATATTTATAAATGATTGATTTTCGGGGGTCCTCTGGATTACCATCTGGATCAAGGGATTTTTCGAAGGAAAAATGCTGCCTGACACCGCCAGATGGCGCTGATGACCTGCTTTGCCAAGGGGCGGGGTTTACTAAAAATTTTCCCAACGGGTTTTGACGAAATTTTCAGAATAGCAGGTCAATGACACAAGGAATAATAAAATTATTTGTTTAAATTTTTTAGGTGATCGAGACGTTTTGTATTATGTATATATAAAACATGTTGCTCATTTCTGATAACGCCAAATGGGGTTATGAGCTGCCTTGTTAACTTGTTACATTTGTATATGACTACATCATTTCTGTCAGGTCCAAATAGGTATCGTTTACCATCATGACAACCTAAGTACACAACTATCAGATAAATATCTGATGAGCATCTGAGAATTTAGACGGGAGCTCAAATCGACTACCAAATGCATTTGTCCCTCCGATTGTTTTGGTTGCTTATAATAATCTCCGCCAATCGGGGGTTATGTTTTGGCGGCGTCGGTATGTTTGTTTGTCTCTTAGCAAGACTTCTCAAAAAGCCTTGAACGGATTTTGAAGAAGGTTTCAGGATAGCCAGGCAATGATACATGGAACAACTGATAAAAATTTGGGGCTGATCCGGATCACCAGGCTCCAGGAACGTTAAAAAGGAAAAATTGCTGCATTTCTGTCAATGCAATATGAGCTGTCTTCGCGGAGATCTGCGCTCTCAAATTTCCACTTCCAGATGGAATAGTTATATAGTTTTATCCTTATTTCAATTTTTACTTAAGACTCCGACCTGCTTCATATCTTCATCGTTGCGTTTCTTTTTATTAAAAAGCTTGAAAGTAGTCCAAGACTACAAATACATATATACCTCCATATGCCTCCTTATCAAACTGAATGCCCAATGTGGACTGGTTCAATTACAGACATACATGTATTACACATATATACATATATATATTTTATATATATATATCTCATGAAACGTCGACAATTCGAGTTTCCGGATGTCAAAATATTTTCTTCTCAGACTATTTTGGTTGACGTATAATTAGAGAAAAAGTACATTTCAAGGATTCATTTGATCGACTGGTGACTACTAACTCATTAAAGTTTTCTTTTGGTCATCCGTGATAATTTGGGTTTATATTTGTCTGTTAAAGGACGTTTACATAACGTTTGTATAACCAGTGCTCTAATTCTCGAAAAATATGTGCAGATGGTTCAAGTTTTGTGTGTGGGTTTTCAGTAAAACATATTTGCCAAGTCATTGCAAAATAGACAAATAATTAGCCATAATATATGGACCGAGGTATCCTTAATGCAGTATGAAAATATAGACAGCCATATTAGTTAAATAAAAAGGTGGACTTGTGTACTGTAGTACACGTTTGTAAGAGTTATTCGTGCATTTTTTTTAGAGCTACATCTCTTTAGCCTTTGAGGTAAACACTACAGTACCATTAGATTTTTTTTTTTTTAATTTCACTTCGTTTTAATATTTTACAGATTTTTTTCTATTATAAGATTCAAATATGTATGTTAATATTCATATCCACCTGTTGCTTATTGCCTTTTCTGTGTTTAATTACTGAGTGAAACAAATTTCTCATGGCACTTTTTCAAATTGGTAGGTAGTAAGAGAAAAGTAGAAGACATTTCAAGTAATCGTTTGTTAATGAACATGCATAGCCGGCCATACTCTCAGAAATGGAGTTGATTGTTATTTACAAGTTCCAAGATAAAGTGATATACGTTTGCAATGCAGTCTGTAATACACTTTTGGAAATTTGGACCAGTACGTAAATACAAAAAAAATAGGTTATATTTAATAGGTAATCATTATTGATAATTATTGACTTTTCAGATTGTCAGCCTGTCATAATTTGACCGAGAAGTGTACCGGTATTAATAGATGTACCAATTAAATATTATTTCGGGAATACTTGTATTTTTTTAACAGACAGGCTGAGTCAACCTATAATTTGATATTATAATTGACTGTGTTTTACATACCTTACGGTAAAATCAAACAAAGAATCAGTTAAGAAGAAGACTTTAGAAGAAGAAATTATGTTAACTTTCAAGACGCAACCTGAAATGTGGTTCACGGCTTAAACAAAACATGAATATAACTGAAGAATGGACTGAAAATATTTTTAAAAAGTTGCACATAAAATATTCTGTTCTTTAATAGTTAAACTTGCATGTCATCATATATTTACCCGTGACTTCACAAATAAAAGCCTTTGGTGTAAACATAATATAAATTTAGATAATTAAAGACATTATTCTCTAGAGTTGAAGAATTGGCATTTAATATATAAAATGAACACATTAAAAAATTGTACAATAGATATTCAATTAAAATGTTTGCTCCACCTTCTGTTAATTTCCATCTTTAGTTACATAGGGACAGGGTGCATCAGGCTTTTGGCATATATACAGGCAGGTATCTCCCCAAATCCTCGATATTTCATCTTTCAGTCCCCAATTTAGTTTGTCCCTTACATTCATCATAAAATTCACAATTATATTTGTCTCCGCTATTCATTATCGGACACTTTACCCACGAATACACTTCCTTTTATCACTACCCCTAATTGAGCAACGACCCCCCCCCCCCCCCCCCGTCTGGGAATTATACCTCATATAATAGTTTTGCTCATATGTTATGCTCCCATAAGATTAAAAAATTGCTATTTACGTGTTTTTTAAGTTATTTACATTGACTTTCCTAACTAAAATTTCAATGAATTCTTTCGCCCCAGCAAGTTCTTACCTGCTTGGTGATATTTTTTTCCATTTTGGAAGTCTGTAGAATAGAAATACCTAATAACCTAATAAAGTAATGCTTGATCTTCCTTTTAAGATTCAACGTATGTAGAAACGTAGTGGTATATTAAAACTATAAGCGGAAATTGCCTTTTTATTTCTTGAAAAGAATGTATATATTTTATAATAAAACAGTTGTATCCTGAAAGAGCTTTCAGGACGTGGGGGTCAGGGCCTCTGACGCTCAAAATCTCTTACGGGCGCTCGATACTGTGTGTACTTTAAATATTTTCTGGATTTAACAGTCAACCTTGTATCAGTCAATGATCATTACTGGGTGCCTGAACCGAACCGGTCAATTGGATAAACGCCGCACTGCATGATTACTGTGTCTTACAGCAAATATCCATATAACGACACGATTATCATATAATGGTATGATAATTACATTCAATTAGACATAACCCCTCATACTTGGAAACATATATCATCGCCGCTTGGGACGCTCTAAATCCAGATGGTACTCCCCAAATTTTTGCCTGAGCCTCCAGGATTATTCAAATTTTCTTCCTATTGAAAGCCCTGTATCCAGAAAGAGCGTTTCAGATTCAATTTGTTTTTATGGTTCTCCAGAATAATGAGAAATATAAAGATGAAAGAAATGTCAAAATTAGGTTGGGCTCCGTAAATATATAATAAAATATATATATATATATATATATATATATATATATATATATATATATAGCTTGTGCAACCCATTTCAAATATATATAGCTAAGAATACTTTTGAATAAAATAGGTATAATTGAACCAAAGTCTATCATTCTTAATCTAACTATTGATATTTTGATTTCCAGTCTTATTCTCTGAATAGCAGAGGATGATTACATTGATCCTCCCGGTCGCTAAAAAGTGATAGGGTCAGGGGATATATACCTCATCCCCCTGTATTGACGCTCGTGGATCTTGTAAGCTTTAAGATATGCAGGCCTACCTATGCATTCTTTTTCCACGAAAATGCCAGGACCTTTTCGTAAATGTTACAGGTGTACAATGTATTTTTTACAAATATTGGCCGAGCTATTCATTTGTCAATGGCAAAAAAGGAGTAACGAAATAATATGAATATTTGCACATTACAGGTGACAAGTAAGTGAGCATAAATCAATAAAAATCACATACGTTAACTTATTTAAAACGATGACCATCAATTTGAAGACGTCTTTACAGTTGTGTCTCACGTAAAAGTCCATATGTATTCTTGTGTGGGTTTCAAACAATGTAAGTTTTCATATTTACACTTCAAAGAAACTGAATTATGGACATGACTTATTATTTCTTTTAAATTGGCATGATGTCCTCTCTCTGTTTAACAAACGTTGACCATAAAAATTATGTTACAACCATTGACTACATTCAGAGTCACTTGACATTGTATATAGGTTATGATTTTACTTTTTGCGTTAGCTAATCTGGCTCGAGAACTTTTTGAGACTGAGACATATTTTCATATCTTTACTACAACTTCCAGACTTTCCGCTATCCATATAAAGCCCAGACAATTGTACCTAATGTATTTGTAAATTTGTCGTATTTAGAAGAAATTGGTACACGATTATAACACCCTAAAATCCTCCATTCTAAGAAATATTTTAAGAATGGAACAAATACGTAGAAACTGATTACTTTTTTTTCCCTTAAAGCCCGTAACATCCTATATTTTGGTTTGGAACATATAAACTTTATACTCTCTAGACATATTTTTTTGTAAACACAACTTATAGCTCTTTCCAATAATTTGAATTGCCGTTTGTGCCACATTTGCCCTTATTTTACTGCTGGTACTCTTAATAATAAAGACACATGTACAAATCTACATATGCATTGATAGCTCCTGCCAAGCTGCATACGAATTTGATGAAAAATGACTCCTAACTTTAAATGTAAACAATATATATTGGGGAAGGTTAAATGTCGACGTTTCATGAGAATTGACCATATATATATATATATATATATATATATATATATATATATATATCAATGTAAGTTCGTAACCTTAGTATATATATATATATATATATATATATATATATATATATATATATTAAAACACCAGGCCCACAGGCAATAAACAACTTTACTACAAATGTCAAGCAGCGGTCAACTTTGTTTACTGTATAGAGTCATATACAATATTATAAGCCCCTAATATCAATCATAATATTAATGTTAATACTTATATTTAGAATACTAATTAAATGTAATCATTTAACTAATTGACAGAAATAAGAATAGTAATGTACATATATTGTAGAACTTTACAGTAGTCAATTATTTTTTAAATCATAACGTTTCATATAACGTGCCCTCGATTAAATGATAACCTCTAATCAATATTAAAGTGTTACCTTCCTGTAGATGGGGGGACGTATCAGAGATGCCTCCCTTATCATCCAAAGATCCGTATGACTTTGAAGGTGGATGGGGATAAGTTTGCATTTCCATGGCAACGGGAGTGGACGCTTCTCCCTTCGGTTTATCACGTCCGGAAACCATCACGGGTGGACCATGTTTTTTGGTGTGTTCAGGAGAAGTTCTTTTGCGGGACTTGATGAGTTCATGATCACTGCTTTCCGATTCTTCACTGGAGCTGTCCTGCGCAGATCCTGTCAAAACAGTTGGCTTGTCCCTGCGTGTACGTTTCATGATGCTTCACACACAACGGAATGATTGATCGGTTTAGAGAAGATAAACTTATCTGGTGACACTAGTGAAGAGGTCCACTAGTGATCAGGCACTGCGTCGGAAAGAGATAGAAGCTTGAATCACAGGTATGTATTAGGACGCAGCTACATTCAAACAAAAATGTGAGAGAATGTCTCACTAACTTGCTAATAGCATTATGAATCCGGGATATATCAAGGGTTCAATCCACGTTCCGGGTGATTTTTAGAAAAGAGGATATACAAGGGAGATAACATCACGTGCTGGCTGATTTTCATCAGATTATCAAATACTGAATGAAAATGGGGACGCTATACAAACTTGATGCGTGTGAGTATAGGCACTCAATAAATCATTCATCAATATACCCGGATGTGGCCATGTTGAGTGTACTTTTATACTGAGTCTGCCTACCCCCTGGTCAAACAGTACCTTCAGTGGGTACCCCTATATGATCTTATCTAATGTCTGTGACTGTTTTTCGTGAATAGCCTTTGTTTAATATACCCTTAGACTACAATAAATATAGATTATTTGAAAAAATTGTGTGTTATCCTTACACTTGTTTCTTCTGCTTTGTTCTGAAGTCTTCCTATCTGCACTTTCTGATTTCCTCAAATTTATATCCATTCAAATTATCAGGGTTCAAGAGCGAAACAGAGTCATTTGAAGTTCCGCTCTATTTCACCTGTTGGCCTTTAAGAATTTCATAAATACAAATCACAAATATTGTCTTTCCCACAAGTGAAGATATATTGATATAAAAGCAAAAGATCCTTTTCCAAATAAATATGAAAACTTTATGTGAATAATACCGTCTATAACTTGGTCACTCAGGAGCCGACTTTTTTTTCATATAACATATATACAGAGCCTTGTTCTGATACATACGCTTACATATATTGTTTAAACATTTAAAAGTTAATAGGGCATCCACTTCTATTCATCATCTAGATTTGGTGCCGTTTGAGATGTTGACTCCCTATGACAGAATAGTGTCCATGAACCAGGAAGACTCACCCGGACAAAGAAAGATGACGAAGCGTAGTTTTGATATATTGTTGCACATTGTCAGAGATATAATTTCGTCTAGAGTATTTCCTCACTGTTTCATGGACTGTGTCTTGACTGGTGATTTTGATTAATTAATCCTGTGGTTCTACGGATGTGTAAGTATGTCAAGAACATAAGCAACACGGAATATATGCACATAAATATAGCGTCAGATAGAGGGAATTTTACTGTGCGATTGTATTGATATGTTGTTATACCGCTGTTTTACTGTATAATTGTCAGAGATATATTTTCGTCTAGAGTATTTCCTCACTGTTTCATGGACCCCTCCCTTACTGTGTCTTGACTGGTGATTTTGATTAATTAATCCTGTGGTTCTACGGATGTGTAAGTATGTCAAGAACAAAAGTAACACGGAATATATGCACATAAATATAGCGTTAGATAGAGGGAATTTTACTGTGCGATTGTATTGATTTGTTGTTATACCGCTGTTTTACTGTATAATTGTATTGATATATTTTCGTCTAGAGTATTTCCTCACTGTTTCATGGACCCCTCCCTTACTGTGTCTTGACTGGTGATTTTGATTAATTAATCCTGTGGTTCTACGGATGTGTAAGTATGTCAAGAACAAAAGTAACACGGAATATATGCACATAAATATAGCGTCAGATAGAGGGAATTTTACTGTGCGATTGTATTGATTTGTTGTTATACCGCTGTTTTACTGTATAATTGTATTGATATATTTTCGTCTAGAGTATTTCCTCACTGTTTCATTGACTGTGTCTTGACTGGTGATTTTGATTAATTAATCCTGTGGTTTACGGATGTGTAAGTATGTCAAGAACATAAGTAACACGCAATATATGTCAGTTGTGCTGCACATAAATAATGCGTCATATGAAGGGAATGTAGGTTTTTTGTTGTTTTTCTCACTCAACAGATGGCGTAAGAGCATTATTATTTGTTAACTGAGAGTTCACACATTTCTACAGAATATTATATTAGGACCACATTCAATATATAATTGTACCCCCAAACTGAAAGAGTATAATATTAGGGTTCTAATACACCTGCGTCGCCTATCTCGCAGGAAATAAAAGATGATAAAGAACATTGGACTGACATTTATTTTAATTTCATGTTTACACATCTATGGGTCCGATTTTAAATTAAATTTTAATACTTTTTCATTACCTTTAACTTCAGCTTGAACGAAAATCAGAGCGCCGTTGAGATTTTATTGTCCCCTGGTAAATTTCGTAATCCCGAAAAAAGATGACGCCAAGGGTCCTGAAATTAGTTCTGACAGTTCTTTTTTTTATTGATTCATAAGACTGCTGTGACCAATTAAAATCCACAATCAATGTGAACAGAATATACGAATATTACATCTAAATAAAAGTCCTTGAAATTTTGCCTAAACACAGATATGGGTTATAGAAACCACCTTTGCTTAGGCAAACTAAATAAAAAACAAAACGAGTTTTCTGAAACCATATTGCACGAAGCTTTATAAATAAATCATATTTACCCATTTAAGCCATTTCGACTTAAGATAAAAAAAATCCCCTCTACCCAATATTATAGCTCCGATAACGCTAGCTCGATCTTCTTCTTCAAAGCAGTATCTCTGTTCAGAGTAAATGGAATCACTTGGCGGAGACTGCCCATCGTCCAGTTACGGAGTAAAATCTGGAATTGTTCGCCTTTACCGTCTTCTTGTGCTAGGCCTTTTTTGATGTACGATAGCATTTCACAAGGTTTCTCATTCTGGCCTTTAGCGCTGGAAAAGATCGCAATGGCGTTGTCCAACACATTCCTCAGAGGGCAGTCTGTGGCCTCGTCTTTTTCTTCATAATAATACAAGAGATTGCTTCGGAACGGCCAAAAGTCAAACAAAATGATAGCCCAGACAACCTGGCGAACTTCTACTCTGGAACAATCTTTCGCCAACAAAGCAGCCAAACGGCAACACAATATGATTCGTTTCTGACACCTTGGGTTTCTACTGAGATATTCGCAGTATCCTTCTAATGCATTCAGTACTTCGTTATATAGTGCGTCTCTCTCTGAGCTTCCGAGTACTTTTACTGAGGAACCAACATTCGTCTCTTTTCCCATTGGTGGTGATGACATTGTACCTGTAGTTAATTTAGTTTGCGAGTTTGAACGCTGAAGTTGCCGTCGCTGTTGTTCTAACAACTGTTTACCGTTAATCGTACTAATAAGGGGCATGGCGAAGGGGATGTCAAACAAATTATCGAGGAAATTTTGCCCGGACTGAGTTCCCATGTCAAATTTGTCGGACTCTAAAGCATCCAGCAGGTGTTGTTTTTCTGCGGTCACAATACACACGAAGTTGTTATTAGCATTTTTCGCCAGCATGATTTTGATCGCGTCTAACATCTTAGCTACATTTTCCTGCGAACATCGGTCAAGGTCATCAACAAAAAGAATAACTCTGAACTTTTTCTGGAACAGCCATCCCATATAGATAAGCATTTTGTTAAGTTTTTCTACTTCCTCTTTAACCTTATGCATGAATCCAAGCTCTTCTTCAAATGAAACAGTTTCAGAGGAACATTGCATGTTCTGAATCGGCCAGGACAGTGGACGGCATAATGTCCGCAGCGTTGTTAGCATTTTGATAAATCCAGTCATTAGCCCTGCCATAGACGCTATCAATGCCGCTGGCACGCTCCATACTGTTGCAACGGACTTTTTAAGATCAAAATGCAAGGAATACATCACCAAAAGGAACGTGAAGTACAAGAAGAGAAAAAGAAAAATAGCCAGTGTCGCAAACTTTGGGAAACGAAACAGTCTTCGCGGGATTACAAACACTTTACCGTCCATTGCTGAGTCTATCTGTTCCTCTTTTTGTAGTTCTGGGCTTTCCATGCCAGTGTCCTTGACCTTGAATGATTGCTGGAGCATCGTAAAGTATCTAGAAAGGAGTGATCCAAAATAGTCTTCTAATGAGTCGCTCAACTTAATAACAATCCCTGCCCATAACTGCCCTCTTCCGACGTGTTCCCATGCCGTGAACGTGACAGTGATGTATTCGGTATGTGCTGTTTCATCAACGATGAACTGTAGTAGCTCCGGCCAGAAAAACACCATGATGAGGTAGCGATGGAGCGTATCCAACAAATCACTAGCTGGCGTTCGCTTATAATCTTCCGTGCAACAATAATACCCAAACCAACAAACAAGTAGCATGCACAGAACCCCTGCAAGTACAAAGAGAGGTATCCAGCGGTATAGCCCTGACATATCGTCTTCTGGCTTAGACAAAGTGGGGGGACCTGTAGAGTTGAGTGTTATGTTTGAGATTTCCGTGTTGTCCACAGTTTGCGTAGTGGGTATCAGGGCTATTCCACATCCTATACACGCCATTATGAAAACAATCAACAGGAAAAAAACTGTGGCAGCTACACCAAGGAGGGCTGGGATTCCTTGTCCTCGGCCACACAAGCGCCATATGTAGTGACCGTTACTTTGGGCATCATCTTTCGTGGTTGTAGCTACAATAATAAAGAAGATTTCTTGGTTCATCGGCATGTTTTACTTCCGTAGTTATGGTGGTTAGTGAGTCACATTAGTGGTCAAAAGTTACTTATGGAATAAAAATTACTTAACTTGGTGTTGAAAATTAATCAGAATTTCATTGTAACATATAACCAACACAACATCCGAGATCCTACCATAAAAACATGTATTTTATTTCAATAAATAAAAAAACACCAGTACAATTTGTGACTAAATGTCCGAATGAAAATGCAGTGAACATAATAGTCAGTTGAGTTATACGTAGGGTAATACTTGTCACAGATCCTTGCCAGGGTTCAAATAATGCTCATATTTCTGTAATTTTAGTTTGCAGCTGTGCAATCTCTCCGTCAATTGCAATAAAGTGATAGAACCATGACATAAGGTGATTTCCTTAACCTTGCTTAAGCTGGTGTTGTATCAACTGAAGGAAGGACGTCTTGCCGCAGCCCCGCTCCCCGAACACACCTATAGTCAATGGTAGTTCTGTGGTTTTGTCCACCAGCAGTTCCACTAAAGCACTGGCGTAATGATTTAAGGATAAAACATCCCTTTCGGGTGTCAGGAACCTTGCCGAAGGGACCGTTATTGTGATAGTCTCTTCTCTTTGAATCTGTTTTAATATGCATTACAAATATAAATTGTAATTACTTAGTACGGACTGACGTATGACACATGCATTATAATTTATTGGACAAAGGCTCTGCTGCACCCAGAAGCAACCTGATCTTCTTTTAAACATTTTAAATAAATGGAAAGTTAACAATTATGGGACGGTTTTATATTTTAACTTCAAAGGTTGCATACCAAACTATGTACACGATTATGTAAAATCAGGTATAACAGTGGATATGATATGACAATAATAGAATTATAAATTATCGAGACATTCTACATTCTGTATAAATGAGGCGTGCTTCTATTTAGTTGATATTACAAATCGATGACAGTCTTATACATGTAGATCCTTGTGCAATAATATGGCAATAAAAGCATGCGCTTCTGATGCAGCAAGGAAATGCTAAATGTATCACACTGTCATACAGACACTATTTATTTTCGATAGATATAATTAAACTCCTGTCATTAAATATTGCCACTTTAATATGCGGTCTTAACCAGCTAGGTGCGAGCCATTGACCGTAGACTCCGAACTTTGACTACGTTACAAAACATGTCAATCATTGTTAATCCCTTGCTGCCCTTGTTATGTTTTAAAGCATGTTAAATCGTCATTTGTAAAGGCCATGATTATGAAAGAATTTTATATTATTCAATTAATGTGCTTCACTATTTTTTACACTTTTCAATTAGTAAAACGCTCACATTAGTGTACGCCAAAAATACTTGCATATATTTTATGGAATTTTTTTTATATAAAAAAAATCCGACACCTGATATATTTTTCTTCACGGAAAAGGCGTCTTCTCTTTATCCCGATTCTTGAGTAAATTTATCAACCGTTGCATGTATTCTATGTTTACTGTATACAAATGAATCAACTGATTGAAACCAAGGAAACGCCCATGAAGACAAAAGGTAAGAGAAACAAATCAATGGTAAGGTAACTAAAGATTGTTGAGGTGATCGACTGACCGCTGATTCATAGATTGGAGCATTTCTTCCTTCTGACGACAAGCCCTATTTAAACAAAATAAAGACAGGCCATGAAAACAATAGGTTAGAGTAACAAATCAATGGTAAGATAACTCAAGATTGTTGAGGTGATATACTGACCGCTGATTGCCAGACTGGAGCATTTCTTCCTTTTGACGACAAGCCCTATTTAAACAAAATAAAGACAGGCCATGAAAACAAAAGGTAAGAGTAACAAATCAATGGTAAGATAACTCAAGATTGTTGAGGTGATCTTCTGACCGCTGATTGCCAGACTGGAGCATTTCTTCCTTTTGACGACAAGCCCTATTTAAACAAAATAAAGACAGGCCGTGAAAACAAAAGGTAAGAGTAACAAATCAATGGTAAGATAACTCAAGGTTGTTGAGGTGATCTAATGACCGCTGATTGCCAGACTGGAGCATTTCTTCCTTTTGACGACAAGCCCTATTTAAACAAAATAAAGACAGGCCATGAAAACAATAGGTAAGAGTAACAAATCAATGGCAAGATAACTCAAGATTGTTGAGGTGATCTACTGACCGCTGATTGCCAGACTGGAGCATTTCTTCCTTTTGACGACAAGCCCTATTTAAACAAAATAAAGACAGGCCATGAAAACAAAAGGTAAGAGTAACAAATCAATGGTAAGATAACTCAAGATTGTTGAGGTGATCTACTGACCGCTGATTGCCAGACTGGAGCATTTCTTCCTTTTGACGACAAGCCCTATTTAAACAAAATAAAGACAGGCCATGAAAACAAAAGGTAAGAGTAACAAATCAATGGTAACATAACTCAAGATTGTTGAGGTGATCTACTGACCGCTGATTGCCAGACTGGAGCATTTCTTCCTTTTGACGACAAGCCCTATTTAAACAAAATAAAGACAGGCCATGAAAACAAAAGGTAAGAGTAACAAATCAATGGTAAGATAACTCAAGATTGTTGAGGTGATCTACTGACCGCTGATTGCCAGACTGGAGCATTTCTTCCTTTTGACGACAAGCCCTATTTAAACAAAATAAAGACAGGCCATGAAAACAAAAGGTAAGAGTAACAAATCAATGGTAAGATAACTCAAGATTGTTGAGGTGATCTACTGACCGCTGATTGCCAGACTGGAGCATTTCTTCCTTTTGACGACAATCCCTATTTAAACAAAATAAAGACAGGCCATGAAAACAAAAGGTAAGAGTAACAAATCAATGGTAAGATAACTCAAGATTGTTGAGGTGATATACTGACCGCTGATTGCCAGACTGGAGCATTTCTTCCTTTTGACGACAAGCCCTATTTAAACAAAATAAAGACAGGCCATGAAAACAACAAAGATCATGCATCATCTGGCATCGCAAACACGATCTGTTACAAATCATACAGAAACATCCCTCCCAAACTAAATGAGGATAGAAATAAAACTTAACCAAAAATACATAACAAATTAAGATTTTTATAATTAATCTTGTGAACTAAATAATTTATGCATGCTTAATCATATCAAGGCACTCAGCGCAATATTCACTGAGATATGAAATCATGTACTGATTACCAAACATGAACTGTCTTTGAGCATTCTGCATTTTTTCTATTACATATTTAAAGTTTTTTTTTTTTAAATTTTTGTTTGTTTTAGATATTTAAGATAAAAACTGATCTCGTTAGACCAATCTCGAAATCTGCCGCCCTAAAGGCTGTCAACATTAAGAGTCTGATTTTTTCCAGGACCTGTACATGGGATCTTAGACCAAAGGTACCTTACACGGAACGTTGGACCGTATTGTGTATCAGTATCCAATGGGTATATTGAACTTCCGTCATCCCCTGGTGGCTCTCCTAATCAAAGCAAAATAATAGGTTTACGAATGACATAGTAATATTATACTCATAATTTTTTATGATTTGTCTCCTGTCTGATATTTAAGTCACTTTGCAATGAAAAATCTTCATTTTATCAGTTACAGCTAAAAAAAAAACAGGCAATGGAGTGCCATTTGAATGAAAAAAAAAATTAATATTTTTATCTTATTTCATTATTATTTTTTGTTTGCTTACGAAACAGGAGGAAGAAACTTCTTGCATTATTTATAAGATTAACTGCAAAGATATCATGAATTATAAATATATATATATATATATATATATATATATATATATATATATATACATATATATATATAACTCTCCTGCAGGCATAATACTAAGAATCCTATGATATTGGAAGTACAATTATTGGTATTAATTATATCAAAAGAGATGCATATTATGATAAAATTATAGAAATATCAAATATGAATGGAAATAGTGATAACTTGCAGAATTAAAAAAATGATGCCTTCTGAATTTTCTCTCAGGATCTCATTATAAATTGAAACAATCCTTTAACATAAGTGTCATTATCTATGTTTTCAGTGTTAGGTATACAATGAATAATTCATTGAAATTTAATTAATGATTGTAAAGTGTTACCTGTGCTTATGTCCTGAAGATTAGGAGATGTTTCAGTTATGGTGCCTTCATTATCCGAGGAACCACGTGACTTTAAGGATGTTTGAGGATAGTTTTGCATTTCCATGGCAACTGACGTGGAATGTTCTTCCTTCGGCTTATCACTCGGCGAGGCACCAGGAGAGCCATGTCTTTTGATGTCTTCGGGAGGAGAAGTTCTCTTGCGATTCTTAATGAGTTCCTGGTCGCTGTCCTCTTCGCTGGAGCTCTCACACTCAGATCCTGTCAGGTCGGCGGGTCTCTCCTTACGTGTTCGTTTCATTCTGTTACACCAAACTCAGGGTCGGTTTAGAAAAGAGAAATGTATCGATTGCAGGAGGGGTCCCGTGATAGTCCCGTGCTGAGTCAGTCAGGGAATCTCCGTCTACATCACATCGTATACAGAACTTGATGTATGTCAAAATATGTGTCGAGATACCCGGGTGTGACTCAGCTAACTGTTCTGTTTCAGCATGGCTACCCACCCACGCTGTAATAACATGTACTGCGTATGCATGGAGGTCCCCATTGTGCTGTGACTGCAGTAAATTTCATATGAATGACCCTTTTTCGTGTATACGCCGAGGCGACACTAAATATGCTATGACTATGGAACTGGCTGCTTTTTTATATACATCCTATGAAGCATGGCGACCTATTTTATCAGAGCATGAAGGTCAAAGGTGATTTGAACAGATGTAATGGTTAGTTTTAATAATACAAAAATCATGTACGTATGTATATGCGTTTACCACTGATCACACATGAATTAACCACAACAAAATAAATGTTGAGTCGTTTTAATTAATATAATCCAGTTTATACTTACACCTGTTCATCTTTAATGTATATTCTACTGATTTCACCGTATTAATTTTCATTGAGCGTGGACAACAAAATCAAAGCCAAAGGGTGAAAATTTGGTTCAAGTTTATTGTTTGTTAAAGTTGTAACTGCTGTATAATAATTACTTTCATTTTAGGCCTGGGCTGATTTAGAGAAGGCGCAGGGAAATATAATAGAGGAAAAGAATAACCAGCGTTTTATACCAAAAAGCAGATCATGAATTCGCCAACTTATATGCGAGGATAATGTATATAAACTCTATGTACAATGGCATGTGTCAGCCACCCCTCAGGCAACAAAAAACCTCAAGTATAAGGAAGCAATACATGGATATATCAGTTGTTATGAACTGTCTTTTTTTTCACTGGATAAAGCACCAGGAAAACTTTTATACACAAAAAGAAGACAAAGCTTTAGTTTTTTTTCCAGAGACGTAGGGGTCAAATCATTTATATAAAATATGATATGCTATACCAGCTTGCTACCCGGTAAGTCAGGAGACGATTTTCTATAAGGCCTTTGCGTTCAGCAGTGTTACCTAAAAGGGGCCTATCACCTATCTGACCTTTATAAACTAAAGATAATCCCTCGGAGCTTTTATAAAAATAGGCCAGAAAACGTGGATATCCCCACACAGAGGCCGCTTGTTTTGTTTATATCAACGTGTTTACAATATGTTGGGGCCCGTCGAAATAAAACAAATTCAATTAGGGCATCTGACGGCACATCATTGCCCCGGCGACCGTTTGAACAGGCCACAGGCTCAGAGAGAATTGCCCCGCACGTGGTTCCTGTGCGGAGCCTGATGTCTGTCGAGTGTTTGTGGACTTGCATTTGGTTGGCTGCTAGTCACATCAGCAATTTTTTTTCAGCAGACCCATGTGTACCACCTGGTGCTAAGTGCATCATAAACGGTCAAAGCAGGCAGCGGGAAAATCAGTAGCTTCTTTAGAAGCGCAAGTATTCCGCTGCCTCGGGAGCGTAATCTATGCATTTCTTATATGTACTTCTTAGCTTGTTATAAAGAGGACTATGGTAAGGTAAGGGTCGTACGAGTCACTGAAAGTGATTTAATATGACAGAATTGGTCCAAAGAGATTTTCATGGACCAAGATTCACATAAAAAAGCTGCGTATTCAGGGACGTCAATACCTTTCAGTATAGGGGGGGATGGTCAATGCAATCATCCCCCTTGCAATTAAGAGAATAATATTTATATGTTGAAAAAAAATGTATTGATCATTAGAAATATAGACATCAGTTCAGTTATAAGTTTTATATGAAATATTATATAACTAAACCTGGATAAGAATTAACCTATACTTTACCTTATTTTTTTACCTTATACTTAATGGCAATATACTTAAAGTGTCACATAGACAACAACCAATATATATATATATATATATATATATATATATATATATATATATATATGTATTTGGTTTGTCACACGACTAAAGATGTGTACGACCAGGTTCTTTCAACTGTCAAACCAACTGGCTAAAACTCATACATACGTAATCTCCAAAAGATAAATAAAACTTACATTTCTTTGGAGAGGCGCTCCATATATGCAAGCTCTGAAGATCACAAGCGTCCGATAATTAACACAGAAAAAATCACTCAGTCCGTTAACGACACTACAAAGATAGTCACTTGTTTACACTTCTCCTGATCACATGACCATGGCGCAAACGTGACATCGGAGTGTTGCGCTGCTCGCACTGTGTACACGGAACAATCAGTCCACTTATAAATACACGGGACTCCGATCACAAACAGTCCCTCGCTGGAGTACTGGTTTGCCTCTCGAGACACAGTTCAATCGGCACTTACTAAAATCGCCAGATTACCAGTCCGTCGGCAAAATGCGATACTCGCTCTGAAGACTGTTATAGAGTAATCACCGTGGCCTTCCTCAGAGAGCGACTATCTACGCTCACAGACATCATCTCTCAGCTTTCTAGACTCTGATGCACTCAGACTTGTCCCCAGACTGCAGATATCGTCAAGCTTTACCAAACTGGCGCGCTGATCGGGCAGTTGACCTTCATCACGACTTATATATGCCTGCTGACATCACATGTCTTGGCCGTCTTCTGGCCTATCACTACTCCCTATTATGATCACTTCTAATTATTCCATGAATTTTAATATGAACACGCCTCCAGAGACAAAACCTTGAGAAAAACCAAACTAAACAGGTGTTCATCCTTTGAAGTCTACAGCAAACAATCGTTACTATTGAGACCGCCAATTCCCACGCAATTAAACTTTACTGAAATTTACATCAAACGAAACATGTGTGCTCTCAGTTCAAAGTTCTCACGCTAATATCTAATCATGATACTCCATATAAATGTACAATAAATTATCAAAACAATCATCTGCATGGTTATGCTCCCTACTTGAATGTGCCATACTATAACTGAGTCACAGTCCTCTGGTAACATATACACGGCTACTCTTTACTTTATCCTGACGCTAATAATATTCAGTTCTTGCTGGAGTCACATCTACGCATGGGTTTACATGTCAAGGATATTGGTTACACTGACTATATGTAACTTGCCCGTATAAAAACATAGATTTATCATACTGTTAATATGGACTTATGTTGACCATAGGACAAAGCGATACTACGCTATTACTGGTCTGATTTCACCTAGAGAACCATGCCATACAAAGCAGCGATTACACGAAAGGGTATCCGGGACGAATGCAGTGTATAACCGCTGTGTGAGGAGTGTGTCCAGAGGGTTAAACTCATTTTCTCATTTTAATCATATACGCTCATCAGAAATGACATGACATGAGAAGAACATTAAGTTAAATCATACAATAAATTTGTATCATGTTCCAATTTTATATACAGTTACTTATTTCATCCATATTTAACACTTGTGTACCATTTTATCTCACATTTTATTAAGATTTGTATGATCAAAGATATGGACCACATCTTTAATCGGGGTCATTCAGTAAAATGTAAAAGTATACCTTGGATCTTTGTAGTGTTCCACGTATGAAATTAATCAAATTAAAAATGATGAATGAATCCATTTTTTAACCATAAATTCAGTTTGGCAATTGATGTTGGAACGCTTTCGTCGATTTGCAACACTGGTGGTGTCACCTTAAATCTTTAATTATCCGCGATAGTTTCGTGGCGATGATGGCAATTTAATACTGGAAGCGCCTAACATTACATTGGTATATCCCTGTTACATTTTATGTTTTACTTGTACAATTTATATTATAGTTGACGCTATACCTTTGTGGTCACGCCGCGGGTATGTACTAGGGCCTACGTGTTTTGTCTTGAATTGTCGGGAATGATGCAAAGTGTGTCCTTAGGGGGGAGGGGAATTTTTCTTATGTACATAAATTCAGAGATATTTCAAGTTACTTTTCGAAGGGGTTATCGCTGCGCCATTTGTCTACAAGTGCGATTGTGCATCAAGTCAGAAAACAGTTTGTTACTGTGAATCCAATATCCTGTAACGGATATGTTGTTGTGTTCTCTATTTATATTAAAATAACTAAACCAGTCTTCAATACATTAGAGTGCAATATGTCGTATTTGGTATGGAACTAAATTGGTGTTCAAGTGCAAAATAATGAATGGGTAGGATAGGCCAGTTAATTATAATAACTAATGCCAGACCTGTCCATCGCACAGCTGGTGGCGTCCGGCGGTCTCAAAATGTAGAGGAAACCCGGAGAAAACCACATACTCTGGAAGGGCCACTACGACCTGCTCACCAAGTCAACCCGGGAACTTAACCAGGGTCACCAGTTAAATCACAAATTTTATATGAGTAGTTTGAACTCGGGCGACACTTTAATTATATTTATTTTTAGCCGTTTTATTTCCCCGTGTTAGCTGACCTGGTTGATCAAATTAATATGTATAAATCTTATACAGTGCGAATGCCTGGCTCACAAACATATAATATTGGAAAAATAAAATAAGATTAGTATTTATTTTACAATTGAAAGCTGACATATTTCATTCCCAGGTTCCACATACACAGGTGCATCCAGGGATCTGAAAGATCTTGTAAATTTCAGTGTCACAGCTGGTGTTGATCAAAGCGGTGTTAATTTCACGTCACGTGACCTTCGTTGCGAGTCCAGCATTGATGTCAAAATCACAGCTGCTTTAACGCACTCGCAGATCAAATAGTTTTTGAGAACAATTAATACGTGTCATATGACATTTTTTTTTCGCAAAATGAGTTGTCTGTGCTTTGACAATTTAACGTGGTCAGGTTTGACATTTTTATCGAAACATACAAAAAATGTAAAACAAAAAATCGCCCACCCGCACCGTTTTTTTCTTAAAGTACCTGGGAACAAAAACCTTTTTTTTTCCTTAATACCCCTACATAGCGGATGACAAGTCAATATTATACTGTGTTCACAGGCGCTTGAATCCCTATTTGTAATAAAGTCTTCATATCCCCAGTGTTCTTAAAAATACTACGAAAGAATCAGTTAAAAAAAAACAATAAAAAAAAACGGTCATACCATACTATCTATTATATTATGACTCATGTTGTTGCACTCGTCAGGTAATGCTGTCTGGCTGTAATGGACTAGATCATACTGATATATACGTGTTACATAGATATGCGACCTTGAACGTATATATGTTACTGGCCTGTTGTGTCACTTGTAACAAAGACTGTTGAGTGTAAATGTGCGCCCTAGTAGTAAAATGTCTGAAAATACTTGACTCGTCTTCATTTTGTATAATTATAAAGCTCTGGTGAAATGCCATAGAGCACTCTAGTAGTTGTTGCTTGCAGAAAACCTGCAGATCTATTTATATATATATATATATATATATATATATATATATATATATATATATATTTGATGATAAAATAAAATAGTTGGTTAATGTTTGTTCAAATTGTATAAAATAATTTACACAATTATAAAAGCAACCAAATATTCTGCGAATGTATTACTGTGACACTATAGATATGCATCCGTTTTCAAGGCAGTGTGCTGACATCTGCTGGTGCAACTATAAGTTGGCTCAGCTGGAACTACCCAGGTTCGAATACAAGTCTAGAGGATGGAAAACAACGCGGTTATTAAATAAAACATCAAATGTGGCTGAAAGTATGCGCTTGCCGACTGCTGCCTGGAACGCGTTTAGTTATGGATGACCGATTGTTGCCTGAGGACTTCATCTTGGTTTAAGAAGACGTATAGAGCTTTTCCTCTTAATCACCATTATATACTGAAATGCGGCAAAAAAACCTACGCTTATATATATTATCTGGTCTTATCATCATAAAAAGCTCTACATGAACTAACTCCGGAGTGCAGAATTTCATTGACAAGGGTTATGGGAAACATTTTCCCAATCTTATCCAAATACTTTGGATAACTAATACCAAACAACTTAAAAGTCTGTCTTGTTACAAACGGAAAGAGGTTATTAAGGACATTTAGTATACACACCTTATCTTGTCTCCTTGTGCAAACATACGAGGTGTTGGAGACTATAAAATGATCGTAAAATAAGGATCATATTGCAGCTGTGATCACGTAGGAAAACTCTACAGGAATAAGAGTTGATTAAAGGTGATATGAATTGACAGTTATTTTCAGAGCTCAGTTAGTGCACGGAATAGATCTATACATCACTATCAATTGTTCACCTGACACGGCAGCAAACAATACCGATCTGAAGGGGACTCGTAGCTTCAAAACTACTTCCTATTGGCTACTTTATAACTTTTAAGACACTAAAACACCATGATATTGCCAACTGTCCAATAACGCATCTTAACAACGTGCAGATGTGGAACATTAAGGGTGGCGGGGGACCTGACCTGATAAAATTTCATACAATATACAGAAAAATAAAATCATATCCGGGCATATTATACCCCGCCAGGTACTATACTTTTCCCTCTCGTATAATTTGTTTGTCTGTTAGCAGCTTGACTCCAAAATTTTGAACGAAATATGACGAAATCTTGTGGAACGTTTGGGTAACACCCAATGAACATATATAAAGGGTGACTGATTTCATTATAGGTAGGTCTGAAGCAAATGAAGAAGTGTAAGCCCAGTTTTACATATCCTTCCCTCATTTCCTGTGTAATCTAACCTGTAAACATCGTTCCATTCATACTGACATGGTGTTTACAATGTTTTACCAATGAACATTGTTCAGGATATGTACAACGTTGATCCATATAAAGATCACACGTTGGGTTCCATCTATATGCGTATGCATTTACCATTGCATAAATGCATTTCGTATGTGTATGTGTATAATATAATCTGACATTATATTATATCCTTCAGCCTTGGGATTCCATTAGTACGGATTCATAGTTTTGGAATCTGCTCTTGCAGCTCATTACAATATCCTGGGTTTGCTCAATATATACAACGGCTTAGCATAGAAATCAGTGGAATCACGGGCGCCGTTTTATATATATCAGCATGCGTATTTTGGTATATATATATATATATGGAATTTATAGTTTCATTGGAAACTTATTATTTTTATAAAGCCGACTGAGAGGTGTGATAGAAGGCTATAAGAACCCTACATTTTCACGCAACTGTTCTATGCCCACGCCTCGAAAATACTCAGGGGTGGCAATTTACAATATTTTTCCCATAAATCCTGAGACTTTTCTCAAAGCGGCTTCCTCTGTGCCAATTATCAGAAATTGTGCGAGTCGACTCGATTCAGCGAGTCGACTCGGTTCATCTTACTCTGCTCATTGCAAACCCATATAGGACGCAAGAACGGGTAAGATGCCAGTACTGGTAACATAGGGCCTATTGGCAGCTTTCCTATAGGTGGGTGTCCCATGTGTGATGCAAAAGAAATCAAGAGTTTCTAATGGGCGAAAAAAAAAATCGTAAAGACAAGGATGTATATATTCTTAATGGGTATATAGCAAGTTCTGCATTATCGACAATTTGTCAATGGAATAATTGGTGGCCTCAATTCTGCTGGTAAGGGGCGCATTAGGTTAATGCGTGAGCGTTTCATGTAAAAGGATCTAACGATTTGCTGAATCCAGCAGCTGAGGTTGGCGTAGTTCAAGTGTAAACTCTCAATGTTGGATTAATCATTTTTTTCAATATATGATGATTGTCATATATATATATATATATATATATATATATATATATATATATATATATATATATATATACAATGTTTATGCATATCAGTGTCCATTTGAACAATCGTGAAAAATAATTCTTGTTTTGATTACTATTTAATTTTGTCAGTCTCCGTTAGGTGGCTCTCCAGTCTAAAAACACTGTGGGAAAGACCGTCCTTCGTCCTTGTGGAGATTTCAAATGGTATACATATCCGGTTGAAAAGACGTAATTTTGTTTTTGTTTTCATTGCATGGAGATGAGTTACTCTTTATATAAAATAAAAATATATTTTTGTTTGTCAATTTTAAGCTATATTCAAGCCAAGCAGTGGTGCACCAAGATCAAACTTGAAACACATTTGGGTTCACGTATACTTCATTGTATTACGTCAGGATTTGGTGATCAGTACAGAGGAGTCAGCTATTAAGGTTCAGTGTTTGCCAGTTGTAACCACAATGACAATTAGATGTGATATATATGTCTATTGTGGACACTTACCTAACTCTAAGAGTGATCGTTAGTTCATTCCAACCTTTTAATTAACTCTTATTCATTGACACTCTCCTTAAAGTGATCAAGAACTCCATTGGATCCTGCTTTTATAGTCTCCAGACCTCGTTACAGGTACATGAAGACTTGATAAGATTTGTTTATAGGGACCATAAAAATCTAAAACAGTTTAATGCCGTTATAATCTGGTCTGTGTAGGAGAATATGTACACATTCTTTGCCACATGTTGTCAGAGTGCCAGGATTCATGAGGACAAAATAGTAGTGTCATGGAAAGTAGGTGCTTCTAAAATAGTTAGAGGTTTCTAATGAGGTCTCCTTTGAAAACACACTATTTATATGTTTAACGTGTGCTTCATTGCGATTTGAAGGTAAAGAGAGTAGGCTGTGCACACCTGGACCACAACCTTCAGCAACCAAAAAGGTGAATTTGTGGCAAAGTTAGATGGCACACAAAGCTGAGAGTTTTAGTATCTTCCTTCCAGATTTCGATTTTAACGCCCAAAAGACCAATGAGAGAGGCCGTTATGTCGGGGACAAATTATGAGTTGTTGGAATCAAAGCGTTTAAAGCGAGAAGTACAGAATGGCCGTCATAATGACATCAATGAAAATAAATATTCCAGGAAAAGACACCATAGACAGGACCAGAGCAGATCTGCGCCGGAAGAAAAACAAGGACTCATATTTGAAGACGAAACTACGAAATCTCCTCATCATGGCGGTGAAACAGGATTAAGAAATTCTCATTCTTTGAACGTGAACAATTCCAGGCAGTCAGAGGCAAATGAAGCACATACGTCACCAGTCGTGCAGGATGAAGTGACAGGGACGATTGTCCGAGGAGACACGTCCAATTCTCTTGTCCCACCTCCAGAGTCATGGATGCCAGGTACATCAGATTTATATCAATACTTGTAGAATATGTATGGCAGAAACCCATTTTGTTCATATAACCTTACCCTCATTGTCAATATATAAAGATAGAGATCGTCAAAGCAGAGGAATTTTCTGAAACATTGTTTGATAAAAGTGTTGGGAATCTTGGGTTGTTCCAGTCTTATAAACTTTCATCATTTGTTAACTCGTAAAGTGTCAGAGGTCCACCAACAAGGATCTAATGTCGTATTATATAGATACACCCTATCTTCGATACTGTGTCATCCTATAATCTGCACCTTGGCCAAGTTAAATATCATGATAGGTAAAGCAATCTGCTTGTGGCATGATTGTGCTACAACCGAAAAACATTTCACTGGAATGAAAGACTAAATCTTGGAGAACATTATTGTTCTGGTGCTTTGAAAGTTGCATGTCCCCCCTAAAAAAACAACCGGCCAGTTTAAATATTAAAAAAAAAATCTTGGCTTGCTTGTTCAGATTCACGCACGTGGTACTTTACGCAGTTAACATAGATGTTTTAATAAAACCTGTGCTTCATGGAATTCACAATTTAAATGAAAATCTTAAATTTAACTATGCTATACTATTCAACGCATCATTTCATCACTGAATTTTACCATTCTGACAATTTTTTTTTATAATTGAGACTACCTACCTGCCCAGCAGGAGTTATGTCAACAACAAACTATGTCATCCTGAAGGAAGGAAAAATATAAAGCTCGCATAAATTTTACAAAAAAACACCAAGACATGGAGTTTTTCAGGGTATCCATGGAATGAAACATATCAGTGTCATTATTTAATTTCAATGGGTGACATTTCAAGATGCTTTTGCCTAAAATGAGTATTCAGTATAAATGTGAGCACGATGCTGACCCTAGACTTGCTTTTTCAATGAGCTCATGTTCAGTAGGTCTCAGTCCAGAGAGTTTGACCGGTTTACCTGCCGTTCCTGTAGTTGTTGGTAGTCCTGAAGATGGCTGTTTCGGGACTCCCGTGTCCTCCTTTGGATCAGAATTAAGTTTTGAAACAACTTCAGGTAAGGCAATCGAAAGTACTTGTGAATACCGTGTAATCTCCAAGAATCGGCCAGGAAACGACAGGTCAACTGTTTATGGACAAGGATATTGTATGTAATAAACCAAAGTCCCAGCGGTTATCTTTAACTGTTTTACTCAAACAGAGCAACTGGACTTTTTGCATCAAGTATTAATGTTTTGTGTCATTAGATGTTCCGCGACAAAATGACTATATCGTGAACCACGGTTGTTCCAGCGGACAATCCTGAATAAACATACCGAGAGGCACTGTGTACACTGTATTCTGAGAGGTACTATTATGTTCCTATTATTATGTGTTTAGATTAAGGGTTAATTTGCGCTGCAGGTTTCAGTGTTGCGGCCCCTGCTCCTTCATCTGCCCTTCCTGCCGTCGATGACGTCAACATTTCGGGCTTTCCCATTCCAGAACCCTCAATTCGTCCAAAGATAGGGTTTGAAGTAACCTCCGGTGAGTCCCTCAATGGGAATGAACAGTCGGTATTTGATATGAGTGAGCTGAGGTCGTGTTAATTTAAATGCAAACGTATATATTATTTTAATTAATATATATATATATATGTATATATATATATAAACATTCAAATGTAAAAAAAAATAGCATGCATTGCCGCTTTTTTCACTGGTGTGTGTGTGTTGTTTAAATAACTTATAATAAAATATATAATAAAAAAACTCTTTAAACTGTTTTTCTGATTTTACCATTTATTTGGGAAACTTCAAGTTTGAAACTGTATTTGAACTTGAAAATCAAAGGGTTTCTGAAAAAAAATGTCAAATGAAATCAAGCAGTTCCGTATTTAAATGCAAATAGGACATTTGAACCCAAGCCTGGTATGAATGACTTTCAATACCTTACATATTCAATACCTTACACTTTGTGGTTACATACTGTTCAGAGACTAAAGCCTGTCATTTTCAGTTTGCAAATAACGTATAAGCGTGCAAACAATTACCCCGATTAAGCCTTGGACAAGACATACAGCTCTACCAGAACGATCGTCTCTCAGATGTTTACCCTCTTAAAGTAAAAGTAAGGGTGGAGTTCAAATCAGACTGAGCGGATTTAGATGCAAACGTTGCATATAAATCAAATGGATTAGACATAATTTAATGCAAATACGATAAAAAGTATCAAATGCAAAAGTACTTGCAAAACAGGAAAAAAACACTCACAACTGCATTTGCATTTGAACTCAGTTTTGCCAACTGGTATCAAGATGTGTGTACATTGTAATGAAAAACTTTATATTGAAACCATCATTTCTGAAAAATTCTTCAATGATTTTCAAGAATGTATTTTAGTAATATACGCCGAGCATTTTTATATATATATATTCATTGTACTTTCATACACAAACCGGAAGGCGGAGTTCACTGGGCGGATCAGTTGCCTGCAAACGTAAGTTACTTATCCCTTAAGTAATGCATGAGCTTTGAAGAAATAAACCATGAAATCATTTACATATATGACTGAAGTATAGTACCGTCCACCACCGCTAGTCGAACCGCTGTCGGTATATCATTGAGTTAAAGTAAGACGAATTTGAGCTAACTGGTCAGACTTTAGGAAAAAGGTTGTTTTAAAGAAAATTATAACCACAAATAGACCGATGAATTGGTTAACTAAAGTTAACTGACCGATAAAACAACTCGGGTGAAATATTTAGTTGCGAGAGAACCCCGATGGACACCAAATTTTGCTACCAAGGATTGAATGTATCAACTCAATAGATAACCAACGTGATTGAAATAAAATGAACTCTTTGTAACATCGCCAATTTAACGTAAATTCTCCAGACCAATCAACTTTTTGTCTATTAAATTCGAGTCTGTTGACAGCTTAATTAAGTCAGCCAATTCTTGTCAAGCCAGCCACATTTGCGTAACTTATCTGATTTAGACTAAAGCTGCACTCTTTCATTTTTCTCCCCCAAATGGCTATATATAATTATACACGTTTGTGTGGGAGTCATTATAAATTATAAGTACGTCAATATCCTGTAAGCCTCATATAATGTACTCTGCACAATATCTCCACATTTCCATCGAATACAGAGCACACGATGAAGCTATGCTGATTTTTTTTTTCAAAATTCAGTGCAAATCATGTAGCCATTCACGAGAAAATCTGAACAATTGGTCAAAATCCTTGAAAAAAAAATTCAAATGAAGTACAGTTTTTCGGATAAAATTATAAAAAAAAAACATCAATCGGCACACCGTTATTACAGAGTATCGAATAGTTGTAGATTCAGTCCTGACAAATTTGATCTTTAGAATACACTCACAAATGACCAAAATAAGGTTAAGGTCATCCTAACGGTTATTTTTGGAACAAATAATGTTATTTTAAACATAAAATATGACGTCACTGTGTATCGCTGTAAGCTTAACATGTCTGGTTTAATTTATTTGACAATAATACAAAATGAATATTTAAATCTATCTTTTTAGCTCAGCTGACTATAAGTCATCTGAGCTATAGTCGTGGTCCATTGTCCGTCGTCCGTCCGTCTGTCCGTCCGTCCGTCCGTCGATGTGGCACGTTTTAAAAACCGTAAGACCTAGGAATCCAAAATTCGGCATAATGTTAGATGTCCCCAAGATCTCCAACCAAGCCGAAAACTGGGTCTATGCGACTTCGTTCCTTTGAGAAATTAAGGAAAAACCTCGGTTTTTTATTAAAAACCTATTTTCACACTTCAGGATTGCCTAATATCAAAACCACTCATCTGTTTTTCCTCATATTTACCATAAATATTCCTCTATATAGTTCTTATGAACATGCCAGAAATTAAGTCTGTAAATTATAAATTCTTTAAGTTATGGGCCCGAACATAATGGACTTTGTAAAAAATCAGGAAAAATATTTACTCACTGAACATGAAAAATTTTGAAACTAGAGTCTATTTTCCCCAAGTATTTAACCAAGTCACACTTCAGGACTGCCTAATATCAAAACTACTCATCTGTTTTTCCTCATATTTACCATGAATATTTCTCTATATAGTTCCTATGTACATGCCAGAAATTATGTCTGTATCGTATAATTTAAAAAAGTTATGGGCCCAAACATAATGCATATTGTAAAAAATCAGGAAAGATATTTGATCACTTAACACAAAACATGTTAAAGCTATGGACTTTTTTCCAGTAATATAACTTTAATTAATCAAAATTAAATAGTATACCCAAAATAAGATCAAAATCTTCTAAATTTTTTGAAATATTAACAAAAATAAAAAAATTGGTACCTTAAATTTTGCCAAACTTTGACCATAGCACATTTTTTTCCTGTAAGTACTGTGGATTTAATTTTCACAGCATGTTTATTTCACCAAAAATTTGAAACCAGTTGATCAAAAACTGTAAATTTTATTCAAGTTTTCAAGCACCATGTAACATATTGTTTACATCAACTTGTGTTATGCAGTTTGCAAGAGCTCAGCTCCCCATCTTCAGCTCTCAGTTCCTAAAATTTGGCATACAATTAGATGTCTCCAAAATCCCCTACCATGCCAAGAATTTGGTCACTAGGACTTAATACCTTCGAGATATTAATGAAAAACTTCATTTTTCCATTAAAAACCCATTGTTACACTTCAAGACTGCCTGATATCAAAACCACTGGTCTGACTTTAATCATATATAATATATATATTTTTCTATACATTCTCTAAGCACATGCCAGAAATGATGTCAGTATTGCGTAATTGTTTTAAGTTATGGGCCCAAACATAATGCACTTTGTAAAAAATCAAGAAATATATTTACTCCCTTTACAAGGGGATTGCTGAAGCTAGAGATTTTTTGTCAGGGCTGTAACATTATTTAATCAAGATTCAATTGAATACCCAAAATTATTTATGAATTGTTCAAATTTTATGAGTTATTAGTATAAATATAAAATTAGTACCTTAAATTTTGCCAAACTTTGACCATGGCACGTTTGTTTCCTGTGAGCACTGTTGATACAATTTTCATATCATGCACGCATAATGATTTCAGCTTTTTGGTTTAGAAAGCTGAAAGAAATTGGCCAAAAATTGTAGCTTTTATTAATATTTTTATGAGACCATGTCAGACCTTGGCTCTCTCAAGCCCCTCTTGAGTCACCTGTATGTTGACCTTGTTGAACTTTCAGCAAATTATGCATGCATTCACTGGGGCAGCCAGGCAGCTTATGGCCAGCCACAGTTAATCCAGGTGTCCAACCCAACTCATTTAGTAGTTTTAACCAACAACATAACAATAAACAATAAATTAATAAATTTTTATTGATTTTAATAACAAATTAAAGAATAAAGAAAAGGAATTTGTTAGTTTATAATAACAGGAAATTAACTTGCAGTTACTGATGATATAAGAATCTTGTATCGATTGATAGAATGTCACATATTCCAAATAACACCATGCAGTATTTTTCAGTTCAATTTTAATGATAAAAAAGTAAATCATATTATTCATTACTAATCATTAGGGATCATATGAAGGAAATTAATGATAGACAAAGATGCAGTTGATAATATTAATCTAGATTCCTACTGTGTCTTATGTGTACATTGATGTGAAATTAGTCCAAAATGAATATATTACATTTATTTTTTTTTAATATAAATAAAAGCCATAAAACCAGGTACTTATGATCATTATTTAAATGTGTGAATTTTGTATATTCTGGATTCTCAACATCATTGTTTGGTGAAAACTATATAAATACCAGACATGGTGCAAATACTTTGCAATTGAAAATTAAATACGAATATGAATATGTACTCCATAATAAAATTTCTTGCATAAAGAATGGGAATTCAGGTAAAATGAAAGTATATGAATACCAGTGCAAATACTTTCAAAATGTATTCATGAATGCATTCATGAATATATTCTTTAATATTATTTTAATAATCATTTCAGTTATATTTCATTTAAAAAAAACATACGATTCTCTTATTATTTTAATAAAAATTATATTTGGGACAATATTTGTTATTTTTTTAATAAATAGTTAAACTCTTATATTATATGTTCTGCTTATAAGTTATATGGCCAAGTCAAAATCTGTGTGACAATAGTACTCCATTTGTTAATAATATAAATGAAATCAATCCTCTTCCCTGTCTCCAAAGGTATTATCAATATCATACATAAGCTAAACAACAACAACCATAATACAGCTTATTTTTATCACCACACTAAACCTGCATGTGCCTCATTTCTAAATCATAGTTTTTTATCATATATAACAGCTGAGCGCCGTGACCCATAGGTCCCTTGTTTTTTAAATGTTTTTCATTTTGAACTTATTAACGTATCCAGGGAGACACGGACGACCGACTGGCCCCTGCTTCGCAAAAGTTCCTGACTCCGGACACGGACGTCCTGGCGTTTGATAAGTACGCGGACGCCCTGCTGGAACTGCTTGTAGACAGGACCACTGAGCTCCCTCTCACCATCGGAGTGTTCGGGGAAAGGGGGAGCGGCAAGAGCTCCTTCCTGCAGCTTATTCAGCAAAGGATTAACAGAGGTGAATAAATACAGTTTGATTTTGTAGACCTGCCAGGTCATTAGCAATTATATTGGAAATGTAAATGCGTAAAATGTAACTTTATCTCATAACAGTAAACTTAATTCCCAACTGAACAATTTCTGCAATGGGTCATGAGGGTGCCTTCCGACGAGTAGAATAGTTATATTTATTTTCCGCTAGGTGTCAGAACCTACATGCTTTTGGTCCTGCTATACAGCAACAGCAGAGTATACAGACCCAGCAAGTCTGATTCATGATGAGCCATATATCAGTGCCAAATTCGACAGCAGTATTCTTGTTTAATTCTCATCAATTATCGTGTTATCAGAAAAATGGAAAATTCAACTTTTGGGTTTCACTGCAGTTATTTTTGGAATTTATACAAAATACGATGCTAATAAAATGCTCTATACTCGTTCCGAGGTGAACTTTTTTTTTTCAAAACATACGTATACTTGGCGTGCGATTGACCATATCAAATTAATATCTAAAGCTTCAACACTGCAGCTTGAAAATTTGTTGAAATGTAAAAAGTGTATGTATCGTAATTAATCTGTCTTCTGTTTCAGTGAAAAGAAACGTTCCAGGTGGCAGTTCGTCGGGCATTTCTTACAAATGGCGGGTTTGCGGAAAGCATGGTATTTCCGCTCTGTCGTGCGTGTCGATGACAGTATTCACTCTGCTTGTGGTCTTTGTCTTTGCCTGTTTCTTCAGTTTAACATTTGCTCTGGAACACGCCACATCTAGAAATAAACGGCGGAACACAACTGTAGAGAATGTGTCTTCGACGACCACTATGAGCGCTTACGAACACGGCATTATCGAATTAGACGTAACCTACTGGATACCATTGATGCTGCTCTTTGGCTTTCTCTTCATCGTGTTCCTGGTTTGGCTTTGGTATTATTGCTGCACGGAAGACCATAAGCACAATCTTTCAGGAAACGTTTTCGAAACGCTCCGTCGCTATTTGATCATGGTGTTCTTTCGACCGGAAGGACTTCAATACGCTGTCGACGAACAAGCCCCCACAGAATTCATCCCCGTTCTCTTCACTGCTTGGGAGCACGTGGGAAGTGGTCAGTTATGGGCGGGAATAGTTACAAAATTGAGTGATACAATGGAAGGCTATTTTGGATCCTTTCTGTTCAAATACTTTGGAGTTATTCATGAATCATTTGGGATTAAGCATAAACAAGAAGAAGAAGAGCAACAGAGCAACCCCGATCCCATTCTTGACGGAGAGCTTTTCGTAGAGCCCCGCAGGCTGCTTCGTTTTCCGAAATTTGCCGCTTTAGCCATAGTTATTTTTCTATGGCTCTACTTCATAGACCTGTTGATCATATATGTAGTCCACATTGGGCCTGAATCCAACCCATGGGCGGTAATTGCAGCACTGGCAGCTTCTATCGCCACATTCATGACAATGTTCATAAAGATGCTCGCCCCGCTCCGTATCCTCTGTCGACCACTTTCCTGGTCTCTCCGGTACATCAAAGGAGCCGGTGAGCAGCCAGTTTCCTTCAAAGAAGAACTCGGATTTATGTACAAAATAAAGGAGGAGATTTTCAAATTGAAAAATATGTTGATATACATGGGTTGGTTGTACCAGAAAAAGTACAGAATTATTATATTCGTGGACTACCTGGATCGCTGTTCCAATGAAAGCGCTGCTAAAATGCTCGAAGCCATCCGGATCATGTTGTCAAAACACGCCAACAATAAACTGATTTGTATAGTAGCAGCTGAGAAAAAACAGCTCTTGGATACAATAGAAGCCGACCAGTCCTACCTCGGCACGGAAACTGGTCAACCTTTCCTGGATAGTTTGTTCGACATCCCATTTTCTATGCCGCCACTGAGTCGGTTGAACGGTAAACAGTTACTGGACTGGCAGCGACAGAAACTACAGAATCAAGAGCCACAGATTGAATTACTCAGCAAAGAGATCAAGAGACATGGCTCACACGTGACACGCCTCGCTAGTTTTCAGAAGCTCAAGCTCCACAACGATGTATTGGACGCCCTTGACAAATACAGCGAGTACCTCTGCAGAAACCTCAAGTCTCAGAAACGTATCCTCCTCTTGTGTCGACTCGCCGCATTGGTGGCCAAAGGTTTTGCTCACGTGGAGATATCGCAAATTGTCTGGGCGGTTATCTCGTTTGAAATATGGCCTTGGCGTAGTAATCTTCTGTATTATTTCGAACAAATGGGTATAAACGGACAGGAAACTTTGGCCCCACTTTATGAGTATAATGAGAACATTGTTAAGCAGAGGGACGAGACTATAGCCGCTGCTTTACAACAGGAGGACCACACCGGGGAACAGTTCTACCGTTTACTTACACACCAGTACCTGACCATGGAGCATCTCCGCCAGGTAATCCCTTTTGTACTGAACCGTGACGCCGCTCTGATGAGAAAGATAGGCAAAGTTTTCTCGGGAAATCCTCCTGAAGCTGGACTCAGGCAAACAACAATATAAATCCGACTTTCGCCTTATCAATGTTATACTTTTTGAGCACCAAGGAAGTGCATAAATGAGAAATAAATAATCCTATACCTGACTGTGTAAGCAAACAATAGCTTTCGATATATATGATTTTGTTTAAAGTTATGCCGTTTTACCAAAAAGAGAGAATTGTCTTTTAGAAGAAAAAATTATTTCTACCGGGCAAGGAAATTGTAACATGCCCAAGCAAGTTTATATTGTTTTCACTGACTCGAGATTAAATTATATGCTTGGATGAGATAAGTGAGAAGACGGAGCATTCTCCAGACATCATATACTCGACTCCCTTACGAGCAAACAAATAAGAACAATTTTTTTCAGGCAAAACCTCTCGAAAATCTTCCTATGAGCAAGGCACTTGCTTAAAGCTACGCATCTCGCTTTAATAGACCGGTCTACCAGCTGCTTTAAAAATTTTGAAAAGGGCTGTATGTGATGTGACAGAAATCATAACAGCTAATAAGATTGAACGTAACAAAGGAAAAATGTACAGCAGTCAAACTTACACGCTTGAATTCATGCACGGGGGACGGGATAGATTAAATACCTTGATATGATTGGTCAGATTCCTATGCAAGACCGTTGATGTAAAAATATTGCAGGTGATGTAGCGCATTTGAATTATTTACTAACTGAATATCCATAATTCTTAGCATAAAAAAGACACCGGACTGTTAGGGCAAGGTTTCATGAACCGTTGATTTTTCTTATATGTTTGCTTATAAGAAAACGTTTTTCACAGGACCAAGGCATTTGGAAATATTGTTTTGATGGAGAGTCGTACATCCTTAAAAGCATAATAAACAGATGTAGAGATGATTCACTAAATTAACATATTGAAAATTATACTTGTGAGTTCAACCTAGGCTTGTAAATAACTTATATTTGCTACTTCATACTTCATACTTAAATAAACTCGCCTGTTTTAAAATCAAACATTCAATCTACACTAAATCTGATTCTTTAAAATACAACCACTATACACATGTAAATTAACTCCGAATTAGATTTGATTGTTCGACTAGTTTGTCTACTTAGGCTGCAGAACATTTATTTGAATTGGAGGTTTGATAGCTTTCTAAAGAAATTTTCAGTTTTGGGATATTCTAGTTTATGGGAATTATTGTGTAAATATCCTCAAGGAGTGATTTGGCCTTTGTGATTGAACATATCTCAGTGACATCTTGCGGATTCTGCCAAAACTAAGTGATCATTAAGAAATCCACGAAGGCAATATGATGAAAGTTTCAGTTTCAAAATGAGAGATATATATATACAGCATGCGTTAGTATCCCAATAAGCACTATTCCATACACAATAATAATGCGAAGAGATATATATATATATATATATATATATATATATATATATATATATATATATATAGAGAGAGAGAGAGAGAGAGAGAATGAAATTAAGATGTTTCAACATACGCACTGGAAATTTCATTATATTTCGCACTAATTTGATTTGTTACCTGATAACATGCTCTATGCAGATGTGAAGATGTTAAAAAGTGTTGAATATGCATGGTAGTTATATACCGGGAGGATATTTGTACTCATATATATATATATATATATATATATATATATATATATATACATATATATATTCGTTATACATATAATAGACGCTTTTAAGGTCAAGGTATAGATATGGAGAATATATATTTGCGTTTATATTTGTAAAATATGTATACACAATCAGTGTGATCTTTATACAGTTCTCCTGCAGATTCATTTTCCCTTTTCAATGGAGTCATATCTCTGTGCTGTAGTTCAAGGTATACACATATCAGAGGTATGAGAGGTTGCGTGAGGTATCCAGGTACAGAGCATTTTATGATTATATTATATATCAGGTCACATTTTCTTGTTTCCAATTTTTTTAATAATAAACGTTTTAAATTAATTTACACAGCAAATTCTTATGCACGTAAATGTTACTAATATTTGTCATACGAATAATACAAACAGCTTGGAGGATGTTTATCGGTTATGAGGACCCTTTGTTCTCGTGAGACATACTTTCATTTAGGAAAGCTTTTTTTTAAAGAAAACTCGCCAGTTATCAATTTTAACTGCCTCTTTTTCTGGCCTGTTTCGACTTATCAGGAGGTATAGCCATTGAAGGTGTGTTATACACCACACACATACTCTGTTCCACCGACCTGTGGTCACCTTTTTTTAGGTATTTTTTTAAGTTTATATTTTTAATAATTTCCAAGAAAACTACATTTTGAATTGACAACCTAATAAATGGTAATTTCGAATTTTACAATAAATCGCCAGTTTATGTTTCACAAATTTTTGTTCTCTTCACAAGGTTCTGGCAGATCTGTGTACCTGCATGAGAAAACATTTTTTTTTAATGGCTGATTATATTTTTAGAGTGTTTACATCAGTAGCTGTCATCTTGAGGCTGTTTTTCATGTGAGTGGGTCTGATATATTGTAAAATGTTGATTAATTTCTCAATTTTTTTAAATCATTCTGCTTCTGAGCAAGTTGTAGGGTAGGTATTTATTTAGATTGTGAAAAATAAGGCCCTATAATTTTCTGTCTTACAGTATCATTTTCCCTTGAAATGTTTCTAATAAAATTTTCATAATGAAAACAAAAAACGGGTGGACATGAGGGGATGCACGGGACTTTAATAAGTTACATAAGGACACACAACAGATACATACATGTATGATATATTAAGGATTCCTTGACCAATGCACATTTCCTGCTTGTCTTGTCTATCTCTTGGTGTTCCACAACTATCTCGTCTCATCCATTGCATTCACCATACAGATGAGTTTTTGGGGCGGTTTCGATACGGACCATTGCAGAAATAAAAACGTTTAATGAATGTAGGTGTTCCCCATACCAGGTTCCCCGGTCAAGCGACAGATTCTCAGTCATGTTCTAATGGCCCCCTTTCTGTGACTCGGAAAGGACACACGGAAAATTACTTTATGACGTACGCAGACGATATGTAAAAATGAGTTTTTTACAGATCAGGTGTCAGTTGCAACGACATTACATTGGACAAAAGCCCAAAGCCATTGACTCAATTGTGACGTCATAATGGTTATCTTAATTCTTTTTCAAATACAGATACAGAGACCCATGCATTCAATTAAGCTCTAAATATGACAAAATTCACATTTAATACTGTAGTTTATCTCTGGATCCTAGTGTGACTGTCCTATGCTAGACCTGACGGAGGACACGTAGGCCTGCGTATCCGTCCATCAGGTCTAGCATAGGACACTAGGGACCAGAGTTGGACTACGTTACTGCAACGGAGCTCAGAGGATTGCATAAATATTAACATATCAAATATTAATTTACATCATAGGGTCGCTGTGCGATTTTCACGTATTTTGCCCGCTTCATATACACGCAAACAAAGGGGTTAAATTGTAGATCTTAATGGTTTTTCTGTCTGTGATTGTCGTGTGGGTATGCAATTAAAAAGAATATGTATCCTCATCAGACCAACTGAGCCCGAGGCCCGATACATTTAAAGCAGTATGACAACGATTACATTAACAGGGTTCAAAATAGGTATGTTTTATAACAGACAGTGCAACCTGATTAGGCATAAAATTGATAAACCCAACAGGATATTATTAACTTTATTGATCCTCTCCCTACAGTGTGTTTGAAAAAAGGGCAATGCATTACACATGTACAAATTTATTATTCTGTAAAGTTAAATTCATGGGGATTCATCTGGATGATTCAATCAGTCCGTTGTTGCGTAACAAATCAAATAATCCCGACATTACACCATGAAAAAATCATTAAGAGCTACAGGGGACGCATAAACACCAAATATTTTAAAGAAAAATTTGTGCAAACACGTACGGTCACTCCACGCTTTGACCTAGTGATAAGACATGCTTCAGCGCACGTGTATTAAAAGTCTCCGGTTCCTGAAAGAACATATTGAACATCCATTGTGGTATCGACATAGGCGTAATAAAAGGTCTCTCACGCATATAATTAATGGGGGTCAAGCAGCGGTCACACATTCACGGTCGCCTATCAGAAGCCCGGGTAATGTGATGTGATAGCAGGAGGGTGTGAGCACGCTCCTGACCACAGTTCCACCGGAAATATCGGACTTTCATTCATCATTGTTGCTCTGTTTCCACTCTAGTTCCTAGTTATCTGATGCTGCTTGGTCTACACGGAAGTCATCCGCATTCAGGAAAGCTGGGCTATCATGGGCGTCACGCACATAAACATAACGCACATACGAATGGTAGGGCAATCTTTAATCTCGTGATTGATCCGACGTAATACACTTAGACATTGGAAGATTTAGATCATGTTTCATATATTCTTATATAAGAATGATAGGACAACCTTTATTTGTGTGATTTACCCGTTGTTTGCGGGACGTAATGCACATAAATATTAAATGATATAGACCATACTTTGACGTTTCATACATTTTTATATAGGAATGATAGAACAACCTTTATTTTTGCGATTTACCCGTTGTTTCTCGGACGTAATGCACAGAAACATTAGATGATATAGACCATTCTTGGACGTTTCATACTTTCTTATAGAGGAATGATAGAACAACCTTTATTCTCGTGATTTACCCGTGGCTTCATTGACATTATGCACAGAAACATTAGATGATAAAGACCATTCTTGGACGTTTCATACTTTCTTATACGGGAATATTAGGACAGCCATAATTCTAGTGATTTCTCAGAGAGGAATTACCTGATACAAGGCGACAAGCAGTGCATCTTAGCAGCTGATAAACCCTAGGTTGAAAGAATGGAACGTGAGCGAGGGGCTAAGTCGTACGGACGCACCGTGTCCTTCTACGATAATACAAGCAACGAGTCGTCGGAAAGCAGTGACGATGAACTGCTTAAACCAGAAGAAACACGCGCAGCTCCCGAACATGCTCAAATGAACAGTTGCTTGGCGGGTTCGCCCGATGAAAAGCCGAATGAAGAGAGTACAACGCCAGGTGGAATGGAAATGTATTCCTATCCGGAATTAGCCGCAGAATTGTCGGGGACCGTCGGAAATCATTGGAATTCGGCGGAAAAGGTTGAAAGTATCTCTGATAAAAGCGACGAAGGTAACTACTTCTCAATCAGTAACAATCCCTACTATTATCAGTATTTTTACTATCACAGTATTGTCCACATTTTATAAGAGAGTACCTTTTTTGTCTCATCATTACCTTACAGCACTTTTTGATTTAACTGAGAAAAAAAATATTGCCTGTTGTTATTGCCCTTGGTGTTAAATATATTTTATCGCTGAAACGCAATCATGGATCGTTAATGAAGTTTTTGTTTTTTAAATCTTTATTCAGATTTCATTTTTTAATTTCTTATTTCTTGAAGTCTTATGGGTCATGTGAAATCTCGAAAATGACAATATTTCTAAATATAAAATTTAAGACAAAAAATGACAAGAAAGTGTTTTTCCCATAGTGTTGATGAAAAATCACATCAATAAAAATCATGGAGTTGCCCTGCATAAATGGAAAGGAATGTGACATAATTTTTAAAGCTAGCTTGAATAGACCATGTTGCAAGGTACAACCATGTTTGTTTTCTGACATGTTGTTAAAACTTACTACTCGGACCTCATTAAATTACTATGTATTATATTTTTTCTCCACAGAATACGAGCCCTGGGGAGATATGATGGGAACAAGTAGGTTGGAATCTCAGATGCCTGTAAGTGAGCAGAAGTTAGAGAATACTAAGACAGGTCGCTGATTAAATAATAGGTGAAAATAAGATACTTATCAACAATTTCTCCATCTCTACATATTAATACGTTCAGCATAAGAGGAAACTGTATAAGTTATTGACCATAAGAAATTAAAGTACAGTAGACTTCCTCCATAATGAGGGCCCTGTATATAGTGGGCATTTCTTCACACAGACCCGTGCTCGTAACAGTAACTCTGTATTATTCATATTGCGGTCATTACCTCCATGTAGAGGGCACCTCTATATATAGTGGGCAGTTCTTTACAGACCCGTGTTCAAAACAGTAACTCTGTATTATTCGCGGTCATTAACTCCATATAGATGGCACCTCTATATATAGTGTGCAGTTCTTCACAGACCCGTATTCACTACAGTAACTCTGTTTTATTCATTTTGCGGTCATTATCCCATGTAGAGGGCACCTCTATATATAGTGTGCAGTTCTTTACAGACCCGTGTTCAAAACAGTAACTCTGTATTATTCATATTGCGGTCATTAACTCCATGTAGAGGGCACCTCTATATATAGTGTGCAGTTCTTCACAGACCCGTGTTCACTACAGTAACTCTGTATTATTCATATTGCGGTCATTATCCCATGTAGAGGGCACCTCTATATATAGTGGGCAGTTCTTCACAGACCCGTGTTCACAACAGTAACTCTGTATTATTCATATTGCGGTCATTACCTCCATGTAGAGGGCACCTCTATATATAGTGTGCAGTTCTTCACAGACCCGTGTTCCCTACAGTAACTCTGTATTATTCATATTGCGGTCATTACCTCCATGTAGAGAGCACCTCTATATATAGTGGGCAGTTTTTCATAGTCCCGTGTTCACTACAGTAACTCTGTATTATTAATATTGTGGTCATTACCTCAATGTAGCGGGTACCTCTATAAAGTGAACCAAACGTCTAAAGGGTGCTGTACTTAATATATTAAAAAATGTTTATATAGTAAAAACTGTTCAAAATAATGGATTCTTGAAATATTGACCCTGTTTATGTCTTTAAAAATACCGGATTTATCATATATCGACATTGTGTGTCTAAAAAACACCGGATTAATGAAATATCGACCCTGTTATGTATTAATAAACACCAGATTAATGCTATATATACCCTGTTTATATCTTTCTTATGTCCATCGAACTGTAAGACCATCGAAGAGAGTCATGTGTTTAACATTGTCGCAACTATCGGTCATTGAGCAAAATTTGAAGAAAATTGGATCAACCATTTTTTTTTTTTTTTACACATAATGTAACAGGCTCGTTGGTCAAATGGACTGAACTAGCGCTCAAATCTGTGAATTCAGACACGACTGTAATTCGTTTTCTTGGCAATGACGGGGTAATCATGATTCTGAAAAAAAAGTATTGTGTGTGAAAGTAGGGCAACTGTTAAATATGTGGCTCCATCTACATTTTGACGATGTCAAGAGGGTTTTTTGTCTGCTTTCAGCATCCTCTCGTGCAACATGTATATGCACCAGTCATGACCGCCAAATGACTGCTGAAAAGGATTCAAATTTTACATATATCTCACCCATCAATAGAATAAGATCCCTTTTAATATTTTATCAAGAGGTAACAGGTAAAAATTACTCTCAATTTGATGTTTTGGTATATTAATTATATTCAGGCTTTTCAAATGAATTATCAGCCACTAAGGAAGACCCTTTAAGTAATGAACAGGTTTGGTTTCAGATGATTAACTACTGTAAGGATTCAGACCATTTTATCCATGCACATAAAAATTCCCCTGATGTTTTGGGATCAGAGGCTTAATGGAAGCAGGTTAAAGTTGTTAACACATTAACTCTTATTGGATGTGAAAATTTGTGTTAAAAATTCATGCTTATGTCACCAATCACTCTATAAAGTCCTCGATTGAGTTTTGGGCAAAAGTTCAAGGACAGGGTTGTTTACAAAAGATATCTGATTTACCACAACATTTATTTGATTAAGTAGCCTGCTAAGTATTATAAGCCGATTAAATCTGAAACGGTGTATTTTGTAAATAGATTTGTGGGTGTGAAAAATCTTTATTTATTAGATTTGTATTCTGGGAGAGAGGATCCAAGTATTTAGAAAATTTCGGGGTATGTTTTTCCAATTTTTCAAGTGATGCAGTTTTCATTATAATATATCAACCTCTGTTATCTTTTTTTTGTAGCGAGTGTCCCTTACTTTTATTTGGTTTATTTGTAATTCCACTGAATATTTATTCACTGTTTGCTTTACAGAGGAGGACAGCGGGAATGTGGATGCCCGAATTGCAAACACGGGTCAGTAAAGGTTCTGTTGTTTGTATTTTAGTTCAGATTTATCATAACTTGTCTTCAACTTAATTTTTATTTGCATTTTCTCCATTCCTTGTTTTAGATAGATGTTTTCCCCTTAAAAGGCATGGGAATTATGTGTCAGCTTTCATCTACTTTAATATTCTTCCACATTTTGTTCAAGGTTAATAATGTATTGCTGGTAGGTACACAATATACTTTCGCCTTATTTCCTAGTAATTAAAGGACCCAATCACCTATCTGACCTTTTGAAAATAAAAGTAATCCCTAGGAGCTTTTACAAAAATAGGCCAGGAAACATGGATATCTCCACTCACAGGCTGCTTATCTTGTTTATATCAAATTGTTTATAATATGTGGGGCCTGCCAAAATATTCAAAACAAATTCAACAAGGTTTTTTGACAGCAAGTCCGATAAGCCAGAGCTGTGCAAATGGCGTTTTAAAACAAGTGAACTTTCTACCTCCGTATATATGCAACCTACCAGCTTAGGTTACATGTTTTTCCCGTTTGTCAACATTGCTGTGTTTACAATCATGTTGTTGAAAAACAAGTTCATACATCCTTTATACAGAGGCGATATAAGAACTGTTCATAAACAGTATTTCCCATACATCATTAATATATACACTGAAGAAGTCAGAAACCACATGAATCCGTTTTCTAAAGGTAGGTGAAATTATTATAAATTAATACATCAATCAATTAAAGATGTAACTTTTCTGGTTGAACAGATTTGCAGGGAGGAAGTTGTTACCCTCACAGCCCCTACTCCAAAGTTTCTAACGCCCGAGAAGGATGTTCTTTCGTTTAACCATTACGCAAATGCTTTGGTGGAACTGTTGGTAGACAAAACCACAGAACTACCATTGACCATCGGTGTTTTCGGAAAGAGGGGGAGCGGCAAGACGTCTTTTCTACAACTAATTCAGCACCAGCTTAAACAAGGTGAGATGATATCCCATTGCTTGGCTACAATATCGCACCACGTTTTTCAGCATAACCTCCTAGTTAATCGATATATTGAATTTACAAGAATCCGCGTACCAAGTGGTGACACTTTATCATTCTTACACCCAAGCCATTGAAATACAGCTTCATCCGTGAGAATATATTTACAAAGCGACATTGTTCTAACTCATTTTAACCTGACTTACCTCGAAATACATTATTGGGAGTAAAACTGGAATCTTACCAATTTGCCATTACAGCTACAAGAAACGAAGAAAACGACACAGGAAAGGTTCATTACAAATGGCGGCTGTGTGGTCAAGGAATCCCAGCACTCCTCGGTGTTGGGGCCATTCTTTTCTTTCTGTTTATTATTTTCATCACGGCTTCTGTAGGTAGTGGTATAGCCCTGATGTACTCTCCGGTCTCTGTTGAGAACAAGACAGTCGCAAAAAACCCTACAAATATTATCATGACAAACACATCCATCCCCGCGACCGTCATGACATCCACAGCTATGTCGGAATCAGAAAAAGATTTACCCTGGATATACCGATGGGTACCTCTGTTTGTACTGGCAGGAGTCTTTTTTATGATGTTCTTCTGTTGGTTTGGGTATTATTCTTGCACGGAAGATTATCAGCAAACGCCAGCTCATGATTTGTTTGATAAGTTCCGTCGCTACCTAATCATGGTCTTCTTCTGGCCTGAAGGACTCCAGTTCACCGTCGATGATAAAGCCCAAAATATATACATACCTGTAACGTTCACGGCCTGGGAACACTTCGGATGTGGTCAGTTATGGGCCGGAATAGTCACCAAGTTAGGTGATACACTGGAGGACTATTTTGGATCATTCCTGTGTAGGTACTTTGCAGTACTCAAAGAGTATTTTAATGTCAAGGACAAAGGGCTAGCAGGACCTGAACTTCAAACCGAGGAACAAACAGATTCATCAATTGACGGTAAAGTTTTTGTGATACCACGAAGACTTTATCGTTTCCCTAAATTTGCAACATTGGCTATTTATCTTTTTCTTTTCTTGTACTTTATGTGTCTCTTGATCATGTATTCACTCCACTTTGATCTCACCAAATCAGTAGCAAATGTATGGAGCGTCCCTGCTGCCTTGATAGTGTCTATGACAGGCCTATTGGCTGGATTCTTCAAAAAGCTAACGTCGCTGCGGACATTATGTCGCCCACTCTCCTGGCCGATACAGTACATACAAGGTTCTTCTGAAACTGTTTCATTTGAAGAAGAGCTCGGATTTATGCATAAAGTGAAGGAGGAAGTTGAAACCCTTAACAAAATGCTGATCTATATGGGCTGGCTTTTTCAGAAAAGGTTCCGTGTTATTCTTTTCGTCGACGACCTTGACCGATGTTCGCAGGAAAATGTAGCCAAGATGTTGGAGGCGATCAAAATCATGCTTGCGAAAAATGCTAATAATAACATTGTGTGTATCGTGGCCGCAGGGAAACAACACCTGCTGGATTCTTTAGAGTCCGACAAGTTTGATCTCGGAACGCAAACCGGACATGAGTTCCTGAACAACTTGTTCGACGTCCCTTTTGCCATGCCTACCATTACCAAGGTAAACGGAAGACAGTTACATGAGAATCAGAGACAGCAACTTCATTGTTTAAGTTCGGAAAAATCGGGAACCAATCGGACAAATGAATCCCATCTAACACGAAATGGAGCTAAAATTATACAAATATCACCAGCGAAATCAGTCGGAAACTCTGATAATAAAAGGTTATACCATGCTGTGCTGGATGCTCTTGAAGTTTACAACGAATACTTGGGCAAAAACCCAAGAAGCTTCAAACGAATCTCACTCATCTGTCGTTTGGCCGCTTTGGTCGCGAAGGATTGTCCCCGAGTACATGTTCGCCAGATCGTCCGGGCAGTCATTTTGTTTGACGTTTGGCCTTTTCGTAGCAACCTCTTGTATTTCTGTCAAGAGAAGGTCGAGGCAGGCACATCTGAGGAACGTTTGCCTTTGAAGAATTTGACGAAAGAGGCAAATCTGCTGTTTTCCCACCCGAGTGACGAAAATACGACACTTGGTCAACTTGTATCCTACCTCAAAAGGGATTTAGCACAAGAAGACGGCAATGAAGAGAAACTTTGTGATTTACTTGGAGACTGGACTGTGGAGAGTCTTTGCCAAGTGATCCCCTTTACGCTGAATAGGGACACTGCACTAAAGGAAACAATAGAGAAGGCTTTAGTGCATATCGCTGACTGGAGGAATACAGAGGAGAAGTTGAAATAGAGGTTCAGTTGAAATATTAGGTCAGTTTGATATAGGTGACATTTGTAACATGTTACTGAACAGACACATGGTGCAGTGCTTGTAAAAGTTTATTGCAGAGGGTCATTACCGCATATATTCGTGCTATGGGTCAGGTGAAGATGTTCTTTCTTTGGGTTAAGACAGGAAGGCCACTGATTATAATAAAAAAGGACTCAAAGCTGACACATATTCGAGCCAAAGATAAGGTTATGGTGTGGTTCCTCTGGCCAAGGCTGATAGGCTACCGATTATAATATAAGGATGACATGAAAAATGTGACAGTTGACACAGAACAAGGTTGAAAGATAACACGTAACACAGGTCAGGAATGGCAGTTATTGAATAATTATGGATTTTCTAATGGGATGCAAAATAACAACACCCCAACATCCCCCATGTGTATGAAAATCTCCTTTCAGAGAATTAGTAGAAAGACTGTAGAAATGTAGATAGTCGTTTCTGGTAACTAAAAAAAATGTTTGGACTTGGTTTAAAATATGTCACGAATACTGTTTTGTATAAAGATATGTTTAAGCAATAAGTCTATTGTGTGGTATATTACGTCATGAATTAGTAAACCAGATGGATTTAACGAAATTTTGGGAGATTTTAGTAAACGGCTACCCTAAGTTTTTTTCATGGCTTTAACTTTGCAGAACTGCACTGGGTTACGAATTTATTGTCGTAATTTATTGTCATGTATAGAATGAAGTGTTGCTTGGAGGCCTTCTGTTCGAGAAGACCGTACAACCGTGCATGAAAAACAGTTTAGTGAAAAGTAATTTCTGACTTATGGCCAAAGATTATATACAAGACGGACAGACTATCTAGGTCTGTATATATTCCTGATTCTTTTACTATTTTCCATTAAAATTTGTCAGAATTTCACGTTGATTCGATTAGTAGATCTTTTCTTTATTAAAATGTTCATTATTTTTTTAACCCGTGGAGTACAAGAAACTTATAGATTGTTATACAACTCCGGGAGTATCGATATGTCGTTTTAGTACATGAATAAAAAGTATAATTAGTTTTCCGATGTGAAAGTATTCACAGTTCTAAGATATCGTCTTTATGAAAGTATTTCACATCTTTTTCACAAAGACATCCACATCATGGACGTGTATTTGACATCTATTCCACCAAGATATCGTCATCATTGATGTATTTAACATCTATTCCACAAGTTCACGACCTCATTAATGTATTCTCATGACTTTTTCACCAAGATATCCTCATCATGAATGTATTTCACATCTTTTCCGATATAAAATGATGGCAGATCATTCGACTGCATTATTCCTTTGCCTTTTGTTGTATGGACCAGTAGAAAAAAGAACAGTACAAAGGGTTAACTTTTTTTTCATTTTTATTTGAAAATTTACAAGTCGGGATAAAGTGCGTAAGATTTTTCAAGTAAATAAGAAGAATACAAAAGATTTAAACAATCTTGAAACGGTATGAACAAAATCAGATTCCCCCGACACATTTTCTATTTAATATGAATGAAGAGTATTTATGATGCATAATCAATTTTTTTTTTTCAAGAGCAGCAATTAACAACATATAAACCGAGGACTGAGTGCTCACTCACCAAGCATACATTGTACCGCGAATGATAAAAACGGCCATTTTGTATACACCATATATTTTATCATGACCGGGGCCCAAGTTTTCCTTTCAGATACAATTTATCAACAAATTTAAACTGTTACTTAATGTCACGACTGTAGGGCCGTATTGAAAGAAACCTATAAGAAGTGATATTTAATTTTCAAATTCCATGTCATTTCTCTTATATGTTCAAGTTTGCCGTGCCGTTGCCTCCACACATCAGGAATCTATATCAACAGCTTAAGGCGATTTTTTTTTGGTGATTTTCCGTATCTCCTCTGATACCACCGTACGGATTGCCGTGGATTTCGACATACATATGCTCCGATATTGTCCGAAGATATGCCATACATTTTTATTAGCAATATTTGCGTTTTACGGGAAATAATAATTTTAATATTTGCTCCCCGGGGGAGCCTCTTTTCTTTGTGTCTTCGGGCCCGGTAACACAATGTCCATAGAGTGTGTGATGGCGGGACATAGTTTTACTCCGGGGCCCTATTTTGGTTTTTAAGTAAATTTCGAGGTCACAGACCCGAAATAATCCCCTTCCCAAAAAGGAGATCTTTGACAGATTTGTTTGGTAGTCCTTCCCGTGACGGGGGGTCGCACGAAGAGGGCTTCTTCCTGCGACTCCCTTTACATGACCTGATATGCTTGGGTGCACATGTAACGGGTCAAGGGCCTTGCATGGGATCAGGGTCTTTGAGAAAAATAAGCGGGTCACACGCGACTTAAATCGTGTCGCACGGTCACACATATACCAGCGTTAATCGCATTGCGTTTATCGCATCCGTTTTTCATATGCGATCAACGGACGGCAACCATGCGGCATCAAAATTAATAACACAAACAAGCTTCAAAAGGTGTCGATACGTAGTTTTTTTTTCTTTCAGTTCAAGATTTTTGCCTGTAAACCTTAATGATATATCACTTAAATATTACAAATATTTATGTTTTTGATTGAATCAATGTGGGAAAGGACCTTCCTCTCCATAAACCATTGTCCCGGCGCCTGTACTAAACACTTAATTTTGCTTCCGCTTTAAATGTCACTTTTTATTGCATTACATTCACTCTTTCAGTGATATAGTCAGATGCATGTTCAGTGATATAGACATGGTGATGTTTCCTTATTGTAATTCCGCTTCAATGGACTTTAAAACTCATATTTTGACAATGGAACTGAGGGCTTTCCCAAATTTACTACAGATAGTGGAATCCCTGTGAGTTTAACGCAGGCGATCATCGCAAAAATCGACCAGTGCTCAATATATGCCATAAACGCATGCGTTGATCGCAGCCGAAATCGTTGCCTCTTCAATGCACTTTTAACTCATATTTTGAAAATGGAACCGAGGGCTTTCCCAATTTTACGTCAAATAGTGGATTCCCCCGTGCGTTTAACGCATGCGATCATCGCAAAAATCGACCGATGCTCAATCTTTGCGATAAACGCATGCGTTGATCCATCTGAAATCGTTGCCGAAGGTAGGAAAATGAAGTGTCTAATATTTTTTAGACGGATGCGATGATCGCATGCGATAAACGTTGGTATGTTTCGTCAGCAAAATTACCATGCGTTTATCGCATTGCGTTTTATTGCACCCGTCTTTAACATGCGATCAAGATTTATGCCTGTAAACCTTAATGATATTTCAATCAAATATAACTAACAATTATGTTTTAATTAAAAACATGTGGGATCGGACAAATAATTGTCCTGGCGCCCGTGCTAACCGCTTTATTTTGCTTCCATTTTAAATGTCACTTTTTATTGGATCAAATTCATTGTTGCAATTTTTCAGTGATAAGGTAAGATGCATAAGTGTTACAGACATGATGATGCATAATGATCTATATATTAATAGCGTAACGCGATTTGTGTGATTCTCCGTATCCTATCGATACCACTCTCCGGATTGCCATTATTTTCGATATACATATGCTCCGAGTTTGTGCGATAAACATTCCACCCAAATTTATTGTACCACAGGACAGATTCGCCATCTTTCTTTTTTCAACGGAACTTTACCATTGGTGTGAAAACGCGAGTGTACCGAAGGACACATATTTTACGTAAAGAAAAGTTTTTCGATTTAACACTGAAAGGTAAGACCACATGTCATAAAAGTGACTGCACCTATTCAGCAACCTCAAAGATTGCCTCGGTCTAACAGTCATGCACGATCGATCGGAGCCGGAGGCTTGCTGCATGGCTAGCCAGTCACTTTTTACATGCATGCAAAACCGTCTACCTTGTCAACAAGGCCAATCATACAGGCATCAGAGCAAACTGCTCGCCACAAGCCGTGCGTAATACGGGTAAATGCTAGTAATGAATAATGATACAGCGGTCAGCCAATCAGACGCCGATTGACTGATTGCTGGCAAATGGTGTTACGCCTTACACGAGCTGGACCGTTGGTTGTTGTTAAATGCATGGGGTAGCTAGCTGAATATCACACTTTCCGTTGGATAGACTTGTATCGTCAACTGCAATTTTGGAAATACTGGCAAAAAGTTATTCTGATATTTTAAAATGGTGGGATTTATGGCAAAACTGAAAAGGATAGACATCTCAAGGGCTTATTGCAACCAGAACGTCAACAGACGCACTCGGCACAGTTTAGAAAAACAAGTGGCCCATGGGCAATGACGCTCAGCTAAATTAGACTTGGTTCTCATTTCTTTAATTAATGTTATATATTTGCTGTATGCTGTATTAACCATTTTTTTTTTTTTTTTGGACTTGAAAAACCAAAGGGAGTGAAACGAACAGTGTGTGCACTTAAAGACGGAAACATTAAAAGTATGCTGGGCACTGGAGTTTCCTTTTCAAAAGATCGACCCGGCAGTTGAACAATTCTTCTTGTCTTTACAAATTAACAAAAGTCGATTCTTCTTTATGTGAAGGAGAAATTTCTTTGAATGAGGCAACAATAGCTCTAAGTGGTAAAGTCCAGGCACAGATGGCTGCACTTGTGAATTTTACCATCAATTTATGAACATAACAGGGCCAGATTAAGCTCTTACACGTCTGTAACAAGAATGGTGTTTGTTAGTTATAAGGGATGAGATCAAAAGGAAAATAAAAATTATTTCAGCATTCCCCCCTCCCCTTTCGCTTGTGTCCAGCCTTAACCGAATGAATGCTCTTTTTCTGTGTGGAGCTGCTTCTCCGTGGTACAGTCCAGCCGTCCCGGCATGCCACGCCATAATTTTAAAAAGAATGGCTGGCGGTGCAAACTTCGCTTTCTCATAAAATCTTTAAGCTTATTGGATATTTAAGCATGGAAGAAGTTTGATATCGCTCCTAAAAGGTTCGACTTACAATATTTCCGACCAAAAATTTGCAACTTTCAGACCTGCAGGTCGAGGATCGGACCGCGACAAGCCTTCCGGTCTGATTTTGCCCCGAAACGACCGGAAGTGAATGATCAGCTCTGGGCTCTCATGGCCGCGGGGACCAGAGCCGCGCGTCCTTTTCCCGCCCCGGGACCGAGAGAGACCAGTTCTTGATTGGGAGAAGTGTTGAGAGAGGCATGAGCTATGAAATATCATGTGGCAATCAAATAAAAAGAAATAACAGAATATTCTATATTTATGGTAAAAAATGTTTGACGTGTACGGAAAGATGGTTGTATTGCATCGAATATAAATTTGTATTTCTCAAATGTAATGTCTATGCCATTGTGGGTCGTCAACATTTTTATTCAGAAAAATCATTATCAGATTTCATGTGGGGTTATGAAATATACCTGGTTTAAAAGTCCTGCCATTTAAGGGACATGGGAGGTCAGAATTAAGTGAGTATACTATCTAAAATTGAAGCGCAAGGGCGAATTGGTTAAATCAGGTTTTAAAAATGGACCATAAATGTACAAATGTAGAGGAATAATTTATTGAATTATATAAGGGTATGATTTAGGGGAGGGTATTTTAAACATGGTTATAATGTAAATTTTAGAAACTGTAGAACACAGCCAGCCATTTGCATAAAGGGAAATGTTGCAGGCATCTGCTAAATTAAATAATATTTCAAGATATGATTCATTCAATAAGAGTGCTTTTTTGAGTGAAACATTGTTTTGAATCGTTATATTGTAGATGAATCAGGAAAACCGTTTTCTATTAAGATTTTTTATTTAGTTAAAAGTATTAAAATTATTAAACTATACCATAATTTTGATTTAAATAAAGAGGGAAGTAAGTGTTTTTGTTTTATTGTTCGGATTAACTTTGACGGGCTTTTTCTGGACTTTTCTGGACTTTGTTAAATGAGAGTCTCATAGGATAATAAGATATAGTCGGGGAAAGTAGTTAATATTATTTAAAATAATGTTGTAATTGTTTTTATCATTACTCGTGTTGATCGGTAGGCCGGTTTATTATGTGTCAGGTAATGGAACTTACTAGACGGCGGTTTGTTATGATTAGCTTACCAAAGATTCAGGAGGCCTAGATGCTTCTAAGAGGCTTAGCTGGTAATTTCCATATAGATAACTTCTAGAACACTCGTTACGAGAATTTTCGTTGTCGACCAGATATATAAGGTAAGCCCACTGCCGCATTAAGATAGTTAATCGGAGTAGAACCGTTTTGCGGACGACGTGTCGTGAGATGTCAATTAGCACCAAGCGGGGTATGTTGTCAAATTCCGGTAGAGGACAATTATTGGTCCTAAGGGTTTTATGTTGAGCCTATTCGTGCGTAAGAAACTTTGTGCGTCGAAAAATTTCAGTTTGAGCAAGTTAACTGTGTTTTCTTGAAGTACCGTTTGTAAGACTGGATCCAATCAACGGTTTGCGAAAGCCATTTGTGACGTTTTCGGAAATAAACTCGTTTTGACCCATGGATTTGAAATTTCTGGACTTTTTCGTAAAAGTTCCCGGGAAATATATGTCCGCTGCGTGTGTGGTGTGACAAACTCAGTTAGCGGTTCAACACTTCTTCACACGTTAGGTAGTGCTTCTTATTCTGTCAGAAAAGTAATCTGTTAGAGGACACGTAGATTTAGGACACTTTGTTTTGCGACAGTCATCGGGACAGTTAGGGATATTCGTCTTTCAGGAAATGCCAGGTGTGGTGGGAAATTCTAGTGTCCCAAGAGAATGAATTGGAACAGGGTGGAGAACAGAAAGTGAAGAGCCGTGGAGAGCACGTTGTCGGATCTGTAAATGAGAAAATGCGGCACATGCCAGGAGAAGGCCCACAGGAAGGACATGGACAGACTTGGATATGCATGTGTGTTTATGTGTGCCGAACCACCTACTGAATCTGGATACTGTCACGACCAAGTCACAGAACTGAAATCCGTATCGGACTGTAACGCATCAGTGTGATCTTCATCTGTATAAGCAGCCAACAGCCAAAGAATGGTCATATAAGCCAGATGTTTAACCTGTGAATGCATTCCGTCGTAAGAAAACCTAGGACAAGCCCTGGCTTCCTTTTAAGTGTGCCGAAGTGAGGAGTGCCCAGTAAACTGCTGACGTATTCATAGTAGTGTCACGTGCGGGGTCGTATTTCAAATAGAGATGTCTTGCACTAGTGGGTGTTTCGAATGCAGTAAGAAGCAAGCTCGAAGACAGACTTGGCAAACAGTTGGTAAGTGGAATTAGCTAAGAACGTATTAAACGCGACCAGTGTAGTAGTAGTATGCTGTGTATTGTGCTACATAATTACAAGTCCCAGTTTTGTTTAAATATATGTAACGGATACACAGCATCATACAAATACATTCATACAATCAAATCAACCATAACCCCCACCGTACCTCCAAATGTTGCGGAACCAAAAAAGACCATTAGCTTTTTGATACCCAGATCACAAAGTAAAATAAAACATAGACGTGATATAGTTTAGAACTGTTTATTTAGGAGATGATTGACGAAGTAAAAGAGATATTCATGGTTCGTGTTGCCTGTATGGTCAATCAGAACACAAAGCATAAGATCTGTCTCACAGGAACGTGTTTATACAGGTTTGTTGGTCATAAAATCATTGCCACTAGAAAGTGACTAATAATCTTGACTACTAGAAAGTGACGAATTATCATTACCAGTAGAACGTGACTAATAATCATTCTAGAAAGATATATTTTCTGTAATGGTCTTCTTTCTGTAAATAAGAAATCAATCAAAATTAAAATTACATGATATAAAAATAAAGGTTAATTTAAATGTATAAACATATATTACAGAGAGTAACAGATAGCATATGTAATTACATATGTGTATATTATAAAAGGAATACCAGGTATAAAAGACATTTTGTCAGTCTTCGTATTGTGATTAATGGAATAAAATGAAGTAATCGATTATGATATGTGCAATACAAAATTATTTTGTCTACGACTTTAAAAAATAAATTAGAATAGCTTTAAAAATATTACTCATAATTAATTATAAATAAGTTATTAATGTATAATATCTGGTCTGCATCGTAAAAAAATAAATCATGCATTTTCGCAACAATTTTAAATAATCATTTGTTATTGATACAGCAGAAAATAATTTCCAAATTTTTAATTAATATTAACATAAAAACATGTAAACACAAAAAGGAATACTCACAGCAGAAGCCACAGGTTTTGGGGCAATTTTCCCTCATCATGTTCTCCTTGCTCTGACAGAATCCACGGCTTTGGAACCGCTGACACTCGGGATTTCTGTCTTCACAGTTGTTATCTGAAGATGTAAAAAGAACCCCAAAAATTCCTGTCAGGTCAGTCGGGTGTTTTAACACATTTTCACATTCAGAGAGGTTCCAGAAGCCCCCTCCCCCCTCTCTTTTTTTTTCAGCCACCATAACAATTTTCAAGGGTTTCAGATCATCTTTTGTGACCTGGACTCCCACCCCCCCCCCCCCAAAAAAAATCCTTTTTTCTGACAAAGGGACCTTTTTTTCAGGTTTGTTAATGGTTCTCTTTTGAACTAAATATGTTGCTGTGTCAGATACAATTATTTAAAAGACATTTCTGACATGTTATGCCACAAAGTTTATATCTATACTATGGTGTGAAAAGCATTAAAAAAAGTTTCCTTATGTTAAGGCATATATAAAAAGGATCACTTGTGTCACGCTCTTATTTTACACTCGGTGATATATAAATTAATCAAAAAGCGTCACATTTTCGTACCGTCTATTTGACAGGGCCGGTTGTTACAGGGACGAGATTGAATCGCAGGCCCCTCACAGTGCCGTCCACCGTACTGTGGGGCAGGTTTGTTACAGGAACGTGTATTGGTCTGCGTCCCTCCGCCACAAGAGACACTACACTCGCCGGGGACCCAGTCACTCCAACCACCGTTGATTGGGCAGGGAACGTTGCCACAGCTTTCGTTCTCTGTTTCTGAGCCCTGACACTCCTTTCCCCCGTAGGCTGGTGCCGGATTGGTGCAGGTTCGTGTCTTCGTCAGTGCTCCACCGCCACAAGAGGCACTGCACTCCCCGATGATCCAATCTGACCAAACGCCGTCAATAGGACAGGGATCGTTTCCGCAACTTTGGGTCTGCTGGGTTGGCCCTTCACAGTCCATTCCGCCATGGGCTGGTGCTGGATTGGTGCAGGTACGTGTCTTCGTCAGAGCTCCACCGCCACAAGAGGCACTGCACTCCCCGATGATCCAATCTGACCAAACGCCGTCAATAGGACAGGGATCGTTTCCGCAACTTTGGGTCTGCTGGGTTGGCCCTTCACAGTCCATTCCGCCATGGGCGGGTGCCGGATTAGTGCAGGTTCGTGTCTTCGTCAGTGCTCCACCGCCACAAGAGGCACTGCACTCCCCAATGATCCAATCTGACCAAACGCCGTCAATAGGACAGGGATCGTTTCCGCAACTTTGGGTCTGCTGGGTTGGCCCTTCACAGTCCATTCCGCCATGGGCTGGTGCCGGATTAGTGCAGGTTCGTGTCTTCGTCAGTGCTCCACCGCCACAGGAGGCACTGCACTCCCCGATGATCCAATCTGACCAAACGCCGTCAATAGGACAGGGATCGCTTCCGCAACTTTGGGTCTGCTGGGTTGGCCCTTCACAGTCCATTCCGCCATGGGCTGGTGCCGGATTAGTGCAGGTTCGTGTCTTCGTCAGTGCTCCACCGCCACAGGAGGCACTGCACTCCCCGATGATCCAATCTGACCAAACGCCGTCAATAGGACAGGGATCGTTTCCGCAACTTTGGGTCTGCTGGGTTGGCCCTTCACAGTCCATTCCGCCATGGGCTGGTGCCGGATTAGTGCAGGTTCGTGTCTTCGTCAGTGCTCCACCGCCACAGGAGGCACTGCATTCCCCGATGATCCAATCTGACCAAACGCCGTCAACAGGACAGGGATCGTTTCCGCAACTTTGGGTCTGCTGGGTTGGCCCTTCACAGTCCATTCCGCCATGGGCTGGTGCTGGATTGGTGCAGGTACGAGTGCGTGCTTGAGTGCCACCTCCACACGATGCGGTACACACAGTATAACCGCTCCAAGTTGTCCATCTACCATAAACTGGGCATGGCTGCTCGTTGCATCTTCTAGTATCAGAGGCAGGGCCACTGCAGCTGAGTCCTCCATGGGCTTGCGGGGGATTATTGCATGCCCGGTTCCTGGTTTGAGTTCCCCCACCACAAGACGCCGTGCAGGTTCCGTAATTACCCCAGCCGCTCCAACCTCCATTGACTGGACAGGCCCTGAGATAGCATGACCTGACCTCCCTGCTAGATCCATAACACTGGTTTCCTCCATGGGCCGGAGCGGGGCTGTTGCAGGCACGTGTGCGATACGTGTGGCCAAAACCACAAGATCTGTCGCAACTTGACCATCCTGTCCAGTGACTCCAACCACCATGGACTAATGATAATAATTTTAACATTATTATTATGATACTTGAGTATTAGTGATATAACAACATAAATTATCCAGACAATTAAAGAATAAATTAGAAAATAAATTTAAAAAATTATGTATTTCTATCTTGATTATTTCTACCATTGGTAATTACCTACTCTGATATTGTTTTGTGACGTAAACTCGGTACACAAAACGTGGTTTTCCAAACATAAAAATGTTGACAAACCTTTCGTATAGAGGTCTCTGTGGGCACTTTCTCCTCTCAGCCAGAAGTTTGCATCATACCGTGTTGTTCCACGACGCGGGTCATGCACATTGACCTGTTACAAAAAAGGGAAGTGACGAAACATTTTGATAGATTGGTACCAGTTATTTTTTGTTAAAATTCAGCTGTTAGTCATGACCAATCATTTGAATTAAATACCTACATGGTAATGTATGTGAACAATTGTAGGCCATCTGATTTATCTTCCTATAGAGGAAGGTACCTCCGTCCAACATGCTATCTTCCTATAACTAATTAACCTCGCTTACGATATCAGACCTCCCTTCAACGAGCATCCCAACCTGCCATTTCAAGAGACACACTGCGCAGAATCGGCCTCGGAAGAGTACTGTAACCCATATAGTTAAGGATAGGTATAAATGAAATGAAGAGGGTAATCTAGTCCGTACAAATTCGTTGGATTAGAACTGTATCAAGGCAAATAACATACACATGGGTGTTTTTGTGGTAAGGACTTCACAGTATAAGTAATATTTTGTAAGCACGCGCATGTGAAATATAACCAGGTGTTTCCTTGAAATGTAACAATTTTGAGCTTAAAGTTTTAAGCTCAGAGAAGATGTCCCGGCCATCCACACTGACACAAATGAGCTACCCGCCCAGTGTATGTCAAATGGAATTTCATAAAATAATAAAGTTAGTCAAGGAAAATATAGTTTATACGGTGCATTAATTTATATTATGGTGCATCAGTTTAAATTAATTTGGAACATCAAATCATAAAGTGTAATCAGAGAGACGGAGTTGATAATATTTGGTAAAGTTGTATGTTGCTGTTGTCATCCGGTTTGTTGACATCAGTGCCGAGGAGGCTGGTGGATTATTCAAAAGTATTTTGTTTATTATGTAAACAAATGGACCTATTCTACCATGATTTATTATAATTAGATGACAGGAGATACCAATAGGTAAATTCGAGAAAATCCCGTAGGGGGCGGTCTTGACGAGAAAAGACCAGATGTTTCAAGAGACTTATCGAAGTTTCGGCTTCACAGAAAGAAAAAGGTGGTGTCAAGGCCAGTAAGTGAATGGAAGCTAGCGTCAACTAGTGAAGGGTCGTGTTATATCAACGACGGATTTGATGTACAGCGAGCGGAGTGTAGTTGTAAAATAAAGCGGGGACTATTAGTTCTGGAGACAGAACATATAGTTACAGCCGAGAGACTACGTGAAATATACTTTGTTGAAGACGTTATTAATGTGAGATTGGAGCCAGTCAACGACGGCGGTGGCCAGCTGTTGGATGTTACCGGAATAAACTTGTGTTTTTCAATTCAGACAACTATTTCCATATTGAAAAGGTTTGTTTTGATTAGAAAGGACTTCTGACTGAAGGTTGTTCATTAGTTGTCCACAGGGTCGCAGTAGATGGCGCTGAAATGTCATGGCCAATCAAATCCACCATACAAAAAATTATAGTAAGCAGTCACACAATATGGCATGCATCAGAAAATTGACAGATTTACAAGCCTGTGTATGACTGGATAGATTCTAGGTTACTTTCCAACATAGTAAGATCGTTGATCTAAAGATAGCAACAGATCTGTTCTGCCCGCTCCTTACAAGGAGTATGCGCGAGTCATTTATCTGGATTAGTTGCCCAGTTAATAGTTCATGAAAAAGCAGGCACGGCGTCTAGTTGAAGGAAGCTCTCATTGCGGTGGATCGAGTGTCCTGCTTATAACAAGTTCATCTCATAGAATTATTCCTATTTTATCACGAGTCCTCTAAGTTCTTGGAATTCATTTGAAGCCAAACATATGCTAGCTTCCATGTTATTCGTATATAGTTCCGCCCAGTGCCGAAAAAAAAGCAATTGGTCACCCTGAGATTGGAGACCCTGAACCTAAATAGCATAATATTAAAATCAAAAGTATAAAACGTAGCTAACTTTTGTTTACGAACTAATAGCTTTTTTTAAATATTTTTTTTTTCTGTCGGAGGTAACCGCCTACATTTTTAATGCTTTAGTTTAATTAGTTTATCTACAGCTGCAGAGTTCCCTTCCTGTTTCGGACTTTGTGACACGGCAGTATCACATGCTTACTCTCATACTATATCCTGTCGTTAATTAGGCCAGGTGACTAATGCACCTGCATGCTCTTAGTTTGTAATCCTTCCCATTCCTTGGTCATACAACCGAGGAACCCCTAAAGGCGCGCTCGTTTTTGTGAGTGAAACACGACTGTTTGGTATGGTCTTCCCGTTAAGCCTGGAGAGCGCTCATCCTGGGTGGGGGCCGACCCTGAAAAATCGCACCACCTGGGCAGATCACACCAGGATCTCCCAGCTTTAAGTCCTGTGTTCTAACCCTGAGCCACAGGAGCCGCTGATGAACTAATAACTTTCAAAAGTATAAAATTGATAACGCGTACACATGGGACATTTATTCTTATGTTTCGATTGCAGCATTTAACATGTCCATAATGCAAATTGGTAACTGGCTGTTGTTCGTTGCTTATTAAATATGTTATTGTCACAGATATTAAAACCAATGGCATTTCCGTTCGGCACTCCTATTAACGTGTTATTTTGGTATGGCCTTACCCCGAAGGAGCTTAAACCAGATGTAAGCGGGTACTTTTGCTGGCTTAGGGTGTGAAACACAGATGCGATTCCGAAGTTAAAATACGTTTCCGATAAAATTTGGTTTTTACAATGCTCAGGTAATCGATGATCATATAACAGATATTCAGCCAACCGATGTCCATATAATCAGTGTTTTAATAATCGATATTTAGATAATGGATGTTCAGATAACCAATATATGTGTACTTACATATGACACCTTCCAGTCTCCCCACCAGCCACCCCTGGTGTGGCCTATTCGCACACGTGACAACTTGCCAAGGTCTGAGCCACAATCTAAGTTGTACGTCTCATAACTGTTTATAGAAGATGGAATCTTTAACCAACTGATACATTATCAAGACATTGTCATAAACTAATTTATGTCAAACCAATTTTTGCTATATCTAAAACAAGACCTACAGGCCTAATGTAAACCTGGGCAGTGGTATATTAATCAGGTATAATGCTACCATGGTAACGTGCTTTACCATGATTGGAAAAGTACTTGATTACTTTTCAAGTAAATGTGTGACATGAACATGTACAAAACAAAGCAAGTACTAGACATATTGAACCCGAGCAAAAATGTCACTCCTAAAATACTGGCATGGATGTACCAAACACGACAATGATTGTAGGTGGCAGATATATTTTATTCATGTATTAATCTTACACATAGGTTGAATAGGGACACCATTCATTTATGTTGCCTGAACAACACTGCTTATATACACACAGTCTGTTATCACAGTTATTCTACTAACTTTGTTTACCCAAGTATTTCGTAGTCCTTTCATTGTTAAAAGGTCCATTTATTCAGACAAACGTCATTTTAAGTTAACTTGAGCAAAGGTAACCTAAGAATAAGTCTTTGTGCATTGTTAGATAATTTAAAACAACAGTTTTGCAGAAGAAGACTATTACAGACCTCGGTTTTAGATACGCTTAATAGGCCACAAACCAACTTCAGTGTTCTATGACTATGCAAAAAAAATCAATGAACTTGGTCTATTATTATACCTACCTACCCTAGGATAATTCTTGTGAAAAATTGAATCATTCGGCTCTACAGTTTCATCATAAAACTTAATTAATGTAGAAGCTGAAAGAGGCTAAAACAGGTCGATGTGGGTGGCGAAACAAAAACCTCAACTTCAAATATGAGTCATGTGGCCAACATTTGTACCAAACTTGGTGGTGAAAGCTCCTCTCATTCTAAGTTTTATGTTAGTACTAGCTGATAAACCCGGTATACCGGGCTTTTAACCGGGGTTGGCGATATATATTTACTGAGATATGGAATTTTAGCTCATTTTTCATTCTAAAAGAAAAAAGAATATATAGGTTTTCACTGGGATACTGTATCAATAAGATATGTACAAATATTTTTTACATTTATTTCTTTGCTTTGCTCGTGGCAGGAAATTCATTCCCCGTTATGTTTAAGTTTACCTTGAAGACCTGGTCAGTGATGATGTTTACACTGCGAACCGAAATGAGACACGGGTGCATTTAGGTTTTCAATGATATTTTACTGGTTTGTGTCGTCGGAAGTTTAAAGAATAGGTTGATTTGAGGAACACATGAACGATTAATTAAAATTTACGTTGCTAAGAAACTGTTCTTGAAGAAAGAAACAGAATTATGCAAACCTCGTAAGTAGCAGAAGAGGACCTAATGGGACTCCAAGCAGAGGATTTGTATCCCATTTTCAGCCACCGCAACCTTTTTTTATCATCGTATCAGTTCAATTTGAAGGCCTGAAACTACCGCCACCATCTCAACCCAACTCACCGCACCCCTGTTCCTGAAATTGGGACCTTGAATGGGGTTTTGTCATTAATCCTCCTTGGTTGAACCCATCATTTCATAAAGCGAGAAACATGTGTTTTTCACTTTTACTGACCACGCACGTAGGTGAGAGCCTGGGTCACATGTTAAGCCAGACATGCTTAAATCCCTCACTGAAAGCGAGCGTTATTCATATGAACAATTGTCCTTAATCGTGTGTTTGAGGTTGAGCGACAACGATGCACGCATTCCGGTCATTGCCGAAGGCAGTTCGCGCAAGTCAGTCATAACGGAAAATTATAAGTAAATTAAAATTGATTTAATCTCAATTTGGCTATGTCTCTGCGGGGACAATAATCTTTGAATTGAGATATGGCAACGTGAATTATGAGGACAAAGGTGAAGCGAATTCCATTTATATGTATTAGATGCTCTCTTGGACAAATGAATTCCTGTAACTCAGCTAAAATTTATCGAACCCAAACCTTTTGAACAAATAGGAGAGAGCTTGTCTCTGGGAATATTTCTGTGAAATATTGACCAATTTGGCTGAATGATTTCGGAAAGAAGTTTTTCGAAGGTTTTGGAGCTTTTTTGAAATATGAGTCGATGCAGGTAGTACGACAAATAGCTCAATCCCACATTACTTGACATATGACTAATTTATGCATAAAATTTGCTAGCTCCTGCCTTCCTGTAAAATTATGGTTAATGTATTGATGACCGATACCCCCGTACAAAAAAATCGAAGCAGGTGGCGCTACCAATACCTCAATTTCAAAAATGATTCATATGATCTACATTTGCGTAGAATTTAGCTCCAACCGTTTCTTAGACTGTTATTCCAGTATGCTTTTTGGCTGAATGACTAAGTTTAGTTTCCTGGAATTCGGCCAAAAGTCACCGAACTGGAAACTGGAAAATCGAATAGATTTAAGATAGATTATTTCTAGTATTATTTCCATGCAATACTGAATAATTTGACTGGACATTTTCAGAGAAGAAGATTTTTTTACCAATTTTTTTTAGATTTTTCCTTATAAAATGTAAGTCAATGCAGATTGAAAAATATAAGTTAAATCTGACAGAATGTTTTAGATGACTGTTTTTTTTTCTATTTTTGCAGTTTGTAGTTTGTAGCTCCTGCCGTTTTTTTGAGATAGTATGGGTTAACGTACGAACAACGGACGACGCCACACCATCGAATGAGCTCACAGCTTTGCTAAAAATCTATCCAATTCTATATTCCTATGAATATTAAATTTTATATGAATTAGATTATGATATTGTTGATATTTTTATGCAACTGTAAATAGTCTAGTCGCTATTCTTCAGTCTCGCAAAACCGAATCATGAAATCCAAATGATGTTGGCTTTAGTCAACTGATGGCAAATTACATAACCATTTCACATTGGCTTAACTATCAATTAGTATCAGCCAGAATAGAATTTTCTGAACCAGTTAACATCTATCAAGGCAAAAACAATAAAAAGACCAAAACACCAAGAGGGGAATTATGAATGGCCGAAAAAATCACGTGTGACAAAAAACAAGCCATATATATATATATATATATATATATATATATATATATATATATATATATGGAAATGGTATACACAGAAAAGTCGGTTCACTGACGTCAGTGAACAGACTTTTCTGTGTATACCATTTCCATCTATAAACAATGAACCAGCATGGCTATTCATACATATATATATATATATATATATATATATATATATATATATATATATATACGTTGCCTTTAAAAAAAAAATAGATTGGTCTGGTCGTTATCACCGCTAGCGGGGTTACGTTTTCACCTGATTCTTCTTATGTTTGTCGTTCGTACGTTTGTTTGTTTGTCTGTAATGAGAATAATGCAAAGTCAACTGCCCCTATTTCCCAGAAATACTTATGGAGGGATGGAACATGATCCAGGGGTCCAGAGACATCATTAGATTTTTCAGGAAGGTCTGTGATTTCTATTTTCCTTTGTGGTTTGTAAATCGCGACGGGAATATTTTGCGAATGAATTATCATGAACTTACGAGTTCCTTTCGAAATCATTATGCCAGGATTTGTCCAGTCCTTTGTAACACTGTCGATAGACGCCGTACAGCCTCACGTAAACGTCAGCGTCTGTCCCCGCTCCCCATTCGTTTGCAACCTTGACAGAAACCTTGTATTTCGGATGCGACGGTGCTCCTGTCGATAGAAAAGACAAAATAGACCTCAGCCACTTAACGCACTTTTTAAAACCGTTAAAGATGATGTAACATCTTATAAAAAATATAATCTTTTTGTCATTATCTAGGAACCAAACTCCAATTATCAGTCATACACTGTAAGATAAGTTTTTAAATTTTATATCAATTAAAATGTATGTGTCAGTGTTTGTTCACGACTTAACTCGCGCAGTCTTTAACGGAATCTCGTAAAATTTTCAGGTCAGTTCGGGAAAAGGTCCATGAAGAATTAACTAGATTTATAGGTAGATAAGGTCCATGGAGAAGTAACAAGATTTATAGGTAGATAAGGTCCATGGAGAAGTAACAAGATTTATAGGTAGATAAGGTCCATGGAGAAGTAACAAGATTTATAGGTAGATAAGGTCCATGGAGAAGTAACAAGATTTATAGGTAGATAAGGTCCATGGAGAAGTAACAAGATTTATAGGTAGATAAGGTCCATGGAGAAGTAACAAGATTTATAGGTAGATAAGGTCCATGGAGAAGTAACAAGATTTATAGGTAGATAAGGTCCATGGAGAAGTAACAAGATTTATAGGTAGATAAGGTCCATGGAGAAGTAACAAGATTTATAGGTAGATAAGGTCCATGGAGAAGTAACAAGATTTATAGGTAGATAAGGTCCATGGAGAAGTAACAAGATTTATAGGTAGATAAGGTCCATGGAGAAGTAACAAGATTTATAGGTAGATAAGGTCCATGGAGAAGTAACAAGATTTATAGGTAGATAAGGTCCATGGAGAAGTAACAAGATTTATAGGTAGATAAGGTCCATGGAGAAGTAACAAGATTTATAGGTAGATAAGGTCCATGGAGAAGTAACAAGATTTATAGGTAGATAAGGTCCATGGAGAAGTAACAAGATTTATAGGTAGATAAGGTCCATGGAGAAGTAACAAGATTTATAGGTAGATAAGGTCCATGGAGAAGTAACAAGATTTATAGGTAGATAAGGTCCATGGAGAAGTAACAAGATTTATAGGTAGATAAGGTCCATGGAGAAGTAACAAGATTTATAGGTAGATAAGGTCCATGGAGAAGTAACAAGATTTATAGGTAGATAAGGTCCATGGAGAAGTAACAAGATTTATAGGTAGATAAGGTCCATGGAGAAGTAACAAGATTTATAGGTAGATAAGGTCCATGGAGAAGTAACAAGATTTATAGGTAGATAAGGTCCATGGAGAAGTAACAAGATTTATAGGTAGATAAGGTCCATGGAGAAGTAACAAGATTTATAGGTAGATAAGGTCCATGGAGAAGTAACAAGATTTATAGGTAGATAAGGTCCATGGAGAAGTAACAAGATTTATAGGTAGATAAGGTCCATGGAGAAGTAACAAGATTTATAGGTAGATAAGGTCCATGGAGAAGTAACAAGATTTATAGGTAGATAAGGTCCATGGAGAAGTAACAAGATTTATAGGTAGATAAGGTCCATGGAGAAGTAACAAGATTTATAGGTAGATAAGGTCCATGGAGAAGTAACAAGATTTATAGGTAGATAAGGTCCATGGAGAAGTAACAAGATTTATAGGTAGATAAGGTCCATGGAGAAGTAACAAGATTTATAGGTAGATAAGGTCCATGGAGAAGTAACAAGATTTATAGGTAGATAAGGTCCATGGAGAAGTAACAAGATTTATAGGTAGATAAGGTCCATGGAGAAGTAACAAGATTTATAGGTAGATAAGGTCCATGGAGAAGTAACAAGATTTATAGGTAGATAAGGTCCATGGAGAAGTAACAAGATTTATAGGTAGATAAGGTCCATGGAGAAGTAACAAGATTTATAGGTAGATAAGGTCCATGGAGAAGTAACAAGATTTATAGGTAGATAAGGTCCATGGAGAAGTAACAAGATTTATAGGTAGATAAGGTCCATGGAGAAGTAACAAGATTTATAGGTAGATAAGGTCCATGGAGAAGTAACAAGATTTATAGGTAGATAAGGTCCATGGAGAAGTAACAAGATTTATAGGTAGATAAGGTCCATGGAGAAGTAACAAGATTTATAGGTAGATAAGGTCCATGGAGAAGTAACAAGATTTATAGGTAGATAAGGTCCATGGAGAAGTAACAAGATTTATAGGTAGATAAGGTCCATGGAGAAGTAACAAGATTTATAGGTAGATAAGGTCCATGGAGAAGTAACAAGATTTATAGGTAGATAAGGTCCATGGAGAAGTAACAAGATTTATAGGTAGATAAGGTCCATGGAGAAGTAACAAGATTTATAGGTAGATAAGGTCCATGGAGAAGTAACAAGATTTATAGGTAGATAAGGTCCATGGAGAAGTAACAAGATTTATAGGTAGATAAGGTCCATGGAGAAGTAACAAGATTTATAGGTAGATAAGGTCCATGGAGAAGTAACAAGATTTATAGGTAGATAAGGTCCATGGAGAAGTAACAAGATTTATAGGTAGATAAGGTCCATGGAGAAGTAACAAGATTTATAGGTAGATAAGGTCCATGGAGAAGTAACAAGATTTATAGGTAGATAAGGTCCATGGAGAAGTAACAAGATTTATAGGTAGATAAGGTCCATGGAGAAGTAACAAGATTTATAGGTAGATAAGGTCCATGGAGAAGTAACAAGATTTATAGGTAGATAAGGTCCATGGAGAAGTAACAAGATTTATAGGTAGATAAGGTCCATGGAGAAGTAACAAGATTTATAGGTAGATAAGGTCCATGGAGAAGTAACAAGATTTATAGGTAGATAAGGTCCATGGAGAATTAACTAGATGTAGATCCGGCACATGACCCGGATTCAGGAACGTCATCAATGAATGTTCACAAATTTTCAGGCACAAATGCCCGCTTGAACAATAAAAATGTTAAAATATGTTAAGCAATAATATCAGATTTGTGTCAATACCTCCTCAAAAATTGATCGCTATTGAAAATATTTTATCTCAAAATTGTCAACCCTTATTAGAGAGATAAACGGTTTTCATATACTATTCCGCTGCTCTAGAATTAGTCCAAATAAAAATAAAAATAACTCACGTCTGCTCACCCACCATGCCTCTCCTCCTGTCAACAGGACGACGAACACGCATGCGCAGAGAAATTTCCCAAGCGCCATCTTGGATTGGCGGCAAAGTGCAGCTATATGGTTTGTGGATTCAACGCCAGCAGCAAACTATTGTAATATATAAATTACCTATAAATAAATTTTATACCCACACGCACATATATATATATATATATATATATATATATATATATATATATATATATCAGGAACGCAGGGGTAAGCGTTTTCTAATCATATAATGATATGATATGTTACGGAACCCAATAACAACAGGTCACGTAATGACGAGCACAAATTTTGTTACGGAGATAAAAAAATAGATTCTGTAAAACTAGGCAGCGAAAATGTCTAGGGGAATGAATAAAGAAGTCAGTGTTTTTTTGTAAACAAATAATTTATAATTTATTCTCAGAACAATCCTAACATTACATTACACTAAATCAATACAATTACACAGTATTACAATAAAAATGTACAGTAACAGAGTGTCCGGATCCTAGGCTTTGATTTTGGCAAACAACGCCTGTCACAGCTCAACAAGAAATCTTTAACATAAATAATCCACGTAAATAGTAATAATCCAAAGGCAAACTGGAGACAGTCCGTATTAAATCTGTATAAAATCCGTTGAATATCTGACAAAACTGCAATTATCGGAAAAGGTCCCAAAACTGATGAGAAAGTAACACTCTTAGTGCTCGCTGATATTTTCCTTTCTGCCGGCTCCAAACAAAGCCCCTAATTTATAGCTTCTCACCCGAAAATTCTAGAAATGGAAAATTCCCAAAGAACAATACACACGCACATGAACAGACCTGAAACATCTAGAACAAAGAACGCTGTGTCTCTACGCTTCAGTCCCAACACGCGAGCCAGCGCCCAACAAGCCAGGTTCCCATAGAACTATTCCTGCGCTAAACGAATCAGATTATCAACAGACACATGTAACACTCCTGCACACAATAAAACAGACACCTGTAACCATAATTACATAAAATAGGAAAAAGATTAATTTTACATAATCTTCAAACTCAGATGTGACTGCCCAACATTTACGCCTGAGCGTCTTGGGTTTCTCAAATTTTCTTTGAATTTAATTTGTCATCACTTGTAAATTTCTATGGCAAACACAAGCAAAATTATAAGAAATGCAAGAAAATGACCTCTTTAAAAAATATCGTAATTTATTTGCGGACATTGTCTATGACCATGGTTCTTATGAAGATAAATCCAAAATATTTTACATTAATCTCTTTCCATTATGTAATGAAAATCTCCGTTTCATGTCGGAGGTAGATATCATACCGAACAGTAACCTCTGAAGTTTCAAGTACATTTAATATTCCACGGAAATTAGATGTTATATGGTTTTGAAATGAAGCCAATATTAAAAGTCAATGTATAAGCCGCCCCAAAATTATCTTTAGTAGATGTCATTATTGTGATGTTTTCTATGAAGGTTAGAATTAAATAAAAATCACTAAATACGCGGTTGATAGAAGACATGCTGCCTAAAAGTTTTCAAATTAAACCTGGAGAATATTAGGCCGATTTTTGTCGTGCGACCTTTATCGTCATCGGGATAGGAAATCGGAATATGACGTCAGCTGGTAGGAACGTCTCATATCGTCCCGATATTTAAATTTTACTCCGTATTTCTTTCATTCTTCGCCGCACGATCATCGACCAAGCACAACTTATATGTTCTTTGTCCGCCATTTTGCGGGATGTGATGACCAAAAGGCGATACGAAGATGACCGATATATCCGACAAGTGTCTTTCCCGTGTTTATTCTATGCCAGTGATGTAGGACTTGGAGTCAGAACTGGGGAAGAGCATGTATGAACATCGTTTAAGATTTACCTAAAATTATTTTTAGCAGTCAGCCCTAAGAATGATAGGCTATTGTCGTCACCCAAGCCGTCCGTCTATCCGTCCGGCGTCCGTAAACTTTTACCTTGTGAGCGGGTATAAAAGAAGGTTCAACATGTGCAGTTTTTTCGCTTGCGCCATGCTACGGAACAGCAAGTTGATTGTTTTCTATGACTTAAAGTGTTATTTTGCCGGGGCTGCCAGTTTGGTCCCCCCCCAAGCAGTATGTCATGTGTTTTTCATTATAATTGTTTCACTTGAATTTTAAGTTAAACTGGCAGCGAGAGGCTTTAATAGTACATGGCAATAACTACCTAGTACATATTAATGTTCTCACTCCGGCAATCCTTGAACCTGTTTATTTGTATGCCTTGAATGATTGACATTTAATTTAAGCACTGCCAACTGGTTATTGGGTCATTGTAATAAATGACATCAGTGATACCCCTTGTTTCCTAACTTTGTTTGTTTGAATGCATGGATGGGCTGTTTGGACAAAAGAGAATAAAGAGATTTCACATAAATGCTTATAACTCTATCAATTTAAACGCGAGAGAGGTCTAGTTTTTCACATTAGGGAGCATTTGTCAAGCTTGACATGGTAAAACTGCTAATTTTGCAACATTTGTAGAATGAACAGGTCGCAGGTTGATGAATTGTTTGAATTGTTTATGAATTTGTATACTTAATTTTAAACATATGCACTGCAGTATCTTAAAAGTTGTATTAAAATCCATTTCTAATGAACAAGTATATTTGACTGTTATCCTCGTTTGATTAGGCTTATTTGCATTCTTTGTTTATTTTGTGATTTTTTTCTACAAGCAGTATCTTTGTCAAATTTCAGATTCGATTACAGGGCAAAGTAAGATATTTCACACATAAGTCATTTTCCGTATTGGCAGCAGATTAGACTCTCTTATTAAACCTGGACGAAGTGGACCGTTATTGTTTTCAGTTAATTCTATGAGGGTGTGTGTATGTCGGTGTGTGTACACGTTTCTTTCATTCCTCTATGGCTGGGGATCCAGTCCTCTGGACATTTTCTTGTTTAGGTTGGACTTGTATCTTCATTTGTTAGCTGCCATTGTTTCGTTCCTTTATAATACCAATGCAGTATGCACAGCCTATCGGTAACCGTATCGTCGTACCGATATATCGGTATATTGATACAGTCCTAATTTTGTGAAACACAAACAAAGTATATATTCTTTACAGATGAAAAATTGATTTTTAAATATTTAGACATTAATATGTAATTTAGAACGGGAAAACTCTTGCATAGATGCTCACATCGTTTCTGTCGTGTCAGTTAATACATTTTTCATTTTTTTATTTGTATTCTCGCGCAAGCGTTAATGGAGGGGCTTTCAGGAAACCAAAACATCAATGGATGGTGCTCTGATTATAGAACCCTATTATGTGAAATGAACAAATATGTATGAGAAAATATTGAAAATGGATCCTATTAAAAAATGAAACACATCCGAAAGTTAAGGGACTGATGTTTTTTTAGTATTATTAACGTTTTTGAGAATTATTTAAAATAACAAAATATTGATCTTTCATTGAACAGAATCAGCCTCCATTGTGTCGTCAGTTTTCAGTCCATTTCTTGAGACCAGCGAGGCAGCACAAGACGTCGGTCAGGTATTCAAGCCGAGCTTTGGTCAGTAGATAATATCACTCATTAGTCAAATTATTTAATTATTTGGCTGAGCCGTCAGATGAGCCAAATATACATGTATTTCTTTACTGACAAAGCTCGGGACCAGTCGGGCCTTATTCTGACCGGAGATCAATATTTCATGTCAACGGACCTATAACTACAACTTTGTTGAAAGTACAATGACAGTAACGCTGCATGTATAAGATTGGTCAACGTCGGTCAAAATCAACTGACGACCACGCAGTAAATTAAATTCGGAATGACGATTTGCCGAACCGAACATAGGGTAAGAAAAGCTCAGTGATAATAGTTCATATTCAAGCATTTTGAAAAAAGGGGAGTTTGCTAAAGGCTTACCCGGCAAAGTCAGGAAATGTTCAGAAAATCGGCTACAAATCGATCGCAGCGCCCTTAGTGGACTTTGGTATACTTTTTAAAAAGGTAAAATTATCTAGCGCATTTTATTCATCTTAAAGCACCATGGTAAAAAGAATTGTCATTTTTGTAGTGTTATCAATTTATTTGATATAATAAACAGACTACACATATGGTGGATGGAAAATCTGCTGTGTACAAGGTTTGGGATAACACATCCGACTTCACATAAAAGATACATACAACATCATTTGAGGAATCGATCATGTATAAAGAAGGTGATAACTTTAAAGTTTCCAAGTCCTACCTGTACGTCTTCCCACCTCAGCTCCCGGTCTGAGGTCTGGCCTCCCCTGACTGTCTTTCTAGCTAAGGTAAGTACAATGCAGGGGCGGATCCAGGATTTAGGAAAAGGAGGGGTCTAACCCAGGCGGACTAATGATAAAGCCTAAAAAGAGGCCCCCGGGTCCAGTAAAGGGGAGTCCAGGTTCGCAAATATTGGTCTGGAATCAATCAAAAATGGTTGCAGCGAATGAAAAAAAAAAAAGGGGGGGGGGGCCGACCCCCCTCCCATCCCTCCCCACTCTGAATCCACTTCTGACATTTGGAATCACGTGATCTGATTTTATTACTTGCTAGAATGTTATTAGATAACAATGTAAATATTTAGAATTAATTTATGTCTTTGACACGGAGCAAGCCTGAACCATCACGTCATTATTTTACATCCTAAGTACGTGTTACACATCGACCCGTGATCTGCTTACATACTAGAGCAGATCTTCGTAGGTTTGTTATGGTGTTCTAACAAATAAACCGTGTACAGACATGCGATAAAGCAGACCTCACACGTTGCAGTTTATTTCTACGTTTTTACAAGCTACTCGGCCTATGTTTCCTAAGGTTGCTGCGGCCATCTTATACAATCACCGGAGATCGTAGTGTTGGACGACCCCTTACCAGTGTAAACCCAGCAAGATTCCATGTCGTTGTTTCATACCAAAGTGTACTTTTTTAATAACATGACCATTTAATTGCCATGATGTTGCAACACATCTCTCCATACAAGCTGTTATTTGATACTATTGTCTGCGTTTTCGTGTGATCTATCGATATATTTCATGTTTCAAAAATGACCGAAGCTCTTTAATATTATAGAATTCCCTGCCATCTTGGATTTCCCACGATATGCCACGTATGACAGAAGGATGTGATAGGTAATAAGGTGGACCAACTTCACTCGGCTGATCTTTCTGTACTGACCCCCCGAATTAAAGTGGGACACGAAATTCGGTGAATTGGTTCCTGCGAAGTTGGCAAATAAGAAACGGAATAGTCTGACACTTGCAAAGCGCCCGATTGAATTTTTCTTTTTATTTGATTCAGTGTGAAAACCACCACAATGATAATCTTTAAAATGTTTATAAAAAACAAACGTTTCACTCCTAGAGTGCCACAGCAATTTTGTTCATCCTCATGTAAAATAACTACCCCATGAAAAATAACTACCCCATGAGAAAATACTTGAGACTGTGACACTTGCCAGTGTCGCGATTAATGAAAGACAACATTTAATAATCAGTGTGGAGTATTATCACATTATAAGGTGGTAGCTGATTCTTGTTATTTACATTGTATAGGGCTATTATCTGCAGGGTACATTTGAACCCCGCCCATTATCTTAAGGGCTATGCTTTAACTGTATAATTTTTTGTTGATAAAAAAACAGGGTCAGGGGCGTTTCGTGTTAGGAATATCTCAGTGGAAAGTTCCACACTTGTTTGCACATAAAGAAGTTTTCGTTATTCTATCAGACAGGTCAAAATGAAACACTTTCTTTTTAATTCATTGGGAACAGCCTATGGAAAGCCGCAATTATGCTAATGCCAGGTAAGGGGAATTTCGTTCCAATCGAGAATGAAGGAGAGGTCAAGGTCCGGAGATAGCTAGGGACCAAGGTGGGCTTCAAACATTAAATTTGCTCTGTTGTGACTCTTACATGTATTATTTATCTACTCAAAATATTTATACATTTTAACCAGTTCAGTTATAAAAGCTGTTCTTACATAGGGCCCTAAACAGGACGAATAGCTCATGGGGAAATTGTAGAATGTTTGATGAAGTCGGTTTATATTAATTTACTACATGCTTTTTCAACCATGCATGGACTGGTTTACTCATTTTCTTATATGGCTTTGGTTCACACCTGACCTGAATCTCATGAAATTTTCAAGGCATATAGGGAATGAGCCAGTGACGAAACTCTTCGATCCAGTACATGATCCTAAATCAGGAACGTCATCAAGGGATATTCACAAATGTGATGTAACTTATGCACGAATTAATCTGGGAATACGGGCCGAATACGTGAATGCAAACACGTTTTGGGAGCATATGGGAGGGTCGCATTCCTTAGAATGCTGATTTCAATTTTAATTTTTTTTATAAATGTGAAGCTAAGGTAAAATTGTCTCAAACTGTTAAAAACATTCCGAGATATGTTTAAGCTCAAGCGCAATATTGAAAATAGGAAAATTTCCAAATCTTATGTCGTATGGTATCATACCAACTTTAACTATTCGGGCTTCGATCAAAGATGTTCTTAGTTTTAATGACATTTGTTCATTTACAATTCCAGGCAAGGCACAAGAAAAAGTATGTGACCCACTTCCGGCCAACCACGTCTCTCCATTCATAAACAACACGACTAGCACGCATGCGCAGTGATCGTTCCCAAGCACCATCCTAGATGGTCAGCTCATCGAGGGTAAGTAGATTGTTTTCCAATACGCGACGCCGGAGATCCTTGTTCTCCTGTACGGGAGGTAAAATATCACCTCTTTTGCAAGCGATTACCGGCAGGTGCGCCGCTGTCGCAGCAGTCAGTGGGGGCAAAAACAAAAATGGCCGACGCATAGTTTGTCTAGTAAGACTGTGATTACCGGTGAAGCAGAGAAAATGCCAGGATACCACTGATGTGCGTACAATTGTACGTAATAGAGCCGAAAGATGAAGAATCTAGAAAATTACCCGTATATGAAATATTATTCATGCGATCTGACATTTAATTGCAACATCATAGAAACCTCTTGCTTGGAGAGAGAATAAACACTCTCGAACGATAATATTATTAATAAATTTACCTTTGGAATAAAAATCATTTGTAAGAATTCTTGTACATATCGGTTATGTTGATGATATAACATATACTTAATATTATAATAAATTACATTTTTTTATGAGATGATGACAACATGAACCAGTAAAGTTTGCTGTTACCGAAATAATATATATCTACTACTTGTATAAATATATATATAAATATATATATATATATATATATATATATATATATGAATATATACTTATTGGTTGTCCAAATAATTTAAAATTATATAATGTTAATTATTTTTATATAAATAATACAATATATAAAATGTTACATTTCGAGATTGGGAAAAGGAAGGTTAAAGATATTTCTACTGGTCGGTTACAATACAAAATATTTTTGTGTCAAAGTACAATATATAAAAGTATATATTGATATAATATGTATAACAATAACATGTGTGTATGTGTGAGTTATATATAAGCAGATGCATGTGGCTCTGAGCCTGTGTGTGTTATCATACAGATAAATATATCAGATATATACGTGTGTGTGTTTATCGTAATGTACCGTCTATATATGTGTGTGTATACATGCGTGTGTGTGTGATTTGGGTGTTCATTTATGTATAAACACTATACATGCATACTAATAAACAAACATATATACATCTGAAATATTTATATAATTGAAAAAATACAAATGCACAGAGCCACATACATCCATTTGTACATATTTGCATATAATATGAAGAATGAAAAAAATAAAATTAAATAATTATATATAATATAAATATATTATCATTATATGTAATATATATATATTATAATATTTATTTATATAATATATAGGCCTATTATATATATTTTTATGTAATTATTTATATATTATTATTTATTACCATTCTTCATATCAGCCTATATATATATTATATATTATATTTTAATAGACATATATGTATACATATAACAATTTGTATATAAAAAAGGGTATATTTCTTCATTTTTTCAGATGTTTTGCATTTGTATTCTTTATTCATCAACCACTATATTATCCTGGTTCCATGTACACAGAGCTCAAACGGAGAAGTAGTTGTTCTCTGCTGCCAGCCCCATGTACTCGCCGACGATTGTCATATGCCGTGTCGATAAGTTCTGGCCCCATACGGTCCGCCTGTTGAGCAAGCCCAACAAGTTCGGCCTTTTGGTATCACGCACACTGAATTCCTAGAGCAGATAGGTAATTTTCAGTTTTTACGGTTTTAACACTATCATCCGATTCTGATGCACGATTACTGTAGGCCATATTTGCTTTCGCCCGCAATGCTGCTGGTGCAGCAGCACTTACGCGCCTCCACTACAGGAGATCGGGGATCTCCGGAGCCGCGTATTGACACCAGCAGCAAAAATGCAGAACAGGATATACATGAGCCTAAAACCTTCGCTGGGCCAAGGCTTAACAAGAATATTTGGTATAAACATCCAAAATGTGATATGAAGGCCTCGACATTAAATGCCCAGGCTTTGTTTAAAATATTAAGCCCTGAAACGAGTCAACGGTTTTTTTACAAAGAAATTCTTTATAGGGGTTCAGTCAACTATTGAAAAAAAATGTTGAGAAATGATATCTGGTATTGTGCAGTGACCTCTTCTTGCAACCGAGCAAAAGCCCTTGTTCTTTAATAAAATCAAAATAAGCATTTGATTCTAGATTAAGGATGAACCTTAAAATGTTTCAGGTTAACGCACGTGTCTTCATTTATATTATATATTATAGGAGAGAGAGAGAGAGAGAGAGAGAGAGAGAGTGAATGATGTCGCAACCAAATTTGTAAACAGTCGATCCCGTTTAATTGAATATCGTCGTTGTCAACTGATAATATTTATTTAAACGAGCTATTCAATTGAACGGGTGTTAATCTTCAAGGTTGAACCCGTCATGATGATATTATGAATTGCAGTCTGATGGCTTGCGTGTGATTTTCGGAGGTTAAAAATTATCTGTTTTGAAATTTTTCTCTTAAAGTGTTTCAGTTCATGAATTTATATAGATTTACTTATAAAGTTGCAGTCTATGTGGAAAAAATACTGGATGTTTACCTGTTTGCGTTTGTTAAATATAAATAACGATGTTACTGCAAACGACTGGCAGCTTACCAATCATACGATTTCTATAGGATTTTTTTTTTTATTTTCCGTAAGACGTTTAATTTGTTGCTAATATAGAAATTGAGAAATACTGTGCATTTACCTGTTCATTTCTGTTATTTGTAAAAAAACGATGCTTTTGAAGAAAGGTTGAGAGCTTAGCGATCACGTTGATGTGTCAACGGTCATGAGATTCAGGAAAAGTCCTAAAAGATTTTAAAGGAAATGTCTGGCATCCACCCTTCCTTCTAAAACCGATCGTGTTTACCACCCCGCGCAGTCAGTGAATTTCCAACTGCACACCCATCACGCGAATGTGTCAAAGGACAATTAGGTGAGAGGTCACAAATGGTCAAATTCTATATGATGTTTGCCACTGCCACTCTCTACAATCGACCTTTGACCTTACGGTGAAGACCTCTCTGACACCATGCAGGGGGTCGTCGGACTACTTTATCTGTCTCGGTTAAGGACACGTGGCTGTATTTATTTTCCCTATATAACATCTATAAAACACCTGAGGTTTGGGCCTCTTTTAAATAATTTTCAAAATAAATTCTGATATTAAACTTTTTTTTACCTGAGAATTTGTTGTTTCTTCAGTCAAACTAGACCAAGAAAAAGGGGGCTTGTGTATCTCCTTTTTTAACCATCCTGGCCCGAATGCAGTGAAGCCCAAAATACCCCACCAAGCAGTCCCAAGCAAGCATTTGGACAACATCTCTTTGATTGGCCATAGATTTGAAAAAAATTGACCAATACTGTCAATTTTATTGGAAATTATGCTTAACATACTTAAAAATCAAACAATGGGGTGTTTTTGATGCTCCAGCACATGATGGCTAGAGCCAACCAGAGAAAGCCAGACCATTTACTACTCTCCTTCAGGTTCAGGGCTTGGTGACCCCAGGTCATGTAAACAAATAGGACCACGTGACCTCAACTGACAATGAGTCTCGTATATCGTACATAACATGGTTGATGGCGTGATGCGGTGGATGTCCGGCGCATAACCCAGGATTACTTATGTTGCGTCCGTGAGGCTATTCTCTCTGAATAGCCGTGACGTCACGTGAATGTCCCACTGCCAGACATGATCTAAAGGTATAAGATTTGTTTCACTTTATCCAGTGTCTGGTGCGTACGGGGTTAGTTGCGGATCCAGCTGAAGCCCCCCCCCCCCCTCCTTACAGGGTGGAAACATTGTTATCATTTTTTATCAGAGAGGATTTTCATTACATTATATCAGTTGCCGTCTTACAAATATCAGCCTTTCAACTGAAACATAAAAGTTGAAAACCCAAGAAATCGTTAGGAGAGGCGCATGGCTACGGCAGGATCAGGCATTTTTTTATTCCCCCGCCGTTAAGTAAGAGGACTACTAAAATGGTCCGCGTCTGTCAGTCCCTCCGTCCTTTCGTCCGTCTGTCCTTAAATCGTCCGTCCGACCCGTACCATTACTGATGCGGGTTATGGTTAACATATGGCCGGGGACCATTGTGGCCCTAGGTCCTCTTGTATTTTTAAATAATTAATTGGACATTTTCCAACATTGGTTATAGACGTTAAAAATTTCGAATTAAAGAATCATCCGTGGCTCCCTCAAGCATTTCTTATGCAATGCTCCAGCTGTCCTTGGGCTTGGACATCTTGCTTGTGAACATGATTAAGCTTTTAAATAAAAAGCACCTTTTTCACCTCTCTTTATCCTAGAAATAAAAATAATTTTCTCTTTTTAACAAAACGTCAATATATTATCATTCAAATAAAAAATAATAAACAATGTCTGAATATACTAACATCATAGCTTTGTCTTTTATGATAGGCAGTGAAAATTTACTGCCTCGTCATAAATAACATGTATGGGGGACTGGGATTTCGGCTGTATATATTAGTTGGAATTCTCAATGGGGAATCTGTTTTGAAATTATTTGTCCTTGTCGCTCTTTGAAAGAAAAAATGTACAAAACGTTACAAGAAACTTTAGAAAACTGACAATGTTTAATACCTTTAGCATCCTTTTATGGAAGATTTATTATCGATTACAAATGTATAAATTACCAAATAAATATGGAAATGATAATGCATAAATATGCGAACGAAAGAAATGCATTTTATACTTCAGACGTATATATAAACGAGATCTGACGTTTGAACGTATAAAAGCAAGTTATAGACTAAAGAAGCAACTGCACATATGGAAAAGTAATTTAAGCTATACCAGTTAATCAAAATGAACGCTGGTGAGTAATATCTTAAAAAATAGCTAGAGAATGATATTTAATCATGAGTTACTCGTTTGCCTTTTTCAATGATGTTTAATGCACTTTAATGTTTATATGCACATGTAGTTGTGTCTTTATTTTATGACTGATCAATTATTTGAGATTAAATAATGAATGAAATGTTTACATCGTTGGGCACTTATGCTCACATCTCATGTTCATATCTATACGACAACTAAAAAAGAGATTATTAATATACCCAAGTCTTCTTTTTATTTTAAATCGGTTGATAGAAAAAAGTAATGTCCAAATCATTTATTCTTTTCTTACTGCTTGCTCCATAAGAGTCTTTATTTGCTGAGTAAATGAATCCTCTGCGAAGCAAGGTTTATCACGTAATTATAGACGTTGGTTGATTCGTTTGTTAGCAGCTGTACTCAACAGTTATAGACGGACTAATGAGGAGATCAAGAAAAAAAATCCAAAATAATTTAGAGTTTACCTGGATAACAATAATATTTTTATTTAAAGATGCTTAACTGTTGTGGAAAAAAGGCGATCAAAAGACCGTCTTTATTTATTGGTTTTAGGGGAATCTGTAATTGAATAGTTGTTGTTGTTAACCTTTATTTCCTTCGACAAAGCGAAGATCAACATACAAAAATGTCAATACAGAAGGAATACAAAAGCATATCTAATTACAAACCAATAATCAGAAAGGTGAAATAGAAAAACATTTCATGTTGTATGGCATACAGGCAATTAATATGTTATTTGATAATGATCAATATAGTTCATGAAGAATCTTCTTAGGCTCTTTAAAGAAAAGAGAGACCTCATTTAGTAAAGCGGCTGAATAGTGTTCGAGTTCGGAAGATTCATTTAATCCATATACAATTTCTGCTTTTATCAAGGCTCTTACGAGTTCAATGTCCGACAGGGCAACCAATTGTGCCCCAACCTGTACGGGTAATTTATCACAAATAAAGTTCCACATATGTTCTCTCTGGTTAATTGTAGCAGTACAGGATTCAACTATATGTTCTACTGCATTGAAATATAATTTTCCACAACGATGACAAAGGAGCTGATGTTGCATATTAAAATTTTCCAGATTCACAAGTATCTGCGCTAAGTACCTGAACCTAGGCAATGAACCAGGTATCTGACTTGATATTACCCACAGAGCAGACGGCGAGAAGCGATCACCGTGAACCTCGAAAAAATTAAATAAGGTGAAATCTCGCGAAACGCTAAATTCATGCATGGTATACTCATAGTTCACGATACTTTCAATTACTTTACATCTCCATTCGTCCCTGTCTGGAAAGGGTTCACGACCGATTAAGCAGTTATAAATGGTATCAAGCAGTTCATATTTGTTTAACAGTCGATACATGTCGGCGGTAAATCCGTATATTTTAAGACTTTTATTCAACAAGAAGTTAATGAAACGGTATATTACGATTTTCTTGCAAGGATTTGAAATGATTAATCTGTACAAGTTACCAAAAAAAATTAACTTTGCTTTATCAATAAAAGATTCTAAACAGGGTATACCTACCATTGATAAAGCAATATTAGTTCTAACAGTAGGCTTGAAGTCCTGAGAAATCTTAACACAAAACCTGTGAAATCTTTCCAATATCAAGAGTTCAGTCTTATTTAAATTATTCCATAGCTCACAGCCAAATAAAGCACCAGGAATTACAATCTGTTTGTATAGCAACATACACGAAAGTGGGTTTAAACCCTTAGGCCGAACACCGATACCAGCCAATGACAGAGAAGATCCTTTCCCCATATGAGACGCGTTAGCAACAGATTCTTTGTGCGTGAAGTCAGTCTGCAAATGTACACCAAGATGCACGTGACTCCTCGCCTGTCGAATAACGTCCTGTCCTAAATACCACTCTCGCTTTGAATAATACTTATTAAATGTCAAAACTCTCTCCCCAAACGTCAGAATAACTGATTTTTTAGGGTTGAAGTTTAAACGCCATTTTGAACTGTGAGCATAGCATATATTGATCATATTTTGAAGACCCTGGGTAGTAGGCGAGAGTAGCGCAACATCATCAGCCTGTACTGGAGAACCCACATAAGTATCGGCAATGCAGGCTCCAAATTTAGAATATCGTAATTCTTCTAAGAGATCATTTATGTACACCAAAAACCACCAGGGTGATAAGACCCCACCCTGCCGTACAGACTGTTTAACATTGAACCATCTACTTATATAGCCATCCACCTGAACCGCGCTCTGAACATTGGTATAGGAAGAAACAATAGGCCTCCAAAATTTACTCTTAATTCCTAAATTGAAAATCTTATATAGAAGGCCATCGTGCCATACTGAATCAAAAGCTCTCTGATTATCGAGGCAGCACAGATATATTTTAGATCCTTTTTCTCTGAAATATGAAATAACTTCTTGAAATATAAAAGAAGCATGTAATGAGGACATTTGTTTTTGGTAAGCAGACTGTAGACTGTCGGGAAACTGGATCTGATTCACCTTTATAAATTTCAAGAAACGTTCAAGTAATATTTTTTCGAAAACTTTATAAATAACAGACAGGAGCGAAATTCCTCTGTGTGCATCCGGTTTTGTACTGTTTCCTTTCCCTTTTGGTATGGTTACAATAAGGCCGCGCTTCAAGCTAACTGGAATTTCTTCCGTGTACAACATTAAATTGAAAAGGTGACAAAGATGATCCGTCAATGCATTCCCACCAAAAATGAGGTGCTCATTTGTTACACGATCAAGACCGCCGGACTTCCCTCTTTTAAGGGCCTTCACCGCATTGCGCACTTCTAGTGGTGTTACAGCGCCATCTAGGAGCTTGTTGCTACAACTAAATGATACCTTTTTCATGTGGCCTACTTGCTCGACCACGTGGTGATAACAGCCCCCATCAAAATGATTTTGCTGTTTAGGGGTATATATATTTTCGAAATAGTCAGCCCACCCTTCTGCAGTATCTTGTGGAATATACGAAATATGACCTGGAGTGAAAGAAATACCCCCTATATGTTTACGTTTAAACTTTCTTCTCTGTTTAACCATTGTCCAAAATCTATTCATATCAAGTTCTGAGTTATCGTGCAGCTCTTGAAAGAGCTCTTCCTCGACAACTTTATGAATATGCCTCATTGCACGTCTAAATTCACATTTCGCTAGTTTATACGAACGATATTCACTGCACTCCAAGCCACGCGGTCTGCCAGCTTCCAACCATTTTATTCGTGCGAATCTCATCACGTCATGTTTAGGTTTAGCTAAGGTTTTCCATTTTGGTTTAAGGTACTTTTTAAATTTTCGGGGCGGTATAGTGCAGTTCGCACTCACATGTAAACAATTTGTTAAGTTTTTATAATAATCTTCCAAAGTAGCTTCGTTACAATGAGCTTTATCCGGTCTGGACAGCTTGTTTAGGTAAGCTTGTAGCACACAGGTGTAACTATTTTTTATTTGAACGGGAGTTACGTTTTTTCCAATGAAGGGATCCCGTTTGAAGTGGCATTGGTTGAGGAACACAAATACACATGTTGAGATTAACTGCCACAGGAAGGTGGTCAGAAGGGTTAAGTTCGTGGTCATCGTAAATTCTAGACTTTAAAATTTGACTTTCTATTTGTGGTTCAACCAGAATATGATCGATCAAGGTTCGATTGCCGCTTACACCCGCGTCATAAGTATAAGATGGACCTTCACGCATTGGATGAATCATCATAGATATCATATTGACGTCTTTTAGAAAAGATTTAAATATACCTGCTCGTCCCTTGCTACAAGATGGCTGACATAAATTACAATTTAGATCTCCCATGAATATCACATGACCAATAGAACAGTATTCGTTATAAAGTTCATAAAGTAATTCAGTTTTCTCCATATATGTACCTAAATTATGATTGGTGCTTGGTAAATAAACCTGAAATATACATAGTGAGAAAGAACCACAGTTAACTCGAATACCTACAACAAAATCGTACACTTCATCTATTGGAATAATTGACACGGCATGTTTAAGAGACTTTCTCCAAAACAGACACACACCACCTTTACCACGTCTATATGGATCTAAAGGGTCCAGGCTGCTGTCAGCCACACCATGACAGCTGAAATTGTTATTGATAATTTCGAGAAAGTGTAAGTTGTCTTTAAACAACCAGTGTTCTGCTAACCCAAGAACATAGGTTTTGGGGTCATCGAGCAGCTCAGCTACGTACATGCTACTGGACATAACACCCCTGCAATTATACGACACTATTTGTATACTATTTGGTTCAGCCATTACTAAAGAGTAGATTAAATATCTCCGAATTGTCTGGTATAGTTGCAATAGAACATCTGGTTAAATATACAGTGGCCAAAGCTCGAGTTTCCACCACAGCAAGAAACAATATAAAACAAATCTTGTCCATCTAATGAGGGTGGCGAGTGTACCATTTTCTGATATATGCGCCCTTAGGCCAAAAAGTACCAGACTCTATCTGATCACAAGACGTGTCCCAAACTCTGACCTTGGCACAGACATATCCAGGGATTTTACCAGGATACATACGCAAATCTATCAACTCTACATTTCTCCTTTTGATGTAAGATATCAAATCATCATATGAAACACAGTTTTCTATTTTACCGACGTAATAGTCCACTATATGTCTGTCTCGGTCTCCGCCCCGTCTCAGCGAGACACCAGTGAACGAGCCTTCTATTGTACCAGTATTCCTATTGTTATACGTGCGTGTGTGGTAAGTGTCATCCTTGTTTAGAGGTGCCCGTGAAGTTGCCATCCCATTCTGCGCAGTATCAGATGAATTCAAATGACTGTTTGACTGCTGCACACTCGATCTAGTATCAGACTGCCGTCCTGATATCTGGCGTCCATGTTGAAGGGCATCCGCATACGGTCTGCTTTCTGGTGTGAAAAAGCGTGATTCTATTTCCGCAATTTTTGCACGCAAAAATTCCAGTGATGTTATTGCGGATTCTGCCTTATGGGCACAGTCTTGGATGTCATTTTCTACAGACCGGAGCCTTCCATAAGACAATCTGATGTCATTTCCAATCTTCAAACGATCAGTTACAGCCTCATTTGTCATTTCTTCTGCACGTCTCTTCACATTATTGATTAAACTGGAATGTTTTGCTAAATCATCCTTTACACCTCTCACAGAAATTTCGAAGGTAGAGCGCATCATGCCAAGTTCATCAAAGATCATTTTAATATCATTTTTCATGTCTACCATCTCTACTCTTAACTGAGACAATACAACTGATTGTTTAGCAACGTCATCCTTCACGTCATTCAAGCTTTGAATAGAAAAACGTAAGCCCTCAATTTCTTCATTACATCGACTTATTTCACCATCTTTATCTGTGATTTCTTGTTTTAATTCAGACAAAGTATCAGAGATCAACTGTTTAAAATTTGCACACTCTGACTGAATTTCTTCCAGTTTCACAGCGTGAAGAGCAGCTGTATCAGCCAGGCTGCTACAACTGTCAAAAAGGAACACGAGGATGATCAGAGGGTTTACCGCAGGTTTCAATTATAACAGTGCCGCTAGATTTGCTCGTAGTGAAAATACTGGACAGCTCTTCTGCTGGAGCATCACAGATGAATGATGCCAGTATGAAGCAGTCTTTGGCCAGCTTTTCACCGAGACTTTGTCCCATTTGAGATTTTGGAATCAAAATGAACGCTGGTGAGTAATATCTTAAAAAATAGCTAGAGAATGATATTTAATCATGAGTTACTCGTTTGCCTTTTTCAATGATGTTTAATGCACTTTAATGTTTATATGCACATGTAGTTGTGTCTTTATTTTATGACTGATCAATTATTTGAGATTAAATAATGAATGGAATGTTTACATCGTTGGGCACTTATGCTCACATCTCATGTTCATATCTATACGACAACTAAAAAAGAGATTATTAATATACCCAAGTCTTCTTTTTATTTTAAATCGGTTGATAGAAAAAAGTAATGTCCAAATCATTTATTCTTTTCTTACTGCTTGCTCCATAAGAGTCTTTATTTGCTGAGTAAATGAATCCTCTGCGAAGCAAGGTTTATCACGTAATTATAGACGTTGGTTGATTCGTTTGTTAGCAGCTGTACTCAACAGTTATAGACGGACTAATGAGGAGATCAAGAAAAAAAAATCCAAAATAATTTAGAGTTTACCTGGATAACAATAATATTTTTATTTAAAGATGCTTAACTGTTGTGGAAAAAAGGCGATCAAAAGACCGTCTTTATTTTTTGGTTTTAGGGGAATCTATAATTGAATATAAATTTCCAAAAGAGGCGAGCAGACCAGGTATACACAATCGAGTTGGTGAACTTGTCATATGTGCACATTCCTCATGAATAAATATAATCATCGCGCTACAAACTGTAAATACATAAAATACACATAATATGAATAGTCTGACTTCAATGTCTGCATTTACGTTTTTTCTCAGTTTTGTTCATGAATTTCTAGCTGTAAACTATGTCTCGGTAAAAAATATAATAAATTGCACATCTGTACCCGTTTATACAAATTCACATTTTACAAATTGTCAGATCGTATATGTTGTGGAAAATGCAAAAGGTGTATTTTGATATCCATATCCGTGGAGTCATGATTTGTTAGTTTGTATATTCTGCAGTTGTTAAACTGAAACTAAGACTACATGTTGTTATAGGTGCTCCTTTTATTGTGTGACATGGGCGTAACTCATGTTGTTGTTGCACTTTGTGTTTAATCCGTACTGGTTGAACTCTCGTTGTCATGCTGGCTGGGAGTTTTCACGCCTGGCTGAGGTCACGTGATGGCCCTGGTATGTGGAGGTATGCACAGCGATGTTTTTTAGAGAATTCATGAAACGCGTGTTTACTGTGCTATGTAGGATCCTTAAGACTGTTCGAGAAGTGAAAAATTCTCGGCTTGAGGTGTGAAGGTATATAAAGGGGCTGTGTTTTAGAACCAGAGAGAGAGCAGAGCAGATTCGAGCGGACGCAGAAGCGTGTGTCAGTTTCTAGGGCCTTATCCGACGAATGCGGCAATTATAGATTTTCTAAGACTTTCTCCTGGATTTTATGCATTTGGACTTCAGTTTACTTTCTGGATCGTTACAAGAGCTTTACTGGACTGTCATTCTCCGAGAGTATACATTTAAAGAATTTATCGTTGTGGCGGTGTTGGTATCCAGGTACTGTGCACAGTATTTTCTATGTGATTGTATTGATTTGTTTCTATACCGCTGTTTTACTGTATAATTGTATTGATTTAGTGTATTGTATTGTTAGGGTTGTTTTAAGAATAAATTATAGTTATTTGTTAACAAAAAACCACTGACTTCTTAATTCATTCCCCTAGACATTTCACGCTGCCTAGTGTTACAGAATATGATTTTTTTTCTCCGTTACAGAATTTGTGTTCATCACTCATACGTGATCTGTTTATATTAGGTTCCGTAACAATGTTTACAAGAGATTTAATGTGGTACTGGCTATCTAATATCTCTTTCTCTCAATCATCCATAACAGTTGATGTTTTTGTAAAATCATAATTCTGAAGTTCAAGAAAGAAAAAAGGGCAGTTTTTCGGGGTTTTTTTTTTAAACGGCAAAGAATGTTTTTTATAGGTAAATAGTGACTTAAATTCATTTAACGTATCCAACATTTCACTTATTATAACCTTTTGAACATCAGTAGTTTAAACTGTAATATATACATGTATATATATATATATATATATATATATATATATATATATATATACTTTTATTTATGTATATATATTGATAGATAGATAATAAGATAAATGTCTATGGCAAGTGTCTTATGCAAAGTATCTACTAGCCTCCCCCCTTGCAAAATCCTGGATCCGTCCCTGAGGGTGGTCACGCGAGTCCCTTGATTGGTTTAATTGCCTTGATGATAAAAAAGAATTGGTCTTGTAAGCCCATCAGGCATACAGTCAACGTGACTAAAATGTTATCCTTTTTCATATGCATGTTTAAATCAGATTCAATTCGAGACAAATTAAATGATTTAAAATTAACTTAATGGATAGAACATCTGCAGCAGCGGTTGAAATTACATATTTTTCTTTATCCGTAGACAAGGAATTGGCCCTGGCATGTAATTAGAGAGAGGCAACCTTAAAAACAAACATTCTTACCTGTTCTGTTTCCGTCCCCACCTTCTGGTTACACTGTGTTTATATTTATCTGAGGCTTGGCCTAAGTTTATCTTAATTAAAGGCTAGACAGAGTGCAACAGAATGCAAATATTTCTAATACTTGGAAGTCGCAGAAAGTCGCAGAAAATCTGAATATTAATTTCATACTTGTAACAATTTTTTTTTTTTCCAACGACGGCAGCACCCCGTGATCTACTTACATGACAAATGGGATATTCGTCAGCATGTTGTGGTAAACAAACAAACACCTGGACCAGCTTTAAACATACTTTGGCAGGTAGCCACTGTTCTTATACGTCAACCACATTATATAAATAGGGCGCTGTTCTCGTTAGTGGTGACGGTGTTTGAAATGACACGCACGTTTGAACTTCCCGACACAATGTGAAACAGAAGTCAGTAAAAAAAAAACTAGTCAAGACTACAGGAGTACATAAATGTATCCAAACAGAAGTTTGAACAATGGCTCGGAGCGGTCTGTTACCTCTTGAGGGTCAAAAGGTTGATTTAGGCTAAATGCAGAATTTTAGTTATATATTAGTCTGGTATACACACTAATATTATTAACTTTCAGCAGTAGGGAAAATTTAGATTATTTAATCTGAAGCACATTTACAAATGTTAGATTATACCTGTCTTATTTAGTATGACAATTCTTTGTACTAATCTGACTATTAATATCGCTAATTATCTTGACCTTTTACTCGAATAATGTATACCTTGTACGATTTGTAATATCTCCATTTTTGTTCCCCGGTCCGCGGATGCGGGGGAACATTGTTTTGGGTTTGTCTGTCTGTCTGTCCTTCTGTCTGTCTGTCTCTCTGTCCGTCCGTCAGGTTTCGTTTCCGTGCGATAACTTTCCTATATATTATCCGATTTCATTCAAATTTGGGTCAGCGATTGCTCTCATTCTTACCTTGGTCGGGATTTGTTTTGGAGTGTCTGGCTTCTGTCTGTCTGTCTGTCACTATGTCTGTCCGTCTGTCAGGTTTTCGTGTCTGTGCAATTACTTTCCTAAATATTATCCGATTTCATTCAAATTTTGGTCAGTGTTCAATCTCATGCTTACTATGGTTGGGATTAGTTTTGGAGTGTCTGGCTTCTGTCTGTCTTTCTGTCTGTCACTTTGTCTGTCTGTCAGGTTTTCGTTTCCGTGCTATAACTTTCCTAAATATTATCCGATTACATTCAAATTTGGGTCAACGATTGTTCTCATTCTTACCTTGGTTGGGATTGGCTTTGCAGTGTCTGGCTTGTGTCTGTCTGTGAGTCACATGTCTGTCTGTCTGTCAGGTTTTCGTTTCCGTGCGATAATTTTCCTAAATATTATCCGATTTCATTCAAATTTTGGTCAGTGATCAATCTCATGCTTACTATGGTTGGGATTAGTTTTGGAGTGTCTGGCTTCTGTCTGTCTGTCTGTCTGTCACTTTGTCTGTCTGTCTGTCATGTTTTCGTTTCCGTGCGATAACTTTCCTAAATATTATCCGATTTCATTCAAATTTGGGTCAGTGATCGATCTCATGCTTACTATGGTTGGTTTTGGTTTTGGAGTGTCTGGCATCACTCTGTTTGTCTGTCTGTCTGTCTGTCACCCTGTTTGTCAATCAGTCAGATTTTCACTTCGGTGCGATAATTATCCTATATATTATCCAATTTCATTCAAATTTTGTTCAGTGATTGCTCTCATACTTACCTTGGTTTGGATTGATTTTGCAGTGCCTGGCTTCTGTCTGTCTGTCTGTCTGTCACTCTGTCTGTCCGTCTGTCAGGTTTTCGTGTCTGTGCAATTACTTTCCTAAATATTATCCGATTTCATTTAAATTTTAATCAGTGATCAATTTCATGCTTACTATGGTTGGGATTAGTTTTGGAGTGTCTGGCTTCTGTCTGTCTTTCTGTCTGTCACTTTGTCTGTGTGTCTGTCAGGTTTTCGTTTCCGTGCGATAACTTTCCTAAATATTATCCGATTTCATTCAAATTTGGGTCAGTGATTGCTCTCCTGCTTACCTTGGTTTGGATTGGTTTTGCAGTGTCTGGCTTCTGTCTGTCTGTCTGTCTGTCACTCTGTCTGTCCGTCTGTCAGGTTTTCGTGTCTGTGCAATTACTTTCCTAAATATTATCCGATTTCATTCAAATTTTGGTCAGTGATCAATCTCATGCTTACTATGGTTGGGATTAGTTTTGGAGTGTCTGGCTTCTGTCTGTCTGTGAGTCACTTTGTCTGTCTGTCTGTCTGTCAGGTTTTCGTTTCCCTGCGATAACTTTCCTAAATATTATCCGATTTCATTCAAATTTGGGTCAGTGATTGCTCTCATGCTTACCTTGGTTGGGATGGTTTTGCATTGTCTGGCTTCTGTCTGTCTGTCAGTATGTCTGTCACTTTGTCTATCTGTCTGTCAGGTTTTCATTTCCATGCGATAACTTTCCTATATATTATCCGATTTCATTCAAATTTTGGTCAGTCATTGCTCTTATGCTTACCTTGGTTGGGATTAGTTCGGGAATGTCTGGCTGCTGTCTGTCTGGCTGACACTCTGTCTGTCCGTCTGTCAGGTTTTCGTTTCCGTGCGATAACTTTCCTAAATATTATCCGATTTCATTCAAATTTGGGTCAGTGATTGCTCTCATGCTTACCTTGGTTTGGATTGGTTTTGCAGTGTCTGGCTTCTGTCTGTCTGTCTGTCTGTCACTCTGTCTGTCCGTCTGTCAGGTTTTCGTGTCTGTGCAATTACTTTCCTAAATATTATCCGATTTCATTCAAATTTTGGTCAGTGATCAATCTCATGCTTACTATGGTTGGGATTAGTTTTGGAGTGTCTGGCTTCTGTCTGTCTGTGAGTCACTTTGTCTGTCTGTCTGTCTGTCAGGTTTTCGTTTCCCTGCGATAACTTTCCTAAATATTATCTGATTTCATTCAAATTTTGGTCAGTGATCGATCTCATGCTTACTATGGTTGGGATTAGTTTTGGAGTGTCTGGCATCTGTCTGTCTGTCTGTCTGTCTGTCACCCTGTTTGTCAATCCGTCAGATTTTCATTTCCGTGCGATAATTATCCTATATTTTATCCGATTTCATTCAAATTTTGGTCAGTGATTGCTCTCATGCAAACCTTGGTTTGGATCAGTTTTGGAGTGTCTGGCTTTTCCCTGTCTGTCTGTCACTTTGTCTATCCGTCTGTCAGGTTTCCGTTTCCCTGCTATAACTTTCTTAAATATTATCCGATGTCATTCAAATTTTGGTCAGTGATTGCTCTCATGCTTACCTTGGTTTGGATTTGTCATGAAGTGTCTGGCTTATGTTCGTCGGTCTGTCTGTCACTCTGTCAGGTTTTTGTTTCTGTGGGATAACTTTCCTAAATATTATCCGATTTCATTAAAATTTTGGTCAGCGATTGCTCTCATGCATACCCTGGTTGGGATTTTTTTGGAGTGTCTGGCTTCTGTCTGTCTGTCACTCTGTCTGACCGTCCTTTATCAAGAATGAAAAACAACAAGATCGCAAAGTGGGGGACATTAATTCCACGAATTTCCTTTTTGATTATTCTAGCAAAGTGGGGGAGAACATTTATTTTTAAAAAAATCCCTTTTTTTAATAACATTTACTGCAGATTCCGAATTATACTTTTTTAATTTTAATCACAAGAACTGCATTTGTCATGAAAATAATGAAATTATGAAAATGGAAGATTCAAACAGCATCAGTCATTTTCAGTCATGAAATAGCTCACTTTTTAACCCAAGCCACCACACGTACACAAACGAGAGCGAAAAGATGACTTTAGAAAGTGGAAGGGGGGTGCAACCACCTGGCCGGAGTGAACCAGTGTGTCGGGATTGGCAGATGACTTTATTAATATCTGTTACATGCAGAAATAGGGAAAATAGTTGCCATTATAGATTCAATAAAAACATACCATATAAATACCGGTCACTCTGTGACACGCATGTCAGTGGTATGGAAATAGGTCGACAGTGTGCTAACACTGTTATAAATTGTCAAAAGGTAATATAGCAGATAAACACGGTAACCGGACTATTTATCGGGGTTGGGGGATGTGTTGAATGAGATGAGGATTGTTGGCTTAATTTTTTTTCCTGAATTCCTAAAGTTAATTTTTTTGTCAGTAGGAAACACTCTTAATAAGATTTGTACAAATATTTTTACATTTATTTTGTGGCACTGTGCTTGTGGCAGGAAATTCATACATCGTCTGTTTGCCTTGAAGACCTGGTCAGTGACGTTCACATTTGCGAACCTGAATGGGACGCGGGGGCATTCAGATTTTCGAAGATCTTGTTACACATATCATTATTGTAAGAAGTATATTTGAAAGATGAATTAAATATATGTTTGAGGCAAGACGGCTGCTCCAAAAGAAAGACACGGGAATATGCATATCTCACCTGAAAACTATAAACAAAGAGTAAGTAATGCAAATATAATGTATGCATCGACATCCGTGCTAAATATAACCAACAAAAGTTATTTGTCCTTGAAACATACTTCATAAATTGAAAAACATGTGGGTCCAAGCTGCGGTGTAATATCCTTGATGCGATAATGTAAACATAAACAGATTCTTATGCACGTGCTTCCTTGGATACGTGATACAACTGTTTCAAAAATTGTTGAAGATGTAAATGCAAGTTGATCGCGCAGCGACAGTTTTTGTGGTAATTTCAACATTATGCTAAAGAATTACGTGGATGAATAGGTGGATTATCCATTATTGCATGCTGACATAAGACATGAGTGCCAAGAGATCGAGAGTCACATGTTGTTCACATTTACTGAGCCTACAAGTGGGTCAGTGGCATAGTCAAATGTCAGGTCGAACATGCTTAAATCCGTCACTGACAGCAGGGATTATTCATATGCACAAAAGAGATTAATCCTGCGCTGGAGCACGCAGGCATTCCGATCTTTGCCGAAGGCAGTTCTGCTGTTTTCGATGGTAACACTCACGCAATAAAAAAATATGTGTACAAATTATGTGTACATTAAAATTATTATTCTCATATCGGCGAGGTCACTGCGAGAAAAATAACCTTTAAAATGAGGTATAACACAGAGTCAAACACAACGCGGTTTCGGAGAACATTGAGGACAAAAGTTGACCAAATTATCTTTATAAGTACCTGATGAAGACTGGACGCGAGTTTTATTTAATGATTTTACTTTAATTGTATATTCTAATATTTAAAGGGAATGGCAGTAGGTTTTTTTTTTATTGTAAGGATTGTTCACTGAGCGGTTCAAGACTTGTTAACGCGTGAACAGCGTTGGTTATTCAGTGAGTCATGCATGTGAACTAAGATTTAGGAAAGTTTGTTTTGTATCAGTCATTTGGATCAGATTATGAAATTCGTCGTTCTGCAAATGCCAAATCTAATGAACATCTAATGACCCAAGAAAATGAACTGGGACAGGCTTGGTGAAAAAGTGAAGATCCGTGGATAGAGCAGGTCGAGGGATTCCGAGGTCTGTGTGCGTCGAACCTGCTGCTGAGACAATTCAGCGGATGACAGGAGAAGGCCCAGAGGAAGGACATGGACGGGCTCCGAAGAAGCGCACGCGCGCGTAAATTTAGAGAATAAAATGCATCCAGACCATATTGTTGCCAAGAAGTTCGGTTGATACCACGGCAGTAATGAAAAGGGGTTAACGTTGTTGATCCATTTATCCTAAAGAGTGACACGATTTTGGCAAGAGTAGACATAGGGGTAAATGTGTCTCGAAATTGCTCGAATATATTACATCATTAACGAGCAATGAGAATTAATACATTAGAAAAAAAAAACCCAAAAATCAGTAAGAATACAGAAGTTCCTAAATGCTTAAATTATATTTGTCGAATTTGTGAAGATTTTTGAAACTGTGACTATAATTTAAATTGAGTTTTGTGTTCATATTTCTTAAACATATTTATTGTCAGATCATTATGAGATAGGAGGAATGTCATGTAAATTCAGGTGTTAATATGTTTAATATTTCTTTCAGTGCATTAGTTATTATAATTCAGATGTTTCAAGGATCCATATCTGATGTCATTGCCGCTAAATATTTATGACCACAATGTTTAGTTGTCTTAATAACATTTCTATATGTAGGATCTCAAATCCCTAAAAGCCATGTATTAAGTTTCAAATATGCTGCTGAGTGAGAAATAGTGAGTTTAATAAAAGCTATTTAGAATTCACTAAATTATTTAATATTTAAATGTCCATTTATCGTAGAAATTTCGTTCCCAAATGCCACTGTTTTCGTTCACAAATGAGACTGGACATTTGGCCTTGTCGTTTTGTATCAAACATTGGATGCTCCTGTTCTATGAAGATGCTGAGCGAAGAACATAAAAATTACACCTTGAAGTAGTTGTCCGCCCTCCATAGCAAAATCCTGGTCCGCCACTACCACTGCATTAGTTCCGGGTTGGTGCACCTTCGGCCAAATGGGGCTGTCCCAACAACCGGCGACACAGTCGGCGCGACAAAGGACAATCACCTACGACAACCTACGACAACATCTACGACAACCTACGACCACACTGGCGACAACCTACGACACCAGAATTCTTGCTACGTCCACCCGCGACAAGCTTCGACGATTCTTTACCATGTGCTCTGTGAGGAGCCGGATACAAGGATGGGCCTGGTTTCAAGTAACAACAGCCCGCGACAACACACACGACAACCCGCGTCACCTGGCGACAGCCTACGACAGGACCTACGACAACCCGCGTCACCTTGCGACAACCTGCGACAGCACCCAAGCCAGTAGAAGACAGGCTTACGCTCACTGGCGACAAAAAAGCTCTCGCCTGAGAATTTTGAACATGTTGAAAATACAGAGGCGACAGCTTCGAGGTCGCGCGTCTTGGTCGCCTGTAGTCGCCTGTAGAGTCGCCTAAGTGGGACAGCCCCATAACTTCCGACGTGAGTGGATTCTAATCAAACCAAGAGGGTTTATTTATTACACGAAACGGAAATTCCATACTCTTATTGTTTAGTTTTTACATTACATAATAATAGATCAAAAGCCGATGTGCAAAAATTTGTTCTATATCTAATCAAATAAACATGTATATGAGTATGTAACATTCTTGCCCTTTGACCTGGACCTCAGTTGTCCGGGGGTGGGGCACAAGCACTGATTGACAGTCAACATTGAGATGCCCCATAACCAATCACAATGCAGGGTTTCTACCCTGCCTTCAGTAGCCTGTATTAAAGGGAGAAAAACTCACCAACTCACCTCTTTCTTGGATCATCGAGGAGAGGACCCCTATGCCTGCCCTCTGTGGCAGGCAGTGGGTATATATGGCTTCTTTTTCACCTTGGGGTTGGTTTAACGACAGTGTCGGCTACCCAGGTGAAGAGCCACCCACTTCCAAAGAGCAGTCCTTTTATCTAGTCTGGTATCTCTCTGTTTCATTTATAAGCTTAGATAATAATATGCAGTCCTGATAATTTGAAGGTTTAGGCTCTAAATTTTATTCCAGTAAAAAAATGTTATTTTATCTCTTTAAATTGTGCGAGTGCATGTTGCCCAAGCCCAATTTCCTCCCATAATAAATAAGCAGCTACATCTGGCGAGCGTGTCATCGGTTGTTACTAACAGCTAGGAGACGAATTCTGGTAAATAAATTACTTATTTTGAGTTAATTCTGGTTTTTTAGCATCAGTAAATATTTAAGGGGCTTAGGTTGTAAAATTCTGCTAAATAAGCGATCTATTAAATAGAAACATAGTAACAGCTTTAAAAATGCCTAGGTTTCATTTCTTTTATTTAGTGCGTGTACTAAGTGAACTAGAATAGGGGCTGTTTATAAATTTAGGCCCGTCTCTGTTTAAAGAACAATGCGCGGTTTTTTATACCTGAAAAGGATAGTATTACTTTAGATTCCTTTTGATAAACTATTATAGTAATTTGCTCTTCTCTGGCTATGAAGCTGTGTATACATTATAGAACAGTGTTTGCTTCAATAATCATCTTCTATATTCTAAATCATTGGTAGGTGTACAGTAATCCCACAATACTGAACCTTTATCTGTACAATTTACAGTAAATACTACGGCTATTGGGAATTTTCATTGTGGATTAACCAGTCATATTAATTTTACATTCTTATCAAATGAAAGCCGTAATATCATTATATTTCTTAATACTTCGGTCCTTGATTGAAATTAAATCCCTCGGTGTTAAAAACTTGAATTGTGTGTTCTCAATAGGAGGTTATATAGAAAAACAAAAAAAAGTGTATAATGATTTTTTATATAAAAAATGTGTGACTTTATAAGATGTAAAAGGAAGTGAAATAACAGGTGCTATATAGTGGTTACAAACTGTTAGGAAAAGATGGCTTTGACACTGAATAAGGTTGACAAACCTCTCCGAAAGAGGTCTCTGTACATAAGCGTTTCCTTTTCTCAGCCTGAAATCGCCGGCAAACCTTATTTACTGCTTTGCGGGTCTTGCTCATAGACCTGTAACGGAAGTGACGTCCAGATTTGATAGACTTGTACCGTGTTCTTGTTCAATTTAAGCTAACAGTCTGCTTCATTACCTTTCAATGAGATTCCACCGTATATAAAATAATCGGCCATATACAAAATCATCGTCAATCTGATAGGATAATTTTACGTCTGATCCTCTGGGCGAATCCCAACAAATGTTATGTTTTACTAAAAGCGCCTCAGACAGGTCCACTCCATCTGTTTCACTTTTGGATTTTCTCTGTTGGCGGATTTTGATTACATTTTGTGGCGTTCAAGGGGATCACTAGTGAGAATATCTAGTGTGATGTACGTACATAAGTCACCATCCAGTCATCCAATAAGCCTCCTCTGCTGTGGCCTATTTGCAAGCGTGACAGATTACTAAGGTCTGAGGCGCAGTTTAAGTCGTACGTCTCATAGCTGTTTACAGAAGATGTCATCTTCAACCAACTGATATGAAGGTAATATATATAAAACTGACTGTATCTATCTCTAGTTTTATTCCCAATAGCCTTAGAGTAAAGCTGGAATTGGAAATTTTACATTCGGGGGAGAAACATGCGACAGTTTCGCGGTAATACCATCAATAACGTCAGTTTGCCCGCTGCAGGTCCGTTAGATGAATTTAACTTAATTATGAAGTAATAAGGCATTTAGACGGAACTTAAAAAATAAACAGCATCAAACAAACATTAAGTAAATTGGAACCCTACAGAACTCATGTTGTAATACTTAATTACATGTTACATGCCTTTCTAAACATAGGTTGATACCGGCTTACTCATTTACTTATGCGCTTTGGCGTTTACTACCGAATAAATATCTTGGGAAAGGGAATATTTTGCGAATGAATAATCATGAACTTACGAGGTCCTTTCGAAATCTTTATGCCAAGATTTGTCCAGGCCTTTGTGACACTGCCGGTACAGCCTCTCGTAAACGCCAGCGTTCGTCCTCGCTTCATATTCGCTGGCAACCTTGATAGAAACCATGCATTTCGAATCCCCTGCAAGATAGGCTAGACAAGATGGTCGATTTCTTTGAGTTATATCGTTTCGTGTAACCGCTGCTTGGCATGGCAAGGTTATCTGGGCAGGAACACCAGTGTGCAGAATTTCAACTAGACAATTGAAAGCGTGGTATCGCATTGTACATCCAGCCCGTATATTAAACATGCGACACCAACTCTCGTTCTGGTATAGACCAAAAAATCAGACCAATGAGAGCTTGTGTTCCCCAGTAATCAAACCAACGAGAGCGGGTGTCGCATATTTAAATGGTGGATGCACAATGCAATTCCATGCTTTCCGCAAGCACCCTGTTGTTCCTGCCCAGAGAACCTTGTCATATCAAAGAGTGGTTACACTAAATGATAACTGGGACAACTGCAGTGTATAACCGCTGCGTGAGGAACGTACGTGTCTGGGCATTGTGTCCTAAAACTAAATTTTGCGGGTGTCCTCGAATTGAGGGGAAAAGGTAGTTGTTTTACATTTATTATAAGATTCATCACTGTAATATCAATTATAAATTAAAAATTACATTTATATTTCGAAACCTAAATTAGGATTAATTTCGTCAACATAAAACAGAACCGAAAATTCATTATCAGTCGTCGCTGGCATTTTGAGTTAGAATGGTGGGAAACTTCCATTGTAACACTAGGGTTCAAGTCCATAACGACAGAAAGAGGCATAGTTACAAAATTTCACCATTTCCTAAGTCTGCTTTTTATGCTCTTGGTCTACAAAAATGAGAATTTACTGCTATATACTGTACATTACTTAAATCATTGACCGAATGATTGCATCAAATATGAATTGCGATTACATTTCATCACACATTAATAGCTTGTTCTAAAAGTGACACCTAAGCTGAGTGACACACGAGAATCAATGCAACACACGAGCAATGAATATACATTTCAAAAACAGAATATTTTGACCAGCACGATCGAGCGAGTAAACTGGAATCATCAGCTGGAAACTGTTTTCAACAATGATATTCACATGGATTGTATGTGCCATCGAGTCCGGACTGGGTATTGGAATATACATCCAGCCGAAACGTAACACATGCGCTCTTGTTGGTCTGATAAACCCGTTCTGGTTGTCTGACCCTTTAAGGAATGGACGTCCAGGTTTTTTAAATGGTAAATCAAACCTGATATCTCACAAACACTCAAAAAGATGAAAAAGACATGAGTAAACAAAACAATAAAATATATTAAAATACAATTATATTTCTCTGAAGAGGCGTTCCACACACACACACACATATATATATATATATATATATATATATATATATATATATATATATATTTATATATATATATATATCGATGATCACAATAGTCCACATAATCAAACACAGATAGTTGGTTAAAGGAAACACGTGTCTCGTCAGATGTTATTTCAGTACAGCTTAATTTAGACGGAGCCACCATTTTTTTGATCACTAGTGTGTGTAGTAGATTTCAAAGAAAGTGCACCTGTGTAAGTTAGGTTTTCTCACACTCTGTTGTTAGAGGCGTTTTCTTTATTCTTTATATCTAATATTCGGAGTAATTTGGAGTAATGATTGGCCGGAGGACAATCGGGAGTTGTGACGTAAGAAGGCATTTATAAGGAGTTAAGTGGGACTTTTTCGGGAGAAGGGCCCGTTTCAGCTTACCGGTGAGTTGTAGACTGACGATACCTAAAGCAATTCTGCTTTTGTTACAGTGGAGACAGCTGAGATGTGTTTCTACAAGTGAAGTTAGACGACGTCTGGTGAAGGCCACAAGTGATTTCTCTGAAAAGAACCTCAGAGCTAGTAACGCATTTTGCCGACGGACTGGTAATCTGGCGTGTTGATACTTGTTGTATGCGATTCTAGGAACAAACCGTGGACTTTATATGTACTTTACCGTAGAGATACAGGATATTGCTGTGTAGAAGCTTATTCTGGTACCATCAGAAGACATCAGCTGTGAGAGACTGGGGGACTGTGAAACGTGTATGAACAGAGAGAGATTGAGGATTATAGAAGCTCCATGAATACAGGACAGTGTTACATCCCGGTGTTACGTGTGTTATCAAAGGCAACCCGGTGCGTCACTTGGTAAGGGCAGCCTTTTTTTTTTTTTTCCTAAAGGGCATCGGTAAGGGACAACGTTTACCGGATGACAGCAGGTGAAGGCCGATCAAACTAATTACAATGGCCATTTCGCTGGCCATTTCGCTATCTCACTGGTCGTTATTGGTTGTAAACCAGTTTTACGCCTCAGGACTGATTTTGATTTTCATTAACTGTCGTGATGAACAAGTGTAATAGAGCGGAAAGTTGTGGTCACCGCGAATGCTCAGGACGAAATGTCAAGAAGATTCAGACCAGCGCCGACTCTCCCTGCAGGCAGTATGTTTACTGTTATTTTCCTATGTTTAGCTAGGACCTTTCACAATATCTTTCGAAATCATAACTTTAAGACAAAAGGTTAATTTATTACTCAAGAAGTAGAATACTAATGTTTATACTTGTTCTGTAAATTTTCACAAACCGAAGTATTTTAACTGAAGGAATAACTGTTGAAATTACAGTAGGAATTCCAAGCCTGTCTAAGAGACGATAAAGTATTTAATGTCGCGCTTGTCGTTAGTGCCTAGTACTTTATCTAACTTGACATTGTTATCTTCGTATATTTCTGGTTGAATTATTGGTCTTTATAATGAAACCAGTATAGGCAGTAATTCTCCGTATAGGCAGTAACTCTCCGTATAGGCAGTAACTCTCCGTATAGGCAGTAACTCTCCGTATAGGCAGTAACTCTCCGTATAGGCTGTAACTCTCCGTATAGGCAGTAACTCCCTTATAGGCAGTAACTCTCCGTATAGGCAGTAACTCTCCGTATAGGCAGTAACTCTCCGAATAGGCAGTAACTCTCCGAATAGGCAGTAACTCTCCGTATAGGCAGTAACTCTCCGTATACGCAGTAACTCTCCGTATACGCAGTAACTCTCCGTATAGGCAGTAACTCTCCGAATAGGCAGTAACTCTCCGAATAGGCAGTAACTCTCCGTATAGGCAGTAACTCTCCGTATACGCAGTAACTCTCCGTATAGGCAGTAACTCTCCGTATACGCAGTAACTCTCTGTATACGCAGTAACTCTCCGAATAGGCAGTAACTCTCCGTATAGGCAGTAACTCTCCGTATTGGCAGTAACTCTCCGTATAGGCAGTAACTCTCCGTATAGGCAGTACGTCTGCTGTTATTTTTTGCAGAGACATCTACACTGAATATACTGCTCCCGCTCTTCACCTCAACTTTTCTCACCAGCCAGATGTCAGGTTTCAATGATGCGAGTATTAAAAGGCGCGATAACGAGAAAAGGATTCAAGGTGGCGCCACTAGTCACCCGTACTAGACGAAACAAACATTGCCATTCAAAGTCAGTCTCGCCGTGAAGGTCATGACCCCATTTTAAATAAGCTTTGTCTTCTCTAATAAATTAAATGTGTTAAAACGCATTGTAGCATTCTTTAATAATATAACAACACTGGTGTCATATCATTACTGACTTTTATGTTATTCTTTCAAAAGAACAAGTGCCGTTGACTAATGACTATGACTAGGCTATAAGGTTAATATCAGTAGAAAGTCTGGGTTTGGGTGTAGAGGACTTTATTGCAATAAGAAATATATAAATGCACAGAATACAATACGCAATTAATTGCATTATTGGTAGTCGCATCATTAAAAACTAATATATATGGTCCATAGTAATAATAAATTATGTGTCCACCAAGCTGCACATACTATGATAACACGTGATTCAAAATTTATATGAAACCCAAAAGGCAACCCAAACCCACCTAGGAGATTCTTGTATACCTTACCTCAGACCTCTTGACAAATCAGGTTTTATATATTTTTCGTACTCATTACTGCGCCAATCTCCACGTCTCTTTATTAGATCAACTTTGACATTGCATTTGAACGCAAGAGTTGCTCCATCCCTGCGGGAGCTAAGCCTACCGTATTTATTCGGTTTCAATCCACACAAATTTAGCGCAGTCCTCAGTCTGGACATGAACCTACTAAAGATCATCAATTTTGTACCTTTTCCCTATGAAAACTGGTAGAATGACGGAAGAAGACCATATGCAGGTGAAACAGATAAATCCAAAAACAGGTCTTGTGCAGGACACATCGGAGAAACGTGAATGCAAGGTACAGGAACTCCGATCTAAAACCCTGTCTCGAAACTGAATGATCTTAGACCAGTTCAACTTAAAATTAATAAGTACTCTATCTGGCAAGAATGTATTATTTCTATTCAAAACTGTACCTTCCGTAACCTCCGTAACAGAATCAGTTGATAAATGTGATTTCCTCATGAAACCGTAAAAGGCCGTTAAACACAGCCCACAAACATATCTTAGATGAACGATTCAGCGTCTGAAAAATTATCCCAAAGGATGGGGCCTGTTATTGGGAGTTATGAACAAGTGAAGGACCCAACAGTCCTGCGAACACCTCGTATTAGGAGTGATATTTGTAAGTTGTCTTTGAGGTGATTATCTTACCCGGTTAACTCGTGGAGTAGGCTCCAATTGTTTAAATAGTGTTAAATTAAACTAAAACTTAATGTGCTGGTTAAATGAACTATTTAGCACAGGATATGTTTTGTACTGATAGGAACCAATATTTCTTGAGATGTGTGATGCAAGGTGTTATCGGCGAATGCTGCCGCCTGTATGCTCGCACCTTATCGTCTAGTCGACGCAAAAAGCCATCCCTTCGTTCAAGGTCACCTGAAAAAATATGAACTTGGAGGTGGGGAACATTTTATGGAAAATGTAAATTACTGATACCAGAACATGCCCTTCAACCCTGCCATAACCAGCTTTTTCTTAGCTTTGCCCTTGTTGTGATGTTAGAAACTTATTATCAGTCATAATAACAATCCTCTTGTTCCTCAAAGAAGTGTCCACCTGTGTGCTGCAAATATAACCGCTAAAGTTTCGTTGGTATTTATATGCAAGCCTGCAGCCGATGGCAAGTCTTGTTTCCAGTTACAACACAACTTATCGCGCCCTAACACGGCCCCTGCCCCATCCACACAAGCATCTGTGTCGACCCCCGTTACAGGTACGGGGCCAAGTATCACTGCAATCCCATTGAACAGTGTGCTACAAATGTACCACCACATTAGGTCATCCTTCATGCCTATTGGATTAGTGCTTCATAGCGTTGCACGCATATAGATGAGCCGTCGATGATATAGGCTATTCGTCCACCCCGGATCACTGACGCAATCCAATTTAATTTGCCAATAAGTGTTTGAAGTTGCCGCTTTGATAGCCAAGCTAGTGAAATGCACTTGCGTAATTCTTACCTGCATTTAACATAGTCTACTAGTATATTGATACCCAAGAAAACAATACTCTGGCAAGAGTCAACTACCTTATTCAGGTATAAAAATATAACTTTTCGAATACGTCATACTGCTTAAGAGCTACAAAGGCCTACTGGTCCAAACTCCCGGTAAAATAATTATATTTTACCGGCTGCTGTGGTCTAGGCAGCGCACATTGTTCATAATGATATATATATTTTAAATATATTATATATATTAAATCTAAAGCTTATGGAAGAGTGTAATGGTATTACAATGGAGTTTCCATCTACTTGACAATAACATTTAAACATCCAACAGCATCAGCTGTGAATGAAATATAAATATCCATATACAGTACATAGGAATTTGGAGAAAAGGACATGAAGTGAGCCTACATTTTTAATATTTTGGTAAATAATGAAAAACATGCAGAATACCATGACAGATATAGGCCTTCTGGGCATTATAATTAGACGTCTGATCAATGTCTCTATAATTTAATGGATAATTAGATTAACAATGAAAGATCTACAGATATGTTGGGGTGAAAAAACAAGGGACCCATGGGTCACTGGGCTCAGCTGAAGTTGACCTTGAAGGTAAAAATCTAAAATAATATCAAATGGAGATAAAGTGTAATAGGAAGAGGTAATACAGGCCATGGTTGGTTTATATGATTGGTTTGTATTGATGAGCAAGAAATTGTTGAAAATAATATTTTGTGACCTGACCAAGTGTTTCCTAATGTTGAAACTGAAGCATGATCATTAGTTGGCTTTTTGATTAACTGTTGACATTTCAGTAGTTTACAAATTTGTTCAATTGAATCTATTTTTTTGTATAATATATATTATTAAATATATATGCATTTTTTTATAATGTATACAGTTGAGATATAACAAATTAACAACATAAAACAGGGCAAACAAAGCCTGATCTCAAATTCTGCTGAGGCAGGAAAATAATGAACAAATGTTTGTTTTATTTTATCACATAATTTTTTTTTATTTCAGTTTATATTTCTGTACATTTCCAATATAACAGATATATCTGAATATAAAAGTTGATTCATAATTCTCAACTGCATCATCATAAATCTCAATCTTGTCAGATAACACCACATCATGCATACAAATGTTTATTTATTTATTTTTTACCACAAAAATATCTCTTTTAAATCTGCAAAACAATAAATATCTAAAAATAATACTTGATTTAGATTTCACAATTTTTAATTGTGTCTTCATTTATCCATAATGTGCTTCATATTTTATAAATTTAAGCATATTGATGGGTTCAATTTTATTTGTTAAAATCATTTAAAAGAAAACTGATTTCTTTAAAAATGCTACATTAACACTAGATGTGTCGGAACGACACGAATGCCCCCACCTGGGGCAAATTAGAAACATTTGTTAAATTTTGTAATTTTTTTTAAGTTCAGGAAGTGTTGTATGGTTAAAAGTAGGTCAACAAGGGCAAAATGCAAACTTGATCTGTAAAGGGTCATTATCAAGCAACACACCAAAAATCAGGCCAGTATCTGCAGGCATTGTGAAGAAAAAAGTCCATATATGTGCATTTTTCATGAAAATTTCTGTCTTCTCTGAAATTTTCTATGTTCAGGATCTGTCATATGGTGAAAAAAAGGGTTAACTGGGACGAAACGCGAACTCGATCTGTAAGTGGTCATTATGCGCCCACAGACCAAACATTAGGCCAGTATCTGTAAGCATTGCATTGCGAAACTAGAATATTAGCAAAAGTTGATAATCATTTATAAATTTAAATTGGAGAGGTATATACCATGTTTCATAACAATCCACCAAATGCTTCCTGAGAAATAAGCTCCTAAGTTTTTTTCTATACAAAGCTCTGTGAGCTTGAAAAGTAGGTCAAGATCACCCATCTTGAACTTGACCAAGATTTTGTAAATATAATGCAATAACACTGAAGAAATGAAGTTCCTGTGTTGAATACCTTTGAAGATATTCTGCACAAAAGGCCAAAATTGAAAAATCAGATAAAATTTCATTAAAAATCAGAAATTGCAGGTGGCGCCACCAAAATTGTGCAGCACATACAGACCATCAGTCCCAATGATCATAGTAAGTTTTGTGAAAATCCACACAATGATTCCTGAGATATAAACTTCTGAGTGTTTTTCTATAATCAGCTCTAAAATGTAGAAAAATGGGTCAAGGTCACCCATCTTCGAACTTGACCGAGATTTTATCGATATACATCTTCACTGATGAAAAAAAATTCCAACGGTGAATCCTTTTAGAGATATCCCGCTCACAATGTAAAAGTTAACAGACACGGAACGGACGGACGGACGGACATACACCGGACAGACAGATGGACAGACGGACACCTTGGGTGACGACAATAGCCCATCAGCCTATGAGCTGAGGGCTAAAAACAACTGTACATGTGTATTTGTCATGAAAATTTCTATTTTTCATGAATTTTTCTAAGTTTAGGAGCCGTAAAAAGGTCAAAAGTAGGTCAACCGGGACGAAACGCGAACTCGATCCGTAACTGGTCATTATCTGTCCACACACCAAAAATCAGGTCAATATCTGCAGGCGCTGCGAAAAAAAATCCGTACATGTGTATTTGTCATGAAAATTTCTATTTTTCATGAATTTTTCTAAGTTTAGGAGCCGTAAAACGGTCAAAAGTAGGTCAACCGGGACGAAACGCGAACTCGATCTGTAACTGGTCATTATCTGCCCACACACCAAAAATCAGGCCAATATCTACAGGCATTGCGAAAAAAAGTCCGTACATGTGTATTTGTCATGAAAATTTCTATTTTTCATGAAATTTTCTAAGTTTAGGAGCCGTAAAACGCTCAAAAGTAGGTCAACCGGGACGAAACGCGAACTCGATCTGTAACTGGTCATTATCTGCCCACACACCAAAAATCAGGCCAATATCTGCAGGCATTGCGAAAAAAAATCCGTACAACTGTTTGATTTCGGAATGACGGAATGACGGAATGATGGAATGACGGACATGGGTAAAACTATATGCCCCGGCCACTTTGTGGCGGGGGCATAACAACATGGCATCTTCTGGATTACACTTGAATTATTTTTTCAAGGAAAGTTTTTGTATATTGAAGTAGAAACAGCGTTACAATTAAGGAAATACATTGAAAACAATAACCATTACTGCATAACACTTGGTGGGTTGGGCTTGCCGGGGGGGGGGGGGGGGGGGGGATTGGGATGGTGATATGGAGATGGACCCTGCATCTGTAATCTGTAATCAAAGCAAATGACTACAATATAGCCTCAAGAAATAAAATCAATAACTAGCCTAATTTTCAAGCTTTTTTTCAAATTTCAGATTTAAACAAATTAAATATTTATGTTTACATGCTGTGAAAATTAAATCAATGGTACTTACAGAAAAAAAACGTGCCATGGTCAAAGTTAGGCTAAATTTAAGGTACTGATTTTATTTTTATGCTAATAACTTAAAAAATTTACAAAATTCAGATCTAATTTTGGGTAAACAATTAAATCTTAATTAAACATAGTTAAATACTTGGGGAAAATAGACTCTGGTTTCAAAATTTTTCATGTTCAGTGAGTAAATATTTTTCCTGATTTTTTACAAAGTCCATTATGTTCGGGCCCATAACTTAAAGAATTTATACTTAACAGACTTAATTTCTGGCATGTACATAGGAACTATATAGAGGAATATATATGGTAAATATGAGGAAAAACAGATGAGTGGTTTTGATATTAGGCAATCCTGAAGTGTGAAAATAGGTTTTAACAAGGGACCCATGGGTCACGGCGCTCAGCTGATCATGATTGGACTATAAATGTTTCTCCACTGTGATACTACATGTATATCAAGTCGATAAAGCTTATGAATATCATGGACATGTTGGGCTATTATAAAGGAATTTAATGTAATATGTGAGTAAATGATAAATGAAATTACCTGACTGATGGATTAATAGAGTCAAATATAGTGGTTTATTTTTTATTTATTTAGGAGGGGTTGAAAATTGTGAAATATTTGAGCAAATGTGAATGCAATGACAGCAGTAATAAGCAGTAGTAGAATGATGATAAGGCTATTTGTTGAAGGATCTAAAGTGTATGGTAGTCTGCAAGCTTTCAATTTGACAGATATGATGTTATAATTAACTATGCTGATGAAGTGATTCATGAATTTGTGACTGTATGACACAATATCTCTTTAGTCTTGACAAGGTACATTATTGTGATGCCCACTATGTCTACATATTACACAATACTGACATAATTTCTGGCATGTACACAGGTACCTATGGACGAATAGTTATACAAAATATTAAAGTATGAATATATCTGATTCATCTTATTCTTGCTTACTGAGGCTGACTTTAGGATGGGGTTCGGAGAAGGGAAAAGTGAGGGCAGCACGAAGGTGGATGTAGAAATATTCTATTGTAAATGTTTTTCATTTATATAAGAATATGAAAAGCTAAGAGGAAAGGGGCCCTCCTACTTGGTTACAGTAAAGTTCTAAACATATGATTGCAATTAATACTCTGACAAGACTGTCATGAAGAAAAACAGTAAATGTTTTGAGATACTGTGATGCATAAGTTCTAAATATATGATTGCAATTAATACTCTGACAAGACTGTCATGAAGAAAAACAGTAAATGTTTTGAGATACTGTGATGCATATGAAAATTTACAGATGGACAGGCAAGTTGACAGAATGGACTAATACCTTTATTTCACTTTCAAGGGAATAATGCATTTAAGTTTATATATAATCCTATTTTTTTAAGCATATCCACTTTTTCCATTAAGAAGTTTATATCTGAATCATTCTTTTATTTACAGGTTTTATAAATTTTTAATAAAAAAACCTGAAATTTAAGTTAAAATATTAGAATTGTTACAATAGTTGCAATCATTATATATACAGAGTAAAAAACTGAAACTATAAGTTAAAATATTAGAATTGTTGCAAAAGTTGCAATCATCATATATCCAGAGTGTAGCTCATATTGGGTCATATTATGCATACACATATATTTTATTATTTTTAAATCATAAATGTTTAAACTGAATTTAAAAGAAAATAATGCCACAACATGGCATCTACAAGAATATTCCTTGAATCACTATTAAAAAGTTTTGCACATTGGAGTTTTCAGTACATGCTTAATTTTATTCACCAAAATAAAATAAAAGATTCAGTAAATTTGATAAAATAAAACATCTTTTCAAATAAAGTAAACACACTGTTGGTTGAATGAGGGACAAACAATATCATTGTGCTAATTACTATCCCAGTTTTAATTTATTACTGGAATTAATACTCAATTTCACACCTGGTGAAGTTTTTACTCCTCTGAAGTAAGGAATTACTTATCTCATGAACATCCACACTTTCATAGCAATACACCACTTTGTGGACACAATTAAATGTACACTTTAATCACTGTAACCCTGGTGGTAAAATACAAAATCTAAAATGTAGCATAGCCTAGAATAAGAATGAATCAAATACAGAAAATAATAACATTCATCTAGTTTATGCACCTGCTGGGGGTGGGTGGGGTGCAAGGCAGAGGGGAAGCCTGCTGGTAGTGGCCAAGCTGACCCAAGGCAAGCTGCCTGGGGTGGGTTACATAATGCAAGTGAAGGCTGAACTACTAGGTGGGCTAGATGTAAACAACACTTGACATGGTGTATGAAAACATGAATAAAAGCTATTCTTTCAAATCAATTTCTTTGAAATTTCAGATTTTAAAAGATTAAATCCTTATGTATATATGCTGTGAAAATTAAATCAACAGTGCCAAAGTTGGACAAAAATTTAAGGTATTGATTTTTTATTTATGCTAATAACTTGAAAAATTTGCAAAATTCAGATCTAATATTGGGTAAACACTTGAATCTTGATTAAATAAAGTTATATTCCTGAAAAAAAGTCTCTAGGTTCAGCAATTCTCATGTTAGGTGAGTAAATATATTTCCTGATTTTTTTTAAAATTGCATTATGTTTTGCCCCATAACTTCAAAATAATACCCAATACTGACCTAATTTTGGTATGTTCGTAGAAAATGTATGAAAGAAAGTGAATACTTAATACAATCAAAAACAGATCAGTGGTTTTGAGATTAGGCAGCCTTGAAGTGTAACAATGGCTTTTATTTATGGAAAACAGTTTTTTTCCTTAATATCTCGAAGGAACGAAGTCCTAATGACCAAATGTTTGGTATGGTAGGAGATTTTGGGGACATCTAAAATTATGCCAACAGCCTGGGGAGCATAGAGATGTGCACTGAATGACCTACAGTCATCAAAGTGGACTGCTTGACAATGTAAGGGAATACAACAAGAGCCTCCAAAAATATTCAATAACTAGCCTAATTTTGCAGCTTTTATTTTCAAATTTCGGATTTTAACAGATTAATTCCTTATGTATACATGCTGTGAAAATTAAATCCACAGTACTTACAGGAAAAAAACGTGATGTGGCCAAAGTTGGGCACAATTTAAGGTACCAATTTTATATTTTTGCCAATATTTAAAAAAATTTACCAGATTTTGATCTAATTTTTGGTATACAATTTAATTTCGATTAATTAAAGTTGTATTACTGGAAAAAAGTCCCTACCTTTAACACTTTTGGTCTAAAGTGACCAAATATCTTCCTGATTATGTCCATTATGTTTGGGCCCATAACTTTTTTAAATTATATAATACTGACTTAATATCTGGCATGTACATAGAAACTATATAGAGGAATATTTATGGTAAATATGATGAGTGGTTTTGATATAAGGCAGTCCTGAAGTGTGAAAATAGATTTCTAATAAAAAATTGAGGTTTTTCCTTAATATCTCAAAGGAACGAAGTCCTATATTGACCCGATTTTCGGCATGGTAGGAGATTTTAGGGACATCTAACTGTATGCCCAATTTCAGATTCGTAGGTCCAACGGTGTCGAAACGTGCGTGTCTTACGGACGGACCTCCAGACGGACAGACGGACGGACAGACGGACGGACGGACAGACAGACGGACAGACGACGGACAATGGACCACGACTATAGCTCAGCTGAGCTAATAAAAAATTGAGGTTTTTCCTTAATTTCTCAAAGGAACGAAGTCACAAAGACCCAGTTTTTGGCTTGGTAGGAGATCTTGGGGACATCTAACACTATGCTGAATTTTGGATTCCGAGGTCTTACGGTTTCAAAACGTGCCACATCTACGGACGGACGGACAGACGGACGGACAACGGACAACGGACAATGGACCTCGACTATAGCTCAGATGACTTATAGTCAGCTGAGCTAAAAACTGGCTTAAAATGCAGCCATAATCTTCTTTCAAATTAGGGGGTCCTGCGACCTTTACCTTTGACTACATGACCCAAAAATCATATGGATTCTTGCTTTTGTTCTCGTCCATACAGAAGTCAAGTTTGAAATCCATGTCAATCCAACCAGGCGTTATCATCACGATACAAATTTGTGTCGACAGATAGACGGATGGACTGGGTGATTACTATAGGGCATAAGTTTCCGATCAATGAACAAATCAGGTTTTGGGACACTAGATGAAATCACAGCTGAGAAACGGACATGATTGCTGTCATAAAGATACTGGAGGTTTTGTATCAATGTTTTAAAGGACATGACCAGCGTAAATAAAACCGCAATTTGATCATATTATCCCGTAAATGAATTGTTTTTGTAACTTTTGGCTCTGAGTGTAGTCGTTACTACTGGTCTAAAGTAATTAAAAACGCGTCTAATAAGAGCTCTAAGATGCTTGGTATTACCCTGTCCGCGTTCGGCAATGATCGGTTCCGTGCCTCATTAATATTCGGAATGACGTCAGCTCAGGAACGGCAGTCGGTCATAACAAAGCCACATGTGAGAATTCATGACAATAGGTTTACCTTTTCCTGTATTGCGTCCGATCGTTAATAGTTAAAATAACGATGGTGTGAGTTTACACAGGTTTCCTTTGAGCCAGCCAGAACGTTTGAAGAAATGTGTCAACTTTGTTTGCGTGAGGCGAGCAAGCTGGGAGGGGCCATTAGCTCGTTCCGTTTTGTGCTTAGCCTTCACACTACGTTACAATCGAGCCATTAATTGTCAGCGTATTATAACACAGGCAACATCAACTTTATATTAGAATGAAGAATTGATTACTATCTTAACGAAATTCGGATAGTTAATTAAAATTATATCGCCAATTTAAAAGCAATCCACTGTTTCCCATAGCTTGTTAGTTGTATTTAGTCGCGTACCTAACACATAAGTACACCTCTATAACATCATGCAAGCATGCCTTAAAAAACAATAAAAATTGAAGCCCCTCGTACAAATTATGTTAAAATATATATAAATTAAGATCTGGCTGCCAGGTATATTTTTGGGAAATTGCTTTGTTGTGTATTTAATAAATCCAATAATATTATAAAAATATAACTTTGATATGTAGGCCTACCGGTGATGTACAGCGTTTTTTGCCGACTTTAAGCAATCCACTGTTTCTCCATTGCTTGTAAGTTGTATATAGTCGCGTGCTAAAATCGAAGTACGCCTCTAGATAACTTACCAAAAGTATGTCTTCCTTCCAATAACAGTGAAAGGAAATCCCCAGGCACTGATATTAACATATGGATTTCATATAGGAATCATTCGTGTCATAATTAAACGAATTAATATCTGGATATATTTCATTTTGAAGTGCGCCTATAAAATAATTCAAGTATGACTATACCAAGAATTGACATAGCAATTTCTTTACAAAACGTGTCTTTGTGTTCAATTCTGCATGAATAAAAGGATTAGTTCATTGTATTTATACAAGTTCCGCTGAAAATGACAACATCATGTGATGCACAAAGGCTCCACGGCAGATTAAACCGGAAAAAAGGCTTTCTTAAATTCTTTCTTAGAGCGATTTTTATGTATATTTTAAAATATACGGTAATTTACTAGACTTCTGTGTAATGAATTAACACATGATTAAAATTGGCAACATTTGTTTTTTTTTTGCAATGTTCATTCATAGAAGACCTAAAATTATAAAAATAAATTCATAAAAGTCATTATTCATATATGTCTCTTTGTTTGCAGATTTTATTCCAGAACTAATAAAGCCAAATGATGACACATCTTGTTTAATTTTTCAATCATGTGATATATAAACACCTGAAATGTTGAATAAAAATCAATTGAACCTCTTCACAATGATGTTTTATTTTATTATCAGAAACATAAAAATATGAAAAACACAACACAAATGGATTTAATGTATAATGAATGAACGTGATTTAAAAGATCTGAAGTGTTAACTGGAGTTCATCGGAAGCCCGGAGGCATGCACAATTGCACACCAAGGTTTGCTGCCGCGACCACAGCTGTGAAGATAAATAGCTGTTATCATCTGTTCCTGCAGGATAAATATAACCCATTACAAATAAAAAAGTATATAAATATATTTATGTCCACCATGGACATTGTGATGGCATGTATTTCGACTTTTAACAGATGTAGAAAATAAATGTATTTTAAGTATACAAATTTCCTGCGTGGGTACATTAATTCATATGTACAGTTTTATTTTTTAAATATACAAGTTTTTTTTTACAATATATCATTTATAACTAAATTGAATAAGCAAACAGAATATTTAACTGACATTTTGCAAACACACACGGGCCTCTTGTGCATAAACACTGCACCATGGCGCATGCACCGGTGTAGGCCTACATGTAACATATCAACATCATATACTTCTAATATTATTAAGTTTATTAAATAAACAAAATAAATAATTTCCACAAAATATCTGACAGCTATATCTTTATTTATATTTTTACATATTTTTAATCGTTTTTCACGGCATGCTTGCGCAGTCGATTTAAGTACGCGAATATACACAACTTACAAACAATGCATGGATAACAGTAGATTGCTTTAAAATCGACGATAGAATCTTAATTAACTATCCGAATTCCGTTAAAATAGTAATTAATTCTTCATACTAACATAAAGTTTATGTTGCCCGTTTGATAATACGCTCATAATAGCTCGATTTAAACGTTGTGTGCAAAGAACCTCGTCAAAGATCGTCTCGTGTCCGCCACTTTGGGCAAAATGCGTTCTTGTCATCTGGCATCCAATCAAGTAGCCCGATTCATTGGCAGTGGCTCTGAGCTAAAAACTGACCAATAAACATTGACTTAATATGGAGAAAATACCGATAAAGTAATCGCAAGTTGGCAACACGAAGGCTGTGGGTTTCGTACTTCGAAGGACGACCGTCCTTCCTTTGAAGTATACGTATACCTAAATTGAAGGACGTCTTAAAACTGCGGTCAGCCCTGACCTGGTTAAATGTATCGCATATTATGCAAATTAAATTATCAAGCATTATATTAATAAGATAAGGATACCCGTCTGTTAGTCATTCGCATTATTTTAAAGGACTTGCACACCTTTCTCTCACGCGGGACGATATTAACGTGGAGATTTTATCATTCACAGCTGACATGTACTAAAAATTGCTGTGCATTTATCACATAATATGTGCAATTAATTTACAGAACGTTCACCTATTTTACATGTCTATTTGGAATAAAAACATCTTATAAAATAACCATTCTTTGTTCCCGATTCGTTACGGTGATTGTATATTATTGACTCGTCACTCGAATTGTCATCATGGGCCGGCTCAAACATGTACGGCTGTACATTTTAGCTCCCCGGTATCCTTGTATCTTTACCTGCATGAATGATCACTAAAGTTGTCGTAGCTTGAAGAGGCAAAATCGACTGTTGGATCCGTGATGGATTCGAAACTTTCAGAAAGGACATCGTTACAAAAACCAGTGGCCATTGTGTATACACAGGGTGACTGCCGTATAGTAAGCCTGCAGTTCCTGAGCTGACGTCACAGCCTGTGCCTTAGCGACAGCTTGTCACCCCAAACGTCGATTTTCGATGAACTGAAGACGATGGGGTGACAGTACAAGCTAATGGGTTCGCATCAATTCTAGTATGTGCAGATGTGCACGCCATTTCTGACACTACTTTTTCATTTTCATCCACTTCTCGAACTGTCATTTTCCTGAGTTAAGACAAAAAGTAACGTTATTCTGTAGGGGAAAATAATAATTATTACATCCACGGTTGACTTACGTGTAAACGTGCAGCAGTTTTTAATTCCGAGGCTGGTTTTACTCGAAAAATTCATCTCCACGTCTGTCAGCGGGAGAATCATAACTTCCGGTAGGGGATTTCCAAACGGCTATGTGTAAAACTCGGAAGTCCGAGGTCGGAAGCAAGGACTTTTTTTAAAGCAATGGTCGAAGCATAATTAAAATGCTACTACATCAATGGAAAGAACCTTTTTATTTTTATTGATAGAATAAGGTCTTTTCTTTCATCATGTTAAATAATCAAAGTTATCCATCCGAAGTTAATGACTATTTTTTGCTCGGAAATGCCCGGATATGGTCCAAATGTGTAAAACTCGGAAGCCAGTAATGGCATATGCACTGGTCATCATATCGTCAGCAAACGTGTCAAGCATTTTCAGTTTCTTCAGTATCATGTATTTTTCATAAACTCAATCTGTTTTGTAACATTCATGATGCTGTTTTTTTAAATAATATATTATATTGATATTTTATTTCATTTTGTAAAACAAGATTATTTTAACTAATCAATATTTTACGCTGTTATCGCATTTTATGTTGATGGAAACATGAAAAAAATAAAGGTTTTGATAATATTTTATACATGTGCCCCTTTAAAAATCACCCTGATAATATAATAAAGACTTAAACAGAAAATTTGACAGAACCAAAAAACCGTCCAGTTAATATTTTTACAAGTTGTTTCGAACAAAATATTTTATTTTTTTTATGTATAAATTGAAAAACATTTTCCTCTTCCATTGACCAAAAAAAAATTCATCAGGATTATGAATCTCTTAGAAATATTTGCTTAAATTCGTAAATCGATCAGATTTTATAATAATACATGATATATATTATCTGGAATGTTGTATCCCTTTTCTAAGATATAAATGTAACATTTTTTTAAAATATCGTTGAACTCTAACATATTGAAAGACATTTCGTTTTGCATATGATACATGTATGTTTGTTCCAGCGATGATCTTCTGGGATATATTTAATTTTCATATTTGTTCAACGTATGGAAAATATATTACAATATATTTTATTTTGAATGACATCGTAATTTATAACTCCATAGAGGGCGCAAGCCCGTTCAGACGTAATATCTCTTAATTTTCATTTCTTTTCCAGATTACTTTTTTTATTCCCTAGCAATTTCATTAACATATTTATTACTTTCCAATTCATAAATTGATGATTTACTCCACTGAGAGAGCATCCAAGTATATACTAGTATAATGAGAGAGGAAGTATTTCCGTTATCACACTTTACTCGATAATAACACCGACGATATATATATATAGATATATATTAAATTTACAAATAAAAAAATTAGAACTTATAGTTTTCCGATTAAGTATCATGTATTGCATTATACACACATTAAAAGCAGAATCATGCATAAGCAATTTTAATATATGCATGCAACTATAATTATAATGAAACTGCATTTTGGGCACAGTGCGTCTCTGTGACTTCCGAGTTGTACACATTGGATAACATCCAAGCACTTCTGACTGACTTCCGAGATGGCTTCCGAGCACAAAATATTCCATAACGTTCAGATTAAACAATGGATAACTATTATTCTAAACAGAATGATAAAAAAAAAATCTTATTCTATCGGGGGAAAAAACAAAACGGTATTGAAACGTTAGCATTTTGTATATGCTTTAAACTGCATTCGTTGGTTTCCGGCCTCCGGCTTCCGACTTCCAAGTTTACATACACGACCGCGCCATGACACATTTAGTTTTGAATGAGAAGTACCGCTTCACGTGAATCGGTGCCACAGTGATGAAAGGAGGTAATAATTGTTATTATTTTTGTGTAACAACATTTTTTCTTCGATATTTAGCACATATAATACGACTATATAAGCCTGTGATGCCAAATAATACCAGACAGCAAATATTTTGATCCGACCCTTAGAATGGGCGTTCTGTTGTGACTGCCATCATGACTCCAGGCCCTATCAGTTTTTTTTCCGAAGGCCTGAGTGTCATGTTGTCATGGCTACCTGTGCCTGCACTTGAGAACCCGAGCGGCTCTGTAGCACTGACCCCGAGGCGAGTAGCCACATATTTGCCTAATTGCTCATTAATCAAGCTCAGTCAGCACAGGTCACCAGCGGTATGTCACTTTAATAGGGGTAAGATGCACTCTACACAAATGGGGTATATTTCGCTGGTCATGTCCTTTAATTATTCTGGGAGGGGGTACTTACAAGCCCTATAGCTCGGAGGATAAAGGTCGCAGTGACCTTATTTAAGTTTTCTGAGATTTGTTGACCTCCTTGGATATTAAGTTACAGGTTTTTAGGGTCAGCAGTTACGATTTGTGCCCTGCTAACGGATGGATAGACGGACAACGACAAAGCGTTATACCTTTACCTCGGTTGACTTTCAGTCAGCCGAGCTAAATAAATCTGATGTTTAAATTTAATGCTTCATTAGTGGAAACTATTATTAATTTGAAGCTGCGTTTCCATGTGCATTTATGTGTAAAAATGCACTTACTATATTCTTATTCCGCATAATTACTTTGAATTTAACAAGACAGTTCAGGGATTTCGTGCAGAAAAATCACCTGTGATAACTCTCGGGCGGTCGTACATTGTAAAGTCGTCTTCTACATTTTTTTATCAGAGTGAACTTGCAAATGTGATAAATGAAACAACTCTTGGTGCATAAACTAAAAGATGATAAAAACTGTTTGAAATTATTTTTATTGAAAATATAACAAAGACTTGTTCTAGTGTGAAGACATCAGCTTGTGTTGTCACCAAAGGCTACTAAATCATAATTGACAGGTGAGATACAGGTCAACATGGAACTGTATGTCATTCAGAGTGTATACATGTTTCACCCAGCTTAATCCATGATGAGACAAGTTTAGTACCATGTTTTAATTAGCTATTAACATCACCATAGCACATATATACATAAAACTTTTAGGCATGATTATGATGGAAGACCTTCTAGATCATTTATTCCCAAATATACATATAACATGTGCCTTGTTACATCTCCTGCTGTATGACCATATATCAATCACACAATTCCTTTAAGTGCTGTTGCAAATTATAATTTACATTGTGCAATCCAATCAAACTCAGACATATGATGTTCCCAGTGAAGTTTCATACATGTATCACCCAGCTACACAGCTGTCTTTAGAGACAGAAAGTAAAACATGAGAGCATCAAAAAGGCCCCAACCCTGCGCCGAGACTGAAGATTCTTTATATGGCCCATCAGCAAACTCTGCATGTCTTCACAAATTCCTGCTTATCTTGTTTAATAGTATTTCTGGCCAACAGATGGCTCTGGTCAAATGACCAAGTTGAACTGGTAGCAAGTATGAAGTTACTTGATTTGTCACCGGATTCAGATTTGCATCCATCACTAATTAATTGTTTATTGGCCCACAATACAATGTCACAGATAACTTCATTGATATTTGTTGTTAAAACACAAGCTCCATGATTACATAACACCTCATCATAACATTCTTCAGGATAATATGGAGTTGTCTTTGGTCGGTTCACAACATACCTATAACATGCATTCTTTATATAAACAGATAGAAGTCAGGCTGCTTCTGTAAGGTGTTTGTGATTTTTAAGTACATGAAAAAAGTCACTTGTATATACACAAAATAGTAAAATCCAACTCCCACTAGTTACATAGACTGGCACCTGCTTCCTTAAAATTATTTTTAGACTAATGATCACATGAAATTCAGTTAATATAATAATCTTATTTTAATCAGCTTGGATAATCATATTTGCTCATTTTCATTTGACATAAAGCATCACATATCCCTGGAAAAGCATAAGAATTCTCTGCTTGCATGTCTTTTCTTAACAAAATAACTCTATCAATACTTTTTTTGGCTAAAACATAAGGGTTTTTTTTTCACAGTTGATGAAATCCCTAAAATATCTGGCTGAATGAACATGGCAGGACAATTGATACCGATCCATGAATGATTTATGAGTCCTTATACTCCTGATGACTCGTGCCCCCCACCTGATATGTCCAGTACTAGTGATTTAAACTTAGACATGGTATGCTCTACTGACCTATAAAAACATGGACCACAGAGGACACAGAAGTATAAACCTTGCTGCCACAGAGTTGGTCTTGTGTGCATCTTGATTATTCAGTCTCGTCTGGTTATTCTGTACACTATTCATAATCCTCTGCTTTACCTAATTTCCCAGTTATTTGACACTCACATCAGAAAAATGTTAATGAAAACCAAATATACAAATAATACAGAGCTCGTTTTGATCTTGGGAGAGAATTTTTGGGCTTAAACACCTGATCTTAAACTCAAGACACCCTCCTACAGATATGAAATGTATTTGTTTGAAATGTGAACAGAGTACAAGTCTGCAGGGAACACCAAAGTCTCAAAGAGTGGTATCCTCGTGAGCAGGGAATCAATCTATATGAAGCAAGAAAATTGTGCACAAATGGTGTTTCTTATCCATTTTAATGGGTAAGGTATATGGAGCACTGAGACTAGTATTTGTGTTTGAACATGCTGTAATTTCAGGATATTGTCATGGTGACAGGTGTATGTATGAGTCATAAGTGAATGAACGTTAATGCATACCCATATTTAACACTGTTATACTATACAGTCTTACTTAAAGCTCTACATAGGATAGTAGTAAAGGAATTAGAAATGCACTGAACGACACTTAAAAAATCAGCACCAAGAGAAAATATTTTAAAAAAAACACATCAGCTGCATGTATTCCAACCTTCAAATAACCTTCCCTCTGAGGGGCCAATGTCATGGCAACATACTTGTTTCAATAAAAATGCATACTTCTCTAATGAAAACTCTTAATCTACAATGGGTGCACAAGTTTTCCCTGATAAAAATGTTTGAAACATGGAATATTTCATATGACCCTATCAAATTCCAGCTATTTATATAAAAAAAAGTTCCACAAATATTTACAGCATCTGGACATCAATCAGAAGACATTTCTGTGAGAAACAGGTCTTCAGGGGGAATAAAGGTTTACATATTTACTTAGTTTGTTAAATTTGTCTGATTTTAGAAATTGATTTTTGTTTCACATTGGACCTGTATTTCCCTAGTATTAAGTGATTACATATAAATGTTATACCGTCACTATTTTTGCTATATTAATTGAGCCTACACGTCAGCTTACATACTGTGGCTATGAAAACATTACAGATGGCTGGGTTATATGTCTGTAGGGACGGTCTTCATGGTCTTCCCATCAAACTTGGTTTTATATTGTTCAGGCAGTGCAAATTCCTTCTGTAAAACAGAAACAAAACAGAACATTCAGTGTACATGGGCCATACTAATAAAAATACTTATAAAAATATATATATTTGAGGAAATTCAAATGACATGTTACTATTAAAATTCTATACCAAAAGAAAAAGTATCGCATGTAACTGACATGATATCTAAGAGGGACACAATGCTGCCAGTTACCGGCATGACTGTGACACGACTGGCCAAGTCAACATGCTTTATGTAATATTTCTAAGCCAGTTAATTAGTCATATGGTTTGCCATGCTAAGAGAGAAAATCATATCACATATTTTACACATTTTAGTGAAAAATATAATTAATAATGGTCTAGCAGGTCCTGGTCATGATCTGAAGACTTGCTCTCCTACTGTACAGAGCCTGAGGATCCCCTGGCAGGCACACTTGTTTGTGAGTGAAAAAACAGCTGTTGAGTACAATCTTCCAATTGGGCCTGAAGAGCACTCACTTTGGGGGGGGGGGGGGAGGGGGGGGTATGCAGAGCACTGATTTTGGGTTTGGGCCTGTATGGCACTCACTTACACATGCTGTTGCCAACAGTGGATATATTGATAATTCCTGAGTGGTAAGCATTTTGGAAAAAAAAAAAAGAATTTTATGGAAAAAAAAGAAGAAACTTACAAAATCTCCGGAGTCCTGGGGAATAAGAATGTTCATCTCAGAGGATTTGGCCGTGACGATATCAGCATTTATGCAGTCCTTGCTCAGGTAAACCATGCAGCCATCAGTCTTGTCAATGGAAACTGTAGGCACACTTCCCAGCGCCTTAAAGCAGACATACAGATATTAATATTAAAATTAAAACTGACATGTACATGTGCTTTAATTTTTACAGTAAGGTACTTTTAAATTAAATCATCGAGGTACTTTTAAATCTGAATATTATTATAACATTAACACCTCATTTGCTTGTCAGCATCACCCAGGGTTCAAAGGGTTCCTTTGTGAACCAATTTTGCCTAAGTTGATCTTATTAACAATAAAGAGGTGCTTTATCATTTTTGGTTTGATGGTTTGTCTGTAAGAGACATTAAAACGAACACTTATGAACACATTTTTATATAATTTTGTGGAGAACTGGGTAACACTTAACACACAATCTGTTAAATTCCAGAGGTATTCTAGATCACCATAAAAAAATTTATACTTCAAACCATTATATAACCATGGTGACATAGGGCGATTCCTTTTTCTACAGAGAGACTGCTCCATTCATAGCTAATGGGGGCATCCTTATATACCATGGTGACACAGGGCGATTCCTTTTTCTACAGAGAGACTGCTCCATTCATAGCTAATGGGGGCATCCTTATATACCATGGTGACACAGGGCGATTCCTTTTTCTACAGAGAGACTGCTCCATTCATAGCTAATGGGGGCATCCTTATATACCATGGTGACACAGGGTGATTCCTTTTTCTACAGAGAGACTGCTCCATTCATAGCTAATGGGGGCATCCTTATATACCATGGTGACACAGGGTGATTCCTTTTTCTACAGAGAGACTGCTCCATTCATAGCTAATAGGGGCATCCTTATATACCATGGTGACACAGGGCGATTCCTTTTTCTACAGAGAGACTGCTCCATTCATAGCTAATGGGGGCATCCTTATATACCATGGTGACACAGGGTGATTCCTTTTTTCTACAGAGAGACTGCTCCATTCATAGCTAATGGGGGCATCCTTATATACCATGGTGACACAGGGTGATTCCTTTTTCTACAGAGAGACTGCTCCATTCATAGTTAATGGGGGCATCCTTATATACCATGGTGACACAGGGCGATTCCTTTTTCTACAGAGAGACTGCTCCATTCATAGCTAATGGGGGCATCCTTATATACCATGGTGACACAGGGCGATTCCTTTTTCTACAGAGAGACTGCTCCATTCATAGCTAATGGGGGCATCCTTATATACCATGGTGACACAGGGTGATTCCTTTTTTCTACAGAGAGACTGCTCCATTCATAGCTAATGGGGGCATCCTTATATACCATGGTGACACAGGGTGATTCCTTTTTCTACAGAGAGACTGCTCCATTCATAGCTAATGGGGGCATCCTTATATACCATGGTGACACAGGGTGATTCCTTTTTTCTACAGAGAGACTGCTCCATTCATAGCTAATGGGGGCATCCTTATATACCATGGTGACACAGGGCGATTCCTTTTTCTACAGAGAGACTGCTCCATTCATAGCTAATGGGGGCATCCTTATATACCATGGTGACACAGGGTGATTCCTTTTTCTACACAGAGACTGCTCCATTCATAGCTAATGGGGGCATCCTTATATACCATGGTGACACAGGGTGATTCCTTTTTCTACAGAGAGACTGCTCCATTCATAGCTAATGGGGGCATCCTTATATACCATGGTGACACAGGGTGATTCCTTTTTCTACAGAGAGACTGCTCCATTCATAGCTAATGGGGGCATCCTTATATACCATGGTGACACAGGGCGATTCCTTTTTCTACAGAGAGACTGCTCCATTCATAGCTAATGGGGGCATCCTTATATACCATGGTGACACAGGGCGATTCCTTTTTCTACAGAGAGACTGCTCCATTCATAGCTAATGGGGGCATCCTTATATACCATGGTGACACAGGGTGATTCCTTTTTCTACAGAGAGACTGCTCCATTCATAGCTAATGGGGGCATCCTTATATACCATGGTGACACAGGGTGATTCCTTTTTCTACAGAGAGTCTGCTCCATTCATAGCTAATAGGGGCATCCTTATATACCATGGTGACACAGGGCGATTCCTTTTTCTACAGAGAGACTGCTCCATTCATAGCTAATGGGGGCATCCTTATATACCATGGTGACACAGGGTGATTCCTTTTTTCTACAGAGAGACTGCTCCATTCATAGCTAATGGGGGCATCCTTATATACCATGGTGACACAGGGTGATTCCTTTTTTCTACAGAGAGACTGCTCCATTCATAGCTAATGGGGGCATCCTTATATACCATGGTGACACAGGGTGATTCTTTTTTCTACAGAGAGACTGCTCCATTCATAGCTAATGGGGGCATCCTTATATACCATGGTGACACAGGGTGATTCCTTTTTCTACAGAGAGACTGCTCCATTCATAGCTAATGGGGGCATCCTTATATACCATGGTGACACAGGGTGATTCCTTTTTCCACAGGGACGCTGTTCCATTCATAGCTAATGGGGGCATCCTTATATACCATGGTGACACAGGGTGATTCCTTTTTCTACAGAGAGACTGCTCCATTCATAGCTAATGGGGGCATCCTTATATACCATGGTGACACAGGGTGATTCCTTTTTCCACAGGGACGCTGTTCCATTCATAGCTATTGGGGCCAGCCTTTTATACCATGGAGACACAGGGCGATTTCTTTTTCCACAGGGACGTTGCTCCATTCATAGCTATTAGAGCAAGCCATTGTAAAGCATCTTTCCAGGTGAATTCCATGTTACTGAAGCAGGACTGTGCAGGAACCCAGGAAAGCTTGATAAGGGGGATCAGGTGAAAGGAGGTGGGGGGGGGGTTTATCAGGTGGGCGTACACTTTTTATAATATCTTGTTGTATATTCAGTAATTTATATGTCACCACATCCTCACAGGGGGATACATGAAAGAATTTGAGAGTATGACCATCCCCCTCTGAGCTGTTATGGTCTGTAGTATGAACACTGGATGATACTGTGAAAAAAAAATTCCTTCCATTTTGAAATACCCATTTCTAACATTTTTTAAAGATCTTGCATACTCTGAACTTTGAGTCATATTAATAATAACAACTGTGTTAATTTTCTTGAGTCTGTCAACTATTCAAAGAGTATAAAACTTACATCATAACAAGTGTATAGTATGACTTAACCTTTTTTTTCTTTTGAAAAGGTATCATACCACATAACAATGAAGGAAAAAGACCTTCTATGATCTGAATATGCTTGTGATCATTCATATTTCCTCTAAAATATTAAAATACTGTTGAAGAAAGGGATACATTAAAACTAAAACAACAATGAAAGCTAAAGCCAAAATAAAAAAAAAACATGGTTCTCAGGCACTTTTTTTCAGAAATCAATGCGGGCGGGCGCTTTTTTTATTTTAAATTTTTTGGTATGTTTCGATAAAAATGTCAAATGAAAAGGGAATATCATGAAAATAACAGTTTTATTTTGCTAAATAAGTAAAAGCACTACAAAACAAAGGAAATTGTATGGTTTTATCTTCTTGAAAGAAATGTCTGAGCGACAGCAGCTCAAATTTGGAAAGTTTTTTTTGAAAATCAAAATAAAAATTTTTGATGCGGGGGTTTAAAATTGATGCGAGCGGTGCCTGAGAACCATACCTTTAATTTTTTTTGGCCTAACCTGTGCTCATTTATATTTCTTTAAGAAATGATATGTTAAATTTGTAACAATAGACCTGTGCTTGGACGCTCTGGCAGTTCACAAACTCCACGGCAGCCACAACATTCTCAAACACAAGGGCAGTTTTCTTGCAGCCATCTGTGAGAATAAACAAGGGACCGCTCAGCTGTTATATATGATAAAAAATATGATTTGGGAAAGAGGCACATGCTTGTTTTGTGTGGTAATAAATATAAGCTTTATTATGAGTTGTTGGTGTTTAGCATATGTATGATTTTGATAGTATCTTTGGAGACAGGGAAGAGGATTGATTTTATTTATTTTATTAACAAATGGAGTGCTATTGTCACACAGATTTTGACTTGGCCATATAACTTATAAGCAGCACATATAATAAAAGAGTTTAACTATTTATTAAGATTTAATAACAAATATTGTGCCAATATAATTTTTATTAAAAAAAATAATAAGAAAATCATATGATTTTTTAAATAAAATATAACTGAAATGATTATTGAAATAATATTATAGAATATATTCATGAATGCATTCATGAATACATTTTGAAAGTATCTGCACTGGTATTCAAATACTTTCATTTTTACCTGAATTCCCATTCTTATGCAATAAAATTTTTAATGCAGTACATATTCATATTCGTATTCAAATACATTTGCAAAGCATTTGCACCATGTCTAGTATTTATTCAGTTTTAGCCAAACAATGATGTTGAGAATCCAGAATATACAAAATTCACAAATTTAAACTAGATATTTCTTGGCACCGCAGGTGCCATAGTATCCCCAGACAATTAATCCCCCCCCCCTTTAAGAATAGGCCCCCAATCTTCAGCAAAAATTAACATCAGATCACACTCATAGAAAAGGTCACTCTCATGGAAAAGGTCATGACCCCAATTTCAATATACATCATCCCCTAACCCATTTCAATGTATATGCATAATATAAAAGAAATCTGTCCTTTAGTTTTTGACTTATAATGCTCACAGTACTGTCAAGTAGCAATTTTGGGGGTATTAAACGGCACAAAAACAAGTAAAGTATAATAGGTGGCGCCACCAGTTTCTGGAACATGACAACCCTATCCATGATCTTCCATCAACTTGATTTTGGGATCAATCCATGCAAGATTTCTTGAGATATTTAAGAATTTGTGTGATTTTCCCCAAAATTGGTCCTATTCAAGGTCAAGGACACTCTCCTAGTCAAGGTCATGACCTCATTTTAAATAGGCGTCGTCCTCTCACCAATATCCAACATATACCAAGTTTGGTTAAGATCCGTGAAATATTTTTTGAGTTATCGCGCCAACAAGATTTATATGCGGCGGCGGCGGGACCGGTATGAAAACATAGTATCACCCCACTTTGTCTGGGGATACAATAATGATCAGAAATACCTGGTTTTATGGCTTTTATTTATGTTAAAAATATAAATGTAATATATTTTCACTTTGGACTACTTTCACATCAATCTACACTCTAGACACAGTAGGAATCTAGATTAGTATTATCAACTGCATCTTTGTCTATCATTAATTTCCTTCATATGATCCCTAATGATTAGTAATGGATAATATGATTTATTTTTTTATCATTAAAATTTCACTGAAAAATACCATAGGTGACTGCATGGTGTTATTTTGAATAACATTGACAATGACATTGTATCCATCCATACAAGATTCTTACATCATCAGTAGCTGCAAGTTAATTTTCTGTTACTCATCAAATAACAAATTCCTTTTCTATAAATTTTTCTTTAATTTGTTATAAAAAAAAAAAACAATACAAAATTATTAATTTATTGTTTATTGTTATGTTGTTTTTCAAAACAACTACTAGATGAGTTGGGTTGGAAACCTGGATCAACTGTGGCTGGGCATTAGCTGCCTGGCTGCCCCAGTGTATGCTTCGCTCAAGCATGCATAATCTGATGAAAGGTCAACAAGGTCAACATACAGGTGACTGAAGAGGGGCTGGATTAAGCCTGGGTCTGGCATGGTCTCATAAAAACATTAATAAAAGCTACAATATTTGACCAATTTCTTTCAGCTTTCTAAACTACAAAGATGAAATCCTTATGTGTGCATAATATGAAAATTATATCAACAGTGCTCTCAGGAAACAAACGTGCCATGGTCAAAGTTGGGCAAAATTTAAGGTACTAATTTTATATTTATACTAATAACTTATAAAATTTGAAAAATTCAGCACTAATTTTTGGTATTCAATTGAATCTTGATTAAAAAATGTTACATCCCTGACAAAAAATCTCTAGCTTCAGCAATCCTCTTGTTCAGGGAGTAAATATATTTCTTGATTTTTTAAAAAGTGCATTATGTTTGGGCCCATAACTTAAAACAATTACGCAATACTGACATCATTTCTGCCATGTGCATAGGGAATGTATAGAAAAATATGTATATTATATATGATCAAAGTCAGATCAGTGGTTTTGATATAAGGCAGTCTTACAGTGGAACAATGGAATATTTAATGGAAAAATGAAGTTTTTCATTAATATTTCGAAGGAATTAAGTCCTAGTGATCTAATTCTTGGCATGGTAGGGGATTTTGGAGACATCTAACTGTATGCTAAATTTAAGGAACTTAGAGCTGAAGCTGGGAAGCTGAGTTCTAGCAAACTGCATAACACTAGCTTGATGTAAACTTGATGTGACATGGTGCTTGAAAACTTGAATAAAATCTACAGTTTTTGATCAACTGGTTTCAAATTTTTGGTGTTAACAGACAAAATGCTAACAAAAACATGCTGTGAAAATTAAATCCACAGTACTTACAGGAAAAAAATGTGCCATGGTCAAACTTGGGCAAAATTTAAGGTACCAATTTTATATTTTTGCCAATATTTAAAAAAATTTAACAGATTTTGATCTAATTTTTGATATACAATTAAATTTTGATCAATTAAAGTTGCATTACTGAAAAAAAGTCCCTACCTTTAACACTTTTGGTCTTAAGTGACCAAATATCTTTCCTGATTTTTTTACAAAGTCCATTATGTTTGGGCCCATAACTTTTTAAAATTAAATAATACTGACTTAATTTCTGGCATGTACATAGGAACTATATAGAGGAATATTTATGGTAAATATGAAGAAAACCAGATGAGTGGTTTTGATATTAGGCAGTCCTGAAGTGTGAAAATAGATTTCTAATAAAAAATTGAGGTTTTTCCTTAATATCTCAAAGGAACGAAGTCCTATTGACCCAATTTACGGCATGGTAGGAGATTTTGGGAACATCTAACTGTATGGCGAATTTCAGATTCGTAGGTCCAATGGTGTCGAAACATGCCAGTCTTACGGACAGACATCCGGACAGACGGAAGAACGGACAGACGGACGGCCAGACGGACGGACGACGGACAATGGACCACGACTTTAGCTCAGATGACTTATAGTCAGCTGAGCTAAAAACTTGGGTTTACAAAATATGACTTGTCAGTGACAATTACTTCTTAAAACAAACACTAATGCACATGAGTGATTATTACGCCTGAGTGACAATTTCATCATCTCAAACAAGAAGGGAGAAGACATGATCATTTTGAACTGTTGGACAAGAAAGTTTTAGTGTATAACTGAAATACAGGGTCCATAAACATAAAAGCTGACAAAATTCCAGGACATTTCAAAGGATTTTCTGAACAAAATAATTAGCATGATACAGTGGAGAATGTGACAATTTAAGGCAATTATTGACCATTTAAATGGTAACTCAAACAAATGTGACAAAAGAGGAATATTAGATGTCATTAAAATCAACTGCACTTAGGTACAAAGGTTTGGGTCTGTTTGTGAATATGCATGTATCATTAGAAATTTGGAATAACAATACATGAGTTGGCACATCTAGTTCAAAGCATAACAAGGGACCTATGGGTCACGACGCTCAGCTGTTATATATGATAAAAAAATATTATTTAGAAATGAGGCACATGCTGGTTTTGTGTGGTAATAAATATAAGCTGTATTATGAGTTGTTGTTGTTTAGATTATGTATGATTTTGATAGTACCTTTGGAGACAGGGAAGAGGATTGATTTCATTTATTTTATTAACAAATGGAGTACTACTGTCACACAGATTCTGACTTGGCCATATAACTTAAGAGCAGAATATATAATATAAGGGTTTAACTACCAATTAAAAAAATTACAAATATTGCCCCAAATATAATTTTTATTAAAAATAATAAGAGAATCATATGATTTTTTAAAATGAAATATAACTGAAATGATTATTAAAATAATATTAAAGAATATATTCATGAATGCATTCATGAATACATTTTGAAAGTATTTGCACTGGTATTCATATACTTTCATTTTTACCTGAATTCCCATTCTTTATGCAAGAAATTTTATAATGGAGTACATAATCATATTCGTATTTAAATACAATTACAAAGTATTCGCACCATGTCTGGTGTTTATTCAGTTTTCACCAAACAATGATGTTGAGAATCCAGAATATACAAAATTCACACATTTAAATAATATAATGATCATAAGTACCTGGTTTTATGGCTTTTATTTATATTAAAAAATAACTGTAATAAATTCATTTTGGACTAATTTCACATCAATGTACACACTAGACACAGTAGGAATCTAGATTAATATTATCAACTGCATCTTTGTCTATCATTAATTTCCTTCATATGATCCCTAATGATTAGTAATGAATGATATGATTTACTTCTTTATCATTAAAATTGAACTGAACAAGGGACCTATGGGTCACTGTGCTCAGCTGACGTTAACCTTGAAGGTAAAAATCTAAAATAAAATCAAATGGAGATAAAGTGTAAGAGGAAGAGGTAATAAAGGCCATGGTTGGTTTATATGATTGGTTTGTATTGATGAGCAAGAAATTGTTGCAAATAATATTTTGTGACCTGACCATGTGTTTCCTAATGTTGAAACTGAAGCATGTGAGCAGTTTGTGAACAAATGATCTGTACAATTACCATGATCATTAGTTGGCTTTTCGATTAACTGTTGACATTTCAGTAGTTTAAACATTTGTTCAATGGAATCTTTTTTTTGTATAATATATATTATTAAATATATGTTTTTTTTTATGAAATGTATACAGTTGAAATATAACTAATTAACAACATAAAACATGGCAAACAAAGCCTGATCTCAAATTCTGCTGATGCAGGAAAATAATGAACAAATGTTTGTAATAAATCCTCATTTTTTTATCACATCAATTTTTTTTTTAAATTTAAGTTTATATATCTATACATTTTCAATATAACATATATATCTGAATATAAAAGTTGATTCATAATTCTCAATTGCATCATCATAAATCTCAATCTTGTCAGATAACACCACATCATGCATACAAATGTTTATTTATTTTTTACCACAAAAATATATCTTTTAAATCTGCAAAACAATAAAGATCTAAAAAAATACTTGATTAAGATTTCACAATTTTTAATTGTGTCTTTATTTATCCATAATGTGCTTCATATTTTATCATAATTTAAGCATACTGATGGGTTCCATTATGATTGGTAAAATGATTTAAAAGAAAAATGATTTCTTTAAAAATGCTACATTACACAACATTGCATCTTCTGGATAACACTTTGAATTACTTTTTCATGGAAAGTTTTTGCATATTAGAGTGGAAACAGCAATACAATTAAGGAGATACAGTGAAAACAATAACAATACTGCATAACACTTGGTGGGTTGGGTTTGCGGGGGGGGGGGGGGGGGGGTGATATTGGGGGTGGTGATATGAGAATAACTGTACACCTGTCACAGCAGGGGATCTCCCCCAGTGACTGTAACAAATCAGAAACCCTGGCATAGCTGACTTCCAGTGACCTGGAGTGGGACCCTGCATCTGTAACCTCTAATCAAAGCAAATGACTACAATAGAGCCTCAAGAAAAAAATCAATAACTAGCTTAATTTTCAAGCTTTTATTTCCAAATTTCAGATTTAAACAAATTAAATATTTATGTTTACATGCTGTGAAAATTAAATCAATGGTACTTACAGGAAAAAAACGTGCCATGGTCAAAGTTGGGCAAAATTTAAGGTACTGATTTTATTTTTATGCTAATTACTTAAAAAATTTACAAAATTCAGATTTAATTTTTGGTAAGCAATTGAATCTTAATTAAACATAGTTATATACTTAGGAAAATAGACTCTAGTTTCAAAATTTTTCATGTTAAGTGAGTAAATATTTTTCCTGATTTTTTACAAAGTCCATTATGTTTGGGCCCATAACTTAAAGAATTTATACTTAACAGACTTAATTTCTGGCATGTACATAGGAACTATATGGAAGAATATTTATGGTAAATATGAGGAAAAACAGATGAGTGGTTTTGATATTAGGCAGTCCTGAAGTGTGAAAATAGGATTTTAATAAAAAATTGAGGTTTTTCCTTAATTTCTCAAAGGAACGAAGTCGCAAAGACCCAGTTTTCGGCTTGGTAGGAGATCTTGGGGACATCTAACATTATGCTGAATTTTGGATTCCTAGGTCTTACGGTTTCAAAACGTGCCACATCTACGGACGGACGGACGGACAGACGGACGGACGACGGACAATGGACCACGACTATAGCTCAGATGACTTATAGTCAGCTGAGCTAAAAACATTTCAGGTTCACTGAATTTTACTTGATGTATTTGTTGATGCATTTAGGGTTCAGACTAATAACATTTTCCACAACAAGGAATTAAGTATTTAATCATGTAAATACCATCATGGCTGGTACTCATTTACACTATGATCATGTAAATACCTTCATGGCTGGTACTCGTTTACACTATGATCATGTAAATACCTTCATGGCTGGTACTCATTTACACTATGATCTGTAAATACCATCATGGGTGGTACTCATTTACACTATGATCTGTAAATACCATCATGGCTGGTACTCATTTACACTATGATCTGTAAATACCATCATGGCTGGTACTCATTTACACTATGATCATGTAAATACCTTCATGGCTGGTACTCATTTACACTATGATCTGTAAATACCATCATGGGTGGTACTCATTTACACTATGATCTGTAAATACCATCATGGCTGGTACTCATTTACACTATGATCTGTAAATACCATCATGGCTGGTACTCATTTACACTATGATCATGTAAATACCTTCATGCCTGGTACTCATTTACACTATGATCATGTAAATACCTTCATGGCTGGTACTCATTTACACTATGATCTGTAAATACCATCATGGGTGGTACTCATTTACACTATGATCTGTAAATACCATCATGGCTGGTACTCATTTACACTATGATCTGTAAATACCATCATGGCTGGTACTCATTTACACTATGATCATGTAAATACCTTCATGGCTGGTACTCATTTACACTATGATCTGTAAATACCATCATGGGTGGTACTCATTTACACTATGATCTGTAAATACCATCATGGCTGGTACTCATTTACACTATGATCTGTAAATACCATCATGGCTGGTACTCATTTACACTATGTGGATTCTCCACAGATACATCCAGCATCTAACCTTAAATGTACCTAAGGAATGGTTTTTGAGGTATCGCAATACATATTACCAGTTAAAGGGGCCTAATCACTTAGCTGACCTTTATAAACTAAAGGTAATCCCTTGAATTAAATATGCCAGAAAAAGTGAATAACCCCACACACAGGCTGCTTTTCTTGTTTATATCAACATGTTTATAATATGTGGGGGCCGGCCAAAATAAAACAAATTCAACAAAGGCATCTGGTGGCAAGTCTGATCAGCAAGAGCTTTGCAAATGGCGTTTTGCGATGAGTGACCTTTCTACCTATATACATATATGCAACCTATCGCTTTAGATTACATGTTTTCCCATTTGTCAACATTGCTGTGTTTACAAACATGTTGTTGATAAACAAGTTCATACATTCTTTACATAGGCATTATAAGAAGTTTACAAACCCAGAATTATTGTAGATCATTAATATATACACAGAGGAAGCCAGAAATTATTTTAATTCTTTTTCAAAAGATAGGTGAATGGGCACCTTTAAGTGAAAGATGATAAATTACTGTGGTTGACGGTGGTTAGTCCTCTGTGGTCTTCATGGAAATGCCAGTTTTTGGCCTTGAAGTGTGTCCTAAGGGGGGATATATACTCCCCTGAATAATGAGGAATCTGACATTATTTGGGAAACTTCACACAGGGTCTATCAAAACCCTATCTTACTGTCCCAATCCAAAAACAGATTATACACTAGACTTTAATATATAAAGTTTTTCTTACCAACGACAATGCTGTTGACTTTGCCCTTGACCTGGACCGTGGTGTCCTGACACTTGTAGATGTACACCGTCTGTTTGATGTTGGTCTCACTGATCACAACATTCTTGTTGCCTACCTGGTGCTCCTGTAACACAAGAATTGTTAGAGCCAGGTCATTATATGTTCATACTTATCATCACAACACTGATTGGTCCTTGTATTCATACTTACCATCATGAGTAAATCAGTTTATGTACTTACCATAAATCAATAAATGAATCAGATCTTAAATGTTCAGACTTTTCAAAATGAATAAATTAGTCCTTCTATCTATCTATCTATCTATATATCTATCTATCTATCTATATATATAAATATATATATATATATATATATATATATATATATATATATATATATATATATTATATATACACACACACATATATAAAAACTGATTCTCTATGTTATTTTTGGACCCTACAAAAATTATATACGGAACAAGTATTTCATAGATATATAGTCATAAAGAATGTTAGTCAAGCAATCTTTAAATAAACATACCTAAAATCTGTGGACAGAGTATTACAAATGCATGTCATTTGATTCTGACGGACATAAGATACTTACCACAAACCACTTCTTTCCATCAAGTTCAAATCGTGGCGGCTTGGCTGCTGGGGCTGCATTGCCACCAAACCTCACCGGTTTAGGGCTTGGTGTAGGTTTCTTGTAAGGTGTCGGACCTGAGGTGATTGGTGATGTTTTCCTCAGCGCCGGGTTCTTGTGGGTTTTCATATCATCTGTCACTTTCTTCAGACCTGTCACACATTTTTATATCCCATAAAGACAATGACTATTCCACTGTGAACTGCATATATGTGGTAATGACTGTAAATATGTTGATGATAACAAGCTTGAAGGAATAATAAAAATAAAGCCGTTTCATTACTGCAGTAACACAAACAGAGATATCTCATTTTTTTATGGGTGGATCTTTGGTTAAAATACCATAATTTAATTATACTTTTAGTTCACCTAATCTCATATTCTAATTTCATTTTGCAGAACTATTTGAACAGTGCTGTTCTTTTGATACTATGATGCTGTTAAGTGTCCTTCAAATGTCTTAACATGACAATAATTCATATACATGGACATAGAAATCTTTGTGCATGTGAAGTACAAGCCAGTAAATATGTCAGTGCTGCCATCTAGCAAGCACATGAAACACTAATTACAGGTTTGTGCTCACTTATAACAAGTTTGTGCTGCCATCATTGTAAACAAGAAAAATGTTGCAGGCTCCATTTGAATGTTGGTCTATAGTTCATTGGTTCTAAGCTTCTGGGGCTCAGAACAAAGGAACTATGGTCCAACAGTCAGGTGGAGTCTGCTACATTAACAATTTATGTATTAAAGCCATCTGCACAGAGAGAGAATTATGCTACCTTCTTTATGTCAGTAAATGGTACCTGGAGATCTCCGACCTTTTACATCTCGGCCCACATGAAGTCGGACCACTTCAGATCAGACCATTACAATCTTGGACCACTGGGCTGACGATCTCAGACCACTTTGTATCTGGCCACTATGATCTCGGACCACTTTGCAATCGGGCAACTACGATCTCGGACCAAAGTAACATACATGTCCTGGCCAACTAAACTCTTATGAAATAACCGATGTTACGTTTATAATACACAATATTATTTCGTCTGTGCATGATTCATATATTAAAAATTCCATTTGAACAAGTTAGGCCTACGACATAGCTCAGTAGGTATATCCACTCAGAAAACATTTGACACACACAAGCAACACTCTTACACTTAAACGCATGGCACCATATTCTTACTCAAAGGGAAATGACAAAGTTTATTAAAATTTATTTAATATAAACAATATTAAAAGAGGTATGAAAACCGAAATATGAAATTTGTGATAAACTACGTAAACCAAAAATGAACAAGTGAGCATGTGTGAATCAAAGAATCAGAACTGGTGTATCGCTGTTACATATCTACAATTCAACTACTGTACTAGATAATATTAAAGATACACTCCCAAGCAGCGGAAATCTTACGCTTCTAAAGAAGCTACTGATTTTAATATAGGCAGTAGGCCTATAGTTAAAGCACTGTGTGAAGAGCGTATATTAAAGAGTGAAAACAGTTGTAATTTAGATATATACATAAAACAGAAATTCAAAAGTGGGAATTAACACTATATTTAAACTGAAAGAGCTGAAAAAGTTTATTAGAATTTTGTATATATACAATATAAAAACGAGATTCAATCTTTCTCTGATTCAATCTTTCATTCATTTTGTCTATCTATCATTCAATTTTTTTTCATTCAAACTGTCTATCATTCAACCTTTCTTACTTTTATTTGTTCTTTCCTTCCTTCATTCAATCTTTTACTAATTTTGTCTGTCTATCATTCAATATTTCTTTCATTAATTCATTCAATCCTTCATTCATTATAACTTTTTTCATTCATTCTTTCTTTCTTTCATTCATTTATTCATTTAGTCTCATTCACACTTTCATTCATTTTGTCTATCATTCAATCTTTCTTTCATTCAATCAGTCTATCATTCATTCTTTCCTTCCTTCATTCCTTCAATCTTTCTTTCATAATTTTTTTAGTTAATCTTTCTTTCATTCATTCTTTCCTTCCTTCATTCAATCTTTCATTTATTCTGTCTGTCTATCATCAATTCTTTCACTGATTGATTGATTGATTCATTCATTCATTCATTCAATCTTTCTTTCATTTAATTATTTTTTCGTTCATTCTTTCTTTCATTCATTCATTCATTCATTCATTCATTCATTCATTCATTCATTCATTCATTCATTCATTCATTCATTCAATCTTTCTCTCATTCAATCTTTCATTCATTCTTTCATTTATTTAATCTTACATTCATTCTGTCTTTTTTTCATTCTTTATCACACACACTCGTATACTTTAATACAAAATCAAACTTTAGAATTATTTATAAATTAGTATTAAGACGATATATAGCGAATGATTAATGATGGAGAGAATGATAAAGAGAGAGAGGCAACAGTTATGCGTGGAGTAATAATGTTTTAATAATTAGCTTTAACATCGTTTGAAGGTGGAACATACACATTTGACAACGACATCATCAGTCTGATCGAGGTCAGAACAGGTCCGATATAGTGGTCCAAGATGGTATGGAATGTGGTCTGAGATCATCGACGGGGTGGTCCAAGATTGTACTAAGTGGTCCGACTTCTAGTGGGCCGAGATCTCAAGAAAGCCAGTAATTCCTTTGGGTCAGTAAGCAAGATCATTCAGCAGATAGTGGCTCATGATTATACTGTCAATTCTCTGGCAAAACAAAAATTCTCTCAGATCAGCAAACAGCACAGTTTTTATAACGGTGCCACAATTCTGGCAAATGAAATAATTCAGTTGGCATCCTACTGCACTGCCATCTGGACAAATTCAAAAGAATACTGTGGTGCCATCTGGACTAATTCAAAAGTATACAGTCCTGCCATCAGAGAGAGAGAGATCTGTCATATGTTCAGGTAAGTAAACAGCAGAGCTTTCCCAGCTAATAAGGTACCATAATTCAAGCAAGGGATAAAATACTGCTGACAGACTACTGTGCTGCCATTCAGGCTAATTCACAATTATACTGTGGTGCTATCTAGCAGAGAGTGTAGTTACCTTTGGTGACATCTGAACCCTTGTTCAGGTCAGCAAACAACGCAGCTTTACCAGCGTCTGTGCCATCAGCAGCTGGGGCTGGTTCAGGAGGAACCACAGCTGGAGGAGGGGGTGGGGGTGGTGCCCCTCCGGCAGGGGGCGGGGGTGGTGCTGCAGCAGTGGCTGATCCCACAGAGACTCCCTTAAAAGACAGCAAGAAACAACAATAGTAAATGATATCTCGATAAGTATCTTATCATGAAATAATGTGTAATTACAACCCTAGTGTGTATCCTCACACGAAAAAGAATGGATTGCAAAAGTAAAGAGAAAAGTGAACAGAAATATTCACTGCAATGAATAAATATGATTCCAGCTGCCATTTCATCAAAATGTGAGATATATTAAACATCAAACCAGTAAGTTTGATTACTTGATTGCACTGACAATTTGAAGTGGTTTTACTGTAAATATCAATAACCATGTTCATAGGTGCCCTTCTACAGATAATGCTATAACAACAGCTGTGCTGTAATTTGATTTTATATTCTAATGGTTATTAGCCAGGCTGATACGTAATATGAAGAGACAGACATTTTAGAGAGCATAACCACTTGCTCACTTAATTACACATGTTCTCAACAGGGGGCTCCACTGAGCTATCCAGTTTCCCACTGAGCTTATCTCGTCTTTAGTAAATGTCTCACTATTTTATATTCTGACTGTAAACTGTTAGGGATGTCATGACCTGATATTATCCCCAACTCAGATATCACAATTTTAATTAATATTTTAATAATAAAATTCCACAGTAAGAAATGAGTTTAATCCACACCTTACAAAAAGCACAATTTATACTCTATATGACAGTCAGAATAAAATACAGGAATTTCAGTAACACTTCATAGACTCTCAAAGTTCCCTGTGAACTCTCTGTTCTAAGTGTTCAAGCGTCCCATTGGACATACAATTTTTTGGGTGTATGATTAAGAGGATCATAGCTGGCTCTTGTAGTAGCATGACCATTGCACAACCAAGGAAAACAGCCAAAATCTTAACTGACAACTGATACATTTCACTGTAATCAGATAATAATTTGACACAATATATGACATTATCCTGAAATAATAAAGATGTAAAATGCTAAACATATTGATTAATTTTTACACAGCAATTCATAACCTGACACAGATCTCTTCCCCTTGAGACTCCAAAATACCATATTACATTCCAAAATTTTGATCTCAGCATCCTGGAATCCAATTTTTCTTTCTGCTGGAAGCTGTGTAGATAAGATTTTTTTCCCTAACTGACCAGATTCAAAGAACCATGGAATGATTATAATAAAATATTTGTTCACTTGTAAGTACCAGCAGAACATCTACCTCTCAGTATAAATATCTATTACAGACTCACTACCTACAGTATCAAAAGCATCAAAACAAAAAACCTTATCATAATCTTTTTAAAGTTAACAGGATACAAATGTTCTGTGACTGCAAAATAGCACTACATATGTTTTTATATCAATAATCATGACCTGTTTCTCTGCAAGAGAATAACTCTCCAACAGGAATATGATTTCCATCTATACAAAAGGATCAATATGTATAAGTATTACCTTCACTGAAGTTGACAATGCTTTAAATAAAGTACTAACCATCAGGGGATAACAGGAGGAAGCAGGTACAGTGAGGTGACTCTGATGTTCAGTGACACCTACAGGTAATCCTTGGAACTACTCAAAGAACCAACTAATAACTGTTAACTTTGATGTTCAGTGACACCTACAGGTAATCCTTGGAACTACTCAAAGAACCAACTAATAACTGTTAACTTTCAAATTAATTATGTTTTTTTCAAGTTTTTATCAAATTGTTTCCCAATCAAATTGTCCCCAAGAACATAAATATGATATAATAACTAAAAAGTTATAGTTTAAGAGAAAAAATGTACATCAAAGTGAAATGGATATGTAAAAGATGCGCTTTTTGCTGACTTCTTTACAATTTCAGTGAAGCCAATATACCACAACAACCACAGGCCCATCATCAAGTAACCAAGAGTACATGATCCTCCATTTACAAAACCTAAATAGTGTCTGACACACCAAGAAATGTGTATTGTATCACTCAAATCAACTGCAACATTAATATCTGGATGAGTAACATAGTGTGTGTTACCTACTCACATATAAATACTTTTTAATACCACTGAGAACACAAGCATATGGTGTTTTGCATCACTCAACTCAACTGCAACATTAATATCTGGATGAGTAACATAGTGTGTGTTACCTACTCACATATAAATACTTGTTAATACCACTGAGAACACAAGCATATGGTGTTTTGTATCACTCAAATCAACTGCAACATTAATATCTGGATGAGTAACATAGTGTGTGTTACCTACTCACATATAAATACTTGTTAATACCACTGAGAACACAAGCATATAGTGTTTTGTATCACTCAAATCAACTGCAACATTAATATCTGGATGAGTAACATAGTGTGTGTTACCTACTCACATATAAATACTTGTTAATACCACTGAGAACACAAGCATATGGTGTTTTGTATCACTCAAATCAACTGCAACATTAATATCTGGATGAGTAACATAGTGTGTGTTACCTACTCACATATAAATACTTTTTAATACCACTGAGAACACAAGCATATGGTGTTTTGTATCACTCAAATCAACTGCAACATTAATATCTGGATGAGTAACATAGTGTGTGTTACCTACTCACATATAAAAACTCAATATGAACTTTAAATAGTTGTTAATACCACTGAGAACACAAGCATATGTTGTAAGAAGATCACACACATGCTGATACAGGACTTGGATCACAATAAGGGAGGCAGAGCAATCTGAGCGGGAATTCTGTGTCTTACTCTCATGTATGAGGCACGGAATTCCTCTGCTAATTACAAGCACCTTACACACATCACTGGAGGCGAAAAAAAGGCAAGGTGTCCATCATCTGCTTGCGTCATTTGATAAACTGACTTCTCCTGGGTCCCCACATGTCTAGGGATTTTTTTCCGACCATCCCACGGTAACAGACATTGATTTAGCGGAGGGATTATCACACAAGATCTGTAACCTTGCTCGTACCGCATCACCAAGTGTCATGATCAATGACTACCTCTGTCTCTGCCAACAGGTGCTGACTAACGATGAGCGATAGACATACCTGTATTACCTGTACCTTAGTCAGGCCTCAAACCACAGGTGTGTTCGTTTACTTTGTAATATAAACTTAGACAATACTGACCTGAACACATAAAACCACATCAACACAGGATAAGTATTGTTTGCATTGTTTAAAGTACTCTCGGGGAAATTGCCAATCAATACTAGCAGCAACCTGTTAGCCTGTACCTGTATGTCTCCCAGGGAAGATGGGACAAAATGTTTGATATGGACAACTCAGCTTAAACAGCTCTTTTCTTTTCAGAGCTTCCACATTAACTTTGCTAGGAATTTCAAAACCAAATCAAAAGCTAACAATTTGTGTAAAATAATTTACACCTCAACAGTGTATTACGAGGAGGGTGGGTTAAAATTAATTCCAGCCTTTTATAATTTTGTATCTAGATATTCTGGTAATCAGCATACTTTAAAAACTGTACTTGTATAGTACCAGTTACAATGGCATCAAAGTGGGTGTCTTCTGTGTACAGTATGAAAACCATAGTGTTCTTAGTACTGTCACTTCTTGTGTTAAAGAATTAAGTGAACTCTAATGAACAATTGCGAGACATATGGCTTCATCAGTCTATGCATCACTCAAATTACCAATCAAGTTTACCTAGTGTGTCACTGTAATTTCATTAAGCTAAACTTGAAAGACTATGTAGCTTAGTCTAAGTGAAATGTGTGGTTATCAAAAGACAAACCAACACCCAGGTCTACATGTAATGTTACCTTAATTGGCCAATGGAACTACTTAATCAAAAAACTCTGTATGTGAACAAGGATAAAATTCAAAGGATATGTTTTTTTTAAAGACCAAGTGTTAATAATTTTGAAGGTACTGATTATAATGTTACTTTGTGTGCATACCGGAGGGAAGGCGGATATATATGTAAGATATGTATTCTCACCTTGCATTTATTTTTTTCAGAAAAAAAATATTGAACACAGCATGGCCAATTCAGCCACCGATCAACTAACACACCAAAACAATGTTAGGTATGAAAGAGCTACCTTTTTTTTAGTACCCCTTTTCTTGCATCCTTAACTGATGTAGGTAAATTAGTGTTATATACATGTACAAACAGTCTACATAATATGGAGCAGTAAAACAGAATTTACTATAAATTTATTTAATGTTTAGCACAACCATACACAGGTACCATAGGTTCCATTAAATTGTCAAAAATTCTGATTAATTTTGGATTCAATAAAAAAAGATTATATTAAAGTTTTTAATAATAACGTTGAAAATCATTATATGCTGCCCTTGGTCAACAAATCGAATTACTAGTTCAGCCAATCAAAACAAGCGATGTAGATCACAGGACATAATCTCCAGGCAGTCACACATATTTGCCACTCATTTTCCTTCTTTTTGAAATAACTGATGTTAGGAGTCTGCTGCATCACATGTATGTAAAACTAACATACACCTGGAGACCAAAACATCCTCTAAAAGCTTTGTACATTTGACAAGCATTTGAAGCACAGGTGTAACAATATTGTGATAGATGGACTCAACAGGTGTGCAGTGCTGACCACTAAATGACCATCTGTATTCCTTCAATGAGGAACATCAGACCCTGCCCAGCGTTATGTAAGGTACAGGAGGGCACTAATTAACAGCACTGGCTCCATGCTGGGCCTGACTGCAGCAGGCATAAGGCACACAGAAGGACCACACAACAGGGAACAAAGAAAAGGGCATTTCTTCCCACCCCTACCCTGCAAGCTCTGGGATGGACTGGTCATTCTGCAGGGTGTTATCTCCCTCTGCTATCCCACCCATGCTGTGGGGAGTGAAACACAATCCTCACCAGGGACTTACATTTAAACAAAGTATGAAGCCCTGCTCTTTAATGTTCACATATTGTAAAGTAAACAGCTACTTATGATGACATATGGTGATTAGAGAGTGCTTTCAAACTTCTGCTGTACTGGATTGATCTAAAATGCTTATATGAGAAGTTAGTAGAATATTCAAATAAGAACACCTCCATTTTTCGTTTGTTGTGTTAGATTTGTTTCAGATTTATTATGGTGTTTAAAAGTAAATAGTTTGATGTCATCATAACAAGAGCTTTAACCACATCAACATGATCATAACTATCACCATCCAGTTGTTTACGTCTTTTTGTTCACAGGTTGCTGATTTTCTCAGATAGAAGAATTCTTTGGTCCAGATGTAATTAACTTCCAAGTTTATTCAATCAAAGTTAACAATAACAAATGTCCAAAATATGTATTCTGATAATTTTCCCTATTTTCCACTTAACTGATTCTGTTCTCTCTGTCTCTGTCTCTCTCTCTGTATTAACTTCTGTTCTTATTCCTGTCTCTTCTCTCTTTCCTAGTTCTCTAACTTTTCGACTCTCCTTCTCTTTAGCTCTGACCTTCACTGTCTGGTTCAGTAACAAGTATCTCTATTTATGCATTTGTCCAAAATAATAATTGCAATTAAGGAATTTCTTACAGCATAATACAAGACATATTGTGTAATACATTCAACACTTTTCTTGCCCTCCTGTGAACACCTAAGTCTAAACTGTTAATTAATTAGTTTATCTGTGCCTGTCACTTTAAGAGTAAACCCAGTCAAATGTATGAATGTGCTTATTAATGAATTTTCTGTGAACACTTATCAAAGGGCTGTCAGTTAAATAATAAACTGAATTATAATTAGAAAGTTATCCTGCACAGAAGTCTACTAAATACCTGTTTCATTCCATAGGAGTGATCACCTTATAATATCTAATGAAAATTGGTAAAATATAATGATTTGAATTATCATAAAATTATCACACTGGTGATATAACCGATAACATGTGCAAATGCAAACAGGAATGTTAAAGGAATGTAAAAGAAACTTAATTGGGTAATGTTGAAGGGAAACAAGTCCCTGGGAATACAAAAGAAAGGAGAACTACATCATTGCATGTAGATGTTAAATAGATGAAAAGAGGAATAGCACAGTGAAATAAGCTCCCTTATGACCCAAAAAGCCACAATCAGAAGACGGGAAAAAGAGTTCAAATATCACAGAAAACTATAAGACAGAGGAGGGTGGGGTTTAAAACTGAAATGGAAGGCAAAAATTAGAAGATGGAGAGGATTTTTAAATATGATATTGATATTTGTTAAAGATGAAATGATATGTGAGTAGAAATGCGAACAAAATATAGAAAAGTGAGAGAAGTTATATAGTACTGATGATGGGCAAAACGATTTGTTATTCACTAAAGTAATAAATGGAGGGGTTGGGGAGGGGAGAGGAGTGCAGGGGAAGGAAAAGGGAGGAGATGAGAGAGAGAGAGGGAGAAAGAGGGACAGAGAGCACAAGGAGTCACCACAAAAAGGAAGAACAACAATGGAAAAGGTTGGTCATCTTTTGAAGTTCTTAGTAGTAACAAATAGAAAGAAGCAGATGTAAAAATAAACAAGAAATTGTGGAAAACTGCATGATAAGATAACAATATCGAATATTGATCTAGCAGAAGTGTAGTTCTCAAAACTTCTCTGTGTTGATCAGTGGCATTGTTTAACATATTAGCCATGGGATTGTGCACAAGAACTGCTAGGGGTTATCTCATCAGCCTAAACCACCAACCACTGACATCAAAGTCACTGCGATTCTGGTAAAATCAAAGCCCTGTGTTGCTGTAACAGGAATATCAAGTCTTTGATGGAGGCAGAAAAAGAGCTGATGGCAAAAACAGCAGTACTCTGAACTTTCAGCATCGCACAATACAAAAGTCTTGTACACCTGTACATGTGTATGATATGAAGATACCATGCAGTATCCATAAGAGGTGTCCATTAACCACAGATGGTAGCCTGGGGAATGGTCACTTGCTGTGGCGCCTGGTCACTGGACACACTAACCCCACTAATGGATGGCCAGGAGGAGCCCTCTCACACGTTTTCCTTTGTATCTTCCCCTGGGTTCTACACAGGTATCTTTGATCCTCCTCCTCTCAATGTAACTTTCCCAGTGTCCCTGAGCACTTTAAAGGCCATAATATACAGCCACACCTTCAATCAGAAATGCCAAATGTAAGATTCTGGTCAGATGTTCCATGCTGGTGGATTTATAGGTGTGAGCTTCATGCTACATTACAAAACTAGAAAACACTCAATGAGCAAATACCTCTGCCAGTGGTATCACCTGGATCAACATCCAGATCTGCTCAATATCTAAACCCATCCAACCAAACATTTGATGTTGGATATGGCTTTTGATTTTACCCTGCTTGATGTCTGTTTTGTTCCTGTAACAAATACCAGAAGGGTTGATTTAAACACAATACTATTCTGAAACCTTTGCCAGTGTAACTTTGATAAAACAAAGAAACAAACTATGAAACTGGGGATTCAAGTAACCTATAATAGTTTGGGATGGGGATGTTGGGATTTTGTCCTCTTTATTGTCCCCTCAAGTGGTAGGGTATTTACAAGAAGACAGGGATAGGCCTGTGGTCAGGAGAAGGGCTTTTGTTCTGTACCCATCATGGTTGCCTTCAGACAATTTCGGTACCTCTGTTAGTGTTGAGTGATTATCCAAACCTATCAAGTACCTATCAACAAAGATTAAAACACAGACATAGCTGACACGATGACCCCTGGTGGGATCAAGGGGAATCAAAACACAGCCATAATGACCCTGGGGCCTCCACCAGAGGCCAGCTGTTTTATGATCACATCTTACATAACTTAGGCTTGCCCCAGCAGCTGACAGCCCCTGCCTGATGACTGGCAGCAGCAGCCCCTATGACTGACAGCATGGGGAAGTTGCTGATGGCTGCACTAAGGCTGTATCATCAGCAAAGCCAAAGTAAAAGCTGTTTATAAGTCAGCAAATGCTGTAAGTTACCTGTACTGGAGGACCAAAACCATAGCTTAATTATCATTGTCCTTAGTTGTTGCTCAGTTATCTGTGTCTTATACAAAGAACCAGAGTGCTGAGAGAATGTATCCCTCCTCCCATCACTGGTCAACACAATCTGAGCTGATGTACAAACCCTCACCTTGACAAAATCACACCCTGCATGTACAGAAGGCAGTAGGAGTGGGCTGTTTTAGTCTTTTTTAGGTTTGTTCAATAGGAGTTTTGTTCAGGTGGGGCTTTGTCCAACAACCTAAATTTTCATCTTATAACTGGATCTGGATCAGCCCCCCCACCTATTTGTATTAGACTCTACCTTCTCCAACTACACTATATTTTATGCATTATCAAGGAAACTTTCAAAGATGGACACATAACTGGATCATCCAGCATTTGACCCAGGCTGCCCCTTAACTTAAACAACCCATCAACAAAAAGTGACAGGGGGGACATTATGATCTTCCTCCAGATAACTTAGTAATAGCTGTAAACTTGTTACATCTGCATATGTCTTTGTCTGATATACCATTATGCAGGAGATACCATCTTGGTCTGTGCTTTTAAGGGAGTAATTAAACCAAGAAACAGTTAAACCTGGGTGTCTATTGTACTCTAAATGAGTAGACAAGAGAGACAAAGTAAAAAGAAAACCTCCTGAATAAACATCTCATCTATACAAGTGTTCAAGCGATCAAGTATCTCATTAAAAAAAAATACATAACACATTTGCCTTAGTTATTGTTCTTTATGGACAGGTCAAAAGCCTGTTGTTGGTATGACTTATTAAACATAGATTCATATAGCTCCATAAGAATATGAATACATCTTCATAACTGAGCCTTTATATTTAAAATTTACAATATACAGAAATAGAGTGGAGCCTGTCTGAAAGACCACCTCTCTAATAAGAGCACCTTTCTTTTAAGACCACCCATGAGTGAACCCAAATGCACATTGGTTATAACTGACCCAGCTAATAAGACCACCTGTGAATTAAGACCACTTTTGGCTGGTCCTATGGTTGGTCTTATTACACAGGTTTCATTGTACTAAGAATGAACTGGGTGTAGTTAAGAAACTAGTGCACATTTAAGAGACCAGGAACAATGAAATTTTAAGATCATTTTATCCAGGTAATTTATAATACACAAGTGTCTCAAGCAAAATTCTGGTTGGACTTTAAATTCTCTAATCACCAAACTTCAAACTGCTGTAGTTTCTCTTTAACCACTGATTCTGACACATCACAACAAAGGGCAATATCTACAGCTAAGCAGACCTGGTATGCAAAGCTTTAAATGGGTAACATAAAGAGCAAGTCCAAATCCAGAGGGCACCTGCAGTCTGGTCACTGGATACAGGTGGCCAGTGACTGTCAGCTGTCAATCATAAAACAGCAAGCCAGCACTCATAACCTGGACAAGCCTGTGATGGACAGCAGACACAGGGGCACCTGCTGAGGCCTGGCTGAGGTGGCTGGTGATCAAGAAATTAATGAAAAGAAAACACACAACATCAGATCCACACACACACACACTCTCACAAACATGTATAGGTGCATGTACAAATACAAAGAAGAAACAAAGGATGAGTTAGTGTGTATAATATAAATATAAATAAAAAAAGATTATTTGTGGTATTCAACTTTATGGAATTGTAGGTATTATCACACTAAAAAATAATAAGAACAAAATTATTATATTTTTTTTATTAAAGTTAAACGCCAACATAGCTTATTACTTGACTTTACAGTTTGAATAACATGTTTTATCCTTTTTAAATACATGCTATCCCAATGACTAAAATCAAATGAAAAACCACATGAAAAAGTTAAGCATAGAAAATAAAACGCTCTTGATAACAAAAACATGAAATTTCACAAAATTTCTTCAAACAATGTCCTCATAAAGGAAAACACCACAAAACAGTACGACCAACAGTACTTATTACACTTAAAACTTATAATAGTGAGGAAAAGATCAAAAGATTACCAATACATGCTACTAAGACAGTATTACACAAACAACAGAAACTACTGTGAAAGAGCTCAACTACCAACCAAACATTTACACTGGCAAAAACTAGTAATGTTATCAGCACTGAACAGTCAATGCTGACCTCCATTGGGTAGGGATTGCAAAAAACAAGTAACCTCAATGTACAGAGGCTTGTGATCTGTGTTTGCCGTAAGCCTTCACTCTGCAGAGTGAGAAAATAAAAACAACTACCTCACATTTAACACAACCTGCTTCCCCTGCAGATTAGTGGCATTTAGTGAACGTTAAGATAAGATTTTCCTTTTTTCTTCTCTCTATCTAAAGTACAAGGTTCTCTAAACTTCTTTGTGGACAAACCTTTTTTGGGGAGATAAAGAGTAGATTTTGCTTAACACTTGAGATACTTTTTTTTCTGTTCATGTTTTACAGCAATTTTTTCTGCCGATCTCATACAATCTCAAACATACACACAATAAATTCAACACATAATAATTTTGGGTAATTAAGAATAGAAAACTTGGATAAAACTACCTGAAACTGCAGCTCCAACCCTGATACTATACTATACTATACTATACTCCACTCTACTCTACTAAACTTTCCTAAACTATACTATACTATGCTATACTATACTCTACTAAACTATACTATACTATACTTTACTATAATCTGCTCTACTCTAATATTCTATACTATACTATATACTCTACTCTACTAAACTATTCTATACTATACTATACTGTACTCTACTAAACTATTCTATACTATACTATACTGTACTCTACTAAACTATTCTATACTATACTATACTATACTATACTAAACTATACTACAGTATACTATTTATATACTATACTATACTATGACTCTACTACATTATATATATAATCTTTTACTGCACTGAATTGTACATTTTTCTATAGTATACTACACACTACTATTTCTCTGCTTTGTTGCTCTATTCAATACAATAAATGTAAAGAGAATCTTGTCTATCAAAGTGAAGTTTATCAAATAGTTAATAAAAAATCATTCATAACAGAGTATGAGTGAAAAAATTAAAGCTTGTTATTTAAAATTATTAATTATACTATATCATGTCTTGTACAACATATCACATTACAGTTATTACATCATATTACATTACATAATATTATATCATACTATTTTATGTTTAATTATATTATAATACATTATAATATACTACACTATACTATATTATATTACATTATACCACATTTTCATGTCTTCTTGCATGGTGGTGCCTGACACAATTATTGGACGGAATAAAAACGTAAATCAGTAGGGGGGAGGGAAATCAGGTCAAGACACAGTATGAACCAAGCAGGCTGCAGGATTAACGGACCCACACTGTAATGTCACTAGCCAGAGCCTCTTCCTGATACTGACAGCTCTGGTGATGATGATGTTATGTTAAACCACGGTGAACCAGGTTTGCTGATGTACAAGGAGGCTACCTGGTTTCTACTAGTACCTGTTTTCATGTTATCGGGTTAAACCTGTACATATGGTGCTGTTCACGCTGCCTCCTTCATCCATCATACACATATGGACTGCATCATCCCACATGATAACTGATATTCTAGCTTAACATGAAGAAAAGCTGGCACTTTATACCTGAATATTACTGAACCCAGGTACACACCATCCAAACATCATCACTGGTTTTTGAAATCTGTACGGTCTAGGAGTGTAAGTGCACCGTTCTATCTCCAGACTCATATATATCTCAGCTGCAGCTGTACAAGGTGTGTACAATGTCATTTACAGAGTGGTCAAACATGACTAGATATCATTTTACAAGTGCTGAAAGCAGTACTCTCTTACTCCAGCATGACAGGTTATTATAAGCTTTTACTTGAGTCCAAAATACAGAGTCTAAGCCCTAACACCAGCTTGCAATTTAAGGCATTTGATCTGTTTTTAAGATACTCTTGACGGTGCCAATAAATTTAACATTACTCTGTTTTTCTGACAATATAAACAAGGTGTGCATACACTTTATACTTCAAATATCATACTTATCAATACAACTCAATACACATGAGCCCAATTCATTTGTGAATGAGGTTAATGATGTTTCAGGTGGTTACCAATGTATCCATGTGTTCTGTGCCAAAATAATAAAAAATTCTCATTTTTTTAAGTAAGATTTCTATATGATTATGTATTTTCTATAATACAGAAGCTTATAGGATCTGGATTTGTCAGATCCAACCTGCCAGTGGGTCATCTTAAGACAAAAGAAATTTCTGCTCTGCAAGATTTAATTCATGACCTACACTTGACCCGGAAATATCTGTACCACTACACATTTTGCCATTACCTGTAAATGGTATGTTTGACAATTTCTGTTAAATCAGCACATAAAACACCACTTTGAGTTAAGGAAGGGGAGGCTTGCGTGTCATTTATTTACTTGGGATAGCCCTTGCTAGGTATTCTTCAGCTCGTTCATCAGCTCACCTGCTGTCTGGGACCATTAATTGAAGGAGGACTGCCTCTTCTAGGGAATAACTCACAAAACCAGCATTCTCCTGTCATGGCCATGCCCTCCCAACCCTACGGCCATCCATCCTGACTCCCAGCATCCCTCAGTCACCCAGGCAGCTCAGCTGTCACATCTCAGGTAATTAAAAGGTCTGCCTGCACTCATACGCCACTTCTTTGTCTGTTTTTCTATCATTAGAGCTATTTTGTCATTTTTCTGTCCAAATACATCAAAGCTGAAGTTTTATACTTTTCCCAGACTAACAGGATTTTTTATATTTCATGATAAAACTGATCTTAATTAAAACAGTAGTTATCACACCAAGGAGATTCTTTGATGTACTAAGACTGTGTACATGTTGTTCTTTTGTCAGTGTAAGCAGTTGGAATTACTTTGACCTCACTTCAATATATCATGATAAAACTTAAATTCTTAATTAAAATGTGAATTATAACCTCACCTTGAGGAAGTAATGTTTTCAACAATGTCTGTTTACTTGGTTCTTTTTTCTGTCAGTGATCAGTTGATTGGTTTGTCTGTAAGCAGACTGACACAATCACTACTGATACAATTTCCCGGGAAATTTAAGGAAGGATGGGACATTGGCAACAGAAGACCTAATTAAATATTGATGCAGGTCAGGATGAAGGGACAGATGCTGAATTATTGTTGTCCTTGTTGAGGTATGCACACTTGATGGAGGCTTTCTTGCCACACATTGGAAGCTCATGCCCGGGAATTTTTCAGCCTGGAGACATCGGGGAACAGATCATGAGTCAGGCTGACTTATCTGCTGACAAATTTTTATCTAAGCTCATTTGGGGTGGTACCCAAGGGCAAGACATGCTTTGTCCAGACTCCCTGCTTCCCGATCATGTGTTGACCCGCTGACTCAGTGCTGTGAACCCTCAGGCGCTGCAGGAGCGAGGACTGGTCCAGCCCCCATCCTGGCCACTACAAGGTGCATACCTGTTCAAATAAACATTCCATAGAACAGGTGGAGAGATGGCCTGGCACTTTACTTGCTGCCAGCCAAAAACTCTTCACTAACAAGATGCAGACAAACCGGATGCAGAGCTCCACACTGTAAGCTCAGCAGAAGCTGCCACCTGACGGCAGGATGGTACACTAAAATGGCTGAAATCCAATATCCCACAAAACACCTCACAGGATTAAAGGGTCTAATATTTATTATTGTTGGTGTTCAACAAATAGTTCTACCAATATGTAAGATAATTTATGAATTGGTCCTCAGGTTAAATTCTGTACTACAGTAAATGCTAATAATGATAGAACTGTGGTTAAAGCCATTAAAACCATGAATTATAACCAGCCACTATGTGCATGAGGTTAATATTCCCTGAGCAACAGGTCAACCATTTGATCAGTTTGCACTGCCCATTAACATGGTTTATCGTGTGGACTATAAAATAATATATAATTATATAACAGATATTAAAACTGACTTAGGTGAAAGTGCCCGAACTCTATTTTACCAAACATGTGGGCATTCCTGCAATTTGCCTGGACTTTTAAGTCCCATTCAGAAAGCTCTTATGAGGTTATCCCCCACAAATGTTATATACATGACCTATAGGTGTCACTATGAACTGACTGAAGATGAAGAAAATAATGAATGGTGATATATTGAAGAATCCTGGATAATCTTTTTTTCATGGGATGAATATGATGTTCTATCAGTCATATTAGTGACAAACACTAAGATTGCTAGACCCAAAAGACAAGGGAGCCAAACAGGAAAACCAAATGACACCAACAGTGTTGGTGATATCAGACTATCAACACAACCTGTGCAACCAGCCCTGTACCTTTTTTACACATACTATCCAGGTAACAACGTACGATCTTCAGGTCTGGGCACCATGCACTGTCGTTTCTCTCTGGCTTGCAGTACAGAGTAGCTTTGTGCTATGTAACGTTACATATGAGGTGCTTCACAGTAACATGATGGATGGTAAGTTCAAATCCCACCCAAAAGTTTTGCACTAAAACCTTTGGCTGAGGTCTTAACCCAGGCATGAATGTGCTCCTGTCTTGGAGTTTTGGCATTTCTTGAGTAAGTACGATGCTGACACAGACAACAGCTGCCTGGAATGCATATACTCTCCAGAAAAAACTGAAAAAAAGCTCCACTCATCACAGGAAAAGAAGGGAGAAACATGTGAAGTCAAAGAGAATCAGCAAAGACAACAAATGTATTTTAAACAGGGAAACCATGAAAATTCTCATAAACAGATCAAGCCCTTGAACTGGAGAGGATACACATTGAGCTATGGAATGAAAGGTCCCTGGTTCAAAGCTGAACCCTGTCAGTGCTTAAAAGGCAAAGTGATAAAATCTTGATATAACCGCACTGGTTCACTCTAATGGCTTTGTAATGATATGTCCATATCGTTATTATCAAATGGTTAAATCCATAATCATTTAGTCAAGATCGCAACAACAGGCCATGGATCTATTATACACAGAAACAACTGAAATGGGTAGAAAAATCAGACTGAATGACTTTAAACCTATTTATTAGTTCACATATACCTCAATCCACTGATATATTGTTTTAAATCATTATGATGCTGTGTGACCCATCATGAACTGTCAGAGCAACATATAGACAATACCATGTTACTCAGCCTTTTTCAGATACATACATATAAACAAAATATAATAAAATGTTTAAAATGTTACAGTATAACAAATATGAAACATCAAACAGTACATATTTCACTCAGATAATATAAACTTAAAAGGATTATAATTTTCAGACAAACACTACATATCTGACACGTGAATGACTGTATCAATGATACGCCTGTGATGTCTGTACCAAGCAGTGACACAGGACTGCATCCCTTTGTGAAGGCAAGTGCTCACTTTACTGAACCCCTGTGAACCCTCCCTGCACCTCAGTTCTTGTCAACTGGAAAACAGCTGGTCCTAGAAATTCCTGTTAAGTGCGTAGGGTGGACCAGGCCAGACGGAAGTAAAAAGGAACATATGGCAGAGGCATGACACACTGGGGGGGGGGGGGGGGGGGGGGGGTTCTGGGGTCTGAGGAGATGATAGTTTCTCATGAATATGGCAGTTAATCTGTTCTCATTGCTGAAAACTATATTTGAAAACAATGAGGATAGTGAACAATGGATACATAAATTTATCCTACATATAATAAAGAAAAATTCCCTGAAATAATAAATGTCATTATACATTATATGTAATATAAAGTCTATGTTACCAAATGTTACTTATACAGTATGTAATCACACGAGATGAAAATATTTTTTAAAATTCATCTTTTTTAAGCTGAGTATGGAAGTAAGAAAATACTATAACCTGGGCTTGAGTGTAGTGGATCGAAAACAGTTTTTACAAAGCCTGACCTAATTCATTGTATTAATTTAGTTGAGCAATGTTACACCTTATATAACAATGAAGCAATTAACTGTTGATGACATATTTGACTCAGGAGACTTTTCATGGACCTTTAATAAAGAGGTAAAGATGTATTCCTGGAGCATTTGCATCTCTTATCCAGGCAGTACCCCCACACAAAGACCTCACATTTGTTTACAATTTTTTATTGCCAGCATGGGGTATCAGCTGAGGGGGTCAGGCTGAACTTCCTGTAAAGGCTGGGCTTTCTCTAGCTTTTTATTGATAGCCACAGCCCCATGCTGCTGCAGCCCTGTCAGCTGGTATCTCCAGCTTCCTACAGCTGATGGGGATGATGTGTTACAACCAGCCTGTGTGGCTGCATCACATCAGTGTGTTAGTAATTAGAAAGTACCTCACAATATCTACACACTTTCCTGGTTCTCACATTATGTTACTGTTAACTTGTGAAAATTACAACAGATAAAAGCAGGGGGGTTATCATTTACTAATTTTTCATTTGTCATTATTTCAACAGAACAAAACAAGGATGCTGTTATATTGTCTCAACACCTGAATTGTACGTCTGGTTTTTGTGCTCATGTACTCTGTTATCAGTACATATATTTTGTATCTTATTACTGTATCTAAAATATGTTTTCATCACATTTTTATACATAGAACATGGCAAGGTTTGCCCGTACAATGCCACAGATATCTGCACATGTCTATGTATTTCTATAAAAGTAGACCAACTTATCACAAGAAATAATGTGAAAGCTTGAGTGGTATGACTCTTGCACAAGGAAGGCTAAGAACAGATGGATATGGTTTTGGCATGGTATGAAAAAGCTGGTCAACCAGGACAGGACTAAGGTGACAGTTATGGGTGTTGGTGAGGCCGTAAGTTAAGAAATTAGGAGAAAAGGAGAACACTACAGCTGGGGGTGGATTGTGTATGTATGTGTGTGTATGGGGGAAGGGGGCAGCATTCAACCAACAAGGCAGGGGTGACAGGCCAGCAAAGGCAGTGGTGAGCCTACAGTAAATGACAGACAGGGGTGAGGTTAAAGGCTGTGGTGGACAAGGGTAAGGTTGTAGATGGTGGGCAGGGGTGAGGATGTGGGTTGTGCTTGACAGGGATGTTGCTGTGGGCTGTCACTGACAAGGATAAGGCTGTGGGCTGTGCTTGACAGGGATGAGGCTGTGCTTTTTAGGGATGAGTCTGTGGGCTATGCATGATAGGGATGATGCTTTTGGCTGTCATTGACAGGGATGAAGCTGTGGGCTGTCATTGACAGGGCCAAGGCTGTGGGCTGTCATTGACAGGGATGAGGGTGTGGGCTGTGCTTGACAGGGATGAGGCTGTGGGCTGTGCTTGACAGGGATGAGGCTGTGGGATATGCTTGGCAGGTATGTGGCTATGGGCTGTGCTTGGCAGGGACGAGGCTGTCATCAACAGGGATGAAGCTGTGGGCAGTGCTTGACAGGGATGAGGCTGTGGGCTATGATGGACAGGGATGAGACTGTGTGCTATAGTGAACAGGGTGAAGCAGTTGGCTATGAGGAGGGGTGAGGCTATGAGCTTTGAAAGGCATAACTGAGACTGCACTGGATTACAGATTTTTAACCAATTTTGAAAGCTGCCTCTCAGTGTTGAATATTTCCATATTATTTCTTTAATGATGATTATTTTTAATCATCCAGGTTATCCCTTGTCTCATTATTTTTATATACAGTTACCCCTGCCTACACTCAACAGGCTGTCTTCTTTCATTTCTAATCTATTAATAAACAGAGTGTGAGATCACCCAAGTGAGCTGAATAAAATCAGACTAAGAAATCCAAAGTGGCTCTAACATAGCAGTCATAAAACCAAACACAGATCTGTATTACCCTGTTATATAATGGGCAGATTCTAACACTGAGTGTTGTGAATGGGTCTGAGATCAGACATCAGATTACAGATCATTCCATGTCTGTGTACCCTGATCAAAGTAAAACAAAGACAGGAACAAGATCTGGATAATCTTCTTTTATCTTACATCTCTGTATATTAGTGTATTCCCAGAAACATCTACATATGTCTTATCAATTGTTTGCTCATAGATTACCTTTAAGTCTGCTTCAAATGGATCCCCCCTCCCTTTTGTCTGAGCTGAGACAAGTCTACCATATACTTAGACATACATTTTTTCAAAGGTTAAACAAGAAATTTTCACAGATGGAAGTGGGTTTTTTTCTCAATTTCTTTCTCACTCTATGGAAAAGTACCAGGTACAGATCAAACAAATCAGTAAATAAAGGTGAGCAGAATCAACCAGATATGTCAGGTATTCTGCTGGTTTGGGGCTATCTGTAACAACAGGTGCCCTTCCCTGTCATATCACTTGCCCCAATCATTCACCCAACCACGCAAAAAAAGATCACTTAAAGGGATTGTAGACTGGTACCGTGCCTCATGGGTTCTGTCTTCATTACTTTATGACCCGGCTGGCAGGAGCCACTAAATCATCTTGATCATCGAATAAATCCTTCCAGGAACCCTTGCCTAGATAACAGACATGCCTTACTTGCTGATACTCAGGAACACACATCTATGCAACATTCATCTCAGGGACACCATCAGTCTATGAAATGTTTATCTGTGAAATATAGATAGAACCAGTTGTCTAAAGTACATAGCCTTCGTCCAATTTAATTTCTGGTCACAATACCTCAAGTCTGAGGTCAAGTTTATCAAATAAATATATAACTTGTCATAATACATCACCTCTTTATCAACAAATTATAATTCAAGTAATATTGAGCAAAGAAAATTCCCAGTGGCAAAGAAACAATATCCTATATAACAACTTCCAGGCCAAAATTGATAAATTTTAAGGCGGACCAACAATATGCTCAATAAATATAAAGCTACTGAATTATAATTATTTACATGCTGTTAATATAACCATAATAACATATTAGTACTATCTTTCTTTAAGGACAGAGGCAATTAATTTGTTATATCATCAGACTTGATGAACAGCCTATGAGCTAGGTCCCCTGGTCATGGTCTTGACCACAAGGATGGTCCCTCTCCGCCTAGGAGTGAATGAACAATGATAATGGGCCACAGGTAGATATAAAACAAATAACTTTCTAGTGTCAATTTAATCTCCTTGGATCTTATACTCCAAAGGCACTCATAAAAGGTACAAGAATCCAGAGGATTAAGGCAAGTGTAATGTCATATAAGACTGACATTGTCCGTGATATCACACTACAAGCCTGACCTTTACCTCATTAATACACAAGAAATTCCCTTAATTTACTTTTAATCAAAGTTTTCAAGACTGAATTTCTGAACTCTAATATATCCTTTGCTCCTCAGACAAATAGTCCTGGTTGTCAAATGATGCTCCAGCATTGAGCCACAGGAACAAGAGGAGTAGCCTGATCGTAATCTGGCTAAAGTGGACTTGACATGGCAGATAATTGGCCAGGTGCTGGCATAAGTGCAGACCAGTACATATAGGCCTGGAGTAGCAGATGATAGTATCAGGTATACACAAATCTTACACCTGAGGGAAAACCTGCATATGTAGTGACCATCTGGTCAAGCCAGGTACAAGAATGTCTGACTGTTACTGGATCAGAACAGGTACCTTAACCACACTAGTGTTACATATAAATTCTGACGAGCTGAAGATACTCAACTGATAAAATCCCTGCTCAGGGAATTCCAAATTTATTTGGCTACCTAGCATTAAGTATTAACTGCAAGAAGGCAAAACATCCATACACCAAATGCCAAAGAATACAATTCTTTGGACCGAAGCCCTAGGACAAAATGTGCACAGACTAAAACCTGAGGACATAATGTCAACAGACATAAAACCTAGGACAAAATGTCCACAGATTAAAACCCGAGGACATAATGTCAACAGACATAGAACCTTGGACAAAATGTCCACAGAGTAAAACCCCAGGACATAATGTCCCCAAACAAAATGTCCCAGGACTTAATGTCTACAGACAAAATACAACAGGACATAATGTCAACAGACATAAAACCCAGGAAATTAGGTCCCGAAACAAAATGCCCCAGGACATAATGTCCACAGACATAAAATCCAGGACAATATCCCCAAACAAACTGCCCCAGAACATAATGTCCAGAGACATATAACCCAGGACATTATGTCCACAGACAAAAACCCACAGACATTATGTTCACAGACAAAATACAACAGGACAAAATGTCCACGGACATAAAACTCAGGATATAATGTCCCCAAACAAATTGCCCCTGGACATAATGTCCACAGACAAAATACCACAGGACATAATGTCCACAGACAAAATACCACAGAACATAATGTCCAAGGATAAAGTATATTGTCATTAGAATGTTCATAGTTGTAATATTATGCTCTGAGCATAGTATTCACACATAAAAGAAAAAAAAAAACATGCATGAACAAATCAGCTCTTTTAACCTTTCTCTAAGGAGACCAAGAACAGTTCCTTTCCACCTGCTAAGGTAAAAGGCAGAAGCTACAGGAAATTTGCTTGTCATTGTCCAAATATTAGGGAAAGATTATTTTCTTCATGAAGATTTTCACAATACTTATAAATGATTCACTATGCCACTAAGAAGTAATCATTAGACTCAAAACTACCAGAGAGGCGTATTGCCAATTTTCATGTAGCATATTTTAATTAAGATCAGTGACTCATTCCACAAGGGATTAGGTAAGCAAGGCTCTTCCATATGGATAGGGAAAGATAATGGAAACTTGGAAATAACAGGAATATCAAGAAAACTTCAATGCCTTTGTTGCCGATGATACATGAGCATCAGCCAAACAGCTGATAATGGATGATACACTGATAGTTTATCACCTCAGGTTCATTGAGGCTGGCACCGCTCCGCTGATCAGTACAGGCTGCGTGTGTACTGGTGTTGCTGCTTGCTTGCTCTTCTGTTATGTGCTTTGCATGCCTGAACAGGCTGTCAACACTAATCAGTCACACATTATTTGGTCCGGCTGGTGAGGACCAGTGAGATGCATGTCTGCAGTTGAGTTTCCAGGACTAATCAAGTTATTCTGCAGGTAACCATCCAGTGCTGATCAAGTTAAACCAATTAACAAGTCTGAGCTTTATTGAATTCTTCTCTTGGCAGACTCATAAAAGAAATGCCATCGGTTTCATTTGATAAAATGACCAATTAAAGTGAAATTTTAACTCCGTTAAAGGCATTTGTAAGGAACTTATTTGACACATTTTTTTCAAACTTATACATACTGCTTTTATTTTGATATTATGATGGTGAATTTCCATCAGTTTTCAGACATTCAGAAAAAGGCCCATTTTAAAGCTGGTCAAACTGTTTTTATGGTGGATCTTACAGAACACAAGTAACCATGGCCTAATTTCATGTTTCCCTCGAATTTGCACCAGTATCTGTCCACACTGTAAGAAAGAACTTTCCAGGTTTAACAACTACAGTGTATGCCATACTAGTGGATGGAAAGCTAGCTGGATAGAAAGGGTGACAGACAAGGACTCACTATAGCTAAGCAAGACTGATAGGCAGCTGAGCTTAAAAACTAATTTTTTGTCAATACCTACCAAATAAAACACTATAGGGTAGGAACTTATTTTTAAGTATTCATCAAGTTTGATAATTGACATTTGGGCAAGGACTTTTCAGTCTATAATGATTTAATCCAAGTTGATTTGGGGTTTAACATTTTGGGTGAAGTCTTCGGAGAAATATTATGAATGTGTGAGAGACCAAGGCTCTTACGGTACTTTATATCTCATTTGAGTGACAAATTTTGCAATACTTGCTCATTATATCCTCACACAATAAATGATTTTTATGTTCTATGCACAACAATATATTCTGTGAGCCTCATTTGACATGCAAGCATGTAAAATTCTTAAATTCACTTTAAACATAAAGTAAAACTGCATCTTGAGGAAGGCAATGTAAGAAGAAAAAGTATTATATACAGGAATTCATGAAAATGAATTCAATCACAACACTTCATTTTCATCTAATTTGCATATTTCATGAATAAATGTTGTAGAGTCAACAAGCAGACAGCAGGCAGCAATGTAACATCTGGGATAACACATGAAAAAAAAAAAATTCTACCACTGTGTCTTATTTAAAATTTTCATTTAATTTCCCACAACACTGCTGCATAATCAACTTCAAAGAGGAAATTTTAAATCAACCATGAAAACTATTTGATTCACAGTATCCATGATTGTTTATATATTTTTTGTTTTAATCCTGGTAAATTAACCTGGACCCTTGGCCAGAACTTTAACATCAAAGATGAGTCTTGGAAACAAATTAAGTCGCAGCATCTTTACTAGATTCATTGAATGCACTTATTTCATGAAACGTAGCAAAATTACCAAGCAGCTTCAGTCTCAGCAAATCTAGAACAGAAACCAAATTACAAACAGCGAAACCTGTTTGAGCCATCCATGAGATGTATGAAGGTCTTCCTTTATCTGAACAGTTCTTAATACAGGTGTCAGGTGATATGATCTAAACACTCTTTTATCCCGCAAAACATGCAGCACTTTTTGGGAAGGTCTGCCAGGTAAATTTCTGCTGCATGTACATCACAGCTATGCAGTGTGGCAAACAATTCCAGTAAACCAGAAATCAGGACACGCAAGGTGATTCAATTAGACTTCATGTGTGTGGAAAAACGCTACATGAATACAGTATTATATATATACAGAATATAAACAGTTCACAATCTTCTAGAAGAATTAGTCTTTAGAAAGGTTACTAGCCAATTTAATTTTCTACCCACTGAGTGTTGTTGCTAGAGCTAAGCTTGCGTGATAAATGGTGATTAATTTACAGGTAAAGGTAAAAGGTCCTCAGATATAAACCAATATTGATGCTATCTTCATTCCTTTTAACATCTGTCTTTCTGATCATCCATGACAGTTTTCTCAGCTAACTTGTATTTGAAAGAACCTGAACTGGCCATTGTAGGTTCATGAAAATCACCTGTGCTGCATTTAAAAACTGCCTATGACCTGTAGTCCTTCTTTCCGATGGAGGACAGAGGGTGAATCCTTGAGGCTGAATGAACACTGGCCTATGCCTTGCATTCAAAATCCTAGAGCCTTTAACTGGCCTTACTTTTAGTTTACTGAGTTTCAACATGTTTACATCAAGTTGGGATGTTCAAGATAAAAGTTGTCTTACAATGTATTGAAGAATTGATGCATTGAATAGCAAGCCCTCTCTTATACTGTATTCGATTTTTAACCTCTGGATTGATTCATTTAGATTATTTTTCTTGCATCTACCATCCCAAAGTTAAATGTGAGCTCTCAAATTGGACAGAGCAGCTGGCAATGTCAAAATTCTTCATCGCATGTGTGCCCAATATCTACTTAAACATTCGCTGGTGGACCACTCCACTTGCATAGGAACATATATGGTGGCGACAAACAGAAGGAAAGTGACATTTTTCTTTGATTTGCTGAAATTTACTTATATCAATTTTGGTAAAATTGCTGTTATTCTTTAAAATGTCTGAAATTTACTTCCTAAGTAAGATATGAATGGAGAATTGAATCAAAGGTAAAGATTTGATAATTGAATGGATTCTTAAGGCCCTCACAATTCACAGGCTTTAATGATGAGCACATTGACATAGCACCAGGTAAATGACCAGCCATCGCAGGCAACTCTGCTGATGGACAGGTAACTGAATGGAAGCACAACCAGAGATGGCAACACACCTGATTGGATGGTCTATACAGGTCAGGATATGGGCAGCTCACTAAGGTGATACTGTGTCAAATGAGCAGATCACCGATGGAGTATTTTTTGAGTAATCGTGTTGACAGACACACAAACAAACATACATAAGTGAACACATAATCCTGCCAAACCCTGGCAGAAAGAAAACTTAGCTGCTTGACAGTTGGCCAGTCAGCTGAACACACAGCCAGGCTGTGAACTTAAACAATCAAAACAACTTGTGAGATCCTACCATGGTGTCAGTCAAGTAAACACAGAGAAGAACATGTGAGTGTTGGCGTAGGAGTATACAAACAAGTACCAAGACTGATAACAGAGGGAGCCAGCTGAACACACCACCATACACAACAATATAAATGTCATACTGAAGAAATGAGTGGAAGGTTTCTTTAATATACTCCATATAAAATTGGTAAATATTTATTTGATGAAGACATTCTTGCAGACCTTCAAACACACCCATGAACAGATGTAGAAGAGTAAATAAAACCAGGAAATTTGAGGAAATTAGTCCAGGATTACCTATGAATCAAAGATACCTTTTTCAGGACAACATTTCAGTATTCCTGGACAAATTTCTCCATCCATACGATTAACACTGACATCAGGTAACAGAAGTTATATATGTAGATGTTACATTCACTTGGTGAAGAACTAAAGATATAGAATTTAGAGTAGCAGGGTGGTTACACAAAAATACAACAATAACCCACCGATACAAACAAGCAAATAAATGCACTGAATAAAGCCATATATAGGTGTTAAAAAATAAATGTCATTATATTTTGCAACCATTAAATTTTAACATTTTTTAAAACAAAGAAGACAATCAAGTGAAGATTATCTGATTATATTTTGGACAACAAAATTAAAATTAAAAATCTGAATTTTAAAACTGTTCATACAATCAAGTACAACACTGGACATGAAACAGATAAACCCTCGTCTGTTTCTTGGAACATTAACTTTTCCATGAACTCTTGATCTTAACAAGACAGTGATGTCCCCCCAATGGGTAAAGATGAACTATGAGAAGCTTCTATTTAAGAGATAAATGGATTGTGGTTTTCAAGACGTAAGACGATTTGCTATTTATAAGCCCACATGTATATCACAATCAAGTCTCTGCTGACAAGTCATCTATCACAAAAGATCATAAAAAGTGACAAGGACAGAGCAAGAACAGGTTATAGCAAGGACATGGGTTAAGCAAGGAGAGTTTATGGAAAGGACATAGCTCACTCTAAAACAAGTCACCCATGTCACCTTCAGCATGAGATAATGCAGGTTTCAGTGATGGAACTCTGACACCTTTGAATCTTAACGCAGTAAATATATTGAACAGGTTCCTTATAAAACCTCTAACTCAGCAGCTTTCATTGATAAGCTTGCTTTCTTTTATTTTTATTAAGACCACATGACCAGTGTGCTACGCTGCTACAATACTAGGCTCCAAACAGGTTGTTAGCGTTTTCTCATCTAGTCTAGCCAGCCAGCTTCTTCTTCCAGCAACGGGATGGGAGCCCTGCATCTGGCCTTTATATGCTGTTTTCCCGTGTGCCAGCAGGCCTGTTGATTACCTTGGCACACTTGGCCCACCACAAACACAAGCAATGACTAAAAACTCTTTATGAAGCATGCCCCGGCAAAAAAAAGTCAAACCAGGTGCGTGCCGAACAGGCCACTTTGGATCAGCTGTCATGGTAACAGGGGACAACAGGGTCACCAGCACACTTGCTTGGCATTTATCTCTAGTGGTGAATAAAACAACTTAAAACTACAGATAATAATAATAATACATTCCATAACCACAGCTTAAAGTAACATGACCACTGGCTGGTGGTTACTGTGTATGTAACCTGTATGAAGGCTGAACAGTTGAGGTTTTGGGATATATGCTTTCCCTCTGAAACATAACTGCTTCCCTTCCCCCAACCCCCAAACTTCTAGTCAGAATACCCCATCACCACATTTACCCCCCCCCCCCCCCACTCCCCCCCCCCCTCCACACACACTTACACACACATTTTAGGTGATATGAGAAAAAATCTCCCAGAAAATATTTTTGCAGGATTATATAATAATTAAAAATTTGACACACAAAATTTAATGTAAATTGACATGCTGGTATATAAATAGAGATTGTTTTATCTCACATTTACTATTAAAACTTCCAAAAGTTTTTAAAAAATAAATGAATAGTAATTAAACAAGATAATAAATAACTTAACAACTGACCAGGAGGACAATTTTTGTCATTATGCTTACATGAGTAAATGAATAAATCTGACAGGTCTAAACTTTTCTTTTATCAATATAAATTCTGTAGATTCAGATAATATTGTGGGCTTAAATTTTTGTGGTTTTTGTACAAAACGCATATCGTGGGGTATTAGAATTTGTGGAAAGACAATGAAAATTTGAGTAAATCATGGTTTTTAATATCTCTATGTACATTAAGAAGACCAGAACATATAGGCTACATGTATACCCCAGTGGAAGACTTGGATGCTTATCACACGATACGCCTGTACCCTCCGCAGTCAATCGGGTAGTGTTGAGCAAACAAGCTTTGCCCACCTCAGCCTCACAAAGGAATTAATCAGCCGTGACCGACACATGCCAGAGGATACATTGGCAAATAGTTTTAACATCTGGTGCATTGGCTGTTAGTTATAAGAACCCATCACACAAAGTTCACAGAAAATGTACACCATTACTTGATCGGAGACATGAAACGGGACCGTCCAAATGAATGTTTTTTAAATAATGGCGGTAGTCGTATGTAAATCCCGGATGGGTCTTGTGACAAGAGACATGGTTCGTGTCAACTACTTGGAGATTAAAAATCAGCTAAATGGGTCAATCTTCTAGACAGGAATTTTACTCATCTGAAAATAGTGGTGCATAATGTGCATACTAGTATTCTTCGATGCTTACTAACACTAACATTTATGGACAACTATCGGCAATATTTGGAAGAAGTACCACAGGCCTGTCTAATTAATAGCTCACTCTTGCGCAAGCAAGTATTGTTGGCAATATTCTGAACAAGTGCTCTTTACATTCGCGTCCCACAGTAAATGCAAATCAGTTTACATGGCCCTTGTCTTTTAAGCCAATAGGGAGCATAAGTCTCTTTTTTCTCTACTGAAAGAAGGCAGAAAAGGCCTGTTCCAAAATACTGTGCCACTGTAAATGTGGTTACGAACATTACAAACATGTGTACTGTTCTTGTCGTGACAGAACTATCGCTTTGTGTTATAGAAATGTGGTATTGTTATTGAATACTTCTCCCGAAATGTTGATAAAAAAGGATATAATGGGATATGTTGTCAGTTATAAAGTAAAGTTTGATATTATTTTATTGTAACATTTCAGGGGGGGGCGTGTTTGTGCACTTTTTTTTAAAGTAATTTACAGAAAAGAAATTCAGTTCATTTATTATTTGTATCAATGGCAATAATAGAATAAAAATATACAGTTTAGTACCTTTATTGAAAATTCAACAAGTGATAATAACTTTATAAAGATGAAGTCGACCACCAGCTGCTATTAAGATATTTTCTGACTGTGTGACTTTTTTATTGTTTGAATCATGAATTTGTGCATTACCTTGATCCACAAAAACTACGAAAATAAAATCCCAACTAATATTTCTGAATCTACAGTATGAATCTGTATGATATGATCCATATCTATATTATAAATAATTTGTCATCTAATCTGTATAAAAATATATACAACAAAATATAGCAATTTGATTGGCCATTTTGTCCAACAAAATGGTGATTCAGTGAAGGAGTCCAGCTTGAAGTCTTGTGAGAGGGTGTGGAACTGGGTGGAAGTTCTAGAGGTGAACACTTCTACAACAGAGCTTTCAAGCTTAGTGATCTCCCCACTATTCACAGACCATGTGCAGACCAAGCATCCTGTGATCAAGCTGTTACAACACCTGTCCACAAGCTCTAAGACCATAAATGACAAAATACAAACCCGGAATGACATTTGATGGCCTAAAACATTCCTACGCTGTAAGATCATAGGGTGTAATGCAGATAATCTGTCATTATTATTTAACTGTACTGTTGTCCAAGGTCCCGTACTGAGGACGTACCTTTTTTATCATTGCAAGGTAATAAGCACAAACTGTACCCTACCACAAACTGCTCTTTATCTCGGCTAACTAAAGAGAGATCTCCTACTCCTGTCAGTATATGTTAATATGGTTATGCTCATTAAGAGACTGCCACTGGTATTATCATCCAAGGAATAGCATGTCCAGAGATTGTAAGGGAAGCAGAATAAACATTTAAAAAGAAATAATCCACATTTAAACTAGACATTACTTGGCACCGCAGGTGCCAGAGTATCCCCAGACATAGTACGCCCCCCTGTAAGAATAGGCCCCCATTTTTAGCAGCATATACTGACACTTGGCAAGCAATTATTGTTTCTTCCATCTATCAATCCACAATCTTTCTGAAGATGTTGGTCCTGTGACCTTGACCTTTTGGCACATCACAAGGCTATCCAAGAAATTGACAGGCGTCTTCCTCTATTGGCAGGGGAACTGTATGTGCAAGATGAAATGTCTGAGATGAAATGTTTGGCTGAAAATGCATCCACAATCTTTTTAAAGATGTGTCCTGTGACCTTGACCTTTGACCTCATGATCCCAAATTAATTCGGGTCTTGCTTTTCCAATGGGACATATACAAATCAAGTTTGAAATCTATACATCAATAAAGCAGGAATTATCATCAAGAAACTAATTTTTGGACAGATGGCTCCTGTGACCTTCACCTTTGACCTTGTGACCTCAAAATTGACAGGGTTCTTCCTCTCTTGGCAGGTGAACTATATGTGCAAGATGAAAGATCTGAGATGAATTGTTTGGCTGAAAATGCACCCACATCTTTTTAAAGATGTGTCCTGTGACCTTGACCTTTGACCTCATGACCCCAAAATCCATTGGAGTCTTGCTTTTTCAATGGCACATATAAAAGTCAAGTTTGAAATCAACACACCAGAAACCAATTTTTTGACAGATAGCTCCTGTGGCCTTGACCTTTGACCTTGTGACCCCAAAATTGATATGGATCATCCACTATTGTCAAGTGAGCTATATATTCAAGATGGAAGACCTGGGATGAAAGTTTGGCTTAAAATGCATCCACATTACCTTGACCTTTGACCTCATGACCCTAGAACCTATAGGGTTCTTACTTTTTTTTATTGGTGGGCCATACATAAGTCACGTTTGAAATCCATATGGCTATCAACACTGGAGATATCATAAGAGGTGTGTGATTTTCACCAAATATTGACACATTAAAGGTCAAGGCCACTCTCATGGTAAATATCATGACCCAAATGTAAATAGACCTCATCCCATAACCTATCTCTCTACATGTGCATGATATGAAAGAAATCTGTCCATTAGTTTTTTACTTATAATGCTTTCAGTACTGTCAAGTGGCAATTATGGGGGTATTAAAAGGCGTAAAAACAAGAAAAGGATAATAGGTGGCGCCACCAGTTTCTGGTATAACACAAGGCTATCCAAGATTTTTGGTCACCTTGATTTTTGGACCAGTCCATGCAAGCTTACTTGAGATAATTAAGAATTTGTGTTATTTTCAGCAAAAATGGACCTATTCAAGGTCAAGGTTACTCTCCAAGCATAGGTCATGACCCCATTTTAAATAGGCTTCGTCCCCTTACCATATCTATACAAATGTAAAGTTTGAAAAAGATCAGTGAAATATTTTTGAGTTATCCGGCTCACAAGGTTTTTCTGCGGGGGCGGTGGCGGGACCGTAGTGAAACCATAGTATCCCGACTTTTTCTGGGGATACAATTATTAAACTTAAATCAATTTGACTGTGGACATAATGTCCTGTTGGATTCGTGTGTGTGAGGTCTTGCATGATTTCGTCAAAAACACTGTTATGTCAGTTTGTCTGTAGACATTGCTTAATGAAGCACATGGCACTATGTCCTCTGTAAATATGTGCAAGTACATGATTTGTACCACTTTGTGTGTGGACATTGTGTCCTAAGACATCAAGGCCATGGATATATCATATCTCCTGTCACCTTGTCTTTCATTAGTCCATGGACATCAGGTTCTGTAACTGGTCCATTGACATTAGGTTCTGTCAATGGACATCAGGTTCTGTCACTGGTCCATGGACATTAGGTTCTGTCAATGGACATCAGGTTCTGTCACTGGTCCATGGACATTTGGTTCTGTCACTGGCCCTTGGGCAGTAAGTTCTGTCACTGGCCCATGGACATTAGGTTGTCACTGGTCAATGGATATAAGGTTCTGTCACTGGTCAATGGGCATTTAGTTCTGTCACCAGTCCATGGACATTAGGTTGACCTGGTCAATGGACATTAGGTTCTGTCACTGATCCATGGACATTAGGTTTTGTCACTAGTCCATGGACATTAGGTTCTGTCCATGGACATTAGGTTGTTACTGTTCAATGGGTATTAGGTTCTGTCACTGGTCAATGAGCATTAAATTGTCAATTGTCCATGGACAATAGGTTGTCACTGGTTAATGGACATTAGGTTCTATCACTGATCCATGAACATTAGGTTTTGTCACTAGTCCATGGACATTAGATATCTGAGACATTTTTGAGTACTGGGGGACCCAGATCATAATGTTCTGTCTGGCATCTTCTCCCCATATATTTCTTTTTTAGTGATAAGATAAATGTACTGTGGACTTACCCTGGAATTCCAGGACACCCCAGTAGTGTGGTGATCCTTGATATACTGAGTCAGCTCAATCCATGTCTGTACCCAGGACTTGGCCCAGTCTGCTCGGTCCTCATCCCTGTACAGACAGACATAATTCAAATGTGCAGCAACATTAATATTATAACAAAAACATTATATAAGTACACATATATACACAGAGCAGGGTACATTAATATAATAACAAAAACATTATATAAGTACACATATATACACAGAGCAGGGTACATTAATATTATAACAAAAACATTATATAAGTACACATTTATACACAGACCACAACACCAGGATTTCTGGTCAAAGGCAAACACACATTTCCTTGTTTTACTTAATGTACATGGCACACCATATATCAGTGATCAAGATTTACTTGGACTGAAATTCCATTCATTGCAGTAATTTTTGTCCAATTAATTCTGGTTATCACTTGTGATATAACCTGTTTTTCATCATAACCAGATTAATTTTTACATCAAGGTTACCCTGAATAACATTAACTCAAGTGAATAATGAACTTAAAACTTTCTTATAAAAATTTTTCACATTTCTTAATTATGACCACATCACATTTACAATATATTCTGGTAATCTTATATTCAGCTAGATTATCTTAAAACATTTTAAAATTCAAAACCAACTAAAGAAACTTGCAATATCTGACACTGGCTTACACAAAAACTGGTCATATCCTTTACAGAGATCAGCACAGGTGTGATATACATTTAAACAGTAGAAGAAATATTAACTGAACTCTAAGATATACACGCAGACTTACTTTCCCCTGAAATCTTTAAGGATTTTGTTGGTGTAGAACTGGCTCTGGTCCGCTGCTTCTTTTACATAAGGACCAGGTGTCTTTTTCTGGAAACAAAACAAGAACATGATTAATGTATTCTCTAGTAGTAAGAATGCTCAGAGCTCTATCGTGTTCCAAGTGACATATATAATGTGATAACAGCATAGGGAACTATCACAGTTCTGGTATATGGCAGGGGGTGATAGTGCTCTCTGTGCTGTGTATTTGGATGACCAATTTCTTTGTTAAATGGATGTTTATGAAATATATATATATATGTGTTTGTGTGAAATAATGATAAGTTTGATCATGCAAACAACCCTGTATGGACATTTTTCATACAGCTACATTAAATATTCAATAAGAATCATGCAAAATTTCATTTTCATCTTCAATCTGACATCCTTACAGATATAGATTTAACATATATTTTTACATGTATTAATACATAATCATTAAAATTTATAAATAACATTTAAGAGTTTAAAAAAATTAACTTCAAAATTTTCCAGCACCACAGACAAATAACATATTTTGCCAATGGACAAAATATTTTTATAGTTTTATGACATTACATGCAGTCCTTCATCTAAAGAAATAAGAGTGGGAAATGTAATTTAAGCCATGCAAACACGAGTTTCAAAATGTTGAATATCAACAAACATGCTAAAAGAGATAAGAAAACAATTAACTTTCTATCTCTTGACAAGATATATTCCTGCCATTCCTGTGCTCACACATAATCATCCAAATATCCAATTTCTAGTAGTGCCACAATTAAAAGTTTAGGGTCAAAGGTCAAATTAAGCTGAGGCTTACCACCGACACCCAGCCAAGACCACAGATACCCTCATTCATTGCAGACAGGAAGTTGAAATCCTTACTTCCTCTCCTCTTTTCACGGAATTGCTGCAAGAATAAGTGTATTAAATTACTGATATGCATCTGATTATGACACTGACAGTTCTGCAAATATGTTCAAAGAAACTCTTGAGAAAAAGTGAAATTATGCAGAATGATACCTTTTCAAATATTCAGAATTTTTTTTTAAGGTTTAAAGTGTCACATGATTTTCTTGTGTGTGCAAATAAAAATTTATTATTTATGGAAGACCTTCAAAAGTTATGCATATTTAATGTGCCTCACCTGGACATATATGTGCACATGTGTACACATTTACCTGATCAAGAATATACAGTCTATAACAGAACAGGAGAAAAATATCTCTTAGCAAGTCGGCACAATCCCCTCTACAGGCTGTACTTGTACTGTGTTTGTGCTGATTGAAGCTGGTGCTGTGCTGATTAATTTATTATATCAATTGTTGATTTATCTTCATAACTGATTAACTTGGTTGTATCCAGGCAGTATCCATCATAAATAATTATGCATGCAAAAGCAAAGAAGTCATGTTATCTTTGTTCTGTTATTAGTGTTTTTTTTTTATAAAATTGGCTACCAGCCTACAGCTGTTGCAATATAAACTGTAGCAACTTCTCTTGGTCGACATGATTACAGTACACTATGCTATAACAGCATATTTACTGGGTCTTTACATGGTTACAGAATTTATATCATTTGTGTACCTGTAACAACCACTTTGTGATACCAGTAAAAACCATACAGATCTATTTTATATCCGTTAATCCACAGGGCAAATGTCACAGGTGTCTGACATATTTTGTACCTGATATTTTCAATTTGCGGTTTAATCAAAACAAAAATTATCACTTACTTGTACTGCTTGAATTGCACTTGCAATAGGTTTCAGTAAGTTTGCCAGTTCATTCTGAAAAGAGACAAAGGTTCATCAGCTATGCATATTCATAATATATGCAAAACGGTTGATATGAAGTCACGATATATGCAAATAATTACAGAAGAACTTTAACATGAATGTAAGATACTAAGCTGGTAAACACATTTGTTTATTGCAAATATTCATTTGAAGCAAACATACACATGTCAGTCTACCGGGTAAATTGAAACAAACTACACTCTGCATATATTTATATATATTTCCCTGTATATTTAATATATGATTGTTATCAACTATAACACTGGATACCAAAATACATGAATACAGCTAGATTGTAATTTATCTGTCTACAATGCAATGCTAGATCAGACACTTTATATATCACTATAACAAATAATCAACATTGCTTGAACCAGTGTAGCAATAAGAACAATGAGAAGCTGATCCATTTCAACTGCTGGTGTGCACTGACACACAATGTTTGCATCTCAATTATCTACACAAATCTGCCTACATTAAAATAGATGATACTAAATAAATTACTGAACATTTACTGTCAAACATACTATATGTGTTTCTATTATTACAGCAGTGTAAAGGAATGAACATTAGATATCATTGCTTCTGCCAACTCTCATTTCTGTAGTTAGCAGGAAGCAAATGAAAAAGTTTGATGGGCACAGGGCAGGAACTGAAAAGCCATAGTTTACTCAATGTTATATATTTTACAGAAAACACCCCTGGTCACAAATGGCAATACACCTTGTCATGTTAAAAGGAGTAAAGAGTAGCACCAGAATTATATTTTATGAGGGACATGACAAAATAATAGCACCTCAAATGGTGCATAATACGTCCCTTGTGACCTCTCACCTCATTAAATATGCACAAATTTTGCTAAGAATGTACATCAGGTGAGAAACTCTACTGGTAAATATTTATAATGAGTGTCATCAAAATCCATTATAAGATTTTTGGTAAGTCACTATGGTGGCACCAAAGTCTGGTGACCTCTGACCTCATTAAATATATGTGGATTTTGCTGGAAATCAAAGGTGAAATATTATTCTGATTAATATTTCTTTTGAGTTTGATCAAAATCTACTTATTCCTACTAAGTTTTCACAGCGACACCACAAAGTAGCCTAGATACTTCTGACCTTACTAATATGTATGAGTTTTCCAATCATCAAAATCGGGTGAGTTAATCTATTGGTAAGTAGTTATGGTGAGTTTTGTGAATATCCATCAATGCCCCAGCAATTTATTGCGGTGACACTTAAAAGTTAATAGACAGATGGACCATTTGTATACCATAATACGTCCTGCCACAGACTGGCATATAAAAAAGAAACAAGGGACCCATGGGTCACGGCGCTCAGCTGTTATATATGATAAAAATATTTTAGAAATGAGGCACATGCTTGTTTTGTGTGGAAATAAATATAAGCTGTATTATGAGTTGTTGGTGTTTAGTTTATGTATGATTTTGATAGTATCTTTAGAGACAGGGAAGAGGATTGATTTCATTTATTTTATTAACAAATGGAGTGCTATTGTCACACAGATTTTGACTTGGCCATATAACTTATAAGCAGAACATGTAATATAAGAGTTAAACTATTTAATAAAAATAATTATAAATTGTCCCAAATATAATTTTTATTAAAAATAATAAGAGAATCATATGATTTTTTAAAATAAAATACAACTGAAATGATTATTAAAATAATATCAAAGAATATATTCATGAATGCATTCATAAATACATTTTGAAATTATTTGTACTGGTATTCATATACTTTCATTTTTACCTGAATTCCCATTCTTATGCAAGAAATTTTATAATGGAGTACCTATTCATATTCATATTCAAATACATTTGCAAAGTATTTGCACCATGTCTGGTATTTATTCAGTTTTCACCAAACAATGATGTTGAGAATCCAGAATATACAAAATTCACACATTTAAATAATGATCATAAGTACCTGGTTTTATTGCTTTTATTTATATTAAAAAAAAATAAATTTAATATATATATATTCATTTAGGACTAATTTCACATCAATGTACACACTAGACAGAGCAGGAATCTAGATTAATATTATCAACTGCATCTTTGTCTATCATTAATTTCCTTCATATGATCCCTAATGGTTATTAATGAATAATATGATTTATTTTTTTATCATTAAAATTGAACTGAAAAATACCATAGGTGACTGCATGGTGTTATTTAGAATACGTGACATTCTATCAATTGATACAAGATTCTTATTTCATCAGTAACTGCAAGTTAATTTCCTGTTATTATCAACTAACAAATTCCTTTTCCATTTTTCTTTAATTTGTAATTAAAAACCATTAGAAACTTATTAATTTATTGTTTATTGTTATGTTGTTAGTTAAAACTACTAGATGAGTTGGGTTGGACACCTGGATCAACTGTGGCTGGCCATAAGCTGCCTGGCTGCCAGAGTGTATGCCTCGCGTCAAGCGTGCATAATTTGATGAAAGGTCAACAAGGTCAACATACAGGTGACTCAAGAGGGGCTAGGGAGAGCTAAGGTCTGACATGGTCTCATAAAAACATTAAAAGCTACAATTTTTGGCCAATTTCTTTCAGCTTTCTAAACTAAAAAGCTGAAATCCTTATGTGTGCATGAGATGAAAATTATATCAACAGTGCTCACAGGAAACAAACATGCCATGGTCAAAGTTTGGCAAAATTTAAGGTACTTATATTTATACTCATAACTTATAAAATTTGAAAAATTCAGAACTAATTTTGGGTATTCAATTGAATCTTGATAAAATAATGTTACATCCCTGACAAAAAATCTCTAGTTTCAGCAATCCTCTTGTTAAGGGAGTAAATATATTTCTTGATTTTTTACAAAGTGCATTATGTTTTAGCCCATAACTTATAACAATTACACAATACTGACATCATTTCTGGCATGTGCATAGAGAATGTATAGAAAAATATGTATATTATATATGATTAAAGTCAGATCAGTGGTTTTGATATTAGGCAGTCCTGAAGTGTAACAATGGGTTTTTAATGGAAAAATGAAGTTTTTCATTAATATCTCAAAGGTATTAAGTCCTAGTGACCAAATTCTTGGCATGGTAGGGGATTTTGGAGACATCTAATTGTATGACAAATTTCAGGAACTGACAGATGAAGATGGGGAGCTGAGCTCTTGCAAACTGCATAACACTAGCTTGATGTAAACAATATGTTACATGGTGCTTGAAAACTTGAAAAAAATCTACAGTTTTTGATCAACTGGTTTCAAATTTTTGGTGTTAACAGATCAAAAATGCTAACAGAAACATGCTGTGAAAATTAAATCTACAGTACTTACAGGAAAAAAATGTGCCATGGCCAAAGTTGGGCAAAATTTAAGGTACCAATTTTTTATTTTTGTTAATATTTAAAACAAGGGACCCATGGGTCACGGCGCTCAGCAAATCATGATTGGACTATAAATGTATCACCATTGTGATACTATATTGAGTAGATAAAGCTTAGAATATCATGGTCATGTTGGGCTTTTATAAAGGAATATAATTTAATATGTGAGTAAATGATATATGAAATAACCTGACTGATGGATTAATATGGGGTAAAAATATATTGGTTTATTTTTTATTCATTTGGGAGGGATCGAAAAAAGCAATTTATTTGAGCAAATATGAATGCAATGACAGTATGCTAAGCAGTGGTATAATGATGATAAGGCTATTTGTTGAAGGATCTTAGTGTATGGAAAACTGCAAGAGTTCAATTTGAAAGATACCAGGTTATGATTAACTATGCTGATGAGGGGATTTTTGAATTTGTGACTGTATGACATAGTATCTTGACAAGATCGGTCTTGACAAGGTGCATAACTTTGATGCCCCTCACGTCTACATATTACACAATATTGACATAATTTTTGGCATGTACATAGGTACCTATGGACAAATGGTCAACAGTACTGAGCCACCTGGAAGGTTAAAATCTTAAAATTATGATGAAATGTAGATAATGTTTGAGAGGAAGAGGTAATCTGGGCCATGGTTGGTTTATATGATTGAAGAAAATGTTGCAAATAATATTTGAGACCTGACCATGCCTTTCCATTGGTTACCTTTTTGATAAGCATTCCACAGGTGCAATGACTTGATGGGGGGGGGGTGTTGTGTTATGATCAGAGTTACAATGCCTCTGTCTCTCTGTAGATATTTTCTTTAATTATTAAATTTTATGCTATAGCCATAGAACTATTGTTCACAGTGCCAAGGAGTAAAGCCTCAGTGGGATGAAGAAGGGGATGGTGAGAGTTACAACACCCTTGCATATACATACAGGATATGAACTTTAATTCAACAGTGCTTATAAAAAAAAAAGTTTATTCTTGAACTTTAAATATTTAAAACAGACAGAAAGATGGAGAAACAAAGCAAATAATTTTTTTCCCCATTCTACTAAGCCAAGAAAAAAAATAACAATATTTGCATTTATTCCTTTTTTTCATTACATAATTTTAATCCAAGTTTCCGAATGTTACTATAAATTTACAGTATAACATACATGTGATTGTGAATATTTCAGTTGATTCACATTTCTAAATTGCATCAACATGTATAGCTAATGTATCTAGTTTATAGTACCTGTCAACAGAATGGGATGGAGAGAGGAAGGGAGGCAATAAGGGAGAGAGAGAGAGAGAGAGAGAGAGAGAGAGAGAGAGAGAGAAAAGAGATATAGGAAGAAAGAGAAAAAGCATAGGAGAGAGAGAGAGAGAGAGAGAGAGAGAGAGAAAGAGAGACCTAGACTGCCAGACAGAGAGAGAAGAAAGAAAGAGAGGCCCTCTGGTAATTACTGCCTGACCCAGCCTGACCCAGACACTCACAGTGGCAGTAGGTCAGACCTGAAGGTGTTATGTAACTGCCCAGTACACTGCATTTATACTGATCTGATGTAAACAATGAAGACATGGTACCTGGAAACTTGAATGAAATCTACAGTTTTTGATTAATTGGTTTCAAATTTCAGATTTTAACAGATGAAATGTGTAAATGCTGTGAAAATTAAATCCACAGCACTAACAGGAAAAATTTGAATATTTATATTTTTTTAAATGGTATCAGAAAAAAAAGAAAAGTATTCTCAGCTATAAAACTAATACATATGTTAAAATTAATCCAAAGATCAAAACACCCAATATATTATACCAGGAGCAAACTGGAGTTGGGAATGTTTAATTTTATGAACTGAAATAAAGGACCAGCAATATAAATTTTGATTATTTAGCCAGTATCATGTAAAAACTGATACAACCATGAGTTTTAAGTCAAACAAATTAAAATCTTTAATGAGCACTTGTCTGAGTAATATTTTAAATTTTTTACATATTTATTTATTATTTTAATTTTGTAATAAACATAAACCAACAAGTTAAACACCTGAAAAATACCTGGAAATTTAGATTAATTTAATATAATCAACTGCATCCTTGTCTATCATTATCTTGCTTCATATAATCCCTAATAGTAAACAACAATTTATTTTAATTATATATTTGTCATTTGTCATTTTTATGGTTGAAATGAAAAATACCCAATGGTGACTGCATGGTATCATTTGAAATACAATTTTGGCCATCCATGGAAGATCCATAAATGATCAGTAATTGCAAGGTAATCCCCTGTAACTCATTAACTATAAATTCCTTTTCCATTTATTTTTTTTAAGTTCTTATCATAAACCAAGAATTAAAAAAAAGATTATTGTTATGTTTATGGCCTAAACAAATACTAGTGGAGGGGGTTGGACAGTTAGATCCAGTTGAAGCCACCCAAGAGCTGGCTGGCTGCAGAGTGCCTCGCTTCAAGCATGCATAATTGGCCTGAAAGGTCAATGTGGGGACATAAAAGAGGGGCTTCAGTACAGCCAAGGTGTGATATGGTCTCATAAAAACTTTCATAAAAGCTAGTTTTTGACCAATTCCTTTTATAACTTCAGAATTTAGCAGCTTAAATCCTTACCAGTGCAAGATATGAAAATTACACAGTGACGTCACATCCCCCACTGCCTGCTGACAGCTGGAGGGCTGGTAGGCAAGACACTGAGCTGCTGACCCAGCCAACCATGTTTGCTGTATGGTGTTACACTACTGACTGGCCCTTACTGCTCTGTCTTTATCTTGGTTATTTCATAAGTTTTATGGTTAATTTCCAATTGTAAAGTACTTCTCCAACCATTTAATAAGCCCAAAAGCATTGTTGCCATTGGGTTTGTCTCATCCAAAGATGCTTTATTTGCTCTGCTCCTCTCCATCAACAATGTGTTAATCATCAGTTAAGATTCCGCAACAACTATTGGGTGCACTAGCAAACAGACACAAGGAGGAGGCAGGAATTAGCTTTCTTATATATATATAAACATATATTTTTTTTACATGTATATTTAAATAGAAATATACAATATGTAACTAATATATGTATAGAATTACATGTATAACATGTAAATATGCAGTAAAAATATAATGAATATGTATATATTAATATATACAATATATATAATATAAGAGTATTATAATTAATAATAAGTATATTTCGTAATATATATTATATGTAAACTAAATCTTAAAAATTAATATTTATAAATATTTTGTTTGATCTATATAAATGTAATATTTTTAATATATAACATATTAGTATCAATTTTGTAATAAATATAATTAAATAATTTAATATATATAATATGTATGTTGTTTAATTAATATATATATAATATATAATATGAAACATTTATATCAATTATGTAATCAATATTATTTATATTCATATATATATAATAAATATATGTATAAATATATATATATATATATACATGTTGTATATAAATATATTATATATATATATATATATATATATATATACATATATATATATATACATGTTGTATATAAATATATAATATATAAAATTATGTAATATGTTTAAGTGTAAATATACAATATAAATATAATTAATAAATATTCATTATTTATATAATATATCTATATATTCAATATACATTAATATAATTTAAAATCAATATATTTCATAATATATATATTTTATATATATATATATATATATATATATATATATATATATATATATATATATAATTAATACATATATACATATATAGTTATTTATTTATCTATTTATAACACAATTCTGCTAGGTAGCCTGCACCAGAAGAGTAGGGCCCTCTATCATATATAAAATAAAATATATATATATATATATATATATATATATATATATATATATATATAAATATATATTTATAGTTGTTGTTTTAGTCTTTTGAGTATGTTTTATTGTAGCCTGGTTATTGAATGCAATTATCACTATTTACAAAGTGTAATAAAATAAAATTTATATCATGAGGCTTCTTATTAACATTTTGTGATGGTATGACCTTTGTCTTGAGGAAGCATTTCCACACCTGAAGTAATTAGGGACCTGTATGCCTTGTTGGGCCCATTTATAAAAGGATTTGGCCGGTCAATAAGGTACTGGTGAATGTGGCCATTGTCAGGCTAAGCTTCCATATTATCTCACACCAGCCCTCTTCAAGCTTGTATGGATCAGGCAGAGCTACTGATTCCTCATTCATATGAAATTTGTATAAATACTTCTCCTTTGATGTCTGATGTAAAGTGTCCACATAGTGTTGTAAGTTGTATAACTGCAGCATATTTGTGTGTGCAGAGCATAGGGAAACAACACAGGAAACAAAGCTGGCTCAGCCATATAAACAGCACTTGACACTGCAGTGGACAGGGTAGGCTTTTGCCTTCCAGCCAGTTCGCATGCTTGGGGATGGGGGCAAGTAAACAATAACAGTGGATGCTCCTATTGGCCTGAAAGGTAAATGTGGGGACATAAAAGAGGGGCTTCAGTACAGCCAAGGTGTGATATGGTCTCATAAAAACTTTCATAAAAGCTAGTTTTTGACCAATTCCTTTTCTAACTTCAGAATTTAGAAGCTAAAATCCTTACATGTGCAAGATAAGAAAATTAAATCAACAGTGCTTACAGGAAAAAACATGCCATGGCCAAAGTTGGGCAAAATTTAAGGTACTGATTTTATATTTATGCTAATAACTTATAAAATATGAAAAATTCAGAACTAATTTTGGGAATACAATTGAATCTCAATCAAATAATGTTATATCCCTGGCAAAAAATCTCTACCTTCAGCAATTTTCATGTAAAGAGAATAAATATATTTTTTTTTATTTTTTACAAAGTGCATTATGTTTGGGCCTAGAACTTAAAACAATTACACAATACTGACATCATTTCTGGCATATGCATAGCAAATGTATAGAAAAATATGAATATTATATATGATCAAAGTCAGATCAGTGGTTTTGATATTAGGCAATCTTAAAGTGTAACAATGGGTTTTTAATGGAAAAATGAAGTTTTTTCTTAATATCTCGAAGGAATGCAGTCCTAGTGACCAAACTTTTAGTATGGTAGAGGATTTGGGGGACATCTAACTGTATGCAAAATTTAAGGAACTTAGAGCTGAAGCTGGGTAGCTGAGCTCTAGTAAACTGCATAACACTAGCTTGATGTAAACAATATGTGAAATGGTGCTTGAAAACGTGAATAAAATCTACAGTTTTTGATCATCTGGTTTCAAATTTTTTGTTTTAACAGTTGAAATGGTAACAAAAACATTCTTTGAAAATTAAATCCACAGTACTTACAGGAAAAAAACGTGCCATGGTCAAACTTGGGCAAAAATAAAGGTACCAATTTTTTATTTTTGCCAATATTTAAAAAAATTTAACAGATTTTGATCTAATTTTTGGTATACAATTAAATTTTGATTATTTAAAGTAGTATTACTGAAAAAAAGTTCCTACCTTTAACACTTTTGGTCTTAAGTGACCAAGTATCTTTCCTCATTTTTTCACTAAGTCCATTATGTTTGGGCCCATAACTTTTTTAAAATTAAATAATACTGACTTAATTTCTGGCATGTACACAGGAACCATATAGAGGAATATTTATGGTAAAAATGAAGAAAACAAGATGAGTGGCTTTGATATTAGGCAGTCCTGAAGTGTGAAAATAGATTTTAATAAAAAATTGAGGTTTTTCCTAAATATCTCGAAGGAAAGAAGTTATATTTACCCAATTTTTGGCATGGTAGGAGATTTTGGGGACATCTAACTGTATGCCGAATTTCAGATTCGTAGGTCCAATGGTGTCGAAACGTGCCAGTCTTATGGACGGACGGACAGACAGACAGACGACGGACAATGGACCACGACTATAGCTCAGATGACTTATAGTCAGCTGAGCTAAAAATTTAAAAGATTTTAATCTAATTTTGGGAATATACTTTAATTTTGATAAATTAAAGTTATATTACTGGAAAAAAGTCCATAGCTTAAACATGTTTTACAATTGAGACAATTTACAATTTAAACAACTTTTAAAATATTGTCAGCTTTTTCCTTATAAAATCTAAGTATATGCAGATAGCAAAAAAATAAGCTGAATCCCACAAAATTTGATATGTGACAGATTATTGCATAAAATCTGGGAATGGTAGCTCCTGCTATTCCTGAGAAATTATGGATTAATGTATAGATGACCAATGATCCCCGTACAAAAATAGGTCAATTCAGGTGGTGCCATCAATACCTGAATTTCACATATGACTCATGTGACCAACACTGGCAAACAATTTGGTGATGACAGCTCTGGCTGTTTCTGAGACTGTCATTTTAGTATGCTTTTTTGGACAGATGACTAAGTTCAAATTCCTGAACAAAATTGAGGGAGATGGTATAAAAGATTATTTCTGTGAAATATTGAACAATTTGGCTTGAGTGTTTCGGAGGAGAAGATTTTTAAAGGTTTTTTTAGCTTTTTCTCTACAAAATTTAAGAAAATTTTTCAGATGGCTAATATTTTGCATTAAATTTCATGATGCTAGCTCCAATCATTATCAAAATAGTATGGGTAAACGTACAGAAGACAAACGATGCCACATCATCGCATTAGTTCACAGGTTCACTAAAAATTGATACAGATGCATATGTTGGGGATCCCTGTTAGCTCAGTGGTAGAGCAGACGACCGGCAATCGGAGGGTCATGGGTTCGATTCCCATACGGGGTGATCCGACTTTTTCTGTGTATTCTTGTTCTATATCTCCATGAGATGGACCAGCATGGCCATTCAACATCTTTCTATACAGATGCATATTGAATGCAAAGTTGTAATACAGATACATCTCACTGATGGCAAAATCTTGAATTAATTTGACTATGGATACCAATTATTTATAATCCATGTACAGCCGTCTTTATATACCCACAGAGAGCTGTATACGGTAGCTGTGATTGTAAACATTGCCACGCATGAGGAATATCTAAAAATCATAAATCTACATTTTTTAAAAGCTTTTAAAAAACATTTTTGTCAATATTAACCATAGATAACCTGAAATCTAGATGTCTAGAGGCATGATGTAATAAATGCTGATAAACTGGTGCCAGTCTAGATGTATCTAGATGTATCTGTGTATCTGCTTCATACAGCTAACATATATGGTAAAATGACTCAATTGAACCTTTATTATTCAGCCAAAATTCATTCTTTGGAACCATAAAAGACAATTATTATAAGAATTATTCAGGGGATTATTCTTGTAAAATATTAATCAAATTGGCCTCAGTAGGGCCAGTCAAAAAAAAATTTACAGGTTTATAACTCATATGGGAAAATACAGCAAAATGGCTAAGTTAAGCTTCCCATAACTCAGCCAAAAATCACTGAACCAAAACCATTTGAACAAACTTGAATTATCAACATCTAAGGATAATTAATGTGTGAGATTTAAGAATTTGGCTTAGTGGTTTTTGAGGAGAAGATCTTTGTAGCCACTGAGCTAAAATGGGCTGTTACAGCATATGACTAAATTGAGCTTCCCATAACTCAGCCAAAAGTCACTGAACTTAGACCCTTTGAAGAAATTTCAGAAAGCACTACCCTAGGATCATTTCTGTGCGATATTAAACTAATTGGCCATATGGTTTCAGAGAAGAAGTTTTTTGTAGCCATCAGTATGATACGGGCACTGATGATCCCCGTACAAAAAAGGTCCCTGCAGGTGGCGCCACCAATACCTCAATTTCAGATATGTCTCATGTGAACAACATTGGCATAAAATTTGGTGATGATAGCTCCAGCCGTTTCTGAGATTGTAATTTTAGTATGCTTTTATGGACAGATGACTAAGTTCAACTTCCTGTAACTCGGCTAAAAATCACCGAACTTTAACCATTCGAACAAACTTGAGAAAGATTATTCCAGGAATCATTTCTCTATAACTCCACTAGGAAAACATACTTACCTAGGGATACCCCATTAAAAGTTTTACTTTTTGGTAACCCAAAAATAGATGACAAATCAAACAAGGAAATATTCGAATCAGTAGCAAACTTTATTGAAAACTCAAACAGATTCTAACATAAAATAATTTGACGATTTTGACAAACTCATCCCACACCCACCAAAACTCTCTCTCTCCTCTCAACTGGCACCTTACACTTTCCAAATCACAACTAAAAACATAGTCATTATGCTATCCACATCTTCCATGATACTCCAGTCATCAATATGTTAACATCACCCCCCCCCCCCTTGCCATGCATCAGAAAATTACCACTTTAGAATTCAGGAGCGAGCTTCATAAGCTTTAAGTAGCTTGCGCTCAATCTATTGATACATGTTTATATTTATATATGTGCTTAGGTAGAATACCACATGAATGTACTTACTATGTATTGTGTCAATAAATCATTCAAACAAAATCATTTCTGTGAAATATTGGACAATTTGGCTGAACAGTTTCGGAGAAGAAGATTTTTAAAGCTTTTTTAGCTTTTTCCTTATAAAATCTAAGAAAATGCAGTTAGCCATAAAATAAGCAAAATCCGATATAGTTTTTTAGATGACTAATTTTTTGCATTATATTTCGTGATGCTACCTCTTGCCATTTTCAAGATAGTATGGGTTAATGTACAGACGACGGACGACGGAAGATGGACTACGGCCGACGGACCACGCCACACCATCGCATAAGCTCACAGGTTCGCTAAAAATTGAGGTTTTTCCTTAATTTCTCAAAGGAACAAAGTCGCAAAGACCCAGTTTTCGCCTTGGTAGGAGATCTTGGGGACATCTAACATTATGCAGAATTTTGGATTCCTAGGTCTTACGGTTTCAAAACGTGCCACATCTACGGACGGACGGATGGACGGACGGACAGACGACGCACAATGGACCACAACTATAGCTCAGCTGACAAATAGTCAGCTGAGCTAAAAACACTGGCTGAACAGTATATCAAGGTCAATATCTGCATCCTTATAAGCTTCTTTATCAACACAACTATGATATATGATAATCCAATGGAAAGTGACTTTTGACTTTAAATAGTAGCCCCTTCACACCATATCTGTTATAAGGCAAGCACATTGGGCAGAAATGAGTCATTTGGATTCTTACAGTGACATGAGCAGAAAATTTAATCTATGATATAATGTACCAGCACTACTGCAGGATTAACTAGAATACGGGTAGTCGACAAGCGACTACGTGTATCCGCCTAAATCAGAGTGGAACGGGTGAAGTGAGGCATGAATTAAGTGGCAAGAGGAAATAGAGTGAAGTGTTGCATATTAGCATGGATGTCTGCAGCAAAATTGTGTATGAAGGTTGCCCCCCCACCACAAAATCCAGAAAGCCGTCCCAGTTGTATACATATGCAAAATTTAAGGCAGATAAGTCAAACCACTACATGTATATGAGTGATTTTAGCCCGTGGCAGACAATCAGATGGACGCTGAGCAAAAATGGTTGCAGGTGACGGCACCAGTTTTGCGTATGATAAAGAGCTATGTGAGAACTATACACATGCAAAACTTTGGCCCAATCGGTCAAACGGTTCCCAAGATATGAGCTTGGATGTCTGCTGCATAATCTAGAATGCAGGTGGCTCCACCTGTCATCAAATCAAGAGAGCTGTCAGGGATGTATAAACCTGCAAAATTTTAGCCAGATATGTCAAACCACTGCTGAGATATGAGTGATTTTATCCCATGGCAGACAAACAGACAGGAGCTGTGCAAAAATGGCTGCAGGTGGCGCCACCAGTTTTACGTATGTTATAAAGCTCTCCAAGGGCTACATTTGTGCAAAAAAATTTTCCTGATCGGTCAAACGGTTCCTGAGATATGAGCTTGGATGTCTGCAGCATAAACGTAAATGTAGGTGGCGCCACCTGTCACAAAATCAGAAAAGCTATCCAGGATGTATACGCATGCCAAATTTCAGGTGAATTAGTCAAGTCACTGCAGAGATATGAGTGATTTTAACCCAAGGCAGACGAACAGATGGACACTGTGCAAACATGGTTGCAGGTGGCGCCACCATTTTTTTGTGTATTTTATAAAGCTCTCCAAGGGCTACATTTGTGCAAAAAAACAGTTCCCGAGATATGTGGGTTTATGTGTGGAAACAGACGCACAAACGGACGCAGAGCGCAGAGGAAAGGTCAGAGGTCAAAACAAAATCGGGGCGTAGCAGTTCACATGTGACCCAAACATAATCCTGGGTTTCGTAAAATTCCGCCCAGCGGTTACGGAGGAGTTCTCCGGAAACCTACGCGGTGGCGGCGGCATGCAGCTGAAAACATAGTATCAGCAAAACTCTGTTTTGGCGGATACAATAATCACTAATGCTAACATGTAAACAAGACAACCAATGCTGTACTTTGCAGGAAGGATAATCTTGTGATGAAAGAAACAATGACATCATAGTATCTTAAACTATAATGTTTTATTATAAATAGATCAAAGGTTATCCAGCCCCAACAGGTACTGGGAGAGCCAATAATTTTTATCATGCCATTTCTATCTGCAAGAGAGAATGCAAATTAAGTCTTTCAGTTAGACCCTTACTGTCAATAAGACAATAAGCTTTATTAACTATCATTACCATGATCAACAGATAAGCCTGAAACCATTACAACTGAAATATACCGCAAGTACTAATTTAAGTATAATGACACATGTCCATCAATCAAATTTGATTGACAAGCATCACCTGAATAACACTTGAAAAAATGAGGACCCTGGTGGAGCAATGTTTGGGGACGACAGCTATTTTTTCATGACCTTTCACCTCTTAAGAACATCAAAACTACTTAGTATTCAGACCACAGTGTAAGCTGTGTACATAATATGTCCTGAAATGTAAATCAACTGACCTCACTCAAGGCCAAGCTTTAGAGTGACATAGAACAAAATTTACCTTGGTTTAAACTGATGTCCCAAGTCAATGACTTTATAATAGTAATTTAGAGTTTGGATAGAGAATAATACATGTTTAGAATGTGTATAAAAACATGCATCTTGCAGACATGTGTCACAGTTGGTCAGTAAGTGCAGACACACAAATATGTGAAGTCTTGAGATCTTGTGTCAGAGATTGAAAGAACTTCTCCTCCAATATTTATCATTTATTTATCCAGATAAAGGTAGTTATGTGCAGGAAAAGCTAAGTAAACTTAAACTAGCCTCGGGGTGTGTTTCATGGACACCAGACAATCTTAATTTAGAACTTTTAGAACCAAAGAACATTTATTTTATATATAAACTGCAAAGTGACCTGGTTAAATAAACAGTCAATGTTGAAATACACCAGAAAACATGCTTTAGATTGGAACATTAAATTATCTGTAATTTAATACCAACTGCTCAAGTAGTTTCTATGCTTTACACCTGAAAGTTATACCAGTACCAGTTACAATACAGTACTTTACCCATATTATCATTCTGGATTTTGCGCCCCCCCCCCCCCCCCCATTAGGCTTTTAAGACTTTTATCAGAGTTACAAGTAATCTTTTAATTACTGTGGTTGGCTTTTTATTCGTGAGGCTGAAATTTCATGATTTATTCATTTTGAGCATTTCGCAAGGGTTCATTTTTGTGATTGTACCAGAACCTATACCTCTAAGTATAGCAGTATACATATATTGTACCAGAACCTATACCTATATCAGTTGATGAGGCATTTTATTCCAGAGGGTTTAATATTTGTGGTTATTTCATGTTCCCGAATATTGCGAAATTAAAACCCTCGCGAATAAAAAGGCGACCACAGTAGCCTGATGAATCTTCTTAAATACAAACCTGTAACTTTAAAATTTAAACAATATACACAATCTGTACGTTACTGTCTATAAGAGGATAGCCATATATTACAATCATTTAATTTCTGAAATCTGAAAAGTTTTGCCACTTGATGATACTATTATTAGGGACCAATACTTTTTAAGTACATGTGCAATATGTAAATGTACGATGCAAGTACTAAACATTTATAATCTGAATATATGCACCAATCACACAAACATTGCTCCTGAAATACTGACATGGATGTACACAACACAAAATAAGCATAGGTAGTACCACCAGTCTTGTGTACATGAAAGCCCTCTAAGACGTATGGACATGAAAAATTTCAGGCAGATACTTCAAACCTCTCTTGGGATATGTGCACAGATGTATGAAACCCAAAAACAATTAAAGGTAGTGCCACAAGTCTTGTATACGACAAAACTATCCAAGATGTATGGACATGCATCATTTCAGGCCGATTTGTCAAATCACTACTGAGAAATAAGTAGGAGCATATATATACTGTGCAAAAACAAGGGACCCATGGGTCACATTGCTCAGCTGAATTTAGGAAAATATTAGTAACTGCAAAATATTTTTATTTCTTTTGGTTTTTCATGTATATTATCATTAGAAAAACTATGAGAAAATGGCCCTGCTAAATTGAAACTCTGTAAATTATAGAATAATGGACATGAGCTAAACCATTTAGTGATGCACCAAGGGAACAAATAGGCCTACGGTAAGTGTTATATAAAAGTAACATTTCATAAACAAATAATGTGTGAAGGTAATTAAGTTTTCAAAAGCTGTTAAATATATGGCCATATGAGTCAAAAATTAATCCCACTAAGTTTGACCAATATTCCTAATTTTAATACTCAGTTAACAGTGTTATTCACACCTAGGCCCTTCCAACTTTAAGAGATATAAATGAAATGCTACAAAGTATTTATATCTTCTTAAATCTTGTCAGTTAGCACTTACATTAGATCCTAATATTTGATCACATTTGAATATTAGGATTAAATTCCTGAATTATTTTTCTTTAAAACAATCAAAATTGTCCAAGTCTCATCAAAAAGAATTTATTTAACATTAAAATTATAAGTATTGTTTATTAGTCCTGTGTATTGAAGGGGTGGGTGGGGGGAGGGGTCTCCGTTGTTACTGCTCGTTGCTGAAAAAAATGTTAATTTTAAGATTCATCTAGTTCATAGTACAGGTCTGTCAACAGAATGGGGGTGGGGTACGGGGGTGGAGGGGTGGGGGGGTGGGGGGGGGGGGGGGGTTTGGAGGTTGCCAGAGAAAAAGGCTCCCTGTGGTATGGTATTAACTGCGTCAGCCTGATCAAGATAAACTCAGTGGAGAGAGCTGCACTGAATGACCTACAGTCACCAAAGTGGACTGCTTGACAATGTAAGGGAATACAACAAGAGCCTCCAAAATAAATTCAATTACTAGCCTAATTTTGCAGCTTTTATTTTCAAATTTCAGATTTTAACCGATTAAATCCTTATGTGCACATGCTGTGAAAATTAAATACACAGTACTTACAGGAAAAAAACGTGCCGTGGCCAAAGTTGGGCAAAATTTAAGGTACCAATTTTTATTTTTGCTAATATTTTTAAAAATTTAAAAGATTTTGATCTAATTTTGGGTATACAATTTAATTTTGATTAATTTAAGTTAAAATACTGGAAAAAAGTCCTTAGCTTTAACATATTTTGTGTTAAGCGATCAAATATCTTTTCTGATTTTTTACTAAATGCATTATGTTTGAGCCCATAAATTTTTTAAATTATATAATACAGACCTTATTTCTGGCATGTATATAGGAACTATATAGAGTAATATTCATGGTAAATATGAGGAAAAACAGATGAGTGGTTTTTGATATTAGGCAGTCCTGAAGTGTGAAAATATGTTTTTAATAAAAAATTCGAGGATTTTTCCTTAATTTCTCAAAGGAACAATGTCGCAAAGACCCAGTTTTCAGCTTGGTAGGAGATCTTTGGGACATCTAACATTATGCCAACAGCCTGGGGAGCATAGAGATATGCACTGAATGACCTACAGTCACGAAAGTGGACTGCTTGACAATGTACGGGAATACAAGAGCCTCCAAAAAATTCAATTACTAGCCTAATTTTGCAGCTTTTATTTTCAAATTTCAGATTTAAACAGAATAAATCCTTATGTGTACATGCTGTGAAAATTAAATCCACAGTACTTACAGGAAAAAAACGTGCCGTGGCCAAAGTTGGGCAAAATTTAAGGTACCAATTTTATATTTTTGCCAATATTTAAAAAATTTAACAGGTTTTGATCTAATTTTTGGTATACAATTAAATTTTGATTAATTAAAGTTGTATTACTGAAAAAAAGTCCCTACCTTTAACACTTTTGGTCTTAGGTGACCAAATATCTTTCCTGATTTTTTTACAAAGTCTATTATGTTTGGGCCCATAACTTTTTTTAATTGAATAATATGGACTTAATTTCTGGCATGTACATAGGAACTATATAGAGGAATATTTATGGTAAATATGAAGAAAACCAGATGAGTGGTTTTGATATTAGGCAGTCCTGAAGTGTGAAAATAGATTTCTAATAAAAAATTTAGGTTTTTACTTAATATCTCAAAGGAACGAAGTCCTATTGACCCAATTTTAGGCATGGTAAGAGATTTTGGGGACATCTAACTGTATGCCAAAATTCAGATTCGTAGGTCCAATGGTGTCAAAACATGCCAGTCTTACGGACGGACATCTGGACGGACGGACAGACAGACAGACGGGCGGACGACGCACAATGGACCACGACTATAGCTCAGATGACTTATAGTCAGCTGAGCTAATTATTGTAGGTTGTGACACCAGTCTTGTATACAATATGTATAGAAATGCATTATTTCAGGCTATCAAATCCCTCCTGAGAAATAAGCAGGTACATACACAGTGCAAAAATCATTGTAGGTGGCAACACAAGTCTTGTGTACGAGAAAGCAATCATAGATGCATGGACAAGCCAAAATTTAAGGCAGATACAACAAATTTCTCTTGAGTCAGGTTACTGGGCTGAAGAAAGCTCAGTTGAGGCAGGCAGTTGTCCTAAGTCAAGAAAAGCTAATTGCCAGCTGCAGCTACTACACAGAGTAAACTCTTGATCTGTACCTGGCTGCACTGAGTGAACTGTTGACCTGTTGCAAAATCTGATAGTTGGCAGTCTGCCAAAGCTATTAAAAGACAGACTGACTTGGTCTTTTGCCAAATCTGAAATAGTGGGCAGTCTGCCAAGCTATTTATAGATACATACATAATTTTGGCCTGTGGCTAAATTGGTTTATACATATTGAAAGACTTTGCCTACAATGTTTTTTCAAGCTACATATTCATTAGACCTTTTTTTATCAAATGTTAAGAATAATAATTAACAGATGCCTATTGAAAGCAAAATCAGAATACAGATATATTCTATTCATGGGTTTATCTTACACAGAAGCTGGCAATGGAACCAATCATTTATGTTGCCTGTACAGCTCTGCTTATACACCAAAAGAGCTCAATTTGTTAATTCAATAAACCTCAGTTTCAAATATGAGTCATGTGATCAACATTTGCACAGAACTTGGTGGTGCTAGCTCCTGTCTTTTCTGAGACTGCTATGTAAGTATGCTTACATGGCCAAATGACTAGAATAAAATTCCTGTAATTAGGCCAAAATTCACCATACCCAAACCTTTTGAACAAACTTGAGAATTCGTCTCTGGGATCATTTCTGTGAAGTATTGAACAATTTAGCTGAAAGTTTTTGGAGAAGAAGTTTTTCAAAGGTTTTCAAGCTTTTGCCCTGTAAAATGAAAGTTGATGCAGGTGGCACCAAAAAAGCTCAACCCCTCAATATATGATATATGACTGATATTAGCATGAAATTTGGGGATGCTAGCTCCTGCTATTGCTGAGAAATTATGGGTTAATGTACCGATGACCAATGACCCCCTTACAAAAATTTTGGTGCAGGTGGTGCCACAAACATCTCAATTTCAAATATGACTCATGTGACCTACATTTGCATAAAATTTGGAGATGATCACGTCAGCTGTCTGATATTTTAATTTTAGTTGTTTTTTTTTATTTTTGCCAAATGACTAAGTTCAGCTTCCTGTAACTCAGTAAAAAAATCACCAAACTGGAAATATTCGAACAAACTTGAGAGAGATTGTTCCGAGGATTATTTCGGTGAAATATTTGACAATTTAGCAGGACAGTTTTGGAGAAGAAGAATTTTAAAGGTTTTTTAGCGTTTCTGTATAAAATCCTTGTCAAGGCAGAAAGTAAAAAGATAAGCAAATTCCAACAGTTTTTTATATGACTGATTTTTGCATAAATTTGGTGATGCTAGCTCCTGCCATTTTTTAGATAGTATTGATTAATATACAGACAATGTCACACCATCACATAAGCTCACAGGTTCCCTAACAATGGGCCCATGCGTCATGATGCTCAGCCAACCAACATGGTAACAATAAGTGTTTCCAACAAGAAGACTTTCCATGGACCTCCCTGGATATCAAGTTTAATATTCATCCTCTTAAGTCCTGCATATCTACCTTCGTCATTAAGATTTCAGCAAAATGGACATTTCAGACCTGCAAGTTTTAGTCTAGGACATTTTAAAACTAGAATATGGGTAGTCGACAAGCGACTATGTGTATTCGCAGAAATCAGAGTGGCACGGGTGAAGTGAGGCATGGATTAAGTGGCAAGGAGAATAGAGTGAGGTGTGTTGCAAATTAGCATAAATGTCTGCAGTGTAGACATGAATGTAGGTGGCGCCACCTGTCATAAAATTGAGAAAGCTGTCCAGGATGTATAAACCTGCAAAATTTCAGGTGAAAAAGTCAAACCACTTCTGAGATATGAGTAATTTAACCCCAAGGCAGATGAACAGATGGATGCTGTGCATAAGTGGTTGCAAGTGGTGCCACCAGTTTTGCCTATAATAAAGAGCTATGTGAGATCTATACACAAGCAAAATTTAGGCCCAATCAGTCAAATGGTTCCTGAGATATGAGCTTGGATGTCTGCAGAGTAAACGGGAATGTAGGTGGTGCCACCTGTCATCAAATCAAGAAAGCTGTCCAGGATGTATAAACCTGCAAAATTTCAGGTGGAAAAGTCAAACCACTGCTGAGATATGAGTGATTTTATCCCAAGGCAGATGAACATATGGATGCTGTGCAAAAATGGTTGCAGGTGGCACCACCATTTTTAATGTATGTTATAAAGCTATCAAAGGGCTACATTTGTGCAAAATTTTTAGCCTGATTGATGAAACAGTTCCAGAGATATGTGGGTTTATGTGTGGAAACAGACGCACAATTGGATGCTGGGCAGCAAGGAAAGGTCAGAGGTCTACCAAAAATGAGGGCACAGCAGTTCACATGTGACCTGATGATAAACTAGATTCGCTTAAAATGCAAACCAAGTTTTTTCAAACAGTTGAAAGTTCCAATAATTTGGGAATTCTGCATCTAGACATTGTGTCTAAACGTCTAGACGCTGTGTCTAGACGTCTAGACGCTGTGTCTAGACGTCTAGACGCTGTGTCTAGACATTGTCTAGACATTGTCTAGACACCTGCCAGAGCCAAGTCAGTTGCCATGGTGATGTCTGGACCCCACCTGTTTGTACTGAGTGACCTCTTGACTTGGCTGCTGAAACTCAGCTCGTTGTCAAATCTGTTTTCAAACACAGAAAGCCTTTTTCAATTGGCTACAATGCTTTTTAAAAGCTGTATTTACCCAATCTATTCTTATAAAACTGGCAGAACCCTACCATAGAATAATTCTTGTAAAGTTTAAACCAATCAGCTTAACAGTTTCATCATAAATCTGTGTATAAGCTAGAAGAGTTTAAAATTACATTTTCGCTTGTAAGAAACACATCAATGTAGGTGGCGCCACCAATACCTCAATTTCAGATATGACATATGTGACAAACATTGGTATAAAATTTGATGATTATAGCTCTAGCCGTTTCTGAGATTTTAATTTTAGTGTGCTTTTTTGGACAGATGACTAAGTTCAACCTCCTGTAACTAAGCCAAAAATCTCCGAACTGGAACTATTCGAACAAACTTGAGAAAGATTGTTCCAGGGATCATTGCTGTGAAATATTGGACAATTTAGCTGGACAGTTTTTGAGAAGAAGATTTTTAAAGCTATTTTAGCTTTTTCCCTATAAAATCTAAGAAAATGCAGTTAGAAAAAAAATAAACAAAATCCGATAGAGTTTTTCAGATGACTGATTATTTGCAAGCCGCCGCCGCACCATCCCATAAGCTCACAGGTTCACTAAAAAGTGATCTTTTTTTATCCAGAACAGGAGAGCACCTGTTACTTGATGTCAAATTCTGCAAGATCCAACCAACCATTCAAAAGTTTCTTTAAACCAAAGATTCTGGACACCTAAGATTTTATCCATAGACCCTACACCAGTCTAAGTACTAAATGGGCAGATAATAAGGCAATATTTGAGGAAAGGAATCTTTCTTTAATCATGTATACATAGAATTGCCTGGCATGTAGAAAATATAGTGTACATCCTGATCATTTGGAAAACAGAAAAAATATGCTGTTAATTAATGAACATCCAATAAAACAGCTTATCAGAATGGGAAGAGATCTATGTACATGTAAAAATTTCTCATACAACCCAGAGTTAAGTGGGCAAAAAAAGGCAATTACAGATTTGGAAAGATTCCATGGTCATAAATCACTCATAAAGGCTAAGAAAGTACAGTCAAAATGGCTGTGTACACACACATACATGTACTAACATGAAGCAGAGTAAATTTCTCTCACTTTTTAATGTTTGATGAGACGCCCTTTAAAGTGGCTGCATGTGTTCTTACCAGGCGCGTTAAAAAACATTCACTGTTTATATTATTTATCTTCTGGGGATCTCTGCCAAGCCCACACTTGTATACATAAATCTACACCCAATATTAGTACAGCTTGCGTCACCAACAACATAGTGTTCACAAAAATAAGGCTTAACCTTGAAAGCTTACATTTGTGCCTTTGATTGCATTTATCATGGTCATTCCATTATATGGCTGGTTTATATCTATTTCTCCTATGTTACACAATTATTATGGCAAGTGTCTACATAATGATAAAGTGTATGACTTGACATTGTGTGCTCAGGTGACTATCACTGAATACATTTGCTACATGAAAACAATATTTGTAAAACAACAGGTACATGGTACAAGTGTGTGTGGTGAAATGATTAGATCTGTCAAATCTCCCAACAGATGGCAGCACAAGAGACTTAAGCCCTTTCTCAGGCAGACAGTGAACATATGCTGATGTTCTGAAACCATGACATTAATTTATTTTTCAAATATAATTATTAACATTTATGGAGAAAAAATTTCTCCTTTCAAAAGGTGAGAACCTCACTCAGCTACAAGGAATACTTGATTTTTCAATGTTCATGGTAAGAGAATATATTATACTCTTTGATCTTTGAAATCTATTGCACTTTTACTATTCTAAGAGATTTTTTTAATACTATATTAAGTCATCTTGATTTTGCTGATCTTTCAAGTTAACTGGAAATAACATGGTCTGAACATGACCAGGATATGTCCTTCAAAACACTGTACACTTGGCAGAACAACTGGCTAGGCCACTCTGACAGAAAAGGTAGGTGGTGGCACCTAAGCAGAATTATGTTGAGCTTTAAAGTGGACACATGAGTCCATATTTCTTTAAATACTTCCAGCCAGTTTGGTGTGTAAAGTTGGCAACAACAGCACAAAGTAAAATGTACACTAACACATGAAATATGTAGGCAGCACCACAAATATAGGTTTACAGATGGTATTCACTAAATGGTTGTAAATTTTGTGAAATTCCATCCAGCCATTACCATAAAAAGAGCTAACAGATACCCAGATAAGAACCATACATTAATGTACAGTATTAAATAAGGCAAAGGAAATCTTTGAAAATCTTAAAATGGTGAATATTTGTGTTGAAGACCACCAAGTCAGGGACAAAAATATAGTGTCACCTATGAGGATGCAATTGTTAAGAGTGGCACATGGATGATGTTAACATACATAAAACTGTACATACCTCAGAAGGCTCTTTACACTTAGAAGCTGTGACCAATAGACTTCTAACACCTTGGAAGCCATCTTTAACCATATCAGCCTGGTAACAGAATTATAAAACGTAAACACTGTGCTCTGACTGAAATGTTCTTTCATGAACATTCCTTTGAATATCTCTGGGAAAAAGTTTAAACACTGATGCATGCAGCTAATGTTACAATTAAGAGAAACATGCTTTGACTAAGGTTTATATGAATCAAACAAATTACAGTAGAAGTTTCAAGTGTAACCACCAGATGGCACAGATAAGCAACATTGGTTTTACTGTAAACAATAAATACCTTGAACTGAACCATCTGAAAATTCACAGATATTATATCAGAGTATAAACAAAAGGTGGTACAAATAAGCAACTGCAGTACTTATCTCAGTGACAATACCTTGACTTTTATATAACAAGTTAACATTTAATTAATAACAAGATGAAGAAAGCTTACCTGTTCCTTGACTTCGCCACCAATTTTTCCGCTAAGTGCCATGAACCTGCTGAACGCCCCGCCCCCGATCATGTCATCGTAAGCCTGGACAAAAGCAGCAAGCTCCTCTGTAACAGCATGGAGACAATTCTTGTTAATCATAAAGACCTAGTTCATCATGACAGGAGAGCCAGAATATTGTTTTCTTACTCAGGAGACAGGAAAAACAAATTTGCTGCAACAAAATGACAACTTGATATAGTTGTCAAAGTGCATGTGTGTAAGTTTTGTGTTTTCTCATTCGGGGTCAATATATAATTAATATCAATAATGCTATCCATGACAAACAGTGTCTACAATGTAAACAGATCTGTGTCATTATCTTGGTTTCTACTAAGTATGCCTGTGCTCCATTTGACTTCCTCAAAACTGCATCAATTGTACTTATTTATTGGTTCATGTAGACAGGGGAAATACAGAGTGGGCAATCCTTGATTCAAACCCATGTCAGTGCCGCACAAGACCAGTGTTTCAATCTCCTCAACAATAAAGCAAGCTCTAATGGCAAGACAGTTAGGTCTGCCCTTAAATGCATCTTGTAACAATTACTTAAACAGTGTGACATTAAGTTAATCATGATGATTAAGATCCAATGTATATCTTTAATTAAACAGATATATAGTGTTTTAATGCAAATCATACAATATGGCTGATTGTATCTATCTATGACTGAGGCTTTAATTGCCCTTGATATCGTGACCAGGAAGTTTAACTATAACTTGCATAAACTAAAGTTAGTCATCCACTGATCTACTTACAGGTTTACATTTAAAATATAATAACCCCCTTGTGAATCTTGAACTCTATCGCTTAAACTAGAAGTTTTGACACTTTCCAGAGAGTCAAGCAACTTTCTTGAAAAAAATACCCCCCCCCCCCACCCCGAGGGTAATGCATGATACATCTAATAATTGTTAATAAAAATAACCGCAAGACATGATGGCCTATAGCAATTAAAGAACCACCAATTGTATGCTGCTCTCACAGTGCTTACACAGTTCAGTCATCCCAGTTCTCCCTGGTGTACCCGCTGCTCTGTATACCATGTTTCTCTTGGTCCAAGCACAAGGAGCGCAAAACAACAGGAATTCATTCTTCCCCATACGCTCTTTACACAGCGCTTTACCTATAGGGCTACTTCCTATATCGTAAGGCGCTGTTTGTTATGACCTCGTATCCTGCTTTGCAACACCAGAGGGGAGCACTGTATTTTTGTCCAATCAGATGAAACTTTGTGCTGGAAGACAAAGCCAAGTGAGGAATACACGGAGCCAATCATATTCATTTCTTTTTGAGTGACAGTTCATCCCCCAGCGTAACCGTCTAAACAGGCCACAGGCTCAGAGAGAATTGCCCCTGATGTGGTTTGCTTAGGGCCTTGGGCACATAGGATGCTCGGCCGGTGAGCTGTAATTCAAATGAAACGTTACAACAAAGGCTGCGTGCACACCTCGCTGGCTGGTTTCAGTTCTGCAGACAACAGATACATGGCTACGCGTCGCTAACACAGTCATAATGTCATAATCGAATCGGTCGATGATGCGAGAATGCAGAGGGAGCAATTTAAATTCGACCGGAAACTCATCAAACGTCGCTTGAAGCGCGGCAATGGGCGGAGCCAGGATGCCAGTCGAGTGTTTATGTATTGGTATCTGATTGGCTGCTTGTTGCATCGTACGCACGTTTATTTCAGTGGACAACAAACAGCCATCTGGTGTCTAAATATATCATAAACGGTCAAAGCTGGCAGCGTGAAAATCAGTTGCTTCTTTAGAAGCGCAAGATTTCCGCTGCCTAGGGAGCGTATCTTCCCCATTACTCTATAACCACATGCTGCATTTGTGGCAACAATGCCCAGTGACATGAATTGATCAGTAAATTCTTCAGTCACATATAAAGAATTTCATGAAGAAAGTTTGGTAAGTCCTGTTTTACAGACATATCTATGTAAACTGATGAATTGTTATATATAAAATGTGTAAGATATAAATAGAAAGTTGGTCCCCTGCCAAACCAGAGTATACACATATTATAACATACCCTGACTATACAACTGATGTGCTAAATTGCCAGCACACTTGCAGACCACATAATCTAAGCTATATATTATCTACAGTATAAGCTGGAAAAGGAATGCAATAAATATATGAGGTTTAAAGTCAACTAAGATGGAGAGGCACTGACCAAACTTAATTTAATACAGAGGCACTTAAATCTCTGTAAGTATATTAATGACTGCATCAGTTTAAATTTAACTGCCTGGAAAAAACTGCCCTACCCTTCACTGAGCACAAAAACAGTATATATTGCTTGGTATATAACCTGTGTATGTTGAATTATCACAGCTCTATCTTGCAACAGCTGCTCTCAAAGGTTCAGTAGTCACACACAAAATGTTAGTCCCCTAGTGACTGACTGTGTCTTGTTTGGGTGATGGACAAAGCATATACAGACAAATTTTAAAGCAAATCACATTTTTTCCACTCTTTGAGAAGTCTCTTTGTATGTACCATACAGGGGTGCTAGCACCTGTGTTGCACAGCAGCAAGACGACATTATTGAAACAGTGCAATAACATGAACCCAGTGGGCTCAAAATGATACAAATTAGACCAAATTTCATATTCTAGGCCCCATGATATCCTGGGTGCTTTCTCATCTATGATCTTCAAGCCGCACGTTCCTGTGATGGGGTCTATTCCTTGAGAACTAAATAAAATGAACAGGGCAAGTGGACATAGAATTGCAGAAAGTCAAGAGGACCCAGTGAGACATCTTTCTTCAGATAAGGGCAGCTGTAGCACTGAATGATGACTGCAGAAAACTGGGTATGACTGGGTAGAATGACAGAATGACTAGGTAGCTCAGATGAAACTCATAGCATATTCACTTTTTAAATTTTCTACAAATAAATGAAAGATGGTATTAAATTCTGCTCTTTATGTCATTTTACATGTTAGTGCAAGTAGAGCAAATAGGGAGTATTTGGTATGAGAACCTCATGTTGTTAGTGTCTACTTTTCACCATGGCCCTTGTCACTCCACAGTCTACCACAGCAGGGCAGCAGAGAAAGTGCCAATTTTCAGTGAGATAGTGTCAATATTACTGCTGCAAAGACTGCTGTCAGATGCTGTTACAATGAAACACAGGCTGCTGCAGCACATGAAGAAGATGACAATCAGCTTGTTAAGGAAACTGTCAGCAGGGGCCTGTCTGACCAAATACTGACAACAGCAGGGGACGCCAGTCACAACAATGTCACACCCTCAGCTCCTCCCTAATTAGCAGGTCACAAGGTTATATGAATATGCATGACACTCTGCTGGGTGAAAAGACAAGCAACTAATTTACAAGCCACAAGGTCTTATGAATATGCATGAGACTTTGTCAAGTGATCTGTTATAATTCAACATAAACAAAAACACAAGCTGGAGAATATTAACCCATGGCTGTGTCCATGATGTACTTCACATATCAGAGTGGAATATACTTTGGTAAGAATAAGTCTTTGGTTTTCTTTCCTGATACCATTGATCAAAGGAGTCAGCAAAATTATGGACATTCAACTTGACTGAATCAAATCATCACTGGCTTAAGACACTGATATGGGACAGATATAATTTATTGAAGATTATTTGCCTAACCCTCAATTCTTTCAAACGTGAGTAAGAATAAAATTCTATAAATGAATAATTATTTATTATCAAACACTGATATTTAAAATTTTAACAGAATATCTGTAAGTTTCTTTTTTGCCCCCTTTTCATATCATAGAATGTCTTCAAGATTAATCTCATTTGCAAAGAGACTTCATCAAATTTACCTATAATATTAATACTGGTGTGTAGACATCCTCTGAATGATGATTCTCTTCAGACCCTTCAGAACCAACAATGAAATAAGATGTAGTTTAACAGGTGAAAGTTTTAATAGCATAATGAAGGATTTGATTGGCAGATGCAGGTTTGATGGACAGATTGATTGATGGTCACCAGATGAGGTTGCAGAGTTAGATGAACTGGGGATCATGTTTACGAGCAGTGAAATATAATGTCCACTAACTGTTTTCCCTACCAGTCAGCAGGACCATGACCTCTTGTAAGTTATTGCATGAATTAGTGACATCAGAGGACCTAAGGGTGCAAACCCTGTCACCAACTGTGTAATATACATGTAACCGAGCCCCAGGCAAGTGCCAGACACAGCCAGCTTTCATAACAGCTTTCCCCTGAGCAATCCTTGTGGACAAGTTATGGTGGCTGTTGTAACAGCCATCTCCCTCCCTGTTTGCTGGCCCAGTCTCAGGTTCTCTCAGGGTATCAACATTACAGCTTTGTTAACTGTCCAATCACTCTGCAGGACCTCCATCCTGACAGTTGTTACTTCGTCCTTTCAATGCAGATACTCTGTTGATTATCAAGTTACATTCACTTTGATCAGCTTCCAACTTCCCCTAATGGCCCCACTGATAAGAGACCTACCTGGCTCGTCATCATACAAGGGGCAGATCCAGGATTTAGGAAAAGGGGGGGGGGGGGGGGGGGGAAGGCAAAAGCAAAATGTCCAGACCCCCCCCCCCCCCCAATCTGCTTCTGCATACAAAGTTTGGGACAAGGAGAGCACATGGACAGTGCATAACTCTGCTGTGGACCATAATGGTAGTTTTTTTTTAATCAAGTTCACAATGAAAACTTAATCATCATCTAATTCCCCTTAATCAAGGCCAACTTCAGTTACTAAATTTATGAAGGGTATTGTACACAAAAAAGTAGACTGAGCAAAATACAACAAAATACATGATATAAATGCTGCATCTAAATCTAAAAACATTCTAAAATTTAATAAACTCACTTTGCCTCTCTACAAACATCTGAACACAACATCTTCAAAATCTATTATTTTACATATATATTTAACAGACACACAAACAAAAAACAAAAAAATCTAATGCCCAAGTTGACAGACAAGAAAAATCTGAGATAATATGAATAAAAAAAATACTATTGTCACTTGAAACTTAATGACCTGAAAAAAGCATTATTTGTATTACACATGAACAGATACCCCTGAAAAATCATAGCCATAAGATGACACTGAATCCTGGTGAAATTAACCATTGATTCACAGATCTTACTCATTTCTATTTTATATATTTACAAAACCATATATCACATAAACACGACATGATAACATGAGACCTCATACATTGAAGCTTTCCCTTGCACAGGAGTAATTCAATACCTACAAAACTTAGCACTATGGTTATTAATATACCAGAGAAAATCTTAATTGTATTTATCACAGAATGACTTTAAAATTTTTCCTTTTTCTTATTTCATGACCACTAGCAAATACAGTAATTAGACCATTTTTGGGGGGAATGGGATGTTTTCTAAATAACCACTGCAATATGACTTAATAACTACTAAATCTCTCTTTAATGTGCATTATTTTCATGGAAATTTTGATTATGTAAACCTACAGTAGAGTCACAATGTTACATTATAAAGCCATTGTTAAGATGAAAAAGCGTTTTGCTCTGAGAAAACCACTTTTATGAAGGGTAAATTTTGCTTTCTAAAAGCCATTGTTATTGAGGGAGAGACCACTTTGCTCACATTGTTATTGAGGGAGAGACCACTTTGCTCACATTGTTATTGAGGGAGAGACCACTTTTCTCACATTGTTATTGAGGGAGAGACCACTTTGCTCACATTGTTATTGAGGGAGAGACCACTTTGCTCACATTGTTATTGAGGGAGAGACCACTTTGCTTCACACAAGTTACTGTGAGACCAAAACTACTGTAAAGGTGGACTATTCTGCTTTTGAGTAGCCAAAGACTATGCATGGTCAATGTTACAAAATGTAGCTTCTGATAGCACTGAACATGAACAAAGTACAGAGGCGGAACAAACAGTCCTCGTGCCGAAAAGGAAGAAGAACATATCCTGAAGAGGGGTTTTGTTTCGTCTAAACTCCTCACGACTACCAAGAGCTGTCAAACAGCGCTGCCAGCCTACATGGACAGCAGGTGGAAACATCCCTGCAATTGCTGCTACACCTGTACAGTGCTGGTCAGTGGCAGCTGTACCATTGGCCAGCAATCATAACACACCCTTCTCACTAAGACAGCTACACCTGATCCAAGATGGTGCCCTCCTACATCCTTACCTCTGCTGGTCAAAAAGTTCATGTTCTCAATATTCAAAAGGTCAGCTTCTCACTCACTACACCAGTTATCACACTTACTAACCTGTGGCTCGAACAAATGAAGTCATGGTGATCTCGTTTAAGATTGTTATAAAAACTTAACCAAGTGAAATTAAATAACAAAACTGAAGCCTGTAGTCTTGATAACAAAACCTTCAATAACCAAAGTCATATTTTTTTAAGCTATGCAGACTTTGAGAAAACGTCACTGTATGTAAAAATGGATTTATTTAGGCAAAATAAACAAGGGACCCATGGGTCACGGCGCTCAGCTGTTATATATGATAAAAATATGATTTGGGAAAGAGGCACATGCTTGTTTTGTGTGGTAATAAATATAAGCTTTATTATGAGTTGTTGGTGTTTAGCTTATGTATGATTTTGATATTATCTTTGGAGACAGGGGAGAGGATTGATTTCATTTATTTTATTAACAAATGGAGTGCTACTGTCACACAGATTTTGACTTGGCCATATAACTTATAAGCAGCACATATAATAAAAGAGTTTAACTATTTATTAAAATTTAATAACAAATATTGTGTCAATATAATTTTTTTTTTAAATAAGAAAATCATATGATTTTTTAAAAATAAAATATAACTGAAATGATTATTGAAATAATATTTTAGAATATATTCATGAATGCATTCATGAATACATTTTGAAAGTATCTGCACTGGTATTCAAATACTTCATTTTTACCTGAATTCCCATTCTTATGCAATAAAATTTTTTAATGCAGTACATATTCATATTCATATTCAAATACATTTGCAAAGCATTCGCACCATGTCTAGTATTTATTCAGTTTTAGCCAAACAAAGATGTTGAGAATCCAGATTATACAAAATTCACAAATTTAAATAATGATCATAAGTACCTGGTTTTATGGCTTTTATTTATATTAAAAAAATAAATGTAATATATTCACTTTGGACTACTTTCACATCAATCTACACACTAGACACAGTAGGAATCTAGATTAATATTATTAACTGCATCTTTGTCTATCATTAATTTCCTTCATATGATCCCTGATGATTAGTAATGAATAATATGATTTATTTTTTTATCATTAAAATTGAACTGAAAAAAACCATAGGTGACTGCATGGTGTTATTTGGAATAACATTGACATTGACATTCTATCCATCCATACAAGATTCCTACATCATCAGTAACTGCAAGTTAATTTTCTGTTACTTATCAACTAACAAATTCCTTTTCTATTAATTTTTCTTTAATTTGTTATAAAAAAAACCACAAAATTATTAATTTATTGTTTATTGTTATGTTGTTTTTCAAAACAACTACTAGATGAGTTGGGTTGGAAACCTGGATCAACTGTGGCTGGGCATTAGCTGCCTGGCTGCCCCAGTGTATGCTTCACTCAAGCATGCATAATCTGATGAAAGGTCAACAAGGTCAACATACAGGTGACTGAAGAGGGGCTGGATTAAGCCTGGGTCTGACATGGTCTTATGAAAACATTAATAAAAGCTACAATATTTGGCCAATTTCTTTCAGCTTTTCTAAACTACAAAGATGAAATCCTTATGTGTGCATGATATGAAAATTATATCAACAGTGCTCTCAGGAAACAAACGTGCCATGGTCAAAGTGTGGCAAAATTTAAGGTACTAATTTTATATTTATACTAATAACTTATAAAATTTGAAAAATTCAGAACTAATTTTTGTATTCAACTGAATCTTGATTAAATAATGATACATCCCTGACAAAAAAATCTCTAGCTTCAGCAATCCTCTTGTTAAGGGAGTAAATATTTCTTGATTTTTTAAAAAGTGCATTATGTTTTGGCCCATAACTTAAAACAATTACGCAATACTGACATCATTTCTGGCATGTGCATAGTGAATGCATAGAAAAATATGTATATTATATATGATCAAAGTCAGATCAGTGGTTTTGATATTAGGCAATCTTAGAGTGTAACAATGGGTTTTTAATGGAAAAATGAAGTTTTTCATTAATATTTCGAAGGAATTAAGTCCTAGTGATCAAATTCTTGGCATGGTAGGGGATTTTGGAGACATCTAACTGTATGCTAAATTTAAGGAACTTAGAGCTGGGGAGCTGAGCTTTAGCAAACTGCATAACACTAGCTTGATGTAAACTTGATGCAACATGGTGCTTGAAAACTTGAATAAAATCTACAGTTTTTGATCAACTGGTTTCAAATTTTTGGTGTTAACAGACAAAATGCTAACAAAAACATGCTGTGAAAATTAAATCCACAGCACTTACAGGAAAAAAACATGCCATAGTCAAACTTGGGCAAAATTTAAGGTACAAATTTTATATTTTTGCCAATATTTAAATAAAATTAAACAGATTTTGATCTAATTTTTGGTATACAATTAAATTTTGATCAATTAAAGTTGTATTACTGAAAAAAAGTCCCTACCTTTAACACTTTTGGTCTTAAGTGACCAAATATCTTTCCTGATTTTTTTACAAAGTCCATTATGTTTGGGCCCATGACTTTTTTAAATTTAATATTACTGACTTAATTTCTGGCATGTACATATGAACTATATAGAGGAATATTTATAGTAAATATGAAGAAAACCAGATGAGTGGTTTTGATATTAGGCAGTCCTGAAATGTGAAATTAGATTTCTAATAAAAAAATTGAGGTTTTTCCTTAATATCTCGAAGGAACGAAGTCCTATTGACCCAATTTTCGGCATGGTAGGAGATTTTGGGGACATCTAACTGTATGGCAAATTTCAGATTCGTAGGTCTAATGGCGTCGAAACGTGCCAGTCTTACGGACGGACATCAGGACAGACGGACAGACAGACAGACGGACGGACGGACGTACGGACATCCGGACGGACGACGGACAATGGACCACGACTATAGCTCAGATGACTTATAGTCAGCTGAGCTAAATATGGGTATGGTTCTCAGGCACTTTTTTCCAGAAATCAATGCGGGCGGGCGTTTTTTTAAGTTTATTTTTTTTTTGGTATGTTTCGATAAAAATGTCAAATTATAAGGGAAAAGCATGATAATATCATATTTATTTGTCTAAATAAGTAAAAGCACCACATTATAAAGGAAACTGTATGATTTTATCTTCTTGAAAGATATGTCCGAGCGGCTGAAGCTCAAAATTGATATGTTTCTATTGAAAATCAAAATAAAAAATTTTAGATGCGGGGGATTAAAATTGATGCGGGGGGTGCCTGAGAACCATACCTTTAATTTTTTTTGGCCTTAAATACATTTTTTGTATGTCTAACCAGTGGAACTGTGCTGGGCCATGTGGTATTTGACAAGAGAGCTGCAAATAACAAACTGTTGAATCATTTTTTTCAAGCTGTAACAAAAGTACTATAAAGTTTTTTTATCGGATGCATATTTGTTGACCAGAAAACCACCCAATCACATAAGGCTTTTACCCAGACCCATCAAAATTACTATGGTTTACAAAGGATTCATCTCAAGGGTCAAGGTTTAGTAGCAGTTTACGTTTACAAACTTACATTATCTGCCTTTTTTACTCACATGCCAAGGTATAAAGATTCCTTTCTTGCAAAAGCCTCATGCAGGGGTCAAATTTCTGCAGATGAGCTGCTTACCTTGGTGATGAAATATATGCAACCTCTATTGCAATACAAACAAAACCTCCATATTTTATGCTGTCTGGGCATAAAATGAACAATGTGTGTTGGGCAGTGAAAGCTTATGTTATTATGGTAAGCCAAAGCTGTCCAATGAAAAAGAATATACTGATATATACCATCTCTACTTAACCAGTAGCTAGAGCCTTGACTTGAGAGATTCAGCGATTCTGCACTACAGTGAAGTCTTGAATGAAACTTTAGGCTGCAGTGACTTCAGCCAAGAGGAGGATGCTAGCAATACAATAAAGAATGATTTGAAGCCGTAACCTGTCGTTAAAACATTACAGAAAATCTCCCAAGTTCTCTTGAGCTTTCATCATTTGTCTTTTAGGCACTGGAGAGGTTCCAATCTCCCAAGCTAAATGCCACAACCATTAAGCTGAATCCTGCCAAATATTTAAATCTTTGATCTATTACATACAAACTGATATTACAGCCAGACATATGATATAATAAAGTATGACAGTTTCTAGCAAATCAAAATGAAAAATTCCAGGAACTGGCAGGTCCTAGCAGATGACTGTTGAATTCCTGGATATTTTTGGTACCATGACAGCCATCTGAACAAGTTGAAATTGGCATCAATTAACTTTTTATCAGAGGTTAAGGTCACTTACAAATCCTAGGTAAAAACTTGTTCTAAACAACCCGTGACCACAGTACGTCACGTTTACTGACTCAGGGAGTGCAGTACCTTATGATTTTCCTGACAGCACAGTGCTCTGACTGCTGGACCGTGCAGCAGAGCTGTTATGTATTGCTGATTTGACTGGCTGCACCTGTTCACAACGCTTGTTGATCACCTGTATACAGGTAGTACAATTCCTAGTACAGGTAAGCTAATGCTCTGCTCCAGTACAAGGCACAGGCAGTACCACATCTCAGTACTTAATGGACAAGAGATTATTGTGGGAGTGGTGGACTTGGACTTCCTTGATTTGGTTTAAATTATTGTCAATAATACAACACAAACATGCATTCATGTAATTTTTTTTATATGTCAATAACTTTCAATAGTAATTTCTTAAACCAACCCCTATCCCACTTTCTAACAAGTAAGATCCACCCCTTGATAAAGTGTCTGTGTAACAACTTCTGCCCCTTCAGCACTGATACCAGTATACCCTTTTATATGATTCAGTAGATGGTGTCAAAACACCTAAACATCAGCAGCTATACACTATCCATTGACTCGCTTTCACGTTGAATGCCAAGGCTTCAGGCAGTGTTTGACCTTATATATGGTTTGTGTATTCCCAAATTTACATACACATATACATGTACATCAGGCATAACTTATGCCACAATGAAGGTTATTTATATGAACCACATCAAAGTTGCAGAGGCAGCTGTACAAAAGACATGTGAAAATATCAAGTTTTATATTTTTGGATAACATTTAATACATTCACAGAGAGTAGAGTATGTAATTGAACCATTAAGTTTAACCAATTATCACTAGATTTAACCTTATCTGCGGTCCCAGATATACTGCAGGTGATTTGAAGTTTAATATGTGTCACGGTGACACTTAACAATACATAAACTTTACCACTACTTCACAACACAAGATGAGGAATTAATTGAGAATTTGCTAAATGGAACAATCTGCAAATGGAACAAACTCTGTAATTTGATTTTGCAAAGGAAAAAAAAGTAAAACTGTCAGCCAACAGAGCATGTTAACAGATACTAAAACTCCGCCAAGGAAGTGAAAACCTCCTGGGGGCAGGTGTAAACTGAAAGTGAAACAATACAGAATTGCATTTGCACATATGAGCAGTTGATTTGGTACAAAATGAACCAAGCTGTAAATACAGTGTTTATATCAACATGTCCCCAGTCATACTAGCTCATATCATCTTGCCAGTGTCCACAGGTGGTTCACAGTATCACTAAATTAAAGACTTATATATACAAGTAAGATAAATGGTTCACTGATAACAGCTCACATGAGGGCACCACATGTACCATCCACCGTCACTTGTGCCACTCGGTACAAAATACCCTGATACATTCCAGTTTAGTTGTCTTGAACCATTTTGCTGAGGGAGGACATGAAAATTTTGGAAACAAATGTGTTGTCTTGCCTTTATTCAATGAATAAAAATGGGTTTATGTGGTGAAACTGCAACTATGCTTTATGTGGGACTAGACCCAGTTCTCTGTTTTTCAGGCTAATATGTAAACATATATGTCAACATTAGATTTTCCAGTCCACTGTTGTCACACTAAGAGCCTCTTATTTTTAACTTTACACTCACAATAGAGAAAGCAAAAGTTATAAAATTCATATCTGAAACTAAAATGTAATAAGATTTGAAATTTTAAAACTACATTTTTTATCAGAAGAGAAATATAAGATTTATTGTTGGAAGGTGAATTATGGTTTCAGTTCAAGACATGATTTCAAGAAATGTAGCCTCTGAGACAAAGTAATAAATACCACCTCTCACTGATACTGATTGGTAACACAGAACCAAGTACCACCTTATTTTGCACCAGAAAAACAGCTTATAAGATGAGAATTCATTACTATATTACCATAAACTGAAATCCTAAGTAGATATTAGACTATAATGCCCAGGTAGTACTCAGGTATAATCTAAAGGATGCCATCAATGATGAGAAAAAAAAGTCTGATAGGTACACACTGGGAATACACCACAGCATACACTGATAAAGAGATACGTGAAGACTTGCAGATAAAAACAACACCCGATTATGATTGAGGGTCTGTCTGGCTGACAGTAAGTCACACACAGGAGCAACTTTACCTGTCTGGGTCAGGAAACATCCCTGACTTAAGGTGGGTGGGAAACCAATTTATAGTAATGTGTGTCAAAACACACCATCAGTCAAAATGTGGATCATTACCTACAGGCCGACTTCTTCAAGCCTAACCATCAGAGACTCGGCCCCCCAGCATTACTGATGTTTTTATAGTGGTCTTGGAAGCAGTGACTGGGTTTTTATGGTGCAAAGACTTCACATGTTTCTAGTGAGTTTTATCCCCCTACTTTTCGTGAGAATCTCAACCATCACAGTATTACTCAGGATTTTAAAACAAGGGCCCCATGGGTCACTTTGTTCAGCTGAATTTTTGTAAATTTTAGCAAATGGAAAATATTCTTATTACTTTATATATATATATATGAGCATTTCATAAGCTAAGAAGAAACATTCCGGCTAAACTGAAACCCTGTAATTTATAGAATGGACATGAGCCAAAGTATAATAAAAATTACTTATTAACTGAAATAAAATGCTGTTAAAATATTCAAATGAGCATAAAATTTAACCAGAACACAGGTAATTGACAAGTGACTACATGTGGGACAGGTGAAGTGAGGCATGGATTGAGTGGCATGGGGAAATAGAGTGAGGTGTGTTGCATAGTAGCATGGATGTCTGCAGCCCAAATGTGTATGTATGTTGCCCCACCGACCACAAAATCGAGAAAGCTGTCCAAGTTGTATACATATGCAATATTTTAGGCCACAAATTTTATTTATGATTAAGAGCTATGTGAGATCTATACACATGCAAAATTTCAGGGGGATATGTCAAACCAGTCCTGAGATATAAGCCTGAATGTCTGCAGCTTAAACATATATGTAGATGGTGCCAGCTGCCACAAAATCCAGAAAGCTATCCAAGATGTATAAACATGCAAAATTTTAGGCAGCTAAGTCAAACCACTGCCTAGATATGAGTGATTTTATCCAACAGCAGACAAACAGAGGGACGCTGTGCATTAATGGTTACATGTGGCGCCACAAGTTTTATGTATGATAAATAGCTATGCGAGATCTAAACACATGCAAAATTTCAGGAGGATATGTCAAACCAGTCCTGAGATATAAGCTTGGGTGTCTGCAGCCTGAACAGGATAGTAGGTGGTGCCACCTGCGACAAAATCAAGAAAGCTATCCAGGAAGAATACACATGCAAAATTTCAGATGGATAGGTCCATTCACTTCAGAGATAGGAGTATTTTATCCCAAGGCAGATGAAGAGATGGACACTGTGCAAAAATGGTTGCAGGTAGCGCCACCATTTTTTTATGTATGTTACAAAGCTATCCAAGGGCTACATTTGTGCAAAATTTTTTCCTGATTGGTCAAATGAGTCCGAAGATATGTGGGTTAATGTGTCAAAACAGACAAACAGATGGACGCACTAGAGAGAGGAAAGGTCAGATATCAACAAACAAGGCCTACAGGCCTAATGCGAACCTGTGCAATGAGATTACACCAGGTATAATGCTTCAATGCTGGACCATTACTTTTCAAGAACATGTGTAAAATGTATATGAACAATGCAAGTACTAAACACTTAGAACAAGAAACAATTAAACAAACATCACTGCTGAAATTCTGGCATGGGTGGACACAACACAAAAACTAGAATATGAGTAGTCAACAAGCGGCTACGTGTATCCGCCAAAATCAGAGTAGGAAGGGTGAAGTGAGGCATTGATTGAGTGGCAAGGGGAAATAGAGTGAGGTGTGTTGCATAATAGCCTGGATGTCTGCAACTGAAATGTGTATATTGGTTGCGCCACCTACCACAAAATCCAGAAAGCTGTCCAGGATGTATACACACGCAAAATTTTAGGCAGATAATTCAAACCACTTGTATATGAGTGATTTTATCCCACAGCAGACAAACAGAAGGACGCTGTGCAAAAATGGTTGCAGGTGGTGCCACCAGTTTTGCGTATGATGAAATGCTATGTGAGATCTATACACATGCAAAATTTTAGGGGGATATGTCAAACCAACCTGAGATATAAGCCTGAATGTCTGCAGTGTATACATAAATGTAGGTGGTGCCACCTACCACAAAATCCAGAAAGCTATCCAAGATGTATTAACCTGCAAAATTTTAGGCAGATATGTCAAACCACTGCCAAGATATACGTAATTATATCCCACTGCAAACAAACAGATGGACACTGTGCAAAAATGGTTGCATGTGGCGCCATCAGTTTTGCGTATGATAAAGAGCTATGTGAGATCTATAATCGGTCAAATGGTGTCTGAGATATGAGCTTGGATGTCTGCAGGGTAAATGTGAATGTAGGTGGCACCACCTGTCATAAAATCAAGAAAGCTGTCAAGGATGTATAAACCTGCAAAATTTCAGGTTAATATGTCAAACCACTGCCGATAAATGAGTAATTTTATCCCAAGGCAGATGAACAAATGGACGCTGTGCAAAAATGGTTGCAGGTGGCCTCACCTTTTTTTCGTATAATAAAGAGCTATGGGAGATCTATACACATGCCAAATTTTGGCCCAACTGGTCAAACGGTTCCCGAGATATGAGCTTGGGTGTCTGCAGCTTAAATGTGAATGTAGGAGGTGCCACCTGTCACAAAATCAAGAAAGCTGTCCAGGATGTATACATCCTGAGTGATTTTATCCCAAGGCAGATGAACAGATGGACGCTGTGCAAAAATTGTTGCAGGTGGCGCCAACATTTTTAGTGTATGTTATAAAGCTATCCAAGGGGTACATTTGTACAAAACTTTTAGCCTGATCAGTCAAACGGTTCCCGAGATATGTGGGTTTATGTTTGGAAACAGATGCACAAATGGAATCTGGGCAGAGAGGAAAGGTCAGAGGCCAACCAAAAATGAGTGCGCAGCAGTTCACATGTGACCTGATCATAATTCTGAATTTAAAAAAATTCTGCCGAGTAGTTACGGAGGAGTTCTCCAAAAACCTATGCAGCAATGGCGGTCGCAGCGGCAGCGGAGTCCGACTGAAAACATAGTATCCACAAAACTCTGTTTTGGCGTATACAATGATTGTAGCTTGCACCACCAGTCTTGTATACAACGAAGAGATATATACATATGCCCAATGTCAGACTGATATGTCAAACCCTCCTGTGAATTAAGCAGGGCCATTCACTGTGCAAAAATTATTGTAGGTGGCGCCACCAGTCTTTGTACACTGTAAAGCTACCCGATATGTATAAACATGCCCAATTTTACGCGGATATATCAAATTCCTCTGTAGAAATAAGCAGGCGCATACACTGCAAAAGTCAATGTAGGTACCTGTCTTTTATGAGAATACCATCAAAGACTCATAGATAGGTCAAAATATCAGGCCAATACATCAAACTTCCCCAGAGTTTCATGCACTGAGCTGACGAGGCTTAGGTAAGTAAGGCAGTTGCCTACAAGTGAACTGTGATAAATTGCTGCCTCAAGCTACTGCACTGAGTAAACTCTTGACCTGCATCTGGCTAGACTGAGTGAACTTTTGACCTGTACTTGGCTGCACTGAAAAAAAATTCTTGACCTGTTGCATAATCTGACACAGTTGGCAGTCTGCCAAAGCTATAAATAGATCCAGGCTAAACTTTGGTGCCAAATCTGATGCAGTGAGTAGTCTGCAAAAGCTATAAATGGAATGCAGCTACTGCACTGAGTGAACTCTTGACCTATACCTGGCTGCACTTCTTCCAATCCAGGCACTGTGCCAAAACTATTTATAGAGCTGAAATCATCTTGGCTAATGGCCAACATCAAGGCACTGGCAATCTGCCGATGATAAACCAAGTGCTGCCATCTGTAAACAAAAGTGGTCCCTACTTGAAATAACTTTGAAAATAATTTTCCCAATACAAAATGCTTTACAGCTGATTTTTTATAAAAAAAAAATCAGGAATACATGTAAAATTATAACAGATGCATACTGAATGCAAAATTAAAATACAGATATATCTCGTTGATGGCAAATTCTTGAATTATGTTAAGTAGGGATACCAATAATTTATAATCCATGTACAGTTGTATTTATATAGCCACAGAGAGCTGAATGTCCATGAATATCCCATTGCCTGGTATGATGAATAATTTAAATTATTAATCTATTTTTTGAAAAAGCTTTTAAAAAAAACTTTCTTGTCAATATTAACCAAAGGTAACCTGAAATCTAAATGTCTAGTGGCATGATGTAATAGATGCTGATAAACTGGTGCCAGGCTAGATGTAACAGCATCACACAGCTAACATATATGGTAAAATGACTCAATTCAATCTCCATAATTCAGCCAAAAATCATTTATGTGGAACCATTAATGACAATAATTATAAGAATTATTGTAGGGATTATTCTTGTAAAATATTTAACAAACTGGCTTCAGTGGCAACAGTCAAAAACGTTTAGCAGGTTAATAACTCATATAGGAAGATACAGCATACTGGCTAAGTTCAGCTTCCCGCAACTCAGCCAAAAAGCACTGAACCAAAACCACTTGAACAAACTTGAATTATCAACATCTGAGGATAAGTATTGTGTGAGATTTAAGAAATTGGCCCAGTGGTTTTTGAGAAGAAGATCTTTGTAGCCACTGAACTAAAATGGGCTGTTATGGCATATGACTAAATTCAGCTTCCCATAACTAAGCCAAAAGTCACTGAACAGAGACCATTTGAACAAACTTCAGAAAGCACTTCCCTAGAATCATTTCTGTGCGATATTAAACATTTTGGCCATATGGTTTCAGAGAAGAAGTTTTTTGTAGCCCTCATTGTGATACAGGCACTGATGACCCTGTACAAAAAAAGGCCGATGCAGGTGGCGCCACCAATACCTCAATTTCAGATATGACCTATGTATCCAGCATTGGCATAAAATTTGGTGATGATAGATCAGGCGTTTCTGAGATTTAAATTTTAATATGCTTTTTTGGACAGATGACAAAGTTCAGCCTCCTGTAACTTGGCCAAAAACTGGAACCATTCGAACAAACTTGAGAGAGATTGTTCCAGTGATCATTTCTGTGAAATATAGAACAATTTGGCTGGACAGTTTCAGAGAAGAAGATTTTTAAAGCTTTTTTAGCTTTTTCCCTATAAAATCTAAAAAAATGTAGGAAGAAAAAAAACAAACAAAATCCAATATAATTTTTTGGATGACTGATTATTTGCAAAAACTTTGGTGATGCTAGCTCCTGTCATTTTTGAGACAGCTATGATTAACGTACAGACGACGCACTACACACGATGAAAGACAGAAGCCGCCGCACCATGGCATAAGCTCACAGGTTTGCTAAAAATATTTTGGCACCAGTTCACATGTGACCTGATAATCGTGTAAATTTTCGGAAAAATCTTTCCAGAGGTCTCAGAGTTCTATTCCAGAAACGAACGCGGCTGCGGCGGTGGTGGCGGCGGCGGAACCTGGTCAAAAACATAGTATCCGTGAAAAATTAGTTTGGGTTTATCAATACATTTCCCGAATTTGACTGATGAGTAAATACTGTGGTTCAGTCATTAATATGGGGATGCTTGGTAAAATATTTTTTTTAATTCTCGGAAAATATCATATACCAGATCTCTTACAACGTACTGGGCTTTGTAGAAATAGTTGAAACCTTGTGAAAATACTCAAGACCTTTTCAAAGACCAAAATCAATACTGAGACCTCAGGATCTGAGAGTGAGACCATGGAATCTGAGACTGACAAGACAACAGTGACCAAGGGATTTCTGACCAAGAGTGAGAGTTCAAATGTTTACCAAACTGTCATCTACACCCTTATACCAAAGCAAATTTTCTTAACAAACAAGGAACCCATGGGTCACAGCGCTCAGCTGAAGTTAGAAAATTTTTTGCAAATGCAAAATATGCAAAATATTCTATTGTAATGTTTTTCATTTATATAAGCATATGAGAAGCTAAGAGGAAGGGGCCCTCCTACTTGGTTATAGTGAAGTTCTAAATATATGATTGCAAACTAATACTCTGACAAGACTGTCATGAAGAAAAACAGTAACACTTGAGATACTGTGATGCATATGAAAAATTTACAGATGGACAGGCAAGTGGACAGAATGGACTAATACCTTTATTTCACTTTTAAGAGAATATTGCATTTAAGTTTATATGTCAGCCTATTTTTTTAGCATATCCACTTTTTCCATTAATAGTTTTTATCTGATTCATTTTTTTTATTTACAAGTTTTATGAATTTGTAATAATAAACCTGAAAATATAAGTTAAAATATTAGAATTCTAAGTTGCAATCATTATATATCCAGAGTGTAGCTCATATTGGGTCATATTATGCATACACATATATTTTATTATTTTTAAATCACAAATGTTTAAACTGAATTTAAAAGAAAATAATGCCACAACATGGCATCTACAAGATTATTCCTTGAATCACTATTAAAAAGTTTTGCACATTTGAGTTTTCAGTACATGCTTAATTTTATTCACTGAATTGAAATAAAAGATTCAGTAAATTTGATAAAATAAAAACATCTATTCAAATAAAGTATACACACTGTTGGTTGAATGAGGGACAAACAATATCATTGTGCTAATTACTCTCTCAGCTATAATTTATTACTTGAATTAATAGTCAATTTCACACCTGGTGAAGTTTTTACTTTTCTTAAGTAAGGAATTACTTATTTGATGAACATCCACACTTATACCAATAAACCACTTTGTGGACACAATTCAATGTGCTCTTTAATCATTGTAACCCTGGTGGTACAATACAAAATCTAAAATGTAGCATAGCCAAGAATAAAATAAAATACAGAAAATTATAACATTCATCTAGTTGATGCACCATCGGGGGGGGGGGGGGGGGGGTGAGGGGGGGGGGGGGCAGAGGGGAAGCTTGCTAGTAGTGGCCAAGCTGAGCCAAGGCAAGCTGCCTGGGGTCAGTTACATAACGCAAGTGAAGGCTGTACTACCAGGTGGGCTAGATATAAACAACACTTGACGTGGTGTATGGAAACTTGAATAAAAGTTACTCTTTTCAATCAATTCCTTTGAAATTTCAGATTTTAAAAAATTAAATCCTTATGTATTAATTTTGAGAAAATTAAATCAACAGTACTTACAGGGAAAAAACGTACCATTGCCAAAGTTGGACAAAATTTAAGGTATTGATTTTTTATTTATGCTAATAACTTGACAAATTTGCAAAATTCAGATCTAATTTTGGGTACACAATTGAATCTTGATTAAATAAAGTTATATTCCTGAAAAAAAAAGTCTCAAGCTTCAGCAATTCTCATGTTAGGTAAATATATTTCCTGATTTTTTAAAAATTGCATTATATTTGGGCCCATGACTTCAAAATAATACCCAATACTGACCTAAGTTTTGGTATGTTCATAGAAAATGTATGGAAGAAAATGAATACTAAATATGATCAAAAACAGATGAGTGGTTTTGATTTTAGGCAGCCTTGAAGTGTAACAATGGATTTTTAATGGAAAACAGAGGTTTTTCCTTAATATCTCGAAGGAACGAAGTCCTAATGACCCAATTTTCAGTATGGTAGGAGATTTTGGGGACATCTAATGGTATGCAAAGTTTTGGATTCGTAGGTCCAACTGTTTTAAAACGTGCCCTGTTAACGGCCGGCCGGACGACGGACAAAGGACCACGACTATAGCTCAGATGACTTATAGTCAGCTGAGCAAAAAATGAGTGTTATATTAGGTAATATATTGCAACCAGCTTGCTCACAGAAAACAGACAAGCCATAGAACTTTTTTGTTACAGAAATAAGTTACACAGAGAGTAAATCACATATGCAGGGGTGGATTAAGGGAGGGGGGGGAGCACAGGGGGCGCGCGTCCCCTTTTTTTCATTTGACGTTTCGAAGCCTTTTCAATTTACCTAAAGTAGTTTTTTAAGTAACCTATAAGTTACACCAATACGGGATAATACAAATAAGGTCTCTCGTGTAAATGGAAGAGAAAAACCCCTGGCTGGCACAGCCGGAAGTCCATTTAAACAGGAAAGCATGATTCAGCCAGATGGTCATTAGCACTGTCTCATTTGACAATCCCCACTATATCAGCTTATATACGCTATTGACTCTGTTTATTTAATGTGATCATTGACCAAATATGAGGCTGCAATTAATTTTTTGTATGCTGCATGGAAAATCAAAGAAACTTGCAAAACATGACTTTTATTTGTAAATGAAAGACTATGTGTAGCTTTGCCCTGAATTATCAAGTGGGCCTGTTGATACAATTAAGATAAAGTTCTAATGCAATATGTCATTTCTTAATCTTTTCATGTTCATGCTTCCATTTTAATTTCAACACAACAATAGAATATATGAAGACAAGACCAAATTATATTTCAGGATAATTTGTAAGGAAAAACAGTATGTTCAGTGCACACGTAGCTCTATTGAATGAATGGGCTGGACAGGTTGTCCGCTAGGGGCGCTAGTTGTTTGCCTGCAATTTTTATTAGGCAGGCAGGCATTTTCTACCGCCACACACGAGAGTATCGGCATAAGCCATATCCTGTAATCAGTCTGTACATAATGAAAATTAAAGACCAAGTGTATAGAACAGTTACAATGTATGTCTTGTTTTATAGTGCATTTAGGCTACTCCAGTCCCCACAATTGCACAATTACAACCTAAATTTTCAAAAATTTTCTACACCTTGGAATGGGTTGTGCCCCCTTTCCAATCCCTCACCCATTTTGCAGCCTTGCAATGTGACCCCCCCCCCCCCCCATTCTAAATTCCTGTATAGGCCCCTGATATGTGACTTGTATGATGCATCCCGCACGGTATAAAATCAAGTCAAGACCTGACCAGAAACAGGGACTATCTTGCTTTGAGATGAAAATGGAAGGCAAGACAACATCACTTGTATACTGGATGTATGAGAAACCAGCCATTTTTCATTGCACTCCAATAGACAGGTACCAGGTAGGTCTTTCCTGCCAGTATGTTTGTACTATAAAACAAGAGTTCAAAGCTGCTGATGTAAGTGTGGTTCGGTGAAATAAACCACTCATGCAAAACCTTAAGACAAAAAAAAACAGCAGGGGGGTAACAAAAAATTTCTCTACACCTCAGATTCTGGTTCTATATTTTCATCAGGAAAAACATTATATATCCCCTTGTTGGTTTTGGTAAGACTGGAACCTTGGATGCTTTACACTTAACCACTACTGAAACAAACAATCCTGGATTACCCAGAACAACAGCACAGTATCAGCATACTGTACACCACACAAACAGTCACCTAGTATTGTGTTCATACCAGGAAGTTACCACATAATCCTGATCTATAAATACCTACTTAACCTGGATATGTATTTCCTGGTATGGGCTTTCAGCAGTTTTAAATGAACTTGTACATGCAATGCTTTGTACAAGCATATTTAAACAATAAATTGCTTGGGTCAGGATACAGCAAATGTATGTTGTAAATGATATTAATGACATGCTAATCACAAGTGATCCTTGGCCTACAAAGCTCAGCTGAAAATATGACGTTAATGCATATTATTTCTATTGGAATTAAAAGAGAATAAAAGCCTGTGTCTTTAACCCATTCATGTAAAAAGTTGTTGATATGGTTCACTGTGAACTGAATGTGGCAAATACTGTGTTCACCTTTTTGTTTGTGAAGTTTTTTATATTTTTAAAGGAAATTTCTCATAAAAATTAAACATGTTTACAACACAATATACAGAAAATGAAATATAAATGACAGGGAAATACCGATTTAAAGTCAAAATAGATAAACCTAGTAAATTTGTTTTTTAATTATACAAACTTCGATCAAAAAGTTTCCTTGTACCACACTGTAGAGAATATTGTGAGGTTTTAGAGTTTGTACATGTCCATTGGTCCTAAAGCAAAAGTTTCAGTAATATTAAGGAACACTAAATGTGTAAACGGACTCCTGAGACAGTTCTGAGGCTTTAAGCTGTTTTTTTATGTGAATGAATGAGCGCATGATAAAAATTCCTTTTATAATATCACTAAAGCCTTCCATATGCACATAAGCGAGGGAGAAAGTGAGAACAAACACGATTTTCTGAATAACTTCAGAAGCTGCCATGTGGAATTCATGCAGGGATTCCTTAAATTATGTCATGAAGGGGGGCATACCTGTGTTTACAGCACCTGCCTAAAGCAAAGACGATGTTTAGTGATGGTGACATGCAGAGAGTAGATTGAAAGTAACATATTCTTTATTTTTCAGATAAAACAGATTTGAACATGCTTTTAATTCTAAAATACTCACTTTGGTAAGTTATACAAAATTCACCAAAAGAACCCAAAATTTATATAGTGTAATTGTACAGAAAAGACTAGAAATCACATGTTGCATCGCTTAAATGGAAACACACCCCACAAACAGTTCGTGACTCATATTCAGGTTTGCTTTGTGTGGCTTAAAGTTTCTAGAAAATGAGGTACATACCTGAGGCAGCTGCTGGCGAAGCAGCCACAGGGGCTGATGCTGCAGTGGTTGCAATATTCTCTAACTTCACTGTCACCGATTCCAACCGCCCAATCAGCTGGGCAAAATCAACTGTCATCTTGGCATCCATGTTTGAACGGTTGTTGTTTAGCTTTTCAATCTGAATGGAAGACGGGCTTACAGGCCTGTTGTTTTTCTTAGCGTTTGACTCGTAACCAGGGTTTCTCTGACCGTGTACCTCGCCCCCCTTTTGCTTCTTCACAAGTTCCTCCTTGGATTTACGATCAGATTTTGGTGAACCTTGACAGCAACACAACATACTAGCTAGCAGCGTTTCGTCATTTCAAATGTCACCAGCGACAACTTGGCTGCAGTGGTTATCTCGGGGCGCCTGTCAGGGTATAATCATGCATGGAGGGATCAAACAAATTTGTCTTGGGAACACCTAATGAGGAATTAATGCCTGGAACAATCACTGGGGGAATATTAAGGAACATCAACTCTGGGGCAATCAGTCCAGGATTAATAACTGATATAGGGACTATACACTCAAGAAATAATAATCCAATAAATGGATAGTCATCAGTGGTATATCAATCTAAGGATATTTGTCTAGACTACTCTTCTTTTTAGAACGGACCTTCAACTGTATATTAATCAACTGGTGCTTTGTGTATCAAAATTTGTATACCCCTTGTAATATGGATGATAAACAAGTTAAAGCCATTTGTGTTTGTTTATAACAGTTTATGCTTATTTCATCTATGAGATATATCCAAGCAAAGCCATTGAATTGCTTTTGAAGGTTTACCTATAGGTCAAATGATGTAACAGGAATATCTGGATTTAAAAGAACTCAATTAATGGAACATATATAAAAAAATATCTTCTGACCATTTCCATTCAATGTCCCATACAGAATGTTAATCTTTAGACTTTGTCTGCTTTCATAAATGTTCTGCACAATAATACCCTCTCAGTATTTGATCCTTTTCTTCATAAAAAAAGTTGTAATGTAACAACCTGGATGAGGGCCCTGAACTTTGAATGGAGAAAAGTGTAATCCATCAGAAAATGAAATACTGTTGCTTACTGTAATATTGCTGAATGTTTTATTTACCCTAGATAGCATGTATTGAAATTCCTTGTTTAAATTCATGTTTAATTTCATTAGTCAAAAGGGGGTGAAAGTAATTAGGTGAAGAAACAAGAAGGGCAAAGCTCAGTATGAGACACCATTAGTCAACAAAGAATACACCATTAATGTAAGAAATATTACAAATTATGCAACAGGAATTTAATGTTAAACCAAATACACCCATTGTGTATTAGTGTAGAATATTCAGGGAGATTGGGGTAGAAGCGTGAGGCTACTGACTACTGACTACAGATTCAGGGTGCCTCCATCATGCTAATCACTGACACACATGCAAAGACAGCTCCGTAGGAGCCCCGTGAAAACCACTGAAGCTTAGTTCCCCACCACACACATATACACATATAGTATATATACAAGGTGACCAAACATGACAGTTTTAACAAGGACTGCAACAGACCAACATTCAACAAATTACCAAGAGCAAAAAAACAAAATATTATAATTGATGCATTTAATTTGAGGCAGTAAGAAAAATAACATACTCTTACATGTAAATTTCTTAATTTTCACTTTGGTAATTTTATTATTTTCAAAACAGAAAGTTTTAAAATGACCTTTAGATTACAAGAACCTAAGATGAACATTTGAACAGCTCTTTAATACACCTTTGGATGAAAAGATAACTTTTGTGATCCTACAAAAATTACAAGATCATTTCACCTTTAACATGCAGTTTTTAAAAGTCAGCATTAGTCAAAAGTACCTGTGGTAAATAAAAAGTGGTGTTCATTAGTTCTGAAAAAGCTAAAAACAGGTGTACTAACATTTATGTATAACAAGAACTCCTGCAAATGGATGAAAAAATATGTAAATATTTTTTCTCAGGCAATTAATGTAAAAATCTATACGATCACTCCAGTGGGATAATGAATACCTGTAAGGTTAATTAGGTGGATCACACCTTGCTTCCTGTACCTTGTTAAAACCTCCATGGTGAAAAGTGTAAATTGTGAGTGTCTGTGATATACCTACCAGTGCCTTTTCACCATAACAAATCATGCTGCCTGCAGACACACCTAAGTCTGCCTCCAAGATGCTGTTTACACAGACTCAGCCCTTGTGATGACATATTATTTCCAGAACTGTGATGGAATGGGCTCTGTGGATTTGTTCCCTGCTCATTTAAATTCCACAAGGGTCTAACCAGTGTAGAACTGAGCAAATGAGAGCTATTTCGTAACTGAACAAACACTCATATCCTTACCAGAAGTTATACCAATACATTTAATTTGAAGAAATGGGCTGTTGTGCAATTTATATTGTGATGTGATATCATATTATCGTGCTTCAATTTTTGAGATTGGTCACACAGCCAATGTTTGTTTATTTTAGTCTTCTCAGGCCCAATTTGAGTTGGAACCAAACTACTGGAAGTTTCGCATATGAAACATGATCATCATCATTAATTTTGCTGTTCTCTTCATTGCAGTCCGCTGGCCTTATATGTGAAGAGGACCAGTTCATGAGCAGTCGGATTTGTTATTGATCAGTGAGGTTACTTGAGAAAGGTGTGGATTCAAAACAAAATATTTCACAATGTGTATATTTGTGTCTAATGGAAAAACTATGACTAAACCATAGTGAAGACAACAGATAACTCATTGAATCAAAGGTTTTGCTTGAGATGGTTCTAACACTATGTACAGAGACAGTTTTAAGATGTGAAAGATCAGGTATAAACAATAAGGTCTTTTTAACATGATTTTGCTCTCAAGGCACGTCACTTGAAACTATCTGAGTACTTAAATATGCTAATAACATAATTATCAGACTCCACCAATTTTTAAAGGGCAACTTATTACTATGATTTTAATATCAAATATGTTTAAAAATTGCAATGAACAAACCTTACAATATTACCAGTTGCCAAATTCATAAATTTCCAAATTTGTTAATGAAATTATCCTTATATAATATGTGTATTCTTTTGGAAACTTTATGGTATAGGTCGTCTCAATAATGCAACAATTCACGCACAAACTTGTGAGCAAAGACAACCTGGATTGAAGAGAGGCCACACATAAAAATGCAATATATTTACAGCTGTTCTATGAACTCCAGAGTGACACTGGCAGAAGATAAAATACCACTTTTCTCTTTTTGAAGATTAAGTATGCATCATTTATCAGTTATGTTTAGGTGAACTTAGCAGCCAACTCAGAAGAACTCTCAAGTAATATTAAGCCTTACACAATTACTTACAATATCTCAACAACTAACAAAGCTGCATCAGGCTTGGTTAGACCAGAAGCAAGATACTTAGACAGGCTCCCTTATCCAACAACAGATAATTAGTATCAGTAGGTGATCAACCAAATGTTGTTAAATATGACTGAAAAACAAGTTATTTTTTTTTATTACCTTGTTTATGTTGAAAAGATGTTATAAGTAACGCTTCACATTTGTCATTTACCTGAAAAATCCATTTATTTTACTGTTAACAATGAAATAATAAATATCTTTTCCCTGTCCCAACTCAGGGTAAAGCCATGTTAATTTAAAGCTATATTTAAAGTGTCCAATACTAAATACTATTTAACATGAACATTTAAATTAACATTTACATAACCCTGTCCCATACCTGATCTTTACATCCCATTCCAATGATTTGAATATGATATTATAAGAGAAGATTACTGTTCCTGGGCAATTTCAAATTCCTGTGATAACATACGGTCCCTATTAATTGTACCATCATTCAAATAACTGTCCATATTATTATCTGTAAACTGTGCCCTAAATTAACAGGCTGTCATTATTTATTTAAAGTGTGGGAAGATAATATTGATGCAGGATGTTTATATTTGCAGATTGTACTTGCAACCAGTCATAGAGACCTATATTATTATTCATATTGGGAATGCAAACTGCATTTGGTTAATTATATAAAGTGTAATTTATGTAATATCAGCCATCAGAGAAAGTAAGATAATAAGCACTGACCAATGTATATCTACAGGTGTCATTACATAATGATGGTTGTTTTAATAATATTTTCCCCATATTTTGTGCATCTGTCATGTGACTATTAACACTGCACAACTTTTCACATCAGGTCATGGCTGACAGCAAAATGAGATGTCATAATTTATATATTATACAAACATCCAGGATGCTATGAATAAACAATACAATGTTGATACACCTTTGAGAACTGCTCAATTAAGCAAGTTTCTCTGTGACATTCCCATTTTATAGTGGGTATACTATAAACTGTGGCTAAATAGGGTAAATGTTTCTGGGCTTTCAGAATAACCCCAGAACTAAGATGCTGATAAGATTTTTTTTTATATAGAAAATACAATTTTATTATAGACTGTTAATTATAGTAAATGGTTAAAGTCATTTAACACAGGACCTACCATGTTTTGTTTTTATCTCAAGATAAAAAACAAAATTTCACAATAAGAATTTTTTAAATTCATTCATTAAACACCATTTCACACTTTCAAGAAGTGGTTTTACTTGAAAATTTTAGTGTTATTTAAGAACATATTATTTGGTTTATATGATGTGGATTGCACCAGATTTGTCTATTCAAGGAGAACCTGTAACCACAGGCCCTGTGCCACACCCCCTAACCTCTATTATGTAACATCCTGCAAACCAAAGTCATGACAAAAATTATCATAACTATGCCACCTGCAAAAACATTGCATCTATATAAATTCTGTATATATATACACATTTTTATTCTAACTTTCCATACAGAATGCTTCATTTCTTTATCAATACTAAAATGTTGAACTAATTGTTATGATTATAGGTATATTTCATATGGGTGTAAATGGATGCTACATGTTTGTTATAATATGTCTGAAATACTTCTCTCACACTCACTGTAATAGTGAGGATATAAATGGGAGTTTGTGTCAAAATCAGGTGTTATCTTTACTGAACAGGATGTTATCAACCTTTGGTCATCCTGTCCTTAGCCAGTGGGCATTTGAAACTAGCACAACTATCTGTAGTTTAACTATCAAATATATTTCTTGATATAACAAGCAATTCATTCATCATTCTCAATAAAAAATTAAAAGCCGTCTTGTTTTTTAGTATTGAGGCTAATTAATGGCTATACAATTCTGGAAAAGGTTGGGATTAAGGGAGAGTATGCAATAGTGAGTGCATAACCTCCACAGTCACTAATAAATGTTTAAATAATACTTAATAGACATTGATCCAGATGCAAATACAATTTGGGTAAAGTGCAGTTTTAAAGTGACAAAGTCTCTGATTTTACAAAGCTGCAAAAGTTAAATGTCTAATTTGTTATTTCATATACTGCTTTAATTTAGTAAATTACATATTGGCATTGTTGCATTATTGCCATATTTGAGCCCGCAAAAATTATACAAGCAAAACTGATTTCTTAATAACCAAGCATGTGGTGCCTTGGAACTGTTCTGTGTCACGTCACATTTGACGCTTTCACAGGCAGACGATACAAGTTACAACTGTCATTTTTTTATTTGGATACTGGTACAGTGGTAGTGGTAAGCTCTGTTTAAAAAGCATTTCATTATTAACTAATGATCTCTCTACCTACCTACTTTCCGCCTACCAAACAAGAGTGCAAACTTTCCCTTGGGTGTAAGCTGCAATTAGCTTGAATTAAGCAATCTGACTAGACCTGGTGCCTGTATAAATAATACCCGGAAACAATCGTGCCTGTCGTGAGTCATAACATGGGCGCGGCCATGTTGAATCACGGACCAAATACACTACATATAGCTACAGGCCAAACTATCTGGCCAAATATGTCATTATTGCTCATACTGGAAGTTGCACAGATAGAATTCTGTGCTGACGTTAGTGAAGGACTAAACGCTACATTGTTATGTTTTGCGTTAATGATGAAGTGATGAACCATTACCGGTATACTGACCGTGAATGCGGATAACTCCCTTCAGAGGGCGTGGCAGAACCGGATATATCCCGACACCCACTATTGTTGAAACTAGCCTCGTTATCGATTCCCGCGGTAGCTACCTTGTTCGTGAGACCCTACTACTTTAACACAAACATGTATAGCAACTCTTGCCTCTTCTCTGCTAACAGCGGATAACCAGGCTTTATTCAGCTGCCAAAATACACAAACTTAATTAATATTACAGGTAAATTAAGTATATTTGTGTAAGGGAGAAGGCTTTTGTCATTAAATCTGACAACTTTTTTTTTCAAAACAGAAAACAATATCTCTAGGCCTATATAGGTTATAGTAAAACCGGTATGTAGGCCTACTAAATGAAAAAAATCTTTATTCATTTTTAATTGAAACGGTCATTTGTGATAGAAAATTTTATTTTAGACAGTCTAAATAGCAATAGTGTTAATAAATATTAATTTAATTGTATAGCTACCTAGTTTTAGGTCTGTTATTCGAACCTTTATAAGTTATCAAGCAAGTTGCGATGCATAACACACAATTATATATTCTTTATGTCTAGGATATTAACCCCCCCACACACACACACACTTCTATCTGTCTGTTTCTATCTGTCTGTCTTTAACTCTGTCTGTCTGTCTCCCCCCCCCCCCCCCCCCTCTCTCTCTCTCTCTCTCTCTCTCTCTCTCTCTCTCTCTCTCCCATATATATATATATATATATATATATATATATATATATATATATATATGCACAACAATTAAAAGGTTTCTTAAAGTACATATGGCATATACCCTCATATACTAGTATATGAACAGCTCAAGATTACTCTGTATATATAACCCAGAAGTATTTGTCTATGTCTGACTTTAAAGTATATGCATAATGTCCATAATGCTTATAATAGGCCTATTATGTATCGGCAACTGTTCATATATGTGTATGTGTGTTTATCTCTGAGGTTCAGATGTTTGAGGAATGCGTACAGGGAAGCTACTGCACTAGTTTTTGAAATATAGGGCTTACGGTAAATTATATATCTCAATACATGCACAACATTGTGAAAATGTAGAAAGTGCTAATTATGTCATGCATAATCTCGTAATCTCGTAAAGTCTCGGCTTTTCAAACCACGCCGTTAGCTTGATTCTAACCACATTCACCTGATGATCGGGTCACATCCCATGAAACAGACTGTTGTGAATTTACAGTATTGTTTTTCTTCAGAGTTCTTCAGGGAAAGTTTCGGGCCGATCCGGGATTCGAACCCATGCCGGTGGCGCACATGTCCGGCGTTCCAACCGCTTCACCAAAAAGACCAGCTTCACTAGGGAGACATGCAGTTCGGTCCGCTTTTATGTCACCCGTAACACACCCCCTCTTAAGAGCGTTCTGCTATCAGAACAAGACCATCCTAGGAGTCACTATATAGGTAAACTATAGGTGGCGGTTATATGCCTTTCAAACCACCATTCCCCGGGACACAAAGTTAGCCGTTACTTCGGACGAGCACCCATTTGTTACGACGACAAATTGCTCAGGGGAAAATATTTGGCCGATCCTGGATACGAACCCATGTCGGTGGCACACATGCCCGGCGTTCCAATCCGACAGTTCGATCCGCTTTTATGTCACGGTGATCAGAGCTCAAATAAGGTTCAGATAGGAATATTGTTGTAAGAGTTAGATCGCAGACCCACGGATTTCTGTGACAGAGCTGCGACAGGATAAGACTTAACAGTTTGATATTATTATGTTTAATATTAGTGTATAGCTAGGTTTTAGTCCCTCTTATTTTTGTACTTTGTCATGTTTCCCATCATTTCCTGGGCCTCAAGGATTGGCGTCGTATCCCGGACGAGCCCCAATTTGTTACGAAGACAAATTGGTCAGGGGAAAGTTTTGGGCCGATCCGGGATTCCAACCCATGTCGGTGGCGCACATGTCCGGCGTTCCAACCGCTTCACCAGAAAAGCAAGCTTCACTAGCGAGACAATTCGGTCCGCTTTTATGTCACCCCGTATAACAATATATATACTACATGTATATACTGTAAAGATACTCTATTGCACTGTACTATATTATACAGTATTTTACTGTACTGTACAATACTATACTAGATAGATGTATACTTTATTCCCTTATACAATTCTGTACTATATACTATACCGTACATGCAGTACTAGGATACTTCACTATATATTTACTTTATTCCACTATAACTACTATATACTACACTAGCTGTATTATAAATATATTATAATATACTATAATATAATATACTATAATACGATACGGTACTAAACTATACTATACTATACTATACTATGCCATACTATGCGATACTATACTATACTATACTATATATACTATACTATGCTATGTTTGGCTACGCTACGCTACGCTACATGCACTACGCTACACTATACTATACTATACTATACTATACTATACTTTTTTACACTAAACTTTACTATACAATACGGTACCATACGGCACAATATAGTAACTTTCCTATACTATACTAGACTACACTATGCTATACTATACTCCACTATATATATTTTACACTATACTTTACTATACTATACGGTACTATACGGTACAATACTAACTATACTATACTATACTAGACTACACTATACTATACTATACTTTACTATACTATACTATACTATTTTACACTATACTTTACTATACTACATATACGGTACTATACGGTACAGTACTAACTATATATATATATATATACTATACTGGACTACTCTTTACTACACTACACTTTTCTATACTACACTACACTATACATGTACTATAACAGTCACAGAAAGCACGATAACATTTAAATATATTCGACTAATAAATATTAGAAACAGTTTTGAATCCAGAAAATACAATGATATCAAATAAATATTATATTGAATATTCTTAAACCTTTTTTTTTATAGCAATCTGATTAAAGAAACTGCTTCGGCAGTGGTATATCACTAAATACATGCATACAGAACTGACTCATTACATGCCACGGTTGCTTGGATGGTTATCCGTGAAGACGATATGCGAGAATACCAATGAAAATTATTTTGCAAGATACATAAATCTTGTATACCTACTTACAATAATTTATCTCAATACATAGAAGACCTGGGTACTGAATATGGCCCCAGACATTTGGATATGTTTATGTTATATGTGAATCCTTTATGTTAGAACATATATATCGTATACATATACACTGTAAACCTATAAGTGTTAAGGATCTAAACACTAAAGATAACACTTTTTTAACACTTTTTAAACGCGTTATGGTGTATAGGGTATTTAGACTTAAACACATCGTTTAATGGGTTTAGGATCTAAACACTTTGACGCGTTTACAGTTTGTAACACTTTTTTAACACTTTATGCTGTTTACGCTAAAATGGTTTAACTTGTAAACACTTTTTAGGTTTTAGTAAAAACCTGCATGGATGTTTTGCTTTTTTTGGTCAATAGCCCATGGCGTTAATCAAATTATGGACAGACATCGCAAATATATGTTGTCCTGATTTCAGATGCAACTTCCAAATACCCTGAAATAATATATAAAGTTTATATAAAATGTATATAGAAACACATTAAAATAAAACAGATGCATATATTAAAGCCTATTTTTATTGGGTATACTTAACTGATATTGTCTGTCCTGATGTCTGTATTACAAGTATTATTTAAGATCATTAAGATAAGAAGTAAGGTGATTCACGCAGATCCACAGGAAATGTCTTGTACAGTGGTGATTTTACCCCGATCATTGCCTATAGTCATAATAATGTATAAGTCTATACAAAATCCTAGGATGAGAATCAGATACACCTTGGTTCTCCATGTTCAGTTCATACATGCATGTATATATGTTTCAGTGAGAACTATCACAACATGACTTCTCTCCGTCTCTTGCTTTATATACGTCTTCGACGACACTGTCATCGCTTATAAACATATAACACGATGGTGAGTGAAGTCCGATCAGCAGATTTTAATATTGAAACATCCGATAGTCTTGATTGTCCTGCAATATAAAAAAAAAGTCTTAGTAAACAAGTAAGATGTGTATCCATGCATGCATGCAGGAACATCCAGGTTGAACATCTATTTATATTCTACAAAATTAGACTCAGTCTGCTTTCATGAGTTTAAGATGTAACCCATAATTGTGTAAATAATGAATTTATCATAGTCAGCAATAAAGAAATAAATATATTGATTAATGGTCATTTAATATAACGATATTAACTATAAAGGAGTAATTTAGATGGGTCAAATCTAAATATACCTTATGGATCACAATAATGGCCTGTGTCCTCTTTTACTTACCCTTTCCTTTGTTTCGTCCTTCTTTTCGGACAGGTATTATTCTTTTCCTAAACAAAATTAACCTTCGTTAAGTACTGGACTGCATGTGCAGTGTATATAAGGATAGACACCCAACAGTAGGACGAGTGTGATGTAAATAGATTATCCACACAGTATGTTTTATTTGGCAACTAAAGTTCGGGCTTCAATTATGGGTTTTCTGGATCAAAACTGGAGCGCTTGAATTTTAATATTTGTACTCAATACCCTAGACCTGTATATATAATTATATACCATGGGAATGACGAAGCATCTGAAATACGTCAAACAAATACCTCTTCTTTGCTGCTCATTAGGTCCTCCATGCACAGCCTATATATATGTGGAATATAGCTGAGGATTTTCTTAAGCGGCATGAGGCTTTTTACCTTATCAGAACTTCCTAGAAGTCGTGCACAGTCTGTATAGTACGGTAAATCTGTAGTCAAAATTGATATCAACTCATAATTAAGTAAATGTTTATACAGTACGGTTCATTATATTTTTTTATGTGCTAGGATAATAAGAATTTTTAAAATAATTTAGGTTAAATATAGGGCTGCATGTTGTAAAACTTTGTATATAACTAAAGTCTGGACATAAGGTGTATAAAAAACATATAACACAGATAACAACATATAATATTAGTTATAATATCAATATTGGCTAAAAGTGGCGGATCCAAGGGGGGGCTATAGAATTTTTCGGGCTCATGAAAATTACAAATTGTATTAATGATTTCTGGATAAAGGTACTTTTTTACCTCTTCCATATTGACTTCTCGACAGTGATACATACATCAGGATAATCTGCACTGCATGAAACACCCAAGAAACAACAGAACCAGAAATATTTTAAATGTCACATGAGTAAATGCTAAGGAACAAAATCTTAAAGCCACATGAAGCTATAGTCGTTGTACTGAAGAGTTACATGAACTCATGAAGGCCTGAGATATATTCTAAAACTTCTGCTTTTTATCCAACTAAGAAATGCTCAAATTTGATTTCTTAATCATCATATCTTTAAAAAAAGTTCCGCACCGTGTGAGGCGGATACCCCTCCAACCACTTCCCCGATCGGGCGCCACGCGCTCTCGACCACCATGCAAGCATGACTCTGAGCCGTCCCCCCCTCCCCCCCCCCCCGCCTAAAATTTTGTTCTAGATCCGCCACTAGTTAATTAATTAACCACTTTGACAGAGTGGTGTTTTAAGTTCCCCTTAAAACAAAAGGTGCAATAAAATTTGAACATTTGAAATTCACCCATGATTGTGTAACAATGTAAAGCGATCCATGGTTTGTAAAAGATGCTCATTATCTCAAAATAAAATAAGTTTTTCGATATAGAAATAATAAAAACGGTTAAGTACATGATAGAAAATTGGCCATGCATTTATAACGACTGCTATCTCAGGTAAGATTCCTTTTTCTTACATATGAATATGATGTGCATGCGAAGCTTGTTGTGATATTTGATACCTACACCAGGGACGGACAGACAAGTTGAGGAGGCTTGCCAGGGTTGAATAAATCTCACTCCAGAACGATGACCGTTAGAGGAGAGGCTACACTACGTACTCGTGCAATACATGATATCCAATTACCAAAGTTTTTCACCTTGTACAAACATAACTCGGAATGCGAATGCATATACACTTTCAAATAATAATATTATGTACACTTAAATATAAGGTTTAAATGAGATGAAGAGTAATGGGTCAGAAAATGGATCACAAGAGCTAGCCTCAGCAACTGGTTTCTGGTATTTTCATGTACTTTGCTTAAATTTTCAACTATGCTCAAAATAATTTATGACCTACAAATTTGTATTTACATTTGCTGGAAATATCTTCAAAGGAGGAAATTAAGTAATACATCATATTTGCTATACCATATATTTTCTGGATGAAAATCGCACTGTCGAACACGCCGCCTAAAAACAAACAGTACTGCGCATGCTTGCATATAGAACTGTTCACGTGACACAACTAAACGCAAAGTTTAGTTGTGGATAGTTTATCGTTTAGCAAAATCAGCAGATAGGTGTTTCAGACTATATTTCAATGAGTTTGTGTGTGGAAAATACATTGTAAATAAAATTGACTTATAGATATGGGGACAAAAGCATTATACGGATGGATTGGAGAAAATTTGTAATCAGAATAATATTAAGCTGTATACAGGCCTAAGTATATATAAGCTTTACCTGAATTCAGTATCAAAATAATATCTTACAGAAAGTAAATAAATTGGGGACTAATAAAATAGTAAGTGATGCAAGGTACTTGATATTTTGAATAAATTTCCCCTATTCCCGAACAAATAAATACCTTTCATGAAGGCTTTGTATTAATGCAAGCCAACTAAACACTCCGTTTAGGTAATATTCCTAAGGTTTGACCATGTGTTTAACTTATTGAATAAAGTGTTTAGGATCTTAACGCATCAAACGTTTAGCGGATTTACAATGTATATATATATATATATATATATATATATATATATATATATATATATATTTAGATATATATATATATATATATATATATAGAGAGAGAGAGAGAGAGAGAGAGAGAGAGAGAGAGAGAGAGAGAGAGCGTGATTTATGGCTTATATTCCAGGATTGTTAGCATAAAGATGTAATAAAGCATACACCCTTCAGAAGTTCATGTACACGGAAAAGAATAACTCAGAACAAATTGCTATAGTTGAATGTCAATGTGTAATACATACCGGTGTATATATATCGGGCAAGGTCGTCCTGAAAATATATACGTGTTTACAATATGCAACCATGGCGCCTTGGGAAGCATGCCAAAGTAAAGTATTGTTTACTCATTGTCTCAATGTCAAGGTACACGGGTTGGATGTTACGCGCATTACATGAATATAAATGAGAAAATTATTCAATGCGAGAGCAATTTGTAATATATTAAGAATATTCATGGACGGCCGCGGCGGTCATTCACTAACATTCGGGGAGATCATATATTTTCTTAATTGCAAGTAAGTGTAAGTGTGTGGGGGGGGGGGGGGTGGTATCGCTCTGATTTCCTGACCCAACACCAAGGCCAAGCAAACGTTGTCCAAAATATATAGTATCATGTAACACTTTTGTCTTTAGGAAAGCAATAATATTTTGCATAAACCAAGCCCACAAAAAAGCACGATGTAGTGTGCATTGTTGATGAGCTATCAGCAATGTAGTGGGCGTTGTAACTTCTGCAGTGACGTCAGCAACAAGAAGACCCCCCCCTGTAAGAAAAAATATAGAACTCTTTGATTGCAATCTTTGAATGTTTAATTTTATTTTTACTTATATACACAAATATACAGACACACATATAGAGAAAGGGCAGTTAGCTCGGTCGGGGGGGGGGGGGGGTGCAGCTGCGCCCTTTATATATGATTTTCAGTTAAAAATCTATTAATCTATATGAATGTGAAGGGAACATTTTAGTTCCTCAGTAAATTGTGAATAAAACAGTGAAATGTTATTTCATTATATTATCATCAAAGGAAACCTATATGCTTTAAGTAAAGGCTACATCGATTATTTTTCGAGCTCCGCGCAGTTTAATTTAAGAATTATAATATATATAGTGATTATTTTTCTGCATTTAATTGGTGAAACCTTTTTTTCCAGAAGTATTTGATTAAATTTTAAGTAATTACATCAGATTTCAATTCCAAATAATATTGTTGTTTCCATCGCATGACAAATAGACAAAATTATTTATTAGACATTGAAGAATATTGTGCATGTGCATTGAAGAGCAGATGAACGTGTGGCACAGGGGCCATGGCAGCTATATGGGACCCTGCATTTGTGACTAAAGGCCTACATATTTCAAGATTTTTAAACTAGTAATTCGAACATATTGATCGGTTAAATTTAAAATTTACATTAATGCGACTCCTCATGCAACAGACTGCATGAGCCCGGCTGAATTTACATAAACGCCAAGGTGTATATTCTATGCGTTACGTCTATATGTGGCAATAACATGGTTCACGTGCATGCATACAGTTATCTCCGATGTGATAGAAGTAATGTTCCTGATAACATCACATTAATAAAACAGATAATTATTGATGGCTTCACTCGTTTTTTTTTTCTGTCAAACGATTTTACTTGTATCGAATGAATATAGGTATTTTGATCAAACACGACAATTTTGAGGCATTTAATAAAAAATATATATGTCGTGAATCCAAAGACTCAATTTGGTTGGGAACAAGCGCCCCGCCCCCAACCCCCCCCCCCCCCCCACCCCCCAACCCCCCCATTCACACTCATACTATATCAACCATGCATGAGGGACAAATCATGTTATATACCCCCCCCCCCCCCCCCACCCAAAAAACATTTTGTAATGAGAAGGTCATGTTGTCGTAAAAATAGGCTCTGATTGCAATCCGTAAAAATATAAGTTGTAAACAAAAATATATCATAGTGTTGCAAGTGTTCTAAAATATCAGTCATAAGCAGTCTTTCAGAAAGGAATAAAATGGTAAAGTTGACTGATAACACGACATGGTTAATCGTGTCCGCAACATTGTGATACACCGAAATTACACTCGCAAATTAACAAGATGAAAACACTTATAGATAAAAAATTTGGGCAAAAGTTTTTATTTCTTTTAAATTCCACTTCGCACAAATGGGACACCCTCTCCCTTGTGCGTCCAACCCCCGCTGCAATATATATATATATATATATATATATATATATATATATATATATATATATATATTTATATATATATTCTATAAATTATGTTTAAAACATGCAAATGACCCACTCTCTTTAAACAAAATTATCAATGTTGACAGAGAGGATAGTCTCAGAAGAGGATAGTGAGCAGAAGTGCTCGCTGAAGATCAAACCTTGGACAAAGAAAACCATATGTGCATATCCGAAACCTGCAAGAGTAAACGCTATAGACCATGCCACCACTTATAATTAGTCTTGGCCTACACCACATCACGTTGTTGCTTTCACAAAACACGATTTTTATGCATCATTGTAGAATTTTGACGTGACATCAATAACTATTAATCCATGCACATCCATTGTCATTTTTAGATTATTTTGGTAAATTAAATAAGGCCTTTATCGTTCAGGCGATAACAGATTATAAATTGGTAGAATATAAAGGTATTATGTGGGAATGAAATATTTCACTCTCTACCACTGGGATGCTCTTGTTGTTCCTTCATTGTCGCATATTGAACAGAAATATAGACGTTTCATAATTATCATAAAAAAAGATGAAAACTCCGAAGTTGAGACGAACTACATCCTATATTGTAACGACATAATTCCGTGGGAATATGCGTTAGCAGTGGACGTTTCTCTCTCATGAGATGGCCAGTCGGTGCCATCAAAGTGATCTATGTACTGATGTATGATACCGGACCAAACTGTTCATAGTGAACCGTTCATGGCAATGGAAACAAGACTTGCAGACGTGTGATGGTCCCACGCGGGTAGTTTTGAATGTTTACGGTGGTAAACGGTTTCGTCTGCTCTGCAGTGTACATGGGCTGATCGTGCAGTGCTCGCTGTTCAAGTGTAATCGAAGCAACAGGACCAGGAATGCAGGTATGTGTCTGTTTATCACTATATACCTTCCATAGAAAAGGTCCTTAATCCATATTTCCATGTCTGTATATATGTCTGTAATTTTGTGTCACTATCTGTTTCGTATCTGCATCCTTTTATACGTATGTTTTATGTTGCTTCAATTATCAAACACACGCATGTACAGTTTTTATTCTTTTTTAAGTGTTATTTCCACCTTTCGTACACATTTTCATGTATGCATGGTGCATGGTGAGTTGCAAAAGTAGTCAATAAGTAAATATACCTATTTTAATCCTTAATACTTAATTATAGTATATGTAGTTTGCTGTTTTGAATATCGTATAAATTTGTTATATATAGTTTTGGTAAAATCATGTTATTGCATTTTATCAATGCAGTAATGGTTATAATGTTATTAATATATTCGATTCTAAAATTGATGATATTGATGATGAAGATGATAATAATGATAATAATAATGATAATAATAATTATAATAATAATATATATATCTCACTCTTAATGTTTTAAGCCCCATCCTCTGTCATTATTATCATCATTATTATTATTATTATTATTATTATTATTATTATTATTATTATTATCCTTGTTGTTATTATTATCATTATTATTTTCATTATTATTATTATTACTACGACTGCCACTATTATTCTTTCTATACCTGTACTACTGTAGGCCTTGTCCAATGTAATTTGAAGATGGTATTATATTATTTCAGGTCATATGTGGTTGGTCCCATAAGTTCCTTCTAAAGGTATCTAAGTTTCTCCCGTGGAAACTACATAGTAAGCAGTGGATTTATATTCACGTGATATGAATGAAGCTTAAACACAATAATCTGGCTGTGATTAGGCCTATATTGGAGAAAAACCGACTCGTTACTGCTTGGTGAAAAGTGTTAATAGGTAACACATTTCTGTGTGAGTTACTATGCGTAAACCTGTAAATTAATCGAAAGTGGTTTAATGACATTTTGCCGATGCAGATGAGCTGTGTTATGTACACGTAATAAATAAATCACTCAGCATTAAAACAAGCACGGAGAGCAAGCAACGCAAGGCTGACGAGATCGCCACGGTAACACGTGGAAGACGTTATCTTCTGTAAGTAGGTCTGTTCCCCCATACATACAGGTAAATCAGCAGTAGGAATCCATGAAGTGCTAACAGCCTGTCTAAAATTTACTTAGAAGCGCATTACATCATATTCCCGTTTCGCCAATACATGTTCTGTCTCTTTTATCCTTAACCTGAATAGATTAGAATGATGCAGCTAAGATATTTTTATTAAGAAGATATTTGAAAATGTGTTAATGGGATAATATGATTACGTTTGCTTGGCCTGCAAGATGAAAGGTGACAATTTTCCTGTCCTATAGTGTCGTCCTCTGGCGGGAACACCTGTATTCATAATGACAGAGCACCTGTCCTGCTTATCGGAAAGGCTCTTGCATGCACATGTGTGTATACCCAAAATATCACTGACTGACTAACTGAAGAAGTTTTCGCTCATCGAGCAGCTACAGGTGTCATTGCTCGTATGTTTGTGTGATATAACGTTTTCTGTGTGCTGAAGTGAAATGTTACTTCTGTCCGTATATAACAAACATTTTACAGAGGATTAGCCAGGCGAGGGGGGGGGGGTGCAGGGGGCCACCCCCCCCCCCCCCCCCCGCATCCAATACTCCCCGTCCTCCTGGAATTTCGCTTTGCCTAATAATGATAAAATTTTCTTAAACACAATCATTAATTTTCCTGTCACTATAGTATCCACAGATTTGGGACAATTTCAATATAAAGTGTTGCACATGCAGTAATTAATGTATTGTGTATTGGTCATTCTACATTTCTACTTTTTTATATTTATTCATCTTGTGTAACTGATATTTCTAATTGGAATTAAAACATATAGGGTGGATAGAGTGGTTGGATACCGTTCTGACAAAGAGCGCTTCGATAACCGTTTTGCAAAGTATAATGTCAAATTCCTAAAGATTTCTTGGAAATATGGAAAATTACCTCATAGGACCCACTTGGCATGGTTCTTGACACTTCAAGACAATAAAGGGCGTGGCTACAGAGGAGATGCGTGACAATGGCTGAATAGCACCAATGTAAATCATAATAAAGATTTATCGACAGCCGGGTAACACCAAAAAAAAAATGGTTAAAGTATTAAGTCAGGTTCTATTAATATGTGTTTTTATCGTATGCAACTATCTGTGGAATAACGTTAATTTAATACACCCCTAATGCTCAAATAACATTTTATTAAATTTGCAAGTGTATTTATACACATGTATATAACATATGTAACATAGCAGTGCTAAATTGTTAGCTTATCGTGAGAGGTGAACAACTCTTATCTTAATGCAAACAGCAGTTGGTGGCGTCGGGTGAGAGACAATACAGGCATTTATATACATGATGACGGAGAGAGGGAGTATATAACTGACGTGTGCCTGATAACTTTATGTCATCCCTGATCAGACGGGGTCAGACTAAACAAATCCTTATACGCTCTCAAAATGATAACAAGCTCTCCATGACGAGTACCAAAGAACAGATCGTCCGTCGAGATACCCCTTACTCCAAAGCAGGTTTGTATAAACCATGAAACCACATTTATATTAGGCTTTGACAAAAACCATAAGGCTGTTTTCATGGGAAAACTTAATTTGCAGCTTGCGGGTGATTACTGAAAACATTGATCAATAAGGTGGAACTTTTTATAAGGTATACCTGGAAACATATTAGTCTATATTATAAGAAGTTAAATTATGATGTAAGTTGTTAATGCTCATTACCCACTTCATTAGGTAATATATAAATACCTTAGTGTTAAAGTTCAATCCACATGTACACATTTAGACGGCCATCAGAAGATCATTCACGCATATATCTAGATTATAATTAAAGGTGTAGTATTATAAATCGTTGTTACGTAATTCCTGTGTGGCTACAACTCAGAAATGTCAGTTTTTTCCTGAAGTATCGTGAACGGGCCAGGTTTGTCCTCAGGGAAAATTCCACATTTTGTCATAAATCCAGAGGAATTCCATATTATTTGGGAGATTTCGCGGTCCATTACAGCACCTTCTACCGAACTACGCCATTGTATCAAGCTAGTAAACTCGCCCCATAGATAACCCCACTGTATGTTCCCGAACCTGTCAATGGGGAATTTGTTTGTATTTAATACAGCTTGTACGCATATTTATAGTTTTATCACATCCATTATCACACGAGTTGTAATATCGGCTTTGAAAAAGATAAACCCATGCATTAATACTTAATACTTGCTGTTCAGTATTTAAGTTCATTTTATTTAAGATGCATCACTTTTAACAAAAATGTATAGCCGTATAAAATAACATACTTTTTGTTTTGTAATAAAACAGACATGCGATACGAAAGAACACGGTGCCGCGTGAAGAAGGGGTGGCGGTGTCTTCACTGACGCGCCACCTTGTGGAGTATCTGTCGTTCCAGGTAATCCGACTATTTGACATGGCAGGTTCAACCAGTTTGGCGCCGACTCTCTAACCTTCTGTTATCATGGTTTTTTTACCTTGCATTCAGCTGAAGTGATCTCTTCGGAGTCATCGTATATTAACCTTATACATGTACCTGAAGCACGCTGATCACGTGATTTTTTTATATATGCCAGGTACGTCATTTGTTAGGAATGTTTGATCATATTTAAGTTATACCGAAGAGACATCGTCAGTGTTCACACACGCCGATCATGAAACCATATCTTAAGATCACATTTAGGATAAAGTAGCTCTCAAAGCCCTAAATGTTATGTATTATTCACACAATGTCACATTTACAGTCTAAATTATATGTTTGTTCACCTGTAGTAGAAAATTTTATGATTAATCGGCAAAAGAAAAAAACAAGACCATCCTGATTTCTTTGTAAATTAAATGGGAGTGCAAACTGTATAATAACTCACCTTAGGTTTCCTGATCCTATTTAAAGCACGTCTTGAGTCATGGTTTTGTTTTTGACACACAATTACACTCGATCCCGGTTCATAGACCGAAATATTGTTTTCTTCTTCCTCAGATGTAAAAATGATCCTATTGTAATAACCGAAACGGGATTTTGAGGATTGTCTATATGGTTCGATGCTGAAGGAGACCGTTTATTTCCTAATTGTATAAGTACTGGAGAAGTGCTCCTTTTAAAATTTTGTATTGTGATGTCACGGTAAGGTTATATGTGAATTGGTTCCTTTCCATTTTTTGCAACCTGTATGACCAATGGGCTTTACACAACGTCCGTCTGTGCATCATCCTTCTTGACTATCAAGCAGCTATCACCAGGAATTGCTGAGCGGATTAAAAATACACACGTGTGATCTTGATGTTATCTTGCTACTTTATTCCTTCCGTTGCAAATCCTACAATTTACATACTTTCTCTATTTCACCTGAAAACTATGTTTAGACATTGTGCAGCTGTTCTCGGCTCTTGCTGGAAAGATATTCCTTTTCTGAATTGGCTTTTCCACTGCTGAAAGCATAGAGTGTGCCTCATGCAATCCTTTCATCATAATTTGTGTAGGATAACACGATAAATAATGTAACCGTCTCTGTTAAAATTTGGCATGTAGAGGTGCCGCGTTAACCAATATTGGGAACATGACCTTTGGGAACCTTTGGATGAAGTTCACCAAAATGAACATACTTCCCAGGAGTGCTTTTATGGATGGTCCTTGAATTTGGCTTGCCCTGGATCTTGAAGAGCTTTATCCATTCCTTCAGACTAGTGGCGTCTTTTTCATCCTTCATCATAAATTTTTGCCGATTTCTTCCCTGACCTAGTCATACCGAATATGAGCAATTTAACATAAGGCATTGTCAAATAATTTGAAATTTGCATATAAAAATAATGTATCACAGGGAAATGCCTATTCAAGTTTGGGTATGGACTTTGACTTTATGTGTCACCATTCTGAGTAGAAACTCACATAAAAAATCAGAGTTCGCCATTCATGGATTTAATGGATCAGTGACTCCACCGATTAGTCTAAAATATGATGTGGTATTCAATCTGGATCAGAATTATCTATTTCCATTGTGCAGGACATGTGGCGCCATCTGCAATCCTTTTGTGTTATAGAATATATATTTCTCCATTATGTATTGTCCTGGATTTTTTTTTACCCACAGATACTTAATGTAAAAAGACTTCAATTGTGGCGCCACCTATAATTTGTTTTTTGGTCTCTTGTAGGTAATGTCCATTGCACAATGTCCCTTCTATTATCCACCGGGTTTCTTAAAGCGGAGACATTCATGAAATAGACCGAAGTCTTTCGCTTCTTCTTAAAAAAAATATACGTAGATTTAATTCTTACTATGTTACCTATATTCCATACCGTTAAGAAAATACAGATTTCTTATGATGTTGATGATTCTTTAGTTGTCTCTCATTTGAATCGTATACAAATAAGATGTACCCCTATCAGTTAACAATGCATAAGTTATGTATTTTGTTAAGCTAGTAAAACGAAGAAAAAATAAGGACAAACTAGGCTATTGTGGACAATCCCAGTACACAAACCATATTTGACATTATAGTGAGAAAGTTAATATTCCCATTAAGTTTCATCGGGTTAATAATTCCATGCTGTGTTTATCCAACCAGGGACTGCATGGTGAAAGGGAATATATATATATATAGTCTGAAAAAAAGAATCCGACAGTTCCTATTATACCAGCATACCAACATTTATCTGAAAATTTATATCAGTATAGAGATATCGACTTACTTCAGTTGGACTGAGAAGGTAGATGTAACCACCCTCTATTGGAATTTTACCATAAAAAAAACAAGGAAAAAAGGACACAACTGGGAGAGTAAAAGATTAGAACGTCATTCGTAATGTTTCCGTTTGTTGCTGAATATATATATATATATATATATATATATATATATATATATATATATATAGTCTGAAAAAAAAAGAATCCGACAGTTCCTATTATACCAGCATACAAACATTTATCTGAAAATTTATATCAGTATAGAGATATCGACTTACTTCAGTTGGACTGAGAAGGTAGATGTAACCACCCTCTATTGGAATTTTACCATAAAAAAAAACAAGGAAAAAAGGACACAACTGGGAGAGTAAAAGATTAGAACGTCATTCGTAATGTTTCCGTTTGTTGCTGGATCACATATATCACAGAAGTTTTGACAGCTGTAAGTGACCTTTAATTATCTTATCGGAGAAAATCGCACAATAATGACAACTTTTTCCACACTATAGTTCTGCAATTAACCTTGTTTATGTGATCAATATACCTGCGTTGCCAGCTGCCGGGACAGATGCTTCTGTAGTTATACCTCTCTGACCTTTTCTTTAGTCCGTTATTTTCTTAACACATTGCCTTAATAATGTGGCTCCCAAACTGTCTCAAACGAACTAAACGTGCATGGGTGTATGTACCTAGCCATGTTGCACACGGATGGTAGTAAGGACAAATCTGCAAAGCAAATTTGATTAACCATACATTAGAAGAGTCAATAGAAGATGTACAGGAATATATATGTGCGCGTTCCTTTTATTGTCAACAGGTGCATTGGCCCATATCCGTTATGGGCTATATCTGTTGAATGCTTGTGAATATAACAACCTGATGAGCATTATATGTTTTTATTGAAACAGAATACTATAGCGAATCCCGGTTCTGATGTGCGATCATCTTGCCTGTTGGAGAAAAAATCATTTTAAACTGCTGCACATCTTTAACAGTCGTGAAGGTTAGATCATTTTTTTCATGTGTTGAACATCACTCTCTGTCACTGACTTATTCCCTTTTTTACCTCTCCTGCACACTTTTCTCTGACGTGAAGACACAACGGCGGACCAAATTTCATACCATCTGGCCCACATGCAGACATCACGATATCGTTTGTGCCATCGGCCACCAGGAAAACTTACCGGTGTCCAAAAGGCCCATGCGCCACTCTGAAGACAAGGTTATTGTCTGTTGCACACCATTCTCAAACGTGCGAGCAAGAACATTATTTGTCTGCTGTGCATCATTCTAAGATGTAGAAGAACTAGGGACTCATGGGTCTCGACACTCAGCTGAATTTGTCTATATATTTTAATGAGATTTTTCATAATGTGGTCCATGTTACCTCGACCCTTGACCTTGTGACCAAAACATCTGAGAACTTACTTTCCTTGAACTTACAGCATTTTGATTTTCGTGACAATCTTTTAAATAAAATTGATTTAGTGACCTTGACCTCTGACCAGGTGACCAGATATCTTCCACTTTGGGCAGGTAAGCAATATGTGAAAGGTTGAAGGTCGGGGATGAAAAGTTTGATTTACAATGCATCAATACTTTTAAAGATGTAGGTCCTGTGACCTTCACCTTTGACTCCGGGACCCTGAAATCAAAATGCTTCTTACTTTAGTTATGGGTCATTCATAAATCAAGTTTGAAGCAAATCTGTCTATCCAAACGAGAGTTATCGTAAAGAGTGATCGCTATAGCTCAGGTGACTTTCATTCAGCTGAGCTAAAAGCCATATTTATCTGTTGTACAGCATACAATTGTTACATATGTCTGTGTGCAGGGATGTTCCATGTGTTGTTGACATTTGGTTCGTGTAGCACGTATAGCTCGTTGCCATGACAGTATTGCCTGGCCGAGCCGGGTCGGCCTACGTGTGAACCCTGACATGAACAAACATAGCGTTCTTGTTCTAGATGTTTTATGTAACGCGTGTGTACTGTGTATTATGGTAGATTCTTTGGATTGTTCGGGAAGTGGAAAGTTTTCGGCTTGGGGTGAGACGTTATAAATAGGGGGCGGTGTTTTAGAGCGCGGAGAGAGGTGAAAGAATATTCCAGCGGACACAGAAGAGTGGAGCTTTTCCTATCATTGCGGCAGTTACAGCTTTTCTTCTAAATTTTGTGATGGATTTTATATAGTCTTCAGTTTGCTTTTCGGATCACTGCCAGGGTTTCACTTTGGATTACAGTAGAATGATTTTGTGATTACATTGGACTGATTTTCTCTGAGAAGATTTGTGTGAACTGTTCATCCAGTTTATACATTTTAAAGGACTTGTCGCTGTGACAGTGGTGGTATCCAGGTACTGTGCACTTTGATTATTAGGCTGTGTGATTATATTGATTTGCTTTTATACTGTTGTTGCACTGTGTGATTGTATTGATTTAGTGTATTGTGATGTTAATACCTTTGTTAGCAAAGGTTTAATTAAAGAGACTGAAGTGAAAACATAAAAGAATGACAGCCTTGCTATGCAGTTGGAATTAAAAAAGTTAGAAATGCAACATGAGCTAGCATTAAAAGAGAAAGAAAAAGAAAAAGAAAATGAGTTAAAACGACTGGAGTTAGAAAGACTTTACTAGAACATGGTCTGCCTGCTGCCCCAACTCACAGTTTTGATGTTACTAAACACATTAGACTGGTCCCAACTTTTCAAGAAAAAGGGGTTGATAAATATTTCTTACACTCTGAGAAAGTAGCTGAAAATTTTAAATGGCCTGAGGAAAATTGGACTATGCTGTTACAAAGTGTATTAACTGGCAAGGCCAGAGAAATTTATACAGAGCTTTCAGTAGAAGCCGCTGCTGACTATGACCTGGTTAAACGGTTAATCCTAAAAGGTTATGAGTTAGTTCCGGAGGCTTACTGCCAGAAATTCAGAAATATGGAAAAGCGCAAAAATCAGACCTACGTCGAATTTGCTAGGACAAAAGAGCAGTTGTTTGATCGCTGGTGTAGTTCTAAAATGTAATGAAAGATTATGACAATTTGCGCCAGCTGATTTTGCTTGAAGAATTCAAGCGCTGCATTAAAGCAGATGTTAAAACTTTTCTTGATGAGAAAAGTCCCGAAACACTTGACATTGCTGCTCAATTAGCTGATGATTATTCATTTACACACAAAATGTCCTTTACTAGCAAATCAAACCAGTCATTCACAAACAAGAATGAAAATCAGAATGGTCAAAAGAAGTTAAAGCGCAGTCACCCAGTACTAGTAGTCCTGATAGTTCAGCAAAGTCCATTGCTACACCTCAGTCCATGTCCACTGTGTCTGAATCCAACCAAGGCCAGTCATTTTCAAAGAAAATCTTCAATTACTGCAAAAGGGAAGGTCATCCAATATCTGATTGCTGGAAACTTGTAAATAAACCAAAGGGTAAACCTTCTGGTTTCGTTTCAAAATCTATGCACTGCATAGTACAAGAGCCAGGCTCTTTTCATGTAAATAAGGGGTACAACTCCTTTATTGAATCTAGTAAAGGGTTTGACGCTACGGAGGCCAACGTTCCGTTTGACTCCAAAGCAGAATCCGTGGCTTGCTGGGTAAAAACCTCAGTCAATTCCTGCGAGGAATTAAATGAGGCTAGGTCCTTTCAAGACTCCTGCGAGGAGTATCCTTTAAATAAGGCTTAAGTCCTTTTATGACTCTTGTCAGAGTATTCAAAATGAGGCCAGGTCCTCTTATGAGAAACAGAGGTTTGTTTCTGCTGAGGAAAATTCCTCTGTTGACTCCCATTAGGAGTTTGATTGTAATAAGGATGTGGGTTCCTTTTATGACTCTGAAAAAGAGTTTATGACTGAAACTGTCAGTGTCAGTTCAGATGAAACTGAGGTAGTGGAGTCTTCCTCACTCTGAAATGGAGTTATTTGAGCCATTCATACATGATGGTTTTGTACATTTTCAAGTAATTTTTCAGACTCTACCCCTATTAGAATTTGAGGGACACTGGTTCAGGTAAAACTCTCATGTTACCAGACACTTTGCCATTTTCTAATAGGTCTTTTACTGGTGCACATGCACTTGTAAATGGTGTGTTTTCAGACAAGCACACTTCAGTTCCGCTTCACAGTATAAATTTAAAGTCAGATTTAATTTCTGAGAATATTACTGTGGCCATAAGAACTACTTTACCTTTTAAGGGTCACTTGATCAGGACACTAATCCTGACAGTCAGGAAATTCCTGGTTTGTATCCTTCATGTGCTGTAACTAGATCTATGGCCAAGAAAAACACGCATGAGGATAATGGTCCAGATACCAACACTCTGGGAGTCACTTGTGACTCGTCTAACGACCAGCCCGTACAGTATCAGTATTTTCAAGTGCAGAACTAACATCGAACAGCATAAGGACCCTGATATTTCATGTTTGTTTCCCAGGGCAGGTTCTAAAAATGAACTGTCACAGAACCCAGTTTGTTTCTATGTTAATAATGGAGTTCTTATGCATAAATGGCGACCACCTGATGTATGCGCTGATGATGAGTGGGCCATCAAACATGAAATAGTAATGCCCAAAAGCTTTCGCAATGAAATTCTAAGTATGGCACATGAGGCTCCTTTGTCTGGCCATTTAGGTATAAATAAAACTGATCAGAAAGTAATACACACTTCTATTGGCCTAACCTCAGGACTGATGTTGAACAACATGTAAATCATGCCATACAAGCCCAATCAGAATCCTCCTTAAGCCCCACTTAGGCCTATTCCTGCTTTCGAGGAACCATTTAGTAGAATTATTGTAGATTGTGTTGGACCACTGCCCAAAACAAAATCTGGACATGAATACTTGCTGACAATTATGTGCGGATCTTCCAGGTTCCCTGAGGCAATACTATTGCGCAATATTAATGCCAAAAGTGTTGCCGAGGCTATGACTAAGTTTTTTACAACATTTGGATTACCAAAATCCGTCCAGTCTGACCAAGGGTCTAATTTATGTCTGGCTTATTTCAGCAAGTCATGCTTGAGCTAGGTGTAAAACAGTACAGCTCTTCGCCATACCATCCTGAAAGTCAGGGCGTCCTCGAGCGTTTTCACCAGACATTAAAAAACATGATTAAGACCTATTGCTATGACACACAGAAAGACTGGGATCAGGAATCCACCTATTGCTGTTTGCTGTCAGAGAATCCTTTCAAGAGTCCTTGGGTTTCAGTCCCTTTGAACTAGTTTTTAAACACTCAGTTCGCGGTCCATTGAAACTGCTTAAAGAAAAACTCTTGTATGAAAAATCTGATTCTCTTAGTTTACTGCAGTATGTATCAGACTTTCGCACTAAACTACACAATGCTTGTGAGATTACAAAGTCAAATCTAAAATCTGCACAAAGTAAAATGAACACAAAGTATGACAAGCACACTAAAAGTAGGACGTTTGAGCCCTCTGCAAGCTAGCTATTTTGGTCCTTACATTGTTGACAAGAAAGTCAGTGATTTAAATTACATCCTGTTGACACCAGATAGACGTAAGAAAAAACAACTGTGCCATGTTAACATGTTGAAACCATATTATGACAAAAATAGCACATCAGATGTTGTACAAAATGCTACTGCTGTTAATTCTGTAAAAACTGACCCTAACGCAGTTAAAGTAGATACTGATTGTGTGATGTAGACATTCAGTGTGGTACAGTACCACTGAAAAACTCAGACGTGCTTAACAACCTTGATGCCAAACTGTCACACCTTGCCGCACAACAACAACAAGACCTCAAAAACCTGCTGCGGAATTATGAACATTTGTTTAGTGACATTCCAATGCGAACTAACATATTGTGTGCCATGACGTCGATGTTGGCGGGGCAAGCGCAGTCAAGCAGCATCCCTATAGACTGAATCCAGAAAAACAAAAGTATCTACAAGATGAGATTCAATATTTGCTGGACAATGGTTTTATTGAACCTAGTAACAGTAACTCGAGTTCACCATGTATTCTTGTGCCAAAACCTGATGAAAAAATTACCGTAGGTGCATAGATTATCGAAAACTGAACTCTGTCACCAAGACTGACACGTTCCCGATTCCGAGGATCGAAGATTGTATTGATAGAGTCGGTAGCTCCAGTTATGTGTCCAAGTTTGACTTGCTAAAAGGATTCTGCGAGCGAAAGAAGTGTCCGCATTTGTGACGCCGCAAGGACTGTACCAGTATAAAATTATGCCATTTGGCATAAAGAACTCACCAGCCACGTTTCAGCGCCTCATCCATATGGTTGTCAAGGTGTTCACCGGTAGCTCCAGACCTTACTGTACATTTATGTTAGCTGTAGGTGCTAGTGATATTGCTGCTGGTGCTGTGTTGTTACAAGAAGGCAATGATGGCATAGATCATCCAACTTGTTATTTCTCATGAAAGTTTAATGCAAACCAGAAAAAAACTACTCCACTATTGAAAAAGAATGTTTGGCTTTGATTTTGCAACATTTTTAAGTTTATGTTACTTCATCAGTCAAGCCTATCATTGTCTTCAGTGATCGAAATCCCCTCACGTTCATGAACAAGTTGAAGTGTAAAAATCAAAGATTGTTGAGATGGAGTTTGTTTTTACAGGATTACAACCTTGAAATCAAACACATTAAAGGGAAAGACAATGTACTTGCTGATTGCTCATCGAGATGTTTATGAAATGTTGTGGACGAGATGTTTATGTAATGTTGTAAATAATATGATTTTTGAGATTTTGTAAAATTTATGTTATTGTGATCACAAAAAGAAAGTTTTCGGAGAAAACTTTCTTTTTTCTTACAGGAGGGGGAGTGTTACAGATGTCTGAGTGCAGGGATGTTCCATGTGTTGTTGACATTTGGTTCGTGTCGCACGCATAGCTCGCTGCCATGACAGCATCGCTTGGCCGAGCCGGGTCGGCCCACGTGTGAACCCTGACAAGTCCAAGCACATCGTTCTTGTTCTAGATGTTTCCTGTAACGCGTGTGAACTGTGTATTTTGTTAGATTCTTTGGATTGTTCGGGAAGTGGAAAGTTCTCGGCTTGGGGTGAGAAGTTTTAAATAAGGGCTATGTTTTAGAGCGGGGAGAGAGGTGAGAGAATATTCCAGCGGACACAGAAGAGTGGAGCTTTTCCTATCATTGCGGCAGTTACAGCTTTTCTTCTAAATTTGTGATGCTTTTATATATTCTTCAGTTTGCTTTTCGGATTACTGCGAGGATTTCACTTTGAATTACAGTAGAATGATTTTGTGATTACATCGGACTGTTATTCTCTGAGAAGATTTGTGTGAACTGTTCATCCAGTTTATACATTTTAAGGGACTTGTCGCTGTGACAGTGGTGGTATCCAGGTACTGTGCATTTTGTTTATTAGGCTGTGTGATTATATTGATTGGCTGTTATACTGTTCTTCTTGAAACCATTGCAGAGGTTCTCGATAAATCCCTCACATTTCGGTAAGCAAACAGTTAGTTTCAATTTAAATTTTAAGATATAATTTAAGACTATATATACAGATATTGCATGTCTATGTGAATACCTCCCATCATGTCACAGGATTAAGAAATAGTGGGAGGGGGTATGTGTATAATTACAACCATATTGCATAGTATCACGTCAAAGTGAGTAAGACTGACGGGAGTGGGTTTATACGTGTGTATAATACAGTACACTCGGTATTAAGTGGATGATTCGCGGGGGTATATGACATGTATGTGTGATTTGTACTCCATTAGGCTCTTCATTTACGAGGGCGAGGTAAACACGGATCTTTAAGTGTAGCCCACTTCACATGAAAGCTCTTGTTGTCCTGATAGACGCTTCATGATCAGGTGTTGTATTGTCCTCATGGATAGCCGCTAGAGGGAGGCGCCATCGCCAGGAAATAAATAACGTTTTTTTATATTTACACACTGTCTGTAATATTGTGATTTTTTTAAGTCTTTGAATGTAGTTATTAAAGCACAACATACCTAAATATATGCACATACAATCAAACTTACATGCATTCCTTTATTGTTCTGTCCCATAGCTCTAACTGTTAGGGACATTATACAACCGCCCCCTATACATAAAGACCAAAGTCTGCTTTTGGAATTTGCAGATATTCAGAGTTAATGCAAGGTCGTATTGAAATAGAAATAGACCGGACCTATGAATTTCAAATAGAACGTCATCAATTTATTTCCATTCGATTATTGCAATGACCAACACTTTCGGCAGATTCTTGCAGGTGTAATTTTTTTGTCGCTTTGTGTATGTGTTAAAGTAAGTCTATAATTAACTTCACATTTCTGGCATCGAAGATGCCGAAGTATCCCCCCCCCCCACGTGGGGCATAGCATATTCTTTTAAAAAGAACTTTGTTCCAATCCCCTTCTTCTGAAGCATATATTGACATTTACAAGGTCACAAGTTCTTTGAACTCAAGGTCGAACAGAGTTGAAACCGTTGTATATCAAATCTGGTGAAAACAAATGATTTGCAATATTTCAAGAGTACGTTATTTACAAAAATTCCTATATTTGGTGTACCAAATGTGAGTAAAACAATAGGCTCTACTTTGAATGTATGAGATTCACATTAATTCTGAATTTCTGCTGATTTGAAAGCCTATAAGTCACCAGTTTTAGAATCTTACATCTAACTGTTGATGACCTACATAATTCCAATTTTTGAGCAATCAATCAACTTTTCTTGATAAAAGTAACGTTTTATCCATTTTTCGCCAAATATGGGATTATTCAAGGTCATAGTCACTCTCATAGTAAAAGTCATGACCTCAGTTCGAATAGATATATCTATGCACAATATGAAAGAAATGTATCCAGTATTTTATCAAATTGCTCCCATTTTTGTCAAGTGGCAGTGATAGGGCTATATTAAACTTTAGTAGTCAACAGTCTCCCGTTAGAGACAACTATGAACCTGATTTTTAGGCCTATCCAACTATCCTCTTTTTAACTTTCATGTGATTGAATTTTTTAATGAACCAATTGAAGATTAAGTTCCCTCTTCTGGTAAAGATCAAGACCCCATTTTAAAAAGGCTCTCACAAAAGCTTCTCACACCGTGCACAGGTAAAATTTGAATCAAATGTTTAGTTATTTAACTTGAGGCGGCCGCGGCGGCGCGACCATGCTGAAATCATATATAATATCCCCGACTTTCACATTGGCGATGTAATTAAATAGTGTTCATAAATGCCCGTCCTATTTTGCTTTTCGTGTATCTACACAAAACCATTAATATAGAGTTACACACGTGTATCGTAAATTTTTACAGTTCGTGATCTGCACCTCACGAATTGCACGTATTGAAGTGACTTTGATAGATAACTACAACAGGAAGTTGGTCCGGTGACTGGCAGTGAGGGGGCTTAGTGACTGCTGAACAAGCCTTTCTGTTTGTGCGTTAAAAAGGTAAGTTTCTTAGGTAGACGTGATTTAATGGTATATCCGCAAAATCAAATAGAAATCAGTTTAACAAAACATGTTTTCTCTAGATGGGAGGTCTAATTTGCCACCTGTGTTCTGTACGAAGAGAAAGCGAAACTGCCAAGAAATGTCAGCGGAGTCGGATAAGAAAATCACGTAAACATGTACCAACAGAAAATATATATATATATCAAACCAGGTTGTTAAGGTGCACAAAGATGTAGACCCCCCCCCCTATATTTCTCTAGCTAGAACAATAGAAGTCCAATTCATCTGTTTATAATCACCAGCCTTCTATTTTTATGACTTATTTAGGAATCGTGTGATGTCATAATAAAATAGCATCTCATGCTTTTGCATACGGGGGCATTTCATGAACGGATCCGGAATGGCACTTTCAAAGCAAACATTTGCGAACTCTCCCAAAGCAAAATTTCCTATTCCTAGCTATTGGGATCTGTACGAAAATTTAATGGTCATCTCTGCATGGTCCATGCCTTGTCTGTCTATTATAGTCTATAGGGATTAGCTCTGTATAAAGTTCGTGCGTATACATACTGCTTGTACACATGGATGATCCATGGTTATAATATATGACGGGTGACTTTTGGTTGTTTTTAGTCCCTTTCTTCCGATGTTGAAACGGAGACACTGATTTGTCATTGTCCGTCATTTTTTATCCCTTTTTCATATTGCGTTTTTTAAAAGAGGTTTATTGTTAGGAGTACATATGGCATGAAACGAGCTGTTTTTGGATTGTTTAGGCGTCTGTCGGTCCGTCAATCAAACTCCATAATAGGATACCTGAGTGATATCTGATTTCACTCAAATTCCTGACTTTGCATGGTTGGCCAAATTAACACTGATCACCATGCAGATATATCTAAGCAATGTAATCGATATGAAAAACATTTAGTCCAGCCTTCCATGCACCTTGATCTTCTTCCGCCGAACCAAAATAATATTTTTACTTATTCGGACAAGTACAGAACATTTTGAATCATTATATACCCTTCATATCTGAGTTCAGTCATTCTCAAGGCATGAGTGATCAGATGAAATGAAAGTAATTATTTTCAAAATGGGTTCTTTACATTCGCTGATTAAGGATAATATCTAGAGAGCTCGAGATAAAATTTCACGAAGAGAAATATCATTAAAGTTCCAATTTGGAGTTGTAACAATTATTTAATGCTGATTGATCGCGATGATTCAATATTCCATTCTTAAACCGTTCGCCTACTAATGTACTGAAGTGGAAGAAAATCAACTTTTACACCGCGCGCGATCAGTGGCAACTAAACAAAACATAGCGCGCACGAAAGCCGAAGATTTTTATCTCAGCTGACTGTGTCCGTCGTCCGTCCGGTCGTCTGTCATTTTGTCCGTTAACAGGGCACAAATTGTAAACACTGGACTTACAAACTTCGTACTCTACACCCAGGGAGGTCCCTTAAAAATCTCCTTGGAAACCGGAAAATAGGTCATTGCCACCTATATATATCCTCCGAGCTATATGGGGCTCATAAGTAACCCCAGAATAAATAAAAAATTGATACAAAAGCTTCAGTATCTGAACAACTAATTCATTGATCGCCATGATTCTTTGCAGTCATATTGATCAAAGTATGTTTCAACATTTCCTACAGACCGGTGGCGCCATCTGTATTTTTTCTCTCATTTTTACGCATTTTTTCTCTATTTGACCTTCAAATGAAGCGTTCATCCATTAACAGGGCACAAATCGTAACCATCGGACCTAGCATATTCTAACTTGACATCCAGCAAGGTCAATGCAAAATTATTTTTAAAAACCTGACATTAGGTCCTGTTCCCCATTTATTCCGAGCTATGGGGATTGTAAATACCCCCCCCCCCCGAATAAATTTTAAAAAATTGATACATTACTCCAGTATATGAATAACTGAAACATTGATCGCCATGATTCTTTGGATATATATACATTTTGATCATGGAGTGTTTCATCAATTCATGCAGACTGGTGGCGCCGTCTTTTTTTTCGAATTTTATACACATTTTTTTATATATCTTAAAATGAAGCGGTCTGGCTGTTTATGGGACACAAACCGTAACTATTAGACCTAGAAACTTCTAACTGTACCCCAAGGGACTTTAAAAGCAAATCTTCATGGAAAAAAACTGAAAATAGGTCATGGTTACCTATATTTTGCGAATTAAGGCCCGAAAACATGATTATTAAGCACCTAGTGAATTGGATGAGGCACACATTGTGTCCATTTGGCCAAGAATCTTCTTAGACTTTCAGCGAGATCCATATAAAATCTTCTCTGAAACCTGAAATTGGGTCAATGTGACGCTATCCTCCGAGGTATTTGGCTCGTAAGTACCCCAAGAATAATTAAAAATTTGATACAAAATCTTCAGTATCTGAATAACTAATTTATTGTTTGCCATGATAATGTCAATGCATATTGGTCATGGAGTGCTTGATCATTTTTTCCACAGACTGTTGGCGCGACATGAATTTATTCAATTTTGTACGTATTTTTTTCTCTATTTTTGATACTTTCCAATGAAGTGGTATATAGCTGTTAATAGGGCACAAAGCATAACCTAACTTTACATCCATGGAGGTCCTATTCAAATTTCCCAGGAAATCTGATATTAGGTCATGCTGACCTATATTTTGCGAATTATGGGAGAAAACATGATCTTTAAGCAATCAATGAATCAGGCACAAATTGTATCCATTTGGCATAGAATCCTCATACATGACCTTTAGGGAGGTCCATAAAAAATCTCCTTGGAAACCTAAAATGTCACTGTGACCTATTTTTTTTCAGGCCGTGTGAAAGAACATGATTTTAACACTCTGTTAGTCAGATTGGCACAATTGGTACCACCTGGATGAAGAATGAGGTCACATTTACCTATATCTCAAGTATATTGGCGAAATGCAGGATATATATAATATATGGTCACTAGTCTTGTTATAATATATAAAAAGACACACGTGGACTGTGTTTACTCACACGTAGAACCGTAACAACTAATAAAACAGGTGAACTGACGTATTTACTCCCGTTTGCCGGAATGGTTTTGCTAGGAAACTTATGAATTCAGTCATAATGAACTAAAACGTGAGATTATACACATATCATAGAAATTATCCTTGATCGAACGGACAGACGACGGATAAAGGACCATGATTTCAGATCGGATAACCTTTGGTCAATCAATATACATTATTTCAATTTAAATCAATTATTCATTGATTTAGATAATCTGGATCCTTGTTCATCATGATTTTATTTCTGCAAGCCGCTCTGCTTCGGCCTTAAACCCACTATCCATTTACATTCTTTTTTTTATAAAATTTATGTGATTTCCGGCCCCTTCTGCATACGTACTTATGGACCGAATTAAGGTAATCCCTGCTAAGAAAGGTTAACAGTCCAGAGGTCCAGGGTGTCAGCTTTTTTTATCAAGAGGCTTACACAAGGTACATGAGCATATGCTGACATGCATACAGAAAATCATATACATCTAACCTATAAAAGGTGCACGGTTGATTACACATTGGGAATTCATTTATTTGTTGGTTATGACAGCAAATGAAGCATCATAATCCTTTCTGATTTACAAAACTCTTGTTCGTCTGAATTGCCGCCAGTTGTCATGTTCAAGTCTTTCGATTAAGACTGGTGGCCATTTTGCCGGGCCCCCATGTTGTTGACACGTGGATATAAGCAAAAGAGACAACCTGTATACTCTTTTTGGCTTATTTCTATATATATATATATATATATATATATATATATATATATATATATATATATAAAAGAATTAGTGGGATTCTGTTTATTTAAGAGACGTCAGATATCGGAATGTTTTGCTCTTAGCCAATTAAGAGGATCGAATGGGTGTTACACAACAAACGGGGCCAGTATTGTTATGATGTCTCCATAAAAAAACCTCGAGATCGAGGCAAAAACCAGAACCTTAGCATGCATATATACGTAATCACTTAATATTATTGTGTTTTGTTGGTAATGATGGGCCCATTTTGCAATGACATAATGAGACGGAAATAAGAATATAGAAGACGTTTGATTATTTTCGAGTTTGTATTTTATGCTTTCCATCTTTTATATTCCTTTGTATATATAAGGTGAATTTATCTTGATATGGGCAAATTATCAAATGTATGTGCATCCATTAGAGCACGCAGCCTAACCGTGATGGTATCCTCAAATCTCTTTTACTTCTTGTTCCTTCCCCGTCAACAAATGAATGAAAATACAACAGTCACGCATATGTCCATTTCAGAATATGATTCGCAAAAAAGGGTAGGGGAGAAACCTGCTAGCGTCGGCTCACATTTTTTTTTTCAAAAGACGAATACATGCAGTTTTAAGACTAAGGTAACAATCAACTCCACGTTTTGTTCCCATGGTAACAGTGAATATATCGCAAGAATGGTGGTATTAAAAATGACATATATGCCACTACATTTAACGTTATACAACTGGTGCTATAAGAAATGACTTATGCCACTACGTTCAATGTAAAGGTGGAGGTTTATAGTCGGATATCACCGACGATGTCAGTCTCATCCGACTTAATTTTTGCCTTCCTGGTCTTTCGGGCTTGTTAATTCTTGTATAGCTTTTCTCAGCTCCTTGGGGAGCATACAACCCAAGCAACCATATCAGGCGCTACAAGGTTATTTCGTTCTACATTTGTCTTCCTCGCATGACCAGTAGCCATTCCCTCCTGCATGGGTCGAGAGAGCGCATCCCTGTGGTAAAGACGTTGGCTAGCAGTCTTAGCAGACGGAGCTATAGGTCAGATCGTGACGCGATCCCACAACCTTGCGGTCACCAGTCCAGTGCCTTAACTATTACGCCACCACGCTCCACATGTGGTGAAAACCAAAATACATAAGGAAAACACATAGTTTTGTGCAATACTTTTCATTTTTACGGGTAATTATGTTTATAAAAGTGGACTTAGAAAATGAGTTGAGGCTATTACGTCATCGGCTGAAGCATAACGGAGTTTTGGGCAAATGGCAGGAACCGACATAAACAGTTATTATTTATGTGTATAGGTAATTGGCAAAACGCGTACAAAGGAAAACAATTTTTTTTTTTCAAGAAGAGCACAGAGATCATAATATTTACAGGTATAAATATACGTGTCAAGTTTGGAGAAACAAATATACGAGCGGAAGCACCTATAAACCATTGTGGAAAAGCAACCCGGTTTTGTTAGAGATCTTGTGTGATCCATATTATTCCATGAATTAAACATTTATGTAATTAAACATGAATTTATTTTATATTAAACACAATAGTAACCTCCTACCAGAAGGCTTCTGGGAAAAGAATTTTAAGAATAATTTAAATGATTGTAGCAGCCAGATGGGGTGCATGTGTGGCCGAGATGGTCGTGTATATCTGTTTTTACAAACATGCATCATGAGGCAATGTAGCAGTAAGCAGCTTCCATGCATGTGAAGGACCGATCTCTGCCTGCCTGCCTGCCTGCCTGCCTGCCTGTCTGTCTGTCTGTCTGTCTCGGTCTCACACACACACACACAACTAATATAATGCAAGCATTGTGAATAAATACAATAACAGTTTGTCGTGAATAATGTCTCCTAGTGGAGTATGACTATATGCCTTCAGAATTTCCGTGTGTTTCACAGACAAGCTGTGTTTTTCCCTTATCCCTCCTCTTTACATCACTGGTTGATAAGAATAATAGGCCTAATTTTAATGGGATCACTGGAAACATATCTATACATCTTTTTTGTAACCACCCTGATCTGAGCATGTGTTATTTCAACAATTTTGGAATTTTAATAAGGCACGTTGGAAACGGACATTTTGGGATATACTTTTTCATAGGTCACAAACCATCATAGTATATATGTAGAGTGTATATAATCATATTTAAATGGAATGAGGCGTTCTGTTGTTTATTTTTTTCACCTTGGATGTGTAAAAAGCTTCTTTCCAAGAAACAACGGCATATACTTATAAGCAGTGGAGGAAAATGCTGACAAGGGCTTTGTTATTGGAGGGACATTATTTTGTACATGACCGGAAAGCATTTTAGCTTCCTCTGACAACCAGATTCTGGTCAAACCTAGTTTAAGACATCGCAAAATTGTACCCTGGTATCAGATAGACTGAGCTATACCGCAAACTGTTCGCTTCTTTGCAGATTACGACACTTCTTTGCATTAGACAGTGGGTGAGAAGATGATACCAAGGACTGAATTACTGCACAATTTAGGTGTGATTGGCTGTTGAGAAAATAAGCCATGCAGCTGTTATTGAAAGCTGTTAAGCATCTGATTATTCAGCTGCTTCTCTGCATGCCAAGAAAAAATACTATCAGCCAGATATGTTGGCAAAAGCTCTAATTAAGCTGAAGTGCAGACAGGTCATGAAATACGCCGATTTGGTCTTGCATATACCCAAAAGTATATATGCAAGAGCCCAAAAGTCAATATAATCCGCATTCTCACAGGTCGACTGGATGATATTTAAGGTTTAATGATTAAAGGTTTAATGAATGGGTATAATGAGTGTGTGTATGTGTACGTGTGTTAATACGTGCATGTATAGCTCAATTGAGGCGGTTTATGAAACTGAAATTGAAGGCAATATTTTATGTTGCTTTATTTTTATTTATTTTATAACTTCCAATATTAGGAGAGAATATTCATGCTAAAGCAATACATAGATCACAAGTTCAAGATATGAACACAGTAATCTTGAAAATATATTAAAAAGCCTTTAAGAGCATTTTCAGTAATGCCGTCTTCTTACTAAAACTAGGGTTTAAAACACTACGAATACTATATCAACCACCGCCTATATTTACTCTTTCCACGTGATTTCTTTTCACAGAAAAAAAACATATTTCCGGTTTAAAATAACATTATTATAAATATATCCATGCGTTTTGCATATGTTTTCCACACGTCTTGTTAACAAATTGGGGCACTGGCTATTTTTACTGAGCATGAGACTGTAAAATGTTTTAGCCCCTTATTTATATTCTAATATATTATTAAATAACATTTTAGTTAGCAAAACGACATAGTGAGACACTGGCGGTAAGTCTAACATTTATAACTTGCGGAAATATACGTCATATAAATGACATAAATCAAGGTATATATGTGGAACTTAGCAGGTACTAAGAAAGAGCTATGTAAGGTAACTAAATGCGTAGCTGCATGCCAGCTTTTGGGCTTATCTAGCAAGTAATATTTGTTTACATTTCGGTTTGTTCTTTTGGGTTTCTTCGGTGATCATGAAATCACGGTTGAAACACTTAATTTAAAACGGCATGTATTTTTTTTCAATTTTATGAAAGTGAAAGTATTGATCACTTATATATTATAATCAATAAATCACACTAATTTAACAGGCAATTTCAAGAGAATGAACGGTGTATAGGAACAACCAGCCACTATAAGTATATATGTGTCAAGATGCCATCAACCGATAGTTAAGGTGGCCTCAGACGTATGAAATTCTTACATTTGACATATGATATATTAATACAAATAAATATTATATTTGTATATATATATACATATAGAAGAATCCAACCAAGATGCTCACAACAAATATTCAGCCCCATGCATTTATTATGAATATATATCAGATATATCGATCGTGGCGAAGGGTTTCAATTCAAGTTCGTTCACCGAGATGAAACAATCCCCACCCATCCACTTCACAGGAACTAATCAAAACTTAAGAAGAAACAAAGGTCAGAGGTCAGGTGACTCAAGTATCATAGTGTTATCTCCTGGTAAAGACCGAGTTTGTTAAACTGTGTAATCTCCAAAACCATAAATCTTATTATCCAAGAGAAATGGGCTTTACTGGCGTATATGCCAGGCTTCACAAATCCAGAGTGGCCGGTATCAAGTCACGTCTAATTCCTCTTATTAAAAACCACTCCTCAAGGGCCCTTTGTCCTCTGAAGAGCAGCGACATGCCACTCAAAAGAAAGGACGCCAGCGGACATTGTTCCTCTGTCCAGCTCTGTGTCCGCGTCCGGCATATTACGTTGCAGGTGTCGGAGACCTATATTCCTTACATTATAGAACCCGGAAGGGGGCGAGACTGCTGGGTATATAGTATGTCCATATTCAGTACGTTGCGCAGATTCCGACCTATCCTTTGACCCCTCCTTCTGCTCTTTAAAGGTGCCTATTCACCTACCTTTCATAAAAGAATTTATGTGAATTCTGGCTTGGTCTGTGTTTATATTAACGATCTAAGGGTAATTTTGTTATAAAAAATTCTTATAAGACCTTCGTGAAGGATGTATGAACTTGTTTATCAACAACATGTTTGTAAACACAGCATTGTTGACAAACAGGAAAAACATATAACCTAAGGTGGTAGGTTGCATATATGCGGAGGTAGAAAGGTCATTTATTGCAAAACGCCATACGCAAAGCTCTGGCTTCTCTGACTTGCTACCAGATACCCTTGTTGAATTTGTTTTGATAATTTTGGCGGGCCCCCACATATCATAGACATGTTGATATAAACAAAACAAGCAGCCTATGTGTGGTGATATCCAATTTTTCTGGCCTATTTTTATAAAAGCTCAAATGAATTACCTTTAGTATATAAAAGTCATATAAGTGATTGGACCCCTTGTACATGTTGAGGTGTTAGTTGTACCTATTTAATTCAAAATGTCATGATACACATACTAGGAAACTTTCGGATTGGACCCCTCTGCTCCTTTATATTTCCACACTGACAGTTCCAATATATGTAAAATAATCGTCAGGGTTGAGAAGAAATTCAGCTATCTCTAGGAACCCTGTATGCATGAAATCATTATCATATATATACAAGCTTTTACAAGAACGCATATGGGTTTCAACGGGAAAACGCAGTGTCATGCTACGCACCCCCCCCCCCCCCCCCACCTCTCAGTAGCTATAAAAGCATCATCCGCCTTTAACTATTGGCGATATTAACATGACTTACAACTAGACAAATGAACATTCACACAAATATTACATCCATCCCGATCCCACCCCTTTTCCTTGTCAGATTTTTGTGTCCGCCCCTGCTGTGGATGCATATATATCCCCGGTTTGTTTGTGTACACAGTCACGTGTGTCATGTATACCTGAACCGGGACGCGTTGCTGTGCAGATAAGCTCTTAAGTTAATGCTATTGCCCGACAACTGGCTGTCTGAAGGCATGAAGTGACCCCGGAAAGTGGCAGACCACGCACCTCTGTGTGTGTCAATCACTTGAGACCTCTGTCAATGCTCCATAGTCTAGAAAGTATAAGATGCATCGGTATCAACCCAGTTGGACGGCTCCCATTTTGACAGGTCAGAACTTTACCATTCCATTTAGGGAGATCCCATTTGGTCATGTTTCCAGTTGGACGGTTCAAAAATAAACGCTTGTATTACACAACACAATACATCCGACTTGTAAAATACAGTATATTATACAACAATATATGGAATTATGTGATTTTTACGTGATCGAATAATATCGTTACAATCCTGAATTATAACGTAATCGAAGTTTCATGCCAAATCGGTCACATGAAACTAGTTTCATTCATGCCTTCATTGGGTATACAAAATATATACATTAAGCCATCACGGTAGCAGTAAATCCCAACTGGGTGTGTGATGGGAAAGGATTATCCAAATCCATTACCGAACATTTATTAGAAAAAGGTTGGATTTATATTGGTTATCCATAGTACTATCTGCGTGATTTCTTCAAGCAGGGGTTCAACTATTTTTATTATTTTTCGGAGAAATCTGACAAAGTGAATCACAATTAAGAATACATTTATATTTTATCATTCAAAATTTATAAAATTAATCAATGAATTCACAAATTTTGATAATCTGGGAAATAATTGAGGTTGCCGATGAAATCATAAAGTTTTGTTGGTATGGTCGGTATGTTATCAGGCAATTAATAGATCTTATTTATGTTTCGTTTGAGACTGCATTCCTAGCGGCTGTTATGGTTAAATCTCGTCAACAGTAAAAAAGCATCCTCCTCTTCTTGATGAAAGACCGGCGTCTTCATTTGACTTGATAATATTATTATTTTGAGAGGAGCTGTTGAAATCTTGACGACACATGTTTTTTATGCTCTGATATGCAGCACGGTCACCCGAATGTTCAACAAACTAACCGTGTAAGAGCTGACGTGAGCCACACTTGTGAACGTGAGGGCATTATATTATGATCAGCGAACGACGCGCCACCCCCACGCTATCTCACCCGCACCCAGCATATATGACGATCTGTTTATCGGACAGCCGGGGCGAGCATATATTGTGCCATTAACCGTGGGCTGCCACCGTCGTATTTACTCAAACATTAACAGGGTGGAAAATAACGCCGCCAGCTTATCAGCAGTCTATATTGTCATTGGCTCATAACCGTGACCTCTGACCCCATATACCAATATATCCCAAAGAGCATCCCCATAGCCAGAGCAGACGACAATGAATTTTACGGAGACTTCCCCTGGGCATGCCATGCCCTTTTAACAGAGAATTTTCTCCACAGATTGAGCGTGAAGTCTTCAACGCAAGTCAGCGGGTGCAGTGATTATATTCTGTTTTACTACCTAGCATCAATTGGAGGCTTGTACTGCCCAGCTGGCCTGGTTGGTTTATATGGGATTGTAGTCATTGCGCCCAAAGAGCCTTATACAGTAATCACAAGTTTATATTGCTTTTATATCGCTGCGAGAAAGTATAAAATCAACCATCTTCTCATAATCGCCTGCAGCACGACTGGTTTCCGTTTTATGTGCGTGCTGATTTCTGCAGATCTTGGTCGTTTCTGGGTCATACCCCATGTTACAGGGCATAAAAACCTCACATTGGCGTCTTGCAGACTTTCAAGTTCCCATGTATGACTTGAGTGTATGTGCCCAGAACAGGTTGCATAAATAAATTTAAGATACAAGTGTAAGATTACAGGCATTTGCATGTGCGGGCAAAGAATTTATACCAAACTGCGGCTGAGAAAATGGGGACTGGGCTTATGTCTTCTGAAGTTTAAAAGAAATCCATCCCATGATGAAACTGAAGGTGATAATGCACACGTTAAAAGCCGGGTGCCCTGTATTTCACACGAAGTACTTGCTGAAATTCACTCGGTCATGCATGCGCGAGATACCCGTAATGGTATGCGTTTTGGCATGTCAATCATCTTGCTGTATTACACAGGAGAGTCCATTCTAACGCCCCTTTTTTAAGAATAGAAAGCCACTAGATGATAAGAGCTTTAGGTGACAAGAGGTTTGTATAATGCAAGTCCAAACAGCTGCTGATGTAAACTTGAACGCTGATACAAACCGGTCATTTAAACTTTAAAACACAAGATCTTTTCATAATATTTCATTACTTGAATTCTACAAAAATACCCTTACAATACTGAAGAAATGCTCTCACTGATATTTGATATATTTTGATATACATATATATATACATATATTTTATTATATAATATATAAATATATATATATATATATACATACATATATAATACTGTTAATATTATCATACAATGTTTCAAAGAAAAAAATCCCATAATAATCGTGTGCTGGTTTGTTTATATTTTCATATGGATAAAAATATCTTTACCGGTTTAAAAAATAATTTGTTCTTTATAAATATAATGACTGAGGTTCACATGTGCACCTATCATAAAATAACAAAATATGGTTGGAAAATTAAAGGGGAAGTTTATTGATCTGGTTATGAAAGTAAGCATGTATGTATCTATATCCACATACACGTATCTTTTTCACGTTTCATATATATATATATATATATATATATATATATATATATATATATATATATTTACTTTTTGTCCTGTTTATTGGCAGCAATGCAGTTACCCCAGAGCAAACAATAAAAAAGGAGATTGACCATGGTTGTTACACCTCAAACCCAACGCCTGCTTAATAAAAAGTATATCAGCTGCGCAGCTAAAAAACTGATTAAGCTGTGGCCGAGACGATGTTCTGTCCGATTTTATTTACCTTTCGTAGGCTCAGGGCTACCTGTTAATGAATTCCAGCCAAGCGTTTGAATCCAGACTTCGTGGTTAATCTCTTTATTGGATTAATCTGTTTAGATCTATTACCCCAGTACTTTTATGCCGCTGTAGAGGCCCTAGTTACATTTGCAGAAACGGGTTGGGTAAGCGAGTGCGAACGGTCACTTGACGCCGGGACGATAATAGTAGAAATCGGAACTGTAAGAGATATAGGAGTCCTTCAAAGCAATTTATTCTCTAATTCCTTTGGGTAAACCCGTCATCGTTTTTGAGGCTATCCTCCCCCCCCCCCCCCCCCCCCCCCCCCCCCATTCGCACACAGCTTTTATCCCTCTAAACATGTGCCGTAGGACCAGCACGCTGCGACCCTGCATGGATAGCCGGGCTGGTCCGTGTAACCTGTGGCCGCGCTGTGCGACTGAGACCAATTATTGGTAGCGTATATTATATACACCTGTCCAAGAAAGATCCTCGTCAGCTGACGCTGACAGCTGCTAACACCGCTACACCTCTTGCTGCTGCATTGCTGCACGAGCTGCTACCGGTAGCTGACCATATAGACATCCCCTTTATGATTTCAGGAAACCATATGGCTCCTTCGCAGAATGACTATGTTTTTATGTTTTCAAAGTATAAATGTATTTGCTTTACAGAAGCTCCTATGTGTTATAACAGATGTGAATTGTCCGCTTTCTTTGATTTCAGGACACAATAAAAAGTGATCTTGCATCCGTAAAATTGATATTTCTTAAATCGTTTTTAACTGTGCTACAGAGTCACTAAAAACGTATCTACAATTAGATCAACAGTATATGGTTGCTATAATCACCAGGTGGTTTGAAAAATCGTTGATATTTATCCTCCTTATTTTGTAATCTGTTAAGAAAGGTGAGAATTTGTTCATGAATTTCAGAGAATTTCATAAGTGCCTTTGCATGTGAAACGTCGCCTTTCATTTTCTTACTTACGTACCTTAAGCTATATCCTTTACCAACCCCTCACCACAAAACTGGACATCTTATTAAACATTGTTCCATAATAAATGTTTCGCATCCCCCCCCCCCCCCCCCCGTCTATAATGGCCCTATTGCTGTGAATCAGTCCTGCAACGTTCCTGACGCAGTTGCAAAGCATTCATTTTGTTCGGGCAAAATTCCTTCCTGAGGCTGGTGTAGTTTAATCATATACACAACGTTCGAACAGAAACAAACATATTATGTCAATGTTCCAAGCCTCGTTTTTTCAATTATTTGAAAGAATAAATATATTTTTATTTTTGTAATGTAATGTATTTAACTATACAGACTATTAAATCAACAAGAATTTGTGAATAATAGTGGTCAAAGGAATATGAATCAAAGAACAGCTAATTCTTTTTTTTTTATTTTACATTTGCCTGATTGAAATGAGACAAAACCTCGGAAACAATAGTATTGAACTGGAGCACACTGTTTTTGAGAATGGCAGCTTTAGTGAGTGTGAAAAACTGCGTTCATATTCACCAAGTACAATAATAATTATAATTTTTTTTTGGGGGGGGGGGGATGAACTCATATTATATATTTATAGTTGTACAAAAGGCGCCTCAGATTCCACCAACTTACTTCCTAACATGAAAAGTCACCATAATAGCATTTTGTTATCAGTGGAACGTTTACTGGTCTATATACTTTTCCTGGTTTATTAGCTTGTCGTTCAGTTTTTCATCCTTGTAAATATATCAATGTAGCCAATCTACCAGAAATAACAAACTATACAGCATACCCTTTTTACATGTATCATGCTAAATCGTAGGCACCTGCTCGGATGAGCCGTCCTTCAGTATTATTAAGACCTACACAAGCGTTAAAAAAGACACACAGAAACCTGTTGTTTGGAAATCTAGCGGGGAATTTGGATAAGTGATCCATGTGGCATCCCCTGGGAAGTCACTTTTTTTGTGCGGCCACGTGACCGTCAGTTGCTGACTCTCGGTTCATCCGAGGTAATCAAACTTGATCCTTCTGATCAAGAGGAGCAAGATGATGGGGAGGCTTCTTGACTGTTGAGGTGGTATGGACCCAGCCCTGCAGAGGGAATGTCTGGCTTTAACACCCAAATATTTTCTTGTCCTTGCATCGGGAGAAAAACGGAACTAGCTGGAAAAAGGGGGAGCATTCTGCTAGTCGGGAGAGATATTTGCGTATAGTCAAGAAGAAGAAGCAGCAGAAGAAGCCGAGGTGCAAGGCAAGGGCACCGTGTCATAATATTTACTGATATATTATGCGGCCGATCAGCGGCTGGCTTGGGAGGAAACGGGACAGGTTGTCTGATAATGTCAGAGGTGAGCTTACGACCCAAACGCCAACAGCCAGAAGCGCTACCTCATGTATTGTGTAAAACTTGAAAGAAGGCAGCAATCCATTTTAATTAGCGTACTACCAGCTGCTGTCGGAAGAGAGGTGCACAATGAGTGGGCTTTGATCTGAGATTTCCACCATTTAGGGGCTGCAGTGACCAGAGTTGACCACTGCCATTAGCCAGTCCCTGCCGACAGCTGGTCAATAGTAAACATGCACCAGACCACGGCCTTAGAGATGTTCTGATAAAGTAAATGTGAGATGCGTTCTATTTGAGGGCACGAAAAAAAGCAAAATATACCGAACGTATTGAAAATATAGCCTGGCATTATGTATTTCGAATCTCCCTCTCAGCAGATCGTATAAAAACACGATTCAATCAAAAATGTCTCACTTATTCCATGATCCTGGACCCCTCCCTTTCAAATTATACATATAACTTTACTAACTAAATGTAAGTGCATGTCACTGATATATGAGCTCGAGGGTACCAACCCCAAACCTTGAAAGATGGCAGTTTATCGCAGTCTGTCGAAAGAAAATAAGTGGATGCCCCCTGAACATGCTTAGAATGCGGTGTTGACCCATTGACACAAAAGTTTCCCCATGAGTTCCGTAACGCGTATAGGATAATTATCTTTAAAAATTCTATTTGAAATGTCGGTTATAAAAATGCCCGCTCAATGCGGATCGGGATCTCCACAGGAACTCTTGACCCGACAAATCCAGTTCTTCTATAATTTCTTTAAAAACTGATTAATTCCACTGTCATTGGTTCATTTACAGTAAACTGTCAATTTCCCACTTAAAATAAAATTTCGTTCTATAGCCCATTATTCCAGTAAAATGCTTAGACCGACATAATTTACGTTTTTATCTTGGACAGCAAGAAGATTAAGTTTATCTTGTTGCTTCTTATTATTTTTTTCACATTATAAATTTAAATGTAAAATACAAACATGCTCCTGAATACACTTTTCACATGAATTGTCAATTCAGATGTGTATACGTAAGTTTTCTGGTTTACCGAGCATGACATTTGTGTACTGACTACATGTAGCCCTTTCTGTCTCTGGGATGAATGCGTGTTCAGAGGTGTGCTGCATTTTTTGGCTGACAGGCCTGACTGTAAGGCTGTGGTGTACAACTGTTCCAACTGTAACAAGAATCTGTTGCTCAAGCAGCAGTCTGCTGTTTGTACGATTTGTCTATCCGGACAATGGCAATGTTAATTTTTTATTAGAGATTATATTTTTCTGAGTCCTTTCGATACATTAGCTTACACCTTTATAAATTACATTTATTTGATCGGTTACTTTACATAAAATATATCAATATATATTCCATACCTTAGAATTACATGTATATATACCCTCGATATTCATGGCTGCAGGCCAAATTTCCCCATCCCAAGCAGTACAAACCAGCTCAAACCTATAAAACAACTGATTTTGTTGAAGGCAACGCATGTACTTTGGTAAGCTAGATGTTGTTCAGATAGCCTTATTAATAACACGCTAAAGCGTTGTGTCTAGAAGGCCATGTCCATTTCCCGGAAGGAACGTCTAACGAACACAGTAATTACACAATATTCTCAGGTTTCTCCAAGTATTGCCGTGCACCGAGTTATCTTGGATAAGAGCGAGATGATAAAAGTTTCAGATCTCAATATATATATATATATATATATATATATATATATATATATATATATATATATATATATAAGGTAAGGTAAACTTTGACAAATATACATGTAAAAATATGTATTTAAAAGAAGAATATAAAGAGAATGTGACTGACGGGGGCGTCACCAAGCCCTCTATACGCCCCCCCCCCCCCCCCTCCAAAAAAAGGATAAGGCGTTCAAGTGCTTTACCTCGCGAGGCTTTTTTTTTCAATTGTTTATCACGTGGCATTGTTTGGTGATGCTTTATCATTCTGTACCCGTATGACCTACATATCGATGACCTTGCAGGTGCATGCACAGACTGAGGTGACGCTCAGACTTCGCACACTTGTCTTTATGAGCATGTAATTTGTTAACAACGCAACGACGCAGTTTTGAGGTGCATCATCTGAACTTGGGGTTGCAGGTTAAGTATCTGACTTTACTTGATTTATAAAGGAGTAGCTACTACCACGCGATTCCATATTTATTACATTTATAATGTTGATATTATTTTTATTATTAACTTATGTATTATTGTTATTCTTAATTAATCAATATAATATCAAGTAACTATTAAGTAGTCCCGCCAAGGTAAACATGTTCAATTTTTTTACTTCCTGCAGCTGATTTATAAACGTGTGTAATACAGGTTATTCATCTTATTATGCAATATTTATAATTTTTATATCCCAATTTCATTATAAAAAAAAGTCCAAAAATAATTTACACATATATAAGGAAACCGTGCTAGTATAAAGTCCTGTGTAAATGTGTTTATAAGTGTAACTTAGCTTTACAGTCTCTTGCTTGTACTATGACCTTTATTTTTTTCCCTTGTAGATGACTTTTATAAATGACTATAGATATATATAATCTAATAAATATTGATATATAAGGGATAAGCGTGGTTTAGTATATCTGAGTGTTGTGTACCTGTTACCCCCATCGTAATCGCGAGATTATGTCAAAGTGAATATATATCAGAAGTGATCTGGTCACCTGACCGGCTCAACTCAAAACCTTACCTCAATAATTTCGTTTTTGCTATAAGTAATCAAGCATTTCACATGACAGGTATGTAATCATGCCTGATTTTAGTTAGTCTGTACCATATTCACCAATACATGTTCCCTTTAGTTTAGACCTTCAGTCTTTATTGCAGTACCGTCCTGTATAACATTAAAGCGTTTTATGTATTATTTGTCTTATCTTTGATGTATGTTTATATTAACAGAAGCATTACGCAGAAAAGGCTGAACCGAAACATTGCGAGAGATGAGACAAGGGCCCGAAATGACCCAATTAAATGTTGGCGTCCGACCAGATAAAGGGGCTGATCCATTAATAATATTTCCTATTCCCCAAGCATCACCTCTGTTGAGCGCCACTCTACTTTGGTGTTCCTAGTATATATAGGTATAGTCACCAAATCGTTGGCATACATGCAGATGCACAATGCATAACCATGTTTGAATAATAAAATCATACTGTAATTAATAGGATGTAAACACTCATTTCTTGTATCATGAGTAGAAAAAAAAGACAAATCCTGGATAGAAATATTTATTTGAGAGGGAGTGTCATATTTTATGGAGTCACTCATCTTCTCCACATTCTACCTTAAACAATTTAATAGTTTTACACAGTCTCCCTCTCTCTGTCTCTGTCTCTGTCTGTCTCTCTCTTTTTCTCTCTCTCTCTCTCTCTCTCACATACACCCACACACACATGCATGATGTGACATTGAAATATTTTGCTAAATACTTTTCAACTTTACATAAAAAGGACAAATATGTTATTATAATCAGTGCCTCGCTGGTAGTAGACTGTATGACCGTTGCCACACAGACCGTCCCGGCGGGCTGTGCCGTTAGCTGGCGGTTTTCACCCAGTGTTCATACAACAAGGTATACCAACTGCCCGGAAACACCTCAAGGCAGGCGCACTAATTATCTATCGCCGTGTATCTGTCCAGAGTTGCCAAGATGTTTACAGTAAATCAACTTTGAAAGTTTACATTGAACAAAAACATTATTTTGCTCTCCATTTAAATCATGTCTGACAAACTGATGTATTTTCGCTCGTAATCATTTTTTTCCACAAGTACGTCGTATATAATTTAATATAGGACAATGTGTGCTTGCAGGGCGCGTATATAAGAATACCCGCTAAACATGGGTAACACATACTGTTAACATATACAGGGCGCGTATATAAGAATACCCGCTTTAACACGGGTAACACACCCTGTTAACCTGAAGTCTGCTTTATGTTGTTGACATATGTTTGCTTATAATTCAGTTCCTTTTCAGACAATATTAGAACTTAAGACCGTCTCTTTAGGGGTGCCCATGGGAATTTTGCAGTATTTCTGGCAGATCAATATTCCAAAGGTAGGCTACTCTGCAATTAAAGGATGATGCATAGGCCTAGTTAACTGGAATAAAACCAAACAATGCCTTGGACACCTATTAATGGTAACATTATTTTCTAAATATTTTTTTCGGCACTTGGGTGCCTCACTAACCCATTATTCTTTCTGATTCATTCATTATTCATTCACCAGATATACTTTAATATTTATAATATATTATACCATTTAAACAACTAAACTTATACGTTCCACACACATATATCCAAGTGTACTTTTGAGGGACAGTTCCAACAATAACACTGGCATACAACCTAACTGCAGAATATCACAGAACCATGTATTCAACACACAGACCAAAAGGATAAGAAAAAGGAAACGTAACTGTTTCGCTTGGCTTGGTTTATTGCCAATATAACGTTGGCATTTGTGATAATACAATATTATTATATTACAGAATTCATTGAGACATTACAATAACATTGACTATAATAATATACATCATAATTGGTGGTATAACCTAACTAAACTTAAATCTAAAAGTATAATAGTTTATCAGTGCTGTCCACTATTTTCTCAAGATTATAAATAGAGATAATTTAAGATTAAATAGTAAAAATCTATACAGTACAGAGATTTCTGTGAAAACAATAAGTTAAGAATTCCATCAAAATGTTTACAAATCTTTCGTTGGGCGGAATAGTTGTAAGACCATCTTTGGTGAGATAATAATAGAAAATCCGTATAACGAACCTGCATCACGTGGTATCACAGGCTGACGTATAGTCACGTGCTGACAAATCACGTGATAAGTCACGTGTAAAAAGCCGAGTAAACATGCTGGCGGCACGTTTGATTTGTGTGCAGTATAATGTTATAATGTATAATAGCTACCGTTGCCTTAGGCTTTCGGCAATAATAATATCTAGGACTACTGAAGTTTAACTATCACCTAATCTACAATTTCTAATTGTTATACATATATATGCCCGTGTTGAACATGAATTAATATTAATTTTCTGATGATACACTAAATTTGCGTGATGAAATTAATGTAAACTAATCATCGTAAAAATGAATGACCCCCACTTGTTTGAGCACTACAACAATGGTACCGCAGTTTATTACTAAGCAGGTTTGACCATACTGTCTTAGCAAGGTCTAAATGCTCCAAAATCATGATACCCAGTTGACGTCCTTAAACTGGATGGCTGAAAATAACATTTCATATATATCAATATATAACAACAATTTACAAAATGTATATCCTTAAATAATAATAAACTATAAATAACAAGAAGCAAGGAACAAGGAAGGAATGAACCATACGCCACTTTAACAACACATTTAAGGGATTCCGTCGAGCGGATTCCTACCTGATATTGATTGGGAATATTCCTATAATGCGAAATGGCCCCTGTTAACTCCCGACCCTGCCTGCGTGCCGATTTATAGCTGTAATGCGACAGGGGGCGCTACAATACTGACCAGATGCGCACGCCAGTGGCGGTCAGGTGCCTCATGTGCATTGCAGCTGGCTTGCAGGCTTCCCATATATTTATCAATATTTCATGACATACGTTACAAGTGTACACGGGGCTTTTGAGTTCAGTTAATCGCAAAGCCGCATCCATTGGTTATAACATGCAATTAAGCCTTGCTTGCATTCAAGGTAAAGATACCTTTAAATTGCCTCAGCTAAAAAATCACGCTGGCTCATTCCTTCCTCAGTCCGGTCCGTACAAAAAAATAATGTTTTAATGCTTGCAAAATGTTCGACTGTGTGCGAGTTGCATAGTCATGAAGAGATCATATATTCCTCCATATGCTTTTAATGCATTGTCTAATAACTAGAATACACCAAGACTCTGCACATGGCGTTTGAAGGCACAGCTCGGGGTTGGCACAGCCGGTATACTCCTTGGTATATGAAAGCACTAACGTGCAGGGCCGGCACGCAGGCGCAGTCAGGCACGTGTGTTTGCAGTGTGTCGGATGAGGATCAGAAACTTATTGCCTAAAATGGTTACTGCATCCTCTCTTGTATCTGGGCTGGCTGGAAGTGGGCGATGTGGCCGGCGGTGGCCATGGGTTGTGGCACCGCGGCGTATGTGGAGTATGCCGGCGTCATATAGGCACCCGCTGTTGCGGCGGCGGCGGCGGCCGTACCTGGGTAGCTAGCTTCATACACGTTAGAAAGCTGGCCGTACATAGCCGCCTGGTAGTCCATATAGTTGGTGTTGGCCGTGGGCGACAGCGGTGAGTGTGGGGCAACCGGGATGACGCCCTGGCTTGTCGTGACGTAGGTGGACGGATATACGAGCTGCGGCAATCTGGAAAACGGATATCAGGCATTAACACTTGGGCAAAATTCCAACGGTAACAAATCAAGTATAGGCAGAACGTTATACACACACACCACTCCATAGAAGCCTCCAAGGCGTCGCCAGATTAGAAGCAGACACACAAGAGGGGAAAACACGCCAAACCACGGGCTTCATCGCCCCACACCACGGCTATCCAGGTCATGTGTGATGCGGCCATATTGTGTCCTGTAAGAGACACCTTGACAACACGCGCTCTCCGTCGCTACTGATGTACATTAAAACATGAATGGTTACATACAGAAGAGGGGCTTGTTATGTCTTACTGGAGGAACCATTTCCATTATTAATACCCATTGTTTGCTTGTCTTTACCAGAGGTTGCCGCACCCTTTTCTCCCCGTCCCAAAGTCAACTTCCCAACCCTGCTGTCGCATCACACGTGATTAATTAGGATAGCGGATTGTCAAAGCCCTGCCAACATGGGCTGAAAACTAGCCCTGAGAAGAAGTGGGAAACACCACGCACATGCTGTATAGACCAGAACAACCAGAGACAACCTGTGACTCAACGTCACACTTGTAGAAAATAAGGGCATGCGGGCATTGGCCATGACTCCCGACCCCAGCCCTCCCCTCCCAAATCGTATACCCCCTTGCTATATGAATTCAGGCTAAAATGAAAAGTTAAGAGACTGGACAATACTGCATAATATTACCGAATGATTTTTAAGATTTCGAGACATCTCGTCGCCAGTCTCTATGTTCTTTAGAACAAATTGTGCGCGGGAAACAAGTCTATATCATCCCTACTCGTTTCAGTGCTCCTTGGGGCAGCCCACGTTAACTTAATACTGTTGATGGGAATGAGGATATGTTTTCACAACTTAGGGTGATCTATGATAATATACTGGTGCCTGAGTAGGTGGATATACTTTTTTAAATTTCTGCCTCCCCTCTCAGAGAGGAGCTAATATAGAGTATCAGGTACTGTACAATGATCGTGCCCGCAATTTCTTACCAACCGGAAGTAGTGGTAAACTTGCTTTAGTGAGACTGGTATTTAACGTCAGCTTTGCTTTCGGATACCCACATTTCATATTTCCAAATAAAAAAAATAATTACTTTTATTGTTTCAATGTTTTATGTAGCGAATTGATCATCCTTTTCCAAGAGAATCCTGTACATAAAATCTCATTAACGTAAAGCAGATCAATATACAGCGTAGGACCCGTCATTATTACTAAACCCATCATTATCACGGTTATTTAGAAAATACGTATAAGCGTTCACTTATCCTTTAATCAACTGAAGTTAATATTTAATGCGTTTAAGGATTATGTTGTGTATGGTACCGTTCTTCTTTGTTCCGAAAGAAGTAAGAAATGTTTGGGTGCTGACTGATTTTAATATTGCAGGATATAGTACTAGTATTTGGGGAATCCATTTTGTCAATACGAACGGTTTACATGTCTGATATCTTCTCGTTGTGCAAGCACAAACTGTGGTGTGAATTTGATGTGTCGCAGTGAAAGACCAAGTTACAAAGAGGTTGGTGCACAGTGCTTTGTGACTGTCTAGCGCAAATATTTGTCAACTCCTGGCCCTGCGGATGTTCGCCGCAAGGTACGGGTCAGTTTCTATTTATAACAGTCAACACCAAACTCCCGACCGGGAGAAAAAAATGAACGGGATCTTTGTGGTACCACGGTATCGTTTGGTCAAATCAATTAACAGGGTCACGTGACCAAACCTACGCCGATGTCCAAGCATGTTCTTGAAGAAGAGGGTATTTACTGTACCATGTAAAGTATAGCATTCTTTCTCTGTGGAAGGACTCTTATGCGCCAAGAGGCTTTTATACCAAGAAAACGACAATCCTATAGTACGGGCACATGGACTTCCTGAAAGGCTCAGCGCACCCTCAGTGTGGCCCCAACATACATAAAGCCTGTGGCCTCAGATTCAGCCTCATGGCTGAAAGGACAGCTATTCAGTCTCCACAACTGCAAAAGGGCCTGCCACTGGTGTAATTAGACGCCAGCTCAAAAGCTTGGTGTAGCCCAGGTAAACAGATCCATATCCCCCAGGCTCTGCCTGCATGGTCCCGAGGGGCTGGTGTATCTGCAGAGGGGTTCTGGACTCAGTAAACCATGCAGTGCAACCCCCTCCCTTTCTGTAAAGATTAAGATGAAAGATCCTTGATTGGTGTTGGCGTAGTTATTTTACTCTAACAACTGAAATTTAAAAAAAGGGAAAAGTATCGTAGATTAATTGAAGGCATTTGGTGAAAAAGGAATGTGTGTGTTTTATTAAGGCTCGTATTTTTGTTATGTCATGTGTAGATGTTTGGCAAGAAATTCCTAATTCATATAAAAATTTGAGATACTAAATATGTAATGTCGATGCCGAGTCTGTCTGTCTTTCACTTTTATTTACAGGAATTCTGGAACATCAGTTTATATACATGTGCTTAACTTCTAAGAAAGACCAGATCTCGTAACTTCTACGATAAATAAAAAGACTTGACACATCTTTGATGCCCGTTTTGTTTTCTTTTCAAAAGGTTTAATTGCATTTGTCGAATGATTAAAAGATAAACACCTATCTGTCAACAGTGAAATGTACCTGTCACTAGCAGGTAGGTAGATGACAATGTTGTTTCTCATAGATAGGGTGTATCTAGAATCTCTGGCCTGTATACACGACAATCATGGCCGTGCCTTCACGAATTAGGCTTGGTATTAAGCTAAGCAATTAGAACATATCAGTAATCCCAACAGAACATATCTACTATCCGTCAGACTTTATTATCCAGTCTCGAAGATTAATCCATGATTAACTTTTCACGCGGTACACTTTGTGCTTTCGCCCAGAGAAGTACGCGGGCGTGCTGTGTCCCGCATGGTGTGTGTATAATGTATGACTGACTGAAGTGTATGACTCTTCTTTACGAGCAAAGTGAGTGTTTCAGCCATAAAAGACCGCATATCAAGAGTTTGATAGAGCTAGGTAAGAAATTACAAATTCGTGTTTAGTTGATGCGTGAGCACAATTTACTCATCAATTATCTTTAAATCTGCAGAAATATATTTCGAATAAAAAATAATTTTAATTATTATTGTTAAAAAGTTAACAAATAAGCCGTTAGTACATATTTTTTTCTTATTGTGATAAGAACCTTATTCAGGTAAACCGATATGCCCGCTTATGAATTCCTCATTTAATATGAGCTGGAAACCAGGCTACTTTTAACACGAAATTAATTAGCAGAGTACCAGTCAAGGTTTACACAGGAAAGTTGAGCCAGGGACGGATGATCGGCCGGATGTGGACACGTCACAGCCCAGCCGGCGGCCTCTGTCAGGGCTCGCGTTCTTGTGCGGGCGTGCGAATGAATAATGACCACGCACACATGGTTCTGATCTGGATGTCCGCCCCTTAGGGTAACCCTGAACGGGTGTCCACAGCCAAAAGGAAAAATAACTTGCTGACAAAACACCGAAGCGGGCTGACACCCATTAGTGACACATTGCCATGAAGACAGGTACAATCCAATAACAAAATAAGGGATTATGGTCTATGGTTTAATAAATATATTGGAGTTCTTTACGAATGTAAACCTTTGTTCATGATATACTAATCTTTTATGTGTAAGTGTGTGCTCGTGTTCTTACACAGGTATATTATATAACCTTTGTTTACAAAAGGGCGCAATTGCGTGGGCGTGAAGTATTGCGTAAGATAATACGCTTGGAATGCCATTATGTACTATGATACTAAAATCGTTCTTTTCTACAGCGGTACGAGATAAAGGGTAGAGGAATTCCTACTTGTTTCTATGATGATATTGATAACAATAAAAAATGAGACGTGGTCAAAAACAGAAATGTATTGTGCAGAAAAAACGGTCTGATGCTTTCATGCTACTTTGCCAGGAAGAAGGGAGCGAATGAAAGTTTATCTTCTGAAGCCAGAGGGTTTGTGTGCACAGGGTTACAGAAAGCCTTGTCAGGCGAGGTTTAGGCAGGCAGAGTCAAAGTGCCGCAGGGATGGTCCTAGAATTGTGCAATTGAGTTGTGAACAAGCCATACAAAGGCGTACATGGATTTTGTCCATATCAGTATCAGTTTAAGTCGGTGTGGAGTGATAAAGGTATTAAAACCGACCACAGAAACACGGGAGACCGATACGGGTCGCGATGTAAACGCTGGCAGGCATCACCAGCTGTCATAAAGAGAGGGGTTGATGGAGGTCGGGGAGATAAAGCACATGTTGAAGGCCTGTGGGCCTGCGCTTTCTTTGTTCACTGACGCTTACCAACGGCACTGGGCTGTTTTAATTAGATATGAAACAAGCTGGACCTCTGTAGGGGAAACGTCCTCTTCTAAGACCACCCTCGCACGTGAGCGAAGGAAACCTGAGTGCGTCGGATGCACCCCACTGGTTTCTGGGCTGCTGGACGCCGCCAAAGGCCAAGGGCTGCTTTTGACCGCATCTTCAGAGCTCCTTGCTGAAAGAAATACAAGCAGGGCTGGACCTGCCCCGAAAAGCAGCCCTGGTTTTCAAACTAGGTCATACAGCATCCCACAGCATCAAACCCGCAGCCCAGCAGTCTTTAAAGCATCTCGCGTTGAAGATGCTAAACACTAACCCATTTGCACAACTCAAACACAACCACAATTTCTCACCATGATGAGATAATGATTTGTTTAACGGATCCGGGGAACTGTATCAACAACAACAGTCTAACTGCTATAATTTCTCGGCAGAGCGCCTGGAAATGAGCGGTCTGACCCTGTGTAATGACTTCAACAATTTTCAACAAACACAGGGGAGTAATTAACTCTTGGGTATGCCAACCCACCCCAAGCTGTATAATGGCGTACGGGATGTTTAGACCAAACAGCCCCGGTGCGGCTGGACTCCAGCAAATATGCACGCTGAACTTGATGACTTTCGGCCAGCAGAAAGCAAGCGTAAGGTCGGGTCAGGCCTGAGGTGCGCTTGAATTGGAGTGGAAGGTAGAAGAGCCCTGTAAAAGCTTAACAATGGCTTGTTAGCCTAAAATGCCACCACGCGCATCTGGTTCTCTGAGTGCCCGTCATCACGAAGCCAGCCCCCAGACTGTGAAGCATAACCAGACTCCAAGTTCCAACAACAAAGAAAGACAGCACTGAAACTTAGACAGCATGCCCAGGAACGCTACCAGCCCAGTAGTACGTAGTCTGGAACTAACATAGTAACTAAAGTTGTCAACACTTTGGTTTCAGGGCATACTCCAAGATGACTCGTACCACCTGGGCCTGCGCACGAGGAATCTTGTGTGTCAAACACATTGCCATCCTCCAGTGCGGCGTCCCTGTCATAAAGTGTCTTTTTCAACCCCGCGTGTCCCCGTTACTTGGTCATACTTCAGTATGTGTACGTTAAATAAATGACTTTCTGTGTAGGAGCGTAAACCCTGGTCCCTTGGCTCGATAAATCTGACACAGAGATAAGTGCAGCTGAAGTGGCTGATACTGACGAGGTAAAACAGTATTACACACCGGCCCATGAAGCCGTAAAAGCAGCCACAAATGTACCAAGGTTCCAGCCCAATGCACGCCTATGGGTGTATTTTTTTATCTGATGCCTAAAACAGCCAGGGTGTCTCATAGAAGATAAGTTTACATGAATGCTACTTGGGTTTCATGGAAAGTGAAAAAAAAAACAGATGCGGTAGTACCGAGGTTCTGTCTCAGTACACCTCCGATAACTTTAAAACAGCACCAAACAATCTCGATGTCTCGTAAGAGATAAGTTTCCATGAATTCTTCATGGAAAAGTTGTAAAAGAAATCAGCCAAGGGCAACAAGATGTCAACATCCAAACTCAAATTCACGTTCAGTATTGTTAAAACGTTCCAAGAAATGTGGAATGCGAGAGAGACGACCCGGGGTATTGTATTATGAGTCACGTCTTTCATATATTTATTTTCAAATATATTCCTGAAGAAAATAGTAATTTTGTTTTGCAAATAACGGTATCTGGTAGAGATATTTGTATCGACAGAGAACGAAAACAAAAGGAACTCATGCCTTGGTCATAAACAGTGTTCTCAACACGAATGTGTGGGCATACAATATTTATAATTTATGAGAAAGTCGCTGTCCCATATAAGTATTTGTGAGTGTTTTTGTCATACTTTACAATGTATTATTTAAATAGAATTTTACATTTAAATAAAAGTTAAAAATATGTAAATGATTTATTTACATTTGTGAAGCTATATTCCGCAGTCCATTCCTTTCTTTTGCTATTAGCTAAGCAACAAGAAAGCATATGGCGTGTGTATGCTTTAAAAACAATTGATCCACGATGGATCTGTGTCAAGTCACATTACATCAGTGTTTGCTTTGAATCATCCGTGAGCGCTCCAGTGACAATGTGAGCGAAAACCTTGAGTGTGTCCCGTTATCCTTGATAGAATAATAGACAAGAAAAGTAACACCGAGAATCCCTGCTTTTGTATCTATTCAGGATTACCCATGCCTTCTACAGTCAATAGGGGGACTTCTTCTCCGGAAACTCAGGATGACGTTCTCAGAGTTTGCTACCTGTAGCTGCGGCTGTTAATCGATAATAGCGGCCTGCTAAGGTAAAATACCTAATACATGGGCGGAGGATCGGGGTAGCCATTTCACGGCTGCATGCCTGCTTTTGGTGCCTGTTCCAATATAATGCATTACAAGGTTGGACGATAGTAACGACACATGGCACAGCGCAGTCGTTGACTTTGCTCTACGTGCCGAAACCGTGTTTCACCGCCGGTTCCATTGTTAACATTATACTTTTATCAATAGCGTTATTTGTTTATCATGTAAAAAAGGGGCAAAGCGACAGGGATATCATTTCATAGGCAGACCTGAAACGCCTGGTCTTGTTTCCAAACCAGTCTTTCAAGGTGATTTACAAACAAGCCATATTCTAATTATATCGATATGCAATTTTCAGGAATATTAGATAAAGCCAAATGCTGGTCCGAGGGTCGGTGCTATCGTAAGCCAGCATTAATAAGGCGTTGTAGACTTTGGGTAAACAACGGGTGTCCAGAGACCCGAGTAGGCTGAATGCGGGTATGTGGGTTCCATTAAGCAAAGCTGAACATATTTGATGAATGTTTCCCTGTTTACCTTATACAGGCAATAGATGTCGAAGGCCACTTATTACTTGCCCCCCCCCCCCCCCCCACCCCCTCGAGAACTCGACTTTCCCAAACCAAACCTCGCATGTATCTCGTGGTGTGTTCCACCTTAAGCTGTTAGTACTTGTACAGCAGGATAACGTGTATCTACAAGTCACGACTAGGTATAGATTGGTCCTACACTACCCCAAGCTGCCTGACCCCCTCCCGTGTTTCCATAGTTACCAACTAAAATCAAACAGAAGTTTGTAAGGTCACGTGACAAAGAGATAGCATGAAGCAACGCGTGATCCTATTCTAGCCATGTAAAGAATGGAGAAAAATAGATGCCCTAACCTTTTTTCTGATTGTTTTCTAAAATGATTAAGACAAATAAACTCTCTATAAATATTTTACAACGATTATATGTAGGTTGTATCTAGGTCGTTTAAATTTCTGCAAATTACTCTATTATGATACAAAATATACAAGAAAATAAATGCTTGGGTAGAAATTTATATAAAAATGTCCAAACCACAATTTTTACAAACAAGGAAATGACGGCAAATCGTCAGCAAACTTTTTTTCTCTCAAAAATCAATCAGTCAAATTCATTGAGACGGAACCGAAGATAATCTGTGGCAAACCGGAAGTCAAACACAAGCAAACACATCACCCAAAACTAGTGTGAACTAAAACGTCTAACCACAGAGCACAATAAGAAATAATGGCTGAACCTGGCGCTGTGGTGCTCCCTTTACGAACGTACGTGTAGCTTATTCCCCGCCCAGGTCATGAGCAGCAATTTGTTTGCTTATTCATCTAGAGAACAAAAATTCAAGAATATGCATTAGGGTCTATATCGGCAATGTTTCCTCCAGGAGTCAGTAATTTATAGAATATTGAAATTTAGTGCTAGGGCCGCAAGATATACAGGTCAATCTGGTTTACGAGATAAGGAGCAACAAATCTACTTACGTAAACAGCATATGGTACTGACGTGGGCACCATATGATGTTGACGTAAGCAGCATATGATGCAGCAAGCTGGCCGGACAAATATAATCCATACTACCTTTTAATGGAATAAAAAAAAGCTATAAAGCATTTTTTATTGCCCTGCATCATATAAATTTATAAAATGAGAAAAGGAGTGATGTAAATGTGAATGAGCAAAGGGATAAAGTTCCTAAAAATGTTCTTAATCCTTTTCAGTCTATTGTGTAATTATTTATCCCACTACTTTCTAATATTGTATGCCAGCGATTACAGAACTACAATGAAACGAAATAAAAAAGAGAGACACTGCAAGCTTACGGGAGAGAACCACTTACCCAATTTGACTGGGGACCAAACTCGGATAACCTGCCTTCATTGCGACGAAGGGTAGGGCTGTAAATAAGAAAAGAGTGTGAAACTGATACGCTCAGAAAAAATAATACGTACATTGTCCTGAGATAATTATACATAAGTATGTTGCACTTGGGTGCTGCTTCGGTTATATTCAGATCACATGACTACGGTGTGGTGTGTACTTGTTTACTCGTTGTTCGCTATCACCATAACCACAGTAATCATACAAAAGTATATTAGTATTATATGATAGAAAATACAATTTATAAAAAAAAAATGCGGAATTATTAGTTGAAATTGCGTAACATTTATGGCGGTATGATAACAATGCTGATTATTCTTTACTACTCAAGGAAGGCTGTTATTAAACTTTTATATTTAACTATACGTAAGAGTCGCTTATGCCAACAACACAGCTAATCATATTTATACTGCATAAGAATAATGTAATAATAATAATAATAATAATAATAATTATTATTATTATTATTATTATTATTATTATTATTATTATTATTATTATTATCATTATTATAATTATTATAGGCACAAGCCACATATGTTATAAATTATAATCTAAAGTAAAGGCCAAAAGGTTATTGCAGATTTTATGAAAATCCATTGCAAAATCCCGAGGTATGTACCACGTGGGTATATACATGTATAAATGTGTTCCCGATGTCAAGTTTCAAGTCCTTCTCATACATCAGACTCTTCGGGTATTAAGTGTCTTATGACATTGCTAAGTGTTCGTTGCTGTGACACACTATTGCTGCGTGCACAAGAAAACCGTTACTGTCATATAAAACATTAAGTCATCTCCCATAAGTATGTTAAGCATTGTTTATGGTTATAACTCCATTGTACCGAAGCTCTCCGACAATATTTACTAATGGGTCTAAAAAGAGCTTAAATAAGCGAGGACTCAGTTCTGTTGACCCTGCGGCCTCACAATTAGTATAAAACCTCTACAGTCCTCTTCATATAAAAATACAGCATTCTAGATATTTACGCAATAAGGTAACAATGATATTTTTATAAATAACATTATCCCTTCGACAAAAACCGGCTCATCATATGTTTTAATCTTGAATTTACAAAACAATATGGTTAACATAAAATACTGCAATAGATTCTAAATTATTTTATACAGCAACCATGTATACATATCTACGCAAACTGGATTAAATATTATTTTTTATCAAAGATCTCATTTGAGTAAACTAGAGAAGTGACCACTTTGAACCACGGGAGAGTCCAAAATAAAGAAATTAATGCTTGTTATTTTTTAATTAACCACCGCATAGTCAGAGTATCACCTTCTTATGCTAATTCTCTATCCAGACGTGAATCGACACTCTCATTACTACCGTTATTACGTCAATCGTTTATTTTTATAAACAGACAATTCAGTAGTCGTTTTAATCAAACGGCCCTTACCTTGTCGGTTTAGTACTAACCGCCAAATCCTATAAGATTACAGCTGAAGGGGGTCTTGCGTGGATATACCCCCCCCCCCCCCCCGGATAATGCTGTTTCTTCGGCTCTAGCTCCCCCGGGCGTGTTGGTTGATGTTTACAATTAAAGCAGTCATTCATTACCCGATTTATGTCAAGGGCCTTTCAGGCTCTGTCTGCCAGAACATTAGTTTCCGAGTTAACACGATGGCAGCAGGGGGTGAGGGATAACCATATGTGCACTTTTATAATACACGTCAGCTTAACCTGTCACGGACTAGATTTAGCTAATTATTGTACTTTAACCACCCATGTGGGTGAAGTGTAGCAGTATTACTTATGTATTACGATTACATATAAAAAATAGAGTGGATATTTGGGGTAAATATAAACATCTGTAGTTCTGCTATACCTTACATCATTAAGAAGTATAAATATTTGGATATTCTGCACATATTACACACACAGACACGAACCTACCTCGCTCGCCGTGCGAAAAATCTAGGCATCGACCATTATAATGATTGAATTTATTTATCCTAACATTAAGCGATAGGTACTAGGTACAGTATCTGCCAGAATGCATTTTCTGCATTTCTTTACGAAAACTCGCATTTTCATTTAATTAAAGGGTTAATTTACCGAACATACGTGTAAAGGGCCCAGCTGACACTAATTATTACAAGTAATTCCCGAGGGAAGCTGACCACGGTGTTCACTTACCGGCCTGAATGCCCCTGGGTTTGGCACCGAGATAAGCCAGGTTGACGTTCGCTTTCCTGCCATCTATTACGGGGTTTGGGTCTTTACACGCCCTCTCTGCCGCTGCTCTGTCCGCCATTGTGACCTAGATGAAAAAGAGGGTTAACGTTTATGATTTTCCTATTATCACACAGGGGTCTGTTTCAGTTAGGGATTTAAGACTGAGTCTTGATACCATCATACAATTGTGATGTCATAATAGTTGCCTTAGTGACTCCTGCGTGGTTCTTGACTTACGTCTTAAATATTACGCACCCAAGGGGTATAGTGACTTTTGAGGTATAAACGGGTTACATTATTTAGACACAAAGAAATCACAAGTAAAGTGTGTCTCAAAAATGGTCTCAAGAATACTGCAAAATGGAGGAAAATAATGAGGTATATATATATATATATATATATATATATATATATATATATAATATATATTAATATGAGATAGAGAACAGAGTTCCCGGTGAAGAAAAGAAGACACTCATAATGTATTCATGCACTAACAAAACACGACCGCAGATAACACGTGACTCAGACCAAACGCATATACATTACCTTACCGTGATGGTATAGACGTAAACGGTCTCAATATTGCCGTAATAACTAACAAATTAATTGGTCCAAATGTGAGTGAATTACGATCACAATGATAAAACGTTTAGAAACGTGCAAGGAACGTCATATCCTGCAGCACGCGATGACATTTCCTTTATTTGTATTGTTTGATGCCCTCCTGTATTACCGGAATATATGTGTATATGTTGATGCAGGTCGTGATATTATCAGTATAAAGTAGCAGTAGCGGTGAACAAAGGTAACAAAATCTGTTCTTTATGTTAAAGTCCAATTTTACTTTATTATCGCTCATGTCTGTTAAGCAAAGCCAGCTGTGATGTAATCAGTTTAATTTTGCCGGGAATCTGACTGCACAAAGAGCGAGGGGAGCATTCCAGCGGGGCCACAAGGGGTAAAAAACTACCCCAGCCGGAGTGCAGGGGGATCGTATATCAAACAAGACTGGAGGTCATCTCTCCAGTAACCGCCCAGCAAGATGATCAGTTTTATAAGGAGCACCGCTGTTGTGATCTCTAGCATTTGTTAGATACAGTACGGTAACTCCTTGAATAAAATACGGTAAACTCGTGAACATGTGGCGCCAATTAGGACACAATAAATGTGCGATCTGTGTCATAATTTATACCTATCAACTCTTTTACCGACAAATTAACTACTGGCATTAAGAGCAGACTTGTAAGGCATTGGCGAGATGTGATCATGAAATATTGTACTTTAGTCATAATAATAACCATTATCAGTTGAATATAGCTGGTATATTATTATCTCACTTTATACGTATATAGCTTCTCATAATGTACCTGATAAGAAAGGGTCCTCCGCTATTCTTAGCCCCTTAAAATATCTGGCGAGATACACAAGTGCAAGTGCTTCATAACTACTGGCTTCAAGTATAGTACATGACAGTTTTTGTGTGTGTGTTTCATGCGGTTTCAGTACACCATGGACAAATCGTTTGGATTAACTATATATGGTACAAGAGTACAAGACAGCGGGTTATGTATTTCTGTGACCTCTCAAAGACACCATAGACAAGCCTCTGGTATATTTACAGATACTCTTTATATATCACTTGGGAGTTTCTGGGGATGAACGAAGCATTGGTAACTTATGTGTATGGTACATTGGTATAAGTACGGTATATGACAATGTTTCTATATACCAATGGGTATTCGTAACTCCATAGACGAATCTTTGGTGTATATACGGTACTGGTCGAAGCCCTTTGTGGTTGGTACGCATAAGCCAAGCCAAATCTTCAGACAAGCGTGCTCGCATTGTGCGGCTGTTTCACCACCTCAGCCTTAGGGGTAGACATAGCAGAACAGAAACTCCCAACTGATGACGGATATCCCCGAGAATCCCTGCATGTGACGACTTGCTCCTCATCGGACAGATCGTAACTCGTTGGCTACGTCACAGCAGTGGAATTTAAAGGGCCATTAACGTCATTGTATTAACCCTCTTATGTCGCAGTGGCGTAACTGTGGATTAGTGGCCTGTCTGTATTGTATTCGTGATTAAAAAAATTAAAGAAATTCATTCGTCGTACTATAGTTCTATAACCAGAATCGCCATCTGTGGGGGCGATATTACATTTGTATAAGAATCCAGTTTTTTATTTATTTATCTTTACTTGCTTTTCTCAGTTCTAACCTCTGTGATGTGAAAGGGGGAGCTAGGACAGGGAACTAAGCAAGATTAGTTTATAAATGAAAAAAAAAATTCCATAAAGTACCTGTTGAAAATTTTGTCTCGGCAAGTTTTATTAAATATTATAAATCTTAAACCTATCAGCATAAATAATCAGAATAAAGAAAATCCGCACATGCAGTTCAGGAAAAGAACACGGATAATTTATAGCGAAAGGAGAAAGGGACCGTGTCACGCCTTTCCAAAAGCAACTTTGATGTAGAGCACACGCTGTAGATCAAAGAGGTGACGCTTAACATCACTTAAGAGACACGTGAGGGGTACTCTTTACATTACCAAATACCCAAAGTGCGTTAGTTTTTCTGTAGATTCCTAAAAGAAATATCAAAGATTGGGGTTTGAATAGCGATATCATTTAGAGACAGTCACCAACAGCCAAATATATCTAAGGATATTTTAACGTGGGGCAGCCGGGGGGGGGGGCATCTTGGGTTTCCTGGAACAAAGAACCCCGCATACCCACGAAAAACGGGGGCTGCATACGGGGACGGACCACCATTAGTGGTCAACATGTGTTTTCTATCAAGAGTTCAGAACTGACCCCGGGAATCGGCGTCACACGCCGCGGGCCCAAGAAGCCAGGTCCAGTATCACTGTTTGCTGGTCAGAATACTGGCCAGGGGAGAAGACAAGTGCGAAATAGGGAGGAGGGCATAATCTCCTATGTAAACCCTCTCAGAGTTCTTGGATCACTCTGTGTCAGGAATTTCTGCTCGGTTTGCGGCATGCCCCCAGAGCCCCATACACGTGATTATAATGACTATAGCGTGGCACCTCAATTTTATCCAGGTGGGTTTGAACCTCCGGGCCGGGGGGTCATGGAAAAGTATAGCTTGCATAACAAACTGCATGCCGTTAGATCGTAGTTCTGCAATGAACTCAGTGTTGGCATACCGCCCAGTCAGTACATACTAAAGTCGGCATCATTACGTGCACGTTTTAACTTGCTCTTGCTTCAAGCAATTTTCCACCGGGGGTATTGTTGATCAGAGGGTTCCTCATTAAGACCCAAACGAGACCCCCGTGGTTAAAAGACCATTGTTACCACCACACCAGCGGGTCTCAGACCTTGCACGATCGTGATACATATATATATATATATGATATGAGTCTGTGTAGGTATCAAATATATACTTACGAAACCATAGCCCCGGCTTTTGCCGGTTTGTCTGTCTGTGATGACCACTGCTTCTTCAATATCCCCGAACTGTTCAAAGAATTCCCGTAGACTCTGGTCCGTCGTGTGGTACGGTAATCCTCCCACGAAGATTTTAGTGAATGTTGTGTCTTTCTGCACAACTGTGGTAGCCATGCTGCCTCGTGTGGTTATGTATACACTCACAGTTCCGGCCTGGAGATAGCTGAGTTAACTAATGTGTATATATGTGTCGGTGTTCGCGTGCCTTTGGCCGCTTTTACACTCTACCTAATACCGGTACTGATACTTGAATCGAACCGCGTTGCTTCTAGGAATATTGGTACTTTTAAAGCTCCACACTAAACTGTTGCTCTAAACCCAAATGCTTATTCCCTCGCTCGTCGCATTACTGTGCTGCTCATGCTCGTGTTTGCATACATATATATATACCCTCCGTGACCCGTAGATCTATCTTCTGACAGCTCATGCCCCCCGGCGTGTGTAAGCCCCGCCTACAATGAATATTAATTAGGTATACCGTTAATGGGCGGGGCCAACCTGGCGAACCATGGGGTTTCCTGATCGGCTGCAGCTTAGCGCTGTCGACTCCTACCGGCGTTTCCGAGACCTGCTAGTAACAACACCCTTGCTTCTTCTAGGAAATCTAATTAGAGGTTAATTGATGGTACGAGGAACAACCTTTTGTCAGTGTTGGCGTTCATTTCACATCGTTGTGTATTTTATTTTTTAAAAGATAATTTATTAACATAGCCAAAGAGAGAGAGAGAGGATGTTCCCATATAGAAAACTATAACATTGATTTTTATAATCACACAGGTATCGTATTATTGTACCAGACCTAAACAAACAATTATTTTGAGCATTTTTACTTGAAATGACATGGAACATATTTACCTGATATCAGCCCATCCAAAATATGCACGAACATATCACATAACACAATATCATAGCAAGGAAGCTATGTTTATTAATATATATATATATATATATCAGGCAATAAGAAAAACATATGTTTGTAATGTTTCAGTGTAAGTAAGTTTAGAATGACCTATATGAAATCATTTATATTCTATATTATCGAAACGATATCGTTTACCTAAATATATAGCCACTCCCTATACTTAAAACACATGGGAACATCTATTCGTGTTCACTTTTGTGAGGAAAATTGATGTTTGTTGAAAAATACCATTATTACTTTATATGGTTTTAATGTTAAACACCTGAAAGATTTAATGACAGAAACATGAAATTATATCTTTTTAGTTTCAGTATAAATGGTCTCCGATCGGACAGATATTAATTTTCCCCCAATTATCGATAGTTTGTGTGAGCGAAAAACAAGAATACATATTCATTTGTTGTGTGTGTCCTCATGTCATGTCATACATTCAGATACACCACAATTACAAGAAATATTATTATCGGGAGTACAAATTCCTTGGGGTTGAAATTTGACCACCTCTTTTCCGGTGAATAACGCCCTTATGTAGAAAGTATTTATCCCGAAAATGGGGTGTCACGTGCACATCAAATTTGAATTTTCATTATAATCCCCATGAGGACTTACGCACATGCACACACACAAATACACACGCTAGTATCCTCATATGTTATCAAATGTTGTGTAAAAGGGAATGATAATAAAGCTTTAGGTACAGAATGGTGGATAGACAGAATATACCAACAAAGAAAGCAAGAAATGCATATATATATATATATATATATATATATATATATATGTCCTCGTGAATGTGTAGATGTGGTCGACATGGAATGTGTATGTGATTAAAGCAATGTGGAGGCCGGTATGGCTAACAGATGTGACATACACATGTATATGTGTGTAACCCGCGGGCCCCGGGGTGGGGATAAATACATACAAGGGGGGCCGCAGGGTCGGACCCAGTCAGCTGTCGAAATCCGGTCAAACCGACGTGTGCAAGTGCATGTGTTATCACTATTTATATATACTATATACATGCAATGTCATCTATATAAACTCTGTCGACTAAATAACATGAGAAGTTTCGATTAGGAAAAATGTTATTTTATATGCAAGCTTGGATGTATTTATGCGTACATACGTGCCTGTGCGTTAATATATATGAGTATGTGCGCGTGCCAAGCGTACGCCCGTGTCGTACTTGCATATAAAGTTATATATAGACGCATGAATGTGCAGATTAAATGAGTACTCATAACTGACTCAACGTATAAACACGATTAATTAAGGTAAGTTATACTTTGGAAAATAAAATCTGAGCACACCTGTATTAAAAGCATGCTTACATCTATATATATGCATGTTAGACATTTTGCACGAGAATACGTATATGTATATGTACATGTCTAAGTGTGTTTGAACAAATCATTTTAATGTATACGTTGTCATCATAAACACAAAGCCATGAAGAGCGTATGCACATGGGGCTACATGTCAGGTGCTACGGGACAAAAAGACCGAGACCCATGCACAAAACCAAAAAAGGACTCACAGACTGACACGAAAGTTCATATTCAATGATTTTTTTTTATATCTAGATCAGATGATTTATATATATATATTTATATATATATATATATATATATATATATATATATATATATAACAGGGTGCCATTTGAAGTTATAAAACATGCATGGATATTAAAAGTCAGATAACTGTGGGGCCTTCATTTTTAGTATATCAATATTTAAGGAATATGAACACAGGTGTTTGCCCACAGTAAACATTTTTGTTCGTAATATGTTGTAATTGTTTATCAATATTGAACGTGAAGGGAACGCCCTTCGCATGGGGTATATCATATATACTCATTACTTATGTCGTATAAATAAAAAGATATAATCACAAGAAGTTGCCATGCATGAGATATAAAATGCACCAAATAGATGGCTGTTAAATATATATACATGTATTTTTCTTCAAGTATACATGTATGAGGGCGTTAATGTGTGTTATGATGTTATGACTATATAATAATGGTTCTGTCGGGTTATCTTATTATTTTACACAGACGTGTTTGTGTGTAGGGGCGTTGGGATCTCTCTTCATTAGCTGTCCCTTGACCATTAATGGGTCACTTTCATATTTTTTGTTTATAATATCTTTTAAATGTTTCTTCAAAGTGTCCAAAATAGAATTTTAACGTAGGTTATTTCAGACGACTGATGTAAACCTTGGTGCATGACTGAAATGCCTAAAGCAATGTCCAATGAGTATATAAATGCAATTATTTAATAATGCATGTTTCCGATTTTGTCCTGTATATATATTTTAAAATAAACATCATGTTGAGATGGATTAAATATACACATTAAATAAATCCATTAAGTTATTTGTTTAAGTTGTTCTCATCAGTGTTTAACAATCAAGATGAGTATAACTGAGTTTAGTTTATGTTGTTCTCATCAGTGTTTAACAATCAAGATGAGTATAACTGAGTTTAGTTTATGTTGTTCTCATCAGTGTTTAACAATCAAGATGAGTATAACTGAGTTTAGTTTATGTTGTTCTCATCAGTGTTTTACAATCAAGATGAGTATAACTGAGTTTAGTTTATGTTGTTCTCATCAGTGTTTAACAATCAAGATGAGTATAACTGAGTTTAGTTTATGTTGTTCTCATCAGTGTTTAACAATCAAGATGAGTATAACTGAGTTTAGTTTATGTTGTTCTCATCAGTGTTTAACAATCAAGATGAGTATAACTGAGTTTAGTTTATGTTGTTCTCATCAGTGTTTAACAATCAAGATGAGTATAACTGAGTTTAGTTTATGTTGTTCTCATCAGTGTTTGACAATCAAGATGAGTATAACTGAGTTTAGTTTATGTTGTTCTCATCAGTGTTTAACAATCAAGATGAGTATAACTGAGTTTAGTTTATGTTGTTCTCATCAGTGTTTAACAATCAAGATGAGTATAACTGAGTTTAGTTTATGTTGTTCTCATCAGTGTTTGACAATCAAGATGAGTATAACTGAGTTTAGTTTATGTTGTTCTCATCAGTGTTTGACAATCAAGATGAGTATAACTGAGTTTAGTTTATGTTGTTCTCATCAGTGTTTAACAATCAAGATGAGTATAACTGAGTTTAGTTTATGTTGTTCTCATCAATGTTAACAATCAAGATGAGTATAACTGAGTTTAGTTTATGTTAAAACAGAGTCAATGGACCATTCTACTTTGCCTATATAAAAGTACGGTTAAGACGTCCGTCTAAGAGGTATATAAAACACATATTGGCTATGGTTCCTTTTCTTTGTTTCTTTTAAGAATGCTTAATACTTCGGTGATCAAAGGCATGTAATGAGATTTAAGCAAATCAAAGGCATGCGGTCCTTTTTCCTTTCTATACATGTGTATATATATATACGTGTGTGTCCTTCATATGGTCAGCTATATTGGAGACATGTGCAGGCATAAACGCATATCCTAATCCAGTGGTTAACCCCACAAGGGCGAGATAAGAGATAAACCGACGGACACAGGTGTTTCCGATTACTCGTCAGCGGTCACTGTACGCGGGTTATCACCGGCAAGTCACCCGTGATGGACACAGGAGGCCATAAAGGCCCGGGGTTTTCTCCGTCCTGTCTACACGGTGCCATAAGTCGTAGAAGGGTGTGTAATATAAAATATATATAAAAGGCGTGGTGGCAAACATTTCAAATCTTATATATACATGTTAGCATTACACCACCTTTTTGTTTATATATACGTATATGTACAGACGTATATATATATATATATATATATATATATATATATTACATTTGAAGGAATTAATGATGATGCAAGTTGCAATAATTAATCATTACTCTGAGTTCTCCATCCGTCATGCAGTTCTCCCCCCCCCCCCTCTCTCTCTCTCTCTCTCTGTCATATGTGTCCCTAGCTTTAATTATGTATATTCAAATAAAATGTCAGTTGTAACATGCATAATGCCACCGTTGTTATTCATACTTGTGTATATTCATGCAAGCGTATATATAATCAATATATATTGACACCGCTATATAGTCGGCTTATATTCTTCATTAATAATACAAAGCAGTCTTATGTTGTTCTGTTTGATGTATCAGTGTTGGACACGTGTATATACTACATATAATCTCCGTAGTAGATTATCCCTTAATGAACATATATGTAAGTTGTTTAGGATGAAAATACGTTATGCCTCTGTGTACAAGTTGATTGTGTACAATGGCTGGGCATTATTGATTATTAAACTGCATGTGTGCACCGGACTCATGAAACACATAAGTCATAATCTCATATATACAAGCTGTGACTCGTATCCATTTCACAGCGGTTAATTTTGAATGGATATTAATTAAGAAACAGTAACGGACCGATGGCCATCTATGGCCATCTATATACTGACGCTGTTATGAATTTGAACTGCGCGCAACTGATCGACAGACTTCAATACATTCCGTATAGCACAAGTTGGTTCGCGTCCCAGGGGTCAGCTGGTTCCCTCCCCCACGGAGACGGGCGGACCTCACTGGGTCTTATTTCGACTACTCAGTGTCCTTTTGAGAAGCTAATTGAAGAATCAGACACAACATTACAATTCTGTCCGCTTTGTGGCATGCAGTGTTAATTGATCGGAATGACATGTGCATGAAACCGCCAAGCGTGCAAAACGACATGGCGCAGACAGGCAGATTAGTGGCTGATTAAGAATTAATGAATATATCTCAGGTGTACCTGGTGGTTTGTGTCAAAGGTCATTGTTCTCCCGCTGGCAGGTACTCCGTTCAATTAACGGACAATGCAGCTAGGATCGCGATGGACACTTATATATGTTATAAACTGTACATATATATGCATGTATTAGCATGCATGGGTGAAAACGGGTAGCCAGTGCATGCATTCACAGTTGCAAACACACACAAGCGTACACAATCAAGTGCATGCAGTAAGTTATCATTTGAAAAGGCAGCTTTATATCTGCGCACGTGCTCTTGCAGCATACGCGTAAATGTATTTTTTTTAGGATAACCAAAATTCATGCACTTTGATAAAGGCTGAACTTTTTTTTTTTTATAAACCGACAATGACTGCATCTGGACAAATAAACAGGGTATACGATTATATATGTATGTATATATATATATATATATATATATATATATATATATATATATATATATATATATATATATATATATATATAAACATCGATTATATATGTATTTATATATAAACATATACGTATCATATATAACACTGTGATATTGATCTAAGAATATATGCATAAATGCATGAAATGCATCCCAAGAACCCTCCGGGCGAATGTATATTCATGGATGTTTTAGGGTGAACTATTGTACATATATTTATAGAGAGAGAAATTATGTGTAAACATTTAACAAGCTATACCTCTTTCCAGTATATATAAAAGTAATAACAACTATACCTATCTATTGGTATCATGAATAAATGTGTTTACAGTAACATTTAATACGTGCCTTTGGACTTAATTCGGTCTCTTTCACTGCAGATGCAATAAAATTGATATTTCAGAGTAAGCAAAATATATCCCACAATTAAAAAAAAGGAATATACTACATTCACACGCGAGCAACTAACTACCTTTTTAAATCCAACCAATCGGGCTCTAAACTGTGCGAGTTTGGCAGATATATAGTAACAGAAACTCTATGCCAAAACCTTATGTTAGAATCGAGATACATATTGCCAAAAGATGGAGTACACAACGTCAAAAACTGTCTTACATTTTGGCAATGCCAGCCAATTAAGTACCCTTACATATCATTCTCCAAGCGATGTGCGTATAAACCTTGCCGCAGGTTACGGTCGACTATCCGGGTCAATCGCCAGCCCCCGGCAAGCAAATTTTTATTGCTTTCTTGGTGGAAATGAGTGTTATCCATATATATGGAAAGTACAAACATGCCTGTGCCAATTATATATAAACCACTTGATCTATATTGCAAAACAAACGTATAAGATTGCTCCGACACTTGTCACTTGATGTTCTAGTCTGGGTATGCGAGTGGGTTTACGTTTTTAGTATATATTAATGAAGAATCGTGTGAAAAAGCGGTGGCAGTGATTCAAGGTTTAACCTTACAAATCTACGTTTTCGTTGTCATAGAAGAAGGTATATGGAGAAACAGGTGAAACTGAACTCAGTGAAACGTCAAATACTTTGGTGTCCAAACATTTAACATTAATAAAGACAAAAAAATGAAAACTTGTTAAGATTCCGCACGTACTTAAACTTCCAGTAGGTAAAATATATAGGTCATCCTTGTTGGCAACCATTTAGTTCATTTGTGCAAATGTCAGGATATAAAAATCACAATTCAATTACATGCATAATAGAAATAAGTTTATACGTAAATACGGAAACATGTATTTAATCATATTATTTTCAAATTGTTATATCACATACTATATGAGGAAACTCGAGAGGTTTGTATTCTATATGCCAATATTGTTACTCTCGCTTCCACTAGTCATGTGACGTTCTAAAGGTCACGTGGAAAATTTCCTATCTATAGAAAGCACTCACAGAGCGCATATATATGTATACCATAGCAGTCAGCACATTGTATCCTAATCAAGGCCCGTCTCAAAAGTTAACCAACCATAATCCCGACAATCCACATTAATTCACTTAAATTCACTGAAAATATTAAGTAATGCCGAATATTAAAACAAATCGGTCGCATGCATGCAAGGGGAAGCCTCTCCCTGCCATCTAGCGTTTGCGAGGTCACCCAGAGAGCAACCATGCATGCCATCAAAAACAGCCAGGGCTAGCCTAGCCCATAGGAGTGTACCTCTTCATTGTTTAGTATAATATAAAAAAGATGCCCCCCCCCCCAGGTCCTATAACAGCCAGGAAACAACAACTTGTTAGGACCGTTAGACGTTATTACGACGTCATTGTTACTCCACCCATGCAGCTTCGATGACGTTGAAGTTACGATGACGTCAACGACGTCAGTCAATCACTATACAGGGTTCATGATCTTATTTATCTCAAAAAGTGGGCTACAGTGCAAGAGGTAAACTTTGGGACGAATCAGTTTAGTTTCGGAGATTTATCGATAAAAAACACGAGGCAGCAGACAAAATGGGGCGAATAAAATTGGATCAAGATCCGTCCAAAAAATAAAGATTTTCTTCTTTCGCCCATGGCCAATCCTTCCGCAAAATCTCATCAAAATTAATCGAAAACTTTAGATTATACAGCTGTAGGACACACACACACACACATACGCAAACACTGGAGATCACAAAACTACTTGCCACCTTCATTGGAGGAGGTAATGAACAGTTGTTCAGTTGCATTGAGACTCGGCAATCAAGCAGGCGTGTATATGTGCCTTTATAATTAAGAGGGTCGTATCCAGAATGCTGCACGCGGGTTGAGTTATAGTACGCCCCATGGGTAGAACGTTTTAATTGATTTAGATTGCTGAATAACCTATATATATATATACGCAACCTGGGTGAGGAAAACTAACTTAACACATTAATGTACGCTCTTAAGTCGCTCACACTTGATAATTCACACTATACATGTATGCACCAGTAATGCAGATAAGCTTGGGACATTGACTTTATAGATTTCAAAAAATTTAAAATACTGTGAATTTAATTGGATTTGGTAGACTTTCTCATTGTTTTAAACCGTAGTGTGCATGATGCATGTACAGTTTAGATTACCAGGGATGGTATTTTTACTTCCCCAAGAGAGCTGGCAGAATATATGAGTTATAGCTGTCCCCTTTTCTGGTTTTTGCTTGCCTGAAATTGAAAAACAATCATGTTGGTCAGTTGCGTGTGTCTGGGTGTTTGTCACGATGATTGTCCCAATTCTAATGGCCACAATTTAGCAGCAAACGCTTTCAAACTTGCACAGTTGATTGAAACCTCTCGTTTTTTTGTCAATATAGGTCAAGGTCAACGTCATTGAAGACGTCAGAACTTCGTCAAAAAGAGGCCTTTCTATATAAACTATAGCTCATTTTGTTCATAACTGCTTTTTCATGAGATGGACAAGTCAATTGTCATTTCAAATGTGTTAGTGTGATAGTATGTCCGTCTGTTTGTCAGTTGTCGTCGAATTCGCCATCCTGTTTGTTCTTTTGTCTGACATATGGCATTCCACAGGCCATATTTTTTAGCAATCCCTCTGAATATTATACTGTTGATAGAACTACTGAAAATCTAGAAGTCTGATGTCTTTAAGAGTAAATAAGCCGAAGTCATAAAAAAAACACGAATTTTTTTCTTCATATATTCGTCAATATTTATCGTAGTCGCATAATCTGTAGCTCATTTAATTCGCAATGCTATGGCCTTCCTTCTGATGTGATTTTAAAGCTAGAGAGGACTAGTTTTTTACTTCAGACAACATTAGTCTGTTTAACACGATTTTACCAAATCTCGAGAAATATCGTACCTTTTCTCGTCAAACGAGATATTACGAGATTTCACTTTTTTGCCTCTATAGGCCACAATTCTTGAGCAATCGCTTTGAAAATTATACAGTTGATAGACAAATAAAAGTAATATAGGCCTTTTGTTTTAAAAATTAATGGTCAAGGTCAAGGTCAATAAAAAAACCAACATATTATTTTGCCCATAACTTCAAATATATAACGTCAAATATTGACCTAATTTCAAAAACTATAGCTCATTATATTCGTCTATGCATTCCCCATTTTGAGGTCTAGTCACCTGTCATCCAGGTTGTGTCAGTGTGTCAGTATGTCTGTCTGTTCGTCTGTTGCTGTAAACTTTTCCTGTCTGCTTGTTTTTTGGTCTGTCATATGTCATTCTGGAGTCCACATTGTTTAAGCAATGCTTATGAATGGCATACATTTAAATGAAAACCAGGAAACATGTTTTGTTTGTCTGTCTGTCCGTTTGTCTGCTACTTTTCAATATCAGCATAAATGCATAAACGTTTCATATTGTTTCTGCTCTCCTAGAACATTGATCATTCAAATTACTGCATGTTTCCACTTGCTCCTCTGTCTTCCTGCATGTCTCTCTGTCTTCCTGCAAACACTCGACCTATATGCATGGTCGTCTATAGTTTATTTATTCACGAAAATATGTCCAAAAGTAAGCTCGATATTTCAATGATACGTTGTATTTTGTGGAATACAATGGACTGTACACCAAAGAAGAAGTATTTAAATTAAGTGGTGCATCGCGCACCACAAATAGTAGTTGGGGGAGGTGTCTCCTCTCTGTACTGTCTTTATTTCTTTATTTGTATAGTATCATATACATTTCAATGAGCTGCAGGTAAGTTGATAGCCTGTCTTTCAGGAGGAAAATATATGAGAGGGGAATATAGACAGTCAGACAAGAAGAGCCCATGCCAGACGTTGAAAAAAAGAAGACAACACTTTCAAAAGCACATTTTAATGCGAAAGATGACTGAATATTTTACATGAGTGGAAAATAAATGAACCAAGGACGATGTAGTGAAATTTCGAAGGGTTAAATTTTGGGCGGACCTGGATGAGGTTACATGGCTGTCGTTGGCGGAGGTTTGCTCTCTTCGAGAGCTTTCTTAATTTGTTATTATATCATACATTTCGATGAGTTGCAGGTAAACATTTAGTAGAATAAAAAGAAGTAGAAAAAAAAGTACATTTATTTATAAACAAAATAAATTGAAGGAGAAAATTGTATTTTTTCGTTTGAGTAATTGAAAAAGTAATGTAATATACGCAGTTACTCTTTCTAACATAAATTTTCATAGTCGAGGAGTGAAAATTGACAACACCCTCCTTGCACACAGATTAAAACATTTGTATAATGAAAGTACACATATCGACATGCCCGTGCAAGTACAAAGAGCACGCTGCAGAAAGACAAGAGACCTGATGTGAAGTACGCGGATTTTCTTTTCTTTTCCTCGAATGAGGGAGTACAGAAAGAGGATGGTATACATTCTTATGCATGTCGATAAGGCTTGAGGAGTACATGTCAGCTGGCAGCGCTGTGTATTGAGCATACATAACTGCTGTGTGGAGACTGGTGAGACATTACTCAGGCTGTATGAAACATACGGAGTCTGAAGCGACAAGCAGCCCACCCTCACCTGCCGTGGCTCTATATACGTAGGGGTTTGGGGCATTTTTTAACCTTTGATTTATCACTTTGCCTTCACCCAAGTCCCAGAACCGGGCCCGCCACATGTAAAACATTCCCTCGCTGACAAAGACGTCATGCAGCCGTCTCACACTGGTGGTGTACAATTAAAAACACGCAGACAGTACCACTGAATCAAGTACACCTTGTTTACAAATAAATGAAATAAATAGATCCATTAACATTGGTGGAAGAAATTTACAGTTTCGGGACATTTTCCAGGTATAGTAATGCAAACACGTGACCTCTTGCATACACTGCTGGTCTGGGCTTAAATTCAGGTACACATTGGAGAGTCTGGTGGATTAATTCAGTATGGACTCGTTTATTATTAAACTTTTCAGTTCAGGGTTGTTTACATGAAGAGAGAAAATGTGGTATCTGCTTGAATTCCATCAGATATTGATGGAGTTACAGGGACTGTAGTTTATAGACGTATGTCGATAAACAATGTAAACCATTCAACGGAAGAAAATGTTATATTATACTGGAAAAAAGTGTTTATTTCATTAAAAATGAACTATGGTAATTTTTAACATCTCCACCTTATCTGGAGACGGAAATACATGTAAATACATTTTCCACGGTCAAGGTTACATGTCGCAAATGCCAATTTATGTTCTCTTCCCGCAACCTCCCATGAACACCTGTTAGACGATATCAGTTCAAAGTTTGCGAAGAATGCATGCATGAACAAGAACCGTCAGGCACAAAGGCGTTTTTTTAGCTGAAGAGGACCTATCTCAAAATTACTTCTGCAGCCTTGCGTTTAACTAATGTATTTTAGCTCTTTTGTCGCAAGGTACAATTTTATCTGAAACACAGGGCGCAATCAAGTGGGGGAAATACGTGTGGTTTAATAGAATATATGGTCAAATAAGACAATGCACATTTCATGATAGTAAAAAAAAAAAACAAAAAAAAACAGATTTATTACCATATGCAGAGAGGATCTGCATCAAATATACCGATAAATCTCTTGATGGTTAAAGGTTTTTATACATTCATTTTCTCGTAAATTAACGAAGGAAATTGCTGCCCGGATTAATGTATACGTGTATACTGCATGTCTACTGGGAGCAACATGCACCCCACCGCTTCCTACTTAGCAAGGCTTTCATAATTTTAGTTCTAAGTTGCACATAGTTGAAATGACATATGAGAACACTGGCAAAGTGCTTGATGCAGTGCATGCCTCACATGCAGCAGCGGGTTTATAAGTACACACTGTATACTATATATAGTCTTTCTCCGTAAGGCAACCCGTATATATATATTTATATATATATATATATATATATATATATATATATATATATATATATATATATATATATCATGGCCTTGTGGAAGAAAAATTTGATTTTGAAATTGATCTTTAAGCAGGGACCATTAACGTATTCTCACTCCGTCAGGCGCAGTCATTGATTCCATATACATTGTTGTAAATGTCAACCTCTCAAAACAAAAGAATTATTATCCGGGGAAATATACATATAAAAAAGCAGTCAGCGACCGAAGCCAAGATCCTTTTCCAACTTAGTCGTATACACAGCTGTTACGATTCAACAAAGCCGTCTTTGGTAAATTCCAGAACAAAACCCCCCAAGTGCAAGTTTTAAAAATAGTGTTAACAGACAAACCAAACGACTAAGGGCAAAGCATACCACTTCTCGCCACCTGGCGGAGTTATAATAGTTTAATTATCAAGGTTTAAATAAAAAAATGGTAAAAGGTGTTATAAGCTTTATAAGAATTTGAAAAGAGTGTTATTGACTGGTATATTTTGTATCGAAAAATCGATTCCCTGAGAATAAGGGTGCCTTTCATTATTGGAAGCGCTTTGATTGCTTTACAAGTTCACGGTGTTCATGCATTCCATAGATTTATAAATATGTATATTAAGATGGACAAAAGGATAGCATGTTTGACCATTACATAATATATATATATATATATATATATATATATATATATATATATATATATCCCACATAAGAGAATACCTCGTGGAGCTTAAAATAACCCTAGGTGTGGTACAAATGAACAATGTATGCTATTAGTGGCCAGTCTGACAGTACGAGCAACTGGCGGACAGACCTAATCAAATGCACCCCGCCTGGGGACGGGTCAACATATTCCGTTACACCTAGGCAGACGGACTCTTTGTATCAACTTTGAGGGGGTTTTCGCACGTGGATTCTGGTGCTAATGCCAACACCATTTGTTGTGAAACGCTGGCTAACAGCAGCCAATAATTGAACGAACATGCACTTTGGTAACTGACACCAGGTTCAAGCTACTTCAATGCCTTTTTTTGTTGGCGGCACGTGCCGGGGGCTGGAAGAACTTCCTAAGGCCGCATGAAGTGCTACTCTCTATAGGTATATTCATATGAAACAATAGCGGTAGTGCAAAACCAAAGGACAAATACACAACCAGCGGCGAAGTCAAACTGTTTTGTATAGGCATGCAGCTTCGCCGCTTAACGTTATTTTGTCCTCAATATAGATGAAGTTACAGAAGCTGCTTTATAAATAGATTATACAATGTTTTAGACGTAAGACTCTTTTTGGCTGGTCTTATTTATCATTTTGGCAAAGAAATACTCCTCAAGAGTGTATGGATGACGTTATTGGACTGCACACATAACAACTTGCTTTGCAGAAGTCTTAACAATTCGAGTCTTGCATTTAGTTCTGCGGTTGTTTTTCATCTCAGTTCAGTGGGATTCTACATTGGCGCAACATATGAAACTAACAATAGATGGAATCATTAGGGCTCTCACAAGATCCATGAAAAAAACACTTTTTCTTAGAGCGCATACTGGTTTGCAAGAATGTAATAGATATTGAATAAAACTGGCAAAAACTTCAGGTACTGGATTTTCACTGGATACTTCATTTGTAAATATATACTCTATATGATGCTTAACATTTCTTTCTTTTTTTTAATAATTACCCTTCTCTTCGGCCAGTTTAAGTGAAACAGACGGAAGTTTTGATGTAATGAAATTATATGTAATTCAGTATAGAACCAAGGTGGCCTATATATTTATATTATATGATTTCATTATTTCATTATTTCAAGTTGAAAGATGGCTCAGTTTCGCCGGACTCGGTTCTAAAGGTTAGAGAACTTGCAGACAAAATTATTCAGGAAGAGCTTGTGAACATTTAGTGCATGCATCTATGATTACCATCTATAAGAAAGATTCATTATGCGAATCTCTGTCATTTATACAAATATAATGGGTCAATTAAAACTAGCCCACGCCTCCTTACGACACCAAAGCCGACAATCTTTAAACCTGCTGACAGGAAACCCGTGAGATCTTGAACGACATCGAGGTGTGAGGTCCCGCGTCCATCAAATTAAAATGACAGCGCTCTCCCCTCACGGAGGAGTTGTCGTGTCGGCAGCGAGAAGACAAACAGTGAGGCGTCACAAATGCGCAAATAACGTAACCTCACAAAGCACGAGTGAGTTATTATTTCGATTATTTGTTGAGGTTATTAACAGGTGTTTTGGCGGGTGCTCAATGCAGGTTTACTTTTACTCATAAAACTCCAGTAGAAATGTTTGTAAAGATCGGTTGCGTAAATGGCTGTGAAAAGGCAATGACGCAAAAAAAAGTAATGAGCATGCGTAGTGAATATGCATGAGCGGCTTTAACGACTCGCATGGAAACACGCAATGTATGGTACAATTTTTGCATCTGAAATCTTTTACCGATAAAGAGGTATGTTTCATCAGATATATATATATAGAAATATGGGTTAATTGACTCTTGGGACATAAATATACACAAGCGTTATTTGACGTTCCCATACTTTATAGAACACGCATGTGAGTCCATGAGCGATTTTTTTTTTTTCACATTAATTTTTAGTCCCCATGCTAAATCAGGAACTGGTTTGATTAGAAATATTCAGTATTAAAAAAAAAGACATATCAGCTGAGGTGATGGGCACGAGGACAGAGACCATGCACTAAATATACCATATAAAGACTCGTCAAATACCGATCAACCTCCACTATCCATTGTGGTATATCATTGACATAATAATTATCATCCTCATTATAGAGAATGAGACACTGATTTGCAAAGGAGATTACACAAAGCATTGCTTTCTTTCAAAAATAACTCCCAATAATGTGTAATTAAATTGTGTATTAAATACTTTATTCTATATAGTTTTTCTAGTATACTGCTTAATGGATGAACATTTTAAACCTCGCAAAATATGAAACTGCATGATGGACATGCAATACTGTTACGGACTACAGGGGAAATTTTATCTGCAGAAGCCTACGCTTTTCTATTACAAAATGTTGAGACCTATTCAACAGGTGGGCATTCTTTCCTCGAGACCGAACGCGCCGCGTAATTCAGTGGCGCAGTTGTTATAACGATGTTTCACTGGAGGGTGATATATGACGTCACAGGTCAAACATTCTCGTGCTTGCGCATGATGAAGATGGACTAGCGCCCCCTGTTGCCATGTCATGTACACATTTTTGTATTGGCTTTATTTACATGCATGTATTTCTACCTGTTATGAATCGTCATGGAAGCAACCTTACCGCAGGTGTCATAATAAGCTACCTTCAGTGCAGGGAGGGCGAATATCAGTTCATATTAACCCTTGCCTTGATGGTGTGTCATGGTGTTTATTATTAGGTATATTAATGGCGGTAATGAACAAACATGACGTCATTTCCGTCAAAGTCACATTGAATGTGATGAGTGTCAAAGTTCATGCAAGTGTACGATTGATGATAATTGTTTTATTTGGAAAAAAAATCACAAAATAATAGATATGAATTGTGCAAAGGGCGTGGTTAGCAGCTAGGGTTCAATTTCGTCTAATCATGGTTTTTCAGTTTCCGCCATTTTCTGCCTATAACAAACCGAGACAAAAATCATAGCTCAAATGCCTCAGACAACGTCATTAACTTTACCAGTGATTAATTTCCTCTATAAGACATTTATAATTGTCTGAATCTATCCATTGGTATACCATGAGCGATGGCACTTACATGCCATGAGCATATAACGATTAAAATTGAAGGAATGGTTGGTCTTTAAACCGTTGAATGTTCCTTCGCAGATGTTCTTAGTTTAATTGCATTGAACTGAGAGGGATCTTATCGTATACACCAAAGCAGAGTTTATCAATTTACAGCCGCGTTCCCCCGCCTTCGCCGTAAAAAAACATCGTTCGTTTCTGTAAACAATTACAAGGATTTTCCGAAACTTGGAATCGTCATTTTGAGGTTACATCTGACCTTTGGTTTTTTAGTGCCGTCAAACCTGTCGTGACCTTGACCCTTGACCTTGGAGCAATGTTGACCAAAAACAATAGGGCACCTAGAAATCGGTTTGTCAATCAAGCCTGTAAGTTTCAAGTTGATTCATGCAAAAGTGTGGCCTGGAGAGTCGTGACAAACAAACAAAGAGACAAAGAGACAAACAGACATACGCAACTGACGAACATGCTTGCCGAAATCAAAGATTTCCGGCAAGCAACAAACAAACAGACAAAGAGACAAACAGACATACGCGGGTGACGAACATGCTTGCGGAAATCGAAGATTTCCGGCAAGCAACAAGATGACCAGAGGTCACGCGCTTGCCGGAAATGGAAATGATAGAGACAGATAGACAGAGAGTGCATGTAGAAACAGTCATATGAATGAGCAACATTGTGGGGGCAGCAGAAACGGATAATATGTTTATTTATGCATGCTGACCTTTAACAGCTGCATATCTTTCTAGTGTAAAAGGGACCAAGTTCAAAATTTTTTATGAAATCCCGTTAATCTCGTTTGACAAGAAGCAGTGAGACGTTTTCAGGTTTGTCATGTCAAACTGGCCAAATGATATGAAATGCCGAAAACTAGACCTGTCTAGCTATAAAAGCCGCTGAGTTATAAGCATTTGCATGAAATCTCGTGTTTTCTCGTTTGACGGGAAATGGTGCGAGCTTTGGCGAGATTTCCAGTTTTGTCATGTCAGGTTTGTCAAATATTACAAAATGCCGGAAACTAGACCTGTCTAGCTGCAAAAGTCGCCGTGTTATCAGCATTTACGTGAAATCATGTTTTTTTCTCGCTTGACGAGATATAGTACGAGATTTGGCAAGACGAGCAGTTTTATTATGTCAAGACGGCCAAACGTTAGGAAATGGCGAAAAATAGATCCGTCTAGCTGTAAAAGTCGCCGACTTATAAGCATTTCCGTGTACTCTCGTGTTTTCTCGTTTGACGAGATATGGTGCAGGATTTGGCCAGTCTTGTAGATTTGTCATATCAAACTCTCTAAATGTTATGAAATGGCGAAAACTACATCTGTCTAGCTGTAAAAGTCGCCGAGTTATTAGTATTTCTGTGAAATCTCCTTTTTTTATAGTTTGACGAGATATGGTGGGAGATTTGGCCAGTCTTGCAGGTTTGTCATGTCAAGCCGTCCAAATGTTAATGAATGCCAAAAACTAGACCTGTCTAGCCGTGAAAGTCGCCGACTTATATGCATTTCTGTGAAATCTCGTTTTTCCACATTTGACCAGATATAGTGCGAGGTTTCGCCAAGTATCGCAGTTTTACTATGTCAAGTTGGCCAAATGTTACCAAATGCCAAAAACTAGACCTAAGTAGCTGTAAAAGTCGCCTAGTTATAAGCATTTCCATGATATCTCTTTTTTTTTCTCGCTTGACGAGATATGGTGCGAGATTTGGCCTGATTTCTTTTCTGGCGTGTCAAGCTGCTCATATGTTATGAAATGCCGAAAACTAGACCTGTGTAGCCGAGTTATAAGCATTTCCGTGAAATCTCGTTTTTTCTCGTTTGACGATAAACGGAGCGAAATTTGACGAGACTTGCAATTGAATGACTTAGAATCAAGGGGAAGCAGCCTTATGCAAAAAACTAGACTCTTGAAACATAAATATTAACCGAGATAGAAGCCAAAAACTGCATATTTTCAGATCGTCAAGTTTAACCTACAAATTTGGTAACCATGGTAACGGCAGCACAAAGCTACATGTGCGGAGGAATAAGCCAATGTTCCTAGTTTAAGATACAAGGATTAAAATTGTGCCATGTTTAATATTTTTTGAGATATTGCAGAAAAATGATATGTTACAGTGTTTCATGTACCACGCCCCCTGGTGGCTATTTCCAAAAAATGAAAAATTGATTTAGAGATATTTATAAATGACAGAAAATATATCAATTTCAAAGCTACTGTTAAAAAAATGGGACCTGTAGGTCATATTTAATGAAATCTCGGAAACTCTCGTTTGGCGAGAAATGGTGCGAGATTTGGCGTGACTTTCAGTTTTATCATGCTTTCTCTTAATACCTGAGCAAAACCTTACATGTCTCATGCCACCCGGATTAAAATGTTTTCATGTTCGCGAATCCTGAATAGCTTTGATTTGTTTACAAGACTGGTGGCGTCACCTACAACCATTTCTCCGTTTTGCGCAGTTTATCGCTTGGAAAATCTCCATTTTGGGTGAAAAGCACAAAAACTGATATATCTCATGAGGAGACGCAGAAGCCTCAGATATCTCAGGAATGCATGGTTATATGGGTTGTCCTGAAAAGGTCTATGCATTCATGTTCAAAGATCTCGAGAGAGTACCCACCGCACTGATTATAACGGATACTCAGTTGTCGCTTACCGGTGTTCACCTGGTTTTTAGTTTTAATTTTCATTTAAAGTTTTATTTTGGTCCGTGGGCCTATCCAAATGTTGGTTTCACCCATATATAAGGTAATTCCGCTTTGTCAAATCATCTCACACAATATATCATTTTTATTGATACTGCACTGAATTGGTAAGTGAATGCACGGAAAGAAAAACCATGGGTTTTGAATTCTAGATATAAGCATATACAACAGATCTGTTCAGGATGTTTTGCTTTTTTCATCAAATTAAACTTAAATTGTGGAGGGGGGTGTTTCTAAATTCGTGTCCTCTGTATAGTGTGCTTTCACTATATTATGCATCAACGTACATTTACAGCTATATACACACACGTGCAGACAAACATGAGGATATGACCCACATATGATAATGGCCGACGGGTGAAATTGGTATAATAACATTAGCAATCACATTTACGTTTTCCGAATTAACATCAATGGTTTATTTCGTTCGATTCTTTTGAAATGAAATAAAATACTACATTAAAAGGCTCCTCGGACGTGTAGCTAACCTACATACAAGGTTACAAAATATATAAATATAATATTAAGTTTGCATAAACTAGCTGTGACAAATTTTGTCATCATGTTGTACACATGTAACATTGACACATATTTATAAAATATATATTATTCATATATATAAATATTTATACATATATAAATATATATATATATATATATATATATATATATATATATATATATATATCAGGGCCAAAGGCAACCCAAATGGCAGGGAGCCTGAAGCGGATACGAGGGGGAAATCCACGAGGGGGGAGGGTGTGGGAGGGGGTGACCCCTCCTAAAGTGTGGAAAATTTTGAAAAAAACTGTATGTATATACTACTGCATTCTTGTGCATTTTTGCTGTCATTTATTGGTCAATGCTTACATAGTAAAACAGTACCTCCTTGTTAAGAGATTGTTATTTATCTGGCAATACATGCAATTTGACACAGAATATCAACTTTGGCTGCGGAGGATATATATATATATATATATATATATATATATATATATATATATATATATATATATATATATATATATATACGTGAGAGTGCAATTACTCAATTATAAAATTAGTGGATGTTTTTATACCCATGAATTTGTTTTGGGGGGGGGCTCAGCCCCCCCTAACAATTTCATTGGGGGGGGGGGCGGCCCCCGCGCCCCCCCCCCCCGGTTTCGCCGCCTATGTGTAAATTCTTAAAGCACCCTTAAACGTCACCTTGACCCAAAGACGAGGAGCTAGTGCAAGTATTGCACAGTCATTTTCTTTTGAATATCAGCAGCGCTACTGTCAGATATAAATCATATAAATACATATTGTTGACTTTCTTCGAGTACCTAGTGGGTCAGGTGGATGTGTTCTACAATGCTTACTCCTCCCTATGTTTTGTTGAGACAGGTGTGATAGGAACATATTGGGTTCCCACGTCGAGGGCACCCCAAGAACCCTAGAGGACAGAGGACTCTTGGAAAGGCGAAAGGAGCAATTGGAAGCTAAAAGGGCGGGAATGGCGCAGACGACACAAGTGGAGCAGACCACACGAGTGATCTGTGAATGACCAGCACGCATTGGACTCCTTTTGACGAGGAGTAACGGGGAAACTATGTTAAAATAAACGCCGAAGCAAGAGCGAGCAAATATTAGATAAATCTAAGTCCCTGGGCCAGACGCGGTATGAATTGCCAGGCTATTCATATACCGGCGAGGACAGGACCAACAATGATTTGTCGATGCCTGAATGGGACAGTATTAAGGGGGCCCTAGCCATGACCGCAGACAAGCGTTGACGTATACACAAGCTGTCGCAATCAGTGCTAACCAATCCTCCTGGCTTTTTGCCTGACGACTGTCAATTTGTTCAAGGTATGTCCTTTATGCAAACACCCCGACGCCTCACGCAAGCATATATATGTCAAAGTTTATATTAATTTCGACATTGCTCTCTCAAGCGGAAAGAAGGACTAGCCGCCTCCGTTCACAGAACCTGAGGTTTACTCAGCGGTTACAGTTGTTAGAAGTATTGCGAGTATACCTGTATATGGCGAAAAGCTGGAGACTTTTTCTATTACTTGTGTATAAAACTTTTATATGCTTTTATATTAAACGGGCCTATTCCAACATCTATAACGTCTTGTAAATAAAGATCATCCCTTCGAAATTTCACAAAATTAAGTAAAAAAAGCGCCGATCTCACGACGCACAGGTTGTCCATTTTGTTTGTATCCCCGTGTTTATAATATGGGGGGGGGGCAAAATGGCCGCTGGTCGTAATCCAAACACGTCCAGCAAAGACTTCTGGCGGTTAATCAGACGTACCGGAGTTTTGCAAATGACAAAAGATTGTGATATTTCACCTGTATTCTCGCCAGTGACCCTTCAGCTCTCGAAAGTGCAGTCAACCACCTTCATTTGCATGGGCACATGGTCCGTGTTTACTAACAGCTTGTAAACAGAGAAGCTCATACCTCCGTTATAGGAGTGTTATAAAAACCTGTATACAGTTAATTAATATGAGCACAGAGTACAGTTAGAAAGAAACATAGATTCTACAAATAAGGCATGGTGAATGGCTTGCTTAAAATGTAACTGTGGCGGTTAAAGGTTAAATCTTTAAACACTGATAATTTTTAATTAGCTTGCTATACTCAAGTTGTACAAAATATCATATATCACTCCATAGCTATGCCTCTTTATTATATTTTACGGCCACCTTTCTGTTACTGACATTTTCTTATATACGCATCAGGTATTAGGTTACGGATCTATAATATACCTCCATATCATAGAAAAATACCCATTACCTGTCAGTGTCCGTTATTTGGAGGTTGCCCAGTATATAGGCTTTATATATATAAGTAGAAATGATCTGCGGGTATGCAGTCTTTTCTGCGCGGTCACACAGCGCTCTATGTGTGATCGCAAATACATGTAGTTGAATTTCAGTCACCTGACGAGCCGACGAGGCGAAATGGACGGTCGTGACCCAGATTCATCACTTATCTATCATAGGCCTTATATATATATATATATATATATATATATATATATATATATATATATATATTTATATTTATATATAACTTTACAGTGTGGGTACTGTTGCTTTTGTGTTTTGTAATATAAATTTGAAGAGACTTTCTGTGATGTCATCAGAGTAGCCTCCTGCATGTGAAATTGAAATGTTCTTTTGAAAAGCACTTCTGGGTTTGTTTCGAAGTTGCCAGGGCATCGTACCAGGTGATACACAAGCCTGATTTCACACGAAATTGGGTGCCATCTCATTAACTGTTTATCCCCCGGGCAAATGTTCTGATACCGGGAGCGTTTATGTCTATAAACCCAAGAATAAACATAGCGCTATTCACGGAGGATTCCCAGGTAAGTGATGCATGAAGAGAGCAGACAACTTGCTCATTGATTATACCTTCACTACCAGGATAATCGTCAACCTTGCGCGTACATGGCCCCCGGCGTCCCGTTATACTTTTACAAATTTACCCATTCACCTTGTTCGGTCGTTTACCTTTCCAAATATCAAACCGTTTGCTATGAAATAAAAGATAGCCCAGTTGTTAACGCGTGGGACCTTGAAGTTGAAGATTCAGGACCATATCCAAGCTGGGGGGGGGGGGGGGGGGGGGAGGCACCACACCCCCATACAAACCTTGAATATATTCATTCTTTCAACAAGCTCCAAATAGATTAATGCATTATTTATTTTTTATTATAAGATTAAAAATATATTTTAAATTACCTTTTACTTTATTATTTGTCCGGTCATAAAAACGGGCAAGCATGTTTTAATTGCCTTTACATGTATCAGTATCCAGCATCTACCTTTATGAAACCCTTGATCCGGCCCTCTTGGATACCCTTTTTGAGAGCTCAAAGTCTAGGAACCTATCTGACTTTAAAGATCCTGAACGCCATCGTTGCAGTGTATGTTTTGGTATGACCTCTCCATTGTATATTTACGTTAACAAATGCATGTAAATCATATGGTCATCTTCATTATCATTGAAAACCCGTATCAACCACAGGCACTGCATGAGGAATACTAACCGATAGCGAATCAGGAAGACACGAATGCACATTGCCAAACTTTCGCGGGACCAAAATGGAGCAGCGAGCTAGTCTTAACTGAAGGAATGTCACATTAGGAGCCAAGTCTAATATACCGTTGTGGTCATTAATATTGAGTTCCCCCTTTTCTGTATTGAATTACATAATGGCGCACAAAAACTGACATGCATCTCCACCTCTACTATTTGGGCCTAGTCAGAAATATATTAATAATGATAAAATTATCGAATATGCCATGACATGCTAGAGGAGCATTGTCCTTCATATTTTTTGGGAATGTTGCATCTATTTTAAAGGAAAGAATGAAATCTGAAATGCCCACATGAGGAATCTCGGAGAACAGAGCAGCCTTAATAAAGAAACTGGCAGCAATTACTTTCAGTGAATGTCACATTTTATCTTTAAAGAATACTAGTACATTGTCATTGGACACACGACTATAGTGTTCTAACTATAGATAACTATAATTACGGCTTGGATGGCAGGTCTCGGTTGAACCAAATTTCCAATACTTTTGGTTGAACCTTTTATGGTCCAACGCATGCAAAGAATTTTTAAAGGTTCCAGTTTGACTCAGTCTTTCATATAAATAGAATGTACGAGACCCAAAAAATAAACCCAGCTCCTGGGAGCAAGATTTGAAGGCAGTGGACAAGAATATAAAAAATGGATACAATGCATTAGGAAATAACTAGAAAATAATATACCACAACTTAGTAGTACAAGTAAAAGGTTGATCAATCAAATAAAATGAATACTGTGTTAATGAAAGGAATAAAATTCAATATTCCAAAATAAGGGGACTAAATGCAACACTATGGAACACAAAGGAATATGGTAAAAACAAGGCAAAAACTTTAACTGTTACATGGTCACTGAATAATGATATAACTGAGCGCTATATACTATATATACCTATATATATATATATATATATATATATATATATATATATATATATAATGGACACATACCTTTTTAAAAACCTTGTACGAAATTATCACATATAGTTATATATATAAATGTATCAGACAATAAAAGGTTAATAATAGATAATAAAAAGTTACCCAGGCTTTGACTACCCTCACTCGAATGCGAATCGTCCCCCATGCATACACCCTTGAAGATAAATTGACACCAATCTCAACACGGGTTCCACCTAAAACCTTATTATATGTTATGATCAGGGCAACAACCTCCAAGTGCAAGATGAGCCCTTTTCACTGATAAATGGTTCCATAAGAAACCGTGGTTCTAAACAGAACCATGTGGGTTCTAAGAAGAACCCCGGAGAACCTTTTTTTCTTAGCACAAACACCAAGTGACGTGTTAACATACTAGAGCATTATTTATTGCGGACATTCAATGATACCGACTTAAAGATGATTCACATTATATAGAAGAATAGTATATAGGGGAGTGTTTTATATATGATGTGAGAAATATTCATAATAATAAACGGATAATCTAACGCATAAAATGTTATAACAGCTCTTATATTATTGACCTTTAAAAAATTGATAGTTATCACCGTAAATAACATAACGATTTTGTTGTTTCATGGGTACAATGAATGAACAATGATTTATATTACAAACAGATTCCTTTCATGAAAACCTAGAACAATAATCGTATAAAGGTAGTGTTAGTATTATTTATCTCATCTTGATTAAGTCAGACCGTACAAGTATGGGTTTACAAGTTATACAAATTGCACTCAGCAGATCGTTTTCCCTTTTCGGGATAACACAGAAAAAACATGAATAAAAGAGACATCCGCTTTAATGTTAAGACTTTAACCAGCGACCTTCACCTTTTTTAAATCCAATGTCTTTACCATTATGTACATATAAAATCCCACCCCTTCACAATATAATGCTCTTATATACGCTATAGGATCTTAAAGTAATGGTACCTGGGGCTTATTTCTTCCTAAGGAAATCACTTTAATGCAGCATAATACCCTGTACCTCCTAACACTAAAACCACTATTGGAACAGCTCAACGCAAGAACACCCCTGACGTGTTTGATAAAATGTGACTTCCAAGGCAACTCTGTCCAGGCGTTTGTTCGAAAGAATCGCCACTCTTATACTTAGAGGGGGGTTAACTATAGATTACACTACTGTGAAAAGTGTAGCCTTCGAAAATTATAGTATACTTCAACTCGTTGGAAAGGGGGTGGTCTACTCTGATTCGTAATAACGCTACATATTAAAGGTGATACCTGTAAACAGGATTTGCAATAGTTTTCACCTGCCTACATGTGGTAACGCTAAGAGAGTCACAGTTAATTGCAGAGGCGGATCCGGGAGAGGCGGTCCAGGGAGTCGAGACCCCCTTTTTTAGCCACTGCAATCTTTTTTAAGGGTTTCAGACCAATTTTTGCGTCCTGGATCCCCATTTCCACACCTATTTCCTTTATAGGTTTTGTCATTATCCTCTTGGCTTGGACCCCTCCTTTTCCAAAATCCTGAATACGCCCCTGTATTGTGTGCGTTTTGTATCATATATTTGTTCAATTAACGTATTTAATGATATTCACATTAAAAATAGTTTTAAAATAATTATCAAAATAAAAGATGGAAGCACTTCACACTCGAGGGCCTAAAGTCATAATAAGAGATAGATGCTCTCAGTGTACAGTTATTTTTTGTGAGTTATTATGAGTTCCTGATTTCCATAATTGTATGAAGAAAAAAATGATATCAAGATACTTGTACATGTGTATGATTGAATATATTCGAAATTCTACAGTACTGATACAATGTTGCCACAAATGATATATTTGCTAATGAGGTTCTCATCGACAACACATATTCCCTGTGAAGTATCATTTTAGAAGCGAAAATCTTTATTATTTTTTCCATTGTTTTCGCTTACGTCAGAAAGCATACAATGTACTCATCATTAATATATTTATGCATTATGATGAGATTTGTGAATAAACAAATTCTTTTCTTGATAAAAATTATGCCAAGGCTGCTGACAGTCACCTTTGACCTAATATGGCTGCCATAAGGAAGGCGGATGCTTATCAGCTTAACACGTATATACAGGTGCTGTATATAATACCATGCCAAGATTCAATAAACCTGGACCCACACCTAGTACCTGGAGACTAATCGTATTAGGTTTAATAAAAACCTGTACGCACATGTTTCAGGGCATATTAACAGTAAATGTGTGGCAGTTTTGGCAAATGAAACATCTAGGCAGGGCCTCGTCGAATGCCTGTGAACGCTAAGTAAATTGACGTGTTGGTAAACACTTGATGTTCCAAACTGTTTACTCGATCTCTCGTCGAGGAGGTGGCAACAACCTCCGGCAACTTCAGAGGTGAAAGGTGCCTTGTTTCCACGTAACATTGCTACCTATAGTTCCCTGATCAGAGCTAACGGCTGCCTTCTAGAGAACCGTCATGCAGGGGGGCCATGATTGCATGTGTTAGCAGACCTAATTAAAATACCCTAAGTGGTATTAGTCCCCGGGATTATTTATACACAACCATGAAGCTAAATCTTACTTTGTGAAAGATTAGTTAGAGATTAACATGGATTCCATATGACCTATTATACTGTGGCTAGTTTATGTGTGTAAACCTTAAGATTATAGCCCCACCCAACCAACTCATGTACAACAAATATATAGGTCAGGGTCTTATTGTATATAAGAACAGTATATAGCACATATATGAAATATATAATATCATTATTTATCTTTTATGTAACATTAGGGGTTAAAAGTGATTCCAGTTATACCAAAAAAATTGTATTTAACATTAAGATTGATCATAAATACCAATCAACGTTCAAATAAGCAACCTTCAAATTAAAATGCAATACTCCTATTTTAATTACCTTTATATGTCACCAATAACATGATGATGATGATGATGACGGTGATGATGGATCAGTTAATTTGTATTAATTAATGTCAAGATTTTAATGGCCTCATGCACATGTATGGTTATGTGCATTATGTATTCCCTCTTCAATTTTTTTTTCAAATCTATTATTTTATATGAATAAGTAATTTTGACATTTTGTAAAGACAAACCTGTCGATATGGGGATAGAAGTCTTGACAGAAACGCTTCAGAGAATTGCATTTTTCGTATTTTGTCACAGCAATAAAGAAAGAGTGGTTTTGGGTAGGTAAAAACCCAAAAGTTTTAATGATTAGGTATAAAGTACATGAGATCAGGTTTATACTGAGAGCTCTAATAGAGGAAAGATAACATTCATTAAAGTATAATATAGAAGATGGTCTAGGTCCAGGCCAGCGGCTGAATATCAAAATAGTGAGATCTCTACATGTAGATCCTCAGGCATTCGCTCTCATATGTCCTAACGACTACTGATTATGCCTACCACTAATCGTATAAAACCTGAAACCTTAAAGGCTTTCATTTCTATATCATTCTTATTGTATGGTATCCCTTAGCCATATATAATATGGAGATTCATATGAACCTATCCTTACAAAAAAAAATTCTTTTTTAAGTAAAAAAAAAAAAAATTTGAATAAAAATCAACATCTTAAAAATGAAAATGAACATAATTCAAATAGACAAAATGTATTAGCTATTATTTTTTTACTTCGTCTGGTTATCGATGCCCTTTGGAGGCAGTGGTTTTGACCGATTAATTATGCAGTCTTGTGGTGAATATGAATAGAGTCAACGTATAACCATGCACCGCTTGCAAATGCAGCAAACATAATACATGCACCTCAAGCAAAGTCATATTTAAACATTGAACTTTATTTAATGGTCTAAATGGCTGAAATTGTAATAATATAAATAATAGTTTATTGTGAAGTAAGTCAAAAGTTTACAAAATACAAGGTCACCAATAGCGAAAAATGCAGGTCACACTATATCCATGGCTTTGAACAGTGAAAGTGCAATGGTTGTCTTGTATATGGCTTCATTGTAGTTAAACCTCTGTAGATCAACTGTCACTGTCAGTTCTCAGCTATTTCGTTTTGTTTGGAATAGGATGAGCATGTAAACAAGCGGACACAAAGTGTTCCAAAAGGTCAATGTCCTATAAGCATAGCTTAAATAAGACTGTCATTACAGGCAGGAATGAATTTGACAGCATCGTAATGACAAAAGTAAAGAGTTTGAAATTAATAATAGCTCCAATTTCTTAATATTTTGCGTGTAATGGAGAAAGCAACATTGAATACCATCGATTGCAAATTTTCTATATACTGGATTCTAAAGAAGCCCATGTAATATTGTCTCTTGTCCGAACATTCAGGTTTCTGTAAACATGTCCTGCAATGACCCATACAGTGACCTATATTTACTGCTGGAAGTTTGACTTCTGGTGTACGGTCCGTTTATTCTGAAACAGGACACAAGTTTACATAATACAAGGTTTAAAACCAGGCAAACGGTCAGACTTAACTAATGGTTTTGAAGAGTGGAAATCATATGTGTGTATAACTTGTAGCTACATATTTGCTCCAATACAAATCGTTATAAGTTTTCGGTTTAGAAACGAACGTGAGTACTATAATGGACACAGCACAATGCACTGAAGATCTGAGACAATAACCTTACTGTTGGAAGGGTTTGCTCACTAGTATACCGGATAAATCGATAAAAACGGAGATACATTTACAATGAGAATGAGAAGTACCTTAAAAAACAGTGTTACTTCATAAGGATATGTTAAAAACTCAATTTGTAACATGTATATAAATACGGGTTTTGGAATGTTCCTGAATACAGATTTTCACTGAACGGGTTATCATATATATATATATATATATATATATATATATATATATATATAAGCCAACTACAAATATAACTTGTTCCTAAATTCCTGTTTTTATTTTAATATATACCCACAGTCAATCCTATTCCTATTTAACCAGCTAAATTCTCTTCACCATTTTCTGGTATATGTGCAAGTCACCACTGCAGAATCTTACCAGGCTAAAGCTTTAAATAACATATTTTTTTATGTAAATAGATTTTTAAAAGATCAGAAATTGGGGGGTTAAACCGTATAAGTGGCCTAGCGGAGTTACAACTTAAATCTTTGGCCAAGTGACCTCATGCATGAAACTGCATGTGTCCCTGAGTGCAAAACAGTGAAATATACATATAGCTGTAATGTAGTACATGCCAGAATTCCCTGAACACACAACCGGCACATATTCCACTGACAGTTATGATAAGGACCGCCATTATGATTTGTACTTAATTGTAGTAACATTTTCATCCCTGCGTCCAGAGGTTCAGCATGGGTGAACCACATGCAACCAATATGTTTTCTGGAATGGCAAGGGCCGTTGCAACTATAAACACGCCATGCAACAGTTCAACTTTTTTGCCTTTGTAAAAACATGGTCAATACATGCGAACTAATAAAAAATATATAAATGTATATCAATAGATCCTTTACTATATATAATATTAAGACGGGTAAAATATACACTGGACCGATAGGCGATGAGTGTCATATTCAGATGGTTTAATATACATGCATGTATATGTTCCATAATAACACACATAACAGAACGCAGACGAACAGTACTTTGTTATAAACCAGTTGACAATTTATACCCTAGCATCCCCCTCCACATTGAATACAGATGCAAAGAGTATTTATTTCTATTCAATAATTGGTGGCTCATGCAAAGCTCAGTCTGCTAAAACTATATTCTTCTGTGCAAGGGGTGGGGGGTCCATTGAAATATTATCAGTTCTAATACGTCATATGCAATTAAGAAATGAGCATAGGCCGAAATTACCCTTGCAAACAGAAGCGCACTTTATTAACATCCAAGAAAGATATTTCTTTTAAGTTCAATATTTCAATATATTATTTCAATGGACCCCCCCCCCCCCCCCCTTGCACAGAAGAATATAGTTTTTAAGTTCTTCTATAAGTTCTTTAAGTTCTTCTAAGGGGGGTGGCCAAGGTAATTGATCATAAACACAGAGAAATGCATGTGATTTTTAAAGGAGAGGTCCATGGCCCATGTTTGCACTGTCTATTGAAGGATCAAGGTATCAATACGATAAGGATGCTATATGTTATAATGAAGCCTTCTGGATTTCAGGTTTTATATGCACGGGTTTTATATGCACGGGGTTAGGAATAATCCAGCAGTCATAACCTGTCGTTAAGACATTAGAGTTCAATTAGATTACACCAGTATATGACGTTGAAGCACCGGCTGGGTTTAAACCAGGGCCCTGCAGCTCCGAAGTCAAACGCCTTAACCACCAGGCTACGTCCTACCCTTCATTTAAAGTTGTTGCTGTTGTTGTTGCCGGTAGTGGTGTTATAAAATATCTAAAAACATGTCTATCAAAAATGGGTTGGAAAGTATTTTCACCTTGTGACAAGACCCTGAAAAAAACAGAGTTGGTTGTGAATTTGATGTATTGGTTCTTTCCATATATGTGTCCCATGACAGGAATTTGGATCCTTATTTACTTTTGTTGCAAAATATAAGATTATATTTATTTTTTTTCAGAGAGTAATAACCTCCAAAGTACCCCTTGGTTGGTGGAAATGGACATACTTGTTCCAGTTTAATGTTGTAATGATTTTTTTTTTTTAATGTGTATTTGTGTTCAATAACATTGCTGGTCTTGCCTTAACATTATCAGGCACTATATACATAGAAAAACAACTATATCCTTAGCCCTTCTAATCCTCCTTAAGTAGATATATATAAGACCTTACATGTTAACGGTAACATGCCATGGCTGACACACAGGATCGCACCTATTTATTATCAGATTAAATCCATGAAAAGCACTCTACGATCTGAGAAACATCAGTTTATAGACTGTTCCGCCAAGGAGTATTCATTAATGTTAGAGAATTTTTTTACAAAGTTAGGAAATCGAAAATGTATACACTATACAATATGTATTTGGCAATTATTAAGAAGGAAGCTCACAAAATTTAGCTTGAAAATATGGGGAGATGAGTGATTTAATATTTGACAATTGATTTAGTCACGCCATATAGACTGCAGTAACGGGGTCATGTTGTAACACATTGTGACGATACATCATTAGCCAGAAGATGCCATATATACAGCTTCATTTTTTTCATGAAGAGGAAACTATAGTACAATGTTAAGTATAATTAATTAGTCATTATTATTAATATTTAACTCCTTGGTGGAACAGACCGCGAAAGAAATGAGTTAAATGTCTCTCTTTGTCGATAACATTTATTGGGACAAATAGACATATAGCTGTATGATCTAGAGAATCAATCATTGGTTAAGGAGATAAAACCTAAAGATTAAATTTTAAAAAAATGTATTTGATTTTTATAGATACGTTATATAGAGTTTTCTGTGATCAAGGAACAATTAAAAATACAACTGACATAAATGGAAAGAGCAATATTTTTTTAAATACTACACAAGTTTGCGAATGCGGAATTTATTTCCTAAATTTCATGATAAATTACTCTGTAAAATTTATATGTACAGAACTTTGTATATTAAAGTTTCCTTCATCTGTATTAAAAAAAATGTAAGATAACAAGCTTGTGTGGCTTACAGTGGAAGACATATATATTTATTCATCACCACATGTGGTCTCAGCATTATATAAAACTGAACCCTGGGTATGGTCCTTTCTAGGGGACACTAACCCCGTTTCCATGGTAGCCATGTGAAGACCGGTATCCCGGAAACACCGGCCCCCTGCCGACGACAGTCGTAAGCTGGAGATGAGTAGAGATCAAGACAGGCGGAGTGGATCTCTGTCAAACGCTCGTGTTGCATTAAGGCTTGTAATCCATATAAAGTAGCACGGGGAGGGTCTTTTTATTTATGTTTATGCGTGGACCGTCTTCTTTATCGGATATATTTTGTCTTGTTTCTATTATATGATCTGTGGATAAGGTTCGAAGTCCCACTGCGAGTGCCAAGTGATCCTCGAGCGCTTTTGTTCAAGGCCTGGTCAGATTTTCCCATAAATTATTAAAAAATCTAAACAGACTTTCACACATATTACGACCTATATATTTATATATATATATATATATATATATATATATATATATATATGTGTGTGTGTGTGTGTGTGTGTGTGTGTACTCTTTATATACTTCATAGCTGTAATTATAATTGGATAGATATATCTTACATTTTCAAACTTGCATATCAGTGGGGATCTTAATTTCCTCCGGAAACGGAGCTGATGCAGGCTGCATATGCCAATCTGTCTATTCATCTATCATCTATTTGTGGCTCAGTGTAAGAGTAGGCCATGCAGGGAACATTGAAGAGGTGATTAAGTTTTGGGGCGGATCGGTTACACATGGTGGCCAATCTGAATCCGGATCTAGGTTTTGGACGAGGAATGCGCTCTCTCAGTACTCTCTATTTTCAATTTTTTATTCGTCTGTGGTCTACAGAAATATTTCCCTCAAACTATTGCTATCTTGCTATTTCTGACAGTGAGACTCGACCTCGTAAGCCGACACTTGCCCTGTCTGCTGACCTGTCCTTTGTCACATTCCATAATTGTAATTAAATCCCTTTCTGTATACACGGCATGCAGCTACAAACCTATCATAAACTTTGTAACAGCTTATAGTGCCAGTGGGAATATTGCACAATCACAATACTTTAATATGTGCTGCCAGTTCTCGGATTACATTAAGGTCGGCAGGTACACAATCCATATTGTCCAAGCCTTCTGGCCATTCTGAGGTACCATGCGGTAAACATAAGTAATTTGGGCTATTAGGTCTCAAAGAACACATAAAAATTTTCAGCCAATAAATTACTGATTCTGTCTAACAAAGTTTGGGAACTGACCAACATTACTCAAACAATTATTGTAAATGGTACAACCGTTTTAGATTAACCTACATGAGAGTTTCAAAGGAGGTATATATTATGTCAGACATATCATATATACTTGTATATAAGGTCGTATATAGTTTCTATGGTAGAATATATTTAAATTTAATCCCGACTACGAACCCCTAAATGTTACCCCTAACATCATTTATATAAAACAGTAATTTATGTTACTAAAGCAATACGTTCTATTACGGTATAGGCCTATAATAATTATTATATATTTTCGCCATTACAAATGAATAACATGCCGGCACGACCCTTAATCATAGAGCTTAGCTGTGGGGATATTTATTACAAGTTCAATATGTCATTTATTATCATATTAACCGTGTGTATCGCTGTTGTTTACAAAATGTTATGTAGTTATTACGGTTTCAGACCATTTATAATCAATACTTCAATCTACAATACCAGGAATACTACCAACCCGCTCATTAAGTTTATTCATTTGTTTGCCTATTAATTTATTTTGGATGTTGTGTTTTGCACACCGTGACCCGCGCGCGGCTCAGGGTGAACAGGTATACAGCAGACGACATGCATGTTTAACAGTATATGCGGAGTGATTCCATTATGGTGTTAACGGCACACGATTATACCACATAGTTCTTCCGCTTTTGGGCGCAGTGTTGCGCTAAACGGGTTATGAATAAAGCTCACAACACCCGACCAAACCTTGGAGACCATGGGGTGCAAGGAGCCCTGATTGTTAGCTTATGTGCACAATTGAATAGCCCAGTCATCTGTAATAAGCTCCTATTGAAAAGGAGAAATATGATACGAGAATATTAGTAGCACATGAAATAGCCGTGCATGCTTCTTGCACAATCAGTATCGTAGCATTGTGCTCCGGCCCCGTACAAAGTCCTCGTGTACTTTGAAGTAGTTTGCTATTATCGATCTCCGTCTTTAATGGCATATGAGTTCCACCAATTTTCTCAAAATGTGTATTGTGGTCGAGCTTAATCACAATTCCCCCACTGCCAACTGACCACAAATACAGCCTAATATTTGAATCGGCCGGTATATCATATTTTGGTAATCATATTCTCTATATTGGGACGCGCTATAAGATCAAGGAACCTCCCACCCGAAACAGTTGTATAAAATCTATATTCGGTTCCTTAAGGTAATTACAAAATAGAAAATCTATAGTTTTATATCTTCTGATATCACATATAATGTTATATCCATGATGAATTATAAGAAACTTATTTCTGGTAATGCAAAATTTAGAAAAAGCTGTCCCCCTTTACTCCCGATATATATTGAGAATTGTAAATCGCATGATGTTTCACATGATTTTGTATTGATTTTAATAACGACAACTATACATTATATTTACGCCATGAAACCTTATACATAGATAAACCTATATATACAATGTTGGATGTACACACACCTTATATACACAACTCTTGCCTTATATATATATATAAACTATGCCGTGTATACTAAACAGACAGGCTTAACTTAGGTGGCAACACCATTCCTGGTGTCATGTGATTTATTACGTCAATCACGTTACTTATCTAAAGTAGGTTTACATTTTAAGATATGTTCACATACCCTGAGATGGTATAACTGTAATAGTAAATATATGAAATGGTACAAAATCAGCATCTTGGTTTTCTTCTCCGTCTATAAAGTGTTCTTCAAATTCGTACTGTTTCATTAGCAATCAGACTCTAAATCAGATATTATAGATTCAATCCATGCATGCGTCTATATAAAGCTTGAGGTCCATTTAACGCATAAGAAATACATTTGCACCATTTACTAATAATTTTGGAAATGTTGTTATAGAGCAACTGCTTTTAAATATAATAAAGATTAATGTTAATATAATGTTTTTATTATTAAAATAATAATAAATTAAGTAATGTAATACTGATAAAAACATTATTATTATTACTATTATTATTATTATCATTATTATTATTATTATTATTATTATTATTATTATTATTAACTTATCATAAGTATAATTATTACAGGTGCTGTCTTTGCTTAAAATCAGTTAACTATGGAGTACATAACAATTATTTGGTGTTGCTGAATATAATTCAACTTTTAACTGAAAAAAATACTACAAATGTTAAAACATTCTGTGTCCTCAGGCATAAATTGCAGTTTTATTGACAAAAATTCATATCTATTGAGACTAGATATATTTCTCGTCCGGGTATATTATAAGCAAACGTGTGCTACATGTTGCAAGTGCTAAACAGGAATAATGGGTAACGGTTTACCATTTCATTGGTGTGGTTATATACGTACGTGAGCTGTAGAAAAAAGCATGTCCCTTATACCGGGGAATGGGTCTCGCCCTGGGCAGGGATAAAGAAACTGCCTCGTCCAACGAGGCAAGAAAAGCCTTTAAATAAAAAACGTAAGATGATGATGATGATGATGATGATGATGACGATTCTTTCACGAGTATAACTATTCCTCCAAAAGGTTCAACAACACACGTTTAAGTAAAGTTGAATACAGGTAAACCAACAAAGTAACTACCAATGATAAAATGATTATAAATCTGCCCATGCACATGGCTGAGGTATATATATAATACAGTTTCCAGTAAATGAGCACCAGTCATATTTAAAATACTTGTGCTTACATATAATTAACATTCCATTTGTCCACTTTCCGAACTGTCAATTATGCTAAACAGAAAAACAATGTACATATCGCTAATAACAATTATCAAGTATACAAGGATTTACGTATACAATATAAAATTATAAGAAGTCATAAAATGGTACACATTCATGGAAGTCGAATTGAGTAACAAGCTACATGGTTGAACAATTTCTATACATGCATTTATCGATTGAAAACAATCTTGACGTTCTTGACGTTTCAATGAAAGAAGTATATTAAATAGATAAATAAACAAAGGAATATATGTCAAACTCAATTTATATATATAGAACCTGACGCTCATGGTGCCCAATTATATGGTATATATTATATATATATATATATATATATATATATATATATATATATAACTTTAGCATTTTCCTGTGTTTCAATATAATCAAACAACCGCTCTGTCCTAAACCTGTTTCACTACAGGGTTGTAATAGTTAAAGTAATAGCTATTCTAATCTTATTACTATTACTATTACAGGTTAAATTACAGGTTGTCTATAACTATTACTTTTACTTTTACTTTTACTTAGAAAAACTATTACAATTACATAATACTATTGCCCCATTAAATATATACCAATATATGTATTATATATACATAGTAATTCTATAATGACGATAATATGTATACATGGTTACCGAAATATAATAACAAATATATAGCTTTACTAATATACCAAAACTACATACACCTCTAAACTAGCACTACAGTGCATGCACTCTTCTTCGTGTTTAAAAATTAAATATATCATAATATGGGTATTTTAATATACTGTTAATCGACTGGTTGACCTCTATTTCATTTAAAGCTTTCCAGGTCCACCCCCGTGTGTACCCTTAAGTACCTGTGGTCATAACATCCGTTACGGTATATAGTATTGCTCTTTAGGGTTTTATTAAAATGTGCACACCTGCGGAAAGGAAAGCTCTTCTGGTATCAGTGTTTGAATACCCACCCACTCAGCGTCATAATTAAGGACATGGTAACCGTCTCTGTATCTGTTGGCAAGGTGTCGCATATGATATATCAAACTGGAGAAAACAACCCCAAGAAGAATATATCTTTTTGGGAGTAGTTTGTTTGTTTTCCTTAAAACAAGTAGTATGCACCCTTTGACAGCCCATACACGTAGGTTTTTTTTACCTCCTGAAATATTATATTATTATTCAAACTTATTAATGGTTAACGGTCTATTCTCTTATACAACCATTCGCTGTCAAAAAAAAACATGCGAAACACAAGAATAATAACTTAAGAAGGTTTAGGTAAATATCCTAAATTAGTATTAAGTATATGATACATTAAAGTTGTAATATACGGAGCTCACAAAACTTCACAATTTATTTTCATATCATAAAATTGTCTGAAATATTCCTAAAAAGGAAAGCCTATAAATTTTAGGGAAATAAACAAAACCTTAAACGTTTAATACGCAAGCGGGCCAACAGCGAGAGACTTACATGTATTTTGCTGCTAAGAAGCCATTTACGACATTCCATTTTCAGATGACCTTTGACCTTTCACGCGAATTCACACGTTCAAATCTTTTATCAAACAGCAACTTACGTTACGTGATCACTCGGCAACAACCAAAACGGTGTCGGGTCAAACAGAATTTATTGTTATGTGAAACAAAACAAATATAACACAAACTCAGAATAAAAAAAAATGAACACACGGCAAATCAAGACAGATCAGCATCAAACATGCAGTAATGGTTAGTATGTAAATTAGATCAAGTCTTGGAGAATCGGTGCCTTATTGTAACAAAGTCATTTCACACCAAACCAAAAAGTGGCAGACCACTCTTTGAGGACCACACCAACTTACTGGGTCATTTTATCAGCATCATCATATCCTTAACTGTAATAACAACGAGTCCTTTAGTGTGTGTCCGTGCAAAACGCCATACCTAACTATTATGCTAAACCGATACTTGGCAACCTGTTATTAACCTAACATTCAATGTCGCAAGCCAGTCCCTCCCCGAGCTAAAGGTCACGTGATTAAATATGGCGGCGTCATGCCCGGGCCTGTATGCAAATTGAATTGCTCACTGGGATACCTGTCAAACGTCCTGCCAATCATTCTCTGCATGTGGGGACTTGAAGCAGCCCGGCTTTGGCACAAGTAATTCAACAAACTATACACGCTTTAGATTACCCTATACAATAAGTGATTGAACAATGGAAAAAACGACTTTGTTTTGTTGCGAGTCAACCGTGACTCATCCATGTGTGAATATTCTAAAAGACCGCACTGGTCTCATATGGCAAAGGTGTGCTACAGGTATCACCGTGTACATATAATCGCGGCACAAAGAATAGTGTTGTTGTTGGCAAACAAATTTTATCCTTCTACAAAGCGGTGTCTGAGTATCTCATTAACTGCTGGTGGGCCGTCCGACGCAGGCATGCGTGTTTAATAGCACATATGTTATGAGTATCGCAGACAAAACAGTCATCTATAGACACGATATGGCCACTCCAACCCTGCACTATGATTAAACTAATGTAATATCCCTCAAGAACCGGCACTCTGTTGAGACGACATATGTTGATGATTGTGGCTGGACCTTTGTTAGACCGATCCATACAGAACCCGTGATTAATGTAATATTAGCAAATATAAGCCCTTCCCCATGCAATGCAGGAGACATTCGACTCAAACCATGCCGCCAAGGCATGATGCAAGAGATTAAAACTCTCGAAGGAAGCCAATTACACATTTGTGCACAATATATATATATATATATATATATATATATATATATATATATATATATATAACAGTAATCGTGTTTTTATCTTATTCTATTTACATAAAAATGACTCATATCACAAAATGTGAATGTACTAAACTTGGACATGCAGAAGATATGTCAATATAACTCTCAAATGAGAAAAGATTTGAGCAAGCTTACGTCTTTCGAATTAACAGCCTGTTTTAAGCCTGATAAAAGATGATTGTTTCAACGTCATGGTATATATGTTGCTGGGCGCAAAAAGTGAGCAGCTCTCATTTAGAGGCTTGGGATCTCTCTCATTTTCTTTCTCTGTCTGTCTGACTCTCTTTCTGTCTCTCTGTCTCTCTGTCTCTCTCTCTCTCTCTCTATATATATATATATATATAAATATATATATATATATATTGGCTCATGCACTGAAAGACACAATGCTGACCAATCATGAAATCATCGTGTCACTCATCAATATCTGAATGATAAAGTAAATTTGACATTTATCTGAATTTTTCCGGATTATACACAGTTTATTACACACATAAGTCCTGAAACAGGTATAGGTAGCTTATTCAACAGACCTTATATACAGACAAACGGCACCAGGAGTGAGAGAGTTGGTCTTTTGAATATGACAGCAGACTCAAGTGATTAGACTTTTACGGGATTCTCCTCAGCGAAATCATGACAACAGGAGGACTGTCGCTCGAGAGCAGACACCTTCAGAGGCGCGTAACAATAGATAAGCACTCGAAACATCGCCAAGGATTCCCTAAGTGTGAAAGTGGCCACTACAGGGAGATAGGAGGGTGTCTGAATACAATACATTTAAACGTCGGTTTTCTGTAGCTTCCTTGTGTTCAAATAGAAACAGGACTTCTGTTTGGGTTGTGTTGTGTTTACGGGAATTCTCCGAGTAACAGGGAATAATGTACGCTTCACCAGCCTGTTACCATGCACATAACTATCTGGGTGACCCTCAAGCGTATATATGCACTTACCAATAGTTATTTTATTAATATCTTCGGATGATTTTATTTATAAAACCTCAAACTGCAAAAATCTTCAAGGGAAAGCTATCTTGACTGCATGCAGCAGCATTGTCACCCCTTTAATATATGCGCACCTGTTATACTTTTGCCTATGATCTAGCTATCAGCGAAAATAATAAAATAAAATAAATAGACAAGGATGAAATCATTACCCCCTTGGCGGAGGTTACAATAAACATCATACATGTGAACATCTCTTGTGATGGCACAAGACGATCTATAGGAAGAATAAAGATGCCGGTATCATCAGTAGCACTTTAAAATTTCTCTGACCCCAGGGGTTTATTTTAATTCATAATACACATTACAGTCATAATAAAATATAGGGAACCACATGTATTACAAATCAACCATGCACTTTATTCCGTAAAGTTCATCTTTATGAACTATAATACAATACAATTAAGACGCTAAAATATATAAAGATTATCGCCAGAAATAAGCTAGGAGCGCTTTTGAAGGAGGGGACTCTAGATATTGAAAATGCAGTTTTTTCATGATTTTCATGTTTAAACATTTATAAACTATACGCCAATAGAAATACACATTTAAGGTCCTTTTATACAAGACACGCTTTCGGGAACCTAACAGGTAGCTTTTAGACACAAAGCCTTTGAACAACACGTTGGTCAGACTTATAGCTATATGGACATTTACCTGTCTTAGAAACGCGCACGCGGGCTATTTTCACACTTTCACGCTTCAAACATATTGGATTGGAAAGGGGATTGGATTTAACTCCTGGTCTTCTGTTATGAGTAATTGGACTTATTTGGATATTGTACTTATTTGATTTGAGGACGCCTGAGCATTCACTAGCTCTGTGATATTTTACGTAAAAGACATTCACGATGCATTTCATTGATTCTCGCGGTTAAATATACATGCAGTTTGCAAAACCCAGCTCTTGCATTAACTTTGTTTCTTGCCTTGGCTGATATAAGACAAAGGATTTTTATTATTTATCTCGAAATATTATTTCGGGATCTCGAGATATTACTTCGATTTCTCCAGAACATATATAATCCGGGATGTCGAGATACTTTAATGTACGATTTCGAGATATTTTTTTCGGGATCATGAAAGAATACTGACCCTGTTTGCATCTAACAACAAAATAACTTACATTTGAGATGTGTTATTATGTGACTTATTTATGAATTAATCTATGACTTTGAGAAATGAGATTGTCTCTGTGTAAACATGATGGCAAGTGACCAATTGATCATGACGCCAAGATCAATCTGACCCCATTTGGGTCCCGGATAATACGTTTCTTCGATAAAGGTCCTTCCTTGATTCTATGTTTCCAGGTCAAACTGTCGTGGTTAATGCCCTGTTAACACACGGACATGCAGGCAACGAACAAAGGTCCATGACTGCCAAGATTACTTTCAGATTTATATAAATAATTTAAATAAATGCTTTAAATTATTTAATAAATTATTTTAACAATCTGGATCACAGCTCATTATAAAATAGAATAATCTTTCTATAAACCTCTCTACTTTGATATTAACTTTGTTTCGTTTTTCGCTAATAAAGCAGTAAATGATTATTGCAGCACTAACGTAGTCAGTAATATCACTAGATCTCGAAATAATATCTTGATAAGATCAATTTTAAAAAAAATTCTTGTGGCTAAATTTGTAACCGTAGTCTCTTCTTCACGGAAAAGTTATAAAACATTAGGCATCGGAAACCAATGCTCCAAGCAGACGATGGAGCCGATGACCTCGGGTTCACGCGTGTCAATTCGAGGCTTTGCTTCTCGAGATGCGACTCCGAAAGCCCGCAGGGAAAAAAGTGAGTTTCCGGAGAGACGGGAGGCAGCAAAACCTCATCACCAACCATACCTTCTGGCAAGTTTAATGGCTCTACATTTGGAAACACTTCATCAAAGATATAACAGCAACTTCTGAGCGCCTCGGAGCTGTCTCTACAGATCATATCGAAGTCCTCTGACCTCCCAACCATAACTTCCATCAATAGCTATCCATGCTAGGTGGCGACAACTATATCCGGGCTGTCGTTTTCTTTCTCCTTATCTCACAGGCCCGCTTGACCAACTGTCACATCCAGGGCTCCACAAGAGCTACAGACAACAATCGAAGTGACTCCCTCAAGTAGTGATGTTTAAGAGCAAAGAAGCATTTGTATAGAGGTTACCGTCTGGAAACGTGTTATCTGTGTTGTGAAATATTTAACCTTAAACCAAAAAAGTTAATATCCTATTTAATTCTGAATTGTTGTTACTCAGCATGTGTATGAACGTTTGTCTTTCAATGATTTTGTAAACACCTTTAGCAATCAGCATTGAAAAGCACGTGTATATCAACATACCAATATATTATACAGAGAGAGTAAACGCTTGCAATATGAGGAAACCGTAATTGATATAACGATACCAATCTGCGATCAGGCTCTCATCCTAAACGAATCTAATGCGAATCTCTCACTCCTTCACGTGATTCATGTCCCATAAAGAAAAAGAAAGGTCTCTTCCCATCCTGGTACAGAGGGTATTAGGACACCGGTTCTAGTCTGATTTCACAATTTATAAAAAATAAATGTGGATCTATACATATGATTCCGACCCCATGGTTGAGAATTTATGTCATTCTGTCACTGAAGAAAGGCAATATAAAATGATAAACTGTGCTAGAACATGTAGAGACTTTTTAAACGCAATATATCCAGTCACAACAATTAACTAAAGGCGCAGTCACACTAAGTAACTAAAGTCACGTGTGCTTAGACTAAGAAAACAACAGAAAATGAGAAAAAAAATTGAAAAGTTTACCTCTTTGCTTGAAAAATAAATACAATACATAAAGAAGGAGTTAAGAGTGTTTGTGGAAAGGAGTAAAGACACCCAATCAACGAATCATCTCATAATACATCGAAGTCATGTGACTTGCGTGCAAGGTGACGTAACCATTGTCTGAGAGAGATGAATGTAATATAGCTGAGAGTTAGTACTAGACACGTATATGTATTACCCTTAAAGAGGCCAAGTGATGACGTGGCACTTGAAGAAGGATAAGATATACATGCAGTGTATGTTATCTTAACGGGTAAATGGTTGGTTATAAATGTATACTGCCAATTCTCGCTAAAAGATAAGCCTTCCAGACGTACACGCCCATTGACAAATCGTGATAAGAAACACAAAAACAAAGAAACAAAACACAGGCTCGGGAAACTTGATTTTTGCCACTTTACCATTCACTATACTTGAAAACGGAAATATAAGTTTTATACAGATGCATAGCATTTGTCTTCTTTTCGTCGTAAATGAATTATCCGGATAAAGTTTACGTTCAATCCCTCTCCTACGTATCATTAATATACCCCCACCAGGTGGCGAGAGGTATTAAGTTATAGCATGAATAATTCGTTGGTTTTTTTTGGTGGAACTTTAGGCAAAATGTCCTACATAGATTTGGTTGAAATTTGTTGTTATCCTAACCCCTTAGGGAAAAAAAACATTCAGTAGTGGAAGTATTTTCAGATGTAAAATACTTTTTTTTTTCATTCAAAGGCTTCCTCTCCATTTTGACAAAGGGCTATTTCTTTTGTCCCTGTGTAGGCCCAGAGTCACTTTGATAGAGAGCTAGCCAGAAACGTGAGAAAACTGGTACTGACGGGATGTGTGACCGTGAGAAACTGATGCTTGTGACCTCATTCTTGTTTTAATTTATTTCAATTATACATATAATCAAACAATCTTATTTAACAATATGTTAACCTCTGGATAAGTTATATCTTTTTCTTCACAGCTCCACTTGAATTGAAAATTGATGCATGCATCATATTGAAAAAAAACTCGGAGAAACAGTCCTCTGCCATAATTTCATAGAAATATCAAGTTTAGGTATGAAGGATCGTAACTCCCATTATCTGTATATTATATGAAGGATCGTAACTCCCATTATCTGTATATTATATGAAGGATCGTAACTCCCATTATCTGTATATTATATGAAGGTTCCTAACTCCCATAATCTGTATTTGCACAATATTTTCTATATCAAATATAAAACGTTCCAACATTTGTTTTGACGACGACCTTCATCCATGCATATATGAAGGAACGTTCAAGATTTATGTTCGATGTTTTATGTTAGGATGTTTGATATTTAGCAGACCGTGCTGGTCTTGTGAGGTTTGAAGAAGAGGTTGTGGAAGCAGGGATGTGGAAGCTCAGCTTCAATTGAGATTATATTCAATCAGAATTGGAGAGGAAATTACTAAACTAAGATATGCTTTTATGAAAATGGTAAATGAATAATTACCTCTGTATTTTAAAATATTCGTGCTAATCACATAAAAAAATGCTTAAGTGGAACTGATATTTCGACTTCCTCTATAATTGCACTTCTAAATGTTTATACTACTTGTAATAATGGAGGATTTAGGTAAAATTAGCACACTGTATTCTTTAGCCATTTATTCTTGCACATATAATGGGTAACATGAACATGTATGAGCAAACTCTATATCATAGTTTTGCCAATTGCCTAACGTCTGCGTTTAGAAAATCAGCCCTATCAGCAACAATACGATATACTTTACAGATAAACAATGATTAATTGAACAATGGGAATACCCATGGCGCCTTTTTAGGGACATATCGATTAGATCACCTATGTTGCATTTAAGGTCAAGTTGCTTTCAGAAAAGGAAAAAAGTTATAACTTCTTATGCATCTTGCACTACCATACAGCGTAAAGCCGGCCATGCAACGTATTGGGAACTGCATGAGATAATGCATGGAATAACTTTTCATCAATGATAATAACATATACTTAATAAAAGATATATTCATACAGTTTTGACATTAAAAGTTCTTTTCCCTCACAATATTCACAATTACATTTCAGAGCACAATTCTGAGAAGGTGGAAGTGTTGTAAATGATAAAGCAGGCATATACATGTACATGATCAAATACCAAAGCATTAATATGCATCAAATGCTAAATTAAGTCAAATCCCATGCTATCCAAAGCAAGCTTACAAACAAAACTCAGAAAGGATCAATGTTGGCTGTTATAGCAAACACTGACCTTTAACTCAGACAAACCAGTCCACTTTGTATTAACTGCGCTGACAACTGATCTTTACTCATCACTATGATCAGATAATCCTAGGATGACAAGATAATACTGAAATTGACTCAATTGTACAGAATCTTCCAAAAGTTTGCACAGATCTGCATCCTTCCCATGAGAGTGTTAGAAATGATGAAAAAGGCAAACGAACGAATATATGATTAAAACGCCAAAAAATATATCTATCATTAAATGGAAAATTACGTCACATACCATGTTCTCTAAATCATTTTTCACTTTTACATAAAATATATGAATTCAGAATTTGGTAAAGACCCCTTCCCCTACGAACGCTCAAAAATCACTTGAGACAAGAACCTGAAAAAAATAGACCTGAACAGTTGCTCTTCCGGTTGAAAGCTATGTTTCGAGATTTCATGTACGCAGACGGATCCTACCAACATCCAGGATAGAGAAAAGGACTGCTTGAAGAAGGTTTCCAAACACCAAGATATCTATCACGTGAATACTTAGGGTTTCCTTATTACATATTTTTATATAAGTTAATATATCTTTTTTTAATTCTTGAGTTTATTCAGGAAAATAAGGCATAAACAGTTTTAGGGATATTTAAATTCAATGGGTACAGATAGTGCTGGGGGAAATTAATGCTTTCGGTAAGTTCGAAAGAAGAAAATGCCATGACTAAAGATTTTTGTCGGTAAAGCAATCCTCTGTGGTAAAGAAATTTGTAATATAAACATTGACCTATATATCCTTTATACAGCGCTTACCAATAAAGCCATTTCCCAGTCAAAACAGCTTTCCTGTAATGTTTTCCTGGAGGCCGAAATAATCTTGGCTTCTATACACACCAGGACATTATATTACCAATGTTGCAGCAACAGAAATATGCATAATTTCTATTTTTCAAGAGATATGCTTTCTGGTGAAAATAAAAATTGAATTTCCTTAACTTCCAGAAAGGCCGGGTTGCATATGATGTGGAGTACCGGGCTATATAAACGTCGCTTTGAACCCGATAAGAATGAATAAATTGACGGTAAATAGTCTCTTTGAGTGGGTAAATGACATCACAAAGTATTAACCTGCCGCACATACTGAAGACATAAAAAGGACGAAGAACATTAAACACTGGAGGATCATTTGGATAACAGATATCGGTTTCTTCAACAAGTGAGCTAATACTTATACACAGTGATCTAGCTGTGATGTTAGACGTAGAGTTATTGTTTTAACCCCTACAACTTGAGATAATTCTCAGTAAAACGAGCTCTCCAAGCACTCTCTTAGCGCCGTAACAAAACAAGATAACCTGGCCAGAACTTCGGGGAAGCAAACAGATTGCAAAGATGTAAAAAGTCAGTCATATCAAACCCTACCCCGCCTGTTTTGTGTGCGCATCAGTGGCTGCAAAGAAAACCCCTTATGATAACAAACTGGGGATAAGGCATACAACTGGTCACACTACTGTGCAGGGCGGCGCTTAACCCCTGAAAACGCAGATTCAAGAGCCTTTCATCCCCAGGCCCTATGACGTCATCAGCGCGGCGTGAGCGCTTGCCAGAAGCACGGCTTGTGAATGGGATCGCGAGGCTTGGTTAGTGCCAGGAATTTTATGGATGAAACAAATAAAAATGGCTATTGAGGAATGCTTATACACTAAGCTTACGCTCTCCAGGTCAACGGGTGCACCTTTGCAGGTCTGCCCATGCAGATAACAGGGCACAGTAAAAGTTTTAATGGTAGCTAACTGTTACTGGTTTACTGGCTTCATAAGAAACGTTGTACCGTCATTACAAAACAGCACAGGCCTACTATCGCCTGGTGCGAGTTTTGTGCGGTCCATTAGCTTCCAAGGAAACGCAGTGGTTAATACTATCTGCCTTTATGCGTTGTCAATGAGCCCCAGTTATCGCTTTATCCGGGCAATATTCGACACCATGGCGACACCACGTGTGGTGCACGGCAGACGATGGTGCCAATTGGCTGACAAGAACTTTCTCTTTCAGTGCTGGAGGATGGCTGTTTGTGGATGGGGGGAATCTCTGCAACAGGCCTGACGATTTTCTAATGAGACCTGCACTCTCTTTGAATCGGTTGTCAATTTCTAAAGACATTAACCTCTCCCACCATACAGAAAATTGTCAGACGGTTGCTAGGAATGTAACAATAGATGCCGTACTGACAGACACTGAAAGATAACCATTCAGCATTAGTGAAAACCTACCATGCCCAGTGCATGACAACGCGCTCCACTCTGCAATAAACGAAAGACGATTTGCAACAAATAGGAAACTATGCAGGTGGTGTTTTGAAAATGAAAGTACACGAGATTTTTTGGCGTCTGCTGTCTGCTTCCTTTGCGCGCTGCACATAAATACTTTACCCAGATCCACGACCATCCGTTGGTAACATTATATACAGTATAAAGCATATCTAAACTGTCAATACCTATATATATATAATCTTTTTATTAGCGAATCACCGCATAATACAAGTATAATCAGGGTCAACCTTACGGGGCCCTTCAGGGGACCTAGACACCCCCCCCCCCCCTTGCACCACAAAAATCTCATAAACTTACTCAGAACACACATTGAATGTGCAAGGGGCAATATCGATAAAACAAAAAAAAAATGAATACAGTTCGTGTTCACATAAAAGTTATAGCTATATTTTTGTTTTATAAATAATAAAAACTATTTTTTCTCTTATTTAAAAAAAATATCAACGTGTAACACGCGGTAAGAAATAAAACGAAAAGGAATTTAGCATTGCCATCTAAGAAAGTTGAAAGCTTACACCTTTGAAACATAAGTTAAACCGTTTTATATGATGAATAAACAACGCGCCTAAGTGCGACATCAGTGCATTTTAAACGCAGTCCAATCCCAGTCATTATGATGCTCAGTTTTTATGATGCTCAGTTCTCATTAAGCTCATTATCACTTAATTCTTGTATTATATTAGGGTTCACTGGCGTTAATTTATCTTCAAAGGCGGTTGGATGGGGGGGGGGGGGGGCCCTAAGGAGATTTGGCTTAGATTATGAAGGAACCCTATGAAAATTGAAATTAAATTTTCCCAAGTTATAGTGCGCATATATATATATATATATATTATTTTCTGTTGTGACTTTAGACTCCTGACGGGCATGCAGGATGGAGACTACTGATAATAGAACAATTGGCCTTTGTATTCGAAAGTCCTCTACTCAATTTTCTTAATTGGCAAAAAGGCACAACCGTCACATATAGAGAACCTCAGCGATAACTTATGTGATCTTATCTGCAAAACCGTCTATATTAAAGTTTGTACATATTCTCTTTTTTTTTTGCCTGTCGGAAATCTTCGATTTGGGCTAGCATGTTGGTCAGTTCCGTATGTCTGTTTGATTGTTTGTAACGATGTTTGTTTGTCTGTCTTCACTTTGGAGTGCACAGTTTTGCAGCAAATGCTTTCAACCTTACACAGTTGATAGACAAAAGTCCTGAAAGCCTATTGTTTTTGGGCAATATAGGTCAAAGGTCAAGGTAATTAAAACTTCCCAAAACAATTTTTTTCTTCAAATTTTTGTCACTATTAGCTGTAAATACTTCAACATTAGCTCATTTTCATTTTCATTCCAAGGCCTTTCTTCTTTTGTGTGGCTGTCTCAAATCAACCGTAACCATGGTTACGCATTTTCGGGGAAAAGTGATGATATTCGAAAATAAAAAGACTAATTTTTCTAACTTGGTCAATTTTAACGCTAGAGAGGTCTAGTTTTTTTGCGTTAGGTAGAATTTTATGAGTCCCTCAAAATTTTAGTAGAAGTCTCGCAATATCTTGCACAATATCTCGTCAAACGAGACATTGCAAGATATCATGTAGTGATACCCTAGAGGCCACATGGTTGCAGATATTCATTTGAAACTGGTATATCTTATGTCTTACTCTAATATCTCGAAAGTGTTTTTATTTTCGGAAAATATCCGTCAGGGGGCGCTGCATTCGAAACACTTCAACATATCATTTTTTTGGCAATATCTCCAAAACTATAAGCTTTACCTACATAAACGTTTGCTCATGTTGCTCCTCTTCACCTCCCCATCTATTATCTCAGATGTGGCATTTTGCCAGTATGTTTGTCTGTTTGTCAGTAATCCTCTATTTTGCCTGCTTGCTGGTTCTTGCGTCCTACAATTAGCAATGTACAGGGCACCGTTTTGCAGAAAATCCTTTTGAAACTGGTACATCTTATGCCTTATACTAAAATCTCGAAAGCAATTTTTCATTTTCGGCATATGGCTGCTAGGGGGCGCTGCACTCGAACCACTACAACATATCATTTTTTGGCAATATCTCAAAAAAAGGATAAATCTAAATAACATAAACCGTAGCTTATTGTTTCCTCTTGGTCTTTTACATAACCTGGTCAAGTATGTCTGTCTGTTTGTCAGTTATATTCTGTTTCGCCTTCCTACTCGTTCTTGTGTATGGCATATAGCATTATACTGCCCACAATTCAGCAGCAATAATTTTATACTTAAAAACATCGGACCGATTTATGGAAGCAATATGTGTGTTAATTATATAGGTCAAAGGTCAAGATCAAGGAAATCAAAACACGTCAAATTATTATTTCCTTCATAACTTTGTCAATATTGGTCCTATCTTAAAAAAATATGCCTCGTTTTCTCTCTCTTTGTCATTGCTCATTTATTTAACCGTTTCCACGTCATTTCTGGCAAGCGCTCGACCTCTGGTCGTCTTGTTTTTTTGTGTTTTTTCTCTTTCTTCTGTCCGGGTTTGTGCTAGATCTCCAATATGGTTGATTTGAAAAAAACTGACCTTTGCGCAAAATATATATAATCATTTGTGACATATTTACACCTGGTATTTATGTTTGACCATTAAAATGACTGGCCATAGCCTATATCTGAGTGAGCCCTATTACTGCTCATTAACTTGTTACCGGAGAAGGAAGGTTTAAGACGTGGATTGGAGGTTGGAGAAGAGGGTGTGGAGGGGCACGGAAGGCTTCTCTTGCCATCGCTCGGCGACTGCAGACATCTAGTTCATATGTTACAGTTCTGTTTTTTTACATTTTTGGGTTTGCGTATTTATGTATTTTTGTGTATTAAGTTTACTCAGTGAGCTAAATGAAAAAGTAATTAATTTGATAGGGCTTGCGGCGTGACTCTCGAGAGTGGATAATATTTTGAAAGGACCTGTCAACTAGAAATGACAATCTGCACACTTATACTGTACTCAATGTATGTGTCTGAGAGGGTCTTAGTATAGTTGTACATGAGGTCATGAGGTGCCCTGTGCTTAGCATGTTGACATAAGACTCATTTGGCATTAAACTAAAATGTAGCATTTTACACAAACACTAGCTGAGATATGTCATTAAAATATACATCATAATAGTCTGGCCTTCATACCATTGGGAGATCTATAGTTTTATTTCGGTAACGCATCATCAATGGTCGTCGGTGCGAATATTATAATGTTCAATTTCAAAATTTGAATTATGGATGTTTAGTGTTAGTAATCATGTTCAATTATGTTTAATTTCGGATTGCAGACAGTATATGTTGTGACGGGTTTATTTTATTGTAATGCGCTATCTCAAAGGACAAATCATGTATAGTATATATATATGCTTCCTCATATAATAAGAGTTTCATACTTTTTCCGTGAGTTATTTATATGGCTAGAACCCATTCTATCAAACAAATTTTGTGGTTTAATGTTAATGCCAATGACATATATTTCATATACATATTTCGATGAATAACCACATTTGTACACATTTGAATAAAAATATTCAGTCAATGCAAACCACATATATTTAGTTGACGGTGTTTTGTGTGTTGATCTAAATTATTAAAGATATATAAAGATGATTGTTTATTCAAATAAGTTGTGAAATGAGTGGATTTCATAGCTTTCCATTATAAAGGTTTCTGCTCTGAGGTTCATGCAGGAAAATACTTAAGGGCGCGGGAGGTTGGCATGATCTAAACCTTGATTTTCAGAGAAATAATCCAGCCAGCTATGATATCTCTAATTTCCAGCACCATATGCCATTCTTCTTCTGGTTTCCTACTGCCGGCCCTGTTATTGTTGTTATTGATCTTTGTAGTGTTTCAGCAGTTCCTTACATTCCCGATGTTTTCTGCTATTTGCAAGTACCGACATTCAGAAGTAGTTCATGAAATAAAATATCTTAAAAACCCAAGATATACTGGACATATAAGGACAACTTTATTTTACACAACTTGCCCGTGGTATAATCTGTATCACTTCCCTAGAGCGGGTCTGAATCTTTGATGATCATATAGTTGATGGATGATATTTATAAACAAATTAATTTAGACATGATCCGTCGAAGAGAATTTTGCGTAAGAAAAAGATCCAGTGGAACAATTTAAAGAAAGAAGGGTATCTGTCATGTTAATCGGCTTTTAGCTGTTTGCTGCACAGTTATTCTACAAGTCACCTAGTACATTGCATCATGGCATTCGCCTTCGGGATTTTCTCATGCTGACAAAGTACCAAACAAGGCCAGACCAAGCCTCGGAGACATTGGTAAGATCAAGATGGGACATTGGTATGACATAAAAAAGATAACAAGAAAAATATGGAATAGAATATACAAATCCTTTCTTTCTAATTCTTTAATTGCCCAGCATATGCGTCATTTGGCAAGAAATATACTGAGACACAATCAAATAGATTTATTATACTAGAGCATCGTACCGGAAGTATTATCTATGTCACTTCTGCTAATGTGTTTTGCTAACACAAAAGTGTATCAAGACGTCTGGCCCTTCATCGTTATTTAAACATCGACTCAGCCCTACTCCAAGCACATCTGTTACGAAAGCCAGATCCTCTTAAGAAAATGATGACGTAGCGGTCCAAGTCGAGAAGATATCAAGTGTTTCGTGACTTTCATTGGCAGAAATCGTAGAACTTATTCCGTCTCCTTTGTTGTTTTGAAATTAGAGTAACATAACAGGAAATCTTGCATCTTAAGTGATTGTGCCATGAGCATAACAAATAAATGGTAACCATAACTATTTTCATCAAAGCAGAGGTACTGTTTGTTTTTCATGCTCAATCGTATAGCACTATAGTAAATCACATCGCTCTATACATGTATCCGTCATTTAGTTATAGAATTTTTTCACTGGTTTTATCAATTTTAAAAATAAAAGCCAAAAATTAACAACCTGATTTAGTGATTTTAACCAGGATTACTGATTAAAGATGGCGTCCGTTCATAACCATGTCAACACTGCCTTCTATCGTCAGGTTGCTAACGTATGCAAAATATGTGGTTTACCATGGTTTACTGTCAAACGCAGTTAGCTAAACTAGGGGAATATATACGGTAACGGAAGACCTGTACCATACATACGTGGTGATGCCGTACCAGGTATAGTCTTGGTAAATGCTTATACATGTCCTGACAATCTTCTATACGTTGCTCCATCAGTCTTCGGAGGAACGCTGCTCGTCCTGAATCTAGGCGTCTCTGCCAGGAGTTTTTATCTTTAACCTAGGTGTAGCCATTTCAGATTGCCCCCGCATCAGATTACCCCCGGGCAACTTTAAGTCCAAGCCAGATTACCGTGGGTAGGAAACGGAACGTGGAAACGAATTTCACTTTACCTGTTTGGTAATGAGCTATGAATCTTTGGGTAATTACTAAATGAATCTTCGTATATTTTATATCTGTAGATAATATGCTATTTACTATCGATAAAACTGATAATATAATTAACATCTTTGGACTTCTTTACTTTTCATTTATTGAATCTTTCACGTGTATTATTGAATTAACATATCGTGAATTAAACCTTAAGTATATATGATTTAGCTAAATCAGTAAGAAGGATGTAATCCAAACAGTGCTGGAATAAACTGAAATCTTTCCTGGGTTTTATTGAATCAATTACGTATCATTAGTTAAGGCATAAAAGTGTAACATATAGCTGAATGAATAAACCTGGAAGGTATATTCTGAAAAAAAAGCGGGGGTTAACTGGAATCAGTTTCAGGCTATAGACACGCGGGTGCTTTTAAATCGATTTAAGATTCCGGGGGGTTACCCGAAACGAGGGGTTTAGCTTTCTTTACACCGCCTCACCTATTTCCACCCTGAACACTAAACAGGTGAAGGAAAGTTTATGTAGGGGTGGGGTACTGGGGCAGGGTGAATCTTACAGGGGAGCGGGCTAACCTCAACACAATCTTTCATTCATTAAACAAGAACCCCATACACCACTAAGCTGGGCTGTCCACAGACTGCAGACAGGCAGAGGTCTCCGAAATGTGGCCTGGGCTCTGTCCGGACTTCAAAGACGCCCGCCTCGTCGTGTGCCGGAAATAAAGACGCGCGTCCAACGCATGATCCTTACTGTCCTACAACTTACCTAAATCAAAGTCAGGCTTCAAAGTAAGATACGTGCATAGCATCCTTTGTAAGAGGAGAGAGAGAGAGAGAGAGAGAGAGAGAGAGAGAGAGAGAGAGAGAGAGAGGTTCTTTTTTTAGGGGGGGGGTACATATAGATGGTTGTTGGGTTAAAATGAAACGCACGTAAGGATTCGGAAATTGCTTTTAACTGCCATACTAGCTAATTTGTTCTGAAAGAAGGGATTACACCCAACGATCTATATTCTTAGATATGTTGCACAAAGAGATATAAAAGTACACATATAGACAGACACAAACAAAGAAAGCCATAAATGCTAAGATACGTAGCTTCGATCCTATGCGTGTGGGTGTGGGTGTGTGTGTGTGCGCGTGCGCGCGCGAGAGAGAGAGAGAGAGAGAGAGAGAGGTGTCTGAGAGGGAGAGCGAGAAGGGGGTGGGGTCGGGGGGGGGGGGGGTCAAATAGATTAAATAGATAAATAATTTTGAAAGTAATTTGTTCATACTTTTGAAAGCAATCATAAAAATTCAGTTGATCAAAACGACAGAACAAGGAAGTACTCGCATACAACAATTTCCCGCTGATCTTTTATCAGGCTGGTGATTAACACCTCCCGGGTATCAATCAAACAATAAAACTGGTCTACACAAATCCATCGTCGGTATGCAAAAGCACGTGCCACAAATCACGTGATGCCCTCAAGTCTATTTATTTAAGAGAAACCTTCAGTTATTCATTGACGGTCGTTTTGAATGCAATTACACATGCAGAGCAGAGATACACTAAAGGGTAGTCATTAGAGCTCGCACTCATAAAGATCCTGTTTATGATACATATACAGGAGGATTTTGGTATGACCTGTTAATAATGTTGGGAAAGACATGAATATCCTTATAGTACGTTAAGCAGTAATCTGATCATAATCTGGAAATCGATTGGAAAGGTTGAGTAAATCCTATAAGCAAATAACCGAAAACGGACTGGTGTTACATTATATGTAACCTCCTCCTCCCCCCCCCCCCCCCTTCTCCAAAGAAAAGGCCAGGAGGACGGGAAGACAGAGAGGCGGCAGCTTCTTCAGTTGTCCACTTTCATCCATCCGTTATAAAGCAGCTTTCCCCGTGCGGGAACTGCAGACCGTCGGAAAGAGAAACAGGAAGCCGAACCATCCGCCGTTCATCCTTATCCTCTGGTCATGACAGGCGTGGTATATCGAGAGAAGTGAAAGGCAGAGCGGCTTCTTCCGTCGTCCATTTTCATGCATCTGTCTGTTACAGAAGATTTCCTCACGAACAAAACTATAATTTCCCAGTTCATACTTATCCAACCATGCGCACTATCTCTTGTTTTATTTTTGTATAAAATGTTACCAGCAGAGAAGTTCTTATTTTAGCCAGACACTTTCCTTCGTTAATCAAGACTTAAGCGTCTTGTGGTATCGTTCATCGCCGAATAATTTATCTTCCCTGCCTAAAATTATTTTCTAAATATGTTATTTTAATATATATTGTGTTTGTACAAGTCACGTTCTGTTTTGCCCGAAAATTCATAATACTACACAGTTCATTTCATAATTATATATAGGGGCTGAAGCGCTAGGGATTAAGCAGATATCAAAATGAGTCGTTAAAGATTTGATATGCCTATGATTTTAGTATATATGTCTACCAATATATATAAAAAAACTCTACCCATTCCTGTTTCCCTGATCAATTGATGTTACGAAAACATTATCGTTGTCAACTTTAACTCATGATAATTTGATAAAGGGACACGTTTTTGCTCCGCATAGTCCCATAAAACAAACGGTATCCAATTACATAATGGTGCATTTCGTTCAAACAGTTGTCCGTTGTGTCCCCGGGAGAGCAAGAAATGTGTAAAACATCGGCAGGTCTTGGTGATGCCGTGTCCTGGCAACCCATGCCTCATTTTCATGTTGAAGCTATGTAACAATCTAAGTATATAAGCTTGTTTTAGGTCCAAGTTTGCACAGGTTACATAAGAGCAATGCTAGCTATCTGTTATATAATCCATTATTTATTTGTAAGCACTCAGTAATCCCTGGCTGTAGACAACCTGCTTATTGGTGACAAAAAAGGCTTCGTGAAAGGTAAACATGCTTTTAACGACACGTCAACAATCGAGCCTTATTTACAATGACTCGGGAATACAGTCATTCTAAATATCTTATGGTAAATACACTCATTTATACAAATCACACGTGTATAAAAGCGTATAATACAGAGAGAAAAAAATCATATACGACATGCGGTTCATGTTACTTTGGTATTAGCCGGAAATGACAATGGATGCACTTATTGGGTTCTTTAAAAAGCGAAACGAAAAAGAACCCGTCAGTCACACCGAGAGGCTTTGAGAGAATTCTTACAGGCTCAATCAAATTCGTGAAAAGAGAACCCTTCGAGCTCACTCAGAGGCATAAAAACCCACAGAGTTCACTCAGATTTATGGCATGGTAGAACCCACCGGGCTTACTTAAAGGCATGACAAGATGGAACCCATCAGCATACTCAAAGACATGAGAAGGTAGTACCCACCAGGCTTACTCAAAGGCATGAGAAAGTAGAACCCACCAGGCTTACTCAAAGGCATGAGAAGGTAGAACCCACCAGGCAAGCTCAAAGGCATGAAAAGGTAAACCCACCAGGCTTACTAAATGACATGACAAGGTAAACCCACCAGGCTTACTCAAAGGCATGAGAAGGTAGAACCCACTAGCCTTACTCAAAGGCATGACAAGGTTTGGAACCGACAAAGCTAACTAAAAGGCCTTAGAAGGGTAGAACCCATCAGGCTTACTTAAAGGCATGACAAGATAGAACCCATCAGCATACTCAAAGACATGAGAAGGTAGAACCCACCAGGCTTACTCAAAGGCATGAGAAAGTAGAACCCACCAGGCTTACTCAAAGGCATGACAAAGTAAACCCACCCGGCTTACTCAAAGGTATGACAAGGTAGAACCAACCAGGCTTACTTTAAGGCATGGCAGGGTAAACCCACCAGGCTTACTCAATGACATGACAAGGTAAACCCACCAGGCTTACCCAAAGGCATGACAAGGTTTGGAACCGACAAAGCTAACTAAAAGGCCTGAGAAGGGTAGAACCCATCAGGCTTACTCAAAGACATGACAAGGTAGAATCCCAGGGTTTACTCAAAGGCAAGACCAGAAAGAACCTACCAGGCTTACTCAAAGGCCCTGAAAAGGTACAACCAACCAGGCTTAAAAAAGGTATGAGAAGGGAGAACCCACCAGGCTAACTTAAAGGCATGAGAAGGTAGAACCAACCAGGCTTACTGAAAGACATGACAAGGTAGAATTAACCAGGCTTACTAAAAGGCATGACAAGGTAGAACCCACCAGCCTTACTCAAAGGCATGAGAAGGTAGAACCCACCAGGCTTACTCAAAGGCATGAGAAGGTAGAACCCACCGGGCTTACTCAATGGCATGACAAAGTAAACCCACCGGCCTACTCAAAAGCATGACAAGGTAGAATTAACCAGGCTTACTAAAAGGCATGACAAGGTAGAACCCACCAGCCTTACTCAAAGGCATGAGAAGGTAGAACCCACCGGGCTTACTCAATGGCATGACAAAGTAAACCCACCAGGCCTACTCAAAAGCATGACAAGGTAGAATTAACCAGGCTTACTAAAAGGCATGACAAGGTAGAACCCACCAGCCTTACTCAAAGGCATGACAAGGTAGAACCCACCAGCCTTACTCAAAGGCATGAGAAGGTAGAACCCACCAGGCTTACTCAAAGGCATGAGAAGGTAGAACCCGCCGGGCTTACTCAATGGCATGACAAAGTAAACCCACCGGGCCTACTCAAAAGCATGACAAGGTAGAATTAACCAGGCTTACTAAAAGACATGACAAGGTAGAATCCCAGGGGTTTACTCAAAGGCAAGACCAGAAAGAACCTATCAGGCTTACTCAAAGGCCCTGAAAAGGTACAACCAACCAGGCTTAAAAAAGGTATGAGAAGGGAGAACCCACCAGGCTGACTTAAAGGCATGAGAAGGTAGAACCAACCAGGCTTACTGAAAGACATGACAAGGTAGAATTAACCTGGCTTACTAAAAGGCATGACAAGGTAGAACCCACCAGCCTTACTCAAAGGCATGAGAAGGTAGAAACCACCAGGCTTAAAAAAGGCATGAGAAGGTAGAACCCACCGGGCTTACTCAATGGCATGACAAAGTAAACCCACCGGGCCTACTCAAAAGCATGACAAGGTAGAATTAACCAGGCTTACTAAAAGGCATGACAAGGTAGAACCCACCAGCCTTACTCAAAGGCATGAGAAGGTAGAACCTTCCGGGCTTACTCAAAGGCATGAGAAGGTAGAACCCACCGGGCTTACTCAATGGCATGACAAAGTAAACCCACCAGACCTACTCAAAAGCATGACAAGGTAGAATTAACCAGGCTTACTAAAAGACATGACAAGGTAGAACCCACCAGCCTTACTCAAAGGCATGACAAGGTAGAACCCACCAGCCTTACTCAAAGGCATGAGAAGGTAGAACCCACCAGGCTTACTCAAAGGCATGAGAAGGTAGAACCCACCGGGCTTACTCAATGGCATGACAAAGTAAACCCACCGGCCTACTCAAAAGCATGACAAGGTAGAATTAGCCAGGCTTACTAAAAGGCATGACAAGGTAGAACCCACCAGACTTACTCAAAGGCATGAGAAGGTAGAACCCACCGGGCTTACTCAATGGCATGACAAAGTAAACCCACCAGACCTACTCAAAAGCATGACAAGGTAGAATTAACCAGGCTTACTAAAAGACATGACAAGGTAGAACCCACCAGCCTTACTCAAAGGCATGACAAGGTAGAACCCACCAGCCTTACTCAAAGGCATGAGAAGGTAGAACCCACCAGGCTTACTCAAAGGCATGAGAAGGTAGAACCCACCGGGCTTACTCAATGGCATGACAAAGTAAACCCACCGGCCTACTCAAAAGCATGACAAGGTAGAATTAGCCAGGCTTACTAAAAGGCATGACAAGGTAGAACCCACCAGCCTTACTCAAAGGCATGAGAAGGTAGAACCCACCGGGCTTACTCAATGGCATGACAAAGTAAACCCACCAGGCCTACTCAAAAGCATGACAAGGTAGAATTAACCAGGCTTACTAAAAGGCATGACAAGGTAGAACCCACCAGCCTTACTCAAAGGCATGACAAGGTAGAACCCACCAGCCTTACTCAAAGGCATGAGAAGGTAGAACCCAACAGGCTTACTCAAAGGCATGAGAAGGTAAAACCCGCCGGGCTTACTCAATGGCATGACAAAGTAAACCCACCGGGCCTACTCAAAAGCATGACAAGGTAGAATTAACCAGGCTTACTAAAAGACATGACAAGGTAGAATCCCAGGGGTTTACTCAAAGGCAAGACCAGAAAGAACCTACCAGGCTTACTCAAAGGCCCTGAAAAGGTACAACCAACCAGGCTCAAAAAAGGTATGAGAAGGGAGAACCCACCAGGCTAACTTAAAGGCATGAGAAGGTAGAACCAACCAGGCTTACTGAAAGACATGACAAGGTATAATTAACCTGGCTTACTAAAAGGCATGACAAGGTAGAACCCACCAGCCTTACTCAAAGGCATGAGAAGGTAGAACCCACCAGGCTTAAAAAAGGCATGAGAAGGTAGAACCCACCGGGCTTACTCAATGGCATGACAAAGTAAACCCACCGGGCCTACTCAAAAGCATGACAAGGTAGAATTAACCAGGCTTACTAAAAGGCATGACAAGGTAGAACCCACCAGCCTTACTCAAAGGCATGAGAAGGTAGAACCTTCCGGGCTTACTCAAAGGCATGAGAAGGTAGAACCCACCGGGCTTACTCAATGGCATGACAAAGTAAACTCACCAGACCTACTCAAAAGCATGACAAGGTAGAATTAACCAGGCTTACTAAAAGGCATGACAAGGTAGAACCCACCAGCCTTACTCAAAGGCATGACAAGGTAGAACCCACCAGCCTTACTCAAAGGCATGAGAAGGTAGAACCCACCAGGCTTACTCAAAGGCATGAGAAGGTAGAACCCACCGGGCTTACTCAATGGCATGACAAAGTAAACCCACCGGGCCTACTCAAAAGCATGACAAGGTAAACCCACCAGGCTTACTCAAAGGCATGAGAAGGTAGAACCCACTAGCCTTACTCAAAGGCATGACAAGGTTTGGAACCGACAAAGCTAACTAAAAGGCCTGAGAAGGGTAGAACCCATCAGGCTTACTTAAAGACATGACAAGATAGAACCCATCAGCATACTCAAAGACATGAGAAGGTAGAACCCACCAGGCTTACTCAAAGGCATGAGAAAGTAGAACCCACCAGGCCTACTCAAAGGCATGACAAAGTAAACCCACCCGGCTTACTCAAAGGTATGACAAGGTAGAACCAACCAGGCTTACTTTAAGGCATGACAGGGTAAACCCACCAGGCTTACTCAATGACATGACAAGGTAAACCCACCAGGCTTACTCAAAGGCATGACAAGGTTTGGAACCGACAAAGCTAACTAAAAGGCCTGAGAAGGGTAGAACCCATCAGGCTTACTCAAAGACATGACAAGGTAGAATCCCAGGGTTTACTCAAAGGCAAGACCAGAAAGAACCTACCAGGCTTACTCAAAGGCCCTGAAAAGGTACAACCAACCAGGCTTAAAAAAGGTATGAGAAGGGAGAACCCACCAGGCTAACTTAAAGGCATGAGAAGGTAGAACCAACCAGGCTTACTGAAAGACATGACAAGGTAGAATTAACCAGGCTTACTAAAAGGCATGACAAGGTAGAACCCACCAGCCTTACTCAAAGGCATGAGAAGGTAGAACCCACCAGGCTTACTCAAAGGCATGAGAAGGTAGAACCCACCGGGCTTACTCAATGGCATGACAAAGTAAACCCACCGGCCTACTCAAAAGCATGACAAGGTAGAATTAACCAGGCTTACTAAAAGGCATGACAAGGTAGAACCCACCAGCCTTACTCAAAGGCATGAGAAGGTAGAACCCACCGGGCTTACTCAATGGCATGACAAAGTAAACCCACCAGGCCTACTCAAAAGCATGACAAGGTAGAATTAACCAGGCTTACTAAAAGGCATGACAAGGTAGAACCCACCAGCCTCACTCAAAGGCATGACAAGGTAGAACCCACCAGCCTTACTCAAAGGCATGAGAAGGTAGAACCCACCAGGCTTACTCAAAGGCATGAGAAGGTAGAACCCGCCGGGCTTACTCAATGGCATGACAAAGTAAACCCACCGGGCCTACTCAAAAGCGTGACAAGGTAGAATTAACCAGGCTTACTAAAAGACATGACAAGGTAGAATCCCAGGGGTTTACTCAAAGGCAAGACCAGAAAGAACCTACCAGGCTTACTCAAAGGCCCTGAAAAGGTACAACCAACCAGGCTCAAAAAAGGTATGAGAAGGGAGAACCCACCAGGCTAACTTAAAGGCATGAGAAGGTAGAACCAACCAGGCTTACTGAAAGACATGACAAGGTAGAATTAACCTGGCTTACTAAAAGGCATGACAAGGTAGAACCCACCAGCCTTACTCAAAGGCATGAGAAGGTAGAACCCACCAGGCTTACTCAAAGGCATGAGAAGGTAGAACCCACCGGGCTTACTCAATGGCATGACAAAGTAAACCCACCGGGCCTATTCAAAAGCATGACAAGGTAGAATTAACCAGGCTTACTAAAAGGCATGACAAGGTAGAACCCACCAGCCTTACTCAAAGGCATGAGAAGGTAGAACCTTCCGGGCTTACTCAAAGGCATGAGAAGGTAGAAACCACCGGGCTTACTCAAGGGCATGACAAAGTAAACCCACCAGACCTACTCAAAAGCATGACAAGGTAGAATTAACCAGGCTTACTAAAAGGCATGACAAGGTAGAACCCACCAGCCTTACTCAAAGGCATGACAAGGTAGAACCCACCAGCCTTACTCAAAGGCATGAGAAGGTAGAACCCACCAGGCTTACTCAAAGGCATGAGAAGGTAGAACCCACCGGGCTTACTCAATGGCATGACAAAGTAAACCCACCGGGCCTACTCAAAAGCATGACAAGGTAGAATTAACCAGGCTTACTAAAAGGCATGACAAGGTAGAACCCACCAGCCTTACTCAAAGGCATGAGAAGGTAGAACCCACCGGGCTTACTCAATGGCATGACAAAGTAAACCCACCAGGCCTACTCAAAAGCATACAAGGTAGAATTAACCAGGCTTACTAAAAGGCATGACAAGGTAGAACCCACCAGCCTTACTCAAAGGCATGACAAGGTAGAACCCACCAGCCTTACTCAAAGGCATGAGAAGGTAGAACCCACCAGGCTTACTCAAAGGCATGAGAAGGTAGAACCCACCGGGCCTAGTCAATGGCATGACAAAGTAAACCCACCGGGCCTACTCAAAAGCATGACAAGGTAGAATTAACCAGGCTTACTAAAAGGCATGACAAGGTAGAACCCACCAGCCTTACTCAAAGGCATGAGAAGGTAGAACCCACCAGCCTTACTCAAAGACATGAGAAGGTAGAACCCACCGGGCTTACTGAATGGCATGACAAAGTAAACCCACCAGGCCTACTCAAAAGCATGACAAGGTAGAATTAACCAGGCTTACTAAAAGGCATGACAAGGTAGAACCCACCAGCCTTACTCAAAGGCATGACAAGGTAGAACCCACCAGCCTTACTCAAAGGCATGAGAAGGTGAACCCACCAGGCTTACTCAAAGGCATGAGAAGGTAGAACCCACCGGGCTTACTCAATGGCATGACAAAGTAAACCCACCGGGCCTACTCAAAAGCATGACAAGGTAGAATTAACCAGGCTTACTAAAAGGCATGACAAGGTAGAACCCACCAGCCTTACTCAAAGGCATGAGAAGGTAGAACCCGCCGGGCTTACTCAATGGCATGACAAAGTAAACCCACCAGGCCTACTCAAAAGCATGACAAGGTAGAATTAACCAGGCTTACTAAAAGGCATGACAAGGTAGAACCCACCAGCCTTACTCAAAGGAATGAGAAGGTAGAAGCCACCAGCCTTACTCAAAGGCATGAGAAGGTAGAACCCGCTGGGCTTACTCAATGGCATGACAAAGTAAACCCAACAGGCCTACTCAAAAGCATGACAAGGTAGAACCCACCAGGCTTACTAAAAGGCATGACAAGGTAGAACCCACCAGGCTTACTCAAAGGCATGAGAAAGTAGAACCCACCAGGCTTACCCAACGGCATGAGAAGGTAGAAGCCACCAGCCTTACTCAAAGGCATGAGAAGGTAGAAGCCACCAGCCTTACTCAAAGACATGACAAAGTAGAACCTACCAGGCTTAATCAAAGGCATGACAAGGTAGAACCCACCAGGCTTACTCAAAGGCATCACAAGGTAGAACTCATCAGGGTTACTCAAAGGCATGACAAGATAACCAACAAGGCTTTAAAAAAGGCGTGACAAGGTATATAGAACGCAAGAGTCTCTCTCAATCGAGTAAAAAGGTAAAAGAACCCACTCAGCTGAATTCCTTATACCTAAGTGGGAGAAGATAGAACCCACGGGACCCAAACACTTAAATGGTTGAATCTCTCAAGTACAAGTTAAAGGCTTGATAACGAAGGTCCATCTCAGAATGACAAGAAAGATCCTGCCTGGTTCGTTCATAGGTATGGTTACATAGATGACACCAGGCCTACCCAGAGGAGTGAAAATGAGAAAAATAGCTTAACCCAGTAGAGTCCCTATAAAAAGAAACATGATAGACCCTATTGGTATCTCTTAGATGCTTGGTAAGAAAAGATCGCTCTTGACAATTTAAAGGCAAGACAAAGTCATCTGACCAGGTAGAACCCACCCGGGTTTACTCAGAGACATGACAAGGTAGTACCTGTCAGTATCACCCAGAGGCTTGAAGAGGTAGATCCCAGAGGCTTACTCAGAGCCGTGACAAGAAGGATCTATTGGGTTCACTTACAGGGGGTGGAATCCATCAGCTGGGTGACAATGTCGAACCCACCAGTGTAACTTTATAGAGGCGTAACATGATAGAACCCACCAGGTAAACTTTATAGAGGCGTAACAAGATAAAACCAACCAGTTTAACTACATAGAGGCGTAACAAGATAGAACCCACCGAGTTGTTTCAGAGGCGTGACAAGGCAGAACCCATCGGGTTTTTTTTCAGAGATATAATAAGATAAAACCCACCAGGTTAACTATATAGAGGCGAAACAAGATAGAACCCACCGAGTTCTTTCAGAGGTGTGACAAGACAGAACCCACCGGGTTCTTTCAGAGGCTTAACAAGAAAGAACCCACCGAGTTCTTTCAGAGGCGTAACAAGATAGAACCCACCAGGTTAACTACATAGAGGTGTAACAAGATAGAACCCACCAAGTCAGAACCCACCGGGTTTTTTTTCATAGATATAACAAGATAGAACCCACCGAGTTGTTTCAGAGGCGTAACAAGATAGAACACAACAGTATTACCAAAAGGCTTGAAGAGGTAGATCCTAAAGGCTTACACAGAGACGTGACAAGAGAAAACCTACCGGATTCACTCAGAGGCCGTAGAATCCAAAGGTATTAATCGGAGGCGTGACAACGTACAGCCCAACGGGCCAATTCAGAAACGTAACAAGATACAACCCACCGGGCCCTCCTTTATATGTTGCTAAGTGCAACAAACCGGACCCTTTCTGGGAAATGACAAAGTAAAACCCTCGGGGCCCTCTCTGAAGCGTGGCAAGGTATAACCCTCCGGGCCCTCTGTGAGACGTGACAAGATACATTCCACCGTCTCTTCTCCGACTGACGCATGGGAGGAATATAAATAATTGAGATATTTGAGATGAATAATCGGTGAATGTCGATATATAGCTTTAATACTGGCTTTAAATTGTTGGTTTTACGTATTGGACATGTTAACCGAAAGTTTGTAGAATTATAGTTCAGCAACAATATTTTGCACAGAAACTTAAGTGTAAAAATGATTCACAGCGTCGTATAATTTCCTCCTAAATTGGACAAATCTAATATCTTGGTCCTGATTTGTTTTAGTGTACTCCCGGTCTGCACGGTAGGTCCATTTGTAAGTGTATAGTTATTTGATTTATTTTAACATAAATCTTAGTTTGCCAAACATAAAATACATGCAGGCTGATCATCTGACCGCACAGCACTGCTCTGCTCGGTGGTCAGGCTTGCTGTAACAGCTGGTTTCCATGGAGATCCTCGAGGTAGAGGCGCTTTAGATTTAAGACGAGGCCGAGTAAACGTGACGTTATAAGCTGCCGGGTCACACCTCCTTACTCCGTGTCACGCTGCATTTACATGAACGTGCGCGCCATCTGTTGCCGCGACCCCTTCCGTACGGCCTCCTTAATGAGGAGCGGATGGCTAACGGGGGTCAGAAAACAGTTCCTCTCACCTTTAAGGACAAGTTCAAAGTAACATACACATAAATTGTAGGACATAGCTAAACAAAAGGGAATATACAGCTACTGTGTACTCAGTACTCATTCAGTCGTCCGCCTGTCCTTTCTTTCAATGGTTCTTTCTTTCTTGAATGCGTGTGTTCATTCGCTCATTCATTCATTCGTTCATTCATTCGTTCATTCATTCATTCTATCCATCAATTCATAACATCGATTCACCCTTTCATAAAGTCCGTTACTTTCATTCATATTTTTTCATTCATTTCTTCAGTTCAGTAATTCCATTCGCTAACATAGTACCCATGTTGTGAGTTTGGATATATCCGAGCGAATAAGGCCAGGTGCTTCGCTCAGACGTGTTTTCCATGTGCCATCATTCGTTTTTTCGTGCGTTTGTCCGTCCGTCTGTCCGTCTGGTCGGTCGGTCGGTCATTCACTCGGTCATTCGTTCGTTCGTTCGTTCGTTCGGTCGGTCGTTTCTCCGTTCGTTCGTTCGTTTATTCCATCGATTTATCCCGTTCATATATCCATCATTACTTTTATTGATTCATGTTCTTTTTATTCATTCTGTTCTTTCAATTCATTAATTTCATTCATTCATTCCATTCAAATCATTCATTTAGATTCATTCAATGCACTAACCTATTACCCTTTGGTTTTTTTGTTGGGATCTGTCAGGTGCGTCGCAAACGTGTTTTCCATGGGCCGAGCCCACGAGCTCGCTGCCATATATTTCCCAAATAATGTTAAATCATCAGGATTTATGTTGAATATGGTGTCCCCTCAGGAGTTGTGTGACAATTATTAAGTACAACAATGAATTATAATTCATTCATTTAATTAATATATTAATTCGTTCATTCAAGCCTATTCTTCCAGTCATGAATTTTATACTTTTTATCCCTGTCATTCAGTTGATTCGTTTCACGAAAATGTTACCATTCTCTGCGATGTTCCTGCCCGCTGTAATAATCCATGTTTTACCTTTGTAACTACTTAGGTTTATTCTTTGATTTGTAAGTCCACTGCCTATATATAGATATAGAGGACTGCTTAAGTAGTCCTGTGTCATTTAGTACCATATATCGCAGCTATCATTAGCATTTTTATATGCATATTGACCTTGGATTGGTATGTGATCATTATCTACAGATGGTGCCACATATGTTGCACTATTTCTGCAATCCAAGAGGGTCTTTTATCACTTTTTTTCCAAATAAGTGAATAGATATGAATACTATAGACTTCAAATCATATGCAACAGTTCCTTAGGACGGGCCAAAGTAAATATTATGAATAATTTTCAATTTATTTTTCAAAATGTTTTTCTTCACAGCATTAAATTAGATTATCACAAAAGTTTATGATTTTTTTTGTATTATGTTTACAATCGTAGTGCAAATCTAAAATTAAACCTCTAGCAATCATCACCTTTTTGTGTTCAAAAATAGAAATCATGTAACTGGGATGCGATCCTTACCTGCTGGTAGTGCAATCTGTGTTGAACAAATTTTTTGTTTGACCCGAAATTATCTTAACCTCAATATGAATTGATTATTTTGGAATTTCAAGACTATTTATTCTGCGAGACAACTAATGACATCTATACATTCTTGTATTAATGGAATTTTAATAACTTATACGTTTATTTCATAGGAATAAACCCATGCAGTGTTCTGGACTTGTGTATTGATCTGGGTATAGATTAATATACTGTATAAACTTTGTTTGACCCCCCGTATATGTTCCTTTGTTCATGTCTTTCTTTCTTGTTTGTATCCGGCCTCCATCCTTTTCGTCAGTTTTATTTTTCAGTTTTGAGGATTAAAACAAAAGGCAACATTAATTTTTTTAAATGTTTACCTGTAAACATAGAATTTTTAAACTCCCAGAAACCTGATCATCCTGGTAAGATTATATCTTTATTTTTTATGAAAGTTCAGAACGCATAACAAACAAAACATATATAAACACATTGGCCCATTCAATTTAACGGATAAACACATAGATGTCGATTGCAAAAAAGTTTAGACTACACAAACATCTGAAATTATATCTTAGACTAGAAAAAAAGGGTGGTCAAAAATTCTAGCTGGCATCTGGTGGCGTATAGCTTCGTAAAAATTTGCCTTGGGAGAAAAAAGCGGAAATCATTACGCTACACACAAAGTACATCAGTAGCCGTTATGAGTAATTTGTTGAGTTCCATGAATAGATACGCCTGGGCAGCAGTTACGTAGTTATTAATGCTGCCATGACTCAGCGAATTTGTGGAGAAGCCATAATGATGATATAAGACCTCCAGAAAGTACGTTCTCCGTGTTCAAAGAAAGAGGTTCTCTCATATCTACTTTCCCGCATAATTACTCATTAGCATGATACATTTTATTGCGCTTCTTTATTGAGCTCATCACATTCACTTAAATACGAAACAAGCACAATAGAGAGAGAGAGAGAGAGAGAGAGAGAGAGAGAGAGAGAGAGAGAGAAGGGGGGCAGATTGTATAAGCCATTTGTAGAAGAAAAATCGACCAAAAGGTGCAGCCGCTCATGCAGTGTTACCTGAATGATCTGCATATATCAGTCTCGGTGTACGCAAAAATACTCATACACTACTAAGTAATCATAACCACATTCACCGTAACGCCCCTATTCTGGAGTCAGAAGAGATACATATTTCTTCTACGAACATGACGTTTGGTGAAACTAACCCTCTCTCTCTCTCTCTCTCTCTCTCTCTCTCTCTCTCTCTCTCTCTCTTTCTCTCTCTCTCTTACGTGTTTTCAACATAAAATTCCCTTTATTTTTTTTGGCGGACAGAGAATTTCAGAATAGGGGTGGGGACAGAGAAAGTGCGGGAAGAGCAGCAGGGAGGGCCATACTTCGATGATGTATTCCTCTCCAAAACGCAGATAGATTTTTATCTTCAAGCTGTTATTGTGCAATCTGGATTATTTCAAAATCATGATGATGCTACACAGTGTTGTTTTTTTTTAGTTTCTTATATTTAAAGATATAAAATTAGACGCGCTTCCCGATAGAAATCGTGTGTGTATTTCTCACACATGTGAGTTATATACCTTTTGATAGGCTTATAAAAAGAAAAACGTCTCAACAGTAATAAATGGCAGCACACGTTTTCAGACTGTATTTGGGTGAAATATGAACGATATATGTCTTATTCTAGTATTTCTGAAAATTAAATAAAACATCGCATTATATCGCGTTATCTTTCAGTACAAATGAGGTTTATTCCATTGTTCGCCATTGTCCCATAAATGGTAGAAACTTACCGTTTCAGGGGACACACCAGTATAAAAAAAGTAAGTTATTGTTCAGAGTTTTGATCTCTGAGATTCCCGTCACTTATATTTCAGGCCGGTCCCTGTATGTTATATGGGTAGTCGTAATACCCGGACAGGGGCGGATCCGGAATTTAGTAAAAAAAAAAAAAAACGGGGGGGGGGGGGGGGTTCAACCCAGTAGGACTAATGATAGTCTAAAAATGGTGCCCATGCAGGTGAAAGGGGAGGGGGTTCGTTAATTAGAAATGTTGTGTTCCACATTCGTCTTCAGTTCTGATTGTGTTTGCTGCCTGCCAGCAGTATTGTTGAGGACCTTTAATACCATAAAGTGAACCTTCTATAGTGAGGTCAACAGTTACCGTTGACAATACTTCAAACAGGGGTCTCTGAAAGGCGCACAAAGTAATACATGAAACGTGGAGAAGTATATCTGCGCCTGAGATCAAATTTTCATTCAGCGTGTGATAAAAATGAACTTTCACGCCCACGAAAATATCAAAATACAGGATTCCGAGACCCCAATATTTATACAGTACGCGTGCCCAGCAGGTTTCAACTGTCCCACTTTTTATTCACGATAAAAATATGAAAGTAAGCGCTGAGTGTGAATTGGACAAAGTGGGGGTCTTTAAGCAAAAACCGAAGAGGATTGTTTGTAATGGGATGATAGGCCTATTCAGACAGTCTAAACAAATCTGTGCAAAAAGAGAAGACGCCCATCCTTTAGCTCGAACTGGAATCCTCTCCGAGACCCGTTGCCTTGGCAGCATGCGGGACTCTTTGAATGACCTTGAGAAAGGTCATATAATAGTTTTCGCCCATAACCTCCGCGGATGACTTGATAAATACAACTAGGTGAGGAAATTGGTTGTGAACACTTCTTGGAAGATTGACAATCATGTCTGCTTCGATTTATGCCCGCACTATCGTTTTGAGCATGTGGTTTCTATCAGCCTGAAGAGCGGGGCAGGTACAATCTATTTGCGCGGCCTCCTGTTATTACGTCAAGAAAAGCTTGTGTTTTTTGCCTGTCCGTGCTGATGCTGATAAGAGGTTAGACGCTCTGCCCTGAACTCTACCGGTCTGTTCAAAATATTATTTATGTATGATGCGTCTGAATACTGTGATGGCTACCAAATTTACGGTATAAATATTTTATAGTTTTCGAATGCCGAGGGTTCAGCTTGCTGTTGGAGATAAAAATCTGAAGAGGCATTGATTAATAGCATATTTACTGTACAATTTGATATGCGCATGCCCAGAATATTCCCCACATTTAACAAACCGCGTAAAATTGATACTGCTAGCACAGGTTACTTCTTTTTATTTCCATTCTGAATAAAATAAGAGATACGTAAGAGGAAGTTTGAGTGCCTTTCACCAATTTCATTAACATCTGTCAGCTCAGGAATTTAGGAGTTTCCATACATGTCGAGTCCAGGCAGCATTGAATTGGGAGGAGGTGAGAGATTACATCCCAGTGTTTTAGTAGTATACTGCATCCTATAATAGCCTTTATAGCGTGAAACGAATAGCATGGACGTCGAAGCTGTATGGAGCAGCATCAGGGTCGTCCAAGATCAGTAGAGTGCCATGCAAGAAAAGGGAGATAACATGAAATATAAAGAACAAAATGAAAGATGAAGAATTAAGCTTAGGATGTTCAGCGATCTATTTTTACTTCTTTTTTCTACATTTTAAGTCTTGTTTTTTTTATATACTTTTCCTTCAAAATACCTTTACATTTTGCTACGTATTTCTTGCTATATAACCTGCAACAAGAAATATAGAATGCTGTTCATTGCTGTGAAGGTGTGCTCATTAGACCTATAAGTATACCTGTTCTTGTTTAATTATTATAAATGTATGTTCACGTATCAATTTCATATTTGAAGTTTTCATGATGAATAGCTTATCAAGAATAATTACAAGCCCCAAGTAATTAGTATATATTTAATTTCTCATCAAGAATGATAATTGTCACATGCGTGGCTTCATTTCTACTTTTGTATAATTCTTTCTTAATTTATATTCTTGTCCGACTTTTTACCAGTCATAGTTTGTCTTACTTTTTCACAAAGGTGTGAAAGCCTGAAAGGCTTCATAATAAAACCAGAAAATACGTTTAAATATAATCTCTCAACATATATGAAAACCGATTGTGATTCCACCCGTCTTGTCAATCATTTTGGCTTCATTTAAACTTATGTGGCTCTCTGGAGCAAATACAGCCGGTGGGTAAGCCATTAGATATATAGGTTTGTTAAGGTATGTTAGATATATGAATTCGAATACAATATTTTTTACCTTTGTACGTGATAACAAATACTTAAGTGGATGTTATAATAGTGGTGGGCCGATCATCGTGTTTTTTCGAAAGTCAGTCGGTTTGCTGCCACTTTTAAGCGCTCGATTACGAAAGGCAACTATCGATTACATCATACTCATGATTGTTTTACCAGAATGTCTTTAAGTTATAGGTAAAAATTACCCTTCCATTTTTTACAACATTCCGCCCTTCATATAATGAGTCTGTGTTCCCAAATAACCTCCGTATATAACCGAGTATGACACGGTAGATGAGGGAACGGAGGACTCATTAAACCTCTGTGAACTGGCAGGGAGCAGCAGAATTAGCGGAGAGTTTTCTAACGAGACGTTCATTGCAAAATATGGGCGGTATGGCGTTAAAATGCTCCATAATGCTCCAGGTCTATGCCAATTTTGCAAGTTTCTCTAGAAATAATCTCCTCAACAGATGTCAGGTGCCACTGCCGCATGAGTAATTATATTTTAAGCTTTCAATTACATATTTTTTAATTTTTACCAAAAATTATATGGGCCTAAAATTTTTCTGGCAGGCCCGTGAAACCAGTATGCATGTCGGCAGTCATCATAATTGTTATAAAATGAAAGTCCTGGTGGTGAAGTTAAAATGATACGCGGGAGTATTTATGAGGGCCAGCAAGTAGATGTCCTGGACTGTGGTTTAATTCTTGATTACTATAATTAATTAAAATGACACTTTGAATGGCATATCTTAGTGATAAAAGGAAAATATAAAAAAGGCTAAAACTTCTTTTCGTCAGGTAGAATTACTAAGACATGCCGGCTGGGTTAGGAGAGTACAGTTTCACAGATAATTGCACATTTCTTTATATTTGTCTGAACCGATTTATAATCGATCATCGATCGGTTTGCCCAAACCGATGATCGATTATGAAAAAGGAACCGACTCCCACCACTATGTTATAACAATCCTCCTTGGCCAACTTACAAGAGACGCATACCGGTCGCGGTAGACACTGACTGTTCGGGTCTGGTTAATCGACAAGGAAGGGCAATTTCTACTCATATGTCAACTTTAAAAATGAAAACCGATCATTTCTACTTAAGAAATCGTGGTTTGCGTTAGGGCAACGAGGAGCATTATTATATCTGAACCTGGTTTAGAATGAGCTTATGCATGGAAACATAATACCTTATTTACTAAAAACTTATACTTAATTGTAATATATTTGAAATGTGACATATAGAAGTTAAGAAGGTTTATATATTTATATATATATATATATATATATATATATATATATATAAAATCAAAGTTAAAAACTGTATATGATAAATCATATATATGGGTCCCTTGTTTTATCCTGTAACCCCCCCCCCCCCCCCCCCCCCCCCGCCCAGCCCTGGAAAGAAATGGACGCCATGCACTGCAGATTGATCATTAGGCTATCTGGAGATAACGGGTTAATATAGTCCATTTAAATTCAGAGTTGTAGATCGAGCTGTAGTTTCAAATTTGTCGTTGTCCGCATCAAACCAAGCAGTTCTTTATGTTAAGTTTGCCTACCTACTTGGCAATGATGTAAACGTAAAAGTTGAATCGGGGTGTATACTTAATCCATTTTGTAAGGAGCCTTTTACACATATTTCTCATAGTAACTGTCAAGCCTGGATCAGAATAAATAGAATCAGATACAGGATTCAGATTCTAACAAAGAATCCGGTGTTAAAATAGGTCATTCCTCGGTTGTATGACCTAGCAATGGGGAGAATTACGCACCAAGGGCCCGCAGGTGCAGTGGTCACCGGCCCTGGTTAACGCCAGGATATAAAATGAGAGGAAGCGTGTGAAACTGTCCTTTCACGTAGTCCGAAACCGGAATGGAATTCTACCAATGTAAATATACGTAGTGGCGGTGTGTGTGTGTGGGGGGGGGGGGGGGGGGGGGGGGGGGGGGGTTACAGGATAAAAACAAGGGACCCATGGGTCTCGGCGCTCAGCTGAAGTTTGAAATTTTTGGATATGTAAAATATGCAAAAATTCTATTGTAATGTTTTCATACATATAAGCACACGAGAAGCTAAGAGGAAAGGTTTTTTTACTTGATTACAGTAGTTTTAAATATATGATTGCAAAACCAATACTCTTACAAGAATGTCATGAAGAAAAACAGTGAAAGTTTTGAGATACTGTGATGCATGAAAAATTTACAGATGGACAGGCAAGTGGCCAGAATGGACTAATTTCTTTTTTTTTCACTTTCAAGGGAATAATGCATTTAAGTTTATATAAAAGCCTATTTTTTAGCATAACCACTTTTTCCATTAATAGTTTTATCCGAATAATTTTTTTATTTTCAAGTTTTATAAATTTGTAATAAAAAAAAATTCTGAAAATTTAAGTTAAAATATCCGCAGAATTCTAAGTTGCAATCATTATTTATCCCGATTGTAGCTCATATTGTGTCATAGTATGCATACACATATATTTTATTATTTTAAATCACAAATTTTTAAACTGAATATAAAAGAAAATAATGCCACAACATGGCATCTTCAAGATTATTCCTTGAATCACTATTAAAAAGTTTTGCACATTGGGAGTTTTCAATACATGCTTAATTTTATTCACCGAAATAAAATAAAAGATTCAGTAAATTTGATAAAATAAAAACATCTTTTCAAATTATGTATACACACTGTTGGTTTAATGAGGGACAAACAATATTATTATGCTAATTACTATCTCAGCTATATTTTATTAATGGAATTAATAGTCAATTTCCCACCTGGTTAAGTTTTTATTCTTCTGAAGTAAGAAATTACTTATCTGATCAGATGAAAATCTACACTTTTACAGCAATACACCGCTTTGTGGACACAATTAAATGTGCACCTTAATCATTGTAACCCTTGTGGTACAATACAAAATCTAAAATGTAGCATTGCCAAAAAATAAGAATGAATAATATACAGAAAATCATAACATTCATCTAGTTTATGCACCATCGGGGGGGGGGGGGGATGCAGGGCAGGGGGGAAGCCTGCTAGAAGTGGCCAAGCTGAGCCAAGGCAAGCTGCCTGGGGTGGGTTACATAACACGAGTGAAGACTGTACTACTAGGTGGGCCAGATGTAAACAACACTTGACATGGTGTATGAAAACTTGAATAAAAACTACTCTTTTCAATCAATTCCTTTTTTTAAAAGATTAAATTCTTATGTATAAATGCTGTGAAAATTAAATCAACAGTGCTTACAGAGAAAAAACGTGCCGTTGCCAAAGTTAGACAAAATTTAAGGTATTGATTTTTTATTTATGCCAATAACTTGAAAAATTTACAAAAAAATTAAGTTCTTATTTTGGGTAAACAATTGAATCTTTATTAAATAAAGTTATATTCCTGAAAAAAAGTCTCCAGCTTCAGCAATTCTCATTTTAAGTGGGTGAATGTATTTCCAGATTTTTTAAAATTTGCATTATACTTGGGCCCATAACTTCAAAACAATATGCAAAACTGACCTAATTTTTGTTACGTTCATAGAAAATTTATGGGAAAAAAAGAATACAAAATATGATCAAAAACAAATCAATGGTTTTGATATTAGGCAGCATTGAAGTGTAACATTGTTTTTTTTTACTTAAAACAGAGGTTTTTCCTTAATATCTCAAAGGAACGGAGTCCTAGTGACCCAATTTTCGGTATTGTAGGAGATTTTGGGGACATCTTACAGTATGCAAAATTTTGGATTCGTAGGTCCTACGGTTTTAAAACGTGCCCTGTCAACGGACGGCCGGCCGGACGACGGACAAAGGACCACGACTATAGCTCAGATTATACTTATAGTCAGCTGAGGTAAAAAGTTCATACCCAATTACTGAGAATTTGAAAATGAATAAACAGACTGGTAGACTAACAAAGCTGATCACTTTATCTCCAAAAATAATGAACAAATGTTTGCATTAGATCCTCATTTTTTATTACAATTTTTTTCAAGTTTTCAATCTTTATATATTCCCAATATAACATATATATCTTAAAATAAAAGTTGATTTATAATTATAATATCATCATCTAATATCTCAATTTTGTTAGATAACAACAAATTATGCATATAAATTTATTTTTATATTACAATAAAAATGTATCTTTTAATTTGTAAAACAATAAATATCTGGGAATAATACTTGAATCAGAATTCACAATTTTAAATGGTGCCTTTATTAATACATAATTTGGCTCATTTTTTTATCAAATTATGCATACTCATGGGTTTAGTTATATTTTAATTTGCTAAAATCATTTAACAGTAAAATGTTTTCTTTAAAAATGCTGTATTACCACAACATTGCATTTTCTGGATTACTCCTTGAATTACTATTTCAAGAAAAATGTGTATATTATGCACATGAATACAACAGAGCCTCTGAGAAAAACTTCAATAACTAGCCTAATGTTTGAGCTTTTATTTTCAAATTGCAGACTTTAACAATTTAACAAATTCTTTTGTGTACCTACTGTGAAAATTAAATCAAATGTACTTACAGGAAATAAAAGTGCCATAGTAAAAGTTGGGCAAAATTTAAGGTACTGATTTTATATTTATGCTAATAACTTAAACATTTACAAAATTCAGATCTAAATTTGTGTTTTTATTTAGAATCTTAATTAAAAAAGATATATCCCTGAAAAAAAGTCTCTAGCTTCAACAATTATCTTGTTTCGTCGTTTTCAAGTGCGTTTGAATGTGCTGACCTAGCAGGTCCTGTGGTGCTGCTGTGTGTGTAAACAACAGATTACTTGTGTCTGACGCACAGACATACCACAATCGTACATTATTTGGCCAGTTGAACACCTGGGGCCTAAAAAGGTGGAGCGAAGGGATTATTTCTTAGTTTTATTGCATTTCGTGACAGCTTCGTATGTTAGTAAATCTTGACCCAACTAGTTTATCTTCTTTTAATGTCTACTTCAAAAACCGAAAATTCTTAAATATCCTCAAAATCAGTCTTAGAAGAAGGGTACAACATGACGTACAATCACAAAATACCAGGGTAATTCCAGAGAATCATATACATTTTTAACTACTGCAGGCACAAGGTCTTTTGAAGTTTGGCGAAACCAAAAAGTGATCGATTAATGGTTTAATAGTCACCCACTAGATGGCAGCTCTTGAAAGGGCTCTGCCTCAATAAAGAACCAAGACCTCGCATCTAGAATCGTTCTCATGCGACAACGACTCTGCTGGTAAGGGAATATCAATAAAGTATTCCTTTCCCACATTGCATTCTAAATTCACCAGTAGACGTATGTAAACTATAGCGAAGAGGGCAATGTAGTCCATCAAATTATGCTGGATAAGAATTGTTTCAAGGCAAATAACATGGCCACCCGAAGTTATAAGGATAAGGACATCATGATTAGGTAATATTTTGTGAACATTCGCATGTGTAATGTAAACAGGTGTTTTTTGAAATGTAACAAAAAGTAGTCCCGGCGGTCTTACAATTCCTGGAAGAGGTTCGTTTTGAGTCGAAACGACCCCTGACGGAAGGGTGCAGAAATCCCATCCCCCCCCCCCCCCCCCCTTCGCACGCATGTTCACTCTTTTGTTTACTTTTCACCTGGATAAACTTTCATCTTAGAAAATTCAGTTTACAAAGTCTGTTAAATAGTTAACAAAGTCGTTTCCGTGTATAGGTCGGTGAGCTCAAGTGAAATGATAAACATAGGGCACCGGCGAATAAAATAGATTTAAGTATTTTTAGTTATTTAATATTTCAGTAACAACCAGACAAATACAAAGAAAGCATTATGTCCCGCTGTCGTCCACTTGCTCCACATCCGCATTAGGATTTAAGTTCTGGTCATAATAACAAGAATCAGCCATACATGTTACTTTCCATCATAGACGCCAGACGGCGCCACAACCTCGCACACTGTCTAACGGTCGGTTGAGCAAACTACGTGAAGGAAATCATCTTGATATTCTCAATCACATGATTGAAATTTAAGCGGGTACTTATGGTAGCCCTTTTCACTACAACCTTACGTTAAATCGAGTATGTAAAATGTTTAATTAATAAATCATCATAATTAAAACATTCTGTAAAAACATCTGTGAAGAAACAAGGGACCCATGGGTCACGGCGCTCAGCTGTTATATATGATAAAATTGGGAATGAGGCACATGCTGGTTTTTTGTGTAATAAATATAAGCTTTATTATGAGTTGTTGGTGTTTAGCTTATGTATGATATTGATAGTATCTTTGGAGACAGGGAAGAGGATTGATTTCACTTATTCTATTAACAAATGGAGTGCTATTGTCACACAGATTTTGACTTGGCCATATAACTTATAAGCAGCACATTTAATAAAAAGTTTAACTATTTATTAAAATTTAATAATAAATATTGTGCCAATATAATTTTTATTTTAAAAAATAATAAGAAAATCATATGATTTTTTAAAATGAAATATAACTGAAATGATAATTTAAATAATATTATAGAATATATTCATGAATGCATTCATGAATACATTTTGAAAGTATCTTCACTGGTATTCAAATACTTTCATTTTTACCTGAATTCCAATTCTTATGCAATAAAATTTTTTAATGCAGTACATATTCATATTCGTATTCAAATACATTTGCAAAGCATTCGCACCATGTCTAGTATTTATTCAGTTTTAGCCAAACAATGATGTTGAGAATCAAGAATATACAACATTCACAAATTTAAATAATGATCATAGGTACCTGGTTTTATGTCTTTTATTTATATTAAAAAAAATAAATGTAATATATTCACTTTGGACTACTTTCACATCAATCTACACAGTAGACACATTAGGAATCTAGATTAATATTATCAACTGCATCTTTGTCTATCATTTATTTCCTTCATATGATCCCTAATGATTTATAATGAATAATATGATTTATTTTTTTTATCATTAAAACTGAACTGAAAAATACCATAGGTGACTGGTGTTATTTGGAATAACATTGACATTGACATTCCATCCATACAAGATTCTTACATCATCAGTTACTGCAAGTTAATTTCCTGTTACTCATCAACTAACAATTCCTTTTCTATTAACTTTTCTTTAATTTGTTATTAAAAACCAATAAAAATTTATTAATTTATGGTTAATTGTTATGTTGTTTTTCAAAACAACTACTACATGAGTTGGGTTGGACACCTAGATCCACTGTGGCTGGGCATTAGCTGCCTGGCTGCCCCAGTGTATGCCTGGCCTCAAGCGTGCATAATTTGCTGAAAGGTCAACTTACAGGTGACTGAAGAAGGGCTGGGTAGAGCCTGGGTCTGACATGGTCTCATAAAAAATTTAAAATAGGCTACAAGTTTTGGCCAATTTCTTTCAGCTTTCTAAACTACAAAGATGAAATCCTTATGTGTCCATGATATAAAAATTATATTGCTCTCAGGAAAGAAACGTGCCATGGTCAAAGTTGGGCAAAATTTATGGTACTAATTTTATATTTATATTAATAACTAATAAAATTTGAAAAATTCAGAACTAATTTTGGGTATTCAATTGAATCTTGATTAAATAATGTTACATCCTTGACAAAAAATCTCTAGCTTCAGCAATCCTCTTGTTAAGGGAGTAAATATATTTCTTGATTTTTTAAAAAGTGCATTATGTTTGGGCCCATAACTTAAAACAATTACGCAATACTGACAACATTTCTGGCATGTGCATAGCGAATGTACAGAAAAATATGTATATTATCTATGATCAAACTCAGATCAGTGGTTTTGATATTAGGCAGTCTTAAAGTGTATCAATGGGTTTTTAATGGAAAAATGAAGTTTTTCATTAATATCTCGTAGGAATTAAGTCCTAGTGACCAAATTCTTGGCATGGTAGGGGATTTTGGAGACATCTAACTGTATGCCAAATTTAAAGAACTTAGAGCTGAAGCTTGGGAGCTGAGTTCTAGCAAAATGCATAACACTAGCTGGCTGTAAACAATATGTGACATGGTGCTTGAAAACTTGAATAAAATCTACAGTTTTTGATCAACTGGTTTCAAATTTTTGGTGTTAACAGTTGAAATGCTAACAAAAACATGCTTTGTAAATTAAATCCACAGCAGTTACAGGAAAAAACTTGCCATGGTCAAAGTTGGGCAAAATTTAAGGTACCAATTTTTTACTTTTGCTAATATTTTAAAAAAATTAAAAATTTTTGGTTTACAATTTAATTTTGATTATTAAAATTTATTAAAAGTTACACTGGAAAAAAGTGCTTAGCTTTAACAAGTTTTGTGTTAAGTGATCAAATTTCTTTCCTGATTATTTACAAAATGCATTATGTTTGGGCCCATAACTTTTTAAAATTATATAATACAGACCTCATTTCTGGCATGTACATAGGAACTATACAGAGGATTATTTTTGGTAAATATGAGGAAAAACAGATGAGTGGTTTTGATATTAGGCAGTCGTGAAGTTTGAAAATAGGTTTTTAATAAAAAAAATGAGGTTTTTCCTTAATTTCTCAGAGGAACAAAGTTGCAAAGACCCAGTTTTCGGCTTGGTAGGAGATCTTGGGGACATCTAACACTATGCCGAATTTTTTATTCCTAGGTCTTACGGTTTCAAAATGTGCCACATCTACGGACAGAAGGATGGATGACGGACAATGGACCACCACTATAGCTCAAAGACTTATAGTCAGCTGAGCTAAAAACGCCAAGGTAAAGAATACATTGTATGGCCAGACTGTTCTTATTCATCAGAACAAATGAATCAACGTCCATTTGAACATTTGCTTGCTGCCAAGCATAACAGCACTGCCCAATTTTCTAAGACTGATTGAAATGATCCTTTATTATTGGAGGGTAAGGCATTTTGTCAGGGGCGTCAATATATGGGGGGGGGGGGATGGGGGGTATATATCCCTCCCACTTTTTGGCAAGGGGTGGATGGTCAATGTAATCAATGTAATATATAAATAAATAGACTTTGGTTCCATAAATGAGTCTACTATGAAATATTTATATCTAAATGGTTTAGAATTAACATATACCTTACTTGTTAAAACCTTATATTTAATTGATATACATTTGATATGTGTAACACAGACAATAAAAGATATATATATTATATAAAATATATATACATATATATATATATATATATATATATATATAAACATGTCTGTTTTATCCCAATTTTTACTACCCTCCACACCTGTCACCCCCCCCCCCCCCCCCCCCCCAATCGTTGCGAGTCATCTACCAATCCTGCGAGTCATCCCCCCCCCCTTGAAGATAAATTGACACCACTGCAGTTTTTTGGTGCATGTGGTCTCTGATTACCTTCCTATGAAGAAACTTTGATTTTATTACTTCAAAGGTTCAATATTAAAATTAATGAAGCTTGTAGTTCAGGTGAATTCACTTATTACTGCAGTTATGAGCTCCTTGATATAACCATGTGTTGTGATAGGGAGGACATGTCAGCGTAGCTAACAAAAAACTTGGTAATACACAGACATGAAATACCACCTTTATTACAGACATTCTTTATGATGTACACAACGTCCCCAAAGCTCCAGTCTGCGGAGAAATTCCATTAAAACGATATATAGGCCTATATATATATATATATATATATATTCATAGATTTGTGGTGTACAAATATTATATTTCAACAATATTTACACACTTTTGTAATTACAATTTCTTTCTACCAAAAGCAAGTGCTACAAAACCAGGGACTCCAGATAAGGTTGGTCAGTAGATCTTTATATCAGAGAAAATATTTTCCATTACACTTTTTAAAAAAATCACGTGATGTTATGGTCACATTTACTTCAGAAGCCTAGACTTCTACAGTATGGAACATTTCTATTATCAAAGGTTCAACTGCACACATCTATCCCTAAAAGCACTATTCTTGCCCAACCTTATACCTAAACCTTATACATCCTTACGTATCCCTGACTTCTTGTGCAAGAGAGATTTAATTATACAAAGACCGCTGTGCTCCTTTGTACCCAAGTCAAGAGTGCACAGTGTGGGTCTGGAACTTGCCTAAAGCTGATAATGAAATGTAGTCAAAGGAAACCATAATTTTTCAGTTACAAGGTCAAGAATTCAACCATTTCCTAATCCCAAGATCTGTACTTACAAATACAACAAACTGCTTGCTTTTTTATTCCTCTAGATGAAGCTAAATTGTGTATGTGTTTTCAAGATACATTAAAATGAAATCACCATGACCCAAGGTGCAACAAGTACATTCTTTATCATTGAATGATTAATGATAAGTGATCAGTTTAATGCATTTTTCATCATATGCAAGGGACTCAATAGTTTAAAAACATGTTTAACCAATGCGAATGCAAAGCTACATATTTGAATTCCATGTGTATTTTTAGTTTTCTGAAGATTGTGTCCCCTCATTCCATGAAAAGCATTCTTTATTTTCAGCAGGATTTAAATTTCACCATGTTTAAATGAAATAAATGAATCATGACTGATTCAGCATCAATGGAAATTATCAAAATATCTATATAAATTATAAAAATAAAATATGAGTCCCATGTCACACAGTCTCTGTCCTTCAACACCTTTGCAATAATACATTCTTTAATACTACAAATAATTTTTAATTTAATGATAAAATATTGATACAAAATGACAGAAAACCACAGTGAACATTTTCTGAGTTTAAGTAACAAAGACAATGTTTGTCATTCTGAAATTATCTAAAAGGATGAAAATAACCCAAAATGTTAGATATCTTGGTGTACCATAAAAACCAGAGCTGCAATCTTTTTTTAACAAGGAGAAAGAAAATGCTACCAAAAAAACATTACAAATGCTCCAATAATAGACAGCAAAAAAGAAAAACTTATTAACTGTGGAATTAAAAGTCCAGAACTCTTAAGTACAAAGCAAAGACAATACGGCCCTTCTGTCACACCACTTCCCCAAAGTATGGTCACCCCACAATTGCAACCACCTTCTTATGTCCTCTTGGTCCAGAGTTACATTGACAGTATAGGTATGTACCCCTGCCGTCTGACATGACACCCCTCCCCTCCCATGCCTGACACTAATGGCAGGCTTCACGGCTCAACAATTCATACATGCTGCGGTTAAATTATCACAGCAATATTCAACTTTTAAGATAATATTATATTTCTCCCTGGCCTGCAGGCATTTCTTTCACAATGGGAATTTGTGATATCAATTGTTTAAAGCAGGCGAAATAAAAATATTCACTTGAATAGTTAGGCAAATGTATTATTTTGTTACATATACTTCAAATAAACCTAAGACAAGCATATCTACACCTATATACTCAAATACTCAAATAAAACCATGTCAACAGGCAGTATATGTAACTGTAAAAGACCATGCTGGAACCATTTTATGTTGTATTATCATGTACTGTGAACGTAATCCAAGAAATAGTATATTGTAGACAATGAAGACAATAGTATATAGACTATTAGTATATGTCTGATGCCCAGCTTTGAGTCATTGATCTTTGTTTCATTCTCCAAGTGTAGTATCATCATGTAATATGTACTTAATTTACAACTGGGGTACACATCTAAATACATATGATCAACTATACCTGTGTAATGATAACTGTAATCTAATACAGTTTCTTGTCAGACATGCTAAGGCCGGCCCGCACAACAAGTCACACTATCTAATTTAAATCTTGAAAAACAAAAACAGTACAATGCATGTATTAACATGTATTTCACATTTCCCCTGATGCTAATTAATTTTAATTATACCTGTGGTACCTGGTGGTGTATGTTATGCTGACAGTAAGTCTGTATCATAACACATTAATGTAAAACATTTCTGTGATAGACATGTCTAGACCTGTATGATAATATGACACATTAGTATATCATGTAGATTTAGGTTACCTTATTCTCTTGATTAAGCCGCCCATCTATTTGAAGCCATTGACACATTAACATGGAATCACTGTTCTGCTTTGGTTTATAAATATGTGACCACCGTCACAAAATGATAAAAAGTATGTCCTCTTTTATCACCAGATCTCCTCTGTGAATGTATGAAGGCATTTCTGATACCTTAGATGTCATAGTTTACTGATCAGGATTTATGGAATCCTGTCCTAGGTGATCTTCAACAACTCCCTTTAATCTGCCCCCAGGTAGCAGAGTGCACTCACATTCTTACTCATTTTGAATTATAAACTAGAATACGGGTAGTCGACAAGCGACTACGTGTATCCGCCTAAATCAGAGTGGAACGGGTGAAGTGAGGCATGGATTGAGTGGCAAGGGGAAATAGAGTGTTGCATATTAGCATGGATGTCTGCAGCCAAATTGTGTATGTAGGTTGCCCCCCCCCCCCTCCTACCACAAAATTCAGACAGCCGTCCAAGTTGTATACATATGCAAAATTTAAGGCAGATAAGTCTAACCACTACATGTATATGAGTGATTTTAGCCCGTGGCAGACAAACAGACAGGAGCTGTGCAAAAATGGCTGCAGGTGGTGCCACCAGTTTTGCGCATGATAAAGAGCTATGTGAGATCTATACACATGCAAAATTTTGGCCCAATCGGTCAAACGGTTCCCGAGATATGAGCTTGGATGTCTGCAGCGTAAACGTGAATGTAGGTGGCGCCACCTGTCATAAAATCAGAAAAGCTATCCAGGATGTATACGCATGCCGAATTTCAGGTGAATTAGTCAAGTCACTGCAGAGATATGAGTGATTTTAACCCAAGGCAGACGAACAGATGGACACTGTGCAAACATGGTTGCAGGTGGCCCCACCATTTTTTGTGTATGTTATAAAGCTCTCCAAGGGCTACATTTGTGCAGAAAAATTTTCCTGATCAGTCAAACGGTTCCCGAGATATGAGCTTGGATGTCTACAGCGTAAACGTGAATGTAGGTGGTGCCACCTGTCAAAAAATCAGAAAAGCTATCCAGGATGTATACGCATGCTGAATTTCAGGTGAATTAGTCAAGTCACTGCAGAGATATGAGTGATTTTAACCCAAGGCAGACGAACAGATGGACACTGTGCAAACATGGTTGCAGGTGGCGCCACCATTTTTTGTGTATGTTATAAAACTCTCCAAGGGCTACATTTGTGAAAAAAAATTTTCCTGATCGGTCAAACGGTTCCCGAGATATGAGCTTGGATGTCTGCAGCGTAAACGTGAATGTAGGTGGCGCCACCTGTCACAAAATCAGAAAAGCTATCCAGGATGTAAACGCATGCCAAATTTCAGGTGAATTAGTCAAGTCACTGCAGAGATATGAGTGATTTTAACCCAAGGCAGACGAACAGATGGACACTGTGCAAACATGGTTGCAGGTGGCGCCACCATTTTTTGTGAATGTTATAAAGCTCTCCAAGGGCTACATTTGTGCAAAAAAATTTTCCTGATCCGTCAAATGGTTCCCAAGATATGTGGGTTTATGTGTGGAAACAGACGCACAAACGGACGCAGAGCGCAGAGGAAAGGTCAGAGGTCAAAACAAAATTGGGGCGCAGCAGTTCACTTGTGACCCGAACATAATCCCGGGTTTCGTAAAATTCCGCCCAGCGGTTATGGAGGAGTTCTCCGGAAACCTACGCGGCGGCGGCGGCGTGCAGCTGAAAACATAGTATCCGCAAAACTCTGTTTTGGCGGATACAATTAGTGCTACACTGAAGCAGTAGTAAATATGTAAAATTAATCACCATCTGCCTTGCTTAACACTGACAACAAAGACCCTTCAAAACACCACTAAGATAACATAAGAGTGTCTCAAAACCTAAGACCACCTCAAAACCTGTTCAACAGACACAGGGACTGAATCAATAAAGCCCATTCACTTAAATAAAAGATGTTAACAGATGATACCTTTATAATCCTTGTGAAAAATGAAATTAATATTCTATCTGATCACACAGCAACATCAGGAATGAGACATTGCTGGAATGAACAGAAACAGATTACATGTATTTTCACCAGTAAAAGGGATTTATCCATTAAATCACACACAATTACATCTTAATGATGCGGATGTCCAATATGACAGGTGCATCAACAGATTGGTCCCTTCTGTCTACGTTCTCAGCTTTACATGAATTACCAAAGCAGGGATACTGGTGCCTGTGTTAAATGTGTATCAAAGTTGTTTTATAAGCCAAACTAATCTCTCATTTGGAATTTTGTGTAGGTATAATTTTTTTAGTTATCTTTTCATCTGTACAAATCACTTAATGGCACAAAGTGATTAAATCTTAGACTTTTTTAAACTTATTTTTAAACCTCCCTCAGTTGATAAATTCTCCATTCACAGAATAACAAATGTTTGTTTTTGTGTGTCCCCATGAAAGATGATAAAATATATGTGACTTTTACACAAAAACAATAGTGGAAACCCTGCTGAAAAAGTAAGACAAGCCCCCCTTTCTTGTGCAAAAAAAAGACATGAATGTGTAGATTTGATAAAAAAGAATTCACACACACTTCTTAACAGTATATTTAGAAACATGTGACACTCTGATAAATATGTACATTTTTAATGATAAATACATCACTGTTTTCCCCGCCACACACAAACCCCTTCACTGTATAACACTATATGGAAAAGTTATTACTGTGTTGACAGGATAATATCATATCTATACACCAACACCTCATGAACCTACTCCACTACTCCACCATAACAGGCCACAGCAGACTGTGTTTCCATTGGATTTATATAGAGAATCCTCAAAATTCTGATAGAGCATTTTTACCTTTAATTAACAGACAGGTGCTCATAGTAAAGCTGCAATGGTCATGATAAAATAACAACACAACCACAAATGTGAAGAATTGATTAAAGTCTTTGTTAAAGAAGCCCATATAACTCTGTTCCAACACAGCTGTCTATCCTTGCATCTGTCTAATCAACACAGCTGTTTAACCGTCACAGCTGTCTATCCATACATCTGTCTATCCCCACGGCTGTCTATCCAACACAGCTGTCTATCCATACATCTGTGGTATTTTGTTAAATTTTAAGAAAACCAATATCAAGAGATATCAAAACAATAATACTGCATCACTGTCAGGGCTAGAAATTTAAACTGGAACAAGGTTAGGTATATTCCTTTAATTTAATTGTGCTTTTTTTCTTGTTCTGAATTTTAAACAAAGTTCTAAGCTTATTTAGCAACAAATAAAATGTGTTCTAGGTAAAACTGTTAGAAAGTAACATTGACTGTTAGTATAACATATACATACAACATACAAGTATAACAAATAGGGTCTGTTAGAACAGCAACCACTTAGAAAGAGCATCTACCAGGTAGCTGTTACAGCAAGTATAAAACAAGATAGACTTTTGATACTACAATTTCTCTGAGTACATGTATAAATGAAATTTAAAAAAATTTTGCAAGGGACAGATTACATTATACTCTTATAATCTCATAATTATATTGATATAATTAAATAAAGGAATTAATTAACTGCACAAATGAAAATTACCAAAAGTTACAGACTACCACGGACTGCAGGGGTCACTACCAGAGTGTGCTTATCTCCAACTTGTGGAAAGCCAGAGCTAAACCTAGTATGAACTGATCTCCACCTAATAAAGAACTAATATTCAGGCAGAGCTGAACTCCTGTACCGGCCAGGTCACTACTAGGAGGATCCACTCTCACAAAGGTTGCCAGATCACCACTAGACTGGTACCCTGCTCTATTAATGTCTCTTGCTCTGAGCCAATCATAGAGAAGAGCGCACAACACCATCTTCAGTACTCCCAGTTGCAACTCCTGTTCTTCCGGTAGACTAGTTCCAACTTCAATATGCATATACAAGCCAGTTGTCATACAGGCTGATGTGGTCCTGCATTATGATTACCCGTGAAGAGTTCTTGTAAGATAACTTTCTTCTGTCACTTCTAGTTTTTAAATATTCAAGAGGGAGTTGTTGCTAAAAAATTGAATGATGGATGTATATATAATATGATATACTGAATAGGTTTGATATTCCACTGTACATGGGCACTGATTTATCATTAATATCTAAATATCTAATCATTAATGTCACATGAGTACAGCCAAGGTTTTTGCCAACTTCCCTGAGCAAAAACAAAACGTTTTTTTTTTTTCTTATTGGAGCTGGTACCAGTTTACCAGGAGTACTAAGGATGGCATAGTGCGCCTGTCTCTATGATTGTCTGAAAGCAGCTGGGCCATAATAGAGCAGGGTACCAGTCTTAGGTCACCACTAGTTGAACCACTCTCAAAGGTGGCCAGGTCACCACTAGGTAGAGCCACTCTAATAAAGGTAACCAGGTCACCATTAGGTGGAACTGCTCTCCTATAGGTGGCCAGGTCACCACAAGGTGGAGCTGCATGCTGATGACAAATAATATCACCAAGTTATTTTTGGTACCAAAGATTAGTGAATTGCTTTCACAGCTCTCACCAACACTGGCTAATAACATAACCACTTGCACCTGATCCCATATAAGCCCCCCAAATCTGCATGATACAGCCAAAAATAAACCTCAGTGCTGTTGAAATCCATAAGTGTCTATCAAATTAGTCCATCTTAATATTGACGTATATGTAGCGGATGAACTTGAGTGATGCGAAGAATGCAACAGTGCCGAGCATGAGAAAGAAGACGTAGCAGGTGAGCACGGTGTAACCGAAAAATTGTACTGTCTGTAACATTCCTGACATGTTGGACCGCTTGAAATAGTAGAAGAGAGAGTACAGGAACACGAACAAACCGGTGGACCTGCAAAAATAAAATAAAAATAAATATATCTGCATACAAAGTCAGCAAGTTTAACTTCAATATATAGAAAATTATTCCAAATATGACCCCAGGTGATATTACATAGCAGAGATTTGTTTATCTTGGTTAACTGTAATGAAAAACATGGGAAGCCAGCATCACTGAACTGAAGATGATAATTCATATACTTTACTGGTCTAAATTAACTGAAAAGTTACACTCCAAACAAAAACTACAAGTCATGACAATATTGAACCAACTCACCCCGCACTGAAGATGGATCGCCACCACCACCGGTAATCTTCTGCCGAGAGCTGAAAGTAGGTCAGTGCCACGGATATACAGGCGGTGACGCTCAGGAGGATCCCGTAAACCACGAACAGGATGCCGTACAGCGTGTACTGCTCACGACCCCACAGGGTAGCAAAGATGTAGTACAGCTCCACAGAGATGGCACTGTAAGTACAAATTATTGTACAGGTGGAGTCAAACTGGTTCATTCTTTATTTATTTTTACGTTATATACATACAGAATACATAACAGCATGTGGCTGAGCTTGTGCAAAGTGAGTTGAACCATGCAGATATTATAATGATAGGTGTTCATTTCTATAACTAAAATTTGATTATGCTGCTCCTGGCTATCTATTATAAATATCTGGTGGGTTACAATAAATGATTTCAGTGTTATTTCAATTTCCCATCATATTTGGAAATAATATGGCAAAAATACACAAAATTTACATGATCTCCATTAACATTTATAAACATAAACTGAAAGACGTTTTCCAAACATAAAATGGGCTTGATTAATTCAAATAACTCAAAATTTGGAAAAATAGAATTTCATGGATATATTTCAAAACCCACTGACACATGCCTGTCCTTGCATATTCATGGCTGGGGCTGGCAAGATATACAGACAAACAGATATATTGATCAATGCAATTTTACTTATACACTAATTGGTACCTTTGAGGAGAAAAATACTCTTACAAAATGGCTCTGACATGACTTGGACTCATATAAAAATAAATACAAACTTCATAAACTGGTACAGAAAACCATACAATAAAAAAAAATACTTAATCTGTTTCACATGAAAATTATTGCAAATATGCTTTTAAGCATCTATTTTTCAAGGAATATGAAATGAAATGCAGTTGAAATGCTGGTCTTCTGCATTTAGAAAATGCAGTTTTTCTGTTATTATTTAACTGCACCTGTACTGCTGCCATGCACCATTATTTAATTCAATTTTGGTTTTAATAAAATATTTAATATCAACACTCATAATATTTAAGTCCTCATTTCATCAATAATCTACTGCAGAACTGAGGCTGATAATAAACAGCCCTGACACAATCCTACCTTCTCACCACAGATAATGTAAGACTGATCATACCTGAAGGGCAGGAATCCCCCAACCACACAGTGAGCCAGCGCAGATCTGTACCAGGGAATATCAGGGATTTCCCTCGCAATATTTTTAGTTCGGCAAGGGGCATCAAAGCCGTTTGCCCAATTTTTGCCGAAGATACCACCAATCACAGTCAATGGGTAACCCACTGAAATAAACAATAATAGCAGTTAAATATTTATTGATTTATAAAAGTCTACTTCATGCAATATAATCAAAAGGTTATATGATGCTGATTGTTATTTAAATTATATCATTTAAATTAATTCTTATGATGTACTGAATACAGAGTTATTCTTAAATGAATATCAAATGATAACATACTAATTGTTTGTATGGTTATCTTGTTTGATTTTGGTTTCCTTACAATGCTTGGAGGAGGATTCAGTTCACAACCGCAAGTTAAGTCAGTATAGTAAGCTCTGCTATTTACCAAACTTTAGTGAAATAAGTAAAAAAGTAATGTAAATGGTTGACACCTTTTGAAAAAGACTAGCTGTGTGTGAGGTTCTTGTACACAAGCTTTCGGGTGCTCGGCCCCCTTCCTCAGGTGTAAATGGAGCTGTTCCTCAGGTAGCTGTTCCCAGTATGGTTCATTTGGACAGGATTATGGCAAAGCTTGTCGGGTCTATTGTTAAGTTGTGTCGGTGCTGGCTGAATTAGGGGATTGGTGGATTAGTGATCATGATTTCCAGGTAGCAGGTGTCCAGTGAAGTGGTTACTGATCCTTAAAAGCAAGGGATCAGTAACCACTTCACTGGACACCTGCTACCTGGAAATCATGATCACTAATCCACCAATCCCCTAATTCAGCCAGCACCGACACAACTTAACAATAGACCTGACAAGCTTTGCCATAATCCTGTCCAAATGAACCATACTGGGAACAGCTACCTGAGGAACAGCTCCATTTACACCTGAGGAAGGGGGCCGAGCACCCGAAAGCTTGTGTACAAGAACCCACACACAGCTAGTCTTTTTCAAAAGGTGTCAACCATTTACATTACTTTTGTAAGTAACAGACTAGCACGGCATTTCAAAACTTTACATCATGTGAAATAAGTAAAGGTGAAGAGAAACAATCAATAGTCTCCCTCTGTGTGAAACACTTTAAGTTCCTTACATAAACACCAGATGGCACCAAGAAGTATCACAGTTTGCCACGGCAGTGCTTGTGTAGAGCCGTACACCCAGGCCACAGTGTTAACAAACGCCCACACCAGGAAGAACGGCACTGGAAGAAAACAAAGGATTATAGACTGTTGACTGCTGTATTGGAAAAAAAAGATGAAAATTACATTGAAATAACAGAGGGAGTGAATATGAATGTAACAAAATAAAAAAAAAGTAAAATCATATTGATCACTCATGTTATATGCATAGCACAATTATATGGAAAATACCTGAAATGTACACTTTCTATTTATTATTTTTTTTTGTAGAGACAAGGTTTACTGGTGGCATTATCTATTGAATGAAGATAAACAAATCCACATGATAAGAACAGCATATAACATTTCTGCACTTCAGATTTTATATTCATGGGGCCCAAGGACAGCACAGAAGTCATAATCTGTAGTTAGGTGAACCACTCTGGTTCTCTCTCAAGAGGCTCTGGTAGGGTTGAAAATGTGGATTTTAAGCTCTAATATCCAAGACCTTAACTAAATAGTTATGCCCCAACCCCCTCCCTCCCCCTTCTTCTTAACTTTAATATCTCATACGCATTATATATTACAATCATATTACAATTATGATACATTTAAAGATAACCAAGTACAATATGATTCCCCTCTCCATTAAACACAAATATTTTCAAACTTTAATATCTCATACGCATTATGTATTACAATCATATTACAATTACGATACAATAAAAGATAACCAAGTACAATATGATCCCCCTTCAAACAAAAATATAAATATTTTCAAACTTTAATATATCATACTCATAATTTTATCTTACTGTAATTATGATACTATAACTGATTGATCACTTCTAGTACAACCCCAACCCCACACAGACACTTTTCCAACTTTAATATCTCATATTCATTACATATCATATTTAAATTATAACTAATCTATGTAAGTTAACATTCTAAGCATTAAACTACAATTTAAATGATTCAACACAGCCCACCAGATTCTGGTGGCTTCACTTTATGTTTAAGCTGTTCCATTCAGTCCTTATTTTTTTATGTGTAAGAACAGAGATGGTGATGGTGTATATAAAACTCACGAGCAAACAGAGCTGACGTCAGGTTAATGTTCCAGACCCAGTTTTCTCCTCCCATTCTGCGGTACATGTTGCAGGCAACATAGCCAGAAATACCTGTTGAGTAAGGTACAGTGAATCAGTAAATAGAAATTTAAAAGAACATACATAGCTTCAAACAATAATGGGGTACTAAAAAATATTTAATACAACACAAATATGGTCATCAATACAGTCATATTTTACTGACTAGTAGGATTTTCATATAGTCTACATATGACTATTCATAATTACTATTTTAAACAAATTTGATTCAGCTAACAAATGCTTATAAATTTACTGGAAGAACAATAAAAAAGATTTTATAAGTTCATCTAACACCTATATATGAGGATTACAGATTTTATTTCAAATAACCATCTCTTTATCTTTGGATAAAAGTAAATAATTTTAACCCTCCCCACCCAAAATAATCGTAACTGTGTTTAAAAATTTGTCAAATCTGAAACGAATAAGATTTCCTGCAGAATGTAACATAATTTGACATTTGCTGCATTATAATAGCTTCTGAAAAAGTATGATACATTTTTATGGATGATACATCAGGGGCTGCCACAGTTTTAGAGAAAACATGTGAAACAATTTCATTAGAAGATAAACACTTACAAGATGTGAGAGCATACAGTATGATGGATGCTGAGTTGATTGAGCCGTGTCTGTGCACATTAAACATGCCCAGGATCGCCATGACCATAATACCAGTGGCCAGGGCCAGGAACTGACTTCCAACACCTGCCAAAATTATAAGCATTTTAACAACAACACAGGTTGGGTATACCAACTTTCCGACTTTACAAACTTTACAAGTCAAGGAAAAACCAGAATAAAAGTGCACAGAAGAAAGTCATAAAAAAAATGAATATTTACAATATATAACATGTTTAATATGCTCCCTATAAAGGGCGAGTGAGCAAAGGGCTGCATTGGGAAATTGTGTAAAATATTTTTTAGTATCACTCGAGCAGTAGTTTATTTCATGTTAAACGTTTACAAGCTCTCCTGTTATAAAAAGATCATTACAAGATTTTTAATAACCAACCTTAAAGTACACATATTACATAAATTTTTGTTTCCCATTGGCTAATAGTCAAAATACCATCTGATAGACCGCACATCTGGCAGATACGTTACAGTTATATGATACCAACTGACTTGTTACATTATTTCCATGAAGAACTGTCAGAGTTACCCTGTGTACCAATCTCTCCCCAAAGGATACAAGCTTGCAGAAAATATATAAGGAAAAAGCAAAGTCTGGCATTCTGGACAATGTTACAGTATGTATCAATTTGTTTCCCATACACACACTGAGTCCTGTCCAAAGAAGAAGTTTACTAATAGAATTCATGCAAGAACATACCTAGTATTGCACAGAAGAGTGTTTTGTAGGGAGGATATCTGAATACGTCTGTGTGGATGATTTTCCATCCGTTATCATCCTGGTCAAAGTCTGGTTCATCCATTTCATCTGGTGCATTGTATCTTTGGAAGTCATTTTTCAATACACGTGTCTGAAAGTAAAATAAACAGTTCTTATTGTACATCAGGAACAATACTAGAATAACCTTTACTGACAGTATACTTTGCACTGCAGTTGAGAACCAGTAAACCTTTTTAGGTTAAAAGTAAATGGTGACCTGTGCAGAGAATATCAACCATCCCAAATTAGTTCACACTCTGTCCACAAGGTGTCTACACTGACTGCAAATGGAGCAGGTCATGATTGATCCACCAGATGTCAGCAATGAACCACAAATTTTATTTGCTTCATCAAAACTTTCTGAGCAAAACACAGAAATAAAATGTATATAAATTAAATGAAAGTTGAAACTCGTATATTTTTTAACATTAATTCAGTAGTTATGTTAATATAATGCCATGATTTACTGTAACATTTACACTTTTATTACATTTCTTATTATTGTAACTTTTATATCAAGTCAAGTGAATTTAACGTCACAACCAATTTTATAAATACCAATATTTGTAATATTATGATCTGATTAAACAAACTTGCTCACCAATATGATGATGACAAAGCCAATGAGTAGGAACACCAGGACCATGGAGTTGATGATTGACAGCCAATGGATCTGGAACCAATAATAACTGGTACAGTCAAAAATTCTGTGGTGACCCCTGACCCCATTAAATATGCAATGAATTTGTTGAGAATCAAACTAAGACGAGTTAATTTACTGGTAAATATTTATCCCAGTGACACCACAAAGAAGTCCTGTGACATCAGTCATCATAATGTACGCACAGACTTTGCCACAAATCTGACTTGTGATATTCTATTGTTAAACATCTATAGCAATCACATACCTGGTTAAGTTATTGCAGTGACACCAAAGGTTAACAGACAGGCAAGTGCTGCATTAACCACAATACCAGCCATCTATAAGACCTGTTTCAATTGATCCAGCTATAATTAAGAAATCTCAAGGGAACAGTAGTACTGCACTTTTACTTCTACTGTTAGGCTGATTCTAAACCAGAGCCTTTGATCCAATGGTAAATATTCTAGCTATCACTTGACTCCAAAAACAATGCATTTTTTCTACCATCTGAATTGAATTATTTACTTATTTTACCTCCAGTGTTTTTGGGAAGAAGCTGCTGTCACGGACTCTCTTGCCCCGGTCTTCAAATGGTGTTCTGTAACAGAAGGAAAAAAACAGCAAAACTTAATACTGTAGTATTGTAATACAAAACTTAACAAGTGACCCATGGGTCATGACGCTCAGCTGCCAAGCATGACCTGTGACATCATGGGCTGAGATTCACAACTTCCAGTCAAATTCTGAAGAACCAATTTGCCAATTTGTTGAAATTTTCTACGACAACAGAAATATATATCACCTATGTCTGGTTAAAACACAGTGAATTGATGGTCTGAGGAAAATGTATGATTGTTAAGGTATCCAGAACTATTCCCATAGCTTACTAGATACCTGTCAGTCTCAAAAGGAACACCACAAATGGCAAATATAAGATCAAAATATATAGCAAAAAATCAAGGAAATCCATGCAAGAATTATTGAGAAACAGGTGCTTCTGTATGAAATTTTATTCAATACAAGCCAACTGTACTGCACTTTCATATATGATAATATTTATTAAGAAATATTTGACCCAATCCTTTGCGAGATTACATTAATATACGTCTGACTGCCTTCACTTTAACAGTTCTTGAGATAATATGATCAAAAGGAATTTAAAGATGGTTGCCTGGTGGCCATTTTGGACTTCTGACAGGTCTGAAATCAGACAACAACCATTCTCTAAATCGGACCAAAATTGAAGGTAAATTACTGAAACTGCACTGAAAAAAGGATTTCTAAGGTGGCTAACTGGCAGACATAATGGATTTCTGACAAGTCTGACATTTGATATCACACATCCTCCAACAAGAGACCAAACTTGGGGCAAATTCTCAAAATGATGTTACAGTAATGAATGTCCAAAACAATTCAAAAGGCATGTTCAGGCGCTCATATCAGATTTATAGATATGCAAATGTAAAAGTGTAGGTCCAATATTTTTTATTATCACTCTGCTTTTCAATGGGGTCAGCAGGGTTGGTAAACTGCAAAACCTGAAAGAATAGAAATGCAGAAAGCATGACTAAGAGTCTTGTAATAAAATAAAGCCATCCTAAATCAAGTACACATCCACATATTATGAGAACAAACACTTGCTTTTATATGTGGTGATTTATATAAAAATATTCAGATATCTAGGAAATTAAGTTTATTGCTATGATTCCATAAAATAAACTGCAAAATGTTCCCATCATCTTATTAATCAGTAGCTAAACCTTAATACTCATAGTGTTAATTCCTGGCTGAAGTATTCCAACAACAGTGTTTTGTTATGCAGTAACGAGGTACTTATCACTCAGCCTTATCACTTAATAGCCTGATACAAAAGGGAGTCATATGTCACCAGTGTCACTCACAATTACAGCCACACGGTGAGATGTACCAGCTGGAGTGCAAGCTTATATATACAAGAAAAATAGAGATGGTCTACAAAATAAGTTGACCTGACCTATGACCTTGGCCTTTTGCCCACATATTAAATGGATTCTTTCTAAATGATGGGTAACTACTAACTAATTACATCTGGCCGGGTGTAATTACTTGGCAACCAATGAGTGAATAACTTAGACCTGCAACCTTTAACGACCAGCTGACCTCAAAATCAATTAGTTTTTTCTTCATGCAAAAAGACCCATAAATATGAAGTTTGAATCATATTCAGTGATGCAGATGTGGCATATGTGAAAGACTGAAGGTTTGGGTTGAACAGTTTCACTTGAAATATGTTCACAAACATTTAGAACAATATTGTGACCTTGACTTTTGACCTTTTGAACTCAACATCAATAGGCTTCTTCTCCTATTGGTAGGTAAGCCATATATGACAGATGGAAAGTATAGATTGAAAAGTTTGCCTGAAAATGACTCCACGCAAGAAGAGGGTGCTGTGAACTTGACCTTTGACCTCAAAATCAACAGGTCTTTTCCCCTGTTGGTAGAGAAGCGATATCAGTGCTGAAAGGTTTGGAATGAAAGGTCTAGCTTGAAATGTGTCCACAACTTTTTCAAAGAAGTGGATCCTGTGACCCTGACCTATGACCTTGTGACCTCAACATCTATAGGATTCTTCTCCCACTTAGTAGGTGAGCTATATGTGAAAGATCAAAGAATTGGGATGAAAGGTTTGGCTTAAAATGCATCCACAGGCTTTTCAAAGAAGTTGGTACTGTGACCTTGACCTTTGACCTTGTGACCTCAAAATAATTATGGTTCTTCCCATGTTGGTAGGTGAGCTGTATGTGAAAGATGGAAGGTTTGGGATGAAAATTTTGGCTAAAAAGAATTATTTCTGGGGGGTGCAAACACACCGCATAACTTCGAGAATATAGGTCGCAGTGACCTAATTTCAGGTTTGCAAGGAGATCTTTTTAGAACCTCTAAGACTGCATAGGGTTCATGGCCCTAGCCCCTACGGTTACGATTTGTGCCCTGCTAACGGACGGCCGGCCGGACGGACAGACAGAAGGACAATGGACAAAGACCAATTGCTATAGCCCAGCATGACTGAAAGTCAGCTGAGCTAAAAATAAAGACTGGTTTGACCTATGGGCAGAGTGACAGAAGTTGTACTCGGGCAAAGTCTGGATACAAAGTTAAGTACAATGAGATAAACAAAAACAGATATATGTCTCTCCTTGCCATGGGCCAACCATCCAAAATTTGAGGGGAAAAAATGGAATACTTCAAAAGTTTTAGGTTCACAAAAAAATTCTAATTTGGCTGATCTGACTTTGGAGATGAAGGTCAAGGTCACCAAATATTAAAACCATATGAACTTCTGGTAGAAACAATTCACATGGAAAATTTCATGAAAATATACATAGAATGGTTCAAGAGTTATAATCTGACAATGAAGACAGACCAAGGTTTCCATTTTATTTTTGTAATGTGTAGTATGTAAAGTTCATGAGCCCTCACCTTCCTGGTTTACCTCAAGACACATTTTATTTTTATAAATTTCTACAGTAGTCTGACAGTTTGAGTCAAAATAATTAAAGAGCAGAAAATTAAAGTGAATCTCACAATCCTGAACATGTTACTTGTCAGTTCCTTTATGAGGTATATAAGACAGAAAGTGTCATGTATTTGGTAAACTGAAGATAGGACTGACAATAATTCAAAAAGAATTCAGAGATGACTTTGATTTGCTAAATGAAGATCAACAGACTTAAAAATCAATAGTTAGTACAGTTCCTCTCTTCAGGGAAACCGGTGGCACAACAGTTCCTAAATTTAAAGACTATATTTATCATTTCTTAATCACGGTATAGTTATCCGAACAATTAACAGTACTTAAAAAGGTCACCAAACACTCACTTTGTCTCAAACCATTTGACGCTGTAGGTGAAGGACACTTCAAACGGAGCCTTAACACCGTCCAGGCTGATGGGAGCTCTGTCTTTGGTTGATACATTGGCAAAAATAATCTGTAAGTAAAGCTTGTCGTTATTGTGTGATTCAAGACATTCATAAACAAGCAGTCATACATGACCTGAGATACCCCGAGCCAACTATCTCTAGGTCATCAGTAACGTAAGCTTGTGGCAGGAATAGTGGTGACAGGAGCACTAAAGTTAAAGTTATTCCAATCATAATCTCAATTCCAGTACTCATAAAGACCTAGATATTGAGATAAAAGGCAAAAAAATATCACCCATGGCTTACCCTCCATGTCAAGTCCTAAATACGAGTAAAATACAATAAAAGGTTCATTTTAAATGTGTCAAGAAATAGTGTCATTACATCTAATCAGATCCCTCAAGTTTTATCAAGATTAATGTATCACTCTCAGTGATAGAGGTTTTGACCAGGGCTGCTTTTAAGGTGCATTTACCAATAAGCACTAAGCTGTTTTCTTACTGGTTGGGCTTTCAGTAACTTTCTTTGCTCTCTCTTGATTAAAAGTCCATTTCTAAAATCTTAATCCACTAATCAGAGACAAGGGTGCCTGTAGGCAAAAGGCAAACTAACTGTTTGAAATTTAAAAGTTTTGTTTGAAAGATTTATTGATACAATATAAAGTAAATACATTTTAATGATATCCTATGTTCACATACATAGATAAACATGTACCAATGGACTGAACACAAGCTACTTAAAGCTTATGAAGCTCGCTCCTGATTTCCAAGTTGATTATTTTCTGATGGAAAGAAGGGTGGGATTTTATCATGTTGATGAATTTGATATATAGAAAGGTGTGGACAACGTAATGACTATGTTTAATAGAATTCTACTGATTAGGAGATTGTAAGGTGCTGATTCAGAGGAGAGAGTTTTGGGGGATGTGGGATGTGTTTGTCAAAAATGGCATTTTCTTTTAAGTTAAATGTGTTTGGATTTTCAATAAAATTTGCCACTGCTTCAAATATTTCCTTGTTTGATTTGTCATCTATTTTTGAATCACCAATGAGCAGAACTTGTAAAGAGGTATCATTTGGTCAGTATATTTTTCTAGCAGAGCTATAGAGGTGGCATTGCAGTAGGCAGTGGTAGAGATCTTCTGATGGGTAGCCACACACATTATTTAAGATTTTCTGGTTCCCGAGTTGTAGTAACTAGGTGTTTTGTTTCTGATGGCTAATTTATTCAATTTACTTGTAGTTTAATGAAGCACTTGTAAAGCAAGCTTTCTTATCAGAATCCATTTGGTTCCATAATCTGATCGATTTCGGAAAAAAACAGTTGAAATATGAATCAGTTCTTGCTTGTATTGGTGTTATGTTGTTTTGTACAAATCTGGTTTCATGCATGTTATTATGCAGAGGTGGCAGAAGAATACGTAGATACTGTTGACTTTCATTGTTTATTATTTTGTGCAGAAGGAGGACTTGTTTGTTTTTTCTCCTTCTGTTCCCCATACTGATTCTAGATATAAGAGTTCATGTGATATTCCTTCCCCCCCTTACAATTCTTGCAGACATCAGTTGATTTTTTTCGAGTGTCTGGTCTTATTCCTGGGAACAGTTATACCATAATATGTTTCCATATTCTAAACAGGTCTAATACATGAAAAATATATGTTTTGCAGGATTGTTCTGTCAAGGTGAAATTTTAGCTACTAAAGATTAAAAGTTTGGTCATTGCTTTTGCTGCAATATATTAATATGGTCTTGTCACCTGGAATTATAGCTCAATATGATTTCTACATGTTTGTGCATCTTGACTCTAGTAAATTTTGTGTTATTTAAGTATAGGTCTGGAAGGCTAAAGCCCCTTTCACACATTCACGGATAGCATCACGGATCATTGTTCCGGGATCATCCGTGTTAACTCCGTCATCACCGTGTGTTAACTCCTGGCATCACCGTGTCAACACCGTGTTGCATCCATAGTGATCCTTGGCGCACCGGCATGTGCGGAGAAAAAAATTAAACCTGCACAATTTTTCGTCCCTGAGTACACGGATGAAAAATCATCCGTATCACTCCTTGTAGGCACCGTGCAACTCCGTGTAGCCACCGTATACATCCGGGAGTCACTGTGTAGCCACCATGAGCTCCATATTGAGACTGTCACTTTCCGGGTGCAGGTTTAAGTTTTTTCTCCGATCATGCTGGTGCACCAAGAATCATTATGGATGCAACACGGTGTTAACACGGTGATGCCCGGTGTTTACACGGCGATTCCCTTGATAACACGGATGATTCTGGAACGATGTTCCGGGATTATCCGTGTTGCTGTCCGTAAATATGTGAGAGCCCCATTTGCGAAATCGCGCGGCTGCCCCCGGAACACCACGGATTAAGGTCCGGGGTGATCCCTGTTGCTATCCGTGAATGTGTGAAAGGGGTTTTACTGGTACTATTTTCTTTGAAAGAATACAGATTTGGTTTTTTCTGTGTTAAATGTGACAAGCCATTTCTTAGACCATTGGTAAATATTTTCTAGGTCAGCAATGAGTAACTTGGCTGCACTGACAGGATCTTCTATGGCTAGGTATAGCATAGTGTCATCAGCAAAGAGGCAGATATTCCTTGTGAGTTTTTCTCCAATGTCATCAATAAAAACCAAAAAGAGCAGGGGTCCAAGGATCCTTGTGGCACCCCTGCCTGTAGGACTTTCCAATTTGAAGGCACATTTTCTACAATTACTCTTTGTTGCCAATTTGTCAGGTAGTGATAAAGCCATCTATGTAGTTTACCTTTTATTCCTGCTGAGAGCAACTTACTGAGTAGTCCGTCAGTCCAGACTTATTTGAAAGCTTTGCTTATGTCTAGAAATAGTAATAATTTCCATTGTCAAAATCATAGGTGATAGTATTGTATAAGTCAGTTAATAGGTATACTGCAGAGTCTCCAGGTAAAAATCCTGTTTGATATGGTGATATTATTCTACTTTCTTTATTTGGCAATTTGGCAAAGATAATTTTTTCTATTATTTTACATATGCAGCTTGTTTCTAGGGATTTCATAATTGCTTCAATACCATTTATTTCAAACTGTACTTCCTCTAATTTGTAATTCAATTTTCTTTGTGTTTAGAGAACACAGTTACAATTGTAGTTTAATATTTTTTTGGTATAAACTGGTTGTTTAGCAGCTCTGCTTTTTTTATGGTAGTGTAAAATATGAATCATTTCCTTTGTCCAGCGGTGGCAGTGTCTTACATGTTTTTCCTTTCATGATGCCTTCCATGGTTTTCCACCAGTATTTCTTGTTATGAAGATTTTCCTTCAAACCATTTGCTAGTTTAAAAGGATATTTACTTTTGGCTTTTCTGACCTTAGCATTACATTTTTTCCTAGTATTTTTGTATAATTCCCACTCATTTACTTTTTTTGTTCTCATTGCTTTGGATCTGAGATGTAAACACTTGTTTTATTAATTTAAGTTCATGAGTGAACCATTCTTTATTGACAGTTCTGTTTTGTACTGTCAGTTCTGTTTTGTACTGTCAGTTCTGTTTTGTACTGTCTTTACTGGGATGCATTGTTCTGATATACAGAGGATTATGGATGTAAATTTTTGTAGATGGTGTAAATATCTTCATCTTTAAATAAAATATTATCCCAGTTTGTTTTCTGGAATATGTCTTTATTCTAGTATAATTTCCCTCTTTATATATCCAAACTCTAAAAGGATCGTGTGCTTGATTGGGTTTGTTCCAATATAATTTCACGAATACTGCACTGTGGTCACTGTCATGTTTGGGGGTACCACATTGTGTGATTTGATCATTCAAGTTTGTTATTATTATATCTAGTAGGGTTTTACTTTTATCACTTATCCTAGTTGGTTCCCTGACATGCTGAATTAGGCCAAGTTTTTGTAATATGACTTCTAATTTTGGCTTAGGATTTTCAATTAGTAAACCACTGATTAGATCACCTATAGTATGATATGATTCATTATCGGTATTGAATTTAGATCAAAGAGATTTAAATCAATGCTGACACTTTCAATTTCATCGTTTTCAAGGTCATGCCTCCTTTTGAATGGCAGATTTTTTTTTTACATATACTGCAATACCACCTCCAGATCTATTTCTGTCCTTTCTTTGAAGTTTGGTATCAACAAATCAGCATTTAATAAGGTGCGATCTAGATATGTCCTTAAAGCAGACTAAATAAAAATTTTCAATTTCTATTATGATATCACCTATTTGAACAAGCCGTTTATGTTTATATGGTAGATGTCTAGTGTTGTATTCTGAGGACCTGGGTTCTGTTTCTAAATACCCTGATAAAATTAGTTGTATTATGAGGATATGATTTTAATAGGCATAATAGTGATATTGTTTAAGAATTACAGGGATTTTCCAGTTGTTTTCATGGTAAATAAGTTATTGGAAATTCTTTTGGGGGTTCTGGTATAAGTTCTGTTTCTGCGCTTGGTTCGCATAAGTATGTAGTTGAAATCCTGTGATCTGTTGATTTTTCTAGACCTTTTTTTAGCATATTTAAGAAAATATTGTTTACCTTTATTGTTTACAATTAAAAGTTTAGTTATGATTTTGTGATTCATGACTATGATACATGGATAGTCATGACAGAGGACATATTTATAAACTTGTCAGTTGTCAGAGACCTAAACCTCAGCATTGACCCTTATCAAACTTCACTGGATAACATACTCTGGTGATTCTGATTACATCCAACATATGATATTCTGTTCTTTGGGCATTATCGTAACCCACAAGAAAATTTGATTAATATCCATCCAGAGGTTCTTAGGTAAAGTTGCCAATTAAGAGACATTGTAAGAACAAGGGACCCATGGGTCACGGCGCTCAGCTGATCGTGATTGGACTATAAATGTTTCTCCACTGTGATACTATATCGAGTCGATAAAGCTTATGAATATCATGGACATGTTGGGCTATTATAAAGGAATGTAATGTAATATGTGAGTAAATGATAAATGAAATAACCTGACTGATGGATTAATAGAGTCAAATATAGTGTTTTTTTTTTTTATTTATTTAGGAGGGGTTGAAAATTGTGATATATTTGAGCAAATATGAATGCAATGACAGCAGTAATAAGCAGTAGTAGAATGATGATAAGGCTATTTGTTGAAGGATCTAAAGTGTATGGTAGTCTGCAAGCTTTCATTTGACAGATATGATGTTATGATTAACTGCGATGAAGTGATTTATGAATCTGTGACTGTATGACACAATATCTCTTTAGTCTTGACAAGGTACATTATTGTGATGCCCACTATGTCTACATATTACACAATATTGACATAATTTCTGGCATGTACATAGGTACCTATGGACGAATAGTTATACAAAATATTAGAGTATGAATATATCTGATTCATCTTGTTCTTGCTTACTGAGGCTGACTTTGGGATGGGGTTCGGAGAAGGGAAAAGTGAGGGCAGCACGAAGGTGGATGTAGAAATATTCTTTTGTAATGTTTTCATTTATATAAGAATATGAAATGCTAAGAGGAAAGGGGCCCTCCAACTTGGTTATAGTAAAGTTCTAAATATATGATTGCAAACTAATACTCTGACAAGACTGTCATGAAGAAAAACAGTAAATGCAAGCTTTCAATTTGACAGATATGATGTTATGATTAACTATGCTGATGAAGTGATTTATGAATTTGTGACTGTATGACACAATATCTCTTTAGTCTTGACAAGGTAAATTATTGTGATGCCCACTATGTCTACATATTACACAATATTGACATAATTTCTGGCATGTACATAGGTACCTATGGACGAATAGTTATACAAAATATTAAAGTATGAATATATCTGATTCATCTTGTTCTTGCTTACTGAGGCTGACTTTGGGATGGGGTTCGGAGAAGGGAAAAGTGAGGGCAGCTCGAAGGTGGATGTAGAAATATTCTATTGTAATGTTTTTCATTTATATAAGAATATGAAAAGCTAAGAGGAAAGGGGCCCTCCTACTTGGTTATAGTAAAGTTCTAAATATATGATTGCAAACTAATACTCTGACAAGACTGTCATGAAGAAAAACAGTAAAAGTTTTGAGATACTGTAATGCATATGAAAATTTACAGATGGACAGGCAAGTGGACAGAATGGACTAATACTTTTATTTCACTTTCAAGGGAATAATGCATTTAAGTTTATATATAAGCCTATTTTTTTAAGCATATCCACTTTTTCCATTAAGAAGTTTTTATCTGAATCATTTTTTTATTTACAGGTTTTATAAATTTTTAATAAAAAAACCTGAAACTATAAGTTAAAATATTAGAATTGTTGCAAAAGTTGCAATCATCATATATCCAGAGTGTAGCTCATATTGGGTCATATTATGCATACACATATTTTATTATTTTAAATCATAAATGTTTAAACTGAATTTAAAAGAAAATAATGCCACAACATGGCATCTACAAGAATATTCCTTGAATCACTATTAAAAAGTTTTGCACATTGGAGTTTTCAGTACATGCTTAATTTTATTCACCAAAATAAAATAAAAGATTCAGTAAATTTGATAAAATAAAACATCTTTTCAAATAAAGTATACACACTGTTGGTTGAATGAGGGAAAAACAATATCATTGTGCTAATTACTATCCCACTTTTAATTTATTACTGGAATTAATAGTCAATTTCACACCTGGTGAAGTTTTTACTCCTCTGAAGTAAGGAATTACTTATCTCATGAACATCCACACTTTCATAGCAATACACCACTTTGTGGACACAATTAAATGTACACTTTAATCATTGTAACCCTGGTGGTACAATACAAAATCTAAAATGTAGCATAGCCTAGAATAAGAATGAATCAAATACAGAAAATAATAACATTCATCTAGTTTATGCACCATCTGGGGGGGGGGGGGGGGGGAGTGCAGGGCAGAGGGGAAGCCTGCTGGTAGTGGCCAAGCTGACCCAAGGCAAGCTGCCTGGGGTGGGTTACATAATGCAAGTGAAGGCTGTACTACTAGGTGGGCTAGATGTAAACAACACTTGACATGGTGTATGAAAACATGAATAAAAGCTATTCATTCCAATCAATTTCTTTGAAATTTCAGATTTTAAAAGATTAAATCCTTATGCATATATGCTGGGAAAATTAAATCAACAGTGCCAAAGTTGGACAAAATTTAAGGTATTGATTTTTTATTTATGCTAATAACTTGAAAAATTTGCAAAATTCAGATCTAATTTTGGGTAAACAATTGAATTTTGATTAAATAAAGTTATATTCCTGAAAAAAAGGTCTCTAGGTTCAGCAATTCTCATGTGAGTAAATATATTTCCTGATTTTTTAAAAAATTGCATTATGTTTTGGCCCATAACTTCAAAATAATACCCAATACTGACCTAATTTTTGGTAAGTTCATAGAAAATGTATGAAAGAATGTGAACACTATAAGATCAAAAACAGATCAGTGGTTTTGATATTAGGCAGCCTTGAAGTGTAACAATGGCTTTTTTTATGGAAAATGGAATTTTTTTCCTTAATATCTCGAAGGAACAAAGTCCTAATGACCCAATTTTCGGTATGGTAGGAGATTTTGGGGACATCTAAAATTATGCCAACATCCTGGGGAGCATAGAGATGTGCACTGAATGACCTACAGTCATCGAAGTGGAGTGCTTGACAATGTAAGGGAATACAACAAGAGCCTCCAAAAAAATTCAATAACTAGGCTAATTTTGCAGCTTTTATTTTCAAATTTCAGATTTGAACAGATTAAATCCTTATGTATACATGGTGTGAAAATTAAATCCACAGTACTTACATGAAAAAAATGTGCCGTGGCCAAAGTTGGGCAAAATTTAAGGTACCAATTTTATATTTTTGCCAATATTTAAAAAAATTTAACAGATTTTGATCTAATTTTTGGTATACAATTAAATTTTGATTAATTAAAGTTGTATTACTGGAAAAAAGTCCCTACCTTTAACACTTTGGGTCTTAAGCAACAAAATATCTTCCTGATTTTTTTACAAAGTGCATTATGTTTGGGCGGATACAATTATATAATACTGACTTAATATCTGGCATGTACATAGGAACTATATAGAGGAATATTTATGGTAAATATGAAGAAAACCAGATGAGTGGTTTTGATATTAGGCAGTCCTGAAGTGTGAAAATAGATTTCTAATAAAAAATTGAGGTTTTTCCTTAATATCTCAAAGGAACGAAGTCCTATTGACCCAATTTTTGGCATGGTAGGAGATTATGGGGACATCTAACTGTATGCCGAAATTCAGATTCGTAGGTCCAACGGTGTCGAAACGTGCCAGTCTTACGGACGGACATCCAGACGGACAGACAGACAGACGGACGGACGGACAGACAGACGGACGGACGACGGACAATGGACCATGACTTTAGCTCAGATGACTTATAGTCAGCTGAGCTAAAAATATAATTTTGAAATGAGGCACATGCTGGTTTTGTGTGGAAATAAATATAAGCTGTATTATGAGTTGTTAGTGTTAAGCTTATGTATGATTTTGATAGTTTCTTTGGAGACAGAGATGAGATTGATTTCATTTATTTTATTAACAAATGGAGTGCCACTGTCATACAGATTTTGACTTGGCCATATAACTGATAAGCAGCACATATAAGATAAAGAGTTTAACTATTAATGAAAATTTAATAACAAATATTGTGCCAAATATAATTTTTATTAAAAATAACAAGAGAATCATACGATTTTTTTAATAAAATATAACTGATATGATTATTAAAATAATATTATAGAATATATTCATGAATGCATTCATGAATACATTTTGAAAGTATTTGCACTGGTATTCAAATACTTTCATTTTTACCTGAATTCCCATTCTTATGCAAGAAATTTTATAATGGAGTACATTCATATTCATATTCATATACATTTGCCAAGTATTCGCACCATGTCTGGTATTTATTCAGTTTTAGCCAAACAATGATGTTGAGAATCCAGAATATAAACAAAGGACCCATGGATCACGACAACCAGCTTAAGTTTGAAATTTTTGCAAATGCAAAATATGAAAAATATTCTATTGTAATGTTTTTTATTTATATAAACATATGAGAAGCTAAGAGGAAAGGGCCCTCCTACTTGGTTATAGTAAAGTTCTCAATATATGATTGCAAACTAATACTCTGACAAGACTGTCAAGAAGAAAAAAAAAATTTAAATGTAGCATGTCCAAGAATAAAATAAAATACAGAAAATTATAACATTCATCTAGTTTATGCACCAGCTAGGGGGGGTGAGTGCAGGGCAGAGGGGAAGCCTGCTAGTAGTGGCCAAGCTGGGCCAAGGCAAGCTGCCTGGGGTGGGTTACATAATGCAAGTGAAGGCTGTACTGCTAGGTGGGCCAGATGTAAACAACACTTGACATGGTGTATGAAAACTTGAATAAAAGCTACTCTGTTCAAACATTTTCTTTGAAATTTCAGATTAAAAAAGATTAAATCCTTATGTATATGTGCTGTGAAAATAAAATCAACAGTACTTACAGGGAAAAAACGTGCCACTGCCAAATTTGGACAAAATTTAAGGTACTGATTTTTTATTTATGCTAATAACTTGAACAATTTGCAAAATTCAGATCTACTTTTGGGTAAACAATTGAATCTTGATTAAATAAAGTTATATTCCTGAAAAAAGGCTCCAGCTTCAGCAATTCTCATGTTAAGTGAGCAAATATATTTCCTGATTTTTAAAAAATTGCATTATATTTGGGCCTATAACTTCAAAATAATACCCAATACTGACCTAATTTTTGGTATGTGCACAGAAAATGTATGGAAGAATATGAATACTAAATCTGATCAAAAACAGGTCAGTGGTTTTGATATTAGGCAGCCTTGAAGTGTAACAATGGCTTTTTTATGGAAAACAGAGGTTTTTCCTTAATATCTCGAAGGAACGAAGTTCTAATGACCCAATTTTTAGTATGGTAGGAGATTTTGGGGACATCTAATGGTATGCAGAATTTTGGATTCGTAGGTCCAACAGTTTTAAAACGTGCCCTGTTAACAGACAGCCGGATGGATGGACGACGGACAAAGGACCACGACTATAGCTCAGATGACTTATAGTCAGCTGAGCTAAAAACCAAAGTATACGGTTGAACTTTCCCCATCATATACAGAGACAGAACCTGTGTTTTGCCAACCAATGGAGAGGTGGCAATATATATATATATATGTGTCGAGGCCCAGATTAGAATCTGGCCCAATTTAAAACTGGGCCAGCCCAGATCAAAATTTTGATTTGGACCAGCCCAGATCAAAATTCTAATCTGGGCCAGACCAGTTTTAAACTGGGCCAGCCTAGATTAAAATTTTGATCTGGACCGGTCCAGATTACAATCCTGTGGTGAAGACTTCATGATTTAAATCTGGTCTGGACTGATTTTAAACTGGGCTGGCCCAGATTAGAATTTTGATCTGGGCTGGTTAAGTTTACAATCCTGTGGTGGACTGATTTTAAACTGGTCTGGCCCAGATTAGAATTTTGATCTGGGCTGGTTAAGTTTACAATCCTGTGGTGGATTGATTTTAAACTTGGCTGGCCAAGATCAAAATTTTAATCTGGGCTAGTCAAGATTACAGTACTGTGGTGGACTAATTTTAAACTTGGCCTAACCAGATCAGAACCTAATCTAATCTTAGGCTAGCTTGATTTTTATCATCTTAAATACAGTAAACATTTATTCCAGATACACCATTTTGAAGGGCACAAAACACCTAATGAACAAGATCATTTAAAATATTTTAGTGAGGAAAAAGCTAACAATCAAATGTAATGTGCTTCTTTGGTTTCATCTATTCTTCAAGCATGCAAGTTTACATTTGAACTTCACCTAAACAAACTACTATAATTAATCACAGTTTAGAACATGTCAGTTCTGAGACATCTACTTGATTTGATATCAAAATTTTCAACTTAACTGAGATAATTTTCTGTTCTGAATTATCAAAATAACATGTGTAATATTAAATATATACATGCATAATTAAATACCAGATTTACTCATTTATAAGTGAAGGAAAGTAATTTATCAGTCTTGATGCTCATTTGGGTGAGCAGCATGACATTGTGCCCTAACTTGGGGCTAGAGAGAGGTTAGTGATACCATTACTGTAATTTATAATAGCAGAAAATCCACAGCTGAGAAAATAATATGATTGCTGTCATTTGGCAGTCTCAAAATTAGAGGTGAACATGTGTGAAAATTTGATTAAGAATTTTATTTCAGAGGGTGACAAACATGGTGGAGGTTTCACTTTAGAGTTAATAACTTTAAAAAAAGCTTATCTAATAACTGATAACTAATCTAAATTGAAGATAGTTAAATGCTGCAATACAAATATTCTCTACCTTCAGTAGTTAAAATGCTGAGTTGGTGAATATTTTCCCACTGTTCTATCTAAATACATTATGATCTTGTTAATAATTCACACAAATTAGCCAATATTGACCTAATTTATGTACACTAGATATATATTTTTCTGTTTGCTAAATTTCAGTCACCTAATTTCAATGACTTGCGTTCAGGTATCTTAATAGATGTATCAAGACCTTCTTTCCTTAATATTTAGTATGTTGTTAGTTCTAGGTCCAATGTACTAACAATATTGGGAAGGGGGGGGGGATACAGAGCAAAAACCAACTTATGATAAATAACTTTAAATAACAAATAAAATTTTGAATTAACATTGAGTAACATATATATATTAATAATTATTGATTAAATTTGGTTTTAGTTTGTTTTAATTAATGCACATGTTTTGCAAGCTATGTTTGTAGTTTTTATCTGTAAAATACCAATGTCTAACATGATTATTTTATAATTATATTTTGGACATTTCACATAAGAGGTAAAATTACAAAAATATGACAGGAGTCCAAGCTATGATATTTTCATAGAAAATGAAATAAATTCATAAAATATTTATTATTGTTGACTTACAAAGTTTTACAAATTCTTTGAATTGATTAAAGGGCAGCTAGGTAAACATAGTGTAATTGAAGCCAGTCTAGGAGCAGATTAGGAATCTGATCTGGGCAAGTCCAGTTTAAAATCAGTCTACCACAGGATTGTAAACTTGACTGGCCCAGATCAAAATTCTAATCCAGGCTGGCCCAGTTTAAAATCAGTCCAGACCAGATTTAAATCCTGAAGTCTTCACCACAGGATTGTAATCTGGACCGGCCCAGATCAAAATTTTAATCTGGTCTGGCCCAGTTTAAAACTGGTCTAGCCCAGATTAGAATTTTGATCTGGGCCGGTCCAAATCAAAATTTTGATCTGGGCTGGCCCAGTTTTAAATTGGGCCAGATTCTAATCTGGGCCTCGACATATATATATATATATATATAAAATCTGTGTTTAAATATATCTAAATTTAACTATTCCTATGTTAATGAGCATGTAGGATATATTGCACTTCAATATATGTTACAACATACTTTATAACTGTCTATAGTCAGTATTGCCATTAATAATAAATTTTTATCTAAAAATAAGAGAATTTTCAGAGAAAAATCCCTTCATTTCGCATAAAACTTTATAAAATGATTTAATATAAGTTTCTTTGTAAAGTACTAACTGTTAAGGATCCCATGTTATAAACCATAGAAGATTTAGTTCTGTAAGCTTGAAAAAGTTAAAGGTAGGTATGCTGCTATTTTTAAAACCAGTCAGAAAAGTTTTCATCCATAAAATTTAATTACTGTGACCTGGGTCTTCATACAAACACATACACACACACATAAATAGACAGACAGAGAGAGAGACATATAGATGGAGATATATAAGAAGAAAGGTTTGATGAAGGTATATGAAACTAGAGGTACAGGTGGAAACTAAAATTATGACTTCAATATATACCCCTATGATTAACATTCACCACCCTCCGTGGCACCTGGAACAATTGACTACAGAACTTTGAAAAATGTCACAATAATATTCAAAATGCCAGAGTACCATCCAGAATACCACAGTACTATCCAGCCCATAGCTGTAACACTTGAAGTAGTCGGTCAAGTTTATAGTTGAAGAACTTTTGTGCACAGGAATTCTGCCCTGATAAAAATGTGACAGAAAAAGTTAGTAATGCAGCTTTTTTGGGGAGGGGATAAAGAAAATAAATGAGTGCGAAAGAAGCACAGTGAGTTATTTCCAGAAAAAGAAAAATAATATGATTTACACTCCGTCTTCAGACCCGGGCGCTCAAGCACAATGCTAAATCAATAGAGTTAATCTGTGACGAAGAAAGACCAGAGCAGGCTTGAGATTAGAACCAATCCCTTTCTTCCTCGACGGCATGTCCATCATCACACGATGAGGAGGAGGAGGGAATTACCTGCGAAAATTCTACATCAATGTGTGTGGCAGCTTATCTTGCTGTGAGGATACGTCACTTCTTATCACTTCTTATACTTCATCAACATTCTCCGGAAAAGAGCCGCCTCGCAACTCGGCCCACCGCAGGACCATCTCACAGGATCAGGGGGGCCAAATCCTCAATCTAAACTCAGCCCCTGGCGTTAATTCTGCCAGCAGGCTTTTTGTAATACTAATATCCTCTGTCAGTCTGTCTGTCTGCTCAATGAGACTACACAGGATCAGTCTTCTTTGTGTTCCCTATTTCTTCGGTCTTTTGTCTGTCCTGACACTTCCAAATCCTTTGTAATAAATAATCCCGCTTAAGCTGCTAATTTCTCAGGGTTAATGCGTTGCTGCTGCAGCAAGGGGATGCTGTCAAGAGACGCTGCCTCTATGAACTGCTGCTGATTCCCTTCCCGCTCATCCTCTTCAGCCTCCGTGCAGATACAGGTGCACATCAAGCAGCTCATCCTTTAGATAATTATCCGTAAAATTAATCCCTCCCTGCTTCTCCACCTGGGGATTACGAGGGCTTCATAAACTCTCATAAGGGCGGATCTACAGACAAAGAAGTCAAATGCTTCCACCAGGCCATTCACTCCCTAACGACCTCATCTTCAATCACCCATCTCTGCTCAAACCATTTTTCATTCCACCTTTTTCCACATTTCATCAGTTTGAATACAAGACACTTTACAATTAGGCACAAACCAACCCTCCAGTTGATGAAATGATTTTCTATCAAAATAAATATTTTAGGATTTTTAATGTTATATCAGATCTTCCTTAAAACTGATCACATAGTATATTTACTACCATTGCTCTAGAGCTTGTATGTCAGTTGGTGTTTACCAATTTACATGAGATAATACATATTAATATTGTGATTGCAACTCCTGTTAAAAGTTTTGGGAATTAATCTACACAATATAATTTGTTAAAACTTCATGCACACTGGTTTTCTTTTTAATTCAAGTTTAATTAATTAACTTTTTCATGGAGCCACAATGTCATTTAATGGTCAAACTTAGATGCAAATCGGATTATTTAAATATATATTTTAGTTAATATGTATTTTAAATTTTCCAAATTACCATCTTCTACAGAACAAAATGTATCATTTTGAAAAATTCTTTTTCTTCTGAAAGATTACAGAAAGTGAAAATTTGTTTTATCCTGTCTACATTTACTCAATTTAATCAAAGCTTTCATATTTTTTCACAAGTATTTACATCCTTAAGAAATAAAATTTTTAGAAATAAAATTTAAGATGTCCAAAGGATGAGGATTAAATAATCAAAATCTTCAGAGTTCTTTACACAGGTATAATGGCAGGAAAATGCACAAAAACAAACAAACCAAATATTCAACACTTACAACAATAATTATTATACAGGAGTGGGCTAATGTGTGGGCTTTTGCCCAAGGATGGCGATTTAATCTCATAATCAAGTCACATGGTCCTATTAATATTCATGGATGTCAGAGTTCATGAGCATTTGCATACAGAGTAACGATTATGAATGATACACAGAAGGAGGTTTTGCCTTGAAAAATCAACTGCCCAGTATCAATTCTGTGTGTTTTACTGCAATTTTATTTTTCTAATGACACTTCATTTTTCATCATACATCAGTCCTATTCCTGTTTCTGTAGAGTGTATCAGTTAAATTATATGTCACAAATCATTCTGATAACTATCAGTAAGCTTTCTGTACTTTATGAACCATATATGATACATTATACCAGCTACACTTGGCACACAATTAACGGACAAAATTTGCATAAGAGAGTAAATTTACATTTCCAAGAATAGCTCACCTGTCCTGACTCCAATAATTATCTGGGCCCCTGGGGTCTTCTATATAAAAAAACTCATGTGTTTCACTTGTCAGTAATATTCAGAACTTTAATAACTCTTCAAAAGATTAAAATAAATTAAATCTCACAATGTCAACTCCAGAAAACATGTATATCAGTTATTTACAGTCTAGTTATTTATTTTTCTAACATTGATTGCGCTGTGCATAAAATCTATGACCACAGTAGATGTTTATATCATCACAAGAGAGTATTTCTACAGGAAGTAAAAGACTCAGTATAAGAAATAAACACCAGGCCTGTGGGTTATCATCATATTGACCCATCCCTTGATATTTTAATTAAAAGGTTGGTAGCTGGCACTGATTACTGAATGAGTTGGAAGGCTACCATATTACAGAAATGATAAATAAACAGTAAGCCCTTTGGAATTCAGATATGCACATGGACTTGGCTTGAAATGATCAAGAAATCATACCATGAAAATAGGCCCTTTTGAACAACAAAGATTTAGCTTAAAATAATTAATTGTAGTTATGTCAAAACCTCTTCTTGCATTTATACACAGACTTTGGCAAAATTCTAGTGCCATCTGAACTGGTGCTTCTGTTGCCCATATTGTATATACATAGACCACAACAGACCCAGAGCAAATGCTCTAATTCTGTTCACATATATTGAGAGCATGAATTCCGTGCTCTCCGTCCACAGTCCAGCACCTGCTAGAATCTAGATCCACCTAAAACTGAAGGTCTAGGTCAGAGTGCACAAAACTGAAATCTAGCATTTTCAGTCCACACCTATTGCATTTGATGGATTAACCTTCAGTGGTCCAGATCTTGTGTGTAAATTGAACAATTAAGACATTAGGGCAAATTTCTTAGGTCTTATCAATATTGTATCATTTTGCCTGAGAGACACCAGTGGATATTGAACCAGGGTACTTAAGCTCAGAAGTTCTTAATATCTAGGTATCCAACCTTCCCAATCCTTACAATTATTGGGGTCTCAGCAACCCCAAAATTTAAACCACTAAGCACTCAATCCTGAAGAGGGTCACTAAAATATCAAAAGAGAGCGATAGAGAGGAGTAATATCCTGAACATGCGTATTAAGTTATCCCCCTTCTCATGTCCAAGAAAGAGGACACACTTCCCCCCACAAATACTAAGTTAATATTGAGTCCAAGATGTAACAGCACATGTATTTCAGTTACTCTTTTACCTATCTATTTTGACATTAAAGGTTATATATCTATCAGGCAAACAACAATATTGATCATCCATAAAGATTGTCATGGTTTTCTATTTTATAACAATTTCATGAGTTACATAAAAGACTATCACCACGCTATTGTTATTAAGTTTGGGAATGTTAAGTGAAAATTTGCCTGAGAGTAAAATACCACAAACTAAAGGAAATACAACTTCTGATGTATAAGTAAGGCTACAACATACTAACTGTGCTACTGTGAATGTATAACATTAAATATGGCTACAACATACCAACTGTGCTACTGTGAATGTATAACATTAAATAAGGCTACAACATACCAACTGTGCTACTGTGAATATGTAACATTAAATAAGGCTACAACATACCAACTGTGCTACTGTGAATGTGTAACATTAAATAAGGCTACAACATACCAACTGTGCTACTGTGAAGGTATAACATAAAATATGGCTACAACATACCAACTGTGCTACAGTGAATGTATAACATTAAATAAGGCTACAACATACCAACTGTGCTACAGTGAATGTGTAACATTAAATAAGGCTACAACATACCAACTGTGCTACAGTGAATGTGTAACATCACACACCATTAGGAAGGTGTAGTATTGCAATACATCAAAAGAAAAGAAGTAATAAAACTATCATGTAAGGCCATGCCACCAAAATAAATTGTTCAACATAATATGTGACCAAAAAATATGGAGTGAGCAGATGTTTTCTTTCTGTTTAATTTACCAAATTTAAGACTTATACATATAAATTATAATATGGACTTTTGTCAGCTGGGAGGAAGGATATAAATGTGTGACAATTTTACCAAATGATGCATAAAAACCATACAAAGTTTAATCCACTGTACAGGACACCTTTATTGATTTTTTTTTTCGCACTGTTTATACACATAATGATTTCTTTGAAGGGACTGCAATGATACTATGAAGGACTTAGTGCACATCAACTGCGCCCCCCCCCCCTTTACAAAGGATGATCTATGAACAATAGGAGTGGCAATGCATGGACCATTTTATTTTTGGTGTGGCCTAAAGGTCCTTATCAAGAGGCCACCTGTGTACAGATTCTTATGGTATATCTTGTTCTAATAGTTTTAACAACCAATCACAGTGTAATCTGTCATGATATCGTGCATGGTTTGTTAAACCAAGGATGGGTCAGCTGTACTGATTTCAGTTCAGTGTTCAGTGTTTTTTCCCACAGAAAATAGCACCAATAGGCATAGGTGCAGTCACAAAGAGAAACAGTTACAAATGGAAGGTTTTAAACCTCTGAATCTTTTACTGGTTTAAAACCTCTGTCACAGTATCAAGTAAACTGAAAAGATAAACTGCTTCGCCCAATTTAAGAGCTCACAGAGGACTTTGGGATTGTACATGGAAAGAAATAATAATCAAAATGAATCGATTCAGAGGTTAATAATCGATTACAATTTAATTTAGGGCTTGCAATACAATGCACTAATTCTTCAATGTATTGTTACACCCCTACATTATATGTATTGTATAATGTACCATATCCTGAGGGAGGTATCGAGATACATATCTTGACAGAATGCATCATCAGAGTCCTGTAAATCTGTAGGAATCAATTGGCTCTCAGGACTAAAACGATTGCTGTCAGAAATGTCACCTACCTGGTCTTCGTTGAACTCTATGTTAAAATGCAGGTGTGCCCACAGGTAGACCTTGTGTGTGTGAGGAAGGAAGTTGCCCTCCTCCAGGTGCCCAATGAACCCCCTCACTGGGATGTCGTCTGTAAATAAACAGAAACAATATTATACTGTAAAGCCAGGATGACACTACACAACAAATGTTGGCAGCATAATGACAAGCACTATGCTTGGCCATATCCCAAGAAAATAATAATCTGGATCCTGACTAAGTGTAATTTTTATACACTAAGGCACTAAAATATATATGCATCAGTTTGGTTTACTGTAGTCCACTTGAAAGTTGGTAAACAGAAGTTAGGTTTACTTAAGTTCAGTTTATAGTCAACCTGGTCCTAGTGTGTAACTGCACATCCATTTCTAACAGCTGACCATGGACTCTCTATGTGACAAAGGATCATTTGTTTCACGTACATCAAAGACTGATTTTGTAAAATCTCTCGGACCGTATTTATGATCAGAGAGTAATGAACTGAAATGCCCACTTGTTCTATGATTGCTTGGATCCTCATTAAATTGTTAAAGATTTTGCATAAAAATGGACTACAGAGTGATGGATATACTTTGTAGTTTAATGTATGGTGATATCATGAAAATGAGCCCTTGTAAAACATTTAAAGAAGTGAAATTTTTACCTCAAGAGCAACCACAGTTAGAACAGGGAGATTTCCTGTGCACATGACTTTAATCAAATTATGTCTTAAAACACAGATTCTCATTACTGATGCATCCCTGGCAAAAAAACATTCAATCAAAATCAAAACCTGAAAGTCATTTAAAATTAATAACAGACCAATTAAGTATATATAAATTTAAACCTAGTGTAGTGTTCTTTCTGATTGAATATGTATTTATGAAATTAACATTCATTTTCATATGAAATTTTAATAATTTTAAAAATTTAAAAGGAAATGATTTTGAGCGACCAGTAACAGTTAAGTGAACAAATCACTTTTAGTGGGCTAATATCAAACTTCATGACAATATTTCAAAATCTTTCTTTTTGTTTTCCAACCATATTATATACAGTTGATCCTACTTAGCTGAATATTGTATAATTTTATATCACGTTTATTTGTATAAAATAATGAAAACCAAAACCTTTTTCCATGTTTTCTGAATAAAATTCTCTGTTTTTATGAATATCTGATAAATGTTTATATTGGGTAATTGTATAGTAAAATCCGTCCATCATGCACAACAATCCCGGATATGCATGTGCCACAATTATCTCATGGACTACTGACCGCCTGGTGCGCTAATTAGCCTTTGATATTGCTCGCCTGACAGGTTTGAAGGCTTATCTCATGGACCACTGACCTAACTTTCTTCTAATTAGCCTTTGATATTGCTCGCCTGACACTGACAGGTTTGAAGGCTTATCTCATGGACCACTGACCTAACTTTCTTCTAATTAGCCTTTGATATTGCTCGCCTGAGAGGTTTGAAGGCTTATCTCATGGACCACTGACCTAACTTTCTTCTAATTAGCCTTTGATATTGCTTGCCTGAGAGGTTTGAAGGCTTATCTCATGGACCACTGACCTAACTTTCTTCTAATTAGCCTTTGACATTGCTCGCCTGACAGGTTTGAAGGCTTATCTCATGGACCACTGACCTAACTTTCTTCTAATTAGCCTTTGACATTGCTCGCCTGACAGGTTTGAAGGCTTATCTCATGGACCACTGACCTAACTTTCTTCTAATTAGCCTTTGATATTGCTCGCCTGACAGGTTTGAAGGCTTATCTCATGGACCACTGACCTAACTTTCTTCTATTAGCCTTTGATATTGCTCGCCTGACAGGTTTGAAGGCTTATCTCATGGACCACTGACCTAACTTTCTTCTAATAAGCCTTTGATATTGCTCGCCTGACAGGTTTGAAGGCTTATCTCATGGACCACTGACCTAACTTTCTTCTAATTAGCCTTTGATATTGCTCGCCTGACAGGTTTGAAGGCTTATTTCATGGACCACTGACCTAACTTTCTTCTAATAAGCCTTTGATATTGCTCGCCTGACAGGTTTGAAGGCTTATCTCATGGACCACTGACCTAACTTTGTTCTAATAAGCCTTTGATATTGCTCGCCTGACAGGTTTGAAGGCTTATCTCATGGACCACTGACCTAACTTTCTTCTAATAAGCCTTTGACATTGCTCGCCTGACAGGTTTGAAGGCTTATCTCATGGACTACTGACCTAACTTTCTTCTAATTAGCCTTTGATATTGCTCGCCGGACAGGTTTGAAGGCTTATCTCATGGACCACTGACCTAACTTTCTCCTAATTAGCCTTTGATATTGCTCACCGGACAGGTTTGAAGGCTTATCTCATGGACCACTGACCTAACTTTCTTCTAATAAGCCTTTGATATTGCTCGCCTGACAGGTTTGAAGGCTTATCTCATGGACCACTGACCTAACTTTCTTCTAATTAGCCTTTGATATTGCTCGCCTGACAGGTTTGAAGGCTTATTTCATGGACCACTGACCTAACTTTCTTCTAATAAGCCTTTGATATTGCTCGCCTGACAGGTTTGAAGGCTTATCTCATGGACCACTGACCTAACTTTGTTCTAATAAGCCTTTGATATTGCTCGCCTGACAGGTTTGAAGGCTTATCTCATGGACCACTGACCTAACTTTCTTCTAATAAGCCTTTGACATTGCTCGCCTGACAGGTTTGAAGGCTTATCTCATGGACTACTGACCTAACTTTCTTCTAATTAGCCTTTGATATTGCTCGCCGGACAGGTTTGAAGGCTTATCTCATGGACCACTGACCTAACTTTCTCCTAATTAGCCTTTGATATTGCTCACCGGACAGGTTTGAAGGCTTATCTCATGGACCACTGACCTAACTTTCTTCTAATTAGCCTTTGATATTGCTCGCCTGACAGGTTTGAAGGCTTATCTCATGGACCACTGACCTAACTTTCTTCTAATAAGCCTTTGATATGACTCGAGCCACCGGCTCAAAACGTTTACCTCTTTGATTACATGCTTGATTAAATTGTTTGATGCGTTAATTCTACATCTGTTCCCTGGAAAAATATATATATATGTCAAGGCCCAGATCCCAATCTGTTATAATTGGAGAATGGTCCAGCCAAATCAAGATCAAAGCCTGATCAAATTATCAAATTATTGTAAAATTGTTCATATTTATCAAATGATTTTGTTTATTTTAGATACAGAATTTAATTATTTTGATTCATACATACATGACATATAAAGGTAATGCACACCAGAAAAAGTTTATTCATCAAGTTTAATATATCTTGAATTTTTACAAAGGTTAAGTGGTGCCACAAAAGTCAGTAGTACTCTTGTATTCCATTAAATAACTCAGATATCAATCCTACAAATATTCACTTGTTAAACTATTTATGAAATTGAAATTTGGCATGGCATAAATAAAATTTGATCATGATGAAATTAAATTTACCTTTAACTAAGGTGAATTTTCCTTAATTTAATCACATGTTATGTGCTGTAGGTGGTATATAGTATTATGTCAACTCAGAGTCTGAATCAGGATTCGGGCTGGACCAGATCCTGATCAGGGTTTGGTCTGGTCAGAATCCCGATCAGGATTTGGATTGGTCTAGACCTAATAACAATCAGGATTCACTCTGGCCTAAACCCTGATCATTAACTTTTAGGAAAGAGAATGAGTTCCTATCTGAACTTATCAAGATTCAGGTCAGCTCAGACCTAGATTCAGAGCATGCCTATATCCTTGCCAGGATGTCTGAAATCTAAACTTAATAAGATATGACAAATCTTAATTTAGTTTGTTGTCAGTGTTAATAATTCTTTCTTTATAACTTAATAATTATAAGTTTCAATTAATTGAGTGATTATATTTTTCTGAATTATTTTTCAAGTCCTTGTATTAATAAAAATTATTATTTCCAGTATTTTCGTCAGATCAACAGATGTTCTCTTATCAACATTTTCAACTACCTTTGTATATAACTATTTATATTACATATACCAATACATTAAATAAAATTTTTCACATCACTTCTTTATTTTTTTCATGTCTTATACCTATGGAATATAATGTTTACATCAAAAGTCTGCTCTAGTCTATCATAGAATCTCAATCAGGATTCGGTCTAGTCCAGATCCCAATTAGGATTTGGTCTGCCCTAAACCGGGATTGGGATCTGGTCTGTGCCAGGGTTGGACCAGATCCCAATTGGAATCTGGATATGGTCTGGACCAATCGCCGATAGGTCCAGATCAGAATCTGGGCCTCGACATATATATACATGTATGTATCCTATTGTTTTAGACTTTTAGTTACAGTGGATGAATATATATATTTTGCTACATCATCATCAGCTTGGAATCAAAGTAAACCACAGAAGTGCATTGTCAATAAATCATGAATGTATGTACACCATCAAACTTCAGTCTCCACCAATTCCTTATCTCAAAAACTGTACATATGTGTATCAAGTGTTTGTCTGTGGGTAGTGTATGACTGTGCACTTGTGATGTATCAGTCTTCCAGGCTGCTAGTAACAAGCAGCAGTACAAATAGTATTCCTATGGTTTACATGTCAATCTGATAACAACTACACAAATTGTTATCATAAGGAACAAGCCTTAAAACACAGAGGACAATACTGAAAGAATATTTTGTTAGTAGTGACACAAAAACACAGTCAGCCACATGCCTGGCTGGATAGTGTGTCTATCTGTATCAGCCTGACTCAGTTCATTAGGCAGCAGATGCAGAGACACCTAGCTGATCTTGAGGTGCTCATTTAGTACTAGATAAATAATCTAAGAATAACCATGGCTGCAGCCATAATGATGGCCCATAGAATAATTCATTTATGCATGACATACCTTAAAGAACACATAAAGGCCTGACTGCCTTTATCTCCTGGATAAATGTTGTATTTATTAAAATTCATATATTCAAACTTTTTAAGACAATCACAAGTAAATAAATAATCAAAATGGAGCTTTGCTTCTGATTCAATAACTTCCATTCCATGTTATTATTTGATTAAAATATTGTTTGTTGCAAAAAAAACAGGTAAACAGCATGTTGATGAAAATATACAATGTTTTGCAGTTGCTTTATTTGTAGAATCTATGTGACTTTTGGATTATTCTGTGTACATATAGGTAATTCCTACAAGGTTCTTAAATTGCCCTTTTTGTCCTCTGCAGTATTCTGGTTCATCTGATTCACTGCGAGATGTCCTTATCATATGTTTTAGGGTTATAATCTGCAGCCATTTTGTCAGGTCCCCTACATGTTATAAACACTTTGGCATTAACAAAACAGAGAGCCTGTGCAACATGTGATTGCAACTTTTTGTCTTATTTTTCTAAATGGTCCAAGAATACTCTATACATAACAGGCACCAGATATTTGAATAGGCCCCTTTTAATGTATATCCTCAGTACAGGAATTGTAAAGAAATAGGACACAGACTGGCCACCACTTACCTACAACAAACTCCTTAATGGGCCCCTTTAAAGGTATATCCTCAGTACAGGAATTGTCAAGAAATAGGATACAGACTGTCCACCACTTACCTACAACAAACTTCTTAATGGGCCCCTTTAAATGTATATCCTCAGTACAGGAATTGTAAAGAAATAGGATACAGACTGTCCACCACTTACCTACAACAAACTCCTTAATGGGCCCCTTTAAATGTATATCCTCAGTACAGGAATTGTAAAGAAATAGGATACAGACTGTCCACCACTTACCTACAACAAACTCCTTAATGGGCCCCTTTAAATGTATATCCTCAGTACAGGAATTGTAAAGAAATAGGATACAGACTGTCCACCACTTACCTACAACAAACTCCTTAATGGGCCCCTTTAAATGTATATCCTCAGTACAGGAATTGTAAAGAAATAGGATACAGAATGTCCACCACTTACCTACTACAAACTCCTTAATGGGCCCCTTTAAATGTATATCCTCAGTACAGGAATTGTAAAGAAATAGGATACAGAATGTCTACCACTCACCTACAACAAACTCCTTAATGGGCCCCTTTAAATGTATATCCTCAGTACAGGAATTGTAAAGAAATAGGATACAGACTGTCCACCACTTACCTACAACAAACTTCTTAATGGGCCCCTTTAAATGTATATCCTCAGTACAGGAATTGTAAAGAAATAGGATACAGACTGTCCACCACTTACCTACAACAAACTCCTTAATGGGCCCCTTTAAATGTATATCCTCAGTACAGGAATTGTAAAGAAATAGGATACAGACTGTCCACCACTTACCTACAACAAACTCCTTAATGGGCCCCTTTAAATGTATATCCTCAGTACAGGAATTGTAAAGAAATAGGATACAGAATGTCCACCACTTACCTACTACAAACTCCTTAATGGGCCCCTTTAAATGTATATCCTCAGTACAGGAATTGTAAAGAAATAGGATACAGAATGTCCACCACTCACCTACAATAAACTCTTTAATGGGCCCCTTTAAATGTATATCCTCAGTACAGGAATTGTAGAGAAATGTGATACACACTGTCCACCACTTACCTACAACAAACTTCTTAATGGGCCCCTTTAAATGTATATCCTCAGTACAGGAATTGTAAAGAAATAGTATATAGACTGTCCACCACCTACCTACTACAAACTCCTTAATGGGCCCCTTTAAATGTATATCCTCAGTACAGGAATTGTAAAGAAATAGGATACAGAATGTCCACCACTCACCTACAACAAACTCTTTAATGGGCCCCTTTAAATGTATATCCTCAGTACAGGAATTGTAAAGAAATAAGATACAGACTGTCCACCACTTACCTACAACAAACTCCTTAATGGGCCCCTTTAAATGTATATCCTCAGTACAGGAATTGTAAAGAAATAGGATACAGACTGTCTACCTCTCACCTACAACAAACTCCTTAATGGGCCCCTTTAAATGTATATCCTCAGTACTGAAATTGTAAAGAAATAGGATACAGACTGTCCACCACTTACCTACAACAAACTCCTTAATGGGCCCCTTTAAATGTATATCCTCAGTAATGAAATTGTAAAGAAATAGGATACAGACTGTCCACCACTTACCTACAACAAACTCCTTAATGGGCCCCTTTAAATGTATATCCTCAGTACTGAAATTGTAAAGAAATAGGATACAGACTGTCCACCACTTACCTACAACAAATTCCTTAATGGGCCCCTTTAAATGTATATCCTCAGTACAGGAATTGTAAAGAAATAGGATACAGACTGTCCACCACTCACCTACAACAAACTCCTTAATGGGCCCCTTTAAATGTATATCCTCAGTACAGGAATTGTAAAGAAATAGGATACAGAATGTCCACCACTTACCTACTACAAACTCCTTAATGGGCCCCTTTAAATGTATATCCTCAGTACAGGAATTGTAAAGAAATAGGATACAGAATGTCTACCACTCACCTACAACAAAATCCTTAATGGGCCCCTTTAAATGTATATCCTCAGTACAGGAATTGTTAAGAAATAGGATACAGACTGTCCACCACTTACCTACAACAAACTTCTTAATGGGCCCCTTTAAATGTATATCCTCAGTACAGGAATTGTAAAGAAATAGGATACAGAATGTCTTCCACTCACCTACAACAAACTCCTTAATGGGCCCCTTTAAATGTATATCCTCAGTAATGAAATTGTAAAGAAATAGGATACAGACTGTCCACCACTTACCTACAAAAAACTCCTTAATGGGCCCCTTTAAATGTATATCCTCAGTAATGAAATTGTAAAGAAATAGGATACAGACTGTCCACCACTTACCTACAACAAACTCCTTAATGGGCCCCTTTAAATGTATATCCTCAGTACTGAAATTGTAAAGAAATAGGATACAGACTGTCCACCACTTACCTACAACAAATTCCTTAATGGGCCCCTTTAAATGTATATCCTCAGTACAGGAATTGTAAAGAAATAGGATACAGACTGTCCACCACTCACCTACAACAAACTCCTTAATGGGCCCCTTTAAATGTATATCCTCAGTACAGGAATTGTAAAGAAATAGGATACAGAATGTCCACCACTTACCTACTACAAACTCCTTAATGGGCCCCTTTAAATGTATATCCTCAGTACAGGAATTGTAAAGAAATAGGATACAGAATGTCTACCACTCACCTACAACAAACTCCTTAATGGGCCCCTTTAAATGTATATCCTCAGTAATGAAATTGTAAAGAAATAGGATACAGACTGTCCACCACTTACCTACAACAAACTCCTTAATGGGCCCCTTTAAATGTATATCCTCAGTACTGAAATTGTAAAGAAATAGGATACAGACTGTCCACCACTTACCTACAACAAATTCCTTAATGGGCCCCTTTAAATGTATATCCTTAGTACAGGAATTGTAAAGAAATAGGATACAGACTGTCCACCACTCACCTACAACAAACTCCTTAATGGGCCCCTTTAAATGTATATCCTCAGTACAGGAATTGTAAAGAAATAGGATACAGAATGTCTACCACTCACCTACAACAAAATCCTTAATGGGCCCCTTTAAATGTATATCCTCAGTACAGGAATTGTAAAGAAATAGGATACAGACTGTCCACCACTTACCTACAACAAACTTCTTAATGGGCCCCTTTAAATGTATATCCTCAGGACAGGAATTGTAAAGAAATAGTATATAGACTGTCCACCACCTACCTACTACAAACTCCTTAATGGGCCCCTTTAAATGTATATCCTCAGTACAGGAATTGTAAAGAAATAGGATACAGAATGTCCACCACTCACCTACAACAAACTCTTTAATGGGCCCCTTTAAATGTATATCCTCAGTACAGGAATTGTAAAGAAATAGGATACAGACTGTCCACCACTTACCTACAACAAACTCCTTAATGGGCCCCTTTAAATGTATATCCTCAGTACAGGAATTGTAAAGAAATAGGATACAGACTGTCCACCACTTACCTACAACAAACTCCTTAATGGGCCCCTTTAAATGTATATCCTCAGTACAGGAATTGTAAAGAAATAGGATACAGAATGTCCACCACTTACCTACTACAAACTCCTTAATGGGCCCCTTTAAATGTATATCCTCAGTACAGGAATTGTAAAGAAATAGGATACAGAATGTCCACCACTCACCTACAACAAACTCTTTAATGGGCCCCTTTAAATGTATATCCTCAGTACAGGAATTGTAGAGAAATGTGATACACACTGTCCACCACTTACCTACAACAAACTTCTTAATGGGCCCCTTTAAATGTATATCCTCAGTACAGGAATTGTAAAGAAATAGTATATAGACTGTCCACCACCTACCTACTACAAACTCCTTAATGGGCCCCTTTAAATGTATATCCTCAGTACAGGAATTGTAAAGAAATAGGATACAGAATGTCCACCACTCACCTACAACAAACTCTTTAATGGGCCCCTTTAAATGTATATCCTCAGTACAGGAATTGTAAAGAAATAAGATACAGACTGTCCACCACTTACCTACAACAAACTCCTTAATGGGCCCCTTTAAATGTATATCCTCAGTACAGGAATTGTAAAGAAATAGGATACAGACTTTCTACCTCTCACCTACAACAAACTCCTTAATGGGCCCCTTTAAATGTATATCCTCAGTACTGAAATTGTAAAGTAATAGGATACAGACTGTCCACCACTTACCTACAACAAACTCCTTAATGGGCCCCTTTAAATGTATATCCTCAGTAATGAAATTGTAAAGAAATAGGATACAGACTGTCCACCACTTACCTACAACAAACTCCTTCATGGGCCCCTTTAAATGTATATCCTCAGTACTGAAATTGTAAAGAAATAGGATACAGACTGTCCACCACTTACCTACAACAAATTCCTTAATGGGCCCCTTTAAATGTATATCCTCAGTACAGGAATTGTAAAGAAATAGGATACAGACTGTCCACCACTCACCTACAACAAACTCCTTAATGGGCCCCTTTAAATGTATATCCTCAGTACAGGAATTGTAAAGAAATAGGATACAGAATGTCCACCACTTACCTACTACAAACTCCTTAATGGGCCCCTTTAAATGTATATCCTCAGTACAGGAATTGTAAAGAAATAGGATACAGAATGTCTACCACTCACCTACAACAAAATCCTTAATGGGCCCCTTTAAATGTATATCCTCAGTACAGGAATTGTAAAGAAATAGGATACAGACTGTCCACCACTTACCTACAACAAACTTCTTAATGGGCCCCTTTAAATGTATATCCTCAGTACAGGAATTGTAAAGAAATAGTATATAGACTGTCCACCACCTACCTACTACAAACTCCTTTATGGGCCCCTTTAAATGTATATCCTCAGTACAGGAATTGTAAAGAAATAGGATACAGAATGTCCCCCACTCACCTACAACAAACTCTTTAATGGGCCCCTTTAAATGTATATCCTCAGTACAGGAATTGTAAAGAAATAAGATACAGACTGTCCACCACTTACCTACAACAAACTCCTTAATGGGCCCCTTTAAATGTATATCCTCAGTACAGGAATTGTAAAGAAATAGGATACAGACTGTCTACCTCTCACCTACAACAAACTCCTTAATGGGCCCCTTTAAATGTATATCCTCAGTACTGAAATTGTAAAGAAATAGGATACAGACTGTCCACCACTTACCTACAACAAACTCCTTAATGGGCCCCTTTAAATGTATATCCTCAGTAATGAAATTGTAAAGAAATAGGATACAGACTGTCCACCACTTACCTACAACAAACTCCTTAATGGGCCCCTTTAAATGTATATCCTCAGTACTGAAATTGTAAAGAAATAGGATACAGACTGTCCACCACTTACCTACAACAAATTCCTTAATGGGCCCCTTTAAATGTATATCCTCAGTACAGGAATTGTAAAGAAATAGGATACAGACTGTCCACCACTCACCTACAACAAACTCCTTAATGGGCCCCTTTAAATGTATATCCTCAGTACAGGAATTGTAAAGAAATAGGATACAGAATGTCCACCACTTACCTACTACAAACTCCTTAATGGGCCCCTTTAAATGTATATCCTCAGTACAGGAATTGTAAAGAAATAGGATACAGAATGTCTACCACTCACCTACAACAAACTCCTTAATGGGCCCCTTTAAATGTATATCCTCAGTACAGGAATTGTAAAGAAATAGGATACAGACTGTCCACCACTTACCTACAACAAACTTCTTAATGGGCCCCTTTAAATGTATATCCTCAGTACAGGAATTGTAAAGAAATAGGATACAGACTGTCCACCACTCACCTACAACAAACTCCTTAATGGGCCCCTTTAAATGTATATCCTCAGTACAGGAATTGTAAAGAAATAGGATACAGACAGTCCACCACTCACCTACAACAAACTCCTTAATGGGCCCCTTTAAATGTATATCCTCAGTACAGGAATTGTAAAGAAATAGGATACAGACTGTCCACCACTTACCTACAACAAACTCCTTAATGGGCCCCTTTAAATGTATATCCTCAGTACTGAAATTGTAAAGAAATAGGATACAGACTGTCCACCACTTACCTACAACAAATTCCTTAATGGGCCCCTTTAAATGTATATCCTCAGTACAGGAATTGTAAAGAAATAGGATACAGACTGTCCACCACTCACCTACAACAAACTCCTTAATGGGCCCCTTTAAATGTATATCCTCAGTACTGAAATTGTAAAGAAATAGGATACAGACTGTCCACCACTTACCTACAACAAATTCCTTAATGGGCCCCTTTAAATGTATATCCTCAGTACAGGAATTGTAAAGAAATAGGATACAGACTGTCCACCACTCACCTACAACAAACTCCTTAATGGGCCCCTTTAAATGTATGTCCTCAGTACAGGAATTGTAAAGAAATAGGATACAGACTGTCCACCACTCACCTACAACAAACTCCTTAATGGGCCCCTTTAAATGTATATCCTCAGTACTGAAATTGTAAAGAAATAGGATACAGACAGTCCACCACTCACCTACAACAAACTCCTTAATGGGCCCCTTTAAATGTATATCCTCAGTACAGGAATTGTAAAGAAATAGGATACAGACTGTCCACCACTCACCTACAACAAACTCCTTAATGGGCCCCTTTAAATGTATATCCTCAGTACAGGAATTGTAAAGAAATAGTATATAGACTGTCCACCACTCACCTACAACAAACTCCTTAATGGGCCCCTTTAAATGTATATCCTCAGTACAGGAATTGTAAAGAAATAGGATACAGACTGTCCACCACTCACCTACAACAAACTCCTTAATGGGCCCCTTTAAATGTATATCCTCAGTACTGAAATTGTAAAGAAATAGGATACAGACTGTCCACCACTTACCTACAACAAATTCCTTAATGGGCCCCTTTAAATGTATATCCTCAGTACAGGAATTGTAAAGAAATAGGATACAGACTGTCCACCACTCACCTACAACAAACTCCTTAATGGGCCCCTTTAAATGTATATCCTCAGTACAGGAATTGTAAAGAAATAGGATACAGACAGTCCACCACTCACCTACAACAAACTCCTTAATGGGCCCCTTTAAATGTATATCCTCAGTACAGGAATTGTAAAGAAATAGGATACAGACTGTCCACCACTCACCTACAACAAACTCCTTAATGGGCCCCTTTAAATGTATATCCTCAGTACAGGAATTGTAAAGAAATAGGATACAGAATGTCCACCACTTACCTACTACAAACTCCTTAATGGGCCCCTTTAAATGTATATCCTCAGTACAGGAATTGTAAAGAAATAGGATACAGAATGTCTACCACTCACCTACAACAAACTCCTTAATGGGCCCCTTTAAATGTATATCCTCAGTACAGGAATTGTAAAGAAATAGGATACAGACTGTCCACCACTTACCTACAACAAACTTCTTAATGGGCCCCTTTAAATGTATATCCTCAGTACAGGAATTGTAAAGAAATAGGATACAGACTGTCCACCACTCACCTACAACAAACTCCTTAATGGGCCCCTTTAAATGTATATCCTCAGTACAGGAATTGTAAAGAAATAGGATACAGACAGTCCACCACTCACCTACAACAAACTCCTTAATGGGCCCCTTTAAATGTATATCCTCAGTACAGGAATTGTAAAGAAATAGGATACAGACTGTCCACCACTTACCTACAACAAACTCCTTAATGGGCCCCTTTAAATGTATATCCTCAGTACTGAAATTGTAAAGAAATAGGATACAGACTGTCCACCACTTACCTACAACAAATTCCTTAATGGGCCCCTTTAAATGTATATCCTCAGTACAGGAATTGTAAAGAAATAGGATACAGACTGTCCACCACTCACCTACAACAAACTCCTTAATGGGCCCCTTTAAATGTATATCCTCAGTACTGAAATTGTAAAGAAATAGGATACAGACTGTCCACCACTTACCTACAACAAATTCCTTAATGGGCCCCTTTAAATGTATATCCTCAGTACAGGAATTGTAAAGAAATAGGATACAGACTGTCCACCACTCACCTACAACAAACTCCTTAATGGGCCCCTTTAAATGTATGTCCTCAGTACAGGAATTGTAAAGAAATAGGATACAGACTGTCCACCACTCACCTACAACAAACTCCTTAATGGGCCCCTTTAAATGTATATCCTCAGTACTGAAATTGTAAAGAAATAGGATACAGACAGTCCACCACTCACCTACAACAAACTCCTTAATGGGCCCCTTTAAATGTATATCCTCAGTACAGGAATTGTAAAGAAATAGGATACAGACTGTCCACCACTCACCTACAACAAACTCCTTAATGGGCCCCTTTAAATGTATATCCTCAGTACAGGAATTGTAAAGAAATAGTATATAGACTGTCCACCACTCACCTACAACAAACTCCTTAATGGGCCCCTTTAAATGTATATCCTCAGTACAGGAATTGTAAAGAAATAGGATACAGACTGTCCACCACTCACCTACAACAAACTCCTTAATGGGCCCCTTTAAATGTATATCCTCAGTACTGAAATTGTAAAGAAATAGGATACAGACTGTCCACCACTTACCTACAACAAATTCCTTAATGGGCCCCTTTAAATGTATATCCTCAGTACAGGAATTGTAAAGAAATAGGATACAGACTGTCCACCACTCACCTACAACAAACTCCTTAATGGGCCCCTTTAAATGTATATCCTCAGTACAGGAATTGTAAAGAAATAGGATACAGACAGTCCACCACTCACCTACAACAAACTCCTTAATGGGCCCCTTTAAATGTATATCCTCAGTACAGGAATTGTAAAGAAATAGGATACAGACTGTCCACCACTCACCTACAACAAACTCCTTAATGGGCCCCTTTAAATGTATATCCTCAGTACAGGAATTGTAAAGAAATAGTATATAGACTGTCCACCACTCACCTACAACAAACTCCTTAATGGGCCCCTTTAAATGTATATCCTCAGTACAGGAATTGTAAAGAAATAGGATACAGACTGTCCACCACTTACCTACAACAAACTCCTTAATGGGCCCCTTTAAAGGTATATCCTCAGTACAGGAATTGTAAAGAAATAGGATACAGACTGTCCACCACTCACCTACAACAAACTCCTTAATGGGCCCCTTTAAATGTATATCCTCAGTACAGGAATTGTAAAGAAATAGGATACAGACTGTCCACCACTCACCTACAACAAACTCCTTAATGGGCCCCTTTAAATGTATATCTTCAGTACAGGAATTGTAAAGAAATAGGATACAGACTGTCCACCACTCACCTACAACAATTTCCTTAATGGGCCCCTTTAAATGTATATCCTCAGTACAGGAATTGTAAAGAAATAGGATACAGACTGTCCACCACTCACCTACAACAATTTCCTTAATGGGCCCCTTTAAATGTATATCCTCAGTACAGGAATTGTAAAGAAATAGGATACAGACTGTCCACCACTCACCTACAACAAACTCCTTAATGGGCCCCTTTAAATGTATATCCTCAGTACAGGAATTGTAAAGAAATAGGATACAGACTGTCCACCACTCACCTACAACAAACTCAAAGTAGTAGAGGTCTTCTATAGCATCTCGCATGGCCTCCAGATCTTTTTCTTGAAGTACCTTCTTGCATAATGGTTTGTTCTGTACATCATCTACAAAGTACATTATACATTTATGTTACAAAATAAATTCAACCATAAATGATATAAAACCAAAATATTAAAAACACACCTCTAGATGCCACTACTCAGCATTCTCTGTTCCTTGAAATTTTTAAAATTAATCTGTTTCCTAATAACAAATCACATTTTATTGATACAAATACAATTTTCTGCATATCTGAAAATCACTTTGATAGGTGTTACAGATGTCTCTTTTATTGTACGCAGCAGTCTTACATGTGTATGTGCAGCGCTAGCATTGTCTGTTGCCATGTGCAACACGCGAGCCATGCTGGGCCATGTGTGAGCCCTGACATGTAGAAACACAGCATCCTTTGTTCTAGTTTTTCTTTGGGCTTGTGTATTATAGGTTCTTTTGATTGTTCGGGAAATGATAAGTTCTCGGCATGAGGTAAAAAGTTATAAATAAGGGGCTGTGTTTAGAGCCAAGAGGGAGAGACGAGAAATATTCCAGCAGACACAGAAGAGTGTGTGAAAGTTTGTGGACCTTTTCCGATAATTGCGATAGTTATAGATCTTCTTTGAATTTGTAACAGATTTTAATTAGTCTTTAGTTTGCCTTTGGGATCACTACCCTGACTTCACTTTTGGATTACTACAAATTGATTTTGTGATTGAACTGGACTGTTATTCTCTGAGAAGATTTAAGTGCACTGTTCACCTGGATTATAAAATTTAAAGGACTTTTTGTCGCTGTGACAGTGGTGGTATCCAGGTACTGTGCACTTTATTTATATACTTGTATTGATTTACTGTTGTACTGTTATACTGTGTGGTTGTATTGATTTGGTGTATTGTAATTTTAGGATTGTTTTAAAAAATAAATTATAATGATTTACTCATTCCCCTAGACATTTCACGCTGCCTAGTGTTACAGAATCTGGTGTTTTTATCTCAAAACCAAAATTTATGCTCGTTACGACTGTGTGATCTATTGGTATTAGGTTCCGTAACATAGGTACATTGTTTTTTAGTGTGAAATGAAAATCTAAATATTTCTTGATGGAAGGTTTTAGATGAAAGTTCGACTTAAAATGTTTCAACGAGCTTTTTAATGAAGGGGGCCCTGTCAATTTGACCTCAAAGTCAATAAGGTTCTTCATCCTATGATCCATATCTATGTGTGTGCACGTTATAGAAGAAAACTAGTTTTTAATCATACTGCTCATACTATTTTTATGTGGCAGTGATGGGGGTAATCTAAAGTACTGTTGATCAAGACAGGTATAACAGGTGTGTAATGTACTGTTGATCAAAACAGGTATAACAGGTGTGTAATGTACTGTTGATCAAGACAGGTATAACAGGTGTGTAATGTACTGTTGATCAAGACACGTATAACAGGTGTGTAATGTACTGTTGATCAAGACAGGTATAACAGGTGTGTAATGTACTGTTGATCAAGACAGGTATAACAGGTGTGTAATGTACTGTTGATCAAAACAGGTATAACAGGTGTGTAATGAACTGTTGATCAAGACAGGTATAACAGGTGTGTAAAGTACTGTTGATCAAGACAGGTATAACAGGTGTGTAAAGTACTGTTGATCAAGACAGGTATAACAGGTGTGTAATGTACTGTTGATCAAGACATGTATAAGAGGTGTGTAATGTCCTGTTGATCAAGACAGGGATAACAGGTGTGTAATGTACTGTTGGTCAAAACAGGTATAACAGGTGTGTAAAGTACTGTTGGTCAAGACAGGTATAACAGGTGTGTTATGTACTGTTGGTCAAGACAGGTATAACAGGTGTGTAATGTACTGTTGATCAAGACAGGTATAACAGGTGTGTAATGTACTGTTGATCAAGACAGGTATAACTGGTGTGTAATGTCCTGTTGATCAAAACAGGTATAACAGGTGTGTAATGTCCTGTTGATCAAGACAGGGATAACAGGTGTGTAATGTACTGTTGGTCAAAACAGGTATAACAGGTGTGTAATGTACTGTTGGTCAAGACAGGTATAACAGGTGTGTTAAGTACTGTTGATCAAGACAGGTATAACAGGTGTGTAATGTACTGTTGATCAAGACAGGTATAACAGGTGTGTAATGTACTGTTGATCAAGACAGGTATAACAGGTGAGTAATGTATTGTTGATCAAGACAGGTATAACAGGTGTGTAATGTACTGTTGATCAAAACAGGTATAACAGGTGTGTAATGTTCTGTTGATCAAGACAGGTATAACAGGTGTGTAATGTACTGTTGATCAAGACAGGTATAACAGATGTGTAATGTACTGTTGATCAAAACAGGTATAACAGGTGTGTAATGTACTGTTGATCAAAACAGGTATAACAGGTGTGTAATGTACTGTTGATCAAAACAGGTATAACAGGTGTGTAAAGTATATTACAGTTATAGTGAATGTGTAACATAATGTGGTTAAGTTACAAAAGTCAGATATGTCATGTACAATAAGTGTGTTATTCAGGAATCTTAACTTACCTCTAAATTTGATTTCATATTGGGAGACAGCCATTCGATCTCCATCCAAAACTTCTCCCAATGTTAGACTTTTGTGTTCAATCTGAAATAACAAACATGACTTAACTTTAGCTAAATGTAAAAGCAAAATAAGATTTCTTTTTATTTCTGCATTAATATTGCTGTGTAGGTTGAATATTAAAATTTTAACATATCAACAAATTAAAATGTTTTATGAATGACACACAAGGGTGTATACAGAGTAGGTTTAACATATAAGAAGGTGAGGCTGGTCTCTTGTTGATCAGAGTTTGTACTGGTAGAGACTACGATTGGAGTTTGTCCTAGTAGAATCACCGATCCTACTAGTATAAAGTCTGATCGGAGTTTCTCCTAGTGGAAAGTCTAATCGGACATTGTCCTGGTAAGATTTGTGATTTTAATGGATCAGAATTTGTCCTGTGACATAAATGTTACACCCTCTCATGATATGGGCAGTTATTTTGCCCATTTCTTGATATGAGCAAACACTTTGCCCTTTTCATTTAATGGGCACCTTTTAAACCGACAAATCTCAGATGGATTCTGATCACCAATTCTGATATCAAATTAGGTATACTAACACAGGTATATATGTAAACAAAACCATATTTTGTGTCAAATGATAAAACAAGGGACCCATGGGTCACTGTGCTCAGCTGACTTTAACCTTGAAGGTAAAAATCTAAAATAATATCAAATGGAGATAAAGTGTAAGAGGAAGAGGTAATAAAGGCCATGGTTGGTTTATATGATTGGTTTGTATTGATGAGCAAGAAATTGTTGCAAATAATATTTTGTGACCTGACCATGTGTTTCCTAATGTTGAAACTGAAGCATGTGAGCAGTTTGTGAACAAATGATCTGTACTATTACCATGACCATTAGTTGGCTTTTTGATTAACTGTTGACATTTCAGTAGTTTACACATTTGTTCAATTGAATCTATTTTTTGTATAATATATATTATTATTATATATATATATTTTTTAAATGTATACAGTTGAAATATAACTAATTAACAACATAAAACAGGGCAAACAAAGCCTGATCTCAAATTCTGCTGAGGCATGAAAATAATGAACAAATGTTTGTATTAAATCCTCATTTATTTATCACATCAATTTTTTTTTTTAATTTAAGTTTATATTTCTATACATTTCCAATATAACATATATATCTGAATATAAAAGTTGATTCATAATTCTCCATTGCATCATAATAAATCTCAATCTTGTCAGATAACACCACATCATGCATACAAATGTTTATTTATTTTTTACCACAAAAATATATCTTTTCAATCTGCAAAACAATAAATATCTAAAAATAATACTTGATTTAGATTTCACAATTTTTAATTGTGTCTTTATTTATCCATAATGTGCTTCATATTTTATAATAATAAAGGCATACTGATGGGTTCAATTATATTTGTTAAAATCATTTAAAAGAAAATTTATTTCTTTAAAAATGCTACATTACACAACATTGCATCTTCTAGATTACACCTTGAATTGCTTTTTCCAAAAAAGTTTTTGCATATCAGAGTGAAAACAGCATTACAATTAAGGAGATACAGTGAAAACAATAACAATAACTGCATAACACTTGGCGGGTTGGGTTTTCGGGGGGGGGGGGGGGGGGCAATTGGGGTGGTGATATGAGAATAACTGTACACCTGTCACAGCAGGGGATCTCCCCCAGTGACTGTAACAAATCAGAAACCCTGGTATAGCTGACTTCCAGTGACCTGGAGTGGGACCCTGCATCTGTAATCTGATGACTATAATAGAGCCTCAAGAAAAAATTCAATAACTAGCTTAATTTTCAAGCTTTTATTTTCAAATTTCAGATTTAAACAAATTAAATATTTATGTTTACATGCTGTGAAAATTAAATCAATGGTACTTACAGGAAAAAAACGTGCCATGGTCAAAGTTGGGCAAAATTTAAGGTACTGATTTTATTTTTATGCTAATAACTTAAAAAATTTACAAAATTCAGATCTAATTTTGGGTAAACAATTGAATCTTAATTAAACATAGTTATATACTTGGAAAAATAGACTCTAGTTTCAAAATTTTTCATATTAAGTGAGTAAATATTTTCCTGATTTTTTAAAAAGTCCATTTAGTTTGGGCCCATAACTTAAAGAATTTATACTTTACAGAATTAATTTCTGGCATGTACATAGGAACTATATAGAGGAATATTTATGGTAAATATGAGGAAAAACAGATGAGTGGTTTTGATATCAGGCTGTCCTGAAGTGTGAAAATAGGATTTTAATAAAAAATTGAGGTTTTTCCTTAATTTCTCAAAGGAACCATGTGGCAAAGACCCATTTTTCGGCTTGGTAGGAGATCTTGGGGACATCTAACATTATGCTGAACTTTGGATTCCTAGGTCTTACGGTTTCAAAACGTGCCACATCTACGGACGGACGGACAGAGAGACGGAGGGACGACGGTCAATGGACCACTACTATAGCTCAGATGACTTATAATCAGCTGAGCTAAAAACACTGGATAATTCACTTCACGTTTTTTTTTTATAAAGACATTTTATATCAAACATTCAAGCATGACCATATAAGCAAATATCATACTATTTTGCTCCAATAACACTGAAACAATAAACTATTTCAGTATATGCTCCAATATTTTAGTAGTAATCATGGGGTTCTCACTCAAAGGTTCATCATCCTATGAAACATTTAACTATTTCAGGTTGTTCAAAGGTTGTTTGGTGATTCAAGTAAATTGTTAATGTGGCACAATTGAAAATATGGTTCACTTGCAGTGTTTTCAATATTTGATATACTGAAAATAATTGAAAGTTTTTAAGCAGGAACTTTATTTTTTTAATTTGAAACTTTTAAGATCTATATACTTATAGATTATACTTTTAAAAGTGTATAATATAATATATTCTTTATTTCTAAACATCAGAGAAAACTTACTGAAACACTGATACTTACAGGCAGGTTGCATGATATTTAATCTTAATAATGTTTTAATGGTTGCTTTAGTATATATAACTATATTGCCATAGTATCCCAGACAATTATCCCCCCCCCCTTAAGAGTGGGCCCTCCATCTTCAGCAGCATTTACTGTTACTTGGAAAGTGACCATACCATGCAAGACTTATGGCTGAGATACCAATCCACTACTGAGAAAAAGTGCATCAATGTATTTAAAAAAAAACAGGTGGCGCCACCTGTCTGGTCTACAACAAAGCTATCCAAGACAATTAAACAAACAAAAATATCAGGCTGATAATTCTATCAACTCCTCAGATATGAGCGGTTTTTACCCTAAGCAAATAGATGGATTGACGCCACCCAAAGACAACTGTAGATGGCGCCACCGGTCTTGAATACAAATGGAGGTATCCAAGATCTATGAACATGCACCTTTTTAGGCCAATATGGTGAATCACTCTTGAGAAAAGGGGATAAATTTATACTATGAAAATGGTAAGGTAGGTGGCTCCACCTGTCTGGTTTGCAAGAAAATTCTCCTAGATGGATGTACATGCCAAATTTTGGACCAACACATTGAACGACTCCTGTACTCAGTACTAAGTAATTATTTAGTATGGTCAGTTAATGAGTATATAAAGAGTACTTTGATGGTTAGATTAATAAATTGATTATTGGGCCATAGCTATGAGATAAATGAAATTTACCATACCAGTTACTCATATTTCATGTTTTGTAAATAATTCAATGTAACTGGTAATAAATAAATAGCAAAATATATAGCTTAGTATTTATTATAATAATACAATAATATATTAATAATTAAAAACTAGATTTATATTAATATATAAATGTTACTATACTTGTAAAATGTAAGCTGCAAATATGCCTTTTTTCAATTTATTAATATAAACTCCATCAAAATAAGGAAGGCCGAATGGTGTCCCAATTGGCATTTAAACAATCAATTAGTCATAAGGATTCCTTCAAATGCTCCTTTATACCTTACAGAACTGAGAAATATATTGCCAATTGTTAAGTTGCTCATTTCATGAAATGGGCAAGAAAAATTTAGTGATTTTGCCCTTTTCATGAAATGAGCAAAGTGGTTGCCAATTTCACAAAATAACTGCCTATTTCAAGAAATGGGCAATTTCAAATTTGGGGCGTTACATATACACACTACAAGCATAACAGACTCAAGTACACATATGGATTATAGTGACTGAAGCCTATAGGATGTAGTCCGCATGTCTTGTCAATAAACGTGTTCCTGATAAGCATGAAAACTTTATGAAGTTCACACAGTCAGGCCAGCAAGTACAGCACTGTCTGATAAAATCAATAAAAAACAGAATTTCAGCACACAGGCAGATTCAACCCCAACCGGCTACTAAGGTGTGGCACTAGTGGCTACAATAATGCTGAGGGAAATGTTCTATTCCTCACAAAGGTTTTGTCACACCCTAGTGAACATTCACTGAAGCCAGGAAGAGTTCCACAGACTACCTGTCAACATGATATTGACCCTGCTACCATTGATATACCTGGGTCTTCCTTCAAACACATGTATCAGTTGAAACAGTTATTGATCTGGGCATCACGAGACACTGTAATGTCTGCCAAGGGCTCATCTAAGCATGCCTGATCATGTTAACTTTACGCTATTTATATTACGCTGTTTATATGACAACTGTATCAAATTCGAGTCAGTTTCTGAGCTATTTTTGAACAGGCAATGGTGTACATAATAGCTGTATGAATGTAGGACTTCACCCTGCCTGTCATATTCCATCAAAACCAAACAAGAGCACTGCAAATGGTGCATAGCCCGTTGGATATCTTGTAACCTTTGACCTCATTAAATATGTGAGAATTTTGCTGAGAATGAAATTAAATGAGAAACTATTGGTAAACATTTAAAATGATTTTCTTCCAAATCCATAAGATTATTGTTAAGTGACTATGGCACCACCAAAGTCAGGTGAACTCTGACCTCATTAAATATACATGGATTTTGCCTCGAATCAAACTTAGGTGAATAATTATATTAATTAATATTTCTATTGAGTTTCATCAGAAATCATCACATTTCTTGTATGTTACCACGGCCACACCACAATTTTGCCTGTACAAAGCAGCCTTGTGACCTCTGACCTAATAAAATATGCATAAATTTAGCTAAGAACTTAATTGCAGTGAGAAATTCTATTGGTAAATATGTACATATTGAGTTTTATGAAAATCCAAATGATTTCTTATAAGTCACCATGTTGCCACCAAAGTTTGGTGACCTATGACATAATTAAATATTTGTGGATTTTGCTTGAATTGAACTTAGGCAAGATTTTATTTGAAAAATCTTGCCTATTGAGTTTTATCAAAATCCATCATATCCCTCTCAAGTTATCCCTCAGCGACACCACTAGTGACCTCTGACCTTATTTAATATGTGTGGATTTTACCCATATGCGAACTAAAGCTAGATGATCTATTGGTTATTAGTTATGGTCAGTTTTGTGGATTCCATCAAAGCCTCTGTGAAGATGGATGGACGGACAGTGGGTATACCATAATTTAATAAAAGGGAAACATGTTATTGTAGTATACACAATCAATGAAAGTGTGCAGAGTAGGACAGACCCCACCCCTATCTTGTGAGATGATGTGTGCCTTAAAGCACCTGTATATACCTGTAGACAGTACAACCATTTGTTTAATTTAACATTAATAGTAAAATCAATATGGGCTTGAACCATGTCACAGACTAGCCATATATGCAAAATGACACTAATTATAAGACTCAATAAACAGTTGAAGTTGGAAATTATGCACATGGTACAAACAGGAATTCAAATAAATGAACAGTAGCACACAAATTTTGACAAGCTTCTTAATGTTGCTATAACAGGTAGGGACAAGTCTACATGTAAAGAAGCTAGGGACCCCCTAGAACACCCCCCCCCCCCCTCTTTTCAGCCGCCAAAACCTTTTTTTCAATGGTTCACACCAATTTTTCAGCACTTTTGTTAGGTTTAGTTAGTCCAGACTCCTGAGTCTTTCTATATTCTGGATCCACCCCTGATGTTTCAGTATGTCCATGCTGCAGTACTGGCCCCAAATGTCAAAACAGAACAACCAGTTTTTTTTTTGCTAAAATGGTTCATTAAAATCACTGCATTTTTACATTCCCTGTAAAAAAAAATAAATTGATTTATCCAGCAATGCACAAACGCCAACAGAATTACTGTTTGCTTGGAAAAGAATTAATTTGATTATTGAGGGCTCTGACAATCATGTGTGTGTGTGTGTGTGCGCGCGCACACACACATCTATACACACACAATTACAGATGACTTTGACTAGCATTGGTATGAAAAAATAAATACAGCACAGTACTGGAACAAGATTTTTTATTGATCTTCACCTTGATCACACAAACAAGGGACCTATGGGTCACTGTGCTCAGCTGACGTTAACCTTGAAGGTAAAAATCTAAAAAAATATCAAATGGAGATAAAGAGTAAGAGGAAGAGGTAATAAAGGCCATGGTTGGTTTATATGATTGGTTTGTATTGATGAGCAAGAAATTGTTGCAAAAAATATTTTTTGACCTGACCGAGTGTTTCCTAATGTTGAAACTAAAGCATGTGAGCAGTTTGTGAACAAATGATCTGTACTATTCCCATGATCATTAATTGGTTTTTCGATTAACTGTTGACATTTCAGTAGTTTACACATTTGTTCAATTGAATCTATTTTTTTGTATAATGTATATTATTAAATATATATGTATTTTTTAATGAAATGTATACAGTTGAAATATAGCTAATTAACAACATAAATAGGGCAAACAAAGCCTGATCTCAAATTCTGCTGAGGCAGAAAAATAATGAACAAATGTTTGTAATATTCCTCATTTTTTTATCACACCAATTATTTTCTAATTTAAGTTTATATTTCTATACATTTCAAATTTAACATATATATCTGAATATAAAAGTTGATTCATAATTCTCAATTGCATCATCATAAATCTCAATCTTGTCAGATAACACCACATCATGCATACAAATGTTTATTTATTTTTTACCACAAAAATATATCTTTTCAATCTGCAAAACAATAAATATCTAAAAATAATACTTGATTTAGATTTCACAATTTTTAATTGTGTCTTTATTTATCCATAATGTGCTTCATATTTTATAATAATTTAAGCATACTGATGGGTTCAATAATATTTGTTAAAATCATTTAAAAGAAAATTGATTTCTTTAAAAATGCTACATTACACAACATTGCATCTTCTGGATTACACCTTGAATTATTTTTTCAAGGAAAGTTTTTGCATATCGGAGTGGAAACAGCATTACAATTAAGGAGATACAGTGAAAACAATAACAATTACTGCATAACACTTGGTGGGTTAGGTTTGCGGGGGGGGGGGGGGGGGGGGGGGGGGGGGGGTGATTGGGGTGGTGATATGAGAATAATTGTACACCTGTCACAGCAGGGGATCTCCCCCAGTGACTGTAACAAATCAGAAACCCTGGCATAGATGACTTCCAGTGACCTGGAGTTGGACCCTGCATCTGTAATCAAAGCAAGTGACTACAGAAAAAAAATCAATAACTAGCTTAATTTTCAAGCTTTTATTTTCAAATTTCAGATTTAGACAAACTAAATATTTATGTTTACATGCTGTGAAAATTAAATCAATGGTGCTTACAGGAAAAAAACGTGCCATGGTCAAAGTTGGGCAAAATTTAAGGTACTGATTTTTTTTTTATGCTAATAACTTAAAAAATTTACAAAATTCAGATCTAATTTTGGGTAAAAAATTGAATCTTAATTAAACATAGTTATATACTTGAGAAAATAGACTCTAGTTTCAAAATTTTTCATGTTAAGTGAGTTATTATTTTTCCTGATTTTTTACAAAGTCCATTATGTTTGGGCCCATAACTTAAAGAATTTATACTTTACAGACTTAATTTCTGGCATGTACATAGGAACTATATAGAGGAATATTTATGGTAAATATGAGGAAAAACAGATGAGTGGTTTTGATATTAGGCAGTCCTGAAGTGTGAAAATAGGATTTTAATAAAAAATTGAGGTTTTTCCTTAATTTCTCAAAGGAACGAAGTCGCAAAGACCCAGTTTTCGGCTTGGTAGGAGATCTTGGGGACATCTAACATTATGCTGAATTTTGGATTCCTAGGTCCTACGGTTTCAAAACGTGCCACATCTACGGACGGACGGACGGACGGACAGACGGACGGACGATGGACAATGGACCACGACTATAGCTCAGATGACTTATAGTCAGCTGAGCTAAAAAATACAACAAAGCTTAGTAGATTTTATCAAAACATTTTGAAGGTTTTTTTCAGTGCCTCTGAGGCTTTGATATGCAGACTTTTTTTGTTATCTTAATCATAATATTTCAGTATTTCTTTTATTACTTGTAATTAATATTTAACTGTAGGTACATGGCTGCTAAGAGTGGTTACCTAGGTAATTTCACACACTCTCTTGTCTTAAAAAATTGACATTTTACACATAATTCCTTGAATATAATCAATATTATCTTAATACATTTCTCCAGGTAATACAATCATATTATCCTGAGAATGGATTGCTGAACCCAAGCCAATCAAACATGACCACATTGTATGATAATTTACTTGAACCACACAGAGGTAGTCTTATCCAGTTACATGATAAAGCAATAGTATAAATCATGTACCATGGTATATACAAGTTAATTCAAAACTTTTGATATTAGGCCATGTCACACAGCATCATTCTAAATCTATTTACTGATATTTCAAGCAGAATTATAAACCTAGCAATGATATATTATGTGAGGTATATCATAATGTAGCCCATGTGCTGTATGATGAAGATTAATGGTTCACCGTATCATTTGTTCTTGTTTTATTCACCAATTATTCAAGCAAGAGTAGGAGTCACTTGGTGTTACAGATAAGAATATATGTAATAAAAATGCTACCTCTTTTTGGGGACTGGTCTTATATACATATGAAAACTAGATATTTCTTGGCACCGCAGGTGCAATAGATTCCCCAGACAATTAATCCCTCCCCCCTTTAAGAATAGGCCCCCCATCTTCAGCAGCATATACTGACACTTGGCAAGCAACTATGGTTTCTTCCATCTAGCAACTTTAGAAACAATATTTTTCACCAAATATGGGGGCCAATACGGTAAATCACTCTTGAGAGCATTAATTTAAAGAAACGAGAAAGTAGGTGGCAATTTTCAAGATGGATAAACATGTCAAATTTAAGACCAATACCTTGAACCACTCCAAAGATATGAGCAATTTTCACCGAAAGCACATGTACAGATGGATCCCACAGCAAAACAATTGCAGATGGCGCCACCAGTCATGAGTACAAGATGGAGGAGTCCAAGATCTATCTATATGAAAAATTTCGGGCCAATATGGCAAATCAATCCTGTGAAAAAAGAATTGATTTATTTTATGGGAACGGGAAGGTTGGTGGAACCACCTGTCTGGTTTATGAGGAAACTTTCCAAGATGGATGAACATGCCAAATTTAAGACCAATACTTTGAACCACTCCAGAGATATGAGCAATTTTCACCAAAAGCAAACATACAGATGGACGCCACACAATTATGATTGCAGATAGCGCCATCAGTCTTGAATACAAGATGGAGGTATCCAAGATCAATGAACAAGCACAATTTCAGCCCAATCTGTCCTTTGGTTTCAGACTTATAATGCTCACAGTACTGTCAAGTGGCAATGATGGAGTATTAAAATGAAAGGACAGAAGATGGCGCCACCTGTCTTTTGCAGAAGACAAAGCTATCCAAGATCTTCGGTAAATTTGAATTTTGGACCAATCCATGCATCCCTTATTGAGATATTTATGATTTGTGTGTTTTTCACCATATATGGCAATATTCAAGGTCAAGGCCACTCTCATATGAAAGTTCATGTCCAAAATTTAAATATTCATCATCCCATAACCCATGTCTATGTATATGCATAATATGAAAAAAATCTGTCCATTTGTTTTTGACTTATAATGCTCACAGTACTGTTAAGTGGCAATGATGGGGGTATTAAATGGCAGGATTACAAGAAAAGGATAACAGGTGGCACCACCAGTTTCTGGTACATGACAACACTATCTAAGATCTTCAGTCAACCTGATTTTTAGATCAATCCATGCAAGATTTTTTTTAGATATATAAGATTTTGTGTGGTTTCCCCCAAAATGTTAGTATTCAAGGTTAAGGTCACTCTCCTAGTTAAGGTCATGACCCCATTTTAAATAAGTTTCTTCCTCTCACTCATATCTATGCACATGTCAAGTTTGGTAAAGATAAAAAAGTATTTTTTGAGTTATCGCGTTCAAACGAAATTTCTGCTGCGACAGTGCTTAAACCATAGTATCCCAACCTTTTCTGGGGATTCAATAAGTACTCGGAACAAGTGACCCATGCATCATGACACTTAGCTGATATTACAGCCTGACATTCACATCATATATTTATCATCTGGAAACCAATTGAAAATAACTTCACATATGACCATGACCTTTGACATCCTGGCACCAAATATGAGGCTACTTCCTTAAATGATGGGTCATCCATTATAAGCCTGAACCTGGTCATGAATGGTATATACAGTCAAGCCCGCTTATTGTCATGTCGCTGGTGCATGCATAAATCATAATAATAACCGGGATGTGACATTATGCGGGCTTCAACATCGATTTCTTTTGGAGTCATAGAAGAAGCGTTTTGTCTCAAAAGATATTAAATAAATTGTCAAAAAAAAGGAGACAGAAAAGTTTATGAATATTTTGATTGCACAACGGCATATCAAATTAAGTTTGTGCGCACCTGACCATTTATTTCCTGTCAGTTTTGTGCCGCATGCAGCAAAAACTGACAAAAATCCGACCTACCAACAGAAAGAGACCTAGCGTCTGGGTCATGAGGTCTGGAAATATGCGGCACAGTTATAACGTTATTTATAACAAACAATTTTACTAGATAATTCTTTCCCCGACTTTTACGCTTTATTTTCCGGATATCATATTATTGACTCAAACTTCCATGATCGTCTTTATGATAGGACTATTCGGGGAGCCAGCATCATCATGCCATTGTCAACTTTCTGAAGTTTCGCCGCGACTGAGGTTTCTGACCGGGTATCTCCTCCAGTGCTCACAAAACCCCCAGCTTTTCGTGGACCCTTATAAGGGATTGTAAGTCGTAAGCAACGTTTAGAGCTTGTGCTTCATATCTCGGCGAAACGTCACTAAGGTGTAAACCGCGGCCTTTCTAAAGGCCATGAGTTCATTTCGTATGATATGTGATCGCAAACATTGCCCTTTTTAAAGGGGCCCAATCACCTATAAAGCATGTTGAGTTAACACAAAAAATGGTTTCTTCCCTTTAAAATAAATCTGTACCTGCCAAAACATTGCCTTGAAACCATTTGCTTATTCCTGTAAACGATTGTTGAAAACAGTGGACCGGGCGCGATGGCAGGTGTCAACATAAACACAGTGCATGGGGCAGTGTGCAGCCGAAGCCTCAACACGTTCAATCAGGAGTTACCCTGAGTGACTTGGCCAAACAAATATAATACTTATTCCCTCGGGCTGAAACAATGGGTGTTGTCCCTATTAATCGGACCTCCGGTCACGCAGCCTTGTTATGGTAAACAGACACATGGACTGTGTTTACTAACACGCACGGTCATAACAAGGTGTTAAATAGTCGTATGCGAGGTAATGAGACTGTGTGCTGGGATGGTTCTGTTGGGAAATCTTTGTATAAAGCAAAACTGAACTGCTAGTGTGAAAGAATAGGCATAATATTGATCCTGATTATGTCCCTTTAATGTATGAAGAAACGCAATGATCTGGATTACCGTGGTATCTTAAGACGTTAATTTGCTAAGTAAGGTAGAGTGAACTGCAAGCATTACTGTACTTGCCTGTCGCACACAGGTGAGAGATACGTCTGACTGATTACAGGCTCTTTGGCCTCGTTGATCGCCGTGTCGGTGTTTGATGTGATATTAACCGCGAACTGGTATTGCTGCCAAGGGTTCCAAGCATGACAATAGACGGGATTATGACAATATTCCATGATATTAAATGGTCAGATTTACCATTGTTTATATAGGAAATGGTTTGGGATTTCAGATTTATGTGACAATAAACAAGATTTTCTTTTAACCGATATGACACAAAGAGGGCTCGACTGTATATACAGGTTGTACATGAGAAGAATAACATTTCTTAAGAAATAAGCCAATTTGGTACAAATTTTGGTTTCAGCCTGGGCTATATGTGATAAGTGTAATGGCAGTCCTATAACATGTTTAATGGAGATATCTACCTGAGGGCCCTAAACTGAGGGAGAAAAACAAAAGGTGACCCATGGGTCATGACTCTCAGCTAACTAGCATGATACTATCATCCTAATATTCATAACAGATATTTACCATCTGAAAACCAAATTAAGATTTACTTCACATGGGACCTTGACCTTCGATCTTCTGACATTAAATTTGACTGGGTTTTCCTTAAGTGATTGGAAAAACATATATGAAATCTGAATCCCATCTATCACTGTATAGATGCTTATGACTGGTATGTATACAGGTTGGATGAAATATGTGATACACTTACATACATACATATATATATATATATATATCAGAATGCCTGTTAATTGTGAGAGGCCTCAGAATTGATTAAATCAATTATTTAGCTTTGATTCACTTTGCGATTTAATTATTACTTTTGTAGTACATTTCAAGATAGAAATCATATACTTTACCATTACGGAAAAAAACAGATATTGGTTAATCACAGCATGTTAAAGAACAACGCAGCTCTCAGAGGACTTCAGGATGGTAATTTGATCATATTGATTTGGAGATTAAGAATAAATTACAACTTGTGGGGTTGCAATTCAATGTATTTATAATTTAATGCAATATTACACCCTAGTGTACATGTCAACCGATTGCCAAAAGTGCCAAATATTTTTTTCCAACTCACCTTTTCTGGCGTACATACTGGCAACTGATAGTAATGGTATGTCTCATGGGGGTTGAAATATGGCCCAACTTTATTCACAAACACAGGGACCTGAAAAAGAACAACTTCATGTAATGTACACTGATACAACATTGAGCTACAAAAAGATGGATAGAGCTGCAGTATGATACATGTGGTTCCGTCGTAAAGCCCATATTAATGTCTTGTGTATGGGATGACATTTTAATATCTGCAGTAAAACATGGTATAATGACCGAAGACATCACAGTCACTCTGTTAAAGGATTTATATTTTCATCAAATGTGTATATACTGTACACCAGCTACCATACTTCTTTATCAGTCAGCCCTGAAGTGTATAAACTAAACATATGGCAACCTAACATAGTGTCCTTTAGACCACCTAAGTATTAAACAAGGCCTACAGGCCTAATGCAAACCTGCGCAATGGGATTACATCAGGTATAATGCTTCAATGCTGGACCAATACTTTTCAAGAACATGCCTATTGCGTAACATGTATCGGATCAATGTTACTTTGAACAAGAAACAATTACACAAACATCACTCCTGAAATTCTGGCATGGGTGCACACAACACAAAAATGATTGTTGCTGGCACCACCAGTCTTGTATACAATGAAGAGCTATATACATATGCCCAATGTCAGACTGATATGTCAAACCCCTCCTGCGAAATAAGCAGGGACATACACTATGCAAAAATTATTGTAGGTGGCGCCAACAGTCTTGTACATGATAAAGCTACCCAATATGTATAAATATGCCCAAATTCAGGCTGATGTATCAAATTCCTGTGTAGAAATAAGCAGGCGCATACACTGCAAAAGTCAATGAGGGTGAGTAAGGCAGTTGCCCCCCAGTGAACTGTGACATATTGCTGGCTCAGGCTACTGCACTGAGTGAACTCATGACCTGCACCTGGCTGCACTGAGTGAACTCTTGACCTGTTGCATAAGCTGACGCAGTTGGCAGTCTGCCAAAGCTATAAACAGATCCAGGCTGAACTTTGGTGCCAAATCTGATGCAGTGGGCAGTCTGACAGAGCTGTTAATAGAATGCTGCAACTGCACTGAGTGAACTCTTGACCTATACCTGGCTGCACTGAGTGAATTCTTGACCTTTTGCCTAATCTTATACAGTTGGCAGTCTGCCAAAGCTATTATTAGATCCAGACTGACCTTTGGCCTGTTGCCAAATCTGAAATAGTAGTCACACCATTGCATAAGCCCACAGATTGGCTCCACATGCAGCCCTGAGGGGCATGAAACCCATTAGGTGATCACATGATACCAATGAGGTGATCACATGCTATCCATTAGGTGATTACATGGTGCCCATGAGGTTTTCCCTTGACACCCATGAGTTGATCACATGCCTTGTGCCTGTCTCGCTGATTGAACTCATGACATATAAATGGCTGCACTCAATGAACTATGTTGACCTGTTGGCAAATCTGATATAGATGGCAGTTTCTCAACCTATTTAAAGATACCTCTTGGCCTCTTGGTAAATCCGTTTACACATACTAAAAGACTTGGCTCAAATGCTTTTTTTTCAAGCTTACATATTCATTAGACTTTTTATCAAAATATCTAGAATAATAAAAGATAGAGTCCTTTCATTGTTAAAGGTCCAATAATTCTGCCAAAAATCATTCAAGTAAACTTGAACAAAGGCCACCCAAGAATATTTTTGTGCAATGTTACAGAAGTTATAATTGAAGCAACAATTTTGTAGAAGAACACTATTGCAGTGCTCAGTTTGAAATAGACTTAATAATGGCCATAATTCCAGCTTAAGCTTTTCACGACTCAACCAAAAATCAACAAACTCAATCTATTCTTATATGATTGAAAGAATCAAATCCTAGGATAATTCTTGTGAAAAATTGAATAATTCAACTTGACAGTTTAATCATAAACATTTTTAAGCTGAAAGAGGCTAAAATTAAAAGGTTTTTGCCCATAAAAAAAACAGGTCTATGTAGGTGGCGCCGTAAAATCTGCAATTTCAAATATGAGTCATGTGCGAACATTTGCACATTACTTGGTGATGCTAGCTCCAGTCATTTCTGAGACTGCTATGTCAGTATGCTCACTTGGCCAAATGACTAAGTTCAAATATGTTTAATTCCGCCAAAATTCATCAAATGCAAACCATTTGAACAAATTTAAAAGGGCTTGCCTCTGGGATCATTTCTGTAAAATACTGAACAATTTGGCTAGACCATTTACAAGAAGAAGACTTTTAAAGGTTTATCAGCTTTTTCCCTATAAATTCTAAAGAAATGCAGATAGCAAAAAAAAATTGCTGAATCCCACAACATTTGATATGTGACAGATAACTGCATAAAATCTAGGGTTGTTAGCTCCTACTATTCCTGAGAAATGATGGGTTAATGTACGGATGACCGATGACCCCCCTACAAAAAAGGTCAATGCAGGTGGCACCACCAATACCTCAATTACATATATGACTCATGTGAACAACACTGGCATAAAATTATGTGATGATAGCTCCTGTCGTTTTCGAGTTAGTACAGGTTAACTTACAGACGACGGACAACAGACAACAGACGACGCCACACCATTGCATAAGCACACAGATTCATTAAAAAGACGCACAAAATTGACTCTGCGCAAAGTGTAGGGGCTCCATCTAATCTTTGTTAGTAAAAAGTTACCATGTGACACTATAATTATGCCAGGTTTAAGAAAGACCCATCCAGAGGTCTTAGAGGAGTAAATGAACGGCATGATTGTGGAGAATAGGGCTGAAAGGAGTACTTGAGTACTCGAGTCCGGGTAATACTTACCGAGTACTCGAGTCCAAAATTCGGACTCTAGTACTCGTTATATACCTGCATATCTAAATATTACTGCAATTTTACTGGCAGTCTTGGCCTATTTATTCATTATCGAAGTAATAATCATACTATACAGTTTATTTCAAAGAGACTTACATTTATGCGTTATATGCTTTCGAATGGAGTTTTCCACTGTTTAATTTTAGGATTTATATCTATTCCTTCGTTTGGATAAAGTTAAGCCATCATGAAGTCAAATTGATGTATTTTTGCATTGGTAAACAGATGTCAGTTTAACTTTACAGCGTTGCCATAGTAACGAGTACTCGAGTCCGAGTCTGGTATTGCCTATCGGGTACTCGAGTCCAAAATTTTGTACCCATTTCAGCCCTAGTGGAGAAACTGTATTAACAGTATGTGCAAAGCTAAGTTGTGGCAGATAAAATTACTAGGAAAGACAATATTACAAAGTAGAGACAGTAGCCTCCCAAAATAAGTCTTACCAACATGACACAGCGCAGTCAGAAATGAAGAGTATGTGTGCACAACTTAAAATTTATCAGAAACCAATGGTTTGGTCTGTCACTTAAACATTGATATTTTGGTAAATTGGATGGCAAGCTGCTGGTAATCTACAGCAGTACAGCTTTCATGATTCAAGTCATGGTCCCATGTAGCCAAAATATTCAACTTCCATTCTTAAGAATAAAGAGTTTGATATACGGGGAGGGCTTCTTGTGTTATGCCCATATCAGAGACAGGTTTCTTATGCACACTTACAGGGCAACCTATGCAAATAATGCAAAGTACATGATAGATGGTGGTTCTCAAATAGGTCTCCATGATGTTGCCTACAGATAGACCCTCCTTAGCATTCCAACATGATAGGCTATTAACAGGTTGTTGGAGATATTTGTCTGGTTTTCTTGAGTGAAAGTGCCAAAATTATCATGTATTCTGAACATTAAGTTAATAATTTATGTACCTACAGAGTGCACCCAATATTATGCATGATTTGTAGGGTTTGTTGAATGTCCTTGCGCTGAGTGCTGAATATCATAGTTTGAACTAGCCCTAGCTCACAGCTCTTTCACTATGCCAAGCTGTGTGAGAGCCCTAAATGATGATTTGGGACAAGGCCTACAGGCCTAATGCGAACCTGTACAAAGTTAAGGAGTATGAATGGAGGTTTATTTTTAAAATTTAATATTGATCCTTTTAATTCCTGCATATCTACCTTAGTCATTATATTTTAAGCAAAATGGACATTTCGGACCTGCAAGTTTCAGACTAGGACTTTTAAAACTAGAATATGGGTAGTATATGAGTGGTTTTATCCCCAGGCAGATAAACAGATGGGTGCTGTGCATTAATAGTTGCAGGGGGCACCTCCAGTTTTGCCTATGATGAAGAGCTATGTGAGATCTATACACAAGCAAAATTTTGGCCCAACTGGCAAATGGTTCCTGAGATATGAGCTTGGATGTCTGCAGAGTAAAACTGAATGTAGTTGGTGCCACCTGTCATAAAATCAAGAGAGCTGTCTAGGATGTATAAACCTGCAAAATTTCAGGTCCATCAGATCCATCAAACAGTTCCCCAGATATGAGATTGGATGTCTGCAGAGTAAACGTGAATGTAGGTGGGGCCATCTGTCATAAAATCCAGAAAACTGTCCAAGATGTATAAACCTGCAAAATTTCAGGTGGATAAGTCAAACCACTGCTGAGATATGGGTGATATTATCCCAAGGCAGATGAACAGATGGACGCTGTGCAAAAATGGTTGCAGGTGGCCCAACCATTTTTAGTGTATGTTATAAAGCTATCAAAGGGCTACATTTGTGCAAAATTTTAAGCCTGATCGGTCAAACGGCTCCTGAGATATGCGGGTTAATGTGTGGAAATAGCATACAAATGGACGCTGAGCAGCGAAGAAAGGTCAGAGGTCAACCAAAACTGAGGACACAGCAGTTCACGTGACCTGATTCGCTTAAAATGCAAACCAAGTTTTTTCAAACAGTTGAAAGATATAGTAAAAAACACATCAATGTAGGTGGCGCCACCAATGCCTCAAAATCAGATATGACATACGTGACAAACATTGGTATAAAATTTGGTGATTATAGCTCTAGCCATTTCCGAGATTTTAATTTTAGTGTGCTTTTTCGGACGGATGACTAAGTTCAACCTCCTGTAACTCGACCAAATATCTCAGAACTGGTACCATTCGAACAAAATTGAGAGAGATTGTTCCAGGGATCATTTCTGTGAAATATTGGACAATTTGGCAGGACAGTTTCCGAGAAGGAGATTTTTTAAGGTTTTTAAGCTTTTTCTCTATAAAATCTAAATAAATGCAGATACCCAATAATAAGCTCCAGGGCACCAAGTTTCACATGTGACTAATTCTTACATGTAATTTGGAGCTGCTAGCTCCGACGGTTTCTGACTTACAGCCATGGACAGCGGAAAGCCAGCCCTGCATGGTGGACGGCTAACGATGGACAGACGACGCTGCGCCATCGCATAAGCTCACAGGTTCGCTAAAAATCATCAATGGATAATGGATTAACATTTTTTCTTTAAAAAATAGAGCCTAACTAGCTAACTGACGTTGAGTGACATGCATGTATTAATCACTGCACCAGGTCTGTCGTGCACGGGTGGGAGATACTTATATAATAGTCTCAAATTGCTTGATACACCTGATCCATAACAGTCTCTTGCCATTTTTCGGCATTTGATATTAACTGCGCACTGGTATCACTGGCATGGTTCCAAGCATGACAATAAAAGGGATTATAACAATATTCCATGAAATTAAACAGATTTACATACCCTAGTTTATTTATATGAAATAGTTTGAGGTTTCAGATTTATGTCACAATAGACAGGATTTTCTGTTCACCTATTTACACAAAGTGGGCTTTACTGTTTCTCAAAAATTAAGCCCACCCCTCATTAATCCTATTCAGAGCCGTAGCCTATAAGGTTAGCCACATCTGACATCTTAGAGGCAAAAAAACTAAACATTCCTGATTGAAGAGGCTGCAGCGCACCCTCCTGGCACCATGAGCAAGGACCCGACACCCCCACTGCAGTTGTCATTTGGCACAGTCAAGCCTCTGTGACGTCATAACTCCCCTCCCGCTATGGTTGCCGCATGACAAGGTTCAGTGGTTCCGCGTTAAAAATGACTTAACGGCGTCGTTAGGTAACATTCTTTTATTTCATCAATAATTTTTCGTAAATAAATTAGGTAGTCTCTCAGATCTGTTGAATCTTGCAACAGTGAAGCCTGAAATTTAGTTTGTAACAAAATAAACGGAAAAATCATGTGGACCATGGTTCGTGGAATGGAGTATAGTCTGATCCACTTTGCTCAGATCTGACCATGATTCATGAGTAAACTCTACGAATATAGAATACCACAGGCACCTGAACCAGCCAACATAGCTGGCCCACCCTGTCTATTGCAAGAGATGTATGTATTCAGTAACACATACCGTCACTAATAACGGTCTATTTGTCCCCCCATCATTATTCCATTTTATTTATCATTCATTATTATCATTCTACCTATTATAGGGGGATTTTTTTTTTGGGGGGGGGGTATCCTCCCATCATTATTCCACATTATTTATCATTCATTATTATCATTCTACCTATTAAAGGGGGGTTTGGGGGGGGTCTCCCCACATCATTATTCCACATTATTTATCATTCATCAATTTACATCATTGTTACCATTTTCACTTCATATCTATTTAGTACCTCGTCTTACTAGGCCTACTACACATTTCCATGTCAAACATATGAATTGGCGATTTGGTCTGGGGACGATTTCGCCCACTATAAATGACGTCATCACAACTGGGGTTTCCCCTAGCACTTGGACAACGAGACCAACTCACGTGATCATGCTCATTCACGCATAAACATCTTTTGTCTAAACTTAAATACCCCCATTTTTCAAAAACATTCAACAAGTCTTCTTAGCTCAGTGGTAGAGCTCAGGACTTCTCTGCAGACAGTTGCTGGTTCGAGTCTTGCTCATGGATATGTTCATTGAACGTCATGTATAATAATCACATATATCTCTGTCTCTTCCAGATCAAACAGTACCGGACATCAGATAGGTACAAGACATACCTAACAGTCAGATACTCAGATGTTACAAGTCACATCACAACTCTTCTATTATTTAAAATGAACCCCAAAAAGACTATACCCCATTTTTCCTCTCTATCCCCATCAAATGTATCGCCCTCTTTAGGACGTTCTGATAACCAGGGTGCCTGAGGTATTCTATATTCGCTCCAAAAAGCCTGTACACAGTTGGGTTTTTTTTAATTTGTTTCAGGCTTGGCTGTCTATTTCAATGTCATTTACAAATCTCCTGTTGTTTACTTAATCCCAGCAGACACTGCTGAATGGCCAATTTAAATGAAAATCACTCATATTGACACTGATTCAGTGATTGACGGAACAGTCCCTGAACCGTGGCAGGACCATGCTGGTAAGAATGGGCGTGGTACGCATCTCTGAGTCTAATGTCGCAAACAGATAAATCTGAAATATAAAGCAACATATTTTCTTACTTTTGCATGTATATTTTTGTTTCTCACCTTGTCCAATTTTTTATATTTTGACGCAAAACAAGTGGTCGTCAGTGCCAACACGACAAATGCTACGGTGGCCGCCATTTTGAAAATCTCAAATCTCATTTGCAGAAGGGATCTTCACTGCTTGATAAAAATAAAAAATACATTACAATGGGCTTATATTTTGCTGAAGTAAATATTTTGCAATTAGCAGTGGGGTGTAAAAACTTTCACTGAATAAAGTTTAAATAATAAGGTATTGAGGCTATTTGTTCGAAGTCTCATCCAGCCGATTGAGAGAAATCGCCTGTAGGAGTCGTGACCAAACAGGTGAAACAAATCTTCTTACCTAGCCGTGTTATCATTCACTATTACATGAACATTTAACAATGTCGCATTTAACAAAAGGCGTTTAAATGCAGCCTGTCACAAGGCTGACAGCCTGCCACAGTCAATACGACAGCCACAGGTGCTTTGAAAAGCACCAATGCAGTACTGTCCAGGTGATGAGAGCTCATCATGACTGGTACAGCTAGCATCAAGGCTAGCAAGAGAGACTGAACTGATTGCTTCTGGAGCGTGTTTAATAGTTTATAAACCCCTTATTTACTCCATTACATGTTTGATTTTATTCTTCAAGGGCATTGAAATGAGCCGACAGCATGCATTAATAGATCTCGAGTAAATGCAGAATGGAAGCTATACAGCTTCTCTCAAGAAAAACCCCACAACATGTACTTCTGATATAATCATGCATTGAAAAATTACAATCATATGTCACTTGCTGTTAATATAAAAAGTCACTATTCTATAGATCGCATGTGGGGTTTACTGAGTTATGTTTTACTTTTGGAAAGTTTGGTATTTTAAATTAAAAATTTATGTATTTATAATAAATTATTTTTCAAGCTCGTTGTTGCTATTTATTATACTAAGTTGCACTGTCAAATACTATATGAGAATCCACAATGTGACATTTGAGTGAACAGGCGGCAAAACACTTCCCCACCCCCCCTTTAATTGGTTTAAAATTACAATTCTGAATCAAAGGGATTAACTGGTGTGGCCAGCAAAGTGTCCAGGGGCTGACCAATTAGTGGGGCATTAATTGAGAAACTGAGAACCAAAATGTGATACTTTATCCACAGTCCAAACAATGAAAAAAACATCTGAAAAGTTATGGTACCTGTATCATATAAAAGATCTTCTCAAATTCTTATACCTTTGAAATGAACAAAGATAGCAATGCACATGATAAGGCCATCATAAAAAAAAATTGTTTCCTGTTGACTGGATGAGAAAAATAATTCCAATTTGGGGAGAGGGATTTATTAATTTATTTTGTTTAATTTTGTTTTTCTACATAGGACCCCTTTTCCATGCATGCAGAAACGCGGCGTGCACGCTGAAAAAAAATGCACTGTATTGAGCTTTCATTGTGGGTAGAAATGCATGCATTCCTGCTGACCCCCCCCCCCCCCCCCCACTCCGTGTGACATGAGATTTCCCTCCACCAGCTTCATGACAACATGTGGCGCAGCTATATGTTTTGTACAGTTCATGCATGCATTTATGACTTTTGTTCTGGATGTGCAGGGATGTATTACTTTGTGTGGTATGGACAGGTGGGGGTCATATATACGAGAAAATTCTTGACTGCCACAACTGGTAACCAGATGTTTTACACACACATATATAATCATTAAAGTTGAACAGAAATGCAATTAAATGTGATTTGTCGCAAAGATATGACAACAAGCAGACTACATTCACATCATTGATCTCCACAAGAAGATTCACCAGCACACGTTTCCACTAGCATGGAAAAGCTACACATGATTTTCACTGATGCAATTTTCAGAGGGCGGAAATGTACATTGTGCTGAAAAATTGCACATCGTGAATACATATGCATGGAAAAGGTATATATGATTTACACTTGCCTGATTTTTCAGCACATGTTTCCTCATGCATGCATGGAAGAGGGTCCTAAGAGTATATATATATATATATATATATATATATATATATATATATATATATATATATATATATATATATATATATATATATATATATATATATATATATATGTATGTATGTATGTATATATATATATATATATTTGAAGATTGGTATGACTCCAGATGCTTTAAATATTATTAACTTGAAATACCATGATGTAACATACTGCACAGCAGAAATACAAGCATGTGTTCATATAAAACATTTAACACTTTTGGCTATGTGGACATGATCTTAAAGTCCCATTTCCATCAACCAGAATAAAAGCTGATATTTTTTTTATTTTGCGAATTAGATTTTTGATCTGTACACCCAAGTATAAAATACAGGGTTACAAAATTTATCATGAGTAAACAGGTAACATTTCTGTGCTGATTTCTTTGCATATTTTGCTCAAATGCATATCCTTTTACAAACGGTAATATTTTCTCAAATGCATATTCTTTTACAAACGGTAATATTTTCTTTGGCAAAAACAGACCTGTTACCCAAATAAGACCACGTCACTCTCTGTGTGGGCTAATGGAATTTTCATGTTATAACATATTCTCTATGAGATACAGATTTAAAATTTAAGATGCACATTGTAATGTAGTTATTGCCTGCAGTTTAACTGTAACTGTTGAATCTTTTGAATGTGTTGGCATATAGGATTGTATTATATGTCATCTGAACTGTTCAGGCTGATGGCTGTACTGAAAAAAAAATGACACAATAGCTGGCCGGGTAGAAGCCAAAAAAAAATTGACCTGGACACTCAATTGGAAACAAAAATATTTGTTATAATGGCCTTAGTAAGCTGAACAAACAAATAATTACACAAGATCCTACATTTAAACTTAAACAAATAAAAATATCAAAATTAAAAATAAACATATGGATTATTAAATCATTAGAAATTTATTTTTTATTACAGTTTTTATTTAAATCTTTTTCATTTACTTCATAGTAATGTCCTGTATGTGGAGATGATGAATATTATAAATGAAACAGCCCCTTCAATTGGTTTGCTTTTGCATCAGTCAGCCAATCGGATACATGTTTACCGATATCTAACCAATGATATTTTGCCTTCCACATACTAGGCCACTGGCTATTAATAAATGCAAGAGGTAACTAATTCAGCGAAATGTATATTGTATTTGGGCTTCATAAATGAACTCTAATATATATAATTAATATTGACACTTAAAAAAATTTAAATATATGTCTGCTGCAAGTTCTCATGAGGTAAATAACATTTTCTGGTTTGTTTATGTATCCTCAGGTGTGGTGACATGACTGAGAGTGAGGATGACCTGTCAGAACTAAACCTGGCTGTTGAAGCAGTAGAGACATTCGCTGAAGCATGGGTAGCAGCTAACACGCAGACAGCACTGACGTCTTCTGATCCATTGGTAAGATCAGTGTGGTTAGTATACCAGCAGTTTTGTGGGATATAACATTATACGCTCCCGAGGCAGCGAAAATCTTGTGTTTCTGAAGAAGCTACTGATTTTCCCACTGCCTGGTTTGACCGTTTATTAAACACTTAGACACCAGGTGGTGGATCGTTGTCTGCTGAAAAACATTGTGATGTGACTAGCAGCCAACCAACTGTCAGTTAACAAACACTCAACAGGCATCATGGCTCCACCCATAGCTGCGCTTTAAGCTCAAGCTTGACTCCGCTAGATGACAGTTTTATGGTAATTCTTAGTAAAAAAATAGTCAAATTTGAATTGCTCCCTTTGCGTTCTCACATCATCAACCAATCCATAATGACATTTAACTGTGTTAGCCTAGCCATGTACCTTGCCAGCAAAACGGTAACCAGCCAATGAGGTGTTCACAGAGCCAATGTTGTTACATTTCGTTTGAATTACAGCTCACCTGCCGGGCATCCTATGTGCACAAGGACTAACCTGGACAACCCAACTCAGTAGGCAGTGATAATTGGACTGGCAAGCCTACTTGAGTTGTGATGCAACCAGTATTGAGGAACGCATCGCAGTAGTTTCCATTATGTTGCATTCATGATCCTAACATGATATGGATGATTATTCAACACAAGAATACCTGTGAACTTACAACCCAAACTGAAACCCTTTCTCAATGGTAACAAGTCATTTCCTATATTGCCTACAAGTTGCCGGCATCCTGTAACCTGTGCAAGCCATGATTATGTTCATGCGGTCATAAATTCAGCAAACATGTTGAGGGGTTTACCAATATGCTGAGTTAAAACCGAACTTTTCTTGCTCATTCTAGGTGTTGTAAGAAAGTACACATCAAATGCTAACAATTAGTCTGGTTTATGTTAATTGGCAGTGTACCTATAGGACATAAGGAGTTGTAAAAAATGAAGAAAATATTTGCATCCTCATGGGGCCTATTATGCGTTCGTCAGACCTAGATGTAAAGGCACTCTGGCAAGCCAGTTATCTGGTCATAATGGCAGAGGGTCGATATGACACTTCACAAGGACCTGTGCAAACCACATATCAGGCAATTCTCTCTGAGCCGATTACCTATTTAAACAGGTTGTCAGGGCGATGAGCTGTCACTCCAAACGAAATGTAACCACAATGGCTCCATGTTTTCCCTGCTTGGCTGGTAAACCATTTTTCTGGCAACACATCCTGATATTTATGTAGATTCCTTGTCGCATCAGTTGTGTGTCACATATTGGGCATTGTTTACACAGTCAAGAAGACCACAAATATTTATGGAATCAGTTTGTGGTCTAGCTCATACACAATGGCCTCTTAAACCCCTAAAAAGATTTTGCCAACAACATGTATATTTGCTATTTATTAATCATGTGACCATTTCAGTCAATCATAGAGGTTGTGTCTTCCAGCACTTGGTCTCATCTGATTGGACCAAAATACAGTGCTCCCCTCTGGTGTAGCACTAGGTAAAGTGCTGTGTAAGGAGCGTAATAACATTAATCATCATTAATAACATTAAAAATTAGTGTGGTTAGTATCGAGCCCTGGCTCAATGCTCTCTCCCTGTCATGCCCTCAGGTGATCCTACTGTTTCAGGCTCTGTCCTATTTTTTCTTCTTTTTCTTCAAAATTCCTACTTTAACTACTTTTTTGTTTAGCTTTATAAGATGCAGTGTCAAATTGCTGTGAATAGCTGTGAAATTGCCCTTGTGTTGCTAGCAAACCTGTGAGCTTACTCCATGGCGCAGCATCGTCCATCCACCATCGTCCGTATGTTTACCTAGGCTATCTCAAAAACCATCGGAGGCAGCAGTGCCAAATTTTTTGGAAAAATCAATCACATGTCAAACTCAATTTGATTGAGCTTATTTTTTGGCTATCTGCATTGACTTAGAATGTACAGGGGATAAGCTTAAAAACCTTTAAAAATCTTCTCTGAAACCGTCCAGCCAAATTGTTCAATATTTCACAGAAATAATCTTTCTCAAGTTTGTACAAATGGTTTTAGTTTGATGAATTTTGGCCATGTCACAGGAATTAGCACTTAGTCATTTGGCCAAGTAAGCATACTAACATTACAATCTCAGAAACAGCAGGAGTTAGAAACTCCAAGTTTTGTGCAAATGTTGGTTACAGGACTCATATTTGAAATTGAGGTTTGTGGCGCCATCTACATCAAGCTGTTTTTTTTTTCGGGCAAAATACTCGTAATTTTAGCCTCTCTCAGCCACTGCATCGGAAACGTTTTATGATGAAACTGTCAGTTGAATGGTTTAATTCTTAACAAACGTTATCCCACTGTAGGGGTCTCTCATTTGTATGAAAAAAAGATCTGGTTCATTGATTTTTTGAGTCAGAGAAAGCTGAAGTTGGTTTTGTGGCAAAGTAAGCCTATATCAGACTCAGAGGGGATGCAACAGTCTTTCCTGCAAAACTCTTGTTTCAAAGTCTGTATCATTGCACAAAAATGACTTTAAGGTGGCTGTGTTCAAGTTTACTTAAATGATTTTGGCTGAATTATTGGACTTTTGTCTTTGGGCCACATTATTGGACTGTGAGATACTTTGGTGAACAGACTGTGTTTTGTGGGTATATAAGCAGAGCTGTACAGGAAACAAAAATAATTGGTGTCCCTATCCAATTTATGTTTAAGATAAATACATGAATAAAATATATCTGTATTCTGATTTTGCTTTCAATAGGCATCTGTTATTATCCTAAACCTTTTGATTAAAAATTCTTATGAATATGTCAGCCAAAGTCTTTCAGTGTGTTTAAACAGATTTACAACAGGCCAAGGTTGTTTCTGTGTCTATACAGCCTAATCTCCCATACGTCCGCACGTGGTCTTTGTTTACTTCAGCGGCGATTGACCCGACACCTAGCGGTAAAAATGAACATGAACGCGCACAGATATACTCCGACTCAGTCTTTTTTCAAACGCCACAAACTTTTCAATGTGTGCATGTCACAACATTGTGTCCACTCATGGGTGTGTCCTGCCATCTGCGGGTGAGAATGGACATTAATAAATCATGTGACCATTGTCATGTGACTTTTTAAATGGCATGTTTCAACATGTCTGTCACCTACTTACCCGACAAGAGGAACGCTCAGAAAATCCATAAAATAGCGGGTAAATATTCCGACTGAAGGAAACTGACCATAATTAAACGAAAGTGCATAAAAAAATGTATAGTTATTGAAAATATCAGATTTTAAAGTGGTTTAGCAAAGCTAGGGTACACATTTTTGTGAGCGCCAGCTGGTCCCGAGGTGCCGTCTTTTATGAGGTCAACCCTGATCAGCTGATGGATTTGGCCAGAAAAACTGTATATAAATCCTTTAACTGGACGTTATTTTAGTATGATTTTATCAACAAAACGGTGAAAACAGGTCTGTTACTTTTTAAATGATTTAATTAAGACTGAACGTAAACTGCAAAGCAGCTAAAATCACATGCAGAGCAGGCTTCTGATGGGGGTGTACATGTAAAGGCTATAACGTTACAACAGCTGCGCAAAGGGCAGTGTGTAAAACCCGGACCACACGGACCCCGGACCCCAAAAACTAATTTCCACACTGTCGATTATATATACAGATAAAAACACCCCAAGATGCTTATATAAGAACAAAGTAAAGTCCCTTAATGTTGAAGCTTTGTAAATAAATTTTCAATGAAAGATTTAAGTATACAAATTATTTTGCTGACAACAGACCCCAACTGCTTGACTTTGATGACTGTTCCATTTTGACGAACCCTAGTAACCGCCGCTCATATTTTCTTTATGACTCTATGAGAAAGAAAAAGCACTCATGTCACACATTAAATATGATTTTGTTTTTTTAGGTGAAAATATTAAAGTGCAAGCAGACTGGGGAGATTTATTAGAAGTGCACCAGCGGTCATTGCATGCATGCGGACCTGAGACTGATAAATATCAATATCAGAGCTCTTCCACATAACACAGATTTCGTGTTCCATTCATGAACAACCATGCGTTTCAAATTTGGTAATAATATAATTACCCAAAGGAATTGTTGATTACTTGCATTGCAAGAAACGACAGGTACAAACATAATGATTTTATATATGTTCTTATTATACTTTTTATTACGAAAAACATGAAACAAATATCAAATATAAGAACATGAGAAAAAGTAAGCCAAAATGAAAATAATAAAGATACAAAAACACAATATCTAAATCACATGGTTGATATGCCTAAAGGTGATGTTAAAATATGTACCAAAAAAAATGGTAAAACAACGAGTAAAAAGGGTCCGTGGATCCGTGAGGTCAGTGCGCCAGAGTCCGTAAGGGTTAATTATCAACTCTTGCAAAACAGACCATTTTTATGGGTTTTTTTTTTTAACATACATAATATAAAATATGTCTTTAGATACTATTCTGCTATATATCTCGACAAATTACCATGAGAGTTTGAAGAATTATAGATTTTTCTTGGGGTCGGGGATCCGTGGGGTCTGGGTTTTACACACTACACTGCCTTGGCAGCTCTGGGGTTGGCTTTTGGGTCTGCGTAGCGTGTCATCTCCATGGTTACGACCCTTGACCTCAGTCAGTGGGTGCATGTTTATGGCGACCGAAGCGGTGGTTCACGGGCGAAAACAATGGGTCAAGTTAACGCTTGTAGAATAATTTATATGCTTAGCACAGAGATGGGAGCTCGGAATATGGATCATGGGTACCCTTTCCATCATAGTATATAATTGAAAATACGCATATTCTTTTAGCAACAATAGGGTACACAGTCAAACATCGGGTGTGAAGCAGTGCCTGTGACACGCTCGCTCGCTCTGTTTCGGAGCACTGACACGTTATACAGTCTGGTTTGTCTATTAAAACTTGCTATTTATTCAGGATTTGTTTATACTTGATTTATTTAAAAGAATCAAGCTTTAACACTGGTCGTCTGTCCGACAAAAACAATATGCTGAAATTTCCCGACAGTCGTAGTATTCGCAGTTATCAATAGGTGGCTTGTGTGTACTTTAAACACCAGACTCATTTAAATATGCTAATGAAGCACGGGAGTTCAAGCTGTATAAATAGCATGGCAGACTGCCAACTATTTAAGATTTGGCAACAGACCAAGTTTCATTCTGGATATATTTATAGCTGTGGCAGACTGCCAACTGTATCAGATTTTGCAGCAGGTCAAGAGTTCCCTCATTGCAGCCAGGTACAGGTCAAGAGTCAACTCAGTGCAGCTAAGTGCAGGTAAAGAGTTCACTCAGTTACCTGGGGAAACAGCCTGCCTCAGCTGAGCTTGGTGAATCTGACTCAAGAGAAGTTTGATATATCTGCCTGAAATTTTTATGTGTTCATGCATCTGATGGCGTTCTCCTACACAAGACTGGTGTCACCATCTACAATGACTTTTGCACAGTATATGTCCCTGCCTATTTCTCAGGAGGGATTTGATATATCTGCCTGAAATTGAGCATTTTGAATACATCTCGGATAGCTTTGTCATATGCAAAAATTTTGTGTCGTGTACATCCATGCAAGTTTTTCAGGAGTGACGTTTGTGTAATTGGTGCTTATACTTATGTTCAAAATGTTTAGTACCTGCATTGTACATATATACATGTCACACCTGTACATTATAAGTAAAGGTCCTGCATGGGAGGATTATCCTTTTGCACAGGTTCACATTAGCCTGTAGGTCTTGTTATATTCTAATATAGGCAGTTTTGGGGCCCACATGATCTCAAAACTCCAGCTTCAAACTGTGCATTTCATTAAAAAAAATGTTTCAGTTCATATATTTCATATATATATAATTCATGTATATTTTCTTTTTGGATTTCACATTCATTCATCAAGAATAAGCATGAATAATGTCATAATAATGTCATAGGGTTTAACTTTAAGACCAACTCTTGTCCTTCTATTCCTTCAGTTTTCCTATTTTCGCCCTACTTGTTCATATTCAGTCATATATTTGTCCTGCTTTTCATAAAGCAGATCAATGGGCTGATCTTTCTGAAACCAAGCATACTTATTAGGTCACGTGAACTCATACCTAACAAAGATTGGTGGTACAACCTTAAATCCTTTTAGTTTTACCAGTGTTCATCTGTGTGTCTTTTTCAGTAATAATAGTTTATACCTCTAGGAGTAGTTCAATGTATTTGGCTGAAATTGTGTATGTACATTGACCTTGGATACCTTCATATTCGTACTCAAGACAGATGAACAGATTTTCTGTGGGAGTGTCCATCCATGCATTTGCTTTGGGTTAAATATCCCATATTTCAGGAGTGATTCAAATAATCAGCCTAAACTTAGGCATGTCTTGGATAGCTTTTTCATACGCATAACAGTTGGCACCACTTATAAATATGTATTCATAGAATAAACCCATGCATTTATCTCAGGGGTGGTTTGAGTTATCCATCTGATATTCTGCTAGTCCATAGCTCCTTGACATACAAATCTCATTCACAAGCCTGGTGGTACTTCTTACAATCATTTTTATGTAGCGTCCATCTACAACTCCTGTTTTTGGTGAAAAGTGTCTATATTTAAGTAATGGATGGATTATCAGCATGAAGTTTGCCTATTTATCTGTCTTTGACAGGTGGCCTACTGTTATGCTGTCATAGAATACGTTGATGCCCTTTTCTCAGGATTGTTTTGGCATATCAACCTTAAATTTTGAATGTTCATCCATCTTGATTTCTCCTACACAAGACTTGTGGTGCCACCAGCAGTCCTTTTTGGGTGAAGTCCTTCTGTACACATATCTCAGGAATGGTTGGAATTGTTGGCCTGAAATTTTACATGTCCATCCATCTTGTGATGCTATTTCATACGCAAGACTTGTGGTGCCACCTACACTCACATATTTGTGTAATATATCTGAGCATTTATCTTAGGATTGCTTTGGTTTATCAACCTGAATATTTGCATGTCCATAAATCTGGGAACGGTTTATCTTGTATACATGACTTGTGCACCACCTACAATCAGTTTCCTCTGGCAGCCGTCTGTAGGTTACTCTTATTATATAATAGGCCCAGTCACCCCTGTGCATAGACCACAGGCTCAGAAAGCAGACCTGACACCCTGCTTGCACAGAGCCCTGTGCAAATGGGTAGCCAGGAGGTGAGCTGTCACTCAAAATGAAATTTAACAACATTGGCTCTGTGCACTCCTCACTGGGCTGGTATCTGCTTTGCTGCAACAGATACATGGCTACAATACATTAGTCTTAATTAAAGCCATAATAGTTCAATGAAGCAGGAAGGCAGAGGGAGCAAAATTCAACCCCATTATTATAGTCGCCAGCATAGGTCTGGCGACTATAGGCTAATCGTCGTGTCTGTTTGTTTGTTTGTTTGTGGGTCTGTTTGTCCGCACTCTACAGGTCGCAGTTTTGCAGCAATTGATCTGAAACTTACAGGAAAAGTGTAAAATCGGTAACTGTCCAAGCCTGTTCTTTTTGGCCATGATAGGTCCAAGGTCAAGGTCACGGTTCTTGGCAAATGCTGGCGACTATGTCATGATTACATCTTGCACTTGTTTAATAAGAGTATCACTAGAGTTTTGTACACATGACTGAAGGTGCCACCTACAATATTTTTTTTAGTTTCATCCATTAGTCTGTCTTGGTATACTTGGGTATCTCTAATGCCACAGATTTAGAGGGCTGTGTTATCAGGAGACATAGCATCCCGCACTTTATCCATGCCTTTGTAATATGGTGGATACCTGTAGTTGCTTGCTAACTGCCCATATTCAAGTTGTTTATAAAATAAACTTAAAAGAAATAAAATAAAAAAAGAAGCTTGACTTTCCTTGGTTTTTTTAGCGTAAGCCTGGTACATACATTACACAGAATCATCTGAGACTTCACAACCTTTAAGCATTTTGAGATCAAGGTCGTACGACCAACTTCTTTAAAACGCTTGTGAATGCATTTAAACCAAACTTTTCATCCCATACCTTTCATCTTTCACTTATGGGTTACACTAATTATGGAAAGATAAGGCCAGCGGTCAAGGTCACAGAATTGTCCTACTGATTTTCACACTGTACAGACCTACAGTTCAATATAGTTTAATACATCATGTGAAATTATGCCCCTGTTGTGAAAGGATGCTGCACTTAGCAGTGCCGTTAAAGGTAAGTAAATGTATAACATGTTCAAGTGAGTTGTTTTGTAAGATAATTACAAAAGAAATTAACCTTGCACTAAAGCTTACATCTTGTCTTAAGATAAATGTATACCATTTTGGGATTCAAGGTAGGCAGCTCTATAAAGTTCTTGGCAATGATAGATTCCCCCCCCCCCCCCCTCTGATTGACATCAATAAAATGTTATTATAGTGATTATAGGTATGATTTAAGAAGACCTGGTCTTAGACTGAGACTTTCCAGCTGGGAATACAGTATATAGCTGTATATATTTTGTTTTAGTTGAATCGCTACCGCCGGCTAGAGGATCTCCCCACGATGGTGATACCAGAGCTACCAGTGCTGCCCCCTGTGGAGCCAGAGGTGAGCAGCCCTCCTCTTAGTCAGGTACACGAGACGATGGCTTCCCTCAGTCAGGTTCATGACTCAGTAGCTCCTCTCAGTCAAGTCCACGATACCATGGAAGCAGAATGTACAGATCAGCCATCACTGTCAGCGGTAGGAGTCGTAGATCCAGCACTTGAGCAGCGAGCACTTCAAGAACCAGCACTCCCACAGCACAAGAATACTGCAGAAGAGGAGACATCAGGTCAGTTCAGCTTCACTTGTGTATATAACTAGAAAGTACTCGTAGAACACATAGACAGCTTTCAGTGCCACACTGGATAGCCAGTGCCGGAGTATTACCAGGATCCTCATCAAGCACAGCCAGTGCCTGATTACTACTAGATAGCCAGTGCCTTAGCATTAGAGCATTACCAGGATCCTTATCAAACACTGCTGTCTGGATAGCCAGTGCCTGAGTATTACCAGGGTCCTTATCAAACACTGCATTCTGGATAGCCAGTGCCTGAGTATTACCAGGGTCCTTATCAAACACTGCATTCTGGATAGCCAGTGCTGGAGTACTACCAGGATCTTTTCAAAAGTTGCCTCTCTGGATAGCCAGTGCCTGAGTATTACCAGGATCCTTATCAAACATTGCCATACTGGATAGCCAGTAGTTGAGTAATACCAGGATCCTGATCAAACTCTGCCACACTGGATAGCCAGTGCCTGAGTATTACCAGGATCCTTATCAATCACTGCCACACTGAATAGCCAGTGCCTGAGTATTTCCAGGATCCTTATCAAACTCTGCCATGCTGGATAGCCAGTACTCAGACTCTGCCATGCTGGATAGCCAGTGCCTGAGTATTAACAGGATCCTTATCAAACATTGCCACGCTGGATAGCCAGTAGTTGAGTATTACCAGGATCCTGATCAAACTCTGCCACGCTGGATAGCCAGTGCCTGAGTATTATGAGGCTCCTGATCAAACCCAGCCTCTTCAGATAGCCAAGGCCTGAGTACTACCAGGATCCTGATCAAACTCTGCCACGCTGGATAGCCAGTGCCAGAGTACTACCAGGATCCTTATCAAACACTGCTCTCTGGATATCCAGTGACAGAGTACTACCAGGATCCTTATCAAACACTGCTCTCTGGATAGCCAGTGCCAGAGTACTACCAGGATCCTTATCAAACACTGCTCTCTGGATAACCAGTGCCAGAGTACTACCAGGATACTTATCAAACGCTGCTCTCTGGATAACCAGTGACAGAGTTCTACCAAGATCCTTATCAAACACTGCTCTCTGGATAGCCAGTGCCTGAGTATTGCCAGGATCCTTATCAAACACTGCTCTCTGGATAGCCAGTGCCTGAGTATTGCCAGGATCCTTATCAAACACTGCTCGCTGGATAGCCAGTGCCTGAGTATTACCAGGATCCTTATCAAACACTGCTCACTGAATAGCCAGTGCCCGAGTATGACCAGGATTTTTATCAAACACTGCTCTCTGGATAGCCAGTGCCAGATTATTACCAGGATCCTTATCAAACACTGCTCTCTGGCTAGCCAGTGCCAGTGTATTACCAGGATCCTTATTAAACACTGCCACACTGGATAGCCAGTGCCTGAGTATTTCCAGGATCCTTATCAAACATTGCCACACTGGATAGCCAGTAGTTGAGTATTACCAGGATCCGTATCAAACGCTGCCACACTGGATAGCCAGTGCCTGAGTATTTCCAGGATCCTTATCAAACACTGTCATGCTGGAAAGCCAGTGCCTGAGTATTGCCAGGATCCTTATCAAACACTGCTCGCTGGATAGCCAGTGCCTTAGAATTACCAGGATCCTTATCAAACACTGCTCACTGAATAGCCAGTGCCCGAGTATGACCAGGATCCTTATCAAACACTGCTCTCTGGATAGCCAGTGCCAGTGTATTACCAGGATCCTTATCAAACACTGCCACACTGGATAGCCGGTTCCTGAGAATTACCAGGATCCTTGTCAAACACTGCCACACTGGATAGCCAGTGCCTGAGTATTTCTAGATTCTTTATCAAACTCTGCCATGCTGGATAGTCAGTGCTCAGACTCTGCCACACTGGATAGCCAGTAGTTGAGTATTACCAGGATCCTTATCAAACATTGCCACACTGGATAGCCAGTAGTTGAGTATTACCAGGATCCTTATCAAACACTGCCACACTGGATAGCCAGTTCCTGAGAATTACCAGGATCCTTGTCAAACACTGCCACTCTGGATAGCCAGTGCCTGAGTATTTCTAGGATCTTTATCAAACTCTGCCATGCTGGATAGCCAGTACTCAGACTCTGCAATGCTGAATAGCCTGTGCCTGAGTATTACCAGGATCCTTATCAAACATTGCCACACTGGATAGCCAGTAGTTGAGTATTACCAGGATCCTTATCAAACACTGTCATGCTGGATAGCCAGTTCCTGAGTATTACCAGGATCCTTATCAAACACTGTCATGCTGGATAGCCAGTGCCTGAGTATTTCCAGGATCTTTATCAAACTCTGCCATGCTGGATAGCCAGTGCCAGAGTTCTACCAGGATCCTTATCAAACATTGCCACACTGGATAGCCAGTAGTTGAGTATTACCAGGATCCTTATCAAACACTGTCATGCTGGAAAGCCAGTGCCTGAGTATTACCAGGATCCTTATCAAACACTGTCATGCTGGATAGCCAGTTCCTGAGTATTACCAGAATCCTTATCAAACTCTGCCACACTGGATAGCCAGTGCCTGAGTATTACCAGGATCCTTATCAAACACTGTCATGCTGGAAAGCCAGTGCCTGAGTATTACCAGGATCCTTATCAAACACTGTCATGCTGGATAGCCAGTTCCTGAGTATTACAAGAATCCTTATCAAACTCTGCCACACTGGATAGCCAGTGCCTGAGTATTACCAGGATCCTTATCAAAAGTAAGGCATTGATTTGAGAGCCCTCCGTAATGCCAAAGTATCCCAATATATACACAGATGGATGCCACAAAAATAATTATTGTAGAAGGCACCACCAGTCTTTGTATGAGATTAAGCTATCAAAGATCTCTGGAAATGGAGTATTTTAGGCTGATGCACTTAACCACTCCTGAGACGTGTGATTTTCACAAATTGATTGACACTCAGATAAGTGTATTGCAACAACAGTTGCTGGTGGTATCACCAGTCTTACATAAGAGATTTAAGCTGTCCAAGATCTATGGACATGCAAAATTTCTGGCCAGTATTCCAAATCAATGCTGAGATAAGTGTGTGGATGTATTCTACCAAAAACATAATTGAAATCAGTGCCACCTGTCTTGTTTAAGTCCTATGTGGCTCATAATGTAACCATTGGACCTAGCAGCTGCTTACCACAACCAGGGGGGTCCATATGATATCTTCATTTTAACCTTAGTTAAGGTCACTGTGACCTGTATTCTTCGAGCAATGAGGAGAACATGATTTGAGCACCCTGAAATTCAGATGGGCCCAAAACAGTTGAACCTAGAAACTTCTTACCAAACATTCATGGAGTTCCATGTGAAACCTTCTTGGAATTCCAAAATAAGGGTCAGTGTGACCTATTTTCTGTTAACATTTAGCAATTACTTGATTTTTAGCACTCTAGAAATAATTCTTCACAGTATTCAAGGTTTCTTAATAAATAGTTTGCATTAGATCACAAAACTGAAGAAATGCCACTGATTTAATCCTGTCAGAATGTAGATTGCAACAGTTGTTTCACTCTCTTATTTGTGGATACATTGGTTCCTCTACATTTTGGTTTAGTTATTATTGGTAGAATCATCTTCTGAACTTGTAGTTCCACATTATCTTACTCTTGTGTTTTTTTTTACTTGTTCAAGTTTCTCAAAATTAGCTTGATGGATTGAACAGAAATTTGGTGTGCCCATTGATTATAGTTTAATCCATTAAATGGAACCAATTATGGAATAATCAATAAGGAATTTTTTTTATAAACTTTCAAACTAGTTCTTTCAGCCTAAATCCTGCTATAAATTTCTGAGAATGAAGTTATAAAGTTGTGTTCTTTAGAAATAAGTGGTAATTAAAACTTTGATTTATTTTAGATTTAGAATAGCAAAAATTGGCTATTCATGAATGCAAAAGAACAAGAGGTGAAATGAAATTAAAAGTCTTAAATAGTAAATTTAAGTAAAACATCCATTATTGTTCATTTATTATGCAAATTAAGATAATTATATGCCCCAGGTACCTGGGACCATAATGGACAATACCAAAGTGGCATCTATTGGCCATTTAAGGCATTACAGGGAGTTGGCTCTTTTCTTGCCCACACTGTGAACATTCTTGCTTTTTTTGTACTTCTGCAAATGGTGTTGAGTCACTGATCGAGTCACAAATTTCACAATTTGGTGCTTAAAAAGGTTATAGCTTGATGAGCACATTCATACATTTGTACAAATACAGCTATTCCAGTAGGTCAGATGGTTTATCACGTTTGTATGCTTTGTGAGTCTGTTCTGAGTGAATTGATTATAACATTAGTTTGGATATTAAATCACCGGTGGTACTGTAGTTTGCCTGAAATGATGTTCTCTCTGACCTTAATCACTGAGCCATATCTTAGCTATATTGATTGATGACAAACATGTTGTTTTCTTCACTGTCAGTATGATAATAAACCTGAAGGCTTGGCGGGATACATGAGGTGGACTGTGATTTGTGAGGTTTTCACAGATACAACACACATCACAACAGACATTCACTGATAAACAGGATGTAGGAGAATACAACTTATATGTAATGAAATTAATGTAGCTGCATGCTTCAACTTCAGGACAAGGGTATTGATTTGGCCATGTCCATCTATCTGTCTTTCCCTCTGTCTGTCTGTTTCTCTGTCTCTGTACCTCTGTCTGTCTGTTCCTCTGTCTCTGTACCTCTGTTTCTCTGTCTGACCATCTATCTGTCAGTCTTTCACATTTTGTCGCTACCGGTAGATGATAAATATTTTCTATATTCATTTCTGTAGGAGTAACTTGGATTTAATTTCCTTTGGTCTGTTCATCTGCCAAGCAGGATGTTAATTTAAGATGTAAATTCAATAAATATTCATTACTTATTTCATTATGGTGTCACATGACTGCAGATTAGGCCCATATTGTCCCATTTTTGTACCAGATGTCTATAGATCCATTTTGACAGGGCAAAATTGTAAATATATACTGTTATTTTCTGGTGTGGAATTCAGTCAACCTTCCAAGTAATAATTGTATCCTCCAAAACGAAGTTTTGCGGATACTATGTTTTTGACCGGGTTCTGCCGCCACATTCGTTTCCGGAGAACTCCTCTGAGATAATGGACGGATATTTCCGAAACTTACACCAATTATTGGGTCTTATGTGAACTGGTGCCTTACCAATTGGCCTTGACCTATGACCTTTCCTCTCTGCCCAGCATCCATTTGTGCGTCTGTTTCCACACATAAACCCACATATCTAGGGAACCGTTTGACCGATCAGGAAAAAAATTTTGTACAAAAGTTGCCCTTGGATAACATACACAAAAAATGGTGGCGCAACCTGCAACCATGTTTGCACAGTGTCTATCTGTTCATATGCCTTGGATTAAATTCACTCATATCTCTGCAGTGGTTTGACTAATTCACCTGAAATTAGGAATGCGTATACATCCTAGATAGCTTTCTTGATTTTATGACAGGTGGCGCCACCTACATTCACTTTCACGCTGCAGACATCCAAGCTCATATCTAAGAACCGTTTGACCAATCAGGAAAAAAAAAATTACATAAATGTAGCCCTTGGATAGCTTTATAACGTACACAAAAATCTGTTTGTCTGCCTTGGGTTAAAATCACTCATATCTGTGCAGTGGTTCGACCCAATTACTGGAAATTGGGCATGCTTATACATCCCGCATAGCCTTCTTGATTTTATGACAGGTGGCGCCACCTACATTCACGTTCACCCGGTAGACATCCATGCTTATATCTCCGGACTCTTTCCACCAATCAGTAAAAAAATTTACACAAATGTAGCCCTTGGATAGCTATATAACATACACAAAAATGGTGGCGCCACCTGCAGCCATTTTTGCACAACCACCATTTGTATGTCTGCCTTGGGTTAAAATCACTCATATTTCTGCAGTAGTTTGACCAAATTACCTGTAATTTGGCATGCGTATACATCCTAGATAGCTTTCTTGATTTTATGACAGGTGGCGCCAGCTTCATTCACGTTCACACTGCAGATATTAATGCTTATATCTCGGGACTAGTTTAACCAATCAGGAAACAAAATTTACACAAATGTAGCCCTTAGATAGCTATATAACGTACACAAAAATGGTGGCGCCACCTGCAGCAATTTTTGCACAGCGTCCATCTGTTTGTCTGCTGTGGGATAAAATCACTCATATCTCTGCAGTGGTTTGACTTTTCCACCTGAAATTTTGCATGTGTATACATCTTGGATAGTTTCTTATTCAAATAACAGGTGGCACCACCCACAATCATGTTTACGTGGCAGACATCAATTCTAATTTGTAACACATGTAACTTTATTTCCCCTTGCCACTCAATCCATGCCTCACTTCACCTGTCCTACTCTGATTTTGGCCGATACATGTAGTCGCTTGGCAACTACCCGTATTCTAGTTTTAACTTGTTTTTATATGAAATAAATATAAAGAATATATACCGGTACATACATAACCTTCAAGCAAATGTTAGTCATTGGAGGTTAAAAAAAATTGAATTGTACAAGCATTGATCTAATGTCAGTACATATTAATTTATTGGCATGAAAGCTCTGTTGTATGTGCCAAAGACTCTGGTAATGAAAGTTTTAACAGAAGGTGCAGAGGTTTTTGTCCAAGTGACCTGGTGCACATTATTGATGCCAGGGTTCATTTTTTAAATTTCATTGTTAAAATCTGTTTAAAAATGTAGCGATTCATACTTATGTATAACTCATTACACTTTAATATAAAAGTCTATAACACAAAAGGTATATTAAAAAGTCATTTATTACCATAAAGCTACCTTCAATACAGTTATACATACATCTCAAATGTAGCTAAAATGCATGCAAGTAAAGTATCAAGGATGCTTGTAAAACAAGTTTCATTCAGTATAGATTTTGTGATAGTCTTTTTATTTAGTTGGTATTTTCAACTAGTACGAAATAAAACAAAGTGACCCATGGTTTTAAGATAATTGTATCCGCCAAAACAGAGTTTTGCGGATACTATGTTTTCAGCTGCACGCCGCCGCCGCCGCCGCCGCCGCCGCCGCCGCCGCGTAGGTTTCCGGAGAACTCCTCCGTAACCGCTGGGCGGAATTTTACGAAACCCGGGATTATGTTCGGGTCACATGTGAACTGCTGCGCCCCGATTTTATTTTGACCTCTGACCTTTCCTCTGCGCTCTGCGTCCGTTTGTGCGTCTGTTTCCACACATAAACCCACATATCTCGGGAACCGTTTGACGGATCAGGAAAATTTTTTTGCACAAATGTAGCCCTTAGAGAGCTTTATAACATACACAAAAAATGGTGGCGCCACCTGCAACCATGTTTGCACAGTGTCCATCTGTTCGTCTGCCTTGGGTTAAAATCACTCATATCTCTGCAGTGACTTGACTAATTCACCTGAAATTTGGCATGCGTATACATCCTGGATGGCTTTTCTGATTTTGTGACAGGTGGCGCCACCTACATTCACGTTTACGCTGCAGACATCCAAGCTCATATCTCGGGAACCGTTTGACCGATCAGGAAAATTTTTTTGCACAAATGTACCCCTTGGAGAGCTTTATAACATACACAAAAAATGGTGGCGCCACCTGCAACCATGTTTGCACAGTGTCCATCTGTTTGTCTGCCTTGGGTTAAAATCACTCATATCTCTGCAGTGACTTGACTAATTCACCTGAAATTTGGCATGCGTATACATCCTGGATGGCTTTTCTGATTTTGTAACAGGTGGCGCCACCTACATTCACGTTTACGCTGCAGACATCCAAGCTCATATCTCGTGAACCGTTTGACCGATCGGGAAAATTTTTTTGCACAAATGTAGCCCTTGGAGAGCTTTATAACATACACAAAAAATGGTGGCGCCACCTGCAACCATGTTTGCACAGTGTCCATCTGTTCTTCTGCCTTGGGTTAAAATCACTCATATCTCTGCAGTGACTTGACTAATTCACCTGAAATTTGGCATGCGTATACATCCTGGATAGCTTTTCTGATTTTATGACAGGTGGCGCCACCTACATTCACGTTTACGCTGCAGACATCCAAGCTCATATCTCGGGAACCGTTTGACCGATCAGGAAAATTTTTTTGCACAAATGTAGCCCTTTGGAGAGCTTTATAACATACGCAAAACTGGTGGCGCCACCTGCAGCCATTTTTGCACAGCTCCTGTCTGTTTGTCTGCCATGGGATTAAATCACTCATATCTCGGCAGTGGTTTGACATATCTGGCTAAAATTTTGCAGGTTTATACATCCCCGACAGCTCTCTTGATTTTATGACAGGTGGAGCCACCTGCATTCTAGTATGCAGCAGACATCCAAGCTCATATCTTGGGAACCGTTTGACCGATTGGGCCAAAGTTTTGCATGTGTATAGTTCTCACATAGCCCTTTATCATACGCAAAACTGGTGCCGTCACCTGCAACCATTTTTGCTCAGCGTCCATCTGATCGTCTGCCACGGGCTAAAATCACTCATATACATGTAGTGGTTTGACTTATCTGCCTTAAATTTTGCATATGTATACAACTGGGACGGCTTTCTGGATTTTGTGGTAGGGGGGGCAACCTTCATACACAATTTGGCTGCAGACATCCATACTAATATGCAACACTTCACTCTATTTCCCCTTGCCACTTAATCCATGCCTCACTTCACCCGTTCCACTCTGATTTAGGCGGATACACGTAGTCGCTTGTCGACTACCCGTATTCTAGTTTAATACATATTGTATTATTATACCCTTTTTTAGGAACTAACAGAAATGAAATCTTCATTTGATATATTAAAGTATTTCATATCTTATTGTGATATGTAAAACGTTCCAATGAAGATGTTTTTGTTCAAGATTTTCTGTATAGGGGGCAGCACTGGTGATCATGTGCCTTGTGGTATTGATCAGAATTTGTTGCTTTTTACAATATCCTCATTAGTGACATTTAATTTAAACTGGAGTATTTCAGCATGAGCAGTCAATAAAGTTCATAAATCATTCCATATATTTAAACTGAACAGCTTCATTTTTATGCATCTAATTTATTTATTTATTTCTATATTTTAGCTCTGCAGATGTGCATACTTAGATTCAAAATTAGATAAAAGAACATAAAAAAATTGAGGCAGTGACCTCCACCAAAAAAAATCTTTAAAAAAAATTCTATATTTTCCTCTTTGTATTATTGTGTAATGTGTGTGGGTGTTAGAGAAAACAAACAGAAGGTTCCTCCACTTATTAAATATCTTTAAATACTTAAAAAGAAAAAAATGATTTCACCATAAAATAGAAGTTTGTCATTCCATCAAAAGACACTTTTTATCTTTCTGTCTTTAGTGGTACAGTGTAGGTACATAAAACTAAATAAAGGGATGTATCAACTACCAGGAGTGACCTTTTGTGGCATGGACTTTTTCTTAATTTTATCATTTTAAAACCAGTAATATGAGTACACTAGGTAAATCAGTTACTTATTGCACTGATACCTCCTTTCTAACTAATTGACTAGGTGCATTATTAGATATGATTAAGATCTTTACTGTAATCAGTAACAGGTATATCACACAGTATTAACCCCTTAGAATGACCTTTTTTGCTGTGTTATGGTCCTTATCGTGATTTCATTATTTTAATTGTCCACTCATATTACAGGTTATGACTAAGACATGCTTTGTAATGACATTTCCCAGTACATGTATATCCCATACTGTCATTAAATCAACAGATACAAGCTGACACAATCTTGAAAGTGAAAGGAAAACATCAAGAAATATTGGTTGAATCTATAGAGAGAAGTAAGTGCAAAGTCATGTGTGCCATATTAATTGTTATTTTTCATGTTCATTTAAACTTATGACTTCAATGTGTGGCTTTTGAACGATCTCAATAGGTAGCAGGTAACCATACCTTATTGTATCCCCTAACAAAGTCGGGATACAATGGTTCAGGCACAGTTTTGCCCCTGTCTCCACCACAGCCGCTGCAGATATTTCTTTCAGGCTAGGTAATTCGAAAAATATATAACTGATTTTTACCAAACTTGACATGTGCATAGATATGGGAGAGAGGACCAAATTTTTTTTCAAAATGGGATCATGACGTTAATAGAAGAGAGACCTTGACCTTGAATTGGTCCATTTTGGGAAAAATCACATAAATTCTTAAATACCTCAAAAAATCTTTCCTGGATTGATCCAAAAATCAAATTGACCTAAGATCCAGGACAGTGTTGTCAGGTACCGGAAACTCATGGCACCACCTGTTATCCTTTTCTTGTTTTTGTGCCATTTAATACCCCCATCATTGGCACTTTACAGTACTGTGAGCATTATAAGTCAAAAACTAATGGACAGATTTCTTTCATATTATGCATATACATAGACATGGGTTATGGGATGATGTATATATAAATTTGGGTCATGACCTTTTCTATGGGAGTGACCTTGACATTGAATATTGCCATATAAGGTGAAAATCACACAAAATCATTAATATCTCAATAAGGGATGCATGGGTTGGTCCAGAAATCAACTTGACCAAAGATCTTGAATAGTGTTGTCATATACCGGAAACGTGTGGCGCCACCTGTTATTCTTTTGTTTTCCTGCCATTTAATACCCCCATCATTGCCACTTAACAGTACTGTGAGCATTATAAGTCAAAAACTAATGAACAGATTTCTTTCATATTTTGCAAATACATAGACATTGGTTATGGGATGATGTATATTAAAATTGGGGTCATGACCTTTCCTTTGAGAGTGGCCTTGACCTTGAATATTGCCATATATGGTGAAAATCACACAAAATCATATATATCTCAAGGGATGCATGGATGCTAAGTGTTATGCAGTAATTGTTATTTATTTCACTGTATCTCCTTAATTGTAATGCTGTTTCCACTCCGATATGCAAAAACTTTCCATGAAAAAGTAATTCAAGGTGTAATCCAGACGATGCAATGTTGTGTAATGTAGCATGTTTAAAGAAATCAGTTTTCTTTTAAATGATTTTAACAAATATAATTGAACCCATCAGTATGCTTAAATTATAAAATATGAAGCACATTATGGATAAATAAAGACACAATTAAAAATTGTGAAATTTAAATCTAGTATTATTTTAAGATATTTTTGTTTTGCAGATTTAAAAGATATATTTTTGTGGTAAAAAATAAATAAACATTTGTATGCATGATGTGGTGCTATCTGACAAGATTGAGATTTATGATGATGCAATTGAGAATTATAAATTAACTTTTATATCCATATATTTATGTTATATTGGAAATGTATAGAACTATAATCTTAAATTTAAAAAAAAATTGATGTGATAAAAAAATGAGGATTTAATACAAACATTTGTTCATTATTTTCCTGCCTTAGCAGAATTTGAGATCAGGCTTTGTTTGCCCTGTTTTATGTTGTTAATTAGTTATATTTCAACTGTATACATTTCATAAAAAAAATACATATATATTTAATAATATATATTATACAAAAAAATAGATTCAATTGAACAAATGTATAAACTACTGAAATGTCAACAGTTACTCAAAAAGCCAACTAATGATCATGGTAATAGTACAGATCATTTGTTCACAAACTGCTCACATGCTTCAGTTTCAACATTTCAACATACCTCTTCCTCTTACACTTTATCTCCATTTGATATTATTTTAGATTTTTACCTTCAAGGTCAACTTCAGCTGAGCACAGTGACCCATGGGTCCCTTGTTTAAAGGGGAGGGGAGGATTAGTTGTCTGGGGATACTATGGCACCTGTGGTGCCAAGAAATATCTAGTTATAATTATATAATTATATAATAATTATGAATCAACTTTTCGTCCTATAAGCACAGTTGAATGCTCCCCCTCTCGCGGTCTCTCTCTCTCTCTCTCTCTCTCTCTCTCTCTCTCTCTCTCTCTCTCTCTCTCTCCCCTCCTCCTCCTCCTCTTCCTCCTCCATCTAGACTTATTAAAAACATCAAATCAATTTTTGTTGGTCAAATGTATCCTTTCATATAACTCTCAGGCACAATTTTTTTCCTTATTGCATTATAAATGGTTTAAGGCCACAATTTTCATGTATAACACAGCACAATATATACTTATTAGATTTAGTTTATGCTCATTTGTAAAAGAAAATTTTTATTTTTTTCAGCATTTTATTTCAATTAATAAATTAAATATGTATTATAATACTTCAGCTAATCTCCACTTTCTTCCATATTATATAAATGACAGGGGTTCATACATTCCCATGGTTATTTTATACACATATTACTGTCACATAGCATGAATAATGATACATCTGTCTAGTAATATTTGATCATGAGAGACTCCTGCATATTTGATATAGTCCATAAAATTGTACAGTACAAGTTTGGAAAATATGTAATTAATATTTGATTATCACCAGTTAGCAGAGCCACCTCCTCTTAGCTTTACAAATACTTATGTATATATATATATATATATATATATATATGTCAGAGACGAGATTGAAATCCAGGCGGATTTTAAATTCGCCTAGACGAGATTGCGATTGTGATCTCGCCTAGGCGAGATTGCAATTGTGATCTCGGCTAGACAGATTTTAAACTCGCCTAGACAAGATCACAATCGCAATCTCGCCTAGGGGAGATTAAAATCCATCATGGAGCAGGCCATGATTTTAATCTCGCCTAGGCGAGTTTAAAATCCGTTTGGTGTCATCCAGGCGAGTTTAAAATCTGCCTGATATTACTTAGGCAAGTTTAAAATCTGCCTAGGCGAGATTAAAATAGTGATCTGATCTAATTTCCTAATATATTAAGCATTGTAATTGACATATGAAAGATGTTTTCAGTCAGATTTTCAATATTTCAACACTGAATGGTTATATATAGTTAAAAGGTAATATATTTATTAATATTTACAGAATATTATAGTATTAATGTAATAATTAACTTTTTTACAGTAATGTAATAATTATTCATGTGATCATTAACATTTATTTTGGAAACAGAATTATGAAATAGATATTTGATTATTATTTGAACCTTTGATGTGTTTCATGTGGTCTACAGCATCCTTATCATATCAATTATTTGCTAAACATTAATTAATCTTTATTTTTTTTCTCCAGTTTTCTTAACAACCTTTGGATTGTAAATATCACTAAAAATTTTTACAAAAAAATAATTTGTAATTGTATTAAAATATATGGCAATTAGAGAGTAACAAGAGGTATATTGAAGCACACTTATGAGATATTATGAAGAGCAAATCTGGGGGAAAAAGTCATCCAGTTGCATACTGAATCAATCATAGATAGATAGATAGACAGATTGATAGATTAGTTTAGATAGCTATTACTTCACTATTTAATGAGTATATTACACATTAACATAAACAATCATCCTATTTGATAATTCTTACAGGACAAACAGAACAAATTAGTTGGTTGATCTAGTTCAGATGTTTCTTTTCACCCAGGTATTCAACACTCAACAGTCAAAACATGTACACTTATGGTACAAAATATGCAGGGTATCAGTATTTATGATGGACTTTGATACACCATCCTTTTTTTAGGTAATTAAACATCATATGAGAAAAGGTAAAAGTTGATACACAGATGTATGCAAGTGAATATTTCTTTGTCTTATTTTGTCTTTTCTTATAATGTATATAATATTCTTCTGATCTTTTTTTTTTAATGTTTTGTGAGGCATTTTGTGAAGCTTCAATATTTATGTAGACTGTGTTACAAGATAACTGCCTTTTTTTGGACAGTATTATATCATATCAGAAAAAATATGATTTCTAGATTCATAGAGTAAAAGATCATTTATGCATGTGAACATGCATTGAATTATATTGATAAAAAATAAATGAGCTATGTTCCTTTTGTCTTTTTAAAATACTACATTACTAATATTACTTATACCAGTTTCCCTTCAAATTAATATTGATAACAAAATTATTATGTAATTAATCAGCAGCAGCCCACATCATATATCATTTGAATATGCCATATACAATACCAATGTAAGTTTCTTATTACATAGTTTATAAATAAAAATATAAAATAAAAAAAATAATGTTAATTATTTCATAAATATAATATTCTGTAAATAATATTAAATATATATTACTTGTGAACTATACATAACCATATTAATAAAAAATATATAATATAAAATATTCCATTTCCTAAATTAATGTTAATTATTTAATTAATAATATAATCTGTAAATATTAATAAATATATTACTTGTGAACTATACGTAACCATTCAGTGTTAAATATTGAAAATCTGACTGAAAACATCTTTCATAAGTCAATTACAATGCATAATTTATTGGGAAATGAGATCAGATCACTATTTTAATCTCGCCTAGGCAGATTTTAAACTCGCCCAAGTGATATCAGGCAGATTTTAAACTCGCCTGGATGACACCAGACAGATTTTAAACTCGCCTAGGCGAGATTAAAATCATGGCCTGCTCCATGATGGATTTTAATCTCGCCTAGGCGAGATTGCGATTGTGATCTTGTCTAGGCGAGTTAAAATCTGTCTAGCCGAGATCATCTTTCATATATCAATTACAATGCTTTATATATTAGGAAATTAGATCAGATCACTATTTTAATCTCGCCTAGGCAGATTTTAAACTCGCCTAAGTAATATCAGGCAGATTTTAAACTTGCCTGGATGACACCAGACGGATTTTAAACTCGCCTAGGCGAGATTAAAATCCTTGCCTGCTCCATGATGGATTTTAATCTCGCCTAGGCGAGATTGGGATTGTGATCTCATCTAGGCGAGTTTAAAATCCGTCTAGCTGAGATCACAATTGCAATCTCGCCTAGGCGAGATCACAATCGCAATCTCGTCTAGGCGAATTTAAAATCCGCCTGGATTTCAATCTCGTCTCTGACATATATATATATATATATATATATATATAAATAAAATAAGTATATTTTGCATTTGGTAAAATTTTCAAAAATTCAACTAACCAAGGTGACCCATGGGTCCCTTGTTTTTTCTGTTTTACCGCTATCATTTCTCTTTCTGCTTTAAATAAGTAAATTTAAAATTTTTATTCAATAAAAAAAAATAATTTCATTTTCTGACAAGAAACACACAGTAACACACAGTAGAGTAAAAAGCATCATTGAGATATTGTCATGTAGTTTACTATTACTTGGTGCTTTAAAGTGTCATTTTTTTTAATTAAATTTTGTACATAAAAAAATTAATGATGAAATTAATGAAGAGTTCAAAAATATTTTACCTTTAGAAAGAAGGCTTTGCCAGATTAAAATGATGTACGGTATACTTTAAAGGGTCTGTTATGAGTTTAAAACAACTGATGGACTGTTTGTAGATATAGGGTTTTTGTCAGGTGTGTTACCTTAAGAAACTACTGCATGAAGTGTCACTTTGAGATTGTTAAAAAAATTGAAAATTGAAAGTATTGGTACATAACCACAATCATTGTTTTGTATATTAGATTTAAGGGGCCCAATCACCTACAAAGCATGTTGAGTTTACACAGAAAATAGCTTCTTTCCTTTAAAATAAATCTTTACCTGCCAAAACATTGCTTTGAACCATTTGCTTACTCTGTAAATGAGTGTTGAAAACAGTGGACCTGGCGCGATAGCAGGTGTCAACATAAACACAGCGCGTGGGGCCGTGTGCAGCGTGGAGCCACGACACGTGTCAATCAGGAGATGCCATGATTGACTTGGCCAGAAAAATATAATACATGTTCCCAATGACTGAAACACCGCGTGTTGCCTCTCTTAATCGGATCTCTGGTCACACGGCCTTGTTTTGGTAAACATGCACACATTGACTGTGTTCACCAACACACACATCCATAACAAGGTGTTAAACAGCCGTATGTGAGGAAATGAGACTGTGTGCTGGGATGGTTCTTCTGGGAAACCTTAGTACAACGCAAAACTGAACTGATAATGTGAAAGAATAGGCATAATATTGATCCTGATTATGTCCCTTTAAGTCATTGTTTCATGAATAACCCAACAAAGAGCTGGTGACAGTTGTGATAAAGAATCACATCTGCAGGTGTATATCAGTTACATGTTTGATGTAGTTGGCACTTCTTATCTTAAACCTTATCATGTCTTTCATTAATTACATGGTACTTTTGAAACGAAGATAAACCTCAAACATCCCTTTTTACTTTGTTAGCATTTTGTCCCTCATCACAAATTGTAAACATAATCTGTGAGCATTTTGCTCATGAACATTTTTTCTGTTGAAATTATGGGATGCAAGATTTAGTCCGTGACCATTATGTGTGAAATAAAGCCAAGACATTATGTTCAGCAGTACTTGTCCATGGGTTTGTTGTCTTTGGTCAATATGTCCTGCATAATTTATTAGACTGTTAACATTCTTTCTGATGCTGTAATGTCCTATAACTTTTGTCCATTGACATTTTTTCCAGGGATATTTTTCCCATTGATATTTTGTCTGGCAACATTTTCCTGTTCAGCCAGTGGCATGCTGGCTGGTGCCATTATGTTATGCAACAGTTTGTCCATTTTCATTTTGTCAGGGGACATTTTGGCCATTGATATTTTGTTTTGGGATATTATGTTGTGCAGCATTTTGTCATTTCACATATTGTCTGAATTCATTATATCCTGTCACATTTTGTCCATTGTCATTTTTATCAGGAATCATTTTGTCCATTCACATTCTGTCTGTAATCATTATATCCTATCACATTTTGTCAGTTGTCATTTTTTCAGTTGACAGTTTGTCTATTGACATTATGTTTGGTGCCATTTTGTCTTGCACCATATTTTCCATTCAAATTTTGTCCCAATTCATTTTATCTTGTAACATTTCGTGCATTGTCATGTTTGTCTGAGACATTTTGTTTGACAATCCATTGCCCACAGACATTTTATCTTGGTCATTATGTCCTTTAAGAATTTTTTGCTTTAAAATTGGTCTCATGGACATATTTTCTCACAGCTTTTTGTCAATGATTATTTCATGTTCTTCAGTTTATTGTCCACAGACATTTATCCAAGGACATTTTGATATGGACATAAGGCCACTGTATACAGAGATAAAACAGCATCTATCAGGAATAGTGACTGTGCATCTTGTCCATGCACATTTTGTTCATAGACTTTTTACCTGATACACCATGGCCACTCTGTTTGATGATACCCAGTATGCCATACAATGTGTAACAACCAGTGACTCTGCACATTACTAATCAGCTGGTATGGGTAATTTTACAAGAGTCTGTGGGCCAAAGAAAAAAAATTGCTGTCTAAAAAACAGGTCCATCATCCAAATATGAGATATATACAGGACTGGAGCAGCCCCATTAGTCCAGATCAGTGTGTCCCTGCCCAGGGCTGGCCATTTGGTGCTGTACTTTAAGCCTACCATTTCTGATTGTGTAAGGGTTGGATTAGAGACAGTGCGGTGGAAGTGCAAGCCGTCAGGCACCGAGCACTAGTCTACTGCATCAGATAATCGTGTGGCACATTGAATATCAGCGTATTGCTGCAAATCCCTGTCCATTACGGGGGATTTTCTGCAGATTGATTGGCATGACGCAAAGTTGAAGTAAGCGGCTCAGGGGCTACATGACTAAGTAGCTTACTTGTAGCCGAATCCAGAGATAAGCCCGACTCCTAAATTCATCCACGGGCTGGGTTCTCAGGCTGCCTGTCAGGAGGGCTGTTCCTGACCAGCCAAGGCAGTGCTGAGCAGATTACGGAGAGAGGTGTTGGTGCTTTGCCCAGCCCTGTCCAGTGCAGGTCTTGGTACGTCCTCATCTGCCCCTACTAACCAGCTTAAGAAAACTTGCAAATTGCTGCTCAAAAACCACTTTGCACAGATTTCTCATGTTGTAGAAGGCCTTTGGCAGACTTTTGTAAATCCAGGGTATATATGAGCATGCTTGGCCAGGGATCTGTACAAATCCCTACAGAGATTTTATTTCATGAATCCCTATATTATCTTTCCTTATACTCAAATAAATATTATTCTTACACATTTATCAGTTATTTACAATACTACAGAAACAATTTTACCTGTTGCTTTGTCAGGATGTGAGAGTTTTAAGATAGTGGTATGACAATTTCTTAATATTATCTGTAACCTTATTTTATTTTATATCACCAAACTATGCTTATGCATGGTTAGTTTTAGTTCTACCTACAAGTGTTTCAGTGAAAAAAATTCAATTTCAATTATTAAACAAGAAAGAAAGATAGTGTTGTTACATAGTTTAATATGGGGGTAATAATTAAGAGGTGACTTGCTCTTACATGGTGCTTAAAGTAAAGTGCTTTTAAAAGATCATTTCTTTTATTTATAAAAAAAATATCAAATGGAAATCAATAAAAATGTCATAAATACAAATGTCATCTGTGGGTGTTTAATAGGAATTTAAAATAAAGGAATAGGAATTTCAAATGAAGTTTTATTGAATGAAGGTAGGGAGGTTCTTACTTTAAAGAAGATGTACCGGTTTGTCAGAGCAGTATCCTGTGATGTGGTTGATTCATTAATTGAGATTGGTCAGTTCAAACATGGTTTTCTGGTGCAATTTCTTGGTGCACTTTGTGGCTTTATCCAAAAGCAGAACATGTAGTGAAGTTTTACAGTTAAACAGCAGGAGATCCTGTTATAAGAAAGGATGCACTTGTTGACCAAGCTGTTGATGGCAGGATATATCTACAAACCAAATGTAGCTGACTTCTATGAAATATAATCTTACAAAGCAGGATGCTACCTACACCTAATCTAGGAGTGCCCATTACCACTGTTTGTGAACAGTTAACTTATTACAGAAATGTCAAAGGAAATTATGAAATTAAAGTATAACTTTAACAAGGGGTATCCATCAGTAAAATTAATTTTTACCTCAGTTGACTGTAGTTATGCTAAGCTCTGAGTAATGTTATCCTTGCGTCGAGTCTTCAATCTATGAAAAGGTCACAAATCTTAAAGGGGCCCAAACACCTATAAAGTATGTTGAATTAACATGAAAAATAGCTTCTCCCTATAAAATTAATTTGTACATGCCAAAATATTTCCCTGAAACCATTTGCTTACTCAGTTACTTCACCCGGGCCACAACACATATCAATCATGAGATATAATGGCTGACTTGACCCAAAAAATGTAATACATGTTTCCTCATCACAAGTTGCGGCTCACAATCAGACCTCTAGTCAGGAGGCCTTGTTATGGTGAACAGATACACCTGAATGTGTTTACCAACACTCAGAGCCATAACAAGGTGTTAGCAGCCATATGTTCAGTATTGTGACTGTGTGCTGGGATGGTATTGGGAAACTTTTGTATGAAGTAAATTTGAACTGATAGTGTGAAAGAATAGGCATAATATTGCTCCTTATTATGCCCCTTTTATTAAAGTAAGACCCAGAAACCTCTTTACAGGATAGGTCCATGGACTGTTGGTGGTTCTGTCTGCTGTCTGAGGATGAACCAGAAACCTCTTTACAGGATAGGTCCATGGACTGTTGGTGGTTCTGTCTGCTGTGTGAGGATGAACCAGAAACCTCTTTACAGGATAGGTCCATGGACTGTTGGTGGTTCTGTCTGGTGTGTGAGGATGAACCAGAAACCTCTTTACAGGATAGGTCCATGGACTGTTGGTGGTTCTGTCTGCTGTTTGAGGATGAACCAGAAATCTCTTTACAGGATAGGTCCATGGACTGTTGGTGGTTCTGTCTGCTGTGAGAGGATGAACCAGAAACCTCTTTACAGGATAGGGCCATGGGCTGTTGGTGGTTCTGTCTGCTGTCTGAGGATGAACCAGAAACCTCTTTACAGGATAGGTCCATGGACTGTTGGTGGTTCAGTCTGCTGTTTGAGGATGAACCAGAAACCTCTTTACAGGATAGGGCCATGGGCTGTTGGTGGTTCTGTCTGCTGTCTGAGGATGAACCAGAAACCTCTTTACAGGATAGGTCCATGGACTGTTGGTGGTTCTGTCTGCTGTGTGAGGATGAACCAGAAACCTCTTTACAGGATAGGTCCATGGACTGTTGGTGGTTCTGTCTGGTGTGTGAGGATGAACCAGAAACCTCTTTACAGGATAGGTCCATGGACTGTTGGTGGTTCTGTCTGCTGTTTGAGGATGAACCAGAAATCTCTTTACAGGATAGGTCCATGGACTGTTAGTGGTTCTGTCTGGTGTGTGAGGATGAACCAGAAACCTCTTTACAGGATAGGTCCATGGACTGTTGGTGGTTCTGTCTGCTGTGTGAGGATGAACCAGAAACATCTTTACAGGATAGGTCCATGGATAGTTGGTGGTTCTGTCTGCTGTGTGAGGATGAACCAGAAACCTCTTTACAGGATAGGTCCATGGACTGTTGGTGGTTCATTCTGCTGTTTGAGGATGAACCAGAAATCTCTTTACAGGATAGGTCCATGGACTGTTGGTGGTTCTGTCTGGTGTGTGAGGAGGAACCAGAAATCTCTTTACAGGATAGGTCCATGGACTGTTGGTGGTTCTGTCTGGTGTGTGAGGATGAACCAGAAACCTCTTTACAGGATAGGTCCATGGACTGTTGGTGGTTCAGTCTGCTGTTTGAGGATGAACCAGAAATCTCTTTACAGGATAGGTCCATGGACTGTTAGTGGTTCTGTCTGGTGTGTGAGGATGAACCAGAAATCTCTTTACAGGATAGGTCCATGGACTGTTGGTGGTTCTGTCTGCTGTGTGAGGATAAACCAGAAACCTCTGTACAGGATAGGTCCATGGACTGTTGGTGGTTCTGTCTGGTGTGTGAGGATGAACCAGAAACCTCTTTACAGGATAGGTCCATGGACTGTTGGTGGTTCTGTCTGCTGTGTGAGGATGAACCAGATACCTCTTTACAGGATAGGTCCGTGGACTGTTGGTGGTTCTGTCTTCTGTGTGAGGATGAACCAGACACCTCTGTACAGGATAGGTCCATGGACTGTTGGTGGTTCTGTCTGCTGTGTGAGGATGAACCAGAAATCTCTTTACAGGATAGGTCCATGGACTATTGGTGGTTCTGTCTGGTGTGTGAGGATGAACCAGAAACCCCTTTACGGGATAGGTCCATGGACTGTTGGTGGTTCTGTCTGCTGTGTGAGGATGAACCAGAAACCTCTTTACAGGATAGGTCCATGGACTGTTGGTGGTTCTGTCTGCTGTGTGAGGATGAACCAGAAACCTCTATACAGGATAGGTCCATGGACTGTTGGTGGTTCTGTCTGGTGTGTGAGGATGAACCAAAAACCTCTTTACAGGATAGGTCCATGGACTGTTGGTGGTTCTGTCTGCTGTGTGTGGATGAACCAGAAACCTCTTTACAGGATTGGTCCATGGACTGTTGGTGGTTCTGTCTGCTGTGTGAGGATGAACCAGAAACCTCTTTACAGGATAGGTCCATGGACTGTTGGTGGTTCTGTCTGCTGTGTGAGGATGAACCAGAAATCTCTTTACAGGATAGGTCCATGGACTGTTGGTGGTTCTGTCTGCTGTGTGAGGATAAACCAGAAACCTCTGTACAGGATAGGTCCATGGACTGTTGGTGGTTCTGTCTGGTGTGTGAGGATGAACCAGAAACCTCTTTACAGGATAGGTCCATGGACTGTTGGTGGTTCTGTCTGCTGTGTGAGGATGAACCAGATACCTCTTTACAGGATAGGTCCGTGGACTGTTGGTGGTTCTGTCTTCTGTGTGAGGATGAACCAGACACCTCTGTACAGGATAGGTCCATGGACTGTTGGTGGTTCTGTCTGCTGTGTGAGGATGAACCAGAAATCTCTTTACAGGATAGGTCCATGGACTGTTGGTGGTTCTGTCTGGTGTGTGAGGATGAACCAGAAACCCCTTTACGGGATAGGTCCATGGACTGTTGGTGGTTCTGTCTGCTGTGTGAGGATGAACCAGAAACCTCTTTACAGGATAGGTCCATGGACTGTTGGTGGTTCTGTCTGCTGTGTGAGGATGAACCAGAAACCTCTATACAGGATAGGTCCATGGACTGTTGGTGGTTCTGTCTGGTGTGTGAGGATGAACCAAAAACCTCTTTACAGGATAGGTCCATGGACTGTTGGTGGTTCTGTCTGCTGTGTGTGGATGAACCAGAAACCTCTTTACAGGATTGGTCCATGGACTGTTGGTGGTTCTGTCTGCTGTGTGAGGATGAACCAGAAACCTCTTTACAGGATAGGTCCATGGACTGTTGGTGGTTCTGTCTGCTGTGTGAGGATGAACCAGAAATCTCTTTACAGGATAGGTCCATGGACTGTTGGTGGTTCTGTCTGCTGTGTGAGGATGAACCAGAAACCTCTTTACAGGATAGGTCCATGGACTGTTGGTGGTTCTGTCTGCTGTGTGAGGATGAACCAGAAACCTCTTTACAGGATAGGTCAATGGTCTGTTAGTGGTTCTGTCTGCTGTGTGAGGATGAACCAGAAACCTCTTTTCAAGATAGGTCCATGCACTGTTGGTGGTTCTGTCTGCTGAGTGAGGATGAACCAGAAACCTCTTTAAAGGATAGGTCCATGGACTGTTGGTGGTTCTGTCTGCTGTGTGAGGATGAACCAGAAACCTCTTTACAGGATAGGTCAATGGTCTGTTAGTGGTTCTGTCTGCTGTGTGAGGATGAACCAGAAACCTCTTTTCAAGATAGGTCCATGCACTGTTGGTGGTTCTGTCTGCTGAGTGAGGATGAACCAGAAACCTCTTTAAAGGATAGGTCCATGGACTGTTGGTTGTTCTGTCTGCTGAGTGAGGATGAACCAGAAACCTCTTTACAGGATAGGTCCATGGACTGTTGGTGGTTCTGTCTGCTGTGAGAGGATGAACCAGAAACCTCTTTACAGGATAGGTCCATGGACTGTTGGTGGTTCTGTCTGCTGTGAGAGGATGAACCAGAAACCTCTTTACGGATAGGTCCATGGACTGTTGGTGGTTCTGTCTGCTGTGAGAGGATGAACCAGAAACCTCTTTACAGGATAGGTCCATGGACTGTTGGTGGTTCTGTCTGCTGTGTGAGGATGAACCAGAAACCTCTTTACGGATAGGTCCATGGACTGTTGGTGGTTCTGTCTGCTGTGTGAGGATGAACCAGAAACCTTTTTACAGGATAGGTTCATGGACTGTTGGTGGTTCAGTCTGCTGTTTGAGGATGAACCAGAAATCTCTTTACAGGATAGGTCCATGGACTGTTGGTGGTTCTGTCTGCTGTGTAGGGACTTACACTGTTTTCCTTTTTGTGTTATTTCCGCTCAAGATGCAAGATTTGCATTATAATACCTGCTATATCTTACAGGTGGTTGGATCCTTGCTTGAGCAATATACTTTTCAGGCCTACACTGTGATTAGAGTACCACTATAATACCTACTCTGTCTAACAGGTGGTTTGATCCTTGCTTGAGCAAAATACTTTTGAGGCCAACACTGTGATTACAGTACCACTATAATACGTACTCTATCTCACATGTGGTTGGATACTTGCTTGAGCAAAATACTTTCGAGGCCAACACTGTGATTACAGTACCACTATAATAACTACTATGTCTAACAGGTGGTTTGATCCTTACTTGAGCAAAATACTTTTGAGGCCAACACTGTGCTTAGAGTACCACTATAATACCTACTCTATCTCACATGTGGTTGGATCCTTGCTTGAGCAAATACTTTGAGGCCTACACTGTGATTAGAGTACCACTATAATACCTACTCTGTCTAACAGGTGGTTTGATTCTTGCTTGAGCAAAATACTTTTGAGGCCAACACTGTGCTTAGAGTACCACTATAATACCTACTCTATCTCACATGTGGTTGATCCTTGCTTGAGCAAATACTTTGAGGCCAACACTGTGCTTAGAGTACCACTATAATACCTACTCTGTCTAACATGTGGTTGGATCCTTGCTTGAGCAATATACTTTTGAGGCCAACACTGTGCTTAGAGTACCACTATAATACTTACTCTATCTCACATGTGGTTGGATCCTTGCTTGAGCAAATACTTTGAGGCCTACACTGTGCTTAGAGTACCACTATAATACCTACTCTGTCACACATGTGGTTGGATCCTTGCTTGAGCAAAATACATTTGAGGCCTACACTGTGATTAGAGTACCACTATAATACCTACTCTATCTCACATGTGGTTGGATCCTTGCTTGAGCAAATACTTTGAGGCCTACACTGTGATTAGAGTACCACTATAATACTTACTCTGTCTAACATGTGGTTGGATCCTTGCTTGAGCAATATACTTTTGAGGCCTACACTGTGATTAGAGTACCACTATAATACTTACTCTATCTCACATGAGGTTGGATCCTTGCTTGAGCAATATACTTTTGAGGCCTACACTGTGATTAGAGTACCACTATAATACCTACTCTATCTTACGTGTGGTTGGGTCCTTGCTTGACCAAAATACTTTCGAGGCCTACACTGTGATGGGAGTGGTGTGGAGTGTTAGTCTCAATCTGTATTTACATTATAAAAAGTTGAAATGAAATCAATAGATAAATCATAATGACTTCCATAAGAAAGTAAACCCTTGCCTACATTAAAAATGTGACAAATCTAACTGCCATATGATTTGTCTGCAGCATCTGAACAGGATTATAGAAATTTTAATTTCATTACATGCTTAACAAATTTTGTTTTCAGTGTATATAAATCTGACAAGTTGGTCCTATATATTTGTATCCGCCAAAACAGAGTTTTGCAAATACTATGTTTTCAGCCCGCTGCCACCGCCCCTGCCGCGTAGGTGTCTGGAGAACTCCTCCGTAACCGCTGGGCGGAATTTTACGAAACCCTGGATTATGTTTGGGTCACATGTGAACTGTTGCGCCCTGATTTTGTTTTGACCTCTGACCTTTCCCTTTGTGCTCTGCTTCCATCTGTACGTCTGTGTTGACATATAAACCTCCATATCTCTGGACTCGTTTGACTGATCAGGCTGAAATTTTGCACGTTTATACATCTTGGATAGGTGTTCAATTTTTTGTGACAGGTGGCACCACCTACCTCCCTGTTTATGCTCCAGGCATTCATGCTAATATCTCAGGACTGGTTTGACAGATCAGCCTAAACTTTTGCATATGTATAGGTCTAAGATAGCCCTTTAACATACCCAAAACTGGTGGCACCACCTGCAACCGCATTTGCACAGCGGCTGTCTGTTTATCTGCCTTTGGACAAAATCATGCATTTCTCTGTAGTGGTTGGACTTATTTTCCTAAAATTTTGCACGTTTATACATCTTGGATAAATTTTTCGTTGATATGACAGGTGGTTCCACCTACCTATGCGTTTGCAGTGCAGACATCCATGCTGATATCTCAGAACTCATTTGACCGATTGGGCTGAAATTTTACATGTTTATTCATCTTGGATAGTTTTTCATTTTTGTGACAGGTGGCGCCACCTACCTCCCTGTTTATGCTCCAGACAACAATTCTAATATCTCAGGACTGGTTTGACATATCAGCCTGAAATGTTGCATGTGTATTGGTCTAACACAGCCCTTTATTATACCCAAAACTGGTGGCCGCACCTGCAACTATTTTTGCAAAGTGTCCATCTGTTTGGCTGCCTTGGGATAAAATCATGCATATCTCTGCAGTGGTTGGACTTATTCACATGAAATTTTGCACGTATTGACATCCTGGACAGCTTTCTTGATTTTATGACAGGTGGCGCCACCTACATTCTAGTTTACCCTGCAGACATGCAAGCTCATATCTCGGGAACTGTTTGACCGATTGGGCCAAAATTTTGCATGTGTATAGATCTTACATAGTTCTTCATCATAGGTATAACTGGTGGCACCACCAGAAACGGTTTTTTGCACAGCGGCTATCTGTTTATCTGCCTTTGGATAAAATCATGCATTTCTCTGTAGTGGTAAGACTTATTTTCCTTAAATTTTGCACGTTTATACATCTTGGATAAATTTTTCGTTGATATGACAGGTGGTTCCACCTACCTATGCGTTTGCAGTGCAGACATCCATGCTGATATCTCAGGACTCGTTTGACCGATTGGGCTGAAATTTTACATGTTTATTCATCTTGGATAGTTTTTAGCGAACCTGTGAGCTTATGCGATGGTGCGGCGTCATGCGTTGTGTGTCGTGCGTTGTGCGGCGTCTGTACGTTAACCATAGCTATCTCAAAAACGGCAAGACCTAGCATCACCAAATTTTTTGCAAATAATCAGTCATCCAAAAACTATATCGGATTTTGTTTATTTTTTTCTAACTGCATTTTCTTAGATTTTATAGTAAAAAAGCTTTAAAAATCTTCTTCTCCGAAACTGTCCAGCCAAATTGTCCAATATTTTACAGAAATGATCCCTGGAACAATCTTTCTCAAGTTTGTTCGAATGGTTCCAGTTCAGAGAATTTTGGCCGAGTTACAGGAGGTTGAACTTTGTTAACTGTGCAAAAAAGCATATTAAAATTTAAATCTCAGAAACAGCTTGAGCTATCATCACCAAATTTTATGCCAATGTTGGTCACCTAGGTCATATCTGAAATTAAGGTATAGGTGGCGCCACCTGCATCCCCCTTTTTTGTACGGGGTCAACAGTGCCTGTATCACACTGAGGGTACAAAAAACTTCTTCTCTGAAACCATATGGCCAAAATGTTTAATATCGCACAGAAATGATCCTAGGGTAGTGCTTTCTGAAGTTTGTTCAAATGGTCTCTTTTCAGTGACTTTTAAGTTATGGGAAGCTGTTAAAAAGTAAAACAGTTATCATATGCCATAACAGCCCATTTTAGCTCAGTGGCTACAAAGATCTTCTTCTCAAAATCCAATGAGCCAAATTCTTAAATCTCGCACATTAATTTTCCTCAGATGTTGATAATTCAAGTTTGTTCAAATGGTTTTGGTTCAGTGCTTTTTGGCTGAGTTACAGGAAGCTGAACTAAGCAGTTTGCTGTATCTTCCTATATGAGTTATAAACCTGCGAAACGTTTTTCGACTGATGCCATTGAAGCCAGTTTGTTAAATATTTTACAAGAATAATCCCTACAATAATTCTTATAATAATTGCCATTAATGGTTCCACATGAATGATTTTTGGATGAATTATGGAGATTGAATTGAGTCATTTTACCATATATGTTAGCTGTGTTATGCTGTTACATCTAGCCTGTCACCAGTTTATCAGCATCTATTACATCATGCCACTAGACATTTAGATTTCAGGTTATCTTTAGTTAATATTGACAAGAAAGTTTTTTAAAAGCTTTTAAAATTTAGATTTATGATTTAAGTTATTCATCATACCAGGCAGTGTTACAATCATGGATATTCAGCTCTCTATGGTTATATAAAGACAACTGAACGTGGATTATAAATTATTGGTATCCCTACTCAACTTAATTCAGGAATTTGCCATCAGTGAGATATATCTGTATTTTAATTGCATTCAGTATGTATCCGTAATAATTTTACTTATATTCCTGATTTCTTTTTTATAAAAAGTCAGCTGAAAAGCATTTTGTATTGGAAAAAAAAAATTTATTTGAAGTAGGGACCACTTTTGTGTACAGATGGCAGCACTTGGTTTACCATTGGCAGATTGTCAGTGCCTTGATGTTGGCCATTAGCCAAGATGATGTCAGCTCTATAAATAATTTTGGCACAGTGCCAGGATTGGAAGAAGTGCAGCCAGGTATAGGTCAAGAGTTCACTCAGTGCAGTAGCTGCATTCTATTTATAGCTTTGGCTCACTGCATCATATTTGGTACCAAAGTTCAGCCTGAATCTATTTATTTATTTATTTATTATTTATTATAATATTGTGAAGGGTGGCCTGTACCAGAATAAGAATTCTGTTATAAGCAGGGCCCTCTTCCAAGATATACAAGATATTATAAACAATGGAACATGATAATAAAAATACATAAAAGTACATGTACAATGCGAAATATAAAAGACATAATGAGACTGTAAAATCATTACAAAGGAATGATAATATCATAAAATTAATAAAAGGGACGGTACTAACAGCGGTAAGAGCAACAATTACATCTAAAACAATTTCGTGCTGTGATAAGATTATGACATCATTGTAAAATCGGAGAAGTACGAACGTGATAATTTTTTAAAATGCTGCAAATTAGAAGCAAACTTAATGTGTCGAGGAAGGGAGTTCCATAGAGTACTGCCTGCATAAAAAGAGGTAGCCTTGAAGGCTTCAATACGCGGTTTCGGAAGGATACAGTTTTTGTTTTCGGTTAACCGCGTCGAATAATTATGAATGCCCTTCACCATATGAAAATTCTTACATAAATATGAAGGGGCTAAATCATTTATGCATTTATAGGTTAAAATAGATAGGAGGTACAAATATCGCTGTTCAATTGTCATGAAGCCTATTTCTTTCACTAAATCTAAACTTCTTTGTGTTGGGTCGTAATTTTTTGTTATTATCCTAGCAGCACGACACTGCATTCGTTGGATTGCGGCACGGAATGTGCTGGGACAGCTGCCCCATACTGTTAGGCTATAATCTATTGAGGGTTGAACAAAGGCGTGATATATAGTGACTAAAAACTTCTGTGGTAGAAATTTGCTGAGCCGATGTAAAAGTCCAATTTTGCAACATAGCTTTTTAAAAACGGTAGAAGTGTGAGATTTCCATGTGAGATGGGCGTCAATGATCAAGCCAAGGTGAGAAAATTCATCGACATTCGGGACAATATCTTTATCGATAATTATTTGTCATGAATTTGATTGTTTGCGTTGCTTGGAACTCACAAGCATAGTAGCTGATTTTGTGGCGTTTGCAATTAGTTTGTTTTTATTAAGCCATTTAGTAACTTGGTCTACAGCAGCCTGTAACTTATGTTGTGCTGATTCGCGATCGATGCCGTCTGCGTATAGCGTGATGTCGTCTGCATAAATCGAGCATTTTGCGTCTGTTACATTATCGGGCAAGTCATTAAGATAATGTAAGAAAAGAATGGGTCCAAGTACAGTGCCTTGTGGTACACCTGTATCGATTGTTTTTACCTCAGAATTATAGTTATTGAAGCAGACAAACTGCTTTCGGTCGTATAAATAATTATAAAACCAGGTGTGCAAATTTCCATTTACGCCATACTGTTTTAATTTACCCAATAATATATCGTGATTTAGGGAATCAAAACCTTTTTTAAGGTCGAGAAAGCATATGGAGTTTACACGTCCGCAGTTCATAACTGTCAGCCAATTATCAACTATTCTATGTAATGCAGTTTGGGTAGAGTTGTTTGCAAGAAAGGCAGTTTGTTCAGGAGATATCAAGCGTTTGTGGTTTAAGTAATTAAGGAGATGACGTTTAATGTGCTTCTCTAAGATTTTAATCACATGGCTGGTGATCGAAATTGGCCGGTAATTGTTAGTATCAGAAAGTTTCCCTTTACCCTTATAAATGGGTACCACCCTTGCACACTTCCAGTCAGGAGGAACTATTCCTGTACTGAGTGATAAGTTAAGAATATGTGTCAGCGATGGCGCTAAGATGACCGCGGCCTCTCCAAGTAAGAACCCTGGCATATTAAGGACATCAATTCCATGTTTATTCTTAAATGCGACTAGAAGTTTCACGACATCCTGTTGGCTCATTTGAGGGATTGAAAACCGAGAATCAGTAAAATCAGGTTGGTCCTGCACAACATCTTTGGTAAATGCTTTGGTTAAAGTTTTTCCAACTGAGGCAAAGAAGTCATTCAGGTCATCCGCAGTTAGATCTGGACTATCTTGACCCCGGCTAACTGGATTGATCACGTGTTTTAAAGACTGCCAAATCTCCTTGGGAGATTTTGATGACTGTGCCTTGTGTCTATAATAGGAACGTTTCAGTTGACGGATCATGCAAGTGACCCGATTACGTAACCGCCTGAACTGTGCCCACAGCTGTGGATCATTATTTGACACAGCAGATTTACGAATGCGTTCTCGGTTATATATTAGACGCTGGATATCAGGTGACATCCAGGGATTGTGTCTATTATTTCTAACTCTAAACGTCCTAAAAGGTGCGTGTTTATTACATATGGTCAGAAATTCATCACGCCATAGATTCCAGGCTGAGATGACATCATTTACATCGGGAAGACAGTGAAATGTTAATGATGACTGAATGGACCGCTTGAAGGCAAGGGGATCAAATTTCTTAAAGGACCTAACTCTCACAAATTTGGTTCCTTTTTGGCAACTGCCTCCTGAGAGCCGGGTAAAAATAATATAATGATCGCTAAGTGACCACGGAATAACGCCGGATGATGAGTGAATACCGGGTGTATTTGTAAAAATCAAATCTATCGTACTGGATGAGGTTGCGGTGACTCGAGTTGGGGAGGTTATAAGTTGATGAAGGTTGTATGATGTGGCCATATTCACCAACTCAACATTTATAGACGCTTTGGGGTTATTAAAATCAATATTAAAATCGCCTATGATCACTGTATGAACATGTTTAGCCATAGCAAGGCTAATGTTATCGAAGAGAAGTTGTAAATAACTTTTGTCAGAGTGAGGCGGTCTATATATACACCCGATCAGAGAGTTACGTCTGTTCCATTGAATTTGGACCCAGATTACTTCTAGATGATCATTAGAAATAAAAGGACATACGGTAGATTGCAAGAAACTTTGTACATAAATGGCAACACCTCCACCATGTCTATTTCGGTCTTTTCGGTAGAGAGTATACCCTGGGATTTCGATTTCATGGGTTGCGATACTATCGTCCAACCAAGTCTCAGTGAGACATACTACATGGACCGAACCAACCTTTAAGAGGAGCACTAATTCGTCGAACTTGGGAGGAAGACTTCTTACATTTAAGTGGATTATAGTTAGGCCATTCTTCTTTCGGATACATTGTAGGAGTGTTTCAATTGAGGTACCATCATCATGCGTGTTTGAGGAAGGCACGTTTTGGTAATCGGGAATGAACCCGTCATTGTTGAGACCAGGTAAGTAACTCTCGTTGTAAGGGGTACTGTTCATGTTAATTCTATTACTGTTTGCTTGTGAAAATTTTTAAGAGAGGTTGCGATTTTGATTACATCACATATATTCGAACGGAATGCCTTTGAGCCTTTCTTGTTTAGATGGAGGTTGTCAGATTTTAGTGTAAATGGACCAAGGTTATCATTCATTAGCAGAGTCCATCCGTTTTTTTCAGCGTAGATTTCTAGTGCGGCATTCAGAAGTCTTATTCTTTTAGAGTATATCTTAGAGGGTCTGCTAATCACTGTGCTAATTGTGACGTGCTTAATACTAGGATTCTGTTTCATAATTGGCACAATCTTACGGAACTTACGAATGCTAGTGTCTGCATTTTCTTTGCTTACATGATTTGTACCGATGTGTATGAGAAGATGGTCAGATTTGACTTGCTTGATCCTATCAATAGCATGATCAAAAGTAAACACACTTGAGTCCACATGCACATTGACTTTGGTTTCCTCGGAGAGGTCAGAAGAGTTCAAGTTCTTTGTCATTGAGTCCCCCAGGACAGTTACGTAAGAGGATTGGCAGGGCCTTGTTTTGTGTTGTTTGTGTTCGCGTGAAGGCTTGGGCGTAGAGTTCCCTGATTTCTTCTGAGCTCTGTTTACATGGCATGTTGCTGGGTTTACATTGGAGTCGTTGTGTACTTCTGTGGAGGCGTCTGTGCTAGGGCACGCGTTTACGTCTCGGAAGCTGATAGTTGAGGCTGTTACAGACGAATCTTCACTCGTTGGATTTGATAGTGTGGAGTTTAGAAGAGTAATGGGTGTACTGGTATTCAGCGTAGTCTGTGTTGCAGTGGTCTTGATTTTTGGAGTTGAGGGTGGATCATTTTCTGGTGATGACGAAAGGCAGTTTGTTGTTACGTTACATTTGCATTGACAGCATCGTGTTAAGTTCGATGGAGTGATACGTTCCATGAAGGCATTAATCTGGGTTTGAAGGGCTATGTTTATCTCAATTAGCGACTCAAGGCGGGTAGCAAGGAGGTTGATTTTGTGTGGATAGTTTCTGCACGTTATACACGTCCAGATGCCAAGAGTTCTACTATCCTCTCCTACACATACTGGATGGAACCAGCTCATACAGATGCAGCATCGAACCATAGATTCATCAGCATACTTGCGTTCATATACACAGTCCTTAGAGCAATATGATTCTTCTTGATCTTTGGTTTCAAGGTTGCGTTTTGATTGCACTTTAAATGATGTTCTTTTTTTTGTATTACGTGTCTGACGTTCACGTGTAGCTTTATCGGGTGTTAGTTTATTACAGTTTGATTTTGTGTTCACCTCATTGTATGAATTAGGAGAGCAATGGGTGTTATCATTCAGCTCAGCGTGTGAAATAGGGGAGCAATGGGTGTTATCATTCAGTTCAGCGTGTGACATTACACTAATATCCAGAGGTGATGGAGGCGACGTAGAGGCTGGCGATAATGGAGAGTCTTGAGGTATTGATGAGGTTATTTCAGGTAATGGACTCATTGAGTTGGAATTTTGAGGGGTCTTCTGGAAAAGATCCCCCAGGATGTTGTCTGTTGTTGTTGACCCTTTGTTCTCAATTGGGGATGAAGCGATGACCGCAACACTGGTTTCACTCAATCTGGTTTGTACTCTGTTGTTTATACCATTAGATATGAATAACGCTTTGCATGAAAGTACAGGTTTTGGTATTGACGGGATTATATTGGCAAGTTCTGCCTGGATTGCTGACTTGCATTTTGTTTTCCTGAATTTGTTTAGGTCACACTTCTTCATATTATGAACAGTGGTATTCCAGTTATTTGTGACGTCACTGATGGCTTGCTCGAGTTTTTCTTTTGTCGGCACAGGCAAGCTATCGAGCAGCATGTTAGATTGTTGAATCAGTTTGTCAGACATGATTTCTTTTGCGTATACACTAATATGAGTTCGATAAAACGTCTTAGTGACTGTTCATAGGAAGATGAGAGAACAGGACGCGGGGTTTGTTTACAGTTTCCAGGGGTGACGTCTTGAATGTTATGATAGATAAACTTACTTTTCCGTCGCTGAAATATCACTCAAACATCCCCACAACACAGTGTAGGGGAATGCATGGAATATCACAGTTTGTCTTCTAAAACATGTGCTTGTAAAATCCGTTTAAGAGCGTAAAATCCATTAAAATCCAAGTAAAAATGTGAGCACTATAACTTCTCTGCTCGCTCCTTCACGCATGCGCATTAATGATAGCTTTATTTATAGCTTTGGCAGACTGCCAACTGTGTCAGATTATGCAACAGGTCAAAAGTTCACTCAGTCCAGCCAGGTGCAGGTCAAGAGTTCTCTCAGTGCAGTAGCTTGAGGCAGCAATTTGTCACAGGTCACTGGGGGGCAACTGCCTTACTCACCTAAGCCTTGTCAGCCCAGTGCATCAAATTCTTGGGAAGTTTGATGTATTGGACTGATATTTTGACCTTTCTAAGTGTCTTTGATGGTATTCTCATTTATAAGACAGGTCGTGCCACCTACATTGACTTTTGCAGTGTATGCGCCTGCTTATTTCTACAGAGGAATTTGATATATCAGCCTAAAATTATATGTTTATACATATCGGGTAGCTTTATAGTGTACAAGACTGGTGGCGCCACCTAAATAATTTTTGCACAATGTATGTCCCTGCTTATTTCACAGGAGGGGTTTGACATATCAGTCTGACATTGGGCATATTTATATATCTCTTCGTTGTATATAAGACTGGTGGTGCCAGCTACAATCATTTAATCCACCAAAACAGAGTTTTGCGGATACTATGATTTCAGTCAGATGCCAACGCTACGGCCATTGCTGCATAGGTTTCCGGAGAACTCCTTTATAACCACTGGGCAGAATTTTTTAAATTTCTTAATTTTGATCGGTCACTTGTGAACTGGTGCTCCCTAGTTTTTCGTTGACCTCTGACCTTTCCTTTCTTTCCTCTCTTTCCTCTCGTCCATTTGTGTGTCTGTTTCCACACATAAACCCACATATCTCAGGAACCATTTGACCAATAAGGCTAAAGATTTTGCACAAATGTAGCCCTTGGAAAGCTTTATAACATACACTAAAAATGGTGGCACCACCTGCAACCATTTTTGCACAGCGTCCATCTGTTCATCTGCCTTGGGATAAAAACGCTCATATCTCTGCATTGGTTGGACTTATCCATCTGAAATATTGCTTGTGTTTACATCCTGGACAGCTTTCTTGATTTTATGACAGGTGGTGCCACCTACATTCACGCTTAAGCTGCAGACATCCAAGCTCATATCTCAGGAACTGTTTGACCAGTTGGGCCAAAATTTTGCATGTGTTTAGATCTCCCATAGCTCTTTATCATACGCAAAACTGGTGGTGCCACCTGCAATCATTTTTGCACAGCGTCCATCTGTTCATCTGCCTTGGGATAAAATCACTCATATCTAGGCAGTGGTTTGACTTATCCACCTGATATTTTGCAGGTTTATACATCCTTGACAGCTTTCTTAATTTAATGACAGGTGGCGCCACCTACATTTAAATTTATGCTGCAGACATCCAAGCTCATATCTCAGGAACCATTTGACCGATTGGGCAAAAATTTTGCATGTTTATAGATCTCATATCGCTCTTTATCATACGCAAAAGCGGTGGCGCCACCTGCAATCATTTTTGCACAGCGTCCGTCTGTTTGCCGTGGGATATAACCACTCATAATAGGCAGTGGTTTGACATATCTGCCTAAAATTTTGCAGGTTTATACATCTTGGATAGCTCTCTGGATTTTGTGGCAGGTGGTGCCACCTACATTTATGTATACGCTGCAGACATTCAAGCTTATATATCAGGACTGGTTTGAGATAACCCCCTGAAATTTTGCATGTGTATAGATCTCACATATCTCTTAATCATACACAAAATTGGTGGCACCCCCTGCCACCATTTTTGCACAGTGTCCATCTGTTTGTTTGCCATGGGCTAAAATCACTCATTTCTCAGTATAGGTTTGACTTATCTGCCTAAAATTTTGCATGTTTATACATCTTGGACAGCTTTCTGGATTTTTTGGTAGGTGGCGCAACCTACATACACATTTCGGCTGCAGACATCCAGGCTATTATGCAACACACCTCACTCTATAGATATATATATTTCCCCTTGCCACTCAATCCATGCCTCACTTCACCTTTCCCACTCTGATTTTGGAGGATACACGTAGTCACTTGTATACTACTAATATTCTAGTTTTGTGTTGTGTGCACCCATGCCAGAATTGCAGCAGTGATTTTTGTTCAATTGTTTCTTGTTCTAAGTGTTTAGTACTTGCATTGTTCATATACATGTTACACATGTTCTTGAAAAGTAATGGTCCAGCATTGAAGCATAATACCTGGTGTAATCTGATTGCACAGGTTCGCATTAGGCCTGTAGGCCTTGTTCATTTTTGTGACAGGTGGCGCCACCTACCTCCCTGTTTATGCTCCAGACAACAATTCTAATATCTCAGGACTGGTTTGACATATCAGCCTAAAATTTTGCATGTGTATTGGTCTAACATAGCCCTTTATTATACCCAAAACTGGTGGCCGCACCTTCAACTGTTTTTGCAAAGTGTCCAAGCTGCCTTGGGATAAAATCATGCATATCTCTGCAGTGGTTGGACTTATTCACATGAAATTTTGCACTTATTGACATCCTGGACAGCTTTCTTGATTTTATGACAGGTGGCGCCACCTACATTCTAGTTTACCCGGCAGACATCCAAGCTCATATCTCAGGAACCATTTGACCGATTGGACAAAAATTTTGCATGTGTATAGATCTCACATAGCTCATTATCATACACAAAACTAATGGGCCCACCTGCAACCATTTTTGTACAGCGTCCGTCTTTTGTCTTCCAGGGGCTAAAATCACTCATATCTCAGTAGTGGTTTGACTTATGTGCCTAAAATTTTGAGTGTTTACACATCTTGGTTAGCTTTCTCAATTTTTTTGGCAGTTGGTGCTGCCTACGTACACATTTTGGCTGCAGACATCCATGCTGATATGCAACACACCTCTCTCTATTACCCCTTGCCACTCAATTTAAGCCTCATTTCACCCGTTCCCCTATGATTTTGGTGGATACACGTAGTGGCTTGTCGACTACCTGTATTCTAGTTGCAAGTGACTTTCTTTAAATGCTTGCCTGAATGGACAAGTCATTTTCAGTAATTTCTCTAACCCTGATTTAGGATTACACTCAGCATGTCATGAACAGCTTCTAGCTCCAGACAAGAACACAGTACAAATGGTCTTGAACAGCATCTAGCTCCAGACAAGAACACAGTACAAATGGTCTTACACAGCATCTAGCTCCAGACAAAAACACAGTACAAATGGTCTTGAACAGCATCTAGCTCCAGACAAGAACACAGTACAAATGGTCTTGAACAGCATCTAGCTCCAGACAAGAACACAGTACAAATGGTCTTGAACAGCATCTAGCTCCAGACAAGAACACAGTACAAATGGTCTTGAACAGCATCTAGCTCCAGACAAGAACACAGTACAAATGGTCTTGAACAGCATCTAGCTCCAGACAAGAACACAGTACAAATGGTCTTGAACAGCATCTAGCTCCAGACAAGAACTCAACACAAATGGTCTTGAACATCATCTAGCTCCAGACAAGAACACAGTACAAATGGTCTTGAACAGCATCTAGCTCTAGACACGAACACAGTACAAATGGTCTTGAACAGCATCTAGCTCTAGACAAGAACACAGTACAAATGGTCTTGAACAGCATCTAGCTCCAGACAAGAACACAGTACAAATGGTCTTGAACAGCATCTAGCTCTAGACAAGAACACAGTACAAATGGTATTCCCTCATACCAGTCTTGTTGAGCAGTCAGGATATTTATTCAGCAGGAATTTCAAGGTTCTGCATAACCTGTCTGAGACTCTTTTAAGTTTCTTGATGTCCCTGACATTTGAACATAAGATATCTGTAGCAAGCACTGTGCACTCGACCTTTGCTTGTCAATTAAGTGGACTGACTTCCACTTAACCTTGATGTTTACCACTCAAGCATCAGGCAGTATTTAGCATATATGACCTTATGAATTGGTGCCTTGGCTCTTAACTTTTTGAGAGTTTTACTTTTCCAATCCATAAAGAGCCCCCACTCCCATAAATTTAGACCCCCAATTGCCAGATTTTGTTGAGTCACTGACTCACATTGCGGACCAACCCAAGAAATCTTGCCATTAAAAAAAAATTGAAAAATTGATAGTGGTTGTAAAAAATTTGCTGTAATGGTGATAATAATCAGGAAGAGCCTTAATGCTAGACTTTAAAATTGCTATATACCCATGGTGACAAGATTAAAGAAAACTGTTATACTGAAATAAATGATGACAATGTTGATCATGTTTGAAATTGGCACTTTTCTCAAGCACTTATAAAAGCATAACTTATGGCTTAACCAGTAATTTAAGCATTAATCAGAATCAAACAATTTATATGTTAATTATGGAAATAATTTAAAAAAATAATGTTAATGGAGAAACAAACTTAAAATGGACAGATAAAAAAATCTTGGCATGTTATTTATAATGTTAATTTAATTATAATAATTTTGCTGATATGACAGGACCCCTGTAAATCCCATGATATTTCAAATATAACATTATGGTAATTGATATGTATAGTATTCCTAATAAAAAAAATATAACTATAGGGTGCCAGAAACTCTGTTTGTGATAGTATAATAATAAAGCTCTGGAGTATATTAGGTATAGCCATCACATGGATGTATGGAAACGTATATGCATATGTAATAATGCATAATTATTACATACTGGTAGTATGCTATCAGCTTGGCAAGCAGATTTGTTTATTATAGGTCTTTTAATCAGTGTCAGTTCACTGTCACACACACAGCTGAATTTATTTTCTTTTCTTTTAAGTTTAGCCTCAGGGGAAATGTTGAAATTAGGAACATGTACAAAAATCTGGAGACGGCCAGTGGTAATAATAAAGACAATGTTGTTAATCTCACAAATGTGTTCATGCAGTGTGCAGTTAGTGTCAGGTGTTACCTTGAGTATGAACATGATTAATTTAAGAAAGTTTATGTAGTGTATAATTTTAATAAAACATAATCTCACATGTGTAAGATGCAGTATCCAATTAGTTTATATTTGTATCAGGTAATTACATTTTCATGAACTTTGGCTAGCAATTTAAGAAAGTTAATATGATATTTTTTATTGTAATATTACCAATAATATAATTTCACAAGGATTAAAATGCAATGTTCAGTATGAACATAATATTAACTAATAGTGACTGAATATAATAAATGAATATTAATTTAGTTTGTTAAAAAAATCATTCACTTGTGTACACATATTTTGTAAAGATATACATGTATAACAATATTGCCTGCTATGAGATGTTTTGTAGCTGTACACACATGATCCTTTTTACATGTATTGATGCAGATTGTAATCCAACAGTGTGTGACTACGTGAGGATACTCACACAGACAGCATTTAGGTTTATAGCGACTGTGAGAAATATTTCATTGTATGGGATGGGCACCTTCTTGAGTGAGAAAATTACATCCCTTTTGTGCCGGGGCTCCTGAGGGCAGGTTGTTAATTCCAAGTGTACAGGTAAGCTAAAGGAAGGCATGCTATCAACCTAGGGCCTCCTTGATCCTAATCAGGCCCCAGAGGTAATGACAGAGCTCTCCCAGATGAAGACTATTATCCGTTGGATAATCTTCTTCCAGTCTTTTCTTTGATTATGCAACCAGCAAAACCAGACACAAGTACCCCGGGGCTAAGCATGTATGTACAATTTCCAAGTGGCAAAGTCAGAGAAAAGATTCAGCCTCTGGTATTGTGTTGATAATCTGAGGCCCTGGCCGCCAGTGTAAACTCGGCTAAATTGTCCACTTTGGACCCATAGAATGGGATGAATGATTTAATAGGGGGATGCTGGGGTGTTGCAGGACCTCAGCGTGAAGCAGAGCGTGACGTCGGTTGATCAACGGGCTCTGATTCTGCCCACGGGGATGACGGGAGGGGACTCATTAGTTAATTAACCAGGGATACAATTCACTGCCATTACTTATAGCTAGGTGGCTGTCATTAAGGTAAACTTTGTCATGGGGCTGCCAAACTACAGGGGAAAAAACGTTCACACTCCATCAAGGTTAAGCACAGCTAATATATGCATATACTGGTAAATAATGAATCATGGAGAGGCAGTGAGTGTAGCCACTTGTTGCATAACTCCCTACATGTTTCAGTATACAAGGTTAGATTATCTGAGTCTGGATCAATCCATGTGTCCCCACCTACAATAACCAGCATACTTCAGCTCCATAAAGATGATGCTATATACCTGCCATAGTTAATTTAGGGGTATAAACCTCACTTAGTAATTTATGTGAAACAGTGAACTTCCTGACCACACAATTATTTTTCATCCTATGAAAAGGCAGTGTTGTTATTGTCTTTCTTTAAATAAGACACATAAAGGAACCTGTTTTGTTAAGGAGTTGAACAGGTTAATGACCATTAAAACTGGGAACATTAATTTTACATATATATATATATATATATATATATATATATATATATATATATATATATATATATATATATATATATATATATATATATATATAGATTTGGAGTATTGCTTTATAATAACATAGGACAGCAGTAAGTGATGTAATAAAGAGTCTATGATCATGACAATACTAGTCTTAACAGCTGAATACTGTATACCAGTCCTTTATTCATTTAAAAATTAAGTTTAATATTATACATGTTTATTCCCTTTCAATTACAACTTTTTAACTGGAATTGATAAAAAAAAAATATTAGAATTTTATCTATGTTAGGTCTGAAGATTTCGCTAGATTTTCTATGTCATTTCCACTTACCTAAAGCAAACCCTCTCTTTGGCCACTGTTGAAAATGTGGAACAGAGTTTAATGGTGAAAAGTAAGTGAGATATTACCTGTAATGTAAATATCAAGAGTGTCAAATTTATCTTCACTACAACAATATTCTGAGCTGTACAGATTTAAATACCTTTAGCCATTAAGATGCTGTATTCAATATTCATAAAGAACAGATGGTGAAACTGTAGATAATCTTGCACAGATTATTTTCTCATTTTAAAACAATCATTAAAAAGGTATTTTTATTATATCTTCTGAAATGACGTATATATTTATGTTAAATGTTTTAACATTTTACCTAACGCCAGCCATTCATCTGCCTTATCTTTTGAATTTATGTGATTTTTTGCTTGCTCGGCGGACAAATATTCTAATGAACTCTGGGTAATTCCGGTTAATAAAGCTATTCATAATGCCTCTGTGATGGAAGTATGACCCTCTTTATCTACAGGTTGTTAATTGTTAGTGCCAACATGTTGACAAACAAAAAAAAACATGTAACTAAAGGTGGATGTTTGCATATGTGCGGAAGTTGAAATGTCACTTAATGCAATTTGCAAAACTCTAGTATGCCTGAATCGCTGCTAGATGTCCTTGTTGAATGGGTTTGGATAATTTAAGTGGGCCCCCAACATGTTATAAACACGTGGATATAAACAGTTATTGTGCCGTGGGATCAGTGTTTTCTGGCCTATTCTTATGAAAGGTTTAAGGGATTATCATTAGTTAACAGATGTCAGATATCAGAATAGGCACCTTAAAGGATTTATGTGAAACATTTTTCTTCAATTTATATTTATTATAAATTAATATACCACTTGGGGTATAACTTGAGCATATGTGGGAAGAAACATTGAGGAAGGCTTTTGAATACTGTATCAATAAATTTTCAGTAATTTAATAATTTAAAACATCAACCACACGTAAAGAGATATGAAAATGACAGGTAAATATATTTGTTCTTTAGAAGTGTTAACAACTGCCGGGGGGGGGGGGGGGGGGGGGGATTGGGGAGGGGAGGGGAGTTCATGTGTGAGAAAAAGTTTTGTTTCATAATTTTTAACTGAATAGTACTTGGATATGTTGTGCACTGAAGACTGGTGCCACCACCTGCAATAATATTTTTGTGGCATCGGTCCATGCATCTTGGGATAAAATTTGGAAAGCTCTCACCTCAGGAGATATTCCATGCTTCACTTAATCTTTGCCACTGTGGTTTTGGCAGATATACCCTAGCTGTGGTGCTGGTTGACTGTACATATCTTATTTAAAAAGGCAGGTTTTATTCATAAAAACACATGTAGTTCCAGTGAAATATAACCCATCATTTGTTCCAAAATATAAGTCAGGATCTATTGCTAGGATTCCTTAATTGAGTTAAAATCCATCTAATAACCATATGGATATATTTTAAATGAATTTATGGTCCCATAAATATTCATTATCTTTTTTTTTTGGTATAGTGTTCTGTATAATATTGCATCTATTGGTGAATTTTTGTTGTTATGTTGAATAGTGTGTATGAATATTATTAAAAATTATATTTTTGTTGTGTTTGAATATTATGAAAAATCATATTTTTGTTTTGTGTGAATATTATTAAAAATCATATTTTTGTTGTGTTTGAATATTATTAAAATGATCTAAAAAAGGTCCTCATCCAAAACACCAATTTACAGTATGTGACTTTTTAATTTACTCAATAAGGTACTAAAACTTAGTTTTTGTTAGTTAAATATTGGCCACCTTGCTTCCTACTTTCTTAAAAAAAAATTCAAAATTTGTTCAACTAAAAAATTTTAATCTTAAATTTTAAAGAAGAAAGAAGCATGGCTGATGCAATAAGAAAAACACTGTTTGAGAATTGACATGCAGTTTAATAGGTGCCCATGAGTCCAAATATAATTCTTTCATGTAGATTAAGGTCATATGTTATATAAAAAATAATTTAAAAAAATGAATAATAATTTTTAACATTCAGTTTTAATCCAATATAATGGTGGTATTAACTGTATGAATTCTGATGTACATTGCTTGGGATATTCTAAATGTGATGACCGCTAAGTCTAAGATTTCAATTTTCTGTTTACAAAGTTACAACATGTTTGTGGAGGTGCTTGATGTAGGAGTACTAAAAAAATGAAGTGTGTGACTGTAAAACAGTTCTTTTATATGTTTCATAACCTTGTATTAAAGACATATTAAAGGTCATCTCCATACAGCTTCAACAAATAGCTAATCAGTAACAAACATATATATGATTCCAGTCTGTATTGTACCCTGTTTTTTTCTAGCTCAGCTGACCATAAGTCATCTGAGCTATAGTGATGGTCCTTTGTCTGTTGACTGTCCGTCCTGCCGTTAACAAGACATGTTTTAAAACCATTGGACCTACAAATCCAAAATTTAATGTTACATGTTAATGTATTCATGTTTGAAATACCATTCCTGCATATATTTTATATGTAAATCTTAGAAAATAGGTCAATATTGCATAAATTGTTTAAATTATGGGCTCAAACATAATGCACTTTGTCCAAAATCAGAAAATATATTTACTAACCATAAAAATAATAGTTGACTTCGGAAGCTAGAAAGTTATTAGTATTTTATTTGTAACATCAGTACCTTAAATTTGGCCCAACTTTGACCGTGGAACTTTTATTTCCCTTTAAGCACTATTGATTAAGGCCAAATATAAAAAAGGTATGGTTCTTAGGCATCGCCCTCATCAATTTTAAACCCTCTCATCAAAAACTTTTATTTTTATTTTCAATAGAAACTTACCAATTTTGAGCTCGAGTTGCTCGGACATTTCTTCCAAGAAGATAAAATCATACAATTTTGATAAAATTTATTTTGTTTATGAAGTGCTTTTAGTTTTTTAGCAAAATAAATCTGTTATTATCATGCTTTTCCCATATGATTTTACATTTTTTTAGAAACATACAAAAAAATTAAAAATTAAAAAAATCCGCCACCCGCATTGATTTACAAAAAAAGTGCCTACCTGAGAACCAAACCTTTTTTTCCATAATTTTTACAGTATGTACCTGGTACAAATAAGAACTGAATCTTTCAAATCTGAAATTTGAAAATAAAAGCTCAAAAATGGGGCTTGAAATTGAATTTTATCAGGAGGTGATATTGTATTGACTTTCATTGTCAATCCCAAGGCAGCCCACTTGTGGTCACTTCAGCCCTGCCTGGGTAACCTTATTAGTAATGCAACACTGGTTCAGAGCACCATTGCTGTCACATGTGCACAGTAACTCTTATATCACCCATTATTCAACATATACATATTTACGTGTAATTCATATATTAGGAAACAAACCATGGGGTTGACAGTTTAATATTACAACAGATCAACCGGTCACTGCTCCCATGGCCACCGCCCAGTGGTCATGATAGGGGTTTATATGATGGTCTTGGGTCAAAAGAGGTGGTTGTTGGTCACCATTGCAGGGTGTTCTTGTTTATGGGGAGGTTTATATCATGATTTACATAAGAATTATCTGGGACTGATATAAGTATTCATTTTATTTGGGTGGCTATGTTAGCAGGTGGCAGTCAGGCAGGATTTCACTGTCACTGTATGCTTACCTGTATTGTTACCATTGTAGTATGTGGCTTGTGAATCAGTCCACGCCCTATGTATAAAAATATTGTTTATCTCTTACAATTTATCATCTTCTCTCATTAAACTGATTTTTATCTTCACGCATCATAAGAAATATATCATTGCTATAAACAGGGCATGTTTTTGTGTTAATGGCTTAGTGGTTTGATTTAGATGAATTTGGAAGTCAATATGATCTGTCTATATCTATCTGTAACCAGAATACATCATGTAAGTTACTAATACAGTTTGACTTATTATTGTTAAACATGAAACATAGCATGTTGATTCCAGTTTAGTCTGTTATATATCGTAAAGCGTCTGTTATAGCACATCATATAATAATATATTAAAAATATTGTATAAAAATAAAATATTATACTATAACTAAGAATATTTAAAATTATATTCAAGGGTAGGGGATTAAATGGTTTAAAGTAATTACTGAACTGCACCACGGACGAGAGATGAACAGCTGATGCTTTATTTTGAGAAATTTGTTGGAAAAGTGAAAAAATTTTTACTAATTTGAGTGTAGGAGAAAATGGGCCAATAGGTAGAAGCTAAACTGACTTTCAGAAAATCTATTAGGTAATCAGCAGCTCTGAAAAATATATCTGCCACAACCGGCTTATTGCGAGACTAGAAAATTCCTGGAATGGCATAATTATGTCTTTTTTGTGCAAGGAAATGCTGACACAACCAATCTGTTTTGTTATACCTGGCACTTGACAACCCACATGGAGAAGGGCAAATTTACACAATTTTTCTGCGTTGAAGGATCTCTTAAGAAGATTTAGTGCACAAGAAAAAAATCACTGACTTATTGCTTACTTATTATTCCCCAGGAAAAAAATCCACTTAGATAATCTTTTGTATTTGTGAATGAAAAATCAGGAAACAGTAATTGGGTGCTGGGAAGGTTATATGGAGAATTCCAGCACCAATTTAAAATTTTCTTAAGTTTTCGTGATGTAAACTGACTGCTTTCACCAGTAGACATGGCCTTCTTCAAATGATATACCCATATTGTGCAGAAGTGGAAAGATATTTTTGTGTCAGGCCCAGAATGATGAATGAGTTGAATTTAAATATGATTATAAAACCATGGGAACTGTACTCTTAAGAGAAATGTTGTTATTATTATTGTACTTATTGATATTATTAATAAAATATGAGTACATTAATGAAGGGAGACTGTTTTAAAATGTGTATAAAAGTCTCACCTGACAGTACTCAAGGAGGCTGTAGCTGATAATGATAAGAAAGTTCTAATTTGTCCTGATAATCGCTTTCAAGTTAGCTGGATGTTTCAGCTTCTAGAAAGTCTTAATGGGCTTTTTTTTGTAATGTTTACAGATTAACATTTTTATACATCCATGATATTATGGTACACCCACAGTCCGTCTGCCTGTTAAATTTTAGTGTTGCTGCTAATTAACTTTTCAGGGCTTTGATGGATTTTCACAAAACTCACTCTAGCTTCTCACAAATAGATTATCAAATAGGGTTTAATATGTAATAAGGTCAGAAGTCACTGTTTGTTTTTGTGGTGTTGTTGTGATAAATTGCCAGTAACAGGATTGATTTTTAGCTCAGCTGACTATAAGTCATCTGAGCTGTAGTCGTGGCACTTTGTCCGTCGTCCGGCCGTCCATCCGTTAACAGGGCATGTTTTAAAACTGTTGGACCTACAAATCCAAAAATTTGCATTCCATTAGATGTCCCCAAAATCTCCTACCATACCGAAAATTGGGTCATTAGGACTTCGTTCCTTTGAGATATTAAGGAAAAACCTCCGTTTTCCATAAAAAAGCCATTGTTACACTTCAAGGCTGCCTAATATCAAAACCACTGATCTGTTTTTGATCATATTTAGTAATCGTATTCCTCCATACATTTTCTATTAACTTGCCAAAAATTAGGTCAGTATTGGGTATAATTTTGAAGTTATGGGCCCAAATATAATGCAATTTTTTAAAAAATCAGGAAATATATTTACTCACCTAACATGAGAATTGCTGAAGCTGGAATGTTTTTGGGGAATACAACTTCATTTAGTCAAGATTCAATTGTTTACCCAAAATTAGATCTGTATTTTGCAAATTTTTCAAGTTATTAGCATAAATAAAAAATCAATACCTTAAATTTTGTCCAACTTTGGCTATGGCATGTTTTTTCCCTGTAAGCACTGTTGATTTAATTTTCACAGCATATATACATAAATCTTTAATCTTTTAGAATCTGATATTTCAAAGGAATTGATTGAAAAGAGTAGCTTTTATTCAAGTTTTCATACACCATGGCAAGTGTTGTTTACATCTAGCCCACCTAGTAACACAGCCTTCACTTGCATTATGTAACCCACCCCAGGCAGCTTGCCTTGGCTCAGCTTGGCCACTACTAGCAGGCTTCCCCTCTGCCCTGCACTCCCCCCTCCCCCCCCCCCCCCCCCCCCCCCGATAGTGCATTAACTGGATGAATGTTATAATTTTCTGTATTTTATTTAATTCTTGGCTATGCTACATTTTATATTTTGTATTGTACCACCAGGGTTACAATGATTAAATTTATGACATTTAATTGTGTCCACAAAGTGGTGTATTGCTATGAAAGTGTGGATGTTTATCAGATAAATAATTCCTTACTTCAGAAGAGTAAAAACTTCACCAGGTGTGAAATTGACTATTAATTCCAGTAATAAATTATAGCTGAGATAGTAATTAGCACAATGATATTGTTTGTCCCTCATTCAACCAACAGTGTTTCAGTGAATAAAATTAAGCATGCACTGAAAACTCCATTGTGCAAAACTTTTAAATAGTGATTCAATGAATAATCTTGTAGATGCCATGTTGTGGCATTATTTTCTTTTAAATTCAGTTCAAACATTTGTGATTTAAAAATAATAAAATATATGTGTATGCATAATATGACCCAATATGAGCTACACTCTGGATATATAATGATTGCAACTTAGAATTCTAATATTTTAACTTATATTTTCAGTTTTTTTAATTACAAATTTATAAAACTTGTAAATAAAAAAAATGAATCAGATTAAAACTATTAATGGAAAAAGTGGATATACTAAAAAATAGGCTTATATATAAACTTAAATGCATTATTCCCTTGAAAGTGAAATAAAGGTATTAGTCCATTCTGTCCACTTGCCTGTCCATCTGTAAATTTTTCATATGCATCACAGGATCTCCAAACTTTTACTCTTTTTCTTCATGACAGTCTTGTCAGAGTATTAGATTGCAATCATATATTTAGAACTTTACTATAACCAAGTAGGAGGGCCCCTTTACTCTTAGGTTCTCATATGCTTATATAAATGAAAAACATTAAAATAGAATATTTTGCATATTTTGCATTTGCAAAAATTTCAAACTTCAGCTGAGCGCCGTGACCCATGGGTCCCTTGTTATGAATTCCAACAGAAATATTAACCAGTGTAATTTTCAATTCATAGCAAAAGACATACATACTTAATGGGTATCAGGATTAGGTCATCAGGTTTAGGTAGCACCATGATGACTTACCAAAAATCTGATGGATGTTCATGAAACTCATTATAAATAATTACCAATAGAGTATGAAAAATTATTTAATAAAAAGAATATGATAAAACTGAAAGACATAGATTGAAATAAAAGAATGATATTCTTAAGCTATTAATTGATGTTAAATACTACAGCATGAATTCACTGGCCATTTTTCCATCATATTACTATTATCATTGGTTTATATCAAGATTGAATACTTTGTAACCAAATAGATGTTGTCAAGCGAAACATATGACACATGAAATATTATGTTTTTAATATGAAAAAATTAAAAATTTGGATGGGGAAAAAGTAGCACTGTGAATATACACAGACAGGAACTGTACTGTATGAAACAGTATGCAACACAAGTGGCAGTTCAAGTGCACATGTACATTGGCAGATTTAGACCATGGATAAGATGAATTAAAGCCTGGGAGAAAATGCCAACTTGCCCAGGTGTCAACATGGGAAAAGCAGCACGCATTAAGATAACAGGACCAGCACAGACCAAAGTTCCACTCTAAATCTGCAGGTGTAAGGGAGGGGCTTTCACATACTCCCAGTCAGATTAGACCATTAATGTCGGGTAAGGAATATTACTAGTTAATCTGGCTTAGGATAATCCAGCTTAGGGTGATCAAGGTGGCCTCACAATCAGGCTCAGTGGTTCGTTCGGCAGCTGCCTTGGATACTGTCAGGGTGTAATTATAAGGTAGCGCTGGTTAAGCTGGTGTAACTTCAGTAAGATGTCATATCGTAGCTATGTCATCAGATGGGTCAGGTGTGAGTTATGGCCAGATCTGAATACGAGATATGAATTGTCTGTAAATAAAGATTAGGTTTGACACCAAGACCGGCTCATTTCAGAATTGACACTTTCAGTGACACTTGTTAAGGTAAGAAGCAGATTCTTAGATGCGTTGTTGTATATCATACATAATCCTTATTTAATTAGATTAAGCATCTTAATGATTTTAATGAGTGCTACAGGTAAGACACTTGGATAGTTCACTTTCTGTTTTCCTAATCCTGAGACTAATTAGTTTATTTTAATGACTGATATGTCGTACTATTTTCTGGTATGTCAGCTGCCCTGCCTTATACTTGATATTAATCAATCATACAGCTCTAATAACTGACATGATGTTCAGTGACCTGGGTTTCACTGAATAAGGTGGCATGTCCCTAAAATACATTGGTGACAAAAATGTCACTAAGTTTGGATACTGTTCAGTTTATGATAAGATTTCTACAGAGTCTGGCATATTTTCACATAAGAACAACTAACTTCTTTCATATTATTTTGTATAAGCAAATTTAAATCATTTTATAAAAATATATTCAAAAAATTACTTTTTCTTCATAATCCTTAAGATATCAGGCCTTGCATGTCACATGAAGCGCTGAGTTACAATATTTGTTAAAAACAATAAAAATTGAATAACTTTAAATTTTACATTTTCAGGACAATTTTTTTACATTATTTATTTACATAATAACTAACTTCGCATAAAATATTCCATGTATCTTGATTCACACTTTTTATGTGTGACGTCCAAGGCACTATATATTGAACATTGGCCAGAATGTTTGTTATACATGATGTTCAATTGCTAGCTTTTATTGATTTTTAGTATATCTATATGCTGTGCGCACCTGAGGCCGTGCATAGATGGTCTGAAGATAACACCCATTGTAGAAAGAGAGCCAGCAGTGAAAAGAGATATGAATTGTGTATGTTTAGATCCCAAAAATTTATACAATTTCATCTGCCTTACTTATCACAGTAAAGCTAGGCTAGGGATGTATACACTTTTATCAGTTTGCGTGATTTTAATTCTTCCCTGGATAAGCAGTGCCTTACATTAATATGTATGTATGTAATATATATATATATATATATATATATATTTATATATATATATATGTATAATGGTGTGTTGCATATGAATGGAGGTATACTTGAATATGTATCGGCAAAATAATCTCCTGGCAATTATCTGTTTCTTGGCTGACGAGATCAGTACGGTGTGTCACGCATGGTGGGATTTCAATAGCATTATTGCCTTTGTGCCAGGAAAACAGTCAGAATATCAGTGGGACTCTTTCCTGTTACTTTCTATTGTATCTAATCAGGATCGTTATTTGTCATAGTGGCACAGCGATTGTACGTGAAGTGCCACCAACACTGGCCACAACTCAAATGACTTGTGTCCGCTCAGCTGTGACTTAGGTCGCTTATGTAGATTTACAGAATTCTAACACGGGTAGCTAGCTGGCATGGGCGGCGCTTATCAACTGTCTGAGCCCAGGGTGACTCTGTGAACCGTATCTGCTGGTTTTGGGGCCATGCTTGGCTTTAATGGGGGTTTTGAACCCAGCGTTCTCAGTTGGTAACTGCCATCTTTGTCTTGGGTGTCAGTCATGCTTGACCTGCCGCGGCTGAGATTCAGACGTAATAGCGAGTAGTCTGGGGGAAGCTTCCTTGCATTGTGGATAAAGGACACTAGCGAATAAGCATAGAGTGGGTGATTCCCCTTCTCTCGATTCAGTCATGCTTGACAGACCATGCATTCAGAAGCCTTAGCCTCTAAATCAAAAGGCATCCCAATTATTTCAGGCTATAAATGTGGTCCTCCCAAGCTTCCTTTTACCAGAGCCCTATAAAGGCCACAGAAATGGAATCAGATGCTTAGTTAATACATGGGGACCTTCCCTGTGAAGTCAACCCGCAGAGAGACATGTCAGACGCCCAGTGAAGGGTGATCACACTTTACCCCTGCATTCAATACCTGTTCAGGAAGAAGAGATTATCTGCAGCCAACAAACCTACCCTTAATCCTCCCTAATCTGCTTGGGAGGAAATCATACAAGTCGGTGTAATTAAGGGATTACAAAGAAACTGCTAGCAAAAGGGGAGATTAGCCCAGGCCATTATTGTGTGTCAGTCAGAGCCCAGGAGGCCAGGTAATCCCAGTGTATGCCTAAGGTGTGCTCTACAGTGGAGCACCTCAGGTGGACCAGACCATCTCAGATGCTTGCTGGGATGACCTGGCTGACACCAGTGTTACAGGAACTTGTACCTGTGGCATACTGACAGTGACTCTGCCACCCCTCGTCAGTGGTCCCACGCCGGTCACGGCCATTGGACACAAGCAGGAGCAAACCTTTATCTCTGACTCTTGCACATTTATTCCCTGAACTGCCTCAGTGTGCGTATCGATATTAATAGGAGCATCCCAAACTTTCAGGAGCGGGGCACCTGAGTAGCTGGAGTTGTGGACTGCGGGGTGAACATGGGATCCTCTGTGGTGGACTTCAGTGGCCACACTAAACAGTATGAACTCAGTCCTATGGATTTATCACTACATGAAGGGCACGGCTCAGGTAAACCCTACTACTCATCTTTCTGATCAGTTTTTATGGTAAGGATACTGTCTGAGATGGAAAGTAACAGGTGTATAGACTTCATTTATGTTCAGTGGCAGGTGGTGCTACATGCATTTTGAATGGTGTTTATGATTACTTCACACATAGATGAATCCAGCGAGACCTGTTCATGAGTGATTATCTGTTTATACAGGTACATCGTTTTGCCTCCTGTCTCTGACTAAATAGCTGGGGCTTCCTGTCTGTTCAAATGACCTGGCATTAATTAACAGATTGAATTTAATCAATTAAATAAGTCCATCTGTTGCATGTCATTACTTATAAGTAACAGACTTTTTTATGTGGTTGTCATCAGTAATGGTAGCATAAATATGTTTGAAATAGAAAGCTTTATTTTTTTATTAAACTGTTACTCATGAAAGTATTTAAAAAAATAATAAAGTAAATAATTTCATAGCTATATTTTTACTCCTATAGACTGTAACTATTGAAAGTAAGATTTATTAACCATCTGCAAAATACAATTAATATGTCTACTTAAATACATTATAAAAATGGAAAGTCTAAGAATGTAGATTGTGCATCAGCTCAGATAATTAGTTTATCAGTTGTATATGTTGACCAGCACTCTTGAGGAAGGACATTTGACTACTTGTATTTGGTAAGATGCATTTATCAGTCAGTGTAACCCATGGTTTTAGCCATAAACATACAAACATTTAATTTGATTTACTTTAAACAAATTTTACTTTTATTAAACTGCACCATGCTTTAATAGACTCTGGACCAAAATGAGCACTATTTATAATTGCAGCATGGAATACACACCATAAATTCTATTCACCATTTGCATTGAATTGTGAATATTAATAGACCACCTTGAACTAGGGTATTAGATCTGCCTGCTTTTTGCATTTTGTATTTTATCTTAATTATGGCTTGGTGCTCAGTGATATTTGTCCCTGGAAATGGTATGTATCTGTTCTCACCCAAGACACTTCTTATTTCATTATACTCTAATCAGATCAAAATGATAAAAACTAGAATAGTATGTCTTCAATTGATAGGCTTGTTTCTTTCAAGTATGATGTGATATAAAATACTTCATATTGATTAAATGTTTCCTGTTAATATTTAAGTCTTCTGTTTATTATTAATATTTCTATTGAAGATAATAAAAAGTAGCTTAATTATTGTCATATCTTCAACAGAAAAAAGTGCCCAGGCTTTGTGGATTATTATCAGTAGGCTTTGTATGGAGGATCTATACCTGTATTAATAATACAGGAGATTGACATTTATTTTGTATTATATTACCAAGGCCTTGCCTTGTGGTGTTACAATCACGGAGATTGACTTTTATTACATGGTGCATAGAGTTAAATGTAGTTTGCTAGTATGGTATATTGTTCACTCACATTATCAGGCATTGTATGAAGTTCAGCATAGATTAAATATGAATAAACAAAGGAGAAATGATCTCTGTAGTTTTTCATTGTATTTGTGAAGACATTTCTTTGAAATAGTAGATTTTAATCACGTTTAATCTTCTTAATAATTTAGGTTAAGAAAAGAAATTTTTGTAATAATGATGTCAGTTAATCTTCAATGTAAACTGTTTCCACACCAGACATAAGCTTAAATGTTAGTTTAACCTAAAACAAATTGATGTAAAATTATTTAATACTATAACCATGACAAAGAGTAATTAGATTGGACTTCAACAGTGGTATTTGTCAATCACAGCGATCATGAATTGAAATTCATTTAATGGGTCAAATGTTACATAATTGTCAGACTTTATCATTTAAGTTTAACAAATGGTTCAAATTGGTTTCAGGTATTAATTTATATTAACTAACCACTATTAGAGCAATGTATTATCTAAATTCATAAAGAATCACTTGTTTTTAACAGATAGATAGTAATTTCCCACATGTTTATTGGTAATTAGACTTGCACAATAACACTTCATATATTAAAGAATGAAAAGGCGGTAGTCTGTGGATATGCCACCATTTTTATGAATATTAATTATCTGTATCTATAACCTGTGTTCCAAACCATTCTTCACCTGGTTTATCAAATTTTCTTTTCATGTCCCTTTTTATGAGAAACCCAAATGAGCAGAGCAAATCTGAAAATAAAAATTTTATAAAGTATTACTATTAATTAAAATAAAATATGAAACATATTTACTTCATGATCTGTTGCCTTGCACTTATACTGCTTAGTCTTTCTTGGTTTATTGTCATAGAGTTACCAATTTTTGTTGAGGGATATATTATGCTTAATAATATATAATGCTCAAGTTGCTGCTTAAAACATTTTTGCTAAAAGAAGCCGGAGAGGGTTAGTTCATGCAAGGTGTAAAGGTAGTAGGTATAGTGTGTGGGGGGGGGGGAGGGGGTGTTAAGAATGAGTTATGTTAGTGTGGATCGGTGACAGCTGACATCAGCAGAGGTTGATCTCACTGACATCCGACATGACAGGATTCATCTGTGCCCCAGTTCCTCACCCTAGTTGGGCATCATCATTTTCAATCTTAGGTACTCATGTGTTTATATTTTACACTCCCATCCTGCCAATATAGAGTTTAAGTCATGAAGTGACATAAAATACTATATTGGCAGGATGGGAGTGAAGTATTTATAGGCACAGATTAATTCCAAGAATAAGTACACCAAGCAGCACACATGTAATCTTGCATAATTGTTCTTTTGACAATTCCATTTTGCCCTATTGAATGGCTTTATTTTCATGTAAAATTTAAAGAAACTAATAAAGCATGGAATTATTGGGATATTGTGGTTAATATTTCTCCAGTATTTTTAATAAGTGTCAGAGGTCAAGTTGGAATTAAGAAAAATCTATAAAATGAAATTAGGACAAAAGAATGAAGACCTAAAGTTTTGTTCACTGTTATATTGTGTGAATTCACATAAGGGGAAAACCCAATAACTAATGTATTAACATATTATTTTAAATATGTAGTAAGATATGTATTATTTAAAGTACAGAAATTGTTGAACATTTCTGCCATGTAACCACCAGCCCAAGAAGCTGGTGCCTTATGTACATAATGTAACCAGACCTGGCTTGGTTACAATGAGAGCTTTTTTAATAAACCAGGGCCACACACAGGAAAAGAAAATCTTCTTTGTCCTTCTCTGGCTGTTACTGTAGTGCCGGCTGAGCTGTGGGCTTTAATAGGTTTTTTAAGATTTATTTCTGAAAAGCTGATGGGAGATGATCTGTATGGTGTAACAAAACCTCACACCTGTTGAAGTCATTCATCAAGCCCTGTGTCACACTGAGGCCACCGCAGCATATGTCGGGACTGCTGTGGGGTTTTGTGATTTGGCTGCAGGTGTAAAAGTGTTTGTTACACCTCCATGCTCAATCAGGTCAGCGCAGAATCCTTAATAATACATGAGGCTGGCTGTTTATCCCAGGATGCCACTGGATTCACGCCGGAGTCGCTCAGGCGTGTCAGCTGCTACCTGCCATACTTAGGGATTAAGCACCTTAAAAGTTGAGGGGGGTTTATTCAACCACACCACCTGTTAATAGCCACATCTCTCATGCTCTGGCCAGGTAGGAAATTCCCGCTGAGACACCTATAGAAAATTATGCCTAATCCTCCTCTTGACTGAACCCCATGGCCATACAGCTAATGAATAGGCTTCATTATCCCCCTGTGTAATATCTTAGTTTCTGATGTGAATTCTCACTGTGAGAATCCCTGTGTCATAAAAGGTTGGCTCGTCTTGGTGTGGGACAATTTGGAGTGAAAAACTTCCCATGCCAATCCCAAACCCAGGGTAATTGGTGCTGCCCCCTGCACTGCTCCCCAAACCCCCACTCATCTCTGCTAAATGTTTAATGTCCCCACTATCACGCGATAGCACAGACTCTCAAGGCAGCCTCTGGTATTAGCACCATCAACTTATCACATACGACTCGTCTTCTTTAACCCAAAGTGTACATCTTCTGTAAACAGGATCACGGCCACTCGTCCCAGGAACGTTTGTCTTGGGAATATTAGTCACTGGTTTTATTCATCGGCGTGATCTCTGCTTTTATAAAGTAGCTTTTGCTGCCTTAATCCACCACCTCGGTATTGATCATGTCCAGGTATTGAAATTGATTTCACTTTAAAGCAAAGACTTGCTTAATGAAAACAATGCAGTGTAAAGTGAGAATGTCATGCTAGTCTGCTAGTTTACATGAATAAAGAATTATTGGCACTTATCAGAGAACAACAACAAAAATTGATAATTTCCATTATTAAACGGTATAATGACATAGCAGATACTTAATATATATTTTCAAAGGTCACAAAACAATGAATGAAATTATCAAAGTAAGGATTATTTTAAAATGTTCAAAACTTTTATAATTGTTGCTCTATTTATACATTTCTGGTCTCAAATGTGCTGTGGACTGGTCTTATTAAATATAGTATACAGCTTTAATATACCTTATAATTATTAAAATGTTTAAAAAATTATGTGTCATCAATTTATTTAAAGCAAATTAATTTTACCACAAATTGGACAAAGTGAACATTAAATCTCAGAGCAATCAATACCTGCTTGTGTTTACTTTACCTGCATTTCTGAGATGTGATTTCCTTATCTTGTTTCATAAAATTACTTTGAAACGTTTGTCCTGTTGTTGAAAAAGTTGAAACTTTGCATGGATTCAAGTAACCAGAATTGCTTAACAAAGTTCATGACTCCATGAAGCAGATACTTATTTTCTCATCATTGATTATACATTTAAGTAGTACATGCTCCATTTGTATTGATTCGAGTAACCAGAATTGCTTAACAAAGTTCACAACTCCATTGAGAAGATACTTATTTTCTCATCATTGATTATACATTTAAGTAGTACATGCTCCAAAAGTGAAGAGGTTAAGGTGATGTTTGTACACAACAGCACAATTAATTTTTTTCAGGTAGCTTCCTTAAGTATGCCTAATTGAGGGGTTGACCTTGAAGGTGAAGCTCCTGAGCATTAGTCAGAGGTTAACATTAAGCACAGAGGGTAAATGTAGCTAGTTTGTGCACTGTGGGGCTGTATTTCTCTTCGGATGTGAGCGGCTTTGATGTGCCCAGATCACTGATGCCGGCTAGCGGGGTCAGTGAGCCACATAATCTGTTGATACAGTATTTTTGCAGAGGGGCCTGGGCTAGAGACCTGTCGTGTAAATTTGGATGTGAAAGTCAGCAAACAGGCGAGAGAAAGCACATGGGTGGATACTTAATGTTGGGATTTCTGCATTAGCCTGGTTTTAAGTTATAATCCTGAAGGGCATCCCATTTTCCACAGCAAATAGCCGGCACAAGGTGGAGATGTGCAATCCCATTGGTGCCGTCACGTTCCGTCTAGACAAGATTTAGGGAGAGCCTTAGAAGAGAAATGAAGTGAAAATCCACTTGCATGACAAGGGCCGTCAAGGGGGACTTATCTCCCAAAAAGGAAAGGGATTAGATTTGGCCCAATCCTATTAAGCTTTCATCCTTTAATATCAGCGGATTACACATTGATAAAAATAAATTTGATCAGGACTGGATCAATGGGTAATAGAAAGTGGTCTCATAATTCATTGTGCTGTATGCCAGGCAGAATTCGCGGAATATTGAAGCTTTCAGCCAGCCGATAATCAGGCTGTTAACGGGATTATGAAAGAGTGACGGCCTCCAAAATTGCTTGTCTGCCAGAGATGGGCGAAAAGTGCATAAAAGGTGGAAGTTGGATTGTGCTTGAGCCTTCTGTGGGATGAGGGATCAACAAGATGACAGGTTTTCCGCTGCCTTTTGCTGCTGAGATCTTCTCATACTTTGCACGTGACTTGATGATGTTCAGTCTCTGCAAAAATGCTCCACTATTGCAGTGGTTATAAATGACAAATAGCGGTGAATATATGGTCTGAATTCTCTTATAGTCAGAACAACTCCTGTAAGGGTGTGACAAGCAGTGTTGAATACCTTTCAGAATTTTGCTTAAAATTAAGATTATTGCTTATATCACAAGTGAAATGATTTTCTGCAAAGTGTACTTGTAAAGGTAAAATATTTTCTGTTCAATATGTATTGGTGGTAACAATGGGATACAGTTCAGACTACACCTGTTATACAAGACCATTTTATATGGGTTGATGTGTTTTTGATATGTCAGTATTCTTAATGATTTATTGAAATTGTACTTCACAAGCTCTTCCTAGTAATTATGATCTGTGCAAATTAAAATTTTTGAATTATTACAGAGTTTTTGAATTTTTAGATTTGATTAATAATAAATGAAGATAGAATAAAAGGGTTACCCTCCTTCATTAAGTTGCTGAAATGGCAAGTCTCACTGCCTCAGTGAATCTATGGTGATCCCTTCACTTTTCATGTTGCCATGGTGATGTTACACTAGTCATGGCAACACATTTTGAATATATTTTTCTAAGTATTCAGGTCTCACAATATGTCTATTATTCTAATAAAAGAAGAGTCAGGTATTGAGATAATCCAGTAAATAACTCATTAATAACTGTCATTCATGATATGAGCCCTTGATTTATAAATAGGTAGGTCATTATAAGTTTTTGTTTAGAACATTTAGTAAAATTACAAAGTTTGATGAGACTTCAAATATAACAATATCCATGTTTATTACAATTTTATTGAAATACAGTGGGAATACAGAATAGGAATGATAGTGGCAGTGAAGCTGTTTATACCTAAATGATAATGTGTGTGTTGGTCAGAACAGCAGCTTTTGCTCAAAGTTACCTTGACACAATTATAAGCTTTAACTTGTGAATGTTCTTGCTGTGAGAACTGAAAATTTAGATAACATTTATTGTGTTTCATTAAGTTTCTTTTGTATGAAAATCCAATATTTCAAAATAAAAATTGATATTTTGCTGCTGACATAGATGGGTATAAGTCCATTCAGCACTGACGACAGTGGGCAACGTGTATAATTGCACCATGGAAAGCATTACACATATTGACACAAGGCTGTGTTATTGATTGATTTAGCGTTATATGTGTATGATGAAATGCTTGATGATATTTGTATTTTCTTTGCAGGTAAGTCCCTTCCCATTCACTGTGTCATAGAGACTGTATCGTCTGAAGATCGGTGCAGTCAGCCTAATGTTGAGGCAGACAGTTATGCCATTATCCCTGGCAGTACACCCTTTTGTGAAATCATCAAAACTGCCCTGGTTCGCTTGGGCTACTCTTCATCTGACGCAGTAGGTGCCAAAGGTGAGTTTATAACATGATCAAGCTGGATCATGTGACCAGATTGATCAAGTGACTTATGGTAGTGATTACATTTAATCTTATTAAATCTGCTTTACTCTTCACACACACACACACACACACACACACACATATATATATATATATATATATATATATATATATATTAAGCTCCACTCTCTTTGGCTTGATTTTGAAATGAATATCTTGCTCTTAAACTGATATAAACATAAGAAAAATTATATGCAAAGATCTGGGTACCTTTGGTGTTGGCAGAATTGTGTGCTAATAAAGAATAGTTCGGCCTAATCTTGAAAAGAGAGTGAAAACATGAGCTGTCAGTGAAACTTTTACTTTGTCATTACATATGATGAAATTGTATGAACCATATCATTATTTATAATTTAAATTTTATGGTGATATTTCACTTTGTTAACATGTAGAGGAAGCACACCTTTAAGTAAAGGTGAATCAGTGGGAGTAATTGATAGTGAAAGATATTGAATCATACAAGGAACAGAGAGTACTACAAGTACAGTTTTTGTGGTTCTAGTAAAATGCATGAAACATTTTCTGTTATATCATCTGTGACGTGTTTGGGATGACATTTCTATGTTTCTTGTTGTTACATTTCTGTCAGCCTATAGAATAGGTTTGCTAAGATAATTAAGTTGAAAATGACAAGTGTTTTTCCTATAACACCGACACTGGTGTGGAAAATATGGGATTATATTGAACTCTCACATAAAGATAAAATGATAAAAAATTTATTGATTGTACTTTATCTCATTTTATTGGAATTCAGTGAATTAACGACTAGTTTAAAAGTGAAAGTGTAACAGAGCAGTGAAGAACTTAGATAAATACTTAGAAAGTTTCTTATATAATGCAAGTGTGCAATGTGTCATACATGCATCAGTTGTAAACATCTGGCTTATAACCTGACTTATATGATCGTTTCAGGTACCATTCAGGTTAAACATTGGAAACCTTTGACCTTTGACACCATAACAGACAGTCCCGACGCAACAGTAGAAGAAATCCTCGGCGAATTAACTTCATTTGTTACCCTCAAAATACGCTTATCCAGGTATGTGACTGGCCTATCATGATGATTATACTTGAATAGAAACGACAGTGAATGCATGACTCGTGGTTAGGAGAGTAGGTCTGTAATTTGTGTTCAATCGAACCTTTGTGTGGCATGCACATTAGCATGAGATGTTTTCGGGTGTGGTTTTGTTTGAGAGCTTCTAAGCTCGTGTGTTTGTGTGGTGTGAGCATGCCACTGGATAATCTAATATATTTAGGTTACTGTGAGTTTTCATGCTGTTTGCTCACAGAAGCGGTGCGGTGATACTTGGTGAAAAGCCACCTTACATGATGACATCTCTGGCTGGTATCATCACAGGAACAGGTCATAACAAAAGCAATATATAACATCCAATTGCCAAACTCGATCAAACGGCTTAGTTTACCGGAGTGCGACATGACTTTGGAACAATACCAGAATGACGTCATCTAAAAACAACAGATAAGAAACATGGCCGCCCACATCCATAATGCTGGGTCAGAGGTCATTAATATAAACAACAAACATAGACAATCCGCATACACATACATGCGTTAGATAGGATTTTCACCCATTCAAGGAATCTCTTAATTTGTTTTATCTTTACCTCACAGAAAGTTTAAAATAAGAAGTCCTTCAAACACACAAGAAAAAACAGAAGAACCACAAGGTTTGCTGTAACACACATAAATGGATTTTGAAACATGCCCCATATTGATGAGGCAGCTATAAATCTTGGTTGTTCTATCACTATATAATATGGGTAAAAGGTAATTGTATCTGCCAAAACAAAGTTTTGCGGATACAATGTTTTTGACCGGGTTCTGCCCCAAATGCCGCATTTGTTTCCGGAATAGAACTCTGAGACCACTGGACAGATTTTTCCAAAACTTTACACGATTATTGTGTCACATGTGAACTGGTTCCAAAATATTTTGCATTGACCTCTGACCTTTCCTCTCTCCAGTGCGACCATCTGTGTGTCTGTTTTTACACATTAACCCACATATCTTCGGACTCGTTTAACCGATCAGGAAAATATTTTTGCACAAATGTAGCCTTTGGAAAGCTTTATAACATACATAAAAATGGTAGCATCACCTGCAACCATTTTTGCACAGTGTTCATCTGTTCATCCGCCATGGGATAAAATCACTCATATCTCTGCAGTGGTTTGACTTATCTGCCTAAAATTTTGCATGTATATATATCTTGGATAGCTTTCTCGATTTTGTGGCAGATGGTGCCACCTACTTTCATGTTCAGGCTGCAGACATCCATGCTAATATGCAACACACCTCTCTCTATATCCCCTTGCCACTCTATCCATGCCTCCCTTCACCCGTCCCACTCTGGATTTGTCGGATACACGTAGTTGCTTGTTGACTACCCGTATTCTAGTTCTGTTATAGCCCATGATCAAAGAAGTTCAGATGTTTAATTTGACGACTCAACAGTTTTTCACTTAATTTATATTTATACTACTTGATATATGTGTATATATAATGTATGTACACGCACTTATTGACAGTTGTTTATATAGAGACATTGATACACACGTTAGAAGATATATGTATAGCGCAGGTTAACTTAAAATCAAATACATTCTATACTTCAGACACTAGTGATATATTCTGCATTGTTAACAGGCCCATGAAAGGTCATACCCTGGTGGAGGCCTTGGGGTTTGGAGAGGAAGTCAGGGTTCAGATTAACTAGAGCATATCAGAAGATTTTAACCTCGCTGTATTGTATATAGGTCCACTCGGTTTGTATGACTGTAATGGCTCCAGGATTATTCCATGCTTTCTATATATGAGAATCTGATTATTATGACTGTATGATTGTCCTTAATATCCACATCCCCTTACAAAAAATAAACTTAATGCAGGACTTGTACCTTAGCTTTAAAAATATAGGGCAAGCACCAGTGACAATCAAGCATGTTGAATCTTAATAATGTGTTTTGTGCTTCCAAGTAGCACAGGGAGACATTATTTGAATAAGACATTATTACTTATTATTACCGTACTGTGCCTCTGATTAAACATGTTATCAAATTTAGCAGTCATGATTTATCATTAGCCACAGACCTATTTAGCCTATTGTGCAACACCAAGAAAGTGGGATTGCTCAGCGAGGGATAGGTGAAACCATGAACCAAATGGTATTAGCATTAATAGATTTATAAATAGCATGGCCAGTCACGGAGGACGGGTTTTACACACAGTTATACCATTAGCTGTGTATCTTAAGCAGTTGGTGCCAGTGTCTTACTTCACCTTTGTTCTCTTGTCATGCATAATTCCGGGAATAACCAGAGGTGTGCCGATGTTGGCCCGTTTTAGTCTGCCGATGAAGGACCGTTAGCTGTTACGCTTGACTGCTGGATTTATCTGAGTCATCTGTTGAACAGGATCTCATTAAATCCAGAAATTGTTACAGCTGGGCTTTCTCGAGTCTCGCATCTCACTAGTTCATTTACACATGATATGTCATATATCAATACATTGTTTTTATGATAAATGATTATGAACCAAATGACATCTATAAACACATTTCAAAGACAATTGTGTAATTTCAAATGACGTAAACATGTAGCTTTGCCTATTGATAAATGTCTGCCTTATTGTAATTAAGCACACTTTGAAGACCCGATTGGTACTTTTTGGGTGGAAATACTGCCGCCTTCTGTTCTCAATTTAGTATTTTCGTTCACCAAAGTTGACAGTTAAAGACCAAGTGTATTAGTGACTATAAAATCTCCCATACGGTAGTCATATTATGTGTAATTTTAATTATTCCTTGTTAGATCAAGAGTACTGTGTGCCTCATCATGTCTATCGGTGTTAAGATAATCATAAATTTAACACTTTCTGGTCTCAGTTTTGTTATCCAAAAGCCCTCGTATATTTAAACCTCTTCTATAAACTTAGGATTCATTTATTTAACAATTCTATAATAGAAGTTTTTTCAATCCTGTGTGCATTTTTCTATAAAATTGTACCAATACATCAATACTAGCATTTAAGAAAATTAGCCCCCTCCTCATCCTATAAAAAGGTGGACATAGATTGATGAAACAGAGTAAAATCTGATCTGAGCACAAGATATATGTGAAGCTAAGAGAGACAAAGGGCTAGGGGTATAAAGAAAAGGGGGAGGGAGAGGTCCTGTTCTGTTTATGAATCATCAGACGTAAGGTATGATTCTATATGGTTCAGCAATCACAAATCACATAATAAATGCGTCCGAGGGCTACAGCCGAACAAAGCTCACATGCTCGGAGCACCAGGCTTATTACCTCTGTCATAATCTTAGCATTTCCTTTTCTTGAGATTTGGTGGGAAGATGAGCACAGCGCAATTTCCATGGGTATACACACAAGTGTGCTTTTGTGGCACAGGCCAGGAATTGGTGTGAAATTCCCTCACTCTACAGTGTAAATGGCACTGATGTTGAGAAGCAGGTACTTGAGTTTTATACATGGCTCTCCGAGCATGAACTGATAGAGGTTTATACCCTGTCTTTGATGGGACTTACCTGCCCATTAAGTCCCATTTAACCAGAGAACCTGCTTTGTACAGTTATCATGTTGCTTTTGTCGGACTGAGACAAAATGGAGTGAGTGAGGGAGATCCTGTTTGATACAACTGAGGACCACACAGCCCCTAGCAAGGTGTTACCATGTCTGTCAGTTCCACAATCAAACCTGAAAATCTCATCAACTGGAATTTACATATTAAAAATTTTGGTGCTCAGATGAAGACGTGTAAACTTAATTTATTGTATAGTGAAATTAGTGTGTATCTAGTCCAAAGATTTGGATATTTTACTAACTGTATTTCCATTAATTGTTAAAACATTAATAATTACATCTATTGAAGCTTGTCCTCAAAACAGTTCATTATTATTGCTACAATGAATAATATCTTAAAACATTATGCAAAGAAAAAATAGATGGATCTCATTCAGTTAGAGTAATTCCATATGTTATTTAACTGTGTTAATAGTTATATCTGTTACTGCTTTTCTTCAATCAAATGCTTCAATGAATGATATCCCCTTTGTCAATGAGAACATTATGAAAATGAATTAAATTTCAGTTTTAATTTCCAAAATTTCATTGTAGTTCAATGGTGGATGTATTCATGAAAGTATGAATTAGTAAAATTCATGCAGCAGGTCAGCGGGGATTGCCCATATATGAAAGAAAACAGTAGATCAGTCTGGAACATGATGAATCTTTTTATGTGTGGGACAAATATCTGGTCAAAAAGGACTTCCTACAAAAGTGGTTTCATCTATGTTCTAGAACTATTTCCTTCAAATAAAATGCATCGATCATTCTTGTTTCCTCTTCTTAGCCCAGTTTGCCTCCTCTTTTATGGTTGAAAAGTAGAAACATCCACGTGAACATTGTATGTATTAGATGTTATTTGTATGAAAGTCAGATAGCTATTCTTTTCACAATCATATCTGTAAGGACCAGTCATTGGATTTATTTCCTTCACATTAGCATATAAAAAGAACTGACTGACATATTGTTGTAAGTTCCCTTCTCAGCTAACAAATACAGGGATCATGTAATAAATCATTTCCCCTCCATGTATGCTATTAAATCCCATATACAACCTCCGGGTCCTGTTCTGGACCAGATCACCAAGTCCTCATTTAGTGTACACAAAGGTCACCTTTATTTGGGGATGACTTTGTCTAACTAGCTCTGATCTGTCTACACAGTGGCTGAGTTGGGGATGACTTTGTCTAACTAGCTCTGATCTGTCTACACAGTGGCTCAGTTGAGCTTACTGGTAAACTATACAGGTGATTTAGATTGTCCTCTATGCATATCCATAGGAAACGTTTAAATTTGTTAACAAGTTCTGCTCTGTTTGATTTATAATAAATAACTTAAGGATCCCTTTTTATCATGTTGATCAGCAGTAGTTGGCTACAGATATATCAGTTAGATATCAGTCATACAAAGTATCAGTGAAGGAACAATTGTTTTGGGAAAATGTGAAATGGGAAAGGAAATAATATCATCCACTAGGGAATTACATATAGGGATAGTACATGGTCACACACAGTTTCTGGGTTTCTGGTGTCTTTTTAAAAAGTGAAAGGAAGATATTGTATAGATAGTTATGATGAAATATCATCTTTTGTGAGACAGACACAGTAAATCCTCAAACTGACAGTCAGACTTTCATAACCTTGGATTTTCCCATTATAAAGATTTAGCAATATTAGAAAGGTTAAATATCATCTTAACCATTTGGAAAACAGCATGGAAAAAAGAGAAGTTTTCTCTGTAAGGGATGGGGGGGGGGGGGTTAACCCCCAACCCTCTGGATCTGCCCCTGCAGTAAAAGTACTTAAAAATTTAGAGAATTTAACTAGGTCACTTATATTGTACAGTGATCTTTCATCTCAAAGATATTATGCACTGTCAAGGATATACTCTACGTCCTAAGGATAACATATTATTCAGAAATTATTGGTCCTAATGTAAAATTCTCTCATTATGTTAATTAATAGGGAAGCATTATAGTAATTACATAAGAATTTTGAGCAGAAAGGCCCATATTGTAACTCCACCTTCACCTCAAAGACAAAATGGTGTAATATCGAAGGAACCTCAAGAGATTCACTCCAATGGCTTATTGACAGCTAGGTTTTTACTTCAAAATGATATGTATCTTATGCAAATTAATCCATATAAAACTCTATGTTATACATTAACCTTCATACACATTCTGTAGACAGTATTATACACCATCCACCTATCCTTTACAAAAAATATGTAAAAAAGTCCTTGTACGTATTACCCAGTTGTATTGAATATGATTCCACATCAGAAATGTGATACCATAGAAAAGAAAGTGATTTATCAGGAATACAGGTGATGAAAGCTACGTTTTATGATGATGGCGTCAGGTGAGGCATTGACAGGATAAAGCATGATGCCAAGAGGAAGCACCTGTCATCAGACTGGACTTTCACAAAGCTTTCTATTGGGCTCCGCTTATTGCTATAGAACCAAACAGTGACAATTGTCAGGGACATTATTGCGGGATGTCCTGAAGAATAAATCATAGTGATGAGTCAAGATTTGCCTAATATTCACAGACATTATGGTTTACAGTTGTTATCTGCTCTACAGTGCTCAGCTTATCACATACTTGACAGTTATTGCTATTGAAGTAGGTTACACACAGGTGCTGTGTTAGTATAAAAGTGAAATAAAGAAATGTTGTGATGGGTAGGATTAAGGTAGGCGGTTAGGTATTTTTCTTACAAACTGAATGGTACAAATCAAGGAAAACATATAAAATGTGTAAACAGTCAAAACTAATCTCGGAGGTTTACCATTATGGTAACGTAATGACTGTATCATATTCCCATATATCTTCATATACAGAGTAAATCCTCAAAATTATGACCACCAATGAGACTTAGATAAAGTGGTTGCATTTCCGAGTTGGTTGTCTTGTATAAAGAGCAAAAAAGAATCATGACTGTGAACCAGTGGTTGTTATTTGGAGGTGGTCGCTAAACTGAGGTGGGTGTTAGGTGAAGTTTTACTGGACATACAAACAGGTTTAAAGTAATATATAATTGTATTGTGATCATCATCTTATGTAGTAGGCTGTGACACCTGTAGGCCATAGTCCAAAGCTTCATATAAAGGATAAAAATGAAATGGTTAACCTGGATAAGTCAAAGAAACATCAGTCCTACTTTAGATTTATTGTTTCAAAGTTTTATATATTATATTGATTTTGATTATAATTATACATTCACACATTTACATTTAATATCCAAGAAAAAGATGCCCTGAATATTATGGTGGTTATAATAGATAGGTGTCAGTGATAAAGAGATGCCAGAAATAGAGGTGGTCATTATAGAGATTTGTCCATAATATTGAGGTGCCTGTAATAATAGGGTATCCATAACAGATATGTCCTAAATAAAGTGATGGTCATAATAGAGAGGTGTTCATGCGGAAATTTTACTCTGTGCTGTTGCCTTAATTGAGTGGAGATTAAATGCATCTTAATCATTCAAAGTTAAAGGAAGTCCTGTTTTCATCATTTTTTGTGTTAATCTTTGGTAAAAAAAAATATGAACAGTGATTTAGTCATTCAAACTGGAAAATTTACCGTGATCTTGACACTCAAAAACTAATGGTAAGTTATCCTTTCAATTGTTTTTAAATGTTTGGTACTTGCTTCTTAGAGTATGCTGTTATAACCTTGTTTCATCATCAATTTTTATCACATGTGTTTATATTTATCAGAATTATTATATGCCGATGGTGAAATTCTATTCTGAATTTGCAGTCCTCCAGTTGTCAACTTGATATTAAAACATAATGCACATAAATATACCTTTCAGTAGTAAAGTCAAAATTATCCACAAAAACAAATCTTCAAGAAAGCGCAAGTATTCTTTAATTATGGCCTCTATGAAACAAAAATTGTACTTGCTTGTTCAGAGGATATGACTTTCTTTCGGGAAAATGAAAGCCTTCCCATTTTATTGCTTTTCCATCCAGAATTTAAATTCAGTTTCAATTTTGTGAAAATGTTGAGTCAGATTGTCACGTTTTAAATTAATATGGAAATATTGTGTAGAATTTGCAGAAATGCTTATAAAATTCTTGGTGTACTCTCTTCAAAATCAGAAGGCCATCTCTGAGTTTTTGACTTCAAACAGTATCAGAGTAAATTTTCCCCTTTATTCACAGCTTTTGTTTTTCATTTTGTAGTCGTTTGAAACAAGTGACGGCAGAAGATTTGAAAGAGAGGCTGCTACAGTTTTTGCTTTGTCAATACCAGACAGCCCTACTTTCTGCAGGATGCCCTCTAGAAAAGGTAAGCAAATCTGACAAAAATTTAGAAATCTAATGTACCCAAACGATTATGATTATAGATGTATGGTCAGTTGGTAAACTAATAAGGCTTCAGGAACTTGGAAATTTTACATTGCACTTTATACACACCAAGAGATGAAACTGTAGAAATCAATGTTACAAATGTATATGGAAGAATAATCAAATGAAATTGCTTAGGTCAAGGGTACAGTTGCATGTGTTTAGGATGTCCATAACTTTTGAATAACGAGATGAAATAGAAGAAATTAAAGGTATTAATTAATCAATTAAGGTTTTAGGAGGCTAAGGGGCAAACTGGGTAGAACCACATATGTTTCTTCTTAGAATTGACAGAGAGAACCCTAAGAGCTTCAGAAAAATTAATTATGTGGTGTTTTCAAAAGTGAAAGGGACCAGTGCACATGTTCAGAAACACAAAGAAAGACAGCAGGTCAAGTGTGATTGTACGTAAGAGGTGATTTTAAGACGATCTGTGCCCCAGCCTCAGCATGGTATGCACGCCTTTTGCGTATTAATAATCGGCATGGCCTTTCCAATGCTGCATTTAACTTATATGTACTTCTTGGTCAGTGAAGATGAAAGTAAAAAGTCATGTGAGCAGGTCACACAAGAAGGGTTTTAAGGTGACAAGGCATTACAGAGAATGACGAGGGGGGCTAAAGTTAGGGTGCCCACAAAAGGAGGCTCATTAATCACTGCCAAGCTCATCTATAAGGTATCCTTCACACATAAAGCTAAGCATACCTTGGGTCAGGGGGTCAGACGTTGTAAGCTACTTGTTTCAATCGTAAATTAATCTTTGGAATTTGAGCGTGTCGGTTCCGCCCTGCTGGAGTTGTTTATTATCCATGGGGGTGATTCAACTGGTCGCTACATATTAAGTCTGGTTTAAAAAGGTGAAATCCTGATTCCCCCCCGGAGGAGGGCCAGACAGAGCGTGTCAGCTTTGTCATCTTTGTGAGAAGTAGCAGCCAGTCAGGTGTACAGGTGTATTAACATCCTCTGTGTCCACACAAAGGCCTCCCAGGTTTATATGTTTCAACTTTGCAACCTGATTGCCCTCATAAGACATTCTCATGGAAACCGACCACCAGCTCAACATATGCTTTAGAAAATTTGAAAGCTTTGCCTCTGATTATAAAATTCTACTTTGACCTCTACACTGGTGACCTCTGAACTTTGACTTCTGCAGACAGACTTTTCCTGCCAAGCTACAGCCAGTCATCTGTTCCAGTTTATCAAACAATGATTATTTCTTACATAAGAAAAAAAGTTTCTACATGAAAAGCTGTCTTTCTTATTAAAGTATTCTTAATGGGCCTCTTTCATGATAGGCTGGACTCCCATCTGTTCTTTATTCTTTTGTGTAAGTTTCTGACAAAGTTTTTTTTTATACTGCATGAAAGTCCAAATATCTGAGAGGGTAAGAATAAAATATGAATATTATTAGGGTGGCATGTCTCATGGTATCAGTTATCACATTATGATATTTCAGTAAACAGCCTTCAAAAGAACTCATTTTGAGGAAATACTCATATTTTGATGAGGAGTTCATACTTAATGATAAAAATGTATAATTTTCAGTATATTTCTGGAAAATATTTAATATCAATATAGACTGTATTTTCCTTTATCAAGTTAATGTGTATATATATTGGTTAGGATTTTGAGACTGTGAACTTCATTACTTTGTAGATAACCATATTATGTATATTATATATATATATATATATATATATATATATATATATATATATATATATATATATATATATATATATATATATATATATATATATTTAAGGCAAAGAACTGAAATGTCTATTATTAGAACATCATACATTTCAGCATATTTGCTTTGATAAATATTTGAGGTCACCTAAATTAACTTTAAAAGAGTATTTCTGTACAGATATTTTAACTTTACAAAACTGAAAGCCTGAAGGGTTTTGTAGATATGAAGAAATTTTCAGGTACCAACCTTCTGGAACTCTAGATAAAGATATACATATAATTTTTTCATATAAAGCAGCATTATATTGATTCTTTCCTAGGCTATAAAAGAACACCTGCATTGTTGGGAAGTATTTAAGATATGTTTGAGTGCATAGCAAACAGCTCATTGCAAAATGAAAAGCCGATAGTCGGACTATTTGGTGACTCTGTGTTATTATACTGCTATCTTGATACCAGTATGTAACATTTCTCACATATTAATGTTAGGATGAGCACCCGTCATTGATAATGGCTGTAAAAAGCAGCAAATCATTTGATACAATAGCTTCAGCTGTATTTTTATCCATAGCTGAGTACAGGGACAAGCATTAAAATACAATTGATACTTTTTATCTCATTCTTGCGCTCTGGTATCAGTGCTCACTTGTTTCGGATCTGTTAAAACATATTGGAGTTTCAGCTCATGATGTGGCTATTGAGTGGAGATAAGTGCTGGGAGAAAAGCATTAGTGGTCCCGTGTTGTACTTCTATGGGTGTATATGCGTGTACTGCACAGGTGTGGCACAAGAAAACCCAGCCCAAATCACAGTTACTGATACTATCTAGGATAACAGTAAGAATATAATGAAAAGGAAGTCGATGCCTTTGCATTGTTATAGGCCACACCTGGGAGCGTGATTGACTGTATCAATTGAGAAAACCTAATTAGTACAGCTCGTAGTCGCTTGGTTGATATCCATCTGTTCCGATAATTCACCCAGCATGCCACACCCAGTGTTGCAGCCACTGTTGCGTGGCGGTTTTAATTAGCTCACACAAGCCATTCAGTAAATGCACATAATCATTGACAGTTCCTGCCAAGGAAACACAATGATATACAAGCTTGTACCTTGGAGTAAGATGTGAGGTGCTGATTGCAAGCCCAGCTTGACAGGCTGTTAATCAACCATTACCGGTGTTTGGAATATTAAACAGTGTTTGCTGCATGTGTTATCACCCTATTACATCTAGCCTGTCCTTATGTCATTTGTGAGCCTCAGCCAGAAAACAGATTGCCAATGTTTACTTCATTTTGAATCCCTTCATGTTTCTCACACAGTATTTTTTTTTTCTTCTTCTTATTATTATTGATATCATTATTTCTACTTCTTACACTTTTAAACACAATTGCAATTTAAAACACTTTCATCAGTAAAGAATTCATCAATTATTAACTACATAAGTGTAGTTTTGCTTTAAAATTTTGCATAAATTTATAATTTAAAAGAATACCAAGGCAATATAATGCTTTTAAACAAATAAGAAAAACACTTATAACTGATAGACCCAAATCCTACCACACTATATCTTAGTTTAATTTCAGTGTCTTTTAATTATTGTGTGATGGGAAAATATTGTATCTGATACAGATGGTACATTTAACTATACAGACACTTTGGATTCAGAATAAACAAAGAAAAAGAGGTGAAGGTTTGGAATATAATCTGATATCGCTGTCCTTGTTAGTCTTATTGAACTTAGCACTTTGCTTTGACCTTACTGCAGCCACTCATGACCTGTTAACATTCACTCCTGGGTTGAGAAGCTGTACACTGAAGGCTAAGGCCATGCCTAGGGGGATGGGTGGGAGGGGCTAAGCATAGAGACAATTAGAACAGGGTTTGACACAATGTGAAAACTTTAAAATTAATAACCCAATGAAATCCCTAGATCTTCTCCATTAACTGTATTCGTTTTCTTTTAATGTTGAATATTTTCCAATTTTGTGCTTCATCACATTTAGAATATTTTTGTTTTCTCTGTATTTTCAGAATACACTCAGCCAAATATGTAGAGGAGAATACAGCAGTAAAATAACAGATGAAACGAGACAGGCGTTCGATCGCTGGTATGTGGAAAACTCGCGCTCAGGGACAACACCTCACCCACCGCCAAACCATCGCTTTGATGAACCTCCAATGTGCTCAACTCCCCTATCTCAGCCAAGTCATGCCATGTTCCACGGATACAAGCCACGAGTCCGAACTTCATTTGACCCAGAACTGGAAATTCCCAGATTGCAGACGTGGTTTCGCCAAAACCAGCACCCAAGCAGAGAAGAAATGCTGTTTTATATGAATGAACTCAACAGCTTGCGCAATGGACGAAAACCTTTAGATCTCACAAATATAATCTATTGGTTTAAAAACGCCCGTGCTGCTTTACGTAAAGCCCAGGCAAACCGGAGCACAGACATGACATCAGAACTGTCCAATGGAGATCTTGACGAAAGCCAAGAGGAGCGTCTTAGTCCTGCCACAGCGGACCAGGTACCAGAATTGCCAAATAAAAATGCTGTGTATATAGTTACAGATCCCATGCATCATCCACAACCCACTGATCTGAGCATAAAAAGTCCTAAAAACGATGGTTCATTGTTTACACCATCACCTGAAAACCCCAGCAATGTTTTCCCATCATTTGAAAAATTAGGTCAGGAAGCGTCACTGGCCCAGGAAAAAGCTGCCACACCTTTGAAGGAATCGGCAGAACAAAATGGCTCCCAGGTCCCCTCATCACCTGCTGCTCAGTCCACGAGTTCTGAACGGACCGCAATGCTGTGTGACGAAAAAGAAGAGGGGGAGCTTGATCCACAAGCTTTGTCGCTTAAACCGGACTCTGACAGCCAGTCTGGGTTGCCCAGCAGCCGGGTCAGTGAGCGTTCCTCACCAATTGGGTACAGCCCATCTCATCAGAGTCCGTTGTTCGGAAGTGCCATCCAACAACAGTTAAATATGAACTTTAAACCTCCAGCTGGTCTCCACTCGTATCATCCAATACTGGGGTCACTCAGTGCAGAAGCCATTCGTGAGAAGCTGCAGTTGAGTCCAATGTCATCGGTGAAACAAGAGATGGGGTTGTCGCAAGAAGAGTTAATGATTCGTAAGAAACGAAGCCGAGTATTCATTGACCCCCTCACAGAGATCCCACTGCTGGAAAAATGGTTCCAAGAAGACACACACCCTTCATCATTCATGATCGAAAAATTCTGTGAGGACTTGAACCAGCGGGAATATCGCCAACGATTCCCCAAACTTGAGCCCAAAAATGTGCAGCTCTGGTTTAAAAATCATCGTGCAAAGGTCAAAAGGATGCGGCTAGACACACCCCTTGACTTGCATCCTAACCACAAAAGCATGGACATATCATCTATGGACTTGAGTATGAAGGCACCTGAGCTGAAATCATGACTATCCCAGAGAGACAGGTTGTTTCAACAGCACCTGTTGAATCAAGGGCCATCAGTTGCTAGATGGGGTTCTTAGTATAGGACAGTAATTAACACACCCAAACAGAGCTCACTTTCACCTGCAACAATTTTAAGTTAAAGGCTGGTTTCCTGATATTCTTGACATTTCCAGTGACCTTGACCTTGGGATGACCTTCAGCTTATCCAAACTTAATATAAACTGTATTTTGAGCCATATGGTCTGGTGCATGCCCATTTTTTTTTTCTTCAACTGTGCCATTTAATGATGTAGAACTGACCAGATGTACATGTATAATCAGATGAAATGTTCTACCTTAAAGTCATCCTTTCCATGAACGTGTTAGTAGTCAAGAATGGCCTCTCCTGGAAAGGCAAGGTTATGTAAAATGGCTGAAAATGGGCCAGGAACACCCAAAGTAGTTAAAGTGAGGAGAGCTTAGGGACCTCATAGGGATAGAGGTTAGTTGGTCACATGTTAGTCACATGACCTGTGAGCATAAGTCACATGACTGGATCATGCACTGAATCAAAGAGGGATATTCCTAGGGGTGCTGTTACTGTAGTATGTTTGTTTTTTTGTTGTAAGGGATATGTTGTTTTCTGTCATTAATTTATGCAAACAAGTTTACATGTGGGTGTCTGCTCCAGAAATAATTTATTCTGTGCTGTTTTTTTTTTGTGTTGACTGGAGAAGCTTTACTATGACACAAGTTTGACAGAAAAATGTTGAACTCTGATGGCTTTAGGGTGTACATATTTAGCTATTATCCCACCAAAGGTATAAGTTAGGCATTACACAGCTGAATAATGCACATTCCACACAGAACTTCAATTATAACTGGTGGGGATGTTACAGTATCTTAATTGCTGAACTGCATCCATGTGCAGTTTCCCTAATGTTACACTGCATGCAATGGCAGTGACCTTAGGGTCACATTACATGCACTTGCAGTGTCCTCACTGTTACACTGCAGGCAGTCCTCACAGATGCACTGCAATCACTTGCAGTATGCTGACTTAGACTATTGCACTGCACTAACAGCATGTAAATACATACTGGTATGGGTAGACTTTATGCTTATCCATGTTGTAGGCTTCAAGCCTTCACAGTCTCACTACAGCAATTATACATGGCTTTATACATACCCAGGGTAAACAGCATTAATCCTTAATTCTTGAAAATCACAAAATATGTCACCCGGTGTAATTATATGAAAGTTAAGATATTTTTGTGGCATTGATGAATTGTTCAAAGAATTGTTATAAATAATGATTTACAATGGTTTAATTATTTAATGTACCACGTGATGGACACTGAAGAAAGTGACAGATTAAGTGGCAGACATGGGGTCTATTACAGATGTTCTATTACTATTACTATTACCCCATGTCTGTTAAGTGGCTGTGAGATGATGTAGTGATCATTGTGGTGTTATGCTGATATATCCCACTTAAAAGGTACAATGCTGACATCAGTTAGATCTGACTGTAACAGTACCTTGTTTAAAGGTGATAACTTATGGTAATCTGCATAACACAATGTTTAAATACTTCATTTTGTTTAAGGGAGGTATATGTTGATTTAAAGTATATTTGTCTGATCATGAAGTGTGTGGTGTGAAAATTAACCGATCCCCAATTGAGAATTTTATTTTATATAGATTTATTCTCTTTTCAAATGACAGCAGATTGCAGATAAATTTTAGATATAAATCTGTGCTGTTTGAAAAGAAAAATAACCAACAATAGTTCCATTGTATAGTGATTCTGTATGGTACAGAATTTGTAGTGCTAAACCTGGTAGGTTGCACATGATGAAAGAGTAGTTGATTTCATGATAGGTGGGGTTTAGACATTCTAACACACACACACATGGTTACATATATGGTGCTTTAATTATTATTTAATTATGTATATGGGAATATTGCGACCACTATATAAATACTGGGAGTTGAGATCTGAGCTAGTGCATATAGTTAAGAATCTGAGTAGGTAATATAGATTAGTAGTTAAGTAAGGCTATGTTAATAAATACAAGGCTATGTTAACATACAAGGCTTTGTTAAACCAGGGCCAGATTATATTAAACAGTGGTGCAGTACTGGTGCTACTTACACACAGGGCCAGAATTACAATTAAATAAGTGCTATGCTGTTCTAGCCATAACATTACAGTCATTACAGTTCATCAGAATATTTTGATGGCATATGTAGAGTTAAGCTTTAACATAATTTTCCTAAGAACATAAATTAAATGGGATGCCACATCATGCTTTGATACTGAATCTAGTGTATAGAACTGATATCATGATTATATTAGTAAAGGCCGTTTTTAAGTGTATGTATGCATAGTCACACAAATATAAAACAAGGCTCTTAAATCAGCATCTAAAATACAGATTTTAGTCTCTGACCAGTGGGATTTGGACCAAGTTACATGTGCAGCACTTCAAAGATTTTAAACAGAAGTACACATGTCCATGGTGAAATTCATGTGATGATATAACCAGGGTTCAAATTTTTTGACACTTCCAAAGTTATGTAATTCACATTATATCAAACTTATTTTTATACATCTGCTCTGGTAGCTTGTATATCCAAAATTAGAATCAGTCAAGGGCAGTTGTTGAACATTCATGGCTTTGTCATGAATGTTGAGGCCATTTCTTTAAACCACTGTGAAATCTCTTTGTAAAGTACTCTGTTAAATGTAGCCACACCAGATAAGATGATATCAACCAGGGGAAAGTCAAACAGCTCAGGTAATAGTTTTAGCTGATACTTACAGATAAGCATCCTGTGTTTGACATGTCAAGAATTATCATTGTGTGCATCACAGTGGCTTACAAATTACCTGCATATACTTCTCTAAACTTTATGTTGAAAGGCTGTTCAGATTTAAGATATAATACATTTGTATGACAATGGCTTACAAAATCACAAGCTTTCCCTGATTTCTATCTCAAACCATGAACATCATAATATATTGTGCACCTGCTGGCCATGTAAAACCAGTTTGAGTCCCAAACTGGTGATTCTCCTCAAGCAGCTTTTGGCAAGCTTGTAACTCATTTTGTGCACCTGCCACTTGCAAAAAATAGTGAACTGTGTGTAAATTGTAGTAAGCTAAAAGTCATTTTGATGATCTGTTGCATCTTTAAATACCAGAAGCTTTCATCGAAATGTGATTGACAAGTTTTGTTAATGTGAGTTTGAATGTTAATGCAGCACTGACATGGTTTCCACTGCCAATTTCATGTGCATAGTGACACATTTACAAACAAAACAAAACGTTTAAATTTACAAATGGTTTATGTTCTATAATGTATGGTCTTGCTTATGCTGTAGTTTGATTTTCACCTAAACATGAGGCATTGCAGATAGTGTAATGTCCATATACAACACAGAACATAAATAAAACCTGCTCAACATTATGGTGGCTATAATCAATATAATATTATATTTTATTATTATGTGGCATTTCACTTACATGATTCATGCAAATACAAAAACTGGTGTTTGGGATTGCATTTGTTTTTCATTATTTAAGAAGGCAATGCACCACAGAAATACTGCCAACATAATTTTGGTATAATAATTTATTTATAATCTATGCATATTTGCATAACAAGTGGAATCCTATTACAGCTTGATATTAGAACACTTTACCTGATGTATAGATGTTATGGCCTTTTATAAGTGATCTTGAGAGGTCTTGATAAGTAGTAGTTCAGCTGAATATATATATATATATATATATATATATATATATACACTGTGGATTTACAAATAAGGTTATTACTTTTATTTGTGTGGGTTATCCTGTACATGCATAAAACACAAACAACAGACTTAAATGAGAAGTTTATAGATTACAGGTGATTAACTTAATGATTAACCTCTTCACACAAAAAAACTCAACACTTAATGACAATTCACTGTATTTAAAATAAAATCATACATTCCTACAATTCTTCCAGTCAGCTGGATTCAGTGTGTAATCAAGAACATTAAAAATCACAGTAATAAATCCACAGGTAACATAGGTATATATATATATATATGTTTAGAATATATATAAATATATATATATATATATATTATGTTTATCCCCATACATAGCTGGGGTTTGCATGGTGCTGGTTTGATAAGTTTGTATTTATACAATCTTTATGGTAGCGGGTTATCACGGAAAATGTGTTCACATCATCACAATACTGTAGGACTTACTGCATTTTAGCGGGACTGTCATTCACTGTTCAATTTATTATTATAATCACTCGTGCTCATACTCTGCCAGCCAGTCATGGGAACAGAGAGATCCCTCCCTCCCTGTTTTGTAGTGGTGAACAGATCTCAGATGGTTTGTTAGAAGATCTATATATTTTGTATATATTGTTGTCTGAGACAAACAAGGAGTTTAATGATACGGTGAAGGGCATATTATAATGTACTTTGCTAGACACATTCCAACTCACATTATTAATAAACTATTTTGAACATATCTTTTGCATTTGTTTGTTCTTGTCTGCATGCTCACAATTAAGTATGGTTCCTTTTGGGCTTTGAGCAAGGGCTGGTGTGTTTTCATATGAAAACCCTGAGCAAGATCTGAACTCCAAGTGTGCACTGCTCAGTGATGCCTCAGACTAAATATCAGTACATAATGCCTTAATTAGCCTTGCAGCTGTAAATTATATGTGTAATCTTATGAAGTTCTCAAAACTGCTTTCAGGTTCTCTGTATACAGACTAGAATGGGTCTGTTGTCTAGGCATCAGGGGGAAACATTAAGGGCTTACGCAAAACACAGGGAAGCCCCCCCCCCCCACCCCACCCCCTCGCCAGACACCTCCCTCTTATGGGCACCCCTGTATTACAGACACAAAGTGATAATGTGAGAAGTACACTGTGAATGCATTTATAACCAGTTAAACTTTTTAATACAGACACCTCTATATTATGAGCATCGCTTTCTGACAAACATTAGGTGATGATATGAAGGTAAATTTGGGTCCATATAGCCTTTCTAATATAGTTGCTTCTCTGTTTGGGAATAAAACCTCGGGCCCACCTGTTTGTCCTTAATTGGGATGTTCCACTGTGTTCTATCAAACCTGTCAGTGATTTCTCTGAATTGGTATGAATCCAGGACTTTGTTTCAAAGTGCATTGACTTCCAAAGTTCAGACTCAAGTAAGGTTACGATCCATTTTAACCCATCACTACCCACTGTCAACGCTGCCACCCCTTTCCCAGTTCCCGAATCAATCACTGCAACTGAACTTCAAGTGATACTATTAATTGAGCCTCAGATGATTTCCTCACTTTTTCTGTATACAAGAGTGCAAATTATCTGAAAGCTCTCCAACTGTTTACATAAAGGGAATAGTTGAGTAAGAGTCTTAATCACTAAAGAAGTCAGCAGGCATTGTAATTAATTGTATCCCCACACAAAGTCAGGGACAATATCACACATATTCTTAAATATCTCAAAGCTTGCATGGATTGATCCAAATCAAGTTGACCGAAGATCTTGGATAGTATTGTCATGTACCACCACCTATTATCCTTTTCTTATTTTAGCGGTTTTTAATACCCCATCATAGCCACTTGACAGTACTGTGAGCATTATAAGTAAAAAACTAATGGACAGATTTCTTTCATATGATGCACATGCATGAAGTTTATGTAAATTAGGGTCATGATCTTTATTATGAGAGTGGCCTTGACTTTTAATATTTCCATATTTGGTGAAAAACAAACAAAAAAATATTGTTTTTGAAGTGGATAGATATATCTTTCTGATAATCAAAATGAATGATGTCAGATGATAAGTTGTCAAAAGAGTTTAAAAATCTGTGACCTTCACAGTGAAGTTCAGATCTGAAGATTTTTTGTGAACCCCATAACTTTTGAAGTACCTTATCTTTTGTCTTAAAATGTGACACAGATTGTTTCCACCAGATCTCCAACATGTTTGAAGTCTGGTGACATTGGCCCTGCTTTTCTGCAAAAAACATAGGATTTTTGTTAACCCTATAACTTTTGAAGTACAGCATTTCTTATCTTCTAATGTAATACACAAATTGTTTCCCACAATTTGGTTATGTGGGCTTGGCCTTGTTAGGTGTTAATATATGCTTCAGAAGAAGGGGGCCTATTTTAGAGGGGTATGCCTTTATTGTCTGGGAATACCATGTGCATGACATGGACCCCACACTTTTACATCAACAGTTCCATTGACTCTTTATTCTGAGCTGGATTACTTATAAATACTTCTTCACAATTCTCTTTTTTCTTTGGCAAAGATGGAGTGGGGTTTTGTTTACCTAAATTGTTTGAGGGGCACATGAACCTTGTATAAAACCTTTCTTTTACAAGTCTCCAAATGAGATCTTTTCACTTTTAATGCTGGTGCCTTAGACTGCACTTGGACTGTGTTAACTTTCTCTTTCTTTGTTAATCTCTTGTCTCAAGTTGTAAAAAAATTCCTCTTAACTTTATCCGTTGTTCCCTCCACCCATCCCCAACATCCCTGCTCTGTCACTGTCCACTTTAGAATTTCTGAACATGGCCCTAGCTAACAGTGGACTTCAAACATTAAATGATACCATTGATGCTAAAATGAAGTGTAAGCCTCGGGGACATTCTCAGTAGATCTGATTCAATGTATCTACCCTATCACTATGACAAGTAACCACCAGGGAGAACGCTGTCCGTTCAGCCTCCCCAACACGTCACCATTTGTCTCTTGGCTTGACCCAGTTGTCCATGACCTGACCTTCATGTACCAAAGAGTACCTGTAACCACCCCCTAACAGCCTGGGATAAGCACGGTACTGCACGGTAGCTTTCTCTGATGTATCTATAAGTATAACCATGAGATTGGCTGTGATTTACAGGTGATTCTTTTGTATGTCTTGGGAGAACTGGCGATTAACATATCACTGGAATCACCAGTGAATGATTTATTTATGAAGGCCACGATCTTTGCATCTCTAGCCACTAAAGATTTTATTTATCTCCAGTTCAGAAGAGTGTAACGATAGTCATGGAATGAATTGACCAGAAGTACCCAATATTGAGCCACCATTGTGAGATATACAAGTCATACCTATCATAATATTGCTTTATAAAATAGTGGTTACATATTATATAACATTGTGTTTTGGTCATTTTTTAAGCATTACATTCTATCCTCATGTATGATAAACGAATGATGAGGCATCGTTGTCACACCTATAAAATGATAGTGTGAGATAAAATAAAGGTTACAGAATGTGTGTTATATCCAACCTGTAATATGTAAGATTTTATTAATTATCTTACCTTGATAAATCAGAGTTGTTGCCTTATTTGATTGCATCACATAAAACACAGCACTGTTGTGTGACAGAAGTTACTTGTGATGTAATGTTTAAATCATGTCTTGTGAGATTTCATGATTCATTTCATTCAGCAGAGTGGGGTTATGGTGAGCGGTTCCAACTGTATATCCATCTGTCTATTATACAACTTATCATGTGTGAAGCAAAATCTTTAAAAAAAAAATTGTTATATAACCTTAACATTTACATGGCATATTACATATTTTAGCTTTTTACCTCACCTGACCAAGTTTTGGTCATGCTAAGTTGATTTTCAGATTGAAAAAAAATCATATTTACTTCTACATATCTAATATGAGAGGGGCTGCAAATTATGGCTAGGGTTGACTTCTATTTTACCTGGAAGGTCTGTCTCATGGGTCTCCCTCACTATATTAGGTTTCAGCCATGCTTGAATGAATAAAAGATTTTTCCTTTTACTTCAACAATCATATACTTAAGGCAATATCTAAATCGGTTTTACCCTGCTTCTCTTCCAACGTACAGTCCAGGTGTATTTAATCTTGCCACCTGAGCCTGCTTAGATCTTGGTTTATGTTTTCTTGGTTAATTTCTTGACTCTTCATTTAGTAAATTTGCCAGATTTAAAATTCAGTATAAGACAAATTGAACATTTATCTAATTTCAGGATGATTTAATTTGTCTCATTGATTTAACATTTCAGCTTTAATACTTTACAAGACAAATAATTAATGATGTTAGGTGACTTAGCCACATTATTATCACACTGTGAAAGCATTTTAAAAATAGATGCTTAAACCTTTATATGAATGATATGGTTGTTAAGCAGTGTTAACGGCCATTAGTCATTTTCAAGTGTGTTTGTATGAGCCATGACATAGCTGTTCCTGAGGTGCTTCTGTGTGTGTAAACAACAGATTACTTGCAATCTACTCACAGACATACCACACCCATTCATTATTTGGCCAGTGGAGTTCTGGGGCCAAAAGAGGTTGGGTGAAGGGATTATTTCTTAGATCTCAAGCATTTTGTGACAGCTTTTTATGTTAGTAAATTTTTACCTAAACCCATGCCTAAACAAGTTCTCACCAGTTGTGGTTTTTTCTTTTAATTCTTTTTAAAGTAGCATATTAACATTTGATGTCAGGTTGGGTTGAATGTAGAACTGGTAACACTGATGATCTTATGTAAAGCACTTATTTAGTTTTTATCAAAATGGAAAAAGAAACCCAGAAGCATAGTAGAGTAGCCTGTTTAATCATTAAAAAGTCCTGTAATGTTTTTGCTATACTAAATATAGCATGGAAATAATGTGTGTGAGCAGTGGTGTTTACGGAGGACTTGGTGATTGTAATTAATGATGGGTTTGCATGCTTAGCTGTAAAAAGAGAAAGCAGAATGCCAACATGAATGGCAGTAATCTGTAGTATGTGCTTAGATGCCATTAGTATTGTTACTTGACCCACCTAATCATGTCATGACAAACACAGAAATCTGCAGACATGCATATCTTGTTATCATTATATAACTTTATGAATGTGGTTTTGCTGACATTGTCTACTGAGTAAACAGTCTGCATGTGTGTATGTGTTCATTACCAATACAGACTCAAAATGTCAGGCTGGGGGGGGGAGGGGGAGGGGGAGGGGGGCTAGTATTATAATTGTTATTAGCTCAGATGATTATAAGTCATCTGAGCTATAGTCATGGTCCTTCGCCCGTTGTCCGACCGTAGTGCCTTTAACAGGGCATGTTTTGAAACCGTGGACCTACGAATCCAAAATTTTGCATATGGTTAGATGTCCCCAAAATCTCCTACCATTCCTAAAATTGGGTCACTAGGACTTTGTTCCTTTAAGATATTAAGGAAAAACCTCCTTTTTCCATTAAAAACCCATTGTTACAGTTCAAGACTGCCTAATATCAAAACCACTGTTTCTGTTTTTGATCATTTTTAAAATGCTTATTCTTCTATACATTTCCTATGTACATACCAAAAATTAGGTCAGTATTATGTAATTTGATGAAGTAATGGGCCTGTACATAATGTACCTTGTAAAAAATCAGGAAATATATTTACTCACTTAACATAAATATTGCTGAAGGTAGAGACTTTTTCAGGGATATAACTTCATTTAATCAAGATTCAATAGTATACCCAAAATTAGATCTGAATATTACAAATTTTTATAAGTTATTTGCATAAATACAAAACCAGTACCTTAAATGTTTCCCAGTGCTGGCCATGGCACATTTTCCCCCCTGTAAGCACTGTTGATTCAATTTTCATGTCATGCTGACATAAATTCTGAAATTTTAAAGGAATTGACCAAAACTGTTGCTTTAAATAAAGTTTTTATGAGACCATGTCACACCTAGGCTATATTGAAACCCCTCTATATGTCCTCTTGTTGACCTTTCAGGCCAATCATGTATGCTTGAAGTGAGGCATAATCTGCAGCCAGCCAGCTCTTGGTTGGCTTCACCAGGATCTAACTGTCCAACCTCCGTCCGGATATCCTACAGTAGTTGTTATGGTCAAAAACATAACAATAAACATTAATTAAAAAAAAATATATTGGTTTATAAAAACAGCTTTAAGAAAAATGGATAGAAAAGGAATTTCATGGTTAAGGAGTAACAGGGAATTACCTTGCAATTACTGATGTTTTATGGATCTTCCATGGATGGCCGAAAAAATGTATTCCAAATGACACCATGCAGTCACCATTGGGTATTTTTCATTTCAATCATGAAAATGTAAAATAAATAATTAAATAAAATTATTTACTATTAGGGATTATATGAAGCAAATCAATGATAGACAAGGATGCAGTTGATTATATAAAATTAATAAAAATTTCCAGGTCTTTTCCAGGTTTTTAATTTGTTGGTTTATATTTATTACAAAATTTAAACAAAAATTGAAATATCTCAAAAATTTTAAATATTACTCAGACATGTGTTCATTAAATATGTCAATATTTAGACTCGTGGCTGTTTCAGCTGTTACATGATACTAGGTAAATAATCAAAATTTATAGTACTGATTCCTTTGTTTCAGTTAATAAAATTTAACATGCCCAACTCAGGTTATGACAGGTGGCACCACATACATTCCATTCAGGCTGCAGATATCCAGGCTTATATGTATCCTTCTGAAATTTTGCATGTGTATTGATCTCACATAGCTTTTTATTATACACAAAACTGATGGCCCCACCTGCAACCATTTTTGCACAGCGTTCATCTGTTTGTCTGCCATGGCATAAAATCACTCATATCTCGGCAGTGGTTAAACTTACCTGCCTAAAATTTTGCATGTATATACATCTTGGGTAGCTTTCTCGATCTTGTGGCAGGTTGCGCAACCTACTTTTATGTTCAGGCTGCAGACATCCAGGCTTTTATCTAAGGACCTGTGTGATGTATCCTCATGAAATTTTGCATGTATATAGATCATATAGCTCTTTATCATATGCAAAACTGGTGGCGCCACCTGCAACCATTTTTGCACAGCTACCGTCTGTTTGTCTGCCATGGGATAAAACACTCATATCTCGGCATTGGTTTGACTTATCTGCCTAATATTTTGCATGTATATACATCTTGGATAGCTTTCTCGATTTTGTGGCAGATGGGGCCACCTACATTCACATTCAGGCTGCAGACGTCGATGCTAATATTCAACACACCTCTCTCTATTTCCCCTTGCAACTCATTCCATGCCTCACTTCATCTATCCCACTCTGGTATTGGGGGACACACATAGTCACTTGTAGACTACCCGTATTCTAGTTGTCATAAGTGTCTTGCTATGTTTAGTGTGTAGACAGTGATGTGACAGTATACAAAGGTTAATATAATAGTTTTTTTTTAAAGGGACATAATCAGGAGCAATATTTTGCCTACTGTTTCACACTAGCAGTAAAGTTTTGCTTCATAGAAAAGTTTACCAGCAAATCCATCCAAGCACACAGTCTCAGTACCTCGCATACGGCTGTTAAACACCTTGTTATTGCTCTGCAAGTTGGTAAACACAGTCCATGTGTATGTTAACCTTAACAAGGACCCATGACCGGAAGTCCGATTGTGAGCCAGAATATGCGATGTTTCAGCCAGCAGGAACATGTATCATATTTTTTATCTGGTCAGTCAGGGAATCTCCTGATTTGACACATATTGTGGCCCGGTGATGCACGTGCTGTGTTTATGTTTACACCTGGGATTGCGCCCTGTCCACTTTTTTTAACATTCGTTTGCAGGAGTAAGCAAACGGTTGCAGGGTAATATTTTATATTTTTAATTTATTTCAAATGGGAGAAGCTATTTTTCATATTTACTCAACATGCTTTATAGGTGATTGTGCCCCTATAAATTAGTGCAGTAAAACTAGGTTCTTTTGATTATTATTTAAATTTGTGAAATATGTATATCCTGGAATCTCAATAGTTCCATTTGACTGAAATTGTATAAATAAGAGACATTGAGTTAATACTTTATAATTGTATTTGAATATGAATACAAATATTCAATAGTTCCATCATCAAAATGAATACAAATACTAATACAGGTAAAAAGAAAGTTTTTGAATGCAAGTGCAAATACCTTTAAAATGTATCCATGAATGTATTATGAATACATTTATAATATTATTTTTTATAGTCATTTCAATTATATTATTTTAAAATATCTTTTCAGATGATACTATTAGTATTTTTTAATTAAAATTATGTTTGGCCCAATAGTTGCAATTTATTTTTAATAAATAGTTAAACTCTTTTATCATTTGTGCTAGTGCTACTCTTGGGTATAGGTAACCTGTAATTATTGTATTACAGTTATCTCCTTTGTATAAAGCATGATAATTAACATGACTTATAGTGGACATTTTTTTCAAATACTTTTGCTGCAATGTAGATAAAGTTATTAGGCCAAGTCAAAACCTGTGTGACAATAGCACTCCTTTTCCAAATGTAAATAATTTAAAGACATCAGCCCTCTTCCCTCTCCAAGGATGTTATCCAAATCTTTACATAACTTGAGTTAAACGCCATCATCCTCATAAATCAGCTTATATTTTACCACACAAAACAAACATTTGTCTTCCACTTCTTCCAAATCATATTTTATGATCATAATTAACAGCTGAGAGCTGGACCCATGGGTTCCTTGTATATAATAAGGTGGAGTGTGTGTATGTGTGTGTGGGTTCATGCTCAATACAAACACTCGAGGGATGAAGGGGGCATGGCTGGTTACATAAAGAAAGGTGGTGTGTGTGTGTTCATTCATGCTCAACACAGCTTTTGAGGGATGAGGGGTAGGGGGATGGCTGGTGCTCAGTAGAGTCTGCCAAGCCAAAACAATCCTAATATATGGGAGGAGGGGGGGGGGGCGCTAGTATTATATTGGTTATATATAATAAGGTAGAGTGTGTGTATATGTGTTCATGCTCATTACAGACTCAAAGTGTGAGGCTTTGGAAGAGAGGGGGACCTAGTACTCTAATGGTTATATATAGTAAGGTGTGTATGTGTGTGTGTTCATGCTCAATACAGACACTGGAGGGATGGGGGGGGGGGGGGGGCTCAGTAGAGCGCATACCTCTGCCAAGGCAAAACAAACCTTCACAGTGTATCTACCCTTTATCTAGACCTTCACCAAATTTAATTGACCAATCTGGACCCCATATCCCATACATTGATTAAGTTTCTTGGCAGGCAATTCAATTGTGCTTGTGAAATCTGGCTGACAAACAGACAAACAAACAAATAAACAGACACAGATGAGAGCATAACCTTCTCTGGGAGTTAAGTAAAAAGTAGATGGTATTATTGCAACTGTGAGAGAGAAACAACAAGAGAGAAAAATAAATAATAAAATGAGAGATTTTAAGTATTTGTGACAGCACAAACAAAGAGAATGAATGCATGATGTCAGTTCAAGTTTGTTGTATAGACTGCATCTTTGTTTATCACTAAAGTAACTGTATATGTTCTGTGTAGAACCTTATGTTAGTTTGTTTACATCAGTTTTATTCTAATAAAATATAGTATGACATACATTTCATGATATAGTTCATATATTTGCCACAAGGTGTCACTGCCTTTAGTTAAGGTGAAAAAGGACATTCACAAGATGTGCTTCTTCAGATCACAATTGCTCAAAAAAGATTAAATCTTTATTGGAATGGCAGGATAATATAAACTTATTAAAAAATCTTCTTTCATTGTATGCATCAAGCATTAAATTTTTTTAAAAAAGTATCCATGCATGCATGGAGAAGGTTTGAGTATTACTTTGAGGTTGATTACATAAAGTTTCAGGTTTATTAGGGACCAGATCTAGTTCATGACTGGACTGATATTATGGTTTTATAAATGGTTACATAATGAAAATAGTGCTTGAGGTTGATTGGACAAATTCCAAAGTCTGCCTACTTATAGTGACTCCATTTTATTGGGCTGTAATTGTAAATGCCTCCAAACAAATATCCAGGGTTCTTGGAAGACATTGAAATTACTTAAATTTAAAACTTATAATTTTAAGGCCTTGAAAATAGCACTGTTCCCTTTGTAGCTACCTGCCCTCTTTTCAGCTCCTCCTGTAAGGATATATTAATAGGTGCTGTTCATTCAGTTATTAAAGTTGAGGTAATTAAAATTACCACAACACCAGTTACTCTTATATCCCTCATATTAAATTTTAAGAAATAGAATGATTCTTGTTACCTATGCCATGAAGGTTCAGTCTTCAACTGTGTTTGTTTGTTAAGGTCTATACAATAGTTAGCAGGATTATGTAAAAGCTACTGAAAGCTTTGCATAAATCTTTGTGGAGGGTTGAAACATGGGTCAGGACAAACCCCATTAATATTTCAATGCAGATTTGTTATTTACCAAAAATGAGGCCTTTTTGTTATAGCTGCTGTCTGTTGTGAATTTCATAACTTAATAGATTTGAATAATAAATATAGAAAAAAAAATCTTGTTGACAGGTGTGATTGAATAAAATAAAAACATACTTATCTTGAAATGCATCCCCTTTTTGAGATCACTTTAATTGCCTTGATCAGTGTTATAAAACTTAACTATAATTGAGTTTTAGTTAGACAAGTATTCAAACAAAGAATTATTGACCTGCATTTATATTTCCTGATGTAACCTTATACAGTGTTGCTGGGCTAAGTATGAACTTTCAGATCTAGCCAAAAGCATTTGTGATTCATCTCTACACAGTGCATGGAATGTACCAAACACAAAGGCTTTTCTTTTTTCCTTGTGGTGAGTTTCTTGGATAAGACAGTATCAGTGTTTATGTCCCTTTCATTTGGTAATAGGCACATGATACAATCTGGATAATCTTTATGAATCATTTTAATATATCGCCCACCTGGCTGGCGGTCTGAACTATAAAGCTTCTGATTCCATATCAGTAGTCATTTAGTTGGTTTTATCAGTAAGTCTCCCACCTTCACTTTGTGCGTGTTTACACGCATGTCTGATTACGGATTCAAAGTGGTAAGCTTTTCTAAGCCAGGTATGATGCAAGGAAGATTGGCGTTAATGAATCTGGGAGTGTTTGTGGGTGACGCTGTACTTCATGTTTTTTTGTCTATGTGCTTTATACACCATGCATGAGTTACCATAAGTATGGTGATCAGCGTAATATCTGTCCGTTTAAGCTTCCCTAAATGATGATTCAATGTTGCATGATGGTTTTATAAATTGTTCCTATGTACTGTCAACGCATCAATGCAGGTCCTGTTTTACTATGTTTTTGGATAATTCCAAATATGTAATTGATCACTTGTGATCCCATTTATTAGTATATAGGAGAAATAGAAACATTTAACATACATAGCTCCTACACTTGTGGAAAATCAAAATATATTAATATGACTCAAGTTTAGTGACATATTACAGATTCAATACATGCACAGAAAAACCTGAGTTTAAAGACACATCTCCTATTGGGACACTCTCCTATTACTGGCAGATTACTATCATCCACAGATAAGCAGACAAAACATACAGGTTAATATATGTCATAAGAATGGTAATCATTGTAATATTTATCCCTCAATGATGATTCCTGTTCCTAAGGTGGTTGTACATTTAGTAGGTTTAATATTTTGATATCCTCGGTTCCTATTTCATCATATTTTTTCTGATATATTTCATGAGAAACTTTTGATCCCATTTGAAAAGTGAACAGAAAAAGGAGTTTGAAAGATATAATGATAGTACTTATAATGGAATTTTAAAGTATGTTGTTTAGTTTATGTTTGTAAAACCAGAGTATTTAAAAAAACTTTATATTATGTTTATTGGTACCACCTTTATATAAACATTCCAAGTGCAAGTACTGACAGTAAATACAATAATTATCTGAAATCCATGTACTATCTGTATGTTGTGTTTTATGTACCTTAACATGGAATGATTGTTCAAATTCAAGGACATGGAGAGAGAGAGAGAGAGAGAGAGAGAGAGAGAGAAGTAGATTAGGAGAGACTGATCATAACCTTTCCAGGGCAGCATGATTTATGTTAAATATTAATGTAATTGTCCCCTAAGTTAAACATTGCATGTAATGCAAATGAACATTAGCAGCACACTGCTTATCATTGCTTCGCATCAGTGCATTTGTCATTTACAGCAATAAAATAACCATTAGAATTTGATCTTTCACTGGTCAAGACCATCAGTCTTTTGATGACATACACTGCATGATTTAATAGGACCTGGTACAAACCAAGTAAGATCTGGATGAATGTTTTGTATTTTTACTTGATTTTTACAAATCACTTAATGGTAGCTATATAATTCTCATTATATCTTTCTTACAGCACCCATGTCATATATTGAAATATATCCCTGTAATTACATGTATAACATATGTAGTAGTTTGATTGTAGGATCGAGGTATTGTTGTAATAATTGCTGAGCCTGTTTAACAAGTTAAAGGAACTTATTACTTCCACTGCCACAATAAATTCATAGTTAAACTTTATATTACAATCACAGCAAGCACTTTTGGTTTTATACCATATATTACTACATTATTACCAACACAGCAAATTAATACTTTTGGTTGTATACCATATAATACCATATTATTATCAATAATATTAGTATTTTACCAAGCTGAACTAATTAACCTCTTAAATTGCAAGAAGGTGTATAAATACAAACACGCATTGTATAGATTAAAATACTCATAAATATCATATCTACTATTACAGGAGCCATTTTGGCAATGGTTTATATTCTAGCTCTTATTTTAAGTGAACCTGTGAGCTTATTGGATGGTGTGGCGTCATCCATTGTCTGTACATTTAAATAAACCTATTCTGTCTCAAAAACGGCAGAGCTTGCATCACCAAATGTTATGCAAAAAATCAGTTATCCAAAAAACTTTGGAATTTTGCTTATTTTTTTGCTATCTGCATTAACTTAGACTTTTAGGGAAAAAGCTAAAAAAACTTTAAAAGTCTTCTTCTCCAAAATTATCCAGCAAAATTTTTCAATAATTCACAGAAATAATCCCTGAATTAATCTTTCTCAAATTTGTTCGAATGGTTCCAGTTTGGTGATTTTTGGCTGAGTTACAGGAAGCTGAACAGTCATTTCTTCAAAAAAGCATACTGAAATTACAGTATGAAACAGAAACAGCTGGAGCTCTCATCACAAAATTTTATGCAAATGTTGGTCACATGAGTCATATTTGAAATTGAAGTATTGGTGGTGCCACCTGCATCAGCCATTTTTGTATGGTGGTCTTCAGCCATCAGTACATAAACCCATAATTTCTCAGGAATAGCGGGACCTAGCATCCCAAAATTTTATGCAAAAAACTGTCACATACGATATCAAATGTTGTGGGATTGAGTGTTTTGTGGCGCAACCTGCATCAACTTACATTTTACGGGGAAAAAGCTTGATAATCTTTGAAAATCTTCTTCTCTAAAATCATATATTCGCTATATTGTTCAATATTTCATAGAAATGATCCCGGAGGTGGCTCTTTCAAGTTTGTTCAATAGGTTTGGGTTTGATGAATTTTGGCCGATTTACAGGAATTTGTACTTTGTCATTTGGGCAAGTAAGCCTACTAACATAACAATCTCAGAAACAACAGGAGCTTGCATTACCAAGTTTTTTGCAAATGATGGTCACATGACTTGTATTTGAAATTGCAGTGTTTTGGCACCACCTACATAAACCTATTTTTTACGAGCAAAAACCTTGTAATTTTAGCCTTTTTCAGCTTATAAATTTATTCTGGTGGAACTGTCTAGCTGAATGGTTTAATTTTTCACAAGAATTATTCTTTGGTAGGGTTCTTTTAATTGTATAAGAAAAGATTGGGTACATTGATTTTTGGTAGAGTCAAAGAAAGCTGAAGTTGGTCTTGTGGCCATTAGTATGCCTATTTCAAACTGAGGGCTGCTATAGTTTCCTTCTGCAAAACTGTTTTTACAACTTTTGTGACATTTAACAAAAATTATTCTTAGGTGGCCTTTGTTCAAGTTTACCTAAATGATTTTGGCAGAATAATTGGGCCTTTAAACAATGAAAAGACTGAGAGATACTTTGGTAAGCAAAGCTAAACATTTTGATAAAAAAAAAAGGCAACACAAATATTTGGTGTCCTTATCCAGCTTAGGTGTAAGATAAATCCATGAATAAAATATATCTGTATCTTTTGCTTTCAATAGGCATCTGTTATTATTCTAAACATTTTGATAAAAAATCTTATGAATATGTCAGCTTGAAAAAAAAAAAACATTTTTTTTTTGCAGAAGTCTTTCAGTATGTGTAAACAGATTTACCAACAGGTCAAGATTGTATCTTTATCTATAAATAGCTTTGCATATTTCAAACTATTTCAGATTTGGCAACAGGCCAAAGGTCAGTCTGGATCAATTTATAGCTTTTGCAGACTGCCAACTGTATCAGATTAGGCAACAGGTCAAGGCCTAAAGTTTTGCATGTCCATACATATTTGATGGCTTTCTCATACCCGAGACTCGTGGAGCCACCTACAATTATTTTATTGTGTGCATCCATGCCAGTATTTGAGCAGTGATGTATGTGTTATTGTTGCTTGGAATTGGGTTCAATATGCTAAGTACTTGTGAAAGTTGCATTGTACATATACATGTCACATATGTACTTGAAAAGTAACGGTCCAACATGGAAGCATTATACCTCTTGTATATCCCATGCACAAGTTTGTGATAGGCCTGTAGGCTTTGTTTTAAAACATTCTTATTGAAACAAAACAAAAATGTTTTTTTTTCCTTTCTCATATTAGTAGCACTTAAACAAATGATAAGTGTTGTTCATATATGTTATTAATTATGACGGTATTCATATGGGTAAGAGTTTAATGTGCCATCTTCATGCCTTGTATTATACATGTACTTTTATAATATATTCTTAGCTCAGCTAACTGAAAGTCATCTAAGCTATAGCGATCACTCTTTATCTGTTGTCCATCTTAAAATCTGTCTGTCTGTCTGTCCATCGGAGTGTTACTAGGGCACAAATCATGACCATTAGACCTAGAAACCTCTTACTTAACATCCAGGGTGTTCCTTGAAAAATCTCCTTGGAAACCTTAAATTAGGTCACTGCGACCTATATTCTCTGACTTATGGGACCTGCTTGGGCACCCCAGAATAATTAAAATTTGATAAAAAAATTCTCCTGTATCTCAATAATTAATGCATGGATTGCAATGAATCTTGCCTTGAATATTGATCATGACTAGTTTCTTTACTTTTGGAAGAGTGGTGGCACCAGCTGTATTTTTTAAATTTTTCACTTATTTTTTTCATATTATCTGAAGACTACCAAAATATAGCAAGGTGTCAGATTCTCATCTATTGTTTCACCAATGCCCTGAAACCTCATATGTTTATTGACCATGACTTGTTTTTTTTTTCATTTTTCCGAAGACTAAATTCAAATTTTATATATTAATGGCCCACTACTAATGTATGAATCATTTTGATTTCGGGTCACAAGTCCAAAGGTGAAGGTCATGGGCCCCATATCTATAAAAAGATTGTGGATGTATCATAAATCAAACATTTCATCCCAAATCTTCCATCTTCCACACATTGCTCACCTGCCGATAGCAGAAGAAACTTATGGATTTTGAGTCACAAGGTCAAAGTCACAGCACCCACATTTTGAAAAAGCTCATTAAAATATCCCCATAAACAAAATCAGCTGAGCATTGAGACCCATGGGTCCCTAGTTAGAATTAAGCTTTTAAATACCGTAATATCAAAACTGTTATATGTAATTAAATTGATGAGTTTTATTCTATATATATATATATATATATATATAATATACTATATGCTGCTGTGTCCTCAGGGACGAGCATTCGTACTTTGTGTGGGATGACACTGCTGTACGGACTGCGGTGATGGCGTTACTTCAGGAGATGAGCCAAGTCCAGCTAGCTCGTTTGTGTCCACTCTCACAGGTACATAACCTTTTAGCTCAGTTGACTCAGTCATACTAAGCTTAAGTGATCACCCTTTGTCCATCCTCCTTCTGTCTGGTCATCTTTCTGTCTGTTAGCATGGCACAAATTGTAACCATTGAAAATGGAAACTTAAAACTGAGTACCAAGGGAGGTCTATTTCTCTCCTGTGGTTTCAATCGAAATTTCCTGAAACTTAGTAAATCATAGGTTAATATATTCGTAAATTTATTAATCAGCTGAGCATCATAACCCATGGGTCACTTGTTTTAAAAGGTTTCTTATTTTGCTCTTATTTACTCTGTCAATATATCTAGTGACAATGTAATCATACATTCACCTCTGTTTGTCAGTCTATTTGTTATTGTCTTTGTGTTTTTCCTTGCAATGTTCTAAAAAAAGTGAATTTCAATGAAATTTTTGAAGATGTCGCCACCAGCCATGAAGGAGGAAGTGATTACATTTTTGGTAGATTGATTAAATTATGGTGCAGATCTTTATCAATCATGCACTGTTAAATTCAGCGGAATTTTCTGGAAGGGTGGGCCATTGGTCAAGGAGCAGTTATGGGATATGTCAGCTGTCATATTGTCGGATGGATCAACAACATTGGTAACTTAATTATGCTTTGGTAGAGTGGTTTCTGGTTTACTCTTGTTATTGTTGTTTCCCTTTTTGGATTTTGGATCTATTATGTGTGCATAATAACCAAATTATTCATATTCATATGAATCACATTAACAGTTCCTGGTGACACCAAGGCCAGCCAAGCTAGGTTGATGCTGGAATGTCACAGGTGTTTCCATACATGTTGTTTTTATCTGCTCACATATTTGACTTGACCATGCATAGTACCTAAAAGCAGAGAATTTTAATATTTTGAGGTATTTAACAATGATAAGTAAAGGAACTCAGAAGTATATGACAAACAAGTCAATTAAGGATTAAAACACAATTTTCTCGGTACTCTCTTAGGCTGGAAGTTTGGGGCTTCTGTTAATACTTAATTCTCCTTTTTTTCCCTTATTCTATATAAACATTAGAGTTGGAGGTCCTTTCATATTAATGAACACTAAATTTTTTAATTGAGTGACATACATTTATATTCTATTTCAGCCTATGATCTCATACATTGCCAATTCCAAGGCCAGTCTGGGGAAGATCGGGATGATGAAGTGTAGAGAGTTTGGTTTGTGGTATATGAAGTACAAACAGCAGCATAATGGTTAGTTATCAGTACCCAATGTTTTCCCATAATGCACTTGTCTGAATATTTTTTGTAACTGCACAACTCCCTAAGGATTTCATTTGTGTCTGTTCTATTCAGCACTAAAAAAAACACTGATTGGATAGAATAGTATAAAAAGTCTTCAAGAAGTGCAAACAGTAAAAAAATAAAATGGTTGATATATCATCTAACTGATTAAAGGAGTCAAAAAAGAAGTTAAATATAAATCTGCAATTAAATTATCAAATTTCAATGTACGGTACGTAATTTGTAGTCTCTCCCATGTACAGTTTTCTGTCAAACTATAATAAAAAATTTAACCTTTTCAGAAAATGATCACAAAATAACAGATGGACAGGGGTTGGTGGAACTGTGTAAAACACATCAGACATGATATTCAATATATTATTTATAGCTCAGCTGACTATAAGTCATCTGAGCTATAGCCTAGGTCAGTTGTCCATCATCCGTCTGTCGGTCCGTCCGTCCGATGTCTGTCCTTAAAACTGGCACTTAAGACACCATTGGACCTACGAATCTGAAATTCCGCATACAGTTAAATGTCCCCAAAATTTTCTACCATGCGGAAAATTGGGTAAATAGGACTTTGTTCCTTCGAGATATTAAGGAAAAACCTCAATTTTTTATTAAAAATCTATTTTCACACTTCAGGACTGCCTTATATCAAACCACTCATCTGGTTTTTTTCATATTTACCATAAATATTCCTCTATAAAGTTCCTATGTACATTCCAGAAATTAAGTCAGTATTATATAATTTAAAAAAGTTATGGGCCCAAACATAAATGGACTTTGTAAAAAATCAGGAAAGATATTTGGTCACTTAAGAGAAAAAGTGTTAAAGCTTTTGCCCAAGTTTGACCATGGCACGTTTTTTTCTTGTAAGAACATTTGATTTACTATTCACAGTCGGTATATATATAGGTTTAATCTGTTAAATTCTGAAATTTAAAGGTAAAAGCTTAAAATTATTCTAGTTATTGCCGGAAGTTTTTCTGAGGCTATAATGAATTTACATTTTGAATCTCCAGACCAGCCATTTCTGGTCCCTACAGCCTTGTCCGGGTAAACTTGTGGCAACCCTGCCCTGCCCTCCACCCCCCACCAACCTCCACCCCCCCCCCCACAACCCCCGCCCCCCCCTCTTCCACCCGCCCCCCAACCCCTGCCCCCCCCCAACCCAACCAGATATGTTGCATTACTTTCATTTTTTAACCGATTGCTGTTTCCGATCCAATGTATACAACTTTTCCACTCCTGAATCAAGTGTTATTTTCATATATTTATTGATTTGCAAATTCAAAAAATATATTTTTAGAAAAAATAAATACGTCTGTGTTTCTATTAAAAATTTAATTTCATACTTCAGGATAATCTGGATAGATTTAATCTGTTAAATTATGAAATTTGAAAGTAAAAGCTTAAAAATTATTCTAGTTATTGAAGTTTTTCTGAGGCTTTAATGTATTTACATTTTGAACCTCCAGATCAGCCATGTCTTGTCCCTACAGCCTCGCCTGTCACATTCAGCTGAGCACCGTGACCCATTGGTCCCTTGTGTAGGGTTAGGAATCAGTGTTTAACCCTTTTTGGTGACTGAAAGAGAAAAGTGTCCAATGATCTGTTAATGAATTGATTATTTCATGTAACTTCTAAGTCATGTGAAAATGAAGAGAATGCATACACTTTGTTCCATCCAACTGTATAGAACACTGAAAGGTCAAGGTCAGTGATCAGAAGTTACACAGAAATACAACCAATTTAAGCAGTTATGGCATGAGGCCAATCATTCATATAATCAGTTAATCAAAACATCTCTAATGTTCATCGATATTTTGTTTACAGTGACAAGTAAACCAGCCAGCAACATGCGTCTTAAATTTCACCCTGATCTAGAAATTCCAAAGATGAGAGAATGGTTCAAGGTCATGAATAACCCATCTCGAGAACAGATGGATATGTTTGTGGATGAACTTAACAAGGGACCAGCAAGGAGGGGAGGGCAGAAGGTCACCTTGTCAAAGCTAAAAATATGGTGGAAGAACGAGAGACAAAAAGAGAGACGAGTTAAGGATAAACCATCAGATGAACCAGACCAACCTACCAGCAGACCTGTGCTCAGTAATAATAATCCACAACCTAATGTTAGTGAACCAACACCTGTGACTTGTGTAAACAATGCATCTGTAGCTGGTGTTAACAATCCACATATTTTGCCAGTAGCTTTGACACCCCTCACATCTAAGCCCTTGTGACCTGCATGAACAGGTGCCTGTCACCTGTTTTAAGTTGGTGCCTTAGATTTGGATTTGTGTGAACATGGGTATAGTTTGTGAAATGCTACAGCTAACATAGTGCAGGTGTTATCACGTCTGGTGTGTGTTAACCTGTAATATGTGTTAACATGCAACATCAGAACTGTGTTAACTCAAAGGCTGTGATGTGTTAACAGTGAACAAGTGATCTGTGTTAGCCAGGTGCCTGTGACACGTGTAAACAGGTTAACCAGGTGCCTGTGACATGTGTAAACAGGTTAGCCAGGTGCCTGTGACACGTGTGAACAGGTTAACCAGGTGCCTGTGACACGTGTAAACATGTTAACCAGGTGCCTGTGACATGTGTAAACAGGTTAACCAGGTGCCTGTGACACATGTAAACAGGTTAACCAGGTGCCTGTGACATGTGTAAACAGGTTAACCAGGTGCCTGTGACATGTGTGAACAGGTTAGCCAGGTGCCTGTGACACGTGTGAACAGGTTAACCAGGTGCCTGTGACACATGTAAACAAGTTAACCAAGTGCCTGTGACATGTGTAAACAGGTTAACCAGGTGCCTGTGACACATGTAAACAGGTTAACCAGGTGCCTGTGACATGTGTAAACAGGTTAACCAGGTGCCTGTGACATGTGTAAACAGGTTAGCTAGGTGCCTGTGACACGTGTAAACAGGTTAACCAGGTGCCTGTGACACGTGTAAACAGGTTAACCAGGTGCCTGTGACATGTGTAAACAGGTTAACCAGGTGCCTGTGACACAGGTAAACAGGTTAACCAGGTGCCTGTGACACGTGTAAACAGGTTAACCAGGTGCCTGTGACATGTGTAAACAGGTTAGCCAGGTGCCTGTGACACGTGTAAACAGGTTAACCAGGTGCCTGTGACACGTGTAAACAGGTTAACCAGGTGCCTGTGACATGTGTAAACAGGTTAACCAGGTGCCTGTGACACAGGTAAACAGGTTAACCAGGTGCCTGTGACACGTGTAAACAGGTTAACCAGGTGCCTGTGACATGTGTTATTGTTAAAAGGGAAGATGTGACCTGTGTTAACTAAGTGTCTGTGACGTGTTAACAGGGGAAAAGTGACCCATGTTTACTATTTGCCTGTTACACGTGTTACAGAGGAAGAAGTGTCTCGTGTTTACCAGGTGCCTGTGACGTATTAACAGGGAACAAGTTACCCGTGTTAACCAGATGTTTGTGACATGTGTTAACAGGAAACAAGTTACCTATATTAACCAAATGCCTGTGACATGTGTTCACAGGGAACAAGTTACCCCTGTTAACCAGGTGCCTGTGACATGTGTTAACAGGAAACAAGTTACCTGTGTTAACCAGATGTCTGTGACATGTGTTCACAGGAAACAAGTGACCCCTTTTGATCAGGTGCCTGTGTCATGTGTTTACAGCTAAGAAAAAGCTACCTGTGATAACCAAGTACCTGTGACATGTGGTTACATAGATTTAATCGCATATGTTATCTAGACTACGTACCTGTGACATGTTAACAGAGAGTGAGCGGCCTGTGATAACCAGGTGCTTGTAATATGTGATAACAGGGAACAAGTGACCAATGAAGTGTATTGACATGGAATTCTGGCCTGTGTAAACCAGGTGTGTATGATCATTAAAAAGGAACCTGTGACCTCTGTAATAAATGATTCCTCTGACCAGTGTTAACCAAGTAAATTTAACCTCTGATCAGTGTTAACAAAGTACTTCTGACCTGGGCGAACCTAGTACCACTGACTTCTGACCTGGGCTAACCAGGTACTACTAACTTCTGACCTGGGCTAACCAGGTACAACTGACTTCTGAACTGGGCTAACCAGGTACCACTGACTTCTTACCTGGGCTAACTAGGTAACACTGACTTCTGACCTGGGCTAACCAGGTACCACTGACTTCTGAACTGGGCTAACCAGGTACCACTGACTTCTTACCTGGGCTAACCAGGTACCTCTGACTTCTTACCTGGGCTAACCAGGGACAACTGACTTCTGACCTGGGCTAACCAGGTACAACTGACTTCTGACCTGGGCTAACCAGGAACCACTAACTTCTGACCTGGGCTAACCAGGTACCACTGACTCCTGACCTGGGCTAACCAGGTACCTCTCTGACTTCTGACCTGGGCTAACCAGGTACCACTAACTTCTGACCTGGGCTCACCAGGTACCACTGACTTCTGACCTGTGCTAACCTGGTACCTCTCTGACTTCTGACCAGGTACCTCTGACTTCTGACCTGGGCTTACCAAGTACTACTGACTTCTAACCTGGGCTAACCAGGTACCACTGACTTCTAACCTGGGCTTACCAGGTACCACTGACTTCTGACTTATGCTAACTAGGTACCACCCACTTCTGACCTGTACTAACCAGGTAATGCAGCATGCATTGTGATACCTGAGACTCATGTGAACATGGACCTCGTTTTACACAGGTGTCTGACACAAGTTTGTTGCCTGCTTTGTCAAGGGCCTTTAACATGCCACCCATGATCTGTGTTAACAAGGTACCTGTGGCCAGTGTTACAATTGGACTTGTAATGTCCAGGTGTCTATAAGTTGTGTTATTCAAACACCAATGATCTGTGTTAACACAGGATGTTTTCCAGACACAAGCCTCAATTATCATAATGTCCCATCCACTTTCAACCATTCTGATCAGGCTATTACAGAGCACAGAAAAAATACAGCTGATAGTCCCTTTTCATATAAAAATGTATTATCTGTTATGTGATGCAAAATCTGTACATGCAGATGGCAGTTGGTATTTTAATGTTGAATACTGGTAAGTCATTTGGCTCATTGAGTAGTTCTTGGTAATTTAAATGAAGCGTTGTGTATATTAAATCTCAGTTGGTGCTATGGCTCAGGGACACCAGCTGTGTTTTAGTTTAAATTCATTTATAAATGAAATCAGGGGTCTTATGTTCACTCTGTCTTTGGGACCTTGTGCTTGATAATATAAAATTAAGCTTATAATAATCTATGTCTGCTATGTTGTTGACTCCTGTGGAGTTCAGTTTGGGTATCACAGACCTTTTAATCAGAGCATATCAAATTATGGCTCAGCAAGATTCATGTCACCTTACATTAAAGATCTGATCAATTATACTTCTTTAAATTCACCAAGCTCTGATAACTTGAATAAGAAAGTTTTAGGTCACTGTCCTGAAAAAATCTGGTAGCAAAAGGAGTATAACATATATTTACAGATGGTTTGATGCAAGGTAAGAAGTATTAAAAATTTGAAATTTAGTTTAGAGTAATGAGCTCTCTAGAAAAACAAGCTGCAATGTGTATATAATCATTGGTATAAAAAGCTTTAGGGTCAAGATTTTTAAATTGGTTATTTTTTTTATAAATTACAAAATACATTGAGAACATGCAAAACAGAGCTTCAGCTGTCAAATGTTTTTTTTTAAATTACTTTTATATATATATAATACTCAGTTTGTGACAACAGCATGTGATTCAGCGCATGGTACACTAACAGGGAGAAGATTTAAGGGTGAGATTCAAACTTGGTTTAAACATTAATGCTTGCCATTATATGTGTTTAGGAACAATTGTTAAAGGATGTTTTAAATGAAAATATTGTAGAACATAGCTACATGCAGTTTTAGTATGGCTATTGTGTTATGGGGTGACATAAAAACGGACCAAACTGTCTCACTAGTGAAGCTTGCTTTTCTGGCGAAGCGATTGGAATGCCGGACATGTGTGCCACCAACATGGGTTCGAATCCTGGATCGGCCCAGAATTTTCCCCTGAGCAATTTGTCTTCGTAACAATTGCCATAAAATACAGCAATAAAATGTTATGTGAGGAGACTTTTTTTCAGCTTCTGGAATGTAGGAATGTAGAATATCTGACATTAGATTAGTAAATACTAAATTGTTTGTATAATGAAAAATCAGAAATATTGGTCTTTGGATACTTATCTTCTAGAAATTAGTGTGATGTGATGAGCAAGAGTTATTTTAGAAATTTTGAAGTGCAGACTGAAGGGTCATTTGTTTGTACAATATTGTGGTCAAACAGCATACAGAATAACACTGCACGTGCTTCTGATTAAGATGTGTACATCTGTCTGGCTGGATTTTAATACTTTTATACTGACTGCCACTTTTAGTAAAACTGGAAAATGCTATTTCTAACTTAAAGAGTTGTATAAATTTGTTTTATTCTCCAATTGTTTGCACATAATTAACTCCTTCCCTGGATATAGCCTCCCTGGCCAAAAAAAAATCCATTTAAAATAAGTCCAAGAGTTATTTTAAATGCACATTAGACTCCAGAGTTTATATAATTTGAGACCTGGTACAGGGTTCATTTTAATGGCAAGTGTATTTTATTGGAATAAACTTATTAATTTCATCTATTCACAAAGTAAAAGTGGTTCATCTTACATGGTTTTTAAGGTGATTTTAAATACAAAAATATTTTCTTAATGATATCAAATATCATATAATAAAAAGATATAATGACAATTTCATCAATACATAGACCAGAGGAGAGAACAATCTAGGTTTAAACTGAATAGATATTTAAATGGTAAAATTTCAATTTAAGACAATTTTTGGATTGATTATTAATGAAGAGGTGTTAGCCAGGGATGCCACCTTGAACTCTCCTTGATCAGGGTGGAACAACAACAGGGAAGTCACCCCTTTTAAAACCAAACCCCTGGAAACCCCTGCACCAGGACAACCATTTAGTATAACCAGCAGACCGTGAAACTGTACGGGGTTAGCTGAATATGCAAAGAGTTATGGGGCTTCACCATGAACATTGTACTTGATTGATAATGACCCTGCATAAGGTCAGACACAGATAGACAATACTTGGTATGAGGTTGCTTTGTTAACCTGAGGTTTGTATAGAAATGTTACTGAGGTAGAGGAATAAACGATACCTGGCACACCTGGATGAAGTAGATGATTAACTGTCCCACAGTACAAGGTGAACAAAATCCAGGTGGTCACATGTCTAATCCTTTGACAGAAAAATAAATGTCTGTATGACCAGGTCAGCTCAACCCCTGTTCACTGTTGATCTGTGACCTAATGGAAAAGTTTTACTCTGAAGGTCAAACCATTTAGGATGGAAATGGACAGGCTGCAAATTAAGATTTGAAAGTCAAACTCATGTACCTGCTAGTCCAGATTGAATGATTTCCAGATAAAATGAGACCCATAACTCAATACTTTAATTGGCTGTAGTCTGCATTAAATGAGATCATTCATGAGCAAAAAGCATTCTGAATCTACCCCACACCTTCTAGCTTAAACTGAATCAATCCCACATCTCCTAGCTTAAACTGAATCAACCCCCATGACTCCAAGCTTAAACTGAATCAACTTCCACATCTCCTAGCTTACACTGAATCAACCTCCACATCTCCTAGCCTAAACTGAATCAAACCCAATATCTCTTAGCTATAACTGAATCAACCCCCACACCTCTTAGCTTAAACTGACTCAACCCCACACCTCCTAGCTTACACTGAATCAACTTCCACATCTCCTAGCTTAAACTGAATCAACCCCCACACCTCCTAGCTTACACTGAATCAACCCCCACACCTCCTAGCTTACACTGAATCAACCCCCACATCTCCTAGCTTAAACTGAATCAACCCCCACACCTCCTAGCTTACACTGAATCAACCCCCACACCTCCTAGCTTACACTGAATCAACCCCCACACCTCCTAGCTTACACTGAATCAACCCCCACACCTCCTAGCTTACACTGAATCAACCCCCACACCTCCTAGCTTACACTGAATCAACCCCCACACCTCCTAGCTTACACTGAATCAACCCCCACACCTCCTTGCTTACACTGAATCAACCCCCACACCTCCTAGCTTACACTGAATCAACCCCCACATCTCCTAGCTTAAACTGAATCAACCCCCACACCTCCTAGCTTACACTGAATCAACCCCCACACCTCCTAGCTTACACTGAATCAACCCCTACATCTCCTAGCTTAAACTGAATCAACCTCCACATCTCCTAGCTTAAACTTGATCAACCTCCACATCTCCTAGCTTAAACTGAATCAACCCCCTTACCTCTTAGCTTAAACTGAATCAACACCTCCTAGCTTAAAAGTTTCTTGGAAATTTGGTTGTGATGTATTTAGGTAAGAGAAGAGTAATAGACAATGCTAAGAAGTTGCTTGGTAAACCTGAGATTTGCACAGAAATCAACAATTAAATAAACAGACTTTGGTTAAAACATAAATTCCATGTCAGGGGTCACAATACACAGTAATACCAGCACAGGTATAATAGGAAAATACCAGCACAGGGAACAACTGAAAATAGCATGTTAGTGAGAGAAAAAAAATGGTCAGAGTTTCACTCTAGATAATTGTGTATTCAGTCATACACCCGTCTCACCCTTAGACAGGATATGTCTGTCTAGTTAAACTCAGGACCTTGCTCTTGCGGATCTGTGACCTTTTTTTTTTATAATTATCCCCAAATGTTCAAGGTCAAACCATTTTGAACTGAAAGGGACATGTCTATATGACTAATGAATAATAAAATTCTGAATGGTGTTTTCCTGTTTCCATGATTTTAAGACAAACTGTGGTCACAGAAAGTCATTTCAGTAGCACCCTGCATTACATGAGATCATGCTGTGAAAAATATGCGCAATTGTATTTTTTTTTTTAATTTGGATGGGTCTAAATGTTTTAAGTTTGTAGGTTCATCACAATTCTCTAGATGGCAGTTTAGTCAGTTATTCCTAGGGGCAGTTCTTCAATGAGTTTTCATTAAGTTGAACACAGATGATTCCAGTTTGTAGGATGAATTAAGTGTGACTAATTGATTATAATTAGAATCTGGGCAGGAATCTCAGTGGAGAGAGTAAAAATTCTTAATGTGATCAGCAATAAATATGATAAATAAAACTTCTGGTGATTCATAAATATCTCTGTAGCACAGAAAATGTTCAGAATTTACATCATATGTATGTTATTATTATGGGAAAATAAATGTTAGCAGGTTTAAATATTTATCCAGGACCATCACACTTCCAGTAGCCAATCATATCACATCACTGTATGGTTAACAAAAGGGTTGCATAGAAGGAAATACGTTGACCCAACATATGATTTTAGAGTTGCAACACTTGCGTGTCATGATCACCCCACCATAAATTATGATAATTAATTTCTCATTCATTTAGTCTCAAGACATTTGTCATACCTGTGTGGGTTTATTTATTTTTCACAATATCTTTTTGTCTGTGTAATAAAAATGTGAATCTCTTAAGTGTCTTGTTTTCTTACCATATTATACAAGATCTTGAATTTGCTTTCATTCCTAATAACAAAGCCTAAAAAAAGTTCCAGGTCCAAAAAAGGATGGATCAAGGCCGCAAAAATTGTCTGAAACCCTTAAAATAAGGTTGCGATGATTGAAAGGGGGGACCCCCTGGATCCCCTCCTCTGGAATCTCTTCTGATTATTGGATTGATACTCCACCATTCAAAGCTGGACAGAATAAGGGCAGGCTCTAAAATTAGAAACTGGTTTTACTTGCTTCCTTGAAACCATTCACTTAAAGAAAGCGAAACAGACACTGGTTTTGGCTAAACTGCAAAAACACCTCCAGGGATGGATTTAGCTGTCTTATGTAATGAATGCAACTAAACAAGAAGAGCAGGCTTGCAAAATGAATATCAGTGGCGCCACCTGTCTTATGTATGCGATCAATTTATCTAATAATTCTTTTCAATTAAATATTAATGCAACTAAACAAGAAGAGCAGGCTTGCAAAATGAATATCAGTGGCGCCACCTGTCTTATGTATGCGATCAATATATCTAATAATTCTTTTCAATAAAATATTCATTGAATTCAATTAGCCTAAGGAATCCTTGCATATGATTTCAAGGCTAGTGTTCTAATTTACTGACTTTTCTAAGGGAAACTAAAACAGAAAACATTTTGGAGCACAGAAAGTCGTTAAACAGAGGTGGTGCCAGCTGCAGTTGATAATCACATGTCAGTCATGTGCTGAGTAAATGTGTAAAATTTGGTGAAGAGAGCAGCAAAGGTCCTAGAGAAATGTGGTAAAAGAAAAGGGGGATGGACACACTGAAGGGAAATCAGAGAATTTTGCAATCACCAAAATTTGAACACCAGTGGAAACAGTGTGGAAATAATTCTATTCAATATAGTATTCATTGAATTCAAATAGCTCCAAGGAATCCTTGCATATGATTTGAATGCTAAATTGTTCTTATTTACGGACTTATGTGAACGAACATGAATAGGACCATTTTGGAGCACAGAAAGTCAGTAAACAAAGTTGGCGCCACCTGCAGGTGATAATCTAATGTGAGTCGTGCTGAAATTTGTTGAAAAGAGCAGCAAGGTTCTTAGAGAAATTCAAATGTAGTTGAAGAATGGGCGGGATGGACGGACTGAAGAGAAATCAGCAAATTTCGTGATCACCAAAATTTGAACTTTGTGGAAACATCAGTCTGAAAATAATTCTGTTGGATATAGTATACAATGATTTCCAAGGAATCCTTGCATATGATTTGAAGGCTAAAGTGTTCTTATTAACCGACTTGTCTGAACAAAAGTGAAAAAGACCATTTTCGAGCACAGAAAGTCATTAAACAGAGGTGACGCCACCTGCAGTGATAATCCAATGTCAGTCATGTGCTGAGTGTGTAAAATTTGGTGATGAAAGCAGAAAGGGTCTTAGAGAAATGTGGTAAAAGAATGGGGCGTGACGGACCGACAGACTGCCGGACTGAACGACAGCCAGAAGGAAGCTGTCCATTTAAGTAGTCCTCCCTCTTACAGCGGGGGACTAATTAGCAATGATTGAGGTATAAACAATCTTTCGAAAGTGTTTTGAATTCAATATTTACTACTTAAACCCTGTATCACTCTCTTCACTTAGCTCTTTACCTTTAGGCGTACTACCTATATCTCAAATTCAGTAGCTTCTTTAGAAGCGCAAGATTTTCGCTGCCTAGGGAGCTGACCTCTGTATTGCTAAAGCTGAGAAGCACGTATCCTGTGTGCACATCTTCTGACACATGAATATGTCATAGGACACAGAGAAACAGTCTATTTTCATCATAATTGCAATATAAATTGGCCAGTCACAATTTAATAATGCTCTCACTTGGTCTCAAAGTGTCCAGGCATAACCCTTAACTTTTGATAATATTCTCATCATTAATTCAATTATATTTAATAATTTATGTCATCATAATTTTTCTATTAAAACCAAAACTGTACACTTATAAATACAAGGAGAAACCATACAGAACTGATCTTTCCTAAACTGAAACCAGTTTCCTATTTTCAAGTGGGCCTTAAGAAACTATGAAATGTTTCATATATTCCATTTGACAGATGGCAGCACCAGTCTAGTTGCCTCAATGCTTCTCATATTGAACCATTCGTATCTGTACATGGCTCCAATCCAATCCATGTGCAGGTCTATTATACAAGAGGGGGTAGGGGTTTATTCAAAGTGTGTTCCAATGATAAGCAAGTTGCATTCCTAACTAAGGTGACTGTTTTGCGACATCTTGTGTAGTCTTCCAACTTTCCTAACATGAACATTTTTAGACTTGAGTAACATCACACAAGAAGATAAATAATCAACTTCACCCTCAAAACAAGACTGCCAAATTTGGGTTAAAAATCAGTCAATTTTAACTTTGTCTTTCTGATAACATATCACAAATATATGATTGTAACGAGACATGAATCCTTACTACTAGCAAGTTCCACACAACCAATATGACTGTCCCAGAAAGTTCTTGAATACTCCTGGAAATTTGTTTGGCTCAAGGTGCAAAACCGCTGAAACCAGTCACAAAAAGTCATAGTCAGTTGTGATTCATGACATTTTCAACCTTGGCTTTGTGGATATGCAAATGTGAGACACATGGTTATGTTTCAATCAACAGACTTGCACACATGTATGGCAACATTTTGCAGTGTGCAAGGCCTGTTAAGCATACAAGAAATGTGTACATTTATTCTACCTTCTTAATGACAAATTTAACTGTGCATGCAAAATTTCCAGGACCTGTGGGTGAATCAAAATTTCTCAGACTTTCAGGGCCTTGATGTTTTAAATTACATGGCTTTCCACATTTTTAAAAACCTGCAGAAACCCTGTTAATTGACTATTCTCACATTTGCATGTACAAAGGATAAAATGTGCAAACTGCCCAACAATTTATAACTTAATATTTTGTTTCCATGGAGATTTCACCAGCCTGTCTTGATAACAAGTTAGTATTTTCTAGATATAGGATTTGTTAATCAGTCAATCTGAGCAAACCAAACAAACAAAGTTTCAAATGTTGATGGTTTATTTGTATCATTGGTACTATGGTCCAGAAAATGAAAATGAATTGGACTTTTGTCCAGGTGATTAAGATGAAAAATTGAACAAAATATTTTCATCAGCTTGCATCTTCATTTTGGTCTGCAACACCACCAGAAAATATGGTTTTGAGAAATGAAGCACTGACAGCGACCTTTATATGCGAGCCTTTAGGGCCTCCTTTTGGACCCTTTTCCTTATCTTGGCCCCTTGGTTGGTTTTGCTGATAAGTCCACTCCCTTGTATCCATTTCTGCTGGAGCTTTCTTTTTCTTTTCTAACCGTTTCATGATTTTATTCTTTTCCACATTCTGTATGAAGAAGTTTGTTTCTCGCTTCACCTGAGCGATTTCTGTCCTTAATCTCTGCTTATGAACTGCTTTCTCATACGCCAGTCTCTCATTTAAATGACCCCATTTGAACCTGTTCAGATACTTTATGTTCCAGAGTTCCTCATACCAAGGACTTCTCCTCTTTCCTCCAACCTGCTTGTTATTCAGTGAGACTGCCACTTTTTTAGCAATTCTTTTATCCAAGAACTCCACCCAGCCTTCTGTGAACCTTCGATTCTTCTTACTTTTTCCAGATTTCTCTGAAATGAAAATATGTACATTTAAGATAACAAAGTAAAATAAAATGCATTCTTACTATTATTCAATTTGCACTGAATGAAAAGCCATAGTAACTAAAATTTAGAATTTAGTTGAAACAATTTGGTGGTCATCATTTCCTAACGAAATCCATTAAACCAAATATTGAAATAAGTTGTGCTGCAAGCCACGTAAATAACTGAACACTCAGGATTGACCCGATTTATATACAACATCTGTGGTAACTTTTACCTGATTAATCACCAATTCCAGTATCATTATCTGAATTCATGTCAGGTATTTTAGTTTTACATTTTATTTTTTTAATCAGTCAGATTTACCTTAACATAGTCTAATGAACAGATAGTAAAACTGATGAAATTATAACCTACAAAGTACATTAAATGTTTCCATAATATTCCAACAAGGGAGACTTTCATTTAATTGCCTCCTCCAGAAGTTACGTGTTCATCCCCATTCATCTGTTTCAAGTGTTTGTTAAAAAAATAACTCAACAGATTCTCATGAAATTTTCAGGGAATTTTAAGAAAAGGTCAATGAAGAATCAATTTGATCTTGGTGTGCATTAGGCTGATGATCTGGATTCAGGAACGTCATAACGGAATATTTACAAATGTTTAGTGACCATAGTCACTTATGCACGAATAAACCTGGGAATATGAACCGAATGATGAATGCAAACACGGTTAAAGGAGCATCCCACAGTGCCCCCCCCCCCCCCCCACCAGAGCTGACAGGCTTGCATTCCTCAGAATTCTGATTTTCGGCAGAACTATAGAAACCGGGCTTCAGCCTACCGCCAGTAAAACGGGTGTCGCATAATGAATTGTTTCCTTGAAAAGGCCGATATATATAATTTTCCTCAGAATTCCCGTATTTAATTTTGCTCATAGCTGGAGTTTATTATATTAGAGGAGGATGGGTCCGGGGAACCTGGGTTCCCCGTCTGAAGGGGGGTGTGGGGGCGGAGCCCCCACCTAAAGCTTAATTTTCCTGTTAAAATAGTAAATGGTTTCCCATTTTTGCGATAGATGCCTCTTCAATCGCAGATATAAATGAATAAAACTTGTTCCTGCTGGTATCTCGTCTTCACGGCTCACTTAGTAGCGTGTAGGGCTCCTAGTCCAGAGATCGTAGGTTCGATTCCCGATTCAGGCGACTTCTGATGCTTAGTAGTTGTTTATGTTAGAAGAGTCGAGTGTAGGGACATCTACAGGGAAAAGTAGGAGTTAAAATAGGGAATGAGAGGTGACAATTTTATTTATATGTTCCTCAAAACAAGCGAAGCCCGCGTTCTATAGTGGCTCCTGATTTTCTAGTTCCTCTTTCAGACTAAGTTACAAAAACACTTTGTCAAATCTAGACCCCTTCCGTTTACCTTCCTATAATTTGTTTCTAACGTTATGATAACCAGTGATAACTGGGAATATTTCTTACCAGTTTTGGTGTCGGGTTGTAAGAACACTCGACCCACTTCCCCATACTGGCCAAAGACTTCCCGGATTTTCTTCACGTTCATACACGCTGGGATTCTGCTGAGGTATACCACACCGGCAACTGGTACTTTCTTTTTCCCTTTCTTTTTCGGGTTTGTTGGTGTCACTGTCTCACTCTCCTCTATTGTCATCTCGGTGTCTGAATAATCCTCGTTGTGTTCCATGTTTTCTTCACTGGAAGCTGCCATGTTGATTTCGCCATGTGCTGGATAACCAAGAGTAAATTGGGTTCATAAAAATTCCACGCGGTGGCGCTGTGAGGGAAGACTACTGCCTCCGCTTCGGCACGAATTTGAATCACCTCGCGCACCTCATTTAGAGCAACAAGTGGAAACTTTGACAGATTGATTTTATTAGGTAAATTCTTAGGTATGTACAAACGACGGAAATACACATAAAAGTTACCAAGGATAACACACAAAAGTACTGTTAAAACATTTATATATCCAATGTGGTCCTCATAGGAATAAGCGTAGCACAGCAACGTATTATTATTATAATACCATATTTATATAGCCCTTTTCACCCCACAAATGTTAATAAGTGTTTTACAATTTACATTTCTTATAAAATAATAAACATAAAGCCTATATAGGTGATTGTCAAAATACAAATTACACTACAACTAAATCTCTTACAATATAAACTGACTAAACATTAAAAATACTAAGATATTAAAAAAAATCTTCGAGAAGACAAGAGAGAATAATAAAAGTAAGAAATTCAAAGACTGATACTGATAGAGTTAAAAGGTCACAAACGTTAAAAAGAAATATAAATTCACTTGTGTATAACTATGAATCATTGCAGGTAATGTGTATGTACAATTATAAGTTCAAACTGAAGCTTGGACATAGGTTTAAAGTAATGTCTTGAAATTAGAAAATGTTTTTGCTTCTGTAATGCTGCTAGGAAGTTTATTCCACAGCTCTGTTACAGCAATAACTAAAAAACCTTCCATAGACTTTGGTCCGTGTTTTTTGTTTTACCAATGTTAAACATTACTGATTTATATAGCCTGTAGACTTCTAACATGTCTCTAATAAATTTTGGTGACTGGTCATTCATGGCATTATAAATATGTACCGATAGTTTGTATATTTTATTCTGTAACGTACAGGGAGCCAGTGTAATACTACTAAAAACTAGTCAACCAATACAAAAGAGGGTGGCTATAGTTTATTGGAGATAGTCCAGTTACAAGCGACTTTGTGACATTGTTATTCAGGTAACAACTAATACTAACTCCAGTTTGGAAAGGCGCCAGATGAAAATATTAAAAGCTCATATTAATGGACGAAGAAAGGATTGTAGAACACATTTTCACCTGGGACCAGTAGTTACGATATAACAATTGATCAGCTAAATTAGAGGTCATTTTAGACGTAGCGAATGGACACATATTGTTGCTGAGGGGTTAAATTGTCCTGTTGAAACGAATCTAAGTGGCTAGAAGAAATGAAATTAAGCAAAAAACTATAAGAACATACGCATAACTCATATCTTCACTCTGTACTGAACCTTATGTCATTCGATATTTAACGTGGGAAAAGAGATCCCTAATGGCACAGCTTAGGTGTGGAATCTTACCGTTAGAAATTGAAGTTTGGACGATCAAAAATATTCGAGATGCAATCAAAGGTAAATTTAGAAAATTTAAACCCGAGGAAAGATATGCACAATATGTTAGGACAATTCAGTTGAAGACGAAATCCATTTTATATGCTTACTAGCTGATAAACCGGTATACCGGGCTTTTTTACTGGGGTTGGGGAGATATATTAACTGAGATGTCGAATATTAATTTGCTCATTTTTTTATTCTAAAAGTTAAAAGAAAATATAGGTTTTCAGTGGAATACTTTCTCAATAAGAAATGTATTTATTATTTTTACATTAATTTTGTGGCGTTGTGCTCGTGACAAGAAATTCATACCCCGGTATGTTTACTTTGAAGACCTGGTCAGTGATGGTGTTTATATTGCAAAGCGGAATGAGACGCGAGGGCATTCAGGTTTTCGATGATATTTTACTCAACTGGATTCTATCGTTGGACGTATAAAGATTAGGTTGATGTGAGGAACACATGAAAGAGGCAAAGACACTGTTCCTGAAGAAAGAAACCCAAATATGTATACCTCGTAAGTAGCAGAGGCGGACCCAACGGGACTCCATGCATGCAGAGGGTCCGTATCCCATTTTCAGCCACCGTATTCTTTTTTCATCATATCAGACAAATTTTGAGGCCTGAAACCCCCGCCACCACTCCACCCCACCCCACTCCTGTTCCTGAAATTGGGAACTTGAATTAGGTTTTGTCATTAGTCCTCCTGGGTTGAACCCTCAATTTTATAAAACGAGGAACATGCATGTGTTTTTCACTTTGACCACGCACGTAGGTGAGAACCTGGGTCAAATGTAGGCCCAAAGCTACGATTCCTTTCAAGCGGTATATGCGGCAAGGCCGATTCCTTTTATGCGGTCGCAGTTGCGGATAAAAACGATGTTTATATATGTGATATAATATTCATGTATGATTTATAAATGTATATATTTATAAATAAATAAATATATATATATATATATATATATATATATATATATATATATATATATATATATACATTGTGAAAGTGGCAGGAAAAGACAGAAAACCAGCCGCCTGAATCGTAACAAATACATGTATTGCATGGGCAGACCACTCACCAGTGAATGACAGACAAATGTTTCCAATATTCACAATTATTTAAATCGATGCTTTCAGGCGGAAAACGGTTTTCCTCGTGACATATACTGATTAACACGTTATAATTCTGGGGAAATCCCTATGTGACGTAATTCATATGAACAATAGTCTTTAATCGTGTGTTCAGGCTGAGTGACCACGGTGCACGCATTCCGGTCATTTCCGAAAACAGTTCGGCTGTGCTCGGTCTAACCTCCGTGCAAGTCAGTAAAAACGAAAAAATCACACAAAATTATATGTACATTAAAATTTATTTATTCTCATATCGCCTATGTCACAGCGGGGATCATAACCTTTAAAGTGAGGTTTGGCACAGTGTCATACGCAATGTGGTGTCAGAGAACATTAAAATTGAGGACAAAGGTGGAGCGAATTCCTTTTATAAGTATTAGATGTCCAAAATATGATGAAATTAGAGAGGAACTATACAAATCTATTCCTAACAGTCAAACCAAGTTCTTAGGATTATCTCCTAAAAGGCAATTTATATAACTGTTTCAAAACTGTGTTAAAGAAATCAGTGACTTTGTAGCCAATTCATTAGAGATTAGAAAGAATTTTTTGTACGCCTGTACTACCATTATCAACTAGAGTACTGACAGTCATATATAAACCCATGCGAGGTTTGGGTAATATAAGCAGAAATTTATTACATTTCTTCTTGTATTATTGCACACGACACTATATGATAAATAAGCTTATTCATTCACTAACTAATCTTACGTACTTGTGTGTAATCTGATCTGCATATTGAATGCCCTTGTTTTCCATATTCAGGGTATTATCAAACACAACACCAATTATAAGCTTCCTAACTTGGGCTTTTGAATTAAGGGACCAATGAATCCCCCACATTAAGGGCTAATGTGTTTAAATGTTTTACATTCTGTTTTGAGGTGAAGATAATTAATGACTTCTGTTTTATGACCATTCTAAGATAGTCAAATGGAAGCACTATATTTTTAAACCAGTGCCGAATCAGGTTTATGTCATACAAATCTTTCGTATTTTATACACATGGAAATACACAAGGCAATACAGTTAGATCTACTTGCGCATAGCACAGAGCTAGTATGATTTAAATCACTTTTTTTAATTGTAAGAAGTAATAAAAATATATATTATGTCTTATATATTATAATGACATATCATAAAAATAACCAATCAAGCATCCTCTGTGACAAAAATTCAAAATAATCTCAAATTATTTTGCTCCAAGTTTTGTATTCCATTGCCCACGGTACATATGTACTTCAAAATTTACACTGCCATTCAAGTTAATTTGCAGCCAGTCATAATAAACTTTTCAGCAATTTTGGTAAGCAATTGGAATATATATATATATATATATATATATATATATATATATATATATATATATATAAATTAGAAAACAATATATAAATAAGAACCACCCCCCCCACCCACCCCCCCCCCCCCACCCCCGATTTATAATCAGAAGCTTCATAGCTGAGCTTCATAGGTTTCAAAGCCAAGACTCCCTGTTTGCTTTAATGAGTTACTGCCTCTTCAGCACGTCAGGATAGACGGCAAGACAAGAAAACGGACTTAATTAGGACAGCTTCAGGATCATAGCTATATATATATAGCTCAGACGACTTGCAGTCAGCGGAGCTAAAACTTAATAAATCCGTTATAAAGCCAAAAGGTCCATTTATATAGGAACAAAATATATGTTTACATACCTTATTGAGTCATATATATAATATAGGTGGAATCCAGAGATTATATAAAGATTAAGTCGGATATCTTTATTTTTTTTCTGGCTGCCATGAAAGCACTTAACACACTGACTGTGGACACATCATTCAGACTTTTTTTTAATCCTCGCCCCCTCGTTCCGAAGTCTGTGCGTGCATAGGTTAAACTTTGTTATGAAACGTGAAAGGTTTTGGTACTGCCATATGTATTTCCACTCTTCGCGAAGATATATTTGATTTTTCACGAATCTTCTGTACAAAATGACTGATTAGATTCCATGTCTTTGGGACGGGATTGTAAGAAAAAATCCGCATTAATAACCAAAATCACTTTAACCACTTTTTGGCGCAACTATGGTGATATCGATGAAGGCATCGTGTAGCAATCACGTGAGCTGCAAGGCAGGTAAAACGGGCACGTTATCGATGACGCTAAGGGTCGTAATGGGTGTCGGGGGCAAACTTAGTTTTTAATCGAGCTTGTTTGAAGTGCATCTTATCAGACACTTTTAATTGTTAGATATGTGATCTAAAAAAATGTTAAAATTCTACATTAGGTCCTATATTTCTAGTTCATATGTATACTTATCAGTAGCAATGTTTTAATCTGTAAGATTTTTTAACAGTTCGTGGGTAGGAAAGACCTGAAGGAACTCCGGTGTACGAAGTCACATGACCTGTGAACATGGCCACATCCACACGGGGTAAGCTTCTCTCGTGCTGTAAACAAACCCCACATGTGGTTCAGCCTTCTCACAACGAGACGGTGAACAGTTGCTTCAACCTGCATGTCATGTTGTCTTTTTCAAACTGCTTTACTCTCCTGTTTTAAAATAGCAATTAAAATGCATCTTCGCCTTCATACAGTGCACAGAGAGCTAACAAATGACATACAACTTACATGAACGATAGAACCTGTCAGTCACTCAGTGTCAGCAGATAAGCTCAGTTGGAGTGCCATTGTTATATATACGTCACAGGCGATAATTACCATGCCATTGTAGTGGTATCAGATTATACACAAATATTATGTTAACTTTAAGGAAGTGCTTATTTCCACTCCACAAGGGAGTGGAAATGAGGGATGCTTATTTCCACTCCCCCTATGAGTTACCAATCCCTTTGATGTTAGATGGAACAGATATTAAGGGATTTTTAGGATAGATATTCATTTACAGCGGCTCTATAGGATAACGCTGATGAACTATATATAAAAATAAAACACAAGTGTTAATAAATGTTATTGGGCTTACCTTTGAGATGCATATATATTTAATCAGTATAGTGACAATGGTCTTAAAGCACCCCATGTTACATTTATATCACTCAACATGGGTTATTCTTTTTACATTAAAGACAATTATTAAAAAAAACAATTATCAGTACTTAAACACAGAAAAAAAGAGTGATATAGGCCCAACCATAGAACCTGCTTTCACTTCCTGTCCAACGGTAATCCTATGCACATCAATTGAGCAATTTGATTTCTACCTTTGCAGCTCCAACATTCATCATAGAACCAATATATTATTTATATTTATGTGGCATACATGTATAGTTGTATACAATATAATTTTATTAAAATAAATTTTTTTCTTTTACAAATGCATTTCCATTGCAACTATGCTGTTTTATGGACACTAAAACTCCTGATCAAATGTGCATAAGTATTAATTTTATCTTCGGTGGTAATTAATTCACCTGACTAATTGTGGTACAACATTTATCAGCTAGTTATTCAGGATATTTTGAATGGAAGATATCAACATGTATCCCTGTATTTTAAATGTATTTTATTTTTCAGAAAATTCTCCCAAAAGCATTTTGTGTGTAGGTTTGGTTTGTATTGACACTATCTGGGTATGTGATGAATACCCCAAGGAAGACACAGATGCAAGGTAAGTTTTAACATTACAGTTCAACTTCATTTATTTGCAGCGATTCACATGGTAACACTGCATATAATTATACTTCCAAATATTCTGTCTACTGCATTGGGACCAGAACATTTTCCATTTGAGAATTTTCCAGTGTTTTCCCATCTAGATTTTAAATCTATGGTGAGTTGTTGTCAAGAATTCATTATTTCTGAATGATTGCATATTAGAATGCTGTTTTATTAACATAATGGTTTTTCCTATGCATGGCTACTGACTATCTTAAAGTGGCAGTTTTGTCCATTAACTTTAATCTTTAGTGAAAGCAGCTTTTCTTAAAACCTGAGGAAGCCAACCTTAACCATACCTGTGACCTTGACTACACCTGTGCCTTGACTACACCTTTGAACTTAACAACACCTATATGCCTTGACTACACCTGTGCCATGACTACACCTGTGAACTTAACAACACCTATATGCCTTGACTACACCTGTGCCATGACTACACTTGTGAACTTAACAACACCTATATGCCTTGACTACACCTGTGCCATGACTACACTTGTGAACTTAACAACACCTATATGCCTTGACTACACCTGTGCCATGACTACACTTGTGAACTTAACAACACCTATATGCCTTGACTACACCTGTGCCATGACTACACCTGTGAACTTAACAACACCTATATGCCTTGACTACACCTGTGCCATGACTACACTTGTGAACTTAACAACACCTATATGCCTTGACTACACCTGTGCCATGACTACACTTGTGAACTTAACAACACCTATATGCCTTGACTACACCTGTGCCGTGACTACACTTGTGAACTTAACAACACCTATATGCCTTGACTACACCTGTGCCATGACTACACTTGTGAACTTAACAACACCTGTATGCCTTGACTACACCTGTGCTGTGACTACACCTGTGAACTTAACAACACCTGTATGCCTTGACTACACCTGTGCCGTGACTACACCTGTGAACTTAACAACACCTATATGCCTTGACTACACCTGTGCCGTGACTACACCTGTGAACTTAACAACACCTATATGCCTTGACTACACCTGTGCCGTGACTACACCTGTGAACTTAACAACACCTATATGCCTTGACTACACCTGTGCCGTGACTACACCTGTGAACTTAACAACACCTATATGCCTTGACTACACCTGTGCCGTGACAACACCTGTAAACTTAACAACACCTATATGCCTTGACTACACCTGTGCCGTGACTACACCTGTGAACTTAACAACACCTATATGCCTTGACTACACCTGTGCCGTGACTACACCTGTGAACTTAACAACACCTATATGCCTTGACTACACCTGTGCCGTGACTACACCTGTGAACTTAACAACACCTATATGCCTTGACTACACCTGTGCTGTGACTACACCTGTGAACTTAACAACACCTATATGCCTTGACTACACCTGTGCCATGACTACACCTGTGAACTTAACAACACCTATATGCCTTGACTACACCTGTGCCGTGACTACACCTGTGAACTTAACAACACCTATATGCCTTGACCACACCTGTGCCGTGACTACACCTGTGAACTTAACAACACCTATATGCCTTGACTACACCTGTGCCGTGACTACACCTGTGAACTTAACAACACCTATATGCCTTGACTACACCTGTGCCGTGACTACACCTGTGAACTTAACCACACCTATATGCCTTGACTACACCTGTGCCATGACTACACTTGTGAACTTAACAACACCTATATACCTTGACTACACCTGTGCCATGACTACACCTGTGCCATGACTACACTTGTGAACTTAACAACACCTATATGCCTTGACTACACCTGTGCCATGACTACACTTGTGAACTGAACAACACCTATATGCCTTGACTACACCTGTGCCATGACTACACTTGTGAACTTAACAACACCTATATGCCTTGACAACACCTGTGCCTTGACTACACCTGTGAACTAAGCAACCTTAGTACACCTGTGACCCTTACTACACTGGTGACCATGACAGCACCTTAGCCCTAATTACACATGTGACCTTAACTGCATGTTAACTAAATTACACCTGTGACCCAAACTACAAATGTGCCCCAACTACTCCTGAGCCATAACTACACCTGTGTAGTACACGTGACCCTTCAGTACTACACCTGTTCAGGTCAAGCAAACGTATTCCAAATCTCATTATATTATCATATAACATAATTGCCTATGAAAAGAATATTAATATAGATTTTACATAAAATAAGCCCAATTCCTGGAGGAAAAACATTTTTTCTATCTATTTTTGCACCAAAAACATGAGGTTGTGTGATTTGTTAAAAAACTATCGGCACATCTATGAGCACTGTCAACTCAGCAGTGACATCACATACTGGGAAATCCCCTGTGACTAAAAATTCTAGATCTCAGTTAAAGCATAGTATCTCTGCCTCTGTCAGTCCCAAATTTTCAGCAGAGAATAAATGCAACATGCATTACTAGATCTGAGTTGTTTTTAAAATTCAGGCCAGGTTGTTGTTAAAATTCAGTCTATGATGTCACATGTGTACCAGCCAATCAAACCAGGACAAAGTCTGGGATCTGGAAGGAATCCTCCCATCACACAACAAAGGCACATGGAAAAGGTTTACTAAACCTACACCTGTGACCCTAACTACAACTGTGACCCTAACTACACCTGTGACCCTAACTATACCTGTGACCTAACTATACCTGTGACCTAACTATACCTGTGACCTAACTATACCTGTGACCTAACTATACCTGTGACCTAACTATACCTGTGACCTAACTATACCTGTGACCTAACTATACCTGTGACCTAACTATACCTGTGACCTAACTATACCTGTGACCTAACTATACCTGTGACCTAACTATACCTGCAGCCCTAGCTTCACCTTTTGTACAAAAACACCGAAACAACCAAAAAGGTTTTTCTGAAAGGAATATACAGAATATATGCTGTTATGTGATCATATTATAGGAATTTATAATACATTTGCTTAACTTGGAGAAAACAATAGAAAATTTAATCTCTATTTCTACTAAAAGCGTTTTTGATGTATTACTTTTTTGTACATTTTGATAACAGTATTAGTGATTAAAAGTGTGAATATATATAAGGCAGCGTGTATAAATTTGAGACCTTGTGTATTTGTAAAAAATAAAGTTATACATGTACTATGTGTACATCAGACTTTAATTACTTGTTCAGATGTATTGACCAGCGCTGGCAGAGAGGTGGCAATGCTTCAAACAGCTGTACAGTCCTTGCAGCACTGGGGCAGCCCTGTGAGTTCTTTGGGACTCTGGCACAGAGTCATGAGTTAGGGTAGGTTTATATCTTTCATCCACAAGTAGTGTGTTATTTCAGTATTATCAATATACGGTATATGTTTTATGTTATATGATAATATTGACTTCTCAGCTTGTGTAATCATAACCATTTGTGATGGATTATAGGCAACCAATTGAAATGATAATGAGAGATGAAAGGCAACAACCAATCATCATTTTAACTGATTAATTGGTGTAACACTAATCAATGATAAAGCCTGTCTTTTCACCTAGGAGATGTAATTACAAAGTTCAGTGTTTAAAGGTGGATGAGCTAAGCTATTGAAAATGTTTGTTTTAGTATATGTGATTCCTCAGTTACTGTTAAATTTAAAAGTTCATTCGTTTGATAAAGGTTTCTCCAGAATGAATTTAAACATCACAACATCAGCATAGACCATTGTATCTACCACCAGAACACCAGCTGTCCCATGTCTGTGGCCATCATAAACCAGCAAAATGGTTCCCGGACACTGCTCCATACAAACAAGTTGGTCTATATACTTAACACAGATTGTTTGTATATAAAGATTGTTTGTATATAAAGGTTGTTTGTATATAAAGATTGTTTGTATAAAAGGATTGTTTGTATATAAAGATTGTTTGTATATAAAGTGTATATATAAATGTGAACAATAGCCACATCAGAATGCTGGCCAAGTTCACTACTTCTCAAAGTGAGCCAGTCACTGCCGCTTAGTGAGTAAACAACAAAAAAATTCATGTCTATATACAGTTGAAAGAACAATGAAAGATAGCAGGAATACTTAAGAACTATAATATTGAAGAGGTTGTGGGTAAGCTTACAAGGTGACATAAAATGACAGGAGAACTAAAAGTCCTCCATGAAGTGCATCTGTTCTTTTTAACTGGTCTCTGGCAATTAAGACGTTCAGCTTGAACATGAATCTCAAGTACCTAAGGAGGTCAGGTATTAATCCTACCTGACCAAAGCCATGTTTTGCCATTCAGGGCTCTTTTACAAAACGTTTTTGAAGACAATCCTGAATTCTCCACTCAGAGAGATGATGATAGGCCTTTGATCAACATATAAAATGTGGAAAGTGATGTAACCAAAGTATTATCTTATAATTTATGAAATGTTCTCAGTCTGCCAACAAAGTTGTGTTTGTATGAAGCCCTCCATTTAAAAATTATCCTGTTTTTGATATGTCACCATTATTTTCCCTTATATATTAATGCCCTTGAAGAGTTCAAGCAAAGTATTCTCACCTATAAATGCTTTAACCTTTAGATCTGGTAACTAACAGAGGCATATCCGCTTAATATCATAACTTGGTATTAGTGAACAATGAGCATCCAGTGTTTTTTTGGGATTAACATTTTAACAATGCTTGATCAGCCACAAATTTGTTAAAATATGTCCTATTATTTCCAGAAGTTTACCTGAATTAACAGCAGAAGATTTCAGAATATCCATTGATCTCAAATCAAGAAGTTACAAGTGGATTCACTTTGAGGTACCAGTTTTACCTCTGTCATAGTTACTTGTCTACTTCATCTTGTTTCTCTGTCCTAGTTACTTATCTATTTCATCTTGTTTCTCTGTCCCAGTTACTTGTCTATTTCATCTTGTTTCTCTGTCCTAGTTACTTGTCTATTTCATCTTGTTCCTCTGTCCTAGTTACTTGTCTATTTCATCTTGTTCTCTGTCCTAGTTACTTGTCTATTTCATCTTGTTTCTCTGTCCTAGTTACTTGTCTATTTCATCTTGTTTCTCTCTTCTAGTTACTTGTCTACTTCATCTTGTTTCTCTGTCCTAGTTACTTGTCTATATCATCTTGTTTGTCTATTTCATCTTGTTTCTCTGTCCTAGTTACTTGTCTATTTCATCTTGTTTCTCTGTCCTAGTTACTTGTCTATTTCATCTTGTTTCTCTGTCCTAGTTACTTGTCTATTTCATCTTGTTTCTCTGTCAAGCAAATGTATTCTGTATTTTCTTTATAATATTTTGTATTATCTTACAATATTTTTAGCTCAGCTCAGTAGCTTGTCTATTTCATCTTGTTTCTCTGTCCTAGTTACTGGTCTATTTCATCTTGTTTCTCTGTCCTAGTTACTGGTCTATTTCATCTTGTTTGTCTATTTCATCTTGTTTCTCTGTCCTAGTTACTTGTCTATTTCATCTTGTTTCCCTGTCCTAGTTACTGGTCTATTTCATCTTGTTTCTCTGTCCTAGTTACTGGTCTATTTCATCTTGTTTCTCTATCCTAGTTACTGGTCTATTTCATCTTGTTTCTCTTTCCTAGTTACTGGTCTAGTTCATCTTGTTTCTCTGTCCTAGTTACTTGTCTCTTTCATCTTGTTTCTCTGTCCTAGTTACTGGTCTCTTTCATCTTGTTTCTCTGTCCTAGTTACTGGTCTATTTCATCTTGTTTGTCTGTCCTAGTTACTGGTCTATTTCATCTCGTTTCTCTGTCCTAGTTACTGGTCTATTTCATCTCGTTTCTCTGTCCTAGTTACTGGTCTATTTCATCTCGTTTCTCTGTCCTAGTTACTGGTCTATTTCATCTCGTTTCTCTGTCCTAGTTACTGGTCTATTTCATCTCGTTTCTCTGTCCTAGTTACTGGTTTATTTCATCTTGTTTCTCTGTTCTAGTTACTGGTCTATTTCATCTTGTTTCTCTGTCCTAGTTACTGGTCTATTTCATCTTGTTTCTCTGTCCTAGTTACTTGTCTATTTCATCTTGTTTCTCTGTCCTAGTTACTGGTCTATTTCATCTTGTTTCTCTGTCCTAGTTACTGGTCTATTTCATCTTGTTTCTCTGTTCTAGTTACTGGTCTATTTCATCTTGTTTCTCTGTCCTAGTTACTGGTCTATTTCATCTTGTTTCTCTGTCCTAGTTACTTGTCTATTTCATCTTGTTTCTCTGTCCTAGTTACTGGTCTATTTCATCTTGTTTCTCTGTCCTAGTTACTGGTCTATTTCATCTTGTTTCTCTGTCCTAGTTACTGGTCTATTTCATCTTGTTTCTCTTTCCTAGTTACTGGTCTAGTTCATCTTGTTTCTCTGTCCTAGTTACTTGTCTCTTTCATCTTGTTTCTCTGTCCTAGTTACTGGTCTCTTTCATCTTGTTTCTCTGTCCTAGTTACTGGTCTATTTCATCTTGTTTGTCTGTCCTAGTTACTGGTCTATTTCATCTCGTTTCTCTGTCCTAGTTACTGGTCTATTTCATCTCGTTTCTCTGTCCTAGTTACTGGTCTATTTCATCTTGTTTCTCTGTCCTAGTTACTTGTCTATTTCATCTTGTTTCTCTGTCCTAGTTACTTGTCTATTTCATCTTGTTTCTCTGTCCTAGTTACTTGTCTATTTCATCTTGTTTCTCTGTCAAGCAAATGTATTCTGTATTTTCTTTATAATATTTTGTATTATCTTACAATATTTTTAGCTCAGCTCAGTAGCTTGTCTATTTCATCTTGTTTCTCTGTCCTAGTTACTTGTCTCTTTCATCTTGTTTCTCTGTCCTAGTTACTGGTCTATTTCATCTTGTTTGTCTGTCCTAGTTACTGGTCTATTTCATCTCGTTTCTCTGTCCTAGTTACTGGTCTATTTCATCTCGTTTCTCAGTCCTAGTTACTGGTCTATTTCATCTCGTTTCTCTGTCCTAGTTACTGGTTTATTTCATCTCGTTTCTCTGTTCTAGTTACTGGTCTATTTCATCTTGTTTCTCTGTCCTAGTTACCGGTCTATTTCATCTTGTTTCTCTGTCCTAGTTACTTGTCTATTTCATCTTGTTTCTCTGTCCTAGTTACTTGTCTATTTCATCTTGTTTCTCTGTCCTAGTTACTGGTCTATTTCATCTTGTTTCTCTTTCCTAGTTACTGGTCTATTTCATCTTGTTTCTCTGTCCTAGTTACTTGTCTATTTCATCTTGTTTCTCTGTCCTATTTACTTGTCTATTTCATCTTGTTTCTCTGTCCTAGTTACTGGTCTATTTCATCTTGTTTCTCTGTCCTAGTTACTGGTCTATTTCATCTTGTTTCTCTGTCCTAGTTACTGGTCTATTTCATCTTGTTTCTCTGTCCTAGTTACTGGTCTATTTCATCTTGTTTCTCTGTCCTAGTTACTTGTCTAATTCATCTTGTTTCTCTGTCCTAGTTACTTGTCTATTTCATCTTGTTTCTCTGTCCTAGTTACTTGTCTATTTCATCTTGTTTCTCTGTCCTGGTTACTTGTCTATTTCATCTTGTTTCTCTGTTCTGGTTACTTGTCTATTTCATCTTGTTTCTCTGTCATAGTTACTTGTCTATTTCATCTTGTTTCTCTGTCCTAGTTACTTGTCTATTTCATCTTGTTTCTCTGTCCTAGTTACTGGTCTATTTCATCTTGTTTCTCTGTCCTAGTTACTGGTCTATTTCATCTTGTTTCTCTGTCCTAGTTACTTGTCTACTTCATCTTGTTTCTCTGTCCTGGTTACTTGTCTACTTCATCTTGTTTCTCTGTCCTGGTTACTTGTCTCTTTCATCTTGTTTCTCTGTCCTAGTTACTTGTCTATTTCATCTTGTTTCTCTGTCCTAGTTACTTGTCTATTTCATCTTGTTTCTCTGTCCTAGTTACTTGTCTATTTCATCTTGTTTCTCTGTCCTAGTTACTTGTCTATTTCATCTTGTTTCTCTGTCCTAGTTACTTGTCTATTTCATCCATAGTTACTGGTCTATTTCATCTTGTTTCTCTGTCCTAGTTACTTGTCTATTTCATCTTGTTTCTCTGTCCTAGTTACTTGTCTACATCATCTTGTTTCTCTGTCCTGGTTACTTGTCTAGTTCATCTTGTTTCTCTGTCATAGTTACTTGTCTATTTCATCTTGTTTCTCTGTCCTAGTTACTTGTCTATTTCATCTTGTTTCTCTGTCCTAGTTACTTGTCTATTTCATCTTGTTTCTCTGTCCTAGTTACTTGTCTATTTCATCTTGTTTCTCTGTCAAGCAAATGTATTCTGTATTTTCTTTATAATATTTTGTATTATCTTACAATATTTTTAGCTCAGCTGACTGAAAGTCATCTGAGCTATAGCGATCACTCTTTGTCCATCGTCCGTCTGTCCGTCTGTCCGTCAGTTAACCAGGCACAAATAGTAACCGCTGAACCTAGAACCTTGTAACTTGGGATTCTGAGAGGTCCATGAAAAATCTCCTTGGAAACCAGAAATTAGGTCTCTGTTACCCATATCCTTCGAGCTATGGGGCCCCAAAGTACCCCCCTGAAAAGTCAAAAATTTCATACAAAAACTTCAATATCTCATTAACTACTTGACTGATGGTCATGATTTTTGGCATACATATTGATCATGAGATGTTCCATCACTTCCTGCAGACTGGTGGCGCCACCTGTATTTTTTTATTTTTTACAAATTTTTTTCTCTGTTTTTGAGACCTTTAAAAATGTGAACATCTGTTAACAGGGCACAAATCTTAAAGACTGGACCTAGAATCTTAATACTGATACACTGAGAGGTCCATGAAAAATCTCTTTGGAAACCAGAAATTAGGTCTCTGTTACCCATATCCTTTGAGCTATGGGGTCCCAAAGTACCCCCCAGAATAGTAAAAAATTTCATACAAAAACTTCAATATCTCAATAACTACAACACTGACGGTCATGGTTTTTGGCATACATATTGATCATGAGATGTTCCATAAGTTCCTGCAGACTGGTGGTGCCACCTGTATTTTTCAATTTTTTTACAATTTTTTCTTCAATTTTTGAGACGTTTAAAGATGCTGTCATCTGTTAACGTGGCACAAATCGTAACTGCTGGACCTGGAATCTTCATTCTCGACACACTGAGAAACCTATTAAAAGTCTCCATGGAAACCATAAATTAGATCTCTGTTACCCATATCCTTCGAGCTATGGGGCCCCAAAGTACCCCCCAGAAAAGTAAAAAAATTCATACAAAAACTTCAATATCTCATTAACTACTTGACTGATGGTCATGATTTTTGGCATACTTATTGATCATGAGATGTTCCATCACTTCCTGCAGACTGGTGGCGCCACCTGAATTTTTCGATTTTTTACGAATTTAAAAATGTGAACAGCTGTTAACAGGGCACAAATCATAAAGACTGGACCTAGAATCTTCATTCTCGACACACTGAGAGGTCCATAAAAAGTCTCCATGGAAACCTGAAATAAGGTCTCTGTTACCCATATCCTTTGAGCTATGGGGGGCTCCCAATAACCCCCCAGAATAATGGAAAATTTGATAAAAACAAACTGCAACATCTCAATAACTACAACACTGATGGTCATGATTTTTGGCATACATATTGATCAAGAGGTGTTTCATCAGTACCTGCAGACTGGTGGTGCCACCTGTATTTTTTCAAATTTTCACAATTTTTTATTCTCTTTTTTTGAGACCTTTCAGGATGTAGTTATCTGTCAACAGGGTACAAATCGTAAGGACTGGACCTAGAATCTTCATTGTTGACACACAGGGAGACCCATGATAAGTCTCCATGGACACCTGAAATTAGGTCTCTGTTACCCATATCCTTTGAGCTATGGCACTCCAAAGTACAGCTCAGAATAATGGAAAATTTGATACAAAAGCTGAAGTATCTGAACAACTAATGCAGAGATCACCATAATTTTTTTCATGGATATTGATCATGGAGTGTTTCATCAGTTTCTGCAGACTGGTGGCACCACCTGTATTTGTTCGGGTTTTTTTACGAATTTTTTCTCTATTTTTGAGACCTTTAAAGTTATGAACATCTGTTAACAGGGCACAAATCATTAAAACTGGACCTAGAATCTTCATTGTTGACACACAGGGAGACCCATGAAAAGTCTCCATGGAAACCTGAAATTAGGACTCTGTTACCCATATTCTTTAAGCTGTATGGCTCCAAATTACCCCCCAGAATAATGGAAAATTTGATACAAAAACTGCAGTATCTCAATAACTACAACACTGATGGTCATGATTTTCGGCATACATATTGATCATGACCTGTTCCATCAGTTTCTGCAGACTGGGTGCGCCACCTCTATTTTTTTCAAATTTTTACGATTTTTTTTCTCTTTTTATGATACCTTTAAAGATGTGGTTATCTGTCAACAGGGTACAAATCGCAACAACTGGACCTAGAATCTTCATTCTTGTCATGCAAGGAGGCCCATGAAAAGTGCCTGTGGAAACTTAAAATTAGGTCTCTGTTACCCATATCCTTCAAGCTATAGGACTCGGAAGTATCCCTCAGAATAATGGACAATTTGATACAAAAGCTGAAGTATCTGAACAACTAATGGGGAGATCACCATGATTCTTTGCATGGATATTGATGTTTGTAAGTGTTTTTATTAGTTTCTGCAGACTGGTGGAGCCACCTGTATTTTTGTACCCGCCGAAATAAAGTTTTGTGGATACTATGTTTTTGACCGGGTTCCTCCGCCGTTGCCGCTTTCGTTTCCAGAGAGCTCCTCTGGGACTTGATTTTATGAGCTTTCCAAGCTCATATCTCGGGAACCGTTTGACTGATCAGGAAATAAAATTTATACTAATGTAGCCCTTGGATAGCTCTATAACATACACAAAAAATGGTGGCGCCACCTGTAACCATGTTTGCACAGTGTCCATCTGTTCATCTGGCTTTGGTTAAAATCACTCATATCTCTGCATTGAATTGACTAATTCACCTGAAATTCGGCATGCTTATACATCCTGGATAGCTTTCTTGATTTTATGACAGGTGGCGCCACCTACATTCTCATTCACGCTGATGACATCCAAGCTCATATTTCGGGAACCGTTTGACCGATCGGGCCAAAATTTTGCATGTGTATAGATCTAACATAGCTCTTTATCATACGCTAAACTGGTGGCGCCACCTGCAACTATTTTTGCACAGCGTCTGTCTGTTAGTCTGCCGTGCGATAATGTCACTCATATCTTGGAAGTGGTTTGACATATCTGCCTAAAATTTTGCAGTTTTATACATCCTGGATAGCTTTCTTGATTTTATGACAGGTGGCACCACCTACATTCACGTTCACGCTGATGACATCCAAGCTCATATCTCAGGAACCGTTTGAATGCTTGGGCCAAAATTTTGCATGTGTATAGATCTCACATAGGTCTTTATCATACACAAAACTGGAGGGGCCACCTGCAACCATTTTTGCACATTTTGCACAGCGTCTGTCTGTTTGTCTGCCGTGGCCTAAAATCACTCATTTCTCTGTAGTGGTTTGACATAACTGCCTAAAATTTTGCAGGTTTATACATCCTGGATAGCTTTCTTGATTTTATGACTGGTGGCGCCACCTACATTCTAGTTAACGCTGCCCACTTCCAAGCTAATATCTCAGGAACCATTTGACCGATTGGGCCAAAATTGTGCTTGTGTTTAGATCTCACATAGGTCTTAATCATACACAAAACTGCAACCATTTTTGCACAGCGTCTGTCTGTTTGTCTGCCGTGGGCTAAAATCACTCATATCTATGTAGTGGTTTGACTTTTCTGCCTAAAATTTTGCATATGTATTCAACTTGGACAGCTTTCTGGATTTGTGGTAGGTTGCACAACCTACATACACATTTAGGCTGCAGACATCCATGCTAATATGCAACATACCTCACTCTGTTTCCCCTTTCCACTCAATCCATGCCTCACTTCACCCGTTCCACTCTGATTTTGGCAGATACACGTAGTCACTTGTCGGCTACCCGTATTCTAGTTTTTAAAGTTTACACATTTTTTCTCTATTTTTCAGATATATAAATACAGACTAAATCTTGGCCTGTTGGTTACTCTGTTTGATGCTTCAGTTGAATGGGTATCTACCATCTGATGATAAAATTTCCTTTTGTGAATCTCTTCCCAGTCAGCTGAGCGTCATGACCCATGGGTCACTTGTTATTATATCTAACTTCCTTGTAGAAGGTTATGTTTTCACTCATGTTTGTTTGTTGGTTTGTTTATAATCAATACTGAATTAAATTACTGGACCAAATCCCACAAAGCTATGTGGAAAGATGGGACATGGACCAGGGGAGAAGCCATTTTTCTTTTGTGCGGAGGTGTCAAAGGGATCTATTATATTACAACATAAAGCAATATCTGATCTCTCCCTGTAGGGTAGGGTAAGGGTACTCAGTCACCTGTATTGCAGTATGGAGTAAAATGCCTTGACCAATAAACTATCCTCAAAATTATCTATCGTCACATACCCGTGTTTTAATGTGATCTTGTGCAAGTGCCAACCCGCTTGAGTACACTGGGTTGGTAATGGCAGTGAGAAGAGATACGCATTGAATCTGTACTGTACCATCACAACTGAACTAAGGAGTGGAATAATATGTTTAAAAATAGAAACTGGGTGTTTCAAGAACATTAGGGTATCATAGACAGGGCTGTATAGAAAAATGAAAATAGAAGAAAGACTATAGATGTGAACTTTGTGACAGTAAAATAGTATAGGATGAGGTTCATTTTATCTGTCAATGCACTGTTTACTCAAAAAAGGAGGAAAGAGTTGTATGGTGCTATAAACTACAGGAATCTAGAATTTATTCACTTAAATGATGGAGAAATATTCATATACTTAATTGAAAACAAATTCGAAATAATGGCTTGTTATATTAGTGACCAATGGAACATTCACACTAACACATTATTTAGATAAAGAAGGCACATCCGGTTTTATATGATAATTTCCCTGTATATATGTTATTTCAACCTATATTTTAACAGGTAAAGTAATTGGTGACATAAAAGTCCAGGAGGGCTGGGTACACATTAGAATATGTATGTATATCGATTGGATGTTAAAATATGATGTACATGTCACAATAATAATAAACTACAACTACTACTGCTAATACCTAGTACCATCTGTATAGAGGTTGGAGATCCAAATAATTAAACAGCAGCCTACTTTGATATATTGTGTCTAAACAGGAAATTTTCATCATATGAAAACACGCTTCTTCTGCTGCATAAGTTGTGTAGGTAGATATAAAGCATGTATTTTCAAGGCAGTACAATTTAATGTCATTATACTTCAGGGCAGGCCGACCACTGATGAGATCAAACAGATGTTGGCGGAGGTAGACCAGTACAACAAGACAGTGCCTGAATATGAGAGAATACAAACATCAGTTGAGCTAGAGAAAACAAGGCAAAACCTGGGTCAGTGGCCAAGTTAGGATTCATTATTTAACTATTTAGCTCCTATTGTAATAGATAGTCTTATATTTTTAATTTTAAATGGTACCTGAATAAATAAATGTCAACACTTGTAGATTGCTGTGAAAGGTGTTGCAACAAAATGTGTTTGCAGGTCTTTATTATTATAAAGAACTAACCAGTGTCCACTATTAGTGTTACATATCATTATATTTTATTTGTACAATACTAAAACATTAAAAAAATATTGCCATTCAGTGAAACTACAGTAAAACTAGAATACGGGTAGTTGACAAGCGACTACGTGTATCCGCCAAAATCAGAGTGGGACGGGTGAAGTGAGGCATGGATAGAGTGGCAAGGGGAAATAGAGTTACATGTGTTACATATTAAAATGGATGTCTGCCACGTAAACATGACTGTATTGGTGCCACCTGATATTGGAACGAAAAACTCTCCAAGATGTATGCACATGCAAAATTTCAGGTGGAAAAGTCAAACCACTGCAGAAATATGAGTGATTTCATCCCACAGCAAACAAACAGATGGACGCTGTGCAAAAATGGCTGCAGGTGGCACCACCATTTTTGTGTTTGTTATAAAGATATCCAAGGGCTACATTTGTGTAAAATTCTTTCCCTGATTGGTCAAAAGGAGTCCAGAGATATAAGCATTACCGGTAATGTCTGCAGCATGAACATAAATGAAGCTGGCGCCACCTGTCATAAAATCAAGAAAGCTATCCAGGATGTATACACATGCCGAATTTCAGGTAATTTGGTCAAACCACTGCAGAGATATGAGTGATTTTAACCCAAGGCAGACAAACAGATGGACACTGTGCAAAAATGGCTGCAGGTGGCGCCATCATTTTTGTGTACGCTATAAAGCTATCCAAGGGCTACATTGGTGTAAATATTTTTTTCCTGATTGGTCAAACGGTTCCCGAGATATGAGCTTGGATGTCTGCAGCGTGAACGTGAATGTAGGTGACCCCAACTGTCATAAAATCAAAAAGGTATCTAGGATGTATACGCATGCAAAATTTCAGGTGAATTAGTCAAACCACTGCAGAGATATGAGTGATTTTAACCCAAGACAGACGAACAGATGGACACTGTGCAAACATGGTTGCAGGTAGCGCCATCATTTTTTGTGGATGTTATAAAGCTATCCAAGGGCTACATTTGTACAAAATTTTTTTCCTGATCAATCAAACAGTTCCCGAGATATGTAGGTTTATGTGTGGAAACAGACACACAAACGGACGCTGGGCAGAGAGGAAAGGTCAGAGGTCAAGGCCAGTTGGTTAGGCACCAGTTAACATTTGACCCAATAATTGGTGTAAGTTTCGGAAAAATCCGTCCAGTAGTCTCAGAGGGGTTCTCTGGAAACGAACATGGCGGCGATGGCGGCGGCGGCGGAACCCGGTCAAAAACATAGTATCCGCAAAACTTTGTTTTGGCGGATACAATTATGTTGTGTTTAAGTCAAAGGGTCTCACAAAATAGATTTTACTTATCCAAGGTTTTACCAGGTGCGTGTTATTTGGTAATAATTTAACTTAAAAAAAACAGGTTATTTTTTCTCATATATTTTGATGGAGGTACCCACCTCAATTTTTAATGCTAACTTAACTACATATATGTACATCTGCATAATTCCAATCTGGTTTAGGACTACATGACAGGGCAGTATCACATGCTTCCTCTCATTTATATCCTGGAGTCAACCAGGCCCGGTGACTACTGGCGTGTATTTATCCCCATCCCTGGGTCACACCACTGAGTAACCCCTGATAGGCACAATTGTTTGTGAGTATACATGGCTGTTTGGCACGGCCTTCCCATTAAGCCTGCAGATCACTCACCCTGGGTGAGGGTTGACTGTGAAAAATCTCACTGCCTCAGCTGAGTCCAAAACTAAGAATCTCCCAGCTTTTAATCCTGTGCTCTACCCATGAGCCACAGTTGCACAGACAATTTTTTTTTTTTAAATTATAAATATAATAAAAAAACAGGTTATTTTATTAACTGAGCTCAACACAGTGAGTTTTATTTGATCTGATTTTTTTTTTTCAGGGGAACTCCAGGACAAGGCTGATTATGTTTTTGTAAGTAAGGAGTATGCTATTTTCCAAGGATTCCAGAACAAAGAACAGACAGTCAAAGGAATTGCTAGTCATTGCAGACAACAGTAAGTGACCATGTTATCTGTCAATTATAAATGCTGTTTAAAGTAAAATTGCTATTGTAAGGCCAAATAAAAGGTCTTTTTCTGATTACAAGGCTGAGTAACTAGATGGGGAATTTATTTTATTTTTACTTGCATATATGGAGACAAGAAGTGAATTGCATCATAACAAGCGACCCATGGGTCATAACCCTATGCTGACTAGGAAGACATTCACAAAAGGACTTTTATCATCTGAATGCCAAACTTTGTTGGTGTCATCCTCATTCAACTGTAGCAATAAAAGTTCTTCAAAACAACAAGAAGAAAAAGTTTCATGATAATATGTCCAGCCATTCCAATGAAATCTAGCCTTCTTGTGTGCAGTCAGCCGAGCTAAAAATGACCATGCACATTTATGAAGGACATTCCTGGATGTCAAAGAAGAAGATTCTAGGTCCAATTGAAAAGTTTTGTACCATTTCTTACTTTCTGGGTGCTTAAAATGATTTTGGCCAGTAATATAGGTCACCATGACCTAATTTCAGGTTTCCATGGGGACTGCTGAAGATTTTTTGGCACTCTTGACCTCCCTGAATATATAGTTAGAGCTTTCTAGGTCTGACAGTTACAATAAGTCCACTGTTAACAGACTTACTGCTACATCTGAAGGTCTCAAAAATAGAGAAAAAAATGCAATAAAAATTGAAAAAGAATATAGGTGGTGCCATTAGTCTGCACAAGGAGGTTACAGACTTGAGTACCAACTGTCAAAAGCCCTGCCAGGCCTTGAGTGTCAGTCGTACGCTTATTGCAACTAAGAGATAATAAGCCCATTAATTCTATTGAGCGCCTATTGTGCCGCGGTGTCAGGCCTAGTGGTGGCACGGCCTTTGATAAATCAGTGCCCGTATCATACTGACGGCTACAAAAAACTTTTTCTCTGAAACCATATGGCCAAATTGTTTTAATATCGCACAGAAATGATCCTAGGGTAGTGCTTTCTGAAGTTTGTTCAAATGGTCTCAGTTCAGTGACTTTTGGCTGAGTTATGGGAAGCTGAATTTAGTCATATACCACAACATCCTATTTTAGCTAAGTGGCTACAAAGATCTTCTTCTCAAAAACCATTGGGCCAAATCCTTAAATTTCACACATTAATTATCCTTAGATGTTGATAATTCAAGTTTGTTCAAATGGTTTTGGTTCAGTGATTTTTGGCTGAGTTATGAGAAGCTTAACTTAGCCATTTTGCTGTATTTTCCCATATGAGTTATAAACCTGTAAAACGTTTTTTGACTGATGCCACTGAGGCAAATTTGTTTAATATTTTAAAAGAATAATCCCCTGAATAATTCGTATAATAATTATCTTTTATGGTTCCAAAGAATGAATTTTGGCTGAATTATAAAGATTGAATTGAGTCATTTTACCATATATGTTAGCTGTGTGAAGCAGATACATCTAGACTGGCACCAGTTTATCAGCATCCATTACATTATGCCTCTAGACATTTAGATTTCAGGTTATCTATGGTTAATATTGACAAGAATGTTTTTTAAAAGCTTTTTAAAAATGTAGATTTATGATTTTAGATATTCCTCATGCCAGCAGTGTTTACAATCACAGGTATACAGCTCTCTTTGGGTATATAAAGACGGCTGTACATGGATAATGAATAATCCATACTCAACTTAATTCAAGATTTTACCATCAGTGAGATGTATCTGTATTATAATTTTGCATTCAATATGCATCTGTAGTAATTTCTAGCGAACCTGTGAGCTAATACGATGGTGTGGCGGCGTCCGCCGTCTGTACGTTAACCCAAACTATTTTGAAAATGACTGGAGCTAGCATCATGAAATTTAATGCAAAAAATTAGCCATCTGAAAAACTTTGCATTTTCTTAGATTTTATAGAGAAAAAGGTAAAAAAACTTTAAAAACCTTCTCCTCTGAAATGGTCAAGCCAAATTGTTCAATATTTCACAGAAATAATCTTTTATACCATCTCTCTCAAGTTTGTTTGAATGGTTCAAGTTTGGTAAATTTTGGCCGAGTTACAGGAAGTTGAACTTAGTCATCTGTCCAAAAAAGCACACTAAAATGACAGTCTCAGAAACGGCCAAAGCTATCATCACCAAATTTTATGCCAGTGTTGGTCACATGAGTCATATATGAAATTCAGTTATTGGTGGTGCCACCTGCATTGACCTTTTTGTACGGGGGTCATTGGTCATCTGTACATTATCCCATAATTTCTCAGGAATGGCAGGAGCAGCCATCCCAAGATTTAATTATTCAAGATAATTCACATATCAATTATTGTGGGATTTAGCTTATTTTTTTGCTATCTGCATTTACTTAGATTTTATAGGGAAAAAGCTGAAAAACCTTTAAAAAGTCTTCTTCTTGTAAACGATCCAGCCAAATTGTTCAATATTTTGCAAAAATGATCCCAGAGGCAAGCCCTCTCAAGTTTGTTCAAATGGTTTGCATTTGATGAATTTTAGTGGAGTTACACAAATTTGAACAGTCATTTGGCCAAGTAAGCATACTGACATAGTAATCTCAGAAATGACAGAAGCTAGCATTACCAAATATTGTGCAAATGTTGGTCACATGACTCATATTTGAAGTTGCAGATTTTGTGTTGCCATCTACATTGACCTTTTTTTAGCGAACCTGTGAGCTTATGCGATGGCGCAACGTTGTCCATCCGTCGTCAGCCGTCCGCCATCCAGGGATGGCTTTCCACCGTTCATGACTGTAAGTCAGAAACCATTGGAGCTAGCAGCTCCAAATTACATGTAAGAATTAGTCACATGTGAAACTTGGTGCCCTGGAGCTTATTAATGGGTATCTGCATTAATTTAGATTTATTGAGAAAAAGCTTAAAAACCTTTAAAAATCTTCTTCTCTGAAAGTGTCCAGCCAAATTGTCCAATATTTCACAGAAATGATCACTGGAAAAATCTCTCTCAAGTTTGTTCGAATGGTTCCAGTTCAGAGATTTTTGGCCGAGTTACAGGAGGTTGAACTTAGTCATCTGTCCAAAAAAGCACACTAAAATTAAAATCTCAGAAATGGCTAGAGCTATAATCACCAAATTTTATACCAATGTTTGTCACATATGTCATATCAGATTTTGAGGTATTGGTGGCGCCACCTACACTGATGTGTTTTTTACAAGCGAAAATGTAATTTTAAACTCTTCTAGCTTATACACTGATTTATGATGAAACTGTTAAGCTGATTGGTTTAAACTTTACAAGAATTATTCTATGGTAAGGTTCTGCCAGTTTTATAAGAATAGATTGGGTAAATACAGTTTTAAAAAAGCATTGTAGCCAATTTAAAAAGGCTTTCTGTATTTGAAAACAGATTTGACAAAATGCTGAGTTTCAGCAGCCAAGTCAAGAGGTCACTCAGTACAAACAGGTGGGGTCCAGACATCACCATTGCAACTGACCTGGCTCGGGGGGATGTCTAGACAATGTGTCTAGACGTCTAGACACAGCGTCTAGATGTCTAGACACAATGTTTAGATGCAGAATTCCCAGATTATTGGAACTATATCTTTCAACTGTTTGAAAAAACTTGGATTGCATTTAAGCGAATCAGGTTTATCATCAGGTCACATGTGAACTGCTGCGCCCTCATTTTTGGTTGACCTCTGACCTTTCCTCGCTGCCCATCGTCCATTTGTGCGTCTGTTTCCACACATAAACCCGCATATCTCCGGAACCATTAGACCGATCAGGCTAAAAATTTTGCACAAATGTAGCCCTTGGAAAGCTTTATAACATACACTCAAAATGGTCACGCCACCTGCAACCATTTTTGCACAGCATCCATCTGTTCATCTGCCTTGGGATAAAATCACTCATATCTCAGCAGTGGTTTGACTTATCCACCTGAAATTTTGCAGGTTTATACATCCTGGACAGCTTTCTTGATTTATGACAGGTGGCGCCACCTACATTCACGTTTATTCTACAGACATCCAAGCTCATATCTCGGGAACTGTTTGACTGATTCGGCCAAAATTTTGCTTGTGTATAGATCTCACTTAGCTTTTCATCATAAGCAAAACTGGTGGCGCCACCTGCAACCAATTATGAACACCGTCCATCTGTTCATCTGCCTTGGGATAAAATCACTCATATCTCAGCAGTGGTTTGACTTATCCACCTGAAATTTTGCAGGTTTATACATCCTGGACAATTTTCTCGATTTTATGACAGGTGGCACCACCCACATTCACGTTTACACTGCAGACATCCATGCTAATATGCAACACACCTCACTCTATTCCCCTTGCCACTTAATCCATGCCTCACTTCACCCGTCCCACTCTAATTTCTGATGATACACATAGTCGCTTGTCGACTACCCATATTCTAGTTTTAAAATGTCCTAGTCTAAAACTTGCAGGTCTGAAATGTCCATTTTGCTGAAATCATAATGACTAAGGTATTTGCAGGACTTAAAAGGATCAATATTAAATTTTAAACCTCCATTCATACTCCAAAACTTTGCACAGGTTCGCATTAGGCCTGTAGGCCTTGTCTTAGATTTTACAGAGAAAAAGCTAAAAAAAACTTTAAAAATCTTCTCCTCCAAAACGGTCAAGCCAAATTGTTCAATATTTCACAGAAATCATCTTTTATAACATCTCTCTCAAGTTTGTTTGAATGGTTCGGTGAATTTTTGCCGAGTTACAGGAAGTTGAACTTAGTGATCTGTCCAAAAAAGCATACTTAAATGACAATCTCAGAAACAGCCAGAGCTATCATCACCAAATTTTATGCCAGTGTTGGTCACATGAGTCATATATGAAATTCATGTTTTGGTGGCGCCACCTGCATTGACCTTTTTTGTACGGGGGTCATTGGTCATCTGTACATAAACCCATAATTTCTCAGGAATAGCAGGTGCTACCATCCCCGAATTTTATGCAATAATCAAAATTTAATTGTATACCAAAAATTAGATCATAATCTGTAATTTTTTTTTTTTAAATTAGTACCTTAAATTTGACCATGGTACATTTTTGTCTTGTTAGAACATTTGATTTATTTTTCACAGTCCATATATATATAGGTTTAATCTGTTAAATTCTGAAATTTGAAAGTAAAGGTTAAAAATTATTCTAGTTATTAAAGTTTTTCTGAGGCTCTAATGTATCTACATTTTGAACCTCTTGACCAGCCATGTCTGGTCCCTACAGCCTTGTCTGGGTAAACTTATTAGTGATGGAACACTGCTTTTACAAATGTAGAATCACCTGTTGCAACCCTGACCTCCCCCCCCCCCTCAAACCCCCCCCCCCCTCCAATTCCCAAGCCCAACCAGATATGTTGCATTACCTACATTTTTTAACCGATTGCTGTTTCCAATCCAATGTATACAACTTTTCCAGTCCTGAATTAAGTGTTATTTTCAGATATTTATTATTTTGCAAATTTAAAAAATAAATTTTTAGAAAAAAAAATACATCTGTGTTTCTATCAAAAATCTATTTTCATACTAAAGGACTGCCTAACATCAAAACCACTCATCTGGTTTTCTTAAAAAATATCAGTTATATTATAACATTCATGTTCCAGATGGGCCAAATAGGGAAATGTTCAGGCGTATTATTAAATAGTTTATTACCACAATTTTCATGCATTGCACCTTACAATATATACTTATCAGATATAGTGTATGCTTATTGTATCCACCAAAACAGAGTTTTAGTTGGCCGCAGCCACCGACGCTTAGGTTTCGGGAGAACTCCTCCATAACCACTGGGCGGAATTTTTCGAAATTCGGAATTATGATCGGGTCACATGTGAACTGCTGTGTCCTCATTTGTGGTTGACTCTGACCTTTCTTCTCTGCCCAGCGTCCATTTGTGCGTCTGTTTCCCCACATAAACCCACAAATCTAGGGAACCGTTTGACCGATCAGGCTAAAAATTTGCACAAATGTAGCCCTTGGAAAGCTTAATAACATACACTAAAACTGGTGGCGCCACCTGCAACCATTTTTGCACAGCATCCATCTGTTTGTCTGCCATAGGATAAAATCACTCATATCTCAGTGATTTGACACTGTGGTTTGACATATCTGCCTACAGTTTTGCATGTTTATACATCTTGGATAGCTTTCTTGATTTTGTGGCAGGTGGCACCACCTACATTTGTTTACGCTGCAGACATTCAAGCTTATATCTCAGACTGGTTTGACATATCCCCCTGAAATTTTGCATATGTATAGATCTCACATAGCTCTTAATCATACACAAAATTGGTGGCGCCACCTGCCACCATTTTTGCACAGTGTCTTTCTGTTTGTCTGCTGTTGGATAAAATCACTCATATACAGGAGTGGTTTGACTTACCTGCCTGAAATTTTGCATACTGTGGTTGCCTTTTTGTTCGCGAGGGTTTTAATTTCGCGATATTCGAGAATGGGAAATAATCGCGAAAATGAAACCCTCGGGAATAATCTGCCAATTGAGAATGTCCTTCTTATTTAGTGTAATCAATACTTGTATGGAAATAGGTTAAAACAGAGAGAATTTTTTTAATAAATTACATCCTTGCAGGTATAGGGAAATGTAAGCCTTAAATTTGAACTAAACCACCTATGCTGTGTGTGCGGGCCTATCATTATATAAGAAAATGTCACAAACTCATGACTTATTCTCATTTTATAATACACACAGGTATATGGCTTTGCCAAAGATTTGATATAGGTTCTTGTGAGATCGCGAAAATGAAACCCTCGCAAAACATTAAAAATGGAAAAATCGCGAAATTTCAGCCTCGCGAATATGAAGCCAACCACAGTATGTATACTACTTGGACAGCTTTCTGGATTTTGTGGTAGGTGGCACAACATACATACACATTCTGGCTGCAGACATCCATGCTCATATGCAATATGCCTTACTCTTTTTCCCCTTACCACTCAATCCATGCCTCACTTCACCCGTCCCACTCTGATTTCGGCGGATACAGGTAGTTGCTTGTCGACTTCCCGTATTCTAGTTTGAAAATGGATTTGTTCAAAGCTTTTTATTTGAATCAATAAATTAAACTTGTATTGTAGATGTTAATCCCCACTTTCTTTTTAGCTCGCCTGACTATAAGTCATCTGAGCTATAGTCATGGTCCTTTGTCCAACCTCCATCCGTCCGTTAACAGGGCATGTTTTGAAACCGTTGGACCTACGAATCCAAAATTTTGCATACTGTTAGATGTCCCCAATATCTCCTACCATACCAAAAATTGTGTCACTAGGAGTTTGTTCCTTCGAGATATTAAGGAAAAACCTCTGTCTTCACAGATAACAACCCTAAGAGCTATCTGAACACAACTGCAAAGTTGAAAGCAGAACAACGATGGGTGGCAGAATTGGCTCAATTCAATTTCAAGGTCATCTACTGATCTGGATGTCAAAATGGAAATGCTGATGATTTATTTTGTCGACCTCAAAATGAAGAGCTGTTCAGGCCAGAAGTTGTAGCAGACATCCTGGGACAAACTGCAATACCGGCAGACCTGAGGAAGCAATTTACCAAAGCTGCTCAAAAGGCACATTGCACAATTCAAGAGATCAGAGATGAACTTGCTATATCCCCTTTCCCTGCCTTTTCAAAGGATCAGTTATTGAAATTACAAAAGGAAGATCAAGCTATTGGTAGGCTTTTGCATTTGAAACATCTTAATCACAAGCCAAGTTTCCAAGAAAGAAAGGAGTCCCAGGAGTTCAAGATTCTTCCCAGACAATGGAACAAAATTGAAGTACATGATAACCTTCTTTACAGAGTAATCCAGGATCCCAGGGCTGGTCAGATTAGACAACTGCTGCTACCATCTTGTTTGAAGTCTCGCTTTCTGGAAGGGGCCCATGATAACCTGGGGCACCAGGCAGCAGAACGTACTGAGCAGTTACTAAGGAGAAGGTGCTACTCGCCAAGATTACAGAATTAGGTAAAAGAATATGTCGAAAGATGCAAAAGATGTGTACTTTCAAAACTGCCACATGTACAGGTCCTGACTGCGATGAAGACCATGGGTGCAGAGAAGCCGTTTGAGGTAGTTGTCATTGATTATACCACATTAGTGCCAGCTTCAGATGGACAGGAACATGTACTAGTCATCACAGATGTTTATTCTAAATACACTGTAGCAGTACCAGCTAGAAACCAAACTGCACTAACAACTTCAAAAGTGCTTGTGAAAGAATGGTTCCTCAAGTATGGTGCTCCCCTCCGTATACATTCAGATCAAGGACAGAGTTTTGAAGGCCAGCTTGTGAAGGAGCTGTACAAGATATATGGTATTACCAAAACGCATACAACCCCATATCATCCGCAAGGAAATGGACAGTGTGAGAGTTTTAATCGAACAATGCACAACTTGCTTCTCACTTTGGAACCATCTAAGAAGAAAAGCTGGCCAGAACATCTTCCCTAGATTACTTTTGCATACAATGCAACACCCCATTCCTCGACTGGATACCCTCCTTTTTACCTCATTTTTGGCCGGGACCCAAAACTACCCATTGATGACATATTGCACACACATGAGCAGGACGTTTCCGAGGAAACTTGGAGAACAGAACACAGAAGACGTCTCCAGGACGCATATGAAAAAGCCAGAAAACAGCTTAGAAAAGAGGCAGCACTACGAAAAGAAATTTATGATAAAAAGGCCATCGAATCGCCCATTCATATTGGGGAAAGGGTTTACCTGAAAAATTAAGGGGTCCTGGGAAGAAGCAAGATACAAGACGCTTGTATTCCAAAGGTTTACTATGTTGTCAATAAAAGAGGTGATGGGTATGATATACAACCTCCTGATGGAGATGGTCAACAGAGGACAGTAAACGAAAAGAAAGTGTGTCACCAACCTGAGCCTGAGACAACACAAGTAGAGCTATTGGATGAAAACGATGACTTTAGCCTCGAATCAGATGTTGAATCTGGCTCAGAGTCTGATAGTTCGCAGGAACTTATTTTGCACTATAGACCATACTCGCCTCAGCCAGCAACTCATCATGAAGAACATGTCCAACAAGATTTTTTCTCAAACGGAACAGGAGCCAGGTTCAGAAGTTTTACATCGTAGCACTCTATCAACAGCTGGGCGCAATCCTAATCCATACAGTATGCCACGTTCTGTTTTGAATGTTTAAGTTTGACATGATTATAATGATTAAGTTTGACAGCGACGCCGAATTCAAGAAGGGGAGATTGTGAGGGGGGTACTTTAAATACACTAGTAACTCTGTGATTTATCTGTACAATACAGTAGTCATGTTATTGTTTCTTTTTTTTTTATTAGGGCCTCGCTTGACAAGTGGTGCCCTATAGTGATCATTTTCATTATGTTGTAATTATATCTTCTTATATTTTGTGATATGGGTCAATAGACCATATAGCATGAAGTGCCGGTTGCTGGCACATTTTTTTCCCTTCTTTGGCATATGGTATCTATTAGCTGCTAGACCCACAGCAGGGTAGCTGAGGTGGCAATGTATCACAGTGTCTGTTTTTTTTGTGTGTTTTAGGCGCAGTAATATGACAAAATCATTTTTTGTGCTGTCATTATTATATTCTGACAATGTCATGGATCAGTTAAAGTTTATATTTTGCTCAGCCTTTACAAAAAGCCATGTTGTATGTTCGAGAACATGAATTTTGATATAATATCTCAGATATAACAGGTGTTAATTTGTTGTATGGGAACTACTTTTATGTTGTTATGCACCCACCAAAGGGGTGCGGTTGCTTTGCAATCTGACATCCAAGGGGAAAACAGGGCAAACTGGTCAGACTGATAAGAGGTGATCAGCATATTCAATATCTTATGCCCCGCAAAGCCATTAAGGGACAAATCTGTTGCATTTAATGCCTGTAACGGTGGAGTGGATTCCAAAGCCACTGCCTCTCTTTGTTACAAATTGTTTATATTCTTCAACTAGAATACGGGTAGTCAACAAGTGACTACGTGTATCCGCCTAAATCAGAGTGGAACAGGTGAAGTGAGGCATGGATTGAGTGGCAAGGGAAAATTGAGTGTTGCATATTAGCATGGATGTCTGCAGCCAAATTGTGTATGTAGGTTGCCCCCCATACCACAAAATCCAGAAAGCCGTCCAAGTTGTATACATATGCAAAATTTAAGGCAGATAAGTCAAACCACTACATGTATATGAGTGATTTTAGCATGTGGCAGACAAACAGATGGACGCTGAGCAAAAATGGTTGCAGGTGACGCCACCAGTTTTGCGTATGATAGAGCTATGTGAGAACTATACACATGCAAAACTTTGGCCCAATCGGTCAAACGGTTCCCAAGATATGAGCTTGGATGTCTGCTGCATAAACTAGAACGCAGGTGGCGCCACCTGTCATAAAATCCAGAGAGCTGTCGGGGATGTATAAACCTGCAAAGTTTTAGGCAGATATGTCAAACCACTGCCAAGATATGAGTGATTTTATCCCATGGCAGACAAACAGACAGGAGCTGTGCAAAAATGGCTGCAGGTGGCGCCACCAGTTTTGCGTATGATGAAGAGCTATGTGAGATCTATACACATGCAAAATTTTGGCCCAATCGGTCAAACGGTTCCAGAGATATGAGCTTGGATGTCTGCAGTGTAAACGTGAATGTAGGTGGCGCCACCTGTCATAAAATCAGAAAAGCTATACAGGATGTTTACGCATGCCGAATTTCAGGTGAATTAGTCTAGTCACTGCAGAGATATGAGTGATTTTAACCCAAGGCAGACGAACAGATGGATACTGTGCAAACATGGTTGCAGGTGCCACCACCATTTTTTGTGTATGTTATAAAGCTCTCCAAGGGCTACATTTGTGCAAAAAAAATTTCCTGATCGGTCAAACGGTTCCGGAGATATGAGCTTTGATGTCTGCAGCGTAAACGTGAATGTAGGTGGCGCCACCTGTCATAAAATCAGAAAGGTATCCAGGATGTTTACGCATGCCGAATTTCAGGTGAATTAGTCTAGTCACTGCAGAGATATGAGTGATTTAAACCCAAGGCAGACAAACAGATGGACACTGTGCAAACATGGTTGCAGGTGGCGCCACCATTTTTTGTGTATGTTATAAAGCTCTCCAAGGGCTACATTTGTGTAAAAAAATTTTCCTGATCGGTCAAACGGTTCCCGAGATATGTGGGTTTATGTGTGGAAACAGACGCACAAACGGACGCAGAGCACAGAGGAAAGGTCAGAGGTCAAAACAAAATCGGGGCGCAGCAGTTCACATGTGACCCGAACATAATCCTGGGTTTCGTAAAATTCCACCCAGCGGTTACGGAGGAGTTCTCCGGACACCTACGCGGCGGCGGCGTGCAGCTGAAAACATAGTATCCGCAAAACTCTGTTTTGGCGGATACAATGAGAGTGTTTTAATTCTATATAGAAATTGTACTCTCTGATTTGTGTCTCTTTCTGAGCAAAATCGTATTTCTGTTCACTGTAATTAAATTTTAAGATAAAACAATTTCTGTAAAAACATAAAAGTCTAGTGTTTTGACTGAATTAGCCTTGAAACCCTGCTTACATATATATCTCTGATAGCTTCGTTGTATACCAGACTGGTGTTGCCAGCTACAATCATTTTTGTGTTGTGTGCACCCATGCCAGAATTTCAGCAGTGATGTTTGTCGAATTGTTTCTTATTCAAAATGTTTAGTACTTGCATTGTTCATTTACAGGAGAAGTAATGGTCCAGCATTGAAGCATTATACCTGGTGTATTTCCGAATGCACAGGTTCGCATTAGGCCTGTAGGCCTTGTTAAATTATTCTTGGGGTACTTATGAGCCCCATAGCTCATGGGATATGGATAAAAGAAGACTTCATTTAAGGTTTCCAAGGAGATTTTTCATGGACATCCCAGAATGTCAAGTTAGAAGATTATAGGTCCAGTGGTAATGATTTGTGCCCTGTTAACGGACGGACAGTCAAACAGACAGATGACAAGACAGTGATAGCTCAGCCGAGCTAAAATATGCTCTTCTATATTAAATATGCCAGGCAAGTCATTGCTGTAGACATTTGATCACATATACAAATTTTTTTTTAAAAAACTAAGAAATTAATAAATTATAATAATGATAGCAATTTCAAAATAATTTGTATTAAGAAAACAGAAAACTTTGCACCTTTGGGTTTAAAGTATGAGAAAAGACAACTGAAAAGGGGCAATGAAAATAGATTCCATAGTGTTGTTTTGTTGGATAAGTTAACTGTTTACTGTTTTTTAGGTGTTAAATATATAAATGTATTTATAATATATACTCTACAGAGCTACAGTGATCTGTGCCTGGGGAGAGGATGGGGCTGCTGCCTGCCAGAAGGATGGACCGACTGTAACATCGCCCATTTTCCCTCCAGATCAACTCATTGACACCCTTGGGGCAGGTGATACCTTCAACGCAAGCACAATATTTGCCCTCAGCCAAGAGAAAAGTTTACAAGATGCCATCACGTTTGGTTGCAGAGTCGCTGGAGCCAAGTGTGGAATGCAGGGATTTGAGGGACTTAAGAAGTTCAGGGATATATTATCATAGTTGACACATGCTAGAGCCTGACACCACCATGAATCAAGTCTAGCAGAGCTGGGTTTACTCAAGCGTACCCCCTGTTAATTCATTCATAATATATGCAAACTTAGTACAACCCTGTTTGAACTTAAATACAAAATAATGTTTAAAGTCCATTATATTCAATTTATTACCTGTGAGTAATCCAAATTCCAGAATCATTTCTGTAACATGTAGCACCACCATGCCCATGATCTGAGCTGTAATTGTGGCTCCACTAGTAACCAGGCCAAATAGATTTCATATACTAGTATTAAAGCGAATCGTAAAATAATTTTAATTGAACAGCACCAATTTTATATACTTTAGACTTGTTTATGTCAACCAAAGTGTAATTTCTATTATTTCAAAGTAGACCATGTTTTACATACACAAAGTTGACAAACAAAAATCATAATTCTGTTTTCTTCTATATTGCCTTGAAGTTTATTTTGGTGAAAAAGAAATATTATACTGCTGTAACACATATCCTCTTCTTTCAGGGATTAGGGAAGGGGATGATACAAAAATAAAATACCACAAAATCACCCTAACAAGGTTTTTATTAAAGTCAGTCTTAAATCATACCTGTTTTATTAACAGGGCAATTCCCCAACAGTCTCTGTTTTTGCATCCACAGAAATACAGGCATACTCTTCATCACATATTGCAAGTGTAATAATCCTTGGCAGTACAAAATGTTTCTAAAGTTGCAACTACAGAAATGCTTCTGTAAAAATGAGTGTATCATACATGTTTTTCTGCCAGGGGTGATGTTAATATTGATTATTACAAAATGATGGTGAACTATACAAGAACAAAATTTGGTGCTGGCTCATGTCTGGCCTTATGATACACATGAAAACTGTAAATCTGTAAAAAGAAAAAAAAAACTTAGCTTCTGGAATGCATTAATCTAAAGCAAAAATTTTCCTACCCCAATCAATTATTTGACAAGATGAAAACATAGAAAGGGAAACAAACAGTGGAATATATTCATTTATATACAGTTATTTCTCATCACTTGGTAACTCTTACCAACAGAAAGTACTACAAAAGAAGACTCTGTACACAATTACTGTATTTTCACACCTGAACTTGTAAAAAAATAGAACTCCGGGACTATTTGAAAATTTCTTTTAAATTTAGAATAAAATATATTACCGGTAGTTTAAAAATGTATATAATTCTGTAATACTAACATGATAATCATTATGTGAATGTAATACTTTTTTTTTTTAATTTACATAAATTAACAACTTGATTATGGTAATTAAAATTATCCTATTCAAATAAATATGTGCATTGGTGTAAATTACCAAATGGGGTGACAATTTTTTTCATTGAAATACATTAAATTATGACATATGCAGCTTTATTTGAAAATCTTCCTCTCTTTTTCAAAATACATGAACATTTGCCATGATCACAAACAAAATTAATGCAAAGTTCAGGGCTATCCACTGAAAACAATTTAACAAAAGTCCATGATTTGGGATCTGATCAACAAGATGTACCCACAGTATACAAAATGAGCCTACTGTAAACATGATTTTCACAGAAACAGTAACACAGTTTCATGTGGACATATTTTCTGTATGAAAACCTTTATATTAGATTTTTACCTATTTCAAGGTTTTAGAATATTATGCCTTTAAGGATTGCTCTTTTGTATGTGAGAAGAGAAATTATTTCTTCTCTCCCTTTTTTATCCTATCAAGGGGTGGGAGGAAGGGGAGGGTAGCATTATTTGTAAGAAAGCATTACTTGTAAAGGGATGGTCACAACAATACTTTTTATGTTACATGATCAGCCTCAACAGATACGGAGAGAAAGGTAAGTTAAGTTTTACTAATACATTAACAAATGTATAAATACTTAAATACACATCATGGCAAGTCCAGAAATTTGTTGCAATGGACAGGGCTATTGAAGTCCTGATTTGGAATAAAATAAGCTAAGGGCATAACAGATAAAAAGAAAATAGTTTGTTTTAGTAGAAAGTTGATAAAAAATCAGGGTAAACAAGTTGTTAATGTATCACGGTTATGCAAAGGTGCATGAAAGCACATCAATTTTAAATACATTTACTGCATGGCAATAAAATATTTTCCTACCTGGCTATCAATTTTTAAATGGATGTAAAAAATGATTTTTCCATTCTGGCCCAACTACCTACTGGGGAAAATATATGGTATTAACCATGACCAACCTGTGTACATTTGAATACGATAATTGTTATTTACTATAATACTGTTTCAGCTTCTCAGCATCAACCAGTATCCAAACTAAGTAATTTAAAGATGTTACAAATATTTCCCATTTTGAGTAAATGGGGTAGTTTGAGACATTTTCATTCACTGCAATGGAAATATGTTTGTACTGCTATCATTTTCAGTGTTTGAGGATATACAAAAAGGCATTGTCTTGCACATTGTTTCACTGATTGAACACCAGATGGCAGAAGTGAGGTATTACCATAATTAACTAGAAAATGGGGACACATTGGGTCCGGTTGCAGAGGAAGGGTATGTTGCCGTGTAGTGTGTCCCCAGACCCATAAGTAGGGAACTCCCCAGCCCCATAAGGTCATGACATCTGGTGGTGGATATGGAACCAATTATTTGTCTTTGTGGCAATTCACCAAGGTGAAGGTCAGCAATGGCCAGGTGGAGAGTGGTGTGATGTTGTGCAACAGACTGTGATGTGATGCTGCTGGGAATTCAATTATGTGCAAGTAGAAGGGCCAAATTGGTGTGCATTCTGTAAGTAAGGCCATATGACTGACGCTGATGGCAGGTTTTCTGACACAAACAGAAGAGAATTTTGGTTGTATATAGATAACGAAGATATTTTAGGTATCCCATTCATTCAAATGGTTAATAATGTGTATGACCAACCAGCTATTATAACCATTTCAGCAGTTCAAATAGGTACAAAATTAGTTATGCAATTAATTATATGTGTTACATGTGGTCTTGTTGGTAATCACGAAATGCAGAAATGTAAGCAAACTTAGTAATTAAAAAGTTTCTGGAATACATTTTAATGTGTTGTTCCTCAAGCACTGATGGAGACATAAGAATCCCCTGTCCCATCAACAGACGTCTCATAGAAGCCTTTAAATTTTATCAAAAAGTAGCAAAGATTTCAAAATGGCAAAAGAAAATTATCTTTTTTCATCTCATAAAAGCAATTGTTACAAACATTTCTTTAAAAGTACCAAAAAGTCACTGAAAAGAAAGTGAAGAAAATGTACCAAAGATGTGTAACAGTTTACTTTGGTAACTTTTCAGAACCTTTTGGGACTTAAGAATACATAGCAGAAAATATCCTCTCTCATTAGATAAACTTTTCTGCACATTAAAGTGATTTTAAAAGTGATTTTATTGTCATTGAACTTTCAGTACTGACAAGCACCCTCTCATAGAGACAAAGAAATGGGAAACATTAAAGCAAGGAAAGTAACCAATATCCATTCATGTGATTACAGAAAAGTATTTGACAATTTGTGCCTGTTTCATTCACACATGGTCTTGTATGAATTCTCAAGTCTGCTACAAAGAATCTGAACAATGCAGTCTCATATACTTCAATGAAATCACAGATATCCCTCAAATCTGTGGAGAATGCCATCTCTGTGCAACTTGCAAGACCAAAATTTTCCGCATCTGTGATGATATGACTTCACCACAAGTTTCCTACGCTCTCATAGCAGGGTATTCACGGCACATGAAAATATGCCATGTTCAATCTTTGCCCACTGCTCAATTCCTGATCCGTGCAAACTAGCTATGTACTGATGTACATCAAATCCAATTCTTTCAGTATGTGCTGTGTGATTACGTCATCACGCTTCATTATCTATCACCAACAGCATCTCTGATTTAGCTATGCCTGCTTCCTCGAATGTGGGTGGTTCTGGTACATCGTCTGTTGGTTCACAAGGCAGTGTCTTTCTTGGGAAATTTCTTACTATGTGGAAGTCATCTGGTGAATTGTCTTGACAAAACACGTAGTTGTGCAAAACCTGAAAGGGCAAGGAGGCAATGTAAAACATTATAATGATACACCTGATAAGCTGTACCACAGTTCTCTGGTACATTCCCAAACCATAGAACTCTTTTCTAAATCTAGGCATTGCAAGAGTGTCCTCATGCTGCTAAAAAGCAGTTTAGGGTTTTTTTTGCACTATAATAAGAGAGCATGACAATAATTCATAAAATTTTATTGATCTAGCAAAGAAATTACTCTTCAGTCAGAGGTCACCATAGGTCATTGGAGCTGTAACCTTGTACATTTGGCATGCAGCTATTATGTCCTCACATTATGATATAAATAAATATATATGGCAAGTAATTTAGGAAGTTTAGGTGTGATAACAAATGAGGAAGTTTTACTTTTTGTCACTGTTTTAATGCAGTGAATCCACATTACAATTCCCACTCATTTGAGTTGAAATAGGTGGGTTCAACAGTGACCTTTCAAAACTAGAAATTTCTGGCATTGTAGATGCCATATTATCCCAAGACAATTAAGGAAAACACCCTTGCAAAATAGCCACCCTTCTTCAAAACCACTTCTGACACTTGAGAAGGCCAAGGCCACCACAAATGTTTGAACTGGGGGGAGAATTCACATATAAATTTGAAGAGAAGGAAAGCAGTTGTTCAATGTATTGGGTTCACAAAAAACCTGCATTTCTTCAGGTTTGACCTTGAAAACTAAGGTCAAGGTCACTTGTCTTAAATAAAATCTGAGATATGGGTGGAAGTATTTTTTGTGTCAAATTTGAAAGAAACGGATGCATTACTTCAAAGTTATCAGGTCAACAACAAGGTACCCATGGGTCAAGTCACTCAGCTGAATTTAGGAAAATTCTAGCAAATGCAAAAAATAAACTTATTTATATATATATATATATATATATATATTTATATATATATATATATATATATATATACATTAGCATTTGTATAGCTAAGAGGAAATGGCCCTGCTAACTGGTGATTATTAATATTGAATATATATTCACCTAACTTAACTTACACTGTGCCCTTTATGGACTATATCAAAGATGCAGGAGTCTCTCATGATCAAATATTACTAGACAGAAGAATCATTATCTCAGCTATGTGACAGTAATATGTGCATTAAATAACCATGGGAATGTATGAACAACTGTCTATTATAGAATAAGGAAGTGGAGATAAGCTGAAGTATAATAATACACATTTAATTTTTAAAACTGAATTAAATTACTGTAAAATATAATAAAAAATTTCCATTTTCAAATGAGCTTAAACTAAATCTGATAAGTATATATATTGTACTGTGTAATGCATAAAAATTGAAGCCTGAAAACCATTTAATGATGCAATAATGGAAAAATATGTGCATAAGAGTTATATGAAAGGATACATTTGACCTACAAAAAATGTGTTATGTTTAATAAGTCTGGATGGAGAGGAGAGAGAGAGAAGGGGGGGGGGAGGATTCAATGGTGCTTATAGGAAATAAGTTGACACATAATTATTGTGTAACTAATGATTAACAGATATAGACAGACAGAGCTCATCACTTTGTCCCATTCTGCTGAGGCAAGAATATGTGTTTCAATTAGATCATAATTTTTTATAACACTAATTGTTTTTCTCATTTAATAGATCCTTATACATTTGCTATAAAACTAACAGACAAGTCCACAGGTGCAAGGGCTCAATGGTGGGGGGGGGGGGGGGTAATGTTGAGAGTAACAACATCTCTGCATATACACACAGGATATGAAATTTAAGGCAACCGTGCTTACAGGGGGAAAAGTTATTAGTTATAGTTATTAAATATTTAAAAACAGACTGAAAGATGTACAAACAAGCCAATCACTTTATTTCATATTCTGCTGAGGCAGGAAAATAATGAACAAATGTTTGCATAAGATCCTCATTCTTTTCATTACATCAATTTTTATCAAGTTTATATATTTTATAAATTTGCAATATAAAGTATGTATCTGAATATATAAGCTGATTTACAATTCTAAATGCATCACCATTTATCCCTAATTTGGTCAGATAACAACACATTATGCATACACATGTATTTATTTTTTTACCACAAAAATATATTTTTTACATTTGCAAATCAATAAATATCTGAAAATATAACTTGATTCAGAATTTACAATTTTAAATTGCACCTCTATTTATCCATAATTTGGCTCATATATTGTCAAATTATGCTTCCTGATGGGTTTAATAATATTTTAATTTGTTAAAATTATTAAAAAGTAAATTAATTTCTTTAAAAATTGTTACATTACCACTAGGGCTGAAAGGAGTACTCGAGTACTCGAGTCCGGGTAACACTTACCGAGTACTAGAGTCCAAAATTTGGACTCGAGTACTCGTGTTTGTACATGTACAGGCAGTCTGTAGGCCTATTTAGGCCTATTCATTATCATAGCCTGACATAGGGCTCTAAACATATGCTAGTCAAATTAACACGGGTCTTGTTATGTCATATATCTGTTTCTTCGTTTGGATAAAGTTAAATCGTCACGAAGTCAAATTTATGCATATTTTGCATCGGTAAACAGATGTCCGTTTTATCTTACAGTGTTGCCATGGTAACGAGTACTCGAGTCCGAGTCGGGTAATGCCTATCGGGTACTCAAGTCCAAAAATTTGTACCCGTTTCAGCCCTAATTACCACAACATGGCATTCTGGATTACTCCTTGATTTTGAACTGTTTGAACAATGGAGTGGAAACAGCTTTATAATTAAGGAAATACAATTCGAACAATTTTTGCATTAAAATTGGTGGTGGTGGTGGTTGGGGGATAATATGAGAATAACTTTACAAATGAGATCCCTGCTATCCACTGACCCATTACAAACTAGAGGACCTGGTTTTGGTGACACAAAAACAACTATATGTCTCCCCTCACTGCAGGCCTCACTTTCCAAAATTTGAGGGGAAAAAATAGACCTATTCAAAAGTTTGGTGTTTACTTAAATCCTGGATTTCAAAAGATTTGACCTTGTATGATGATGATCAAGGTAACCAGGTTATGATCTGATCTGAGATTTTATTTGGGTTGATTTGACCTTGAACATCGATCTAGGTGAAGTTCACTGGTTTTCAAGCTCCTCAAGGAACTTGATAACAAAAATCCAATTTGAAGAAAAAATATGTGATATTCTATAAAAGTTATGGGGTTCACAAAACATTTTTATTTAACCAAAATTGACCTTGATGATGGTCAAGGTCACAGGTTTTTAACTTGTGTGAGATATTGGTGGACAATTCACGAGTTGAATTTCATGAAAATATTTCAAGTGGTTCAAAAGTTTAAGCATTCAAAAATAATTTCTATTCTGGCTGATTTGACCTTGAATTTCCAGATCAAGATCAACAGTTTTCAAGCTCCTCAAAGGACTTGATTACAACAAATAGTGTTTCAAATTTGAGGAAAAATATATAGTACTTCTAAAGTTATTGGGTTCACAAATAATTCTTGTCGGCCTATTTGACCATGATGTTGAAGGTCAAGTTCACCAGTTTTTGAACATGTCCACATTTTGATAAAGACATTTCAAAAGCCAAATTCCATGAAAATATATTTGGTGGTTCAAAAGTTAAAATGTTCACAAATACTTTCTATTCTGGCTAATTTGTCTTTGAAGATCAAGGTCAGGGTCACCAGTTTTCAAGCTCCTGAAACAATAAGTGTTTCAATTTTGAGGAAAAAATATGCAATACTTCAAAAGTTATGGGCTCGCCAAAAAATTCTATTTTGGCCTATTTGACCTTGATGATTAGGGTCAGGGTCACTGGTTTTCAAACTCATCAGAGATTTTGGTAGAAACAATTTAACTTGAAAATTTCTTGTTGAGTCGTTCAAAAGTTATCACATTCAAAAGGTATGACAGACAGAAATGATGACGATGCCGACAGACAGTAGACCAAACAATATATTTCTTCCCCCCATTGGGAGGTGAGACATAATCAGAGAGAGCTGCACTGAATGACCTCCAGTGACCAAAGTGGGCTGCTTGACAATGCAAGTGAACACAATAAGAGCCTCTAAAAATATAGCCTTAAATAGAGCTTTTATTTTCAAATTTCAGATTTTAACAGATTAAATCCTTATGTGAACATGCTGTGAAAATAAAATCCACAGTACTTATAGGAAAAAAATGTGCTGATTATATAATAATACTAACAACTTAAAATTTACAAAATTCTGATATGATTTCTGGTATATATTTGAATCTTGATTAAATATATATCCTTGGGGGGATATGTCTCTTGCTTCTGAAATCATCTTGTAAGGTGAGTTAATATATTTCCAGATATTTGTCAAAGTTCATTATGTTTGAGCTCATAACTTCAGCAATTTAAGCAATATTGACCTATTTTATAGCATGTACAAAGGAAATATAAGCAGGAATGGTTACATGAAACATGAATACATTAACACCAGTGGTTTTCATAGTGGTTTTTACTGGAAAACTCAGGTTTTCACTTAAATGAACCATAGACAAAGGACGATCACTATAGCTCAGATGATTTTGTCCTATTAAAAGATGCAAAAACATAAAAATGAAACCAGGTGGAACCACCAGTTTTGTGTACAACACAAAACTATCCCAAGATCTTCTGTCAAATTGATTTTTTGATGAATCCATGCAAGATTTCTTGAGATATTTAAGTATCTGTGTGATTTTCAGCAAGGGGGGGGGGGGGATGTGCTAAACCCAAGGTGTCCCGACATTGTCTGGGCATCCAATAAAGATACAACTAGATATAATTTATCAAACAAAACCCAGCTGAATCTGCAGTATATAAACTGCTGATTTATAGACTGCATTATGGATAGTTACAAGTAATTAAAATTAAACCCTTAATCAAATTTAAGTAAGGAACATTCTCAACTCACAGACTTGCATCTATGGAGCTGTAGCTTTCAACCATGGTCTGTGTCACAGGATCCAACATATATAAAATGAACTACAACCATAATTGTTTTAGGATGTAAGTCAAAGGCATATTTAAGTGTAATGAAGGAATTATGATGAAAACCGTAAAATTGTAATCATGCTGATGTAAGTATGCTGGATGTTGCCAGATGAGAGTACCTTTAAAGACTGTGTTTTCCTGAACCTCCTCTCGAGGCGGGCTCCGTTTGGCAGTTTGACTAGGACTCTGACGGCATCAGGATCATCCGAGGGAGGCTCGTCTGGTATACAGTTCTTAATGTCCTCCCTCCTCTGAGCGATTTCCTGTGAACACAGACAAATATAAAATATAACATGGGCAACAAAAGGAATCTGTTTATGCAATATCATAGTCAAAGGCCTTCTCTCATTCTATCAGTGGCAGTTTTTAAAACCTTGCTTATTTTACCATGTAATTTCTGGTATTGCTTCTGCAAAATGAAATTCTCCAGATTCAGTATCAATACTGAATAATACTGATAATATCTAGCCTATTATCTACTTAAACTATTCCTATTACTTGTGTGTTGTGTGCTGTTTACAAAGAATATTCTGGTGGCTGAATAAAAAAATCTCTTCCACAGGTTTTGCATGACAATTATTTTGCATAATATTTTCATTACACCCAGTCATAAATATATTTTTATAAATAAAACTTAATTAAAGGTTTAGGGAGCAGGCTGCACCATTCACCTCTTTCCTCCTCTGCTCCTCCTCCTCCTGCTCTAGTTTTTCCTGCTCCTCTCGCTCCTGTCTCTCTCGCTCCTCCTGTTTCTTCCTCTCCTGATATAATGACACATCATGTTAAGTATTTTCCCACATATTCATCAAAAAAATTTGTTTCCAGGATGAGTGAAGGTCTTCGACAATCAAAATCACATCATTTAGCTGTAAGCTGGGAGGTGCAGCGCCTTGATGAAGATGGTTTGCCCTACCCCCTCAGGTCTAAACTGTTTGCAGTGACTTCAGGATCATTTCTAGACCCATGTATGTAAAGTCCAGATGACTGGTTACGCAATAATAATACCATATGGTTGAAAACTTGTCAATTTTTAAAATAAAGATGGAATACTGAGCTGCACATTGTGACAAGTCCTTAATTATGTACTATCCATGAAAAACACCAAGAAAAGTTTTACCAATACCCATGTAAATCATGAAGAATAAATATATCAAAGTTTTTCACCTTTTGGTGAAGCATGAACAATGATTTTAGAAACAACCTATATGTGCACTATATTTTGGCTCATTTCACACATTCGTTTTATTATATCTTTAAACAGGATGGAGAATTTTCTAATGGGTATAAAATACTATAATTATTTTTTGTAAATTTTGTACATAATGTTACCCCTGTGACACCACAAAGTACCCTTGTGACCTCTGACATAATGTTGTACAATGTTTTCTTACATAGTAGGAATAAATGACAAGAATTTCAGTAAAATCAATAACACAGACTGTACGAATCAAATCAATAAATAACACGGACTGTACATATCAAATCAATAAATAACACGGACTGTACATATCAAATCAATAAAAAACATGGACTGTACAAATCAAATCAATAAATAACACAGACTACATATCAAATCAATAAATAACTTGGTCTGTACATATTAAATCAATAAATAACACAGACAGTACGAATCAAATCAATAAATAAAACAGACAGTATGAATCAAATCAATAAATAACACAGACTGTAAGAATCAAATCAATAAATAACACGGACTGTACCAATCAAATCAATAAATAACACAGACTGTACGAATCAAATCTAGCCTAAATTGACATAACATTTCAAGCAGATGTTTTGAGATATGTGATGTTTAATTTTTGTGGACTCTAGGAGTACGAATAATATGCCAAACTTGAAAGATCACAATAAAAATTTGAACTTACCTTCTCCTGATCAGCCCTTAGAGACTCTAAGTACGCTTGGTCCTGCTCCTCTCGTAAACTCTGATTAAAGCTTCTCTCCTCCCTGTTAAATAAGTATATAACGCTACAGCTATCATCATATAATCTTAAGTTAATACTGTAACAGGAAAATACAATAAATGAATATCAGTATAGCACCCATCTCTTTTCTGTATCCTGATGAATAACAAAAATTGGCTTATAATGGTACATTAAGTTTACTTAAATCAAGTTCAATGGTTTCAGATTCAAAAGATATAAACTGCGAAAATCTGTCAATGAGCACTTGGTCACATAAAAACGTTTTAAGAGGAAACAAGGGACCCATGGGTCACGGTGCTCAGCTGATCATGATTGGACTATAAATGTTCCTCCATTGTGAGACTATATCGAGTCGATAAAGCTTATGAATATGTTGGACATGTTGGGCTTTTATAAAGGAATGTAATGTGATATGTGAGAAATGATAAATGAAATAACCTGACTGATGGATTAATAGAGTAAAATATAGTGGTTTATTTTTATCTATTTAGGAGGGGATGAAAATTCTGATATATTTGAGCAAATATGAATGCAATGACAGTAGTAATAAGCAGTAGTAGAATGATGATAAGGCTATTTGTTGAAGGATCTATAGTGTATGGAAGTCTGCAAGATTTCAATTTGACAGATATGATGTTATGATTTACAAACTCATGAGGGGATTTATGAATTTGTGACTGTATGACACAATATCTCTTCAGTCTTGACAAGGTACATTATTTTGATGCCCACTATGTCTACATATTACACAATATTGACATAATTTCTGGCATGTACATAGATACCTATGGACGAATAGTTATACAAAATATTAAAATATGAATAAATCTGATTCATCTTGTTCTTGTTTACTGAGGCTGACATTGAGATGGGGTTCGGGGAAGGGAACAGTGAGGGCAGCAACGAGGTGATGTAGAGAGAAAAGTAGAGAGAGAGAGAAAGAGAGTAGAGGATGGAGCATTGAACAGTACTTAAATACTTGGAAGGTTAAAATCTAAAATATTATGAAAAGTAGATAAAGTCTGATCAGAAAAGGTAATCTTGGCCATGGTTGGTTGATATGATTGAAGAAATTGTTGCAAATAATATTATGAGATCGACCATGTGTTTCCATTGGTTACCTTTTTGATAAGCTGTTGACAGTTCAACAGTTTACACATTTGTCTAATGAGATCCAATTATTTTAATAAACCTATTTTTTTATTTTATCATATGTATACAGTAGCCATAAAGTCCCCACTTAACAGGTGGAAGGATTGATGGGGGAGGGGGTTATGATGGGAGTTACGACACCTCAGTCTCTCTGTATATATTATCTTTAATTATTAAATTTTATGGAATACCAATAGAACTATTGTACACAGTGCCAAAGAGCAAGGACACTATGGGGTGGGGGAAGGGGATGGTGGGAGTTACAACACTCTTGCATATTCAAACAGGATATGAAATTTAATTCAAGTACTAAATATCTGTTCTCACATGGATGTATATCTGTACATGTCTCAGTTATAAATTTAAAATGGAGAGGTATGTACCATGATTCATAACAATCCACCAAATGCTTCCTGAAAAATAAGCTTCTAGTTTTATTCTATTATAAGCTCTGTGACCTTGAAAAGTAGGTCAAGGTCACCCATCTTCGAACATGAACGAGATTTTTGTTGATATACATCTTCACCAAAGAAATAAAATTCCTATTGTGAATCCTTTTAGAGATGTCCCACTCACAAGGCCAAAGTTGAAAAATCCAAGAAAAATTCAATAAAAAATCAGAAATTGCAGGTGGCGCCCCCAAACTTGTGCAGCAGTTACAGACCATCAGTCCCTATGATCATAGTAAGTATTGTGAAAATCCATCCAATGGTTCCTGAGAAATAAGCTTCTAAATGCTTTTTCTATAATCAGCTCTAAATTGTAGAAAAATAGGTCAAGGTCACCCATCTTCGAACTTGACCGAGATTTTGTCAATATACATCTTCACCGAAAAAATAAAATTCTCACGGTGAATCCTTTTCGAGATATCCCGCTCACAAGCCCAAAATTGAAAAATCCGATAAAAATTCATTTAAAATAAGAAATTGTAGGTGGCGCCACCAAACTTGTATAGCAGGTACAGACTATCAGTCCCAATAATCATAGTAAGTTTTGTGAAAATCCACCAAATGGTTCCTTAGTCATAAGCATCTAAGTGTTTTTCTATAATCAGCTCTAGAATGTAGAAAAATAGGTCAAGGTCACCCATCTTCGAACTTGACTGAGATTTTGTCGATATACATCTTTACCGAGGAAATAAAATTCTGACGGTGAATCCTTTTCAAGATATCCCGCTCACAAGGTAAAAGTTAACGGACGCCGGACGGACGGACAGACGGACAGCTTGGGTGACGACAATAGCCCATCAGCCTAAGGGCTAAGGGCTAAAAAGTTTATTCATAATTATTAAATATTTACCCAGGCAGAAATTATATAGAAAGATGTTGAATGGCCATGCTGGTCCATCTCATGGAGATATAGAACAAGAATACACAGAAAAAGTCGGATCACCCCGTATGGGAATCGAACCCATGACCCTCCGATTGCCGGTCGTCTGCTCTACCACTGAGTTAACAGGGATCCCCAACTTCCTCTGTATATCAGCACACTTTCATAGGAACCAGCGAAGTGACGTCACTACTGTGACTGGTATTATACATACTACATGTGTCGACACGGCGACTTTGCATGCAGCAGTGATAAACTGATGGCCTTTTATGGTGTGCATCAAATATTATATAGAAAGATGTTGAATGGCCATGCTGGTCCATCTCATGGAGATATAGAACAAGAATACACAGAAAAAGTCGGATCACCCCGTATGGGAATCGAACCCATGACCCTCCAATTGCCGGTCGTCTGCTCTACCACTGAGCTAACAGGGATTCCCAACTTCCTCTGTATATCAGCACACTTTCATAGGAACCAGCGAAGTGACGTCACTACTGTGACTGGTATTATACATACTACATGTGTCGACACGGCGACTTTGCATGCAGCAGTGATACAGAGGAAGTTGGGGATCCCTGTTAGCTCAGTGGTAGAGCAGACAACCGGCAATCGGAGGGTCATGGGTTCGATTCCCATACGGGGTGATCCGACTTTTTCTGTGTATTCTTGTTCTATATACCCAGGCAGAAAGGTGCAGAAACAAAGCAAATCATTTTAATTCCCATTCTACTGAGCCAGGAAAAATTAACAACATTTGCCTTAATTCCTTTTTTTCAATACATCATTTTTTCCAAGTTAAAAAATGTAATTACACATTTACAGTATAACATATATATATATGAATATTTCAGTTGATTCACATTTCTAAATTGCTTCAACATTCGTAGCTAATTAATCTGGGGGAAAGTACCTGTCAACAGAATGGGGTGCAGTTAGGCTTAGGAGTGAGAGACAATGGTAGAGAAAGAGAGAGAGAGCTAGTTAGACTGTCATGGAGAGAGAGAGAGAGAGAGAAAGAAAGAGAGCTAAACTGCCAGAGAGAGAGAGAGAGGCTCTCTGGTAATTACTGCCTGACCCAGCCTGACCCAGACAATCACAGGCAGTAGCTAGGTCAGAAGTTGAACCAGGTTATGTAACACTTCTTCAGGAGCACACATTTCACTGACTTGATGAAAACAATCAAGACATGGTGCTTGAAAACTTGAATGACATCTTATCTACAATTTTTGATCATTTGGTTTCCAATTTCAGATTTTAACAGATGAAATGCTTATATGTGTACATCCTGTGAAAATTAATCCACAACACTAACACTAGTAACAGTAAATAAATGTTCACTGTAAGTCATGTTCATTATCATGCATGCTTTTACAAAGGAGTTAACTGTTATTCAATAATTACAGGTTGCCAATAGCCAAAAGAACCACTAACACAAATGATATGAGAGTTAAACTATTCATAAAAATTAACTGGAATTATTGGGCAAAATATAATTTAAATTAAAAAATATTAAAAGTGCCATCTGAAAAAATTTCTATGAATAATATAATTGAAATAAATGATTATTAAAACAGTATTATAAAATATATTCATGAATGCATTAATGAATATATTTTGAAAATATTTGCACTCAAATTCTTTCTTTTTACCTGAATTAGTATTTGTATTAATATTCACTGTCGAACTATTGAATTTTTTTAATCATATTTGAATACAATTATAAAGTATTCACTCAATGTCTCATATTTATTCAGTTTCAGTCGAACGAAACTATTGAGAATCCAGGATATACAAATTTCACAAATTTAAATAATGATTGTAACTACCTGGTTTTATGGCTTTGATTTATAAAAAAAAATATTATATTCACTATGAAATACTTTCACATAACTGTCAAGACACTTATGACAATTATTAACATTACAGACATAGACATCATAATGAGAACTTGTCTTTAAGATCTGATTTTTTTTATCACATTTGAATATTTTTATTTTTTTTTAAATATGTATCAGAAAAAAAAAGAAAATAATCTCAGGTATGAAACTAATACATTTGTTAAAAATAAACGAAGGATAAAAACATACCAATATATTACACAAAGAGCAAACTGGAGTTGGAAATGTTTAATTTTATTAACCGACATAAAGTTATGAGAAATATAAATTTTGATAATTTACCCAGTATCATGTAACAGCTGATACAGCCACGAGTCTTAATTTTATTAGGCAAACATATTGACATCTTTAATGAGCACTTGTCTGAGTAATTTTTAAAAATTTTTGACATATTTCATTTTTTTTAATTTTGTAATAAATCATAAACCAACAAATTTAACACCTGGAAAAGACCTGGAAATTTAGATTAATTTAATATGATCAACTGCATCCTTGTCTATCATTAACTTGCTTAACATAGTCCCTTATAGTAAACAACAATTTTATTTAATTATTCAATTTTTATTTTTATGACTGAAATTAAAAAATACCCAATTGTGACTGCATGGTGTCATTTGAAATATATTTTCAGCAATCAATGAAAGATCCATAAAACATCAGTAATTGCAAGGTCCCTGTTACTCATTAACAATGAAATTCCTTTTCCATTTAATTTTCTTAAAGTTGTTATTATAAACCAATATTTTTTTTTAAATTATTGTTTATTGTTATGTTTTCGGCCAAAACAATTACAAGAGGAGGGGGGTTGAACAGCTATATCCAGTTGAAGCCACCCGAGAGCTGGCTGGCTGCAGTATATGCCTAGCTTCAAGCATGAAAGGTCAATATGGGGACATATAGAGGGGCTTCCGTACAGCCTAGCTAGGTGTGACATGGTCTCATAAAAACTGTAATAAAAGCTACAGTTTTTGGTCAACTCCTTTCAAGTTTCAGAATTCAGAAGCTGAAATCCTTATGTGTGCATGATATGAAAATTAAACCAACAGTGCTTGCAGGGAAAAAATGTGCCATGCCCAAAGTTGGGCAAAATTTTAGGAACTTATTTTATATTTAATCGAATAACTTATAAAATTTGAAAAATTCAGATCTAATTTTCGGTATACAATTGAATCTTGATTAAATGGAGTTATATCCCTGAAAAAAAGTCTCTAGCTTTAGCCATTCTTATGTAAAAAGAGTAAATATATTTTCTGATTTTTTATGAGGTGCATTATGTTTGGGCCCATAACTTCAACAAATTACGCAATACTGGCCTAATTTTAAATGACATAATTAATATCTCGAAGGAACGAAGTCCAAATGACCCAATTTTCGGTATGGTAGGAGATTTTGGGGACATCTAACTGTATGCCGAATTTCGGATTCGTAGGTCTAACGGTTTCAAAAGGTGCCAGTTTAACATACGGACAGCCGACGGACAAAGGACAACAACTATAGCTCAGATGACTTATAGTCAGCTGAGCTAAAAATAGAGGACAAGCTTTAGTGAAACTTGAAACTTCATTTCTGCAATCAGCACCTGATTACAGGATTTCTTACAAATATAATAGTAAAGAGTAAAAGATTAGTTTTAGTTTAGTAAAAAATTATTTATTTTTAAAAGGTACAAGGACCAAGTTAGAGCTGGTTTTAAGGGCAACTTGAGCTGGCTCACTTTATCTTCCATAATTTGATGTGCCTGCAGCCCAGTATGGAAAGTTATAACCGTGAGATCAGTTACCTGTCTGCTCGTGCTGCTATTAGTGAGGCTTCGTTTTCTGTCATCATCCTACCTAACCTGGTCTGAAACTCTGCTGCAACTGTAACACAAGCACAATACAGAGTTTTCTTTCAACTTCTGTGTATTGAATAATTAGCAAAATAAACTTTTTTGGCAATATTTGGCAACACTCTGAAATCTAATTCTTTTTCAGCAGATTATCTTTGGTAAAAGATGGTAATCACTCTGGACTTACCCACTGGGCCTTCTATTCTAGCTACCACAGTCATTCTGTTATCACGCAGCACTATCAGTGCCAGGAAGGGATAAGTATTTTCTCTCAGTGCCTGAGACACTGAAAATAAACATACAGGTATATCAAACAACTTGCACTGTCACAGAATTATACAATTAATTTCATCAGTACATTAAATGTAAAAATAATATTCAAAATGTCAATAAAGGTTAAATCTTACTATAACTAGAAACCAGGCAGTCAACAAGCGACTACATGTATCCAACAAATCACAGAGCCATGGGTAAAGTAAGCAATGAATGTTCCTGACATGACATGACACCAAATTTGTAAAATGAGCAAATGAGTATGCCAGGTTTTGGAAAGATCAGTCCAAGGGTCTCAGAGGAGTTCTCTGGAAAAGAACGGGGCAGCAGGGGGGGGGGGGGGGTGGGGGATGGGGGAATCCCGTGAGAACATGGTATCCACAAAAGATACAGAGATTATGTACACAGTCAATGAGGTAGTAATAATTCAGGATACTACAATATTTAATTTAAAAAATTAACAGACAATAATCAAACTTTATTTAAATCTTGAAAATCACCCATACTTATTCCAACAGTTGCATGATAAAATTTAAAAAATGTGAATATTTCATGTTACATGTAGCTAAGCATGGACAAAAGTGTTGGTCAGAGAAAAGATATTAAACAAGTTTTGTATCATCAAAGAACAAACACAGAGAACTCACCTCTGTAACCTTCTGGGCTGTTAACATTGCAGGCCCAGAACAACATATTAGTGTTGATGTACTCTGATAACTCCTCATTACACAATGTAGTCCTGAAACAATGAAAACACAAATTCTTTAGCAATACTTTTGATGAGGGCAGACTGCATTGAATTATGCTGTAAACCAAACCATTTTACATACAGTCTAGGACTGTCTTTTGGCAGAACTCCCCAAAAAATCTTTTTCATATAAAGTAGTGTTACCGGTACAGCAACATTAAACTAGAATAACAGCAAAAGCTGACAAAAGCCCTCAGCCAAAAGAGCAGTATTTATGGGTGGTAACAGTTACAAGTATTCATGTAATATTTGTTCTCACATGGATGTATATCTGTACATATGTCTCTTGTTCAATATGTGAATTGGAACTAGAAGGGTATGTAGTAACTTTGTAAGTCTGGCCCCAGTCTTTGTAAGTCATGCAGCACTTAAGAGATCATCAAGGCCAATTACCATTCCCCATTCCAAAAAAATCACACACAAAACCTCTATCAGGTCACAATTCTATTACATCCTGGGATGAGAATAAAGTTTCGTGTTTGATTTACAAAGATATGTTGAGTTAATATACACTCTAACCTCTTTCATTCACCCCTTGTTTATCTGCCAATCTCGCTTACTGCCTACAAATGACAAAGTCCCAATTTCCTTACTACTTTTTTACCTCGTTCATTTGCCAGCCTCGCTATCCGCCATCTGCCAGGTTTTTTTTACCCTTATGTACCACATTCCCTTGATCATTTGCCAACTTACTGATTCCAACTTAAGCCATGTGGGGAATATTTCATGAAGCCAGTGTGTTATCGCACGGGCTCAGCTGCCCTGGCCGCGTCTCTGTTTACAACATGTCACGCCTCACTGCTTACGGATCAAGTACCCAGTGCCACTGATTAATTAATGACTTAACACCCTTGAGTTGTTTGGGGGCAGCAGTCATCAGTCGAGTGACCGGTGTTGATTTCACACCTAGAGTTGTTAGGGTAAGTGTCATTTAATGAGGTAAACCACATGAGTACTTTGAAGCAATTAACGGTAACACAGGGGTTCAAAGACCGTTAATTCAATGTTTGTTTACAGTTTGCAACAATAACGTGGATTGTTGTAAGTTTTCTATCAATTAAAGGTTTTTGTAAATATGTTTGTTCTAATCTCCTGCCTGTATAAACATTTTTGGTAAGGTATATAAGTAGGTAATCACGTAGCTGGGCAGTTATGTTACAATGGCTTCAAGAAAACGCAAGCTCACCGTTCTCAAGCCCGTCTACAAGAGTGAGATCGTCATAATTGCTGAGTTACATCCCAGGAAGAGTCAACAAGATATTGCAAGCCATTTCTCAGTGCCCTGGGGGTAAAAGGTCAAGCAGCGGACTGTTGGTAACATCCTGGCCCAGAAAGACAAGTGGCAGCCTGACAACATAGAGAGAGCTAGCAAGGTCGCCAGACTTGCCAAGGAGCCTGAGATGGAGGAAGATGTTGTATCTCTGGTTTTTGCAATGCCTGCCCTCTAAATGCCCCAGTAATGGAGGAGTTGCTGCGCTAGAAAGCCAGAGAGTTTGGTTCAAAATGGGGCATTACTGACTTTGCATATTCTAATGGCTGGCTCCAACGATCCAAGGCATGTCACAGCATTGGACAACACATCATATCAGGGGAGAGTGCTGGAATCGACTGTCAGCTGATCACGAATAGGTGAGGGAAAGCAGCTGCTGCAGCCCAAGGATATCAACTGAAGGAAGTATTCAACTGCAATGAGACCGGCCTTTTCTTTACAATGCTACCTGAAGGTCACTCATGACAGCTGATTCTACCAAGGGAATAAAGAAGGCAAAAGGCCGGATCACAGTTATGCTGTGTTGTAATGCTGATGGTTCAGAAAAGCTGAAGGCTCTTGTCATGGGAAAATCTGCAAAACCACACTTTTTCCATAATTTTTATCATCAGCTGTACGTTGATTACATAGCCATCCGCAAGGCATGGATGAACAGCATTCTGTTGGCAGAGTGGATAAAGCAGTTTGATGCACGCATGAGCGGCAAGGGCGAAACAAGTTTTGCTCATGATGGACAATGCCCCCAGCCATATCATTCCAGGCGATCTGACAAATGTAAAAGTTCACTTCCTGCCCCCTAAAACAACCAGTCACCTACAACCTCTCGATGCAGGGATCATCCAGTCCTTCAAGGCACAGTACCGCTGGCTGCAACTTTGTCACATCATATCATGTATGACAACAGCGAACCTATAGAGATTGATCTCAGTGATGCAGTTCACTGGACAAAGCATGCCTGGGATTCCGTCAGCAGCGCCACCATCGGCAATTGTTGGAAACACACAGGCGTAATACCAAGGGGTGATCAGCCAAAGGTAACAGATCAGCAGGATGGTCCAGAAGCAAACAGTATCCTTCCGCTTCTACAAAGAATGACAGAGAGCCTGGGGATTGACCACAGTGCATGTATGTCTCCTCAGGAAATCGTCAATGCTGATCAGAACATGGGAACGGCACAGCCTTTGAGGAATCACGATATTGTGGAAACAGTGACAGGCAGTGATTATAGAGCCAGTCCAACCTGTGATCCTGATGAAATAGTTCCCCAACCTCCGCCAACATCCGCCGAAGTCCACCAGGCCATGAAGAATGTCTTGCGATATTTGGAGAGCTCAAACTACAGCAAACAGTCGGATATTGATGCATTTTACAAGATGGATCAAGAATATCAGCTCTTCAGTCACAAGCTGGTAAACAATGCTCCATTACGGAATTTTTTGGGGGCAGACTCGGATGTAAGAGAACGGCACAAGGAGAACCATGGAGAATTTTATATTTTTACCATGTATGTTACACATGTGTATCTTTGTAAATAATTTGTACACACTGTATTTTTCTGAAGTTATTTGCATATATATATATATATATATATATATATATATATATATATATATATATATATATATTAAATGAGAGGGGCAGTCATACCTAGCCATACACAAAAACCTATCTGTGCCCAGTCAGAAGAAAGTCCAGCCAGATAGGCATCTGTAGCAGGAACATGAACCAGAATTAACAGTCACTGCCCCATCTATCTATGTTACATCATCTGGATATAAACACCACTGTGTGACCCTGTGTGACCAATTGAAAAGCTTTTCTCCCCAACCCTTCCCTTCCCTGGGCAACCAAAGAAAGTAGTTCGGCAGTGATTAATGGCTCCCCACTGGGATCATTATCACACTGTTGATCAGGTCTGTATCAACTGATTACCTCACTGATGGCCTTTTAAGTACCAGTAGGGTGGGGACAAGATTATTAATGGGGCTGTAGCATCATGCAGTGGTTCCTGAGAAATAAGCTCCTGAGTTGTTTCTATAAAAAGCTCTGTGACCTTGAGAAGTAGGTCAAGGTCATCCATCTTCAAACTTCGGGAAGGGGGGGGGGGGGGGTGGTTAATATGAGAATTACTCTACACCTGTGACAGCAGGAATGCTCAACCAGTGTTGCATGACTAAAAAGGTTACCAAGGCACAGCTTATGTGAAAAGAAGTGGGCTGCCTTGGCTTGAAAATGTAAGGGAATACAATAGGGCCTCCAAATAATATTCAAATAATTCAATATCTAGCTCAATTCTTAAGATCTAATTTTTATATTTCAGATTTTTAAAGATTATATCCTTATATTTTCATACTGTGAAAATTGAATCAATAGTGCTTATACGGAACAATTGTGCCATGGTCGAAGTTTGGCCAAATTTAAAGGTACTGATTTTACAAATATGCAAATAATTTAAAAAAAAATTAAAATATTCTGATCAGATTTCTGGTATATAATTGAATCTTTATCAAATAAAGTTAAATCCTTGGGAAATAGGTCTCTAACTTCAACAATTATCTTGTTAGGTGAGTAAATATATTTCCTGATATTTGACAATGTGCATTGTGTTTCAGCCATTTATATCTACAATTTACGCAATATTGACCTAATTGTTGGCATGTACATTGGAAATATATGCAGGAACGGTTATATCAAAGACGAATACAATAACACAAGTGGTTTTCATATTGGGCAGTTATGAAATATAACAATAGTTTTTACTGGAAATCAGAGGTTTTTCATTTATTTCTTGACGGAATGAAATTGCAGATACCCAATTTTTTATTTGGTAGGAGATCTTAGGGACATCTAACTGTATGTAGAATTTGGATTTGGAGGTCTAACGGTTTCAGACCTAACATACCTTGTTATCGGATGGCCCAGTGGCAGAACGATGGACAAAGGACTATGGCTATAGCTCAGATGACTTATAGTCAGCTGAGCTACTGACAGTAAGTTAGTGCCGCCTTGACAGGAATTCAGTGCTGTAGCCATAGTCAAAATCTAAAAAGCACCTTTAGCAGTTAAATAAACCAGCATTCAAAATGGAGGCAGTTGCCTAAACCAAAAAAAAATTTTCTACATAACTAATTATAAAAGCTAGAATAAAACATTTTAGAATTTTTCATTCACATCACTGGGATCACAGTAGTACATTAAGTCATGAATTGGAGCAAATAAATAAAATACCTGCAAAAGTTATCAGTATCCTGGTGATCATCTCCATGTAAATAAACCAGCAGAAACTTCAGCTCCCTCTTAGCATCATTCAGAGCCTGAAACACAAACAAATGCTTCTAAATGTATCCTTTCTAATTTTTTACAGAGTCTATATAATTATATTACTGATTCTGAGTGTGTCTCAAGACTGGCACAATTAACTGTTGTACAGAACTTTGGCCTGTTGTAGTAATATGACTGAATTTTGACTTTTTCAAAACAATTTGTATTTTGTTTTTGTTTTATAAATTTAAAGTAGAATATTCATGATTTAACTCACATATTTTCAGCTGACAACAAAGTATCTGAGACTGCCTATAATCTCTACTAGTTAGGTTTATCATCATGCTTCACAGAGCTAACGACAAACCACAAGGAAGCTGTGTTTCTATTTATAACAAAATGCAGTTTCCATGAATAGATCAATACTCCAGCTTCAATATATCCTCAAAAGGGTCTACAAGTTAAAAATGTCAAGTCTAAAGTGTTTCTAACAGTTGAATAACTAACCTGTGAAATAACTGTCAGTATGTCTCATCAGATTTCTATGTCAAATAAATGAAAATTTAACATAGTTGTTCATAATATTCATCACATTTATGATACCAAAACCGCCTGTGTACGACTAAGAAGATTACAATGTGAAATGAAATTAATATTTAAAGTCATGGCTCATAATATTTGTATGGATTATTATTGGATTTTATTTTTTTCATTTAATAGTAGCCTGGCCCCCTATAAATGAAAATGGACTGGTTTTCTACTCAATTCTGCAACCCTTACAGGGTTAAGTATATGCCTAGATAGGGAGCTATGAACATTTGATATCATGACAGTTACCTGGCTGTATGTCCCTTGATAGAATACAGGATGAGTTGAACCATATTTCTGTTCAAACATTCTGATGAAATTCATAACATCACCGACTGGGTCGGTTACATCTGGATAAAATAATACAACAGATATTTTATTATGTACACACAAACAGATGGGCTTTATATAGTGATATCATCAACTATCTTATGTGCCATTGGTTCGCAATGATTTCATTCAATTCAAAATTTAGGTGATTTAAAAGACATACAAAACTGCTCTTACTACTTTGAAAAGTGTTCAAGAGAAAATTTAAAATTGGTGTTCTCCCATTTCAGATAAAATACCATAACAAAGTGTATAAGTTTTATATAAGCTGAACAACATTGAGAGTGTTTTAAACTATGGAATACTCACATGTCCTCGGATCAGGCCGGAATAACCTAACTGTAAATAAAGGGAAATAAAGCAATTAGCAAATGTAGAAAAGAGACAGTTGTGATAAAACACATGTCATGAGAAACACAGTTTTCCTTCATTTAGGATATTTATTATATAAACATGTAAACTATAACCCAAAAAAGAGGAAATCCACATCATCTCACTGTAAGTAACTAATATTTTCTTAGATTTTTTTAAATTTTAATTTATTGAGGCTGCATGTTGAGAGAAATATAGAATATTGATATTTTCCTGACAAAGGGACTTAATGTTTCAATTGAAATTAAGTTGCTTTCAAATATTTCACCAGCTCTCAAAATCATGATTTACCTGTACCTATTACATGATACAGAATAATAATGATGTAAAACTTGGGTTTTGAGTTTTTGTGTATATCATATTTTGATACAGATTCTTGTCAGAGAGACTGAACCCCTATAACTTCTTGTTATAAACATTGATATTTGTGCTGTCTCTTGTAATAGCAACAGTTAATAGTGTCAAAAAGGTCAAGGTATATCATATACACATGAACAAATGCAAAAATTATGATATAGGTATAAACATTCACATGTATATTCCATATGTTTTACAAATAATTACAAAAATTTGTATCTTGGAAATGCTGCATTTCTAACAAATCAGTAAGCTTCTCCAAAGCCAGTCAGCATGTGTTTGTTGTGCAACTCACATGAATATGAAATTGCTGAATATTTGCTGAGCATGTCATTGTTTAACAGGACAAAGTTGCACACTAGATGTTACATTTAATATGCACATACCTTATATACTTACATATAAATCTAACTAAATCAAACAATGATGTATAGATGAAACGGAATGGAAACATTGCTATCATGTAGCCCCACTGTAGTAAGCCTTGTGGCCTCTGTCTCTGTACCAGATACACTCTGAAATGATCAAGATAAAACAGACTATTACAAACTTTACACATTATATACATTCTGAAATAATCCAGTACTGAATATGTCAGATGTTACAAAGACAAATTACTCAGGGGAAAATTCTGAGCCGATCCAGGATTCGAACCCATGTCAGTGGCGCACAAGTCAGGCATACCAACCTCTTTGCTAGCAAAGCAAGCTTCACTAGGGAGACAGTCTGGTCTGCTTTCATGTCACCCTGTAACACACCCCCTCTTATGAGCGTTCTGCTATCAGAACAAGATTAATTATCCCAGGAGTCACACTTTGGTGAGCTTATTCCATGGGCCAAAAAGTTTACCATCAGGTTGGATGAGCCCCATTTTGTTACGAAGACAAATTGTTCAGGGAAAAATACTGGGACGATCTCGGGTGTTGCACAAGTCCAGCATACCAACCGCTTTGATAGCAAAGCAAGCTTCACTAGAGAGACAGTTCGGTCAGCTTTCATGTCACCCCATAACACAGACAATATAGACTTAAATTAACTGCTTAAAGGGGCCCAATCACCTATCTGACCTTTACAAACTAAAGGTAATCCCTTGAAGCTTTTATAAAAATAGACCATAAAATGTGGATATAACCACACACAGGCTGCTTGTTTTGTTTATGTCAAAGTGTTTGTAAAATGTGGGGCCTGCCAAAATGATCAAAACAAATAAAACAAGGGCATTTGGCAGCAAGTCAGATAAGCCAAAGCTTTGCAAATGGTGTTTTGCAATAAGTGACCATTCTACCCCCGCACATATGCAACCTACTGTGCTACCATTGCTGTGTTTACAAACATGTTACTGGTTAACAAGTTCATATATCCTTCACAAGGGTTATTTAAGAACTTTTCACAGCCATAATTACTCTTAGATCATAAATATACACACAGAGGAAGCCAGAAATCCTATATATTCTTTTTCAAAAGGTAGGTGAATCAGCACATTTAAGATATACTCTGAAATGATCAAGAACTGAAGACATGTCTAGTATTTGGTAAAATAAACTTTTTAAGTATCAGTTTTAAATGTACTCTGAAATGGATACAGTGCAAAAGCCATGTCAGGCTCGATAAAGGATTTAGTGAAAGTCACTCTTTAATCATACTGACTTTAATTCAAAAGATACCAATAAACTCTAAAATGTCCCCGCAAAAAAAATTCTTAAAAATAAAAATGGTAACTTTAGTTCAAAAGGAATACTGGGTACAAACAAGCAAAAATAAAATGAAATGCTTATGAAGAGATTGTGAATGTTTTGCATTGATACCAAGTGGAAACAGTCTGGACAAACTCTCAATCAATTTGAAAGTTTGTCTTTTGATAACTGCAGTCTTCTTCAAATCCTGTCAAGTGCCAAAGAGCATCTTTTGCAATGATATAACTTTTTTGGCCTCTATTTTCTTAATTAAATGAATCTGTTACACTTAATTGTAAAACAGAATGCAGGGAAGAGTATGCAATCAATACCTTTGATCCGGTGGATTATGGTTAACTTGTGGTTCTCGTTCTTGCCTTTGTTCTCTGAATACTGACGGGGTCCCCTCTTGTTCGCTGAACCGATCTTGCACAGCAATCTACAAAGAATCAATCACACATCTTTCATAACAATAAGGTAAACTTACAAAAAAAGACTCCAAAATCAAATTGTTAATGAATATATATTTATATCTTTTCATAATTAAATCAGTATATTATCTTTACCTATCATGTTTCTGTTAAAACATAAAATCCAAAAGACATATGCAATTTTTCCTCTTCATTATCCACAATGCAACCTGGGAAAGCTGATCTCCAAAATAAACAATTTTATTTCACTAGTGGGAGTCTTTAACAGCCTAAGCAACACTGAGTGTTTATAATGTATCTTTTGACAGTAATTACCTCTATGTCCCAGTTGTGCCTTTCCAACATTGTCTGACATCTTGCTATATCTTCAATACCAGTCAAATCCTGCAAAGAATTTTAGAATCAATGAGTTTTCTTAAACAATGAATTGCAGAACTTTGCTCACAGATGTTTTTCTGTAAGACTTTTACTGCCCAAATGTTGCATTTTTTTCACACAAAGAAAAAAACAGTAAATGGGAATTATATAAAATAAAGTCCCACAGCCAAGTAATGTAAGCCTTGACACTGTCAAACTGAAATGGCACAAGACTAAAAGATCATTTATTTTATATACTCATTATTACCACAATCCCTTTTGCAGTTCAATATAATTCTCTTGGTTTGAAATTAAATATTAATCAATTATTATTAAGATAAATAATTTTGCTGCTCTGTTCTTCACTTATACAATCCACTGGTTCTGTTTTGTTCTATTACTGATAGTTTATATCCACAATAGGGATATTCTCAGTGTTACACATCACTGTTAGCATAACTTGATCATCAAGAATTCTCGCACAGAATATATTAAAATTGTATTCACCAGACAGAACATTTATAAATTAGTCTTTAAATAGGGTACAGGAGACCTATTTTCGGATTACTATTAATATAAATATATCATTAATACTTTGGCATGAATGTTACATTTACAAGAGTTGATTATTAATATACTGAAGGTCCAGCACAAAACTTTATTTCTAATAGAATAATAATTTAAGCATTTACATTTTTGTGATCATATGCTGAAATATCTTCAGTAGTGGGGGGCTTAAATCTGCTGTACAATATACTAGACTATGGTTAGTTCTTAAATCTGCTGTACAATATACTAGACTTTGGTTAGTTCTTAAATCTGCTGTACAATATACAAGACTATGGTTAGTACTTAAATCTACTGTACAATATACTAGACTATGGTTAGTTCTTAAATCTGCTGTACAATATACTAGACTATGGTAAGTTCTTAAATCTGCTGTACAATATACTAGACTATGGTAAGTTCTTAAATCTGCTGTACGATATACTAGACTATGGTTAGTTCTTAAATCTGCTGTACAATATACTAAACTATGGTTAGTTCTTAAATCTGCTTTACAATTTACTAAACTATGGTTAGTTCTTATATCTGCTGTACAAAATACCAGACAATGGTTTGTTCTTAAAAGTTAGCCTTGGGAACAATACAGAGGAGCAGCTTGTTAGGTTACAGAGGCTGTTTATAATTCTTGAGAATCAGTGATTTCTTTTTATAGACATTTGTAGTATATATTTATATAAACTGGTGATCTGCTAGGAAACAATGGTTTTAGGTTTCACCATTAGATCTGTGCATTTTATGCTGATGGCCCAAAGTATTTGCCCAAGAAGAACCTGGTATAAACAGGGTTAGGCACAAAGAAAGATAGTAGGTGTTTAAGTCTGAAACAAAGTGAAGTGTCATGTTCAAATCTTCACAGGAAAATATAGTGTACGCCAAAACTGCCTCATTACTTTGATGCAGGAATGAAAAGAATCAAATGGGGAAAAAAATCCTCCTAAACCCACAGGTTTATACAAGTGCTGCGCAGCAGTTTTATGTGGTCCATCCGCTAGATGAATGAAGCTTGAGGTATGGGGCTCTGTGTACTGCACAGAACAATAACTGGATTTATTAACAGACCTGCCACCAGTGATGCAGTGAAGTCCACACCAGCTCGGTCTGAGTGCGAGTCTGAGTCTGAGACACTCATGTCCAATTCCAAGTCTGGGTCTTTGGAGTCCTAGATTCCAAGTCCACCTTCTTTGAGTCAGAGTCATTTGGAACCTGAGTTTAAGTTTGAGTGCAATACAAATATCTTAAAAAAGCAATGTGAAATGGAAATTTCAGAATATCATGTAGATTTTTTAAGGAAGTTCACACATGCCAGGGTTTCCACCAGAAGGGTAAAAGGGTAAAATTACATACCCAACAAGTGACCCAGGGGTCATGACGCTCAGCTGACCAGGAAGACATTGACAAAAGTAATTTTATCATCTGAATGTCAAATTTGAATGAAATACTTTTTCCAAACTTGACCTTTTGTATAAAATCATCCAATATTCATTGGGGTACTATGGAGCTCTGTAGCATGAAGGATATGGGTAACAGACACCTATTTTCAAGGTTTACAAGATGACTTTTCAGGGGTCTCCCAGCATGTCAAAAAATAAAATTCTAGGTCCAGTTATTATGATTTGTGCCCTGTTAACAGATGACCAAATGTTTATTCTGGGGGGTATTTCAAAGCCACATAGGATGAAGGATATGGGTAACAGAGATGTAATTTCAGGTGCACAAGGAGACTTTTCAGGGGCCTCCCAGCATATCAAGAAAGGAGATTCTAGGTCAAGTCATTATAATTTGTGCTCTGTTAACAGATAACCAAATCTTTATTCTGGGGAGTACTTCGGAGCCCCAGAGCATGAAGGATATGGGTAACAGAGACCTAATTTCAGGTTTCCAAGATGTTTCATGGACCTCCCTGCATGTTAAGAAAGAAGATTCTAGGTCCAGACATTATGATTTGTGCCCTGTTAATATATGACCAAATCTTTATTCTGGGGGGTACTTCAGAGCCCCAGGGCTCACAGAATATGGGTAACAGGGACCTTATTTCGGGTTTCCATGTAGACCTTTTATGGGCTTCCCTGGAGATGAGGACAGAAGATTCTAGGTCCAGTCATTATGATTTGTGCCCTGTTTACAGATGACCAAATGTTTAAAGATCACAAAAGTAGAAAAAAAAAATCGTAAAAAATAAAAAAAATATAGGTGGCGCCACCAATCTCCGGAAATTGATGAAACACTCCATGATCAATATTCATGCAAAGAATCATGGTGATTAATGCATTAGTTGTTCAGATACTTGAGCTTTTGTATTAAATTTTGCATTATTCTGGGGGGTATTTCAGAACCCCATAGCTCGAAGAATATAGGTCACAGTGACCTAATTTCAGGTTTAAAAGGAGAATTTCCATAGACCTCCCAGGATTTCAAGTTAGAAGATTCCCGGTCTAGCGGTTACGATTTGTGCCCTGTTAACAGACAGACGCCTGGATGGCCGGACAGACGACGGACAAAAGGTGATCCCTACAGCTCAGATGACTTTCAGTCAGCTGAGCTAAAAATTGAAAAAATACAGGTGGCGCCACCAGAATGCAGAAACTGATGAAACATTTCCTGATGAATATCCATGCAAAGAATCATGGTGATCAATATAATAATTGTTCAGATACTTGAGCTTTTGTATCAAATTTTCCATTATTCTGGGGGGTACTTCGGAGCCCAATAGCTCAGAGGTTATGGGTAACAGAGACCTAATTTCAAGTTTTTAAGGAAACTTTTCATGGGCCTCTCAGCATGTCAAGAGAGAAGATTCTAGGTCCAGTTGTTACGATTTGTGCCATGTTAACAGATGACCGCATCTTATGAGGTCTCAAAAATAGAGAAAAGAATTCGTAAAAATAAAAAAAAATACAGGTGGCGCCACCATTCTGCAGAAACTGATGACACATTCCATGATCAATATCCATGCAAAGAATCATGGTGATCACTGCAATAGTTGTTTAGATACTTGAGCTTTTGTATCAAATTGTCCATTATTCTGAGGGATACTTCAGATGACTTACAGTCAGCTGAGCTAAAAACACTTAATGGTCAATATCCATGCAAAGAATCATGATGATCTCTGTATAAGTTGTTCAGATACTTCAGCTTTTGTATCAAATTGTCCATTATTCTGAGGGATACTTCAGAGACCTATAGCTTGAAGGATATGGGTAACAAAGACCTAATTTCAAGTTTCCACAGGCACTCTTCATGGGCCTCCTTGCATGACAAGAATGAAGTTTCTAGGTCCAGTTGTTGCAATTTGTACCCTCTTGATAGATAACATAGGTGGCGCCACCAGTCTGCAGGAACTGATGGAACATCTCATAATCAATATGTATGCCAAAAATCATGACCATCAGTGATGTAGTTATTGAGATATTGAAGTTTTTGTATGAAATTTTTGACTACTCTGGGGGGGTACTTTGGGGCCCCATAGCTCAAAGGATATGGGTAACAGAGACCTAATTTCTGGTTTCCATGGAGACTTTTCATAGGTCTTCTAGTGTGTTGAGAATGAAGATTCTAGGTCCAGTCGTTACTATTTGTGCCATGCTAACAGATGACAGCATCCTTAAAGGTCTCAAAAATAGAGGAAAAAATCGTAAAAAATTGAACGATACTGGTGGCGCCACCAGTCTGCAGGAACAGATGACACATCTCATGATCAATAGTTATGCCACAAATCATGACCATCATTCAAGTAGTTAATGAGATATTGAAGTTTTTGTATGAAATTTTTTACTTTTCTTGGGGGTACTTTAGGGCTCCATAGCTCAAAGAATATGGGTAACAGAGACCTAATTTTGGTTTCCATGGAGACTTTTCATAGGTCTCTCAGTGTGTCGAGAATGAAGATTCTAGGTCCAGTCGTTATGATTTGTGCCACGTTAACAGATGACAGCATCCTTAAAGGTCTCAAAAATAGAGGAAATAATCGTAAAAAATCAAACAATACAGGTGGCGCCACAAGTCTGCAGGAACTGATGGAACATTTCATAATCAATATGTATGCCAAAAATCATGACCATCAGTGATGTAGTTATTGAGATATTGAAGTTTTTGTATGAAATTTTTGACTACTCGGGGGGGGGGGGGGGGGTACTTTGGGGCCCCATAGCTCGAAGGATATGGTTAACAGAGACCTAATTTCTGGTTTCCAAGGATATTTTTCATGGACCTCTCAGTGTGTCAAGAATGAAGATTCTAGGTCCAGTCGTTACGATTTGTGCCATGCTAACAGATGACAGCATCCTTAAAGGTCTCAAAAATAGAGGAAAAAATCGTAAAAAATCGAACAATAAAGGTGGCACCACCAGTCTGCAGGAAGTGATGACACATCTCATGATCAATAGTTATGCCACAAATCATGACCATCAGTCAAGTAGTGAATGAGATATTGAAGTTTTTGTATGAAATTTTTTACTTTTCTTGGGGGTACTTTGGGGCTCCATAGCTCGAAGAATATGGGTAACAGAGACCTAATTTATGGTTCCCATGGAGACTTTTCATAGGTCTCTCAGTGTGTCAAGAATGAAGATTCTAGGTCCAATCTTTACGATTTGTGCCTTGTTAACAGATGTTTACATTTTGAAAGGTCTCAAAAATAGAGAAAAAAAATCGTAAAAAAATGAACAATACAGGTGGCGCCACCAGTCTGTAGGAAGTGATGGAACATCTCATGATCAATATGTATGACAAAAATCATGACCATCAGTCAAGTATTTAATGAGATATTGAAGTTTTTGTTTGAAATTTTTTACTTTACTGGGGGGTAGTTTGGGGCCCCATAGCTGGAAGGATATGGGTAACAGAGACCTAATTTCTGGTTTCCATGGAGACTTTTCATAGGTCTCTTAGTGTGTCGAGAATGAAGATTCTAAGTCCAGTCATTACGATTTGTGCCTTGTTAACAGATGTTCACATTTTTAAAGGTCTCAAAAATAGAGAAAAAAATTCGTAAAAAATCGAAAAATACAGGTGGAGCCACCAGTCTTCAGGAACTGATGGAACCTCTCATGATCAATATGTATGCCAAAAATCATGACCATCAGTCAAGTAGTTAATGAGATATTGAAGTTTTTGTATGAAATTTTGGACTTTTCTTGGGGGTACTTTGGGGCCCCATAGCTCGAAGGATATGGGTAACAGAGACCTAATTTCTGGTTTCCAAGGAGACTTTTCATAGGTCTCTTAGTGTGTCGAGAATGAAGATTCTAAGTCCAGTCATTACGATTTGTGCCTGGTTAACGGACAGACGGACAGACAGACAGACAGACAGACAGACAGACAGACGGACGAGGGACAAAGAGTGATCGCTATAGCTCAGATGACTTTCAGTCAGCTGAGCTAAAAATGTACTGAGTTGGTGAGAGTTGCATTTGCAGCCAATAGTTCCACTTCATTACACGTGTCATTTATGGCTTCCGTGGGGGCAGCCCTGGTAGGACTTTGACAAGTTCAAGTTAAAATTTGAACGACTTCAAGAACAAAACAAACTTGAAAGGGGAGAAAAGTCCGTAAAATAGAGAAAAATGTATATGCGTTTTTGTTTTCATGGTTTCCCGTCAGTTAATTTGAACAAGGGACCTACGGGTCGAGGCGCTCAGCTGTTATATATGATAAAAAAATATGATTTAGAAATGAGGCACATGCTGGTTTTATGTGGTAATAAAAATAAGCTGTATTATGAGTTGTTGTTGTTTAGCTTATGTATGATTTTGATAGTACCTTTGGAGACAGGGAAGAGGATTGATTTCATTTATTTTATTAACAAATGGAGTACTATTATAAAAATATATTAATTTATTGTTTATTGTTATGTTGTTAGTTAACACTACTAGATGAGTTAGGTTGGACACCTGGATCAACTGTGGCTGGCCATAAGCTGCCTGGCTGCCCTAGTGTATGCCTCGCCTGAAGCTGCATAATTTTCTGAAAGTTCAACAAGGCCAATATACAGGTGACTCATGAGGGGCTAGAAAGAGCCAAGGTCTGACATTGTCTCATAAAAACATTAATAAAAGCTACAATTTTTGGCCAATTTCTTTCAGCTTTCTAAACTAATATCTCAAAGGTATTAAGTCCTAGTGACCAAATCTTGGCATGGTAGGGGATTTTAGAGACATCTAATTGTATGCCAAATTTTAGGAACTGAGAGCTGAAGCTGGGGAGCTGAGCTCTTGCAAACTGCATAACACTAGCTTGATGCAAACAATATGTTTCATATAGCTTGAAAACTTGAATAAAATCTACAGTTTTTGATCAACTGGTTTCAAAGTTTTGGTGTTAACAGACAAAATGCTTACAAAAACATGCTGTGAAAATTGAATCCACAGTACTTACAGGAAAAAAAAGTGCCATGGTCAAAGTTGGGCAAAAATTTAAGGTACCAATTTTTTATTTTTGTTAATATTTTTAAAATTTTAAAAGATTTTGACCTAATTTTGGGTATACAATTTAATTTTGATTAATTAAAGTAATATTACTGGAAAAAAAGTCCATCGCTTGAACATGCTTTGTGTTAAGTGATCAAATATCTTTCCTGATTTTTTACAAAATGGATTATGTTTGGGCCCATAACTTTTTTAAAATATATAATGCAGATATAATTTTTGGCATGTACATAGATACTATACAGAGGAATATTTATGGTAAATATGAGGAAAAACAGATGAGTAGTTTTGATATTAGGCAGTCCTGGAGTTTGAAAATAGGTTTTTAATAAAACAAGGGACCTATGGGTCACGACACTCAGCTGTTATATATGATAAAAAAATATTATTTAGAAATGAGGCACATGCTGGTTTTGTGTGGTAATAAATATAAGCTGTATTATGAGTTGTTGTTGTTTAGCTTGTGTATGATTTTGATAGTACCTTCGGAGACAGGGAAGAGGATTGATTTCATTTATTTGATTAACAAATGGAGTACTACTGTCACACAGATTTTGACTTGGCCATATAACTTATAAGCAGAACATAATATAAGAGTTTAACTATTTATTAAAAAAATTACAAATATTGTCCCAAATATAATTTTTATTAAAAATAATAAGAGAATCATATGATTTTTTAAAATGAAATATAACTGATATGATTATTAAAATAATATTAAAGAATATATTCATGAATGCATTGATGAATACATTTTGAAAGTATTTGCAGGAGTATTCATATACTTTCATTTTTACCTGAATTCCCATTCTTTATGCAAGAAATTTTTTAATGGAGTACATAATCATATTTGTATTTAAATACAATTACAAAGTATTCGCACCATGTCTGGTATTTATTCAGTTTTCACCAAACAATGATGTTGAGAATCCAGAATATACAAAATTCACACATTTAAACAAGTGACCCATGGGTCATGACGCTCAGCTGCCAAGCATGACCTGTAACATCATGGACTGAGATTCACAACTTCCAGTCAAATTTTGAAGAACCAATTTGCCAATTTGTTGAAAATTTTCTATGACAACAGAAATATATATCACCTATGTCTGGTTTAAACACAGTGAATTGATGGTCTGAGGAAAATGCATGATTGTTAAGCTATCAGGAACTATTCCAACAGCTTGCTTGAAACCTGTCAGTCTCAAAAGGAACACCACAAAGGGCAAATATAAGATCAAAATATATAGCAAAAATCAAGGAAATACATGCAAGAATTATTGAGAAACATGTGCTTCTGTATGAATTTTATTCAATACAAGCCAACTGTACTGCACTTTTATAAATGATGGTAATATTTATTCAGAAATATTTGACCCAATCCTTTACAAGATTACATAAATAAATTATATACATCCAACTGCATTCACTTTAACTGTTCTTGAGATAATATGATCAAAAGGAATTAAAAGATGGTTGCCTGGTGGCCATATTGGACTTCTGACAAGTCTGAAATCAGACAACAAACATTCTCTAAATCGGACCAAACATTAAAGAAAATTACTGAAACTGCCCTGAAGAAAGAATTTCTAAGGTGGCTAACTGGCAGACATAATGGATTTCTGACAAGTATGACATTTGATATCCCACATTCTCCAATAAGAGACCAAACTTGGGGCAAATTATCCAGTAATAAATGCCCAAAATAATTCAAAAGGCATGTCCAGGCCCTCATATCAGATTTATAGATATGCAATTGTAAAAAGTGTAAGTCCAATATTTTTATTATCACTCTGCTTTTCAATGGGGTCAGCAGGGTAGGTAAACTGCCAAACCTGAAAGAAAAGAAATGCAGAAAGCATGACTAAGAGTCTTGAAATAAAACAAAAAGCCATCCTAAATCAAGGTACACATCCACATATTATGAGAACAAACACTTGCTTTTATATGTGGTGATATATATTAAAATATTCAGATATCTAGGAAACTAAGTTTATTTCTAGGATTCCATAAAATAAACTGCAAAATGTTCCCATCATCTTATAAATCAGTAGCTAAACCTTAATACTATACTCTCATAGTCTTAATGCCTGGCTGAAGCATTCTGACAACAGTGTTTTTGTTATGAAGTAACGAGGTACTTATCACTGAGCCTTATCACTTAATAGGCTGATACAAAAGGGAGTCATATGTCACCAGTGTCACTCACAATTACAGCCACACAGGGAGATGTACCAGCTGGAGTGTGATGGTTATATATACAAGAAAAATAGAGATGGTCTATAAAATAAGTAATTGTGAACATCCCTGACCTATGACCTTGGCCTTTTGCCCATATATCAACTGGATTCTTTCTAAATGATGGGTAACTACTGACCACTTAAATCTGGTGTTATTACTTGGCAACCAATGGGTGAATAACTTTGACCTGCAACCTTTAACCTGCTGACCAGCTGACCCCAAAATCAATAAGTTATTTATTCAAGCAAAAAGACCCATAAATATGAAGTTTGAGTCAAACTGAGTGATGCATAGATGTGGCATATGTGAAAGACTGAAGGTTTGGGTTGAACAGTTACACTTGAAATATGCTCACAAGCATTTAGAACAATTAAATATTGTGACCTTGACCTTTGACTTTTTGACCTCAACATCAATAGGCTTCTTCCTTTATTGGTAGGTAAGCCATATATGACAGATGGAAGGTACAGATTGAAAAGTTTGCCTGAAAATGACTCCACACAAGAAGTGGGTGCTGTGAACTTGACCTTTGACCTCAAAATCAACAGGTCTTTTCCCCTGTTGGCAGAGAAGCGATATCAGTGCTGGAAGGTTTGGAATGAAAAGTCTAGTTTGAATTGTGTCCACTACCTTTTCAAAGAAGTGGATCCTGTGACCCTGACCTTTGACCTTGTGACCTCAAAATCTATAGGATTCTTCTCCAACTTAGTATGTGAGCTATATGTGAAAGATCAAAGAATTGGGATGAAAGGGTTGGCTTAAAATGCATCCACAGGCTTTTCAAAGAAGAGGCTCCTGAGACCTTGACCTTTGACCTTTTGACCTAAAAAAAATTATGGTTCTTCCCCTGTTGGTAGGTGAGCTGTATGTAAAAGATGGAAGGTTTGGGATGAAAATTTTGTCCCAAAGAGTTATTTCTGGGGGGTGCAAACACACCCCATAACTTCGAGAATATAGGTCGCAGTGACCTAATTTCAGGTTTGCAAGGAGATCTTTTTATAACCTCTAAGACTGCATAGGGTTCATGGCCCTAGCCCCTACGGTTACGATTTGTGCCCTGCTAACGGACGGCCGGCCGGCCGGCCGGACGGACAGACGGAAGGACGCCGGACAAAGACCCATCGCTATAGCCCAGCATGACTGAAAGTCAGCTGAGCTAATAATGATCATAAGTACCTGGTTTTATGGCTTTTATTTATATTAAAAAATAACTGTAAAAAATTCATTTTGGACTAATTTCACATCAATGTTCACACTAGACACAGTAGGAATCGAGATTAATATTATCAACTGCATCTTTGTCTATCATTAATTTCCTTCATATAATCCCTAATGATTAGTAATGAATAATATGATTTACTTCTTTATCATTAAAATTGAACTGAAAAATGCCATAGGTGACTGCATGGTGTTATTTGGAATATGTGACATTCTACCCATCGATACAAGATTCTTATATCATCAGTAACTGCAAGTTGATTTCCTGTTATTATAAACTAACAAATTCCTTTTCTATTTTTCTTTAATTTGTTATTAAAAACCAATAAAAATTTATTAATTTATTGTTTATTGTTATGTTGTTGGTTAAAACTACTAGATGAGTTGGGTTGGACACCTGGATCAACTGTGGTTGGCCATAAGCTGCCTGGATTCTCGCCTCAAGCGTGCATAATTTGATGAAAGGTCAACAAGGTCAACATACAGGTGACTCAAGAGGGGCTGGAGAGAGCCAAAGTCTGACAGGGTCTCATAAAAAACATTAATAAAAGCTACAATATTTGGCCTATTTCTTTAAGCTTTCTAAACTAAAAAGCTGAAATCCTTCTGTGTGCATGATATGAAAATTATATCAACAGGGCTCACGGGAAACAAACGTGCCATAGTCACAGTTGGGCAAAATTTAAGGTACTAATTTTATATTTATACTAATAACTATAAAATTCAGAACTAATCTTGGGTATTCAATTGAATCTTGATTAAATAATGTTACATCCCTGACAAAAAATTCTCTAGCTTCAGCAATGCCCTTGTTGAGGGAGTAAATATATTTCTTGATTTTTTACAAAGTGTATTATGTTTGGGCCCATAACTTAAAACAATTACGCAATACTGACATCATTATGGCATGTGCATAGAGAATGAAAAATATGTATATTATATATGATCAAAGTCAGATCAGTGGTTTTGATATTAGGCAGTCTTAAAGTGTAACAATGGGTTTTTAATGGAAAAATGAAGTTTTTCATTCATATCTCGAAGGAATTAAGTCCTAGTGACCAAATTCTTGGCATGGTAGGGGATTTTGGAGAAATCTAACTGTTTGCCAAATTTAAGGAACTTAGAGCTGAAGCTCGGGAGCTGAGCTCTAGCAAACTGCATAACACTAGCAATATGTGACATGGTGCTTGAAAACTTGATATATACAATTATACAATTTAATTTTGATTAATTAAAGTAATATTACTGGAAAAAAAGTGCTTAGCTTTAACATGTTTTGTGTTAATTGATAAAATTTCTTTCCTGATTATTTACAAAATGCATTATGTTTGGGCCCATAACTTTTTTAATTTATATAATACAGACCTAATTTCTGGCATGTATATAGGAATTATACAGAGGATTATTTATAGGAAATATGAGGAAAAACAGATGAGTGGTTTTGATATTAGGCAGTCCTGAAGTGTTAAAATAGGTTTTTAATAAAAAATTGAGGTTTTTCCTTAATTTCTCAAAGGAATGAAGTCGCAAAGACCCAGTTTTCGGCTTGGTAGATCTTGGGGACATCTAACATTAGGCTGAATTTTGGATTCCTAGGTCTTACGGTTTCAAAACGTGCCACATCTACGGACTGACAGACGGACGGACGACGGACAATGGACCACGACTATAGCTCAGATGACTTATAGTCAGCTGAGCTAAAAATTGAGGTTTTTCCTTCATTTCTCAAAGGAATGAAGTCACAAAGACCAGTTTTTGGCTTGGTAGGAAATCTTGGGGACATCTAACATAATGCGGAATTTTGGATTTCTAGGTCTTACGGTTTCAAAACGTGCCACATCTACCGACGGAAAGACGGACAGACGGATGGACGATGGACAATAGACCATGACTATAGCTCAGATGACTTATAGTCAGCTGAGCTAAAAATGTTATTGGAAAACCGTGTCAATGTACACATAATGGTGATATTATAAGTTGGCTGACAGCCACCCCGCAGTATTACTTTTAACTACGTCGTATTGTAATCACGCGAGAAGTGTCAATCGCATAACACCAAAGTGGGCCTATAAGTGAAGAATGTAAGGGTCATACAAAATCAAGAGCAGAGAATGAGCTGGCATTTTAGAGTGTGTGACTTGTTGCGTGACTTGCACTTAAAGGCCAAGTTCTTGAACCATCCGGTTCGCTTTTGAGTCATGTGACTGTGACTGACAGCCAGAGGCAAGCTTATCATACACAGACATCAGCCTGAGCACGTGGCTTACTGCTGACATGTATACATGTAGTGTGTCCTTCTGTGCTGGTTAGCTGTGTATGGGTGTGAATCAGTAAATATCTTCATGTCTCCCTGGGTCCCAATAAATGTATAATCATTTCAATAATGACATGGGACATTACATAAATATGAACCCTGTTTTATCATATATATGCTTTTGAGTAACCCGAGGAAGACGATAGTAATGAACAGATACCAACAGATACCCTCTTACTGAGGTTGCCTGTGTATGTGACATTACACATTGCAGAAATCCCCCTGTGCCTGTCACCTTGCTAGCTCAGAACTCCAAGGGTAAATCAAAATTAATGGCTTGATTGAAAGACGTAATACAAGCTGGAATCTGGAAAGCATGTTTCAGAGGCATCACGAGAAAATTATGTGGTTAAATGTATTTTTCATGCATATTTAATTTTCCAATTCATTTTGCCTGCTATTAATTTGAGTTTTCTTTTGTTAACAATAACTCCAAAAGAGGTTTTTCTCACCTTCATACAGGCTTTAAAATACTTCAGCTTCATCTCAAGTTGACTCTCTAAAATCTATTCAACTAATGTTACTGTCTGTTTCCCTAAGTAAATGAGAAATTTCCTAACATTATTGAAGTAACCCAATGTGGTTCATGTTTCCTGTCCATGGCCTAGCAATAAACTGACCCAGAATTTTTATTCAGCCAAGCCACAGCTTCACTCAGAAACTTGGTCACAGGTTCATGTGACTGTGTAGTGTGTACTCTCATCTTGTTCATCAAGGTGTAATTTCTAACAAAGCTTGATTTAAACTGGGCTTATAAAGCTAACATTTAAAAGCCAATACAGATTTTTATGGTGAATGGAGTTTCAGGAGAGCTTGTTCTGGTGAGTACCAGTATTTGGAACAGAGACAGACAGTCACTGACTAATGACATGGCATGCCGGCTTGTGCACAAAGCCACGTGCTTTTGTTTATAAACATCATGGCTGCTAACTGATTGGCTCCTGCTGTGGCTGTGCACCTCCCCAGCTAAATTTGAACAGGGACTGGCATGGGCAAATATAATTCATTTTCCTGCAGAAACCACATAAATTGACCAAGAAATTATAATTTATTTCAGTTACTTGCAGTACTAGGAACATGTCTGCCAAAATCCAGCTCTGGAAACATCTTCTTCCGAGCCAATATTCAGATTACAGTCAGAGCCCAAGTGAACAGTTGCAGATATTATGTTAACTCCATGTTGCCCAGTAATGCCCCCTTGTATTTATAGTGGCACTCGGTCTTTAAACCTAGTGTCATATTGACCCTCTGGCATTACGACCAGACTAACTTAAACCGCGAGATTCTGTTTCATACACCTGCGGACATCATCGGCCTCCATCCCTGACAAATACGGGATATCGCTAATGCAGCTTCTCGTGTAGATGGAGGAGAAAAACGACTGGCTTGCGCAGCCGGAAGCTTGTTTGTGCAGGCAAGTGTGATTCAGCTGGACACTCATTAACACGGAAGAAACTGACAGTCCTCACTTTGTTAGCTTTTACGCGCTATGGAATCTCTAAAATTAATATGATAATTGAATAAATACGAGGTTACAATTGTTTTGTACCATAATGTATCATAATTCAAGGAAACTTACAAAATATGACGATTATCAATGACTAAAGACCCTCTGTACGTTTCCTCTTTATCATCCGCTACAAGGTAGTTGATTCAAAATCAAATTTTAATGCAAACCGTGCCGAATGCAGAATTTTCTTATGTCCTTAATATTCTGTATTATGGTTTAACACTGCTAAATAAATATGATGAATAATAAGTTTCAGGATGACCGGCAATTAAAAACACAATGTCCAGTGCCCACACTGCAGTGTTGAATGAATGGGCTGGTCAGGCTGGAGGCTAGGAGGCACTAGTTGTTTGCCTGCAGTTTTTCAAGCAGGCAGTCATTTACTGCCTCCGCACACGAGAGTATCGGTATTAGCGATATCCCGTATTGGCCGGCCCATGTGAACTTACCGAGACAGTTCTAAGTATTGAAAATTAATATGAGAGGGTTATACGAATAGTTATACAAAATAATAAAGTATGAATATATCTGATTCATCTTGTTCTTGCTTACTGAGGCTAACTTTGGGATGGGGTTCAGAGAAGGGAAAAGTGAGGGCAGCACGAAGGTGGATGTAGAAATATTCTATTGTAATGTTTTTCATTTATATAAGAATATGAAAAGCTAAGAGGAATGGGGCCCTCCTACTTGGTTATAGTAAAGTTCTTAATATATGATTGCAAACTAATACAAGACTGTCATGAAGAAAAACAGTAAAAGTTTTGAGATACTGTGTTGCATACGAAAATTTACAGATGGACAGGCAAGTGGACAGAATCGACTAATACCTTTATTTCACTTTCAAGAGAATAATGCATTTAAGTTTATATATAATCCTATTTTTTTAAGCAGATCCACTTTTTCCATTAAGAAGTTTTTATCTGAATCATTTTTTTATTAACAGGTTTATAAATTTTTAATTAAAAAACCTGAAAATATAAGTTTAAATATTAGAATTGTTGCAAAAGTTGCAATCATTATATATACAGAGTAAAAAACATTGGGTCATATTATGCATACACATATATTTTATTATTTTTAAATCATAAATGTTTAAACTGATTTTAAAAGAAAATAATGCCACAACATGGCATCTACAAGAATATTCCTTGAATCACTATTAAAAAGTTTTGCACATTGGAGTTTTCAGGACATGCTTAATTTTATTCACCAAAATAAAATAAAGTAAATTTGATAAAATAAAACATCTTTTCAAATAAAGTATACACACTGTTGGTTGAATGAGGAACAAACAATATCATTGTGCTTATTACTATCCCAGTTTTAATTAGTTACTGGAATTAATAGTCAATTTCACACCTGGTGAAGTTTTTACTCTTCTGAAGTAAGGAATTACTTATCTCATGAACATCCACACTTTCACAGCAATACACCACTTTGTGGACACAATTAAATGTACACTTTAATCATTGTAACCCTGGTGGTTCAATACAAAATCTAAAATGTAGCATGTCCAAGAATAAAATAAAATACAGAAAAAATATAACATTCATCTAGTTTATGCACCAGCTGGGGGGATGAGTGCAGGGCAGAGGGAAAGCCTGCTAGTAGTGGCCAAGCTGGGCCAAGGTAAGCTGCCTGGGGTGGGTTACATAATGCAAGTGAAGGCTGTACTACTAGGTGGGCTAGATGTAAACAACACTTGACATGCTGTATGAAAATATGAATAAAAGCTATTCATTCCAATCAATTTCTTTTGAAAGTTCAGATTTTAAAAGATTAAATCCTTATGCATATATGCTGGGAATATTAAATCAACAGTGCAAAAGTTGGACAAAATGTAAGGTATTGATTTTTTATTTATGCTAATAACTTGAAAAATTTGCAAAATTCAGATCTAATTTTGGGTAAACAATTGAATCTTGATTAAATAAAGTTATATTCCTGAAAAAAAGTCTCTAGCTTCAGCAATTCTCATGTTAGGCTAGTCAATATATTTCCTGATTTTTTTAAAAATTGCATTGTGTTGGCCCATAACTAAAAATAATACCCAATACTGACCTAATTTTTGGTATGTTCATAGAAAATGTATAAAAGAATGTGAATACTAAATACGATCAAAAACAGATCAGTGGTTTTGATATTAGGCAGCCTTGAAGTGTAACAATGGTTTTTTTTTATGGAAAACAGAGTTTTTTTTCCTTAATATCTCGAAGGAACAAAGGACCTAATGACCCAATTTTCGGTATGGTAGGAGATTTTTGGGACATCTAAAATTATGTCAACAGCCTGGGGAGCATAGAGATGTGCACTGAATGACCTACAGTCATCAAAGTGGACTGCTTGACAATGTAAGGGAATGCAACAAGAGCCTCCAAAAAAATTCAATAACTAGCCTAATTTTGCAGCTTTTATTTTCAAATTTCAGATTTTAACAGATTAAATCCTTATGTATACATGGTGTGAAAATTAAATCCACAGTACATTCAGGAAAAAAACGTGCCATGGCCAAAGTTGGGCAAAATTTTAGGTACCAATTTTATATTTTTGCCAATATTTAAAAAAATTTAACAGATTTTGATCTAATTTTTGGTATACAATTAAATTTTGATTAATTAAAGTTGTATTACTGGAAAAAAGTCCCTACCTTTAACACTTTTGGTCTTAAGTGATCAAATATCTTCCTGATTTTTTTACAAAGTCCATTATGTTTGGGCCCATAACTTTTTTAAATTATATAATACTGACTTCATATCTGGCATGTACATAGGAACTATATAGAGGAATATTTATGGTAAATATGAAGAAAACCAGATGAGTAGTTTTGATATCAGGCAGTCCTGAAGTGTGAAAATAGATTTCTAATAAAAAATTGAGGTTTTTCCTTAATATCTCAAAGGAACGAAGTCCTATTGACCCAATTTTTGGCATGGTAGGAGATTATGGGGACATCTAACTGTATGCCGAAATTCAGATTCGTAGGTCCAACGGTGTCGAAACGTGCCAGTCTTACGGACAGACATCCAGACGGACAGACGGACGGACGGAACGACAGACGGACGGACGACGGACAATGGACCATGACTATAGCTCAGATGACATATAGTCAGCTGAGCTAAAAATGGGGGCCTATTCTTAAAGGTGGGGGGGGGGGGGGCGTACTATGTCTGGGGATACTCTCGTACCTGCGGTGCCAAGAAATGTCTAGTTTCCCATATTGTTTTGACTTGCGTATTTGGTGGTCGCACTCGCGAGTGACATATAGTTCTGAAATTTGGTTCACATTTTTTTGTAATTGAACATATTATTATTTTTTCAGCACTCAAAATAGGCGGTATCACATCGCAATTTGCGAAGCAAAATTGACCCGCTGTGAACCAATTTCCATTTCAATCGCTGTGTCTGCAAATCAGTTAAAAATGCATGTCTCACCTTTTTAGGAGAACAATTTCTAGGGCACCAGTGTGTGGTGAAATGAAGCCATAAATAACAGTAAACATGTATATCAGACACACAGGTGCATGATAAAAGACCGCAAGGTTTGCCGTTTGGTCAATTCCTATGTGAGCGAGCTTCATTGAACATTGTATAATCTAACACGTGCTTGGTGCACGAGTTCCCAGAAAGCTAATCCTTTTGACACCTGTGACACCTGACCCCCACACCTATTGGTTGACACTGCATTGACGTCACCCCCCTCCCACACCCACCCCCTCACATGCTCACCGTCCGTACCCATTTATTTTTTTCTGGCGGAAACCCTGCATGCTTTTACTATAATGGTTAATTACATTTAAAGCTCCCAAAGCTGAGCAAAGTTTGATATATACTGTGTTATTTTATTGTAATACTCTGTTAGTAGTTCCAACATGTACAGAAGTCTTTATAATAAGTGACATGTTATTTTCCTATTGGACTCGAGATGGACTTGGCATGATTTCTTTAGTCCTTAGTAACTCCTTACCTCCATGTCTGAGTACAAGTCTGAGTGCAGGACCCTCAAGTTCAATTCAAAATCTGAGTCCCTAAAAAAGTGGACACGAGTCCGGACTCAAGTCCAACATCACTGCCTGTAACCCAAATATCTCCAGATGAGAATGTTGTACTTTGTCCAAACACTCTAAACATCACTGCCTGTAACCCAAATATCTCCAGATGAGAATGTTGTACTTTGTCCAAAAACTTTTTAACATCACTGCCTGGAACCCAAATATCTCCATATGAGAATGTTGTACTTTGTCCAAACACTCTTAACATCACTGCCTGTAATCCAAATATCTCCAGATGAGAACACTGTACTTTGTCCAAACACTCTAAACATCACTGCCTGTAACCCAAATATCTCCAGATGAGAATGTTGTACTTCTTCCAAACACTCTTAACATCACTGCCTGTAATCCAAATATCTCCAGATGAAAACACTGTACTTTGTCCAAACATTCTAAATATCACTGCCTGTAACCCAAATATCTCCAGATGAAAATTAACACTGTACTTTGTCCAAACACTCTAAACATCACTGCCTGTAACCCAAATATCTCCAGATGAAAATTAACACTGTACTTTGTCCAAACACTCTAAACATCACTGCCTGAAACCCAAATATCTCCAGATGAGAACACTGTACCTTGTCTAAACACTCTCAACATCACTGCCTGTAACCCAAATATCTCCAGATGAAAACACTGTACATTGTCCAAACACCCTAAACATCACTGCCTGTAACCCAAATATCTCCAGATGAGAACACTGTACTTTGTCTAAACACTCTCAACATCACTGCCTGTAACCCAAATATCTCCAGATGAAAATTAACGTTGTACTTTGTCCAAACACTCTAAACATCACTGCCTGTAATCCAAATATCTCCAGATGAGAACACTGTACTTAATCCAAACATTCTAAATATCACTGCCTGTAACCCAAATATCTCCAGATGAAAATTAACACTGTACTTTGTCCAAACACTCTCAACATCACTGCCTGTAACCCAAATATCTCCAGATGAAAACACTGTACATTGTCCAAACACCCTAAACATCACTGCCTGTAACCCAAATATCTCCAGATGAGAACACTGTACTTTGTCTAAACACTCTCAACATCACTGCCTGTAACCCAAATATCTCCAGATGAAAACACTGTACATTGTCCAAACACCCTAAACATCACTGCCTGTAATCTAAATATCTCGAGATGAAAACACTGTACATTGTCCAAACACTCTTAACACCACTGCCTGTAACCCAAACATCTCCAGATGAGAACATTGTACTTTGTCGAAACACTCTTTAACATCACTGCCTGCAACCCAAATATCTCCAGATGAAAAGTTACTTTCTCTAAACACTCTAAACATCACTGCCTGTAACCTAAATATCTCCAGATGAAAACACTGTACTTTGTCTAAACACTCTCAACATCACTGCCTGTAACCCAAATATCTCCAGATGAAAACACTGTACATTGTCCAAACACCCTAAACATCACTGCCTGTAATCTAAATATCTCGAGATGAAAACACTGTACATTGTCCAAACACTCTTAACACCACTGCCTGTAACCCAAACATCTCCAGATGAGAACATTGTACTTTGTCTAAACACTCTTTAACATCACTGCCTGCAACCCAAATATCTCCAGATGAAAAGTTACTTTCTCTAAACACTCTAAACATCACTGCCTGTAACCTAAATATCTCCAGATGAAAACACTGTACAATTGTCCAAACACTCTTAACATCACTGTCTGTAACCCAAACATCTCCAGATGAGATCACTGTACTCTGTCTAAACACTCTTTAACATCACTGCCTGTAACCCTAATATCTCCAGATGAGAATGTACTTTCTCTAAACATCACTGCCTGTAATCCAAATATCTCCAGATGAGAACACTGTATTATGTCTAAACACTCTTAAACATGGCTGCCTGTAACCCAAACATCTCCAGATGAGAACACTGTACTTTGTCTAAACACTCTTTAACTTTTGGGAATATTACTTTCAAATTTAGCTTTTGTCACAGAATATAATTAATGTATAGCAACTTATCATAATTTTCTGTTTCTGGTTTTCTTCATATGACTTTAAAATAATCTCATTATTTAGACAAGTAGTATTGGTACAAAACAAAAGACATTTTCACTCAATTTGCCTTCAAGTTTGTAATCTGTGACTTTTACACATTTTATTTTCAATAGTTTTCATGGTGTTTACCAGGGTTGGGTTCAAATGCAACTTGGTGCATTTAAATGCAAATGCTTCAAATTAATCAAATTCAAATGCAAATGCGATAAAAAAATTCAAATGTAATAAAACATATAAAATTCAAATGCATTTGCAAATGCACTTACAAATGCATTTGCATTTCAAACTCTTTTTTGTAAAAAACATACAAGTGGAGTCAGCTTTCCTGAAATATAACTGATATATTCTAAATATAGTGAATTTTCATAAAATTTAATGCAATTTAGCATAATTAAATATGAACAGTTCCTGTAATATAAATCCAGTAGTATATTATTATATTATATAAATCTTCTAATAAAAGAACATACAATGAACACTTAGTGACTGTTGCTTGTAGAATTCAGATTCTACCTAATCATGTTCAGCAAATCACAAAAGTTGTGTGAATTTCGTGTCCACCAATAATTCATTACATATTGTTAGATTAGTTCATTTTAAATTTTCTGTAACAGATGTTATTACACCTGATAAACATTACATTTTCAAACACACTCATTCAAGATTTTTTCAAGCCATAATTCTTAGACTGCAATACAGGTGAGTACACAGAGGGCTTTATTCACTCTCTCTGGTACCACTAATTAACTCAACAGAGGTTATGGCTATCAGGTGACAGTTTTCCACTGCCACTCGTCAAGATCATCATTGACGAAAGAATTGCTGCCGTGACGAAATGAAAATTACTTGCAGTTGTCACTTTGACGAGAGTCTTTCAGAGACGGTAAAAAAAATATTGCCAGATCAGACATTTGTGTTTTGTCGCTTCTTTCCCTTCTCTGCTGCTTCTCTCATTCATCCCGGCTTAGATCTTTCTGAACATTTAGCCAATCAACTTTGTTGGATATGTCATTGTGCGACTGGGTCTGCATTCATTGATCTACATTGCTGTCAATTGATTGGATGTCTGAGATATGCATATACGAGTATCCTACTCTAATCTGACCCAATAAGCTTAGAGGATCACATTGACAAGTTAACGAAAAAGAAAACACGATTAAAAAAATATTCCAGATGTGATATTCAAACAGTTCTCTAAGAACCAGGCCACAAATATGTATTTTCTTGGTACATGGGTCGGCTTTGGTGTCTTGTATGCGAGGTTTGTCTGGCCTGTGTTTTATTTGGGCCAGCTTTGTATCAGCGGGGTTTCCAAGACAAAATCACCGGCGCATGGCGTACGCAGCGGGCTCACATACGCAGAAATTAGACTACTGCATGAAACTGAGTAAATTCTTGTAATTTGTATTATTTAAATGGCAAACATCAGCTATACAGTGTTATTCCATAAGTATTAAAGCTGAACTGTGTGACGCAGGGCGAAATAAAAAGGATATTTGTGAAGAATGTCTGGCTGTTGTTACTTTCTTCAGAAAAGAGTGGAGAATATTTTTCAAATACCAGGGGGATCCCTGAGGCAACCTAGTGCTAAGTACTAAGACATCACCAATACTACAGCAGTACTCTCTAGCCTCACCTGACAATAACTTGCCCAACAGTATGTATAAACTGACGAGACACTGTTAGTTTAGTTGGTTAACTAGTATGAGCTCTTCAAGCCAACTCAGAAGGGGAAGTCTATGACCGCAGCCCCGGCCGCTTCCTAAGCTTGAAATTTATAGAAGCTGTAATATTAATTTAAAATTTCTATTTCCAAAAGTTTTAAAGAGTTCTGTCCACAGGGTCATAGACAAAGATGCCATGTGTGCTGCTATATCATTTTAGATTCATCCTCAGATACTGACCAGACACTGGTGCAATGCATAGTTTATTAATCTACAAACAAGCCCAGGGTTTATCTAATTGGTTAGTGCACGCCTGATACCCAGTGTCCACTGGACCATGACAGCATCTAGCATGAACTAATCAAACTACAACTTAAGCCCTTTCCTGTGTTTCAACTTTCAATATAATCAAACAAACACTTCATTCCTAACCTGTTTCAAAGGTTGTAACAGTAAAAGTAATACTAGCTATTATTCTTTTACTTGGGGTCCTATTACTATACTGTTAAATACTATTTACAGAGTTTCTCTTAAGCCGAACTTTCACTAAAGTGACATGGCTATCCTGATTTTGGGCCACCATATTCTTACATAGGCCCAAAACTGCGGATTATGTAATTGTGTTGCCAGGTGTTAGAACATATGAACGGCCACGGGCCTTGACCTCTCACAGACACGGACCAATCACAAATTGTATATCACTACTTTATTCATCTTTATTTATTCATCTTTAATTTTGCAAATCATGATGAGTTATTATAACTATGACTTCCTCTGGTGCAGATATCTGCTATAATGGACAAATCGTCCTGTCCTGTGACTGTCCGCAATAAAGGGGCTTCACTGTATCATCAAAAATATCTAGTCTGAGATCTTCAGTATAGAATATCAATTAAATGTCACAATACTCTATATCCACATTGTCCTATCTTAATCATTTTTAATCATTTCATATTTGTAGCATGAATCTTACACTGGAGAAAATTAAATGACAATTTGAATTTCTATTTCACCCTTTTGAAGGGCTGACCCTGAAACTGAGGCTCAGTTCAATCTGGTAGGTTATACATGTTGATAAAATTATAGCACAAAGACAAGCATGATGCCAGGGGCGGCTATGGGCCGTGCCGAACTTTCACGTCTTGTATTACACGACCACACCGACAACATTCAGAAAAGCATATGTCATCTAAACAACGCGTTGTAACATCACGTTATGAGGGCAGCGGCTGCCCGCATCACATAAATATAGTATTATCTGTTCACTGCAGGGACTTTAAATGTTACGGTGTTATAGATGAAATTACTGACGGTTCATATAACCAGAATACTACCTGAAATTGAAGAAGTTTCTCTGTTTGTTCCGCAGACAAATCCCCACCTTCGGCCATCTTGACGATTCATCCCTTGGTGTCACGTAAAATGTATTACTAAATATTTTATTGGTGTTTTTGTGTCCTGTTTGTCTGGCTCCGTGCGTCACTCGTTTTAAAACCCTTTATTGATTAAAAAAATCCCTAGTGAACAGCAGAACTTTTCTCTTAGATTCAGATTCCGTCGAATGATGATGCAAAACTGCAGACAATAGTTCCCTAAACATAAAATGCGGGTTTCAGTACTACAAGTTCACACGTTCGGTAAATTATGTCTTTGTTTCATTTCATTGAACATACCCGATTCAATTGAATAGGATATTCTAATTTCACAAGACCATTGGGGTCAGTTACTTTGCAATGCTAGTTTTGTAATCTTGTAAAAATCTTGAAACAATATGGTGTGAAATGTTAACACCCAGTAAATCATTAAAAAAACATTTAATATGAAGAAGAGATAATCCATATGACAAAATGTTGATGTAATAGCAATGTATTTTTTTGTGTGTGGCAAATTGACTCAGATAACAGAAAATCTGAACAATATGTGATTAATTATACAACAGTTATGATCAGTTTTATATCCTTCAATGAAATTAACTACAAAGATAATTTTTTCCTGTTCTAGGAATAAACTTTCAAAGAAAAGATATTATATTCCTTCTCCAGCAAGAAAATTTCCCAATTATACCCATTTATTCCATACTTTGGAAATTGACCCACCACCTCATGTGTGTGCAAAATCATGTTCAAATGTGCTCATCTTTTATTCCTGTTTTGCATTTGTGTGAAATTAAGTACATTAATTTTACATCCCGGTTGTCAGAACAAATAAAAGGGGTGCACATTTGATGTTGTACTTGATTTCACACAAATGCAAAAGGTTTACCTTCACCAAAATTCAAACACAGCATTTTATAAATAAAAAACTCAACACTTCCAAAATCAAATATGCTTTGCTTCCTTTGAAATTTTATAATTTTAACGTCTTTTTTTATCTGATTAAAATGGAATGAACAAAGATAAAATGTCAAAATAAATTTATTTTTATTGCCACTAAGAACTTTTCAAACATGTAAACTTTTTACTTATTTGGTACCTTCTTTGGAAGATTTTTTAATTGTAAATTCAATTTTAACCATGCTAATATGTATTTTCTAAAAGATCCTGTGCATGGGAACTATTTATCCCCCCCCCCCACCAGTGTATCAGTCCTGCTGGGCATTTTGTTGAGTTATATTCAGCAACTTGGGCGACCATACATACTGCATACTAAGGAACACCTTTACAGCTATGGTCAAGCAAAATAAATAAAAATATATCTGATCTAGACAAGATTTTAAAAATGTAGAATTCCAACCAATGTCAACCATAAATAATGAAAAAACTTGAATATACAATTCCATAATTTAATGAGTATGTAAAAAAATATAAATTACATACATGTATGTTTTGCACATATAAATTTATTTCAAGATAAAAAGTAGTCATGCTGTAAGAGGAATCAGATATTGAGGGCAAGTGGACTCACACCAATATATTAATTCATGGTTTTGCCCAAGGTGCGGGTTTGGACTGGTGTACTTGCAGACAGAATATGAAGATCCTTCCATGGCTACAAATGTTGCTGTCTGTAAAGCTTTCAAGGAAAGCAAAAACAGTACCAATGAATTTTACATTCAGATGGACTCTAGGTGGAAAAAGTTTAACACTTGTTAATTAATCACATATCATCTTGAAGTATCAGACCTATACACTCTCATAAACTTGCATTTTAAAAACTGAACAATAATAATGACAAGACACAATAACCTATATTAATAGTTTCATGACTGTGAATAACACACTTCTGCTTGAAAAGTACAACTTTGATCCAGCAACCAAGTCACAATATCACACCTTATGTGTTATAATTTCATCTTTTTGCCTCTACTTTGATATAAGAGCTACAAAAGAAGGACATCAACCAAATGCAATGAGCGAGGGTTTGCATGATTATAAAAGTTATCATTTTTATTACAGGAAAATTTATTTTCCATGCATCATTAAAAAATTCTTAACAAAGACATGATCACAACAGTTATGGAAAATGATGTTTATAGAAACAAATTATCATCAAGAAGATCATCAAAACACAGATCATACTGCTCCCCTATGGCTGGTTCTTTTGGTGCATCACCTGTGTTTGAGATACCAAGCAAATCATTAATAAACATTTCATTATCAGCTGACAGAGGGACAGGTGAAGATATTAAATCATTCAGGTCAACAGGACAAGCTCCACTGACTGAACTGTCACCCAGTTCACCTTGACATTTATTTGAACCCAACGTAGTGTGATAATTTGAACCATCTGTGACTGCAGCTAGTTTATTTTCAGGTTTGGATTGTACAGATGGGTTCCCTTTTTCAGTGTCATTTGATGCAACATCTTGTTTAATCACAGCATTTTTGGAACAGTTGGACTTGGAACAAGCAGGCTTATTTCTCTTCTTTGACTTGGCAGGCTGCTTCACTTGCGTCTCTTGTGGCTGGACTTGATTCTGTATGGTAATCTTTTTGCCATCTTCATCAACCAGGACAGCCTCTGTGCCCGGCTTCAATTTCAGTTGTTTACACAAATGTTGCACCAAGTCTTTCACACACATTCCTGACGCATCAATATTAGCAACATTTACCCTGGCAGTTGATTCCACTTTCCTTTTAGGACTAGATTTCTTTGGAGAACGAAGTGCAGATTTCAGTGGTTTCGTTGACGGAACTGAAGCCATTTTGTTCCCTGCTTTAGGTGCTCCTTGAATGAAAGTCACATTTTTATCCTTCATATCTGCAAGTTCATTAGTAGGGGGCTTGATGTCTGAGGTCTTAATCTGTTTACTCTTTGGGACATAACCTTCAAAGGTGTCTTTCCTGACCCTCTTCCTGGTTTGAGTCATGTCTGGAATGCTTGGGCGACAGTTCTTAAGCAGTGGCTGTACAGCTGCTAAATATGATACAGGTTGGCTTGATGAATTAGCGGTTGTATGGGCTGCACTAGCTGCCGGTAAAATATTAGATTTAACATTTGTTTCAACAGCAGTTCCACCATTTAACTGAACATGACCTGTGGTTGAAACAACTCTAGGCTGAAATCCCATAGCGAGGGTTGATTTGACAGTTTTTAAAGTTGCCAATCGCTCTGCAATCCTTTTCAAGCGCTGGTTTTCTGGTGTTTTTGTGCCTGACTTAGAACCTTCAGTCGGGAGATTAGATGGCTGAGAAGCTCCACTACTGTTCTGTATCAGCAGTTGTTCAGTGATTGGAGCTTGTACCATACAACGGCTCAACTTTGGAAGGACAACTGGTGCTACCTGTGGAGATGAGACAATTTGTGATACATTTATAGGCACTTGCACAATATTAGTCACATTTGGTGAGGACCCATTGTCTTTAGAAAAACATAATTCCCTAGCAGCAGGAATGGGTGATCCTATCACGATTGTCTGTTGCATTTTGGGCTGCAATGGAACTTTAACACCAGACTGTGACAACATGGAACCAACTGGCATGACCTGGGTGTTCACTGGGGGCATCACCATATGCTGTAAACCTGGTATTTGATGTACATTCTGTTCTGGAATCCTCTCCCACATCACAATATGGACTTGGCTGCCTGGGAAATCTGGCTGGTCTTTGTTGAAACTGCAGACTTCTTTCTTTAGATCATCAACAGGCATCCACTCATTTGCTGTAATACATACAGTATAAAGAACAAAATTAGCTGATAATATGACCACATAAAATATATACTTTGTATTAATCTTAAGATCCCCAACCCCCATATTTGCACATATGAAAAAAATAATTTTTTTCAAGAAAATAAATATTGTTTTAACAGCTAGGGAAAACTAAATTTATAACCATATATGGTGATGGCCATAGACTTCATGGCATTTTTGTAAAACCAAACACATGCATGATAAAGAAGAAGAGTTCTACACCAAAGAAAAGCTGAGATTGCAATCTCCCTAAGCAATCCTTGATCTTAGACCCCTGAGGTTTAACATTAAAACTGTTGAAGTGGCCATAAATTTTGCAAGAACAGACAGACAGGTCAAAGGGTGAGATCAGTAATTTTGATTTTTTTTAAACCACAGATGATGACATATTCAGAAAACTAAATTTAAACAAAATGTAACATAACCTGACTGAATTTAATTTGGTAATAAATGGTAAATGCTTCACTTACTCTCTGTTCTCCTGACCATGGCTGTGAAGTGATCAGGGTCACTCTTGTACCGGATTACCCCTGTCACTCTAAACACATCAGAGTCCAAGGAGAAATCATACGACCCAATGTGGTCAGATGGCACCCCATCCTCAAAATGGATGAAAAACATATCTGGCATCCTGAAAGTATAAATATAACTATTTATAATACAATAACATTAATAGTAAACATATGACAAGTGGAAAGTTAATGCTGACATAAACAACACAAAATAACTTGATAATATTCTATGATATTTTTTTAGGTGCAAAATCAGGGTTCACATTTATTCAGGGTAAAACCTGGTAAACAGTATTTTATTCAGTTAACTGCCCACGTTTTTCATATGTTTATATGCTTTTATTATACATGAGGATCCTACCTTAGTTTCTTCATGGTTGGAAAGCAGTTATTATAAACATACATTTTATCAAAGTTGGTTGTAAGCCAAGTGGTTCGGACCACATCTCCCAAGTCAAGAAGCAGCCATTTTCCAGGCACACTTGAATTCATGTTTGGCTCAGCAGAGCATATCATTTATCAACAGGGATGTTTCATGCAGTTAATGAAACAATTTCACACTGCTGTTGCAGTGTTGCTTCTTCTGGCTCCACTGAATGTTTGTTCAGTTCTGATAGACTGCTCCACACCAAAATGAGCAAATGTTTATGAAATGAGGAAACCTAGAGGCTTGTTTTCTGGACTGCAGGCGATTTGATATTATATACAAGCCAGATTGCCTGTACAATGTGCTACTTGTTTGAAGTCATTTACGCTCTTTACACTTTACCTATAGGCCTACTACCTATATCGTAAGCGCTGTTTGTTATGACCCATGATCCTGAATTGCTACACCAGAGGGTAACACTGTATTTTTGTCCAATCAGATGAGACCTTGTGCTGGAAGACACAGCCAAGCGAGGAATACACGGAGCCAATCTTGTTAATTTCGTTTTTAGTGACAGCTCATCGCCCCGGTAACCGTCTGAACAGGCCACAGGCTCAGAGGGAAATTGTCCCAGACGTGGTTTGCTTAAGGCCTTGGGCACATAGGGTGCCCAGCCGGTGAGCTGTAATTCAAACAAAATGTAACAACAAAGGCTGTGTGCACACCTCTCTGGCTGGTTTCAGTTCTGCAGACAACAGATACATGGCTACGCTGACACAGTCATAATGTCATAATTGAATCGGTCGATGATGCGAGAATGCAGAGGGAGCAATTGAAATTTGACCATAAACTGTCATCAAGCGGCGCTTGAAGCGCAGCTATGGGCGGAGCCAGGATGCCTGATGAGTGTTTGTCTATTGGCATCTGGTTGGCTGCTTCAGCTTGTCACATTATACGCACGTTTTTGCCAGCGGACAATGAACTGTCGTGTGTCTAAATATATCATAAAAGGTCAAAACAGGCAGCGTGAAAATCAGTTGCTTCTTTAGAAGCCCAAGATTTCAGCTGCCCCGGGAGCGTAGAAGTCATTCCATCATTTTGTTTCATTCGATTTTTATGACTCTTTCACAGGAAGAGTGATTAGAGCTGCTCTCACTGGTTAGTTACTATAACCAGGTAATACTGAAATTATACGATATTGAAATGTGTAGAATAAAAATTATATATGATAAAATTGTTGTCTTTTTAACATTAACTATATGTTTAAAACTAGGGAATATATTGGTTTGAAAAAAAAAAAGCTTGGGTAAAACCTATCTTACCCAACCCGGGTGGTTGGTAAAACCTGTGAACCCTGTGCAAAAAAAAAGATAAAAATATATTGTAAGCACGTCTATCACAATATCATATTAACAATAGGAGCAACTGTCACACCACACATGCAGCGGACATATATTCCCGAGTTCTTTCACACTGAAAAGTCCAAAATATCACTAGTTGTCTGAACTGAAGAACACGGTTTATTCCTGTAACATCCAACAATTGGCCATCGTCGTCGTTGACTGGTTCCAATCTTACAATAGCAACGTCTTCAACAAATACCAATCACGTATATCTTCTAACGCCCTGATCAGCTACAACTATCTATATTCTCTCCAGGACTAATAATGTCCTCGCAGAATTTATAACACACCCCGCTCGGTGTTCAACTAATCCATCGTTGACATAAAACGACCTGTCACCAGTTGACGGTAACTTCCAAATTCATTCACTTCTTCTCCCTAACCAGCCTTGACACCGCCCTATTTATACCTGGGTAACCGAAACTTCTAGAAGTCTCTAGAATAATCAAGTCGTTTCTTGTCAAGACTAGCACCTAAGGGATTTTCTAGAATTTACCTATTGGAAATTACACATTACCTGAATTCTCTAGAACCTTCTGTCATCTAATTATAATAAATCTTGGTACAGTAAGTCCATTTGCTTACATAATAAATAATATACTATTGAACAACCCACCAGCGCCGTCAGCATGGATGTAAACAAACAGGATGACAACAACAGCTGACAACTTTACCAATTATTATTTACTCCGTCTCTCCAACTACACTTTATGATCTGATATTCCAATTTAATATAAACTGTTAATGCACCATAGAAATTACGTTTTCCTTAACTTAGTTCATTATTTTATGAAATTCCACTTGACATACACTAGTCGGGTAGCACATTTGTGTCAGCAACAAACACCAAAATGATGATTTACCCTGACAGTCTTTTGCAAATACGTTTTACCTTGGTTTCAATTCCGAAGAAACTTAATTACACACATTTTAAACGCCACAAGGAATTTACATACCTAGTAATGTTGAGGAGCATCATTTGCTTCTTGGCATTACAGTTAAAACAGGACTGTAAGAAACCTGGTCTGGCCATGGTGAAATCTGAGGGCACTGCAGGAAAAGGCACCATTGGATTCTCATGCCTGTAAAAAAGAAAAGTAAATTATATATTATATATGCATAAGTTTTTTTTTTCATTTGATAATGCTCTATGTACACAGCATTTATCATTTTTACATGCTTATTTTTACATGCATAGTAAAATATGTTCTGTGTTATTTTTATGATTAATCTTCATGTAATAAATTGCAAGTCAACAACAATTTCCTTGAACTGAAAGCTAATAAAGGTTCTTTTCTGACTATAATATACCAAAAGGAATTTACATACTTATACAGCAAAAAATAACATTAATTACGTTCCTAAAAAACTAATCTATAAATATATACATATTTTTCATATATATATATAAAGCACTATTTATGCTCCTTGGAATAAGCAATAATCTTTTTTTTCAGTTTAAGGCAATTTTTTACCATGTTCATGAGCAAACTATTTTTTTCCTCAATTTATAAACAAGATTATATGATAAAGGCAGCATATCAGTACAAGTAAGCAAACTATGAATCAATCTTCACCACAAACTTTCATAACTATACCTTGCTAAATGCTTGTACCCACAGTTCCTACAGTTCATTGTCCATTCATATGACACCTTGCATAAATTCTGGACAGCAGGATTCTTTCTCAACAATAGATCTAGTGCCAAAACAGGGCTGTCATTTTTTCCCCTTTCACACTTCATCATGGGTTGAAGAAAGTTGAACACATCATCTCTTGCTTCATCCAAAATCTTCTTCATCTTCTCTCCATCTTGCCCACAAGGTGCAATATTATTTTGGATGGCCTGCTCTGGACCCCCACTGGTTTGGACAGTAGTAGATTTCTGATTTTCATGGTTATGTTTCACACATCCAGAGACCATTCTTGGCGAGTCCCCACCACCAGTTTTTACACGATGTGGTTTGGTTGATATCGTGTTTTGTAAGGAGTGGACCTGATTCAGTTGTTGAGCCTTTGTAAAGTATTTGACTAGTTTATTTAAAACTGAACCATCCTGCACAGTTTGAGATAAATGCTTCCTCAGGTGTTTACAATGAACTAGCAGCACCAACACCACATGAAGCCAGCACAGTGCATCTACATTCTTCCAGTGTCTATAATACTGTAAACTGTGGAACTCTGATAAGGACATTTCTTCAAAATGTGCACCAACTGAGGCCTGCTCAGCTGAAGGAGTCCCATCAACAGGTTCAGGTTTCTCAATAAGTCGTGTAGAAAGCCCATTTGTATTATTTAATATCACAGATCTTTTGTTATTATGCAACTGTAACTTAGGAAGTACAAGTTTCTTCTGGATCACTTCACCATTAGGTATTTTATTCATCAAACTGACTGAAGCTTTATTCAAAGAGTTGGAGTTCAGTGAATTTGCCCCTGAATCATGACCTTTGGACACATGTGCTCCTGTATTGGAGAGTCCCCCTTCAACTGCATTATCAACAGTTGCAAATTGTTTTTGTTGCCCTGACCAGGGTACATACTGAGGTTGTTTTCTTTTGTTCACATCATTTTTTTGCTCAGTTTTTAGCTTCTTCACTGATGTAAATGAATTATTTCTCTGAAGTGGGAGAGAAGCGTGACTGCTGCTCATGGTGTGACTACTGGATGTCGGGGTTTTGTGGTTCAATCCATTGCTGGTGACAAGTTTCGCTCCTTTGGCTAGTTTTTTTATCTTCCCTTGCTCCAAAGGCACTTGTGACTTTTTCTTTGACTTTGGAAGGGGCAGCTGTTCAATTGTCCTCTTGATGATGCATTCATCCATTTTCATTTTTCCGATTGGGTATGTGCACTGAAAGCATAAAACAATTTATACAAGCTATTGAACCAATACATTTGTTATTATAGAAATCATATATAGATCTATATATAAGAAATTGCTTGCCCTTCATAAAACATTTCTAGCAAAGACAGAAAAGGTAAGCAAATGCTGTTCATTATATATATATAAAATTGGTAATTAAATTTAACATAAAAATAATAATAATTGTTGAATCAAATAATTACTCTTCAAATTACTGACATAATTACTAGTCTAAATATGAGAACTTGCACCATAATTAAATGTTGAAATTATGCTTTAAAATGCCAACTTTTTCATAAACATCATCTCAAAGTGTTAATAATGAAAAAAATCAGATAAATTTAAAAATAAATAAAGATCAAAGCAAATGTGAGAATAAATTATTATCAACTGACATTTATAACAGTATCTCTTAATTTTTATTAGATACTGAGATAAGCTCAATAAAGCTGCAAACCTTGGTATCAGGACACATCAGGACGGCCTGTTCCATGTTGATCTGAAATGCCCTCAGCCTCGTGCTTCTCCCCTCGCTCGTGCACACATGGCAAAGCGGCGCGGAGTCCGGCTTCTCCATATCCCCAGTACCCATCTGCAAGAACGTAACCTTAAATCATTAACAGGTTTAGACGAGGTTCATTAACGGTGTTCCAGTTCTGGGAAATTACAAAATGCGAGCAGGTCAAAGTTACCGGGATTTTTCACCGGTTTGAATTCTGCTATTATCGACCACCCACCCGCAAGACAATAAAATCCTTTTGTTCAGCCGCACTTACTTTATTAATGTTGAATCCTTGGAAACGTCTGCTATGGGTGCTTGGAATCTGATTCTGTGTAGACGACGTCAACGCGTACTACAGACGTTTGAAGTATGTAAAAGACGTACATCTTTCGTTCCTGGCAGCCGGCCATGCGACTTCACCAGCCTCCATACCATACAAAACGGGGCCTCACAAAGGTCAGAGAGACGGCACTGCTTGGAGGTTAGCTTCACTCCATTCATACCATAGAGATACGAGCTACACATAAGCGGAAGTTCACGTGACATCATACGAGTGATAATAAAAACAAGTATTCTCAAATACTTAATTAATTCAAACTCAAATCGATATAAATATAATATAGGTTTTCTAAAAGGTAACATGCGCTTTAGATGTACATTTCTCATATGCAACAATATGAGATTTAATATATATACACATATATATATATATATATATATATATATATATATATATATATATATATTTTAATATAGTGATTTTGTTATATTATAAAATAAAATATTCGAAGTAAATTTATTAAAGATACTAAAAGCTGTCAAATCCTAAGCATTTACTTCTATTTAGACAACCAGAAATCAATCAATTTCAATAGAAAAATGAATATTGGAATCAGTCTGACACAAATATGATTCGGTGAAAAATCAGCAGTTTATAGACTACTCTGTCTCTTTCTGAGTTCATAACACACAAAATGTGAAAAAATAGTGTATGAATCATTACATTTTTTTTTTTTCAGAAACTCCCTGAGGGACTGACCCAGTTAGTGTCATAATACTTTGAGAGTTTATAAGGATTTCCTATTCAACAAACATACGTACCTATTGGTTTAAAGAGTGCCTGGCCGTAGACTGGTTCCCGTCATAAAAATGAACGTCAAACTATTTTATAAAACAAAACCCATCATGACATGCATCCATTTTCAACGAATAATAATAATAATAATAATAATAATTATAAATAAAAAAATAAAATAATCAATTCTTAAACGTAAATAATAATAATGATGATAATAATGTGTGATCCTTTAATAAGATATTGATATCTATAATTTCATGTATAACCGTTTTCTTCCCTCAAATGCCGTATACTGTGGTTGCCGTTTTGTTCGCAAGGGTTTTATTTTCGCGATATTCGCGAATGCGATATAATCGCGAATATGAAACCCTCGGGAATAAGCTGCCCTTTTATCGAGGATGAACAAGAGAATATAATGCATCTGCAGATTCTGCACAAATGATTTAGTTATCACACCTCTGAAAACAAGGTTTGTAAATTAACTACATAATCTCTGGATGGTGTTACAACCTGCTCATACAAACACTAAATGATAATTGTCAAAACATCGATTAAGAGACAGGTTATTGTACAATGACTATAAAGATAAGGATCTTAAGGAGTTGGGTATTGTGGGATTTTTTTATATATTTTTTTAAAAAATAAATGTAAATATTATTTTTTTTAATAGATTCTAGTGCAATCACGAAAATAAAACCCTCGCAAAACATTCAAAATTAAGAAATCGCGAAATTTTACCCTCGCGAATATGAAGCCAACCACAGTATACCCGTGGCTCTTCCTTCATATGTCATAGATAGGCATGCTTGATTAGTTTTATGAACGCACAACCATCCTGGCGTATCTAATATAATAAAAATAATAAATAACAAATGAATACATATAATAAATAAATACATGTATAATAAATAATTAAATAATAAATTGAGCATTATTAAGAAAATAAATAAATCGGATCCCTCCAAGATATCATATACTGTGGTTGCCGTTTTGTTCGCAAGGGTTTTATTTTCGCGATATTCGCGAATGCGATATAATCGCGAATATGAAACCCTCGGGAATAAGCTGCCCTTTTATCGAGGATGAACAAGAGAATATAATGCATCTGCAGATTCTGCACAAATGATTTAGTTATCACACCTCTGAAAACAAGGTTTGTAAATTAACTACATAATCTCTGGATGGTGTTACAACCTGCTCATACAAACACTAAATGATAATTGTCAAAACATCGATTAAGAGACAGGTTATTGTACAATGACTATAAAGATAAGGATCTTAAGGAGTTGGGTATTGTGGGATTTTTTTTATATATTTTTTTAAAAAATAAATGTAAATATTATTTTTTTAATAGATTCTAGTGCAATCACGAAAATAAAACCCTCGCAAAACATTCAAAATTAAGAAATCGCGAAATTTTACCCTCGCGAATATGAAGCCAACCACAGTATACCCGTGGCTCTTCCTTCATATGTCATAGATAGGCATGCTTGATTAGTTTTATGAACGCACAACCATCCTGGCGTATCTAATATAATAAAAATAATAAATAACAAATGAATACATATAATAAATAAATACATGTATAATAAATAATTAAATAATAAATTGAGCATTATTAAGAAAATAAATAAATCGGATCCCTCCAAGATATCATATACTGTGGTTGCCGTTTTGTTCGCAAGGGTTTTATTTTCGCGATATTCGCGAATGCGATATAATCGCGAATATGAAACCCTCGGGAATAAGCTGCCCTTTTATCGAGGATGAACAAGAGAATATAATGCATCTGCAGATTCTGCACAAATGATTTAGTTATCACACCTCTGAAAACAAGGTTTGTAAATTAACTACATAATCTCTGGATGGTGTTACAACCTGCTCATACAAACACTAAATGATAATTGTCAAAACATCGATTAAGAGACAGGTTATTGTACAATGACTATAAAGATAAGGATCTTAAGGAGTTGGGTATTGTGGGATTTTTTTTATATATTTTTTTAAAAAATAAATGTAAATATTATTTTTTTAATAGATTCTAGTGCAATCACGAAAATAAAACCCTCGCAAAACATTCAAAATTAAGAAATCGCGAAATTTTACCCTCGCGAATATGAAGCCAACCACAGTTTATAGGTATGTTTCACCTCTAGGATAACATATATGTCCATGGTTCTCCTCTCAGATACCATATATATGCGTGGTTCCCCTCTCAGATATCAGATATAAGCGTACGTGCATGGTTCTCCTCTAGTATTACATATATGTCCATGGTTATTCTTTCAGATATCATATATATGCGTGGTTCTCCTCTGGGATATTATATATGTAAATTATTCTCATCTCAGATATCATATATATGCATAGTTCTCCTCTAGGATAACATATATATCCATGGTTACCCTCTCAGATTTCATATACATGTACATGTATATGCGTGGTTCTCCTGTAAGATATATTAATTATTATATGTGCTTGTTTTCCACTCAGATATCATACGTATAATAATAATAATAAATTTCTTTTATACAGCGTAAAACCCATTTGCTCTAAACGCTTTACATTCACTCAAAGCCAATATTATCGACTCAAATATAAAGAAAACAGTTTTAAGATATACACATGTATATTAAACATTAGTATAAAATTCATACAGTAGCACATTACACGATTACTGTTAAGGATTAGTGTATTATTTTAGAAAAATATTGCACGAAAAGATATGTTTTAGTTTTGACTTAAAAACCGTCAAAGATGGTGATGATCTTAAGACACATAGTAGTTCGTTCCATTGTAGGGGACCAGTCACACTGAATGCCCTCGTCTGCACCAGACAGGAAGTGGTGAGTGGCACAGCTAGCAAGTCCTGGTCCCAGATCCGAGCATCCTAGACGGTTTATAAGGTTCTGAAAGTTCCTGAATGTAAACTGGTACAATGTTATTAACAGTCTTAAAAATAAAGACTAAAGTCTTAAATTTAATACGTTCCTGCACAGGCAGCAAGTGTTAAGAATACAAGACAGGAGTTATGCTCTCACGCCTTGCAGAACCGGAAATGATCGTGGCTGCTGTATTCTGAATGGACTGAAGTCTGCTGATCTGCGTTGATGGTACACCGCACAGAAAAAAAAAATTACAATAGTCCAGCATCGTAGTTATAAATGCATGGACAACACATTCTAATCACTCCCTGTGAAGGAACCGCCTAAGTTGACAAATATTCCTTAAATATAAGTTGGCTCGCTTACATAATGAAGAAATGCGAGCCTCCATTAGCCCATTAGTATACATCATAACTCCCAGGTTTTTGGCAGTAGATGTTGGGTTAATGGTATTACAGCCAACGGAGAGAGATGGTGATGTTATCTTTTTGGCCAACTGTTTTGAAGAAAAGACTAGAAACTCAGTTGTAACATCATTCATTTTAAGGTGATATTGTGCCATCCAATTCTGGACTACTATTACAGATGTCTCCATGCGACGGAGAGCATCGTCAATATCAGATATCTTGAAACTTATGTACAGCTCCGTGTCATCCGCATACAGGTGATACTTTGTATGACGATGACGTAGAAGGGTCCCGGGAGATGAAGTATAGATGGTAAACAGGATCGGTCCGAGGACCGACCCCTGGGGGGCACCGCAGTCTAGTTAGGAGCATGGTGATTTTGCACCTTTAACCCTGATGGTCTAGCTTCTGTCAGTCAGATATGACTGGAAACACTGGAGGGCAAGGCCACGGATCATTCAGTGTCCTCATCAAGCGGCGATGGGCCACCGTGTCAAAGGCTGCGGAGAGATCAAGCAGCACAAACAGAATAGCCTTCTGTTGACCAATAGCGCAGATGATATCATTCTGAACACGCAGGAGAGCCGTTTCAGTGCTGTGGCCTTGTTTATAAGCCGACTGGTATGGTTCCAGTAAGTTGTTGTTGGTGAGGTACGTGTGCTGCTGAGATGCCACCATTCCTTCATTCAAATGAGACACATAGGCTAAATTGGAGACTGTGCGATAGTCCTTCAGTTGATCTGGATCAAGTGATGCTTTTTTGAGAAGAGGATTCACAACAGTTGACTTGAAACACTGAGGGAAGACACCAGCCTCTAGAGATTTGTTGATGATGGTGGTAATAATGGGTGCCAACAATGTAACTTCCTTTTTACCAAAAGATGTGGGAAGCGGATCTAGATCGCAACTTTTTTTAGCGACGAAGTTATGAGTTTTGTCACATTATCGATGGTAACAGGCTCAAAGCTGGGATGATAGCTGCAGACATATGGTAATGGAACAAGTGAGACAGGAGAGTTATACTTGATAGAGTCACGAATGGTAGTGATCTTCCGCACAACAAAAGGTCACCGAATGTATCTGCTTATACTCTGAGGGTGACCTATTAGCAGGAAGACGGATCGCTGAGCTCTTTCCCAGCAGCTTATTCATAACCCTAATCAACTGCTTGGTATCTCCCTTGCACTCTCTCACTGCTAATTTATGTTAGTCTTCCTTGCTCTTGTTGATTAATCTGTTTACCTCCTCTCGCTACTCTATGTACAACCCTCCATGTATGGTAAGTCCTGATTTCCGCCACCTCCTCTCTGCCTGTCTCCGCCTCTGCTTGGGCTCTCTTACAGCACTATCTTACCACTCTGCCTCTGGACGAATAGTGATGGTACGTGTCCTTATTGGTGCCAGATTGTCCATTATGATCCTGAGCTTACTTTTATAAAGGTCGGAAAGCTGACTGAGTGATGATGGAGCACCAAGAGCAGATCGAGTCAGCAATGGCTCTCGACAAGCAACAATGGTCAATGGATTTCACCCTCCGATAAGACACCTTCTGTTGAGGGAGCTTAGGCTTAGAGACTGGGATATCTATGAGAACGGGGAAGTGATCTGGGAACCCGTGATCTTCTGAGAGGACAGATGTAACAAGGCGGTCTGATGTTCGGGTAAAGGCAAGGTCCAGTATGTGACCATGACGGCGTGTTCTCTGGTTTACATGCTGCTGTAGACCAAAGGAGGACAGCAACTTCATGAATGAGTTTGCATCCCTGTCGTTAGCATTCTCAACATGGAAGTTGAAATCCCCAAGAACGAGCAGGAGGCCAAAGCATGTCACAAGATGTTCTATGTAATAAGAGAATTCGGTAATAAACTGCTTCATGGTAAAGCTATTACCTCTTGATGGCAGTGGTCTGTATGTCACAGACAGCCTTATATGCTGGTTAACAAACACGAAGCAGTCAACTGACTCAAAAGTCTCATACACTTTGGGTGGCAGAATACACTTGATGTTCAGACTGCTCTTGTGAATGATGGCCTTGCCCCCACCACGTGTTTGGCTAGGATTATGCTTGATGTTATATCCCTGAGGTAGGATTGCACCAGTAACAGTCTGATCCCTGTCTGCACCAGCTCTGGAGAGCCAGGTCTCTGTGAGAGAAGGTATATCAATGCTATGATCTATGATACAATCTTCCAGACATTGTACATTATTACACACTGACCATGGGTTGAGGGAGCACAGATGTAATTTGCTGGGCTGTCTAATGTTTTAGGGGAATTCCCAGCTGTGTTTATGCTTTGTTATGAGTAAGTGAGACCAGGTATACATATATATTATGAACTGGTGATCTTTGAGCACCCAGTGACCTTGACATACTAACCTTCCCGGACAGAGTACTATGTGGTGTCTCAAAGTCGGTTTGTAAGCCACACAGGAATCCTGCCCCTTCTAAATCCTTTGGTGCCCCTTTTGGTGGCTCTCTTTGCACAAATACCAAGTTCTCTAATCCTGTTGTAAACCTCGGCCCCACGTGCTACCTCCTGAGTGCTACACCACAAAGTTCATATGAGGTTTTTCTCCTGTCATATATCATATATATATATATACACATGTATATATATATGGTTCTTCTCTCAGATATCATATACTGACGTGGTTCTCCTCTCAGATATTATACATATATACGTGGGTCTCCTATAAGATGTCATATATGCATGTGCGTTGTTTTCCATTGAGAGATCATACATATGCGTGGTGCTCCTGTCAGATATCATATACATGCGTCATTATCTTCTAAGATATAATATATATACGTTGTTCTCTTCTCAGATATCATACATATACGTGGTTCTCCTCTCAGATATCATATATATGCGTGGTTCTCCTCTCAAATATCATATATATACATGGTTCTTCTCTCAGATATCATATACTGACGTGGTTCTCCTCTCGGATATAATACATATATGTGTGGTTCTCCTGTAAGATGTCATATATGTGCGTTGTTTTCCACTCAGATATCATACATATGCGTGGTGCTCCTGTCAGATATCATATACATGCGTCATTATCTTCTAAGATATAATATATACGTCGTTCTCCTCTCAGATATCATACATATGCGTGGTTCTCCTCAAAGATATATATATATATATATATATATTATATATATATATATGTGGTTCTCCTCTTAGATATCATATATATGCGTGGTTCTCCTCTAAGATATCATAGATATACATGGTTCTCCTCTCAGATATCATATATATATATATATGCGTGGTTCGTCTCATAGATGCCAGATGTATACGCGTGGTTCTCCATAAAGATGTCATATTAATTGTGTATAGCATGTCCATGGTGGTAGGTGTAATAGTGATAATATACATGGTTGCAATGTACGAGGTTATATATATATATATATATATATATATATATATATATATATATATATATATATATATATATATATATATATATATATATATAAGGTTTTATAGCGTTTTTCATATACAGGTGGGAGCCTGTCTGTTATTGTTTAAAATTATTCATGTGTGTTGTTCTTTTCCCAGGGTTCGTATATATACTTCTGTGTGGAATACCCATACACACACACACAAACACACACACATATATATATATTTATATATATACATTTTTTGTCTATCTCAAAAGAAAAAAATATATGGAAGAATGGAAAAATTCACCACGTCTAAAGGTTAACATTCATGGATTAACCATGCACATATATGATATTAAAGATATCTGATAGACTTTATTTATGTAAGCGCAAATGTTGTATACATACAAGAAAAAAACTCCAACTTTTATTATTTCTGAGAGGAGAACCACGCATATATAAGATATTTGAGAGGAGAACCACGCATATTTATGATATCTGAGAGGAGACCCAGGAATATATATGCATTCTTACACTTAAACCACGCATATATATGATAATTGAGAGATTAACCAAGCAAATATATGATAACTGAAAGGATAACCACGAAAATGTATAATATCGGAAAATAACGCATATATATGATATCTGAGAGGAGAATCACGCATATATATGATACCTGAAAGAACCACGCACACATATATGATATCACGAAGGAGAACCACGCATAAATATGATATCTCAGAGGAGAACCACACACACACACACACACACACATATATTTATATATATATATATAAATAGAAATAATTAATTAATTAATTATATATATATATATATATATATATAGCGCCAATTCAACAAAATAGTTATCAAAAGCGCTTTACAAGACACAAAGCACAGTTCATATATATATATATATATATATATATATATATATATATATATATATATATATAGCGCCAATTCAATAAAATAGTTATCAAAAGCGCTTTACAAGACACAAAGCACAATTTATATATATATATATATATATATATATATATATATATATATATATATATATATATATTTGTAGCGCCAATTCAACAAAATAGTTGTCAAAAGCGCTTTACAAGACACAAAGTACAGTTTATATATATAAATATATATATATATATATATATATATATATATATATATATATATATGATATCTGAGAGTTATTTATTAATTTTCTTAATAATAATAAATCTATTATTTAATTATTTATTTTTACTAATTAATATATTTATTTATTATTATGTAATTATTATTATGTATTTATTAATTATATTTATTGTAATTATTATCACCATAATCATAATATTAGACACGCCAGGATAGTTTTACTCAAATGAAACAAATCTAGTGTTAATTTTGTATGACGAGTACCAGTCTAAGTCTCGACAAGCAGGATCACCTCTCCAGCCAATAGCGGCGTGGTTCTCACCCGTGGTTGGCTTATCAGCTTATACCTCGATACACTACGGTAATATATAAGGTCAAGGTTCTCGCATCTTGCCAAGGCAACGCACATACACTTTTGGGATTCTGAGACTGGTGATAGGACCAGACGTCAAATATTTCTGGCCGGAGGAGGATATTCACTTGGAAAAGTCCAATAAAAAGAGTAGCTAGTCGTATAATGAAATGAACTATTTATCATTAGGCCAAACACTGTCGTATGTCCGTAATTTTCGACATATATTTTGATGTTAAATTAATTTTACATTTTCAGTAGTGCACCATTTTTTTAAGAGCTTCGAATAAATTATAATATAATATTAGTATTACTGATTTATATTAATAATTTATTTTCATAAATATTAATTATTCTTATATATTTTTATATCTGTAACGGAGGTTAAATAATGAAGCTTCGTGACTGAAAACTTGAGTGGCGATTGGTATTTAGCATTTATGTGTGAGGGTTTTATAAATTATATTTACAAGTGATATATTATTTTGATGTAAGTAACTAAGTAGATGTTAACGTGCATTATGTTGCATTTGTATAAAGTAAAAAGATAAAAATCATGTTACAAAATCCTATAAAATGTTTCTGGCTTTAGAGATTTGTTATATCTTTAGCATTAACAGTCTTGACATTTCTAGGATGGGTTGTGGAGTAAATGCTTTTGATGTGGAACCTTTGAAGTTCAACATTATTCTTAAGAATACATTAATCATGTACTGTTAAGAACATCACCACTAGACTGAGAGGAAAGAAAAAAAAAGCAATACATGTTTATAATTTATATGTAAAAATGAAATGAAATAAAATCTTAATAAATTGCTATTTAAAGCCAGTGTGCTTGCTATGTAAGATTCGTTTCAAATTTTTAGCCAGACATGAACACTTCCTCTCTCCGTAGATCCATCTTTCATAGCTTGACATTTAAGCAAGTTGTTCTGTAGATTATTGGATAAATAACACTACACACCTGATTATCCTGATTACATATAAAGACGGTGAATGCTGCTGTAAAATAATGTTAGCTCATAGTGTCACCATGTATCTGAGTTAGACTGTCACATTCTCTTTGCAGCAATGAGGCAACAGCAAGATGAACTCGGTTTGTCAGGGTCAAGGCCACCATCTGGGATGGGATTTCATGGCAGTGCACGGAAACAGAAAAACTACAAGAAAGCTGGCCAGTCTAATGTGGATGAAACTCTCTTTGGCACGCCTCGTAGGCTTGAAGAACCAGGATTCAGCCCACTGTGGACAAACAGAAGCCAAACACCAGACACACAGTCACGTCCATCAAGCAACACAAGACCAACATCAGCAAGAGGAGGAGTCCTGCAGAAACGTTTATATCACAAAATAACATTTTCTCCTTCTTACGTAGATGAATCACTGTTTGGTGCGCCACCTGTAGAACCAGACTTCCCAGCTCCATGGGAGAAAAAGGAAAAACAGGTTAAACCTATACTGTTTGATACCAGCTTTACAGCCACTCGATTAACAGGATTAAAATCCCAAGAACCATGTTCAGCAAGGAGTGACGCTGGCTTGAATACACATCGGGTGGGGAACAACTCTTACAGGCAAGAATCTGTGGTCAACACAGCCAGGCCGTTATCAAGACAGAACTCAAGACAATCAAATAACTCTCCTACAAAATCTTACCGCCCTGCATCTGCCACTGTGAAGCCACCATGGAAGTGACAATTCTGATATCCATAAATGTAACCATTAGCTGCTACAGATGGTTCACAAACTCCTGTCCACCTGTTATACTCCTTACACAACCAACGAGAGTGGTGTGTCATGGGTTTAAAACTTTGGAGTGTGATGCACAAGCGACATCACTCTCACATTGGTTGTAGCCACAATTCTTGGCCCTGTGCCAGCCTTTGCCATAAAAAGCAGCGAATAAAGCAAAGGAAATCCGGGAGGACTGCAGTTTGTAGCTGCTGCCTGAGGTATGTACCTGCATGTCTGAGAATAGATTTTGTCAGCATAAGGTCCACTGAAAAATATCTCAAGTGCTGCATAGGAAACCTGAGACTTAAACAGAATGCCCAAAATGGACACTTGCATATTCCCCTTGCATATCACAAGGGAACTAAATAATTTCTATAAAAGATACTGGAGAAATCTGAGTTTTTGAAAGTCTGATAGTTTTCACAGCATCTTAACCCCATGGATAGATGTCACAGTCATTTGTCTCAAAACAAATAAATGTAACAATGGCTGATTAGATTTCATGTGAATATGTTTCTCATGCAGACAGACATTTGATTTATCAAATTATGAGAATTACCCAAAACACCATTCACTTTCGATTTCACATAAGATTATCACTCCCATTTCAAATTTTTTATCAGCTTGGAAAAAATATCAGTGTTTCAGTGTATTACAATGTGAAGAGAGGTTGGTGAAACAGTTCAGCCAGTCAAATTACACAGTAAAATCTGTAACCATGATGAGAGGTCAAGCCCTGCTTTAGTTGTATCATTTTACTAAAAAGGTAAAAGAATTAGCATATTGTATTCTACATAAGCAACAATTTGTGGCTTTGCCTAGTGTACTGCAAGAAACAATGACAAAGAAAATTAGTTTAAAGTCATCTTTGGTGAAAATTACTAATTTTTTTCATCATTTCCTAAATACCATTTTAAAGTACAAAGCAGGACCAGTTTTTCTCTTGATCTTTTATTATATTTATTGTTGCTCATTGTACTTATGATATGGAGAGACTTATACCAGTGAATGGTGCAGTGTCAAGATGTTGATAATGTAGCATTATTTTAAATGATTTAAGTAGAATATCATATCTATCATACATGTACTTTAAAACGTTGGTTTGTTAAGTGACATGGAAATTCTGGTTTCCTGTCTGGTGCTGTACATGATAGCTAAGTTACTCATGAAGAATTTTATAGATATTGCCAGGATTTACTGCATGATGTGATTTTCTATTCATATCATAAGATTTTATCAGTGGCTAATTAATAAACATGGTATAATAATGAAGGCCTTTGAACCTACTCTTAATGTAAAGAGCTTCTGCTGATTAATTTTGAAATTTACTACTAGTTCCTGGTGCATTTTATTTATACCTTTAAATATTTCTGCAGGTGGATAATTACCTGAATATGTTTATACTTTCATAGATTCTTCTTAGATGGAATTAAAGAGGCCGGGGAGGATGGGGAGAGTACTGTATTAGGTTTGCCATTTTAAGACAAAGTTTTATTATTTTACATTAAACTGCCTAACCTTTTACATTATTTGATTATTCATTGGATGTTTTATGCCCACTTATTAACTCTTCCTTATCTTTAGAATCCCAAATTTCCCATGGTTCAAGAGTGTCTTGCAGTATTCCATTCAACAACCTAGAATTATATATTTGAGTGAAAATTACCATGGAACTTTAGTTCTGAATAATGTGTAGGACTATTTAGTGCCTGTATAGATGCAATATTTACCTGCAGGATTTAGTGCCTCTTTTTACCACTTTGTTATAACTGTACCTTAAATATTAGACTGAAAACAACCCTGTGGTTCAGTGTTAAAATTAGGTTGTGCCTTAATAGAAATTGTTACATATTGAATCTTAGAACATGAGATGCTGTTTATAGCCACGTATAGCCAGGAAACCTGCATGATTAGGATTCAGTACATGAAAGTGACAAATGTTTTGTTATTTTATGTACATATCAACCACAGTTTAACAATTGACATGGTCACTGTGGTTGACCTACACACTGTAGTGCCTGATAAATGCTTTTAATGCTTTGATTTTATTACCATTTAAATCCTTGCAATTTAACGAGGTTTTCTGCTTGCACTGAATCACATTAAATATAATCATGAACATTTTTTATGGCCTGGACTATTTATGATTACCATGTGACTTTTTTTTTACAAATGTACTTTTGCATTTTGATCTTGGGTCTAAATCAACATGACATCTTTTGCATTTGTATAAACTTATGTACTTTTGCTATATCCAGCTCTAGAAGAAATATAACTGTCCAATTCTGTAAATTCACACACACAAACACCCAGAGTTCTGAGATATTATGGCAAAAATATAATGAATACACTTGTGTAATGCACCTATGTAATCAGTTTCTGAAATGTTTTGTATTTTTTTATATATCAATGTTAATGAAACCATTAGTTATTGTAAAAACAACATTTGCTGCATGTTTATTAATGTAAATAAATCTATTTAAAAAAAAGTGTTTTTGATATAATTCCTTTCAATAAAAATATTTGATCCAAGTATATGAATATTTAAAGTACCTTTCTATTTTTAAACATATTTTTCTCCCATCACCAGTGCAGGCACCTTTGGCAGGGGACAGAGAAATTGTGAGCTTCTGCCTGTATGACTGTCCAACAAATTTTTTTAATGCTTTGAAAAGAAATTGTCACACAGAATTTGTATGCACACTAGTGAGGCACCTCCATTAGGTCACATCTTGCTCAAACTTGAATAAGGGTATTTGACAAGCCACTACATGTATCCGCCGAAACCAGAGTAGGATGGGTGAAGTGAGGCATGGATTGAGTGGCAAGGGGAGTGAGATGTGTTGCATATTAGCATGGATGTCTGCCATGTAAACATGATTGTAGGTGGCGCCACCGGATATTTGGAAGAGAAGGCTATTAAAGATGTATACATATGCAAAATTTCAGGTGATAGGAAACTACTGATAGGAGTGATTTTTACCCTAGGCAGATGAACAGATGGACACCATGCAAAAATGGTTGCAGGTGGCGCCACCAGTTTGGCATATGATAAAGAACAATATGAGATCCACTCGGAACTCCTCGGCTGAATCCTGACCTCGGATGTATCAAGGGTGCAGCCAGGGAAATAGTTCGGCGAAGTTAAAGGCCGCGTCATGGGTTGATTAAAAACAAACCAACATTTAAAGAGACATCCTCTACATGTAATTGATATTACTGATTATTTTGAAGGAATATATGGCGAGAGACTCGTAGATTACGTGCACTTCATGTTATTTTTTTGCACTGCGGTAGTTTCGCCTAGTTTTGCTGCATGAGGATAAAGGTGACGCCAGCTTGTACGGTTTCTGGCGTGAACATTACTCTCGTGCTGTGTCACTCTTCGCACTGTTGCCATGACATACCTGAAGACGCCGTGCGGCAAGATGAAATACATTATTACAGCGCTTATAAAGTGTTTTAACATTTTTTCTTACTGTTCAACTGTTCTTGTTTAATCAATGCTTGGGGATCAAGTTTATGAGGGATTATTTAATTATAAACTGTGGTTGTTGTTCGCCGTACATCCGGCAGAAAAAATACCCATGTCGTGAGGATATCCTAGGGCCATAGATACATCTGAGCCTAATATCAAATGTCTAGCAAGATGATGTGAGATGTTCTGATTGTGTGAGATCTATACACATGCTAAATTTCAGGAGGATATGTCAAACCAGTCCTGAGATATGAGCCTGGATGTTTGCAGCCTGAATATGAACGTAGGTGGCACCACCTGTCATAAAATCAAGAAAGCTTTCCAGGATGTATACACATGCAAAATTTCAGGTTGATAAGTCAAGCCACTGCAGAGATAAGTGATTTTAATCTAAGGCAGATGAACAGATGGACACTGTGCAAAAATGATTGCAGGTTGCAACTCTTTTTTTGTGTATGTTGTAAAGCTGTATAAGTGCTACATTCGTGCAAAATGTTAAGCCTGATTGGTCAAACAAGTCGAAGTGGGTTTATATGTCAAAACAGTCACACAGATGGAAGCACTGCTGAAGGGAAAGGTCAGAGGTCAACGCAAAATATTTTGGCACCAGTTCACATGTGACCAAATAATGGTGTACAGTTTCGGGAAAAATCTTTCTAGTGGTATCAGAGTTCTATCTTGAAAAGAATGCGGCGAGGGCAGAACCTGGTCAAAAACATAGTATCTGGATAACTTTGTTTTGGCAGATCTGTACAATGATGTCTTCATAATAATTCAACAACAGACTGACATACAGTCACAATACTTGCACCATGAATGCACTACATGAAGGGCTAGGTTAAGTTTGAACACAGATGACCAGTCTTCAAGGTCACACAGGAGTTAACATTAAAAGTTAAATTTAACACAAACTGACCACCATTGATGAACCCCTTAAAGCTAGATCAGCAGTGAAAATTTGCTTCTACTGTACCAACAAAACTGTTAATTCCCCTGGAGTTCCTGAAATAACTCATCAGTCCTTTTAATAAGCATCTCTTGAATTTCCAATTGGACAGAGGTAGATGGCGCTTTAAGAGTAGGCAGTCAGGTAAGACGGGCTCCGCTTTTATGTTCATTTTTGGGTAGTTATAGTGGTTTATACCTTATAATATTTATACAGCTATATTCAGGTAACCTCAGCAATGTGTATACAACTTTTCTAAGTAAACTTTGGAGTATTTCATTAGATATTTTTATAACTCAATTTCCTCTGTAATACTGTAGCTAGTTGTAACGGTTCACTGCACTCGCCGATTCGAGCTGACCGCTGTCCAGGGCCCCCAAATTCAATAAAATTCAATAGGTGACCTAATGGCAGGTAAAAATGACGGCAAAGGTTGGACGAGTGCGTCCGAAGCCAAAACAACTGGTGCCATTCCAAAGAACAGTATCAAAAGGTTCTTGAGTGACAGCTCATCAAACTCACCCATCCAAACACCAAAAAAACTAAACACAAATGACAGCGTTGAAGATCTGGACCCGCACCCACATTCTCCAAGTACGATTCCATCAGATATTGAGGGCCACCGCCTTAAAATCCCAAAAATTTACTCATTACCTGACCGAGGCACTTGGAACGGACTCTGTGCAAATCGCATTGAAAAATATTATCGATGCAGCTGTAAGTGCCAAAACTAAAGTGCTTGAAGATCGTGTCAGTGTACTGGAAGGCCAGGTTACCTCTTTGAGCAACACAATCGAGTCACTCCAAATTCAGATTGACCATCAGCAACAATACTCTCGAAGAACCTCACTTCGAATAATAAACGATTGGCCAGAAGAAAAAAAATGAAAATACAGACCAAAAGGTTATAGACCTGGCCCAAACATTCTTGAACATTGATATTGACATTAATGACATTGATCGATCACACCGTGTAGGGAAACCACAGGGAAATGAAAACCCCAGGCCCATCCTGGTTAAATTTGTCTCCTACCGTGCACGATCTAAAATGCTACGAGCACGCACGAAACTCAAGTTTGCGGGTACTGAAACGAGAAATATCTTCATTAATGAAGACTTAACTCAGACCCGCCAACAAATGTTCAAGGAAGCGAGGTTACTGAAACGCGAAGGACTGATCTCAGACTGCTGGACAACAGACGGAAATATTACCATACGAGACCATAAAACGAAGGTGTTCTTTTTCACGAATCCTCGAATCCTTAACTCTTGGGCGGACGAGCTACGAGCGAACCCTCCCCAGCAGTACGCAAGTGCAGCGACACCTGAGTTCTCTACATCTACTCCAGGAGGTAATATTCACAGTTGATAATATTCCAAAAATGCAGTTGATAATATTCCAAAAATGCAGTTTTCATCCTTAATAAATATTACACTCAGACCAAGTCTGGCAGTTATATTCTTGATAAATAGCGGAGCCTGTCAAGCCTGATATCCCAACATAAAATATCTTCCCTAATTCCTTCTCTCCCACAAATTGAGGAGATGATCATTAGCTTTCACACAATCTCCACTTTCTGTCACATACATACGTATTGTATTTATTTAAAATGTGTACGTTTGAAAAACAAATTAATCAAAATCGGACCACTGTTGGATAATGCTTTTGAGGCGCCAACACCTTTATGTATATTCATGATTTTGTACACATGCACTAGATACATTATTCAATATGTTACCATGATACCAGATGTCACTTTAACTTATCTCACATGTCCTGCATTGAATGTCACAAAATACTTACTTGTACAAAACATATTTACACTTAATGTCAAATTTCACCATAAATAGTTTCAATGTAAGAGGGCTGCAAAATAAATTGAAAAGAAGGAAAGCATTCCTTTGGTTGAAACAGTAAAAAAATCCGTCTCATTCCTACAAGAGACTCACAGTCACACAAGTAATGAAAATACATGGACACATGAATGGGGTTCCGGAATTATTTTTAGCCATGGTGCGAGGAACAGTAGAGGAGTAGCGATGATGTGGTCACAGGATTTAAATATTGTTATATCGAACAGTGTTAAGGATTTAGATGGTCGTCTGTTAATTGTAGAATGTTTGATAGATGATACGCCATTATAATTTTATGTAATGTATACTTTCCTACTAAAGATCATCCTGCTGACCAACTTGCTTTTATAAAGAGACTCGGGGAATATCTGGAACCGTACACTGATGAAACAATTATACTTGGAGGTGACTTGAATATAACCCTGAACCCTGAACTAGATAAAGTAGGAGGTCGAGTTGAATCACCGAGTCAGGCAGCAAAATCATTAATCATTTTAATGGAGAAATACTCTCTTATTGATGCTTGGCGGATGTTACATCCTGAAGTACAGGGATACACCAGAGTTCAATTTAATCCAAGAATTTCTTCACGGATAGATCTTTTTTTAATTTCAAATAGTATTGTGCCACATATTTTGACATCGGATATAAAACCTTCTACTTTTTCAGATCATAGCCTTATATACATTACCTTTAAAGGCAAATTAGATGCTCGGAGAGGTAAGGGTTACTATAAGTTTAACAATGAGCTACTTAAAGACGAAAATTATGTAAAGAACATAAAACAATTTATTCTAGATTTAAGAGAAAAATATAAACATATGGAAAACAAACACACTGTCTGGGACACAATAAAATGCGAGATAAGAGGATATACCATTCATTATTCAAAGAGACAGTCTAGACAAAGAAAGAAGAAAGAAGAAATGCTCCCCAAAAAAATTGAAGAATTTACTGCTAAAGCTAATAAATATCCGGAGAACGAAGAATATCAATAACATGTAACACAATTGAAGTCTGAACTAGATACCTTGTACGATTTGAAAACAAAAGGCGCCATTATTAGATCACGGATACGTTGGTATGAACAGGGAGAAAAGAACACCAAATATTTCCTATCACTAGAAAAGAGAAATAGTATAAATAAAACAATAACCTTACTTGAAACAGAAAATAAAGACCTGACTGATAATTCACAGATATTAAAAGAGTGTCATAGATAGTTTGGTAATATTTATAAATTACAAAACAAGAATAGCAAACACCAGAGAACCTTGCCATTTTTTAATCAGTTTACTACACCCAAACTTGCTGATATTGATTTAAATAAATTATCCGCCCCAATTACAACTCAAGAATGCTTACATGGTTTTAAAACAATTTAAACCAGGGAAAAGTCCCGGAATGGATGGCTTTACTGCCGAATTTTATTTGTGCTTTTGGGACTTTCTGTCTGAACCATTTATTCAGTGTCTTAATTACTCGCATGATAGGGTTTTTTTGTCTATTGAACAAAGAAGAGGCGTGATATCCTTAATTCCCAAAAAGAATAAAAATAAAAAACTATTAAAAAACTGGCGGCCAATCTCTTTGCTCCCTGTGGATTACAAAATCATAGCTAAAACCATATCAAATCGACTTAAACCCCTTCTCAAATTACTTATTCACCCAAATCAAACCGGATTCGTCCCTGGCAGGTACATAGGAGAAAACATAAGGATAATTCAAGAAATTTTAAATCTTTCTGAAACAGCTAACCAGGCTAATATATTATTACTAATTGATTTTGAAACCGCTTTCGATACTTTAAAATGGAACTTTCTGTGGTCAGCATTAAAAGAGTACAATATTCCAAATCAATTCATCTCATGGGTGAAAACTCTGTACAAGGATGTATACAGTTGTGTACAGAATAATGGATATATGTCACAATTCTTTCCTATACAAAGGGGGGTGAGACAGGGATGTCCCCTGTCACCCATTTTATTTATACTAGCAGTTGAATTACTGGCAATAAATATCAGAAATAATAAGAAAATCAAAGGAATTAAATTGAGCAATGTCGAAATAAAACTCTCACAGTTAGCAGATGACACCACGTGCTTCGTAGATATTATATCCTCCGCAAAAGTATTATTAGATACTTTAAACTTATTTGAACATTGTTCAGGTTTAAAAGCCAATATGGACAAAACAGAAGCGAGATGGGTTGGTTGTAGAGTAGGAAAAGAAGATGGAGATGGTGCACGGGAAAATTTAAGACATTAGGAATTACATTTTGTAGGACAGAGTGTGAGACGATAAAATATGTTATAGAAGAGCGGATAGGGAAAATGGAAACACTACTCAGTGCCTGGAAAAAACGATCACTCAAGCTATATGGAAAAATAATTCTGGTCAAAACCTTGGGAGTGTCTCAACTCTTGTATCTCATGTCCATGTTTCACATTCCCAATGACTATATTTTAAAGGCTCAAAAAATAATCAACTGTTTTATTTGGAATGATCGACCGCCGAAAATCAAATACAGTGTGATGGTTAAAAAACTTAACGAAGGTGGTATGAAACATATAGATTTAGATACACAAAATCGAGCCTTGAAATTGACCTGGGTAAAACGTACTCTCAGCGGTTCAGTACCAACTCTTGAATCGCTAATCGATTCGTACTTCAACAATAAATTCATGTTATTCCGAGATATCTTGCGAAGTAGATGCTATTTTACCATGCCAGATGCATTCCAATGTTCTATAAAGATATTCTAAAGTCATTGAAACAATTCAAACAAAACATGTCCCCCACAAACGTGGGAGATGTACGAACCGAAATGATTTGGTATAATCCATACGTGTCACTACCAAATAACAAGACTCTGTTTTATTCGCACTGGTATAATGCGGGAATATGTTTCATAGATGATATCTACGACAGCAAAGGAAATGTATTGTCGATGGAGCAACTGAGTTTAAAATATAATATGAAAACTAACTTTATAGAATATTACTCCGTAGTACACTCGATACCAAAGACATGGAAAACTACGTTACATTTTAGTATAGATGAGAGTCTAAATGGTGATAATAATAATTATACCAACAATTACACACCAACCAGCCTAAATTATGTGAGCAAATGGAAAAGTAAACTGTTGTACAATCATTTCATAAAATCAAAATATGAAGAGGCCACATCTCTTTTAACATGGCAAATACTCTATCATATAACAGTGGAGGACTTTAACAAAGCTATCAGTCGAGCCAGAAATTTTTTAGACAGTATTAAGCTACAAGATTTCCATTTCAAATTTATGCATAAAATTATTCCTTATAATGAAAGGCTTTATTGTCAAAAACTGATTGAAAAGCCAACGTGTAACATTTGCAAGACCGAGAAAGAATCATCAGAACATAGGTTCTTCAACTGTATATTTATGGAAGAATTCTGGAAATCATTTAGTCATCTATGGACAGTCTTTAGTAAACAATGTACTTTCTCAATAACAGTTGATAAAATCTTCTTCGGCTACTACGAAGACAAAGACCACGCACGAACTGAGGAACTGAATTATTTAATAATACACGCAAAATACTTTATTCATAGACAGAAATGTCTAGAATTGTCTGTTAAATTTCATTGTTTTATCAAATATATTTTGGTTGAATTAAAAATGAAAAAAATAATTCTCATGAATAAAGGCTTAGAGAAGAAATATTTTGAAACGTGGCACAGTTTGGTCCAAAACATTGAAGAGAAATATGGTGAAGGGACAATAAAAGGAAATGAAATGTGCAATATGCAAGTGCATGTAATATCATACTTAATATGTATTCTTTGTTTTGTTCGATTTGGATATGCCCTTTTCATTTATGGTTTGTTCATTTGGTGATGGCATTTTGTGAATAGGTACTAGGTGTAAAACCTAGGAATATATTGTGTTAATAAACATGCAGGTGTATGTCATAGGTTTGTGTATGTATATAATTAATTTGTTAAAGTATGTATATGCACGGATATGTTCGTAACATGTTGAAACCGGGAGTTAAATGATCAGGGTAGAATTTTAAGTTTCTGTCGAACACAATTCCTTAATTGTATTGGTGCATGTTTTTTTTTTTGTTTATTCTTCTTAATTAATGTAACTCGGACAAGCATTTAATGAGTTACAATAAATATATGTTATGCCAATGATGAAAAGTACAACAGAACAAATGAATTACTGGTGATATATTCTGAGGCATAAAAAAAAGTAAGGAAAAAAAAAAAAAAAAAAAAATCTCTTGAATTTCCAACCATTATTCCACACCTTTCTTTGTAGACACTACCATGAGAAGTGGGGAACAAACTAGATCTGTTCCACAGTTCAACTTTTCAGTTGTACTTTTAAAACTATATCCAGTATAGTTAGTAAAACACCTCATAACCTGAAAGAGGTATAATTACACAAGTGATTGTAATAAAGATCACATTAAAAAGATGATGAAAAAGAGACAACTCAGAATAAGAAAATACTACTTTATTTTACTGGTATATAAAAGAGAACAGTCTTAATGAGAAAGAGAATCTTATATATCAGCATGTATGTCCTTGTATACCAACAGCAGATCATGACAACAACAAAATTAACATGATAACCAGGGTTAGCGCATGATTTGAATATGTGAGCTAATCCTGAAAAAGACATACTACAGGGACAAATGCTAATAACCTTAATCACATTCAGGTCTATATATGGAAAATTAAGACCACATGTTTACATTTGCCATTTATTTCCACTGCCTAAGCACACGGATACAAAGAAAATGTTTACGAATAATAACTATATTTATCTTTTATTCTTTTTTATATATATATATATATATATATATTTATATATATATATACACACACACACACATTAATATTTAGTGGAACAAACTCCATGTGCTGATACAGTCTAACATATGCTGCCTCATGATTTTACAGAGTACTGGTATATATATTTATACACTACAAAAATCCTGTGATAAGACAAAGTTTAATCACAAATATGAACGGACAAGGTGCAGCATACCCTCTTGGTATAAGCACTATTTCTAAGGATCAGCCCGTTTCTTTTCAGTCTAATCGTAAGGAGTCTCACTCATGAGTGGCATTGCATGAAACATTCCAAACCCCTCTTTGTATGATATGATCACTGCAGCTTTGATGAATCAAATCCTGGTAATCCAAAATATCTGAATCACTGCCTTGCACTGAGCTGCCTATTTGAATAAACAGAAAGACTGGACAATTATTATTTCAACAAGAGCATGATTTCTTCTTGTCCCGCCTCATGGGTGTTTTCTCATTTACAAAGATAACCAAGCTCAACTGAGCATCTTTAAAATGAGTGCAATCATAACAGATCTGGCCGGTGAGACCTGTACCCTACATAACAACCATTTACTTTGAGTACTTAATGATTAAGTCTGGCTTGAGAGAAATATCCTTAAATATCATTTATCTGACCAGATTACAGAATCAGTATTGTTATACCTAGATGTTTGCAAAAATGTCCCTGTACCAGTCAGTAAAAGTCCATATTTATTTCTTAAATCTTGTCTGAACCATTGGTAATCAAACAGATTTCTGTCAGAGCCATCAATAACAATAAAGCCTTGTCAGAGCCATCAATAACAGTAAAGCCTTGTCAGAGCCATCAATAACAGTAAGGCCTTGTCAGAGCCATCAATAATCATGTTCCTTCCCTTTCACTTAACAACTTGTCACTTAATACACTGTGCCAGCTCTATCATGTTCTTTTCAAACATCAATAACACTTGCATGACTCAAGCTGCTCATGGGTATTTTAACAGGTATATCAACAGTTTTTTTTATAATAATCAATAGAAAATATTGGTCAACAGCCTGTAACAATCTCTGGATGAGACTGATTTGCTATGCTAGTTCCATCACTTTTCTGTGGCATTTCTTGTCTTCTGCATCAGGTGCTGGTTTCCATCTTTCTGTAGTTCTACCATAGATTACTCCATCTCTGCCAACTAAAATAAAAGATTAAACTGCTAGAAGCATAATACAAAAAGATTGATTTTTTTTTTTACAAAATTCAAGCTATTTTTGAAATTAATAAGCGGAAAGCACAAAAGGGTTTCTTATTCTTCTTAACATTTCATGATTTTTTTTAACTATACAATTAATGAATCATTCATGTAGGTGGCCATCACATGCATGCCACTAGTATCTTATGAGGGTTACTGCCCTACTATTTGATACACAAGTTTCCTGTACCTTAAGTCAACATAATACACATTGTGTCATACATGACATTAAAATATGGTATCATATGGTGGTGGAATGATAAATCTTTGAGTCATGTAGTTAGAGGAATACATGTTTCGGCCCTTTCTGAGAAAAGCTTTCACTATATTCAAAATGGCTGGACATGAACATACATAAGCCACACAAAACATAAAAATATATAAATGATGAGGTTAGATGTAACAAGATGTCTGAGACATCAACCCCCTACAAGGATGATCTACGTTGTGCAGGTCTACACCTGTCACTGTTCAACATCCCATCCATTGTCACCTCCAGTAAAGTCCCAATCAACAGCTCTATTATAATGAAATAGCCTTGACAATGGGACAGATTCCTTTGAATTAATGAGGGCTAATCACCTATCTGACCTTTATAAACAAATGGGTAATCTCTTGGAGCCTTTATATAAATAGGCTAGAAAACGTGGATATCATTGCATATAGCTTGTTTTGTTTAAATCAACATGTTTATTATATGTGGGGGCCCGCCAAAATTTAAAACAAATTTAACAAGGGCATCTGGCCAGATAAGCCAGAGCTTTGCAAATGGCGTTTTGCTACAAGTGACTTTTTTACCTCCGCATATATGCAACCAACCACCTTAGGTTACATGTTTTTCTAGTTTGTCAACATTGCTGTGTTTACAAACACGTTGTTGATAAACAAGTTCATACATTCTACATGGAGGCATTATAAGAACTTTTCATAACCAGAATAACCCTTAGATAATTAATATCTAGAAATCATCAAGCTAGAAATCATATAGCCTAAATACTTTTTCCTAAAGTAGGTGAATGGACATATTTAATTTTTTTAATGGTAATACAGAAACCTTCTTAATCAAATGGATTATTCAATGGGATTTTCCAAACCCTCCTTAAAGATTTCAATAAAATCTGCTCAGAACTTTTTGTGAAATGTAAAAACACAGACAATCCAAGGGTGAGGCATGATCCCTCCCTCCACCTGGTATAATACAGATGTAAATGACCGGCAGGAAATCTAACTTTTGCTGTTACATGTAACACTTTTTCTTTTTATCAATATCAATTCACATGGCATCTTAAATGAGAAAGCTTAACAGATGCTGAAATATTTAACTACACAAGTGTTGTTCCAAGGATGGCAAGTCAAGCAGAAGGTGAATGAGGTTTGAAGAGATTTTCTGGTATGCTGTGAATATTTATGCAGATTTAAGCAGAACTCAGTATCTCACCAAATCATCAGCATCCTGTGATGTATCATCAGATGGCTTTTCTTCCTCCGCTTCAACACGCTGTAGAAATGCCAATGCTTCATCCTTGGTCACTCGACTGTCCTCACATTCAATTTTACTGATCAAGGTCATATTTTCTAAAAGATTTCAAAATAAAATTTCAGAAGTAAATATCTTTTTATATGCAAACCATGCACATTATTATATATTGCCCTAGCTTACATATACACACCAATCAACACCTATCATGCTGTCCTAGATTACATATTCACACCAATCAATACCTATCATGCTGTCCTAGATTACATATTCACACCAATCAACACCAACCATGCTGTCCTAGATTACATATTCACACCAATCAATACCTATTATGCTGTCCTAGATTACATATTCACACCAATCAACATCAACCATGCTGTCCTAGATTACATATTCACACCAATCAACACCTATCATGCTGTCCTAGATTACATATTCACACCAATCAACACCAACCATGCTGTCCTAGATTACATATTCACACCAATCAACACCAACCATGCTGTCCTAGATTACATAATCACACCAATCAATACCTATCATGCTGTCCTAGATTACATATTCACACCTATCAACACCAACCATGCTGTCCTAGATTACATATTCACACCAATCAACACCTATCATGCTGTCCTAGATTACATATTCACACCAATCAACACCAATCATGCTGTCCTAGATTACATATTGACACCAATCAACACCTATCATGCTGTCCTAGATTACATATTCACACCAATCAATACCTATCATGCTGTCCTAGATTACATATTCACACCATTCAACATCTATCATACTGTCCTAGATTACATATTCACACCAATCAATACCTATCATGCTGTTCTAGATTACATATTCACACCAATCAATACCTATCATGCTGTCCTAGATTACATATTCACACCAATCAACACCTATCATGCTGTCCTAGATAACATATTCACACCAATCAATACCTATCATGCTGTCCTAGATTACATATTCACACCAATCAACACCAACCATGCTGTCCTAGATTACATATTCACACCAATCAATACCTATCATGCTGTCCTAGATTACATATTCACACCAATCAACACCAACCATGCTGTCCTAGATTACATATTCACACCAATCAACACCTATCATGCTGTCCTAGATTACATATTCACACCAATCAACACCAACCCCAACCATGCTGTCCTAGATTACATATTCACACCAATCAATACCTATCATGCTGTCCTAGATTACATATTCACACCAATCAACACCAACAATGCTGTCCTAGATTACATATTCACACCAATCAACACCTATCATGCTGTCCTAGATTACATATTCACACCAATCAACACCTATCATGCTGTCCTAGATTACATATTCACATCAATCAACACCTATCATGTTGTCCTAGATTACATATTCACACCAATCAACACCTATCATGCTGTCCTAGATTACATATTCACACCAATCAATACCTATTATGCTGTCCTAGATTACATATTCACACCAATCAACACCTATCATGCTGTCCTAGATTACATATTCACACCAATCAACACCAATCATGTTGTCCTAGATTACATATTCACACCAATCAACACCTATCATGCTCTCCTAGATTACATATTCACACCAATCAACACCTATCATGCTGTCCTAGATAACATATCCACACCAATCAATACCTATCATGCTGTCCTAGATTACATATTCACACCAATCAACACCTATCATGCTGTCCTAGATTACATATACACACCAATCAACACCTATCATGCTGTCCTAGATTACATATTCACACCAATCAATACCTATTATGCTGTCCTAGATTACATATTCACACCAATCAACACCTATCATGCTGTCCTAGATTACATATACACACCAATCAACACCTATCATGCTGTCCTAGATTACATATTCACACCAATCAATACCTATTATGCTGTCCTAGATTACATATTCACACCAGTCATGCTGTCCTAGATTACATATTCACACCAGTCATGCTGTCCTAGATTACATATTCACACCAATCAACACCTATCATGCTGTCCTAGATTACATATTCACACCATTCAACACCTATCATGCTGTCCTAGATTACATATTCACACCAATCAACACCTATCATGCTGTCCTAGATTACATATTCACACCAATCAACACCAACCATGCTGTCCTAGATTACATATTCACACCAATCAATACCTATTATGCTGTCCTAGATTACATATTCACACCAATCAACACCAATCATGCTGTCCTAGATTACATATTCACACCAGTCATGCTGTCCTAGATTACATATTCACACCAATCAACACCTATCATGCTGTCCTGGATAACATTTACACCAATCAACACCTATCATGCTGTCCTAGATTACATATTCACACCAATCAACACCTATCATGCTGTCCTAGATTACATATTCACACCAATCAATACCTATCATGCTGTCCTAGATTACATATTCACACCAATCAACACCTATCATGCTGTCCTAGATTACATATTCACACCAATCAACACCTATCATGCTGTCCTAGATTACATATTCACACCAATCAATACCTATCATGCTGTCCTAGATTACATATTCACACCAATCAATACCTATCATGCTGTCCTAGATTACATATTCACACCAATCAACACCTATCATGCTGTCCTAGATTACATATTCACACCAATCAATACCTATCATGCTGTCCTAGATTACATATTCACACCAATCAACACCTATCATGCTGTCCTAGATTACATATTCACACCAATCAATACCTATCATGCTGTCCTTGATTACATATTCACACCAATCAATACCTATCATGCTGTCCTAGATTACATATTCACACCAATCAACACCTATCATGCTGTCCTGGATAACATTTACACCAATCAACACCTATCATGCTGTCCTAGATTACATATTCACACCAATCAACACCTATCATGCTGTCCTAGATTACATATTCACACCAATCAATACCTATCATGCTGTCCTAGATTACATATTCACACCAATCAACACCTATCATGCTGTCCTAGATTACATATTCACACCAATCAACACCTATCATGCTGTCCTAGATTACATATTCACACCAATCAATACCTATCATGCTGTCCTAGATTACATATTCACACCAATCAATACCTATCATGCTGTCCTAGATTACATATTCACACCAATCAACACCTATCATGCTGTCCTAGATTACATATTCACACCAATCAATACCTATCATGCTGTCCTAGATTACATATTCACACCAATCAACACCTATCATGCTGTCCTAGATTACATATTCACACCAATCAATACCTATCATGCTGTCCTTGATTACATATTCACACCAATCAATACCTATCATGCTGTCCTAGATTACATATTCACACCAATCAACACCTATCATACTGTCCTAGATTACATATACACACCAATCAACACCTATCATGCTGTCCTAGATTACATATTCACACCATTCAAGATCTATCATGCTGTCCTAGATTACATATTCACACCAATCAACACCTATCATGTTGCCCTAGATTACATATTCACACCAATCAACACCAGTCATGTTGTCCTAGATTACATATTCACACCAATCAACACCAGTCATGTTGTCCTAGATTACATATTCACACCAATCAACACCAGTCATGTTGTCCTAGATTACATATTCACACCAATCAACACCAGTCATGTTGTCCTAGATTACATATTCACACCAATCAACACCAGTCATGTTGTCCTAGATTACATATTCACATCAATCAACACCAGTCATGTTGTCCTAGATTACATATTCACACCAATCAACACCTATCATGTTGTCCTAGATTACATATTCACACCAATCAACACCAGTCATGTTGTCCTAGATTACATATTCACACCAATCAATACCTATCATGCTGTCCTAGATTACATATTCACATCAATCAACACCTATCATGTTGTCCTAGATTACATATTCACACCAATCAATACCTATCATGTTGTCCTAGATTACATATTCACACCAATCAATACCTATCATGCTGTCCTAGACTACATATTCACACCAATCAACACCAACAATGCTGTCCTAGATTACATATTCACACCAATCATGCTGTCCTAGATTACATATTCACACCAATCAATACCTATCATGCTGTCCTAGATTACATATTCACACCAATCAACACCTATCATGCTGTCCTAGATTACATATTCACACCAATCAACACCTATCATGCTGTCCTAGATTACATATTCACACCATTCAAGATCTATCATGTTGTCCTAGATTACATATTCACACCAATCAATACTTATCATGCTGTCCTCGATTACATATTCACACCAATCAATACCTATCATGCTGTCCTAGATTACATATTCACACAGATCAATACCTATCATGCTGTCCTAGATTACATATTCACACCAATCAACACCTATCATGCTGTCCTAGATTACATATACACACCAATCAACACCTATCATGCTGTCCTAGATTACATATTCACACCATTCAAGATCTATCATGCTGTCCTAGATTACATATTCACACCAATCAACACCAGTCATGCTGTCCTAGATTACATATTCACACCAATCAATACCTATCATGCTGTCCTAGATTACATATTCACATCAATCAACACCTATCATGCTGTCCTAGATTACATATTCACACCAATCAACACCAGTCATGCTGTCCTAGATTACATATTCACACCAATCAATACCTATCATGCTGTCCTAGATTACATATTCACACCAATCAACACCTATCATGCTGTCCTAGATTACATATTCACACCAATCAATACCTATTATGCTGTCCTAGATTACATATTCACACCAATCATGCTGTCCTAAATTACATATTCACACCAATCAACATCAACCCATATTTAGCAGCATATACTGACACTTGGCAAGCAATTATTGTTTCTTCCATCTATCAATCCACAATCTTTTTGAAGTTGTTGGTCCTGTGACCTTTACCTTTGACCTTGTGACCTCACAATTAAAAGGCGTCTTCCTCTATTGGCAGGTGAACTATATGTGCAAGATGAAATGTCTGAGATGAAATGTTTGGCTGAAAATGCATCCACAATCTTTTTAAAGATGTGTCCTGTGACCTTGACCTTTGACCTCATGACCCCAAATCAATTGGGGTCTTGCTTTTTCAATGGGACATATATAAGTCAAGTTTGAAATCAATACATCAATAAAAGCAGGAATTATCATCCAGAAACTAATTTTTTGACAGATGGCTCCTGTGGCCTTGACCTTTGACCTTGTGACCCCAAAATTGATACTGATCATCCACTTTTATATATAAAACAATAGACATCTAGATTTATTGATGGGCCATATATAAGTCAGGTTTGAAATCCATATATTAATCCAAGCTTGAATTATCAATTCGGGAACTAATTTTTGGACAGATGGCTCCTGTGACCTTCACCTTTGACCTTGTGACCTCACAATTGACAGGCGTCTTCCTCTATTGGCAGGGGAACTGTATGTGCAAGATGAAATGTCTGAGATGAAATGTTTGGCTGAAAATGCATCCAAAATCTTTTTAAAGATGTGTCCTGTGACCTTCACCTTTGACCTTGTAACCTCAAAATTGATAGGGTTCTTCCTCTCTTGGCAGGTGAACTATATGTGCAAGATGAAAGATTTGAGATGTAATGTTTGGCTGAAAATGAATCCACATCTTTTTAAAGATGTGTCCTGTGACCTTGACCTTTGACCTCATGACCCAAAAATCAATTCGGGTCTTGCTTTTCCAATGGGACATATACAAGTCAAGTTTGAAATCCATACATCAATAAAAGCAGAAATTATCATCCAGAAACTAATTTTTGGACAGATGGCTCCTGTGACCTTCACCTTTGACCTTGTGACCTCAAAATTGATAGGGGTCTTCCTCTATTTGCAGATGAACTATATGTGCAAGATGAAAGGTCTGAGATGAAATGTTTGGCTGAAAATGCATCCACAATCCTTTTAAAGATGTATCCTGTGACCTTGACCTTTGACCTCATGACCCAAAAATCAATTGGAGTCTTGCTTTTTCAATGGGACATATATAAGTCAAGTTTGAAATCCATACATCAATAAAAGCAGGAATTATCATCCAGAAACTAATTTTTGGACAGATGGCTCCTGTGACCTTCACCTTTGACCTTGTGACCTCAAAACTGATAGGGGTCTACCTCTCTTGGCAGGTGAACTATATGTGCAAGATGAAAGATCTGAGATGTAATGTTTGGCTGAAAATGCATCCACATCTTTTTAAAGATGTGTCCTGTGACCTTGACCTTTGACCTCATGACCCCAAAATCAATTCGGGTCTTGCTTTTCCAATGGGACATATACAAGTCAAGTTTGAAATCGATACATCAATATACGCAGGAATTATCATCCAGAAACTAATTTTTGGACAGACGGCTCCTGTGACCTTCACCTTTGACCTTGTGACCTCAAAATTGATAGGGGTCTTCCTCTATTTGCAGATAAACTACATGTGCAAGATGAAAGGTCTGAGATGAAATGTTTGGCTGAAAATGCATCCACAATCCTTTTAAAGATGTATCCTGTGATTTTGACCTTTGACCTCATGACCCAAAAATCAATTGGAGTCTTGCTTTTTCAATGGGACATAAGTCACGTTTGAAATCCATATGGCTATCAACATTGCAGATATCATAAGAGATTGTGATTTTCACCAAATATGGACACATTAAAGGTCAAGGCCACTCTCATGGTAAAGGTCATGACCCAAATGTAAATAGACCTCATCCCATAACCCATCTCTCTACATGTGCATAATATGAAAGAAATCTGTCCATTAGTTTTTGATTTATAGTGCTTACAGTACTGTCAAGTGTCAATTTTGGGGGTATTTAAAAGGTGTAAAAACAAGAAAAGGATAATAGGTGGCGCCACCAGTTTCCGGTATATCACAAGGCTATCAAAGATCTTCGGTCACCTTGATTTTTGGACCAGTCCATGCAAGCTTACTTGAGATATTTAAGAATTTGCGTTATTTTCAGCAAAAATGGACCTATTCAAGGTCAAGGTCACTCTCCTAGCATAGGTCATGACCCCATTTTAAATAGGCTTTGTCCCCTTACCTATATCTATACAAATGTAAAGTTTGAAAAAGATCAGTGAAATATTTTTTGAGTTATCCCGCTCACAAAGTTTTTCTGCGGTGGCGGCGGCGGCGGGACCGTCGTGAAACCATAGTATCCCGACTTTGTCTGGGGATACAATAAAATTTACACCTGTCATCATGCTGCAAGCTGACAGACCAACAATCAACACCCAGTAATCAGCATATCATAAGTGACATCCTGTCATGTATTTTATTCAAATCAATTTGACTTGTCTCCAGTATTCTGTGAGCACACACACATTTAATGAAAGGAATTATAATTATTTCTTGTCCAGTGCAGGGCTAACATTTACTCAAGTTATCAGTATCAGATTAACAAGTCATACTGCTTTAAAACAAAAACAAGGCCTACAGGCCTAATGTGAACCTGTGCAAAGTTTGGGAGTATGAATGGAGGTTTTTTTTTTTTTAATTTAATATTGATCCTTTTAAATCCTGCATATCTACCTTAGTCATTATGATTTCAGCAAAATGGACATTTCGGACCTGCAAGCTTCAGACTAGGACATTTTAAAACTAGAATATGGGTTGTCGACCAGCGACTGTATATCCGCAGAAATCAGAGAGGGAAGGGTGAAGTGAGGCATGGATTAAGTGTCATGGGGAATAGAGTTAGGTGTGTTGCATATTAGCATGGACATCTGCAGAGTAAACGTGAATGTAGGTGGTGCCACCTGTCATAAAATTGAGAAAATTGTCCAGGATGTATTAACCTGCAAAATTTCAGGTGGATAAGTCAAACCACTGCTGAGACATGAGTGATTTTATCCCAAGGCAAATTAACAGATGGACAGTTTTCATAAGTGGTGCACGTGGCACCACAAGTTTTGCTTATGATGAAGAGCTATGTGAGATCTATACACAAGCAAAATTTTGCCCCAATCGGTCAAATGGTTCCCGAGATATGAGCTTGGATGTCTGCAGAGTAAACGTGAATATGGGTGGCGCCACCTGTCATAAAATCGAGGAGGCTGTCCAGGATGTATAAACCTGCTAAATTTCAGGTTGATAAGTCAAACCACTTCTGAGATATGAGTGATTTTATCCCAAGGCAGATGAACAGATGGGTGCTGTGCATTAATGGTTGCAGGTGGCGCCACCAGTTTTGCCTATGATGAAGAGCTATGTGAGATCTATACACATGCAAAATTTTGGCCCAATCGGTCAAACGGTCCCCGAGATATGAGCTTGGATATCTGCAGAGTAAACGTGAATGTAGGTGGCGCCACCTGTCATAAAATCGAGAAATCTGTCCAGGATGTATAAACCTGCAAAATTTCAGGTCGATAAGTCAAACCACTTCTGAGATATGAGTGATTTTATCCCAAGGCAGATGAACAGATGGGTGCTGTGCATTAATGGTTGGAGGTGGCGCCACCAGTTTTGCCTATGATTAACAGCAATGTGAGATCTATACACATGCAAAATTTTGGCCCAATTGGTCAAACCGTTCCCGAGATATGAGCTTGGATGTCTGCAGAGTAAACCTGAATGAAGGTGGCACCACCTGTCATAAAATCAAGAAAGCTATCCAGGATGAATAAACCTGCAAAATTTCAGGTTGATAAGTCAAACCACTTCTGAGATATAAGTGATTTTATCACACGGCAGATGAACAGATGGGTGCTGTGCATTAATGGTTGCAGGTGGCGCCACCAGTTTTGCCTATGATAAAGAGCTATGTGAGATCTATACACATGCAAGATTTTGGCCCAATTGGTCAAACGGTTCCCGAGATATGAGCTTGGATGTCTTCAGAGTAAACTTGAATGTAAGTGGCGCCACCTGTCATAAAATCGAGAAATCTGTCCAGGGTGTATAAACCTGCAAAATTTCAGGTGGATAAGTCAAACCACTTCTGAGATATGAGTGATTTTATCCCAAGGCAGATGAACAGATGGGTGCTGTGCATTAATGGTTGGAGGTGGCGCCACCAGTTTTGCCTATGATTAACAGCAATAAGAGATCTATACACATGCAAAATTTTGGCCCAATTGGTCAAACCGTTCACGAGATATGAGCTTGGATGTCTGCAGAGTAAACCTGAATGAAGGTGGCACCACCTGTCATAAAATCAAGAAAGCTATCCAGGATGTATAAACCTGCAAAATTTCAGGTGGATAAGTCAAACCACTTCTGAGATATAAGTGATTTTATCACAAGGCAGATGAAAAGATGGGTGCTGTGCATTAATGGTTGCAGGTGGCGCCACCAGTTTTGCCTATGATAAAGAGCTATGTGAGATCTATACACATGCAAGATTTTGGCCCAATTGGTCAAACGGTTCCCGAGATATGAGCTTGGATGTCTGCAGAGTAAACGTGAATGTAAGTGGCGCCACCTGTCATAAAATCGAGAAAGCTGTCCAGGATGTATAAACCTGCAAAATTTCAGGTGGATAAGTCAAACCACTTCTGAGATATGAGTGATTTTATCCCAAGGCAGATGAACAGATGGGTGCTGTGCATTAATGGTTGGAGGTGGCGCCACCAGTTTTGCCTATGATTAACAGCAATGTGAGATCTATACACATGCAAAATTTTGGCCCAATTGGTCAAACCGTTCCCGAGATATGAGCTTGGATGTCTGCAGAGTAAACCTGAATGAAGGTGGCACCACCTGTCATAAAATCAAGAAAGCTATCCAGGATGTATAAACCTGCAAAATTTCAGGTGGATAAGTCAAACCACTTCTGAGATATAAGTGATTTTATCACAAGGCAGATGAACAGATGGGTGCTGTGCATTAATGGTTGCAGGTGGCGCCACCAGTTTTGCCTATGATAAAGAGCTATGTGAGATCTATACACATGCAAGATTTTGGCCCAATTGGTCAAACGGTTCCCGAGATATGAGCTTGGATGTCTGCAGAGTAAACGTGAATGTAAGTGGCGCCACCTGTCATAAAATCGAGAAAGCTGTCCAGGATGTATAAACCTGCAAAATTTCAGGTGGATAAGTCAAACCTATTCTGAGATATGAGTGATTTTATCCCAAGGCAGATGAACAGATGGGTGCTGTGCATTAATGGTTGCAGGTGGCGCCACCAGTTTTGCCTATGATAAAGAGCTATGTGAGATCTATACACATGCAAGATTTTGGCCCAATTGGTCGAACGGTTCCCGAGATATGAGCTTGGATGTCTGCAGAGTAAACGTGAATGTAAGTGGCGCCACCTGTCATAAAATCGAGAAAGCTGTCCAGGATGTATAAACCTGCAAAATTTCAGGTGGATAAGTCAAACCACTTCTGAGATATGAGTGATTTTATCCCAAGGCAGATGAACAGATGGGTGCTGTGCATTAATGGTTGGAGGTGGCGCCACCAGTTTTGCCTATGATGAACAGCAATGTGAGATCTATACACAGGCAAAATTTTGGCCAAATCAGTCAAACGGTTCCCGAGATATGAGCTTGGATGTCTGCAGAGTAAACGTGAATGTAGGTGGCGCCACCTGTCATTAAATCAAGAAAGCTGTCCAGGATGTATAAACCTGCATAATTTTAGGTGGATAAGTCAAACCACTGCTGAGATATGAGTGATTTTTATCCCAAGGCAGATGAACAGATTTATGCTGTGCATAAGTGGTTGCAGGTGGCGCCACCTTTTTTAGTGTATGTTATAAAGCCTTCAAAGGGCTACATTTGTGCTAAATTTTTAGCCTGATCGGTCAAATGGTTCCCAAGATATGCGGGTTTATGTGTGGAAACAGATGCACAAATGGACGCTGGCCAGCAAGGAAAGGTCAGAGGTCAACCAAAAATGAGGGCGCAGCAGTTCACATGTGACCTGATGATAAACCCAATTCACTTAAAATGCAAACCAAGTTTTTTCAAACAGTTGAAAGATATAGTTCCAATAATCTGGGAATTCTGCATCTAAACATTGTCTAGACGTCTAGACGCTGTGTCTAGATGTCTAGACACCTTGTCTAGACACTCCCCCAGAGCAAGGTCAGTTGCCATGGTGATGTCTGGACCCCACCTGTTTGTACTGAGTGACCTCTTGACTTGGCTGCTGAAACTCAAATCTGTTTTCAAATACAGAAAGCCTTTTTCAATTGGCTACAATGTTTTTTTAAAACTGTATTTACCCAATCTATTCTTATAAAACTGGCAGAACCCTGCCATAGAATAATTCTTGTAAAGTTTAAACCAATCAGCTTAACAGTTTCATCATAAATCAGTGTATAAGCTAGAAGAGTTTAAAATTACATTTTCGCTTGTAAAAAACACATCAATGTAGGTGGCGCCACCAATACCTCAAAATCATATATGACATATGTGACAAACATTGATATAAAATTTGGTGATTATAGCTCTTGCCGTTACTGAGATTTTAATTTTAGTGTGCTTTTTTGGACAGATGACTAAGTTCAACCTCCTGTAACTCGGCCAAAAATCCTGAACTGATACCATTTGAACAAACTTGAGAGAAATTTTTCCAGGTATCATTTCGGTGAAATATTGGACAATTTGGCTGGACAGTTTCAGAGAAGAAGATTTTTAAAGGTTTTTAAGCTTTTTCTCTATAAAATCTAAGTTAATGCAGAAACCTAATCATAAGCTCCAGGGCACCAAGTTTCACATGTGACTAATTCTTACATATAATTTTGAGCTGCTAGCTCCGACGGTTTCTGACTTACAGCCATGGACGGCAGAAAGCCAGCCCTGGACGGCGGACGGCGGATGGCTGACGATGGATGGACGACGCTGCGCCATCGCATAAGCTCACAGGTTCGCTAAAAAATCTTATAATCTCACCAACAGCATCAAGTGATCAAGAATATGAATACTTTGGAATACCACATGAATTTCAGAAATTTTCAGCATCTTACATTTCCAACATATATAAGTATTGCTGCTTTCTTCATCCTATGTAAACACTTAACTTCTATGTAAATTTGTGAAGACAAAATATATATAACTAGATAAACTTAAGAAATATCTGTATGATTACAAGAAAAAGTTTGAGGTCTGTATTTTTGGATGAATGTGTGAGGTAATCAATGCAATCTACCACAGTATTTTACTGCTTTGATTTCAAAACTAACATGGAGGAAATATATTCATACATTAACAGATATACATATCAAATGCAGCCTGAGTCCAGGTCAGACATACCAGGAGGTTCATATAAAGATAAAAGTCAGCACACAACAGACACACAACATCTGAAAGAGTGTACACCTTGTCTGCCAAAAGTTCTTTTATGATATGTACTGAAGCACAGAGACTCCTGGGAGAACAGACAAAAAGCATACTTGAATTTTCTGTTTTGGCCAGATTTATCAGTTTCTACCACAGACCTCAGATTATATTCAAACTGGACCATTTTCAAAGATATATGGAATAATATGATTTGCAAAGTTACCTTTCACAATCTGATCCCAGAAGTCAGTTCTTCCTTTGCTTGGTAAGCTGTCCTTCAGCTCAGATAAATAATCATTAAACTGATTTGGTTCACTGCTCTACAATGACAAGAAATCTTTCACTAAAAATGTACATTCATTGATCCTTCTACCTTGTTCACATGCAGGGCACAAAACTAGTAAATTTTCCTACAGAACAGTGAGGTTTAGCAGGCTGAAAATCTACAAGGCCACAGAGGATTTTACTGGATGACACATTTTGTTTTACTGAAATCCCCTTTGATTTCTGGGATATTTTAAAAAGTTTGCATAATTCCTATGAACAAGTTGTCTGGATCAGACCATGTGAAATGATTACAGGTCAAGAAGGCCCCATGCTTACCCAATTTTTCAAGACTTTCGGCGAACAACTAGAAATTTCTAGTGGTTTATTTTACCCTAACTGCATATTTAAAATCTATTTGAAAATTGCAAGAAATATTTGATGTGATCATTCCGTAATTTTACTTTGTTAATATTCACCTACAAGTATATTTTCTAATTCACCAGAAACCAGTTTTTTACGGCTTTCACATTTTATTAATAATGCAAAAAGTTCATTCTTGTTAATGCTGTAGTAACAATAAAACAAGGGACCTATGGGTCACGACGCTCAGCTGTTATATATGATAAAAAAATATTATTTAGAAATGAGGCACATGCTGGTTTTGTGTGGTAATAAATATAAGCTGGATTATAAGTTGTTGTTGTTTAGCTTATGTATGATTTTGATAGTACCTTTGGAGACAGGGAAGAGGATTGATTTCATTTATTTTATTAACAAATGGAGTACTACTGTCACACAGATTTTGACTTGGCCATATAACTTATAAGCAGAACATATTATATAAGAGTTTAACTATTTATTAAAAAAATTATAAATATTGTCCCAAATATAATTTTTATTAAAAATAATAAGAGAATCATATGATTTTTTAAAATGAAATATAACTGATATGATTATTAAAATAATATTACAGAATATATTCATGAATGCATTCATGAATACATTTTGAAAGTATTTGCACGAGTATTCATATACTTTCATTTTTACCTGAATTCCCATTCTTTATACAAGAAATTTTTTAATGGAGTACATAATCATATTCGTATTTAAATACAATTACAAAGTATTCGCACCATGTCTGGTATTTATTCAGTTTTCACCAAACAATGATGTTGAGAATCCAGAATATACAAATTTCACACATTTAAATAATGATCATAAGTACTTGGTTTTATGGCTTTTATTTATATTAAAAAATAACTGTAAAAAATTCATTTTGGACTTATTTCACATCAATGTACACACTAGACACAGTAGGAATCTAGATTAATATTATCAACTGCATCTTTGTCTATCATTAAATTCCTTCATTTAATCCTTAATGATTAGTAATGAATAATATGATTTACTTCTTTATCATTAAAAATGAACTGAAAAATGCCATAGGTGACTGCATGGTGTTATTTGGAATATGTGACATTTTACCCATCGATACAAGATTCTTATATCATCAGTAACTGCAAGTTAATTTCCTGTTATTATAAACTAACAAATTCCTTTTCTATTTTTCTTTAATTTGTTATTAAAAACCAATAAAAATTTATTAATTTATTGTTTATTGTTATGTTGTTGGTTAAAACTACTAGATGAGTTGGGTTGAACACCTGGATCAACTGTGGCTGGCCATAAGCTGCCTGGATTCTCCCCTCAAGCGTGCATAATTTGATGAAAGGTCAACAAGGTCAACATACAGGTGACTCAAGAGGGGCTGGAGAGAGCCAAAGTCTGACAGGGTCTCATAAAAAACATTAATAAAAGCTACAATATTTGGCAAATTTCTTTCAGCTTTCTAAACTAAAAAGCTGAAATCCTTATGTGTGCATGATATGAAAATTATATCAACAGTGCTCACGGGAAACAAACGTGCCTTGGTCAAAGTTGGGCAAAATTTAAGGTACTAATTTTATATTTATACTAATAACTTATAAAATTTGAAAAATTCAGAACTAATTTTGGGTATTCAATTGAATCTTGATTAAATAATGTTACATCCCTGACAAAAAAAATCTCTAGCTTCAGCAATGCCCTTGTTAAGGGAGTAAATATATTTCTTGATTTTTTACAAAGTGCATTATGTTTGGGCCCATAACTTAAAAAAAATACACAATACTGACATCATTTCTGGCATGTGCATAGTGAATGTATAGAAAAATATGTATATTATATATGATCAAAGTCAGATCAGTGGTCTGATATTAGGCCGTCTTAAAGTGTAACATTTGGTTTTTAATGGAAAAATGATATCTTGAAGGAATTAAGTCCTAGTGACCAAATTCTTGGCATGGTAGGGGATTTTGGAGAAATCTAACTGTATGCCAAATTTAAGGAACTTAGAGCTGAAGCTCGGGAGCTGAGCTATAGCAAACTGCATAACACTAGCAATATGTGACATGGTGCTTGAAAACTTGAATAAAATCTACAGTTTTTGATCAACTGGTTTCAAATTTTTGGTGTTAACAGTTGAAATGCTAACAAAAACATGCTGTGAAAATTAAATCCACAGCAGTTACAGCAAAAAAACGTGCCATGGTCAAAGTTGGGCAAAATTTAAGGTACCAATTTTTTATTTTTGCTAATATTTTTAAAAATTTTAAAGATTTTGATCTAATTTTGGGTATACAATTTAATTTTGATTAATAAAAGTAATATTACTGGAAAAAAAGTGCTTAGCTTTAACAAGTTTTGTGTTAAGTGATAAAATTTCTTTCCTGATTATTTACAAAATGCATTATGTTTGGGCCCATAACTTTTTTAAATTAAATAATACAGACCTAATTTCTGGCATGTACATAGGAATTATATAGAGGATTATTTATAGGAAATATGAGGAAAAACAGATGAGTGGTTTTGATATTAGGCAGTCCTAAAGTGTGAAAATAGGTTTTTAATAAAAAATTGAGGTTTTTCCTTAATTTCTCAAAGGAATGAAGTCGCAAAGACCCAGTTTTCGGCTTGGTAGGAGATCTTTGGGACATCTAACATTATGCTGAATTTTGGATTCCTAGGTCTTACGGTTTCAAAACGTGCCACATCTACGGACGGACGGACGGACGGACGGACGGACAGACGGACGGACGACGGACAATGGACCACGACTATAGCTCAGATGACTTATAGTCAGCTGAGCTAAAAATCTTACCTTTATACTTTCTTCTCTTAGAGCTTTGAGACAGTCTCTTGCTTTCTCATAAAACTGATCTCTAAAGGAGTCTGTGACCAGCTGGAGAACCCTCTTCTGCATCATCTGACACGCTGGAATATAAAGGACTATGATGATAAAAAGAGTATGCTGGAATACAAAGTATACTGATATACAGAGTATGCTGATATGACGGAGTAGGCTGAAATACAAAGTATACTGATATACAGAGTATGCTGATATAACGGAGTAGGCTGGTATACAAAGTATACTGATATACAGAGTATGCTGATATAAACGGAGTAGGCTGAAATACAAAGTATGCTGATATAAAAAATATGCTGAAACTCAAAGTATGCTGATACAAACAGAGTATGCTGAAACTCAAAGTATACTGATACAAACAGAGTAGGCTGAAACTCAAAGTATGCTGATACAAACAGAGTAGGCTGAAACTCAAAGTATGCTGATACAAACAGAGTAGGCTGAAACTCAAAGTATGCTGATATAAACAGAGTAGGCTGAAATACAAAGTATGCTGATATAAACAGAGTAGGCTGAAATACAAAGTATGCTGATATAAAAAATATGCTGAAACTCAAAGTATGCTGATACAAACAGAGTATGCTGAAACTCAAAGTATGCTGATACAAACAGAGTATGCTGAAACTCAAAGTATGCTGATACAAACAGAGTAGGCTGAAACTCAAAGTATGCTGATACAAACAGAGTAGGCTGAAACTCAAAGTATGCTGATATAAACAGAGTAGGCTGAAATACAAAGTATGCTGATATAAAAAATATGCTGAAACTCAAAGTATGCTGATACAAACAGAGTATGCTGAAACTCAAAGTATGCTGATATAAAAAATATGCTGAAACTCTGTATACTGATATACAGAGTATGCTGATGTAACGGAGTAGGCTGAAATACAAAGTATGCTGATATAAAAAATATGCTGAAACTCAAAGTATGCTGATACAAACAGAGTATGCTGAAACTCAAAGTATGCTGATATAAAAAATATGCTGAAACTCAAAGTATGCTGATATAAAAAGTATGCTGGAATACAAAGTATGCTGAAATACAAAGTATGCTGAAACTCAAAGTATGCTGATATAAACAGAGTATGCTGGAAAACAAAGTATGATGATATAAAGAATATGCTGGAATACATAGTATGCTGGTATAAACAGAGTAGGCTGAAATACAAAGTATGCTGATATAAAAAGTATGCTGGAATACAAAGTATGATGATATAAAGAATATGCTGGAATACATAGTATGCTGGTATAAACAGAGTATGCTGATATACAAAGTATGCTGATATAAAGAATATGCTGGAAAACAATATATGCTGAAGTAAATAAGAGTATACTGGAATACAAAAATTATTTTTAATCAAAATGTATTTGTGTCTGAGAATAATTTCAAATTTAAAGTGTAGTAGTTGTTTTATGAACAAAGGATTTTGAACCTGAACTCTAATACTGTATACATGTATCATGTTATAGATCTGATTCATAATACTGTATACATATATCATGTTACAGATCTGAATTATAATATTGTATACATGTATCATGTTATAGATCTGAATCATAATACTGTATACATGTATCATGTTACAGATCAGAATCATAATACTGTTTACATGTATCATGTTATAGATCAGAATCATAATACTGTTTACATGTATCATGTTATAGATCTGAATCATAATACTGTATACATGTATCATGTTATAGATCTGAATCATAATACTGTATACATGTATCATGTTATAGATCTGAATCATAATACTGTATACATGTGTCATGTTACAGACCTGAATCATAATACTGTATACATGTGTCATGTTATAGACCTGAATCATAATACTGTATACATGTGTCATGTTATAGATCTGAATCATAATACTGTATACATGTGTCATGTTATAGATCTGAATCATAATACTGTATACATGTGTCATGTTACAGACCTGAATCATAATACTGTATACATGTGTCATGTTATAGATCTGAATCATAATACTGTATACATGTGTCATGTTATAGATCTGAATCATAATACTATATACATGTATCATGTTATAGATCTGAATCATAATGTATACATGTATCATGTTATAGATCTGAATCATAATACTGTATACATGTATTATGTTATAGATCATATATAAGTCAAAATGATGTATCATGATACAGTACATTCAATAACATTATATCAAGATACACTCATATATCAAGCCATTCCTTGTGCATGGATATATTAATCCATTTAATTATACAAGCAATACATCAAAATACTTCAGTAAAGCTTAAGTACTTCAAAGAATTCTCATTACTTACCCTCTTCAAATCTGTCAGCATCTTTCTGACCAACCATTGCTTTGAAATCTTCCACTGGGGTGACAGTTCCCACCTGAAAAATATTTTTTTTTACTTCATTATATTCATTATTATAAAATAATCATATAGCTGTTAAATGACACCCTTAACAGCCCGAGGACCACTAATGATTGGCAACAAGAACTCCCTGTTTGGTTAGAATCCGAGGTCAACATATTGCATATAATTTTTAGTTCTAAAGATTCCTTCAAACCTAGAGCAAATTCTCTAACAAGTGACCCATGGGTCATGACGCTCAGCTGACTGGGAAGAGTTTTTGCAAAAGGAAATTTTATCATCTGAATGGTAGTATATACCCATTCAACTGAAGCATCAAACAGATTAACCAACAGGCTGAGATTGTGTCTGTATTAATATATCTAAAAAATAGAGAAAAAAATTAAAAACTAGATGTGTCGGAACGACACGAATGCCCCCGCCTTGGGCAAATTAGAAACATTTGTAAAATTTTGAAAATTTTTTTAAGTTCAGGAGGTGTCGTATGGTCAAAAGTAGGTCAACAAGGAGGTCAACAAGTAGGTCAAGGGCAAAATGCAAACTAGATCTGTAACGGGTCATTATCAAGCAACACACCAAAAATCATGCCAGTATATGCAGGCATTGTGAAAAAAGTCCATACATGTGCATTTTCCATAAAAATTTCTGTCTTTCATGAAATTTTCTATGTTTAGGAGCCGTAAAACAATCAAAAGTAGGTCAACCGGGACGAAACATGAACTCCATATGTAACTGTCATTATCTGCCCACACATAAAAAATCAGGGTGGTATCTGCAGGCATTGAGGAAAAAAAGTCAGTACATATGCATTTGTTATGAAAATTTCTATTTTTTATGAAACTTTCTATGTTTAGGAGCAGTCAAATGGTCAAAAGTAGGTCAACTGGGACAAAACAAGAACTCGATCTGTAACTGGTCATTATCTGCCTACACACCAAAAATCAGGCCCGGATCTGCAGGCACTGCGAAAAAAAGTCCATACATGTGCACTTTCTTATGAAATTTTCTATGTTAGAGCACCGTCAAATGGTCAAAAGAAGGTCAACTGGGACAAAATGTGAACTCGATCTGTAACTGGTCATTATCTGCCCACACACCAAAAATCAGGCCAATATCTGTAGGTATTGCGAAGAAAAGTCTGTACAAGTGTATTTGTCATGAAAATTTCTATTTTACATAAAATTTTCTATGTTCAGGAGCCGTTAAACAATCAAAAGTAGGTCAAATGGGACGAAATGCAAACTCGATCTGTAACTGGTCAATATCTGCCCATACACCAAAAATCAGGCTAATTTCTGCAGGTATTGCGAAGAAAAGTCTGTACAAGTGTATTTGTCATGAAAATTTCTATTTTACATGAAATTTTCAATGTTCAGGAGCCGTAAAACCATCAAAAGTAGGTCAACTGGGACGAAACGCGAACTCGATCTGTAACTGGTCAATATCTGCCCACAAACCAAAAATCAGGCTAATATCTGCAGGTATTACGAAGAAAAGTCTGTACAAGTGTATTTGTCATGAAAATTTCTATTTTACATGAAATTTTCAATGTTCAGGAGCCGTAAAACAATCAAAAGTAGGTCAACTGGGAAGAAACGCGAACTCGATCTGTAACTGGTCAATATCTGCCCATACACCAAAAATCAGGCTAATATCTGCAGGTATTGCGAAGAAAAGTCTGTACAAGTGTATTTGTCATGAAATTTCATATTTTTCATGAAATTTTCTATGTTCAGGAGCCGTAAAACGGTCAAAAGTAGGTCAACTGGGACGAAACGCGAACTCGATCTGTAACTGGTCAATATCTGCCCATACACCAAAAAATCAGGCCAATATCTGCAGGCATTGCGAAAAAAAGTCCGTACATGTGTATCTGTCATGAATATTTCTATTTTTCATGAAATTTTCTAAGTTAAGGAGATGTAAAATGTTCAAAAGTAGGTCAACCGGGACGAAACGCAACTAGATCTGTAACTGGTCATTTTCTGCCCACACACCAAAAATCAGGCCAATATCTGCAGGCATTGCGAAAAAAAGTCCGTACATGTGTATTTGTCATGAAATTTCTATTTTTCATGAAATTTTCTAAGTTTAGGAGCCGTAAAACGGTCAAAAGTAGGTCAACTGGGACGAAACGCGAACTCGATCTGTAACTGGTCTATATCTGCCCACACACCAAAAATCAGGCCAATATCTGCAGGCATTGCAAAAAAAAGTCTGTACAACTGTTTGATTTCGGAAGGACGGAAGGACGGAATGACGGACATGGGTAAACTATATGCCCCGGCCACTTTGTGGCGGGGGCATAAAAAATAGAGGTGGCGCACCCAGTCTGCTGAAACTGATGGAACATGTCATGATCAATATGTATGCCAAAAATCATGAGCACCAGTGTTGTAGTTATTGAGATACTGCAGTTTTTGTATCAAATTTTTCATTATTCTGGGGGGTATTTTGGAGCCATACAACTTAATGGATATGGGTAACAGAGACCTAATTTAAGGTTTAAATGGAGATTTTTCATGGGTCTCCCTGTGTGTAAAGAATGAAGATTCTAGGTCCAGTTGTTATGATTTGTGCCCTCTTAACAGATGTTCATATCTTTAAAGGTCTCAAAAATAGAGAAGAAAATTCGTAAAAAATCGAAAAATACAGGTGGCGCCACCAGTCTGCAGAAACTGATGACAATCTCATGATCAATATGTATGCCGAAAAATCATGACCATCAGTGATGTAGTTAATGAGGTATTGAAGTTTTTGTATGAAATTTTTCACTATTTGGGGGGGGGGGGGTAATTTGGGGCCCCATAGCTCAAAAGATATGGGTAACAGAGACCTAATTTCTGGTTTCCATGGACACTTTTCATAGGTCTCTCAGAATTTCAAGAATGAAGATTCTAGGTCCAGTCTTTACGATTTGTGCCTTGTTAACAGATGTCCACATTTTTAAAGTCTCAAAAATAGAGAAAAAAAATCGTAAAAAATAAAAAAATATAGGTGGCGCCATCAGTCTGCAGGAACTAATGGAACATCTCATGAACAATATGTATGCCAAAAATCATGACCATCATTGATTTAGTTAATGAGATATTGAAGTTTTTGTATGAAATTTTTCACTATTCTAGGGGGTACTTTGGGGCCCCATAGCTCAAAGGATATGGGTAACAGAGACCTAATTTCTGGTTTCCAAGGAGATTTTCCATGGACCTCTCAGAAATTTAAGTTACAAGATTCTAGGTCCAGCAGTTACCATTTGTGCCTGGTTAACGGACAGACAGACTGACAGATAGACAGACGGACGACGGACAAAGAGTGATCGCTATAGCTCAGCATGACTGAAAGTCAGCTGAGCTAAAAAGCTTTCACAACTGAAGTATCAGTCATTATTCTCAGGCCTTGATACAAAGTCAGGGCTTACCTTGCGAGCATATAGGATGTAGCGACAGGCATCAACATTAACACCTGCCCGTCAGCTAAAACTAACAAAACTGCAGCAAGGATTACATGCCTGAATTAATCTGCTAGTGATATCAATTAGGGGATGCTAGCACATACTAATTACAGATTTTACATAAATACACACATTTGGCTCCCTTTACCAGTCTTTGGGTAATGCTTCTGAACTATTTATGTGAAGCCCTGTAAACAGCAATATTTTTTCTTGTACATGTTTACATTCAAATGGAAAACCATTGAGTGAAAAAGAATTACTGCTTTATACTTAAAAATCAGTGAGATTAAGAATTAGATACATGCCACAACAAATAATATGCCTCCCTGAATTCTGCTGGATGTTTAATGTTAAATGTGCAATCTGTCATTATTATGTACAATGTTCTATTCTAATAGCTACATTTTTAATCACTGCAATGTAGCAGTAAAATTTCATAAAAGAAAATGTTTGTGTCACTACATAAACTGACAGAGGTTCACCGGCCCTTACGTCTTCCCAAACTTCATGCTTGAGTGACCCTGCAAAAAAGTGGTATGATGTGTTTAAATAAAATGCCCAAGGAATTTAAAAGTGGACAGGAATGGCCGAGTCGCAACCTACGTGTGTTCATTTCTAGATGATAGCTTGATTGTGTCTTTTGTCAAATCATTCCGTAGCGAAAGTTGGTGCGGTTTTAAAGGGGGGTTCTTAGTATTTGAGCCCCTCGCGATGTCTCACCTGGAATTTCGGCGAAGTCTGGGTGCGGTTTTAATCGGAAGTGCGGTTTTAAGTGGAGATTTTACGGTACTACAATTCTATGGTGAACATTTGACTGGTTTTAAACCCTGTATCTTCACAATAGCAATGCCATAATAAATAAATTATACCTCATTTTAAATATTCTATACAGTATTTGACGTAATAAGGGCCCTGGGTGCTCTCAAAATTAAATTTTCCAAATATTTTTTATACCCTAATAAGCGCCCCCCCCCCCCCCCCCCCCCCCCCCCCGCCCATCTGCCAACTTCCGAAGTGCGTTAAGATCCTCTAACATGTACGCGTGTTTGACTTCACAGCACATTCAGGACAATTCAGAAAAACAATGATCTTTTAGCGATTGAGTGTGAAGTTTTGAAAAATAATAGCTAATCCAAGTGAAACCAGACTCATGAACATTTTAAGCGGTAAATATGGCACCATATCATCCTTGTTTTAATATGCATATTACATGCTACTGGATGGCATTTAGCCAAGAAGCAAGTTCCCAGCATCCCTTGCACGAGCGCTGTATACACACAAATAAACCCAGGGCTCTGGGATCTTGTGTACATGGGTAAGCCCTGCATGCTGTCAGCGGCATTGACAATTATATCACTGCATACATGTTTCAATTGAATTGTCAAGATATTTTTGGCAAAATATACATTTAAACCTTTATTTTCAGGACTGGGAATTTCGTTTCGGTCTGTCATTTCCAGTTCCATCCACGGTCGCAGAAAATCACTGGCTCTACTGTCAGAAGGGCAAGGGCAAACCTTTTCTTACCAATTATTTAACTATGTCCACATGTAAATCTGATATATAAACAATAAATTCAAACAAAAACAAAGCAATATAATGTTCTTTATTGAGTGTATATTACCACCATAGGGACATGATCACCGATATTCATGGCGTCCAGTTCAACCGACGTAATTATGCTGATTGCTGTAAATTATCCTTGGCGGCCCTGGTGGACGCTGAAAACTTGTACCCGTATATCAAACTGCTGCCCTTCTTTGCCAAATATTTTAGGATAAAATTTATTGTCCTGTACACATGCAAATACGGTAAGTATATATATATATATATTTAATTGCATAATACATCCACATACGTAACTGAATTCAGGTCACCCAATCAGCATGGCCACCTATACAGGATCAGCCTTCACAGACACAGTCAGTCAATATTATCTATGACACACTTGACCACTGATTCTGTTGTGTATAACTAATATTATTATTACATTAGAAATTAAAGCCTAACAGAGATAGAATAAAACCTGGCGGTAACTTTTAAGCTTGGTGGGGAGAAATGAAAGCATTACGTTGCCCCATGTTATATTGGCTTGGGAGAAAAGTGAGGTTAGGATGGCTCATCCCATAGTTTTCTTTAAGTGATCTCCCAAATTCGGTGTGTGTGTGTGTGGGGGGGGGGGGGGGCGCTTATTACATAAGGGGCACTTATTACTTTGAATACAGTAATCCTTGTTTTAAGACAGTTGTCTTAATGGTACCATACCTCAGTGACCTTGACCTTCCCTACATCAGCCATGCCACCGTCCAGGCCATCATTTTCGACCTTGACCTTTTTAGCTGCTGGTCCAGCATCATCTGCATCACTGTAAATCAAAACATGAGAAAATACATAACAGCTTAAAACATGAATACAATACAGGCAACATGATTGGTTCAGTCAAAGTATGTGTAAGATATGATGTATACATGTACTTCTTAACAACATATGATTATGGATAAATGAAAACAGATTAAGGGGTCTCTGTAACGCAAAGAGAAGGAGATCCTAAAAAGTAATATCTTTTAAACAATGAAACATATATAAGAACAATATACACAACACTGTGTCTCATAACATGTTCATATCATCCAGAAGCCATCTATTAAGTAAATAATAAAGCAGGGGCATCTTTATTTAATAAACTAAACCATCATCTGTAATATACATTATAATACAGAGTTGTTGGATTTCACAATGGTTTCCTGGTATCTGATCTGGTATAAGTATTGTCAGTGCTCTCTTCTAGAACCAGTGTGTTCTTTTGTGCATTTTTTGCCAATTAGTTACACATTAAAATTTTTATTGTCATAACCTGTGCCTGTTTCTCTTTTGCTCTTGAGCTGATGACTTAACAACCTCTTCCGAGGATTTTGATGAATTTTTGCAAATTTCATGCTCAATAGCCTATTCTAATCCCTTTAATCCTTTGTAACTTCCTGATGGTCACTGAAGTTTTTCTATAATGGTAGTGAATGTCATGAATGTCTTGTTGGAGAAACATTATCCTGGATTCTACAGGAAATGCAAGTCAATTTTATTTGCATACTGACAGTCACCACTCCAGCACTCACTTGTCTTTGAACAGTTTCTCTCCTGTCTGTTCCTCCTTCTTTTTGGCCACCAGCTCCAGCTTGAACAGTTTCCTCAGCTTGTCCGTGGCTGATTCGCTGCGCTCAAGTACCACCTGCGGGGGCTGGAGGTAATGTGCTACCTGTTGACTCAGCTCTGGCAGCGGATCTTTAGGGTTGAGTGCCCTGCATTGCAGGCACTGTGAATAAAATATTGCAAATAAAGTTAAGATCAATCATAAAAAGTAATATTTGATATATGTTCAATTTTCATGTTTGCCCTTACCATATCAAGACTTGAAAGTTCCTTTTTAAGTCAGTATCATGTGACAAACTGCATTGGTATAGATCCTTCCTCTCAGAGTATTATGTTGTGCCTCATAATGGAAGTCAGCATAATACTAACAGTTCATGTCCACAAACTAATTATCATTTATAACAAGATGTATTTATCCAGACAGAAAGGAAAATCACTGATAAGAACTGATTCTATAATCACCTGGTATAATCTCTGAAGGTAGGGGTTAAAGGTCAACTTAGGTTTAAGAGCCTCCTCTGCCTCTTCATCATCATCATCACCTCTGAAAAGACAAGCAAAATGAGTGCTGTCTCTAAAAAGACAAGCAAAGTGAGCTCTGTCTCTGAAAAGACAAGCGAAATGAGCATTGTCTCTAAAAAGACAAGCAAAGTGAGCATTGTCTCTAAAAAGACAAGCAAAGTGAGCATCGTCTCTGAAAAGACAAGCAAAGTGAGCATTGTCTCTAAAAAGACAAGCAAAGTGAGCATTGTCTCTAAAAAGACAAGCGAAGTGAGCATTGTCTCTAAAAGGACAAGCGAAGCGAGCTCTGTCTCTGAAAAGACAATTAAAAGGAGCATTGTCTCTAAAAAGACAAGCAAAGTGAGCATTGTCTCTGAAAAGACAAGCAAAGTGAGCATTGTCTCTAAAAAGACAAGCGAAGCGAGCTCTGTCTCTGAAAAGACAAGCAAAGTGAGCATTGTCTCTAAAAAGACAAGCAAAATAAGCATTGTCTCTAAAAAGACAAGCAAATTGAGTGCTGTCTCTAAAAAGACAAGCAAAATGAGTGCTGTCTCTAAAGAGACAAGCAAAGTGAGATCTGTCTCTGAAAAGACAAGCGAGTGAGCATTGTCTCTAAAAAGACAAGCAAAGCGAGCATTGTCTCTAAAAAGACAAGCTGAGAGCATCGTCTCTAAAAAGACAAGCAAAGCGAGCATCGTCTCTAAAAAGACAAGCGAAGCGAGCATCGTCTCTAAAAACACAAGCAAAATGAGCATCGTCTCTAAAAACACAAGCGAAATGAGTTTCGTCTCTAAAAACACAAGCGAAATGAGCATCGTCTCTAAAAACACAAGCGAAATGAGCATTGTCTCTAAAAAGACAAGCGAAATGAGCATTGTCTCTGAACAGACAAGCGAAATGAGCATTGTCTCTAAAAAGACAAGCCAAGTGAGCATTGTCTCTAAAAAGACAAGCCAAGTGAGCATTGTCTCTGAAAAGACAAGCCAAGTGAGCATTGTCTCTGAAAAGACAAGCCAAGTGAGCATTGTCTCTGAAAAGACAAGCCAAGTGAGCATTGTCTCTAAAAAGACAAGCCAAGTGAGCATTGTCTCTAAAAAGACAAGCCAATTGAGCATTGTCTCTTTAAAGACAAGCCAAGTGAGCATTGTCTCTAAAAAGACAAGCCAAGTGAGCATTGTCTCTGAAAAGACAAGCCAAGTGAGCGTTGTCTCTGAAAAGACAAGCGAAATGAGCATTGTCTCTAAAAAGACAAGCCAAGTGAGCGTTGTCTCTAGAATGACAAGCCAAGTGAGCGTTGTCTCTAAAAAGACAAGCCAAGTGAGCAATGTCTCTAAAAAGACAAGCCAAGTGAGCATTGTCTCTTAAAAGTCAAGCCAAGTGAGCATTGTCTCTGAAAAGACAAGCAAAGTGAGCATTGTCTCTAAAAAGACAAGCAAAGTGAGCATTGTCTCTAATGAGACAAGCAAAGTGAGCATTGTCTCTAAAAAGACAAGCGAAATGAGCATTGTCTCTGAAAAGACAAGCCAAGTGAGCATTGTCTCTGAAAAGACAAGCCAAGTGAGCATTGTCTCATTAAAGACAAGCGAAGTGAGCATTGTCTCTAAAAAGACAAGCAAAGTGAGCATTGTCTCTAAAAAGACAAGCAAAATAAGCATTGTCTCTAAAAAGACAAGCAAAGTGAGCATTGTCTCTAAAAAGACAAGCAAAGTGAGCATTGTCTCAAAAAAGACAAGCAAAGTGAGCATTGTCTCTAAAAAGACAAGCAAAGTGAGCATTGTCTCTGAAAAGACAAGCAAAGTGAGCATTGTCTCTGAAAAGACAAGCAAAGTGAGCATTGTCTCTAAAAAGAAAAGCAAAGTGAGCATTGTCAAACATACATTAACATAGGTTGTTTACCAGCATATCCTGTAGGAGTTCAGAGCATTCATAATTAAGTGGCCCATGGGCCATGACACTCAGCTTATTTTGGCTGGGTGCTCATGTTTTTTATAAATGTTATATATTGTCTGTGAGAATAGCCTATGGCTAAAGTTACAGAGTTGAAAAAATGGACAGAAAATAAAAATTTCAGGATTCATAGGAGACCTGCCCAGGACCCCCCTGGATTTCACAATAGAGGGTTACAAGGAAAATAGAAACAATATGTTCCTTGTCTGTCTGGGTGCTCAAAATCATGTTTCTGGTCCATAGCAAGAAGAATACAGGTCACCATGATCCAATTATAGGTTTCCAAAGAGAATTGCCAAGGATTTCCCTGAATGTAATGTTAAAAGAGTCTTGGGCTAAAGGATACAATTTGTGCCTTGTCTGTCTGGGTGCACAAAACCATTTTTCAGCCCACAGGTCACATAATATAGGTCAACATGACCTAATTTCAGGTTTCCAAGGACACTTGACTAGGACCTCCCTGAATTTTATGTTAAAAGATTCTAGGCCTAATGGATACAATTTGTGCCCTGTCTGATTGTCTGGGTGCTTATATGACATCTTTCCTGATAGGTTGCAAAATATAGGTCATGGTGACCTAATTTTAGTTTTCCAAGGACACTGCACATCTCAGAAAATTACATTGGAAGATTCTAGGCCTAACAGATACAATGTATGCCCTGACTGGCTGTCTGGGTGCTTAAATGACATCTTTTCCTAAAGGTCGCAAAATACAGGTCATGGTGACCTAATTTCAGTTTTCCACAGACATTTGCCAAGGATGTCGCGGAATGTAACATTAGAAGATTCTAGGCGATTTGTCCCCATCTGACATTCAGGGTGCTCATAAGACATCTTTCCCCTAAAGGTCACAGAATATAGGTCACATTGACCTAGTTTATGGATTCCAAGGACATTTGCCCAGGATCTCCAGAAGTGTCAGGTGAGAGGTTTTAAGGCCTAATGGATCCAATTTGTGCCCCGTCTGATTGTCTGGGTGCTGGAAATCATGTTTTCAGCCTGTAGGTCACAAAATATATGTCACCATGACCTAATTTCAGGTTTCCATGAATATTTGCCTAGGACCTCCCTGAATGTCATGTTGGAGGATTCTAGGCCTTATCCATTCAATTTGTGCCCCATCTGACTGTCTGATGCTAAAAACCTTGTTTTTGGCCTGAAGGAAATAAAATATAGGCAACCATTACCTAATTTCAGGTTTTCAAGGTGACTGGCCTAGAAACTCCCAGGATATTGTGTTAGAAATTTCTAGGCCTCACAGATAGGATCTGTCCCCATCTGACATTCAGGGTGCTCATATTTTTCAGCCCACAGGTCACACAATATAGGTCACTGTGACCTAGTTTCAGGTTTCCAAGGACATTTGCCTAGGATCTCCCAAAATTTCAGGTTAGAGGTTTATAGGCCTAATGGATACCATTTGTGCCCCGTCTGACTGTCTGAGTGCTCAAAATCATGTTTTCTGCCCGTAGGTCACAAAATAAATTTGCCCAGGATGTCCCTGGATGCACAGTTAGAAGTTTCTAGGTCTAATGGTTACGATTTTTGCCCTGTTAACAGACAGACAGTCAGACGGATGCCAGACAAAGGCTGATCGCAATAGCTCAGATGACTTTCAGTCAGCAGAGCTAAAAATGTCAGTGTAACAGATAGCATGTAGATGACTCATGGACACAGATATCCATGCAATCTAAGCAGATATCTACCTATATCTATTCAGCATATAAGGAAAGAATTATATACAAAACATCTCAAATACTGTCTCCTTCTCTATAAAGATGCATATGTGACTTACAATTGGTAAACAGACCCATATCATAATCACCTCACATTCATTTATGAAAGTTTTCACTTAAGCATTCTCACACAAAGAGTCACAGATTTCACTAATGTAGCTCACATCTTCAGGGAAGTTGTAATTATTGAGCTTACAGGCTCAATCCTGTTTAATTACTTTCTTTCCTCTTCCGAATTTACAACTACAGTAAAAATATTGGATTGCTTTGGCTGCTCAATGTTGTATATTTTACTCACTCATTTGTTTTAGTGAGATCCATTGTGGTGATCAGATCATCCATGGCTGTAAGCTGGTCATCTGTAATTAAATGATAAAAGTTTACCTCCATTCCACAACCCCTGTCCACCTAGTTTTATATTATTATTTGTCCCCAGCTGTATGGAGGGAGGACAATTAAAATGGTCTGCCTCTGTCCATCCACCTGTCCCACCCCATCACTAGTTAAACATATTGCAGGGGACTATTTGTGCATCTAGGCCCTTGTAACATTTTATACAGACAACTAAACCATTTTTACCAAACTGGCAACAGTGATTTGAACTGTAAGAATATGTAAGTGATGATCTGCTGTCTTCATATTTTACAACAGAGTCTTTCAAGGCATATTTAGAAAATGCTGTCACTAAGTCATCCATTTTGTGGAATGAGCTAAATCACAGGAACTCTGGGAATAACTGTCTAAGTACAACAGGTGTCCAATTAAAGACATCACTCTTTGGATTATGTTGTTTTCCTTGCTAGGGTTGTACAAGTTGATAAAATATGAACCATTATTTAATATTTTACTTAATCTTTCAACAGGAAGTTCTTTGAAAATAAGGTATAAAATTCTTTTAAGTTAATTAACAATTTTTCCTGTTCTTGCATTTTTCAGTAAACTAAATATTTATAATCTAATGGCCTGTACCAAAGTTAATTCTAAAATAAAATGAGGACAGGGGTTCTCAGATAAACTATGTGTCAACCAAGTCCAGAGTTCTTTTACAAAATAAACATGATACACATTCATTCTTGTATTACTGATAAATATGCACAAAATTATGAAGTTCAATAAATGATGGAAATGGGAAACTACTGAATTAAAGGCTTGATTCTGCTACTTTATCTAATTAATATAGACATTTAAAACATGAGTACTACATACAGCAAAAAAAGTTGTTCAAGGACCATACCTGTTGGTTGTAATTTTTTGTTGGCAGATGTACACTCGTCTGTAAGGGGCAGTGAACTGAACGTGAACTGACGGACATCTTCAGCAAATGGAATCTCAGTATAAAAAAGGCACTGAAATAAACAAGTGTTTTAAATACACTGCATGTGTGGCAGAATTATAAGCTGTACAGTTTATTCACAGTATATTATTTTGGTAATAAAGTAGAATAAGTAATTCTATGTAAAAATATATTTATTCCTATAAATTAAATTTGAAATGTATTCAAAATGTAGGTTAATTATACCTATAAATTAAAATTTGAAATGTATTTGGAATGCAAATCAATTATACCTATAAATTAACATTTGAATTTTACTTATATTTGCAATGGTTTTATGTTTTTGCCTAAAGGTAAAAGGTATCAGGCCGGAGCTTATCCCGCTTTGGTAGCGTGAAGCGACTTAGGAGTTAAAACTCCTCCTGGATGGGACGCTAGTCCATCGCAAGTTACCTTCCCAGTATTTACTGGTACCCATTTCTACTGCTGGGTGGACAGAGGCACACTTGCGGTTGGGACCTTGCCTAAGGGTCTTGGCATGGTGGGGGTCTGACCTGGATTCGACCTCTCGATCATGGCCCAACACCTTAACCATTACACCACCACCCCCACTATGTTTTTGCATACACACATAAAACTTGAAACAGAATAGATCAATGGCAATGCAAAATTCATACTATACAAAATACTGATGAAGCATTGTTTCTGAATGAACAGTAAAACATCAGCAGAAAATTGTTCTGACCAATCTGTAGTGGTGGGAGTCGGTTCCTTTTTCATAATCGATCATCGGTTTGAGCAAACCGATCGATGATCGATTAATAATCGGTTTGGGGAAATATAAAGAAACATGCAGTTTTCTGTGAAACTGTAATTTCTTAACCAAGCTCGCATGTCTTATTAATTCTACCTTAAGAAAAGAAGTTTTTGCCTTTTTTTATATTTTCCTATTTTTTCTAAAATATGCTTTTAAAAGTTTCATTTTAATTATTTATAATAATCAAGAATTAAACCAAAATCCAGGACATCTACTTGCTGCATAGACCCGGAGAATTTATGGAGCATTTTAACGCCATACCGCCTATATTGTGCATTGTACATCTCCTTACAAAACTCCCGCTAATACTGCAGCTTCCTGCCAGTTCACAGAGGTGTATTACGTCCTCCGTTCTCGCATCTACCATGTTATACTCAGTTACATACGGAAGTTATTTGGGATAAAAGACTCATTATCATGATTATGATGTAATCGATAGTTGCCTTTGGTAATCGAGCGCTTGAAAGTGGCAGCAAACCGACTGACTTTCGAAAAAACTCGATGATCGGCCCACCACTACCAATCTGTAGCTTACAATTATATTCATCTTCCTGAACATTTATGTAATGAACAAGGCCTACAGGCCTAATGCGAACCTGTGCAAAGTTTGGGAGTATGAATGGAGGTTTATTTTTAAAATTTAATATTGATCCTCTTAAGTCCTGCATATCTACCTTAGTCATTATGATTATAGCAAAATGGACATTTCAGCTCTGCAAGTTTCAGACTAGGACATTTTAAAACTAGAATATGGGTAGATGACAAGGGACTATGTGTATCCGCACAAATCAGAGTGGGACGGGTGAAGTGAGGCATGGATTACGTGGCAAGGGGAATAGAGTGAGGTTTGTTGCATATTAGCATGGATGTCTGCAGTGTAAACGTGAATGTAGGTGGTGCCACCTGTCATAAAATCGAGGAAACTGTCCAGGATAAATAAATCTGCAAAATGTCAGGTGGATAAGTCAAACTGCTACTGAGATATGAGTGATTTTATCCCAAGGCAGATGAACAGATGGATGCTGTGAATAAGTGGTTGCAGGTGGCGCCACCAGTTTTGCTTATGATGAAGAGCTATGTGAGATCTATACACATGCAAAATTTTGGCCAAACTGGTCAAACGGTTCTTGAGAAATGAGCTTGGATGTCTGCAGAGTAAACCTGAATGTAGGTGGCACCATCTGTCATTAAATTGAGAAAGCTGTCCAGGATGTATAAACCTGCAAAATTTCAGGTGGATAAGTCAAACCATTTCTGAGATATGAGTGATTTTATCCCAAGGTAGATGAACAGATGGACCCTGTGCATAAAGGGTTGCAGGTGGCGCCACCAGTTTTGCTTATGATGAAGAGCTATGTGAGATCTATACACATGCAAAATTTTGGCCCAATCGGTCAAATGATTCCCGAGATATGAGCTTGGATGTCTGCAGAGTAAACGTGAATGTAGGTGGTGCCACCTGTCATAAAATTGAGAAAGCTGTCCAGGATGTGTGGAAATAGACGCACTAATGGATGCTGGGCAGAGAGGAAAGGTGAGAGGTCAACCAAAAATGAGGGCGCAGCAGTTCACATGTGACCGATCATAATTCCGAATTTTTAAAAATTCTGCCCAGTGGTTATGGAGGAGTTCTCCGGAAACCTATGCGGCGATGGCAGCAGCGTCTGACTGAAAACATAGTATCCGCAAAACTCTGTTTTGTTGACTCACTAGTCTTATACACAACGAAGAGATATATAAATATGCCCAATGTCAGACTGATATGTCAAACCCCTCCTGTGAAATAAGCAGGGACATACACTAGGCAAAAATTATTGTAGGTGGCGCCACCAGTCTTGTACATTATAAAGCTACCCGATATGTATAAACATGCCCAATTTTAGGCTGATGTATCAAATTCCTCTGTAGAAATAAGCAGGCGCATACACTGCAAAAGTCAATGTAGGTGGCACCACCTGTCTTGTAAATGAGAATACCATCAAAGAAGCATAGACAGGTCCAATACATCAAACTTCCCCAGAGTTTGATGCACTGGGCTGACAAGGCTTAGGTGAGTAAGGCAGTTGCCCCCCCGAGTGACCTGTGACAAATTGCTGCCTCAAGCTACTGCACTGTGTGAACTCTTGACCTGCACCTGGCTAGACTGAGTGAACTTTTGACCTGTACCTAGCTGCACTGAGTAAACTCTTGACCTGTTGCATAATCTGACACAGTTTGCAGTCTGCCAAAGCTATAAATAGATTCAGGCTGAACTTTGGTGCCAAATATGATGCAGTGAGCAGTCTGCCAAAGCTTTAAATAGAATGCAGCTACTGCACTGAGTGAACTCTTGACCTATACCTGGCTGCACTTCTTCCAATCCTTGCACTGTGCCAAAACTATTTATAGAGCTGAAATCATCTTGGCTAATAGCCAACATCAAGGCACTGGCAATCTGCCAATGGTAAACCAAGTGCTGCCATCTGTACACAAAAGTGGTCCCTCCTTGAAATAACTTTGAAATTAATTTTCCCAATACAAAATGCTTTTCAGCTGACTTTTTATAAAAAAGAAATCAGGAATATATGTAAAATTATTACGGATGCATACTGAATGCAAAATTAAAATACAGATATATCTCATTGATGGCAAATTCTTGAATTAAGTTGAGTAGGGATACCAATAATTTATAATCCTCGTACAGTTGTCTTTATATAGCCACAGAGAGCTTAATATTCATGATTGTAACATTGCCTGGTATGATGAATAACTTAAATCATAAATCTAAATTTTTTAAAAGCTTTAAAAAAAACTTACTTGTCAATATTAACCAAAGATAACCTGAAATCTAAATGTCTAGTGGCATGATGTAATAGATGCTGATAAACTGGTGCCAGGCTAGATATAACAGCATAACACAGCTAACATATATGGTAAAATGACTCAATTCAATCTCCATAATTCAGCCAAAAATCATTCATGTGGAACCATTAATGACAATTATTGTAGGGATTATTCTTGTAAAATATTTAACAAACTGGCTTCAGTGGCATCAGTCGAAAAACGTTTCGCAGGTTTGTAACTCATATAGGAAGATACAGCAAACTGGCTAAGTTCACTCAGCCAAAAACCACTGAACCAAAACCATTTGAACAAACTTGAATTATCAACATCTGAGGATAATTAATGTGTAAGATTTAAGAATTTGGCCCAGTGGTTTCTGAGAAGAAGATCTTTGTAGCCACTGAGCTAAAATGGGCTGTTATGGCATATGGCTAAATTCAGCTTCCCATAACTTTGCCGAAAGTCACTGAAAAGAGACCATTTGAACAAACTTCAGAAAACACTACCCTTGGATCATTTCTGTGCAATATTAAACATTTTGGCCATATGGTTTCAGAGAAGAAGTTTTTTGTAGCCCTCAGTGTGATACAGGCACTGATGACCCCGTACAAAAAAGGCCGATGCAGGTGGCGCCACCAATACCGCAATTTCAGATATGACCTATGTGACCAACATTGGCATAAAATTTGGTGATGATAGCTACAGCCGTTTCCGAGATTTAAATTTTAATATGCTTTTTTGCACAGTTAACAAAGTTCAACCTCCTGTAACTAAGCCAAAAATCTCTGAACTGGAATCATTCGAACAAACTTGAGAAAGATTGTTCCAGGGATCATATCTGTGAAATATTGGACAATTTGGCTGGACATTTTCGGAGAAGAAGATTTTTAAAGCTTTTTAAGCTTTTTCACTATAAAATCTAAGAAAATGCAGTTAGAAAAAAAATAAACAAAATCCGATATAGTCTTTTGGATGACTGATTATTTGCAAAAAATTTGGTGATGCTAGCTATAGATTAAAAATGTCAAATCTATTTCTCAAACAATTTATGACTTCAGAAATCTAGCTCCTTCAGATCACCAAGTACATGTCCATGAAATATAGCAGTCAACGAATTGCACAGTACATGAACACTGCTATACTCACCTCGTATGTGGCTTTGATATGAGGAATTAGACAGCCCAGTTTGACCCCTGATGCTCCACTGTATACTCTCCGCACAATAGCAACCATGTTTGTCTCATACAAGGCATTAATGAAGGCAGACAGAGCCACTGCAGCTGCCTGGAGATGAGGAATCACATGATAAATTATTCTTTAAATCCTGAATATTATGTGACATATAATAATAGCATAAGAAATGAACACAATAATACATTTTAATATCTTATTATTTTAAAGATGGAGTATAGTGTAGGATAAAGAACCAATTTTATCCTAAAAATAAAAAAAAAATATTGATTAACTATCAATCCAAATTGAATAATACCATAATATATTCTTTAAATTCCCTGAAGAAAATTCATAAACTACCTCGTTAATCATGTCTTTCATGACAGTACATGAAAATATATTTGGATCAGGACAACATCAGCATGCTGAAATATACAGATATTCTGTCATTCACATGAAAAGCATCTTTCCTTTTAGAGATCTCCTCTGGTGGTTATCTCTTCCTAGATTGTTGGCAGTATATTATAAAAACATGAGTCACATAGCTATTATCTAATGTTGGGGAGTCATTATTAATGAATTAGGCCAGGTGCCCATTTCTTACATTCCAGCATACTTTTTGGCAATGTTCTGTCCATCAATAAAACCATTCAGTTAGCAGTGTAATTGACTATGGAAAGATAGTAGACATGAGTAATTTCTGGTCTCTATTAGTATATTTTTACCTCATCTCCCTTTTCTGACACCACTGTCATAGCATTATCACCCAGGCAGTTTTGTAGTTTGACCTGAAATAAAAAACAATAACATACAATAAGGTATTTTGCATGTCTGGCCTGTGTTAATACTTGTTCTTTCACAAGAAACCTTTACTATACAGCACACTTATCAAGTACAGAAGCTAAGCAGGAAGGGATCAATGAACAACAAGAACATTTGAATGAATTCTCATTGTGGCCAGGTCATAATGGTCAGAATGTAGCCATTATTTTTTTTTTAAGATAAGTCCATGGACTGTCAGTGGTCCTGTTTACTGAATTGGGATAAAGGTGGCCATACAGTTAGAATGACACAATAAAACAAAGCCTTCTGGTTTTCAGTTTTTATATGCACAGGCCAGGGATAATCGAGAGCCATAACTTGCTGCTAAAGCATTAGAACAGATCTCTCACATAGCATTCAAATTTCTAACATTTTCCTTTTGGGCCTCTGGCTGACTGTAAACTTGAAACTGTTCATTGAAATACTGTTCAATTCACAAATGTCTTAACCACAAGGTTAATTATACTACCTGAACATAGTAAATAATTAATTTTTTTTTTCCAAACACTCACTGAATACCAGTGTGCAATACTCATAGATATGGATCTGGAGCTATTTAGTTTACACAGGCACAAGCATGTATAAACCTGAAAATACAGACACATATACAGACAGACCTATAAAACAAATGTTCCTTTCAGTAATGGCAAATTATGCAACAGGTATATAAAGTATTGACACAAAGTGTAAATGAATTATTTTTTTTACATTTAAGGGTTCAAAAATCCAGAATTAAGAAAATTGTTTTAAAGAAATGACTTCAATGTCTTCAATTATCTGTGAGAGGATTTACACAACCAATCTAAAGTAACTTACATTTTCACTCTTAGTAAAACCGAGGACCTTGAAGCATTTCTCTGCCCGATATTTCATGGCATCTTTATCATCTGACGAAAAAGGAACCAAGGTGTTTCCATAGCGATGACCTAAAACCAATCAAAATTTCTTCTGTCAAATTTTAAATATTATTATAAGTAGGCAATTTCTAAGTGATTCTTCTACCAGACAAACAAACATTTGTGAATACATAACCCTCCTTTGAAGGAGATAAATAAATACGAAAGATGCTCCTGGAAGAGAGATCCATCTCTCCTTAACCCTGAACTGATGATGAAAAATAAAAAAATTAAGAATATGCGTCAAATTATTTTATCAAATACCTCATTATACAGTTATTGAATATTCTTACTGGCACTCCAATACAATTATGCATATAAATTTTCTTATCTGAAAAATAGAATATTATTTCAAATTTAATCATTAGACAAGTTAAGTATCCTCAATCATCAATACAGAGTGAGTACAAAACTCAGTCTTGTCATACCCTCCACGGTTTCTGTTTGATCTATTTCTGTCTCCTCCTCATCGTTCAGATGGTAAGTTCTGGCGGACATGATATCTTCACTGGAATCTTTGGCGTACACTGTTTTGAAGGTCTTGGCCTTGGCTTCTTTCACCTGTAGAATCAATAATCTTGTGTCAAATCTTGCTCCTCACTCTAAATAAAATGTTTATTTAATTATAATATGTCTGATGATGAAAGTTTAAAATTTGCTTTAACAAATACAAGGAAACAAAGATATTCAATAATCTGCAAGAAGAAATAATTGTCACTAAACATAGAATCAACAGAGAAACTATGGATAGGGTATGTTGGGAAATATCTAGCAGCCAGAGTGATAAACAAAATAAATTGATAAAAGGCCAAGTTAATGAATGGGGCTTTTTCATCTGATATATCTGATGATGATAGTTTCCAAACTCATTAAACTCAGGCTTGTTCATTTCTGTGTATTTTCACACCTCCTTTGGGAACATACAACCAAGGCAGCAATAATGGACATTATTTTGCATTTGCCTATCATTAATACCCACAATTCAATCAAAGCTGAATGTTGAGAAATGGCCCTTGTGGTAAAGACCTTGGTCAGGGTTGTCAGTATAGAAAATGGTCTTAAACAGGATTTGAACCCACAACCTTTTGGTCACAAATCTAGCACCCAAAACCATTACAACACCATGCCTCAACTAAGCCTGCATGACACTGTGTGTATACCAGTGACTTCAGTGTTGTTACAGAACTTTTCGACAACTTCTTGGGTATCTTTTTGTAAATAGAAGGACCCTGCCATATTGTTCTTAAAAAAGATCATTACCACCTACCCTGATGTATGCTGCTATAGGTATCTTCAGCCCCTGACTGATCTCCAAATGACATTTCCATGCTGTTGGTCTTGTCTGACGTGACTGGAAGTAGCTCAGAGCTGGAAGGGCCTCACTGATAAATCAGAACAGAAACCAGATGCATCAACACTGGTCACAGTGTCCAGGTGTATACAACAATACCATGGAGTGGTATATACATGATTCACCTGGTTATTTAAAATGACTGATCCACGAATAAGTTTTTTAATGAAATTTCAATGGCCATTTGCTGGAGCTGTCACTTAATAGGATGACGGCAACCATATCATAAGACTGAGATTATTTATAAGATGATTCTTGTTTAAGCTAAGGGCTAGAAGTAATTGAGATATTATAATCTGCTGTTAGGACCAGGATAATTTCTGAGGTTATGAAATTGTGATTTTGCCATCTTCGCCATTACCCTTTACTATTTAGATTTTAGATTCAAGCCAAATCCTGACACTCTTTACATTAACACAATGTTCAATATCTTGTTCAGCTTTTGTTGTCTCATCACAAAATCTTTTAAAAGTTACAACAGAGAGGATTTAATTCAGGATAAACAGAATCTTTAGAACAGAGAGTAAATATGCAGTATGTTTGATCTCCGAGAATCCAGCCACATAAGGGAGTTTTGGGGGCCAATCCAGAGTCTGCTTTAGTGGCCCTCAAAGCAGTTAGGGGTTTAGTCACCAGTTGGGATTGAAATGAATACCTTCAGCTCCAAATTCCAACATGTCAACCACCAGGATATATGCTGTACCACTCAAATGAGCATTAACAAAAAATGCTGGCCAAAAAGACTAACATTTAAGTACATATTTTTAAAGAAATGCCTGGATTTAATGTTCTTGAACATTTGAATATTTGAGTTATCGGACCTGAATGAGTAGGATGCCCCCTCGACTTGCTCGATGATATGCTTCAACATTGCCTCTCCTGCCCTCTGCTGGGCAGTTTTCTCTTTCATGTGACCGTTAGATGTGCTAGGACGAGCTCCATCTGGTTCTTCATCCTCATCAAGGTCAGGACCTCTGGTTAAAACCAGCATTAAAACATGTTTAAACCATACATTTAGGTCATTTGACCGAATCCAAGATTATACTTTCATATAATGAAAATTTAAATTCCATTCAATAGTCAGTAATAGTGTGAAATACAAAGTTAATTTTTTACACTATGGTATTCATGTCTTTCCATGTCCAGAAGAAAATTCTGAAAGTAAAATTCTTTATCAGAATTTCACAACCTGCACAACAATCACATTAAATGTTAAGTGAATTACACACCTTCAGACTGGTATAGCAATGATATATATATCTAATATTCTTTCTATTTTAATTTCTAAAAATAACATATTTTACATGCAGGATTGTTGGGTTCACACAGGTCCCCAATAAAGGCCCCACTAAGCCTAGAATCATGAGATACTGAACAAAAGGATAACTACATGGTATTCATAATGTATCTCTGATGGATATTAAATTTGAAAGCATACACCTTCTTACTGGGACAATTCTTCTGGGACAATTCTTCTCAATTCTTGGACAAAATTTTCATGATCAATTTTTGAAAGGTGTTTGAGATAGGGTATGCAGAAGTAATATGACAAGGGACCCATGGGTCATGGCACTCAGCTGTTATATATGATCACAAAATATGATTTGGAAGAGGAGGTAGGCAAATGCTGGTTTTGTGTGGTAATTTAAGCTGTAGTATGAGTTGACAGTGTTTAACTCAATTTATGTAAGATATTGATAACATCCTTGGAGTGAGGAAAGAGGACTGATGTCATTTATATTATTTACATTTGGAAATTGTGTCACACAGGTTTTGACTTGGCCATATAACTTTATCTGCATTGCAGTAGAAGTATTTGAAGAAAAAAACTGTCCATTATCAGCCATGTTAATTTTGCTTTTTTTTCAAATGAGTTAACTGTTATTAAATAATTTCAGGTGATCCCTACCCAAGAGTACCACTAGCACAAATAATATGAATTTTAACTATTTTTTATTCAAATACATTAGCTAAGTGTTTGCAGTATATCTGGATTTTATTCAGTTTCAGCCAAACAAAGTTGTAGAGAATCCAGAATATACAAATTTCACAAATTTAAACAAGAATACGGGTAGTCCACAAGCGACTACGTGTATCCATTAAAATCAGAGCAGGACAGGTGAAGTGAGGCATGGATTGGGTGGCAAGGGGAAATAGAGTTAGATGTGTTACATAAAGGCATGGATGTCTGCCACATTTACATGATTGTAGGTGGCGCCACCTGTTATTTGAGCAAGAAACTATTCAAGATGTATACACATGCAAAATTTCAGGAGGAAAAGTCAAACCACTGCAGAGATATGAGTGATTTTATCCCCCAGCAGACAAGCAGATGGACGCTGTGCAAAAATGGTTGCAGGTGGCGCTACCAGTGTGTTTGATAAAGAGCTATTAGAGATCCAAACACATGCAAAACTTCAGGAAAATCAAGAAAGCTATCCAGGATGTATAGGCATGCCAAATTTCAGGTGAATAAGTCAAACCACTGTCAAATGAACAGATTGAAGCTGTGCAAAAATGGTTGCAGGTGGCAACACCAGTTTCTTGTATGATAAAGAGCTATGTGAGATCTATACACATGCAAATTTTCAGGAAGATATGTCAAACAAGTCCGGATATATAAGGATAGATGTCTGCAGCGCAAAACTCTGTGTATACAATAATGATCACAAGTACCTGGTTTTATGGATTTAATTTTTATTTAAACAAGGGACCCATGGGTCACGGCGCTCAGCTGAACATGACTGGACTATAAATGTATCACCATTGTGATACTATATTGAGTAGATAAAGCTTAGAATATCATGGTCATGTTGGGCTTTTATAAAGGAATATAATGTAATATGTGGGTAAATGATATATGAAATAACCTGACTGATGGATTAATATCGAGTAAAATATAGTGGTTTATTTTTTATTTATTTGGGAGGGGTAAAAAAAAGCAATTTATTTGAGCAAATATGAATCCAATGACAGTATGCTTAGCAGTGGTATAATGATGATAAGGCTATTTGTTGAAGGATCTATAGTGTATGGAAAACTGCACGAGTTCAATTTGACAGATACAATGTTATGATTAACTATGCTGATGAGGGGATTTATGAATTTGTGACTGTATCACCTAATATCTTGACAAGATCGGTCTTGACAAGGTGCATTATTTTGATGCCCCTCACGTCTACAAATTACACAATATTGACATAATTTCTGGCATGTACATAGGTACCTATGGACAAATGATTAACAGTACTGAACCACCTGGAAGGTTAAAATCTTAAAAATATGATGAAATGTAGATAATGTTTGAGAGGAAGAGGTAATCTGGGCCATGGTTGGTTCATATGATTGAAGAAAATGTTGAAAATAATATTTGAGACCTGACCATGCCTTTCCATTGGTTACCTTTTTGATGAGCTGTTGACAGTTCAACAGTTTACACATTTGTCTGATGAGATCCAATTTATTTGGTAAACCTTTATTATCAATTTTATGATATGTATACAGTTGCCATAACATCCCCATTCCACAGGTGCATTGACTTGATGGGGGGGGGGGGGGGCAGTTGTGTTATGATCAGAGTTACAACGCCTCTGTCTCTCTGTAGATATTTTCTTTAATTATTAAATTTTATGCTATAGCCATAGAAGTATTGTTCACAGTGCCAAGGAGCAAAGCCTCAGTGGGATGGGAAGGGGATGGTGAGAGTTACAACACCCTTGCATATACATACAGGATATGAAATTTAATTCAACATTGCTTATAAAAAAAAAGTTTATTCATGAACATTAAATATTTAAAACAGACAGAAAGATGGAGAAACAAAACAAATAATTTTTTTCCCCATTCTACTGAGCCAAGAAAAAATTAACAATATTTGCATTTGTTCCTTTTTTTCATTACATAATTTTAATCCAAGTTTCCGAATGTTACTATAAATTTACAGTAAAACATACATGTTATTGTGAATACTTCAGTTGATTCACATTTCTAAATTGCATCAACATTTAAAGCTAATGTATCTAGTTTATAGTAACTGTCAACAGAATGGGATGGAGGGAGGAAGGGAGGCAATTAGGGAGAGAGAGAGAGAGAGAGAGAGAGAGAGAGAGAGAAAGAGAGAAAGAGAGAAAGAAAGAGAAAAAGCAGAGGAGAGAGAAAGAGAGACCTAGACTGCCAGAGAGAGAGAGAAAGAGAGGCTCTCTGGTAATTACTGCCTGACCCAGCCTGACCCAGACAATTACAGTGGCAGTAGGTCAGACCTGAAGGTGTTATGTAACTGCCCAGTACACTGCATTTATACTGATCTGATGTAAACAATGAAATCATGGTACCTGGAAACTTGAATGAAATCTACAGTTTTTGATCAATTGGTTTCAATTTTCAGATTTTAACAGATGAAATGTTAATGTGTACATGCTATGAAAATTAAATCCACAGCACTAACAGGAAAAATTTGAATATTTATATTTTTTCAAATGGTATCAGGAAAAAAAAAGTATTCTCAGCTATAAAACTAATACATGTGTTAAAATTAATTCAAGGATCAAAACACCCAATATATTATACCAAGAGCAAACTGGAGTTGGGAATGTTTAATTTTATGAACTGAAATAAAGGACCAGCAATATAAATTTTGATTATTTAGCCAGTATCATGTAACAACTGATATAACCATGAGTTATAAGTCAAACAAATTAAAATCTTTAATGAGCACTTGTCTGAGTAATATTTTAAATTTTTGACATATTTATTTATTATTTTAATTTTGTAATAAATATAAACCAACAAGTTAAACACCTGGAAAAGACCTGGAAATTTAGATTAATTTAATATAATCAACTGCATCCTTGTCTATCATTATCTTGCTTCATATAATCCCTAATAGTAAACAACAATTTATTTTAATTATTTATTTATCATTTTTATGGTTAAAATGAAAAATACCCAATGATGACTGCATGGTATAATTTGAAATATAATTTTGGCCATCCATGGAAGATCCATAAGTGATCAGTAATTGCAAGGTAATCCCCTGTAACTCATTAACTATAAATTCCTTTTCCATTTAAAACCAAGAATGAAAAAAAAGTTAATTGTTATGTTTATGGCCTAAACAAATACTAGTGGAGGGGGTTGGACAGTTAGATCCAGTTGAAGTGCCTCGCTTCAAGCATGCATAATTGGCCTGAAAGGTCAATGTGGGGACATAAAAGAGGGGCTTCAGTACAGCCAAGGTGTAATATGATCTCATAAAAACTTTCATAAAAGCTAGTTTTTTGACCAATTCCTTTTATAACTTCAGAATTTAGAAGCTAAAATCCTTATGTGTGCAAGATATGAAAATTAAATCAACAGTGCTTACAGGGAAAAAACCTGCCATGGCCAAAGTTGGGCAAAATTTAAGGTACTGATTTTATATTTATGCTAATAACTTAAAAATTTGAAAAATTCAGAACTAATTTTTTGGAATACAATTGAATCTTGATTAAATAATGTATATCCCTGACAAAAAATCTCTACTTTCAGCAATTTTCATGTTAAAAGAGTAAATATATTTCTTGATTTTTTACAAAGTGCATTATGTTTGGGCCTAGAACTTAAAACAATTACACAATACTGACATCATTTCTGGCATATGCATAGCGAATGTATAGAAAAATATGTATATCATATATGATCAAAGTCAGATCAGTGGTTTTGATATTAGGCAATCTTAAAGTGTAACAATGGATTTTAATGGAAAAATGAAGTTTTTTCTTAATATCTCAAAGGAATTAGGTCCAGTGACCAAACTTTTATTATGGTAGAGGATTTGGGGGACATCTAACTGTATGCAAAATTTAAGGAACTTAGAGCTGAAGCTGGAGAGCTGAGCTCTAGTAAACTGCAGAACACTAGCGTGTTGTAAACAATATGTGAAATGGTGCTTGAAAACGTGAATAAAATCTACAGTTTTTGATCAACTGGTTTCAAATTTTTTGTTTTAACAGTTGAAATGGTAACAAAAACATGCTTTGAAAATTAAATCTACAGCAGTTACAGGAAAAAAATGTGCCATGATCAAACTTGGGCAAAATTTAAGGTGCCAATTTTATATTTTTGCCAATATTTAAAAAAATTTAACAGATTTTGATCTAATTTTTGGTATACAATTAAATTTTGATTATTTAAAGTAGTATTACTGAAAAAAAGTTCCTACCTATAACACTTTTGGTCTTAAGTGACCAAATATCTTTCCTCATTTTTTTACAAAGTCCATTATGTTTGGGCCCGTAACTTTTTCAAATTAAATAATACTGACTTAATGTACATAGGAACCACATAGAGGAATATTTATGGTAAAAATGAAGAAAACCAGATAAGTGGTTTTGATATTAGGCAGTCCTGAAGTGTAAAAATAGATTTCTAATAAAAAATTGAGGTTTTTCCCTAATATCTCGAAGGAACGAAGTCATATTGACCCAATTTTTGGCATGGTAGGAGATTTTGGGGACATCTAACTGTATGCCGAATTTCAGATTTGTAGGTCCAATGGTGTAGAAACGTGCCAGTCTTACGGACGGACATCCAGACGAACAGGCGGACGGACGGACGGACGGACGGACTGACGGACGGACAGACGGACGGACGACGGACAATGGACCACGACTATAGCTCAGATGACTTATAGTCAGCTGAGCTAAAAATAATATTATAATATTAACTTTGGACTACTTTCACATTAATCTACACACTTGACATAGCATGAGTCTTATGACAATTATTAACATTACAGAAATCATAATGAAAACTTGTCTAAGATCTGATTTTTTATCATATTCAAATATTTTTATTTAACAAGGCCTACAGGCCTAATGCGAACCTGTGCAATGAGATTACACCAGGTATAATGCTTCAATGCTGGACCATTACTTTTCAAGAACATGTGTAACATGTACATGAACAATGCATGTACTTAACACTTAGAACAAAAAACAATTAAACAAACATCACTGCTGCAATTCTGGCATGGGTGCACACAACACAAAAACTAGAATATGGGTTGTCAACAAGCGACTACGTGTATCTGCCAAAATCAGAGTGGGAAAGGTGAAGTGAGGCATAGATTGAGTGGCAAGGGGAAATAGAGTGAGGTGTGTTGTATAATAGCCTGGATGTATGCAGCCAAAATGTGTATGTAGGTGGCACCACCTGTCATAAAATCAAGAAAGCTGTCCAGGATGTATACACATGCAAAATTTCAGGGGGATATGTCAAACCACTACTGAGATATGAGTGATTTTATCCCAAGGCAGATGAACAGATGGACGCTGTGCAAAAATGGTAGCAGGTGGCACCACAGTTTTGCATATAATAAAGATCTATGGGAGATCTATACACATGCAAAATTTTGGCCCAAATGGTCAAATTGCTCCCGAGATATGAGCTTGGATGTCTGCAGCTTAAACGTGAATGTAGGTGGTGCCACCTGTCATGAAATCAAGAAGGCTGTCAAGAATGTATACACATGCAAAATTTCAGGTGGATAAGTCCAACCAATGCTGGGATATGAGTGTTTTTATCCCAAGGCAGATGAACAGATGGACGCTGTGCAAAAATGGTTCCAGGTGGCGCCACCATTTTAGTGTATGTTATAAAGCTTTCCAAGGGCTACATTTGTGCAAAATCTTTAGCCTTATCGGTCAAACGGTTTCCGAGATGTGTGGGTTTATGTATGGAAACAGACACACAAATGGACGCTAGGCAGAGAGGAAAGGTCAGAGGTCAACCAAAAATGAGGGCGCAGCAGTTCACATGTGACTGATCATAATTCCAAATTTTAAAAAATTCTGCCCAGGGGGTATGGAGGACTTCTCCGGAAACCTATGCAGCGATGGCGGCAGCGTCGGCGTCCGACTGAAAACTAATATCCACAAAACTCTGTTTTGGCGGATACAATGATTGTAGCTGGCACCACCAGTATGTCAAACAAACCCCTCCTATGAAATAAGGAGGGACATACACTGTGCAAAAATTACTGAAGGTGGCGCCACCAGTTTTGTACACTATAAAGCTACCTGATATGTATAAACATGCCCAATTTTAGGCTGATGTATAAAAATCCTCTGTAGAAATAAGCAGGTGCATACACTGCAAAAGTCAATGTAGGTGGCACCACCTGTCTTGTAAATGAGAATACCATCAAAGACGCATAGACAGGTCAAAATATCAATCCAATACAGCAAACTTCCCAGAGTTTGATGCACTGGGCTGACAAGGCTTAGGTGAGTAAGGCAGTTGCCCCCAAATGACCTGTGACAAATTGCTGCCTCAAGTTACTGCACTGAGTGAACCCTTTACCTGCACCTGGCTAGACTGAGTGAACTTTTGACCTGTACCTAGCTGCACTGAATGAACTCTTGACCTGTTGCATAATCTGACACAGTTGGCAGTCTGCCAAAGCTATAAATAGTTTCAGGCTGACTTTGGTGCCAAATATGATGCAGTGAGCAGTCTGCCAAAGCTATAAATAGATTGCAGCTACTGCACTGAGTGAACTCTTGACCTATACCTGGCTGCACTTCTTCCAATCCTGGCACTGTGCCAAAACTATTTATAGAGCTGACATCATCTTGGCTAATGGCCAACATCAAGGCACTGGCAATCTGCCAATGGTAAACCAAGTGCTGCCATCTGTACACAAAAGTGGTCCCTACTTGTAATAACTTTGAAATTAATTTTCCCAATACGAAATGCTTTTCAACTGACTTTTTATAAGAAAAAAATCAGGAATATATGTAAAATTATTACGAATACATACTGAATGCAAAACTAAAATACAGATATATCTCATTGATGGCAAATTCTTGAAATAAGTTGAATAGGGATACCAATAATTTATAATCCACGTACAGTTGTCTTTATATAGCCACAGAGAGCTGAATATCCATGATTGTTACATTGCCTGGTATGATGAATAACTTAAATCAGAAATCTAAATTTTTAAAAGCTTTTAAAAAGATTTTCTTTTCGATATTAACCAAAGATAACCTGAAATCTAAATGTCTAGTGGCATGATGTAATAGATGCTGATAAACTGGTGCCAGGCTAGATGTAACAGCATCACACAGCTAACATATATGGTAAAATGACTCAATTCAAGCTCCATAATTCAGCAAAAAATCATTCATGTGGAACCATTAATGACAATTATTATAAGAATAATTGTAGGGATTATTCTTGTAAAATATTTAACAAACTGGCTTCAGTGGCATCAGTCGAAAAACGTTTTGCAGGTTTATAACTCATATAGGTAGATACAGCAAACTGGCTAAGTTCAGCTTCCTGTTACTCAGCCAAAAAGCACTGAACCATAACCATTTGAACAAACTTGAATTATCAACATCTGAGGATAATTAATGTGTGAGATTTAAGAATTTGGCCCAGTGGTTTTTGAGAAGAAGATCTTTGTAGCCACTGAGCTAAAATGGGCTGTTATGGCATATGACTAAATTCAGCTTCCCATAACTTAGCCAAAAGTCACTGAACTGAGACCATTTGAACAAACTTCAGAAAGCACTACCCTAGGATCATTTCTGTGCGATATTAAACATTTTGGCCATACGGTTTCAGAGAAGAAATTTTTTTTAGCCCTAAGTATAATACAGGCACTGATGACCCGTACAAAAAAGGCCGATGCAGGTGGCGCCACCAATACCTCAATTTCAGATATGACTTATGTGACCAACATTTGCATAAAATTTGGTGATGATAGCTCCAGCCGTTTCTGAGATTTAAATAGCTTTTCCCTATAAAATCTAAGAAAATGCAGTTAGAAAAAAAATAAACAAAATCTGATATAGTTTTTTGGATGACTGATTATTTGTAAAATATTTGGTGATGCTAGCTCCAGCTATTTTTGAGATAGCTATGATTTACGTACAGACGACACACGACGCATGACACACGATGCACGACAAACGACGCCACACCATCGCATAAGCTCACAGGTTCGCTAAAAACTAGAATATGGGTAGTCGACAAGCGACTATGTGTATCCGCGGAAATAAGAGTGGGACAGGTGAAGTGATGCATGGATCGTGTTGCAAGGGGAAATAGAGTGAGGTGTGTTGCATATTAGCATGGATGTCTGCAGCCAAATGTGTATGTAGGTGGCGCCACCTACCACAAAATCCAGAAAGCTATCAGAGTTGTATACATATGCAAAATTTTAGGAAGATCGGTCAAACCACTATTTGTATATGAGTGATTTTATCCCACAGCAGACAGTTTTTGGTCAATTCCTTTCAACTTTCAAAACTAACAAGCTGAAATCCATATGCGTGCATGATATGAAAATTATATCAACAGTGCTCGCAGGAAACACATGTGCCATGGGCAAATTTGGGCAAAATTTAAAGTACCAATTTTATATTTATGCTAATAACTTATAAAATTTGAAAAAATCCAAACTAATTTTGGGTATACATTTGAATCTTGATTGAATAATGTTATATCCCTGACAAAATATCTCTAGCTTCAGCAATTCTCATGTTAAGGGAGTAAATATATTTTTCTAGTTTTTTTACCAAGTGGATTATTTTTGGGCCCATAACATAAAACAATTAAGCAATACTGACATCATTTCTGGTATGTGCATGGTGAATGTATAGAAGTATATATATATATGATCAAAGACAGATCAGTGGTTTTGATATTAGGCAGTCTTGAAGTGTAACAATGGGGTTTTAATGGAAAATTGAAGCTTTTCCTTAATTTCTCAAAGGAATTAAGTCTTAGTGACCAAAGTTTTGGTATGTTAGGGGATTTGGGGGACATCTAACTGTATGCCTAACTTTGGGAGCTGAGAGCTGGCCTAGGAAGCTGGGGAGCTGAGCTCTAGCAAACTGCATAACACCAGCTTGATGTAAACAATACTTGACATGGTGCGTGAAAACTTAAATAAAATCTACAGTTGTTGATCAACTGGTTTCAAATTTCAGATGTTAACAGATCAAATGCCTTTGACAACATGCTGTGAAAATAAGATCCACAGCAGTTACAGGTAAAAAATGTGCCATGGTCAAATCTGGGCAAAATCTAAGGTACTGATTTTATATTTATACTAATTAAAATTAAAAATTCAGATCTAATTTTGGGTATACAACTGAATCTTGATTAAATAATGTTATTTCCCTGAAAAAAAGTCTCTAGCTTCAGCAATTCTCAAGTCAAGGAAGTAAATATATTTCCTGATTTTTTACAAAGTGCATTATGTTCAGGCCTATAACTTCAACAATTTACAAAATATTGAACTAATTTCTTGTATGTACATAGAAAATGCATAGAGGAATTAAAATATTTAAAAAGATTAATATCAGGTCAGTGGTTTTGATATTAGGCAGTCTTGAAGTGTGACAATGGGTTTTTAATGGAAAATTGAGGTTTTTCCTTAATATCTCGAAGGAACGAAGTCAAAGTGACTCAATTTTTGGGATGGAAGGAGATCTTGGGGGACATCTTACTGTATGCCGAATTTCAGATTAGTAGGTCCAATGGTTTCAAAACGAGCCCTGTTAAAAGAACCATGACTACAGCTCAGATGACTCAGCTGAGCTAAAAATCACTTCATGGTGGCCATACTAAATTCAGATCAGTTTGAAATTTGATAGCATATCTTCTCATAAGTACAATTCTCTAATATTAGTGTCTGAGCATTTGCTCCAAAGGTTCTTGAGTTAATTCACACAAAAGGAGCATGACAAACACCAATGACATATGGACAGGCAGAAAGTGTGATTACAATAAAATATTTTCTTTAATTTGAGATGAGCAAAACTTAGTACTGTTGTAACATTAGTCTGTTAACACAGAAGTTCTTACATCACATTAAATTCAATCCCCGCTTCTTTCATGCCTCCAATGATGTCACCAAGTTGGTCATCACCAAACTCCCCTCCTACGTCTGAGAACAGAATCAACCGCTTGCTGACAAATCCTCTCTTGCCCCTAGAAAATTATATAGCCATATAGTGCAGATAAATGATACACAGTCTGTGCCATATTTAATCAACTTCAGGCTGTCTTAAAGAAGAGAAGTTGTAGTGAAACTTCTAACAATAGATACAATCAGAATCTGGGAGCCTGTCTCTGTAAGACAGCTTACAGAGTGGTTACTAGAGAGAATACAAAAATTCTAAGTTTACATTTCATCTGCCCATCTCAGTTGTTTTTTTCAGATAAAATTGTCCATATAAATAGAAAAGCCTGTAGGAAGAGATTTCCTGGCATTTGTAAATATATTACATACAAGGTATAACCTGATTTTATAAACGATCATGGACATGGATATTATAACTTCTAAATCTGAGCGATTCAGGTTATGTTCAAAAAGATCCTTACTACTATTTTAACAAAAAGAACCTTGGTTGCATCGTTCTATTACTTATAAAAACTGTAATACAAAAACAATCATTTGAATAATTATAATATGTTTTAGAACTTGATATCATATTAACAATCTGTTAAATTTTGCTTACGTTAAAAGTTTGATATTTGGGTAGTCATTGCAAATGAAGGTGTTTGACTTACATTGTGCCCCTCACCAAGGTATCCATGGCAACCACAATTGCATCCAAAACTTCCTCAATGAAAGGAAAATTGTAGCAGTCTTAAATTTTTATACAAAAATAGATAATATTACTTACAGTGAATTTAAACAGTTGATAATTATAAAGTGATAGATTTTTCTTTCATGTTAATACAGAGAATGTGTAGTAGTAAGAAAAAATAAAATTTTGAAAATATTAATAAACAAGAGAATAAATGTGAAAATGATCAAACCAAAGAACAACATATTTCCCATATGATTGCCTTGGACTAGCAGAAGAAATATAAAGAAAGATCCCTGATCTTCTAGCGGGAAAGGGGTGTACTGAAATGAACTAGATGTGTCGGTACGACGAATGCCCCCGCCTGGTGCAAATTAGAAACATTTGTTAAATTTTGTAAAAATTTTTTTAAGTTCAGGAGGTGTTGTATGGTCAAAAGTAGGTCAAGAAGGGCAAAATGCAAACTCGATCTGTAACGGGTCATTATCAAGGAACACACCAAATATCAGGCCAGTATGCAGGCATTGTGAAAAAAAGTCCATACATGTGCATTTTTCATAAAAATTTCTGTCTTTCATGAAATTTTCTATGTTCAGGATATGTCATATGGTCAAAAATAGGTTAACTGGGACGAAACACGAACTCGACCTGTAAGTGGTCATTATGCGCCCACAGACCAAACATTGGGCCAGTATCTGTAAGCATTCCATTGCGAAACTAGAATATTAGCAAAAGCTGGTAATCAGTTATAAATTTAAATTGGAGAGGTATGTACCATGTTTTATAACAATCCACCAAATGCTTCCTGAGAAATATCCCCCTAAATTTTTTTTCTATACTAAGCTCTGTGACCTTGAAAAGTAGGTCAAGACAACCCATCTTTGAACCTGACCAAGATTTTGTAAATATGATGCAAAAGCACTGAAGTAATGAAGTTCCTTAGTTGAATACCTTTGGAGACATCCTGCACAAAGGCCAAAATTGAAAAATCCGATAAAATTTCATTAAAAAATCAGAAATTGCAGGTGACCCCACCAAAATTGTGCAGCACGTACAGACCATCAGTCCCAATGATCATAGTAAGTTTTGTGAAAATCCACACAATGGTTCTTGAGATATAAGCTTCTGAGTGTTTTTCTATAATCAGCTCTAAAATGCAGAAAAATGGGTCAAGGTCACCCATCTTCGAACTTGACCGAGATTTTATCAATATACATCTTCACTGATGAAATAAAATTCCAACGGTGAATCCTTTTAGAGATATCCCGCTCACAAGGTAAAAGTTAACAGACGCGGAACTGACGGACGGACACCCGACAGACAGATGGACGGATAGACGGACAGCTTGGGTGACGACAATAGCCCATCAGCCTATGAGCTGAGGGCTAAAAACGGCTGTACATGTACATTTGTCATGAAAATTTATATTTTTCATGAAATTTTCTATGTTTAGGAGCCGTAAAACAATCAAAAGTAGGTCAACCGGGACGAAACGCAAACTCGATCTGTAACTGGTCATTATCTGCATACACACCAAAAATCAGGCCAATATCTGCAGGCATTGCGAAAAAAAGTCCGTACATGTGTATTTGTCATGAAAATTTCTATTTTTCATGAAATTTTCTATGCTTAGGAGCCGTAAATGGTCAAAAGTAGGTCAACCGGGATGAAACGCGAAATCGATCTGTAACTGGTCAATATCTGCATACACACCAAAAATCAGGCCAATATCTGCAGGCGTTGCGAAAAAAAATCCATACATGTGTATTTGTCATGAAAATTTCTATTTTTCATGAAATTTTCTAAGTTTAGGAGCCGTAAAACGGTCAAAAGTAGGTCAACCGGGACGAAACGCGAACTTGATCTGTAACTGGTCATTATCTGCCCACACACCAAAAATCAGGCCAATATCTGCAGGCATTGCGAAAAAAAGTCCGTACAACTGTTTGATTTCGGAAGGACGGAAGGACGGAATGACGGACATGGGTTAAACTATATGCCCCGGCCACTTTGTGGTGGGGGCATAATAAAAATGACAGAAAAGCACAGGCATCAGTTAACTAGTGACCCCAAAATCAAAAGGAAACTTTCCCTTTTGGCAGGTGCACCACATGTCGATGATGGAAGTTTGAGATGAAAAGTTTGGCTTAAAATGCATCTACAATCTTTCTTAAGTAGTAGGTCCTGTGACCATGACCTTTGATCTCATGAGCCCAGAATCAACAGTTCTTACTTTAGTGGTTGGCCATATAAAAGTCAAGTTTGAAACTAATATTTCAAACCAAACTGGTGTTATCACCTGGGAACTAATATGTGGATAGATGGCCCCCATGACCTTGACCTTTGGACCCCAAAATCCATAAGTTACTTCTACTATTGGCAGGTGAGCAACATATGGAAGATAGGAGGTTTTGGACAGAAAGTTTGGCTAAAAATACATCAACAATCTTTTTAAGGAAGTGGGTCTTGTGACTTTGACCTTTGGCCTTATGACCCCAAAATCAAAAGGGTTCTTACATTATTGGTGTATAATTCAAATATAATCCAAACTGGAGTTATCATCAAGAAACATATGTGGACAGAATGCCCCTGTGACCAGGACCTTTGACCTTGTGACCCCAAATCAATCAGGTTCTTCCCCCATAAACAGCTAAGCTATATGTGCAAGATGCAAGGTTTGGGATGAAAAGTTTGGCTTAAAATGCATCCACAATCTTTCTAAATAAATGGGTACTGTGACCTTGACCTCTGACCTCATGACCCCAAAATTCAACAGAATCTTCCCCTATTGGCAGGTTTGCAATATCTTCAAGATGGAAGGTTTGCCATGAAAAGTTCGGCTTCAAATGGATATGCATTTTTTTTTAAAGAAATGAGTCCTGTGACCTTGACCTTTGACCATTGGACCCCAAAATCAACATGGTTCTTCCTTTATTGGTGAGTCATACATAAGTTAAGTTTGAAACTAATATGTCAAACTAAACTGGAGTTATCATCTGGAAAATAATTTGTAAACAGTAGGCCCCTGTGACCTTGACCTTTGACCATGTGACCCAAAATTCATTTATGCTCTCCCCATACTGGCAAGTCAGCTAAATGTGCGAAATGGAAAGTTTGGGATGTAATGCTTGGCTTAAAATGCAGCCATAATATTTTTAAACTAGATATTTCTTGGCACCGCAGGTGCCATAGTATCGCCAGACAATTAATCCCCCCCCCCTTTAAGAATAGGCCCCCCATCTTCAGCAACAATTAATATCAGACCACACTCATAGAAAAGGTCATTCTTATAGAAAAGGTCATGATCCAAATTTCAATATACATCATCCCCTAACCCATGTCTATGTATATGCAAGAAATCTGTTCATTAGTTTTTGACTTATAATGCTCACAGTACTGATAAATGGCAATGATGGGGTATTAAACGGCACAAAACAAGTAAAAGAATAACAGGTGGCGCCACCTGTTTCCGGTACATGACAATACTTTCCAAGATCTTCGAACATGTTGATTTTTGGACCAATGCATGCATCCCTTATTGAGATATTTATGATTTTGTGTAATTTTCACCATATATGGCAATATTCAAGGTCAAGGCCACTCTAATAGGAAAGGTCATGACCCCAATTTATATATACATTATCCCATAACCCATGTCTATGTATATGCATAATATGAAAGAAATCTGTCCATTAGTTTTTGACTTATAATGCTCACAGGTTATAAATGTACTGTTAAGTGGCAATGATGGGGTATTAAACGGCACGAAAACAAGTAAAAGAATAACAGGTGGCACCACCTGTTTCCCGTACATGACAACACTATCCAAGATCTTCGTTCAAGTTGATTTTTGGACCAATCAATGCATCCCTTATAGAGAAACTAATGATTTTGTGTGATTTTCACCATATATGGCAATATTCAAGGTCAAGGCCACTCATTGGAAAGGTCATGACCCCTATTCAAATAAACATTATCCTATAACCCATATCCATGTATATGCATAATATGAAAGAAATTTGTCCATTAGTTTTTTACTTATAATGCTCACAGTACTGATAAATGGCAATGATGGGGTATTAAACGGCACAAAACAAGTAAAAGAATAACAGGTGGCGCCACCTGTTTCCGGTACATGACAATACTTTCCAAGATCTTCGAACATGTTGATTTTGGGATCAATCCATGCATTTTTTTTTAGATATTTAAGAATTTGTGTGATTTTCCCCAAAATTGAACCTATTCAAGGTCAAGGTCACTCTCCTAGTTGAGGTCATGACCTCATTTTAAATAGGCGTCGTCCTCTCACCCATATCTATACATATACCAAGTTTGGTAAAGATCTGTGAAATATTTTTTGAGTTATTGTGTCCAAAAGAAATCTCTGCGGTGGCGGCGCGACCTTGCCTAAACCATAGTATCTCCAGACTATGTCTGGCGATACAATAAGTGAGTCCTGTGACCTTGAGATTTGACCTTGTGACCCCAAAATCATACAGGTTCTTGCTTTAGTGTAGGGCCATATGCAAGTCAAGTTTGAAATCCATGTGTCAATACAACCTGGAGTTATCATCTGGAAACAAATTTGTGTGGATGGACAGATGAACAGACAGACAGACAAAAAGACAGACAGGGTGATTACTATATGGCATCCACTTGTGATCAATAAACACACAAGGTTTTGGGACACTAGATGTAATTACAGTTGAGAAACTGACATGATTGTTGTCATTTTATAGTAAAAAAATAGAACAAGTGACCCATGGGTCATGACGCTCAGCTGACTGGAAAGAGATTCGCCAAAGGAAATTTTATCATCTGAATGGTAGTATATACCCATTCAACTGAAGCATCAAACAAATTAACCAACAGGCCAAGATTGTGACTGTATTTATTTATCTCAAAAAAAGAGAAAAAATGCATAAACTTTAAAAAATAAATACAGGTGGTTACACCACTTTGGAGTGCCATAGCTCAAAGGATATGGGTAACAGAGACCTAATTTCAGGTTTCCATGGAGACTTTTCATGGGTCTCCCAGTGTGTCAAGAATGAAGATTCTTGGTCCAGTTGTTATGATTTGTGCCCAATTAACAGATGTTCATATCTTTAAAGGTCTCAAAAATAGAGAAAAAATTCGTAAAAAAAACCTGAACAAATACAGATGGTGCCACCAGTCTGCTGAAACTGATGAAACACTCCATGATCAATATCCAAACAAACAATTATGGTGATCTCCAGACATGGGATAATAGTAATAAGTAATAGTAATAGTAATAGACTATTACAGCTTTTTCCATGTAATAGTAATAGTAATAGTAATAGACTCAAAAATTTGAGCTGTAATAGTAATAGTAATAGAAACAAAAGGCAAAGTAATAGAGTAATACATATTACTTTCTATTACTTCCTGTGAGCCCCTTGATCATTAAGCATATCAGTAAATAATGCTGAACAGACTCAGTTCTTGTCCAGTAACTGCCCAGGATGTGCCTATTGTTGAGGCAAGCATTGGCCAGCTGCCACATAGCTGGTGACCACTTGTGCTAATTACATAAGAGTACTGGACAGAGTAGGTCACAGCCAAATAAGTTACCTGGCACAATCTGACCTTTGATTAGTAAACCATGGATAAACAGAGGCATGTTTGATGTTAAGAGACAGATAAATACAGTGTTTTATTATTGTGACATGTACATCTTATCTCACATCCATCAATCCATATGCATATTCTGAAATGTACCTAGATTTGTTTTCACAAGCCAGTTTGCATTTTAATCATACAAATTGCAATAACACATTATTCAAGAAAAATATAATATGGAACCAGGTACAGTGCAGACCCAAAATGTTCATGATAAGCTTATGGTGTTTTCACTACCCATAATGTACTGTAGCCTACAATGCTATAAACTCAGACCAGTACTACAATCACTTGGATAAAGTCATACTGCAGGCACAATTGTAAAAATTGTGAAAATTGGCAGAAAATTGTGTAGGCAACTGGATGATATAGTTGCTTTTAATATTATTTAAACATGTGATTGTAGTGTTAGTTTATAGCACTCATGGCTGCGCAAGGTCTAGAATCCTACCATCAGTTTAAGTACATGTAATAGTAATAGTAATAGTAATAGATACCCTAGTAATAGTAATAGTAATAGTAATAGAAGATAAAATGTGGTAATAGAAATAGTAATAGTAATATCAGAAATTGAAAGTAATAGTAATAGTAATAGTAATAGAACAACTGTAATAGACCCCATGTCTGGTGATCTCTGCATTAGTTGTTCAGATACTTCAGCTTTTGTAACAATTTTTCCATTATTCTGAGCTGTACTTTGGAGCGCCATAGCTCAAAGGATATGGGTAACAGAGACCTTATTTCAGGTTTCCATGGAGACTTCTCATGGGTCTCCCTGTGTATCAAGAATGAAGATTCTAGGTCCAGTCGTTACGATTTGTACCCTGTTGACAGATAACTACATCCTTAAAGGTCTCAAAAATAAGAGAAAAATAATTGTAAAAATTTGAAAAAATACAGGTGGCACCACCAGTCTACAGGAACTGATGGAACACCTCTTGATCAATATGTTTGCCAAAAATCATGACCATCAGTGTTGTAGTTATTGAGATGTTGCAATTTGTTTTATCAAATTTTCCATTATTCTGGGGGGCCCCACAGCTCAAAGGATATGGGTAACTGAGACCTTATTTCAGGTTTCCATGGAGACTTTCCATAGGTCTATCACTGTGTGAGGAATGAAGATTCTAGGTCCAGTCTCTACAATTTGTTCCCTATTGACAGGTGTTCAGTTTTAAAGGTCTCAAAAATAGAGAAAAGAATTCGTAAAAAATTGAAAAATACAGGTGGCGCCACCAGTCTGCAGACACTAATGAAATATCTCATGATCAATATGTATGCAAGATATAATAACCATCAGTGATGTAGTTAATGAGATATTGAAGTTTTTGTATGAAATTTTTGACTATTCTGGGGGGGTACTTTGGGGCCCAATAGCTCTAAGGATATGGGTAACAGAGACCTAATTTCTGGTTTCCATGGAGACTTATCATAGGTCTCTCAGTGTGTCAAGAATGAAGATTCTAGGTCCAGTCTTTATGATTTGTGCCCTGTTAACAGATGTTCACATTTTTAAAGGTCTCAAAATTAGAGAAAAAAATTCTTAAACTAGATGTGTCAGAACGACACGAATGCCCCCGCCTGGGGCAAATTAGAAACATTTGTTAAATTTTGTAAAATATTTTTAAGTTCGGGAGGTGTCGTATGGTCAAAAGTAGGTCAACAAGGGCAAAATGCAAACTTGATCTGTAACGGGTCAATATCAAGCGACACACCAAAAATCAGGCCAGTATCTGCAGGCATTGTGAAAAAAAGTCCATACATGTGCATTTTTCATAAAAATTTTTGTCTTTCATGAAATTTTCTATGTTCAGGATCTCTGTCATATGGTCAAAAATAGGTCAACTGGGATGAAACGCGAACTCGATCTGTAACTAGTCATTATCTGCCCACACACCAAAAATCAGGCCAATATCTGCAGGCACTGCGAAAAAAAAGTCTGTACATTTGTATTTGTCATGAAAATTTCTATTTTTCATGAAATTTTCTAAGTTTAGGAGCTGTAAAACGATCAAAAGTAGGTCAACCGGGACAAAACGCGAACTCCATCTGTAACTGGTCATTATCTGCCCATACACTAAAACTAAGGCCAATATCTGCAGGCACTGCAAAAAAAAGTCTGTACATGTGTATTTGTCATGAAAATTTCTATTTTTCATGAAATTTTCTAAGTTAAGGAGCCGTAAAACAGTTAAAAGTAGGTCAATCGGGACAAAACACGAACTCCATCTGTAACTGGTCATTATCTGCCCACACACCAAAAATCAGGCCAATATCTGTAGGCATTGCGAAAAAAAGTCTGTACATGTGTATTTGTCATGAACATTTATATTTTTCATGAAATTTTCTATGTTTAAGAGCCGTAAAACGGTCAAAAGTAGGTCAACCTGGACGAAACGCGAACTCGATCTGTAACTGGTCAATATCTGCCCACACACCAAAAATCAGGCCAATATCTGCAGGCATTGCGAAAACAAGGGACCTATGGGTCACTGTGCTCAGCTGAAGTTGACCTTGAAGGTAAAAATCTAAAATAATATCAAATAGAGCTTAAGTGTAAGAGGAAGAGGTAATAAAGGCCATGATTGGTTTATATGATTGGTTTGTATTGATGAGCAAGAAATTGTTGCAAATAATATTTTGTGACCTGACCATGTGTTTCCTAATGTTGAAACTGAAGCATGTGAGCAGTTTGTGAACAAATGATCTGTACTATACCATGATCATCAGTTTGCTTTTTGATTAACTGTTGACATTTCAGTAGTTTACAAATTTGTTTAATTGAATCTATTTTTTTGTATAATATATATTATTAAATATATATGTACTTTTTTATGAAATGTATACAGATGAAATATAACTAATTAACAACATAAAACAGGGCAAACAAAGCCTGATCTCAAATTCTGCTGTGGCAGGAAAATAAAGAACAAATGTTTGTATTAAATCCTAATTTTTTTATCACATCAATTTTTTTAAAATTTGAGTTTATATTTCTATACATTTCCAATAAAACAGATACATCTGAATAAAAAAGTTGATTCATAATTCTCAATTGCATCATCATAAATCTCAGTCTTGTCATATAACACCACACCATGCATACAAATGTTTATTTATTTTTTACCACAAAAATATATCTTTTAAATCTGCAAAACAATAAATATCTAAAAATAATACTTGATTTAGATTTCACATTTTTCAATTGTGTCTTTATTTATCCATAATGTGCTTCATATTTTATAAATTTAAGCATACTGATGGGTTCAATTATATCTGTTAAAATCATTTAAAAGAAAATTAATTTCTTTAAAAATGCTACATTCACACAACATGGCATCTTCTGGATTACACTTGAATTACTTTTTTAAGTAAAGTTTTTGTATATTGGAGTGGAAACAGTGTTACAATTAAGAAAATACAGTAAAAACAATAACAATTACTGCATTACACCTAGTGGGTTGGGTTTGCCGGGGGGGGGGGGGGGGGGGGTGGTGGTCATATTAGAATAACTGTACACCTGTCACAGCAGGGGGTCTCCCCCAGTGACTGTAACAAATCAGAAACCTTGGCATAGCCAGACTTCCAGTGACCTGGAGTGGGACCCTGCATCTGTAATCTGTTATCAAAGCAAATGACTACAGTAGAGCCTCAAGAAAAAAAATCAATAACTAGCTTAATTTTCAAGCTTTTATTTTCAAATTTCAGATTTAAACAAATTAAATATTTATGTTTACATGCTGTGAAAATTAAATCAATGGTACATACAGGAGAATAACGTGCCATGGTCAAAGTTGGGCTAAATTTAAGGTACTGATTTTATTTTTATGCTAATAAAAATTTACAAAATTCAGATCTAATTTTGGGTACACAATTAAATCTTAATCAAACATAGTTATATACTTGGGAAAATAGACTCTAGTTTCAAAATTTTTCATGTTAAGTGAGTAAATATTTTTCCTGATTCTTTACAAAGTCTATTATGTTCGGGCCCATAACTTAAAGAATTTATACTTAACAGACTTAATTTCTGGCATGTACATAGGAACTATATAGAAGAATATTTATGGTAAATATGAGGAAAAACAGATGAGTGGTTTTGATATTAGGCAGTCCTGAAGAGTGAAAATAGGTTTTTAATAAAAATTTGAGGTTTTTACTTAATTTCTCAAAGGAACGAAGTCACAAAGACCCAGTTTTCGGCTTGGTAGGACATCTTGGGGACATCTAACATTATGCTGAATTTTGGATTCCTAAGTCTTACTGTTTCAAAACGTGCCAATCTATGGACAGACGGACGATGGACAATGGACCACGACTATAGCTCAGATGACTTATAGTCAGCTGAGCTAAAAAGTCCGTTCATGTGTATTTGTCATGAAAATTTCTATTTTTCATGAAATTTTCTAAGTTAAGGACCCGTAAAAAGGTCAAAAGTAGGTCAACCAGGACGAAACGCGAACTCAATCTGTAACCGGTCATTATCTGCCCACACATAAAAAATCTGGCTAATATCTGCAGGCATTGCGAAAAAAAGGCCGTACAACTGTTTGATTTTGGAATGACGGAAGGACGGACATGGGTAAAACTATATGCCCAGGCCACTTTGTTGCGGCGGCATAAAAATCGAAAAATACAGGTGGCACCACCAGTCTGCAGGAACTAATGAATCTTCTCATGATCAATATGTATGCAAAAAATCATGACCATCAGTGATGTAGTTAATGAGATATTGAAGTTTTTGTATGAAATTTTTGAATATTCTGGGGGGTACTTTGGGGCCCCATAGCTCGAAGGATATGGGTAACAGAGACCTATTTTCTGGTTTCCAAGGAGATTTTTCATGGACCAAGATTCTAGGTCCAGCCGTTACGATTTGTGCCAGGTTAAAGGACAGACGGACGGACAGACGGACAAAGAGTGATCGCTATAGCTCAGATGACTTACAGTCAGCTGAGCTAAAAACTGGACATGATAGGTCAAAGCAACAGTCAGCAGTGATCTTCATCTATATTAGTTCATTTTTATCTTATGAATTTGATATTTTCTGTGTTGAAAGAGAAATTAACAGCTTAAAATATTAAGGAATCAGAAAAATCATGACTGGTCACACTGGAATAGGCAAACACATTTCTCAAGATACGAGTCTAAACTTGTTGAGGAAATACATTCATGATTGCCCCTTTGTCTGATAGGAAGTGCAATGTTATTGTCAATGACTGTTAACACATGTATAGGAAGTGTAATATTATTATCCATGATTGTTGACACATGTTTAGGAAGTGTGATTTTATTGTCGATGTTTGTTGACACATGTATAGTAAGTGTAATGTTATTGTCAATGATTGTTGAAACATGTATGAAAGTGTAATGTATTGTCAATGATTGTTGACACATTTATAGGAAGTGTAATGTTATTGTCAATGATTGTTGACACATGTATAGGAAGTGTTATGTTATGGTCACTGATTGTTAACATATGTATAGGAAGTGTAATGTTACGGTCACTAACTGTTGACACATGTATAGGTAGTGTAATGTTATTGTCAAAGATTGTTGACACATGTATGGGAAGTGTAACGTAACTGTCAATGATTGTTGTCACATGTATAGGAAGTGTAATGTTATTTTCAAAGATTGACACATGTATAGGAGTGTCAGTGATTGTTGCCACATGTATAGGAAGTGCAATGTTATCGTCAATAATTGTTGACTCATGTATGTTTATAAGGCCATCAAAGATTTTACTCAGATTTCACATGGTACATTACAATTTTTATTATTTAATGTGTTGGTAGACAAAACCATCCAGAAATTTACTTAGTAGGTCTCATATAAGGATACAGTCAGCTGATACATTTCCTGGTTGCACCTCATCCTCCACATAACTCAGTAAGTCCCAGTCCACCATCCCGAGTTCTCGAGCGACGGTGATGTTCTGGTATGACTCGTCATCCGCCAGATTGTTCGCCGTGTTGTCTGTTCCAAACAATACCAAGCATACCTCATCTTTAGACTCTGAGAACAGCTGAAAGTATTACCAGAACTGAATCAACAATCTCGTCACTGACAGCCGAGTACAGAACTAATTATGTTGAAAACTGTTGTAAAATGGTAAAAAATCTCAATGACAAACCATATTTTCAACTCCTTTTTGTTGTCTCACAAATTACAATTTGTATCACTTCAAGCACACCAAGTTAATGGTTTTGATATGTTATTTTTGCAAAAAATATTCTGGTACAACTTCAGAAAACCAGTAATCTCCCTGCATGTTTATGGAAAGTCTACTTTGTGAAAAGTATGTCACTGAGAGTGAATGTGATTGACAGCTTTTTCATGCAAGACACATGAAACAGCAGCGTCACCACAGAGATGATGATCATATCAGAGAGACTGATGCAATTGACTTTAGTAGTAAGCGGAGTTTCGTGGCTGGACTTGTCTGGCAAAATGTTGTCTGGCTTACACTGACCTGAAAACTTATTCATTTAATGATGTTACAAAGTACCCTTTTTATTTGGTAAAGTTTTATATATTATGTGTCACATATTGCATCCATTTTTACAATAAACTAGCTTGTGATAAAATACTGAGTATAGTTTATCCTTGTGGTTTCATAAGCCAACACTTCCATATTTAAACAATCACACTGTTTCAAATCAGTGATAAGAAAAAAAAAATAACAAAACCTGCCCATTTTTTTGGCAGATTTTAATTGTAAAAGGTTTATCTTTTTGTATTGATATTTTTTTTTCAAGGAAAACAGAGCTGCATAAAATCAGCTCACTTCTGCGTAGTGAAATATTGGCAGCGCCCCCAGATAAGCATGGTTCCGCTTGATATTAACTTGGCTGGCAGTAGTGCCTGGCTCTTGTAGGACCTATAGGTCCACTTTAAATACCAACTGAGTCATGTATTCAGGGCTACTTATTTTGAAGGCTTAACCAATGAAACTTACCTTCCTTTGAAGAATTCGATTAGCTGCTGTCAGAGCAGTCTCCAGGAATGTGGCATCTCCTGCTGGGGCCTGGTTCATGGATGGTCCCACGTCTATCACGATGGCAATGGCTTCCTGCAGGTACAAAAAAAAGGCCAGTTCTTACATGGAGAAAAAAGGGCTTGCTTTTCTATATATTCTTCAATGATTATGCAGTACAGTGTCAATGATTATGCAGTGCTGTGAATGTAGTTTTTTATTCAGCTGATGCACATTTCAGAAGTAGATCACTAGCCAGTTAACTGAAATACCATATTCAAGAATTAGTTCAGTTACATGTACTTCAGTCCAAACAGGAATTGAAAACAGACATTTGGACCAAATATAATAATAGTGTAAGTATATTTTTCCAAAAATCATACCAGTAATGACCAGAGACTGAAATTCTGATTTGTTGTAAACACACAGCCACAGGCTGTTTACTTCATTTATCTAGTATGTATCTGTTAGACGATGCACCCGGTTTGAGTCCATCTGACCTTGAGTGTGGGGAGCCGGGTGATTGTTTCAGCTAGTGGTGTTTAGTGCACATGTTACATCATTACTACAAACTTCCTGATCCACCCAGGTGAAATGTGATAAAAGGCACCTGGCCGGCTTTAACAATCCAGTGTATAATCCTTGGTAACACTGCACAACCAGTGTAGCAAGTTTTGTGTAGCCAGTGGTCCAGTTACAAGGATACTGACAGCAGGAATGATGTAAGTTGTAATACATGCACTGCACACTGCTTACTGAAACAATTATCCCGGCTCACCACACTCAAGATCAGATGTACTAAAACTGGCTGCATCGTCTAACAGATGCATGCGTTCCCGTCCGCTAGATAAATGAAAGCAGCAGCTTGTGGCTCTGTTGTAAACTGGGTCTACCAGCAAACCCTGCTAAAGAAAATATATAGGGAGCGACTATAGAACGGGGGCTTCACCTTGGTTCACAGAACTAGCTAAAGAGGGCGATATATTTGATGGGGATAGAGAAAAACTGGGTTGGTTTTTTTTTGGGGGGGGGGGGGGGGGGGGGGCAAACAATTAATAAAGAATGTTATGGCAAGTTATTTCTGAATTCCTTGTGATCTGTTGTGCGAGCGTATGGTATATATGAAACTGGTAATCTGGAATGAATGAGAGGCATGTGAATTATTACACATATTAGGACATTGTGAACAACATGCAATGATATGTAGACATGATGAGACTCGAACCACCGACCGCACGCTCAGAAGCCGTCTGCGTAACCAACTGTGCCACGCAGGCAAGTCCGTGAAAAGTTGGGGTATTTAAGTCTATTGTCAGTGAAACCCCATGTGACAGCACACGGGAAATGGTGATGTCATAAGAAACGGTAGCGACCCCTATTGGGCTTTACAGGTACAATTTTTGAATGGTATTGAAGGGGCGGACTCACTCGTGAGAATCGCCGGTGACATCAAGATGACGAGATATTTAGATTTGAAATGAATAAAAAAGGGTAGGTATTGATAAAATTAAAATGTAGGTAACCCACTTTAACAATAAAAGATTAAATATAATGGTTATTATAAATAATGAATGAATCTCATAATGGTGTTGAGAGTGAGGTGTTTGGTGTGGATTAGGCTGGAGGTGACACATTCATTAGGGATTGCAAGGGGATTAACAGGGCGATTTGATGGTCATGTGACTTTTTTGTTACTGTTATTTAATGAATGATAGGGTTGACAGTTGCTAAGGTCCGTCATAGTCAACGCACCTAAACATGGAGAGTGCACGACCTGATAGTCTGAGAGAGAAGTTAAATGACATGATAGTGAATGTATCTGGACACGGTACAATGCTTAAAAGACAACATGAAAGTGATGGAAAATCTGTAGATATGGTGGCCAAAAGAAGACGATTAAAACTCTGTAAGAAAGATGACCCAAAGAAAACAGTGAGTACAGCGGGGGGTTCCTGTAAGGTGTCAGTGATGTCGACAGGCACATGCACTGATGATGTTGTAACTGTAGATGCTGGAAGTCAATGCTGTTCGAGTAAGGGTAGCTACCAAAGAAGAAAAGAAGATACCATTGGCCGACCAACACATATCACACATACAAACTAGTGAGAGAAATATTGATGTCGAAAGAGGCAACTATAGCTTGGTTGCAGGAACAGGGTATGTTGGCACGCAGCCATAGCTGCCCCGTTTGTAAATGTTCTATGAAACTGGTAATTGTTAATGATAAGGATAACCATGACATGTATCAGTGGAGATGCCATAAAAGGAAACCTAAAAGTCACAATATGAAACTCAGTATAAGACATGGGAGCTGGTTTTTCGCTATTAAAACTGACACTAGAAGAAATAAGGGATATAACATACTTGTGGTGTGTGGGAAATACACAGTCTCAAATAAAATATGAGACAGGTTGCAGCAGTAACACAGCTGTGGATTGGAGCAGCTTTTGTAGAGAAGTGTGCAAAGAAACACTACTGAGAGACTCTGATAGAGGTGAGAAGATAGGAGGGCACGGAGTGTACGCAGAAATAGACGAGTCTAAATTTGCGAAAAGAAAGTACAATCGGGGTCATGATGTAAAAGGGGGTTGGGGGTTTGGTGGAAGGGAAAAGTTTGACAAGAAAAAAGTGTTTATGTTCACTGTTCAAGACAGATCCGGTTCGGGGTGAAGGGAGAACATTTACCTGGGTACCTTTGTGTGTTCATGTGGCGGGAAAAAAAACACAGTGGAAAAGATTTGTTCAGGCAGTTCATGGCTGATGCAGTGAGAATTTACAACGGCAGATGCGGACATGCCCATTGTAAATTTTGTATTTAACCACAGAAAACAGAACAAATTGTACATAAGAAGTTGACATAGTTATGGTAAGTAGAAAGGAAAATTTAGAATCTTATAAAAAAACTAGAAAGATTTATAGGCGTAACGTGTCATGCACCTGTTAAAAAATTTTTTGAGATGCATAAATGGTAAAAATGGTCCCCATGTGTAAAAAAAAAATGCCATAGATATTTATTATAAACTATATTGGTGATGTGTGCTTATTATTATTGAACTGATGCAGTAAGGTAGTTCTTTCATGCATGTAGCGAGACGGTGTGTTTGACAATACGAAGCGAGGAATGACACGAGGTGAGAACTATTTATAGAAACGGGGATTTCCAAAGGGTCCGTCTACGTGTAATTGTTTCGTAATGCTGGTTGGTTATGCTGATTATGAGAGTAGTTTGAAGCAGAATATGTGACAGTGGTGTGCTAAGCGAATAGAGGAAGCCGCATTATTTGCATACATATATCAATGGGGGAAATGATTGTATTTCAGATGTTATTGTTGAAGTTGCACTTACTTGGTGGGAGGAGGGCACATGTGACGAAGACGTTAATTGTACACACTTTATAATTAAGGATGAAACTTGTATAAAGAGAAGTGGACCTAAGAGAAGGTAAGAGTAAATTGACTATAGAAGAGGGAAACAAGGGACCCATGGGTCACGGCGCTCAGCTGTTATATATGATAAAAAAATATGATTTAGAAATGAGGCACATGCTGGTTTTGTGTGGTAATAAATATAAGCTGTAACTTAAGTTGTTGGTGTTTAGCTTATGTATGATTTTGATAGTATCTTTGGGGACAGGGAAGAGGATTGATTTCATTTGTTTTATTAACAAATCGAGTGCTATTGTCACACAGATTTTGACTTGGCCATATAACTTATAAGCAGAACATATAATATAAGAGTTTAACTATTTATTAAAAATAATTACAAATATTGTCCCAAATATAATTTTTATCAAAAATAATAAGAGAATCGTATGATTTTTAAAATAAAATATAACTGAAATGATTATTAAAATAATATTAAAGAATATACTCATGAATGTATTCATGAATACATTTTAAAAGTATTTGCACTGGTATTCATATACTTTCATTTTTACCTGAATTTCCATTCTTATGCAAGAAATTTTATAATGGAGTACATATTCATATTCGTATTCAAATACATTTGCAAAGTATTCGCACCATGTCTGGTATTTATTCAGTATTCACCAAACAATGATGTTGAGAATCCAGAATATACAAAATTCACACATTTAAATAATGATCACAAGTACCTGGTTTTATGGCTTTTATTTATATTAAAAAAAAAATGTAATAAATTCATTTTGGACTAATTTCTCATCATTGTTTACACTAGACACAGTAGGAATCTAGATTAATATTATCAACTGCATCTTTGTCTATCATTAATTTCCTTCATATGATCCCTAATGATTAGTAATGAATATGATTTTATTTTTTTATCATTAAAATTTAACTGAAAAGTACCATAGGTGACTGCATGGTGTTATTTGGAATACGTGACATTCTATCCATCAATACAAGATTCTTTTATCATCAGTTACTGCAAGTTAATTATCAACTAACAAATTCCTTTTCTATTTTTTTTTAATTTGTTATTAAAAACCAATAAAAATTTATTAATGTATTGTTTATTGTTATGTTGTTGGTTAAAACTACTAGATGAGTTGGGTTGGACACCTGGATCAACTGTGGCTGGCCATTAGATGCTTGGCTGCCCCAGTGTATGTTTCGCCTCAAGTGTGCATAATTTGCTGAAAGGTCAACATACAGGTGACTCAAGAGGGGCTGGGGAGAGCCAAGGTCTGACATGGTATCATAAAAACATTAATAAAAGCTAAAATTTTTGGCCAATTTCTTTCAGCTTTCTAAACTAAAAAGCTGAAATCCTTATGTGTGCATGATATGAAAATTATATCAACAGTGCTCACAGGAAACAAACTTGCCATGGTCAAAGTTGGGCAAAATTTAAGGTACTAATTTTATATTTATACTAATAACTTATAAAATTTGAAAAATTCAGAACTAATTTTGGGTATTCAATTGAATCTTGATTAAATAATGTTACATCCCTAACAAAAAATCTCTATCTTCAGCAAATCCTCTTGTTAAGGGAGTAAATATATTTCTTGATTTTTTACAAAGTGCATTATGTTTTGGCCCATAACTTAAAACAATTACGCAATACTGACATCATTTCTGGCATGTGCATAGAGAATGTATAGAAAAATATGTATATTATATATGATTAAAGTCAGATCAGTGGTTTTGATATTAGGCAGTTGTGAAGTGTAACAATGGGTTTTTAATGGAAAAATGAAGTTTTTCATTAATATCTTGAAGGTATTAAGTCCTAGTGACCAAATTCTTGGCATGGTAGGGGATTTTGGAGACATCTAATTGTATGCCAAATTTTAGGAACTGGGAGCTGAAGCTTGGGAGCTGAGCTCTTGCAAACTGCATAACACTAGCTTGATGTAAACAATATGTTACATGGTGCTTGAAAACTTGAATAAAATCTACAGTTTTTGATCAACTGGTTTCAAATTTTTGGTGTTAACAGACAAAATGCTAACAAAAACCTGCTGTGAAAATTAAATCCACAGTACTTACAGGAAACAATCATGCCATGGTCAAAGTTGGGCAAAATTTAAGGTACCAATTTATTATTTTTGTTAATATTATAAAAAATTTAAAAGATTTTGATCTAATTTTGGGTATACAATTTAATTTGTTATACAATTATATTACTTGAAAAAAAGTCCATAGCTTTAACATGTTTTGTGTTAAGTGATCAAATATCTTTCCTGATTTTTTTCAAAATGCATTATATTTGGGCCCATAACTTTTTAAAATTATATAATACAGACATAATTTCTGGTATGTACTTAGGAACTATATAGAGGAATATTTATGGTAAATATGAGGAAAAACAGATGAGTGGTTTTGATATTAGGCCGTCCTGAAGTGTGAAAATAGGTTTTTAATTGAGGTTTTTTCTTAATTTCTCAAAGGAACTAAGTCGCAAAGACCCAGTTTTTCGGCTTGGTAGGAGATCTTGGGGACATCTAACGTTATGCAGAATTTTAGATTTCTATGTCTTACGGTTTCAAAACGTGCCACATCTATGGATGGACGGACAGATGGACGACAGACAATGGACCACGACTATAGCTCAGATGACTTATAGTCAGCTGAGCTAAAAATAAAGAGAACGTAAAGAGTAAACGGAAATATAAAATTACGTATTGAATGAATTGGGGCTAGCGCCCCCACACCCATGCTTTAGTGCACCCCCTGAAAAGTGTGTGTGATGTGGGCACACTTTGTGCACATGGTACTACACGAGAGCAAGACGGGATCTGTCAGAAAACATGGAGGAACATGTAAACAGTTTGTCACGTTGACGATAGAATAGCAGACCTCAGTACCTTATAGCGTGGGTGGATACTTATTTATTGCGAACGTGGTAGGCATAACAAGTATTCATATACTCGTTATTGATGACAGATGTACTGTTTATGAACAGAAGCATGACTTTGTGCATATGTTATGCAAGTTTGGGTGAAGCCCGATTTCTATAGTCGTACCAGCTATAAAACTTAGAAGTTAATAATAATAGAACCCTCTCAAATCAGGACAGCCATCATAGATTGCCATTGCTGAACAGTCAAATGTATCATTACTATCAAGTATCAACCACTAAAACCAGATTTCCTACCAAATGACACTGTCTTGTAGGCCTATAATCTTGTTGAAGTCTAAAATTACCTTTTGACTCGCCATTGTTGACTGTCAGATTGTCAACTTCAAGCCGGTTCACAAGAACTTGAGTCTGAGCGAAAATGCAAGTCTGTCAAGTTATGGCGGATTAAACAAACAATACTGCCTCCTAGTGGTCAATCGGGGCGCCAGATGTCGATTGGTGTTTTACACAGACACACGGTGGCGCCCGCTCTCTTGACAAACCACAGACTCATGCACAATAAGTGAAATATAATAAAATGTAATTTGAATTCAGTTGTAAAGATTTATTATCAGGGAAGTAATTCAGGCAAAAATGTTTAAGCACCATTCGTATATTGAGCGAATAAAATTTCAAATTTTTCTGCTCACAAAACCTAAAAAGAGGGTTTAAATTTTTTTTTCAAATTTTATTTTTTGTTTGTTTTCATAAATATGTTGTTTTAGAATTGAATAATTAAAATAAAGTTCTATGCATACGTAGTAGCAACAATGTGTGATGGGATCACTATTCATTGATTAAATAATACATATATAGCTCATATTCATCTTTTAAAAATTGAGCAGTATAGATCAATTTCAAACCTAGTAGGTTTTAAATTTAACGCGACTATACATGTCCGAGCTAAGGCGAGTGATATCTTACATGTGAAACAAAGCAATGCAACCGCACAATCCCTACTCTATTTGACGTAACAATAGGCCTAAAACTTTGAATTATGCATACAGGATAAAATTCAAGAAATGTTTTGTATGTGCCCAGACGGTCCAGGAAGTCCCTTTCTCTTAATTGTTTATATTGCAGTTGAGTATAATTTTTGTAACTTTGAGTTACACACAAAACACTGTTAAACACACCCAAAATATATATATATATATATATATATATATATATATATATATATATATATATATATATATATATATATATATATATATATATATTAGTGGTACGAATCGGTTGTAAAATAATATTCGATAACTGTGTGATAAAAAACCATCGATGATCGATTATTAATTGATTATTTTATGTACCATCTATATCTTACCCTGAAATGTGCTGTATACAATTATACTAAACATGTTGACCGTGTAAACTCACTTGTAGAAAACTTATTCCAATTAAAAAAACGTGTTTATACAAAAAGAGCAATTTTTTTTAAATATCGTATTAAAAGTTTCATTAGAAAGGAACTATTTAATACATTAATGAAACGAACTATACTGCATAGGATTAACAGTCTCCGAAAAGTCTCTTCAGCTTGTACTCCTATCTATAGTATTTGTTTTATGTACTTTGCTATTTTAGTAAACATTGGGCTCATATATCTGACACTAGTTCATCTTCAGTTTTAAACATTAAGCATGCTGTATGAAAATCTCTCCACTCGTTTACCCTCAGGACATGAACAGGGTTATATAACTGCTATGATGATGTGCTATCCGTATATCTTGGCTTATCCTCTATCCTGTCCAGTAGTCTTTGCATGCAATCTTTAAGTTCATGACTGCAGGTTTAAAATAATCTATCTCAATAATCAAAATGAGGTATTATAATACTAATATACAGAATACAGAGGGCATCTTTATCAAGATAATATTCACATCTGTTCATAACTTGGAGACTTTTTGACATATATATCATGTCAATTTAATTATCAATTTAAGATCAATTTAAGTATGGATCTAGTACTGTATACTCGCAGAAACTTTAAGTCCTGTTCTCTTTCAGACTGTGTCAGATCAATTGTAATATTAATACCTTAAAAGTCCTGTGGTATCTTCTTAGGACACACAGCCATATACTTTGTTTTGCTCACATTTAAAATGAGTTTGTTGGTTGCAAAAAAATGATACAAGTTAAGAAGCTCATTATTTAATACACTTTGCTGCATCTCAATTATATTATCACAATCATATTTTATACTGCTGTATCATAAGCATACAGAGTCACCTTACTGTTTGTTACATCGGATGGTAGGTCGTTAGTACATGTAATAAAGATTGAATGGGCAAAAGATACATCGACGTGGCACCCCACAAGTTACCAGATCTATCATCTAAGATACTTCACCATTTACAGCAGTTTTAATTAGCTAAATAATTACAGAACCATTTATGGCGAATACCTTGTATTCTATAATTTAAAAGTTTATCCAATAACATTGTATGATTCACATTGTTAAAGGCCTTCGGGTCGGAAAAAATAGACCTAGTGCCTTGTTTGGATTGACACATTCATGTAAATTATCCTAAATATAATGTAAAGTTTAGCGTTTTGTTCGTCACACAGTAATTCTCAAAGTTTTTAAAATACGAATATTTTGGTTATGAATGACTCTTTAAAAATATTCATAACTACAGGTAATATTAAAATTGTTCTATAGCTGTTGATATGATCTGCTATACCTCGTCCTTGTAGATGTGTGCAACTTTGGTGGTTTTTATTTCCTTGGGTTTGGTACCGCTTTCAAGAGTCAATTAAGTTAAATATCCTGTTTAATGGTTGGCAATACATTTGCTCAAAATATTAACAGGCATGCAGCCATGCACTAATATTGCCCAAGTTGTTTGTACACAAAGCCTTCTGTTATGGGCATGAATACAAAAGTTAATTCATGGGCAGCTGTTGGTATCTGGTTCGGGTCCCGTACTGGCCTGATGTTATTATAAGGCTAGATATAAGACTCGATGAACATTTTATACACAGGTACCGACAAACATTTTAATGTATGACCCTAGTGACTACTTTCATGACACATGTGTCGTCACCCTTCCATATCTGCCGTATACATCTACATTTGACACTGTTTGTACCATAGTTTGTTGTTATTATACAAAAATATATATCAGTGATGTTTTATGAATTTTGGCAAGTAGAAAATATAGTCCTTTTTTAAATTCCAAACTCTCATGAATAAAAAAAAAACAATTTAACTCAGTTTTGTATTAATATTTAAATGCATTGAGCTCCTATGACATGACTATAGAAGTCGAGTGCTTAAGGAATGTATGGATCTATATTCTTGTATGAACATTCCCGAACTCTGGTACTGTTATATGACTTAGTCGCTACAAGATAAACATGAACTTAATACTCTTTCTACGGTGGCTCGTAATAAGCTTTCATAAAAAAATAATTAAATACGAATTTTATCTCGCACTCATCGGTTCTGTTCTGCATTATCATCGGTACCATAAATCAGTATGTATATGAGTCTCACAATGAGAACCAGAGTAGCATCAGTATATAAAGCAGTAAAAATATGGTAAGCTGTGAAACCCCAAAAAAATCGTGAAGTAATGTCCCCAAACAGAATATTAAATATTCTTTTTTTTTGGGGGGGGGGGGGAGAAAAAAGTGTCCCCGCTCCTTTCAGCAAAGGAGAGCTTATCAGATTATGTTCATACCATCCATCACATTTCGACAGCAAAATTGATTCATCTAACACGCCTTTTTCTGAACATATAAATGTTGCTGATTGCTAATTACATTTTCCAAGCAGCACCCCTGCTCCAAATATTTAAATTACACTCAAGAATGCGACTGTTAACCGCACTTATTTGTGAATTATTTCAATGATGTATTGCATGGGAGTTTAATCTATAATGTGGATGCACGTAAATGCAAGCTTTTTACAATCATCACCAGTGTAGAACAGTTACCTTGATTGACTGATGGTTGGTGACATAAATCGTCACATATGGCCGTATATGTCTCTTGTGACTAAATTTCTGTATTTCATTCTGTACTGTGCTCTTTATTTAATTTCATGAATTATTATATATTTATTTTCTAAAGACAGAAAAAAATTACAAATCAAGGTAAGCTGACGACTATAATAAGACTATCACCTTTTAATAAACATGTGTTAGTGAGTACATATACGCTCCTATGCATGAACTGTACAGTGATGGAAGATATACAAAATGATTTCAGGTTATTGAATGCAATAGCCTCTCTCCTGTTTTTTTTTTTATTTAGAATATTGTGACCAAAAGAAAGGAAAAGTTTGAAAGAGTTATAGATAAACGATATAATTTTGAAGAATCTACTTCAACCCAGAGAAAAACAGCTAGTTGCCGTCCAACACAGCTGGCCTAGACTGGTCCAGTCCATGAAATACTTATGACTTAAATGTTGCTTCTGACAGAGAAATCAAACGTTCCCGCGTTGTATCGCACTTGGTATCGGTACCGCCATCTTGCGGCAACTCATATAATTAATTTTTCACTATCTGACCTAGTCTCTCCAACTGACGCCAGGTGCCGCTACTGCTCTGCACCAGTACTCGTGCAGAGCAGTAGCGGCCCCTGGCGTCTGTTGGAGAGACTATATCTGACCCTCTTGTTTCATGGACTAGTAATCTAGACCGGTTCCCGGACGGTCACACACATCACCGAGTCGCTGAACTAAGGTCTTTTCCAGTGACGTCAGCGGTGGTCTTTACCAGAATCTTTTTCAAAACCAACATGGGTCATGCTGTCATCGCCTATTCCGGGCTTCCAATTGGCTGCTAATATTCCAATTTTATTTGTCTTAATATTTTAGGCCGTCACAGTTTCAACACGTTTTTTTGAATCCCCTATAACTCAGCTCTGGTGGATAAAAAATGAAATTAAACAAAATATTTCAAAACTGTTTTACCGCTCAACCAAGGAACATATTATCCCAAGTCAGCTATACACCAACGAAATATCAGAATTGATCCAGATTCTCTAGATTAGAAAAAAAAACTTCCACAAAAATGTTTTGAAATTCTTTTAAATTAATAAAAAATGACTTTGTATTAAACATGACGGTCAGGTACAGATCCAGTCGTTTGAATCCCTATTTCAGGAGGAAATAGGAAGAAACCGTACATATTACGCCTCTATAGTGATCTCCGTACGAAGTACTTTGTTAAGCACATCTGTATACCTATATAGTGCACAGTTTCGTCCATCTCTTGATAAAAACACAACCACAAATAGGGATTCGAGAGACTGTGGTTAAGGTCAGAAGGACCAGTGTCCTATATGTTATCATATATGGTGCACTATAATGGGCGCCCGAGGAAAGTATTTTCTGTCGCATGTTAGGCATCATGTGGTACGTCGAACTGAACTTCAACCACTGGATTTTTATTTTGCTTCAAAAAAACGGGATTCTATATGCCGTTTCCGCGCAAAATGGCAGCTTTTAACCCTGGCCACAGATGTTGCAATCGATCAAGCACTTTAACAGAAAAATACACTGAGCATTCAGTCCCCTCTAATATTCACAAAACAAGTCCAACACATTTTTTATTTATTTAATTTTTCCTATCACCCACCTGTCATATAATAATTAACTTACCCTGAAATACGTTTTGCTTGAAACTTTCACATCTCTCTGGTTTAAGAAGGACTAAATCATTCGAAAGATGCACGGCAGTTGCCCAATAATTGGATATTAAAACTGTGATACGCACTACTGGACAATGTGTAAGCCGTTTTATGGACGATCGATTCTGTGAGTAAATATTTGTTACTGATTCTAACTCCGTCACGGGAGAAAATTTTTCTCAGCTCCCGCCATGTTTACTGGACCATGACCTGTGTTGATCAGGGGTACCTGTGACACAAACCAAAGGGGGATATAGACATCAAATTTGTGATTTTGCCTGAAATCTTTACATATCTTGTCAAACATATGTGGTGTCAACTTTTGTTATAATGGCTCACGGAATTACTTTTACAGCAGATTTAATCCATGACTCGCTCTCTTTACTGAATGAGGACTTCCCCGGCTTTAACCAGAGCCCTTGTGACGAGGCAAATAAGTGGGTTGAAAACATGGTTTACCCCCTGAGTGACTGTCCAAAAGACTCCTTTGTCGCTAAATTGCTACAAATTTCACAAGATGAAGGGGTTGAGATGGACTTTATCCGAGATGATCTGTATGGAACTGTCAAATTTAAGCCAACATTCCCAGGTGTTACCTTAATAAAACGACAGCGTAATGTAAACAAGAATGGGGATGATTACAATACAAAGCTCGCCAAAGACTCTTATATTTTGCTTGACTTTATGCTTAAAAATAATGCTAAGGATATTGAAGATGTGCTTAGTGCATGGGTATAAAAAGGCCCGTTGTCATAGTACTAGTGTTGTCTTATCAAAAGCCACAGACAAGATATCGCTTGCTCGTTCTGGGCCCCTCATGTGTGATATTACAGGTGAAATTTGTGCGTTGCTAGACAACGCTTCCTCAAAAATACAAGCGGGCATGGACACATGTGATACAAGAAATAAATATCTCCTCAAAGAAATAAAACTGCTGCGTGCTGAATTGAGCGAAAATTGTGAGCAGTTGCGCATACTGCATGATCGCACTGCTAAACAAGATAAGTCACTGGGTGACTTTAGACAGGAACTAACAAGGTTAAAGACAAGCATGTAGAAACAAATTGATGAAAAAGAAGATGCCATACACTTTCTAACGCAAGATTCGAAGAAGGCATGGAAACTTATCCGGACAAGCGATGCTGAGCTGCGCCGAATTTCAGCCGATGTCAAAACTATATGTCAAAGTCTAGAACAAACTTGAGACAAGAAGTTCTGTCCTGGGAGAAAGAGCTGGCTGCCTACCTCCCGCAGCCTGTAAGGTACAGTGATGTTTGTCGCGCAGCTTCCCCGACCAATGACACCAGCCAAGTGTCCAGTGGTGGTGGAACAGAAGTGTCGTTTATGGAGGCCAATAATGGTCGAAACATAGGTAACTGCGACTGTACGCGAGCGCTTTCAGATTCAGGACAGGAACAACGTTCAGATGCAGAGGACCAGCAGAGACGCCGGCGACATACCATCTCAGGCTCAACAAAACGAGCGACTACTGATTTTCCTGACCAGCCCTTTGAAAATGTCAAGCGTACCATTAATGCAAGCTCTGATGGTCAATTGAATGCTGAACCAATTAATGTAGTCATTTCAAAACGACATCAAAGTGATTGGAATACTCAACACATGGAGGTTTATGTAGACAATATATAGAGAAAAATGTGACAAAAAGGTGATGATATTAATTATCTGAAGGTCCGTAGTATAAGGAATTTTGATTTCAGGTTATTAAGAAGCAGAAACGTATACTTCAATGGTGGTTACCTTACGGTAACAAGAAGCCAGTTTTTCAAAGTGGGTAAGGGAAGCTTTTGGCCTGAGGGTATATATATATAAGGGCGAGGAGTCTCAGGACAGCTCCTCGTGACACGGAGTGATAACATGCCTTAAGTTTGCTCAAGCCAGGAACCCATTCCAAACTCATATGGCAGTTAACAATAGCTTCTCTTCCAAACCCTTAGATCTCCTGAACACTTTCACTCTTGTAAAATTTAATGTTCGAGGGATAATGCCAAGTGCTTTCTATGTACAGGCTCTATTACATAACTATGACATTGATTTGATGTGCATTGTGGAACACTGGCTATTTGAGGACAGTTTAAACTTCCTAGACTCTATGTACCCGGATTTTGTTATTCATGGTGTTTCCGATTTTTCGCTTAATCCTTATGATTCTCATCGTAGAGGTAAAGGTGGTTTAGCTTTCATATGGAAGGGGCCTATAAATTCACAGGTATGTTTACTAGAGGATATTCATGATGATAAAATTATTGATGTTAAAATTCGTACATCCTCTGAAACGTATATCTATATATTTGGGGTTTATATCCCTGGATCAGATAAGCCTGTTGCATAATTTATGGAATATATGGACAAACTGTACAGTATATTATGAATACTCAGCCTATGGGTCATGCTTCTTCATTGGTGATTTTAACTGTGAAGTTAATGAGTCGAGATATAGGGCGAAACATACTCAAAGGGGTGCTGTTCTTCAAACGTTTCTCACTGAATGTGAATGTATATCCTTGAGCGTTCAATCTGCCACGAATGGTCCTATTTATACATTCGATCCATATGACAATGGAACTAGCAGGTCATTGATTGATCATATAATTGTTCCAAAATGGGATTCAACCCCTCTGAGCTGCTCAATTATTGATGATGCAGATAATGTATCCGACCATCTTCCTGTTATTGCTAAGATTTCCGTTCCATTTACAGTTCGAAACTATACCTGCTCACGGTCAGTCTTAAATTGGGACATGCATTCCTGAAACAAATTGAAAAGTATAGAACGGATTTGAATATGCGGTTACAACATATTAAGGTACCAGACAAAGAACGGGTGTCAGCAAAATATATTGAGTTGTATTATAATAGTTTGTTAGAAGCTGTTTATGAGGCCAGTGTAAACACGGTACCCATGAAAGCTGACAGGCGTTACATAAAGCCTGGTTGGCGTGACCGACTTAAACCCAGTCATGACCTGATGTTACAGGCGCGTCATGACTGGAATAACAAAGGTAGGCCGCGAGGGGATTCGGCCCCGTCCTTTCTCAAATATAAAACGGCAAAGAGGGAATTTAGGAGAGAACTTAGACCAAGAACGGGAGATTTAAAAAAAAAATAGACCTGTGTAGTGAATGCGACATGCCTACATTTTGGAAACTAACCAAATTACGTAAAAAGAAAAGTGGGCATAAAACAAATGTCATGAAATTTCATGATATCTTAGTTAAAATTCCTGAGTCCATTATGAGTGAATGGGCAAATTACTTCGAAAAATTGTATACCCAGAATGAAAGTCTAAAATTCGACCAAGACTTCTACAATTGTACAAAAGCGGAGCTTGGCGAGTTGTCCGTCAGGTCGCTGGACAATTTCACACCTGTTCTCGACGACCCGATTTAACAATCTGAGATCACTGCCGCTATTAGGCTCATAAAGAAAGGGAGAGCTGCCAGCTTTGATCAGATTAGCGGTGAGCATGTCAAATACGCAAGTGGTTTTTTGTCAGACCATTTACTGACCCTGTTTAATCTCATTTTGACGTCAGGATCAGTTCCTATTAACATGAAACGAGGTTTGATCATGACACTTGAATAAAATCCACTGGAAAGTCGCTCTAATCCGGATAATTACCGCGGAATTCCATGCTGCCTTGTATATACAAATTACTAGAGCGTGTAATTCTTAAAAAATTATATAAAGTTTCAACGATTGTCCTTCCCTGATGAGATGCAGTTTGCTTTTAAACAAGGGTCTGGGGCTTTGGATGCTTCCTTCTGTATCAGTGAATGTTATAGCTCACGCAATTGAAAGAAACTCAAAAGCAAATGCATGCTACCTCGACAGTACCAAAGCGTTTGACCGCGTGTGGCATGCGGGATTGTTTACAAAGCTTTATAAATTTGGTATAAAAGGGAGACTCTGCATGGCGTTTCATTGTTGAAGGGATGATTTCTGACTGGTTTGATATCAATCAGTCTGTCAGACAGGGTGGTGTTCTGTCTCCTTTTCTGTACCTCTTGTACATAAATGATTTGCTAATTTATTTTCGTGAGAACAAGCTAGGTGCTCTTACAGGGTGTATATACACAGGGTGTCCAACCAAAGCAGATGACATTACACTACTGTTCTTTTCTCCGGGTGAATTGCAAAGAATGATAGACATTGCGTTTAAGTACTCAAAAAGGTGGCGTTTCAATTTCAATGCCGATAAAACCAAGATTATATAACATTTGGTGAATCTTCCCAGGCCTTTAATATCATGTCCTACAGGCGTCAATGGTCTCTAGGAGATCTACGAAATAGCCAATGTAGATCCCACAAACACCTTGGAGTAATGTTTAATGCTTCCTTCAATTCCCTTGAAAGAACACGGGATGTGTGTCGTAAAGGGAAGGGTATATTCCTCTCACTTGCAGCTGAAGTTGGGGTAAGGCCACATGGATTGAACCCAACCACAATCCTAAAGCTTTATAAGACGGTTGTGCTACCTGCTGACTTATACGGAGCAGAGATATGGTGTTCCCTTTCAAGATATAAATTTCTTTTGTTAGAGCACATGTACCGTTTCTGTGTAAAAATGATGCAGGGGCTGCACACGCGAACGACAACAGACATCGCACTCTGTTTACTTGGAGTGCCGAATCTCCAAAGCTTTATAGACGGGTTAAAACTTATTTGTTGGCAGGCTACTCAGAAGCAAAGCTTCAAGTCTCAGCAAACGCATTTTTAAACAGAGATTCATAACTTGTAGTATGCAGCCCAGATCGCTTGGGCCGTCTGCAGACATAGTGGGTTTACTCGTAAAATATAATTTGATGCAATATATTCCTGCTATACTTAACAATATTATACTACCAAATAAACGAGAATGGGAGGTAATAATTTCAGACACAATTGCTCAACAAGAAGAGTCATTGCATAATGAGAAAAATTCAGCTTACGACAAAATAAAATGCTTCCTGTGTTCTGGAGTTGTGCTCGCCGTATGCCTTATTGTCTGCGCGCGTGTTGTCTTGCGGTCAAGCTTCTTGCATATTATGACATGATAGAGCAGCTATCCATAAATATCTATGTCACTTTTGTGGCAACTTTTACCAGAATGCAATTTACCATGTTGTTCTTCACTGCGATGCGTCCAGTTGTGGACGCAATAAGCTATGGTGTTACATTAATAATGAACTAAACATTAAAACTTCAGCAGCACTTTATTGTCTTGAAGATAAACTTTCTGTATATACTTTAAGGTCAGCCAACTGAATTAACCGATGAACACGACTATGAACTATTTCTTAGTCACTGTGCAAAATTCTTTAAAGATATTCGCTCAGTCCTCGAAGCCTTATGGCCACACGAACTAAGTTTTCCAAAAGTGTAATACGAATTAATGTCTGGTCTGGAAGGCAAATATCCAAACAAATTAAGCAATAGCGACAAGTCTGTCACAATGTCTATAAATGTACTTTTATGGTATATAATATACTATACATATGTACTTTATTCTGATTAATCACATATAAATTCCGTATCTCAGCGTAAACACTAAACAAGCGTTAGAACTAATTATTCTCGCTAGTACTATAATTTCTTATAAGTTCTTGTATTTAGTTCATTGCTTGTTTAGAGTTACTGAAGTTAGATGGGGAATCAATTTTTGCACAGTTAATATGGCAAGTCATATGTTGTATTATGTTGTGTTCTTCTGGCAATAGTTCATTTTTTCAATGTATAACTTTTGTAATGATTTTTGTACTCTTCGAAATCGGAGGAAATAAAGACTTATCAATCAATCATACCACTAAAATAGTGTTTGTCCACGTTAAATGTTGATTAGAAGAATATATATTGTCCTTATAAACGGTGATACGCGGGGAACGATGTCTGCTCTGGGTCTTCCCAGTCAATTTTTCTTCCAGGGTGGGGGGGGGGGGGAGTAAAGGGGGGATGGGGGTGACTTTGTGTGTATATCTATATATATATATATATTATATATATATATATATATACATATATATATATATATATATATATATATACCTTTTTCAGCGTCTGTGAGTAGCATATACAACACTATATATATATATATATATATATATATATATGCGTATATTTTAATTATTTAAGTATATATATACTTAATCATATTTCAAATAAAATATAATGTTGTAGAAAATAAGTTATTTTGTTTATTCTAAGCAGGGTTAAGATATAACATTTTTTGGTAAATAGATCCAAAGTCTTTAATTCTGTTTATTAATATATTTAGTTTGCAATATTATAATATTAGTGGGGGGGGGGGTGATTACATTGACCATCCCCCCCCTTGCTTAAAAGGGGGGGGGGGTATATATATCCCCCATCCCCCCCCCCCCCCCATATATATATTGACGCCCCTGGCTCTTCCCCCAGCCAAGGCTGGTCGGCAGCCCCCCGTGTAAGGTCACGCAGTTCATTGTTTCAGATTATGAGACAGTTTCAAGCGCCAGGTTTACAAAATTTTAAAAATGAGTCTTGTTTACATACAATAATGTTACCATAATTTTAGCAGAATTTCTTGGTCATTCGAATGAAGTATACTATATCTTCCTTAGATTACTTATAGGTTCCTTGTCATAAACGCATTATTTGATTTTACACGATTTTTTCCCGACAAGGGTTTAAGTTCTCCAGTTTACTCTGAAGCTTAAGTTAACCTGGGATGTGCATTATGTTTAACACCACTCAGCAAGCGCGTCCTCTTTTAAAAGTTCAACTGGGGACAATGCGGGCCCATAATGCAACATGGAATGAACTCACTGGTCCGAAGAATAACGGAAACCCCCGAGCGTTTCACCCTTCCGAGCATTCAGCCGTGACCCCGGATGACCTAACCTGAGTTCACTGAGGTAAACTGGAAGTGTCACATTGGCACAAGTTGCTTACAGAAAATGGGAGGGTATATGTCGCTGGAGACCGTCACCCTAGGGGCAGTTAGGATCCCAACCATCCACGCAGCGGACAAGAAAACCGAGGAGGGGCCTGCTGGAGATGTTGTTATTATTCCTGTGGACCAAAGCAAGCACGCCGAGGCCGCATTTGAGTGTATGTTTATAACCGCTATTACCCGCTAATACCGGTAAGGCGGTATATATAGTTATCAACAGACAAATAACACGTCATTATTATCCATCTCATAAACTTGACTGGTTCGCCATAAAACTTATTTGTGACCGCTGCACATGTTACATGTCACATTATGTCTGCTCTCGTGTTTTTCCAGAAAAATGGAACCCTACTTTAACCCGATCAGTGGATATATGAAATGTAATTGCAGTCTTTAAATTTGGTATAAGAATAAGTTCCAGAAAGTCCCAGGCATATACTTTATCGGATATATTTCTTGAATTTTCTGATAGATTCAGTCAGATTGCAATTTTTTCTTCAGGGAGGCAGGGGGGGACCCCCCCTCCCCTCTCTTTCGAGCCACAACAAACTTTTTTTCAGGGTTTTAAACCAATTTCCAACCCCTCCCTTTATGGATCTAAGGAGTCTTTTTTAAACTACCTGGGTTGGGCCCTCCCCTTTCCAAAATCCTGGATCTGCCCATGCATACTTTTCTAGGATTTGCTCCTATGAATTAACTGAAAGCATAGAGCTTTAACATACATCATTTCCTCATCACAAGGCCCAAGCTATGTGCACAGACCATCTGGTCATCAATTATAATTAATCATCTGCCTATAACTACTGTTCAGATGTGTTCACATCCCTGTTATTGGAATATGTCCATTCAGTTTTATTTATGACATTAAGTAAAATCAGAATACATGTTAATGCAACTTAATAGGGCATGTATACTAGCAAGAAAACTTGGCAATGTAGGAATTGTAGGACATATATACGCATGTTAGCTTGTGTATAGGTAACCCTGTAATACAAATAATTTTTAAGAATAGATTAAAGAAGATTGAATGATGATGAAAATGTGTTTGTTAATAATCCTAAATTTGAATCGATGGAGGTATCAGTTGAAAGTGGTACTTTTCTTAAAATGTGTAAAGGCTATATAATGTTCAGACTAATACAATTCAGGGAGCAGAGAGGGGTGGCATAAGTTACCTGCTTTGCTACTGTCACATGCAGGCCCGTAGGCTGGGGGGGTTCGGTGGGTTCGGACGAACCCCCCTGCTGAGCATCTGAGTTCCACCTGACGAATACTGACATGCTATAATCTTAAAAATCTTAATCTAAAAATTTTACACAACTTTATGTTTAACCATTTTTGTCGTCCGGTTCCATGCAAATCCTCACACTAGTCACAGGGAGAGACCATATTTCTTTATAAATTTTGTTTATAGCGCCGATTAGCGGCCTCTTTATTTATCTCTGTCAGGGATATAGAACGTAAGTACAGTTCAAAATGTTTAATTTCACCTCTGAAACCAGCTTTAAATAACCCGTTCACTGCTTGCTTCTGATTATAGTCAAGAACTGGATGTTTGTTGCCGTGTGAGCGGGCATAAAGAGAAAATTGTTGATTGCCGCGTCTCATTCAAAGAGGGCAGTAGCACCCTCTTGTTTCCGGGCCAAAGGATGTAACCAAGACCACTTTGTCAATAGAGCACAGGGGACATACGTGTCAAGAGTCCAAACCAAACCTGATTCCATAGAAATAATAAATAAAAGAAAAAAAAAACAAACAAAAAGTTAAAATATATTATATAGAGATTTATAAATGAGCTTATGGAACTTTTCGATTTGTTGGTGTTGCAAATTAAAAGGAGGGCCTTGCATATTACTCCTTTAGTTCAGAAGATATATATGGCGATGATCCACTGTCTATAGTCGTCCTATCAGCAGTTTGACTGCCCGTTAGATAAGCACGATTTTACATTGTTAGGTCACTAGGTCACTGTGCTTTGTTCCTTTGAAAAATTAAACTAAACCATTTTGCATTCAAAACCTATAATACCTATTCAAGACTGCCTTATATAAAAAAAATGTTTAGCTTGTATATGAGGAAAATTATGTCAAGAGTTAGTAATTAAAAAAATTAGAGACTGGATCATATGTTTAGTCGAGAATATTTTTACTAAATTAAAACTGATGTTTACCGCTTAAGCTGGAGCTCAATTCATCCAGAAAATAAATATATAGTTGATTTAGATGTAAGTATATACGCCGGAGTTAAGGTCAGAAATTCAATGTATTTTTATAGTAATCAACAAATGTAAAATCACTACCATGCATGAATTTCGCCCTAACTTTTACAATCACATATTGTTTCTTGTAATCACTGGTGATTTAATTTTCAAATATACCATGAATACATGGATTTAAGCTATCGGTTCTGAAATTCTAATGCAGTTACCCAAAGAAAATTGGTCAGGTATGGGAGTTTTCAGGGGGGTAATACTATATAATACAAATGTAAAATCACTACCATGCATGAATTTCGCCCTAACTTTTACAATCGCATATTGTTTCTTGTAATCACTGGTGATTTAATTTTCAAATATACCATGAATACATGGATTTAAGTTATCGGTTCTGAAATTCTAATGCAGTTACCCAAAGAAAATTGGTCAGGTATGGGAGTTTTCAGGGGGGTAATACTATATAATTTATGAGTAATCTAGATCAGGGAACAGGCCATCTCCACAGTGTACCGGGAGGCAAGCTGACTATTTGGTATAGATATATGGCGAAATGGAGCACACCTGCTGTATGCTCGTGTGCCCCTGCCTTTAGGGACTGATGAATGACATAATTATCATTTAATATATTTATAATATTAACATAGATTTCATTCACCAAGGCTCTCTAAGTTACTTTGATCGTTTATTTTGTCAGTTTTTCGGCTATACACCCCCTAAATTGTTCAGTCTACACATTTGTTTTTATTCGGAACTCGCAGAAATGCCCCGGATCTTAATTGATACCCTAAAGTTCTAGCTCCGGCCCAGTTCTGTCCTATATACTGCTTCATTTGTCAAAGAATTTGAATATAATTCTGATATTTTCAGCTCCTAACTGCCTCGCCTGCTGGTCCTTTTTTTTTAATTTATGCAAATTTCAAGTATAGCTAGAAACACCAAACATCGCCCGGTTAATTTCTTTCCATGAATGTTAATGTACAAGTTATCTGCATTGAATGATATCAATTTCAAGCAACCTCATTTAATTGCCAGTTAACGTGATAATCACTCGGATGCACAGCTATAGACCGGAGAATATCAGATGACTGAGGTGTGAGTTTGACATTGAATATGATTGTTTTCTTTTTTTCAAATCTGAAATGAAATGGATGCCAATGCACTTTTTGTTTTGTGTACACGCATATACAGCCTCCTTATGACCATGCATACTTGTGCTGTAGCAGAAGCTTGCAAAACGCTTTGGATGGGACGTTCTGAGTAACGTTACACAAGGCGAGAAAAAGTACAATCCGCTAATAATAGCTTATTTGGATTGTTTTTATTTCGTTTAAAGAAAACATCGGGTATTTATATATATATATATATATATATATATATATATATATATATATATATATATATATATATATATATATATATATATATATATATAAAGGTTCCACCATCAGTGAAAACGAACCCTCCCACTCAGCAGTCAGCCTACGGGCCTGACATGTATGTTCTTTTTAACCAAGCATTATTTTGGGAAATAATAACCGTTGGAATTTCTAAATCATAATCTTGTAATGTTTAGTTTCATTATGTCACCACGTTTGGATCTACCTTTCAGGGTACATGAAACATGTACACAAGCCAGAAAATGTGGTTCACATCCTTCACTGTGTGGAGGTTGCCCATGTGTCACCGTACCAGCTGGGACATGGCATGAAAAGTAGGTGCTCACACTAACATGGACATACTTTCTGATAATTAATTAAAATGAAATAATTCAAAGGAATTCAATTTTCAAGAACAACCTCTTAAATAATTTCACAGGATTTACAGCATTTATTAACTTATTATATTTAGTTTCATATAGAAAGTTGAGTTATACCATTTATCAGATTGTTTGTGAATTCTAAGTTAAGTCCAACTGGCTTTCATACATGTATCTGAGCATATCTTTTACCGATGTTTTAGGTTTATTTGCTTGTCTTAGAGCAAGTAAATGGCCAATAGGTTCCATGATTATGGACATGAAAATTTGTTAAAATTATTAAAACATCCAGTGAATTTAGTACTTAATAATCAAGGTCAGTGTGTTACCAGTGAATGGCATCTCTGTCCTCCATTTATTTTTCTTTGTTAACCCTCCATGCAAAAAGTTAAGAAATCAGTCCTGAAATGTTACATTTAATTATACGTGTATGTCTGTGAAAGTTCAGCTCAGTTTGGAGCATTTTGATTTTGAACTCTGAAATTTTGTACACAGTGAATGTCTGTGAAACTTCAGCAAAGTTTGGTGCATTCTGATTTTGAACTCTGAAATTTTGTACACAGTGAATGTCTGTGAAAGATCAGCACAGTTTGGAGCATTTTGATTTTGAACTCTGAAATTTTGTACACAGTGAATGTCTGTGAAAGTTCAGCTCAGTTTGGAGCACTTTGATTTTGAACTCAGAAATTTTGTACACAGTGAATGTCTGTGAAAGTTCAGCTCAGTTTGGAGCATTCTGATTTTGAACTCTGAAATTTTGTACACAGTGAATGTCTGTGAAAGTACAGCTCAGTTTGGAGCATTTTGATTTTGAACTCTGAAATTTTGTACACAGTGAATGTCTGTGAAAGTTCAGCTCAGTTTGGAGCATTTTGATTTTGATCTCATGAAATCTGCATTTTGTACACAGTGAATGTCTGTGAAAGTTCAGCTCAGTTTGGAGCATTTTGATTTTGATCTTGTGAAATCTGCATTTTTGAAAAAAGTGAATGCCTGTGAAAGTTCATCTCAGTTATGAGCATTTTGATTTTGATCTCATGAAATCTGCATTTCGTACACAGAGTTCTATGAAGAAGAACTTGAAAAGGCCTCAAAGATTGGCAAACATGTGAAGACAAAATATGAAGAAAAACTGGAGATGAACAAAGTAAGTTATCTAACGATCTACTCTTCAAAATGGTAGATGGAATCAGCTCTGTGATTAAAAAGTCATATGATCAGGGGACAATATGATAGTAAAAGAATTTTCTTCTAAACAGGTAAAAGCACATACTGTCAAAAGCAATGTTATCAAAATTTTATTTTCTTGAAAGTAATCCTTAATTGAGCTGAATATGTGTAAAGGATCTGAAAATGAGTAATTTAAACTAAAAATCAAATTTACAGTCTTATTTGTGGAGGGTGTGGTTCAAAATTGATGTGCAGAGTGCCTTTGAAACCAAACTATATATTTTTTTGCCATATAACTTTAATAATGAAATAAGACAAGGTACGCTTTTTGCCTGACCTGGGGTCAATTCAGATGTTTAGCTGAACTAACTTGTAGTCTGTGTCCCTTGTTCTTCCATCTGATCGGCTGTTTTGAAAGAGGGCTCACATCCTATCCATTAGACTTAGAAAGTTTTTGCATGACATCCAGACAGGGCCTAGTAAAATCTACTTGCAAACCCAAAATTAGGTCATAATGACCTATATTTTGCAAGCTACATTGTGAAAACATGGTTTGGAGCACATTGAAAATCAGTCTCTACTGAGTCTTTAAGGCTCTTGACAGAAAATCATAAATTACAATCAAGAAATCAGAGGAATGTCTTAGTGTCCAGATTTTGCCATTTCACCTTTGAAGCTCTTCTAATCTGTTGTCCCACTGCCTAAAGGCTAAACCACTAGGCTATGTCCTACCTCTGTCAGACTGTATTTGCACTTTAATTATTTTCTCAGGTGAAAGGTGATGTCATAGCGGAATCTGGCTACCCAGGGGAGAGCATCATACAGACTGCTGAGAAGTACAACGCGGCCATGATTGTGATGGGATCTCGAGGATTTGGAGTTGTTCGGAGGACAGTCCTGGGAAGCGTGAGCCATTATGTGATCCACCACACCCGAGTGCCTGTCACAATTATCCCTAAAGAAGCCCAGTCCTGGTTCTTCTGATAGTAAAACAAAAATTAAAAATTGGAACAGAATTTTATAAACCAGCACAGGGATTCTTAACATGTACTCATCAATAAAACTGTAATATGACTAATATTCATTCTGGAAACATTTTCTCAGAGAGCAGTGGTGGAACTAATATCATCTCTAGTGTAAATGATACAGAGGAAAAAATTGTTTAGGGAATATTTGATTAGGTGTAAGTCAGAGTAACTGTGTTGTTGAATGGTATAGGAAACATTAAAGCTTTTCATGGAAAACATATTGATGTATGTAAAAAGGAAGAATTTTTATACACATCTGAATTAAAAAGCATCAGCTTTGCAGTGTAGCCAGCTTCAGCCCAAAAACAAAAATATTATTATTTGCAAGATTGTGGTTTGAAATAAATGGAGTTCTGTCGAATCTCTCAGTTATGCACACTGGAAGGACATAGGTTTTTGACTGTTGTAGAGAACTGTCGTTATGAGTGAGGTTTGCTTGTATATCATTTAATATACAGTAGAAGGAGACTGAAGATTGTTTTGTGTTAAATTAGTGAGTTCAACTTGACTTAGGCTAATTCACTTAGTGAATGTTTTGGCCATTATTAACTTACTAAATGTTATATGGACCACTACTAATCAGATAATATATATTACACAGATTTACTGCTTTTGAATGTTCCATTGTCCTGCAGAAGTGGATCCATTTTTTTAAAGGTTTCAGACCAATTTTTCAGACTTTTCAGGACCTGGAGACCCTTTTTTAAGGCTTTTTAATTAGTCCTCCTGGGATGAACCCCCCCCCCCCCCCTTTCTGAAATCCTGGATCAACCCCTGTACTGTCATTTGTACAACATTACGCAGACCACATGTTAATGTTCTGTGGACCACTGTACTATGGACCATTATTCCACCAGCTGATGTTCATCAGACCAGTATTCCACATGAAATTTTGATGTCCACTCCCCTCCAAAGGGAAGATCTCTAGACCAGTGTCCCTAATACACAGATACTCATTTTTTGGATAATATCAGTGTACTGTATGCACACTGTTTTAATATAGTAAATATCTACTTTTGCCAATATATTAGAAAAATGTTCATGTTAATGGAGTATTTGTCTGCTTATTTCCCTCTGAACTCTTGAATAAAAATTATGTGGATGTGGAAAGGGAGCATCAAAAGACCATTGACCATTAAATCTTGTAGGAGCTCTTGAACTCAACTACTATCAATTTAAGTCATTCACCAACATGAAAGACATGGACAGATGGTGTAATAATAATTTTGGTGCATATATAATGTGTGTGGTATGCCGCTAAAACAATCTGATTTCAATATATGTACAGAGCACAATAATGATATTTGTAAGTATGCAAAATAGATGTAAGCAGTGCACATATGACAGTTAAAGGTATGAGCTAAATATTGATTGTATGAGCTAAATAAGTGACCATATATAAAACACATTGCATGTTATGTTTATTTTTTATTCTTTAAGCATTTATATAGGCTTGACAGATCTTATTTGTTTTCACTTTTTTAAATATTTACATTTGATACACAATCATTTGATTGACATAATGATCTTTATTTACATTTTCTTTGTGCTTGCAATGATTGCATAACATTTTACTGCATATATAATGTGCATGACTTCAAATCTGGTCTTGTTAAAGTTAATTCTAAAACTTTAAAGAAAAATTGGTGAAAAGTATTGTTTAAAGAATCAATTGATCAAGTTGAATTTGGCAAAAACATGTAAAATGTGAAACATGACTTGTGTTGTGCCATGATGAAAATATTTGTACCTGTGTATGAAAATATGAAACAAATCTGTATTTTTGGAATGTTAAAAAATGAATTAAATATTTAAAAAAAATATGTTAAGTTTCCAAAATCATCAGAAAAGGAATTAACTTAGCTGATCCCAATAGAAGATAATAAAAGTATTATTTTGAAATTATCATATTTAATTATCACAAAACTTGTTCCTTTATGGTAACTTTCTTGTTCTTAATGTATATGATGCTGTTATGCACAGACCATTGAAATCATACTGTAACTTAAAATATGGCATATCCAATTTCAAGAATCCTGACTGTGACATAATGTCCACTAGCAATGCAGGTAGCCCCCCCCCCCCCACTACTTTTGTAGAATTTCACGAGCCTGTGTTGATTTTTTTCTTGGTAGGATTATTGTTGAATATTGGACATGAAGTACACAACCAGCACATAAAATGGTTATTTTGATCTAAAACTATTATTTAAAATAAGTTTATCTTCAACAATAGTGACGTTGGTATCTTGTATTTTGGAATTGCTGTTGATCAAGCTACATTGATGTATATTCATTGGATGAGGAAGAGATCAGTACCTCTCAAGAGATAAATCAAGTGACCTATATGTCAACATGTAGGTTAATACTTTTGTTTTATTGCCAAAATCCCAGGACTTGCTTTCATTATAAAGTGTCATTCACCATCTGTTATTTAGATGTAGTTGTTGTTGTTAACATTTTTGTTAGTAGACATAAATCTGTGTGATTTACACATTACAATAACATGCATGATATTGACAATCTAGTATTTACATGCTCGTGAGTTTGGAGAATTACACTTGCTGTCCAATGCCTTTGCTGTTGCTGTGGCTTTCATATATGTAACTTGCCAAGTATTATATTGTACAAATAGTATAAGAATATGACAAAACTTGATTGTTGTAAAGTACCGCTGTTTGATTCTTGAATTGTATGTACATATCTTATTGCACATAAAGGGAGGTTACAGTACATTTCCACTGTTTATGTATATTTTTTGCAGTAATAATGATTATACTTGAATTTATGGATTCCTTGTGGGTTGATGAGTGTATTCGTCAAGTTTATGATCTGGATCGAAAACGCTTTATACAGCCATTATTTCTGTATATCTGACATTATCTGTATATGTGGAGAGGAATCTTAAGATAAGTCTTAAAAACAAATTAACCTAACATTAGAGAGAGAGCTACCTGGCGGAGGCTCCATGAATTAACGGCTAGTTATGACATGTAGAGCATGCATCATATATATATGCATCCCCATGCGTACTGCCGGCCGTTAGCAACTTAGCAGGGCACAAATTCTAACCGTTTTGACCAAGAACATTTAGCCTGACATCAAGGGAGGTCTTTTTAAATCTCCTTTGTCTTCGAAACCTAAAGTTCGGTCACTGAGACATATTCTTCGACTCACTGGGCTTGTAGGCCTATTAGCACCCCGGAAATAATTATCTTGTTCAATAAAAGCTCCAGCATCCATGGATCCCTGGGAATCTTACATACATATTGAACACGGCCAGCTTCATCAGTCACTTAACACCGGTGGTGCCATCCATATTTTTCTAATATTTACGTATATTATGTGTAGTTTTGAAAATGACAATTAACAAAAACTGCATCGGTTTCCAAGATGTGGCTCCGTTAATACTCTGTTCCATCAAACTGTGTCCACCTTTTTTAAGAGAGAATTTTCTCAGCGCTTCATATATTTCATTGATTTTATGGAAAGCTGCATATGGAAGTGACGATCTAATTTGGCAATAAAAATTTTAAATTAAATTTCCAGTTTATGTTGCATATTTTTTAACACTTTTCTAATTTTTAGAATGTTTACAGGACATGACATTACATGTAGCTGTCAAATCAACCTCCCCGTAGGGGCAAGATCCACTTTAGGGAAATCACAGCTGAATTCTCTGTGTGGAGAATTGTGTCAACTCGGGGGTTTTAAGCACGTGACCAATAACCTTGAACTCTGGGGCTGATATATTGTAAAATGTAGACTGTTTTCTCATTTAAAAAAAATAATTCTCTTTCTTATATATCGTAGATGCTTATTTCTCTTGTTAAAGTTAGGTCCATCGTTCTTCTGCCCTGTCATTTTCTCCCTCGAAATGTAACTAATAGAAGTTTTGCCAGCAGATAAACTCTAATAGCGCAACCTATATAATATTCCACTTTGTTTACGCAAATTTAAAAGTAATTTTAGACGGGAAATAGCAATCAGGAGATATTTGTAGTTATGTCATAAAATTTTGTATATGTTATAAATTTAAATGACTTTTATTTACACATATCTCAACAAAAAAGAAAATTTTGAACACGGTCAACCCAAAAATTCTTCACAAATGTTACTATAGCTTTTCTAACATTTCACTTACATTGACTAATTTTGAGCATAAATATCCCCACTTTCCCCATTTAATATTGTATGGATCGCCTTGAAATTTGATATGCGGCTTTATCTTGTATACCTTTATCGATGTTATAACAGCAGTGGCGCCTATATATATATATATATATATATATATATATATATATATTATTCATTTAAACATTTTAAAACATTTTACTTTGACATTTGGTCCTGCCATATATAGCAATATTTTGTTTTTCAGCTTTTCTCATCGTGTTGAATGAACGATTTTTCATTCAAAATAGTTTAATCAAATGAAGAATACTGGCGGTGCCGCCTATATTATAAATTTTATGCATTTGTAATTGAATTTATGAGATAATTACACTAGCAGTCTGTTTCTCCGACTCAGCAGTGGGTCCATGGATTACGCTAAAATTTGCTATGTTTATTGGGCAGTGCAGATGTTACTCTCATAGAAGAAATACTAATCATTCACTCGGTGACCTGCATGTCCCCGGGGTCCAGTCCACATATCTGTTTACACAATATCGCCAGCTTAGTGGGTTATCGTCAATAGTGTGCAATGTGTGTGTGTCATCTGTGAACGAGTCGTCCTCGGACAGAGGTCACGTACGTGAGGGCACAGCTGTATGGCCCAGTTTCGATCCGGGCGTCTAGTCAGGAGGGCAGTGTCATGGGTGGAAACTTTTCACTGGCAGCATCAAGTTATGGAGGAAGTGTCACCGTGGCCTGTGAGCCAGCCAATTCAGGTGTAGGAAACCTTAATGAAGAAGGAACAGTGAGTGACCAGAATCAAGTAGTTCTCATTCCTGTGGATTACAGTACGCACGCTGAGGCTGCATTTGAATGTAAGTGGTACATAGCTGGAGCTATGTCTCCATGCAGTGATAAACACAGAGACACTGTTTCCGGCCTTCACAGGCCAAGATGTCGCGGCTAGCTACGGGATAAAATGTTCAGTTCATAAAATCGGTTATTCATAAAAATTACGCAACTCCCAATGTTTATGCCTATCCCGATATAATTTAAGGAAAATTATGGACCCATCAACCCAAAAAGTTGTCATTGTCAATCCATTTTGAAAATCTACATGGGGTAAATCCAAGTAAGTAACACCCGACCAGCGCAGATGCGTATATAGAGCATTCGCGAAACCTTATGCCAATGTCGTGCTGTCGAATCCTTTTCATGTATTTTCAAAACTCGACAAAAAAGTAGGTAATATATATAATATAAACAAATGTACGAAAAGGTTTATTATGAGTGATCCAAAAACTGTCAGAAAAGGTTGCTAAAGGTTCTAAACCATCTTTAGTCTACCAGGTATTCATTTTGAAAATGGAAAGTGACTCGGAAACGAACCAACGATGAAAACATTCTTGCTTCCCAATGAACTATCCTTGTTAAATACAAATCGAGAACATAATGGTATATGATATCAATGGTTTTGTCCTTTATAGTGTAAGGTTAGGTGATGAACGAGTGTGATTTCTTGATTGACCTTGAACATTTGTCAACTTGCAAAAAGGTACAAAATGTGCTTAATTATTTTTAAATATTGCACGTGAACAGAAGAATTATATTAAGTGACAGACCCAGCTGGGCTTGAGACTTCCACAAAACCCTTTGTGTGTTTTATATATACACAGACTTTCGTACAACACGCTGTGTTTTGCCTACAGGATAATTCTATCTTTCCCGCAACCCTTTGTGCGATGAAATACTAGGTTTTCACATTTATCTGTTTTTTTTGTGCATGTTTTTACAACAAAATTAAGCCGGTATATATATATATGGGTGTAATTCAGTGATGCCTTTATGATTGAAAGTTTTGCATTAGTAATACAGGTAACTTCTATATGAATATGTCGTGGCGAGGGATGTTCTACATAAACATTGTTAAATGGTCATGTGTAAGCCCTGACCGTATGCAGTTTATGTTTGTTATAGGGTATGTGAAGTACGTCCACAAGCCGAGTAACTATGTACATATACTGCACTGTCCAGAGGGGCCGCGACATCCGTCTCATATCAGAGGTCACAGGGTGAATTGTAAGTGCGCATGTTTGATTTTATTTCACCTCTGGAAGAAACTACCTGGTAAAAAATATGTTCTTGCCATATAAAGAAGGTAAAGTTCATCAATATTTAACTTTCTGCCAGAATATCTTCACTTATAATAAATTTTATATCCCCATGCACACTGAAAAGCTCGGCATACTATGGATGGTTTTAGCGTGGTCTTGCCGCCGCCGTTGGGCATACTATGGATGGTTTTAGCGTGGTCTTGCCGCCGCCGTTGGGCATACTATGGATGGTTTTAGCGTGGTCTTGCCGCCGCCGTTGGGCATACTATGGATGGTTTTAGCGTGGTCTTGCCGCCGCCGTTGGGCATACTATGGATGGTTTTAGCGTGGTCTTGCCGCCGCTGTTGAGCATACTATGGATGGTTTTAGCGTGGTCTTGCCGCCGCCGTAGACAATTATTTATGGAAGAGATGATAACTCAAAAAAGACCTTTGGGACCCCTTTCAAACTTTGCAGGTTCATGTATCGGTGCATGGGGAACAGGAATCTGTAACTTGATGAACTTGACTATGAGAGTGACCTTCACATCGAAAGGATTCATTTAGGTGAAAATTACACAAAGCATTTGATATCTCAAGATAGACTTTATTGTTCTGAAAATCAAAACGTTTACGGTTCTTGAATTGCGAGTCCACAAATACAATTTTGTAAAACTAATTGTTTCAAGAACGTTTTTGAAAGAGTCCGAAAACTTTGGACCTCGAACTTGATCATAGGATCATATCAGGCAAAATACATGATTTTGTGACACTGTAACTCTTGAGGTACTGCATATTTCTCCGTTTCCCTAAAATGTGGTATCCTAAGTGAGGCAACCTAAACTGGGGGACCCCATGTTTGATTTTAAAGGTCAAATTAGCCGAAATACAGTATATTTGTAATCCCAATAAATATTTCTCATAAATATGATACAATTATTGTTTCACCAAGTTCATGAGTGATGACACCTGTCTTGATCATTAAGGTCAAATATGTTGAGATATCGGATATTTATGAAAACCAATTAACTTTACTGGCCTACTGAACATTATGTGAAAGTATAATTCATAAACTGATTTAATAGATTTCTTTGAATTGTGGTATGCGCATAGATTTGGGCCAGGGCCTCTTATTGGCTTATTTGACAAACCTGCACGACTTGATACGTACCACCATATATGCTTCAGAAGACGGGGTTTAAGGCGTCATGCTCCTGAAAAAGGATCTTCCCATGCTGGAACATGTTATTCTATGGGTCTGCAATCTAATAATTATAACTGATTCCTGAAATTCAAAAGTGCTTTCATTTTTTTAAGGTGCTGAAGAATGATGCATATATATCAGCATGGGTAAAGCTTGCTGGATTATTAGTCACAAATTAACTGTTTGATTTGTGGTGTGTACAGACAGAGTAACTGGCCATTTAAACTTTGCGGTAGTAGTAAAAAAAAACACGATTGTCAAAGCCAGTTTCATTGATATATACTGTTAAAATGGTACCAGTTCTAATGCAGTTTGATAATATGTACCTTCATGGATCGAATTTTAAAAGCGAATAGTTTCTGAATATTATGAATTACTTAACAAGAGGATCTTCACTTCCGGGTATACCTTGTATCCCACATTTTACATTTGCTCGACCTAGTGGTCAGTATTTTCAATTTGTTGGTTTTAAACACGTTTCTACTTTGAAGCAATCTGATCTAAATTATTATGTATAACCCCTCGCTCTGGGGACCATATGTGTGATGTGTCTACATTAAAGTATGTTCCATATATTAATATTTCATCATCTTCATCATTACCACCATCATCAGATGACGAATGGCACCGACAGCTAGAGAAGACGAAGGAAAAGGCAGAACACCTGGTGGCAAAATACGAGGAGAAACTCCGCGCTCATCAGGTATTAGTTATATACTTCACCAGCAGATGGCGCAGTTTCCCTGGTGGATGGCCAGTACAAGTTTACCATATTGAAAAAAGTTTGGGGCAACAGTACTATACAGCGACATTTGTCTTGTCTTACTTATTGGCATCAGATTTAGAAGCATAAGTCGCATATAGCCAAATTAATTTGCTTTGTGCCCGTCCATATGTTATCCAACCAGGTATGGGGCTCACCTTTATAGAGGCCTACCGGTTGACCTGTTAATTTACACAATACCTGACTCCGAAGGTACTTAATCAATTTGAAGATAAAATATAACAGTGATATGACCAATAATGTAAACGTTTTCATGTGTAATTCATTTGTAAGCATCGTTAACAAAATAATTTTGCCTTGCATGAGCATGCCGTCTTATGATACTGGTCCGTTAAAGAATAGCTCTGTCCAACCCTGTTCACTGCAATGTTTTATTTTAAAGTGCACAAAATCTTAATTTAAATTATCTATTAAGAATGCAAACAGGTAAAACCAACAAGCAAGACCAAACAGTAGGAGCAGTTATTCTTAATTCATGTAAGACAAATCATAGGGAAACAAATATCTTAATATAACTGAATATAATATATCTCCGCTGAACAATAATCAAAGTCATCTGTTTACGGTGAACCCGTGTAGGGGACTCGCGATAATGTACCTCAGCCGAAAGCTGAAGGTATTTTGTGTTTCCCCTGGTGCCTTTGTCTGTTTTTTACGCAGATTTAAATACAGTTCTTGGGAACTTTCAGCAGTCCATTCATAGCAGTTTGTGCGACTGGCAAGGCTTGCCCTGGGCTTCACTCGGAGAACCCACGTTAATATACACATGAATGGAAGTCGGGCCTTGTAAGTTCCGGTGGCGGTTTTATAGGCTCCTGACCGTATTCTAATTATCACTCTTATTGTGATAATCATCCACTGTTCATACTAATATTATTATTATTAAATTGTATATATTGTTTTCAGATTAACGGGGATGTGATCGCTGAATTGGGGAGACCAGGTGAAATCGTTGTACAAGCAGCCAAGAAATGTGGCGCGAGCATGGTTGTCATGGGAACACGTGGGCATGGTATGATACGCCGGACCATATTAGGAAGCGTCAGTAACTACGTCATCCACCACGCCCATATGCCAGTTACTGTTGTTCCAGAAGAAACAAAACGCTGGTTTTTTTGACAGAGTGACGTCTTAGGTTTATATCCTCATAGGGAAAATGAATTTTATTAAGGTTCACCTACCTTTCAGACTAAAAGTCTCAAATGATTGCCTACAACACATGCGATACGATCGAGGTCAATAGTTTCTAGGCATACGGAGAAATTCGACAAAAAAATAATATAATGAAAAGGGTTTGTCATCGTTGAAACTCTTTGTCTGCCTTCCGTCAAAGAATACACAGGATGGGTATGTAAATGAGGAATGTATAGAGTAAAGTTTATTCATTTATATTTAAATACTCAAAACACTCATTAACTTATTTGGCCCTTGGTGTCATATATTTCACATTAAAATTTTCATTAGGAATTCATGGTTGTACAAATAACAAAAACAGTCAATGCCGCATGCAAACCTTTACAATCTGAAACATGCGCACATGTACGAGGATGGTTAATTTGCTTTAATCCAGGATGGCTCCACAGGGACGCTGATCGGTCAACTAAAATTGAGTAACAAATTTCACACAGATTTTGGATCTGCACGAGACCTCAGTGAGTGATGACCCGCCACTCTCAACTTCGGCCTCAATGCAGAAGTTGCAATTGCATATATTTAAAAAAAAATGTTATAAAATAAAACATAACTCATAAATACGTTTCGCCTGTGCATACTTATTAAATATTCAGAAAGCCATAAATAGATAATGACACTTGATGTTAGCCAGTCTTGAAAATATTTCTTTTGACCTATTTTTTATTTATTTATAAAAATTGCTCACAGAAGGTTATACAGACATGTTTTTTTTTCGGGGAGGGGGTGTCCCTCAAAATCTTAACAACAGATAATACCTAGCCCTGTGCATTAAAAACATAAACCCTAGAAGGAGTACATTTATACAAGATTAAATTTAATAGTGTTTTATAAGGGGTCTTCCACGACCTCACTAGGATCGGGAGTCATTCTAGTCCGCGACGTTTCTATAGTCAGGCAAATTTAGCTCCGAAGGGTGTTCGCTCTTAAGGAATCTGAAACCGTAACATATGCAATAAACGGAGCGTGCACGGCACTTTTTGTATCCGCCGAAACAAAGTTTTAAGTATTATATGTTTTGACCGGGTTCCGCCACCGCGTTCGTTTCTTGAGAACTCCTCTGAGACCACTGGACCGATTTTCCGAAACTTGACCCCATTATCGGGCCACATGTGAACTGGTGCCTAGCCATTTTGCGTTGACCTCTAACCATTCTTCTCTGCAGTGCGTCTATCTTTGCGACTGTTTTCACGCATTTACTCACATTTCTCCGGACTCGTTTGATTAATTTTGTACGAGTGTAGCTATTGGATAGCATTACTTATATAAAAAAAATTGGTGTCGCCACCTGCAACTATATTTTGCACAGCGTCCATCGGTTCGTCTGCCTTGGGTTAACATCACTCATATCTCTGTAGTGGTTGGATTTATCCACCTGAAATTTTGCATGTGTATGCAATCTGGATAGTTTTCTCGATTTTGTGGCAGGTGGCTCCACCTATAATCACGTTTACGCTGCAGACATCCATGCTAATATCTCAGGACTGGTTTGATGTATCCTCCAGAAATTTTGCATGTGTATAGATCACATAACTCTTTATACTTGTGGCGCCACCTGCCACCATTTTTGCACAGTGTCCCTCTGTATGTCTGCCATTTGTCGACTTTTCTAGGTATATTATCAGATTATAAAAGCTATATATTTGACCAATATCTATATATCGTGGTACATATATTATCTACTGGATCATATAGCCCAAGTCTGTAAAAAAAAACAAACAAAAAAACGAGAGGACATTAAATGTTTTTTAAAAGCGTGCAGGCTCTACAGACCATGCATGGGTGCGTTACGATCGCGCTGGAGGTTTTGACGGGTGACTATGGTAACACTTAATTAAGTCAGCAGTTCGTCTAACTATCAGTCATCAGACACTGTTTCTATCTATATTGTCGTCTGCTCGGCCCAGACCACATAATTGTCTGCTCATCTTGATTTATACCTTCATGATGCCATATGTCTTCTCCAGGTAATAACCCTGTCGCTGTATAGGTTTCAATGGAAATAACTCCGGAAGGCTCTTCCCCGTGTATATTGTAAACTCGTCAGGTGCCAAGTTTGTATTGGAATTCTATACCCCCTTGGAATTCATGATTAGCTATAATAATGTTATTTTGCACTTTCTCAATTTAACCGTGCTTTATTCCTTGCATCTTGAGAACAAATTCCTTGATTGCTATGAGGACATGGCTTAAGCATGGAGTTGCCTAAAGACTCCGATACTCTACCACGAACTGACTAATTCAGAAATGTTTTAGTGTTTTTAAATAGTCTAAATGTGTTTAACATTTACAGCGATATATATATATATAAATAAATAAATAAATATATATATATATATATCAATGTGTGTGTTTGTGTGTGTGTGTGTGTGCTAAAGCCACTACTGTATATATATATATATATACAGTAGAGCGCCGTATTTCCGAATGCCGAATTTCCGAATATTCGTTTTTCCGAAAATTAAAATGAGGAACCGAAAAATTATTCGTATTTCCGAAATATATTTCAAGTATGTAAATACCTAAAAAGAATGCTTGTAATTACTAGTCACAAGGACTGCAGTCATGTGTTTAAGCCCAGTGGTGACCCTAATTATTTAGTTCTGGGCCGAAGTTGTCGCCGGGGTAAAGGTGTGAAAACTACAGCTAGCTCCGCAACGCTCACCTCCCTGTACATAACAATTTATCTAGGAGTACTTGTGTGTTATCAACTGCATCTCGTTTGTACTCAAGCATAAATAGTTCGTCGAGTTGGGATAGGATGTCAGGCCAAATAACTGCATGAGCAGTTTACTCGCATCAGCATTGCTTGTGCTCGAGCGGGTTAAGGTGCGAGGCCATAGCATGCGGGCCTGGCCATAAAAATGAGCAGTGCAATCCCAAGAGCAATTGTGCCCAAATCTTTTCATGAGGCGCAGGCATGGTTCTTTGCTATGGGAACCTCGCTTGTTGGGCGCTGGCTCGCGTGTGGGGTCTGAAGCGTAGAGACACACTTTCTTTGTTCTAGATGTTTCGGGTTTATTCATGTGCTTGTGTATTGTTTTTTGGGAATTTTCCATTTCTAGAATTTTCGGGTGAGAAACTATAAATAAGGGGCTGTGTTTACAGCCGACAGAAAGGGAAATACCAGCGAGCACTAAGAGTGTTACTTTTTCGTCAATTTTGGGACTTTTTTCAATTGCAGTGGTGTCAGATATTCAACGGATTTTATACAGATTTGATACGGACTGTCTCCTGTTTGCCTTTGGATTATTTCTATTTACGTGAATTATTGGTGTTAAAGGACTCTTGTTGAGCTGTGACAGTAGTGGTATCCAGGAATCAATGCCTAGGATCCGGACATTTTATTGTTATTGAAAAGTGTGTTGTAATGTTTGATGTATCCTCCAGAAATTTTGCATGTGTATAGATCACATAACTCTTTATACTTGTGGCGCCACCTGCCACCATTTTTGCACAGTGTCCCTCTGTATGTCTGCCATTTGTCGACTTTTCTAGGTATATTATCAGATTATAAAAGCTATATATTTGACCAATATCTATATATCGTGGTACATATATTATCTACTGGATCATATAGCCCATGTCTGTAAAAAAAACAAAAAAAAAAAACGAGAGGACATTAAATGTTTTTAAAAGCGTGCAGGCTCTACAGACCATGCATGGGTGCGTTACGATCGCGCTGGAGGTTTTGACGGGTGACTATGGTAACACTTAATTAAGTCAGCAGTTCGTCTAACTATCAGTCATCAGACACTGTTTCTATCTATATTGTCGTCTGCTCGGCCCAGACCACATAATTGTCTGCTCATCTTGATTTATACCTTCATGATGCCATATGTCTTCTCCAGGTAATAACCCTGTCGCTGTATAGGTTTCAATGGAAATAACTCCGGAAGGCTCTTCCCCGTGTATATTGTAAACTCGTCAGGTGCCAAGTTTGTATTGGAATTCTATACCCCCTTGGAATTCATGATTAGCTATAATAATGTTATTTTGCACTTTCTCATTTTAACCGTGCTTTATTCCTTGCATCTTGAGAACAAATTCCTTGATTGCTATGAGGACATGGCTTAAGCATGGAGTTGCCTAAAGACTCCGATACTCTACCACGAACTGACTAATTCAGAAATGTTTTAGTGTTTTTAAATAGTCTAAATGTGTTTAACATTTACAGCAATTTATATATATATAAATAAATATATATATATATATATATATATATATATATATATATATATCAATGTGTGTGTGTTTGTGTGTGTGTGTGTGTGCGCTAAAGCCACTACTGTATATATATATACAGTAGAGCGCCGTATTTCCGAATGCCGAATTTCCGAAGATTCGTTTTTCCGAAAATTAAAATGGGGAACCGAAAAATTATTCGTATTTCCGAAATATATTTCAAGTATGTAAATACCTAAAAAGAATACTTGTAATTACTAGTCACAAGGACTGCAGTCATGTGTTTAAGCCCAGTGGTGACCCTAATTATTTAGTTCTGGGCCGAAGTTGTCGCCGGGGTAAAGGTGTGAAAACTACAGCTAGCTCCGCAACGCTCACCTCCCTGTACATAACAATTTATCTAGGAGTACTTGTGTGTTATCAACTGCATCTCGTTTGTACTCAAGCATACATAGTTCGTTGAGTTGGGGTAGGATGTCAGGCCAAATAACTGAGCAGTTTACTCGCATCAGCATTGCTTGTGCTCGAGCGGGTTAAGGTGCGAGGCCATAGCATGCGGGCCTGGCCATAAAAATGAGCAGTGCAATCCCAAGAGCAATTGTGCCCAAATCTTTTCATGAAGCGCAGGCATGGTTCTTTGCTATGGGAACCTCGCTTGTTGGGCGCTGGCTCGCGTGTGGGGTCTGGAGCGTAGAGACACACTTTCTTTGTTCTAGATGGTTCGGGTTTATTCATGTGCTTGTGTATTGTTTTTTGGGAATTTTCCATTTCTAGAATTTTCGGGTGAGAAACTATAAATAAGGGGCTGTGTTTACAGCCGACAGAAAGGGAAATACCAGCGAGCACTAAGAGTGTTACTTTCTCGTCAATTCTGGGACTTTTTTTCAATTGCAGTGGTGTCAGATATTCAACGGATTTTATACAGATTTAATACGGACTGTCTCCTGTTTGCCTTTGGATTATTTCTATTTACGTGAATTATTGGTGTTAAAGGACTCTTGTTGAGCTGTGACAGTAGTGGTATCCTGGAATCAATGCCTAGGATCCGGACATTTTATTGTTATTGATAAGTGTGTTGTAATGTTAGGATTGTTCTAAGAATAAATTATAATTATTTGTTAAAAAAAAAACACCGACTCCTGTTTTCATTCCCCCAGACATTTTACGCTGACTAGTGTTACAGAATCTGATTTTTTTTTATCTCCCTACCAAAATTTATGCTCGTCACGACTACGTGATCTGTTGTGATTAGGTTCCGTAATATATATATAAATATATATATATATATATATATATATATATATATATATATATATATATATATATATATATGTGTGTGTGTGTTTGAAAATTAATTTTAAAAAGTTTTGTGTCAATTTTAATTTTACAGTTTTAGTCAGGGTTGCTGCCTTAATTTAAATTAAGATGTACTGATAAAACACAAGTTACGAGATATTCGGTTTCATCCTGCCAGTTGATTATGTTCACCGCTGTCGGATGCCATGTTGAATCTGAAGAAACTGACAATAATCTCTTTCATGTTCTCAACATCACCTGTGGCTTATAAACACAGCTTACATGTTTTTTCCCCACAATATTACCAGCAGGATTACGCCAGTGTCTTATATCTAGGGCCTGATGGACGGATTTTTTCCTATGTTATAAATAATCTTGGTCCAGACGATTTAAATCCAGTCAGGCGCCTTCGCTTGTCATACTGCAGGTTGTGTATCGTGCTGTTCTAATCAGTAAAGCTTGAGGCGTATAGACACCTAGGCTCATCAAGTTGTCTATCCGGATTCGCTCACTCTCTTTGGGATTGTCATGTTAGTACATTAATTTATTTAAAGTGTCAGGAACATGGAACGATTACTCCAAGCGTCCTTTATGCGAACCCTGTCTTCGTTCATTACATTCAGGTTGCACTTCATACAACCATTATATTTATTGCTGCGCTTCATAAAAACCCGATGAAACGACATAGGTTGTATGTTATTTTACACACTGGCGTTTAAATGAAAATCTGACAATAAATGATCTGAAATAAATTCCATATATTCGGAGCTCAGCCATCTTAATCCAACAAAATGCATGGCGTGCTAACAAATGATTTCGTTTGTATGAAAGTCAGCCTGGCATGCTGTAGCGTTGGCAGTGCTTATATTTATCGGCGCTGGTCGAAGGTTACCACATAAAAGGGTTTCCCATACTCCCATATCCCACCTCCCATATTTTGTCGACCACCACGGTTTCGCTCTTTGTAAATTCTTCCAATTTATAAATACATCGGAAACGGCGTCATATTTAGTGATTCTTCTGAGAAGAAACAGTACGGTTTACCATGACTCTGATACGAACCTATTCCGGTTCTGAAAAGAATAGACATATACAGAAATACAATCAAACATAAAAAAATAAAATGAAACTCAGAAGAGCACACACCTCCACCAAGGCAGAACAATCCCATGCATAAAATTAATTGCGCTCGTCTTTGGCCAGTGACCTAACCCCATAAAATCTGATGGAATTTGGGTCATTATTATTGCTGCTTTATTCTATCAGCAGAAAAAAAAATCAAACAAATATACCTTGATGATACAGAACCAACTGCCAATTCCTAACAAAATATTGTCAAATCAATCTGTCAGTTTTCCCTGCCTGATTGTTAAGCTTGCTTCGACCGTATATTCTCCACTGTTCTTTTTTCTCTGAAGTTGGAATGGCAAATGCTCCCCCCTGAACACACACGCACATCCCCAGCGCCACCCGCCTTCTGATCACCATCTCGTACGCCCATGGCTTCTGCTACAGTGCTTAAACGGATAAAGCTACAAACCACAAAAGACATTGACAGAGTGACGTCTTTGCAGTACGGATTTTCTTTAAGGACGTGTGTATTTGTAGGTTTAGTCAGGCATCTTCTGAGTACGTTGATTCCCTAAGTCAACAGGTGTACGAGACCTCGGGTTATTCTTGATGAGGCGGGACCAGTATCTGTAACTTAGACTGACGTTATTGCTTGAGAGAAAAAAATTTTGAGCTTCCGTTAAAATGTCATATTCGTGACTAATTTTCGAACGTCACGTGAGCTCTGCTTGACGAATGACATTTTGATACTGCATCTCCTGAAAACTTACAGACGACACCCCCTGATCAGTGTGGAGGCCAGCCAAAATATATTAATCGGCGGACTCTTAGATAAGTTGATATATATATAAATATAATATATATAATTATTTATTTATACATATTTGTATATATATTTACTTTCGTTAAGCCAGTAAACACCCTTCGTTTTCACGAAGTCTGTATCCGCCCCTTAATGAAGATCTGGTTCTTCATCAGACTGTTAATCTTCAGGTCATTTTGAGTTGCTTTATTTCCATGCTGGTTTCTTTTCTCTTCTAGTTGCCTGTCATATCTCCCTCTGACCTTTCTTCACAATATGGATGCCATTTCTCTCGGAATAAGTCAATACTTTTACCAGGAAGCATCGTTTAACAGGAAATTCGTATTAACGTTCTTATGTTTTATTTTTAAAAGCACTTTCATCTGCAGATTATGATTATTTGCCTTGACCTCTTTTTCGTTGCCATGGTGAACACGTGATGAAATTTCTCCAGTGTTGTTAATGCGAATATGATGTATGAAGTTACAAATGGCAACTTTGTATTGTTACACTGTGCCACCTATCCCCTCTTAAACTGGTTCGGCAGATTTGGCTTCATTGCACTCTTAACCAGTTCACCTTCGAGTTGTTTAGTTTTCCTGTTTTGTAAATATCGTAAATCACTTCAACATTTTATTATTAAGACAAACATATGAGAAGAGCATTTTATTGCAACAATCTTATTAAAACAAGGAAACAGGGGAAATATTTCAAAGAACATCAAAAGAATTGTACTGATTTAATGGACATGAAAATACTTCACAACATGTCACCTACAGTCATACACAAATAATACAAGGAAAATACTTCACTACATGTCACCAACCGTCATACACATATAATACACGGAAAATACTTCTTTACATGTCACCAACCGTCATACACAAATAATACACGGAAAATACTTCTTTACATGTCACCAACCGTCATACACAAATAATACAAGGAAAATACTTCACTACATGTCACCAACCGTCATACACAAATAATATATGGAAATAGGAAAATAAGTAAAACAAAAATGATTTCGTGTTGGTCCACTCTGAAGTCAGATTTTCTCAGGCAATATATATGTCATGAGGTCAAGAAAAATGTCACAAGGTCGAGAAATGTCATGAGGTCGGGGAAAAAGAGAGCAAAGAATCTGCGAGGTCATATTACACGGGTCTGATGATTATCCCATATCAGGTCTTCAACCACATGAGATGTTCATTGGTAAATCGAACCAAACATCATTATATTACCAAAAACATCGGCAAAATCTGGCGAGCAAGAAGTGGTGGGAATCCATCAGTCTTAAGAAGACCTTTAGACAAATATGAAATAATATGTGCACAAAGTATTTTTAAACAGGAATTATAGCAGCGCTTCTGCGGGAAAAGCAATATACATGTATCTATATATATATGTATATATATATATATATATATATATATATATATATATATATATATATATATATATATATATATATATATATATGATATAAGATGCCTCCAGATTTACATTGAATAACCTGAACAGAATTATTTTTATTGTTTGTACGACTGTATGAAGTTCTTTCCACACTCTCTTAGGCTTTGTTTCACTCATCTGGATATAATTTTTTGTGACAAAATCCTGTTTATTAAAAGTTTACTGCTAGAAGGAATTTCGAAGAATTTCTATGATATCCATTTACGCAAAGGAAACAGACAATCCCTTGTCCTCGGACAATATAATAATAAGCGAGAAGATTTAGGACTAAACTTCCATCTCGAATACATACTCTGGCCAGGGCTCACACAGTGGGAATTCATATTTTTCTTCCAAGCAAGACAGAATTATTAAATTTAGAATTATATGCTGTTTCAACATTTTTATTATATATCAAAATATTTAAATTTAAAAGCACGAACTTCAATACACAATTAATAGTGAATTAATAAGCTCTCAAAGTTCTAATGGCAGATAAGAATCCGACCGGTACTAGCGGAGGACGTACTTTAGCCGATGTACCTTTGTTAACTATGGACGTCGGACGCATCTGGGCAGACAATCGACATGGGGTCTCGTTTATCCGGCGTTAATGCTACTGAATAAAGCCTTTCTTCCGCCCACTGGAAGGTGTGCTCAGGTCCGATATGACTAGGCCTACAAAGTAGACACTGTTAATGCATGTTCAACACTAGAGGAGACAGGGCGACCGGCTGAGGACACTGGTGTATCCGCGGCCGGCAGATGCTCGGGAAACAGACTTACATCAAGGCAGTCCACTATTGACTACCAGTCCGCTCACCAGGTCGGCAGGATCGACTGACTGAAGGGGCGACCATGGTTGGTTTCAGGAGGTACAGTCACACCTGCGATATTAAATAGACCAATGGACGACCTGCATTACCTTCACCCCGGAAGGGTGACGTGATCCAACCTAATCCCGGAGACGCCGATGTCATCTGATCTTTAGCGTTCCCGCCAATTGTGTTCTGGCAGACGAGATGTTCTGTAGTCGCTTGTTCTCTTTGAAGAACCGCTTACACGTGCGGAGTATCGAATATCTACGTACCTACAGTTAACAGTTGAATAACCCAGCATCCGCTGAGCACGATGCTTTAAAGAACCAATGAGTTCGCGCAGTGATTGTTCTAAACTAACTAAGGCGGGCGGGCATTAAAACCGTCTGAAGTGACCACGCCTCAGCGGAATGGTAAAAAGTCTGGCCGTATTAAGGAGCTACATTATTACGGAAAAATGATGCCGATGATGAAGTCAATACGCTGGATGCACCGCCCGACGCTGGCCGCCAACAGGTTGTTTTACGCTCTGCAGTCCTGGTTCCCTTTGTCAGTAGTGACTCTGTGGTTTCAGCCTGTTGCTGTCCGTGCCGGGGAGTACTGTAAAGCGTTCTATGACCATGAACTCAAGTATCACCGCGGTTTTTATTGTAGACACCTGTGCTGTGGCCAAGCGGCTGATAAATTCTGCTGTAACAGCATATCTCACAGACTTGTAGAGGAAGAGGTACCGCTATCTGCATCGTCAGACTGGGCGCAAACGTGAGTATACTTTAATTATTTGATTGATGATTAAAATATACAGTTAACAATTATGTTTGTTCTCAGTCCTATATCAACGCTCAAGCCCTGCACGAATTAGGATTATAACAATGTAAATTAGAACTTTGAAAAAAAGAAATGAGGTTTGAAATCTATGAAAAACTAAAAACCTCGACGAGACGTGTATGTTTACTTGAATACCATCAAGACGAGTTGTAAGTACCTGCATGCTACTCTCAAATGATGACCAAAAAAAAAACTACATGGGCCATCTATTAATTACACGTATTAGACGGTGAAAGGAAAAATGTAAATGGTTAATATAATATGTCAGATTTGATGATCAACATTATATGAGTTTGGTTTTGGTGTACTGGCTAGTTGTAAAGACCTGCTTAAAAATGTGAAGAGCACATCTGGGCGTTTTGAGACCACTTATATTGGTCACGATTTCGAAATGATCTTGCGACCTCCATCTTATTAACAATTTGTTGTCAAGGGTGTCACTTTTTACGCACTAATAGGTTTGGGTTACTCATTTAATCTTCGACTTTTTTTTCATTTGCATGACATCATCATTATTGACTCATTAATTTTCATCAGTTTAACGAAGACGGAGTAGTGCTAACTAGATCTGGGCATCTAGGCATTTAAACTTAATTACGCACAGATCCCGTTTTATTTTGACAATTTAGGTCTGCCGATGGAATATTCTCTACTGTAATTGCCAACATTTTATTGCTTCCTTCATCTTTCTCACTAACACAAACACATAACGTGTTAGAATATTCATGGCTCATGTCTAGATTAATATAACTATTCTGAGTGGAATCCATGGAATGCAGAAATATGTTGAGTCTTTTTTTTCTGTTATTATTATTATTATTATTATTATAATATTGTGAAGGGTGGCCTGTACCAGAATAAGAATCCTGTTATAAGCAGGGCCCTCTTCCAAGATATACAAGATATTATAAACAATGGAACATGATAATAAAAATACATAAAAGTACATGTACAATGCGAAATATAAAAGACATAATGAGACTGTTAAATCATTACAAAGGAATGATAATATCATAAAATTAATAAAAGGGACGGTACTAACAGCGGTGAGAGCAACGATTACATCTAAAACAATTTCGTGCTGTGATAAGATTATGACATCATTGTAAAATCGGAGAAGTACGAACGTGATAATTTTTTAAAATGCTGCAAATTAGAAGCAAACTTAATGTGTCGAGGAAGGGAGTTCCATAGAGTACTGCCTGCATAAAAAGAGGTAGCCTTGAAGGTTTCAATACGCGGTTTCGGAAGGATACAGTTTTTGTTTTCGGTTAACCGCGTCGAATAATTATGAATGCCCTTCGCCATATGAAAATTCTTACATAAATATGAAGGGGCTAAATCATTTATGCATTTATAGGTTAAAATAGATAGGAGGTACAAATATCGCTGTTCAATTGTCATTAAGCCTATTTCATTCACTAAATCTAAACTTTTTTGTGTTGGGTCGTAATTTTTTGTTATTATCCTAGCCGCACGACACTGCATTCGTTGGATTGCGGCACGGAATGTGCTGGGACAGCTGCCCCATACTGTTAGGCTATAATCTATTGAGGGTTGAACAAAGGCGTGATATATAGTGACTAAAAACTTCTGTGGTAGAAATTTGCTGAGCCGATGTAAAAGTCCAATTTTGCAACATAGCTTTTTAAAAACGGTAGAAGTGTGAGATTTCCATGTGAGATGGGCGTCAATGATCAAGCCAAGGTGAGAAAATTCATCGACATTCGGGACAATATCTTTATCGATAATTATTTGTAATGAATTTGATTGTTTGCGTTGCTTGGAACTCACAAGCATAGTAGCTGATTTTGTGGCGTTTGCAATTAGTTTGTTTTTATTAAGCCATTTAGTAACTTGGTCTACAGCAGCCTGTAACTTATGTTGTGCTGATTCGCGATCGATGCCGTCTGCGTATAGCGTGATGTCGTCAGCATAAATCGAGCATTTTGCGTCTGTTACATTATCGGGCAAGTCATTAAGATATAGTAGGAAAAGAATTTATTGGTATTGACGGGATTATATTGGCAAGTTCTGCCTGGATTGCTGACTTGCATTTTGTTTTCCTGAATTTGTTTAGGTCACACTTCTTCATATTATGAACAATGGTATTCCAGTTATTTGTGACGTCACTGATGGCTTGCTCGAGTTTTTCTTTTGTCGGCACAGGCAAGCTATCGAGCAGCATGTTAGATTGTTGAATCAGTTTGTCAGACATGATTTCTTTTGCGTATACACTAATATGAGTCCGATAAAACGTCTTAGTGACTGTTTATAGGAAGATGAGAGAACAGGACGCGGGGTTTGTTTACAGTTTCCAGGGGCGACGTCTTGAATGTTATGATAGATAAACTTACTTTTCCGTCGCTGAAATATCACTCAAACATCCCCACAACACAGTGTAGGGGAATGCATGGAATATCACAGTTTGTCTTCTAAAACATGTGCTTGTAAATTCCGTTTAAGAGCGTAAAATCCATTAAAATCCAAGTAAAAATGTGAGCACTATAACTTCTCTGCTCGCTCCTTCACGCATGTTATGAATTATGATTGACATGCAACTGGTTTATTTATTGTGCTGAGCACAACCCTTGGCCAAATGTTCTGACGGTAAGGATTTCTTTTAGGAATCAACAAAATTCTGAAACGCTGAATTGGGGGGGGGGGGGGGGGGGCAAAAACAAATCCCGGAAATATACAATAATCCGTGATCCAAGTTAAAGTGGTTTAAAAATAATTTACTTATGATAACCGTTATTTACCTGTCAAATAGGTCTGATTTTAAAAATGAACTATTTAATGAGTTAACGTCTCATATATTAAAACAAAAGCCAATCTAGAAGTCCAGCAGGTCAGTTTTTATACCATCGGTATACCGGAAACTGTCCCTGTCTTCCAGTCGCCCACAGGTCCCTGAGTTGAAACTACTACGTTACATTTAAAGCGGAGCGGAGATGTAGTGGCGTATTGACTGTGAAAGTACAACTCAACTGAATATATATAGGCCTACTCATATATACCTATTTTTTTTATATTTTTCATATGTAATCGCTCGACTTCCCGTGTTCTTTTGACGATATAACTTTCCTCTCGAAAGATAGTATAAATAAAAAAAGATAGTATAAATAGAAGAAAGTCGAACACATTAATGCATCAAGAAATATCCCTATAGCAGCTGTATTGAAAGTATATGGAACTAATAAGGTGTTCTCGTTTCGTTATCATAATACTGTGCATCAACCACAATAATGCAGAAAACGCAAATAAATGCGTTTTAACTGTTACTGAATAGGCCTACACAGATAGGTATTTAGGAAGCGACGATCGATGTCGAAAAGAATCATGGGAAGGAGTGACCATATTTCATCCGGGGGCCATAAGTAGGGGATAAACAGATGTCCCGGGATCCGGAAATATGGCTCTGGCAAAAGTCCATAGGTCAATGCTTTAGTTTCCATACAAGGCCACTTTGTTGACACGGGGCATGGATTGGACCTGGATACTCTGCTGTAATCCAGGCTTATTCAGATCTTTCGCAGGTGGTCAGTCTGTCGATTAATCAATCAAATTCGTGTAAAAGCCGACTCGTGTATATAAATCGACCTATCATTTGGAGGGTGTGTAACTGCCACAAACGCTGCGTGTCTCAATATGTTAAACAGCAGGGTATTTCTAATAGATTTGTCGCTGTGAATGCCAATAGAAATCACCCCTTGGGCAGATACGTCATCTTACATGACATGCCAGATCATATATAGTAGGACGATAAAAGGTCCACGTGCTGTATGAAATGGAGGACCGACCGAATTCGTCCTATTGCAAATCATAGAACCGTTTGAATAAGTGATTGGATATTACCATAAGAGCTCCTTTGTCGTCTTAGGAAGAAGTAAAATTGTATACGGATTAGCATCTCACCTTCATAGGACGTATTCCTACTACAGAGTATTGATTTGACCTCAACAATCAATAAGCTGACCATGCATCATATCGTGAGTTGACAAAGAAGGAAAACAAACAAAGAAATGGTTTCATCTTTCTTACAGACTGATTTCCTACAGTTCATATAAATCAATGAGAATTATATGTAAAAGGGTAGTTTATCGTCAAAATAGAAGTTATGAGAATTTCGACAGCAATAACTTAAGTTGAAATATATTTATTGCAAAGCAGTCACATTATCTAGAGTAAATATAAATGCGAATTTTGTATATATGTGTATGTGTGTGTGTGTGAGGGAGAAGTGAAAAGTTTTTAATTCTTCTTTATAGGAAACACATGGTGTATATATAATTTAAAGGAAACTCATAAATGAATAATTAAAAGAGACACGAGCAGGTATTGATAACAATTTTACAAAGTGGTTCTTGCAAAAGTTAAATGACCTGTGTGCTATAATAAAAATATTTATTTAGCCTGTATGACCAGATTCCAAAAGAAATCGTTACCAGTATAGGTTGACATGCTGTGGATCTTTTATACATAAATCTTTATTATCTCAAAGAAACAAACAAATTTTAAGCCCAGAAAACCACCGGATGTAAGAATATATATATATTAGCACCATGTGTCCCTAGATCTGAAGATGAAGTCTTCAGTTTACATAAACAGCTGGTCCTTTGTTGCTGAAAGTGCCCCTAATGGTCGGAGCTTACATGACTAATGGTCCGAGCAGCCGGGATGGTGGTGCGTACACCAATCAATAGACTGGAACGAGATCTTGGTTATTGATACCACTCTATAATACACTTGTTAACTGCAGGACGTTTGGTAATTGTTGCTATTCTTGTGCGACACTGACTGTGGCGGGATTCAATTGCAAAGAGAGACGCCAATTGAGTTTACTGATAGGCTTATTTAGTTCTTTTTTTGAGAAAACTGTCTGCTGCGAACAAAACCTGCCTTTTCTGAAGTAATTTACAACTTAGGAAGGGTAACTAGAATTAGGGCCCAGAAAGAGGTCAAAATTCGATAGCGAAAGGAGTTAAAACATGACGGCCTGGCAGCCATATAGCATTATATTTCTGACTGGGTTGAAATTCCATGTCACACAACTACTCATAGAAACCAAACTTTAAAAAATCAGGGCAAATGCTAGGATAGTTTCAAAACTAACGTGCGCCAAAGGAATTCTACGATGGCTTCTGGTGGCACACTGGATATCGAGCGGGTCAGACATTTGATAAAAAGGATTTCATAGCAGTTTCTATAGGACGTATGGAACGCATGGAAGAAAAGGCGGGCGGATAGAGAGAACTTGATTAGTAAAGGGGGCAGTAATTATCGGTGACACAAATCATTCCTATTCCAGAGAAATTATTCATGATAACTTTTCATGCTGGGAATGAACATCAATACACAGGTCACATTACGCTGCCGCTGAGGCAAATATCAGTGTTGTTTATCTTGAGAACTATTCATTCAGCTTAGGTAGTCAGCCGGATATTGTATATTGCAGGGTTTCAAAATCTCATTAAATGATGAAAGGTTTTAATAATACCACCAAGGCATTAGGCAATGGGTTTAAATCTCAGCCGATTAGTATTGAGATTTTTATGATCGCCATAACCCCGGGTGCGCTCTTAATGTGCAGGCTTAATGGGAAGGCTGTCCCCAAAAGCCGTGTATCACTCAAACGAGTGATAGTTCCTCGGTCTTATAAACTAGCAGTGGGGTTGATTACACACCCGGGACCTGCAGGTGCGATAGAAACCAGGCCTATGTGACACCAGGGTATAAAATAAAATGACAGGAACCGAGTGCTACCGTGTCAGTAGTCCAAACCGAAATGGAACTCTGCAGATGTACATATTTTGTAAAGACTTAGATAAATTAGCATTAAAAATGGAAGCAGTTACCCCAAAACAAGTTTTATTACCCCTTTATTGCAGGGGTAATCAATACATAGTCATTCGTTCAAGGGCTTAATTCAACTCTTGTGTGAGTGGGGGTGTTATAACACATTTAAGCCCTTTGGGTGACCAATACACTTTTTAAAGGTTTTTACTTTCAAAGGGCGTCAACTGAGGTAATTGATTTGAACCAAATACCTGTGCACAGGTTCATACCTGTCTCGGGGATAAGCAGGAGACTTACTACAATTAAGTCACACTAGCTGTATGTTTAAACCACTCTGGTGAGGACTCTTTCCGGCTGACCAAAAGATGACCTTTTCTAAAAATTCCTCATGAATTGGCATCTATAGTTTAAATACTTGTTTTCCAAAGATCTACAGTCGCCAAGCGTTCAATAGGGAAACCTCCCCTGGTCAAATCCTTGAAAACTAGTTCAGGGTTGAAAAAAAAAATAAAATAAAAAAGGCTAGCTTTGGAAAATCAATCGTATATTGGAAACCTAGCGATCTAACGGCATAAGACGCATAAGAAAAAATAATAAATGATATATAACACTGAAAAGAAAACAACACTGTAAATTCACAACAGTCCGTGATGCGACCCGATTATCAGGTGAATGTGGTTAGAATCGGGTGGCATCCCGCGAAACAGACTGTTGTGAATTAACAGTGTTGTTCTTCTTCAGTGTTATACCGCTCTGACCTAGTCTATAGGCCATAGAGCACTTTACAACGGAGGGTAACTCTACCTTCTCTCTCTCTCTCTCTCTCTCTCTCTCTCTCTATATATATATATATATATATATATATATTTATATATATATGTGTGTGTGTGTTGTGTGTGTGTGTGTATATAGCATATACCTCAACAAAGGTTCGTGGAACAGGGTATATGGTTTTGTACAATTATTCTACAAACAAACCAACAAAAGACTCGTCTACAAACATAGCCCCGCCACGCAAGTTACTTTTTATGCAGGTCGAATATCAGACATTATGGCAAACTTTTGCAGTCCACATGTGTAAATTTTCAATACAATGTCTAGTTATCTCGCAAAAGTCTGTCTAGGAACGAAATATATTTCGTACATATTTCTTATGTTAATTTTTAAAAACTATTTTTATTCCTTATAAATAGAGTTAGATATAGTTATGCTCCAATGAGTACTGATTTGCAATATGATAAAGGACAGCTTTAAAAAAAATCCCACCGAGTCGAAATTGTCATAATTACAACGAAAATAAGTAAGGGCTTATTAGAATGTATCATATAATGCAGACATTTTTGGTAAATTTTCAGTTTGCTAGGATATAAATAACATCCAAGCCAACGATTTCCTGGTGTTCGTTATGATTTATAAAGTTTGTTTTAATTATAAAATCCCGCTGACAGACCTTGATTTTGTCTCCTTTATCGACACTTCAATGCCAGCCTTATGCAATAAAAGAAGAGAAAGTAAAGAAATATCTTCTTCTCAAATATACACACTCTGTTTGTGTGTGAGTGTGTTTTTGCCATTTGAAAAAAAAGTGTTCCTTTTAGCGAAACATGGTCTTCCGGAGATATCATTTACTTTCAGGCCAAACAAAAACCACAACATTCTGCGGAATCTAGGACTGAACAATGTTAAGCGTCCGGGCGATTTATTTTCCTAAGGACCAGAATTTACCTGTCGGCACAAACGTGTAATATATTTCGCCAACCATATCAGGCATAAAACAAAATATAAAAGGGGGCTATTCCGATATGAGACATCTGTTTAATAAATATAAACTTAATAAAAGAAAACTCACCACACACAGGCTGTTCTTTTGTTTATATTCACATGCATATATTATACAGGGGCCCGCAACAATAGTCCAAATCACCACACACAGGCTGTTCTTTTGTTTATATTCACATGTATATATTATGCAGGGGCCCGCAACAATAATCCAAATCACCACACACAGGCTGTTCTTTTGTTTATATTCACATGTATATATTATGCAGGGGCCCGAGACAATAATCCAAATCACCACACACAGGCTGTTCTTTTGTTTATATTCACATGTATATATTATGCAGGGGCCCGCGACAATAATCCAAATCACCACACACAGGCTGTTCTTTTGTTTATATTCACATGCATATATTATGTAGGGGCCCGCGACAATAATCCAAAGCACCACACACAGGCTGTTCTTTTGTTCATATTCACATGCATATATTATGTAGGGACCCGCGACAATAATCCAAATCACCACACACAGGCTGTTCTTTTGTTCATATTCACATGCATATATTATGTAGGGACCCGCGACAGTAATCCAAAGCACCACACACAGGCTGTTCTTTTGTTCATATTCACATGCATGTATTATGTAGGGACCCGCGACAATAATCCAAATCACCACACACAGGCTGTTCTTTTGTTTATATTCACATGTATATATAATGTAGGGGCCCGCGACAATAATCCAAAGACATTCAAGATCTACCAGCAAGTCAGACGAACCTGAGTTTGCAAAGGCGGTTTTGTAACCAGTGACCTTTGACCTTTCATTTTCCGCACATATGCAACCAACCACCTTACGTAAACTTTGGCGCATATAATGTGTTTACTAACAGCTTGTTAATAAACAAACATCAGTTTAAGAAGAACTTCCCTAAATAGGAATAACCAACAGTTCAATACTAATTTAATATGTACAGATCAATGCTAATTTAATATGTACAGTTCAATACTAATTAAAATGTACAGTTCATTACTAATTTAATATGTACGAAGAATAAACCTGGTAATTATGTAGATAAGTGCCTTAAAGTTTAATGCATATGATATATCTGTTTAAATGAATTATTTGTAGTTTAACGCACATGGGTCTATAAAGGAATTCACAGGACACAGCAATTAGCGGTATTCATACAGAGACATGATCGATACAGGAGATATGGCCAGTAAGGAGACATGGTCGATACAGAGAGACATTATCGATACAGGAGACATAATCGATACAGGAGACTTGGTCGACAAAGGAGACATGGTCAGTAAGGCGACATGGTCGATACAGAGAGACATTATCGATACAGGAGACATGATCGATACAGGAGACATGATCGGTACAGGAGACATGGTCAGTAAGGAGACATGGCCGATACAGAGAGACATTATCGATACAGGAGACATGGTCAGTAAGGAGACATGGTCAATACAGAGAAAACTTATCGATACACGAGACATGATTAATACAGTAGACATGGTCGATACAGGAGACATGGTCAGTAAGGAGGAGACATGGTCGATACAGAGAGACATTATCGATAGAGGAGACATGATCGATACAGGAGACATGATCGATACAGGAGACATGGTCAGTAAGGAGACATGGTCGATACAGAGAGACATTATCGATACAGGAGACATGATCGATACAGGGGGACACGATCGATACAGGAGACATGGTCAGTAAGGAGACATTGTCGACACAGGAGAAATGGTCAGTAAGGAGACATGGTCGATACAGGAGACATGGTCAGTAAGGAGACATGGTCGATACAGAGAGACATTATCGATACAGGAGACATGATCGATACAGGGGACATGATCGATACAGGGGGGACATGATCGATACAGGAGACATGGTCAGTAAAGAGACATTGTCGATACAGGAGACATGATCGATACAGGAGACATGATCGATACAGGAGGCATGGTCAGTAAGGAGACATTGTCGATACAGAGAGACATTATCGATACAGGAGACATTATCGATACAGGAGAGATGACCGATACAAGAGACATGGTCAGTAAGGAGGGGACATGGTCGATACAGAGAGACATTATCGATAGAGGAGACATGATCGATACAGGAGACATGATCGATACAGGGGGACATGATCGATACAGGAGACACGGTCAGTAAGGAGACATTGTCGATACAGGAGACATGATCGATACAGGAGACATGATCGAGACAGGAGGCATGGTCAGTAAGGAGACATTGTCGATACAGAGAGACATTATCGATACAGGAGACATTATCGATACAGGAGATATGATCGATACAGGAGACATGGTCAGTAAGGAGACATGGTCAATACAGAGGCACATTATTGATACAGGAGACATGATCGATACAGGAGACATGATCGATACAGGAGGCATGGTCAGTAAGGAGACATTTTCGATACAGAGAGACATTATCGATACAGGAGACATGATCGATACAGGAGACATGATCGATACAGGAGACATGGTCAGCAAGGAGACATGGTCAGTAAGGAGACATGGTCGATACAGAGATACACTATCGATACAGGATACATGATCGATACAGGAGTCATGGTCGACACAGGAGACATGGTCGATACAGGAGACATGATCGGTAAGGAGACATGGTCGGTAAGGAGACATGGTCGATCCATGAGACATGACCGATACAGGAGACATGATCGATACAGGAGACTTGGTAGATACAGGAGACTTGGTAGATACAGGAGATATGGTCCATACAGGAGACATGATCGATACAGCAGGTATGGTCGATACTGAGAGACATTATCTATACAGGAGACATGATCGATACAGGAGACTTGGTCGATACAGGAGACGTGGTCGATACAGGAGACATGGTCGGTAAGGAGACATGGTCGATCCATGAGACATGACCGATACAGGAGACATGATCGATACAGGAGACTTGGTAGATACAGGAGACTTGGTAGATACAGGAGATATGGTCCATACAGGAGACATGATCGATACAGCAGGTATGGTCGATACTGAGAGACATTATCTATACAGGAGACATGATCGATACAGGAGACATGATCGGTAAGGAGACATGGTCGGTAAGGAGACATGGTCGATCCATGAGACATGACCGATACAGGAGACATGATCGATACAGGAGACTTGGTAGATACAGGAGACTTGGTAGATACAGGAGATATGGTCCATACAGGAGACATGATCGATACAGCAGGTATGGTCGATACTGAGAGACATTATCTATACAGGAGACATGATCGATACAGGAGACTTGGTCGATACAGGAGACGTGGTCGATACAGGAGACATGGTCGGTAAGGAGACATGGTCGATCCATGAGACATGACCGATACAGGAGACATGATCGATACAGGAGACTTGGTAGATACAGGAGACTTGGTAGATACAGGAGATATGGTCCATACAGGAGACATGATCGATACAGCAGGTATGGTCGATACTGAGAGACATTATCTATACAGGAGACATGATCGATACAGGAGACTTGGTCGATACAGGAGACGTCGTCGATACAGGAGACATGGTCGGTAAAGAGAGATGGTCGATCCATGAGACATGACCGATACAGGAGACATGATCGATACAGGAGACTTGGTAGATACAGGAGACTTGGTAGATACAGGAGATATGGTCCATACAGGAGACATGATTGATACAGGAGACATGGTCGACACAGGAGACATTATCGACACAGGAGACATGATCGACACAGGAGACATTATCGATACAGGAGACATGATAAATATAGTAGACATGGTCTGTAAGGAGACCTGGTCGATACAGAGAGACAATATCGATACAGGAGACATGATCGATACAGAAGACCGGGTCAGTAAGGAGACATTATCGATACAGGAGACAGGATCGATACAGGAGACATGATCGATACAGGAGACATGGTCAGTAAGGAGACATGGTCGATACAGAGAGATATTATCGATAGAGGAGACATGATCGATAGAGGAGACACGGTCAGTAAGGAGACATGGTCAGTAAGGAGACATGGTCGATACAGAGATACACTATCGATACAGGATACATGATCGATACAGGAGACATGGTCGACACAGGAGACATGGTCGATACAGGAGACATGATCGGTAAGGAGACATGGTCGATACAAGAGACATGGTCGGTAAGAAGACATGGTCGTTACAGGAAACTTGGTCCATAAAGGAGACACGGTCCATTCAGGAAACATGATCCATACAGGAGACATGGTCCATAAAGGAGACATGGTCCATTCAGTAGATGTGGTCGATACAGAAAGACGTTGTCCATACAGGAGACAGAGTCGATACAGGGGACATGGTCCATGCAGGAGTCGTGGTCAATTCAGGAGACATGGTCCATGCAGGAGACGTGGTTGACACAGGAGACAGAGTTGATACACGATACATGATCGATACAGCAGGTATGGTCGATACTGAGAGACATTATCTATACAGGAGACATGATCGATACAGGAGACTTGGTCGATACAGGAGACGTCGTCGATACAGGAGACATGGTCGGTAAAGAGACATGGTCGATCCATGAGACATGACCGATACAGGAGACATGATCGATACAGGAGACATGATCGATACAGAGAGCCATGATCGACACAGGAGACATGATCGATACAGAAGACATGATTGATACAGGAGACATGGTTGACACAGGAGACATGATCGACACAGGAGACATGATTGACACAGGAGACATGATTGATACAGGAGACAGAGTCGATACAGGGGACATGGTCGACATAGGAGACATTGTCGATACAGGAAACATGGTCCATAAAAGAGACTTGGTCCATACAGGAGACATGGTCAGTAAGGAGACCTGGTCGATACAGAGAGCCAATATCGATACAGGAGACATGATCAATACAGGAGACATGATCGATATAGTAGACATGGTCTGTAAGGAGACCTGGTCGATACAGAGAGAAATATTTTCTTAGGTTTCAGTTACAGATACATTTTGTTTATCATTACTATTTATAACGTTAAAGGAACATAAATATTTGCCATAATATGTGTATCATGTCAAGATGTTGTTTTCATTTTGGCTGATCACAATAGGTGTTTACCAAAACAATACCGGACATGGTCTTTTTATCTCCAATTCACCTATTTGATAGGTTTTTATGGTTCTGTCTGTGAGTAAACACAGATCACGTGTTTGTGAAACACAATCTTGTGAAAGAAAACATGAAAAAAGACCGGCTTCATTGGGTTAGAGATTTTTCACGGTTGGCCCCCATCTAGGGTGAGCGCTCTGCAAGGGGAAGGTCCTGCCCCAAGGTCGTGTTTCACCTACAAACGGGAGCACTTTTCGGGGTTCGTTGGTGGTATAACCCAAAAGTGGGAACGATTACGCACACAGGGCCCGCAGGTGCAGAAGTCACCGGGCCAGGTTAAAAAAAAACAAAGAACAAAAAATCGGTTCGAAGCTTGAAAAAAAAATCTGATCAATGAAGATGTGTGGTACTGCCATCAGGTGGCGTGCGCGCGTGTTTGTTTTACACCGCTGATTGCGCCCGGTGTTAGCTTTGTTTCAGTGTTGTCACAGGGCGTAATCAAACGCTTTTTAGAACAAATTATAAGAAATTCCATAAAAAAATTGAGGAGTGAACATTGTATTCCTTGTACATTGAGCATATCCGGTATATGAATAAGTCCCTTTAAAACGTCATGGACACAGGAGGAGCAAGGATCCCGTCCCTTGGTGGACACAAGGAGGAGCAAGGATCCCGTCCCTTGGTGGACACAAGGAGGAGCAAGGATCCCGTCCCTTGGTGGACACAAGGAGGAGCAAGGATCCCGTCCCTTGGTGGACACAAGGAGGAGCAAGGATCCCGTCCCTTGGTGGACACAAGGAGGAGCAAGGATCCCGTCCCTTGGTGGACACAAGGAGGAGCAAGGATCCCGTCCCTTGTCACTTTGATCTCCTGGTATGACGACCTGTCGGGGACAAAGACAAGTCTATAATACTGTATAGCTTTTTACGCATAATAGACAATATCATCGTCCTCGTTTATTTTTGAGAACATACTTGTGTCTCGTTAAAAACGTTGTCATCACGTTAAACTGGATAAAACATTCAAAGCCTTTTGAAATATCCTGCGCCATTACAAAGAATGGGGGCTCTGGTCCGTCTGGATCCAGTGTCTGGCCTCGGCGAGACCTATTTCATTGGGTGAAACCCGCTTGGAAATGATCTATTGATAATTTAAATGTCATTGCCACATCCCTTGTGGCTGGCCATAAAAAAGACTAAGAATAACTTCGATTGTTTCATCAACATGCCTTTTTTCAGATATTGAATATTATGAGATCATCTTCTAGTTCTTTGTGAGTAACATGTGATAACTTGAATATTTTTTTCACAGGTTCCAAAAGGCTTGGCAGAACAATTTCCTCTCTGCTGGAGCCATAAAATACGTTAAAATGCCATGAACACAATGTTTACTAGCCGATAAAAGAGGACGACCCAAGATTCCATGCGGTTCATATTTCTACACGAGTAGTAGAAACAATACGACTCTGTCACGTGATAGGCTGGTGACAATCATCACGTGACTGGACATATCGAATGACTAGTGCTTGGATATATTTGTCATAATTCGATGATAAAAAACATGGAACTTATCGTCAAACAATTACATTATCTCAGTTAATTAGTTTATCGCAATGTTCATTTGTAAAATGTATACACTACTCCTTGGGCTTTGGGCAGGACCACTTAGCGGCCAAGAAGACCATTCCGCAATTTCTCAATATTATACATATATCGTGGCAAGAAATTTATACCTCGGTATGTTTACCTTGAAGACTTGCTCAGTGATGATGTTTACATTGCGAACCGGAATTTGACGCGGGGGCATTTAGGTTGTCGATGATACATGACTGGTTTCTGTCATTGGACGTTTAAAGAATAGGTTTATGTGAGGAACACATGAAAGATTATTTAAATGTACGCTGCAAGGAAACTGTTCTTGAAAACAAAAAGAAACAGAAATATGCATACCTCGTTAGTAGCAGAAGCGGACCCAACGGGTCTCCATGCAAACGGTCCGTATCCCATTTTCAGCCGCCGGAACCTTTTTTTATCGTATCAGACCAATGTTGAGGCTTGAAACCCCTGCCACAACCCCACCCCACCCCACCACTGTTCCTTAAATTGGGACCTTCGATTAGGTTTTCTCATTAATCCTCCTTGGTTGACCCCTCAATTTCACAAAGCGAGAAACGCTTTTTTCACTTTTACTGACCACGCACGAGAATGAGTGCCTGGGTCAATTGTCAGACCAGACATGCTCAAATCCCTCTCTGAAAGCAAGCGTCATTTATAAGAACAACAATCCTTAATAGTCTGTTTGAGATTGAGTGACCACGATGCACGCTGTTCCGGTCATTGCCGAAGGAAGTTCGGCTGTGCTCTGTCTTACCTCCACGCAAGACATTAAAAACGGATAAATCACTCAAAAGTATATGTACATTAAAAAAATTTTATTCTCATATCACCTATGTCACTGCGAGGACAATAACCTTTAAAATGAGGTATGGCTAAGTGTCATACGCAATGTAGTTTCAGAGAACATTTAGGACAAAGGTGAAGCGAATTCCTTTTATAAGTATTAGACTAGGAATTGGGCAAGCAGATTGAACGTGATTTGTGAACATGATAAACAGTGCAATGGACGTGTAGTGAATCTCAGAAAAGAAACAGTAAAAGTGAGTACTGTTTAACTTATGGTTATATTACTGAAGTAAATAGTTTATGCGATGTCGTTACTAAAGTAAATTTTTCATAAACACCCTGTCTATTATATAATTTTGGTAATTACATTTAGCGTTAATGATACATTAGTAGTTTTCATGTAATCATTATCTATTTTAAAACGGCGGTAACAACTTTTTTGTGTTTACAGTGAAATAATTTCTATTTGTTACGTAATCACCCTCTGTACTATATTACTGCAGTTACTACTTTTTGAGTCGGTGTTACATTTGTACTTTTATGGAGTCATCCTCTTTCCTACTACAGCAGTAAATTACTGTTGCTTCAGGGTCACATACTTGTCAGGCAGCAGGAGGTAGGTAATCGGCCGTGTTTGTGTGTTTCCGAATCATATCTTCGAAAGTTGAAGGTGATTTTCGAGTAATTTGATTTTAAACGATGGAATAATAATAACGGGCCGGATCGGTGGAATAATATGCGGATCTGAATCCATATTCTTAACGATTCACCACTATGTGCCTGCAGTCTGTGGGTGGTAATTTTTACCGTACATCATGTCCAAAATGATTTGAATCAAACCAAAGGTAATTGGCTACTTTCGCACTGTACTGCCTACCCACACCCTGCAGTCTGTGGGTGGTAGTTTTTACCGTACATCATGTCCAAAATAATTTGAATCAAACCAAAGTTAATTGGCTACTTTCGCACTGTACTGCCTACCCACACCCTGCAGTCTGTGGGTGATAGTTTTTACCGTACATCATGTCCAAAATAATTTGAATCAAACCAAAGGTAATTGGCTACTTTCGCACTGTACTGCCTACCCACACCCTGCAGTCTGTGGGTGGTAGTTTTTACCGTACATCATGTCCAAAATAATTTGAATCAAACCAAAGTTAATTCGCTACTTTCGCACTGTACTGCCTACCCACACCCTGCAGTCTGTGGGTGGTAGTTTTTACCGTACATCATGTCCAAAATAATTTGAATCAAACCAAAGTTAATTCGCTACTTTCGCACTTACTGCCTACTCACACCCAATTTTTTTTATATTTAAGATCAGTTGAGAACTGTTTGAGATGCGGAAAGGCAGCCGAAAAGAAAAAAGTAACTTCCACGTTCAAAGTTACTGACATTGTCTCGTCATCTTGGTGACGTAAGCGTAACAGAAGTTGGATGCAGTGACAATTGTTTTGACATCATTATATATATATATATATGTATATATATATATATATATATATATATATATATATATAAAACGAAGAAATTGAAGAAAAACAACACTGCAAATTCACTACAGACTTTTTCACGGGAAGTGACCCGATCCTCAGGTGAATGTTGTTCGAATTAAGCTAACGGTATGGCTTGAAAAGCCAAAGCTATGCAAGGTTACGAGATTATGTTTTTAGTGCGGCAGTCAGAAAGGGGAACCCTGCATTTGGGTCCGCATAATTTTTTTTTTGCATTTTTATGACCTTTGGGACCTACATATCAATATTAGAGATGGTGTCGTTCTGACACCTTTGACCATTTCGCGTAAAACCCTTTAATGTGCAAATTAGATGTCGTCATTATTAGAACATCCTATTTTGCACATATCATTCTAAGTTTCTGTCCTCTCTTAAGGATTTAGGTGTCTAAACCTATGTTTTCATGGTACAGGAGTATGATGAATCGGTTCAAACTACCATTCAATGAATATTTAATATGCAAATTTGGTGTCGCTACAATGGGAACTTTTTATTTTGCTCATTTCTCTCTTGGGTCTTGTCCGATCTTAGGAATTAAGGTGACCACACCTATGTTTTATGGTATAGGAGTATGATGAACCATTTCAAGCTACGATCTAATGAATATTTAATATGCAAATTAGCTGTCGCCACTATTGATACTTTTTAATTTGCTCATATCTCTCTTAGGTCATGTCATATCCTAGGAATTAAGTTGTCCACACTTTGTTTTTATGGTAAAGGAGTATGATGAACCATTTCAAACTACCATCTAATGAATATTTAATATGCAAATAAGCTGTCGCCATTAATCGAAACCCTATTTTTTTTGCCCACATCTCTCTTAGTTCTTGTCCTGTCTTAGAGATTAAGGTGTCTACACCTGATATTTCATGGAAGATGAGTATGTTAAATCATTTCAAACTACCATTTATTGATTTTTAAACAGCAAATTAGGCGTCGGCATTATTGGACATTCTAATTTCGTACATATCTAGCTAAGTCCTTGTCCTATCTAAGTGATAATAAAAGTATCTATATCCATGTTTTATGGTGAACAGTTAAAAATTACCTCTTGAAGAGTTTAAGGGACTGATATGAAAATGAAGTATAAATAAAAGAAATGTATAAAAATTTTTTATGAAACATTTATATATATATATATATAAAAGAACCTTCTGTACATTATTGCGTCTTTATAGTTACAGATAAAAAACTGAAAGTAAATGTGCTTTTACTAATATGACGAAGCAGAATGCAATTACGTTATTTCATCAGATGAATTTTTTCCCCAATCGCTGATAGATCGTGAGCAATCACTGCACCTCTTTAAGAATTTAAATATATTGTAGAATTACTAATTATAAAGGCTTATATACATCTGTAAATTAGTAGTTAAATAACTACAATCCAAATGTTCATAGTGAAGAATTATACTGAAAAAAATTTAGAATTGCAAATTCACATTATTTTTTTTGTACAACTGAAAATGTTGGGTGCGTGGTATTAGTCTGTGTCTTTGACATTTGCACCTGCTACTTAAAAGTATTGTGTTTTAGGTCTCAACAGGCCGTGATGCTGGCAAATCGCGAGGTTGTAAGACTACTTAAGTGATCAGTCATTTGGCATGATAAAATAAGATATAGTTAATTGCTATATATATGTAATAAAATCATTACATACAATAGTATTTGGCTTGACTGGCTTGCTTTAACAAACACATTAAACAAGAAATAATAAAATAAAATTGTGTATAGAAAAAAAGACGTATGACTTAGAATGTTTGACTAGATTATTGTGCTGCAAGTGATATAATTAATTGCCGAATGGCTGACGCGTTTGTGCATGTTTTAGTTCTTTTGTAATTGCCTGATAGCGACCGAGAGCGAACCACCGGTTTTATTTTTTTAAACAACAAAACAATGATTTTTTTAATGATATCAATGAATCAAGTGAAAGTGGTAATGAAGTTGCCATAAAAATTAAAGGTTTAATGAATGAGCTGGATTTGACAGTAAATCATAAACGTACGCTTATACTTTCATCAATACTTATCACTTTCACATGGGAAATGCAAATCGGTTTCAAACAACGAATTGAGCTTTCATGCGATACGTTCTTAAACCCTTTCGGCCACCCGTGGAGAATCCTGGTCATAGGTGGTTACGAAATCGTTTAAATGCGAATATATATATATATATATATATATATATATATATAAATAGATCTGCAGGTTTTCTGCCAGCATATATATATAACAGATTGTTTGAAATCTGAGATTGTAAGATAATTAAAAAAATAGCTGATTTTAGACCATTCAAATATGAAAGCCAGCAGCTTCAGGGGCACTGCTAACTGAACTCCTGTCATGGCATAGTCCAGGCAACCGATTCGCCCCTATGAATGACTTGTGACAATACATTCGAACCGAGAAAGATTTCCGGAATTTAAATATAGACCTGTTTTTATACACTGGATATTATTTTAACAAATTGCCATGAACATTCCTCAGGATTTAACTCCAGTGCCGATTCTATAAGGTTTTTTTAACTTATTTACAAATTAATGTACTTCGCAAGATGGAAGTGGAATGCTATTTCAGGCCATATTAGTCTAGGAAACCGCTGGTAAAAGCCAGATAAGATTGTTTCTCTTCCATAATAGGAGCCAACGAAACAAGGCAGGATGGCAAAGCAGCAGACCTGGAAGCAGTTTAAGACAGTTGTAAGATACTCGCCATAAATTGACACAAGAACTGTTTTCGTCCTGTACAAGAAAGACAAAAAATATTGACTTGGTGATGAGGACAACTCGAAGAAGCCCGTACAAGTAAACAGCGTCGCTGATTTTTATACAGCCGCAGAAAAATTAATGAAACATATGCTTATTTTGCAGAATGCCTTGAATTATTTAAGGATTCTAAAATCCTGATTGTTAGGGGTTTGCCTTTGCCTGGCGCACTGCCTACAGCGGGAAACACCCAGTCTGCACTGAGCGTATGCACTGCCAGTTAGGATAATATTGGTTAGGTTGATATGTGTGTTGAGTTGTCAGTATTGGCTGCTGTAATAAGTGATCTCCACAATTGACACCAGGAAGGCAGATATGTCTGGATTATGGAGCTCAATCTTCAACATTTTCATTGAAACAAAGGAACACCTCTGTCGCGATGGACGCAGCTCTCCGAGCATTTGAAGATAATCGGTGCAAATATCAATTCTCCTTGCACTAAGGTGTAGCCAGTCTTGTGCTTTTTTGCAACAGCAAGAGCATCTGTACTTCTTCACTTTATTTGAGAGTGTTATAGAAAATAATGACAAACTGGATAAAGCGGACAGAACTGTCTCGCCAGGGAAGCATGTTCGACTTGGGTTCGAATCCGGGATCGGCGCAGTATTTACCCCTTATCAAAGTTTGTTACGTAACAGATCGGATAACAAAAATAAAGACGTTCGCCACGGAATCCAAATGAATAGCCAGAAGTTGCAGTAACACGAAATAGGTGACCACAGACATTCTTGTCCAAAATTACCGGTAGTTTCACATAACTTCCTTCTCCAAACAAAGTTCACCACGCCGCCCCTGGCGGTTTGAGTAGAAACACATTCTTACTATCTTACTTATGTCGTCTCCAATCAACCGAAGGACATATAAAGGACAAGACTTTAGTTATATACAATTATAACTAAAATTTCTTATGATGGCGATAATTAATTTGCGCATAAAAAATCATTAAATGGTAATCGAAACAGATCATCATAATCTTCTACCATGAAAACACAATAATCTCTAAGATAGGACAGGAACTAAGACCGATAAAAGACTGGACAAGGTCCAAAGAGAGATATGCGCAAAACTGGAAGATACAGTAATGGCGACGGCTAATTTGCATATTAAAAATCATTTAATGGTAATTTGAAACGGTTCATCATATTCCTTGACCATGAAAACATAGGTGTAGACACCTTAATCTCTTGGATAAGACAAGATGCAAGATATATATGGGCAAAACTGGAAGTTCATATAATGGCGACGGCTACTCTGCATATTAATGGGTTTTGTGCAAAATGCTCAAAGGTGTAAGGGCGACACCCTCTCCAATATTTATAAGTAGGATCCAATATTCATAAAACTGCAATAATATTTTATTTTTTTAACTCGAATGCATGTTTCACTCGAAATCGAGGGTTTGACTGCCGGACTATTTGTGCGTATGGGAGAAAGTAAGTGAATGACAGGCACTGATAATATTGTCTTCGGGGGCACAATATGATAAGTCGGGGTTTACTTGCGATGCTGTAACAAAACAGGGTAAAGAGGTTATTTTTTAATTTTTTTTTGTTTTTGTTTTATTCATTTCACAGGTTTTTTCAATTGTATACACATCTAATATAAAAATAAATATATAATATAAAAGGCAAATATATTAAAAAATATGAAAAACAAATATATTTAACTCATCCCATGTGGACTCGAGTCGACTTGTTGCGGATCCACAACTGTGATACGATCACAGTTGTGGGAATGGCCTGTACAGTTAGGCCTTGTAATGGTGAAATGTTAGACACTGGTAGAAGGCACAAAAAAAACTCTTAAAACTACTAAATATACAAACCAAAATGCATCCGTTAGTGTCTTTGGTAGTAAATGGGTCTTTCTGGCAACTTTATCGTGTTCTATCCTTAATATATTAATGAAACATTATCCCTAATGATCCTTGTAAGCCCACGGTGATTTAAACATAACAATATACAGGAATTTGTAATGAGCGGACGTTGATCCACTGGTACCCTCCACCAACTTTTTCCAGTTCAAACAGCGATAAGATCAGAGCGGGTTCCCAGTCTAAATCCCGTTGCAAAGGACTGTGGGTCACTTAATGTAATCATGGCGGCTTGTTCTCTATGTAAACACATCAGCTCTTGGCAAAATTATGGATAAATAGGGCGATTGAGCATTATTTTGGTGCCACTACTTTGCAGATGTTTCATAAAATTTCCAAAGACAACAAAAAGGTAATTATTTTATGTTGACAACGTTTGAAATGTCAATTATACGATTTCAAAGGGGTCTCCTAATTGGAACCTTACGAGGCGTTTTCCTAAGAGTCGATCCCAAGCCGTTGTTGACGGAAAGGAGCAGAGCGGATCGGAATCACACGTCTTGGGACGAGACAACGAGTCGAAAAGCTCACCATGAGGTAGTGACTGTGTCAGACGGCATCGAGTGATTTAACACCAACAAACAGATGTGCGGGACTTCAGATGGTTTAATCCAGCCATAGACTATTGTACAGACAGGTTACGACAGTAAAATTACGAACTGGGTTGATATAGCATAAACTGGTTATGTTTAAACAGATAAACCGCACATGGTATTTATTGTCCCATCCCCTGGGTTAAAAAAATTAAATAACCCCAAGATAAAAATGGCAATATGTGAAACAAAGTCCTGCAGCGTATAAGAATCGGGATTTGCATAAATGAAATAGTCCATGTAAGATAGTATGCAAAATTGTGTGTTATAAACATTGAGAGTCCGTGTTCGATACTATGGAATGTGATGTGTTTGTGGCATGTCAAACGATTTACAGGTGGAAGTAAATATATATATATATATATATATATATATATATATATATGGGAGAGGTCACCAGTACATCATTCCCGATCCGACTCTTTACCAGCCGGTTCCCTAAAAATATACTTATCGTAAACAAAGTCGGGGCAAACTGGTTTCTTTACAGTTCTGCCAAATCTGGTACGGGTTGATGCGATGAAGCGGGCTGTACTTCTTCTGGCTCTGGAGGTGCTAGTTCCGTATATACCAGATCATCCTGTTGAAACCGTGAGACGTCAACAGAAACTGGTGGTTTCGATCTATGCACAATAGTTTGTGGTGCTCTGAGAACTTGTCGGGGTATCAGCTGCTCTGTATTGTGCTTTTAAGACTCTCCATCTCAGAATCATGGTCTGCTGCCTGCTGTATAGTCTTTAGTGTTTTATCTGAAATTGGCAGGTATGTGATGCTGTTCACTGTATCAAAATCATCCTCTGTTGTGTTTGTGTGTGGAATAAATGCCTTGCTCAGGGTGTCAGCCACGTACATCTTTGAACCCTTCTTGTAAACAACAAGAAGGTTATACTTTTGTAGGCGAAGTAACATTCTTTGGATTCCCTTTAGCGCATTAAGTAACGACTTCCTGGAAATTGTGTCTAATAGCTTGTGGTCAGTCTGGACCGAGACATGTCACCCATATAGGTATATGTGAAATTTCTCCACTGATGCTGTGATGGCAAGCATCTTTTTTCAGTCTGTGCAGTTACACTCCGCCGGTGTCAAAGCTCTTGAGTAATAAGCTACCGGTTGGCCACACTGCATTAGACAAGCTCCTATACCTTTATCTGAAGCATCACACTGAAGGATAGTGTTTTCTTCCTCATCAAAGAATATCAGGACTGGGGCCTTTGACAGTATTTGTTTAATCGTCTGAAAATACTCATCATGTATCTCATCATGCCACTCAGAATCGGTGTCTTCCCTCAACAACTGTCGAAGTGGCTCGGTAACTAAATTCGAAATATATTCTCTCACAAAGTTGACCATCCTTAACAGACGCATCACTGCTTTCTTGTTGTCTGTTCTAGGCATCTGTTGTATTGCCGTCACTTTATCTGATTGTTTGTGATTTTGTGACCTAAATAAGGTAGTGATGTCTGTTTAAATTTCAGTTTGTCTTTGTTCAGTTTCAGACCTCAAGCCAGACATCGGTGCATAAGAGCAATCATCTTTTGGTCATGATCACGAACTGCTTCGTCATCAGTGTCTCCCTGGCCAACAATTAAAATGTCATCTGCCACTGTCATGACACCTAACCTGACAATCCTCGAAGGGCATTACCCAGCCTCCGCTGGAATTCTTCCGGTGCCGGAGAAATGCCCATTGGCAAACGGAGCCAGCGATATGTTCCCCAGGGTGTTTCGGATGTTGTCAAAAGGCTGCTCTCTGTATCTTATTTGACTTGCCAGAAGCCGTTCTTTGCATCAACAACTGAAAAGACTTTGGTGTTGTGCAGTTCTGGCAATATATTATCTATCACTGGCAAGGGATAGTGATTCCTTCTTAAAGCCTTATTTAGGGCTCTTGGGTCAATGCATATACGCACCTTACTGTTCCTCCTGATTGCAACTACCATTGCAGATATCCAATCAGTCGGTACATCCACCCGTTGTATTTCTCGTCGTTGTCTGTACTAACTATTGCCTTATAGACGATGCATCTGGACTGGCACTGGCCTTTCATAGGGCATTCATCTTTGTTCCGGCAGTTACATTGTTTTAGAGGTACATTTGCAGCTTTGTTAGTATGTAGGACTTTCATATTATGTTTGCCGTTAAGGTTAGACAAATAAGGTACACAGCTATAGCATGTTTTCAAATTGTTCGTGTTGAAAAGCTTGTGGTACCTGTGATGCTTTGGGAAATGTTTTTCAACTAGCTTCATGAATTGTCTGCCAATGTTGGTTTTTAAATGGCGACTGTAAGGGGGAATGAACCATATTTTTTCTCTTTTTTCTGTTTCTTTTGCTTTTCACTGCAGGTTCAACATATTTTAAGCTTTCTGTGAATCCGCATTTCACTAAAGCTTTGTCATACATGGGTTTAGCTTTCATGTATAATTCTTCATTGCAAGAGGTGTCAGATGCACGTTTGCTGATCATCATTGGTACATATATAAATAATATTATTCAGGTGCAACACGATGGAATGGATTGACATTGATGCTGAATAATGAACATTTCATAAAACATAATTCATTATATAAGATGTAAGGTCAGAGGTCATTTTCGGCAGCCTTTATACCATGTAATCTGTGACGACACGGGTCCGCAACACGATACATATATATTCCTGCTCCACAGCATTTAACAAAAGGACCACGCAGTCGCGTTCCCTTCATATTTATCCGTCTCTCCCAAGCATTAAACAGTGGTTGTAATCACACTGTCATTCGGAAATCCTGGTTTATTTTGTCAGGTTTGAAAACAATAATTCAATTCTTTTCAAATCTCTTCTCTTTTTCAAAATGCGTATATATATATATATATATATATATATATATATATATATATATATAAATATATATATATATATATATATATATAAATATATATATATATATATATATATATATATATATATATATATATGAACCCTATGAAATTTATTGTTTATAATTATTAATATAACCATCTTAAAATTAAACTTTGAATATATAAAATATATATGTTTAAACAATTATCTATATGAAAGGTACACATCTCACATAGATGGTCGGTATACGAATAAAAATGATTAAATTCGATGCTGGCCGAGACCTTTTACATAATGAAACCAAACCCATTTGCGTTACTGGGAAGAACGGTATAATGTAATCACGGCAGATGCGGTCAAAACATCTACTGGATGACTATGCATGCAAGAAAAATAAACATTATGAAATCTACTTCTTTTACAAATACCTCGATATACAACATCCATTCGATCAATTTTTGACTTATCAAATGTTGGCATTGCTATATTCATGGCAGGTTTACTTCCCTTTTATTTATTACGTTTCTGTCCGCGGATCTCGATAATGGCAAAATGCTTGTTGTGGTAAACATTGGAGGTAATTGTCTGCAGGACAGTGAACTTTAAATGAATCGCATGCACTTCGTGGTAAGTAAATGAGTTTTGAAATAAACCAGGCCTACAAATGCCCCAATGGGCCCCTTTCTCAAATTTAAGGGGGGAAATATCTGCTACCTCAAAAGTTATGGCGTTTCAGAAAACATTCCTCAGATCAAGGTCAAGGTGACCGGTTTTGAAGCTCTTCCAAGTATTCGGTGGTCACAATAATCCTAGAACTCGGCAGATTTGACCTTGAAGAACAAGGTCAGGGTCACCAGTGCTCGAACCCTTCCCAGAAATTGGTGGAAACCAAATTTGTGTGCCAAATTAGGAGAATAAATCTTATGTACTTCGAAAGTTATGTGGTCACAATAATTCTAGAACTATATGAAAAATCTGCGGAAAAATATGCAAATAACTTTGAAGTCTCACCTTGCCGTCGCCTCCCCGGACACCTACCGACTTTGCTTATTTTATACCTTTATTTTGTTTGTTTCGATAAAAATGTAATATGATCAGGAAAAGGCATTAAAATAACAGAATGATTTGCTAACAGGATAAAGCACTACATATCAAAGGAAATCTTATCAAAATTGAAAGATGAAAATCAATTTTTTTGGAGGGGTGGGGGGTTAAAATTGACGCGGCGGTGCCTGAGAACCAAATTTTTTTGTCCCGACACCAGATTTTTTTTTTTTTCATTTTTCGTCACTTCTCTATGGTTTCGTATCCAGGATTTGGCTTTATTGTCTTCATGAATGATAAAAAAAGGAAAGATAAGAGGAAAAATCTTCATTTTCGTGTTTTTTTTCTGTTTCGGTTCACATCTACAGATTTGTAAAAGTCGGCCCGAAAATCCTTGACATTGTCAAAGATTTATAGCCTTCTTTTCGTCCGGATTTTACGCACCCGAGGCAGCGGAAACCTTACGCTTCTAAAGAAGCAACTGATTTTCACGCTGCCAGCTTTGACCGTTTATGATATATTTAGACACCAGATGGCGGTTCGTTGTCCGCTGAACAAAACGTGCGTATGATGTGACAAGCAGCCAACCAGATGCCAATAAACAAACACGCGACAGGCATCCTGGCTCCGCCCATAGCTGCGCTTCAAGCGCTGTATGAAGACAAGTTTACGTTCGAATTTTAATTGCTCCCTCTGCATTCATGCATCATCGACCGATTCGATTCTGACAGTATGGCTATGTTAGCGTAGCCATGTGTCTGGTGTCTCCAGAACTGACACCAGCCAGCGAGGTGTGCACGCAGCCTTTGTTGTTACGTTTCGTTTGAATTACAGCTCACCGACCGGGCATTCTATGTGCACAAGGCCCTAAGTAAACCACGCCTGCGGCAATTCTCTCTGAGCATGTGGCCTGTTCATACGGTTACCGGGGCGATGAGTTGTCACTCAAAACGAAATGAACATGATTGGCTCCGTGTTTTCCTCGCTTGGCCGCGTCTTCCAGCACATGTTCTCATCTGATTGGAAAAAAATACAGTGCTCCCCTCTGGTGTAGCAATTCAGAATACGAGGTCATAACAAACAGCGCTTACCATATAGGAAGTTAGCCTATAGTTAAAGCGCTGTGTAAAGAGCGTATCCGGATTTAAATTAAAACGGACTTTCAGCACCCCCACACGTACCGGTGGTACTGATTTTGTTTGGTTCGGCAGGGAAATAACCGGAAAATTCTTCAGATTGGAGGCCCGCATGAGTGGAGTCTTCTTGTCAAAAACTGTATGTCGGCTTAGCAGGGGCCTCATGATTTTTGTACAAAGAGCATGGAATGTCTAGGTAGAAGATATATTCTCCCAGGCCTTGTATTTATACAATGTGTATCTGGTAGAGACACTCATTAATCACTCATTCACCATCAATAATCCACACGTTAGCCAGTCATGGTTATTGCCCAGTGAAGTTATCTGTCATCTTCTCTTGACTCTTTATTCAGGGCCACGTTTGCACACTGTCCTTCTATTCTACGTGGCTTGTTTCATTTTATGAGGCCATTGTGTCTCCGTCTCATACCTAAGAAAGAGGATCTGATGTGTCTGTTGATATTTTGAAAGCACCTTGAATTGCATAAGTCAATTATTTACAAGTTTTTATGCGTTGCTTAATCCGATATGGATTTTGTCTGGCCGCGGAGGGTGTCTCGTACATTAAGTGGAGATCACAGTTAACAACCTAATATGTATACGAAACGATATTCTTTCTTTTCATTTCTGTTTACTTTACAAATCCTTTACTTTTACTTCTTTATTGTTTTTTTATTCCCCCACTGGATCTCGACTTTCATTCAAGTCTTTCTCCTTGCATTCATGTCTCCCTTTCTCTGATCCCATTGTTTTTCTGAAGTGTTTGCCCCCTTATCTGTCCATCTATCTGTCCATCTATGTATAAATGTATGTAGACATATCTGTTTTTCAGTTTATATATTTCTCTCCTTTTTCATTCTATCTCCCTATGCTTCATTCTGGTATGGTTTTCCCCCTTATTTCCTTTCCAAGCTTTTCTGTTTACCTCACATGGTCCTTTCCTTTTTTTGTTATTTCTCTTTTCTCTCTTTATTTCTGTCTTTATCCCTCCTTAATTTTTTCTTATTTTTCAAATATATATATATATATATATATATATATATATATATATATATATATATATATTATTCCGTTATCTTTTCCATGTTCTTATTCTCTCTTTTCAGTTGATGTATTTTCTCTTTTTCCTTTTTATTTACCTTGAAAATTAAATTGCTTTTTGCTTACTTTATCTCATTCTGTGCCCTTCTCTTTTCCTACCGTCAATCGTTTGTTTCGCCTGGATGATTATTACAATGGCTCTTGAGCAATTGTATAACAATGCGATCCAGTAGTTCAATGAAAAACATAAATACAGAAATAGAGGTTGACACATTTATAGGAGACCATAGGTCCTTTGCATACAATTGCAAACATCAGTTATCTACAAAAGAATGAACAGCGAGAGGTGTAGAATAAATTTTCTTAAACAATAACTTGCACGCCTTCGATTGTCTTTTCTTCCATTTTTTCGGCCTATAAATTGTGAAAACTTATCATCTATGTTCAAATGGATTAAAAAACGATTAAGGCAATACGGATGCCGAGAATGCCTACGCAACTGAGCTCATGGCTTTAAATCGATTAAAATAAAATCCAGATAATAGTGTAGGACCATTAGTGTTAGGCCGGGTCAGACAGGCGGGACCCGCAGTGACTGTCTCAGGCCTTGTGTAGCAGACGACACAGAACCCCATTACACTGATGGCACAGCGGAAACGGCGCTTTCACTGGGGACAGAGCTCCAGCGGGACGTTCGACGAGAAGCACTCACGTGACCTCCTTTCAGACCGGTTTACGGTTCACGCGAAATATTAAACGGTGAAAGATCCGCAGTGGAAGGAGAGTCTGAAAGTCTCTGATAGAATCCTATTGGAATTTGGTTCTTGAACTCTTTTTACCCTGGAGATCTCCTTACTCCTTTGCGCTCATTTAGGCTTGAGTAATAATAATGTCGGTGGGGAAAATTGGTTTCCTGATAGGGATTCCCCACTAACCTTGAATCGTAGCCATCGTGGCCCAAATATTCATGCGTCCATGCGCAGCCCCGCATAGAATGCAATCAGTGGGAACATTGGACAATTTCCCTTCCCTCTCAATAAAGAGCACCTATAGGCAGAGTACATTAGACTGCTTTACCGGTAGTTGGTTCCAATGTTTGTGTGGGCTGAAGACTACAAATACTCTCTCGGTTGTAATGTATATCTCTTTCCTAAAACCAGAGACGGTTAAAGCCAATCCCATTTCTACAAGGGATAACTTTTAAACATTGGCCCGAGGCACACGCATAAAAGCATACTTAAACAGATGGAACAGATGGAGGTCCCCGGGTTAAACTAAAAAGTCTTCATGGACCATTTCGGTGAAAAAGGTTTATGGTGGTGTCAGGCAGTCAGTGTACATCCGGTGGGCAACCAAGGCTTAAAGGAATATTTTCCCGAGGGTAACACAGACCTTTGACTGTACACTCATCACCAGGCATGTCGTCTACACTTTAAGATTGCTGACCTAAACAATTTCCGATTATCTCCTTATTTGTATTTAATTGATTGGACCCCTTGACATACACCTGAATGAATGTCTTCTGTTAGGTAAGGTAAAACCTGTGGAATCTACGTTACTTGCATGGCTTGGGTTCACAGAGGGATTAAAGTGTCTAGGAACAAAATTATTTTACAAATAATAATATTGACAAATCAAGATTTCTATACTTCGGTGCGTTTTAATAATAAAAATATATGTAAAAAAAAGCTCGGTCAAAGTTTTAAAACTGTCAAAAGAAGGACCTTCAAAAGGGCGGTCTCAATCAATGAGGCAAATGATTTTATTTAGCATAAAACATGTATGCATTGTTGATTTTGTTTTAAGAACAAGTATTATTTATATCAGAGGTGGTTGTTCCTAAGGAATTTCTTTGCAGATGAACATGCACATCTTCTGGTCAGCAAGGGTTATGCTCCATCACGAATAACCTACTTTGCTCCTGCAAGGTACATGTTAAATTATTAACCTAGCTTGTACGTGGTGGGGCTGATAAAAGAACGGCCTGTAAACTAAACGTAACAAAAGTAAACAGTGCAAAATTATTAGGTGTTCACACACTGTATAAACAAGGTCACCTGCACCAGAACCCTGAATATGTCTACAACCATTTACATGATCGATCATATTTTTGTTCACAATCTAGCCTTATTTGTCGTTTATCTTAAAATAAAAAATGACAGGGTGGCTAGTTGGAGCTAGGTTTAATCGCGACGGAGTGAGAGACTTGCATATAGGAAACTGGATATGCACCAATTTCCCAAGTCTACGAAAGAAATCACATTCATTCGATATGTTATGAGTTTTGTTACTGTCCTAGTGTCAGTTTAATATTCTGCGTGAAGAACTGTCATAATTTTCATTCATAAAAAGACATAGTATTCAGGACATACCGAACTGTTTCGAATAATGTTAACGTACCTGTAGTTTACCTGTTCTCCCTGGTTACCTTTGAAGTCAGTTTCGTCATTATTTTTTTAATACTTAATTACTAGAATCTTAACTAAAATAAAATTAAAATTTCAACATAAGATTAAGCAAACAACATAGCCATGGCACTGTAGCTATAAATGTGGAATATGTTCATGATTTCGTGCAGCTTTATGTTCTTCAGCTCTTTGTTAATTAAGCATGTTGATGTTTTGTACGGCGGTATTTTTATAGCAAGACCTGTTTACAGTGCCATAACGTTATGGCGGATTTAAGAGGCGTCATACCTGCGTGTCGTAAAGGATACCACACACTTCGATTTCTTAAGGTGGCGTAAAATGAATTGGGGTTGCATGAATATGAGTTTCAACCCCCTTCTCTGCTTTCTTTTCTTGTTTTCATTCTAGTTGATTGACACTTGAGAATTCTGAGCATGGTTTCTCTCGCGCTTGCATGGTGGGAAGGGTATGTTTTATTGTTGCTACAAGGATAGATGCATAGAGGGTTGAAAGAGTGAAAAAAAATTGATCAATTGAAAAGATATGGCAGCTATATAGGATTTGTTCTTTACATCTGAAAGTTTCACACTTCCTTTTCATAAATATGTTTTACGGTTGTTATAAATTTACCATAAATTTTACCTTAATATTTAAGGTGCCTTTATGACATTTTGCATATTTTCATACAATAGTCCGAGTAAAAAGTTTGAATTTATAGTAAGACTATTATGGCGATGCCTAGGATTTAGTAAGTTTGACTAGGCCATATGTTGTCCAACCTGATATAATTAGTAACACGCCGAATTCAAGTTTTTTTATAACTTTTTTTTTTCACAAAAAGCAGGAAGAGTTTTATCAAATCACTATAGGATTATAACGAATATTCTGTATTCTTTTAGTTTCACAGAGATAAAAATCCAATTTTACGTCCGCACTGACAGACTGTCTAGACACAGTGCTGTAAATCATGCGGAATATACCAGAAATTTAATAATATCCCAACCTTTCATAACAACTGTCTTTTGTCAGATATATCACCCATGCATGTTCCAAATGGGATTATACGGTACAATCTTACTAGGATACCTAGCTATTTTTTTAGTAATTCATCTTCTGCGGTTGTAACAAAATACTAAAAAATATATTTATAGAACAAAAAAAATATTACTATAGGAATACCACAGTAGACTACAACTTAATCTAATGCTGGTCTACTATGATGGCCTTAAACTGCTGTACACTGTTTCATCATTTCCTGCATGCATATTTTTTTACTGAAAATAAACATCCTTTAAAGGTGATTTTTTTGGATAATTTTCCATATTAGTCGGAACATTTTGTAGGATTATAGAGTATTTAAAATACAACACTGTATTTGCTAAAATAGTGAAACCTATTGAAAATTATTTTCTCACATGATCAGATGAAACACATTGCATATACAATGTTTAAATACTGTTTCTGTTTTTTATACCCAAAAACATTATGAGGTGTTATAAATAATGTTAAGAGATTATTTTACCCGAGTATTTTCCTGACATCGTAAAGCATGCAGATTCTTTAGTTACTTTAAAACTCGTATGAAAAAACGCATTTATTTAAATAATACTATATTGAACTCTTACGTGCTCTAATTTTTATCAGTCTTACTTTCACGGTATTGTACGTTTTACTGAAGCTGTTGTGCTTTTTATTTACATTCTGCATTTAGCGCTATAAAAATTGCTATTAAAGATAATCTTATTGGTAGTAGTAGTATTATTTTAGATAGTAATATTAGCTCGGAATGCAATAGTAACCCAAGTACAATGGAAATAAAATAGCAATAGGCTTCTTGATCGCCAACTATGGCATATAAAGCATTTATCACAGGGAACTGGTAATTTGGTTTAAACTTAAATTAGATCATACTTATTTTACCAGGGTTATCTGAAAATAAAAAGGAGATTTATTTTCCTAAACCTAGCTTGCTTACGTTGTTACCGGTATTAAATTGAATTTGCCGGCTCTTCTGTTAAGCTAAATAAATTATGAATTACATGAAATAGTGTGCCCGCATTTATGTGATATAGAATATAGCACACATATACCTCCCCAGGAAACGGCAATTGGTTTTCACTTGATGGTATACATCACTAAAACATGTATACACACGTGTGAATATTTTGTATCTTTGCCTTCTCCATGCTGAGAAAATTCCGTTCGGTTCAGAGAAACAAATGGTATTCAAATGAAATCTTTCACAATAATTCACGATAGCGTGTCCACGTTCACGAAACAATATCACGCACACAAAAGCTGTTTGATACCTTGTATACCATTTTATGCGTGATACAGATGATATATCAATGAGCATCTTATCGCACCTTTGTTATAGCGAATGATATATATATATATATATATATATATATATATATATATATATATATATATAGCTCTGTATTAACTAGAAGAAAGAGAGGGTCGCGGAGCAGTATTACAGATAGGGAGCCTATTGTTCATCGGACATCGGTTACTCTCATTTTTCTGTATGTCAAAACATATATATATATATATATATATATATATATATATATATATAGATATAAATCCTTGTCTTAAACAAAAGTTTATTCTGTTATACATGTGAGACCACATCACAACAAAAGACTTGGGGAGCATTATACCCCAGTTTGATTATCCGATCCTCCGGATTTGTCAAGTGTAAGATCACTTTAACGTTCATTAGGGACCCTTGTTTGAACTACTCTAGCAATAGACATTAAAGAAATCCAGATATGATTATACTTTTGAATAGTTGTCGGATTACAAACAGTACTTCAAGGGTCCATTAGAAGTGACGCAGGTTTTACTGATATTATGGCGAATGTAATCGTGAAAACAGTTCTTTACGGGAATTTGATACCGTAAATGTTATAAATGTTTCGGCGAAACTTTCAAACAGCTGTCAAAATGTCATGGCGACTATTAAGGTATATTATTAAAAGGCAGGTATGTATAATGACTGTTGTTTCAGAGAGACGGAACATTTGCTTTACTGAAGGATTCACGTGCATTTTGAATACCGTACAAATAAGGAACTAAGTACGTTTGGCGAAATCACCCTCTGCACCTTAATGTTTTTTTAGGCCAAGGTTACTTCACCCAAAATGTGTGTGTACAGTCTTATGGTGTGCCTTTTCTATAGCTCTACGTTTAATCAGTGTCTCATGTGAATATGTTTACTATTATTCAATAACAACAGTGTGCATCATATTTTGGATTTCTTCCCTAACTGAATATATTTGCCAGGAATTATTAATTAAAGTCAGGATCAAGTGAGGCTCGGAGACATATTTACCAACTGCAGTGAATTAAACATTTAAAGGTGCAAATGTAGGACAGAGAGTGCCAATAATGGTAATAGTAATGATAATAATAATAATAAGAAAAAAAAATAATTTTTGTTGTTCTTGTTATTTTTATTATTATTTTCATTGTTGTTATTGGTTTCGTTAAAGGTGGCGATGAATTGAAATGTGCTATTTGCATTGATATTGGTAGTGACAATTAATGACAATCAGTAATGGGGCAAAGAAGAACCAGTGAGAATAAAATGTCCGATTTGGCCAACATGAACAGACGGTGGGGTGGGTGGACAGCAAACCTGACTTTTCTAGGTTATCTAGGTTAATGGTCCGACAGTCCAGTAGCTGTAAGACGTAGGAGCTGCCTGGCCAATGGGCTCCGAGTCGGTTAAGCTGGGACCCGGCACCAGGTATATTGCACAGGGTCAAGAATGCTGATACCAGTGAGATCATGGCACAATGTGATACAGCTCTCTCATTGGTCTGATTATTATTTGCCCGTGCCAGCCGTCGGGTGGCCATACTCATCATTAACTGATATGTTCAACAGTCGTTATGCAAAAGGAGTAATTAAACGAATGCAGCGTGTAAACAATGTAGAGAGGTGTGCCAGTGAATCGATTATATCGATGATTGGTCGTTTTCTTGCATATTGTGACACGTATGTATTTACCAGGTTAGGTAATGTCAGGGTGGAACCTCATAGAACAATAAAATATAGTCAGGGAAGTGTATTTAATAATATGTGATAATATTTTGTTTATTGTAATTATTGGCTATGTTGATTAGTTGATCAGTTTATGTATCAAGTAATGGAACTTGTTAGACTACGGTTTGTTACGATAAGCTGAAGGTCTGAAGGTCTAGATTCTTCTTGGAGACTATGGTTGTAATGTTCATGTAGATAGTTCGAGAACGTTCGTTGTATTCTGATATAAAAGCCCGCTCCAAGGCCGCCAGGTGCAGTCAGCCGAGAATTGTCTTAGCAACTAGACATGTACGCTCCCGAGGCAGCGGAAATCTTGCGCTTCTAAAGATCAGAAGCAACTGATTTTCACGCTGCCAGCTTTGACCGTTTATGATATATTTAGACACCAGATGGCGGTTCGTTGTCCACTGAAATAAACGTGCGTATGATGTGACAAGCAGCCAATCAGATGCCAATAAACAAACACTCGACAGGCATCCTGGCTCCGCCCATTGCTGCGCTTCAAGCGCCGCTTGATGTGTTTCCGGTCGAATTTAAATTGCTCCCTCTGCATTCTCGCATCATCGACTGATTCGATTATGACATTATGTGTTAGCATAGCCATGTATCTGTTGTCTGCAGAACTGAAACCAGCCAGCGAGGTATGCACGCAGCCTTTGTTTTTACGTTTCGTTTAAATTACAGCTCACCGGCCGAGCATCCTATGTGCCCAAGGCCCTAAGCAAACCACGTCGGGGGCAATTCTCTTTCAGCCTGTGGCCTGTTCAGACGGTTACGCTGGGGGAAGAGCTGTCACTCAAAAAGAAATGAATATGATTGGCTCCGTGTACTCCTCGTTTGGCTTTGTCTTCCAGCACTAGGTCTCATCTGATTGGACAAAAATACAGTGCTCCCCTCTGGTGTTGCAATTCAGGATACGAGGTCATAACAAACAGCGCCTTACGATATAGGTAGTAGTCCTATAGGTAAAGCGCTGTGTAAAGAGCGTACTAGACATGTTGTGAGATTCCCGGCAGACAAGCCGTTTGTCGAGTACTGTTTTAGGGCGATTATTGGTAGTTGACATGGTGTTTGTTAGCCGAGGAGGGCGTTAGCATTTCGTAGCGAAAGCCACCGAAATGGTGAAGAATTGTATTGTGAGTTTAGATCCAGTCTAGCGCGTTGAAGGCCAATTCTTGGACGTGATAAGAATTTGTTCTGTTTTACCCTAATCATCGAGTGATTTATCTGGACTTTGGCGTGAAAGATCCGGGACATATATTTCCGGTTCGGGTGTGTTGTGACAGATTATATTGCAAAGAAAAGAAATGTAACTCTGTGAGACATTTAGGAAAGACGGGACACATATAAAGAAGCCAATAGCATTAAAACTGAATCTTGTGGAGCTTAAAAGTGTCAACTGCCCGGGCGTTACCTCGACCTTTCACAGTTGTGTCCTAGGCAGGCTGAATTCACTCAGTCCATATTTTAGATATAATTCTTTATAGCCTTTTTCCCCCATAATATAGAAGGTACCAAATAATGCATTAATTATGAACCAACGGCCCTTTTCATTCTTTCAACATGATTTGACAACCAATCCTTAAACAAAGAGAGTCTTCTGAGCAGGAGAGTACACTGAGCTACACTCATATGAAAATAACAAATAACGGTGACTCCACTCAATCACTTTTATTTGAATGCGGCCCATCTTTGACCCCGACCTCTTTTACCAGAATTACGAGGTTTCACTGGAAATGTCAGAGTGAAGAGCGGTCAGGTGTCCCTGTGGCGAGGTGAGTCTTGGTCGCGTTTATTTGAGGCCAAAATCTCAATCACTCACTTCTAAAGTCTGCCTTTTGTTTCACATCTGATTCATTCAACGTATTTTGAAGTCTGGGAACCATCAGGGGACTCACTGGGAATCCCTGGTATCCTCCCTCGTGTAGTTATTTTTATATACTTAGTATTTTGCCCTTGAGAAGTTTCATAACATTATCAACAGATGTTCAACGCAATAGTTATTGTGCCCCATCAATGTGTTACTTAGCGATGTCGGTCTGACCACTATAAGCACAACGGATCCTGAGAAGGCACTGAATTCTTTTCCGAACTGTGACGGGATATTTGTGTATACATACCTATGGATAACGTGGTCTACGGAGCAGCGAAAACCAGTAATGGCATTATAAAGTATTGAAAAATAGTTGTCATGAAGGTTTCCGTCTGAATATTTTTGTCTCAAGTAGCCCTTATTAAAACTGCATTTGATTTTGAAAAAAAAAAAAATTTTAATGCAAATTAATAGTTACTTGTAGCTCGCATTCAAATGCAAAAGCAGATGCGACATTCTCAAATGTAAATGCAGTCTAGACTGTGCCAAAGAGCTATTTACGCTTAAAGAGTATACACAGTCAAATAGGGCTGTCTATCCTCAGATATACAAATGTCGATTATCGGTATTGGCGGATTATCGGTAAACACAGAGCTGACTATCTGAGAATTTACAATTCTATTCTCAAAATTGTTAATATTGATTATCGTTACGTGATTAACTAAACGTTCCTGTACACAGGTAGCCGCATTTACTTATTGCGTGTAATATTAAGTGAATTGATTGGGTTTTGAAATATCTTGTCGGACTCCAAAATGCGTATTTCCTTTGTAATACAGTTATATAGAATAATCTAAACACAAATGTTCAATTTGAATACCAAAAGATTATATTTATTTATATATCGATTCTTCTCAGATGAGGGCATAATTTAGAAACAGCCGTGGTTGTAAAGCTACAGGGGATTGAAAAATAAACCGATGCTCCCGTTGGGACCGAATAACAGCATCGTCCTGTGTTTCATGTCTGAAAAATCAATTATATTTATAGTCACAAAAGGGGTAATCCAATAAACCTTATACCGCATGGTGTATATAAATACCATTTTCAGCGTATTCCACCGGCCTGTAGTATTAAGGTTGAACAACGTTCTGTTCCTCACACACACACCTTGAAGTACTTCCGACATCCAGAAAAAGGTGAAAACATGTTGGACAATGGGGGCCATTTTCGGATATGCAGAACACGTACCTTTTTTTGTAACATAATGCCGTGCCTGTCCCTCGACGTCCATTCGGCCATGTTGCAGTCTGGACTAAACGTGTTTTTCCAAATTCCCAAGCTCCCTTGATTTGCAACTCAAAGGATGCTAAGTAGAGGGTTCTTTCAGCGATTTTTATAGATTCTTTCATTCGTCGTTGACAAATTTTGTTAAGCCATATGTCACTTAAGCTTAGACGCTATGCGTTCACGATGTGTTATTTTACTTCGCTTTTGCTGATACAAGCTTACTGTAAATATTAAATGTTAGGGTACATCACTAAATATTAGAGTAAATCACTAAATTTCAAAGTGTATGGACTTTCTTTCATCAGGCCGATTAACTTTATCTCATAGTCTTTATAATTACAGTCTCCCCCAGACCTAGGAAGCAAAGGTTGTTTAAGTGGACGAAGGGCAACATTTACTTTTGTGTAAAGAACGTGTTTAAACAATTGGAAAGGTCACAGTTAGATGTAAATATATTTATATAATTAAGGTACACTGACGAGACGAATCACACCACAGGGAGAGAGATCTTATCACACATTCTACATGTATTGTAATTGAACACATTACGTAATGCTGAAATACGTTTTATAACACGAAAAAAAAACATTCCAAAACTACCACTTTCCTTGAAATCTTGACAGTTACCAAACTTCGCATAGGTTTCAAAAACTCCCGTGAAAGAGCATCTTTAGGATTAGTGGTGACGCTCATCCGCATAGATGGCGAGTAAACCCCCCCCCCCCCCCTTTTATGGAGATCGGACAGCAATATTACCCTGGTCACTGCCATCAATGATTATTGCATGTTCGTTAAATTGAAATCAGACCTTTGTTAATGGTTCCCTGTATGTTCCATAGATTGAGCCTTAAACTGACTGCTGTATTTTTTTTCATTTGACTAACAAGCTATTTCTAACCCGCTAACCAGATTCTATTTTCATCTCTCTCTCTCTCTCTCTCTCTCTCTCTCTCTCTCTCTCTCTCTCAGGAAAAAATGGACTGCCTGCATTTCACACCAAGTCTAAAATAAATGAATAAAATATTGAACACTAAACGTATGCCGCTTAAATTTCCAGTGTAAGATGTATAGCAATTGAAAAAAAATTGGCTGAAAATTAAAATAATTATCGTAGTGAGCAATGATATTTATAAATTAATATTAAGAGCACAGAAGTAATCACCATTACATGATATCACGTAACCACCATGCGCTCAGGATGTTCATAATTAAAAATAGCTATGATTAGCAACATCTTTGGGATACACATGAATGTTGAAGGTCCCAAGCTTACCCAAAAATCAGCCAAAGATCGGATGATTCATCCTGCGTTGTGGAAGTGTTCGGCAGCCGTTCTTATTCACGAGATGGTCATTTACAGTGGTAAAAGGTAATTTTTTACAATGCTAAGTGTTAATTTAATGGCAAGTACAATTGTCAAAATGATCGATCACATTGTTTAGTAGGCACTAAAGGGATTCTTCTCGACAGTTTTCCTACTGTATAATCAGCTATTCATAAACTGTTAAACTTACATTTTATACACAACCAATCAATGCATTTCCAAATATTTCGTGCGACACCAAGACGACTCGTCATTTTCACGCTAGTTTTTTTTAGCTCAGTTGACTGTAAGTCATCTGAGCTATAGCGATCACCCTTTGTCCGTCGTCCGTCTGTCCGTCTGTCTCTCCGTCCGTCCGTCCGTCCGTCTGTCCGTCCGTCCGTTATCCTGGCACAAATCGTAACCGCTGGACCTAGAAACTTGTTACTTACATTCTGAGAGGTCCATGAAAAATCTCCTTGGAAACCAGAAATTAGGTCTCTCTTACCCATATCCTTCGAGCTATGGCCCCAAAGTACCCCCCAGAATAGTCAAAAATTTCATACAAAAACTTCAATATCTCATTAACTGCATCACTGATGGTCATGATTTTTGGCATACATATTGATCATGAGATGTTCCATCAGTTCCTGCAGACTGGTGGCGCCACCTATATTTTATTTTTTACGAATTGTTTTCTCTATTTTTGAGACCTTTAAAAATGTGAACATCTGTTAACAGGGCACAAATCGTAAAGACTGGACCTAAAATCTTCATTCTTGACACACCTAGAGACCTATGAAAAGTCTCCATGGAAACCAGAAATTATGTCTCTGTTACCCATATCCTTTGAGCCATGGCACTCCAAAGTACAGCTCAGATTAATGGAAAATTCGATACAAAAGCTGAAGTATCTGAACAACTAATGCAGAGATCACCATAATTTTTTTGCATGGATATTGATCATTGAGTGTTTCATCAGTTTCTCCAGACTGGGTGCGCCACCTCTATTTTTTTTCAAATTTTTACGAGTTTTTTCTGTTTTTTTTTTAGACCTTAAAAGATGTTGTTATCTGTCAACAGGGTACAAATTGTAACAACTGGACCTAGATTCTTCATTCTTGTAATGCAAGGAGGCCCATGAAAAGTGTCTGTGGAAACCTGAAATTATGTCTCTGTTTCCCATATCCTTCAAGCTATAGGACTCAGAGGTATCCCTCAGAATAATGGAAAATTTGATACAAAAGCTGAAGTATCTAAACAACTAATGCAGAGATCACAATGATTCTTTGCATGGATATTGACCATGTTTTTTTTATATTAGTTTCTGCAGACTGGTGGAGCCACCTCTTTTTATTTAAAGTTTACACATTTTTTCTCTATTTTTGAGATATATAAATACAGACACAATCTTGGCCAGTTGGTTAATCTGTTTGATGCTTCAGTTAAATGGGTATATACTACCATTCAGATGATAAAATTTCCTTTTGCGAACTTCTTCCCAGTCAGCTGAGTGTCATGACCCATGGGTTACTTGTTATCAGGTGTTGGTGCGACACCAGGACAGCTGCCAACGTTCTTATAATATATTTTTGAACAGATGATATAGATGATAGTTCTTGACAGTTGGGCAGAGTTCATGTATTCGATCATATGTGTTTTATTATTCAGCATATCTTACTGAAAATGATGGACAACATTGACAGTTAATGCAATGTTATGTTAAGTTATGACAGTTAAAGGGTCTCAAGGGGATAGTTTTGGTTAGAGGTCACAGCTTCGTTTACTGAAACCAGTACTACCTCCCTATTACGGACAATTGCGGGTACAGCCTCCTGTTTTTAAAACACACACACACACACACACACACACACACATATATATATATAAAATATGTGGGAGTATTATAGTTGCCTACCATCAAGAAATGTCTGTTGAGTCTCCAGTTATTCTCTCACTCAGTCACTGTGGCTGTTGAATGTTAAAGGGTGATTCCTACAGTGAAATTTAATTGAAAGCAGTGTTATTGTAAGCGGAAATGTTTTGTTGATCTTAGTTCATATAGAGGTTCAAGATGGTATACATTATGTGTATGCTTTTGACATCATGCATGTTAAGTTAAAATATCTCAACAGATACTAGCTGATTTAGACTGTGCTTCATGTATTGGGGTAGAGTAACATACGTAGCTTATCAGGATCGATATTTGGAGGCAGGGAAATTTTTGTCAAGTTTTTCTGTGAACGCTGCATCGCAAGCACTTATTGTGACGGCTTTTAGGATTAGCTTTAAGGCAAAGATCATTTGTTCTTCAATGTTTATTGACGTTTTAGGGTTAATACGGTTTATTATGTTTATTTCGTTTACTTGATTAATGTTCATTCTTTATTTTAGTTCATTTATTGCAACAAGAATATTTATTTATTATACATTACATACTTCTTTATATATAACTGTACGTGTGACACAGAGAACTAACATATAGTTTACATGTTTCTTCTCATTTCACTCTTAAATTTAATTAATTACTTTCTGCAGATAAAGTCCAATGAGAAAAGTAAGCCTAGATAGTTACCATTAGAATAATTAACACAGGTTTTAAAAAATTAATTTAAATTAAATTACTTGATCCTTTAAGTGAAAGAAATAAAATTGCAGACAGCATTTTCATGTTGATTTTGCACAACAAGGATCAATTTCATTAACAATATTGTTTCAAATTGTAACCCCCGTAATTAGTCCTTATCCTGAGTTGTAACGAACTAATTATTTGTTGAGGCTGGATATGGTTTAATTAAGCTCTTATTGGTCTGCCGTTCGTTACAGGGGGATTGTAGGTGTTGTATTCTGAAATATGATTATAAGCTTCATTGTGACATGCATCCATGTTTTATTTTATTTATAATCAAAATAAATTTCCTTACATATGAGGTTTCATCTAAAATGAAAATGCCTGTGGAAAAAGACAATCTTCCACATTCATTTTTTTTTACATTTGAAATATTATCATGTGTTTGACCCTCAAATTGTGAAGATTCTTCAGAGAGTTGTGTTTTACTCTTTTTGAGATTTTTTTTTTTTCAGTATGAACTTTTGTCATAACTGTTTTCTATCTGTTAAGTAAACAAAAATTAATGATCACTTGGCAATCCATATTCTGTGACATGAGCGACGCCGCATCAGATGAAATGGCGATAACAGGGAGTATTTTTTTATATCTGCGATCATTTCGTCCAGCTGCATTTACCCAAATGGAAATGCTTCAGGCCTCGGGGTTTAGGATATTTTCCGTAAAGTGACGGATATGGTAGACACATTAACGACCCCCGTGACAAGCCGCACGGAAACTGTTGATGGGTCACGCAATGGTACGCGGGTAAACACAGGTAACTAGTGGAGGGGGCCTAATGGTGTAAAAACAGCTTATATCACCAAAACATACTCTGCTGCTAGGTACAGGGAGAGAGACAGACAGACAGACAGAGACAGACAGACAAATAGACGAAATGAAGGACATCAAGACGGACGAACGGACGTCAGGAAGGGCGGATGGCCGGACTGACGGAAAATTCTCTTGTGAACAGTAATCTAACGGCATAAGTTCTTGATTTGATTTCAAACTGAAATCAGTGCTTGAAGTCGAGGAAGAACGAGAATTTAAAGAGTTACTAATAAGCAATTTCACGTGTTAAATGATCCCTTCTGATGTCGTCCTGCTCAAAACAAAGCAGTGTTCTAATTATTTTTGTTTAATGATGGCTCCTGTCTTATAAAAAGTCGATATTATGCAAATATCTGGAAACGATAATCGAGATATACTACCATAGTGAGAGCTGAAATAGCCTTGCTTCTTATTTAGCACTAAAGATAAATCCTGCACAGATACGCTTTCTCTCTCAAAAAATGTAGCAAGCGTAATGTATTATGTATATTTTCTAATAGCTCTCTTGGTATGAGATCAATTTCTGCACTAAACAAATGGGTCGCTGATTTTCGCTGCATGAAATGGAATTTTGATGTTCGGTTATTAAAAGAAGAAAGTGCCCTGGTTATACATAAAACGTATACATCTTTTAGCCCACATTGTCCATAGCTGTATTTTTCTTTATCTTTTGTAGAGCATTCGTTATGACCGGTCGAACGGATAACACGACAGACAAGAAGTAGGCATTGGAATGCAATAAAAGGAGAAAGAAATAAAACATCCAGAGGTTCAAGCATACAGTTATAAAAGGAAATATTAAATATCATATATACTAGTACGCGAGTGTAATTAGGTTGTAAAACAGAGTAAACGGTCGGTGAATAGTCACAACAGTGGCCCACCTGGTCCCATTTATGGCTGTCATGGCGGAACGGTACCTTAAACATACACCTATGTACCGTAAACATATACCTATGTACCGTAAACATACACCTAAACAGCAGACTCAAGTCTAATATTTCTACAAATACTGTGAACGCAACCAACATCGTGTTGTTAATTTGCACTTCTTTCCCATTCATTTATTTATATACGACCAGACAGGCATTCAATTTCTCCTTGACTCAGATTACAAATGTCCTTATTCTTCAGAGAGAACAAACACATCTGTCAAACATATGTGAAAGGTTACGTAGAGAAAGCTAACTCTTGACGTCATCAACATCTGAGAGCTTTTTGGTAAAAGGTTCAGGCATAAATAGTTTTTCTTTCATATGTTGAGCCACGAGGTTATTGGCCGAGGTACACTGGGTAAATAGGACAGCAGTTGGGGACGGATCAATCCTTTGCACTTATAGACGAATAAAAGTTGTTGGTGGGTGTTGTGTTTGGGAAAAATGACATACAAAATAATATAAAAAATGTCAATAAAGATTAGGTCTATTTGCAGAGTTGCATATACCTATCTGTTGTCGAATATATAGAGTAACAAATTGTTTTAGGTAATGTGTTGAAACGGGTTTTTTTTATATTTAAAGGTTATAGTATGAACATTTAGTATGCAGGATGTGAAATTATCAATGTTTGAACAGTGTGTTTTTGCTTTAACCTATATAAAATCATATATTATAATATTCACAGCACTTTTCTGTAATGTTGCAAGCCTGCAATATTTAGCGGGCCGGCATCTCAACCGATGACTCAAGTCAATTGTATGAGTCATATTAACCCCAGATTATATTATAAATGTTCTCTCTTAAAATGACAGACAGATGCAGCTTGGTGGGGGCTATATATCAGAATTCTATTGCTTAATCCTGGGAACATCAACGCTCAACACTATAAAGGGCCATTATTTATTATTTATGTTGTGTAGGATATATTAATGACGCCTTGAGAGCAGAATGACGTTTATGTGATGTACGAGCAGGCCATTTTCCGAGCGTGATTTTTAATTCCTACAAAACAAAATATCAAAAACGGTTTAAAATCAGCAAGCGGGGTGTACTACCATTTGAAGCCATCGGTTATGTATACGGATTTAGTGTTGGATAATGTGTCAACTTCGGGTAAGAAATCAGTCTTTCCAAAATGGAAAATCCAGGGACTTTAAAAGGGGTCAGTCTCGCGAGAATATCGTAAAAGTGTCGCATACAAAATACTATTCTTCACGGCACAACCTCTGATAAAAGTGAACAACACAGAAAATAGAAACTAATAATTGACGCAAGATACACTCGGGTCAAAATTGGATGCAGAGAGAGGACAGAAGTGATATTTACATTCAGGTGGTTTCACTCAGCGCCATTAAGAGTTTCGTGTGGTCTTTCTTGAGAAACAAGGGTGGCATAACCTTCTGGAATATGTTATAAAGGAAACACCAAGAGAGATGCACTACCCGACCGTTTATTTCATTCGTTTGCAGGTATTAATTCATAACCATTGACATAAAAAATATTATTTTGTATCATCCGATTTGTATATCCATTATTTTAACAAATTTGCAATAATTAAAACATGTTTCAAACAGGATGAGAGCAACTAACTCAATTGAGAAACATAATAATAGGTATATGCTTACATGGAAATTATTTGAATGTTAAATTGATGCAAGACATTTTACATCAAGAGATGTTTAAGAGGAAAACCGATATGACTATATCAAGCCCACGTCGAGAAACAAAACATTCAGAAAATTTATTTCTTAATGTTAGCAATGAGCAGAATACGAAAAATTATTGTTAATTTTTTTATCAGAATAATGCTTTACATGTACTCCTGTGATAATATTTTAATGAACAGGGTTAAAATATAAATTCATATGCGATAATCGAGTACAGTCTCAAAGAGAATGAATTTATCCAACACACAAGCATCTATATAACATAAAAAAATTATTATTATTAGTTATACATTTGTAGGAACTGTATGGGTAGTAAAGCAGGGAACCGTATATCATAGCGTTGGGGTAATTCCTGACACTTTCTCTTTAAGTGAAGTCCATAATATAATAATAAATAATATATATATATATATATATATATATATATATATATATATATATATATAGCATGGATCATCATAAAATAATGTGTTTTTCCCGTCCATTGCAGAGGACTCACAGCAAAAATAAAATTTATTCAATGATTGATTCACTTTCACAATTAGAAGCACTTTGTGGCTGCTCATAATTTCAGTTTGTTTCATTATCTCGAAAAATTGTCGATTTTCGACATCCCATTATTTTAGACATCTCATAATTGTTTATAAATTAATTGTTTTTTTTTTCTTATGATTGCGACAAAATCAGTTAACTAAATCTTTTGCGGCAAATGTTCCCTGGTATTTTGTTATCCAGCGTTTCAACTGGGGACCAAGTCGTCTTAACCTATAATAAAGTCCGTACATTAAGCAGACGGCTTCATTTTTATATACTAGCGCTATCCCTTGTTCAGATTTCCGAACTGTGGCATGTGGGTTATTGTGCATACTAAAGATGGAGGCACATAAGCTTTTTCTTCTTAATTCTTGAATGATTCAATAAGGAATGATGAGGGCACGAAAAACGAAACGAAGGTACAGATGTGACGTTCTATAATCAGAAATAGGAGTTTGTTAGTGACTTTAACCGGACAGGCCTAGGAGAAGCCGGAATGATGCTTTTGGGTAGCCACGCCTAAGTCGATGCATGATAATGGGATATATCACGAACACTACAGTTTAAGAGATTATCATCTTGATGTGAATTTATCCCCGCCATATCGAAACAGGGCAGGGAAATAGGCATACAACCCCTAAAACGCAGAATCATAGGTAATCCTGGCCCCAGTCAGTCGGTACAAAGTTTAAAAGGAAACAAGTCCGCTCATTGACTCATCCTTTGGAAACCCTTCATACGTCTAACAAACGAACCTTTAATTAAGAGGTAAAGTAGATTTATTGAAGTAAGATCTTTTCACATCAATAAATAGTGAGCGTGCACTGTGGAAACCCTCAATTTCACTATCTCGATGAAGAACGTTTAAGCGAAAATTAAAAAGGTAAACTCCACCAGAGCTTTTTATCCGTACCGATAGACGCCTTCTATGACTGACAGGCGGGAAAGCTTTGTGTACACATTTATTTGTGCTAAGAGCAGGCCTGTGGTTTTCCAGCAGACGGCAATTTGTGTGAACAGGGAGCTTGGATATCTCGGAGTACCCTCCCTCGTTTATTTTATGATAAGGGCCACACAAACACTTCAGACCGAAAACAATCCGCAAGCTTCACACTTGTAAAGGTTATTATATGAACTAATCAATCATAAACGAATAATGGGTGATTCTATCTTTTTAAGGGTCCGAGTATCCATTTGCACTGTACGTTTACTGTCACATCTCGTTATGAACGTCCAGCTTCTCAACATAATTTTTGGTCGACCATTCTCAGAAAATCTCTGTTTTTTTTATCTGGCAGTGTTTAACGTTTAGAGACTGCATCCAGATATATCCCGATGTTTTATCATATATTCATATTTATTTAATAAAATCTATGCTATTTTTAATTTGTAAGGTTAGATGTTTATATGTAAATTTATTTATTTATACATATATATTCATATATAAAGGACACCAAACTGCATGTCTACTTAACCGTTCAGTAAGCTACCTGAGTGACAGATGTTGTCTGATATTCCCTAGTTTATATTATCAAGTTAACCAGATACTGGGGCTAGAGTGTTACGACAGAAATGTGATACTTGTAACCTCACCTGACAAACCACAGACCTTGTAGAGGAAGCATTAGAAATCATTGATTATTAATACTATTCGTATTATAAAAAAATTATACAAGAGATTTACTGTTGTCAAACGGAGTCGTTTTGCATTTAATGAACCTCTACCCTACCTTACACTTCGTACATAAACTAGACTGCGTTACCCTTGTAATTCACTAGATTACGTCACATTTTGTAATTCCCAAGACCACGACATATTTGGTTATTTACTAGACTACTTCACACTTCGTAATTTTTACGACTATGTCACACTTCATAAATCTCACGACTACATCACACTCCGTATTTCTCACGACTACATCACACATTGTAAATCTCACGACTACGTTACACTTCGTCATTCTCACGACTACTTCACTAACGACTACGTCACACTTCGTAGTTCTCACGACAACGTCACACATCGTATTTCTCACGACTACATCACACTCCGTATTTCTCACGACTACGTTACACTTCGTCATTCTCACGACAATTTCCCACTTAGTTATTCACTACTTAACAATTTGTATTTCTGACGACGACGTCATACATCATAGTTCTCACGACTAAATCACACTTGATAATTCTCACGACTACGTCACCCTTCGTAATTCTCACGACTACTTCACTAACGACTACGTCACACTTCGTAGTTCTCACGACAACGTCACACATCATAATTCTCACGACTACGTCACACTTCGTAATTCAATACGTCACACTTAGTTATTCAATACTTTACACATCGCAATTCTCACGACTACGTCACACTTCGTAATTCAATACGTCACACTTAGTTATTCAATACTTTACACTTCGTATTTCTCACGACTACGTCACACTCCGTTATTCTCACGACCACGTCACACTTCGTAATTCACACTTCGTATTTCTCACGACTAAGTCACACTTCGTTACTACTTCCCACTTTATTTCTCACGACTACGTCACACTTCGTAATTCACTGCATTATACTTATCAGTTTACGGGTCTAGATTGCGCTCCTTAAACCATCACAAAACATTACACTTCGTAAACCACCGGACTCTGCCGGGCCAATTACCATAACTGCATGAGTACTGGGGATTATCTTAGAATTTACACCATCAATACACAAAGTCGGTGTGCTACCATGCTTCGTCATAGTTGGATATTTTGTCCTGGAAAGGTAAAATTCGTTTGTAACCGCAAAGTTCTAGGTCAGTTTACAATTTGTACGTCATAACTGACTCTGCATTCCTTCTGGTGCAAAGAGACACATGGTAAAGGAATATTTTTGATTGACAAAGGGAGCTCACACCTTGTTAAGGTCCTCTCAGAGTATTGTTACCGCGTGTCGGATTGCAAAGCTTGTGTTGTATAAGGCATGTGTAGAAAGAGATAATAATATAACTGAGAACTTGCAGAAGATGGCTTTGGAATTAGGGTACAAACATGGAATAAAAATCGAGGAAGGTCACAGATATTGGAAATGGGGAGTCGGGATTAAAATGAAGCTAAGTGACAGCGCTTTTGGATGTCCAACTGAAGGTCCTGGGTCTGTTACAATAAAGTTAAATGAGGCAAATCCTTGAAAATCATCAAATGCGGCGTAACAAATGTGGTCTAATAATGGTTACCCGTTACCATAGTGAGTCAAACATGCCCCTAGACTTAAATGTAAAACATAACTTAAGTCACATTGCAACAGACCACTGCGTTCTAACGTCGTAAGAACTTCTGAATAAAAATTAATTATGTATAACCTCTGTCTAAAAAATGACAAAAAAGATAACGATTCCAAAACCTTGGAGAATGTCCCAATGAGGGTTACCTTAGATATTGTCTTAACGTCTTAACAATTAAATATCATTCCAAACCAGGTGTACAAAGAAAACCTGAAATCAATACACAAAATTATAAAATATTAATATTAATATTGCTGAAGATGTTATTGTACGTATTGCCATCATCAATTTGATAAAACATATCGATTACAGAACACAGATATGTTGTATTAAAGATATACCCATGTACATGAATGTAGCTATGGTACCCATTATGACGTCACAATTTTAAATTGGTATTTAGGCCTGTACACAGTCATTAAAAAAGATACGGCGGGTGCAGACGGCCGAGAAGATGTTTGATCTCCTTTTATTTAGTTCTAAGGAAACGCATAGTAGTGTAGGGGCATATGTAGCAAATTCGTCCTGAGTAAATTTTGTTTGTAAAAATGTGACACCCCATGCATTTTTGTTCTTCACCTTTCTATGAAGCCTTAAAAACATGGTGCCAATTTTTTTATTCAGTTTTGACATGTCTTTCAGCTTGTATTAAAATAATATTTAAATTGTTAAATTAATAAACTTTGACCGAAACATAAACAAAGTAAGCTGGGACAAGGTTCTTTTTGGAATGTATTTACATACTAAACACATAAACTTAGTTCTCTGACTAGTTTGGGATTGTCTAAAATTATCTTTTGGTTATATTAAATGTACCTATTCACATACCAAGTATATTTGATAAACACATGTAGTGTTAAATGCTTAATACACATAGCTTGATTTTTTTTCTCCTTAAAATATGATGGTGTCTGCTAATATTTCATTGTAAACCATTTGAGTACTCCTGTACACAAGTAATGTTAGGTTTGCGAGATCAGTGGTATACCAATGTAAAAATAGCGCGCATGCTACCTGGCGGCCAAACCGCGCTACTTTACAAATCAAGATTTTTTCAAGCATCCCAATAGTGTATATTTTTTTTATCTTCCATATCATTTCTCCTTGTTTGGGAGTTGTGCACGCGCAAGAACAGACGACCTCTAGTTATGGTCTTTTTATGGTACACAGACACACGTGGACTGTGTTTACTTACACACAGAACCATAACAATGAATGGAACGGGTGAATTGGAAATTGTTAGTCCGTGTACAGGGATGGTTTTGCCAAACTAATGAACAAATGGCATGAGATAATTCACATACAGTTGCAAATGTTTAGGTACCTTGACAGTTTTCTTCAGGGGATAAGTGTTATTTTTTTTTTCTAAAAGCAATGGTTATCTCTAGTCATTTAAGCTATCCCATAAGGTAGCTCCCACCCGTTTAGTTTCTTAGACACTTAATTTTCCTATACATTGAAGTAAAAATGAATGACAGACACACACACATATGTGTGTGTGTGAAGAGAGAGAGAGAGTAAGAGTGACGCCTTTTAGATAGTAACATGTTTATTGATATTAGTCTATCTAAAAGGCTTCACTCTTACTCCAAACATACACTTCCACTACAGACTAACACGGCTATACAACTTCCATTATACTTAATATATATACATATATATATATATATATATATATATATATATAAATTAATCTAATGGTTTACTGCAATTAGCAACTGCTAGAGTGCTCAATGGTATGACATCAGAGCTATATAATCAATCAGACAGTGAGTGCAGCACGTTGCACGAAACTACGTAGAAGTAAAAATGTCTGACAAAATTTGCTCCATCTATTTGTATAATTACACACACACACACACATATATATACATATATATATACATATATATATATATATATATATATATATAGAGAGAGAGAGAGAGAGAGAGAGAGAGAGGGTGAGAAGGAGAGAGACAGAAAGAAAGAGAGATGTGATGCATTCATACACAATTGTATTTTCTTGCAAAATCATTTTGAAAAAAATATTGTTTACAAGACACGTTTTAATATTTAATTTTAACATTTGCCAAATAAACGTACAAATAATGATTATTTCTACTTTTTAACAATTTATTATTTAGGTGAGATCATTAAGCAGTAAGTTGGACCAGCAGTAAGAAACACGAACTAAGCACAGATTATTTGAGACTTGGTTCCTTGAAAATTACTGGAACATGTACCGTTTCAGAAAAGTTCAATGTACTTAAAAGGGAATTTGTATGTGCTGTTAAAACAACCTTAATGTTGACTTCCTATATACCGGTCCCCATATTATAACCCAAACAATTTTGTTATTGTTTTTATGGCCTTTTTATTAAAAATACAATAACCAAAAAGAAATGGAAAAACCTCTAATTACATTAAAGGCATTTATGTATTGAATAAGAATAGAATTTTCTTTATTCTTTATTTCATAATTCGCATTATATATAGATAGAACAAGCTGGGTGCTACTGATTGTCTACAGATTACTATTTTCATAAAAAAAAATGAATGTTGTACCAGTGATCTTGCTCCGACGGATGGAACAGCCTATGTAGCCACTGTGCTATCACAAGTCATTTAAGGATAATGAAAAAGCGACAAGAATTCAACAATAACCAGCATTTAACTTTACCATTGTTATATTTAAACTTTACCATTGGTTTTACCATAGTTTCTGTTAAGATTTGTCCGTTTTTGTTATTTTACTGGTATAACCTGAATGCCTCGGTTTCATATTCTCATAAATGTATAAAAGAAATTGGCGCACCAAACAAAATAGATTAAAAAATAGACCATCGGGGGGGGGGGGTTAAAGATGGGATAGAAGAACAACTGTAAACACGTTCGATAACATTATAACTAATGATGACACTTTTTTTGTTATGATTTGATATTTACTTCAAGTTTTTTTCCTTCAACAGGACTTTTCTAAAATTCTTAATTTTTAAGGTCCCTTTGTTTTCTTTTTCAAAACACTCTCCTTAATGAATTCTGCAGCAAAACATGCATTTCATTCAATGTTGATTATCTGTCCTTTACATGTCTTAATCTACTGTAAATGTCTGTAAATAAATGTCTGTAAATAACTGATGAAAATTGCTACTCCACAGAAGGTATAATTGCTCCCGAATGATATGCTATTGCCCGCACAGAGCTGAGGTTATATGAACAATGTTATTATTATTGTTATTATTATTTTGCTTCTTAATATGTACTCCATTTCACTGTGAATGGTGGACTATATGTAGAATTTCCTAAAACTTTGGTTTGGGTTAGTGAGGATCTGGCACTAAATCCAGTCAAAGTTGTCCTTTTTACTGTTGTTTATTCTTCACAAAATATGCAAAAAAATTTAGTCATCCGCCTTAAAATTTTACAAATTATTTTTTGGATTATGACCAAAACATAAAAATACTCCCTAGAATTCCTTAGGAACCTTTAAATATACTTTTGATGAACTAACCGTATAAGAAGCGGGTTTCTATACCTTCACTATCAGCGAGCGGACAGTGATGTTGGTGATCTAATAATCGAACAATAGGATGACGCAATAACAAAATCATATCAAATGGAAGAATAACAGGGCCATTTTCATATGTTATGTATAAATGAAGCAAATATTTAGTCACTGGTAAAAACCAAGGAAAGTGGAGCCATACTGTATACGATACAGGTTGCCTGAAATCAGCAAGTGGTCCGCCAGATGTACATTGCACAAACTACCCAAGGATACCTTGTTGTCTCTATATGATTTTTTTAAATGAATTCATCAATGAAATTTTGTAGAACAATATACTGGTGGACAAACAATTGCTGATAAATTTTCATGATTAGTCTGATGGATCTTGATGAGGATCCATGTGTTGGCGGAGGTTTGCGCTCTACGGGTGCTCTCTAATAGTGTAGAAAACGTCTTAACGCAGTCTTTGAGTGTCTAGTCTAAGTTATTGTGATGTAATATATCTAACTAACCATTTTGAGGTGTTTTGTTGCTAAATTACGGTGGCTGATTTAGGACACAGAAAAAAAAAATATTTATCTCGAGATCTCGAGATAACATCTCGAGATCTCGACATAGAACTTCGCAAAAAAAAAATTTTTAGGAAGCAAAAAAAAAATTTTAGGAAGCAAAAAAAAAAAATTTTAGGAAGCAAAAAAAAAAATTTTAGGAAGCAAAAAAAAAATTTTTAGGAAGCAAAAAAAAAAATTTTAGGAAGCAAAAAAAATTTTTTTTAGGAAGCAAAAAAAAAAAAAATTTTAGAAAGCAAAAAAAAAAAATTTTAGGAAGCAAAAAAAAATTTTTAGGAAGCAAAAAAAAAATTTTAGGAAGCAAAAAAAAATTTTTTTAGGAAGCAAAAAAAAAAAATTTTAGAAAGCAAAAAAAAATTATCTTTCTAGATCTCCAGAAAAAATGTCACACTTGTACGAACCATTCGAAGCTGAATTGACATAAAACATAGCAACCTTATGGGGACAGTATACGTTAAGAGTGCTTACTATTACAATTATAAAACAAAGACCATGTATACTGTGTTTAACTGAACGGTAATACAATATAATTAATTTAAAATCAATCAAGTTTGTATATCCCCTGAGATAAGGCGAGTTGAAGAAAAGTTCAATATAAATTCAATATTTAATATTCAATATTCATTTCCGTAAGGAAGATGTCAAAGCCTAAAGAATCTGAAACATTCTACCTGAACGGCGGATTCGGAGCCATGTCTGTTAAATCACTCAAATAGAAATGTTTAGGTCTGCATGCTTGCATTGTGGGTACCTTATTATTTTAAGAATACAAACAAATATGAGCTTCTTATAGAAACACGCTTTTTGTACAATTTCTTTCAGCTTTTGTTTTATTGAAATGGTGTGTCGTTTTATGGAACAAGTATAAGACCATCATAAATTAAAATATGCTAAAACTGATTACTGTGTTTTCGGGTAGGTACGCTGAGGGGGGGGGGGGGGTCGGGGAGGGGAGGGGCGTTGCTTCAGCCTCTAAAGCCCAAGTCTTGATCCACTATAGCTCTTACTATAGCTCAGATCAATTTAATCAACCTATCTTCATAAATGTTTTATATTAATAAATAAACGGTTTAAAATTTCGATCATATCTCTCATCATGATTTTTCTTCAGCAAAATGCTATGCTTTGGTCTTAAAGTCGCTATTGAAACCTGCCTTATTTATAGAATCTTTGTAATACAGGCTAACTCTGCATATACATATTAAAGAAGTGAAAGTAATCATAAACATAATCTAGGTAAACATAATATATTAATCTTTCATAAAAATGAGCCAATGCCATGGGTAAAGGCGGTGTCTTTGTCTATATCCACGTTTTTTTTATAACATGGGTCGGGGGGGGGGGGGTGCAAAAATTGCCACCGATCGTAATAGAAAGACGTCCGGCAAAAACATCTGGCTTCGATTCAGAGATTACAGATTTCTGTAAATGACAAATACTGCATTGCTTCACATGCTCTAGTGATCTAGTGAACTAGTGATCTTTCAATAACTCGGTTACATGTTTTTATCTGTATGTTAACACTTGCTCAAGTGGCTTGTATACAAGTAGCCTTTAGATAATATGTTTATACGTCAAAGTGACGTTATAAGACCCATTCCCAGCTGGGGTTTCGTTCTAAATTTTTTTTTTTTGCTTCCTAAAATTTTTTTTTTTTTTGCTTCCTAAAAATTTTTTTTTTTGCTTCATAAAATTTTTTTTTATGCTTCCTAAATTTTTTTTTTCTTCCTAAAATTTTTTTTTTGCTTCCTAAAAAATTTTTTTTTTTGCTTCATAAAATTTTAATTTATGCTTCCTAAGTTTTTTTTTTATTTGCTTCCTAAATTTTTTTTTTTGCCGACTAAAATTTTTTTTTGCTTCCTAAATTTTTTTTTTGCGAAATTCTATGTCGAGATCGCGAGATGATATCTCGAGATCACGAGATAAATATTTTTTTTTCTGTGTCCTAAATCAGCCACCGTACTAAATATCTCTCTGTATGAAATATTTATATATTATGGTCCTCAATTTTTGCTCTAAAATCAAATTTGACCTGAAAAAATGACAAAACCACTTTAGAAAAATTGGCACCATATTTTTTTGTAAAGTTTAGGGTCTAAGGATCACAAAAATGTAGGGTGTCCACTTTTTACAGGGAAAAATTACTCGGTGACATATGCCCCCACACTATAGGTTACGGCTTAAATATCTTCTTCCATGGATTCGCCTGTAGTAGAAAAAAAGCAAGTGCATACACGATTCTTACGAGGACGTAATAAACTCCCACTATGATAATGTAGAATAATATCAGTTGTTTAATGTCCTGGACCAACATCTGAAAAATGTATGTGTCGGGTAATTTTGTCAGCTTCCGGCGCCTGCCCACGAATACCCTCTGCGCAGATGGCGAAGATACAAAGAAACAAAGACCATCAAGTGCCTTCCTTTTGCAAAACACTGCCCACGGTATAAAATATCCTGTACGTGCCTGGGGACAAAGGAAAAATCACTCCAATCTTAAAGAAAACGGAAACATCGATGAATATGAGCATTTCCGTCACAATATGGGTTTCTCTTGAGTTAATAAAGAACAAAAAAAAAATCGTTTCATTTCTGTGTTTTAAATAATTCAAATGTACCTATGAATGACCTTTCCTTACAAAATGTTACAAAAAGAAATACCCAATATATTTACATCTATTTTTCAATAAAAATAATTTTATTTATATTTTTTTACCTACCCGCACGTTAATTAATTTGCTACGTAATAAAAGTGTGTTAAATTCTTTTAATCCTTCTCCTGTGATGACAGAAAAAAACACGACTGCGTGTTCCAACATATAAGTATAAACAATGCCGGGTACAGTTCACGGTCTATAGGCAAAAGCATATGTAAAAGTAACATTACGAATCTAACAACTAATTAGGCCCAAAAAGAATGGTTTCTCAAGCCCCGCGCGCGTCAATTTTGACTCGATTAGAGTTCCAGTCGCTCGGACATTTAAGATTATTGAATAAATTTCCATATAATTCCGTTTTGTTAATAAAGTATTAATATCGTCCTAGCACCTTGATTTCTGGGAAAAAGTGCTGAGAAAATCCAACCTTACTTTTAAACCCCTTCAGTAATATTTATATAATGGAAAATATTAATCACCTATCCTTTCGTCATCGGTTGCCAGGTTTCATCCCACGCGTGAACATGCTTATGAATCATTCATATTTTTTTTCTGTTGCAGTAAATAGCATCTTCTTAAGGAGATATATATTCCGAATATTTTTTTCTATCTTACCATTCAGGGATCATTACGTGTATTGTTTTTCTGCAGGTTGTGGATCCTTCTGGGATGCATGGTGGTTGTCGTGGTGACGGTGAGCGTGGTTCTATATTTGGCGTGCTGTGCCTGTTATAAGCACAGAGGACGTGCTTCACGATATAGACCCGTGTCAGGTGAGTAGGACAAAAATAATTCAGTCTAACTAGGAGTGTCATACGCGCAGTCTCAGGAAATGACGAAGTGCTCTAAAGGGTGTCACCATTTGCTCCGACCAAGAAAGCAAATTTCCTCCGCTAAATCAAGAGTATTTTACAGTAAATTCAGTAAGCGACGTAAATCTTAGGTCACATGACCTCATATCACCAAAAGTAAAGGCGACTGGTTGTTTGAAAAAAAAAAAGAAATCATGTCTTATGATTGGATTGCATGATACGGATGATGCATTTAATGACAAAATAATTCTTTATTCGCTTTATTTACAACTTCCTGGCAGGTATTCTTTTGTGTTGTAACTTCCAGAAAACGCTTATACCCTCATGTGTTTTGTATACGTGAACCTTTTGCAAACAGTTTTACTCTAATTTGAAAGTGTATACCGAAGTGTATATATCTCCGCCGTGCCGTATGAATTTACATTATCATGGGAACATTATGGGAGTATTGGTTAGGACTAGTAAAACAAGTGACCCATGGGTCATGACGCTCAGCTGACTTTAATGCTTTTTGGTATGCAAGCGGATTTACCAAGGACCTACCGGGATATTATGAAAAAAAAAGTTTCTATGTCAAGCAGTAACGATTGGTGTCTTGATATAACTGGCGAGGCCGTGATTTCTGAATAAAACAAGGAACCTTAAACAATGGGTAATATAACTCCCAGGGTACTCAAATCATGCATTTTGCCCATAGACCTTAGATATAGAGTACGGTGACCTTATTCTACATCCAGCTGCCACTATTTGTGCCTATCTGTAAAAACACAGCTTGCAGAATATAGGTCACAGTGACATTATTTCTGGTTTCCAAAAAATTTTTACTGGAAACTCCCTGGATCCTAATCAAATTAGAAGTTTATAGGTCCAACAAACCAACCATTTAATGTGTCCTGTAAGATGTTCTAATAATGCTCTTTTACATGCCTTGCAGAAGATTGGTCACTATGACCTCATTTCAGGTTTCTAAGGAGATTTTGTACGGACCTCCCCGGATGTCAAGTTAGAAGATTCCAGGTTCAGTGGTTACGATTTGTGCCTGGTTAAAGGATAACCGCTCCTTTGAAGGTCTAAAATATATTGAGTAAAAATTCGTAAATATTGAAGAAATTACAGGCACCACCAGTCTGCATGAACTGATGAAACTCTCCATGATCAAAATGCATGCAAAAAGTCATGGTGATCAATGCGTTAGTTATTCAGATACTGGAGCTTTAGTATTGATTTTTTTTATTATTCTGTAGGGTACTTAAGAGCCCATGGCTCATAGGATATGGGTAACAGACACCTCATTTCAGGTTTCGAAGGAGTTTTTTCGAAGACCTCCCTGAATGTCAAGTAAGACGATTCCAGGTCTAGTGGTTACGATTTGTGCCTGGTTAACGGATAACTGCTTCTTTGATGGATTCAAAAACAGAGTAAAATGCGTAAAAAATCAAAATATACATGTAGCGACACCAACCATCCGAAACTTATGAAACTCTCCATGATCATTATGCATGAAAAGAATCATGGTGACAATGCATTAGTAATTCAGATAATGGTGTTTTTGTATCAATATTTTTTATTTTTCTCTAAATAGAGACTTAATGGCTTTCACCTTTACACCAAGTCTATAGATATAAAAGTCTATAGATATAAAAAATGATTGCAGAATCTTATTTATGAATAAATATGTTATAAATACTAGTTAATAAATCAGTGTAAAGGCACAGTGGTAATAAGGGCCATGCCTAAGCGAGTGCCCCTATAATTAGGCTTTTCAACAGTTCGTCTGTGCGTCCACCTGTATTTCCGTCATTATCTCAAGAACCTTTCACGATATTGCCTTGAAAATTTTGCCGAAGATAAACACCCATGAGAGAGCTATCAAATCAATCGGAATCATAATATGACAAAAATCACAGTTTTCCCTGTATTAAAGGCAATATTTATGAAAAGACATGAAAAAAAAAATAAAATAAAAAATTTAAAATAAGAAGAAGAAATTAGAAAGAGAAAGAGACTACCGTCAGTTGCATCATATTCAAAACATTATTCCATTTTTTCAAACTTACTATATGATATACTACATCATTTCCATAATGAATTATTGAAGTTTTGGGGTTATATTTGACGTCCTAAGTTGTATGCAGATAACTTCTATGGCAAAGCTACGCGCTCCGCCAGTTCCTGGGATCTACTTGGGGTGCCACGGGGGCACCGTCTGGCGTGTACAGTACTCTCGTGCGAAATATACAGCAACATAATGATAAAGTTGTCCCCTGGTTTGAAAGACAGTTATTATTACCATAAATTATAAGTTCCGGCAGTATCAGTGATTATCCGAGATTAAGCACAATAAATAATAGAAAAGACAGATATTACGCCTAAAACTCTACGCAGTGTTTTTATTCCAATTGTGTTGTCATGGTGCCGTTGAAAGTATTTGGATTAAGTTATTATTCCTACTCAAGTTATTAACCCCTACAGGGAAGTTCTTACGTTTATACTTGGCGACAGTCTGTGCTGTACTGTGAGGTCTGACGAGGTACATCTATAACGTGTTCTACAGGGACTCACAGAACAGTAAAACCGAGACCAACCCTCAGACGTTTGGTGTCATTACTCACAGATAATCCAAATATAACATGTTCTCTTGTTGTTATTTCACGACTGAACTAATCTTGCTGCATTTTAATTTTGTATATTACTTTATATTTCTCAAAAGCATTCTGCTTGAAACGGATATGCACATATTGGAACTCTCGGTTACATAGGAATTTATTTGATCTTGGGATATAGGCCACACGGCCCGTGCAGGTAAATTGATCAAGTCCTTTGTTGAGAGATTCCTGTGAAAACCTTATAACGGATATGAAGGGTGAAGGAGATATGCTTTTGAATTCTTCGAAAATATATTTAAATGTTCCATTGTCAGCCGATCAGTCGATTATCATTTTTAGGCCAGGTGACTAAGTCATCTGTGTTATAGCGATCACTCTGTCATCTCTTAATCAGTCATCAGTCTTGCCGTCGTCTGTCCAAATAGCTGTCCGACCGTCCGGTAATTGCCACAGTGTACTCTAAAGTGACACAAATAAATGAGTCATCTCTTTTAAAGTGTATATTTAATCCGGTAGAATGGCACAACAGGTATATATTTGACCTTCATTTCCTATAACATCAACTTATCAGGGTACGAAAATTATTTATGGTAAGCCCGGACCTCCAACGTTTCACTCATCATGTAAAGAGTAGAAAAAGCCAGAACCACCCACTCAGTGATATGGATATCATAATGATTGAATAATGCGTAAACCAAAGCTGCAGATGGGAGCAAAATCAACTATGGACGTAAATCGTAGATTAAAGTAGCACGTACGCACTGTACCGCACTGCAGTACCGTTAAGTTGGCATTTGTACCGTAATTAACTACTGGCATGAAAAATACCGCTTTTGATCCTCTCTCTAGATTCCACACGGATAACAAGGATTATCGGACGATTATGAACTACAAAAAGAAATCAAACGAATATCGAACATGCTTTATTACACTTTGGTGCACTTTTTATACCAAGCCGAAATATCCGCTAAATATTCATGCCGGCTTAGCCTGCATCTATGCTGGTCCTTTTTCCGGATTGCATTTATTAAGGTATTGAAAGGGAAGCTATAAAACACACATAAATCCAACTTAGCCCAGTACATTCGATTATATAGTGCATGTTATGTAACGAGGCAAATATTTGATAATTTTAAGATATTTCAATGATAATGTATATATGGACACACACTCTGGCCCATCATTATCTTATTCAAACATTCAATTGCTGACTGTTCTGTCACAAAGATTAAATTTGTAAAGCCTCTGTATCTCCGAAAGCTAAAGCAGGCAACCTTATATTACCGAAGTATACAATAAATGGCTTATTGCCGATGGCCAACTCGGTCTATTTTTTCTGTCTGTCTGATGGAAAGTTGCCAGATACTGTCTTTATCTTTCATTTCTATATTGCAATGTAATGTCGAGAGTGTCTAGTATTTTTTATCTCTGTAGCGCCAATGTAATGATTGTTATACTTCAGAAATCTGATATAAACTATATTAATTATATTTATCTCGGCTTTTAGTTTGTTAAATATTTTAAAACTTTTAAAATTTTTATAAAGATTTTGAAATTTAACTATCCCATGTCTCATAAAATATTCATATTCATGGAAAAAAAATAACACATTGCGTCATTTTTAATAAATGCGTTGATTATAAAAGAGGACGATTGGTCACATTATTTACGACATCCTGCTCTGGCCATTTAGATCAGATGACACGTGCTGTCATTTGCCAATCATATCATCTCATAGTGGTCATAGATATGTTGGTTTCAGGATTACGATTCATTTCCAGTGGTGATGATATATAAAAACAGGGATTTTTACCGGATGATGAAATAATATTGCAGGCTGTCAATTCTCCCTTTTGTTGAAGCCCAAGGCATATTTTAATAATCTTCCCCCAACAACGCAGAGAAGCTGATTAAAAACTTCTTCTAATAACCAGATGGAAACTCCGGGAAATACCAAAGGTCGCTCAGTTTTTTTAAGACCAGCAGGTGTTACCGGAAGGATTGTAAATGTGATAGGAATATTGCTAGCAGATGCAATATCTGAATTAAGGAAAAAGTCCATGTGATGTTAGGAATATTTTGTTCCCCACCCGTTAGAAGAAATGACTAAAAATGAAGGTCCATCCATCTGCCCGTTCGTTTAAATTTTGAATACAATATAGTAAGTTTCCTGGATAGAATTTTGGTATATTTGAAAAAAAGTTTAATACATTAAGCAGGAACCTTACTTCGATAGTTAATGGGGTACCTGTTAACATTCAGTAAATTAGAGATTTCCGGAATCGAAGGATATTGATGAAATTTTCATGGTTAATTAATGTAAGTGCGAAATGCCCCTGGATTTAATACGTGTATATCAATCAAGATATTTGCATACATCAGTATTTCAGCAAGAATTGCAAATGACTTTCGTTGATCTGATTCTTTTCAGATTTAGAAAAATTAAGAAATCTGAACTCCTTTGACATTCAGGTCATAATGCACATATTTATGGGAATACTTTAGCCTGATGTAGTGCCAGTGAAGTGCCCTATTTACTCGGCTGTACAGGGTCTGATGGACGATCCGAACTTGAGCATCCGCTAAAACAATCCTAACCTATTTTTGCAGGTATTATAAATAATGAAAGGCCACATGCACAAAGCTACAGGTATTTACTGAGGATTTTGACCAAATATTTATCAGTTATTGTTTATTCTATTATGGTCTTTTGCCAACTTCTACATGACGTGTTTGACACTCTTCTGCACCTAAAATATTCTTTCATTTATTTACCTGCACTTTCAAGACATAACTGATATTTAATATATGAATGGAACAGGTGGTTTACAGGTCTGTAAGCTCATCTCAATATTTTATTTGAAGCTTGACTTTCTCGTGTAAATTAAATATTTATAAATCTGATTCTTGATCATTATGTCATCAGAACGAAATCTTTCTACTATATTTATATAATATCTTAATCTTATAGCATTTATCCGACGTACTGGTTAAATACTGGCTTTTAGGTGGAATGTCATAGCCTCATGTACTATAGAGCCTGACAACAGTTTGTAATTGACAGACCCTAACAAAACTTTTGTATGGAGAAAAAGCGGCATTGCAAAGGTTAAGAAAACCATGAATGTCTATGATCACATTGCCGTTTTAGTAGTTCCAGCATATCCTAGCTTGAAGACCAGGTTAGTTTCATTCAAGATGATCGCGCTTTAATATAATGAAGCCTGGCCAAAATGTTTCAATATTATGAGACAATACATCAACATTCCCTTCACAGGTGAACAATGTATTGCACCGCCAATCGAAAAAACATACCTAAACATAATTTGTAAAGTAATAAGCAATACATCAGAGAAAGGTTTACAACATATTTTATTAATAGAATCAAATTTTGTTTGTTAATGCTCCAGGAACAACTGTAATTCCTGGCTCTTTTTAAGATGTATATGTATATAATTGGGAACTTTTTGTCCTCTTCTTGCATTTCAAAATAGCCGCGTCACATACCGTTCGGAATATGGACAGGTCCCGTGTTTGATCCAGATTTACCAAATGAGGCCTTCTGCCTTGATCCACATTTGTACCGTTTTTACCGACTTTCCAAAAGTCTATCAATTATTAAGCGGGGAGGTACATATCCCCGCAGGCTTTCTGACTGAGCGATAACCGGGCGTGTGTAGGCACAGTCTATACCCTGAAACAGAAGGGCTGCCAAGAGGTGTTAATGTGCCGACATTGAACACTGTCCAGTTACATTAACGGTGACGAGGACTTCAGTATTAACGGTCTTCATATGTATCAGTTAATTATCACCGGAATACCGCGGTGTCATGGTTTAACCATGCACCCAGTGAACGCTTGTGTCCTTGATGATCTCTGCTCGGCATATGACCTGATTTCTAGCAAATTGATATAAGATAATATTGATAATATTGATAATATTAATATAAGCACTAGCTTACCTAAACCTAAGGTGTTTAGAAACACTCGTGACAGATCTCAATAAAAAATAATGATGCTATTTATATGACTGAATAATGGTCATTGTATCATTTCCTTCCAGTCATATATACAGTTTGTGCTGTTTCTGGTTTTTGTGTGCATAATCTTACTTTATTTAGCTAATGCTTTAAAAATAAAAAAAAGTTCGTGTTTTAAAACTGAACAAATATAACACTTGATACATGACCAATCTGTAAATATACTGCAAACAAATTTTATTTGTACTTCGCACAGAGCATAGTTTTGATATAAAGTGAATCTTTACGGTTATATTTATCCACTGTTATCTGTTTTTGTTATTAACAATATCTGAATGGTATTCACATATTGTATACTCACGTGCACGTCGATAAAGTTTTAGGTTTCTTAGGAAATTTTTTCATGGACCTCCCTTAATTTCAAGTAAGATGCTTCTATGTCAAACGGTTCCGTTTTGCGCCATGTTAACGGACGACCGCTTCATTTGAAGGTCCCAAAAATATACCCAAAAATGCGTACAAATTCGAAAAAATAAAGTTTTCGCCACCAGTCTACAGGAACTGATGAAACACTCCGTGATCAATATGCATGCAAAGAATTATCATGGTCATCAATAGCTTTTGTATTTTTTTTATTATCCTGGTGGTACCTTCGAACCCAAATCTCGGAGGATATAAAAAACAGAGACCTAATTCCAAGTTTCCCAGGAGACTTTCATGGACCTCCATGAATGTCAAGTAAGAAGATTTTAGGTCAAACGATTACGATTTGCGCCATGTTAACGGACGACCGCTTCATTTGGAGATTCAAAAATTATACCCCAAGTAAATGGGTACAAATTCGAAAAAAAATAAAGTTGGCGCCACCAGTCTGCAGGAACTGATGAAACACTCCATGATCAATATGCATGCAAAGAATTATCATGGTGATCAATGCATTAGTTATTCAGGTACTGGAGCTTTTGTATCATTTTTAAATATCCCAAAAGCTCGGAGGATATGAATAACCGAGACCGTATTTAAAATTTCCCAGGAGATTTTTCATGGACACCCTGGATGTCAAGAAAGAAGATTCTAGGACCGACGGTTACGATTTGCTCCATGTTAACGGACGACCGCTTCATTTGAAGTTCCCAAAATAGACCCCAAAAAATCCGTACAAATTAAAACAACTATAGTTGGCGCCACCAGTCTACGAGAACTGATGAAACACTCCAAGATCAATATGCATGCAAAGAATTATGGTGATCAGTGCATTAGTTAATCAGATACTGGAGTTTTTGTATCATTTTTTAAATTTTTTTCTGGGAGTACTTACGATCCTCATAGCTTAAAGGATATCGGTAACAGAGACCTAATTTCAGGATTCCAAGGAAATGTTTCATGGACCTCCAAGGATGTCAAGTTAGAAGCTTCTAGGTCAAGCGGTGACAATTTGTGCCCTGTTAACGGACTGCCGGACGGCCGAACAGACGAGGGACAAAGGGTGATCGCTATAGCTTAGATTACATACAGTGAGCTGAGCTAAAAAACAGTCACTGGTTCGTTATATCTATAACTTTTTTCAATATTTGATAGGATAAAGCATTTTTCTGTTTGCTTTCTTTCCTTTGTTAATTAAAACATGGTAGGGCAAGTATAATTACCTTCGCTGTTCCCTTCACTCCTTTCTGTATATTTAGGGTTATTTTACTGTCGACGCAACAGGGAAATGATTTTTGTCTTGAAACTCGCTCGTTAAAAATCAACCATTCCCGACCTTAACATGTACCAAGCATTTCCTGTGTTGTAGTTTGATTAGGATATTGACAAATGCCATTTGGCCGCTCTTTTGAGACCACTTTCTTGTTTATTTTTTAAAAAGATCATATATACCACAAATGATACTGTAGGATTTATTTTGGATCTCATTGCAAACTGTACGGTGGCTCGTATAGGACATGCACAAAATTATTTTTATCTCGTTCCCACGAAATAGTATCTCGTTCCCACGCGTTAGTATCTCGTGGCCACGCGATAATTATCTCGTTCCCACGCGTTAGTATCTCGTGGCCACGCGATAATTATCTCGTTCCCACGCGATAGTATCGCGTGGCAAAGTGAAAATAATCGCGTGGGAACGAGATAAATGTAGATAGATAATACAGTGAGACCTACATCTTAAATCCTTGAGGCATGCTTCTATACACTGGATGAAGACTACGGTCAATTTTTTGCATGAATTTAGAGCGGACTTAATATGCTAAGACCTGAAATGATACAACGGGCACTCGTACAACACTCGTGGGCCATGTGTGTGTGTGTGTGTGTGTGTGTATGTATGTATATATATAATATATATTTATTATATATATACTAGTATATATATTATATATATTATATATATATATTATATATAAATTATTATTTATTTATATATATAAATATATATATAAATAAGGGCCGTAGCCTGACACAAATGGCAGGGGGGGATTTGATGGGGTAATCCCCGACGGGGGGGGGGGGGTGGTTGGGAGGGGGTCTCACCCTCCTAAGGTTTTGAGAATTTTGAATAACTGTATGGGTACTACTGCATTCTGGTGCATTTTATTGGTCAATGCTTATTAAGTAAAACAGTACCTCCTTGTAGGGAGATTATTTGTTATTTGTCTGGCAATGGAATATCAACTTTTTTCACCTCAAATCCCGGAGTCTGCGGCCCTGTATATATGGTACTCCAAATACTGAGCAGAAGAGGATATATATATATATATATATATATATATATATATATATATATATATACATATATATATATATATATATATATATATATATATATATACATATATATGTGAGGGTGCAAATACCAAATAATAATAGAGTGGATGTTTTATACCCATCATTATGTGGGGGGGGGGGGGGCATCAAAAAAATTTATGGGGGGGGGGGGGGCTCGGATCCCGCGTCCCCCCCCCCCCATCCCCCCGCGGTTTCGCTGCCTATGAATACATAACCGAAGTTTTATTGTAGAAAGAAAAATGTGAAGGGGAAGAATGAACAAATTTCTCGTAAAAAGGTCTCCTTAACCCCTCCCCCCAGTCATTATGAAGTGGCATGGCTGAGACCTTTGGTTGTAAGCTTCTCCCTTGAGACATAACACAAACCGACATGTTGTTTACCCTGTTCGGTGTACGCGAAATTAAATAACCCCAACCCTAGTCCTAAAAAATAAGATTTTCTGGGAAGGTAAAATACAAACAAGTGTTTGAGTTTAATTCATGTTTGGTACACAACTGTTTATATCACCCTTACCCTAAAACAAACTCAATACAGTTTTCCATGAACAAATAAAAATGGGCAAGTTGAACCAACGCAATGAAATGGTGAACCAACGCAATGAAAACTGCTGAAATTTACCTCAAAGCATTCGGGGCAAACACACATACAACGAAATACATACAAAGAGTTTAAGCTGCATCGACGCTCGATATAAAACAGACCACAGACATTCTCCAAATGAGGGCTTAAGCTATAGCATGGCATACTAACGCGTGGCCACGCGATACTAACGTGTGGGAACGAGAAAATTATCGCGTGGGAACAAGATACTATCTCGTGGAAACGAGATAATTATCGCGTGGGAACGAGATACTATATCATGGGAACGAGATAATTATCGCGTGGCCACGAGATACTATCGCGTGGGAACGAGATAATTATCGCGTGGGAACGAGACACTATCTCGTGGGAACGAGATAATTATCGCGTGGCCACGAGATACTATCGCGTGGCCACGAGATAAGAAATAAGTTTGTGCATGTCCTATACGAGCCACCGTAAAACTGTTTTATGTAAATTGCTTATTTTTTCAAGCCCTGACTGAAATACTGGTAGACCATTCCGGTGATGTGTCGATTTCGTTTGCAGCAATCGTTTGTTACTTTGAAATAGTCGAGTTTTTTTATGATTTTTTTTGTTTATTTTTTTTTTCCTCCATGCTTCACATGAAATATATAAATTAATTACAAGCTCTTAATTGGCGAACCTTGTAACAACCCGCAAGGGGCATCCGAAACCTATAGAGCAAATCAAATTTATTTACAACTTCAGACTTATGTATATTTGCAAACTTTTCTTCCTTGACAACCAGCCCTGGAAAATTCTCGAGTGCTGAAAAAAATAGTCTACATCAGGAGAAATAAATTTTGCCTTCTCTCATGGAGGTTTTCCTAGTTTTAACAGCTAAAGTACAAGGGAGGTCCCAGGACTACACATGCATTTTTGCGTACTTGAATGTTTCCTTCTTAACACCATACCGACCATTCCTACACTGAAGATTTACGGATTTTATCAAATAAACATTTTCTGGAATGTACCTAATCATTATTTTGGCCGTCGAGTCCCCCTCCCCTGATTTTTATTGTTTAAAATTAAACAAAATAAAGGGTGATTTATTATTGTTTATAATTTTTCTTGCAAGAGGCCGGGGCCCCATTCTCTACATAAGAAGACGCGGGCTGCAGCCCGCTCAACCGATATGTAAATCCGTCGTTTCCAGGACAGGAGTAGTTTCAAGTCACGTGTTCGAGATTACGACGTAATCCAAACAGTCGTTCCCTGTCACAGCACTGCCTGTTCGTGAGATAATCTCCTGTGATAACCGCTTGTCCACTCTGCGCCGCACCCTTATCCTTAACTAACGAGATCGCTGAAAGAAGGTCACGTGACTTAATGAAGCTACCCGACTCCGCAAGTTCCGGTCTCTTAATAACCCCGAATCATTGGCTGGCGGTGATTACAGGCTTGTAAAGAACCGAGGGACAAAGTGGCTTCGTTCTAATTACTGACAGCATGTTCATCATGTTTTTACAAGTTTATTTTGTATGCGTCATTAACCGCTGATTGGAGTCCCGCCACCTCTATCTTTCATGTCCATATAAGGGACTACTAAATCAAGGCGTCCTTTAATTTTTTACGCATGATAAGGTCTGGTCAGAGTTCTGGGTACTCTAAAGAATTTGCGAATGGAATTTTACCTGTTGAATGGAGATTAATCGGTAATATGAGGAAATTAAGGAAAAATAGACCGGATGAATGTTTAAGAAATACGAGAGGTTAAATTTGCATTGCTACAGGGAAGCTTTGAAGTGAAAAACCCGAAAGGTAATAGTTTGCTAAAATATGTAATGACCGCTCAGAGGAATGACAGTTCACTTAAAAACATGTACAATGAGCTGTCTGTTCTAACATATCTTTTCCTCTCATTTTCTTCGTCTTCTTCTGTTTCTTCTTTTTTTTCTTCTTCTTCTTATTATATCCTCCTGATCGGTTCCTTAGGAAGATTCTTTACACCAGATTGCAGAGTGATAGAAAATAAATGGTGGATTAAAAACCTCCCTTACAATTGCCATCACACCAGGGCTGGATCATTACTTGGACCACCTCTCACTCCGTGATGAACCATACAAAATTATCTCTCAAAGTAATGATCCCAAATGTGCATGTCTGACCGTCCGACCCATCCGATGTGATGGTTGAACACGCTTGCGGATTTTAGGTGTATGTTTTGTTGGGACATGTAAAATACAAATCCAGAAGGGTAAAATTTTATTTACAAGTTGAGACAGGGTTCACCTTAATTTGTTGAATGCACTTAGTGACCGAGGAATTTCGATACTTCTGTATGCAGACCGCAGGCAGTGTTCGCCACAGTAATGACAATGATTTTTAACCAGATAGGATGGTAAAGCCAGGGTGGCACATAACGAAAGATCTAATGAAAGAACATAAAGTTTATTTGTACTTGTATCACTTATAAAAAAAGCATTGATAAACCTCTACATAATCAACTACAAGGTAATCGAAACTCTTTCTAATCACCAGTCTAATAAACGGCCCAAGGCTTGCTTGCAGTTCCCATTACTGCTAGCATTCAATCTGTCAGATCTAAATTATGCCAAAGTGCGGGTAATGTATCTTAGCGATTTCTAAGCCTTCAGTTGATCAAACCTTGAATTCGACTGGCGCCTCCGTCTGTAAAACGTCCATTGAACCAGTAGATTTTAACAAAATTATTAAAATTGGGAGCAAGAGATAATTGTAAAAAGGTGGTGATAAAAGAAAGAAACATTGGTATAATTAACAACAGAAGAGATACGGCACATGCGTCCGAGCATCAGACGAGTACAATTATTTTATTATTTAAACCTCCTTTATAGTTTTCCACAGCGGATGGATATCAAATATATTCGCAAATCCCTTCAAAATACACGCTCAATGAAAAATGGCTCATACCAAGTGAATGTTAACTCGAACGAGAATGCAGTATGATCCTGCCACACAATAATACCAAACACTTGTATTTTTACGGTATTTATCACAAGACATATCATAATCCTTGTACTGGGTTAATTTTCTTTAAACTTAAGTTTAACTGAAGTGCATCCATGGTATTTACAGGTTGTTTCTTTAATTATTGCCATGCTTAAATAAAGAGGGAACATATGGGAAGTGATATTCCAAAGTATATCCCAGGATCAATCGTCTCTGATTAATTCGGTAAGATCAGGTGACCAAATATCACCTGTAGCCAGTGATAATTTAGTAGTTTGTTATAAATTAAAAGAGCAGTAACACAGTAGTTAGTGGTGGCGCCGGTAAAAGATCATTACTCAGTCCATGGAAAAAACCGGTGAGGTACTACAAAGCACGTCTGTGAAAGTTCCAGATGGACCCTATGGTTTCCAATAATTTATTGAGACCATTCTTGGAGGTTCCATAGGTTTCCATGCATTTGATTTGCGTGCTTTGAGCTTTAATGGTTCCAGATTCCAGCTACTTTTAAGGACCATTTAGGGTTCAAATAAGGGTTTTCCCTTACTTTCATTGCTTTTTGTTAACATGAATGTAGCGGTGCACGTAAATAGTCCATGGTACTTGTCTCTCAGGTGAAGCTAGATTTATTGGCGTAGCCGGTAGAACGCACAACCGGACTCGATTGAGTGTCGTGTGGGTTCGATCCCAGAGATCGCCGGAGATTCCGTTTTCACCCTTATAGAGACATTGGCATTTTGTCCAGGAAACCCAGCTGAAACACTGAGCGCAGCGCGCGAGGCTCGGAAAATGACGAAAACAGATTTAATTTTGCTTTCTGTACTGGCACCTGGTAACCTGAACGGTCTCCTTAAATTAAAAAAAAACCTTTATCTTTATCAGGGGCACGTATCTGGATGGTCTTTGAGAATAACCATATATGGATAAAAAAATAAGTTTGTTACAGCTTAGTACCCTACCGACCTGCTAAGGCGCCAGTATTTATGTTTGAATACAATCATATGTATAATAACACGTATTTCCATGCTTCGATGTACATATAATACTATGTGAGGAACTGCACTGGATCATGCACAATGAAGACCTGTAAAGTCCAGTGGGTGAATTACTGACATTTGCATATTAGTACGTCACAAGCTGCGGATGATTTCTATAAATTTGCATATGAGCACACTACACTAGGGTGCCTCTGCACAATTTAAATAGTTATTTTTCATTAGGAATAGTTCAAAGTAAAATAGTATACTAGAACAAGGAAAACAATCTGACCAGAGGTGTTGGACGTTTTATCCATTTTTTTCGTTAATTCTCAAGAAGGACACGGACATTGCGTGTAGGTACAGCCTTCTATTGCTTTGTACTGACTATCTGACTATATATATCATTAATCACCCTTGCCTCTAAAGCCTTCTTATGAGGGGTCCATGCCATTGTTAAATTGTAATTGTTACTACTAGCGGTTCTGTACCCATGCTGCATATGTGGAAGATATTAGCTACTCATTGTTTATGTATATAACAAAACACGCAAAGTTCCTTTGTCAGGCAGTCAGTGTGTGTTTATAAACGCAGAAAAGGGAGATTGTAGTCAGTCAACTGTCTTTGTTGACACAGGGTGTGCCCTGCCCACGTCTGTGTGAAAATAAGCTGTTATATAAAACACCGCAAACCATCTTGTTTCATCTTTGCTTTGTCGATGGCAATAGCCAGGCAATTGACAGGAAAAGCTCCCGCCTCCATAATGGTTGACGTCACTGAAAAAGAAAATCCTAGGTTCAACGAAGCGGCGACAGGGGGCACTTACTGTCCGTGTCCGGACTTTTCCAATCGGTTATGCGTAACGGTTAAAGAACCAGAACGTTGCTGTATAATTTAACAGCAGGTAGTTCTATCTGTCGTAGGTGTTGCAAAATAGATATATAAACATAGCACCGGCGAGTCTTACTAGCTTTACAGGCTGCTCCAGTCTGGAAATGCTTTATTTCATGTACCGGTAATCCAGATTATTTACAGATATTGTGATGTGGCCCTTAGAAATTATCTCTCCACATTGAGACTGCGAAGATCAGATAAAGCACTGGCTCCATTGTGGCAGAGATACCCCGTGTAAGGATATGTACTCAAATCTTTTTTAGAAAGCTAAAAAGGGCAATTTTTACAGTTTAGGAACTCCTTAAAATTAAACTTGTGTTCTGTGTGAAACCTTTGAAATTTCCTATCCCCCGTCACCCATAGGCCTGTCTCCATACAATTAGATATTGACAAAAAAGTGTATTAGCCAATCGTTGTCGTACGCCACTAGTCTCTCACATGTCAGTCACATTCGGTTTATTTAAAAGCAGGAAAACTAACGTGAATTTATTGTTTGCATATACATATACCCAGAATGGACACCATGTACCAGCCAGCTCTTAAAAAAAAACAACTAAATCTGGCAGCGGATCGACATTTGCTGGTCACCTGCCACCATCCTGTGAACGATTTATGGTTTGTCCCCGCCTTTTTGGTGGTTCAGGCTGTATTCATTAAGGTCACAGGTGCCTATTACCATACAGTTAAGAGGTTCAGAAGCCGTGGAGAGAGAGAGAGAGAGAGAGAGAGAGATATCAATTGCATTGTTAGAGACAACTGCCAGGACAGATTGTTCATGGATTACACTATAGCCTGATTAAATCGGACGCAATATTATTAAGCCCTTGCTATGTATGCATTACATGCCAAGGCCTAATAATATTGAGTCCGATTAAATCATTTTAGGATTACGCGTGTTAAAAGTATCAGATAATACTTAATACTGGACAGGTAAGCTCTATGTTGTGTAGAAGGGTCTGGAAGGGCCAGGGACTTTTTTGTACAAACTTGTTAGGAAAATATAAAATAAATGTCACATTTTCTTACCCTTGTGTCCTTTTTGTCATGAAAAATAAGGTTTTCGTGCTGACACTATCGATAAAGTTGCTCTTCAGATAACCGGCCCGCATTAAATTTGAGTTAGTCTCTAGTTAATCTAGTTAAAACACGTGGTAATAAGAACGCAACTTTTGTTTGAGTTTGCTCTTTGTATCAATACAGTATGTCTCACAAGCTCGTTACGCAAGAGAAACTGGGGGGGGGGGGGGGGGTATTAAACTTTTAACGTTCAAATTTAGTGTCCCCATAATAAAGATATTATAAATGGAAAAGGTTCTTTGAACCACGTGACCCTTAGATACCGAAAGATATCATGCTCCTTTCTGGATTAAAAATGGAATAATTAAAGTTTAACTTTTATTCTTAATGAGGATTAACAAGCGGGCCGTTTGACCAATCCACACCTAATACCTATTGGAGAAAAAATACTTTATACAAACTTACATATTATAAAAACGGTTGTGCAGGGATAGAAGAAATTTAAAGTCCCTGTTGACATTTGAGATATATTGTATTCTTCAGTTCATGCTGTGGTCTGCCGCCGCATTGAAGAAGGAAGCAACTGCCCAGTTGAGTATTGGTATTCCAGGAAAATGATCTAAAACTCGCTGTGTACCTGTTGACGCTTGTCCGAGGCCCAGGAAAATTAGGGGGAATTCCTGCACCACTCGTGGATACTCGTACGGCATTCGTTTAAACTTATTGTAACTTAGGATAGCTCGGACGTGACTCGATGACTCTGCAACAGGACTCGGCAAGATTCGTAGCGATCTCGGCAAACTCCAACAGTGCTCGGCCTTACTCGGTGTTACGAGTGTGTTATCTCTGTACAACTCAAACCTCACCCGGCATTTTTAAATATTCGTTCAGCGCTCTGATTAAATCTTAACAAACCTATAATAAACTCGTGGATTTAAACTTGGTCAAATTTTAGCCAGAAGACGAAAATTTTAAAGTGAGCGACACTCGTGTCTGTATGTTATCAACCCGTTGGAGTTTTTATTTAAGAAAAAATGCAGCTCTTTGTTCCACCAGCCGTATCAGTATGAGGGGCTGTCCGGTAGCACGGTTTATAGAATTATAGGCGTCTGTGGTATTTAACGCGATCATTCTGCCCACCGATTTGTATAAATCAAATTAACGCAATCGGCTTTATCGGGTGTCTGCGGGGTATTAAGTCCCAGGCCTCCGTCAGGCATTACGTTCCCGGAGGATTTTGTTTCGTCTGGTACGGAGGGTTCATTCATGTTGTGTAACATTATTGTAACATCTTTCAGGTGCGTGTCTTGCCTTGGGTCGCTTTATTTCATAATTGGTCTCAGTGCTGACAGTGAAACAAACCTGTGTCGATTCCCACCCTGATGCGAGCTGGTCACCCTGCCACCGGTGTTGCTCACGGCAGGTCCCCCAACATGTGGCCACACCATAAGAAATTGTTAATCAATTTTCAGGCGTACCTTTCACATGTAATTAAAGCAACATGCATTTTAACATTCCCGGAATGTTTAATGGTCATTCACTAAATCAGTTACATATTAGAAGAAGGAGCGATAGTTCATGAAAAAAGTAAACGCCTTTCAAAAGTCTTTATGCTAATGATATTTGGTTTGTTATATATATAAAGATATATTTATACTATGAATAATATAGATGCATCTTCAAAATTAAATAGTTTCGGCTTATTTACTGAAAAACACCGAGGCCTTTGTTTAAGCAAATATGCGATTTCGGTTTATTTACAGAAAAACAAATTAGCCGATTTAATAAAAGAAATGAACAAAAGGCCTTCTTTGACGGAGAACAGATACCGGGTATTCCATTGATAGCACGTGAACTTACATTTGTTTAACATTTGACTTACAACCCCATGAATGTAACGATTAGAAATGCCTTTCACGAATCTTAAAGTGAAAATTGAAAGTCATTCATTCCTTTTGAAATTATTACTGGATTTTGATTCTGTAAAACTTTTTGTGCCTTAATCCTATAATATATTAAGTAAATACGCAGATGTAATATTTATTGTTTTCAGTAACCGGACTACTGAGAATTAGTGTCGTCCCCCACCCCTTGAAGTTTATAGTGTTTTCAACTTTCATGTGGAGGGACGCTCTAATGCGACATGAGGTTGGGACGCGGTGTTCATCCCCGCGCTTTCTGAAAGGGAGGTTTTGGTAGCTACATGAGAGAGAGAGAGAGAGAGAGAGAGAGAGAGAGAGAGATGAATGACAGTCAAACTGCACATCACAACAGCTTTCTTTTTATCATGTGGGTCATTCGTTTCATTTCTGTTTTAAGTGGTGAAATATGAAAAGGCATCCGATATAAATATTTCCCTTCCGACAAGGCTTGAACTGATTACGTGGATCCTGTTCTAGAATGCTGATAATATCGCCCGCAAATATAAATCACTGGAGCAGAAAATTAAAACCCAGATAACTAAGCGTCCTAATCTTTTCATACATCAGTTGGGGTCGAAATGTCAATCAAGAATAACCTCCGGAACAAAACTTAAAATAACGGATAACTAACTAGGCCTGTGTGGAAGCGATGGGTCATTATAAATTCATCCCTAACATTACGAAGGACAAGCCTCACTAGCTGCGTTTACTTGACTGGGCTTTGGAAACATTACTTGGATCACAACAGGATATGTTTCTTGATTTAGGAAATTTATCCCGGGGATTGTAAACATATACGAAAGGGGAGAACTTTACGTATATTTGATAATTTTTTTTACCACAGGCACTTGCATTCCTTAAATTTAATACATGTAATTGGCTTGAATAATTCATGAGTCATAGGCTCTTTACCGAGCTCTTTAAGTCTGGTTACCTTCTGACCTGAACTACTGGTCTAATTTTTTCATGTTTACAGGCAATCACAAGGTGACAAAATATTGCCGCGGGACCACTCTAAATGGTTTGCTAAACTATCCTTCCATAAGATTTAATTTATATTCTGAAACACAAAATCAGTAAGTGGCATTGAATTACTCTTTTTGTATATACTATTTTGTTATTCTCTCATCGCCACATAATCATGCTCTAGCTATAGATTTTGCATTATATTACTGCTCAGTTATCATACATGCACCACTTGAATACAACCCGGGAGCAACATGCGGTGGCCCACTGCACACATAAAACTCTAACGGTTTTTTCTAAATAACTGATGGATGGATTTCCACCAACCTTTTGACGGCTGGAATGAAGTAAAACGAAAAAATACGATATAAAGAAGAACGTCAGCCTGTTAACCATGCATTGTTATCTGATTCCGTTCAAAGACACGAGAAAGAATATCGAAATGGGCTATGATTGGAAAAATCAACAATATAATTCTCAATCTGAAAGTCATGTGGGCTTAGCGATGACCTTCTTTTGTACAGGAGGACGACCATACATTACCAGGGTACAAATCGTATTACAGCTGTACAATTACTTTATATACTGAAATGATGTCCTCATTAACACTTTTAACTTGTCAACGTTAAAATTTAAATGAACGCGGCCCAAACACTCCTTGAGAAATGTCACTATAAATTCCAATATCTTTCTGTATTTTTAATCCACAGCCGCGCACTCTATATACCCCTACATATATGAATAGCGGTTTGACATCTGGTTATACCAACATCTAAAAAGTCATCTCTCTTGACCTATCCTGCTCACCCAAAATACCCATCCAGAAACAGATTCTTTACCTACAAAAATAGTTGCCTTGCTTATCAGCGCAACAAGTCAGCTGAGCATCATGACCCATGGGTCGATTGTACAACGCTTATAATAAAATTGAGAGTCAATGTGGAATTACAATTGTATAAGGTATATTAACATAGCGTCTTCTGGTCAAGATTTTGCATGAGTCCTTCTACTGCGCTAACTGATCAATATCTGACCTTGATTAAAGCAATGAGAGTTTCAGCTGTGTAATACAGGTGATATCAAATTCAATGATCTGATTAATTATCATTATACCATATGTGGACTGAGACCTGGGTAAATATACAGTAAATTAACCCTGGCCTGCTCAATCCGAGAGGTCGTCACTGCCAGTATTGACGCAGTGTCTATCAGTTGTTCGTTCAATGCTGATCGGTCGGCCAGTCAAAATATAAAAATCTAAGTCGGGCTACATCTTGATTGTCATAAAAGGACGACACTCGTGGCTTAATGGGGGGGGGGGGGGTCGATCAGGGGGTCATGAAGGTAACAACCCCCTTAACAATCTTTTAAAAAATATATAACAAGAGCACCGCAAACGTGCATATAACGCCCTCGTGTTGCTGGTGACCTCTGACCTCATTTAATATATGTGAATTTTGATGAGAAGGTAATTTAGGTGAGAAACTCTATTTGTAAAAATGTATGATGAGTTTCACGAAAATCAATAGGATTTTTGTTAAGTCATCAAGGTGCCTCCAAAGTGCGATGACCTGTGACCTCATTAAATATTCATGGATTTTGCGAGAAATCGAACTTAGACGAGATTTTTTATTTATTAACATGTCTGATGAGTTTTATCAAAATCTTTCGTATTGTTCATAAGTTATTGCGGCGACACCACAAAGTGACCCTTGTGCCTAGTGACCCATGACCTTATTAAATATGCTTTGGTGTTGCCCATAATCGAACTCGGACGAGATAATCTGTTGGTAAGCAGTTAAAGTGAGTTTTGTGAAAATCCATCAAAGCCCCGATCAGCTATCGCGGCAACACTAAAAGTTAACGGACGGACGGTGAGTATACCATGATACTCCCGTCATATGACGGACGTATAAAAATATATTCTTTTTTTTCTTCTTCTTCTTCTTTTTTTTTCGCCTCAGAAATTTTAATGTAATACAGTTTTGTTTCATCACAGGCGATTTTTTTTTGTCAAACATCATCAACATATGTATAAAATACAGTATCACAATTCAATGATACAGGACTGATCACAGGACATTACAAACACACATTGTCTTCAATTTAATCATCGAACAAGCTTCTAAGTTTGCTCCACTTATCATTATGCTTTTTCAGTAATTCTCTGCCACTTGCTTTACATCTTTCAATTCTCTCTGTATACTTCAGTTTTGATTTAAAGACTGAAAATAATGAAGATTCCTTCTCCTCTCTTTGTTTGTAAAGTATATATTTGTACAACAATAAAATTTGATTAAAAAGGATATTATTTTCGTTAACAGGTAAAAATACCATACATTACAATAGAAATTGATATATTAGGCAGGTCCAATTTTATACTCGTGTAGCCATGCCTGAATTTTATAATATAAGTTCTTACTCACCATACATTCAAAAAATAAATGAATTATACTTTCCTGATAATTGAAACAATATGAACATTTGTCTGTTTCACTTATCTTCCATTTATATAACTGTTCATTAAGAGGTATGTACTGATTTAGAATTTTGTATTGGAATTCCCTCAGATAGGTATCTAGTGTTACCATATAGATTCCCTTATACACATTTTCCCATTCAACTTCAATATTATTCTTTTCATTCATGTCATTCCAGCTCTTCTGCGTCGTCGGAACTTTCCATTTATTACTTATGTAGGCAGAGTAAACATGCCTCTACTTCATATTATCAAGTATTCCCATTCGCAGACACAATTATATATTTTTCCACATTTTCATTTGTTATCTCTTTGTTCAATATATTATTTTTCCATATTTGTGGAATTGACTGTTTTAATTGTAGCCAGTACATATGGCTGAATAATGTACATCTATTATTGTTTTGTAGAAAAGTACTCCAGCTTTTCCATGATCCATCTGTATTTAACAAATCTTTCACATAATTTTTTCCCAGGTTTTCTAAACGTTTATTATATAATGACATGCCATATACTTTTATATATTTGTTATTCCATACATATTGATAGATTATTTCATCTTCTGTCTGTGGTTCCACGGATACATAGTCAGCCCAGATTTTTAACATTTTCACATAAAATTTTGGCAATATTTTTGGTAGCACATTAATATCAAAGTTGCTTCGGATACATCTTAAACCTCCGATACTCCTAAGTCTAAAATTAAGTATCTCCTTCACAACAGATTCTTGTGGCTCAAGACATCTCTTGGCCCACATTATCATCTGGGTTCTTATTTTGCTCTCAATATCTGGCACATTTAACCCTCCCTGCTCATATTTTCCGATTATTGTGGTGTATTTAACTTTTGGTTTTCTGGCATTCCAAATAAAATCACATAGAAGTCTCTTCAAGGTTTGCAAAGTCTTTGTTGGGGGTACTAACATCTTAGTCACATGCAAAACCTTTGAAAGCCCAAGTGAACGGGCAACTTCTGCCCTGCCATAAATTGTAAGATTCCTGGTTTTCCAAATGGTTAACGTAGTTCTTAGATTATTCTCAACTCTCTGAAAGTTCTCCTTGAATATAATATCTTTATTATAAGAAAACCATATACCAAGAATTTTTATGGCTGCCCTTGTTAAATCGATCCACTTCAAATTGTATAAATTCATGACACTGTTACTTTTCATAGATCCAATACAAGTAGCTTCAGATTTGGTTACATTTAATTTCAATGAAGAATAATATTCAAATGTCTGCATGACAGAGAGTGCTTGGCCTAGTGATTCTGAGTTTTGAACAAATATGGTAGTGTCATCAGCAAACATACACATTTTAACTGCAGTATTTCCGATTACTATTCCATGTATATTTTCATCATTACTAACCTTTATTGCTAATATTTCTATTGCCATGATAAATAAGTACGCTGCAAGTGGATCTCCTTGGCGAGTTCCCCTTTCTAACGTAAAATAACCTGTTGTATACCCATTATTCAAAACAGCGCTTTGAATGTTTTTATGCAATATCAACACCCATTTTATAAAAGAATCACCAAATCCAAAATATCTAAAAACTGCAAACATAAAGTCATGGTCTAAACTGTCAAATGCAGCTTCTAAATCCGCTGCAAACATTATACCTGCTATATTTTCAACATCAGTGTAATGAAGCACGTCCCATATAATTCTAATAGGATCCCCGATATATCTTCCCTGTATAAAGGCATATTGATCAGGCTTTATCAATTTGGAGAGATGCTTCCTTATACGATGAACAAGAATTTTACTTATAACTTTAACATCAACATTAAGTAAACTTATAGGTCTCCATGATTTACTGAAAACCATGTTAAATGAGTTAGAAACAAAAATAGTTGAAAGAATAACAGAAAGGTATGAAAGAACAGTTCAGGTACTAGAATCCAAGGTAATGAATCTAGAAAAAGAGAACACAGAAATGAAAGTAGAAATTGTAAGTCTCTCTGCCAAACTTCAAGCAATTCAAGAAAAATGTATTCAGTCAGAAATTGTAGCAGCTGGAGTAAAGAGAAAAGTTGTTGAATTGGAGCAATACTCCAGAAAATCCAGTATAAGAGTATATGGTATTCATGAAACTCAAGGTGCAAGGAGAGATGAAAATTGTAAACAGGTCGTCCAACAAATATGTAAAGAGAAGTTGGGAGTTGAAATAAATTATATGGATATTGATGTTGCACATAGGGTGGGTAAACATGTCAACAGTTCACAAAGAAACAATACCAGAGCTATTCTTGTCAAATTTGTTAGAAAATATGTAAAAATTGATATAATGAGAGAGAGACGGAAGTTAAAAGGAACTGGAATTGTTATGGTTGATGATCTGTGCAAGGAAATATATGAATTATATAACAGAGTAAAAAAGAATTCCAGGGTTCAAGAAGCTTGGACGTTGGATGGGAAAGTCTTTATCAAAGACTTGAATGGAGATGTGCGCACTGTGAGGTATGGGGAATCATTAGAACAGTTACCAGTTTTACCTGAAACAATGTAATCTAACAGATACTGCCAGGCCTAAAAATGACCTGAAATTATTTATCATGTTCATGTTACTTGTAATGTTGTATGTTTTTGTGTTTATTACATTTTTGCTTCCACCCAATACACATATATTCACTGAGCAAGTGAAGGGTTATACTGATTATACGTTACAGAAAGAATTGAAAAATATATTAAATAGTGTTAAGTGATACTAACTTTCAAATCCTCTCTTTAAATGTAAGAGGAATAAGGAATTATATGAAAAGAAGACAGGTGTTCAACTGGATAGTAAAACATAATTCACATAATGGAATTTGTTTTTTACAAGAATGTCATAGTAAACAACATGATGAAATATCCTGGTCTAAGCAATGGCGAGGTTCAATGTATTTGTCCCATGGGACAAACAATTCACGTGGTGTATGTATACTTGTTGGGAAAAATATTGATTTTAAAGAATATGCTAAGTTGATAGATACTGAGGGCAGATATTTAATTATTAAATGTGAAATTGAGGGTTTACAATGTATTCTTGTTAACACCTATGCACCAAATACCGAAAGTCAACAGGTCAAATTTTATGATATTATTTTTGAAAACATTTTGAAATTGAAAAATGATTCTGATGTTGAAGTTATATGGGGTGGAGATTTCAATGTACATTTAACTGATCAGGATGCCGATGGTCGAAGATTGGTTTTTAAGCATAATTCTGTTTAGAAAATATTAAGTATAACTGTTGTTTTAAATTTGTGTGATATATGGCGTATAAAACATGATGACTCTAAGGAGTATACTTGGCTTTCAGTAACACCTCTTATTCAGAGACGACTAGATTACTTTTTTATATCGAATGAAATACAGTCATATGTTACAAGTTGTGAAATTATACCTGCTGTGAATACTGACCACTCAGCTGTGTTACTAAAAATAAATACAATTAAGGATGGAAGGAGAGGACCATCCCATTGGTGTATGAACAATGATCTGCTTAATGACAATACCCATATAAATAATATAAAAGATAAAATTGCTGAATGGAAGCAGATGATGAATAATGAAACTGCTCAATGTAAATGGGAATACATCAAATTTAAAATAAGAGAATATACTATTACATACAGTAAAAATAAAGCAATACAAAACAGAGAATATGGTGATAATCTTGAAAACGAGTGGCTCAGTTTGAAAAAATAATTAATTTTACAAGTGACCCCGAAACTTATGAAAAGTACTGCAATCTGAAACAAAAATTGCAGAAATACTATGATAATATTTCTAAAGGTGTGATTGTTAGGTCTAGAGCCGAGTGGCTGGAGCACGGTGAAAGAGGAACAAAATATTTCTTGAATCTTGAAAAACAAAATGGAAAAAGGTCTGTTATACGTGTACTGTGTAATGATGGACAGGATGTGACTAATCAAACTGATATTATGGAATGCCTTAAGAAATTTTTCATATCAAAATATCAAAAGAAAAGTAGCTATCATGAACATGAACTTAAGAGCTATTTTGAGAGCTTACCATTATGTGATAGTAAGATAGATGAGTCAGAAGCAGAATTGGGTGGAAAACCTATAACACTGAATGAGGTTCATGTATGTTTGAAGTCAATGAAAAATAACAAAACACCTGGAAATGATGGACTTACTAAAGAATTTTACTTAGCATTGTTTAGTGATCTTGGGGAATGCCTCATGGACTGTTTGAATGAAAATTATACTTATGGTTCTCTCACAACAACACAAAAACAAGCACTTATAAAGTTAATACCAAAGCCTGGAAAAATATATATATATATATATATATATATATATATTCTTAATTTTGCCAAAACGTGCCAATCATAGTGTAATACATTCACTTCAGCTCAATTTAATGCTATATTAAAAATGTAATTAATTGTCATAAACGCATCCTTTTAGAATTTATTCTTGCCCCTCTCATGGATACGTTCCCATGACCTCCCCCCCCCCCCCCCCATGGTTACGGGGAGCATCTGTTGAGTGTACGACCTTGGAAATAAAACCAAGGTCAAAAATAAATACCAGGTGTAAATTTGTGACTCAGGACTCATATTGTAGACAATGTATAGCTTTTGAAAATCAGTTTTTTGTTTTGTTATATTCAAATATGATAAGATATATATTTAAAAATCTCATTAGTAAACTTTATATTATATTTATTACTGGATTTCTGAAGGTTTACTTGATTTGAGATGATGTCTCCCTAATTGAATAGTTCGATAGATTTTAAAGTCATGTTATTTTTGGAGAGACTCCCTTAAATTCGTAATATAATGTGGAGTGCGCACCTGTCTTAGTCACTGGCTATTAACAAGACGCAATTGAACAGAAGTAGATCAAGGCAAGGATCCTTTTTACAATTTTGTTATAAAGATGTAACACTAACGAAAGAAAATGGCAAAACAATGCAATATTAATCTGAAGTTCCAAAACCTCCTTCAAGGACTTCCTGCATGTCCTTGAAAGCCACTTTTTAAAACGTTATCATTAACTGGAAACTGAGTGTTGAAAATAATACAAAAGATCGCATAATGACTCGAACTTTAAAGCTTTATACTCAGCGTGCGACTTAAAAATGTTTTGCTCACCAATCATTTAAAAGGGACAGTCGCAAAAATCAGTGAAATTGAGGAAATGTTCACCACATGTATTTGTTAATGCACCACCTTTGGTGTAAACATGACTGATGAACAGTTACTGTATAAGAACCACTTCCTTATCATCCATCTTCGTAAAGATAACCCCTCTAACCGGAAGTATGATTAAATTAAAGCTGTTCTTTCTTTGGATTTGTATTTCTTTCGCTGGAGTTTGCATTTTACTTGAGGAAATTATATCTAATGTTTTCCTTCAGCGTGATGTTTGATATTCTGATAATGACCTCTGATTACCTCTTTTTTATGAATATATACGGTGATATAACGCAACATGTCGCCGTGTGTTTATATACGGTAATATAACACAAAATGTCGCCGTGTGTTTTATATACGGTAATATAACACAAAATGTCGCCGTGTGTTTTATATACGGTAATATAACACAAAATGTCGCCGTGTGTTTTATATACGGTAATATAACACAAAATGCCGCCGTGTGTTTTATATACGGTAATATAACACAAAATGTCGCCGTGTGTTTTATATACGGTAATATAACACAAAATGCCGCCGTGTGTTTATATACGGTAATATAACACAAAATGTCGCCGTGTGTTTATATACGGTAATATGACACAAAATGTCGCCGTGTGTTTACATACGGTAATATAACACAAAATGTCGCCGTGTGTTTATATACGGTAATATAGCACAAAATGTCGCCGTGTGTTTATATACGTTAATATAACACAACATGTCGCCGTGTGCTTATATACGGTAATATAACACAAAATGTCGCCGTGTGTTTATATACGGTAATATAACACAAAATGTCGCCGAGCGTTTATATACGGTAATATAACACAAAATGTCGCCGTGTGTTTATATACGGTAATATAACACAAAATGTCGCCGTGTGTTTATATAGGGTAATATAACACAAAATGTCGCCGTGTGTTTATATACGGTAATATAACACAAAATGTCGCCGAGCGTTTGTATACGGTAATATAACACAAAATGTCGCCGTGTGTTTATATACGGTAATATAACACAAAATGTCGCCGTGTGTTTATATACGGTAATATAACACAAAATGTCGCCGTGTGTTTATATACGCTATTATAACACAAAATGTCGCCGTGTGTTTAAAGACGGTAATATAACACAAAACGTCGCCGTGTGTTTATATACGCTAATATAACACAAAACGTCGCCGTGTGTTTATATACGCTAATATAACACAAAATGTCGCCGTGTGTTTATATACGCTAATATAACACAAAATGTCGCCGTGTGTTTATATACGCTAATATAACACAAAATGTCGCCGTGTGTTTATATACGGTAATATAACACAAAATGTCGCCGTGTGTTTATATACGGTAATATAACACAAAATGTCGCCGTGTGTTTATATACGGTAATATAACACAAAATGTCGCCGTGTGTTTATATACGCTAATATAACACAAAAGTCGCCGTGTGTTTATATACGCTAATATAACACAAAATGTCGCCGTGTGTTTATATACGGTAATATAACACAAAATGTCGCCGTGTGTTTATATACGGAAATATAACACAAAATGTCGCCGTGTGTTTATATACGGTAATATAACACAAAATGTCGCCGTGTGTTTATATACGGTAATATAACACAAAATGTCGCCGTGTGTTTATATACGGTAATATAACACAAAATGTCGCCGTGTGTTTATATACGGTAATATAACACAAAATGTCGCCGTGTGTTTACTTTAAACGTGTCTACATGACATGTTAATGTGATGGTGTTGATGTATTCCTTAGGCTCATGTCCACACGGGGACATCTTGTTAGCTTATAAAAAAATGTATGATAACAGTGTTGATGGAAATAATTTCACTGCAACAAAGAACAAAACTGTGGTAGAACTGAGTTAATATTAGCGTGCAAAACGCATTGGTTTCAGGCAAAAACATGGAGGGAATCTTAAAACAATCACCATGCCTTCACAGTGACAGATCCGACGAGGTCATTGTAAAACTATGTACCGCGACTGTAATATCCGGTACAATCGATCACCGTTAGTCGTTAGATTCTTGGAAGATAGAATAAGGAATAGGCCTACACAGAAAAAGATCACTGGTATAGAAATCCGTATGAGTGATCCTACTTTTTCTGTGTATTCTTGTTCTATATATCTATGCAATGGGCCAGCATGACTATCCATACATTCTTGGGAGATCTACTAAAAAATTGCGAGAAAAAAAATTGCGAGAAAAAAAAGAGCAGAAAGGCTGAAAATTCCTTTAATTTTGTTATATATATATATATATATATATATATATATATATATATATATATATATTGCGGCACCTCCTTTAAACGGCCTTGAACAACAGAATCATAAACTATCATTCCACGTATGGATTCTTTGGGGGGGGGGGGGGGGGAGGCGGCACCTCTTGTCAACGGCCTTGAACTTCAGAATCATGAACAATCATTCCACGTATGGATTCTCTTTGGGGGAGGGGGGGGGGGGGGGTGGGGGGAGGCGGCACCTCTTGTCAACGGCCTTGAACATTAGAATCATGAACAATCATTCCATGAATGTAAATGTCAATGTAAATTAAACCTGATTTCATTTATTAACAGTAGTCCGGTAACGGTTTTGTCTTCGTACTAAATGACAGGTTATTGATACCGTGTAACAATGGCAACTGGATTTAATTAAGTCGATTTTGCAAAATATCCATTGTCAATGTATTTAGAATTCCTAGTTAATTATTCTGACAGTATGGTTTAAATGTGGATAAAACGCTTTTGTTTATGAAGAAATGACATTCTTTGCAACAGAATTGAATTAAAATTGAATACTGTTGAATACTCAAAATAATGAATCAATGAATAGAAAAAAATATCAGCATTGTACTTGGTCTAGATGACTGATCGGGTTTTCATATAGGAGATTCTATGAAAATGAGACGGGCATGAAGGGGGTCATTTTTTCGGAAAAGGCGCCACAGTACCTTTTGTCCTCCTCAGCCTTCAGGGATATCGAATGCTTTCTTTTTAACTCAGTAATTTCGAGATAATTCAGTCATCTACATTATATATATTTTCTTCATATTTCTTCTTTCCATTATCCATCTCATGTTAAAAAAATCTAAAATATCAAATACGTTAGCCAATATTATTGTATACTGTTGAATGATTGTTATAGGTGTTATTCAAATCATATTTAAAATATGAGAAAAAATTGTTGAAAATGTAAGAAAAACATGATTTGGTAAATATATTACCTTAAAATGATCCATAATATGTGGTGTGAGAGAAGAAAATTATAATATTCTGTTCTATCTATAATGGGTTTGGTTTTGTGAGAAGGATTTCCAGTGGGGTCCATATTTTGTTGTGGGGGGGGGGGGGGGGGGACTATCCGTACTCCTGTTTATCCGTGCTCCTGTTTATCCGTGCTCCTGTTGATCGTACCCCTCACATTTTTTTCAGCCAACAAGGCCCATGCTTCACGTCTCAATGACCCTTGAGCGAATGTCATGGACACATATTTATCAGATGTCAGCTTATAATCTGTATAATAATTATATTTTCTAAAATATAATCCAAGATTCATTGACTGTAGTCAGATCCGTCAAGGAGGACGAATTGTTTTTTTTATTCAATATTATTATCAACTGCTGATACATGTATTTATCTCCCAATCATGACACGAGAGAAACCAGTATGAACACTCATGCGATAAAAAAATGAAACATTGGTTCTGGCTTAAGAATACAATCATCTCTGGACACTCTGGAAGCCTATTAGAAAATATAGGCGCAGCGAATGGCTGAGGGTGATCCCATTTAAGAGGTTAACAGAAATTAACACCAAGTCAGTGTCTGACCAAAAATGTCCTTTAACCCGTCAAAATTCGTAACATCACAAAATCACATCGGGGACGTGGGCGGGGTCCAGAGGGTCCGGATCCTGCCCCTCCTTTTTTCAGCCGCTACATCCTTTTTAGCTCAGCTGACTGTAAGTCATCTGAGCTATAGCGATCACTCTTTGTCCGTCGTCCGTCCGGCCATCCGGCCATCCGGTCGTCTGTCCGTTAACAAGGCACAAATAGTAACCGCTTGACCTGGAATCTTCTTTCTTTACATCCAGAGAGGTCCATGAAAAATCTCCTTGGAAACCTGGAATTAAGTCTCTGTTACCCATATCCTTCGAGCTATTGGGCCCCAAAGTACCCCCCAGAATAGTAAAAAAAAAATCATACAAAAACTTCAATATCTCATTAACTACATCACTGATGGTCATGATTTTTGGCATACATATTGATCATGAGATGTTCCATCAGTTCCTACAGACTGGTGGCGCAACCTGTATTTTTCGATTTTTAAATTATTTTTTTTCTCTATTTTTGAGACCTTTAAAATGTGGACATCTGTTAACAGGGCACAAATCGTAAAAACTGAACCTAGAATCTTTATTCTTGACATTCTGAGAGGCCCATTAAAAGTGTCTGTGGAAACCTGAAATTAGGTCTCTGTTACCCATATCCTTCAAGCTATAGGACTCCAAAGTATCCCTCAGAATAATGGAAAATTTGATGATACAAAAGCTGAAGTATCTGAACAACTAATCTAGAGGCCACCATGCTTCTTTGCATGGATATTGACCATTGTGTTTTTATTAGTTTCTGCAGACTGGTGGAGCCACCTGTATTTTTTTAAAAGTCTACGCATTTTTTCTCTATTTTTGAGATATATTAATACAGACACAATCTCAGCCTGTTGGTTAATCTGTTTGATGCTTCAGTTGAATGGTTATATACTACCATTCAGATGATAAAATTTCCTTTTGCAAATCTCTTCCCGGTCAGCTGAGCGTCATGACCCATGGGTCGCTTGTTAAGGGTTTAAGACCAATTTTACAACCTGACCCCCCCCCCCTTTCTTTAAGCTTTGTCATGAGTCCTTCTGGGTTGGACCCCCCCCCCCCTCTACTTTACCTAAATTCTGGATCCGCCACAGCATAACATAGTGTTTGATCAGATTTTAATTATCATACTCAGATCTTTTGAAGATGTGATGATAATTTTCTATTATTGTTTTTCATCAAAATTCTGTGACTGCCCACAAAGATATCTAAAAAATACGGGCTTCCCTTTATAGAATGGACTCGTGGAGTGTGCTATACAGTGTATATGTACATTTTGATATACAGCTCACATTGTGTCAGTGACAGAGAAATAACATTACATTCTGATATAGGGCTCACATTGTGTCAGTGACAGGGAAATAACATTACATTCTGATATACGGCTCACATTGTGTCAGTGACAGGGAAATAACATTACATTCTGATATAGGGCTCACATTGTGTAAGTGACAGGGAATTAACATTACATTCTGATATAGGGCTCACATTGTGTCAGTGACAGGGAAATAACATTACATTCTGATATACGGCTTACATTGTGTAAGTGACAGGGAAATAACATTACATTCTGATAAAGGGCTCACATTGTGTCAGTGACAGGGAAATAACATTACATTCTGATATAGGGCTCAAACTGTGTCAGTGACAGGGAAATAACATTTCATTCTGATATACGGCTCACATTGTGTCAGTGATAGGGAAATAACATTACATTCTGATATACGGCTCACATTGTGTCAGTGACAGGGAAATAACATTACATTCTGATATACGGCTCACATTGTGTCAGTGACAGGGAAATAACATTACATTCTGATATACGGCTCACACTGTGTCAGTGACAGGGAAATAACATTACATTCTGATATACGGCTCACATTGTGTCAGTGACAGGGAAATAACATTACATTCTGATATACGGCTCACATTGTGTCAGTGACAGGGAAATAACATTACATTCTGATATACGGCTCACATTGTGTCAGTGACAGGGAAATAACATTACATTCTGATATAGGGCTCACATTGTGTCATCGACAGGGAAATAACATTACATTCTGATATACGGCTCACATTGTGTCAGTGACAGAGAAATAACATTACATTCTGATATAGGGCTCACATTGTGTCAGTGACAGGGAAATAACATTACATTCTGATAAACGGCTCACATTGTGTTATCGACAGGGAAATAACATTACATTCTGAAATAGGGCTCACATTGTGTCAGTGACAGGGAAATAACATTACATTCTGATATAGGGCTCACATTGTGTCATCGACAGGGAAATAACATTACATTCTGATATACGGCTCACATTGTGTCATCGACAGGGAAAAAACTTTACATTCTGATATACGGCTCACATTGTGTCAGTGACAGGGAAATAACATTACAATCTGATATACGGCTCACATTGTGTCAGTGACAGGGAAATAACATTACATTCTGAAATAGGGCTCACATTGTGTCAGTGACAGGGAAATAACATTACATTCTGATATAGGGCTCACATTGTGTCATCGACAGGGAAATAACATTACATTCTGATATACGGCTCACATTGTTTCAGTGACAGGGAAATAACATTACATTCTGATATAGGCCTCGCATTGTGTCAGTGACAGGGAAATAACATTACATTCAGATATAGGGCTCACATTGTGTCATCGACAGGGAAATAACATTACACATTCTGATATACGGCTCACATCGTATCAGTGCCAGGAAATAACATGACATTCTGATATACGGCTCACATTGTGTCAGTGACGAGGAAATAACATTACATTCTGATATACGGCTCACATTGTGTCAGTGACGAGGAAATAACATTACATTCTGATATACGGCTCACATTGTGTCATTGACAGGGAAATAACATTACATTCTGATATAGGGCTCACATTGTGTCATCGACAGGGAAATAACATTACATTCTGATATAGGGCTCACATTGTATCAGTGACAGGGAAATAACAGTACATTCTGATATAGGGCTCACATTGTGCCAGTGAGAGGAAAATAACATTACATTCAGATATAGGGCTCACATTGTGTCATCGACAGGGAAATAACATTACACATTCTGATATACGGCTCACATCGTGTCAGTGCCAGGAAATAACATGACATTCTGATATACGGCTCACATTGTGTCAGTGACGAGGAAATAACATTACATTCTGATATACGGCTCACATTGTGTCAGTGACGAGGAAATAACATTACATTCTGATATACGGCTCACATTGTGTCACTGACAGGGAAATAACGTTACATTCTGATAAACGGCTCACAATTTGTCACTGACCGGGAAATAACATCATAGGTAAAAGACGCAATAGCCGTTTTGATACGGTATAACTGGATTAGGTTAAAACATAATTAATAACATAAGAATTTCAGGATTGTAATGCCTGTTCACAGAATTAAAAGCAAATCTCGTAAACCAAACTTGGGAAGGATGACTTAAATTAACATTTTGTACATTTGCTCTTTAATTTTTACTTTTTTCAACACAAGAATTCGTTTGTGTGCAGGAAAGAGTAATCTTGTCATTCCTCATCTGAATTTACGTTTTCACATTTTTCCAAGCGGAAGTTAACAAATTAAATTCAGCAGTTTATTATGTATCACGTGAAATCGTGAGGGATTGAAAGAAAAGATGGATGAAATATTGGTGTTCACACTTGGGCGTAATTCCGTGACTTAACATACTCGCAACCTTTTTGTGTTATCGAAAGTAAGGAAGATCAGGGAAGTTCGCTTTATAAGCATGATTGCAGAAATTTTAAAAAAAATCGTATGGAATTTGATTTTAAATAAGAGATAAAGTATGCTTGACCGTAGCCTGTAGATAATCACAACGAGAAAAAAAGGTAGAATATTTGGTTTGTGATTTAAAACCCATCGACACAGCTTTCTAATATATTTCACATTTTATGTTTTAGTTCTATATATTATTAAGTTTAACACGTTTCTTCTTAAGTCTGATTAATCATTCCTCAGAAGCGACATACAAAAACCAATGTGAAATATTAGCGTTCCATTTGATTTTTTTGTATTACATTATGGTATCCAACTGTGTCTTCGTGTACAACTGGTAAGAAATTTACAAAAGTTGCTTAGTGCAAGTGCACACGGCCTACCAATCAGATACCAGCAAACAATTGTATATTTTTCGCCATGCGTCAACAGGTACAGTTATGTGACATTACCACACTTCAAGGCCGAAAAACATATAGGCGATAGCAGAAATTAACATGCTTGACTGTGGCCTGTTTTTCCCCGGATAGTATACAAAAAGGGAGACCATTTCATTTGTGATTTAAGACCATCGACATATCATTCTAATATATTTCACATCTTAATTATTTTTATTTTCATTTATCATTAAGTTTAATAAACACTAACATGACAGTCGGGTCTTGCTGTAGCGCACTATATTTAGATATACTTCTGGTCCACTTCTGCTTACACACGTACGAAGCACAAATGTAGGCCGCGCTAAACGCCGTCTGGCTCGCGCTAGAAAGCAGAACCAACTGACCTTTGGTCATATTGTAGCGGGCTCCAGACCGAAAATCCTCGAAATATGGCGCATTAGGGGGACTTGGCGCGCGATAAACGATGTAGAGCGCTCCAGAAAAACGTGTGTAAATGGAATGGGTCCAACTGTAAAACCGCAAAAAAATATATATATATATATGCAATGGCAGATGTTTTGACGCATATGTTGCCACTGATAATTGACAGCTCTATAGAAAAACCTGGTGAAAGGCCACGTAACACAGTCTTTAAAGATCCTTATGATTTTTATCAGCATCAATGTATTTTAAGTGCAGGTTTCAGAATACCCAACATTGCAAAGCATTTGTAAAGCTGTTAGATTAAACACAAAGAATTTCACGTTTCAAAGCCATGGAGCGCATATATTAATCTGTTCAAATCTTGAGCTGATTCTTTTCAAATGATTATTGCATAGATAAATCAATTTTTTTTTTCAGTTCTTGTTCACACAGGAGACAACTGAAGCCCGCATGTAACAAAATGTAATCATGTTTCCAGGAATAAAGAACACGTCGGGACGGCTGACTGACAGAGGAAAGAGTAATTATCGTTTTCCTTTGATTTTTTAAAAAGAAAAATCAGCAAAGGGACGGCGGGTACAAAGGAATAAAAGATGGCCTTTATAATAATTCGGAAAACATTAAGAAGATTAAAGAATGCCGTAGTGTTTTGATTAGTGTTAATACCAGTACACGAACATTTCAGGGTGTTTTATTTCAAATAAACAAATATATTATCGGAATCCAAAGAAGCATTCAACTGTCGTGTAAAGCGATTTAAAAGGTTTAAGATTACTGCATATCAAAGCACCAGCGATTTAAAGAGACTCAATCTATTTGAGTGTCATCTGATGGAAAAATGCAAGACCAACCATTTTATTTGACGCAGTATACGTTAACATATGACTTTGAAAACATGGCGATTATCAGGAGTGCATATTGATGACTGTCATAAACTTTCACGGTTACATATATGTCCTTTCATAAAACGTCGAATAATGTAGACGTCTAGGGTTTCCAACAAACAATATATTCCAGTAAAGATCACTATAAAACATAATACCCCGCTTCTCTAAGTTCGACTTCGACACAACGAGGTTTCATTGTATATATATATATATATAGCAGTATATAGGTGCTGAACAAATCTAACAGTGCTCTGATGCTAAGAGCTGATACATAGAATTTACAACGAAAATCTTCAGTTACACATTAACACGTGTTTTCATGCTGCTGCAATTCTCATATGTGTTGGGACACATCTGATGAATGCGGCAGCATGAAAACAAATGTTAATGTGTAACTGAACATTTTCGTTGTATATTCTTTATATATATATATATATATATATATATATATATATATATATATATATAAACAATATTCTATGAAATTGATACGTAAATAATGTAAATGCTGACATTCTTTAGCCATACCGTTTGGCAGAGTTTACAACATGGGCTACTTAGTCTGAAAATCCAAAACTGCAGTTTTTTACCGTATGGACTAAAACGTTAGAGAAGCACATATTATATGCTTGGTTGAAACTGTATATGTGCGTTTTCCCATCTTTTTCATATTTTCTAGTTTTGTCATCGATACTCATGCGAACCTAGCCACTCTCATTTTACAGTGTAAAGCAATATTCCTTGGGACTCGGTTTTCTAGTATTTTCACCTATTTTGAGAGTCCACTGTTCTCAGTGTTTATGTATACCTGGTACGTGTGTTTGACAGTGGTATTATTTTTAAGGCATCAGCCGGTGTCTTTTGGGCTTATTTGCTCAAACGAAACCACAAAGCATCGTATATATGTTTAAAAAATTGAGATTTATTACGTTGTAGTCTATAATCTGAGACCAGACAATTTCACTTTCAGATAAATGTTATTTACACATGGCTACTCCCCGTAGAAAACATTTTTTAATAGTCGGTTGAAAAACTGAATTGCATAAACACCAAATTTATTGATAATTTATATTTATGATTAATATTTATACTCAGATTATAGTTTTGTTGTTAACATCTTATTTCACCATCATATTAAACATTACACGTAACACTCGTTCAGAGGCATAACGACGGGAAAATATGGTCATGATTAAATATAAATTAGAAGAGTATATGCGAGTTTTATAACACGGATAACTGGTACGTTAAAATATTTAAGATAGTGCGCGATGAATTTTTTATTGCAAATTTAAGATTATTTTGACCTCATTCAGTAGGGAGTTGATCATATATATATATATATATATATATATATATATATATATATATATATATATATATATATACACTATATATTCTTTACTTTAAATTTTAATCAGATCAGAGTTAATTGCTAAATACTTATGGTAATTGTAATGATTTATCTAATAAATAACAATACTGGCCGATTGTCATTATTAGATATCATGAAATCTCTAAATCCCCCCCCCCCCCCCCCCAGTTGCCGCAACCTATTTAAGTGTTTCAGAGCGTTTATGCAGCCCTACATCCCCCCCCCCCTTTTCCGGGAATTGGGGACGTTTATTAATGTTTTATCATGAATTCTCCGGGGTTTGCCCATTCCTTTTCCTAAATCCTGAATCCGCCCCTAGTTAAACTATGTCTACAATTTTAATTACGAAATTCTAATTGCAATTATGCCCATGAATGTTGTATACTTCAGTGAATTAAATTCTCAATTTTTAAAAATCCTCATTGAATAATTAGGTATGTCTTATTATAAATTTATGCCACCACGTTATACTAACATTTTTCAGTGTTATTATTTTCACATGCAGGACGTGCTGATCGCTGGGTTCGAAATCCGTGAAGTTGTTCCCGGTGGAATGTAAAACGCCGTGACATTCAAGAAGCAAATGTCAAGTGGTTTCGTTTTAAACCCATAATTTTGCTGTCCACTGAGCAAACTTGAGCGTTTTATATTTGTCCGCCAATGCGTGGATTATATTCCCGGTAGAAATCGTTCGCGGACGTTTTTCTCATCTGTTTTCTTATTTTGCCTCCACAGGATCGATCTTAATTAGAGCGGGCGGACTCGAGTGCTACCTTTTTCAGGTTGTTTGGTTGCTGCCATTTCTTCACACCAATTTTCCGTGAATCGTGACACTTGGAGCTCCATTTTTGTGGAAGTGTTAAATCCTTTTTGCACCCCGTACATGTGTTTGACATTCGCTTTGTTAGGAGCTTTTTCGGTTGATCCCAGGCCTCATTTGTTTCCAAGCAACCGTTCAGTAACGCCCAGATGTGATCCTCAAATAGCGTCCCTTGTCAGATAAGGGTGAAACCCTTAAAGCAGCAGCGCAGAATGAAATTCGGGGACTGCAGGATGTTGAACCACTGGCTCAGTTACCAGTGATAAATTCTGACATTTTTATTTCCCTTATTTCTCATTGGCCGCCACATGACGGTAAGACTCGCCAGCGAGCCGTAAAACCATGGCTAGGCAAGTGATAACATCTATTTTATTCAACCACATTTGTGAAGTTAGAGTGATTTACAGACTGATTCACGCACTTCGGGTACAAAAGCTTTGACATTTAAGGATACAGTGTGAAAGGAAATCCCAATTGAACCCGCCAACAGGTTCTCTGTCCAGTTCCTTGGTAATCAAAAGCCTGTGAGGTTATAAAATCCAGCACCCGGACCTTACAGCGTCAATTTTTATTGTTTGGGGATGATTCGCAAGGGGTGATCAAAACGATATTCCCATTCCAATGACTTAATTCTGACTGCTATAGAAATCAAAAGTTTATACATTCTTGCCTTTTATGCATTTCCACTAAAGGCCAAAATTTTATACACACTTATTTATTTTTGCATTGACACTAAAAGCCAAAAGTTTATGCAGTCTTGTCTTTTATGCAGTTACACGGAAAGCCAAAAGTTCATACAGTCTTGTCTTTTATGCATTTACACTAAAAGCCAAATGTTTATACAGTTTCGTCATTTATGCATTTACACTGAAAGCATTGGTGTAGAATGAATTTCTGAGGCTCGAATGATACAAAGGGTCGGATGAAGAGTTTTGGGGAAAGGGGGTTGGGGAAGGGGTCTGTTTACACTAAAAGACCTTATAAAAAGGTCAACATCTCGGGGGAAAACCCTGCCAAAAAGGTAATTTCTTAAAGTAATCCTGAAGTTTTTTGTCCCCTCCCCACCTCTCCATTTGGATCCGCACCTGACATATAACCAATTGCAGGGATCGTAATACCTGCTTTTCTAAAGAAAACTTTGCATTTCCGCTAAAGATGTATCTCACATTTATATCAAACTATCAATCACACTTTTTACCATCTGACATGCCAATCTGCATGCACACTTGCATGCAAAATGAACTGAATGTTTTCAATAGTAACACTGTCACATCAGAAACACGGTTGCGCAGGGGGAACCATGAAAATAAAGGAGATTAGGGCCTGATGCCGGCAAGAATAAGAAATTATAGACCGTTTTATAGGAAAATATAGGAAACGTAAGGAGTCGGTGGAACTTACACCACCTTAAATATTCCGTTTCTGTGTCGTGTGTGTTACTGCTTATCATATACTAGTCCACCTTTCCATCAGAATGGAACAAAATGAAAAATGCCTTTCCATGCACGTGTTTGCCTGTCTGAGACAGGGGGAAAGGCAATATTATAACCCATGAATTGCTCACTCACGACAGATTTTATTTCCCTCTTTTTCATTCTTGTTACATATTACCGTAAGCCTGTTTGCATCGAAGTGTAAAAATCCCAAACCCAGGCCATACATGTTTATTCAGTTGCGTTTTTTAATTTGGAGTGTCTTACAGACTGATTCATGCACCAGAGGTACAAAAGCCTTGAAATTGAAGGATAAAGTGTGAAAGCAAATGGCAGTAGAAACCTCATTGGTTCTCTGGTCAATGTATCTGGTAATCAAGAGCCCGCTAGGTTGTAAAATCTAGCACTTGAACCTAACATCGTTAATATAAGGCTTCTGTTGGAGGCCTCGTGTTAAGCAATCAACGCTTGAATTCCTTTTTTACAGCCTCGTCGGAAATCAAATTGTACAGGTTTACCTTATTTCAGTTAATGTTTAATACATACATTTTAATTTAAATATATACCTATATCACCTATTCCAACTTAAACAACAAGTGGTCGATTCCAAACTAACCGATGTCACACGTACAGAACCCCATGGGGAAGAAAGATGATGATGATATTATCCGGCGTTTAACCGTTTGTATTTTCTTTTTCGTTTGATCCCCACAGCCACCGAGATTAACATATATGAGATCAAGCAGGGGATTCGAGCAAACGTTTTTTCCCCAAAGAAATTATTTAGCTTCTACGAGTTTTAAAGATTTAAAATTCCATCTAAAAACTCCTTTCCCTGCATTTCCATTTGATTCACAATTTATTATGTAACCTCCAGTATGCAGTTGTAAAAACGTATAAAATGGGAAATATACAAAGTACCTGAGATAGAGGATTTAAATAAATATATTTAAATATCATTATACAGCGCTGACTATTTGGTCGTGGAGGAGCAAATCTCCCGCCTGCATATACATGTCTTGATGAGAAGGAAAAAGAACTCGGATTATATAAATAAAATTTATTCATATATTCAATATATAATCAACCTCTAAGTGTGTATGGTCTTCAGATTTGTCAAATACATCTATCAAAATTTGCATTTGACAAATAGGTAGTTTTTTTTTATTTTCATGCAAGATGCAGTTAGGTTTAACCAAAATCGTAACCGGATGGCACCCTTGTAAATATGCAAAATATTATTTATGGTCGACGCTTCGTATTTTATGGGCCCAAAACAATTTTCTCCCAACAAGACACCGATGAAGTTTCAGTTAAAGTATAAAGAAATTTTATGGAAACGTCAACGCTGTTTTGATATTCACACATTTAACAGTGACCCTTATTATTTATCTGTACCGTAATCAACCCAACGCCGTTCCCATGATCAACCTAATGCTTTCTCTACACTGTTAGGATCAGAGTAATGCATATCAAGTTGGGTGGAAGGCAGTAACTTCTCGTTTGTGATAATTTAGGACACACGTGGGCCATGCATAATAACGGAGCAGAATCAAATGACCTGCCAGCAAGACCGTGAGGTTATGTAGGGCCTTTTCACATTCATGACTGGTATACTAAGCACTGGTTAAGACGGGCTTTTTTCAAAGGACTATTTCATTGTGATACATAACACCAGCTTTATACACGTGAACGCTTTTATCATGGCTCGTAGAATCCCATTAGGCAGAAACTGGCACACGGACAAGTACTGTATTCTTAAATGATCGGCTAAACCTGCGCTGTATGAGACATCGGGGATCAGAAGAGAATCCAGCATGAAGTTAGGTTTCCGACATTTTTTGAGTAAATTGGTTGAATTCTAACATCTATTTTCAGCTTAAAGCTTTCAAGGGCTTGCTAACATGTGTCAAAGAAATATATATCCTACGGCAAAACCCTACCGTTTAACGCAAAGTAACAAGGATTATTAAAAGGCCCAACTATCGGAGTCCATCAACACTATAATCAATTGCAAAGTTTTTAAGTTGCCCTTACCGGGCGCACGTTATGAAGATTGCGGCAGAACGCGGAATGCAATTAAATCGTGTGGGGCATTTATTTGGCGGGCGGTTAAACACTGCGATATGGCCCCCATGACGTTAACCCCCCCCCCCCCCCCCCCCCCAGTCATGTACATACGTAACCGGAGCCTATGCATGTGCGCTATACCACGCGCGGTATGCGGATCCAATTCATGGAGAATTCAATTTTACCGCAGGTCTCATATAACGCACACCGCTTACAGCGCCCGGTAAACGCAGCTTACATTGTAATTGTAAACTGTGCATTAATGCGCTGCTAACTCCAGCGGAAAATAATGTTAACTGTAGGCTGAAAGAGCGTAATCGAGCCTCTTGACACTGTGGTCTCTGGAATCACAGATTATATGAAACTCCGCTGCATGTGCTTGATTAAACTAATTATACGCGCCTATGGATCGTAACGCGAGTTAGTTCTGATGAAACCATTTTGGTCAATTTTATATACATGCAAGAAATAAGTTCGTGCCCCTCCGTCGGTAGGTTAGAAATTGATAATTTATACTGCAGGATCCTCCGACAGACGTTTCTTACCTTGTTTCTTAATATAACTATGGGTAGTATTAGACTAAATATAGCCATTTAGACATGCTTTAATGGTGATTTCAAGGGCCTGAGGTATTATCGAAAATTATGAATTTTCCCTTTTCAAATAAACCCTATTACTAGATGCGTGGTATATTGAATACTTTTCATTGGCAATAACGTGTCATCCCACTCTGCCGTGCCTCTATCATGGTAAAACGATGATGACTCACGATGATTGGATAGCTGAGCATAGCTCATGGAGAGCTGCGGGTCCAGACACATTTGACATACCCGGAGTACTGATGATGGGGCTATGACAGCCGTGGACATGTGAGCTAATTCAGCTGTACTCGTATGACAGCTATTTGACTTATTATATCATAAACAGCATATAAGAGACAGACGGATGCCTTCACGCATTGCTTTAAAAGTTTCTGCTGTAAGAGTCTTCTGGTAAAAGGGAAACTTTTTCTCATATTTTGTTGATGTTGTCTTATAACGTTACAGTTGTTGACGTCACTGGTTTTATTGATGATTCAGTATCTGAGTTTTAATATAATATTTTTGATCCTTATAAATAAGGGGTTTTTGCTTCGGGCAGACCTGTAGTTCAAACGAAAGTATGAAGTTACGTGTCGGATAATCGAGGCAGCACCAGGCAGCTGAGTACCATTTGAAAGCAAAATACAGTAAAAAGAATGTGGGAATAAAACAGAGTTAAATCTGTTTTTAAAGTGATTAATTTAACTTGTTTCAGCTCTTATATATATATATATATATATATATATATATATATATATATATAAACTGCATAAATTATGATTGTTAATCATTGTTTTGTAAAACTCTAATAATCAAATATCACGTATGTGTCGAAGTAATTAGCAATACTTCCTTTCAAAATTTAGTCGAATTTTACCGTGGAAATCTCGACTATGTCGAACCTTCGATGTATCAAATGTGTATCGGTGCCTTGAATCGTCACAATCTGGTTTAACTGTAAAACGAGTCTGCTGCATGTTAAATTAAATATTTTCATTTTATATTGTTTACCGTGCAGTCTTGGAGAGTAAAAAAAGTATCTTCTTGTATATATTTAATTACTTTTTTCTTAATATATATTTATTTATTTATTGTAGTTAATCGTGACGCCCGCCATAGTGCAGCGGAGGGCAGCCAAACCGTGTCATTGCAGACGCAGGGAATATTCCGCCTCGCTCAGCAAGGAAGTACGGCCATTACAGTAGGACTGGGTTCTTGTCACCAGGAGAACGGATCAGGGAGAGGGGCGACACCTAGGGAGTCAGAGGCACATCTCCTTGGTGACAGTATGACCGCAGTCATCCAAATACCGGAAGTGCCCTCATGCGGGAATGTCGCCTGTGTCTGACGTCATCAGGTAAAATCCCTGGCGATAAAAATATTGATAATCAGCGCAGCTCGTAATTGAGAAGCCCTGCCCAATAAGGTGGATTAATTAAAATTAATCAGATGGATTCTTGATGATGATTCCGAGTGAAGGGACCTGGTAATTACGGAGAGGAATTTTAAAAGATGTTCAGGTTACAGACACTTCAGCAGGAAAGCAGAGAAAACGGGTGCGTGATTTCGTAAATAGTTAAGCAGGTCGGACTCCCTTGAACCTTTTAGTCTGCAGTAGTGTTGTTTTGTTGTTGGGTTGAAAGCTAAAATGGCAAAAAAATATCGGTTCAGAAGAAGCCTGACTTCTCGCAATGTGGCTGAGTTCCCTGTAGATTTTGCCGTATTTCTTTCAGGAGAGAAAAGGCACTCGATATAACTGTCAGAGAACCTGTCGACTCTGGCATAAGATTTCCGGTTTGCAAGTGAATTGTGGGTAATCTGTGTTGTCACCAGGACCTCTTGTGTGATCAGAAAGTGGTATGTGTCGGGTCTGGTATGTCAAAGGAAAATCTGGTGAATGTTTAAGCAATTTTTGTGAAAAAAAGAATATGAATAGGACAGGGTCAGTTTTCATGTTCTTGCCACTTCCTGTTCAGTTAGGAAGCCTTATGAAATGTGCTGATGCTGAAGTGAGTATTTGTGCTAATAGTTTTCGAACACATTTGGCTTTTTTGTCCAAGGGTAAGTTTTAACCTCTGATGAATCGGGGGATGACATTAATTATATTGCGATGGTTGTACATGTAAATATGCTTGATAATAATAAAAACTTTGAAGTAATCAATGTCTTTTTCATTCTTAGCCAGTATTGCATCTGGCTTTGATAAGTATTTCTATAAATGAACGGGACCAATTATGGGACAGAAATGGTTATACATCACTTGATCATCAGCTGCGTGTAATTTTTTTAATGAAAATCAACCGAAAAATGTCTTCGTGTATACGTTTATTCCTTTCCATACCAGTCAAATTTGATGTCAAAGTAATTGTAGAGTAAAATATTCAAAGCATTAGTTTAACATCAAAGGGAAAATAAAAGTTAAACATGAGAACTATATGGCACGATATTTAAGTATTTTAGTAAGCAGCGTAATTTTAATGTATACTATTACCGGAAAAATATACCGGAAGAATAATATAGTTGACTGCTTCGGTTAATACCCAAGAGCGATCTAGCTCGCATTGAAATTAATAGGGTTGGCTAAGCCAATGTTTAATGCCGGTGCCACAAATAAACAGACATTTCAAAGAGAGCATATTTTTCCGTTAAATGGATCCACATCAAGAACGGCACCAAAATTAAACAGAGGTAAGAATACCCCCCCCCCCCCCCCCCCCCGACTTCGTTACAAAAAATTGAGGAAAGCTTCATAAGGAAAAAACACAGGGAAATAATTTGTTAAATCGTTCAGCGTTTTTGCACATATGAGGACAGGCCTTTATTGTGAGGTGAGATGTCACCGACAGATACACCTCCGGTTGTCCAGCGATATTATTTTTTTCTATTTTTGTCTGTCCTGCTTGCTCTTCCTATTTATGCTTCAAAATATCTACTTTTGTCTACTTTCTTGTTTTGCATTGTTACATGCATCTTCAAAATGCGGCGAATTCCTGTGAGAGTGTCCTTGTATTTTAAATAAAATTAAACGATAATGGGCAGATTGAAGTACCATGTGATCAGAAATGCTGGTACAAACTTACATCAGATGAACTATTTAGATATGTTCATTCAATTATGTCGCGAAACGTTTGGTTTCAGTCCTACTGTTGTCCTACTTTTTCCATAATTCCTTTTCTACTTTTGTCCTTATCCTAATATATCCTTTCCTTTTTCTGTCCTACTTTTTCAAAAGGGTGTGCGAGAAAGCCTGAAACTATGTTATATCTCACGCTTGAGGCTTTATGTTGAAAAAAAAAGAATTTGTCAGGTGAATGAACCATTAATATGACGTCATGGTAGTCAAGTCATTACGTCAGTCGCTGACGCCGAAGTTTTAAATAACCGTATGTTTTCTGTTTGTTTTTTACGTATCATCTCAAAATGTTCTCAATACATTTCACACATATATGGCCGTTTTATTAATTGAGGAGATAGGTGAACTGTTTGAGGACGTCAGACGCTGGCGACCTTTCCGCATGAGGGCAGCGCGAATCATGAACGTAACTATTCATTAACCAGCATGTTTGGAAACCGTAAAAAAAATAATTTGTTCCCAGTGCACAGCATTTCATGACAGTAAACTTCCTTGAGTTCCAATGATGCATTGGTTTTCAAAATTCTAGGAAAATCTTGGCATCTTCTGTGCAGCTGAAGTGAAACCTTGCAGTGAACACGGTGGAACTAAGGCAAGCCTTAAGAGAGCTAAACAAGGATTTACTCACCCAACAAAAAAACACAATAACAACTGGTAGTGTGTCAATTTATCGCTTATATCTTTGAAAGGTAGTTTTCCTTCATAATCGATTAAATGTTTGCATAATCGATCACAAACAATGATTTATGCACACGCAAATAAGTGATATTCTGATCCTGCCAGAGATAAAGTAGCGATCAGCATTAAAACTTAACCTAGTGCAACGAGTAAATGGGAACAGCCCGGCCGTCAGCTTAACGTGCAGCGATCAGCATTAAAACTTAACCTTGTGCAACGAGTAAATGGGAACAACCCGGCCGTCAGCTTGACGCGCAGCGATCAGCATTAAAACTTAACCTAGTGCAACGAGTAAATGGGAACAACCCGGCCGTCCGCTTGACGCGCAGCGATCAGCATTAAAACTTAACCTTGTGCAACGAGTAAATGGTAATATCCCGGCCGTCAGCTTGACGTGCAGCGATCAGCATTAAAACTTAACCTTGTGCAACGAGTAAATGGTAACATCCCGGCCGTCAGCTTGACGTGCAGCGATCAGCATTAAAACTTAACCTTGTGCAACGAGTAAATGGGAACAACCCGGCCGTCAGCTTGACGCGCAGCGATCAGCATTAAAACTTAACCTAGTGCAACGAGTAAATGGGAACAACCCGGCCGTCAGCTTGACGCGCAGCGATCAGCATTAAAACTTAACCTTGTGCAACGAGTAAATGGTAACATCCCGGCCGTCAGCTTGACGTGCAGCGATCAGCATTAAAACTTAACCTAGTGCAACGAGTAAATGGGAACAATCCGGCCGTCAGCTTGACGTGCAGCGATCAGCATTAAAACTTAACCTTGTGCAACGAGTAAATGGTAACATCCCGGCCGTCAGCTTGACGTGCAGCGATCAGCATTAAAACTTAACCTAGTGCAACGAGTAAATGGGAACATCCCGGCCGTCAGCTTGACGTGCAGCGATCAGCATTAAAACGTAACCTTGTGCAACGAGTAAATGGTAACATCCCGGCCGTCAGCTTGACGCGCAGCGATCAGCATTAAAACTTAGCCTTGTGCTACGAGTAAATGGGAACAACCCGGCCGTCCGCTTGACGCGCAGCGATCAGCATTAAAACTTAACCTTGTGCAACGAGTAAATGGGAACAACCCGGCCGTCCGCTTGACGCGCAGCGATCAGCATTAAAACTTAACCTTGTGCAACGAGTAAATGGGAACAACCCGGCCGTCAGCTTGACGTGCAGCGATCAGCATTAAAACTTAACCTTGTGCTACGAGTAAATGGTAACATCCCGGCCGTCAGCTTGACGTGCAGCGATCAGCATTAAAACTTAACCTAGTGCAACGAGTAAATGGTAACATCCCGGCCGTCAGCTTGACGCGCAGCGATCAGCATTAAAACTTAGCCTTGTGCAACGACTAAATGGTAACATCCCGGCCGTCAGCTTGACGCGCAGCGATCAGCATTAAAACTTAGCCTTGTGCAACGAGTAAATGGGAACAACCCGGAAGTCCGCTTGACGCGCAGCGATCAGCATTAAAACTTAACCTTGTGCAACGAGTAAATGGGAACAACCCGGCCGTCCGCTTGACGCGCAGCGATCAGCATTAATACTTAACCTTGTGCAACGAGTAAATGGGAACAACCCGGCCGTCAGCTTGACGTGCAGCGATCAGCATTACAACTTAACCTTGTGCAACGAGTAAATGGTAACAACCCGGCCGTCAGCTTGACGCGCAGCGATCAGCATTAAAACTTAGCCTTGTGCAACGACTAAATGGTAACATCCCGGCCGTCAGCTTGACGCGCAGCGATCAGCATTAAAACTTAGCCTTGTGCAACGAGTAAATGGGAACAACCCGGCCGTCCGCTTGACGCGCAGCGATCAGCATTAAAACTTAACCTTGTGCAACGAGTAAATGGTAACATCCCGGCCGTCAGCTTGACGTGCAGCGATCAGCATTAAAACTTAACCTTGTGCAACGAGTAAATGGTAACATCCCGGCCGTCAGCTTGACGTGCAGCGATCAGCATTAAAACTTAACCTTGTGCAACGAGTAAATGGGAACAACCCGGCCGTCAGCTTGACGCGCAGCGATCAGCATTAAAACTTAACCTAGTGCAACGAGTAAATGGGAACAACCCGGCCGTCAGCTTGACGCGCAGCGATCAGCATTAAAACTTAACCTTGTGCAACGAGTAAATGGTAACATCCCGGCCGTCAGCTTGACGTGCAGCGATCAGCATTAAAACTTAACCTAGTGCAACGAGTAAATGGGAACAATCCGGCCGTCAGCTTGACGTGCAGCGATCAGCATTAAAACTTAACCTTGTGCAACGAGTAAATGGTAACATCCCGGCCGTCAACTTGACGTGCAGCGATCAGCATTAAAACTTAACCTAGTGCAACGAGTAAATGGGAACATCCCGGCCGTCAGCTTGACGTGCAGCGATCAGCATTAAAACGTAACCTTGTGCAACGAGTAAATGGTAACATCCCGGCCGTCAGCTTGACGCGCAGCGATCAGCATTAAAACTTAGCCTTGTGCTACGAGTAAATGGGAACAACCCGGCCGTCCGCTTGACGCGCAGCGATCAGCATTAAAACTTAACCTTGTGCAACGAGTAAATGGGAACAACCCGGCCGTCCGCTTGACGCGCAGCGATCAGCATTAAAACTTAACCTTGTGCAACGAGTAAATGGGAACAACCCGGCCGTCAGCTTGACGTGCAGCGATCAGCATTAAAACTTAACCTTGTGCTACGAGTAAATGGTAACATCCCGGCCGTCAGCTTGACGTGCAGCGATCAGCATTAAAACTTAACCTAGTGCAACGAGTAAATGGTAACATCCCGGCCGTCAGCTTGACGCGCAGCGATCAGCATTAAAACTTAGCCTTGTGCAACGACTAAATGGTAACATCCCGGCCGTCAGCTTGACGCGCAGCGATCAGCATTAAAACTTAGCCTTGTGCAACGAGTAAATGGGAACAACCCGGCCGTCCGCTTGACGCGCAGCGATCAGCATTAAAACTTAACCTTGTGCAACGAGTAAATGGGAACAACCCGGCCGTCCGCTTGACGCGCAGCGATCAGCATTAATACTTAACCTTGTGCAACGAGTAAATGGGAACAACCCGGCCGTCAGCTTGACGTGCAGCGATCAGCATTACAACTTAACCTTGTGCAACGAGTAAATGGTAACAACCCGGCCGTCAGCTTGACGCGCAGCGATCAGCATTAAAACTTAACCTAGTGCAACGAGTAAATGGGAACAACCCGGCCGTCAGCTTGACGTGCAGCGATCAGCATTAAAACTTAACCTTGTGCAACGAGTAAATGGTAACATCCCGGCCGTCAGCTTGACGCGCAGTGATCAGCATTAAAACTTAACCTTGTGCAACGAGTAAATGGTAATATCCCGGCCGTCAGCTTGACGCGCAGCGATCAGCATTAAACTTAACCTTGTGCAACGAGTAAATGGTAACATCCCGGCCTTCAGCTTGACGTGCAGCGATCAGCATTAAAACTTAACCTTGTGCAACGAGTAAATGGTAACATCCCGGCCGTCAGCTTGACGTGCAGCGATCAGCATTAAAACTTAACCTTGTGCAACGAGTAAATGGTAACAACCCGGCCGTCAGCTTGACGCGCAGCGATCAGCATTAAAACTTAACCTAGTGCAACGAGTAAATGGGAACAACCCGGCCGTCAGCTTGACGCGCAGCGATCAGCATTAAAACTTAACCTAGTGCAACGAGTAAATGGGAACAACCCGGCCGTCAGCTTGACGCGCAGCGATCAGCATTAAAACTTAACCTTGTGCAACGAGTAAATGGTAACAACCCGGCCGTCAGCTTGACGCGCAGCGATCAGCATTAAAACTTAACCTAGTGCAACGAGTAAATGGGAACAACCCGGCCGTCAGCTTGACGTGCAGCGATCAGCATTAAAACTTAACCTTGTGCAACGAGTAAATGGTAACATCCCGGCCGTCAGCTTGACGCGCAGTGATCAGCATTAAAACTTAACCTTGTGCAACGAGTAAATGGGAACATCCCGGCCGTCAGCTTGACGTGCAGCGATCAGCATTAAAACTTAACCTTGTGCAACGAGTAAATGGGAACAACCCGGCCGTCCGCTTGACGCGCAGCGATCAGCATTAAAACTTAACCTTGTGCAACGAGTAAATGGTAACATCCCGGCCGTCAGCTTGACGCGCAGCGATCAGCATTAAAACTTAACCTTGTGCAACGAGTAAATGGTAACATCCCGGCCGTCAGCTTGACGTGCAGCGATCAGCATTAAAACTTAACCTTGTGCAACGAGTAAATGGGAACAACCCGGCCGTCAGCTTGACGCGCAGCGATCAGCATTAAAACTTAACCTTGTGCAACGAGTAAATGGTAACATCCCGGCCGTCAGCTTGACGCGCAGCGATCAGCATTAAAACTTTACCTTGTGCAACGAGTAAATGGTAACATCCCGTCCGTCAGCTTGACGTGCAGCGATCAGCATTAAAACTTAACCTTGTGCAACGAGTAAATGGGAACAACCCGGCCGTCAGCTTGACGCGCAGCGATCAGCATTAAAACTTAACCTAGTGCAACAAGTAAATGGTAACATCCCGGCCGTCAGCTTGACGTGCAGCGATCAGCATTAAAACTTAACCTTGTGCAACGAGTAAATGGGAACAACCCGGCCGTCAGCTTGACGTGCAGCGATCAGCATTAAAACTTAACCTTGTGCAACGAGTAAATGGGAACAACCCGGCCGTCAGCTTGACGCGCAGCGATCAGCATTAAAACTTAAACTTGTGCTACGAGTAAATGGTAACATCCCGGCCGTCAGCTTGACTGTCAGCTTGATCTACATATCAGACTGAATTTAATCGGTAAATATTTAAGAATACTTTTATACCGCCATGTCACGGTAATACAAAAGGTGCATAAAGTAATAGATTAATAATCAATCATAAGTCGATGATCTAATCTCCGTACAGGATTCTACAACCAGTCCCTGCCACTGATAACAACCATCCGGTGGATCGATGTTTGGACATGAGACAAAATGAAAACAAATCCATGATTGAGGCTCTTATTTGCCCTGATGTTTCCTTGACCTGGAAAAAAAGGAAACTTATCCCACGTATGACTGGGAAGCCTGCATGAACAGAAAAAAACCCAGCTGTCACTGATAGTGCCAGCTCCTGATGTTATCCACTCCAATAGCAGTGGGAGTGTTTCAGCTCAATGAATAAAAAATTTAATTTACATGGATTTGAATGAGGACAGTATATAACAACTATAGATACTTGTACTCCAGTGATCATGCTAAGCCATGTTAAAGTAATACCTGACTCAGGCTGACATTTTACGACATAGTTCTAATTTGTAAATATTTTTTTTTAATTATAAGGCAGGTATTTAAAATACCGATCACTCTGAATATTAAAGATTAAATCCATTATAGTCTTGATGCACTGATATTCATTAAATTAAATTCATTGTTAGGGAATAATAGCATACAATTCATGTATTTATATCATTTTATTTTTGTAATTTATTTCATATTTCCAAAGGGTTAAAGTAACCAAATTGTTCCATACCGAATCTGTGAGTAAACAACTTCCTATGAACACTTTAATACCTCAAAACAAGGCTAGAAGAAAAGATCGACATTGGCTGCGGGACGGTCATTTTATCAAATCATGTGTCAAATCGTGACCTTTCAAAGACGCCATTGACGTACCATTGTTTCGAGAATGTGATTCTCAATACAGAATTTTTAAACACCGATTTCACATATATGTAATAAAAATGTTTGAGCTAAATCCTCTTCTTATGTCGTTAAAGTATGTAAAGTTTATCGACAGCGGAACATATAAATCGGGACACTACAGCATACATATCAGAGAGATTTAAGATCGGACAGATATGTCGTGCATTTTACCCGGATTTTCTTTATTTTCCCCCTCGTGAACATCGGACTAAGCGGAACTACCATCTCCACGTTCGCCATTTTGCAGGATATCTAACTGATAACTCGTCAGCAAGATGACTGATATATCCAGAAAACGTCTTTCCCCGAGTTTGTATACTATGCCGACGCCGATTTTGTCGTGCGTTGTTGGAATTCGGCAAGCTGGCAAAGAATTGGCCAAAGCCGATCTCACATCAGCTAGATAAAACCCACGATTTTCACGTCGAAAACGGAGTAAGGGTACCAGGCTTTTGAGTTTGGCCCTTTGCGCAACTTCAGCAACGTAACAGGTGACAGTTAAAAAGAGAAAGAGATGAATGACAGACTGTGGATCGATACCACGTCAAGTCAAGCACCGTTATTAACGTTATAGATATTAAGATTATATAAAAGTGGGAGAATAAACCCTTTTGGTCTCAGCGGAAACCAAATAATATCCCTCAGGACTAAGCGTTCGAAGACAGTTGGAAATACAAAGAACGTTCATGAACATTAATATTCATATTTTACAGTTCCCAGACTAAAGCCCAAGACTTGATAGGAGTTATGGGACATTGATTACTTGCGAATGAAAGTCGATTTAAACTCCGTGGAAGTTCAAGAAAAGTTAAAAAGGAGCACATGCCATGACCTGTAACATGTTGCTGAGCAGCCGACTTTCCAAGAATCCCGGTCATTAACGTCAACAGTAGCAAACCCCGTCTGAAAAATCAGACCATGTCCTCGCTTTTGTTATTCTTCAAAACTAGTGTCGAGATGCCTTTACATCTGCCTATGTCCCAAGTTTTTTTTATTTCTTCTAGACAAGTTTGCCAACTTCCAAAAAGTTCATATCATTTGATTTGGTTGGGCATTTAAAAGTCCCGATGCAGACATAAAAGTGGGTTGGCATCAGCGCCTGTGCCTGCCCTCTGACGGTTATTTGCGGAACCATCCCATGATGTCATGCTATTCTCATCACAGTTGACGTCAGGACATTCCTGGGCGAAACGCAAAATATGAATATAAAAATTGAAGCAATGTATTTGAAAGCATTTTTGCCTTTTTAGTGAACTGGATCAGTCAGAGGTATGCAAAATTAAAAAAAAAAAAGAATATATAATTCCCGCAAGCTGCTTGCTGTGACAAAGAACATCTATATCTTGGAGTACAGTAATGCTGGGTACGGTTTTATTGATAAAATTGCAACTGCTGAAGAAGTTGAACCACACCTTGAGTTCGGGGAGAAATTTTCCCATTTACTGATACGAAAGCAACGTTATTTATCTGTGATAATAGCTACAACTAGAACTGTAGTCCGAGCCTACATATACACCGCCAGGATGTTAACTAAAACCTTCCTATGTATATACTGTGGCTAGCTACTCCAGTCCGGTTCACAGAAGGGCCAAAAGACAAAGCCAGTCCCTGATAATAATCAATATCTCCACCATGGAAACGAATACATCTCATTTTTAAGTTTAATATATCACCGTGATTCAGATTATTTTCAAGCTCTTATCGATTGTTCCATGGGTATTATCTTAACCCTCCATACAACTGTATCAAAATGTGTTCATAACTTTATGAGTATTGTTGATAACCGTTGGCAGACAAATGATACAACGAACCAAGGGGGAAATTCATTACCTCACCACATGTCAAAGGTACAAGAATATAGGACAAACGAAGATACAACTCAGTGTAAAATATAATACCTCGTCCCTTGAAGAATGTAAAAATATATTTTAAAGGGGTCGCTTGGAATTCGCGCAAGTGGACCGTTTCAATTCGATGGATTGTTCCTCCTCAAGATTTAAATTCAAATAAATGGATAAAACATCCCGTGTCAATAAAGCTAATATTTATGCACACATTTTAGTAATGGAAATACAAACTGACCGCGTTTCTTTTTAATTCCTAACTACCCTTTGCTTGTCAGCCGCACGCCTTACAGTTTCAGTACATTTTGTTATTTTTCTATAAATACTCTCCGACCATAGTCAGAACAAAAGAACAGCGTATGATGCCAACAAAGGAAGAATTTGATACAAGCTGACTGTGGGTGGATTGCGCGGCACGGGCGTGACATTCCATTAATTTCATCAACATTTGATAAAATTATACCCCATTAACGAACAGAGAACCCATGACTGACAAAAAGTTGGACTTTCCTTTATGTTTCAGTCATCCAAACAATATTTTCATGACACTGTCTGCCATTAAATGACAGGAATTACGTGTATCCTGAAATCAATAGGCCTTACCTCAGAACCGAAGTGCAGTTTCCGTGTGGGATATAGACAAAAAATAATAATAATGAGATTGAAAGAGCACTTTAAGTTGCAGTTGTCATTCATTATGAATTGCATAATGGCTACAATTGGCTAGTGGTATTTAACTTAGTGGTATATCTATGAATTAATCTGTGTGACACTTTGTGGGGGTTATACATGTTTTGCTTGATTCATACCGCTTTCATACGCCATACATTTTATTTAATCTTGGGAATGTATATTTGTACTTTTCATACATGATAATCAGTTATGAAAAAAAATTGTTTCCTAGTATTTTCACTGCTGGATGAGTGTTTGTATAGGTCAGAGTGGTGTATATTTCTGCATGATGTCATCGTAAACCTATCACATTTACTTTATGGTTCATACTGTATATGGACAGTGCTCCCAGTATTGTTCGCTCAGTAGACACATTAAAGTTAATATTTAAGCAACATGTCACTTATCTGCAGTGGTGTTTGTTGCGATGCCCTCGTGACAGAAGATATTCTTTAGATTATTGTCTGTCACTAAGGAAATACAATAAGTTTAAGCAAATATTTCCTTTACGACCGAACTTTTTTTTCATTTATTCTTTACTTTAGGCCTAAGGTTAGATCCCGGAATTGGAGGATAGCTTTGAACACTTCGTTTTCTTGGAAACTATGCAGGGACCATTTGAGTCATTTCCATGCCGATTAATTTTAGAAAATCTTTGTCTTATCATTAATTTTTAACAACGTTGCATGCCCACATTGACATGCAGTAATAAATATTTGGAGAAAGCGGACCAGTGAGCAGCCACGGAACTGTGGGACTGCAGCATATTTTCACTGCTGGGCAGGCCTGATGATATTTTCACTGCTGGGCAGGCCTGATGATATTTTCACTGCTGGGCAGGCCTGATGATATTTTCACTGCTGGGCAGGCCTGATGATATTTTCACTGCTGGGCAGGCCTGATGATATTTTTACTGCTGGGCAGGCCTGATGATATTTTCACTGCTGGGCAGGCCTGATGATATTTTCACTGCTGGGCAGGTCTGATGATATTTTGACTGCTGGGCAGGTCTGATGATATCATTCAGTTTATACAATAAATGTATGTGTAATCTTTTCCCCTCAATCATTCAGGGTCTGCAATGTGAAATGACAGAGGGAAATGTGCATTTACCTATTACTTTGCTTCTTTTATCATTACTAAATTATAAAAGCACATTCTTCATTTAATTCATTCTGTTCCTTTTCTATATCTATTACATCCTATTATTACAACATGCCTGCACTCCACACAGAAGGGAAGGGCAGACGATTTAATTATTAAACATTGGTCATCAAGGTACAACACGTCATAGAGGGATGTATAGATTACTAGAAAGGCAGGCAGTCACTAACGGTTAAACTTAAATAGTAACAGGTCAGGCAAAAGGTCAATAGACTTTCAGTGCGGGCTGAGTGATGCATGGAAAAATATAATAAAGGACCTGATTATATCAAGAGAAAGTGGGAACTGACTCAAAACGTATTTATATTACTGAACAAAATTGTTAAGCTGATAGTCGTGTATGGAGATATCAAAGTTGAGCATCCCAAGCATCAGAGCATCTTATGTTTCAAACTGTAAACCGTGTCAGCATATTAATCAGTGGGATGGTCCTGTGACCTTGACCTTTGGCCTTGTGATTTCGAAATCTATATGGCTCTTTCGCTATTGTCAGGTGAACTATAAGTGGCTCTATTAGCATTCTTCTTCCATTGGCAGGAAAGCAAAATTTAAAAATGGAGGGATGGGATAAAAACTTAGGCTTAAAATGTGTCCACAAGCTATTCAGAAAAGTGGGTGCAGTGACCTAGACCTTTGATCTTGGACCTCAAAATCCACAGCGGTCTTGTCCTAATAGCAGGCGAGCCTATGTGAAAGATGGAAGGTTTTACCTTTAAATGTGTCCACTTTTTTGTTTAAACAAGGCCTACAGCCCTAATGCGAACCTGTGCATTGGGAAATTCACTAGGTATAATGCTTTAATGCTGGACCATTACTTTTCATGTATATGAACAACGCAATTAATTAACATTTTGAATATAAGAAACAATTAATAAACATCACTGCTGAAATTCTGGCATGGGTGCACACAACACAAAAATGATTGTCGCTGGCACCACCAGTCTTATATACAACTAAGCTATGCCCAATTTCAGATTGATATATCAAACCCCTCTTGAGAAATTAGCAGGGACACACACTGTGCAAAAATTATTGTAGGTGGCACCACCAGTCTTGTATACGACAAAGCTATTTGATATGTATAAATATGCTTAATTTCAGGCTGATATATCAAATTCCTCTGTAGAAATAAGCAGGCACATACACTCTGCATAAGTCATTGTAGGTGGCGACACCTGTCTTGTGAACGAGAAAGCCATCAAAGACACATAGACAGGTCAAAATATTAGGCCAATACATCAAACTTACCTAGAGTCTGATGCATGGGGCTGACCAGGCTTAGGTGAGAAAGGCAGTTGCCCCGAGTGAACTGTGACAAATTGCAAGCACTGAGTGAACTCATGATCTGCACCTGGCTAGACTGAGTGAACTTTTGACCTGTACCTGGCTGCACTGAGTGAACTCTTGGCCTGTTGCATAATCTGATACAGTTGGCAGTCTGCCAAAGCTATAAATAGATCCAGGCTGAACTTTGGGGCCAAATCTGATGCAGTGGGCAGTCTGCCAACGCTATAAATAGAATGCAGCTACTGCACTGAGTGAACTCCTGACCTATACCTGGCTGCACTGAGTGAACTCTTGAACTGTTGCTTAATCTGATGCAGTTAGCAGTCTGCCAAAGCTATAAATAGATCCAGACTGACCTTTGGCCTATTGCCAAATGTGAAATAGTAGCCACACCATTGCACAAGCTCATGGCTCCACATGCAGCCCTGAGGGGCATGACACACGTGAGGTAATCACATGATACTCATTAGGTGATCACATGCTTCCTAAGAGGTGATCACATGGTTCCCATGAGGTGTTCACATGTCACCCATGAGGTGATCACATGCCTTGTGTTTGGCTGCAATGATTGAACTCTTGACCTATATCAGGCTGCCATGAATGAACTCTTGTCAAATCTGATTACTTGGCAGTTTCTCAACCTATTTAAAGATACAGACACAATCATGGCCTGTTGGTAAATCTGTTTACATATACTGAAAGACTTTGGCTAAAATGCTTTTTTTCAAGCTGACATATTCATAAACTTTTTACCAAAATATCTAGAATAATAAAAGATGCAGTCCTTTCATTGTTAAAGGTCCAATCATTCTGCAAAAAATCATTCAATTAAACTTGAACAAAGGCCACCTAAGAATAATTTATGTGCTATGTTACAGAAGTTATAATTAAAACAATAATTTTGTAAAAGAACACTATTGCAGTCCTCAGTTTGAAATAGACAAAACAATGGCCATAAGACCAACTTAGTTTTTCACGTCTCAACCAAACATCAACAAACTCAAACTATTCTGATATGATTGAAAGAACCATGCGCTAGGATAATTCTTTTGAAAAATTGAATGATTCAACTTGACAGTTTCATTATAAACATTTTAAGCTGAAAGAGGCTAAAATTATAAGGGTTTTGCCCATAAAACACAGGTCAATGTAGGTGGCACCACAAAATCTGCAACTTCAAATATGAGTCATGTGACCAACATTTGCACAATACTTGGTAATGCTAGCTTCTGTCATTTCTGAGATTACTATGTCAGTATGCTTACTTGGCCAAATGACTACGTTCAAATTTGTGTAACTAAATTAATCAAATGCAAACCATTTTAAACAAACTTGAGAGGACTTGCCTCTGGGATCATTTCTGTAACATATTGAACAAATCGGCTGGACTGTTTACAAGAAGAAGACTTTTAAAGGTTTTTTATCTTTTCCCATATAAAATCTAAGGAAATGCAGATAGCAAAAAAAAAAAAAAAAAGCTGAATCCCACAACATTTGATATGTGACAGATTATTGCATAAAATCTAGGGACGGTAGCTCCTGCTATTCCTGAGAAATTATGAGTTAATGTACAGATGACCAATGACCCCCGTAAAAAAAGGTCAATGCAGGTGGTGCCACCAACACCTGAGTTTCATATATGACTCATGTGACCAACACTGGCATAAAATTTGGTGATGATAGCGCCGGCCGTTCCTGAGATTGTTATTTGAATATGCTTATTTGGACAGTTGACCAAGTTTAACTTCCTGTAACTCGGCCAAAATTCACCGAACTTGAACAAATCGAACAAACTTGAGAAAGATCGTATAAAAGATTATTTCTGTGAAATATTAAACAATTTGGCTTGACCATTATGAAGGAGAAGGTTTTTGAAGGTTTTTTTTAGCTTTTTCTCTATAAAATCTAAGAAAATGCAGTGTTTTTCAGATGGCTAATTTTTTGCATTAAATTTCATGATGCTAGGTCTAGTCATTTTCGAGATAGTATGGGTTAACGTACAAACGACGGACTAAGGACGCCGCCACACCATCGCGTTAGCTCGCAGGTTCGCTAAAAATTACTACAGATGCATATTAAATGCACTATTATAATACAGATACATCTCACTGATAGCAAAATCTTGAATTAAGTATGGATACCAATTATTTATAATCCATATACAGCCGTCTTTATATACCCACAGAGAGCTGTATACCTGTGACTGTTAACATTGCCTGGCATGAGGAATATCTAAAATCATAAATCTACACTTTTTAAAAGCTTTTAAAAAACATTCTTGTCGATATTAACCATAGATAACCTGAAATCTAAATGTCTAGAGGCATAATGTATCGCATGCTGATAAACAGGTGCCAGGCTAGATGTATCTGCTTCACACAGCTAATATATATGGTAAAATGACTCAATTCAATCTTTATAATTCAGCCAAAATTCATTCCTTGGAACCATAAAAGGCAATTATTATAAGAATTATTCAGGGGATTATTCTTGTAAAATATTAAACAAATTTGCCTTGGTGGCGTCAGTCAAAAAACGTTTTGCAGGTTTATAACTCATATGGGAAAATAAAGCAAAATGGCTAAGTTAAGCTTCCCATAACTCGGCCAAAAATCACTGAACCAAAACCATTCAAATAAACTTGAATTATCAACATCTAAGGATAATTAATATGTGTGAGATTTAAGAATTTGGCCCAGTGGTTTTTGAGAAGAAGATCTCTGTAGCCACTGAGCTAAAATGGGCTGTTATGGCATATGACTAAATTAAACTTCCCATAACTCTGCCAAAAGTCACTGAACTGAGACCATTTGAACAAACCTCAGAAAGCACTACCCTATGATCATTTCTTTGCGATATTAAACAATTTGGCAAAATGGTATCAGAGAAGAAGTTTTTATGTAGCCGTCAGTATGATACAGGCACTGATGACCCCCGTACAAAAAAGCCCGATGCAGGTGGCGCCACCAATACCTGAATTTCAGAAATGACGCATGTGACCAACATTGGCATAAAATTTGGTGATGATAACTCCAGCCGTTTCTAAGATTTTTATTTTAGTATGCTTTTTTGGACGGATGCCTAAGTTCAACTTCCTGTAACTCGGCCAAAAATCACCGAACTTAAACCATCGAACAAACTTGAGAGAGATTGTTCCAGGAATCATTTCTGTGAAATATTGGACAATTTGGCTGAACAGTTTCGGAGAAGAAGATTTTTAACGATGTGGGTCCTGCGAACTTAACATTTGCCGCCGAAACCAAAATCTGTTTACTTTAAAGGTAGGCCATTTACAAATTATGTTTAGAACCAATTTGTCAAACCAAACTGGAGTTTTCATCCACATATTAAATTGTGAGTGGGTGGGTCCTGTGACAAAATCAATAGGGTTCTTCCCCTATTGGCAGGTGAGCCATATGTGGGAGATAGAAGGTTCGGGATGAAAATTTTGCCCTAAATTCATGCACAATCTTTTTAAAGATGGTTCCTGTGCACTTGACCTTTGACCTCATGGCCCCAAAATCAACACGGTTCTTACATTAAAGGTTGGCCATATGTATATGTCAATCCAAGCTGGAGTCATCATCCAGAATAGAATTTCTGGACGGACAGGGGGATAACTATAGGACATCCCCGCTTTAACTACATGTAAGGACTACATGTTAACATATTTATTTTACCGAAACTAATGACAGGGTTAATTCAGACTGTCTGGGATTTTCAACGTCGCATTAAAAGCAAGGGATCCAGACAATACTGGGAATTTGGACATTTGCCAAGGAACTTGAATGATCAGAAAGACGATTAATGTAGAATTGATTTATTTCACCGTTACTTCAGGTAAGGTCCATAGAGACTGTGCTTCGGGTTGTCAGTTTGAAATATATAATGTTCAGAAATAGATGATCGCCACAATTTCTCGGCAGGTGGAAGAAGAAACATTCTAGTACAGGAGAAGTCGTCCCTTGGCGATTACGACCGATCAGGGTGTTTGCTCTGATCTGATTTAAGCGAGCGCTGCGTATGAACGGGGACTCTGACCTTTTAGTATTACCACTCCGGGTATGAAACATGACCGGGCAACTTCTGCCCTTCCTATACATGTTACAACTTAAATATTTCTATGGTATGTGGGCCAGATAGGATTTCAGGATACCTTTTGATATTAAATGTTTGTCGTCTCTGACCAAGGACGCCCTTTGGAATGGTTTAAAAGCACCCCTGTGTGTGCTTTAAAAAGGACCAATGCTTGTAAAAATAACTTAATAATAATACTGGCAAAAAATGGTTTGAGAAAATATGAGAAATGTAACCTTTAATTCCCCAGTGAGGTCCAAAAAATAACTGTGTATTGATAAAATGAACGGTCGATTGTCCACGTCTTCTGAAGTTAAGTCTTGGAACATTTTATTTTTTAATATTCATGTGAAAATTTTACTGCCGTTCTCAATAACACATTAATTTTTATCTATCATCCTTGTGTTCACCGTACTCAGGAAAAAAAATTGGCTTGTTTCTTCCTTGGTGTTCCTGACTCTCAGCTGAATTTGTCTATGAGGATATTTTCAAGAAATTCTTCAGAATGATGGGCCTGTTGCCTTAACCAATGACCTTGTAACAAAAAAAAAATCTTGGAACTTATTATTCTTGAACTTGCAGCATTTAGGTTAATGTAAACATTTATAAAAATAGTGGGTCCAGTTACCTTGACCTCTGACCAGGTAACCTCTAAATCTAGAGATATCTTCCATTTTGGGCAAGTAAGCCTTGTACGAAAGATGGAAAGTTTTGGGATGAAAAGTTTGATTTACAATCATCTTTGATCTCTGGACCTTTCTTATTCAAGTGTTAGATCGTAAATAAATCAAAGTCATTGTAGGTGGCGACACCTGTCTTGTGAATGAGAAATCCATCAAAGACACAGACCGGTCAAATATTAAGCCAGAACATCAAAAATACCTTGAGTCTGATGTACGGGGCTTAGGTGAGAAAGGCAGTTGCCCCGAATGAACTGTGACGAATTGCTGTCTCAGGCTACTGCACTGAGTGAACTCCAGACCTGCACCTGGCTAGACTGAGTGAAATTGTGAACTGTACCTGGTTGCACTGAGAGAACTCTTGACCTGTTGCATAATCTGATACAGTTGGCAGTCTGCCAAAGCTATAAATAGATCCAGACTGACCTTTTGCCTGTTGCCAAATCTGAAATAGTAGTCACACCATTGCATAAGCTCACAGATTGGCTCCACATGCAGCCCTGAGGAGCATGACACCCATGAGGTGATCACATGATACTCATGAGGTGATCACATGCTACCCATGAGTTGATCACATGGTGTCCATAAGGTGTTCATGTCACCCATGAGGTGATCATATGCCTTGTGCTTGGCTGTACTGATTGAACCCTTGACCTTTATCTGGCTGCACTGAATGAACTCTTGATCAGTTGCCAAATCTGAACAGTTTCTCAACCGTTTTTAGATACAGACACAATCTTGGCCTGTAGGTAAATCTGTTTACACATACTGAAAGCCATTGGCTAAAATGCTTTTTTTTTCAAGCTGACATATTCTTAAACTTTATATCAAAATATCTAGAATTATAAAAGATGCAGTCCTTTCATTGTTAAAGGTCCAATAAATCTGCCATAAATCATTCAAGTAAACTTGAACAAAGGCCACCTAAGAATAATTTTTGTGCAATGTTACAGAAGTTATAATTGAAACAACAATTTGATGAGGAACACTCTGCAGTTCCTCAGTTTGGAACAGACATAATAATGGCCATAAGAACAACTTAACCTTTTCGCTACTCTACCAAAAATCATCAAACTCAACCTGGTATGATTAAAAGAACCATGTCCTAGGAGAGTTCTTTTGAAAAATTCAACGATTCAACTTGACAGTTTCATCATAAACATTTAAAGCTGAAATGGGCTAAAATTATGAGGTGTTTGCCCATAAAAAAAGGCAAATGTAGCTGGCACCACCAAATCTGCAAGTACAAATATTAGTCATGCGACTAACATTTGCACAATACTTGGTAATGCTAGCATTTGTCATTTCTGAGATTACTATGTCAGTATGCTTACTCAGCCAAATGACTAAGTTCAAATTCGTGTAAGTCCGCTAAAATTCATCAAATACAAACCATTTGAACAAACTTGGCTCGAGGGCTCGCCTCTGGGATAATTTCTGTAAAATATTGAACAATTTGGCTGGACCTTTTACAAGAAGTAGACTTTTAAAGGTTTTTTTAGCTTTTCCACCATAAAATCTAAGTAAATGCAGATAGCAAAAAATAAGCTGAATCCCACAACATTTGATATGTGACAGATTATCGCATAAAATCTGGGGATGGTACTTCCTGGTATTCCTGAGAAATTATGAATTAATGTACAGATGACCAATGACCCCCGTACAAAAAAAGGTCAATGCAAGTGGCGCCACCAATACATGAATTTCATATATGACTCATGTGACCAACACTGGCATAAAATTTGGTGATGATAGCTCTGGCCGTTTCAGACATGCCTTTCATTTCAGTATGCTTTCTTGGACAGATGACTAAGTTCAACTTCCTGTAACTCGGCCACAATACACCGAACTTGAACCATTCGAACAATCTTGAGAGAGATGGTACAAAAGATTATTTCTTTTTAAAGATTTTTTAGCTGTTTATCTATAAAATCTAAGAAAATGCAGAGTTTTGCAGATGGCTAATTTTTTGCATTAAATTTCATGATGCTAGCTCCAGATAATATGGGTTAACGTACAGATGATGGACCCCGAACGCCGCCACACCATCGCATTAACTCACAGGTTCGCCAAAAATTACTACAGAGGCATACTGAATGCAAAATTATGATTCAGATACATCTCACTGATAGTCTTGAACTATAATACGGATAGTCGACAAGCGACAACGTGTATCCGCCGAATTCAGAGTTGCAGGTTGCAGGTGGCGCCTCCAGTTTTTCGTATGATAAAGAGCTATGTGAGATCTGTACACTGCCAAATTTCAGGGTATACAGCACACCAGTCCTGAGATATAAGCCTGGATGTCTGTAGCGTAAACATAAATATAGGTGGCGCCACCTGCCACAAAATCCAGAAAGCTATCCAAGATGTATACACCTGCAAAAATTTAGGCAAATAAGTCAAACCACTGCCGAGATATGAGTGATTTTATCCAAAGGCAGACAAACAGACGGACGCTGTGCAAAAAGGTTGCAGGTGGCGCCACCAGTTTTGCGTATGATAAAGAGCTTTGTGAGGTCTATACCCATGCAGAACTTCAAAAAGGATATGTCAAACCAGTCTTGAGATATAAATCTGTATGTCTGCAGCCTGAACGTGAATGTAGGCACCTGTCATAAAAGCAAGAAAGCTATCCAGGATGTATACAAGTGCAAAATTTCAGGTGGATAAATCTAACCAATGCAGAAATATGAGTGATTTTATCCGAAGGCAGATGAAAGATGGACGCTGTGGAAAAATGGTTGCAGGTGGTGCCAAAATTTTTAGTGTAGTCTATAAAGCTATCCAAGGGCTACATTTGTGTAAAATTTTAGCCTGATCGGTCAAACGGTTCCCGAGATATGTTGGTTTATGTGTGGACACAGACGCATAAATGGACGCTGGGCAGAGAGGAAAGGTCAGAGGTCAACCAAAAATGAGGGCGCACTAGTTCACTTGTGACTCGATCATAATTCCAAATTAAAAAAAAAAAAAAATCTGCCCAGTGGTTACGGAGGAGTTCTCCGAAAACCTATGCGGCGGCGGCGGTGGCGTCCAACTGTAAACACAGAATTCGAAAAACTCTGTTTTGGCGGATACAATTAAGCTGAGTATGGACACCAATCATTTATAATCCATGTACAGCCGTCTTTATATACCCACAGAGAGCTGACTTCCTATGATTGTAAACATTGCCTGGCATTAGGAATATCTAGAATTAAAAATCTACAATTTTTAAAAGCTTTTACAAACATTCTTGACAATATTAACCATAGATAACCTGAAATCTTAATGTCTAGAGGCATGATGTAACGGATGCTAATAAACTGGTGCCAGGCTAGATGTATCTGCTTCAGACAGCTAACATATATGGTAAAATGACTCAATTCAATCTTTATAATTCAGCCAAAATTCATTCTTTGGAACCATAAAAGACAATTATTATAAGAATTATTCAGGGGATTATTCTTGTAAAATATTAAACAAACTGGCCTCAGTGGCGTCAGTCGAAAATCGTTTTGCAGGTTTATAACCCATACAGCAAAATGGCTAAGTTAAGCTTCCCATAACTCAGCCAAAACCATGTGAACAAATTTGAATTATCAATATCTTAGGATAATAAATGTGTGAGATTTAAGAATTTGGCCTAGTGCTTTTTGAGAAGAAGATCTTTGTAGCCTCTGAGCTAAAATGAGATGTTATGGCTTATGACTAAATTCAGCTTCCCATGACTCAGCCTAAAGTCACTGAACTGAGAACATTTGAACAAACTTCAGAAAGCACTACCCTAGGATCATTTCTGTACGATATTTAACAATATGGCCATATGTTTTCAGAGAAGAAGTTTTTTTGTAGCCCTCGGTATGATACAGGCACTGATGACCCCCTAAAAAAAGCCGATGCAGGTGGCGCCACCAATACCACAATTTCAGATATGACCTATGTGACCAACATTGGCATAAAATTTGGTGATGATAGCTCCGGCCGTTTCTGAGACTGTCATTTTAGTTTGCTTTTTTGGACAGTTGACCAAGTTTAACTTCCTGTAACTCGGACATATTGTGAAATATTGGACAATTTGGCTGGACAGTTTCGGAGAAGAAGATTTTTAAAGCTTTTTTTTTATCTTTTCCTTATAAAATCTAAGAGAATGCAGTCAGAAAAAAATAAACAAAATCCGATAGAGTTTTTCAGATGACTGATTATTTGCAAAATATTTGGTAATGCTAACTCCTGCCGTTTTTGAGATAGCTATAGTTAACGTACAGGCGACGCACGACATACGCAGACGACGCCGCATCATCACATAAGCTCACAGGTTCGCAAAAAAAAAAAAAAAAAAAATGTAAAAATTCGAAAAATACAGATGGCACCACCAGTCTGCAGGAACTGATGACGCTCCAGGATCAATATGCATGCAAATAATCATGCTGATCAATGCATAAGTTGTTCAGATACTAGAGCTTTTGTATCATATTTTAAATTATTCTGGAGGGTACTTCTGAGCCCCATAGCTCAGAGGATAGGGGTAACAGAGACCTAATTTCAGGTTTCCTAGGATATTTTTCATGGACCTCATTTGATGTCACGTTAGATTCTAGGTCGAAGGGTTACAATTTGTGCCCTGTCAAAATACAACCGCTTCTTTAAAGGTCTAAAAAATAGAGAAAAAAAATAGAGGTGGCGCCACCAGTCTACAAGAACTGATGAAACACTTAATGATCAGTATGCATGAAAAGAAGCATGATGATCAATGCATTTGTTGTTCAGATATTAGACCTTTTGTATCAAATTTATAATTATTTTTAGGGTACTTCTGAGACCCTTTGCTCGGAGAATATTGATAACAGAGAACTAGTAGATTTTCTATGGACCTCCTTGGATGTCAAGTAAGAAGATTCTAGGTCCAACGGTTACGATTTGTTCCCTGTCAACACACAACAACATCTTTGAAGGTCTCTTTGAGAACAAATACGTAACAAGGGACCCATGGGTCACGGCGCTCAGCTGATCGTGATTGGACCATAAATGTTTCTCCACTGTGATACTATATCGAGTCGATAAAGCTTATGAATATCATGGACATGTGGGGCTATTATAAAGGAATGTAATGTAATATGTGAGTAAATGATAAATGAAATAACCTGACTGATGGATTAATAGAGTCATATATAGTGGTTTATTTTTTATTTATTAAAGAGGTGTAGAAAATTGTGATATATTTGAGCAAATATGAATGCAATGACAGCAGTAATAAGCAGTAGTAGAATGATGATAAGGCTATTTGTTGAAGGATCTAAAGTGTATGGTAGTCTGCAAGCTTTCAATTTGACAGATATGATGTTATGATTAACTATGCTGATGAAGTGATTTATGAATTTGTGACTGTATGACACAATATCTCTTTAGTCTTGACAAGGTACATTATTGTGATGCCCACTATGTCTACATATTACACAATATTGACATAATTTCTGGCATGTACATAGGTACCTATGGACGAATAGTTATACAAAATATTAAAGTATGAATATATCTGATTCATCTTGTTCTTGCTTACTGAGGCTGACTTTGGGATGGGGTTCGGAGAAGGGAAAAGTGAGGGCAGCACGAAGGTGGATGTAGAAATATTCTATTGTAATGTTTTTCATTTATATAAGAATATGAAAAGCTAAGAGGAAAGGGGCCCTCCTACTTGGTTATAGTAAAGTTCTAAATATATGATTGCAAACTAATACTCTGACAAGACTGTCATGAAGAAAAACAGTAAAAGTTTTGAGATACTGTAATGTATGAAAATTTACAGATGGAAAATTTACAGATGGACAGGCAAGTTGACAGAATGGACTGATACCTTTATTTCACTTTCAAGGGAATAATGCATTTAAGTTTATATATAAGCCTATTTTTTTTTAAGCATATCCACTTTTTCTATTAAGAAGTTTTTATCTGAATCATTTTTTTTTATTTACAGGTTTTATAAATTTTAAATGAAAAAAACCTGAAAATATAAGTTAAAATATTAGAATTGTTGCAAAAGTTGCAATCATTATATATACAGAGTAAAAAACTGAAACTATAAGTTAAAATATTAGAATTGTTGCAAAAGTTGCAATCATCATATATCCAGAGTGTAGCTCATATTGGGTCATATTATGCATACACATATATTTTATTATTTTTAAATCATAAATGTTTAAACTGAATTTAAAAGAAAATAATGCCACAACATGGCATCTACAAGAATATTCCTTGAATCACTATTAAAAAGTTTTGCACATTGGAGTTTTCAGTACCTGCTTAATTTTATTCACCAAAATAAAATAAAAGATTCAGTAAATTTGATAAAATAAAACATCTTTTCAAATAAAGTATATACACTGTTGGTTGAATGAGAAACAAACAATATCATTGTGCTAATTACTATCCAAGTTTTAATTAATTACTGAAATTAATAGTCAATTTCACATCTGGTGAAGTTTTTACTCCTCTGAAGTAAGGAATTACTTATCTCATGAACATCCACACTTTCATAGCAATACACCACTTTGTGGATACAATTAAATGTACACTTTAATCATTGTAACCCTGGTGGTACAATACAAAATCTAAAATGTAGCATAGCCTAGAATAATAATGAATCACATACAGAAAAAAATAACATTCATCTAGTTTATGCACCATCTGGGGGGGGGGGGGGGAGTGCAGAGCAGAGGGGAAGCCTGCTGGTAGTGGCCAAGCTGACCCAAGGCAAGCTGCCTGGGGTGGGTTACATAATGCAAGTGAAGGCTGTACTACTAGGTGGGCTAGATGTAAACAACACTTGACATGGTGTATGAAAACATGAATAAAAGCTATTCTTTCCAATCAATTTCTTTGAAATTTCAGATTTTAAAAGATTCAATCCTTATGTATATATGCTGTGAAAATTAAATCAACAGTGCCAAAGTTGGACAAAATTTAAGGTATTGATTTTTTATTTATGCTAATAACTTGAAAAAATTGCAAAATTCAGATATAATTTTGGGTAAACAATTGAATCTTGATTATATAAAGTTATATTCCTGAAAAAAAGTCTCTAGGTTCACAAATTCTCATGTGAGTAAATATATTTCCTGATTTTTTAACAAATTGCTTTATGTTTTAGCCCATAACTTCAAAATAATACCCAATACTAACCTAATTTTTGGTATGTTCATAGAAAATGTATAAAAGAATGTGAATCCTAAATACGATCAAAAACAGATCAGTGGTTTTGATATTAGGCAGCCCTGGTGTGTAACAATGGCTTTTTTTTTATGGAAAACGGAGTTTTTTTTTTCCTTAATATCTCGAAGTCCTGAACAAAGTCCTAATGACCCAATTTTCGGTATGGTAGGAGATTTTGGGGACATCTAAAATTATGTCAACAGCCTGGGGAGCATAGAGATGTGCACTGAATGACCTACAGTCATCAAAGTGGACTGCTTGACAATGTAAGGGAATACAACAAGAGCCTCCAAAAAATTCAATAACTAGCCTAATTTTGCAGCTTTTATTTTCACATTTCAGATTTTAACAGATTAAATCCTTATGTATACATGGTGTGAAAATTAAATCCACAGTACTTACAGGAAAAAAACGTGCCATGGCCAAAGTTGGGCAAAATTTAAGGTACCAATTTTATATTTTTGCCAATATTTAAAAAAATTTAACAAATTTTGATCTAATTTTTGGTATACAATTAAATTTTGATTAATATATGTTGTATTACTGGAAAAAAGTCCCTACCTTTAACACTTTTGGTCTTAAGTGACCAAATATCTTCCTGATTTTTTTACAAAGTCCATTATGTTTGGGCCCATAACTTTTTTAAATTATATAATACTGACTTAATATCTGGCATGTACATAGGAACTATATAGAGGAATATTTATGGTAAATATGAAGAGAACCAGATGAGTGGTTTTGATTTTAGGCAGTCCTGAAGTGTGAAAATAGATTTTTAATAAAAAATTGAGGTTTTTCCTTAATATCTCAGGGGAACGAAGTCCTATTGACCCAATTTTTGGCATGGTAGGAGATTATGGGGACATCTAACTGTATGCCGAAATTTAGATTCGTAGGTCCAACGGTGTCGAAACGTGCCAGTCTTACGGACGGACATCCAGACGGACGGACGGACGGACAGACGGACGGACGACGGACAATGGACCATGACTATAGCTCAGATGACTTATAGTCAGCTGAGCTAAAAATTCGAAAAAAAATCTAGGTGGTGCCACTAGTCCGTAGGAACTTAGGAAAAACTCCATGATGTATATGCATGCAAAGAAACATGGTGATCAATGCACTAGTTGTACAGAAACTAGAGCTTTTGTATCATTTTTTTAGTTATTCTGGAGGGTATTTCTGAGCTCATAGCAGGGGGGATATGGGTAACAGAGACCTAATTTCAGGTTTCCAAGAAGATTTTACATGGACTCCCCGCATGTCAAGTTAGAAGATTCCAGGTCCAGCGGTAAGGATTTGTGCCTGGTTAACGGAAGGACGGACAGACGGATAGACAAATGGCCCGACGGACGCACGGGCAACGGACAAATAGTGACACCTATTGACTGAAAGTCATCTGAGCTAAAAATAAAAAGTTCTTGCTTTAGTGGTGGGCCATATGTAAGTAAGGTTTGAAATCCATACGTAAATCCAATCTGGAGTTATCCTCTGGAAATGATTTTGTGTGGATAAACGGATGGACAGACAGACAGACAGCCAGACAGACGTACAGACCGGGTGATTTCTATAGGGCATCCACTTGTGATCAAGACACACAATGTTTTGGGACACTAGATGCAATCACAGCTGAGAAACTGACATGATTGTTGTAATTTTATAGTTAAAAATTGAAAAATATTCGTAAACATAAGAAAAATACGGGTGGCGCCACCACTTTTCTGGAACGGGCACAATTTGTCATGGTCAATATTCAAGACAAGATTCATGACTATCCATGCATTAATTATTAAGATATTGGAGGTTTTGTATCAATTATTTTATTATTCTGAGGGGTACTTACAAGCCCCATATTTCGGAGGATATAGGTCGCAATGACCTTAATTCAAGTTCCCAAGGAGATTTTTTATAGACCCCCCCCCCCCCCCCGCCTTTGATTTTTAGTTACAGGCTTCTAGGTCAGCGTTGGCGGTTTCGATTTGTGCGCTGCTAAAGGACGGCCAGACGGCCGGAAGGCCATTCCTATACCGGTACCTCAGATGACTTGCAGTCAGGGGAGCTAAAAAAAGGAATTCACCATATATTATTGGACATACCATTTATATGCATTCATGTTAACTTTAATGTTAATCTCACAGATTTTAATATTTTTGTTTTAAAAGTCAGCTATGATTTTTAACTCTGAACTCTCCCAGGGCACTGGTTGTCGCCGCATTTTACAATTCGCTGGGTTAACCGCTGGATGCATATCATATGGGGAAAACAATGCAGCGACGTTCACTGCAACAGTTCGTGTGTATGATGGAATTTGCAGTCAATCAAAATGGCAGTTTGAAATTTGAGAAACAATATGGGGCGTTCTTAAATAGACAGGAAATTTGTAAACCCACGTGTTTGACAAAAGCAATAGAATATGGGACAGCTTTTCAATGCATCGGGGACGCTGACCTTTACGTAGCTTTTTGATTCCCCAGTTTCCCTGATAATATCGGACTCCTCGCCGGGCAAAACTATGGATTCAGTCATTTAAAAACAGCGAGCACATCAGCTGAGCCAAGTAATGAGCTTGTATCACAAACTCCGCCTTTGATACATCATGTGTATCATGTGTCATCTTACTTACTCAAAATTTCATACCAACTTCTCGTGGCCTCACCACACACACTATTAAAACAAAAAGCCCTTTAGGAAAGGCACTTTGAAAAAGCGCTGTGCAAACAGTGCATCAACTTGGAAGCCAAGTAGTTCTAGTTTGTATCACGTGACACAGAAGGCGTTTTAAACATGAACTACCAGTCATTTATCTTTATTAGATCACTAGTCAAATAGTATAACTCCAAAAAAGTAAATAAATAACAAAATACAGATTAACATGGAATACTTTAATTCAGATTAAAATTTCATTCGCAATGTTGCTAATATGACGCATGCGCACACTGTAATACAAACGTGACAATGCTTACCAACAATTCAGCCGATAAGAAACTATATCGACAGTGAGTCAGCATATCATAACATCAGCTAAACAATCAATTATCGTCGTTACAATCGATAAATATATTCCATGGTAAGAACAGCTACTATTGATACTGATGTCCACAACCCACCAATCATATCACAGGCCTGAAGTCCTTTACGAGCCTTACTATTATTATTATAAACACAAGAGGCTATGACAAGGGCACGTGGTTTATAAAATGAGCCAATCAAAGTTCACCGAACGATGCTTGCCAAATGATACCAAATAAACCCTAGATTTCATATTAATTTGTAAATGAACAACACATATTTAATAGTTTATCTCTAAAAACTAATCTAAAATTTCAATAACACCAATTAGGCCTACAGTTAAATAAAATAAAAGAAAATTCAGATCACATAGAGAGCACCACTTCGCTTCAATATCGCAGAAATATTCGTTTCTCGTGTGGAATATTTCGTCATTTCAAAACCTGTACAATTTATATTTCCGAACAAAATTCCACTCGAAAGATAAAAATTAATCAATTTTAATATCATACCGAGACCTTTATTGCTCTAATACAGTATTTCATTTTGAAAAATATAACTTGCAAGTATATTTTAATTTTATTTCAATGGGGAAACAAGGGACCCATTGCTCACGGCGTTCAGCTGATTGTGACAGTAATAACTGCATCACCATAATTTTTTTGAAGCAATAAATATATTATCCTCAGTGCTCAGGAACTAGGGCTATATGGGGGGGGGGGGGGGTTGCGATTGAAGAGTTACAACACCTTTGGATATAAATACAAAATTAAATTCAATGGTGCTTACAGGGACTGGTGGGAGTTACAGCACCTCTGCATATACGTAAAGGATAAAGTTTAATTTAAATTAGATTATTTTTAAATATTTAAAAACAGGCAGAAAAATGGAAACCAAAGCAAATAACTTTAATATAACTCCAGAATTCACAATTTTAATTTGCGCCTTTATTTATCCATTTGTTTCATATATCATCAAATTGTGCCTACTGATGGATTAAATTAAATTTTGTTTATTATTTAAAACGAAATAATTTCATAAAAATGCTACAACAGAACAACGTGGCATCTCTTGGATTACTTCTTGAATTAATATTTCAAGAAAAGCTGTGCACATTAGATAAAAACAGCTTTACATGTAAATAAAAACAGTTGACAATAACAAACCATGTATTACAATACAATTTGTGATGGGGTTGTGGTTGGGGGGAGGGGGGTGAGGGTAGGGCCCATATGTGTATGTTTATTACAGCAGGGGTGTTCTGCCAGTGCTGCATCACTAATAAGGTTACCTAGGAAAGGTTGTAGTGAGCAAGAGTGGGGTCTTTGATATACAAAATGCAAATATATAAGAGCATCAGAAAAACTTCAATAATAAGAATAATTTTTAAGCTTTTACTTTCAAATTTCAGAATTCAACAGATTAAATCCACATGTATCCCAGCTGTGAAAAAAATAAATTAAATATACTTACGAGAAAAAAGTGTGCCATGGTCAAATTTGGGCAAAATTAGAGGTACTAACTTTATATTTTTGCTAATATTTAAAAACAAATTGAAAGATTTTGATCTAATTTTGGGAATACAATTAAAATATGATTATTTAAAGTTATATTACTGAAAAAAGTCCCTAGCTTAAACATTTTTTTATGTGAAGTGACCAAATATTTTTCCTGATTTTTTCCAAAGGGCAATATGCTTTGGCCCATAACTTTTTAAAATTATATAATACAGATCTAATTTCTGGCATGAACACAGGAACTATATAAAGAAATATTTATGGTAAATATGAGGAAAAACAGCTGAGAGGTTTTGATACTAGGCAGTCCTGAAGTGTGAAAATAGATTTTTAATAAAAAAAATGAGGATTTTCCTTTATTTCTCAAAATGAAGTCGCAAAGACCCAGTTTTCGGCTTGGTAGGAGATCTTAGGGACATCTAACAGTATGCCGAATTTTGGATTCCTAGGTCTTACGGTTTCAAATCGTGCCACATCTACGGACGGACGGACGGACAATGGACCACGAGTATAGCTCAGATGACTTATAGTTTCGACAGTAAATTTGTTATATTTGCATCAAACTAATGGATACCAGATAATGAGTTCTGTCTTAAGGCGACCTTGCGTTTCAGATTACGTTTTAGATTTTGTTTGTATATTATTCCTGCAAATATGACGACGGCTTGGCTTAGTTTCAGACTAACTGTGACGGCTTGGCTTAGTTTCAGACTAACTGTGACGGCTTGGCTTAGTTTCAGACTAACTGTGACGGCTTGGCTTAGTTTCAGACTAACTGTGAAGTAATTTATGAAAACAAAAATTCCTCCTTCATCTGGAAAGTCCTATCAATCCTACGTTTACATATTATTATGCACGTCTACAGAATACTCCCATTTATTATTATGCTAGTCTATAGAATACTCCCATTTATTTATTAAGTAAATGCCATGAAGTTCTTTATGAATGTGACCATATCCATTGACCCCACTTACTTGCGCTAACATGAGATCTACCAGAACCTTGGTTTCCTGAGTTTTTTCTGGTAATTAAATTATCTATTTAAATAGGTGTCATCAAAAGGCAGGTACTCTCAGGAAAATTAAAACTTCCATTTCTGATTGACAATTTGAATATATCCGCCATCAAAACAGATAAGAGTCAAAAGTAGATCTTCTAGCACTGGTGACTTTTTTTTAAATTTAATTCAATTACATCTGTTGCATAAAAGATATTAAGACTATTCAAAATGTTCCTTAATGCAATTTCGAATAATAAAGTTTTGGATTTAGGGTCACACTTGAAAGATCAACATAAATGAGTTATTTTCAAGTTTACATTTACTCTGAATAATGTAAAATGTATAATTTATGGTAAAGTAGCAATACCGGATCTACATTTTTAAAATTTGTTTTCACTTAAATTAAAATTGTAAATTTAAAGAGAACCCTTCTGTACTGTATTTTCTTTCTTTAAAGATAAATGCTAAGTATACCTATACACTGCATGGACCGTTTTACAAGAGAAATAACCTGCGTAAAGAAAGAAACTTTAAAATAAACCAAAGCTATAAATGACTCGTACAGTGGGATAATGAAACAAATTTTGGAAATAAAAAAACTTTTAAATGTATACTTTCCATAAACTGTAATATTGTTAAGACTATTATTTAATTCTGTTTCAGACTACTATAAAATAGTCTGTTTTCATGGCATTCTTTGTTAAGATCCAAATCTATGTAGCTCCTCGGTTCTTTTCCTTCATGAAATCTGATTTGATATCCTTGTATTCTTTTACAGACTTTCCTGGCCAGTTTGTTACAGATATTCATCCATTATCCGTTTTCTTATACATTTATCTGACACTTCATCTTAAGAAGTTTTAATGAGTTGGATTTAAAAATGTTGATTCTACTTGAAAAAAATTCAGTTCATGCTTTCACAGTTAGCTTGTTTCTTTTGTATCACAACAACATCTTTTTCCTGTTTGACATGAACTCCAATCTATCTATACTTTACATACCTGTATACAAGCAACTGCAACGCAGATTTTTATAAACATTTTTTTCATAAGAACTGAAAACTTAATTCAGAGAACAAACTTTTCTGAAGCATTCACACTATCCTAACTATTGCATTCAATGTGAGATTTGATTAAAAGCTTTGTGCAGAGAATGCAAATATTTTTCATAATAAACATAAACAAGACATTCATCAAGAAAACAAAGCTAATATGAACGAACCAGTTGTACCTTGGGTATATTTGTTCTTTCAGGAACAGCAGACTGCAGGCATAGCTCAGCATCACAACTTTCATATTTCGGGCAATGATAATGCCCTCTGCTTAGAACAAACTACTTGTGCCTTTTAGAAAATATATCACGACTTCACAAAATAAAACTCATACTGACTCATAAACACAATCGTCTTCTAACATGTTTTCCTAAAATGTTTTACTAAATGGGTTTTCTAAAGGTTTTACTAATAGATTTTTCTCAAAGTTTTTCTGATTTCCTATACATTGATGATTGGTTGTGTTCACAGGATTTACCTTTAACTGATTGAATTTAAATGGCACGCAGTAGAGCAAATTCCTCGGACAAGTCAAAACAACCCTACTGGATCGACTACTTTATCAAGATCCACAAAAAAATTATGTTGTCTTTCCTATCTCCCATGCCTCCACAAAGGTTCTTGGAATCAGGAACAGCAGTTTTTGTGTAATCCAGCAAACCCACATACAAAGTACAAAAAAAGACATGGAGGAAAACAGAATTTCCTTCACAGAGGTTAAAAATTATTGTGAGGTTATAACTATTTTGCTGGCTTCCATGATTTTATAATCTTCATCCCTAACTTCAACAGAATATCATGACATCTGGAAATAAGTATAATTTTAGGTTGCAGAAATGTATAAAAAAAAGACTGGTGGCCTTAAAAATGCCCTTATTTTATCTTGGTTAACTATCATATTAAATTCACATATTTTCATAAAACAAAAAAAAATTATGTACTATAAATCCTATCAGTTTGATTTGAATGACATGATACAAAATATATTAAAAGAAATACAAGTAAATATATAATGCATGCATTGTTATGTTGCAAAAAAGTTAACATGAAACACAATCACCATGATTTGAGTACATACTATACATGATCTCAACACTAGGTCCCAATACCCAGTGATCCCTTCCACATAAACATATTTAACTGACACCTCAGATCACTTGCCCTCCTCAAGTTTTATTTTAGCATATTGTAAATAATTAATTTCCACAATACAAGCAAAGCAGGATGTTGCATCATTACAAAACTTAAGTCTTCTTTGCTAAGGATAAAATGAACAATTTTTTTTCATCCATTGTAAGAGATGGAGCTTTTTGTTCTTGTCTCATCACAAAAATGTTTTACAAGCCTGAGTGTTTTACAGGTTGATTTATTTGAACAATTACTGGTCAAATTTTCATTTTTCTTCTTATCATTTCTGACAAACAGACATGAATATTTCACTTCTTAGCCCTAAAGGTTTTCTAGCTCATCTGATAGTACCAATTGTTCACTCTGACAGAAACCATCCATGAGTTATGAGCAGAGAACTTTGTGTGCACATTTGGGTTTACTGCTTGCCAAAGGAATATCTGAACACTGATCATTGCCAAACTAAGACCTCACCACTAACTCAATTCAGGCTCTGATAAAAATAGGCAATGGCTCTTATACAGACTACTGACTTCCATGATCATGACCTTCCAGTAAAATATACATCACCATCCATACAAACATCTTTAAAGTAATATATACCATTACAATTATGATTCCCTGTTTTTCTGTTAAATCTTTCAGCCAACTTCAATCACAACATAACAAATAATGAGCTTTAAATTCTGCACTCAAGCCAATTCTTGGTGAAGAAATCCTGGTATTAGATTCTGAAAACTCATTCACTAGATGATCTTTGGGGTAACTAATAATACTTTCTCTTGTCGATGAAGAATTTATTCTGTGTGAACATAAGTGATGAACTCTTATGCCTTTGGTATATGCATAATCAGCAGATGTTTGAGTACCTCTAAAGAGCTATCTATGTGTAACAATCCCTGAGCCAGACCTGCTTTGTAATAATGTCTTCCCTGTCATGTCTGTGTTACAGCATCGCCTGAGAAATTATGTCAGAATACTGTACAAGTAATTAAATCTGGCCCATTAATTCCAAATATCTGCTGAATCATTTAACTTGTCCCGTGGGAATATATGGTTATATTATCTCAAGAAGAATACATATCCCCATACTTGGCTCACATTATGTTTCATGATACAATACATATATATTAGAGTTTAGAATTCAAAGCAATATTATTCCTCATTACTAGAAAGATAAACTTCCTCTCATTGAATATATGCCAATGTAACACATAACATTTATTTCTGAACAACTGATGCCATATAACTTTTTCTGACCAATGATGATTCAACTTCATGGCTTATCCAGGGCTTAGAATCTAGCATTATGTTCAGATGTCACTTTCCAATAAGATGATGATATATGGTCAATGTAATAATAAAGGGATATAAGATATTTCCGAAAACTATATCTGAAGAATTGCAATGTATTGTGATGGACTGGTATATCTAAAGGCCTCTTCTCCCATCAAAGAATGGTCTCTTACAACAAACACAGAATCAGCACTGCCTGAGTATGTAAATATACATACAGACTCTTTTGTTCTAAATATACATAATATTGTGATTAAAATAAACTGAATAACCGATTAACATTTAATTATGGTAAATGTGACAGAAATGAAACACACTGATATCAGACACACCAAAAACTCATAAATACTGGCAGACAAATCAATAACAATCCATTTACTAATGTGATACGCTAACAAGCTTGAGGTGTTATCTGACTGTTTTCCGATAAAGGTGCACAAACCTGAAAGGTGTATTATGTCTATTTTTTTATACATTTGATGTGTATAAAGTTAAATCTCAGCCTTCTGTACAGTGACATACTGGTCAAATATAATACTGTTAAGTAATTGTTGCACCCAGTGATATTACAAACATTATGGTAATCACACAATTTCAAACTGTTGTTACATCATAATTTTTTAATATCCACTCAGGTTAGTGTTACAATACTGCTACTCAATAAGATATATAGAACACTGAATACCAGGTAGTGTTAATTAAGCAGCACCACACAACTATTTTCTAAATGTATTAACCTGCAATACACCATTGTTAATCATCAACTGACGATACGACAACCTTATGATGAACCACAATATGAAGGCGGTCTACATGGATACAGGGGTTGACCTGATTTTATTGTAAGCCCACTCACAAAACACAGGGAGGCTTCAGAAAATGTTTCTAATGGGTATAATCACACTGACAGTTACTATACTGAAGACAGAAAAATAAGCAGGATGACTGTAGTTGACCTGATATCAGATGATTTAAAGTTTTTTTTTTTCTCAAATTATTAATTTAATAAGCCCTTTATTCATCTACAAAGTTTAAAAAAAAACAGAACTTATGATAATCAAAAGTTTAAAATTTTGGCACTGTCATCTTATGTTTACTCTGCAAATATTTCAGGAATCCAGCAATTCATGAACAAAATTCTCTGAATTTTCCCCAAAATGAAATTCTGGAATAATTACCTTGAACTTTTAAAGGGGAAGTAATACATTAAAAGCCACAATATCCACTAGATATGCTGATTGGAAATAAAGCTTCATATTAGCCTTTCTTATCAGTTAGGTTTGTCTTGGTTATTTATGCCTATGAATAATCATAAAGACCTCAAAGAGTAATTACAAAGATCACATTTTTGAAATCATGGTGGCCTTTATGGCAATGCTCACATGTTTCATTGGGCAAAATTGATCATACCATGACATGATCTATTTCAATAAGCTCAATGAACAACAAAATATATATATATCACAACTTCTAAGGTACCAAATACAAAACATTCTCCAGAATAAACAACATTGAACCAAACACAACAATATTCTGTTTACCAATAACTGAGGTAATGCATTCACTAAACATCTTTTATAATACACAACACCCATCAAAGATTGGCTATATGTGTGAGTTATGGCAATACTTTTGAGTAACACAATCAGGACTGTTATACAGATTAATAGGGAGTGAGGTACAGAAATGCACAATATTTGGTGGAGACTCTGGGTATATGGTTTTGTTATGTGATTTGTACAGCACAGAAGAGACTCAATCTTTTCATCTGGTACAGAGAACCACCGGTCTGTTGTATCTGTTGAGATCTGGTCAGCTCGAGATGTTGCTAGACTGCGATAGAGAACTACTGGTCTGTTGTATCTGTTAAGATCTGTTCAGCTAGAGATGTTGCTGGACTGCGATATCATGCGACCTAGATCTGTACTGGAGGATTTCTTGCGGTTGCGCAAAGACACCTAAACACAAGAATTACTGCTGAAGAAAATAGAAAGATTACACAAATATACTTACAGTAAAGAATTCCTCTTCAAGAAAATTAAAGGGTTTTGCAAAGACACTTCAACATAAGCATTATTGTTCATAAACCTAAAAAAAATGCAGTGCTGCCACTTTGGATTTAACAGAAAATAACAGAAAAAAAAAGAAACAAGGGACCCATGGGTCATGGTGCTCAGCTGAAAATGACAGATATAATTGTATCACCATTGTTGTATGTAGGTCTGTAAGATTTCATTTTGACAGATTTATTTTTTTGTATTAATTATGTAGTTGAGTGGAATAGTAATATGAAAGCATCAGTATTTCAAATATGTACAAGAATGTGTGTCTAAAATATTGCATTGGGAATGACCAGATGTTGTAAATTGCAGAGGAAGGAAGTGGAGATTTGCAAGTATAAAAATACAAATTTAATAAAACAAAATAATTATGGAAAAGTAAAAAACTTATATGTTTTGGGAAGCAGTTGTTGGAGAGGAATCAGAAAGTTTCAAAAAGTATCTATAGAGAAGAAATGGTGGATTTAGCTATTAGAAGTTGCTTTGTTTGATCTGAATTGAAGAATGGGGGATTGTTGCTAATAATATCTTGTGATCTGACTATGTATTTTCTAATGTTGAAGCTGAAGCATTTAAACAGTTAGTACAGACAAGATCTATGGTATTTCCATGGTCACTGTTTGGTTCTCTGACTAGTTGTTGGCATTTAAAGAGTTGTCATAATTGTGTCAATTTGGTTTTATATATTATATTAGAAATGTCAATATTGAAATCGCCCATGATCACTATAGGCAGGTTAAGGTCAACTTGAGAGACTATATATATAATACAGACTTAATTTCTGGCATGTACATAGGAATTATAAAGAGGAATATTTATGGTAAATATGAAGAAAACCAGAGCAGTTTTGATATTAGGCAGTCCTGAAGTATGAAAATAGATTTTAATAGAAACACAGATGTATTTATTTTTTCTAAAAATATATTTTTTAAATTTGCAAAATAATAAATATCTGAAAATAACACTTGATTCAGGAATGGAAAAGTTGTATACATTGGATTGGAAACAGCAATCGGTTAAAGAATGTAAGTAATCCAACATATCTGGTTGGGAGGGGGGGGGGGGAGTTGGAAGGGCAGGGTTGCCACATGTGATTCAGTGTTGCATCACTAATACGTTTACCCAGACAAGGCTGTAGGGACCAGACATGGCTGGTCTGGAGGTTCAAAATGTAAATACATTAGAGCCTCAGAAGAACTTCAATAACTAGAATAATTTTTAAGCTTTTACTTTCAAATTTCAGAATTTAACAGATTAAATCTATATATATACTGACTGTGAAAAGTAAATCAAATGTTCTTACAAGAAAAAAAACGTTTAAGGTACCTATTTTAAATTTTTGCCAATATTTAAAAAATTTTATAGGATTTTGATCTTATTTTGGTATACAATTAAATTTTGATTAATTAAAGTTGTATTACTGAAAAAAAGTCCCTAGCTTTAACACTTTTTCTCTTAAGTGACCAAATATCTTTCCTGATTTTTTACAAAGTCCATTATGTTTGGGCCCATAACTTTTTCAAATTATATAATACTGACTTAATTTCTGGCATGTACATAGGATCTATATAGAGCAATATTGTAAATATGAAGAAAACCAGATGAGTGGTTTTGATATTAGGCATTCCTGAAGTGTGAAAATAGATTTTTAATATAAAATTGAGGTGTTTCCTTAATATCTTGAAGGAAAGAAGTCCTATTGACCCAATTTCTGGCATGGTAGGAGATTTTGGGGACATCTAACTGTATGCAGAATTTCAGATTCGTAGGTCCAATGGTGTCAAAATGTACCAGTCTTACTGACAGACATCCGGACGAGGGACGGACAAACAGATGGACAGACGCCGGACAATGGACCACAACTATAGCTCAGATGACTTATAGTCAGCTGAGCTAAAAAAATTTATATGTGAAAAGTATAAATTGTCTGAAAAAAAGTATAAAAAGAAGTTTTGCTTGAAAAAAAAAAAATGTTAATTTAAAAGTATAGAATAGCAGCACTGGAAATGACAAGACAAATACCAATTAGAATTACTGCAAACAGAATAACCTGTCTGACATTGTCATTGATATCTCTATATACACTATAGTAAAATGAAAACTTACATTAACATTATGAAACCCTTTATGGTTTCCAAACATTCAAAGTGAATATGCTTATACTAAATATCTTTGTGTATATCATCAAAAAAATAAAGCCGCATAAACATGTATAAAAAATACATAATCCATTCATAATTTTAAGATATGAAAACAGATAGAGCATCGTGTGAGGAGAGAGAGTAAAATCTAAATTATAAATGATATATTGATTTTGAGTAACTTTTTGCCATATATAATGTATCATGAATAATCAATACCAACACATTTTCTATTAAATCCATCTGGTAATTAATTAGATGTCTGGTGACACTCTGAATCAAGTGTGCCAGTGATCCAGTCATCTAATAATCTATCAGATTAAACATAAAATAACTCACAACCAACAAAATGCAGCATGGATAGCCATGATATACAACCAGATTTCCTGATAGTAATTGAATACTGGAGACTCTGAAACACAGGTCTCCCAATGATCTAGCATTTGGCAAACTATTAGTTTATTATCAAAACATTTAATAATAATATACTAGACTTGATGTAAAATTCATCAATCTCCTTAATTTTGGTTCTAACAATCCCAATACTGTCAGCTTTTTTTTATGTGTAGGAGTGTCTAAGGCAGGGGTCCAAGATTGAGAAATGGAGTACAATTTTTCCATTCTTCAGTCATTGGTCTTCAGGTACTAATATGATGCCAAAAAAAGTAAAACTGGATTTACATGCAGTAAAAAGAGAACTATGAGTATCTACGTTAATATAATACTAACCTTTGAGTCTGATCTGGCGCCAAGTTCTGAAAGTGACTTTTGTTTGGGCATTTTCCTTTTATGTAAATGTGAGGAGCTTGACACCGTGGCGATGAGGTCCATTGGCTCATCCTCTACATCTTCATACTCATCATCTGTTTAAAAGGAATAATTAAGGGTGAAAACAAGGGACCCATGGGTCACTGTGCTCAGCTAAAATTGACCTTAAAGGTAACAAGGGACCCATGGGTCACTGTGCTCAGCTAAAATTGACCTTAAAGGTAACAAGGGACCCATGGGTCACTGTGCTCAGCTAAAATTGACCTTAAAGGTAACAAGGGACCAATGGGTCACTGTGCTCAGCTAAAATTGACCTTAAAGGTAACAAGGGGCCCATGGGTCACTGTGCACAGCTAAAATTGACCTTAAAGGTAACAAGGGACCCATGGGTCACTGTGCTCAGCTAAAATTGACCTTAAAGGTAACAAGGGATCCATGGGTCACTGTGCTCAGCTGAAGTTGACCTTGAAGGTAAAAATCTAAAATAATATCAAATGGAGATATAGAGGTAATTGAGGAAGAGGTAATACAGGCCATGGTTGGTTTATATGATAGGTTTGTATTGATGAGCAAGAAATTGTTGCAAATAATATTTTGTGACCTGACCATGTGTTTCCTTATGTTGAAACTGAAGCATGTGAGCAGTTTGTGAACAAATGATCTGTACTAATACCATAATCATTAGTTGACATTTCAGTAGTTTAAAAAATTGTTCAACTGAATCTATTTTTTTTGTATAATATATATTATTAAATATATGTATTTTTTTATTTTATGAAATGTATACAGTTGAAATAATGAAATAATTGAAATAAAGTTGAAATAATTAGCAACATACATACAGGTAAAACAAAGCCTGTTCTTCAATTCAGCTGAGGCATGAAAATTATGAACAAATGTTTGTATTTTTTATCACATCATTTTTTTTATTATAAGTTTATATTTCTATACATTTCCAATATAACATATATATCTGAATATAAAAGTTGACTCATAATTCTCAATCTTGTCAGATAACACCACATCATGCATACAAATGTTTATTTATTTTTTATCACAAAAATATATATATTAAATCTGAAAAACAATAAATATCTAAAAATAATACTTGATTTAGATTTCACAATTTGTGTCTTGATTCATCCATAATGTGCTTCATATTTTATAAATTTAAGCATAATGATAGGTTTAATTATATTTGTTAAAACATTTAAAAGATAAATTTATTTCTTTATCAAGGGACCCATGGGTCACGGCGCTCAGCTGTTATATATGATAAAAAATATGATTTTGAAATGAGGCACATGCTGGTTTTGTGTGGAAATAAATATAAGCTGTATTATGAGTTGTTGGTGTTTAGCTTATACAGTAAAACCTGAGAGTTAAGACCACCTGATGTGCCACACCAAAAGCGGTCTTAAGTCACAGGTGGTCTTAAGTCTCAGGTGGTCTAAGTCTCAGCATGAAGCGAACAAAGAATATAAAGGCATATATGTCTACATAAATATTTATTTATTTATTATAAAAATACATACTGGATATATATATATATATATATATATATATATATATATAAATAATCAAGATATTCACAACAATATTTACAAGTTAACAACAATATTTACTTAAAACATTGAATCAATCTTGTTCTGCTTAACAAAGAGAATCTTATTTATTATTATCGAAGAAAGCTGGTCCTTTTATAACTTTATTAAACAAGCCTTTGTCAAAGGCTTTGAATAGCTTCTTTGTCACATTGCACAAACACAAACCGCTAATTAATGATGTACCATGAGTACACACTGAGTCAGTTTGTTGATCACTGACTTGTGCTCACCGTAATTAGAAGCAGACCCCATTAAAATCTCAATAAACTTCAAAGCAGGTATGAAGGGATCGATCATTAAATTACAGGTGACTGCTGACGTTATCAAACTGTCTCTCTATATTGGTACTATGGTAGTAAGCATTGAGTCCTATTGCCTTATTGATGAATATTCTATTGATGTTATCGAAGCAGGTCGTCAGTTTGTCGTCGTCACGAACTGACATGTTGTCAAGTCAAAATGCGTGTGATAAGCAATGACAGTTGATCGCTTAAATTAAGCAATGACAAACTTACTTTCATGACTCACTTTTTTTTTTAATTAAATCCGCGCAAATGTTATTTACGCATCACTAAGACTAGCTATGAACTCCGGTCAACTGGTCAACGACCGCAGCGTGTCAGAAATACAACAGGAGTTCTATTCGATGAATATTATATAGGGATTTCCCTTAGAGCACGTGATCCTTACCTGTTTACCGTAAAGATGTTTTAGACAATCGTTAAACAAATACGATGTGTTCAAAGATAGGCTGTGCTAAAAAAAGTAATGGTACACAGAATTAAAGAATTGCGTCGTTTTACATGTTCCCTCGCAATATTCGCGGAACTTTCATTTTTCGAGAAAGATTAAAACCACGCGGGCCCTGGGCCATTGACACCTGGAGGGGGTATTCTGAATTGATGTCCAATTCACCGCGGGAAAAGTAGGTCACCATTGCCACCTGCACATTCAAGAGACGGTCAATGGCACGGTCGTTTTAGTCTTAACTTAGGACGCCAGGTGCCACTACCGCTTCACCAGGCGGTCGCTTAACGGAGGTAAAGACCAGCGACCGGTCACATTTGAGCGGTCGGTGGTCGCGTACCACAAACGGTCGCTCAACACAGGGGCATTAAAGAGTGATTAAGCTCGGTGCATTCATTTTTCGGTCGTAAGTCACAGACGGTCGCTGGCGGCAGTGGTCGCTTGGTTCAGGTTTCACTGTATATGATTTTGAGACAGGGAAGAGATTGATTTCATTTATTTTATTAACAAATGGAGTGCTATTGTCATACAGATTTTGACTTGGCCATATAACTGATAAGCAGCACATATAAGATGAGAGTTTAACTATTTATTAAAATTTAATAACAAATATTTTGCCAAATATAATTTTTATTAAAAATAATGAGAGAATCATATGATTTTTTTTAATAAAATATAAATGAAATGATTATTAAAATAATATGATAGAATATATTCATGAATGCATTCATGAATACATTTTGAAAGTATTTGCACTGGTATTCAAATACTTTCATTTTTACCTGAATTCCCATTCTTATGCAAGAAATTTTATAATGGAGTACATATTCATATTCATATTCAAATAATTTGCAAAGTATTCGCACCATGTCTGGTATTTATTCAGTTTTATTAAAACAATGATGTTGAGAATCCAGAATATAAACAAAGGACCCATGGGTCACGGCACCCAGCTTAAATTTGAAATTTTTGCAAATGCAAAATATGAAATATATTCTATTGTAATGTTTTTCATTTATATAAGCATATGAGAAGCTAAGAGGAAAGGGGCCCTCCTACTTGGTTATAGTAAAGTTCTAAATATATGATTGCAAACTAATACTCTGACAAGACTGTCATGAAGAAAAACAGTAAAAGTTTTGAGATACTGTGATGCATATGAAAATTTACAGATGGACAGGCAAGTAGACAGAATGAACTAATACTTTTTTTCACTTTCAAGGCAATAATGCATTTAAGTTTATATATAAGCCTATTTTTTTAGCATATCCACTTTTCCATTAATAGTTTTTATCTGATTCATTTTTTTTATTTACAAGTGTTATAAATTTGTAATAAAAAAACTGAAAATATAAGTTAAAATATTAGAATTCTAAGTTGCAATCATTATATATCCAGATTGTAGCTCATATTGGGTCATATTATGCATACACATATATTTTATTATTTTTAAATCAAATGTTTAAACTGAATTTAAAAGAAAATAATGCCACAACATGGCATCTACAAGATTATTCCTTGAATCCCTATTAAAAAGTTTTGCACATTGGAGTTTTCAGTACATGCCTAATTTTATTCACCGAAATAAAATAAAAGATTCAGTAAATTTGATAAAATAAAAACATCTTTTCAAATAAAGTATACACACTGTTGGTTGAATGAGGGACAAACAATATCATTATGCTAATTACAATCTCGGCTATAATTAAGTACTGGAATTAATAGTCAATTTCACACCTGGTGAAGTTTTACTCTTCTGAAGTAAAGCATTACTTATCTGATGAACATCCACACATTCATAGCAAAACATCACTTTGTAGTCACAATTAAATGTGCACTTTAATCACTGTGACCCTGGTGGTACAATACAAAATCTAAAATGTAGCATAGCCAAGAATAAAATAAAATACAGAAAATTATAACATTCATCTAGTTTATGCATGAGCTGGGGGGGGGGGGGGGGGGAGGGGGAGTGCAGGGCAGAGGGGAAGCCTGCTAGTAGTGGCCAAGCTGTGCAAAGGCAAGCTGCCTGGGGTGGGTTACATAATGCAAGTGAAGGCTGTACTACTAGGTGGGCTAGCTGTAAACAACACTTGACATGGTGTATGAAAATTTGAATAAAAGCTACTCTTTTCAAACAATTCCTTTGAAATTTCAGATTTTAAAAGATTAAATCCTTCTAAATATATGCTGCGAAAATTAAATCAACAGTGCTTACAGGGAAAAACGTGCCATTGCCAAAGTTGGACAAAATTTAAGGTATTGATTTTTTATTTATGCTTATAACTTGAAAAATTTGCAAAATTCAGATCTAATTTTGGGTAAACAATTGAATCTTGATTAAATAAAGTTATATTCCTGAAAAAAGGTCTCCAGCTTCAGCAATTCTCATGTTAAGTGAGCAAATATATTTCCTGATTTTAAAAAAATTGCATTATATTTGGGCCCATAACTTCAAAAAAATACCCAATACTGACCTAATTTTTGGTATGTGCACAGAAAATGTATGGAAGAATATGAATGCTAAATATGATCAAAAACAGATTGTTCTGATATAAGGCAGCCTTGATGTGTAACAATGGCTTTTTTATGGAAAACGGAGGTTTTTCCTTATATATCTCAAAGGAACGAAGTCCTAATGACCCAATTTTTGGTATGGTAGGAGATTTTGGGGACATCTAATGGTATGCAGAATTTTGGATTTGTAGGTCCAATGGTTTTAAAACGTGCCCTGTTAACGGATGGCCGGCCGGCCGGACGGACAAAGGACCACGGACAAAGGACCACGACTATAGCTCAGATGACTTATAGTCAGCTGAGCTAAAAATGCTACATTAACGCAACATGGCATTACACCTTGAACTACTTTTTCAAGGAAAGTTTTTGTATATTGGAGTCAAAACAGCATTACAATTGAGGAGATATAATGAAAACAATAACAATTACTGCGTAACACTTGGTGGGTTGGGTTGGGGGGGGGGGAAGGATTAGGGTGGTGATATGAGAATAACTGTACACCTGTCTCAGCAAGGGATTTCCCCCAGTGACTGTAACAAATCAGAAACCCTGGTATAGCTGACTTCCAGTGACCTGGAGTGGGACCCTGCATCTGTAATCTGTAATCAAAGCATATGAATACAATAGAGCCTCAAGAAAAAAAATCAATAACTAGCCCAATTTTCAAGCTTTTATTTTCAAATTTCTGATTTTATCAAATTAAATACTTATGTTTACATGCTGTGAAAATTAAATCAATGATACGTACAAGAAAAAATTAGCCATGGTCCAAGTTGGGCAAAATTTAAGGTACTGATTTTATATTTTTATGCTAATAACTTAAAAAATTTACAAAATTCAGATCTAATTTTGGGTAAACAATTGAATCTTAATTAAACATAGTTATATACTTTGGAAAATAGACTCTAGTTTCAAAATGTTTCATGTTAATTGAGTAAATATTTTTCCTGATTTTTTACAAAGTCCATTATGTTCGGGCCCATAACTTAAAGAAATTATACTTAACAGACTTAATTTCTGGCATGTACTTAGGAACTATATAGAGGAATATTTATGGTAAATATGAGGAAAAACAGATGGGTGGTTTTGATATTAGGCAGTCCTGAAGTGTGAAAATAGGTTTTTAATAAAGAAAATTGAGGTCTTTCCTTAATTTCTCAATGGAACTAAGTCGTAAAAACCCAGTTTTCGGCTTGGTAGGAGATCTTGGGGACATCTAACATTATGTTGGATTTGGGATTCCTAGGTCTTATGGTTTCAAAACATGCCACATCTACGGACGGACGGACAGACAGACAGACGGACAGACAATGGACCACAACTATAGCTCAGATGACTTATAGTCAGCTGAGCTAAAAATCTAAAATAATATCAAATGGAGATAAAGTCTAAGTGGAAAATGTAATATAGGCCATGGTTAGTTGACATGATTGGTTTGTATTGATGAGTAAGAAATTGTTGCAAATAATATTTTGTGACCATATGATGCATTCTCTAATGTTAAAATTGAAGCATGTGAGCAATTTGTAAACAAAAGATGTATATTATTACCCTGATCATTGGTTTGCTTTTTGATAAATTGACAGTTCAGTAGTTTACACATTTGCTCCATTGGATCTATTTTTTTTAATATATATTATTAAACATAAGTATTTTTTTATTTTATAAAAGTACAAGTTGAAATATAACCGCCTAAATCAGAGTGGAACGAGTGAAGTGAGGCATGGATTGAGTGGCATGGGGAAATAGAGTGAGGTGTGTTGCATATTAGCATGGATGTCTGCAGCTGAAATGTGTATGTAGGTTGCGCCACCTACTACAAATCCAGAAATCTGTCCAAGTTGTATACATATGCAAAATTTTAGGCAGAAAAGTCAAACCACTACATGTATATGAGTGATTTTATCCAACAGCAGACAAACAGAAGGACTTGTGCAAAAATGGTGGCAGGTGGCACCACCAATTTTGTGTATGGTTAAGAGCTATGTTAGATCTATACACATGCACCATCTTGGTCCAATCAGTCAAACAGTTCCCTAGATATGAGCTTTGACGTCTGCAGCGTAAACATAAATGTTGGTGGCACCACCTTCCACAAAATCCAAAAAGCTATCCAAGATGTATAAACCTGAAAAATTTTAGGCACTGCCGCGATATGAGCAATTGTTTTGCCACAGCAGAAAAACAGACAGGTGCTGTCCAAAAATGGTTGCAGGTGTCGCCAACAGTTTTGTGTATGATAAAAAGCTATGTTAGATCTATACACATGCACAATCTTGGTCCAATCGGTCAAACAGTTCCCGAGATATGAGCTTTGACGTTTGCAGCATAAACATGAATGTAGGTGGCGCCACCTGTCTTAAAATCAAGAAAGCTGTCCAGGATGTATGCAAAAATTTCAACCAATGCAGAGATACGAGTAATTTTATCCCAAGGCAGATGAAAAGATGAACACTGCAAAGGCACCACCATTTTTAGTATATGTGTGAATTTTTTAGCCTGATCAGTCAAACAGTTCCCGAGATATGTGGGTTTATGTGCAGAAACAGACGCACAAATGGACGCTGGGCAGAGAAGAAAGGTCAGAGTTCAACCAAAAATGAGGGCGCAGCAGTTCACATGTGACCCAATCATAATTCAGAATTTAAAAAAATTCCGCCCAGTGGTTACCAAGGAGTTCTCCAGAAACCTATGTGGCAGCAGCAGAAGTGGCGGCGGCAGCGTCCAACTGAAAACATAGTATCCCCTCTGCTTTAGCGGATATAATTACAGCAGTCAAGTATTTTTTTTGTCCATTGATTAACAAATACACATACAAATGCAGCGGCAGCAGCAGTGGCAGCAGCAGCGTCCAACTGAAAACATAGTATCTGCAAAACTCTGTTTTGGCAGATAATACTACAACAGTCGAACGTTTTTTTTTTTATTTTAGTCCATTGATTAACAAATAAACATACATGTGGACTTCAAGCTGCTAATTTATGGGATATTATAATAAATGTCTCTATAAAATAAAATAAAAGACAAAAGGAATGGGGAAAAGGGATATTCATCAAGTGAAACAGCCATCTGATATATTAATATTAACATTAACATTAATATAAACTAGATGTGGTCGGACAATGGTCCTCAGAGGGCCCCACGTTTCTGCAAGTGCTGGACTAGTTTACATATGGGTGAAAAATTAAGTAAAGTTTGAAAAATATGACAAACAGAAACAGGTTTTTATCCATATGCATGAGGGAAAAAATCCTACTGGATCAAATGTTATTAAAGAAGATATGTCTGAAATAATGTGTGCAATAGAAAATCACCGAATGTAATCTGTTAGCCATATTTGATTTTGAGCCAGTCTGTAATTCAATAAGTCTGGAGCCCTCATATGCACCAATGATCCCTGTGAAATAGGGAAAGCTGCAGTAGGTTGTTGTTAAGTTATTGTGTGCGAAAGAAAATCAGACATCGGGCTGTGGCAGCCATATTGGAATTCCAACAGGTCTGTAATTCAACTGGTCTGGATCCCTTATAGGTACCAATCATCCCTGTGAATTTGGGAAAGCTGCAGTATGTTGTTGTTGAGTTATCGCGCGCGAAAGAAAATCAGCAATTGGGCTGTGGCAGCCATACTCGAATTCCGACAAGTCTGTAATTCGAGAGATCTTGAGCCCTCATAGATACCAATCAACCCTGTTAATCTGGGAAAGCTGCAGGAGGTTGTTGTTGAGTAATCGCGTGCGAAAAAAATCAGCGATTGGGCTGTGGCGGCCATATTGGAATTCCGACAAGTCTATTTCAATAGGTCTGGAGCCCTCATAGGTAATGATCAACCCTGTGAATTTGGGAAAGCTGCAGTATGTTGTTGTTGAGTTATCGCGCGCGAAAGAAAATCAGCAATTGGGCTGTGGCAGCCATACTGGAATTCCGACAAGTCTGTTAGGTCTGGAGTACTCACAGGTACCAATCATCCCTGTGAATTTGAAAAAGCTGCAGTATGTTGTTGTTGAGTTATCGCGTGTAAAAGAAAATCAGCGATTGGGCTGTGGCAACCATATTGGAATTCCAACAAGTCTGTAATTGGATAGGTCTGGAGCCCTCATAGGTGCCAATCATTCCTGTGAATTTGGGAAAGCTGCAGTATGTTGTTGTTGAGTTATTGCGCGCAAAAGAAAATCAGCATTTGGGCTGTGGCGGACATATCGGAATTCCAACAAGTCTGTAATTTGATAGGTCTGGAGCCCTCATAGGTGCCAATCATTCCTGTGAATTTACGAAAGCTGCAGGATGGTGTTGTTGAGTTATCACGCGTGAAAGAAAATCAGCGTTTGGGCTGTGGCAGCCATACTGGAATTCCAACAAGTCTGTAATTTGATAGGTCTGGAGCCCTCATAGGTGCCAATCATTCCTGTGAATTTGGGAAAGCTGCAGTATGGTGTTGTTGAGTTATCGAGCGCGAAAGAAAATCAGCAATTGGGCTGTGGCAGCCATACTGGAATTCCGACAAGTCTGTAATTCGAGAGATCTTGAGCCCTCATAGATACCAATCAACCCTGTTAATCGGGGAAAGCTGCAGTATGTTGTTGTTGAGTTATCAGTGCGAAAGAAAGTGTCACTGACAGAAGGACGGACTGACACAGTGATCACTATAGGGCACCCGCTTGTCAAGCGGGGCCCCAATAACCAAATAAACATTTAAACCAGCTGGAAGAATGTACACCAAGAAAATTCTAAACATTTGGATCCGATTTCCAGGAATGATGCTGGAAATATCTCAATAATACCAACAAGTTATACATGGGTCATGACACTCAGCCAACTAAGAAGACATTAACAAGATGAATTTTACCATCTGAATGCCACATTTGAAGGAGGTTTTCCCATTCAACTGAAACTTAGCTTGGAGGAAAGGGTAACAGAGATCTAATTTCGGGTTTCTTATGAGATTTTTCATGGACCTCCCTGGATGTCAAGTAAGGAGATTCTAGGTGCAATGGTTACAATTTGTTCCCTGTTAACAGTTTACCACATCCTTGAAGGTCTCAAAAATTGAGAAGAAAATGCGTAAAAATTTGAAAAAATGCAGGTGCTGCCACCAGTCTACAGGAAATGATGAAACACTCCATTATCAGTATGCATGCAAAGAATCATGGTGATCAATGCATTAGTTCTTCAGAGATTGGATCTTTTGTATCATATTTTTGATTATTCTGAGAGGTACTTTAGAGTCCCATATCACAGAAGTTATTGGTAGCAGAGACCTAGTTTCTGGTTTCCAAGGAGTTTTGCATGGATCTTCTTGTATGTCAAGTATGAAGATTTTAGGCCTAGTGGTTATGATTTGTGCCCTGTTAAAAAACGAACGAACAGACAGACAGACAGACAGACAGATGACGGACAAAGAGTGATCATTATAGTTCAGATGATTTTCAGTATGCTGAGGAAAAAATCTTGTGGTGAGAATTTCTCCCAAATTTATCAATATGTAGACTATATCAACTGGTTGCTCACCGTCTTCATCATCTTGGTGGCTGAACGTATGTGACACCACTCGTCTTGGTTCATCAATTCGACAGATCAGCTCAGCGAGATCAGTGAAGTCAGGCTCCACAGGGACTGCAGTCTGGTAGTCGTAAACACAAACACTTTACAAAGACAGTAAAAACTTAGATTGTGTAATCAGAAACATTATTGAGTATATAGAGATTGCCTCCTTCCACCAAAACATATATTATAAAGAATGGGATCACTATCAAAACGAGTATAGAAATACTGTTCATCAACAGAGTGCAGGCTAGGGATACTCGTAATGAAATAACAAGCAGACTCAAGGTAAGGTCCAGGTATTGAAACATATACATAAATATAGATACATATTATAACAAAATGGGCAAATATGAATAAGGATTACAATGGCATTATGGAATATTTTACACTCCAATCCACATAAGGGAATATTATTTTGTGACACTTTAACAGATATTAAAAACATTCATCAAATCCATCTGAGACTGTTCTAGAGATTTTTTATTCCAGATTTGTTAAGTCTTAACATACCTTGTGCAGTATTGGTTTCATCTTGCTTGTAGACTTTTCCCTGAACAGTTCAGCCACCAAATTCCTCTTGGTCCAAGTAGAAAACAGAGCCTTCCCGTGTGAATAACCCACCTCCTGTAAGAGAAAGAATATATTTATAAGACTTAATGATCAAATACTTCTCCAATTTTATATGTGAATGAGCTTAAAAATCCATGAGCAACTATACATGTATAAATTGAAAAATTGCTGCAAACCCTGTTTGTATCATATGTGTGATACAAACTTCTGCTAGTGGATACCTATACACATATGATACAAACTTCTGCTAGTGGATACCTATACACATATGATACAAACTTCTGCTAGTGGATACCTATACACATATGATACAAACTTCTGCTAGTGGATACCTATACACATATGATACAAACTTCTGCTAGTGGATACCTATACACATATGATACAAACTTCTGCTAGTGTATACCTATACACATATGATACAAACTTCTGCTAGTGTATACCTATACACATATGATACAAACTTCTGCTAGTTTATACCTATACACATATGATACAAACTCCTGCTAGTTTATACCTATACACATATGATACAAACTTCTGCTAGTTTATACCTTTACACACATATGATACAAACTTCTGCTAGTTTATACCTATACACATATGATACAAATTCCTGCTAGTTTATACATATACACATATGATACAAACTTCTGCTAGTTTATACCTATACACATATGATACAAACTCCTGCTAGTGGATACCTATACACATATGATACAAACTTCTGCTAGTGGATACCTATACACATATGATACAAACTCCTGCTAGTTTATACATATACACATATGATACAAACTTCTGCTAGTTTATACCTATACACATATGATACAAACTCCTGCTAGTGGATACCTATACACATATGATACAAACTTCTGCTAGTGGATACCTATATACATATGATACAAACTTCTGCTAGTTTATACCTACCGTAAATCTTGTTTTTATGGCCGCACGTCTATTTATAGCGGCACCCTGAGTTTGCAACGTCTCTTAAAGGAACTCCCACTGAGGTCCAAATACCCAAAACCCCCCTTAAAGGCCGCACCCCGACTCCGTCTCTGGCCTGATGGGTAAGATAATTAGTTGCACGTAGCAAAATAAATCACGACATAGCTGCTTTAATGAAGACTAGAATAAAAAAATATTAATTACAGAGGTTAAATATGTTGGCAGATTACGTATATTAAACATATTTAATGCTCGAGATAGGGACAATATAGATATTTTGTCCCTAACGACTTTTGCACATGGATTGGCAGGCATTTATCAGAAAAAGAAAGATTCCCCGAACGATCGTTTCGTTTGAATGGTGGTTACGCAAAACGATTCTTGTATGCATCAACACGCTTCTTTACATGTAAAAGACCATAGTATGAACACTGAATTGAGGTTTATATGTACATTTATTGAAGCAAAAAGCCTGAATACTATCCACTATTACGCACCATCACGCAGTAGCGTTCAGGGGGCGACATGATGGCTAAGACTGCTGAGACTGTCAGATTTTCAACCTGCAGGAACTTAATCACGGCTCGTGGTATACATATAAAAACTTATATGTAGAACCTTGACATGTATATCTTTCGTGCGATATATAACTTGTTATAAAAAATCTTGGTAATTGTCACCAAATAATACGTTTAAAACACCCCAACTGTAACACAGCGGCCCGTTGGGCATGGTCAAGCAACATTGAAGTAAATGCCTTCTTTAAACTCATTTGCAGTGTTATTTAGCAACGATTATTTGTTTAAAAAAGTAAAATGAATATAAAGCTGACATCGTAAAGAGTCGCATAATGGCTGACGATCGTTTTAAAATCAAGTTTGAGTGCCGCCATGTGCTGAAACGCCCTGGTGTTCTGCTAAGAATATTTTGAACGGCTGTACGCGGTGGGTGGTAAACAGAACAGCCACCTATTTCGTCCCAGTGTGCCTTGCGCGAACGCTAACTTGACAAGATGGCTCCCCACACGCGTACACGGACACTTTCTTAAGGAACAACTAGCAGAAGTTTGTATCATATGTGTATAGGTATCCACTAGCAGAAGTTTGTATCATATGTGTATAGGTATCCACTAGCAGAAGTTTGTATCATATGTGTATAGGTATCAACTAGCAGAAGTTTGTATCATATGTGTATAGGTATCCACTAGCAGAAGTTTGTATCATGTGTGTATAGGTATCCACTAGCAGAAGTTTGTATCATGTGTGTATAGGTATCCACTAGCAGAAGTTTGTATCATGTGTGTATAGGTATCCCCTAGCAGAAGTTTGTATCATGTGTGTATAGGTATAAACTAGCAGAAGTTTGTATCACAAGTGTATAGGTATAAACTAGCAGAAGTTTGTATCACGTGTGTATAGGTATAAACTAGCAGAAGTTTGTATCACGTGTGTATAGGTATAAACTAGCAGAAATTTGTATCACGTGTGTATAGGTATAAACTAGCAGAAGTTTGTATCACGTGTGTATAGGTATAAACTAGCAGAAGTTTGTATCACATGTGTATAGGTATAAACTAGCAGAAGTTTGTATCACATGTGTATAGGTATAAACTAGCAGAAGTTTGTATCACATGTGAATAGGTATAAACTAGCAGAAGTTTGTATCACATGTGTATAGGTATAAACTAGCAGAAGTTTGTATCCTATGTGTATAGGTATAAACTAGCAGAAGTTTGTATCCTATGTGTATAGGTATAAACTAGCAGAAGTTTGTATCCTATGTGTATAGGTATAAACTAGCAGAAGTTTGTTTCCTATGTGTATAGGTATAAACTAGCAGAAGTTTGTATCCTATGTGTATAGGTATAAACTAGCAGAAGTTTGTATCCTATGTGTATAGGTATAAACTAGCAGAAGTTTGTATCCTATGTGTATAGGTATAAACTAGCAGAAGTTTGTATCCTATGTGTATAGGTATAAACTAGCAGGAGTTTGTATCCTATGTGTATAGGTATAAACTAGCTGGAGTTTGTATCCTATGTGTATATGTATAAACTAGCAGGAGTTTGTATCCTATGTGTATAGGTATAAACTAGCAGGAGTTTGTATCCTATGTGTATAGGTATAAACTAGCAGGAGTTTGTATCCTATGTGTATAGGTATAAACTAGCAGGAGGTTGTATCCTATGTGTATAGGTATAAACTAGCAGGAGTTTGTATCCTATGTGTATAGGTATAAACTAGCAGGAGTTTGTATCCTATGTGTATAGGTATAAACTAGCAGGAGTTTGTATCCTATGTGTATAGGTATAAACTAGCAGAAGTTTGTATCCTATGTGTATAGGTATAAACTAGCAGAAGTTTGTATCATATGTGTATATGAGTAAACTAGCAGAAGTTTGTATCATATGTGTATAGGTATCCACTAGCAGAAGTTTGTATCCTATGTGTATAGGTATAAACTAGCAGAAGTTTGTATCCTATGTGTATATGTATAAACTAGCAGAAGTTTGTATCCTATGTGTATAGGTATAAACTAGCAGAAGTTTGTATCATATGTGTATATGTATAAACTAGCAGAAGTTTGTATCATATGTGTATATGTATAAACTAGCAGAAGTTTGCAGTGGAATAGTGAGCAAATGGATGCCAATAAAAAGAAACTGGACCAGCATCATCCTGCAGAGAATTACCATGTTTCAAAAGCCCTTATGTGTGAAAATCACTCCTGTGGTGTTACTCACAATTATATACAAATTTCCTGACAGACATGGGGTTTACACTGTAACTAACTCATGTGAAAGTGTTTCCCCTTAAATTTTTGGTTTTAAGTCTAATTGTACAACACAATCTATATGAGAAATATGATAACAAAATGATCACTGCATAATAAAAGTATAAACTGTGCAAGGCTAAAAATAAGCAAAAGATAAGAATAATAATGAATGATACTAAGTAAGTGAGAACACCAGTGAAATATTTCTACTGACCTGTATCTCATCATAGCTGGCGAACTGAAGCGTGTTGTACTTGTCAATGGGAGGACGTATGTATTCACAATAGTCACTGTTCTTAACCATCTCTAGTTGTCTGACACATGACACATAGGCCAGACGGGACTGGATCTCAGCCATGTTAGGCACCTACAATAAAAGATACCTAGTACTAGAAGCTCACTTGAATTCATCCATTTAACTGATAATAAGCTGGTATAGATACCAGCTCTACAAATTATATAATACAATTATTTTATTTCATATAATGAAAGACTCTTAAGTCTAACATCTATGCTGAGTTTATTCATTTAAAGAACAGAGGGACTTTTGACCTGAGTTAAGTAAAAACATGATAAAAAACATGTTTTCTACTGAGCGTTTACAGTACTTGTGGCTTAATATAGGAACCAGGATGATTTACCTGACTTCATTCAAGATTATCTGACTACTGTTACATGAATTACCCACCCTGATTTCTATATTAAAAGGCAGGGGTTTGCCCTAATTTACCATAAGAGCAGGGGGGAGACCACTTAATCAAAAAATTGTTAAAAAGAATTACCTAACTTAATACTGAAGAAGATTTATCTATGGCTACACATATAACTGACTTATTTGATTTTTTTTTTCAGAAAACTATCCATTTCTTTTTCTCTGGGATATTGATAAACTGACTAACCCTGACTGGTTTTGCCCATGGGTTCCATCTCTTCCATAACAACCACCATCCAGAGAGTTCATCACCATAGTTAGTCAGATTAGAGTCATCCTGACTTCCCACATCAATGGCAAAAATGTTCTGAGCTCCCATGGTCTTCATCACATCAGCTGTAAGGAGGATAAGGATGGCTAGTAAGGCCACATCAAAAATGTAATTGTTCTGCAGATTCAAAGGTCCAAATCCTATGTAAGCTTGATGTTTCATGTCTTGTCTCAGTCACCTCAAAGTATTTATGAAGATATCACTGAAATACCACTCAGCTATGTTTATCATATGCACCATTTCAAGAAATGAAGCATATTTTTTACACTCGTTTAGCTAAGTAGTCTAAACCAGTAAATTCAACCAAGCAAATGATAAAAATGCAATTTTGCTTACTATTAGATCTCAGAATTTGTAGAACAATTGATTTCTTTGGTACAGAATAATTATCAAGTACAGAGAGGACTGACACTCCAGCTTCCACTTAACAATAACCAAACTAAATTTCACAAGCAAATTTGTGGAATTAATGTCCCTACTTTGGGCTCTCTTTGTCTTTCATGCCTGATTAGCAACCTAAATTATGACATGTGGAGAAAATCTTGAGGGCACATGAAAACTATTAACAGATGCACTATGACATGTGAAGACATCTGCAGGTGAGCATAAAAACTAAAAAACATTGAGAAATAGGACCAAAATCCACTATGACATGTGAAGACATCTGCAGGAAAACATAAAAACTAAAACACACTAAGAAATTGTACTAAAAATTGATAATTTTGTTTTTAAGCTTGAGAGGATTACTTTTCAGATAGACACTCCAAAACCAATTCAAACCAAGGTATGCATGAGAGCAATCACTGACCCAAATTTGAATGAAATCGGATAAAAATTTAGGAAAGTTATTGCATGGGAATGTAAAAAACCTGATGGACAGACAGACAGACAGACATACTGAAATCAATGTCCCCCGCATCCACAGAGCGTGGGACAAAAAAGAGAAAATGCTATAATTACTTGAAAAACCCCTATTAATATATTGCCAAAGAATAAAGTAAGTATTATTAGACTGTGCCGTCAACAATGTGGTTTTTCGTATCTTTTCTCATGGTGAAGATATCTATAATACATTAATGCAATAATTACAAACAAGGGACCCATGGGTCACAGCGCTCAGCTGAAGTTTGAAATTTTTGCAAATGCAAAATATTCAATTGTAATGTTTTTCATAAATATTAGCATATGAGAAGCTAAGGGGAAAGGGGCCCTTCTACTTGGTTATAGTAAAGTTCTGAATATATGATTGCAAAACTAATACTCTGACAAGACTGTCATGAAGAAAACAGTAAAAGTTTTGAGATACTGTGATGCATATGAAAAATTTACAGATGGACAGGAAAATGGACAGAAGGGACTAATACCTTCATTTCACTTTCAGGGGAATAATGCATTTAAGTTTATAAAAATAAAGCCTATTTTTGGCATATCCTCTTTTTCCATTAATAGTTTTATCAGATTCATTTTTTTATTTACAAGTTTCATAAATTTGTTATAAAAAAATCTGAAAATATAAGTTAAAATATAAGAATTCTAAGTTACAATCATTATTTATTCAGAGTGTAGCTCATATCAGGTCATATTATGCATACATATATATTTTATTATCTTTAAATCACAAATGTTTAAAATGAATTTAAAAGAAAATAATGCCACAACATTCCTTGAATCACTATTAAAAAGTTTTGCACACTGGGGTTTTCAGTTTATACTTTATTTTATTCACCAAAATAAAAGATTCAGTAAATCTGATAAAATAAAAACATCTTTTCAAATAAAGTATACACACTGTTGGTTGAATAAGGGACCAACAATATCATTGTGCTAATTTCTATCTCAGCTATACTTTATTACTGGAATTAATAGTCAATTTAACTGGTGAAGTTTTTACTCTTCTGAAGTAAGGAATTACTTTTCTGATGAACATCCATATTTTCATAGCAATACACCACTTGGACAAAAAGGGAGAGAGGGCTTGCCCTAGTGATGGGATTGCATAACATTAAGCCTGGGGAGCATAGAGAGTTGCACTGAATGACCTACAATGACCAAAGTGGACTGCTTGACAATGTAAGGGAATACAACAAGAGCCTCCAAAAAAAATTCAATAACTAGCCTAATTTTGCAGCTTTTATTTTCAAATTTCAGATTTTAACAGATTAAATCCTGATGTGCACATGCTGTGAAAATTAAATCCACAGTACTTACAGGAAAAAAACATGCCGTGGCCAAAGTTGGGCAAAATTTAAGGTACCAATTTTTTATTTTTGCTAATATTTAAAAAAATTCAAAAGATTTTGATCTAATTTTGGGTATACAATTTAATTTTGATTAATTAAAGTTATATTACTGGAAAAAAGTCCTTAGCTTTAATATGTTTTTTGTTCAGGGATCAGATATCTTTCCTGATTTTTTACAAAATGCATTATGTTTGAGCCTATAACTTTTTTAAATTATATAATACAGACCTTACTTCTGGCATGTACATAGGAACTTTATAGAGGAATACTTATCGTAAATATGAGGAAATACAGATGATTGGTTTTGATATCAGGCAGTCCTGAAGTGTGAAAATAGGTTTTTAATAAAAAAAAACTGAGTTTTTTCCTTAATTTCTCAAAGGAACAAAGTCGCAAAGACCCAGTTTTCAGCTTGGTAGGAGATCTTGGGGACATCTAACATTATGCCAATAGCCTGGGGAGCATAGAGAGCTACAGTGAATGACCTACAGTAACCAGTGTGGACTGCTTGACAATGTAAGGGAATACAACAAGAGCCTCCAAAAAAAAATTCAATAACTAGCCTAATTTTGCAGCTTTTATTTTCAAATTTCAGATTTTAACAGATTAAATCATTATGTGTACATGCTGTGAAAATTAAATCCACAGTACTTACAGGAAAAAAACGTGCCATGGCCAAGGTTGGGCAAAATTTAAGGTACCAATTTTTTATTTTTGCTTATATTTTAAAAAATTTAAAAGATTTTGATCTAATTTTGGGTATACAATTTAATTTTGATTAATTAAAGTTATATTACTGAAAAAAAAGTCCTTAGCTTTAACATTTTTTGTGTTAAGTGATCAAATTTCTTTCCTGATTTTTTACAAAATGCATTATGTTTGAGCCCATAACTTTTTATATAACTTGAGCTCGCCCAGTTAGCAAAAGCCCAGTCAGTGAGCACAGAGCAATATACAAGGAATTCAAACATAAAGATTCTTGGTGCTCCACAGAGGAACAAACTAGAAAATTCAAAACAGGTTGCTTTAGACATGTTTAAAAACAAACTGGGTGTTGAATTGTCTTCAAAAGACATTGAAGTGGCACATAGATTAGGACCATATAAAAAGGATATAAATCGGAATATGGTGGTAAAGTTTGTCAATAGAGAGTGTAAACTTACAGTTCTGATAGAAAGAAGGAAGTTAAAGAATACTGTTGTTACCATAATTGAAGACATGTGTGCCGACATGCAAAAATTATTTAACAGGGTTAAACATGACGAACGAGTGAAGGATGCCTGGACATGGGACGGCAAAGTGTTCGTCAAAGATGATACAGGCACAATATTCAAGGTACAATATGGTGAATCCCTAAATGATGTATTCAACAGGGAATAAAAATATGTAGGTGGGAATGCGCCTGAGCGTGACTGATACTATACCTATGTATATCATTGTGAACGTGTTGTCTTATTCTGTGTCTTTGTCTATTTTGTATGTAGAATATCGTAAATGGATTAACAATACAACTATAATTCCAATTTATGTCAACAAGTGATTTCAATCTAGATTTTTCGGTTAAGAGTTTAAACATTAGAGGTATCTGTGACTACTACAAGAGAAGGAAAATATTTAATTGGTTAATTAAGCACAAAATGGCGAAAGGAATTACTTTTTTACAAGAAACCCATTCAATTGAGAAGGACATGGGCAGCTGGATTAACCAATGGAGGAGTAAAATATATTTCTCTCACTGTACATCCCGCAGTGCTGGAGTTATCATCTTGATTGGAAATGACGTTGAATTTGAGGAATTTAAAATACATACTGATTCAAATGGCAGGGCCATTATTATACATTGTAATATTCAAGGATCCCCGTTTCTATTAGTAAACACTTATGCACCAAATACAGAGTCCCAGCAGGTTCCCTTTTATAAGAATGTGATTCAACAGATTGATGAAATTAATGAGAACACTGATTTACAAATAATTTGGGGCGGTGATTTTAACCTACATTTTAATGAAATGGATGCATGTGGTGGTAACGTACATAATATGAAAATGAAATCTCTTGATGTTTTACACTCAGCTATGGAGCAGTTTAACCTGTGTGATATATGGCGGGTAAGAAATGAAACAAGTCGAAGATATACATGGCGTTCTGTGAAACCACTCATACAGAGGCGCCTGGATTTTTTTTTAATTTCTTCAGGTTTGCAATCATTCATTAAAAGCTGTAGTATAATTCCTGCAATAGCAACAGATCACTCTGCTGTACATATGCAGTTAAAATCACATTCCATCGAAAAGCATGGTCCATCGTTTTGGAAATTAAACAACTCGCTACTAGATGATCAAATGTATATAACACAATTTAAGCAGAACCTAGACGAATGGATTCAAAATTATGAGAAAAAACAGGATGCCCAATTGCTCTGGGAATACATAAAATTCAAAATTAGGGAATTCACAATTAATTATAGTAAACAGAAGGCCAGTAAGTTTAAAGTAAAGCTCAAAGCATTGGAAGAGAAAATTAAATATCTGGAAACCAAACTTGGCCATGAAGATCTGATTGAATATACCTCTACGAAAGAAGCATTAGAGTCGATGTATGACCATATAACAAGGGGTATTATAGTACGATCTCGAGCCCAGTGGGTCGAACAAGGTGAAAGAAGTTCCCGTTACTTTCTAAATCTTGAAAAAAGAAATAAGGGTAAGTCCGTCATTAGGAAACTTCTGGTTAATAATCAAGAACTTACCAAACAGTCTGCTATTATGGAATGCTTAAAAAAGTTTTACTGTCAAAAATATACACGAACATTGATTACCATTAAAACGGGATGCGAAAATTATTTAAGTATTATAGATCTACCAAAACTGGGGGATGCTGACGTACAGAAATGTGATGGAATTATATCAAAAAAGGAAGTGTTTAAGGCTTTAAACTCCAATAACGCCCGCCAGGGCGCGCGTTTGTCACGGGCCTGTAGTTCAAAGGCGCCCGCCCGGGCGCGCTAAAGCCCATTTTACATACCCGTAATTGGGCCAAGTTTTGGGGGTGAAATGTCTATTGTCATCCATCATATTTGTACTTAAATGAAAGAGAAAAACGTCAAGTGTTGTTCTAACATGTGACCAAGATCCAAACTGGCGCGAACGCAGACTTGTTGGAAAAATATAAAAATGATTGACTTTCACTCACGTGGCCTTGTTACGTGGGCCCTGGTAACATGTCGGCTGCGAGAGTAAAATCAGACTCCTACGCTAAATTCATCAGAAATCGGTAAATTACCAAATGTTGGCAATCAATCCTGGTGACAAAATCAAGTGCAGTGTGTTTACAGATTTAACTTCCGTTTAACATTTCCAAGATCATATATTATCCCCTTTTTTATTGGTTTAACTTGTGACCAATGATCGCCGTCCGACTGACTGACGCGTCTGACAGACACCACGCACGTGATCTGCGTGACCTCCTTACTGTGTCATGTACTGGCACTGGAAAACCATTTTTAACCGATATCATATAATAAAATGAGTATTTATTTTAAATATTAACATATTTTCTTAACTAAAAATCGAAGATACTGTCATATATCATGTCGTATATATATGTGATGTCTGATTGTTTACTAGTGATCATTTCTGTGCCAAACATGTTATGTACAATCGTAATCGGGCACAAGAACTGTCAATCATTCTAAGAGGCTTTTTGGATTGAAAATAAAATTAATACCGTCTTAAATTAGAAACAGCCAGATATTATAGAGATATAGTTAATTTTCCAGTGTAAAATATAAAGATAACTTTATACTCCATGAAATATTGAAGTAATTATTTTACGACGTACGTGAAACTGTACGCCTATACACCCAGATCCTTGAATATGTAAAACAAGACAGTAAGTGACTTATACGCTTGAACAAATATATGTATTAATACGGTTTTAACACATACTGAACAGATTTTACAAATTTTTATATGTGTAGTACTTCCTTTATATGTATAGGCTACATGTGTACGTGCACGTGTGCGCGCTTTTGTGTGTGTGTGTGTATATATATAGGTCATGTGCGTATTATAATTTTCATTAGTGATTGATAAAAGCACCAGTAGTTGTCACTGCCAGTGAAACAGATTTTGGGCGGAGCTGCAAAACATCTTTAAATATATATGGCACATAGCAAACTAAATTTTAAAAATATAACCTATTATTTTATGAATTGAAGTAAATATTTTTTTTTTGTAATACGTTTGCCTATAACAGGCTATTCATTGTTGTAAGGAATAGTACTGCGTTATAAATGTTTGTACCTTTTAAACATAAAATCTGATTACTAATAACAGAACTAATAACTCCTTTTTATATTTCATCCATGAAAGTTTCTCAAATCGGGTTCATTCGCCGCCTATATTCATAAAAAAAATACATAACGTATACCGCACACTGCATATATATCGCATATACCGTACATGCACCCGGTATAAACGCCGCTTTATATTGATATCGCTCTCAAAACCCAGTCAACGCTTGCATGCATGGCCCAGGGATTAAATATGGAAAATGTGTCGTGGTCATGATAATCCTTTAAAGTCATACGGCGGAGTCAGTCTCAGTCATGATACATGCAAGAAAATGAATAAAATGCATTCGCCAATCTTAAATTAGAAGCTATAGCGTATATATATAGTGACGGTGATACAGTGAAAGTAAAATATTAAGACCAAAGATGCGGACTTTCGATATGCATGCGCATGGTGTATTCAAAATGACGATCGAGAAACCATGCAGGTGGACAAATTAGACTGAAATCTAATTGTACCTTTCCATTGCTGTAAAATAAGATTTAAAAGACGCAGGTATACAAATATATCTATATTGCAAAATGTTTGATGGTTTTGTCTCAAACTTGCCCCTTTCGAAGACCTAAAATACCACAGGGTGTCGGCTTCTATTTTTACCCACCGACCTTGTCATTTTCACGTTTGATTGACAGTTTTATTAGCACAAGGAAATTTTCCTATCACACAGAAGATTTTAGCGGAAAGACAGCACACAACATGTGGCCAACCAGACGGGGATTCGGAGTGAAAATTACTAATTTAAATTTGCATCTATTACATTAATCATCAAAGGATAATGACATCATTTACAATGTTCGGGAACCGAACGACATGTATAATTGCCAGGTGTAGGTCATGGTCCGCGTCTCTACAGCTGACGGGACTGGTGAATACAAAATAAATAAATAAACAAACACCCAAGAGATCATAACTTATTAGAAGTTTTTGGAACATTCCAGGTGCTTCTTAAGAATTATTGAATTGTTGCTGCATATTGTTTTATAATTAACTGGAACTCTGCCTCTCCGTGAAATCACCATGCACCTTGCAGCCTGGGGAGACCGCATGCTTTCCTGCTAAAGCTGAAGTTTTATCAGCAGTGCATGATTTCTGACTATATGAGGGCCTAACTGTACAAAGTTGCATACGGAGGTTACCAGATTAGCTATATGATTTGAAGTTAGGTCTCGTGTATACATCTAGTTAACCAAGGAATTGTGCATCTCAAAATAATTAAATAAATTTCCTACTTTTCTTCAAGTGAAGTTGAATTAAATAAATGTAATTATATATTATATTTCCATTTTATATTAATTTCATATGACGTAATTATGCTTCATTTAAATGTCACTGAAATAAAGTGCAAATTGAAGACCTGGATAAGTAAGTGCATGAAGATATGTAAGCCTACGTGCAATTTTCCTCTAAGATACCAGAATGTACTGCTATGAAATCATAGTAACTAGGCATGATTTTGATAAGCATTGTTGGACTTACGTAGGCCTATATATTTGAATAACATAACATACATTAAAATGTACTGTGAAAACATGTTTCTTTGGTGTTACTTCACAGTTTAGTATCGTTTTCTCACGTTTATAAACTTTGGTATTATGTGCATTATCCCCAATAGCACATTTTAAAAACACCTTTTCAACAATAAAAAATATTGATTTTCCGTTATTTTATATTCTTGTTAATAACGATTTGTTTACATTAATGTGCATAGGCCTATTTATTATATATATATGTAATAAATTATTGTTCCACTAGTACTACCAGTGTTTTCATTGTTTCTGATCCCTGCGGGAAAGAATCGATTCTAATGCATACATATTGCATGACGTGAGAGGATGTTTCCAGGTAACTCCCCCCCCCCCCCCCCCCCCCCACCACCCCCACAAAAAAAAAAGAATAATCAGACCGCCAGTCGGCACAGCATCTCATGATGCTTCTTATAATAAACACGCCAGACTCAGTCACGTGAACCATGTCCATTTAAAAGACTTTACAAAATAAACACGCCAGACCCAGTCACGTGAACCTTGCTGATGTAAAAGTAGATACGATTGGGTGAGAAAAGTTTGCAGCGTCAGTGCGTCACCGCTGGCTGAGGGATGACGCGGTAAAATTGGACCGTTCAGGAAAAAAACCCAAACAGACGTGTCGTCTTGCATCTTAATTGTCCAGTAAATGTTTTATTTATTTTTATTTTTCCGTTATATTGACTAGATAGGATAATTCTGTGACTAAAGTCTGAAAAACCGCCTCGTTAATGTACCTTGTGTGCTACATATTGCTAAATTCACTCATTATCGCTCAATCACCGTCAGCCGCGGAGGGGCGGTTACTTCAAAAGAAATTGCATGGATACCCTCAATTAAGAAAACAAGAGTTTTCACAAGTGCAAGACATATTTGTTTTTATTTTTTATTTCAAATTTTAGTACATTCGCACTGTTTCGAATGGGAAAGATTTTGACATATCAACGTTTATTTAGGCTAATCGTTGATCGAACCAAGTGCACACCTGTTTACCTGTCGCACCTGGATTTTTACCAGTGCAGATAAACAGCAATTTTATTATTGCATGAAATGTTAACAAACAGGGTAGACACATTTTTCCAGATTTTATTTTAAAATCAGTCGGCGATTTGTTTTTGCCTGCACATGTAAAAATATATTAATTTGACATAAAAAGGTATATTACAGGTAACCAGATAATTAGTGCATTTCACACCCATAAATTGTATATTTTGCACATTGGACAAAAGTAAATAGTTTTTATTGCAATGTCCCTTATAACAAGTATAATATATAATTTAAATTAAAAAAATGAGAATTTACCTTTATTTACCTGATCTTACCTGTGCAGGTGAGTAAACTTTTACAGGTAGAAATTGGCAAAATTGAAATCCACAAGTCTCGTGGCTGTGCAGTTAATTAAAAGATAGTTTCTGCATATTGTTTTAACTCCTTCAAAAATTTCCTCTCCACTTTTAAAATGAAAAGTTGTCTTTATATTCTGTACTTACAAAGGTAATTAAATCTGTTTAAGATCAAAGGTATCATTTCAGGTAACCCAATAAATAGTGCAGTTAGTACCTATAATTCATAAATTTTACACATGGCACTCAAAATTAAGTTGTATGTTTTTTTTCTCCCTTATTACATGTATAAAATATATACTTCATTAAAAAAATAATTTACCTGTATTTACCTGAACTCACCTGTACAGGTGAGTATGTTTTTATGTGTAACCGTAACCAAAATTATCAATTTATGTTTTACATGTCTGAAAATTAAAATATAATGGTTTTACACAGTTGACACTTGTTTATCCATATTCTTCTCAGCCACTTTTCAGCATGATTTTGTCACTGCCACAGGTAATTAGATCAGTTGAAGAACAAAGGTACTATTCACATAGGTAACTTAGTTACTGTATTAAAAGCACCTGTTCTTATATCAAAATGAATTATACAGTCCATAAATAGAGAAGGTATTAATTTATAGTAACTATATTGATGAACAAGGTGTTTGCTAACATATTCAGAAAAAAAAAAATAATTTACCTTTACTTACCTGTACAGGTAAACATATGTGTTATATGTTAATAATCATAGAATGTGCTCTTTGGGTCAGCAAGCTTTTCAGGTGAAAAATATTTGATTTCCACAGAAAAATCTAATTTACTTGCACATTCTGGTTCGTTGGTGGTTCCCTTTCCAGTATTAAACCAAATCATTTACCTTTTTCTTACCATTAATTAATAATTACCTTAGAGTGAAAAAAAATCCTTACATTTCCCTTTTTTTATCAAAGGGTTAATGGGTTACCTGAACAGGATGAAAGGGGTCATTTTGGTGATATACCAGTGAGTGGAAATACAGTTAGTACAGATTTACCTGTTTTTACCTGTATATACCTTAGTTACATACATATCAAACCAGGTATATAGAAAATAAATAAAATAACATGATGGACATATACCTGACAGTAAAAGCTGAAAATTTCACAAAGATACCTTTAACGGTTACTGAGTTAATGTCTCTTATATAGATTCATGTCAAAATGTGGAAAAAATGCAAAATAAATCTGAACAGTAGGAGTGTGACAATCCACAGGCTAATCTGAACAGTAAAGGGTTAAGGCAATTCAAGACATGAAAAATAACAAAGTGCCTGGAAATGACGGTTTAACCAAAGAATTCTATTTATGTTTTTTCTCGGAAATTGGGGATCTTTTATTAGATAGTGTAAATGCGGCATATGAAAAGGCACAGTTAAGTGTGAGCCAAAGACAAGCTATTATTACACTTTTGGAAAAGAGTGGTAAAGATAATCGTTTAATTAAGTCATGGAGACCAATCAGTCTACTCAATGTAGATGCAAAGATTATCAGCAAGGTACTTGTGCACAGAATGATTGCATTATTGCCAAAGCTCATTCATAATGATCAATATGCATTCGTTAAAAACAGATTTATTGGTGAGCCTATTCGTCTAATTTCAGATATGTTATATTATACAGATAAAGAAAATGTAGAAGGCATTTTATTGGGGGCTGATATTGAGTCAGCATTCGATCATTTGGATCATGAATTCATGTTCACTGTTTTAGAAAAGTATGGGTTTGGAGAGTCATTTATACGATGGATAAAGATACTGCACAATAATGTTCAAAGTGCAGTGGTCAAAAATGGCTTCAGTACAGATTATTTTACTTTGACTAGAGGTACCCGGCAAGGGGATCCCTTAGCCCCTTATCTATTCATATTGTCTGTTGAAGTCTTGGGAGCCTTAATAAGAAGTAATACAGCTGTTAAAGAAGTAAAGCTTAGAAATTTAGAAATTAAACTATGTATGTATGCTGATGATATTACATTATTTTTGAAAGATATTGAATCTCTGAGGAATGTTTTGTCTATCTTTGATGTTTATGCTACGTATTCATCATTAAAGATAAATCTGAGGTTTCCTGGATGGGAAAATGGAAGAACAAATCAGATAATCCTTTTAATCTTAAATGGATTAATCTGTCCAAAGATTCTATGAAAATACTTGGGATATATTTCTCTTACAATGTAAAACTGTCAAATGAACTAAACTTTTCAAGAAAACTGTTACATTTTAAAAGTGTACTGAAACTGTGGAAAAGTAGACAGTTAACTGTATATGGGCGCTTGGAAGTAGTCAGAACCTTGGCCATCTCAAAAATATTATATGTATTGAATATGTTAGATCCACCACATGGTTTTATCAGAGAGGTCCAAGGTACGGTAAACAGTTTTGTTTGGAAAGGGAAAAAAGCAAAAGTTAAACTTAGCACAGCAGTTGGGCAGTACACTAATGGAGGTCTTAAATTACCAAGTGTCGAGGCTAGATACAAGACACAGCGTGTAATATGGGCATCTAATATACTGAATAAATTCAATGGAATGGCCAAAATGCTTCTTAATGCATTCTGTAGATCTATTGGTGGTTTGCAGTGTATTCACAAGGACTTTGAAATGAAATGTTTCCCAAATGTCTGTGCACCATTCTATGCCTCTTGTTTTAAGGAATGGTATCAGTTTTTAAAAAGTTCATATACAGGTATAGAGGATGTATCTAAACAATTTATATGGAACAACAGACATATCAAGGTGAATGAATGTTCAATATTCTATAATGATTTATTCAGGAACAACATCAGGTGCGTGAAGGATTTACTAGATAGTAAAGGTTCATTTAAACGTGTAACACAGATAGCAAATGAGTGTTCAGGTGTTTCCAAGGATTTGGCGTGTTTCCAGTTGAACTGTATCATAAGTGCTATACCAAGTGACTGGAAAAGAAAAATCAGAGATGGCATTGAAAAAAATTCAGATACTAGTACAGATGCATCTGTGACAACCCCAAAGAGCAAACATGTATATGAAAATATGATATCACTTATCTATCAAAGTCCTACTTCTTTAAAACATATTTGTGGGGTTGGTCATGTTGAGTGGCAGCTGGTATTTGATAATGTATATAAATGCACCAACGATACATATATGAGAGAATTTCAATTTAAAATCATCAATAACTACCTACCTGTGAATAAGAATCTTTACAAGTGGAACTTGGTTGATTCACCAAGATGTAGCTATTGTTTTTTTCATAATGAGTCAATCAACCATCTATTTTACTCTTGTTCGGTAGCAAAAAATCTTTATCTCAGAGTTCACCAATGGATAGGGCAAGTGAACTATGTACTACCAGAATATACAAAATCTATTATAATTTATGGTTACCTACCTGCATGTACAAAAACTTTGCTCACTAATACTATTTTGCTTATATTTAAATATGTACTGTATTAAAAGAGAGATGCTACAACTCCTCACCTGTTTGAGACTCTACGGCTGAAACTGAAAGATGTTTAAAATATTGAAGGTCATATAGCAAAACATAATGGGAAAACAGATCTGCATCTGCAGAAGTGGTCACCAATTATGCAACTTTTAACTTAATTAATATTTGATTGTCTACAATGTACAATTTATAATACACGGTATTCTGTAAAGCTTTGTTTAATGTTCAATGTTGTCCAGATATATGGATGCATTCATTTATGCCAGGCAATTACTACATCTTGCTAACACTGATATAAATGTGTCCTTGTCAATGTCATAATGTTTCAAGTGGTTATGCGCATGGAAAAACGATCAGTAGTTCGTTTAATTAATGATACTGGATCCAACCATAAGGCTGACGTAAGCAAGTGGTTTGCCCTCTCATCTCTTGCAGTGCTGAGGGACAGGCTTTGCCACCACCGGGTGTTTAGCTTTGCTGGTATGGGCCATGTTGGGTTTTCCATGAGCAAAGTCAATATTCGATCAAACTGATTGTGTTTATTATATGTACAAATATGTATGTGGTTTACATTTGTATGTAAATACTGTGTCACTGTGTATACTGTCATCATGTATATCGTTTGGTTATTAAAAAAAAAAAAAAAAAAAAAAAAAAAAGAGCCCATAACTTTTTTAAATTATATTATACAGACCTAATTTCTGGCATGTTTATAGGAACTATATAGAGGTATATTAATGGCAAATATGAGGAAAAACGGATGATTGGTTTTGATATTAGGCGGTCCTGAAGTGTGAAAATAGGTTTTTAATAAAAAATTAAGGTGTTTCCTTAATTTCTCAAAGGAACGAAGTCGAAAAGACCCAGTTTTCGGCTTGGTAGGAGATCTTATGGACATCTAAAATTATGCTTAATTTTGGATTCCTAGGTCTTACAGTTTCAAAACGTGCCACATCTACGGATGGACGGACAGACGGTACGACAGACGGACGAAGGACGGACAATGGACCACGACTATAGCTCAGATGACTAATAGTAAGCTGAGCTAAAAATTGAGGCTTTTCCTTAATTTCTCAAAGGAACAAAGTCGCAAAGACCCAGTTTTTTGCTTGGTAGGGGATCTTAGGGACATCTAACATTATGCCTAATTTTGGATTCCTAGGTCCTACGGTTTCAAAACGTGCCACATCTACGGACGGACGGACAGATGACTTAAAGTCAGCTGAGCTAAAAATCAATATTGCATAAACACCTGAAAAATATTGGAAAGTGAAGTTGGTGGAATCAATCTCAAGACACTAAGATATTCAAGTCAAACTTTTATTAAAGACAAACCAAATACCGTAGATCCGCGTTTTGCCGCCGTGGCCATAAAATAAGACTTACAGCCGAAAATCCTGACTAATATTTCTCGACAAGGGATGCGGCTATAAAACGCAGGTTAGGCTAAATTCAAACATGTACAAGAGACCCGACGGCCCGCCGAGGCGCAATGTGCCATAATAGGCTGAGGAAGAAGTGAATACTGAGAACGTATATTTGATGATACTGCATAATTTAATTTTATTCATTATTAATTTTATAAAATGTAAAATTGATATTTGAAACAGGCTGTATTATTAAACTTTTCTGAGTCAGTCATAAACCACAGCAAATTTCACGCGATGATTGATAAAAGATCGATATTCACTCGCCAAATTATGCATTCTATCCAGACAAACGGTTGTACCTGTATTTGAGTATGGCTGCAATACCGGTAAAACATTATTTTAAGATATTTCTTGAACATATCATTTATTTTAAAATAAACTGTAAAACAAAAGATAACAAAAGACCATACGTTCTTCGGCAATGAAACCTGCGTTCACGTTCAGATACTTCTACGTTCATCACATTGTCAATAGATGGCGCTCAAAGGTCATAAACCTCACCAGCTAGTTCTGTAATCTTTAAATATGGCACGTTTTGCTAGCAGACTGTTCGGGCACCAGTGTGCATATATTATGATCAGAAGGACCCTGGGAGTACGCGTAAAGGCTTGACGCGGGATTCGTTATTCAAAGGTTTTGTCAAGGTTGTTAATTGACTGACGTTGTATAGAGTGTAAATAAAAGCCATCACATAGAGTACCGTTGGCTTTGATGTCCCATTGAAGTTTAATTAGCCAGGGTAAAGGAGCAAGGTACACTAAGGCCCGCTAGTTCCGTAATCATTTTATGTGGCATCTTTTGCCGGTTGACGGTTCGGACACCATTTTGCATATATTATGATCAGCACAACCGGAGGTGTTCTGGAAATATGATCATCGACGCGGGTGTCGTATATTTAAATGTTTTGTTGTTAAATGACCGACGATGTATAATGTCTAAATAATATTTAAATTACAGTCATCCAATACAATGCTTTGATGTCCCATTGAACTTTAATTAGCAAAGTTAAAGGCGCAAGATTCTCTGGCATTCAGTAATGTGTCAAATTAATTTTGTGGCCCTACTAGGATTTGTTTTGGATGAGTCGTCATAAACCGAATAAATTGTCATTTATTCTAATCGGGTAGATCAGGCGGTTTAACCAATTAATTAAATTAATTAATTAGCAAAGCCAAACAACATACACAGTTGCAACTGTTTCCCAAAACTGTTATGCCTGACCGCATATCAGCATACCGCAGGGTTCCTAGCTGCAGCCTAGCGTTTAAGAAAAGAACCTTTTTTAGTTGTGTTCCCATACCCCATCCGGCAATGGAATGTGGTGCGGCCATTAGGTAAGGTTTTGGGAATTTTTTACTCCAGTGAAGGAGCCTTCCAGATATTTTACTAACATGGGGTGCGGCCATTAGACGGCGTGCGGCTGCAAAACGCGGATCTACGGTAGTCACTGTAGAATACTGCTGTAACATACAGACCCAACAAATAATAGAAGAGTTACTTTACCAGGTAGGTTGTTAACGTATCCTCCATCCAGCAGAAGATGACCGTCTACAGGATCACACAGTGGAGGGATGTACCCTGACAAAGACATGCTGGCCCGCACGTACCTCCACAGGGAACCTGCAGGCATCATAAACAAAACATTTACCATGAACTGTGTTTGTCTGAGACTTTGCAGATGACCCTCTACAGGATCACACAGTGGAGGGATGTACCCTGACAAAGACATACTGGCCCGCACGTACCTCCACAGGGAATCTGCAGGCATCATAAAGAAAACATTTATCATGAACTGTGTTTGTCTGGGACTTTGCAGATGACTGTCTACAGGATCACAAAGTGGAAGGATGTACCCTGACAAAGACATGCTGGCCCGCATGTCCCTCCACAGGGAACCTGCAGGCATCATAAAGAAAACATTTACCATGAACTGTGTTTGTCTGAGACTTTGCAGATGACCGTCTACAGGATCACACAGTGGAGGGATGTACTTGGACAAAGACATGCTGGCCCGCACGTACCTCCACAGGGAACCTGCAGGCATCATAAAGAAAACATTTACCATGAACTGTATATGTCTGAGACTTTGCAGATGACTGTCTACAGGATCACACAGTGGAGGGATGTACCCTGACAAAGACATGCTGGCCCGCATGTACCTCCACAGGGAACCTGCAGGCATCATAAACAAAACATTTACCATGAACTGTGTTTGTCTGAGACTTTGCAGATGACTGTCTACAGGATCACACAGTGGAGGGATGTACCCGGACAAAGACATGCTGGCCCGCACATACCTCCACAGGGAACCTGCAGGCATCATAAACAAAACATTTACCATGAACTGTGTTTGTCTGAGACTTTGCAGATGAATGTCTACAGGATCACAAAGGGGAGGGATGTACCCTGACAAAGACATGCTGCATGGCCCGCACGTACCTCCACAGGGGACCTGCAGGCATCATAAACAAAACATTTACCATGAACTGTGTTTGTCTGAGACTTTGCAGATGACCGTCTACAGGATCACACAGTGGAGGGATGTACCCTGACAAAGACATGCTGGCCCGCATGTACCTCCACAGGGAACCTGCAGGCATCATAAACAAAACATTTACCATGAACTGTGTCTGTCTGAGACTATAGAAACTAGAAGTGATTGGGACCATTAATGTCCTATAGGGCCCCACTATGCTCAGGTTTTCAAGATGGCTGCCTGGTGGTCATATGGGGCGTCTGAAGGGCCTGGATTTTTTAATTTAAACTAAAATATTGACCTATGGCATTATATCATCTCGAGCTGGGTATATCATGTGACAATTGTTATCATGTGACTACTCTAATATGTAATTTATGTGGAATATGCATGTGCACAATATCTCATTACCAAACCTGATAGTATGGGTCTTGTCTCCCAACACGAGGATAAAAGCTCAATTTTCAGAGTAATGTGCACTTTAAACTAAGTGATAAGGCTACGGACTTGTAACCTCTGTCAGTTAGTTCTCCATACACACTTGAAATGAGGTTTCTAATTAATTACTAATCTTTTTATACATCCATAGGACAGTTACTGTTTCTGACATGACTGTCAGCCCACAAGAACGTTCCTGCTCTGTGACCACCTACCACTGGTGTGTACCCTCATCTTGGATGCCGTGATGTCAGTCGTGAGACAGAAGTACGGGATCCACAGGTCCTCCACCTGGTGGTTACCAAACACCTTCTCTATGGAACTGTTAAACTGACGACCTGTGTGTACAAACCATCAATCAGCAGCTCTACATATGTATATGAACAAGATTGTGAAGGAAAGGTGTATAGTCCTCAAAACATGTCAATGAAAATTATTAATGTATTATTCATGCTGACTGTTAATGAAGGGGAAATTTATCTTATATTCATCTGCATTTCATATAAAATCATTTCATAGCATGTTATATCATATAATATATCATACCATAAACAGTATTTTTCTTGTGATATAATACTATATAAAAATACATCGTAAAAATGCATATGATTTGTACCGTTACATAATATTTAATTGTGTAATATAACATAATATAATACAAAATATTACATACTTTAACACAACATTAGATTGTTCAAGTAAAAGAATATGGTAGGGCTAAAAAGCAATAACTATATATTTGTAATAATTTAGCATGCTATATGTAAAATACTTGCCAGAAAACATGGCAGACATTGGGTAGGTCAGGTCCAGCAATTTAGGGCCAAGGCGTGCCATGTCCTGTAAGTATAAACAACACATGCATTTCATGACAATGTGAAAATTCCTTTGGCATTCCTGTTATATACACAAAAATATCCAGGAAGCACAAATTCTGCATCCATTACAGGAGGTTGTTATAAGATCTGCCTATAGATGGCAGCAGCTTTGAGGTTTAATTAAGATAATGTTGTTGCAGGTTTAGAAGTGAACAATATCTGTACTAGTGTCATTTTATTTGACAGTGATAATCCTACCTATAATCTTGTCACATGTATGAATAACTACAAACACTAGGTGACCTGTTGGGTCACTGTTTAAGAGAAAAAGTGTACAATGACAGTCCCAGTATTCACAAGATATCACTTGTCTATATGCTCAGTGTGTAAGGAACACACCTGGTGGAGACAAGGAAAACTAAAGGAAGGTAAAGCTGATGTTTAGATTAACCTTGCATCGAGCTTTTTCCCACCTGTTACCCCTGCAGAAATTAAATGCCTTCAAAGATATATCCAAAAATTGCTGTGCATTCCATAATTTGGATCATTGGATACACATTGTCAAAAGCAGCTTGCACTAAAATGTACCTTTGTTACTCATCAGAGGGTAAAAACAGACAGACATACAACCGATATGGATGGTTTTAGTAGTATGGTCCATCTCTGGTTCATTAGTGTGACTTTCTCGGTATTTATGTGACTTTCAAGTGATTCATGCCAGTCAAATTGGTATACCATTATTCTGCACCATAACCATGTAAGCTTACACTCACCATTGACCACTCTCGTGCTCTTTGGATGAATCTGGTTATATTTGCCTCCTCACAGTAGAGAGCTCCCATAAAGGCCCCTATGCTGACCCCACCGACCATGTCTATTGGAATTCCAGCCTCACGCATGGCACGGATCATGCCCACATGAGCAGAACCTCTGATTACAATGAAAACATCATCAACATTATCAACATGTGCCTTGTATATATCTGGTTTCAAAACCAACTACAAAGAAAAATACATGCAATTAAGCTCAATCTGAAATCCTAAATGCTTATAATATTAATATCATGAAATGCATGATTAACACTGAAAAGAAATACTGATGGTTTAAATTGTTAGACTTTGTAATTGGCAGTGGCCATTTACAACTTGATAATTAAATTGTTTATTATGATTATGAAAGGAAAGTAGGCAATGAGAATCAGATAGTTACGGGCATCATTTACCATATATACTGTGTATCTCCTTTCATTGTTTTTAAAAACAAAAGTGTTTCAGGTCACTAACCTTGCCCCACCACCACCAAGAACTAATCCAATAGCAGTTCCAGTCAGGACTCGGGCCAGTCTGCTGAAATCTGACAGTTTGTCAGGCTCTGAGGTCTCAAATAACTGTCTGTAATACTCTGTCTGTAAATAAATGAAACAAATATAATCAAATATTTACACTTACACAGACCCAAGAGCTGTTAATAGTACTATGTTGCATTCAATATTGAGGTTTTATATTTAAATGTTAATTTTCAAAAATTAATATAAATATTCTTAATATCTGTATGCACTGTATATGGATGAAACAGATGGTTATAAAATCTCATATTTATTCCTAGTTCAGAATTATCACAAACTTATTGTTCTTATGAGCAAGCTACAAGCAAGCAAGGTAGGTTTTATCCAAGAATACTCTATTTATGACAGCTTAAATATAGCCAACATAAAAGAGGCCATTACACTTCTGTGAACTGTTACCTTGTTACTACATGCCTGACTTGCATGTTGACTGACTCTCTGTGAAGCGTTACTCACAACTTTTTGCTTGGCCCGCTTGCTGAACTCTCTCTTTGTTGACTGACATTCTGTGAAGCGTTACTCACCACTTTTTGCTTGGCCCGCTTGCTGAACACTCTCTTTGTTGACTGATTTTCTGTGAAGCGTTACTCACCACTTTTTGCTTGGTCCGCTTGCTGAACACTCTCTTTGTTGACTGACGTTCTGTGAAGCGTTACTCACCACTTTTTGCTTGGTCCGCTTGCTGAACACTCTCTTTGTTGACTGACATTCTGTGAAGCGTTACTCACCACTTTTTGCTTGGTCCGCTTGCTGAACACTCTCTTTGTTGACTGACATTCTGTGAAGCGTTACTCACCACTTTTTGCTTGGTCCGCTTGCTGAACACTCTCTTTGTTGACTGATTTTCTGTGAAGCGTTACTCACCACTTTTTGCTTGGCCCGCTTGCTGAACACTCTCTTTGTGGACTGACATTCTGTGAAGCGTTACTCACCACTTTTTGCTTGGTCCGCTTGCTGAACACTCTCTTTGTTGACTGATTTTCTGTGAAGCGTTACTCACTACTTTTTGCTTGGCCCGCTTGCTGAACACTCTCTTTGTTGACTGACATTCTGTGAAGCGTTACTCACCACTTTTTGCTTGGCCCGCTTGCTGAACACTCTCTTTGTTGACTGATTTTCTGTGAAGTGTTACTCACCACTTTTTGCTTGGCCCGCTTGCTGAACACTCTCTTTGTTGACTGATTTTCTGTGAAGCGTTACTCACCACTTTTTGCTTGGTCTGCTTGCTGAACACTCCCTTTGTTGACTGATTTTCTGTGAAGCGTTACTCACCACTTTTTGCTTGGCCCGCTTGCTGAACACTCTCTTTGTTGACTGATTTTCTGTGAAGCCTTACTCACCACTTTTTGCTTGGCCCGCTTGCTGAACTCTCTCTTTGTTGACTGACATTCTGTGAAGCCTTACTCACCACTTTTTGCTTGGTCCCCTTGCTGAACACTCTCTTTGTTGACTGATTTTCTGTGAAGCGTTACTCACCACTTTTTGCTTGGCCCGCTTGCTGAACACTCTCTTTGTTGACTGACATTCTGTGAAGCCTTACTCACCACTTTTTGCTTGGCCCGCTTGCTGAACACTCTCTTTGTTGACTGACATTCTGTGAAGCCTTACTCACCACTTTTTGCTTGGCCCGCTTGCTGAACACTCTCTTTGTTGACTGACATTCTGTGAAGCGTTACTCACCACTTTTTGCTTGGCCCGCTTGCTGAACACTCTCTTTGTTGACTGATTTTCTGTGAAGCGTTACTCACCACTTTTTGCTTGGCCCGCTTGCTGAACACTCTCTTTGTTGACTGATTTTCTGTGAAGCGTTACTCACCACTTTTTGCTTGGCCCGCTTGCTGAACACTCTCTTTGTTGACTGATTTTCTGTGAAGCGTTACTCACCACTTTTTGCTTGGCCCGCTTGCTGAACACTCTCTTTGTTGACTGATTTTCTGTGAAGTGTTACTCACCACTTTTTGCTTGGCCCGCTTGCTGAACACTCTCTTTGTTGACTGATTTTCTGTGAAGCGTTACTCACTACTTTTTGCTTGGCCCGCTTGCTGAACACTCCCTTTGTTGACTGACTTTCTGTGAAGCGTTACTCACCACTTTTTGCTTGGCCCGCTTGCTGAACACTCTCTTTGGTCCACGGATGTGGTGGTGACTGGTGCACCACCCTCGAGCATTCAGCCATTCCACCGTGTTGGTCGGTCGTGGTGCATCCTCCGTGTGAAGCAGGATCAGCTCTTTCTGAGCACGGACTGCAATGTGCTCCAGCTGCTTCTCAATCTGGACATTAAAGCAATGTCTCACTTAAGCAGATATTGATGTCTCAACATACAGTAAAAAAGGTTTTACAGCAATCTGTGAAAAGAACTTGTGAGTGTTTGTGAGCACTGAATATGCACACAATTGACCTCATAGGATGCTGATGTTAAAAATCAATATCAACTGCCAGGTTCAAACTCACGACTCTGTTTATATATGTATATATTTTTTAAAACTTCATTTTAAAGTAAATAAAAATTAAGCCGTGCATGAAGTGATACAGAGTTTTATCACACAGTCTGCGAGATAACTTAAGAAATATGGATAGAATGAAACCCAAAATATTGGTACATCATTAAAAGATATCTGAATGTTTTGAAGTTCTTAGATGAACTTGCATGCAGATTTATTGGCATATTAAATAATGTTATGAACTATCCTGTTGTACAGAAAAGCAGTGCAGTGCCTGGTGGACTTACCTGGCCTACAGTGGGTTCCTTATCAGCAAGGGCTACAATGAGTATACAGTCAGCCTGTCTGATACAGCGCTGTGTCCAGGCTGTTATCCTGTAGTCACACTGGTACAGCACCATGCGATGGATGTCCTCTTGCTGACCCAGCCAGCTCAGCAGTCTGTACTCGTTCATGCTGGAAAAAAACAACCAAGGTTACAGTATAGTATGTTTCATAATGCCAAGTACTTGACTTCTGATACTACTTTGTTTCTCCTTTGCAGTGTCAAGTTACACTAAATCTAACTCATTCAACTCATCCACTGATTGCAAAGCCAGCCTTTGCTGTATAATATTTCCAGGGTGCTGGCATACAGACATGAATGTTCAAGTGAGACATTTATTGTGTTTTTTCTACCAAGTTTCGTAATATTCAAATCTGCAATACAGCACTCTCATTGGTTGGATTATTTTTGGACCTGTGCCAGCACCCCGGTAACCATACACAGCAAAGGCTGAAGTTTAAAGCAGGGTAAAGTTGAATGAGTTAAAATGAATTTAATTTGGCCACTGCATACTGAGTGTTTGTGCTAAAAGCCATGTAATGCTTCCCTTTGCACTTCTTCCATAAACCTTCCACAGAAGTCTCTACACCAAAGTCTCCTGGGCACTTGCACCTCACCTAGTCAGTTTGATACACAAGTACTTAGTTCTATCATACAGGAGTCAACAGCTCGTCTTTACATAAATGTACATGCAATAAAACCTTGTGGTGTTAAGTCAATTATACAGACAGAAAACTTGCAGATTGGAGGTTTGACATAAGTTGGTAATTTGGTTTTAATTTAAACAGTTTACTAGAACTTCCAGGATGTAACTTTGATACAAGCAGGGCAGTTGACTTAAGCCAGTTAACACTAAAAGGTTTTATTATAAATATATATACATGAAATGTGACTTACTTATCCAAGGCAGCAGCTCCCAGCCTTTTCTCTATAATATCACTATTCAGTCTTAAAGTAGGCCCTGGAACAAGCATGGGGTGTCTTAAAATTATGGTCATTATTACATACATAGTTGTATATGCTTTTTAGTACCATTTAGTGTTAAATCATCTTATACAATATCTGCATTTAAAGTCTTTGTCCTGTATACTTTCATGAGAGGTGCTCTGCTTTATGAACTCTATGCTGCAATGGAAAAAGCCTATATCACTTTAATTACAAGTAGTTTGAACTATTATGTGTTCAAACCCTTTTTACAAAAGTTAATGTGTTTCTGCATTTCATTTACATTTCCACCTGAGCTTTATAACATGAATAACATTAATGATATAATCAACATTTTGCATACATCATTATCCATACAAAAACACTGGAGTTTTACATTAACAGAATGTCTGATAATCCTTGGCTAACCTTGATGTGTTATTTACCAGTCACAAGAGACATAATTAGGATTAACCTAAAACTTTCAAGTTACAATATACTTTTGAAGACCTTTAAGAACACCTGAAGCATGGTAGTATAAATATCTGTGATTTGAATTTTCAATGGATCTCAAAGTTAGGGCAAATCCCTTTTGGATTATATAAACACAGAAAACAATTTCTTACCTATATTATTAAGAGAGAACTGTAATTCCAAGGTAAAATTGTACAGGGGTACATCCTCTGAGACTGGCAGGATGGCAACTGTTGCCAGGTTAGCAACTGATGGGCGAGGGTCAACATTTGGATGTTCTGAAAAGAAAAATATCACATATAAATATAATAGCAATGACTTGGACAGTTAACCTCCAGGATTCTAAATGGTCCCACCATGCCTTTGTTGTAAAGATGGCCACACTGGATTTTGATGGGTCTTAAATTTGACAGAGAACATCCTCTCACTGGAATGAATATTTCATGGACCATTTCATAATTCCCTAACTTTACACCCTAGAAAAACACAATAAGATTGTCTAAATTTTCCCTGATTTCCAGGAAGGCATGGAAACCCAATGATTGGTCTTTTTATGTGCGATGGACAGTTAATGATATTTCTGCACTAATATTCAGACTGACACAATAATGGATTTGAGTAGTGGAGCCATAACAGCAAAGACTACTTGCTTAGCTCAATGATTTATACCTGAAAGGACTGCAACATTGCGATTCTTGAGTGTTCCCAGAATCCTTTGCCCCAGGAGGTGAACAAGGCGTGTTACGATCTGCGGGTACTTCCTCTTGATCATGTTTAGCAGCCCCTCAGGGATCACAGCCAGTTCTGTGTCTCTGTAAGTGGTATGAAAACAAAGGTTCAGAAATATAGAAATCAGCAGTTAGAAAGAGCATGCCCACTCAGACAAACATTTTTTTTTTTTTTTTTTTTTTTTTGTGAAGCTTACCACATCAATTTTTTAATGCTGACTTATCTAATTCTTCCCTATTGTATGTACATCTGCAGAGTTTCCATTACAGTTTGGGACTACTTGACAGGGCAGTAGCATTTGCTTCCTATCATATTATTTTGTATCCCAGTGTCACCCAGGCCCAGTGTCTACTTACCCCTGTGGGTCCTGGGTTGCATAATCATCCCCATTGCTGGGTCATAACACCGAGGACCCCCCAAAAGACACACTTGTTTGTGAGTGATACACGGCTGTGGGGCACAGCCTTCCCTTTAAGCCTGCAGAGCGCTCACCCTCGGTGGGGGCCGACCGTGAAAATTCTCACCGCTCCTCGGCTAATATTAGAAACTCATGACTTCCTGGCTTTGAGTCTCCTGCTTTACCCCTGAGCCATCGAAGCCAGTTTTTATACAGGTCTTTATGTCTTCAATGAATCTTAAAAAACAATGTTCAGGGGCAGACCTGTAGGGGAGGGGGTTAGGATGTCTAAACCTTCCCATTTTACTGGTAGAAATAACCTTTTCTTTTTGTGTTTACCCCCAATATTTTAAGGTTCATCCCCTCATTACTTGAATTCAGGGCCTTTTTGGGCTATTAGTTTGATGGTATAAATGGTAAACAACACCCTGCACCCTTCTCGTAAAATCTTGGATCCATTCCTGGCAAGTTTGCATCAAAATTCACAGGTTCACAATAATTAAATCATTTGTTCCTTAGCACTGGAACACCTTCCTTCCTTGAAATATGAGGAGAAAACTTGCCACAAAAAAACTGCAGGTCATTTTTAAAGGTAAATTTAAATCAATGATATATTATATTCCATATAATATGCCTATATGTTGTTACTAAGTGAGTATGTTAATGGGCGTTTGCGTTATAAATTTAACATACCTGACCGCCATGATGGTGGTGGCTCTCTCTGTCTGCGTCAGAACCTCCACCAGACCAACGAGCTCTCCTCGCCCGTACTCTCCTACCAGCTCCTTCTTACCATCAATCAGCGTTACGACAGACCTCAGACGACCGTTCAACACAATGTAGATACACTCTGATTGCTCCCCTTGTCTGGAGTGGTAGTTAAAATACTGGTTTTATTGACTTGGTCATTGTAAGATTCGGTCATTATAGATTTCCTGGGGGGAAAATCTTCTGCACATATATGCTTATAATTAGTACATATCTTTCTTATAAAATCACATTTACATCATAAACTGGTTTGATCTAACAATAAAGTATAAATGAAAAAAAAAATTCCTAAAAAAACTTTCCCAGCAAATATTTAAGCCTCTGTATAATTAATTTCAAGTTGAGATATTGAGTTCCCCGGGTTGACTGTATGACAAATTCTGTTGATATGATGGTAAATGCCACAATATTATACTTGTCATGATAGTTCATTGACATATGATATAATACATATAAGATACATATAAGGTATATTAAGGAGTCAAGTTCCTGGCAAATTTTCTTCCTTGATCATAGTAAGACACCCAAACTTTCTCAGGCAGAATTTATTTATACGCAATCAATACATTTTATATCTAAGCGATTGGCAATTCAAGTGCCATTAAACTTGTTTTTGACAAATGACGCTTTAAATTAAATGGCTAGCATGGGGCTCAGGAAGTAAAATTTAATGTTAGATGCCTTTATATCCTGATGATCAAATATCTAAAAACATATCAACGCAGGGTCATCTGATGATACAGATATGATATCTGACTCAGTATCAAAATGTGTCAGTACACCAGTGTATCATGACAGCCCTATTCCTGTATTCGATGTAACGAGTACCAAGACCGTAATGAGCACCCCCATTGATTTTTTAGAGATATTTTTGAGAAAACGAAAGGGATGAGCCATTCTCACCTGAAAACCTTTGGCAGTTCTTTTCCCACCTCCCTTGATGATTCTGATGGCCAAAGATTATGTCAGGGTGTCCCAGGTCCATAAATATTGGCTTAGGAAAATAATTTTCCCTAAAATAGTGACTAAAAGTTATCCAGTAGGGGTCATGGAACAGCACAGGGGGGGGGGGGGGGACTTTTTGAGGTACAAAAAATATTTTATCAAATTCAATTTTGAAAGCGCCAAGGCACTCATTATGTTGAGTATTACAGTTCAGCAGAGTTATCAGAGTTAACAGATGCAGATAATCACCTGAAGAGAGCCTTTCCTGCCTCCAGATGCATCCAGTCTAAAGCAAAGTCAATCTGTCTGACGAACGGTGACATCCGCTTCACTATCTCGTGTCCTACGTTCAGCACCACAGTCGGCTGCTTGGCCATAATGCTACAAACAAACACAAGAATATTACAGTTTGTATTTTTTACAATGCAACATATGCTCCCCTCTGTCTCCAGAACACCTGTACCCAGGTAGGAGGTACAACAGGTTTGTATCAATGCGCCAACCAGATCATAATCTGACAATACAAATAACATGCTCCTCCACTCACCTGTAGAAATCAGATTTGGTGATCACGACAACACAGGAGTCAGAGCGAGCTCGGATGGTAAAGAAGGACTGTTCTCCTGTCAGCACAGCCAGAGTCCCCACCAGTTCTCCAGGATGACACAAAAATAAGGAGCGCTGAAAACAAAGCATGGAAAAATTATACTAATTTCACAATTTTGTTTCCAGACATCCACAGGGCCTGAACCTCACATCTTTCACTTTGAAGTCTAACACCACCACCAGGCTGCGTCTTACCACTTTTGACCATTTTTTATTTCACGAGTTTGATTAATTTCAAAATAAAACTATGTTAAACAAGGTGTCATTATATGAAAAGCTGATATGAAGATGCATGTAATTACTATTACTGATGAAGGCTAACAGCGGTGGACAGAGATGTGACAGACTTAACAAGCACAAGCCCAGGGCTATCACGTAATGTTCTCGGAATAGGAACCTTTCTAGGCCCTCATGGCATATGTGAAGTAATTTATGAGTATTTTTGTGTAATTTTTTTCAGATAGCTTCTTACCTCAGATAAGACCACATTGCCAAGGCCCAATAGCGCAGGAAGCAGAGTGGGTGTACTACGTGAAAAGCTGACGGAGTAGCAGACATCTAGGGATGGTGGAAGGTGTCTGGTGAGACCCAGACCAGCACAAAAAAAACCAAGGTCAATGCAGGGTTTGTCAATGTGGCCAAAAGAGGGCACTCAAGTATGGCCCGGGGAGAGAGTGATTGGTCAGAGACTAGAAGGAATGAGATTTGGCTGGTCCTGGCAGTGACTAACCAAGGACTGAAAGCGCAAAAGTCCGGCACAGAAGACCATGCTGACACCAAGGTGCAGCCGATCGTGTGGGTGCTCCAGACATCCTACCAGATCATGCGATTTTACTGTTTAGAGTAGGAAATTTTTGTGTTAGTTGGGGTAAATACATTAAAGATATGTTTACCTAAAATGCTACTCTCCATCATTTCTGGGAGCTTTGAGTGTGTGTGTGTGTGTGTGTGTGTGCACGAGCATATGGTTCAGACAATGACGTCACAGTGTTTACCTACATTTTAATCTGAAATAAATAATAAGTACTTACCTCTTCAGACTCCTTGCCTACCACCTGCTGGAGCACCTGTAGGTTACCTGTCACCACAAACATCAAGCTGGCGTCCTGCAATGTTAACACAGCATTAGAGCTCCTGTCATCATCAACAGCAGCTCTTATATACTATGTACTATATGTAGAAGTTAAGGTCTAAGCATTTTCAAAGTGCTATGGTTGGCTTTATGCTCATGATGATTGTGTGTTATCCAAATCAGAAGTGGAAAAATATGATGAAAATACTGTCAAATCTTTTATTTTATTTGTAAAGAAGGAAAACAAATTTCCAAACATTTGATGTTACCATATATTCTTGTCAAACTGTTAGGTTTTGGTGTTTATATGAAAATTACTGAAAATTTCTCCCTGCTTTTCTTTCCAATGATGGAACAAAGAAATACTAATTTATATACCTTACATAGTTTTCTGTTGAGTGTAATCTCAAAACTGAACCCTCATGAAACCGAAAAAACTAAAAATTTAACCTTGCCAACCACTGTTTCAGAAAATGTTCATTTTTTTAGAATATTTGTGAACTTGTAAATCAGTTTTATGCCCACTGTGTCATAAATATATGTAGTGAGACTTAAGTTCATTGGTAAAACTAGATGCGTCGGAACGATACAAATGCCCCCTCCTGGAGCAAATTAGAAATATTTGTTAAATTTTGTTAAATTTTTAAAGTTCAGGAGCTGTCATATGGTCAAAAGTAGATCAACCATGACAAAATGTGAACTTCATCTGTAAAGGGTCATTATCAAGCAACACACCAAAAATCAGGCCAGTATCTGCAGGCATTGTGAAAAAAAGTCGATACATGTGCATTTTTCATAAAAATTTCTAATTTTCATGAAAGTTTCTATGTTCAGGATCTGTCATATAAATTGAAAAAGTACAGATGGCACCACCAGTCTGCAGAAACTGATAAAAAACTCAATGATGAATATCCATGCAAAGAATCATGGTGATCAATGCATTAGTTGTTCAGATACTTGAGCTTTCGTATCAAATTTTTTATTATTCTGGAGAGGTACTTCGGAGCCCCATAGCTTGAAGAATATGGGTACCAGAGACCTAATTCCAGGTTTTTCAAGGAGACTTTACATGGACCTAACTGGATGTAAAGTTAGAAGAATCCAGGTCCAGTGTGTACGATTTTTGCCCTGTTAACAGATGACCGAATCTTTTAAGGTCTCAAAATAGAGAAAAAAAATCGTTAAAAAAATAAAAAAAAGTACAGGTGGCGCCACCAGTCTGCAGAAACTGATAAAACACTCCATGATTAATATCAATGCAAAGAATTATGGTGATCAAAGCATTAATTGTTCAGATACTTGAGCTTTTGTATCAAATTTTTCATTATTCTGGGGGGTACTTCGGAGCCCGATAGCTTAAAGAATTTGGGTAACAGAGACCTAATTCTAGGTTTTTGAAGGAGATTTTTCATGGACCTAACTAGATGTAAAAATTAGAAGATTCCAGGTCCAGCGGTTACAATTTGTGCCCTGTTAACAGATGACGGCATCTATTGAGGTCACCAAAATAGAGAAAAAAAATCGTAAAAAATGAAAAAAATACAGGTGGCGCCACCAGTCTGCAGAAACTGATGAAACACTCCATGATCAATATCCATGCTAAAAAATCATGGTGATCAATGCATTAGTTGTTCAGATACTTGAGCTTTTGTATTAAATTTTCCATTTTTCTGGGGGGTACTTCGGAGCCCCTTAGCTTGAAGAATATGGGTAACAGAGACCTAATTCCAAGTTTCCAAGGAGATTTTCCATGGACCTGGCTGGATGTGAAGTTAGAAGATTCCAGGTCCAGTGTTTACAATTTGTGCCTTGTTAACGGACAGACGGCCGGACGGCTGGACGGACGACAGACAAAGAGTAATCGCTATAGCTCAGATGACTAACAGTCAGCTGAGCTAAAAAACTGTACAACTGTTTGATTTCAGAATGACGGAATAACGAAAGGACGGAATGACGGAAATGGGTAAAACTATATGCCCCGGCCACTTTGTGACGGGGGCTTAAAAAGTAGCATTTTAATCAAACTGTCAACCCCATATGGGGTGTATACAATAGCATATGCATGTCTTGAAAGAACCAAACATTCTTTGAATAGCTGTTGGTCAGCACCACAGGTGTTTGGGCCATTCAATTTCCTCACCTTTTACTGATCTAAGGATTTTTTTTAAAATTCCCCGTCATTTTACTGAATAGCAAAAAGGAAAACCACTTTTCAGCTTTCCCTTTATTTAGAGGATGGATGAGAAGCCTGTATTGTTGTGGATGGAGCAGGCTGGTAAATATGAAAGCAGAGGATACCAAAAACTCGAGGACAGATCATGCCTGATGGTTACGATAGGACGGTATCTGTCTACCTGATCTCCTTGCTGGATGAGGGTTGTCCCTTGCCTGATCTGTCTCAGGGTTAACCGGTCCTTCAAAAGTCCTTCATCCTACAATCAGAAACAGAGAAACTGTAAGCTCAGTTACATTCTTCCCTGCAAAATAAGTTTATAAAGTAAAACTTTAGTGTAAAGCAGAGCATAAAAAGATACTGCCAAAATCTGTAATCACATAAGTGAGAAGATTCTACCTCCAGACCGAAGAGCACTGTGATGTCCTTGGCAGCCAGTTGAAGCACATATTCTTCATCAAGTTGCCAGATGTCTGCAGTAGGCAGTGTGGAGACGGAACTGTGCACTGGGTCGGTCATGTTCACTTTATGGGTTTTTCGGCTTGGGGTGCTTTGTGAGGAGGATGAGGCGGAATCTTCCATACTCTATCATGACAAAATATAACAAAACATTATGATGTTATATACAGATCGTGGATTCACTATAACAGGCACTGATATCTTACACATAGCAAAGATCTTGAGAAACAGTGTCAAATACATTATTATGTCATGAAAAATGCAAGATATAAGAGTTATTATCAAATATATGCTACAAATAACAATTACTGTAATATGTTATGCTTCAGTGCTCTGTTACATTAAATAAATATTATAATTGATAAAATAATAAAAGGTGTTAATATGATTTACATGTAAGTGACTGTAATATAACATAGTTACAGTAACTGCAATAAAATTGTATAAGGTCTCAAACAGATGGTCAAGTTAAATCAAATCCTGTAAGATTACAGGAGAGAGTGAACTAACACAGAGTTACATATATTAAAACTCATCCTGTATTGTATACCCGCCGCCCCAATTCCCAACAGGTAGAACAATAAAAGATCAAATGCATTATAATGTTAAACTAATGAAGGATGTTATATCAAAGTCTATGTTTATTGGATTGTTTATACATCACAGATTAAATTTTTTTTTTCATAATAGAACTTAGGAATTAGAATTTAATAAATTTACATATCATGGCCTTTGCCCAAATTAACCAATTTAAACATTCTGCTGATCAAGTATGTACACAAATTGGTAAAATCACGTTTAGTTATGTACATCACATAATCACTGGATATCTGTTTACCTTTAAATACATGTAATCATGTAATACCACTGACACCTAATATAGACCGGTCCTTTGCTCAAATTATATTTACTTTTAATGCATTATCTTAATACAACCTGGCATCAGTCAAATGTTAATAAGTCTCAAAACATACTCTGTGATTGAAATACTGTCTCTGGCAAGGGTACCTCTATACTTGGAAAAATAAGGATGATTAAAAAAATTATGAAATGAAACTTACTGTTCTCCCTACTGTTTGCACCAATATATGTATAATATGGGATGAAATAAATTCATAGATGAATTTAAGGAAGATAAGGGAATCAGGATAAGGTTGGGAATGGGAACCAGAAACCACCAAGCCTTAAAATATAAATTAAGATATGCATACTACTTATACAACTGCCAACCCTGAGCTGGAACTTTTATAAGATTACCAATATTCACCAATATAATAGATCTCATATCTATTTTCATGAAGTATTTAATAATCATAGTACTCCACTAAACATTTTTTTACATGTGTATAATTACTAAAACCCTAAAATCTGTGGATTGTTTGGAAAATCACTGGATTTTCATAATAATATATCGGGAATGAAGAAGGAAGAGCTCTTCAAAAGTGATAACTGATATTTATTGGGTGTGATATTTGCAGTCTCCTTTTTTTATTTGTAATCAAAGCCATTGTTACGAAGGCAAATTGCTCAGGGGAAAATACCGGGCCGATGGGGGACTCGAACCCATGTCGGTGGCGCACAAGTCCGGGGTACCAACCGCTTTGCTAGAGAAGCATGCTTCACTAGCGAGACAGTTTGGTCTGCTTTTATGTCACCACGTAACACACCCCCTCTTAAGAGCATTCTGCTATTAGAACTAGACTAATTATCCCAGGAGTCACACTCCTGAGCTTATTCCCTGGGCCCAAAGCTTACTGTCACATTGGACTAGCCCCCATTTGTTACAAAGACAAATTGCTCAGGGGAAAACATTGGGCCGATCCAGGATTCGAACCCATGTCGGTGTCGCAAAAGTCTGGCATACCAACCTTTTCCCTAGAAAAGCAAGCTTCACTAGTGAGACAGTTCAGTCCACTTGTCACCTCTCAACACCATTAATACCTAGTTTCTTCAGACCAATGGCTGGTCCGTGGACAGAGCATACACCCACCATGGCACCAGTAAGTTTTCAAGTCCCACTACAAGTATCTGTTTAAGATACAATTTTACATTTTTTTTCCCTCCTGTTTTCTTTGCTTGAGGATGTGTTCCAACCCTCACTGGATTTGGTGTGCCATCTAGAGCCAGCTTTTCAATAAAGAAGCTGTGCTCTGAGTTTAGAAATTCTTGTTATTTCCTGACAGATGATATAAAAGAGATGTGATTTTAATCAAAATACCAGTCTATGATACATGGGTAACACAAAAGACTTGTTTTTATTAATATATCAATCTTTTGCTTTCTGAATATTGACAGTACATGCATGGATTATGTAGACGAGTTCTCAATATGGATAAATGACAGTTTACATGGACTGGTAGAGCACCTTATTCAAGCAGGTATAATTTAAAAAACAAGAGACCCAGGGGTCTAATGTTCACTCTGTGAATTACTGTGCAATTTGGCAAGTGATTAAAATAAAATGAATGTGAAAATACCATTCATTCCTTTCAAAGTGGACACTGTCCTATTGCACAAGGTAGGTGGCGCCACCTATCTGGTTTATGAGAAAACTTTCCAAGATGACTGCACATGCCAAATTTCAGACCAATACTCCTTAGATATGAGCAATTTTCACCGAAAGCAAATGTATGAATGGACACCACAGGAAAATTATTGCAGATGGCGCCACCAGTCTTGTTTGCAAGATGGGGGTGACGAAGATCTATGGACATGCACAATTTCAACCCAATACACTGAACAAACACTAAGACAATCAGATGGCAAATGCAAAGTTGGACACTCCGCAAAAAGTATTGTAGGTGGCGCCACCTGTCTGGTTAACGAGAAAACTTTCCTAGATGGATAGACATGACAAATTTCAGATCAATACATTGAACCACTCCTGAGATTGAGGGTTGTTATATAAAAGAAACCCAGGTTTGTACTGCACAGAAAGGTTCTCCATCATTGTTACCTACAACTTCATAGGTGAGGGAACAAGTATGCCAGGTTTTGGAAAGATCAGTCCAAGGGTCCTAGAGGAGACTCTGTTTTTGTGGATTATAACAAATAAATACTTAATGACATATTTTGGATAAAAGCAGAAAACACCATTACAGCCTGCTGAAAGTACCTAAACAGGTGGCACCACCTGGAGGTCAAAATCATTAAGCAGTCATATGATCAATATTCCTGTGTAATTTGAAACTGAAGGCTGCAGCAGTTCCTAAGATATTTGGTAACAGACAATACATCATGTATAGAAACACATCAACATCCGTAGATTTGCCATCTTGAAAATCACTTGACTGAATTTATACTCAAATTATTCCTCTTCCTCTTATTACTTTATGACTCATCTTGAAAGAAGTGGAAAGTAACATTTTGTCCCACAGAAAGTAGGTCAACATAGCTGGCGCCACCTGGAGGTCAAAATCATCTGGCAGTCACATGATCAATATTCCTGTGAAATTTGAAACTGAAGGCTGCAGCAGTTCCTAAAATATTAGGTAACAGACAATACATCCTGTATGGAAACATATCAAGTTGCTAAATTTTGCAACCCACACAATTTGAAGTACTGTAGAGATGCCATCTTGAAAATGATTTGACTGAATTTACACACAAATTATTCCCCTTCCTCTTAGGAACTGCTGACTATGATATGAAGGCCAAATTATTAATATTTTGTGACTTATCTTGAAAGAAGTGGAAAAGATTATTTCTTCCCGCAGAAAGTAGGTCAACACAGGTGGTGCCACCTGGAGGTTAAAATCATTTAGCAGTCACATGATCAATATTCCTGTGAAATTTGAAACTGAAGGCTGCAGCAGTTCCTAAGATATTTGGTAACAGACAATACATCATGTATAGAAACACATCAAGCTGTCATACTTTGCGATCAACAGAATCTTAAGTTACGTAGAGACGCCATCTTGAAAATGACTTGAATGAATTTATACTCAAATTATTCCCCTTCCTCTAAGGAACTGTTGGCTATGATATGAAGGCCAAAATATCAATACTTTGTGACTTATCTTGGAAGAAGTGGAAAAGACCATTTTTTCACGCAGAAAGTAGGTCAACACAGGTGGCGCCACCTGGAGGTCAAAATCATTTAGCAGTCACATGATTAATATTCCTGTGAAATTTGAAACTGAAGGCTGCAGCAGTTCCTAAGATATTTGGTAACAGACAATACATCATGTATACATAGAAACACATCAAGCTGTCATATTTTACGATCGACAGAATTTGAAGTTCCGTAGAGAAGCCATCTTGAATATGACTTGACTGAATTTATACTCAAATTATTCCCCTTCCTCTAAGGAACTGTTGACTATGATATGAAGGCCAAAATATTAATACTTTATGACTTATCTTGAAAGAAGTTGAAAAGACCATTTAATCCCACAGAAAGTAGGTCAACATAGGTGGCGCCACCAAAAGCTTATTTTTGCATGTCCATTCCATGATCAGTAATTCTGCAAAGTTTTATGAAGGTAGCTGATGTGGCTGTTGAGATATTTGTAACAGACGGTGGACGGTGGACAGTTGACAGTGGACGGCGGACGCTGCGCCATGGCATAAGTTCACAGAGTGAACTAAAAATACCTTTTGAAATATTGCAAATTTGAGAATACAGATATAAAGTCACAGTATTCTGTGGTACCTTAGAGAAAAATAATGGTACCACAAGTTCAGACAGGTTGGCAGGTATATAATTCTGACAAAGCTACAGGAACCCTCAATCCATATGAATCTTACTTTATCAAGTGATCTCGGTGAATTTTCCCCCACAAAATAATATTTTCCTATTATTTTCAAAACCTACCCTGGACCTCGTTGACCACTGGAAAAGGAGCGTAAAACAGAAATCAAGCATGAGCTGAAGCAGGCTTAACAAAAGCATTTTACTGAACAATTATTATTATTAAGATATATCACACATTAGAAAACAAAATAAAGCTGATTGCTAAAAAAATTCTTAATATGCATGCATTGTGCTCCACAGTTTGGAGTAAAGTATTAGCAGTATACTAGTATTAGTATAGGTTGGATGAATGAATGAGGGTCCACTGATGAGCATATGTAATGTATACTTTAAAGAACAAGGGAAAAGTTGATCTGTGGAAATGATCTGGTATGTTCCTGCCTGTTGTCAAGTAGCTGGAAAACAAGGGACCCATGGATCATGGCGCTCAGCTGTTATATAGGATAAAAAAAAAATATGATTTAGAAATGAGGAACATGCTTCTTTTGTGTGGAAATAAATATAAGCTGTATTATGAGTTGTTGGTGTTTAGCTTATGTATGATTTTTGATAGTATATTTGGAGACAGGGAAGAGGATTGATTTCATTTATTTTATTAACAAATGGAGTCCTATTGTCACACAGATTTTGACTTGGCCATATAACTTATAAGCAGAACATATAATATAAGAGTTTAACTATTTATTAAAAATTACAAATATTGTCCCAGATATAATTTTTATTAAAAATAATAAGAGAATCGTATGATTTTTAAAATGAAATATAACTGAAATGATTATTAAAATAATATTAAAGAATATATTCATGAATGCATTCATGAATACATTTGGAAAGTATTTGCACTGGTATTCATATACTTTCATTTTTACCTGAATTCCCATTCTTTATGCAAGAAATTTTATAATGGAGTACATATTCATATTTGTATTCAAATATATTTGCAAAGTATTTGCACCATGTCTGGTATTTATTCAGTTTTCACCAAAAAATGATGTTGAGAATCCAGAATATACAAAACTCACACATTAAAATAATGATCATAAGTACCTGGTTTTGTGGCCTTTATTCATATTAAAAAAAATAAATGTAATAAATTCATTTTGGACTAATTTCACACCAATGTACACACTAGACACAGCAGGAATCTAGATTAATATTATCAACTGCATCTTTGTCCATCATTAATTTCCTTCATATGATCCCTAATGATTAGTAATGAATAATATGATTTATTTTTTTATCATTAAAATTGAACTGAAAAATACCATAGGTGACTGCATGGTGTTATTTGGAATATGTGACATTCTATCAATCGATACAAGATTCTTATATCATCAGTAACTGCAAGTTAATTTCCTGTTATTATAAACTAACAAATTCCTTTTCTATTTTTCTTTAATTTGTTATTAAAAACCAAAAAAAAATTATTAATTTATTGTTTATTGTTATGTTGTTAGTTAAAACTACTAGAGGAGTTGGGTTGGACACCTGGATCAACTGTGGCTGGCCATAACCTGCCTGGCTGCCCCAGTATATGCCTCGCCTCAAGCGTGCATAATTTGATGAAAGGTCAACAAGGTCAACATACATGCGACTCAAGAGGGGCTGGGGAGAGCTAAGGTCTGACATTGTCTCATATAAACATTAATAAAAGCTACATTTTTTGGCCAATTTCTTTCAGCTTTCTAAACTAAAACGCTGAAATTCTTATGTGTGCATGATATGAAAATTATATCAACAGTACTCACAGGAAACAAACGTGCCATGGTCAAAGTTTGGCAAAATTTAAGGTACTAATTTTATATTTATACTAATAACTTATAAAATTTGAAAAATTCAGAACTTGTTTTGGGTATTCAACTGAATTTTGATTGAATAATGTTACATCCCTGACAAAAAATCTCTAGCTTCAGCAATCCTCTTGTTAAGGGAGTAAATATATTTCTTGATTTTTTACAAAGTGCATTATGTATGGGCCCATAACTGAAAACAATTACGCAATACTGACATCATTTCTGGCATGTGCATAGAGAATGTATAGAAAAATATGTATATTATACATGATTAAAGTCAGATCAGTGGTTTTCTTGAAGTGTAACAATGGGTTTTTTTTATGGAAAAATGAAGTTTTTCATTAATATCTCGAAGGTATTAAGTCCTAGTGACCAGATTCTTGGCATGGTAGGAAATTTTGGAGACATCTAATTGTATGCCATTTTTTAGGAACTGAGAGCTGAAGCTGGGGAGCTGAGCTCTTGCAAACTGCATAACACTAGCTTGATGTAAACAATATGTTACATGGTGCTTGAAAACTTGAATAAAATCTACAGTTTTTGATCAACTGGTTTCAAATTTTTGGTGTTAACAGACAAAATGCTAACAAAAACATGCTGTGAAAATTAAATCCACAGTACTTACAGGAAAAAAACGTGCCATGGTCAAAGTTGGGCAAAATTTAAGGTACCAATTTTTTATTTTTGTTAATATTTAAAAAAATTAAAAAGATTTTGATCTAATTTTGGGTATACAATTTAATTTTGATTAATTAAAGTTATATTACTTGAAAAAAAGTCCATAGCTTTAACAAATTTTGTGTTAAGTGATCAAATATCTTTCCTGATTTTTTACAAAATGCATTATGTTTGGGCCCATAACTTTTTTAAATTATATAATATAGACATAATTTCTGGCATGTACATATTAACTATATAGGGGAATATTTATGGTAAATATGAGAAAAAAACAGATGAGTGGTTGTGATTTTAGGCAGTCCTGAAGTGTGAAAATAGGTTTTTAATAAAAAATTGAGGTTTTTCCTTAATTTCTCAAAGGAACAAAGTCGCAAAGACCCAGTTTTCGGCTTGGTAGGAGATCTTTGGGACTTCTAACATTATGCCGAATTTTGGATTCCTAGGTCTTACGGTTTCAAAACGTGCCACATCTACGGACGGACGGACAGACGGACAGACGGATGGACAATGAACCACGACTATAGCTCAGATGACTTATAGTCAGCTGAGCTAAAAATTGTGAATACCTATAGGAAATTTGAGATGGGTCAATGTCACCTATAAAGATTAACTCTGTGACCTAAAAATCTGCATCAACGTCATCCATATTCAAACCAGACCTAGCCCTTCATGTGTCAATGCTGCATTTTGGTTACTGCATGTTCCTCAAATTCTGTTAAGTTGTTGCGTTAACATCATTATGCATTATCACCTCTGTGACCTTGAAAAATGCATCAAGGTCATCCATGTTCGAACTTTCATAAGGTACATCAATGCAGCAAGTTTAGTGACTGTGCCTCAAATTCTTTTTGAGTTATTGTGTTAACTTCATATCTGTGACAGACGGACAGAAAGGTGGACAGAGGCTCACCATTCCTATGTACCCCGTCGACGGCACCTTTGGTGGCGTGGGACAATGAAAGAACAGTCATGTTTGGAAAATTTACAAACAGCAACCTAGAATGCATCCTGCTTAACTAACAGGTCAGAGCATGGTCAAATTAGAACAGGATGCAACTAAAGGGAAAACAAGAACAGGAGATAAGAACGTTAGTCTACATGCAGCAGAATCAGGTATGGGAACGGAACACGGCTGTAATAGATAACTAGGGAAAAACATATTCACATAAAACCATTTTTGCCTTAGCTGACAAAATTTTGTTAGGTGAAAGGCTGAAGTGGGGAGATGTATTTAAAACATCCAATGAACAAGAGGTTAAGATATTAAACTTGATTTATTATATAGATATTAATATTAAAGAAGACAATTCTGCAACATCACCACCAGAACTTACATAATTCTGCCAACACTTTTGTATTGATCTTTATTTTCAAAGTAAAGGTTTACACATGAAAAAAACCCACTCAAATTTCTTGCCTTTGTAACCTTGCAAAAATTACATTCAGGGGTATAAAAGTTTTATGACAGAATTTTGTTCTGAAATATTTTTTTGAAAAGAAGATCAAACTCAGGGGTGTTTGGAGATATTATATGTAGTGTATGTTAGTACAACAACATGACCTGCTTATTATGAACACAAACAGCAGGATGATACATACAGCTTTGATGGGTGGTGACCCGACAGAGATGGGATCTCCGTCCGGTAGACTTGTCACTCTGGCTCTAGTGCAGGCAGCCTGAAAGTCTGAGGCCGAGTTTTCAAGATCTTCAGCTGTGCTTCCTCGGTTTCCCATGTGGTGGCTCCCGGGGATCGTAATGGCTGGTAATATTATGGTTTTCAACTTAATAAAGTTACAACTACTTTGCATATAAATACAGAATATGAAATTTTATTCAACAGTTCTTACAGGAAAAAAGTATTCATAAATATTATCTATATAGAAACAGGCTGATAGATAGGGACAAAACGCAAATTCCAATGCCACCGAGGCAGAAGAATAATGAACAATGCTTGCATTAGATCCTCAATATTTTATCAAGTTTTTAAATTTTACTATACATTTACAATATAACATATATATCTGAATATTTAAGTGTATTCATGATTCTAAATTGCATCAGAATCTATATCTAATTTGGTCAGGTGACATCACATATATATGCACACAGATGTATATTATTTTTTTATAAAATTTATTTTTTTAAATTTGCAAAACAATACATATCTGAAAATGGCACTTGATTCAGAATTCAGAATTCTAAATTGCATCTTTATTTATCCATGATTTGGCTCATATTTGATCAAATTATGCCTACTTATGTGTTTAATTATATTTTAATAAATGATTTAAATCGAAATATTCCTTAAAAATGCTACATTACCACAGCATGGCATCTTTTGGGTTACTCAAGAAATATTCTTGACAATTGGAGTGGAAACAGCTTTACAACTAGATATTTCTAGGCACCGCAGGTGCCATAGTATCCCCAGACAATTAATCCCCCCCCCCTTTAAGAAGAGGACCCAAATCTTCAGCAGCATATACTGACACTTGGCAAGCGACTATAGTTTCTTCCATCTATCAACTTGAGAAACAATATTTTTCACCAAATATGGAGGCCAATACAGTGAATCACTCCTGAGAAAAGAGCATTAATTTATTCTACAGAAACAGGAAGGTATGTGGTGCCACCTGTCTAGTTTATGAAAAAAACTTTCGAATAGATGGATAGACATGCAAAATTTCAGACCGATACCTTGAATCACTCCGGAGATATGAGCAATTTTCACTGAAAGCAATGTACAGATGGACGCCACACAATTACGATTGCAGATAGTGCCACCAGTCTTGAATACAAGATGGAGGTATCCAAGATCAATATACATAGACAATTTCAGCCCAATTTGTCCATTTGTTTTAGACTTCTAATGTTCACATTACTCTCAAGTGGCAATGATGGGGTAATTAAAAGGCGTGAAAACAAGAAAAGTACAGAAGGTAGCGCCACCTGTCTTCTGTCGAAGACAAAGCAATCCAAGCTCTTCAGTCAATTTGATTTTAGAACCAATCCATGCATCCCTTACTGAGATATTAATGATTTTGTGTGATTTTCACCATATATGGCATTATTCAAGGTCAAGGCTACTCTCATAGAAAAGCTCATGACCCCAATTTAAATGTACATCATCCCATAACCCATGTCTATGTATATGCATAATATGAAAGAAATCTGTTCATTAGTTTTTGACTTATAATGCTCACAGTACTGTAAAGTGGCAATGATGGGGGTATTAAACTGCACAAAATCAAGAAAAGGATAACAGGTGGTGCCACCAGTTTAGGGTACCAGCTTCTGACAAAACTATCCAAAAACTTCGGCCTACTTGATTTTTGGATCAATCCATGCCAGATTTCTTGAGATATTTAAGAATTTGTGTGATTTTCCCCCAAAATGGACCTATTCAAGGCCAAGGCATGGTGACCTAGATTTTGACCTAGTGACCTCAAAATCAATAGAGTTCTCATATTGCAATATATGTAGAAAATGTTGAAAATGCAGAAGAAAAATACAATAAAATTTCTGTAAACTGTCAATTTTCTTGAAACTGAACAAAGAATGAGATGACAAGATTTTCCAGCAGCTGTATCACAGAGACAATAAAAAATGTGATGCTACTGATTTTTTTAAAATGAGGACTGCTGCTAGCTAAATGAAAAAAATCAAGAAGAACTGGGGATCAGTTTACGTGCTGGTAATGGTGACCCAGTGCCTCACTGAATGCATGATTCTATCATAGGGAACACCTGGTTTAAGTCAAATGACAATAATTAATCTTTAAGAAACTAGAAAATGGTCTCTACATTTTCCATTCTTGAAAGAAATATTTCACTGTACCAGGTGTCTCACTGGATGCTGAAGCTGTGTTCTTCTTAAGCTCCTGTTCTTCAGTACCTGAAAAGTGGCGTAAGTATAGCCTCCATATTTTTTTTCATTTTCAAAGAAGATACTTGGTTTGCAGTAATACACACACAAGCAGCTCCATGCAGTGCTTAAAATGTAAAGTGCCCTTCACTTGATCACAATTTACATGGTCCTCATCAATGAAACATGTTAGCATTGACCCATGGTCGAATGGTGGAACTTCCAGTTATCATGTAAAGAAGCCAGCTACTCACTATTATCATCAAAGTTGATTACGTTCTGCACTCTCTCTGACTCCAGGCTGGCTACAGTGGCTCGGCTCAGGCGCGAAGGACTGGCCTGAGTTTGCAGTGAGTGAACAGACAGTCCTCTCTGGCTCTGGTTTTCCTAGAAGGAAATCATAAACTCTGGAGTCTCCTTAAAACATGCACACACTGAAAAAATAAGAAACTCCTCCCAGGCTCTGCTCTTCACAGAAGATCACAATTAAATCACAAATGTTTAAAATGAATTTAAAAGAAAATAATGCCACAACATGGCATCTTCAAGATGATTATTTGAATCACTATTAAAAAGTTTTGTACATTGGAGTGTTCAGTACATGCTTAATTTTATTCACCCAAAATAAAAGATTTAGTAAAATAACAAGGCCTACAGGCCTAATGCGAACCTGTGCATTGGGAAAAACACCAGGTATAATGCTTCGATGCTGGACTATTACTTCTCATGTATATGAACAATGCAAGTACTAAACATTTTGAAAAGAAACAATTACACAAACATCACTGCTGAAATTCTGGCATGGGTGCACACAACACAACAAGGCCTACAGGCCTAATGCAAACCTTAGCAAAGTTTGGGAGTATGAATGGAGGTTTATTTTTAAAATTTAATATTGATCCTCTTAAGTCCTGCATATCTACCTTAGTCATTATGATTTCAGCAAAACAGACGTTTCGGACCTGCAAGTTTCAGACTAAGACATTTTAAAACTAGAATATGGGTAGTCAACAAGTGACTATGTGTATCCGCAGAAATCAAGAGTGGGGCGGGTGAAGTGAGGCAGTGAAGTGATTAAGTGGCAAGGGGAATGGAGTGAGGTCTGTTGCATATAAGCATGGATGTCTTCAGCGTAAAATGAAATGTAGGTGGTGCCACCTGTAATAAAATCAAGAAAATTGTCCAGGATGTATAAACCTGCAAAATTTCAGGTGGATAAGTAGAACCACTGCTGAGATATGAGTGATTTTATCCCAAGGCAGATGAACAGATGGACGCTGTGCATAAGTGGTTGCAGGTGGCGCCACCAGTTTTGCATATGATGAAGAGCTATGTGAGATCTATACACAAGCAAAATTTTGGCCCAATCAGTCAAACGGTTCCCAAGATACGAGAGTGGAAGTCTGCAGAGTAAACGTGAATGTAGGTGGTGCCACCTGTCATAAAATAGAGAAAGCTGTCCAGGATGTATTGACCTGCAAAATTTCAGGTGTATAAGTCAAACCCCTTCTGGGATATGAGTGATTTTATCCCAAGGCAGATGAATAGATGGACGCTGTGCATAAGTGGTTGCAGGTGGCACCACCAGTTTTGCCTATGATGAAGAGCCATGTGAGATCTAGACACATGCAAAATTTTGGCCCAATCGGTCAAACGGTTCCAGAGATATGAGCTTGGATTTCTGCAGAGTAAACCTGAATATAGGTGGCGCCACCTGTCATAAAATCGAGAAAGCTGTCCAGGATGTATAAACCTGCAAAATTTCAGGTGGAAAAGTCAAACCACTGCTGAGATATGAGTAATATTATCCCAAGGCAGATGAACAGATGGATGCTGTGCAAAAATGGTTGCAGGTGGTGCCACCATTTTTAGTGTATGTTATAAAGCTATCAAAGGGCTACATTTGTGCAAAATTTTTAGCCTGATCGGTCAAAGAGTTCCTGAGATATGCCGGTTTATGTGTGGAAACAGACACACAAATGGACACTGGGTAGTGAGGAAAGGTCAGAGGTCAACCAAAAATGAGGGCTCAGCAGTTCACATGTGACCTGATGATAAACCTGATTCGCTCAAAATGCAAACCAAGTTTTTTCAAACAGTTGAAAGATATAGTTCCAATAATCTGGGAATTCTGCATCAATACCTCAATTTCAGATCTGACATATGTGACAAACACTGGTATAAAATTTGGTGATTATAGCTCTAGCTGTTTCTGAGATTTTAATTTAAGTGTGCTTTTTTGGACAGATGACTAAGTTCAACCTCCTGTAACTTGGCCAAAATTCTCCGAACTAAACCATTCGAACAAACTTGAGAGAGATTTTTCCAGGGATCATATCTGTGAAACATTGGACAATTTGGCTGGACAGTTTCAGAGAAGAAGATTTTTAAAGCCTTTTTAGCTTTTTACCTATAAAATCTAAGAAAATGCAGTTAGAAAAAAAATAAACTAAATCCGACAGAGTTTTTCAGATGACTGATTATTTGCATAAAAAATTTGGTGATGCTAGCTTCTGCCATTTTTGAGATAGCTATAGTTAACGTACAGACGACGCACGACGGACGACGCCCTACCATCGCATAAGCTCACAGGTTCGCTAAAGTTGAAAAAATACAGGTGGCACCACAAGTCTGCAGAAACTGATGAAATACTCCATAACCAATATCCATGCACAGATTCATGGTGATAAATGCATTTGTTGTTCAGATACTTGAGCTTTTGTATCAAATTTTCCATTATTCAGGGGGGGGGGGTTATTCAAAGCCCTATAGCACAGAGGTTTTGGGTAACAGAGACCTAATTTTAGGTTTTCGAGGAGACATTTCAAGGGCCTACCTGCATGTCAAGAAAGAAGATTCTATGTCCAGCATATGCTCTTTACACAGCGCTTTAACTATAGGCCTACTGCCTATATGGTAAGCGCTGTTTGTTATGACCTCGTATCCTGAATTGCTACACCAGAGGGGAGCACTGTATTTTTGTCCAATCAGATGAGACCATGTGCTGGAAGACACGGCAAAGCCAGGAATACACAGAGCCAATCATGTTCATTTCATTTTGAGTGACAGCTCATCGTCTCGATAACCGTCTGAACAGGCCACAAGCTTGGAGAGAATTGCCGCAGACGTGGTTTGCTTAGGGCCTTGGGCACATAGGATGCCTGGCCGGTGAGCTGTAATTCAAACGAAACGTAACAACAAAGGCTGTGTGCACACCTCGCTGGCTGGTTTCAGTTCTGCAGACAGCAGAGACATGGCAATGCTAACACAGTCAGACTGTCAGAATCGAATCGATCGATGATGCAAGAATGCAGAGGGAGTAATTAAAATTCGACCATAAACTGTCTTCAAACGGCGCCTGAACATGGTATGGGCGGTGCCAGGATGCCTGACGAGTGTTTGTTTATTGGCATCTGGTTGGCTGCTTAATGCATCGTACGCACGGACCGTTTTTCAGGGGACAACGAACCCCCATCTGGTGTCTAAATATATCATAAATGGTCAAAGCTGGCAGCATGAAAATCAGTTGCTTCTTTAGAAGCGTAAGATTTCTGCTGCCTCGGGAGCGTATGTCCAGTAGTAACAATTTGTGCCCTGTTAACAGATGGAGGCCTCTTTTAAGGTCTCAAATATAGAGAAAAAAATTGTAAAAAATAAAAATCAAGATGGCGCCACCAGTCTGCAGAAAGTGATGAAACCATCCATGATGAATATGCCTGCAAAAAATCATGGTGATCAATGCATTAGTTGTTCAGATACTTGAGCTTTTGTATCAAAATTTCCATTATTCTGGGGGATACTTTGAAACCCCATAGCTGAAAGGATTTGGATAACAGAGACCTAATTTTAGGTTTCCAAGAAGACATTTCATGGGCCTCCCTGAATGTTAAGAAAGAAGATTCTAGGTCCAGTCATTACAATTTGTGCCTTGTTAACAGATGCCCACATCTTTTAAGGTCTCAAAAATAGAGAAAAAAAATCATAAAAAATAAAATCTAGATGTGTCGGAATGACACGAATGCCCCCACCTGGGGCAAATTAGAAACATTTGTAAAATTTTAAAAAATTTTTTAAGTTCAGGAGGTGTCGTATGGTCAAAAGTAGGTCAACAAGGGCAAAATGCAAACTCGATCTGTAACGGGTCATTATCAAGCAACACACCAAAAATCATGCCAGTATATGCAGGCATTGTGAAAAAAAGTCCATACATGTGCATTTTCCATAAAAATTTCTGTCTTTCATGAAATTTTTTATGTTTAGGAGCCGTAAAACAATCAAAAGTAGGTCAACCAGGACGAAACGCGAACTAGATCTGTAACTGTCATTATCTGCCCACACATAAAAAATCAGGGTGGTATCTGCAGGCATTGAGGAAAAAAAGTCAGTACATATGCATTTGTTATGAAAATTTCTATGTTTCATGAAACTTTCTATGTTCAGGAGCAGTCAAATGGTCAAAAGTAGGTCAACTGGGACAAAACAAGAACTCAATCTGTAACTGGTCATTATCTGCCTACACACCAAAAATCAGGCCCGTATCTGCAGGCACTGCAAATAAAGTCCATACATGTGCACTTTTTTATGAAATTTTCTATGTTAGAGCACCGTCAAATGGTCAAAAGTAGGTAAACTGGGACAAAACATGAACTCGATCTGTAACTGGTCATTATCTGCCCACACACCAAAAATCAGGCCAATAGCTGCAGGTATTGCGAAGAAAAGTCTGTACAAGTGTATTTGGCATGAAAATTTATATTTAACATGAAATTTTCTATGTTCAGGAGCCGTAAAACAATCAAAAGTAGGTCAACTGGGATGAAACGCGAACTCGATCTGTAATTGGTCAATATCTGCCCACACACCAAAAATCAGGCCAATATCTGCAGGCATTTTGAAAAAAAGTCTGTACATGTGTATTTGTCATGAAATTTCATATTTTTCATGAAATTTTCTATGTTCAGGAGCCGTAAAACGGTCATAAGTAGGTCAACCGGGACGAAACGCGAACTTGATCTGTAACTGGTCTATATCTGCCTACACACCAAAAATCAGGCCAATATCTGCAGGCATTGCGAAAAAAAGTCCGTACATGTGTATCTGTCATGAATATTTCTATTTTTCATGAAATTTTCTAAGTTAAGGAGGCGTAAAACATTCAAAAGTAGGTCAACCAGGACGAAACGCAAACTCCATCTGTAACTGGTCAATATCTGCCCACACACAAAAAATCAGGCCAATATCTGCTGGCATTGCGAAAAAAAGTCCGTACATGTGTACATTTGTCATGAAAATTTCTATTTTTCATTAAATTTTCTAAGTTTAGGAGCCGTAAAACAGTCAAAAGTAGGTCAACTGGGACAAAACGCGAACTTGATCTGTAACTGGTCATTATCTGCCTACACACCAAAAATCAGGCCAATATCTGCAGGCATTGCGAAAAAAAGTCCGTACATGTGTATTTGTCATGAAATTTCTATTTTTCATGAAATTTTTAAGTTTAGGAGCTGTAAAACGTTCAAAAGTAGGTCAACCGGGACGAAACGCGAACTCGATCTGTAACTGGTCTATATCTGCCCACACACCAAAAATCAGGCCAATATCTGCAGGCACTGCGAAAAAAGTCCGTACAACTGTTTGATTTCGGAAGGACGGAAGGACGGAAGTACGGACATGGGTAAAACTATATGCCCCGGCCACGTTGTGGCGGGGGCATAAAAATACAGGTGGCACCACTAGTCTGCAGAAATGATGAAACACTCCATGATCAATATCCATGCCAAAAATCATGGTGATCAATGCTTTAGTTGTTCAGATACTTGAGTTTTTGTGTCAAATTTTCCATTATTCTGGGGGGTACTTCAGAGCCCCATAGAACAAAGAATATGGGTAACAGAGAACTAATTCTAGGTTTCTAAGGAGATTTTTCATAGACCTCTTTGGATGTAATGTTAGAAGATTCCAGATCCAGCGGTTACGATTTGTGCCCTGTTAACGGAGAGACAACCAGATGGCCGGACGGCCGGACAACCCGAGGACCACGGACAAAGAGTGATTGATAAAGCTCAGATGACTTACAGTCAGCTAAGCTAAAAATGGCTTTTTTATCGAAAACGAAGGATTTTCTTAATTTCTCAAAAGAATGAGGTCCCAGTGACCAAATTTTCGGTATGGTAGGAGATTTTGGGAACATATCACTGTATGCAAACTTTTGGATGCGAAGGTCCAACGGTTTCAAAACATGCTCTGTTAATGGACGGCTGGCCGTCATTATGACAGACAATAGACCACGACTATAGCTCAGATGACAGCTGAGCTAATGAAGGGATATACTTACAGGGTTGATGAGCTCATTGCTCAGTCCCAGGTAGTTGTGCATGGCCATGAAGGTGACACGCTGCAGGCGCACCATGATGATCTGAAAATAACACACAAGTCAAAGTTAAATACTACACAGGCATCACCATGATGATCTTAAAATAACACACAAGTCAAAGTTAAATACTACACAGGCATCACCATGATGATCTGAAAATAACACAAAAGTCAAAGTTAAGTACTACACAGGCATCACCATGATGATCTGAAAATAACACATAAGTCAAAGTTAAATACTACACAGGCATCACCATGATGATCTGAAAATAACACACAAGTCAAAGTTAAATACTACACAGGCATCACCATGATGATCTTAAAATAACACACAAGTCAAAGTTAAATACTACACAGGCATCACCATGATGATCTGAAAATAACACACAAGTCAAAGTTAAATATTACACAGGCATCACCATGATGATCTGAAAATAACACACAATTCAAAGTTAAATACTACACAGGCATCACCATGATGATCTGAAAATAACATACAAGTCAAAGTTAAATACTACACAGGCATCACCATGATGATCTGAAAATAACACACAAGTCAAAGTTAAATACTACACAGGCATCACCATGATGATCTTAAAATAACACACAAGTCAAAGTTAAATACTACACAGGCATCACCATGATGATCTGAAAATAACATACAAGTCAAAGTTAAATACTACACAGGCATCACCATGATGATCTTAAAATAACACACAAGTCAAAGTTAAATACTACACAGGCATCACCATGATGATCTGAAAATAACACACAAGTCAAAGTTAAATACTACACAGGCATCACCATGATGATCTTAAAATAACATACAAGTCAAAGTTAAATACTACACAGGCATCACCATGATGATCTTAAAATAACACACAAGTCAAAGTTAAATACTACACAGGCATCACCATGATGATCTGAAAATAACATACAAGTCAAAGTTAAATACTACACAGGCATCACCATGATGATCTTAAAATAACACACAAGTCAAAGTTAAATACTACACAGGCATCACCATGATGATCTGAAAATAACAAACAAGTCAAGGTTAAATACTTCACAGCCATCACAATTTTTTTTCATGCCCATGACCTGTAGGTGACACTATTTATTGAATCAGGATTATAATGATAAATAAATAAATAAGAATGATTATAATTATCAAGCCTCCTGGTTTTCAGGTTTATATTTGTGGGATAAGAGAAATCCTTATTTAAAAGAAAACAGGCTCAGAAAACAATAAAATGATGAACACAGATGAAGAGAGATGAATGAGAAAATTAACCAACTGTTCAATATTGTTCAGGAGAAAATTAAGTTGTGTAATGAAAGCTATTCACCTAAGGGAAATATGCATGCAGAGAACTTGAATTTCTTAATGTTTAGCTCTATTGAAGAAACCAGAAAGATCAGCAAATATTAAGTACAACAGATGTTAATTAATACAAGATGCTGCTGTTTCAATGCAACACTGCATTAATTTACTCTTTACTCATGAGTAAACTAGAGGTATGGGACAAAAAAGGTCCTCAATTAGGGCCCTGCGGTTACCATGCAGTTCCTCAAATGGCAGCCCTGGGGCCATATTGGATGTTAGATTGATCTGAAATTTATTACCACAATCTTATAGAGACAAATTTTAGAAACAAGGGACCTATGGGTCACGGCGCTCAGCTGTTATATATGATAAAAAAATATGATTTAGAAATGAGGCACATGCTGGTTTTTTGTGGTAATAAGTATAAGCTGTATTATGAGTTGTTGTTGTTAAGCTTATGTATGATTTTGATAGTACCTTTGGAGACAGAGAAGAGAATTGATTTCATTTATTTTATTAACAAATGGAGTACTATTGTCACACAGATTTTGACTTGGCCATATAACTTATAAGCAGAACATATAATATAACAGTTTAACTATTTATTAAAAATTACAAATATTGTCCCAGATATAATTTTTATTAAAAATAATAAGAGAATCGTATGATTTTTAAAATGAAATATAACTGAAATGATTATTAAAATAATAATAAAGAATATATTTATGAATGCATTCATGAATACATTTGGAAAGTATTTGCACTGGTATTCATATACTTTCATTTTTACCTGAATTCCCATTCTTTATGCAAGAAATTTTATAATGGAGTACATATTCATATTCGTATCTAAATACAATTGCAAAGTATTCCCACCATGTCTGGTATTTATTCAGTTTTCACCAAACAATGGTGTTGAGAATCCAGAATGTACAAAATTCACACATTTAAATAATGATCATAAGTACCTGGTTTTATGGCTTTTATTTATATTAAAAAAAAATAAATGTGATATATTTATTTTGGACTAATTTCACATCAATGTACACACTAGACACAGTAGGAATCTAGATTAATATTATCAACTGCATCTTTGTCTATCATTAATTTCCTTCATATGATCCCTAATGATTAGTAATGAATAATATGATTTTCTCTTTTATTATTAAAATTGAACTGAAAAATGCCATATGTGACTGCATGGTGTTATTTGGAATACGTGACATTCTATCCATCGATACAAGATTCTTATATCATCAGTAACTGCAAGTTAATTCCCTATTATTATAAACTAACAAATTCCTTTTCTATTTTTCTTTAATTTGTTATTAAAAACCAATAAAAATTGATTAATTTATTGTTTATTGTTATGTTGTTGGTTAAAACTACTAGATGAGTTGGGTTGGACACCTGGATCAACTGTGGCTGGCCATAACCTGCCTTGCTGCCCCAGTATATGCCTCGCCCCAAGCGTGCATAATTTGCTGAAAGTTCATAAAGGTCAACATACAGGTGACTCAAGAGTGGCTTGAGAGAGCCAAGGTCTGACATGGTCTCATAAAAACATTAATAAAAGCTACAATTTTTGGCCAATTTCTTTCTGCTTTCTAAACTAAAAAGCTGAAATCCTTATGTGTGCATGATATGAAAATTATATAAACAGAGCTCACATGAAACAAAAGTGAAATGGTCAAAGTTGGGCAAAATTTAAGGTACTGATTTTATATTTATACTAATAACTTATAAAATTTTAAAAATTCAGAACTAATTTTGGGTATTCAATTGAATCTTGATTAAATAATGTTACATCCCTGACAAAATATCTCTAGCTTCAGCAAGCCCCTTGTTATGGGAGTAAATATATTTCTTGATTTTTTACAAAGTGCATTATGTTTGGGCCCATAACTTAAAACAATTACACAATACTGACATCATTTCTGGCATGTGCACAGAGAATGTATAGAAAAACATGTATATTATATATGATTAAAGTCAGATCAGTGGTTTTGATATTAGGCAGTATTGAAGTGTAACCATGGGTTTTTAATTGAAAAATGAAGTTTTTCATTAATATCTCAAAGGTATTAAGTCCTAGTGACCAAATTCTTGGCATGGTAGGGGATTTTGGAGACATCTAATTGTATGCCAAATTTTAGGAACTGAGAGCTTAAGCTAGGGAGCTGAGCTCTTGCAAACTGCATAACACTAGCCTGATGTAAACAATATGTTACATGGTGCTTGAAAACTTGAATAAAATCTACAGTTTTTGATCAACTGGTTTCATATTTTTGGTGTTAACAGACAAAATGCTAACAAAAACATGCTGAGAAAATTAAATCCACAGTACTTACAGGAAAAAAACGTGCCATGGTCAAAGTTAGGCAAAATTTTAGGTACCAATTTTTTATTTTTGTTAATATTTTAAATAATTTAAAAGATTTTGATCTAATTTTGGGTATACAATTTAATTTTGATAAATTAAAGTTATATTACTTGAAAAAAAGTCCATAGCTTTAACAAGTTTTGTGTTAAGTGATCAAATATCTTTCCTGATTTTTTTCAAAATGCCTTATGTTTTGGCCCATAACTTTCTTAAATTATATAATACAGACAATTTCAGGCATTTACATAGGAACTATATAGAGGAATATCTATGGTAAAGATGAGGAAAAACAGATGAGTGGTTTTGATATTAGGCAGCCCTGAAGTGTGAAAATAGGTTTTTAATAACAAGGGACCCATGGGTCACGGCGCTCAGCTGATCGTGATTGGACTATAAATGTTTCTCCACTGTGATACTATATCGAGTCGATAAAGCTTATGAATATCATGAACATGTTGGGCTATTATAAAGAAATGTAATGTAATATGTGAGTAAATGATAAATGAAATTACCTGACTGATGGATTAATAGAGTCAAATAAAGTGGTTTATTTTTTATTTATTTAGGAGGGGTTGAAAATTGTGATATATTTGAGCAAATATGAATGCAATGACAGCAGTAATAAGCAGTAGTAGAATGATGATAAGGCTATTTGTTGAAGGATCTAAACTGTATGGTAGTCTGCAAGCGTTCAATTTGACAGATATGATGTTATGATTAACTATGCTGATGAAGTGATTTATGAATATGTGACTGTATGACACAATATCTCTTTAGTCTTGACAAGGTACATTATTGTGATGCCCACTATGTCTACATATTACACAATATTGACATAATTTCTGGCATGTACATAGGTACCTATGGACGAATAGTTATACAAAATATTAAAGTATGAATACATCTGATTCATCTTGTTCTTGCTTACTGAGGCTGACTTTGGGATGGGGTTCAGAGAAGGGAAAAGTGAGGGCAGCACGAAGGTGGATGTAGAAATATTCTATTGTAATGTTTTTCATTTATATAAGAATATGAAAAGCTAAGAGGAAAGGGGCCCTCCTACTTGGTTATAGTAAAGTTCTAAATATATGATTGCAAACTAATACTCTGACAAGACTGTCATGAAGAAAAACAGTAAAAGTTTTGAGATACTGTGTTGCATACGAAAATTTAAAGATGGACAGGCAAGTGGACAGAATGGACTAATACCTTTATTTCACTTTCAAGAGAATAATGCATTTAAGTTTATATATAATCCTATTTTTTTAAGCAGATCCACTTTTTCCATTAAGAAGTTTTTATCTGAATCATTTTTTTATTTACAGGTTTATAAATTTTTAATTAAAAAACCTGAAAATATAAGTTAAAATATTAGAATTGTTGCAAAAGTTGCAATCATTATATATACAGAGTAAAAAACATTGGGTCATATTATGCATACACATATATTTTATTATTTTTAAATCATAAATGTTTAAACTGATTTTAAAAGAAAATAATGCCACAACATGGCATCTACAAGAATATTCCTTGAATCACTATTAAAAAGTTTTGCACATTGGAGTTTTCAGGACATGCTTAATTTTATTCACCAAAAAAAAATAAAAGTAAATTTGATAAAATAAAACATCTTTTCAAATAAAGTATACACACTGTTGGTTGAATGAGGGACAAACAATATCATTGTGCTAATTACTATCCCAGTTTTAATTAATTACTGGAATTAATAGTCAATTTCACACCTGGTGAAGTTTTTATTCTTCTGAAGTAAGGAATTACTTATCTCATGAACATCCACACTTTCACAGCAATACACCACTTTGTGGACACAATTAAATGTACACTTTAATCATTGTAACCCTGGTGGTTCAATACAAAATCTAAAATGTAGCATGTCCAAGAATAAAATAAAATACAGAAAAATTATAACATTCATCTAGTTTATGCACCAGCTGGGGGGGGGGGGGGGATGAGTGCAGGGCAGAGGGGAAGCCTGCTAGTAGTGGCCAAGCTGGGCCAAGGTAAGCTGCCTGGGGTGGGTTACATAATGCAAGTGAAGGCTGTACTACTAGGTGGGCTAGATGTAAACAACACTTGACATGGTGCATGAAAACATGAATAAAAGCTATTCATTCCAATAAATTTCTTTTGAAAGTTCAGATTTTAAAAGATTAAATCCTTATGCATATATGCTGGGAAAATTAAATCAACAGTGCGAAAGTTGGACAAAATTTAAGGTATTGATTTTTTATTTATGCTAATAACTTGAAAAATTTGCAAAATGCAGATCTAATTTTGGGTAAACAATTGAATCTTGATTAAATAAAGTTATATTCCTGAAAAAAAGTCTCTAGGTTCAGCAATTCTCATGTTAGGTGAGTAAATATATTTCCTGATTTTTTTAAAAATTGCATTATGTATTGGCCCATAACTTCAAAATTATACCCAATACTGACCTAATTTTTGGTATGTTCATAGAAAATGTATAAAAGAATGTGAATACTAAATACGATCAAAAACAGATCAGTGGTTTTGATATTAGGCAGCCTTGAAGTGTAACAATGGCTTTTTTTTATGGAAAACAGAGGTTTTTTTCCTTAATATCTCGAAGGAAAAAAGTCCTAATGACCCAATTTTCGGTATGGTAGGAGATTTTGGGGACATCTAAAATTATGTCAACAGCCTGGGGAGCATAGAGATGTGCACTGAATGACCTACAGTCATCAAAGTGGACTGCTTGACAATGTAAGGGAATACAACAAGAGCCTCCAAAAAATTCAATAACTAGCCTATTTTTGCAGCTTTTATTTTCAAATTTCAGATTTTAACAGATTAAATCCTTATGTATACATGGTGTGAAAATTAAATCCACAGTACTTACAGGAAAAAAACGTGCCATGGCCAAAGTTGGGCAAAATTTAAGGTACCAATTTTATATATTTTTGCCAATATCGAAAAAAATTTAACAAATTTTGATCTAATTTTTGGTATACAATTAAATTTTGATTAATTAAAGTTGTATTACTGGAAAAAAGTCCCTACCTTTAACACTTTTGGTCTTAAGTGACCAAATATCTTCCTGATTTTTTACAAAGTCCATTATGTTTGGGCCCATAACTTTTTTAAATTATATAATACTGACTTAATATCTGGCATGTACATAGGAACTATATAGAGGAATATTTATGATAAATATGAAGAAAACAAGATGAGTGGTTTTGATATTAGGCAGTCCTGAAGTGTGAAAATAGATTTCTAATAAAAAATTGAGGTTTTTCCTTAATATCTCGAAGGAACGAAGTCATATTGACCCAATTTTTGGCATGGTAGGAGATTATGGGGACATCTAACTGTATGCCGAAATTCAGATTCGTAGGTCCAACGGTGTCGAAACGTGCCAGTCTTACGGACGGACATCCAGACGGACAGACGGACGGACAGCACGACAGACGGACCGACGACGGACAATGGACCATGACTATAGCTCAGATGACTTATAGTCAGCTGAGCTAAAAAATTGAGGTTTTTCCTTAATTTCTCAAAGGAACAAAGTTGCAAAGACCCAGTTTTCAGCTTGGTAGGAGATCTTGGGGACATCTAACACTATGCAGAATTTTGGATTCCTAGGTCTTACGGTTTCAAAACGTGCCACATCTACGGACGGACAGACGGACAGACGGACGGACGATGGACAATGGACCACGACTATAGCTCAGATGACTTATAGTCAGCTGAGCTAAAAAAATCACAGCATTATCTTAAACGTTATTGAGGAATGATTTTAAAATATTTGCCTGGCAGCCATATTGGTTTTAACAGGAATATGAAATCTGAAAGCACTGATCTCCCTCATGGGTGACGTTCTGTAAAATATTCATAAAAGAAACTTGGTGATTGTGCTCTGGCAGCCATACTGGATATCAGACAGGTCTGTAAATAAATACAGCTGGTGTCCTCATAGGCACCTATTGCCCCCGATAATTTAAGAAATATAGATTATAGTATCTCTGACAGACTGTGTCTGAAAGAAAATTAGCGATTGCTCTGTGGCACCCATATTGGACTTTGGGCAGGTCTGTAATTTGATAGGGCTTGGGGCCTCATGGGGACCAATCATCCCTGCGAATTTGAGAAAGATACTCTCTGTCAGATATTGCGCGCAAAAGAAAAATCACCAATTGTTCTCTGGTGGCTATAGTGGAAATTGGACAGGTCTGTAATTAGATAGGTCTCGAGCCCTTATAGGCACCAACCAGCCTTGTGAATATGAGAAAGATCAAGCATATTCTTTTTGAGATATAGTGTGAGAAAGAAAGTATCACTGATGGACAGATACTTAGATTGATGGACTGACGGACTAACACGGTGATCAGTATAGGGCACTGCTTTTCAAATGGGGCCCTAATTAATAACACTGTAAGAACTCACCTGCATGACTCTGACAAGTGTTTCTGGGAAGCGTTCTAAAACACTGTGAAAGGCCTCAACAGGTAACCTACAAGTAGTAATATATTGGTAAATGCATGCACAAAATTTCCTGAAATTCACTCAATTGTTAAAATATTTTTTAAAGTTTTATCTTTTGGCAAAGTAGGCACCTAAAGGGCTCCTTGGTCAAACATTACAATAATGAACAAATTTTGAGATAACCTTTTATAGACCTTAGATATTGGTCATTAATTTCCTTTTCATTGGTAAATTAAAAATACAGGTCGTAAAAAGATCCTATACAACATGTGTTGATTTAATCTTTTTATATTTCACTGTAACAAAGAAAACAATTGTTTTCAAATTAAGAGATTTTAATGCTTATGTACAATGGTTCATTTGATTTTTAATTCCTCATTTGTTCATTCACTAAATCAGAATACTCAAAATTTCTTCTGTCTGTTTGTCTCTTTCTTTCAAATTGTCTTTCACAGGCATATAAGCATAAATAATCATAATGAATTAACCTGAGCACAGTAGCGTCTTCTGTAGCTATTGCTGACACAGTTTTGTAGTTGGCTGGGTGACCCTACAAGTAGAGAGAAAATAGTCCTTATTTCCTGGATCAAGACATGACCCATGGATTATGACAGTGGGCTGAAAATCTTCATTCTGTGTGTAAGAGTATAGCTCTAATGCTGTTGTGGTCTCCCAGTATGCTATGTCTGAAATTACAAGTGTGCCTAAACTCTGGGTTTTAAACCCTTCAAGATGTAAAACACATCTTTATTACAACCTGGCAGCTAGCAGGTGGAAGCTAATTGCTTAGCTAGATACTGTATTATTATTTTAATAAAAAATATTTAATAGAAAAATATTTCACAATGACTGGAGTGCTAAATGCTTATGATTAAAAGTGATCACAGGGAATTTAAATCTTTCATTCTCCTTCTTAAGTCAGTCTCCTGTGACTACAAAAAAGGACCCATGGTGACCTTCTTTTAGAAATGGTCCTGATGGTCACTTGATTCGCAGATAAAGGAGAGAATAATCCATTGCATTTTAAAATTATAAATTACTGATGATTTAAACAAGAAAGTTAACGCCTCCATGGACTGCCAGTAACACCTGGTGTTGTGGTGACATTGTGTTTGGTGGAGTTTCATACAGGAGTTTCATGTAGGCTTCTATGGAGTGATATATTTAAAATCTGGCGAAGTTTCTTACTTACTGTTAAGACATCAATTACACTGAGCAGACTGTGAATGTGGTCTCCCTGACCAACCTCCTTCACACAATATTCACACCCGTCCTGCAATAACATTACATATAATATCAACATCACCATGATATAGTTATGACAATCACCATACCTAGTCAACATTATATTCCAATTAAATATGTTTTGATCATATTTATATGCATGATTCAAATGCTTTTTAAACACAAGAGTGCTGCAAAGTCGAACATCCGCTCCCATGGGGGTATAATTAGACATGACGTATTTAACTGTAAGCCTGGTCAGCGTGAAAATCAGTGGGATGTCCTGTCATCCTGACCTTTGTCCCTGTGAACTAAAAATGAATGGAGACGTTACTATATCCCCTCATTCAAAACTTTGAGGGGATAAAAATGGTTGAAGCACAGTCAGTATCAGGTATGAAATTGAAAATGTTACCACTGTCACAAGAACTGTATTAGACACAAGTGCCATATTCTTGATAGGGTTGAAGTTTTACTGTTAAATAAGGGAAACAAATTATTATAGACCACAGCTTACCACTTCTTTGATATAAACATTCAGTTTGCCACTCTGTATGACGTATATGCTCTTGTCTATGTCTCCAACCCTGAACAGGTGGCGCCCCGCCTGGATGAACTGGGTCTCCATGTGTTTACACAGCTCCAAGAACAGAGGCTTCTCAAAATGACCAAACACTCTGTAATAGAAGACTGTATAGTATACTGATGCCATTTTGTGCATTACAATATGATGATTGCATTTCATAGAATTTTTTTTCTAGTTTGAGACTAATGGCTCAGGAAATGAGAACTGTTTTAATAATGAACTTAGAGAACTGACTTAATAATGAACATAGAAATATTGGTTTAATAGTGAATTTAAAGAACTGGTTCAATAATGAAGTTAGAATGGTTTAAAGTTTCTTTTAAAGTTCACACTTTCATCTATATATTTCTGCAATTCCAACTTCGCTTTACTGTCTGTCTTTCATTGAAATACTTTTTAGAAACATCTGAGCAGTTTCAACATTCAATATAAAATATATCTTGTAATATGGCAGCCTTATTAAGTTACCTTATTTACAAAAATATTAAGACACACACACTTCTTCCACCATGTCTACACACACATTCACAGAGTAAAAAACTGACCTGACACTCTTGAGCATATACATGACCTCTGGTGGAAGCCAATGTTCATATTCCATCTCCGGAAGGTCAGCTTCGAGGAAGGACTGAGGTGGCTCCCTGGCTTTCAGTGGGGTGGGAAGGTCCTTCTTCAACCTTAAGATTCTGATTAAGAAATAACTCATCCATGAGGCAACGATATACAGTTAGTTATTAACTGTGGTACAGCGTAAAGGAGATTACATCCATACAGTGAAGCTGCTGTTCTAGAACAAAGTACAACATTGTAAGATCAGTTTTTAAATCAAACTGTTGGATCGAGCTGATCACTTACTGGTCTGGTGTTTATCTTACAGCTGTCTGCTTTCGTTGAATATCAGTTGATTATATTATCAGTGGCAAATAAATCTTTCAAAGTGTTTTACCATTATGTGTAACAAACTGTTTGTTGTCCATGAATGATTTTCTTTTAATTAAGTATATACAATATTAATTTTCAAGCATGCAGGTGCAAACAAATTATGCAAAATGCAGTAATGTTTCTACAATATTTTCATCCTAATGAGCACATTTTTCAAGCAAGCTAAAAACGTGAGACAAGTGCATTAGCTTAAAAATCTATTCTGGTTTGTATTCACAATAGTTTATAAAATTTACACAGTCTGCAGTGAATATATTATTTGAATATTTACAAATGGCTTGAGTAAAGTATCACTATGTGTGTAGGTTCAAAACATTTAAGTGCAGATATACATCTTGAGAGCTGAAATGCTGGTAATTCGCACAAAAATATATGAACGTAAACACTGCTGTCAGAAAGGTGTACATTTGCATGTAACCATAGTTAATTATGAGTGTGTGAGTGTCTCTGCAACCTCTAAGAGTGTGTGTAAATAAGCACGAACTCAGCCACAACACATTTGTATATTAGATATCTTGTATCAAACAAAATTGACTGAAGAGCGGTAAATATTTTTGAAAGATAATAAAAAATTACAAGCAATACGAGTAGGTAGACATGTGATCTTGAAAGAACAGTATTAAGATACAACGGAAAATAAGCAAATAGATGTGAAGAATCTATTCCAACAATGTTTTATTGAACATTGTTGTTTTGTTTAACAAACATAACTGTTTGGTTTTAAATAGATTTTCAGTTCCATATACTTTTGAGTAAATCATACCTATTAAGAGCAATATCAAAGCACTTCTATATGACATAAAGTATATCATTATTACTTGATTAATAATTAAATATATATTATTATAATACAGATTTCAACTGTATTTTCAGTTAACATTTTTTGCGAAGTTTGTAATTTAGTGTGTTTCTGATGAACTGTGCAAAGTTTGTGATAAAAGTTTCCTGGCACACGCATGTGGTGCCAAAACAGAGTCTTCCAGGGTTTGATCTTAAGAATTTTTTGCAATAGCCCATCTGTCGAAAATCTCGATTGGCCAGATTAGCCCCAACACCATTTTTTAAAGATGACCAGGTGATATGAAACATTTATGCATAATTTATACACTGAATATTAAATGTTGTTTGAAATGAAGTTTCAACCTGGTTAAAATGGTGGCACACATGTTAAGCTTGGTAAGAATGGAAAAACAAATGTTAAAATTTCTCAGGCTACTAGCCAGTGGGGCTGAAAGTAACGTACTAGTCCGTCGAATTTCACACCCGCCACAGGCTAGCGGGCGAGCGTTAAATATGAACCCTGGTCTTCTAGACTGTTTCCAGTAGGTCTTCAGAAGAATGTTCAGTACTTCTCAGGAAGTGTTTTAGGAGATACTGTGGATGTCTTCTTATTTGCGGTGGTTTCAATTTCGCAATATTCACTGTTGCTCTCTGACTGCAAAATTGAAACCTAGCAGTTTTCAATGCATAAATACCAGGCCATTATCGTTAATTTCAGAAGCTGCCTATAGTTGGTGACAGTTGAAATTAACTTCAGCTATGTAATAATGTCCATCGAGCCTGGTGCATATACTTTAAAGTGATTTAGGGAGAATAAAAGGGTCCACTTAAAATAATATCAGTTGGCTTAGATGCAAAAACCATAACCATTTGCAGAGATGTGCTGTCCTGGTTGGCCCACCAGGCAGTTTGTCCTGCCCTGTTGCATATGTCTGGAGTCTGGAAAGTGTCAATGTCTGCCGGGCAGTAATATTTAAAAACTAAGTGTATGTGTGCCAAGCCAGATTACATTCAGTGCCACTTAAAATGAATATTGAGTAGAAGGTAATCTTTCACAATGTGCTCAACAAGTTACTGTTAATGAATAAAATTTGCCACTAAAGTAGTGAAAGTAGCCGCTAGGCTAGCGCCACCTTGTAACTGTATAAAGGATTAATTCTGTCACTACCGAAATCATGACGCACCAAACAATGTTTCACTGGCTGGTGATGACGTGAATTAAGAATATATTTGAAAGGTCACAGTTCATTATGGGGCCAAATTGTCGTTGAACAGTGGAAAATGAGTTGTTTAGAATGAGCCTTGGCAATGAACTTATGACAACCAGCAGGGTCAATGCTTCCCGAACATTTCGGCTCAGATACCATGTGACTGATCGAACATGCTATATCCAAACAGTGAAATAGTAGACCTAGATAATAGTAAAATTCGCAGTTTATGAAATAATTTGGTAATTACAGTTCATAGTTTTATATTTGATAATAAAATATACTTCTAGACTAATGAGAGCGTGAAAAAGGAACCCCGTGAAACTGTTAAAAATACAAAATTTGCAAAAATTCAGCCCCGCTGATATAAAGGCAACCACAGTATATCTCCAGTACAGTGCTTGGAAAGGCTTATGTCATGGAAAATGGTTTGGAAGGTGCTAATTCAGGAGCATGTTGTGGGAAATGATTTATTCAGGAGAGTGACATATGTCACAGAGCATCAGAGGAAGGCTGATATGATAAAGAGCACTTTGGTGAAAGGTCTAAGTGTGAAAGATGGATCAAGAGGTTTGTTAGATTGAAATATACTTGTGTTTTGAAAGATGTGCATGTCCTGTGAAGCATTTGAAAGATTGGTGTCCTTGAGAGTATTTTACAAAATCATCTTGGATAGTTCTTTTAAAGGTGTGAATCTTGAGAAGGATTTGTAAGGTGTGTCCTAGAGTGATTGGAAGGTGTGTGTCTTGGAGAGGGTTTGGAAAGAAGGTGTCCAGGAAAGGGTTTGGAAGGTGTGCGTCTCAGAGATGGTGGAAGGAAGGTGTCCATGGGAGGGTTTGGAAGGAAGGTGTTCAGGGGAAGGTTTAGAGGGGTGTCCAGGAGAGGGTTTGGAAGAAAGGTGTTCTGGGGAGGGCTTGGAAGGAAGATGGCCTAGGGAGGGTTTGGAAGGAAGGTGTCCAGAGGAGATTTCTGAAGGAAGGTGTTCAGGGGAAGGTTTAGAGGGAAGGTGTCCAGGAGAGGGTAGGGAAGGAAGGTGTTCAATGGAAGGTTTAGAGGGAAGGTGTCAATGAGAGGGTTTGGAAGGCTGGTGTTCAGGGGAAGGTTTAGAGGGAAGGTGTCCATGAGAGGGTTTGGAAGGGAGATGTCGTAAGGAGGGTTTGGAAGGAAGGTTTCCCTGAGGAGGGCTTGGAAGAAAGGTGTCCTAGGGAGGGTTTGGAAGGAAGGTTTCCCTGAGGAGGGCTTGGAAGAAAGGTGTCCTGGGGAGGCTTTTTAAGGAAGGTGTCATGAGGAGGGTTGGAAGGTGCATATCCAGGGGAGGGCTTGAAGGAAGGTGTCCTGGAGAGGCTTTGGAAGGAAGGTGTCCTGGGGAGGCTTTGTAAGGTGTGTGTCTTGGAGAGGGTTTAGAAGGAAGGTGTCCTTGGGAAGGTTTGGAAGATGTGTGTCTTAGAGAGGGTTTGGAAGGAAGGTGTCTAGGGGAGGGTATGGAAGGAAGGTGTCCTTGGGAAGGTTTAGAGGGAAGGTGTCCAGGAGAGGGTTTGGAAGAATGGTGTCCTTGGGAGGGCTTGGAAGGAAAGTGTCCTTAAGAGGGTTTGGAAGGAAGGTTCCTGAGGAGGGTTTGGAAGGTGTCCAGGGGAGGGCTTGGAAGGCGGTTGTCCTGGGGAGGGTTTGGAAGGGTGTCATGAGGAGGGTTTGGAAGATGCGTATCCTGGGGAGGCTTTGGAGGGAAGATGTCCTGGGGAAGGTTTGGAAGGAAGGTGTTCTGGGGAAGGTTTGGAAGGACAGTGTCATGAGGAGAGGATTCAAAGGTGTCCTGAGGAGGTTTTGGAAGAAAGATGTGTTTGGGAGGCTTTTGAAGGAAGGTGTCCTGAGGAGGGTTTTGAAGAAAGGTGTCCTTGGTGTCTTTGGAAGGAAGGTGTCCTGGAAAATGTTTATGTTACTGACAGGGTTTGGAAGATATGTTTCTTAAACAGGGGTTTTAAGGTGTATGTCCTGGAGTGTTAAGACAGTGTACATCTTGAGGAGTGTCACGTCTCCTCGTGCTAGTTCAGGAAGATGTCCTGGACTGTGCCTTTGAACATGCATGACTTGGAAAAATGTTCACAGAAGCACGTTTTGGGAGAACTTTGATCTCTGGTACATGCATGATTAAAAGTGATCTTGGAGTTGCTTGTACTAATCAGTATATATCTACATGCTCTGAACAATGATAATTATCATTTACTATTAGAGTAGACATTAAATTCTCACTTGATTATATGGCAAATATCTAAGAGTAAGTGATTCAAATCAAAAAAAGGTACACATCACTCACATTTGACAATCTGTCAACAGAATTTAAAGCAAATTTATCAAAAGCATAAGAAAGAAAAATATACAGAATATTTCTATGAAACACAATATAAGCAGAAAATATCACAATATCTAGAGGTATAACTGCCATTTCTCCATTATTGGCTTGATTTTAAAGAAAAGAAAAATCATTCAGTGGATGGCTGATTTTATTAGAGAGCAGGATATACCAACCAGCCTAGTTATGATTGACAGAATGGTTAGAAAATACAAAGGGGCTTGATTCTTGGTATTAACATATGAGCTAACTCCTTGTACCACGGTCAGGTTACATTCAATCTCATTCTTCTTACCCGCTGCTTGCAAAAGCCACTACTTCTATCTGCAGCTGCCAGCTTTATTTTCAATAAATGAGAATGGAACGTTGTAGGTGTTTGCTTTGTTTCTCTTGAGTCAATCTAATTGGCTGTTAATAATAAAACTTGTTCAAACAGCACAGCAGCACCCATGGCCTTTCTGTTGCCTAATTTTGACAAGATAATCAAGTAATCCTGGAGGATACATCAATCAAGAAAACGCAAAGAAATTGTTGGTGATTATCCAAAGCAGGTATTGTGTGATATATGTTAAAGCTGAACTGAATAATCTGCCTTGTGAATTACTCTGTCTATTATCACGCAAACATCAACCTTCATAATAATTTGGCAAAGGGTTTACCTATTTTCCTAAGCTGGGGCAGTCCCACTGACTATGAATTTTGCCATGATGCCAGTAACATATATTGCACCACTGGAAGTAGCATAGGACAAAATCAGCTTTTGCAAGCATGCGTGAGTGAGATGTTACATGACCACTGTGTAAGGCATGTAGGTATGAACTTGGTGTCTGATCATTTGAAAATTTTTCTGGGTATTATATTATGCCCAAGTTTTTTTTCATTATTTTTTAAAATATAAAATATAAAGAAACAGGCACATTCACGTTCTACGCATGTATAACATTAGTAAGAGGAATCATGACTATTAATAGCATTAGTCTTTCTCACCGCTCAATCCCACTGTTTCTCATAAAAGAGCTATAATCAAACACAACAAAAAAATTTAGGAAATTCAGCAAACTTGCATGCTCCATGCCAAAAACATAAATAAGGTTTATTATAGTAAAAAGTCTTAATATGTGTGGAACTATCTTTTCAAGGTTTAATTTTAAAGACCTTCTGTACTGACTATTACTGGCTATAAATCTCATAAACTGCACCTTTGCAAAGTTATCAACACATGCCTTAAAATTCATAAATGTATGTATATACATAATGTCTCTCACCTCTGTATGTCATGTTTATAAAATTCAATGCGAACAGACTAAACAGACTGGATATCATGATCAACATGTCATAACACCCTCGTACGCTGCTAGAGTATAAACATAATTCTGTTATCCCACTACCAGAATACTTTATCAATAGGACTGACTATGCATACTTGAACAATTAACACTATTAAAGTAAAATGTTAGTCTCTTTATTTACATTTTAAATATACTTACACTGAAAAAAATACCAACATCATAAATGGAACATTTTGAAATGCAAAATGGCAAAGAAAATACATAGATGTACATTCATAATTAACTGAAGCATGCATTATTTTATAAATCAGGAACATAATTTTCTTTACATTTATCAAATCAATTTAATTTAGAAAATTGGTCTTGATATGTGCAAGATTTAACAAAATTCTGAAGTCCATGCAATATATAGACAATTTGTTTGACAGAAAGGATCTTGTATCATTGACAACATCTTGTCCACACAGTCAATTTAAAACAACACTGACACAAACCAACTCATTGATTATATAGAAAGACTTACTTTCTGGCAAGTTTGAGTAGTTGTTTTTTCTTGGAACGGCCCCTGCCAGATCCTGAGGGGTCTGGACGCATGGTTTTAGTAAATGTTCTGACCTAGAGAACAGAGACAGGTGATATGTATACAATTTATACCTCGTGGTTTGTGTCAATGATCAGCCAATATTCTTAAGGAAAATCATAAACACTGAACCTTAACATAGTAGAATTGGGAATTTTTTTTTTAAAACATACATTCACATTGTTTAATTAACTTTGGCCGGAGTTTTTTAGCTTGAATAGATATAATGCCATACAACCATATATATAAATTATCATGATTATCCTTCAAAGGAAATATACTGTGGTGTTGATATATCATAATACAAAAAGGATAACAGTTTATCAACCTACTTATGATTAACAGAAGGGAAATACCATTAAACTAATTTGAGACACAGTGCTTAAGAAATAATACACACAAACAGTGTTCATTAATGATTGCACAAGAACGCAATTAAGTTGATTTTTAGGTACATTTTAATAATATTTACAAAATGAAGCCTCATATTATAAATTTTGATAAACATGAGTTTTAGATATAATTATAATATCCAGTAAAGATTTATATGATATAAGAGATCATTATAAGAAATTAAGATATCTCCAATGATATTGTACACGTGTCATCAAACATCAAGTAAATTTAACTGCAAAGGAACACATAATCACAAAGAGAACAATATCCTTAATCACCAAATAATAATCACCATGTCAATAAAGCTTTCTGAACATAAAGAAATAACAAAAATAATTTTCTAGAATGCTTGGAGCTGATTACATACACATGTGCGACACTGAAATAGCAGAATACAAATGTGATATTAACTATGAAATATTTCATTAGAAGTTATTTAAATAAGTAACAGTCCTTGTGATCAGCAGTATGAATATAAAATCAATCATAATTAAACTGTAAATCCTTCAACTGCTATAAACTCAGGACTGTCACATGCTCATTAACAAAGCACTGAATCCCTGTGGTCATTCCAACACAACCATAATACTCCAAAATCAACCAACCAATCAATATTCTCCTCTTTAATGTCAAAGCTTACATACTTAAAGTATAGAACATTCACTTTGTCACCTCTAAACTGACTCAAGGTCAAATCATATCCTCACAATCACCTTCTACATACACACCTTAATTATATACAATCACAGTTAACAAAATCTCTGTTTCCTTATAATATGTGGCAATATCATCTTTACCTGAAAGGGTTGTAAAATTGCTTAAATTATGGCAAGGTAAATAATGATAACATTTAAGATATGATGTTACTGAATAGCTTTGAAAACCGCCCAAACTTGTCCTATGGTAGAACAACCCCTAATGTTGCTCTTGGATAAAATGGTCAGTGGTAGTTGCCATTATTAATTATACAATAGATACATAACATAATATCTGTTAAACCTCAGAGCAGTGGTTTTAACAATATACCAGTGCAACAATATGTGATACAAAGTGATATATTGTATTGTTATTGCCTGATGTCCCATAATCAATACACTGACATTACTTGATCATCCCATGAAGTATGACATCAGACATTTAAGAATAGCTAAGTCTGAGATATACGGCATACAATGTGAAATACCATTGGTCAGATGTGAGTTTAAAGAAGCATTCTTTTGTTGTATAAAAATCAGCTGTACCAATCACGTGCATGTTTATTCATCTTATTTAGTTCATATCCCTAGTACCTTGTATCTGAAATGTTGATCATGACAATTCAACCTGAACGCTAATTTTATAACTGGTGTGGCAACAGGATAAGTGGCTTCAGTATAATACTTTGTTATTTTCAAAGGCTATTTCTTCATTTTCAAGTGCGTTTGTATGAGCCTGACGCAGCTGATCCTGAGGTGCTGCTGTGTGTGTAAACAACAGATAACATGTGTCCAATGCACAGGCATATCACACCTATGCATTATTTGGCCAGTTGAGTACCTGGGGCCTAAAGAGGTTTGGGGAAGGGGTTATTTCTTAGATCAAGCTTTTTTTGACAGCTCTGTATGTAAGTTAATCTTTACCCAACTAGATTTATCTTCTTTAAAGGCATCTGATTGGCTAACAGTTTGGAAATGGACCTTACTTTAGTTGGGACATATAGTCCATGTGAGGAAGTTTGGGTATCTTTTCATGAAATACAAAAACAATTCTTTTCAAATCATACTATCTTAAAAGTACACCTAAAATGTATCTGTTGTATACTGTATCATAAGTGAAGGGATCATTATCATTATCATGAAACAATGTATCACTACAGTCCTACAGGGCAGGGAATACATATTTTCTATTACACCTGAGTTTTCCATCACACCATCCTCACCTTCCTCAGTCGTACAGGGCAGGGAATACATATTTTCTATTACACCTGAGTTTTCCATCACACCATCCTCACCTTCCTCAGTCGTACAGGGCAGGGAATACATATTTTCTATTACACCTGAGTTTTCCATCACACCATCCTCACCTTCCTCAGTCGTACAGGGCAGGGAATACATATTTTCTATTACACCTGAGTTTTCCATCACACCATCCTCACCTTCCTCAGTCCTACAGGGCAGGGAATACATATTTTCTATTACACCTGAGTTTTCCATCACACCATCCTCACCTGCCTCAGTCGTACAGGGCAGGGAATACATATTTTCTATTACACCTGAGTTTTCCATCACACCATCCTCACCTGCCTCAGTCGTACAGGGCAGGGAATACATATTTTCTATTACACCTGAGTTTTCCTTCACACCATCCTCACCTTCCTCAGTCGTACAGGGCAGGGAATACATATTTTCTATTACACCTGAGTTTTCCATCACACCATCCTCACCTTCCTCAGTCGTACAGGGCAGGGAATACGTATGTTCTATTACACCTGAGTTTTCCATCACACCATCCTCACCTTCCTCAGTCATACAGGGCAGGGAATACGTATGTTCTATTACACCTGAATTTTCCATCACACCATCTTCACCTTCCTCAGTCGTACAGGGCAGGGAATACATATTTTCTATTACACCTGAGTTTTCCATCACACCATCCTCACCTTCCTCAGTCGTACAGGGCAGGGAATACATATGTTCTATTACACCCGAGTTTTCCATCACACCATCCTCACCTTCCTCAGTCGTACAGGGCAGGGAGAATACATATTTTCTATTACACCTGAGTTTTCCATCACACCATCCTCACCTTCCTCAGTCGAACAGGGCAGGGAATACGTATTTTCTATTACACCTGAGTTTTCCATCACACCATCCTCACCTTCCTCAGTCGTACAGGGCAGGGAATACGTATTTTCTATTACACCTGAGTTTTCCATCACACCATCCTCACCTTCCTCAGTCGTACAGGGCAGGGAATACATATTTTCTATTACACCTGAGTTTTCCATCAGACTATCCTCACCTTCCTCAGTCGTACAGGGCAGGGAATACATATGTTCTATTACACCTGAGTTTTCCATCACACCATCCTCACCTTCCTCAGTCGTACAGGGCAGGGAATACAGATTTTCTATTACACCTGAGTTTTCCATCACACCATCCTCACCTTCCTCAGTCGTACAGGGCAGGGAATACATATTTTCTATTACACCTGAGTTTTCCATCAAACCATCCTCACCTTCCTCAGTCGTACAGGGCAGGGAATACGTATGTTCTATTACACCTGAGTTTTCCATCACACCATCCTCACCTTCCTCAGTCGTACAGGGCAGGGAATATGTATTTTCTATTACAAGTTTTCCATCACACCATCCTCACCTTCCTCAGTCGTACAGGGCAGGGAACACATATTTTCTATTACACCTGAGTTTTCCATCACACCATCCTCACCTTCCTCAGTCGTACAGGGCAGGGAATACGTATTTTCTATTACACCTGAGTTTTCCATCAAACCATCCTCACCTTCCTCAGTCGTACAGGGCAGGGAATACGTATGTTCTATTACACCTGAGTTTTCCATCACACCATCCTCACCTTCCTCAGTCGTACAGGGCAGGGAATATGTATTTTCTATTACAAGTTTTCCATCACACCATCCTCACCTTCCTCAGTCGTACAGGGCAGGGAACACATATTTTCTATTACACCTGAGTTTTCCATCACACCATCCTCACCTTCCTCAGTCGTACAGGGCAGGGAATACATATTTTCTATTACACCTGAGTTTTCCATCACACTATCCTCACCTTCCTCAGTCGTACAGGGCAGGGAATACGTATGTTCTATTACACCTGAGTTTTCCATCACACCATCCTCACCTTCCTCAGTCGTACAGGGCAGGGAATACAGATTTTCTATTACACCTGAGTTTTCCATCACACCATCCTCACCTTCCTCAGTCGTACAGGGCAGGGAATACATATTTTCTATTACACCTGAGTTTTCCATCAAACCATCCTCACCTTCCTCAGTCGTACAGGGCAGGGAATACGTATGTTCTATTACACCTGAGTTTTCCATCACACCATCCTCACCTTCCTCAGTCGTACAGGGCAGGGAATATGTATTTTCTATTACAAGTTTTCCATCACACCATCCTCACCTTCCTCAGTCGTACAGGGCAGGGAACACATATTTTCTATTACACCTGAGTTTTCCATCACACCATCCTCACCTTCCTCAGTCGTACAGGGCAGGGAATACATATTTTCTATTACACCTGAGTTTTCCATCACACCATCCTCACCTTCCTCAGTCGTACAGGGCAGGGAATACATATTTTCTATTACACCTGAGTTTTACATCACACCATCCTCACCTTCCTCAGTCATACAGGGCAGGGAACACATATTTTCTATTACACCTGAGTTTTCCATCACACCATCTTCACCTTCCTCAGTCGTACAGGGCAGGGAACACATATTTTCTATTACACCTGAGTTTTCCATCACACCATCCTCACCTTCCTCAGTCGTACAGGGCACGGAATACGTATGTTCTATTACACCTGAGTTTTCCATCACACCATCCTCACCTTCCTCAGTCGTACAGGGCAGGGAATACATATTTTCTATTACACCTGAGTTTTCCATCACACCATCCTCACCTTCCTCAGTCGTACAGGGCAGGGAATACATATTTTCTATTACACCTGTGTTTTCCATCACACCATCCTCACCTTCCTCAGTCGTACAGGGCAGGGAATACATATTTTCTATTACACCTGAGTTTTCCATCACACCATCCTCACCTTCCTCAGTCGTACAGGGCAGGGAACACATATTTTCTATTACACCTGAGTTTTCCATCACACCATCCTCACCTCCCTCAGTCGTACAGGGCAGGGAACACATATTTTCTATTACACCTGAGTTTTCCATCACACCATCCTCACCTTCCTCAGTCGTACAGGGCAGGGAATACATATTTTCTATTACACCTGAGTTTTCCATCACACCATGCTCACCTGCCTCAGTCGTACAGGGCAGGGAATACATATTTTCTATTACACCTGAGTTTTCCATCACACCATGCTCACCTGCCTCAGTCGTACAGGGCAGGGAATACATATTTTCTATTACACCTGAGTTTTCCTTCACACCATCCTCACCTTCCTCAGTCGTACAGGGCAGGGAATACATATTTTCTATTACACCTGAGTTTTCCATCACACCATCCTCACCTTCCTCAGTCGTACAGGGCAGGGAATACGTATGTTCTATTACACCTGAGTTTTCCATCACACCATCCTCACCTTCCTCAGTCGTACAGGGCAGGGAATACATATTTTCTATTACACCTGAGTTTTCCATCACACCATCCTCACCTTCCTCAGTCGTACAGGGCAGGGAATACATATTTTCTATTACACCTGAGTTTTCCATCACACCATCCTCACCTTCCTCAGTCGTACAGGGCAGGGAACACATATTTTCTATTACACCTGAGTTTTCCATCACACCATCCTCACCTTCCTCAGTCGTACAGGGCAGGGAGAATACATATTTTCTATTACACCTGAGTTTTCCATCACACCATCCTCACCTTCCTCAGTCGTACAGGGCAGGGAATACATATTTTCTATTACACCTGAGTTTTCCATCACACCATCCTCACCTTCCTCAGTCGTACAGGGCAGGGAATACATATTTTCTATTACACCTGAGTTTTCCATCACACCATCCTCACCTTCCTCAGTCGTACAGGGCAGGGAATACGTATGTTCTATTACACCTGAGTTTTCCATCACACCATCCTCACCTTCCTCAGTCGTACAGGGCAGGGAATACATATTTTCTATTACACCTGAGTTTTCCATCACACCATCCTCACCTTCCTCAGTCGTACAGGGCAGGGAATACGTATTTTCTATTACACCTGAGTTTTCCATCACACCATCCTCACCTCCCTCAGTCGTACAGGGCAGGAATACATATTTTCTATTACACCTGAGTTTTCCATCACACCATCCTCACCTTCCTCAGTCGTACAGGGCAGGGAATACATATTTTCTATTACACCTGAGTTTTCCATCACACCATCCTCACCTTCCTCAGTCGTACAGGGCAGGGAGAATACATATTTTCTATTACACCTGAGTTTTCCATCACACCATCCTCACCTTCCTCAGTCGTACAGGGCAGGGAATACATATTTTCTATTACACCTGAGTTTTCCATCACACCATCCTCACCTTCCTCAGTCGTACAGGGCAGGGAACACATATCTTCTATTACACCTGAGTTTTCCATCACACCATCCTCACCTTCCTCAGTCGTACAGGGCAGGGAATACATATTTTCTATTACACCTGAGTTTTCCATCACACCATCCTCACCTTTCTCAGTCGTACAGGGCAGGGAATACATATTTTCTATTACATCTGAGTTTTCCATCACACCATCCTCACCTTCCTCAGTCGTACAGGGCAGGGAATACATATTTTCTATTACACCTGAGTTTTCCATCACACCATCCTCACCTTCCTCAGTCGTACAGGGCAGGGAACACATATTTTCTATTACACCTGAGTTTTCCATCACACCATCCTCACCTTCCTCAGTCGTACAGGGCAGGGAGAATACATATTTTCTATTACACCTGAGTTTTCCATCACACCATCCTCACCTTCCTCAGGATTCTCCTGCCATAGAACATCACTTTGTCTCGCTTCCGAAACCGAGGTTTGGGCGTCATCAAAAGGGGGCTGGGCAGGGCTGGAAACAATACATGGAAAACATCAGTTAAATAATGAGTACAAAATTACAGTAATCAGTTAAAACATTACACATTTCCTTTAGTAGGTCACTGCAAGTGTAGCAAGATTTTCACAGCACTTGTTTAATTGTGTTATAACAAGATATGTTCACATTTTACACAGAGTATGCATGGACCTCATGGACAAGTTACACTCCTTGCACAGTGACTGTGTTTCATTTGTCTGAAGTTATTCCACTTACTCAGTGCTTGCATAGGCAGGCTTTGCTGCACATGACTGCCATGAATATTCCCAATAATGATAATGAGATATCAAGGATTCTGCCCAGTGCTCCTCACCTTATATGGAAAATGTGGGCTTTGCAAGTAGTGGGTAAATGGAATTAGTTTAAACGAATGAAATTGTGAAAGGAGTATATAGAACAGAACACATATATGATTCTAACATATCTCATAATGTTCTGAATTACATACAGCCAAACTGACCTGCATTTTCAATTTTATTTTTCATAGTGACCCAAAATAGCTATATCAATGCTTGATTTCTATTCAATGATATAGTATGTGATGCAAACATTTAACCAGACCAAAGTCATTATCATTTCAGTAAAGGGAATTAAAGCTTGCAATTAAGATTGCAATCATAGTGTTGTTAATGCAACAGTGATGGTGTTGATAACCAGAATTTGTTTGCATTTAAATCTCTGCTCTGAAAATGTGATTTTTATGTGAATGGTGCTAATTATACAAGCAATATACATGGTGAACCTCCCTTGCAGTGCCAGCATTCATAGTTTGGCAGCTTCAAATTAATGTGCTAAACCATGTTATGCAAACCATACAAACCATCAAGTGAAAAATTAGGCACAGTTTTCATGTAAACTTCTGAAAGCAAATTTGAAAAATAAAACAAACTTTTCAAGTAGCATTATTTAATGAAAACACCAAGTCAGTTTCTAATGAATATCACAGCACAGTTCCCCACATTTTTCTCAGAATGGAACGAAACAGAGAATATGAAAATGTGCCTGAAATAAGCCAGAATTTAGACCTGTTAGGTTTTGTTGGTTCATTTTTTTTGCAAATAAAAATACTGACTCTCAACTGACCATTATCTGCTGTGAGAAATTTATCATCTGAGAAAGAATCAGGCCATTGTTTTCTGTCAGTGGGGAGACTCTCTTTTGTGCATAATATAATACAGACATACAAAGCAATAGTTCCAATTAAGGTCAGTTTCTGTCTTTCTGATATAAGTGATATTCTTTGAAATGTAAATCATGAATATTAAAGGACAGTTATAGTAACTCATCGTGTCCACCCTGCTTGAACTGCTTGGATCATTTATCTTCTTTTAGGCATTCAAAGTACATTAAAGCAAAACAAGGGCACCGCAAAGTGTAGCATCCCCTCGCAAGGGGTATAATTAGAATGCGTGTATTGCACAGTGTGAAAATGAGTGCTGCCATGACCTATGACTCTGTGACCTCAAAATCAATAGGGTTCTTCATCCATGGGTGGGTGAACCATATTTGCATGATGAAAAGGTTTTGCATGTAGAAAAGTTTGGCTTCAAATGGGTCCACAAGCCTTTCAAGAAGGGGGCTGTGTGGCCATGACATTTGCCCTCAAAATCAATAGGGTTTTTCATCCATAGAAGGGGTGAACTATATTTGCAAAAGGAAAAATTTTGGTCAAACGGTTTGGCTTTAAATGTGTCCACAAGCTGTTTCAAGAAGTGACCCTTGTGGCCTTGACCTTTGACCCTGTGACCTTGATATCAATAGGTTTCTTCATCCATGGGTGAGTGAGCCATATTTACAAGATGAAAGGTTTAGGTCAAACGGTTTGGCCTAATTTGGGTCCACAAGTTTTTTCAAGAAGTGGTCCCTGTGGCTGTGACCTTTGACCCTGTGACCATAAATCAATAGGGATCTTCATCCATGGGTGGGTGAGCCATATGTGCAAGAGGAAAGGTTTTGGTCACACTGTTTGGCTAAATGGGTCCACAAGCTTTTTCAAGAAGTGTGCCTTTATGGCCTTGACCTTTGACCCTGTGACCATAGAATCATTAGGGGTCTTCATCCATGGATGAGTGAGCCATATTTGCAAAATAAAAGGTTTAGGTCAAACAGTTTGGCTTTAAATGGGTCCACAAGCTTTTTCAAGAACTGGGCCCTGTAGCCATAACCTTTGACCCTGTGACCTCAAAATTGATAGGGGTCTTAACCCATGGGTAGGTTAGCCATATTTGCAAGATGAAAGGTTTTAGTCCAATGGTTTGGCATAAAATGGGTCTACAAGCTTTTTCAAGAAGTGGATCCTGTGGCCATGACCTTTGACCCAGTGACTTTATAATTGTTTGGGTTCTTCATCTATGGGTGAGTGAGCCATATGTGCAAGATGAAAGGTTTTGTTCACACAGTTTGGTTTGAAATAAATCAACAAGCCAATGCCGGACGGACAGATAAACGCAAGAATGGAGGTGTTACTATATCCCTATCGCAACGGGTTGTGAGGGGATATTAAAGTGGCACTATATGTACCTCCTAACTGCATGGTGTCAGACCCACAATGAAACCTGGCAGGCCTTGAGTTTCAGTATCAATGGTTGACAACTGTCAGTCTATTCATCATTTTTTTAATACAGATAAATAGTTAACCAGACACATGTTTCAAATGACCACAAAAGTGGCAGATTCAGACAAATGACAAGTTCCCCCGTAATTTTTCTTTTTTGAATCGCAAACTTTGACCAATTTTCTCCTGATATCTGGTGACCCTCTACAGACTGAATCATATAATGAATCACATAAAGCAGTACTACTTACTGGGTAGCTTGCCCCTGCGTGTGTAGTAAGTGTAGTAGAATATCAGAAGGATGGTCAGGAGGCCGATCATCACACTGATCACCATGTTCTGTCAAACAAATCACATCTGTTACTGTACCACATGGCCAAGTCACGCATCAGTCTCACATTACATAACATTAACAACCATAAAAATAACCTAAGATGCAGAAAATTGTAGGATATGCAAAAAATGTTTAATTTTGAGAATTAAGAGAAAATAATTATTGAGGTAAAAATAATACATTTTTTTCTTAGACACAGAATTGATGGTTACAGTTATTTCTTATTTGGTGACGATGTATTTCTACTTTCTCTATAGATCAACTAAATTTTAACAGAACATGACAAGAGAGTTACCTCTTTCAGGTAATATACTGAATATATAGCTTGTTAATTTTCTGGTTATTCCAGTTGACAGTAAGGGATAAATATAAAACAAAATTTGTAATATGGTATAACCTGAAAATTGAAAGATCATCTAAATGTTGACACACAATAATTACATAGTACCTTATGATACCCAGATACCAATGCACCACTAACACCAGTTATCTTGTTGAGCTGAATCAAAGAAACAAATTTAAACTCCAAGACAGTCCTTCACCAATACACAACCTCTTTCATGCATTTCTCAAAGCATCTCAAACACACACATACACACACATACCACAACAAACCGTAACAAAATAATGACAACACAGACACCAATACTTAACATAAACAGGAGTTAGTTCTCTGACTGTAAGTGAAGATATTACTTGCACTACCAGAAGAAACTGAAACACTGCCTCTCAATTTGTAAACATTATGCAGTGATTTCATGTCCATATTAAAATATATTGCATACTTCATCACTGCACAAAGAAATTAATACTGAGGCAGTTCACCACACTAAACAAGGGACCCATGGGTCATGGCGCTCAGCTGAAGTTTGAAATTTTTGCAAATGCAAAATATGCAAAATATTCTATTGTAATGTTTTTCATTTATATAAGAATATGAAAAGCTAAGAGGAAAGGGGCCCTTCTACTTGGTTATAGTAAAGTTCTAAATATATGATTGCAAACTAATACCCTGACAAGACTGTCATGAAGAAAAACAGTAAAAGTTTTGAGATACTGTGATGCATATGAAAATATACAGATGGACAGGCAAGTGGACAGAATGGACTAATACCTTTATTTCACTTTCAAGGGAATAATGCATTTAAGTTTATATATAAGCCTATTTTTTTAACATATCCACTTTTTCCATTAAAAGTTTTTATCTGAATCATTTTTTTTTTTAATTTTATAAATTTTTAATAAAAAAAATGAATATATAAGTTAAAATATTAGAATTGTTGCAAAAGTTGCAATCATTATATATCCAGAGTGTAGCTAATATTTGGTCATATTATGCATACACATATATATTATTTTTAAATCACAAATGTTTAAACTGAATTTAAAAGAACAACATGGCATCTACAAGATTATTCCTGGAATCATTATTAAAAAGTTTTGCACATGGTACATGCTTAATTTTATTCACCAAAATAAAATAAAAGATTCAGGAAATTTGATAAAATAAAACATCCTTTCAAATAAAGTATACACACTCTTGGTTGAATGAGGGACAAACAATATCATTGTGCTAATTGCTATCTCAACTTTAATTTATTACTGGAATTTCACACCTGGTGAAGTTTTTACTCTTCTGAAGTAAGGAATTACTTATCTGATGAACATCCACATTTTCATAGCAATACACCACTTGGTGGACACAATTAAATGTGCACTTTAATCATTGTAACCCTGGTGGTACAATACAAAATCTAAAATGAAGCATAGCCTAGAATAAGAATGATTCAAATACAGAAAGTAATACCAAGGAATTTACAGGGATGGAGTATCAAGTGAGAGTCTGGCCGTGTCGGATGTTGCTGACGGGGGTCATAAAACTCGCTGCTCAATGGCACACAGAGATGCCGCTGATAAGGCGGGCGCTAATTGATTCAGCGCGAGAGACCACCCTTCGGCGTGACTTCGGAACAGCTCGTTAGTTCCCGGAGACCACCAATGTGAACTAACGCGAAATTTATCTCCGGTAGTACTTAATATAAATATTTAAACAATCATAAGTTTGAACACCATATTTCCATATGTGTGGGAAACGTGTGTGAAGGTTTCGTTGCTAATGACGCCTGAGCTATAGCTTTGCTGCGGTACATATGGGCGATAATACGAGAACAACGCCGTCAGTGACAGAGCGGACAATGGCTCACTGTTATCCATCAAAATGAAAGTCATCCGAGCATAAGCTAAAAATTTTTTTTTTATAGTCGGAATACTATAATACATGGCCAATTATTAATATAAGTCAGAAGTGTGGGAACTGATGGAATTTTTTATAATTCCGAAGTTATTCAGGGAAAGTAAGGTTTACACTTACCAGTCGTCCGTCATGAATCACGGCATAAGTTGATGTAGAGTGTCCGCATCTATCCCAAAATTGGTCAAGTGATTCCTCAACACGAGACCTCTCTAGATATATTTGTTGCGCATAATTCTTGACAAAACAAACCATTTGCGCATTCATAATTCCGGTCAATGTTATTCCAGTGATTTACTGCTCAGTTACTGGATATATCGCTCTCCACTTCAGCGAGCTACAGCGGACCGCAGAAGTAACATCTAGCAGGCTCGCTTTATCAAAGGCCGTGCCGCCACTGCGCCTGACACCGCGGCACAATAGGCGTACAATAGAGTTAATGGGCTTATCATGTCTTAATTGCAATTAGCGCACGACTGACACTCGCGACCTGGCAGGGCTTCTGACAGTTGTTACTCCAGTCCTGTAAACTCCTTGGTAATACCATTCATCTAGTTTATGCACCACGGGGGGGGGGGGGGGGGGGGGAGGCGTGAGTGCAGGGTAGAGAGGAAGCCTGCTAGTAGTGGCCAAGCTGAGCCAATGCAAGCTGCCTGGGGTGGGTTACATGATGCAAGTGAAGGCTGTACTACTAGGTGGGCTAGATGTAAACAACACTTGACATGGTGTATAAAAACTTGAATAAAAGCTACTCTTTTCAATCAATTTCTTTGAAATTTCAGATTTTAACAGATTAAATTCTTCTAAATATATGCTGCGAAAATTAAATCAACAGTGCTTACAGGGAAAAAACGTGCCATTGCCAAAGTTGGACAAAATTTAAGGTATTGATTTTTTATTTATGCTAATAACTTGAAAAATTTGCAAAATTCAGATCTAATTTTGGGTAAACAATTGAATCGTGATTAAATAAAGTGTAAAAAGCCTTGAAGTGTAACAATGGCGTTTTTATGGAAAACAGAGGTTTTTCCTTAATATCTCGAAGGAACAAAGTCCTAATGACCCAGTTTTTGGTATGGTAGGAGATTTTGGGGACATCTAATGGTATGCAAAATTTTGGAATTATAGGTCCAATGGTTACAAAACGTGCCCTGTTAACGGCCGGACGACGGACAAAGGACCACAACTATAGCTCAGATGACTTATAGTCAGCTGAGCTAAAAATTGTAAATAACCAAAACCTCTAAGTTGTGAAACACTTCAGGTACCATGGCTCAGACCAAGGGATGTATATTCATTACAGATTTAGGGAAAGCAGTAAAATTTGTTTAAATGATGTGTTATTCCTTAAAGGACCATGAATGTGTACGAATGACTTTGATAAAAGATAATCTCCCTTTCTTTTTCTTTCTTTCTTTCTTTCTTTCTTTCTGTACATACAGAACTTGGAGGATATTATACTGCCCAACATTGGGCATCATAGGTGTGCATCTTTTATCAGAGAGCACTACTTATCAATCTGAACATCAAACTACTAATGTTATGAAGTTGAAGGAAGTATAATTACCAGTACTAAACAATTTCAAATATAAAATGACAAATAGGAATGGCAGCACAGAAACACTGTTATTCAATAAATTCATCTGACAAACAAAGTTTGGCAGGTAAATACAAGTCCTTCATGTGAATTTTGCATTGGGCCAATCAAGTGGCACCTTTAATAATTTTGTTCTCATGAAGACTATGTATTCATCATATTTGTTCACTTTTAAGGCTCATTAAAAACTGATTGGGGCAATTAAGAATGTCATTAGGTTTGATAATTACCCTGATATCTAAGTTTGACAGTTATGGCAAGACTGGATCATTTATTTTAAGTTAACATTATACAACATGAAATACTGAAACATCTCATTTCAGCTGTTCTTTACATGTGATATAGTCTTTATTCTAATGTTACAATAGCTCTGGTATTGAAGTGACTGTGCCTCCCTCCCCTCCTCCTGGGTCCTCCCCATCTTTCATTACAAAATATTACAATTCATAAATCTTCTGGTGACAGCACTGTATATGTATGGAGACTTTATCTGACACTGTACTTCACACCATACTAATAGTATAAGCTAATAAATTTGTTTCCAGGAATATATAACTGCCACCACCTGGTTACATACTCAGTGTCACCTCATGTTATAAAGGCCTGATCAGCTTTTTTCTTCAAACCGCACTAGTGTTGTATTTCATATTCAATATGACATGCCATGAGACAAGCACATGCCGTGTTTATCAGATCCTTATTTTGTATTTATATAGTTTATATTTACCAGCAGAAACAAAACCAGGTCATATGCAATTTGAAAAGCAATCTTTCCCAGAATGATTAAGACCACAAAAACAAGACACTGGTGAAGGGTCTGTAAAATATGTTTACTAGTTTAATGTTTGTGGTTGTTATTTTTTTTGCTGTAATGTTATTGGAAGGTTACTTTTAGTTTGTAACACTGGGATAAGACATTCCATGACACAAAAGTCCGTTGCAGGTATTTCATGTTTCTGAGTGCTCCAATTGTTCCGGAGAGGGAAAAAAACATGTTATAATTATCAGATATGTCAATTAAATAATAAATCCACCAGAAATTATCAGTAAGACATTATATTTTAAATACAACATAATATTAATACTTATTAATATTTCATTACTTTCCACAGGCACAGTCTTAGTTACTCTGTGCTGTAATGACAGAACTCTGACACACAGGATCCACAATGATCCTACCCAGCAGATAATGGTGATACATTTAAAGACCAAACTCCTAACAAATTTACATAACTCAGGGCAAACCTGGCCATAAAGCTTTGTGGTTACAACAGATGTTTTATGATTATTTTCACAACACTGAAACAACAGCACTTACCAATATAAACCCCATCTTCAAGGTTTATCTTTATGAGGACACACATGCACAGCATATTTAACTCTTTGCATTATGTGGGTTCTCCTGTCATGGGTGAGAATTATATAGAACCACCCTACATTAATCGAACCTTATGTGTCACTAACTTTGGTATGTTTTGCACGATGATAAGAGCCCCACTGCACACTACAGTATATATCTGACAAAATACCCTGAGTCATGATATGATTGACACATAACACCACAGGGGGTGCATCTAAAATCTGCTGGGAGACACAAGGCTCGCAGTGAAGAAACTAGTATAATTACAAAGTGATCTGATTGCTCCATCAGACTGTGATTACTTGAATGAAGTGTATCTGACTAACATTAATGAATGGCAGTTAAGTGAGTTAACCTATCTGTAATCAGGTTCAGTGTTTAATTCATTCTGCAAAACAAAGGACACTGCATTTATTAACACCTTAATCACTAGGCCATCAGACATGGTTTTATTAACATGAAGCAGCTCTATTAAAACTGATTTCTGAAAGAACAATAGTCCAGTTCTCTCAGATAATTATTTCTAAAGGGTAATGTAAATACATGCAAGGGTTAAAAGCAGGGTTGTTTGGGAATTCCCAGGGAAATACATCTGGGAATAACTGGGAAATACCCACTGGATTATAATAATGTAAGTGAGAAATAAGGAGAAACCCTCTCTAAATATTTGTTTTATTCAACTAAATGAACTAACAAAGGTAAACCAGTGTTTATTCAGGAATATTAGTCATAGTCCACTCATTTTTTATAAATTTAACATCATAAAACAGTACATTTTCAGGCCTTGCCTTTGATTTTCACAAAAAGAAAACTGCTCAATTGTTTACAGTGAAGACAGCTTGATAATGTATTTTAAATATATTCAGTCTTTTGTGTATTCATGTAAAATGTGTTTTCAAGTTATAACAATAAGATCTAACTTTAAAGCACCAATTAGTATTTGCCACATCACATCACCTCACAGCATATATTATTAATCCAAAATCACATATGGGTCCTTGTTTCTTATCCAGTCATGCATGCTATCACAGGTATTATGTTAGCTCCAACCCAAGCCATCAAAGACAAAACAGCTTGCTTTAACTGCCTGCTTTGATGATAATCAAAGCAGGCAGGGTAAAGAACAATAGTTACATCATTAGTTTATACTACCCCCAATATGAGGGGTTTCTGAGACCTCAGAGTTGCTCAGTAGTACTCAGTTACTGCTAATGTTTATGGGTCCTTGTGGTTTCTTATGACATAATTACAACAAGGTTACAGTTGGATTGTTGATGAAAAACAAAATCAGAAAACAGGTGTCTTTGGTTTCCTTGGCGTCCTCTCCAGCTTACTAAATGAATATATATGATATATCTCTGCAAAAACAAGCTAAAACAAAATATAATTTAGAAATATGTGACTCAATTCCTATAATCCCTTTATTTCCCGGGAATTCCCACTGCCCTGGAAAATATGCTTATTTCCCAGGAAATTAACAACCCTGGTTAAAAGAAACAGCAGTGAACCTTACTTTGGTAAAATTTTGTTGTGATAAGAACACCTAAGTGTTTGCCTCTTGTGTTCTGTTTAATGTTGGTAAAATTAGGAATTAAAAAATGTGCAAGAGGATTCTTCATGTTTTTTTATTAGTGAATGTATCACAGACATTACTGATATAATGTACATGAAGTTGGATCACTGCTAAATAATGCTTCAAGAGATAATGGTGCTCGAGAGAGCAAGGAGATGGCGAGGTTAATCAAATGACCGTGTTATTAGTAGTCGTTTTCAATGGTATCAAAAGAGGTAGGAGGGCCCTTCACATTCAGTTGTAATGACTAAATGTGTTCTTCTATCCTCATATTAGGGTTTCACCATGCTATTTACTTGAATAACACATGTACCATATTATTTTAGGAAAATTTCAGTGTCATAAACATAATATATTTTATTAGATATTGCTTTTTGATTAAAAAACACTTGAACAGAGCAACCCTAATCTTCACCATGACCTGAAGTGTTTCACACTAAAGCTTGAAGTTGAATGACTTAAGATAAAGAAAATGAAAGGCATACATCAGGTATTCCGTCAAATAAGCTCTGGACATGGCCAGTCACCTGTAGTGGTAAAGATGATAACATTCTGGGTTAATACAACACACAAACAGACAGCAGTAAGGTGTATTACACAGACAGCTGCACCATGACATATAAACATTTATCAAAAAAGCATGACGCAGTACAGTGGTAAATATCATACACAGGACTTATGATACAAATTATACCTAATCATAAAAACTGAAGTATCCGTGAAACATGAATTTACAAAACACAGATATCAGACATAAATTGACTATGTCAATGATAAATATACATACATTTCTACAAACCATAGGACACTAACACACATATACACAGAGTAAATAGGTTTATGAGCTGAAATGTTGCCAACTGTGGGTAGCATGTGAAAGTGCTGCATGGTGCAAATGAATTGATTGTATTAAGTAACAAGTGGCCCATGGGCCATGACTCTCAGCTGAATTCAAGGAACCTTGAACAATAGGTAGTATAACTCCCAGAATGCACAAAATCATGCATTTTGCCAATAGTCTTTGGGAAATAGATTTCAGTAACCTTATTTAGGGTTTCCAAGAAGACTTTACCTGAAACTCTCTAGATACCAAGTTTGAAGTTTCTATGTCCAACTCTTACAATTTGTATGTATCTTACTTACAGGGTACTCAATTTTCTAAGTTGGGCAGGTAATACCCTTAATTACCCAGGCAGGCAATAAGCCTTAAAACCCACAAGCAGGTTTTAATGGGCAATAAGATTTTGGCTTTTCTAGAAGCATTCTGTTCAATCTCAGAATCACTGCATAAAGGCTTCACCTGTGTGGTATCCTGATCCTATACATGTTCTGCCAATCAGTTGACACTTGGCAGCCAGTAACCATCTTGTGTCAACCAGTTAGCCAGTTTGTGTACACACCCAATAAGTTATCCATCCACTTTTAATCTTTCATTGATACAAAGGAAATTATTTCAAAATCATTAAAAAATACAAATGATAGATTCAGACAGAAATATGATTGAAACTAGAATACGGGTAGTCGACAAGCGACTACGTGTATCCCCCTAAATCAGAGAGGTAAGGGTGAAGTGGTGATAGGATATAGAGGTAATGGGAAAACCTTGTGTGGTAGATGACATATTACATGACAGATATAGATTAGTTGGTGTGGTAATGTTATAATGTAAAGGCTGAATTACCTGGAGGGAGGGAGAGAGAGAGCAAGAGAGAGCAAGCAAGACAGCAAGTGCCAGACATGGAGTTCTTGACAATGTGAATATATAAGAGCCTCTGTAAAACTTGAATAACTAAAATTACAGGTAGTAAACAAGCCACTACGTGTATTTGCCAATATCAGTATTGCATATTAGCATGGAAGGTGGCGCCACCTGCCAACTTCACAAGAAATCTATCCAAGATATATTTTCATGCCAAATTTCAGGTAGATAAGTCATTGCATTGCAGAGATATGCATGATTTTATCCCAAGGCAGACAGAGAGATGGACACTGTGCAAAAACTTTTGCATGTTGCACCACCAGTTTTTGGTATGATAAAGAGCCACATTTGATCTATAAATATGCAAAATTTCAGCCTGATCGGTCAAACGAATCCTGAGATATCAGCATGGATGTCTGCAGTGCAAACGCATAGGTAGGTGGCGCCACCTTTCATATTAACAAAAAAATCTATCCAAGATGTATACACATGCAAAATTTCATGTGAATAAGTCCAACCACTGCAGAGATATGCATGATTTTATGCTTTGCAAAAACAGTTGCAAGTTCGGCTACCAGTTTTGGGTATAATAAAGGGCTATGTTAGACCAATACACATGCAAAATTTCAGGCTGATATGTCAAACCAGTCCTGAGATATTAGGATGGTTGTCTGGAGCATAAACGGGGAGGTAGGTGGCGCCACCTGTCACAAAAATGGAAAAATTATCTAAGATGAATAAACATGTAAAATATCAGCCGAATCAGTCAAACAAGTCCTGAGATATCAGCATGGATGTCTGTACTGCAAATGCATAGGTAGGTGGTGCCACCTGTCATATCAACAAAAAATCTATCCAAGATGTATAAACGTGCAAAATTTCAGGAGAAAAAGTCCAACCACTGCACAGATATGCATGATTTTATCCAAAGGAAGATAAACAGATGGCAGCTGTGCAAAAACAGTTGCAGGTGGTGCCACCAGTTTCGGATATGTTAAAGGGCTATGTTAGATCTAAACATATGCAAAATTTCAGGCTGATCCGTCAAACCAGTCCTGAGATATTAGCATGAATGTCATAAACGGGGAGGTAGGTGGCACAACCTGTCACAAAAATCGAAAACCTATCCATGATGTATAAACATGCAAAATTTCAGCCTGATCGGTCAAACAAGTCCAGAGATACGGAGGTTTATGTGTAAACATAGACTTGAAGATGGACGCAGAGTGCAGAGGAAAGGTCAGAGGTCGAAACAAAATTGGGGCGCAGCAGTTCACATGTGACCCGAACATAATCCCGGGTTTCATAAAATTCCGCCCAGCGGTTACGGAGGAGTTCTCCTGACACCTATGCGGCAGCGGCGGTGGGCCGAAAACATTGTATCAGCAAAACTCTGTATTGGCGGATACAATAATGGGAGTTACAAAGTATGGTAGGTTTATACTTCATTTTAAAATCTCCTAATTATTTTTAATTATCATTGTCACTGCTATTAATCACCAATATCAGTTATATATATTTTTTAAAGCAAAGAAGCATACTGATCACAGTATTTCCCGAGCTGGTACAAGAAATTTTGAGTTCAGTCAGTTGCCATTTGACTATATTGCCCATAAAACCTGGGTTTACCCAGTAAAACCCAATGGGCTGGGTTTTATGCTTAAAACCCGGGTTTTGTCCAACCCTGATTTTTTTATTAAATCATATTAAATCGGGGGGGGGGGGGGGGGGGGGGGGGGCGGGGGGACTTTTAAGCCCCACAGCTGGGAGGATATTGGTCACAATGACCTAATTTCAGGCAGACATGGGGTAATAGTAATAAGTAATAGTAATAGTAATAGACTATTACAGCTTTTTCCATGTAATAGTAATAGTAATAGTCTCAAAAATTTTAGCTGTAATAGTAATAGTAATAGAAACAGAAGGCAAAGTAATAGAGTAATACATATTACTTTCTATTGCTTCCTGTGAGCCCCTTGATCATGAAGCATATCAGCAAATAATGCTGAACACACTCAATTCTTGTCCAGCAATTGCCCAGGAAGTGCCTGTTGTTGAGGCAAGCATGGGCCAGCTGCCACACTGCTGGTTACCACTGGTGCTAATTACATAAGAGTACTGGACAGAGCAGGTCACAGCCAAATAGGTAACCTTGCACAATCTAACCTTTGATTAGTAAACCATGGATAAACAGAGGAATGTTTGATGTTATGAGACAGATAAATTGTGTATTATTATATTGACATGTACATCTTATCTCACATCCATCAATCCATATGCATATTCTGAAATGTACCTAGATTTATTTTCACAAGCTAGTTTGCATTTTAATCATACAGATTGCAATAACACACATTTAAGAAAAATAGAATATGGAACTAGATGTAGTTACAGTGCAGACCCAAAATGTTCATGATAAGCTTATGGTGTTTTCACTACCCATAAAGTATGGAAGCCTACAATGCTATATAAACTCATACCAGTACTACAATCACTTTGATAAAGTCATACTGCAGGCACATGTATTATCTATTTAATTTATATAAATATTCTTTTAAAATAATTCTTTTAATACTTGTCTGTTATTTCATAGTACCAATTTTGCAGACCTTCATTCAGTATCTAAAATTATGTTAATTTATATTTTGAAAATTAAATGAACATTTTTTTAAAGATATTAATTTATTTGATTATATAGTATGAGAATATAAGTAACTGTTAATATTTATTATTTAATATCTGAAATTTTGATGTCAAATAATTAGATCCTGTAATGTACAAAATTTAAAGTATAAGATTGTTGAATACCAAATTAATTGTGAAAGTGATATAAATAATATTTTATTTGTTTTGTAAAATTGATATAAGTTAAAATCACTCTCCATATTCCTAAATTATCCTATGCTGGTTTTGCTGCAATGAAGAAGGGCATGCCTGAAGAATAAAAGCCATGCATGCTACCATTATTGTAAAGTTTACCACCTCTCTGTTCACTCTCAAGATGTACTATGTGATAAAATAAAACATGGCATCATATCCAAATGAACATATATACACTTGAGAAGATGGGGTACTTTTGTCTCCAGTTTAGAATCTGTCCAGAATCTTGATGTAAACAGTAGAAACAGGACACAGCCCTACCAAAATTCCTCTCCTGATACATACACAAAGGACTAAATTGTCAGCTTTGATACTAAATATTAATATGACATAATCATGAATAATTCCTTTGGAGACCATTTTTAGTTACACTGAAAATCTTTATTTATTAATTATGCGAAAGAAGATTAAATCTTAACAGAAGTATGTACTATAAAATAAATATATGTGAAATATATATGAAAATAATAAAAAATGTACAAGTATGCATATAATTTAGTTACACTGAAAATCATTATTTATTAATTATGCGAAAGAAGATTAAATCTTAACAGAAGTATGTACTATGAAATAAATTTATGTGAAATATATATGAAAATAATTTAAAATGTACAAGTATGCATATAATTATGAATCAATATTTTACATATGCCGATGCCTTTACAATGGGTTGCTTTTAAATTACATGTATTCAAGAGTTAATACAATTATCTTATAATTTCGACTTGAAACGCCCCAATAATCATTGAGGTTTCAAAATATATATATATATATATATATATATATATATATATATAAACAGAATTAAAGAAGCTGAAATAATAATGATCTCCAGTATCATTAGGCTTATTGTTAATGACAGACACAGTATAAGAAAATTGTGTAGGTAACTGGATGATATAGGTGCTTCTAATATTTATATATAATATAAAAATGTGATTGCAGTGCTAGTTTATAGCACTCACGGCTGCTCAAAGTCTAGAATCCTCCCATCAGTTTATGTAATAGTAATAGTAATAGATACCCCAGTAATAGTAATAGTAATAGAAGATAAAATGTGGTAATAGTAATATCAGAAATTGAAAGTAATAGTAATAGTAATAGAACAACTGTAATAGACCCCATGTCTGGCGAGCATGGAATCTGGTCTACATGGATGAGGTTATGGTTGTATACGGACGGACGTAATGTTTTAGGATTCATGTAAAGGAGAAGTACGAATCATGTCGATGTCATATGATCAGGCATACCATGGCATATGTTGAGTAATACTACTAATAATATGAGACGGTCAAGTCAGTTTAGACCCATGTTGTAAATGAAGACCGGATTCTATATTCGGGCCCCTGACAGGTGTAATGGACTAAAGTTACTTGTTCCAATTCATTCATAATTCATTGATGCAAAAATTTGCTTCATCCATATACACTGTTTGTTATGTATTTAAAGGTCTCCCAGTAGGCTTGTTTTGAGTATGAGAGAGGCCACTGACATTGCTGGCAAGGAGGGTCCCCCTAAATACACAAAACACTGGTGTTTTGGGTACCTGTGACAAAACACCACGAAACACTCTTTAAAATTCAAATTTGTGTTACTTTTTTGCTTAAAATTAGCCCTAGCACCCGTCCTCTCTTACTACGCTACGCTGTGGGAGAGCCCTAGATGATGATTTGAGGAAACTGGAGACATTCCACATGACAATTAAGTTTTTATATTTCGTTTGAAAATGTTGTATTCTTTCAGAAATAAAGATATTCTTATCAAATACGCATATAACATACCACTTGTCAGTGTTTGTCCACTTTAAATGTTGATTAGAAGAATACATATTATCCTAATAAATGGTGATACACGGGGAACGATGTCTGCTCTCGGTTTTCCCCCAGTCACTGCTGGCCGGCAGCCGTCTGTGAAACCAGTGGTAACGGGCCGTGTTGGCTCAGCGAGCAAAGGTCACACAGTTCATTGTTTCAGATTCTGAGACAGTTTCAAGTGCAAGGGTTGCAAAGTTTTAAAAGTTAGTCTTGTTTACATACTATTATATTTAGCTGAATTTCTTGGTCATTCGAAAAAAGTACTATATCTCCCTTAGATTACTTAAAGTTTCCTTGTCAAAAACGCACTATTTGATTTTATATGATTTTTTTCCCGAAAAAGGTTTGAAGTTCTCCAGTTTACTCTGAAGCTTTTTATGCGGCGGTATCCAGGACCGCATTTAATCAGTTAGCTTAAAATATGAAGTTCATTGGGTATTTGTGGTGTTTCATCACAGGTACCCAAAACTTGTGTTTTGGGTGTCAAGGGGGAGCGGCCAAGGACCTAGCCTCTGACGACGACTTAACAGAAACCTGCAATTTAGGAGTCTATTCTTATGGGCTAGCAAGGACCGTGACACTTGCCCAGTGACTGGGCGTAGTGAAGGCTCGCTCCCCGAGGTTTCAAATCAAAACATTGTGCTTACCATGGTGAAATCGAATGCTGACACCGGTTCAGAAAAGACTTCTTTGACTGACTCCATTACTGGCATGATCTAGTTGACGTTTTACATGAAAACAGACTGGAATCACTCCTCATTTCTGTCAAACTTTGCCCAAAACTTTTTCGTCTACTCTATCGTTGTCATCCCAAGACCCTCGCGCGTCGGAGGTGAAATAGGTAGGCCACTTCCGGTGTACCGGAATTTTATGTTTTCCCTCAATTTTGATAATACAGTCGAAATGTTTGTAATTCTTATGATAAATGGAAATGTGGCGCCTTGAAGATATCCAAGTATATTATATTTATATTTTTTCTCATGTTAATATGTAATAACAGCATATCAGGTGCCTTCTACAAAATAAAAGGAAAACCCACAGACATAGCAGTCATTAGTCATTACAGGCAGTCCAAACAGACGCTAAGCAGACATGCTGTGATATTTGAGGAAAAATATACATATATATATATATATATATATATATATATATACATATATATAAATACATCTATTCAGTTAGCAAAAGGTACTGTAGGCTATATATATATCTGTAAAATTCCCTTAGGCTCTGATTGTATATTCTGAATATTAATAGCTGGGAAGAAAATGTTATCTGAGCTGGATTTTGGCAGATATGTTAATAATACTGCAAATAACTTAAATAAATATTTTCTGGATAAACTTATGTTATTTCTGCAGGAAAATGAATATATATGTTGGTATCTATTAATTAGTATCATCCTTGACCGGTTACTCAAAAGCAAATATATATTATAATCATTAAACAGGGTTCATATTTATGTCCCATTTCATTATTAAAAATGAAGTTATTACATGTATTTACTTATTATGACACATACACAGCTAACAGCACAAAAGGATAGACAATATACGTCATCAGGAAGCCACGTGCTCTGAGTGATGACTGTATGATAAGCTTGACTCTGCATTGCTGTCAGTCATATAGTCACATGCATGCATATGACCTCTTTTATTTCACGGGACATTCCATAGCGAACCACCCGGTTCAAGAACTCGGCATTTAATATATTTATGAGTTTAATATTTGTCCTTACATAAGTAGGCTAACTATATTCCTTATAAGATCTAAGTTATAAAAAGTGCACCCCCAATCTCTTTGAATACAGATGTCACGAACGACATATTTAATACGAATAAAACCAAGTGGATAGAAGAGATGCTCATTATATATAAAACTTGTTCAATTTTAACACATATAGCAGATACATAGGTAAAAATATGGAAATATTTGCAAACGTATAAATTCTGGTTTTTTAATGATGATAATTCAGTAACGATAAGTTATTTAAAATATATTAAAGTATAATAATGTAAAATTTTGGGTCTGCTCGACAACCTCAAATATATGTGATGATTTTTTAAATATTCATAAATTGCATGCATGCATGTATATTTTGATATATCGGTAACACACAGTTAAGTGAAGAAAGTCAGAGCAGTCTGAGAGCAAATTTAGAATCATGCGATAATAGCATCCTTACTGATCTAACTGATGTAAACAAAGTTTTAAGTAAGATTAATGTAAAGAAAGCCTGTGGACCCGACAAAATCAGTGGCAGATTAATAAAAACCTGTAGAAATAGTTTGTCCTTCATCATACATCACATTTTTCAATTGTCTCTCTCCTTGTGTAAACCTTCAAAATTATGGAAGACCGCAGAAATAATTCCAGTCGCCAAAAATAACTCCCCTAAAGTGATGAATGATCTTAGGCCTGTTGCACTTACGTCTATTCTCGCAAAATCTTTGGAGCGAATAGTTCTTAACAAATTACTTCCAATTGTAAAACCAATGCTAGATCAACATCAGTTTGCATATTCATCTAACAGGTGCACAAGCGACGCGATTGCCACATTAACTCATTATATTTATCAACACTTAGACAGGGACCCCAGAAATTATGCCAGATCACTTTTCATTGATTATTCTTCAGCCTTCAATACAATACAGCCAAACATTATGATCAATCAGTTCTGTAGGTATAACATTCCTCCTTCCTTCTGTCTATGGATTCTAGATTTTCTCTCGGATAGAAGACAACGTGTTAAACAAGCAAAGAAACGTCTTCAGATATAATCATAAATACTGGTGCTCCACAAGGCTGTGTTCTGTCAGCAGTCCTTTTTATTCTTTATACAAATAATTTGTCTGTGAGCCTTTCAGATTGTTAAATTATCAAATATGCAGACGACACTGTCATTCTAGGCCTGATACACAAGAATGATGAATCGCTCTACAGGGAAACCATTCAATATGTGACTAGTTGGTGTGAGGAACACTACCTTCAATTAAATGTAAAGAAGACTAAAGAAGTAGTCTTTGATTTTAGGAGATCAAAATCTGTAATTACCCCAGTTTCTATAAAAAATGAAGATGTAGATATTGTAGAAAATTATAAATACTTGGGATGTATTATTGACAGGAATCTGAATTGGAAAGAACATGTGTAAAATCAATCCAAGAAAGCAAAAAAAAAAAAGATTATATTACCTTTATTATCTAAGAAAGCTAAATATTGACAAAACCATAATTACCATGTTTTCAATTCAGTAATTATCTGTGTCCTTACTTATTCACTGGAGTGCTGGTTTACAAATATATCTGCTAAGTTAAAGAAACAGTTAAATAATACCAGGAAGAGAAGTTGTAGAATAACTAGTACTTCTCTTGCCACACACCAGGAAATCTGTGAAACCAAAACAATGGCCTTCATATCAAAGATCATGAAGGACACAACTCATCCCCTATATATACAAAGTTCCATTTTTTACCTTCAGGTAAACGCATAGATACAATATTTTGCAGAACAACTCGTTTTAAAAAAATATCTCTCGTACCATACAGTATTAAACTTTTTAACTCACAACCCTCTTAGATATTTAATGTTTTGAATTTTGTGTTTTTACCTGCAGAATTATCTGTTTTATCATTTTTACATGCTTATTTTTACATGCATAGTCAATATGTTCTGTGTTATTTTTAATGTACGTTTATGTATTATTTTTATATATTTATCTATTTTTTATGTAATGAATTGCAAGTCAACGACAAATTCCTGGAACTGAAGGCTAATAAGTGTTATCTTATCTTATCTTATCTTAAATGTTTAGAATAATAATCACTCATTGCATACATGTATTCCAGCATAATGCTGAAAATGTCAGATTTGAATATTCTACAAATTACTGGGGGGGGGGGGGACAATTGTTATCTGAACATTACCATGTAGGCTATAGATACGACTGCCCTCAGATCTTGGAACTTAAGTCACATTCAAAATGGCTCATGAAATTTTTTTAACGACCAGTTGTCAACCGTTTATATATACATAAATAATTTAAAAAATGTTTTGTACATCATGAAGTGGCCCCACGTCATACGCGACCTATAGCTTGATATGCCAAGAGCTATGTAGCATGTCTATTTCATCTCAGGCTAGTGAACTCAAATAGGCTGATGCAGATTTGCCGGGCTGATATAACAATTATTATGCACGTATACGATATGCATCTCGATCGTCGTATTGCGTGCATGGACGGGGATACCCATATCAGGCTGAGAGATTGCCTAGTCGTTTGATAAATATTTATTATGTGCAATATTATGACATGCGGGTAACACACAGTTAAATGATGAAATGTATAGAATGAATATGCAGGTCCCTCGAATACCAAACTGACCAACAGGACTATAGATCTTGTCGGAGGGAACCCTCCGTTTTCACATTGGTTGCAGAATCCCTGGAAATTTTTTTCCAATGGTTATTATTGGTTTAGCACTAAGCTTATCAACATTCAGGAGAACTTTTTAACAAGGGCAAATGCATGAGCGCCAACACAGTAAGGTAGTCCGCTAAATGTCTGACATAAGGTAAGTTTTAAGCAGGCTAAAGCTACGTTCATATAAAAACAAATTTCTGAAAGTACTTCAGGGAGTTCAGAATTCTCTCAAAGTTTGGATAACAAGACTATAACACAATCAGCTGTAACTCATTTTAAGGTACAGTAGTTGGAAATTATGGCTTTATTTATGACAAGTATAGGTTTACCTATAGGCACAATATACATCTCTCTTCACATTACTGTCGGCCTTTTTGTCTTTTTTTTTTTGTTTCAACTGAAAATACTTTTGTAGTGACTTTGATAATCGTTTATGGACTTGAAGGGTAAACTTAACACACTCGTGTCAATCAGATCAGTGTTTCCATATACGTCCTTTTTCACTGCTCATTTTTATCGTTTGCTGACCTTGGACGGAAATAAAGCCAGCATATATATAGTACACGGTGAACATGGTTATTTCATTTGAAATCAGATACAGGAAAGAGTTGACAGATGTCGTTAGTGTAGTGGAATCGGCCTGTACAATAACTAGCAGGAACCCCTGGGAATGAATTAACAGTATGGACAAACTAACAGTCTCTGCATGTGTTGAAATCATCACTGAAATCCGTCGATTACAATCAGCGCCTCTATGTCTTCACTTTCATACGAGGCTTTCATCAGTTTAGGCCTATAACTATCACAGTATATATTAACAAAACTTTAATAAAAAAAATAATGGTGGATTCTTAAAAATGCAAAGAGTGAATGGATGAGTAACCCATGTGGCCATTTGCCTATTTATAGGCAATGAAAATAGGCCAATCCAATATAAATAAATAAAGAGCAGTGTATTCTGGCCGATTACAATAAGTAGGTTCTATATTGATACGAAAATCTTTATAAATGTTTCTTAATCCAACAGATATACGGTCAATAAATAACAGCAACAAAAAAACCTCTCTTTTGTTACTACATCTGCAATCTGGCCTAGAAACTCTGACGAATTTTGCCAATTTTTATAATTAATCATAATAAGTGGAATCTAAAACACGCAGTCGTCAAATCTGGAAAAGGAACAGGTCAATTTGACTTATTTAAAAGGATCATATATAAATTTGCTTTTACAAAAAAAAATCTGTTAATTGTACGATTAAATTAATAATTTGTACAAAAAAATCCCCCAAACCCCAATATGACCGATTCATAAGCCAGACCGGATACCTTGATAAAAAGCAAAATAGAAGCAGCTGAACCTCGCAAGGACGGGTTACCCAAGTGTGGGCAAAGTGTACATTAATTAAAATGTCTTCTGGTACATACGTAATACCGCATCTGAATCTCAGTGCAATCTTTTCTGTACTTACAGTGAAACATATCTACGTATGACTGAAACATTAAAGCCGCATAATGCACTGGCTTGCAATCTGCAGTGTTTCACTGCTTTTATTTCAAATATGGTTCAATTAAGCTATCGTTAAAGTCTAAACATGTCAAAGCTGGAATAACAGATGACTCCGTAGGTGGCAATAAAAGTGTAGCGTAACCAAGAGGAGAATCTAGAAGGTTGCAAGTTATAAATTTCGATTCTTCTACAGATCCTTTTCAGGCAGGTTGAGATCGTATGTTTTATTGTGCATGAAGATATAAAAGCCTGACTTAATATTTGTTTTCATGGGTGTAAGGTACTTAACTATTGAACCAAAAAAATTCTTTATAAACAGTGACATCTATCGCGACATTGTGTAATGTTTTTATTTGCATATCTAACAGGAAATTAAATTACGAACAGCCCGGAAAGTCTACATGCGTACCATATTATGTTTACTGCAAGTTAAGCGTTTTAGCTTAAGCGTGAGTAAGCTGTCGAGTAGGCCTACAGTAACACCTATATAGATCTGCGTCTTATTCAAGAGCGGAATTCAAGCCTCAACACACAATTTAAGCGCGGGACCGAATGGCTGTTTTCCACAATATTTATGATATTAAGTGGCGTCGTAAATTTTACGCCTGTAGTTAATGTTTTATCTGATAACTAATGCATTACATGAAACCAATTATTGATTAACTCAAGAAAGTATTAACTGATATTATGCGTGCGTGCATCTAAGTCTATACATATAGTGTACCAGGGGCGTGTTTAGAGGGGGGCGCAACAGGCGCGCGCCCCCCCTAAAATCTGTTAGATAAATTTTTAGGGGGGGGACCCAATTTCGTAAATTATCAGGGCTTGTCTTAACCTTTTGCAAAAAAGCTCACAAATTGGATTTGTAAGGCCCAGGGCACAGTTTAAACTTTTAATTCAGTTACAGTATAGGATGACACCATGCATCTAGTAGCTATGATGGACTAAAGAAAATCCTCATTGAAAGCTGCTGCTCATGCATAGGCCATGGCACACGACAGTCCTGGCGGTTAGCCATTAAATACCAGTTCTGTGATGGTTTCAGGTAAACGGTAACGTCAGTGTGTGGTGTTCAATCCCCGCCGGTTTTTATCTAATTTCAAGCATGAGCGGTGAGATCAGCAGGTAGACCGTAACGGGGGCACGACGGGCCAGAGGAGTGCCCGATCGACCGGGAATTTCCTTTAGAGAAGAATAATATGTTTCAAAATGTAGAAGTCTCATTTAGTTTTATATTTTAGCTTATAAAATTTTAGTCAGGAGACCCCGCGAGGGTCCGATATAGGGCGACAGAAATGCTCATCCTGTTTGTCATTTGAGAAACATATATATGGAATTTTTAATCCAAATAGAGGGGTCTAAATTAAGGGGACTCGTACCGCCCAGGAATCTCCAATAGGGTCCAATGAAATGTTTGAAAATGTAGAAGTCTCACTTGATTTTATTTTAGCTTAGGAATTCCCAATGAAGCACAATAAAAAGCTCCAAAATGATGAAGACACATGTTTTATGAAATGTAAGTATATAATTTCTAATAGTGAGTGACTAAAGGGGCCCAGGCCCGCCAGGAATTTCCTATGTGAAGAACACCAGAAAATACTTGAAAATTAGAAAATCTCTTCGGCTTTTTACGTTAACTTGCATTTATAAAGCTGTCATCAGGACGACTCAAAGGAGCACGGCTATTTGCTTGTTAATGCGGAACTTTTTTTTTCTCTTTGGTGTTGGCAAATATATGGAGTTTTAATCGGCAGTGGTCGGAAGGGACTCGGACCCAGGAGTTTCGAAGGGCACAAGAAGAGGCTTGATGATGAAGTCTCAAATTTAAGTCTCTCATTTGTCTTAAATAGCAAGTTTTTATAGTTTTAACACGTCGGGTCCAAAGGGCCTGGATGAGCAAAAAGTTCTTAAGGCCAATTAGAATGCGTGGAAATATAGTATTTCCTGAGAACTGGTGCATAATAGCACAGGCGCTTGAATCCCTATATATAATAAAGTCTTCATATCTCCAATGTTCTTAGAAATACTAGGACGGAATCAGGTCAAACGACCAAATAATAAAACGGTCATACCATGCTATCACTTATATGTGTCATAATACAAGTGATAGCATGGTATGACCGTTTTATATTGGGTCGTTTAACCTGATTCCGTCCTAGTATTTACAGGAACATTGGAGATATGAAGACTTTATTATAAATAAGGATTCAAGCGCCTGTGATAATAGTTACGGTATAACTGAATGGTAAATATTATATATTAAGTACCACAGATCCGTACATGGAAGAAATTAACCACAATTAATATTTATTTGCATTCATTTTACATAGTCCAAAGCGTACACTTTCCTTATGGAAGTACATGCTGTTTGTTTTACTCTTTAACTCGGTTTAAAGTCTGATCAGGTATCAAATGTTGGTTAATTCGTAAATATAAATATTCAAGAAATTAAATTTGTTTATTGACTCACGCGGAATAGAAAACTATTCTGTGGAGAGGTCCCTTTCATTAAATTTTTATTTTTTAATTTATCAGGGTGCTTTTTTTTGTGTGTGTAATGGGGAGGGGGGGGGGCTCCCTATATATGCATGCTATATATATCTTGTCGATTATAAATTTATCAGGAACCCATTTAGCTGCCTATTGTTGTGAAATACCGTGTAGGCCTATGGATGCAGAATCACAGAAGTCATCGATACGGCTTCCACTGCTGATCCAACACCTGTCAAAGTATGTAACAATCTGACGCATAAATGCACTCGACTTGGCTACAGCGGCACGCGATGATTTATCAACTATTTAACCCCTTATTATGTTCGCGTAAATATTTTTTTTATTCTTTTAAGTTTCATATATAAAGTATATATGATATCAACGTAGCATTAAATGGAGAAATCTATGCATCCCTCTGTTACAGTCCTTTCTTAGGTATACTGCTTCAATAAGTTTAGCCTTGGATTTAAATCGAATTAGGCCTAACCCTCTAAGAATAGGGGAAAAAACAGTAGAAACTGTAACATTCGAGGGGGGGGGGGGTATATAAGGTCATATATATAGCGATTTTCGACTGTCCTGGCCGAAGGGGGATGGGGGGTGTCAACTCAGACTTTTTGCGTTCGTGAGCCCCCCTATTCTAAAATCCTGCGCACGCCCTTGTGTACTATATTATAACTGGTTTAATTTAATTTATTTATCTGTACATGATCAAAAGAGAATTTGGTAAGGGCGAGATAAGGTCTATAATAACGTATCAGGATTCCTTCAGAGCTGATATTGCATTATATTCATTATTGCTTTACCCCCCCCCCCCTGCAAAAAAAAAAAACCCCACACACACACCTTCAAACACATACAATAGATAGAGTGAGTTATATTTTATACTGGTGTCTACCAAACAATTAATGTATCACATCACATGATAGTAAATTACGTGATAGCTTTTTCTATAAAGCACGGTATAACATGTATACTGTTATGTAGATCGAGTTCTCACTGATAGAACAATAATAACAAATCGATGCTGTCTTCGTGACATTTCCTTAGCGTATCTGCATATAGGTTTTGTTTGCTCTGCTGATTGACACGGCTAATTTATCACATGCTGCTGCATCGGGATCTGGTCTTGATAAATTAATGAACAACTATGAGTCGACCCCGGGGGTCACAGGTTATCAGAGATATGAAACAGCTGTGATATATTTACGACAACTCTCCCGATTGTTAACAAAGCGACAAAACTAACCAAGGATAAACACAGCCCCTGCAGGCTCTGTACCCAGTGACAGTCAGGAAAGGCATTCCTTTTTGTCCCCATGTAAGTTTCGTTTTTATAAACTGCGAAATTTCCATGATGTTTGTCTGTATTTTCATGGATGCTATAACTTTCCGCATTTATCTTACGTACAGGTCACGGCACTGATGTACACAGACAGGTATATACGTGTATAGGATTACCAAATGGCTTTGTTATCTGGGTCATTAGGAATTCCAAGGCATGAAAAATTATCGTAGATCGCGATATCAAACCAAAGCATATATGTATTATCTCAACAGTAATTAAGGACCCTGGGAGTAATTCTTCAATTCTTGTTTACTTTAATAATATTCTTGTTTCATCTCTTTTTAAAACGGAATTTTATTTTTTTAACTATTATCATTTTCACTTAAACACATGCACCACACAAACAAATAATGCATTAACTGATATCTGCTCTCGCAAGGCCGTCACAATTTTTTTACTTTAGCATGTCGGTAAGAGTATCTGATTACTTAATACATTTAATATAGGTCTATATTCATATAATTATTTATAAAATCCATATACCTAATTTACATAAAATTAATACGATCATACGACTTAACGGAGAAATAGTATATATATTTTGCCTAAGATTTTTAGCTCAGCTGAGTGTAAGTCAACTGAGGTATCGGAACGGCACTTTGTCCGTGGTCCGTGGCTGTCCGGTCGTCCGTTAGCAGGGCACAAATAGTAACTGCTGGTCCTTAAAAAATTCTACGTGAATATCCAAGGAGGTCAATAAAATATCTCCTTGGAAACCTGGAATTAGGTCACTGCGACCAATATCCTTCGAGCTATGGGGCTTGTAAGTACCCCCCCCCCCCCAAAAAAAAAATTAAAAAAATTGATACAGAACCTCTAATATCTTAATAACTAATGCATTGATTGTCATGAAACTTGCCTCGAATATTGACCTGGACTATTTTTTAATTGTCAGTTCCCAAAAGTGGTGGCACCACCTTTATTTTTTTCATATTTTTACGAATATTTTAGCTCAGCTGACTGTAAGTCATCTGCATGAGCTACAGCGATCACTCTTTGTCCGTCGTCCGTCCGGCCGCCTGTCCGTTAACAAGGCACAAATCGTAACCACTGGACCTGGAATCTTCTAACTTTACATCCAGAGAGGTCTATGAAAAATCTCCTTGGAAACCTGGAATTAGGTCTGTGTTACATATATTCTTCAAGCTATTGGGCTCCGAATTACCCCCCAGAATAATGAAAAATTTGATACAAAAGCTTAAGTATCTGAACAACTAATGAATTGATCACCATGATTCTAAGCATGGATATTGATCATGGAGTGTTTCATCAGTTTCTGCAGACTGGTGGCACCACCTGTATTTTTTTTTCATTTTTTTATGATTTTTTTCTCAATTTTTGAGACCTCCAAAGATGCCGTCATCTGTTAACAGGGCCCAAATCGTAACCGCTGGACCTGGAATCTTATCATTTTACATCCAGAGAGGTCCATGAAAAGTCTTCTGAACAAATAATGCATTGATCACCATGATTCTTTGAATGGATATTCATCATGGAGTTTTTCATCAGTTTCTGCAGACTGGTGGTGCCCCCTGTATTTTTCGATTTTTTACTATATCTTTATCTATATTTGAGACCTTAAAAATGTGGTCATCTGTTAACAGGGCTCAAATCGTAACAAGTAGACATAGTATCTTCTCACTTTACATCGAGAGAGGTACATGAAAAGTCTCCATGGAAACCTGAAATTAGGTCTCTGTTACCCATATTCATAGGGGTCATATGGTCAAAGATCAAGGTCACAGGGCCCATCCATTCACAAATTAGTTTATGGATGATAATTCTGCTTTGGCTAGACAGATTGGCTTCAAACTTGATCAATAATGACCCACCATTTCAAAACATTTTGTTTTTCAGGGTCCAGAGGTCAAAGGTGAAGGTCACAGGACCGTCATTCTGAAAAAATTCTTCAAAATATCCTTATAGACAAATACAGCTGAGCTTTGAGACCCCTGGTTATATTTAGCAAAAAAAAAAACATGTATACTTGTTATATAATATCATTATTATCATGGTAAAAACTTTATACAGGGACATCAGATGAACCAGTAATTCTTTATCATTTTAAGAGCATATTATTAATAACCGAACATAATGTAGCATGCTGTTCATGTTCTGTTGGTTTTTCCATTTTATATCTTTGTTCGTGATATACATAGATATCGTATCCTTTTTTGGTGTTATTCTATTTGGTTGTAGAGCCAACAGGAGCACTTGGTCCGCGTGTTGAGTGCTGCATGCCCGGAGACTAATCACATCAGAATTGAAGAGAATTGTATAGATCAACCTTCGCCATGGCAGCAACAGCTCGTCAGGAGCGAGAGATGAAAATGAAATATGAACGTGAGAAGACAAAAGCAAAAACTCCATTGGAACTTCTTCGTGCCCATATTCTCTCATGCGGCGTGAGAGGTTTAAAATCTCTGGCTTTGTGAGTACCGAAACACTTTACGTCTAAATTTCTTACTTTTCTTGACAGCAGGCGAGACCGGCTTAGTCGGTAAAGTTTACACTTGCTATTTTGCAGCTCTAAAGACTGTGGAACAGGCACAGCCATCTTTCGGCAAGTTATATTACTCGTCCATCCACATATAAATCGATTTAGAGCGCATGGCTGTAAATTTATTGCCTCATGCAGGACAAAGATCATCAGAGATTAAACTGCAGTCACTGTCACATCTCCCACCTTAGACTGGGGAAATCGTGTAAGTGTTTTATGACAGGGGGTGTCAAAGGTCCCTTAGTTGGACCTGAAGTAATTTTTTCACTGTCACATGTACCTGCGATATCAATAAATTTAATTCGCTCGATAGTTTTACTTTTTTAAATGCATATTCAGCATTTAGCATTTATCCCTCAGTTGCATCAAAGGTGTGTCAGAGCTGGAAAGGTGATTAATTTTAGTCAACTTGAATTATCATACGAAAATCATTTTTTTTTTAATCCGATATTCAAATTTTATTAGATAAATCTATTGTTTTGAAAACACAATTTACTTTTTTTGTGAAATCGCATAGAAAGCATAGGCTACAGCCAAAGTTTGAAGTTGTAAATTACACAGATAAATCATTTATTGATCAGAAGAAAAGTTCATCTCAAGTAATGTTTATTTACATAAAAAGAGGGTAAGAGAACAGTATACTCTGGGCTCTGAGAACTATTATAAATGTTTCGGTGTGTATTTTCCTGCTGGTTCAGGTTCTTTGAACACAAGTTTGACCGATTTAGAGCCAGTTCAAACAGAAATAACAATTTGCATGATATGTCTCAGTTGAAAAGAAATTATAACATTGCTTCGTGGCTGACCGCCAGCAAATGATTTAGACGAATTCCGGTTGAGTCATGTTGAGTAGGTTAAGCTGAGCTATACTAATCACCACTCTTCGATCGTTAACCACAAGCCGCTGTGGTTACGCTTTCCCTCTGGAATATTAACGAGACGGTACATACATTAATATCATCATAACCATGGCGTAATCACTTCCGCTGTAGCTGATTTCACTTTCAGTGCTATCTGCCATCATGATATCCTTATATCCATTGTCCCAGGGCTTAGTTTAGTTGTATTAGCAGGGATCATAACATTTGAAATTTTACCTTCTCAACGGAAATTCATTAATACAGGTTTGCCTTACCGCAAGAAAAATTGTCGTTCCGCTAACGATGCAGACTTGGCTTAGTGTATACACCTGATTCTGTCATCTAACATGTCATCCTACATGTACACCTGCATGGAAAAGGACTGAATGTTTTTAATAGTAACATTGTTATATCAGAAACACGATTGTTAAGAAAAACCCAGGGACTCGAAACATGAAGGCCTAATACCAGAAAAATATAATAAATTATAGACCATTTTTATCGGAAAATATAAGAAATATAGGGAGTCGGTGGAACGTCAAGTTTTTGTGTCAAGTTTGTTACCTCTTATCAGCTACTAAAGCAGATAAAAGCTATGTGTTCACCTTTCCAACGGATTGGTACAGAATGAAAAAAATGCTTTTCCGTTTTTGCCTGTTTGGGACAGGCGGAAAGGCTTTATTACCACCCCTGTTTAGTAATACCTGCCCCGATTTAGGTGGGGCAAGACTTTCGTTTTGCAAAATATAAAATACATAAATGGTCAATACGTTGCCGTATTTAGGCCTACATAAATAAACCTTCCGTCTTCGCGTGGCCTCCAATAGTGCCTCTATCTTGGGTGAAAATCATAAATAAATCATAACTGATTTTACGTAATAGCCTGAAATCTCCTATGTCACCAATATGAGATAGCTGTTGGTACCATCTGCAATAGTTTTAAGCTCAGTTTTAATTCATCAGTTCCTGCAGACTGGTGGCGCCACCTGAATTTTTTACGAAATTTTTCTCCTTTTTTTAGACTTTCAAAGATACATTTTCGTACGTTAACAGGGTACAAATCGTAACCTTTCAACTTAGTATCTTCGAATTTAAGATGCAGCGAGGTTCCTGAAAAATCTCCTTTGAAACCTTAAATTGGGTCTCTGTAACCCATATCCTTTTAGCTGTAGGGCTTGTAAGCACGACTCAGTATTATAAAAAAAATCATACATAACCTCCAGTTTCTTAATAACTGATGCAGTTATCACCATGATTTTTTGCATGCATATTCATCATGGAATGTTTCATCAGTTCCTGCAGACTGGTGGCGCCACATGGAATTTTTCAAACTTTTACGCAATTTCTTCAATTTTATTTTGAGACCTTCGAAGATGCGGCCATCCGTTAACAAGACACATATTTAAATTATTGCACTTAGAATCTTCTAACCTGACTCCAGGGAGGTCCATGAAAAATCTCCTTTGAAACCTGAAATTTGGTATCTGTTACCCATATCCTCATAGCTATGCTTCGGTTGAATGGCGATACAACCTACACATTTTAGCATTCAAAAAATAAATTTCCTTTTGTGAATGTCTTCCTGGTCAGCTGAGCGTCATGACCCCTGGGTTACTTATTTTTCGTGGGGTCCTTCCATGCGTTTGATTAGCTGAAATCACAAAAAAAAAATGTAACGAGTGGTTGAATGTACCCATACAACTTTTATAGCTTTCTCATACACAAACCTCTTGGCGCCACCTACAATTGTAAATTCGAAACTAACATCCATGCATACATTTTAGAAGTAGTATGACGACAGTAGCAACTGGGTACCTACACGAGGTTCGTGGCGCCATCTGCAGTCGCTAGTGCGTAACGTCCGTCCGTGCGTGTTATTTATTTTTTTTAAGGGGTGACGGATTAGGATCCCATATGTTCCAGGACATGTCTGAGGCATCAGTCTGAAATTTTGCATGTCCAATTGTCCATATATCTTGATTTGTAGCGTCAATCCATGTTTCCTTTTAAGTGTGAGAATGACACTATCATAAAGGGGTCCGATGTTTTTTTTATTTTTTTTTTATTCCCTTTCAGTTGTATACTAGGCTCAACGCGCGACCTACAATTGTTGTTTATGGTAAGCATCTATCCATGCGCATATCGCAGGAGTTATTAGATGTATTGTTCTCAGTTTTGCATATCCATCGATTTAAGCCTTGGTCACAACCCACTGCGGTCACCGCACTTGGGTACCGTTCGGTTTTAGGGACCGCAGATAATACTGAAGCCTTGGTCACAACCCGCAGCGGTCCCCGCTCACCGTAGAACACCGTTCGATTTTTGAAACCGCAGGAATACTTATGCGGCCGACATGCAGAAAGTAAAATTTGTCTTCCCCATTCTCACAGCCTTCGCACGGTAAAGTAAGCTAACCCTGTGGACGCCGCAAGCAAACCTTGCGGAAGCCGCAAAGACCCCTTACGACAGCCGCAGGTACACGTATGTCTCTCGGGTAGCCGAGTAGGCGTTAAAAATCGCACGGGCATCCTAAGACATCCGTACGTCTGAGGTACGGTGCCTGTACGGAGCCCATAGGTGGCTGCCTGATTCATGAAGCACGGCCGCCGCAACAAGCGCTTGCTCTAATGTCAGTTACAGTCGTTGCGGAGTCCCTGCGGCCTTTAAAAAATGCACGGTTGCAGGGCGTCTAGCCGTCTACCGCACGGAATAGCCCAAAACACCCGCCATACGGCGACCGTATCCCGATTGTGACCGAGGCTTTAGGTAGCTCTATCTTTACGTAAGACTGGTGCATGGCGTGTTGGGTTTATCCGTGCGTTTACTTTAAGTATAAGCTACACATAATCATCCTCATTCATCTTGGTTATGAGTAGCCACTGAACACGACTTTTGGCGCCATCAATATGTATTGCCCTGTTTTGAGTATGTTCCATTCTTCCCCCTGGAAATTTATCTCAATATGTTTCATGTGTATACTCTCTTTACACAGGGCTTTACCTATAGGCCTACTACCTATAACGTAAGCGCTGTTTGTTTTGACATGGTAACCTGAATCGCTACACTAGAGGGGAGCACTGTATATTGGGTCCAATCAGATGAGACCCTGTGCTGGAAAAGACGACCTCTATTGATGGCTGATATGGTCACATGATTAATAAATAGCAAATATTAATGCTGTTGGCAACAATTTTTTGGTGTTGAAGAGGCCATGGTGTATGAGCTAGACCACAAACTTTTTCCAAAAATAGTTGTGATCTTCTTGACTGCGTGTAAACAATGCCAGATATACGACACACAACTGATGCGACAAGGAATCGACATAATTATCAGGCCGTGTTGCCAGCAAGAGGTAAACCTGCCAAGCTAGGAATACACGGAGCAACTGTTGTTACATTTGTTTTGAGTGATAGGTCATCGCCCCGGTAACCGTTTGAAAAGGCCACAGTCTGCGGCACAGACTAGGTTAGAACGGCCCGACATGTGGTTTGAACTGGCATAGGATGACCGGCCGGTGAGCTGTAATTCAAAAGTAACAATGTAACAACATTGGCTCCGTGCACATCTCGCTGCCTGGTTTCCGTTTTGCTAGCAAATTTGTCGATGATGCGAGAACGTAGAGGTAGCAATTAAAATTCGACTATTTTTTACTAAGAGTAACCACTTGAATTTCACTTGAAGCGCGGCTATGGACGGAGCAATGATGCCTGTCGAGTGTTTGTTAACTGGTTTTTGGTTAGCTGCCAGACAACGACCCAACAACTGCTGTCTAAATGTATCATATACGGTCAAACCAGGCAACGGGAAAATCTGTAGCTTCTTTAAAAGCGCAAGATTCCCGCTGCCTCGGGAGCGTACATGTTTAAAGCTTTAGGAATAAACAGGTTACGCATGTTTATAATAATGTTTTTGTACTGTATTTTACACTATAATTTTCATTGTTATTCAACAATTCATACGTCATCTGCTCCACAGGGCCTTCAAGCGTGCAGACACGGATGGTAACCACAAGTTAGATTACGGGGAATTTAAAACGGCCCTCCACGTGTCAGGCGTCATACTCGATACTGAAGTAGAACGAGAGCTGTTCCAATCTATGGACCGAGACGGCAACGGGACCCTTGATTTTGACGAATTCATCATCGCTCTACGTGTAAATCTTCTTTTAAAGTTCTCGAATATACAGTTAATTCTGCATGTAACTGAATTACCAGGTTTCATTTAGATACCTGCTATGTCAGAAAACAGTAAAAAAAAAAAAAAAAAAAAAAAAAAAAAGCCGCGTATACTTTTTAAGAAATATTAAGAAAATTATTGTTTTTCCGTTCAACAAAAGTTCATTTCTTCTCTCGTGCCAGAGCATCCTCCCATAGTCAAATGTACTATTTGCATAAGATTTATATTATAAACATATTCTATGACAATATGAATATATAGAAATGAAAATATTAAGAATGGTTTCGATATATTTGAACAAATTTTACAAGAAACGTTTTGCGGGAGATGTCATGGACCTCATCGTTGACCTCTGTCATGGTCATACATCTTTCCTCTCTGGTGTTATGATGACCTAAGGTCATATATTCAAGACCTGAAGTTTATATCCTAAAAGCATATATTATGTCTATATGTTTTGTTTGTTTATTTTGTTTGCAGCCACCGATGTCTCGTCATCGGCGAGACTTGATTTCCCAAGCATACAGGAAGTTAGACAAAAATGGCGACGGTGTCGTCACGACAGACGATCTGAAAGGCGTGTACAGCGGCAAAAAACATCCAAAATACATCAGCGGGGAATGGACGGAGGAAAGGGTGTTCGCTCAGTTCCTGGACACTTTTGATGCCGGGGACAGGGATGGAATCGTAAGTGGATCACGTGATCATGACGTTGCAGGAATATCATACTACGTCAAGGAAACGCGTGTATTCAGACAAAGGGAACAGCAATGTAATGTGGCAAAAACGAATCAGCCCTCTTGCAACATGAACATGTTTTGTTGCTAGAATGCTGTCAGTTAAGTTATTATATACCTGAACATATTTAAGGGCATTCACTACGCTTCGGCCTTTTGTAATCAGTTCGGCAAAGTCAAAACAAAAGGCCTCACCAGAGATCATCTAAGCTCTCTGGCCTCACTCACACCTCCTGGGGGGTCTTCCGGGGCTGCCCTAAAACATGGAACGGAACGGAACATGGAACGCTTGACAGGGGCATAATTTACGGAACGGAACAGTACAAAGATATAAAAATTGTGTTAATATTTTAATTTGGTGAATGTTTCATGACATAATTTATTGTAATAAACGAATTTCAACATATGCGATTTGTTAATTTTTTTTTATTTTAGCCACTGTTCCGCGTTCCATGTTTTAGGGCATCCCCGGAAGACCCCCCCAAGATGTGTGAGTGAGGCGTTTTGTTTGACTTTGCCGAACTGATTTCGAAAGCCGAAGCATAGTGAATGATTTAAGGGGCGTCAGTGCTTTTGTTAAATAAAAGAGTATATATATTTCATATATATTATACAAACGTATTCTATTCCGGTCAATCGTTAACTTCCAAATACAACCTCACAATACAGACCACCTAGGGGACTGATAAAAGTGGTCGACATTCGTGGTTGGTCAGTTTTGTGAAATTATATATATATATATATATATATATATATATATATATATATATATGACTTTATTTTTATAAGATTTGATGATTTATAAGTTTCCTCTGCCCGTTTTCCCTCAGATCACAGAAGATGAGTTTCAAAACTACTACGTCGGGGTGAGCGCGTCCATAGACAGTGACGCCTACTTTGACCTCATGATGAGACAGGCATGGAAGCTTTGAGAAAACAGAGGAAAATGACAAAAAAAAGTTCTGTTTTTTACAATTGAATGTTGATATCGTCACAGGAACAGCCTCTCGCGGTATCATGGACACTGATTTGGATAGCCAATACGAGACACAGGTTGATTTATAAATACAGTTTGGATGATTTTGACTGGAGTCATTGCAGAATGGAGACGCTCGATTTCAAAAAGTGACATTTTGTTAACTAAAAAGAGTGACATCTGCTGGAGATGCAGAGAGTTAAAAACACCTATCAATTAAGTATAAAAGTATTGATTGTACTGTTATATGTAATATTTTTTTCATAATTATTTTGAAATATCTATTTATTTTTAGAATATTTGTCAATCTGATGAATATATTGCCATTTATATAACCGGAATATATATGCTTCAACTGTGAGATAATGTAAGAAAGAAATTGAATGCATAAATCCATTAACCGTGTTTGACGTATAGGTGTCCTTCACAGCTTATGTGTATACACCACCTTTCAGACATTAACAACATAAGATCACAGAATTATATATGTAATTTTCTTTATTATTTTATTGGTTTTTTTCTCGTCCACAAGAAATACTTTCTTTATACACTCTTTTTATTAAGTTATATACGTCACTCTTTCCAATTATTTTTTGTATAAAACTAGTAAACTGCATATACCATATCTGATATTACTGTTTAACTTTTACATACATGCATGTGAATGCAGTCTTCATTATTGAATATTAAAAAAAATAATCTTCATAACCTATATCTATACATGTATTTTCGTGTAATCTTTGTAGTAAAAAGTAAATGATATTTCATATTATATTATAAATACTGTTAATGTTATCAGAAGGCTACCACAATATCCATCCTTTATACTTCGGCTGCTCTGTTGTATCTCCTGATTTCCCATCTTTTCCTATATGTCCAAACCTGGCAAAAAGCGCAGAGCCGTCTGGGGAGAACTTGGCTGGTGCAGCAGCGAGACTTGCTTTTTGGCGGGAAGCATCTTTCATGGCGTTTGCAATCGCCATTTCCATGAGAAATTCTTCCGTTTGGAATCTTAATAATGCACACGTGACGTTACTGTAGTCTCCTGCAAAAAAAATACATCTATATACTCTTATGTGTACCTGGAGATATATACATACACGTACACTAGATAAGTCTGTTCAATCTCATAAGCAGTGTCCTTTCGGTTTGGATGTGAGACATGAATGACAGCAATGAAAAGGCATTTCAAATTTCACGGGCAAACCGGTGTAAAACATTTTTAGTCTATAATTAGAATAATTGATTCGAAAAAAAATATAGCATATTGAGATGACTGAGTCACGGTTAAGGTGATTGACACTCTGGAAAATAAAGAAAACTAACTGAAATAAAGATACGATTATCAGACAGTCAGTACGGCGGACAGAGGAGAGTTACTTTTTTGCCTGTGGAAATATTGCGTCATATATCGGAATTTTAACCATTAAACCTTCATGTTCGCAGGATCTATATGTGAAAAGATATATATGCGTGTTTTGAGGTTGAATAATTTTAACGATTCTATTCTGTATATGAATCTATTGTATTTCCGCAATGAAGTCCTGCATAGGAACATTTGCCGAGAGAGAGAGAAGGAGAGAGAGAGAGAGAGAGAGAGAGAATTTCAGTGTAATCTGGAGATTGGTATTCGAAAAGGCTTATTTATTCTTCACTCACCAGGTGGCAGTTTAAACGCAACGAACCATTTCCTTTTATCGAGATGAAAATACTCCACCTCCAGCACGCTGTGACCCCTACTCGATGTTCCACCCAAAACGTATATTTTTCTACCTGTAAAGCAAATAAAGCGTAATCAGAACATAATATACAAAACGCATCAGAGAATGCAACACTACGAAAGAAAATAAATCGATAACAACAGGAAATTTACATCATAACACGACATAAAACACCAATGTATATCGCAGATGAAAAATAGTTGTAAAATGACCATTCCTGTCAAGAGAACGTTTCCATCCTTGTCTGAATGTTTGTTAGTCTCTGAGTCAAACATAAACTATTAAAATAATTTTATGGAGGGACTGGAAAAAGACGGGGATGACTGAGGATCGATCTAGCAGGATTGATTTGCAGGTTTGCATTCTGCTTAGTTATAGTTATTACCAATTCTGTAATCTACGTTGATAGGGTCAACTCAAAAACAAAGTCAATACTAATTCTGAATCTTTATGTAATTAATCCTTCATTTATACTTATAATTAATTCGTATATTTATTAGAAAATTTTAATGAATAAAGCTATGCCTTCTTTGTAAGGTTTCTACGAATTTTCCTGCAGCTTGGTAAACTGTTTCTTACAGTCACGTGACAACGTAACGCCATGGCGAAAAATGTTACTGTTGTGTTTCTGAGCACTAGCTTGGTTCCCAACCTGTCAATGTGAGCCAAGCGCAAGGCAGGCTGGGAACCAAGCTAGCCTGTGCACTTACCCAATAGATGGACAGCCGGGTGTAACCTTGGATACGTCATGGGCGGCAGATTGAATACCCAAGGACAAATGAGCTCGCCCTGAGAGCTGTCGTCAAGTGACGTCACGTGCATCATGAACGCTTCTATGGATCCGTCGACATGAGCCGACGACTGAACCTTGGGTTCGAAAGAATCATCTGACAAATCTTTTTGTATTACTTTACCTGAAATGAAATTTAATCAATACAATTATTAATAATTTTTTTCTTAATAAGTAAAAAAAGCACTGGATTTGATTAAGCAGTTTATGTAGATAAAGAACAATGTTGGATCTAGGCTTTGAAGAATTATACATATTGTGTAGACGTTTAAACGTTTTTCACGGCGCCAATATGTAAGGTTCCCTGGGGGCATTCTACGGCAAACGTTCCCCGTGGGAGCAGTGGGTAAAATGAAATTAATGAACAGGAGTGGAATCCGACCGCTACGTGAGGAGTCAGTGTATGTATGGGCCTAAGGGAATCATTGTCCGAATAAAAGCATTATAAAAACTCGTTATATTCAATAGTAAAGGGTAACAGGACACCACATGTCTCTGTCCACTGGATCGTTGGTGATATGACTGCGCAGTCACTGGTTAGATGATCAATCAATATCAGTTTTCCTGCCTAGTATAAGTTAATGGTTAAACCCATAAGATTAGGGTCAGTATGAACGACGTGGAATGAGTCCACAGTTCAAACATTTCAAATTTCCTTGCACGCTAAACATAGTCTGGTGCAGACATATTACCGTATGTAAGTATGTGCGCATCGAGGCAAAAGGTAAAGCGATTCAGTGTTACATTCACTGGCGAATACAGAAAAGAAATAAGGATAGATACAATTTAGATATTTTTAATGTAATAATATTAAAAAGCATAATTTGATGTTATAAGAAACAATTATTCACCACCGATGAAGAACAAGCTATTATCCACCCAAAACATGGAGTGATGACATCTTCTCTTCAGAAGCTCGTGTGGGTAGAGACGATCTAACTCAGACCACTTGAAATCTTCGTAAACCCTGTAAAGTGTCCGGCATCAAGTTTTACAAAACCTGTACTATTTTTTATTTATTTTTTTAAATAACTAAAATCAACATGTATCAATTTGTAATATGACCCTAAGAAAAATAACAAACTTAAAGCACAAACACAGGTAGGGCAGACCTGATCAAATCAAAATAAACTGAAAATGTGTATCTCACAAGCATTAAAGCAGGCGCCACGGTCAACTTGCTCATTGCTCGATGTTTGCAATGACCAACTTAATATTTTGCTGAAAATAGATCTCGGTTGTATAAAAAATGGCCGATAAGGCTTCAAGTACTTGTCCATCTCTATTTAAAAGGCAAAGGAATAACTGGTAAAATCCTAAATAATAATTGACAACTCGGACCATTTAATTTTTCTCTAAATATTTCTCACCTACAAAAAAAGACATTGTAACGGCTTGGTTCATAAAACGCAGAGGTTCATACCATAAATTATGTAGAGGCTGGCCGTCCTGAGACCCCCCGGAGACGTACAGGTTGTTCCCGTCAGTGCAGCAGGCGTGAGAACCACGTGACTGAGGCAGCATCCCCGCCTTCTCCCACGAGTCCTTCCTGGGGTCGTATACTTCACATGATGCTGTGGTTTTACTTTTGCTTTTTTCTCCACCTACATATAGGAAGCAAAGAGGTTTGGACCCACTGATGTCAGAAAATCTATGTTAAAAATGCATTTAAATGCCTGTATACTGAAGCTACGTGTCCATTTTTATACGGCTCGGGACAGTACGTGTTAGTGCGGGCGCGGATGAGGACATCTCTTGTGTGTTCCTTCGTCAGCGTTTTCCCTTTTCCTGTTTTCGCGTGCGGGCGCGGATGAGGACATCTCTTGTGTGTTCCTTCGTCAGCGTTTTCACTTTTCCTGTTTTCGCGTGCGGGCACGGATGAGGACATCTCTTGTGTGTTCCTTCGTCAGCGTTTTCACTTTTCCTGTTTTCGCGTGCGGGCGCGGATGAGGACATCTCTTGTGTGTTCCTTCGTCAGCGTTTTCACTTTTCCTGTTTTCGCGTGCGGGCACGGATGAGGACATCTCTTGTGTGTTCCTTCGTCAGCGTTTTCACTTTTCCTGTTTTCGCGTGCGGGCGCGGATGAGGACATCTCTTGTGTGTTCCTTCGTCAGCGTTTTCACTTTTCCTGTTTTCGCGTGCGGGCGCGGATGAGGACATCTCTTGTGTGTTCCTTCGTCAGCGTTTTCACTTTTCCTGTTTACGCGTGCAGGCGCGGATGAGGACATCTCTTGTGTGTTCCTTCGTCAGCGTTTTCACTTTTCCTGTTTTCGCGTGCGGGCGCGGATGAGGACATCTCTTGTGTGTTCCTTCGTCAGCGTTTTCACTTTTCCTGTTTTCGCGTGCGGGCACGGATGAGGACATCTCTTGTGTGTTCCTTCGTCAGCGTTTTCACTTTTCCTGTTTTCGCGTGCGGGCGCGGATGAGGACATCTCTTGTGTGTTCCTTCGTCAGCGTTTTCACTTTTCCTGTTTTCGCGTGCGGGCACGGATGAGGACATCTCTTGTGTGTTCCTTCGTCAGCGTTTTCACTTTTCCTGTTTTCGCGTGCGGGCGCGGATGAGGACATCTCTTGTGTGTTCCTTCGTCAGCGTTTTCACTTTTCCTGTTTTCGCGTGCGGGCACGGATGAGGACATCTCTTGTGTGTTCCTTCGTCAGCGTTTTCACTTTTCCTGTTTACGCGTGCGGGCGCGGATGAGGACATCTCTTGTGTGTTCCTTCGTCAGCGTTTTCACTTTTCCTGTTTTCGCGTGCGGGCGCGGATGAGGACATCTCTTGTGTGTTCCTTCGTCAGCGTTTTCACTTTTCCTGTTTACGCGTGCGGGCACGGATGAGGACATCTCTTGTGTGTTCCTTCGTCAGCGTTTTCACTTTTCCTGTTTTCGCGTGCGGGCACGGATGAGGACATCTCTTGTGTGTTCCTTCGTCAGCGTTTTCACTTTTCCTGTTTTCGCATGCGGGCACGGATGAGGACATCTCTTGTGTGTTCCTTCGTCAGCGTTTTCACTTTTCCTGTCTTACAAATCTGCAAATAGAACCCTGAACGTTTCCGAATACGTTTCTGTACCTTCCGTTACAAATGATCCACTTTTTTTAGCTCAGCTGACTGTAAGTCATCTGAGCTTTAGCAATCACTCTTTGTCCGTCGTCCGTCTGTTCTTCTATCCGTCTTCTTTCTTGACATGCAGGAGGCCAATGAAATGTCTTCTTGGAAACCTAAAATTAGGTCTCTGTTACCCAAATCCTCTGAGCTATGGGGCTTCAAAGTACTTCCCAGAATAATGGAAAATTTGATACAAAGCTCAAGTATCTGAACAACTAATGCATTGATCACCATGATTCTTTGCATGCATATTCACCATGGAGTGTTTCATTAGTTTGCAGACTGGTGGTGCTACCTTAATCTTTTCAACTTGTTACGATTTTTTATCTCTATTTTTGAGACTTTAAAAGATGTGGTCATCTGTTAACAAGGCACAAATCGTAACGACTGGACCTAGAATCTTCTCTCTTGACGTGCAGGGAGGCCCATGAAATGTCCCCTTGGAAACCTAAAATTAGGTCTCAGTTACCCAAGGCATATTGATCATGGAGTGTTTTATCAGTTCCTGTACACTGGTGGCTCGGCTGGCGCCACCTGTATTTCTTCAAAATTATATGTATTTTTTTCTCTTTGAGACCTTCAAATGAAATGGCCTTCCGGCAAAAAGGCACAAATTGTAACCGTTGCACCTAGAAAGCTTCTTACGTTACATCCAGGGAGTTCAATGATAAGTCCCCTTGGAAACATGAAATAAAGTCTCTGTTGCCATATCCTCAAAGCTTTGGGGCATGTGAGTACCCCCCAGAATAATGAAAAGTCTGCTACTGAAGCTTCAGTATATGAATAACTAATGCATTGATTGCCATGATTCTTTGCTTAATTGGGGGTTTTATTAGTTCCTGCAAAAAGGTGATGCCACCTGTATCTTTATGTCACCCCCCCCCCCCCTTTACAGGCATATTGTTTCAGTGCCAATATCTCTCAATGTCGTCCTCATCTGTAGGATATCTTGTGAACACGATAACTTTTGAAGGGCTGCATATTTTCCGCCAAAATTTGAAACACTCAATTGATCATACCAAAATCTTGGAGGATATAAAAAAAAATTGTGACCTTGGCGTTCATCTTCAAGGTCAAATCTGGTGGAATTATTGTGAGCCCCATATCTTATAAAGTATTCCTCATTTTGTCCTCAAATTTGGTACACTTATTGTTCCTTCCACGTGATTTTGAAACCCGACGACCTTGACCAGGATCTTCAAGGTCAAATGAGTGGCATATTATACTTATTGTGTTGAGAACGCAATAACTTTTGATGTATTTCACATTTTGTCCTCAAATAAGGTATGATCACCAATTGTTCCTACTAAAATCTCGGATAGTTTGAAAGCCGATGACCTTGACCATCATCTTCAAGATAAAATCTACCGAAATGTAATTTATTTTTAACCCCATAACTTTTGAAGTGTTTCACATTGTGTCCTCAAATTTTGTACAACAATTGTTCCAACCAAAAACACGGATGAGTTTTAAAATTAGTGACTTTGACCTTCATGGTCAAAGCTGCAGAAATTTGAAATTTTTGTGAGCCCCATAACTTTTGAAGTATTCCACATTTTGTCCTCAAGTTTGGTTCACCAATTGTCTCTACCAATTCTCTGACAAGTTTAAAACCTGGTGACCTTGACCAGGAAAATCAAGGTCAAATCAGCTGAATTATAGTTTTTGTCTTGTGAACAAGATAATTATTAAGTATAGCACATTTTGTCCTCAAATTTGGTACACCAATCAATTGTTCCTACCAAGCTCTCGGATGACTTTGAAACCTGGTGACCTTGACCAGGATCTTCAAGATCAATCAGCAGGAGGTTATTGTCTTGTGGATGAGATAAAATTTGATGGCTGCATATTTTCCTTCAAAATTTGAAACACTCATTGTTCTTACCAAAATTTCATCGGAGTTTGAAACCTGATGACCTTGACTTTGTTCTTTAATGTCAAATCTGCTGAAATGTAACATTTTTGTGAACCCCATTAATTTTGTAGTATTTCCATTTTGTCCTCAAATATAGTACACCAATTGTTACTACAAAGTTCTCAGACGAGTTTGAAACCTGGTGACCCTGATAAGGATCTTCAAGGTCAAATCAGCCGAATTATAGTTATTGTCTGGTGGATGAGATAACTTTTAAGGGCTGCAAATTTTCCTCCGAAATTTGAAACGCTTATTGTTCCTACCAAAATCTTGGATGTGTTTGAAATTCTGTGACCGTGACCTTGATCTTCAAGGTCAAATTTATGCAATTCTAGGCTTATTGTGACCCCCATAACTTAGGAAGTACTGAAGACTTTTTCTTAAAATTTGACGCACCAGTTCGTTCTGCCTAAATGTCATCAGAGTTCGAAAAGCGGTGATCTTTACCTTCAATGTCTAATTTGCTGAAATCTTGATTCATTGTTTTGAGATATTACATATTTCACCCCTGATGGTTTAGGATGGCCAATAGGAGGAGACATAGAACAGTTTTGCACTGCAGAAACAAAGCCATTCTAAATTCAATTTTTTACACATTTTTATGTCTTGTTTTGAGAACTTCGAATGAAGCAGTTGTCCATTAACAGGGCACAAATCATGAGGGTTGGACCTAGAATATTCTAACTTGAAATCCTTGGAGTTCCATGAAAAATATCCTTGGAAACTTGAAACTAGGTCATGATTAACTGATTAACTATATCTTGCAAATTAGGGGAGAAAACATTTTTTAAGCACCAAGTGAGTCAGATGGGACACAAATTTTATCCATTTGGCCTAAAACCTCATACATGACTTTCAGGGAGGTCCCTTAAAATCTCCTTGGAAACCTGAAATGTCACTCTGACCCATTTTCTGCAAGCTGTGTAAAAGAACCTGATTTTTACACTTATTTAGTCTGGTAGGCACAAATTGTAGCAGCTGCATGTAGAATAAGGTCACTGTAACCTATATCTAAGGGCTATTGACAAAAGGCATGATTTTGAGCACTCTGGGAGTCTTTTGCCCATTTTTCAAGGCTCCTTGAATTCAGCTTGTTTCAAACATATCCGCCAATGCATTTCGGACCGCAAACCGCACTGCACAAATTAACATCGTCTCTCTTACTTCTTTATGGAAGTTTTTAATCATAACCGGTGCGTACAAGCTAAATATAGTGGACATCTAGTCCGAATCGTGTATTGATTACATCACAAAGAATAATATAACAGATCCACCTATGCTTCATATGGTAATAGGTTCGCTCTAACTAGCTTTTTCTGCATCTGATGAAAAATGATTGTAAACAAATTTTTTATATGTTTTTTTTATAGTTCCTTATTATCATTTTTTTTTCTTACTTAAATATACCAGAAAAAAGGATAAAAAAGTTTCGGGTCAGGACAGCAACATTATTAAAACAAATCGATCCAAAACAAATATACTGAAAAAGATATCATAGCTTCCCCCTTAGCTCACTTTTTCACCATTGCCTAATCAGCAACCAAATATGTACGGCATGAGGAAAAAAGTAATATCATGAAGACAGATGACAACCATAAACAAATACGCTTTAATTAAAATTTTCACGCGGCATTAGTGGCAAAGATGTATGGAGAAACTAACATAATTTAACATGACAGCAAAAGCATTAAGTACATCTTAAAAACATCAGATTTATTAGCTATATATTTGCAATATGTAAATTTTGTGGCAAAAAAAGTCGCACGTTTTTGGCTAAATATTGGCTTTAATGGAAATGCATAACAAAACAATGTTTTCCGCAAGAAATTTAGAGGTGATATATTCTAACCGTATCTGGTGTGTCAAACTGACCCACCTGTGACATATATTTTGTCTCGACACACCGTAGACGCGACCCGAAAACGAGGCTGCATTCCAGGAATCTCCGTCCAGCGACCTTCCTCGGGAGTAAATCTACGAAAAAATAATTTAAGTAGCCTACACATGCAAGGATGAGGATTTCATAATTTTTTGCAATAATTACATAATACATAGCTGTATACGACAAACGTATTCATGTAATATCAAATCTTCCTACCAGATGCCTGCTTGAACATATTTTGCATGCATTTGAATTCAACAAAAAGGCCTTTTGTGTAAACATCTTTTAAATAAAAAGTCAGTATGTGAGGAAAACAAAAATTCAATTATTAGCAATAACCCGATCAATTAAGATATTATAGCCCATTCATGAAGAAAACGCTGAATACCCTATTCATGCTGGTCACGTGATAATTAATTACGTTTCACGTAAATAGGGCTGAACATACCTGAGCATTGACCCTGAGAACCGCTCTCGCTCTTTGTGATATCCTCCGATTATGTACAGCTGATTTCGTAGAACTTCAGCACTGAAATCTTGCAGTCCACCCATCTGCCACCAGGTGTCTCTTATAATGGCGCCACTCCGGAGCACTTCCCGTTGTTCATCCACTCGAATCTGGAGCACACTTCCGCTTCCGGTACGGTCGAAGAGCACCAGGCGAAGTTCTGTGGGTATCGGCTGGCCCATGTCAGTTCAAATCTTTATGTAAGAAAATGTAACTAAATTGTTCATGAAATCATTTGGCTTTCGGCAAGTTTGGTCATCGGGTTAAATTTATCATTACTGACAACTACTTTGTTCAGATATAAAATTTTTACTTTTGTAACCCTCAGGTGGCGTCTGACGTGATTCGATCATTTCCCATTTCTTCGTTAATTACGTTTACATGTTACTGTGATTCAAATAAATATTGATATATCTGAGCACCAGAGATTTATTTATATGCAGCCATCGATTATATGCAGCCTTCAGGCCTCAGGGGCGGATCCAGGGTGTTTGAAAGGGGAGTTGGGGGGGGGGGGGTCATTCATTAAGGATATATCTTAACAGTGTCCTTTTATTAGCTCAGCTGACTGTAAGTCATCTGAGCTATAGCGATCACCCTTTGTCCGTCGTCCGTCTGTCTGTCCGCCCGTCCGTTAACCTGGCACAAATCGTAACCGACGGACCTAGAAACTTGTAACTTTACATTCTGAGAGGTCCATGAAAAATCTCCTTGAAAACCAGAAATTAGGTCTCTGTTACCCATATCCTTCGAGCTATGGGGCCCCAAAGTACCCCCAAGAATAGTCAAAAATTTCATATAAAAACTTCAATATCTGATTGAAAACTTCTTCACTGATGGTCATGATTTTTGGCATATATATTAATCATGAGATGTTCCATCAGTTCCTGCAGACTGGTGGCGCCACCTGTATTTTAAGATTTTTTACGAATTTTTTTCTCTATTTTCTAAGACCTTTAAAAATGTGAACATCTGTTAACAAGGCACAAAATGTAAAGACTGGACCTAGAATCTTCATTCTTGACACAGTGAGAGATCTATGAAAAGTCTTCCTGGAAACCAGAAATTAGGTCTCTGTTACCCATATCCTTTGAACTATGAAGCCCCAAAGTACCCCCCAGAAAAGTAAAAAAATTCATACAAAAACTTCAATATCTCATTAACTAAATCACTGATGGTCATGATTTCTAGGCATACATATTGATCATGAGATGTTTCATCAGTTTCTGCAGACTGGTGGCGCCACCTGTATTTTTCGATTCTTTACGAATTGTTTTCTCTATTTTTGAGACCTTTAAAAATGTGAACATCTGTTAACAGGGCACAAATCGTAAAGACTTGACCTAGAATCTTCATTCTTGACACAGTGAGAGACCTATGAAAAGTCTCAATGGAAACCTGAAATTAGGTCTCTGTTACCCATATCCCTTAGAGCTATGGCACTCCAAAGTACAGCTCAGAATAATGGAAAATTTGATACAAAAGCTGAAGTATCTGAACAACTAATGCAGAGATCACCATAATTGTTTGCATGGATATTGGTCATGGATACAGTCCTGACTGTATTCAGATCATTTTCATTCAGTTGTAAAAAAAGAACTTGAATTATGTCAATCATGTTGGGAACTGTAGGCCCTGTGGCCATTTTACCTGAATAAAGTTCTGTTCTGTTTTGTTCATTGATCATGGAGTGTTTCATCAGTTTCTGCAGACTGGTGGCACCACCTGTATTTGTTCAGGTTTTTTTACGAATTTTTCTCTATTTTTAGACCTTTAAAGATATGGACATCTGTTAACAGGGCACAAATCATAACAACTGGACCTAGAATCTTGACACACAGGGAGACCCATGAAAAGTCTCCATGGAAACCTGAAATTAGGTCTCTGTTACCCATATCCTTTATGCTGTATGGCTCCCAAATACCCCCCAGAATGATGAAAAAATTTGATACAAAAACTGCAGTATCTCAATAACTACAACACTGATGGTCATGATTTTTCGCATACATATTGATCATGAGGTGTTCCATCAGTTTCTGCAGACTGCGTGCGCCACCTCTATTTTTTTTCAAATTTTTACGATTTTTTTTTCTCTATTTTTGATACCGTTTAAGATGTGGTTATCTGTCAACAGGGTACAAATAGTAACAACTGGACCTAGAATCTTCATTCTTGTCATGCAAGGAGGCCCATGAATAGTGTCTGTGGAAACCTGAAATTAGGTCTCTGTTTCCCATATCCTTCAACCTATAGGACTCCGAAGTATCCCTCAGAATAATGGAAAATTTGATACAAAAGCTGAAGTATCTGAACAACTAATGCAGAGATCACCATGATTCTTTGCATGTATATTGACCATAAAGTGTTTTTATTAGTTTCTGCAGACTGGTGGAGCCACCTGTATTTTTTTTTAAGTTTATGCATTTTTTCTTTATTTTTGAAATATATATAAATGCAGACACAATCTTGGCCTGTTGGTTAATCTGTTTGATGCTTCAGTTGAATGGGTATATACTACAATTCAGATGATAAAAATTCCCTTTTGCGAATCTCTTCCCAGTCAGCTGAGCGTCATGACCCATGGGTCACTTGTTCCAAATTTGAGATGAAATTTCATATGATCAGAAGACACCTAGCTTGATAATAAAAACTTTTTGTTACATGGTAAAAGCACATAATTACAAAACAAACTTTTATATTTTTTTCTGGAAAGAAATGTTCAAGGGGCTGGAGCTCTAATACGGTAGATTTCTACTGAAAATCATATGCAGTGAAATCTCCCTAACAGCTTAAGTGTTAGCGGGTTGGTCGTGTTAGCGGGGTTTTTTATGATTATATACATTAGTCTTGGACCAAAAAAGTTATCGTCATAGCGGGGAGATCGTCATAGCGGGGTGGTCTTCTTAGCGGGGAGATCGTCATAGCGGGGTGGTCTTCTTAGCGGGGTGGTCGTCATAGCGGGGTGGTCTTCTTAGCGGGGTGGTCGTCATAGCGGGGTGGTCTTCTTAGCGGGGTGGTCGTCATAGCGGGGTGGTCTTCTTAGCGGGGTGGTCGTCGGGCGAGATTTCATAATACAATCTTTTTATGACGCACGTCATGAATGAGTAACCAGCCTTTTTATACCTTATGTTTCTTGGTTAAGTACACCGATAAACTTATTTTCTTATCTACATCATTTAACAGCAGGTATAAATTTAATCCATTAATGATGACGCCTTGGCAGTCTCCTTTCCAGGGATTCACTGGTGCAACCCTACCTTTAGGCCTTTCCTGCTTCCTGTAATCAATATGATTAGTACACTACCTGCCTCTCGTAATGTTTGCCGTGAATGTAATATAATACTGTCAAAATAACCACTACCACCTCGCCGGACTGAGACCAAACTTACCGTGAAATAACATCTGTGTATATGAACACGCTGTAACATTACGGACATAATCTATTGAGAATTCATTTTTAGCCCATCAACTGGCTCAAGCTATATACTGAAGTTGTTTGGAATGTGTCAACATGCACTGCATGCTTCCTGCACTAATCGTTGCAAGTTTACCTGGTCAATAAACTAAAATGGCTGATTACCGAACTATTTCTAGTTGTTATATATATATATATATATATATATATATATATATATATATATATATATATATATATATATATATATATATTCTTTTTGAATAGATGGAACTAAAGGGGCATATTCTTGAAGCAAAATATGTTGTGGAAATAATACATTTGCCAGTTAAAAAATCTATCGAGACTTATCGGTTGTAAAGTTTGTGAACATATAATCTATAGCTATCTTCATTATCTTACTAAGTGAACCTGAGAATTTTTAAGCCACAAATATAATTCAATAAGAAACTAGAAATCTGAATTCTAACGATTCCAAGCGTCTACCATGTGGACATTCACTTATTCGGCCCATATTCCGAGGTTCATTTGTGCATAAGTGACTGCACTTTTGTGTATATTTCTTGATGATGTTCCTGAATCCGGATATTGTACCGAATCCACATCCAAATCTAACAATTTCTTCATTGGCTCTCTCCTTAATACCCTGTAAATTTCATGAGATTCCGTTCAAGATTGCGTGAGTTATATTGTGAAGAAACACACACACACAAACACACACGTTCACAAACGGGATGGAATGAATACCCTCCTGGCGGAAGCAATGAAAAAAACATTAATAGACGGTGTCAGCAGTTTGGGTAATATTTTAATGTCACCTATCTGGGACCCCTGCATGCTCCATATATTCACTGCTCAAAGGTCCAGGATTTTTGGGAAGTGTTAACCGTTTACACTGATGTCTCCGTCCCGGCTAATAATTTGAAATCCCAACACCTTCCTGAATACACGAGTATTACCTGCCCCCTTGACCTACAACGCACTGAACTGAAGACTAATGTGACTCTACGAACTAATTACATTCCGAACTCACTTTTTTGGTACTTATTGTTTCATTAGTAACAAGACCAGCCAATGCATGATCAGTGAACTGGATTATCTCACCCATCATCCTGCACTGGTAGTATGAGGTAACAAGCTCCTGAACGAAAATTAACCTAAATGATACACTAATGGAATGATCAGTTATATTTCTGTACATTAAAACACACTTCTGGAAATGGATTTATATATATTATTCCTTACACATTTGTAACCTGAGGTGTATAAAGCACACCCTGAGTGATATTTCCCCAAGGAAATGCAGAAGCCTGTAATGGGTACGTGAACCCCTATTGTTAAGCGGAATTTAGAGAGAACATCGACAGTTTTATATGTGGCCTACAACTGATCCCTAGTTAACGCAGCTTAACCCGTTTATTGATTTTTTTTTATATGGCAGGAAGTACACCAATCAGTTGGTTATTTATATCCAACGCTGTGTATCATGCATAATGTATGTAGAAAAGGGAGACCTTTGAAGCGAGAACACCGCTGCATAAAAAAATAAAAAGCTGCCGTGTCGTTATACATCATCCTTTGTTTGGTCTGTCTAAATGATTCATTTTTGCGTGTCTAAGTCGAATTGACTTTCACTCCCACGCTGGTACAATCAGTAAAAAGGAAAACATTAAAATAGCTATGGAATCGATACCTTGTTGTAATATTTTTTACTTATTTCAATATTCTATACATTCTGAAGTTTCAGGAAAATTAACCATAAGCTGTCTTAGTGTTTCCTTGCAAGTATCCGGTTGCCAATAACAATAGTCCATGAGTGTGACAATTTGAATTTATGCCCAATAAACCATGCTACTAAAATTCACTCCCTGCAATGTACGTCCAACACATACTGCATTTAACCGAAAGTTCAATGTACGTCCATCACATACTGCATTGTACCGAAAGTTTAATGTACGACCATCACATACTGCATTTAACCGCAAGTTCAATGTACGTCCATCACATACTGCATTGTACCGAAAGTTCAATGTACGTCCATCACATACTGCATTTAACCGAGAGTTCAATGTACATTTATAACATACTGCATTTGACCGCAAGTTCAATGTACGTCCATCACATACTGCATTGTACCGAAAGTTCAATGTACGTCCATCACATACTGCATTTAACCGAAAATTAAATGTATGTCCATCACATATAGCATTTAACCGAAAGTTCAATGTACGTCCATCACATACTGTATTTAACCGAGAGTTCAATGTACATTTATAACATACTGCATTTAACCGAAAGTTCAATGTACGTCCATCACATACTTCATTTAACCGAAAGTTCAATGTACGTCCATCACATACTGCATTTAACCGAAAGTTCAATGTACGTCCATCACATACTGCATTTAACCGAAAATTATATGTACGACCATCATATACTGCATTTAACCGAAAGTTCTTTGTACGTCCATCACATACTGCATTTAACCGCAAATTCAATGTACGTCCATCACATACTGCATTTAACCGAAAGTTCATTGTACGTCCATCACATACTGCATTTAACCGAAAGTTCAATGTACATTTCTAACATACTGCATTTAACCGAAAATAAAATGTACGTCCATCACATACTGCATTTAACCGAGAGTTCAATGTACATTTATAACATACTGCATTTAACCGAAAGTCCAATGTACGTCCATCATGTACTGCATTTAACCGAGAGTTTAATGTACATTTATAACATACTGCATTTAACCGAAAGTTCAATGTACGTCCATCACATACTGCATTTAACCGAAAGTTCAATGTACATTTATAACATACTGCATTTAACCGAAAATTCAATGTACGTCCATCACATACTGCATTTAACCGAAAGTTCAATGTACGTCCATCACATACTGCATTTAACCGAGAGTTCAATGTACATTTATAACATACTGCATTTAACCGAAAATTCAATGTACGTCCATCACATACTGCATTTAACCGAAAGTTCCATGTACGTCCATCACATAATGTATTTAACCGAAAGTTCAATGTACGTCCATCACATACTGCATTTAACCGAGAGTTCAATGTACATTTATAACATACTGCATTTAACCGAAAGTTCAATGTACGTCCATCACATACTGCATTTAACCGAAAGTTCAATGTACATTTATAACATACTGCATTTAACCGAAAATTCAATGTACGTCCATCACATACTGCATTTAACCGAAAGTTCAATGTACGTCCATCACATACTGCATTTAACCGAGAGTTCAATGTACATTTATAACATACTGCATTTAACCGAAAATTCAATGTACGTCCATCACATACTGCATTTAACCGAAAGTTCAATGTACGTCCATCACATACTGCATTTAACCGAAAGTTCAATGTACGTCCATCACATACTGCATTGTACCGAAAGTTCAATGTACGTCCATCACATACTGCATTTAACCGAGAGTTCAATGTACATTTATAACATACTGCATTTAACCGAAAGTCCAATGTACGTCCATCATGTACTGCATTTAACCGAGAGTTTAATGTACATTTATAACATACTGCATTTAACCGAAAGTTCAATGTACGTCCATCACATACTGCATTTAACCGAAAGTTCAATGTACATTTATAACATACTGCATTTAACCGAAAATTCAATGTACGTCCATCACATACTGCATTTAACCGAAAGTTCAATGTACGTCCATCACATACTGCATTTAACCGAGAGTTCAATGTACATTTATAACATACTGCATTTAACCGAAAATTCAATGTACGTCCATCACATACTGCATTTAACCGAAAGTTCAATGTACGTCCATCACATAATGTATTTAACCGAAAGTTCAATGTACGTCCATCACATACTGCATTTAACCGAGAGTTCAATGTACATTTATAACATACTGCATTTAACCGAAAGTTCAATGTACGTCCATCACATACTGCATTTAACCGAAAGTTCAATGTACATTTATAACATACTGCATTTAACCGAAAATTCAATGTACGTCCATCACATACTGCATTTAACCGAAAGTTCAATGTACGTCCATCACATACTGCATTTAACCGAGAGTTCAATGTACATTTATAACATACTGCATTTAACCGAAAATTCAATGTACGTCCATCACATACTGCATTTAACCGAAAGTTCAATGTACGTCCATCACATACTGCATTTAACCGAAAGTTCAATGTACGTCCATCACATACTGCATTGTACCGAAAGTTCAATGTACGTCCATCACATACTGCATTGTACCGAAAGTTCAATGTACATTTATAAAATACTGCATTTAACCGAAAATTCAATGAACGTCCATCACATACTGCATTGTACCGAAAGTTCAATGTACGTCCATCACATACTGCATTGTACCGAAAGTTCAATGTACATTTATAACATACTGCATTTAACCGAAAATTCAATGTACGTCCATCACATACTGCATTGTACCGAAAGTTCAATGTACGTCCATCACATACTGCATTGTACCGAAAGTTCAATGTACGTCCATCACATACTGCATTGTACCGAAAGTTCAATGTACATTTATAACATATTGCATTTAACCGAAAATTGAATGTACGTCCATCACAAACTGCATTTAACCGAAAGTTCAATGTACGTCCATCACATACTGCATTTAACCGAGAGTTCAATGTACATTTATAACATACTGCATTTAACCGAAAATTCAATGTACGTCCATCACATACTGCATTTAACCGAGAGTTCAATGTACAGTTATAACATACTGCATTTAACCGAAAGTTCAATGTACGTCCATCACATACTGCATTTAACCGAACGTTCAATGTACGTCCATCACATACTGTATTTAACCGAAAGTTCAATGTACGTCCATCACATACTGCATTTAACCGAGAGTTCATTTATAACATACTGCATTTAACCGAAAGTTCAATGTACGTCCATTACATACTGCATTTAACCGAGAGTTCAATGTACATTTATAACATACTGCATTTAACCGAAAGTTCAATGTACGTCCATCACATACTGCATTTAACCGAAAGTTCAATGTACGTCCATCACATACTGCATTTAACCGAAAGTTCAATGTACGTCCATCACATACAGCATTTAACCGAAAGTTAAATGTACGTCCATCACATACTGTATTTAACCGAAAGTTCAATGTACGTCCATCACATACTGCATTTAACCGAGAGTTCAATGTACATTTATAACATACTGCATTTAACCGAAAGTTCAATGTACGTCCATCACATACTGCATTTAACCGAAAGTTCAATGTACGTCCATCACATACTGCATTTAACCGAAAGTTCAATGTACGTCCATCACATACTGCATTTAACCGAAAGTTCAATGTACGTCCATCACATACTGTATTTAACCGAAAGTTCAATGTACGTCCATCACATACTGCATTTAACCGAAAATTCAATGTACGTCCATCACATACTGTATTTAACCGAAAGTTCAATGTACGTTTATAACATACTGCATTTAACCGAAAGTTCAATGTACGTCCATCACATACTGCATTTAACCGAAAGTTCAATGTACGTCCATCACATACTGTATTTAACCGAAAGTTCAATGTACGTCCATCACATACTGCATTTAACCGAAAGTTCAATGTACGTCCATCACATACTGTATTTAACCGAAAGTTCAATGTACGTCCATCACATACTGCATTTAACCGAGAGTTCAATGTACATTTATAACATACTGCATTTAACCGAAAGTTCAATGTACGTCCATCACATACTGCATTTAACCGAAAGTTCAATGTACGACCAACACATACTGCATTTAACTGAAAGTTCAATGTACGTCCATCACATACTTCATTTAACCGCAAGTTCAATGTACGTCCATCACATACTGCATTTAACCGAGAGTTCAATGTACGTCCATCACATACTTCATTTAACCGCAAGTTCAATGTACGTCCATCACATACTGCATTTAACCGAAAGTTCAATGTACGTCCATCACATACTGCATTTAACCGAAAGTTCAATGTACGTCCATCACATACTTCATTTAACCGCAAGTTCAATGTACGTCCATCACATACTGCATATAACCGAAAGTTCAATGTACATTTATAACATACTGCATTTAACCGAAAATTCAATGTACGTCCATCACATACTGCATTTAACCGAGAGTTCAATGTACATTTATAACATACTGCATTTAACCGAAAGTTCAATGTACGTCCATCACATACTTCATTTAACCGAAAGTTCAATGTACGTCCATCACATACTGCATTTAACCGAAAATTCAATGTACGTCCATCACATACTGCATTTAACCGAGAGTTCAATGTACATTTATAACATACTGCATTTAACCGAAAGTTCAATTTACGTCCATCACATACTTCATTTAACCGAGAGTTCAATGTACGTCCATCACATACTGCATTTAACCGAGAGTTCAATGTACGTCCATCACATACTGCATTTAACCGAAAGTTCAAGGTACATTTATAACATACTGCATTTAACCGAAAATTCAATGTACGTCCATCACATACTGCATTTAACCGAGAGTTCAATGTACATTTATAACATACTGCATTTAACCGAAAATTAAATGTACGTCCAACCCATACTGCATTCAACCGAAAGTTCAATGTACGTCCATCACATACTGCATTTAACCGAAAGTTCAATGTACATTTATAACATACTGCATTTAACCGAAAATTCAATGTACGTCCATCACATACTGCATTGTACCGAAAGTTCAATGTACGTCCATCACATACTGCATTGTACCGAAAGTTCAATGTACGTCCATCACATACTGCATTGTACCGAAAGTTCAATGTACATTTATAACATACTGCATTTAACCGAAAATTGAATGTACGTCCATCACATACTGCATTTAACCGAAAGTTCAATGTACGTCCATCACATACTGCATTTAACCGAGAGTTCAATGTACATTTATAACATACTGCATTTAACCGAAAATTCAATGTACGTCCATCACATACTGCATTTAACCGAGAGTTCAATGTACATTTATAACATACTGCATTTAACCGAAAGTTCAATGTACGTCCATCACATACTGCATTTAACCGAAAGTTCAATGTACGTCCATCACATACTGCATTTAACCGAACGTTCAATGTACGTCCATCACATACTGTATTTAACCGAAAGTTCAATGTACGTCCATCACATACTGCATTTAACCGAGAGTTCAATGTACATTTATAACATACTGCATTTAACCGAAAGTTCAATGTACGTCCATTACATACTGCATTTAACCGAGAGTTCAATGTACATTTATTACATACTGCATTTAACCGAAAGTTCAATGTACGTCCATCACATACTGCATTTAACCGAAAGTTCAATGTACGTCCATCACATACTGCATTTAACCGAAAGTTCAATGTACGTCCATCACATACTGTATTTAACCGAAAGTTCAATGTACGTCCATCACATACTGCATTTAACCGAAAGTTAAATGTACGTCCATCACATACTGCATTTAACCGAACGTTCAATGTACATTTATAACATACTGCATTTAACCGAAAGTTCAATGTACGTCCATCACATACTGCATTTAACCGAAAGTTCAATGTACGTCCATCACATACTGCATTTAACCGGAAGTTCAATGTACGTCCATCACATACTGCATTTAACCGAAAGTTCAATGTACGTCCATCACATACTGTATTTAACCGAAAGTTCAATGTACGTCCATCACATACTGCATTTAACCGAAAATTCAATGTACGTCCATCACATACTGTATTTAACCGAAAGTTCAATGTACGTCCATCACATACTGCATTTAACCGAGAGTTCAATGTACATTTATAACATACTGCATTTAACCGAAAGTTCAATGTACGTCCATCACATACTGCATTTAACCGAAAGTTCAATGTACGTCCATCACATACTGTATTTAACCGAAAGTTCAATGTACGTCCATCACATACTGCATTTAACCGAAAGTTCAATGTACGTCCATCACATACTGTATTTAACCGAAAGTTCAATGTACGTCCATCACATACTGCATTTAACCGAGAGTTCAATGTACATTTATAACATACTGCATTTAACCGAAAGTTCAATGTACGTCCATCACATACTGCATTTAACCGAAAGTTCAATGTACGACCAACACATACTGCATTTAACCGAAAGTTCAATGTACGTCCATCACATACTTCATTTAACCGCAAGTTCAATGTACGTCCATCACATACTGCATTTAACCGAGAGTTCAATGTACGTCCATCACATACTGCATTTAACCGAAAGTTCAATGTACGTCCATCACATACTGCATTTAACCGAGAGTTCAATGTACATTTATAACATACTGCATTTAACCGAAAGTTCAATGTACGTCCATCACATACTCCATTTAACCGAAAGTTCAATGTACGTCCATCACATACTGCATTTAACCGAAAGTTCAATGTACGTCCATCACATACTTCATTTAACCGCAAGTTCAATGTACGTCCATCACATACTGCATATAACCGAAAGTTCAATGTACATTTATAACATACTGCATTTAACCGAAAATTCAATGTACGTCCATCACATACTGCATTTAACCGAGAGTTCAATGTACATTTATAACATACTGCATTTAACCGAAAGTTCAATGTACGTCCATCACATACTTCATTTAACCGAAAGTTCAATGTACGTCCATCACATACTGCATTTAACCGAAAGTTCAATGTACATTTATAACATACTGCATTTAACCGAAAATTCAATGTACGTCCATCACATACTGCATTTAACCGAGAGTTCAATGTACATTTATAACATACTGCATTTAACCGAAAGTTCAATTTACGTCCATCACATACTTCATTTAACCGAGAGTTCAATGTACGTCCATCACATACTGCATTTAACCGAGAGTTCAATGTACGTCCATCACATACTGCAATTTAACCGAAAGTTCAAGGTACATTTATAACATACTGCATTTAACCGAAAATTCAATGTACGTCCATCACATACTGCATTTAACCGAGAGTTCAATGTACATTTTTAACATACTGCATTTAACCGAAAATTCAATGTACGTCCAACACATACTGCATTTAACCGAAAGTTCAATGTACGTCCATCACATACTGCATTTAACCGAGAGTTCAATGTACATTTATAACATACTGCATTTAACCGAAAATTCAATGTACGTCCATCACATACTGCATTTAACCGAGAGTTCAATGTACGTCCAACACATACTGCATTTAACCGAAAGTTCAATGTACATTTATAACATACTTCATTTAACCGAAAGTTCAATGTACGTCCATCAAATACTGCATTTAACCGAGAGTTCAATGTACATTTATAACATACTGCATTTAACCGAAAATTCAATGTACGTCCATCACATACTGCATTTAACCGAGAGTTCAATGTACGTCCAACACATACTGCATTTAACCGAGAGTTCAATGTACGTCCAACACATACTGCATTTAACCGAGAGTTCAATGTACGTCCAACACATACTGCATTTAACCGAGAGTTCAATGTACGTCCAACACATACTGCATTTAACCGAGAGTTCAATGTACGTCCATCACATACTGCATTTAACCGAGAGTTCAATGTACGTCCAACACATACTGCATTTAACCGAGAGTTCAATGTACGTCCAACACATACTGCATTTAACCGAGAGTTCAAAAGTAAATAAGCCTAAATCTGTCAACCTATGTCAATTAATCTACATATATAAGGATATTCAAATCCCGTAAGACAAACTTAATTGTGATATTTTAGTTGACATATAATGTAACTCCTTTTGCACCTGCAAACAGACCAGATTAATATTTTGGACAAAGGATAACCATACTCAGAATTTTTAAGGGCTAACATGAACGTAATGATAATTGTAAATTATTAGAAATCAAACTTTGTCCGATCCCTCCAAAGGGTTCATAATCACGAATCATAAGCCTTCATGGATTAACACTGCAATAGGGTTGCATATATTTACACTGTTCCGCTACCACTGGTTGTATATATTTACACTGTTCCACTACCACTGGTTGTATATATTTAAACTGTTCCACTACCACTGGTTGTATATATTTACACTGTTCCACTACCACTGGTTGTATATATTTACACTGTTCCACTACCACTGGTTGTATATATTTACACTGTTCCACTACCACTGGTTGTATATATTTACACTGTTCCATTACCACTGGTTGTATATATTTACACTGTTCCACTACCACTGGTTGTATATATTTACACTGTTCCACTACCACTGGTTGTATATATTTACACTGTTCCACTACCACTGGTTGTATATATTTACACTGTTCCACTACCACTGGATGTATATATTTACACTGTTCCACTACCACTGGTTGTATATATTTACACTGTTCCACTACCACTGGATGTAGATATTTTCACTGTTCCACTACCACTGGTTGTATATATTTACACTGTTCCACTACCACTGGTTGTATATATTTACACTGTTCCACTACCACTGGTTGTATATATTTACACTGTTCCACTACCAATGGTTGTAGATATTTTCACTGTTCCACTACCACTGGATGTAGATATTTTCACTGTTCCACTACCACTGGTTGTATATATTTACACTGTTCCACTACCACTGGTTGTATATATTTACACTGTTCCACAACCACTGGTTGTATACTTACACTGTTCCACTACCACTGGTTGTATATATTTACACTGTTCCACTACCACTGGATGTAGATATTTTCACTGTTCCACTACCACTGGTTGTATATATTTACACTGTTCCACTACCACTGGTTGTATATATTTACACTGTTCCACTACCACTGGTTGTATATATTTACACTGTTCCACTACCAATGGTTGTAGATATTTTCACTGTTCCACTACCACTGGATGTAGATATTTTCACTGTTCCACTATCACTGGTTGTATATATTTACACTGTTCCACTACCACTGGTTGTATATATTTACACTGTTCCACAACCACTGGTTGTATACTTACACTGTTCCACTACCACTGGTTGTATATATTTACACTGTTCCACTACCACTGGATGTAGATATTTTCACTGTTCCACTACCACTGGTTGTATATATTTACACTGTTCCACTACCACTGGTTGTATATATTTACACTGTTCCACTACCCCTGGTTGTATATATTTACACTGTTCCACAACCACTGGTTGTATACTTACACTGTTCCACTACCACTGGTTGTATATATTTACACTGTGCCACTACCACTGGTTGTATATATTTACACTGTTCCACTACCACTGGTTGTATATATTTACACTGTTCCACAACCACTGGTTGTATACTTACACTGTTTCACTACCACTGGTTGTATATATTTACACTGTTCCACTACCACTGGATGTAGATATTTTCACTCTTCCACTACCACTGGTTGTATATATTTACACTGTTCCACTACCACTGGTTGTATACTTACACTGTTCCACTACCACTGGTTGTATATATTTACACTGTTCCACTTCCACTGGATGTAGATATTTACGCTGTTCCACTAGCACTGGTTGTATATATTTACACTGTTCCACTAGCACTGGTTGTATATATTTACACTGTTCCACTACCACTGGTTGTATATTTACACTGTTCCACTACCACTGGTTGTATATATTTACACTGTTCCACTACCACTGGATGTAGATATTTTCACTGTTCCATTACCAGTGGTTGTATATATTTACACTGTTCCACTACCACTGGTTGTATATATTTACACTGTTCCACTACCACTGGTTGTATATATTTACACTGTTCCACTACCACTGGTTGTATATATTTACACTGTTCCACTACCACTGGTTGTATATATTTACACTGTTCCACTACCACTGGTTGTATATATTTACACTGTTCCACTACCACTGGATGTAGATATTTTCACTGTTCCACTACCACTGGTTGTATATATTTACACTGTTCCACTACCACTGGTTGTATATATTTACACTGTTCCACTACCACTGGTTGTATATATTTACACTGTTCCACTACCACTGGTTGTAGATATTTTCACTGTTCCACTACCACTGGATGTAGATATTTTCACTGTTCCACTACCACTGGTTGTATATATTTACACTGTTCCACTACCACTGGTTGTATATATTTACACTGTTCCACAACCACTGGTTGTATACTTACACTGTTCCACTACCACTGGTTGTATATATTTACACTGTTCCACTACCAGTGGATGTAGATATTTTCACTGTTCCACTACCACTGGTTGTATATATTTACACTGTTCCACTACCACTGGTTGTATATATTTACACTGTTCCACTACCACTGGTTGTATATATTTACACTGTTCCACAACCACTGGTTGTATACTTACACTGTTCCACTACCACTGGTTGTATATATTTACACTGTTCCACTACCACTGGTTGTATATATTTACACTGTTCCACTACCACTGGTTGTATATATTTACACTGTTCCACAACCACTGGTTGTATACTTACACTGTTTCACTACCACTGGTTGTATATATTTACACTGTTCCACTACCAATGGTTGTAGATATTTTCACTGTTCCACTACCACTGGATGTAGATATTTTCACTGTTCCACTATCACTGGTTGTATATATTTACACTGTTCCACTACCACTGGTTGTATATATTTACACTGTTCCACAACCACTGGTTGTATACTTACACTGTTCCACTACCACTGGTTGTATATATTTACACTGTTCCACTACCACTGGATGTAGATATTTTCACTGTTCCACTACCACTGGTTGTATATATTTACACTGTTCCACTACCACTGGTTGTATATATTTACACTGTTCCACTACCCCTGGTTGTATATATTTACACTGTTCCACAACCACTGGTTGTATACTTACACTGTTCCACTACCACTGGTTGTATATATTTACACTGTGCCACTACCACTGGTTGTATATATTTACACTGTTCCACTACCACTGGTTGTATATATTTACACTGTTCCACAACCACTGGTTGTATACTTACACTGTTTCACTACCACTGGTTGTATATATTTACACTGTTCCACTACCACTGGATGTAGATATTTTCACTCTTCCACTACCACTGGTTGTATATATTTACACTGTTCCACTACCACTGGTTGTATACTTACACTGTTCCACTACCACTGGTTGTATATATTTACACTGTTCCACTTCCACTGGATGTAGATATTTACGCTGTTCCACTAGCACTGGTTGTATATATTTACACTGTTCCACTAGCACTGGTTGTATATATTTACACTGTTCCACTACCACTGGTTGTATATTTACACTGTTCCACTACCACTGGTTGTATATATTTACACTGTTCCACTACCACTGGATGTAGATATTTTCACTGTTCCATTACCAGTGGTTGTATATATTTACACTGTTCCACTACCACTGGTTGTATATATTTACACTGTTCCACTACCACTGGTTGTATATATTTACACTGTTCCACTACCACTGGTTGTATATATTTACACTGTTCCACTACCACTGGTTGTATATATTTACACTGTTCCACTACCACTGGTTGTATATATTTACACTGTTCCACTACCACTGGATGTAGATATTTTCACTGTTCCACTACCACTGGTTGTATATATTTACACTGTTCCACTACCACTGGTTGTATATATTTACACTGTTCCACTACCACTGGTTGTATATATTTACACTGTTCCACTACCACTGGTTGTAGATATTTTCACTGTTCCACTACCACTGGATGTAGATATTTTCACTGTTCCACTACCACTGGTTGTATATATTTACACTGTTCCACTACCACTGGTTGTATATATTTACACTGTTCCACAACCACTGGTTGTATACTTACACTGTTCCACTACCACTGGTTGTATATATTTACACTGTTCCACTACCAGTGGATGTAGATATTTTCACTGTTCCACTACCACTGGTTGTATATATTTACACTGTTCCACTACCACTGGTTGTATATATTTACACTGTTCCACTACCACTGGTTGTATATATTTACACTGTTCCACAACCACTGGTTGTATACTTACACTGTTCCACTACCACTGGTTGTATATATTTACACTGTTCCACTACCACTGGTTGTATATATTTACACTGTTCCACTACCACTGGTTGTATATATTTACACTGTTCCACAACCACTGGTTGTATACTTACACTGTTTCACTACCACTGGTTGTATATATTTACACTGTTCCACTACCACTGGTTGTATATATTTACACTGTTCCACTACCACTGGTTGTATATATTTACACTGTTCCACTACCACTGGTTGTATATATTTACACTGTTCCACTACCACTGGATGTAGATATTTTCACTGTTCCATTACCACTGGTTGTATATATTTACACTGTTCCACTACCACTTGTTGTATATATTTACACTGTTCAACTACCACTGGTTGTATATATTTACACTGTTCCACTACCACTGGTTGTATATATTTACACTGTTCCACTACCACTGGATGTATATATTTACACTGTTCCACTACCACTGGTTGTATATATTTACACTGTTCCACTACCACTGGATGTAGATATTTTCACTGTTCCACTACCACTGGTTGTATATATTTACACTGTTCCACTACCACTGGTTGTATATATTTACACTGTTCCACTACCACTGTTTGTATATATTTACACTGTTCCACTACCACTGGTTGTAGATATTTTCACTGTTCCACTACCACTGGTTGTATATATTTACACTGTTCCGCTACCACTGGTTGTATATATTTACACTGTTCCGCTACCACTGGTTGTATATTTACACTGTTCCACTACCACTGGTTGTATATATTTACACTGTTCCACTACCACTGGATGTAGATATTTTCACTGTTCCACTACCACTGGTTGTATATATTTACACTGTTCCACTACCAATGGTTGTATATATTTACACTGTTCCACTACCACTGGTTGTATATATTTACACTGTTCCACTACCACTGGTTGTAGATATTTACACTGTTCCACTACCACTGGTTGCATATATTTACACTGTTCCACTACCTCTGGTTGTAGATATTTACACTGTTCCACTACCACTGGATGTAGATATTTTCACTGTTCCACTACCACTGGTTGTATATATTTACACTGTTCCACTACCACTGGTTGTATATTTACACTGTTCCACTACCACTGGTTGTATATATTTACACTGTTCCACTACCACTGGTTGTATATATTTACACTGTTCCACTACCACTGGTTGTATATATTTACACTGTTCCACTACCACTGGTTGTATATTTTTACACTGTTCCACTACCACTGGTTGTATATATTTACACTGTTCCACTACCACTGGTTGTATATATTTACACTGTTCCACTACCACTGGATGTTTATATTTACACTGTTCCACTACCACTGGTTGTATATTTTTACACTGTTCCACTACCACTGGTTGTATATATTTACACTGTTCCACTACCACTGGTTGTATATATTTACACTGTTCTACTACCACTGCTTGTATATATTTACACTGTTCTATTCCCACTGGTTACAACAAGAAGAAATTTATCTAAGAGAGAACACAGCCATCCGTATTTATACCTATGTCATCACATTTGTCGATGCCTGTGAAAAAATGCCCCCCCCCTTCACAGCTGAATGCAGGGTAAAAGGGTGTGGCTTTTCAAAATAAATTGTATTTTGCATTTTATTGGTGGAACTGAATTTAACAGTCTAGGATAATAATTTCCGTGAACAATTAAACAATTTAACCTATTCTGCATGCTGTTTTAAAACATGATCAGGTTAAGATATATTATAGATCATATTAAACTCATAAATGGAACTTAAGTCTATAATTCTAGTTATAAATATATTTCATTTCCAATATAAATTATTCTCTGAATATCAGGGGGGCATGATTTCATTGACCATCCCCCTTTGCTAAAAAGTCGGGGGGGGGGGGGAATGCCCCCTATCCCCCCCCCCCCCGTCCCCACCCCGTATTGACGCTCCTGTTCCTCCCCCATCAGAGTAGTATGGGTGATATAATGTATCGACTACCAATTCTCGACCAACTCGAACCATGTCTAAGTTATAGGAATGTATTGTTCATACATACGATTATTTGGCTGAACGAAACGTCTACTGTGGACAGGAATCGATGGAATAATGTCTTTCCATTTGGTGTTCTTTCGTGCATTATTTTACAACAGCAACTGCTGAGAACAAGTGTTTTTGAAGTTCATTCACCATTCAGTTCCTCACGCATAGAGAAGTTTTACGCAGATGAACGCACGTAGGAAGAGCTAGGAGTCTGTCAATGAAAAGGCTTCAACCAAATTTGGTCTGATAAAACGTAAATATGTTAATATGCGATTCTATGCAAAAATACTCCAAGATCAAGAAACTTGCAATCAGCTCTAAAATATTCTCTGCAAGATCCTCTTTGTCCCGTAGTCTCTTGCTCTGGAAGCAACTAAAACCACAGATCGAATACCTGGATAAGAGAGTCCGAGCAGATAAGAAGGTGTTGCATTAAGTTCCATGACAACGCTAGTCTAAGTTCAAGTGACTGCCTGGTTTATACAGTCTAGCGGATGGAAAAGATCCTATTGATTTTGTCCGGTTCTCATGTATGACGGAGAAAGGAATCTGCTGCTGCCTGGCAGCCACCGTAAAGATCCTAATTTAACTTCCGGAGTGGTTGTAATAACCAAGAAACTTATTTCCACCCGGAAATAAATAGAGCCATAAGTGACTGTTCTAATTAAACGTTTGTCTTTTATAAATGTAAAACCTATTTAAGCACAAATACAGAAGTTGACTTTGGACCTTTATTAAGGGAGCCGTAATAATATAATCAAGAAATTTCCATACTCAAATTAACATAGCCATTGATGTTTGCTCCCATTTAAAAAAAAAGTAATACACGCTTTACTTTTAATGTAGAATTCGTGAAACTGAAAACAAGGTATTCAAGATGACTTTGCATTATTTATTATTATATTAATATACACTATCATGAGAAAAACTTCTTTGTCCGAGGATAAAACTATAATTATGATATAATTAAATAGAAGTTTACAAACAGAATCTACTTTTATGGTTAGCAGTGTATTAATGATATTTCAAAAGAAGTAACGTTAAAGGTAACAAGGTAAAGAAAAAAAAATATTAGAGAATTTTAAAGAAATGGTGCATTTCAAGTTCGGTGCATTTAAATTGTGGACACATTCCATTACCATACAGAGAGAGACCGATAAATCGACAGAGTAAGAAAGATAGAAAAAAACACAGACACGCAAGCATAGGTGCACAAGTTAATCTGTCATGTAAAATGCAGCTTTAAAAGTGCAAGGGATATGTTCAGTTGTTATCTATGTTTTATGTATGGAGGTATCCGTACTTGAGAAAGAATATGATAAACTAACACAAAAAAAAGTAAGGTATTTTTTGTAAAATATCACATCTCAGTTCATCAAATATTTGGCATTATGACTTAACATAAAAGTGCCGATATTTAATATGTTACAGAAGGATATCTTACCGTGAGTACACGCCTGGGATTAAACTTGAGGTCCAACTGTTTATTTGCCGGCGTCATGCACTGCAAATATTTCCGTGGAAGCCATCGAGACTAACATTAGACTCATTGGTCTAACAGCAACAACGGCGCATGCCATTCAGTGACGTTGTGTGCTCAAGTTCGGCGCTGTGAAACCTTTGGTGTATTCAGTAGCACGATATTTTCCTCCGGGTCAGCGAAGCTTTCAGATTGGTCACTTTGAGCTGGTGCAGTTACGGTGAACTGGCAGATTATCTGGGATGTAGTTAAGCCTGGGGTTTTATTTGGTTAACACTTTAAATGCCAAAACTTGCTGTAGAAACCGCAGGTCCAACTTCAATCTTGGGACTGATTGACCTTTTCGAAATCCGTGTATATTTACTTCTGTGGGTTATTCACATTTCATGGGATGGCTGCTCTAGTAATGTTTGGCCACATAGTGTATGTGGCCGCCTTTGTCCGCCTATGTCCCTGCTTTTGTGCAATGTTTGCCCAATATCATCTATACAAGGACCGCTGGTGAAAAGAATAAATCTACTCCTATAACGGTACACGTTTAGTGAGGACTTCGCTGCCTACTCGACCATGTAATCTGTCATTAAGTGTGTACTACTGCCCGGGGATGTTTGCATGACAACAGGGATTATTCTGAAAAACTGGTAGTGCACAAGGTTCGGTACTTTGCCCCTCATTATTGCAAATTAATGTGCATATTAAAGTCACTATGGATTGTTGTTTAAAATGTTTAAACATCTACATTATCTACACTTTGCGATCGATGTAAATTCAAGCGTTGTTCCTTTGCTGTTCATAATTTTATTTGCAACAGAAATGTAACAGAGGTCAATGAATAATTTAGGTACTGTCTCTAGCGCATGGCCTTACCAGTGCAAGGTTTAAATCCCTGATCTTTGCATATTAATATTTCATGCTGCAGGTACAAAGATAAACAAGCGACACAGGAATTGATCTTTTCCTTCCAACTGTAGGCAACGCACCATGGGAAAGGCCGTGATAAAGCTTGGATCCACTTAAAATTGAAATCATGCTAAATTCAGTTACCAAAGCTCGTTGGCGCTGTTTCTACTTTCTTCCTCCAGCACATACCAAACACGGGGGCTTGAGCTTGTTGCATTTGTAACTATTGTAATAAATTGCTAATTTCACGTTTAGTGTTACGTGCACACGATATACATTATCGAGATACCAAAGCGTGTGCATGTGATAGTAGTACGTGCATATGAGATGAGAAAAAAATATTTATTTCACTGTGCGAAACCGAATACAAAAAAAGGGTCCGTCTGTCTCTTATTTTGCTATTAAGCAGCTTCCGTGTAAAAGTAAATCCTCCATTCACTGTATAAACATGGGTAGAGTGTTCAGTCTCTCAGTGAACATCATCTTGCAAGTACGGGTCGGTGGGGAAATGAAGGGAAAATAGTATACTTTTTGTCTGCGTGAAATATTTTGCTTCTGAAGTTCTTATTTTCGTCTAAAAATTACAAAATTGTATATTTTTGAAAAAGTTTTAACCCCTTGTTTTTTTATCCACCTTTTCACAAAAATATGTTGTTGACATTACATTCTATCATTACCTTAAGTACAATTTTAATTGAGTTACCTTACAAAACTACGTGTATGCCACGAAGAAAACAACACATTTTTTAAATCCTCATTGGTTAATTAAACAGACGTTGTTTTTGTCTGACTTTGACCAGCCGTCTTTCTACTTATCACTGCTTATTACCAGTGACCCTATTACTAATAGGCAGGTCGGACAGCGTGACTTTAAGTATTAATCATACAGACTTGGCATTTGACTTAAAAATCACTTTTTAAAGACAGGAGATGCAGCCTGGGGTAATGAATAGGCCCTGTAAAGTAAAGTGAAAACGGACCAAATTGAACACCATTAGCCCACTGGCATCAATATTTTTTCAGCACTATCGGCCAACAGGCGTAATTTTTTTTGTCCGCACCATCGGCCCAAAGGCGTCAATATTTTGTCGGCAGCAATGGCTCTCACCAGTGGACTGTGACTTAATGTATTTAGGTATAGGGACTATGACCAGATAACTTTTTTCGGGTTATATTAATTCTTTTCTGTAAAATCATGTTTAGCCATTAGCGTGAGAAACCCAGTTAAGATGAACACGTGGTTCATTTGATGTAAATATCAAATGCAGTTTAGCATTCAGTATACGCCACCTGCTTACTTTGATATTCATTTCTATATAGTATAGACTCGTGAGAATCGATCTTTTATGTCTCAATCGGAACGGTATCTGATAGGCGACGTCTTGTCTGCGAATTTTCTTAGGATTGTTTTCCCACGAAACCTTCCTGTGGTCGTGTCCACGTTATGTGTGTTGACAATTAACGGACATCTAGTAGGTGGGTTAAGTGACTTTTGACTTCATTTCATGATGCAAAGGTCCCCTTTGGCAGAAAAGTACCTTATGGTCATAGGAATAAATTTATCCAAAGACACAAGTTAGATCTCCCTTAGTATGTGAAATATATGCAAATTATTCAAAATGGCCGCCGAAAATACTCCAAACCCCATATGCTTGCTGCTGTTACAGCTATAATGACAAATGTTGTGTCAAAATATATATTTTCTTGGTCAAGGAATCCAATGAAATAGGTTTCCAGATTGAGAAAACAATAGTTTTCTCCTTAACATGAAAACCTGAGGTAAAATGGGCACATTTCATAAAATATCAATGAATTTTCTTCCATCATGGTAACCTGAGACACTTGAGACATCTATGTCCTTAGCATTTGGGAGGTATTAAACAATTGTGAATAGACCATGAAGACGCGTCTAACTGAACACAATCCTCAGTCGACATACATAGAGCATGAAACCACAGGAAATTTAAAGCATTAACTAGAGAATTACTGGTACGTGGCACTTACTTAATCTGAGTTTAGGCAGTACAGCAAGACCATGGTATTACAAGGACAGATATACAGTTTTTTTTTTTCTTTTTTTTTTTAAGAATCACCCAATGAAATACCCACATTCTTGCTCTATCACCCGATCAAATACCCACACACAATGCTCTATTACTAGCAAATATACATAAGGCCTTGGTTGTGGTTTTTCCGCATGGCCTGTTATTTCATTTATAAACTGACCCTTCTGGACCACACAACATGCATGGGATTTACTTGGCAAAAGCAGAGTACCAGTACACACAGGAATGGGAAGACATTCCTGTAACAAAATTCAATAATGTTGCCAACTGTAGTTTCTTCCCAGTATCTAACATTTTGATTCAACAGAATATTTTGTTTGAGACACATATTATGATGGTCAACCCTTAATAGTTGATCAATACCAAAAGCACAAAAGCCATCAGTCATTGACACTTTTGGTTTTTATGCTTCTCCAGTTAGTTATTGGGTTTTATAGGGAAATACACGTATCCTGAAAGTTGTGTTCGTATTTCTATTTTTACAAGTAACGTCAGGTAACTGAAGGAATTAGATGTGTTATGTTTTATTGTGGATGAAATGATTGTTGAAGTAATGAAGTAAAAGTATTCATCCTACCTTGAAATTATGGGGAAAGTATGCAAATTTAAATAAATTTTAGTTTCATCATGAAAACTTTTAATATCTTTGATCGGTTTTGTATTATATTCCTTTATAAGTTCTTGTTTATTATCCTTATATAGACAGGGGAGCATTTAATACCAGTGTATATGTACCCGATGTGTGCGATTCACTGCATACAGAGCATAAAACCACAACAAAGTGTTAAACATATTTGTATTACGTGGAGAAATAATTAAGCTGCATGCTATTCGAATAATATATAATTATGCTTATGATCAGATATAATTTAATTGAACGTAAGAACACACTTCCATAGTCTTGCTTCCGTAAGTTTTCAAATTTACTGCCATGTTCTCGAACACAATATCTCTTTAATACCCCTTAAAACATACACTTTGCACGGCTTACGTAGGTTTCACTCTGTCACTGACGGAGTACACAGAGGTATTGGCAGCTGTACAAATTGGACATGAGAATTTCTTTATTGCCAACAAAAGATTATCGTCTGCTTGAGCTTCAATGTACAACTTTCAGGTCTTGTGCGATATAATCATCACATAATCTATTTAAGATGTGCCTTTGGAAAAAATGGAAGCACCTATTTCTCAGAATCTAGCATTCTGGATAGTGAAGTCCATTGCACGAATCACATTAGTCAAAGTTCCTTATGCCCAGAGAGTCAGTACTATACTATCAGAGTTGTCACAGGACAGTCACAAATTGATAAACTTGGCCAAACATTGCTTGTTTACAGATCTAGTCAAACTGCATTTGAGAATGTGTGTATACTTCTGAAGCCATATCCTCAAACATCTATCTTTTAGATTGGAGTGATTCCTGGACTTTGGTGTTTATTAATATTTATAAGAACTTAATAGCCGCCTGATATCCGTTGAAATTCTAACGAGTAAGCACAACATGTATTACAATCTTAGAAATCTCCCTAAAAACCCAAATGTGACCTGGTATGGCCCTACTTGCCAAATTCATCTGCAGAATATCGGCAGGTGACCCTGAAAAACTTAGGAGCATTGCACTTCAATTAAAACTAATGAATTGTGTGCATAGGAATTATCACATGGTGGTACCACAGCATAAATTAAAGAAAACCTATATCTTGCTTCATAGGTTAAATAAAATGTCCAGTACTGTTTATGTTATAGGCCCTTTTAAGTGACATTTGTGGCGTGTCTTGCTGACGTCAAAGCAGTTTGAGGTTAGTTTCAGGTTAGTTGTGACCAACTGTAAAAGTATAACATACACATTTTATTAAATTATTATGAGCAAGAATTAGTTTTTTTTCTAAAAAAAACCAGATTATTTGTTTGATTGGAAATGTGAGAGAATTTGCTGAAGAGGTCAGAGACAAGTAACATGACGGGCGCTGCTGCTGTTTATCAACGTGGCCCATGCCTGAAAGGGTTATACATAGTAACATAAAGCTGCTGGTGCGACATGACTGAATGGGATTTGCTAAATAAGTTCATCAGAGATTACCTAACTTTGGAGAATCATTGACAAATGGTCAGCTTTACAACCCTAAAAAAATTGTTTTCCACTGATGGATCTAAAAGGGTTATTTTCTTGGTGTAAGCCCTGACACTTGTATACTCCCAGGTACTGATAACTTAATTTCCTAGGTCTGTTCGGGGTATTGTTAAGGTTAAATGGCATATTATTCTCACTTATGCATTACCGCGACTTGTGCATTTCTAGGTTTAAAATGTATTTTCATTACACGATGTAAGTAAATTAGTGTCTTAATCTCTTTATATGACAAAGGACACTACCAATTTTCTATACCACTTCAATTTGGGTCTTACTAAGAAGAAAATTATTTACTTCCCCATGGACATTGGACACCAGGAACATATGTGGACCAAGAGGTGACTGGATCCTCAGGGAGTACATGTGAGATCCTTTTGCCCAAAGATTATAGCTGATTTTAGGCAAAGGAAAGAAATGTCTTTGGACGCAATGTTTAAATAAAGAGCTAATCACTGAGAACATGGAACATAAGAGTCGAGTGGTAATAGACTTTGATCTCTGTGCTGGCTATACCCAGTTTCAATTCCCCGGAAAGCTATGAGAATAGATGACAGTGACCTTTTCCAGGTCAGTAGTTTGTCTGGGTCCATGTAAAGTGATAAAGATACAATTTATCAAATTCTAAACTTTATTGAATTACATTTAGACATTACATTCAACACTTTCTGCTTTTCTGTTATGACTAGTGTAAAAGGTTATGAAGCACGGAAGTGAGAGGTAAAGCCTGTTAGGCGGACTTGGCATCTTGCCTTGCTTATACTTCGGTTGCAAGTTTATTATTACATCATTAACATGCTGATGATGGGTGGCATTATTGCAGTTTTTGTGAACAATACTGGATTCATTGATATAACCTGCACCACATCCTGAACAATCAGCACTGCCACCATTACTTCAACAATCATTCCACCCACAACTAAAATATAAGACATCTAATTCCTTCAGTTCCCTAACATTACTTGTAAAAAATAGAAATGTGAACAAAGTTTTTAGGATATTTCACTATAAAACCCTAAACTAATTGGCGAAGCATAAACACCAAGAATGTCAAGAACTGATGGCATTTTAGTTTTCAGCATTGATCATTTACTATTATGGGTTGGCCATCAAGAGATAGATCATGAGATAGATAAGATGTATTTCAAGCAATATATTCTGTCGAATCAAAATTTTAGATTCTGGGAAGGAACCACGATTGCCAACTTTATTGTGTTCTCCTACAGGAATGTCTACCCATTCCTGTGTGTACTGGTACTCTGGTTTTATATATATCTCATGCATGCTGTACTTTCGAGAAAGGTCATTTTATGCCGTATTACCCAGATAATGTATATAAATGAAATAACAGTACATGCGGAAAAACCACAACCAAGGCCTTATGTATATTTGCTAGTAATAGAGCACAGTGTGTGTTGGTATTTGATCGGGTGATAGAGCAAGAATGTGGGTATTTCATTGGGTGATTCTTAAAAAAAAAAGAAAAAAAACTGTATATCTGTCCTTGTAATACCATGGTCTTCTTTACTGCCTAAACTCAGATTAAGTAAGTGCCACGTACCAGTAATTCTCTAGTTAATGCTTTAAATTTCCTGTGGTTTCATGCTCTATGTATGTCGACTGAGGATTGTGTTCAGTTAGACGCGTCTTCATGTTCTATTCACAACTGTTTAATACCTCCCAAATGCCAAAGACATTGATGTCTCAAGTGTCTCAGGTTACCCTGATGGAAGAAAATCATTTATATTTTATGAAATGTGCCCATTTTACCCCAGATTTTCATGTTAAGGAGAAAACTATTGTTCTCTCAATCTGGAAACCTATTTCATTGGATTCCTTGACCAAGAAAATGTATATTTTGACACAACATTTGTCATTATAGCTGTAACAGCAGCAAGCATATGGGGTTTGGAGTATTTTCGGCGGCCATTTTGAATAATTTGCATATATTTCACATACTAAGGGAGATCTAACTTGTGTCTTTGGATAAATTTAATCCTATGACCCTAAGGTACTTTTATGCCAAAGGGGACCTTTGCATCATGAAATGAAGTCAACAGCCTATTTTATGCACTTAACTCACCCACTACATCGTGGATGGAAGTGCTGATTGGCGGTGAAGTCTAGCGGGAGTCTCATCATAGGCGTGAATCCAAGCTATCTTCAGAAGAGCCGGAGCGCTTCTTGAGTGTAGCGTCGCCGGACAGACGCGGATTTTTTTGCGGGGGGGGGGGGGGGAGGGTCAACGGGTGTTATTGTGTGATTAATCCGAGCAATTAACCTGTCATGGTTTGACACCCCCCCCCCCTCCCCCTGCCCCTGGATTCGCGCCTGCCTGAGCGTGCTTCAGCAGTCCAACCGGCTGGTCTGCTTACATCTGTGTGTCCAGATAAGCGATTGCATCACTTTTTATTGACAGTCTACGTCTGAGGGAGGCCACCTTGTTGATACACGATCTGTAAAGTACATCAAAGACAGAAATATTGATTGCCGAAGGACAGGCAAGGTTACTTTGTCTTGATTCGAAACTGTTAAGGTGCTGAATTTTGCTAGAGAGTGCGTTTTTTCGGTTTCCGTAACTGAAGGGCTGCAGTAGACTGCAGCTGAGAGAGCCGCTGGTTCAGTGTTCCACAGGAACATTCGGTGTGCGGCACGTGAATTGTGAATTACGGACGATTAGCAGTTCTGCCGCAGTGTGAACCATTTGTGTGTTGTGACCAACTGTTTTACGCTGGGATTGGACTATGCTCCGTGTACACATGGATAATGCCAGAAACGGCCTGAAAGTCTAGACGTCACGTGAGAGCGAGAGGTCATGTGACCTGGAATGTTTGGAACTATGTCTGTGTTAGGAGGATTGGTGTCATGAGAATAATCAGACTGTAATGTTGGTGCTGATGACCCCCTCTCCCAATTCCACAATTAGCCTACTATTGCACTTGCATTATTTTTCTCTTTAATGGTTATCATCCTTTTCCTTTCAAATGATAAACTAGATCCAAGATCAATATGTTTAGTCATTTCAAAGTCAATTCGTGCAACCGGTATTAGGAATCCATTTAATAAGAAATGTTAAAAATGAACAGGCCTACAACCCAAAGTGGACCATCCAATGCGAAATTTTACAACTCTTGGTAAATATTGTAAAGAGAGGGCTGCCTTGGATTTATTCAAACTTTATTTTTAATGATCAGTTGCAAAATATTGAAAGGCTGAAAGTAAATTGTGAAGAAATATTTGCCAAACTCAATTGACAATTACTTAAAAAGTAGTACAAATATATAAAACACAAGCCCAAAGAATCATGACGCCCAACTGATCAAGATAAACTGATCGTATAAATCCAAACCCCTCTGAGAGAGGGACAAAATGACGATGACGTGCAGAACGGAAGAATTCTGTTAAAGCAAACTTTAAAAGATATTTTGAAAAATTACAGAGATGCTCCTGAGAGTTCAGGACAATGTTGAAGATATGGTTCGACTGACATTGATATTTGCACGGTGTTAAAGATGTGGATAAAGGTGTTGATGAGATATTGTATTTCTCACTAAATCCAAACCAGCTTTTTGCGTGGAACAAATTGTTATTTGCTGTCATTTAATCTGTGTTTGTTCCCAAACCGCGATAAAAATGAAACAAAATCCACGTTAAGCCACAGACCTGCTGCCAAAGATGAATCTATCCAAGACTAAGGTTTATTTGATCTGATCATCAGCTCTTTATGATTTTGTACTAAATATGATAATGCAATATTATTCTGAAATCAGGGTTGCAAAATTCTTTAAAACATTTTATGACGGGAATACTTGTATAAATGCTGGCCATTATTTCTTATATAGAAAGCAATGCAAAGTATTTATTAACAACCCGGGGCACAAAGAAAGGCGTGACTTCCAACGTCTTTATATCATGGTTCTATACCGTGTACCCATAGAATATAAATTCCTGTGGCCTGTGTTCTTTCGAGAAGAATCAATTAAAATCTGATTGTTTTACCAGAATATTCTTGGTCTGGTAGATATGATTTGTGCCCTGCCTAAATTTTTATACGTATTATTCATACACTAATAAATGATACCACACTGCTATATTCATGTGACTCGCTCCTACGACCGAGGAGGTTATGTTTTCAGCTCTGTATGATTACTGGTTGCTAGAACATTGGAATCGGCCGGCCTATGGAGCAGTTGACTCAATTTTGTATGTACGTTTGTATCTTTTTTTGTTATTGTTTATCTGTACACACTCTACAGATCACAGTTATGATTTTAACCAAATGTAATATCAATTAACCCTCGAAGCCGACTATTTTCAAGCAGGTTCGCCTTGCATGTATATCACTGAACACTCGCACGGGTTAGCGCTGGGCTTCTGTTCCTCTACCTATTAGCTTCATCATCAAGACCATGCATAAAACAGACTGAACTGATTTTCACGAAACATCGATGGGTTGCGGGGTTGAAATATTTAAATAAAAAAGCATTGAATATTGGTGGAAAAAGCGCATTACGGATCTAGTGGGTAGTTTCCCATTGGAAGAGGTTTGCGCTCTTTACGTTAAAAGATATCCCATTTTATATGTATTTTCCGAATCGGTCCTGATTTAAAAATAAGATGAGTCTAAAAACACAGCAAAAACGGTTTTCATTATTAAGCAGTTAGCTCCCACATCAATTACCTAACCAAATAAATGTATTTAATTAATCGGTCTCTTCATTCTGTTCGAGGGAGTTTATTTGGCAATACATAGAGGGTAATTTGAAGTGAATACGTTGAAAATTAAGTAAGTTAAGGGCATTTATGTGACCGCACCCCCTTATTTGTGACAGTTCGGATGTCTATTCTTGTGCCCAAACATATTCTTAAACTAGAATATATGAACACTTCATACCAATTATCCTTTGTATAATTGTATATGGTGCCACTATTTCCTTAAATATATCCCCTTTCAAATGTCCGCTACAGCACTATTAGGGAAAAAGGGTGTGTGGAAGAATTGTTTCTGGTGACTAATCTTCTGATGATGAAACATGATAAGTGTCCTTTCTGAACAGCATATGTTTCATTGACAACAGACATTTATAAATGGCAATAGAGATGAACATTGTTATGGCTGAATACGTTTACTTTGCTACCTGAATTCTTTTTTATGTAAAATGATACATGTGATTTTCTGGTTTTATTTTTTGCTTAGATATATGTAGGGCTTCAAATTTGTATGTTTTCAATACTGATTTTCTGTTTTGTTGGCTACCTTTTAAATAAGGGGAAAGCGTGCATAAAGAATACTCTTAAAACAGAATAGCACTTACTTTATTAGTTCAGATGAAGTCATGTAAGAGACACAATAAACAGTTTATACATTGACCACTTTCTAGGGGTTTTTTTTCATTCAATGGATGATTTTAGCACATCTCCGTTCAGAACCTAGAAGGAAAACTGATCTTCGTAGAGTGATTCTGATTTGTTGGTTTGTAATTTTTATGCTTACAAATGTAAGAAGTTTCGTATGAGTATATTTTTAAGTAAAGTTGTCTGTTGTTTCCTGTATTAGCGATCATTTTCATGAACAAGGGGGTAGGGGTACAAAAGACATTGCTACATATCTGTCTTACACCTTAGCGACTAATGCATGTTCCTAAAAGAAAGAGGAATAACCATATAAAATGTTAATGCTTTAACAAGGTCTTCGTGTAAACGCATACAGAAACTGTGTTCATTTATGTGAGATTGCTCAAAAGAAATTTGGTAGTATTTTGGTTCTTGTAAGCCATTATTTTTCACATATATGAATGGAGGATTTTTTTAAAATCAGCTTTGTGTGTCTTATTATGTTTGTGCATATAAATACCTACATTTTAAAATATTACTTGCTGTTTTAGTCCATTTAGGGCTGAGAGAGCCAAATTGGGCTAATCACGCGAAATGTATACAGCTCGTACAAAAAATGCTCCTTGTAATGTTGTGCAAGAGTGTCTTTATTGCCAACATTGGTTTTCTGATTCCCTAGATGTCTAACTCTACGAAAAATAAAGTGAACATTTTATATCAGCCCGGGCAATTTTTTTTCAAAATTAAAAAAAAAATGCATTGGCCACCTGACTATAGGACCAACGAGATGTTTAGTTAAGCAGGCTAACGACAGCAGGTGTCACATATTTAAAATGTGCTATCGTTGGTCCGATTACAGTTCTTTGCTCTGTGTCCACCCTGGTGTTCAGACTCAGAAAACCTTGCCATGCAAAGCCGCGGTTAAAAACCTGGGCCTATGTGACCAAAGGTCTCGCAAGGGTATTTGCGAGCAAAAACCTTTCGCAAACCTCTCGCAGACTGATTTTGGATGTGGTCAAAACTTTCGCAAACTCACTATAAGGCAAAGGCTCTCGTAAATTTGCGAATTTCAAAAACCTCTCGCAGCGGCCCTCGCAGCCTCTTTTGGCCCTGTTCATGCACGGAAAAGAGCCGAGACATTTAAATGCTTCATGTTTTAATGCCAGAACGAGCCTAAATGGTTACTATCAGTATACTCTTTTCCAAATAATCCCATGTGTATATATAAACATTAATATATATATATATATATATATATATATATATATATATATATATATATATATACATATATATGTTAGAATGATTATTTATTAAAAATGTTAAATATTATTAAACTGTATAGTCATAAAATAAATATATAAATATGTTTTTGCACATTATGTTTCTATTTCATTAAATTTTCATAACATATATAACATGATATATTATATATTCAATATGGCTAAACACTTTTTTATTACGCATGTAGTCCCTCTCTTACAAAATCGGCATCCTTTGTGGATACACAATTTTGAATATCCAAATAGAAATTACATAGTAAGTAAAATATGCATATTTCATGAAAAATATCTTATATTTACTGCTTAGAAATAAATTGTTCAAATTTTAAAAGAAAATGAATCTAAGGTCTCAGAACTGAGTTTCCATTTCAATGACGTCAATGAATGTATATATAGGTTTATAAAATAATACATATAATACATATAATACATAAATTATGTCATTTACATTATTATATTATATATTAACAGAATTCCGTGAGCTGAAATAGCTGATTAATTATCTCTTATGTTTTCATCGGTGCTATCGGTTCTATCGGTGGATGGTTCTCTGCATGATTTATTGGAGAATTTGAATGAGTACAAAATTAAAATGTTCCATTGACCATTTGATTCTACAGAGGAATTCACAAAAACTTAAAAAAAACATTACGATCAAAAGACAAGAATGGTGAGGTAACAAATCAATGTTTCAAATTTAACTTTGGCACTTGTCAATGGTTGCATGTCTATATGGCATATCTATGGCAGACATGTCTATAAATCAACTTCCGATATGTTCACATTTGTGTAAAATTAGAAAATTACTTAACTTGGTAAATTATCAAATTTGTATGACATAAATCTATACAGGTTCACATTAATGCGATTTATGAAAGTTAATTCTTACACTTCATTTTTATTAATAAGATTTAAACTATATTTAAAGTAATCATATGATATAAATAAACTGGAAATTTTCCTGCTTTTAACATCTATTTTCTCATTATCACTGTAAGTATATATAAGATCTTACCGAATTCTCAACAATCAGAACATATGCATATGTAAAAATGTATTATTATTATTATTAAAACAACAACATTCAAACAATTTATTGAAGCATATGCGCATATAAATCGTGTTGAGAGGATTACTTAATATCATACAGGGTAAATACCACGTAAAAAAATGAATTTCTCTCAATGAGACATGATGATTATAACAGTTATTAAAGTGTAAATAAACAAGTTTAAGTATCTTTTGGGGATAGCAGGCGTTCACATATTTAATGTAATTAAATATGCAAATTAGGGATACGTTGGATCGGCGTTTTAAAACGCAGCAAGAGGTTCAACGTCTCTCCTTCTTTCCTCCCTCCTATCCTTTAAGAAAAATAATCGTGATATGTCAGTTTAACGTCAGGGATAAGTTCTAAAGTCGCAGCTTAGCGCGCAAGTATGATTTCTGGAATTTCCTAGCCCCCATTGCTTTGATCCCTGAAATCCAGTCTTAAATAATTACATATCATTTTTGTTACCTTCATCTTCTTTCAATATACAGTGCAGCCTTAACCCTTGGGCCATATAAACACACACACACACACACATATATATATTTGTAATTGCATATAAGGCAGATTCGGACTTTTTACGGGAAAAAACTGTTCATGAAGATCCGTCGAGACGTAAAATCAAACAATTAATGCATTTACCACTTTTGAACATATTCTTGTCTGCTGTGTATGACACAGGCGTATCCCGAAAGTCAATAAAACGCGGGTTACGAGTGTTCGCAACAGCTGATTAATCGCAAAATTACGAGAGACGTGCGAGAGGTTTTCAGCACACTTCGCAAAAAAAAAAAATTGCGAGCCTTCGCAAACCTCCTGCAAATCCCCTCGCAATCGCAAATTTGCGAAAGTTTCGATCACATAGGCCCTGAATGACTACAGTGTGTAACCACTACGTGAGGAGCGTATGAAGTATTAGAGATCGACATCCTGTTTCAAACGTTTGTTGTCAATTTTACCGATTAATTTCGTTAAATAATGAGGAATGGTGGGTAAAAGTTTATTTCATTTTGTCTCGAGAAGGATACAAGTGTGGCGATGGTATGCCCAGTGTGCTTCCTTTACAGACACTGCTCCTGTGATTATGATAATGAACACGAGAATAAATACTTTTATGAATGGTGTGCAGCAAGCCCTGGAAGTCTTCAAAGTCTCGATATTATCATAGCCGATGTGTTGAATATTTGATAAAAAAAGATAACTGCTCGGTAACCTCGGCAAAAGTTTCTCAGGATCCTCCTCCGTTAATTTGTCCCCCCCTCCTCGCGCCCCCACTGAAACATTTATTTTGATATTCAGTTGAGATTTACTGATTTTGAACTCCAGTCACTCTAGTATTTCTTTCAAGAAAATAAGATACTGTAATTCCCATCAGGTTTCATGATTCTCAATTTTACCAAGGTTGCGCAAAAAGTTTTGAAGTTTGCTGCCATCTGGTGGGTGTAAAAGAAACGAAACTTCCTGCATAAGTATATAATCACAGAGGGGCCAACTTGTGCACTTCCAATAATAATTATTGCCACTTCACATTAACTCTAAGGAATTATGTTAAGTTTTTAAGTATTTAACCTCATTAAATTGTTAGACAGCTTTAACAAAACACTTAAATTTTCTTAAAATTATTTATTCAGATTGAACCTAGTCATGCAGTGTGCTCATGTTAATGTTAAGGGGGGGGGGGGGGGGGTGTCAAAGAGTCGAAATGATAGACTTGTAGTACAGCATAGGAAGGAGATTTCTCATGGTGTCAACATGGACCCCTTGACCTTCATATTTATTTCAAATCTAACAGACATTTTCCTCAAGCTATATACTTTCAAAGAAATATCATATCCGTCCTAACAAGTGAATGCATATGATATGCACTGGACTTCCTCTCCACAACTAGCATTGTATCAAGTGGCAACATCCTATACTCAAGGAGAACACTTCTGTTCTGGTCATATAAAATGCATCTATTATTCATCATGGGTGTCCAGACGGGTCATTATGGCTCTGTGCATTCATCTAGTGAATTCTGGAGTTTGATGAAGAGCAAAAAGACTGTCATGAGACTGGTCATAATGGCTCTGTGCATTCATCTAGTGAATTCTGGAGTTTGATGAAGAGCAAAAAGACTGTGTGATGAGACTGGTCATTATGGCTCTGTGCATTCATCTAGTGAATTCTGGAGTTTAATGAAGAGCAAAAGCCTGGGTGACCAGTTTGATCATTATGGCTCTGTGCATTCATCCGAATTCTGGAGTTTGATAAAGAGCAAAATACTGGGTGACCAGACTGGTTATTATGGCTCTGTGCATTCATCTGGTGAATTCTTGAGTTTGATAAAGAGCAAAAGACTGGGTGACCAGACTGGTCATTATTGCTCTGTGCATTTATTTGGGGATTTCTTGAGTTTGATAAAGAGCAACAAGACTGTGTGATGAAACTGGTCATAATGGCTCTGTGCATTCATCTGGTGAATTCTTGAGTTTGATAAAGAGCAAAAGACTGGGTGACCAGACTGGTCATTATGGCTCTGTGCATTCTGGAGTTTGATGAAGAGCAAAAAGACTGCGTGATGAGACTGGTCATAATGGATCTGTGCATTCATCTGGTGAATTCTGGAGTTTGATGAAGAGTAAAAAGGCTGTGTGATGAGACTGGTCATTATGGCTCTGTGCATTCATCTGATGAATTCTGGAGTTTGATAAAGAGCAAAAAGACTGTATGATGAGACTGGTCATAATGGCTCTGTGTATTCATCTAGTGAATTATGGAGTTTGATGAAGAGCAAAACGACTGTGTGATAAGACTGGTCATAATGGCTCTGTGCATTCATCTGGTGAATTCTAGAGTTTGATGAAGAGCAAAAAGACTGTGTGATGAGACTGGCCATTATGGCTCTGTGCATTCATCTAGTGAATTCTGGAGTTTGATGAAGAGCAAAAAGACTATGATGAGACTGGTCATAATGGCTCTGTGCATTCATCTGGTGAATTCTTGAGTTTGATGAAGAGCAAAAAGACTGTGTGATGAGAATGGTCATAATGGCTCTGTTCATTCATCTGGTGAATTCTGGAGTTTGATAAAGAGCAAAAACTGGGTGATCAGACTGGTTATTATGGCTCTGTCAATCATCTGGTGAATTCTTGAGTTTGATAAAGAGCAAAAGACTGGGTGACCAGACTGGTCATTATGGCTGTGCATTTATTTTGGGATTTCTAGAGTTTGATAAAGAGCATATGACTGTGATCATGCTTAACTTTCACACACAAAGAACACAAAAGAGGATTAGAAAAAATATTTTATTTTGTGTACATAGTTTACATTAAGTATTATACAATGTCCATGCCTATGGGCATAGCTTCCCAAGGGCCCCTACAGACCCAAAAATCAAGCCCCGCATCCTACCAGGTTTACTGCGAGGCCATCACACAGGGTCTCAGGGGCTGGAGCCAAAGGGAACTCTGGTTATGTCTTATCTTCATGTGGTTCATCTACTAATTATTTCTAATGTAGATAATTATTACCAGAAACAGTACCTGAGAAATCCTGCTTGTAATACTGTGACCTTCGTTCTGTTTATACATACATTGTCTCAATCTAACTTGTACGAAGTAATTTCAAACTGCTGCAAACACAATTTAAAAGTTTCAACAACAGAAAAAAAACCCAGAACTTTCTATATCTGTTAAATGAGCAAAGATTCCTAGCTATCATGTAGCAAGATAGTGATTGAAAAGCTCTTTAACTCAACAATTTCATTAAGTTTGATGCATTTGAGTTCAAATCTAAACTTATAATGCATTTGTTATTAATTTTTTATGTTTACTGGTATTCCTGGGACTAGTATATCATTTATGATAACACAGTTTGTTTGGCTTTTGGAAATACCCAGATTCCCTATGTCAAGGCAAGTGCTGCCCACATCATCCATCTTTACTTCAGATGTTCTCGGAGGAATTCTTCCACAGAGTCAGTGTTCCACTTTTCAATGCTGAGTGTCTCGGCTGTCTCATGCTGGTCGTTCAGAAGATGGATTACTGGATCCAGACCACGCACATATTTTACAGACAGGTTTGGGAACTGGTCAACCCGATCACTCTGCACAAAAGCTGAAAACAGAATCATTCCATAGGAAGCCAAGCTTTTATATTAATGTAATTATCTTTAACATTAATTAGTGTCTTTGAAAATAATTATTTTACTTTCATACCAATCTTCCACTGAATACATCCAAGAGTGTTCCCTAGGTCATCCTACTTAGCAGGTTCACATGCCATTTTCACAATTATCAAAGGAACATAATTTGGCTGTTGTATTATAATTTGGCCATGTTACTGCTTTAAGTATATGGCATGATAGTACTTAAATTACAAACATACAATCAGGATATATTCAAATTATTTTTTTATTCACTAGAATATGGGTAGTTGACAAGTGACTACGTGTGTCCGCCGAAATCAGAGTGGGACGGGTGAAGTGAGTCACAGATTGAGTGGCAAGGGGAAATAGAGTGAGGTGTGTTGCAAATTAGCATGGATGTCTGCAGCTGAAATGTGTATGTAGGTGGCGCCACCTTCCCTAAAATCCAGAAAGCTGTCCAAGTTGTATACATATGCAAAATCTTAGGCAGATAAGTCAAACCACTGCTTGTATATGAGTGATTTTATCCCACAGAAGACAAACAGAAGGATGCTGTGCAAAAATGGTTGCAGGTGGCGTCACCAGTTTTTCGTATGATAAAGAGCTATGTGAGATCTATAAACATGCATAATTTCAGGAGGATACATCAAATCAGTCTTGAGTTATAAGCCTGAATGCCTGCAGCCTGAACATGAATGTAGGTGGCACCACCTGTAAAAAAATCCAGAAAGCTATCCAGGAATGTATACACATACAAAATTTCAGGTGGATAAGTCCAACCAATGCAGAGATATGAGTGACTGTATCCCAAGGCAGATGAACAGATGGACGCTCTGCAAAAATGGTTGCAGGTGGCGCCACCATTTTTAGTGTATGCTATAAAGCTATCCAAGGGCTACATTTGTGCAAAATTTTTACCTGATTGGTCAAACGGTTTCGAAGATATGCGGGTTAATGTGTCAAAACAGACCCACAAATGGACGCACTGGAGAGAGGAAAGGTCAGTGGTCATTGCAAAATATTTTGGCACCAGTTAACATGTGACCCAATAATTGTGTAAAGTTTCAGAAAGTGGTCTCAGAGTGCTATACCGGAAAAAAACACTGCAGCAGCTGCGGAACACAGTCAAAAACATTGAATCCACAAAACTTTGTTTTGGCGGATAGAATTACAAACCAAGGAGAAAGTGAAAATGACGAAACAAAATTAAAATAAACAAATTTGCCATATGACTGAACAGAAACTATATGATATCTGAATTGTTTTAATATGGTAGAATTAAAACAAAATCAATTTTATGAAGAACTTTACCCACTGATCATTTGAAGTAAAGCATCATGATTGGTGAAATAAACTAGAGAAACCATTATATCTGGAAAATAACCCCTAAATGCTATATTAAAGTATGTGCCACATCAATATATTTATGAAAGAAAAAAAAACTGTTTTGATATTCAATTTCAATTATAACAAATAAAATAATGCTAACCTTTGACCTGTGGAAATCTCCCCAATTTTCATCCACACACCCTCAATTCTGCATATGGGTATTTCTGGAAAAGAAATTTAGATAAAGTAACATTAAACTTAAGCAAGCAAGGAAAAACTGATCTGTGTGTTAAAATACTGAGCTCAAAACTGATGTGTCATGACTGCAGTCTGTCACCTGTACATCTCCATTTTATTTTCAACTAAACTTAATTCCTTTATTTTATTAAATACTTAAACATAATTAACGAGTTATTGGCTGAATATACACACATACTTTATTCTACAAATCTAAGAAATGTTTTCCTTTAAATGTACTTGAACAAGGTGCATTAATTTTTTAAGAATGAAAAACTTAACAATCTGGCTTAAAACCACTTTGAGACAAGCTAAAACTGTCTGCTTTGTAGGTCTACCTGCAGGACAGGTTTATAGCCTTTATCTGTTACTCTCTATGTGTGAGAGACAGGGCTAGAAGATCATTTTCAAGTCCCATTTTATGGTAGCCCTATAGTAATGGGGCAAAAAAATGCATCATTCAATAAATAGATCACATTGTTTCAAAATGTACCCGGCAATTGAAGCCTAAAACCATAAGTGATGACATGCATGTATCACCAAATGCTTTTGATATCAGCTTTCATGATACGACCTGTGACACTAAAAGGGAGAAATAATGCAACCTGAAATTTAAAAATAAACTCAAATTCTTTATAATCTGACAAATGCAAGCTTTTTCAATATAATTTTTCTTTTTCACAGCAAAAAACACAGCACATAATTCTATGTCATTTTCCAAGGGAAAGTAGAAGGTTTTAATAAGTATTGGTATTCCAGATCCTCTGAACATTTTGATATGGTGTTTCTCCAAAAAGCAAGAAGATAACGACAACCATAAACAGTTACCCAGTTCCGTGACTCTGTGATTACTTACTAATGCTGTGGAGGCACTGTCCTCATCTCCTTCCTGACAGCAGTCATTGCAGTGACCCATTAACAAGTTAAGATCAAACTGAGCAAGTTCTCTACAGGAGCTACATAACAAGCTGGGTGTAAAGCCCAGCTCTCGACACTGCTCCGGGGTCAGGTTGCCGCATTCTGCCACAGTCAGCTGAAACAAATGCCCACTGAATTAGCTGAATATTTCACAAAACAGCAAATTGTTTCATCATATATTTCACAGGTTCACCTGTGACACAAAATTTGTTTCCTATTTGAAAATGACTTTTAAAAGAAAGAAGGCTAACCCATTGTTAATCAATTCTATTTTATGATTTGGAAATAAATCTCATGACAGCAAGCTTACATGTCTATGTATTAACAAAAATCTGGCTTCGAAACAAAATCATAAAATATCAAATAAGTAAGGTATTGTGAGCTTAGTATTGCAATATGTATGGTATCATAAGACAATTTAGCCTTACAGTGGCAATTAACTTCAATTCCAGTTCAATTCACTTCAGTTTCATTCTTCAATTCATTCCAGGTTTATTTTTTATCAATTTGATTCAAATTAAATCAATTTTATCTTCAGTTCTAATTGAATCAAACCCAAGGCTGTGTTCCAATAATTATTTCCATAGTTCCCACAAAAATGCATCCTGGATCAGACCCTGCATGAAGACATTGAGGTCTCTATTTCTTATCTCAACTGAGTTTCTGATACATTTCAAACAATTTTCAGCCATAGTGATATCTCCAAATTTTAAATCCTCAAAAACCCTTAATTAGATCTGACATAATAGTTCTACTGAATTATCAATTACTGCCTTTGATTTAATGATGGATCATATGATGCATTGTTCCTTTTAAAATGCGTAAAGAAAGCCATTTCAAATGAAGGAGTCACATTTTTCCTTAACTTTGAACTGGACAAATGGTTCAATGGAGTACTCAAATACTAGTGTTTAATCAAAGACAAAGACTAGGCTGTCCATTCCAGTTCCTGTTATTTATTATAGCACTGGCCTTTGGTGCCACCAGTCAATATCAGAACTTGTAAGAAGCCAGTGCCAGGAAAGGACTGTTCAGTAGCACTGCATATCCTAAACACATTCAGTCCCTATGATTTATATAAAACTTCCTGTATGATCCCCCCCCCCATCCGATTGCCTATGATGGATATGTACATGATTTATTATAAATCAAAATTATTCAGTTGGAATTATCAGTAAATGTGTATTTTAAAGGTTCTTTCAAAGGACTAATTTACAACCTCAATGCAGGTATAAATAATATTATTTATTCATTAATTCATTTAATACAGCACTCAGTACTGCTCCGTTGCGTAGGTGAAGATAAAACATAAAATGATAAATATTTAAGACAATGATAAGCAATCAAGTAAATACTCTGTAATATAAAGGAGATGTCTACTTTTAGAAAAATAAGGATCATATAACAAGATGGTGTGGTGGTGTTTGGCAGTCATTATGTCTCCTTAGTTCATTTTATTGGCTCAAAATTTGATGATCTGCCAAAACATTGCCAAATAATGCCACTGGATTTATCATCCAGAAACAAATATGTGGACAGATGGGCCCCTGTGACCATGACCTTTGACCTTGTGACCCCCAAATCAATCAGATTCTTCCCCTATTGGCAGCTCAGCTATATGTGCAAGATGGAAGGTTTGGGATGAAAAGTTTGGCTTAAAATGCATCCACAATTTTTCCGAAAAAAGTGGGTACTGTGCCCTTGACCTTTGACCTCATGACCCCAAAATTGAACAGAAGCTTTCCCTATTGGCAGATTAGCAACATCTTGAAGATGGAAGATTTGCAATGAAAAGTTTGGCTTCAAATGCATGTGCATTCTTTTTATAAAAATTAGTCCTGTGACCTTGACCTTTGACCGCTGAACCCCAAAATTGACACGGTTCTTACTTTAGTGGCGAGTCATATATAAGTTACATTTGAAACCAATATGTCAAGCTAAACTGGAGTTATCATCTGGAAACTAATTTGTGAACAGATGGCCCCTGTGACCTTGACCTTTGACCATGTGACCCCAAATTCATTTATGCTCTCCCCATACTGGCAAGTCAGCTAAATGCGCAAAATGGAAAGTTTGGGATGAAAAGCTTGGCTTAAAATGCAGCCATAATCTTTTTAATAAGTGAGTCCTGTGACCTTGACCTTTGACCTCGTGACCCCAAATCATATAGGTTCCTGCTTTAGTGGTAGGCCATACGTAAGTCAAATTTGAAATCCATGTGTTAATACAACCTGGAGTTATCACCTGAAAACAAATTTGTGTGGATGGACGGATTGACAGACAGACAGACGAACAGACAGACAGACAGACAAGGTTATTACTATATGGCATCCACTTGTGATCAATAAACACATCAGGTTTTGGGACACTAGATGTAATTAAAGCTGAGAAACTGACATGATTGTTGTTATTTTATAGTAAAAAAAATTGAAAAATATTCGTTAAAATGATAAAAAATACAGGTGGCGCCACCACTTTTCGGGAACTGACCAAACTGGTCATGGTCAATATTCAAGGCAAGATTCATGACAATCCATGCATTAATTATCAAGATATTGGAGGTTTTGTATTATATTTTTAATTATTCTGGGGGTACTTTCAAGCCCCATAGCTCAGAGGATATAGGTCACAGTGACCTAATTTCAGGTTTCCTAGGAGATTTTTTATTGACCTCCTTGGATGTTAACATAGAAGTTTCTAGGACCAGCAGTTACGATTTGTGCCCTGCTAATGGACAGCCGGACGACCGGATGGACGATGGACAAAGTGCCATTCCTATACCTCAGTTGACTTACAGTCAACTTACAGACTCCCGTGTTGGCAAGTTTTCTTAGTAATAGGCCATTTTTAATAGTGAATATACTTCAAAACATGAACAAGGGACCCATGGGTCACGGCCCTAAGCTGTTATATATGATCACAAAATATGATTTGGAAGAGGAGGTAGGCAAAGGCTGGTTTTGTGAGGGAATATAAGCTATATTATGAGTTGATGGTGTTTAACTCAAGTTATGTAAGATTTTGATGATATCCTTGGAGACAAGGAAGAGGACTGATGTCATTAATATTATTTACAGTTGGAAATGGTGTGCTATTATCACATAAGTTTTGACTTGGCCATAAAACTTTACCAACATTGCAGCAGAATTATTTGAAAAGTTAAACTATTTATATATTTATAATATATATATTTTTATAATAACAGTATCATGTTCTTTTCATCAAAGATTTTAAAATAATATTATCAAAATAAATGATTATTAAAATAATATTACAGAATATATTCATGAATACATTTGTATTCAAACACTTTCGTTTTTACCTGTATTCCTATCCTTTTAGTTTTACATGAAATTATGGAGTACATATTCATATCTGCATTCAATTACATTTGCAAAGTAATGCACCATATCTGGTATTTATTCAGTTTCAGCCAAACAAAGTTCTTAAGAATCCAGAATAAACAAATATCACAAATTTAAATAATGATCATAAGTACCTGGTTTATGAATTTTATTAATGTTCAAAAAATAAAACTATAATATTCACTTTGGACTACGTTCACATCAATTTACACACTAGACATAGCAAGAGTCTTATGACAATTATTAACATAACAGAAATCATAATGAGAACTTGTCTAAGATCTGATTTTTTATCATATTCAAATTTTTTTTATTAAATAAAATGTATCAGAAAAAAATTTGAAGTATCTCAGCTATGAAACCATTATATGTGTAAAAAATAACCCAAGGATAAGAATATCCTATAAACTAGAATACGGGTAGTCGACAAGCGACTACGTGTATCCGCCTAAATCAGAGTGGAACGGGTGGAGTGAGGCATGGATTGAGTGGCAAGGGGAAATAGAGTGTTGCATATTAGCATGGATGTCTGCAGCCAAATTGTGTATGTAGGTTGCCCCCCTACCACAAAATCCAGAAAGCCGTCCAAGTTGTATACATACGCAAAATTTAAGGCAGATAAGTCAAACCACTACATGTATATGAGTGATTTTAGCCCGTGGCAGACAAACAGATGGACGCTGAGCAAAAATGGTTGCAGGTGACGCCACCAGTTTTGTGTATGATAAGGAGCTATGTGAGAACTATACACATGCAAAACTTTGGCCCAATCAGTCAAACGGTTTCCAAGATATGAGCTTGGATGTCTGCTGCATAAACTAAAATGCAGGTGGCGCCACCTGTCATAAAATCAAGAGAGCTGTCGGGGATGTATAAACCTGCAAAATTTTAGGCAGATATGTCAAACCACTGCCGAGATATGAGTGATTTTATCCCATGGCAGACAAACAGACAGGAGCTGTGCAAAAAGGACTGCAGGTGGCGCCACCAGTTTTGCGTATGATAAAGAGCTATGTGAGATCTATACACATGCAAAATTTTGGCCCAATCGGTCCAACGGTTCTCGAGATATGAGCTTGGATATCTGCAGCATAACGTGAATGTAGGTGGCCCCACCTGTCATAAAATCAAAAAAGCTATCCAGGATGTATACGCATGCCAAATTTCAGGTGAATTAGTCAAGTCACTGCAGATATATGAGTGATTTTAACCCAAGGCAGACGAACAGATGGACACTGTGCAAACATGGTTGCAGGTGGCGCCACCATTTTTTGTGTATGTTATAAAGCTCTCCAAGGGCTACATTTGTGCAAAAAAATTTTCCTGATCGGTCAAACGGTTCCCGAGATATGAGCTTGGATATCTGCAGCGTAAACATGGATGTAGGTGGCGCCACCTGCCATAAAATCAGAAAAGCTATCCAGGATGTATACGCATGCCGAATTTCAGGTGAATTAGTCAAGTCACTGCAGAGATGAGTGATTTTAACCCAAGGCAGACGAACAGATGGACACTGTGCAAACATGGTTGCAGGTGGCGCCACCATTTTTTGTGTATGTTATAAAGCTCTCCAAGGGCTACATTTGTACAAAAAAATTTTCCTGATCGGTTAAACGGTTCCCGAGATATTTGGGTTTATGTGTGGAAACAGACGCACAAACGGACGCAGAGCGCAGAGGAAAGGTCAGAGGTCAAAACAAAATCGGGGCGCAGCAGTTCACATGTGACCCGAACATAATCCCGGGTTTTGTAAAATTCCACCCAGCGGTTATGGAGGAGTTCTCCGGACACCTATGCGGCGGCGGCGTGCAGCTGAAAACATAGTATCCACAAAACTCTGTTTTGGTGGATACAATTATACAAGGAGAAAACTAGAGATGGGCAAGTTTAATTTTATTAACTGAAATATAGGAACCAGTAATATAAATTTTGATTATTTACAGTCTGAATGTCATTAGTGAAACATATTGACATCTTTAATCAGTACTTGTCAAAGTAAAATTTTAAAATGTTGACATATTTTACCTTTTTTTTAAATTTGAAATAAATATAAAATAACAAGCTGAAACACTGGGAATTTAGATTTATATTATCAACTGCATCTTTGTCAATCATTAATTTCCTTCATATTATCCCTAATAGTATAGAACAATATAATTTAATTATTTTTTTTTCATTATTAAAATTGAAAAGAAAAATACCATGGGTGACTCAATGGTGTTACCAGGAATACATTTTCATCCATCCATACAAAATCCATAAAACATCAGCAAGGTAATTTCCCTGTTAGCGCTACTCATCAACTGTCAAATTTCTTTTCTATTGATTATTTTTAAAGTTGTTATTATAGACCTATAAAAATTTATTTATTCATTGTTTATTGTTATGCTGTTGGTCTACACAACTAATAGATGAGCTGGGTTGGACACCTGGATCAGCTGTGGCCAGCAATGAGCTGCCCAACTGCAAGTATATGCCCCGCATCAAGGGTTCATAATTGGACTGAAAGGTCAACTTTAGGACATACAGGTGACTGAAGAGGAGCTGGCTAGAGCCTATGTCTGACATGGTCTCATAAAAACTTGAAAAAAAGCTACAGTTTTGGCCGATTTCTTTCAACTTTCAAAACTAACAAGCTGAAATCTTTATTTATGCATGATATCAAAATTATATCAACTGTGCTCACAAGAAACAAACATGCGATGATCAAAATTAGGCAAAATTTAAGGTATTGATTTAATATTTATATTAAAAACTTATAAAATTTGAAAAATTCAGAACTAATTTTGGGTATACAATCGAATCTTGATTAAATAAATGTTATATCCCTGACAAAAAAAAATCTCTAGCTTCAGCAATTTTCATATTAAGGGAGTAAATATATTTCTTGTTTACAAAGTGCATTTTGTTAGGGCCCATAACATAAAATAATTTTGCAATACTCACATCATTTCTGGCATGTGCATAGAGTATAGATAGAAGAACATGTATATTTTATATGATCACAGTCAGATCAGTGGTTTTGATATTAGGCAGTCTTGAAGTGTAACAATGGGTTTTTAATTGAAAATTATAGTTTTTTCTTAACATCTCGAAGGAATGAAATTCTAGTGACCAAACTTTTGGTATGGTAGGGGGGTTTGCGGGACATCTAACTGTATGCCAGATTTGGGAGCTGAGAGCTGGCCTGGGAAGCTGGGGAGTTGAGCTCTAGCAAACTGCATAACACTTGCTTGATCTAAACAATACTTTACATGGTGCTTGGAAACTGGAATAAAATCAACAGTTTTTGATCAACTGGTTTAAAATTTCAGATGTTTAGAGATTAAATGCTTAAGGTAACATGCTGTGAAAATTAAATCGACAGCAGTTACAGGAATAAAATGTGCCATGGTCAAATCTGGGCAAAATTTAAGGTACTGATTTTATATTTATGCTAATAACTTATAAAATTAAAAAAAAATTCAGATCTAATTTTGGGTACACAATTGAATCTTGACTAAATATAATTATATACCTGAAAGAAAGTCTCTAGCTTCAGCAAATCTCAAGTTAAGGGAGTAAATATATTTCCTGAATTTTTACAAAGTGCATTATATTTGGGCCAATAACTTCAAGAACTTAAAAAATATTAAACTAATTTCTCGTATGTACATAGGAAATATATAGAGGAATTAATATATTAAAAAGGGACCTATGGGTCACGGCACTCAGTGTTATACATGATAAAAAAATATGATTTAGAAATGAGGCACATGCTGGTTTTGTGTGGTAATAAGTATAAGCTGTATTATGAGTTGTTGTTAAGCTTATGTATGATTTTGATAGTACCTTTGGAGACAGAGAAGAGAATTGATTTCATTTATTTTATTAACAAATGGAGTGCTACTGTCACACAGATTTTGACTTGGCCATATAACTTATAAGCAGCACATATTATAAAAGAGTTTAACTATTTATTAAAATTTAATAACAAATATTGTGCCAATATAATTTTTATTAAAAAAAATATAATAAGAAACTCATATGATTTTTAAAATAAAATATAACTGAAATGATTATTGAAATAATATTACAGAATATATTCCTGAATGCATTCATGAATACATTTTGAAAGTATCTGCACTGGTATTCAAATACTTTCATTTTTACATGAATTCCCATTCTTATGCAATAAAATTTTTTAATGCAGTACATATTCATATTTGTATTCAAATACATTTGCAAAGCATTCGCACCATGTCTAGTTTTTATTCAGTTTTAGCCAAACAAAGATGTTGAGAATCCAGAATATACAAAATTCACAAATTTAAATAATGATCATAAGTACCTGGTTTTATGGCTTTTATTTATATTAAAAAAAAATAAATGTTATATATTTACTTTGGACTAATTTCACATCAATCTACACACTAGACACAGTAGTAATCTAGATTAACTGCATCTTTGTCTATCATGAATTTCCTTCATATGATTAGTGATGAATAATATGATTTATTTTTTTATCATAAAAATTTCACTAAAAAATACCATAGGTGACTGCATGGTGTTATTTGGAATAACATTGACATTGAATCCATCCATACAAGATTCTTACATCATCAGTAACTGCAAGTTAATTTTCTGTTACTCATCAACTAACAGATTCCTTTTCAATTAATTTTTCTTTAATTTGTTATAAAAAAAACCAACACAAAATTATTAATTTATTGTTTATTGTTATGTTGTTTTTCAAAACAACTACTAGATGAGTTGGGTTGGACACCTGGATCAACTGTGGCTGGGCATTAGCTGCCTGGCTGCCCCAGTGTATGCTTCCCTCAAGCATGCATAATCTGATGAAAGGTCAACAAGGTCAACATACAGGTGACTGAAGAGGGGCTGGATTAAGCCTGAGTCTGACATGGTCTCATATAAACATTAATAAAAGCTACAATATTTGGCCAAATTCTTTCAGCTTTCTAAACTACAAAGATGACTAATTTTATATTTATACTAATAACTTATAAAATTTGAAAAATTAAGAACTAATTTTTGGTATTCAATTGAATCTTAAATAATGTTACATCCCTGACAAAAAATCTCTAGCTTAAGCAATCCTCTTGTTAAGGGAGTAAATATATTTCTTGATTTTTTAAAAAGTGCATTATGTTTGGGCCCATAATTTAAAACAATTACGCAATACTGACATCATTTCTGGCATGTGCATAGCAAATGTATAGAAAAAGTATGTATATTATATATGATCAAAGTCAGATCAGTGGTTTTGATATTAGTCAGTCTTACAGTGTAACAATGGGTTTTTAATGGAAAAATGAAGTTTTTCATTAATATTTCGAAGGAATTAAGTCCTAGTGATAAAATTCTTGGCTTGGTAGGGGATTTTGGAGACATCTAACTGTATGCTAAGTTTAAGGAACTTAGAGCTGAAGCTGGGGAGCTGAGCTCTAGCAAACTGCATAACACAAGCTTGATGTAAAGTTGATGTGACATGGTGCTTGAAAACTTGAATAAAATCTACAGTTTTTGATCAACTGGTTTCAAATTTTTGATGTTAACAGACAAAATGCTAACAAAAACATGCTGTGAAAATTTAATCCACAGTACTTACAGGAAAAAACGTGCCATGGTCAAACTTGGGCAAAATTTAAGGTACCAATTTTATATTTTTGCCAATATTTAAAAAAAATTTAACAGATTTTGATCTAATTTTTTGTATACAATTAAATTTTGTTCAATTAAAGTTGTATTACTGAAAAAAAGTCCCTACCTTTAACACTTTTGGTCTTAAGTGACCAAATATCTTTCCTGATTTTTTTACAAAGTCCATTATGTTTGGCCCATAACTTTTTTACATTAAATAATACTGACTTAATTTCTGGCATGTACATAGGAACTATATAGAGGAATATTTATGGTAAATATGAAGAAAACCAGATGAGTGGTTTTGATATTAGGCAGTCCTGAAGTGTGAAAATAGATTTCTAATAAAAAATTGAGGTTTTTCCTTAATATCTCGAAGGAACTAAGTCCTATTGACCCAGTTTTTGGCATGGTAGGAGATTTTTGGGACATCTGACTGTATGGCAAATTTCGGATTCGTAGGTCTTACAGTTTTAAAACGTGCCACATCTACGGACGGACGGACGACGGACAATGGACCACGACTATAGCTTATATGACTTATAGTCAGCGGAGCTAAAAATGTTACTTACTTCGAAGATACTTTAAAAATTATGACAATTCTACCTGTACATTGTTTATTATCTCATATTTTATTATCACTTGTCATTTCTATGCGAGTGCCTGAGAAAAAATTTGACATTTTATGATATTCTCACAGTAAAAAATAAAAAACAAGGCCTACAATGCGAACCTGTGCAATCGGATATACACCAGGTATAACCTTTCAATGCTGGACCATTACTTTTCAAGTACATGTGTAACATGTATATGAACAATGCAAGTACTAAACATTTTGAACAAGAAACAATTACACAAACATCACTGCTAAAATTCTGGCCTGGGTGCACACAAAACATAAATGATAGTAGCTGGCACCACCAGTCTTTTATACAATGAAGCTATCAGAGATATATACATATGCCAAATATCAGACTGATCCATCAAACCCCTCCTGAGAAATAAGCAGCGACATACATTGTGCAAAAATTATTGTAGCTGGTGCCACCAGTCTTGAACACAATAAAGCTATCTGATATGTATAAATATGATATATTAAATTCCTCCGAAGATATAAGCAGGCACATACACTGTGCAAAAGTCATTGTAGGTGGAGACACCTGTCTTGTGAACGAGAAATCTATTAATAAAGCATAGACAGGTCAAAATATCAGGCCAATACTTCAAACTTCCCTTGAGTTTGATGCACTGGGGCTGACCAGGCTTAGGTGAGAAAGGCAGTTGCCCCGAGTGAACTGTGACAAATTGCTGGCTCAAGCTACTGCACTGAGTGAACTCTTGACCTTCACCTGGCTAGATTGAGTGAACTCTTGACCTGTACCTGGCTGCACTGAGTAAACTCTTGGTCTGTTGTATGATCTGACACAGTAAGCAGTCTCCAAAAGCTATTAATAGAATGCAGCTACTGCACTGAGTGAATTCTTGACCTGCACCTGGCTAGACTCAGTAAACTTTTGACCTGTACCTGGCTGCATAAACTGACACTGTTTGCAGTCTGCCAAAGCTATAACTAGACCCAGACTGATCTTTGGTGCCAAATCTGATGCAGTGGGAAGTACACAAAGCTATCAACAGAATGCAGCTACTGCACTGAATGAACTCTTGACCTATACCTGGCTGCACTTCTTCCAATCCTGGCACTGTGCCAAAGCTGTTTTTTAGAGCTGACATCATCTTGGCTAATGGCCAACATCCAGGCACTGGCAAATCTTGGCAATCTGCCATGGTAAACCAAGTGCTGCCACCTGAACACAAGTGATCCCTACTTAAATAATTTTGAAATACATTTTCCAAATACAAAATGCTTTTCAGCTCACTTTTAATAAAAAAAAAAAAATCTGGAATATATGGCAAATTATTACAGATGCATACTGAATGCAAAATTATAATACAGATACATCTCACTGAGTGCAAATTCTTGAAATAAGTTGAGTATGGATACCAATTATTCATAATCTATGTACACAGAGCCAATGTTGTTCATTTCGTTTTGAGTGACAGCTCATCGTCCCTGTAATCGTATGAACAAGCCACAAGCTCAGAGAGAATGGCCCTAGATGTCGTTTGCTTAGGGCCTTGGGCACATAGGATGCCCGACCGGTGAGCTGCAATTCAATCCAAACAACAACAAAGGCTGCGTGCACACCTCGCTGGCTGGTTTCAGTTCTGCAGACAACAGATACATGGCTAGGCTAACACAGTCATAATGTCATAATCTAATCGGTCGATGATGCAAGAATGCAGAGGGAGCAATAAAAATTCGACCATAAACTGTCATCAAGCTGTGCTTGAAGCGCAGCTATGGGCGGAGCCAGGATGCCTGTCGAGTGTTCATTTATTGGCATCTGGTTGGCTGCTTGTCACATCATACGCACATTTTTTCAGCGGACAACAAACCGCCATTTGGTTTCTAAATGCATCACAAACGGCCAAAGCAGGCAGGGTGAAAATCAGTTGCTTCTTTAGAAGCGCAAGATTTCCGCTGCCTCTGGAGCGTGATACAAATCTGGCCCAGTGGTTTTTGAGAAGAAGATCTTTGTAGCCACTGAGCTAAAATGGGCTGTTATGGCATATGACTAAATTCAGCTTCCCATAACTTGGCCAAAAGACACTAAACTGAGACCATTTGAACAAACATCAGAAAGCACTACCCTAGGATCATATCTGTGTGATATTTAACAATCTGGTTTCAGAGAAGAAGTTTTTTGTAACCCTCAGTATGATACGGGCACTGATGACCCCTGTACAAAAAAGGCCGATGTAGGTGGCACCACCAATACCTCAATTTCAGATATGACTCATGCGGACCGCATTGGCATAAAATTTGGTGATGATAGCTCCAGCCGTTTTAGAGATCATAATTTTAGTATGCTTTTTTGGACAGATGACTTAGTTCAACTTCCTGTAACTCAGCCAAAAATCATCGAACTTAAACCATTTGAACAAACTTGAGTGAGATTGTTCAAGGAATCATTTCTGTGAAATATTGGACAATCTGACTAAGCATTTTGGAGAAAAAGATTTTTAAAAGATTTTTTAGCTTTTTCCCTATAAATCTTAGAAAATGCAGTTAGCCAAAAAATAAGCAAAATCCGATAAGAGTTTTTTAGATGACTTATTTTTTGCATAAATTTTGTGATGCTTACTCCTGCCATTTTCAAGATAGTATGGGTTAACGTACAGATGATCGTCAATGGCTGATGGACAACAGCACACCATCGTATAAGCTCACAGGTTAGCGAAAAAGAATTATATTTGAATGAAGTGGGCTGCATTATATGAAAATAGGAGAGCTAAGCAGAGTGACAAGATGAATTTATTATACATGATATTAATATTATCATACATACACAAACAGGCACTCTCCGTGCAGTACACTCACTCATAACTGCATTAAATGTGGCGGTATCCAGGACCCTGGATACCGCCGCATAAAAAGCTTCAGAGTAAACTGGAGAACTTCAAACCCTTGTCAGAAAAAAATTGTGTAAAATCAAATAGTGCGTTTATGACAAGGAAACTTTAAGTAATCTAAGGGAGATATAGTACTTTATTCAAATGACCAAGAAATTCAGCTAAATATTATGTTTTAGTATGTTAACAAGTCTCACTTTTAAGACTTTGCAACCCGTGCGCTTGAAACTGCCTTAGAATCTGAAACAATGAACTGCATGACCTTTGGTCGCTGAGCCAACACGGCCCGTAACCACTGGTTACACAGGCGGCTGCTGGCCAGCCGTGGCTGGGGGAAAACCCAGAGCAGACATCGTTCCCCGTGTATTACCCATTATTAGGATAATACATATTCTTCTGATCAACAATTAAAGAGGACAAACACTGTCTAAGTGGTATGTTATATGCGTATTTGATAAGAATATCTTTATTTCTCAACGAATACGACATTTTCAGACGAAATATAAGAATTTAATTGTCATGTGGAATGTCTCCAGTTTCCTCAAATCATCTTCTAGGGCTCTCGCACAGCGTAGCGTAGTAAGAGAGGACGGGTGCTAGGGCCAACTCACTCCTAGATGCGAATAGGGTTTTGTCTTTTATCCAAGCCTAAATTCTACAAGGTTTTATTGCCCTCCGACCACAAGGATATCACACTTCCTCATCAAACAATTCACACCCTGCACAGGCTAAGTCAGAGCTCCCTTTGACTGTTGCAGGCTCAGGCTCCGAGGCCCTGGCCGCCCGGGGATTTCTGGACGGGGAGTACACTAAATGTGCAGCGTCTAATATTGGCGCCTACACCTCGTCCCAGAGGCTTCTATTTGAATCATCCTACGATGTATAGCTACAAAGGATAGATGTGGCTACCTGGCTACCATACCTATCCTTATTTCTTTAGTTCAGTGCTCAGAGGCGTCATCTGGCACAGACGACGTGTCCGTCCCGACCGACGAACTTTCAAACTTCTTCTTGGCAGCAACGGGTAAGACTAAGAGGGAAATTTACTGCCTAATTTTGAAACAATCTTCGACAGCTATAGTCTGGGTAATTATTATAGTCTTATCTGTTCTTATATTGCTATAAACTTACCAGAAAGGCGACGACCACAGACAGCAGACTGCGGAAGTCAGCCATACTGTCTGTTTGTGCTAGTCCGGAGAATCGCTGTAGTGTCGGCAGCTAATTGGTCAAAAATAAATCAGCCCCCAAATCATCAACACTGATCTCTACTTTCAAAGAACCCTAAAATCTATCATATAAAAATCTGTTAAGAATTAATACTTCTTAAACTTATATGATAAATCCAAATTTAAGGACTAAGATTTTTAGCCAATTAAGGAACGGTATATTCTCAATGCGCTCCTCAATTTACCTTTTACAGGACTACAACAAAAATTGGCAAGTGATTGCTGTGGGCTGATCACTGCTTGTTTACTGGCCTCCTGTGTGGAACTCCAGCCGATGATGGACCAGCGTACTGTTGTTAGCCGGAATAGATTCAATTTATAAATTAGGTAAGTAATCAGGGTTAAGAAATGGTAGGATTCCCTTTTCAAGTTTATTTTGGTCATCGAGTTGTCAAATTAAACGCAGTGAGCTGGTGAGGGACTGTGTTGACAAGAGCATTGCCTGTGGCACTGAACGTCAGGTACAGAAATTAAGGGTACTTATCATGCTGATAAAACTACTGATATAATTTCTGTGTAGATATAAAATTAACATAATTATCACAGGATGTCCACAATGTAACGGGTTTCACAGGTATGTTATATGCAAATACAAGTATATTGTCAGTTTAATGGTGGTTATTGATGTCACTATAGTGACATTAGTGTAAGTAATTAGCCGGTAGTGGTACAGTGGTAGGTTTGATGGATGGATTTTTTCTTTGTTCATAGCGGTGTCATCCTAAATGGACAGGTTTCAGATAGACAGGTCGGATTTTTCTTATCCCATCTGGACAGGTCCCAGTCCGATGGGTCCCAGTCCGACGGGTCCCAGTCAGACGCTCTATCAATAACGTATGGGTTTAATACACGAAGGCTATAATATATGCATTTTTATATTTTATATAGTAATATGAATGAATATATGAAAATATCAAGCAGTTTGAAACGTCCTGAAGGATGAACGGCTCATTCGCATAGACAACCTGGCTATATGGCGACGCGTTACATTGTCTCGTTTATTATCACTTACCTTGCAATATCTAGGGTATTTTGCTGTCTTGTTGTCTTATTATATATATATATATATATATATATATATATATATATATATATATATATATATACATTGATATATATATATATATATACATCGATATATAAATATATAGATATATATAGCATTTTAATTGTGTATATGAAAATATCGAACCATTTGCAGCGCCATGAAGGATGAACAGCCTATTTACATAGACCACCAGGCTGAATCGCGACGCCGACATCATGTGCAAGCATTATGTCTTGTTTTATTATCACTTGCCGGTTAATATCAAGGATATTTTGCTGTATTTTTGTCTTAATATATATATATATGTATATATATATATAATTTTAATTGTATATATGATAATATCGAACAATTTGCAACGCCATGAAAGATTAACGGCCTATATACATAGAACTGCCGGCTAACTGGCAACATAAAATGCAATCATTAAAATGTCATGTATTTGGCATCGTTGAAGTCTATATTGAATTTATTTATTGGAACGATAATTTATGAGATGTTATCTTAAAATAAATGCAGTTCATAATTTTTTATGGAACGTGTTCAGAGCTTAAATAATTATTTGCTTGCTTGTAATATCGATAAAATTAGAATTGTCCCTATTTCAAAGCCGAGTTACGTGGTCAGTCAATAAAATATGAGTTATTCATTTCATATATTACATATTTTTCTTCCATAAATAGCCTTTGGTTATTAAATTCAATGCTTCTTTACTCACAGGTGTAGGTTATCCTACACTCTCTAATATTTTAGTATTAAATTCAGTGATTTTTTACGGACTTGTATCGTACAATGCCTTTCATTTTAGTTGAAAGATAGAGCAATAGATAGATAGATAGACAAACAGATAGATAGATTTCACATAGATTTATTAACTCCTTAAATAAATTTATGTATAAATCACTGTCTTCAAAGACCTTAACAGGAATGAGAAAACTGTACATCCCATATAACCACGTTTCAAAGGGAAACCACATAAACCACATCTTCTTGTTAATTACCGTATTTTTTCGTGTACAGGACGACAAATTTTATCCTAAAAATATTTGGCAAAGAAGGGGGGCCGTTTTATACAAGGGTACAAGTTTTCATCGTCCTCAGGGCCTCCAAGGATAATTTAGGGCAATCAGTATTATTATGTCAGTCGAACTGGACGGCGTGATCATGTCCGTATGGTGGTAATGTACACTCAAAAAAGAACATTACAGTGCTTTTTTTTGTTTATATTTATCGTTCATACATCAGATTTACATGCGCACATAGTTAAATAATTGATAAGAAAAGGTTTACCCTCTTCGCATTGACACAGGAATTTCAACGGAATCAATATATGAGAGCCCTTCTGACAGTAGAGCCAGTGATTTCCCGCGATCGCTGACGGAATCGCGGAACTGACAGACCGAAACGGAATTCCCAGTCCTGAAAATATATAAGTTTTAAAGTATATTTTGCCAAAAATATCTTGTCAATTCACTTTAATCAGGTTCGCAGTGATATAATTGTCAATGCCGCTATCAGCTTGCGGGGCTTACCCATGTACTCAAGATCCGAGAGTACAGCGCTCACGCAAGGGATGCTGGGAACCTGCTAATGCCATCCATTAGCAAGTAATATGCATATTAATACAAGAATGATTTGTTCATATGGTGCCATATTGACCGCGTAAAATGTTCACAAGTCCAGTGAATGCGGACGCTGTCAGCTGGCTTGCACATTGACATACACGGAGGCTTGCACATGGCACTTTGATTACAAGACAACCAGTAGCACTTTATAATTATAAATATAAAGCGCCCTTACCTCAGGTGACGTGAAATTCAATGTTTGTCAAGCTTGTTTTATTGGACTACATCAAGAAATGAATGCATTATAACGGGTCAACAAAGTTCAAGAAAGGAACCAAGTTTCCGCGGGATATAAATATGACAAATTTCCTCACAGTTTTATGACGAAACCCTGGATCTGGTGCGTGTATCCTCTTGGGAAATGATCTATTAAATAGTAACCGAATGGAAACCCTTGTTTCTACAAGGTAGCATTAAACTTGCACAGTTAAATGTCGTAAAATAACGTAGTTCACGAAAGTCCTACTAGGTCATTACCTATATATATAATCACGTTTTTCCTTCCTGACTGGTACAACGGAATAAATTCGAACCTGACCGACGTCGTTTACGCAAACCTGATATATTTTGTGGGAAAATTATGGTAACTGTGACATGGTTGTGGACAGGCCAGGAAAATGTGAATTTTCGATAGTTTAAGGTTAACACGGAATAATAAATGAGGAAGCTTAGTTAAGTAGAGCATCATGGAAGCCTTGGTTTCATGCGCTGTCACTTGTCAACCTTAAGCCACCTGTGGATGTGGACGCTGATATGCAGTTGGTGTTTGTGGTGATCTCCTTCAAATTATGCAGAAGACTGACATTTCTTTGAAATAAAATTATTTTTTTCAAAGAGGAAGGTGTCAGTGCCCTGTAATGCACATTCTCTTGACATGTTAATTCTTAGTGGGTGCCATCTCCTTGATAATAACTTATTACCCAAATTTGGGCCCTAAAATTGACCCTTTGATGTGTCTTATAATATTAATTTGAATTGTTGCATAATACTCATTCTTTGATATGTTTAATTAATTCCGTTTTGGTCTGCTCCATACCTATCTATATTACTTTCCTGTATTTACTTGTAGCATCATAAAAAAATATACCACTGACCATTTTAAGAATAAAAAATTATAAAATCCCATTTCAATCAGTGTTAAAGTGATAATTATGCTAACAAAGTTATACTCAGTAGCAGGCAGCTCCAACTTAAGATGCTGAAAAATAATTTGAACCAAAATTTGAGGTTCAAAATTGGGGGGTGGTCTTATACATGGGGTCGTCTTATACACACATAAATACGGTAAGCAGTTACTGTGATTAGGTTTCGTTCCGCACCGGTTGTCTAAGCCATGTTGTAACTGTTATAATAACAGCACGGTGGTCTTTGATAAATATTCTGTTGATTAACATGAACCACCAAACATTAAAGTTCCCTGTGAAATAAAACAAATGTGTATTATATAATAATAATTTCATTTTTCAAACCATTCATTTTTTTATGAAAATAACATCTTTCTCCTTTTTTTCTATCATATCTCTCTCAGGCATTATCTCTCTCTCTCTCTCTCAGGCATTATCTCTCTCTCTCTCTCTGTTCATGTATTTACCAAGTATGTATATTACCCGTGTGATTTGCGGATACAAATAAGTGAATATAAACTTTATCCAAAATACATACGACAACACAGACAAACATAAATGTGTATATTTACATGCATAAAGCCTTTCTTCAGCTCATTTTTGATAAATAATAGAAGGGACCACGAGAGATAACTGTTGTTCTGTTTACCTTGTTTGTGGGGTTGTGTCTTATTGATTAATAAAACACCTATCAAAGGGTAATCGGATGTTTTTACTGAATTTATAAAATGCCTTACCATAATATTCATTGTGAAACGCAACTTAATTAGTCTCGTTATTTACACAATAAGTTAATTATAAAGCGACCTCGCTTCTCTTTGAAGTGCGGTGACCGTGTCAGAGGTGCAGGTTTCCCTTTCATATATTCCTGATGTGGTAAGGGATTTCCAAACTGACTTTCTACTCTTGTTTCTTGGAAATGTGCATAATTTTGGACTGACAATATAACAGCACATGGATTATGTGATATATCGGAATAAAATATGAGAATTCTCTGAAAACCTAGCTTATATTTTGTTATTTACATTAATTGCCAGAGCACGTCGACCGCATGTCGGTAATTTTATTTGACATTTGATTGCATGTTGATTCGTTATTGTAACTCTGACGAAACAGATAATATTAGGATATAATGATTTCAGTTTTCACGAAAGCAACGTCAGGGAAGAAAACAGTATAACGGTTAAAATCTATAGCTCTTTGAACAATAATTCATGTACACAGGTATAAGGGCTTGCATAAAATTTCATAGCTGTATTGTGTTTGATCAGCATATATAAACTTTTATTATTTAAGTTAGGCTTTCCCTTAAAGCATCTATCCCCGGCTACTAACATATATGTAATTAAGTCACATAAATATAACATAGCGTCTAAATGTGACCCGTCTAACTGGGACCCATCCAGCTGGGACCGTCTAAATGGGACCCATCCAACTGGCGCCCGTCCAACTGACACGTAATCGTTCATAGCTAATAGTAGTAAATAATTGTTGTACAGTAAATATATATAGATCAAAACAATTCTTAATGCAAACATTGGTACAAGAAAGAGAGATATTAATATATTATATTAACACATTGCCCAAGAGCTAAAGGTACTGACTATTTCCGATTGGCACTTACACAGTTAAGAACTATAAGTACAAACCTCGGCATTATGAGTTATACTCTGGGTGTGCAAATTATGGATATATTTTAAAAATATAGGACTACATGCAAATAGAAATTTATTATTAAAGTCCATATAACATTAATAAGTTTTCATTAATATCTTTATATGTTATACTAGAAGTACACCTAATTATATTTTCATTAAAAATCATACATGGACTTCATCTCAAACTTATAAATAGTAAACATATATTTGTATAGATCTTTTGTTTAAACATTAATTTTGAGTACATATATTTTAAACTTGCTTAGGTCATGATCAATTTAAAATCAAGCAGTTCACTCCCGTCACATTTTATGAGAATTCTTTAGTAATTTTGTGGTTTTCTGGGTCTTTACATATTCTCCAAGAAAGTCCTACACAAAGTGCTACAATTAATATTAAATAAAATTTATATTTGTTACTAAATGCAGGAACAATAGCTAATGTTCTGGTAGGTCCATCAGGCGGTGCTGGAGAAATAGCTTCCATAGATGTGTCCGGCTGTGCTCATAGGAAGTGCTGTAACTTTAGCCATTATGATTGGTGTCTGGGTCCAGACCTGTAGCAACAGCCTATATTATATATATGCATTATAAAAATGGACTGACATGTTATTTCAAAACCATATGTTTTCCACAAACTAAGAGATGCATCGTACAAATAATAAAATTACTGCACTGAAACCTGATTTTTTTTTTTTGGGCAAAGTAAAATAAGACTGAACGATCAGAACAAAAAAATTCTAGAGGGCCAAGGTAGCTTTAATAACTTGACAGACTAGCCTACTACTACATGTATAATAATAATAAAAATACTATATAATTAATGATTGTCATATGTGTTTGATGTATACGACTTCAAGTCTCTGTCCATATTGTTTAAGAATTTAAAGATCAATATAAATTTTAAAATCACATGTAAGTGTCATATAAATCCTTTATCATGAGGGCGCACCTGCCAAGCCTTCCTGCACCTGCAAGACCCTCCATCGCTATCATAAATGGTTGGTACCCTGAAGTGCCTAACAGAATCCCCTGCCTCATTAGAATAGGCACCTGTTTTTTCTCAAGATGTTTAGACATAGATGCACACATACTAATTCCTCTGAAGTTTCTAACAGAATACGCTTCCAAATTTGGTTCAAACCCACTCCAAGTCCTACCAGATATGATGTAATACAGGGCTCCCCCTGCTTCCAAAAAATCTTCAGCCAAAATTTTAGCCAACAGGAATTTTCTTTAGCCATTTCAGAAACACCTTAGCCAGAACTAATTCTCTGAATAACGGGCACTGAGCAGAATTCAAAATATTATGAACTGATCATATCATAACAATATAAATATGAATATAAAAAGATGTGTGGACAGTGCAATTCATGATTATTCTGTGTGACTTTGTGTTGAACCTAAAGTTAAATATATAATCACTATAATTAAATCAACTGAAGACCAGTATTTCTCGATAAACTTTTATTTCAACTTTTGAAAATATTATACTCATAGTCCCTTGTTTTGCTCATTCAGTAAGAACTAGAAAAAGTTCCTTGTTTAAAGTATCCAGGCCAACTCCAAGAAAACCTAGCCAGTCTTTTAAATTTTATTGAAGGTTTAAGCCTTGACCATGGGGCACAAAAAGGTCATTTCATAGGTCTTGTACAAGTCACAAATAATTGAAATTACAGCTAATTATATCACAATAATGATTCAGTTACTTGTTCTATGATCTTAGGGATAAATTATGTATAAATGTGTAACACAGTTACAGTGTGCATATTTATGCAGGAGATCATTTGATTTCCATGTACCAGCCTTCTATAGTCAGGATGGGGGTCATATTGCAACCTGGTTCTTTTCCTTTTTTTTGACAGTGGGACAACATGGGAGGGCCTGATATATACATTTTGGATAATTGACTTGAAACCTGTGAGTGAATTAATTTAATCTGAACAACATCAGCAAAATAAAATCATAAAATGATCTTTTAAAAAGCCTGTTTTATATCACATGGTATAAAATTATTAAAAAAAATAAATTCCCTACCTACCTGCTCTAAATTTTTCACCACTGTAATCAGAAACAAAGAACTTACTTTTTAGGCCTAAGGGCTTTGGAAAGATGCTTCTAGCCAATAAATAAGGCAGAGAGGATTTTGTTTCACCAGATCTCCCCAATGCTAGCCATTGGTGAACTGGCAAATAGGCAGGGCCATCCCTGGAATATATAAAAAAATTAGATTACCATGTATTTTTAAAGCTGTGAAAAAATACATACATGTATGTATATATAATGTGGTATTTTACCTGTATCACTGTTCATGACCCTTATCAGATATATCTTATGTTTATGAACAATTGTCAAGCTAGAAGGCATCCAGTGAGGCAAAAATCAACATTAAACTAGAATACGGGTAGTCGACAAGCGACTACTTGTATCCGCCTAAATCAGAGTGGAACGGGTGAAGTGTTGCATATTAGCATGGATATTTTATCCCATGGCAGACAAACAGATGGGAGCTGTGCAAACATGGCTGCAGGTGGCGCCACCAGTTTTGCGTATGATAAAGAGCTATGTGAGATTTATACACATGCAAAATTTTGGCCCAATCGGTCAAACGGTTCCCTAGATATGAGCTTGGATGTCTGCAGCGTAAACTTGATTGTAGGTGGCGCCACCTGTCATAAAATCAGAAAAGCTATCCAGGATGTATAAGCATGCCGAATTTCAGGTGAATTAGTCAAACCACTGCAGAAATATGAGTGATTTTAACCCAAGGCAGACGAACAGATGGACACTGTGCAAACATGGTTGCAGGTGGTGCCACCATTTTCAGTGTATGTTATAAAGCTCTCCAAGGGCTACATTTGTGCAAAAAAATTTTCCTGATCGGTCAAACGGTTCCTGAGATATGAGCTTGGATGTCTGCAGCGTAAACGTGAATGTAGGTGGCGCCACCTGTCATAAAATCAGAAAAGCTATCCAGGATGTATACGCATGCCAAATTTCAGGTGAATTAGTCAAGTCACTGCAGAGATATGAGTGATTTTAACCCAAGGCAGACAAACAGATGGACACTGTGCAAACATGGTTGCAGGTAGCGCCACCATTTTTGGTGTATGTTATAAAGCTCTCCAAGGGCTACATTTGTGCAAAAGAATTTTCCTGATCAGTCAAACGGTTCCCGAGATATGACTTTTGATGTCTGCAGCGTAAACGTGAATGTAGGTGGCGCCACCTGTCATAAAATCAGAAAAGCTATCCAGGATGTATACGCATGCCCAATTTCAGGTGAATTAGTCAAGTCACTGCAGAGATATGAGTGATTTTAACCCAAGGCAGACGAACAGATGGACACTGTGCAAACATGATTGCAGGTGGCGCCACCATTTTTGGTGTATGTTATAAAGCTCTCCAAGGGCTACATTTGTGCAAAAGAATTTTCCTGATCGGTCAAACGGTTCATGAGATATGAGCTTGGATGTCTGCAGCGTAAACGTGAATGTAGGTGGCGCCACCTGTCATAAAATCAGAAAAGCTATCCAGGATGTTTACGCATGCCAAATTTCAGGTGAATTAGTCAAGTCACTGCAGAGATATGAGTGATTTTAACCCAAGGCAGACGAACAGATGGACACTGTGCAAACATGGTTGCAGGTGGCGCCACCATTTTTGGTGTATGTTATAAAGCTCTCCGAGGGCTACATTTGTGCAAAAAAATTTTCCTGATCGGTCAAACGGTTCCCGAGATATGTGGGTTTATGTGTGGAAACAGACGCACAAACGGACGCAGAGCGCAAAGGAAAGGTCAGAGGTCAAAACAAAATCGGGGCGCAGCAGTTCACATGTGACCCGAACATAATCCCGGGTTTCGGAAAATTCCGCCCAGCGGTTACGGAGGAGTTCTCCGGACACCTACGCGGCGGCGGCGGCGGCGGCGGCGGCGGCGGCGGCGGCCAGCTGAAAACATAGTATCCGCAAAACTCTGTTTTGGCGGATACAATAATTGGAGGGATTCTTTCACAATGTGTTGTATTTTGCTTATGCAATCAAAGAAAAACTTGCTACAACAGTAGTGAATGTAGCTGTATGTATGCCAATCAAGAAGACATTCGATGAGACCTAAAGAAATATTTAATTGGAGGTACTCTTTCACAATATACAACTTTGACTTTAAAGTCTGTTAAAGTTTCTTAAAAATAATTTTAGCTCTTTATGTAGAAATAAGGTTGACATTTGCAAGAAAATATGGTAAATTTCAGAGTAGAAAACCGTTCCTGTAAATTCACCCATTATTGCTCACTCATGGCTATTGTTCATGTCACTCAAGATCAGATTACGGTGATGCCGTAATTTAAGGATAGAATTCATACAATATTCCCAAATTGTTAATTACTTTTTCTAAGTATAATACACGTATTCTATTGAGATTTTTACAGTAATAGTATCATACAGTATTTTAGTATAATACGCATATTCTATTGAGATTTTTACAGTTATGGTATCATACAGTATTTTAGTATAATACGCGTATTCTATTGAGATTTTTACAGTAATGGTTTCATACAGTATTTTAGTATAATACGCGTATTCTATTGAGATTTTTACAGTTATGGTATCATACAGTATTTTAGTATAATACGCGTATTCTATTGAGATTTTTACAGTAATGGTATCATACAGTATTTTAGTATAATACGCGTATTCTATTGAGATTTTTACAGTTATGGTATCATACAGTATTTTAGTATAATACGCGTATTCTATTGAGATTTTTACAGTTATGGTATCATACAGTATTTTAGTATAATACGCGTATTCTATTGAGATTTTTACAGTAATGGTATCATACAGTATTTTAGTATAATACGCGTATTCTATTGAGATTTTTACAGTAATGGTATCATACAGTATTTTAGTATAATACGCGTATTCTATTGAGATTTTTACAGTAATGGTATCATACAGTATTTTAGTATAATACCCGTATTCTATTGAGATTTTTACAGTTATGGTATCATACAGTATTTTAGTATAATACGCGTATTCTATTGAGATTTTTACAGTTATGGTATCATACAGTATTTTAGTATAATACGCGTATTCTATTGAGATTTTTACAGTAATGGTATCATACAGTATTTTAGTATAATACGCGTATTCTATTGAGATTTTTACAGTTATGGTATCATACAGTATTTTAGTATAATACGCGTATTCTATTGAGATTTTTACAGTAATGGTATCATACAGTATTTTAGTATAATACGCGTATTCTATTGAGATTTTTACAGTTATGGTATCATACAGTATTTAAGTATAATACGCGTATTCTATTGAGATTTTTACAGTTATGGTATCATACAGTATTTTAGTATAATACGCGTATTCTATTGAGATTTTTACAGTTATGGTATCATACAGTATTTTAGTATAATACGCGTATTCTATTGAGATTTTTAGCTCAGCTGACTGTAAGTCATCTGAGCTATAGTCGTGGTCCTTTGTCCGTCGTCCGACCGGCCGGCCGTCCGTTTACAGGGCATGTTTTAAAACTGTTGGACCTACGAATCCAAAATTCTGCATACCATTAGTTGTCCCCAAAATCTCCTACCATACCGAAAATTGGGTCATTAGAACTTCGTTCCTTCGAGATATTAAGGAAAAACCTCCGTTTTCCATAAAAAAGCAATTGTTACACTTCAAGTCTGCCTAATATCAAAACCACTGATCTGTTTTTGATCATATTTAGTATTCATATTTTTCCATATATTTTCTGTGCACATACCAAAAATTAAGTCAGTATTGGGTATTATTTTGAAGTTATAGGCCCAAATATAATGCAATTTTTTTAAAAATCAGGAAATATATTTGCTCACTTAACATGAGAATTGCTGAAGCTGAAGACTTTTTTTCAGGAATATAACTTTATTTAATCAAGATTCAATTGTTTGCCCAAAATTAGATCTGAATTTTGCAAATTTTTCAAGTTATTAGCATAAATAAAAAATTAATACCTGAAATTTTGTCCAACTTTGGCAGTGGCACGTTTTTTCCCTGTAAGCACTGTTGATTTAATTTTCACAGCATATATACATAAGGATTTAATCTTTTAAAATCTGAAATTTCAAAGAAATTGTTTGAAAAGAGTAGCTTTTATTCAAGTTTTCATACACCATGTCAAGTGTTGTTTATATCTGGCCCACCTAGTAGTACAGCCTTCACTTGCATTATGTAACCCACCCCAGGCAGCTTGCCTTGACCCAGCTTGGCCACTACTAGCAGGCTTCTCCTCTGCCCTGCACTCAACCGCCCCCCCCCCCCCCCCAGCTGGTGCATAAACTAGATGCATGTTATAATTTTCTGTATTTTATTTTATTCTTGGACATGCTACATTTTAGATTTTGGATTGTACCACCAGGGTTACAATGATTAAAGTGCACATTTAATTGTGTCCACAAAGTGATGTATTGCTATGAAAGTATGGATGTTCATCAGATAAGTAATGCTTTACTTCAGAAGAGTAAAACTTCACCAGGTGTGAAATTGACTATTAATTCCAGTTATTAATTATAGCTTAGATTGTAATTAGCATAATGATATTGTTTGTCCCTCATTCAACCAACAGTGTGTATACTTTATTTGAAAAGATGTTTTTATTTTATCAAATTTACTGAATCTTTTATTTTATTTCGGTGAATAAAATTAAGCTTGTCCTGAAAACTCCAATGTGCAAAACTTTTTAATAGGAATTCAAGGAATAATTTTGTAGATGCCATGTTGTGGCATTATTTTCTTTTACAATCAGTTTAAACATTTGATTTAAAAATAATAAAATATATGTGTATGCATAATATGACCCAATGTGAGCTACAATCTGGATATATAATGATTGCAACTTAGAATTCTTATATTTCAACTTATATTTTCACTTTTATATTACAAATTTATAACACTTGTAAATTAAAAAAATTAATCAGATAAAAACTATTAATGAAAAAAGTGGATATGCTAAAAAAATAGGCTTATATATAAACTTAAATGCATTATTCCTTTGAAAGTGAATGAAGGTATTAGTCCATTCTGTCCGCTTGCCTGTCCATCTGTAAATTTTTCATATGCATCACAGTATCTCAAAACTTTTACTGTTTTTCTTCATGACAGTCTTGTCAGAGTATTAGTTTGCAATCATATATTGAGAACTTTACTATAACCAAGTAGGAGAGCCCTTTCCTCTTAGCTTCTCATATGCTTATATAAATATAAAACATTACAATAGAAATTTTTTCATATTTTGCATTTGCAAAAATTTCAAACTTTTGTCATGACCCATGGGTCCTTTGTTTATATTCTGGATTCTCAACATCATTGTTTGGCTAAAACTGAATAAATACCAGACATGGTGCAAATACTTTGCAAATGTATATGAATATGAATATGAATATGTACTCCATTATAAAATTTCTTGCATAAGAATGGGAATTCAGGTAAAAATGAAAGTATTTGAATACCAGTGCAAATACTTTCAAAATGTATTCATGAATGCATATATTCTATAATATTAATTAAATAATTAGTTCAGTTAAATTTTATTAAAAAAATCATATGATTCTCTTGTTATTTTTAATAAATATTATATTGGCACAACATTTGTTATTAAATTTTAATAAATAGTTAAACTCTTTTATTTTATGTGCTGCTTATAAGTTATATGGCCAGGTCAAAATCTGTGTGACAATAGCACTCCATTTGTTAATAAAATAAATGAAATCAATCCTCTTCCCTGTCTCGAAAAATACTATCAAAATCATACATAAGCTAAACACTAACAACTCATAATAAAGCTCATATTTATTACCACACAAAACCAGCATATGCCTCTTTCCCAAATCATATTTTTTTCATATATAACAGCTGAGCGCCGTGACCCATGGGTCTCTTGTTACAGTTATGGTATCATACAGTATTTTAGTATAATACGCGTATTCTATTGAGATTTTTACAGTAATGGTATCATACAGTATTTTCCAATTTTAAGGAATCAAAAGGTTGAATAATGGTTGACACAACAGGGCTTGATATTTACTTTTGAAAGAACTTGCTTATTTGGGAAAGAAACACATCTCTTTTTACTGAACCTTCATGTCACAGCCATGAACACAATGTGTATTCTACAATCAACATGATTGTACTTCATGTTTTACTGTATATTAAAAATCAAGAAAGAAAATCACTAGCTGCAGATTAGTTAAGAGTGATACCTCTGTGTAATATTGATGTTGCACCAACTTGCTCAGTTGGGCAAGTAGGAAAAGATTTATGGTTGTTCTACCACCATTATCTTGAACTTCTAATTACCATGAGCAAGCAGGGAACCATTAATGTTGAGCCCTGCATAACACAGCCCTCTGTTCAATAGGTTCTAAAGTTTTTAATATTCAATGATGTACATCTGCCAGTGAATTGGTTTTAAACTTTTTTAAGGGTTCAATCACTAATGGAGGATGAGGAGAGCTTGGTGTACATCGTCCATTGCATGTGGAGCAACAGCACTAGGTGTTCTCCTGGTTTTGGTGCTGCCACAGCTCCCCCCTGTGGTTGGAGGATGTGTGGGTCGCACTGTAATGAACAGTACTTGGGGTCTTATCACTGATGGCAGCACAGGTGAAAAATACCCGACGTCAAGTCACTGCGAATGGTTTATCGATGGTACAGTGTCAGTTTCTTATTAAATGATTACTGTTGTATACCATATATGTGCATACATGGTTTAATGTCCCTGTTGTTTGATTACCTCTTCAGTTATATATGTCTGTGAATAAGAATCAGAGTTCAAAATTAGATTAATTATACAAGTACATGACTAAAAGAGCCTTATTTTAAAATCAGGTTTGTAATGCTGCAGCTTCTAATGTTAATACTTTGTCTTCTCAGCCAGGGGGGTATTAGTAGAACAAATACCAGTGTACCAAATGTGACCATGTGTATGCATACATACTGCTTTGGAACTAATTACAGATGGTATCCATCAGAAAAATAATTTATGTTTTATCTTTCTTTCATTATAATTATGGATCTCCAAAGTTTTCATTCATTTTGTGATGTGTTGAATGTAACATATGGACCTTATATAATTTGTCAATTGGCTCTGTTTGTATCACTAGGAGGAGGGACAGGTAGTATCATATCTCTCAAGTTCCTGGAGATGGACACAGAGTGTGGCTATGACTACCTGTATGTGTATGATGGTAACTCCTACAGCAGTCCTGTCCTTGGCAGTTTCAGCGGTAATACATTACCAGACACCGTCATAGCCAGATCAGGACATGTAAGTCTATGCCATTTGCAGATTTGGCAATTTTCCCTTCAGTGCAGTAAGTACAGTCTGCACTGTTATAAGGCAGGGACAGACGAAATCCTAATCTAGTCCTTAAAATTGCTGTAAAAATTGTAGTCTATTTTTTTCCTGTAAAATGGCAAAATAGGACCTTTTCCACAAGCATGTGCACAGCATGCAGTGATTGTCTGCTGTTTCAGCTATGCAGATTTTGTCCAGAGGAAGGTTATACAAGGTAGGGGCTCCAACACTGAAAGGAACCTTCTGTCTAATATTTATCTCTGGATGCCTTTTTCCTTGAGATTGTTTGATATCCAACAAAAAATCTGCACAGCAGTAAGTTATTGCAAAAGCAAAGTTTCAGCAGACCAGATTATAAAGACCAGACTTTGGGTAGATGAATGAAAACTGTTTTTGTGTTTGATTTGTTCACATATAGTGTCTGGTATGAATGTAATTTTAAGCAGATAGGGGCTTGGAAAAAAATGTTGTAATTTTTACCAGCGCTGCTTAATCTGTTCAGACCAGATTCTGATTGATGATAAATTTCTCATTTCCTTTTACAACCTGGGATGGACCTATTTTAAATCCATCCAGATCATTATCAGGGCTGTGACCTGTTTGTACACTAACCAAAATACATTTCACAGTGCTATCTGATAAATTTTGACGTTATATTTTCAAATTATATAAAAAAAATTACACTGCTAGTAATTGAGGAAGTAACATATACATGTTCTGTCTATGCCAAATATAAAACAAATGTTGACCTGTTTATTTTGTGCCATTGCTTCAGATGCTGATATACTTCTTCAGTGATCGCAACTATGCCAGGGAAGGGTTCAAATTAGAGTACACTATCAGTGATTGTCCGTTTAACTGCAGTGGGAAAGGTACCTGCAACAACATAACCCACGTGTGCAGCTGTGATCCTGGAAGCACGGGGGGTTGGTGCGAGAGGAACGCTTGCCCTAAAAATGTCTCTGAAATACAGTGTAGCAGACCAGAGAAAGGGGAATGTGACATCATGTCAGGCCAGTGTCTGTGTAACAGAGACTATGCTGGATATGACTGCTCATTACCCACAAATGTCTCAGGTGGGGAATCCTCGTGGTACAAGGTTGCACCTCCTGGAACTGGGTTTAGTCCCAGGACGGGACACCGGGGTGTATACCTTGAAAATTCCAACAGTTTTTGGGTGTTTGGAGGATTTAATTTTGTTGAGGTGCTAGACAGTTTAGTCCGGTTTGATTTTGCTCAAAATAGGTGGATAACCATATCAAAACAGGCCCTGTGGCCAGAAGGTCGGTATGAACACTGCATGGTGGGATATGATGATTATATATACATATTTGGTGGAACAGGAGGTAATGATTCTCTGTTAAATGATATTTGGTCATTTAATACACTAGCTTCAACATGGACAAAGCTGGCTACATCAAGTACAGTCACTCCTCAGGCAGTTTCTGGTGCAGCTATGGCCATAGTTGGCGATCAGTGGTTATATGTTTATGGTGGTATAAACTCTGCTCTGGAGTATGTGTCAGACCTATTTAGGATGGACTTACACAGTGATGTTTGGCAAAAAGTTGTTTCCAGTGGTTCTAATGAACTTCGAAGACAAGTTGTTGGACACTCGATGGTATACCATCAGGAATCCAAGTCACTGCTAATATTTGGAGGGATAAGGAACAAAATTGCCAGGTTTCCAGAAAGGACAAATGAGCTATATGCATTCCATGTTGACCATCGGTACTGGTCCTGGATTGATTATAACGCAGCCAACAAGCCAAGGCCAAGGGCCTTCCATACTGCAGCAATCCTAGGCAATTATATGGTTGTGGTAGGTGGGAATATTCATAATCATTCTGAAGAGGAGGCATGCTATGATGAGCACGTGCATTATTACCATTTAGGATGCCACCGATGGGTTCTCTCTACTGGAATGGTGAAGGATTTTCCAGGTAAGGCCAAACTGTTTGATATACCACCTGTTGTTTACTCCACATTCACATGGTAATGATTAAGCAATGTGTCTTTTTTTCTGTTTATTTTTTTATTTTAGAGGTACATACTGAGTAAGGACACACAATATTTTTTATGGCTTTGTTTTCATAAAAAAAATTAATAAAACGGATAAAAATCTGGCAATAAACTTTACTGCAGTAATTCTTTTTTCAGTACAGGATAAGAATTTTTTTTCAGAATAGAATCAATAGATTAAGAAATTGCCAGTTGCAAATATCAAAGTTAAGTATATATGTATTTCACTTAATGTTAAAATTGGAGACATGGTTATGATGTTGTTCATGAATAAAAACTGAGCCATTTCATGTAAAGATGGATTGCCAAGCAATATAATAGTGTCCAAAAGTACATAATATAACCTTGTAAACAAGCTAGACAAAATCTTGTTTTTAGCTAAGCTGACCGTAAGTCATCTGAGCTATAGCGATCATGTCCGTCGTCCGTCTGGCCATCCGGCTGTCTGTCTGTATACAGGGCACAAATCGTAACATCTGGACCTTGAATCTTCTAACTTTACATCGAGAGAGGTTCATGAAAAATCTCCTTGGAAACCTGGAATTAGGTCTCTGTTATCCATATTCTTCAAGCTATGGGGCTCATAAGTACCCCCCAGAATAATAAAAAATTTGATACAAAAGCATCTGAACAACTAATGCATTAATCACCATGATTCTTTGCATGGATATTAAAGCCCTACTTCCACCCTCAGGGTGTTTTTGCACATATGAAAGTATGAACCTACAAATAGAATTTATGTATACATTTCTGACATTTTGCACCTACTATCCGTGATAGGAACGAATTTGTGAACAGAGTCCTGGGAGCTCCCGGAAAAAGTTGAGACAGCCCCTTGGACGTGTGTGACGTCACAACCAGAACCCCGGTTGGGCGTCCACATGTTCCAGCAAGGTCGACTGGGTGTTCTGGTCAAGCGAGGCGGAAGAATCATCTTCAGATGACAATGTCTGAGACACCGTAAAAGGAGTATAAAGCGGCGAATTTAGATCTGTAGATGTTATGGGCAACTTCGACATTAGCCTCATGTAATTTCGAGCCATGTAGTTAGAAATAGAAGCTAGCAGTCGGTGACAGCCGCAGCTGCAAGCGTATACGGCAACACGCTTGAGGTTTGATTCCAGTGACGAAGTGACCGGCTGTTCAAATCGAGGATGGAGTCTGCTGGAGTTTTAAGGGATATTCTGGTGATTATTATCAAAATAATGAGATAATTCAGTTAATATATTTTAAGCAATAAAATGTAGAGTAGTACAATATACCGATACAATTCAAGTGATTCTTGACCTGGTCGAGTTTGTTCAATATCGCTCGCAACACTATGCAACAAAGTTTGTTGTTGTTATATAACAATGTTGTGACTGGTGCCTTGGTGCCATGTTTTGACTCGGCAAAAATCAGCTGATAATCAACTTGGTTTTGCCATAAGAATATAGCGCTTGTCCTTTCTTTTTATCATAATTTATAAATAATTAAATATGTGCTTCATAGTCGAAATTCAAAATTCTTGTTTTGAAATAGATAAGCGCTTTTTGTTTAGCAGTAGTAATATACATACTTACATTCTATTTGTAAAGTAAGTTTTTGGCAGGCCTTACCTCATAAATAACCTTATATGGTACATCACACGGGGCTGGTCTTAAATGAAACTTTATATACGTACCACACCAATCCCGTTGGAGGGTGGTACTAATTTTAAGTACTGCCCCCCCCCCCCCCCCCCCATCATCATGGACAATGATACATACTTGATTATTAATATAATTTATTATAAAAAATAAACACTCCTTCCTTTTATAATTCAGTTCCATATATATATATATATATATATATATATATATATATATATATATGTATATATATATATATATATTGAGAGAGAGAGGAGGAGAGAGACATTTAATATATTTAAATAAATAAAAAAAGCATGAAATTCACATTATTAAATGAATTATGAAAGAGTCATGTATCATGATAGAAAAAGCACATATAAAAATTATAATTTTACACAGTCCATATTTTTCTGTATATATAACCCTCCACCAGACGGAAACCCCACGGATATTATATCTATATTATATTGGCAGTGTTATAAGCATACACATAGAAAGAGATTCTGTGTCTATGGTTATAAGTAAAGTACTTGCTATACGGCCGCAACTAGGCTTTACTTGTAGAATTTCAAATTTACAAGCAAGGTTATAAGAACAATTTCTTTGTTTTTGTTCTGGCTGATGTAAAACCGATTATCTGGATTTCAGGGGTACTTCCATACTACCCTCCAATTTAAGAATGTGTAATATAAAAAAAAAATTAAAAAAGGAAGCTATACATTCCATGTTATAATACTCGGACAGCAGATTTTATTCTAAGAAAAGTACATTTACAATAAATTATAAATTATAATTTAAAAATTATATTAATTTTTTAAATAATACAAAATTACCTATTTATGTTGCCTTTGGTGAGGTTGATCAGTATTTGTAATGGTATATTTGGATTAAACGCATGGGTACTTATGCCAGTGTATCATCTGAAGGTGCAAGGTTAACATCTTTGAGTGCAATATGGCACGCCATACCAACAAGGGAGGAGAAAGACTGTTGAAACAGATTTGGGGTTCTCATTATGACTGACTGGGTAATTTGTTAGTATCTTTAATATATGTGAGTGCTAAGACACTAATGCAGGGTTTGATAGCAACTTCTTTGTTTGGATGGGACAATGCTGCAGCTGGGTTATTTGGGACAGCAGCCTTCTCGACTGTAATGATGTCCTTCAAATAACATTGATCTGATCTGAAGACCCTTAACAGAATACAATCTTCTTTCCAATCTGCTGTGTAGAACATGACTGCTCTAAGACACATTTACTAGCCACAAAGAAGTTCAAAATGCATTATTTTCGAGAGCTTGAATACTAGTATTTCCTGAATGGCACCCATATATGTCATTATAATGAATTTACATAACAAACGCACACAATATATATAGTAAATTTTTTTTTACTAAAAATAAATTATTTGTACATAAAATATTGTTTTGAAAATAAAACATATACAAATTCATTTGATATTTTGTTATATACATACAACATATGTCTATCTTTATATATCTACACAAGCACACAAAAATATATATATTTTATAAACATATTTCAGGACTTAAACACACTCAGTGTTCCTGACGAGTGAGAGCCCGTAGGGGCCCTTTACGAAACGGGGCTGTCGAACACAAGTACCTGAAATATATGCATTACCGCTCCTTGTATATGTTGAGTTTTTTTTTTTAAACCCCGTGGTGTTGCAACAATCTGGATTTATATTCCATATATACATGTGTACACATTAAATATACTCTAGTGGTATATATTTTATATTTTTACATACTTATAATAATTTAAACACACCTTTTAAAATATATTTTGTGTGTGTATGCGTGCTGACTTGGCATGGAATTTGTTGTGTGATATGAAACAAATTGATAATGCTTAGGCTATGACATTTTATACAACAAATACACATTTGTAAAACAGAATATAACAATTTTATCATAACAGAAACTCAACAGAAAACTTAAAAAAAGTTCAGACAGAGTGAAACATCCCAACCCATATACAACACACACTTAATATAAGAAGCCTAGTTTTATATTTTGGGCACAAAACCAAACATGCTAAAATGGTGTAAATTTTTTAAATTTTTAATTGTCTGATATTTCAAAAGATTTGAAAAATTAATATGAATTAAGTATTTTGATAATTGTCAGCAATAAGGAGAAACAATTTTTAATATTTTATTATTTATTATTATTTTAGAATCCTACTAATTGGTTCTTCAATTTTAATGCCTTTGCTGAGGCACCATGCACCCAGCTATCAAGTGCCCCCTTAAATCCGTTATAAGTGTCTTGAAACTTGTAAAAAGTCCCAAAATAAAAAAATTTCATTTACGAGCATCGTATAAAATACATTTAATAATAATTTTATTGATTGATCAGTTCGGCATTATTAAACTTCCATGAGCAACAAGCAGCAATATGTTGGTTGTCACATGACACGTCGCTTGAAATCCCGATACGGCGACAGTGCAGACTGCGTGGTGCCAGCTCTCAACGTACGTGTCAAGGCCGAGTCGGGGAGTATCAGGAGCAGAGTTGAAGACTAATAAGAGATACAGGAGTTGGAGAGATGAAAAGCAGCATCATTACCTAGTTAGCAGCCTACGCACGTAAGGAATATAGAGTCAACATTGGCAAGGAGCATGGCCAAAAGTCAGAAAAAGCTTGTCCGCTCGCTTCTGTCAGTGGCCAAACCTGGGGAATCCCCTTCCAAGATCATGCCCGACCGGGTCCAGTTCGGTCTCTTCTGTGAAGGATTTCCTGTCTATTTGGCACGAACATGTGGCTTATACACTGGGATTAAATAATGGTCAAGCTCACCCCATCACCCTTAATGTTACTGCTAAACCCGACGACGCACTACACTGGCATGTTTTCCCCAGATCGTGTTAAACTCAACTGATGCCACAACAGTTTCGCCCGGCGTGTTCTGGTTGTGACGTCACAAACGCCTTGGCTAGGACGCTGCTGTTTGGCTTGGGGCCCCTCAGCGGGGTGGATTACGGGTCTTTTGATTTAAATTTTAAGGGTTAGGTCCACAAAGCTGGATTTTATTATACCATATTTTATACATATACATGTTAATGAATAAACCTACAGTAGTATTTCATTTTATTTTTTTCATGGAAGTAGGCCTTTAATCATGGAGTGTTTCATCAGATTCTGTAGACTGGTAGCGCCACGTGTATTTTATCTATTTTTTTACAATTTTTAGCTCAGCTGACAAGTCAACGGAGCTATAGCCGTGGTCCATTGTCTGTCATCTGTCCGTCCGTCTGTCAGTCTGTTAGACTGGCACATTTTGAAACCTTGATACCTAGGAATCCAAAATTTGGCATACTGTTAGATGTCCACAAGATCTTCTTCCAAACAGAAAATTGGGTCACTGCAACTTCGTTCCTTTGAGAAATTACGGATAAACCTCAAATTTCAATTATCACACTTCAGGACTGCCTTATATCAAAACCACTGATCTGTTTTCTTTAATATTAACCAGAAGTATTCTCTGATATATTTCCTATATTAATGCCAGAAAATAAGTTTAAGTGTAATTTCTTGAAGTTATGAGCCTAGACATAATGCACTTTGTAAAAATCAGGAAAACACTTAACATGAACATTTTTGAAGCTAGACATTTTTTTCCAAGTATATAACTTTGTTTAATTAAGTTTCAATTGTATACCCAAAATTAGATCCAAATTTTGTAAATTTTTAAGTTATAAGCATTAAAAATAAAGTCAGTACCCTAACTTTTGCCCATCTTTGACCATAGCATGTTTTTTGCTTGTGAGTACTGTTGAATTAATTTTCATAGCATGTAAACAGAAGTATTTACTTTGTTTAAATCTGAAATTTGAAAATGAAAACTTGAAAATTAGGCTAGTTATTGAATTTTTTGTTTAGGGTCTATTGTAGTTACTTGGTTTATCCATATGCAGACCCGGTCACTGGAAGTCAGCTATGCCAGGGTTCCTGATTTGTTACAGTCACTGGGGGAGATCCCCTGCTGTGACAGGTGTACAGTACTTAATTCTGAGACCCCCCCCCCCCCCCCCCCCCCCCCCCCCCCGATGAAAAGTCTCCTTGGAAACTTGAAATTAGGACTCTGTTACTCACATTTTCTGAGCTATCGGGCTTATTTATAAGCAACCCCTCAGAATAATTGAAAATATGATACCAAAGTAGGGCACAAATCATAACCATTTAGCCAAGAAACTTCTAACTTGACATCCTGAGAGTTTCTCAAAAGTTCTCCCCAGAAACCTGAAATTCAGTCACTGTGACCTATATTCTTTTGGGGTATGTTTGAGCACCCCAGAAATAATGCAAAATACACACAAATTGCCAGATTCTTCATGAAAGGCTGGTTGGATTGTCATCAGATTTGTTGTGCTTATGGGTCTTGATGAACATAAGCTAAGCTGCATGAGCAATGATGCCATCTACATTATCTTAATTAGTTGCCTGTGCAAGGACATATTGTCACCATGTCAGTCGGCTGAGCGTCATGACCCATTGGTCACTTGTTGGATATCATTGTCATGGAACCATTACAATGCTATACCAGGAACAGAGATTTATCATTGAATTGATAAGTGTTCCAAGTAACTGTGTCTTGAGTTCAGGAAGCACAATTACATTCAGGACTCCCCCCCCCCCCCCCCCAACTACCTTGGGCAAGTGGTTAACACTGCCTGGCAGGTGCAGACCCATGGTTACCTCATTGACAGTGACACTAGTCACAGGGCTGACGGGAGGTCCACTTAAATATTATTATTAATGCATGAGACTGGTGTCACTTCAGTTGTGTAATAAATTACTGTTGTACTCCCAGTTGTCAGCAATATATGGTATTGATTAACATGTAGCTTGCTATTTTATTACCCAATTTGTTAACTGGAAAGTAAGCTTTCAGGATGGACCTCATAAAAAGTTTTAAAATATGTCAGCACCTTTGATGCAAAGGACAATCATTGTATGTCAGTGAAAGAAGTTTTAGCAATTTAATTTAAATTAGATAATTAAATGGTAGGTGAAATACAGGTTTGTGCAGGTGACCTTTCAAACAAGTCCAGTGTAGCATCATATAGTCTGTTTCACCATATGCTGTCCACCTGTTTTTTGAGGAAAATTATTTTTTATTTTCTTAAAATTTTATATTTTTCAATAATTCCTAGAAAACTACATATGAAAGTGACAGCCAAATTTGGCAATTAAGAATTTTACTATTGATCCCCAGTTTATGTTTCACAACTTTTTAATCTCCTCACAATGATCTTGCAGATATGATGTGTTCTTGCATGAGTAGCCATCTTTGTTTAAGCTAGTTATATTTTAAGAGTGTTTTTCTTGACATCATCCAATCAACAGTTGTCAACTGAGATTTTTTTGCATGTGGCCAAATTGCAATGACCTTGATCACCATAATTGGATGTGATATGTTGTAAAATGTAGACTGATTTCTCATATTTTTAAATAATTCTGTTTCTTTTAAAGTAAGGTGTAAGGTAGGTATTTATATACATTGTTGAAAACAGGTTCTTTAATCCTCTACTTTACACTATAGTTGTTTCCCTTGAAATGTAACTAATAAAAATTTTCATAGCCAAAAACAGGTGGACATCAGGGAATGAAACAGACTGTTACAGGTAAAAAAGTCTGTTCTGGACAGTGTGAACATGTAAAGTGCAGAAAAGCGGCCCCAGTTGTGACAGTGGCTTTTCTATTACTATGATGCCTGATTTTATCCATCTGAATTTCTGAACAGTATACCATTGATCTATTAATTATGAAAAAAAAAGAGAATGAATAAGCATTGAATTTGAATTTATGTTAAAAACTAAGATGAATTGAGCTGACTTGTTAGGCAGATGTACCAGGTCTCACACATTTGTTGATGCCAGTCATTAGAAGAATTTTGCTCTTGTACATCAATTATGCAATATTTGGCTAAAGTAAAAACAGTTTGTGTGTCACAAACTTTACAACATAGGGGGGAAATAAAATTCTGCTTAATCTGATATACTAACTTTTGTGTTTCATCAAACATGCCAGTGAAAACTTTAAATGCACTTTATTCAAATGAAAGCTCTTCTTAATTGTGAATTTTATTTGCTATTGATAATAATTAATATGTATTGGAATTGATAATTTTCCTCCACATTTGATTTACAGTTGTGACTTGATAATCCGACACTCAATGTAATACCCTAATTTATGTCGGATTGCAAGGCTGTCGGATTGTCAAATCAATAAAGGTTACAGAGAGTGAAAAGATACAATGTGACGTAAATGTTTCGGGGAGGACTTGTTAGTATTCATTAAATATTTTGTTATGATAAACTACACATATGAAATTCTTTATGATTTATGTGATTTAGAAAATAAAACATCCGTCATGGAGTACTGTTTTAAATTTTTATATACATGTCTATATATACAACGCTCGTCAGGACAACCTGTGCAGGTTCTTCCATTATGCATGAGACATGATTATATTTATGAACAAACGTTAATTAAATGAATATAATAAATGAACCAGCCATTGATCTACTGAGTTCATGAACATCTAAAGAATGCAAGCATATCTGTCTGGTATCTGGTTCTTTTTTTTTTTTTGGTTTTCACAGACTTTTCTAAGCAGTCTGCGGTCGGCATCAACATCCCCTGCAGTGAAGCCCTGCTCCTCCATATACCGTAGCCCTGTTTTCCATTTCCCCAATCGTGTCTCTTGGAGTTATTAGTTTAGGAGGATCGTCTTCTCCCTCAGACTCACTGTCACTGTCGCCTCCGTCTTTTTTTTTAACCATTGACACAATATCAGCTGCTGTTGGCATTGCTTCTGTGGGCTCCAATTTTTCCAGTGCGAGGAATTCCTCCGCCATCACGTGGTCAGCGTTATTGAGTGCCTGGATAAGGTCCCCGACCTTGTTCTCCACCTCCGCGTGTTCTACACATGGTGAAGTTCATGTCTGCCACATATGGATCCAAACTGACTTAATAAGTGAGCCAGACTGACTCAATAATTGGCTCTAGTGTACGGTTAGAACAATACGCATTGCTAGATTTCACGGCTTATTGATCGGGGTGCTGTGTGCATGCATGAGCCTGACGACCGACATCAAAGGACTATATACCCGTCGGATTTTCAAGTCAGAAAATACGTTGGTATCCTTGTTTGTGTCGGGAAATGTCATGTTGGAGTCAGAATTCCAGGCTGTCAGTTTGTCAAGGGTAATTTCTATGATCCCTGTTCGTTTTTTACAAAACACTGTCGGATTGCAAGGTTTTCGGATTGTTAAGGGTCGGAATGTCAAGTCACAACTGTAATTTGAATTCAGGTTTCTCTGTTTAATTAGAATTGAAGGTTCATACAAATTATTGAATTGGATTGAATTGTAATACATGTATATGTGTCCGGAGATTCATGCTCTCTAGTAAAAGAGGTTAGTTTATCTATGGGCTTTTGACCAGTGGTGGTCCATACTCCTGTTTAACATGAACATCATCATAATTGTATCCGCCAAAACAGAGATTTCGCAGAAACTATGTTTTCAGCCCACCGCCGCCGCCACTGCTGCATAGGTGTCTGGAGAACTCCTTTGTAACCGCTGGGTGGAATTTTATGAAACCTAGGATTATGTTCGGGTCACATGTGAACTGCTGCGCCCCGATTTTGTTTTGACCTCTGACCTTTCCTCTGGGCTCTGCATCCATTTGTGCGTCTGTTTCCACACATAAACCCACATATCTTGGGAACCGTTTGACTGCTCAGGAAAAATTTTAAATACAAATGTAGCCCTTGGATAGCTTTATAACATACACAAAAAATGGTGGCACCACCCGCAACCATGTTTGCACAGTGTCCATCTGTTCATCTGCCTTGGGTTAAAATAACTCCTATCTCTGCAGTGGTTTGACTAATTCACCTGAAATTCGGCTTACATATACATTCTGGATAGCTTTCTTGATTTTATGACAGGTGGCGCCACCTACATTCACGTTCACGCTGCAGGCATCAAAGCTCATATCTCAGGAACCGTTTGACCGATTGGGCCAAAATTTTGCATGTGTTTAGATCTCACATAGCTCTTTATCATACACAAAATTGGTGGCCCCACCTGCAGCCATTTTTGCACAGCTTCCATCTGTTTGTCTGCTGTGGGATAAAATCACATATCTCGGCAGTGGTTGACATATCTGCCTAAAATTTTGCAGGTTAATACATCCTGGACAGCTCTCTTGATTTTTTTGACAGGTGGCGCCACCTACATTCACGTTTACGCTGCAAACAGCCAAGCTTATATTATTAAATTAGAGAAAAGCATCCACACTCTGTATTTTACAGTTATATTTCCTGATTTTTTTCTTTGTGTATATAAATTTACATAAACCAGATCGACCAGATTTTATTGAAATCTAAATACCAGTCTCTTACATATTATTTAAATAGTTTCAAATGAATCAGTTACATGATCTGGAGCAGATATTTTCTTGGTTGATATCTGGTATAATAATCTCTGATTTACATGATAAAATTCATTAAACAATTTAAAACATCTTAATAATGCTGTATTTTTTGGTAATACATCAACTATAAGTCTGGTCATTTTATGACGTCAGAGATTTAATTAATTAAATGAAACAATTTAAAAAAATAACCAGTGTAGGTTGATGAAATACCAGGACTATTTCCTATGAAGCCGAACCAATTTCTTACAGATCATGATAATATATTCCATTCAGTATTATTGGTTAAGCTTGTTTTGCATGGGTATAATAATACTGTAGTGTTATTTTACATTCTTGGAAGAGTTGTAGTAGAAATCTTTTCAAAATTTGATGATCACTAAAAAACCTGACATTAATTGTATCGCCAGACAAAGTCTGGAGACACTATGGTTAAAGCATGGTTGTGCCGTCTCCGCCGCCGCCGCAGAGATTTCGTTTGGACGCGATAACTCAAAAATATTTCACGGATCTTTACCAAACTTGACATGTGCATAGATATGGGTAAGAGGACGAAGCCTGTTTAAAATGGGGTCATGAACTTTAATAGGAGAGTGACCTTAACCTTGAATAGGTCCTTTTTTGGGGAAAAACGCACAAATTCTCAAATATCTCAAGAAATCTTGCATGGATTGATCCAAAAATCAACTTTACAAAAGATCTTGGATAGTGTTTTCATTAACGGGAAACTGGTGGCACCATCTGTTATCCTTTTCTTGTTTTTGTGCCGTTTAATACCCCCTTCATTGCCACTTAACAATACTGTGAGCATTATAAGTAAAAAACTAATGGACAGATTTCTTTCATATTATGCATATACATAGACATGGGTTATGGGATGATGTATTTGTATCCGCCAAAATGAAGTTTTGCGGATACTATGTTTTTGACTGGGTTCCGCCGCCACCGCTGCCGCCGCCGCCGTGTTCGTTTCCAGAGAACTCCTCTGAGACTACTGGACGGATTTTTCCAAAACTTGCAGTTGCACAAATTATCGGGTCACATGGGAACTGGTGCCTAACCAAGTGACATTGACCTCTTACCTTTCCTCTCTGCCCAGCGTCGGTTTGTTTGTCTGTTTCCACACATAAACCCACATATCTCGGGGACCGTTTGACCGATCAGGAAAAAAAAATTTACACAAATGTAGCCCTGGGATAGCTTTATAACATACACAAAAAAGGTGGCACCACCTGCAACCATGTTTGCACAGTGTCCATCTGTTCATCTGCCTTGGGTTAAAATCACTCATATCTCTGCAGTGGTTTGACTAATTCACCTGAAATTCAGCATGTTTATACATCCTAGATAGCTGTCTGGATTTTATGACAGGTGGCGCCACCTAGTCACTTTAACGCTGCAGACATCCAAGCTCATATCTCGGGAACCGTTTGACCAATCAGGCAAAAAATTGTACAAAAATGTATCCCTTGGATAGCTTTATAACATACACAAAAATGGTGGCGCCACCTGCAGCCATTTTTGCACAGTGTCCATCTGTTTGTCTGCCTTAGGTTAAAATCACTCATATCTCTGCAGTGGTTTGACTAATTCACCTGAAATTTGGCATGCATGTACATCCTAGATAGCTTTCTTGATTTTATGACAGGTGGCGCCACCTACCTTCACGTTCACGCTGCAGACATCCGAGCTCATATCTCAGGAATCGTTCGACCAATCAGAAAAAAAAATTTACACAAATGTAGCCCTTGGATAGCTTTATAACATACACAAAAATGGTGGCGCCACCTACAGCCATTTTTGCACAGCGTCCATCTGTTTGTCTGCTGTGGGATAAAATCACTCATATCTCTGCAGTGGTTTGACTTTTCCACATGAAATTTTGCATATTTATATATCTTGGATAGTTTCTCATTCATATAACAGGTGGCGCCACCTACAATCATGTTTATGTGGCAGAGATCCATTCTAATATGTAACACATATAACTCCATTTCCCCTTGCTACTCAATCCATGCCTCACTTCACCCGTCTTTCTCTGATTTTGGCGGATACACGTAGTTGCTTGTCGACTACCCGTATTCTAGTTTAATTTGGGGTCATGACCTTTCCTATGAGAGTGGCCTTGACCTGGAATATTGCGGTATATGGTGAAAATCACACCATATCAATATCTCAATAAGGGATGCATGGATTGGTCCATAAATCAAATTGATTGAAGATCTTGGATAGCTTTTTCTTTTGCGGAAGACAGGTGGCGCTACCTTGTCTTTCTCTTGTGTTAGTACCTTTTAATACCCCATCATTGCCACTTGACAGTACTGTGAGCATTAAAAGTCTAAAACTTATGGACAGATTGGGCTGATTGTGCATGTACATTGATCTTGGATAGATCCATCTTGTATTCAAGACTGGTGACGCCATCTGCAATTGTTTGCCCTGGCGTCCATCTGTACATATGTGCTTTGGGTGAAAATTGCTCATATCTCCAGAGTGTTTCAAGGTATTGGTCTGAAATTTGGCATGTCCATCCATCTTGGAAAGTTTTCTTGTAAACCAGACAGGTGGCGCCACCTACCTTCCAGTTAATGTAGAATAAATTAATGCCCTTTTCTGAGGAGTGATTTGCCCTTTTGGCCTGAATTTGTGCCTATCAATAGATCTTGCACTTCTCCATCTTTTACGCAAGACTGGTGGTGCCATCTGCAATTGTTTTGCCATGGTGTCAATCATCTGTACATGTGCTTTTGGTGAAAATTGCTTATAACTCTGGAATGGAATTTGGTATGTCCATCCATCTTTGAAAGTTTTCTTGTAAACCAAACAGGTGGCGCCACCTACCTCCTCGTTTTTGTAGAATAAATCAATGCCCTTTACTTAGGAGTGATTTGGCCTATTGGCCTGAGTGGTGTGCTGTATTGGTCTCAAACTGTGCGTTAACCATAGATCTTGGCCTCCTCCATCTTGTATGAAAGAATGGTGGCGCCATCTGCCATTTATTTATGTGTTATCCATCTGTACATTTGTTTTAGATGAAAATTGCTCATATCTGAGGTGTCCTTCAATGTGTTGGTCTCCAATTTGGCATGTAAATCCATCTTGGAGAGTTTTCATCTCAACCAGACAGGTGGCGCCACCTACCTTACCATTTTTCTAGTAAAAATTTATCCCCTTTTCATAAGAGTGGTTTTTGTATTGGCCCCCATATTTGATGAAGAATATTGTTTCTCAAGTTGATAGATGTTCCATAGTCACTTTCCAAGTGTCAGTATATGCTACTGAAGATGGGGGGAATTATTCTTAAAGGGGGAATTAATTGTCTGGCGATACTATTGCACCTGTGGTGCCAAGAAATATCTAGTTTTGATTAATTACAAATTTCTCCCCGGCTTTCACAATGAATTTAGACCACAATATATTGTATGAATTGTTTCAGTCATGATAAATTATACTTGTTGTATTATTGAGTCCTATATCCTGGATGCACAGGACATATCTAGTAGAACAGAGGTTTTCCTGTGAGGCCTGTGTGTATACTTTAATAATGAGAGGAAGGTACCATTCAGGCAGACTTTCTGGAGGAATCCATGGATGGAACCGTCAAAGAGTTCAGCTAATGAAATGCTCATCAGTGTTTGTCCCCTGCGGAGCACAGGATACTGAAGGACTTTTTTTTATCCCCATAACAAATTGCGTCACTGCTTATTATGATACATGACTGGACTACATAATCTTGATCGTCTCTGTAGCATGCTGATGAAAATCTATTGCTCCCAGAGGGATTTATTATTGTTTTACGACTGATTTTATGGTTGATTGTTAGTGGGGTCTTGCAACAAAACAAAACTAGTGATTTATGAAGTAGCTCCACTCCTCAGACACTTGTATGTTTTACCAGCAGTGCTGAAACTGTGTCTGTTCGATGAAAAATATTTCTGAACCAAGTATAGAACAAGCTGAATTTGTCTACCAGTTGTTTTAAAAAATCGCTTCATATTTTTTCATGGGATGTTGTTAATCAGAATAAATAGGCAAGGACCGTCCTTGTTAATTGTTTTTATAATTTATATATCCATCTTCAGGTAGATGATATGTATCTCAACTTGTTATTTGCTGTTCCATAATGCAGCTTTCACTGATAGCCCTTCAAATGTTAAATCACTGATGACCATTCCAGATTCTGTTTCACATTTGTGATAGCTAATCAAATTATGTGAGATGCTTGATACTGCTGATAGCCAGTTGGAATCAGTACCATGCCAGTTTCGATACTTTCATCATTGATTGCCAGTTGGAATCTGTACCAAGCCAGATTCATCATTTATAGCCAATCAGAATATATGCACCATGTCAAATACATCACTTAAAGCAAATCAAATTCTATGATATGCTCTTAACCACTTACAGCCAATCAGAATCTGTACTGTATCAGTTATAATTAATGATAACTTGTATTACTGAAAGCCAGTCAGAGTCTGTACTGTGCCAGTTGTATTACTGGTGGCCAATCAGAATCTGTACTCTACCAATTGTATTACTAATAGCCAATCAGAATTTAAACTATGCCAGTTGTATTACTGAAATTCAACCAAACTTTACTGTTCTTGATGTTGAAAGTTCTTATAAAATGAATAGAAAATGAATAGAAGAAATATGATTTGTTTACCAAACACTCACCAAGTACACCATAGTACCGGTGCTTGGTTTTATGAAGGCTTTCCCCAGGGAAATTACCTTAGTGCATGAGGTTGACTCCAGTTTGGGTTCAAGTTATTATAAAGATATAACGGTCAAGCTTTCTTTATGCCTATTTGCCCTCCTTGTCTTTTTGAATAATATGACTTCTTTATGCTTTGCAGTGTGGACAGTTTCCTCCACCAATATTTGATATTGTGGTTTTTTTGTTTATTAATTTTATAGTTTGTTTTATTTAGTGATGTAGGTGGCACTGTCTATTGAAGGTAAATGGAAGTACTGTGTGATAAGTAAGATGTGTTTCCATAAAATTCCTAACATAATATGTGTATTATATTAGGATAATGTCATTAACAAATAAGGGAAATTTGTATGGAGTCCACCTGGTTTGTATATTTGAGGCAGCACTGTGAATCTTATCCAGAGTGTCATGAAAAATGACAAGTAGTGATCAATAATAGGGACATTCACAGGTAGTTCTTTGCTTTTAGTTCTTTGAAATTCACTGTATTTTCTTTCAAATACCAAGCTTATTTCTGTATGAAAGGCTTAAATTTAATTTTTAAACTACTTTTACAGTATGTTCAGTTGAAAAGTTGTAAAATATTTTATTTAAGCTATCCTCACGTAGTTCATCATCACTTACCAAACACATGTTGCTTTGCATGTCATCTGATTTTTGTCGGCATATCAGCATTAGTCTTTTATTCAAACATGGTGGCACTATCCTGACGGCTACATTCACTACCGTTTTAGGCAAATTTTATTCATTACCATTAACTAAATATTGCACATTGTGAAAGAATACTTCAATTAAATATTCATTTTAAGTTAGCCAACTGGATGTCATCTAGCTTGGTACACTTCAGATATATCCAATAGGGGTCACAAATAGTAATATAGGTAAAACATCGCCAGGTATATTTACATGCATGCTTTTTTTTCATGGTTTGTAAAAATTACTGCAGACATTCATGCTTTCCAGTCATGTGCTGGATGGCAGGAAAAACTGCTGAGGGCACCTGCTTGTGGCTGCGTGGCGTGACCACATCCCCGGCCATTGTACCCTCAGATCATCCATCAGTATGCTGAATGTTTTGTTGAAGAATATAACATTTAAAAGTATTTATTGTTTGTTGTGTGGGAATACATGGTAATCTAAGATTTTTGGATGAATTCTATCATGTAAGGTAGGAGTTGGGGGCTTATTAGAGCTAAATGTGAATACATGGTGATCTGGGATTTTTGGATGATAACTATTATATAAGGTAGGAGTTGGGGGCATATTTGAGCCAAATTTTGTTGTTTTTCCTGTTAGAGACTTTAGTGGAAGTTATATGGGAACATTCTGGGCAAAAACAAGGTGTGTATCCAAATGAGGCAGCATATTCTGTTGAGAACTTTTAGTTTACTGAGAGCTTTATTATTTAACCTTCTTCATGTCAGGTTATGTATGCATACCGTATTCGACATAATAAGCCCCTTGGCGCTCATAAAAATTAAAAGTTTTTCAAATATTTATATCCTAATAAGCCCCCCTCCCCCAGCCCACATCTGCCAACTTCCAAAGTGCATTACAATCCTCTAATTAAACCCTGCGGCTTGTGTACACATGTTTGACTTCACAGCACATTCAGGACAATTAAGAAAGACCAACGATCTTTTAGCGGTTTTGTAAAGTTTTGAAAAATAATAACTAATCCAAGTGATACTGATTTGCAGATGATTTTTATTTTTTGTTGTTTGAGAGAATTGTATGAATGACTGCAGTTTGAGATTTCCTTTGCTGGTAAAGAGGAAAAAATAAGGATGGTTATAAATTAACTCTTTAATAAAAGTCGCCGCCTAATAAGGTAGCAGAATATATAAAATTTTCTTATAAAGGTTTGTAAAACAGTATTTATTTGAAAGATGAAAAAATATAATACGGGACGTCAATACCCCGATTAAGTCAGACACCATGCGCAAATACCTTTGACAGCTGAGCCGATGTATGACATGGAATGGCATCGCCAATAATTGTCCTTTTTGACCTTCATTGTGCATGATATTACATGCAGAAGTTTTTTAGCGAACTTGTGCGACATCACTTTTTGAGCTTATGCGATGGTGCGGCGTCGTACGTCGTGTGTCGTGCGTCGTGCGTTGTACGTTGTACGTCGTCTGTACGTTAACCATAGCTATTTCAAAAATGGCAGGAGCTAGCATCACAAAAATTTTTGCAAATAATCAGTCATCCAAAAAACTATATTGGATTTTGTTTATTTTTTTTTCTTACTGCATTTTCTTAGATTTTATAGGGAAAAAGCTAAAAAAGCTTTAAAATTCTTCTTCTCCGAAACTGTCCAGCCAAATTGTCCTATATTTCACAGAAATGATCCCTGAAACATTCTCTCTCAAGTTTGTTCGAATGGTTCCAGTTTGGAGATTTTTGGCCGAGTTACAGGAGGTTGAACTTTGTCATCTGTCCAAAAAAGCATATTAAAATTTAAATCTCAGAAACAGCTGGAGCTATCATCACCAAATTTTATGCCAATGTTGGTCACATAGGTCATATCTGAAATTGAGGTATTGGTGGCCCCACCTGCATCGGTTTCTTTTGCATCGGGTCATCAGTGCCTGTATCACACTGAGGGCTACAAAAAACTTCTTCTCTGAAACCATATGGCCAAAATGTTATATATCGCACAGAAATGATCCTAGGGTAGTGCTTTCTGAAGTTTGTTCAAATGGTCTCTGTTCAGTGACATTTGGCTAAGTTATGGGAAGCTGAATTTGTCATATGCCATAACAGCCCATTTTAGTTCAGTGGCTACAAAGATCTTCTTCTCAAAAACCACTAGGCCAATTTCTTAAATCTCACACATTCATTATCCTCAGATGTTGATAATTCCAGTTTGTTCAAGTGGTTTTGGTTCAGTGCTTTTTGGCTGAGTTACGGGAAGCTGAACTTAGCCAGTTTGCTGTATCTTCCTATATGAGTTTTAAACCTGCGAAACGTTTTTTGACTGATGCCACTGAAGCCAGTTTGTTAAATATTTTTCAAGAATAATCCCTGCAATAATTCTTATTATAATTGTCATTAATGGTTCCACATGAATGATTTTTGGTTTACCATTGGCAGATTGCCAGTGCCTTGATGTTGGCCATTAGCCAAGATGATGTCAGCTTTGTTTTGGCACAGTGCCTGGATTGTATAGGTCAAGAGTTCACTCAGTGCATTAGCTGCATTCTGTTTATAGCTTTGGCAGACTGCTCACTGCATCAGGTTTGGCACCAAAGTTCAGCCCCTGCTCCCTCATTTTTGGTTGACTTCTGACCTTTCCTCTCTGCCGAGGGTCCATTTTTGCATCTGTTTCCAAACAATAACCCACATATCTCGGGAACCGTTTGACCAATCAGGCTAAAAATTTTGTACAAATGTACCCCTTGGATAGCTTTATAACATACACTAAAAAGGTAGCGCCACCTGCAACCATTTTTGCACAGCGTCCATCTGTTCATCTGCCTTGGGATAAACTCACTCCTATCTCTGCATTGGTTGGACTTGTCCACCTGAAATTTTGCATGTGTATACATCCTGGACAGCTTTCTTGATTTAATGACAGGTGGCACCTCCTACATTCACGTTTAAGCTGCAGACATCCAAGCTCATATCTCAGGAATCGTTTGACCAGTTGGGCCAAAATTTTGCATGTGTGAACTCCCATAGCTCCTTATCATACGCAAAAAAGGTGGCGCCACCTGCAACCATTTTTGCACAGCGTCCATTTGTTCATCTGCCATGGATAAAATTACTCATATCTCAGCAGTGGTTTGACTTATCCAGCTGAAATTTCGCAGGTTTATACATCCTTGACAGCTTTCTTGATTTTATGACAGTTGGCTCCACCTACATTCACATTTATGCTGCAGACATCCAAGCTCATATCTCAGGAACCATTTGACCGATTGGGCAAAAATTTTGCATGTTTATGGATCTAACATAGCTCTTTATCATACGCAAAACTGTGGCGCCACCTGCAACCATTTTTGCACAGCGTCCATCTGTTTGTTTGCCATGGTATAAAATCACTTATATCTCGGCAGTGGTTTGACATATCTGCCTAAGATTTTGCAGGTTTATACATCTTGGATAGCTTTCTTGATTTTGTGGCAGGTGGTGCCACCTACATTTCATCATACACAAAACTGGTGGCGCCACCTGCAACCATTTTTGCACAGCGTCCATTTGTTCATCTGCCTTGGGATAAAATTACTCATATCTCTACAGTAGTTTGACTTATCCACCTGAAATTTTGCAGGTTTGTACATCCTTGACAGCTTTCTTGATTTTATGACAGGTGACGCCACCTATATTCACATTTATGCTGCAGACATCCAAACTCATATCTCAGGAACCATTTGAGGATTAGGCAAAAATTTTGCATGTTTATAGATCTCACATAGCTTTTTATCATATGCAAAACTGGTGGCGCCACCTGCAACCATTTTTGCACAGCGTGTGTCTGTTTGTTTGCCGTGGGATAAAATCACTAATACCTCAGCAGTGGTTTGGCATATCTGCCTAAATTTTTGCAGGTTTATACATCTTGGATAGCTTTCTTGATTTTGTTGCAGGTAGCGCCACCTACATTTATGTATACACTGCTGACATTCAGGCTTATATCTCAGGACTGGTTTGACATATCCCACTGAAATTTTGCATGTGCATATTTCTCACATAGCTCTTAATCATACACAAAATATGTGGCACCCTGCCACCATTTTTGCACAGCGTCCTTCTGTTTGTCTGGTGTGGGATAAAATCACTCATAAACAAGTAGTGGCTTGAATTATCTGCCTTAAATTTTGCATATGTATACAACTTGGACAGCTCTCTGGATTTTGTGATAGGTGGCGCAACCTACATACACATTTTAGCTGCAGACATCCAGGCTATTATGCAACACACCTCACTCTATTTCCCCTTGCCACTCAATCCATGCCTCACTTCACCCGTCCCACTCTGATTTTGGCGGATACACATAGTCCCTTGTTGACTACTCGTATTCTAGTTAGCTCAGCTGACTAAAAGTCATCTGAGCTATAGTCGTGGTCCATTGTCCGTTGTCCGTCCGTCTGTCTGTCTGTCCGTCCGCCCGTCTGTCCGTCTGGATGTCTGATGTAAGACTGGCACGTTTCGACACCATTGGACCTACCAATCTGAAATTCGGCATACAGTTAGATGGCCCCAAAATCTCCTACCATGCCAAAAATTGGGTCAATATGACTTCGTTCCTTCGAGATATTAAGGAAAAACCTCAATTTTTTATAAGAAATCTATTTTCACACTTCAGGACTGCCTAATATCAAAACCACTCATCTGGTTTTCTTCATTTTTACCATAAATATTTCTCTATATGGTTCCTATGTACATGCCAGAAATTAAGTCAGTATTATTTAATTTAAAAAAGTTATGGGCCCAAACATAGTGGACTTTGTAAAAAAATGAGGAAAGATATTTTGTCTCTTAAGACCAAAAGTGTTAAAGGTAGGAATTTTTTTTCAGTAATACTACTTTAAATAATCAAAATTTAATTGTATACCAAAAATTAGATCAAAATCTGTTAAATTTTTTTAAATATTGGCAAAAATATAAAATTGGTACCTTAAATTTTGCCCAAGTTTGACCATGGCACGTTTTTTTCCTGTAACTGCTGTGGATTTAATTTTCAAAGCATGTTTTTGTTACCATTTCAACTGTTAAAACAAAAAAATTGAAACCAGTTGATCAAAAACTGTAGCTTTTATTCAAGTTTTCAAGCACCATGTCACATATTGTTTACATCAAGCTAGTGTTATGCAGTTCACTAGAGCTCAGCTCCCCAGCTTCAGCTCTAAGTTCCTTAAATTTTGCATACAGTGAGATGTCCCCCAAATCCTCTACCATACTAAAAGTTTGGTCACTAGGACTGCATTCCTTCGAGATATTAAGAAAAATCTTCATTTTTCCATTAGAACCGCATTGTTACACTTTAAGACTGCCTAATATCAAAACCACTGATCTGACTTTGATCATATATAATATACATATTTTTCTATACATTCGCTATGCATATGCCAGAAATGATGTCAGTATTGTGTAATTGTTTTAAGTTCTAGGCCTAAACATAATGCACTTTGTAAAAAATCAAGAAATATATTTACTCTCTTAACATGAAAATTGCTGAAGGTAGACATTTTTTGCCAGGGATATAACATTATTTAATCAAGATTCAATTGTATTCTGAAAATTAGTTCTGAATTTTTCAAATTTTATAAGTTATTAGCATAAATATAAAATCAGTACCTTAAATTTTGCCCAACTTTGGCCATGGCATGTTTTTTCCCTGTAAGCACTGTTGATTTAATTTTCATATCTTGCACACGTAAGGATTTTAGCTTCTAAATTCTGAAGTTTTAAAAGGAATTGGTCAAAAACTAGCTTTTATGAAAGTTTTTATGAGACCATATCACACCTTGGCTGTACTGAAGCCCCTCTTTTATGTCCCCACATTGACCTTTCAGGCCAATTATGCATGCTTGAAGCGAGGCACTCTGCAGCCAGCCAGCTCTTGGGTGGCTTCAACTGGATCTAACTGTCCAACCCCCTCCACTAGTATTTGTTTAGGCCATAAACATAACAATAAACTTTTTTTTAATTCTTGGTTTATGATAAGAACTTAAAAAAATAAATGGAAAGGAATTTATAGTTAATGAGTTACAGGGGATTACCTTGCAATTACTGATCATTTATGGATCTTCCATGGATGGCCAAAATTGTATTTCAAATGACACCATGCAGTCACCATTGGGTATTTTTCATTTCAACCATAAAAATGAAAAATAAATAATTAAAATAAATTGTTGTTTACTATTAGGGATTATATGAAGCAAGATAATGATAGACAAGGATGCAGTTGATTATATTAAATTAATCTAAATTTCCAGGTCTTTTCCAGGTGTTTAACTTGTTGGTTTATATCTATTACCAAATTAAAATAATAAATAAATATGTCAAAAATTTAAAATATTACTCAGACAAGTGCTCATTAAAGATTTTAATTTGTTTGACTTATAACTCATGGTTGTATCAGTTGTTACATGATACTGGCTAAATAATCAAAATTTGTATTACTCGTCCTTTATTTCAGTTCATAAAATTAAACATTCCCAACTCCAGTTTGCTCCTGGTATGATATATTGGGTGTTTTGATCCTTGGATTAATTTTAACACATGTATTAGTTTTATAGCTGAGAATACTTTTCTTTTTTTCCTGATACCATTTAAAAAAATATAAATATTCAAATTTTTCCTGTTAGTGCTGTGGATTTAATTTTCACAGCATGTACACATTAACATTTCATCTGTTAAAATCTAAAATTTGAAACCAATTGATCAAAAACTGTAGATTTTATTCAAGTTTCAAGGTACCATGTCTTCATTGTTTACATCAGATCAGTATAAATGCAGTGTACTGGGCAGTTACATAACACCTTCAGGTCTGACCTACTGCCACTGTGTCTGGGTCAGGCTGGGTCAGGCAGTAATTACCAGAGAGCCTCTCTTTCTCTCTCTCTGGCAGTCTAGGTCTCTCTTTCTCTCTCTCTCTCTCTCTCTCCTCTGCTTTTTCTCTTTCTTTCTCTATCTTTCTTTCTCTCTCTCTCTCTCTCTCTCTCTCTCTCTCTCTCTCTCTCTCCCTAATTGCCTCCCTTCCTCCCTCCATCCCATTCTGTTGACAGGTACTATAAACTAGATACATTAGCTATAAATGTTGATGCAATTTAAAAATGTGAATCAACTGAAATATTCACAATCACATGTATGTTATACTGTAAATTTATAGTAACATTCGGAAACTTGGATTAAAATTATGTAATGAAAAAAAGGAATAAATGCAAATATTGTTAATTTTTTCTTGGCTCAGTAGAATGGGGAAAAAATTATTTGCTTTGTTTCTCCATCTTTCTGTCTGTTTTAAATATTTAATGTTCATGAATAAACTTTGTTTTATAAGCACTGTTGAATTAAATTTCATATCCTGTATGTATATGCAAGGGTGTTGTAACTCTCACCATCCCCTTCTTCATCCTACTGAGGCTTTGCTCCTTGGCACTGTGAACAATAGTTCTATGGCTATAGCATAAAATTTAATAATTAAAGAAAATATCTACAGAGAGACAGAGGCATTGTAACTCTTATCATAACACCCCCCCCCCCATCAAGTCATTTCACCAGTGGAATGGGGACATTATGGCAACTGTATACATATCATAAAGGTTTACCAAATAAATTGGATCTCATCAGACAAATGTGTAAACTGTTGAACTGTCAACAGCTTATCAAAAAGGTAACCAGTGGAAAGGCATGGTCAGGTCTCAAATATTATTTGCAACATTTTCTTCAATCATATAAACCAACCATGGCCCAGATTACCTCTTCCTCTCAAACATTATCTACATTTCATCATATTTTTAAGATTTTAACCTTCCAGGTGGTACAGTACTATTGACCATTTGTCCATAGGTACCTATGTACATGCCAGAAATTATGTCAATATTGTGTAAAATGTAGATGTGAGGGGGATCAAAATAATGCACCTTGTCAAGACCGATCTTGTCAAGATATTATGTCATACAGTCACAAATTCATAAATCCCCTCATCAGCATAGTTAATCATAACCTTGTATCTGTCAAATTGAACTCTTGCAGTTTTCCATACACTATAGATCCTTCAACAAATAGCCTTATCATCATTATACCACTGCTTAGCATACTGTCATTGCATTCATATTTGCTCAAATAAATTGCTTTTTTCGACCCCTCCCAAATAAATAAAAAATAAACCACTATATTTTACTCCATATTAATCCATCAGTCAGGTTATTTCATATATCATTTACTCACATATTACATTATATTCCTTTATAAAAGCCCAACATGACCATGATATTCTAAGCTTTATCTACTCAATATAGTATCACAACGGTGATACATTTATAGTCCAATCATGATCAGGTGAGCGCCGTGACCCATGGGTCCCTTGTTTTTGTGTTGTGTGCACCCATGCCATAATTTCAGCAGTGATGTTTGTTTAATTGTTTCTTGTTCTAAGTGTATAGTACTTGCATTGTTCATATACATGTTACACATGTTCTTGAAAAGTAATGGTCCGGCATTGAAGCATTATACCTGGTGTAATCTCATTGCACAGGTTCGCATTAGGCCTGTAAGCCTTGTTTAATAAAAGCTGAAATACCGGCCCTCTGACTCCAACAAATTACATTAACTTCAGTGCGTATATGCACCAAATCTGGGGTTTTGTTTTAAAATTGTGAGGAAATTGGTCATATTTATATCCTGCGGAAACACGGTCCCGTTATAATACATTCAATTCTTGATGTAGTCCAATAATACAAGCTTGACAAACATTGAATTTTGCGTCACCTGAGGAAAGGCCGCTTCATATTTATAGTTATAACACACTACTGGTTGTATTGTAATCAAAGTGCCATGTGCGAGTCTCCATGTATGTTACTGTGCGAGCCAGCTGACAGCTTCTGCATTCACTGGACTCGTGAACATTTTACGCAGTAAATAAGGCACCATATGAAAAAATCATCCTTGTTTTAATATGCATATTATGTGCTTCTGGACGGTATTAAGCCAAGTAGGCTAGTAGGTTCCCAGCATCCCTTGCGCGAGCGCTCTATACACACAAATAAACCCAGGGCTTTGGGATCTTGAGCAAATGGGTAAGCCCCGCATGCTGTCTGCGGCATCAACAGTCATATCACTGTATACATGTTTCAAGTGAATTGCTGCATTCTATTTAACTATGTGCACATGTAAATCTGATGTATAAACGATTAATACAAACAAAAACAAAATTTATTGTCCAGTACATGAGCAAATAGTGTAAGTATATATATTTCATTACATCCAAATACCTGAATCCAGGTCACCCAATCAGCATGGCCACCTGCAAGGATCAACCTTCACGGACACAGTCAGTCAATGTTATCTATGACACACTTGACCACTGATTCTGTTGTGTGTAACTAATATTATTATTACATTAGATATTAAAGCCTAACGGAGATAGAATAAAAACTGGCAGTAACTTTTAAGCTTGGCGGGGAGAAATGAAAGCATTATGTTGCCCCATGTTACATTGGCTAGGGAGAAAAGAGAGGTTAGGATGGCTCATCCCTTTGTTTTCTTAAAGTGAAAAAAAAGGGGGGGGGGCGCTTATTACGGGAGAGGCGCTTATTAAGTCAAATATGGTAATGCTAGGAGTAATCCAGAATCTTCTATATGCTGTTAAGGCATTAGAGTCAATCATTGAAATTCTTTAGAGATTTCCCTATTATGCCTCTGTGGTAACCAGGTTCAGACTGAAGATTTGGAAAATGTCTGTATAGGTATACATATTTGGTATGGATTTGTTCATAGGTTATATCATTACTCATTAATACTTTATTTAAGCTTTGTCAAGAAATAAAAACATTATTAATCCATATTTTCATTTCCATTAAGCATCTAGTAAGGTGAGACAAAACCTGATCCTGCTGGAATAACAGCTCAACCAGAGGACCTACTGACCTGAAAGTACAGTACTGTATCTATATATGACTAATACACAAACACTAATCAAATCCTAGATTGATAACTCTGAAGAATAATCTGGCGGATCTCAGTCTTTTGTACAGAGAGAGAGGTTGTCTTTCATCTCAGGAGGCAAACCTAGCATCAAAGAGATGCTGCTTGGTTCAAAGGAGGATTGATCGTTTGAGATATTAAATCCATGGCGCTGATGACAGCACTGAACAAGCCACACGGAGCAGTCAGGCTGAGCTTGCTAAAATACTTGCTGGTCATTTGATAAAAAATGTCTCAGACACTTAAGATAGGCCTGGAGATGCATATAAGTTTATTCCTCTGGTGGCCAGTGGGTGCCCATTGAATTTGTGGATTATTTAAATGTTTTCATGTAGTTTGACACAAAAATGGATGAAGGACTAAAGGCCTAATATGAGACGAAAAACTCCATTACAAGAACCATCATTTATATTTGACAATTTGCTGGCTTCTTCTCTGTCCTGTGTGGTAGCAACACATTTTGTCCCATGGGTTTCCAACCTCTCTTTGATAGCTGCAGCGCTCACATCAAGTTCTTTGTGCATATTACCAGTGACCTTGACAAAGACCAGTGAATTTAGATAATGTGAATAAACAGATAACCCTATCAGACATTGATTTTAGTGCATAGTGGCACTGAAATTTTATGCTGAAGGTCAGTTGTTCCCTCGTACTTCTCTCTTTTTTTTTCTCTCTCTTTCTCTATCTCCCCCCCCCCCCCACACACATATCCATGCTGCCCTGTGATCTCAAGTCAAATATCCATCATTGTAATCATTATTTGTACTTTTATTGATACATTGATGGTATTGGGTAACTCAGTATTTAATATTCTCTTAGGGTCATAATCTGGGGGCCTCTAAAGGCCATGGGAGACATAAAAGAAGAACCTTAACTGGTCTGGAATGAGGTGACCATTAACTGATTGGCTAATTGCCACATGATTAATCCAGTAGAAAGGGCTGTTTCAAATGCATTATTTTACATTTGTGCCAACTTAAACATCAAACTAGAACAAATGTTTATGTGATCTGTTATCATATTTTTCTAAACGTAATCAACAGTTGAATTTTCAGCTGACAACTTAATATCCTCTGTGTTATTTCTATGGGCTTTCTCAGTCACAAAAGTGTGGAGTAAGCAGTACATGAGACTGCTCAGGTACAAACCAATTAAGGTCACTTTGGACATTATGGATTACAAAACAGGTTGGTGTTTATGTACCATATAGTTACCGTCATTTTGGACCAGAGGAATATAAGGCAATATATGTAGTGGCCTCATTGTCAGTCTGGTTATATAAATATTGTTAGGTTGATGGGGAGTTATTAGTCTCGAGTCAGTGGATCAGGCCTTGGGAGAATATTTACCTACCGTAAAATCTCCACTTAAAACCGCGGTTTAATCAAGAAATTCAAAATCTTGAAATCAGGTTGATTTCCTGAAAGCACTGTGCGGTTTATACTAGAAGGGTTTCCTGAATATCTTCCTGACAGACATCGTTTTTGGGCCGGCGCGTGGGCGATAATATTGCAACTTTCGAAGGCTGTTCTTAGCATGCATGGGAGCCGTGTGTAAATGTATTATTTACGATTATTTGTTATTTATAAATTAAATATTGCTGATAAGTTTTCGTGTGATATAAAACTTGTTATAAAATCTTGGTAATTGTCACCAAATAATACGTTTACAACAACCCTGCTGTTACACACAGCGGTCCACTTCGTTGGGCATGGTCAAGCAAAATTGAAATAAAAGCCTACTTTAAACCCATTTGCGGCATTATTTAGCAATGATTATTTGTTTAAAACGTAAAATGAATAAAAAGCTGACATCGTAAAGAGTCACACAATGGCAGACGATCGTTTTAAAATCAAGTTTGAGTGCCGCCATGTGCTGAAACACCCCGGTATTCTGCTAAGAATATTTTGAACGGCTGTAAGCGGTGGGTGGTAAATAGAACAGCCACCTATTTCGTCCCAGCGTGCCTTGCGCGAACACTGCCTTGACAAAATGGCTCTCCACACGGAAACTTTCTTCAGGAAAAAAACTTGCTAACCCGGACTGGCCACTTTAATTTTACCTTAAAATCACTCGTTTTCAAGCGTCATGTTTCCTATACGTGCGTATCTCTAAAAGGTAACTTCAGTTACTTCGATATTTAATTAAGTTGACCAGCGATGTTTTCAAACGCACCAGCAAATTGTGACATGGAGCGATGTCAACGTACGATGTGACGAAGATAATACCGAAGTAACCGGTATGAAAATGATTTGAATCTTCCGAGTAATTCCAGAAAATGGAATTTTCATCAAAAATTAAGATTTCAAAATATTACTTTTAGAATTAAAATATACAGTGACTTGAAATGGATCAGCAGAATATTTTTTCCAAAATATAATGACAAATCAGTAGCAAACAAGAATACGGCACGGAATATAAAATCTGTATAAACAGGCAGAGGTTCACCGGCACTTACGTCTTCCCAAACTTCATGCTTGAGTGACCCTGCAAAAAAGTGTTATGTGTTTAAATAAAATGCCCAAGGAATTTTTAAAGTGGACAGGAATGGCCGAGTCGCAACCTACGCGTGTTCATTTCTAGATGATTGCTTGATTGTGTCTTTTGTCAAATCATTCCGTAGCGAAAGTTGGTGCGGTTTTAAAGGGGGGTTCTTCGTATTTGAGCCCCTCGCGGTGTCTCGCCTGGAATTTCGGCGAAGTCTGGGTGCGGTTTTAATCGGAAGTGCGGTTTTAAGTGGAGATTTTACGGTACTTCATTTGACGACTTAGACTGTGGTAGAAACCCTGACTTAGGTTGTGATAAATCCATGGGGCTGAATGGTTCTCTGGGTTGTTAGTGATCTCTGAGGGATGCAAAATATAGTTCAATCAAACAGTGTATTATTATTGTGTACTATCAGCTGTGCAGACCTGACCAAATGTCACATTAAATACATTCATTGGGTTGAGCTGAGTGGGTGAACCATATAAACCTGTCTTCAGGGTTTATACACTTATGACTTACATTATTACAATGCATAAGCTTGAAATTTCCATTTCAGCTGGTAGATGTTTTTTCTTTATGTGCAGGTGTTCATGCCTGGGAAATAAGATTGAAGCTGTGTTTCCATATATCCGTAAATCTCGTACGTCTCTTACATAAAAAATCGCATCCCTCTCTTTAAGATGAACTGTTTCCATGTGTACCTTTTAATGTGCTCCACATGCATATCTGCAAAAACTGACTGCATGGAAATGGATCGGTGAGTGATTCATCCATTTTGCGGATGGCAAAAATGCCCACATTTCCCAACAGTGCCCTGGCGCCAGGTGAGATGCGACATTGACCTTCTTCCTGGCTGTCATCCTTGCAGTTTCAAAAGAGGCACGCAGAAGGGTATCCGCAAGAAAAATGTACGTACTTATGGAAACAGTTTTTGCGGACTGCGCACCATGGAGCATACGTATGTCTTTTGCGGATACAAATTCATACAGTGTAGGACATGCATGTTATTTGGTATATATTCAGACTTCCAGTAAACATTACCCTACAGATATATCACTAAACCTTTAAATTGATGCATTAAAGTCAGTTTATACAAGCTTTTAATCTAAATAATAAGCAATAGATTTTTGTGATAAGCAAATATTCCGTTTTATTTGTTAGTGTTTATGTTATGATATTGCAGGGTTCAAAATTGTTTGGAAAGTCGTGTTAACGGGGCTTGAAGTTTCATCTTAATTAGACTTGACCACCAGGATATATACAGGCTTATCCTTTTAAATGTGGCATATTTCAGTAAAGGATGAAGTGTTCTGAATACCCAATAAAAATGTGTTTTAATAGTTAAATATAGATTAGCAAGGATTAGTTTAACCCACCCACTGTCACACGAGCAGTATTGTAAGAGTAGTCAGATTTTCATGAAATTTAATTTTTCACCCAGATCTCATGAAATTTTTCAATTGGATTTGAAAAATAGGTACATACCTTGATTTCTCTTAATATTAAATCAGTTTTAAATGAAACCTTAATATATTTTATGTTGATTTGCCAAGATTAATTTTAACGTGCTCCTCTATACTCAATTAATTACTTGGGCTGGAGTATTGTGTTAAGGTAAGCCATGATTTGATTAAATCTGATTCAGATGTCGGAGATCAAGATTAAAGTTATCATTGAGTTTGGAAAATAAGCACATTCATTTATCTTTACCATATTTAAAGAAAGGTTTCAATAATTTTTCCTCTGCTAGGTCGTCCTGGATTTTTTTTTTTTTTTGCCTTCTGCTAGTTCTAGCTGATCACTTGGTTGGTTGCTTTGTTGTCCCCAGCTCCGCAGATGCGGAGTTGTTGTGGGTTTGTCTGTCTGTTTCTCTGTTTGTCCGTCAGGTTTCATTTCCATGTGATAACTTTCCTAAATTTTATCCTATTTCATTCAATTTTTGGTCAGTGATTGCTCTTATGCTTACCTTGGTTGGGATTGGTTTTGGAGTGTCTGGCTTCTGTCTCTCTGTCTTTCTGTCACTCTGTCTGTCCGTCTGTCAGGTTTTCGTGTCTGTGCCATTACTTTCCTAAATATTATTTGATTTCATTCAAATTTTGGTCAGTGATTGCTCTCATGCTTACCTTGGTTGGGGTTTGTTTTGGAGTGTCTGGCTTCTGTCTGTCTGTATGTCTGTCACTTTGTCTGTCTGTCTGTCAGGTTTTCATTTCCATGTGATAACTTTCCTAAATTTTATCCTATTTCCTTCAATTTTTGGTCAGTGATTGCTCTTATGCTTATCTTGGTTGTGATTGGTTTTGGAGTGTCTGGCTTCTGTCTCTCTGTCTTTCTGACACTGTCTGTCCGTCTGTCAGGTTTTCGTGTCTGTGCCATTACTTTCCTAAATATTATTTGATTTCATTCAAATTTTGGTCAGTGATTGCTCTCATGCTTACTGTGGTTGGGATTGGTTTTGGAGTGTCTGGCATCTGTCTGTCTGTCTGTCACCCTGTTTGTCAGTCTGGCAGATTTTCATTTCCATGTGATAACTTTTCTAAATATGATCTGATTTCATTCAAATTTTGGTCAGACATTGCTCTCATGCATACCTTGGTTGGGATTAAATTTGGAGGGTCTGGCTTTTCTCTCTCTGTCTGTCCCTTTGTCTGTCAGTCTGTCAGGTTTTCGTTTTCCTGCTATAACTTTCCTAAATATTATCCAATGTCATTCACATTTTGGTCAGTGTTTGCTTTCATGTTTACCTTGGTTTGGATTTGTTTTGAAGTGTCTGGCTTATGTCCATCGCTCTGTCTGTCACTCTGTCAGTTTGTCAGGTTTTTGTTTCTGTGGGATAACTTTCCTAAATATTACCCGATTTCATTCAAATTTTGGTCATTGATTGCTCTCATGCTTACCCTGGTTGGGATTTGTTATGGGGTGTCTGGCTTCTGTCTGTCTGTCTGTCACTCTGTCTGTCCGTCCTTTATCAAGCATGAAAAACAACAAGATCCCAAAGCGGGGGACATTAATTCCACGAATTTGCTTGTTTGTTTGCATATTTACTCAAAAAGTTAAGAATAGATTTTGATGATATTTTGTGGAGGTATAGGGTAACACAGAGAAACAATCTGTAAAATTTAATTTTTGGTGGGATGTAAGTTCACCATGTTATGTTTTTGTATGAAGGATTTACCATTATGAGATGGGCATTTTAAATAATAATCCAACTGAGGGTCAGAGTCATTCGGGGATGTCAGGGGCGTCCTTTGTTCTGTTGGGCAGAGCTCACCTGTAAGGAAATTATTGGATTGTTTAACTGTGACACACAATTATCTTTTCTTGCATTCATATACATCATGTACTTACACAGCACACACATAGAACCTGTTCTTAAATTTATTAATAAAATGCTGGTACCAAAAAACTGAAAGAAAATTAAGAAATTTGACATTATACTATTTGGAGTTGTATTTTTCATATTTTATTCACATATTTATGTGTTCCCTGCCATTGGGGGGGGGGGCATAAAATGTTTGGTCTGTTGTCTGTGTCATTTCTTGTGAACACGATAACGTTGTATGACTCAGCTTTTTAGCTCAGCTGACTGTAAGTCATCTGAGCTATAGGGATCACCTTTTGTCTGTCGTCCGTCCGGCCGTCCCGGCGTCTGTCCGTTAACAGGGCACAAATCGTAACCGCTAGAACTGGAATATTCTTACTTGACATCCTGGGAGGTCTATGGAAATTCTCCTTGTAAACCTGAAATTAGGTCACTGTGACCTATATTCTTCGAGCTATGGGGTTCTGAAGTACCCCCCAGAATAATGGAAAATTTGATACAAAAGCTCAAGTATCTGAACAACTAATGCATTGATCATCATGATTTTTTGCATGGATATTGATCGTGGAGTGTTTCATCAGTTTCTGCAGACTGGTGGCGCCACCTGTATTTTTTCGATTTTTACCAATATTTTTCTCTATTTTTGAGACCTCTTAAGATGCGGCCATCTGTTAACAGGGCACAAATCGTAACGACTACACCTAGAATCTTCTCTCTTGACATGCAGGGAGGCCCATAAAAAGTCTCTTTGGAAACCTGAAATTAGGTCTCTGTTACCCATAACCTTTGAGCTATGGGGCTCCGAAGTACTCCCCAGAATAATGGAAAATTTGTTACAAAAGCTCAAGTATCTAAACAACTATTGCAGTGATCACCATGATTCTTTGCATGGATACTGATCATGAAATGTGTCATCAGTTTCTGCAGTATGGTGGCGCCACCTGTTTTTTTTTTATTTTTACGAATTTTTTCTCTATTTTTGAGACCTCATAAGATGCGGTCATCTGTTAACATGGCACAAATCGTAACAACTGGACCTAGAATCTTCTCTCTTGACATGCTGAGAGACCCATGAAAAGTCTCCTTAAAAACTTGAAATTAGGTCTCTGTTACCCATAACCTCTGAGCTATGGGGCTCCGAAGTACCCCCCAGAATAATGGAAAATTTGATACAAAAGCTCAAGTATCTGAACAATTATTATATTGATCACCATGATTCTTTGCATGGATATTGATCATGAAATGTTTCATCAGTTTCTGCATTCTGGTGGCGCCACCTGTATTTTTTCAATTTTTAGCTCAGCTGACTGAAAGTCATCTGAGCTATAGGGATCACCTTTTGTCCGTCGTCCGTCCGGCCATCCAGGCGTCTGTCTGTTAACAGGGCACAAATCGTAACCGCTAGACCTGGAATCTTCTTACTTGACATCCTGGGAGGTCTATGGAAATTCTCCTTGTAAACCTGAAATTAGGTCACTGTGACCTATATTCTTCGAGCTATGGGGTTCTGAAGTACCCCCCAGAATAATGCAAAATTTAATACAAAAGCTCAAGTATCTGAACAACTAAAGCATTAATCACCATGATTCTTTGCATGGATATTGATCATGGAGTGTTTCATCAATTTCTGGAGACTGGTGGCGCCAGCTATATTTTTTTTATTTTTTACGATTTTTTTTCTCTACTTTTGTGATCTTTAAACATTTGGTCATCTGTAAACAGGGCACAAATCATAATGACTGGACCTAGAATCTTCTGTCCTCACCTCCAGGGAAGCCCATAAAAGGTCTACATGGAAACCCGAAATAAGGTCCCTGTTACCCATATTCTGTGAGCTATGGGGCTCTGAAGTACCCCCAGAATAAAGATTTGGTCATATATTAACAGGGCACAAATCATAATGACTGGACCTAGAATCTTCTTTCTTGACATGCAGGGAGGCCTTTGGAAAGTCTCTTTGGAAATCTGAAATTAGGTCTCTGTTACCCATATCCTTCATGCTATGGCTCCGAGAATAAAGATTTGGTCATCTGTTAACAGAGCACAAATTATAATGACTTGACCTAGAATCTCCTTTCTTGATATGCTGGGAGGCCCCTGAAATGTCTCCTTGTGCACCTGAAATTACATCTCTGTTACCCATATCCTTCATCCTATGCGGCTTTGAAATACCCCCCAGAATAAACATTTGGTCATCTGTTAACAGGGCACAAATCATAATAACTGGACCTAGAATTTTATTTTTTGACATGCTGGGAGACCCCTGAAAAGTCATCTTGTAAACCTTGAAAATAGGTGTCTGTTACCCATATCCTTCATGCTACAGAGCTCCATAGTACCCCAATGAATATTGGATGATTTTATACAAAAGGTCAAGTTTGGAAAAAGTATTTATTCAAATTTGACATTCAGATGATAAAATTACTTTTGTCAATGTCTTCCTGGTCAGCTGAGCGTCATGACCCCTGGGTCACTTGTAATTTTTATCCTGATAAGAACAGGAATCATTTCATACCATCTTGTGATTTTAATTTTTATCCTGAGAAGAACAGGAATCATTTCATACCATCTTGTGATTTTAATTTTTATCCTGGGAAGAACAGGAATCATTTCATACCATCTTGTGATTTTAATTTTTATCCTGAGAAGAACAGGAATCATTTCATACCATCTCATGATTTTAATTTTTATCCTGAGAAGAACAGGAATCATTTCATTCCATCTTGTGATTTTAATTTTTATCCTGGGAAGAACAGGAATCATTTCATACCATCTTGTGATTTTAATTTTTATCCTTAGAAGAACAGAAATCATTTCATACCATCTCGTGATTTTAATTTTTATCCTGAGAAGAACAGGAATCATTTCATACCATCTCAGGATTTTAATTTTTATCCTGAGAAGAACAGGAATCATTTCATACCATCTCGTGATTTTAATTTTTATCCTGAGAAGAACAGGAATCATTTCATACTATCTCAGGATTTTAATTTTTATCCTGAGAAGAACAGGAATCATTTCATACCATCTCGTGATTTTAATTTTTATCCTGAGAAGAACAGGAATCATTTCATACCATCTCAGGATTTTAATTTTTATCCTGAGATGAACAGGAATCATTTCATGCCATCTCAGGATTTTAATTTTTATCCTGAGAAGAACAGGAATCATTTCATACCATCTCGTGATTTTAATTTTTATCCTGAGAAGAACAGGAATCATTTCATACTATCTCATGATTTTAATTTTTATCCTGAGAAGAACAGGAATCATTTCATACCATCTCATGATTTTAATTTTTATCCTTAGAAGAACAGGAATCATTTCATACCATCTCATGATTTTAATTTTTATCCTGAGAAGAACAGGAATCATTTCATACCATCTCGTGTTTTTAATTTTTATCCTGAGAAGAACAGGAATCATTTCATACTATCTCATGATTTTAATTTTTAACCTTAGAAGAACAGGAATCATTTCATACCATCTCATGATTTTAATTTTTATCCTGAGAAGAACAGGAATCATTTCATACCATCTCGTGTTTTTAATTTTTATCCTGAGAAGAACAGGAATCATTTCTTACTATCTCATGATTTTAATTTTTATCCTGAGAAGAACAGGAATCATTTCATACCATCTTGTGATTTTAATTTTTATCCTGGGAAGAACAGGAATCATTTCATACCATCTCATGATTTTAATTTTTATCCTGAGAAGAACAGGAATCATTTCATGCCATCTCGTGATTTTAATTTTTATCCTGGGAAGAACAGGAATCATTTCATACCATCTTGTGATTTTAATTTTTATCCTGGGAAGAACAGGAATCATTTCATGCCATCTCAGGATTTTAATTTTTATCCTGGGAAGAACAGAAATCATTTCATACCATCTCGTGATTTTAATTTTTATCCTGAGAAGAACAGGAATCATTTCATACCATCTCAGGATTTTAATTTTTATCCTGAGAAGAACAGGAATCATTTCATACCATCTCGTGATTTTAATTTTTATCCTGAGAAGAACAGGAATCATTTCATACTATCTCAGGATTTTAATTTTTATCCTGAGAAGAACAGGAATCATTTCATACCATCTCGTGATTTTAATTTTTATCCTGAGAAGAACAGGAATCATTTCATACCATCTCAGGATTTTAATTTTTATCCTGAGAAGAACAGGAATCATTTCATACCATCTCGTGATTTTAATTTTTATCCTGAGAAGAACAGGAATCATTTCATACCATCTCGTGATTTTAATTTTTATCCTGGGAAGAACAGGAATCATTTCATACTATCTCATGATTTTAATTTTTATCCTGAGAAGAACAGGAATCATTTCATACCATCTCATGATTTTAATTTTTATCCTGAGAAGAACAGGAATCATTTCATTCCATCTTGTGATTTTAATTTTTATCCTGAGAAGAACAGGAATCATTTCATACCATCTTGTGATTTTAATTTTTATCCTGAGAAGAACAGGAATCATTTCATTCCATCTTGTGATTTTAATTTTTATCCTGAGAAGAACAGGAATCATTTCATACCATCTCGTGATTTTAATTTTTATCCTGAGAAGAACAGGAATCATTTCATACCATCTCGTGATTTTAATTTTTATCCTGGGAAGAACAGGAATCATTTCATACTATCTCATGATTTTAATTTTTATCCTGAGAAGAACAGGAATCATTTCATACTATCTCATGATTTTAATTTTTATCCTGAGAAGAACAGGAATCATTTCATACCATCTCATGATTTTAATTTTTATCCTGAGAAGAACAGAAATCATTTCATACCATCTCGTGTTTTTAATTTTTATCCTGAGAAGAACAGGAATCATTTCATACCATCTTGTGATTTTAATTTTTATCCTGGGAAGAACAGGAATCATTTCATACCATCTCATGATTTTAATTTTTATCCTGGGAAGAACAGGAATCATTTCATACCATCTTGTGATTTTAATTTTTATCCTTAGAAGAACAGGAATCATTTCATACCATCTCATGATTTTAATTTTTATCCTGAGAAGAACAGGAATCATTTCATACCATCTCGTGATTTTAATTTTTATCCTGAGAAGAACAGGAATCATTTCATACCATCTTGTGATTTTAATTTTTATCCTGAGAAGAACAGGAATCATTTCATACCATCTCGTGATTTTAATTTTTATCCTGAGAAGAACAGGAATCATTTCATACCATCTTGTGATTTTAATTTTTATCCTGAGAAGAACAGGAATCATTTCATACCATCTTGTGATTTTAATTTTTATCCTGAGAAGAACAGGAATCATTTCATACCATCTCGTGATTTTAATTTTTATCCTGAGAAGAACAGGAATCATTTCATACCATCTTGTGATTTTAATTTTTATCCTGGGAAGAACAGGAATCATTTCATACCATCTCGTGATTTTAATTTTTATCCTGGGAAGAACAGGAATCATTTCATACCATCTCGTGATTTTAATTTTTATCCTGAGAAGAACAGGAATCATTTCATACCATCTTGTGATTTTAATTTTTATCCTGAGAAGAACAGGAATCATTTCATACCATCTCGTGATTTTAATTTTTATCCTCGGAAGAACAGGAATCATTTCATACCATCTTGTGATTTTAATTTTTATCCTCGGAAGAACAGGAATCATTTCATACCATCTTGTGATTTTAATTTTTATCCTGAGAAGAACAGGAATCATTTCATACCATCTCGTGATTTTAATTTTTATCCTGAGAAGAACAGGAATCATTTCATACCATCTTGTGATTTTAATTTTTATCCTGGGAAGAACAGGAATCATTTCATACCATCTCATGATTTTAATTTTTATCCTGAGAAGAACAGGAATCATTTCATACCATCTTGTGATTTTAATTTTTATCCTGAGAAGAACAGGAATCATTTCATACCATCTTGTGATTTTAATTTTTATCCTGAGAAGAACAGGAATCATTTCATACCATCTTGTGATTTTAATTTTTATCCTGAGAAGAACAGAAATCATTTCATACCATCTTGTGATTTTAATTTTTATCCTGAGAAGAACAGGAATCATTTCATACCATCTTGTGATTTTAATTTTTATCCTGAGAAGAACAGGAATCATTTCATACCATCTCATGATTTTAATTTTTATCCTGAGAAGAACAGGAATCATTTCATACCATCTCATGATTTTAATTTTTATCCTGAGAAGAACAGGAATCATTTCATACCATCTCGTGATTTTAATTTTTATCCTGAGAAGAACAGAAATCATTTCATACCATCTCGTGATTTTAATTTTTATCCTGAGAACAACAGGAATCATTTCATACCATCTCATGATTTTAATTTTTATCCTGAGAAGAACAGGAATCATTTCATACCATCTTGTGATTTTAATTTTTATCCTGAGAAGAACAGGAATCATTTCATACCATCTTGTGATTTTAATTTTTATCCTGAGAAGAACAGGAATCATTTCATACCATCTTGTGATTTTAATTTTTATCCTGAGAAGAACAGGAATCATTTCATACCATCTTGTGATTTTAATTTTTTTCCTGAGAAGAACAGAAATCATTTCATACCATCTCATGATTTTAATTTTTATCCTGAGAAGAACAGAAATCATTTCATACCATCTCGTGATTTTAATTTTTATCCTGAGAAGAACAGAAATCATTTCATACCATCTTGTGATTTTAATTTTTATCCTCGGAAGAACAGGAAACATTTCATACCATCTTGTGATTTTAATTTTTATCCTGAGAAGAACAGAAATCATTTCATACCATCTCATGATGTTCATATTTATCCTAAGAAGAACAGGGATCATTTCATACCATCTTGTGATTTTAATTTCAATCCTGAGAAGAACAGGAATCATTTCATACCATCTCATGATTTCAGTTTTATCCTGAGAAGAACAGGAATCATTTCATACATATTGTTTATTTTTGCTTAGAGGAACAAGAAATCACATTCTTCCAAGGAAAATTCTGGATTTTCGAGATTCTCATTTTTCCCCAAACATGTTAACAAAGATATACTTTAAGATCATGTTTAGTCAATCTGTTTGGATTATTTGAAATTGTTTTATAAACTTTTTCTAAACCATTGTGGTTATACTAAATTAAAAAAGACAGAAATTTCCTTGGTTTAATTTCTGTATATTCATTGATATGCAGTGAATTGACAAAGACTAAAGCTGACCTTTTTTTACAACTGTATCAGTGTAATGCATGAAATTAAAACTTTACAGGATTAAATAAACGTTCATTACTGGAACAGGTATTACCAATTCAGTTATCCAAACTGTACCTTTTAATTTGTTGTAAACAAATAATAACTAACAAAATTCGTTTTGAAACCAGTGGATGTACTGTAAGGATGAGTCATATTTAGTTTCTCCTCATCCTCTGGGTGCGTCCTACTTTACTGAAATGTCAAGACCTATCTCATGTAACTCGCAAATAGGTTTGTGCTTAAGCTGATCTCTGGCAATTTCTCCAGCTAGTTAGTTACAAGGTCAGACCGACATGGAGCAGTTTACTGAAGTCCAAAAGCCAGCCAAGTCTATAGACACTTGAAATATTGATACAAGTACTTGGGTCAGTATTAACTCTCGAAATATTTATCCAGCAAGCACTTGGTTACAGCAGGTCCGTAGAGTGTCCTTCTTGCTTTGATTGCCGTAGTAAATCAATGAGATCCTCCAGCGGTCCTTATTCCATGAGATGACGTCGAAAGCCCTGCGGATTAAGGTTACTATGTTTGGTGTCTGTTTGGTACTGCAGAGGAAGACCAATTAGGATCAGAGGTCTCCGGTGGAGTTCCCTTATCAAATTGTGGTTTTTAACTGGCAGCTGCAGCTGTATCTTTATAGCTTGCTTTGTGTTTTTCCTGTCTTTTATTCATACATATATAAACAACATGTATATATTGTACTAGTGTTTGGTTCATTATGAAAAAAAATGAGGATTTTTAGCATTGATGTATCTGCCATGGGGATGCTGTGCACATTCTTTAAATTGGTTAAAACAAATATTGTCACAAATTTTGTAAAAGGGAAATTTGCATATCTAAGTTAAATATTTTTTGATATTTATGATCCAGTATTAATAAAAATTATTATCATTGACCAAAATTTCAGAAATTGTAAATATAGACCTAAGCAGTCCTTCAGATATTTAAAACTACATATTATTATTAAACTGCAACAGTAGAATATTTGTTAAAAATGAATGTAAACAAAATGATTTAAATAATTCCCTTTGGACATGTGCTATATGAGTTTAAACTCTTCCCTAAAAGCTCTGATAGTGGATTTTTGCCATTCACCTTTATCTGTTTGTATGTCAGCAGTGTTTCATATGAATACTGTAATCTCTTAAATTTGATGGAATATGGGCAAAAAGAGCCTTAATTTTTTTGAGGATTTGGACAAAAGGATAGATACAGTAGGATTGCTATGCCATAGTGGGAGTATGTTCCCTTCTCAGCATTGATCTAGTTCTTCCTGTTTGCTATCAAAGCCTCCTCTCCTCTGAGGAAGTGATCAGTTTAATATGTTTGAAGTATATTAAAAATCCTTCTTGTGTAGAATAATATTCTCATGATTCATGCTTGGACCACTGTTTCCCGGAGCAAATGTTATGATGAATGTTATTCATTCCATGTTCAATACTCCATGATGGAAATGATGTTCTGTCTGCTGCTGTGTCAGCCGGGTCAAGTCAGTTACAGCCTTCACCAGCACGTGGCCAGTCAATAATCCACACTTAATGTAGGGATGCCAATAGCTCTGCTGTGTCATAATTAGTTGTATAAACATGTAACGGGTCTGTCCTCGGTTGAATATTATATCAAGTAAAGAATCAGTAAATAGGTTATATAATTCATTGTAAGACCTTATACATCAATAGTGATGTAGTTCAGGGTTTTGTCCTACTCTGTTGCTGGTGTATTATTTTTCTTTTTGAACAAATGTCACAATTCCTCTTTCACAATATGATACTGTGGTTGGCTTCATGTTCGCGCTGTTATAACTTTGCGATTTCCATTTTTCAGTGTTTTGCGAGGGTTCATAAGTTTGCAATCTCACCAGACAGTAAACTACACAAAGTATATCTTTTACTGAATGAATTATTGTATCCCCAGACAAAGTCGGGATACTATATGGTTTTACGACGGTCCCGCCGCCACTGCCGCCACCGCAGAAAAACCTTGTGAGCGGGATAACTCAAAAAATATTTCACTGATCTTTTTCAAACTTTACATTTGTATAGAAATAGGTAAGGGGACCAAGCCTATTTAAAATGGGGTCATGACCTATGCTAGGAGAATGACCTTGACCTTGAATAGGTCCATTTTTGCTGAAAATAACACAAATTCTTAAATATCTCAAGGAAGCTTGCATGGACTGGTCCAAAAATCAAGGTGACCAAAGATCTTGGATAGCCTTGTGATATACCGGAAACTGGTGGCGCCACCTATTATCCTTTTCTTGTTTATACGCCTTTTAATACCCCCATAATTGCCACTTGACAGTACTGTAGCCATTATAAGTCAAAAACTAATGGACAGATTTCTTTCATATTATGCACATGTATAGAGATGGGTTATGGGATGAGGTCTGTTTACATTTGGGTCATGACCTTTACCATGAGAGTGGCCTTGACCTTAAATGTGTCCATATTTGGTGAAAATCACACACCTCTTATGATATCTCCAGTGTTGATAGCCATATGGATTTCAAACGTGACTTATGTATGGCCCACCACTAAAGAAAGAACACTATAGGTTTTAGGGTCATGAGGTCAAAGTTCAAGGTCACTGGACTCCTATGTAAAAGATACTGTGGATACATTTTAAGCCAAACTTTCATCCCAGGTCTTTTATCTTGCACATATAGATCATCTGCCAATAGAGGAAGACCCCTATCAATTTTGGGGTCACAAGGTCAAAGGTCAAGGCCACAGGAGCTATCTGTCCAAAAATTAGTTTCTGGATGATAATTCCTGCTTTTATTGATGGATTGATTTCAAACTTGACTTGTATATTACCCATGGGAAAAGCAAGACTCCAATTGATTTTGGGGTCATGAGGTCAAAGGTCAAGGTCACAGGACACATCTTTAAAAAGATTGTGGATGCATTTTCAGCCAAACATTTCATCTCAGACCTTTCATCTTGCACATATAGTTCATCTGCCAATAGAGGAAGACTCCTATCAAATTTGAGGTCACAAGGTCAAAGGTGAAGGTCACAGGAGCCATCTGTCAAAAAATTAGTTTCTGGATGATAATTGCTGCTTTTATTGATGTATGGATTTCAAACTTGACTTGTATATGACCCATTGGAAAAGCAAGACCCTAATTGATTTTGGGGTCAAAGGTCAAGGTCACAGAACACATCTTTAAAAAGATTGTGGATGCATTTTGAGCCAAACAATTCATCTCAGATCTTTCATCTTGCACATATAGTTCACCTGCCAAGAGTGGAAGACCCCTATCAATTTTGAGGTCGCAAGGTCAAAGGTGAAGGTCACAGGAGCCATCTGTCCAAAAATTAGTTTCTGGATGATAATTCCTGCTTTTATTAATGTATGGATTTCAAACTTGACTTGTATATGTCCCATTGGAAAAGCAAGACCCGAATTGATTTTGGGGTCATGAGGTCAAAGGTCAAGGTCACAGGACACATCTTTAAAAAGATCAAGGTCACAGGACCAACATCTTCAAAAAGATTATGGATTGATAGATGGAAGAAACAATAATTGCTTGCCAAGTGTCAGTATACGCTGCTAAAAATGGGGGTTTATTCTTAAAGGGGGGGGGGGGGGGGGCCTACTATGTCTGGGGATACTCTGGCACCTGCAGTGCCAAGAAATGTCTAGTTTTATATGTCGGCAAATTCTTTTCAAATTGCAAAGGACCCAGGGGACTTCAAATAAGTATAAAAATTCCTGTTCATTATTGGCAGATAATGTAAAAGATCTCATATTACTCATAATATCAATCTATACATTATGGATAGCATAAACAATCTTGTAACATTAATAATATCAAAAGTTGATTGTGCCTCAAACATAGTTAATGTATATGAGATGTCTATGAGGTTACAAAAAAACAAATCTTCATGTGTTTTGTTTGGGAACCTTATTCATGAAGGTTTTATTAGCTCAGCTGACTATAAGTCATCTGAGCTATAGTCGTGGTCCATTGTCCGTCGTCCGTCTGTCCGTCCGTCCGTCCGTCCGTCCGTCCGTAGATGTGGCACGTTTTGAAACCGTAAGACCTAGGAATCCAAAATTCAGCATAATGTTAGATGTCCCCAAGATCTCCTACCAAGCCAAAAACTGGGTCTTTGCGACTTCATTTCTTTGAGAAATTAAGGGAAAACCTCAATTTTTTATTAAAAACCTATTTTCACACTTCAGGACTGCCTAATATCAAAACCACTCATCTGTTTTTCCTCATATTTCCTATAAATAATCCTCTATATAATTCCTATGTACATGCCAGAAATTAGGTCTGTATTATATAATTTAAAAAAGTTATGGGCCCAAACATAATGCATTTTGTAAATAATCAGGAAAGACATTTTATCACTTAACACAAAACTTGTTAAAGCTAAGCACTTTTTTCCAGTAATATTACTTTTATTAATCAAAATTAAATTGTATACCCAAAATTAGATCAAAATCTTTTAAATTTTTTAAAATATTAGCAAAAATAAAAAATTGGTACCTTAAATTTTGCCCAACTTTGACCATGGCACGTTTTTTTGCTGTAATTGCTGTGGATTTAATTTTCACAGCATGTTTTTGTTAGCATTTCAACTGTTAACACCAAAAAATTTGAAACCAGTTGATCAAAAACTGTAGATTTTATTCAAGTTTTCAAGCACCATGTCACATATTGCTAGTGTTATGCAGTTTGCTAGAGCTCAGCTCCAGAGCTTCAGCTCTAAGTTCCTTAAATTTGGCATACAGTTAGATTTCTCCAAAATCCCCTACCATTCCAAGAATTTGGTCACTAGGATTTAATTCCTTCGAGATATCAATGAAAAACTTCATTTTTCCATTAAAAACCCATTGTTACTTTTTAAGACTGCCTAATATCAAAACCACTGATCTGACTTTGATCATATATAATATACATATTTTTCTATACATTCGCTATGCACATGCCAGAAATAATGTCAGTATTGTGTATTTTTTTTAAGTTATGGGCCCAAACATAATGCACTTTGTAAAAAATCAAGAAATATATTTACTCCCTTAACAAGGGCATTGCTGAAGCTAGAGATTTTATTGTCAGGGATGTAACATTATTTAATCAAGATTCAATTGAATACCCAAAATTAGTTCTGAATTTTTCAAATTTTATAAGTTATTAGTATAAATATAAAATTAATACCTTAAATTTTGCCCAACTGTGACCATGGCACGTTTGTTTCCTGAGAGCACTGTTGATATAATTTTCATATCATGCACACATAAGGATTTCAGCTTTTTAGTTTAGAAAGCTGAAAGAAATTGGCCAAATATTGTAGCTTTTATTAATGTTTTTTATGAGACCCTGTCAGACTTTGGCTCTCTCCAGCCCCTCTTGAGTCACCTGTATGTTGACCTTGTTGACCTTTCATCAAATTATGCACGCTTGAGGCGAGAATCCAGGCAGCTTATGGCCAGCCACAGTTGATCTAGGTGTCCAACCCAACTCATCTAGTAGTTTTAACCAACAACATAACAATAAACAGTAAATTAATAAATTTTTCTTGGTTTTTAATAACAAATTAAAGAAAAATAGAAAAGGAATTTGTTAGTTTATAATAACAGGAAATTAACTTGCAGTTACTGATGATATAAGAATCTTGTATCAATGGGTAGAATGTCACATATTCCAAATAACACCATGCAGTCACCTATGGCATTTTTCAGTTCATTTTTAATGATAAAGAAGTAAATCATATTTTTCATTACTAATCATTAGGGATTATATGAAGGAAATTAATGATAGACAAAGATGCAGTTGATAATATTAATCTAGATTCCTACTGTGTCTAGTGTGTACATTGATGTGAAATTAGTCCAAAATGAATTTTTTACAGTTATTTTTTAATATAAATAAAAGCCATAAAACCAGGTACTTATGATCATTATTTAAATGTGTGAATTTTGTATATTCTGGATTCTCAAAATCATTGTTTGGTGAAAACTGAATAAATACCAGACATGGTGCAAATACATTGTAATTGTATTTAAATACGAATATGATTATGTACTCCATTATAAAATTTCTTGCATAAAGAATGGGAATTCAGGTAAAAATGAAAGTATATGAATACTTGTGCAAATACTTTCAAAATGTATTCATGAATGCATTCATGAATATATTCTTTAATATTATTTTAATAATCATATCAGTTATATTTCATTTTAAAAAATCATATGATTCTCTTATTATTTTTAATAAAAATTATATTTGGGACAATATTTGTAAATTTTTTAATAAATAGTTAAACTCTTATATTATATGTTCTGCTTATAAGTTATATGGCCAAGTCAAAATCTGTGTAACAATAGCACTCCATTTGTTAATAAAATAAATGAAATCAATCCTCTTCCCTGTCTCCAAAGATACTATCAAAATCATACATAAGCTAAACACCCACAACTCATAATACAGCTTATATTTATTACCACACAAAACCAGCATGTGCCTCATTTCTAAAAAATATTTTTTTATCATATATAACAGCTGAGCGTCGTGACCCATAGGTCCCTTGTTTCAGTTTCGCGATATTTTTCCATTTTTCGAATAGCGCAAATTTGACAACCAGACATAAAAATAAATTTAATGATCTTTTAGCCAAAAAAATAAAAGGTTGGTTTCATAGATACCATCCTTGTTAATTTTGACACCAAGCATTTAATTTTTAGTGAACCTGTGAGCTTATGCGATGGTGCGGCGTTGTCCGTCGTGTGTCGTGCTTCGTATGTCGTGCATCGTGTGTCATCTGTACGTTAACCATAGCTATCTCAAAAACGGCAGGAGCTAGCATCACCTAAGTTTTTGCAAATAATCAGACATCCAAAAAACTATATCGGATTTTGTTTATTTTTTTTTCTAACTGCATTTTCATAGATTTTATAGGGATAAAGCTGAAAAAGTTTTAAAAATCTTCTTTTAAAAACTGTCCAGCCAAATTGTTCAATATTTCAAAGAAATGATCCCTGGAACAATCTTTCTCAAGTTTGTTCGAATGGTTCCAGTTCAGAGATTTTTGGCCGAGTTACAGGAGGTTGAACTTTGTTAACTATGCAAAAAAGCATATTAAAATTTAAATCTCAGAAACAGCTGGAGCTATCATCACCAAATTTTATGCCAATGTTGGTCACATGGGTCATATCTGAAATTGAGGTATTGGTGGCGCCACCTGCATCGGCCTTTTTTGTATGGGGTCACCTGTATCACACTAAAGGCTACAAAAAACTTCTTCTCTGAAACCATATGGCCAAAATGTATAATATCGCACAGAAATGAACCAAGGGTAGTGCTTTCTGAAGTTTGTTCAAATGGTCTCTTTTCAGTGACTTTTGGCTAAGTTATGGGAAGCTGAATTTAGCCTTATGCCATAACAGCCCATTTTAGCTCAGTGGCAACAAAGATCTTCTTCTCAAAAACCACTGGGCCAAATTCTTAAATCTCACACATTAATTATCCTCAGCTGATGATAATTCAAGTTTTTTCAAATGGTTTTGGTTCAGAGCATTTTGGCTGAGTTACGGGAAGCGGAACTTAGCCAGTTTGCTCTATCTTCCTATATGAGTTATAAACCTGCGAAACTTTTTCAACTTATGCCACTGAAGCCAGTTTGTTAAATATATTACAAGAATAATCCCTACAATAATTCTTATAATGATTGTCTTTAATGGTTCCACATGAATGATTTTTGGCTGAATTATTGAGATTGAATTGAGTCTTTTACCATATATGTTAGCTGTGTTATGCTGTTACATCTAGCCTGGCACCGGTTTATCAGCATCTATTACATCATGCCACTAGACATTTAGATTTCAGGTTATCTTTGGTTAATATTGACAAGAAATTTTTTTTAAAAGCTTTTAAAAAATTTAGACTTATGATTTAAGTTATTCATCATACCAGGCAATGTAACAATCATGGATATTCAGCTCTCTGTGGCTATATAAGACAACTACGTGGATTATAAATTATTGGTATCCCTACTCAACTTAATTCAAGAATTTTCCATCAATGAGATATATCTGTATTTTAATTTTGCATTCAGTATGCATCCGTATTAATTTTACATATATTCTTGATTTCTTTTTTATAAAAAGTCCGCTAAAAAGCATTTTGTATTGGGAAAATAAATTTCTAAGTTATTGCAAGTAGGGACCACTTTTGTGTACAGATGGCAGCACTTGGTTTACCATTGGCAGATTGCCAGAACCTTGATGTTGGCCATTAGCCAAGATGATGTTAGCTCTATAAATAGTTTTGGCACAGTGCCAGGATTGGAAGAAGTGCAGCCAGGTATAGGTCTGGAGTTCACTCAGTGCAGTAGCTGCATTCTATTTATAGCTTTGGCAGACTGCTCACTGCATCATATTTGGCACCAAAGTTCAGCCTGAATCTATTTATAGCTTTGGCAGACTGCCAACTGTGTCAGATTATGCAACAGGTCAAGATTTCACTCAGTTCAGCCAGGTACAGGTCAGAAGTTCACTCAGTCTAGCCAGGTGCAGGTCAAGAGATCACTCAGTGCAGTAGCTTTAGGCAGCAATTTGTCACAGGTCACTCGGGGGCAAGTGCCTTACTCACCTAAGCCTTGTCAGCCCAGTGCATCAAACTCTGGGGAAGTTTGATGTTTTGGACTAATATTTTGACCTGTCTATGCGTCTTTGATGGTATTCTCATTTACAAGACAGAGTTTTGCGGATACTATGTTTTCAGTCAGACGCCATCACCCCATAGGTTTCCGGAGAACTCCTCGATTACCACTGGGCAGAAATTTTTAAAATTCAGAATTATGACCGGTCACATGTGAACTGCTGCGCCCTCATTTTTGGTTGACCTCTGACCTTTCCTGGTTGGCCAGCGTCTATTTGTGCGTCTGTTTCCACACATAAACCCACACATCTCGGGAACCGTTTGACCAATCAGGCTAAAAGTTTTGCACAAATGTAGCCCTTTGATAGCTTTATAACATACACTAAAAATGGTGGCGCCACCTGCAACCATTTTTGCACAGCCTCCATCTGTTCATCTGCCTTGAGGTAATATCACTCATATCTCAGCAGTGGTTTGACTTTTCCACCTGAAACTTTGCAGGTTTTTACATCCTTGACAGCTTTCTAGATTTTATGACAGGTGGCGCCATCTACATTCACATATACTCTGCAGTCATCCAAGCTCATATCTCGGGAATCGTTTGACCGATTGGGCCAAGATTTTGCATGTGTATAGATTTCACATAGCTCTTCATCATATGCAAAACATGTGGGGCCACCTGCAACCACTTTTACACAGCGTCCATCTGTTCATCTGCCTTTGGATAAAATCACTCATATCTCAGAAGTGGTTTGACTTATCCACCTGACATTTTGCAGGTTTATGCATCCTCGACAGCTTTCTCGATTTTATGACAGGTGGCGCCACCTACATTCAGGTTTACTCTGCAGACATCCAAGCTCATATCTTGGGAACCGTTTGACCGATTGGGCCAAAATTTTGCATGTGTATAGATCTCACATAACTCTTCATCATAGGCAAAACTGGTGGCTCCACCTGCAGCCATTTATGCACATCGTCCATCTGTTCACTTTCCTTGGGATAAATCCACTCTTATCTCTGCAGTCGTTTGCCTTTTCCTCCTGAAATTTTGCAGGTTTATACATCCTTGAGAGCTCTCTTGATTTTATGACAGGTGGCACCACCTATATTCAGGTTTACTCTGCAGACATCCAAGCTCATATCTCGGGAACCGTTTGACCGATTGGGCCAAAATTTTGCTTGTGTATAGATCTCACAGAGCTCTTCATCATAGGCAAAACTGGTGGCACCACCTGCAACCACTTATGCACAGCAACCATGTGCTCATCTGCCTTTGGATAAAATCACTCATATCTCAGAAGTGGTTTGACTTATTGACCTGAAATTTTGCAGGTTTATACATCCTTGACAGCTTTCTTGATTTTATGACAGGTGGAGCCACCTACATTCACATTTACTCTGCAGACATCAAAGCTCTTGAACAGTTTGACCGATTGGGCCAAGATTTTGCTTGTGTATAGATCTCACATAGCTCTTCATCATAGGCAAAACTTGTGGAGCCACCTGCAACCACTTTTACACAGCGTCCATCTGTTCATCTGCCTTGGGATAAAATCACTCATATCTCAGCAGTGGTTTGACTTATCCACCTGAAATTTTGCAGGTTTATACATCCTGGACAATTTTCTCAATTTTATGACAGGTGGCACCACCTACATTCCCGTTCAAGCTGCAGACATCCATTCTAATATGCAACACACCTCACTCTTCCCCTTGTCACTTAATCCATGCCTCACTTCACCCGTCCCACTCTGATTTCTGCAGATAAACATAGTCGCTTGTCCACTACCCATATTCTGGTTTTAAAATGTCCTAGTCTGAAACTTGCAGGTTGGAAACATCCATTTTGCTGATATCATAATGACTAAGGTAGATATGTAGGACTTAAGAGGAACAACATTAAATTTAAAAAATAAACCTCAATTTATACTCCTAAACTTTGCACAGGTTCGCATTAGGCCTGTAGGCCTTGTTTCATTTTGATTTTCAGTAGTTGTTTACCAATATTGAGTTCTAGCTGCTTGGATATGTCATTCAAGAAAATAAAGTGATAAAATTTTCCTTTGTATGTGATATTTTTATGTGTGTAACAAAACAATTATAAATATTATAATATCATTATCATGTTTTCCCCTGGTCTTCCGAAATGTTCATCGAAAACCTAAAAGAAAAAAGGTAAAAATAATTTGCCTGGCTGCACTGATATATGAAAAAAAGTGCCTGGGAAACATACCTTTATTTTTGTATTGTTTTATTTTCCTGCAACTCACTGTAGACTTCATATCTGTATATAATACTCAGTTGAGTGACGTTCCATGGACCATCTTTACAATGTCATTATGAGTTTACAAATTAACATGATTGCACACATTTCTGAACAAGAAACAATGGTTATTTATACATGTATGACCCATAGTTGACCAGCACATGACTAAAGATTCAATTAGCATTCATCATATTATTATTATCAGATATATATACAGTGTGATGTAGTATGAAAGGCAGGACAGGTTATATGGTTGATATATTTCCTAATTATACATGTGCCCAGTTGTTTATATACACCAGATTTCTCTAACCTGCCATGTAGGAGGGTTATTAGTTCAAACCACATTAATGCTATACACACAGACAGATCAGGTATGTCTGAAGTACCTGTATGGCTGATTAATTTTCCAATCAAACAGTGTACCTTCACCCATTTCTTTTTGTATATTCCAGGATTCCCGGACCCACCAGGCCTGAGGATTGCTAGATTTGGGCATGCTGCCAGCACTGCTTTTGGTAACACGATCATTATAGCTGGTGGTTACAGAGGAAATGTACTCAGTGACCTCATTGCATACAAAGTGCCTATACCTGTGGCAAAGAATGTGGTTAGTATGACAACACACACACACAGCACATTACCCAAACAACGCAATATTTACAAATAATTTTCCAATCAGTCCCCAAAGTTGAGCAACTATTCCATGGCTCACCTTTTATTAAAATGCATTGAAATTCATACAGAACTTTCTGAGATATTGTGTGAACAAACAGACAGACAAACAGGGATGAATTCCTAACCTACATTTGTTTGGCAGGGGGGTAATGAGTGGGGAAGATGAGGATAGTTGTATCAGTACCCACTTGCAGCATACTGAAATACATTCATACTGCAATTTAATGATAAATTATTATGTCACATTACCTCAACATCATTTCATCATTCAGTACACCATCCCATTTATACAGCAGTGTTCATGACCTTGGAAAAAAAAGGGACAATAATGGTGACGATTGTGGGCAATTTCTTGCTATGTCCTCTGCCCCGACACAATCTGGTATTGATAGTTTTTCAAAAGATTTCTGTTCATAATGACTCCTTTACATTGAAATGTTTCAGCCGCTTGGTTGATACTCACACTCAGGTGCAGGCATGTCTTACCTGTTAAACTGACTGGCACCCTGATATTAACAGGATGTTTTAGTATTCTCTTAATATATGCTTGGTTGTTTGTCTGCTTCCTGAGAGAGACCTGGGAAAAAAGTTTACAATTTCTAATGAGTGAAGTACCTTTAAATAAAATTAAGATCTATTAGGGAGATTCCATGTATAAGTACTACAAACAGACTGCAACGTAATTAAATGAAACACTAAGTAATGTTTTGGACATGGTAAAGTATTTAAGGCTGTGGAGCACTTCAAATGTTTATATCAGACAGCAACAGACTGTCCCAATTAGCCTTAACCCTACTCATGGCATGCCAATATATAGATTTTATTAATTTCTACCAAAGCATATGACAATATGTACATACTTCATCAGCTCATATCTACTGATATCCCTCCCCCGACCTCATCAGCTCATATGTACTGACATCCCTCCCTCCACCTCATCAACTTGTATCTACTGATATCCCTCCCTCCACCTCATCAACTCATATCTACTGATATCCCTCCCTCCACCTCATCAGCTCATATCTACTGATATCCCTCCCCCGACCTCATCAGCTCATATCTACTGATATCCCTCCCCCGACCTCATCAGCTCATATCTACTGATATCCCTCCCTCCACCTCATCAACTCATATCTACAGATATCCCTCCCTCCACCTCATCAGCTCATATCTTCTGATATCCCTCCCTCCACCTCATCATCTCATATCTACTGTTATCCTTCCCTCCACCTCTTCAGCTCATATCTTCTGATATCACTCCCTCCACCTCATCAGCTCCCATATACTTATATCCCTCCCTCACCTCATCAGCTCATATCTACTGATATCCCTCCCTCCACCTCTTCAGTTCATAACTAATGATATCCCTCCCTCCACCTCATCAGCACATATCTACTGATATCCCTCCCTCCACCTCATCAGCTCATATCTACTGATATTCCTCCCTCCACCTCTTCAGTTCATATCTACTAATATCCCTCACTACACCTCATCAGTTCATATCTACTGATATCCCTCCCTCCACCTCATCAGCTCATATATACTAATATCCCTCCCCCGACCTCATCAGCTCATATATACTGATATCCCTCCCTCCACCTCATCAGCTCATATCTACTGAAATCCTATTTATAAACCATACTAGTGGAAAATGACAGCATTGACCACCTTCATACTGAAAACACACAGGTTTTACAAGCCACATTTGGACTGTAAAAAATTGAGTTAAAAGTCTACCTGCTTTATTAGCTCAGCTGACTGTAAGTCATCTGAGCTATAGTCGTGGTCCATTGTCCGTCGTCCGTCCGTCTGTCCGTCCTTCCAGATGTCCGTCCGTAAGACTGGCACGTTTCGACACCGTTGGACCTACGAATCTGAAATTCGGCACACAGTTAGATGTCCCCAAAATCTCCTACCATGCCGAAAATTGGGTCAATAGGACTTCGTTCCTTCGAGATATTAAGGAAAAACCTCAATTTTTTATTAGAAATCTATTTTCACACTTCAGGACTGCCTAATATTAAAACAACTCATCTGGTTTTCTTCATATTTACCATAAATATTCCTCTATATAGTTCCTATGTACATGCCAGATATTAAGTCAGTATTATGTAATTTAAAAAAGTTACGGGCCCAAACATAATGGACTTTGTAAAAAAATCAGGAAGATATTTGGTCACTTAAGACCAAAAGTGTTAAAGGTAGGGACTTTTTTCCAGTAATACAACTTTAATTGATCAAAATTTAATTGTATACCAAAAAATTAGATCAAAATCTGTTAATTTTTTTTAAATATTGGCAAAAATATAAAATTGGTACCTTAAATTTTGCCCAACTTTGGCCGCGGCACGTTTTTTTCCTGTGAGTACTGTGGATTTAATTTTCACAGCATTTATACATAAGGATTTAATCTGTTAAAATCTGAAATTTGAAAATAAAAGCTGCAAAATTAGGCTAGTTATTGAATTTGTTTGGAGGCTCTTGTTGTATTCCCTTACATTGTCAAGCAGTCCACTTTGATGACTGTAGGTCATTCAGTGCACATCTCTATGCTCCCCAAGCTGTTGGCATAATTTTAGATGTCCCCAAAATCTCCTACCATACCGAAAATCGGGTCATTAGGACTTTGTTCCTTCGAGATATCAAGGAAAAAAAAACTCTGTTTTCCATAAAAAAAGCCATTGTTACACTTCAAGGCTGCCTAATATCAAAACCACTGATCTGTTTTTGATCCTATTTAGTATTCACATTCTTTCATACATTTTCTATGAACATACCAAAAATTAGGTCAGTATTGGGTATTATTTTGAAGTTATGGGCCAAAACATAATGCAATTTTTTAAAAAATCAGGAAATATTTTTACTCACCTAACATGAGAATTGCTGAACCCAGAGACTTTTTTTCAGGAATACAACTTTATTTACCGGTAATCAAGATTCAATTGTTTACCCAAAATTAGATCTGAATTTTGCATATTTTTCAAGTTATTAGCATAAATAAAAAATCAATTCCTTAAATTTTGTCCAACTTTGGCACTGTTGATTCAATTTTCACAGCATATATACATAAGGATTTAATCTTTTAAAATCTGAAATTTCAAAGAAATTGATTGGAAAGAATAGCTTTTATTCATGTTTTCATACACCATGTCAAGTGTTGTTCACATCTAGCCCACCTAGTAGTACAGCCTTCACTTGCATTATGTAACCCACCCCAGGCAGCTTGCCTTGGGTCAGCTTGGCCACTACCAGCAGGCTTCCCCTCTGCCCTGCACTATCCCCCCCCCCCCCCACCCCCCCCCCCCCCCCCCCCCGGTTGTTCATAAACTAGATGAATGATATTATTATCTGTATTTGATTCATTCTTATTCTAGGCTATGCTACATTTTAGATTTTGTATTGTAACACCAGGGTTACAATGATTAAAGTGTACATTTAATTGTGTCCACAAAGTGGTGTATTGCTATGAAAGTGTGGATGTTCATCAGATAAGTAATTCCTTACTTCAGAAGAGTAAAAACTTCACCAGGTGTGAAATTGACTATTAATTCCAGTAATAAATTAAAACAGGGATAGTAATTAGCATTCAACCAATGGTGTGTATACTTTATTTGAAAAGATGTTTCATTTTATCAAATTTACTGAATCTCTTATTTTATTTTGGTGAATAAAATTAAGCATGTACTGAAAACTTCAATGTGCAAAACTTTTTAATAGTGATTCAAGGAATATTCTTGTAGTTGCCATGTTGTGGCATTATTTTCTTTTAAATTCAGTTTAAACATTTATGATTTAAAATTAATAAAATATATGTGTATGCATAATATTACCCAATATGAGCTACACTCTGGATATATGATGATTGCAACTTTTGCAACAATTCTAATATTTTAACTTTTAGTTTCAGTTTTTTACTCTGTATATATAATGATTGCAACTTTTGCAACAATTCTAATATTTTAACTTATAATATCAGGTTTTTTTTATTAAAAATTAATAAAACCTGTAAATAAAAAAAATGATTCAGATAAAACTTCTTAATGGAAAAAGTGGATATGTTTAAAAAAAATAGGATTATATATAAACTTAAATGCATTATTCCCTTGAAAGTGAAATAAAGGTATAAGTCCATTCTGTCCACTTGCCTGTCCATCTGTAAATTTTCATATGCATCACAGTATCCCAAAACTTTTACTGTTTTACTTCATGACAGTCTTGTCAGAGTATTAGTTTGCAATCATATATTTAGAACTTTACTATAACCAAGTAGGAGGGACCCTTTCCTCTTAGCTTTTCATATTCTTATATAAATGAAAAACATTACAATAGAATATTTCTACATCCACCGTCGTGCTGCCCTCACTTTTCCCTTCTCCGAACCCCATCCCAAAGACAGCCTCAGTAAGCAAGAACAAGATGAATCAGATATATTCATACATTAATATTTTGTATGACTATTCGTCCATAGGTACCTATGTACATGCCAGAAATTATGTCAATATTGTGTAATATGTAGACATAGTGGGCATCACAATAATGTACCCTGTCAAGACTAAAGAGATATTGTGTCATACAGTCACTAATTCATAAATCACTTCATCAGCATAGTTAATCATAACATCATATCTGTCAAATTGAAAGCTTGCAGACTACCATACACTTTAGATCCTTCAACAAATAGCCTTATCATCATTCTACTACTGCTTATTACTGCTGTCATTGCATTCATATTTGCTCAAATATATCACAGTTTTCAACCCCTCCTAAATAAATAAAAAATAAAACCACTATATTTGACTCTATTAATCCATCAGTCAGGTTATTTCATTTATCATTTACTCACATATTACATTACATTCCTTTATAATAGCCCAACATGTCCATGATATTCATAAGCTTTATCGACTCGATATAGTATCACAGTGGAGAAACATTGATAGTCCAATCACGATCAGCTGAGCGCCGTGACCCATGGGTCCCTTGTTTACCAACCTGTCATCTACGTACCTTGTCTTACCTTGTCACCTTGCTATGTTATGTTCTTGTTATGCGTTTATCCCTTTCTGTCACCATTCATAGGTTTCCTCAACTACCAAGTGTTATTTTACTCAGAATTATACCTCAGAATCATATACCCAGCAGTTAAGAAAATTGGTACCCATTCTAATCTCTTTCTCTGATTTTAAATTGCATTATTAGGGCATCCACAGTTAGACTCAAGATTGGGAATGGCATACATGACATTTGAGCATTTTGAACCAACTGGGGAATATCAACAAGCCACAAGAAAGCTAAGATAGATGCATTATTGTAAGAAGGCTAGGCACAATAAGTACTTTCAGAAAAAAATAAATATATATGACTCTAAACAGTGACACATTGTTTCTCAAAGAAAACTCATCCAGATGTATGCATGAACAAAAATTGATTTTGTCACCCCAATGCATTGTGTGGAAACTGCCATATTTGCTTCTAGTGTCAAGGAAGCCAAAATCATGCAGAGAAAAATCAATCAGTTTACAAGTGGTAATCACAGCTTTTGAGTGGTAGCAAATGCGTTTACCTTATGATTTCTACAAACAAAAGAGTTCTAAATACAGCATAATAAAATATTGTTGACATGCATCGCCAGTCATTATTACTGCCATTGATGGATCCCCTAAATCGTCTGGCTGCAACATTTATTGCTGCCAGGAATTTTCAAGACCAGCATCACTGAATTAAACCAGTTTTACTGTACTTTAAATGTTGATATCAACTGAGACAAATTTTCATTTGAAATGGCTCAAAAACAATAAAAGAAAGCATTTCTTGTTAGAGCCATTGCTTGTATTATTTCTTTAAATGAAAGGATTATTATACACTTTCTTAGATCTTAGTAGGAAAACTAACAAAAGCTGTGGCTCTCCAGGGAAATAACCACTGGTTAATCCCCACCAATACCTTGTAAATTATCATACATACTTTATAAAGTTTTGAGTTTTTGCTGCATAACTTAACTATGATTTGTATAATTCATAGAGTTTTATAGGAATTAGCTCAGAGCAAGATTTCTATGAAGTAAAAAAGATAAGTATTTAATGTGGAAAGCGTGGGTCTCTATGGTTAGCCAGGGACCCATCTAACATGGTTACTGATAAACTTTAACAATGCAGACATATAAATATTGTTGTAATGTCTATATGGTCCGTAGGGACTTATTTTATTGCAGATTTGTGAAATGTCTACATGCCTGAGAGCTGAACTATTGATACAGTTGTCAAAGATAGTTTCTATGGTCACAGATCAGGCTTCTTGATTTAATAAAATGTATAACAAGGTAGCTGGAAAGGAAAATGGGCATCAATAATCAGGGTTTCCTTAGGCAGCCATTTAATCTGTCGCCTTGTTTCTGTGTATTTTTCTAATATTTAAGAGTATAGATTGAAATCAAATCATTACTTTCACACAATCAGATGTGTAGATAATTATGCAAAACAGAAAACTAACACTGAAGAACATGGATAAAAAATAACTTAAGTATCTGATAAAACAGACATCATGTCATGCTGACTGAAGGTACAGGGTCTCAGACACTGAATCCCTGCATAAATTATCAATTTTTACTGACATTTGTCTGGATTTAAGTTCCATTAATATTAATAAAATGGTTGCTAAAAGACACTATTGCTGCATGCTTAGTTCTCAGAAAATAAGAAGTGCAAAATAAATATGTTTGAGTCTAATATTTCATCTTGTAAAGTTGAAAATTTCAAAATTTTGTTTTCTTTGTTTTGTGTTTCCTTTCCATGATCTCACAAAAAATCTATAGTAGAGTATCAGATGATATGAATTTTTAGCTCAGCTGACTATAAGTCATCTGAGCTTTAGTCGTAGTCCTTTGTCCGTCTGTCCGGTCATCCAGCCGTAAACAGGAAACGTTTTGAAACCGTTGGACCTATGAATCCAAAATTTTGCAAATCTCCTTCGATACTGAAAATTTGGTCAATAAGACTGTTCCTTCAAGATATTAAGGAAAAACCTCTGTTTTCCATTAAAAACCCATTGTTACAGTTCAAGACTGCCTCAAAAATATCAAACCACAGATATGAATGTGATCATAGTTAAAATTCATATTCTTCCATACATTTTTTATGTACATACAAAAAATTATTTCAGTACTGCGTAATTTGTTGAAGTTAAGGTCCAAAAACATAATTCACCTTTTAAAAAAATCAGGAAATATATTTACTCTTCTAACATAAGCATTGCTAATGCTAGAGACTTTTTTTCAGGGATATAACTTCATTTAATCAAGGTTCAATTGTATACCAAAAATTAGGTCTGAATTTTGCAATTTTTTTAAGTTATTAGCTTAAATATTAAATCAGTACCTTAAATTTTGCCTAACTTTGGCCCGGCACATTTTTTCCTGTAATTTCTGTGGATTTAAATTCACAGAATGAACACATAAGGATTTAACCTGTTAAAATCTGATATTTGAAAATAAAAGCTGCAAAATTAGGCTAGTTATTAATTTTTTTTTTTTTTTTTTGCAGGCTCATGTTGTATAACCTTACATTGTCGAGCAGTCCACTTTGGTCACTGTAGGTCATTCAGTGCAGCTCTCTATGCTCCCCAGGCTGTTGTTATGTAATCCCATCACTAGGGCAAGCCCTCTCTCTTGTTGAGCTTGATCAGGCTGTCTGCAGTTAATACCACAAGGAGCCTTTCTCCCCCTCCTCCATTCTGTTGACAGACCTGTACTTTAAATTAGATGAATCTTTTAATTCGCATATTTTTCAGCAACAAGCAGTAACAACAGAGACCCCTCCCCCATCCCCTCCCTTCAATACACAGGACTAATAAACAAGACAAATCTTATAATTTTAATGTTTTATAAATTCTTTTTGTTGAGACTTGGACAATTTTGATATTTTAAAGAAAAAAATGTTCAGGATTTATTTGATCCTAATATTCAAATGTGATAAAATATTAGGATCCAATGTAACTGCTTACTGACAAGATTTAAGATGATATAAATACTTTGCAGCTTTTCATTCATATCTCTTAAAGTTGGCCTGGCCTATGCTAGATGTGAATAACACTGTTAAACTTAGTTTTAAAATCAGGAATATTGGTCAAACTTTGTGGGATTAATTTTTAACTTATATGGCCATATATTTAACTTTTGAAAACTTAATTACCTTCACACATTATTTGGTTATGAAATGTAATTTTAATATAACACTTATCATTGGCCCATTTTTCCCTTGGTGAATCACTAAATTGTTTCAGGCCACAGGTTTCATTTATTACACAGTGCATATGCTTTAGCTTATGGCCATTATTCTGTAATTTTACAGAGTTTTATTTTAGCAAGGCCTTTTTTTTAGCTTTTCAGATGCTAATATACATGAAAAACCAAAATAAATAAAAATATTTTGCCGTTGCTAATATTTTTTCCCAAAATTCAGCTGAGCGACGTGACCTTTTGGTCCCATGTTTATTATTGTTATCTGGTTGCCGTGATTACTAATGTCTATCCACCCGAAAATTAACTGAAAAACATATATAGGTAGTAACTAATCCATGCTGTCCTGGGTTTCCTTATTTAACAACCCAGTTGCCGTGATTACTAATGTCTATCCACCCGAAAATTAACTGAAAAACATATATAGGTAGTAACTAATCCATGCTGTCCTGGGCTGGTCAGTGTTTTATTAATAACTCACCTGTCAAGACGGATAAGAAGACCAGTTTTGTCTTGTATAGATAACTGCTCAACTGCGGTGATGCGGTGACTGTATTCTCTTTTTAATGATTTTATCCCTCAAGTGAATATTGTTAATTGGAAACCGTTGCTAATATGAAACCAGCTATGACACTTATATAATAGAAATATGCCACAACTGATTGTTTGGACAGGGTGGAGCAGAGATAAAACAGCCAGGAGGTATCAGGCATGTCTCCATCTTGATTGATCACAATGATGACATGTCCTTGCTGGACCAGACTGTCAGGATCAGTAGACTTGCCACAGGTCCATAGGCTTATCTGTCTTAACTCTGAGCAGATAATCATATGTCTGAAAATTGAAGTTTTAATTCAACGCATGCACATGAGACAGTAGGGTAGCCCCCTACTTTGGTGTGGAATATGTTTAAATTGGGACCATTTGGCATAATACTTTGACCAGTGTACTTTGAAAATAGGGTTGCAGGTACGTGTCACTGATAAAACCAATAAAGACTTAGGTTCAATGTCACTTCCTGCTTTTTCTGCTTTTCACACTTTCAGTGCTCAGGTGTGTTGTTGTTTTAGACTAGGAATGTACTTATTATGATATATGATACAGTTTTACATTTTTAGTTGTTCTTTGGTGAGATATAAAATTAGAAAACTCCATGATAAGGGGCAGGGATGTAACAATGCATCAAACAGTTGGTGCATTGAATTGAAGCCAGTGATTAATAGATAATCAAATCATCCTTGCAATAATCATATAATTTCATTTATTGCATTTACAGTTACCTGCATCTTTTTCATATCTAGTTTATACCTAAGGACAGATAAACAATATACATGATGTAATAAACACTGTTATATAACAGAACAAGTCACCTTATATCCTACATAAAATGTTGGCAAAGTAATAGATGAAAACATATAAAGAAATAAGGGATATTTCATTGTCTTTGCATATGCCTAGTTATACTGCAAGACTCATTTCTGCATCACCTAACTACCTCTGGATATACCTGTATGCCTGTGACAGAAAATTAAGTTTATAAAACAGTGATACCTGTGTAATAAGACCACCCCCCATGGGGCTGGACAAAGGTGGTCTTAATTCACAGATGGTCTTATTAGACAGGTTAGTCATAGCCAATGTGCAAATTGTGCTTACTTTTGGCCCATTCAAAGGTGGTCTTAATAGACAGGTGGTCACATTAGGCTGATGGTCCTTCACACAGGTTTCACTGTATTTGAATAACAAATAAAATTAAAGGGAAGTAACCAGTAATTGAATTTAAAGGAAGAACCATTAGCAATTCACAGCCCCCTGAAGGACCCTTGTTTGTTAGACATTTGTTGGTTCAGTGACTGTTCCTAGCAGTAAACTTGCCCAGAGCAGGGTAATAAGGTTCACAATACAGCATTGTTATTACATGTAAATGTCACATTCAGAACTCCTTGTATATAGGTCAGGCAGACTGATCATTCTGGTTGTGGGTTTATTTTACTTTTGCTTGCTTTGTCCAGGTTTATTTTAATGTTGTTTCTTTCACTTAAAAATGGTGCTTCCTGGGTTATATGGTACGTACTTTGTCATATCCTTTTTATAAAATATGGCGCAGTATATCCAGGTCTAAACCTGTCATTCACTTGGAACTTTGACCTTTGACCAGGAAAGGTGAGGCTTTTAAGTTGAAATATCCATCAAACCATGCATGGAAATCAGTTAAAGCACTCACTCATAAAACGATACGTATCTGAACCTTTGGATCGTCTAAACTTTTACAGCTGTCCATTTTTCCCATTGGATGTTGCATGAGAAATGGGAGATAATGATTTTGGTGTCAGCTCATGTTTGACCTTTGCAGTACATATGGTGCATCATTAGGCCATTTGTCTTAGTCCCAGTTCTTCCAGCACAGTGAATACAAATTTCAAAGTGTTTTCTGAATATTTATTTATGTGTTGAAAATTCATGTTATATAGAGTACAATTTATATGTTATTTACATGTTGGTACTTCTTCATTAAAATCCATAAATTTATTTAATAATGTGACCATTGCAAAAAGCACACTTCTGAATATTTTACAAGGGAAGGAGCATGCAAAATTTGCACCTCAGGTTTCAAGTGAATTGCATGTCTACTTTTCATAAAAGTCTGTAATCCCTGCCTCAATCACACCAGTGTAAAAACTGACACTGGTAAGCACAGGGCAGGGTTGGCCTTGCTTTATAGGGGTGTTATTTACCTGTGTTTACAGGGCACTTCCTGGACCTAAGAAGCAGGTTATGCCATGACATGTTTTAAACAAACTGCACGACTCATTTACTTGAGATTTTATTGACCCGACTACCTGTATCTTAAGGAGCTCTCTAGGAGCGCTTCCCTCATAATGTCAGGACTTTTGATCCCAGGCATAGTTTGCTCAGCTTACAAACAGGTACATGCCATTGGTACTTCAGTCAACCCATTTAATGTAAGGCACACATTTGCTTTAGCATTCAGACACTGTAGTAAGATTTATTTTAATCAATAGAACTAGGGCAGCAGAAGCACTGGTGCAGAATGTAGAAAAGTTTAGCTGTTGACCTTTAATACTAGAGCCAATGATAATAAATTTGATATTTGTGTGTCATCCATACCAGAAAGGAAGGGATCCACTTTGTGCAGAATTTCAGGCTAAACTGTCTTCTTCACTAAATTACTGGAACTTAATTACTGGAACTTGATACACTCAACCCACAAGGTTTTATAATCAACAAAGCTTGAGACACCTGTTTTAGCAAGATTTATGATAAAATCTAGGGTTCCCCACCTGCCAACCTAACTAAAACAAATGTTAAAAGTACAGACAGAGCCACTTGATTACATTCAGTGGATATACAAAGACAGAATAAATAAAGATTTGTTAGAAGTGTCCAGATCCTTAATTAAATTAAATGTAATCCACCTGCTGTCATAACTCATTTGAGGAATGATTCTGAATAACATTTGTTTACTTGTCCCAAATACAAGAGTTGAAAGTTAACTGTATATGATAAAATGTTAAATGCTATACATAATTTACAGTTAAACCTATTATATGTTTGGTGTCAAATTGATATTCATATAATGATTTGGGGGTTAAAAACTTTCTCTGATATGTATGTTGACAGCTAATGTTAATATTTGCCACAAGAGGGCACCAATGATCATTTATTTTCTATTTCTTCTTAATGAGAAGAGCTGCACATGATTAGCATGCCCAGGAACAATCTGCTGGCAGTGTGGCACCATGCTGTCTGTTAAATAATCTGAATAAGTCAGTCACGCTGGGGTGTTTCCTTTAAATGCTTATTCTGTTGAACTGATGATGACATATTATCATTCACATCATTTACCAGTAATTATCGGGGGTATGATTAAAAGGAACAGCTCATTTAAATCTTCATACAGTGCATTCCTATTTATTTTAAAAGTTAATATATATTATATTTTCAAATTTCTGTGCTCTATTGGAAGCTGCAGATGAAGATATTTTATGTTTATCTTGTCAAATCATAAATTATGGACTCCAAATATTAAAATAAATCACGTTGGAAGGTATATATTTAACAAAACAATACATTATAGTTAGGGGTGATATCTAGACATGCTTTCGAGGATATTACTGAGTACTTGTTACTCTTGAGTTTATTCCTTGGGAAAAGTCCCCGGACCTATGGTAGAAAGTGCCCTAAGTGGTGGTAGCTTAATTGTGCCCTTCCCTTCTTCCATGCCATGAAAACCCTCTCACTGGGGTTGAGCAGAAGGGTGGCACAGATGTTAGTCAAAGCACAGTTATGCATGTACCACCACTGGTGTTGCTAACTCAATGGGGCTTACTGGATCTCACCTTTATTTTAATCTCTCTGCCTACCTAACATAATTATAGAAAATCAGTAGTCTGACCAAATTATTCATTTACTTTTCATATATTGTAGGAAATGCAATAGTTTCTTTTATAGCCATCCAAGCCTTTCAATCTGTCATAACTAAAATATTTTAAAAAAAATATTGACTAATTTAAAATTAGAGATGCAGTGAAAGAGTTTGAATTTTACATGAGTGTAAAAATTATTTTAGAACATCAACATTTCAGTCGTTCTTTAGACCCTTATTAATGGTTGATAACACAATTCATTTACCTTGTTTGAAGTGGGAATTTTTCTTTTTTATCAATTCTGTATGTATTTGTGTCCACATGATATCTGAAGACTGGGTTTATGGATTTAAATGAATAGTGACATAGGTTATTTTTTGCTGTAAATCCCCATTCCCCAAATGGACATTTTAGTATTTGGCAGCTTAGTTTTTATCGCAGTTTACAGATTATGATAGCTGTGTATGAAATGTAAACATCATATTGCTCACAGGTTGTTTCACAACACAGTTTCATTTCTCTTGCATACTGTTTTTTTAGAATGATGAGAAGTACAGGATCAACGCTGACCATTGCCCAGGCTACACTGTATCATCTAACTGTGAACTTGACCCAGAATGTGTATGGTGCACAAAGGAAGTAGCCCCAGACAAGGACCCACAGTGTATCCACCGCAGCCAACAACAGGTAGGCAATCACAGATAGGGTTCATAACAGATATCACAAGTAATAAGTTTGATTTTAATGATACTCTAACTCACAATTTGAATTATTAGATATATATAAGCTAATGATATAAAACATGTAATGTATATGTCATATGTGAGATTTTAGAATTATTTTCACATGTTAATACTAAGTCTTTAATTCATGTATTCTTTAAGCAAGATGCATATATCACAAAACTTGGCTCATTTTATCATACATGATAAAATATCGTTGAGGTATAATCAAATTTAGATTCCAAGTGAGTGTTCCTCAGTATTCAAAGAAAGATAACCAAATTGGCAGTCAAAGTTTATTTCCAGAGCTGAAATAAAATTCAGTGTTTTTGTCTGTAAACTTTGTGACACATTTGAAACAGGCTCTTCTTTAGATTTAATTGTGCGTCTTATAAGCTGTTCAACTAATTTCTGATCAGTGATAAACCTAGTATTTTCTAGAAGGAAGTGCTTATTTCCACTCCCCCAGGGAGTGGAAATAAGGGATGCTTCTTTCCACTCCCCCTGGAAGTTTAAATAAAGAATACTTATTTCCACACCCTGTATATATTACAGAAATGTTAAATGTTTTAAAGTTAAGAAATCCACTTTCATCAGCCATGTAGGCCGTATAGAATATAATAGAAGATGCATGGTTATTTGTCTAATTTTTTATGTCAAACACTGGTGACAACAGTCTTATTATTACTCTTACATGTATGCATCCTATATTTCGTGTAGATCTAGTTTTTCTTTCAAACAAAGTTAACTTATTTGTCATGCCATTGAAATTGTTTTGGATAAAATCAGCTAGTGGTGGGATAAATTAATGAAGTTGTGAACCAGAGTGTATGGTCCTGTGCAACTGTCTAGACTTTACCTGTACACTTAGCTAAGACCTGACAGCACTAGTCTGGGCAAATGGAGACACAGACTCTACTGTGACTGGCCCTACTGATGAGGTGCTAACCATCAACTGATAAGTATTGAGCCAGGAGTAAGTGTTGTCAAAACCATTCACACCATGTTTGAGCTACTGAAAGCTTCCACCCATGCCTAATATATAAACCTATACAATTATGAAACAAACTAATTGACAAATGTAACTATTTGCAGAAAAAAATACATTTTATATGTCTTTAAAAATCTGGCCTGAAATTTGAATGTAAGTAAACTGCAAGTTTTACTCAGGTGAATCATATATGTTTAATACAGAATCAATTTCACTTTAAAATGCATTTCAATGTAAAAACTTAAACCTTTTTTAAGTGCACACATGTAAAACTATATATATATATATATTTATATATGCCCCTAATGTCTCAGTATTATACAGTATAATGCACACTCACTGAATATCTTTGAACAAGAATTACTGGTAATACATAGACTTGCTCATTTATAAGTGAAATAGACTGAAAAAAACATTTTGGTGACTTTTTCCCCAAAATACTTATACACTGCACCAGCCTTTACCGTGAGGGGGAGTGGAAATAAGGCCTGCCTTTCTAGAAAGTAAAGGTCAAGGTTGTGTGGGTTTACAGTCTGATGACAAGTAATCTTAAGTAGGAGAAGTGAAAGTGTGTATTACTATCTTTTTTTCCAGGAGTGCATTAAACCTATAAGATCACTAGAGTGTGGGGGTATTTGCCCTGCCCTGCATGATTGTGGGGCTTGTACCTCTCAGGGTCAGGCGGTGGGGCTGACCAGTGCATCACCCCCAGGACTTTACTATAAACAGGAGTGTGCATGGTGTGTAAAAGCCAACAACTGCCAACCCAGGAGTGGTAAGTGATTATATTACATCACTTTAAAGTTATTGCTCAGCGGCCATCATCTCCCCCCATTGTCATCTGTTAGTTTTCAGGGTAGTCAGATAAAAGTAAAGTAGCACAAACTGTATCCACATGCTTAACTGCATTGATTTTATTTGGTGAGAGGGTTAGCTCCGAGTTGGATTGCTGAATTTTTAGTGAAATTGTAAGCTTATGCGATGGGGCAGCTTTGTCTGTAGTTAACCCATGATATCCCAAAAACCGTTGGAGCTAGCATCACCAAATTATTTGCAAATGATCAGTGAAAAGTGCAGCGCTGTCTGTACCTTACCCATGGTATCCCAAAAATCATTTGAGCTAGCATCAACAGTTTTTTTGCAAAAGATCAGTCATTAAAAAACTCTATCCGATTTTGCTTATATCTGATATCTGCATTTACTTAGATTTTATAAGGAAAAGGCTAAAAAAACTTTTAAAAATCTTCTTCTCTGAAATTGTCCAGTCTCTCAGGTTTGTTCGAATGGTTCCTGTTTGGTGAATATTGGCCGAGTTACAGGAAGCTTGACTTAGTTATTTGGCCAAAAAAGGTTACAAAAATTACAATATCAGAAACGGCTGGAGCTATCTTCACCAAATTTTATGCAAATATTGGTCACATGACTCAAATATGAATTTTAAGTATTGGTGGCATCACCTGCATCATCCTTTTCTGTACTAGGGGTAATGGGCATCAATATATTTACCCATAATTTCTCAGAAATAGCAGGAGCTAGCACCCCCAATTTTATGCAAAAATTTGTCACATATCAAATGTTGTGGGATGGAGCGCTTTGTGGTGCCACCTGATTTAACTTTTATTTTACGGGGGAAAGCTAAAAGAACCTTTGAAAATATTCTTCTCTGAAATCATTCAGTGAAATTGTTCAATATTTCACAAAAATAATTCCAGAGATAAGCTCTTTCAAGTTTGTTCAAATGGTTTGGTTTTGATGAAATTTGGCCAAGTTACAGGAATTTGAACTTAGTCATTTGGCCAAGTAAGCATACTGACTTAACAATCTCAGAAACGACAGGAGCTAGCATCACCAAGTTTTGTGCAAATGTTTGTCACATGACTCATATTTGGAATTGCTTTTTTTGTGGTGCCACCTAAATCAAACTGTTATTTCATGGACAAAAACCTCATAATTTTAGTAAGCCTATTTCAAACTGAGGACTGCAGTAGTCTTCTTCTGCAAAACTGTTGTTTCAGCTTCTGTATCATTGCACAAAAATGATTCTTAGGAGGCCTTTGTCCATGCAGCTGTGATGGCTTTGGCTTTCTTGTTCACAAAACTGGTGTCACCACTTACCATCATTTTTTTGTTTTGTGTGCACCCGTGCCAGCATTTCAGCTGTGATGTTTGTGTAATTGGTCCTTCTTAAAAATGTATAGTACTTGCATTGTTCATGTACATGTTACAGATGTACTTGAAAAGTAACCGTCCAGCATTGACGCATTATACCTGGTGTACATCCAATTGCACAGGTTCGCATTAGGCCTGTAGGCCTCGTTTTACAACAGTTTATGTCTGTTTTATAAGACAAAGGAATATGCATCATTCCCACATTTATTCCTTTCACCATGCAAATTAGTAAAGAAAATCAGCCCCTGAATTTCATCATAACTGTGTACATAATTTCCAGATAAGGCTTTTGTCAGTAATTATTTTGAGGGTTTTACCATTTTGAGCAGATATTTTTAGCGTGATTTGATGATATTTCAGATCCAAAAGGCTGGTGCAGCCCTGACACCACATCATCATCTGGTAAAGAGCCGTGGTGGGGAAAAGTGAGCCTGAAGCTGACAGAGTTTGACAAATGTCGCACAGAAAACCAAGGAGCTGGTGTCCAGTCAGTCCGCTACCGAAGCCCAATGAATCTCAACTATCCTGATAAGGTAATCGGAAGTCCTGCTTAAATGTGCTCAGTCCTTCCAGGTGTATTGCCCTTGTACTTCCTGTAACATATCTCCATACTTCACTCAAGATAAAATATGTGATACAATATATGTCGTATATTTTCTAGAATATCTGTACTCTGTTCCAACACCCCAAAGTTTTCTTACACATTAATTTAGCCTAGAAAATTAAATTTATAAACAAGTACAGTGTGAAGATTGGCGTCCTTTGAAAATGCTGTAATTGAGTCATATATTCTGAATGGTGTTGAGTTGCATATCAGAGACTCTGTAAATAAAGTTCCCAACCTAGTAGACACGCTGACATTGTGTGTTCTGCAAACAGACTAATGATGTTGTTTTATGGCTTATATACTGGCAAACACAAACTGTTTTGTCATATGCATTTAATCTTTCTATAGGAATTTCAAAGAAAGTAAGGTATCTGTTTAATTTCAGTTATTGTATCCACCAAAACAAAGTTTTGCAGATACTATGTTTTGACTGGGTTCTGCTGCTCCCATCCCAGTCTCCATGGCCGCTGTGTTCTTGTCTGAAGAACTCCTCTGAGACCACTCGTCTGATTTTTACAAAACTTGACCCCATTATCGCGGCCCGTGAACTGGTGCCTAACAATTTTGCGTTGACCCTTGACTTTTCCTTTCTGCATCTGTAAGTCTTTGTACACTAAATTTTTGCATGTGTATACATCCTGGATAGCTTTCTCGATTTTATGGCAAGTAGTGCCACCTACATTTACGGTTAAGCTGTAGACGTCCATGCTAACATCTCATGACTGGTAAGATGTATTGACCTGAAATTTTGCATGTATGTAGATCTCAGCTCTTTATCATAGGCAAAACTGGTGGCTAATATCTCATGACTGGTAAGATGTATTGACCTGAAATTTTGCATGTGTATCTATAGATCTCGCAGCTCTTTATCATAGGCAAAACTGGTGGCTAATATCTCATGACTGGTAAGATGTATTGACCTGAAATTTTGCATGTGTATCTATAGATCTCGCAGCTCTTTATCATAGGCAAAACTGGTGGTGCCACTTGCAACCATTTTTGCACAGCATCATTCTGTTTGTCTGGCGTGGGATAAAATGACTCATATCTCGGCAGTGTTTTGACTTATCTGCCTAAAATTGTGCATATGTATACATCTTGGATAGCTTTCTCTTTCAAATAACAGGTGGTGCCACCTACAATCATGTTTACGTGGCAGACATCCATACTTAAATGCTACACATCTCACTCTATTTCCCCTTGCCATTCAATCCATGCCTCACCTACTGTCCCACTTTGATTTCGGAGGATACACGAAGTCATTTGTTGACTACCAGTATTCTTTTGATGTATTATCTGATTCATCATGTACAGAAAAAAATCAGCTGAATTCCCTGTAAAAATGTGAAATCAAGTTGACAGGGGTCGTGTCTCACTTCAGGCTTTTACAATGATGTCCATGTCTGATATCTTCAACTACTACAAGTCAAAGACAGAGGGACATGCAGGGGGACCTCAGGGGTACATCGCAGTGCTGCGTGGGTACATCCACCCGCTAGGTATCAAACAGAAGGACGGGAAGCCCATCAGTTTGACGCTGGAAACAAGCGGGCCGAGTGGTAACACTGCCTCAGTGCATGTCAGCACTGATGACCAGCCAGCCAACAAGGTATGGTATTAATTAAGTAGTGATCATATTATAAGTTTAGTATCCTAAAATGTCAGTACAAAGGTTTCCCGCATTCCACTGGGGTCCACAATAAATAAATCTACTTTGTTTAATTGATACTCAAATTTTAGCTCAGCTGACTGTAAGTCATCTGAGCTATAGCAATCACCCTTTGTCCGTCATTCGTCTGTCCGTCCATCCGTCTGTCTGTCCGTCCGTCCGTTAACCTAGCACAAATCCTAACCGCTGGACGTAAAAACTTGTTACTTGACATTCTGAGAGGTCCATGAAAAATCTCCTTGGAAACCAGAAATTAGGTCTCTGTTACCCATATCCTTGAGCTATGGGGCCCCAAAGTACCCCCCAGAATAGTAAAAAATTTCATACAAAAACTTCAATATCTCATTAACTACATCACTGATGGTCATGATTTTTGGCATACATATTAATCAGGCGATGTTACATCAGTTCCTGCAGACTGGTGGCGCCACCTGTAATTTTCGATTTTTTATGAATTTTTATGCCCCCGCCACAATGTGGCCGGGGCATATAGTTTTACCCATGTCCGTCATTCTGTCCTTCCGTCCTTCCGAAATCAAACAGTTGTACGGACTTTTTTTTGCAATGCCTGTAGATATTAGCCTGATATTTTGTGTGTGGGCAGATACAGACCAGTTACAGATCGAGTTCGCGTTTCATCCCGGTTGACCTACTTTTGACCATTTTACGGCTCCTAAACTTAGAAAATTTCATGAAAAATAGAAATTTCATAACAAATACACATGTACAGACTTTTTTTCGCAATGCCTGAAGATATTGGCCTGATTTTTAGTGTGTGAGCAGATAATGACCAGTTACAGATTGAGTTCGCGTTTTGTCCTAGTTGACCTACTTTTGACTGTTTTACGGCTTCTAAACTTAGAAAATTTCATGAAAAATAGAAATTTTCATGACAAATACACATGTACGGACTTTTTTTCGCAATGCCTGCAGATATTGGCCTGATTTTTTGTGTGTGGGCAGATAATGAACGGTTACAGATCGAGTTTGCGTTTGGTCCCGGTTGACCTACTTTTGAACGTTTTACGCCTCCTTAACTTAGAAAATTTCATGAAAAATAGAAATATTCATGACAGATACATATGTACGGACTTTTTTTCGCAATGCCTGCAGATATTGGCCTGATTTTTGGTGTGTGGGCAGATAATGACCAGTTACAGATCGAGTTCGTGTTTTGTCCCGGTTGACCTACTTTTGACCGTTTTACGGCTCCTGAACATAGAAAATTTCATGAAAAATATGAAATTTCATGACAAATACACATGTACAGACTTTTTTTCGCAATGCCTGCAGATATTGGCCTGGTTTTAAGGTGTGTGGGCAGATATTGACCAGTTACAGATTGAGTTCCCGTTTCGTCCCGGTTGACCTACTTTTGACCGTTTTACGGCTCCTGAACTTAGAAAATTTCATGTAAAATATAAATTTTCATGACAAATACACTTGTACAGATTTCGCAATACCTGCAGATATTGGCCTGATTTTTGGTGTGTGGGCAGATAATGACCAGTTACAGATCGAGTTCACGTTTTGTCCCAGTTGACCTACTTTTGACCGTTTGACGGTGCTCTAACATAGAAAATTTCATAAAAAAGTGCACATGTATGGACTTTTTTTCGCAGTGCCTGCAGATGGGGGCTTGATTTTTTTGTGTAGGCAGATAATAACCAGTTACAGATCGAGTTCTTGTTTTGTCCCAGTTGACGTACTTTTGACCATTTGACTGCTCCTGAACATAGAAAGTTTCATGAAAAATAGAAATTTTCATAACAAATGCATATGTACTGACTTTTTTTCCTCAATGCCTGCAGATACCACCCTGATTTTTTATGTGTGGGCAGATAATGACAGTTACAGATCGAGTTCGCGTTTCGTCCCGGTTGACCTACTTTTGATTGTTTTACGGCTCCTAAACATAGAAAATTTCATGAAAGACAGAAATTTTTATGGAAAATGCACATGTATGGACTTTTTTTCACAATGCCTGCATATACTGGCATGATTTTTGGTGTTTTGCTTGATAATGACCCGTTACAGATCAAGTTTGCATTTTGCCCTTGTTGACCTACTTTTGACCATACGACACCTCCTGAACTTAAAAATTTTTTCAAAATTTTACAAATGTTTCTAATTTGCCCCAGGCGGGGGCATTCGTGTCGTTCCAACACATCTAGTTTTCTCTATTTTTGAGACCTTTAAATATGTGAACATCTGTTAATAAGGCACAAATTGTAAAGACTGGACCTAGAATCTTCATTCTTGACACAGTGAGAGACCTATGAAAAGTCTCCATGGAAACCAGAAATTAGGTCTCTGTTACCCATATCCTTCAAGCTACGGGGCCCGAAAGTACCCCCCAGAATAGTCAAAAATTTCATACAAAAACTTCAATATCTCATTAACTACGTCACTGATGGTCATGATTTTTGGCATACATATTGATCATGAGATGTTTCATCAGTTTCTGCAGACTGGTGGCGCCACCTGTATTTTTCGATTCTTTACGAATTGTTTTCTCTAATTTTGAGACCTTTAAAAATGTGAACATCTGTTAACAGGGCACTAATTGTAAAGACTGGACCTAGAATCTTCATTCTTGACACAGTGAGACACCTATGAAAAGTCTCCATGGAAACCTGAAATTAGGTCTCTGTTACTCATATCCTTTGAGCTATGGCACTCCAAAGTACAGCTCAGAATAATGGAAAATTTGATACAAAAGCTGAAGTATCTGAACAACTAATGCAGAGATCACCATGATTCTTTGCATGTATATTGACCATTAAGTGTTTTTATTAGTTTCTGCAGACTGGTGGAGCCACCTGTATTTTTTTTAAGTTTACGCATTTTTTCTCTATTTTTGAGATCTTTAAAGATATGAACATCTGTTAACAGGGCACAAATCATAACAACTGGACCTAGAATCTTCATTCTTGACACACAGGGAGACCCATGAAAAGTCTTCATGGAAACCTGAAATTAGGTCTCTGTTACCCATATCCTTCAAGCTGTATGGCTCCAAAATACCCCCCAGAATAATGAAAAATTTGATAAAAAAAACTGCAGTATCTCAATAACTACAACACTGATGGTCATGATTTTTCACATACATATTGATCATGAGGTGTTCCATCAGTTTCTGCAGACTGGATGCGCCACCTCTATTTTTTTCAAATTGTTACAAATTTTTTTCTCTATTTTTGAGACCTTTTAAGATGTGGTAATCTGTCAACAGGGTACAAATAGTAACAACTGGACCTAGAATCTTCATTCTTGTCATGCAAGGAGGCCCGTGAAAAGTGTCTGTGGAAACCTGAAATTAGGTCTCTTGTTTCCCATTTCATTCAAGCTATAGGACTCTGAAGTATCCCTCAGAATAATGGAAAATTTGATACAAAAGCTGAAGTATCTGAACAACTAATGCAGAGATCACCATGATTCTTTGCATGTATATTGACCATTAAGTGTTTTTATTAGTTTCTGCAGACTGGAGGAGCCACCTGTATTTTTTTTAAGTTTACACATTTTTTCTCTATTTTTGAAATATATATAAATGCAGACACAATCTTGGCCTGTTGGTTAATCTGTTTGATGCTTCAGTTGAATGGGTATATACTACCATTCAGATGATAAAATTTCCTTTTGCGAATCTCTTCCCAGTCAGCTGAGCGTCATGACCCATGGGTCACTTGTTATTATTTAAATATAATGAAAATGTGACTTTAACACAAAGCCTGTGCACTAGGATGTTCCTAGCTTGGTTAACATGTACACAAAATCAACACCTATCATTATATTGTATACTAACAGGCCCACAGCCAACTTCACTAAACAGGTGTGATTTCATCATGCTTACTGACAAATGATGCTTCATAGCTGTATGATCCTTCTTGGAGGTAAAGAGTGGTGTCAAACCCATAAGAGGCCCATATTTGGAATATATGAGAGAGGGCTTGCACCAAAATTATATCAGCTTGAGAAGTTCACACTCCCAGCCTGTATATAGCACTTTTCTTAAAATACTTGAAACCATTCCTCAGGTATGTTGCACACACATGCCTGCACACCTGGAGAATCGACAGAAAACAAAAATGAGTTTATAAAAGAGAGAGAGACTGACAGAGATTTAAAGAATAAATTAATCTCAGGTCAAGCATAGATTTGAAGAATAATAATATTAGGTCATGTATAGTTAAGAGCTGATATCTTTACTTTCAGGAAAAAATTTTATATACACCGGACAAAAAAATCACGTCAACACGGCCATCTGGCGGTGATGTATTTCCATCAGATTCTCCAGACAGCCGCTACTATATTGAAGCCATGAGCAACCTGTCTCATCTATCCAGCTCTTCTAACCACTGGAGACTTACACTGAAATGGAACCCTGAACCACCTGCCGTATGTTTACTGGACACTTTATTGTACATAACTAAATAGTCTTAATGTTTAAAAGATGTATGTAATCCTGGTATTGTAGTGCGATGATTACATATGTCTTTGTTGTATGAAACTTATTTGTATACAGAGTCACCAGTATGGTTAATTAGGGTTCTTTGGAAGGTTACAGGCCACAAGGCAACAGTTTTCCCATTTCACAGGATCACCATTAAATTTACAGACTCTTTAATTACATATTTAGTAAATAGCTGAAAGTAAATTTACTAACACAAGAAGTTCCAAGTAAACGGAAACAGTGTGCCAGTGTCTGAATATTCACCTTTATAATTGTAATTTAACTGCTGCTCCAGAAAGAGCAGATCAATAAACTCAAGAAAATCAGGTCCTTTTTATGTTCAGAATATACCAAAAATGACTGATATGTTGTCAGTGTCTGCAAACATCTCAAAATATATAACTTACATTGCATTCAAGTAACAGGGACTGAGAATGCTTCATTAGGGTAGAGTTTTACAGGTTTCTGCCTCTTCACAAAACACAAGCTGCAAGGATATAAACTTACCTATTCCTGGCAGACTTGATGAAAAATTTCCACTTGATATTTATTTTTCACCAATACCCAATTTTCAAGTGTGTTTGATGCCTATCCCCTACTGTCACTTAGGTACAGGCAACAAGCTGTCCACGATCGGTTGATGATTGCAAACCTCTGATATGTACTTACTAGCTTTAATATTTAATCACTTCCATTATATTAAGATGAAAAGGTATTGTGTAATGGTAATGGCTGTAAACTTATGTAAATGCTATGCAGCTTCTTGTATGATGTATATATCCTGTGATTTTTTTCCCTCTATTTCAGTATGATTTCATTGAAGCAGAGTTTCTGGAGCCTTACAGCAGTGGTCAGTGCTCAGGTTACCAGACTTGTCTGGCGTGTATGACAGACATGTCATGCGGCTGGTGCCAAGGTGAAAGTCGCTGCATGCTTCGTAATGATACATCACCTTCTGGCTCGTGCACAGATGCTGGGTCTTCACAGCACTTGATTCTGGAAGAAAACCAGTGTGCCTTATGTGAACAGTTTGTTCATTGTCATTCTTGTCTTGAAGTAAGTTTATGTCCTTTATATATTGTAAACACAAAGTGTACTTGATTGTTTTTGATAATTAGGGATTGGCTTACACAGGGCTTTCAATAGGAAGAAAAATTTGAAGAGTCCGTGACCCTCATTAAAAAATTTTGGGGAGATCTGAGTTTAGAGTGTCCCAAGGGGAGATGATATTTTGAAGGGTTTAAAGTAAAATAGAATCTTTTCCATATTTTATTTAATTATCATATTAAATGATAAGAAATTGTGTCATTATATGAATATTTGCTTATTTCAAAATGTAAGCCTCAGTTATCAGCGCAATGTTTACACAGCTGACAATTTCACTTAAGTAGCTGGTAAAGGTCAGTGACTGCTACAGGCTGCTAAAGCCAGAAATTTACGCGTCCCATCAGACGCTTGGACCCTCAAAACCAAGCATCCGTAAGAGGTTCTGAACATCTCTGATACTTACCCGAAGTTCCTGAAAGCACTGCTTACAGTATTCCAGTTTTCCGTTTGTCTCATTGTCCCATTGTTTCATCAAAATTCAAGTAATCCCAGTCATTTTGAGTTCCACGTTGGCCAATAGGTGAATATTAGTTAAGTGTTCCCTGCAGACTGACTGTAAACTGTTGAAAAGATACACATCTTTACCTTAGAACCAACTAGTATAATTAATCTTCTCCATTTCCCTTTTTTTATGTATGCTGAAATCATCAGTTAACTTTTATCTTATTCCATTTATTTAGCTGTTTGTTTTATGTGTAAATTTTACAGAATTGGGTGAAATTCTAGAAGCTGAAATCATATTTGCAATGTGTTAAATGATAATGAATTTAATGATAAATATATTGGATGAATGAATTACAGGATCAATCAAACATTTAAAATCCTATAATATGACCAGATCCCATTTACATAAATACAGAAAATATGATTTATCATATCGTCATCAGTATCTGTTTTTGACAACACATTAACTGGGGACAAGTCCAGGGTTCCTGCAAACCTGTTTTCTTTACTGGTAGGAACATTTTTCCCAGGCTTTTAAAGGTACTTTTACCCCATGGGCAGTGCATAAAGAGAAGAAAATGTTTAGCATGTCCAACTTCAATGAAGCATTATCAAATAATTTACCCATTAAACCATTATTGTATCCCCAGACAAAGTTTTATGTTTTCATGACGGTCCCGCCACCGCCGCCGCTGCCGCATATAAATATTTCACAGATCTTTACCAAACAGGGTATATGTATAGATATGGGTGAAAGGACGACGCCTATCTAAAATGAGGTCATGACCTTTCCTAGGAGTGTCCTTGACCTTGAATAGGTCCAATTTTGGGGAAAATCACACAAATTCTTAAATATCTCAAGAAATCTTGCATGGATTGATCCAAAAATCAAGTTGATCGAAGATCATGGATAGGGTTGTCATGTTCCAGAAACTGGTGGCACCACCTACTATTCTTTACTTGTTTTCTTGCCTTTTAATACCCCCAAAATTGCCACTTGGCAGTACTGTGAGCATTATAAGTCAAAAACTAATGGACAGATTTCTTTTATATTATGCATATACATAGATATGGGTTATGGGATGATGTTTATTTAAATTGGGGCCATGACCATTCCTATGAGAGTGGCCTTGACCTTGAATATTCCCATATTTGGTGAAATTCATACAAAATCTTGAATATCTCAGTAAGGGATACATGGAATGATCCAAACATCAACTTGACCGAAGATCTTTGATAGCTTTGTCTTTTGCAGAAGACTGGTGGCGCTACCTTGTGTTGTTTTCTTGTTAAAATGATGTTAATGCAATAACTATGTAAAAATTTGAGGTACAGTCACAAAACCCACAAGTTTGATGCATCTTTGGATCATGACCTCTCCTATGAGAGTGACCTTTACCTTAAATATGCCCATACTTATATGAAACCATGGTGGCTTGCCAAGTGTCAGTCTCTGCATCTGAATTCAAGATGGGATCCTATTCTTCGAGGCTGGGGGGAGGGGGCGGGGGGGGTTAATTGTCTGGGGATACTATTGGCACCACATTTAGTGTGAAGGTACCACAGCACCCCTTCTCCATTGACCTGGCCAATTGCCTGTATTTTTAGCTCAGCTTTTTAAGTCATCTGAGCTATAGTCATGGTCCATTGTCCGTCGTCCGTCCGTCTGTCTGTCCGTCCGTCCGTCTGTCTGTCTGTCTGGATGTCTGTCTGTAAGACTGGCACGTTTCGACACCGTTGGACCTTCGAATCTGAAATTCGGCATACAGTTAGATGTCCCCAAAATCTACAACCATGCCGAAAATTGGGTCTATAGGACTTCGTTCCTTCGAGATATTAAGGAAAAACCTCAATTTTTATTAGAAATCTATTTTTACACTTCAGGACTGCCTAATATCAAAACCACTCATCTGGTTTTCTTCATATTTACCATAAATATTCCTCTATATAGTTCCTATGTAAATGCCAGATATTAAGTCAGTATTGTATAATTTAAAAAAGTTATGGGCCCAAACATAATAGACTTTGTAAAAAAATAAGGAAGATATTTGGTCACTTAAGACCAAAAGTGTTAAAGGTAGGGACTTTTTCCCAGTAATACAACTTTAATTAATCAAAATTTAATTGTATACCAAAAATTAGATCAAAATCTGTTAAATTTTTTTAAATATTGGCAAAAATATAAAATTGGTACCTTAAATTTTGCCCAACTTTGGCCACGGCACGTTTTTTTCCTGTAAGTACTGTGGATTTAATTTTCACAGCATGTATACATAAGGATTTAATCTGTTAAAATCTGAAATTTGAAAATAAAAGCTGCAAAATTAGGCTAGTTATTGAATTTTTTTGGAGGCTCTTGTTGTATTCCCTTACATTGTCAAGCAGTCCACTTTGATGACTGTAGGTCTTTCAGTGCACATCTCTATGCTCCCCAGGCTGTTGGCATAATTTTAGATGTCCCCAAAATCTCCTACCATACCGAAAATTGGGTCATTAGGACTTCGTTCCTTCGAGATATTAAGGAAAAAAAACTCTGTTTTCCATAAAAAAAAGCCATTGTTACACTTCAAGGCTGCCTAATATCAAAACCACTGATCTGTTTTTGATCGTATTTAGTATTCAAATTCTTTCATACATTTTCTATGAAAATACCAAAAAATTAGGTCAGTATTGGGTATTATTTTGAAGTTATGGGCCAAAAACATAATGCAATTTTTTAAAAAATCAGGAAATATATTTACTCACCTAACATGAGAATTGCTGAACCTAGAGACTTTTTTTCAGGAATATAACTTTATTTAATCAAGATTCAATTGTTTACCCAAAATTAGATATGAATTTTGTAAATTTTTCAAGTTATTAGCATAAATAAAAAATCAATACCTTAAATTTTGTCCAACTTTGGCACTGTTGATTTAATTTTCACAGCATATATACATAAGGATTTAATCTTTTAAAATCTGAAATTTCAAAGAAATTGATTGGAAAGAATAGCTTTTATTCATGTTTTCATACACCATGTCAAGTGTTGTTTACATCTAGCCCACCTAGTAGTACAGCCTTCACTTGCATTATGTAACCCACCCCAGGCAGCTTGCCTTAGGTCAGCCTGGCCACTACCAGCAGGCTTCCCCTCTGCCCTGCACTCCCCCCCCCCCCCCCCCCCGATGGTGCATAAACTAGATGAATGTTATTATTTTCTGTATTTGATTCATTCTTATTCTAGGCAATGCTACATTTTAGATTTTGTATTGTACCACCAGGGTTACAATGATTAAAGTGTACATTTAATTGTGTCCACAAAGTGGTGTATTGCTATGAAAGTGTGGATGTTCATCAGATAAGTTATTCCTTACTTCAGAAGAGTAAACACTTCACCAGGTGTGAAATTGACTATTAATTCCAGTAATAAATTAAAACTGGGATAGTAATTAGCACAATGATATTGTTTGTCCCTCATTCAACCAACAGTGTGTATACTTTATTTGAAAAGATGTTTTATTTTATCAAATTTACTGCATCTTTTATTTTATTTTTGTGAATAAAATTAAGCATGTACTGAAAACTCCAATGTGCAAAACTTTTTAATAGTGATTCAAGGAATATTCTTGTAGATGCCATGTTGTGGCATTATTTTCTTTTAAATTCAGTTTAAACATTTATGATTTAAAAATAATAAAATATATGTGTATGCATAATATGACCCAGTATGAGCTACACTCTGGATATATGATGATTGCAACTTTTGCAACAATTCTAATATTTTAACTTATAGTTTCGGTTTTTTACTCTGTATATATAATGATTGCAACTTTTGCAACAATCTAAAATTTTAACTTATATTTTCAGGCTTTTTTATTAAAAATTTATAAAACCTGTAAATAAAAAAATAATTCAGATAAAAACTTCTTAATGGAAAAAGTGGATCTGCTTAAAAAAATAGGATTATATATAAACTTAAATGCATTATTCCCTTGAAAGTGAAATAAAGGTATTAGTCCATTCTGTCCACTTGCCTGTCCATCTGTAAATTTTCATATGCATCACAGTATCTCAAAATTTTACTGTTTTTCTTCATGACAGTCTTGTCAGAGTATTAGTTTGCAATCATATATTTAGAACTTTACTAAAACCAAGTAGGAGGGCCCCTTTCCTCTTAGCTTTTCATATTCTTATGTAAATGAAAAACATTACAATAGAATATTTCTACATCCACCTTCGTGCTGCCCTCACTTTTCCCTTCTCCGAACCCCATCCCAAAGTCAGCCTCAGTAAGCAAGAACAAGATGTATCAGATATATTCATACTTTAATATTTTGTATAACTATTCGTCCATAGGTACCTATGTACATGCCAGAAATTATGTCAATATTGTGTAATATGTAGACATAGTGGGCATCACAATAATGTACCTTGTCAAGACTAAAGAGATATTGTGTCATACAGTCACAAATTCATAAATCACTTCATCAGCATAGTTAATCATAACATCATATCTGTCAAATTGAAAGCTTGCAGACTACCATACACTTTAGATCCTTCAAAAAATAGCCTTATCATCATTCTACTACTGCTTATTACTGCTGTCATTGCATTCATATTTGCTCAAATATATCACAGTTTTCAACCCCTCCTAAATAAATAAAAAATAAACCAATATATTTGACTCTATTAATCCATCAGTCAGGTAATTTCATTTATCATTTACTCACATATTACATTACATACCTTTATAATAGCCCAACATGTCCATGATATTCATAAGCTTTATCGACTCGATATAGTATCACAGTGGAGAAACATTTATAGTCCAATCACGATCAGCTGAGCGCCGTGACCCATGGGTCCCTTGTTTTAATGGCAGGAACCCTGGGGGTTCTGTTAGAGAGGTTTATCATTTATTATTCTTTTATACACAACATGTTTATTTGTTACAGAACAGTCACTGTGAGTGGTATGCCCAGGACCAGGAATGTCTCACTAAAACTAATCTGAGTTTTGCTGAGAATAATGTCACAGAGTGCCCTCACCCATGTGAAAGGTGAGATAAAAATAATACATAACTCTTAACTTTAAAGGTGAGATAAAATAAAGTGCTGCATAAATTTATATGTGGTAAATATGTCAGTACTCCCGAAATACCTACTCCATACATGTAAGACAACTGTTAAGTTACCACTCCCTTAAGGGACAGAATTTGGGAGATATATATATATATATATATCATAATACTCTCATCCAATACAGGAAACAGTACATGCAAGGTATATTACAGTTTATATACCATGAATTTTCTTTCATGTTTTTAGAAAGAACCAAGCTTCTGCAGCTAAACCTAATTCCTAGCTATAAATTAAATTAATATCCGAGGTGTTTGACAACCTGATCCTGTTTTTGACAAATAATATTATCATACTTGCCTTATATGGAACTTTAAGACTTTTATTAAATTTCAGCTATTGCTTTCTGTGGGATTATCAAATATTTTCAATATATTATACAAGAACTTTTGATATTCTACATCTTCCCTTTGCAGGAAACAAGTGTCAAAAAACCTGGCGGTTATCCAGACATTTCAGTGTGATGTGCAAGTCAGACTGATTTTACTTGGTCAATATTTAAGATGCAAAGCTATACAGCAGTGTTCATAGTAATATAGAAGTAAAAAAAAAGTGTTCAGTATTTGTACATGAGTTTTTAGCTCAGTCATCAATGATGATTTTATAACCAGTTCTACCACTAGTAGGAATATGGTTCTGCTGCTGTATTTTCAGCCACACCAACTGTTCATCCTGTTTGAGTGGGGACCGTATCTGTGCTTGGTGTGCCAACACCCAGCACTGCTTTCCTTTCCACACGTACCTTGTGAACTATATGTACGGCAAGTGTACAGAGTGGGTGGACTGGGAGAGTAAGACTGGGTGTCTGGAGTGCAGCAACCACACAGACTACCATGACTGCCTGCAGGACTTCCAGTGTGGCTGGTGTGGATACTCAGCCAACCCAACCATCGGCAGGTGTCTTGATGGAGATCACACAGGTATGACGTGTAGATGGTGGACTGATTCAGACATCCACATAAGTAAATAAATGTTAATTAGAAATCTGCATTCTCAGGAATGCAAGCGTTTGCCATGTTGGTGGGTCGTTGTTGTGGGATGCCCCCCCCCCCCCACCTCCATTTGCATTCACATATGCAGCCATATTTCCCCATTCATGCATGAGTGACTTTACTGTTGTGAATATTTCTTGATGTTCCTGAATCCAGATCAGGTGGCAGATCCACACCAATTAAAGTCTAATCGATTCTTCATGGTCCCATTCGTGAAATGCCCTGTTAATTTCCTGAGATTTGTTGAACGCATACATATTGTACAAGACCCTATAATAAATAATTAACTATCTATCTGCACTTCTTTGGAGGCAATTAGTTAATCAATCAATGTCAGCTTTAGCTTGAACACTATTCACAAATATCTACCACAAAATGTAAGGCTCATATTTCTTAGTTGCATCCCTAATTATTGGTTTGTTTCCGGTATCCTCAGTGGAGGGAAGTATGGATTGCTCATTTTCCAGTTAACTTTGTTTTTGTTTTTTTGTTATATCCACAGGGCTTTATGCTGGTGGCAACTGTACATCTCTAGCTGATGAAGTACATACAACTGCATCTCCAGTGTCTCTTGGTCCGGCAGTGTGGTCATATGGACGTGTACCAAATGTAGATGAGTGTGCCCTAGGAATCTCTGACTGTCATCCTAATGCTACATGTGTGGATACTCCTGAGAAGTATGAATGTCCTTGTAACAGAGGGTTTATGGCGGTGGATGGGAACAAGTGTGAAAGGACGTAAGTACACACTTTTGGATATTTCATCCATGGTGTAGTACAGTGAAGAAATAAGACAAGCTGTAGGACTGGCCAAAGGTGGTCTTAATTCACAAGTAGTCTTATTAGATAGGTCAGTGATAATCAATAAACAGGTGGTCTTTCAGGCAGGTTCCACTGTATATAGTATTATTTTAATTTTCCCAAATAATAAATCATCTTCATGGTGGTGGTTGTTGAACCTTAAATATAAAGGAACTTAATGAGACTACAGGATCTGCTCCAGTACAGTAAAATTATTGTATCGCCAGACATAGTCTGGAGATACTATGGTTTAGGCATGGTTGCGCCGCCGCCGCCGCAGAGATTTCTTTTGGACACAATAAATAAAAAAATATTTCAAGGATCTTTTTCAAACTTGACACATTTATAGATATAGGTGAGAGGACGAAGCCTATTTAAAATGGGGTCATGACCTCAACTAGGAGAGTGACCTTGACCTTGAATAGATCCATTTTTGGGGAAAATCACACAAATTCTTAAATATCTCAAGAAATCTTTTAGGATTTATCCAAAAATCAAGTTGGACAAAGATCTTGGATAGTGATGTCATGTACCGGAAACTGGTGGTGCCACCTAGTATCCTTTTCTTGTTTTTGTGCCGTTTAATACCCCCATCATTGCCACTTGACAGTACTTTTAGCATCACAAGTCAAAAACTGATTGACAGATTTCTTTAATATTATGCATGTACATAGGTATGGGTTATGGGATGATGTATATCAAAATTGGGGTCATGACCTTTTCTTTGATAGTGGCTTTGACCTTGAATATTACCATATATGGTGAAAATCACATAAAATCATGAATATCTTAAAAAGGGATGAATGGATTGGTCCAAAAATCAAGTTGACGGAAGATCTTGGATAGTTTTGTCTTTTGCAGAAGATAGGTGGCGCCACCTGTTGTCCTTTTCTTGTTTTTTGCGCCTTTGAATACCCCATCATTGCCACTTGACAGTATATACTGTTATAAGTCAAACAGTAATGGACAGATTTCTTTCATGTTATGCATGTATATAGATATGGTTTATGGAATGAGGTATATTTAATTTTAAATTTAATTTTAAAATTTAATTTAATTTAAATTATTTTTTTAAATTTAATTTTTTTTTTCAAATGTTGGATATTTTGGAATGCAGTTTATTGATTTGGGGTCATGACCGTGACTATGAGAGTGACCTTGACCTTGAATATTCCCATATTTGGTGAAAAACATAAAATCATGAATATCTTAAAAAGGGCCACTTGACAGCACTGTGAGCATTATAAGTCAAAAACCCTTTGATCAGTTGTCCTTCCCAATCCAAAATATTCCTATATTTTGTACAAATGTTTCTCACATTTATTGCTAAAATACAAATACATCACATTATATCAAAAAAATACCACAAAACCTCATTTGTCAGGCAATACTATGGCACCAGCGGTGCCAAGAAATGTCTAGTTTGTCTATTATTGTGCTGTCTATTCTGCACTTTTTTTGTGCTTGTGCAACTATTGCCTTCAATATAAAGACATAATGTTAGTTCAGGATTGCATTAAAAACTTCCGACCTAAAACATTTTATCACTTTGTCCACTTTACCGTTGGTGACATTTTGTCATGGGACATTTGTCTTGGTATTTTGCACAGCTTCAGCAGGTGTGTATGATATATTTCTCTGTCACGTCCATGTTCATGACAGATTCTGGTACACATCTGAAGCTGAATTAACACTGTACCACATTCAGAAAGTGCCATGATGAATTAAGATCTGAGATAATAATTTTGTTGTGCCCTCGTTCTTTCAGATGCTACAACACCTGTGTGAACGGTAACTGTTCTGGGTCTCCTGACTATGAGTGCCTATGTGACCTGGGCTGGACTGGTGTAGACTGTAACACCAGCTGTAACTGTACCAACCACAGCACCTGTTCTCAGGGTGTAGGGCTGTGTGATGAGTGCCAGCACTGGACCAGGGGGGATCAGTGTCAGCTCTGCCGAACAGGCAGCTATGGTCAGGCCACACACCCTCAAGGTAAATACAGCCTTGTCTGAGCCAAATGTTAACTAAGGAATGGGGATAAGTATGCTTACAAGGAATAGGGATAGGTATGCTAAGGAATAAGTATCTTTACTGACCAAACATCTAGAACATTGATGAAGGATCTGAGTCTTCACTTGAACTTGTCATTCAACTTTTTCAGGGACAGGGACTTGCACTAGGTCAGCTTGGACTTAAACCTGAAACAATAAGCCATAAGATCTGAGGAAAAAAATTTGCCATATGACTTTGGACATTCAGATTAGAAAATTGTCAAGACTCACTTAACTTATAACCATGTATCTTTTCATTAATTTTTGGTACTCTTTAGTCAGTTTTGGTAATATTTAGGTACTTTTTACCTGGACTCAGCTTCCAGAAGACCCAAAGACTTGAGAGAAAGTTGACTTGAACCTAAACTTTGAAGACGCAGCTTGGATCAGCTATCCAGTATGGAACATTAAAGCTTTTTGACTAAGATGGTAACACTGATAAAGAAAATAAATAGTCTGAGCTTACTTACCAGTAAAAGTGTTACGGAATGCCTCTATATCATTTTAACATTCATTAAGTAATCATCAGATCTTCTCCATGATTTTTGCAGGTTGCACCCCATGTGATTGTAACGGTCATGGTGACATTTCTCAGGGTATATGTAACGAGACCACAGGAGTGTGCTCCTGTACAGATAATACAGAGGGAGACCACTGTCAGCTGTGTAAAGAAGGTTACTATGGAGACCCCAGGTAAGTAAACAACAAGCAGGCTTTTATATTAAATGGAACAATATTTTTAGTGAACCTGTACGCTTATGCAATGGCCAGGTGGCGTCCATCTGCCGCATCCTCCAGCATTGTCCGTATGTTAAACCATGCTATCTCAAAAACCATCAGAACTAGCAGCTCCAAATTTTATGGAAGAATCAGTCACATGTCATACTTTTTCAGATTGAGTTTATTTTTTTGCTATCTGCATTGAATTAGATTTTATAGGAAAATGCTAGAAAAATTTTAACATCTTCTCTGAAACTGTCCAGCCATTTTTTTTTTAGCTCAGCTGACTGAAAGTCATCTGAGCTATAGCGATCACTCTTTGTCCGTCGTCCGTCTGTCTGTCTGTCCATCTGTCTGTCTGTCTGTCTGTCCGTTAACCAGGCACAAATCGTAACCGCTAGAACTGGAATCTTCTTTCTTGACATCCTGGGAGGTCCATGAAAAATCTCCTTGGAAACCAGAAATTAGGTCTCTGTTACCCATATCCTTCGAGCTATGGGGCCCCAAAGTACCCCCCAGAAAAGTCCAAAATTTCATACAAAAACTTCAATATCTCATAAACTACTTGACTGATGGTCATGATTTTTGGCATACATATTGATCATGAGAGGTTCCACCAGTTCCTGAAGACTGGTGGTGCCACCTGTATTTTTCGATTTTTTACGAATTTTTTTCTCTATTTTTGAGACCTTTAAAAATGTGAACATCTGTTAACAAGGCACAAATCGTAATGACTGGACTTAGAATCTTCATTCTTGACACACTTAGAGACGTATGAAAAGTCTCCATCGAAACCAGAAATTAGGTCTCTGTTACACATATCCTTCCAGCTATGGGGCCCCAAACTACCCCCCAGAAAAGTAAAAAATTTCAAACAAAAACTTCAATATCTCATTAAATACTTGACTGATGGTCATGATTTTTGTCATACATATTGATCATGAGATGTTCCATCAGTTCCTGCAGACTGGTGGCGCCACCTGTATTGTTCAATTTTTTACGAATTTTTTTCTCTATTTTTGAGACCTTTCAAAATGTAAACATCTGTTAACATGGCATAAATCGTAAAGGCTGGACCTAGAATCTTCATTCTTGACACACTGAGAGACCTATGAAAAGTCTCCATGGAAACCAGAAATAAGGTCTCTGTTACCCATATGCTTCGAGCTATGGAGCCCCAAAGTACCCCCAAGAAAAGTAAAAAATTTCATACAAAAACTTCAATATCTCATTAACTACTTGACTGATGGTCATGATTTGTGGCATAACTATTGATCATGAGATGTGTCATCTGTTCCTGCAGACTGGTGGCGCCACCTGTATCGTTCGATTTTTTACGATTTTTTCCTCTATTTTTGAGACCTTTTAGGATGCTGTCATCTGTTAGCATGGCACAAATAGTAACGACTGGACCTAGAATCTTCATTCTCAACACACTAGAAGACCTATGAAAAGTCTCCATGGAAACCAGAAATTAGGGCTCTGTTACCCATATCCTTCGAGCTATCGGGCCCCAAAGTACCCCCCCAGAGTAGTCAAAAATTTCATACAAAAACTTCAATATCTCAATAACTACATCACTGATGGTCATGATTTTTGGCATACATATTGATTATGAGATGTTCCATCAGTTCCTGCAGACTGGTGGCCCCACCTATGTTATCTATCAAGAGGGTACAAATTGCAACACCTGGACCTAGAAACTTCATTCTTGTCATGCAAGGAGGCCCTTGAAGAGTGCCTGTGGAAACTTGAAATTAGGTCTCTGTTACCCATATCCTTCAAGCTAAAGGACTCTGAAGTATCCCTCAGAATAATGGACAATTTGATACAAAAGCTGAAGTATCTGAACAACTAATATGGAGATCATCATGATTCTTTGCATGGATATTGACCATTAAGTGTTTTTAGCTCAGCTGACTGTAAGTCATCTGAAGTATCCCTCAGAATAATGGACAATTTGATACAAAAGCTAAACATCTAAACAACTATTGCAGTGATCACCATGATTCTTTGCATGGATATTGATCATGGAATGTGTCATCAGTTTCTGCAGTATGGTGGCGCCACCTGTATTTTTTTTATTTTTACGATTTTTTTTCTCTATTTTTGAGACCTCATAAGATGCAGTCATCTGTTAACATGGCACAAATCGTAACAACTGGACCTAGAATCTTCTCTCTTGACATGCTGAGAGGCCCATGAAAAGTTTCCTTAAAAACTTGAAATTAGGTCTCTGTTACCCATAACCTCTGAGCTATCGGGCTCCGAAGTACCCCCCAGAATAATGGAAAATTTGATACAAAAGCTCAAGTATCTGAACAATTATTATATTGATCACCATGATTCTTTGCATGGATATTGATCATGAAATGTGTCATCAGTTTCTGCAGTATGGTGGCGCCACCTGTATTTTTTCAATTTTTAGCTCAGCTGACTGAAAGTCATCTGAGCTGTAGGGATCACCTTTTGTCCGTTGTCCGTCTGGCCATCCAGGCGTCTGTCTGTTAACAGGGCACAAATCGTAACCGCTAGACCGGGAATCTTCTTACTTGAAATCCTGGGAGGTCTATGGAAATTCTCCTTGTAAACCTGAAATTAGGTCACTGTGACCTATATTCTTCGAGCTATGGGGTTCTGAAGTACCCCCCAGAATAATGCAAAATTTAATACAAAAGCTCAAGTATCTGAACAACTAATGCATTAATCACCATGATTCTTTGCATGGATATTGTTCATGGAGTGTTTCATCAATTTCTGGAGATTGGTGGCGCCACCTATATTTTTTTTATTTTTTACGATTTTTTTTCTCTACTTTTGTGATCTTTAAACATTTGGTCATCTGTAAACAGGGCACAAATCATAATGACTGGACCTAGAATCTTCTGTCCTCACCTCCAGGGAAGCCCATAAAAGGTCTACATGGAAACCCGAAATAAGGTCCCTGTTACCCATATTCTGTGAGCTATGGGGCTCTGAAGTACCCCCCAGAATAAAGATTTGGTCATATATTAACAGGGCACAAATCATAATGACTGGACCTAGAATCTTCTGTCCTCACCTCCAGGGAAGCCCATAAAAGGTCTACATGGAAACCCGAAATAAGGTCCCTGTTACCCATATCCTTCATGCTCTGGGGCTCCGAAGTACTCCCCAGAATAAAGATTTGGTCATCTGTTAACAGAGCACAAATTATAATGACTTGACCTAGAATCTCCTTTCTTGATATGCTGGGAGGCCCCTGAAAAGTCTCCTTGTGCACCTGAAATTACATCTCTGTTACCCATATCCTTCATCCTATGCGGCTTTGAAATACCCCCCAGAATAAACATTTGGATTTGTTAACAGGGCACAAATCATAATAACTGGACCTAGAATTTTATTTTTTGACATGCTGGGAGACCCCTGAAAAGTCATCTTGTAAACCTTGAAAATAGGTGTCTGTTACCCATATCCTTCATGCTACAGAGCTCCATAGTACCCCAATGAATATTGGATGATTTTATACAAAAGGTCAAGTTTGGAAAAAGTATTTCATTCAAATTTGACATTCAGATGATAAAATTACTTTTGTCAATGTCTTCCTGGTCAGCTGAGCGTCATGACCCCTGGGTCACTTGTTTTAAGAAATAATCACTGAACCAATCTCTCTCAAGTTTGTTTGATTGGTCCCATTTCTGTGATTTTTGGCTGAGTTATAGGAAACTGCATGAACTTGGTAATTTTAGCCAAAAAAGCTTACTAAAGTTACAATCTCAGAAATTGCTGAAGCTATCATCACCAAATGCAAATGTTGGTCACCTGAGTCATATTTGAAATTGAGGTATTAGTTGCGCCACCTGCATCAAATGATTTTGTTGGGGGGTCATTGATCATCAGTACATGAACTCATAATTTATCAGGAATAGCTGGAGCTAGCATCACCAAATTTTATGCAAAATCAGTCTCATGTCAAACCTGGTGGGATTGAGATTTTTGTGGTTCCACCTTCATCAACTTACATATAAGGGGAAATGGCTAAAAACTTTTTTAAATCTTCTCCAAAAGTGTCTGGCCAAATTGTTCAGTATTTCAGAGAAATAATCCCTGATACAATTTCTCTCAAGTTTGTTCTCATGGTTCCAGTTTTGTGATTTTTGGCCGAGCAGGAAGTTGAACTTGGTCATTTGGCCAAGAAGGCATACTAACTCATCAATTTGAGACAGGACAGGAGCTAGGATCCCCCAGTTTTGTGCAAATATTTGTCACATGACTCGTATTTTAAAGTGAGGTTTTTGTGGTGCCTACAACAGCCTGTTTTTTATGGGCAAAAACCTAATAAATTTAGCCAATTTCAGCTTCTACAATTAAAACTGTCAAGCCAGAGGTTTTTAGAGTTCTCTTAATTGTATAAAAATAGATTGAGTTCATTGTTTTTTGGTAAAAGCATAGAAAACTGAAGTTGGTCTTAGGGCCAGGAAAGCCTATATCAAACTGAAGGCTGCAATAGTCTTCTTCTGCAAAACAGTTGTTTTAATTCTGTAACATTACACAAAAATTAATCTAAGATTCGAATTTATTAAAATGATTTTGACTAAATTATCGGATATTTAACAATGAAATGACTTTGAGATACTTTGGTTAACAAAACTTCTAGATTTATTGTAGTTACAGACTGAACTCTGTGGGTATATAAGCACAGCTGTACAGGCAACATAAATAATTTGTAACCATATCAAACTTATGTGTAAGATAAGTCCATGAATAAAAAATATCTGTAATCTGATTTTGTTTTAAATATGCATCTGTTGTTATTCTAAACATTTTTGATGAAAAAATCTTATGAATATGTCAGCATGAAAAAGCATTGTAGCTAAAGTCAGATTTAGAAACAGGCCAAGATTTTGTCTGTCTCTACAAATAGCTTGACAGACTGCCAACTATTTCAGATTTGGCAACAGGCCAAGTTTCAGTGCATCTATTTTTAGCTTTGGTAGACTGCCAACTGTATCAGATTAGGCAACAGGTCAAAGAGTTCAGTCAGTGCAGCCAGATACATGTTAAGAGTTCACTCTGTGCAGTTGCTGTACCTGCATATTAGTTTTGGTTAACTTGGGGGCAACTGCCTGCTTTAGTTGAGCTTGATCATCAGAGTTCATCTGACTGAGAAGTTTGGTGTATCAGTCTGAAATTGTGCATGTCTGTACATTTGGGAAGACTGGTAGTGCCACCTACAATTTTTTTGCACAATGTATGTCCCTGCTTATTTCTCAGGAGTGGTATGACATGTCAACCTGAAATTGTGCATGTCCATACATCTCCAATAGGTTCTTGTATACAAGACTTGTGGCACCACCTACAATTGTTTTTGGGTTTCATGCATCTCTGCACATAGCACAACAGTTGTTTGAAGAAGCTGCCTGAAATTTTGCATGTCAATACATCTTCTATGGCTTTCTCATACATAAGACTGGTGGCGCCACCTACAATCATTTTTTTGTTGTGTGCACTCATGTCAGTATTTCAGCAGTGACGTTTGTGTAATTGGTGCTTGTACTCAGGTTAAAAATGTCCAGTACTTGCATTGTACTTGTGCATGTCACACATATACTTGAAAAGAAAGCAAGTACTTTTCAAATAGTGGTCAAGCTTGTTATCATAGAAGCATTATACCTGATGTGTATCCCATTGCAAAGGTTGGCATTAGGCCTGTAGATGGTGCCATTTACATTTATCACATTTTTGCATATTTATTTTTCTAATCACAGCTTTTCATTGAGTTAGAAGATATTTATCGAAGTTTTTAGGTGTGTAACTTGTGTATCCTTGTTTAAATGACCACCACAGTTATGCACAATTGGCACCTCCTACACATATGAGAATGGTTAATGAAAATTCAATAAAATAAAATATTTTCTAGTTGCCTACCTTCATAGTCTCGGTGTAAAAGTTAAATGTGATGGATCCCCAAGATTTATAAGTACATGCTTACTTGTACATGGCAGTACACACATTTTATTTGTGATCCATTCATATGTTTTAAACATTTACAGGAATGTTCTGGCAAGAGTGATCTCTCTGCCTCTGATAACGGTATTTTATGTATCTTAAAAATCGTTTATAGTTGTTTTGATGTAGATTAAGTGAAATATCTTCCATGTTCATCCTTTTCTTCATTGTTTCTTATCTTATGTAAATATGCATGCTGATGCGGGGCATGTTACCTTTGAAACTTTGTCATGTTTACATTCTTAAGGACCCTGATGGGTAGGTCCTTCAGCAAAGACATTTCTTTATTATATTATGAATTAAAAAATTACAGTTAATTTAAAAGATAAATGAAAATACACTCAGTTTTTCTTACACATCTGTATTAATTCATACCCTTGCTCAAATTATATGATGACAAATTTTGTAACAGATTTGGTAACATTTAAATATGGATCTGTTTTGCTTCCAGTGTGATTAATGTTGACATATTCCAAAAACATGCATTGTTTACATAACTTATTTGTAATTATAGGAATGAAATGAGTGTCTTGCCATAAACTGAAGCTATGTTAGCTGATTTTGAATATTTTGTCACATCCTAAGTAAGCATGTTACTGAACCTTCAGTTACTGATACGTTGTTCCAGTAAGTTGATTAATAGTAGATCACCCCTTGACAGTGAGATAACCTTACACCTCATTGTTTTTCCCAACACGGATTAAAATTTTGTGAGACAGCCACCCCTAGCCCTACTACCCATGATGCCTCACCCTACCTAGCAACGGTGTTTGTTGACTCTATATCATCTATTTTAACTCAGTGTCACTTGGCCTTGGCTCAGCAACACACCGGCCTACTGTCTCCACCTCAGTTTACTGCCGGGCCTCAGTCTCCTCTGACAAGGTACCATAAGTTGTCACCTTGAGTTTGTAACACCCCCAGTGTTAGAAAAGGCCTTATGTTTTCGGCTTTGTTGCCCGAGTGGGACTGTCATGACAGGTTTCCAGCCTGCCTTAGGATGGCTGGGCACTGCAGCAACTCAATAGGGCCCTGAAAGAGGAAAAAATATAAAAGATACAATGCCTACTTCAAATCCAAAAGAAGTACACCCCACCCAACTCAAAAAGAGACAAACATAATTTGGAGTTCCCGTCGGAGGGGGGGGGGGGAGAAGTTAAGTCCAGGCCAGATCCAGACAGAGCTAGGTCCATTGAAACACAGTTGTCCAAACAAAAGAGGGAGACTCAAATAGCGGGATCCCTCTTTGGGTAGGTCAAGCCCGTTCTAGCACCCCCCACAATTATCCCCACTACTTTAGCCCCGCCAGTACTAGAGAAGGTAAGGTCTCCCACAACAGCCTCATAGACTTTGCCCTTATTCACATTAGTCGGCTCTCTGTCAGAGACACTGTCTGGGACGCTCCAACCTGCTGCGGAGGACCTGATTTCGAGAGAGGCCTTGAAGTCATTAATGACCTTGGTGACGAGCGACTTCATTCAGGAAGAGCGCCTGACTATGAGTCAAGTTGCAGTTCCGGCTCTCTTGTAGGTTCCACACAGTCGCCAATCCTCCCTCGAAGCCTATGATACCAACCAGATAGCACCAGAGGGGTCCCTGACACGGGCCTGCTGCCATGTCCAGAGGATAGTGCCACTCAGTGGACTACCCAGAGTGACATGACCTCTGTCCCTGTGCCCCAGTCTTGGGACCATGCCTGGTGTCATGCGCGAAGCTCTGGAAGCCCCCCTGTTGACCAAGGGGAGGGGCATCTTCAAGAGGAGATATTCAGGTCGCCAGAGGGACTTGTGGAGACAGAGGAACCTCTGAACTTGTGGGCCCAGGCTTGCAGGGAGAAGGTCATTTGGTCACAGACCAAGGCTGTCCTACTCGACCAGGCAGTCAGATACATGGTAGAGGACCAAGCTAATGCCGCTGAGGTCCCCACATTCAGGGGACTAGTGGAGGCGGCACAAAACACTCGGACACAGGATGGTTTCATCCTACAGTACAGGGCTTCCATACCACAGGTTTGATCAACTTGTATGCAATTTGGGCCACCTGCTGTAGAGTTCCTGGATTTCCACAGTAGGTGGTGCTGGGGGAGGTATTGCCTACCACCTGCAGAGAGCTAACCCCCCCCCCCCCCCCCCCCCCCGACCTTGGTTGATCGGCTAACTGTGGTCACCAAACCACTACCGACAGATGAACCTACCCATGTTAACACTGTACCAGGCTAACAAGGGGGTTCAGTTGAGGGCCATGCGTAACAACTACAGGGATGGCACTCCTCTTACATGTCACAGGAAACGGCCTCAGACACATCCATGGCTAACCCAGAGACCTTTGGGCATTACGCAGCAGGTCTGCCTAATGACTCCCAGGCTCTTGTTGGCTTACTGTCCTGCTGATGTCCCTGCAACTACTCTGATTTTGCAAGTCGGTCGGGATAGTGATCTCAGCAACTCACTTTGTGTGGGTCCAGAAGACCCTTGCAGATGCCCTATCACGCAGTCTGTCACCACTCCCAATGGAGTGGCAACTACACCTGGAGCTAGCTCGCAAATTGTTTGTGATCTGCGGTCCCCCGGACATGGATCTGGTTGCGTCGGAGATCAATTTTCATCTCTCGATTCCTATCTCTTGCCCTATCTCAGAGGGCGATCGGGTGCGATACCTTTCAACTGACATGGGTCCATGAGTTCCTTTACATGTTTCCACCAGCACAACTAGTCCCGCATGTTCTGGATTGGCTCCGGGCCTACAGGGAGATGCATTTAATTCTAGTCCTGAGGATCCACATTCACTCTCTGTGGTGGCCTAAACTGTTGGATCTTCTGATCGAGTGGCCTCTATATCTCCCATAATGGTCCAATGTTTTCTGACAGATCCAGTTCTGTCTGTCCCAGGAAGTTGCCTGTCTGCATGCATGTCTCTTGTCGTCAAACATCTGTGCCAGGTGAGTTTTTCTCGAGAGGTGGCTCTAGTCATATCCGCAGAACAAAGGCAGCTAGATGTAGTGTTGCCTTCAGCTTAGGAGCTGATGGATTTCTCCCTGTTTTTGTTTCGGGAGAAACGATCTGCTTCCTCATTGTGCAGTTTAAAGGTGGCTGTCTTGTCAGTGTTGCTTCCGCTTGGGACCCATCTCCTCCTCTTTTCTGTCTTCTTAAAGTCAGTGGAAATAAAAGCAGGCCCGGGTACAGTCCCTGCTCCATCCTGGCACTTGAGCATTGTCTTAAATCCTTACCAGCCTCTCAAGAGCGCATCTTCTATATTTATCATGTAAAACAGCCTTTTTATAGGCTATGGCCTTGGCAGGCTGTCGGAGCAGGCTCCACACTCTTCTGGTGGATCCTGCCTTAACTCTAGAGGCTCCTTGATGGTTCGTACACTTCTCTCGGTTTGGCCCTGGAAAATATACAGAAAAACCAACGTGCGTGGTAGACAACTTTGGGGCTATTAACTGCCTTGTCCAGGCTTTACCTTATTACATCCGTGTGACAGCTCCATTAGGCAGTGATCATCGCCTTCTTTTCATTGAGACGACCCTTTCCTGGACACTGGTCAATCTTGTGAGATCAGCCCCATTACGATATGGTGTTGGATCAGAGAAACCATCATTGAGGCCCTCAAAAAGGCCTCCCCGAAGTCTCTGTCTCCACTTCAGGTTTTAGCCCCGAGGTTTGTGTGGTTGCAGCCTCTCTCACTTTTGATGCAGGTGGTTTGGTTTCTGAGCTTTTAAGACAGGATACACTCGGATACGTTTGCCCCCTATTATCTCTGGGATCTTGCCCTGCAGGTTGTATTTCTCAAACGTTCCAGTGGTGTTGTTGCTGCCAGCAGTGTGGTAAGGGATGCCCCCTAGCATTTGTTTCTCCTGCCTTAGTATTGTCTGGTTCTTTGCACAGTTAGGGGGTGACCTACTGTTAGACAGCATATTGGAACATACCATTTGTTATTGAAATGTAGTTCGGGTAGTTGACATGTAGGTCATGCCTTGACTATTAAGTTCCCCCCCTTGTTTACTCCTCTTAATTTCCTCTTTGAGCTCCACAGCAGTTAATGGCGATATAGAGTCAACAAAAGCCATGGTTAGGCTAGGGCAAAGCATCATGAATAGTGGGGCCTAGGGGGGTTGTCTCACAAAATTTTAATCTGTGTCAGGAAAGATATGGCACGGTCAAGGGGTGACCTACACATAAACTACCGGAACTACATTTCATGAAGAAATGGTAAGTTTTACATAACAAATATTGCAGTATTTTTTCCAGACATAATTGTGCTATCACAGTATATTTCTGATGAACTTGTAATATCATTTTTTTTCTCACATAAGTTTAATATTGCAATTTACCTGTTCTCAATATTCTTCAGGTCAAATGGCCAGTGTTACAAGAAATGTGATGGACGAGTTATCCTTACAAATATAACCTCTGGAGCTCTGGGCACACATTCTGGTACAGGCGTGTATGACAAGTCACATGCTTACTGCCTGTGGATACTGACTCCTTATGCCGACTTGACAGCAACAGGCTCCATGGCACCCACACCCAGCATCACCTTCACCATGGAAACTTCCATCAGAGTGAAGTGTAATAAGGTAAGTTTCTACCAGGGATGATTAAACCAATGAATATTTTGTCTGAGTTTATTCAACTGATTCAGATAAGTCCTGAGGATGCTGAACAAGTTATCAACTATTACAAGCACCAGTGGACCCCTCTGTCTGCCTTTATATCTAGCCTTAATATCTATGTGTCTTGGTTTCTTTACTTTAAGTGTATCGGTACCTAAATTTTTTGTAATCCACTCAGACATACCTTAGAAATAACTTACCATATTTTCAAATCTGTGTGTGTAGTGTCCCTTTTTTCATATATGAATGATGCAGACACACAAAATTGACTGGGAAAAAAGCTGTCACTTTTCATTAGGTTAAATATTTAATGGTCGTATTGTCTTGGTCCATGTTCAGGAGATTATGTCGGCTACAGCACTTAAACCTATATTTCCAAAGTGTGCATACATATAGGTTTAATTATTTTAGAAATGTATTTGGTATATATTCTGTGTTTGACAGGACTATGTGTATGTGTATGATGGTATCCCAGATCAGCTGGCTGGAGCCTCCAGTACCAATGCTAGTCTGCTGGCAGCGTTCTGTGGCAGCTCCTGGTCTCAGCCACAGACAGTGGTGGCCCGGTCTGGATATCTCACCATCCACTTTGAGGCTAACATGAACAGTGAGGCTCCCTTACTTATCCGTTCAATCACAAGTGCTGCTGTAGGGCGCAGCTCAAAAACACACTTGTAAAAATATACGGAACACACATGTACACACTTGGTCACACACATTGAGCTCATACTTTGCAGTTAGTGATTTGTATGATACTTTTCAGTTTCTGATATACATGAAATACATGTAGTAGCAGAGAAAGTGTCACAGTATGGCCAATTGATAATATGTACTCTTGATATGGGCTCTTGATATTAAACCTTTTGAAGAATGCACCAATTTGGCCTATTCAGAATTATTTTTGTGTTGTCCTTTTTTTATTCCTTGCATGTTCCTGTGTTGTGAAGAACACATATCTTGTGAAGAAACTGTTTATTTTGCTCTTTTTAATAAAATGACAAAATACGACAAATATTCAGAAACTTACAATGAATATTTATTTGTAGAATAAAACGGTCTTAATAAGTTCTAGTACTCATCAGCAGTTTTTGTTTAGGATTTAATGCTTGTATTTCTTTTGTATAACATAAACTGCTTCTTCCCGTGCAAAATATTTAAGATGACTCATGAAAACTTCAGCTGAAGCAGTAATTTCACAGTTGAATGATTTAATGGGTATTTTTGCAGGAACACAAACCCTTGGATTTAATGCCACATACCATGTTAACAAATGCCCAGACTGGTGCACAGGAAACCGTCAGTGTAACAGAGATTCCTGTGAGTGCTCGTCGGGTTACGGAGGAATTGACTGTGGAATCCAGCTGTGCCCTGATGACTGTAACCTAAACCAGAACCAAGGGACATGTGATCTAGTAAGTTGATAGAAATTTTAGAAGTCTGATTGTTATGCTGCTTCCAGGAAAGTATAATGTTGTTCCCTTGATTTGTTGGTTGGTTTGTCTGTTGGCAACTTTACACAAAAGTTTTGAACAGACTTTGATCAAATTTGTAAAGATTTAGTGAAACACCGAAGAAATAATCTATTTAATTTTTGTGGTTATCTGGATCACCATAATGTATTGCTAGTTCAAAGGATTATATGGCATTGTGGCATTTGGCAGTTCTTTTATTCCAAGGATCCTGCCCCATTCATAGGTATTAGGAGCCACATTTGTTCAGAAACTGGCCAGGTATACCCATGTTACTATTAGTATTGCTGTATGACTACACACATTTAGTTTTACAGATAATACTGTGATATTGTGTAACCTTTCTCTTTAACTAAGACAAAGACCACAGGGATTGCAAGTGTAAGGTCCCTGGTTCAAACCTCATCATTGCTTCAAAGGAGTAATGGTGAAATGTTTGTAGAACAAGATTTGCTCTGTTTTTCACGATTATTTCTAGCCCTGTGTGTGAATAACAATTACGTTCTCAACAATCATTCTTGTCATACATTAACCTTCATCATCATTCAGTAGATATGGATATATCCTTTAAAAGAAGAAAAGTGTATCAAAGTAGAGTTGCAGATGTATAAGTAGAAATGAGCAGGTAAATTTTAATGATATATTGTAAGATGCATATATTTGTACCCTGTAACATTTACACCAACAGCAACGTGGTCAGTGCAGCTGCAACAGTGGTTGGACAGGAGTGGGATGTGTGAACCAGTCTATACCAGACTCACTCTTTGTCATGCCAGATTACGACCCTGGCAGGTGGATGGGTGATACAGTTATCACAGACAGCACACTGGGAACTGTGGGCCATTCGGTGGTGCACTGCAGTGGAGATTTGCTGTACATTTTTGGAGGTTATTCTGTCACACACGGTATACTGGACCGGTTCCTCCAGTATAATGTCACAGATCAGACATTGATGACAGTCACTACAACAACCGCTGAAAGCCCATCACCTAGGTAACAATAATTAATATATTGATATCAAGTAGTTCAAACAAATATATGAATAATGAGAGAGTTGAAATAGACCTGGTGTAGTAGAAGTAGTATTAAATAATGTTAATTTGTGTGTATTGTAAAAGTTGTAATTATGGAAACCTCCATGGATGGACACTAATGAAGACATATAAGTAATAGCATAATAGATTGAAAGGTCAAAGAGTGATTTAGAAAGCTCCGTTCATCTTTAAAAATGGAGGTTCAACAGCAGCCTGTTCCAGCTTGGCATGTCTTTATTATTATGAATATAAGTGTGTAGTTTTGTGTAGTAAACATGATCTTTGATATATAATCGTTGCAGGTATTTCCATGCAGCAGCCTGTCTCCCTAAGCTTTCAGAGATCATTGTTTATGGAGGCCAGACATCCGAAGGGGCAGTTGATGACACCTGGGTTTACAACCTCATCAGTAAGGAATGGCAACAAATGCAGGTGTGTGGTTGTTTAATCAGTGCTTACACCTAACACCAGTGCACAAATTGAAGATTAGAACTGGATGTATCAACAGTTTTACAGTTTCATTCTGTGTGATCAGCAAGTTTACCAGGTAAACTTGATATACTGCTCCATTTTAGAAAAGACCTATATAAAATTTGTGTAGATCTAAATAAAGAAGCCAATCCAGTCAGATTATTTTGCTTTACTAGAGAAATGTTCTGTAATGAATGCTTTTCTAGTTAAGGTTATTATTATATACAGATATCTGGTTTGGTGCCACCCCCTGTTGCTGGACACACTTTGACAAAGATCTCTGAAGGAGGACTAGTACTGGTTGGAGGATTCTCCACCAAAGGTTACTTCTCTGAAGGAACCTTCAAATATGACAGCCCTTTGAGAACATGGACAAAGCTGGAAGCCACTGGTCCAGCACCAACAGGTATTTGTTTGTACTATCTGTTATAAATTTTCTCCAAATTGTTTAATTGATAGAAAAAAGGAGAGAAGTCTGTATGAGCCAGTATCAATGTTGTTTGAAGTGAATGAAGATTAATTGACCTCACCATGAACTTTACATGACCTTAATAGCATATTCATTTATTGAATAATCATGAGCATAACAGTTCTGTGCAGCCAATATTACTGTATACTGTCCGTTGCCTTATACTAACAGAATTTGTAAAATTTGTGAGACCTCTCCTAAACAGAACACGTAGAGTACCAGTACCTAAGTTGGCTTGTTTTCCTGGAAATTTTTTTTTACAAAGGAGATGGTGTAAAAAGTTCTGGGCCAAAGGTTGCAGGAGCCATTCCTTGGACTACCAAGTGAATGACAATGTCTTACTTGGCACCTAATTTGTATGAGACAAATAATCCAAAATATAGCATAACAGTTCACAATGACTGTGATATACTCAGCACTTGAGAACAGAGATATAGTGATTTCAGTTGTTGATGTCATCAATGCGACATCATATGTCATTGACCTTTGTGACATCAATGTTGTGTTGTCTCGAGCTCATGCAACCATGGGCTCAGAAAGCCTTATGTGAAGGAGCGTTTTGGGGTCTCATTATCATATTTAGGTGAAAAGGGAAGGGGGGGGGGGGGGGGGGTGCATATGAGCTGTGGTGGTGAGGTCAATGGGCTTTTTGTGTGTTGGGTGAATGTATTACTCTTCAAATGGATTGATTCTTATACTGTAAGAATGTTTCTTATAGATGCATATATAATCTAGTGTGGTAATACATATCTTTCCATGCTTCATTTTGGGTAGCAGCATAACAATATTGATTTACAAAAATTGTGTGGTAAAATGTAATGTGTGTTGTAAGGATAATGTATGTAAATTATCCTTATGAAAACTCACCGTTTTCAGTAACTGCTTTGATGTGATAGACTTTAATTTTGATATTAATTTGATTTGATATATTCCTGTATTATCTGTCTTCATTTGATGTTTGTAGGTTTGTATCTACACAGTGCTGTCTTTCATGAGAACAGAGTCCAGGGTAAGAGAGTCCTGTATGTGTTTGGTGGCTATGAGATGGGGATAGACCAGCATCGACCATCGTCAAACTTGTATGGCCTAGATCTGACCATTGATAGATGGAATCTGCTACCAAGTATAAACGGTCAGAATAGGGTATGTGTGAATGTTATGGTGTTACTTATTAAATAAGCAAAAGATTAGAAAATGAAGTGTAGGCTTGCCCCTTATTATTTGTTGAACACTCATAAACTGCAAAGAAAGGAAATTCAAATTGCTGCCTTATCTTTATTTTACTCATAAATAATCAGTGAAACTTCGAAATTACAACCACAACTGGACCTTGATAAACTGGTCGCATTTTTGAGGTGGTCATATCAGCGAGGTTTGTTATAAAGAGCATAAAAGAACTGGGACCGTTGAAGAAGTGGTCATTATTTTCAGGTGGTCACTAAACCAAGATGGTCACTAGGTGAGTTTTTACTGTATCGGAGCAATAAATTTGGATGGCTGGTGATCTTTCAATGAGCACTTATGATTGTTATTAAAAAGGAGATTACTTCCTAATCATGTTCTGACCATACATGAACAGCTAATAATGATTAAGAGATATGATCCCAATGATTGGTTATACATGTGAATCTTGTAATTGCTAGTGTTACAAGCAAAGCCTTAGGTTTAACCTTGATCTAATAAAGGATCTTTTCTGTGTTTTACATATACCTGACATTGATGTGGTTACAGCCGGCTCCAAGGTACTTCCACACGGCAGTCACCACAGATGACTACATGGTGCTTATTGGGGGAACAGACCTCTCCAGGGATACTGATGAAATATATGTCTTTAATTATGCTTGCAGCCAGTGGACAATGTTATCCAATACAGGTAATTGCAGTTGTTACTTTTGAATTGCTACACTTTGCTTGGAGATGTTACAGTGCTACACAATACTATAGTATGTTTAAATACAGTTAAACAGTTGATTAGAAAATCAGTGTCTTGTGAAACATATGAACCACAGTAAAACAAGTAACAGAAGACTCAAGAACTTTATATTCTGGTGCCTTCAGGAAAAAAGCACCACATGGTTCATTAGCTTTACATGATGTTTATTTTAAACAATTTGTTGTAAATTTCACCTTTTAATTAAATTTGTGTTTTTATGTTATTGTGATCAAAGTTTGCATAATCCTTTTTGATAGTCATTACAAGCATCAAAATATTACATTTCCATATTCCCAAGGAAGCTAACTTTCCAGTCAAGAATGCATGGTTTTGACTCATATTCCCAGTTGGGAATATAGAATTTTCTTCTTGACGCTGAGCCTGGATACCAAAAAAAAAATGTGGAATTTTCATCACTAATTCACGTGATATGGATTTTTAGCTCAGCTGACTATAAGTCATCTGAGCTATAGTTGTGGTCCATTGTCCGACGTCCGTCCGTCCGTCCATAGATGTGGCACGTTTTGAAACCGTAAGACCTAGGAATCCAAAATTTGGCAAAATGTTAGATGTCCCCAAGATCTCCTACCAAGCCGAAAACTGGCTCTTTGCAACTTTGTTCCTTTGAGAAATTAAGGAAAAACCTCAATTTTTTATTAAAAACCTATTTTCACACTTCAGGACTGCCTAATATCAAAACTACTCATCTGTTTTTCCTCATATTTACCATAAATATTCCCCTATATAGTTCCTATGTACATGCCAGAAATTATGTTCGATTATGTAATTTAAAAAAGTTATGGGCCCAAACATAATGCATTTTGTAAAAAATCAGGAAAGATATTTGATCACTTAAAACAAAACATGTTAAAGCTATGGCCTTTTTTCCAGTAATATAACTTTAATTAATCAAAATTAAATTGTATACCCAAAATTAGATCAAAATCTGTTAAATTTTTTTAAATATTGGCAAAAATATAAAATTGGTACCTTAAATTTTGCCAAACTTTGGCTAAAGCACGTTTTTTTCCAGTAAGTACTGTGGATTCAATTTTCACAGCATGTTTGTGTTAGCATTTTGTCTGTTAACACCAAAAATTTGAAACCAGTTTATCAAAAACTGTAGATTTTATTCAAGTTTTCAAGCACCATGTAACATATTGTTTACATCAAGCTAGTGTTATGCAGTTTGCAAGAGCTCAGCTCCCCAGCTTGAGCTCTCAGTTCCTAAAACTTGGCATACAATTAGATGTCTCCAAAATCCCCTACCATGCCATGAATTTTGGTCACTAGGACTTAATACCTTCAAGATATTAATGAAAAACTTCATTTTTTCCATTAAAAACCCATTGTTACACTTCAAGACTGCCTAATATCAAAACCACTGATCTGACTTTAATCATATATAATATAGATATTTTTCTATACATTCTCTATGCACATGCCATAAATGATGTCAGTATTGCGTAATTATTTTAAGTTATGGGCCCAAACATAATGCACTTTGTAAAAAATCAAGAAACATATTTACTCCCTTAACAAGAGGATTGCTGAAGCTAGAGTTTTTTTGTCAGGGATGTAACATTATTTTATCAAGTATCAAGATTAAATTGAATACCCAAAATTAGTTCTGAATTTTTCAAATTTTATAAGTTATTAGTATAAATATATTAGTACCTTAAATTTTGCCAAACTTTGACCATGGCACGTTTGTTTCCTGTGAGCACTGTTGATATAATTTTCATATCATGCACACATAAGGATTTCAGCTTTTCAGTTTAGAAAGCTGAAAGAAATTGGCCAAAAATTGTAGCTTTTATTAATGTTTTTATGAGACCATGTCAGACTTTAGCTCTCCCCAGCCCCTCTTGAGTCACCTGTATGTTGACCTTGTTGACCTTTCATCAAATTATGCACGCTTGACGGGAGGCATACACTGGGGCAGCCAGGCAGCTTGCGGCCAGCCACAGTTGATCCAGGTGTCCAACCCAACTCATCTAGTAGTTTTAACTAACAACATAACAATAAACAATAAATTAATAAATTTTTGTTGGTTTTTAATAACAAATTAAAGAAAAATAGAAAGGAATTTGTTGGTTGATAATAACAGGAAATTAACTTGCAGTTACTGATGATATAAGAATCTTGTATCGATTGATAGAATGTCACGTATTCCAAATAACACCATGCGGTCACCAATGGTATTTTTCAGTTCAATTTTAATGATAAAAAAATAAATCATATTATTCATTACTAATCATTAGGGATCATATGAAGGAAACTAATGATAGACAAAGATGCAGTTGATAATATTAATCTAGATTCCTACTGTGTCTTGTGTGTACATTGATGTGAAATTAGTCCAAAATGAATATATTACATTTATTTTTTTTAATATGAATAAAAGCCATAAAACTAGGTACTTATGATCATTATTTAAATGTGTGAATTTTGTATATTCTGGATTCTCAACATCATTGTTTGGTGAAAACTGAATAAATACCAGACATGGTGCAAATACTTTGCAAATGTATTTGAATACGAATATGAATATGTTCTCCATTATAAAATTTCTTGCATAAGAATGGGAATTCAGGTAAAAACGAAAGTATATGAATACCAGTGCAAATACTTTCAAAATGTATTCATGAATGCATTCATGAATATATTCTTTGATATTTTTTTAATAATCATTTCAGTTGTATTTTATTTTAAAAAATCATACGATTCTCTTATTATTTTTAATAAAAATTATATTTGGGACAATTTGTAATTATTTTTAATAAATAGTTAAACTCTTATATTATATGTTCTGCTTATAAGTTATATGGCCAAGTCAAAATCTGTGTGACAATAGTACTCCATTTGTTAATACAATAAATGAAATCAATCCTCTTCCCTGTCTCCAAAGATACTATCAAAATCATACATAAGCTAAACACCCACAACTTATAATACAGCTTATATTTATGTCCACAAAAAAACAAGCATATGCCTCACTTCTAAATCATATTTTTTAATCATATATAACAGCTGAGTGCTGTGACCCATGGGTCCCTTGTTTCTAATTTGGCGGTGAACTCAGAAAGCTAGAATCATTTAATATTAATTTGTGATGGTGTACTTGCACCCACATTCACAGTCAAATGAGGGCGCCCTCCATTGGAAACACTGTTCAGGTAGCTCGTTTGTTTGAATGCAATGACCCTAACAGGCGTCCTTTATTAATATTCAGCCAGCCATGCGACTCCATTTGATCAGGGCAATCCCCGGACCCCAAACTGCAGTGCCCAGAAAGGCAGCTGCTTTTTCATTTCGTGCACAGAGTAGCATTGTTGCATAATTGTATCCGCCAAAACAGAGTTTTGCGGATACTATGTTTTCAGCCCACCACCGCCGCATAGGTGTCCAGAGAACTCCTCCGTAACCGCTGGGCGGAATTTTACGAAACCTGGGATTATGTTCGGGTCACATGTGAATTGCTGCGCCCCTATTTTGTTTTGACCTCTGACCTTTCCTCTGCGCTCTGCGTCCGTTTGTGCGTCTGTTTCCACACATAAACCCACATATCTCGGGAACCGTTTGACCAATCAGGAAAATTTTTTTTGCACAAATGTAGCCCTTGGAGAGCTTTATAACATACACAAAAAATGGTGGCGCCACCTGGAACCATGTTTGCACAGTGTCCATCTGTTCATCTGCCTGGGTTAAAATCACTCATATCTCTGTTGTGGTTTTACTAATTCACCTGAAATTCGGCATGCGTATACATCCTGGATAGCTTTTCTGATTTTATGACAGGTGGTGCCACCTACATTCACGTTTACGCTGCAGACATCCAAGCTCATATCTCGGGAACCATTTGACCGATTGGGCCAAAATTTTGCATGTGTATAGTTCTCACATAGCTCTTTATCATACGCAAAACTGGTGGCGCCACCTTCAGCCATTTTTGCACAGCTCCTGTCTATTTGTCTGCCATGGGATAAAATCACTCATATCTCAGCAGTGGTTTGACATATCTGCCTAAAATTTTGCAGGTTTATACATCCCCGACAGCTCTCTTGATTTTATGACAGGTGGCACCACCTACATTCTAGTTTATGCAGCAGATATCCAAGCTTATATCTTGGGAACCGTTTGACCAATTGGGCCAAAGTTTTGCATGTGTATAGTTCTCACATAGCTCTTTATCATACGCAAAACTGGTGGCGCCACCTGCAACCATTTTTGCACAGTGTCCATCTGTTTGTCTGCCAAGGGCAAAAATCACTCATATACATGTAGTGGTTTGACTTATCTGCCTTAAATTTTGCATATGTATACAACTTGGACGGCTTTCTGGATTTTGTGGTAGGTGGCGCAACCTACATACACAATTTGGCTGCAGACATCCATGCTAATATGCAACACTTCACTCTGTTTCCCCTTGCCACTCAATCCATGCCTCACTTCACCCATTCCACTCTGATTTAGGCGGATACACGTAGTCGCTTGTCGACTACCCGTATTCGAGTCATTAAAAATATTTTACTTTAGATTACGCTATAATGATTAGATAATTATTTAGCTTAGTTATTTAGTTCAGGTCTCCCACAATCTCTATCAGTATGCCTGAATTGACGCTTTGTCTCTTTGTCTCCCGCTGAAGCCCAGTATTTAAATAAGCCCGAGCCCAGCAATATACATGGATGGAAGTATGTTGTTTCTCGGACTCACTGTCGCAGTATAATTCATGTCACAACTCAGAAGAACTGAACTGTTTAATTATCTTTTGTTTTATATTTTCTCGGACCAGTAATCTGGACATTTGATCATTTGATACTGGTCAAACAGGTATGATATGGTGACCCCCTCCTCTGGCAGCAGATTTTCCTGGTCGAACTGACATCATTTCTGTGGCTATGTAACAGGAAAATTTCAGGAATCAGATGTACCCACAAAACCTCACCAGTTACAGATCGAGTTCGCATTTCGTCCCGGTTGACCTACTTTTGATTGTTTTACAGCTCCTTAAAATAGAAAATTTCATGAAATGTATATGTACAGCCTTTTTTAGCCCTCAGCTCATTGGCTGATGGGCTATTGTCGTCACCTAAGCTGTCCGTCTGTCTGTCTGGTGTCCGTCCTTCCCGTGTCCGTTAACTTTTACCTTGTGAGCGGGATATCTCTAAAAGGATTCACTGTTGAAAATTTATTTCATCAGTGAAGATGAATATCGATAAAATCTCAGTCAGGTTCCAAGATGGGTGACCTTGACCCATTTTTCTACATTTTAGAGCTGATTATAGAAAAACATTCAGAAGCTTATATCTCAGGAACCATTGTGTGGATTTTCACTAAACTTACTGTGATCATTTGGAATGATGGTCTGTACATGCTTCACAATTTTGGTGGCACCACCTACAATTTCTGATTTTTTAATGAATTTTTATCGGATTTTTCAATTTTGGCCTTTTGTGCAGGATATCTCCAAAGGTGTTCAACACAGGAACTTCATTTCTTCAGTGCTATTGCATGATATTTACAAAATCTTGGTCAAGTTCAAAGATGGGTGATCTTGACTTACTTTTCAAGGTCACAGAGCTTTGTATAGAAAAAAACTTAGGAGCTTATTTCTCAGGAAGTATTTGGTGGATTGTTATGAAACATGGTACATACCTCTCCGATTTAAATTTATAACTGATTGTCAGCTTTTGCTAATATTCTAGTTTTACAATGCAATGCTTACAGATACTGGCCTAATGTTTGGTCTGTGGGTGCATAATGACCACTTACAGATTGAGTTTGCGTTTCATCCCAGTTGACCTATTTTTGACCATATGACAGATCCTGAACATAGAAAATTTCATGAAAGACAGAAATTTTTTATGAAAAATGCACATGTATGGACTATTTTCACAATGCCTGCAGATACTGGCATGATATTTGATGTGTTGCTTGATAATGACCTGTTACAGATCGAGTTTGCATTTTGCCCTTGTTGAACTACTTTTGACCATATGACACCTCCTGAACTTAAAAATTTTTACAAAATTTAATATATATTTCTAAATTGCTCCAGGCTTGGGGATTCATGTCGTTCCAACACATCTAGTTTAGGGAATAGAAATTTGTGTGTTTATTCCTTTTAAACTTGTCAAACGATTATTTCATATTGCCACAAACCTGAACAGACCAGGGCTATGTATGCTGGTATGGCTGACTGTGTATATAGCCTGTCTTTTTTAAAATTGGGGTGCATAAATGTATATGCTATGTCTTTTTTTTGTAAATTCAGTTGTTCATAACATAACAATTAGTTTCAGTACTGATTTTTGAATGGCACCTGCTGAAATGTGATTCCTCAATTTGCAACAAACATGATTGTATGTCAGCAGTTTGCAGCCTGTACATCTTTGTATAATGTTGATCCTGAGACAAAGGGCTCCCATCAGTTATTTAGATAAAGCTTGCGATTCAACTTTTCATGACGAGGCCCTGGACAAAACTATTCTAAGTTAATTTTTTTTTTCTAAAAGCAGAAATACAAGCAAAAAAAAAAAGAAAATAAATTGAAAGGGATTTGGTGACTTATGAAACAGAGAAGCCTTGTTTTTGAAACAGAGAATTTGCTCTAGTTCCGAATGTTAAGTAGCAAAGTCAGTCATATTAAAATGACCTATAGCAACACTTGACAGTTCATGGCATGCCTTTTATAAAAATATTCTTTATTGTTCCCTGTTCAATTAATAGATTTAGGAAAAATATTTATGAATAGGTGGTGTTATGCAGATCCATAAAGAACTGTATTATAAAAATAAAGAAAGGCTCTTCAATTAAAGGACAAGTTGTGTTGTTCATTTTACCAGTATAAACCACTTCTGTATGAGGGAATGTAATTTTTGAATGGGGAATGTTCCATCAGTACACATCATTCCCTGGGGGCGGGATGTAACTTTTTTCCATTATTTCTATACCTGGATTATTATACTTTTCAATTTCACTTGCTTGTTGGGTCTAATCATTGTTTTAGAGACACACCCAGTATAATCATAGTGTCTTCAGTAATAATGCAAGAAAAATTCTTTGGTGCTCACAGTATATTGTGCTTTAGTATCCACTTCCAGTATGCTCAGCCCATAATTCAAATAACTTTGGATTTGATTATCAGGAAATGTATTTAACTAGAGATGAAGCTGGAGCTAACATGGATACCTTCCATAAAGATCCCAATAAAACTTGCCTGTACCCCTGTGTACATAGTGTCACAGTTCACCAGTATGGTTCTAAGACGAGCTCTAGAACAAAGTTCGCTTCCAGTACTAACAGTTAGCCCTGTGATGGAAACAAAGATCTTTTCAATTTAAAATCCATATTGGTGATCAAGATTGGGTGTTACACAAATCCTTTATTAAGTTTACATCAACATATATTAATAATTTGCATCCCTTGATGTCAAACTAACCAAGTAAATAACAGGAGGAAACAATTACCTTACCACCTGTCGGAGGTATTATATGTATACAAATAAAAGTGTCTCCTTTTTTTCCAGCGTTTAACCAGAACGGTTTCCAGTTTATGCATGGTTCTGCAGTGGTCATTGGATTTACAGCCTATATGGTTGGTAGTCGTAAGTCCTTTTCTCATGGTTCCATCCTAAAAGTCAGCCTCCCGGAAGACCTCTGTGGACGTCACACCACACGGCAAACATGTCTGGTTAACGCTAACTGTATCTCGTGTGAATCCACCAGATATGACGGCACCAAGAACCATTACTGCTTCACTTACGGAAAGCAGTTTCCTTTCAGGTAAAAAACACTCATGATTATATAAAATTATCTCTTGCCATGCATGTCTCACACTGTCCAAATATTGACAAATCCATACCCCAGTGCAAATTGTCTCCTAGATTATGCCAGATTAGAACTTCCAACAAAATTATCAAAACTAATAGACAGTAAACTGAAACTTGAGTATTGTGGTCTGGTTGGTGACAGTCAGTGTTCATATTTAGCTATATTTATATGGTAAAGTAAAAAAGATACTTATCTGTAACAATGAGGCCTCTGCCTGAGCCGTTGCCTCTGCCTAATTTCAAAAGACAAAACCTGTTATACTGCCCCATGTTATCTGAACTCAAAATATGACCATATAGCACAACATGCAGGCGCATGGAAAAGGTGAAATGCATAAAATTCAGATTTTAAGGCATCATTTATTTCGCCTGAGGCTGTGGCCCCTCAGGTGACCAAAGCTGGCCATTTGGTAACTGTCACTAAATCTGTAATAATGCACTGATACAATGATAAATTGGAATGTGTAGGTAAATATTGTATCAGTATTGTTAGATGTACTGTTTATGTACTGTTATATTGACATCCATTTGAAAGCAGTGTCAGCCTTTTAAAAGTTGGTCTCCTTGTGCCAACATTTGGCATGTAAGGTAAAACATCATCAGTCAGTAACAAGTTAAATGGGATCTGATTGGCTGATTTTTAGCTCAGCTGACTATAAGTCATCTGTTTTTACTCATATTTACCATAAATATTCCTCTATATAGTTCCTATGCACAAACCAGAAATAAGGTCTGTATTATATAATTTAAAAAGTAATTGGCTCAAACATAATGCATTTAGTAAAAAATCAGGAAAGATATTTGATCCCTTAACACCAACATGTTAAAGCTAAGGACTTTTTTCCAGTAATATAACTTTAATTAATCAAAATTGAATTGAATACCCAAAATAAGATCAAAATCTTTTAAATTTTTTTAAATATTAGCAAAAATAAAAAATTGGTACCTTAAATTTTGCCCAACTTTAGCCACAGCACATTTTTTTTCCTGTTAGTACTGTGGATTTAATTTTCAGCAGCTCTCTATGCTCCCCAGGCTGTTGGCATAATGTTTTGCAATCTCATCACTAGGGCAAGCCTTCTCTCCACTGAGTTGAGCTTGATCAAGCTATCTGCAGTTAATACCATACCACAAGGACCCTTTTTCCCCCTCCCGCCCCCCCCCCCCCCCCCCCCCCCCGCCCGATTCTGTTGACAGACCTGTTCTATGAACTAGATGAATCTTAAAATTAACATTTTTTTCAGCAACGAGCAGTAACAACGGAGACCCCTCCCCCCACCCACCCCTTCAATACACAGGACTAATTTAAAAGATGAGTCTTATAACTTTAATGTTAAATAAATTCTTTTTGATGAGAATTGGACAATTTTGATTTTTTTAAAGAAAAAAATTTCAGGAATTTAATCCTAATATTCAAATGTGATAAAATATTAGGATCTAATGTAAGTGCTAACTGACAAGATTTAAGAAGATATAAATACTTTGTAGCATTTCATTCATATCTATTAAAGTTGGCGGGGCCTAGGTGTGAATAACACTGTTAACTTAGTATTAAAATTAGGAATATTGGTCAAACTTTGTGGGATTAATTTTTAACTCATATGGCCATATATTTAACTTTTGAAAACTTAATTACCTTTACACATTATTTGTTTATGAAATGTTACTTTTATATAACACTTACCACAGGCCTATATGTTCCCTTGGTGCATCACTAAATGGTTAAGCTCATGTCCATTATATTATAATTTACAGAGTTTCATTTTAGCAGGGCCATTTTCTCATAGCTTTTCTAATGATAATATACATGAAAAACCAAAAGAAATAAAAATATTTTTCAGTTACTAATATTTTCCAAAATTCAGCTGAGCGATGTAACCCGTGGGTCCCTTGTTTTTAAATAATGTGCAAAACCACAATTAAAGAATGAAGTGTTGCAACAACACAATATGATTTCAGACTGTTTCTCAAAATCCAGGTTTATTTATAATAAAAAAAATTAAAATATATTAAATGGTTGTATCTTTCTTTTAAGAAACTCTGTTTACATGTTTATAATCTGTATTTTTAGTTGTCAAAATGGAGGCAATGGCACAACTGTTCAAGCATCAGATCAGTGTAATTATGCACGACTAACAAGGACTGACACATGTGACCACCGTGACACATGTGAATCCTGTGTATCAGACTGGCCCCACTATAATGTGGCTCAGAGTGTAAGTATACTTAGAAATTATAATGTAGCACATAGTGTATGTATACTCAGAAGTTATAGTGTGGCACAGAGTGTAAGTATACTTAGAAATTATAATGTAGCACATAGTGTATGTATACTCAGAAGTTATAGTGTGGCACAGAGTGTAAGTATACTCAGAATTGATAATGTAGCACAGTGTAAGTATACTAAAATGATAAAATAGGACACAGTGTTAAGTATACTAAAATGATAAAATAGGACACAGTGTTAAGTATACTAAAATGATAAAAAAAAACAGAATGTATGTATGCTCAAAATATAACATATCTCAGATTTAAAATATGTTTGAAATTTACTACATAATACTTACTATTGGTACACTTAGAAATTATCACATGAAGTGTAAATATTCTCAGAAAATATAAAATTCCACCAAGTGTAAGTATATTCAGAAAGAATATCATTGAACAATAGCATCTATATTTAGAAATTATACCTTATCATACAGTGTAAATATGCTTAGAAAATTGGGAAGTTCGTCCATAGAAATTCTATCAAGAAAGTATTACATAAGAAAAATTATATTGTACTAAGAAAATATCTCGCGATACAAAGTTAAAAGTATATTGAGAAACATACCATAGTACAAAATGTAAACAGATATTATAAAATAACCATGTATACATAACTGATGTCCTCTTGGTACTATTAAAAATATATAATGTCTTATTTAACTGTTCTTTGGATGATGTTTTACACATGTTTAACACAACAGTTGTAAACTTACTTTTCTTTCATTTTTTTTTCAGAGATGTAAATGGTGTGGTAACTGTGCCACGGGGAAATGTAAGAGCACGTCAGAGATCTGTAAGGGATCCTGCAGCGGGGAGATCCACAACGCAGCAGCGTGCGACACTCAGCAGTGTAGGAAACCAACGTGCGAAGCCTGCCATCAGGATAATCAGTGTCTTTGGACCAACAGTTTTAAGCGATTTGGTAAGATAATAGTGGAAGGCTGTTTGAAAGTGTTATGTTATCACATGTAAGTTTTCAGTTCTTTTGTTAAAAGTATATAAACATATACACATATTATGTCATAATATCTCACGATATTAGGACATTTTGGCCAAATACAACAATTTTCAGAAGAACCATCCCAGCTGGAGGACCTACTTTCTCCTGTCCACTTGTTTAACATGTTGTAAAAGTTGTGTTCTGTGTGTGAGTAAACACAACTCAAGTGTGTCTGTTTTATAATTTAAATATATGTCTGATTTATAAGGGTGTGGATGGAGGTGTGATCTTTTGAATGCACAACAGCTCCAAGACAAGGAGAAGGACATGGACATACAAGACTGTGAAACACTGGTTGATAGCTTGGAAAATCTTAAGTTGTGTGATATGGCCACCAGGTGGCATGTGCAAGTGTTTATGATTCACATCACTGATCACACGCAGTGCCAGTTTATTTCCTTTTGTACACAGGAGTCAGCAAACTTTTTCAGAGTAAAATATTGGCAGATACCATAATAATTTAAGGACAGAACACTATATTTGGTGTTTGTTGTATATATGTGGTGAATGTATTGGTACCTTTAAATGCTGTATTATCTGTCTTTCAGGAAACATTGTGTTAATGAACACCTCCAGCTGGAAGTGTGTAACAAATTCATCAGTTGAAAAACAAAAGTCTGACTGGAACCAAGAGACTTGCCCAGCCAGGTGTTACACCTACACATCATGTACAAGCTGTCTCGAGTCTGGTGGTGCTGAAGGTGGCTCCGCCGAGTGTCACTGGAGTACATCCCTCAGTCAGGTATTATTTTCAGTGTCCACGAAGTATTGTGATATTTAAAGTAATACTAACTACTAAAATGATATTTTTTGGGTTTCTTATGCATACATGCATATTTATTAAGTGAGAATGTATAAGAACACAAAATGTAAAAGCATTCAAATTTAGAATTGAGTCAAACAACATATTTTTTTTAAGCGAACCTGTGAGCTTATGCGATGGCGTGCACGTGTCAATCAGGAGATGCCCTGACATACTTGGCCCAAAAAAAGTAATAATTGTTTCTTCTGGCTGAAAAACTGCGTGTTGCCCCTCTAAATCCGGCCTCCGGTCACGCAGCCTTGTTATGGTAAACAGATTGCGTTTACCAACAACCAGAGCCATGGCATGGTGTTAAACAGCTGTAAGCAAGAAATGAGACTGTGTGCTGGGACAGTTTTGCTGGGAAACATTTGTATAATGTAAAACTGAACTGATAGTGTAAAGAATAGGCTAAATTTAGCTCCTGATTCTGTCCCTTTAATATTGCACAGAAATGCTCTTAGGGTAGTGCTTTCTTGAGTTTGTTCAATTGGTCTCTGTTCAGTGACTTTTGGTCGAGTTATGGGAAGCTGAATATTGTGTAAATCTTAAATCTTCATAACCCGTGCCTCTTCTGTTTTATAAATGCTGCTGCTACTTTTCAGTGCCTGCCTTCAGCTGCATTGCCTCTGTTCTGCTCAGCTGGTCAATGCGGTCACATACTGAACCAGTCAAAGGACGAATGCCCGGCTAAGTGTAGCAAACACGAGAACTGCACACGGTGCCTGTCCATGCCACAGTGTGGATGGTGTTCGTTTGGAAACCTCAATGGCCTCGGAGTGTGCATGGAAGGGGGAACAGCTGGACCAAAGACAGGATTATGTAACAGTGGGAACATAACGCTTGGAACAGAGCCTCTTCCAGGTTAAAAGAATTTTCTATCATGGTGGATTTGTTATGGTTAAATAATTTGCTCGACTCCTAATTAATTAGAATGAAAGAATCCTGATCAACAAAGTTTAACTCAGATGTGGAATTCTATTTCAAAGTAACAGAAGTTTTCCATTTTTAGCTCAGCTGACTTTCAGTCATGCTGGGCTATAGCGAAGGGTCTTTGTCCGGCGTCCTTCCGTCTGTCCGTCCGGCCGGCCGGCCGGCCGGCCGTCCGTTAGCAGGGCACAAATCGTAACCGTAGGGGCTAGGGCCATGAACCCTTTGCAGTCTTAGAGGCTCTAAAAAGATCTCCTTGCAAACCTGAAATTAGGTCACTGTGACCTATATTCTCGAAGTTATGGGGTGTGTTTGCACCCCCCAGAAATACTTCTTTTAGCCAAAATTTTCATCCAAAACCTTCCATCTTTCACATACAGCTCACCTACTAACAGGGGAAGAACCATAATTATTTTGAGGTCACAAGGTCAAAGGTCAAGGTCACAGAACCAACTTCTTTGAAAAGCCTCAGGATGCATTTTAAGCCAAACCTTTCATCCCAATTCTTTGATCTTTCACATATAGCTCACCTACTAAGTGGGAGAAGAATCCTATAGATGTTGAGGTCACAAGGTCAAAGGTCAGGGTCACAGGATCCACTTCTTTGAAAAGGTTGTGGACACATTTCAAGCTAGACCTTTCATTCCAAACCTTTCAGCACTGATATCGCTTCTCTGCCAACAGGGGAAAAGACCTGTTGATTTTGAGGTCAAAGGTCAAGTTCACAGCTTCCTTTTCTTGTGTGGAGTCATTTTAAGGCAAACTTTTCAATCTATACTTTCCATCTGTCATATATGGCTTGCCTACCAATAGGAGAAGAAGCCTATTGATGTTGAGTTCAAAAGGTCAAAGGTCAAGGTCACAATATTGTTCTAAATGCTTGTGAACATATTTCAAGTGAAACTGTTCAACCCAAACCTTCAGTTTTTCACATATGCCACATCTATGCATCACTGAATTTGATTCAAACTTCATATTTATGGGTCTTTTTGCATGAAGAAATAACTAATTGATTTTGAAGTCAGCTGGTCAGGAGGTTAAAGGTTGCAGGTCTAAGTTATTCACTCATTGGTTGCCAAGTAATTACACCCGGCCAGATGTAAGTGGTAAGTAGTAACCCATCATTTAGAAAGAATCCAGTTGATATGTGGGCAAAAGGCCAAGGTCATAGGTCAGGGATGTTCACAATAACTTATTTTGTAGATCATCTCTATTTTTCTTGTTTTCTTGTATATATAACCATGGCACTCACAACTGGTACATGTCACTATGAGCCCATAATTGTTAGTGACACTTGTGATATATGACTCCCTTTTGTATCAGCTCATGGAGTGATAAGGATATATCATTAGTGCATAACAAAAACACTGTTGCTGGAATGCTTTGGCCAGGCATTAAGACTATGAGAGTTAAGTGTTAAGGTTTAGCTACTGATTTATAAAATGATGGGAACATTTTGCAGTTTATATCATGGAATCATAGCAATAAACTTAGTTTTCTAGATATCTGAATATTATTATACAAATCATCAGATATACTAGCAAGTGTTTGTTCTGATAATATGTGGGTCTTTACCTGGATTTAGGATGGCTTTATTTGATTACAAGACTCTTAGTGATGCTTTCTGCATTTCTTTTCTTTTAGGTTTTGCAGTTTACCTACCCTGCTGACCCCATTGAATAGTAAGCTGATAATTAAAACAAATTGGACTTGCACTTTTTACATTTGCATGTTCATAAATCTGATATGAGAGCTCTCCAACCTGATCATGCCTTTTGAATTGTTTTTGACATTCATAACTGTTACATTCTTTGAAGCAATTGCTACAAGTTTAGTGTCTTATTGGAGGATGTGTGATATCAAATGTCAGACTTGTCAGAAAACCATTATGTCTGCCAGGTAGCCATTTCAGAAATCCTTTTGCCAGGGCAGTTTCTGTGATTTGTTTATGATGTTTGGTCCCTTTTAGAGGATGTTTGTTGTTCAATTTCCGACCTGTCAGAAATCCAATATGGCCACCAGGAAGCCATCTTTAAATTCCTTTAGAACATATTATCTCAAGAACTATTAAAGTGAATGCAGTGGGATGTATATTAATGTTATCTTGCATTGGGTCAAAGATTTCTTAATAAATATGACCATCATTTATGAAAGCTCAGTACAGTTGACTTGTATTGAATAAAAATTAATATGGAAGCCCTGTTTCACAATAATTCTTGCATGGATTTCCTTGATCTTTTGCTGTATTTTGATCTTAAGTGTGGCCTTTGTGGTATTCCTTTTGAGACAGACAGGTATCGAGCAAGCTGTGGGATTAGTTCCTGATAGCTCAACAACCATACATTTTGCCTCAGACCATCATTGTGCCGCAGAAAAACCTTGTGAGTGGGATAACTAAAAAAATATTTAACTGATTTTTTTCAAACTTTACATTTGTATAGATAAAGGTAAGGGGACGAAACCTATTTAAAATGGGGTCATGACCTATGCTAGGAGAATGACCTTGACCTTGAATAGGTCAATTATTGCTGAAAATAACACAAATTCTTAAATATCTCAAGTAAGCTTGCATGGACTGGTCTAAAAATTAAGGTGACCAAAGATCTAGGATAGCCTTGTGATATACCGGAAACTGGTGGCGCCACCTATTATCCTTTTCTTGTTTTTACGCCTTTTAATACCCCCATAATTGCCACTTGACAGTACTGTAAGCATTATAAGTCAAAAACTAATGGACAGATTTCTTTCATATTATGCACATGTAGAGAGATGGGCTATGGGATGAGGTCTGTTTACATTTGGGTCATGACCTTTACCATGAGAGTGGCCTTGACCTTTAATGTGTCCAAATTTGGTGAAAATCACACACCTCTTATGATATCTCCAGTGTTGATAGCCATATGGATTTCAAACGTGACTTATGTATGGCCCACTACTAAAGTAAGAACCCTATAGGTTCTAGGGTCATGAGGTCTAAGGTCAAGGTCACTGGACTTGCATCTTACAAGATACTGTGGATACATTTTAAGCCAAACTTTCAAGGTCTTCCATCTTGAATATATAGCTCACTTGCCAATAGTGGATGATCCATATCAATTTTGGGGTCACAAGAACAAAGGTCAAGGCGACAGGAGCTATATGTAAAAAAATTAGTTTCTGGATGATAATTCCTGCTTTTATTGATGTATTGATTTCAAACTTGACTTATATATGTCCCATTGAAAAAGCAAGACTCCAATTGATTTTGGCGTCATGAGGTCAAAGGTCGAGGTCACAGGACACATCTTTAAAAAGATTGTGGATGCATTTTCAGCCAAACATTTCATCTCAGACCTTTCATCTTGCACATATAGTTCATCTGCCAATAGAGGAAGACCCCTATCAATTTTGAGGTCACAAGGTCAAAGGTGAAGGTCACAGGAGCCATCTGTCCAAAAATTAATTTCTGGATGATAATTCCTGCTTTTATTGATGTATGGATTTCAATCTTGACTTGTATATGTCCCATTGGAAAAGCAAGAACCGAATTGATTTTGGGATCATGAGGTCAAAGGTCAAGGTCACAGGACACATCTTCAAAAAGATGTGGATGCATTTTCAGCCAAACATTTCATCTCAGACATTTCATCTTGCACATACAGTTCCCCTGCCAATAGAGGAAGACGCCTGTCAATTGTGAGGTCACAAGGTCAAAGGTGAAAGTCACAGGAGCCATATGTCCAAAAATTAGTTCCTGAGATGATAATGTAAGCTTGGATTAATATATGGATTTCAAACCTGACTTATATATGGCCCATCAATAAATCTAGACCTCTGTTGATTTATATATAAAAGTGGATGATCAATATCAATTTTGGGGTCACAAGGTCAAAGGTCAAGGCCACAGGAGCCATCAAATTAGTTTCTGTATGATAATTCCTGCTTTTATTGATGTATAGATTTCAAACTTGACTTATATATGTCTCATTGAAAAAGCAAGACCCCAATTGATTTTTGGGTCATGAGGTCAAAGGTCAAGGTCACAGGACCAACATCTTCAAAAAGATTGTGGATTGATAGATGGAAGAAACAATAATTGCTTGCCAAGTGTCAGTATATGCTGCTAAAAATGGGGGCCTATTCTTAAAGGGGGGTGGGGGGTCTACTATGTCTGGGGATACTCTGGCACCTGCGGTGCCAAGAAATATCTAGTTCACTATGTTTTAACCAGACATATATGATAAGAATTTATGGCAATGTAGAAAGTTTAAACAAAATTGGCATATAGGTTCTGCAACAATATTACTAGTTGTGAATCACAGCCCATGATGTCGCAGGTCATGCTTGGCAGCTGAGCGTCATGACCCATGGGTCACTTGTTAACTCAGCTGACTGTTAGTCATCGGAGCTACAGCCATCGCCCTTTGTCTGTCAGTTGTCCGGCCACCCGGTTGTCCAAACATCTGTCCATTTACAGGGCACATATCGTAACTGTAAGACCTAGAAACTTTTCACTGACTATTCAGGGAGGTCCTTGGCAAATCTCCATGGAAACCTGAAATTAGGTCATGGTGATCTATATTTTGTAAACTGGGGGCCAAAAATATGATTTTGACCATCCACAAATTATATCCTTAAGCCCTTAAATCTTCTAACCCCACATCCAGGGAGATCTTGGCAAATCCCACTGGAAACCTGCAGGCCAAAAATATGTTTTTAGCACCTTTAATGTCGGATTGGTTACAAATTGTATGCATTAGGCCTAGGTCCTGGGCAAATCTCCTTTGAAACTTTTAAATTATGTCATGGTGACATATATTTTGCAAGCATCTGGCCAGAAGCAAGATTTTGAGTGGTCAGACAGGGCACAAATTGTACCCATTAGCCCTAGACTCTTCTAACATAGTATTTAGGGAGGTCCTTGTCAAATATCTTTGAAACTTGAAATTAGGTCTTGGTGACCTATATTCCTGGAGCTTTGGACAAGAATCATGATTTTGAACACCCAGACAGACAGGATACAAATTGAGTCCATTTTCCTTGGAACCTTGTATTGTAAATTCCAGGGTTCTTGGCAAGTCTCATTTGAATCTTGGATTTTTTCCCCTCCTTTTTACAACATAGCAACATGAACCATAGGCTATTTTCACAGACCATAATATAACATTAATAAAAGAAATGAGCACCCGGTCAAAATCAGCTGAGCTTCATGGCCAGTGCGTCTTTTTCAGTCATTTTCAACTTTAATGATCATTTAGATTCAATTATCTCAAGGGTATTATTCTGTTCACATGATAACACCACTTAGACATTATTATGTTAACAACAGCTTTGAGATTTCTTAAGAACTTAAATTAATCAGTTAATTTACAATTAAAAGAATTGGTTATCTAAATCAAAACATAGAAAAGCAACACCATCTACCTTCCAGTATTAGTGTAAGTAAAACAAGTCAGCAGATACATGCTGCCTAAGTAAAACATGCCACCCATACATGCTGCCTTTCGAAGTAAAACAGGTCAACATAGACATGCTGTTTAAGTAAAACAAGTCAACAGATACATGCCGTCTAAGTAAAACAGGTCATCAGATACATGCTGTCTAAGTTAAACAGGTCCATAGATACATGCCATCTAAGTCAACAGGTCACATATACATGCTGTCTAAGTAAAACAGGTCAATAGATATACATGCCGGCCATTTTCAAGAACAAGTATGGAATGATAACTGATGTATACTGTAGAGAAAGCAGCAAACTGGAGTCTGCAGGCAGAAGGTCCTCCATCCTGGAGCTTTATAGTGTGTCCCCCTGAGAATGAGTGTAATAACAGCCATCATAACTGCATTCAGCATCAAGATTGTGAGGACTTAGATGTTGGCTTCAAATGTGTCTGCAAGCCAGGCTATGACAGGGACAACAGGTAACGTGTTTTGTAGAAAACATGTCGTAAGTTATGTCCACATCTTTACCCACAGTGTAGTGATAAAAGGAGCATTGTAGAGAGTATTTCTACCCAATCATTTAAGTTCCTTATTGGAGCTTTAGTAATCTGGTAGGTCTGTACTTTGATACTTTAAAGCAGTTACTTTTTATGTTTTTAATCATGCCTGTTAATCTAATTTGTTTCTTTTTCATATGAATGTTTTCTTCCACATTGATATGTCAGCCCTGTTTCAGCCCAACCACAGTTTAGGCTCCATTGAAAATTCCTAATGCAATGCTGTCTTTACTGTATAAAGTTTGCATGTCCTTTTTAAATCTGCTTATCCTGTTAAAAGATGCTAGCCTGTTTAATTCCTGTGTAACAAACTATAAATTTTTCAGGTTTTTTTTTATGTTTGGTTCTGCATTTTCCTTTTTAAAATTGTCTTTCAGTGTATATGCTTTCTTATGTACATACATGATCCTATTATCGCTCAATAATACCATTAGATGGCACTGCGTGCTAGAGACAGTTGGTGACAACCACAACAACAGTAATTTTTCCCTTTTAATCATATAATAGGTTGTCAACAGCACACACATTTCTGTTTTTTTTATTCCTTGATGGAAATATACAATATCTGTTATCTTATTAGGTTGTTAGGTTAACTTATACTATATATGCTCTTATTATGGCTTTTATAATACCATTAGCCTCCACTTAGTGCAGCTGTTAAAAAAAAGTCCCCCACCCCCACCCCACACACACACCTATACTTCAGGCAATTACAGGTTGAGACTTCTGCAAGGAATTTTACAGTACATTTGAAAAACAACAGAAAGGTAACCTTGGTTTATTTTTCCCCCTCCAGCACAGGAGAGTGTAAGCCAGTGTGTAGCCCTCGATGTGATCATGGAGATTGTCTGGCACCGAATTCATGCCACTGTCACTTTGGATATGTTGGGGATGACTGCTCCGTGGAGTGTGCCTGTAACAAGCACAGTAACTGCTCAAGTCCAGCACTGAAAGATGTCTGCTTGCAGTGCTTTAATAACACTAAGGTAAGAAATTTGTTTATTGTTAAGGGATTGGCACCTTGTGCCTTCTCATTTGAGTCTCCCAGTTATGAGCTTTGGTAAACTTGTTGTTTATACCCATCAGGCATTTAAACCTACACAGGTTAAGAACAGATATTTATATTAATACACTGTGCACAGTATTTAACATTTTAAGCGTAACCTTTCGGCCTATAACATTGAAAACAATGTAACAAAAGTTAGGTGAATACTGGAGCTATAGAGCTACAAATACAACGTGCATATATGTTTTGAATTCTCATGTTGATGTCTCACTAGCCAGTGATGCAGTTATGATTTGTGTGCAATATAATGCATCACTCAGTGAAAAAAAATGTAGGTTAAAAGGTAAAATCATCATCACTCTTGTTTCATGTCACCTGTATCAGACTCTCAATCGGTGGACTACATTCTCAATTGCTTTATTAGCTGTGTATCACCACTAGGGATTTGTCACAGGGCCGAGAATGCTGCAGCCAATAGGAGCAGAGGATTTTAAGCCTGAAATTTAGTGTTGAAGTTTAAAATCCCCAATACTTTCACTGTTTTGAAATACAGGTAGCCTTGTGCCAACTCTCTGATGGTAATACACAGCAAACCTTTACAGAGTGGCCAGTAAGAATAAGAACTGTGTCTGGAGGGAGAGTGAATCATGAGCTGTAGTTAATATCATCACCTGGTTAGCTTTACAGAGTGGCCAGTAAGAATAAGAACTATGTCTGGATGGAGAGTGAATCATGAGCTGTAGTTAATGTCATCACCTGGTTAGCTTTACAAAGTGGCCAGTAAGAATAAGAACTGTGTCTGGATGGAGAGTGAATCATGAGCTGTAGTTAATGTCATCACCTGGTTAGCTTTACAGAGTGGCCAGTAAGAATAAGAACTGTGTCTGGATGGAGAGTGAATCATGAGCTGTAGTTAATGTCATCAACTGGTTAGCTTTACAGAGTGGCCAGTAAGAATAAGAACTGTGTCTTGATGGAGAGTGAATCATGAGCTGTAGTTAATATCATCACCTGGTTAGCTTTACAGAGTGGCCAGTAAGAATAAGAACTGTGTCTGGATGGAGAGTGAATCATGAGCTGTAGTTAATATCATCACCTGGTTAGCTTTACAAAGTGACCAGTAAGAATAAGAACTGTGTCTGGATGGAGAGTGAATCATGAGCTGTAGTTAATATCATCACCTGGTTAGCTTTACAAAGTGGCCAGTAAGAATAAGAACTGTGTCTGGATGGAGAGTGAATCATGAGCTGTAGTTAATATCATCACCTGGTTAGCTTTACAAAGTGGCCAGTAAGAACAAGAACTGTGTCTGGATGGAGAGTGAATCATGAGCTGTAGTTAATATCATCACCTGGTTAGCTTTACAAAGTGGCCAGTAAGAACAAGAACTGTGTCTGGATGGAGAGTGAATCATGAGCTGTAGTTAATATCATCACCTGGTTAGCTTTCCAAAGTGGCCAGTAAGAACAATAACTGTGTCTGGATGGAGAGTGAATCATGAGCTGTAGTTAATATCATCACCTGGTTAGCTTTACAAAGTGGCCAGTAAGAACAAGAACTGTGTCTGGATGGAGAGTGAATCATGAGCTGTAGTTAATATCATCACCTGGTTAGCTTTACAAAGTGGCCAGTAAGAATAAGAACTATGTCTGGATGGAGAGTGAATCATGAGCTGTAGTTAATATCATCACCTGGTTAGCTTTACAAAGTGGCCAGTAAGAATAATAACTGTGTCTGGATGGAGAGTGAATCATGAGCTGTAGTTAATATCATCACCTGGTTAGCTTTACAAAGTGGCCAGTAAGAATAAGAACTGTGTCTGGATGGAGAGTGAATCATGAGCTGTAGTTAATATCATCACCTGGTTAGCTTTACAGAGTGGCCAGTAAGAATAAGAACTGTGTCTGGATGGAGAGTGAATCATGAGCTGTAGTTAATATCATCACCTGGTTAGCTTTACAGAGTGGCCAGTAAGAATAAGAACTGTGTCTGGATGGAGAGTGAATCATGAGCTGTAGTTAATGTCATCACCTGGTCAGCTTTACAGAGTGGCCAGTAAGAATAAGAACTGTGTCTGGATGGAGAGTGAATCATGAGCTGTAGTTAATATCATCACCTGGTTAGCTTTACAGAGTGGCCAGTAAGAATAAGAACTGTGTCTGGATGGAGAGTGAATCATGAACTGTAGTTAATGTCATCACCTGGTTAGCTTTACAGAGTGGCGAGTAAGAATAAGAACTGTGTCTGGATGGAGAGTGAATCATGAGCTGTAGTTAATATCATCACCTGGTTAGCTTTACAAAGTGGCCAGTAAGAATAAGAACTGTGTCTGGATGGAGAGTGAATCATGAGCTGTAGTTAATGTCATCACCTGGTTAGCTTTACAGAGTGGCGAGTAAGAATAAGAACTGTGTCTGGATGGAGAGTGAATCATGAGCTGTAGTTTTAATATCATCACCTGGTTAGCTTTACAGAGTGGCCAGTAAGAATAAGAACTGTGTCTGGATGGAGAGTGAATCATGAGCTGTAGTTAATTTCATCACCTGGTTAGCTTTACAGAGTGGCCAGTAAGAAGAAGAACTGTGTCTGGATGGAGAGTGAATCATGAGCTGTAGTTAATGTCATCACCTGGTTAGCTTTACAGAGTGGCGAGTAAGAATAAGAACTGTGTCTGGATGGAGAGTGAATCATGAGCTGTAGTTAATGTCATCACCTGGTTAGCTTTACAGAGTGGCCAGTAAGAATAAGAACTGTGTCTTGATGGAGAGTGAATCATGAGCTGTAGTTAATATCATCACCTGGTTAGCTTTACAAAGTGGCCAGTAAGAATAAGAACTGTGTCTGGATGGAGAGTGAATCATGAGCTGTAGTTAATATCATCACCTGGTTAGCTTTACAAAGTGACCAGTAAGAATAAGAACTGTGTCTGGATGGAGAGTGAATCATGAGCTGTAGTTAATATCATCACCTGGTTAGCTTTACAAAGTGACCAGTAAGAATAAGAACTGTGTCTGGATGGAGAGTGAATCATGAGCTGTAGTTAATATCATCACCTGGTTAGCTTTACAAAGTGGCCAGTAAGAATAAGAACTGTGTCTGGATGGAGAGTGAATCATGAGCTGTAGTTAATATCATCACCTGGTTAGCTTTACAAAGTGGCCAGTAAGAATAGTGTCTGGATGGAGAGAGAATCATGAGCTGTAGTTAATATCATCACCTGGTTAGCTTTACAGAGTGGCCAGTAAGAATAAGAACTATGTCTGGATGGAGAGTGAATCATGAGCTGTAGTTAATATCATCACCTGGTTAGCTTTACAAAGTGGCCAGTAAGAATAAGAACTGTGTCTGGATGGAGAGTGAATCTTGAGCTGTAGTTAATATCATCACCTGGTTAGCTTTACAAAGTGGCCAGTAAGAATAAGAACTGTGTCTGGATGGAGAGTGAATCTTGAGCTGTAGTTAATATCATCACCTGGTTAGCTTTACAAAGTGGCCAGTAAGAATAAGAACTATGTCTGGATGGAGAGTGAATCATGAGCTGTAGTTAATATCATCACCTGGTTAGCTTTACAAAGTGGCCAGTAAGAATAAGAACTGTGTCTGGATGGAGAGTGAATCATGAGCTGTAGTTAATATCATCACCTGGTTAGCTTTACAAAGTGGCCAGTAAGAATAAGAACTATGTCTGGATGGAGAATGAATCATGAGCTGTAGTTAATATCATCACCTGGTTAGCTTTACAAAGTGGCCAGTAAGAATAAGAACTATGTCTGGATGGAGAGTGAATCATGAGCTGTAGTTAATATCATCACCTGGTTAGCTTTACAAAGTGGCCAGTAAGAATAAGAACTATGTCTGGATGGAGAGTGAATCATGAGCTGTAGTTAATATCGTCACCTGGTTAGCTTTACAAAGTGGCCAGTAAGAATAAGAACTATGTCTGGATGGAGAGTGAATCATGAGCTGTAGTTAATATCATCACCTGGTTAGCTTTACAAAGTGGCCAGTAAGAATAAGAACTGTGTCTGGATGGAGAGTGAATCATGAGCTGTAGTTAATTTCATCACCTGGTTAGCTTTACAGAGTGGCCAGTAAGAAGAAGAACTGTGTCTGGATGGAGAGTGAATCATGAGCTGTAGTTAATATCATCACCTGGTTAGCTTTACAGAGTGGCCAGTAAGAAGAAGAACTGTGTCTGGATGGAGAGTGAATCATGAGCTGTAGTTAATATCATCACCTGGTTAGCTTTACAGAGTGGCCAGTAAGAACAAGAACTGTGTCTGGATGGAGAGTGAATCATGAGCTGTAGTTAATATCATCACCTGGTTAGCTTTACAAAGTGGCCAGTAAGAATAAGAACTGTGTCTGGATGGAGAGTGAATCATGAGCTGTAGTTAATATCATCACCTGGTTAGCTTTACAAAGTGGCCAGTAAGAATAAGAACTGTGTCTGGATGGAGAGTGAATCATGAGCTGTAGTTAATATCATCACCTGGTTAGCTTTACAAAGTGGCCAGTAAGAATAAGAACTGTGTCTGGATGGAGAGTGAATCATGAGCTGTAGTTAATATCATCACCTGGTTAGCTTTACAGAATGGCCAGTAAGAATAAGAACTGTGTCTGGATGGAGAGTGAATCATGAGCTGTAGTTAATATCATCACCTGGTTAGCTTTACAGAGTGGCCAGTAAGAATAAGAACAGTGTCTGGATGGAGAGTGAATCATGAGCTGTAGTTAATATCATCACCTGGTTAGCTTTACAGAGTGGCCAGTAAGAATAAGAACTGTGTCTGGATGGAGAGTGAATCATGAGCTGTAGTTAATATCATCACCTGGTTAGCTTTACAAAGTGGCCAGTAAGAATAAGAACTGTGTCTGGATGAAGAGTGAATCATGAGCTGTAGTTAATATCATCACCTGGTTAGCTTTACAGAGTGGCCAGTAAGAATAAGAACTGTGTCTGGATGGAGAGTGAATCATGAGCTGTAGTTAATATCATCACCTGGTTAGCTTTACAGAGTGGCCAGTAAGAATAAGAACAGTGTCTGGATGGAGAGTGAATCATGAGCTGTAGTTAATATCATCACCTGGTTAGCTTTACAGAGTGGCCAGTAAGAATAAGAACTGTGTCTGGAGGGAGAGTGAATCATGAGCTGTAGTTTTAATATCATCACCTGGTTAGCTTTACAGAGTGGCCAGTAAGAATAAGAGCTGTGTCTGGATGGAGAGTGGATCATGAGCTGTAGTTTTAATATCATCACCTGGTTAGCTTTACAGAGTGGCCAGTAAGAATAAGAACTGTGTCTGGAGGGAGAGTGAATCATGAGCTGTAGTTTTAATATCATCATGTGTTAAGCTGTAGAGTATGGCATTTATCAGGTATGTTCTTTTTCTAGGGAGACAAGTGTCAGTGGTGTAAGCCCCTGTATGTTGGGAATGCAACTAATGGTGGTGCCTGCACGTCGTGTGAGCAGTACTGTAACAGTCACAGTCAGGTGTGTCTGAGTGAGCAGGAGTACAGCCAGTCCATGGAGGACCCGAGCCTACCAACACACCCATCAAATGTAAGTCAGCTCACTTTAAGGTGACATCCGCACTAGCCGATCTTGAATTGATTTACTCTGTCCATACTAGGCCACTAATCTGCATCAGTTTGGTCTGCTGTAGTGATCTGCTTTAGTTCAGTTTACAAAACTTTTTCTAGTCTGTTAGTTTGGCAGCCGTTTGGCCCTTTCCTTCATGTGAAAAAAAAAACATTTTTTTGCAGCACCGTAATTTGGATTAACAACCACATGTGGACAGTCACAATTTATTGAATAAATTTATATAGGTTTTTTAAAGCAAACTACAGTGCAAAGCATACTACTTCACGACTAAAGTAAACTGGTTACGCATTATCTTATTTAAATGTGTTTCAAGTGTGGATACAGCCTAACATTTAAGGCCAATCCAGGCAAATACCAGGCATTGTTTCAAATCGTTGCAAGTGAGTTCCTTTCTTGGAAATGGTATTGAATATTTGAATATTCCAATCTTTTACCAACATTGATTGGATGGTGGTTACAGTTGATACCATAAATATGATATAGTACATTTTCATATAAGAGATGCTGTCACTTGATTAAGAGGCTTCATGAAAATTATGTTAAGTACAATTTTAATTACATAAGATAGAATCAAATCTTTCATTTACTGTCACCTGAGCACTCATACAGTTATGATACTGTCACATATTGAACAGATGTTTAATTACCAAAACCATGTCAAAATGACAGAGCAGTCTAACTAGTTTATTAACAATGAAGATTCATTTTGGAATTCACATTTAATCTGTGAAGAGTATTTGGTATGTTAAGAGTATTTTATATGTGAAGGGTATTTTATGTGTGAAGGGTATTTATTATATGAAGGGTTTTTGATTTGTGAAGGATAATTGATATGTGAAGAGTGTTTGATATGTGAAGAGTATTTCATATCTGAAAAGTGTTTGATAAATGAATAGGAATTGAGATATAAAGAGTACTTAATATGTGAAGGAAATTTGATCTGTGAAGAATATTTTATATGTGAAGCATTTGATATGTTAAGTGTATTTAATATGTGAAGGGAATTTGATATATGTGAAGGGCATTTGATTTGTTAAGAGTATTTTATTTATGAAGGGTTATGATTTGTTAAAAGTATTTTATATGTGAAGGGTATGTTATATGTGAAGGGTATTTTATATGTGAAGAATATGTGATATGTGAAGAGTTACTGAGATATGAAGAGTATTTTATATGTTAAAAGAATTTTATATGTAAAGGGTATTTTATATGTGAAGGGTATTTAATATGTGAAGGGTATTTGGTGTGTGAGAATAGTTGATATGTGAAGGGCATTTGTGAAGAGTGTTTCATATGTGAAGAGTATTTGATATCTGAAAAGTGTTTGATATATGAAGAGTAATTTAGAAATAAAGAGTACTTAATATGTGAAGGGAATTTGATCTGTGAAGAGTATTTTATATGTGAAGGGTATTGATATGTGAAGGGTATTTGGTGTGTGAGAATAGTTGATATGTGAAGGGCATTTGTGAAGAGTGTTTGATATGTGAAGAGTATTTGATATCTGAAAAGTGTTTGATATATGAAGAGTAATTTAGATAATAAAGAGTACTTAATATGTGAAGGGAATTTGATCTGTGAAGAGATTTTATATGTGAAGGGTATTTGATATGTTAAGTGTATTTGATATGTGAAGGGTATTTGGCATGTGAGGTGCATTTGTTTTGTGAAGAGTATTTTATATGTGAAGGGTATTTGATTTGTGAAGAGTATTGATATGTGAAGGATATTTTATGTGTGAAGAGTGTTTGATATGTTAAGAGTTATTGAGATATGAGGAGTATTTTATATGTGAAGGTATTTTATAAGTGAAGGGTATTTAATGTGAATAGTGTTTGATATGTGAAGTTGAGATATGAGGAGTATTTTTTATGTGAAAGGTATATGATATGTGAAGGGGATTTGATATGTGAAGGGTATTTGATATATGAAGAGTGTTAGATATGTGAAGAGTAATTGAGATACAAAGAGTAATTGAGATATGAAAAGTATTCTATATGTGAAGAGTAATTGAGGTATAAAGAGTATTTCAGATATGAAGAGTATTTGATTTGTGAAAAAGTATTTGATTTGTAAAGAGTATGTGGCTTTTCATATACACACACTGTGTTGTTTTGTTTATAGCTGCCCCTTTATGTGTACTGTATGACAATATTTCTCAGGTAACTAACTGGGTGACACAAGGTCCAGGAAAGAGTGCCATCTGCTTGAAATGCTCAGGAAACACACATGGGGCTACTTGTAATGAGTGCCTGCCTGGATTCTTCAGACTTACAACAACACCACCCGATAAAGCCTGTGAAAAGTAAGTAGAGTGGCCTGGCTTTTGCTATATATGTATTGTTTTAACTTAAAATTGAATCCAGACATATTGGTATCATAAGGAACCATGTTCCATGCACTAGCAATCACCCTTTGTCAGCTGTCCGTCCCGCTGTCAGGCCGTTAACAGGGCACAAATTGTAACCTATAGAACAAGCATTAGAGCATCCAGACGGTCAGATTGGGCACAAATTGTTTCTAATAAGCCTAGAATCCTCTTGCATAATATTTAGGGAGGTCAAATGTCTTTGGAAGAGTGAAATTAGGGCACTGTGATCTATATTTTGTGACCTATAGGAAAAAGATATCATATCAGCACCATGAATGTCAGATGGGAACAAATCGTATCTGTTAAACCTAAAAACATCTAACAGTACACCAAGAGATCCTAGGCAAATCTTCTTGGAAACCTGAAATTAGGTCATGGTGACCTAGGGGCCGAAAGTATGATTTTGAACAGCCAGACTGGGCACAAATATAGTATCTATTAGACCTAGAATCTTATAATGTAACTTTCTGAGCTGTCCTGGGCAAATGTCCTTGGAAACCTGACATTGGATCATTGGACCTATATTTAGAGACCTATAGGAAAAGATGTAAAAAAAAGTACCAGAAAGTCACACTGGGCACAAATTGTATCCTTTAGGCCTAGAATCTTCTAACATTAAATTCAGGGAGATCCTAGGCAAATGTCCTTCTAAACCTGAGATTAAGTCACTGTAACCTATATTCTGTGACCTATCGGCTGAAAATTGTTTTTGAGAGACCAGGCAGTCAGATGTGGCACAGATTGTTTCCATTAGACCTTGTTACTTCTAACATAACATCCAGGATGGACCTAGGCAAATGTCAAAGGGGGCACAAATTATATCCATTAGGCCTACAATCCTCTATCATAACATTCAGGGAGGTCCTAGGCAAATGTTCTTGAAAACATGAAATTTGGTCACTGTGACCTATATTTTGTGACCTATGGACCTAAAACATGATTTTGTGTACCCAGGCAGTCAGATGTGGCACAGATTGTATCCATTAGACCTTGTTACTTCTAACATAACATCCAGGATGGACCTAGGCAAATGTCCTTGGAAACATTAAATTAGGTCACTGTGACCTATATTTTGTAACCTATAGGAAAAAGATGTCATATCAGCACCCTGAATGTCAGATGGGCACAAATCATATCTGTTAAACCTAGAAACAGTACATCCAGGGAGGTCCCAGGCAAACTCCTTGGAAACCTGAAATTAGCCCATGGTGACTTATGTTTTTTTTTTATTACAGGGTGAATAATGACTTTTAGCAGTCAGACGGGGGACACATATTGTATCTGTTAAGCCTAGAATCTTCTAATGTAACTTTCTGAGATGTCCTGCTCAAATGTCCTTGGAAACCTGACATTAGATCATTGTGACCTATAGGAAAAGATGTCATATAAGCAGTCAGGCGGGGCACAAATTGTATCCATTAGGCCTAGAATCTTCTCACCTTAAATTCAGGGAGGTCCTAGGCAAAGGTCCTTCGAAACCTGAAATAAGGTCACTGTGACCTATATTCTGTGACCTATAGGCTGAAAAATGGTTTTGAGCACCCAGACAGTCAGAGGGGGCACGAATTGTTTCCATTAGGAGTATATTCCTGTATTGTAACATTCAGGGAGGTCCTAGACAAATGTCCTTGGAAACTTGAAATTTGGTCACTGTGACTCATTTTTTGCAACCAATGGACAAAAAACATGATTTTGAGCACACAGGCAGTCAGATGTGGCACATATTGTATCCATTAGGCCTTGAAACTTCTAACATAATACCCAGGATGGGCCTATGCAAATGTCAGGAAACAGGAAATTAGGTCACTGTGACCTATATTCTGCAACCTACAGGGAATGAGGTGTCATATTAGCACCCTGAATGTCAGATGGGCACAAATTGTGTGCATTAGGCATAGAATCATCCAGGGAGCAACATCCAGGGAGGTTATAGGCAAATCTCTTTGAAAACCAGAAATTAGGTCATGGTGCGCAGGCTATATATTCTATGCACTATGTGCCAAAGAAATATTAATTTGAGCATTCAGAGAGACAAGGTACATTTTGTATCTTTTTTCCTTAGAGCCTTCTATTGAAAAGTCTAGGGAGAGTGTTGGCAATTCTCCTTTGAATCCTGAAACTAAGTAACTTAATTCTTATAATACATGTCAAATACAGATATGGCAGAAATTGTATCCTGATGCCCCCAAATCTTCAAACACAACATTCAGGGAATTCTTGGCAAATCCCACAGGAAACCTGCATGTGACAGGCCAAAACATGATTTGAGCACCTTTAACGTCAGATGGGTACAAATGTATGCATTAGGCCTAGGTCCTAGGCAAATCTGCTTTGAAATTTAAAATTAGGTCATAATGACCTATATTCTGTGAACCAGAAACATGATTTTGAGCCCCAAGAGAGACAGGGTACAAATTGTATCCATTTTGCTTGGAACCTTATACTGTAAAATCAAGGAGGTTCTTGGAAAGTCTCCTTTAAATCCTGAAATTTTTATTTTCTGTCCATTTTACAACATAGTATCATTAGCCATAGGCTATTCTCACAGACAGTATATAACATTAATAAAGGAAATGAGCACCCAGTCAAATTCAACTGAGCTTCATTGGCTCATAGGCCACTTGGTAGGTGATGTCAGTTATGCGTATATGAAGATTAGACTTGTTCCCAGCTCAGCTTGAAACTGACCAAGCATAACATCTAGGAACAAACTTTAGACTAGTTTTATGCTCAGATTTGATTGTTTTGAGCTCTGATCAGCTTGACCATAGAGATAATTACCAGGCCACCCTTATTAGTGAAATTCCAGACACTTTATATTCTTGCTTCATTTTATTTGTCAATGACAAATTTATTGTCCCCCACTTTGTCCCACCTCTGAACGGATGTTCTGTTTGTCTGTCCATTAGTCTGTCTGTGGGTCTGTCATGTTTTCATTTCCTTGTGGTAACTTTCCTAAATATCATCCGATTTCATTCAAATTTGGGGCTCTGATTGCACTCATGCACACTTGGTTGGTAATAGTTTTGGAGTGTTTGTCTGAAAATTTATTATCAACAACTCCAAAACAAAAAATAAAATTTTGGTCCCAATTCACACCAAAAATTATGACATATGGAGACATATTCAGGCCAAAATAAAAACTAAAACAGAAATTAGAGAAGGCAAACATGAATGACAACAAGAGGCAGAAGCAGGGGAAATAAATTCCACAAATATACTTGTTCTCATTTTATTTGATAAATGTCCATGTAGTAAATATTCCATTTTATCTGTTAATGACTTGATTATCATTGTATTTTATAAATGCCAGTGTATTAATCAATCCAACATACATTTACTGATAGTGCAAAAATTTTGAAAACTATTTAGTCTGTCACAGAAAAATTAGGGAGAAAATGCTGAAATCACTGATATAAAAAGTCAGTGCCTTTTGTGTCATGAAAGCTAACCGTGAACTTTCTGATTTTTTCCAGGTGTCAGTGTCGTGGCCATAGTAACATATGTGATGCTGCTACTGGAGAGGACTGCAAATGTCAGAATAACACCATGCCTGACTGTGACTCAGGAGACAAGAACTGCTACAAGAAACAGGTACACTGCCAGAAATTTACTGTTATTATAAATTGATGAACATTTTAAGTAACTGTCTTCAGTTCATAACATTAACATTGTTAAATAACATACATATCAAATATTTGTACTGCACTCATGATTGGTAGTTTTTAGCTCAGCTGACTGAAAGTCATCTGAGCTAAAGCGATCACTCTTTTTCCGTCGTCCATCTGTCTGTCTGTCTGTCTGTCTGTCCATTAACCAGGCACAAATTGTAACCACTGGACCTAGAATCTTCTAACTTTACATCCAGAGAAGTCCATGTAAAGTCTCCTTGGAAGCTTGGAATTAGGTCTCTGTTACCCATAACCTCTGAGCTATGGGGCTCCGAAGTACCCCCCCAGAATAATGGAAAATTTAATACAAAAGCTATACAAAAATACAAAAGTATCTGAACACAATTGGATTGATCACCATGATTCTTTGCATGGATATTGACCATGGAATGTTTCATCATTTTCTGCAGTCTGATGGCACCACCTAAATTTTTTTTATTTTTAGCTCAGCTGACTATAAGTCATCTGGGCTATGGTCGTGGTCCATTGTCCGTCGTCCGTCCGTCTGTCTGTCCGTCCGTAGATGTGGCACGTTTTGAAACGGTAAGACCTAGGAATCCAAAATTTAACATAATGTTAGATGTCCCAAGGATCTACTACCAAGCCGAAAACTGGGTCTTTGCGACTTTGTTCCTTTAAGAAATTAAGGAAAAACCTCAATTTTTTATTAAAAACATATTTTCACACTTCAGGACTGCCTAATATCAAAACAACTCTGTTTTTCCTCATATTTACCATAAATATTCCTCTATATAGTTCCTATGTACATGCCAGAAATTAGGTCTGTATTATATAATTAAAAAAAGTTATAGGCTCAAACATAATGCATTTTGTAAAAAAAATCAGGAAAGATATTTGATCACTTAACACAAAACATGTTAAAGCTAAGGACTTTTTTTCCAGTAATATAACTTTAATTAATCAAAATTAAATTCTGTACCCAAAATTAGATGAAAATCTTTTAAATTTTTTAAAATATTAACATAAATAAAAAATTGGTACCTTAAATTTTGCCCAACTTTGACCATGGCGCGTTTTTTTCTTGTAAGTACAGTTGATTTAATTTTCACAACCAGTTTACATATGGATTTATTCTGATGAATTTTGAAAGTATAAGCTTAAAAAATAGTCTAGCTGTTGAATTTTTTTAGAGGCCTTAATGTATTTGTATTTTCTAGCATCATGACCCCAGTTTTGTTTACTACAACTTTGCCTGGTAATCCAAAAATACGCATACTGTATTCGACGTAATAAGCGCCCAGGGCGCTCTCAAAATTAAATTTTTCTAAAATTTTTTATACCCTAATAAGCGCCCCCTCCCCCCCCACATCTGCCAACTTCCAAAGTGCATTACGATCCTCCAATTTAACACTGCGGCTTGTGTACACGTGTTTTGACTTCACAGCACATTCAGGACAATTCAGAAAAAAACAATGATCATTTAACAATGGTTGTGTAATCCAAGTGATACCAATTTGCAGATGATTTTATTTTGTGTTGCATGAGAGAATTGTCTGAATGACTACAGTTCGAGATTTCCTTTGCAGGTGAAGAGGAAAAATAAGGATGGTAATAAATGAACGCTTTTATAAAAATCAACGCCTAATAAGGTATAGCAGAATGTATAAAATGTTCATATAAAAATATATAAAACAGTATTTATTTGAATGATGAAAAAAAAAAAATAATACGGGACATCGGTATCCCAATTAAGTCAGTCACCTTGCCCAAATACCTTTGACAGCTGAGCCGATTAATGACATGGAATGGCATCGACAATAATTGTCTTTTTTTGTCTTTCATTGTTCATTGTGCTTGATATTACTTGCAAAAGTTTAAAAAAAAACTGAAATACTGGCCCTCAGACTCCTGCGTATTATATTTACTTCAGTGCGTATACGAACCAAATCCGGGGTTTTGTTTTAAAATTGTTAGGAAATTTGTCATATTTATATCCCGCGGAAACACTTTGTTGACCCGTTATAATACATTCATTTTCTCAACGTAGTCCAATAATACAAGCTTGACAAACATTGTCACCTGAGGAAAGGCCGCTTCATATTTATAATTATAATGCTTTACTGGTTGTCTTGTAATTGAAGTGCCATGAGCGAGTCTCCGTGTATGTCAGTGTGCAAGCAAGCTGACAGCGTCCGCATTCACTGGACTCATGAACATTTTACGCAGTAAATACGGCACCATATGAAAAAATCATCTTTGTTTTAACATGCATATTACGTGCTACTGGATGGCACTTGGTTAGGCAAATTCCCAGCATCCCTTGCGCGAGCGCTGTACACACAGATTAACCCAGGGCACTGGGATCTTGAGAACACGGGTATGCCCTGCACGCTGTCAGCGGCATCGACAATTATATTACTGTGTACATGTTTCAAGTGAATTACCAAGATATTTTTTGGCAAAAAATACATTAAAACTTATATATTATCAGGTGGAATTCAGTTTTGGTCCGTCAATTCCGCAATTCCGTACGCGGTCGCGTAAATTCACTGGCTCTACTGTCAGAAGGGCTTTCATATATTGATTCAGTAAATCCCTGTGTCAATGCAGCAAGGGCAAACCTTTTCTTACCAATTATTTAACTATGTGCACATGGAAATCTGATGTATAAATGATAAATTCAAATAAAAACAAAGCATTGTAATGCTCTTTATTGAGTGTATATTACCACCATACGGACATGATCACTGATATTCACGGCATCAAGTTCGGCCGACGTAATAATTCACATTGCCGTAAATTATCCTTGGCGGCCCTGAGAACACTGAGAACCTTGTACCAGTGTATAAGACGGCCGCCCTTCTTTGCCAATATTTTAGGATAAAATTTATCGCCCATCACGAGCAAATACGGTAAGTAATATATATTTCATTGCATAATACATCCACATACGTACCTGAATTCAGGTCACCCAATCAGCATGGCCACCTGCAGGGTCTGCCTTCACGGACACCGTCATCCAGTGTTATCTATGATACACTTGACCACTGATTCTGTTATGTGTAACTAATATTATTATTATATTAGATGATAAAGCTTAACGGAGATTGAATAAAAACTGGTGGTAACTTTTAAGCTTGGCGGAGAGAAATGAAAGCATTACGTTGTCCTGGGTTATATTGGCTAGGGAGAAAAGTGAGGTTAGGATGGCTCATCCTTTAGTTTCATAAAGTGATCTCCAAAATTGGGGGGGGGGGGGGGGGGCGCTTATTACGGGAGGGGCGCTTATTACGTCATATACGGTAATGTTTGATGTCCCTGAGATCTCCTTCCAAGCCAAAAACTGGGTCTCTGAGACCTTTTTCCTTTGAAAAATTAAGGAAAAACCCTTTTGTTTTATTGAATTATTTTTACACTTCAGGAATGCCTAATATAAAAACCACTCACTTTTTTCTTCATATTTTCCATAAATAATTGTCTAAAAAACAACCTATGTACATGCCCGAAATTAGGTCAGTACTTTATAATTTTTAAAAGTTATTCGCCCAAACATAAGCACTTTTAAAATTTTGCCCAACTTTGACCATGGCACATTTTTTTCTTGTAAGTACATCTGATTTAATTTTCACAGCCAGTTTACTTATGGATTTAATCTGATGAATTTTAAAATTTGAAAGTATAAGTTTAAAAAATAGTCTAGCTGTTAAAGTTTTTTAGAGGCCTTAATGTATTTGTATTTAAAAATATTCAGTTTTTCTCCTGTTTGTGCTGTGGATTTAATTTTTACAGCACGTACACATAAGCATTTCATCTGTTAATATCTGAAATTTGAAACCAATTGATCAAAAACTGTGGATTTCATTCAAGTTTTCAAGCACCATGTCTTGACTGTTTACATCAAGTCAGTATAAATGCAGTGTGCCAGGCTGTTACATAACACCTTCACTTCTGACATACTGCCTCTGTGAGTGTCTGGGTCAGGCTGGGTTAGGCAGTAATTACCAGAGAGCCTCTCTCTCTCTTTATATCTTGCAGGCAGTCTAGCTCCCTCTCTCTTTTTATGCCCCCCCCCCCCCCCCCCCCGCCACAAAGTGGCCGGGGCATATAGTTTTACCCATGTCCGTCATTCCATCCTTCCTTCATTCCAAAATAGAAATTTTCATGACAAATACACATGTACAGACTTTTTTTTCGCAATGCCTGCAGATATTGGCCTGATTTTTGGTGTGTGGGCAGATATAGACCAGTTACAGATCGAGTTCGCGTTTCGTCCCGGTTGACCTACTTTTGACTGTTTTACAGCTCCTAAACTTAGAAAATTTCATGAAAAATATAAATTTTCATGACAAATACACATGTACGGACTTTCTTTCATAATGCCTACAGATATTGGCCTGATTTTTGGAGTGTGGGCAGATATAGACCAGTTAAAGATCAAGTTTGCGTTTCGTCCCGGTTGACCTACTTTTGACCGTTTTACGGCTCCTGAACATAGAAAATTTCATGAAAAATATAAATTTTCATGACAAATACTCATGTACAGACTTTTTTTCGCAAAACCTGCAGATATTGGCCTGATTTTCGGTGTGTAGGCAGATAATGACCAATTTTCAGATCAAGTTCACGTTTTGTCCCAGTTGACCTACTTTTGACCATTTGACTGCTCCTGAACATAGAAAGTTTCATGAAAAATAGAAATTTTCATAACAAATGCATATGTACGGACTTTTTTTCCTCAATGCCTGCAGATACCACCCTGATTTTTTATGTGTGGGCAGATAATGACAGTTACAGATGGAGTTCACGTTTCGTCCCGCTTGACCTCCTTTTGATTGTTTTACGGCTCCTAGGCTCCTAAACATAGAAAATTTCATGAAAGACAGAAATTTTTATGGAAAATGCATATGTATGGACTTTTTTTCACAATGCCTGCAGAGAATGCTAGACTGTTCCCCGGAGTTGCAGTTCAACGGAGCTGTATGGATTGTTGGTCGGAGCAATTCAGGCAGGCCAGATGGCCCAAATGTTAATTAGGGTCATGCTGTGCTGACAGCCTCCATGCTGTGCAGGATTGATTAAGTGGTTCATTAATGTGTACCGTGTATGTCCAGAATGTCACTGCCTGCCGGTGTTAACATGACCAGTATATGCGTTGCCCATTTTAAAAGAAAAATCTTATATATAGAGAGAATAATATATAATTGTTTATATATATATATATACAATTATATATTTTTCTTTATACATATTTATAATATATATATGAGACAGAGAAAATGTGTAATTATATATAAGCAAAAAATAAAATACCCCCTTCCCCCTTCAGTTTTTTTTTCAAACTAAATTTTCACTGCTAAATAGACAGATGAAACCTGCTCTGTCTTGACAAAATATTGTACTGGAAGAGAACACGTGTCCAAGAGTGTTTGTGGTGGTATATATATATATAAGTATATATCTATAATAAAAATTATTATATATATATATATATAATTGTATCCGCCAAAACAGAGTTTTGCGGATACTATGTTTTCAGCTGCACGCCGCCGCCTCCGCCGCCGCGTGTCCGGAGAACTCCTCCGTAACCGCTGGGCGGAATTTTACGAAACCCAGGATTATGTTCAGGTCACATGTGAACTGCTGCACCCCGATTTTGTTTTGACCTCTGACCTTTCCTCTGCGCTCTGTGTCTGTTTGTGCGTCTGTTTCCACACATAAACCCACATATCTCGGGAACCGTTTGACGGATCAGGAAAATTTTTTTGCACAAATGTAGCCCTTGGAGAGCTATATAACATACACAAAAATGGTGGCGCTACCTGCAACCATGTTTGCACAGTGTCCATCTGTTTGTCTGCCTTGGGTTAAAATCACTCATATCTCTGCAGTGATTTGATTAATTCACCTGAAATTTGGCATGCGTATACATCCTGGATAGCTCATCTGATTTTATGACAGGTGGCGCCACCTATATTCAAGTTTACACTGCAGACATCCAAGCTCATATCCCGGGAACCGTTTGACCGATTGCGCCAAAATTTTGCATGTGTATAGATCTCACATAGCTTTTTATCATACGCAAAACTGGTGGCGCCACCTGCAGCCATTTTTGCACAGCTCCTGTCTGTTTGTCTGCCATGGGATAAAATCACTCATATCTCAGCAGTGGTTTGACATATCTGCCTAAAATTTTGCAGGTTTATACATCCCCAACAGCTCTCTTGATTTTATGACAGGTGGCGCCACCTGCATTCTTGTTTATGCAGCAGACATCCAAGCTCATATCTTGAGAACCATTTGACCGATTGGGCCAAAGTTTTGCATGTGTATAGTTCTCACATAGCTCTTTATCATACGCAAAACTGGTGGCGCCACCTTCAACCATTTTTGCACAGTGTTCATCTGTTTGTCTGCCACGGGCTAAAATCACTCATAAACATGTAGTGGTTTGACTTATCTGCCTCAAATTTTGCATATGTATACAACTTGGACGGCTTTCTGGATTTTGTGGTAGGTGGCGCAACCTACATACACCATTTGGCTGCAGACATCCATGCTAATATGCAACAGTTCACTCTATTTCCCCTTGCCACTCAATCCATGCCTCACTTCACCCGTTCCACTCTGATTTAGGCGGATACACGAAGTCGCTTGTCGACTACCCATATTCTAGTTTTATATACAGAGAGAATAAAAAGAAAGTATATAATTGTTTATATAGGCCTTATAGGCCTATATACTTTTATATGAGAGCTAGAAAAATATACAACTATATATATTAGCAAATAATCAAAATACCCCCTCCCCCACCGTTATCGATTGATTAAAGGTAAATACTTTTACATATATTATTAATCATGGATTAGAGAATAATTGCAAAAGCAGAACTTCATACAGGTGAATGGTTCTGTGTAATTATTGACAGAATATAACTCGACACATGAACTGCATGCACAGTTTAAGTTTTCGACCGAGTACCTTGTATCCCTGCAATATTTGCAGTTTGCCAACAACATATCCTCAACCGTGGTTTCGACGCAATCTTCTTTTGTAGATATCATATTTTGCAAATTTTCATATTTCATCGTTCGACCTACAGACACATTTCCTTGCATGCATGCATGCAGTCAGCTAGCTCGCACAAACACATTATACTATTAATAGGGCCGTGTCTCAAATCAAATACACACCTTACCAGCTATATATATTTAGTCATATGTCTTATATTGTCAGTATATTTACAAATATAATTAAGTCATCATGATTTATGTATAACCTTGCATAATAATATTAATAGCACAGGTAGGAGTCTATTAAGGTTAAGAGGTTAAGGTTGTTGAATAATTCATTTAATTAATCACTTTAATTAAGAACTGGCAAGATGAAATGACTTTAAAGCGCTTGTAAAAAAGATATGATAAACATAATTACAAAATTATTTTTATCAAAATTATGATATATATATATATTTATATAAATATATGTACATACATAATTAAGTAAGTATATATATTCGGGGTCTGTGATATTATCGATACGGTATATCACAATATACAGCGAATTGCATATTGCGTATCGCGATACAGTTGTCAAATATCGATATGTTTCAATAATTTGTTAAATGTCCCTATAAAACTTATTTTTGTACTAAAAATAATGTTTCTGTTACAAATTTAGATTTCCTAATGGGGTGGGATTAATGATTAGTGAAAGCCGCTACTGTGTCTTTAGATGGTTTAGTATTGAAAATATCAAAGTATAGGCCTGAGAGATATATATATACCATATATAGATGAAAGGTCGGTCCCAGGAAATTTGTATGTCTGTTCGATGACTTAATCATTCATATACAAGAAATGTTTTCATCCAGCTGAAAGACAGAAGTGCTGAACACAGTCATGATAATTTATCATTCTCTAAAATTCGCTCCTCGCATCTTATGATAACTGCAGGAAGCTCAAGTGTCAAAATTAGAAGTATTATTGTTTAAGAACGAGCAGCCTTGCAATGTGCACCATCTGTCCCTTTTTGCATGTGCTGAACCACAGTTCAGAGTTTTCACCAAGTGCCACGTTATTTACGCACGTAATTTCCAAAGAAAACTTTGATTACAAATGTTTGTTTAAATACGATCAGCAACATTTAAGTACATGAAAGTATATACATTTGTAAGTAATATTGCCATATTGTTAGCTCAGCTGACTATAAGTCATCTGAGCTTTAGTCATGGTCCATTGTCCGTCGTCCGTCCGTCTGTCTGTCCGTCCGGCCGTCCGTCTGTCTGTCTGTCCGTCTGGATGTCCGTCCGTAAGACTGGCACGTTTCGACACTGTTGGACCTACGAATCTGAATTTCGGCATACAGTTAGATGTCCCCATAATCTCCTACCAAGCCAAAAATTGGGTCAATAGGACTTCGTTCCTTTGAGATATTAAGGAAAAACCTCAATTTTTTATTAGAAATCTATTTTCACACTTAAGGACTGCCTAATATCAAAACCACTCATCTGGTTTTCTTCATATTTACCATAAATATTCCTCTATATAGTTCCTATGTACATGCCAGATATTAAGTCAGTATTATATAATTTAAAAAAGTTATGGGCCAAAACGTAATGGACTTTGTAAAAAAATCAGGAAGATATTTGGTCACTTAAGACCAAAAGTGTTAAAGGTAGAGACTTTTTTCCAGTAATACAACTTTAATTAATCAAAATTTAATTTTATACCAAAAATAAGATCAAAATTTGTTAAATTATTTTAAATATTGGCAAAAATATAAAATTGGTACCTTAAATTTTGCCCAACTTTGGCCATGGCACGTTTTTTTCCTGTAAGTACTGTGGATTTAATTTTCACACAATGTATACATAAGGATTTAATCTGTTAAAATCTGAAATTTGAAAATAAAAGCTGCAAAATTAGGCTAGTTACTGAATTTTTTGGGAGGCTCTTGTTGTATTCCCTTACATTGTCAAGCATTCCACTTTGATGACTGTAGGTCATTCAGTGCACATCTCTATGCTCCCCAGGCTGTTGACATAATTTTAGATGTCCCTAAAATCTCCTACCATACCGAAAATTGGGTCATTAGGACTTTGTTCCTTCGAGATATTAAGGAAAAAAAACTCTGTTTTCCATAAAAAAAAGCCACTGTTACACTTCAAGGCTGCCTAATATCAAAACCACTGATCTGTTTTTGATCGTATTTAGTATTCACATTCTTATATACATTTTCTATGAACATACCAAAAATTAGGTCAGTATTGGGTATAATTTTGAAGTTATGGGCCAAAACATAATGCAATTTTTAAAAAAAATCAGGAAATATATTTACTCACATGAGAATTGCTGAACCTAGAGACTTTTTTCAGGAATATAACTTTATTTAATCAAGATTCAATTGTTTACCCAAAATTAGATCTGAATTTTGCAAATTTTTCAAGTTATTAGCATAAATAAAAAATCAATACCTTAAATTTTGTCCAACTTTGGCACTGTTGATTTAACTTTCCCAGCATATCTGCATAAGGATTCAATCTTTTAAAATCTGAACTTTCAAAAGAAATTGATTGGAATGAATAGCTTTGATTCATGTTTTCATACACCATGTCAAGTGTTGTTTACATCTAGCCCATCTAGTAGTACAGCCTTCACTTGCATTATGTAACCCACCCCAGGCAGCTTACCTTGGCCCAGCTTGGCCACTACTAGCAAGCTTCCCCTCTGCCCTGCAGTCATCCCCCCCCCCCCCCTCCCCCAGCTGGTGCATAAACTAGATGAATGTCATAATTTTTCAGTATTTTATTCTTGGACATGCTACATTTTAGATTTTGTATTGAACCACCAGGATTACAATGATTAAAGTGTACATTTAATTGTGTACATAAAGTGGTGTATTGCTGTGAAAGTGTGGATGTTCATGAGATAAGTAATTCCTTACTTCAGAAGAGTAAAAACTTCACCAGGTGTGAAATTGACTATTAATTCCAGTAATTAATTAAAACTGGGATAGTAATTAGCACAATGATATTGTTTGTCCCTCATTCAACCAACAGTGTGTATACTTTATTTGAAAAGATGTTTTATTTTATCAAATTTACTTTTATTTTATTTTGGTGAATAAAATTAAGCATGTCCTGAAAACTCCAATGGGCAAAACTTTTTAATAGTGATTCAAGGAATATTCTTGTAGATGCCATGTTGTGGCATTATTTTCTTTTAAAATCAGTTTAAACATTTATGATTTAAAAATAATAAAATATATGTGTATGCATTATATGACCCAATGTTTTTTACTCTGTATATATAATGATTGCAACTTTGGAATAATTCTAATATTTTAACTTATATTTTCAGGTTTTTTAATTAAAAATTTCTAACCTGTAAATAAAAAAATGATTCAGATAAAAACTTCTTAATGGAAAAAGTGGATCTGCTAAAAAAATAGGATTATAAATAAACTTGAATGCATTATTCTCTTGAAAGTGAAATAAAGGTATTAGTCCATTCTGTCCACTTGCCTGTCCATCTGTAAATTTTCGTATGCAACACAGTATCTCAAAACTTTTACTGTTTTTCTTCATGACAGTCTTGTCAGAGTATTAGTTTGCAATCATATATTTAGAACTTTACTATAACCAAGTAGGAGGGCCCCTTTCCTCTTAGCTTTTCATATTCTTATATAAATGAAAAAAATTACAATAGAATATTTCTACATCCACCTTCGTGCTGCCCTCACTTTTCCCTTCTCCGAACCCCATCCCAAAGTCAGCCTCAGTAAGCAAGAACAAGATGAATTAGATATATTCATACTTTAATATTTTGTATAACTATTCGTCCATAAGTACCTATGTACATGCCAGAAATTATGTCAATATTGTGTAATATGTAGACATGGTGTGCATCACAATAATGTACCTTGTCAAGACTAAAGAGATATTGTGTCATACAGTCACATATTCATAAATCACTTCATCAGCATAGTTAATCATAACATCATATCTGTCAAATTGAAGGCTTGCAGACTACCATACACTTTAGATCCTTCAACAAATAGCCTTATCATCATTCTACTACTGCTTATTACTGCTGTCATTGCATTCATATTTGCTCAAATATATCACAATTTTCAACCCCTAAATAAATAAATAAAAAATAAACCACTTTATTTGACTCTATTAATCCATCAGTCAGGTAATTTCATTTATCATTTACTCACATATTACATTACATTCCTTTATAATAGCCCAACATGTACATGATATTCATAAGCTTGATCGACTCGATATAGTATCACAGTGGAGAAACATTTATAGTCCAATCACGATCAGCTGAGCGCCGTGACCCATGGGTCTCTTGTTTTGTTATGTGAAGTAAATTGATCTGCATAAACTCTTATGGTGTCAATATGATTAACATGATGCAGGAGCTATTTATTATTACAGAAATATATTGATAGATAGATGAAAAGATAGATATTAATAGATACAACACACAATGTATTTAAAATTGTATACAACGAAAATATTGCGATACATAATTTTAATGTATATATAAGGACACAAAATTTAAGATGATCATTCATTCAAATGTACCATCGATTTTTATAAATCCAGTCTACATTATATTAAAATCATATATTTATATATATATATATATATATATATATATATATATATATATATATATATAAACATCTTATTTCAGGCAGAACTTAACACCCATGGCACTTTTTTTACTTAAAACCTATAAATATATTGTTAATCTTTTAATCTGCACTCTTCCACTCCTCATACTGAACACAATGAAAGCAAGTCATAAATATTAAATTGACAATTTATTAAAATACATATCACAATAGAATCAGCAAACAACATATATATAAGAAAACATACACAGTAACATGCTTTCAACACCCGACATGTCGAACCAGTACATATAAAGCAGATGATAGAGGTAAAATATAATATGTATATATACATAGTATCTTTTACATGGATGTGCAGGAATGTATAAATGGGTTGATTTGAAAATAAAATATATATGTAATATATAAAGAAGTTCCTGTACAGTGTTTATTTTTATCTTCTGACGAATTTCAGCCTTTATATATATAGATAAGAAAAGTGAAGAAAGTTTGTCAGAATATATAGTTATGAATGTATGATATAAAGTAGTGCTGTAAAATGACCAGGCCTCTGTGTCCATACAATGCATAGTGTGCATATACTGCATGGTCTTAAATCAACAGTGGATTGTGGAACAGATCATTGTGGGACTTGAAAAAAATAATAATTTCTGAGAACGAACAGGGCTGACAGAGAAAGTGTGGACCCTTGCTGCTCCACACGCGCATTATGGTCTTGCCCATGCCAATGCATTTGCGGTGCACCCATTGTTGACAACAACTGCACTCGATGATATCAGTGGTACAATGTTCCTGGCACATGCCACAAGCATATGATTCATTGCTGCTGCATGGTTCCATGTTGCTGGTGAGGAAAAACGACTCAGCGACAAGAGCTGGAAGTTGGAGACGATCACGGCAGAAAGGCCTATGAACCAGTGACCACTAGACCGCATTCTGTGGTTTATATTTGGTTGTTTCACACTAAAATGGTCTTCATAGGGGTTTCGAAAGCATTTCTAATTTCACAAGGGTTGTCAGTCAGGTATAATACAGGAAATCTGTCAAATTAAAAATCTATCACTGTATCTGGGTGCAAAGAATATTACATGAAGCGACGGATGTACTTGCCGTGGATTTAGGAGGGTTTCTTTTATCTGTTTTGGTCACATGTATACACTTTTGTTGCTTGCTATGAAGTACTAAAATTCAGTCCAAATTAAATAATTAAGGATAATAAAAGTATGTGTACCATGCAGTTTCTTTACTCTTATTATTTAAATCTTGTTGACAAAATGATATATAGAGGGGATATGAATTTTCCACGTGCAGGAAGTAGGGCAGATTTGTATGTTTTGATGTATATATATATATATGTATATATATGCAGGTAGATGATGACATAATGCGAACAGTGATGATCATATATTTTTTTATGTTTCTTATACAAGTTTTCTTGAAACTGTTTTTACCACGTTTTTATTTAAGTGAAATAACCAGGTTCCAATGCATTTAAAACATGCATACAGTCATCAGCTGTAGTACTATTAATTGAATTGGACCATATATATGCAGCTGCTGTATGGATACATAGGTAATTAAATAAGGACATATCATATCTGCAGTTCTGTCTCTGAGAAATTAGCAACCGTTTATGTACTGTAGTGGAAAGTAAAGATACCGTTCATAAAATGGACTTGTAAGATCTTGAAGTCACATGATCCAATATATGACATTAATATTAGGTTCAATATGATTATTTATTAAACTGAAATATTAAATAAACATGTGTTATAGGTATAACTTTAATTCATAGTCAATGGTATCTTTATTTATCATATATGTATAATTTAAATATAGCAATGCATATAAAAATGAAACCAGTGTATAATTGGTATGAGTAAAAGGTGACAGTGTTGAGTGTCAATATAAATTCAAAGATCTTATTTATATTAATTTGTAAAATATGAATTTTAGGTTCTGTGCAAAAAAATAATTTAATGTTTTGTTAGATATATGTATTTACTCTGCTTTTGTAAAAGGGAATTTATAAAAAAAAATAAAAATATCTTAAAGCACATGCGTGTTTGATTAAAATTAATTATCGTTTATCGGTAGCCACACGTTTCCGAATAATCTAATAAACCTTTTGTACTGATACCACGAGGGACCAGCACCAGTTCAATCACGCTGACCATGCACTGTATCAGAAATTTTAGTGAATGGACAACACTGCCATCATGTAGACGAAATTTGTATATCAGCATCCAGCAAGTCCTGTGCAGGCTTTTCATCTTTATTTACACACTAGATTCCCTGAGTATGGATATTGATAAGTTGTATATAATGAAATATCATCTATTGTTAACATCATGTAAACAATAATCAATTGAGTATAATACAAATACAAGGATTATAAACAAGGCCTGTAATGCATCGATTTTCAGAACGCCCGCTATAGATCAACGCCGCGGAAAACTAGAAGTACAGAAAAACTGTCTGTATTACGTATTTGCTACAAATTTAACTAGCTAAAACACACACACACACACACACACACACACACATATATATATATATATATATATATATATATATATATATATATATGTACACGGGGGATAAAGATAATTCAGTATTCGTGGGGTTATTAACAAATTATTCTATACAGCCACTTGACAGCTCAGGAAATAATGTGGACGATATTTGTGTCTCGGCAGCCACACAGGCATTTCTTCTTTATAACACACTAGATTCCCCGAGTCTGGTTATTGATCAGTTGTATAATGAAATATTATCTATTGTGAACTTATGTAAATAAATATATATAATATATATAATATACTATAATAATAACTAATATTAATTATTACGGATTTGTTACAAATTTAACTAAAACAAACACATAAATATCATCTATTGTGAACTTATGTAAATAAATATATATAATATAATTTGATAATAACTAATATTAATTATTACGGATTTGTTACAAATTTAACTAAAACAAACACACTTACATATATATATAATATATATATATATATGGAGGATAACGATGATTCAATTATTATTCGTGGGTTATTAATAATAGGTGCCTTATAGGTATAGTCATATACAATTCATCCTATATTGCCACTGGACAGCTCCAAAAGTAACTTGGATCATTATAGGGGCCAATCACCATTAAATAGCAATTACTGTGAACCAGACATACCATTAGGACCCCCTGCAATCTGACACTGATGTTATCGGACCACCACATGGCACCACGCTGGGCCTAGACTGTTCTCCTGAGCACACATTTTGGCTCTGTTGAACTGCAACTCCAGGGAACAGTCCTGTTACCCCTGCAGATACTGGCCTGATTTTTGGTTTAATTTGCTTGATAATGACCTGTTACAGATTGAGTTTGCATTTTGCCCTTGTTGACCTACTTTTGACCATACGACACCTTTTTCAAAATTTAACAAAAGTTTCCTATTTGCCCCAGGCGGAGGCATTCGTGTCGTTCCAACACATCTTTTTCTTTCTCTCTCTCTTTCTCTCCATGATGGTCTAGCTCTCTCCCCTGCTTTTTCTTTCTCTCTTTCTCTCTTACCTCAATGCCTTCCTTCCTCCCTCCATCCCTTCTGTTGACAGGTACTATTAACCAGATTAATTAGCTATAAATGTTGAAGCACATTTAAAAATGTGAATCAACTGAAATATTCACAATCACATATATATGTTATACTGTAAATGTATTGTAACATCTTTAAACCTGGAAAAAAATGATGTAATGAAAAAAAGGAATTAATGCAAATATTGTTAATTTTTTTCTGGCTCAGTAGAATGGGAAAAAATGGTTTGCTTTGTTTCTCCATCTGTCTGCCTGTTTTGAATATTTAATGTTCATGAATAAACTTTTTTTCATATAAGAACTGTTGAATTAAATTTCATATCCTGTATGTATATGCAAGGGTGTTATAACTCCCACCATCCCCTTCTTCACCCAACTGAGTCCTTGTTCCTTGGCAATGTGAACAATAGTTCTATTGCTATTGAATAAAATTTAATAATTAAAGAAAATATCTACAGAGAGGCATTGTATCTCTTATCATAACCCCCCCCCCCCCTTCCCATCAAGTCATTCCACCTGTGGACAAGGGACATTATAGCAACTGTATACATATCATAAAATTGAAAAAAAGTGTATTAAATAAATTGGATCTCATTAGACAAATGTGTAAACTGTTGAACTGTCAACAGCTTATCATAAAGGTAACTAATGGAAATGCATGGTCATATCTCAAAATATTATTAGGGCACCTGCTTAATAATCGACCTGTCTGTCTATCTGTCTGTCCGTCCTTCTGTCTGTCCGTCTGTCCACAAATTCTTTTCTGGATGATAACTCCAGTTAGGATTGACGGATTGAGTTCAAACCTGAAATATGTATTAACCATCGATTATGGAAGATTCCTATTGTATTTGGGGTTCGGAGGTCAAAGGTCAAAAAAGTTATTCACAGTTTGGTGTTAAATTTTATATCCCTCTTTCAGCAGGGCAGAAATCATAATTGTAACCATAATTGTTTGTTCCACCTTAACAGTAGGACAGGTCCCAATGTCAACAGCAACGAGGCATGATATATGGTTATAGTCAGCCATTTTTCTGTAAGTTATGCAGTAAAAACCATAACTGAACACTAAGTAAGGTTGCACTCTCTTAGCAAATATGCATGCAAAAGAACACACATTGTTAACACAGTAACTTGTAAAAAGTATTTCATATAAGGTCCCCAGACTCATGACAGTGATGGACCTTTTGATGAACTACATCATGTTTGAAGATGGATGACCTTGATGGAATTTCAAGGTCACAGAGGTGATAATGCTAAAATGATGTTAACCAATTAGCGCGCAAACAATTTGACTAACACTCACTGAACTTGCACTAGTAATGTTTGTTATGAAGGGCTAGGTCAAGTTCGAAGATGTATGACCTTGACAGAGGCGATAATTCTCAAATGATATTAATGCAATAACCCGCAAAGAATTTGATGAACAATCAAATTTGTTTCTGCATAATAACTCCCCTAACATATGATGGATAGGATTCAAACATAAGATGTATCACCCATGGCCTAAGGGAGAAGCTTATTGATATTTGGGTCAGAAGGAAAAAAAAAAAGTAATACACAGTTTGGTGTTTAGTTTCTGGTCTCTCCTTCAGCAGGCCAGAAATGGATGAATCTTTTTCGAGTCACTTGTGTACAGCGGCATTACATTTTCACAGCATATTTTGTACAGACAATTTGAAGATTCCCCAGAAAAGGATACACTGGCCCAATGCATCACAGTGGCTCTCATTTAGACCATGTTTGGACAAATCTATCTCCACTTCCAACATCTCAAGGAATTTGGACGTATTATAGTGACCATCAACAAATTTAAATTGATATTCATATGTAGCCATTCTACACATCACAGCGCATCTGTAGACCCAAGCTCAAGAACAGCTGAATCTCAGTTCAAGAGAAGACCATTTTATCACTACTAACCAACAGTTGACTCTCTCTAATACTACAAGGTTCATGTACAGACTCAAGCCTCACATATAGTAAGGCCAATTCAACATACAAATACTGGAAAAATATTTGACACAGTCCAGCCAAGACTTCAACCAAGAATAATTGGCACAGGTAATACAGAAATACAGAAACTAAAAATGCATGCAGTTCTTTTATATCATTATTTTGATAGCTTTGAACATTTTCACTTTACCATATCTTTTCTTCCAGTTTTCTTCCAGTTTATACATGTCAGCTGTTCTTTACAGGTTCTTTGATTTTCAAATATCACTCTTTCCGCCCATGCTACCAAAGTACACCAAATTCACAGTACTTCAATTTATAATGACTGCATCTTTTGAGGGGCCCTTACTGACCTGTCAGTTTTCTAGTATGCAACAATTTCTTCAATCATATCAACCAACCATGGCCTAGAATACCTCTTCCTCTCAAACTTTATCTACATTTCATAATAATTTAGATGTTAACCTTCCAGGTGTTTTAGTACTGTTGAATGCTCCATCCCCCCCCCCTTTTCTCTCTTCATCCAGTCCTCCTCGCGGCCCTCACTATTCCCTTCTCTGAACCCCATCCCAATGTCAGCCTCAGTAAACGAGAACAAAAATGAATCAAATATATTCATATTTTTATACTTTGTATAACTATTTGTCCATAGGTACCTATTTACATGCCAGAAATTATGTCAATATTGTATAATATGTAGACTTCATGGTGGGCATCAAAATAATGTAACTTGTTAAGACCGAAGAGATATCATGTCATACAGTCACAAATTCATAAATCCCCTCATCAGCATAGTTAATCATACCATTTCATTTGACACGCTTGATCATTCCATTTTGCTTAAAAGGCTAGAAATTACCTTTGGTATACACGGCACCGAGCTTTCATGGTTTACTTCATACCTCGCCAATCATTCCCAAGCTGTTATGGTCGACGGTAGAAAATCAGACCCATGTACTTTGTTGTATGGGGTTCCCCAGAGATCCATGTTAGGACCTATATTGTTCACGTTATATTCAAAACCCCTATCTCGCATAATATCTGCACATGATTGTTCTTTTTATAAGTATGCTGATGACACTGAACTGTCAAAAAGTAGTCAACTAGGTGAGTTCAGCTCTGTCCAGTTAAGCTTACAAGCATGTATTGAGGATATACTATCATTGATGACCAGCAACAAATTTAAATTGAATACTGACAAGACTGAAATTACGCCTGTCCGATCTAAACCTCTTCTAAGGATGACTGACAGTGAGTCTATTAGCATGGGGGGGGGGGGGGGCTGCACTGTTCATTTTTGAAATTCAGTGAAGTATCAAGGTGTTAAGATTGATTGTAATCTTTCAGGACATGATTATATTAGTTTTTTAAATATTAGCAAAAATATAAAATAGGTACCTTAAATTTTGCCCAAATTTGACCATGGCACGTTTTTTTCGTGTAAGTATATTTAACTTATTTTTCACAGCTGGGATATGTGTGGATTTAATCTGTTGAATTCTGAAATTAGAAAGTAAAAGCTTATAAATTATTCTAATTATTGAAGTTTTTCAGATGCTCTTAATGTATTTGCATTTTGTGTATCCAAGACCCCACTCATGCTCACTACAGCCTTGCCTAGGTAACCTTATTAGTGATGCAGCACTGGCAGAACATCCCTGCTGTAATAAACATACACTTATTCTCATGGGCCCTACCCTAACAGGGCACAAATTGTAACCATTGCACCTAGAATCTTCTAACTTGACATTCAGGGAGGTCCATGAATATCTCCTTGGAAACCTGAAATTAGGTCTCTGTTATCTATATCTTCTGAGCTATGCTTAAGTTGAATGGGGATACCACTTACAAAATTTGGCATTGATAAAATTCCTTTTGTGAATGTTTTTTAGTCAGCTGAGCATCATGACCCCTGGGTCTCTTGTTATATCCACCTTATCTACATTCCCTATGAATGAATGTGTCACTAAAGATGCAGTGGAAATACAAAGCTTACAACAAAAAAAGGAAAGTTCAGGCAAATTAAACTAGCCTTGCAATAAGCAATTAAAAAAACAAAAGCACATTAAAGCAATGTCAAGGTTCATCAGGATCATCCAGTCAGAGAGATCAAAGAAAAAAAGCAAACAGACCTATTTATTAAAAATATCACTGAAATCATCTTTAAGTGATGATTCGTTGTTAGTCATTAAAAAAACACCTCAGAAACACAATATCACAAACACGATATATCAAATATGGTAAAAATATACCCCTCAGGGATTTTACAAAATATATCAAATGAAGTAAAAGTTTATCCCTCTGAAATGTAAACAATTGCGAATAAAAAAATCAAGGGTAATAGAAACAAATTTTTCAAACATCAGTATATAACGATGTTCATCATTTTAGAATGTTTTGCAACAAGGTTTGTGCATCTATCGCTTGACAGAAGATTAGGAGCCCTTTAAATAGCAGCTTTACGGGGTAGCAGTGTAATGCGGTATTGGCCACTCTGTAAATAACACACAGGTGCCCAATGCTATATTTAGCATGCCACTACGTTGGCTAACAGTAGGTCACCCCTTGACTGAGCCATAACACTACACCTCGTTGTTTCCCGACACAGATTAAAAATTTGTGAGACAGCCCCCCACTAGGCCCACTACCCATGATGCCTTGCCCCGCCTAGCAACTGCGTTTGTGTACACTACCATGCTATTTACTCCATGTTACCGACCTAGCCGGTCACCTTTTACACAAGTGGGGACACGCCGGTTTGCTGTCTTGGTTCAGCGCTCTGCCGGGCCTCAGTGTTCCTTACACGGTACTGTGAGTAGTAATTAACCCTCCCCCATATGTCAAGAAGTCCTGAGACTAGTGAATAAGAAATGTCTCCATTGTTTAGAGCCCCTGCCAGAATGGGACCGCCATGACAGCTGCCCAGTCTGCCTCCAGTCGACCAAGTCCAAGTAATCCCTGCCCACTTTGTTTGTCCTGGTAAAGGAAAGATTGGAAGAAATACAGAGCGTTAAATCTGACTTCGAGTTCTTGTCCAAGGTTGGGGGGGGGGGGGGAGGCCTCTAATAGATCTGATAGGTCATCAGAGGGGGAGAGATCTTTAGAAAAGAAAGACACAAATAAAGTAAGAGAGCCTTCTGCCACTCAGTTCTAAAATTAGTGTCCCCATCCTAGGTCGCTTCTTCCCCTCTGAAGTGAGAAAGAATTACAACCAAGCAGAGCCAGGTACAGCCAAACCCCATGCCAATCCTAGCTCCTGTAGAGGTATCACCCCAAGTGACAGAGAGTAGGTCACCACCCCCAATAGAAGATTTAGTCTCCAGGGAAGCCCTCAAGTCTACGAGTCAGGCTGCTGTTCCGGCTTCATCACATGTCTCTGTTACAGAACCTCCACAGAAACGGATGCAGAGAGCCCTGTCCTCCCCACACCAGAGCTGACAGCCACCCTATTATTAGGGTCTGAGTCCACCCAGAGGGATTCCCAGCGGGAGGAGACCACGTCTCTAGAGTCCTTAAAGCAGAGCCATGCCTGGCCTCAGGCCAGAAGTTCCGGAATTCGCCCCGTTGACCATGGGGAGGGGGAACATCCGGAAGGTATCTTCGGATCCCCAGAGGATCCTGAGTATCTGGAGGAACCACTGGACTTTATGGGCACAAGCCCGCAAAGAGAAAGTCATGCGGTCCCAGACGAAACCCGACCTCTTGGACCAGGTGGCAACCTTTATGGTGGAGGACCCAGAAAATGCTACGCATGTGCCGACCTTCAAGCGGCTTGAAGGGTTGACACAGAGCACATGCACCCAAGGGGGCTTCGTGCTGCCGTATAGGGCATCAGTTCCCCAGGTCCGGTCCATGTGTATGGAAATTCGTTCCCGCTACGACGGAGTTTCTCGATTTCCACGGGAGGGTTATTCTGGGAGAGGTTTCACCCGCTACTTGTAGGGAACTGAATCCTCCCAGACCCTGGTCGATCGGTCAGCTATGGTCGCTGCAGCACTACCGCCAGACCAACCTACTGAAGTTGACACCATATCCAGTGTTTGATCAGGTGCCTTCACTAGCGATGTGGCACAACTCAGGGGCAGACCAACCATTTGGAGACGGTACCCCTCTGACACCCTCACAAGTTACAGTGTCTGACACAGCAATTGCAGATTTAGAGTCCTTCGGTCATTATGCATCAGGACTGCTTAGCGATTCCCAGGCTCTAGTCACCCTCCTGTCCAGTGATCAAGCACAGGAAACAGTAAAGATGTAGTACAGAGAATACTACCCAACCTCCAGGAATTAAATCAGACGGTATGGAGGATGGTAGATAATATCTTCCTTCTCCATCGGGAGGCAGCTCTGCATTCCCTGAACGTAGATCCCCTGACCTACATACAAGCAAGCTTCAGGAGCTGTATGCTCCCCCCTTTACAGGCCCCTCCATCTTCATTAGGTTACCTGAAGGAGGTGTATGCTCGTGCCATTACAAGGGCCAAGCGTGAGGCTAAGGTCACTAAAGTGAGGTGACAACTGAAACTGAGCTTGGCAGGAAAATTAAAAAGCAGGACATTTTCAGACACCTTGTGGAAAAAATTACAATGCCCACTGATATTATATTTTACAGTCTACACCTTGAATGTTTACAAAAGTAAGCAGTCCATCATTACATGAAGAGAGCTGTTTAATACATAAAACTGAAATTGGGTAAGATAGTGATGAAGCGTGAAAGTTGGATGGACACTACTTGAACTGTTTCACCTCAAGAAAATCTCTGCCAAATCTCCTGAGATTTTAGATGGTCCTTAGAAAGACCAGGCGAAATATTTTTGTAACCATGGCAAATGCTGTGATTTAAAAAATGACCGACTCGGCCTACGCTCTAAACATAGCGAGTGACCTCCCGGAAACCCTGCACTGAAATTACAGTGGAGTGAATAGTGTAAGCTTAGCGTAGCTGCTGCTTATGGAGTGTATACTAGGCCTAGCCATGTAGGTCACATTTTGTATGAAAGGGCTGCAAGTTTACATTTTAGGGTATTAATATTACAACTCATAGAAATATTTTATAACGGCTGCAATCAAATAAAGGCAGGGATGCTGTTTTTCTGTCCATACAGTGTTTCCAAAAAGTTCTCATTAAATATTGATAGTTAATTAGATTTTGTGGAAGGATTGGCTGATGAACACTTGATTTAAATTTTGCTAGATTAAGGTAATTTGGGTGAATCTAAATTTTGTGAAGGTATGTGATCTCTGAATGCTTTCTAGTTTATTAAATAAAAATTTTATGAGAATGTGACAGATAAGATCTGTTGTTGATCTCTCTATGCAGTGCAAGAAGTGTTCGGACCAGTTTATGGGAGACCCGTCAGTAGAAGGACATCAGTGTTACCGTAAGATGCACATGGAATACGATTACTGCTTCCAGCCAGAGGATGTGAACTGCCATGTAAACAACAAGCCTTTAATGCAGTGGAGGACGATCTTCTATGGGTTCCGACCAAAATTCATGAATGTTGATATTCGCATTATTATTGATGTTACAATTGGAGGTAAGTGCAGAGTATTATGTGACATTTTAGTGAACCTGTGAGCTTATACAATGGTGTGGGGTCGGCTGTCATCTGTCGTCTGTACGTTAACCCATACTATCTCTAAAGTGGCCGGAGCTAGCATCACCCTTTTCAGCACAAAATTAGTCATCTAAAAAACTTGAACAAATTCTGCTTATTTTTTAGCAATTGCATATTCTTAGATTTTAAAGGGAAAAAGCTAAAAAAAATTAAAAATCTTTTCTCTGAAATTGTTCAGCCAAATTGTCCATCATTTCACACAAATGATCCCTGAAACAATCTCTCACAAGTTTGGTTGAATCTTTCAAGTTTGTTGTGGGATACAGCTTTTTTGGTGCCACCTGCATAAGTTTACATTTTAAGGGGAAAAAGCTTCAAAATCTTCTCCTCCAAAACTGTTCAGCCAAATTGTTCTATATTTCATCGAAATGATTCACAGAACAATCCCTTTAAAGTTTGTTCAAATGGCCCTAATTTGGTGATAATTGGCTGAGTTACAGTAAGTTGAACTTAGTCATCTGTCCAAAAAAGCATACTAAAATTGCAAACTCAGAAACGGCTGGAGCTAGTATCCCCAAAATTTACACAAAAATCAGTCCTATAACATGCTCTGGGATAAAACTTTTTTTTTTTTGCCACCTGCATCATTTTACATTTTATGGGGGAAAAGCTTGAAAAACTTTGTAAATCTTCTTCTCGGAAATCATTGAGCCAAATTGTTCGATATTTCACAAAAATGATTCCAGGGATAATGCTCTCAAGTTTGTTCAATTGGTTCCAGTTTGGCTAATTTTGGCTGAGTTACAGGAATTTGAAATTAGTCATTAGGCCAAACTAACATAAGAATCTCAGAAACAACATTAGCTAGCATCATTATGTTTTGTGCAAATGTTGCAACATGACTCATGTTTGAAATTTAGGTTTTGTGGTGCCACCTTCATCAACCTGTTTATTTTATTGACAATAACCTTGTAATTTTATACTCTTTCAGCTTAAAAATGTTTCATGATGAAACTGAAGCTGAATGGTTCTAGTTTTCACAAGAATTTTATAAGTTTTTCAATTTTATTAGAATTGATTGGGTTCATTGATTTTTGGTAGAATCATAGAAAGCTGAAGTTATCTTGTAGCCATTAGAATATCTTTATCAAATTTAGGGCTGAAGCAGTCTTCTTCTACAAAAATGTTGTTTCAGTTATAACTTCTGTAACATTGCACAAAAATTATTCTTAGATGGCCTTTGTTCAAGTTTACTTGATGGATTTTTGGCAGAATTATTGGACCCTTAACCATGAAAGGATTGCATCTTTTATTATTCTTAACATTTCGAGAAAAACTAAAATGTCAAACTTGAAAAAAAGCATTTTGGCCAAAGTCTTTCAGTATTCGTCACAAACAGATTTACCACCAGGCCAAGATTGTGTCTGTATCTATAAATAATTTGGCAGATTGCCAACCGTTTCAGATTTGGCAATAGGCCAAAGGTCAGTCAGGATCTATTAATAGCTTTGGCAGACTGCCAACTCTATCAGATTATGCAACAGGTCAGGAGTTCACTCAGTACAGCCAGATATAGGTGAAGTGTTTACTCAGTGCAGTTAGGTACAGGTCAAGAGTCCAGTGAGTGCACACTGAGTTTGCCAGGGGTCATAAGGTCAGTTTAGGTCCATTCCCTCAAGGCTGCATGTGATCATCTCATGGGGGCCATGCCCCTCAAGGCTGCATGTGGACACCTTGTGGGTGCCTGTAGCCCTCTCAGTTCAGTTTAGTTTCTCCTTGTACGGCTCAAGGTACTGGTCTGAAATTTGGCATGTTTATCCATCTTGGAAAGTTTTCTCTTAAACCAGAGAGGTGGCAATACTTACTTTTCCATATTGGTAAAATAAATTAATGCCCTTTCCTCAGGAATGATTTGCAATATTGGCCTGATATTGTGCATAACCATAGATCTTGGACTCCTCCTTCATTTACCTAAGACTGGTGGGGCCATCTGCATTTGTTTTCCTGTGGCGTCCATCTGTACATGTGCTTTGGGTGAAAATTGCTCATATCTCAGGAGTGGGTTAAGGTATCGGTCAGAAATTTGGCATGTTTGTCCATCTAGGAAAGCCTGAAATTGTTCATGTCCATACATCTTTAATGGCTTACACAAGACTGGTGGTGAAACCTACATTCATTTTTTTGTTGTGTGCACCTATGCCAGTATTTCAGTAGTGACGTTAATACGTGGTATTGGTGCATAAACTTTGGTTCAAAATGTTCAGTTCTTGCATTGTACATATACATGTCACACAAGTACTTGAAAAGTAACGGCCCAGCATAGAAGCATTATACCTGATGTATATTCAATTGCAGAGGTTCGCATTAGGCCTGTAGGCCTTGTTTTCTCTATTTTTGAGACCTTCAAAGATCCAGATGTCCATTAACCAGGCAAAATTCATAACATATTAGGTCACTGTTACCCATATTCTCAAAACTATGGGTCTTGTAATTACCCCCCCCCCCCCCCCCCCCCCCCCATAATTAAAAATTTGATACAAAAGCACCAGTGTCTGTATAAGTGATGCATTGATTGCCATTTTTTTTTGCATGCATATTGATCATGGAGTGTTCCGACAGTTCCTACAGACTGGTGGTGCCACCTGTATTTTTCCTAATTTTAACAAAGTTTTTCTCTATCTTTGAGACCCTCAAAGAAGCAGTCATCTGTTAACCAGGTACAAATCTGGACAAATAAGAATTTAACCCCAATGGCTGTGATATATGGCCTGTCTTCTCAATCAACACTGGTTTTATTGCTGAAAATGTTTTTAGGCTAACAGTAAAGGGGTCCTTATTTAGGTTGCTTCATTTGACCTTGCCCAAAGATTAACCAGAAGCTGAAGCAGAAAATATTTTAAAAGATCGACTCTTGCTAAGATCTGTAAAAATTTTAAATTGATATATACAGTTTGTTCAAGTGAAGCCTGATAATCAGTTTTATGTTTTGTCTTGTAATTTCAGGACTTGATTTCTACCTGTCTCCTGACCACCTCTCATTTAGTGTGAGCGTTGAACCCAACACAGGGAAACATATTGTAGACATGGAGTCCAGGACATCCAGTATTGTTAAACGTTCTGCTAGCAACTCATCAAGCAGCACTGATGGTAGCTCCGATTTGCAGTATGAGATACAAGAAGTACAGGGAGGTCAGAGTTTAAGTACATATGTGACAATATGGCATCGCAGGACTATATTAATCGTTCGAAATTTACGAAATCGCCTTGTTGTGACTCTACCCCACCAACCCCATGACCTCAAAAAAGCCAGCTTTTATATGGTCCTGCGTGGAGTTGGAAACAAGAACAACAACATCTCACAGGGCATGCTCAGCTTTGGCCAAGACCAGCCACACATAGATCTTTTTGTGTTTTTCTCTGTCTTTTTCTCATGCTTTTTTATATTCTTAGCTAAATGTGTTTTGGTATGGAAAGTCAAACAAGCAGTGGATGCACGGCAGTCACGTCAACGTCGCAGAGTTGAACTCCAAACGATGGCTTCCCGCCCTACTGCACAAATGACTATAGCAATTGATGATTACCTGATTACAGATATGTCACCGCTGGTGCCCAAAAAAGAGCCTGCAAAATTACGCTCACGAAACCAGGGGCAACACCAGCAAGATGAGTCCCAGCAGGGCAGGACGTTTATGTTGAACCCGCTAGCACTGGAGCCAACAGATGATGGAATTGCCGCTGTGGGCACATTTTTAATGGTTTTGCCTGGAGGTAGTCAGGTGCCTGTTCGGGCTTGTCTGGGCTCTTCACTCCTGACACGGGTCATGTATCATGGATCACAGCTCAACCACAAAATGACTTGTTCTTTAGGTAGGAATCGGACTAATAGCTCTACTTGTTAGTGACTTACTTGAACAACACCAGTACCAAAAGAAATTGCTCTACCAAATCTTGCCAAAAGTGAGGACTGTCAGAGGAGTACAACAGTAGCACAAATAAACAAAGTATGATCAACAGACTGGAAAGTGAGGATTTAATTCAAGGTGCAGTGAAGGGGTTGAGAGTGGCAGCGTTTTTGGTGAGAATGGAGTTAGCTCTGGTACAATGTACCAATATGTACATAAATATTTAAACAATAAGCAAAAGTGGAGACTTGCAGACCGTGGTACTAGCACAGTATACCTCATATTTTACAGATATTGTAAGAAGAGCCAGTTTAATGTAGAGCACTGTTTGGTTAGGCTTAATTTAACAAGCTCTCCTCAGAAAAAGTAACACATAGACTGTGTCTGTAAACTGAATCTATGTGTCCAGTCATATTCTCAGATATGCCTGCAAAAATGATTTCATAATTATGTGTACTCAAGCTTAAACAACATGATCAATATGCTCCAGTTATATCTTTGACATACTTGTGTAAATATGAACATTTATGCATTTCACTTGTAAATTGGTTTTATATTTTTAATGCACAAATTAATAGAAAATATAACCTATTCTTGCTAAGCTTAAATGTATATAATATATGAATCCCAACATTAAATTATAAAATGTGAAATTAAGAAATCATTTTAAGGCTACAGAATACAAACAAAATGTTTTACTGTAGCTCTAAGTTTTGAACAAATGGCAGATATGCCAATCCATACTGATCATATTTTATTTTGTTTTAACCATTGATTCAGGGTATTATTCAGTGAAGTTGATGATGTTTTCCTAAATGGCCTATCAACAACTTTTTTTATATGAGGATAGACAAAAGGCCTGATGATTGCATTGAATATTGAATGTAGCTGGCTATTTGGAGAAAAGTTTCCAGTGATCACATATATATCTATATTAATATTATTCATCACTCTGAGCATATTGCAGAAGCTGACCTGTGTGTTTGGGCAGGTGCATATCAAGATCAGTTTTCTACAGAACATATTGCATTTATATAATTGTAGTGTATGTCTACCTGCCCCTCTGTATTTTTCTGTAGACAATTGTAAATTTGGATGAGCAGGGTAGTGCAGGGTTTGTGTGCGATAAACACAGTTGATAGGTATTTAACATTTGTTCAATTATCAGTTGACCTTTGACATTTACTCTTGATGACTTCACAGGATTCATTTTAGGATTTTGTAGCTTTCACTAAGTAATGAATTGGTAATAATTATAAAAAATGATATATAACAAAATAGTTTTGATAATTGTATCCACCAAAAGAAGTTTTGCAGATACTGTTTTTGACCGGGTTCCGCCGCCGCGGCGTTCATTTCCGGAGAACTCCTCTGAGACTACTGGACATTTTTCCTAAACTTACACCAATTATCAGGTCAAATGTATACTGGTGCCTAACCAATTGGCCTTGACCTCTGATCTTTCCTCTCTACCAAGCGTCCGTTTGTGCATCTGTTTCCACACATAAACCCACATATCTCGGGAACCATTTGACCGATCAGGAAAAATATTTTGTACAAATGTAGTCCTTGGATAGCTTTAGAACATACACAAATAATGGTGGCGCCATCTGAAACCATGTTTGCACAGTGTCCATCTGTTCATCTGCCTAATGTTAAAATCACTCGTATCTCTGCAGTGGTTTGACCAATTCACCTGAAATTCGGCATGCTTATACATCCTAGATAGCTTTCTTGATTTTATGATAGGTGGCGCCACCTACATCACGTTCACGCTGCAGACATCCAAGCTCATATCTCGGGAACCGTTTGACCAATCAGGAAAAAAAATTTACACAAATGCAGCCTTTGGATAGCTTTATAATGCACACAAAAATGGTGGCACCATCTGAAGCCATTTTTGCACAGTGTCCATCTGTTTGTCTGCCTTAGGTTAAAATCACTCATATCTCTGCAGTGGTTTGACCAAATTACCTGAAATTCGGCATGCGTATACATCATGCATAGCTTTCTTGATTTTATGACAGGTGGCGCCACCTACATTCATGTTCACGCTGTAGACATCCATGCTTATATCTCCGGACTCATTTGCCCAATCAGGAAACAAATTTTGCACAAATGTAGCCCTTTGATAGCTTTATTACATACACAAAAATGGTGGTGCCACCTGCAGCCATTTTTGCACAGCGGCCATCTGTTTGTTTGCTGTGGGATAAAATCACTCGTATCTCTGCAGTGGTTTAACTTTTCCACCTGAAATTTTGCATGTGTATACATCTTGGATAGTTTCTCGTTCAAAAAACAGATGGCGCCACCTACAATCATGTTTATGTGGCAGACATCCATTCTAATATGTAACACATGTAACTCTAATTCCCCTTGCCACTCAATCAATGCCTCACTTCACCCGTCCTACTCTGATTTTGGCGGATACACGTAGTCGCTTGTAGACTACCCGTATTCAAGTTTAATTAATAAACCAACTTTTGTAAAAAGAAAGCTTGTCTTCAAAGTAAAATAATCAAAAACAGAATTTCCTCCAGTGTTATCATTAATTTTAAATTATTTATTATTTTATGATGATCTGGAATTGTGTTTATCATGTCTCTAAGTATAGATTTTCCTCATGGGAGATATTAAATAGTTATAAATGTACTCAGCATAATGTATGTATAAAAATTACACAATATTAACATCAGAAAACTTCAGCCAATTTCCCTAATATTTTAACAGCAGAGCAAGTACCTGCTGATGTTAAGAACTTCTTAGAAAATTTGAATCCCTTGTTTTTAATGTAATTTTACATTTAAGTTCAGTGGGATCTTTTCTTGGTAAGCGTAGGACAGACCCTTGAGCAATAAAGGAAAGCTTCCATTACCGCAGTCAGAGGAAAACATATACCTCATTAAGTAGATCTTGCCATTGAACACTAGATTCTTGAATGTATACATTCTGTATCTAATATACCTATAGGATTCTAAGCAGCCATTTAAACCCATTTGTTAAGATCTGCCTGTTCTAAGATCTGTGACTGCAGTTCTGTATGTTTTTTGGCCAAGTACTCTTGAATTTTGTAAGTTGCTCATTTCTTAGACTGATTCATTTACTTTCTTCTTGAATGGGTTTGATTGAAGATTGCTGGTCATTCATGTGTTTGAGAATTATGTTCATTTTTCATGAAATTTCTGGGCATTTCATTGAAACTGATAATAGATGCATCAATAGGATTAATATGTACTCTTTATCATAGTGCAAATGGTTTCTCTTTATTCCAGACCCATATCTTATATACATTTGACTTGGTTAACACACGCACACACAAATAATTGTACTTCAGAATCACTGCTCCTGTTTTTTGGCAGAATATTTCTTTAGTTGACACCAAGTCCTTCAGGTTTCAGGAATTGAATTAATATATGGCTTCAGCTTATAGTATTTCCAGACACCAGTATTTGGAATGGTACAATAGATCTTGATTTGCAAGCCTTGGGGCCCCTTAATTTTTGTAACCCTTACTGTCATGTTATGCTTAGATATGCTACTATGTTTATAGTAGATTTACAAAATTTTTGCACTCAATTACATGAGATTCATAGTATTTTTTGTATGATTTGTTTGACATGTCAGTGTATTTTCATGCTTTTTTTAAATACACTTAACTGTAAGGTAAAGAGAGAATTGATGTACTTTCAAAATGATCTGCATGATTGTACCAGCAACCTGTATATGCTTAATTTTTATGTCAGCATATTTTATACTGTCATATCTTTATATAACTTATCAAAATACATCCTTTGTATTTACAGTATCCACTGAATACGTTCTTTTATATCTACTGTGTCTTTCTAAACCATTATTATACATTTATGTCTCTATCCTGAGGTAGCTTGTGCTGGATTAAAATTGGATCTTGCATTAACTGTCACTCAACACAAGCACACCGTCATACACACTTGTGTTATAACCTCTCCATCAGGGCACTTCTAATCTAAGGGCACTGGCCTCATTATGGGCACTCACATGAGGTCTCTTAAAATGTTCCTCATTATTGTCTCATGTTTGTCTATAACTTTCCACTGTAGTGTCCTTTCTATTATCAACAGAGACTTAGCAAATTGACACAGACATGCACTGGTTTATTGGTTAAAAAATTAGCCCAAAATAGTGGCACTGTAATTTTTTAGACTGGCTTTGTCCTTGCCAGTTCTGAATTTTAAATTAACCAAGGTTTATAATAATTTAGTGCAACTTTGTGCAGTTTTCTGCACCTTGGTGCAATTCTCATTGCTCAGTGGTTCTGTTTGTCACTCATTGCATTGTTTAATTCTAGGTATAGATTTGGCACTTGATAATTCGTCTCATGTTATAAATCAAAACTGATCTTAAGTTAAGTACACAACATTGAAATAAATAAAAGTTTAAGAGGAAAGTTCTGAACTTTCCATTGATGATGGAATTAATAAGGAAGGGAAAAGCAGCGGTAGAAATTAGAAAAATAAGTGTATAAGATTTTATCTACCAGGGTTCTTATGCACTTAAAAATCATGAAAATCAGGGATATTGATGTGAAATTTTGTACTGAAAGTTTAAACATTTTTTTTCATAAATGTTAAAAAGATCATGAAATTAGATTTTGAGACTAATTCAGTTTTTATATCAGTGTTCTGATAAGAGATGCTATTGTATCACCAGACAAAGTCGAGGGATAGTATGGTTTAGGCAGGTTAGTGTGGCTGCCGCAGAATTTTCTTTCAGGCGAGATCCCAAAAAATATTTCATGGATCTTTACCAAACTTGACATGTGTATAGATATGGGTGAGAGGACAAAGTCATAATCGTTACTAGGAGAGTAACCTTGACCATGAAAAGGTCTGTTTTGGGGGGGAAAATCACACAAAATCTTAAATATCTCAAGATATATTGCATGGATTGATCCAAAAATCAAGTTGACCAAAGATCTTGGATAGTGTTGTCATGAACCAGAAACTGGTGGGGCCACCTATTGTCCTTTTTGTAGTGTTTATTGATGCCACTTGAAAGTATTGTGAAAGTATTATAGGTCAAAAACTAATGGACAGATTTCTTTCATTTTATGCAGTGGGGGGGGGGGGGGGGGGGGGATGTGTATTACTATTTCTGGGCATACTATGGCACCAAGAAATGTCTAGTTAAATTTTGATTTCACAAAGTTTTGGAACACAGCTACAAGTGGAAATTCCACAAAATTGTATCATTTACTGGCCATTTACATGTGGTCAGATTGTATATATTAGTTGGCATTAAGCATAACATCTGAGTCTTATTTACATCTAGTGTTTTGTGAAGCAGCCTAAAAAATATGTGATCTCTCTTAACATAATTAGCATAATGCCTTTAGCACCTGTACTATTATTAGTCACGATCAGTCCGATTGGTCTGCAAATTTTTTGAACCTCGGATTTTGAGATGCTCAGAAATTATTCCTTTTATGTGTATGGATCTTTATTGCATGATTGCATTGATTAAGCCGGTGTACTTAGGATCAGAATTTATGGTTGTGCCTACCAGAATATTGTAAGTATAAGTGAGTGTCAAGTAGGACTTTTTTTTTATTTTATGCCACAGCTAGTGGATAACATTTTAAAATTGATTCAGTACAATGGTGGACAAGGTTGGTCTCTTCCTTTATCATTTTTTGCATGCATGGAAAGAGATGATGTCTTGTATACAAAATGTTTATCATTCATTTTAAGAGCTTCTTATTTTTATGTAATGTTTATAAATGTGTACTCATTGTAAAGTTATAATAAAGTTGTGAAGATATTGTACTGGTGCCTGCTGGGAAAAGTATAAACAGATGCATGGTATTGTTGAGCAAAGTTTGAATATGTTAAGAAACAATTGATCTGGTGCATGCTGGGAAAAGTATAAGAAGTTCCAAGGATTGTGGGACTCTGCGGGGGATGATTGGAATGGTGATGGGTGATTGTTGAATTGTGTTCATGCACACTGTTATTTACATGTGCAAATTGTTTTCTGTTGTCACATAGATTATGTTGTTTTGATGCTGTATTATGTATTTCTTGAAAATGTTTATCTGTGATGAGCCTGATTAACAGGCATTGATATAATAACCAGTTGTCGTTTTAAATGTAGATTAGACGTTTTAGGGAGTATATTTATTCATATAGTGTAATACACACATGATCATTAATGTATTCATCAGTTTATCACCACTCTTGTTTAACTCCTCATACTCAGCGGTGAAGACTTTGCGGGATAAGAACTCATATTTTTCACATATGCAAAGTCACATATTAAATATGTAATCAATTTCTTAATCACAGTTCTAGTTGTGAATATTCATATCTAAATATCCTTGAAGAACAAGGAACTAAAATTGTACTTATAAGACTTTATTACAGTTTGATAGTAATATACAGGTCCTGCATATTATTATAAATATATTATGATATACATGTGTCATATGGTTACAAATAGCATCCTAGTGTATGAGAGATGAAAACTTGTGAGGATTAAGACATTGATGATATGATAGCACAAACTGGCTGTTCCATCAAATACTGATCTAACAGAAGGTAGAGTATGGCACAGTATACAGTGGCTGTTTCATCAAATATTAGGTACAGATTGGCTGTTCCATTAATTGCCACATCCATGTTAACATTATACACTCAAGTATTCCTGTAATCAGGTGAGATTTTACTGTGTGCCAGAGAATAAATTAGACTTCATGCCATATGCAATATGTGTACATAACATGTATATGTTGCACATTTGTTGGAGAAACAATGCACAATAAATGCAGCTAATTCATTAGAAAGAATTTGTTTTTGTTTGTTTTTTTCTAGCGAACCTGTGAGCTTATGCGATGGTGCGACGTTGTTATGTCATGTGTTGTCTGTATGTTAACCATAGCTAACTCAAAAACAGCAGGAGCTACCATCACGAATTCTTTTGCAAATAATCATTCATCTGAAAAACTCTATCGGATTTTGTTTATTTTTTTTCTAACTGGATTTTATTAGATTTTATAGGGAAAAAGCTAAAAAAGCTTTAAAAAATCTTCTTCTCCAAAACTGTCCAGCCAAATTGTCCCATATTTCACAGATATGATCCCTGGAACAATCTCTCTGATGTTTGTTCGAATGGTTCCGGTTCGGAGATTTTTGGCTGAGTTACAGGAGGTTTAACTTAGTCATCTGTCCAAAAAAGCACATTTAAATTTTAATCTCAGAAACGGCTAGAGTTATCATCACCAAATTTTATGCCAATGTTTGTCACATATGTCATACCCAAAATTGAGGTATTGGTGGTGCCACCTATATTGATCTATTACATCATGCCACTAGACATTTAGATTTCAGGTTACCTTTGGTTAATATTGATAAGAAAGTTTTTTTAAAAGCTTTTAAAAATATTTAGATTTATGGTTTAAGTTATTCATCATACCAGGCAATGTTACAATCATGGATATTCAGCTCTCTGTGGCTATATAAAGACAACTGTACGTGGATTATAAATTATTGGTATCCCTACTCAACTTAATTCAAGAATTTGCCATCAATGAGATATATCTCTATTTTAATTTTGCATTCAGTATGCATCCATAATAATTTTACATATATTCCTGATTTCTTTTTTTATAAAAAGTCATCTAAAAAGCATTTTGTATTGGGAAAATAAATTTCAAAGTTATTTCAAGTAGGGACCCCTTTTGTGTACAGATGGCAGCACTGGGTTTACCATTGGCAGATTGCCAGTGCCTTGATGTTGGCCATTAGCCAAGATGATGTCAGCTCTATAAATAGTTTTGGCACAGTGCCAGGATTGGAAGAAGTCCAGCCAGGTACAGGTCAAAAGTTCACTCAGTCTAGCCAGGTGCAGGTCAAGAGTTCACTCAGTGCAGTAGCTTGAGGCAGCAATTTGTCACAGGTCACTCCGGGGCAACTGCCTTACTCACCTAAGCCTTTTCAGCCCAGTGCATCAAACTCTGGGGAAGTTGTCTATGACCTGTCTATGCGTCTTTGATGGTATTCTTATTTACAAGACAGGTGGTGCCATCTACATTGACTTTTGCAGTGTATGCGCCTGCTTATTTCTACAGAGGAATTTGATACATCAGCCTAAAATTGGGCATGTATATACATATCGGGTAGCTTTATTATGTACAAGACTTGTGGCGCCGCCTACAATAATTTTTGCACAGTGTATGTCCCTGCTTATTTCATCAGTCTGACATCGGGCATATGTATATATTTCTTCGTTGTATATAAGACTGGTGGTGCCAGCTATAATCATTGTATCCGCCAAAACAGAGTTTTTTTTAAATTATTATTATATTTTTAAAATTCGGAATTATGATCGGTAACATGTGAACTGCTGCGCCCTCATTTTTGGTTCTGACCTTTCCTCTCTGCTCAGCGTCCATTTGTGTGTCTGTTTCCACACATAAACCCACATATCTCGGGAACCATTTGACCGATCAGGCTAAAAATTTTGCACAAATGTAGCCTTTGGAAAGCTTTATAACATACACTAAAATGGTGGCGCCACCTACAACCATTTTTGCACAGCGTCCATCTGTTCTTCTGCTTTGGGATAAAATCACTCATATCTCAGCAGTGGTTTGACTTTTCCGCCTGAAATTTGCAGGTTTATACATCCTGGACAGCTTTCTCGATTTTATGACAGGTGGCGCCACCTACATTCACATTTACTCTGCAGACATCCAAACTCATATCTCGGGAACCGTTTGACCGATTGAGCCAAAATTTTGCATGTGTATAGATCTCACATAGCTCTTCATCATAGGCAAAACTGGTGGCGCCACCTGCAACCATTTTTGCACAGCGTCCATCTGTTCATCTGATTTGGGAAAAAATCACTCATATCTCAGAAGTTGTGTGACTTTTCCACCTGAAATTTTGCAGGCTTATACATCCTGGACAGCTTTCTTGATTTTATGACAGGTGGCGCCACCTACATTCACGTTTACTCTGCAGACATCCAAGCTCATATCTCGGGAACCGTTTCACCGATTGAGCCAAAATTTTGCATATGTATAGATCTCACATAGCATTTCATCATAGGCAAAACTGGTGGCGCCACCTGCAACCACTTATGCACAGCGTCCTTCTGTTCATCTGCCTTGGGATAAAATCACTCATATTTCAGCAGTGGTTTGACTTCTCCACCTGAAATTTTGCAGGTTTATACATCCTGGAAAGCTTTCTCGATTTTATAACAGGTGGCGCCACCTTCATTCACGTTTACTCTGCAGACATCCAAGCTCATATCTCGGGAACCGTTTCACCGATTGAGCCAAAATTTTGGATGTGTATAGATCTCACATAGCATTTCATCATAGGCAAAACTGGTGGCGCCACCTGCAACCATTTTTGCACAGCGTCCATCTGTTCATCTGCTTTGGGACAAAATCACTCTTATCTCAGCAGTGGTTTGACTTTTCCACCTGAAATTTTGCAGGTTTATACATCCTGGACAGCTTTCTTGATTTTATGACAGGTGGCGCCACGTACATTCACGTTTACTCTGCAGACACCCAAGCTCATATTTGTGGAACCGTTTGACCGATTAAGCCAAAATTTTGCATGTGTATAGATCTCACATAGCTCTTCATCATAGGCAAAACTGGTGGCGCCACCTGCAACCATTTTTGCACAGCGTTCATCTGTTCATCTGCTTTGGGATAAAATCACTCATATCTCAGCAGTTGTTTGACTTTTCCACCTGAAATTTTGCAGGTTTATACATCCTGGACAGCTTTCTTGATTTTATGACAGGTGGCGCCACCTACATTCACGTTTACTCTGCAGACATCCTAGCTCATATTTCTGGAACCGTTTGACCGATTGAGCCAAAATTTTGCATGTGTATAGATCTCGCATAGCTCTTCATCATAGGCAAAACTGGTTGCGCCACCTTCAACCATTTATGCACAGCGTTCCTCTGTTCATCTGCCTTGGGATAAAATCACTCATATCTCAGCAGTGGTTTGATTTTTCCACCTGAAATTTTGCAGGTTTATACATCCTGGACAATTTTCTCGGTTTTATGACAGGTGGCACCACCTACATTCAGGTTTACGCTGCAGACATCCATGCTAATATGCAACACACCTCTTTTTCCCTTGCCACTTAATCTATGCCTCACTTCACCCGACCCACTCTGATTTCTGCGGATACACATAGTCGCTTGTCGACTACCCATATTCTAGTTTTGAAATGTCCTAGTCTGAAACTTGCAGGTCCGAAACATCCATTTTGCTGAAATCATAATGACTAAGGTAGATATGCAGGACTTAAGAGGATCAATATTAAATTTAAAAAATAAATCTCCATTCATACTCCCAATCTTTGCACAGGTTCGCATTAGGCCTGTAGGCCTTGTTTCGCAATATTGGCCTGATTTTTCGTGTGTGGGCAGATAATGACCAGTTACAGATCGAGTTCGCGTTTCGTCCGGATTGACCTACTTTTGACCGTTTTTATGGCTCCTTAACTTAAAAAAAATCACGAAAAATAGAAATTTTCATGACAAATACACATGTACGGACTTTTTTTCGCAATGCCTGCAGATATTGGCCTGATTTTTGGTGTGTGGGCAGATAATGACCAGTTACAGATCGAGTTCGCGTTTCGTCCGGATTGACCTACTTTTGACCGTTTTTATGGCTCCTTTACTTAAAAAAATTCACGAAAAATAGAAATTTTCATGGCAAATACACATGTACGGACTTTTTTTTTCGCAATGCCTGCAGATATTGGCCTGATTTTTGGTGTGTGGGCAGATAATGACAGTTACAGATCAAGTTCGCGTTTTGTCCCGATTGACCTACTTTTGACCGTTTTACGGCTCCTTAACTTAGAAAATTTCATGAAAAATAGAAATTTTCATGACAAATACACATTTACGGACTTTTTTTCGGAATGCCTGCAGATATTAGCCTGATTTTGAGTGTGTGGGCAGATATTGACCAATTACAGACTGAGTTCGCGTTTCGTCCGGGTTGACCTACTTTTGACCGTTTTACGGCTCCTTAACTTAGAAAATTTCATGAAAAATAGAAATTTTCATGACAAATACACATGTACGGACTTTTTCTCGCAATGCCTACAGTTATTGGCCTGATTTTTGGTGTGTGGGCAGATAATGACCAGTTACAGATTGAGTTCGCGTTTCCTCCCGGTTGACCTAATTTTGACCTTTTTGCGGCTCCTTAACTTAGAAAATTTCATGAAAAATAGAAATTTTCATGACAAATACACAGGTACGGACTTTTTTTTTCGCAATGCCTGCAGATATTGGCCTGATTTTTGGTGTGTGGGCAGATAATGACAGTTACAGATCAAGTTCGCGTTTTGTCCCGATTGACCTACTTTTGACCGTTTTACGGCTCCTTAACTTAGAAAATTTCATGAAAAATAGAAATTTTCATGATAAATACACATGTACAGACTTTTTTTCTCAGTGCCTGCAGATATTGGCCTGATTTTTGGTGTGTAGGCAGATATTGACCATTTACAGATCGAGTTCTTGTTTTGTCCCAGTTGACCTACTTTTGACCATTTGACTGCTCCTGAACATAGAAAGTTTCATGAAAAATAGAAATTTTCATGACAAATGCATATGTACGGACTTGTTTTCTGCAATGCCTGCAGATACCGCCCTGATATTTTTATATGTGTTGGCAGATAATGACCAGTTACAGATCGAGTTCAAGTTTTGTCCCAGTGGACCTACTTTTGATTGTTTTACGGCTCCCAAACAGAAAATTTCATGAAAAATATTAATTTTCATGACAAATGTACATGTACAGCCATTTTAAGCCCTCAGCTCATAGGCTGATGGGCTATTGTCGTCACCTAAGCTGTCAGTCTGTCCGTCCGTCCATCTGTCTGTCCGGTGTCCGTCAGTCCGTCTGTTCTGCGTCTGTTAACTTTTACCTTGTGTGCTGGATATCTCTAAAAGGATTCACCGTTGGAATTTTATTTCATCAGTGAAGATGTATATCGATAAAATCTCGGCCAAGTTCGAAGATGGGTGACCTTGACCCATTTTTCTACATTTTAAAGCTGATTATAGAAAAACACTCAGAAGCTTATATCTCAGGAACCATTGTGTGGATTTTCACAAAACTTACTATGATCATTGGGTCTGATGGTCTGCACGTGCTGCACAATTTTGGTGGCGCCACCTGCAATTTCTGATTTTTTAATGAAATTTTATCGGATTTTTCAATTTTGGCCCTTTGTGCAGGATATCTCCAGAGGTATTCAACACAGGAACTTCATTTCTTCAGGGCTATTGCATTATATTTACAAAATCTTTGTCAAGTTCAAAGATGGGTGATCTTTACATACTTTTCAAGGTCACAGAGCTTAGTATATAAAAATACCTAGGAGCTTATTTCTCAGGAAGCATTTGGTGGATTGTTATGAAACATGGTACATACCTCTCCAATTTAAATTAGCTTTTGCTAATATTCTAGTTTCGCAATGCAGTGCATACAGATACTGGCCTAATGTTTGGTCTGTGGGCGCATAATGACCACTTACAGATCGAGTTCGCGTTTTGTCCCAGTTAACCAATTTTTGACCATATGCAGATGCTGAAAATTTCATGAAAGACAGAAATTTTTATGAAAAATGCACATGTATGGACTTTTTTTCACAATACCTGCAGATTCTGGCCTGATTTTTGGTGTGTTGCTTGATAATGACCTGTTACAGATCGAGTTTGCATTTTTCCCCTGTTGACCTACTTTTTACCATACAACACCTCCTGAACTTTAAAAATTTTACAAAATTTAACAAATGTTTCTAATTTGCCCCAGGCGGGGGCATTCGTGTCGTCCCGACACATCTAGTTTACGATTTTTTTCTCTATTTTTGAGACCTTAAAAATGTGAACATCTGTTAACAGGGCACAAATCGTAAAGACTGGACCTAGAATCTTCATTCTTGAGACACTGAGAGACCTATGAAAAGTCTCCATGGAAACCAGAAATTAGGTCTCTGTTACCCATATCCTTTGAGCTGTGGAGCTCCCAATTACCCCCCAGAATAATGGAAAATTTGATTAAAAGAAACTGCAACATCTCAATAACTACAATATGATGGTCATGATTTTTGGCATACATATTGATCAAGAGGTGTTCCATCAGTTCCTGCAGACTGGTGGCGCCACCTGTATTTCTTCAATTTTTTACAATTTTTTTTCTATTTTTGAGACCCTAAGGATGTAGTTATATCTGTCAACAGGGTACAAATCCTAACGACTGGACTTAGAATCTTCATTCTTGACACACAGGGAGACCCATGAAAAGTCTCCATGGAAACCTGTTGAACCCAGGTTTCTGCAGACTGGTGGTGCCACCTATATTTTATTCAATTTTTCGATTTTTTTTCTCTATTTTTGAGACCTTTAAAGATGTAGTTATCTGTCAACAAGGTACAAATCGTAACAACAAGAATCTTCATTCTTGTCATGCAAGGAGGCCCATGAAAAGTGTCTGTGGAAACCTGAAATTAGGTCTCTGTTTCCCATATCCTTCAAGGTATAGGACTCCGAAGTATCCCTCAGAAAAACGGACAATTTGATACAAAAGCTGAAGTATCTGAACAACTTATGCAGAGATCACCATGATTCTTTGCATGGAAATTGATTATGGATTGTTTCATCAGTTTCTGCAGACTGGTGGTGCCACCTATATTTTATTCAATTTTTCGAATTTTTATGCCCCCGCCACAAAGTGGCCGGGGCATATAGTTTTACCCATGTCCGTCCTTCCGTCATTCAGAAATCAAACAGTTGTACGGACTTTTTTTCGCAATGCCTGCAGATATTGGCCTGATTTTTGGTGTGTGGGCAAATACTAAACAGTTACAGATCGAGTTCGCGTTTCGTCAAGGTTGACCTACTTTTGACCGTTTAACGGCTCCTAAACTTAGAAAATTTTATGAAAAATAGAAATTTTCATGACAAATACACATGTACGGACTTTTTTTTTTCGCAATGCCCGCAGTTTTTGGCCTGATTTTTGGTGTGTAAGCAGATAATGACCAGTTACAGATCGAGTTCGCGTTTCGTCCCGGTTGACCTACTTTTGACCGTTTTACGGCTCCTTAACTTAGAAAATTTCATATAAAATAGACATTTTCATGACAAATACACATGTACAGACTTTTTTCGCAATGCCTGCAATTATTGGCCTGATTTTTGGTGTGTGGGCAGATATTGACCAGTTACAGATCGAGTTCGCGTTTCGTCCTAGTTGACCTACTTTTGACCGTTTTACGGCTCCTGAATATATAAAATTTCATGAAAAATATAAATTTTCATGACAAATACATATGTACAGACTTTTTTCGCAATGCCTGCAGATATTGGCCCGATTTTTGGTGTGTGACCAGATAATGACCAGTTACAGATGGAGTTCGCGTTTCGTCCTAGTTGACCTACTTTTGACCGTTTTACGGCTCCTGAATATATCAGTGAAGATGTATATCGATAAAATATCAGTTAAGTTCGAAGATGGGTGACCTTGATCCATTTAACTACATTTTAGAGCTGATTATGGAAAAACGCTCAGAAGCTTATATCTCAGAAACCATTGTGTGGATTTTCACAAAACTTACTATGATCATTTGGAATGACGGTCTGTGCGTGCTGCACAATTTTGGTGGCACCACCTACAATTTCTGATTTTTTAATGAATTTTTATCAGATTTTTCAATTTTGGCCTTTTGTGCAGGATATCTCCAAAGGTATTCAACACTGGAACTTCCTTTCTTCAGTGCTAATGCGTGATATTTACAAAATCTTGGTCAAGTTCAAAGATGGGTGATCTTGACCTACTTTTCAAGGTCACAGAGCTTAGTATAGCAAAAAACTTAAGAGCTTATTTCTCAGGAAGCATTTGGTGGATTGTTATAAAACATAGTACATACCTCTCCAATTTAAATTTATAAATGATTATCAGCTTTTGCTAATATTCTAGTTTTGCAATGCAATGCTTACAGATACTGGCCTAATGTTTGGTCTGTGGGGCATAATGACTACCTACAGATCAAGTTCGCGTTTCGTCCCAGTTGACCTATTTTTGACCATATGACACATCCTGAACATAGAAAATTTCATGAAAGACAGAAATTTTTATGACAATGCACATGTATGGACTTTTTTCACAATGTCTGCAGATACTGGCCTGATTTTTGATGTGTTACTTGATAATGACCCGTTACAGATCGAGTTTGCATTTTGCCCTTGTTGACCTACTTTTGACCATACGACACCTCCTGAACTTAAAAAATTTTACAAAATTTAACAAATGTTTCTAATTTGCCCCAGGCAGGGGCATTCGTGTCGTTCCGACACATCTAATTTTTCTCTATTTTTGAGACCTTTAAGGATGCTGTCATCTGTGAACGTGGCACAAATTGTAACAACTGGACCTAGAATCTCATTCCTGTCATGCAAGGAGGCCCATGAAAAGGTCTCTGGAAACCGGAAATTAGGTCTCTGTTACCCATATCCTTCAAGCTATAGGACTTAGTATCCCTCAGAATAATGGAAAATTTGATACAAAAGCTGAAGTATCTGAACAACTAATGCAGAGATCACCATGATTCTTTGCATGGATATTGACCATTAAGTGTTTTTATTAGTTTCTGCAGACTGGTGGAACCACCTGTATTTTTTTAAAGCTTACACATTTTTTCTCTATTTTTGAGATAAATAAATACAGACACAATCTTGGCCTGTTGGTTAATCTGTTTGATGCTTCAGTTGAATGGGTATGTACTACTATTCAGATGATAAAATTTCTTTTTTGCGAATCTCTTCCAGAAATTTTGCGAATCTCTTCCCAGTCAGCTGAGCGTCATGACCCATGGGTCACTTGTTTGTGGTAGGTGGCGATCACAGGTGTAAACATAAACACAGGGGCGTGCATTGCTCTGCCACAACACGTGTCAATCGGGAGAGAACAATGACAGACTTGGTCCAAAAAATGTGATACATGTTCCTGCTGGCTGAGACATCGCATGTTACAGCTCACAATCGCACCTCAAGTTAGGCGGCCTTTTTATGGTAAACAGGCACACGTGACTGTGTTAATAAACACGCCGAGTCATAACAAGGTGTTAAACAGCCGTATGCAAGGTGTTGAGACTGTGTGAGGGGATTGTTATGCTGGAAAACTTTTGTATAATGGAAAACTGAACTGGTAGTGTGAAATAACAGCTTAAATGTGTATGTAGGTTGCGCCACCTACCACAAAATCCAGAAAGCTGTCCCAGATGTATAAACATGCAAAATTTTAGGCAGATTAGTCAAACCACTACTCAGATATGAGTGATTTTAGCCCACGGCAGACAAACAGACGGACGCTGTGCAAAAATGGTGGCAGGTGGCGCCACCATTGTGTATGATTAAGATTAAGAGCTATGTGAGATCTATAAACATGCAAATTTTTACAGAGAAATGAATGATTTTATCCCAAGGCAGATGAACAGATGGACGCTGTGCAAAAATAATTGCAGATGGCACCACCAGTTCTACGTATGATAAAGAGCTATGGGAGATCTATACACATGCAAAATTTTGGCCCAACTGGTCAAACGAATCCCGAGATATGAGCTTGGATGTCTGCAGCTTAAACGTGAATGTAGGTGGCGCCACCTGTCATAAAATCAAGAAAACTGTCCAGGATGTATACACATGCAACATTTCAGGTGGATAAGTCCAACCAATGCAGAGATATGAGTGTTTTTATCCCAAGGCAGATGAACAGATGGACGCTGTGCAAAAATGGTTGAAGATGGCGCCACAATTTTTAGTGTATGTTATAAAGCTTTCCAAGGGCTACATTTGTGCAAAATCTTTAGCCTTATCGGTCAAACGGTTCCCGAGATATGTTGGTTTATGTGTGGAAACAGACGCACAAATGGACGCTGGGCAGAGGGTAAAGGTCAGATGTCAACCAAAAATGAGGGCGCAGCAGTTCACATGTGACCGATCATAATTCCGAATTTTAAAAAATTCTGTTCGGAGGAGTTCTCCGGAAACCTATGCAGCGATGGCGGCAGCGTCGCAACTCTGTTTTGGCGGATACAATGATTGTAGCTGGCACCACCAGTCTTGTATACAACGAAGAAATATATACATATGCCCAATGTCAGACTGATGAAATAAGCAGGGACATACACTGTGCAAAAATTATTGTAGGCGGCGCCACAAGTCTTGTACATAATAATGCTACCCGATATGTATATACATGCCCAATTTTAGGCTGATGTATCACATTCCTCTGTATAAATAAGCAGGCGCATACACTGCAAAAGTCAATGTAGGTGGCACCACCTGTCTTGTAAATGAGAATACCATCAAAGACAAAATATCAGTCCAATACATCAAACTTCCCCAGAGTTTGATGCACTGGGCTGACAAGGCTTAGGTGAGTAAGGCAGTTGCCTCCGAGTGACCTGTGACAAATTGCTGCCTCAAGCTACTGCACTGAGTGAACTCTTGACCTGTTGCATAATCTGACACAGTTGGCAGTCTGCCAAAGCTATAAATAGATTCAGGCTGAACTTTGGTGCCAAATATGATGCAGTGAGCAGTCTGCCAAAGCTATAAATAGAATGCATCTACTGCACTGAGTGAAATCTTGACCTATACCTGGCTGCACTTCTTCCAATCCTGGCACTGTGCCAAAACTATTTATAGAGCTGACATCATCTTGGCTAATGGACAACATCAAGGCACTGGCAAATCTGCCAATGGTAAACCAAGTGCTGCCATCTGAACACAAAAGTGGTCCCTACTTGAAATAACTTTGAAATTTATTTTCCCAATACAAAATGCTTTTCAGCTTACTTTTTATAAAAAAGAAATCAGGAATATATGTAAAATTATTACAGATGCATACTGAATGCAAAATTAAAATACAGATATATCTCATTGATGGCAAATTTTTGAATTAAGTTGAGTAGGGATACCAATAATTTATAGTCCACGTACAGTTGTCTTTATATAGCCACAGAGAGCTGAATATCCATGATTGTAACATTGCCAGGTATGATGAATAACTTAAATCATAAATATAAATTTTTTAAAAGCTTTTAAAAAAACTTTCTTATCAATATTAACCAAAGGTAACCTGAAATCTAAATGTCTAAAGGCATGATGTAATAGATGCTGATAAACTGGTGCCAGGCTAGATGTAACAGCATCACACAGCTAACATATATGGTAAAATGACTCAATTCAATCTCCATAATTCAGCCAAAAATCATTCATGTGGAACCATTAATGAAAATTATTATAAGAATTATTGTAGGAATTATTCTTGTAAAATATTTAACAAACTGGCTTCAGTGGCATCAGTCAAAAACGTTTCGCAGGTTTATAACTCATATAGGACGATACAGCAAACTGGCTAAATTCAGCTTCCCGTAACTCGGCCAAAAAGCACTGAACTAAAACCATTTGAACAAACTTGAATTATCAACATCTGAGGATAATTAATGTGTGAGATTTAAGAATTTGGCCCAGTGGTTTTTGAGAAGAAGATCTTTTTAGCCACTGAGCTAAAATGGGCTGTTGTGGCATATGACTAAATTCAGCTTTCCATAACTTAGCCAAAAGTCACTGAAAAGAGACCATTTGAACAAACTTCAGAAAACATGTTGCACTACCCTAGAATCATTTCTGTGCCATATTTAACATTTTGGCCATATGGTTTCAGAGAAGAAGTTTTTTGTAGCCCTCAGTGTGATACAGGCACTGATGACCCTGTACAAAAAAGGCCGATGCAGGTGGCGCCACCAATACCTCAATTTCAGATATGCCTTATGTGACCGACATTGGCATAAAATTTGGTGATGATAGCTACAGACGTTTCTGAGATTTAAATTTTAATATGCTTTTTTGCACAGTTAACAAAGTTCACCCTCCTGTAACTCGGCCAAAAATCTCCGAACTCAAACCATTCGAACAATCTTGAGAAAGATTGTTCCAGGGATCATTTCTGTGAAATATTGGAAAAAATAAACTAAATCCGATATCGTTTTTTGGATGACTGATTATTTGAAAAAAATTTGGTGATGCTAGCTCCTGCCGTTTTTGAATTAGCTATGGTTAACGTACAGACGACGCACGACAGACGACGCACGACGGACGACGCCGCACCATCGCATAAGCTCACAGGTTCGCTAATAATAGGTTTTTAATGGAAATTTGAAGTTTTTCCTTAATTTCTCGAAGGAAGGAAGTCGTAGTGACCCTGTTTTCGGTTTGGTAGGAGATTTTGGTGACATCTAACAGTATGTTCAATTTTGGATTTGCAGGTCTAACTGTTTCAAAACGTGCCAGTCTGACGGACGGACGACGGACAATGGACCACGACTACAGCTCAGATGATTTCTATAGTCGGCTGAGCTAAAAATTAGATATGTCCTCATATAGGGTCCCTAGTGAAACTTCCATGTACAAAAAAAAGGTTGTTTTTCGCAAAATCTTAGGGGTGTGGGGTACTTTGTATAGCTGTAAATGTAACAATTTATCTTTGTTTGTCTCACATTAGTATTCTTTTTAAAATGCATGTTCATAGCCCCTATACGTATCGGTTACTTTCAGGCTGAAAGAGAAATTGGCCTAAAGGTGTTCATAAGTCGGTTAAACTAAAATTCTGATTTAAACCCCAAGGCTCACTTTGACACTGGATATGAAACCTTTTGCAAGAGCAGATCCCGAGCAGACCTCATTAAATAATTTTCTAATACCTATAGTTAACGAAAATGACCTTTGAATTTGTAATACATTTAGGGACAATTCATCTCAAATTTGGCCTACCTGGCTCCCTGACTGAAAACCAGCTAATGTTATTTCCCCCTAAATGTGGCCATTGTGGCCCACTTCAGTTGTGAAACTAAGCGCTACTATCTTTGTCATTATAATTTTCTTTAAATCCAACTATGCAGCCTTCGTCAGTATCCATATCAGATGGCTGCAACTTTTAACGGCACCTTCACCTTGGATATTTTTTGTCACTTTGATTACATGATCATTTTGTCATTTCTAACTTGTTATATACAGTCAACATTTATTTAACTAAACTGTCATTTAGGGCATGAAATTGTTACCATGTACCGCACTACAAAGGTAATATTGATAAAGGTGTTCCATCCGTTGCTTCATAAATGTCGGTATTGGCGGGAGTACCTTTTTAATGCCCCCATGTTTAAAATTTGTCGTCATATGCTAGCAGCATTTGACACCATTATTATAATAATAAACATAAGGAAAGTTGCGACATTATCAATTTGATAATCAATACTGCTTATATTAAAATAAAATGCAAATATATCGCACTTCTATATATGTAATGAGTAATGCGGTGGTGTTCAACTATAATTATTAAGTTTGGCCTGGATATTAGACCAAAGGTTCTGTCCCCGCGTCCAGATATGTATGCCAAAAAGGCGTTTCTTCATGGGCTGATATAATTTACCCTTTAACGAAATGGAAAGCAGAAAGCACAAACCCAAGCCCCCCCCCCCCCCCCCCCCCCCCCCATTTTCTTATCTGTGACGTATTATCCCCTCGCGACGCGTTGCGAAAGGGATATTGTTACGCCTGTTCCTGTGTCCATCCGTCTGTCCGTCCGGAATTGACTGGTGGATCAAATTTCATGGAAATATGGGTCACATGAGTAATATTTGAAATTGAGGTATTGGTACACAGGGATCATCGGTCATCAGTAGGATCGAGCATCCCCTAATTTATGCAAAAGTCTGTCACATATCAAATGTTGTAGAATTGAGCGTTTTGAGGCGCCACCTGCATTAACTTACATTTTACATCTTGCCATATGGTTCAATATTTCACAGAAATGATCCTAAAGACTCTAAAGAAAGAGCTCTCTCAAGTTTGTTCACATGGATTTGGTTTGGTGAATTTTCGCCGTGTTACAGGAATTTAAAATTAGTCATTTGGCAAGTAAGCATACTAACATAAGAATCTCAGAAACAGTAAGGGCTAGGATCACCAAATTTTGTGCGAATGGTCACGTGACTCATATCGATCTTTTTATGGTCAGACACCTTGTAATTTTATCCTCAATTTTCTAAAAATAGATTGGGTTCATTGATTTTTGGTAGAGTCATAGACAGCTGAAGTTACTCTTGTAGCCATTGCTAAGACTTTACCAAATTTAGGGCTGCAATAGTCGTCTTCTACAAAAATGTTGTTTCAGTTATAACTTCTGTAACATTGCACAAAAATAATTCTTAGGTGGCCTCTGTTCAAGTGTACTTGAATGATTTTTGGCAGAATTATTGGACCCTTAACAATGAAAGGACTGCATCTTTTATTATATTAACATTTTGATTAAAAGTCATTTATGTCAACTTGAAAATAAATGCATTTTAGCCAAAGTCTTTCACTTTGTTAAGAGATTTACCAACAGACCAAGATTGTGTCCGTATTTATAAAAAGCTTGGCAGACTGCCAACTGTTTTAGATTATGCAACAGGCCTAAGTTCAGCCTGGGTCTATCTATAGCCATGGCAGACTGCCAACTGTATCAGATTATGCAAGAGGTCAAGAGTTCATTCAGTACAGCCAGATATAGCTGAAGAGTTCACTCAGTGCAGCCAGGTACAGGTCAAGAGTTCAATGAGTGCGCACTGAGTTTGTCAGGGGTCATAAGGTTAGTTCAGCTATATTTCCTTAAGCTTGTATGTGATCACCCCATGGTTTCTATGTCCCTCAGGGCTGCATGTGGACACCTCATGGGTGCCACGCCCATCAAGGTTGCATGTGACCACCTCATGGGTGCCATGTCCCTCAAGGCTGCATGCGGACACCTCATGAATGCCTGTTGCCCTGAAAACTGTCAGTTCAGTTTAGTTTCTCCTTGCTGGGCTCAAGGTATTGGTCTGAAATTTGGCATGTTTATCCATCTTTGAAATTATCTCATAAACGAGACAGGTGGCGCCTCCAATCTTTCGGTTTTGTAGAATTAATTAATGCCCTTTTCTTAGTAGTGATTTGCATTATTGGTCTGAAATTGTGCACATCCATAGATCCTGGACTCCTCCATCTTGTACCAAAGACTAGTGGCGCCATCTGCAATCATTTTCGCACGGCGTCCATCCGTACATGTGCTTTGGGTGAAAAGTGGTCATATCTCAGGAGTGGGTCAAGGTATTGGTCTGAAATAGGGCATGTTCATCCATCTTGGAAAGTTATCACGTTAACCAGACAAGTGGCGCCACTTACCTTTCAGTTTCTGTAGAATAAATTAGTGCGCATTTTTCAGGAGCGATTCGCATTATTGGCCTGAAATTGTGCATATCAATAGATCTTGGACTCCTCCATCGTGTATCCAAGACTGGTGGCGCCATCTGCAATCGTTTTCACATGGCTTCCCTCCGTACATATCCCAGGAGTTGGTCATGGTATTGGTCTGAAATTTGGCAGTTCATCCATATTGGAAAGTTTTCTCGTAAACCAGACAGGTTGCACCATTTGCCTTTCCGTTTTCATAGAATAAATTCATACCCTTTCCTCAGGAGTGATTCAGAGTATTAGCTTGAAAATGTGCATATCCATAGATCTTAGATTTCCTCCATCTTGTACTCAAGACTGATGGCACCATCTGCAATCGTTTTCTCGTAGCATTCATCCGTACATGTGCTTTGGGTGAAAATTGCTCATCCCAGGAGTGGGTCAAGGTGTTGGTCTGAAATTTGGTATGTCAATCCATCTTGGAGAGTTTATTAGTAAACTAGACAGGTGGCGGTAGGTATTTTCGTTGAATAAATAAATGCCTTTTTCTCAGAGTTTTAGTTGACTATATTCAGCAGTGGTGTGACATATAACTAAATCAATCCGTCACTTCACCCGTACCACTCTGACTTCAAGGAAGCCCCGTTGTCGCTTGTCGACTACCAGTTTTCTAGTTGTTACATGCATCTGTGCACATAGCGTTACAAATATCTGGCTGAAATAATTCATGTCCATACATCCTTGATGGCTATCCCGTACACAAGATTGGTAGTTCCACTTGCAATAATTTTTGTGTTGTGTGCATCCATGATATATTTAAGCAGTGATGTTTGTGTAATTATTGCATGCACTCGGGTTCAAAATGTTTGAATTGTACATATATGCATGTCACACATGTACTTGAAAAGTAACGGTCCAGCATTATACCTGATGTATATCCCATTGCACAGGTTCGCATTAGGCGTGTAGGCCTTGTTTAATTTATTTTATTTTTTTATAGCTCGGTTGGTCTTTAACGTTAGTTCATCTTAGCTACAGCGGTGATCTTTTGACGTTTGTTAAAAGTTCACAAACCAAAACAGTTATTGTTTCAGACCTGAATGTTTGCAAAGAATTAATTAGAGGTAAACCTGTCATCATACCTCCTTCGAGAAATTAAGCGAAAAGCTCCACTTATTTTATACCCTTCATATACATGAAGGTGTTTGAACATGTTTTGTGTGTATATGTGGCGGCGTAGTTCAATATCCTAATCAATATCCTAATATAATAAGAAGTTAGAGACTTAAACATAATGAACAGACCACCAGAAAAGATATTAAGTCCATTTATTAACTTAATATTTAAGTGTGTACCAGAAATTAGAAATGAATTATTAGTTATAAATGTCACCCTATTTCATTTCTTATTGTGTATGCACCCATATCGCTGTAAGGGGTGAACCCAAAACATTTAAAACATATTAGAATTAATTTGACCTTTTGAGTTTAATTTAGGACTGATATTTGGAGTGATATTTGGATAGTTTGTAATGAAAAAGGTATTTGTTATCAATTATCACTGCATGACGATGTGATGACATTTAGTTCTTGAAACGGGATGTGGTCATATTTTTATCAAAATTGTGAAAATGACGATTTTAAAGGTAGAAAAAACACTTTTTAAATTTCACTACAATTGGTTTATTCAGAGAAAAATGTATAAATTTGATATAAAATCAAATCTCGTGTACAGATTTGCCTGATATTTACTATGCATATTCATTTATGAATTAAAAGGTTATGTTTATCACCTTTTGTGCTAGTTATATGATTATTTTGAGAGTTGTAAATAGCAATCATAACACAGATTTGGTTTAGCAATCTAAATTTTGTATTTTACTGCTTAAGAAAATAAGGAGCATTTCTTCTTAGCTTTCCGAATGTTAATATACAAGATCATATATAATTTTACAACTAAGCCCTTTTTTCATTTGCTAAAATTTACAAAATTACAAATCATAGTAAAACAATGCTAATTAAGCGCTGTGAACCATGGGTCCCTTGTTTAACTAATGTATGACAAACACTTCTAGCCGACTCATATAAACACCGCATTAAAAATAATTAATTCAAACAGGCTTTTCTTAAACTATCATATTGATAGAAGCATATGAAGCAGAATAAAATATTTGTATTCTAAATAAAAACTTTAGATATGAACACATGGATATGGACATGCTTCATAATACTGAATACAAAACTAGTGGTTTTGATGTTAGGTCTTCTAGAAATGTAAAAATGAGTATAAATAAAAAACGAAGGTTTTGCTTAATTTTATGGAGGAAGTATTTACCCAGTTTCAGGTAGATAAGTAAAGGTTTTGTCCCTAACTAACTACATGCAAAATGTCATGTCTGAAACTACCAGCATAACGGTACTGAATTGTGCATTAATGGACGCTTGGCCGGTGTGCAAGTTCAGTACCGGAAGAACAACCGGCCGGATGGACGACAAAGAACAAACGCCATCGATAGCTCAGATGACGTACAATTATTTGAGCTAGAATGAAAAAAATAAATCTAAAAGAACCTTACCAAAGTAAAACAAATAATATTTCGCCTCAATGTGGCGCGAGGGCAAACACGAATAATCACGATAATAGGTGGCCATCTGCATTGTTACGTATTTCCCTCTTTGCTGCTAAATAACTAAAGGATGACATGCACCTTTCTTTTTTAGCTCAGCTGGCCGTCCGTCTGTCCGTTAGCAGGACACAAATCGTAACCACAGGACCTAAAAACTTCTAAGTGAAAACCCATGAAGGCCAACAAATCATCTCCTTGGAAACATAAAATTAGGTCAGTGCGATCGATAGCGAGCTATGGGGCTTTTACGTACCCCCCATCGAATAATTACAAATTTGTTACAAAAGCTAAAGTATATGAACAACTAATGCATTGATCACCATGATTATTTACATGCATATGAGTTTTTCGTCAGTTCCTGTAGATATTATGTTACCACCTGGAATTTTCGATTTTTTACGCATTTTTTTTCTATTTTTGTGACCTTAAAAGATGATCCCAAAGAAGACCCATATTTTGATAAAGTTCATAAACCTATCCTTATAGACAAATTCAGCTGAGCGTCGAGACCTGTGGGTCCCTGGTTGACAATACAGGCAGAATGAAAAAGGAAATTAGATACTTACTTTCCAGAGAAGAAAAAAGCGATCATATCTCAGTTATGCAGATGACAAATTTCAGATAAATTAAAGAGCTTGTAAAATCGAGCGAAATTAAGGGGTAGGAGGTAACATTGTTTTCATTCTTTGCTACATTTCAGTAAGATTTATAAAATATATGCATGCATTTATACGCCTTAAGTCATAGCTATCCTGTGATACCAAATTTGTTATGATGCCTTGAGACCAACAGCAGCTGGGAGGAAACCGTGACAGTTGAACAAATGTAAACCGTGACAGATGAAAAAATGTAAACCCTGACAGTTGAACAAATGTAAACCGTGACAGTTGAACAAATGTAAACCGTGACAGTTGAACAAATGTAAACCGTCCGTGACAGTTGAACAAATGTAAACCGTGACAGTTGAACAAATGTAAACCGTGACAGTTGAACAAATGTAAACCGTGACAGTTGAACAAATGTAAACCGTGACAGTTGAACAAATGTAAACCGTGACAGTTGAACAAATGTAAACCGTGACAGTTGAACAAATGTAAACCGTGACAGTTGAACAAATGTAAACCGTGACAGTTGAACAAATGTAAACCGTGACAGTTGAACAAATGTAAACCGTGACAGTTGAACAAATGTAAACCGTGACAGTCGAACAAATGTATGCAATTCTCAAAATTGTAGGATTTCGATCTGACCTTTTACTCAATTTCTCATGAAATCTATTAAAAAATGGCCACACAAGACTAGATACATAAAAAAGGGCCACACAAGACTAGATACATAAAAAAGGGCCACACAAGACTAGATACATAAAAAAGGGCCACACAAGACTAGATACATAAAAAAGGGCCACACAAGACTAGATACATAAAAAAAGGGCCACACAAGACTAGACACATAAAAAAGGGCCACACAAGACTAGATACATAAAAAAGGGCCACACAAGACTAGATACAGGTATACATTTGCATTGCATGTATCTAGCAAAAACCTGTAAAACATAGGAGTTCTGTCCTTATATAGGGTTCCTGGAGAAACTTTTTTGTACAAAAAAGTTTTTTTTTTTTTTTGCAAAATCTTAGGGGTATGGGGTACTTTGTAAAGCTGTAAATGTTACAATTCACCTTTGTTGGTCTCAAATAGTGTTCATTTTAAAGTGCATGTGGATACCTTTAGAACAAGTCCAAATATGAATTGATTACTTTCACGGTGACAGAGTTATTGGCCGAAAGGTGTTCATAAGTCGGTTCAACTTAAATTCTATTTTCCCCCTACAGGCTCACTTTGACGCTGGATATGAAACCTTTTGCAAGAGCAGATCACGAACAGACTTCATTAAATAAATATCCTTATACCTATAGTTTGTGAAAATGATTATAACCTTTGAATTTGTAGTACTTTTAGGGACAAATAACTCCGTTTTAGAGCCCTTTTACCAACTTGGCTCCAAGACTATGATAGTGTAGCTTTGATATACGAAACAATGACCTGCATTCTTAAGAAGCGCCAATACAGGCTTTTCGTTAAATTTACGTCACTGGTCCAAACACAGAAGTCTAAATAAATTCTGCAAATAAAAGTCAAGGTTAACTGGGATTAATAAACAATCATTTCCGACATCCGACATGTAATCTCTGATATTTATTGCGTGGAAACGGCGAAAGATACTTCCTTTGAAGCTTGCACCACATGCCTGGCTGATTGCCGCAGCCGACACCGGCTTGGAGTGAGTTGAACTGAGATCCACGAGGGCTTCATTATCACGCAACACCTGTGACCAGTGAGCTGACAAAGGTAAATAATCGACTTTCTTCAAACTTTTCGTCAGTTATGGTTATAAACTTACACAGGCTCACCATAATCGACAATCGTACCAAATAGGAGTCACACTGACACGTAAGGTATCTGTAGTGTATCTGTTAGTGTTAGACCCAGTTGTGGCTCTTTTGTAAACACAGAGCCACAGGTCCCTGCCTTATTTATCTAGCGGACAGGAGCGCACGCAGTCGACGACGATGTACCTACTTTGAGTACATTTAGCCTGTGGTTAAGCCCCGGGTGATTAGCTGGTGATTGTTTCAGGCTGGCCATGTGCACGGTAATTGTGTATTATAGCGGGTTTTTGTTAATGCTATATAAGGCAAATTATATTTATACATAATGGGATAAATCTTAGTATAACTTAAAGAAGAGACATTAATTTGTAGGGAATCAGTCGTTTCATCACCACAGTCATTTCGTCACCACAGGAAATTGGTGACGAAGTGACCGTCAAAATACATCAGGCTGGACTTGGCCGGGCAGAAATTCAAATGCATAGGGAATGACAGAAGAACAGCATATTGATTGATTTTATTTAACGAAAACACCTGCGTGTGTGAAACAAAAGAACATTTCAAACGGGCTGCCGTGAGGAAATCTTTGCGGTGAGCGGTGACGTAAATAGCCCTGAATACCATGCGGTCAGTTGGCCATGCTGCGCAATGTTTATATTTACATGTAATCCACTCCTTGCATGGTGTATCCTGAGCCGTTTATGAAAAGAATCAACAACCAAACAAACTTTTCAGTATAGGTATCATTGTGCATTTTAATTTTAATAGGTAACAAAACATTGGTGACAAATTGACCATTTGGTACCGCATGTAAATTGGTGACGAAATCACAGTGGTGACGAATCGACTGGTATCCAATTTGTATGAAAATAAGGGATATATAATGAATGTTCTGTTTGGGAATAACCATATGTTGTAATTCCGAAATATCCACGTTTATTGTGATCGTTTGCCATAACGTTATTCAGTACGTTGCTGACATTGGGATGCAAAAGTCGCATTTTATGCTGTATTTCATTTAACATTCCCTTCAATGTATAAAAAAAATGGTTTTCTAATGATTATTGACAATATATAATATGAATTTATATTTATAATAATACAGTTACAACAGAATTATAAAATACATTTTTGGGATGGTAATGCTGTATGTAAAATGATTGGCAGCATGTTATAATACATGCGGCTGAAACTAGGATTGGTACCTATGTTTTTTTACTAAGTAAATAATAGCGGAAATTACTTAATATCGAGATATAAACCATAAAGTATGTAATTAATTTGTTATGTACTTAAATATGTTTGAAACACACACATATCCATAAAATATATTCAGTTTTCCCCCTTTTGAAGTTAAATGTTTACATTCTATGACAGATATCATTTCAGTCAATAGAAACACCTATTTCATAAACGCTGTTGTCAAACAACATCATCATGCATATGCAAACGACATTTACTATTTCCATACTTGTTTTATATATTTATTTACGTTCTTATTTTACCAAACATATTTGTTATATATATATCTATAATTACAAATAACCGCACATGAGCAAATTTGTAATCAATGTGCAATATGTTTTTACTCCTTATTTTGTAAATTCGATTAATATCCCCCTCTTTCCAGAATGGGGGATATTGATTTGGGTTTGTCTGTCTGTCCCTCCGTGGTTTTCGTTTCCGTGCAATACTTTCTTAATTATTATCTGATTTCATTCAAATTTGGGTCAGTGGTTACCTTGGTTGGGAATGGTTGTGGAGTGTCTGTCTGAAAATCTATTCTCTCCAGCTCCAAAACAAAATGTTAAAGGTTGTTCCTATTTCACAACCAAGATAATGACATATAGAGACATCTTCAGGGCACCATGGTAACTAAACCCAGCCACTTTGACATGTGGAGGAATCTTCAGGCAAACATAAAAACTGAACACATATTGATCAGGTAAGCTTGAAAGACAACAAGAGGCAGAAGTGGGGGACTTAAATTCCACAAATTTGCTTGTTTGTTTTTTACTGTCATTACTACATTAGTGTAGCGTACCAAGCTTTGCAACCCAATGCTCCGCGGGATCGTACTTGAGGGGTTGAGACAATATTGCTGACAAATTGGGCCAATGTTTATAGTTACTGAATAACTGGACAGCGTTTGCTCTGATGTTAAATAAGCACAAAGACGAGCGTTTTTATAAAAATAATTATTAATTCGAGGCGGGCTGAGATTTAAATCAAGCCAGTGTCGAGTGACCTCAAAATGTCACGGCCCATACAACATAACAAAATAGTTCACAATACTGATGTTTCTAACATGTATTTATTATACTCAAGGCAGGGACATGCTTGTTTGTAATTCTTTTCACTGTTTTACTCTCCTGATCAAGCATCCTCATGATAACAAGTCATTCAAGCCTTCTTCACTTGTATGTCACTTTGTAATAAGCCTGTTCACACTAAGCAAGTTCATACAGAATAGTTGATTTTACCCAAAGAGGGAATTCGCCACATTAGTTTTTTTTTTTGTCATGCTTTGGGGTATGCTTATAGAATGGGTGCCTACTGGGTTTACTCCCAAAGATAATGTCGAATTGTGCATATGACAGAAAACAATGACATGGGTTTACATATCACCATTATCAGTTTATCATCACTTATTTTAACTCTATCTCCATCAAATACATGGCCCTCTTTAGCATGGAAACTATTCCCTTCATGTAATAATAAATTTTCTGGTAGGGATCTATTCTATAATTGCTCCTGTTTTGCTGGTTTTATAATTGAATATATACTTAAATACAGAATTTGGTGGTGCTAAATACCTCCTCCCTTTTTCCTCAGCACAAATTTTTGTGAGAAAAATGATTGTTAGGTTCAACTGCAGCCATGACAGTATCAGAGATCCGGGAGCCAATCCCCCAAAACACCATGAAAAAAAAATCCACTAAATTGCAGATCTGAAGCTAACTGCGTATATGCTGTGTAGGTATCAAGTACCCTGGGCTGGATACCCAATGCATAAAATGCTTCAAGGAAACGTTGGAAGGTAAATCCTGTACCAGACAGAAAATTGTATAAAATAAGATGTTGTGTGAACGACTAGAAAACTTGCACAGTTTGGTGGCAGAAAGTTTAATGAATGCAAATAACCAAGAAATTTTGCTGAAATTCCTGCTTTAGTGCTTAAACCATATTCTAATTAAAAGTTCTTTTCATGTATTTTATAAATGTCCCAGACAAGGGAAAGATGATAGCTTTTAAATTTTCAAATGCCAAAAGTCTAATATTTAAAACTATGTCCTTTTCTCATTACTAGTATTTTAAGAAGTTCCCATCATAAACTCAGTTTTGGTCCCTTGTAGCTGAATATCTTCGAAATTCATTATAACTGCTGTTCCCCAAGTTGCTGGATAATTTTCCTTTGGTTAATTTTTTACAGTTTGTTTCAGGTCACAAAACATTCAACAATGGAGGCAATAGAGAGAAAAGGCACAGCTAAACTGAATGAGTTGAGGTCGATAGAGAGGAAAGTGCAGCAGAGATGGAAAGAGGAAAAGGTTTTTGAAGTAGACGCCCCACCGAAAGGATCAGTGGAGCATAAGAAGTAAGGTCACCCCAAAAATTAACCCTGCTTGGGCAAATTTTGTAAGAGAATCATTAAATCCTTTGAAAATGTTTTGATTTCTCTTAGAATACCTCAACTCAGGGTTTCTACCCCAATTTCATCCTTCCATACCTGGCACTCAAAGAACAAATGATGACAGTTATTCCTTGTGCCAAGTAGTGCTGTAGTCCGGTTGACTAGAGCACTACAGGGTGTTGTCATCCATCAAATGCGTGCATTTATCCACTCGTCCAAAAGGTTTTAACATGCTTAATAGAATATTTATATTTGCATGGATATTTTATTGATGTACTCATCCCTTTCCATTATTCAAATATCCAAAACAGCAGCTTTCTAGTTGCTTGATTCACCAAGACATTCAGTGTGTATTAGTATGTCCTGTATGTGATGTATATAAGTATTTGTGTCATGTGTTTATTTTTGTGTTATTATTGTATTGTATTTGGATTGACTGCATAATATATTATTGATTATTGAATAGTACGTTCATTAGCACTTTTGTGCTACATGTACAATTCAATAGAAATATATATGTTTAAACCAAATGATTTAGCTCCAACTTCCTTTAGCTGTCATATTCAACTGGGGGTAGAGGATTCTGGTGCAAGAGCTACTAAAACAAAAAGACCCTGTATTAGGGTTTTCTAAGAGAAATTGGAATTATAGGAATTTTACATATCACTTTAATTTGTGACATACATGTATTAATTTTTGTTAATTATATAATATTTTAAAACACACTTAAAAAAAATTAAAACAAACACTGTATACCTTCAAAATTAGGCCCACTTTGCAATGTTTAACCTTTGATCAAGATATACATGAAAGATAAAGGCAGCTTATCATTATATTTACTGAGAATTTTTATGACCAAGGTAAGAATCCCACAAATGCCACCACTTCCAAAATTAGGACCAATTTACCAAGTCCTGAAGGTGGTTGTTATCATGGGATTTGGCTGTCCTAGAAAGCTGAGCACCGTGGTCCATGGGTCACTACTGTTAATATGTCTTGGTTTGTATTATACTTCTTATAAACTTTTTCTGTGTATTATTACCTGCTGCTTTTTTTCATTTTCAGAAAAGACAAGTTTTTCGTGACCTTCCCTTATCCCTACATGAATGGGCGGCTGCATTTGGGACACACATTCTCTCTGTCCAAATGTGAGGTAAATTGTGTTTAGTTCAGATTTATGTTCATTGTTTGCAGTTAAATTGGACAAAAACATCTTTGTAATCTTGTCCAGAAGAAAAAAAATAATTTCTTGTTTCATACAAGCCATCAATTAATGATCTCGGATTCTAATTCCAAAATGACAAGAGGTTATTTATCAGCAGTGAAGTTAACTTGATATGTTAGGATATCATTCCATACTAATATAGGTATAAAACTCAGGTAATTCCAGTTAGTGTTCATTATCCCAGTACATCAAAAGGGTAGATATAGGCTAATTTACTTAAAAAAAAACATGATTTCTCTTGGTTTAATCAAATGATGTTCTGTACGTAACCTCTGTTAGTAGGGGTAATACATAGCATGTCAGTATACAGTGTGATTGTATATATATAAACATATACAAAGGGTTATTTGACAAGATGAAATATTTAAGTTAAATAAACTGTAATTTTGTAAATAGTTTTTTCTATTCTATGCAGTTTGCTATGGGTTTCTATCGTCTACAAGGGAAGACATGCCTATGGCCTTTTGGTCTCCATTGTACTGGAATGCCTATAAAGGTAAGTGCATTTATATATATCTTAAGATTCTTCCGACACTGCTACTTGCATGTTGACCACTTTGTTTGTGGCACTTTGCCAACTGGTCCTAGATACACAGCAGAATCAAAAATTTCTTAATATATTTTTCCAAAATTTGTTTTTCCAAATAATAAAATAAGGAACCAAAGTATATTTGTTTGACCCAAAATATAGAATTTTAAATGCAAAAATCTAAATTTTCACAATTTACTGAATGTATACAGTTTTTGTCCCTTAAGTTGCGCAACAGTGCATTTATACATCCTTTCACCTAGACATCTCATTCTCCCTTTATTTATCTTGCTTTTATCATTCTGTAGTCCTTTCTTTGTTCTTTCATCTGTTGGCAGACTAAGTATTATAGCCAGTTCCACCATTATAAATCAGCTGAACATCACAGCCTATGGGTCACTTATGTGTTTTACATGTATTTTTAAGATTATCAAATGGCAGCAATCAAATCAGCTTATTAGCTGTAGTTTCTAGTCACATCATGCCTGGTTGAAGCTTTGTTACCACAACAATGTAAGAACCATAAATTAAAAGGAAAATATCTACAAAAAATTAAGTCAGAGTCCTTCCTGCAGGCAGCAGCAGACAAGTTAAAAAGAGAGATGGAAGACTATGGCTGCCCACCCGAATTTCCTGAAGAACCAGAGCAGGAGAAGAAAGAACAAGACAGCAGTGAACCAGTCATCAAGGATAAAGCTAAGGGCAAGAAGGTTAGTCAAACTTCTATTACATAACCCTTAACTGGACTACTTGTACTTTTGTCTTTAGTTTAATATGTTGTTCCAACAAGAACATTTAATTTCACTTTATAATGGTGCTAAGCAACCTCAGCTGTAGAGCTGGTAATTTGTAGTGCTGCCTGGTGGTTTTAGCTCTCCTGACTGATACATTGTCCTTCCTTCTGAAAGTCTTTGTCCTTGGGCTGTCTGTCTGTCAGTCCATCAGTCCGACCGTTACACTGGCACGTTTTGAGACCATTGGACCTACGAATCCAAAGTTCAGTATAGCATAAGATGTTCCTAAGTTCTCCTACCAAACCCTAAACTGGGTCCCTGTGATTCTGTTCCTTCAAGAAATTCTTGAACAACCTCCATTTACCATTTTCATTGAAAACCTATTGTTACAATTCAAGAAAATCTAATATCAAAACTACTGCAGTTATTTTGTTGGTATATGGCATAAGTATTCCCCTATATATTTCCTTTGCATAATTTGCTATGGATCTGAACAGAAATTACCTTGTCACGGCATCAGGAAAGAAAGGCATTGTGGACATTGTGGGATCTGATTGGTTATAATAAGAACAAAGTAAAACTGCTGATTGATGAAGTTTTTATGACTTAATGTACTTGCTTTTTGGGGGTTTGCTAATTGATGTACTAATTGATCATTGATGAACTGTTTTATGTACTTGCTTTGGAGGTTGTTGATTGATGAAATGTATATGTATTTGTTTTCAAGAGTAAAGCCGCGGCCAAGACTGGAGGGATGAAGTACCAGTGGCAGATAATGAAATCGCTGGGGATCAGGGATGAAGAGATAAAGAAATTTGCCGATGCCAGTTACTGGTTGGACTATTTTCCACCGTTAACAAAAGAGGACCTGATGGGTATGGGAGTCAAGGTCGACTGGAGGAGAACCTTCATCACCACAGATGCGAATCCTTTTTATGATTCCTTCGTCAGATGGCAGTACCTACACCTGAAGGACCGTAACAAAGTCAAATTTGGCAAGCGGTGAGTCTCTTTCAGAATTAGGTTTAAAATGTTTTCTCAGAGTTTGTTCATCCCCCAAAAGGTGATATAATCTGATATTTCGATACTTAAATAAGTCATGATTTTTAACAATATTTGAAAAGAAATGAAAAAGGTCTAGGTCAGCTGACCCCCACATTTGAACTGACCTGTACAGGCGAGACAAGGATATCTTGTTCACTTAAGTCTTGAGTGATTAGTCCACTACTTAATAATTAATGGAATGCATGACACAGCATCGTATACTTAAATTAATCAAAATGGTTTATTGAAATTAGTAATTTATCATGTCTATGTACCCACATAGCAAGGAACATTTTAAAAATCATTTTCAACAAGAATTATGCATTATCATGAATACAGGCATCCAATGTGTGGGCGGTCCTTAATGTGGGATACTCGCTACCTGTGTTTTAATTCACTTGTTTGCCATATTCCCAGGCTCATTGGTGCCTTCTCCCTCTACAACAGTTTGCATTCTGGTATTCAACCAATATTAAGATGTTCAATCAAGCATATGTGACTGCAAGTTAGTAAATATACCTGGTAGTCCTTACTGGATCCTGATCATAAGCTGAACCCACACCAAAGTCTAATTGAATTTTCATTGGCCTATTCCTGAGGTGCCCTGAAAATATCATGGCAAAGTTTGGCAACTTCTTGAGTACTTTGCATGTAACATTAAACAGTTTATTTCACATTATTGGCTGATTTAAAGTAGCAGCATGTATCAGTGTAACATAACCATGAAGTACAGCTGTTGAATGTTTGTCTTGTAGCTACACCATATACTCCCCAAAAGATGGACAGCCCTGTATGGATCATGACCGGCAGACAGGAGAGGTACAGTTTATATTGTTAGCCCAGCAAACTGTTAGTCATCTGCCATCCATCCTTGGTTTTTGTAATATTTACTTGACTGGCAGACTGGAGAGGTGCTGATTATATTGTTAGCCCAGTCATCTGCCTTACATCCTGGTGTTTAATTTTATTTACTGTTACAACCTTTGTGCACTGTTCTTTGGCTAAAGGCTTTTGTCAGCTTATGATGATATTCTAGTTAAAAGTTTTAATTAATGGTTTTGACTTCTGTCACACATTGTGATAAATTACTTATCAAATAATAAAAGTATCACTTGATGAACTTTCTAAGATGTTGCGGAACCACAAATTCTGTTAACATTTACTAAGCTAATAATATTTAGATAGACTAGTCGGTTCATCACAACTGAGACTGAATGATAATATTAATAGCTCTGCTCTAGCTCACCAATTAATATTAGGCATATGAATTAGTAAACCCATATTGTGTGTTTTTATATATATTCTTCAATAGACTTTTGTTGCACTTTGATTTTCCAAATGGCAATAATTCACAGAAGGGGACTTGTTTGGACTTATTTTCACGGCTCATACTAGGACTCTGCTGGCCTTTACTCAGAGTCTCGGACTTGCACCCAGACTCAGTACTATGCTGGAAGTAGATGGCTTCAGCAGACTTGTGGTTCCTTTGTTTGTCTGTCTGATTAACAATTGTGTTCTGACATTTTAGGGAGTTGGGCCACAGGAATATACCCTCATCAAAATGAAAGCAGTGGCTCCATACCCTCCAAAGCTCAGGTAGAGTGGTGTTTATAATGTTCAGTGATCCATCTTCATTGAAGAAGTGGTCTAATTTTACCATCTCAGTGTGTGGTAGCTCTGCTGAGTGAAGGTCTTCTGATGTTGTTGTGAGCAATGTTTTTAAGATCAGCTGGTTGTAAGTCTTTCAAGTTATAGGGATGACACTATGTCTGTCGTTTACCCAGTGATCCAAGCAAGCCAGTATCTGCAGACTTTTGTAGAAAACACTAAAATACCTGCAGATATGTGATCATCTACTCAATTTCTTTTAATATAAAATTCCACTATAAAAATTCCTTTAAATTTCTTAAATAATTGGGTTATCAAAAAATAAGTTTCTCACTTCAAGTCATCTGAACTATAGTTATAATCCTTAGTCCATTGTCCATCCATCCATATATTGAATTAGCATGTTTGATATTGTTACACCAACAAATCCAGAATTCAACAGTCAGTAAAGTTCACCTACCAAACCCCAATCTAGGTCACAGTGACTTCATTATTAAAAAATATAGGGAAACCTCAATTTTGAAAACATATTGTTACACTGCCAGGATGCATTATATCAAAACCACTTGTCTGTTTTTGTTCATATTTGGCCTGAATATTCAACTCTTTTTTTCTATAGTTCCCTTAAATGTTTAAGTGCATATAGAAATTATAATATATTTATAAATAGACCTTGTTGAGAGTCCATAAATACATGAATTATGTAAATTTTTAACCAAGTCAAATCATGTACAATCATGGTAGAAACACAAGCATGAACAATCATGGTAGGAACACAAACATGTACAATCATAGTAGAAACACAAGCATGTACAATCATGGTAGGAACACAAACATGTACAATCATGGTAGAAACGCAAGCATGTACAATCATGGTAGAAACACAAGCATGAACAATCATGGTAGGAACACAAGCATGAACAATCATGGTAGAAACACAAACATGTACAATCATGGTAGGAACACAAACATGTACAATCATGGTAGAAACACAAGCATGTACAATCATGGTAGAAACACAAGCATGAACAATCATGGTAGGAACACAAGCATGTACAATCATGGTAGAAACACAAGCATGTACAATCATGGTAGAAACACAAGCATGATCAATCATGCTAGGAACACAAGCATGTACATTCATGGTAGGAACACAAGCATGTACAATCATGGTAGAAACACAAGCATGAACAATCATGGTAGGAACACAAGCATGTACAATCATGGTAGGAACACAAACATATACAATCATGGTAGAAACACAAACATGTACAATCATGGTAGAAACACAAGCATTTACAATCATGGTAGAAACACAAGCATATACAATCATGGTAGGAACACAAGCATGAACAATCATGGTAGGAACACAAACATGTACAATCATGGTAGAAACACAAGCATGTACAATCATGGTAGAAACACAAGCATGAACAATCATGGTAGGAACACAAACATGTTCAATCATGGTAGAAACACAAGCATGTACAATCATGGTAGAAACACAAGCATGTACAATCATGGTAGGAACACAAGCATGTACAACCATGGTAGGAACACAAGCATTTACAATCATGGTAGGAACACAAACATGTACAATCATGGTAGAAACACAAGCATTTACAATCATGGTAGGAACACAAGCATGTACAATCATGGTAGGAACACAAGCATGTACAATAATGGTAGGAACACAAGCATGTACAATCATGGTAGAAACACAAGCATGTGCAGTCATGGTAGGAACACAAGCATGTACAATCATGGTAGGAACACAAGCATGTACAATCATGGTAGGAACACAAGCATGTACAATCATGGTAGGAACACAAGCATGAACAATCATGGTAGGGACACAAACATGTACAATCATGGTAGGAACACAAGCATGTACAATCATGGTAAAAATACAAGCATATGCAATCATGGTAGGAACAAAAGCATGTACAATCATGGTAGGAATACAAGCATTTGCAATCATGGGAGGACCACAAGCATGTACAATCATGGTAGAAACACAAGCATGTACATTCATGGTAGGAACACAAGCATGTACAATCATGGTAGGAACACAAGCATGTACAATCATGGCAGGAACACAAGCATGTACAATCATGGTAGGAACACAAGCATTTACAATCGTGGTAGAAACACAAGCATATGCAATCATGGTAGGAACACAAGCATTTACAATCATGGTAGGAACACAAGCATATGCAATCATGGTAGGAACACAAGCATGTACAGTCATGGTAGAAACACAAGCATGTACACTCATGGTAGGAACACAAGCATATGCGATCATGGTAGGAACACAAGCAGGTACAATCATGGTAGGAACACAAGCAGGTACAATCATGGTAGGAACACAAGCATGTACAATCATGGTAGGAACACAAGCATATGCGATCATGGTAGGAACAAAAGCAGTAACAATCATGGTAGGAACAAAAGCATGTACAATCATGGTAGGAATACAGGCTATATCACATATATATAGAACCAAGAGAAAGAAAACTATACATGCAGGATAGACTTATTAATATTTTTTTTCCCAAAATTGCTGTTGTATTAGGATTTACATTTTCAAGTGCACTTATATAACCTAAAACCTCTTCCGTGCACTAGGATTTCATATTTGTCTATCATATTCACATTCAGCTGAGTGCAGTGACTGAAGGGTCCGTTGTTTTCTGCTTTCAGTGGATTAAGTAAGAAGCCTGTTTTCCTGGTGGCTGCAACCCTGAGACCAGAGACTATGTATGGACAGACTAACTGCTGGGTCAGGCCTGACATGCAGTATGTGGCGTTTGAGACTGTTGATGGGGAGGTGTTTGTGTGTACAAGAAGAGCTGCTAATAACATGAGCTTCCAGGGATTTACCAAAGAGGATGGAAAAGTAGAAGTGCTAGTCAGTCTCACAGGACAGGTTTGTATAGAAAGATCAAGTTTTAAAACCACAGCATGCAGAAACCAGAAAATTAGACTAGTAAACTTGACAGTGTTTTAAAATGTACATTTTAGCTCACCTGCTATAAGTCATCTTAGCTATATCAATGAACTTTTGTCAGTCATCCATCAATTAGACTAGCACATTTTAAAACTGTTAGACTGAAGAATCCAGTGTTCAGCAAGCAGTTAGATGTAACATATTCTATTGTTATTAAACCCTTAAAGACAGCTGAGTGCCATGAACAATGAGTCCCATGTTACAATTAAATTTTAGCTCAGCTGCCTGAAAGTTATCAGTCCTCAGGGTGTTAAATATGGTTGGTTTGTTTTCTGCCAATCTTGACAGGGCACAAATAGTAAGGCCTAGAAAGTTTATACTTCACATGATGACAGGTCCAGATGACTAAGTCATTAGACCCATAGTGATGGCCTCTTGGCCTTCAGTGGTCCATCCAACCAGACATCCATTAACAAGGCACAAATCAAAACTATCATTTTCAAACATGATATTTTGCATACATTTAGGTAGGAGTAAAAACTATTGCCATATCTGAGCCCAGGTGACCATATTCCTTTGAAAAATTGAGCAGAAACCTCCTGTTTTACATTGGAAACCTGTTGTAACACTTAAAAACTTTAATAACTAGAATACATGTAGTCAACATGCTACGTGTATTGTCCAAAATCAGAGTGGAACAGGTGAAGTGAGGCATGGATTGAGTGGCAAGGGGAAATAGAGTGAAGTGTGTTGCATATTAGCATGGATGTCTGCAGCTGAAATGTGTATGTAGGTGGTGCCACCTGCCAAAAAAATCAAGAAAGCTTACCAAGCTGCATAAACATGCAAAATTTTGGGCAGATAAGTCAAACCACTACTGAGATATGAGTGATTTTAGCCCACAGCAGACAAACAGATGGATGCTGTGCGAAAATGGTTGCAGATGGCCCCTCCAGTTTTGTTCATAATAAAGAGCTATGTGAGATTTATGCACATGCAAAATTTTAGCCCAATCGGTCAAACGGTTCCCGAGATATGAGCTTGGATGTCTGCAGCGTAAACTAAAATGTAGGTGGCGCCACCTGTCATAAAATCAAGAAAGCTGTCCTGGATGTATAAACCTGCAAAATTTTAGGCAGATATGTCAAACCACTGCCGAGATATGAGTGATTTTAACCCAAGGCAGACAAACAGATGGTACCTGTGCAAACATGGTTGCAGGTGGTGCCACCATTTTTCATGTATGTTATAAAGCTATCCAAGGGCTACATTTGTACAAAATGTTTTCCTGATCGGTCTAACAGTTCCTGGGATATGTGGATTTATGTGTGGAAACAGATGCACAAATGGACGCTGGGCAGAGAGGAAAGGTCAGAGGTCAACGCAAATTTGTTAGGCACCAGTTCACATGTGACCTGCTAATTGGTGTAAGTTTCGGAAAAATCAGTCAAGTAGTCTCAGAGGAGTTCTCTGGAAAACAAACGCCGCGGCGGAACCCGGTCAAAAACATAGTATCCGCAAAAAATCATTTTGTGGGATACAATAAATGTTTGTATTTTTATATTGAGCTATATTAGGGGATTGAGCTTATGAAGATTTTGCTCAATAACTCAGAAAATCATTTTCACAGTGTCCTATTTTTCAGTTTCCACAGAGAAACTTTATGGACCAATCAGCATGTGAAGTTTGAACTTCCTTGGTTTTACAGTTCATGTGTATTGCTCTGTTTCACAAAGATAATGGCTGCTGAGGTTTTTCATGCAGTGACTGGAAGAATTTAGGTCACAGTGTGCTACTTCTCTGTTTCCACAGAGGAGCTTCAAGAATCTGACAGGAGGTAATGTTTTAAATTCCTGGGTCATATGCTTCAGATTTTTGCCTAAGATGTTGATAGCTATCTTGCAAGCCTGACTGCCTGAAAGATGTGAGACAAAAGGCCATCACTATAGTTCAGATGACTTGCACTGTAAATATGATTTTCTATTTTACTCACTATTTCAGTCAGTGTAAAAAATCAAGGTTACTTTAATAAAAAGGTTTGTTATGTCATGCATTATTATCATTTACTTGACCAGTATTAAAACATATTTACTTTTTATATGATATTCTCTGTATTGACAAAACAGGACATTATGGGCATGGCTCTGAAGGCACCTCTGACAAAATATGACAAAATCTACACCCTACCAATGCTGACAATCAAGCAAGAGAAAGGTGAGTACACCCTACCAATGCTGACAATCAAGCAAGAGAAAGGTGAGTACACCCTACCAATGCTGACAATCAAGCAAGAAAAAGGTGAGTACACCCTACCAATGCTGACGATCAAGCAAGAGAAAGGTGAGTACACCCTACCAATGCTGACGATCAAGCAAGAGAAAGGTGAGTACACCCTACCAATGCTGACTATCAAGCAAGAGAAAGGTGAGTACACCCTACCAATGCTGACAATCAAGCAAGAGAAAGGTGAGTACACCCTTACCAATGCTGACAATCAAGCAAGAGAAAGGTGAGTACACCCTACCAATGCTGACGATCAAGCAAGAGAAAGGTGAGAACACCCTACCAATGCTGACGATCAAGCAAGAGAAAGGTGAGTACACCCTACCAATGCTGACGATCAAGCAAGAGAAAGGTGAGTACACCCTACCAATGCTGACAGTCAAGCAAGAGAAAGGTGAGTACACCCTACCAATGCTGACAGTCAAGCAAGAGAAAGGTGAGTACACCCTACCAATGCTGACGATCAAGCAAGAGAAAGGTGAGTACACCCTACCAATGCTGACGATCAAGCAAGAGAAAGGTGAGTACACCCTACCAATGCTGACAGTCAAGCAAGAGAAAGGTGAGTACACCCTACCAATGCTGACAGTCAAGCAAGAGAAAGGTGAGTACACCCTACCAATGCTGACGATCAAGCAAGAGAAAGGTGAGTACACCCTACCAATGCTGACAATCAAGCAAGAGAAAGGTGAGTACACCCTACCAATGCTGACGATCAAGCAAGAGAAAGGTGAGTACACCCTACCAATGCTGACGATCAAGCAAGAGAAAGGTGAGTACACCCTACCAATGCTGACAATCAAGCAAGAGAAAGGTGAGTACACCCTACCAATGCTGACGATCAAGCAAGAGAAAGGTGAGTACACCCTACCAATGCTGACGATCAAGCAAGAGAAAGGTGAGTACACCCTACCAATGCTGACGATCAAGCAAGAGAAAGGTGAGTATGTTACACTTAGTATGAACATAAACTTCTTTCAAGCTTGTTTTGTGATGTTGCTTCTTTAGTTATTTATTTTCCCCTCGCAATAAAGTTGCAGGAGGGAATTTATTAGTGCCTTTGTATGTGCATCAGTCCATCCTTTTTTTGAAAATGGCTAAACCATTTGACTAAAACCATTAATCTTACACAGTTAGCTCACCCACTCACAGATGGAGAACTCTAACGATTTTGAGGAGGGTCACAGGATGCACTTCTTGAAAAAGCTTGTAGACGCATTTTAAGCCAAGGTTTTAAATAAAATATATATAAAATAAAATGACTGAGGGTATAGAACCTGAGGTGGTTTTCACTGCTGTAAATAAAATGGTGGTGTCATTGCTCATTGAGTGTTAGAAAAAAAAAACTATTTCTTACATTATAAGATCTGGGGTAGTGATGTCTGTTCCCTCAGATTATGTGTGTATAATGAGTAACATTTCTTACGTTACAGGAACTGGGGTAGTGACGTCTATAATATTTCTTACATTACAGGAACTGGGGTAGTGACGTCTGTAACATTTCTTACATTACATGAACTGGGGTAGTGACGTCTGTAATATTTCTTACATTACAGGAGCTGGGGTAGTGACGTCTATAACATTTCTTACATTACAGGAACTGGGGTAGTGACATCTATAATATTTCTTACATTACAGGAGCTGGGGTAGTGACGTCTGTAACGTTTCTTACATTACAGGAACTGGGGTAGTGACGTCTATAATATTTCTTACATTACAGGAGCTGGGGTAGTGACGTCTGTAACATTTCTTACATTACAGGAACTGGGGTAGTAATGTCTATAATATTTCTTTCATTACAGGAACTGGGGTAGTGACGTCTGTTCCCTCAGATTCCCCTGATGACCATGCAGCTCTTAGAGATTTGAAGAAGAAACAGGTTTGTGATGAAACAACTACACACACATACTTAATTACAAAACTTAGAAAGAGGGAAAATGAATCCTGGCAAATCTTTTGTGAGGATTTAGCTCAGCAGACTATAAATCAGCAGAGTTGTTGTTCTTTGTCCATCATCTATTTACATCCCAGAAATCTTAATTTGACTTTGAAACTAGTAATTATTAGGGCCCTGCTTGACAAGCATGGCCCTATAGTGATCATCGTGTCAGTCCGTCCTTCCTTACTTCCATCCCTCCATCAGTGACACTTTCTGACCCAATCATCAACCCATTGCAGCTTTCCCAAATTCAGAGGGATGATTGGCACCTATAAGGGCTCCAGACCTCTTGAATTACAGACCTGTCAGAATTCCAGTATGGCCGCTACAGCCCGACTGCTGAATTTCTTTTGCGGGTGTTAACTCAACAACAACCTACTGCAGCTTTCCAAAATTCACAGGGATTATTGGTACCTATGAGGGCTCCAAACCTCTTGAATAACAGACCTGTCGGAATATCAATATGGCCGCAACAGCCAGAATGTTGAATTTCTTTTACGCAAGATAACTCAACAACAACCTACTGCAGCTTTCCCAAATTCTCAGGGATGATGGTACCTATGAGGGCTCCAGACCTCTTGAATAACAGACCTGTCGGAATACCAATATGGCCGCCACAGACAAAACGAATTTCTTTTGCGCACCATAACTCAACAACAACCTACTGCAGCTTTTCCAAATTCACAGGGATGATAAGGTCTTATGAGGGGTCCAGACCTCAGAATAACAGACCTGTCGGAATTCCAATATGGCTGCCACAGCCCGATAGCTGATTTTTTTTTGTGAGCGATAATTCAGCAACAACCTACTGCAGCTTTCCCAAATTCACAGGGATGATTGGTACCTATGTGGGCTCCAGACCTCTTGAATAACGGACCTGTAGGAATTCCAATATCACTGCCACAGCTCGATCATTGATTTTCTTTTGCGTGCAATAACTCAACAACAACCTTCTGCAGCTTTCCCAAATACACAGGGATTATTGGTACCTATGAGGGCTCCAGACCTGTTGAATTACGGGCTTGTTGGAATATCAATATGGCCGCCACAGCCAGATCGCTAATTTTCTTTCCCCCGCGATAACTCAACAGCAACCTACTGCGGCTTTCCCAAATTCACAGGGATGATTGGTACTAATGAGCTCTCCAGACGTCTTGAATAACAGACTTGTTGGAATTCAAATATGGGTGCAACAGCCCGATTGCTGAATTTTTTTGCGCGCGATAACTCAATAACAACCAGCTGCAGCTTTCCCAAATTAACAGAGATGATTGGTACCTATGAGGGCTCGAAACCTATTGAATGACAGACCTGTTGGAATTACAGTATGGCTGCCACAGCCCAATGGCTGATTTTCTTTGGCACGCAATAACTCAAAAACAGCCCACTGCAGCTTTCCCAAATTCACTGGGATTATTGGTGCCTATGAGGGCTCCAGACGTATTGAAATACAGACCTGCTCAAAATCAAATATGGCCAACAGACTACAATCGGTGATTTTCTATTGCACACATTATTATTTCAGACATATCTTCTTTAATATTATTTGATCCAGTAGGATTTTTTCCCTCATTCATATGGAAAAATACCTGTTTTTGTTTGTCATATTTTTCAAATTTAACTTAATTTTTCACCCACATGTAAACTAATCCAGCACTACCAGAAATGTGGTATTCCGCTGAGCACCATTGCCTGACCACATCTAGTTTCACATGTGAATGTCCGGAACAAGTCTCCTGGGAAACCAGAAATAAGGTGATAATGACCTACATTCTGTGAGCTACAGGACAAACACATGATTTTTAGCACCCTGAAAGTCTTCTAAGTGTCCAAAGATGCTAACAATGTTGTTTCAACTAAAATCTCCTATAAAAGCTCAAAAACCTGTTCCTGATTACCATTGTCTAAAACCGATTCAGGCTTATATATGCAGCCAAGGATTTGACCATGGTCAGAAAGTAAATTTAATACACAGACAGACCTGTATGACCAGATACTTGTTAATGCAGGTGAAAGACAATTGCTCTGGCATTAAAAGAGACATTTTTACATATGTACATATAATTTTTGTGTTTAGTCTGAACAGCGGGAAATATATTTATTCCATCAGTATGTAAACTGTTAAAGTTAATTTTTAACTACATTTAAGGATTAATGAGTCAATAGTTGCTGTGCTAAAAAAGTTAAAAACTTTATATTCAGAAGAGAGTAGGATCTTTAATTTCCTATTCATTGTTTTCTGAACATTAATTTTCTTAAAGTAAGGAACCAAAGTTGTTACTACTATTTATTGAAATGTTTATGTCCTTACATTGAATTTAAGAAAATGAATAATACACAGAGCTGGATGTTCAATTTTGTAAATGCCCAGATAAACATATAGGTGATTAAATATAATGATTTTACAAGGTGATTGCATTTCTCTTATGAAAATTATGGCTAACTTCAAGAGTAGATAAGAATCAGGTCGGTTTACAAAAGGATTATGTTTGACCAACTTGGGCAAGTAGGAGCCACTTTTGGTTGCCCTTCCAATATTTTCTGGAACTTTTACTTGCCCTGAGCAAGTAGCTAAGTGTTAATGTTGAGCGCTGTTGTTTCTTTTGTAAACAAAGCATTGATTACAGCCATATTTACCAGGAACTTGTGGAAACAGGTACACCCACCTTTAATAACCTTGACATAATATATTGTATTTGGTTTAATTTATATTTTTGTTTGTTTATTTTACTGTATGTTTCCTCTGATGTTTAACTAGAAGAAACTTTTTATTAAATATATCTGTTGTAGCCCTTCCGTGCAAAATACGGCGTGAGTGATGAAATGGTGCTGCCCTTTGACCCTGTACCAATTATCAACATCCCCGGCTATGGTGACCTGGCCGCTGTCACTGTCTGTGATGAACTCAAGGTCCAGAGCCAGAATGACAAGGACAAGTTGGCTGAAGCCAAGGAGAGGGTGTACCTCAAAGGTTTTTATGAAGGGGTATGTTGCAAGACGTCCTAATAATGTAAATTGCTACAGTATATCTGTATTTATTTATATATATATATATATATATATATATTATTGGTGTTACAAATGATCAGTTACATCAGTGATTCACTGTTTTCTTTCATCTGTTCATGATTCTCTTTCCTAATATGGATATGCTGAAAAAATAGAGTTTGATATAAAAATTGGATGAATAAATGTGTGATATTTAATTCAGATTTTGCATGTTTAATGCCAATGATCATTGCATAGGTTGACAACAATCTGCTAGTATAAACATAGTGTGTCTGCCAGCTTAGTATTATATGGCTCTGCATTGCAGGAAAAGAATGTTGAGCATAAAAATTTGTGGCATTTGATGTTTTTTAGGTGATGGTAATTGGAGAACACAAGGGGAAAAAAGTTCAAGATGTGAAGAAAACCATCCAGAAGCTAATAATAGACAATGTAAGATAAAGTTTGTATGCTTTGCTCTGTATTTTCACTCGCCTTTATATCTTCATCCTGCCAAGTCCCATCACAATGATCACAGTCTTGTAGCTGCACTTTCAAGTGTAAGGTTTTCATGACTATTTTTGTGTTTTGTACCTTGATCCTGGCACAAATTTTAACACTTATATGGTTACAGCTAATTATATACATATACGTACAGCTATTGTGATGACCTGATGTGTGTCAGCCTGTCTATCTGGCTGTCAATATGGCAGTCTGTTGGGTTACCCGTAGGAAGTAGTTCTAGAGTAGGATCTACAGTACACCTACTTGATATGATGTCAGCTGCAGTGTAATGTCTAGGTAAATATTGGTCAACTTTTGGCACTCTGAGACCATGTCCAGAGCAATAATAATTTGATTGTTCAATTTATATTGAAATTATATGAAAATAGACTGTTTCCCTATGTCCTGTAATATACAGTATCAATGTATCCAGTAACAGTCAGAGAAATGATTGGTCTGTCTTATCTTTACCTATATAGGGGTAAAGTAGGGAATATTGCATTGTAAACACTACCTAATGATTGTTTATAACTCCATTTTATGCTATTTACCAGGATCAACCATCAGCCATCAACAGGATCAATTAAAAATAAAATTGCCCTACTTTGGTGTAATGTCACCACCATCTCTTTATGAAAATGGCAAAGTGGAAACCAAAACCTGCTCTTAAGAGATGTTTTTGCAGTTTTACCAAAGGCCGTTTTGCTTTTGCTCTTATAAAATGAAGGGTTTCTGGACCCTGAACCAATTTTTAAAATTTTGAATGGGGCCTAAGTTTTCAGCATCTGTGTAGTTAACTGCAAACTAAGAGAAAGGAAATAATTCATATTGTTATGCAGACCATAATTCCAATCATTAATATTAATGTAAACTGTAAAATCATACTGAAATCTGTTATATTGTTCATATGCTAAGATTATTTGATCTATTATGTTTTCAGAAAGAAGCAGTTAAATACATGGAACCAGAGAAGCAGGTCATCTCAAGGTCAGGGGATGAATGTGTGGTGGCCCTGTGTGACCAATGGTAGGTACAGTGTCTTAAGTGACATGGCTAGTTCATAAATAGTAGGTACAGTGTTTTAAAGTGACACAGCTAGTTCATAAATGGTAGGTACAGTGTCTTTAAGTGACACAGCTAGTTCATAAAGAAACATTTGACATTGGTTATTGTGTAGGAAAATGTGTATTAACGGGGTTGTGAATGACCTTAAATAATTTCCAAATGAATAGAATGAACTTGTGTGTATTTTTTATCTTTTTTCCCTTAAAAATGTTTGTCTTTGGTTTGTTCACATTCAACCACATCAATATCTGCTAAAAATGCCTAAAAAAATATTCAGTTTTTCCCCAGTGTCCCACGTTCACTGTCAGTCTATGTTTAGACCAGAGAGAAAGACCATCATAATGTTTATCCAGCTGTTAAATTATATTCCAAAATCATTTTCAACATTCAAAATTTCCTTGGTTGAATTTGGGTACATTTGTCACATTTCATTTTATTGGGAATACCCATATGAATATTCTCAAATTCACTGACCTATATCGAACCGCGACCTTGGTTAATTCTTGCAGTGCAGAATGTGTCAGAATGCAATATTTTCAGTTACTCTTTGGTTGTGATGGACTTTGTACAACTGGTATGAATGTGAAAATTGACTAAAACACATATTAAGGTTCATTGATTGATAAATGTTTTCTTCTGAAAAGAAACTGGGATGCTTGCTTAATTTCTCAGATGATTAAAACAAATCATAGATGAAGTCATAGATTAGCGTTGGCTTCACTGATTTTCCCATTTGGTTTATGTGTTACTTGTCAGAGGGTAATTTGCATACATCGTACAGTCACATAGTTGAGATACTGATACTTTTGCAATTAAATGAGAGGTACCAAATATGTTAAGTTTTGAGAAACTAAGAGGACAGATGAGAAGAAATAAATATTAATACATACAAATAATAATAATACACAAATATTCTTTTAATCAATTTAAGCTGAGCATCATGACTTACAGGTCCCTAGTTTACAGCTCAGCTGACCGAAAGCCAACTGAGATATAGGAATGGAATTTTTTTCCGTTGTCCTTCTGGCCATCTGGCCTTCCGGCCATCTGTTAGCAGGGCACAAATTGTAACCACTAACCCTAGAAAGTTGTAACTGAATATCCAGGTATGTTAATATAAAATCTCCTTTGAAACCTTAAATTAGGTTACTGTGACCTGTATCCTTCAAGCTATGGAGCTTGTCAGTACCCCCAGAATAATTAAAAAATTTGATACAAAACCTTAAGTACCTTGATAATCAATACATGGATTGCCATGATCTTGTCTTGAATATTAACCATGACTAGTTTTGTCAGTTCCAAAAAACTGGTGGCGCCACCTGTATTTTTCTCATTTTTACATTTTTTTCTGTTTTTTTTTTATTTACCATTAAATGACAGCAATTATGTGTTTTCTCAGCTGATCATAGGGCCAACATTTTGGAAAAAAAACTCATAAATATCCTTATAGACAAATTTAGCTGAGAGCCGAGACCCATGGGTTCCTAGTTAATAATTGATCACCAAAAGTGAGCAGGTTATCTATACAAACATTTAAAAATGTGAAGCACTACAAAGCAGTAATCTTCTTTATTTCATTTTGTTAGGTACTTGGCGTATGGTGAAGAGTCCTGGAGAGCTCAAGTAGACATTTGTCTAAAGGACATGGAATTGTACTCTGATGAAGTGCGCAAAAACTTTGAAGCCAGTCTGGATTGGTTGCATGAACATGCTATCTCAAGGACATATGGACTTGGTATGTGAAAGCCACCACAAGGGATAGGCAGCTTAAGCAGTGTTGAATATAAAAATAACAAACATTTTATAATGAAACAGTACATCATAGGACATGGCTGTTGTCTAACAATTTAAACTTATATCAGTTATAACATACATAGCAATAATCATTAACTAAACTAGCTTATCATTTATTGGAAATTTAATCTCATTTTTAGCTCAGCTGACGGTAATTCATCTAGCTGAAGCAATGGTTCTTTTTTCATTAAAAGCTTTATTGTAAGATCATTATTTTAAATTTGGTCCGGCTTTGACCAAAGCACAATTTTTTTCTGTAAGCAGTGATGATTTCATCATCAGAGCACCAATGGGGGGACAACATATGAGAAGTTAAATATGAATTTTAAATTTAAGTTGAGAAACCTGTAATAATTATCCTAAAAGCTTGCTTTAGGTAAATGGGAATCTATAGAACTTAAAATATGTAATCCCGGTATGTTTGATCTCAAAGAATCTAACCAAACCAGGGAAATCTAGGTTGCAAGATTATTGAGTGCACTCTGGACAGTAAAGAGTTAAAGAAAAGCAAATATTCCTGGCCTCCTGCATTTTTGATAAAAATTTGCGATCAGGTTCCTGAAAAATTTGACTAACAGTGCTGAATCTTTGGCCATAATGTCATGCTAGACAGCTGAACAATTTGACTAACAGTGCTGAATCTTTGGCCATAATGTCATGCTAGACAGCTGAACAATTTGACTAACAGTGCTGAATCTTTGGCCATAATGTCATGCTGGACAGCTGAACAATTTGACTAACAGTGCTGAATCTTTGGCCATAATGTCATGCTGGACAGCTGAAAAATTTGCCTAACAGTGCTGAATCTTTGGCCATAATGTCATGCTGGACAGCTGAACAATTTGACTAACAGTGCTGAATCTTTGGCCATAATGTCATGCTGGACAGCTGAACAATTTGACTAACACTGCTGAATCTTTGGCAATAATGTCATGCTGAACAGCTGAACAATTTGACTAACAGTGCTGAATCTTTGGCCATAATGTCATGCTGGACAGCTGAACAATTTGACTAACAGTGCTGAATCTTTGGCCATAATGTCATGCTGGACAGCTGAACAATTTGACTAACAGTGCTGAATCTTTGGCCATAATGTCATGCTGGACAGCTGAACAATTTGACTAACAGTGCTGAATCTTTGGCCATAATGTCATGCTGGACAGCTGAAAAATTTGACTAACAGTGCTGAATCTTTGGCCATAATGTCATGCTGGACAGCTGAACAATTTGACTAACAGTGCTGAATCTTTGGCCATAATGTCATGCTGGACAGCTGAACAATTTGACTAACAGTGCTGAATCTTTGGCCATAATGTCATGCTGGACAGCTGAACAATTTGACTAACAGTGCTGAATCTTTGGCCATAATGTCATGCTGGACAGCTGAAGAATTTGACTAACAGTGCTGAATCTTTGGCCATAATGTCATGCTGAACAGCTGAACAATTTGACTAACAGTGCTGAATCTTTGGCCATAATGTCATGCTGGACAGCTGAACAATTTGACTAACAGTGCTGAATCTTTGGCCATAATGTCATGCTGGACAGCTGAAGAATTTGACTAACAGTGCTGAATCTTTGGCCATAATGTCATGCTGGACAGCTGAAAAATTTGCCTAACAGTGCTGAATCTTTGGCCATAATGTCATGCTGGACAGCTGAAAAATTTGACTAACAGTGCTGAATCTTTGGCCATAATGTCATGCTGGACAGCTGAAAAATTTGCCTAACAGTGCTGAATCTTTGGCCATAATGTCATGCTGGACAGCTGAAAAATTTGACTAACAGTGCTGAATCTTTGGCCATAATGTCATGCTGGACAGCTGAACAATTTGACTAACAGTGCTGAATCTTTGGCCATAATGTCATGCTGGACAGCTGAAAAATTTGACTAACAGTGCTGAATCTTTGGCCATAATGTCATGCTGGACAGCTGAAAAATTTGACTAACAGTGCTGAATCTTTGGCCATAATGTCATGCCGGACAGCTGAACAATTTGACTAACAGTGCTGAATCTTTGGCCATAATGTCATACCGGACAGCTGAAAAATTTGCCTAACAGTGCTGAATCTTTGGCAATAATGTCATGCCGGACAGCTGAACAATTTGACTAACAGTGCTGAATCTTTGGCCATAATGTCATGCTGGACAGCTGAACAATTTGACTAACAGTGCTGAATCTTTGGCCATAATGTCATGCTGGACAGCTGAACAATTTGACTAACAGTGCTGAATCTTTGGCCATAATGTCATGCTGGACAGCTGAACAATTTGACTAACAGTGCTGAATCTTTGGCCATAATGTCATGCTGGACAGCTGAACAATTTGACTAACAGTGCTGAATCTTTGGCCATAATGTCATGCTGGACAGCTGAAGAATTTGACTAACAGTGCTGAATCTTTGGCCATAATGTCATGCTGGACAGCTGAACAATTTGACTAACAGTGCTGAATCTTTGGCCATAAAGTCATGCTGGACAGCTGAAGAATTTGACTAACACTGCTGAATCTTTGGCCATAATGTCATGCTGGACAGCTGAAGAATTTGACTAACACTGCTGAATCTTTGGCCATAATGTCATGCTGGACAGCTGAACAATTTGACTAACACTGCTGAATCTTTGGCCATAATGTCATGCTGGACAGCTGAACAATTTGACTAACAGTGCTGAATCTTTGGCCATAATGTCATGCTGGACAGCTGAAAAATTTGACTAACACTGCTGAATCTTTGGCCATAATGTCATGCTGGACAGCTGAAAAATTTGACTAACGGTGCTGAATCTTTGGCCATAATGTCATGCTGGACAGCTGAACAATTTGACTAACAGTGCTGAATCTTTGGCCATAATGTCATGCTGGACAGCTGAAAAATTTGACTAACAGTGCTGAATCTTTGGCCATAATGTCATGCTGGACAGCTGAAAAATATGACTAACAGTGCTGAATCTTTGGCCATAATGTCATGCTGGACAGCTGAAAAATATGACTAACAGTGCTGAATCTTTGGCCATAATGTCTTGCTAGACAGCTGAACAATTTGACTAACAATGCTGAATCTTTGGCCATAATGTCTTGCTAGACAGCTGAACAATTTGACTAACAGTGCTGAATCTTTGGCCATAATGTCATGCTGGACAGCTGAAAAATTTGACTAACAGTGCTGAATCTTTGGCCATAATGTCATGCTGGACAGCTGAACAATTTGACTAACAGTGCTGAATCTTTGGCAATAATGTCATGCTGGACAGCTGAACAATTTGACTAACAGTGCTGAATCTTTGGCCATAATGTCATGCTGGACAGCTGAACAATTTGACTAACAGTGCTGAATCTTTGGCCATAATGTCATGCTGGACAGCTGAACAATTTGACTAACAGTGCTGAATCTTTGGCCATAATGTCATGCTGGACAGCTGAACAATTTGACTAACAGTGCTGAATCTTTGGCCATAATGTCATGCTGGACAGCTGAACAATTTGACTAACAGTGCTGAATCTTTGGCCATAATGTCATGCTGGACAGCTGAACAATTTGACTAACAGTGCTGAATCTTTGGCAATAATGTCATGCTGGACAGCTGAAAAATTTGCCTAACAGTGCTGAATCTTTGGCCATAATGTCATGCTGGACAGCTGAAAAATTTGCCTAACAGTGCTGAATCTTTGGCCATAATGTCATGCTGGACAGCTGAACAATTTGCCTAACAGTGCTGAATCTTTGGCCATAATGTCATGCTGGACAGCTGAACAATTTGCCTAACAGTGCTGAATCTTTGGCCATAATGTCATGCTGGACAGCTGAACAATTTGACTAACAGTGCTGAATCTTTGGCCATAATGTCATGCTGGACAGCTGAACAATTTGACTAACAGTGCTGAATCTTTGGCCATAATGTCATGCTGGACAGCTGAACAATTTGACTAACAGTGCTGAATCTTTGGCCATAATGTCATGCTGGACAGCTGAACAATTTGACTAACAGTGCTGAATCTTTGGCCATAATGTCATGCTGGACAGCTGAACAATTTGACTAACAGTGCTGAATCTTTGGCCATAATGTCATGCTGGACAGCTGAACAATTTGACTAACAGTGCTGAATTTTTGGCCATAATGTCACGCTGGACAGCTGAACAATTTGACTAACAGTGCTGAATCTTTGGCCATAATGTCACGCTGGACAGCTGAACAATTTGACTAACAGTGCTGAATCTTTGGCCATAATGTCACGCTGGACAGCTGAACAATTTGACTAACAGTGCTGAATCTTTGGCCATAATGTCACGCTGGACAGCTGAACAATTTGACTAACAGTGCTGAATCTTTGGCCATAATGTCATGCTGGACAGCTGAACAATTTGACTAACAGTGCTGAATCTTTGGCCATAATGTCATGCTGGACAGCTGAACAATTTGACTAACAGTGCTGAATCTTTGGCCATAATGTCATGCTGGACAGCTGAACAATTTGACTAACAGTGCTGAATCTTTGGCCATAATGTCATGCTGGACAGCTGAACAATTTGACTAACAGTGCTGAATCTTTGGCCATAATGTCATGCTGGACAGCTGAAGAATTTGACTAACAGTGCTGAATCTTTGGCCATAATGTCATGCTGGACAGCTGAACAATTTGACTAACAGTGCTGAATCTTTGGCCATAATGTCATGCTGGACAGCTGAACAATTTGACTAACAGTGCTGAATCTTTGGCCATAATGTCATGCTGGACAGCTGAAAAATTTGACTAACAGTGCTGAATCTTTGGCCATAATGTCATGCTGGACAGCTGAAAAATTTGACTAACACTGCTGAATCTTTGGCCATAATGTCATGCTGGACAGCTGAACAATTTGACTAACAGTGCTGAATCTTTGGCCATAATGTCATGCTGGACAGCTGAAAAATTTGACTAACAGTGCTGAATCTTTGGCCATAATGTCATGCTGGACAGCTGAAAAATTTGACTAACAGTGCTGAATCTTTGGCCATAATGTCATGCTGGACAGCTGAAGAATTTGACTAACAGTGCTGAATCTTTGGCCATAATGTCATGCTGGACAGCTGAACAATTTGACTAACAGTGCTGAATCTTTGGCCATAATGTCATGCTGGACAGCTGAACAATTTGACTAACAGTGCTGAATCTTTGGCCATAATGTCATGCTGGACAGCTGAACAATTTGACTAACAGTGCTGAATCTTTGGCCATAATGTCATGCTGGACAGCTGAACAATTTGACTAACAGTGCTGAATCTTTGGCCATAATGTCATGCTGGACAGCTGAAAAATTTGACTAACAGTGCTGAATCTTTGGCCATAATGTCATGCTGGACAGCTGAACAATTTGACTAACAGTGCTGAATCTTTGGCCATAATGTCATGCTGGACAGCTGAAAAAATTGACTAACAGTGCTGAATCTTTGGCCATAATATCATGCTGGACAGCTGAACAATTTGACTAACAGTGCTGAATCTTTGGCCATAATGTCATGCTGGACAGCTGAACAATTTGACTAACAGTGCTGAATCTTTGGCCATAATGTCATGCTGGACAGCTGAACAATTTGACTAACAGTGCTGAATCTTTGGCCATAATGTCATGCTGGACAGCTGAAAAATTGGCCTAACAGTGCTGAATCTTTGGCCATAATGTCATGCTGGACAGCTGAAAAATTTGACTAACAGTGCTGAATCTTTGGCCATAATGTCATGCTGGACAGCTGAAGAATTTGACTAACAGTGCTGAATCTTTGGCCATAATGTCATGCTGGACAGCGGAACAATTTGACTAACAGTGCTGAATCTTTGGCCATAATGTCATGCTGGACAGCTGAACAATTTGACTAACAGTGCTGAATCTTTGGCCATAATGTCATGCTGGACAGCTGAACAATTTGACTAACAGTGCTGAATCTTTGGCCATAATGTCATGCTTGACAGCTGAACAATTTGACTAACAGTGCTGAATCTTTGGCCATAATGTCATGCTGGACAGCTGAGTGTCATGACCCATGTTTCACTCCTTCAGGTCATAATTCTGTGATTGCATTGGGAAGCTTCAATTTTGTTAAAGAAGATGAACTTGTCCCGGGAACTAAAGTCAATTTAAAAGGTTAAGTGGTTCATGTTATTAGGAAAAATTTACTTGACATTGTTTAATTTGTATTATACAGGCACAGAGATCCCATGGGACCCCCAGTACCTGATTGAGTCTCTGTCTGACTCCACCATCTACATGGCATACTACACCGTGGCTCACCTACTGCAGGGAGGGACATTCAGTGCTCAAGGACCTAACAAAGCAGGAATCAGGTATACACTGGTATTTGGACTTGTACACATTACACTCCTTACACCAGTCCTGACACAGGGCCAAGAATCAGACCAGCAAGAGCATGCATGGTGTGGTAGGGTTAAACTTGGAGCTGGATGCACAATGCGGTACCATGCTCTCATTGGTCTGATTGTAATTCTTTGCTTTGTGCCAGCCCCTGGTGGTAAATCCCAAAGAATGCATGAGGAGTGTAGTGGAATGGTATTTTTATGATATGATTATGCTTAAGGATTTGTGTTCTGTGACATCATTTTGTCATCATACATTAGGATTTGTATTCTTATATCATCATTTTGTCATCATACATTAGGTTTTGTATTCTTATATCATCATTTTGTCATCATACATTAGGATTTGTATGCTTGTGACATTGTTGTATCATGATTTGTATGATTATGACATCATTGTATCAAAGTCATTCAAGGAAACTTTACCACTTAAATAAAAAGAGATTACTTCTCTATAATTTTTGTTACATTTCAGGACCATGTCACCACAATACATTGATACTGATTACTTTTTATAATGAGATGCAGGAAATGTCGCCTCAGACACTACTTTCATTTTCTGATGAGATTTTGTAATCTGCAGACACATTCTTAGACTGTCATTGATTTTACAGGCCTGAACAGATGACGCCTGATGTGTGGGACTACATTTTCTTCAACAACGTCCCATTTCCAAAGACCTCTGTCCCTCAGGCTACACTAGATCGTTTGAAACATGAGTTCAACTACTGGTACCCCGGTCGACCTTCGTGTGTCTGGGAAAGACCTTGTACCTAACCACCTCACGTACTATCTATACAGCCATTGTGCAATATGGCCAGAGCAAAGGTCAGTCAGTGTTTATAATCTCTTTACAGTAATCTCGTTTCTTCCCCAGGCCTAAAGGTAATAGATACTATACTCTGTTCCATTCCCTCGTGTCCACATTTTTTTTGTTTTAAAAATTTTAATAAGTTCAATTTCAAGGGAAACAAATGTTAATTTAGGGTAGAAGATTAAAAGGCCTTATTTGCAACAAGGTAAGTTATTACCCACATTACACCTTTGTAAATTTGTAACCTCTTTACATATGCTAGGATTTGGTACATTTTTTGCTCAGCTGACTGAAAGTCATCCTAGCTTCAGTGATGGGTCTTAGTCTGTCGTCGTTCTGTCAGGTAATCCAGCTGGCTGGCTGTTAGCAGAGTGACTGATCATCACAAATTCTAATTGAACATTAAAATCTCCTTGGAAACCTGAAATTAGTCTCTGTTACTCATATCCTCCAAGTTATGGGGCTCGTAACCCCCCCCCCCCCCCTAGAATAATTGAAAATTTGATACAAAAGCCCAGTATCTGTATAACTTAAGCATTTATCACCATGATTCTAAAAAAATCACAATTCTACAAAAGCTCAAGTATGTGAATAACTGATGCATGGATCCCCATGACTCTTTGCATTAATTTTGATCATAGAGTTTTCATAAGTTCCTGCAGACTGGTGGTGCCACCTGTATTTTTTCAATGTTTTACACATTTTTTTTCTCAATTTTTGAGACCTTACCATAGAAACCAGTAGCAACTGTTAAATCATGACTAGTATCATCATCACTGGTGCTGAATCTTGACAATTTTGCACCTAGTGACCCGTACCTATCTTTAGTATCACACTTTAGCAAATACCATTTAGTCAATCAGCTGAATATCATGTCCCAAGGGCCACTTGTTATCATGGGCAAGTTCAATTAAGCGCCATGACCTTTGGGCTCCTTGTCTTAAATGGAAAACCTAGTCTTTAAAAGCAGGGACCACCAACACTAATTTATGCCATGCTAACTGTTGCTTCCTCTCTATATCCTAGGATATTATACAAACATAATTAACTTCGGCTTGATTTCATGACCCATGGGCCCTTGTTTTTCATTCGTGAGCAACTTTTATATTTACTGCTTGGTTGGATAAAGATGTATGCAGGTGTATATGTACATATGCATAAGTCAAATATTCAGACTATTATTCTTTTGGACTTCGCCAATTAATACAAATTAAAATAAATTCTCTTTCTGAACTAAAATGTATTTCATTTAATCTTTTTTCAGTATCCTTTGGCCAAAAGGTATCCGTGCCAACGGCCATCTGCTCCTCAACTCTGAAAAGGTGAGGCATCATTTTGTGATTTTTAAATGGTAAATTACCATGATTTTTGCTATACTTTGACTGTGGCACATTTTTTCCTGTATACTATGTTGAATTAATTTTCAAACATGCATACATATGGTTTAAACTGTCAAATTCTGAACGAGTTCATCATGTTGAGCATTCTGTGACATCAGTTTGGCTCTGTGATCACAATACCAAATCTGCGTGAAAGCTTATTGTGCCATAACTGGATGTGACACCTGTACCATAATAAAGGTTGTTTTAAGGTTTCTCACAACCCAGTTTATTCAGTCAGTGATACCTGCAGTATTAACAGAGCTATTGATCTTCACCTGCTGTGCATTTTATCTTGCACTTTGATGCATCTCACAAGTGCATTATACATGAAAAAATCATTAACTTGGATGGAAGCACTAGTTAGCCATACAAGCATGTCGTGTGCAAACAGTCATAATGGCTGCTTTGAAAAAAAAAAATTCAGATGATTGGATCTAAACACTATACATGTAAGCTGTTTGTATGTACAGAGAGTTGCTAATTTTCTTTTAAAGATATTATAAATGGTTCACCCCTTTTCACAAAAATTAGGTTTAAAAAAAAATGTTCTGGTGAGATAACATTACTGGCTGGATAAGCATATTGATATGTTGATATGCTCATGCATACCAGTGCTGTGCATTATAGAAAGTGATTTACCTTGCATATCCGTAACTTCAATTATTCAAACAATTTTTATGTCCACCAAACTATTTAGAAATACATGTTTCTCCTTTATATAAGTCATTGCTTATATTTATAATAATATATTCTATGTGACTTGAGATATACTTGGCCTGATTTCTCCAGTCCTTACCTCCAAGTGCAGTTATTAGTCTGTGTCCAGGACTCGCGAGTCAAAGTCAAGAGTCCTTATAAAGGAGGATTCATGTTTGAACCTGAGTCCAAGTCTGGACACTTGTTTCTACTGCATTTATAAAATTCCTGTATGTCTGCAGACACCTGGTGGGAGCACTGGGAGTAGTCACAAGGAAAATCTTGTGAGCAGTTCATGTAAACAAATACACATCTGTCACAGGGAATCATGTTGTGTGAGAGGTCATCTGAGAAGAAATTGTACTGTGTGAGTTTAGTTGCCTCTTGAGTATCTAATTATATATGTAAGGGGATTCTAGCTCTCTGGTGCATGATCACTGTAGAGCATTTCATGCATGTTAACAGGGTGTATTGTAACTTTATTACAGATGTCCAAATCCACTGGCAATTTTCTTACCCTGGCAGAAGCTACAGACAAATTTTCAGCTGACGGTGAGTGTAATGGGTTTTATCAAAGGTACACTTTAAACACCTATTAACCCATACTATCTAAAAAAAGTCGGAGGATCACCAAGTTTAATGCAAAAATCAGTCATATGTCAAACATAGTGGGATAGAAATTTTTAGTAATTTCAATGACTTAAGACAGATTTTTCCATAAACACTTTTATGCAGAATATTTCATTTTTGTACTGCTAAAGTAATATTGATTAACACCCATACTGTTACATGTAATTACTTTACCAATCCGTCTCCATCACTTTTGATAAGATAATTTAAGTATCACCTCAGTAATGAGCCTGTTATAGGGGTTGGACATCTTTGGGGCCTGGACAGCTGAGCTGCTGGGGACCTTGGTTCAATCCCAGGTGCTGCCATGAGAATTGGTTGTAGTGGCCCGTCCAAGGTCGGTGGTTCCCTACAGGTTCTCCGACTTCCTACCTTTCTCACTATGATTTTCAACTCTATCAGTGTCTTCTACTTTCGCCTTAAATATATAACTGTAAAACAGGCTCAATCTGTCAAACTTTGTTGATGCTGAGGGAGCGAGTGCGGACAGATTTTCCGGAGACCTGTGACTGGCACAAGCTCCAATTTCACTTTCAGCCAGTCAGTCAGTTATAAGCAATAATAACACTTAATATTTACCTATTTATCTAAAATAAGTAAATTTACTTGACTGTAAAATTGATTTTTCATTGGTAGGGATGAGGATGGCATTGGCAGATGCAGGAGACGGTATAGAAGATGCAAACTTTGTGGTGACAATGGCTGATGCAGGTATCCTTCGTTTGTATTCTTACTTGGAATGGGTAAAGGAGATGCTAGCCCCTGATAACACACTCAGAACAGGACCAGCAGATACCTTTCAAGACCAAGTATTCATCAGGTATGTTCAGTCATACTCAGCTATTGGAATCAGTCTATGCCTATCCTTTAGTTTTCACTGTCAAGCCTATAGAGTTCAAGCTTGACAGGTCTTTTGTAATATGGTCCAGGGCTCATATTCATATGTTTTTTGATCAGGTGAAAGTTGTCTTGGCTATGGGGAACACCCTGTGTCTGGTTACCACCTCCATTTTTTTGGCCCTTAGGCTGATGGGCTATTGTTGTCACCCAAGCTGTCTGTCCGTCTGGCGTCTGTTAACTTTTACCTTGTGAGCTGGATATCTCTAAAAGGATTCACTGTAGGAATTTTATTTCTTCAGTGAAGATGTATATTGACAAAATCTAGGTCAAGATCGAAGATGGGTGACCTTGACCTATTTTTCTACGTTTTAGAACTGATTATAGAAAAACACTTAGAAGCTTAATTCTCATGAACCATTGGGTGGATTTTCACAAACCTTACTATGATCATTAGGAATGATGGTCTGTACTTGCTGCACAAGTTCTGGGGCACCACCTACAATTCCTGATTTTTTAATGATTTTTATGCCCCCGCCACAAAGTGGCCGGGGCATATAGTTTTACCAATGTCCATCCTTCCGTCATTCCAAAATCAAACAGTTGTACGGACTTATTTAGCTCAGCTGACTATAAGTCATCTGAGCTATAGTCGTGGTCCATTGTCCGTCGTCCGTCCGTCTGTCCGTCCGTCCGTCCGTAGATGTGGCACGTTTTGAAACCGTAAGACCTAGGAATCCAAAATTCAGCATAATGTTAGATTTCCCCAAGATCTCCTACCAAGCCAAAAACTGGGTCTTTGCGACTTCGTTCCTTTGAGAAATTAAGGATAAACCTCAATTTTTTTATTAAAAACCTATTTTCACACTTAAGGACTGCCTAATATCAAAACCACTCATCTGTTTTTCCTCATATTTACCATAAATATTCCTCTATATAGTTTCTATGTACATGCCAGAAATTAAGTCTGTTAAGTATAAATTCTTTAAGTTATGGGCCCAAACATAATGGACTTTGTAAAAAATCAGGAAAAATATTTACTCACTTAACATGAAAAATTTTGAAAATAGAGTCTATTTTCCCAAGTATATAACTATTTTTAATTAAGATTCAATTTTTTACCCAAAATTAGATCTGAATTTTGTAAATTTTTTAAGATATTCGCATAAAAATAAAATCAGTACCTAAAATTTTGCCCAACTTTGACCATGGCACGTTTTTTTTCTGTTAGTACCATTGATTTAATTTTCACAGCATGTAAACATAAATATTTAATCTGTTTAAATCTGAAATTTGAAAATAAAAGCTTGAAAATTAGGCTAGTTATTGATTTTTTTCTTAGGCTCTGTTGTAGTCATTTGCTTTGATTACAGATTACAGATGCAGGGTCCCACTCCAGGTCAATGGAAGTCAGCTATGCCAGGATTTCTGATTTGTTACAGTCACTGGGGGAGATCCCCTGCTGTGACAGGTGTACAGTTATTCTCATATCACCATCCCAATCACCCCCCCCCCCGCCCCCCCCCCCCCCCCCCCCGCCGCAAACCCAACCCACCAAGTGTTGTGCAGTAATAATTGTTATTGTTTTCACTGTATCTCCTTCATTGTAATGCTGTTTCCACTCCGATATGCAAAAACTTTCCTTGAAAAGGTAATTCAAGGTGTAATCCAGAAGATGCAATGTTGTGTAATGTGGCATTTTTAAAGAAATCAATTTTCTTTTAAATGATTTTAACAAATATAATTGAACCCATCAGTATGCTTAAATTTATAAAATATGAAGCACATTATGGATAAATAAAGACACATTTAAAAATTGTGAAATTTAAATCAAGTATTATTTTAAGATATTTATTGTTTTGCAGATTTAAAAGATAAATTTTTGTGGTAAAAAATAAATAAACATTTGTATGCATGATGTGGTGTTATCTGACAAGATTGAGATTTATGATGATGCAATTAAGAATTATGAATCAACTTTTATATTCGGATATATATGTTAAATTGGAAATATATAGAAATATAAACTTATAATAAAAAAAATTGATGTAATAAAAAAATGAGGATTTAATACAAACATTTGTTCATTATTTTCCTGCCTCAGCAGAATTTGAGATCAGGCTTTGTTTGCCCTGTTTTATGTTGTTAATTAGTTATATTTCAACTGTATAAATTTCATTAAAAAACATACATTTATATTTAATAATATATATTATACAAAAAATAGATTCAATTGAACAAATGTGTAAACTACTGAAATGTCAACAGTTAATCAAAAAGCCAACTAATGATCATGGTAGTATTACAGATCATTTGTTCACAAACTGCTCACATGCTTCAATTTCAACATTAGGAAACTCATGGTTAAGTCACAAAATATTATTTGCAACAATTTCTTGCTCATCAATACAAACCAATCATATAAACCAATCATGGCCTTTATTACCTCTTCCTCTTACACAGCATCTCCATTTGATATTATTTTAGATTTTGACCTTCAAGGTCAACTTCAGCTGAGCATAGTGACCCATAGGTCCCTTGTTTCACAATGCCTGCAGATATTGGCCTGATTTTTGGTGTGTGGGCAGATAATGACCAGTTACAGATCGAGTTCGCGTTTCGTCCCGGTTGACCTACTTTTAACCGTTTTACGGCTCCTAAACTTAGAAAATTTCATGAAAAATAGAAATTTTCATGACAAATACACATGTACGGACTTTTTTTCACAATGCCTGCAGATATTGGCCTGATTTTTGGTGTGTGGGCAGATAATGACCAGTTACAGATCGAGTTCGCGTTTCGTCCCGGGTGACCTACTTTTGACCGTTTTATGGCTCTTAAACTTAGAAAATTTCATGAAAAATAGAAATTTTCATGACAAATACACATGTACGGTCTTTTTTTCGCAATGCCTGCAGATATTGGCCTGATTTTTGGTGTGTTGGCAGATAATGACCAGTTACAGATCGAGTTCGCGTTTCGTCCCGGTTGACCTATTTTTGACCGTTTTACGACTCCTAAACTTAGAAAAATTCATGAAAAATAGAAATTTTCATGACAAATACACATGTACAGCCGTTTTTAGCCCTCAGCTCATAGGCTGATGGGCTATTGTTGTCACCCAAGCTGTCTGTCTGTCCGTCCGTCCATCTGTCTGTCCAGTGTCTGTCCGTCCGTCCGTTCCGCGTCTGTTAACTTTTACCTTGTGAGCGGGATATCTCTAAAAGGATTCACCGTTGGAATTTTATTTCATCAGTGAAGATGTATATCGATAAAATCTCGGTCAAGTTCGAAGATGGGTGACCTTGACCCATTTTTCTACATTTTAGAGCTGATTATAGAAAAACACTCAGAAGTTTATATCTCAGGAACCATTGTGTGGATTTTCACAAAACTTACTATGATCATTGGGACTGATGTGCTGCACAATTTTGGTGGCGCCACCTGCAATTTCTGATTTTTTAATGAAATTTTATCGGATTTTTTTCAATTTTGGCCTTTTGTGCAGGATATCTCCAAAGGTATTCAACACAGGAACTTCATTACTTCAGTGCTATTGCATTATATTTACAAAATCTTGGTCAAGTTCAAAGATGGGTGATCTTTACCTACTTTTCAAGGTTACAGAGCTTAGTATAGAAAAAACTTTGGAGCTTATTTCTCAGGAAGCATTTGGTGGATTGTTATGAAAAGTGGTATAATTTAAATTTAAAATTTAAATATATAAATGATTATCAACTTTTGCTAATATTCTAGTTTCGCAATGCAATGCTTACAGATACTGGCCTTATGTTTGGTCTGTGGGCGCATAATGACCACTTACAGATCGAGTTTGCGTTTCGTCCCAGTTAACCTATTTTTCACCATATGACAGATCCTGAACATAGAAAATTTCATGAAAGACAGAAATTTTAATGAAAAATGCACATATATGGACTTTTTTTCACAATGCCTGCAGATACTGGCCTGATTTTTGGTGTGTTGCTTGATAATGACCCTTTACAGATCGAGTTTGCATTTTGCCTTTGTTGACCTACTTTTGACCATACAACACCTCCTGAACAAAATTTAACAAATGTTTCTAATTTGCCCCAGGCAGGGGCATTCGTGTCATTCCGACACATCTAGTTTATCAGATTTTTCAACTTTGGCTTGTGAGCAGGAAATCTTCTAAAAGCATTTGGTGGATTGGATTGAAACATGGTACATACCTCTCCAGTTTAAATTTATAACTTAGACATGTACAGATATACATCCACGACAGAACAAATATTTTGTACTTGTTACTGTTACCACCTATAAACACTTGTTTTTTGGCTGAGGGCTTTTGTCAGCTTCTGCTGACATTCTAGTTATAATAATAAAATCCAATAATTTCATAATTCAATAATTTTATAATTACAGTTCATTGTCCATCTGTTCATCTGGTTGTCCCTCTGTTAGAACTGGCACATTTTGAAACCAAAGAACCTTGTAATCCAAATTTTGGCATACTGTTAGATGTTCCCAAGATCTCCTACCAAACTGAAAACTGGGTCACTGCAAATTTCATTCCTTTGAGAAATTAAAGAAAAACCAAAATTTTCCATTAAAAACCTATTATCACACTTCAGAACTGCCTAATATCAAAACCACTCATCTGTTTTTTTTCTTCATATTTACCATCAGTGTTCCCCTATATAGTTCCTATGTACGTCTTAGAAATTAGGTCATTATTATACAGTGTAAAAGTTATGGGCCCAAACATACTGCACTTTGTAAAAAATCAGGAAAGATATTTAATTGTTGAAGCTAGAGACTTTTTTTTCAGGGATATAACTATATTTAATCAAGATTCAATTATATACCTGAAATTTGTCACTGGATTAAGCCTGTAGAGTTCTCTTCTTTGGTGGGGACCAACCTTGACAAATCTCACTGCTCCTCAGCTTAGATTTGAACTCACAATCTCTTTTAAGTTTGAGACCTGTGCTGTACCTACAGACCACGGCAGACAGCTTTGGTCAACTTACAGTTTTAACTGTAATCCAGAGTCAGAAACTTCCACAATGCAAAATGTACAACATTTCATCCCTTGTTATATTGAACTGTAAATGTGACACAAAAATGTATTGAGAAAGTTTTTGGGCAGTACTCGTAACTATTAGGACATGAAGTTCTCTGTTCATAATTAACTTTGTGTTTACACCCTAGTTGTTATACCTTTCTGCATTTGAAGTGAAATGAACCAAGGGATTGCAGTTACCAAGGACAACTATGAGAACATGCTGTTTAAAGAAGCTCTCAAAACTGGATTCTTTGAATTCCAGGTAGGTCATCTTTGGAGCACACCATCAGAAAATGATCTCATATATGTTGACACTTTAGGGACATCAGGATTATTGAAAAATATCATGTATAATGTTTATTACGCCAAAATAAGAAAAAAAAGGTATGGTTCTCAGGCATTTTTTTAGAAACGAGTGCGGTAGGGCAATATCTTATTTTACCATTTTTTTGTCTTGTTTCGATAAAAATGTCATATGATCAGGGTAAAGCAGGAAAATGACAGAATCTTATCAAAATTGAATCATTATATCTTCTTCAAAGATGATAATCAAAATAAAAATTTTTGATGCAGTGGGGTAAATTTGACGCAGGCTGTGCCTGAGAACCATACCTTTTATTTATGTTGGCTTTATAAAAATTAAATGCATTAAGAAACATATGAAAGAACTAATGATTGATTCAAGTTTGCTTAGCTTCATCCAAAACATAACCATTAATACTGTATTGATAATCCTTCATTTGGACGTTGTGTTATTGATTGTATGGTGTTTTTGTCCTCACCATATTAGTCCTCACAATGGTGTTATTAGTGGTAGGGTTTTTTTTCTCACCATGTTTGTCCTCACCAATGTGTTATTGTTTGTAATGTGTTTTGTCCTCACCATATTTGTCCTCACCATTGTGTTATTGTTTGTAATGTGTTTTGTCCTCACTATGTTTGTCACACCATTGTGTTATTGTTTGTAATGTGTTTTGTCCTCACCATATTTGTCCTCACCATTGTGTTATTGTTTATATGGTGTTTTGTCCTCACCATATTTGTTCTCACCATTGTGTAATTGTTTGTAATGTGTTTTGTCCTCACCATGTTTGTCCTCACCATTGTGTTATTGGTTGTATGGTGTTTGTCCGCACCATTGTGTAATTGTACCTGCCAAAACAAAGTTTTGCGGATACTATGTTTTTGACTGGGTTCCGCCGCCACTGTGTTCGTTTACGGGGAACTCCTCTGAGACTACTGGACAGATTTTTCCGAAACTTTCACCAATTATCGGGTCACATGTGAACTGGTGCCTAACCAATTGGCCTTGACCTCTGACCCTTCCTCTCTGCCCTGCATCCCTTTGTGCGTCTGTTTCCACACATAAACCCACATATCTCGGGAACCGTTTGACCGATCAGGAAAAAAAAATTGTGCAAATGTAGCCCTTGGATAGCTTTATAACATACACATAAAATGGTGGCGCCACCTGCAACCATGTTTGCACAGTGTCCATCTGTTCCTCTGCCTTGGGTTAAAATCACTCCTATCTCTGCAGTGGTTTGACTAATTCACATGAAATTCGGCATGCTTATACATTCTAGATAGCATTCTTGATTTTATGACAGGTGGCGCCACCTACATTCCTGCTCATGCTGCAGACATCCAAGCTCATATCTCGGGAACCGTTTGACAAATCAGGAAAATAAATTTACACAAATGTAGCCCTTGGATAGCTTTAAAACATACACAAAAATGGTGGCGCCACCTGCAGCCATTTTTGCACAGTGTCCATCTGTTTGTCTGCCTTGGGTTAGAATCACTCATATCTCTGGAGTGGTTTGACCAAATTACCTGTAATTCGGCATGCGTATACATCCTGGATAGCTTTCTTGATTTATGACAGGTAGCGTCAGCTTCATTCATGTTCACAATGCAGACATTAATGCTTATAACTCCGGACTCCTTTGACCAGTCAGAAAAAAATTTTTACACAAATGTAGCCCTTTATAACATACACAAAAATGGTGGCGCCACCTGCAGCCATTTTTGCACAGTGTCCATCTGTTTGTCTGCTGTGGGATAAAATCACTCATTTCTCTGCAGTGGTTTGACTTTTACACCTGAAATTTTGCACGGTATACATCTTGGATAGTTTCTTGTTCAAATAACAGGTAGTGCCACCTACAATCATGTTTACGTGGCAGACATCCATTCTAATATGTAACACATGTAACTCTATTTCCCCTTGCCACTCAATCCATGCCTCACTTCACCCGTCCTACTCTGATGCTTGTCGACTACCCGTATTCTAGTTGTTTATATGGTGTTTTGTCCTCATTCCTCACCATTGTGTAATTGTTTGTATGGTGTTTGTCCTCACCATGTTTGTTCTCACCATTGTGTAATTGTATGTATGGTGTTTTGTCCTCACCATGTTTTGTCCTCACCATTGTGTATTTGTTGTATGGTGTTTTGTCCTCACCTTGTTTGTCCTCACCATTGTGTAATTGGTTGTATGGTGTTTTGTCCTCACCATGTTTGTCCTCACCATTGTGTAATTGGTTGTATGGTGTTTTGTCCTCACCATGCTTGTCCTCACCATTGTGTAATTGGTGGTATGGTGTTTTGTCCTCACCATGTTTGTCTTAACCATGTTTTTCCTCACCATTGTGTAATTAAAATGGTGTTTTGTCCTCACCATTATGTAATTGGTTGTATGGTGTTTTGTCCTTGCCATTGTGTAATTGGTTGTATGATGTTTTGTCCTCACCATTGTGTAATTGGTTGTATGGTGTTTTGTCCTCACCATGTTTGTCCTCACCATTGTGTAATTGGTTGTATGGTGTTTTGTCCTCACCATGCTTGTCCTCACCATTGTGTAATTGGTTGTATGGTGTTTTGTCCTCACCATGTTTGTCCTCGCCATGTTTTTCCTCACCATTGTGTAATTAAAATGGTGTTTTGTCCTCACCATTGTGTAATTGGTTGTATGGTGTTTTGTCCTTGCCATTGTGTAATTGGTTGTATGATGTTTTGTCCTCACCATGCTTGTCCTCACCATTGTGTAATTGGTTGTATGGTGTTTTGTCCTCACCATGTTTGTCCTCACCATTGTGCAATTTAAATGGTGTTTTGTCCTCACCATTGTGTAATTGGTTGTGTGGTGTTTTGTCCTCACAATGTTTGTCCTCACCATTGTGTAATTGGTTGTATGGTGTTTTGTCCTCACCATGTTTTTCCTCACCATTGTGTAATTTAAATGGTGTTTTGTCCTCACCATTGTGGAATTGGTTGTATGGTGTTTTGTCCTCACCATGCTTGTCCTCACCATTGTGTAATTGGTTGTATGGTGTTTTGTCCTCACCATGTTTTTCCTCACCATTGTGTAATTAGCTCAGCTGACTATAAGTCATCTGAGCTATAGTCGTGGTCCATTGTTCGTTGTCCGTCCGTCTGTCCGTCCGTCCGTCCGTAGATGTGGCACGTTTTGAAACCCTAAGACCTAGGCACCTAAAATTCGGCATAGTGTTAGATGTCCCCAAGATCTCCTACCAAGCCGAAAACTGGGTCTTTGCGACTTTGTTCCTTTGAGAAATTAAGGAAAAACCTCAATTTTTTATTAAAAACCTATTTTCACACTTCAGGGCTGCCTAACATCAAAACCACTCATCTGTTTTTCTCATATTTACCATAAATATTCCTCTATATAGTTCCTATGTATATGCCTGAAATTATGTCTGTGCCATGTAACATATTGTTTACATCAGGCTAGTGTTATGCAGTTTGCAAGAGCTCAGCTCCCCAGGTTCAGCTCTCAGTTCCTAAAATTTGGCATACAATTAGATGTCTCCAAAATCCCTTACCATGCCAAGAATTTGGTCACAAGGACTTTATACCTTTTAGATATTAATGAAAAACTTCATTTTTCCATAAAAAACCCATTGTTACACTTCAATACTGCCTAATATCAAAACCACTGATCTGACTTTAATCATATATAACATACATGTTTTTCTATACATTCTCTGTGCACATGCCAGAAATGATGTCAGTATTGCGTAATTGTTTTAAGTTATGGGCCCAAACATAATGCACTTTGTAAAAAATCAAGTTATATATTTACTCCCTTAACATGGGACGTGCTGAAGCTAGGGATTTTTTGTCAGGGATGTAACAATATTTAATCAAGATTCAATTGAATACCCAAAATTAGTTCTGAATTTTTCAAATTTTATAAGTTATTAGTATAAATATAAAATTAGTACCTTAAATTTTGCCCAACTTTGACCATTTCATGTTTGTTTCTTGTGAGCTCTGTTTATATAATTTCATATCATGCACATATAAGGATTTCAGCTTTTCAGTTTAGAAGGCTGAAAGAAATTGGCCAAAAATTGTAGCTTTTATTAATGTTTTTATGAGACCATGTCAGACCTTGGCTCTCTCCAGCTACTCTTGAGTCACCTGTATGTCGACCTTGTTGAACTTTCAGCAAATTATGCATGCTTGAGGTGAGGCATATACTGGGGCAGCCAGGCAGCTTATGGCCAGCCACAGTTGATCCAGGTGTCCAACCCAACTCATCTAGTAGTTTTAACCAACAACATAACAATAAACAATAAATTAATAAATTTTTATTGGTTTTTAATAACAAATTAAAGAAAAATAGAAAAGGAATTTGTTAGTTTATAATAATAGGGAATTAACTTGCAGTTACTGATGATAAAAGAATCTTGTATCGATGGATAGAATGTCACATATTCCAAATAACACCATGCAGTCACCTATGGCATTTTTCAGTTCAATTTTAATAATAAAAAAGTAAATCATATTATTCATTACTTATCATTAGGGATCATATGAAGGAAATTAATGATAGACAAAGATGCAGTTGATAATATTAATCTAGATTCCTACGGTGTCTAGTGTGTACATTGATGTGAAATTAGTCCAAAATGAATATATCACATTTACTTTTTTTAATATAAATAAAAGCCATAAAACCAGGTACTTATGATCATTATTTAAATGTGTGAATTTTGTACATTCTGGATTCTCAACACCATTGTTTGGTGAAAACTGAATAAATACCAGACATGGTGGGAATACTTTGCAGTTGTATTTAAATACGAATATGAATATGTACTCCATTATAAAATTTCTTGCATAAATTCAGGTAAAAATGAAAGTATATGAATACCAGTGCAAATACTTTCCAAATGTATTCATGAATGCATTCATGAATATATTCTTTAATATTATTTTAATCATTTCAGTTTTATTTCATTTTAAAAATCATATGATTCTCTTATTATTTTTAATAAAAATTATATCTGGGACAATATTTGTAATTTTTTTTAATAAATAGTTAAACTCATATTATATGTTCTGCTTATAAGTTATATGGCCAAGTCAAAATCTGTGTGACAATAGTACTCCATTTGTTAATAAAATAAATGAAATCAATTCTCTTCTCTGTCTCCAAAGGTACTAACAAAATCATACATAAGCTAAACAACAACAACTCATAATACAGCTTATACTTATTACCACACAAAACCAGCATGTGCCTCATTTCTAAATCATATTTTTTTATCATATATAACAGCTGAGCGCCGTGACCCATAGGTCCCTTGTTTAAATGGTGTTTTGTCCTCACCATTGTGTAATTGTTTATTTGGTGTTTTGTCCTCACCATGCTTGTCCTCACCATTGTGTAATTGGTTGTATGGTGTTTTGTCCTCACCATGTTTGTCCTCACCATTGTGTAATTGGTTGTATCCTGTTTTGTCCTCACCATTGTGTAATTGGTTGAATGGTGTTTTGTCCTCACCATGTTTTTCCTCACCATTGTGTAATTGTTTGTATGGTGTTTTGTCCTCACCATGTTTGTCCTCACCATTGGTTGTATGGTGTTTTGTCCTCACCATGTTTGTCCTCACAATTGTGTTATTGTTTATATGGTGTTTTGTCCTAACCATGTTTGTCCTCACCATTGTGTTATTGGTTGTATGGTGATTTGTCCTCACCATTGTGTAATTGTTTGTATGGTGTTTTGTCCTCACTATGTTTGTCCTAACCATTGTGTAATTGTTTGCATGCTGTTTTGTCCTCACCATTGTGTAATTGTTTGTATGGTGTTTTGTCCTCACCATTGTGTAATTGTTTATATGGTGTTTTGTCCTCACTATATTTGTCCTCACCATTGTGTAATTGTTTGTATGGTGTTTTGTCCTCACCATGTTTGTCCTCACCATTGTGTAATTGTTTGTATGGTGTTTTGTCCTCACCATTGTGTAATTGTTTATATGGTGTTTTGTCCTCACTATATTTGTCCTCACCATTGTGTAATTGTTTGTATGGTGTTTTGTCCTCACCATTGTGTAATTGTTTATATGGTGTTTGTCCTCACCATGTTTGTCCTCACCATTGTGTAATTTAAATGGTGTTTTGTCCTCACCATTGTGTAATTGTTTATATGGTGTTTTGTCCTCACCATGTTTTTCCTCACCATTGTGTAATTGGTTGTATCGTATTTTGTCCTCACCATTGTGTAATTGTTTATATGGTATTTTGTCCACACCATGTTTTTCCTCACCATTGTGTAATTGGTTGTATGATGTTTTGTCCTCCTCATTGTGTGATAGTTTATATGGTGTTTTGTCCTCACCATGTTTTTCCTCACCATTGTGTAAATGGTTGTATCGTGTTTTGCTGCACCATGTTTGTCCACACCATGTTTTTCCTCACCATTGTGTAATTGGTTGTATGGTGTTTTGTCCTCACCATTGTGTAATTGTTTATATGGTGTTTTGTCCACACCATATTTTTCCTCACCATTGTGTAATTGGTTGTATCGTGTTTTGTCCTCACCATTGTGTAATTGTTTATATGGTGTTTTGTCCTCACCATGTTTTTCCTCACCATTGTGTAATTGGTTGTATCATGTTTTGTCCTCACCATTGTGTAATTGTTTGTATGGTGTTTTGTCCTCACCATGTTTGTCCTCACCATTGTGTAATTGGTTGAATGGTGTTTTGTCTTCACCATGTTTGTCCTCACCATTGTTTAATTGGTTGTATCGTGTTTTGTCTTCACCATGTTTGTCCTCACCCTTGTTAGCGAACCTGTGAGCTTATGCCGTCCGCCGTCCAGGGCTGTCGTTTCGTCGTCCATGGCTGTAAGTCAGAAACTGTCAGAGCTAGCAGCTCCAAATTACATGTAAAAATTCATCACATGTGAAACTTGGTGCCCTGGAGCTTATTTTTGGGTATCTGCATTAATTTAGATTTTATATAGAAAAAGCTTAAAAACCTTTAAAAATCTTCTTCTCTGTAACTGTCCAGCCAAATTGTCCAATATTTCACAAAATTGATCCCTGGAACAATCTCTCTCAAGTTAGTTCGAATGGTTCCAGTTCGGAGATTTTTGGCCAAGTTACAGGAGGTTGAACTTAGTCATCTGTCCAAAAGAGCACACTAAAATTAAAATCTCAAAAACGGCTGGAGCTATAATGACCAAATTTTATACCAATGTTTGTCACATATGTCATATCTGATTTTGAGGTATTGGTGGCGCCACCTACATTGATGTGTTTTTTACAAGCGAAAACGTAATTTTAAACTCTTCTAGCTTATACACTGATTTATGATGAAACTGTTAAGCTGATTGGTTTAAACTTTACAAGAATTATTCTATGGTAGGGTTCTGCCAGTTTTATAAGAATAGATTGGGTAAATACAGTTTTAAAAAAGCATTGTAGCTAATTGAAAAAGGCTTTCTGTATTTGAAAACAGATTTGACTTCATACTGAGTTTCAGCAGCCAAGTAAGAGGTCACTCAGTACAAACAGGTGGGGTCCAGACATCACCATGGCAACTGACCTGGCTCTGGGGGGGTGTCTAGACAATGTGTCTAGACGTCTAGACACAGCGTCTAGACGTCTGGACACATTGTTTAGAAGCAGAATTCCCAGATTATTGGAACTGTATCTTTCAACTGTTTGAAAAAACTTGGTTTGCATTATAAGTGAATCGGTTAATCATCAGGTCACATGTGAACTGCTGCACCCTCATTTTTGGTTGACCTCTGACCTTTCCTTGCTGCCCAGCGTCCATTTGTGCGTCTGTTTCCACACATAAACCCACATATCTCGGGAACCGTTTGACCGATCAGGCTAAAAATTTTGCACAAATGTAGCCCTTTGATAGCTTTATAACATGCACTATAACATGCGCCACCTGCAACCATTTTTGCACAGCGTCCATCTTTTCATCTGCCTTTGGATAATATTACTCATATCTCTGCAGGGGTTTGACTTATCCACCTGAAATTTTGCAGGTTTATACATCCTGGACAACTTTCTCGATTTATATCAGGTGGCGCCACCTACATTCGCATTTACTCTGCAGACATCCAAGCTCATTTCTCGGGAACCGTTTGACCGATTGGGCCAAAATTTTGCATGTGTATAGATCTTACATAGCTCTTCATCACAGGCAAAACTGGTGGCGCCAACTGCAACCATTAATGCACAGCGTCCATCTGTTCATCTGCCTTTGGATAAAATCACTCATATCTCAGCAGTGGTTTGACTTATCCACCTGAAATTTTGCAGGTTTATACATCATGGACAGCTTTCTTGATTTTATGACAGGTGGCGCCACCTACATTCACATTTACTCTGCAGACATCCAAGCTCATTTCTCGGGAACCGTTTGACTGATTGGGCCAAAATTTTGCATGTGTATAGATCTTACATAGCTCTACATCACAGGCAAAACTGGTGGCGCCAACTGCAACCATTAATGCACAGCGTCCATCTGTTCATCTGCCTTGGGATAAAATCACTCACAACTCAGCAGTGGTTTGACTAATCCACCTGAAATTTTGCAGGTTTATACATCCTGGACAGCTTTCTCGATTTTATGACAGGTGGCGCCACCTACATTCACGTTTACTCTGCAGACATCCAAGCTCATATCTCGGGAACCGTTTGACCGATTGGGCCAAAATTTTGTTTGTGTATAGATCTCACATAGCTCTTCATCATAGACAAAACTGGTGGCGCCACCTGCAACCGCTTATGCACAGCATCAATCTGTTGATCTGCCTTGGGATAAAATCACTCATATCTCAGCAGTGGTTTGACTTATCCACCTGAAATTTTGCAGGTTTATACATTCTGGACAGCTTTCTCGATTTTATGACAGGTGGCGCCACCTACATTCACGTTTACTCTGCAGACATCCCAGCTCATATCTCGGGAATTGTTTGACCTATTGGGCCAAAATTTTGCTTGTGTATAGATCTCACATAGCTCTTCAACACAGACAAAACTGGTGGCACCACCTGCAACCGCTTATGCACAGCATCAATCTGTTGATCTGCCTTGGGATAAAATCACTCATATCTCAGCAGTGGTTTGACTTATCCACCTGAAATTTTGCAGGTTTATACATCCTGGACAATTTTCTTGATTATATGACAGGTGGCACCACCTACATTCACGTTTAAGCTGCAGACATCCATGCTAATATGCACACACCACGCTCTATTCCCCTTGCCACTTAATCCATGCCTCACTTCACCTTTCCCACTTTGATTTCTGCGGATACACATAGTGGCTCGTTGACTACCCATATTCTGGTTTTAAAATGTTCTAGTCCGAAACTTGCAGTTCAGAAACGTCAATTTTGCTGAAATCATAATGACTAAGGTAGATATGCAGGACTAAGAGGGTCAATATTAAATTTTAAAAATAAACCTCCATTCATACTCCTAAACTTTGCACAGGTTCGCATTAGGCCTGTAGGCCTTGTGTTATTGGTTGCATGGTGTTTGTCCTCACCATTGTGTAATTGGTTGTATGGTGTTTTGTCTGTTTATGTAATTTTCCTCGAAACAATTCTTATCCAACATATTTGAACGGACTACCTTACCCTTGTCACTACATTAATACACCGTCTGTGTATGTAGAAGCCCTGTTACATTGTAGGACCCTAACCAGCAGAGTCATACTCTGTGTAGTGTGACTTGACTCTGATCAGATTTAATGGTGTTCCTCCTTCTTCTGTTTCAGGCTGCTCGTGACAAGTACCGTGAGCTTGCACTGGATGGCATGCACCAAGACCTTGTGCTGCGTTTTATAGAGACCCAGACCCTGATCTTATCACCAATTTGTCCTCACCTGTGCGAGCACATATGGGGACTGCTTGGAAAGGTATTTTGTGGTGAATATTAACATTATGTTCAGAAAACACAAGTGGTATATACAGAAGGTCCCAGGTAAGAAAATTCAGTAAACAAAATTCAGGTTTTGGAAGCTCTTATTTATCTGATTCTTGGCACTGGGCAAGAACCAATATAACCAGACCAACAAGAGCAGGGTGTCACTGATTTAAACTTGGAGCTGGATGCACAATGTGATACCACCCTGTCATTGGTCTGAATACAATTCTTTGTCCTGTGCCAGCCCTGGTGGTGAAACCCGGAGAATCTTGCTATACAAAGCAGCAGTTAAAACAAAGGAGATGACTGCAGTCACTAGGAGTGTAGAACAACATGGGTTTAGGTAGGTTTGGGTGGTTGGACTATCAGTGTATAACTGCTGCACTGGGAGTTAAGATCAACATTGGATTAGGTAGCAGCATTTCTTATTTCTTAGTGGACTATCTTATTGTGAGAATTTCTTACAGCATATGAATTTCGTGATATTTTAATGTGTACATCAGGCTTTAGTAAACCCTACATTCAAATCCTTGTTGTGTTAAATGTAAGACTGAGATTAACATACCAGGGGTCTGTAGGCAATCTTTAAATTAAAATTCCTCCATACTTTGAATTTCATTTGTCATACATGTCTAAAATATCATCATTCTCTCTCACAGAGTGAAAGTATTATGAAAGCCAAATGGCCAGAGCCGGGAAAAATCGACCAGACTTTGCTGCACTCAGTGGAATATCTCATGTCTGCAGCTCATGAGTTCCGTGTACGTTTGAAGAGTGTCATGCAGCCAAAAGGAAAGGTAAGGATGACATTGCTGAAACATACATAACATATTATATTGTCATCAAAGACATCTAGGCTTATGGGTTATGTAAAGATGGCCAGAGTACGGACTTATAAGCTACAGGCATGATGCAGGCCCTTTTTGTAATCAGTTGTGTGTCATCTTTCTGTTAACAGGTTTTGTTCGATACTCCCAAAAATATTGTATTATTACTTGTATATAATGTAACAAAACCACCGCAAACCAAAATTGTTGGAATCCCTACATTTTTTGTGATTTTATGTGCAGGTTGCAAAAGCAAATTTTTAAATGCTGGGGTGGAAAAAATGCTTTTTTGCCTGTCTCAGACAGGCATACATGTGCACAGAAAGGCATTTGTAATCTTGTACCAATATTTTGGAAAGGTGAATACCTAGAGGTAATTACATATACCGTAATCAACATAATAAGCACCACTGCTGTTATAAGCTCACCCATGTACTCAAGATCCCTGAGCCCTAGGTTTATTTGTGTGTATACAGCGCTTGCACAAGGCATGCTGGGAACTTGCCTACTAGGCTAAATGCCATCCAGTAGCACGTAATATGTATATTAAAACAAGGAGGATTTTTTCATATGGTGCTGTATTTACCGCGTAAAATGTTTATGAGTCCAGTGAAAGTGGAAGCTGTCAGCTGGCTTGCACACTGACATACACGGAGTCTCGCACATGGCACTTCTATTACAAGACAACCAGTAGTGCATTAAAATTATAAATTTGAAGCAGCCTTTCCTCAGGTGATGCGAACTTCAATGTTTGTCAAGCTTGTATTATTGGAGTATGTCAAAAAATGAATGTATTATAACGGGTCAACAAAGTTCAAGAAAGAGACCGCGTTTCCGCAGGATATAAATACGACAAATCTCTCACATTTTTAAAACAAAACCCAGGATTTGGTGTGTATATGCACTGAAGTTAATATAATACTCTGGAGTCTGAGGGTCCAGCTTTTTAGCGAACCTGTGAGCTTATGCAATGGTGCAGAGTCGTCCGTCGTACGTCGTGCATAGTGCATCGTCTGTACATTTACCATAGCTATCTCAAAAAAGGCTAGAGCTAGAATCACCAAATTTTTTGCAAATAAACAGGTATCTGAAAAACTATCGGATTTTGTTATTTTTTCTAACTGCATTTTCTGAGTTTTTATAGGGAAAAAGCTAAAAAAGCTTTCAAAATCTTCTCCGAAACTGTCCAGCCAAATTGTCCCATATTTCACAGAAATGATCCCTGAAAACAATCTGTCTCAAGTTTGTTCGAATTGTTCCAGTTTGGAGATTTTTGGCCGAGTTACAGGAGGTTGAACTTAGTCATCTGTCCAAAAATCACACTAAAATTAAAATCTCAGAAACAGCTAGAGCTATCATCAGCAAATTTTATACCAATGTTTGTCACATATGTCATATCTGAAATTGAGGTATTGGTGGCGCCACCTACATTGATGTGTTTTTTACAAGCAAAAATGTAATTTTAGATGCTTCTAGCTTATACACTGTTTTATGATGAAACTGTTAAGCTGATTGGTTTAAACATTACAAGAATTATTCTGTGGTAGGGTTTTGTCAGTTTTATAAGAATAGATTGGGTAAATACAGCTTTAAAAAAGCAGTGTAGCCAATTGAAAAAGGCTTTCTGTGTTTGAAAACAGATTTGACAACATGCCGAGTTTCAGCAGCCAATTCAAGGTCACTCAGTACAACCAGGTTGGGTTCAGACATCACCATGGCAAATGACCTGGCTCCTTCTGGTGTCTAGACAATGTGTCTAGACGTCTAGACACAGCATCTAGACACAATGTCTAGATGCAGCATTCCCAGATTATTGGAACTATATCTTTCAACTGTTTGAAAAAACTTGGTTTACATTTTAAGCAAATTGGGTTTATCATCAGGTCACATGTGAACTACAGCGCCCTCTTTTTTGGTTGACCTCTGACCTTTCCTCACTGCCCAGCGTCCATTTGTGCATCTGTTTCCACACATAAACCCACATATCTCGGGAACTGTTTGACCGATCAAGCTAAAGAATTTGCACAAATGTAGTCCTTTGATAGCTTTATAACATACACTAAAATGGTGGCGCCATCTGCAACCATTTTTGCACAGCGTTCATCTGTTATCTGCCTTGGTATAATATCACTCATATCTCGGCAGTGGTTTGACTTATCCACCTGAAATTTTGCAGGTTTATACACCCTGGACAGCTTTCTTAATTTTATGACAGGTGGCGCAACCTACATTTTACGTTTACTCTGCAGACATCCAAGCTCATATCTCGGGAACCGTTTGACGTATTGGGCAAAAATTTTGCATGTGTATAGATCTCACATAGCTCTTCATCTTAGGCAAAACTGGTGGCACCACCTGCAACCACTTATGCACACCGTCCATCTGTTCATCTGCCTTGGGATAAAATCACTCATATCTCAGCAGTGGTTTGACTTATCCACCTGAAATTTTTGCAGGTTTATACATTTCTGGACAATTTTCTTGATTTTATGACAGGTGGTGCCACCTACATTCACGGTACGCTGCAGACATCCATGCTTATATGCAACACACCTCGCTCTATTCCCCTTGCCACTTAATCCATGCCTCACTTCACCTGTCCTACTCTGATTTCTGCAGATACACAGTCGCTTGTCGACTACCCATATTCTAGTTTTAAAATGTCCTAGTCTGAAACTTGCAGATCGGAAACGTCCATTTTGCTGAAATCATAATGACTAAGGTAGATATGCAGGGCTTAAGAGGATCAATATTAAATTTTAAAAATATACCTCCATTCATACTCCCAAACTTTGCACAGGTTTGCATTAGGCCTGTAGGCCTTGTTTAAAACTTTTGCATTTAATGTCATGCACAATGAAGGACAAAATGGACAATCATTGGCAATACCATTCCATGTCATACATCGGCTCAGCTGTCAAATGTATTTGCCCAAGGTGAATGACATAATCGGGGTACCGACGTCCTGTATTATATTTTTTCATCTTTCAAATAAATACTGTTTTACATACCTTTATATGAATATTTTATATATTCTACTACCTTATTAGGCTGTGACTTTCATTAAAGAGTTCATTTGTTACCATCCTTATTTTTTCTCTTCACCTGCAAAGGAAATTTCGAACTGAAGTCATTCATACTTAATCTTAGTGGGTTATATTGACCCATCTCAGATTTCATACTTTCATAGCTTTCCCAGCTATTTTCACAACAGGTGGTGGACATACTTGATCTGTTCCACAGATCATCTTTTCCCTTGTTCCTATATTATCTCCTCTAGTTTTCCTAGGGTTTGTTTTCATGCACAATCATGTTTCTGATATAACAGGATTACTTTTGAAATCATTCAGTTCTTTATGCATGCAAGTGTGCATGTAGGATGTCATATTAGATGGCAGAATCAGGTTTACACTGAACAAAGTGTGACTGAAAGTTTGATATGATGGCAAGGTGTATCTTTAGTGGAGAGGCAAATATTCTGCGGAAAGGCAAACCTGTATTTATGTCTTTCCATTGGAAAGGTGAAAATTTCAAAGTATTTCAATCCCTGAAATGTTTTTAAAATGTGTTTTGCATTCAAAAAGGGGATTTTCAGAGGTCAGAGGAGGTTATAGGCATCACTGATGCTGTATATTTAGGGTTGTACTTGTGGTTTGGGACTATACTACAAGCCTTTGGGCCATTGTGTCTGTTTACATAGACAACAAAAAGATTAACTGCATTGTGTGAGTAGAATTACCATGTTCTTCGAACGATTCCGTCTCTTGTGATAGCATCATTGTGCACCATGTGTCATTTTAAAAAAGCCATGTTATAAACATGAATATACCATGTGGTCTCTTTCTTTATACCAAAGTCAAGGTATACATATATGCAAATACAGTGAGATGTGACCTTTCTGTTTTTTGTGTTATTAGAAAGGAACTAAGCCAGAGAAGCCCAGCCATGCAACGATTTATGTTGCCAAGACCTACCCGCCCTGGCAGGCAACAGTCCTGAATACGCTGTCATCCATGTACAAGGTCAGATTTATTATTTGAATGTAAAAATAATTTTGTATAATATAGGTTAATGTAAATTTCAAGTATGTATTCTTCAAGCTTATAGTTTCTGATTATTTACAGCTTGACTTTCTAATATTAGCTCTTGAGTACAGACACAGTAAATTCCTCATTCATCACTGTATTCTGATTTTCTGTGAATATGTACCAGAAATATAATGTAACGCTACAAACCTGTTCTCTGAAGTGCTTTTACATACAATTAGTAGTTATATTTATAACACTTTTCATTAAAGTAATGATTTGTGAACATGAATATGTTTTGTTTTGTAGGAGCAGAAAGTCCTGCCAGAAAATAAAGCTGTATCTGGTGCTCTGGCCAAGGAGGCTTCCCTGAAGAAGTACATGAAGAAGGTCATGCCCTTTGTTGTGACTATCAAGGTAAGAGTCCTACAAATCAGGTTAACATTGGTTCAAGTTCAGTCACTTTTGGTAGAGTTATGGAAAGATGAACTTGGTCATGTGGCCAAGTTAGCCTATATCATACTGAGGGCTACAATAATTTTCTTATGAAACTGTGCTAGGCAAAATTCTTTAATATTGTACAAAATTGATTTTTAGGTTGTCCTTGTTCATGTTTTTCAAATAGTTTTGTTCAAATGATTTTTGGCTGAATTATTGGATCTTGAGCTTAAATTTTCACTTTTAGGTTGGCTGACTGAAGATGTACCATCTGCAGTGGCACAGGTTTATATTTATTACATCATGCCATGAGATATTTGGATTAATCAAAATGTCTGTCAACAGAATATGAGGAAAAATTTTAAAATGAAAAAAAAAGGAGACAACTGGGTTAACAAAGTTTGCAGATGGTTATAATGATATGTTTGGAGCTCTGTGGGTATATAAGCAGGGTTGTACAGGCAGTATGAATAATTAGTGTCCATATCCAAAGTGTGTAAGATCAATGGAAGATAATCCATGAATAAAATATTTCTATTCTAATTTTGCTTTCAATAGGCATATGCTATTATTCTGAGTATATTGATAAGATAAACTGATAAACATATCAGTTTGTACAAAAAAAATGTAGCCAAAATGCTCTAATGCTTATAAATGGTTTTGGCATGATGCCAGCACTTTAAGATTTGACAGCAGCCCAAGGTTTTGTTAGGATAAATAGATTTGTTTTAGCGTCAACCTTAACTCAGGTATCCCAACAGGAAAAGATATTGTCATTGTTTATAAAAAGCTTTAGCTATCTTGTCAGGATTACAAGAGGGACTTGTGCTACCAATTAGCTTCAGCCGTAGAACAATACATATTGTACCTAAATAGGTTGACTGATACCAAACCATTGTATATATCTTTTTGTGGTTCTCTTTAACAAATGTTACTTTCAGTTGTGAGCCACAAAAGTTCACAAGGCAAGTGTGTTAACAACAATTTAAATTTTCATGGAAAGTTAAAGTTACAAATATTCTGTGCAAAATAAACTTTAAACATAAAGACCAAGACGAATAAACAGATTGGGAACTGCTCTTCATGACAGGATATCTTGTGGGTATTCAGATATACATGTTATCCTTTCTTAATTGACAGGAAAACATCGCTAAACATGGTATGAAAGCCTTGGACCTCACAATGGACTTTGATGAAATGGCTGTGCTTCAAGAAAACTCTCAGTACTTGATCAATACTCTTGAGGTAAGATTAAATTTCTGGCCAAATTATTACATGCTCAAGGTTGAAAGATCCAAATCTTTCAGAGTGCTTCTATATACATTTTACAGAATTATTTTCAGTGTTTATTAGTGATGTTAAGTGTCATTGTGGAATTATATGATCTTATGATTCATCATTTCTCTGATAATGTAAATTATACAATTCAAATTATAAATTCTTTCATTGTTCATGCACAATTATGTAACATGGTTATAAGCAAACATAGTACAGTATTTCTGGCCCTGGTCTGGGGTGATCCTGAGGTAAGCAACTACCATAACCTTGTTAGGTCAATCTTCTGTGCAAAATCACTTCACGAATGGTCTTCAAGCAAGCAAGAACATTAATTTGACCATAGCCAGTTAGGGCCCTGATTCTAAATCCATCTTAATTGCTTTGTTTAACTTGTTTTTTTCTGAAAAAAGATTACCTTTACAATTACTATTGATTTTTAGTTCAGCTGACTGGAAGTCATCTGAGCTGTAGTGATCACTCTTTGTCCGTCTTTCTGTTCGTCTGTCCATCTGTCCCTTAACCAGGCACAAATCGTAACCAAGGGACCTGGAATCTTCTTATTTGACTTGCAGGGAGGTCCATGAAAAATCTCCAGGAAAACCTGAAAAAAAGGTCTCTGTTACCCATATCCTCTGAGCCATGGGGTTCAGAAGAACCCCCAAGAATAATAAAAAATTGATACAAAAGCCCAATATCTGAACAACTAATGCATTGATCACCATGATTCTTTGCATGGCTATCATCATGCAGTGTTTTATCAGATCCAGTAGACTAATGGCACCACCTGGATTTTTTTTCAAATTTTCATGTATTTTCTCTCTATTTTTGAGACATTCAAAGATGCGGTCGTCTATTAACAGGGCACAAATCAAAACCACTCGACCTAGAATTTTCTAACTTGACATCCAGGGAGGTCCATGAAAAATCTCATTGGAAACCTGAAATTAGGTCTCTGTTACCCATATCATCGAGTTATGCTTCAGTTGATTTGGAGTACCACCTACAAATTTTGGCATTCAGATGATAAAATTCTTTTTGTGAATGTCTTCTTATTCAGCTGAGCATCATGATGCATGGGTCACTTGTTCCAATCCTTAACTCTGTGTGGTCCTCAAATGTATGTCATTAGGTTTATGCATAGTTAAATTTTGGTAACTCCACTTGGCCAACAACCCACATCATGCATCATCCTATGTCATGGTTGGGATTTGATTTATAAATTAAGGCGAGACTTAACTGCAAAGCTGACTTAAATGGATGCTAAAAATACATCATACATGGCAAATTATTAATGAATAACAGGTTACTGTAAAAGTTTGTCTTAATTTCAAAGTTCATCATGACATAAAGAAATATAAAACAGTTTATTCTTTATCCTGTTATTGCCCAAACTGCCATCTTTGGATTTTCATGCCCCTTGTGAAGAGACTGCAGCTAGTTAACTACCATACATTTGGTAGGAAGAATCATAAGGGCTGACAGCAGGGACCATGGTATATACAGATTCCTTAATCATCATTCCATTGCAGGCCATTTTGAAGTATCAAGCCCTTACTCATTCACTGTAATCAACATAATTTACAGCTTGAGGGCGTGGTCCTGAAATACGCTGAAGAAGGGAGTGACAAGGTGAAAGAAGACTGCTGCCCAGGAAAACCATTCATCACTTACAATGTGGAGGTGAGCATCTGTGTGGAAGTTTATAATGATAAAACTCATCAGTAAAGGCCTCAGTAAAGATATCTCTGAACTCTTTTTATAAACAGTATGGTGGTGTGTCAGCTCATTTCACTGGATGAACTGTGTATGACAACTCAAAATTTTATATCAATATTTTGTGGCATATAATGATATATGAAATAATTCATGAACTTTACTTTGACAACTTAAATGTGTGATAAGTTTTCAATTAATGCCAAACTCTTGCAGCGTTGCTTCATTTGTGTCAAAGTTAGGGGATTTCCTGAACAGCCGAGTGCCGATTTCCAGAGCTTTTTGGATAAGTGCAGACTCTACGATTGACCTTTGACCTTAAAGTAAAACCAACACGTGACTTGAATGATCAGCTAATGATCAGTCTTTTGTAATATCCAATGATTTGTCTTAATCTTTAATCTGATCTCTTTTTTTTATGAAACTACAAACAAATAAACCTAGAAGTGTTGCATTCTAAAATGAAAAATCTTGAGGAACACCACTTGTGAACTTTCATGTTTCACAGATAACAGTGTCCTTTCCTGAGTAAAGCATGCTTCACAGATTAAAGCATACTTCACTGATTAAAGCATGCTTCAAGTTAAGACCCCGAGGGCCCTTGCAGGGTTTGTAAATAATTAATTAATGCATACCAAAGACTCAAGGCCTGGCTTGGTTGAAATGGTGCAGATACACACACAGCTTCAGGAAACAGGTGTCAGCCAGTGATGACCTAATTGTACCACAGGTGCCTAGATAAAGCTAGCTGACCTCAGTTACTAAACTGCTTTATGATCAAGATATTTCAAAAGATTTGCATCTGTTAAGTTATGGAAATGTGTCAGTTTTAAGCTATGCAACCCGTAGAGAAACAAATACACACATGCATGTTCAATGTGTATGTCTTATATTAATTGTACTTAGTAAAATCACCCAGGGATTGAGCAGATGATTGATTAATTACATGTCAAATGAAAAATTACTTTGTAAGATAATTTGAAATGTTACAGGATACAAACTCAATCAGACTAGATGGTAGGCTTGTGAATTGTGAGGCCCCTTATCTAATCTTTACCTTCAATTCTTGATTTAGTTCTTAGTTAAGTAGTAAATTTCAGACTTTAAAAAAAAATAAAAGCAGTTTTACCAAAATGTATGTTAGTTAATTTCAGGAAATAAAAAAAACACAGGTTGCCAACTTTTTTGTCAATGCCATATATGTTTCTGTGTGAGTCTAGTGGTCCACCAGCGAAAGTTGAAGTAGATTTTGGCTACATACAAGATAAAGAGCTTTGACATTTGAAACTGCTCTGTCAATTTGAGAGCTCACAGAGGACTTTGTAATGGGACATGGACAAAAATAATAATGGAAATGAATAGATCCAGAGGTTAATAATAAATTACAATTTAATCAAGGGCTTGCAATTCAATGCATCGATTCTTCAATGCATTGTTACACCTCTAGTACTTCAGTTCAAAATTTGTAGTACTTGCTTTGAACATGTATTAGTCACAAGTGTACTTGAAAATTAATACTTTTCAAATATTGGTCAAGTATGTTATCAGGGAAGATTTCACCTGATGTGTATTCCATTGCACAGGTTCACATAAATCCTGGAGGCCTTGTTAAATTATCAGTAGAGAAAAGCACTAATCTCTTGCCTCTTTTCCATATGCTATCATTTTAATCAGGTCTTGTCATAGTTTATAGGACTTGATAATCAGACTTCACTTTTTCTTTCTCTAGCCGTCTGTGGCGATGTGCTTCATTAACCCTCAGCCTTGCAGTAGTCACTTCCAGGTCACTGTGCCAGTCTATCAGGATGATGAACCAGCTCGTGTTATCAGCAGAATTCAGAAAATCAACAGATATATTAAGGGTAAGCTGCTTATTAGCAATCCTGTCAGCTTTTGCAGTGGCACATATTCTCAGTCTCAGTTGTCCATACCAAAAACCATAATATCTCAGTAAGGGAAACAGCTAGCATTACCAAATTTTTTGTAAATGTTGCTTACATGACCCTCATTTGGATTGAAGTGAACCAGACTTTTAACTTAGCTGGCTGTAAGTTATTCTGTATCCCTCTATCTTTCCCTTCTTTCTTTTTTTTTGGCCGGTCCACTCTTACAGGGACTGACGTGTCGGGTGAGCCATTAGTATAAATACATGGTGTGGGAGGAATTCAATTATTTGTGTAGCCCATAATAAGAGTACTGTTTTTTTTAATTTTTTAAATGAAACGTAAATTTCAAAATCTTGACTTTTTTCTGAATTCAGTAAATTTATGTATTACATTTATGTAATTACTAAGATAATGTCATATATAGTGGATGAAACATGTCAATATCAATTGAGATCATAAAATGTTGCATGTAATTAACAGAGGTTAATCAGTAACAAGACTTAAAAAATTGCCAACAAAATATTGCATTATGTTTCCAAATACAACTTTGAAAAGGAATAAACCTTTTTTTTTTTGTGCTCGGATTTTATAAATATCTGTCATGGCTATCAGGCAAACTCCAATGACCCATGGGTCCCTTGCTTCTCTTCGTTAAGTATTCTCTGAAGGTTTGCAGATGATATGACCTATTAAATTTTAAAATATTTTCTTATTTTAAACAGTATAATTTTTGCCTTTCCACTATTGTCATATGGGGAAATTTCGCAGGTGAGATTTGGGACTTGGACCCTTGTGTGCACTTGATAAAACATTTGGACTGAACATCCATTTAAATTTGTTGTTTAATTGTTTACTTGTTTATATCTTACTTCAGATGTAAAAAGAGTGAAGATTTTGCGATATGGTGACCCAGAAGCAGGTCCAAGAAAAATCCCAAAGCATGATCAACCAGAGGCTGGAAAAGTTATTGTTGACTCAAGGACAACATTCAATTCGGACACAAAAACAAACACTGTAACACTGAATATCAATGGCAAGACAGTGCCTGTAGGATGCCAGATGGCTTACATTGTAAACTGATCCTCACTGGAAGACGGATTGTACAAAGTCTTATCATACTCAGTATCAGATTCCTCACAAGCAGCATGCTATTACAATACAGTGAAATATCACTAAAAACCCTAACTGCTGGACCAGCGAAAGTGGTCGCGTAAGTGGCATGTTTTATGATGATTTACAATAGTCCAGGACCAGCAAAATTGGTTGTCTTAGCAGGGGTGGTCGTCGGTCATCTTACCGGGGGTGGTCCACGTCGTCTCAGCAGGGGTGGTCAGCAGGGTGATGATCAGGCCAAAAAACACTGTAGTTTATACAGCCTTCAGCCCTGTTCATTTTCCTTAGAATCACTGGATGGAGACTAACAGCATTTCTTCTCATAACAAAATAACACTAGTAAACTCACTTCAGAGATATTCTTTTCTGCTACAACATCCATGTTACCAGTTCACTGAGTAATGGCTGCTTGGACTCTCTAACATATTGTGAACAGGGTATGCCACAAATCATTTTTGGTGCTGCCATGTACATTTTTAATGATTTTATTTAAATTTTTTGTTTTTGGTAACCTGGAAATTGTACATGTTTGAACTTGTATTATTATTTTAAATTTTAAGCACTTCTAACATTGCTTCTGACCAGTCCTGTATTTCCTATATGTTTCTATATTTTCTTATGAAGAAAAGCCAATAATTTCCTCTATTTGAAGCATCAAGGCCTTAATATCCTGTATTTTCCTATATTTTTGCACTTCAGAATGTTTCCAATATGACAGATAATATTGAATAATTATTTATATATAGGCCGGCTATTACTGAAGACATTCAGCTGTTTTGTAGAACTATACATTTAAGTGTTGCAGTCAAACAAGTACAACCATTTACACAGAGTAAGATGCTGCTTCAAGAACTTATAATAATGGTAAGTAACCAAGTAAAACTTACGCAGCATATATTGTTCCTATATTTCAGAATGAAAATTCCTATGAACTCCTATATATTATAGGATTTGCTCCTATAAAAATCCTGTCTTTCTTCAGGAATCTGGTCGGAGCCCTATTATTATGTAAGAATTGAAAAAATAAAAGATATGTATTATCCTCACAGAGTATCCTGTCATCATGTGGAATATGAAGAAAGTGGACGTCTCAGATTTTAGCTCCGCTTACTGAAAGATGTATACAAGTTCTCCTACCAAACCAAAAACTGACCCTATGTGACTTTGTTCCATTGAGATTTTAAGCATAAACCTTCATTTACTTTTAAACCTATTTTTATACTTCAAGAGCATAATATCAAAACTGTTAAAATCATTTTGTTCATATATGGCTTAAATATACCTTGATATATTTCCTATTCACAGGGAAATAGGTCAAGATTGAGTAATTTTTAGCTCAGCTGTCTATAAGTCATCTGAGCTATAGTCGTGGTCCATTGTCAGTCCATCCGTCCGTCCATCAGTCTGTTAGACTGTCACCTTTTGAAACTGTAAGACCTACATATCCAAAATTTTGCATACTGTTGATGTCCCCAAAATCTCCTACTAAAATGAAAACTGGGTCACTGTGACTTCGTTCCTTCGAGAAATCAAGGAAAAACCTCAAATTTCCATTAAAAACCTATTATCACACTTCAGGACTGCTTAATATCAAAACCATTTATTTATTTTCCTTTATATATTTCCTATTCACCTGCTGGAATAAGTCCATTAAATGTAATATCTTTAAGTTACGGGCACCAACATAAAGAACTTTGTAAAAAATCAGGAAAATATTTACTCACTTAACATGAACATTTTTTAGGCTAGAGACTTTTTTCCAAGTATATAACTTTGTTTAATTAAATTCAATTGTATACCCAAAATTAGATCTAAATTTTGTTCTTTTTTATGCCCCCGCCACAAAGTGGCCGGGGCATATAGTTTTACCCATGTCCGTCATTCCGTCATTCCGTCATTCCGAAATCAAACAGTTGTACGGACTTTTTCGCAATGCCTGCAGATATTGGCCTGATTTTTGGTGTGTGGGCAGATAATGACTAGTTACAGATCGAGTTCGCGTTTCGTCCCAGTTGACCTACTTTTGACCGTTTTACGGCTCCTAAACTTAGAAAATTTCATGAAAAATAGAAATTTTCATGACAAATACACATGTACGGACTTTTTTTCACAATGCCTGCAGATATTGGCCTGATTTTTGGTGTGATGGCAGATAATAACCAGTTACAGATCGAGTTCTCGTTTGGTCCCGGTTGACCTACTTTTGACCGTTTTACGGCTCCGCAACTTAGAAAATTTTATGAAAAATAGAAATTTTCATGACAAATACACATGTACGGACTTTTTTTCGCAATGCCTGCAGATATTGGCCTGATTTTTGGTGTGATGGCAGATAATAACCAGTTACAGATCGAGTTCGCATTTCGTCCCGGTTTACCTACTTTTCACCGTTTTACGGCTCCTTAACTTAGAAAATTTCATGAAAAATAGAAATTTTCATGACAAATACACATGTACGGACTTTTTTTTCACAGTGCCTGCAGATATTGGCCTGATTTTGGTGTGTATGCAGATATTGACTAGTTACAGATCGAGTTCGCGTTTCGTTCCGGTTGACCTACTTTTGACCATTTTACGGCTCCTAAACATAGATAATTTCATGAAAAATAGAAATTTTCATGACAAATATACATGTACGGACTTTTGTTCGCAATGCCTGCAGATATTGGCCTGATTTTTGGTGTGTGGTCAGATAATGACCAGTTACAGATTGAGTTCACGTTTTGTCCTGGTTGACCAACTTTTGATTGTTTTACGGCTCCTAATCATAGAAAATTTCATGAAAAATATAAATTTTCATGACAAATGTACATGTACAGCTGTTTTTAGCCCTCAGCTCATAGGCTGATGGGCTATTGTCGTCACCCAAGCTGTCCGTCTATCCGTCCGTCCATCCGTCTGTCCGGTGTCCGTCCGTCTGTCCGTTCCGCGTCTGTTAACTTTTACCTTGTGAGCGGGGTATCTATAAAAGGATTCACTATTGGAATTTTATTTCATCAGTGAAGATGTATATCGATAAAATCGAGATTAAGTTCGAAGATAGGTGACCTTGACCCATTTTTCTACATTTTAGAGCTGATTATAGAAAAACACTCAGAAGCTTATATCTCAGGAACCATTGTGTGGATTTTCACAAAACTTACTATGATCATTGGGACTGATGGTCTGTACGTGCTGCACAATTTGGTGGTGCCACCTGCAATTTCAGATTTTTTTATGAAATTTTATCAGATTTTTCAATTTTGGCCTTTTGTGCAGGATATCTCCAAAGGTATTCAACACAGGAACTTCATTACTTCAGTGCTATTGCATTATATTTACAAAATCATGGTCAAGTTGAAAGATGGGTGGTCTTGACCTACTTTTCAAGGTCACAGAGCTTGGTATAGAAAAAAACTTAGGAGCTTATTTCTCAGAAAGCATTTGGTCAATTGTTATGAAACATGGTACATACCTCTCCAATTTAATTTTATAACTGATTATCAGCTTTTGCTAATATTCTAGTTTCGCAATGCAATGCTTACAGATACTGGCCTCATGTTTGGTCTGTGGGCGCATAATGACCACTTACAGATCGAGTTCGCGTTTCGTCCCAGTTAACCTATTTTTGACCATATGACAGATCCTGAACATAGAAAATTTCATAAAAGACAGAATTTTTATGAAAAATGCACATGTATGGACTTTTTTTCACAATGCCTGCAGATACTGGCCTGATTTTTGGTGTGTTGCTTGATAATGACCCGTTACAGATCTAGTTGCATTTTGCCCTTGTTGACCTTCTTTTGACCATATAACACCTCCTGAACTTAAAAAATTTTACAAAATTTAACAAATGTTTCTAATTTGCCCCAGGCGGGGGCATTCATGTCGTTACGACACATCTAGTTTAAGTTATTAGCATAAAAATAAACTCAGTACCTTAAATTTTGCCCAGCTTTGACCATGGCATGTTTTTTTACTGTGAGTACTGTTGATTTAATTTTCGCGGCATGTGAACATAATTATTTAATTTGTTTAATTCTGAAATTTGATAAAAAAGGCTTGAAAATAAGGCTAGTTATTAAATTTTTTTAGGCTTTATTGTGGGGACTTGCTTTTTCAAGATGCAGGCAGCCAATTCCTAGTCACTGGAATACAGCTATGCCGGGGTTCCTGATTTGTTACAGTAACTTGGGGAGAACCTCTACTGTGACAGGTGTACAGTTATTCTCACATCCCCCCCCCCCCCCCCCCACACCAACCTTACCCACAAAGTGTTATTGTTTGCACTGTATTTCCTTTATTGTAATGCTGTTTCCACTCCAATATACAAAACTTTCCTTGAAAAAATAATGCAAGGAGTAATCAAGAAGGTGCCATGTTATAATGTAGCATTAATAAAGAAATCAATTTTCTTTTAAATATTTTAACAAAATAAAATATTAATAAACCCAATCAGTATGAATAATTAATAAATTATGAAGCAAATTATGAATAATTAAAAGCACAGTTTAAATTGAGAAATCTGGATCAAGTATTATTTTTAGATATTAATTGTTTTGCAAATTTAAAAGATATATTTTTGTGGTAAAAAATGAACATAAATTTGTATGCATGATGTGGTGTTATCTGACTAAAGATTGAGTTTTTCGATGGTGCAGTTTAAAATTATGAATCAACTTTTATATTCAGATATATATGTTAAATTGGAAATGTATAGAAATATAAACTTTAAAAAAAATTGATGTGATAAAAAATGAGGATCTAATCCAAACATTTGTTCATTATTTCCTGCCCCAGCAGAATTGGAGATCAGGCTTTGTTTACCCTGTGTGTATATGTAGAAGTGTTGTTAATCCCACCTCTGCTGCCATTGATTCCTTTGCACCTGTGCACTGGGACATTAGTTTTTATTGCAAATGTGTTAAATTACACACACACAGCATCTCTACTATCAAGTCTTTGAACCTGTGGACTGAGGACATAAGTTATATTTCAACTGTATACTCTTTATCAAATAAAAAAAATACATGTATCCAATTGAACAACTGTGTAAACTACTGAACTGCCAACAATTTATCAAAAAGCCAACCAATGATCATGGTAATAATATACATCTTATGTTCACAAACTGCTCACATGCTTCAATTTGAACATTAGGAAATGCATGGTTTGGTCACGAAATATTGTTTGCAACAGTTTCTTACTCATCAATACAAACCAATCATGTCAACCAGCCAAGGCCTATATAACATTTTCCTCTAAGACTTATCTCCATTCGATTTTATTTTAGATTTTTACCTTCAAGGTCAATTTCAGCTGAGCACAGTGACCCATGGGTCCCTTGTTCAAAATAACAGACTGAAACTGGCACATGGGAACCGTATCTACTATCTAGACTAATATATGGAGGTATATTTACGCCATATATTAAAAGAATAACACTAGTGGTTTTATATTATGCTATCTTGAAGTTTAAAAACCTTTAAAACATGGAGTTCTTATGTCTTTCCTACTGTTTTGACTAAGTATATTATGCCTTCTAGAAATTGTGCAATATTAGGCCAAAAAAAGGGTTTTGTTCTTCGACACTTCTTAGCAAACCTGTGCTGATGCGTTGGTGTGGTGTCGTCCGGCATCCGTTGTCTGTACGTTAACCAATACTATCTTGAAAACGGCAAGAGTTAGCAACACAAAATTTTATGCAAAAAATTAGTCAACTAAAAAACTATCTGATTTTGCTTATTTTTGGCTAACTGCATTTTCTTAGATTTTATTGGGAAAAAGCTAAAAAACCTTAAAAAATCTTCTTCTCCGAAACAGCCCAGCCGAATTGTTCAATATTGTACAGAAATGATCTTTTATACCATCTCTCTCAAGTTTGTTTGAATGGTTTCAGTTTGGTGATTTTTGGCCAAATATACAGGAAGTTGAACTTAGTCATCTGTCAAAAAAAGCATACTAAAATTTCATTCTCAGAAACGGCTTGAGCTATAATCACAAAATTTTATGCCAATATTGGTCACATGAGTCATATCTGAAATTCAAGTATTGGTGGCGCTACCTGCATCGGCCTTTTTTGTACGGCGGTCATCAGTGCTGGTATCATACTGAGGGCTTCAAAAAACTTCCTCTCTGAAACCATATGGCCAAATTGTTTAATATCCCACATATATGATCCTAGGGTAGTGCTTTCTGAATTTTGTTCAAATGGTCTCTGTTCAGTGACTTTTGGCTAAGTTCTGGGAAGCTGAATTTAGTCATATGCCATAACAGCCCATTTTAGCTCAGTGGCTACAAAGATGTTCTTCTCAAAAACCACTGGGCCAAATTCTTAAATCTCACACATTAATTATCCTTAGATGTTGATAATTCAAGTTTCCTCAAATGGTTTTGGTTCAGTGATTTTTGGCTGAGTTAAGGGAAGCTGAACTTAGCCATTTTGCTGTTTTTTCCTATATGAGTTATAAACCTGCAAAACGTTTTTCAACTGACACCACTGAGGCCAATTTGTTTAATATTTTACAAGAATAATCCCCTGAATAATTCTTATATTAATTGTCTTTTATGGTTCCAAAGATTGAATTTTGGCTGAATTATAAAGATTAAATTGAGTCATTTTAGCATATATGTTAGCTGTGTGAAGCAAATACATCTAGCCTGGCACCAGTTTATTAGCATCCGGTGCATCATGCCTCTATAGACAGTTAGATTTTAGGTTATCTATGGTTAATATTGACAAGAATGTTTGTAAAAGCTTTTAAAAAATGTAGATTTATGATTTTGAGATATTCCTCATGCCAGGCAATGTTTACAATAACAGGTATACAGCTCTCTGTGGCTATATAAAGACGGCTGACATGGATTATAAATAATTGGTATCCATACTCAACTTAATTCAAAATTTTGCCATCAGTGAGATGTATCTGTATTATAATTTGGCATTCAGCATGCATCTGTAGTAATTTTTAGCGAATCGTGAGCTAATGTGATGGCGTCTGGCGTCGGTCGTCTGTACGTTACCCCGTACTTTCTCGAAAAATGACTGGAGCTAGCATAATGAAATTTAATGCAAAAAATTAGTCATCTGAAAAACTTTGCATTTTCTTAGATTTTATAGAGAAAAAGCTAAAAAAAAACTTGAAAAATCTTCTCTTCCAAAAATGTCAAGCCAAATTGTTCAATATTTCACAGAAATAATCTCTCATACCATCTCTTTCAAGTTTGTATGAATGGTTCAAGTTCAGTGATTTTTGGCTGAGTTGCAGGAAGTTGAACTGAGTCATCTGTCCAAAAAAGCATGCTAAAATGACAATCTGTTAATCTCAGAACAGCTGGAACTATCATCACCAAATTTTCAGTGTTGCTCATACGAGTCACATGTGAAATTCAGGTATTGGTGGCGCCACCTGCATTGACCTTTTTTTTGTAAGGGGGTCATTGGTCATCTGTACATTAACCCATAATTTCTCATGAATGGCAAGAGCTACCATCCCCACATATCAAATGTTGTGGGATTCAGCTTTTTTTTGCTATCTGCATTTATTTAGATTTTATAGGGAAAAAGCTGAAAACCTTTAAAAGTCTTCCTCTTGTAAAGAGTACAGCCAAATGTTCTATATTTTACAGAAAATATCCCAGGGGCGAGCCCTCTCAAGTTTGTTCAAATGGTTTGATGAATTTAAGCGGAGTAACACATATTTGAACTTAGTCATTTGGCCAAGTAAGCATACTGACATAGTTATCTCAGAAATGACAGAAGCTAGCATAACCAAGTATTGTGCAAATGTTGGTCACATGACTCATATTTGAAATTGCAGATTTCGTGGTGCCACCTACATTGACCTGTTTTTTTATGGGCAAAAACCTCATACTTTTAGCCTCTTTCAGCTGAAAAATGTTTATGATGAAACTGTCAAGTTGAATCATTAAATTTTTCAAAATAATTATCCTATGACATGGTTCTTTCAATCATATAAGAAAAGATTGAGTTTGTTGATTTTTGGTTGAGTCATGAAAAGCTTAAGTTTGTCTTCTGGCCATTATTATGTCTATTATAAACTGATGACTGCAATAGTGTTCTTCTACAAAATTGTGGTTTCAACTATAACTTCTGTAACATTGCACAAAAATTAATGTTAGGTGGCCTTTGTTCAAGTTTACTTGAATCATTTTTGGCAGAATTATTGGACCTTTAACAACAAAAAGATATTATTCTAGATATTTTGATAAAAAGTTTTTGAATATGTCAGCTTGAAAAAAAGCATTTTAGCCAAAGTTTTTAAGTATGTGTAAACAGATTTACCAACAGGCCAAGATTGTGTTTGTATCTTTAAATAGGTTGAGAAACTTCCAACTGTTTCAGATTTGGCAACAGATCAAGAGTTCATTTAGTGCAGATATAGGTCAAGAGATCAATCAGTGCAGCCAAGCACAAGGCATGTGATCACCTCATGGGTGTCATGTGAACACCTCATGGGCACCATGTGATCACCTCATGGGTAGCATGTTATCACATGAGTATCATGTGATCATCTCATGGATGTTATGCCCCTCATGGCTGCATGTGGAGCAAATCTGTGAGATTATGCAATGGTGTGGCTACTATTTCAGATTTGGCATCAGGGGAAAGGTCAGACTGGATCTATTTATAGTTTTGGCAGACTGCCAACTGTTTCAGATTAGGCGACAGGTCAGGAGTTCACTCAGTGTAGCCAGGTATAGGTCAGGAGTTCACTCAGTGCAGTAGCTACATTCTGTTTATAGCTTTGGAAGACTGCCCACTGCATCAGATTTGGCACCAAAGTTCAGTCTGGATCTGTATATAGCTTTGGCAGACTGCCAACTATGTCAGATTATGCAACAGGTCAAGAGTTCACTCAGTGCAGCCAGGTACAGGTCAAAAGTTCACTCAGTCTAGCCAGGTGCAGGTCAAGAGTTCACTCAGTGCCGTAGCCTGAGACCAGCAATTTGTTACAGTTCACTTGGGGCAACTGTCTTTCTCACCTAAGCCTGGTCAGCCCCGTGCATCAGACTCAAGGTAAGTTTGATGTATTGGCCTGATATTTTGACCTGTCTATGTGTCTTTGATGGCTTACCATTAACAAGACAGGTGTCGCCACCTACAATGACTTTTCCGCAGTGTATGTGCCTGCTTATTTCTCAGGAGGGGTTTGATATATCAGTCTGAAATTAGGCATATGTATATATCTCTGATAGCTTCATTGTATCCAAGACTGGTGATGCCAGATACAATCATTTTTGTGTTGTGTGCACCGAGGCCAGAATTTCAGCAGTGATGTTTGTGTAATTGGTTCATATTCAGAATGTTTAGTACTTGCATTGTTCATATACATGAAAAGGTCCAGCATTGAAGCATTTTACCTGGTGTATTCCTAATGCACAGGTTCGCATTAGGCCTGTAGGCCATTTTAGTAATTAGTGTGGGCGGGCGATATTGAATTTTTACCTTTTTTGTATGTTTTCATTGGCGGATCCAGAATTCAGCAAAAGGAGGGGTCCACCCCCTGGGGCGATCAAGGATTTAGGAAAAAGGGGGTCCAACCAAGGACGACTGGTGAAAACCTGAAAAAAAAGAATCACCAGGCACGGAAAAGTGGGTCCAGGCCGCAAAATTTTGTCTTAAACCCTAAAAAATAGCTTGCAGTGGATGAAAAAAAGGGGGGGTCTGGACCCCCTGGACCCCTCCCCTGGATCCACTTCTGGTTTCTATAAAAACGACATATGATCAGGGAAAAGTTTGAAAATAACAGATATTTTAGCTTAACAGGTAAAAGCACTACAAAACAAAGGAAATCTGATCAAAACTGTATTATATCATCTTCTTGGAGACTAAAATCAAAATATAAATTTTTTATGGGGGGGGGGGGGGGTTAAATTGACCCAGACGGTGCTTGAGAACCATACCTTTTCTTTTTTCTTTTGGCCATAACCTAATTCCCAATGAATCCCATCTTCCAATTAAACTAAAAGGAGTTTGTAGCTTTGAGGGAGTCGGAAATTATTATTGCTGATTTGTCAGGAATCATGCAGATATTGCTACATTCTTCACAAGTCTAGTATAAAAGAAAACTATCCATGATTTATCGACAAGTATAATTTCTGGCTGATATTTCCAATAACTCCCAAGGAATAAGCAGAATCATACACTGCAAAAATTGTTGGAGGTGACATCACCTGTCTTCCATACAACAAAGCAATCTGAGATGTATACATTTGCCCAATTTCAGGCTGATATATCAAATCCCTCCTGATAAATAAGCAGGGACATACACTGTGCAAAATTTATTGTAGGTGGCATCATCAGTCTTGTATACAACAAAGCTATTCAATATGTATAAATATGCACAATATCAGGCTTATATATCAAATCCCTCTGGAGAAATAAGCAGGTACATATAATGTGCAAAAGTCATTGTGGGTGGCGACACCAGTCTTGTGTACAAGAAAGCCATCAAAAATGCATGGACAGGGCAAAACATCAGGCCAATATGTCAAACTACTCAATAGTCAGGTGCACTGGGCTGTCCAGGCTTAGGTGAAAAAGGCAGTTGGCTAAAAGAAGCAAAACAAATTGCTGGCTTCAGTTACTGCACTGACTGAACTCTTGACCTGAACTGGGCTGCACTGAGTGAACTCTTGACCTGTTGCATTATCTGATACAGTTGGCAGTCTGCCAAAGCTATAAATAGATCTAGACTGACCTTTGGCCTTTTGCCTGTTCCTTTAGTCTTCTATAGATGCGTGGGAATAACCACGGTGGTGCCGTATAAGGCATTGACAGCTCATGTATTGTTAACAACTTAAAACTAAAATACGGGCAGTTGAAAAGCGACTATATGTTCCCGCTGAAATCATAGTCGGACGGGTGAAGTGAGGCGTGGATTGAGTGGCAAGGGGAAATAGAGTGAGATGTGTTGCATATTACGGTAGCTTGGATGTCTGCAGCCAAAATGTGTATGTAAATGGCGCCACCTTCCACAAAATCAAGAAAGCTTTCCAAGTTGTATACATATGCAAAATTTTAGGCAGATAAGTCAAACCACTACTTGTGTATGAGTGATTTTATCCCTCAGCAGACAAACAGAAGGAGGCTGTGCAAAAATGGTTGCAGGTGGCGCCACAAATTTTGTGTATGATTAAGAGCTATGTGAGATAGCTATGCAAAAATTTCAGGGGGATATGTCAAACCAGTCCTGAGATATAAGCCTGAACGTCTGCAGCGTTAACATAAATGTAGGTGGCGCCACCTGCTAAAAAATCGAGAAAGCTATCCAAGATTCATAAACATGCAAATTTTAAGGCAGATAAGTCAACCCACTACTGAGATATGAGTGATTTTATCCCACAGCAGACAGACAGACAGTGTCGTGACGAGCATAAATTTTGTTACGGAGGTAAATAAAAATCAGATTCTGTTACATTAGGCAGCGTGAAATGTCTAGGGGAATGAATAAAGAAGTCAGTGGTTTTTTGTTATCAAATAACTATAATTTATTCTTGAAACAACCCTAAAATTACAATACACTGAATCAATACAATTACACAGTATAAAAAAAAAAGTATACAGTACCAGATCGAGTGTCTGGATCCTAGGCTTTTCTTGTTACCACCACTGTCACAGCTCAATAAGTTCCTTTAAACTCATAATCAACGTAAATAATTCAAATAGTCCAAAGTAAAACTCTTGTAATAATCAAGAAAGCAAACTGGAGACAGTCCCACTAAATCTTCATAGAGTATGTAGAATCCCTGACACTACTTCAATTATCGGATAGGTCCAAAACTGACTCACACTCTTTCATGTCCGCTGGAATTTTTCTCTTCTCCCTCTCAGCTCTAAACACAGCCCCTAATTTATAGCTTCACATCCCAAAGCCTAGAAATTTCTATTTCACGAACAATCCAAAGAACACAACAATACATAATACACAGGCGCCCAAAGAACTATACAACACACGGGCTCATAGGGGGCGATCAGCCCAGAAAATTCCAGATAAGCATGAGCGCTGTCTTTACACGCTAGGGGTCCCCCAGTACGGATTAAACCAAGCGCTGTGTCTCTACACGCCATAGCGATTGACGCCCAGGGCTTGAGCCTAACACGAAACAGTATGTCAACAGCGCACAACAAAAGAGACACCTGTAACCCCCCCCCCCCCCCTGTAAGAAAAAAGAAAGTTTTCTAAAAAAAACTTTCTTTTTGCGATCATAATCACTAAATTTTTACAATGTTAAAAAAAATCCTCTTATTTACAACATTACATAAACATCTCGTTTACAACCTTTCATAAACATATCGATAAGCAATCAGCAGGTACATTGTCTTTCCCTTTAATGTATCTGATTTCAAGATTGTAATCCTGTTAAAACAAACTCCATCTCAACCATTTTTGATTTTCACACTTCAACATGTCCATGAACGTGAGGGGATTGTGATCACTGAAGACAATGATAGGTTTGACTGATGAAGTAACATAAACTTCAAAATGTTGCAACGCCAAAAAAACAAAGCCACACCTTCTTTTTTAATAGTGGAGTAGTTTTTCTTGCAAAAATGTATGCAGGTGGCGCCACCAATTTTGGCGTATGATAAAGAGCTATGCAAGGACTACATTTGTGCATAATTTTTAGCCTGATCGGTCAAACGGTTCCCGAGATATGTTGGTTAATCTGTGGGAACAGACGCACAAATGGACGCTGGGCATAGAGGAAAGGTCAGAGGTCAACCAAAAATGAGGGCGCAGCAGTTCACATGTGTCCCGATCATAATTCCAAATTTTTTAAAATTCTGCTCAGTGGTTACGGAGGAGTTCTCCGGAAACCTATGCGGCGGCGTCCAACTGAAAACATAATATCCGCAAAACTCTGTACTGGCGGATACAGTAATGAACAACTCCATACATAAGAATGCTGTTTGTCTTAAAGAAATTGTCATATTCTGTTCGGAACGTGTTTGTAGCAGATAACATTTTGTAGTTGTCTCACAGCTAAATTGTCATAGCACGGCTTCCGTTTACGATCATGTGACTTTTCTTAGGCTACCAGCTCAGCTCGGCAATAAATGGATGCACGGATTGTCGTAAACTACACATCCGTACAGAGTGCCGTCAAACAAACTTAGTGGCGTGTAGTTATATTTGTGAAATTAAAAGTGCAGCTTTGTCGTTTTTGTGTGTTAAAAATGTGATAGTGCAAATAATGAAAGAATGTGCATGCTTCCCAAACGTCCGTTTCAGTATGCAACACTTGCAGAGAAGTGTAATGACCAAACTTTTAGATCTGTCACAGGCACATTTGTAAATTGGACTGTGGCTCAGTTTTATTAATCAAATATAATTGTAAGCTTTAATATTTTATGGTTGTATGTAACTTTGCTGAAAGCTATAACTACGGCTGATCTCTGTCGTAAAAAAGTCCTATTTTCATTTCTGCATGTGTTACCAAATGTACCACAATTATTTGAACATTTAAGGTCTGATCATCTTCAAACAACCTTGGTTTAATTTAGCTTTTGAATTCATATTAATAATAATTTTAGATACAGTGATGTTTATATATTTAGAATCCTTAGAAAATTCTCTATCAGATGAGATATATCTAAAAAGTGTAACAGTGTCCACTTTGAAAATTTAAAACTTGAAATGATTTAAAATTGTTTTTAATTGGATATATCTCAAAATTGGCATAGGGTGTGTATGTGGAAATAGTATCATTTGAAACTATATACAAATGTCTCCAGGCGTTTTTTTTTGTTATATATTTATTGTCCTCTTTCATAATGAATTTCAAATTAAAAAAAAAAATGTGTGATGTTAACAATACTTATTTTGTTTAAATAACGTATTTCTACTACACTAAAAATGATATAGGAAAAAGAAAAAAACGCATTTTAGAATACTTGTTGATTTACCTATATGCACAATTTGAAGACTCTATATTCGAGGTTTTTTTAGAAATATCGCTCTGAAGACCGTACAGTCTCCTGAAATACTGTTTTGAGAAAACGGCCAAAAACTGTTTGGGAAGAGAAATTTCTTTTTGAGTGGAAAACAGGGATATAAGCGCAAGTGACAGTTGTATTTTTTTTTCACTAAATGTTCCGATGAGAATCAGTTTCAATATATAAATTATAAAATATAATGGTTTATCAATGTTAAAAAAAGGATTTTATTAGGCATCATGACAACAGGAGAACTGTCAAACTAAAGTAGGCGGAGCTTACTGGTCCGAGGGGTCGGTCATCGGTAATCAGGTCATGGGCTACCGCGCCGGGGCACGCGTCAGGTGTGAAGTGACTGATAAGAACGATCACTCTGTTTACTCTGCGCTCTCATTCAGACCACCATATACCATAATCCAATTAACAGCTTGTCTCTCCCTCTCACAATTATACATGAGACACTACATAACTAGCAGCAACACATATCTCTCTCTCATTAGATTTATTTACACCAGCGCCAAATCGTGCGCCAGCCGCTCTTCCTTTACCGATCGCTCTCATAGCTAAGATTCCGGCGCGGTTCACTTCGCAAAATTTGTTAACAGGCGACGTGGTGATTGAACTTTGGTGCCGCGTTCCTCTCACAAAATTCATTCGTGCTATGCAGTCCCATATTACTGCACCACCCTCGGCGTTTATCTACATCCTCCACTAACGACACGGGAACCTTGTGATCAGCAGTATGTGACTGTCTTTCGTTCAAATAGCGAATTTTATATACGCTCATTCTAATCTATTTTGTTCGACCCATGACGTTCAGTTTGAAGATAGTGTATATTATAGAAGAAGGAACGATGTATTCGGTAATGGTTTTGGCGATGTAATGATGGTACCTGGGAGAAAATGTTATAGTGTATAACAGGGTCAATATTGCAGAAATAACAATCGGTTAATTCATATTTCTGGGTATATTCTTGATGCCAGGACCATTATTGGGTGACACTAACATATTTTAGGGCAGTGACATAGACATTATTCAGCGACTGGAGGAGTACGATGTACAGTTAACTTCTGGGTTAGGCGTAGGGGGGGGACGTGTTTGTATTAAATAGTGCCAATTAGTAAGTGCCGGTAATAAAGATAAGCTCATTCCCGGCTGACTGACCGCGGCTTCCCCACACCTGTCAATCAACCATTTGCCTAATACCGCGAGCGCATGGTTAACCAATGAGCAACTTCACGCTGCTTACTCTCACCGAGCTGACAGTTGGTCCTGTTTGCACAGGGCCCTGCGCGGGCTGAAAAACTGAACCCGCACCCGCCCCGCATCATGCCCTGTCAGCCCGCAATCCGCCCCGCAATCAAATAAATAAATTCAGCCCGCCCCGCCCCGCAGTTACTATGATTCTTTCAGCCCGCACCCGCCCCGCCCCGCAAGTTTCCGGCCCGCAGTCCAGCCCGCAAAATAATTAAAAATAGTTTTCGGATCCAAAGGTTTACATATCAAGATATTTTACAGCACATATATGAAACACGCTTATTATTGATATATATGAAATTTTTGTTTATTGGAATTAAAAAGTTATTTGAATACGTTTTTTCAATAATGCAATTTAATTTATACATAATAATTTAACACACCTTAAATATTTTTCATATTTTACAATGGAAATAAACAAACCATTGGTTTATTGTGTCTGTTTCTACTTAAATATATAAAAAAGTAAAGTAAAAATAAGACTTCTTCAAAGTATTTGTACCCAAAGTGACCCTTAGAATAGCATTGGCTAATTACAAGCCATCAAACTAACGAGATGTGTTGCTGGTTAATTTTTTTCAGTCACAATCTGCTGAATAGCTGAAACTGAGACTAATCAGGTCAAGGGAGTAAAGGGGTAATCTGACCCATGTGGCTTTGGGTTCAGGATGTTCATTGAGATCTAGACTTGGCCAGAGCCTTGTTTCTTATAGCAATCATAAACACATTATGCTGTGACCAAACAGGGATTTGACCAGCCAGTGGTCAATGTCATTTACAATTAGACAGCCCATGGAGTTACAATTAGATAAGGAGTCCACCTTAGGCTTTTTGCAGTTCCAGATCAATTGATTCCCCTACAGAGCCAGCTGTAGCCATACACTGTCTATCACAAGATCAAAGGTAATCAAGCCCTTGCTTTACTCCCAGCAATATTATATAATAAATGAGACCTAACACAAGTACAGGGTTACAGTCCATATACAACATCAGGCCAGGTAACTTCATACAGAGTTATGACCAGCTCCCATTGCAAAGACATTTGTTTAAAGTCTAGTTTCAGATTAAGGATGGATCATCTATTTTGTATAATAAATTGATGTTATACCTAGAAAAGACACATTTGCATAGTGTTGTTACAACTGTCAGTCAGTGTAAGGGGTTAACAGGAATAAATTAATTTTTTTTTTTTCAAATTTACGACACCTGAAAACATTTTATATAAAAATACCAGTTTCTTCAAATGATATTATTTTTATAGTATATTTTATATTCATGTTTTACTGAACTGCCAGATCATCAACCCGCAGCCCGCCCCGCCCTACCCCGCACAGACGTCATTTCGGCCCGCCCCGCCCCGCACTTTCTTAGATGTAGCCCGCCCCACCCCTGAGAGATTCCTATGCGGGGGACCGCGGGCTGCGGGTCAAAACCCGCCCCGCGCAGGGCCCTAGTTTGCACCCCATCGTGGGGTTGACATCTGAATTAAAATTCTTATTTTTCTAATTGATACAATATAACCACAGGAACGTGGAAAGATAGATATAACAAACATCTATAAAACCAGATGTTTTTCAGAAAAATGTAATTTTCATGATTTTTGACAATGATTAGACCTTAAAACTACCAGTAATGAAAGTGTGTACAATCCTGATAATCGGGCATCTTGTCTAGCATTAGACAAGTAAAAGAATGTCCATATTATTATCATTGCCATCGTGCAAAGTTTCATGAAGCTCATGATTGTCGAGTCTTAATAACTGGATTGCACTCTTTTTGTTAACTCTCAACAGAACAATTTTGGCAATATTGTAAAGTTATAACAGTATAATTTATTTATGCATGTGGTAAACATTTCTAATTAAAGCTGATCATTGAGAAGATTACTCAAATGTGTATATCTTAAAAAAACTCAACTTGTTAGTTCACACCAGAAGTAATTTGCAGGTGAAACAACCTTCATCACTTTATGTTTTGCTCCGTAATATCTTCAGATGATTAGATATATTACTTATTCTTAACGACCCCAAACTCGGTGTATTCCATAATAATTTTGGCTGTTGTTGATATTGTGAATGGGTAGCTTTGAACAAGATTATTGTTATTTACGGTAACTCCCGCAGTTGCTTCTCAGCGGCATCTTGTCTTAATTTAGTGAAACACATGACGTTTAAGTAGGGCATTAACACTGGATAATTTCTTTGTATATTCTTATAAAAATGAGTGGATTGCCAACGAGAATACATAACGGTTCACTGCGATGGGCTGAAATATGAATAAAACTTACATTTAATTGAAAAGACAGACACCTCGCATTTTTTAAATCGTTCAACGTTTTATAATAGATGGCACTAAGAAGCAAATGCGGGAGTTACCGTAAATTGCAATAATTTTGTTCAAAGGCACCCTATTACGTGGAAACGGCAACCTCGTATGTTCAAAGTGGCTGCTTGCCAGGCCAAAATGACCAAAGGCAGACAACCCGGTTGAATTTCCAAGGGGAGGGGAAGGATTCGATTTCTGTCCCATTGGCTTTTACACATTCATTGACATTTGATAACATTTTGCACGTTTTTAGCAGATTTTTAGCTCGACGGAACGAAGTTCAGGAGAGCCTAGGCCTATACCGTACCCGTGCGTCGGCGTCATTTGTAGATACCCCAGGTTAAAGCTTATTGTTAACTCTATTACTCTATAACCCGATTACTTTCATATTACACATATGTATTTATATAGGTGGTTATTATTCCCCCCTAATGAGGCTATGGTTTTGAGATCGAAAGGTCAAGATCACAGGCCTCAGTTGTTCATGAACAAAGCAGGTAAACATTTTTTTGTTAGGCTCATTCTCCATCGCTAATGAAGACACTTCAATTAAATTTAATACAATGATGAACTATGACAATACCTAGCACAGTTATTAAAAGTTTTTACCATATTTTAATTTCTAGGCCAGTAATGAGCACTTACTTAGCATAATTTGTACAGATCCCAATCCACTTACGGTTAAAGTTTTTGTTAACTCTTTATAACTCGGCGATCAGTTACGCTACTGATTTTATATTTCACATATGTATTTCATAGGGGTTAGTAAATTTGCCTATGTTTGAGGGATCAAAAGGTGAAAGATCAAGGTCACAGGCTGCCGTTGTTCATGAACAAGTCCGGTTGACAATTTTTAGTCAGGCTCATTGCTCGTTTGCTGCTGAAGATATTTAAATTAAACTTTGAAGACTGATGTGAACTGACAATACCAAGCACAGCTATCATAATTTTACCCATATTTTAATTTCTGGACCAGTTCAGGTTAATGTTTTCTGATAATTATTTATAACTCAACAACCACTGACTATATATATATATATATATATATAGCTTTCATATTTTATATTTGTATTGCATACAGGGTACGAATCTCCCCTTTGAAATAATTATAAAAAGGTCAAACGTCAAGTTCACCCCGTTGTTCATAAACAAGTCAGGTTAAAGGTTTTTAATGAGGCCCTTTGCTCATTTGCTAATGAAGATATTTCAATTAAACTATAGGTACACTGATGAACAGTGACAGTACCTATCACGGCTATTAGAATTTTCCCCATAATTTAATTTTTTGGACCAGTAATTAGCACTTAACGATGAACACTGATGAATAGTGACAATACCTATCACAGCTATTAGAATTGTCCCGATATTTTAATTTTTGGACCTGTAATAAGCACTTTAAGAACAAAATTTGTACAGATCCCAACCCAGTTTAGGTAAGAGTTTTGGGATATCTTATTATAACTCAACAATCACTCGCCCTTTTGTCTTCATATTTCATACACGGTTACACTTGTACTGATGTTCTGTGACATTACCCATAGATTAACAAGGTAAAGTTTTATTATAGGCAAAATCCACACATATGTAATGGGATCAGAGGTCACTGAGCTTCTATGGAGTCGGTGCGATACCTTAGCAGGAAAGTGGTGGATTTTGATGAAACTCAACAGAAATATAAACCAAAATAATATCTTGCCTAAATTTGATTCCCGGCAAAATCCATACACATTTAATGAGGTCAGAGGTCACCAGCCTACTTATGACGTCGCTGCTATCACAGCAGGAATAGAAATAAAATAACACACCCTTATTTGATTCCCGCCAAATGGATACATATTCAATAAGGTCAGAGGTTACGAGGAAAATGATGGGCATATAAAGTATACCCGTGGTTCTCTTTTTTTTTCTGTATGCCCCATACCGGCGAGCTCTGTTGTCCCCGGACGACTGGTTGAAAGTGAATAGTTTTTTTTATTATTGAATATATGATACAAATACTATGACATAACTTTACATCATCATACAATGTACATGTAATATAAACATGTATACATGTATACATTCACAGTAAGGTTGAAAAAACACTAACCGGATGCGCATAAACAACAAATACAGACAGGGTACATTATAAACATATTTAAACCTGAAGGTGATGTTTTAATGTTTGTTTTAAGATGGATATTTGTTCGGCAATGTTTTTCTTTAAAATATATTTATTTATAAATTGTTTCCATTTCTGGTCGTGTATTACTATTTTGTCTTTTCCTCTAGCTATGTTTCTTCTATTTTATATATCTGTAATACATAGTTTGTATACATACAGAATGTAGGATTTTTTTCTTTACATTTACATGTGTATATGAAATGTTTAAAGAGTAGTATTAAAATATCTTGAAGGGTGTCGTTAGTGGTATTCATAATCAGAAGGATTTCTGTGAAATTGCTCATGTGTACATATGACCCTTTGTCTTTCAACCAATTTTTTAAATCAGATATTAGGCTGTATGTTATTTTACAGTTATAAAATATATGAGAATATGTCTCTCTTTCTTTTAAACAAAATGTGCACACTTCTGTGTCGCGTTTTTTTTTCAATTTATAGAGGAAAGGATTCAGAGGTAGAATCCTATGTAGTAGTTTAAACTTAGCTTCTTAGCTTCTCAGAAATAGTAATACTGGTTATATTTTTGAAGGTAATGATTTCATTATTTTGTGAATCTAACTCTCTGGTCAAAGGTTTGACTGGCAAAATATAGAGGTTATTTGTTAAATCGCTATAAATGAAATGTGAAGTGTTTTTCAGTTTTTTTTAAAATTTTTTTTTCAACCATATGTTCTGGCAGTTGGACTCTCGGGTTGTTCTTTAGATCTTTTTTTTCCAAGTTCCTGGGATTGCATGCAGCAATCCTGAGTATTGCATAAAGTTAATAGTGATTTTGAATCTACTTATTAATTCTTCAAAGGTAAGAAATGTTAGATTGTTTCCCACATTGTTATGTAATGTCTGAAATTGTTTTGACCCCTGTCATATATAATTTATTATAAAATATTACTGTTATTTATTTTTATGTGAGAGTTAAACCTCAAAGTTTGTGAATGAATTTCACTTGAAGAAACCATCTTTGTGTAATTGTAATTGCACCAGTATTGTAGTTCATCTTTCCAGAATGGGTCATAAAAGACACTCAAATCTTTTATATCATTCACTCTTAAGTAACATTTAAATATATAGTTACCTCGATTTTTTAATTGTACATTAATACATTAATAATCTGTATCCAACCATTTTCAGTGGAGCCATTAAGAAAACTTTTAACCCATGAGATTTTTAAAGACTTTAACTAAGCTTGAAGATTAACCATATTTAACCCTCCTTTATCTCTCGGTGCTATTAAAATGTCTCTTAATCTTGTCTGGTTGGTTATTCCATATCAATTTAAATATTAATTTTTCCACTTATTAAATATAAGTTTGTGATGGTTTAGGAAGTAAAAGGAATAAATATATGAGATGTGAAATAATACGTTTTCACAATGGTTATCCTTCCAGACAAGGACATAATTCTGTGTCTCCAAATATTTATAATAGTTTAAATTTTACTGAGGATTTCTTTATAGTTAGTTTCGATCATTTGTTTTCCATTCCGGATGAATTGAGATTCATAAAACTTTAAATGTATTAGTACACCAACACAGACCTAAGTCTTTTAATTGTGCATGATTATAAAAATAGTCTGTTATCGGCATTATTGTTGTTTTTTTTCTATATTAACTTTAAGACCTGATTTTTGTTGAAACCTTTTAATACATCCAAGACTTCTTTGATTGACATTGGTCCTCCTACTGCATACTGAATAATTTTATGTTCTTTCTGATGGACTATTACTACTTTTATTTTAAGTTATTCCTGATTTCATTTGCTAGTTTTTCTGCTGCCAGGATGAATAAATATGGTGAGAGGGGGCATCCCTGTCTAACACCTATTGTTACTGAAAAACATTAGTGGCCCATCCTCTATTCAGAACACAGCTAAAAATAGTATGATATAATATCTTTATCCAATTTCGAAGGATTGGTCCAAATTTAAATGAGTGAAGAACATCTTTAATATAAGGCCATTCTAACTAATCAAATGCTTTTTCAAAATCAACTAATAACAGATAACCTCCTATCTTTATATTTTTCAAATGTGAGATAATGCTTATAATTTTTATCATATTTTCTCCGACATATCTATTTTTCATAAACCAGTTTGATCTTAATGTATTATTGAAGGTAAGACTAATTTCAGTTTATTGGCTAAAGTTTTTGCTAATATTTTATAATAAGTATTAAGAAGAGATAGGGGAGGCCAGTTTTTCAAAAGTAGTTGGTCTTCACCTCTTTTAGGAATAAGACATATTATCCCTTGACGCAGAGTGAGTGGAAGGCAGCCTTTATTATACGAGTAACTTATAGCATTTATAAAATATTCTTTTAAATCGGACCAAAACATTTTATACAATTCTACTGGGAACCAATCTGGGCCTGGAGTCTTATTAAGGGCCATTAAATCAATAGTGTTTTTAAATTCTTCAGTTTAAATTCTTCTTCACATGAAGTACTTTCCTCTTCATTGAAGATTTTATTATTTTCTAGTGAAAAGAAATCCCTATTAACATTATTAGACTTGGCTTTAGCTGTATATGATTTCGTATGAAATTGTAATTCCTAATTTAATATCTCTTTTGGTTCTATTATCATTTTACCTTGTTAATCTTTGAGTTGTATTATTTCGATCATGGTTTCTTTTTTCTAGGTTAAGGAAATATTTAGTAGGTTTGCCCCCCTTTATGGTTATTAACAGCTACTTCCCAATTTACTTTGTCTTTAGTATCACCTGTTGTGTTATATATAGTCTGTATTTGATGAATTAACCTTTCTGAATGTTTAATTTGTTGTGTTTGAGCTTTTTTTCTTGTAGGCTGCATATGCTATTGTTTCTCCTCTTATCTGACATTTTTAGTATCCCACATTAATGAGGGATTTGTTCCTTTATTATTTTTAAAAATATCCTTTATACACTCTTTTATTTTGGAGATAAGGTACTGATCCTTTAATAACGAACAATATAATTTCCAGAAACCTTGTCAATTCTTATGATCTGTTATTGCCATGTTTATTGTAATTACAGAATGGTCACTTTTATACCTAGCTTCAATATTAGATTGGTTTATACAACTTATTAGGCTATCGTTAATTAGAAAGAAGCCAAGTCTACAAAATACTGGATTGGGAAGATAACTATGCCAGGTATTTTCTAAATGGTTGGTATATTGTAATCTCCAGAAATCCAATAACTGTTCGAATTCCATTCAATGGCTTATCGCTTGTCTAGATTTCCTGTGACTTTTAGAATGCCCAACCTTTTTATCTAAATTTGGATTAAGAGTCAAATTAAAATCTCCACCTAATATTAAATTGCCTGTGCAGTTGGTGCTGATATCATTTATAAGTTCCTCAAAGAAACACGGTTCATCCTTATTAGCTGCATATATGTTAACAAAGGAGATATCATGTTGACCAATTATTGTATTAATAATTAAATATCTTCCATGATAATCCCTTTTACACCTTTTATCTCTAATCCAGTTTTGTTTTAATTAATGTACATAATCATCTTGCTTGGTTAGTGCCGTGGCTAAAATATAATGTCCCCATTCTGATTTCCATTTATTTTCACAATTTGATGTACTATGAGTCTCTTGTAAAGATATAATGTGACTTTTTTCTTGTTTAATCAATGAAAAACTTCTCTCTTTTTAGAATAACTGGCCAGTCCTCTGGCATTCAATGGTATTATCTGACAGGTATTAGACATATATGTACGATATTAAGTATTTTTATACAAATACTTTAAAAATAAATATTTATACAATTTTGGTCATTAATGTACCCACATTACATAAAACAACAATGACAAACATACAGAAATAGCAAAAGTTACTAAGTTAGGTTGATGATAACAGATACGTGATGTAATAATATGATTCCATGTTATGTTATGTAGTAATTTCTGCTGCATCTTGCAACAGAAAGAGTACCTATTAAATGCTAACTACTTATCAGCGGAGCTCTTTATTAAGTTTATAATAATTTTTAAAAACTTATCTTTTAACAATAAACAAGGTAATCTCACAAAATTTTAAGATATAAAAATATTTTTTCTATCCTATCTGGCAGATTATATGAACAAACCTTATAGATACAGTAGTCCTGCGAAAGATGCATATTATGTCTTGTCTTGTGACTTCTAACCTAATTAATATACATGCATTTAGACTTTAGATCAAGTGAAATCTGTATTGGTAAATATTTGTAATTAGTTTAATAGAATAAATCTTTTAGATTTTGGCGTAATCATGGTGCAATCAAAATCTGTTGACCTCTGACCTCATTAAATAAATATGAATTTAAGGGGAGATGTTATATTAGTTCAGTTAGAGTTGATTTTCATTAAAGTCTACAATATTCCTAGTATGATTGTGTTAACACCAGTCCCTTATTGACCTCTGGCCCCATTTTGTATGGATTTTCTTGCCTATAATGGACTTAGGCAAGACAGTCTGTTTGTAAAAGTTTATGGAGTTTGTGAAATTATATCAAGTCAAGTAAAATATTGCTTTGATATTACAAGATTAGCAGGCCCTAAAAATAGCCTGGTGCCCTCTGGCCTAATTAAATAGTCCGAATTTAATTCAGGGAAGAAACTCTATTGGTTAACATTTATAACTTGCATGAAAATCAATCAGATATTTGATGAGGCATCTCAGTGCCAACAAGGTCCAGTGACTCCTGCTCTCATTATGTGCATGGATTTTTTCATTAAATTTTATCATGTTCCAATTAAGTTAAAATGATGGCCTCACAAAGTAACTTGGTGACTTCTTACCTCACAAGGAATTATTTATTTTGCCCTTAATCAAACTCAGTCAAGAAAATCCATTGGTAAGAAGTTATGATGATTTTTTGTGAAAATCTGTTCAATTCCTATGAAGTTATCGCTGTAACACTAAAGTTAAACGTAGAACTGACTATAAGTATACCATAAGTTCATCATAGAGGGGTGTTTATAAAGTAATGTGTATATATATATATATTTATGTTTACACTCTTTTTAGGTGATTTTATCAAATGTTCACATCGTTTGCCTAGTATGAATATTAATATTACATGGTTATCAGGTATGTATTTATGTGACATCTCCAAATAAAACTTAGTCTTTAAGTTAAATTGTCTCAACTTGATGAAACAGGCCAACTCCTCATCCTGAATGGTAATCTTACCATAAAGCTTTGACTAAAATACATATATTAATTAGTTGTAGCTTCTAATTTTTATGGAATATCAATATGATAAAGTGGTGATTCTGGTTGTCAATATTTAAAATATTATATCTAATTTTGGGGGATATTTTGTCAAGCTGAGTGTAAATTTAGCTTTATACTCTAATTTTAACTGGAATACACGAAAGTATATAACTGGAATACACTTAAGTATATACACAATGTTTAAACATATATATACCGCTCTGTGCATACATACAGGTTCAAGATTGACCAGAATCTCTAATACAAAATACTGTATAATATAATCATGACAGTTGCTGAAAGAGAAGCTTAGCATTCTCATCTAATTTTAACATATCATCTGATATTATATCATCTCATCTAATATTAACAATCTAATTTTAACATTTCATGCATTAAAAAAAGCATACAAATTCAAGTGATAACAGAGGTGGCTGTGTATCTAAATTTATTTGTAAACAAAATCCATTCAGATCCAACTCAGATTTCTCAAAATTAGCATAAATGTATATATGCACAATCATCTCCAGGAGGTACAATACTTGATTTTTTACTATTAACGATAGGATACACATATCTAACCCTCTGTTAATAATATTTGGCTCAGTAAAGATCAAGAGGTACTTACATAATTAGTATGTTTACCTACTTTAGAAAAAAGTCTTTGCCAGCATCCACACTGACAGTACCATTTTGGTACAATATTGGGAAAAGAAACAATAAAAAGACCCAGGAACTATTCTTAATTTCTTGCATTATTTTGTAAACAGAAGCTGGACAATATTTCTGATATATATATTAATTGGATTTACACAATTCTGATGGGCCCTCTAAACTGAATGCCAGTGCAGGTGACTTAAATATAATTAATTTTTATAAATGTGTTATGGCAATCCCTATGTATGACGTAACATAAATAACATACATTATCCAGGTATCTATTTGTACTTGATAAACATTATTATACTCTTGTTCTACTAAAGGGAAGTTTAAAACACACCAAACTGAAGTATATCAAGACTGTACTGAAAATATTACCAAACTGAAGTATATCAAGAGCTGTACTGAAAATATTACCAAACTGAAGTATATCAAGAGCTGTACTGAAAATATTACCAAACTGAAGTATATCAAGACTGTACTGAAAATATTACCAAACTGAAGTATATCAAGAGCTGTACTGAAAGTTTCACCAAGTATTATATGTATGGTAGTAAAGATATGAACATAAGTAAATACATATGGTAAATGTGAGTCCTGTTTTTTTTTATAATATCTGTAACAAAACCATTATGTTCAGTGAAATTGCCAGAGAAAAAGATAGTTACCTTATGCAGTATATATATATATATATATATCCATTTTTTATGTTTAAAAATGACATTCACTCTCAATAAGGATCTGTAGTTATTGATCATTTGAATTCCTACAATATGCAGATTACTGGCAGATTATTCAACAATATTAAAAATATACAAAAATCTATGCAAATATCCAGGTCTATATATCAAACAATAACATTAGTAACATATTATTACTGTTTAAATTTGAAGTGGAACAGACTTGATATCTTTAACAGTTGTAATTTTGAGTATAACAATTAAACATCAATATTAGTTTCTCAATAAAAAGCTTTCAGCTCAGTCTAGCAAGTGGGATTTTAACCTTCAATCTTTAAATGTGTATTCACATAAGTAGCAATACAAAACCTATTCTATTGTTAAAACTGATTAATGAATCTTTTAATTGTCAAGTGTATAAAAAGTATCCGTATTAACTCTCATTTTAGTGTTATGTACCTGCTTTTCTTTGTACCCTATAAAATAGTTAATAGTTAAAAAGGTGCAAGTTCTCTTAACGAAATGCACAAAACGCCTTACTTTTTAAATCTGTTTGACTTCTACATAATATGTTGATGAATATCAAATACTTGAAAAATATATTTCACTTTAATATATTTTTATAACAAGTCACGAACTCAACGCATTCATTTTCTCGCATACAAATAACAAGATTTGGGATAAGGCGGGATCCTGTCCACAATTAAACTAATATTTAATCTTGTATGTACAAAGAGTAAATTGGGTATCCGACATTTACCAAATAGCGATTAAAAGAAATTGAAAAATAAACATTTTCCTATAATGTAAAGATAACTATAATAACAATGATAATGTAAATTTATATAGTGCCATACCAACACTGTTGCTCGCTTTACAGTAAAATCAAGTAAAACATTGGAAAGCCAATATCAAAATTGTGCCAGTAAATCCATGCACACGTATACAAGTATATATCTTTTACTATCAAGCTGAAACATTCCTGATATATTATTAATATGCATATCAACTCTACCAATACATGTAGGACTTACAAATGAGAATACAACTGCACAAGACATGGGAAGGCAATCCATAAGCTCTCTTTAAAAGAGAAGTCTTCAGCATCTTCTAAATCTCAACTGTGAAGGCAATCTATTCCATAATTCAGGTGCACTGTCAATAAAAGCTCCATCCCAATAGTACATCAGCCTGGTTCTCTCTGGTATACATTTACAGCTGTGGACAGATCGCAAGTTCTGTTCAGGAGTATACCTTGAGTATACTTTATAAATAACCTATTGGGAGTCCATGTACAAATTTAGTGTCCAATAATAAAATTTTATATTCCACCTTTTCTTTCACTGATAACCAGTGAAGAATAATCATTGTACTCGTAATGTGTTCCCTCTGACCCAATCAAGTGATAACCCCTGCAGGACAATTAGAGACATACTGTATCTTATCAAGTTTGTACTGCTGGACACCAAACAACAGACTATTACAGTAATCTAACATACTAGTAACTGAACTATGGACTAGTGTTTTTACAGCATAAACCGATAAGCAGCGATGAAATATGTTACTCCTTCTTATAAAAATATATAAAAAGCAACCTTACACATTAATCATCTCTTCATACTATCAGACCAGATGAATCCGAAATACCTCCAAGATTACGTACTGAGGAATTAGATGTAATGTCATGAAGACCTATGTTTATTGAAAATCCCGCCGCCTTTGACTTCCTAAGATGGTGTCCGTCTTCATGTGGTCCGCTTTAAAGTTTAGTATTTAGGTCTGACTCATTTCTGCAAACGTTGTTATCATTTGACTTTTCTGTGTCAATATGGCTGACGTGAATGGTGGGGACCTCTGGTGGTTCTTTGGTTAACAGTTTGGGACCGAGCAGGGAAATCAGAGCCGCCCCGATTGGCGCCGTCAGGAGGATTACCAACACCGATATGTTCAGGATCTGAAAGAATATTTTTGAAAAGCAGAAAGTAGTTTCATAGGCCTAATGACTTTGGAAATTTTAAGTTAAAGTTGTTTACTAATTACACTGTGCGTCTTGCCCAAAAACCAGAGAACGGGCCCTGGTGTGCTTTGTTTGTGTATGATTCGATTATGGGCTGACCTTATTGAGGGGCCCTCTGGTTCAGTCAGAATCAGTAGGTGTTAACAACTTTCAAAAACTGGCAAGATCTAGGATCTGATGGAGAATAATGCAAATACCTGTTTCTATGGTTTAAAGGTTTTGTGATATATAGTTTAAATTATCATTTCATCGACTGCTACTTAAATTCGGATTACTTGTGTACTAAAAATTGAATTATTGCTATTCTGAACTTTAATTCCTCTCTGTTGAGTGTTGGGTATTATTACCAGGTAATAAAATACTGATAGTTAGATTTGAGATGACATGAACTAAGATGTCAACTTTAGGGATAAATTCAGAAATAATCCTTACTTAGTTCATTGATGTAACTATAATTATTGTTCTTAGTTTATTCATATATTTTATTATTGTATCCCCTGACAAAGTCGGGATACTATTGTTTAGGCACGGTCGCGCCGCCGCCGCCGCCACAGAGATTTCTTTCAGGCGAGATGTCTCGATAAATATTTCACGGATCTTTACGAAACTTGACATGTGCATAAATATGGATGAGAGGAGTGGTTAAATGTATTGGTCTGGCGTTTTCATCCATCTTGGAGAGTTTTCTCGTAAAGCAGACAGATGGAGCCACCTACCTAACCGTTTTTATAGTATAAGTTAATGCCCTTTTCTCAGGAATGCTTTGCCGTATCCGCAACTGTTTTCGTGTGGCCTCCATCTGTACATTGGCTTAAGGTGAGAATTGCTTATATCTCAGGAGTGGATAGATGTATCAGCCTGAATTTTTGGCATGTTTATCCGTCTTAGATAGCTTTGTTGTAGACCTGACAGGTAGCGCCACCTTCTGTTCTTTATTTATGTAGAATACATTGATGTACTTTTTCCTAAAAAGGGTTGTGGTGTCTCGGCCTGAAATCTGGCATGGTGTATCCATCTGTAGATCTGTTTTTGGTGAAAATTGCACAAATATGAGGAGATTAATTGGTATCACTGGTTTTACAAATTTGGAGTCATGTCATATCAGGAACATTCTATGCCTTACCTTACCCATGCCTTTGTGATATAGCAGATAAACATAGTTGCTTGTCGACTACTCATATTCTATTGATATTGGGGTCATGACCTTTCCTATAAGTGTGGCCTTGACCTTGAATATTTCTTTATTTTGGGAAAATCACTCAAAATCTTAAATATCTCAAAAAGGGATGCATGGATTGATCCAAAAATCAAATTGACCGATGATCTTTGATAGCTTCATCTTCTGTTGAAGACAAGTGGCGCCAGCTTCTGTTCTTTTATTGTTTTTTGCATCGTTTAATTCCCCCTTTATAGCCACTGGACAGTTACATGAGCATTATAAGTCAAAAACTAATGGACGAATTTCTTTCATATTATGCATATCCCTAGATATAGGTTATGGGATGAGGTATATTTAAATTGGGAACATGACCTATTCTATAAAGGTGGCCTTTAATATTCCCCTCTTTGGTGAAAAATACTGTTTCTTAAGTTGATAGATGGAAGAATCCATGCTCGCCGGCAAAGTGTCAGTATATGCTGCTTAGGTCGGGGGGGGGGGTGCTATAAAAAAGGAGGGGGTTAATTTCTGGGAATATTATGACACCTGCTGTGACAAGAAATTCTAGTTACAAATATGTTATTACTTCCTTCAGATATTTCAAATGGCCACTTCAATACAATATAGCAAACCATGTATTTCACAGATTAAGCATTATAACATTTATTATTGCAATAATGTTTTATTATGTGTCTGGAATTATTTCATAGTTGAATGCACACATGTTCAAGTAGGAGTTAATTAGTGAGAGCGTAAAGTTTGTTTCTCAAGAGTAAATAAAAAATGAATCAATAGATTATCTCTGACACTTATAACTTCGAGATTTGCAAACTGGCAGGAAGATAAATCATCAGGGAATAATTAACCTAATTAAAAATAATTATTTGTATTGTCTTTACTTCATATATATATATATATATATATATATATATATATATATATATATATATATATATATATGAGTCACCTAGGACAGGGACAGGGAGTAAAGAATAAGAGTTTACATTCAGTTAATTCAGTTACTTTTAACGACATTAAGATAGAGGAGAAATTTTTACATAGCTAGGATCGTTGGGAGAAAGTAAAGTCGTCATCACGAAGTTTTCAGTAGTAGAATATCAGAACCATCCATATTTGAAGAAAAGGAATAATCCAAAAAGTTTGTTGCTTCTGGAACTCTCAAACCACATTTATCACCGACACAACAACCATAAAAATCCAACCGATGACAGTATATTGGAAAGTGTCGTGGCAAATCGTTTAACAGGTTTTGATAAAAATGGTATCGCGCAGAACACGAGTATAGAGCAGACGCGAATAACCTAGATAACAGGGGTGGATCCAGCATTTAAGAAAGGGGAGGATCCAACCCAAAAAAGGCTTCTCTGATCCAGATATGGAGGAGTCATAGCCGTTTAAATTGGCTTTAAACCCCTAAAAAAGGTTGTTGTGGCTCAAAGGATGGGCTACGAACTCCTCCCCCCGATCTACACCTGGATAATCAAAGGAAATCTGTTTGTCTAAGAGGTTGCCCTACGTCACCAACCTACGTTACGTAAATTGCTGAAGAAAAATAGCATCATGTAAATAATAAATTGCATGAGCTTGTATTTGTGCGGAAAACTAGCAAGAAGAAAGAAAAGTTTCATCTCACCTGTCGGCCCATTCGACATTCTTTCGACACCTGTCTGTTCTCTGCGTTTTCTAACGTGATGGCCCCAAACGCACCCTGTTCAGTAATTGTGCAAGAAATATGTTAGTTATTGTATTGCCTCATACCGTGTAACTAACGTTTTTTATAATATAAAGTATAATATTAAGGATAAAATATTGATATTTCGTTACTACAATCATGGGAACAGTTTATGCCCAATGCAATAATATTATATTCAAAATAGAATTATCATATTATCGAAACATGTATAAAACAAAATGAGATATACCAATTTCGTAAACAGGCGAAAGACAAGAATGAAATTAATAAAGCTTAGACGATTATTGCATTAGTTTAATAAATGGTCACCTTTTTTGGTTAGAAGAAATTTGTGGCCTTTCTAATGTTCTGTTTTCATAAAGTTTTTTTCAGGTTTTGCGCAAACGAAACTCTTACTTTTAACAAACTTACGTCACAATGACTTTGAAATTTTTATTGTCAAGCCTTAGCCTCTTAGATACACACAATCCACAAAGCTTATCATTTACCTAGTCTGAACCAACATATATCCCTGTGAAATTACAAATTACAATTACAAATAAAAACCTTGCACGTAACTAAGATACCACGCTCGCTGAAAACGTCCGGTGCGAGCGTGGCCTCTGACCTCTAAAAATTTCCAGTCACATGACTACAGTTGTCCTTGTTTTGAACATCTATTTAGGTCACATTTTTTTCATATTGTTCACAAACAGTTATTGGAAGAACTCTGGTTGAAGACCGTTATTTGAACTATGAAGATGCACAGATATCTCTCTCTCGAGGATACCTTCTTTCACGCTTTCTTACCTGGACAGTTGCCTTCGGTGACCAGGCGACGGCCGTGAACAGTTTTTCTTTCATGTTTAGGTCAGTGCCAAAAGTGGCTAAAAACGTCACTAGAAATCGCACCGCGATACAGATGACAATAACCGCAATACCAAGTCCTGAAATCAATACCGATAAGATGATAATAGAAGAAAACATTGATGCATGGTTTCTGCCTCAGTTTATACACAATTTTTTAAGTGTAAGTTTTATCTGTTGAGGTTGGAATGCAGAATCAGCATATTTTTATGAAGTCGCCACAAGACTGGTTTTGTTTGTCCATTAAATGTAGGAGTAATTGCAGAATATGAAAGTCGTGACTTGATAATCCGACACTAAATAAATAACCCGCATTTATGTCGGATAGCAAGGCTGGCGGATTCTTGAGTCGCTAAAGGTAAAGGAAGTAATATATATATATATATATATATATATATATATATATATATATATATCTATATATATATATATAGAGAGAGAGAGAGAGAGAGAAGAGACAGCCCAACTTCGGATTTGTCAATGCACCTTCAAATTTCCAGCGTTTATTATATGTGACATGATAATGAGAGTATGTTTACCGACAGTCCTGGCTTGTAGCAGATTCAGTTGAATTTCAGCCCCTACCAAAGCAAACAGTACCGGCATCAAAATCACATTCATCAGCAGACTTGTCCCCTCCTGAACCTGGGCAAACGCCTCCTAAGGGTCAAGAGGGCAAATAAATATGCATGAGGATTTTCTCTCGTAAACATTGTTATGTGAATCAACACCTGTTTTAGACAGTTTCCTTTCTTTCTTGGCGGGAATATAACAAGTAATATTCAAGAAATTATCCATATTCTAGAAAAATTTCACGTAAGCTGTTCAATTAAAAAATGAGGTTTTTTGCATGTGACTGTGGCCATTTTTAAAGATACCGCTCCTTTTTTTATATTTGTTATATGGGGTTTTTGCATTTATCCTAATGCCATTTCGTTTAAAAATTATTGTGATGCTTTATCCAAATTAATTCAAATTCTAAATCATATCACTGTCTTAAAGGTCTTTTTATGTTCTTAAATTTAATCTTTCTTTATTTTATGGATATTTGCATGCCAACTTGAAGCACTCTAGTTACCTCTATCGGATATCTACGGACTCACTGACCTTACTCTCTTTGTCGCTTTCTCTGCTCCATCCATTAGCAGCGACGAAAGCGCAAACGAGGGAGGCAAGGGGTCCAACACTATGAAGGTTCATTTTACGAGCGAGAAATGTAAAGAAAATCCCCATTATCGTCAATAGAACCAGGCGGAACAATCCCAAATGGCGCTGTTTATTGAGATAAAAAGGTCTTGGTTAGTCAACAGTAGAAAGATAAGAGTATTATAACGGGTGAAATGATTATGAATACGTCCAAGGAATAAACCTGTATCTCACAGAACACCCTTCTTGATTAATCTCCTAAAAGCGCGTCCTGTTTTCATTCATAATCACAATAAGTAAATTCCTGGGGCATGCGAATGTACAACTATCTTCCGCTCAGATTACACAGGTTTCATTGTCATAAACACAATATTAATATTTATACGATTTTTTTATCGGCAAGAGATTGAAGTTCTAGCGTTTTTCTTCATCTTTTCATGCGGTGGTATCCCGAATTCGACGAAGAATATATGCAGTTTAGCAAAAGCTGGGGCTCGATTATGAGCGGAATATTAGAACAAAACAGCTAATAGAAGCTTATCGACCTGGAGGGAGTACTTTGGGACTCGAGATTGTCCAGTAACCAATATTGTCATGTTACCGAGATTGTCCAGTTACCGATATTGTCATGTTAAGGAGTTTGTCCAGTTACCGATATTGTCATGTTACCGAGGTTGTCCAGTTACCGATATTGTCATGTTACCGAGATTGTCCAGTTACCGATATTGTCATGTTACCGAGATTGTCCAGTTACCGAGATTGTCATGTTACCGAGATTGTCCAGTTACCGATATTGTCATGTTACCGAGATTGTCCAGTTACCGATATTGTCATGTGACCGAGATGTCTAGTTACCGAGAGTGTCATGTTATACACGTTATCCTGTTAGAGAGGTTGTCCTGTTACTAAGAATATCATGTGACTAAGGTTATAGGTCTTCTCTGATGGTTGGCAGACAATCAGGTGTATTCAAACTGCATACCATGTGTACATAACAAAGACGGACAGACGTCTGAGGATAGAGTATTTTACAACCTTGTGATTAGGCTATCACAAGTCAATGGGTATAAGTCTACATACGTCTTGTTTACGACCAACTACAAGGTGACAAACAATCACTGCGGGTCTACTCTTAATAGTTGCAAGGCAATTGCACATTCAGTTTCCTGTCTTATGCCGTTTCATACACACATATGTTATGTTTAGGAATGTTTACAGATTCAGATAAGTAGATCTCGAGGTAGGAAAATGTTAATAAAATCGACTGAAATCTTTTTAAGCCAATGTTAGACCAAAGGGAATTCAAGCGCCTGTGGCCTTAATGGTAAATCACTGTGAAAATTTAACAAATGATTCTACAAGAGGGTTTTAATTATCATTCATAAAAGACCATTATAATTTCTTGTGAGTTAGTTTAGATTGGTAGATCTTATATTTTATGTAACAATGTCCCTTGATTGTAATACTAATACAGCGATCGCTCTAGTAAATCTAATGACGGTTTAGGTATTGAACAGTATCCAGTACTCACAATTTTCTTGGACGGGAAATACCAACAGAAAAATCCAAACACCACACCTATAGCAATTCCAAAGAGTATTTCGACAACTCCCTCAACCACACTGAGTCCGATGGCGCCTATTCAATGATAAAATCACTGTAGTTTAGCTGGTGGTGCCACCTATCGGTGGGAGGTATTCTTGACTTAGAGCATAACAATCATAAACTTCACTTGAAAATGTACATTATATTAGAGTTATTCTATTCGTTATTCGTGTGTTTATTATGCATAAAGTCGATCTTGCGTATATTACCTGGCGATGCCTCTCCGTCTGACATGGGAACCACGCCAGAAAACATACTATGGAAATCCTCCGCCTGATGGATTGGTGCCTGACATTCGGTGCCGTTGTCAGGGACAGGTGGCGAGCCAAACGCGATCTTCTGGGCAATCCCGAACCCTGTGATCGCCATAACGTCATCGAGACTCGACGCTGCCATTACAAGTGTCGGGAGTCCACTAGAAAGACCAAACCGGCGGGCCTGCAAGTTCAGAATCCCCGGCACAACAATCGCAGGAGTAACGGCTGCTAAGACAAATCTTCAGAGAAGAAAAAAAAAGAAGAAGAAAAAGGAGATCCGAAAAACAATTCTGTGTGGCTTTGATCAATGTTTGGATTATTCTTTTTAACCAACTTTTTAATAAGCAGCGAAAATGTTTTGGTTAAGCTTGACATTATTATTGATCATTAGCCTGTTCTATTAGTTGACCCGTTTAATGCTTTCTGTGTGGACTGGTGTATGTGCGACGGTAAAATCAGTAACATAAAAAAATTGCCAAAATAATAAATATTAGAAATTCAGACACATGTGACTATTACTCAAACTAAAGGTCTTATAAGAGAAATGACGGAAGAAATAGAAACCCAAACAAACAAGAGAACCTTGAATACAATGTCCTTTTTTTGCGATATTGTTCATGATATTAAGTGATAAAGAAGCAATAAATGAAAATACCATATCATAATAGATAGCGCCTACATCTCTACGTACCAGTCCAAATTATGTATTTGCTTTATTCCTGATACATTTAATGCCAGTCTAAACATTAATTTAGCAATCAAATAAAATTGTTCAAATTTAAATTTCCATGGAGACAGAATTATAAACGTGATTTAGGTTAAGTTTTACTCATTGAATTTTCGATTGCTCTACAGAACTCCTCAGCCTGATATAAAAACTAGAGCAATAATCCATTCTATGTTATACAGAAAAAAAAGAAGAAAAAAAAGTTCATTTGGCTCGCTCGTCATAGTTACGCAGGTGGCGCCCCCTGTTTGTACAGCTAGCCAAATAAAACAGACACCTAAAAAATGAGTGCTTCATGAGCTTATTCAAGAAATTTGACTAAATCCATAGTCGGTAATCAGGTTAATATGTCTATATTTAGGTAAAGGCCCGATGTCGCTAGGTGCAGGAATATGTTATGACATGCTGTTTTGATTAATTTAATTTTATTTTCATGTTCATTAAGTCTAAAATATCTGTTTCGCCAAATCATGTAAATCCAAATTTTCATTCAGTTCAGTTATAAACTGCTATCTTGTTAATATTTGAATGAGTTAATATAAAACGTGACGTAACCTACCCCAGAGAGAAGGCAAACGCCCAGGGGAGATTCAGGAGGAAATGTGACGTCACAGCCGCGACGAAGGCCTCAAATATGCATGGCAGGAAAGCCAGCCGGACGACAGCCATAGAGAGCTTCAGGAGCTTCTGTGCATCCAGCCCCAGTCCAGCCTTGGCCATGAGGGTAGCCAGCGCTATAGCCCTGAATCAAACAGACACATTGAAAGGCTTCAATGGCTTAAAATCAGGTTCCCTATCGATGCACAACGCCATGTTTCCGGATAGCGAATTAGCGATATATATTTTATTAACCTGTCCGTATTGCCTGCGTATTGACCTGAGGAAAACGTTTCAGCTGTATCAGACGATACGGTCAGTAGGCTAATACGAAAGCAATGCCTGACAAGCCGATTCATAATATTTCAGCAGGTATTAACGAAGTAATAAGGTTTAAAAACATGCTTTATAGATGTCTCACCTGAAATTTACTCATTCAGTGCACTAATAAAACAACACCAAATAACACCCTTTACTAATTGCCGAAATCCGAAATGGCCGCAAATATAAGAGGAAAAATATTAAAATGTTCATTATTTCATAACTATTTGAAATATTTCATTTATAGCTGATACGACATCCGTTAATTTGGTGATTCCACATGTATTATGAAAGGTATATATCATAAAAAGGTTACTTTCTGTGAGCCAAGCGGTCTCTGTAATGTTCGTTAGTATTAGCTCATATGAAAAAATAATCACACTTTTATACCACGATTAACTCTTCCAATAAATACACCCTAAGAAAAGGGGTTCTTTGTGGTTCTTTTAAAAACCCACCTGGTTCTGGATAGAACGATGGTTCTTTCTGGAACTCTTCTCTCCGTGAAGAGGTCCCATCATTAATAATACAAAGGTCGTAAGAACACATCGTCAAGGGTAGCTAGTTGGAGTGAAGCCAGTAAATGGGACAGATTGGAGAGCTGTTTTGAAATTGTTTTTTTTTAACATATGAGCCTGAGGGATAAAACGGTATATCTTAGTGTTCTGTCACACTCAATTACCCTTTGACTAAAGGTGTTCTCTAATTAACGGCTGTTAAACTGGCTAATTAATATCAAGCGTAGACTCAGGCAGGGGCGGATTCAGGATTAGGAAGGGGGAGGGGGGTCCAACCAAGGAGGTCTATATCCGCTTCTGTAAAGTCACACATCCATTTTTTTCTCTTTGCAGAGAGCAGATAAAACTGCCTGGGCAGGAAGAGTGCAAATAAAAAAAAAAAAGAAGAAAGGATTTTTCATTTTGAAAGGGCTGACGATTAACGTAAGTTATTCCAGAGTTATTCCTAAATTGTAATGTGTCAGGTTTTAATTATACACATGGAATTTTGTATCACAAAGCAAAAAAAAATGATTGTTAAGTCTGTGTTCTTATCTGAATATGAGGATTTGAAAACGTGTTTCACAAAGCAAAAAAAAAAAGATGTATTGTTTACAATTATAAATTATAGTTTAATTAAGAAATAAGGAAAATTACGTTTTCTATATGTTAGTATACCTTTATGAAAAAAATAACAAATATTATGTTTATTATTTTTTCCATTTACTAATTGCGGTTCATGTTATTTAAAATTATCGTGTTAATGATATTTCGGGAACCTTGCCAAAACATTGTAAGGTTGCCGACATTAACATTCGAAATACAATTCTCTTCTCTGAGAGAGAGAGAGAGAGAGAGAGAGAGAGAGAGAGAGAGAGAGAGAGGGAGAGACGGGGGGGGGATCCAATTAGCGACCCTTATAGACTAGGAACGTATGTTAATTAGTTATGAACAACTGGTTGTAAGATACCCAAACTGGTTGCAGACCATGCCGCTTGCGAAATTTCAGTGCGTTTGCCTGATAAAGCGAGGACAATTGTGTGACAAAAAATTCACGATATATATATATATATATATATATATATATATATATATATATAAATATATATATATATATATATATATATATATATATATATATATATATATATATGAGAATATTTATCTTTTTTATTTATGTATCTTATCTTTTTTCCAGATCGATTCTCCGGACCGTTCCTTACCCATTGCGCAACACACAACAAGGGATATGTTGACACAGAATTACTGATTATTTTAAGCGTCGCCATCATTTGGAGCTTATGGCCGATCACACAGCTCATCGATTCTATGGAGAGCTATCGTTTTCGAGGGAAGACTTGCATACATATAAGTAATACATTTGCCCTAGGGACTTATAAACTCTGAAAACTGGAACTCTGGCATCGAAACATAACATTAACCTGAAGTATCAATGAGTCTACGCTGAGCAATTCCGAGATAATTGAATTTAGTAGTATCAATTTTGAGAAACGACTCGGAACTGAGGTGTTCACGATCTCTCTAAGGCAAAAGCCCAGTTATATTATTTAGGTGAATACATGGCTAATGCTAATTGGTTGTTGCACATTTTTCACCCTAGGTCTTTACAACTAAATAAAAATGTGTTATCTTAACAAATGTTTTTTTTTTCATTTCAACTGGGGGATTGGTCGTTTTGAAAGGATAGAAGTATAAATATGATTATCAGCTATGATCCTTGCAGTTACCTACTTTCTATGATTTTATATTTCTAAATATTGCATATTTATGGAACCTAAAAGAACCCTAGCGAGGTTCCCAAAAGAATCCCGTCTTTAAGGTTCTAGCTAGGACCTTAAAACCTTCCCCACTCAATCCACTCTGAAGAACCCTTTTGTTTTTAAGCTCTGGCCTTTATATGCATCCCTATGAGAATTAGTATAGTCACTAAGATTTATCTGAACATTGTCTATATACTTTTATTTTGTAAGAATGAAAATACAAACACAGAGTCATGGCCTGCTGTGACCATGGATGGGAAACGCCGCCTTTGTTATATACGGCCGCCAGGGAGCTGGTACAGCGCCAAGAAGAGACAAAGGAAAGCAGAGAATTGCAGAGCTAAATGACGGTCCCACATTTTTATTGTTCAATGTTGCAAGGTAATTATTAATACCAATCGCAGACCAAATTTGTCACGGCGGTTAAGCGAGCTTTCCAAGGAGACGAGATGTGGGAAGAGAAGAAACCAGTGTTCCGTGAACGCTGCGTGATGACTGCATGTGTAAATGAGTGTAATGTTTTTTTTTTCGGTATGTACTCCATATGTATTAAAATGCTAAAATGCGTAATGGACGCCAAGAATAACGTATATTATTTTTAAAATGTAAATATATAATCAGTTAGGGTAACACGAACTTAACAATGTCTCAGGCCTAATGCGAACCTGTGCAATGGGATATACATCAGGTATAATGCGTCCATGCTGGACCTTTATTTTTCAAGTACATGTATGACATGTATATGTACAATGCAAGCACTGAACATTTTGAACCCGAGTGCATGCACCGACATCACTGCTGAATTACTGGCATAGATGCACACAACACAAAAATGAATGAAACTGGCACCACCAGTCTTGTGTGCGAGAAAGCCATTAAAGATGTATGGGCATAAACAATTTCAGGCTTCAAACCACTCTTCGGCTATGTGGACAGATACATGAAACAACTAGATACAGGTAGTCGAAAATGACTATGTTTATCCGCCGAAATCAGAGTAGTACAGGTGAAGTGAGGCATGGATTGAGTGGTATGAAGAAATAGAGTGAGATGGATGTCTGCCACGTAAATAATTGTAGGTTGCACCACCTGAGGCCAATACTGCGAATCACTCCTGAAAAGGAGGCCATTAATTTATTTAACAAAAAACGGAGAGGTAAGTGGTGCCACCTGTCTGGTTTAAGAAAGAACTTTCCAAGATATATGAACATGCCAAATTTCAGACCAATACCTTGACCCATTCCAGAGTTATGAGAAATTATCACCCAAAGCACATATATGAATAGACGCCACGGGAAAACGATTGTAGAAGGCACCACCAGTCTTGAGTAAAAGATGGAGGAGACCAAGCTCTTTGATATGAACAATTTTATGCCAATACTGCAAATCCCTCATGTGAAAAGAGCATGAATTTATTCTACGATAACCAGAAGCTGGGTGGAGCCACCTATCTGGTTAACGTGACAATTTTCTAAGACGGAAGAAGATGGTAAATTTCAGACCAATACTTTACCAACTCCTGAGATATGGGCAATTTTCATCCAAAGCACATGTACAGATGGACCCTACAGGAAAACGATTGCAGGTTGTGCCACCAGTCTCAGGTACAAGATAGAGGAGTCCATGATCTATATATATATAATATTTCAGGTCAATATTGCAAATCACTCCTGAAAAAGGGGCATTGATTTATTTAACAAAACGTAGAGGTAAGTGGTGCCACCTGTCTTGTTTACGGGAAAAAACATTCCAAGATGAACAAATTTCAGACCAATACCTAGACCCACTCCAGAGATATGAGAATTTTTTACCCAAAGCACATGTATGAATAGACGCCACGGAAAAACGATTGTAGAAGGCGCCACCAGTCTTTAGTACAAGTTGGAGTATTCCAAGATCTATGGGTATGTACAATTTCAGGCCAATAATGCAAATCACTCATGAGAAAAGGGCATTAATTTATTCAACTAAAACAGAAAGGTAAGTGGTGCAATCTGTGTGGTTTACAAGAAAACATCCCAAGTTCTATGGATATGCACTATTTCAGGCCAATACCCTAAATCAATCCCGGAATCAGTTATCATACATAACAGCATGCTCTCGGTTACCCTCGATTATCCCTTTTGGCCTTGCATACCCCTGGGGTATCCCTGGGGTGGCGGCAAATGAGCTGTTAAACTATATTTGTTATCTGTTTAATGAAAAAGAAGGCCTAGGCCTTTTAATTCAATAAATAAATTTATACTTGAATGGGACATAAGTACAAACTGGTCCAACAGAACTAATAACAAATCCAAAGAAGGCTACGAACCAAACAAATAAGAGATATAAGCAATGATAAGTGATCACTGAAATAATTAAGACACTAATTTTGCGTAAATATTTAGCAAACATGACGCAAATATTAACTATGATGCAGCTATCACTAAGACAAACGCTATCACCACTGTCTGTGTCACACAAAATTGCGCCACTAGATTTCTAGTGCGTCCCAAAAGTACTAAGTAAATAAAAACACGCCCACGCTTCCGAGATAAACGATTATACATATTATTTCTTTCTTGTTGCCAACCACGGCATAAGATGGAAAATTACTGGCAGTCAACGTCACATACCAGTATATCCAAGTTTAAATGTACTTGAAGTACCTTGAATATCAAGCCGAATCAGTCAAAGTCTTGAGGAAAGTGCCATGAAAATAAATTGCACAGTACTATTATACGTATATACACAGACCCTTGACATCACCATTAAATATGTCTTATTGGTCCCTATATAGCCTAATACTAACCATAGTAATATTAAGACAAAAGGTATGAAACGACCGTCGGAGGACCCTCAGCGGCCTGCAGCATAAATTATCAATTTCCATCCTTTCGACGGAGTGGCACGAATTGATCTCTTGCATTCAAATAAAATTGACCCGAATGGTTCCGTCTGACACAGAACTTATTCGCGTCCCGGTACCTAGCCGCGTATAATTAGCTGTTTAATCAAGCACATCGGAGATTTTTGTACCTGTCTTCCCGGCCATTACCATCGACAAGGCCCGAGCGGCTTCATTGGTCGGCTCACTAGTATTCTAGCCCGATTTAATCGGACTCATATCATTATAAGACTGTTCTTCTTTGTCCCTTCTAAACTCGCTGGCGTGCCTCTGGTGAAAAGGTCAGTATATGTATAAAATTATTGGTGATCCAAGTTAAATCTTCGTTGCTATCGAAACAATGTGACACATTCTTATTGATTTTTAAATGGTGTAATCCTGCGTCTTGTTATTTGGCGGTTAACAGGCAGTCAAAGAAGATGCAACGGATCCGTTGCATGTTACGTGGCTTATATCGTAGAAAATCTTACAGTGTGGCTATCGGACTCAATATATGGCAGGGCCTTATAATGATTAGTGCGATTAAATCCGGCTACTAGTATTCATGATAAACAATCCGTCGATGGTCGCATGCACTTTTCCCTGACGGGATTGTTTATCATGCATAATCCCGTCGGTGGGTAGCCCGATTTAATCGGACCCAATATTATAAGGCCCTGCCATATATTGAGTCCGATAGCTACAAAGTGAGGGTTTCTACAATGTAAGCACCAGACTACACACCGCCCATTCATTACACTTCGGCCTTTTGAAATCAGTTCGGCAAAGTCAAAACAAGGGGCCTAACTTATTCGGAACTTCTCGGCCAAATCCGTTGGCTTCTAGCTAGAAGCTTCTGGCGAGAAGCCAACGGATTCGGCCGAGGAGTTTCGAATGAGTCCTCACTCCTTCCGGGGGGTCTTCAGGGGCTGGCCTAAAACACTGAACGCGGAACAAGGGGCTAAAATAAAAATTAAACAAATCGCATATGTTGAACTACGTTTATTACTATAAATTATGTCATGAAACGTTCACCCATTTAAAACTTATGACACTTGTAATATCTTTGTTCCGTTCCGTAAATTAGGCCCCTGTTCCGCGTTCCATGTTCCGTTCCGTGTTTTTAGTCCAGCCTAGAAATACCTCCCAGGAGGTGTGAGTGAGGCCTTTTCTTTTGACTTTGACGAACTGATTTCAAAAGGCCAAAGCGTAGTGAATGCACAACACCCAATGCCCTTGTAACCAGTTTCAACAGATTTTTATTAACCCGTACCAGCGCGTCACTCTTCAGAGCTTGGTCCGTTGAACCAAAATGGAACAAAATTTTAGCTGTCGATCACTCAGACCAGTGAGGCTCCCGGTGAGGTCTTTAAGTGCGCCCATTCGACTGTTCTTCTCACAGGCAATTGACTTGTCCATATGATAGCTGCTCAATCACTGTCATTGCACAGGCGCTTGAATCGCTATATGTGTTGATATTGGCTTAAATAGTGTTCAATTTACCTTAATAACAACCCCCTACAATTACCGGCAAGCGATATATCATGGTTTACAGCTCATAAAACGGTAGGAGATTGTTGTTAAGGCAAATTGAACACTATTTAAGCCAATATCAACACAAATAGCGATTCAAGCGCCTGTGGTCATTGCAACGCCTGTCATTGCTGCAGTCTTGCAGCGCTGACATATATAGTAAACAATACAATCGCTGCAGCCTCTGGCGGGGAGAGTCTATACTATCTAAGTTTGTATGGATACGTACAAACTCTCAGACACATATATGCCTTGTGAAGCGTGAGGACACCAAACAAACCCCACATATTATAATTGTTACAGATGCTTATAGACTCCGTTGGGACCAAAACTTTGCTGAATGATCAGCATTAATAAAGAATGGGCACTTACTTTGGATGAAGTCAGATATTGCTTCGTCTCCGTCTGGCCGATGGCGCTTTCCGGTTGGAACAACCAATAGGAATTTGTCAATAGCATCATTGACAACAACGCGATGTATGATGGGAAGGGTGCTTATGAAAATATGGTCTATCCTAGTGCACTGGCATTCCTGGGAAAATCCCCCCTGAATTCATCTTTTGCATAGATTGCCCACCTAATTTGCATGGAATTCTTTTTCCGGCGGTGTCCAGTTGGCATGCAACAACTGAACCCCGGCAGTTCAAAGGATAAAAAACATTTACAGGCGCACATAAAGGTGATATTTCGATTTAATTTAATACATAAAAAGTTTATATCTATATATAAATAAAAGATTGTTTCTCTATCGCACAACAAGCAGTGTTAATTCATGTAACAGGTCCCTCCATGTACGGCAGGGTGAACTCTCACCGCAAGACGGTCGGACTCCATGTCACAGATAAATGGAGTCCGTACGTGGCGGACTACGCCTGTCACTGTCACTAAACAGTACTACTATAAGGCTATATTCTCTTATTACCGCTCACATTTCCGATATACACGTTCTCCACCAAAATATGAAACAAGAATTATCAATCAATATTTATTTATAAACAAAGCACTTCCCGTTTCCAAACTACAATATTAATAACTTTTGTTTACCTTAAAATGCATCCTTTTGTAATTCTTAAGGTAGACGTATGGACTATATTATATGGATTTTCTTTTTAAATTTAATTAAAACCAGTTTACAGCATCTTATAAATGTTGTTCTGTAACAGGGTTTCAGGTAAACGGACATTAATTCCAAAAAAAACGATAATTGGGGAGTTGCTACTGCCCCAAGTCAAGCGCATGTGGTTCTTCTCTGTCCCTACTAAACACCCTGACATGCCCCTTGTAAAAAGGCCAATAAATTTAAAAATGGGAATCCAAGTTTCATTTCATTTCTTTTCGAAACCATGACACATTGTTGTTTGGTAGTAAACGGGCAGTCAAAGAAGATGCAAAGGATCCGTTGCAAGTTCCATGGCTTATATTGTAGAAACTCTCACTCCGTGGCTATCGGACTCAATATATGACAGGGCCTAATAATATTGAGTCTGATTAAATCGAGCTAGGCAGTAGGATGGAAATGGATTATTTACACTGCACGTCGCTGAGGGACCTCAGACAGTAGTTTCTTACCTTGTGTCTTAATATTAATATCGGTAGTATTAGGCTATAAAGAGGCCATTTAGACATGTTTAAATGGTGTTTTCAAGTGCCTGTGGTGTAAACCCCCGTATTCTGATGGAACCAATGTGTACGGGGTGCGTACTGGTTAGTAGAGCCACTCCATGTTCACATGGAAATCAACTTAAAATAAACGGAACAAGCAAATGAAACACAGCGGTGCTGTCCTCGAGAGCCCTCGCGGATAGATTCCAATGGACAAATGCAAAATTCCTCGCTTTGACTCCCCGTTTATTGTTGTTAAGATATGCGATTGCGGAGATTGTGCAAGTCTCATAGGACATCTAAGGATATTTCGCAAACACAGTCCATTTACCGGCGATGTTCTAAATTTAGTCCCGAAGTACAAGTGACCGGCGTGTTTATTGTTTCAACGTGTTGTTTTGGTTTTTGTCTGCCGAACCTGATTTTTTTTTCTAGACGCCGGCCTTAAATAGACGCCGGTTTGTTTAGACGCCGGGTTAAAGCCAGGTCTGAAAAAAATTACGCCCGGACGTCTGATCAAAGAAATATGGTATTTAATTGTTAAAAAATAGCATACTTTTTTTTAACTAGAATCGTTTACATACAGCTTGATGAAATCGTTAACTAGAATCGTTAAAATACAACTTGAGAAATCCTACCGATATACGATAGATGAAAGTAACAAAGTGATTCCTGGTAAACTGTGGCCTGTAGTATGCTATAAAACAGAGACAAGAACAAGCAAGAAGGTAAAATTGAAGACAACAGACAAACTGACAGACATATTGACAAAGTGACACAAATTTGAGACCAGTTGACTTGACTAAATTATGCTGAAGACGAAGGTGAAAAAAAGAGAGTCATAATTTGTGACGATAGGACCAAACTGGTGGTCATAATCGAATTCCGACAGGTATGTTATTGGAAAATGAGAAAGATCAAGCACGGTTTTGTTGAGATATAACCCGTCAAAGAAAATCACCAGTTGTGCTGTGGCAGCCACACTGAAATTCCGACAGGTCTGTAATACAATTGGTACCGAGGCCAAATACGCCTAAATGATGACTGGGAAAATGATAATGATCGAGTATGCATATTCTTGTTGAGATATTGCGGGCGAAAGAAAATCACCGATTGTGCGCTGGCGGCCATATTGGAATTTCGACAGATCTGTAATCCGATAGTGTTGGAGTACGCATATTCCCAAATAATCATTGTGAAAATGATACAGATCAAGCATGTTCTTGTTGAGATCTCGCGCCCGAAAAAAAAACACCGATTTGCTCCGGTTGCCATACTGAAATTCCGACAGACCTGTTATTCGACAGGGATGCAGTCCTCATAGGTATCAATCAGCCTTGTGGATTTTGGAAAGATCAAAAATGTTCTGGTTGAGATCTTGCGGGCAAAGGAAATCACTAATTGTACTCTGGCGGCCATATTGGAAATCCGACAGGTCTGTAATTCGAAAGGAATGGACTCCTTGTAGGAACCAATCATCCCTGTCAATTTGAGAAAGATCATGCATGTTCTTGTTCAGATATCGCGTGCGCGCGACACATGCAGTAAAATTTAAAACCGGATCTCGCACCCCTGCCCTTCCTTAGTTCTTGCATGAAACTTTACGTAACTATTTTAAAGCATAACATTTGTTAAAGGGGCCCAATCACCAATAATGCATGTTGAATGAACACGAAAAATAGCTTCTTCCCATTAAAATAAATATGTACCTGTCAAAAAATTGCCCTGACATTGTTTACTTATTCCTGTAAACAAGTGTTAAAAAGAGTGGTCCGGGCGCGATCACACCTATCAACAAAAACACAGTGGGTGTATCGCCCGGCCACAACACGTGTCAATCAGGGGATGTCCAAAAAAGGATACATGTTCCCGGCGGCTGAAACATTGAGTGTTGGGGCCCACAATTGGATCTCCGGTAACGCGGCATTTTATGGTAAACAGACACACGTGGACTGTGTTTACAAACACGCAGAGCCTAGACAAGGTCTTAAACAGCCGTATGCGAGGTACGCTCTTTACACAGCGCTTTACCTATAGGGCTACTACCTATATCGTGAGGCGCTATTTGTTATGACCTCGTATCCTGAATTGCTACACCAGAGGGGAGCACTGTATTTTTGTCCAATCAGATGAGACCTTGTGCTGGAAGACAAAGCCAAGCGAGGAATACACGGAGCCAATCATGTTTATTTCGCTTTGAGTGACAGCTCATCGCCCCGCGTAACCTTCTGAACAGGCCACAGGCTCAGAGAGAATTGCCCCTGACGTGGTTTGCTTAGGGCCTTGGGAACATAGGATGCACGGCCGGTGAGCTGTAATTCAAACGAGACGTAACAACAAAGGCTTCGTGCACACCTCGCTGGCTTGTTTCAGTTCTGCAGACAACAGATACATGGCTACGCTAACACAGTCATAATGTCATAATCGAATCGGTCGATGATGCAAGAATGCAGAGGGAGAAATTTAATTCGACCGGAAACTCATAACGCTTGAAGGGCAGCAATGGGCGGAGTTAGGCCGCCATCTGGTGTCTAAATATATCATAAACGGTCAAAGCTGGCAGCGTGAAAACAGTTGCTTCTTTAGAAGCGCAAGATTTCCACTGCCTCGGGAGCGTATATGCGAGGTACTGAGACTGTGTACTTGGGTGGTTTTGCTGGAAAACTTTTTTATAAAGCAAAACTGAACTGATAGTTTTAAAGAATAGACATGATATTGCTCCTGATCATGAGCCCTTTTACATAATATCTTAATTTTTCTAGTAAAAGTCACTAGGATAAAATCAATAAACTTCATCCATTATCTATTTTCTAATATTTAATCCAAAACTGTAACCTAATATCATTTTCACTTCCTGGTCGTGCCTGATGAGTTTATGCCTCTCTGTGCACTCAGCCAATTCCGTTTGCAGTCCTTTGTACTTTCAAATCGATATATAACAGGTATAGTTGTATAATAAACCTGTTTATGATTATATGATAAGTTTGAAAATATATAACTATATATAAAATATATTTCTTCACATTTGTCGCAATAAATCCATTCGAGAGTTGGTAAAAAATGATCGAAAGGTGATATTTCCCCAACATTGCAACAAAATTATAATAGAAAGTGATATATACATCCTAACTAAATTATTGTTTTATTTAATTATCTTTTATAGGCAGTTGGTTGGTTAAATGTGAAGGGGATAACTAATTGAATGTTGATTATTTATGTATACCAATCAGGTTTAATTTTTATAGATGAGAACTATTTTATTTGGGGGAATTGGTTCAGAAGCGAATCCAGGATATTTTTTGGCGATTATTTGAAGGCAATATTTTATATTTTACATTTTATATTTTTAAACTCAAAGCTTAAATAAGAGAGTCAATTTAAATAATTAAATTCATATTTAGAAGATGCCTGCAGGGTTAAACAGAAAATATCATTTAAAACTTACTCATATTAATGATTAAATTTCAATTAAAATTTTAGTTTGAAAGATACAAAAATGGAAATTAAAATAAATATGCTTCTAATTACTCATCGGACCAAAATTAAGGAAAGTGGGTGGTTTACTGGATTCGATAGGAAACATCCTCAATATCTTTTCATATGTTTCAAATTTTCAAATCAACTTATGACTGTATTTTCAATATTTTAAAATTTAAAAAATAAATTTGAATTTTAACCTTAATTCCTGAAGACCAATCGTGTTGAGTTGTTAAACCAAGTACACTACTCTTAATGACTATGACGTGCTATATGTGCGTTAATTTGACATCTGGGCGTCTAATATTACGTAATCAGGGACTTTCTATATTACTTTTTATATTTTATATATACAAATTAAAAACCGCTCTGATAATTTTCCAAAAGCGGATTTGAGCGGATTTTGGATATGTCATTCTTCAGACTTTGACTATTCGAGCGACACAAAAATCAGCTTTCTACATTTTTTTTTTCGTGTACACCCAAATTTGGCTTCAACGACCCCACTATATGTATCGACCCTGGTAAGGCCACGTTAAAAAAATGGTTGGACTGGTATTACAACTGTATTACTTTTATTGCAGGTAGAAGAGCGCAGATCTGGAGTCCAAAACGTTCAAGGTAACGTTAACTAATTAATGGTATAACATTTGTCCAAATGTTATTGACACAAGATCGCACAAGGAGAGAGGTTCTCAAATATTTCCGTAGCATCATAATCACACAGTGCAAGGTATGAGTCCTTGTATAGTTTGTTACATACTTGTTCAACTCGACCTGTGGATATACGACTTATACCGTCACATCTCCAAACATACCTGGGACCTTTAGTATAACTTATGGCTTAATAGCTAAATTAAGCAACACACACACATACCTATACATACAAATACGCGGGGGAAACATACCTGCGATGACATAGCTTTGAAACAACAATTCTAGCAGTTATGTTAGAAGTTAGGAACTAGCAGTTACGTTAGCAGTTACGAACTAGCAGTTACGAACTAGCACAGTTTCGAACAAGCAGTTAAGTTAGCATTTATGAACTAGCAGTTCATTTACAGGGAGGAGGATGAGGCAGTCGCATTAAAAAACATTTAAGGACGTATGTATCATTACAATTTTTTTAAAGAAAGGGATAATTAGATAAAAAAACAATGAATTGACTTAGCAGATGAAAACTTGTGAGGACGTTCATTTTCAAGTTGTCCTCTTACTTCCTACCTTCATGTGGAAGCGAGGACTTGATATTTAAAACGATTTGACTTGCTGTTTGTCAGATATTTATTTTTAATGTCAATATTAATATATATATATATATATATATATATATATATATATATATATTAATATATATGGGGGAAGTATGCAAATACATGTGTATATATGTATATATATATATATATATAAATATGAATATATACATGTTGATATATATATATATATATATATATATATATATATATATATTAACATGCTACTATAGGTTCTGGTATGACAGATTCTAACTTTCGAAGTTAAATATCTGTTGTTTTATTTTTATCTGAGTAAATAACTTGATTTTTTATTATTTATTTTCCGATGTTCATAATTTTTAACGAATTTACTATGACGCGCAAGTGACCGTCATATGAGGCGAGCTTCTGTTTGGCCAGTTGCCGTGAATGCATGGTCTGAGACCGGCTTTCTCGGAGGACTGAAGGAATTTGTCCTGTACCATGAATTGAATGTAACGTGTGTAAGGAATTTCAACTCGTGAAATCGATGAGGGAATTAGAGAGGAGAGAAGGAGGATAGACATCGAATTGAATCAGATATGTTTTTATTGTGTTTCACGAAATAAGACGTAGTTTTCCACTACGAATACCACAAAGCCACAGCTGGGTCTCACAGACCGGTATGATCAAATAAAGGTTAAATATGAGACACAAAATAGTTTTTACTAGCACACTCCTGACTTTGCATGTAAATGACCAGTTCATTAAATATTTAAAAATCCCTGTCATGCCAACATCTTTTCAACTATGCGACTGCCATGGACCTCTTGTCAAACCATAGCCATTTGCTTAAAACTTAAAACACGCCTCTCCAATCAAATTACGGCTATGTTGAAATTTGAAAAAAAAAGTGTCCGTTCATTAGTTATGTTAGTTTGTAATATAGTTTATACTTGCTGGGCCAATACACATTTAGGTTAGCTTACCTATGAACATGAAAGGTTTCTGCAAATTATTTGCAAATTGTTTTATACATTATATCATATTAATTCTCAGTTGTGGTTTTTAAATGTATTGCAATATAAATAAAGCGTTTTGGAACAATTATGTGTTTTTAAGCTATATGGAATTAGTATTATCATTGTCATTATTATTATTATTATTATTATTGATATTATTATTATTAATATTAATATTTTACCTTAGACCTGTAGACCATGCCGGAATGATGTGGTTTGCTATGTCTATTTCTGGAATGTTGCTGAGCAGGACACCGGCAAGTAGCATCCCTAAACATAAGAACATGTACATTATAAAAGAAACAGAGGAATAGAAATAAATAAATGTACATATACTTGTGCGAATATAACGTTATATACGCATACATGTATTAATATTTCGTCTATAAATTCAGAAAGAAAGGTTAAAAATATAGGGACAAGCAGGAACATGGCAAGCCCTCCTAAGAAGTTAACATTTTATATAAAATATCATTAAATTTAGCAATTCTTCTTATAGTGGAACAATAGATTGGTTTCACCTTACTAACAGCCAATCCATGAAATCTGCTCATTTTAAGAACTAGTACAAGTTAAGGGGATCTGTTAAGATAATTTTTATAATCTTTGGCAAGTTGTATGAATATTTGACGGGTAAATGTTGAGAGTGATCTCGTTCTACAATGTTAATCCTGTCTCTCGTGAACACATTAATGTGATTAATCCCAAACATAGTATTACTTAGAGAAAATCTTGATAATTTACCAATGAGTGGAGAGAGCTTGCATTTTTCCAAGATCCAACCAATTAATTTGGCAAAGATAGTCGTGACGATGATTCCGAACAAGTTGCCTCCTGGCAGACCGTCTCGATCTGTCATAGTATAAGCACAGGCCCAGACCAATGCCGCTAGTACGCCGCAGGACACAGCAGTGGCGAACAAACCTCGAGGCGGGAGCATAAACATGTGTTTAAAATGATCAAAAATTGTCGGGTTGGGCGGAAGTGGGTTGCGGCTCCTGAGACATGGAGTACAACACGCCAAGCAGCTAGATTTGCATCTCTCACAACATCCATGGTTCTCCTTCCCACTTTCCATCACTCCCTGACTTCCTGCTCCTCCTACAGCATTATCTGTGTGGATCGTGCTCACTGAGCTGTGTATATTTTCAACATTAGAAACTAAGTCAGTAGTTGATGACATGCCTTGTTTCTGTTCCTACCCGATAATTTAAGACCTGAATCTAGCCAACTTTACCACGCACTGACAGATAGGCCGTAAATCATGGCTATTTACCTCTAGACAATTCTAGGTTCGCAGAGCTAATCGCTTTATGATAGAAAACCCTAAATGTATCGGGTTAATAAGTAATGCTTTATCATAGATTAAGAACAAAACAGGATCTTGAAACCTGTATACTATACCTGACAAGAACAGGATCAAACAAAGGATTAGAATGACTAGATAAGATTATTTACCTAAAATAAACACAAAGAAGTGTCTTTAAAAGTAATATATTTTGCTGGATAATCTGATAGTTATTCTGTCTATTCATACATGTAACCTGCCTGAGACCTGAACTGGGCAGTCACGGTTAAACTGGAGCATTTAAAGGGCCATTGTTTTACACATCTTAAAGGAGGTATGGAAGGACATTCCGAAACAGCTCTGCTTATTAAATGTCGGACTATAGTCATTTGCATTAAAGTAGAGGTTTATAGTCTAATATCAGTGACGTTACTCTCATCCATCCTTACACAATGCCTTCCTGGTCTTTTCGGCCTGTTCATTCTTGTAGCTTTTCCAAGAACATGGGGCGCATTAACAACCGAGGAGCCACATACGACGCTAGAACGAATTTTCCTTCTTCATTTGCCTGTCAGCCATCAACCCCTGGGTGTAGGTTGCGCACCCTTGTGGTTAAAACTCTGCCTAGGAGACTTGGCACGTAAGGCAGTCAGATCAGGACGCGAATCCACAACCTAGCGATCAAGCAAAATAAAAATTATACACAATTCATTTATTTCTAGCAGGGATTGATGATTTCCCTTGTGTTTTTCTGTTTGCCCGGTTTTCATTAGTTCTATCACACACTAGTAGCAAAATTCTCCACGAAATTCAATTAAACTTTCTGGGACAAGGAACTATAGTTAAATTTTTTTATATAGATCACAACGTTATGTGTGTGTGTATATATATATATATATATATATATATATATATATATAGAGAGAGAGAGAGAGAGAGAGAGAGAGAGCACGAGCCAACAGTCAAAAAGAATTGATTACATTTTTTCGAGGATTGAATACATTTTCGTGCTGGATAAGGGAGCGGATAAATCCAAAGAAAATCTCCAAAAATCCCTAATAGGATTTAAATAAAACTTTGTGAAAGGATGAGCAATCGAGCACGAATCAGTGGATCTAAGGAACGGAACCGTTTAAGCTAATGTTTTGATGGATAGGGATGTCGAGTAGTTTAGTCCCGTCCATACCATACAAATCAAAGTATACAAACCCGAGTCCAAGCCCGGCTAGTTCCTATCCGAGTCCAAGCCCGTCCAGTCCCAATCCGAGTCCAAGCTGCATAGGCATTTTTTTCAGTGTTTTAAAAGACAGGCCTATGCATTTATAAGATAAGAGACCTTTTGGTCTACCTCATATACTGCGGGGATAGATGGTGTAACGGATTTCTTCCACCAAGTAAATAATACAACTGACAGTGTAAATGTTTAGTCAACCAAAAGAACCTGTCCGTGTTGGAGAGTTATTCTTAATGTGATAAAACTGCTAGTCCTCAGTAAGCCTAAATAAGGACATTGAGAGTTGTGGGCTTTTAAACTCCTACGGTGTTAAACTACCTCCGTCTCTTTATCACCCGCAGCCCCACGTCGCTTCCTGTTACAAGATAAGGTGTCCCATGTTTATTGGAAAAGTTTACATTCAAAAAGTTCAATGTATATGTAGCGGGTGTTTTTATACTTAACCATAATACAATATTTATATAACACGATTGTCACAGGTGTAAGAGACCTTGTTAGATATCCGATCTGTCCGTAGCCCACACCCCTATATATATATATATATATATATATATATATATATATATATATATATATATATATATATATATATATATATATATATGTAGCTGGGTTCCAAGCGTGTGAAGGGGGCGGAGGACGTTCAGCAACGGCGAAGCTTGTAGCCAGCAACCCTCCGTCTCTTTCCTTAGACGCTTCCCGGAGACTGGCAGTTGTCACACCACTGGAGATGTGAACGACCAGATTCATTTAACTGTCAAACCAACTGACCGAAGCTCATGCACACATAAAATAAAAAAAAATAATAAAATAAGACATGAATTAACAAAAACAAATCAATATATTAATCCAAATATACACTTCGTTGGAGTTCTAGTATAACTTGGAAGACACAGTACTCACTGTGTACGCGCAGTACTTACAAATAAGCACAGAGAGGATTGTATCTTGACTTAGAGTCAATGTATTTCACAGCTGATGTCACAGCTGTAACCGAAAATGCTTCCACACAGCGATATCCATTACCTCCATAGTTACGCTTTTAAATTATGTCCTCGGCCTGTTCCTGGAAGCGCTCAGAACAGGTTTAAACCGCCTAATATACCAGTCTCTCGGCAAAAATGCGATACTTGCTCTGAAGTCCGTTACAGAGAAATCACCATGACCTTCCTCAGCCATCGATAATCAACGCTTATAGACATCATCTCTCAGCTGTCTAAACTCTGATGCACGCAGACCTGACCCTGGACTTTAGAGATCGTCAGGCTTTACCGAAACTGTACGCTTACCGGGCACTTGTGTCTAAGCCAATCATTGGGACGGGCGCACAACGCCATCTTCAGTAATCCTAGTTGCAACTCCCTGATCTTCCGGTAGACTGGTTCAAATTCCAATAAGCACGCGCATGCCGGTTGTCATAGACTCTCGCGCTGTCCTGGTTGATTATCCGTTAGAAGTACTTGTAAGATTATTTTTTTTTTATTTCTAGTTTTAAAAAATTTAAGAGGGAATTATTGAAAAAACATTTAATGATGGGTGTATATATAATACGATATACGGAATAAGTTTGGCATTCCACTTTACGTGGTCTGATGTTTCATTAATATCTATTACTCTGATCATTCGTCCAATGAAATTTTTGGCAACTTCCTCGAGCATACGAAATATATATATTTTACTCATATATATATATATATATATATATATATATATATATATATTGGATTTATAACTAGTCTACCGGGAGTACTGAAGATGGCATTGTGGGCCCGTCTCTATGATTGGCTGAGGGCCATAATAGTGCGGGGTACAAGTCGAACTTGTGTCCAACATCCCCTTCATCACGACTTATATTTGCTTGCTTACGTCATAGGTCCTGACTGTCCTCTAGCAAATCACCACTCCCTATTATGCCGATTACCAATTATTACATGAATCTTTATATGGACACGTCTCCAGAGATAAAATCTTGAGAAACCCAAACTATACAGGTGCACATTCTTTGAAATTTACAACAAGTTACAAATTACCATCAAACGACACACGTGTACTCTCCAACCAAAGTTCTCACGCTAATATCTAAACATGATACTCCATGAAAATACACAGTGAATTATCAAAACAATCAATTGGTTATACTCCCTACAAGAACATGCAATACATTAAGTCACAGTACTCTGGAAACAGCAGTGTTCTACATTTTCAATCTATAACAACCATTCAAATTCGGGTAGACCTTTCCGCCATTTTGGTGGAAATAACACTTTAAATATCGTGTTGTATTTTATTCGGGGAAAAATCGTACAACCTGACTTTAATTGTTAAAAGAAAAAGGGCATTTTTTTCGTTTTCCTGGCATGTCGCTAATCAAACTGCTCGTTATCATCGTTATCAACAAACAGAACAATTGTGACATGTGCAGGCAGCGTTTGCGACTAACGCCGGCCAGTTTCTGGTTACAATAGCTTCGGGCTGGCAGTTCTACGGCATATCGACCCGAAGGGCTTGCTAGATTGACGTATGCAAATTACCTAGGTCTATTTTCATCATTCCATGCCGTGTCGTTTGTCCGCTTTAATCACTGCCCTTTTCCCAGAAAAATTTCACAGTTTCCTCGATTGGTAGTGAACGCGTTCGACGTTGCTGCTTATACTTTGTTCAAAGGAATTTGATTGGTTTCACATTTCCATATGTACATTCTCCATACAGACACGTTATGCCGGTGAATCCTGTGCCTCTAGATCTGCTCGATGGTTGGTATAGTCAGTGAGTGTCACCGTCTTTCCATCCAGTCTGGTTGTTTCTATACAAGTCATGTTGTTAGTGTCAATCTCCGCGGGACCCTTTACATCTGCAATACTTCTTTCGCAAAAATTTAATAAATTTGGCTTAATTTCTTCGACCGTCCGGGCTTTTGTTCTCTAACGTTTCAACGATGTTTATATCAATTATTTTACATTCCCTCGTCTTTGAATAACTCATTAATCAGATGTCCTAAAAATATAAAATTTAATGATGTCTAGCTTCCTAAATAATTATAATCTGTAGATTAATAGTGTCACTGTTGCAGGTCAGATTCCCAATTTTTACATCGTACGTTTCTGATAAACAATGATGTTTTCGTGCACATTCGACAGAATGTGAATATATCTTATGCGCTTGAAGCTTTCTATATTCGTTCCCAAAACGATTTGGTAACATCAAGTGATATTCCCTTCGCTATCATGAAAGACAAATGAAATACATTAAGTTTTATTATTTATCATTAGTCTTTTCTGTGGTCTTTAAAATTTAGAAAATTAAACACGGGTGGCCACTGCTGTTTATATCGTTCTCATTTTATGAGATATTGATTGACAGCTTATTTACATAAAGCTACTTGTCACGCGATTTGTGGTAAATACGCCCCGCCTAGCACCCCAGAAAGACAGCCAATCTAAGAGACTCAAAGTATACCTCATGCCAACGCGCTTAGTTTCATTAAAGGGATTTTTTATGGCGTGAAATACTCTGTGTGCTACAGTTCTGAACAGTGTGTACAAATGCGATATCACAAGCAGAAAATCGGAGACGATCTGTTCATTCTAAAGATGACATGTTCTTCAGGTGTTTTCTTAAACTATCAAGGAACCCTAACCCTTAGTCTGCATTGATAACGTACATAAGATGTTACCATTATGCCAAGTGTTCGACCATATCACAGGCGTTTGAATCTTTATTTATAAAAAAAGTCTTCATATCTCCAATATTCTTAGAGATACTATGACGAAATCAAGTCAAACCACCCAATGATAAAACGGCAATACCGTAATATCACTTGTAATATGACAAGGTAGGCACCTCAGCCAAAAACTTTTGACGGCGGCCATTCCAGATGCCTGTCAACGAAGGCAGCTTCTGCCACCGTTTGGAATGGACGACGTCGAAATTCAGACATCACCACACAAAAGTTATATCCAGGTAGCTTGTATTGATGGTTGAAAACAATGGCAATTTAATGGATACGATTCTGTAACTCCGTCATTATCGCACGAAGGCTTTAGGCTGAGCTGCCTGCCATGTCATTTTACAAGCGATAACATGGTATTGCCGTTTTATTATTGATTGGGTCGTTTGACCTGATTTCATTGTAGTATCTCTTAGAACGTTGAAGATATGAAGACTTTATTATAAATAGGGATTCAAGCGCCTGTGGTCATATCAAGGTCTAACCCGCCTCGAGCTCTCTCCCATATGCGCACGACCTGTGACACTAGCGGTCCCGAAAACAAACGAGCGTCTGCAAACGAGCACTTATATAACTGGGTAATAGAAACGCACCGATCAAGTCATGACCTTAATATTTATGCAGGCTGATGTCAGCTGCCATATGCAGGGTGCGAAAAAACGTGTCAAAACAATCATGAGCTCTGAGGATATGTCAGGTTTTAAACTTTGACTGTTGACATTCAGTCTTCATTCGGTACACAGTCATCAATTTGCCGTTACGCTCAGAAAAAGATCAGCGTAACGGCCTTAATCCCAGCGTCATCTGAACACAACGGCGAAACGGCACGTTACGCTGAATTGACCTGACGACCTGACGAGAACCCGATATCTTCAGTACCTATAAAGAACTGTTTATAAGTGTTAGAAAAGAAAATATATGTGTTAAGATGTTTTTCTTTTAGCCTTTGCATTCACCAAGTTCAGATAATGAGCACGTTATGCTGGTATTTTGTCTTAGTCAGTTAAAATATACTGATTAACCCTGGTTAATGAATCATTATAAATCATTTTCCGTTAAATGACTTGACGCATGTTGTATACATTTCTCTATTAAGCCTATAACAATGGGCTCCCACAGCTACCCCCTGGATCCGCCACTTAGTGAGGATGAATGATATTATTCTGATACATATGTAAAATTTGTAAACCTCTGTGATCGTCTCCCCTGATAAGGTTATTTAGCACATTGTGTACATTGAATTGCCAAATAAGCAAAGTTAATATTATAAATGCTGTTGCAACAGATCACGCAGCTGTGATATATATGTAACATTCAATCTGTTGATAATGCTAAACACGGTCCCTCACATTGGTAACTAAACGTACTCCTTCTAGATAATGCAAATTATAAGTCACTATTAAGAGAAAAAATAAAATAATGGAAAGAAGACTATTAAAACAAAATAAATGAAAAACTGTGGTGGGAATATATGAAATATCAAATCATAGAATTCTCCATTTATTTTTCTAAACAAATAAGGAAAACAGAGGAAGAAGGATCAAGAGAAAAAAGTCGAAAAGACAAAAAAATAATATTTCGATCATGAATAAGAAAGTAGAGAAGAATTTGATGAAGCTCGTAAAGAACAGGAAAAATATTATGAAAAAATTACAGAAGGTGCAATAATTAGATCTAGAGAAATCTGTTCTGAAGAAGGAGAACACAACAAAAAATACTTCTTAAATTTGGAAAAAAAGGAATAAGAACATTGTTGGTTAATGGACAAGAGTTAACAGACCATAAGTCAATAATGAAAGAAATAAAGTTACGTTTCGAAGGTAAATACACAAGCGGTATTAGTGTTACTAGCATAGAGTGTTTAGATGTTTTATCAAAACTGAACACATCCCTCATGTCGGAAGATGAAGCTGCCATCTGTGAGGAAGATTTAACTAAGGAAGAGATTTTAAATGCACTGAAACAAATGAAAAAGAACAAAGTTCCCGGGAATGATGGTTTACCAAAAGAATTTTACATAAAACTTTCCGACCTGATTGGGGGAAGACGTGGTGAGATGTTTCAATATATGCTTTGATGAAGAAATACTTACAACTTGTCAGAGGCCAGCTGTGGTTACCTTAATATAGAAAAGCCTCGGAAAGACAATCGATTGAAATTTTCATGGAGAGCAACTAGTGTAAAAGCATTCGTCTATGGAAGGAATATTTGTGACACCAATCGTTTAATTGTGATATATTAGACTATTGTATTAGAAAGAACAAATCACATATAATGTTCGCTGTAGATTTCGTAGCCGCTTTCGATTCAATACGCCATAATTATATGTTTGTGGTATTGAAAAAAAATCGGTTTTGGTGAGTCTCTTATCAAATGGGTCAAAATCCTCCACAATGATATAGAAAGCTGTATAATGAATCACGGATACACGACAGGACATATGAATGTAGCCGAGGGCACACGGCAGGGAGACCCATAGGCCCCTTATCTTTTTGTAATGGCATCCGAAATACTAGCAATAATGGTAGGAATAAGTATCCGTTGAAAAGAAATGAATGTCTTTTGGCAGACGATACAACCTATTTCCTTAAGGATGAAGAGTCAATGGTTACGTTAAGCATAGTCCTCGAGACTTTTGATAATATTTCAGATATCAAATTAAATCACAACAAATGTGAGGCTGCATGGATAAGCCACAAGTGTAATAATGAAAAAAAAATAAATGAATTAAAATGGGTAGACCTGATTGAAAAAGGAGCTCAAAATTTTAGGGATCTATCACACTTCTGTCAAATGCACTAATTTCCATAGAAACTTTGAGAAGATGCACACAATATTTAATCTGTGGAAGTAAAGGTCATTGAATATATTGGACGGAACACAATAATAAAAGCATTTGGTGTTTCAAAAATTATATATGTTACAAATGTACTCGATCCGACAAAAGAATTCATAAAAATAGTAAAAGACTGTATGGTGGTTTTCATATGGAATGGGAGAAAACCAAATATTTAGTATAGCACGCTGATTAATACTTATAAAAAAGGCACTATAAAATTTCCAGATTTTGAAACGATCGTAGAATCACAAAGAGTTATGTGGATCGTAAAGTAAATCTGTGAGAAAAATGGCAAACACACAATCTTTCCTGACATATATTTAAAAAACATGGTGGAATAAAGAATATATGTGGAACCTTTGACCCGGGAATCAAAGATATTGGAATTCCAGACTTATGTGAACGTTGCCTGGAACTATAAATTCCATTGACATCAGTGCAACCCTAAATTGAAGATACAATTTGTTCCAAACATTTATGGAATAAAAGATATATTACAGTGGGAGTTAAAACCATCTTTTACCCATTTAGGGATAAAATACCTTAATCATTTGTATAACGTTACAGGTGATAACAGGCATTTAAGAGAAATTATATCTATTAACACTTATGATTATAAAAGTATTTTATGCATCGGGCAGCATTGCAAAATGCAATCCCTAAAAGTGGACGATACATATCAAAACCAATAAAATTCAAACCAGAATATCTACCTCTTTTCCACAAGTTTATTTAATTTCGTTTAAAGAGAGTGTTTGGGATATACAAAAAATATCATTTAAGTATATTTATAATCAAATCATAATGAATAAAACATCGGAAACAGTGGCAAAAAAGAAATGGACTAGCAGATATGAAAATTTTAATTGGAAACGAGCAACTGCCTATTTTAATCCACAACACTTGATATGTATCTTATACTTTTTTCTTTACAGAATTCTTAATAATATACTTGGTGTAAATGAAAAACTTTATGCCCATTCTTATATTACACAATATGTGTCTAATTAACCCCTCAATTCATGCTGTCCATTGTACATGTATCGTGTACTGATTTGAATGACCCACAGGAAACCATCTGAGACATACATGTGCGCTCTGCCTGCACAGAGACTTGTCACGTTTGATTATATCCACACATGTATCTCACGTCTATTCTTGCTTTTATACCATCAGCAATTATACGCTCGTGAATTAAATGATAAGAAAAGCATAAGATAATTATATATCTTATCTGGAGTAGCTACCATTTTATCGTCAAAGGTGCCCACTCACCTACCTTTTGAAAAAGAAATTAATGATCTAAGGGTAATTTGGTCGTGGGCGGTTCTTGTATGGCCTTTGTAAAGGATGTGTGGACTTGTTTATCAACAACATGTTTGTAAACACAGCTACAAAAAATCTACTCTGAAACCATATGACCTAATTGTTAAATATCGCACAGGAATGATCCAAGGGTAGTGCTTTCTGAAGTTTGTTCAAATGGTCTCTGTTCAGTGACTTTTGGCCGAGTTATGGGAAGCTGAATTTAGTCATATGCCATAACAGCCCGATTAAGCTCAGTGGCTACAAAGATCTTCTTCTCAAAAACCACTGGGCCAAATTCTTAAGTCGTATTATCCTCATTATCCTTAATTATCCTCTGATATTAATAATTCAATTTTGTTCTAATGGTTTTGCTTCAGTGCTTTCTTGCTGAGTTAGGAAAAGCTGAACTTAGCCATTTTGCTGTATCTTCATATAAACCTGCAAAACGTTTTTCGACTGACGCCACTGAAGCCAATTTGTTTTATATTTTACCTGAATTATCCCCACAATAATTATTATTATAATTGTCTTCAATGGTTCCACATGTTGATTTTTGACTGAATTAAGGAGATTGAATTGAGTCATTTTACCATATATGTTAGCTGTGTAAAGCAGTTACATCTAGCCTGGCACCGGTTTATCAGCATCTATTACATAATGCCACTAGACATTTAGATTTCAGGTTATATGTGGTTAATATTGAGAAGAATGATTTTTAAAAGCTTTTAAAAATTAGATACATGATTGAAGTATTCATCTTACCAGGCAATGTTATACAACCATTCAGCTCTCTGTGGGTATTTAAAGACGGCTGTACATGGATTATAAATAATTGGTATCCATACTCAACTTAATTCAAGAATTTGCCATCAGTGAGTTGTATCGTATTATGATTTTGCATTCAGTATGCATCTGTAATAATTTTTCAAATATTCCTGATTTCTTTTTTTATAAAAAGTTAGATGAAAAGCATTTTGTATTGGGAAAATTTATTTCAAAGTTATTTCAAGGGACCACTCTTTTGTAAAGATAGCAGCACTTGATTTACCATATCTCAGGGGTGGGTCAAGGGTATTGGTCTGAATGTGGCATGTTCATACATCTTGGAAAGTTTTCTCGTAAACCAGACAGGTGCCACCACTTACCTTTCCGTTTATGTTAAATAAATTAATGCCTTTTTTCAGGAGTGATTTGCAGTATTGGCCTCTGGTGGTGCAACCTACAATAATGTTTACGTGACAGACATCCATTTCACTCTATTTCTTCATACCACTCAATCCATGCCTTATTTCTCCTGTACTACTCTGATTTCGGCGGATAAACATAGTCATTTTCGACTACCTGTATCTAGTTGTTTCATGCATCTGTGCGCATAGTCGAAGAGTTGTTTGAAGCCTGAAATTGTTCCATACACCTTTAATAGCTTTATCGTAAGTGTTGGTGCCACTTACATTCATTTTTGTGTTCTGTGCACCTATGCCAGTATTTCAGAACTGATGTTTATCTAATTGGTGCATGCACTCAGGTTCAAAATGTTCAAAGCTTGCATTATACATATACATGTCACACATGCATGTGAATAGTAACGGTACAGCATGGAAGCCTTTTACCTCATGTGTATCCTATTGCACGAGTTCGCATAAGGCCTGTAGGCCTTGTTAAGTTATGAGAAAAAATTTAGAATCAGTACCTTAAATTTGTCACAAGTTTAGGCATATCGAGCATGACACTTTTTTTTACTGTTAGTGCTGTGGATTTGAATTTCATACCATGTACATATAAGCATTTCATCTGGTAAAATGAAATTTGAAACCAATTGATCAAAAACTGTAGATTTCATTCAAGGTTTAATGCACCATGTCTTGATTGTTTACATCAAGTCAGTGGTATGCAGAGAGCTAGGTTATTACATAACCCCTTCACTCCTGGCCTTCTGCCTTTGCGAGTGTCTGGGTCTGGCAGTAATTACCAGAGAGCCCCTGTCTCTCTCTCTCTCTCTCTCTCTGGCAGTCTAGCTCTCCTTTTCTTTCTCTCTCATTTTCTCTCACTCTTATGCCTCCCTTCCTCATTCCACCCCATTCTGTTGAGAGGAAATATAAACCAGATTAATTAGCTATCAATGTTGATACAATTTAGAAATGTGATACAAATTAAATGTTCACATATATGTAAACTGTAAATGTATAGTATAATTTTTAACCCTGAATCCTTGGCACTGTGAACAACAGTGCTTTTGCTATTGCATAAATTTGCATCAAAATAATGTACCTTATCGAGACTGAAGAGATATCATGTCATACAATCATAAATCTCCTTATCAGCAAAGTTAATCATAACATTATGTCTGTCAACTTCCATATAATATAGATCCTTCACCAAATAGCCTTAACATTATTGTACCACTGCTAAGTATACTGTCGTTGCGTTCATATTTCCTCAAATATATCGAATATATGTTCAACCTCTCACAAATAAATAAAAAAAAAACCATTATATTTTACTCCATATTAATCGATCAGTCAAGTTATTTTATAGATCATTTAGTCAGATATTACATTATATTCCTTTATAAAATCAAAACATGTCAATGATATTCATTAGCTTTATCGACTTTATATAGTATCACAATGGTTATACATTTATAGTCCAATCACGATCAGCTGACCGCGGTGACCAATGGGTCCCTTGTTTTCCCATTATTTGCAGTCAGTTTTGACATTAACACCTTAAACACAATGTCAGCAAAAGGCCGTTCATTATGCTTTGTTTACCTATTCACGGCATGGATCAGGGGCGTCAAAATAGGGGGGATAGGGGTATATGTCCACCCACTATTTGGAAAGGGGGATGGCCAATGTTATCATCCTCCCCCTCCCCCCCCACTTCGGAGAATTATATATATATATATATATATATATATATATATATATATATATATATAGTATGTATGTGTGTGGGTGTGTCGGCGAGTCATCCCCCCACCCTGGAAGAAAAATTGACGCCACTGGCATGGATTATTATCTGCCAAGGTTAGATAGTTTATCAAGCTTCTGACAGGAGACCATTTCACTTTCCTACACTTTTCTGTATCACACAGTGTTTGATATGAATTGCCAGATGGAACAAAAGTTACCAACATCATAACACCTTCGTCCTACAACACCTATCCCAGTACAGCATGCAACAATAGTGTGTTAACAGTCCCTGTGTGACTGAAATATAATGTTATTCTTCATGGATTGACTTTTTTGTTTTAAAATATATATGTATACGAGACCTCTGTGTCTTGTTTTATAGAATATTTTTCTAGAGAGTAAAGGTGAGGCATTCTTAGAGCAAGAAGAATGTCAAGTGAGCTGCATTTTCAAATATAACTACCCTCTTTTCACAGCGCTTTACCCACTATAAATCATTACCGCTGTTTGTTTTGACCTTGTATACAGAGTTGCTACACCAGAGGGGAGCACTGTATTTTGGTCCAATCAGATGAGACCCCTTGCTGGATGACACGACCTCTATGATTGGCTGTTATGGTCATATGATTATAAATAACAAATATATTTGCTGTTGGAATAATCTTTTTAGGAGTTGAAGAGGCCTTTGTGTATGAGATAGACCACAAACGGATTCCATAAATATTTGTTGTCCTCTTAACTGCGTGTAAACAAGGCCCGATGTGCGACACACAACTGATGCTACAATGAATCTACATAATTATCGGGCCATTGTGCCAGCAAATAGGTTTATAAGCCAAGCTTTCAACAAGCACAGCAACATTGGTTCTTTGCACACTTCACTGGTTGGTTTCCGTTTGCTGGCAACGGATATATGGCTACGCTAACATAGTCGTAATGTCATAATCGAATCGGTCGATGATCCGAGAACGCAGAGGCAATTAAAAATTTGATTATTTTTTACTAAGAGTAACCATAAAACTGTCATCGAGCGGCGCTTGAAGCGCAGCCATGGGCGGACACTTATTGCCTGTCGAGTGTTTGTTAACTTGCATTTTGTTTGCTGCTAGTCACATCATACGCACCCATCACCTGGTGTCTAAGTGTAACATAAGTGGTAAAACCAGGCTGCGGGGAAAGCAGTAGCTTCTGTAGAAGCGCAAGATTTCCGCTGCCTCGGAAGGCGTAATGTAACAAGAAATATGCATTCTTAGGAATGCAGGCCTCCAACACTGGACGGTCATTATTATCGGGCAATCCGCAACCCATTTTTTTTTATTTAATTATTAATCAATATTCCTAGGTTCATTCGTGCATATTTTCACATACAACTGTTGGCATTCACTTGTTTCGCCCACATTCCCATGTTTAATCAGGCATATGTGACTGCACATTTGTGAATATTCCTGGAAGTCTTTCCTGGATCCGGATCATGAGCGGGGCCCACACCAAATCATATCCAATCTTCAATGTATCATTTTTGAGGTGCCCTTAAAATTTCATTGGATTCCATTCATGATTGCATGAGTTATGTTGTGAACAAACACACACACACACAAACGGTAATGAGTGCATACTATTAGACCTGCCACAGCTCTGCCATTGTAATGTGTCTCTAAAATATTATTGTGGAAAGTGTTCAGTCATTCATGATTGAAAGGTGGCATATAAAGATGTACATAATGTCAATAACATATCTTCATTGTTTCTGATTGGTACCTCAATGAGACGAGTTGCACTGTATCTATTATATATTTACCAAAAGAACTTATCTTCTAGTTTAACCCACTCTACAGCTGTAGTGATTTTTTTTATACATACTATATATAACAATATATTGCAAATATTTATTTCATATTTCCATTGTTTGTACTAAATTTGCTAATTGTAAGTGTTTTAACCTGATTATATAAGGAAATTTGAGTCAGAAATAGATTTTATAACCATTATCAGCACAGAAACTTTGCAATGCATCAGGATTTCCTAAGTTGCAAAAAGTGTTTGAATTGCAAAATAAAGTTGAATTGTTATTTGTGACCAAGCATGTTTTAATTAAATAGGGAAAATATGTTGGAGAAAGGATGTAGTTTAGATGAAAGTCTCAGTTCAATCCCAGTATTGCAGCAGCATCTTTGAAGAATTGCTCTTTATTCTTAACCACAAGTCAATTCTAACTTGCAAATATAAACCTTTATCCAGACTATGATACTATTTGGTTGTGCTTACCTGGCTACAGTAATGAGTGCCATGACAGACCGTTGGACCTATCCTAAAAGTTTAATAAAAACAAAATACTCCTTAAAAGAACAAATGATGTTCAAAGGTAATAGTAATGAAATCATTTACTGTATACAATATTTTAACAAATACCATGATACATCAGCCCTTTTGCATTATGGGATACTGTTTGATTCGGATACAAATTAACTTACCTTGACCAGCAAAACACAATGGCTTTATAAAAAGTTACACGTGGCACACGGAAGATGTCGGAGCTGAACCAGTATTGACGTCTGACTTGTTGATATGGTATGATCACCGAGGAACTGAGTCATACCTGCCCACAGGTGTGCAGGTATCTCATGATACACCATCTCCAACTGATCAATAGTGAAGGAAAGAAAGTGAATGTCAGGACTTCACAGGCTGTAGTCAAGTTAACATTATTCCACATTAAAGGTCCGTCCTTAACAAATTTACTGCCGGGCCAAGACAGAACGAAATGTTCAATATCTGGTCAATATATTATTTTTTTTATGAATGTCGAATAGTTTTGGGGGAAAATTCCCATTGATTTTTATATAAAATGTCTTTTGTTTCCTCAACAACAAACATAATCTATGAATATGATTTTACATGATTGAGGTATATATTAATTATACAAGCAATAGATACATTTGAATATTTTGAGACCTGCATTTTATAACCCTATTAAACACACATCTTGATTTTCATCGAGTTAAGAGTTTTATGCATCGTCTTCAGCTGACACTTCGACCTTGAAAAAAATGTGAAAGTTTGAATTTTTAATCTTTTTATCTTTTTGTGATTTATGTGGGTGATATTTTAATATCACTGTTCTAATGTTTAAGGAATTAATTACATTAAATTTTGAAAAAGGAAAATTAGTCATAAAGATATATATGGTATGCTTGCAGATAAGCTTTCATTGCTAACTCAATGGCTCAATATCAACTGAAGATGTGAACTAAAGCATACAATGGTTTCACTGGTAGGAAGCACAGATAATTGTGAAGAAGAGAACTCAATGAAATATTCTCGTTTTGACAAGATCATAAGTCAGGCAATGATATTTGATTATGGGATTTTTTTCAGCGACACAAAGTGAATATAATTAATTCTTGTTTTCATGGATAAGGCTACCATGTATGTGTGCTGGTCCATTATATCAGTTTTCAACTATTTTCATGGATATCGCTGTGGTTAATAATATAGTCAAAAGTATTTTCTAGAATTTAATTGAAAGATATAGGATTTTAATAATAGCCTTTAGGGTTAAGTGAATCGAGTTAAAGTCTTTTAAAACTGTATTGTCATGTCTTGGTCTGTAGGGATAAATTATCTTAAAGAATCAAGTATCAAAAATTGTTAAAATCTGATAAAATTGTTTAATCTGATAAAATTGTTTCTAAATGAACTTACAGTTTATAAATACTTTAATCTGATAAAAAAAATGTAAAAACTAATTCAAAATATAATAAGTTATATAATATAAAATTAAATTTCTATAAATAGTTTTCTTCCAAAGAGAACTCAGTGGCCCAGGAAAAGGTGTGGCCAGTAGACAGGTGTTACTGTGGCAGCCTGGACTCTCCACTGCTGGAGGTAAACTTGTGTGTCAGGTCACCAAGTGTTGTTTTGAGTGAGTACTGTTACAGTGATGTTCGGCTATCGAGGATACCTGTTCATCAGACCTGTGAGTAGAAAGCTGATAATTTAGTTATAACGTGTTACCAAAATTACAATGTTTGAGTGGTCTTAATATAATCAAAAATTAGTATACAAAATTAGTATTGGAATGAATGAGAAATAAAATGCATGCAATTATATTCACTTCAGCAGTATTAAAATGAAATTGAATCATCAACACATTTTCGAACATATGTGGTACATCCACCTATTTCTCCAGCTGCGTACATACCTTGCATCTGCTTAGTTTGCATACCCCCCCCCCCCCCCCGGTCCACCATCACATTTTCTAATTAATTCCAAAACCTATGAGATATTTCTGTACAGGCCGATTAGATGAGTATTTACATAAAAGGTATTTACAATAATGACACACTCATTTGGTATCATTTTTGAAACATTAAGGAACATTTTGGCAAGATTTCAAAGTTAATATTTTGTAGTAGTTTAACACAGATTGGGGACCATTTATAAAACGAACTCTGAAAAGTGATGTAAGATTTTGATGGTAGAATTGGATCCAATGATCCTTATCATGCTGGTTTAGAAACATCTTATCTGTTAGTTTGACATTATCTAGTACTACGTTCACATAGCATCCTTGCCTTGAGATCGTGGGCTCCAAATTACTGTTTAGCCTCATTCCAGTGGTAATTTTTAATTTTTTTTTTATGCTGAGCAGACTAAGCCTACTAAGTTTTAGGGATTGCCCTTGGTCTTTAGGCAATGCAGCCGTCCGACCATCCAGTAACTGGATAATTTTTGAAACCATTCCACTTATGAGTACAAAATCCATTTTACAGTTAGAGGTCCTCAAGTTCCAAACCAAAAACTGGGTCACTTAAACTTAGTTTTTAATGAGAAATTAAGGAAACATGTTTTCCATTTTCCTGTTTTCCATTAAAAATCTATTGTTACACTATCAGATGTCTAATATTTATCAAAAAATAAAAAATCAAGAGATCGAACACCTATCCCCCAAAATGTAAAATGTATTTGGAAATCAGAGAGGTTGATAGGTAATGCAGATTGATGCCATTAGTGGAATCTTGTGATTGGCTTCATGTGATCCTAGAAACATGTCAAGGTACATATTTGGCTATCACTCTTTGTAATTGCTATTAAAATATATGTAACACGGGGAAATTAACCCCCATGTTTTTTTTTCATTTTGTCTGTCAATCCGGAGTGACACTCGAGTAAAGTCCCCCCTTCCCTTGCGTAGTATGGACTGCATACGTGGCCGGCGATAATCCTGGGAGAAAGAATACGATGTTTTGTCGGACCGGTTTTGGGGTGGTTTGGGCAATGAGGCGTGACAGCTCCGGAACGTCCACGAGGTCTCGGAACCGTCACGTCAGTCCAGCCTTGCTCCTCTTGTTGGCAAAAAGCTGGCCACGGTCTTTCTTCTTCAGGTAGGAACCGTATATTATTGCCCCGATACCCTAAAGTGAAGGAATAATTATTATTAATGAATGTTTCAAGGCCAAGAATGTCGGTTTAATACCAATATATTGGTTTCGCATTTTTTGTATGGTTAAGAATACAGAGAATATGTCAGTTTTTCCCAGGTGTATCCTATTTATTTTTTAAGAAATAGAACAGTCAGTTATCTCGTGCAGGCATCTCGTATATTGCGCCCATTTATATGTTGGGTTAACTGCAAGGGTTTAGTATAAATTTCCCAGTCTATTTTACTTAAAAATCGGCCACTTTAATAGGCTGGTAAGCACGTGTCTCTCTCTCTCTCTTCCCCCCCCCCCCCCGGCTGCAGGAATGTCTTTAGCGTCCGTTTCGGCCGGTATGCCGGCAACCGTTCACACCAGGGGTTATTCCAGCCACAACTAGTAACTAGTTGTACAGTGACAGAACCGCCTGCCACGTATTATTATAGATAATTATATAATTATATTTTTTTGGTCTCATAAATATATAAATAAGTTTAGTCCAAAGGCATCGATTAGGCCAGTAGTCAACAGTACCGCCATCTGGCAGTCAAGAGTGAAACTAATGTACTAATCACTCTTTCATCCACGCGTTTCACATACGGGATGTATGTATTATTATTACGAAAGGTTTATGTAAATTCCTTCTATTGGAATTCCATCCAAACATACAATAACATTCTTATTATGTCTATTCTTTCCAAAATAGTCCTCATTTTAAATGTTAAATATTAACACGAAATGTGCAAACAAATTCTTTTATTATTATTAACGATTATTAATTACGATTCACGTGAATCCCTCAGTATAACATTTTACCAAGCGAATGAGTCCATTTGACGTATTATACAGTCCTGTTACACGATGCTGCCGGTGCTGCCATCTGACCGCCGAGGTTTGTACTAATCCGCCTTCCAGCTCCCTTCGTTAAACCCGAATTTATAGTGCAATATCACTAAAACTTTCAAATCCGCTATACGGGATATAGTTTACTTAAACCAGATTAATCAGTGGTATAATTAAGTAATAAAATGTATAAGAATTATCAGTTAGCAGTAACAGTAGCGTTACAATGTTATTCTTCTACGTTCATTTAAGAACAATAACATTACTGATAGTGATACGAAAGTTTTCTCATTGAAACGAGTTTCACAAGTGTTACGATAGATTTACTATGACAGCTCATGCTAGATAAGGTATTAAGCTTTTATAAGATAGTTTTCTTACATAATAATGAACTGTCAATAATTTTAAAAGAATTTAGACTGAAATTACTAGGATACCACTTACCTCTCGCTCATCGCCATCCAGCTGAAATTTTTTTTTTCTGTTTTGTTGATGCATTTTTATTTACCTTCCGCCAACCAAAGTAGTGCGCTTAAAAGAGAACTGTATAAAAAGATGCCGGTTTAGCTGTATAGATTCACGCCTCTAGCTTGCTTCCACGCCTCCATTTCACCTCGATTAGTAAATTGTTTATCCATATTCCATACCCATCGCTCAGATCCTGATGTGTTTACTTTTAGGGCAGCATAACTTCTAGCACGATTCCTCCGCGTTCAGCCCCCTCACTGCACGAATTACGCGCCAAAGACAGGTGTCTCATAGCCTCAAAACCTATTACCCAGATTAATTTATTTAATGTGTAATCATGTTTGCATCACGCTAAACCGGGAGTTTTTCCATTAGACTAATTTCACAGGGAATTATGTGACCCTACGTTTCTTTAGGGTCATGATCTAAGTGGTAGAGAGAAGATAGTATACGCCGTAGTCTATTGCATTAAACAGACATTCTCTCTGACGGGCCCGCCATCTAACCTCCACGCAATCATTCATATTTCGCTGTAACTATTATGAAGGCACAAAACCCCATCTCCTTAAATTTTAGAACGTTTATTTCGTCATAAATATCCATAGTATATCTGATAAGGGAAACAGATCATTTAGATAGGCCCGTGTTCAGATTAATTTGATGTAAGGGTCTGTACTAATGCTATGTAGGATTGTGAAGTCATGTCATACTGATATGGTTGCATTAATAGCTTTCTTATGCCATATATGAATATATTCATAAATAAGTGTATAATGTATAATCCATGTATAATGGGTGTATAAGCTACCTTTGCGATTTAAGATTAATAGTAATACGTATGAGACATATGGAGCTTACACTACACAGTTAGCCATGAAACTTAATTAAAACTAAAATATTTGTAGACTGATATACGAATATTGTAACCTATAATATCTGTTCGATCAATTGAATGTTCGAGTCCAGCCTTGCTCCTCTTGTTGGCAACAAGCTGACCACGGTCTTTCTTCTTCAGAATAAAGTTCATCCATCCACTTTGTCTTGGGTTCTTCCTTTGACATGGAGCGGACCTGCCTTACCCCCTGTCCGGGACAAAATGGCGCAGCCTGCAGGATGTGATGATGGGAGGAACGGACATCCCGGATTTTGTGGTCTGGCGTAAATCATCCTGATTTGTCCTGTGTCCTGTAGTGGCAGATGTTTCGCCCTGACAGCCTATGCTGTATCTTCTTGTGGGACTATCAGATCCTGTGGGTATGTGTACACCAACCAACTGACTGATATATTCCATATTTATTGTTTGTGATCACCCACCACGCCTTCGCGATTAACTGTGCTCGTCGGTCTGCTTGTTGGAGACAGTGAAGTGAACTGTTTCAAGTGACTGGGCGCTGGGGCCGGCCAAGCGTCTGGTGTCGAAACTAACTTCTACGTAACTCTTTACATGGACAGGTCCCTCGCCAGTGCGACGGGGTGGCGCTTCAGCGCTTGCAAAAGCGCTAACGGACACTACAAGGACATCGTATATATATATAAACATCGTATAGTGTTTTATCCTATCAAAGGGTGATAATATACAATGGTGATATGCACCAGATTCACATAATTCTGTAATTTTTTTAGTTTCATAACGTATTTGCAGTAGGCATATAGAACTGTACTCGAACTGTCCGTGATATGCACCAGGCATAAAGATGTGTTAAGATAGTTTTGAATACAGTAAGTTTTCATGGTCTTAAGATATAATCATTTGTATCATAATGTGCAGGTAAGTAGCCTTACCTTTCCTTGGTAACCTGCCAGTGTGGTGTCTATGCCAGGTAAGATTTTTTGGGCATTTTCTCCAGGCAGTAGAGATAGTAGGATATTAGATATAATTATTGTAACTTCTCTTCCTTTTTCACCAAGGGTACTTAGAATCGGGTATCTGAAATAGATGTAATATTCAGTACATGTAATAGTTAGTATAAAGTAACTGTACTTTTCATGTAATATTCAGTATTTATACTGTACTTTCCATGTAATATTCAGTATAAGGCAATATTAAGTTGATATAGAGTACCTGTACGTTCCAGGTAATATTTAGGATAAAGTAACAGTCCCTAGCCATGAGGTATCCTCGCACCTTGGTAGTAAAATCCTTACCCGAGGATGTGAAGAGGGCCGAACTTGAGGCACACTTCGGTTCTGTCGGCACTGTGGAGGCGATTTTGGTGTCCACCGACACATGGTATGTAGTGTACGCTTCTTCCACTAGTGTCGCCACTGCCGAGGGCACCTTGAGTTCGGTTAAGTTGTCGGCCCAAGTGGAACCGGTTAAACTTCTTCTGTCTCCTGCAGTAGAGTCAGATGAACCTATTATAACCACGTTGTTGGACTCTGACCCACTAGATAACCTTCTAGATACACTCAGCCCTGAGAATTTGGCTAAATTAAAATCCAAGCTTGACGGCAGAGTGGCTGGGGTACAAGCCCCTCCAGCACATACGTATACAGTTACCCAACGTCCTCGTCTCCCGACCTTTTCCGGAGATCCAGGAAAGGATCTGTCATATAGCCAATGGCGATTCCAAGTTCAAGGCCTTCTGAATAACCCCCACTATCATAGAGGTGAGGTGGAGGAGGTGGTAAGGCTGTCCCTTCGGGGTACAGCCGCCGAAATTCTTGTATGCTCTGACCCCGGGACAAATGTCGTTAGTTTACTTCAGCAATTCGATTTAATGTTTTGGGAAGTAGTAGACTTTAATTTGCTGCGTGAACAGTACTACAGTGCTCAGCAGGGCCCCGGGGAGAACATTGTTCAGTGGGGGTGTCGCCTCCAAAAGTTACTACATTCACTTAAGGGCAGAGGGTTGATTACTCCCACTGAGGCTGACACAAGCTCAGGTCTAGATTCTGGCATGGCCTGCACCCCACATACTCCAAAGTTAAAGAGGCTTTGCGAGCACCCTTACGAACAGGCAGGCCCTTTGACGAATTATTTAGTTCTGCCAGAGAGCTGGAGGTAGAGTACAAGGGGGATCTATCGGCATCTGGCCCTTCGTCCGTCAGGGTGTCCACTCCCAGTCAGGCTGGAAAAAGTAAAACCCCAATACAACAACAGACGAATGTAGATTTGGCACAGGCCATAGATACTGTAATAAAAAAATTAGAAGCTCTAGAAACCAGACTGAGTAAACTGGAAGAAAAAAGTTCTTACCACAGTAAAGCGGCCCCACTTACTTATCCTTCTCCTGGCAGTACCAATGGCAGCATTCCTAAAGGTCCCAGCCAATTATTTTGTAGCCGGTGTAAAAGGAACAACCACATTCTGCGTGATTGTGTCGCCCGTAGGGATGTGAACGGCCGGCCGTTAAACTAAAGTCCGCCTGCAGCAGTCGGTGGGGGGTTGCAGGTGAGAAGCGTGTCCCCACAACAATTCCGGTAGAGCTGGTAGGTAATGTTGATCGGGTAGGGCTTATGGCAAATGATACTCCTACCACAGGTTTAATTGATTCTGGCTCGGCCATTTCTTCTGTTGCTGAGTGGTTTTACAAGAAATACTTAACATCTTGTCCTATATTGCCCGTTGACCAAGTATTGGAGGTTGAAGTAGCTGGCGGAGGAAAACTGGAGTATTTAGGAATTGTGGAGTTAGAGGTAAACTTCCCTTCAATCCTTCAGGATACTATTTTTCCCACTCCAGTCTTACTTGTTAAAGACACCAGCTTTAACATTACCACCCCTTTTGTAATTGGGCAAAACATCATTAAACCTTGTGTCCGACAACTAAGGGCAATCAAGGGACCAAGGTTTGTTCAAACCGCAGGGCTATCTGATCCCTGGCGATTGGCTTGCAAAAACCATTGTCTTTCCCATTGTATAACATCCAAACCAGTAGGTAGAGTAATGTGCAACAAACAGGTCCTCATACCTGCCCATCATAGCTGTTTTGTACCCGGAGTAACACGAACATGTACATATGGCAAAACCAGCGTAGTCACCGAACCAGAAGGTCAGTTACCTGCCGGACTAGTTTTGGACCCCATATTCATGCAGGTAAATCTTAAAAACAAAACCAGTAAACGGGTCGATGTTAAAATTTCCAATTTGACAGCTAGTCCAATTACTATTCCAGCGAAAGCTTTGCTTTGTTCGCTACAGGTCGCCTCAGTAATACCTTCATTTACTCAGGATTCTATCCCTGTCCCTGAAGGCGTCAATGACCACTTTAATATTGGAACCTCATTGTCTGAGGAAGAGCGTCGTAAAGTTTTAAGTCTCTTAAATACTTGGACCTCTGTCTTCTCTGTTAATGAATCAGACATTGGCCGAACCGATAAAATCAAACACCGGATTGTCTTAACCGATGAAAGGCCCTTTAAAGAACCCTATCGGAGAATCCCTCCTCATCTATACGAGGAAGTCAGGTGCCACCTTAATGAAATGCTGGAGGCAGGGGTAATTCGCGAAAGTTCTAGTCCATTTGCTTCGGCCATAGTCCTTGTCCGCAAGCCTGATGGCAAATTAAGATTTTGCGTGGATTATCGTAAATTGAATGCCCGCACGGTCCGTGATGCGCATTCTCTACCTCAGATTGATGACACGTTAGACTCTCTAGTCGGCAGTAACTTTTTCTCCTCTCTCGATCTTAAGGCCGGCTACTGGCAAGTTGAAGTGGAGGAGGAAGACAAGCATAAGACCGCATTTACAGCCGGTCCATTAGGGTTCTACGAGTTTAACACGATGCCCTTCGGTCTCGTTAACGCGCCAGCATTATTCCAGCGCTTAATGCAAAAAACTATGGGTGATTTGCACTTATCTCAATGTCTCCTTTATTTGGATGACATTATAGTCTATAGCTCCACTTTTGAGGAGCATCTTGAACGGCTGGAGGCTGTATTCAAGCGCCTCAAAAATGCCGGTTTAAAGCTTAAACTGAGCAAGTGTCATTTCTTTCAGACCAAAGTCCGTTATCTAGGCCACGTGGTTTCAGCTGATGGCATTCAAGCAGACCCTGCCAAGGTAGATGCGGTAAAGCAGTGGCCCACACCAAGTACAGTAACTGAAGTTAGACGGTTCCTAGGTTTCGCTAGTTTTTACCGTAAATTTATCCCTCATTTTGCTGAGGTAGCACGTCCCCTCCATGACCTTCTTAAGGGCATCTCACCTAAAAAGAAGAGTAAACCTGGTAGGTACACACCAAAAACCACCTCCATTACATGGGGTACAAAACAGGAGGATTCCTTTAATAGAATTAAAGATTTATTATGCAAAGCCCCTGTACTGGCATTTGCCAATTTTACAAAGCCATTTGTCCTGCACACGGACGCTAGCAAATCAGGTCTTGGTGCTATTCTATATCAAGAACAAGAGAGTAAACTGCATCCCATTGCCTACGCTAGCCGTAGCCTTAGACCCTCTGAGTGTAACTATCCTGCCAACAAGCTAGAATTTCTGGCTTTAAAGTGGGCCGTCACTGAGAAATTTAAAGATTACCTTTATGGGGGCACGTTTACTGTTAAAACAGACAATAACCCATTATGCTATGTTCTTTCATCAGCTAGGCTTGATGCCACTGGACAGCGGTGGATTGCCGAATTGGCAAATTTCAACTTTGACATTAAATACCGCTCAGGCCAAATTAACATTGACGCTGACGCACTGTCCAGGTCCCCAAGTCAGGAGACTGTCCATCTCTCCACAGACACCGTAAATGCAATTTGTAATTACCAGTTACCATTTTTTATTGGCTTACAATGCACCCCTGCACCAACTGATCAGTTGCCCTCTTCAGATGACCTACCAAGGGCTCAAATTAATATTAGAGACGAGCAACTTGAAGATCCCCTTCTTAGTAAGATAATCAAGAGCCTTGAAGCAGGCCAAGACATCAAATTCTCAAAAACCAGATCATTGGATCCCAGCTGGCAAATATACCAGCGACAAGCAAAGCAGTTTGTACTACATCAGAATATTCTATGTCGCAAGAGAATAGTAGACAATCAGTTTACCTACCAGGTCGTCTTACCCGAGTCTTTGCGTAGCTTGGCTCTCCATGGGTTACATGATCTCATGGGACACCTAGGCCAAACCAGAACTACCAAACTAGTTCAAGATCGGTACTTCTGGCCTAAAATGTCAAAAGACATCATTCAATACATCTCTTGCTGTCCGCGATGTGTCAGAAGGAAGACCCCGGCCAATCAGAGGGCTCCTCTCGTTAACATTTCATCAACTGCACCTTTAGAATTGCTCTGTATAGATTTCTTATCAGTAGAGCCCTGCAAGGGTAACATAGAGAATATAATTGTAGTAACGGATCACTTTACTAAATATGCTAGGGCTTTCCCCTGTAAAACCCAACAAGCCAAGCCAACCGCCCAAATTTTATTTGATCAATTTATATGCCACTATGGATTTCCCCAAAGAATTCTATCTGATCAGGGCAGAAACTTTGAGAGCAAGCTCATCAAAGAACTCTGTAGTTTAGCGGGGATAACAAAGTGTCGGACCACGCCCTATCATCCAATGGGGAATGGGCAATGTGAGCGGTTTAACCGCACATTACTTAACATGCTGGGTTGCTTAGAGCCAGAAGGGAAATCCAATTGGAAAATCCACCTTAACGCTCTCACCCATGCCTATAATTGTACTCAACATGAGACCACAGGTTTCTCCCCATTTTTTCTCATGTATGGCCGTCATCCCAAACTCCCAGTAGACTTAATTCTGGGGTTGGATCAAGAGGACAAACATACTGATACTAATTATTCCAAATATGTTCAGTCCTTAAAAGACACATTGTCCGATGCCTATAGAAAGGCCCAAACCAATTCTTCCACGGCACAGAAACGTCACAAGAAACGCTACGATTGTAAAATTAAAGGCGTGTCCCTACAGATAGGAGACAAAGTTCTTGTGCGGAATGTCCACTTAACAGGCAAACAAAAACTAGCTGACTTGTGGGAAACCCCAATCTATACGATTGTAGGGCAACCCAACAGTGATATCCCTGTATATCAAGTGCAAAAGGAAGGTACAACCGATGGAGTACGTACCCTGCACCGTAATTTATTACTATGCATTAATAACTTTCCAATTAACACCACTCAAACTCCAACCGCTAATGTTTCAAAACAAGCAAACCAAAAACCTGACCTGAGGACTGTACATGTAGATAGTCCAGATGAAATTGAGAGTCCGGACGAAGATTCCGATGATGAGTATATCATCATCCCTCCTTCAATTCCTCTTAATATTCCTTTAAACCCAGTAAGCCAGGAAGATCCTTTAATTATTTCCATTCCTAGCCCAGAGGGTGAAGGCACCTTTAATCAAGATATTTCAATTCTTGATACTACCCCTGTAATAAGCACAGAAACGGATGTAATAAGTACAGAAAATGATGAAAGTGCTATACAAATACCTGAGGTCATTGAATCCTCAAGTGACTTAATTGATGGTAAAGATGCAAGTGTGGAGACTAGTGCAGATAGTCGTTCAACAGGAGATAGTGCCTCTGGACTAAGACGATCAGACCGAATCAGAAAGCCTACAATATGGTACCGGTCTGGAGACTTTGTCTGAAATTAGGCCTATTAATATGGCCATGTTCTCGCCTTAAAGAAGCCAAGAGTTCTTTTGGCATAACTTTAGTTGTTGGGTCGACAACTTTTTCGAACAGGGGGAGGGTTTAACACGGGGAAATTAACCCCCATGTTTTTTTTTTTTTCATTTTGTCTGTCAATCCGGAGTGACACTCGAGTAAAGTCCCCCCTTCCCTTGCGTAGTATGGCCTGCATACGTGGCCGGCGATAATCCTGGGAGAAAGAATACGATGTTTTGTCGGACCGGTTTTGGGGTGGTTTGGGCAATGAGGCGTGACAGCTCCGGAACGTCCACGAGGTCTCGGAACTGTCACGTCAGTCCAGCCTTGCTCCTCTTGTTGGCAACAAGCTGACCACGGTCTTTCTTCTTCAGGTAGGAACCGTATATTATTGCCCCGATACCCTAAAGTGAAGGAATAATTATTATTAATGAATGTTTCAAGGCCAAGAATGTCGGTTTAATACCAATATATTGGTTTCGCATTTCTTGTATGGTTAAGAATACAGAGAATATGTCAGTTTTTCCCCAGGTGTATCCTATTTATTTTTTAAGAAATAGAACAGTCAGTTATCTCGTGCAGGCATCTCGTATATTGCGCCCATTTATATGTTGGGTTAACTGCAAGGGTTTAGTATAAATTTCCCAGTCTATTTTACTTAAAAATCGGCCACTTTAATAGGCTGGTAAGCACGTGTCTCTCTCTCTCTCTTCCCCCCCCCCCCCCCCGGCTGCAGGAATGTCTTTAGCGTCCGTTTCGGCCGGTATGCCGGCAACCGTTCACACCAGGGGTTATTCCAGCCACAACTAGTAACTAGTTGTACAGTGACAGAACCGCCTGCCACGTATTATTATAGATAATTATATAATTATATTTTTTTTGGTCTCATAAATATATAAATAAGTTTAGTCCAAAGGCATCGATTAGGCCAGTAGTCAACAGTACCGCCATCTGGCAGTCAAGAGTGAAACTAATGTACTAATCACTCTTTCATCCACGCGTTTCACATACGGGATGTATGTATTATTATTACGAAAGGTTTATGTAAATTCCTTCTATTGGAATTCCATCCAAACATACAATAACATTCTTATTATGTCTATTCTTTCCAAAATAGTCCTCATTTTAAATGTTAAATATTAACACGAAAGGTGCAAACAAATTCTTTTATTATTAATAACGATTATTAATTACGATTCACGTGAATCCCTCAGTATAACATTTTACCAAGCGAATGAGTCCATTTGACGTATTATACAGTCCTGTTACACGATGCTGCCGGTGCTGCCATCTGACCGCCGAGGTTTGTACTAATCCGCCTTCCAGCTCCCTTCGTTAAACCCGAATTTATAGTGCAATATCACTAAAACTTTTAAATCCGCTATACGGGATATAGTTTACTTAAACCAGATTAATCATTGGTATAATTAAGTAATAAAATATATAAGAATTATCAGTTAGCAGTAACAGTAGCGTTACAATGTTATTCTTCTACGTTCATTTAAGAACAATAACATTACTGATAGTGATACGAAAGTTTTCTCATTGAAACGAGTTTCACAAGTGTTACGATAGATTTACTATGACAGCTCATGCTAGATAAGGTATTAAGCTTTTATAAGATAGTTTTCTTACATAATAATGAACTGTCAATAATTTTAAAAGAATTTAGACTGAAATTACTAGGATACCACTTACCTCTCGCTCATCGCCATCCAGCTGAAAACTTTTTTTTCTGTTTTGTTGATGCATTTTTATTTACCTTCCGCCAACCAAAGTAGTGCGCTTAAAAGAGAACTGTATAAAATGATGCCGGTTTAGCTGTATAGATTCACGCCTCTAGCTTGCTTCCACGCCTCCATTTCACCTCGATTAGTAAATTGTTTATCCATATTCCATACCCATCGCTCAGATCCTGATGTGTTTACTTTTAGGGCAGCATAACTTCTAGCACGATTCCTCCGCGTTCAGCCCCCTCACTGCACGAATTACGCGCCAAAGACAGGTGTCTCATAGCCTCAAAACCTATTACCCAGATTAATTTATTTAATGTGTAATCATGATGTTTGCATCAAGCTAAACCGGGAGTTTTTCCATTAGACTAATTTCACAGGGAATTATGTGACCCTACGTTTCTTTAGGGTCATGATCTAAGTGGTAGAGAGAAGATAGTATACGCCGTAGTCTATTGCATTAAACAGACATTCTCTCTGACGGGCCCGCCATCTAACCTCCACGCAATCATTCATATTTCGCTGTAACTATTATGAAGGCACAAAACCCCATCTCCTTAAATTTTAGAACGTTTATTTCGTCATAAATATCCATAGTATATCTGATAAGGGAAACAGATCATTTAGATAGGCCCGTGTTCAGATTAATTTGATGTAAGGGTCTGTACTAATGCTATGTAGGATTGTGAAGTCATGTCATACTGATATGGTTGCATTAATAGCTTTCTTATGCCATATATGAATATATTCATAAATAAGTGTATAATGTATAATCCATGTATAAAGGGTGTATAAGCTACCTTTGCGATTTAAGATTAATAGTAATACGTATGAGACATATGGAGCTTACACTACACAGTTAGCCATGAAACTTAATTAAAACTAAAATATTTGTAGACTGATATACGAATATTGTAACCTATAATATCTGTTCGATCAATTGAATGTTCGAGTCCAGCCTTGCTCCTCTTGTTGGCAACAAGCTGACCACGGTCTTTCTTCTTCAGAATAAAGTTCATCCATCCACTTTGTCTTGGGTTCTTCCTTTGACATGGAGCGGACCTGCCTTACCCCCTGTCCGCGACATATACACTCTTGGTCCTTTTTCAGGACATCTTTTCAACCAGCAAGTGTTATCATATTAATTAAAGGTTTTGTAGGTGGAACGGTTTACTGCTTTTACCTCTGATTATATGGTTATTTTTTTAAAGGTTTCATGGTCATCATTCAGAGTGTGAAGGTGATGTGTTTATAACTTGACATCTGAGACAGTGTCATTCTCGTCTGACTATACACTTTTCCTTCTGAGACAGTGTCATTCTCGTCTGACTATACACTTTTCCTTCTGAGACAGTGTCATTCTCGTCTGACTATAATACACTTTTCCTTCTGAGACAGTGTCATTCTCGTCTGACTATAATACACTTTTCCTTCTGAGACAGTGTCATTCTCGTCTGACTATACACTTTTCCTTCTGAGACAGTGTCATTCTCGTCTGACTATACACTTTTCCTTCTGAGACAGTGTCATTCTCGTCTAACTATACACTTTTCCTTCTGAGACAGTGTCATTCTCGTCTGACTATAATACACTTTTCCTTCTGAGACAGTGTCATTCTCGTCTGACTATAATACACTTTTCCTTCTGAGACAGTGTCATTCTCGTCTGACTTTACACTTTTCCTTCTGAGACAGTGTCATTCTCGTCTGACTATACACTATTCCTTCTGAGACTGTCATTCTCGTCTGACTATACACTTTTCCTTCTGAGACAGTGTCATTCTCGTCTGACTATACACTTTTCCTTCTGAGACAGTGTCATTCTCGTCTGACTATACACTTTTCCTTCTGAGACAGTGTCATTCTCGTCTGACTATACACTTTTCTTTCTGAGACAGTGTCATTCTCGTCTGACTATACACTTTTCCTTCTGAGACAGTGTCATTCTCGTCTGACTATAATACACTTTTCCTTCTGAGACAGTGTCATTCTCGTCTGACTATACACTTTTCCTTCTGAGACAGTGTCATTATCCGCTGACTATACACTTTTCCTTCTGAGACAGTGTCATTCTCGTCTAACTATACACTTTTCCTTCTGAGACAGTCATTCTCGTCTGACTTTACACTTTTCCTTCTGAGACAGTGTCATTCTCGTCTGACTATACACTATTCCTTCTGAGACTGTCATTCTCGTCTGACTATACACTTTTCCTTCTGAGACAGTGTCATTCTCGTCTGACTATACACTTTTCCTTCTGAGACAGTGTCATTCTCGTCTGACTATACACTTTTCCTTCTGAGACAGTGTCATTCTCGTCTGACTATACACTTTTCCTTCTGAGACAGTGTCATTCTCGTCTGACTATACACTTTTCCTTCTGAGACAGTGTCATTCTCGTCTGACTATAATACACTTTTCCTTCTGAGACAGTGTCATTCTCGTCTGACTATACACTTTTCCTTCTGAGACAGTGTCATTATCCGCTGACTATACACTTTTCCTTCTGAGACAGTGTCATTCTCGTCTAACTATACACTTTTCCTTCTGAGACAGTGTCATTCTCGTCTGACTATAATACACTTTTCCTTCTGAGACAGTGTCATTCTCGTCTGACTTAACACTTTTCCTTCTGAGACAGTGTCATTCTCGTCTGACTTTACACTTTTCCTTCTGAGACAGTGTCATACTTGTCTGACTATACACTTTTCCTTCTGAGACAGTGTCATTCTCGTCTGACTATACACTTTTCCTTCTGAGACAGTGTCATTCTCGTCTGACTATACACTCTTCCTTCTGAGACAGTGTCATTCTCGTCTGACTATACATTTTTCCTTCTGAGACAGTGTCATTCTCGTCTGACTATACACTTTTCCCTCTGAGACAGTGTCATTCTCGTCTGACTATACACTTTTCCTTCTGAGACAGTGTCATTCTCGCCTGACTATAATACACTTTTCCTTCTGAGACAGTGTCATTCTCGCCTGACTTTAATACACTTTTCCTTCTGAGACAGTGTCATTCTCGCCTGACTATAATACACTTTTCCTTCTGAGACAGTGTCATTCTCGCCTGACTATAATACACTTTTCCTTCTGAGACAGTGTCATTCTCGCCTGACTATAATACACTTTTCCTTCTGAGACAGTGTCATTCTCGCCTGACTATAATACACTTTTCCTTCTGAGACAGTGTCATTCTCGCCTGACTATAATACACTTTTCCTTCTGAGACAGTGTCATTCTCCGCTGACTATACACTTTTCCTTCTGAGACAGTGTCATTCTCGTCTGACTATACACTTTTCCTTCTGAGACAGTGTCATTGTCGTCTGACTATACACTTTTCCTTCTGAGACAGTGTCATTGTCGTCTGACTATACACTTTTCCTTCTGAGACAGTGTCATTCTCGTCTGACTTTACACTTTTCCTTCTGAGACAGTGCCATTCTCGTCTGACTTTACACTTTTCCTTCAGAGACAGTGCCATTCTCGTCTGACTATACACTTTTCCTTCTGAGACAGTGTCATTCTCGTCTCGTCTGACGATACACTTTTCCTTCTGAGACAGTGTCATTCTCGTCTGACTATACACTTTTCCTTCTGAGACAGTGTCATTGTCGTCTGACTATACACTTTTCCTTCTGAGACAGTGCCATTCTCGTCTGACTATACACTTTTCCTTCTGAGACAGTGTCATTCTCGTCTGACTATACACTTTTCCTTCTGAGACAGTGCCATTCTCGTCTGACTATACACTTTCCCTTCTGAGACAGTGTCATTCTCGTCTGACTATACACTTTTCCTTCCTGAACATTTCAGGGCACCGGCCATTTCAGGGCACCGGCTACTGTTACTCAGGGGAAGAGCATGGGACTCAAATCCGGGAGCCCACGCAGGGTGAGCGCTCTGCTGGCTTAATGGGTAGGTCGTGCCTAACGGCTGTTGCTCTCGCACAAACGAATACGCCTTTAGGGGGTTCTAGAGTGGAATGGGATGAATACGCACCCATGGCCTGCAGGTGCAGTGGTTACCGGGCCTGGTTAACGCCAGGATATAAAAATGAGAGTAAGCGTGTGATACTGCCTTGTCACGTAGTCCGAAACCGGAATGGCATTATGCAGATGTACATTTACGTATAGTTAAGTTAACAAAATGGAGGCGGTTTCCTCCACCAAAAACATTTTTTGAAAATAATTCTCGTCTTGTAAATGGGCATAATACCCATAAAACCATAGTGGTCAACTAGTAGAATGGTAGCCATGAGACATGAACCAACAGAATTGTGGTTATAATTCTAGAACCCTGAACATTACACCGTCACATGTCCTAAGTATGATCACTCTAATGATCCTGTAAAACAGGACTCGACATTAACTTTTAAAAGTACTTGCCCGGTTTGGTATTTTACTTCAAGCTGTCACTTGTCCTACATAAATTTTTACTCAGATTTTTACTAGTCTTAAAAAAAACAGTGCAATCGCAGCCATTTACACAAAGTTGGTTCATGTGACTGCGTTGCATGCTTTTTTGCATGTAAAATAATTATAATGTTCAAATGTTTGTTGTTCATCATATTTCTCTCTAGTATTTATACAGATGAAAGTAAAAAAATGAGGAAAAGAATTATCAGCGTGATTTATTTTCTCCATGAAGAATATGGCCGATTTAGGCCTTAAGGAAAAGGTTTATGTTGGGTATTTAAACTGTAGCTGCTTGGGTAAGTAGGAGCTGACGTTGGTTGCCCTACCACCATGGTCCGGAACATTTACTAGCCCAGGTCAATTAGTTATCCATCAATCAATAATGTCAAGCCCTGCATAAAATCCTAAACAATAACCAAGAAGGTTAGTCAATTTGTGATATTTTTTGTGATCTTAATTGGTTCACTGTGTTCTTAAAAACAAAATACCTGAATTAATGTAATATTTCACTTAATGGTCATAACCATCATCATTTTCAAACTCCCATACAAGTAATTCCAACCTGCCGTATTTCATTGTAATGATAAAGTTTTCAGGATAATAAATAGATGCCAAATGTCACATCTAGAACCTTGTGGCTCCTCAAAACCTAGCAAGTGGCACTTTATACTTGCTGAAACATAAGATGAGGATACAATTAGAGGGTTTTTTTTACATGTGATCTAAACAGGATGCACTGTAATTGTGTTTAAAAAAAAATCTTTTTTTTTAGTTATACCCGCACAGTAACCCCTTTATAACCACTTTGGCTTTACTGTTATATGTGACAAAGAAGCCAGTAAACCGGCTCTTAATGTCGACTGAAAGAAATTGATATTAATTACAAGGTTATATACATTACAAGTTGATTTTGACTTAATTCAGATTTTGAAAGTAGTTTCAATAATTGTGCTTTTTCTTTTGGTATTTACTCACGTGGTCACCATGTGGTAACAATATATAAGGTTAGCTCAGAATAAAGATATTTAACAACGTTGCAACTTGTATTTTATACAAATATATGGAATAAATGAAATTTAAGCTAAGCTGACTGAAAGTCATCTGGGTTAAAGCGATTACTCTAAGTGTGGCGTCCGTCGTCCGTCGTGCCGTTTGGAAACCTGAAATTAAGTCTCTATTTAATACCCATATCCTCCAAGCTATGGGGCTCAGAAGTACACCCTAGAATAATTAAAAATTTGAGATAAATGCTTAACTATCTGAATAACTGATGCATTGATCACCATGGTTCTTTGCATGCATATTGTTCATGTAGTGTTTCATCAGTTGGTACAGAATGGTGGAACCATCTGTATTTTCTTGTAATTTTACGTTTTTTTCTCTCTATTTTTTAAAAATTTCAAAGAAGCAGTTGTCAGTTAACATGGCACAAATCGTAACCATTGCAGTGGCGGATCCAGGATTTGCAAATAGAGGGGGCGCAGCCCTGAAGTCGGGAAGGCGGCTGTTCTGCGTCTTTTAGACATGTCATATATATAAATATATATATATATATATATATATATATATATATATATATATATAAATCATTTTTCAGATTATATTGATGTTTCACAAAGCCCTATTAGTAGGAAGCAAGCATATTTAAACTTGTTTGAACACACTGCGTGGCTGTAAAATTGTCTCCTACTAAACATAACAAATATTGTTAGTTCGTGCATTATTATTTTGATTATTATTAGTAATTTTGTAAGGTATCAGTCGTTAATTATGTTAACCTTTTGGCCCTCATCTATATATAATGTATTATTTGAACAACAAAAAGATACATGCATCAATAAGTGTTGTGTTGTAACGTAATTGTAATTCTTAAGTAGAAGATGGTCAGCACACACTACATGTAAAAGAACTGAAATGGATTAACTATTATATGTCACTGAATTTGTCAAAGGTCACTGCATCTATTTTTCTTGTGAAGCTTCTGAAAATGAATTTTGTACACTCCGCCTTACGCAGCAGGATGTTTGAGGATGAAACACCGTGATTAAACACAACCTATATTACAGCCACCATAGCCATAGACTTCAATATCCGGTACGTCACATCCGGTTCTTATATTTGGTTTAGTGACCACTGCCAACACCTTCGCACACGGCAGTATACTACAAATTCCATAATATAGGTCTTTCATAAATAAATTATTTTTGTAGCACTTCAGTTCAAACTGGAGCCAGTTGGATTAAAAAGTAATAAAGATAGTCTGACCTGAGGTAATTAAAGTACATAAACAAAATAATATTAGAAGTGAAAAATACTCATTGACTGTTATTTGCATGTCATTTTCAGGTATATTTTAAAAAAAGCAGCTTTCAAACATCAAGCCTGGCCATCCAGCTCCAGTGACAGTTGGTGGGTATTTAGAGATGATTTCAATTACCCAAGAATCAAGAAACCGGAAGCTTTTCTATAGTCACTTGGTGTATTCTAGGGTAAATTAAAAAAAATGAGGCATTGCAAGCATCTGGTGAAAGTACAAATAGCTTGCATGGATTGTTTAACAGTTTTTGGCCATCCACCATGATGTTACAGAACAATCATCAAAACAAAATAGAAAAGAGGGAGAGTAAAAACATGAGAGAAATGTGTAAATATATAATCCTTCTACTGTTTAGATTTATTTTATAAATTTTCAAAGTCTGACACTTTTTACATTTGCAGGTATTACCTTTCGTTTATTAAGGTCATAAAGGTGATTATGCCTCTTTAAGCGTCCATCATTTTAAATAAAGTTTATACAGTGAAAGCTCGAAATTACGACCACGAACGGGACCTTGATAAAGTGGTCGCAGTGTCGAGGTGGTCGCCTAAGCGAGGTCGGATATAAAGAACAAAATGAATTGGGACCGTGAATGTGGTCTTTATTTTGAGGTGGTCGCTAAACGTGGTCGTTAGGCGAGATTTTATTATATATGTTAAAAGAAACAAATATAATCTAATGAAGAACTGCCCACACGGCAACATGAAGGAGCAGACATAGGCCTATTTGTCGGGACTTCTTCTTTAATCTAAATTAACCACAGATTTCCATGCAAAAAGCCAAAACCTCTCTTTTTCTTGGTCCCTTTAATATCCTCTAGGGCACACTCGAAAATTCGAAACTGGTTTCGGTTTCGGTCACTTCCATGAAACCGTCCACTTAAAAATATCGAAACCGAAACTGGTTTTGGCGAAACTGCGATACCATCTAAAGAGATGATAGTTTCGGTTTCGCCAAAACAGTCCACCCGATAATTATACTGGAAAGATGGCGGAGGTGGCCAGAGTAGTGCAATTTTGTTCATGCCTGTAAGAGTTATCAAGAGAGATATAAACACTCTTCCGGAAGAATTTTGAATTTATATTCCCTACTGTAAACATGTATAGCTAAAGATGGGCCCGACGTATCCCTTACGTCCATATAGTCTGACACGTAGACATATGTTGTCTATTTCAGTCTATTTTTACCTCAATTGAATATATATTTGCCATTCAAACTTTATTATGCTCTCACTTGTTTACAAAGTGACCAGGTTTTGATCTCTAACTTTTGAGAAAATTTTCATCATTTATTCATTTTATCAATAATACACAATTTACGATGTAATTAATATTTTACATTAAAACCGAAACCGTCCACTTAAAATACAAGGTCTACCCATACTGAACCGGTTTTCCCGGAACCAAAAACCAGTTTCGAATTTTCGAGTGCGGCCTAAGAAACTTTAAAATGTTCCCTGAAAAACATTACTCAGTATTTAAGAAAGTCTGAATAATATGCAAAAAAATAAATGTATAATGCACAATTTGTGTACAATATTTATTATCAGTGAAGGGCCGAGGAAAGAAAACATCAAATATAGTAGACGTTTCTGTTTCGTTAAAAGGTTTACTATTTGGTCACCATGAGAAGTGGACATGTGATTCGCTCAAAGTGGAGTATTTACCGCGAGCCTGCGATATCGCATGGAGACGTGTGGAAATCACTTCTTAATGTGCCTTTTCCTGGCAACTTAAATGTATTTTTTATTCCTTCAGCAGTATGTAACAACAAAAGGGGTACAAGGTGTACATTTTATTACATCTACGGCCGATCATATTATTTGAGGCTGCTGGTGAGACAACCTCAGTTAGGTTTTTGACTGAACACGTGTTTATTCCACTACAGAGCCCACTCAGCTTGTCGCCAGATGGCGCTATCATCAAACACAGGGACTATCCCTGAAACACTTTACTGAGTCCAGTATCAATCATACCATATAACTCACCCCTTTGTTTTACAGTTATCTATGAAGCGGTATTATCCAATAGTTCCAGGGGAAATCTGGTCACACGTTTCAATAATGGATGTCCAACATCTGTATTTCTATAATGGAAATGATATTAAAGAACCTACAAAAACTTAACTAACTAATGGAGTTCAGGGTAAACTGCTATCCTGTCATTAAGTAGAACGCATTATTCTGGCCTTTCAGGTGCTCTTCAAGCTAGTATCGTACTCTTGAAGATAAGCTGGCGCTATTTTGATACGAGTAGAACGCCTCAGGGCTAGATACTCTGGCTGCTGTTGAATTTCTGTTGGAACATTTTGACTTTCAGCAACTGCAGCCGGAATATCCTGTTCGAGTGTCTCTACTGAATCGGTTGTGATGTCGACGGTACAATTGGTTCTTCTGCCGCTGCATCAACCATGGGATCATCTAAATAGCTTTCACGGATTTGGTCTTGGTGTCTACACACATAATGTCCGGTTGACAGCCTACCTTATACGAAACTGGACCAGTATCGCAACCGTATAGGCCGTATAGGCCTAATACACGTAATTCTGTTATGTTTCAGAGTGCAGAACATAGAAACATAGAAGTCACGGAACATAGAATGTTACACAGAACACGTAGTCACTCAAAGAAACTGAATTCATTTTTTACAATCTCCCATGTAGACCGGATTCTATACTCGCTCCTATAACAAAATACGTGAATTAGGCCTTTTAGTACTTTCAGAAAACATGCAAAGACGTGATAAAAGAACGTGATTCGAACCAGCGACCGCACGCTCAAAAGCCGTCTGCGTAAACAACTGTGCAAGTTGCAAGCGAGAGATAAGCCAGGATATTTAAGTCTATTCAAGCAATTGTAACTGAATAATAATGTCCACCAGAGCTCACTGTACTACAGGGGTGGATTATCCCATGTGAAAACTTGTTCAAAATAATAACGCGTATCAGCTTGGCGCTGCCCCCCCCCCCCACCCCCACTAGCATTGAGTTATGGTATAAGATGAGATTAAAAAGCAAAATAAAGTACAGAAGGCGTACTAAAACACAATAGGAATAAATAAAATGGGGTCTGCACCCCCACTAAGGCCAAAAGAAATTATGGTATGGTTCTCAGGCACCGCCCGCATCAATTTTACCCCCCCCCCCCCCCGCATCCAAAATTTTTATTTTGATTTTCAACAGAAACTTACCGATTTTGAGCTGCAGCCGCTTGGGATATTTCTTTCAAGTAGATAAAATCATACTATTTCCTTTGTTAAATAGTGCTTTAGCTTGTTTAGCAAAATAAATCTGTTATTATCATGTTTTCCCTTATCATTTGACATTTTTATCGAAACATACAAAAAAAAAAATAAAAATAAAAAACCGCCCGCCGGCATTGATTTTTGAAAAAAAGTGCCTGAGATTCATACCTTTCTTTTTTGGCCTTAACCCATCCCTGTAAGGATGTGTATGACGTCAGCATAGTTTTTGCACAAGGGAACACAACACCGCGAGACATAAACAGTGATTGATGGATACGCCGGTTGAGGACGAGACGACAACAACAGGAAGTATATGAAGTCCATTGAGGACAGGACATGAATACAGTTCACACAAGTCCACCTTAGTTCAAGGGTCTAGCTAAAATGGTCGACATATATGGTGAGGATAGAGAAAAACTGGGGTTCATTTTTTTTGGGGGGGGGGGGGGGGGGGGCTTACATATATTTTATAAAAACTTGTAACGTTATATCTATGTCATTCCTTAATTCCTCGATCTCCGTTGTGCGGGTTACTTTTGGCAGAAAATTTGGGATGTAAGAGATACACCAATTATTTGTAAATTGAGAATAACATGCAATGATATCAAGACAGGACCGGGCTTGAACCCCCCGACCGCACGCTCAGAAGCCGTCCGTGTAACCAACTGTACCACGAAGGCAAGTTGAAAGCGCGAAAAGTCTGGGCATTTAAATGAAATCCCATGTGAAACAACACGGGGGAAATGGTGACGTAATAAGAAACAAAGCTTCCCCTATTGGACTTCATAGGTACTAATTCTATATAACACGGGACGGGCGAACTCTCCCGTGAGAATCGTGGGTTACATTGGGGTTATCAGATACTTAGAATTTAAATGTGAACAAGTGAAACAGGGGAAAAGTAAGTTTGGAAAAACAAGTAAAAAAAGTAATTTAGGAAATACATGTTACTGAGGGACTTTTAATGATAGGATTATAATAAGAAAAAAAACAAGGGACCTGTGGGTCACGACGCTCAACTGAAATTGATTCTGAGAATATCTGTATAAAATCTCTAGTGGTTGTCTTGACTGTTCACTTGACTACACAAAAGGTGCAGAAGCCTTTAATGATCTAGGCTGGCCCAGTCGATGCAATGGTTAAAACATAATTCCTTCCACTAAAAGAGACATCTAACTTATTTTGCTGTGCCGCAAAGCTTAGAACAGGTACTGCCACCTCGCGGCAAATTATAAAACTATAGTACGGCTCTCTGGCCGACTATTTCATCGACTGGTAAACTCCACTGGTTTATATCGGACGATCAGCGCCTCACATCACCTCCTCGCTGAACAGATCTTTTCCAGTGACGCCAGCAGTAATTGGTGGTCTTTTCCAGAATCTTTTTTTCAAAACCAACATGGTTCATTCAGTCATCGCCTATTGCAAGCTTCCGGTTGGCTACTACTATTCCCATTTAATCAGTCTTAATATTTCAAGACCCTCGCCTACGTTGAGTTCGGCAGACATTTCACAGTAGAAACCGTTAACGTCAGTGTTAACGTTTGTCATAGCATGCTCTTCAAAGTGGGCCTGTATAAAGAAAATATAGGCCTAACAATCTCTGGCTCAGCTGATATTTAGGTGTACAGTACACGCTACGATCTCAGTCTAAATGTAATGTAGCCGCTGGCTGAAAAGATCACGACGATTCGCGTGTTAGCAACTTGGCAGTGGCAGTTGGAACCAATACACGGGTTACGAAAAAAACACAAATGCGGCAAGCTGCTCCTGTCATCTCAGCCACCAAGCGTGACTAAAATGTTAAATATATCTGAGCGTACAAACAGTTGGGTGGCAGGCCGCCGCTTGGATACCCTTTGCGGTTCAGTTGTGGGTAACTGGTGGTGACATCTACAATTTTTCAATGTTTATGTCTTTATATTTTATTTTGTTCACAGAAATTCAAGCCGTCCGTTAACTAAGCACAGATCGTAACCACTCGTCTTAGAAACTGCTTACTTAAATTCCAGTTACGTCATTGGAAAATCTTGCATGCAAAACATTAGATCACTGTGACCAATATTATGCCAGTAATCTGCGTTCTTGTGTATTTTAGCACTTACATAATCAGAATTGTGTCTGTGTTTTATTGCAGCAAAACAAAAAAGGGAAATATTGTACATATATCATAGTTATTTTTGCATCCAAGGTAGAAAAGTTGAAGAAAATCCATACAATAAAATTTTCACAACTGCTTAAGACACAATTTCAAAAGTACTAAAACAACTAAATTCGTGGAATTTATGTCCCCTGCATCCTCCTCTTGTTGCTTGCCTTTTAATTATGTTTTATTTTTTTCCCCTGAAGATTTCTTCAAATGTCTTAGTGGCTGTGTTTAAGTTTTCATTGTCCCCTGAAGATATCCCTACGTCATCATTTTGGTTGTGAATTGAGAAGAAAACGGAAAATTTTTGTTTATTTCGGAGTTGCTGATAATAAATATTCAGACAATTCAAAACCAATCGCAACCAAGGTACGCATGAGAGCAATCACTGGTCCAAATTTGAATGAAATCGGATGATATTTAGGAAAGTTATCGCATGTTAAGGAAAACGTGAAGGACGGAAAGCCACAGGGACAGACAGACAATCCCAAATCAATGTCACCGTTCCGAGGAAGCGGGAGACACAAAGCCAGCAAACTAAGTTGATAGAATTTCAGCAGTGTCAGCAATCAGCTGAGCGTCCTGACCCTCGGTCTTGTGAAATGCTTAAAGCTTGATGTAATAACAGAGCTTATGCACAACATGCATGGTTTGCCTCGTGGCTTTACTAAGAAAAAGCGGAAGACATGATTATTGAGTTCTGTGGTACATACGTTTACTTATGTAAATCTGCTTAAGAACAGATGCAAAGTGTTCCAGTACAATAATGCAGTACGAATATTTATTTCTGCCAATAAAACAAATACTGATACATATTGCCATTTATGTGTAAGCAAGTACAAGATGTAGTCATCACCAGGGCAACTTGCTTACTCTGGTACAAAAATTGACGTCATACAGCTAGTTCCTCGACATTCTCCACACGGTGCAGAGCAGTCAAGTTGGTAACGTCTGCAGGTATATCTTCTTTGAAGTTGTATCTTATAGTCTTCAACTGTTCAATAGTAACAGGAGGTAAGTCACACAATATTGGCTTCATCTGCCCCTCAGTGACTGCCCATCCCCATTCCTCTGGATCGGGTTCTGTACCTATTTGTACCTGGTAGTTAGCCGCTGCACTTGTAGGTGGAAGGGACTAAGCTTCATCAACTGACAGACTATGAGCCACCTTTACACAGACAAGCTTCCTGGTCATGTGCAATTCCTTGGAATTTGGTGCCGAAAACTTTAGACTTTAGCAAAGTGTTTAATGTCCTCGGACGGCAGGTACCAAGGCTTTCTCACTATGCATATGGGCCGTACCATCAGTAGGATATATCTCTTGTAAGGCCTCTTGATGGCGCATTAAGTGGAGCCCCCATATGAGAACAAAAACGTAAACCCAACATTGATGTTTAATATAATTATGAGGCAGCAACTCAGGTAAAGGTTAAAGGAATCAAACATGAAACAAATAACTAAAAGTAAGCCTCTCAAAGAAAATTTGCAAATAAATCAAAGTGTAGAAAATGCTAGAGTTCTGTTATGATTTATCGGAACCACGCCATTCGTTTCGCTTCTGGTTTCAAAAGTCAAACCACTGTGCACAGTGCTTAGGTTCCATTCTTTGCTATAACTCATGAATACCATAGGAACACAATAGGGCATTTGATCATGTTAAACGTTGTGCATGTCCGTTTTCTGTCGGTTTCTGAACTTAAAGTAACTTCATTGGAACCTCTGATTAACAGAAGCGTGTAATCTAAAACATGAAAGTAATTAAAGAGATATTGTAAAGAAAATAACTAAACAGACACGATATAGCCAGGATTTACAATATTTACCTGATATACCTGAAAATATTTTGTTTTTAACAAGGTTGCCCTACTTAGATTATTATAGACTGTAAGTATGTAAATAAGGAAGTGTTTCTGAACAGAAAACCACTGACATTGTTTCTGTTGCAATTTTGGGTGGGTTGGCTGGATTTATTCGCAGATTGTCTGGACTAATAGGTCACTTTTAATCCCCGTCTGCCCCCTCCTTCTTGACGAAACCGTTAATCCGACGTATCCTTCCAGCATTAACGATTCTTGGTGCCTGTCGCCAAACCTGAGCTTTAGTTTTGCTGACTTCATGATGAGTTTCCATGGGATAGGGGAAAGCGCGAAAGACACCGTGTCCCAGCGAAATCCTTAACAAGTTCAGCAACAATGCGTGTAATCGAGCAAACTTGGCCTGATGTCGTTTTATGCTGAGCTGACGGAAATTCATCTGAGCTATAGCGGTCACTCTTTGTCCGTCTTTCTGTCCTTCTTTCAGTCAACAGGGCACAAATCATAACCCCTAGAAACTTATAACTGAAAACACATGGAGGTCCATAAAAAATCTTCTTGGACACCTGACCTTAGTACACTAGGACCTATATCCTCCGAGCTATGGGGCTCGTAAGTACCCCCATAATAATTAAAAAAATTAATACAAAAGCCCCAGTATCTGAATTACTCATGCAATGATTGCCATGATTCTCTCGATGTATATTGATTACGGAGTGTTTCATTATTTCCTGAAGACTGGTAAATTTTACGTATTTTTTTCTCTGTTTCGGGGAATACGGGAGGGGGGGGGGGGGTAACTGTTTTATGCTGAGTAGATCTTGTCTCATCCTAAGGCTTTTACAAATTATGCAATATTGACTTACTTCCCCATGAATCCTGTCCTAGACAAGACCAAAAGAAGTATATCTTTTTAGGAGTCGGCAATTATTATCGTTAATTTGTCCGTAATTATGCAGATATTGCTACACATGGTGCCAACCTTGGGTCATGACGCTCAGCTGAAAGTGATATTTATACAGGTTATGCATGTATTAATTATTGATGTTATGATCTCGTAAAAAATATTTGTCAAGGAACCTTAAACAATATGTAGAATGACTTCCAGAGTGCTCAAAACCATGTTTTTTTTTGCCAAGTGTCCTTAGGAAAAAGGTAACAGCATGAAGATTTAATAGGAACTCCCCAAATGCTAAGTTAGAAGTTTATACGTCAAACTGCGATGATCTGTGTTCATCTAACTTATAGGGTATACTCAAATCATGTTATTTCACATAGCTCACAGAATGAAGATCACAGTGACCTAATTTTGGATGTCAAAGAAGACATTACAATGACCTCCCTTAACATTAAGAAAGACATTTCTATATCGGACAGTTTCTGCTCAAAACTCAGAGAATAAAGGTCATAGTGACCTAATTTTATCATTCTTAGAGTCTTGCAAAGGAGACTTGCCGATGACCTCCATGGATGTCATATTAGAAGGATCTAGGTCCAACAGTAAAGTTTGGTGCCATGCTAGCGCCAGATCGGCCCTCTGACATTATGGCCAGATCACTGGCTTGCCAGAGTGCCTGGACATCTAACTCTGAGGATCGCATTATAAGGCCCCATGAGGATGCAAATATTTTCGTCATTTTTGACAACGCCTCATACCTTACAAGTATCGTGTCACTTCAAATAAAACCACTAGACCTTTTAATAAGTTTTTTATCACTCCAACGACACCTACCATGTGTGTGAAATATTCCATTATAACCCAGTATATTCGTATATTGTTCTGCATGTATGGGAGATTTCTGCCTGCGGTCTGCCTGCTGACTGTATGCGGAGATACGGTTATAAAGCGTGGCGTGGACTTGCAGGTTGGTTCTCAATTAGGCTTGTGTCACGGCTCAGTAGGGGGTCCTGAGTCGTGTTTGTCACGGCTAGTGCCATGCCTGACTGTCTAGGTACTCATAAGCATTTTTTGCCAATTGTTTGCAGAATATAGATCACCATGACGTACTTTCAGGTTTCAAAGGAGATTTGGCCTTATCCTCCTTAGGAGTTGTGTTATAAGATTCTAAGCCTATCAGTTACATTTTGTGTCCTGTTCGATTGTCTAGCCAGTCACTCGTAGAATATAGGTCACCAGGACCTTATTTCAGGTTTCCATGAAAATTTGCCCAGATTTCCTGGATAATACATAAGAAGATTCTATGGCTAACGGATTCAGTTTGTGCACATCTGACCTCCAAGATGACCAAATCATGTTTTTTTCCCTAAAGCTTACAGAATATAGGTCACATTGACCTAATATCATATTTCCAAGGACATCTACCCAGGACCTCCCTGAAAATCACATCAGAAGATTCTAGGCTACATGGATACAATTGTCCCCTGTCTGACCCTGTGGGTGCTAAAAATCATATTTTCGGCCAGTAGCTGGCATAATATAGGTCACCATGACCTTATTTCAGGTTTCCGAGGTGATTTGCCTAGAACTTCCCTTGATGTACAATTAAAAGTTTCTACGTATACTTGTAACGGATTGTGCCCTGTTATTGTCCGGACTGCTTCATTTGGAGGTATCAAAAATCGAGAAAAAATGCGTAAAAAATTGAAAAAAAAGTACAGATGGCGCCACCATTCTCCAGGAAATATATAACACTCCATGATCAATCAGTATGGAAAGAATCATGGCAATCAATGCATCAGTAATTGAGATATTTGAGCTTTTGTTATAAATTTTGAATCATTCTGGTGGTGGTGGGGGTATTACGGAGTCCAACAGCTCGGAGGATATAGGTCACAATGACCTAATTTCAGGTTTCCAAGGAGAATTTTAATGAACACCCTTGGGTTTTCAGTCCGAAATTTCTAGGTGCAGGGTTATGATAACGGACACACGACGGACAAAGAGTGATCGCTACAGCTCAGATGAATTTCAGTCAGCTGAGCTAGAATTACAAGGGATGGGGAAGGAAAATTGTATATAAAGAGTGATTTATAACTGTTTTTAACTTGCTTTAATTTGGGATCCTCTATTTTGGGGCGGCCCGTTGCATAATATGTTTAAAATTATGAACTAAACTTTAGTTAATGGGGTTTCATGTGAAACATTGATCATGAGATTCTAGGTCTAGATAGACCTGACCCACGGGCTCTAACACATTCATTGACATTTGATATATAATGTTGCACGTTTTTGGAATTTATTTTTAAAGTGAATATCTAAAGACGGGAGTTAAAATCAAGCATTCATCGCCCTACAACATTTAATTTCTGTCGACTTCTACTATATTTATGCATATTTACCAAAATCCTGAATATAAATTTATTTGTATATACTTTAATCTTAGACAAGAATATATTTATTACACGTCACAAACTCAACGCTTTTATTCACTTGAACACAAATCAGAGGAGGCGGGATCCTGTACACCACTACACTGGTATTTTATTTTTGTACGGTATATTTACAAATAGTAAATTGCATCTCTGAACTTTCATATTTTGTGATGACCACGATTTGAAATATATGCATATTTCTTTTATGCTAAGATTGTATCCGTCTTCGTTGGTCGTCCTCAAAGCTTTGTACTCAGTTCGGACTCATTTCTGTCGAGGTTCTCATAATGTGACTTTTCTTTGTCAATATGGCTGACGTGATCGGTGTCGCCATCTTGTGGTGCTTTGGTTAACAGTCTGGGACCGAGCAGGGAAATCAGAGCCGCCCCGATTGGCGCCGTCAGGAGGATTACCAACACCGATATGTTCAGGATCTGAAAGAATGTTTTTGAAAAGGAGAAAGAATTCCAAAGGCCCAATATCTTTGGAAATCTTTAGTTAATGTTAATTTACTATTTTATACCACTGTGTTTTTTGCCTCAAAACCAGAGACCGGGCTCTGATGTGCTTGGTTGGTGTGACCTTATTCAGGAGCCGTCTGGTTCAGTCAGAATCAGTAGGTCTTTACATCTTTCAAAAACTGGCATGATCTAGGATCTTATGGAGTTAAAAATGCAAATACATGTACCTGCTTCAGAGGATATACAGGTTTTGTGACATATAGTTTAATTTATCATTTCTTCGAGTGCTACTTACATTCGGGCGACTCGTGTACTAAAGTTTAATTTATTGCTACACTGATCATTAAATCTTCTCTATTGGAGTGTTAGGTAAGTTTACAAATTTGGATGTGCCGTGGCATATAATTAACAATCATTGAACATAATGGTATCCTGCCAAACCAGCGTGTTTAGAGTGGTCGCAGAAAATTCTAGATAATAAGGGAGGATCCAGGATTCCGGGCAGACTCAGAAACCCTACAAAAAGGCTCCCCTGTTCAACAAAGAGAGGGGTCCAAGCCGTAAAAATTGATTTAACCCCTAAAAAGTTTGCTGTGGCTCAAAGGAGGGGCTCCGGACTCCACCCCCCCCCCCTCCCCCGGATCCTACACTGGATACTCAAAGGAAATCTGCTTGTTCGAGAGGTTACCCTAAAACCGCTGATGAAAATAGCATAATGTGAAGAATAAATAGCATTGAGCTAGTATTTTTGCAGAAAAACTGGCAAGAAGACAAAAAGTGTCATCTCACCTGTCGGCCCATTCGACATTCTGCTGACACCCCTCTGTTCCTTGCGCGTTCTAACGTGATGGCTCCAAACGCAGCCTGTTTTTTAATTGTACATGTAATTTGTTAGTTATTGTTGTAATGTCTCATACCGTGTAACTAAGGTAACGGTCATATTAAGGATAAAATATGTAAATTTATTTATTACAATCAATGGACCAGTTTGTGACCATCAAGACAACAATCACAAAATATTCACAATCGTATTATCATATTATTGAAACATGATTATGATACAAAATGATATATTCCAATCTTTAAACAGGCGAAAGACAAGAATGGATTTAAAACAAGCTTAACCTTTCGGTTAAAAGGAATTTGTAGTTTAACTATTGTTTCGTTTTCATAAAGCGTTTTGTTCAGGTTTTTGTGCAAACGAAACCCTCACTTGTCCTTGTTTTGGAACATCTTTTTAGGTCATATTTCCTCATATTGCTCACAAACAGTTATTGGAAGAACTCTGGTTGAAGACCCTTATTTGTTAACTATGAAGCATACACAGATATCTCTCTCTCTCGAGAATACCTTATTCCACAAAATGCACACCAGACGGCGATAACCACGCTTTCCTACCTGAACAGTTGCCTTCGGTGCCCAGGCGACGGCCGTGAACAGTTTTTCTTTCATGTTTAGATCAGTGCCGAAAGTGGCAAAAAACGCCACTAGGAGGCGTACCACTATACAGATGGCAAGAACCGCAATACCAAGTCCTGAAATTAATACCGATAAGATAATAACAGAAGAAAACCTTATTGCATGGTTTCTACTTTATTGACAACGAATTTGTTATATGTTTATTTTTATCTGTTTAGGTTGGAATGTTGAATCATCATAATTCTATGAAGTCGCCAAAATGAAAAACATCAACAATATATCAATAGTACGGTACCAGGACTGGTTTTGTTTCTTCATTATGTGCTTGGTGCAACAGCAGTGCATGAAAATCGTGACTTGATAACTCGACAATATATATATATATATATATATATATATATAACACTGGAGAAAAACAACACTAAAAATTCACAACAGTCTGTTTCACGGGATGCGACCCGATCATCAGGTGAATGTGGTTAGAATCTAACTATGTATATATGTATATATATATATATATATATATATATATATATATATATATATATGTACGTATGTATATATATATATATATATATAATATATATATATATATATAGAGAGAGAGAGAGAGAAGAGACAGACAGACAGCCAGCCCAACTTCGGATTTGTCAAATCTCCTTCAACTTTTCAGCGTTTATTATATGTAACATTATAATGAGCGTATGTTTACCGACAGTCCTGGCTTGTAGAAGATTCACCTGAATTTCAGCCCCTACCAAAGCAAAGAGTACCGGCTGCAATATCACATTCCACAGCAGACCTGTCCCCTCCTGAACCTGAGCAAACGCCTCCTACGGGTCAAGAGGGCAAATAAATATGCATGAGGCTTTTCCGCGTAAACATCATGTGAATCAACACCTGTTTAAAAAAGAATTCTTTCTCTTTATGCAAGAATATAACAAGCAATGTTTAAGAATTGAGCCTATTAAGACAAAGGTTTACATATAATTTTTTTCGCATGTGACTGTTGCCATTGTTTTTAGAAAAATGCCGCTCCTTTTTTGTAATCTTTATATGTTTTTGCATTTATTCTAATGCCATTTTGTTTTAAAATTATTGTCATGCCTGATCTCGATCAATTTAAAGCATATCACTAACAGGTCTCTTTAAGTTCTTCATTTTTTTTTTCTTTGTTTTATTGATATTTGCATGTCAACATGAAGCACTCTAGTGACCTCTATCGAATATCTAGAGAATTACTTACCTTACTCTCTTTGCCGCCTTCTCTGCGCCATCCAGTTGCAGTAACGAAAGCGCAAACGAGACAGGCGAGAGGTCCAGCACTGGAGAGATGTATTTTACGAGCAAGAAATGTAAAAAATATTCCGGTTATCGTCAAGAGAACCAGGCGGAACAATCCTAGATGGCGCTGTTTATTGTAAGAAAATGTTTTTGATTAGTCAACAGTATGTTGGCATGTGGTTCAGAATGAGTAAAATGATTATAAACACGTCTTGGGAATAAACCTGTTACTCACAGTAGTCCCTTCATTGAATGTTTTAAAAGCGCGTCCTGTTTTCATTCATAATCACAGTAAATAAGAAAAATCCTGGGGAATTCGAATGAATTACTTTTCTGCCCAAAATTACATAGGTTTGCCTGTCATAAACACAATATTTTTATTTATGCTATTTTTTTTATCGGCAAGTGGTTGAAGTTCTAGCGTTTTTCTTAACCTTAACATGCGGCAGCATCCCGGATTCTACTACGCATCGAAGCATATGTGCAGTTTAGCAAAAGCTAGACTAACTGGGACTCAGTTATGAGCTGGAGTATTGCATCAACACAGCTGATTGAAGCTGATCGAACTGGAGGGGGCTTCTGGGGACTCGGTTTGTGTCAATCACGGTGTTGGCTCTGCTTCCCCTCGCTATGTCATGTATGACCCACACCTCGTAAATGCTTACGTGGTGCATAACATTTCACGGGGCTATATACATGTAACCTTGGTGTCGCTAATTTGAGGAGACAGACTGAACCAGCGCAAGGAGGATAGTCGTCAAGTGTCCTAATCTTACAAATGTTACAACAATAAAAGAAAAAATTGTATTTAGTTTGAAAATTTGTATCTCACTAGTAAGAAATCAAAATATTATTGCATATGACATATCGAAACATTATAGGCCCTTGCATGTATATGAAACAAAACAATATTGAAAATGAGTTTATTATTATATAAACTTTAGAGATATGATTAATAGTACCTGTTCGTCGAAGAAAATTCTGTAACCTGTTTCAGTCTCTACGATTCCCTTTCCTCAAATTTTAGTCATACCAAGTAAACGAGATTACCGTGTAGTGTTACAGAGGATTCCCTGTTATCGAGGGTTTAACATGTTACCGAGGGTTTAACATGTTACCGAGGTTGTCCTGTTACCGATACCGTCATGTTACACAGCACATGCAGGTGCTTGAATGCCTACTGGATATATATTTGATAAAAAAGATGGTCATGTTATATACGTTATCCTGTTATAGAGGTTGTCCTGTTACTGAGAATGTCATGTCACTAAGGTTATAGGTCTAGGTGTATTCAAATTGCATGCCATGTGTACTTAACGAAGACGGACTGAACCTGAGGATAGGTTGTTTTTCGTGACCTTTTGATTAGGCTGTCAAAATCCAATGGGTTTAAGTCTATATATGTCTTGTTTACGATCAACTACAAGGTGACAAACATTCACTGAGGGTCTACTCTTAACAGTTGCAAGGCAATATCACATTCAGTTTTCAGTCTTATGCCTCTTCATATTATATATACATATGTTACTGACAAGAAATATTACCGGCTTAACTCAGTAAAGGGTAGGAAAATGTTCATACAAACGACTGAAAACTTTTAAAGCTAATATTATACCAAAGGGTAATTCAAGCGGCTGTTGTCTTTATGGTAAATCACTGTAAAAAATTAACAACTGATTCTACAAGAGGGTTTAAAATAACATTCAGAAAAGACCTTTATAAATTTTGAGTCAATTACGAGGGTAGATATGTTATTTATGGAACCATGTATCTTGACTTAATATAGCGATAGCTCTAATAAATCATTTGACGCCGGTGTATGAAATGAACAGTATTCAGTACTCACTATTTTCTTGGACGGGAAATACCAATAGAAAATCCCAAACACCAGACCTATAGCAATTCCAAAGATTATCTCGACAACTCCCTCCACCACCCTGAGTCCGATGGCGCCTATTCAATGATAATATAACTGTAGTATAGCCGATGCTGCCATGCACCTATCGATGAGAGTTTTCCTGATTTATTCCGGCTTGGACATAACAATAAAAAAACTTTACTTTTATGTGTGTATTATATTAGAGTTTTTCTAATCGTTATTCGTGTATTTATTATGCATAAAGTCGATATTGCGTTTATTACCTGGCGATGCCCCACCGCTTGACATTGGAACCGCGCCGTAAAACATACTTTGGAAACCTGTCGCCAGATGGCGGGGCGTTCCAGTCTGACAGTCGGTGCCGTTGTCAGGGACTGCTCGCGAGCCAAACGCGATCCTCTGCGCCATTCCGAACCCTGTGATAGCCAATACGTCATCGAGACTCGCCGACGCCACAATGAGTGTCGGAATTCCCTTAGCAATACCAAACCGGCGGGCCTGCAGGTTGAGAATCCCCGGCACAACAACCGCAGGTGAAACGGCTGCCATGACAAACCTTCAACGAAGAAGAAAAAAGGAGATTCGTAAAGTAGTTCTGTGTGGCTTTGATGTTTTGATTATTCATGATTATTCATGACTAGCCTTGATCATGCAGCACATATGTACTGGTTAAGCTTGACTTTATTATTGGTTGTTGACCTGATCAATTTTAGCCGATCCGCTTAAACAAAAGGAACGACTTTAATGTTTATTTCCATGCAAGGACTGGTGTATGTACATGGAATAATTAAGTCTAAATATTTATCTGTTTCGTCGAATCATGTAAATGTAATGGTCGAAATTTTCATTTAGTTCAGTTCAGTAATAAACTGCTATCTTGTTAATATTTAAATGGGTTGATATAAACCGTGACGCGACCTACCCCAGAGAGAAGGCAAACGCCCAGCGTAGATTCAGGAGGAAGCGTGACGTCACAGCCGCCACGCAGGCCTCAAATAAACATGGCAGGAAAGCCAGCCGGACGACAGCCAGAGAGAGTTTCAGGAGCTTCTGTGCATCCAGCCCCAGTCCAGCCTTGGTCATGATGATAGCAAGCGCTATTGCCCTGAATCAAACATACACAGACATATATATATATATATATATATATATATATATATATATATATATATCCAGTAAAACCCCGCTAACGTTAGCGGGATCTCGTACATTAGTATGCCAATATTAACGCAGGCGATGATATGGGTATTTCAAGTAAATTTTAAGTTGTTGTCCCTGTTTATAAGGAAAAATAAAAAAAAACATGAATATGATTCAAAACTTTTTTTGACTAAGAAATAAAACACACATATGACACAAATATATTAACCAAGCCATAATACAATTCAATACTTGATCTTTGAAATGTGATTTGTCACAGTTTTACTTTACTCACCTGAATTTATGCATTAGGTGTCAGTTATGTTTGCCAAACTTCATTTTGATCAGTTTGTTAAATGCTAATCTAACAGCCGTACTCAAGAAACAATGTAACGGACCATGGAGTCCAATATCTGTTGGTGCGTATAGTTTTGCTAAAAGGTTGGGTGGCATTTAAATATAACTATGGCTCGGCAGATGAAAGCGGGCTTTTCTCACGTGCCTGGCTAATTAATTAGGGGCTATTATCAAAGAGTGTAATAGATGCTATTTTCTAAGTCCAAGTTGGGCGATGAGCGCGTCACCTGCTCAACGGGCCGCGGTCGCCATTGGCCAGTGGTCGTGATACAGATTATGATGTCATCTACTCAACGGGCCGCGGTTGCTACGGGCCAGTGGTCGTGATACGGGGACTCATCAGAAGTTCAGGACCGAGAAAGATGGTCGTTGCTCGTAATAGCGGGGTGGTAGTGTTACCTAAGTTTATTATATGATAATTTATATTAGACAATTCTGGGACCAAGAAAAATGTTCGTGTTAGCGGGGTGGTCGTGATAACGGGTAGGTCATCACGCAGGAGTTCACTGTATATATATATATATATATATATATATATATATATATATATATATATATATATATATATATATATATATTGGCTTGAGGACAGCAATACAGCCAATAGGGAGGCAATTCCCAACAAGCCGATTCATATAATGTCTTTCAGTCACCGTAACAAATGACTTAGGTTGGACAAAAAAGCTTTTAAGGTTTCTCCCCCGAAATAGACTCATTCATGGTATCATAAGTACAAATAAAACCCAAGCCGATACCACCCTTCGCAAAGTGCCCAAATGCGGCTGACATTATAATGGGTGAAATATTTAAATGGTCATCATTTTACAACTAATTGTGAAGGTTATTTTGAGCTGACAGGATATCCGTTCATTTGGTGACACTTCATGTATCATTAAAATGTATACTGTTACATCCTGTACTGAGGTCATGGTCAGTGTCAAATTTGGTAGAAAGGAAAAGCGGCCAAGCCCGCTTATTGTCGTGTCAGCGGTGCATGCATATTTTTTATGATAATAACCGGGATGTGACATGAGGCGGGCTTCAACATTGATGTCCCTTAAGAAGAAGCGTTATGTCTCAAATGATAGTAAATAAATCGTCAGAAAAAGGAAACAAACGTTTATGAATATTATTTATTGCACAACGGCATATCAAATTAAGTTTATGCGCTCCTGACGATTTATTTACTGTAATTTTATTTTCGCATACCACAATAATTGACAAAAATCCGACTTGCTAACAGAAAGAGACGTAGCGTCTCGGTCATGAGGTTAAATGTCTGGAAATATGCGGCACAGTTATAACGTTATGCGTAGGCGAACTATTTTACTAGATAAATTTTTTCCGACTAGTGTGCCTTATTTTCCGGATAACTCCGATAGGACTGTTCAGGGAGCGGGCATCGTCATGCCATTGTCAACATGCTTAAGTTACGCCGTGATTGAGGTTTTGGACCGGGTATCTCATCCAGACCTTAAAAAACCTCCAGCTTTTCATGGACCCTTAAAAGGGATTTCCAGTATAGGCAATGTTTACAGCTCGTGCTTCATATCATCTTGGGGAAACGTCAATGAGGTGTAAACCACGGCCTTGCATAGGCCAGGAGTTCATTATGTATGACATGTTATCGCAAACATCGCCTAGAGCTGTTAACGTACGAGGAAATTCATTATCTGGATTACCATGGTATCTTAAGACGTTAATTAGCTAAGTGACGGGGATTGACCAGCCGCTCAAGGTTGGAGTTGTGATTTTTTAGCTCAGCTGACTGTAAGTCATCACTGTAAGCGATCACTCTTTGTCCGTCGTCCGTCCGGCCGTCTGTCCGTTAACAGGGCACAAATCGTAACCACTGGACTTAGAACCTCGTAACTTGGGATTCTGAGAGGTCCATGAAAAATCTCCTTGGAAACCAGAAATTAGGTCTCTGTTACCCATATCCTTCGAGCTATGGGGCCCCAAAGTACCCCCCAGAAAAGTAAAAAATTCCATACAAAAACTTCAATATCTCATTAACTACTTGACTGATGGTCATGATTTTTGGCATTCATCTTGATCATGAGATGTTCCATCAGTTCCTGCAGACTGGTGGCGCCACCTGTATTTATCGATTTTTTACGAATTGTTTTCTCTATTTTGAGACCTTTAAAATGTGAACATCTGTTAACAAGGCACAAATCGTAAAGACTGGACCTAGAATCTTAGTTCTTGACACACTGAGAGGTCCATGAAAAGTCTCCAGGTAAACGAGAAATTAGGTCTCTGTTACCCATATCCTTTGAGCTATGGGGCCCCAAAGTACCCCCTCAGAATAATGGAAAATTTGATACAAAAACTGCAGTATCTCAATAAATACAACACTTACACCAATTATCGGGTCACATGTGAACTGGTGCCTAACCAATTTGCGTTGACCTCTGACCTTTCCTGTGTGCCCAGTGTCCATTTGTGCATCTGTTTCATCACATAAACCCTCATATCTCAGGAACCGTTTGACCGATCAGGAAATAAAATTGATACGAATGTAGCCCTTGGATAGCTTTATAACATACACAAAAAATTGTGGCGCGACCTGTAACCATGTTTGCACAGTGTCCATCTGTTCATCTGCCTTGGGTTAAAATCACTCATATCTCTGCAGTGAATTGACTAATTCACCTGAAATTCGGCATGCTTATACATCCTGGATAGCTTTCTTGATTTTATGACAGGTAGCACCACCTATATTCACATTCACGCTGCACACATCCAAGCTCATATCTCGGGAACCGTTTGACCGATCAGGAAATAAAATTTATACAAATGTAGCCCTTGGATAGCTTCATAACATACACAAAAAATGGTGGCGCCACCTGTAACAATGTTTGCACAGTGTCCATCTGTTCATCTGCCTTGTGTTAAAATCACTCATATCTCTGCAGTGAATTGACTAATTCACCTGAAATTCGGCATGCTTATACATCCTGGATAGCTTTCTTGATTTTATGACAGAAGGCGCCACCTATATTCACGTTCACGCTGCAGACATCCTAGCTCATATCTTGGGAACCGTTTGACCGATCAGGAAATAAAATTTATACAAATGTAGCCCTTGGATAGCTTCATAACATACACAAAAAAATGGTGGCGCCACCTGTAACCATGTTTGCACAGTGTCCATCTGTTCATCTGCCTTGTGTTAAAATCACTCATATCTCTGCAGTGAATTGACTAATTCACCTGAAATTCGGCATGCTTATACATCCTGGATAGCTTTCTTGATTTTATGACAGGTGGCGCCACCTAAATTCTAGTTAACGCTGCACACATCCAAGCTCATATCTCAGGAACAGTTTGACTGATTGGGCCAAAATTGTTTATGTGTTTAGATCTCACATAGGTCCTAATCATACTAAACTGGAGTTGCCACCTGCAACCATTTTTGCACAGTGTCTGTCTGTTTGTCTGCCATGGGATAATGTCACTCATATCTCGGCAGTGGTTTGATGTATCTGCCTAAAATTTTGCAGCTTTATACATCCATGATAGCTTTCTCGATTTTATGACAGGTGGCGCCACCTACACTGTAGTTTACGCTACAGACATCCAAGCTCATATCTCAGGAACCGTTTGAACGATTGGGCCAAAATTTTGTTAGTGTATAGATCTCACATAGGTCTTTATCATACACAAAACTGGAGGTGCCACCTGCAACCATTTTTGCAAATTTTGCACAGCTTCTGTCTGTTTGTCTGCTGAGGCCTAAAATCACTCATTTCTCTGTAGTGGTTTGACATGACTGCCTAAAATTTTGCAGGTTTATGCATCCTGGACAGCTTTCTTGATTTTATGACAGGTGGCGCCACCTAAATTCTAGTTTGCACAGCGTCTGTCTGTTTGTCTGCCGTGGGCTATAATCACTCATACACATGTAGTGGTTTGACTTTTCTGCCTAAAATTTCGCATATGTATACAACTTGAACAGCTTTCTGGATTTGTAGTAGGTGGCACAACCTACATACACATTCAGGCTGCAGACATTCACGCTAATATGCGACATACCTCACTCTATTTCCCCTTGCCACTCAATCCATGCCTCACTTCACCCGTTCCACTCTGATTTTGGCGGATACACATAGTCACTTGTGGGCTACCCATGTTCTAGTTTTTAAAGTTTACACATTTTTTCTCTATTTATAGATATATAAATACAGACTTAATCTTGGCCTGTTGGTTAATCTGTTTGATGCTTCAGTTGAATGAGTATATACTACCATTCTGATGATAACATTTCCTTTTGTGAATCTCTTCCCAGTCAGCTGAGCGTCATGACCCATGGGTCACTTGTTTATACGCCTGACCGATTACAAGCTCTTGGCCTCGTTGATGGCGTGTTGGCTTTTGATGTGATATTAACTGGGAACTAGTATCACTGCCAAGGGTTCCAAGCATGACAATAAACGGGATTATGACAATATTTTATGATATTAAACGGTCAGATTTACCATTGTTTATAAAGGAAATGGTTTGGGATTTCAAATTTATGTGACAATAAACGGGATTTTATATCAACCGATATTACACAAAGTGAGCTTGACTGTACCAGCATCTGTTATACCCGCAAATGGCACGCATGAGGACCCCCCAACCCACCCCACCCCCTCCAAAAAATCCACAAATATCTGGATGCGGAATTAATTCTAACCGCATATCGACCCTCTGGCATTACGACAAGATTACTGGCGCCAGAGTGTCACTACATCTCAGTTTGAGGAACGCATTATAAGGCCTTATGAAGATGCAAATATTTTCGTCATTTCTGACAACGCTTCATGGCTTTTAGGTACACTGTCAATCAACATAATCCAAACCAATCGTTATCATTTTTTTTGTAAATTTTCCGATAATACCAAATATGAGCGAAAAAAATTCCTGTTTAACTCAGCACATTGGTAAACCCCTCGTCATTTTTTATTGAATTTATGACCGCATGAACACAAGCATGGCTCGCACGGGTTACAGGACGAAGGCAGCTTGCAGGCGATACAGGAAATGACCCGTGTCCATGAAGACGGTGTTTCAGTTTGGGTTGTGAGCTCACGTGTATACTATTGTGTTTATTCATCATTCTTAGCATAATATTGAGATTATGGGCCGATTACCACAATATGAATGAAACCTAATGAAGACCATTGCGATACATTCCTCCATATTACTAGTAACACGACTCGAGTAGACTTACCAGCCCAATTATCCGATTTCCTACTGAATCGGGTTGTCACGACTAGATTAATACGGGGGCACGCACATATCGAAAGTGGACAATGATAATACAGTAGTATAGTTTCCCGTGTGGGACCCGCAAGCATGGAAAGAAACCGTAACTTTGCCGTGTTGAATTTGTCTCGGCGATCTATCTTGTTCAATCTGTCAGTCGCGTCGGGATTTGTTGGCACTCAAAGCAATTTACAGAGGCTATTATACTGACTGGGAGATTCACACTTCGAGATGAATACAGGGTTTAATGAAAAAAAACTGATAATAAACGCTGTATTGACCAGGTATGAAACCGGTTTTAAGCTCCGGCCAGTTAAAAAAAATGACCAAATTCAGAAATATGTTTTATTCACTGAGGAATAATGCTTTTGTTATGATATCTGAAAAGTCCAATTTCATCATAGTATCCAGATCTTTTATGATATATAACAAATGATGGTACTGTAGATATGGTTTCAGCATTTAAGGGGCCCAAACACCTGTATAGCATGTTGAATTAAAATGGAAAATATCTGCTTCCCATAAAAATAAATCTGTACCTACAAAATTATTGCCTTGCAACCGTTTGCTTACTCCTGTAAACGAGTGTTAAAAATAGTGGACCGGGCCCGAACACAGGTGTGAACTTAAACACACCGCGAGGGGCCGTGTACATCGTGAAGCCATAACACGTGTCAATCAGATCCCTGACCGACTTGGCCCAAAAAAATCTAATACATGTTTCCGTTGCCTGAAACACCACGTTTTGCGACTCACAATCGGACCTCCGGTTACGCGGGCTTGTTATGGTAAACATACACACGCGGATTGTGTTTACCAACACGCAGAGCCATAACAAGGTGTTAAACAGTCGTATATGCGAGGTACTGAGGTTGGTTGCTTGGATGGTTTTGCTGGGATACTTTCGTATAAAGCAAAACTGAACTGATAGTGTGAAAGAATAGGCATTATATTGCTCCTGATTATGTCCCTTTAAATTATTCTTTTGGTTACATGCATTTTCGCCGGTAGAAGGCGGGTCGGTATCAACTTCCCGCCGTACTATTATGGAGTAAATACAGTGGGCACAAAGACTGTTCTTTTGTCATTATTGTTTGCCGTGTGTTTCGCTATATGGACTTTATGACAAATGGCGACGAAAAAAAAGGGATTACAGATTCCTCAGATATGTGATTTAGCTGGCTTTTGTGGTTTATTATAAAGGATTGGTGTGGATTATTTTCTTTGTCATTGAGTTCAACATGGCTTTCACCGGTAGCCTGAAAGAGTTTGATCGCGACAAAGAACAGTGAATATCGGGAAAGATTGGACCATTTTTTCATTGTAAACAATATTACGGAGGAAGGTCAGAAGCTACATTGCTAATTACGATTATAGACCGTGATTCTTACAAACTCCTACGTCACATTTTTAAGCCGGCGAGTCCTTTGCTCAAACAAAATCATGATCCGTCACCATCTGAGTGTGTTGCACGACCCGCTTCTTAAATGTTTCGCAAAAATGGTGAATGTGTTGCTGAGTATATGTAGCCTCACTGAAAGCGTTAACTGAGCATTGTAAATCTGAACCCTCAAGACCAGTTGGTGCGTGATCAGCTTATTGTCGGTATAAACGATGAAAAAAATCAGAACCGGCTATTATCCATGGACACCAAAGCAGGTGACAGATTGTCTTTTTTGCCCCAGCCTATGAGATTTCAGTTGCTGTGGAGTGTGCAACTATAGGTGCACTAGTGATCATAGAAGAAAACCATACTCAGGCTGAGACTGTTATTACATGTGTTACCAGCATCTTGGTCTAATGCACCCAAGGCACAGATCTGTTGGCGATGTGGGCGCCCCCAACCGGCAGACGGGTGAACATTTAAGGATAAGACTTGTTTCTGTTTTGGGAAGATAGGCCACAAGTGTCGGTCAAGGATGTACATATGTATATGCATATATATGTGTGTAGAGAGAAAGAGTGACGCTTTTTAGAAAGTTGTACCGGGAAATTGTTCGGAAGGATGAACCCTTTGTTGCCATTGAGCCATCACAAGTCATTTAAGGATAATGAAAGAGCGACAAGAATTCAATTATAACAAGCATTTAACTTAACCGTTGTTACATTTAAACTTTAGGATTGGTTTTACCATAGTTTATATTCAGATTTGTCCGGTTTTTGTTATTGTACTGGTATATCCTGAATGCGTCGGTTTTATAGTCCCATAAATGTAAAAAAAAGATTGACCAACCAAAACAAAATCGTTTTTAAAAATAGACCTTCGGGGGGGGGGGGGGGGGGGAGATGGGATAGAAAAACATTTGTAAACACGTACGATAACATTATGACTCATGATGACACTTTTGACATTCAATTTCAAATTTGTTTCCTTCAACAGGAATTTTCTTCTACATTTTCTAAGGTCCCTTTGTTTTTTTTTTCGAAACACTCTCCTTAATGAATTCTTCAGCAAAACATGCATTTCATTCAATATTAATTATTTCTCATGTCTCATTCTACGGTAAGTGCCTGTAACTATTTGCCTGCTGTAAACTACCTAATGTGTCCAGCTTACAAAAGATTTGCAATAAATAGTAAAATAACTGATGAAAAAAGCTACTCCAAAGAAGGCTCTCAAGTGACATGCTATTGCCCGCACAAAGCTGAGGTTATATGATCAACGTTGTTATTATGATTATTATTTTTTTTTCTTCTTAAAGCGACCCAATCACCTATCTGACCATTATAAATTAAAGGAAATCCCTTGGAGCTTTAATCAAAATAGGCCAGAAACGTGGATATCACTGCTAACAGGCTGCTTATTGTGTTTATATCAGTGTGTTAATAATATGTGGGGGCCCGTAAAAAAATCATCAAAAAAATTCAACAATGGCCTCTGGAAGAAAGTCAGATAAGCCAGATCTTTGCAAATTGCATTTTACAACAAGTGTCGTTTCTACCTCTGTATATATGTAACCTTCCACCTTAGGTTAAATGTTTTTCCCATTTGTCAAAATTGCTGTGTTTACAAACATGTTTTTTAACAAATTCACACATCTTCTCTAAGGCCTTATTAGAACTTTTCACAACCAAAATTATCCTTAAAGGTAATTAATATACACACAGACAAAGCCAGAAATCAGATAATTTTTTTTCAAAAGGTAGGTGATTGAGCACCTTTAATAAATACTTCATTTCACTGTGAATGGTGGACTAGGAAGCATTTCTTAATACTTTTGTGGGGTTAGTGAGGATCTAGCACTAAATCCAGTCAAGGCTGTCCTTTTTGTCTGTTGTTTATTCTTTACAAAATATGTAAAAAATAATTAGTCATGCACCTAAAACTTATATAAATCATTTTTTTTATCATGACCAAAACATAAAAAGTACTCCTTAGAATTCCTTAGGAACCTTTAGATATACTTTGGTTAAACTTGCCGTAAGAAACGGGCTCTATACCTTCACCATCAGCGAGCGGATAGTGATGCTTAATGATGTAATAATCGAACAATAGGATAGCGCAACAGCAAAATCAAATTAAATGGAAGAATAACAGGGTCATTTCCATATGTTATGTATGAATGAAGCAAATATTTAGTCATTGGTTAAAACCTGGGAAAACGGAGCCATACTGTATACGATACAGGTTATCTTAATGAGCAAGTGGTCCGCCATACACATTCCACAAATTACCCCAGGATACCATTTTGAGGTGTTTAGTTGCTAAATTTCCCCCTGTAATAAATATTTGTATATATTGGCCCTCAATTTTTACTATAAAATCAAATTTGACAAAACCACAATAGAAATATTGGCACCATAATTTTTGTAAAGGTTAAGGTCTAAGGGTCACAAAAATGTAGTATGTCATTTTTACAGGGAAAAATTACTCGGTGACATATGCCCCCACACTACAACTTGTGTACACAGTGCAAGCTGCTGGTCGCCGTAGCTTGTTGCATGCCAGTAAACCTTCCAACTTGTTCTGACACATCTCAAAACCAACCCTAGGTCTTTAGTATAACCTATAGTAATATAGCTATATTAAGCAACACACATCTACACATAAACACACGCGGGAAAATAAGGTACCCGCGAGACGTAGCTTTGTAACCAGACTACTGAGGACGAGCAGTTACGTGACAGCAAGAAGGGTGAACCACTGAGATGAAAAACCGTGAACACGCATGTATGGTTACAAAGTTTGTTTAAGGAAAACGCTTATTAAGGGAGGGCGATGCATTGACGTAGCTTTACGGCTTGCGAGAAACATCCTCTTCAAATTACACAGTAACGTCATACCTTCATGTCGAAGCAAGGACTTCATAGTAAGCATTATAAAGCACAAAGTAGTCAATTATAATTTAGGCTGTTGCTAAATTTAATTTCAACTGTAGACTTTCTTCAACTTTGAGAACGCGTAGACCCTGAGATTTGCAAAATTACCAATGAGCTTTTTTTTCAGTGTGAAAAAGGGAACTGCTTGATTTTAAATTGACCATGACCTAAACAATTTTAAAGTATGTGTAGGCCTATTCACATATTAATGTTTAAACTAAAAACCTATATAAATAGATATTCATTGTTTATAAGTAATATAATACAGATATATACAGATGAAGTCGACAACCAGCTGCCACCAAGATATCTTTGAATACCTTGATCCACGAAAACCACAAAAATTAAATCCCAACTAATGTTTCTGAATCTACATCGGGTCGCATCCCGTGAAACAGACTGTAGTGAATTTACAGTGTTGTTTTTCTCCAGAGTTATAACGCTCTGGCCTAGCCTGTAGGCCATAGAGCACTTTACATCGGAGGGTAACACTACCTTCTATATATATATATATATATATATATATATATATATATATATATATAGAGAGAGAGAGAGAGAGAGAGAGAGAGAGAGAAAGAAATCAAATTTTGTCAGACATTCTTACTACACGGCCGGGGGGGGGGGGGGACCAGGGATACGAACACTTTTCCCTCCCAGAGGCCGAGATAGACCGGTTCTGGACTTGGGTCAGTCTAGCACCTGATTACATTTTAGTAAGGTGACCGCGATATCTCCCTGACCGGAGATGTGATTAGGGTATCTAAGGTCAACGGGCTCTATATAAGCTATTAATGTAACAGTTCAAGGACAAGGAATCATTAAGAAATGTCCAATGACCTTATGCTCACCAGAAAATATTTTTCATTTGACAAACCGGAAAAAGTTAATATTCTATTTTTACGGGAAACTCTTGCGGAAGATTTTTTTATAGGAAATAAAAACTTCAAACACGAATCTCCAGTCCAGTGACCACTATAGTAAGATTAAAAAAAAAAAAGAGTCTATTCACTGGTTATACATGGAAGCTCTGTCTTTTAAATGTTTCTTGCATCATTTTGTAAATGTGGTTCATATAGATCCATGAGTGTAAGGTCGATGATATTCTGAATTTGGTCCCATGACCTACCATAATATATTATTATTAGTATTATTATTATCATTAATTTGTTGTTATTATTACATGTATTATTATTATTATTATTATTAATAGTATTACCTGAGAGCAGAAGACCATGCCGGAATGATGTGGCGAGCTATGTCTATTCTTGGAATATTTTTGAGCCCAACGCCAACTAGGAGCATCCCTAACATAAGAAAATATACATTAACAAAAACATAGGAACAGATATAAATTAAAGTGTGTTTATTGGTGCAAACATATACCGTTATACACGTTTACATGCATTCAGTTTTGTCAATATATACAGACCGAGCAAGATGTTAATACGGACAAGTCCGAAGAAAGAACATGGCAAGCCAACCCAAGAAATAAACAAGATATAACGGAAGTCAGTACTTCTTCATGATTATTATAGTGGAACAACAGAGTAATGTTAAACCTTACTAACAGCCAAACCATGAAATCTGGGCCTTTCTAGTTCCAATTACAGTCAAATAGGACCATTTGACAATTTTATAATCTCCGGCAAGTTTTGAGAATATTTCACCGATAAATGTTGACTATGGTCTCGTTCTTCAATATTATTCCAGTCTCTCGTGTGCGTATTACTGTGATTAATCTCATACACATAGTATAAGAGAAAACGGGAATAACTTACCTAAAAGCGGAGGAAGCTTGCATTTTTCCACGATCCAACCAAATAATTTGGCAAAGATAGTCGTGACGATGATTCCGAACAAGTTGCCTCCTGGCAGACCGTTTCGATCTGTTATAGTATAAGCACAGGCCCAGACCAATGCCGCTAGTACGCCGCAGGACACAGCAGTCGCGAACAAACCTCGAGGCGGGAGCATAAACATGTGTTTAAAATGATCAAAAATTGTTGGATTGGGCGGAAGTGGGTTGCGGCTCCTGAGACATGGAGTACAACACGCAAAGCAGCTAGATTTGCATTTCTCCGAACATCCATGGTTCTCCTTCCCACTTTCCATCACTCCCTGACTTCCTTCTCCTCCTACAGCGTTATCTATGTGGATCGTGCTCACTGAGCTGTGTATTTCCTCAACATTAGAAACTAAATCAGTAGCTGATGACATGCCTAGCTTCTGTTCTAACCTGGTAATCTAACACCTGAATTGCACCAACTCTACCACGCACTGATAGATGCCGTAAACAGTAAATCGAGGCTATTTCACCTTTAGACAATGCTATATATATATAGGTTGGCAGAGCTCACGGCCGAGCTTATGTCTTGTGAACTGAGTCATGATGTAAAAACCAAAATGTATCAGATTATCAAGTAGGCTAATGCATTTATTATAGATTAAGAACAAAACAGGGTCTTTTAACCTGGTAGTTATAGCTATCAATCGGTTTTGTATCTCCATTTATCTTAATGGCTACGTGCACAAGCATGAAAATAGATGAATTAACAATGATAAGTACGTTTACAAGGAGAGGATCAAACAAGGACGAATAACAAGATTAGATCATTAAAACCTTAATAATGCCTGAATTCAAGAATAAACACAAAGCAAAGTCTTAAACAGTGATATGTTTTAGCTGAATAATCTCTGGTTCTACATCACGTTGTAACTGTTGTAGTGACGTAGAAGTGAACGGCTCAGGTACTAGGTATGATCGACTGTGAGGCCAGCAGTGCATGTTTTGTTTTCCTGGCATGTCGCACGGATACGCTTAATCAAACTGCTCGTTATCAACTGAATGTGTGTAATTGTTACTTCCAGTCTAAGGTAAACAAACAGAGCAATCGAGGCAGGGATCATTTGTCAAATTACGTAACACAGGTGACAACTGCAATATTTGTCATCAGTGACCCTGGCATTCCGGACTTGGATATCCTAAAAGACATTGTTTGAAAGAATAAAAGAAATTTTGATTCTGAAATTCTGCAATACAACACGATTCTTTAAGAAAGTATATAGCTTATGAAGAAAAAACTTGCTTATACAGTCTTAGTGGCCGAAACTGCCAGTATAAAATGGCATTCGTCTCGAAGCTCTGTCGTTTCACAAATCGAGTTCGGCTCTCGATTGGCATGGCTGGGTCTTCGCTGCTGGGATCGGTAGAGGGAAAGTATGCTGCTTTTGCTTTGTGGCTGTGGGCGCTGTGGCTTTTCTATAAAGTCACCGTTGCGGGAAAACGGTGGTGGTCTCTTGCAGCTTTCTGCTTGGCTTGGTGGCATCACGTCTATTGGCTTTCAAAATTATGTTTAAGGGGCGCACAGGGCTGAGGTCTTGAACACAGCAACCTGTAGCTGCTCGACAAAGCGAAATACAACTTAAAAAAAAAGTATATAACCAGCCAACATTGTCGGCTGCGGAGCATCAGAGTCCAAGCCGATGTTGGCTGCCCAGACTTTTCACATTCTAACCTTGCGCAGCCGACATTGCTTTAACTGATATTACAAGCACTTGTGTTCTCTAAGCATGCATGTACACACACACATTTAATTTTGTGTTTGTCATTTACAGAACTGATATTACTCACAACTCAAAGTTTTAAGGTTTCATGCACAAAGGGTCACTTATTATAGACATTGTTTATTCTCAAACCCTTGTAACAGGTACAAGAAATGACCATATACCATATTTAATAATCCTGATTAAAACATACACGGTGTTATATATGTCTGAAAACAAAATATGTAATGATTTAAGGGAGAAAACCCCTGTGTGAACTTATGAATTAGAATATAGGATCATACTTATTTCTTATGTTTAACATTTTTATCTCATCAGGAAGACGCAAAATAGTCTTAGGTATATAATGCAACCTCTCCAAACGAAAATACTCACATACAAACCAATAATGATATTCATCCCCAATAACATCCAGACTACATAACTGCATTGTCTTACATCATGAGTTAACCCTAGGAGACGTCCTGTCCGTACTGGTAAATGGTGATTTCCAGTTCTTAATTTGCACATTAATTGACCAAATCAGTTGGCAAAATAGTTAAATATGGTTCAAAAATAAATCTGTCTTGATATAATGAGTATGCTCTACATATTTGTGCTTCTGAGACAAGTTCATGCCATCTTTGTTGATACTGGTCCTGGAGTTTTAATCTAATACACTGGTATAACCACCTGGAGTTCATAACTTGCTGGCAAGACCATATGTTAGATAATCCACTGAAACACAATTCATTTCTTATCTCATTAATCTACAACCTACTTCTCCACTACAATGTAAATCAAATACTAATCTATAAATTAAATTGACATATTGGTCACGTTTTCCTGTTATAATCCGCGCCCAGAATCCGATTTGCCTGGTTTTAATCTCTAAACTGAGAGGAAATCGTCCAAGTTCTCCATTTAACATCAGCAAGGGTGTATTCTTTGGTACTCCTAATATCATTTAAAAAAAAATCTCAAATGAACCCTTTCAACTTTGGTTAGGTCTTCTGCACCCCATACCTCACAACCATATAATAACACTGGTAAAAACTGTTTCATCAAACAATTGCAGCTTAACATCAAAAGGAAAATCTAATAAATTGGAATTTCTATAATTCCATACATAGCTGACACAGATATGTTTCTTTTCTTTGTTTAACTAACAATTAAATACAACACATAAGTATATATAAAAAATACATCTATATTACCTGGTCAAATTCTAAACTGATCCTTTTCTAATCCCCCCCCCCCTTGAAAACAACATTAACTTTGATTTTTGGGGGTTATAATTAACAGTTATATCTACTTCATTACAAAAGGTATAACAAAAAGATTAAATGCCTTTTGCAGTTCCTGTTCAGTTTCAGCTAAGATCACTGTATCATCTGCATTTAAAAGGACAAAAATGTTTTACATTATAAGGATATCCCGGGCTGATAGAGATACATTTTGACAGCGATTTAACTGTTTTAAACCCTTACACTTTGCGGCAAGCCTACAGTTTAAATCGCTCACTTACAACCCAAAAAGCAGTATATATACTATATGTATATATTTGCTCATTGGTACCATATCCTTAACGAAATCCAGCTTGCTCCTCGCCAAAAAAAATATTTTCCCACACAAATGCGGTTTTTCTCTTGTTAATTAGGAAGGTAAATAATTTACCTAAACAACTTAATATTGTTTAACCTCTATAATTGCCTATTATAGGTAACGCTAAGCTCCCTTTATTTTAAAAAAAACTTTACGGAACATACCAAGTTTCTAATCAGCGGGGAAATATATCCACTCTGCAATAATTCATAAGATAATTTTCTACAAACATAACCGGTGTCGATGTGTCAAGGAAAATACCCATATTTAAATCAAAACCACATGCCTTTATGTTTGGCAAGTTTTTAATTGCCTCTCTAACCTAATTTTCAGAGAATCATTCACCCGGATTATCAGTATCGTTTTATAAATCAAAATCTGAATCTGGTTGGGCATGTTCCTCACATGTATCCCTATCAACTCATAGTTTAAAATGGTCCCTATCAACTCATAGTTTAAAATGGTCATATAACTTGGCAAAGTCCCAGCAGTACATCTGTTGATGTTTTTATTTTAACGAACTATCGACCAGTAAGCCTTGACATTAACATTCCTTATTGTGTGCAAAGATGCACAAAATCTTGTTTTATATTTGTTGTACTAAAAAGCATTTCTAACGTTTCTTATATGCACGACTTGCAAATCTCATTCTATTGTGATTGACGTCACTAGGTGACTGGTTAAATCCTTTCTTTGCACGCATAAACTCACTACGCTTACATTTACGAAGATCGTTAAACAATGGCTTATTCCTTTTAATTCTTTTCAGATATTTATTTTGAGTACAGGTAGGTTTCCACATGTTCGTTTGCCTTGCCGCATTAATGTACTGTCCTGTGATTAATCCCATTACCACGTTAATATTTTCTCTGGATATACATCTGATGGTAAACTTGATAAATTTTGTTAAAAACTGCACTTTTAAATGGATGTGTCATTTGCTGGGGTAGGTTTTATTATATTAATATTTCATACATGATTTCCTCCGTTTGAAATCCCTTTATTTGCATGCTAACGAATGTATTAACTGCTTTGCAGAGGTGGGGGATGAAAGAAACGTAGCTATTCTGTCTTGTATCAAATTGCGAGCTTTATATATACGAGAAAAATAGTTTGGATTCTCAAATATCAACATCAATTATATTAAATTTTACGATCAAGTTAACATTCGTGTAAACCTTTTTAGTGCAATTAAAAATATCAAATAGCTGTGATGAAATTTAATTTACATGACTAGTTACATGTAATTGTGAACCATGTTTGTTTCAAAGGGAAGACTGTTAGTTATAATTTATTATGACTAAATATGTGCATGACAAGATACGGGCTTATGTAGAAGCTCCCAACTGTTTGCTGTATGGTACGCTCTGAACACCGCGCGTGACCTCCCGGGGACCTTCCACTTACACGCTGTGAGAAATGGAAGGAATCTTCAGGTTTGGCAAGCTGTCAAACACCCAGTCAGTTTGGACTGAGAAAGGTAATCTCTGATTGGCTCAGCGTGTAAAAAAAAGATGACTGCGCCGTGCAGATCTGGTAAAAGAAATCTGATTTGCTCAGCGTGTAAACAAACTCGTGCTCGTGCGGCACTGCAAGAGAGGAAATATGCAAACAGTGGGGATAACTGACCTCAGGCCGCATCAGCAAGTAAGTATATAGAGACTGTCTTAAAAGGTGATTAATTCATCGTGTGTATGCCAACGGGGGTGGGAGGGGGTGTGGAAAAATTTGACCACGGTGAAAATCTACAGGCACCTCGAAGAACATCCGATTGTGCTTGTGAAAGCTGCAAAGTGATTGGTTAAATATTAGAATTCCACAAACAGCACCGCCTGGTGGCCAAACCGCGGTTTCTTGCAGCGGTTAGTGGAGCGAATAGTTGAGCATAGCGTAGAGTTATATAGATACCGTGCGTACAGCTGTATAGATTCTTAGCTCCTTTCGCCACGAGGTGATGGCTTTCAGGCTGTATGCTGGCATGAAAACAGATTCGACACACATTTAGAGTGCGCAACGTATTGCTATATGCTGCCTTGGTACTATGGTGATGAGTACAAGAAACAATGAATACTCATGTAGATAGCTTTTGCAGATTACCTATTTTGTAAAATGGTGACGATCCAAACTTCAGACTGTTTGCTCGTTTGAATGAACAAACACACCTGTCATTGAATATCATGGCGTTTTGCTGTGATTCTATTTTTGTGATAAAAAAACTTGTTCCTTCCCAACGAGTTGCCATTCACTTTGCATTATGTGTTGATGTCAACAAAATACTTTGATATGCTAACGTTATACACATTTGTAGGTTCATGTAGTACATGCATGTATTGTTAGAAATATTTACCACATGTATGAGCGGGTAATGCCAGTGTTCAAGCTGATCTTTCATGGACGGATGCTAAGAGAACGGAGGAGTGAGGCGCATGATAGAATTCTTATTCATAAAATAAGGTTGAAAAGTATAATGCACCCTAAGGTTCCAAACATGCATTTTATCTTCATCATACTGATTTCCTTAAATTAAGTTCAGTACAAAGTTTGGTTTGAGTTTTCATTCAGTTGATTGGTAATTTGTGCTTTCCGTTCTGTGGTCTCGCAACCATTGAACAGTTACACTTTCCCTTTATGTCGGTTTTATGCCCTAATTAATTAAGAATACTTGGGAAACTTGTATTTCAAACCATTCCCTACATCAAGTGAACATACATTAATGAGAGAAGACTATTTCTGAATATTATCACTCAACAGAACAGTTTATAAAATCAATTTTTGTAATATTGCCAGCAATTTCTCATAACCTATGCCTGAATATTTTCCTTTAAAATTGACAGCACAAGAGGGTTTTCTTCTGGTAAACACACACAAAGTCCAGCTTACTAACTATCAGTCCTTTCCATCTTCTATGCAAGTTCTCAGTGCGATCTACAATTTAATATCCTGTGCACATGATGATAAATTATTTCAATAAATGAAGCAAATATTTCTTATTTCTAATAATTACTACATTTATAAAAAAAGTGTGCATTTTGCAAGCAAACGAAGTAGTTTAGGACAACAACGGGGGAAAGGCAAAGTCAATGTTAGTTTATTGGTAAGGATCATCAACTCCATTACCAAAGAAGTCGACAAACGGCATACAAGTGAGTACAAGTCTCCATATGCTGTCATGCTCCATCACCATAGTACAAAGACAGCATATACGGGATGAGAACGGTGAAATTTCGCCACAAACCAAGAGATTTGCTCTAATGTCTTAACGATATGTTATGGCTTTATTCAAATAACATAGCAACTATATAATATAGATAACCTCATTCTCATTCAATAGAAAATTATACCAACAGGCCTAAATCTATCTTTTTAAAAGAAAGAGTAGCATACAGCATAAAGTTGCGAGCCTCTAAATATGTACTACTTCTGTCTTCATGCAAGCAAAGAGTCTGAAAACTGCACCATCACCTCAAGGCAAAAAAAAAAAAAAAAACAAAAAACAATTAACTTTTATACAATCAAATTTCTTTTACATGGATTATACAACTGGTTATAATTACTTTTACAAGGCACTTTCAATGGCCCGGATGGCGTAGGGGTGGATGGAATTAGAGGACACGAAGAAACTACCGACCCTGCCCGGACCACTACAACCCGCTCTCAGAGCAAAATCGGGGGTAAAAACTTGATCGCCATTGGAGAGAGCCGAGTGTTTTACAAATCGACTGTCATATTCATTACATCGAAAGAGACATAGTGTTCAAATACTTAAAATTAATATATATATATATATATATATATATATATATATATATATATATATATATAATTTCAGCAGGATAATCAACAAATACGTTTTACTATTCGATATGATGGGAAAAAAGGACAAGTTAAGCACAATATCAATACCAACAAAATCAGCCCTCATTCACAGATTCAATTTGCAGACCTGAAACCTTTATAAATAATTTAGTGACCCCAATAATATAGAAACAGTGCACTCGCAATGCATTCTAGGACAAATATAACCGGATGTGTTGGTATTTTATATTTTAGCGGCCCCAATGGACGCCATCTTGGATTTGTATACCAAGACACGATGAATTCCGCTCGGCCCCTTATCTGAACATCTAGGGTATAGTCTGGACTGTTATTATACCAAGTTTCAGTCTTCTTTCATCTTTTGCAAAATTCCTCTCAAGATTCAGCTTAACCGATTGACTTATTGGAGTATTACCAAATTCATGATAAAAAAAAAAAAAATAATAAGTACCTAAAGAGGTTTGGAACCGCAAAAACTCAAACATAGTATTGGAGTACTTGAAATGCTTTTTCGGGACATTATAACTCAAGTTATTGACATTTTCTAAGCTGGTGGCCATCTAGGCCGCAATCTTGGATTTTGGCCAAGATAATTTTTTTTAGCTTGGCCCTATATCTTTTGCCAACTTTCATGCTTTATTTTTTGCACAATTCCTCTTAATATGGTAGCTTAACCGCTGGAATAATAACACATTTTCATATTTACCTTTAAACATGGGGATATTTTTTCCCGATTGAAGCAGCTATTACACCAGAACGGGCGTGTGCACATTTCCTGTTTAAGTTAAATATATCAAAACCTTCGATTTTGACCATATCTAACTCATTAAATCGAGTTTCACTGAAATATATGACATCAAACTTCTCTGTATATTCTTCAAATTCCACCTGTCGGAGTTTACTCATTAAACCACAAACATTCAGAGTCAAAATTCGATACTCTGATGCTCCACAGCCGACAGTGTCTTTTCTGGGACTCTAATGCTCCACAGCCGACAGTGTCTTTCCTCGGACTCTCATGCCCCACAGCCGACATTTTCTTTCCTTGTACTCTCATGCTCCACAGCGGTCAGTGTCTTTCCTGGGATTCTAATACTACACAGATGACAGTGTCTTTTCTGAGAGTCTGATGCTCCACAGCCGACATTTTCTTTCCTCGGACTCTGATGCACCACGGCCGAGAGTTTCGGCTGCCTAGACACTTCCTACTTTTAAATGTAATAAGTGAAATGGAGAATCACAAATGTAATAAATATCATTTTTAAATATAAACAGTTAACATTAAGTCTTAAATTAAAAAGAAAAGAATAATACATACTTACGTAATTATATGACATACAATCAGTATCAGTGATGTTGTCGGGTCTTCACCATCTGAGTCCAGGCTACTCGAGTCAGAGTCAGAGTTCTTGAGGTTCTGGTCCAAATCCACGTTCATCATTCTCAAGTCCAAGTCCTAGTCCAATACCAATAATTTTATAAAAAGAAAGTTAAAAAGGATATTTTAGATAATCATGCAAATTAAAGTTAGTTTATGTGTCCTTTATCTGAATGTTAAATTACGTTAAGCCTCTGACGCAGAGTTGAAACTTGGAATGTAAAGTCTTATATTTTGTAATATTCTGTAAGTAGTTCATCCATGTACAAAATTATATAATATGTAACAGAATTTCCTTCTCAATCGGACTCGACACGGCCTTAATTTCGAGTCCTTACCTACGAGTCCGAGTACAAGTCCGAGTCCAGGACCCTCCAGTCAAAGTCCGAGTCCACGATCCTCCAGTCAAAGTCTGAGTCCAGGACCCTCCAGTCAAAGTCCGAGTCCAGGACCCTCCAGTCAAAATCCGAGTCCAGGATCCTCCAGTCAAAGTCTGAGTCCAGGACCCTCCAGTCAAAGTCCGAGTCCAGGATCCTCCAGTCAAAGTCCGAGTCCAGGACCCTCAAGTCAAAGTCCGAGTCCAGGACCCTCCAGTCAAAGTCCGAGTCCAGGACCCTCCATTCAAAGTCTGAGTCCCCAAAAAAGTAGACTCGAGTCCGTCCAAGTCCATGTCGACTCGAGAACTACATCACTTACCAGTATGTTTAAAACATGAACATGCATTATATATAATCACATTCATTTGTATTAGATGACGGTCTGTGTAGTCCTGCGGTGGTCCTCATCGACAAGGCTTCCCGCAGGTGGCGGGAAGCCCTATTACTCAGCACTGCTTTAGCGGGGGCTTCTTGCCTCCTTATCCCAAATATCAAATAAATAATAAAGAGCTAGACAATAAAGTTTGAAAAACGCTGGAAAATTGTCAGATAAGTAATAGTTATCAGAAAATAACCCAGAAAAGTAACAAATGTAACCACTCCTGGGATATGTACGGTGGCTCGTATAGGACATGCACAAAATTATTGTTTATCTCGTTCCCACGAGATAGTATCTCGTGGCCACGCGATAATTATCTCGTTCCCACGAGACAGTATCTCGTGGCCACGCGATAATTATCTCGTTCCCACGCGATAGTATCTCGTTCCCACGCGATAATTATCTCGTTCCCACGCGATAGTATCTCGTTCCGTTCCCACGCGTTAGTATCGCGTGGCCACGCGTTAGTATGCCATGCTATAGCTTAAGCCCTCATTTGGACAAGAATGTCTGTGGTCTGTTTTATACCGAGCGTCGATGCAGCTTAAATTGTTTGTATGTATTTCGTTGTATGTGTGTTTGCGCCGAATGCTTTGAGGCAAATTACAGCAGTTTTCATTGCGTTGGTTAACCATTTCATTGCGTTGGTTCAACTAGCCCATTTTTATTTGTTCATGGAAAACTATTGAGTTTGTTTCAGGGTAAGGGTGATATAAACCCTTGTGTACCAAACATGAATTAAACTGAAACACTTGTTTGTATTTTACCTTCCCAGAAAATCTTATTTTTTGGACTAGGGTTGGGGTTATTTAATTTCGGATGACTGGGGAGGAGGGGTTAAGGAGACCTTTTTACGAGAAATTTGCTCATTCTTCCCCCTCACATTTTTCTTTCTACAATAAAACTTCAGTTATGTATTCATAGGCGGCGAAACCTTGGGTGGGGGGGGGGGGGGCGCGGGAGCCGAGCCCCCACCCCCCCATAATTTTTTTTTTTATTTGCACCCTCACATATATATATATATATATATATATATATATATATACAGTGGAACCCCACAATTACGACCACCCTGGGGACTGAGCAAAGTGGTCGTAATTTAGGGGTGGTCGTATTTGTGAAACTCTTACCTTGGTCGCATATATCACGGCGATGTTTGATATGTATCAGTTTGTATATATTGCATATCTTTAATGTGAATTATAACCAAATATTTTACTAAGCGGAGAACCCTTATTAGGAATGTTTTATGTTGTGTAGCTGAAAAGAAAACAAAATTGTTTTATATATTTATTCATGATAAAAATATATATACATTGACACATACGTAGTGACTGATGATTAACACATAATTACACTAGAGACAATACGAAGATAACCTACTTGAAAATATTGAACATAATTCGTGGCTGTCATATATTTAACCCTCCGCCTGAGTATATATTGCGTGCACTTGAGTTTTAACTGCTTAGCCAGTTGGCGCTGACTGCATCCTGGTGTTTCCGCCTTGATTATCACCACTTTCTCCTTCAAGAAGCACTCTTTCCGAGGCCTGGTCGCACAACAGCAAGCAATTTAAACGCAAACTGAACCAGTAGAGAAATAAACTGACAGCTATTCTGATAAGGCAAGACAACGGATTTGCCCCCATAGCTTTGTATTTATACATTTGACTGACTGCTCAATACTCAGTGTGAGTAAGGTATGAGCACATTTAGGATTAACTAGATCATTAATTTGACCAATGAGGATCGAACATTATGTGATGAGTAAAAATATTAAGCTCTCACCCCCGCACTTTTGGTAGCTGTAATACAGGTGATCACTAAGGGGCAATTAGCATCGCTAGCCCAAGACCCCAGGGCAGTTAGCCAGGCAGACCGGCTCATTAAGTAATCAGCCGATAGTTACCCTCTTTGATCTACAACTTACGCCTCAACGAGTCTCAGCGGGGACACCTAGTCAGGAAGGGTTACACTATGGTTGGGAACCCTTGTTACCCTCTTTGATCTTTCGTTAAGGCGCCTGTGATCAGGCGCAGCCATTGACTCCTGACAAAAGTTGTTTCAGTACTTCACGCTGGTGGTCGCATTAGCGGGGTCGCATTAGCGCTGGGGCCAGGATATCTGGTCGTAATTCTGAATTTAGGGGTGGTCGTAATTTTGAGTCATTTTTAAACATAAATAAACTAAAAAAAATTCGGGACCAAGCAAAGTGGTCGTAATTGTGGGGTGGTCGCAATTGTGGGGTGGTCGCAAGGCGGGGTTCCACTGTATATATATATATATATATATATATATATATATATATATATATATATCCTCTTCTGCTCAGTACTTGGAGTACCATATATACAGGGCCGCAGACTCCGGGATTTGCAGTGAAAAAAGTTGATATTCTGTGTGAAAATGAATCCATTGCCAGACAAATAACAAATAATCTCCCTACAAGGAGGTACTGTTTTACTTAATAAGCATTGACCAATAAAATGCACCAGAATGCAGTAGTACCCATACAGTTTTTCAAAACTCAACCACCCCACCCCCCTGTCGGGGATTACCCCATCAACCCCCCCCCCCTGCCATTTGTGTCAGGCTTCGGCCCTTATTTATATATATATATATATATATATATAAATAAACATATATATTATATATATTATTATTTATATATATATATGTATATATAGTATATATATATATATAACATATACTAGTCTATATATAATATATATATATATATATATATATATGTATATATATACTATTTGGGTATACTATTAGCCCCCAATGAAAATTGGGTTTCGCCGCCAATGGTAATTTATATTGTGAACATTTATTATGAAAAATATTTTACCCGAACTAGCCCCCCCCCCCCCCCTTCCCCGCTCACACATTCTCCAGACAAACATGGCAACACGAGTGTTGTACGAGTGCCCGTTGTATCATTTCAGGTCTCAGCATATTAAGTCCGCTCTCAATTCATGCAAATAATTGACCATAGTCTTCATCCAGTGTATAGAAGCATGCCTCAAGGATTTAAGATGAAGGTCTTACTGAATTATTTATCTACATTTATCTCGTTCCCACGCGATAATTAGTATCGCGTGGGAACGAGATAATTATCGCGTGGCCACGAGATACTAACGCGTGGGAACGAGATAATTATCGCGTGGCCACGAGATACTAACGCTTGGGAACGAGATACTAACGCGTGGGAACGAGATAATTATCGCGTGGCCACGAGATACTAACGCGTGGGAACGAGATACTATCTCGTGGGAACGAGATAAAAATAATTTTGTGCATGTCCTACACGAGCCACCGTAGATATGAGTATATTTCACAAAGCAAACGCACGGATGGACACCACGCAAAAACGTTTACAGATGGCGCCACCAGTCTTGGAGATATCCAAAATCTATGAACATGCAAAATTTCAGGCCAATACAGCTAACCACTCCTGAGATAAAGGCATCAATGTATTCTACGAAAACGGGAAGGTAGGTGGCGCCACCTATGAGGTCTACGAGAAAACTCTCCAAGATGGATGGAAATGCCGAATTTCAACCATTACATTAAACCAATTCTGAAATATGAGCAATTTTATTCTAAAGCAAACGTATGGATGGACGCCATGCGAAAACAATTACAGATAGCACCAACAGTCTTGAGTACGAGATGGAGGTATCTAAGATCTATGGACATGCAAAATTTCAGTCCAATATATTGAACCAATCACTAAGACTAACAGATTGTAAAGTTCATACATACAATAAGCAAGCAAGTGCTACCTGCGCAATATAAAATTCCATGATTACTATAACTATTATTTTATCATTATTATTATACTATTCAATTTCAATTCCATGTGCATAAAATTGTGAATATTAATGACCATAGAGCGGGAGCGTCAGACAAATAGGAGTAGTGTCATTATAGAACAGGACTGAATGGGAAAATTCAGGTAATAATATTATTTTTGACAATCATGCATGTAACCATACATAATAAGTAGCAGCCGGGGAATACCAGAAGTTTATTTTTCCCACAGTACGGGTGCTGGGGGGGGGGGGGGGATTAGTCATCAAGGAGCGCACTATCATAGGCCGGGCGGCCCCGCCGGTCACGAGCCGGATTAATTAGATACGCTAGAGCGCTAGGGAGCTGTGGTAGCAGATCCCGATAGATACCCCTAGCTAGGTCTCAACACAGCACCGGGGGTTATGCCACGGCCAGTTAGGTAACACAGATACGATAGCCAGGTGCGAATCCATCCACGGCCGACAATCAGCTGGGCTGACATGGCAGTGTTTACACACCTGCGCTACGCGCCAAGAGCACCCCCCCCCCCCCGGTAAGCCGACGATAGTACGATACCCCTGGCTGATTTAGATAGTGGTGTCAATGCCGGCTCAGACTAATTAATCCTGTGCCGGCCCTCAATGTCAAGGCGGGGGGTAGCCAGGTAATAGGGTAGCTGTTAGTGGCCTGTAGTTACGGCCAATAGGAACTCAAATCAGTCAGGATGGGTGGAGTTAGATAATGAATGACACCAGCGAAAATGGGTAAAAAGGGGTAGAGAGTAGGAACAGGCAGATTTTGGGCTACTGAACTGCGATCGCCTAAAAGAGAGATCTTCCGACGTGCATGCGGGGAAGCTCTCTCGATCTTTTCAGTTCGTACCCAGAGAAATTAACCCGCTGTAAAGTTAGCTTACTGTTAGCAATCATCACGACGCTTCCGCAAGGTCACATCGCTGTACATTCTTGGATTACCGGAATAAATTCAACGGGTGAAATTTACAACAGTGTTTTTCTTCTCTCTGCAATTGACTGGCCCGAATCCTGACATCCTTTACAATGGCGAGCGGTGCCAACCAGACAGCAGAGAACGCTATCTCCGGACGTATCGTGAAATTCCAGGAAGGTTTCGCCCAGGCACATCAGGAAACAGCACACATAGCCAGCCGACACTACTATGAAGTAGGTAAGCGGAACGTCATAAAAGATGTAGTTTCTAGAACTAGCACTTGAGATGGGACCTCCTATACGGCCGTTAAAGACTGGCTAGAGCAAATAGAGTGGGCTAAGGAATATGTTCCCGGGGAAGCTGAACTTAAAGACATTGTTACTCGTACGGTCACCGGGTCACTAAGGAGGGAGGTGGAACGATACTTAACATTACACACACTTGTTAACCCAGGGGCACCGAGACTAGCAGTAGCTTGGGATGCGCTCAAAAAGCACATCCGACAAAACTTCCTCCCTCCAAACGACATCGAATTGTTGCGCCAACAACTCAACAACTTAAAACAGCAAGTCTCCGTCTCCGTACCTCACTTCAACCGGATGTTTAGAGACCTCGCCGAACAAACATACCCGATGAGTGAGCGTTCGGGAGAACAAACAAAGGTCGCTAAGGAGGGAGGTGGAACGATACTTAACGGAACACACACTTGTTAACCCAGGGGCACCGAGACTAGCAGTAGCTTGGGATGCGCTCAAAAAGCACATCCGACAAAACTTCCTCCCTCCAAACGACATCGAATTGTTGCGCCAACAACTCAACAACTTAAAACAGCAAGTCTCCGTCTCCGTACCTCACTTCAACCGGATGTTTAGAGACCTCGCCGAACAAGCATACCCGATGAGTGAGCGTTCGGGAGAACAAACAAAGGTCTAATCAAGATATACATTCGGGCGTTGGTGAATGAAAATGTAAGACGCCAAGTGTCATACCAGGGACCCAGGGATCTCCAAGAAGCAATGTACCAGGCCACCATCACGGACCAACGCGAAGGTGAATTCGTCCAGCCCCACGTCAAGGGAACAGAAGAGCCAATGGATATTTCCGCTATTACCACGGTGGAAAAGGGAATAAATTTAGCCGATGTGTACGAAGCAATCGCTAGTGTGGGCCGATTGGTCAGTGATTCGCGTGAGTCTCAACGTGCAGGTCGTCGTGATTCGCCTAAACCTGCCAATAATTATAACAGTAGGAATGTGCGCCATTCGAATCCGCTTAGCTGGACTACCGACGGCAGGCCCATCTGCTATGAATGCGGAAAAGCGGGCCACGTGGCGAGAGAATGCCTGCGACGAAACACGCAACGAAACCTACAGAATTGCCAGCCGAGGTCACGCCCTAGGTCACAGGTAAGTCACCCCCCACGCCGGTACAACCCTCCCTCAAACGCAACTTGTAATAACTGTAACCATCCCATGCAAAATAGTCATTTAAACTATTAAGCGTCGTAGCAGGACACGCATTAAGGCCCGAGACTGCCCTTTGTGTGGGTTGTATTCAGGTTTTGGCATTGATAGATACAGGTGCTACTCGCACATTGCTGCGACGCGAAACTTTTGATGACATTTGTGTAAAAACACACCGCCGCCCCATTGTTCAGAAACCCCCTGTCCCTTTAAAATCCGTTACTGGACACCCCTTAGAGATAGTAGGCTGCACCCAACTACCGATACAGGACGTAGGGAATATTGACATGTACATAGTACAGGACTTACCACAAGAAATGATCCTTGGGAATGATGCACTCTTGGCAGGTAAAGGTTGCTTAAACCTTGCGGACAATGACATGATATGGCACGGCAAACGCTGGCCCCTAATTTAGATGGACAACAGGGCATCGCCGGACTATCCCAAACATATCCCTCCTGCCAAAATGATATGGATGACGTGATAAAGCATTATGCTGATGTGTTTGCAGGGCCTAATGCTCCCAACGGGTTTTGTGATATATCCCCGATGAAAATAGAAACACATGGAGAACCCATTTATCAGAGGCCATACAGGGTTCCCCTTGCTAAAAGAGAAATCATATCTAAAGCTGTTGATGAAATGCTAGCCGATGGTATCATCGAACCCTCCGCATCCCCCTGGGCAGCGCCAGTTACCTTGGTTCCTAAAGGATAAGAGGGCACATTTCGCTTTTGCGCAGATTATAGGAAGCTAAACGCAGTCACCAAGAAAGATAGGTACCCGCTTCCATTAATACAAGACATCTTTGATCAAATTAGGGGGAGTACAATTTTCTCCACTCTTGACCTTAAGAGTGGCTACCATCAACTCCCAGTGCATCCTGCCGACATGGAAAAAACGGCATGTGTGTGCCACAGAGGGCAGTTTGCTTTCACAAGAGTTCCGTTCGGCCTGGCCAATGGACCAAGCCATTTTCAGAGAGTTATGGAGACAATTCTCCACGATCTGCTTGGTACCTGTGTACTTATATACATTAATGACATTGTAATTTACAGTAAGGATAAGGTCTCACACGAGAAACATGTACAAGCTGTCCTAGAAAGGATCCGAAACGCTAATCTTAAACTGAAACCTGAGAAATGTACATTTGCCAGGTCGGAGGTCAAACTATTAGGATACATCGTAAACAGATCAGGGGTACAACCAGATCCGGAGAAAACTAACGCTATCAAAACTCTGCCCCCTCCAGCTACTGTCAAACAAATCAGGTCCTTCTTAGGCATGTCAAACTACTACCGCCAGTGCATACCAAATTACGTGGAAGTGGCTCAGCCATTGACGGTCCTCACCAAAAAGAATTGTAAATTCCGGTGGGGGACCAAAGAACAAACGGCATTTGACAGACTTAAATCCTTACTAACATCGCCTGCTGTTGTAGCATACCCGCGCACTGACTTACCATACAAACTGTATACTGACGCGAGCGACTCTTGTGTAGGTGCTATATTGGTACAGAAGCATGAAGACGGGGTAGAACATGTTGTTCAGTACTTGTCCCATCAGCTGACAGACACACAGAAACGCTGGGCTACCATTGAAAAAGAAGCATATGCCGTGGTATACGCCCTGACTAAGTTACGTCCTTACCTTTTTGGATCTGACTTCACGGTCTATACGGACCACAAACCTCTGACCTCTTTGTTCACAAAAGAAATGGTGAACACCAAATTTCAACGTTGGGCTATTTTATTGGCAGAATATGGTGCAAGGATCCAATACCATAGAGGGGCTAGGAATGTCCGGGCCGACATGTTGTCACGCATTCCGGCGAACAGCATTTCCGTTGTAGACGTGGACCATGACTGGATTGACCCACAGGCTTTCCCGGAGGACGTTTCCTATAAACAACTACCCTTAACAGCAGACGGGTTGAACTTAGATCAAGTACGCCATGAACAAACACACCATTTCCCTGATCTCCTAGCCCAGACTGTTTCAGACCCTGACTCACTTTATATAGTTATCGACGGTCTATTGTACAGTACACGCTGTCCCACATCAGAGTCGGCCCAATACCCCCGCCTAGTCTTACCACCTCCTTTTCAAAAACAAGTCATTTGGCGAGCACATGAGGAAGTAGGCCACATGGCGGCGTCAAAAACAATGCACCGGTTAAGAGAGGCTTATGTCTGGCCGGGCATGAGAAAGGATATTAGACTACTACTTGCTAAGTGCACAACATGCCAAGCTCACTCCCGCCAGAGGGATCACGCACCAATGGGAGAAATGCCAATACCTGTATCACCCATGCAGATGGTCAGTCTCGACCTCATAGGGCCCTTCCCAAATTCACGCTTCAATAATCGATATATCCTCACCATAATATGTCATTGTACCGGCTGGATGGAGGCTTACCCGATCCCGGATAAACAAAGGCTCAGGCCTTGGTAACAGCCCGTGAAAATACGCGCAGATCACGTGACAACAACAGACGGAGATTGGCCGCGAAACCTAATGCTAAACATATTGCAGTCGGCGACTCTGTACTCATACTAGCCAATGAACCATTTGCCACTAAATGGGACCCCCAATGGCAGGTAACGCGTACATCCGGTACCACGTGCTACTAACGTAACCAAGTCTCCGGAGAAACAAAGAAATTACACAGAGATCATGTACGATTAGTAGACCCCTCGTTATGCTGGGATGAAATACCCCCGCGCCCGAAACGCCAACGCCGCCCCGCTTGGGATGCAAACAACGCTTAGCAGACGGCCAACCCATCCCTCGAGACAACCGATACAGTAGCGTCACCGCCACAAGCGCCACGCCCGAATGAGTCCGGAAATAGTAACTCCCCGAATGTTGACGCGAACGCGCAAGAACAGGGAGAAGCTGAATTCCCTTTTTCCAATATGGATGTGGACCTTGACCCCCCACGTGAAGCGGACTTTGCGCCAGTAGCAGGGCCAGCCCCAAAACGGGCCCCGAAGCGTACAAACTCCAAACCCCCCCAGATGAGTTATCGAGGAGGTAGATTACGTAACATCAAGCGTATCAGGTATGACATATTGGCAGGAGAGGCGGAGTCAACCTCAGGGGAGGAGTCAGAATAATCGGGATCCCCTGATATTCGGCCGTGCTCCTAAGTGGTTATCGCTTAAGGAAATAACAAATGTGTCACTGAAACACATGACACCAATACCGGAGTACGCTACAGAAGCCAAGGATTTCCCAGGGTCCAACACTCACGCGTATGTGAACACAGGCATAGCCCTGGCATTTCTCATAATCATCGCTATCGCTGTCCCAAGATGCGCCGCACGACAGGGGACAGCATCACCAGTGGAATCACCACTAGGTAGTCAGCCTTCAGCGTGGGACAGACTGATGACCCGTGCCGCATAGTCCGAACCTGAGCAGCCAACCGGCGAACAATTAATGGGACACTGAAAACTTTTCATTATTTTTTTGGACAATAATTTAACCTTCTTTATAAAACAAAAAAACAAAACACGCATCACCTATGGACTGAAACCAGAATGGACTTGAGGTTTGCAAGTAATGCTTGTTTTACGAACATTTACATCTATTAGTTCTATTCATATATTTTTTTATATATATAGATATATAGATATGCATCTCAATTATAACTTGGAAGCGCAGACTGGTCCTTGTTTGCACTACTTGTATGAACTTTTTTTTTGGCAGGAGTGAACCCCAGCCATAAATTTTTGAGAAAAGGGCGCCTCATCAGCCGCCCTTTTCTTTGATAGGGGGGGGGGGGGGGGGCGTGTGTAAAGTTCATACATACAATAAGCAAGCAAGTGCTACCTGCGCAATATAAAATTCCATGATTATTATAACTATTATTTTATCATTATTATTATACTATTCAATTTCAATTCCATGTGCATAAAATTGTGAATATTAATGACCATAGAGCGGGAGCGTCAGACAAGTAGGAGTAGTGTCATTATAGAACAGGATTGAATGGGAAAATTCAGATAAAAATATTATTTTTGACAATCATGCATGTAACCATACATAGTAAGTAGCAGCCGGGGAATACCAGAAGTTTATTTTTCCCACAGTACGGGTGCTGGGGGGGGGGGGGGATTAGTCATCAAGGAGCGCACTATCATAGGCCGGGCGGCCCCGCCGGTCACGAGCCGGATTAATTAGATACGCTAGAGCGCTAGGAAGCTGTGGTAGCAGATCCCGATAGATACCCCTAGCTAGGTCTCAACACAGCACCGGGGGTTATGCCACGGCCAGTTAGGTAACACAGATACGATAGCCAGGTGCGAATCCATCCACGGCCGACAATCAGCTGGGCTGACATGGCAGTGTTTACACACCTGCGCTACGCGCCAAGAGCACCCCCCCCCCCCCCGGTAAGCCTACGATAGTACGATACCCCTGGCTGATTTAGATAGTGGTGTCAATGCCGGCTCAGACTAATTAATCCTGTGCCGGCCCTCAATGTCAAGGCGGGGGGTAGCCAGGTAATAGGGTAGCTGTTAGTGGCCTGTAGTTACGGCCAATAGGAACTCAAATCAGTCAGGATGGGTGGAGTTAGATAATGAATGACACCAGCGAAAATGGGTAAAAAGGGGTAGAGAGTAGGAACAGGCAGATTTTGGGCTACTGAACTGCGATCGCCTGAAAGAGAGATCTTCCGACGTGCATGCGGGGAAGCTCTCTCGATCTTTTCAGTTCGTACCCAGAGAAATTAACCCGCTGTAAAGTTAGCTTACTGTTAGCAATCATCACGACGCTTCCGCAAGGTCACATCGCTGTACATTCTTGGATTACCGGAATAAATTCAACGGGTGAAATTTACAACAGTGTTTTTCTTCTCTCTGCAATTGACTGGCCCGAATCCTGACATCCTTTACAAGATGGCAAATGCAGAGATTGACTTCAAGCAACAATGATTGTAGGTGGCGCAACCAGTCTAAAGTATGAGATCGTGAGATCCAAGATCTATGGACATGCAAAATTTCAGCTCAATACAATGAACCACTCCTGAGATTATGGGCTGTTATCACAAAGACACCCAGATTCACACTGCACATAAGGGTTGCAGGTGGCGCCACCTGTATTTGTTATGCACAGCTACATAGGTCTTTCAAAAGTCTCTGAGGATATCAGAGGGTCTCAGAGGAGTTCTCTGGAAACAAACGCGGTAGCGGCGGCAGTGCAACCCACGTGAAAACAGAGTATCCGCAAAATATGTTTTGGCGGGAAAATTGGATAAGTAAATAACTAAATTAATGAAGTGGAATATAACAAATCAAAATGCAATATGCAATAAGGTTTAAGAATTATTTTTTTTGGTGAGATTATAAAATAAACAAAAATTGTTTACCATAATACTTTTTTATTAAACCTTGCTTGCCCTTGCTGAACTCGTCTGCTTCTCATTATCAAATTTATAATTTATTCTAATTATATTTTATTGTCACACAAGAAAATGACTGGATAAGACCAACGATCATGAGTGACAATTCCCCCCCCCCCCCCCGCCCAGTTTGATTGTTACGTGGGAATCAGAAGGAGGAGAATAAACTAAAATTGCACATTCTATTCGTTAATCTCTGATTCTTTATTCAAATCTTATGTCGATATATGCCAGGGTTTATTTTTATAAATTAAATTTTCATGTTTTCACATTTATTTTTCTTCTCTCTTAAAGTGGTTTAGTTTATTGCAAAGAGACCCGGAAACGGCGCCTACTACCTTCTAGCTCCCATCCCCCTGTAGCTCAGGATATCAAATATAAGCGCATATATATATATATATATTATAGACATTTTAGCCTCTATTATCTATATTCTGCTAAAATTGTCCTGTCAGGCTATAGAATGGATGTATGTATGTGTATGTGTGTATATATGTATATATATATATATATGTATGTGTATATATATATATATATCCATTATATTATTAAAAGTACAGTTTTTTTACACATGTTTACCTTGGAGGTAATTGAAAGTGAACTGATGGAGATCAGTTCAGATTTATAAAAGGTAATACCATAAAAAAGAATCTCTTTGATAGAATGAACAGGTATATGAGTTTTTTAAGTTTTTTAAACTATGATGGACTTAGTGCATTTTTCTACCTGTGATTTACAAAAAAAGAACCGCACCCACAAAGGTGTATTTTTTAATTATTCGGCAAATTTAAACATTAACATCGCCCCTGGGGCTTGATTATTATTGTAGTTAAAAAATGGTATTTAATTAAGAAATGAGAGTTAGACAAATGAAGCAGACATATTGTCATCATTAGTGCTTAATTTTAATAATCTGGTTTATTGGCATTGAGTAGGTTAATACAAGAACCCTATATATTCCTATTAGGTCTAGATGGGCACCTCTAATAGAGGCAAGCAGGTGGTAGTTACCTCATTGACATCGTTCCTTTTTCTCCATTAACTAGTTGGAGTAATTAATCATCTTCTAATAAGGTGGTCCGTTTGGCTTTAATGAGTATATATGCAACTTCATATATTCGCATAATATTTGTCTAACATTGTGTGAGCAGAAATACATGAATATGTATTAGACATTATATAAATAAGCGAAGAGTACTACATGTTTTTTTGGAAGCAGGGTCTCGTTGACACCGTATATGTAAAGACACTATGTTTAAGGTTTATGTACAACAGCTATGTGAATATGTAGTATTGTATACAAATGCACAAACACATATGCACCGATTTATATGTTGCTCGTATGCAGGTAAAAGGTTTATATTTAGACAAGAATGTGATGTAAGCTATAGTCTATCAAAGATTATTTTGCACTATTTTGTCAATGGCTGAAATAGTCTCTTTAAATGTGAGGGGATTGGGGGATAGTATTAAGAGAAGAGAAACTTTCCATTGGTTACATAAAAAAAAGCTAAAGTATTTTTTTTACAAGAGACACACAGTACCCCAAAAGATGAAAAAACTTGGCGAGCCGAGTGGGGAGGTACTATATTATTTTCACATGGCACAAGCAGTTCTAAAGGAGTATGTATTCTGATAAAAAATGATCTTAATTTTGAAATACAGGATATTATTAGAAGCGAGAAAGGGCAATTTCTATTATTAGATATTATAATTGAAGAATCAAGACTTACATTAGTGAATATATATGGGCCTAACCATGATAGTCCAGACTTTTTCGAAACAATAATGGAATACGTTGAATCCTTTCCCAATGATAACAGATTAATGGGAGGCGATTTCAATTTAGTTTTAGATATAAAGGAGGATAAAAAAGGAGGTAATCCTACAACTCATCAAAGAGCACAGAATATAATACATATGTGGTTAGACAATTTAGATATGGTAGATATATGGCGTGATCAACATCCGCGACTTCAGCAGTTCACTTGGAAAAGATTAAGACCATCGAATATATTCTGTAGACTAGATTTTTTCTTAATATCAAAAGGCCTTGTTGGAAATGTGGAAAACAGCTGGATCTTTCCAGGTTTTAAAACAGACCATTCATCAATCGGAATTAGGCTCGATTTAAAATATAGGAATAGGGGACCAGGGTTTTGGAAACTTAATTGTAAATATTTACAGATTCCAGAATACATAGAATTTATTAAAAATACCATCATAGAAACAAAAGAATTTAACAGTAATGCTAATCCAGCCTTGATGTGGGATACGATTAAATGTAAGATAAGGGGGCAACGATTGCATATGCTTCTAGACAAATGAAACAAAAACGAGAGCTATTGCAGCATACAGAGTCCAAATTAGCAGAATTAGAAGAACAGTACGGGAAAAAACCCGATGAGAATCTTTTAGAAGAAATAAATGCACTGAAACTTAAAATTGAAACCATAATGCAAGAAAAAACGGAAGGTGCTATGCTAAGATGTAAAACTACCTGGTATTTAGAAGGGGAAAAACCGTCAAAATAATTGTTAAATTTAGAAAAAAGGTTGCATAACAGAAAAACTATCACAAAACTAAAAATTGAAAAATCATCAGAGCAAAAAGATGTTCAATATATTACTGACGAGAATAATATTCTGAAGGAAATATCAACGTTTTATACTAAATTATATTCTTCAGAGCAGCAACAGCCACCTATAGAAATTGTTAATGAATTTTTCCAAGATAATCCCGAAACCCTCTCAGAAGAAGATAAAATAACTGTGATAAAGAATTAACCGAAAGTGAACTTGAAGATTGTTTGAAAACATTCCAGAATGGCAAATCGCCAGGTATTGATGGTTTGCCTGCAGAATTTTATAAAATATTCTGGGAAAATATCAAGAAAGACTTAATGGCTTCATATAGTTATTCTTTTACAGAAGGCAGACTTAATATATCACAAAGACAAGGCGTTATAACATTAATTCCAAAAAAATCTAAGGATCCTCAATTATTAAAAAACTGGAGACCAATATCGCTTTTGAATTTTGATTATAAACTTATTACAAAATGTATAGCTCTTAGATTACAAAAAGTACTTCCAAACATTATTCATTCCGACCAGACTGGATTTTTGCGCAATAGGTATATTGGAGAAACTATCACAAGGATCTATAGTTTATTTTCACATTGCAGTAATAATAAAGTAAAAGCTAATCTTATGCTTATAGATTTTGAAAAAGCTTTCGATTTATTAGAATGGCCTTTTATACATAAAGCTCTTGATTATTACAACTTTGGGAATAACATAAGTCAATGGATAAAGGTCTTTTACAAGGATATAACATCATGTGTATTAAATAATGGCTGGTCCACGAATTTTTTTAATATTAACAGGGGAGTCCGACAGGGATGCCCCCTGTCACCATATTTATTTATCATTTGTGCAGAAATATTGGCTACAAGAATTAGAAATAATAAAGAAATAAAAGGTATAGAGGTAAATAACAAAATACATAAAATATCACAATATGCAGATGATACGTCATTGTTTATAGAAAGTAGACCCGAGGTTATTAAAGAAACCGTTGATCAGTTTAGCCGATTCCACTCTATAAGTGGTCTAAAAATTAATTTGGAAAAGACTATAATCATGCCAATAGGAAACCATGAACATGGAAAAAATGAAATAATTAATATGGGCCTCCAATGGACTACCGGACCAGTGACGGTACTGGGTATTCAAATTAATAATAGATTACAAAATTTAACTAATTTAAACTTCAAACCATCAATCACAAAAATAAAAAACATGATAAATATTTGGAACAAACGACAGTTAACGCCAATAGGAAAAATTACAGTTATAAAATCTGAATTGATATCACAATTACAGTACCATATATCTCTTTTACCTAATATACTACCTCATTACTTAAAGGAAATAGAGGTATTACTCAGTAATTTCATATGGAATAGCAAAATAGATAAAATAAAAAGAAGCACTTTAATAGCACCAAAAAAGTATGGAGGATTGAATATGGTGGATATCTGGTCAAAAGTTAGAGCCACAAAGATTACTTGGATAAAGAGATTGTTAACAGGAAACACAGATGTTGGATGGAGGCATTTAATAGATACAAGTTTAAAGCATATGACTGCTTATATTTTCACTTGCAATATGAAATATGAAGATATGCATAGCATTCCTTTTCTAAGAAAATTAAATAACTTTTGGTTTGAAATCCTGCAAGAATGGTGCAAGTTCAACTATGATACACCAGAAACAGTCGGGGATTATTTGAAACAGTCACTGTGGTGTAATTCACATATTAAAATTAATGGTAAACTTGCATTCTATAAAATATGGTATGAAGCAGGAATTCGATATATCCATGATTTAATCAAGAAAAAAAATAAACAGTATACATTGTTCAGTAAACATGAATTACAGGATATATATGGAATACATATAGACACAATGAGATATAATAGTCTTATACATGCAATACCAAATAAATGGAGAACAGAAATTATTGATAACTACTATGAGGGAGCATATATATATAAAATTAATAGATTAATTCAACATGCAAACCCTACAAACCTTTTTTATAATGAACTAGTTGCGATGAAATGCACTCAGCCAGAAAATAGTATTTTAATGTGACAAAGAGATTTAGGAGAGTGCACAAGAGATGAATTACATGAAGCTTTTCAGAATATTGATAACATAACAATTTCTACAAAACTAAGGTATTTTCAATATAAAATTGTGCATCGTATTCTTGCATTAAACCCATTCTTGACTAAAGCCGGTATTACAGAGAGTGAACTATGTACTTTTTGTAACAGTAAGAAAGAAACCATCACACATATATTTTATGAATGTGATTATACCAAGGAACTTTGGAAAAAAATATATGACTGGCTTACAACCTTTGGTATTCCAAACATTTTCTCAATTAAAATAATAATTCTGAATGTAAGCTTAAATAGATTACTGGACAAAATTATACTCTTTGTAAAATATTACATATATGTGAAAAAGTGTAAAAGAGAGGTGTTGTCATTTAATGGTGCAAGAAATTTCATAAAATATTACTATGACATTGAAAAAAAGGTGGCACTTTCCAGAGGAAAACTTAAATATCATGAAAATCTCTGGAAACCAATTACCAACTTAAACAATGCTTAATATCGACAGGGGGGAGGTGAAGTGTTTATTAGATTCATTTAAATATATTTATCAATTAAATAAATGGAATAAATATACTATATAAATTCTACTCAAGTTATTATAATAGGAAGGGGCTTACAAAGAAATAAAACAGTTAATTTTAATTTTAAAAAAAATGCGCATGAGATACACCTGCTTTGTCCTGTCTGTTTGGTTGTCCCTTCCATAACTTCCGAAGAAACGGGCATAACAGTGAGCCCGTTTGTTATCACCGTCAGTCATATGCCCTGACTTACAGAATGTACACTAACTTGGCCCTTCCACTTGACCACAACTGAATTCCCGGCAGCATCATATAGCAGCTCGGCCGCCCAACATCACGCCGTGCTCGTCATTGCTAACCTTAACTTGGCTCATTGCCACAAAGACATAAATAATTGGTTCCGTATCGACCACCAGACGTCGCTAGCTTACAGGTCTGGAAACACACTACGCGGCAATATACCATTCCTATGCAACAGGACCCAACGGGTCCCAATTTTCTAGTTTCTGAAATGTGTCTTAAAATGCCTTTGTTGCACCCCCTTCCACACACACACAAGCTTATTTCTTTTGTTCTTTTGCTAGGGTGCTGAGTCCCCCCCTTCTAAAATCCTAGTTGTACCCGGCCCCTTCTTATCTGATTTAGGCCTATATTACACAGTACGTGTATTATTAACCCCTCAATTCAAGCTGTTACAGGTACATGTATCGTGTATTGAAATGAATGACATGAATGACCCGCAGGAAACCATCTCAGACACACGTACGTGCGCTATGCATGCACAGAGGCTTGGCACGGTTGTTTATATTCACGAATGTATCTCACGTCTGTTCTTTCTGTAACTATGTTTTCTCATGTCAAATAAGCATAATTAATTTCATCTTTTTTTTCTTCATCAAATGAACTTCAGATTATACAGGTATTGTCCTATCCAAACACGAATTTTTTACTACTGTTATTTGACATGGCATAATAATTTCCTTTTGCAGTTATAATTTTTGCCAGCCGCTCGTCCGTCCAGTCTGGCATGATTTTACATAACCAATCAGAGCTAGGAATCTGTAATTTTAATTTCAGATCAATTTAAGTGAGAACACTTATTAAACTGAAATTGGAACACAAAACATACAAACCTGAAGCGGGTCCAAGTGAGGGGGTCCAGGGTATCCGGAAAGCCCCCCCCCCCCCACACACAGACACACATATACACTTTTTTCAACCGCCGCAACCTTTTTTAAGGGTTTCAGACATATGTCCGAGGTCTGGATCCCCCTAACCCCTTTTTTCCGGACCTGGGGACCAGTTGTATTAGTCCTCCTTTGTTGGACCCCTTCTTTCCGAAATCCTGTGTCCGCCCCTTCAAACGATAATTTCAGGTACAATAAACCACTAGACAACAATGATCGAACCATAAAATGGGCCTGTAGGACAGGCTTGATAAATCCTGATTGCCAATAGCTTACCTAATATTTCAGGCCTATATCTTAATATACATCTTTGTGTTCCTAATTTTCCTACAAATAAATAAACTGAATCTCAATTTCTTCTCTTTTTTCAACATTCTTGCATTCGATTTTGTTTGTATGTGTGTGTGTGTGGGGGGGGGGGGGCTTACCATCTGCAATTAAACCTCCGAGTCGTGAATTAATTGATAAGAAAAGCATTAGATAATATATCTTATCTAGAGTTGCTCTACCATTTCTCAGTTAAGCGTTTAACATTTTAAGGAAAAGTTTATATATAGTGAAACCTCGAAATTACGACCACCAACGGGACCTCTATAAAGTGGTTTCAGTTCCGGGGTGGTCCCCCAAGCGAGGTCTGATATAAAGACAAAAATGAATTGGGACCGTGACAAGTAGTCGTTATTTGAGGTGGTCGCTAAACTTAATTGGTCGTTAGGCGAGATTTTATATGGTATATGTTAAAAAATAAATAAAATATAATGAAGAACTGCAGTCATGGGGTTGTTTTGTCTCGACCAAGAATGAAGTAAATGACATGTACTTCATGTTGTATGTTATCGTCAGGTCCCATGACAACACGCTTTTAACTCTTGATCTCTGTTTTTTCAGCTCTGTTATACAAAACTTGTTTATGTTCACACGGCAACATGAAGGAGCAGGCATAGGCCTATATGTCGGGACTTCATCTTTAATCTAAATAAACCACAGATTCCCATGCAAAACCTTTCTTTTTCATTTTCATGAATACTTCGGTCCCTTTAAAAACCCTATATAAATTCCCTGAAATTCTGCAAACTCTCAAACACAGAGTACTCTGTATTTAGAAAAGTCTGACTTATAGACAAAAAATAAATGTACAATTTTTATTACTAATATTGAAGTGCCGAGGAAAGAATGGGGTAAATATAGTAGATGCTTCTATTTCTACGACACTGACCTTAGGTTATAAATAGTTAACGGGTTTGCTATTTGGTCTCACATGGGAAGAAGACACTGAACTAAATATAGTCTATATTTAGTGGCTGTGTGTAAAATTTATAATATAAGTCTAAGAGATACATAATCCTGATGATTTTTTTTATCAATGGAACATGTAAAGTTTGGTCAATTTAAACATGAAACATAAAACATTTTATCGAAAAAACCTTAAGAAACATTTTCAGGACGTTGTCGTGTTTCTGTCAAATTTTAATTCTATTTATCATTTTAATTAATCAATTGATACTATGTTGTTTTACAAAATGAAAAAAAAAATATGACGACAAAATATTATTGTAAGAAAACAGCATTATAAAGTAACACAACAGATTGAATTATAAAAAAAAATATGTCATCTGGAAGATATTGAAAATGCTTGACATGCACGCATATGCTGACGATTTTGATGACCAGTGCGTGGCCGTGGCTTCCGAGTTTTACACATTTGGACTACTAACCGGCACTTCAGAGTGGCTTCCGAGATGGCTTCCGAGCACAGATTCTTCTATAACTTTCAGATAATTGAATGAATAACTATGATTCTTCACAGCAGAATAGAACAGACCCTAGTGTATCGATAAAAATCGAAATAGTATTGATGTGATGGCTTTTTGTATCTGCTTTATGGCTTTGTTTCTAAAAAATCCTTGGCTTCCGACTTCCGGCTTCCGACTTCCGAGTTTTACACACAGCCATATTTAGTTCAGTGGGAAGAAGACATGTGATTAGCTCAAAGTGGAGTATTTACTGCGAGCCTGCGATGTTTACATATCGCATGGAGACGTGAGGAGGAAACACTTCTTAACGTGCATTTTCCTGGCAACTTAAGTGTATTTTTTATTTCGTCTGCAGTATGTAACAACGAACAGGTGTACATTTGGTTGATTATATTTTCATTAAGGTAACATTTTCTGTTGTTTCAGCCATAGTTTGCAGTTCTTGGTGTTTGCAAAAGGTGTTATCTCTGATCTGCATATCTCATTATCTGGTTGTATCACCTGAATGCCACATTGATACAGGTTTTGTAGTATATGTATACACATGAATGCGAAAGTATGGCACAATAAGAAAGGCTAGTTGTCTTCAGGGGCGATTGTCGAACACCTCACGCAAGATAGATCTGAGGCGTCGGAGAGAGTTGGTTCAGGCTGAAAAAAATAATGGTGTCTATGTTTACGCGGTTATGTTGTTCTTATCTCTGGTTCTGCCTTCTGCATCTGTGTCTCCCTCTGGTGGCGAACCTGCAATGAGAGAGAGAGTAAAATATTAGTACACATAACATGCAGTTGAGAAGCTCTTCACTGGGTCTCGAACCAGCAACCAGTGCAGGGCCCAAGTATAGAATCCGGCATACATTTCCAAGATGGGTCTAAACTGACTGGACCATCTTATATTGGTAGTAGTCAACATAAGCCATGACATACCTGATGATATGACATCGACATGCCTCTTACTTCTCCATTACATGAATCCTAAACATCATAACGTCTGTCTGTATACACCCATAACCTAGTCCATATAGGCAGGTTTCTATACTCGCTCCAAACATTAAGCAGAAGCTATGCTTGTCACACGTGTTGGTCAGTAGGATAAGCCTTAAAGTCTGACTGGTGGACACTCAGTTTTACTGCTAATTTCACATGTGCTGAGTGCGCTCAGGCATGAGTGTATAGTAGAAAGCCTATAAATATAACATAGATATACATTCCATGAGTAAAATGCTATATATTGATATCCTACAACACAAGGACTTCATTCTAAGGTAATAAGTCCTTCCCTCTAATGGTGACTAACCTCACTCTGCCTACCCCAATCCCAGGTTTGCACACATTTTGGATGCCAGTAATACGCTGCAACATATTAGCTCCCCAAAAACAATTTCCTTGATCCGCTACTGTCAGCAACCATATGTGAACAAGTCCTATACGCTACCATCTGCGCCATGCAAGATGAGCTGGGTCAAGTGGTCAAGTGGGGATATTTAAATCTTCTGTTGTGTGGAAATTCAGAGAGAAGTAAATGAAGTACAGCATGACAATTGTTAGGGCAGTGTGATAATTGGTCGTAGTTGTTAAAATGAGGGTAAATATTTGTTAAGCTTATGCAATGTCTGTTGCCCGGATATCACAAAAGCTTAAAAAATTAATCCTCAGCCATTTTTTAACTGCTTGCCACTAGCATACTCCATCTCACATTTTGCATGGACAAGGTAAAATTGCTGGTTTATTTGTAAACTCTAATCCTTGAAATACACCCAAGTATTTGTGGGACAGCCGTGATCCATGTGCATCTTATGCCTGAAGGGCGCAAGACAATGGATGTGAATGACTTAGACAGGACATGCATATAAACAAAGTGGTGTAAATAAGCACCGGGAGGAATTGTTATGAATATGAGCTTGTAGATTCATGTAGAGAAAGGTTAAATTGGACATAATTACAGAGTTAGAGACACATGAGATTGATATGGGATACAATTAACCTACATAGGAGTTAGTTTGATCTATTATATGAACATTTAAAATGTACTATTGATAGTATTGCTCAAAATGAGGTGCGTGAGGCGTTTGACAATTGTAACGTCTTTAGTACTTATTCAAAGATACAACATGAGATATATTTGAAGTTGTATCTTCACATTATGATAAGCATATTTATTCCAGGTCACTTCAACAATTAATAATTAGTAGGTGTCCTAGAAATCAGGGAAAACCTGGAATATGAGCATCCTTTTTTCTGGTCAGGGGAAATTCAGGGAATATAAGAAGAATGCTTCAGCTCAGGGAACACCAAAAATAGGGTTTAATAGGGTTAGTCAGAAATAGAAATTTTGAGAAACGCATGTTCAGACACACAATCTTAGAACTCATATCAAATATGACACAAACACTAAGAGTCATGGCTTGGATACAGGACAGGGTCATAGCCATGCCAGTTGGCTCCGGTGGGCATCTGTGGCCAGCACAAAGCTAACATTTGCAACCCACCAACCTGCACAAAGGATATTAAAGATCATTCAAAAAACAGCTACCAGTAATGAAACTATGGATATTTATTACCCCTAACTGCAATAAATTTGTACCTCAAACTGTGTTTACAAAAATGAATCAATCAAGAGCCAATATAATAATTAAAAAATAGTTATAACACATATAACAACACTAAGATAAGCTTTGCAAGTGTCCTTAAATTAAGCCGGCACCCAAATTTGTACAACTATAACCCTGATAGAGGATTCTGCAAAAATGTCCATAAAATTAACTGGTATTGGTGAGAACAGGAGCATCTTTTGTTATTAGCCCAAAACGGTTTAAATCTATTTTTAGATTGTCAGTTGTCATGACTACTATGACAAATAAAAATTGATGAACATAACTACTGCATGTTAATGTGAATCCAAGCATGTATACAGAAAAATGAATTCTGGATTAATTGTATAAATTCTCTGCACATGTTATTGTTTATATCTTGCAGGGATTTTCAACGACGAACAATAGCTGCAGAAACCTGCTGGTGCATCAAGCATGTGAAAGTAACATAATCCTTTGTGAAACAACTGCAATCACAAAATAGCACAACATATCCAAGTGCAATGTCTAAAAGTCAGGATACCTACACCAGAATTGATCTCCGAAATTTTGGGGGCCACAAGGATGAGGTAAAGCATTTTCTGTTTGATACTAACATACCAATAAAAGATATCAGTAATTTATCAGTAACATGATATAAAATCTATACATATCATTATTTTTTTCAGGTGTGGAGACCTGTAAGTAAATGATAATTAACTGACAATTTCAAAGCCCTTCTTAACTGCTATTCCAGTACTGTCACACCAAACAGCTGATCATCCATCAGCCTTTTAGTTCACATGAGACAGCCATACTTTATCCCCCCCCCCCCCCCCGGGTCATGTGGTGACAGACAAAGTTTCTTTATATTGCAGTGATATACTATGCATACCATAGTTTCAGTACCAAAGCCCATCATTATAGGGGAGGGGGGCCTGAGCAAAAATTAAGAGCACAAACCAAAATTAACAAAAAAGGGACATAGTTAACTTTAAAGTCCAGTTTATCTTATTATTTCTATAAAATACTGGTAATCAACTGGACTCTCATTTTTTCAGTTTATGACATAAGAGAAGGACTTTTTTTCAGTTAACTTGCTCCATATGCAAAGAAATTCACTGTATATTTAATAAAAGAATTTAAAGATAGATACCCTTGGTAGATATAGCTTGATATACTGTTGTACAAGCTCAGAAAATTCTTTTATTTTTCAGGTCAATTGCGTGGCATTTTCCCCAGACTTCGAAATCATGGTCACTGGTTCTGATGATGAAAGAGTGCGGGTGTTTAATGCAGTCACAGGAAATATGGTGTGCAAGCTCAAGGGTCATACTGGTCAGTCTTATAAAAATATATTTGTTAGTCAAGGATCCAGTAGTCTGTTAGTCCAGTTTACCAGTTTATTTTGTGCAAACTCTAACAGAAATATTGTTATTGTGGGACAGACATTTCAAGGGCTGCCCTGCTCATTTTGATTTATTTATAGATTTTATGGGCTTAATGAATAATATTGGTATGCCCCATAAAATTATAATCCATTTGTTTACAGGTGTACAGGGCATGGTTCAGGTCAACTGGAGGAAATGCATGAAAGTTTAAAGGGACTACCATATGTAATCTGACTGTTGAACATTTTTGTTGTTTGTTTCAGCTAAGAGACTGTGTATTCCCCTTGTAATAATCGTTGATTTAATGTGTTCAATAAAATTTGTAAATTTATTATCTTATTTTCTGGGTTGTAGGTGCAATAAGGTGTGTTGCAGTCTCTCCAAACAGTAAATACTTTGCCAGTGGGTCTTACGATAAAACAATCCGAGTATGGCGGACAAGGGATGTGGAATGTCTACATGTTTTGGAAGGTACACAAGCTCCTCGTATTGAAAGTACTACAATAGCCCGTCCAACCAAGGGGTCACGGTGCTTCTCAGTTTCTGTAGATAATTATCTACAATTAAATTTGTTTTGTAAAATTACCTGTCAATAAATCAACCAGGTACTCCTGCAATTATTTATAATGAAACCACCGTCAGGCTTTTCTTTTGGGTTAATTTCAGAATTAAAACCATAAAATTAATAAACCCTTAAAAGGGTTTTGAATACATTAATACATGGCTTTAAATTCATTTTATCAAGCTGTAACTCTGAGTGTAGGTTCATATTGTTAATATTTGCTTCAACTCGCAGGTCACACTAAAAGCATTGAGTGCCTTGCGTTTTCTGCTGATTCATCAATGTTATGCTCAGGGAGCTGGGACAGAACAGCCATTTTGTGGCATGTTCAGGTGGGTAACCTTAAACAGTTTAAAGATTATCAAAAAATTTATGTGATAATATATACCTATAAGGTGATTACCTTGGTTATCTGATAAGCACGAGTCCTCCTTTTCTTGAAAAATTATTCTGTGCAAATAAATCAGGAGATAAAACAGTAAATAAAAGACGTATATAAATGTACATAGTTTTTCTCATTATCAGAGAATGTATAGTGTTGGTAAAAAACTTTCCAGCTAATTTTGAGGATGAAAAACCAGTAACAGTATTTGCACAGTTGCTGCACTGTGGAATCCTTCTCAGTATAAGTCTGCTTAATTTGCACCTGTGTGTTTTAGGTGAAATGATGTGTTACTTGTTGCTTTTATATTGTTTCAGAATGGGTTTGTGCTAAAAATATTAACTGGACATCAGAATTTGGTGCAATCTGCTGCTTTTTCCATTAATGGACAGTGGCTGGTGAGTATGCCATGCCAGTAACTTGTACAGGGCTCACAATTAAAGCCAAACCACCTGATTTACCAGCAGTTTTAAGGGAGTAATTATTTTTAATCGGTCTGATCAAGATTAGCCGTGACAACCCAACTCAGTAGGCAATCAGACAATTGGGCTGGTAAGCCTACTCGAGTCATGAAACAGGTTATCTCTAGTAATGTATCACAGTGGTCTTTCATCAGGTTGCATTCATATTGTGGTAAACAGCCCATAATCTCAATAGTTTGCTACAAATAATGAATTTACAGATTAGTATTCATGTGAGCTCACAACCCAAACTGAAACACCATCTCAGTGGACACTGGTCATTTCCTGTATCACCTGCAAGCTGCCTGCGTCCTGTAACCCGTGCCAGCCATGCTTGTGTTCATGCGGTCATAAATTCAACAAACACGCCAAGGGGTTTACCAATTTGCTGGGTTAAAATGGAACTTTTCTCGCTTATGTTTGGTATTATAAGAAAGTCCACCAAAAATGCTAACGATTGGTCTGGTTTATGTTGTTTGACAGTGTACCTGTAGGCCATGAAGCACTGTAAGAAATGACAAAAATATTTGCATCTTCATAAGGCCTTATAATGCGTTCCTCAGACTTAGATGTCATGAAACTCTGGCGCCAGTAATCTGGTCGTAATGCAAGAGGGTCGATATGATGCTAGATCAAGATCACTTTTCATTGAAATAAAGGGGAATTTTATTTGCTGTAGCTGTGCAATAAAAGACTAATTGTTTCATCTTATTTATTCTCACGTTAATGTCCCATTAAGTCATTACAAAATACTTAAATGGCAACAAAGCCAAGTGATAAAACATATTACTGAACAAAATTTTATTTTTTTTTTATATTGGCCAAGTGAAATCCTTTGGGGGTCTAATGAATTTTTGTCTTGTCAGACCCAAATGTCTGGATGAAAATTTTGCCAATTTGGACTGCTGTGTATCTCCATTTTGTTCAACAAATTTAAACATGTTTTGGTGTTGCTTTCCATGCAATGTAGTGCCATTTGCAGTAAAGAGAATGCTTTGTGTGCACAAATGTTTTTGAACGATCTCTTTTTACCATATTTAAAAAAAAATGATACATCATGTTGATATCAATTTAATCCAGTTTTGGATTGACCTGTTGTGTAAATTTATTTTCTTGCACTTTTAACATGGCTGTATTAAAAATAGGAATCTTTACAAACATTCTTTAAAAAAAACATTTCTTTTATGGATGTTATGAAGCATAATGAAAATTAAATGTAATGAAAAACTGTATGAATTATAAAATATTCTGAACAAAGAAGCCACAATATTATTTTTCCCATTGGCCATTATTTTATTATATTATATATGTTTGTAATTTGAATTTATATAGGCTACAGGATCATGGGATTTCACAGTGCGTTTATGGAGCATGGACAGCAGAGACCAAGAGAACGGTGTCCGTGAGTTAATGGGTCACACAGGCAATGTCCACACAGTTGTGTTTTCCAAGGAAGGCCTCCTGGTAGGTATACACTACAACAGAAAGGCTAAGGCTTTACAATTCAGGTTTTCTTATCTAATATGTAAATATTACACAAAGGGTTACAGCTTTCTGCAAGTGTTAGCTAGCTGTACAGGCTCTTGATTGTAAAAGATGTATAGTTTTAAATGTTCATCTATAGTTTAATAAGTGTAACTTTATTTTTAAAAGCATTGCTATCTGCTAAATTAAGATTAGCTTTCAATAAGGAAAAAAATGATATAATGGAAAACTGCATTTATTACCCCTAAGATGTTGGGTTTCCTGTACCGTGTATGCAGAACTTGGAATTGTACCATATCTTTGCTACTTAATGCTTCCCAAGCCGGTAATACAATTCTTGGAGGTAAAAACCCGAACAGGAACCCTGGCTGGAGTTATGGTAATGAGCCATCACAAAATTAGTGGGGGGGGGGGGGGTGATTATCAACCGATGGAGAAGAAAAACAGCCAAAGACAGTAACAGTTTAATCAAGAACTTATAGTAGGTTGCTGTCTATCTCTGGGCTACTTCACAGCAGCTCAACACCCCCTCAGGCTAAGGTATCCCTCCAAATCACTCCAAAACGACTAGCATTTTACACAAAATATCCACCATCAAAACCCGCTCCAACCAACTTCCACCACCATGACCAATCCGTAACTTATCCCACCTTGCCCCCAGCTAAGTAGACTGGTACTTATACTTATAATAGAAGAACTCCTACCTACCCCAACTCACTACATCTCCCCACTACTATAAAAAATGTTAGCCCTTGAACAAAATCAAAATAAAAACAAAAGTACAAAAATTACAGTCCAACCCCACATTTGGGTACTATCTATCCTCTAAAGGAATAAGTCCACACAGTCTGTTTAATACAATATCTAAACACCTATCAAACCCTATCTAGCATGCAAGAAAAAAAAAATAAAACAAAGGAAAGGTTAACTAATCTACATGCAGCCGCATATCAAAGTCCATCTATCGCTTGTGTCTGCTGCTCTTACTCGGGATTGCATTTGGCTCCTACACCACTCTGAGGTTGGGGTTCTCCTAATCGTCGGATGTGGATCTGGTGGAGCCTGTCCATCAGGTGTCACTGTAGGAGGTCACTTCTTTTCTTTGACCCCAGACAGAACTCAGCTGTATCTGAATGGCCTCCTCCTTGGCCTCATTTCCACCTCTCAATGGAGAGGATGCTGTAGGCTGCGCCTGCACAACAACAGGAGATCAGGAGCCTCCAGCCACCGGTGCTGCACTCGCAGTGATTCCTCAAGTGCAAGGAGTAGTGATCAACATCTTCCTCGTGCTGGCACCCAGCAAACAATAGGGGATGAGGTTTCAGTTGTAAAGGACTTCCTGATTCTAGATCCACAGGGAGTCTGGAAGATCCCCAGGGGCAGTCCAGTCATCATTTGGCCAGAGTACCCATGGCAGATATGATCCACCAGCCTTCTTGCTTGTCAACACATTCAATGACAACAATTAATACATTATTAAATATTATTAACTATCCCTGACTATATGTTATTATTCCATGAAGTTCCCATTTAACATAAACAGACCTCGTAATTCATTTGTGTCACTGTGAAATTCAGGCATCTCCCCTATGTAACTGTATTCACCATTGGATGAACAGAGGCCTCCTTGACCTCAGGAACACTACAGACCGAGGGATATCACTAACCTCTGGCTGGGGTGAGGAAACTGGAAAAGGTAATGATTGGCTAATCTCATGGGGGCAGCCCATTTGTGTCGTCATAGTGATAGAGTAAAAGCCCACTGGTGATAGAGGCATTACCAGAATTGCTTACACTGAGACAGGACCCATGTACATCTGTAGTGTACTCCATGCCAGTCTATTTCAAGCCTTTTTATTCCAAAAAAATACCATCTCAGTAATATTTCCCAGTCAGCTCCTTTCCATGACTGATGCTTTTCGTTCAATGTGGGCATCTGGGAGTGAACCTCTGTGGTGTAATCCTTTCTAAATAATATCTGGCCTCTTCAATATTAGTATAGTATACTAGAATAGTATTTTATTCCTTTGTACTTGGTTCCAGGCCTCTGCTTCCTGTTTCATAATAAATGTGTCCCTTTATATTCTGTATCTCTGCAGTAAAACACATTTTATCCTGCTGAATTCCCAGGATCTAGTTTCAGTGTTTGAATACATTTTGATCTGTAACATTCCAGGCCTCTGCTTCCTGTTTCATAATAAATGTGTCCCTTTATATTCTGTATCTCTGCAGTAAAACACATTTTATCCTGCTGAATTCCCAGGATCTAGTTCCAGTGTTTTAATACATTTTAATCTGTAATATTCCAGGCCTCTGCTTCCTGTTTCATAATAAATGTGTCCCTTTATATTCTGTATCTCTGCAGTAAAACACATTTTATCCTGCTGAATTCCCAGGATCTAGTTCCAGTGTTTTAATACATTTTAATCTGTAATATTCCAGGCCTCTGCTTCCTGTTTCATAATAAATCTGTGCCTTTATATTCTAAATCTCTGCAGTATAACACATTTTATCCTGCTGAATTCCCAGGATCTAGTTCCAGTGTTTATATACATTTTAATCTGTTACATTCCAGGCCTCGGGTTCCCATGCAGGATCTAGTTCCAGTGTTTTAATACATTTTAATCTGTTACATTCCAGGCCTTGGGTTCCCGGGATCTAGTTCCAGTGTTTTAATACATTTTAATCTGTTACATTCCAGGCCTCGGGTTCCTGGGATCTAGTTCCAGTGTTTTAAAACATTTTAATCTGTTACATTCCAGGCCTCGGGTTCCCGGGATCTAGTTCCAGTGTTTTAATACATTTTAATCTGTTACATTCCAGGCCTTGGGTTCCTGGGATCTAGTTCCAGTGTTTTAATACATTTTAATCTGGTACATTCCAGGCCTCGGGTTCCTGGGATCTAGTGTCAGTGTTTTACTACATTTTAATCTGTTACATTCCTGGCCTAGGGTTCCAGGGATCTAGTGTGAGTGTTTTATTACATTTTAATTAGTTACATTCCAGCCCTCAGGTTCCTGGGACCTAGTTCCAGTGTTTTAGTACATTTCAATATGTCACATTCCAGGCCTCGGGTTCCTGGGCCCTAGTTCCAGTGTTTTATTATATTTTAATCTGTAACATTCCAGGCCTAGGGTTCCCAGGATCTAGTTCTAGTGTTTTAATACATTTCAATCTGTTACACTCCAGGCCTCGGGTTCCCCAGATCTAGTTCCAGTGTTTTAATACATTTTAATCTGTTACATTCCACGCCTTGGGTTCCTGGGATCTAGTTCCAGTGTTTTAATACATTTTAATATGTCACATTCCAGGCATTGGGTTCCTGGGCCCTAGTTCCAGTGTTTTATTATATTTTAATCTGTAACATTCCAGGCCTCGGGTTCCCAGGATCTAGTTCTAGTGTTTTAATACATTTCAATCTGTTACACTCCAGGCCTCGGGTTCCCCAGATCTAGTTCCAGTGTTTTAATACATTTTAATCAGTTACATTCCAGGCCAAGGGTTCCTGGGATCTAGTGTCAGTGTTTTACTACTTTTTAATCTGTTACATTCCACGCCTCGGGTTCCTGGGATCTAGTTCCAGTGTTTTAATACATTTTAATCTGTTACATTCCAGGCCTCGGGTTCCTGGGATCTAGTTCCAGTGTTTTAATACATTTTAATCTGTTACATTCCAGGCCAAGGGTTCCTGGGATCTAGTGTCAGTGTTTTACTACTTTTTAATCTGTTACATTTATGGCCTCGGGTTCCCGGGATCTAGTTCCAGTGTTTTAATACATTTTAATCTGTTACATTCCAGGCCTCGGGTTCCTGGGATCTAGTTCCAGTGTTTTAATACATTTTAATCTGTTACATTCCAGGCCTCAGGTTCCTGGGATCTAGTTCCAGTGTTTTAATATACTTTAATCTGTTACATTCCAAGCCAAGGATTCCTGGGATCTAGTGTCAGTGTTTTAATACATTTTAATCTGTTACATTCCTGGCCTTGGGTTCCAGGGATCTAGTGTCAGTGTTTTAATACATTTTAATCTGTTATACTCCAGGCCTCGGGTTCCTGGGATCTAGTTCCAGTGTTTTAATACATTTTAATCTGTCACTTTCCAGGCCTAGGGTTCCTGGGATCTAGTTCCAGTGTTTTAATTCATTTTAATCTGTTACATTCCAGGCCTCGGGTTCCTGGGACCTAGTTCCAGTGTTTTAATACATTTTAATCTGTCACATTTCAGGCCTCAGGTTCCTGGGACCTTGTTCCAGTGTTTTATTATATTTTAATCTGTAACATTCCAGGCCTCGGGTTCCCGGGAACTAGTTCTTTTGTTTTAATACATTTTAATCTGTCACATTCCAGGCCTCGGGTTCTTGGGATCTAGTGTGAGTGTTTTATTACATTTTAATCTGTTACATTCCAGCCCTCGGGTTCCTGGGACCTAGTTCCAGTGTTTTAATACATTTTAATCTGTAACATTCAAGGCCTCGGGTTCCTGGGACAGAACAATCAGACTATGGAACCCTCGGACGGCAAAGACTCTGTATGTGCTCAAAGGCCACGAAGGATGGATACAGGCAGTGGCTTTCTCTCCGGACAGCCTCTATCTGGCCAGCGCTTGTGATGATGAGACAGTACGGGTATGGGATGTCGTTTCTGGGAAGTGTCAAAAAGTTTTAGAGGTATGTTTTTGGTCTGTTTTAGAGGTATGTGTTTGTACCATGCATATTACATACTTCGGTAAAACAGACTTATTTTGTGGGGTTTTTCTTTCATTTAGAATCAGTCGCTCCAAAAACCCAGTGGACAATTATAAAAAATGTCTTCACATCTGTATCTATTTCACACTGGATCATGCCTGATAAGAGTGCATTGGCTTAATTGGTCCATGGCAAATCCTGGAAAATACACAGAAAATTGTCAAGCTTTTTCCTCTTTCTTCCATTTGTCACCAGCCATTTTTATAACCAGTTCTTCCCTGTTATCAAAATGCTGGCAGATAATAAATTTATGCAATAAAAACTGTAAAATAGAGGTACTGAGCAAAGTGAGTGTGTTTGGTTTTCACAGGGACAAACAGAGTCAGTACAACAATGTGGGTTTAACCCTCGTGGAGCTTTGGTCGCCTCAGGAGCAGCATATGTGACATTGGCCATGCTTTAGGACATCACTATGAAATATGTGCAGAAGAATTTAAATGTTATGATTTGCATATGAAGATGGCAGTTCTCAAACTCCATAAGTCGAGTATCATACTTTTGCAAACAACTTATTTCAGAAATTAATAAAATTGAAAATTACATTAATTTGTACATTTACATTATACTTGTATGATTTTGTGATAGTTTTACCAATATTCTCTGTAAAGCTTATTTGAGTTTATTCAACACAGATTCTGAGTAAATTTTCTACAGTGCAAGGACAAAATCAGTTCATTTTTACACTTTGTATATTTTACAGTATTGTCTTAGATGAAAAATAAATTTTCTACAGTGCAAGGACAAAATCAGTTCAGTTTTACACTTTGTATATTTTACAGAATTTGCTTAGTTTGAAAACCATTTAATGATATCTTATGTCCAGTGATACATCTCTATTTTATGATTAATTATAACTTATTAGAACCATGTTATGGGTATCAGTTTATACAGAATACAGTGAGCTCAATCAGAGGTGTTCCTGATTCTTAAATTATGTAACTAGAGCATCAATGCTTTTTGCCCTGACTTGGTGGGTTGGATAATCATCTATATCATGTGTTACCCACACCATTTCCTGTGAGTGGTCAGTTTCTCAAAAGGAGCATTGTAATTGGTCAGTTTGCTCATGTATAATGCATGATATAGATGAGGATACTGGTCACTGAATGATGGCGTACAATGTTATACAGATTGGTTACAATACTGCCATGTACTGCACCAACAAATTTGAAGCAAAATTTTCTTTCCAGCTTACTCATCTCACCATCATATACATATTATAATATACATATATTACTTCTCATTTAAAGCTGTGATATATTAATATATACAAAATGTAGATCAGTAATATATCATACTTGAGGGGTAGGACAAAGCCTAATGGTTAAGGGGTTGGACTTTGGAGCTGAAGGTCCCTAGTCAAATCATACTGAATGACATGATGGTGAAATATTATTGTTAGAGACTTCAAAGATATTCACTCCAGTGTTTAAATGATAGTGTCACAAAGTGTCATCAAGCACATGGCCTGTATGTCACGGTCACACCAGCAGCTAGTGCATGGACAGGCGATTATGTAACAAGCTCTTACTGACTGGTATAATCTAGTACCCCCTGTGTCACTGGTATCAGAAAGGTCAGTTAATAAATAGGCGCAGGATTCCTGCTAAGAACATGCAGTGATTCAGTTGGACTTGAGGCCTACAATATAAAGAGGTGACTGGGAATGCTTTGATATTCTGATTTTGGACTTTTATACAAAAGTGTAATAAACGACATATTACATTACTCAATTATTCTGTGAACTAATTATTAAACAGCTTGCACCTTATTTTGGTGCCAGAAGTGACTCAGCAAATCTATTACAAATAGGGTCAGAAGATGGATTTATACAATGTGTCATTTTGGTTGACTTATAACAAAATGTTATGACCTAGGATTATTCAAGTTCCTAGCTCCTTGCATATAAAACTTGATATTCAGAGACTCTAATTCCCTGCATATGAATCAAAGGTTTTGAATGTTTTATAGTAGTACTTTTTTATATCCATTTGAATTGCTCAGTTACAATAGTTTGTGATTTGTTGTAACCTTGCAGTGATTTTCTTATATCAACATATTATAAATACAATATGTACTGTACCATATGTCCAGATAATTATGCTATATTCAGAAAAAGTCTGTTTGTCCTTGATACAATTTCCACATTATGAATGCAAATTTAAGTGATGGGGTGAGAAAGTGCAAACACTGCATTTCAAAATCTAGTTTTTTAATCAAATTATTTAATATTTATGTATAGTGAATATTGTTATAAAATAAAATTTATTCAATAGAGTATGATCTGTTATTTATCCTTTAAAACATGTTTAAAGCTGATAACAAAGGAGGACACAGAGGATTTGCACCAACAAAAATCTAACTTTTTCTGATTTTTAACAAAAAGGAGAAAAGTAGACAGAAGTCAGAGAATACACACCTCTGCCATAGTCTACATTCACATCCAAGGTGATCATACATATAATTGATCTTCCTGAAAATTTTATTTAAAAAAAAAAGTTTGTTGTGTTCACAGCTATTGAACTCTATGCATATTAATGGGATCAGATACCTTAAGGTAATGCAAAACTGATAAAATTAGAGGACCATGTATCAAATAATAATAAATTCTGGTGTCTTGGATGAGCATGGTGGCATTGGACTAAATGTACAACCTTCTTCAGTAAACACTAAATATCATGAGATTTTCATTCCTGATACACATTTTGTATGCCCTTTTCATTCCTGATACACATCATTGTGTGTGCCCTTTTCATTCCTGATACACATTTTGTATGCCCTTTTCATTCCTGATACACATCATTGTGTGTGCCCTTTTAATTCCTGATACACATCATTGTGTGTGCCCTTTTCATTCCTGATACATATCACTGTGTGTGCCCTTTTTCATTCCTGATACACCTCATTGTGTGTGCCCTTTTCATTCCTGATACACCTCATTGTGTGTGCCCTTTTCATTCCTGATTCACCTCATTGTGTGTGCCCTTTTCATTCCTGATACACCTCATAGTGTGTGCCCTTTTCATTCCTGATACACATTTTGTATGCCCTTTTCATTCCTGATACACATCATTGTGTGTGCCCTTTTCATTCCTGATACACATCATTGTGTATGCCCTTTTCATTCCTGATACATATCATTGTGTGTGCACTTTTCATTCCTGATACACATCATTGTGTGTGCCCTTTTCATTCCTGATACACATTTTGTATGCCCTTTTCATTCCTGATGCACATCATTGTGTGTGCCCTTTTCATTCCTGATACACATCATCGTGTGTGCCCTTTTCATTCCTGATACACCTCATTGTGTGTGCCCTTTTCATTCCTGATACACATCATTGTGTGTGCCCTTTTCATTCCTGATACACATCATTGTGTGTGCCCTTTTCATTCCTGATACACATCATTGTGTGTGCCCTTTTCATTCCTGATACACATCATTGTGTGTGCCCTTTTCATTTCTGATACACCTCATTGTGTGTGCCCTTTTCATTCCTGATACACATCACTGTGTGTGCCCTTTTCATTCCTGATACACATCATTGTGTGTGCCCTTTTCATTCCTGATACACATCATTGTGTGTGCCCTTTTCATTCCTGATACACATCATTGTGTGTGCCCTTTTCATTCCTGATACATATCACTGTGTGTGCCCTTTTCATTCCTGATACACATCATTGTGTGTGCCCTTTTCATTCCTGATACATATCACTGTGTGTGCCCTTTTCATTCCTGATACACCTCATTGTGTGTGCCCTTTTCATTCCTGATACACATCGTGTGTGCCCTTTTCATTCCTGATACACCTCATTGTGTGTGCCCTTTTCATTTCTGATACACATCATTGTGTGTGCCCTTTTCATTCCTGATACACATCATTGTGTGTGCCCTTTTCATTCCTGATACACATTTTGTATGCCCTTTTCATTCCTGATACACATCATTGTGTGTGCCCTTTCCATTCCTGATACACATCATTGTGTGTGCCCTTTTCATTCCTGATACACCTCATTGTGTGTGCCCTTTTCATTCCTGATACACATCATTGTGTGTGCCCTTTCCATTCCTGATACACATCATTGTGTGTGCCCTTTTCATTCCTGATACACCTCATTGTGTGTGCCCTTTTCATTCCTGATACACATCATTGTGTGTGCCCTTTTCATTCCTGATACACATTTTGTATGCCCTTTTCATTCCTGATACACATCATTGTGTGTGCCCTTTTCATTCCTGATACACATCATTGTGTGTGCCCTTTTCATTCCTGATACACCTCATTGTGTGTGCCCTTTTCATTCCTGATACACATCATTGTGTGTGCCCTTTTCATTCCTGATACACATCATTGTGTGTGCCCTTTTCATTCCTGATACATATCACTGTGTGTGCACTTTTCATTCCTGATACACATCATTGTGTGTGCTCTTTTCATTCCTGATACACATCATTGTGTGTGGCCTTTTCATTCCTGATACACATCATTGTGTGCCCTTTTCATTCCTGATACACATCATTGTGTGTGCCCTTTTCATTCCTGATACACATCATTGTGTGTGCCCTTTTCATTCTTGATACACCTCATTGTGTGTGCCCTTTTCATTCCTATTACAGATCATTGTGTGTGCCCTTTTCATTCCTGATACACATTTTGTATGCCCTTTTCATTCCTGATACACATCATTGTGTGTGCCCTTTTCATTCCTGATACACATCATTGTGTGTGCCCTTTTCATTCCTGATACACATCATTGTGTGTGCCCTTTTCATTCCTGATACACATCATTGTGTGTGCCCTTTTCATTCCTGATACACCTCATTGTGTGTGCCCTTTTCATTCCTGATACACATCATTGTGTGTGCCCTTTTCATTCCTGATACACATCACTGTGTGTGCCCTTTTCATTCCTGATACATATCATTGTGTGTGCCCTTTTCATTCCTGATACATATCATTGTGTGTGCCCTTTTCATTCTTGATACATATCACTGTGTGTGCCCTTTTCATTCATGATACATATCATTGTGTGTGCCCTTTTCATTCCTGATACATATCATTGTGTGTGCCCTTTTCATTCCTGATACATATCATTGTGTGCCCTTTTCATTCCTGATGCACATCATTGTGTGTGCCCTTTTCATTCCTGAAACATATCACTGTGTGTGCCCTTTTCATTCCTGATACACATCATTGTGTGTGCATTTTTCATTCCTGATACATATCATTGTGTGTGCCCTTTTCATTCCTGATACACATCGCTGTGTGTGCCCTTTTCATTCCTGATACATATCATTGTGTGTGCCCTTTTCATTCCTGATACATATCATTGTGTGTGCCCTTTTCATTCCTGATACATATCATTGTGTGTGCCCTTTTCATTCCTGATACACATCATTGTGTGTGCCCTTTTCATTCCTGATACACATCATTGTGTGTGCCCTTTTCATTCCTGATACATATCATTGTGTGTGCCCTTTTCATTCCTGATACACATCATTGTGTGTGCCCTTTTCATTCCTGATACACATCATTGTGTGTGCCCTTTTCATTCGTGATACATATCACTGTGTGTGCCCCTTACATTCCTGATACACATCATTGTGTGTGCCCTTTTCATTCCTGATACATATCATTGTGTGTGCCCTTTTCATTCCTGATACACATCATTGTGTGTGCCCTTTTCATTCCTGATACACATCATTGTGTGTGCCCTTTTCATTCCTGATACACATCGTTGTGTGTGCCCTTTTCATTCCTGATACACATCATTGTGTGTGCCCTTTTCATTCCTGATACATATCATTGTGTGTGCCCTTTTCATTCCTGATACACATCATTGTGTGTGCCCTTTTCATTCCTGATACATATCATTGTGTGTGCCCTTTTCATTCCTGATACACATCATTGTGAGTGCCCTTTTCATTCCTGTTACACATCATTGTGTGTGCCCTATTCATTCCTGATACACACCATTGTGTGTGCACTTTTCATTCCTGATACACATCATTGTGTGTGCCCTTTTCATTCCTGATACACATCATTGTGTGTGCCCTTTTCATTCCTGATACACATCATTGTGTGTGCCCTTTTCATTCCTGATACATATCATTGTGTGTGCCCTTTTCATTCCTGATACACCTCATTGTGTGTGTCCTTTTCATTCCTGATACACATCATTGTGTGTGCCCTTTTCATTCCTGATACACATCATTGTGTGTGCCCTTTTCATTCCTGATACATATCATTGTGTGTGCCCTTTTCATTCCTGATACACATCATTGTGTGTGCCCTTTTCATTCCTGATACACATCATTGTGTGTGCCCTTTTCATTCCTGATACATATCATTGTGTGTGCCCTTTTCATTCCTGATACACCTCATTGTGTGTGTCCTTTTCATTCCTGATACACATCATTGTGTGTGCCCTTTTCATTCCTGATACACCTCATTGTGTATGCCCTTTTCATTCCTGATACACACCATTGTGTGTGCCCTTTTCATTCCTGATACACATCATTGTGTGTGCCCTTTTCATTCCTGATACACCTCATTGTGTGTGCCCTTTTCATTCCTTATACACATCATTGTGTGTACCTTTTTCATTCCTGATACATATCACTGTCACAGTGTGTGTGCCCTTTTCATTCCTGATACACATCATTGTGTGTGCCCTTTTCATTCCTGATACACCTCATTGTGTATGCCCTTTTCATTCCTGATACACATCATTGTGTGTGCCCTTTTCATTCCTGATACACATCATTGTGTGTGCCCTTTTCATTCCTGATACACCTCATTGTGTATGCCCTTTTCATTCCTGATACACATCATTGTGTGTGCCCTTTTCATTCCTGATACACATCGTGTGTGCCCTTTTCATTCCTGATACACCTCATTGTGTGTGCCCTTTTCATTCCTGATACACATCATTGTGTGTACCTTTTTCATTCCTGATACATATCACTGTCACAGTGTGTGTGCCCTTTTCATTCCTGATACACATCATTGTGTGTGCCCTTTTCATTCCTGATACACCTCATTGTGTATGCCCTTTTCATTCCTGATACACATCATTGTGTGTGCCCTTTTCATTCCTGATACACATCATTGTGTGTGCCCTTTTCATTCCTGATACACCTCATTGTGTATGCCCTTTTCATTCCTGATACACCTCATTGTGTGTGCCCTTTTCATTCCTGATACACCTCATTGTGTGTGCCCTTTTCATTCCTGATACACCTCATTGTGTGTGCCCTTTTCATTCCTGATACACCTCATTGTGTGTGCCCTTTTCATTCCTGATACACATCATTGTGTGTGCCTTTTTCATTCCTGATACACATCCCTCTGAAGGAATAATTGGGATTTGAGAGGCCATCTACTGGGGGAAAGTAACATGGATCTAGATAAGTATGTAGATGATTCCCAAACTATTTGGTGGATTATGATCCAAGGGTACATCATTCCTCTACGTTGAACAAAAATGTTCACTTTCCATTCTTGAGCAATACTGGAAAAAAATATACATAGGTGCTGAAACAATGTAGGCACTTAAAATAAAGGTCAAGATAATCAACACTAAAAAGAGTGGTTAAATTTCATATTTAATCATTTCTTTTTCCAAAGAAAATGTAACACATCCTGAATTAAGTATAATCTAAAAGAGTGAACAAAGCGGCCATGTTGTCAATCATATATAGGTTCCTCTGCATATGTGTGATGCGAGATGCCAAGCTCATAGCATGGTCCAATTATTATGAGTCATATCACATTATCAGGCTAACGCACCCATATCTGCCTGCACAAAGTACCAAGATTAAATCAACAAGATGTGCTGCCCTGGAATTTTGTCAAGCTGCTAGCAATGTGCACTGTACCAGTAATAGGGACACTGAGAAACTCTTATTTCCTTTATTGTTTATTACTTGCTAGTGTACTGTGCAAACTAATGTTACTTTATAAAATAAAGTGACTCAGTACATGGTTGATAACATGTCTAGTCATCAAATAAATACATTGTGAACCTTTTTTATTTTGTCTTCATGATATTCGTAAAGCCAAATACTACAGCAATACCAATCAAATCTGTTGATAACATATTATCTTATTGAGTATTCACAAAAATACCACTGTTTAATCTACTATTGCTAATGCATCACTACTGACACCTAGTGACTAACACTTAAACTACATGCAATTTAGCTTTGGGCAAGAATGGCTACAAATGCATATAACAATTTTTTAGCTGATAGCTGCCAACATTTACAAGTATAAGAATCTGAAAATAATTTACCATAAAGTCAATGCATTAAACAGAAAGACTGTGTACTGTAATAACTATAAACAGTCTTCAGCCAGGACTCCACGTTTTTGTGACCTGATGAAGATGATACGATCCACAAAAAATAAATGACACTGCTTTTTACCTTACAAGGTTGACAGAATACCTTGAGGGTTCCTTAGAATAATGAGACCATACTGTACGTAACAGTGTTCATACAACAAAAAAATGTATATCAAAACAATGTCACTAGGTGAAAAGTGCTCTAATCCTTATTGTACTTGGCTGTAATTGAACATTCTGTTGTGTGATCACATTTTGCTATTTTGATTATCTATACAGTTTGTTGACATGATGATTGACTGCAATAATGATGAATGAATTATGAGTAAAATGAGAAAATAGTGAGATTTCATGGTTTTTGCGATGAAGTTTTTTTTAAATAAAATGCTAATAAATTAATGAGGCCTCAGTTTTCCAATTATAAATTAACATATAAAAATAAAAAATTATCACAGATCAAAGCTGGTTTATCTGAATTCAGAAAGACAATGGCAAGAAAATATTTATCATGAAAATAAAATATGTCTCAGCATTCCCACATACCATGCTTATTTTGATAATGTGTGCAAAATCTAATAAAATATGTCTCAGCATTCCCACATACCATGCTTCATCTGATAATGTGTGCAAAATCTAATAAAATATGTCTCAGCATTCCCACATACCATGCTTCATCTGATAATGTGTGCAATATCATGAAAATAAAATATGTCTCAGCATTCCCACATACCATGCTTCATATGATAATGTGTGCAAAATCTAATAAAATATGTCTCAGCATTCCCACATACCATGTTTCATCTGATAATGTGTGCAAAATCTAATAAAATAGGTCTCAGCATTCCCACATACCATGCTTCATCTGATAATGTGTGCAAAATCTCTGTTTTACAATAAAAAAGTGTATCCCCATCTATAACTAGCCATGATGTTCACAAACAGTTAAGGCATTTAATGACTAAAGAACTAAAATGCCTTGCTATTTACCAGACGCTTCAAACATTCTGAAAATTCTAAAACTCAAATTGAGCTATGCTGGTGAATGTAATAACAGCAACCTGTGGAACAAGGATCAAATTCCTTATATATTAACAATTTTTTCCCTTAGCATAATAAATACCAACAGTACCAGCATATAAATTAAATATTTTTTAAATCTATTGTTCTCACTATTTTTCTTTTACACTCTCATTCCTGCTCTATTTATCTTTATCTCTTTTTCTCCCTTTATCTTTATGTCTCTCCCACCTGTCTGCCTGCATTCTCTCAAGCCCCCCCCCCTCCCCGTTATAAGATGACATATTTTGGATGGTTTTTTGCTGCCTGGCTGCTGCCAGTTCCCCCCCCTCAGCTTCTAGAACTTTCTCCTCTCCCCCTCTGCTATGAGATGACACACATTTTGGATGGTTTCTGCTGCTTGGCTGCTGCCAGCTCCCCCCTCAGCTTCTAGAACTTTCTCCTTCCCCCCTCTGCTATGAGATGACACACATTTTGGATGGTTTCTACTGCCTGGCTGCTGCCAGCTCCCCCCTCAGCTTCTAGAACTTTCTCCTTTCCCCCTCTGCTATGAGATGACACACATTTTGGATGGTTTCTGCTGCCTGGCTGCTGACAGTTCCCCCCTCAGCTTCTAGAACTTTCTCCTTTCCCCCTCTGCTATGAGATAACACACATTTTGGATGGTTTCTGCTGCTTGGCTGCTGCCAGTTCCCCCCTCAGCTTCTAGATTTTTCTCCTCTCCCCCTCTGCTATGAGATGACACACATTTTGGATGGTTTCTGCTGCCTGGCTGCTGCCAGCTCCCCCCTCAGCTTCTAGAACTTTCTCCTTTCCCCCTCTGCTATGAGATGACACACATTTTGGATGGTTTCTGCTGCTTGGCTGCTGCCAGCTCCCCCCTCAGCTTCTTCAGCTCTTCCTTCATTAGCCTGTCCTTCTCTTCCATGTTGTGCAGCTCTTTGTCTTGCTGTCTCTGCTCATCTCGCAGTTTCTTTGAAAAATTAAATCACATTTTACTAGTGACAATGGGGTAAAATATAAAAAAAATTCGAAAGGTATTAACTTGAAGTTAATTCATTTATTTTGAGTAATGTCTTCCTTAAAGGGGCAACTGGTGAATAGGAAAATTTCAAAGGCTGTGAAAAAGTCAAAAGCTTTAGTAGGAAATAAAGTCATAAGTTTGTGGGGGGTAAAAATGGGAAATAAAGTCAGTTTTGATGAAGAACAATTTTAGTAACTTTAACTGATGAAACGCACCCCTTAAATCCTCATGTTATACACTTATCTGTAACTTGTTCCCTGTTACCTTTCATTCTACAAGCAGGACAACCATGCACGGAGGACATAATCTTCAGCTTGACATGACTTACCACCCTCGTCCACTCTTGTATCTGGCTGGGTTTGAGGGGACCCTGTATACTGCCGTCTCTCCTTATGTAAACTTCGTGCTTTAAGGTTTCATAAAGATGCGTTCCATTCCCAGATCCAACGGAAATATCCACTACCTTAAGACCTGGAACAATAAGATTTCTTTATAAAGTATACTATTTGTCAATATTTATAAATATAAATAAAATATATTGATTATAATTATAAATATCACAATTAAAATATAAATTATTTAGTATATACTATGGAGCCTTGTGGTTTCGTGGTTAGGTTGCTGAATTGAGACAACTAGGTTTTGTGTTTGAATGCCATACAAATCATCTTCTAAGTCCCTGACCCTGGTCGTAACACAAGGAATGGGTACTGGTGGTGGTGGGAGTCGGTTCCTTTTTCATAATCGATCATCGGTTTTAGCAAACCGATTGATGATCGATTATTAATCGGTTCCGACAAATATATGCAATTATCAAAGAAATATGAAATTATCTGTGAAACTGTACCTGCGTTTCCCCGGCAGGTAATCTCCTCTTAGGACCAAATTAAACGATCAGCAACGTCGGGTAATAAATTAATCAAGGGTATTAAGAGCATCTAAGAATATTAGGCCCTTTAGAGGGGCTGTTTTTCTAGCACATGAAGGAAGATTTTTCGAGCCCAGGTGCGCCTGAGGCATTTCATACCAAAAAAAAATTGCAGACTAGTTAAAAAAAAAGCCAAAATAAAAAAATTGACTGGCCGGTCTAGCCCCAACAAAGAATTTTTAAGAACAACATAAACAGCGCCACCTGGCATAGATTATTTCTATGAGAATCTCGCAAAACTGGCAAAGACCTGGAGAATTTATGGAGTATTTTAACGCAATCCTGTGCATATTTTGCAATGTACATCTCGTATGAAAACTCCTCACTAATTTTGCAGCTAACTGCGAGTTCACAGATAATAAGTTTTACAAGTCCTCCGTTCTCGCATCTACCGTGTCATACTCAGTTACATACGGAAGTTATTTGAGAATACAGACTCATTATATGAAGCGCGGAATGTGTTTAAAATGGAAGAAAAATATTTGCCTATAACATTCTGGAAAGAAAACAATCATTATTATGATGTAATCGATAGTTGCCTTTGGTAATCGAGCGCTTGAAAGTGACAGCAAACCGACTGACTTTCGATAAAACTCTATAATCGGCCCACCACTAGGTACTGGCCATGCTTAACTAGTTTTGAAAGTAGTTTTATGAGTGATTACAGCTGAGCGTCATTTTATCCAAAAACCTTGTGCTTCGGATAAACAATTGTTAAGATAAACAATTTTGCAAAAGCAACTTCTTTAATCTCTGTACATTTGCTTGAAATCAAACTTTCTCTAATACCAACTTTTAAAATATATTTAACATATTCAGATTTCAGATAAACAACAAAATTTGTTGGTTCTCAGTTTTCAATTTGGGATAAAAATTCTTTTTGATTAACGATGTTCAGATAAACGACACTACTCTACTGTAATACATATAAGGTACCAGTATTGACTGAGCTTGTGGTCCAACGATCACTCTGCCCAAAACCTGTCATGCTGTAAATCTTTATTTATTATAACTATGTTATAAAATATTATAATAAGACATATCTGACCTGTAGGTGCCCCCTGCTGTGTTAGTACAGGTATAACACTGACAGTATACATGTCAGGGAGTACAGGTGGCTGGAAACCTTTTATTACTGTGTCTATATCCAGACGAAGTTGGTCCTCCTCCTTGTGGTTTAGTGTCAGTCCAACCACCTGTCCTACAAATCAATTATGACAAAACATAAATATTGAAGTTGGCAAGAGATTACTAGTAAGTATCTTTCCCTATCACTTCATTTTGGCAGAATACAAAAGTTACAAAAGTTTCTTGATAAAACCATCCCTGCTTGCCTTGTATGCTAAGTCCGGGTTTTCACCACCTGGTGTTACATATTGTTTTGGTTCTGTGTAAATTATATACAATCCAAGTGTAACAAGACTGCATAGCCAAAGGCACACTAATCATGATGTACATGCAAAAACATAGCCAAAAGGCACAATAATCATGATGTGCAAATACATAGCCAAAGGCACAATAATCATGATGTGAAAAAACATAGCCAAAGGCACAATAATCATGATGAACATGCAAATACATAGCCAAAGGCACAATAATCATGATGTAAAAATAAATAGCCAAAGGCACACTAATCATGATGTACATGCAAATACATAGCCAAAGGCAAAATAATCATGATGTACATGCAAATACATAGCCAAAGGCACATAAACCATGATGTGCAAATACATAGCCAAAGGCACAATAATCATGATGTGTAAATACATAGCCAAAGGCACTATAATCATGCCTGGTGCAAATTTATTTCTTCAGTGTATACACATAGTGAATTTATTATTATATTATCATAAACAACTTGTATGACTAATAAAAGAATGGACATCTTCAAATCAACACCAGATTTATTAATACTACAGTTGACAGCTGAAAGGCACAATAACCAAAGTAAAAATAAATAGCCAAAGGCACACTAATCATGATGTACATGCAAATACATAGCCAAAGGCAAAATAATCATGATGTACATGCAAATACATAGCCAAAGGCACATAAACCATGATGTGCAAATACATAGCCAAAGGCACAATAATCATGAAGTGTAAATACATAGCCAAAGGCACTATAATCATGATGTGAAAATACATAGCCAAAGGCACTATAATCATAATGTGAATATACATAGCCAAAGGCACAATAATCATGATGTGCAAATACATAGCCAAAGACACAATAATCATGATGTGCAAATACATAACCAAAGGCACACTAATCATGATGTGAAAATACATAACCAAAGGCACATAAATCATGATGTGAAAATACATAGCCAAAGGCACTATAATCATAATGTGAAAATACATAGCCAAAGGCACAATAATCATGATGTGCAAATACATAGCCAAAGGCACTATAATCATGATGTGAAAATACACTGCCAAAGGCACAATAATCATGATGTACAAATACATAGCCAAAGGCACAATAATCATGATGTAGATGCAAATACATAGCCAAAGGCACACTAATCATAATGTGAAAATACATAGTCAAAGGCCCAATAATCATGATGTGCAAATACATAACCAAAGACACGGTAATCATGATGTGCAAATACATAGCCAAAGGCACTCTTATCATAATGTACATGCAAATACATAGCCAAAGGCACAATAATCATGATGTGAAAATACATAGCCAAAGGCACAATAACCATGATGTTCAAATACATAGCCAAAGGCACAATAATCATGATGTGCAAATACATAGCCAAAGGCACAAAAATCATGATGTGCAAAAACATAGCCAAAGGCACAATAATCATGATGTGCAAATACATAGCCAAAGGCACAATAATCATGATGTGCAAATACATAACCAAAGGCAAAATAATCATGATGTGCAAATACATAACCAAAAGCACAATAACCATGATGTGAAAAAACATAGCCAAAGGCACAATAATCATGATGTGCAAATACATAACCAAAGGCACAATAATCATGATGTGCAAATACATAGCCAAAGGCACAATAATCATAATGTGAAAATACACTGCCAAAGGCACAATAATTATGATGTGAAAATACATAACCAAAGGCACAATAATCATGATGTGCAAATACATAGCCAAAGGCACAAAAATCATGATGTGCAAAAACATAGCCAAAGGCACAATAATCATGATGTGCAAATACATAGCCAAAGGCACAATAATCATGATGTGCAAATACATAACCAAAGGCACAATAATCATGATGTGCAAATACATAACCAAAGGCACAATAACCATGATGTGAAAAAACATAGCCAAAGGCACAATAATCATGATGTGCAAATACATAACCAAAGGCACAATAATCATGATGTGAAAATACATAGCCAAAGGCACAATAATCATAATGTGAAAATACACTGCCAAAGGCACAATAATTATGATGTGAAAATACATAACCAAAGGCACAATAATCATGATGTGAAAAAACATAGCCAAAGGCACAATAGTCATAATGTGAAAATACATAGCCAAAGGCACAATAATCATGATGTGAAAATACATAGCCAAAGGCACAATAATCATGATGTGAAAATACATAGCCAAAGGCACGCTAATCATAATGTATATGCAAATACATAGCCAAAGGCACAATAATCATGATGTACATGCAAATACATAGCCAAAGGCACAATAACCATGATGTGCAAATACATAGCCAAAGGCAGAATAATCATGATGTGCAAATATATAGGCAAAAGCACAATAATCATGATGTGAAAATACATAGCCAAAGGCACAATAATCATGATGTGAAAATACATAGCCAAAGGCACAATAATCATGATGTACAAATACATAGCCAAAGGCACAATAATCATGATGTACAAATACATAGCCAAAGGCACAATAATCATGATGTGCAAATACATAGCCAAAGGCACAATAATCATGTGCAAATACATAGCCAAAGGCACAATAATCATGATGTGCAAATACATAGCCAAAGGCACAATAATCAAGATGTGAAAATACATAGCCAAAGGCACACTAATCATGATGTACAAATACATAACCAAAGGCACAATAATCATGATGTACAAATACATAGCCAAAAGCACAATAATCATGATGTGAAAATACATAGCCAAAGGCACACTAATCATGATGTGCAAATACATAACCAAAGGCACAATAATCATGATGTGAAAATACATAGCCAAAGGCACAATAATCATGATGTGCAAATACATAGCCAAAGGCACGATAATCATGATGTGAAAATACATAGCCAAAGGCACAATAATCATGATGTGCAAATACTTACATCAAGGAAGGCAGATATACTTGTCATGATTCACTATTATTGATTGTCAGTTGCCTAAATTTTTCTTTATTTCCAACATTGATCATGCCTGGTGCAAATTTATTTCTTCAGTGTATACACATAGTGAATTTATTATTATATTATCATAAACAACTTGTATGACTAATAAAAGAATGGACATCTTCAAATCAACACCAGATTTATTAATACTACAGTTGACAGCTGATGCTCAAGGTACATCCTGGGGTTAAGTCATGTCAAGTCAACAATACACATAAAACATGCAGTCATTGGAAAATACATGTATTTCTGATTCTGAAACAGACATTTTTGAGAATTTATATATTTAATACTGATTTTTTCTTTTTATTTGTAAATGTAAACAAATATGTCAGGGTTTGATTAAAAAAAGTCCCTAACTTTTCCTTTTCTCACAATTATAGGAAGATTTTTAGCCTATTTATACATTAAAATCCACCATCCATTGGATAGGCTGTTTATACCAAACTGATCAGTTTTTTTTCAACAAATTTTTCTCAAATTTTCTTTTTAATGGCTGGAAAAGAGACACCAATTTTCCAGGTTTTTCTTGATTTCCAGAGAAGGCTAAGGGCCCTTCGATATGTTGTTTATGATGAAAAATAACAAATAAACACTGTTTTATTTGAGGTTTAAACTGAACAAATGATTTCTTCCCATAAATGTTACATGAACATTAATTGTTTCTTCATCATGTTAACAGTACATGTTAGGCTGCTTCACAGTTACTTGTACATGGTACACAGGACTGACCTGTTGTCTGAATCCTTGCCTTCACTTTTATACATTAATTACATCAATTAATACATGACTGACTTTGTTTCTGAATCTTGACCATCAAAAGGGGACAGAAACTATGGCAGTGGCAGAAACTTGTTGACCTTGTATACAGACTCGGTCCTGACCCAGTATCCTGATCAGGGCCCTTACCTAGTGATGCTACCAAAATAATGTCTTACCTTCATCGTTAACTCCCAGCATCAGTTTCCCTCCTGCTCTATTGAGGAAGGCACAAACATAATGGCTGACATCTTTCTTTAGCTGCATTCTGATGTAAGCACCCTGAGCTTCCTTAAACTCCATGGTGCGAGTCTCATTACCTAGATTTTGTCCATAAAGATACCACGGTCCAGTTAAAGCATTCAACTGTGAGGTGCTGTTAATCGGTCTGTCGTCAGCTCTGATTCCGTAGTTCTGGCTGTCCTTGGATTGTTTGCTCTGCTGTGGGGCAGGTACATACCTTGGTCTCTTAATATCTACTTTTAACGCCCGGCCATTTTCAACGACATTCTGGATTATTCTCTGATATGCATCATCTGTTAACGAATCCCATGTGCTAAAGAAATATTCCCTTTCCCCTAAATGTTTCAATGCCACAAAGGCAAACATAGAGTATTTGCCATTGATAATTTTCACTGCTTGTTTGACTATTGGCAGGCCTAAATTCCTGAACATTTCTACTATGTTCTGTTTCAGTAAACCAATAGGAATATCTGGTGTAAGGTTTCCTAGAAACAGTGTTAATTCATCAGGCTGGTTACCTGAATTTGAAAAATTAATTGTATTTTCTTCCATTCTGTGGAACTACCCTGTAATATATAAACCATATAATAACTTAGATATCACATTTCCTTAAACTTATCACAAGTAATTTTTAATGTGGTGATCCAGAGGCCAGTTTATGTCTCTTTTTTGGTAAAGTGATTTCTGTATAGTAAAGATATTCAAATTTGTGTTCCATTTTTATTTTCTTTTCTTATCAATTTCTGTTCCATGTTTATTTTATTTTCTTTTTACAAATTTGTATGCACCACCATTTAAATTATTTTCTCCTGATAAAATGGATTCTGTACATTAAGTCGAAACTTCATGCTCTCCCTTTGTTAGGCTGTTCCCTATGATAGGCTGGCTTCTGTTAAATAGATGACGTCTGACTTGCAAATGCTTCTCTGAATAAAGATAATTTTGTTCAGTGTAAAATGTCCAGTTTGTATGTCCTGCTCTGTTGCTCTCATTTGTAGTGATGGACTTTGTACCTTTAGGAGTCAAATTTCTGCTCTCAAATGTATAGTCTTTCCTATCCACATCAAGGAAAGGCTTGTGCTATTTTATCTGAAAATAATGAGAAAATTCATAATTTTCAAATAATTGTTTATTTTTCAAAAGAAAGGAAATACAATGTCTGCAATGGGCATAAGTTTACTCGAGGAGAGGCAAAATTACAAATGTATAATTTTATATATATATATATATAAGAAACAGAAAATTATGAGTTTCACAGAAACAGACTCTGGCACTAAATTATATGGATGAAGCTTTGAGGGGGTAAAGGGGGGGGGGGGGCTTGGATTTTGAGGTTTATCATCCAAAGTATGAAAATAATTTACAGCCCAAATAATAATTCTCAACTATCTTAGTAAAATTAGCATACAGCTATAAATATTATTTAAAATATTTAAAAACAATGTATTACTTTCCTGAATTTTCTCAGTACATTCCAAAATCATAATGTTTGGTGCCATTATGACAAGCACAATAGTTTCCTCCGTCATCAGATTATATACTGTAATTTACCTTATCTTTGATATGGCTTTAGTTAAAAAATACCTGGTCTATTTGTGAAAATATGCAAATATGTATATGTATGGATATGGGGGGGGGGGGGGGGGAGGATGTGATGTCCCATCCTAAGCCTCTTCATTTTTCACACTTTTTTTTTCTTAAGTTCACCCACAAATACCAAATGGTGATTGCCTTATACTTAACCATGATTTCTTATCCTGTCATTGTTGAGAACACAAAAATATTCACTTTGTTATTATAATTGAACATTCTGCTGGTTCACTAACCCAATGTGATATAACCTTTTCCCCCACTTACCTAATCATGGTGATCCATAACAAGTGACCCATGGGCCATGACGCTCAGCTGACTGGGAAGAGATTCGCAAAAGGAAATTTTATCATCAGAATGGTAGTATATACCCATTCAACTGAAGCATCAAACAGATTAACCAACAGGCCAAGATTTAGTCTGTATTTATATATCTCAAAAATAGAGAAAAAATGTGTAAACTTTAAAAACTAGAATACGTGTAGCCCACAAGTGACTACGTGTATCCGCCAAAATCAGAGTGGAACGGGTGAAGTGAGGCATGGGTTGAGTGGCAAGGGGAAATAGAGTGAGGTATGTTGCATATTAGCATGGATGTCTACAGCCTAAATGTGTATGTAGGTTGTGCCACCCACCACAAATCCAGAAAGCTGTCCAAATTGTATACATATGCGAAATTTTAGGCAGAAAAGTCAAACCACTACATGTATATGAGTGATTTTAGCCCACTGCAGACAAACAGACAGACGCTGTGCAAAAATGGTTGCAGGTGGCCCCTCCAGTTTTGTGTATGATAAAGACCTATGTGAGATCTAAACACATGCACAATTTTGGCCAAATCAGTCAAATAGTTCCTGAGATATGAGCTTGGATGTGTGCACCATTAACCAGAATGTAGGTGGAGCCACCTGTCATAAAATCAAGAAAGCTGTCCAGGATGTATAAACCTGCAAAATTTTAGGCAGTTATGTCAAACCACTACAGAGAAATGAGTGATTTTAGGCCACGGTAGACAAACAGACGGATGCTGTGCAAAATGTGCAAAAATGGTTGCAGGTGGCCCCTCCAGTTTTGTGTTTGATAAAGACCTATGTGAGATCTATACACATGCAAAATTTTGGCCCAATCGTTCAAACGGTTCCCAAGATATGAGCTTTGATGTCTGCAGCGTAAACTAGAATGTAGGTGGCGCCACCTGTCATAAAATAAAGAAAGCTATCCAGGATGTATAAAACTGCAAAATTTTAGGCAGATATGTCAAACCACTGCCGAGATATGAGTGACATTATCCCACAGCAGACAAACAGACAGACGCTGTGCAAAAATGGTTGCAGGTGGCCCCTCCAGTTTTGTGTATGATAAAGGCCTATGTGAGGTCTAAACACATGCACAATTTTGGCCTAATCGGTCAAATGGTTCCTGAGATATAAGATTGGATGTCATCAGTGTGAACATGAATGTAGGTGGCACCACCTGTCATAAAATCAAGAAAGCTATCCAGGATGTATGCGCATGCTGAATTTCAGGTGAATTAGTCAATTCACTGCAGAGATATGAGTGATTTTAACCCAAGGCAGTTGAAGAGATGGACACTGTGCAAACATGGTTACAGGTGGCACCACCATTTTTTGTGTATGTTATAAAGCTATCCAAGGGCTACATTTGTATAAATTTTATTTCCTGATCGGTCAAATGGTTCCCGAGATATGAGCTTGGATGTCATCAGCGTAAACGTGAATGTAGGTGGCGCCACCTGTCATAAAATCAAGAAAGCTATCCAGGATGTTTGTGCATGCCGAATTTCAGGTGAATTAGTCAATTCACTGCAGAAATATGAGTGATTTTAACCCAAGGCTGATGGACACTGTGCAAACATGGTTACAGGTGGTGCCACCATTTTTTGTGTATTTTATAAAGCTATCCAAGGGCTACATTTGTATCAATTTTATTTCCTGATCGGTCAAATGGTTCCCAAGATATGAGGGTTTATGTGTGGAAACAGACGCACAAATGGACGCTGGGCAGAGAGGAAAGGTCAGAGGTCAATGCTAATTGGTTAGGCACCAGTTCACATGTGACCTGATAATTGGTGTAAGTTTCGGAAAAATCGGTCCATTAGTCTCAGAGGAGTTCTCTGGCAATGAACACGGCGTCGGCGGAGGAACCCTGTCAAAAACATAGTATCTGCAGAAACTGATTGAACAGCTCATGATCAATATGTATGCCGAAAATCATGACCATCAGTGTTGTAGTTATTGAGATACTGCAGTTTTTGTATCAAATTTTCTATTATTCTGGGGGGTATTTTGGAGCCATACAGCTCAAAGAATATGGGTAACAGAGACCTTATTTCAGGTTTCAATGGAGACTTTTCATGGGTCTCCCTGTGTGTCAAGAATGAAGATTCTAGGTCCAGTTGTTATGATTTGTGCCCCGTTAACAGATGTTCACATCTTTAAAGGTCTCAAAAATAGAGAAAATATTCGTAAAGAAGTGACCCATGGGTCATGATGCTCAGCTGACTGGGAAGATATTCGCAAAAGGAAATTTTATCATCTGAATGGTAGTATATTCCCATTCAACTGAAGCATCAAACAGATTAACCAACAGGCCAAGATTGTGTCTGTATTTATATATCTCAAAAATAGAGAAAAAATGTGTAAACTTTAAAAAAATTCAGGTGGCTCCACCAGTCTACAGAAACTAATAAAAACACTTAATGGTCAATATCCATGCAAAGAATCATAGTGATCTCTGCATTAGTTGTTCAGATACTTCAGCTTTTGTATCAAATTTTCCATTATTCTGAGGGATACTTCCGAGTCCTATAGCTTGAAGAATATGGGTAACAGAGACCTAATTTCAGGTTTCCACAGACGCTTTTCATGGGCCTCCTTGCAACACAATAATGAAGATTCTAGGTCCAGTTTTCACAATTTGTGCCACGTTAACAGATGACAGCATCATTAAAGGTCTCAAATTTAGAGAAAAAAATTCGTAAAAAATCGAAAAATACAGGTGGCGCCACCAGTCTGCAGAAACTGTTGTAACATCTCAAGATCAATATGTATGCCAAAAATCATGACCATCAGTGATGTAGTTAATGAGATATTGAAGTTTTTGTATGAAATATTTTACTATTCTGGGGGGTACTTTGGGGCCCCATAGCTCACAGGATATGGGTAACAGAGACCTAATTTCTGGTTTCCATGGAGACTTTTCATAGGTCTCTCACTGTGTCAAGAATAAAGATTCTAGGTCCAGTCTATACGATTTGTGCCCTGTTAACAGATGTTCACATTTTTAAGGTCTCAAAAATAAAGAAAAAAATTCGTACAAAATCGAAAAATACAGGTGGCCCCACCAGTCTGCAGGAACTGATGGTACATCTCATGATTAATATGTATGCCAAAAATCATGACCATCAGTGATGTAGTTAATGAGATATTGAAGTTTTTGTATGAAATTTTTGACTATTCTGGGGGGTACTTTGGGGCGCGATAGCTCGAAGGATATGGATAACAGACCTAATTTCTAGTTTCCAAGGAGATTTTTCATCGACCTCTCAGAATGTCAAGTTACAAGGTTCTAGGTCCAGCGGTTACAATTTGTGCCTAGTTAACAGACAGACGGACAGACAGACAGACGGACGACAGACAAAGAGTGATCGCTATAGCTCAGCATGACTGAAAGTCAGCTGAGCTAAAAAACCCCGAACAAATACAGGTGGTGCCACCAGTCAACAGAAACTGATGAAACACTCCATGATCAATATCCATGCAAACAATTATGGTGATCTCTGCATTAGTTGTTCAGACACTTCAGCTTTTGTATCAAATTTTCCATTATTCTGAGCTGTATTTGGAGTGCCATAGCTCAAAGGATATGGATAACAGAGACCTAATTTCAGGTTTCCATGGAGACTTTTCATGGGTCTCCCTGTGTGTCAAGAATGAAGATTCTAGGTCCAGTCATTATGATTTGTACCCTGTTGACAGATAACTACATCCTTAAAGGTCTCAAAAATATAGAAAAAAAAAATTGTGAAAATTTGAAAAAATACAGGTGGCGCCACCAGTCTGCAGGAACTGATGGAATTCCTCTTTATCAATATGTATGCCAAAAATCATGACCATCAGTGTTGTAGTTATTGAGATGTTGCAGTTTGTTTTTATCAAATTTTCCATTATTCTTGGGGGTCATTGGGAGCCACCCACAGCTCAAAGGATATGGGTAACAGAGACCTTATTTCAGGTTTCCATGGAGACTTTTCACGGACCTCTCAGTGTGTCAAGAATAAAGATTCTAGGTCCAGTCTTTATGATTTGTGCCCTGTTAACAGATGTTCACATTTTTAAAGGTCTCAAAAATAGAGAAAACAATTCGTAAAAATTGAAAAATACAGGTGGCCCCACCAGTCTGCAGAAGAAAGGATGAAACATCTCATGATCAATATGTATGCCAAAAATCATGACCATCAGTCAAGTAGTTAATGAGATATTGAAGTTTTTGTATGAAATTTTGGACTTTTCTGGGGGGTAATTTAGGGCCCCATAGCTCAAAGGATATGGGTAACAGAGACCTAATTTCTGGTTTCCAAGGAGATTTTTCATGGACCTCTCAGAATGCCAAGTTACAAGGTTCTAGGTCCAACGGTTACGATTTGTGCCTTGTTAACAGATGTTTACATTTTTAAAGGTCTCAAAAATAGAGAAAAAAATCGTAAAAAATCTAAAAATACAGGTGGCGCGACCAGTCTGCAGAAGAAAGGATGGAACATCTCATGATCAATATGTATGTCAAAAATCATGACCATCAGTCAAGTAGTTAATGAGATATTGAAGTTTTTGTATGAAATTTTTGACTTTTCTGGGAGGGTATTTTGGGGCCCCATAGCTCGAAGGATATGGGTATTAAACCGAGACCTAATTTCTGGTTTATAAGGAGATTTTTCATGGACCTCTCAGAATGCCAAGTTACAAGGTTCTAGGTCCAGTGGTTACGATTTGGGCCTGGTTAACAGACTCAGTCCGACTGACAGACGGACAGAGAGTGATCGCTATAGCTCAGATGACTTTCAGTCAGCTGAGCTAAAAACAGTAACATTATATCAAGTAATTCAAATAGAATTCAATAAAATTTAAGGTTACAATTCATTCATTTATTAGTGAATAATGTGATGAGAGCTGCATAAAAATTCCATTTCCATGTACTGTGGGGCTTCCAATCAGGACTGAATTTTGCTAAGGTTAAAAACAAGGGACCCATGGGTCATAGCGCTCAGTTGTTATATATGATAAAAAATATGATTTGGGAATGAGGCACATGCTGGTTTGGTGTGGTAATAAATATAAGCTTTATTATGAGTTGTTGGTGTTTAGCTTATGTATGATTTTGATAGTATCTTTGGAAGAGGATTGATTTCATTTATTTTATTAACAAATAGAGTGCTATTGTCACACAGATTTTGACTTGGCCATATAACTTATAAGCAGCACATATAATAAAAGAGTTTAACTATTTATTAAAATTTAATAACAAATATTGTGCCAATATAATTTTTATTTTAAAAAATAATAAGAAAATCATATGATTTTTTAAAATAAAATACAACTGATATGACTATTAAAATAATATTATAGAATATATTCATGAATGCATTTATGGACACATATTGAAAGTATCTGCACTGGTATTCAAATACTTTCATTTTTACCTGAATTCCAATTCTTATGCAATAAAATTTTTTAATGCAGTACATATTCATATTTGTATTCAAATACATTTGCAAAGCATTCGCATCATGTCTAGTATTTATTCAGTTTTAGCCAAACAATGATGTTGAGAATCCAGAATATACAAAATTCACAAATTTAAATAATGATCATAAGTACCTGGTTTTATGGCTATTATTTATATTTAAAAAAATAAATGTAATATATTCACTTTGGACTACTTTCACATCAACCTACACACTAGACACAGTAGGAATCTAGATTAAAATTATCAAGTGCATCTTTGTCTATCATTAATTTCCTTCATATGATCCCTAATGATTAGTAATGAATAATATGATTTATTTTTTATCATTAAAATTGAACTGAAAAATACCATATTTGACTGCATGGTGTTATTTGGAATAACATTGACATTCTATCCATCCATACAAGATTCTTACGTCATCAGTAACTGCAAGTTAATTTTCTGTTACTCATCAACTAAAATATTCCTTTTCTATTAATTTTCTTTAATTTGTTATTAAAAACCAATAAAAATGTATTAATTTATTGTTTATTGTTATGTTGTTTTTCAAAACAACTACTAGATGAGTTGGGTTTGACACCTGGATCAACTGTGGCTGGGCATTAGCTGCCTGGCTGCGCCAGTGTATGCCTTGCCTCAAGTGTGCATAATTTGATGAAAGGTCAACATACAGGTGACTTAAGAGGGCCTGGGTAGAGCCTGGGTCTGACGTGGTCTCATAAAAACATTAATAAAAGCTACAATATTTGGCCAATTTCTTTCAGCTTTCTAAACTACAAAGATGAAATCCTTATGTGTGCATGATATGAAAATTATATCAACAGAGCTCTCAGGAAAAAAACGTGCCATGGTCAAAGTTGGGAAAAATTTAAGGTACTAATTTTATATTTATACTAATAACTTATAAAATTGGAAAAATTCAGAACTAATTTTGGGTATTCAATTGAATCTTGATTAAATAATGTTACATCCTTGACAAAAATCTCTAGCTTCAGCAATCCTCTTGTTAAGGGAGTAAATATATTTCTTGATTTTTTAAAGAATGCATTATGTATGGTCCCATAACTTAAAACAATTACGCAATACTGACATCATTTCTGGCATGTGCATAGCGAATGTATAGAAAAATATGTATATTATATATGATCAAAGTCAGATCAGTGGTTTTGATATTAGGCAGTCTTAAAGTGTAACAATGGGTTTTTAATGGAAAAATGAAGTTTTTCATTAATATCTTGAAGGAATTAAATCCTAGTGATCAAATTCTTGGCATGGTAGGGTGTTTTGGAGACATCTAACTGTATGCCAAATTTAAGGATCTTAGAGCTGAAGCTGGGGAGCTTAGCTCTAGCAAACTGCATAACACTAGCTTGATGTAAACAATATGTGACATGGTGCTTGAAAACTTGAATAAAATCTACAGTTTTTGATCAACTGGTTTCAATTTTTTGGTGTTAACAGTTGAAATGCTAACAAAAACATGCTTTGAAAATTTAATCCACAGCAGTTACAGGAAAAAAGGTGCCATTGTCAAACTTGGGCAAAATTTAAGGCACCAATTTTATATTTTTGCCAATATTTAAAAAAATTTAACAGATTTTGATCTAATTTTTGGTATACAATTAAATTTTCAATTGTATTACTGAAAAAAAGTCCTTACCTTTAACACTTTTGGTCTTAAGTGACCAAATATCTTTCCTGATTTTTTTTACAAAGTGCATTATGTTTGGGCCCATAACTTTTTTAAATTTAATAAAACTGGCTTAATTTCTGGCATGTACATAGGAACTATACAGAGGAATATTTATGGTAAATATGAAACAAGTGACCCATGGGTCATGACGCTCAGCTGACTGGGAAGAGATTCGCAAAAGGAAATTTTATCATTAGAATGGTAGTATATACCCATTCAACTGAAGCATCAAACAGATTAACCAACAGGCCAAGATTTAGTCTGTATTTATATATCTCAAAAATAGAGAAAAATGTGTAAACTTTTAAAACTAGAATACGGGTAACCGACAAGTGACTACATGTATCTGCCAAAATCGGATAGTGAGGCATGGATTGAGTGGCAAGGGGAAATAGAGTGAGGTATGTTGCATATTAGCATGGATGTCTGCAGCCTAAATGTGTATGTAGGTTGTGCCACCTACCACAAATCCAGAAAGCTGTCCAAGTTGTATACACCTGCAAAATTTTAGGCAGAAAAGTCAAACCACTACATGTATATGAGCGATTTTTGCCCATGGCAGACAAACAGACAAACACTGTGCAAAAATCTTTGCAGGTAACCCCTCCAGTTTTGTGTATGATAAAGACCTATGTGAGATCTAAACACATGCACAATTTTGGCCCAATCGGTCAAATGGTTCCTGAGATATGAGCTTGGATGTGTGCAGCGTTAACTAGAATGTAGGTGGCGCCACCTGTCATAAAATCAAGAAAGCTGTCCAGGATGTATAAACCTGCAAAATTTTAGGCAGTTATGTCGAACCACTACAGAGAAATGAGTGATTTTAGGCCACGGCAGACTAACAGACAGACGCTGTGCAAACATTGTTACAGGTGGCGCCACCATTTTTTGTGTATGTTACAGAGCTATCAAAGGGCTACATTTGTATAAATTTTATTTCCTGATTGGTCAAACGGTTCCCAAGATTTAAGCTTGGATGTCATCAGCGTGAACGTGAACGTAGGTGGCGCCACCTGTCATAAAATCAAGAAAGCTATCCTGGATGTATACACATGACGAATTTCAGGTGAATTAGTCAATTCACTGCAGAGATATGAGTGATTTTAACCCAAGGCAGATGAACAGATGGACACTGTGCAAACATGGTTACAGGTGGCGCCACCATTTTTTGTGTATCTTATAAAGCAATCCAAGGGCTACATTTGTATCAATTTTATTTCCTGATCGGTCAAACGGTTCCCGAGATATGAGGGTTTATGAGTGGAAACAGACCCACAAATGGACACTGGATAGAGAGGAAAGGTCAGAGGTCAACGCAAATTGGTTAGGCACCAGTTCACATGTGACCCGATAATAGGTGTTAGTTTGGGAAAAATCAGTCCATTAGTCTCCGAGGAGCTCTCTGGAAACGAACGCCGCCGCTGTGGAGGAACTCGGTCAAAAACACAGTATCCACAAAACTTCGCTGGCTCCACCAGTCTGCAGAAACTAATAAAAACACTTAATGGTCAATATCCATGCAAAAAATCATGGTGATCTCTGCATTAGTTGTTCAGATACTTCAGTTTTTGTATCAAATTGTCCATTATTCTGAGGGATACTTCGGAGTCCTATAGCTTGAAGGATATGGGTAACAGAGACCTAATTTCAAGTTTCCACAGGCACCTTTCATGGGCCTCCTTGCATGACAAGAATGAAGATTCTAGGTCCAGTTGTTGCGATTTGTACCCTGTTGACAGATAACCACATCTTTAAAGGTCTCAAAAAAAAAGAAAAAAAATTCGTAAAAATTTGAAAAAAAATAGAGGTGGCACACCCAGTCTGCAGAAACTGATGGAACAGCTCATGATCAATATGTATGCCGAAAATCATGACCATCAGTGTTGTAGTTATTGAAATACTGCAGTTTTTGTATCAAATTTTCCATTATTCTGGGGGGGGGGGGGGTATTTTGGACCCATACAGCTTAAAGAATATGGGTAACAGAGACCTAATTTCAAGTTTCCATGGAGACTTTTCATGGGTCTCCCTGTGTGTCAAGAATGAAGATTCTTGGTCCAGTTTTTATGATTTGTGCCCTTTTAACAGATGTTCATATCTTTAAAGGTCTCAAAAATACAGAAAAATTTCGTTAAAAAAACCGAACAAATACAGGTGGTGCCACCAGTCTGCAGAAACTAATGAAACACTCCATGATCAATATCCATGCAAACAATTATGGTTATCTCTGCATTAGTTGTTCAGATACTTTAGCTTTTGTATCAAATTTTCCATTATTCTGAGCTGTACTTTGGAGTGCCATAGCTCAAAGGATATGGGTAACAGAGACCAAATTTCAGGTTTCCACGGAGACTTATCATGGGTCTCCCTGTGTGTCAAGAACGAAGATTCTAGGTCCAGTCGTTACGATTTGTACCCTGTTGACAGAGAACTACATCCTTAAAGGTCTCAAAAATGGAGAAAACAATTCGTGAACATTGAAAAATACAGGTGGCGCCACCAGTCTGCAGGAACTGATGAAACATCTCATGATCAATATGTATGTCGAAAATGATGACCATCAGTGATGTAGTTAATGAGATATTGAAGTTTTTGTATGAAATTTTTGACTATTCTGGGGGGTAATTTTGGGCCCCATAGCTCGAAGGATATGGGTAACAGAGACCTAATTTCTGGTTTCCATGGAGACTTTTCATAGGTCTCTCAGTGTGTCAAGAATTAAGATTCTAAGTCCAGTCTTTATGATTTGTGCCTTGTTAACAGATGTTCACATTTTTAAAGGTCTCAAAAATAGAGAAAAAAATTCGTAAAAAATCGAAAAATACAGGTGGCGCCACCAGTCTGCAGGAAGTGATGTAACATCTCATGATCAATATGTATGCCAAAAATCATGACCATCAGTCAAGTAGTTAATGAGATATTGAAGTTTTTGTATGAAATTTTTGACTTTTCTGGGGGGTACTTTGGGGCCACATAGCTCGAAGGATATGGGTAACAGAGACCTAATTTCTGGTTTCCAAGGAGATTTTTTATGGACCTCTCAGAATCCCAAGTTACAAGGTTCTAGGTCCAGCGGTTACGATTTGTGCCTGGTTAACGGACGGACAGACGGACAGACGGACGACGGACAAAGAGTGATCGCTATAGCTCAGATGACTTTCAGTCAGCTGAGCTAAAAAACCAGACGAGTGGTTTTGATATTAGGCAGTCCTGAAGTGTGAAAATAGATTTCTAATAAAAAATTGAGGTTTTTCCTTAATATCTCGAAGGAACAAAGTCCTAATGACCCAATTTTTGGCATGGTAGTAGATTTTGGGGACATATAACTATATGCCGAATTTCAGATTAGTAGGTCCAATGGTGTTTAAATGTGCCAGTCTTACGGACGGACATCCGGACGGACGACGGACAATGGACCATGACTATAGCTCAGATGACTTATAGTCATCATTTACATGCAAAGACTATGTCAGTGTAATAATTTCCAGATGAGACAGTTTGTGGAAACTGGTAAACTGACTTGCTCAGATGGGGTATGGGTAAGGCAATACAAATAAATTAATCAAAACACAAGTTTGTTTCAAATATATTTATTCTTGGCTGATCAACAAACATTAACCTTTATTTATACAAGTTAAACTATTCTAAGATTTTGGTGCAAATTCAAGGTATTTTTATGGTACAAACTAAGGGGAAAGAATGAATGTAATGAGAAAGGTATTTATACACTACAACAAAAGCAGGGGAATGCATATACCAGAACATGCAAATTTTCATGATGAATGCCTGAATGAAGTTCTTGAATAGCCTACATTTTTTATAAATAAATCCAAGACATTCCGGTGCCATACATAAAGTACTTATTCATGCACACTGACCTACAAATAATTAAAGAGGCCCAATCACCTGTAAAGCATGTTGAGCTAACACAAAAAATAGTTTCTTCCCTTTAAAATTAACCTGTACCAGCCAAAATATTGCCCTGAAAGCGTTTGCTTACTCCTGTAAACGAGTGTTAAAAACAGTGAACTGGGAGTGATCGTAGGTGTAAACATAAACACAGTGCATCGGGCCGTGTGCTGCACTGAGCCACAACACATGCCAATCAGGAGATGCCCTGGCTGATTTTGCTCAAAAAATGAAATACATGTTCCCCCTGGCTGAAACAATATGTGTTGCCCCTCTTAATTGGACTCCGGTCACGCGGCCTTGTTATCGTAAACAGACTGTTTACAAACTCGCAGGCCTATAACAAGGTGTTAAACAGTTGTATGCGAGTAAATGAGACTGTGTGCTGGAATGGTTTTGCAGGCAAGCTTTTGTATAAAGCAAAACTAAACTGATAAGAATAGGAATAATATTGCTCCTGATTATGTCCCTTTAAAAAATTTTAATGACCAAGACTAAACATTTTCATTCTGTGCTTCAATGGATAATTCACTGAACGCTGCAGACCGTTGATTCGATATGTCCTTATAAAATTACTCTATAACATCGTTATTTCAAAGAAAAAGTCTTTTATGTGGATGAATATTGTTATATTAAGCACTGGTCCTATCATTTCACAAATCCTACAAATGGTATAAAATTAATGTAAATGTGATAAAAAAAGTGTCTGTATCACATTTATAAAACCATATAGGCAATATTCACAATCAATATACATTTTTTCCTGAGAATTCAATTCATAAATAAATCATTTTATCCATATAATACAATACAGAATTCTTGTGTTCTTAACTTTCCTTATTAGCAAATGCATCTACAACAAATATGAAAATAGAGCTATATGAAAAACAAGTCTCCTAGGTGACAACTAAGTAGTAGTAATACAGAGTAGTATGATTTTTAAAACACAAAATACTTTGAAAACACCAGCTGTAGTAAAGAGAAATAAATCAGAAGAACAAAATATGAAACTGTAAGGCACAAATGTACAGCTTTGTTAACAAATTAACAGGGTCATTATAATGCATAGATGATACAGGTAAAAACTGATATCATTTTCAGGTAAAAGTGCAGTTGATGAAAGTGCATGATCAGGGTTCCAAGCATTTCATGAAAACAAAGTCAATGTTTTATTACCACATAAAGTTTATCAAAATTTCATCAGAATTATTTCAGGTGGACTCAAATACGAACATCTTCCATGTTATTGCAGTGCACTGTGTCTCTGTAGTGACCATGGTGAACTATGACACTGCTATGTATGTATGTATTTATGCATGTACATCACAATACAAGGCCACAAAAGTAATGACCCTTAAACCCCAACACAAGAATCCCTAAGTCACCTTTTATTATCACCATCTTATCTGGTGAGTTTATGTACAGTTTCAGAGTTTCTCTGTTTCCCTGTCTGGACAAGGGATACTTACTTTCCAGGTTCTAACCAATTTCCAGAATGACTGGGAACCCTGATGTAACTGAAATGCATGCAGAGCAGATATGACCACTTTTAATATCATGGGTTATGTGGGTAAGCATACAGTCCCCCTAAACACCAGTTCTTGTGATGAAATACCAAGAATCACCCGCCTATTGCACTTCATTCTAAAATTACAGTGAAAACACAGCCACATGATAAATATTCACCTGTTAATTGTTTTTGTGCAGTACAGCTAAGACTACAATAATTAAGTTAATGAATTGGACATTTGACGCTACGGTTGGCTCACCAGCAAACATGCCGGCCATTTATGATGGCTCCAAAGCTGGTGGCCCCAGGCTATACAAAGGTTAGAATACAAAACTGGTGTTCAGGTGTACAAAGTTCCTTTAATTTTATTTTAAGAAATACAATCATGCCATGATACTGCATCAATATATTCCATAGATGATTATTTATCAACATATTCCAGCCTTTTGCTTCAAAATTAAAGTGAGCATTTCATCAAAGATACCAATTTACACAGGTTTTGGCAGAACCCTCAATATGGTGTCAATCCCATGTTATGGTTTGGGTTTTGGTGGATCCCTTAATATGCTGTAATGGTTATCTTCGGACTTCATTCCACACAATGACAGTGGATCAGTACAGAGTCTGCATAGATGAGGATATAAAAGTATAATGAAAAAGAAAATCCATAATATAAACGCACTACCCCTAGTGCTTACAAGCAGCACGCAAAACAAATAATGTCTTGCACATGAGATGTGTACATGGGTTGAATATGTTCTGTATGATGAAAGAGTTCTCTTAAGATTATTTGAGTCGTGTCTCATGAAAACTAATATCACTTGTTAACTGATTGCTATACTCTTCACACAGCCGCTATACTCTGCAGTAGTTCCAGATCTCCTTTGTTTAAACTGCTGCTTTGTTTGGCACGTTTTTCAGGGTCTCAACACCAGGGCTGACACTGGGCCCAGAACCAGACCAGGTCCTTGGTATTGCTGATCCCTTGAGCTGGATGCACAATGTGATACCACACTCCCATTGGTCTGATTAGAATTGTTTGCTTTGTGGCAGCCCTGGTGGTGAATCCTGACGAATCTGCCTATACAAAGCAGTGGTTAAAATGAAGATGATCCAGAACAAGTACAGTGTATAACTACTGAGGGAGGACTTCTGGTTTGTTTTCAAGTGACTGATGGAAGGTGCTAGTTGTTTTTCAGTACGTTCTTGAAAGATGCTTCCAAGACATCAACTGCTAGGTCTATATCATAGTCTGACATCTCTGTCGTTACTGCCACACGGATGCTGGGAGGAGGTTTAATACGTTCTTCATCTAAGTAACTAGCCACAGTGAATGCATACCCCCTTCTCCTGGCCTCCTTAACCACATCGTGCAGCACTGCCTCAGCCTCTGGCAGGGTCCCCTTGAAATCTTTCAGCATGACAAACTTTATGGGTGCTTCAGATGCACCTTGCAGCCTTATTTCACTCACATTTTTCAGTTTTTCATGCACCCTAATGCTATTATTTTTCAGTTTCAGAGTCAAGTTCGGGTTTCCTTTCAGGATTCGCAAGGCCTGACTGCCTGCGACTGCCAGCATTGGAGGCTGGGAGGCTGAGAAGCAGTAACCAACACCTGAGAGACGCTGATGATCCACAACATACATTTTCCCGCAGCAGAATCCACCCACAGAACCTAAGGAGTTTTCCATTGATGCTGATAGGTGGTCTATTTCATCAATGGGTATATTAAAATGTTCTGTAATGCCTCTTCCTGTTTGTCCCATGGTTCCGAAAGATATGCTTTCATCCATGAAGATTCTCACTTTGTATTTCCACTTGAGCTCCACCAGTTTTGGCAGTGGGACAATATCACCATATTTGGTGTAGATACCTTCAACAACGATAAATTTTCTGGTGACTCTGGCCTTCTTTGGATTCTTTGCGTCTTCCCTTTCTTGCTCTTTGAGAATCCTCTCCAGGTCATCCATGTCATTGTGCTTGAAATATTTGATCACACTTCTGCTTGCCTGCAGTCCCTTTTGGATAGCGAAGCTCACACCTTCATCAACGTAAATTATGTCACCTCGTTTGGCATAAGCTGGAATAGCACTTGCAACTGATGCAAAACCATAGGAATATATAATCGCTTCTTCTACCTGCATAAATTTAGCGAGTTCATCTTCCAGATCAAGGTGAACATCAACTGTACCATAAAAACCTCTCGGGCCACAAGAGCCAACACCATACTTCCGGAGTGCTTTAATAGCTACATCTTCGATTTCTTGTTTACCAACCATGCCTAGAAAATTCAGGGTGGCCATATTGACACATTCTTTACCATCTACTGTAACTTCCTTGCCCGGTTTGCTTGAGACCACATTGTTTTTATAAATCTGTAACACTGGATCATCATCAGGTACTTCAGGGACCAGTGGCTCTGGTTCCCAAGTTGAGATCAGTTCCTCTTTTTCCTTGTCAGTTAGTGACGTTCTCTCTGGTTTGTAACTCTTTGTGAACAATAGATGAATGATCCACATAATCAACAGTACCTCAAATATCAGATGGTAGCTTGGGGCCTGACTAAAAGCCTGGATCATATCATTAAAGTCCCATGAGGGGTCCGGTTGTACTGCTACGTTCGCCATGTTTTCCGGCATAGTTTCCAGTTGTGTCATTGCCAAAACGATCTGGTGTTACGGAAACTGATGTCTTCGTAAAAGCACAAATATTCCAAGGGATTTGATAAGAGTTTGGAAAAACAAATTACTGCAAAGAAAACGACCTTTTACTTTCAAATGAGGCTAATTATAATTTTTACAATCAACTGACAAATCATATGTGTTCAGCTTTTGTAACATTAACCGAATTATATTGCATAATATGCTCAGCCAAAATCAAAGGGACAAGTTTACTGGTAGTGGTAACGCCCTCGTTTGTTACCAGTCGCGGTCACATTTCTGAGTAAGTTACCAGTCTATGGAATCCCCTCCCAACAAACATGTTTTTGCAAGTGATTTACGTAACAGTTAATCCATACGAAACACCATAAAATATCCAATTAAGCATGGTTGTTATAAAATATAGATGTTTTTAGAGTTACACGCATTAGTAAACGATGGAGAAATGTGTAAATGTTACCGTAGTGCCAGTCATGGTCACGCCTCCGCGCTGTTTGCTGATTGTTGACAAGCACAACAGCTCCGCACCGAATGGAATACAGGGATCTAGAAAACTCATTTTCTTTAAATTATAATCCATTAAAACATTTTTGACTATTGAATACATTTGATACCATTCAAAGGGGTTAAGTATATCACCCTAAATGGCTAATTAAATTTATTTGTGCGTATAATTTAATAACCTAAGGACAGCTTCAGAGCGGGAACCAATCTATTAATATTTATTGATGTAATAGAAATTGTGATATCATTCCCAATTAATCTGAAATTTCTTCATTGTAGCACATAACGAAAAACTTCAGATTCCTTTTTTGTTTTGTTTTTAAAAAAAAAGTGATCAGTGATAATAGATAACATTACACAAATTCCCTTAATTCTTTATTATGTGTACATGTATATATACACAAATAAATAATCTCAGTCAATCAGTGAAATTAGTAATTTCATGAAATTTTCTAAACATTTCAGTTATTTCACGTAATGCCTTTGACCATCAGTCATTAAGTGAAATTACAAAAAAAAAAAAAACAAAAAAAAAAACAAAAAAAAAACCAGTCATTTCATGGAATGACTGAAATTTATGCACAGCCAATTTCATGAAATGACTGGATTCAAAAGAATGAACTTGAACACAGCATAAGCTGATACAATGGTATAATTGTCAGAAAAGGTTCACCAGACGGTTCAGTTGATGCAAATACTCAGTGATACTATATTTATTTGTTTTAACTGAAGACCTCCTACTAATTAATGATCATATCCTCCTGTGGCTGAAATTGATCATTAGAGCTTTTTCAACATTTGCATTATACAATTAATTATGTAAAAGGGGTTCTTTTTTTGCTACTGGTATATCACTTTTTAAATTTCTAAAAAAAACACATAAATGGTTTTGAATTTGCATTTTAATGGACTACATGAAAGCGGCAAAAGCCTCTAATGATCACATATGTGTAAAAGTGTCAGTATTTCAACTATGGGACTGAGTTATGCAAATGAAAATACTAACTGGGAATATGACACCCTTTGAATTATAAAATAAGGTCGAAAGTGGAGACGAAGTAAAATCACTGAAATAAAAGCTGTAAAAAGAAAACTTGTGTCCTGAAACCATTTAGCTTTGATATAAGGATAATGGTGATAATCCTAAGAGTAATATGAAGGGATACATTTGCTCAACAAAATCAATTTGTAAATGTCATTGCTATTTCTCAAAACAGGTTAAACATGGTCAGATGGCTTTAATTAAATTTATGGAATGATTAAATTTTAATTAAATCGAAAATTCAATGAAAGTTTGCCCTATATTCCTGACTGATCCAGTGTACAAGTTATTCATAGGCTAAGCCTAAGACAGTTTTAAGAGATATTAATGAAATGCTACGCAGTATAAACCAATTGGCTATTTTTATCTGAATATGTTATTTCAAGAATTTATTTTCAATTAGAAAACCAACCTAGTTCACAATTAAAAAAAACAACAGATCGAAAACATTTGTACTGGATGAAACTACCTGTTCTCATGGCTTTAATATATCATTTATAAGATTTAACCTATTACAATTTCCAGCTGAACATCTAACAGCTAATGCGGAACCCGTGCATTTAATGCTACATACACAAAAATGAGAGTCCAAATAAATAGGTGACCTAATGCTACTTCTGAACTTTAACATGTGTTAATATGTAATTATGTTTGATTCTAATATTTTATCATATTAAATGTCTTTTTAAAGTAAATTGTTTTAATGTGCCATATGTAGAGCTTGGAATCCAAGACCTGTAAACTAACGCAAACATGGAGGCTTTTTCGCACTGCTACTCACTGCTGATGAATACCTGATAGCCCGTGTTATAGAACGTATCTTAGTCCCCTGCTAAGCAAATACATGCACATTGTGGTAGGGTTTTCTTGTAGCTACTCACTGGTGATTACTCCCTTCTTAAATTTATTAGGTGGTCATTTTTCTTAGTCCCATAGCCCTGCTCAGCTTATGCATTTGTGTAGGGGTTCATTGTCGCAAGTAGGCATCCTTCAGTCTTATAAGACTGTGAAATTGCGTCCTAGATGGATATTCTGGAACAGCGTCTTGTATGGCTGGTCAGGCCAATGCGGGACTGGCAGTCTCTCCCACAGCGAGTACACTGGAACTCTGATGCTGTTCTGCCGGTTTGGCTTCTGACTTTCCTCTTCTGTCTCTTGGCTTTGAATTGCTGAGCTAGGGTATCTTTGAACCTGGTGAGGCCTTTCTGTACTGTCTGCCTTCAGGTTGTTCGTTCTGAGGCGGTCGTTTCCCAGTTGTTCAGTTCGATGCCCATGGCCTTCAAGTCTCACTTGCAGACATGCATGTGGCGGAGTTGGGGTCCGCCTGTGGGGCCTGCTCGATCCCTTTACCAGTTCACCGTAAAGGAGATCCTCGGGGATGCGACCTTCGTCTATTCTCATGACGTGTCCGAATCATCGCATGCGTCTTTGTTTGAGTACGGCGTGTTTCCTTGGGATTTCAGCTCTCTTCATGCAGCAGTGTTTGGTATTCAGCCTATGCTTGTGACGGGCGCGTAGTGGCCAGGCCTCACTGCCATACAACAAGGTGCTCACAACATAGGCTCTGTAGACCTGGATCTTGATGTGTTCTGTCAGACTGCTGTTGTTCTACACTCTCTTGGTCAACCTCGACATGGTGGTGGCTGCCTTGCCAATACGCTTTTTCAGCTAAGTCTCAAGAAAGAGGGAGTCAAAGATCGGTGAACCCAGGTAGACGAAGTCGTGCACGACTTCGAGCTGGTAATCTGAGATTCTGATGTCCGGTGGAGTGTCCACATCCTGCCCCACCATTTGCGTTTTTCTTCGGGCTGATCGTGAGTCCGAAGGCCTGATAGGCTGCAATGAATTGGGACATGTGCTTCTGCAGGTCTTCAGCAGAGTCGGTTGTGACTGCTGCATTATCTGCAAAGAGGAGATCCCCTTCAATTGAACTTTGCTCTTAGCCTGGTGAGGCTGAAGATTTCCCGTCTGACCTCGTTCGGAGGTAGATACCTTCGGTAGCGGATCCAAAAGCATGCTTTAGAAGGACAGCTAAGAAGATGCCGAACAGTGTCGGTGCAAGGACGCAGCCTTGTTTTAACCCACTTCGGATGGCAAAGGCTTCTGATGTCGAGCTGTCATAGACCTTGGTACCTGTCATTTTGTCACGGAAGTACGTTATGATGCTGAGGAGCTTGGGTTGACATTCGATCTAAGGGAGGATCTTGAAGAGGATGTCCCTACTCGAACTAAGTCGAACGTTTTTGTCAGGTCTATGTAAACTAGTAACAGTAGTTGTCTTTGTTCTCTGCATTTCTCCTGCAGTTGCCTGACGGAAAAGACCTTGTCGATTGTAGACCTTTTCGCGCGGGAGACACACTGGGATTCTGGGTAGACTCTTCCTGCTAAAATCTTAGGCCTCTTCTGGGCGACCCGGGCGAACAGCTTCCCAGTGATGCTGAGGAGGGAAATGCCGCGATAGTTGTTACAATCGCTCATGACGCCTTTGTTCTTATACAGTGTGACTATGTTGTCATCTTCCTTTTCTTTCCAGCAGAGACAGAGAATGTCGTGCAGCTCCTGGATTGCAACGTCGGTACAGCACTTCAGAACCTCATTTGGAAGTGACTTCAGTGCTTCCTTGAGCTCTTTGAGGGCTGGTTCGCTGTCAGGCTCCTCCAGGATGGGCATGCACTCCAGGGCGTCTTCAGAGACTTGATTGACCCGGGCATACAACTCGGAGTTGTGCTCTACCCAGCGCTCCATTTTGTGTGCTTTGTCCTGGATTATTTCACCTTTTGCAGACTTCAGTGGGGCCGATTGCTTCTGTGCTGGGCCCGGTGCCTGTTTGATTCCATCATATATTCCCTTGATGATGCCTGGGTCAACTGCAATCTGTTTCTATGAGCAAAGCCTTATCCATTTCTGGTTGGTACAACGTCAGGCATTCTGCTGAGCTTTGCTGCGGGCTGCCCGAAGGGTTTGCAGGTTTATCGTGTGGAATACCGTGTGAGAATCAGATCAAGCTGGTGCCAGTGTTTCGATCGGGAATGTCTCCGTGGAGGCAGCAGAGCTCGCTGAGACGTTGGCCATTTTCATTAATCTTGCTAGTCCTGAACGTCCCCAAACACAAGGGCAAGGAGCTGTGGTCAGCAACTACTTAAGCGTTGAAGTCACCAAGGATGAAGAATGCCTCCTTTGCTGTGATGTTTTTGATAAGAGCTTTGAGGTCTTCATAAAACCTGTCCTTGGTCTGCCGAGGATGTCAATGTTGGTGCATAGGCAGTTATAAGGTGGACTTGTCCAACTGAGGAGTTAAGTTAAAGGACAGGATTCTCTCAGATCCATTGTAGGTGCGGTGATGCATCCGAATATGGCCGTTCCCAAAAGCGAATCCCACTCCGTGATCTCTGGCTTTATCTTGGGGTTTCCCCTGCCGAAAAAAAGAGAAGCCTTTCTCTCTCACTCCTCCTGTCCCTGGGAGTCTAGTCTCTTGCAGGGCGACTATGTCCATCTGCAGTCTGCTCAGCACAATGTCAATTACTGCAGTCTTGCAAGAGTCGGTGATGGTCCTGACATTTCGAGTGCTCAGCTTTATGGCAGGAGTATTTGTTTCCTTCTTTTCATTGCTTAGTGCACAGTTGTCGATCCGCTTGTCGGTTTTCACCCTAAACCTCACGTACCCGGTAAAGCTAACGGACCGTGGCAAAGCAGCACCTTCCTGGTTTGGGTTTGCCCAGCTTAAGTCTGGCGATAGCTGCTCAATGAGACGCGATGGCCTCTCCTGTCGTCGGAAGCAGCCCCTGGCGTCTAACTCTACGCCAATCGAGTTTTGACCTATAACCGGAAAACTGCTGCTTCCCGTGTTGTGAAGGGAAGCTGGAGTGTCCTCTCCAGTGCGAAAAAAAGCCTGGGTAGGTGAGTATGGAGGACAGGCTGTTACTCGGGTAGCGGGTCCCCCTCTCCACGTCATGGATATAGTCCAATGGAAAGGAAGATGCCAGTACGCAGGAGTTGCCAGGACATTTCTGAATACAGCCTCGAGCTGCCTTTTTGACTCTGGGTCCAGATTTTCTGTCAGCTTTCACTCCCTTAGCCTTTCTTTCGAGAGGGAGATCCACAAAGCAGTGGAGCTATTTAACCAATAACTGGGAGTTTAGTTCATAGACACCAGGGCATATCCACGCGCAGGTAGACCTGCATGTATGGGTGCCAAACCTTCTCCGAATCCCCAGTGGTCCGAAGGGTGCTCAGTTTCAATGTGTCGCCGTGTGGAGACACTGCATATGGCTTGCTGATAGGGAAGCTCTGTGCTGGCAGAGAGAGACTTACGCAGTTGGCTCTCTTTTTCATCATTGCTGCTGCCCAGCGGGGATAACTGAAAGCGGGAAGTGACAAGCACGACCAGTGCAAATACCACACTAGGCGCGTCACATCAACCATTTTGACAACACTGTAGCAAGTACCCACTCACTACTGCTACCCAAGGGGACCATTGATGTGTGGTATCCCAGTCCCCTGCTAAACTAACACAAACATGGAGGCTTTCCCCACCACTACTAACTGCTAATGGCTACCTGACAACCCAAGTGATAGGAGATACCATAACAATACTCAACTCAGCGGAAAAACAATTGAAAATTTGTTTAAATAACTTCTTGATTAAAAACCAGCTCATATCTCACTAATTTACCTGTTACACAGATTGCCTGATTTGCAGTCAGGCAACTTGTGTTATTATGACCCTTAATTTTCAGTCATTTCATTAAATGACTGAACATTTTATTATTCATCTCACATAATGACTGGTGGTCACAAGGCATTACGCGAAAGGCCGGTAATGTTTAGGCATTTCATAAAATGACTGATTGCACAGATTGGCTGTAACATATACATACATACATGTATACATATATATACAAATATCAATATATATATATATATATATATATATATATATATATATATATATACTTTAGACGTCCTCCAGTCTATTCTATACAGCAACTGATATATAGTAAATTTACTTAAATTCAAAGACACAACGTTATTCTAGAAGTTTAAATTACCCACCATATGAAATTCATGCATTTGGAGACATAAAATCGTAGTTACATATGTACGTATAATAGTGCTGTTATTTTAAAATGAAGGACATGGTAAACGTAAGTTGTGAATTCTTTATTTGTGGAGTAACTGGATTCATTATACATGTCAGTTAATAATATATTTTCTGTTGTTTCTTTTTTCCAAATAAAATAAATTTTAGTCTGAAATACTTGGTCTTTTAACTAGAGTCAAAAGTGACACAATCGGAAATATCAAGCACGAACTTGTCTCCTACACTGAATGGAGCTTCCAGCGATGACCATAACTTGAATGTCTCATCCCCCTGAAGTGAAGCTAAGCTGCCTCCTCCGCAATCTGCTTCTTAGTTAAACGTATTAAGCTCACCAAATTCTACGTTATCACAAAACTCAACCATATATACAACAAATTTGCAGTCAAATATCCTTGTTTTTCATTTGAATGTACGTAGCCTACTCCCCAAATTTGAACAGATCGAAGATCTGTTACATAAAAAAGCATATTGACGTACTATGCCTCATTGAAACCTGGTTAGACGACACAGTATGTCATCACGAGTTATCAATCTAAGGTTTCAATATGTTTAAAAGACATCGTAACAGGCACGGAGGTGGCTTAATAGTATATACAAGGGACCACCTCACCTCAACATTTGTGCCCGAGTTACGTATGGACGATATCGAAAACCTATGGATTAATATTAAAAGTCCCTACAAGGGCTCCTTTCTTATAGGCGCTTTTTACCGCCCTCCCTCCTTCTTCGAATCTTTGTTAATTCGAAGAACATTCCCTCTCGCTATGCCTAAACATTATTTTAATCGGAGATTTTAACACTGACTGCAAGAACGATAAACACCACAACCCACTAAAGTCCCTATGTAACCTCTTTGATTTAGAGCAGCTAATTGGTGAACCTACTCATGTGACTCAGACCTCTTCTAGTACTATCGATTTAGTAATTATAACATCCAACCCACAAAATCATAAGTTCTCTGGAGTGTATAAAACCTCCCTCACTGATCACTATGCAATATTTACTTACCTTCAATCTGAATCTTTGCATACAAAAGATCGGTTACATCACACATACCTTCGACGATCATACAGGAAATTTAATGAAATAGCCTTCCTTGATAACTTAAAAAGAATAAAACATTTACTTATCCGCATCATGCTCACTGCATCTGATGTAAACGATGCTTGGACTCTCTGGAAAGAAGCCTTTCTCTATGTTTGTAATAGGCATGCACCAATCAGACAAGTCAGAGTAAAATCTCAAAAACCTTGTTTTATTGACAACGAAACAAGAGAAATTATGAGGCAACGTGACTTCTTGAAAAAAATGGCTCAAAAACAACATTGAGACTGACTTAGTTATTTATACACAACTTCGAAATTTAGCTAATATTAAAATCAATCAACTTAAACGTAGATTTTATATGACTATGATAGGCCAAGCTGGTATGAACAAGAAAATGATATGGAACGTTGTGACCAGCATCTTAAAGAAAGCTCAGAATAGCATTGATCTCCGGCACATTAATATTGAAGAAGCGGCCAAACACTTTGCTGATGTTGGCCTTCAACTGTCTGACAAATTTCCTTCGTCCAAAAATTGTCCAGTAACTTTGAATTTAATCTCATTACTTCCTCTCTAGTACAGTAGTTTCTAACAAGCCTATCTGTCGAAAGTAAAATCGATGCCAACGGCATAGATTCCAAACTGGTGAGAATAACCTCACATATATTATGCGTCGGCTTAGCCACCTTATTTAATCGGTGTATTAGTGAAGCTACCTTCCCTACTGAATGGAAATCCGCAGGAATCACTCCAATATACAAAGGTAAAGGATCCAAAGAAGATGTTAATAATTATCGGCCTATTTCTGTTCTTCCCCATTTAGCATGCATATTTGAAAAGGTTCTTCATGTTCAAATTCTATACCACTTAAATCAACATGACATAATAACTCATGATCAATCTGCTTTCTTGAAAAACCATTCGACTCAAACAAGTTTACATAAAGTTGTGGACAAATGGCTCCATGCAATTGATACTAAACGTTTCACAGGAGCTTGCTTCTTCGATCTCAAGAAATGTTTCGACACCATCAGTAATGACATTCTCTCAGAAAAAAATAAAACATAACGGTTTCCATGTTAATCACATGAACTGATTAAAATTTTTCAACAAATTCAACAAATTTCGTTTTATCACAATTATTAAAAATTAGCCCTCGTATCTCTGACGATATTCTTGATATGTCTGGTATTCTTCTAAAAATAGCCGCTCCATTCATTTCACAAAGTCTTGCGTATCTGTTTAATTGTTCTCTTCAAAGTGGTATGCTCCCTAATGATTGGAAAACTGCCAAGATCGTTCCTATTTATAAAGGCTCCAGTAAGAAGAGTGACCCAAATAATTATCGACCAATATCTATCATTGGTCATATACCTAAGATATTGAAATCATTCGTCAAACATAACTGAATTTCCTTTTTCTGTAAAAATAAAGTATTCTTGGATAAACAATTTGCTTATCTCTCAAACAGATCTGCGCCTCTCGGACTGCACATAATAATAGATGAATGTTTAACAAAAATGAACAATAATAAAATTACTGCAGCTTGCTTCATGGACATAAGGAAAGGATTTGACAGCCTACATCATTCAATTTTATTAAGCAAACTAAAACAAACGGGCGTCATCGATACTGAACTTATTTGGTTTAAAAATTATTTGTCTAACAGAAGACAATTAGTATGTGTGAATGGAGAACTCTCTAAAGAGTGCGTTTTGAATAACGGGACCCCTCAAGGCACAATTCTAGGTCCGGTTTTATTCCTTGTGTATATTAATGACTTGCCTAAATATTTAAAGGAAAAATGTATGATATATGCGGATGACATCTCAATATATACTTCCTCAGATTCACCTACTGAGGCGACTAACCGCCTTCAGAAACTTATTGACATCGCTCTTTAGTGGTTACATAATCACCGACTTTGTATAAACCCTGTAAAATATACGGTAATTGTACTCGGCCAAAATCAGAAAACCCGGTCTCCCAATTTAGAGATCATTATAAATAATATCACATTACATCCTATCCAGAGTACGAAATTATTAGGTGTAATCATTGGCTCTAATCTGACTTGGAGAGAGCATATTCAGCTTCTGTACAAACAAGGGACCTATGGGTCACGGCGCTCAGCTATTATATATGATAAAAAAATATGATTTAGAAATGAGGCTCATGCTGGTTTTGTGTGGTAATAAGTATAAGCTGTATTATGAGTTGTTGTTGTTTAGCTTCTGTATGATTTTGATAGTACCTTTGGAGACAGAGAAGAGAATTGATTTCATTTATTTTATTAACAAATGGAGTACTATTGTCACACAGATTTTGACTTGGCCATATAACTTATAAGCAGAACATATAATATAAGAGTTTAACTATTTATTTAAAAAAATACAAATATTGTCCCAGATATTATTTAAAAATAATAAGAGAATCGTATGATTTTTAAAATGAAATATAACTGAAATGATTATTAAAATAATATTAAAGAATATATTCATGAATGCATTCATGAATACATTTGGAAAGTATTTGCACTGGTATTCATATACTTTCATTTTTACCTGAATTCCCATTCTTTATGCAAGAAATTTTATAATGGAGTACATATTCATATTCGTATTTAAATACAATTACAAAGTATTCCCACCATGTCTGGTATTTATTCAGTTTTTACCAAACGGTGTTGAGAATCCAGAATGTACAAAATTCACACATTTAAATAATGATCATAAGTTTTATGGCTTTTATTTATGTTAAAAAAAATAAATGTGATATATTCATTTTGGACTAATTTCACATCAATGTACACACTAGACACAGTAGGAATCTAGATTAATATTATCAACTGCATCTTTGTCTATCATTAATTTCCTTCATATGATCCCTAATGATTAGTAATGAATAATATGATTTACTTTTTTATTATTAAAATTGAACTGAAAAATGCCATAGGTGACTGCATGGTGTTATTTGGAATACGTGACATTCTATCCATCGATACAAGATTCTTATATCATCAGTAACTGCAAGTTAATTCCCTATTATTATAAACTAACAAATTCCTTTTCTATTTTTCTTTAATTTGTTATTAAAAACCAATAAAAATTTATTAATTTATTGTTTATTGTTATGTTGTTGGTTAAAACTACTAGATGAGTTGGGTTGGACACCAGGATCAACTGTGGCTGGCCATAAGCTGCCTGGCTGCCCAAGTATATGCCTCGCCTCAAGCGTGCATAATTTGCTGAAAGTTCAACAAGGTCAACATACAGGTGACTCAAGAGTGGCTGGAGAGAGCCAAGGTCTGACATGGTCTCATAAAAACATTAATAAAAGCTACAATTTTTGGCCAATTTCTTTCAGCTTTCTAAACTAAAAAGCTGAAATCCTTATGTGTGCATGATATGAAAATTATATAAACAGAGCTCACATGAAACAAAAGTGAAATGGTCAAAGTTGGGCAAAATTTAAGGTACTAATTTTATATTTATACTAATAACTTATAAAATTTTAAAAATTCAGAACTAATTTTGGGTATTCAATTGAATCTTGACTAAATACTGTTACATCCCTGACAAAAAATCTCTAGCTTCAGCAAGCCCCTTGTTAAGGGAGTAAATATATTTCTTGATTTTTTACAAAGTGCATTATGTTTGGGCCCACAACTTAAAACAATTACGCAATACTGACATCATTTCTGGCATGTGCACAGAGAATGTATAGAAAAACATGTATATTATATATAATTAAAGTCAGATAAGTGGTTTTGATATTAGGCAGTATTGAAGTGTAACAATGGGTTTTTAATGGAAAAATGAAGTTTTTCATTAATATCTCAAAGGTATTAAGTCCTAGTGACCAAATTCTTGGCATGATAGGGGATTTTGGAGACATCTAGATGTATGCCAAATTTTACGAACTGAGAGCTTAAGCTGGGGAGCTGAGCTCTTGCAAACTGCATAACACTAGCCTGATGTAAACAATATGTTACATGGTGCTTGAAAACTTGAATAAAATCTACAGTTTTTGATCAACTGGTTTCAAATTTTTGGTGTTAACAGACAAAATGCTAACAAAAACATGCTGAGAAAATTAAATCCACAGTACTTACAGGAAAACAAGGGACCCATGGGTCACGGCGCTCACCTGATCCTGATTGGACTATAAATGTATCACCATTGTGATACTATATTCAGTAGATAAAGCTTAGAATATCATGGTCATGTTGGGTTTTATAAAGGAATATAATGTAATATGTGAGTAAATGATATATGAAATAACCTGACTGATGGATTAATATGGAGTAAAATAGAGTGGTTTATTTTTTATTTATTTGGGAGGGGTCGAAAAAAGCAATTTATTTGAGCAAATATGAATGCAATGACAGTATGCTAAGCAGTGGTATAATGATGATAAGGCTATTTGTTGAAGGATCTATAGTGTATGGAAAACTGCAAGACTTCAATTTGACAGATAAAAGGTTATGATTAACTATACTGATGAGGGGATTTATGAATTTGTGACTGTATGGCATAATATCTTGACAAGATCGGTCTTGACAAGGTGCATTATTTTGATGCCCCTCACGCTACATATTACACAATATTGACATAATTTCTGGCATGTACATAGGTACCTATGGACAAATGGTCAACAGTACTGAACCACCTGGAAGGTTAAAATCTTAAAAATATGATGAAATGTAGATAATGTTTGAGAGGAAGAGGTAATCTAGGCCATGGTTGGTTTATATGATTGAAGAAAATGTTGCAAATAATATTTGAGACCTGACCATGCCTTTCCATTGGTTACCTTTTTGATAAGCTGTTGACAGTTCAACAGTTTACACATTTGTCTGATGAGATCCAATTTATTTGGTAAACCTTTTTTTATCAATTTTATGATATGTATACAGTTGCCATAACGTCCTCATTCCACAGGTGCAATGACTTGATGGGGGGGGGGGGGGGGGGGGTGTTGTGTTATGATCAGAGTTACAATGCCTCTGTCTCTCTGTAGATATTTTCTTTAATTATTAAATTTTATGCAATAGCCATAGAACTATTGTTCACAGTGCCAAGGAGCAAAGCCTCAGTGGGGTGAAGAAGAGGATGGTGAGAGTTACAACACCCTTGCATATACATACAGGATATGAAATTTAATTCAACAGTGCTTATAAAAAAAAGTTTATTCATGAACATTAAATATTTAAAACAGAAAGAAAGATGGAGAAGCAAAGCAAATAATTTTTTTCCCTATTCTACTGAGCCAAGGAAAAATTAACAATATTTGAATTTATTCCTTTTTTTCATTACATAATTTTAATCCAAGTTTCCGAATGTTACTATAAATCTACAGTATAACATACATGTGATTGTGAATATTTCAGTTGATTCACATTTCTAAATTGCATCAACATTTATAGCTAATGTATCTAGTTTATAGTACCTGTCAACAGAATGGGATGGAGGGAGCAAGGGAGGAAAGTAGAGAGAGGGAGAGAGAGAGAGAGAGAGAGAGAGAGAGAGAAAGAAAGATGGAGAAAGAAAGAGAAAAAGCAGAGGAGAGAAAGAGAGAGAAAGAGAGACCTAGACTGCCAGAGAGAGAGAGAAAGAGAGGCTCTCTGGTAATTACTGCCTGACCAAGGCTGACCCAGACACTCACAGTGGCAGTAGGTCAGACCTGAAGGTGTTATGTAACTGCCCAGTACACTGCATTTATACTGATCTGATGCAAACAATGAAGACATGGTACCTGGAAACTTGAATAAAATCTACAGTTTTTGATCAATTGATTTCAAATTTCAGATTTTAACAGATGAAATGTTAATGTGTACATGCTGTGAAAATTATATCCACAGCACTAATAGGAAAAATTTGAATATTTATATTTTTTTAAATGGTATCAGGAAAAAAAGAAAAGTATTCTCAGCTATAAAACTAATACATGTGTTAAAATTAATCCAAGGATCAAAACACCCAATATATCATACCAGGAGCAAACTGGAGTTGGGAATGTTTAATTTTATGAACTGAAATAAAGGACCAGCAATATAAATTTTGATTATTTAGCCAGTCTCATGTAACAACTGATACAACTATGAGTTATAAGTCAAACAAATAAAAATCTTTAATGAACACTTGTCTGAGTAATATTTTAAATTTTTGACATATTTATTTATTATTTTAATTTTGTAATAAATATAAACCAACAAGTTAAAGACCTGGAAAAGACCTGGAAATTTAGATTAATTTAATATAATCAACTGCATCCTTGTCTATCATTATCTTGCTTCATATAATCCCTAATAGTAAACAACAATTTATTTTAATTATTTATTTTTCATTTTTATGGTTGAAATGAAAAATACCCAATGGTGACTGCATGGTGTTATTTGAAATACAATTTTGGCCATTCATGGAAGATCCATAAATGATCAGTAATTGCAAGGTAATCCCCTGTAACTCATTAACTATAAATTCCTTTTCCATTTATTTTTTTAAAGTTCTTATCATAAACCAAATATAAAAAAAAGTTTATTGTTATGTTTATGGCCTAAACAAATACTAGTGGAGGGGGTTGGACAGTTAGATCCAGTTGAAGCCACCCAAGAGCTGGCTGGCTGCAGAGTGCCTCGCTTCAAGCATGCATAATTGGCCTGAAAGGTCAATGTGGGGACATAAAAGAGGGGCTTCAGTACAGCCAAGGTGTGATATGGTCTCATAAAAACTTTCATAAAAGCTAGTTTTTGACCAATTCCTTTTATAACTTCAGAATTTAGAAGCTTAAATCCTTACCAGTGCAAGATATGAAAATTAAATCAACAGTGCTTACAGGGAAAAAACATGCCATGGCCAAAGTTGGGCAAAATTTAAGGTACTGATTTTATATTTATGCTAATAACTTATAAAATTTGAAAAATTCAGAACTAATTTTGGGAATACAATTGAATCTCGATTAAATAATGTTATATCCCTGGCAAAAAATGTCTACCTTCAGCAATTTTCATGTTAAGAGAGTAAATATATTTCTTGATTTTTTACAAAGTGCATTATGGTTGGGCCTAGAACTTAAAACAATTACACGATACTGACATCATTTCTGGCATATGCATAGCGAATGTATAGAAAAATATGTATATTATATATTATAAAAGTCAGATCAGTGGTTTTGATATTAGGCAATCTTAAAGTGTAACAATGGGGTTTTAATGGAAAAATGAAGTTTTTTCTTAATATCTCGAAGGAATGCAGTCCTAGTGACCAAACTTTTAGTATGGTAGAGGATTTGGGGGACATCTAACTGTATGCAAAATTTAAGGAACTTAGAGCTGAAGCTGGGGAGCTGAGCTCTAGTAAACTGCATAACACTAGCTTGGTGTAAACAATATATGACATGGTGCTTTAAAACTTGAATAAAATCTACAGTTTTTGATCAACTGATTTCAAATTTTTTGTTTTAACAGTTGAAATGGTAACAAAAACATGCTTTGAAAATTAAATCCACAGCAGTTACAGGAAAAAAACGTGCCATGGTCAAACTTGGGCAAAATTTAAGGTACCAATTGTATATTTTTGCCAATATTTAAAAAAATTTAACAGATTTTGATCTAATTTTTGGTATACAATTCAATTTTGATTATTTAAAGTAGTATTACTGAAAAAAAAATTCCTACCTTTAACACTTTTGGTCTTAAGTGACAAAATATCTTTCCTCATTTTTTTACAAAGTCCATTATATTTGGGCCCATAACTTTTTAAAATTAAATAATACTGACTTAATTTCTGGCATGTACATAGGAACCATATTTATGATAAAAATGAAGAAAACCAGATGAGTGGTTTTGATATTAGGCAGTCCTGAAGTGTGAAAATAGATTTCTAATAAAAAATTGAGGTTTTTCCTTAATATCTCGAAGGAACGAAGTCATATTGACCCAATTTTTGGCATGGTAGGAGATTTTGGGGACATCTAACTGTATGCCGAATTTCAGATTCGTAGGTCGAACGGTGTCGAAACGTGCCAGTCTTACGGACGGACATCCAGACGGACAGACGGACGGACGGACGGACGGCAAGACAGACGGACGGACGACGGACAATGGACCACGACTATAGCTCAGATGACTTATAGTCAGCTGAGCTAAAAATTAAAATCTAAATAATGAATTCTCTTTCGCCTCAGTAAGATACTGTCGACTACCAGCCTGAATTAAGTATATTTTGCCCTTTTTCAAAGTCACATAGATTACTGCATATCTGTTTGGGGCAATTGTTTTAAATCTTATTTAAATAGAGTCCAAAAGCTTCAGAGCAAAGCCGCACGCGTCGTTACAAAAAATTTTGACAATAAAACTTCGTCTGCGTCATTAATTAAACACCTAGGTTGGATGACTGTGGAAGAAAGGTATCGGTATTTTTTGTGTTCAATTGTATATAAATGTTTGTCTGAAGACGTACCTGAATATTTTAAAACTGCTCTTATGTTGCAACGGATGCCATATGAACCACGGTCTTCTGACAGCCATAATTTGATTTTACCCAGGCCTATGCGTGAACGTTTTAAATCTAGTTTTAGCTATGCAGGTCCATATCTTTGGAATCAACTGCCTTTATACTTTAAGTATGCCTCAGATCACGACCATTTTAAGCGTTTATATAGATGTTTGATGCGACGATAGCACAATTTTATATTATTCTAACTTGTAAATTACCATAAATCTACCTTTCATCAATTTCATGAGATTGATATGTATTTTATTTTATCTTATTTTCAATGTCTTCTATGTAACGACAATGTTCCATTACTGCATAACATCTTTTAATCGTTCGCGCTATATATTGAACTATGTATTTAATATGTATATAACACTATGTCATGTTTAATCTGTATCTGTATGATGTATATTTTATTCATTTTATATGTTCTAACTTTCTCCAGGACCCTGTTGAAAACCAGCAAATGAGCTGAATATAGGCCATCCTGGTAAAAGATGTTTGAAATAAACAAAAAAAAATAAAACTCCGATAGATCTCATGCTGTTAAAAAAGCTAACGCAGTATCTTCACAGCATCCTGTGAAAATTGGAATACCCCAAGGTTCTGTATTAGAACCCATTTTATTTTTAATTTATGTAAATGATATTACTGGAAACACTGGCAATTGTCAATGTAATCTTTTTGCGGATGACCCCATTATTTACTATACAAGTAATGATCCTACTTTATCTAAGTGGTTTTATAATAATAAGCTTTCAATCAATATCGAAAAAACATCAACCATCCTCTTCAGATCCCGTTCTATGGAGACTTTAGACCTTAATATCACAGCATTTGACCAGCCCGTCAAACAATCTAACAGTATCACTTACTTGGGGTTATAGTGCTTAATGAAAACCTAACATGGTCGGATCACTCTGAACAAGTATGCAAAAAGCTCTTCTCTAAAGTAGGTGCACTCTTTAGGTGCAGTCGATACATACCTCAAGACACTGCATTGAAAATGTACACTGGCCTGATTCAGCCACATATTGACTACGGCCTCACAATCTGGGGAAATGCGCCTTCTTCATGTCTTACACCCATTCAGAGTCTTCGAAATCGAGCCGCACGTATTATAAGTCGAAATTTTAATCATGAATGTAGCATAACAGCTATCCGTCAGTCCCTTGGCATTAAATCAGTTGAAATGTCTGAATAACTTAAGTCCATCCTATATGACAGACCGGTTCACGTTTGTTCGCCAAGTCCACCAACATGATACACGCAATAGCTATTCCAATAAATTATATGTACCCAAACCTCGGACAGACTACCTAAAGAAATCATTTAATGCCGAGGTCCTATTTTGTGGAACACATTAAATGAATCTCAAAGAAACTTCTCCTCCTTACAGGTCTTTAAAATAAGTATCATGTAATAAACCTCTGTGCTTTATATGTCATTTATTGCATGCTATCTTAAACTCTGTTATAGTTCATATTTATTTCACACTCATGATTGCCTTGTATATTACGTTGCATATCAGAGTTTAATTTTTATGTTTAATATCATATCTTGCTGTATATTACGTTAAATGTCATAGTTATATATTTTCATGTTAAATATCCCATCTTGCTGAATAATTTTATCTTTAGTCACTTTTATTAATTCTGATTGCATTTTACATGTTTTATACATTGAATAAACTGTATATCCAAACAGGGCCCTGTTGGAGATCAGACAGTCTTGTCTGAACGGGCTACCCTGTTATATTTTATATATATTTTAACAAATAAATAATAATAAATATATCTTGGCTCAAATATTAAACTAGAAATTATTGGCACCCTGAAGGGCCCCGTATTGGCCAGGTAATCAAAATGATAGCCATGTGGCCATATTGGATGTCAGACTGGTCTGAAATTTAATTCTACAAATATTCTTCAAGGAACCATGCAATCTATAGAAAAATCAATGCAATATCTCAAAAGATATTGATAATTATAATGTATGCGAAAAAGTTTTTCAATATTTACCCGTGGGTCCGCTTCTGCTACTAACGTGGTATGCATATTCCCATTCCTTTTTTTAAGAAACAGCTTCCTTGAATATACATTTAATATATCTTTCATCTTTCATATCTACCTTACATCAAACTATATACTTTTTACAATAATCATATATGTAACAAACAAATATCTTCAAAAATCTGAATGCCCCGCGTCCCATTCCGGTTCGCAAATGTAAACATCATCACTGACCAGCTCTTCAAGGTAAACATACCGATGTATGAATTTCTTGCCACGATCACAGCGCCACAAAATAACTGAGAAAAGTTTTTTACATATCTTATTGAGACAGCATTCCAATGAAAATCTATATTTTATTTAAAATTTTAGAAAAAAAATTAAGCCAATATTCCTCATATCATTTAATACATCCCCAAAACCCGAAAAAAAGCCCGTTAACCGGATTTATCAGCTGGTGTGAATATACTCAAGTAAAGATTATTCTACTTTTTGAGGTTCAATTTTAAATATTTGTTCAACAGCTTATACATTATTTTTTCGAACCTTTCACAAAGTTAAACGTGAGCTAATACTGGATCAGCATGGAGATTTCTCCAGGATCATTTAAATACACTACTCACACTATTTGACATTAATTTTTATGGATTCTAGGTGCCCGTGATTCACTCATCTACCGGTCATTGTTAAAAGTGCGGTTTATCTATTCATACGTCTTTAAAGGTGATGACTGAATTTCAGATGTAACAGTTTAAATATGGCTTGATTCAAGCACAGGCGCTTGAATCCCTATTTGTAATAAAGTTTTCATATCCCCAGTGTTCTAAAAAATACTACGACAGAATCAGTTCAAACGAACCAATAATAAAACGGTCATACCATACTATAACTTATATTATGACTATAACAAGAGGTCTACACACAGACTAGCTATCCAACAGGGGCCATTATATATAACGAGGTCTACACACAGTCTATCCAACAGGGGCTGTTATATAAAATAAAGAGGTCTACACACAGTTTATCCAATAGGGGCCGTTATATATAACAAGACACATCCTGGCCTGACATACAAACAGCGACACACCTAGAATGGATCATATGACCAGGTGAGCACCATTATTCTTATAACTCAACATAAGCTATAACATTCAAACAGCGTTGGAAGACTTTTTACATGACTATCACATGCAGAAGTAGTGAAGAAAATGCTGCGAGGCCCAATATCTGGCATAGCTTTTCAGTATTATGTGTGTATATCATTACATTTCCAAGATTTCTGGTTGAAAAAAAGAGAGGCCTCTCTAAACCCACTCTGGATGAGCACTTAAAAACCCAGGATTTTATCATAATAATGAAAACAAATAACAATAATAACAAACCAAACAATGCAGAACAAACATTTTATTGCTTGATCGGATGAATCAGAATGAAAATGAATCCAACATGAATCACAGCCGCGAACATTTCCTGTCATTACAGTCATTCGTTCATCAACTGCCATCATATTTTCATAAAACTGCCTAAGGTTATCTGTCTCAAGATAAATTCATAAGCCTTGTGGATAACATGCCTATGAGAAATGTTATGCAAGCAAGTTTTAAACCATTATGCTTCTTGTACTGATCAGGTATAATTACTGATGGATCTGACAGACTGCAATCTAATTAGCAATCGCAATCTATCAAGAACTGAAATAAAACAAATACAAACATCAGAAGCATGAATAACAGAAAGATCAAATTGATCTATTATTTTGAAAAACATGAAAATCTTGTGATAAAGACTGAGTTTATCATGAAATTTTCAGACAATTCAAATGTAGCTAAACATCTAGCATTTTCCTTTGCTTCATCAAGGCAATGTAATAATTCATCTGTGATCCCTAAAGTTTTGCTATGTTACTGCCTGGCATGCTTATGAAAAAATAAAGTATGCACACACTTGTATCATAAAATAGTCATATCTGATATATAATCAGTTGCTTAAAATTTCTGAAAAGCCTAAATTCTGATTTTGATTTTGTTTGAGAAATATATATCTGCATATTGATGTGTTTATCCATGTTAATGAATTACTATTGAGACTAGACAATCTTAGCAACAGTACAGTAATTATAAGAGCAGAGAAAGAAATGTAAAGGCTGGTATATTTTACTCATAATGAGGGCCACATGAAAAATATATTACAGATTTCTCAAGAGTAATTTGTAAATGAAAGTCTGATGATGTAGACACTGGTTTACCCTCATTGATGACTGTACACTACATAAATAACAATCAAATATATCTAGCATATTCAGGTAAACCAGTGAATGGTCCTATGAAAAGACTATGAAGACAAAATCAACTGAAGTCATGCATTAAACCAAGTTAGTTAATGTCACTTGTTAAGTAATGTACATCCTCTCAGCCTTGGCTGAGTAACGTGTCATAGCCACAAAAGTTTCTTCATTAGTCATTACCTTTGAAAGAACCCCTGATAGATACATATGTCACATGAGTAATTGTATGTTTGTCCATTTTATAATTTTAATATTTTTATTAAATATAAATGTTTTATATATTCTTAAAGTAAAAATTAAATAAATGCACTTCCTATGTTACAGTAGGTCTCTGACAGTCCAGTCACTCTGCTGTGAACTATGGGTTATAGTCGCATGTTCCGCAATTATTGCCGCATCCACAGCGAGGGACAAGGGTGTTGATAACACAGCTGTATGGGTTTGCCGTGACTACATTGCATGTTCCACAGGTGCAAGAGATAAAATCTGAAATAAAGCAGAGAAATATTCAGTATGTGATCTAGAGGTAAAATTTTACGGCATGTGCAAAAAATAGGGGTAAGACTGATTGTGATAATATATATATGTATATATATATATATCTTTGAATATAAGTTGAAAATTTAAACCAGACAATTATTTATTAAGGAAATGACCATGTTCAGGTCAAAGACATGGAGTAGAATGTTATACTAAGCTGCTGAGTTCAACAGACATATATACAAAGTTTACTATGAGGTGTGTTGATTTTGGAGTATCAGAATCACATAGTTTAAAGAAAAACATTTTTAAGTATTGACAAGCAAATCAATAATTGATAATAATTTGAAAAATAGATGAATATTACATCCAGGTCAAAGTTCAGAATGTTGCAGTTATCATATCATCTGCCAGCAAGCAGAGGTTTGTTACATGTCATTACAAGAGCTGGAGTCACACTGTATTTGAGTTTTCAAGTTTTGCCAGATTATCAGGCACTGCTAAAAAGAATTCAAGTTATATTCAAATTGGGCTTTTTTACAGACTTTTGTTACCCACCTTATTCACACTGATTAGGAAAAGCTTGTTTGGTCCTACGTTCAAGACTAAGAATCAAACTTGAAGAAAGAACTTCCACATGTTCATCCCCTATCACTGCGTCTTTAATTGCAGACCACTCATTTACGGTCATATAAAAGATCAGTCTCTCTTAAATGTACTTTTCTTCTGATTTTGTGACTTTGATTTTATAATTTGTGTCCTTTTTTAAGTCCAAACTGAGGTTTCTTTCTAAATGTTTTTCAATATCACAATGTATGATTAAAAGTGTTTAATTTTACTGTGAACTCTGTCTCAAATTAAGTAACCACTGTTAGTGTAAAGCTTTACCATACATCTTATTCAATCTTTTAGTGATATATACATTAAAGCAATATTCTATTATTATTATTATTATTATTATTATTGCAAACTTAAGTGCATTTTTTTTTAAATTAGATTTATATCCCACCATACTTACAAAATCCTCAAATGATCTATCTATCAGTTTGAAAATACTATTGTAAAATATCCTTTAGCTGATTTTTTCTGAGAGCTAATGCCCTCTGATGAGAGGCACCAAGATTACTTACTACTTGCAGTGATTCCCCCTCCTAGAGACTGGAATGATCCGTTGGTGCATCCAGCAGTGTTACAGTAGCATCGCTCAGTGGTGCCTGATGGGATGCAGACACTGTTCAACCCCGTGACAAACACTGGCAGCTGATTGGTCGCCAGGCCTATGTCCTCTACACAGCCTCTTGTAACCTCTGTCAAAGAGAATTAATAGAACAATGAGTTTCCTTTAAACATTCTTGATAAACTGGTCTTGGTAAAGGTCAGTTATATCTTAGACACATTTCTTCTGAAAGCTTACCAGGTAAATAGAAATATTAATGTGTATTGCATGAGGAGGACGATTATTTTCAGAGGTGCCACCCTATTTTTAACTGTGGAGAAATAAAATCTTTCAAAATGAGAACCATTTAAAATGTTTGCTATTAATTGTATCCTCGGACAAAGTCTGGGGATACTATGTTTTCATACCAGTCCTAACGCCGCCGCATATAAATCTTGTTGGCGCGATAACTCAAAAAAATATTTTACGGATCTTTACCAAACTTGGTATATGTATAGATATGGGTGAGAGGACGACACCTTTTAAAAATGAGGTCATGACCTTCACTAAGAGAGTGTCCTTGACCTTGAATAGGTCCAAACTTTTGGAAAATCACACAAATTCTTAAATATCTCAAGAAATCTTGCATGGATTGATCCAAAATCAAGTTGATCGGAGATCATGGATAGGGTTGTCATGTTCCAGAAACTGGTGGCGCCACCTATTATTCTTTACTTGTTTTTGTGCCTTTTAATACCCCCAAAATTGCCACTTGACAATACTGTGAGCATTATATGTCGAAAACTAATGGACAGATTTCTTTAAATTATGCATAAACATAGATATAGGTCATAGGATGATGTTTATTTAAATTGGGGTCATGACCTTTCCTATGAGAATGGCCTTGACCTTGAATATTCCCATTTTTGGTGAAATTCACACAAAATCTTTAAAAATCTCAGTAAGGGATACATGAAATGATCCAAAAATCAAATTGACTGAAGATCTCAGATAGCTTTGGCGCTACTTCTTGTCGTTTTCTTGTTAAATTGATGTTAACTTTGTAAGAATTTTAGGTACAGTCACCAAACCCACAGGTTTGATACATCTTATCAACGGCTAGCTCAAGTTCGAACATGGATGATCTTGATGCATTTTTTCAAGGTCACAGCAGCGATTATGATAATACAGGTGGCGCCACCTTGTGTCGTTTTCTTGCTTTTGCGCCTGTTAATACCCCACCATTTCCACTTGACAGCACTGTTAGCATGATAAATTGAAAACTGAAGGACAGATTTCTTTCATATCATGCATATATATATATTTTTAAGTTAAAAAAAAAAAAATATCTTTTAATTTTTATTTTTTTTTTAAATCTTGGATTTTTTTTCTCTTCTGCAGAATACAGGTGGCACCACCTTGTGACGTTTTCTTGCTTTTGCACCTTGTAATACCCCACCATTGCCACTTCACAGCACTGTTAGCATGATAAGTTGAAAACTAATGGACAGATTTCTTTCATATCATGCATATAAAAATTTTTAAGTTAAAAAAAAAATTTAATTTAAATTTAAATTTTTTTTTTTAAATCATCGAATTTTTTTCTCTCTTCTGCAGAATACAGGAGGCGCCACCTTGTGTTGTTTTCTTGCTTTCCCATCTTGTAATACCCCACCCTTGCCCCTTCACAGCACTGTTAGCATGATAAGTTGAAAACTAATGGACAGATTTCTTTCATATCATGTATATAGATAGGGGTTACAGAATGAGGTATACTTCAATTTGGATCATGACCTCTCCTATGAGAGTGACCTTTACCTTAAATATGCCCATACTTATAAGAAACTATGTAGGCTTGCCAAGTGTCAGTCTCTGCATCTGAATTCAAGATGGGATCCTATTCATTGAGGCTGGGAGGAGGGGGGGGGGGGGGTTAATTGTCTGGGGATACTGTGGCACCTGCAGTGCCAAGAAATATCTAGTTTTATTTATTTTTAAATCAGTATCTTTTATGACACTGCTTAAAATTTGTGACCTTGTTTTCTAAAATGTAGCAATGATGAACTCTAGCTGTTGATTAACTTTAACTGTTGAGTCGTCTTTATTTGGCAATTTACAGCCATTTTGTCAATAACAAAGTTCAGAAGAAAAAACAAAGAAAATGTCCCAAAGAACTGATTGTAATGGTATATTGTCTGAAACCTACTTTGCCTTGTAAAGAAATCTGTAATTTGAGTTAGTATTAAATGTAAAATTTGAAAAAAAATGACTAAAATGAACTAAGTGTTATCACAATTCAAAGTTCCATTTCCAAGAAACATTTTAACAGAATATTATTAAATAATAACAAAGAGGAAGAACTGCACGCTACTCACTTCCATTTCCTTCTTGAGATATATAACAGCCCCCTGTACATGTCTTTGATGGTATCTCTCCCACAACATCTGCTAGAATAGCATCTGTGTTACATAGAGTGCCCCAGGTGTCTGTGTCACAGTCTAAGCAAACATTGTTCGCTGTAAAGGATAATAAACAGAAACTGTTCAATCACACTATATATAAATTACTGACTCAATATGGTGATTTTGGTTTTCTCTCAAAATTTTATCAGATTTTATAGATACATTTCAATATAATTATGGCAATATTCAAACTTACCTGAAACATGCATTTAATTAAATTTCTCATGTGTACTATTTTATTCAAAATCTTTGACCATTTATTTTTATTTAACCTTTTACTGTTTTTTACATTGATATCAACAATATTATTATGCAAGGCATTTACTCGGATCATATTTATGCCAATTAGACACAGTACATAACTTCAATAGAATGGTTAAAGCATGTTGAGCTCAACAACTAGCTGTTCAACCAAGCAGTAAGCATGATGCAATATATCAATAATAAAGATGAGAAACTGCATTTTAATATCCATGGCAACCAAGAATTTTGATAGGAAGAGCAATTTTAATGATTAAAGAATGTACCTGGCGGCTGGGTAGGAGAAGCAGTTGGAGGAACAGTTGGTGGAGCTGTTGGTGGAGATGTTGGTGGGGCAGTTGGAACAGTTGGAGCCAGTGTGACTGGAGCAGCTGAAATAAAAGCATGGTTTAGCACCGTTGTTCTACAGATATTCAAATATATTTACTAGATCACCTCACATGCATCAGATTTATGACATTAACATAATTTATCTAGTTCAGACAGGCTTTTATGATTTTTTCCTTTGTTGGTGGTCAGTCTGTTAGCAACTTTATGCTAACAGATTTTGAAGATTTCTTGTGGAGAGTTAGAGAAACACCAAAGGAACAATCTATTCAAGTTTGAGCTAATCTGGACCAACATGATATATTTTTAATTCAAAGATTTATATACCATTGTGAAAAGGTGATTACTCTGTTTCTGGGTAGAAGCCACACCAATGCCATGACCCTGTGTTACTGAAGTGTTATATAACACAGGAAAGCTTGATGAGGGGATCCCCCCCCCCACCAGTATCCAGGTAGTCATATGACTACACACAGTGGCATCAATTTATCTTCAAGGGTAGGAGGTGGGTAGTGGGGATGACCAGCAGGTGTGGCAAGGTAATCAACGATGGGACAACTTTTTTATAAACACATACTCACAAACACATATATATATATAGTATAAGGTTTAAAAAATATGTTATTATGTTTTCAGTATAGGTTAATTCTAAACTAGGTTTTGATATATAATATTAAATAATAAACTCGAAATGACACCAAAGTCTATATTTCAAATTATTAATATATTTCATTTTCATTATATAAATATTATTCTCTGAATAGCAGGAGGGATGATTACATTTACCATTCCCCCTTGCTAAAAAGTGTGTGTGGGGGGGATATTTAACCCTAAACCCCCTGTATTGACGCCCCTGACTGCACACAGCAGTAGGAACATATGATTTTACAAGTTGAAGATTTCAGTCATTTCTTGTGTAGTCAACTCCATGACTCCTGTACTGAGGGAATTCCATTTAAAACTGCCTGATGGAGAAGCTTTATGAAACACAAATATAACAAATATAAAGCACGGTCTGGTTGTTATGTGTCATTAGTTTGAGGATGGACTTGGTTTATTTATATATGACTGACAGTGATGCAAAAAATATGGTAAGAATATCAGTAAGAATGCTTCATTGTATATTGTGTATATATATATATAGCTCTTGCTGCAAAACATCTACATGCAATCAAGGAAGGACTTTCTTCTGACATTAAAGATGAGATATTTTAAACTTAGGTGGCAATACTGACAATGCATTCATCAGGAATCATATGAACTGCCACTAGATAGAGGTGTTAAGCTATAGATCTATTACTTTTTTTTACTATTTGTAATATTATTATTACAAATTATTATAATACATGCATTTCGCTGAATAATATTGAAATTCTGGCCATGTGAAGCAACCCATTCTTTTCGGAGAAGGAATAATACAAACAAAATAAATGCATATATTTCTATGGCTAAAATTGATATATTGTAATATATATAAAAAATCAAATTAAGTGATATCTTGTTTTACTTGGGATTTTAGGCATTTTTCCTAAGTCTAAATAAGCAACTCCATAAAAATAATAATAATTGTGCATTTACTACAGACCTGAGGACTGACAAATGCCCTGTACCATCTGGTTGACCACGGAGTCCAGATCACTCAGCGTGGCCAGGGTGGTCAGGTAGGTGCTGTCAGGGTCACTAGCGATGGCCTGTAACTCTGCTGTGTTCATCTGACTCGGTGGACCAACAGCTACCACATAGCTGGTAATACCTGGAAAAATTCCTGAATATTCATAAAGTGTATCATAACACCAATTGGTTACCTGCAAAGTCATGAGTATTCATGATTTCAAGAGAGTTAAGAGCCAACATGTTGCAGTTTCCCATCTGATGATCCATGAACTTCAGCTGCCTAGTTTAGAGGCCAAGCTTCAACAGCTATTTCTCCAAGACCTTAGGCATACTTATTTACATTCAGTTAAAGTTGCAACGTCACACAGAAAAAAAGTTCACTTTTTTGCTTTTTACACACTAACCAAAACACTTTTAGGTGACTGTTTCTGGTACTTACCAGCTGCCTGGACCCTCTGTGCCTCCGGTATAGTGTTCTGCTGGTCTCTGTTTGATGCTCCGTCTGTGAAGACCACAGCCACATTGGGAGCGGTTGGTCGGTCTCCTGACCCAGGCTGATGTCAAATAAAAGGAAAAGTTAAACATCCTGAGTGGAGCAAGGTACCAGTGTCTGACTCAATATCAGCAAGTTTTTCATTGGTTGTTTCTGTAATTTATGGACAGCATCATGCCAGATCCATACATGTGCTCACTGTCACACTGCCACACTTATAAAATGTCATGATATAATGTCTTGAGACAGGCGCGTAGCCAGGATTGAGGGAGGGGAGGGGGCCATGATCAGTGGCGGATCCAGAATTTCGAAAACATGGGAGGGGGGGCACTAATATGCATGTATGGGTACTATGAAAACTGTTATATATACATGTATATATGTTAATATGTTTATATATTTATTATTATTATTATTATTACTATACGTTATATATTTAAGTGTATTAAAATATATATTTTCTTTTTTTTCAAGTATGAACCATAGTTTATTAAGGTTAGTTTTAGGTACATGGGGAGGGTTTTGGAGGGGGTATCCCCCCCCCCCCCTATAGGGAAATATTTTGAATATGCAATGTAAAGAGGACATTTTGAGGCAATTTTTACAAAAAAATGAGGATTTCCTGTTCCCGTAAAAACTGTTCCCTCATGTCTTTGCGTAAGTTGTCAAACTGTAGAGAGGTTCAATATTTAATATTTATATTTCTTCAAATTTAGGATATAAAATTTTAATCATTTTCAACATGTTAAAGTCAATGGCGCAAAGGCCCAATTACGTTTATAACTTGCAAAATATTTTCTTTCAAATGTAATCTGGGAGTGAAATAACTGTTGATGTCTTATGTTACATTTTGTTAAACTAAATTTTACCGGGATCCGTGGTCTCGACAGCACACAGGACTCCTAAGAGCACAGATCGCGAATAAGGTAACAACAGAGCATCAAGCCATGAGATTGTCCGTGGTCAACCCCAACAAGGGCCTGGTGCTCTGCAGTTGTTCTTGCAGCTGTTAATAAATATCCTCATCCTCAACTTATGAATTTGTAGATTAATAAACTGCAGATAACTTATATGAAATTGTATTGCTGACTAATAAAAAGAAATATGAAAAATGAAAATTAACCACGAAAATTGGGAAATGGATAAAATGAGAGATACTGCAGAACAACAGGGGGCCACGCGCCGAAGCCGCCCTCTCTGGATCCCCTTCTGATAGCAAAGGCAAATTAATGCATATATATGTATGTATTTGTATATATATATATGTATATATATTAGTATAAGATTAAGTGAAATTCCGAAAGGACGGGGAGTACTGGATGCAACCTGGGGAGGGGGTGGGGGGGGGGCCATGGCCCCCTGCGGCCCACCTCTGGCTACACCCCTGTGTGAACAGCGCTAAACAGTGTCTTTATAGTAATACCGTAACTTTACGGTAATGTAACTTTGACCTTGGCTAATAAAGTTAATTACAGTACTGCTCAATATGGATAAACTGTTTGAAGTATGAATTCAGTGCAGTTATGGAGGTAAGCTTCTCTTTAGCAAGGGATTAGAATAATAAGCCAAGAGCTTTTTAATCAAGAATTATAAACTCTTCTTGTTACAATTAAGTTACAGCAATATGATTCTACCATTTCCTATGGCCGGCTCAGGAAGAAATTTTTAACTGTGAACATTGTTATGGAACCTAATATAAACATCATGTATGCGTGATGAACACAAATTTTGTAATGGAGATAAAAAAAAATCAGATTCTGTAACACTAGGCAGCGTGAAATGTCTAGGGGAATGAATAAAGAAGTCAGTGGTTTTTTGTTAACAAATAACTATAATTTATTCTTAAAACAACCCTAACATTACAATACACTAAAGCGATACAATTATACAGTAAAACAGCGTTATAACATCAAATCAATACAATCACACAGTAACATACACAAAGTGCACAGTACCTGGATACCACCACCGTCACAACGATAAGTTCTTTAAATGTACACTCTCGGAGAATGACAGTCCAGTGTAAAGCTCTTGTAACAATCCAGAAAGTAAACTGAAGTCGAAAAGAAAAGCTATAATTGCCGCACTCGTCGGATAAGGTCCCAGAATTTGTGACTGACACACGCTTCTGCGTCCACTAGAAATCTTCTCTGCTGCTCTCTTGGCTCTAAAACACAGCCCCTTTCTATACTGTTCACCCCAAGCCGAGAATTTTCCACTTCTCGAACAGTCCAAAAGATGCCACACAACACAGTAAACATGCGTTACAGGAACCATCTAGGAGAACATCACTCGGTGTATCTCTACATACCAGGGTCATCACGTGACTCACGACCAGGCGAGAAAGCCCAAGGCTAACATGACAACGAGAGTTCAACCAGTACGGATTAAACTGAGAATGTAACAAACGGCCCGGAGAGGGTGTCACAACACAAGTTACGCCCGTGTCACACAATAAAAAGAGCAGCTGTAACAACATGCGCTTCAAAGAATGCCCCAGGAGGGTGCATTTTCAATCATGGTGCATTTTATTATATGAAATGGACCTTTGAGAGATATGCAATACAAAACAAGGGACCCATAGGTCAAGGCGCTCAGCTGATGGTGACAGTTATAACTGCATCACCATAGAGTTTTTGAAGTTGCAATAAAATACTATCCTCAGTGCTCAGGAACTAGGGCTCAATGACTGGGGGGGGGAGAGTTACAACGTAAACCTTTGGATATAAATACAGAATACGGTATTAAATTCAATGGTGCTTACAGGGACTGGTGGGAGTTACAGCACCTCTGCATTTATGTAAAGGATAAAATTTAATTTAAATGAATTTATTTTTAAATATTTAAAAACAGGCAGAGAGATGGAAAACAAAGCAAATAACTTTAATTTCCATTCTACTGAGACAGGAAAATAATGAACAAATATTTGCATTAGATCCTATGTTTTTTTTTGTTAAGTCATTTTTTTTAAGTATATAAATTTTACTATATATTTACAGTATATCATATATATATCTGAATATTTAAAATACATTCACAAATCTAAACTGCATCAATATTTATACTTAATTTAGTCAGGTAACATCACATTATGCACACAGATATATTTCTTTTTTTTTTATAAAATATATTTTTTAAATTTGCAAAGCAATAAATATATGAAAATAACACTCCAGAATTCACAATTTTAAATTGCACCTTTATTTATCCATGATTTTTATCATATATTATTAAATTATGCCTTCTGATGGCTTAATATATATTTTGTTTAATTATTGAAAAGGAAATAACTTTTAAAATGCTACATCAGAACAACGTTTTAGAATAAGTGTATGTTTATTACAGCAGGGGTGTTCTGCCAGTGCTGCATCACTCATAAGGTTACCTAGGCAAGGCTGTAGTGAGCAAGAGTGGGGTCTTTGATATACAAAATGCAAATACATTAAGAGCATCTGAAAAACTTCAATAATTAGAATAATTTTTAAGCTTTTACTTTCAAATTTCAGAACTCAACAGATTAAATCAACATTTATCCCAGCTGTGAAAAATAAATTAAATATACTTACGAGAAAAAAAGTGCCATGGTCAAATTTGGGCAAAAATTTAAGGTTCCAATTTTATATTTTTGCTAATATTTTAAAAAATTTAAAAGATTTTGATCTAATTTTGGGTATACAATTAAATTTTGATTAATTAAAGTTATATTTGCTGAAAAAAGTCCCTAGCTTTAACATTTTTTGGTGTTAATTAGGTGACTGAATATTTTTCCTGAATTTTTACAAAGTCCCCATAACTTTTTTAAGTTATATAATACAGACCTAATTTCTAGCATGTACATAGGAACTATATAGAGAAATATTTATGGTAAATATGAAGATTAACAGATGAGTGGTTTTGATATTAGACAGTCCTGAAGTGTGAAAATAGGTTTTTAATAACAAGGGACCCATGGGTCATGGCGCTCAGCTGTTATATATGATAAAAAATATGATTTGGGAAAGAGGCACATGCTTGTTTTGTGTGGTAATAAATATGCTTTATTATGAGTTGTTGGTGTTTAGCTTATGTATGATTTTGATAGTATCTTTGGAGACAGGGAAGAGGATTGATTTCATTTATTTTATTAACAAATGGAGTGCTATTGTCACACAGATTTTGACTAGGCCATATAACTTATAAGCAGCACATATTATAAAAGAGTTTAACTATTTATTAAAATTTAATAATAAATATTGTGCCAATATAACTTTATTAAAAAACAAGGGACCTATGGGTCACGACACTCAGCTGTTATATATGATAAAAAAATATTATTTAGAAATGAGGTACATGCTGGTTTTGTGTGGTAATAAATATAAGCTGTATTATGAGTTGTTGTTGTTTAGCTTATGTATGATTTTGATAGTTCCTTTGGAGACAGGGAAGAGCATTGATTTCATTTATTTTATTAACAAATGGAGTACTATTGTCACACAGATTTTGACTAGGCCAAATAACTTATAAGCAGAACATATAATATGAGTTTAACTATTTATTAAAAAAAAATACAAATATTGTCCCAAATATAATTTTTATTAAAAATAATAAGAGAATCATATGATTTTGTAAAATGAAATATAACTGAAATGATTATTAAAATAATATTAAAGAATATATTCATGAATGCATTCATGAATACATTTTGAAAGTATTTGCACGAGTTACATATATTCATATACTTTCATTTTTACCTGAATTCCCATTCTTTATGCAAGAAATTTTATAATGGAGTACATAATCATATTCCTATTTAAATACAATTACAAAGTATTCGCACCATGTCTGGTATTTATTCAGTTTTCACCAAACAATGATGTTGAGAATCCAGAATATACAAAATTCACACATTTAAATAATGATCATAAGTACCTGGTTTTATGGCTTTTATTTATATTAAAAATAACTGTAAAAAATTCATTTTTGACTAATTTCACATCAATGTACACACTAGACACAGTAGGAATCTAGATTAATATTATCAACTGCATCTTTGTCTATCATTAATTTCCTTCATATGATCCCTAATGATTAGTAATGAATAATATGATTTACTTCTTTATCATTAAAATTGAACTGAAAAATGCCATAGGTGACTGCATGGTGTTATTTGGAATACGTGACATTCTACCCATCCATACAAGATTCTTATATCATCAGTAACTGCAAGTTAATTTCCTGTTATTATAAACTAACAAATTCCTTTTATTATTTTTCTTTAATTTGTTATTAAAAACCAATAAAAATTTATTAATTTATTGTTTATTGTTATGTTGTTGGTTAAAACTACTAGATGAGTTGGGTTGGACACCTGGATCAACTGTGGCTGGCCATAAGCTGCCTGGATTCCATGTATGCCTCGCCTCAAGCATGCATAATACAGGTGATTCAAGAGGGGCTGGGGAGAGCCAAAGTCTGACAGGGTCTCATAAAAAATATTAATAAAAGCTACAATTTTTGGCCAATTTCTTTCAGCTTTCTAAGCTGAAATCCTTATGTGTGCATGATATGAAAATTATATCAACAGTGCTCACGGGAAACAAACGTGCCATGGTCACAGTTGGGCAAAATTTAAGGTACTAATTTTATATTTATACTAATAACTTATAAAATTTGAAAAATTAAGAACTAATTTTGGGTATTCAATTGAATCTTGATTAAATAATGTTACATCCCTGACAAAAAAATCTCTAGCTTCAGCAATGCCCTTGTTAAGGGAGTAAATATATTTCTTAATTTTTTATCACATTAATTTTTTTTTTAATTTAAGTTTATATTTCTATACATTTTCAATATAACATATATATCTGAATATAAAAGTTGATTCATAATTCTCAATTGCATCATCATAAATCCAATCTTGTCAGATAACACCATATCATGCATACAAATGTTTATTTATTTTTTACCACAAAAATATATCTTTTAAATCTGCAAAACAATAAATATCTAAAAAAAATACTTGATTTAGACTTCTCAATTTTTAATTGTGTCTTTATTTATCCATAATGTGCTTCATATTTTATCATAATTTAAGCACACTGATGGGTTCCATTATGATTGGTAAAATCATTTAAATGAAAAATGATTATTTAAAAATGCTACATTACACAACATTGCATCTTCTGGATTACACCTTGAATTACTTTTTCAAGGAAAGTTTTTGCATATCAGAGTGGAAACAGCATTACAATTAAGGAGATACAGTGAACACTTGGTGGGTTAGGTTTGGGGGGGGGGGGGGTGATTTAGGTTGTGATATGAGAATAACTGTACACCTGTCACAGCAGGGGATCTCCCCCAGTGACTGTAACAAATCAGAAACCCTGGCATTGCTGACTTCCAGTGACCTGGAGTTGGACCCTGCATCTGTAATCTGTAATCAAAGCAAATGACTACAATAGAGCCTCAAGAAAAAAAATCAATAACTAGCTTAATTTTCAAGCTTTTACTTCCAAATTTCAGATTTAAACAAATTAAATATTTATGTTTACATGCTGTGAAAATTAAATCAATGGTACTTACAGAAAAAAAACGTGCCATGGTCAAAGTTGAGCAAAATTTAAGGTACTGATTTTATTTTTATGCTAATTACTTAAAAAATTTACAAAATTTAGATCTAATTTTGGGTAAACAATTGAATCTTAATTAAACATAGTTATATACTTGGGAAAATAGACTCTAGTTTCAAAATTTTTCATGTTAAGTGAGTAAATATTTTTCCTGATTTTTTACAAAGTCCATTATGTTTGGGCCCATAACTTAAAGAATTTATACTTAACAGACTTAATTTCTGGCATGTACATAGGAACTATATAGAAGAATATTTATGGTAAAATGAGGAAAAAAAGATGAGTGGTTTTGATATAAGGCAGTCCTGAAGTGTGAAAATAGGATTTTAATAAAAAATTGAGGTTTTTCCTTAATTTCTCAAAGGAACGAAGTCGCAAAGACCCAGTTTTCGGCTTGGTAGGAGATCTTGGGGACATCTAACATTATGCTGAATTTTGGATTCCTAGGATTTACGGTTTCAAAACGTGCCACATCTACGGACGGACGGACGGACGGACGGACGGACAGACGGACGGATGACGGACAATGGACCACGACTATAGCTCAGATGACTTATAGTCAGCTGAGCTAAAAATAATAAGAAAATCATACGATTTTTTAAAATAAAATATAACTGAAAGATTATTGAGATTATATTATAGAATATATTCATGAATGCATTCATGAATACATTTTGAAAGTATCTGCACTGGTATTCAAATACTTTCATTTTTACCTGAATTCCCATTCTTATGCAATAAAATTTTTTAATGCAGTACATATTCATATTTGTATTCAAATACATTTGCAAAGCATTCGCACCATGTCTAGTATTTATTCAGTTTAAGCCAAACAAAGATGTTGAGAAACCAGAATATACAAAATTCACAAATTTAAATAATGATCATAAGTACCTGGTTTTATGGCTTTCATTTATATTAAAAAAAAAATAAATGTAATATATTCACTTTGGACTACTTTCACATCAATCTACACACTAGACACAGTAGGAATCTAGATTAATATTATCAACTGCATCTTTGTCTATCATTAATTTCCTTCATATGATCCCTAATGATTAGTAATGAATAATATGATTTATTTTTTTATCATTAAAATTTCACTGAAAAATACCATAGGTGACTGCATGGTGTTATTTGGAATAACATTGACATTGATATTCTATCCATCCATACAAGATTCTTACATCATCAGTAACTGCAAGTTAATTTTCTGTTACTCATCAACTAACAAATTTCCTTTTCTATTAATTTTTCTTTAATTTGTTACAAAAAAACAATACAAAATTATTAATTTATTGTTTATTGTTATGTTGTTTTTCAAAACAACTACTAGATGAGTTGGGTTGGACACCTGGATCAACTGTGGCTGGCCATAAGCTGCCTGGATTCTCGCCTCAAGCGTGCATAATTTGATGAAAGGTCAACAAGGTCAACATACAGGTGACTCAAGAGGGGCTGGATAGAGCCAAAGTCTGACAGGGTCTCATAAAAACATTAATAAAAGCTACAATTTTTGGCCAATTTCTTTCAGCTTTCTAAACTAAAAAGCTGAAATCCTTATGTGTGCATGATATGAAAATTATATCAACAGTGCTCGCGGGAAACAAACGTGCCATGGTCACAGTTGGGCAAAATTTAAGGTACTAATTTTATATTTATACTAATAACTTATAAAATTTGAAAAATTCAGAACTAATTTTTGGTATTCAATTGAATCTTGATTATATAATATTACATCCCTGACAAAAAAATCTCTAGCTTCAGCAATCCTCTTGTTAAGGGAGTAAATATATTTCTTGATTTTTTAAAAAGTGCATTTTGTTTGGGCCCATAACTTAAAACAATTACACAATACTGACATCATTTCTGGCATGTGCATAGCGAATGTATAGAAAAATATGTATATTATATATGATCAAAGTCAGATCAGTGGTTTTGATATAAGGCAGTCTTACACTGTGTAACAATGGGTTTAAATGGAAAAATGAAGTTTTTCATAAATATTTCGAAGGAATTAAGTCCTAGTGATCAAATTCTTGGCATGGTAGGGGATTTTGGAGACATCTAACTGTATGCTAAATTTAAGGAACCTAGAGCTAAAGCTGGGGAGCTGAGCTCTAGCAAACTGCATAACACTAGCTTGATGTAAACTTGATGTGACATGGTGCTTGAAAACTTGAATTAAATCTACAGTTTTTGATCAACTGGTTTTTGGTGTTAACAGACAAAATGCTAACAAAAACATGCTGTGAAAATTAAATCCACAGTACTAACAAGAAAAAAACGTGCCATGGTCAAAATTTAAGGTACCAATTTTATATTTTTGCCAATATTTAAAAAAATTTAACAGATTTTGATCTAATTTTTGGTATACAATTAAATTTTGATCAATTAAAGTTGTATAACTGAAAAAAAGTCCCTACCTTTAACACTTTTGGTCTTAAGTGACCAAATATCTTTCCTGATTTTTTTAAAAAGTCCATTATGTTTGGGCCCATAACTTTTTTAAATTAAATAATACTGACTTAATTTCTGGCATGTACATAGGAACTATATAGAGGAATATTTATGGTTAATATGAAGAAAACCAGATGACTGGTTTTGATATTAGGCAGTCCTGAAGTGTGAAAATAGATTTCTAATAAAAAATTGAGGTTTTTCCATAATATCTCTAAGGAACGAAGTCCTATTGACCCAATTTCCCGCATGGTAGGAGATTTTCAGGACATCTAACTGTATGGCAAATTTCAGATTCGTAGGTCCAATGGTGTCGAAACGTGCCAGTCTTACGGACAGACATCCAGACAGACTGACGTATGGACGGCCCGACAGACGACGGACAATGGACCACGACTATAGCTCAGATGACTTATAGTCAACTGAGCTAAAAAAATTGAGGTTTTTACTTTATTTCTCAAAGGAACGAAGTCACAAAGACCCAGTTTTCGGCTTGGTAGGAGATCTTGGGGACATCTTACATAATGCTGAATTTTGGATTCCTAGGTCTTACTGTTTCAAAATGTGCCACATCTACGGACGGACAGACAGACAGACGGACGGACGACGGACAATGGACCACGACTAAAGCTCAGCTGAGCTAAAAATGGTTTGACTGGTAATATAGCTGTATTACTTTTATTGAAGGTAGAAGAGCGCAGATCTGAAGTCCAAAACAATTCCATGACTTTGTGACCTATCAATGCACCAGTGTATTGTTACAGCCTTAAGTAAATAGAGAAAGAATTGAAAAACATAGCATGATTTACCTGGAAGGTCTGAGTTCTCATGACATATAGGCCTCCTGAGGTATTGGTCCAGCTTCCACTGTATACAATGGCATCAATGGCATTATTCACGGCAGATTGGGACGTGTACTGGTTCAGCGGGAATTCCTGCTTTCCAGTAATACTAAACGTGACAACACCGACTTGGGTCTGTGCTGGGTTCACTGGTAGGGCTGTCACAATCTTCTTGGCAAAGCTGGTAATCTGGGGCCAGTTGGCACTACCAATAGATCCTGACTGATCCAGTAAGAAAGACAAATCCACAGGACCACAGGCTGTAAAGGTAATAATAATCATAATGAAAACATGATTTTACTCATGAAACAAATACAATGGAAACCCGTCTTAATTGTGACCACCTACAAATGCGACCATCCCACAATTACAACCAGTCTTCATGGACCCGAATATATTATCTCACTAACTTAGAATTTCACAAATATGATCACCCCCTAATTATGACCACTTTGTTTAATCCCCAAGGTCACACGGTGGTCGTAATTTGGGGTTCAACTCCACATGATATCTAGCAGTACACTGCCAAATCTCTGTTTTGTGCCATCTACCCAGCCAGAGCAGTGCATGACAGTGGAATAATTTTTACATCATAACACCTAAAAGCTGGTGCAAAGTTGCAAATCTCATAACAATAAAGGATTTACTGTTGACGTAATTGTATCCGCCAAAACAGAGTTTTGCGGATACCATGTTTTCAGCCCACCGCCGCCGTGGCCGCCGCGTAGGTGTCCGGAGAACTCCTCCGTAACCACTGGGCAGAATTTTACAAAACCCGGGATTATGTTCGGGTCACATGTGAACTGCTGCGCCCCGATTTTGTTTTGACCTCTGACCTTTCCTCTGCGCTCTGTGTCCGTTTGTGCGTCTGTTTCCACACATAAACCCACATATCTCGGGAACCATTTGACGGATCAGGAAAATTTTTTTGCACAAATGTAGCCCTTGGAGAGCTTTATAACATACACAAAAAATGGTGGCACCACCTGCAGCCATATTTGCACAGCTCCCGTCTGTTTGTCTGTCATGGGATAAAATCACTCATATCTCGGCAGTGGTTTGACATATCTGCCTAAAATTTTTCAGGTTTATACATCCCCGACAGCTCTCTTGATTTTATGACAGGTGGCGCCACCTGCATTCTAGTTTATGCAGCAGACATCCAAGCTCATATCTTGGAAACCGTTTGACCGATTAGCCCAAAGTTTTGCATGTGTATAGTTATCACATAGCTCTTTATCATACGCAAAACTGGCGGCGCCACCTTCAACCATTTTTGTACAGTGTCCATCTGTTTGTCTGCCATGGGCTAAAATCACTCATAAACATGTAGTGGTTTGACTTATCTGCCTCATATTTTGCATATTTAAACAACTTGGAATGCTTTCTGGATTTTGTGGTAGGTGGCACAACATACATACACCGTTTGGCTGCAGACATCCATGCTAATATGCAACACTTCACTCTATTTCCCCTTGCCACTCACTCCATGCCTTACTTCACCCGTTCCACTCTGATTTAGGCGGATACACGTAGTCGCTTGTCGACTACCCGTATTCTAGTTATATTCCTGGTGAAGGAAGAGCACTGCATGAGGCCATTTTTTTTAAAGATTTCCTGAAAGATTTCTTTTTGTCTTGTATTACCTGATTCCACTAAGTGCCCCACTACCACCAGTATAGTAGTGATATTTAGTTACATTTATACAGGGACAATTATTCTATTCTTGCCACATTTAAATGTATTAGATCTGTGATGGAAAACATATTATCAAAATCACACATTCCTCTGAAATAAGTTCCCACTGTCTAGTTAGTAAAAGTCAGCAGTCTAGTAATGCTGGGGATACTATTGTGCTCACTGATCTCTCTCTCCAATCTGAGTCCCATTTTATCATTCAATGTATGATTGTTTTACTAGTATTTCCACCAAAATAATAATTAATATAGCCAGGAGGAAAAACAAACAGAAGAGGCTTAAAAATAAATCTATATTTGGGTGAACTAACATAATTCTCACTTATCCAAATACATTTAAATGATAATCCTCCAGCAGCATGGACTTACTGATTTGACAGTTGGTGCCTGTAAAGCCCAGCACACAAGTACAGTTGTATCCACTGCCACTATTGACACAGGTTCCTCCATTAAGACATGGGGCACTGGCACAGTTGTTGACCACTGAAAAGAAATTAGCATTATTACATATTCATCATGGCAATACATGGAAGAGGAAATGTGGATATGTAATATTAAATTCCATTTAGGCCAGACTTTTTTAATTCTTTGGTTTACGAACATGATTAACAAAAGTGATAGGTAGGAGGTAGGAAAAAAAAAAAATTGAAACAAACCTGGATACTGGTGTTGGTGAATCCTGTATTGTACAGTTGGGTTATAAAAATTCATATTTAAATGGCTCTATATAAACCTGTATAAAATATATAAAATAATATATAAAAAATAAAATATTATCATCATCCTCTTGAGTTTTCCACATGAATCTTGCGTGTGCCATGTTATTTCAAGTCATTCAAATGTCATTGAAGGTAAATTAATGACAAAAAAAAGTTTAAACAGTAAAACTTATATATGATTTCATACACACCTGAAATAAAAATTCAGTCACTGTCCCTGCCAAGTAAACTGCCTATTTTATAAAGTTTTACAAATTAAAGACCAGTCAAACACTTATACAAATACAAAATAATATATTTTTTGTCAGATATGCAAGGAGAAAACTAAATATTCATTGCTAGCATGATAGACTGCAGTTTTTATTTTTCAGTCGTGAATGACAATAACAATGACAATATGCGACTTGCAGCTTTTCGTCTATTGTTTATCAAATGTCAACAACATGGAACTCTAGTTGTTTGATTCATGACCATGGCATGACCTTTCCTTTTTGGTGTTGCTCATGTTTGACAGTCCTTTGAATTTACAACAACTGCTAATAAAGTGAGGTTCCCATTGGAGATCACATTGAATTATTCAACTGTTTTAAAATTTTTAAAAGTATTAATAATCTTTATTTATTCATCTGCATTTCTTACCATGGCCGTGACAGTACGTACTGTACTCGGTTTAATATGCCTTCACTTGGCCACTGTCAGTCTGTAATTGCCTTTCGGCATCCATACACATCAAAGCTTCCATCACATCCGTTTTGAACAATTAAATGAATCCTTTCAAAGTTTCTGCATTTTAAATGGCTTTCATTTTAGCTTGCTTTTGTTTTGACTATAAAAATACCGGCAAAGCCAACGCTTCACATAAAACCGCGCCACTAAGACTACAGATAGTCGAAAATACTGCAGAAACCCTGGGAATTCCTGGAGTTTTCAAAGAGTACATGACGTCCTCATGCAGTATATTATTTCATCTGTTCAGTAATTTTCTTTTAAGCGTTACAAGACTATGTTTTAAGATTTGACAAGTTATAATATTTTTGTAAAGAGTAAACTTGTGAAACTTAGCCAATTTGCAGTAATAAATAGCGTCTTACTTTGAGTGCAATAATTAGTCTTAAGAAGTAAATTTGTTTGTATATCCAGCAAGTTATTAACAGTGGCAAGCTGGTAAAGCCGCTATGCAACCAAGCTAATTTTCTTTTCTAATTCACATCTATCTATAACAAATATGTTTAACAAATATGACCTAAACGCTGGTTTGAAAATGTACTGTAGTGCAGAAAACGAACTTTGAAAACTCTCCAAGAATTCTCAATTTCCCTGCTGAATCTTTTGACTACTTGATGGCCAATCAATTGCATTTATGGCCCAAGGATACCCTATTGTGATTGGCTTAAACCCTCCATCTGTCATTAAGAAAGTGACCTTATTAGCCAATCATAAGAGTTCTAACGTTTGAGGTGATCTAATACACTTGGTCACTAAACAATTCATTTGTCAACAACCGTTCTGGATTCGGCGACGCAATATAAAAGGAAAAAAAGTCAAAATGCCAATTTTATTTTTTTTCTGAAATGAGGAAATCGGAGGTCGGCTGGTTTGTAAACCGAAAAATTAAAAAAGTCTGGCCTTACCTTTGCATAAAAAATGATTTCCATATTGCACAGCAAGTACAGAATTTGGCATAGATGAATGAAATAAAGTCCTGTATAGAATAAGCCATATATGTACCCAAAACAAACAAGGGACCCATGGGTCACGGCGCTCAGCTGATCGTGATTGGACTATAAATGTTTCTCCACTGTGATACTATATCGAGTCGATAAAGCTTATGAATATCATGTACATGTTGGGCTATTATAAAGGAATGTAATGTAATATGTGAGTAAATGATAAATGAAATTACCTGACTGATGGATTAATAGAGTCAAATAAAGTGGTTTATTTTTTATTTATTTAGAAGGGGTTGAAAATTGTGATATATTTGAGCAAATATGAATGCAATGACAGCAGTAATAAGCAGTAGTAGATGATAAGGCTATTTGTTGAAGGATCTAAAGTGTATGGTAGTCTGCAAGTGTTCAATTTGACAGATATGATGTTATGATTAACTATGCTGATGAAGTGATTTATGAATATGTGACTGTATGACACAATATCTCTTTAGTCTTGACAAGGTACATTATTGTGATGCCCACTATGTCTACATATTACACAATATTGACATAATTTCTGGCATGTACATAGGTACCTATGGACGAATAGTTATACAAAATATTAAAGTATGAATATATCTGATTCATCTTGTTCTTGCTTACTGAGGCTGACTTTGGGATGGGGTTCGGAGAAGGGAAAAGTGAGGGCAGCACGAAGGTGGATGTAGAAATATTCTATTGTAATGTTTTTCATTTATATAAGAATATGAAAAGCTAAGAGGAAAGGGGCCCTCCTACTTGGTTATAGTAAAGTTCTAAATATATGATTGCAAACTAATACTCTGACAAGACTGTCATGAAGAAAAACAGTAAAAGTTTTGAGATACTGTGTTGCATACGAAAATTTACAGATGGACAGGCAAGTGGACAGAATGGACTAATACCTTTATTTCACTTTCAAGAGAATAATGCATTTAAGTTTATATATAATCCTATTTTTTTAAGCAGACCCACTTTTTCCATTAAGAAGTTTTTATCTGTATCATTTTTTTATTTACAGGTTTATAAATTTTTAATTAAACAAGGGACCTATGGGTCACTATGCTCAGCTGACGTTAACCTTGAAGGTAAAAATCTAAAATAATATCAAATGGAGATAAAGTGTAAGAGGAAGAGGTAATAAAGGCCATGGTTGGTTTATATGATTGGTTTGTATTGATGAGCAAGAAATTGTTGCAAATAATATTTTGTGACCTGACCATGTGTTCCCTAATGTTGAAACTGAAGCATGTGAGCAGTTTGTGAACAAATGATCTGTACAATTACCATGATCATTAGTTGGCTTTTCGATTAACTGTTGACATTTCAGTAGTTTACACATTTGTTCAATCAAATCTTTTTTTTGTATAATATAAATTATTAAATATGTTTTTTTTTTATGAAATGTATACAGTTGAAATATAACTAATTAACAACATAAAACATGGCAAACAAAGCCTGATCTCAAATTCTGCTGATGCAGGAAAATAATGAACAAATGTTTGTAACAAATCCTCATTTTTTTATCACATCATTTTTTTTTTAAATTTAAGTTTATATTTCTATACATTTTCAATATAACATATATATCTGAATATAAAAGTTGATTCATAATTCTCAATTGCATCATCATAAATCTCAATCTTGTCAGATAACACCACATCATGCATACAAATGTTTATTTATTTTTTACCACAAAAATATATCTTTTAAATCTGCAAAACAATAAATGTCTAAAAAAAATACTTGATTTAGATTTCACAATTTTGAATTGTGTCTTTATTTATCCATAATGTGCTTCATATTTTATCATAATTTAAGCATACTGATGGGTTCTATTATGATTGGTAAAATCATTTAAAAGAAAAATGATTTCTTTAAAAATGTTACATTACACAACATTGCATCTTCTGGATTATACCTTGAATTACTTTTTTAAGGAAAGTTTTTGCATATCAGAGTGGAAACAGCATTACAATTAAGGAGATACAGTGAAAACAATAACAATACTGCATAACATTTGGTGGGTTGGGTTTGCGGGGGGGGGGGGGGGGGGGGAATGGGGTGGTGATATCAGAATAACTGTACACCTGTCACAGCAGGGGATCTCCCCCAGTGACTGTAACAAATCAGAAACCCTGGCATAGCTGACTTCCAGTGACCTGGAGTGGGACCCTGCATCTGTAATCTGTAATCAAAGCAAATGACTACAATAGAGCCTCAAGAAAAAAATCAATAACTAGCTTAATTTTCAAGCTTTTACTTCCAAATTTCAGATTTAAACAAATTAAATATTTATGTTTACATGCTGTGAAAATTAAATCAATGGTACTTACAGGAAAAAAACGTGCCATGGTCAAAGTTGGGCAAAATTTAAGGTACTGATTTTATTTTTATGCTAATTACTTAAAAAATTTACAAAATTCAGATCTAATTTTGGGTAAAAAATTGAATCTTAATTAAACATAGTTATATACTTGGGAAAATAGACTCTAGTTTCAATATTTTTCATGTTAAGTGAGTAAATATTTTTCCTGATTTTTTACAAAGTCCATTATGTTTGGGCCCATAACTTAAAGAATTTATACTTAACAGACTTAATTTCTGGCATGTACATAGGAACTATATAGAAGAATATTTATGGTTAATATGAGGAAAAACAGATGAGTGGTTTTGAAATTAGGCAGTCCTGAAGTGTGAAAATAGGATTTAAATAAAAAATTGAGGTTTTTCCTTAATTTCTCAAAGGAACGAAGTCGCAAAGACCCAGTTTTCGGCTTGGTAGGAGATCTTGGGGACATCTAACATTATGCTGAATTTTGGATTCCTAGGTCTTACCGTTTCAAAACGTGCCACATCTACGGACGGACGGACGGACGGACGGACGGACGGACGGACGGACAGACGGACGGACGACGGACAATGGACCACGACTATAGCTCAGATGACTTATAGTCAGCTGAGCTAAAAACCTGAAAATATAAGTTAAAATATTAGAATTGTTGCAAAAGTTGCAATCATTATATATACAGAGTAAAAAACATTGGGTCATATTATGCATACACATATATTTCATTATTTTTAAATCATAAATGTTTTAACTGATTTTAAAAGAAAATAATGCCACAACATGGCATCTACAAGAATATTCCTTGAATCACTATTAAAAAGTTTTGCATATTGGAGTTTTCAGGACATGCTTAATTTTATTCACCAAAATAAAATAAAAGTAAATTTGACAAAATAAAACATCTTTTCAAATAAAATATACACACTGTTGGTTGAATGATGGACAAACAATATCATTGTGCTAATTACTATCTCAGTTTTAATTACTGGAATTAATAGTCAATTTCACACCTGGTGAAGTTTTTACTCTTCTGAAGTAAGGAATTACTTATCTCATGAACATCCAGACTTTCACAGCAATACACCACTTTGTGGACACAGTTAAATGTACACTTTAATCATTGTAACCCTGGTGGTTCAATACAAAATCTAAAATGTAGCATGTCCAAGAATAAAATAAAATACAGAAAAATTATAACATTCATCTAGTTTATGCACCAGCCGGGGGGGGGGGGGGGGATGAGTGCAGGGCGAGGGGAAGCCTGCTAGTAGTGGCCAAGCTGGGCCAAGGTAAGCTACCTGGGGTGGGTTACATAATGCAAGTGAAGGCTGTACTACTAGGTGGGCTAGATGTAAACAACACTTGACATGGTGTGTGAAAACATGAATAAAAGCTATTCATTCCAATCAATTTCTTTTGAAAGTTCAGATTTTAAAAGATTAAATCCTTATGCATATATGCTGGGAAAATTAAATCAACAGTGCCAAAGTTGGACAAAATTTAAGGTATTGTTTTTTATTTATGCTAATAACTTAAAAAAATTGCAAAATTCAGATCTAATTTTGGGTAAACAATTGAATTTTGATTAAATAAAGTTATATTCCTGAAAAAAGGTCTCTAGGTTCAGCAATTCTCATGTGAGTAAATATATTTCCTGATTTTTAAAAAAATTGCATTATGTTTTGGCCCATAACTTCAAAATAATACTCAATACTGACCTAATTTTTGGTATGTTCATAGAAAATGTATAAAAGAATGTGAATACTAAATACGATCAAAAACAGATCAGTGGTTTTGATATTAGTCAGCCTTGAAGTGTAACAATGGCTTTTTTTATGGAAAACGGAGTTTTTTTCCTTAATATCTAGAAGGAACAAAGTCCTAATGACCCAATTTTCGGTATGGTAGGAGATTTTGGGGACATCTAAAATTATGTCAACAGCCTGGGGAGCATAGAGATGTGCACTGAATGACCTACAGTCATCAAAGTGGACTGCTTGACAATGTAAGGGAATACAACAAGAGCCTCCAAAAACATTCAATAACTAGCCTAATTTTGCAGCTTTTATTTTCAAATTTCAGATTTTAACAGATTAAATCCTTATGTATACATGGTGTGAAAATTAAATCCACAGTACTAACAGGAAAAAAACGTGCCATGGCCAAAGTTGGGCAAAATTTAAGGTACCAATTTTATATTTTTGCCAATATTTAAAAAAATTTACCAAATTTTTTGGTATACAATTAAATTTTGATTAATTAAAGTTGTATTACTGGAAAAAAGTCCCTACCTTTAACACTTTGGGTCTTAAGTGACAAAATATCTTCCTGATTTTTTTACAAAGTGCATTATGTTTGGGCCAATAACTTTTTTAAATTATATAATACTGACTTAATATCTGGCATGTACATAGGAACTATATAGAGGAATATTTATGGTAAATATGAAGAAAACCAGATGAGTGGTTTGATATTAGGCAGTCCTGAAGTGTGAAAATAGATTTCTAATAAAAAATTGAGGTTTTTCCTTAATATCTCAAAGGACAAAGTCCTATTGACCCAATTTTTGGCATGGTAGGAGATTATGGGGACATCTAACTGTATGCCGAAATTCAGATTCGTAGGTCCAACAGTGTCGAAACGTGCCAGTCTTACGGACGGACATCCAGACGGACAGACAGACAGACGGACGGACGGACAGACAGACGGACGGACGACGGACAATGGACCATGACTATAGCTCAGATGACTTATAGTCAGCTGAGCTAAAAATGGAGAAAAAATCTCTGTGAAATCAGACACTAAATTAAACAGACAAGAAAATTATGTTATTCTTCAACAACTGATCTTTCAAAAACTTGCAAGGCTAGTGGCCTACAATATTAATGAAAGTAGTTTGGTAAAAGAGTGTTTACAATTTCATTATGCTGAGAAATATAAAAACAACATGCCCTTTCATGTAATCTTTAAGAGTCATCTGTGGTCATTTATATTATTAAGTGTCAAATACTGGGAAAAAAATGCACAGTATGTCTTTTATCCACTAACATCAAGACATATATGAATTTATGCTCTTTAAAATGACTTGTATTTTAAAATTTAAAAAAAAATGGATAGAGTAATAGAGTTATTATAAAATGAGATAATGTTTACATGATATCTGAAAACATAAAAAGACCAACTGCAGTTGCAGTGAGATGTCTTAAAAAGGTAAGGGTTTAAAGTCTGTTCCAACACCCCTGTCCACCTGTTTTTATGCAGTTTATCATTCAAACTAACAATTCAGAAAATCCAAAGCAGCAAATATGAAAGGGGTTAAAGTGTAATTTTTGGTGCAATAATGAATTGATATGCTATAGATAATTACTGAACCAGCTGCCTTTTTTATTGTACTCCTGTTCATGGCATCTCTTGACAAAATGGTTACTGATCCAGTCCATATTGTGGAGTGATTTTTCCTCAATACAACAGATGCATTATAATGTCATTAATTCTCTGGGAATATTATTTTATGGATCAGTTTTTCTAAGTAAGGCAAGGTATTTTTTTCATTAAATTTGATTATGCATTTTATATATCTATTTTATTTTTAATAAACAGTTTGAGATGAACTGCCTGTAAAATTTGTGAAGTGAAAAAGAGTAGTACTCCCCCCTGTGGTGGAGGACTATAGCAATAGGTGGACAGGGGCAACTGAATGGACGAGAGCTTTTGCATTCACTAATTTCTGGGATTGGTATAAAATGTTAGCACTCAGTGACAGAAGGTGCACAGGTGGGTAGTGTTATGTGCTCTGGAAGGTTGGGAGGGGGTGGGGTGAGATGAACAGAAATCCAGCAACAGGGAGCATGTACTGGTGATCCCAGTGAGTAAGTGAGTCAAAGATAACAAAATGGTGAGGGCCAGAGATAGTTTGATTTGTGTTTTGGTTTTACCAAACCTGCTCTAGATCTTGCTTAAAGTTGGCAAGGAAAGGTTTCAATTTTCAGAGATAATTTTAGGTTGATATATCACTCTGTAATTCTGCAATGGGACAACAACTGATTCCTCAAAACAACTCATCAGATGAAAAGAGAACTTCTTAACCAGGAAGGGCTCAGGTCTCATGGCAACTAGTCACATTTTTGCCCCTCTTAAATAAGCCAGTCTGCATGGGATATTTGAATTGCTGTATGTTCATGTAAAAAGATGCTAGTGAAAATCTTATTGAAAAAAATTTTTGACAATGCCTGACCACTACAATAGTGTTACTTCAAATACATAAATCCAACAAGTAAATTTGTTTGCTTACAATCTAATGAGACCAACCATCTGTGATAAAGATTTAAATTTCAACTTGGTGAATCTTTTCACCCACAGAGAGAAAATACTCCCATTGCTTTATTACTGCATAACAGCTTGAAAACATATTTGCCACCTAATAAGTAAATTAAATACATGTTGGTTGTCCATGCACCATCACTTTTGTGTTAATATTTCACTCAGAGCATAATGCTCAGATTACCACTGCATGCAGTGATATCATTCAGACAGTGCTGATGACAGTTGCAGTGCAGTTATTGGAATGACTAGTGTCATTTCTTAAAGTAGGCCATATTGGACAAAGCTGAATTTCTGTGGAGTTACCTACTCATCAGGCCAAATTATAACAAGTGTTAATGCCTGTGAAGGGTGGAGGAGATTTTTTGTAATATATATTATTCAATGATGAAACATGGCTAATCAAGTTTCATTTGTTGACCTAGGGAACATTTGGGTAGTAGGGCATCAATGGATTCAAGATTCATATAGAATTCCCACACCTGACAGGAGGGGGCCAGCATAACACAGGTACCCCTATACAGGGGGTCTGTCAAAAAGAAAATTAAAATGAGATAAATATATATTAAAAGATGGAGAAGAAACAAAAATAAAAAATAAGCAGTTATACAAAATATTTACCTTCAACAACATATCTGGAAGATGCTGAGAAACAAAAAGTTTGTTTACCAAGGATGTCAAGCATTTGAAATAAAGCAAACGAGACATGTAAAATTAAAAATTAAAAGATTCATGAATATTTCTTTTTAATATCAAGAAACAGATCAACCAGTTTTCACATAGCCCAGTGTAGCTTTAGAATATTTTTAACTTTAACAATATGTACATGCAGGCTATGAAAATCTGAATGTTTGATCACCAGAAACCAACTGAAGTGGGGACTCTGACAATTATCATTATGAGGAACATATCTGAATGGACAAGTACGTTAAGCTTGGGTCGTACAACCAGAGACTTTACTAACTTTATCTGTTCATTGACACTGAAAATTAAGCAGAACTATAACAAGTGACCCATGGGTCATGACGCTCAGCTGACTGGGAAGAGATTCACAAAAGGAAATTTTATCATCAGAATGGTAGATACCCATTCAACTGAAGCATCAAACAGATTAACCAACAGGCCAAGATTTAGTCTGTATTTATATATCTGAAAAATAGAGAAAAAATGTGTAAACTTTAAAAACTATAATACGGATAGCCGACAAGTGACTACGTGTATCTGCCAAAATCAGAGTGAAGTGAGGCATGGATTGAGTGGCAAGGGGAAACATAGTGAGGTATGTTGCATATTAGCATGGATGTCTGCAGCCTAAATGTGTATGTAGGTTGTGCAACCTACCACAAATCCAGAAAGCTGTCCAAGTTGTATACATATGCAAAATTTTAGGCAGAAAAGTCAAACCACTACATGGATATGAGTGATTTTAGCCCACGGCAGACAAACAGACAGACGCTGTGCAAAAATGGTTGCTGTTTTGTGTATGATAAAGACCTATGTGAGATCTAAACACAAGCACAATTTTGGCCCAATCGGTCAAATGGTTCCTGAGATATGAGCTTTGATGTCTGCAGCGTAAACTAGAATGTAGGTGGCGCCACCTGTCATAAAATCAAGAAAGCTATCCAGGATGTATAAACCTGCAAAATTTTAGGCAGTTATGTCAAACCACTACAGAGAAATGAGTGATTTTAGGCCACGGCAGACCAACAGACAGACGCTGTGCAAAATGTGCAAAAATGGTTGCAGGTGGCCCCTCCAGTTTTGTGTATGATAAAGACCTATGTAAGATCTATACACATGCAAAGTTTTGGCCCATTCGTTTAAACGGTTCCCGAGATGTGAGCTTGGATGTCTGCAGCATAAACTAGAATAAAGGTGGCACCACCTGTCATAAAATCAAGAAAGCTATCCAGGATGTATAAAACTGCAAAATTTTAGGCAGATATGTCAAACCACTGCCGAGATATGAGTGACATTATTGCACGGCAGACAAACAGACAGATGCTGTGCAAAAATGGTTGCAGGTGGCGCCACCAGTTTAGCGTATGATAAAGAGCTATGTTAGATCTATATACATGCAAAATTTTGGCCCGATCGGTCAAACGGTTCCCGAAATATGAGCTTGGATGTCATCAGCGTGAATGAGAATGTAGGTGGCGCCACCTGTCATAAAATCAAGAAAGCTATCCAGGATGTATACGCATGCCGAATTTCAGGTGAATTAGTCAATTCACTGCAGAGATATGAGTGATTTTAACCAAAGGCAGATGAACAGATGGACACTGTGCAAACATGGTTACAGGTGGAGCCACCATTTTTTGTGTATGTTATAGAGCTATCCAAGGGCTACATTAGTATAAATTTTATTTCCTGATCAGTCAAACGGTTCCCGAGATATGAGCTTGGAAAGCTGATAAAATCAAGTCCCAGAGGAGCTCTCTGGAAAAGAACGCAGCAACGGCGGAGGAACCCGGTCAAAAACTTCGTTTTGGCGGGTACAAAAATACAGGTGGCTCCACCAGTCTGCAGAAACTAATAAAAACACTTACAAACATCAATATCCATGCAAAGAATCATGGTGATCTCCCCATTAGTTGTTCAGATACTTCAGCTTTTGTATCAAATTGTCCATTATTCTGAGGGATACTTCGGAGTCCTATAGCTTGAAGGATATGGGTAACAGAGACCTGATTTTAAGTTTCCACAGGCACTTTTCATGGGCCTTCTTGCATGACAAGAATGAAGATTCTAGGTCCAGTTGTTGCGATTTGTACCCTGTTGACAGATAACCACATCTTTAAAGGTATCAATAAAAGAGAAAAAAAATCGTAAAAATTTGAAAAAAATAGAGGTGGCGCACCCAGTCTGCAGAAACTGATGGAACAAGTTTTTGTATCAAATTTTCCATTATTCTGGGGGGTAATTTGGAGCCATACAGCTTAAAGAATATGGGTGACAGAGACCTAATTTCAGGTTTCCATGGAGATTTTTTCATGGGTCTCCCTGTGTGTCAAGAATGAAGATTCTAGGTCCAGTTTTAATGATTTGTGCCCTGTTAACAGATGTTCATAACTTTAAAGGTCTCAAAAATAGAGAAAAAATTCGTAAAAAAACCCGAACAAATACAGGTGGTGCCACCAGTCTGCAGAAACTGATGAAACACTCCATGATCAATATCCATGAAAACAATTATGGTGATCTCTGCATTAGTTGTTCAGATACTTCAGCTTTTGTATCAAATTTTCCATTATTCTGAGCTGTACTTTGGAGTGCCATAGCTCAAAGGATATGGGTAACAGAGACCTAATTTCAGGTGTCCATGGAGACTTATCATGGGTCTCCCTGTGTGTCAACAATGAAGATTCTAGGTCAAGTCCTTACGATTTGTACCCTGTTGACAGATAACTACATCCTGAAAGGTCTCGAAAATAGAGAAAAAAAATTGTGAAAATTTGAAAAAATACAGGTGGCACCACCAGTCTGCAGGTACTGATGAAACACCTCTTGATCAATATGTATGCCAAAAATCATGACCATCAGTGTTGTAGTTATTGAGATGTTGCAGTTTGTTTTTATCAAATTTTCCATTATTCTGGGGGGTTATTGGGAGCCCCCCATAGCTCAAAGGATATGGGTAACAGAGACCTTATTTCAGGTTTCCATGCAGACTTTTTATGGACCTCTCAGTGTGTCAAGAATGAAGATTCTAGGTCCAGTCTTTATGATTTGTGCCCTGTTAACAGCTGTTCACATTTTTAAATTCGTAAAAAATCGAAAAATTCCCTCTCATCATCTAAGCTCTCTGGTAGCGCCACCAGTCTGCAGGAACTGATGACACATCACATGATCAATATGTATGCAAAAAATCATGACCATCAGTGATGTAGTTAATGAGATATTTAAGTTTTTGTATGAAATTTTTGACTATTCTGGGGGGTAATTTGGGGCCCCATAGCTCAAAGGATATGGGTAACAGAGATCTAATTTATGGTTTCCACGGAGACTTTTAATAGGTTTCTCAGTGTGTCAAGAATGAAGATTCTAGGTCCAGCGGTTATGATTTGTGCCACGTTAACAGATGACAGCATCTTTAAACGTCTCAAAAATAGAGGAAACAAGGGACCTATGGGTCACGACGCTCAGCTGTTATATAGGATAAAAAAATATTATTTAGAAATGAGGCACATGCTGGTTTTGTGTGGTAATAAATATAAGCTGTATTATGAGTTGTTGTTGTTTAGCTTATGTATGATTTTGATAGTACCTTTGGAGACAGGGAAGAGGATTGATTTCATTTATTTTATTAACAAATGGAGTACTACTGTCACACAGATTTTGACTTGGCCATATAACTTATAAGCAGAACATATAATATAAGAGTTTATCTATTTATTAAAAAAATTACAAATATTGTCCCAAATATAATTTTTATTAAAAATAATAAGAGAATCATATGATTTTATAAAATGAAATATAACTGATATGATTATTAAAATAATATTAAAGAACATATTCATGAATGCATTCATGAATACATTTTGAAAGTATTTGCACGAGTATTCATATACTTTCATTTTTACCTGAATTCCCATTCTTTATGCAAGAAATTTTATAATGGAGTACATAATCATATTCGTATTTAAATACAATTACAAAGTATTTGCACCATGTCTGGTATTTATTCAGTTTTCACGATACAATGATGTTGAGAATCCAGAATATACAAAATTCACACATTTAAATAATGATCATAAGTACCTGGTTTTATGGCTTTTATTTATATTAAAAAATAACTGTAAAAAATTCATTTTGGACTAATTTCACATCAATGTACACACTAGACACAGTAGGAATCTAGATTAATATTATCAAATGCATCTTTGTCTATCATTAATTTCCTTCATATAATCCTTAATGATTAGTAATGAATAATATGATTTACTTCTTTATCATTAAAAATGAACTGAAAAATGCCATAGGTGACTGCATGGTGTTATTTGGAATATGTGACATTCTACCCATCGATACAAGATTCTTATATCATCAGTAACTGCAAGTTAATTTCCTGTTATTATAAACTAACAAATTCCTTTTCTATTTTTCTTTAATTTGTTATTAAAAACCAATAAAAAATTTATTAATTTATTGTTATGTTGTTGGTTAAAACTACTAGATGAGTTGGGTTGAACACCTGGATCAACTGTGGCTGGCCATAAGCTGCCTGGATTCTCCCCTCAAGCGTGCATAATTTGATGAAAGGTCAACAAGGTCAACATATAGGTGACTCAAGAGGGGCTGTAGAGAGCCAAAGTCTGACAGGGTCTCATAAAAATCATTAATAAAAGCTACAATATTTGGCAAATTTCTTTCAGCTTTCTAAACTAAAAAGCTGAAATCCTTATGTGTGCATGATATGAAAATTATATCAACAGTGCTTACGGGAAACAAACGTGCCATGGTCACAGTTGGGCAAAATTTAAGGTACTAATTTTATATTTATACTAATAACTTATAAAATTTGAAAAATTCAGAACTAATTTTGGGTATTCAATTGAACCTTGATTAAATAATGTTACATCCCTGACAAAAAAGATCTCTAGCTTCAGCAATGCCCTTGTTAAGGGAGTAAATATATTTCTTGATTTTTTACAAAGTGCATTATGTTTGGGCCCATAAATACACAATACTGACATCATTTCTGGCATGTGCATAGTGAATGTATAGAAAAATATGTATATTATATATGATCAAAGTCAGATCAGTGGTTTTGATATTAGGCAGTCTTAAAGTGTAACAATGGGTTTTTAATGGAAAAATGAAGTTTTTCATTGATATCTCGAAGGAATTAAGTCCTAGTGACCAAATTCTTGGCATGGTAGGGGATTTTGGAGAAATCTAACTGTATGCCAAATTTAAGGAACTTAGAGCTGAAGCTCGGGAGCTGAGCTCTAGCAAACTGCATAACACTAGCAATATGTGACATGGTGCTTGAAAACTTGAATAAAATCTACAGTTTTTGATCAACTGGTTTCAAATGTTTGGTGTTAACAGTTGAAATGCTAACAAAAACATGCTGTGAAAATTAAATCCACAGCAGTTACAGCAAAAAAACGTGCCATGGTCAAAGTTGGGCAAAATTTAAGGTACCAATTTTTTATTTTTGCTAATATTTTTAAAAATTTAAAAGATTTTGATCTAATTTTGGGTATACAATTTAATTTTGATTAATAAAAGTAATATTACTGGAAAAAAAGTGCTTAGCTTTAACAAGTTTTGTGTTAAGTGATAAAATTTCTTTCCTGATTATTTACAAAATGCATTATGTTTGGGCCCATAACTTTTTTAAATTAAATAATACAGACCTAATTTCTGGCATGTACATAGGAATTATATAGAGGATTATTTATAGGAAATATGAGGAAAAACAGATGAGTGGTTTTGATATTAGGCAGTCCTAAAGTGTGAAAATAGGTTTTTAATAAAAAATTGAGGTTTTTCCTTAATTTCTCAAAGGAATGAAGTCGCAAAGACCCAGTTTTCGGCTTGGTAGGAGATCTTGGGGACATCTAACATTATGCTGAATTTTGGATTCCTAGGTCTTACGGTTTCAAAACGTGCCACATCTACGGACGGACGGACGGACGGACGGACAGACGGACGGACGACGGACAATGGACCACGACTATAGCTCAGATGACTTATAGTCAGCTGAGCTAAAAATTGTAAAAAAATCGAAAAATAAAGGTGGCGCCACCAGTCTGCAGGAACTTATGGAACATCTCATGATCAATATGTATGCCAAAAATCATGACCATCAGTGTTGTAGTTATTGAGATATTGAAGTTTTTGTATGAAATTTTTTACTATTCTTGGAGGTACTTTGGGGCCCCATAGCTCGAAGGATATGGGTAACAGAGACCTAATTTCTGGTTTCCAAGGAGATTTTTCATGGACCTCTCAGTGTATCAAGAATTAAGATTCTAGGTCTAGGCTTTAGGATTTGTGCCTTGTTAACAGATGTTCACATTTTTAAAGGTCTCAAAAATAGAGAAAAAAATTTGTAAAAAATCGAAAAATACAGGTGGCGCCATCAGTCTGCAGGAAGTGATGGAACATCTCATGATCAATATGTATGCCAAAAATCATGACCATCAGTTAAGTAGTTAATGAGATATTGAAGTTTTTGTATGAAATTTTTGACTTTTCTGGGGGGTACATTGGGGCCCCATAGCTCGAAGGATATGGGTAAAAGAGACCTAATTTCTGGTTTCCAAGGAGATTTTTCATGGACCTCTCAGAATCCCAAGTTACAAGGTTCTAGGTTCAGCGGTTACGATTTGTGCCTGGTTAACGGACGGACAGACGGACAGACGGACAACGGACAAAGAGCGATCGCTATAGCTCAGATGACTTTCAGTCAGCTGAGCTAAAAACAGAATGGAAGTTTTTTTTGGACCAATTTAGCAAATCTACTGTTAAATTCATGTTTTTCCACTGGACTTATACTGGTCAAAGCTGTAAAAAAGTTCGAAATAAAAGTCACATGAAAATGAGGTCCACAGTTACAAATATAAAATACATGGTCAAAAATACAAGGTCAAAATGTGAAGACTCTATAACAGTCAGAACTTTGTCTAAAGCATGAAAAAGAATGATAACACTTAAAAACTTGCTTTGGTTTTATTATTTTGGACAAGCTGGACTTTTATTTTGGCAGATCACTTTCCTGGAAGGCTGGAACAGGTTACTTTTTCATTTCTTTTCCATCCCAGACTGTCAAATGTTCCCAGAGTTTGAGTTTGGACAATACCTAAGAACACTGAAATTATGTTTACAACTGTTGATACTGCTCAAATATGTTTACACACACTGTTGATTCTCCTCCATTATGTTTACACAGACTGTTGATACTGGTCCAAGTCACTTGACCAAAGTAAAAAAAATAAATAAATAGCTCTAATTATGTATAATTATGAGCGAGCAGGTGATTTTTATTTTTTTTCTCTTTAGAATTTTACCTGTTAACCTAAAAAAATGCAAAAATGCAAAACCTCTGCTTCAGTTCTTGAAATTATGTATAATAGCACAAACATAGTCTATTTTCCCTGATTCCCTTATGAGTTTTTAAGTGATGGAGTAAGAGCACAAACAGCAAAGACTCCTTGCTCATTCATAGAAAAAAAAACATTTTAGAAGTGGTAATTCTGTAAAACAGTTTATTTTTCTTTGGTTTCACCTTAATCATGTACTTCCCTTGATCCTGCTTATAGGCCAACTTGATTACTAACATATGTCATGATGTGAGGAGCTTTAGCTCTTGAAGCCTTAGTTTTGTGTATTAAAACCATTCAGTGAGACCACAGGAAAGCCTCACTCAGTAGGACACAGGAAATTTCTAAGTCTCACACAATCACTTTAAATATATGAGATGGTTTTGAAATCATCATGTTGTAGATAACTCTGGGAATAGTACAATAATTATATTCACACCTGCCAAAAACCATGGTAAAGCAGAGAAGTAATTTTTAGGGAAATATACAATTCTTTATCAAACAGATGGACAATGAGTGTTGAAACAGGGTATCTGAGATGGTAATTCCTCAATAGTTATATGACATGAAATAGACTCCAGATCTGCTACAGCCAACCAACCTGTCTGACAGTTTGTTCCAGTAAACCCTGGAGGACAGCTACAGGCATATGTGCCACCATTTAGGAGACACAGACCACCATTCTGACAAGGGTTGACAGTGCATACACTCGGAGCTACAAAGATCAAGAAAGGACAATAATTAAATCAACAAAAGACAATAGTTAAGATTAATTAATTATAACAATTAAAGATAATTTAAATTATCAACTACACTAATGAATAAAAATTTAGATATTGTAATATGGAAATGTTTCCATGGAGCAATGATGCACTTACAACTAACAGTGATACTGTCATACATTTTTTAACACCACCTAGAGTCAACATCCAGATTTTTTAATTTAAATACCTTGAATGAAAACAATTTCAATTATGCCTAGAATATAAATCAAATCTTGTGATAATCAGTTCCTGATATTTCTGCAATTAAAAAAGAAGATATACGATGTGGAAAACTTCAATATACCCAGAAGAGTACTCACGGAACTGGCAGTTGGCTCCAGCATAGCCTGTGAGACAGGTACAAAAATAGGTGGACCCGAAGACGTTACAAGTTCCTCCATTCAGGCAGGGCACTGAGTCACATGGCCCTGAAAATAATAATTATGTCTAGTTAGTTGCAAAATTCAAATGAAAATGGCATTGTCCTTCCTAGTTCAATTGTATTTTGGTTGAACGACTAAATTTATGGCATTCAAGCAGAATGAACATGGCAAAATGGAAATAATTTCAGCAAAAGTATTAAAACTTATGATGTATATGTTATATCCATGTCTGTAAAAATGACAAGCAGTTAATGTTTTGTCAAATGATATTCTGAACATACCTGCATTTTGACCAAGTGGGAGCACAGCTTGATAGTATGCTTCCTTCTTGTTGTAACAAATAAACAAATATTTTATAGTAACTTAAGTTAGTATCTGACTTTACCGTTCTGACAAGTGGCCCCTGTGAATCCTGTTGGACAGGTACAGACAAACACTCCATTATTGTTGGCACACTGGCCTCCATTCAAACATGGGTTGCTGGCACAGGGATTTGCTGGAGCTGCAAGAGTGAAAATAAACGATATTTTCTTTTTTTATTGGAAAAACATCCTATAGGATAATCCCTAGATAAATTTTTCTTTTCATGTATTTTACACCCAAGCTATCAATAATTCTAAGTGACTAGTGCAAACAACAGAAACTGCTGTATTAACAGTAACTGCTGTATTTCTACATTTTACATTAATATTCTAAAAGACATTAAATCTACATCAGGGTTGTAAGATATGCAATGCATTCCTTGCTTTTATGGGAAAAATTATTTTTTTATATATTAAATTGATTATTTAGAAAATTGAGCAAATGTATACAACACTGTAATAGATTGACATCCAGACTTTGGCACATCCCAAACAAACTTAGTCTGTCCACTAGTTCTGCTACATCTACATCCATTGAATGGAAGTGTGAAACTTCTATATGATGCACCATTACATGATGTGAATTTTCTATATGTAGCACCATTACATGATGTGAATTTTCTATATGTAGCACCATTACATGATGTGAATTTTCTATATGTAGCACCATTACATGAAGTGAATTTCTATATGTAGCATCATAACATGATGTGAATTTTCTATAGGTAGCACCATTACATGATGTGAATTTTCTATATGTAGCACCATTACATGATGTGAATTTTCTATATGTAGCATTATTACATGATGTGAAACTTCTATATGTAGCACCATTACATGATGTGAATTTTCTATATGTAGCACCATTACATGAAGTGAATTTTCTATATGTAGCACCATTACATGATGTGAATTTTCTATATGTAGCACCAATACATGATGTGAATTTTCTATATGATGCACCATTACATGATGTGAAACTTCTATATGTAGCACCATTACATGATGTGAATTTTCTATATGTAGCACCATTACATGATGTGAATTTTCTATATGTAGCACCATTACATGATGTGAATTTTCTATATGTAGCATTATTACATGATGTGAAACTTCTATATGTAGCACCATTACATGATGTGAAACTTCTATATGTAGCACCATTACATGATGTGAAACTTCTTTATGTAGCACCATTACATGATGTGAATTTTCTATATGTAGCACCATTACATGATGTGAATTTTCTATATGAAGCACCATCACATGATGTGAAACTTCTATATGTAGCACCATTACATGAAGTGAATTTCTATATGTAGCATCATAACATGATGTGAATTTTCTATATGTAGCACCATTACATGATGTGAATTTTCTATATGTAGCACCATTACATGATGTGAATTTTCTATATGAAGCACCATTACATGATGTGAAACTTCTATATGTAGCACCATTACATGATGTGAATTTTCTATATGAAGCACCATTACATGATGTGAATTTTCTATATGTAGCACCATTACATGATGTGAATTTTCTATATGTAGCACCATTACATGATGTGAATTTTCTATATGTAGCACCATTACATGATGTGAAACTTCTATATGTAGCACCATTACATGATGTGAAACTTCTATATGTAGCACCATTACATGATGTGAAACTTCTATATGTAGCACCATTACATGATGTGAATTTTCTATATGAAGCACCATCACATGATGTGAAACTTCTATATGTAGCACCATTACATGATGTGAATTTTATATACTTAGCACCATTACATGATATGAATTTTCTATATGTAGCACCATTACATGATGTGAATTTTCTATATGTAGCACCAATACATGATGTGAATTTTCTATATGAAGCACCATTACATGATGTGAAACTTCTATATGTAGCACCATTACATGATGTGAATTTTCTATATGTAGCACCATTACATGATGTGAATTTTCTATATGTAGCACCATTACATGATGTGAATATTCTATATGTAGCATTATTACATGATGTGAAACTTCTATATGTAGCACCATTACATGATGTGAAACTTCTATATGTAGCACCATTACATGATGTGAATTTTCTATATGAAGCACCATCACATGATGTGAAACTTCTATATGTAGCACCATCACATGATGTGAAACTTCTATATGTAGCACCATCACATGATGTGAAACTTCTATATGTAGCACCACTACATGATGTGAATTTTCTATATGTAGCACCATCACATGAAGTGAATTTTCTATATGTAGCACCATTACATGATGTGAATTTTCTATATATAGCACCATTACATGAATGTAATTTTCTATATGTAGCACCATTACATGATGTGAATTTTCTATATGTAGCACCATTACATGAAGTGAATTTTCTATATGTAGCACCATTACATGATGTGAATTTTCTATATGTAGCACCATTACATGAAGTGAATTTTCTATATGTAGCACCATTACATGATGTGAATTTTCTATATGTAGCACCATTACATGAAGTGTATTTTCTATATGTAGCACCATTACATGATGTGAATTTTCTATATGTAGCACCATTACATGAAGTGAATTTTCTATATGTAGCACCATTACATGATGTGAATTTTCTATATGTAGCACCATTACATGATGTGAAACTTCTATATGTAGCACCATTACATGATGTGAAACTTCTATATGTAGCACCATTACATGATGTGAAACTTCTATATGTAGCACCATTACATGAAGTGAATTTTCTATATAAAGCACCATCACATGATGTGAAACTTCTATATGTAGCACCATTACATGATGTGAATTTTCTATATGAAGCACCATTACATGATGTGAAACTTCTATATGTAGCACCATTACATGAAGTGAATTTTCTATATGTAGCACCATTACATGATGTGAATTTTCTATATGTAGCACCATTACATGATGTGAATTTTCTATATGTAGCACCATTACATGATATGAATTTTCTATATGTAGCACCGTTACATGAAGTGAATTTTCTATATGTAGCACCATTACATGATGTGAATTTTCTATATGTAGCACCAATACATGATGTGAATTTTCTATATGAAGCACCATTACATGATGTGAAACTTCTATATGTAGCACCATTACATGATGTGAATTTTCTATATGTAGCACCATTACATGATGTGAATTTCCTATATGTAGCACCATCACATGATGTGAAACTTCTATATGTAGCACCACTACATGATGTGAATTTTCTATATGTAGCACCATCACATGAAGTGAATTTTCTATATGTAGCACCATTACATGATGTGAATTTTCTATATATAGCACCATTACATGAATGTAATTTTCTATATGTAGCACCATTACATGATGTGAATTTTCTATATGTAGCACCATTACATGAAGTGAATTTTCTATATGTAGCACCATTACATGATGTGAATTTTCTATATGTAGCACCATTACATGAAGTGAATTTTCTATATGTAGCACCATTACATGATGTGAATTTTCTATATGTAGCACCATTACATGAAGTGTATTTTCTATATGTAGCACCATTACATGATGTGAATTTTCTATATGTAGCACCATTACATGAAGTGAATTTTCTATATGTAGCACCATTACATGATGTGAATTTTCTATATGTAGCACCATTACATGATGTGAAACTTCTATATGTAGCACCATTACATGATGTGAAACTTCTATATGTAGCACCATTACATGATGTGAAACTTCTATATGTAGCACCATTACATGAAGTGAATTTTCTATATAAAGCACCATCACATGATGTGAAACTTCTATATGTAGCACCATTACATGATGTGAATTTTCTATATGAAGCACCATTACATGATGTGAAACTTCTATATGTAGCACCATTACATGAAGTGAATTTTCTATATGTAGCACCATTACATGATGTGAATTTTCTATATGTAGCACCATTACATGATGTGAATTTTCTATATGTAGCACCATTACATGATATGAATTTTCTATATGTAGCACCGTTACATGAAGTGAATTTTCTATATGTAGCACCATTACATGATGTGAATTTTCTATATGTAGCACCAATACATGATGTGAATTTTCTATATGAAGCACCATTACATGATGTGAAACTTCTATATGTAGCACCATTACATGATGTGAATTTTCTATATGTAGCACCATTACATGATGTGAATTTTCTATATGTAGCACCATTACATGATGTGAATATTCTATATGTAGCATTATTACATGATGTGAAACTTCTATATGTAGCACCATTACATGATGTGAAACTTCTATATGTAGCACCATTACATGATGTGAATTTTCTATATGAAGCACCATCACATGATGTGAAACTTCTATATGTAGCACCATCACATGATGTGAAACTTCTATATGTAGCACCATTACATGATGTGAAACTTCTATATGTAGCACCACTACATGATGTGAATTTTCTATATGTAGCACCATCATATGAAGTGAATTTTCTATATGTAGCACCATTACATGATGTGAATTTTCTATATGTAGCACCATTACATGAAGTTAATTTTCTATATGTAGCACCATTACATGATGTGAATTTTCTATATGTAGCACCATTACATGATGTGAAACTTCTATATGTAGCACCATAACATGATGTGAATTTTCTATATGTAGCACCATTACATGATGTGAATTTTCTATATGTTGCACCATTACATGATGTGCAGGGGGCACTGCACGGCAGCGACCGGCAAGCAATTTTAGCTCTGTCTTTTTATCCAATACCTGTAGGTGTCTATGTATGTGCTGTAAATGCTTGCAAACTGAAAACCATGCCTTGCATGATGAATAAAGGCTTATCTAATCTTATGTGTATGTTCTTTATGTAGCACCATTACATAATGTGTATTTACAGTACATGCTGTTACATTGGTGTCATTCTTACGTGTCTGGCAGTTTGTTCCAGTGTAACCAAGGACACAGTCACAGAAGTATGTGTTGCCCACCACAGCACAGTTGGCGCCATTCAGACATGGGTTACTGGAGCATGGGTTAGGAGCTGGGAAAACAAGGTAATTCAAACTATAACAAATATTCATTGTAAATGGTAAAAATAGGGATGCACTCAGCACAATGTCAGTACAAAAGAAATTTAAATCAACAATTCATTTAGTCCAAAATTTAGCCAACCCACCATGCTTCAATACCCACCTCTCCTTCCATAACCTTTCAATATATTTTTTTCCACAAACAAACCAACAACCAGACAGACATGGGTAATAACATAGCCATGATCATACTCTTGTGGAAGTAACATTAACATTTATCAAAGAAATTGGAAAGAGCATCCTTTTGGAAAATATAAACTGAAGACAAAACAAACTACAACTATTGCAAAGTAATAAATGGAGTGTCCATTAACCAGTATATTTATATTATCAAAACTACATTCTGAGCCTTCTAACAGATCTCGTTGATCAGTCACATGTACAGTGCCTTGACCATGATATATTAAATCCAGCACTAAAAAGAATAAATGAATTCATAAACTAAAATGAATACATTATCATTTTTTAGTTTTTTGTGAAGTGATAGCAGCATTCTTATTTTAGAGCAATAAATACTGAATGTGTAAGCAATACTTTAAAGAATAAAATCTGTCACTGACCAGTCTGACAGTTGACCCCAGTGAACCCTGTAGGGCAAGTACATGTGTACCCACTTCCAGCGGGTGTGCATGTAGCTCCGTTCTGACAGGGGTTGCTGTTACAAGCCCCAGCCGCTAAAAATTAACAAAAAAGAAACTGATGAAATGCTAACAGGGAAATGTCTCTTTTTGGACACCACTCTGTTACTGGCACCTTTAAAATACAAACACCAGGGGTGATCCTGAGAGAATTTGACAATATCTAATTTGGGCACCTCTACAGTATTACAGACAAAGACTCAGGTCTTACCTGTGCCTATAATATAAAGGTCTTACCTGTGTCTATAATATAAAGGTCTTACCTGTGCCTATAATATAAAGGTTCCCAATGTTAATGAATATCTCCATTAAGACTAGCCGTACATCTGTATGTAGATTAAAGTATTGCAATAACTTACAAAAGAAAGACTATGGAAAAGTATTCTATGATGGGTTTTTGTGTTGGATTAAACTCATTTACAGTAATTGTATTTTCATTTTGGTACATTTTATTTTGAGACTTGTGTCTCCTGGCTTTTCAAGAACTTGCTAAAGGCAATATTATTCAGAAATACCCATGGATATTCTTTTTGGCGAAACGCCAAACAAAACATAGTTAAAACTAAATTGTAGCATAAAATGTGTTTATTTTATTTAAAGGTTGTTTTAGATTTTCAAATAATTCAAATTATTATTACTGACAAAAATATGTGGAATTCTTTAATTTGTATCATGCAGAGATGGGACACTGCAGATTTCAAACAACCATTCCAACAATCAGTGGTTATTAGATACATACAAAACTGGCAGTTTGTTCCTGAGAATCCAGTAGCACAGAAACATATGTAGCTGTTGCCATTGACCGAACAAGCACCACCATTCAGACAAGGGTTGCTGAAGCAGGGGGAAGGTGCTGGAATAAAAACCAATACTTTACAAACAGATAAATCAAGTTGGAAATAGTTATTTTTCTTTAAAAAAAACTGTTTCAATCTGGAGACAAAACTGCCATAAAACAGTGACTTCTGCTGAAATAAGAAATTATCTTATGGGTTTTCATTTTCTACTTTAAGCACTGGAACATACTTTCCTGGTGGCACAGAATTCACATGCATATATGTATCTTGCATTTCATCAAATAATGAATGAAAATCATCAGCTGATTCCAGCAAGATATCTTTTAAAAGTTAGGTGCTGGTTGGGTACAACTAAATATAAGCCTTACTGTAAGCTTACATAGTGAGACTTTTAAGTTGGCAAACCTCTAAAAAATCTGTCCTGTGTATGAGGGCATATGGCAAGCTCTATATGCTTAGATCTCACATCAACCATGTGAGACTTGGTTAGTCAGTCTAAATAACTGTCGGAGAACCTGATTAATTTAAGACAAGTGATATATCAATATTGAACTAGAATACAGGTAGTCGACAAGCGACTACGTGTATATGCCAAAATCAGAGTAGGACAGTTGAAGTGAGACATGGATTGAGTGGCAAGGGGAAATAGAGTTAGATGTGTTACATATTAGCATGGATGTCTGCCATGTAAACATGATTGTAGGTGGCACCACCTGTAATTTGAATGAGAAACTATCCAACATGTATACACATGCAAAATTTCAGGTGGAAAAGTCAAACTACTACAGAGATACGAGCGATTTTAACCCACAGCAGACAAACATATGGACGCTGTGCAAAAATTGGTTGCAGGTGGTGCCACCAGTTTCTTGTATGATAAAGAGCTATGTGAGATCCAAACACATAAAAAACTTCAGGAAAATACTTCAAACCAGTCTGGAGATATTAGCATGGATATTTGCAGCATGAACGTAAATGTAGGTGGCGCCACCTGTCATAAAATCAAGAAAGCTATCCAGGATGTATACGCATGCCAAATTTTAGGTGTATATAAGTCAAACCACTGCCGAGATATGAGTGATTTTAACCCAAGTCAAACTAACAGATAAATGCTGTGCAAAAATAATTGCAGGTGGCGCCACCAATTTCTTGTATGCTAAAGAGCTATGTGAGATCTAAACACATGCAAATTTTCAGGAAGATATGTCAAACCAGTCCAGAGATATAAGCACGGATGTCTGCAGCGTGAACGTGAATGTAGGTGGCACCACCTGTCAAAAAACCAAGAAAGCTATCCAGGATGTATACGCATGCCAAATTTCAGGTGAATTAATCAAACCACTGCAGAGATATGAGTGATTTTAACCCAAGGCAGATAAACAGATGGTCACTGTGAAAACACAGTTGCAGGTGGCGCCATCATTTTTTGTGTATGTTATAAAGCTATCAAAGGGCTACATCTGTACAAAATTTTTTCCTGATTGGTCAAACGAGTCCGAAGATATGTGGGTTTATGTGTCAAAACAGAGGCACAGATGGACGCACTTGAGAGAGGAAAGTTCATAGGTCAACGCAAATTGGTAAAGCAGCAATTAACATGTGACCTGATAATTGGTGTAAGTTTTGGAAAAATCAGTCCAGTAGTCTCAGAGGAGTTCTCCGGAAATGAACGCGGCAGCGGCAGAACCCAATCAAAAACATAGTATCCGGAAAACTTTGTTTTGGCGGCTACAATGATTTATAAAATATTGACAAAAATCCATACTGGGCTGGACTGTGGCACGAGAGAAGACAGTTCTTACCAAACTGACAGTTGGCTCCTGCATACCCTGGAGGACAGGTACAGAAGTAGACATTGCCAGAGACAGCACAGGTACCTCCATTAAGACAGGGATTGCTGGCACATGCCGTGGCAACTGCAAGATAAGGGACAGATACGAGACTTTCAGCATATATATTACGAACTTAGTTAAAATTTTCTTGCCTTAAGATTCCATTTTCCAAGACAAAAAAAATACACTGACAGAAACTTTTGGGGTAAATAATGAACAAATATTCTTCTAACACATTTTTTTACACTATTTTTAAATGTATGGTGTGGCCTGTCTATTAAAGCATCACAAATCATGAAGAGCAGGAATAATGGTGTAGCAAACGTTTTGTTCTTCAATGTTTTTAAGATGAGGGAGACTACTGACCAAATCTAAATGAAGGAGCAAGTCATATTAAGCACTGCCCGGAAATTCTTGCTGAAGAAACAAAATTTCCCTCAATTATAACAGCCTTTTTCTGCTTTACTGACCCTTAAAATAAACCATATGAATGATTTAATATTTCTATTAATGCTTTTCACGGCTTCCACCATTCATAACTTTACCTTTGAAAGCCTGAGCAACATTGATGGTCAACTCAGAGATGGTATTTGTAATTAACAAATTTTCTTTTTCATGAATTTTCAGTCAGAGGGAAATTAAAATAATTATAGGAAAAATGCACATGGATTCTACTGTTATAATATGCCAACCATTACAATGAGCTTCTCTAAATGACTGCGATAAAACTCCTTGTGTGCCATACTGGTATAATGCAATTTCTATTTGGTTGTGTATTTATGGCTACTTATATATTACAGCCTAAGTGATACAAACCCTGATCACAGAGGGTTCCAGAAAATCCTGCAGGGCACTGGCATAAAAAGCCGGAACCATTTGCTACACAGGTGGCACCATTCCTGCAGGGGTTACTTGAGCAGGCATTTCCATTTACCAACAAACAAGAATTAATATTGGTAAGTTAAATGAAGCATCTGTTTTGAGATATTGATTATACCTCATAGTTTTGTCAAAAAATCAAACTCAGTAGAGTGGGGTTTTTCTGAAAGTGTCAGGAAACAGAGGCTTTTTGTTCAGAAAAATAAAAATTTCAGAAAACCAGTCAGGGGTCTAGGCGGAAGTTTGCAAAAATTAAATTGTAAATTAATGCTAATTTCACTTAGGGAACACAGCATTTCTTTTCTACCTTTTAAAGACCATGAAATATAAGATAAATATTGGATTTATTGCACAGTTTGATCAGCAATAAAAAGTCTCACCTATTTTTAGGATATGTGCTGGAGGCAGTGAACTGCTTATCTATATATACATGCAGGCTCGCATTCTATAAAGTGATGTATGATTGATTGATAATCTTTATTTCCTCCGAGAGATCGAAGAGTACAATCAAATGCAATACATATGTAAACATGACAAGAAAACTAATAATAAATAATAATTAAATCAGTGAAGGTTCTGCAACGTGAAAAATACAAGATTACAAAAGGATGTAATAATGTTACAATTAATGTGTTATAATTGCAAGGAGAGGAAAATTAATTATTTTTTTTTATATATATATAAAATGAGAAAGATCAGGCAACATCTCACTTGAAAATTACAAGGCTTCTATTACTGGTCTTACTTCTTTAAAGAACAAAGCTGCCCGATAAATATACAGAACAGAAAGTTCATATGTCCAGTCTGGACAATCTGTTAAATCTTTACCAAGCAAAGTAGCAACAAAGTCGAAATCACCAAGAATACTTAGTGCAGCGCTAACTGTGAAGGGAAGTTTATCTAATATAAAGTTCCAGATAGAGGCTCTGCTTTCACTAGAATTTGAACATGATAAAGATGCATGAAGTAACGGAGAATTATACATCTTGCCGCAAAAATGGCAAAGTTGAGACGCAGGATACGTGTCTGATGCAGATAATAACTGCGCCGAGTAACAGAATATACTAAATGATCCAGGAATGTCCCTGGCGGCGTACCATATTTTACAAGGAATAAACGGCTCACTTTGTACAGCTCTTAGCATTCTGAACTCAAGTTTACCTCTTGTTCTTATATCAAAGTGGAGGACACCTTGCTTTATAATCTGATCCTGAACAAGGTCTTTCCACGTATTCTGATTACAAAACGTCATAGTCTCCATATATGAAATTAGAAAGTTATTTAAATTGTATGATCTGAACAATCTAACAATGTCACCAACAAATCCACTAGACATATTGCAATTACTAAGGAAATGCCAAAGCTTAAAATTGAGTAAACTTCTCCCTCACCACTGGGCTTAAACACCTGACTGCAGGCTCTTGTGACTCATTATTACAATAATTCATAAGAAGCATTTACATGCTTAAAAATATTTTGTAAAATATAATTTTTCCCCATTTATCATTCTGGAAAAATGAATTTTCTGAAAACGGCATTGGGAAAAGCAGCACTCTTTTGTATCTGTAAAGGGACACTGGGATTACTCATGTATGTTTTCAAAACACTGATTTGAAAATATGTTGTGTAATCACCTGAATGTTGCTTTTTATAAATCTTTTTAAATAACGGCTATCTCTCAGTTATGTGTTAAAAGATTTGCTTACATTGAAAACTAAGTGGATCATCTTTTTTTAATGGTATAGGCATGTGGCTTACTGGTGTAGACATGTGGCTTACTGGTGTAGACATGTGGCTTACTGGTGTAGACATGTGGCTTACTGGTGTTGACATGTGGCTTACTGGTGTAGACATGTGGCTTACTGGTGTAGACATGTGGCTTACTGGTGTAGACATGTGGCTTACTGGTGTAGACATGTGGCTTACTGGTGTAGACATGTGGCTTACTGGTGTAGGCATGTGACTTACTGGTGTAGACGTGACTTACTGGTGTAGGCATGTGGCTTACTGGTGTAGGCATGTGGCTTACTGGTGTAGGCATGTGGCTTACTGGTGTAGGCATGTGGCTTACTGGTGTAGACATGTGGCTTACTGGTGTAGACATGTGGCTTACTGGTGTAGACATGTGGCTTACTGGTGTAGACATGTGGCTTACTGGTGTAGGCATGTGGCTTACTGGTGTAAGCATGTGACTTACTTGTGTAGACATGTGACTTACTGGTGTAGGCATGTGGCTTACTTGTGTAGACATGTGACTTACTGGTGTAGGCATGTGGCTTATTGGTGTAGGCATGTGGCTTACTGGTGTAGGCATGTGGCTTACTGGTGTAGGCATGTGGCTTACTGGTGTAGACATGTGGCTTACTGGTGTAGACATGTGGCTTACTGGTGTAAGCATGTGACTTACTGGTGTAGACATGTGGCTTACTGGTGTAAGCATGTGACTTACTGGTGTAGGCATGTGGCTTACTGGTGTAGGCATGTGGCTTACTGGTGTAGGCATGTGGCTTACTGGTGTAGGCATGTGGCTTACTGGTGTAAGCATGTGACTTACTTGTGTAGACATGTGACTTACTGGTGTAGACATGTGGCTTACTGGTGTAGACATGTGGCTTACTGGTGTAGACATGTGGCTTACTGGTGTAGACATGTGGCTTACTTGTGTAGACATGTGGCTTACTGGTGTAGACATGTGGCTTACTGGTGTAGACATGTGACTTACTGGCAGCACTGTCTGATGAATGAGGGTGAAGGTAACGATGTGATAAGAATGGTTTATTTTAAGCATGGGGCATCAAATTATCCAGATGCTATAAGCTTTAGTTAGAACATAACAGTTAACCTCTGATTCTGTATAAGGATATACCACATATCTAATAAATAAATGTTTGTACCTGTTTGGCAGTCAACTCCTGAGAACCCGGGGGGGCAGGCACAAGTCCATCCTGTAGCTGATGATGAGCAGACACCTCCGTTTCTACATGGGTTGCTCAGACAGAAATTTGGTGCTGGAATTAAGTAGAAATGGAATATTTAAAAACAGTAGTTATTACTTACACATTAACATCCACCTCTGTCAAGTAAACTGAGCTATCAATGTGTACATGTAAAGATAATGGTTGCACGGGCACCATCACTCTTGTAAAACTGATAAATCTCTCAAAAGCTATAAAATTTCAAGACAATCCAGTAACTCATCCTTTGAGTCACAAGAAACCATAGCATATCACAATGCAGGATGACCCCTTACAAGACATCTAACATAACACACTGTCCAGCTTACATTATGCTGGGGTATGAGGGTTGTGTCTGACAACTGTCTTCCATTTTCTGTGACCTCTCTAAATATGCTGTGAGTATCTATGATTCCCTGTCATTTGCAATATCTGAGCATGCTAATATCATACCAATTGCCAGTTCTTGCACTATAATTTGCAACAACAGAGGCTACTCTTGTATTTTTCAATTGCTGTAATTCCCATGATCTTCTATGACAGTGTGGGATATTGCAATAAGTGAGGATGAAATGTACTCGCCATTCTGACAGTTGGATCCTGAGAATCCAGGAGGGCAGGTACAGGCGTATCCAGAACCAATGACTGTACAGGTGGCTCCATTCTGACAGGGGTTGCTGGAGCATGGAGTGGCCACTGTCAGGATAAAAGAATGGACTACTTTCAAGCCCTGAATTAATACTCTAAAATTCCTTTGCCTCATAGATATATGTTGAGTTCTAGAAAAAATCTGATCTTGCTGAGATACATATGAACAGGCACAATAATTTCAGTGGAATAACATGTATTGGGATGTTACAACCCCAGCTGGCCAACAACAGTCAGAGTTTACAACACAGAAAGCTGAACTCCTACTTTGTAATCCTTGGTGGATATCTCTTCAATCTCTCCTAAAGACATTTAATAAAAATCATATGATATAAAGCAAAACTGTACAATTTTTAACAATTAGAAACCACATACCAGTTTGACAGTTGGTGCCAGAAAATCCTGCGGGACAAGTACAGACATATCCACTTCCTTGTACTGTACATGTGGCTCCGTTCTGACAGGGGTTGCTGCTACATGGGGTCCCAGCTTGTTAAAAAAAAACAAGAATTACATCATTTATGCTATGGACTGATTTAGACTGGCTTTTGGAAAATATGTCCATCTTGAGATTATTTGCATGGGAACTTAAAACTAAAATTAAACTAACTTCATACTCTCTACCTACCTGTCACATTTCTCCAAAATTCATGAAATTTTTCTTCTGATATCTTCTGGACACACACATACACAAAGAATAGACCAAAAACAAAATAAAGTTAATGGGTATATATATATAATGAAATAAAAATATTAACAAATAAATTGAATTTGTTTAAACAATAATATTTCTTGTACCTTGATTACACTGTAGACCTCCCAGTCCGGTTGGACAAGTACACTGCCAGCCTGTTGCTGTTGAGGTGCATGTGCCTCCGTTAAAGCAAGGGTTACTCAGACAGAAGTTGGGTGCTACAAAAGATACATTTTCTGAATCAACCATTCACTAATCAATGATTTTTGCAGCACCTTAAGAAATATTCAGTAATCCTTTAATTGTATATTACCTTTATGAGAGTTGAAATATCAATAACAAGGCTGGTAAGACTGAAATTTTCACCTTTCAAACAGAAAGGCATTATTACAGGTTAACTTTTGGGCTGAAATAATATATTTCTGCTAAATATGCATCCTACCATCATATCAAACTTTCAGTCATACTTTGCTCAGTGTAAACCTGATTCTGCAATTTTACATGCCATTCTACATGCACACTTGCATACAAAAAAAAATTGTTTTTGAGAGTAACATTGTTATATCAGAAACACAACTGTGCAGTGAAAAGAACAAAAAGGACAGGAGATGAGGGCCTAAATGCCAGAAAGTATAAGAAATTATAGACTATTTTATAGGAAGATATAGGAAATATAGGGAGTTAATGGAATACCACCTGTAAAATAAACATTTTGTGTCATGTTTGTATCTACTTATCAGCTACTAATGTGGAGAAATCTAGGCATTCATCTTTCCAACAGACTGATACAATATGATGAAATATGCCTTTCTGTGCACAAGTCTGCCTGCCTGAGACAAGCCGAAAGGTGTTATTACGACCAGTGTATAAATCTGTTTATGACAGAGAAGAGTCACTATAAGTCAACTGATTTCCAGGCTTTATTGTAATAACTAATCAAATTGGTCACAGAAGAACTCTTTAAGTTTTATTAGCTCATATTCATATAACAAGTGTTATCTATCTAACCATGGTAAACTTCATTGACATTTTATTAACATGTAATTGAACTTATTTTTAAGATTTCATGTATTTCAAGTGGTGCATAAAATTCAAGAACCTTTAATTCAATATTGAGTATGCTAATAAAGGTAATGAATCATGCCTTCAATTTATAGTGGTTAAGTCCTATTTTTTTCATGTAAAACATATGATCACTGTAATAATAACAAGTGGTTGAAACAATAGAGCAAATACATTATTTTGGGTTTTATATATTTCTATCAAGATCTGACCATTTAGCCCTTTAAACTTAGTTGTGATTTGGGTTCAAATAGGGGTTTTTGCACCACATAATTCATTGCTTTGAACACTGGGCAATATCCTACCCCTATTTTCGAGTTTGCTCACCGTTCTGACAGTTTAGACCAGAGAACCCAGAGGGACAGGTACAGGCGTACCCAGATCCTACCACGGTACAGGTAGCTCCATTCTGACAGGGGTTGCTGGCACATGGTCCATTAGCCACTGTAAAGCACAGAAGTAAAAAATAATTCTTTTCCAAAAAGAGCTGCATATAATTAGTGAGAATAAAGAAGACAAAGTACCTGGATTTTATATTATCAGTAATTTACATGACTAGTGTATTTCTTATTAAATAATGAATAAAAGAATGACATTATTGTTGTTGCTGTTTTATTCAATGTTACACATGTCACTCTAACCATCCTGTTTTACACTCTGGACAAAGTTAGCAAATTTATATTTAATTTAGTTTTGGCACTTATTGCTGCCTTTAGTGACTGGTTTTGTAAATGGGCCCCCATTATTATGCAGAAACCTGGTCCAGCTAATTCTTGACTTAAAAGAACCATTCTTCCGCTAGATGTGTCTCTGACTGCCCACTCAATACCTAACACTACCTATAACTATCAATTCCACACTGAATGAATAAGAATATTCTGTCAGCTTCAAATCTTTACCATTATGGTTACAAGTAGAACTGTTTAAATTCATGATTCAGATCCACTACCAGCAAGTCATGACCCACTGAATTCTGAACTCAAACTCAAGTTGAAAAGTAGACCAAAGCTGATAATATACCATTACCATATTCAAAGTGATACTGCCAGCCAGGACAAAATGAAAGACTGTCAGGATAAACCCCTAATCTATAATCACTCAGAAGTGAATTTTACAAAGCAAATATACATTAATATATATCAAGCATTCACGCTGAAGAAAAACAACACTGTAAATTCACAACAGTCGGTTTCACAGTATTAAGTATTCATATAGAATACAGCATTATTATATATATTAATATATAATAAAGCAATTAATATTAATATTTAAATACATTTACCTAACAGAGCAATATTTCAATCAAACTTTATGTTATGCCCAAGTAGTATTTAAGATTATGCAGTTATTACAATGCATAAAACACTTTACCAGTCTGACAGTTGATGCCAGAAAATCCTGCTGGACAAGTACAGACATATCCACTTCCTTGTACTGTACATGTGGCTCCATTCTGACAGGGGTTGCTGCTACATGGGGTGGCTGCTTTGAAAGAAATCACCAAGGTCCGTATTTATTGTAAACCAAGTTAGAATTAAGGACATGTCATTTGTTTTTAGTTGTTTTAGGATGAAATTGCAAATATAATAGGTGTAGACATTTCTTTCAAATAATACTGAAAATTAATGACCTGGGATATTCAACATTTATGAAGGACTGAAAAAGTATCCTGTCAGGGATACAAGGGTAGTTGTACTTTGTTTGACTTGAGGTCTGACTTAAATAGTGAATGACAATGATTAATTATACCTATCATTAAAAAAATTAGAATTACCCATTTCTTTAGCAAAGAGTGTTTAGATCTGTGGTAAAGTCACATGGTAGAAACCATTTGTAAACAGTAGTGAATAGTAATGATGATGATGATAATATAAATCATGACCATAACATACCCTGGTTACACTGTAGACCTCCCAGTCCTGGTGGACAAGTACACTGCCAGCCTGTTGCTGTTGAGGTGCAGGTACCTCCATTAAGACAGGGGTTACTCAGGCAGTAGTTTGGGGCTGAAACAATTATCAGAGCAATATGTCATTGATAATTAGAAGCAAGTTGATGCAAAATCTTCACCAGCTAGAGATTAATTTTGGACAGGGGTACATTTATCAAATACATAAAAAAATTTAATGGACTCATTTCACAGCTTATGCAAACCCTGTATGGTAAGAGCTAAGGTTTCTTTACAGTTTACCAGGTTTCAAAATAACTGCACATTCAAGAAATACTACAAAATGGGAAATCTGCCATATTTAAATATTTATAAGGTTTGCTTACCGTTCTGACAGTTGACACCAGAGAACCCAGAGGGACAGGTACAGGCGTACCCAGATCCTACCACAGTACAGGTAGCTCCATTTTGACAAGGGTTGCTGGCACATGCACCATTGACCACTATCAAACACATAATTCCAAGATGATATCAAGAAAATAATGTTCATTAAATTTTGGACAATTTTATATTATCAGTATCCAATATCATCAGTGCAATATATATTGAACAAAACACATACAAAGAAATGTTGCTGTTTTGTTGTTTTTTGTTTGAACCACTCTAACCAAGCTAAGGGTTTCAATACATTTTTTTTTTTTTTTTTACTTTGAAGATTTTTCAATTTTGTCCCCCCAAGGGATATAAATTTGAATTTTCTGGAGTTTAATTGAATACAGGTATCTGCATTACCACCACTTCAGCAGTCTGGTCCTCTTTGATTTCTTTATTTATCCATTTCAAGACAGAGTCTACAGACATACATTTGCAGGTAAAAAAGCCTTGCCCCTCTTGGTCAACCATAGCAAAGTCAGCCATTAATATTAGAGTTCAATTGACAGTCTCTCCAAGTAAAGGTTTCAAAATTAATTAAATTCAAGGTCTTTCAAGGCCTTGAATGTATAAAGAACTTATTCGTGATTTTCAAAGATTTCAAGCCTGTGGGATGCCTCAAACTGAGGGCTTTAGAATCACTTAAATGAGTGTGACACCTGCCTGGATGCTTCACTGCCTGTTTTGAATGAACTCCTACTATCCTGCAAATGCCCAGGCCAGCCAGTCCTAATTTAACACACTGTAGTTTGGTCCACAGATTATCCCCTCAAACCCTAGTCCTACCAATAATTCCCATACAGAACTAGGGGGATCAGAATATTCTGAAAATGTCAGTTATATGCAGTTATAAAAGTTTCAAAGCAGTAATGCTTCTATTATCTATAACCTACATTTCAAAGCAAAACTAGGCTGGAAATATATCATAAATAACCAGTATTGCCTAATTTTTATCCCTAATTTTTGTATGTCTGATGGAAAAGTAAATACAATTTATCAATACTTAAGTTTATGCACAAGAGGTACTTATGAATTTCCTAAAATTACAAGACAAAATGCTTTACCAGTCTGACAGTTGATGCCAGAAAATCCAGTAGCACAGGTACAGACATATCCACTTCCTTGTACGGTACATGTGGCTCCATTCTGACAGGGGTTGCTGCTACATGGGGTTGCCGCTTGAAAGATAAACATCATGAATGAAACAGAAGATGTACTCTATTATAAATTATTATTGAATTATGATCTGCATGGCCCCTTTTCTCATAATTAGCAGAAATTCTTAATTATTTATCAATGTTTCATTAATAATTGATTATTAATTAATCTAATTATTGCCAAAATGTACACCCCTTGGTGAATATAAATATCTACATATATGAACCATTTCTTAGCTGAGAAGATAAGAAGCCCTGTTAAATCAAAGATCATATAGACATGTCTATCCCCATTTTAGACCATTGTAGTGTAATAGTTAGAGTGATTGAAAATAGTTAGGGTGGCTTATAAATGCAAGGTTTAGGGTCCCCGTGTCTGTTGGCCTACCAGTAAGTATTCTGAAATAGGGTGCACCCTCTTCACAGAGTACTGAATAGGTACTGGTCATTTGGATGGAATAACATTTAAGCATCCATAATGGTCCCTTAGGTTTTATGCTCCCTATGCTCAGAAAAGCTACACACACAAACAGGAAGGCAAAGTGTGAACAGATCATCAGTGAGATAAGACAATAAACCTTAACTTTTTTTTTACCTTAACTGTTTTCATGATCTATTGACAAAAGTTAATGATGATCATAGTCATATAAAACATGATCACAGCTTACCCTGGTTACACTGTAGGCCTCCAAATCCGGGTGGACAAGTACACTGCCAGCCTGTAGCGGTCGAGGTGCAGGTACCTCCGTTAAGACAGGGGTTACTCAGGCAGTAGTTAGGGGCTGAAATACCAGTATGATTCAGTTGAACAGTCAGAAATATATGTATTTGCTAGACAAACACCAATTTGACTAGCAATTTCTTATTCTTCCCAGTACTATTTTCTAACAAGTTATATATATATATATATATATATATATATATATATATATATATATATATATATATATATATATATATATATATAATACATTTATATTCAGTGAAACCTCGTTGTTTTGAACTCGGTTAAGTCGAATTCACGCATGTCAAAGTCAAATGTGGAGTCCCTGCAAAAAGTATTTAAAACCTTATTAATTTAACTCCGCTTGTGTTGAAGTCGGATGTGTCGAAAAACCTGATGTGTTGAGGTGTTTTGTTGGTCCCCAGCTAGTATTTCTATTGCTTAACTCAAAGTCATGTCTGAATAACAGTTGTGGGTGGCCAATCACTCCTAATTGGGCCCTGATGACCAGTCATAATTAATTAATACTGACAAGGCTCTCACTCATCAAGGTTGATGGCTCTGTTGCTCGACTCAAGGTCATGCCGCTTTTATGTTTGGACCAGAAGCTGTGCACTGTCCATTAATCATAATTATGGCTGTGATGACCAGTTACATAATTGATACCGGCAAGGATCTTATTCATCAAGCTTGATGGCTTACATACCTAGTCCGCTGTTTACCTGTTTGGCCAATTAGTCACTCATGATCATGCCTTTCTTCTCTTGCTGACAAAGCATTAATTAGAAGTTACTGATAAGCCAAACATAATCCAATCCTTACCCTTGGTGTCTGGGATAAACATACAAGACTATATAACAGGAGAAAGATGAGATCTACATCAGACCACAGAGTATGTAATACTGTATTACTGATGCACTTTTATATTTTTTGTGTCCTGTTTGCAATGGGGTCGAGGCCTGCTAAGCATGAGCAGAAGTACTAAGCACTGCTTGAGGCTGAACATGGTTGCAGGACCAAGGCACAAATTGCAAAGATCTTCAAAATCCGGCACTTGGTGGTACTTATTTTATTTTTAATAAAATTGTTTAAAATAAAAATTGCTGCCTTACTGTAAATGTAAACAAGGGACCTATGGGTCACGACGCTCAGCTGTTATATATGATAAAAAAATATTATTTAGAAATGAGGCACATGCTGGTTTTGTGTGGTAATAAATATAAGCTGTATTATGAGTTGTTGTTGTTTAGCTTATGTATGATTTTGATAGTACCTTTGGAGACAGGGAAGAGGATTGATTTCATTTATTTTATTAACAAATGGAGTACTACTGTCACACAGATTTTGACTTGGCCATATAACTTATAAGCAGAACATATAATATAAGAGTTTAACTATTTATTAAAAAAATTACAAATATTGTCCCAAATATAATTTTTATTAAAAATAATAAGAGAATCATATGATTTTTTAAAATGAAATATAATTGATATGATTATTAAAATAATATTAAAGAATATATTCATGAATGCATTCATGAATACATTTTGAAAGTATTTGCACGAGTATTCATATACTTTCATTTTTACCGGAATTCCCATTCTTTATGCAAGAAATTTTATAATGGAGTACATAATCATATTTGTATTTAAATACAATTACAAAGTATTCGCACCATGTCTGGTATTTATTCAGTTTTCACCAAACAATGATGTTGAGAATCCAGAATATACAAAATTCACACATTTAAATAATGATCATAAGTATCTGGTTTTATGGCTTTTATTTATATTAAAAAATAACTGTAAAAAATTCATTTTGGACTAATTTCACATCAATGTACACACTAGACACAGTAGGAATCTAGATTAATATTATCAACTTTGTCTATCATTAATTTCCTTCATATAATCCTTAATGATTAGTAATGAATGATATGATTTACTTCTTTATCATTAAAAATGAACTGAAAAATGCCATAGGTGACTGCATGGTGTTATTTGGAATATGTGACATTCTACCCATCGATACAAGATTCTTATATCATCAGTAACTGCAAGTTAATTTCCTGTTATTATAAACTAACAAATTCCTTTTCTATTTTTCTTTAATTTGTTATTAAAAACCAATAAAAATTTATTAATTTATTGTTTATTGTTATGTTGTTGGTTAAAACTACTAGATGAGTTGGGTTGAACACCTGGATCAACTGTGGCTGGCCATCAGCTGCCTGGATTCTCCCCTCAAGCGTGCATAATTTGATGAAAGGTCAACAAGGTCAACATACAGGTGACTCAAGAGGGGCTGGAGAGAGCCAAAGTCTGACAGGGTCTCATAAAAAACATTAATAAAAGCTACAATATTTGGCAAATTTCTTTCAGCTTTCTAAACTAAAAAGCTGAAATCCTTATGTGTGCATGATATGAAAATTATATCAACAGTGCTCACGGGAAACAAACGTGCCATGGTCACAGTTGGGCAAAATTTAAGGTACTAATTTTATATTTATACTAATAACTTATAAAATTTGAAAATTCAGAACTAATTTTGGGTATTCAATTGAATCTTGATTAAATAATGTTACATCCCTGACAAAAAAGATCTCTAGCTTCAGCAATGCCCTTGTTAAGGGAGTAAATATATTTCTTGATTTTTTACAAAGTGCATTATGTTTGGGCCCATAACTTAAAAAAAATACACAATACTGACATCATTTCTGGCATGTGCATAGTGAATGTATAGAAAAATATGTATATTATATATGATCAAAGTCAGATCAGTGGTTTTGATATTAGGCAGTCTTAAAGTGTAACATTGGGTTTTTAATGGAAAAATTAAGTTTTTCATTGATATCTCGAAGGAATTAAGTCCTAGTGACCAAATTCTTGGCATGGTAGGGGATTTTGGAGAAATCTAACTGTATGCCAAATTTAAGGAACTTAGAGCTGAAGCTCGGGAGCTGAGCTCTAGCAAACTGCATAACACTAGCAATATGTGACATGGTGCTTGAAAACTTGAATAAAATCTACAGTTTTTGATCAACTGGTTTCAAATTTTTGGTGTTAACAGTTGAAATGCTAACAAAAACATGCTGTGAAAATTAAATCCACAGCAGTTACAGCAAAAAAACGTGCCATGGTCAACGTTGGGCAAAATTTAAGGTACCAATTTTTTATTTTTGCTAATATTTTTAAAAATTTAAAAGATTTTGATCTAATTTTGGGTATACAATTTAATTTTGATTAATAAAAGTAATATTACTGGAAAAAAAGTGCTTTGCTTTAACAAGTTTTGTGTTAAGTGATAAAATTTCTTTCCTGATTATTTAAAAAATGCATTATGTTTGGGCCCATAACTTTTTTAAATTAAATAATACAGACCTAATTTCTGGCATGTACATAGGAATTATATAGAGGATTATTTATAGGAAATATGAGGAAAAACAGATGAGTGGTTTTGATATTAAGCAGTCCTAAAGTGTGAAAATAGGTTTTTAATTAAAAAATGAGGTTTTTCCTTAATTTCTCAAAGGAATGAAGTCGCAAAGACCCAGTTTTTGGCTTGGTAGGAGATCTTGGGGACATCTAACATTATGCTGAATTTTGGATTCCTAGGTCTTACGGTTTCAAAACGTGCCACATCTACGGACGGACGGACGGACGGACGGACGGACGGACGGACGGACGGACAGACGGACGGACGACGGACAATGGACCACGACTATAGCTCAGATGACTTATAGTCAGCTGAGCTAATAAAAAAAACTGATGGCATAACCAGAAAATAGATTAATTTCATGAAATTTATGATGACCCAAAACAAAAGGATTGTATTTGACTTACCTGTTTGGCAGTTTAGACCAGAGAACCCAGAGGGACAGGTACAGGCGTACCCAGATCCTACCACGGTACAGGTAGCTCCATTCTGACAGGGGTTGCTGGCACATGGTCCAGTAGCCACTGTCAGATAAACAGATTCAAATGATTAAATACTTGGAAATTAAGACTGCACAGGAATAGTGAAATAAATAATCAAACATTTTTGGTAAAGGGCACCTCACATGACTTATATCATATAAACCCTTTTGATTAAATTTTGCCAATAAAGTCTTGCAAGTACTTAAAGGTGATTAATCATACAATGTGTTCACAATTGATGATTCTGTGACCATGAACCAGATGTTTAAATATATGTTTTAATTCTTGATATGAACACTTTACAATATTAAAATTTGCTTTCCTAATTGACTATCAACTGTTATTTAAATATTTAATTTTTTTCAGAAAGATGATGACAATAACATTATCTTTGATTGAGTAATGTTTATAAAACGTAAACTCCTACCATTTTGACAGTTGGTACCAGAAAATCCTAGGGGACAGGTACAAATGTAGCCACTTCCTTGTACGGTACATGTTGCTCCATTTTGGCATGGGTTGCTACTGCATGGAGTCGCCACTGTCAATATTGAGAGCAAATTGGACAAATGGGTCATGTTGGTCGGCTGAATTTTGGAAAATATTAGTAACTGCAAAATATTTTTATTTCTTTTGGTCTTTCATGTATATTATCATTTGAAAAGCTAAGAGTAAATGGCCCTGCTAAAATTAAACTCTGTAAATTATTGAATAATGGACAGGAGCTAAAGCATATGCACTATGTAATAAATGAAATCTTTGGCCTGAAACCATTTATTTATGCACCAAGGAAAAAAATGGGCCTACGGTAAGTGTTATATAAGTTACATTTCATAAACAAATAATGTGTGAAGGTGATTCAGTTTTAAAAGTTAGATTTATGGCCATATGAGTTAAAAATTAAACTCACAAAGTTTGACCAATATTATTGAATTTAAAAATAAGTTTAACATTTAACAATGTTATTCACACCTAGGCCCAACTAGTTTTAAGAGATAGGAATGAAATGCTACAAAGTATTTATATCTTCTTATATCTTGTTAGTTAGCTCTTACATTAGATCCTAATATTTCATCACATTTGAATAAACGGATTAAATTCCTGATCATTTTTTTCTTTAAAAAATTAAAATTGTCCAAGTCTCAACAAAAAGAAGTTATTTAACATTATAATTATAAGATATGTCTTGTTCAGTAGTCCTGTGTATTGAAGGGTTGGGTGGACGGAGGGGTCTCTGTTGTTACTGCTTGTTGCTAAAAAATGTGAAATTATACTAGTAAGATTCATCTTATTTATAGTACAGGTCTGTCAACAGAATCGGATGGGGGGTGGGGGGGGGGGAGGGGAGAGAGAGAAAGGCTCCCTGTGGTATTAACTGCAGACAGCCTGACAACCAAGCTCAACAAGAGACAGGGCTTGCCCCAGTGACGGAATTACATAACAACAGCCTGGGAAGCATGAAGAGCTACACTGAGTGACCTAGAATGACCAAAGTGGACCGCTTGTCAATGTATACAACAGGAGCCTCCAAAAAAATTCAATAAATAGCCTAATTTTGCAGCTTTTATTTTCAAATTTCAGATTTTAACCGATTAAATCCTTATGTGAACATGCTGTGAAAATTATATCAGTACTTAGAGGAAAAAAAATGTGCCGTGGCTAAAGTTGGGCAAAATTTAAGGTACTGATTTTATATTTATGCTAATAACTTAAAAAAATTTGCAAAATTCAGATCTAATTTTTGGTATACAATTGAAGCTTGATCAAATGAAGTTGTATCCTGGAAAAAGTCTCTAGCATCAGCAATTCTTATTTTAAGTGAGTAAATATATTTCCTGATTTTTTACATGGTGCATTATGTTTTGGCCCATAACTTCTACAAATTACGCAATACTGACCTAATTTTTGTTATGTACATAGGAAAGAATATGTTAGAATATGAATATTTACTATGATCAAATTAAGATCAGTGGTTTTTGGAAAAGGCAGTCTTGAACTGTAACAATGGGTTTTTAATGGAAAATGGAGGTTTTTCCTTAATATCTCAAAGGAACAAAGTCTTAGTGACCCAATTTTCAGTATGGTAGGAGATTGTATGCAAAATGTTGGATTTGCGATCCAACGGTTTCAAAACATGCTCTGTTAATGGACAGATGGCTGGACGACGGACAAAGGACCACTATCATAGCTCAGATGACTTATAGTCAGCTGAGCTAAAAATACTTATATATGATATCTAAAGATAATCAACCTTGAGAAACTCAGGGCTTGAAATAAGCAGCAACGTAGCACTGGTCTGTAGGATTAGCAAAACAAAGAATATAAATCCTCAAGGGAAACAAGAAGTCCCACCATTTACTTTTTATTTCTTCAACAATCACCAATTATTTGAAACTGATCCATACTCTGGGACAAAAGAGATTAAGGTCAGAAACAAGTTTAAGGGTAACTGACAGGCTGATTGTTTTGAGATAAAGTTTGAAGTAAAGTTTATTTTTATAGTTTGAAAATAAATTGGGGATCAAAAAGGATTCAAAGGAGTTTTGTTATCAGCAACAAGAAGGAACACTTGCTTGGCTTATAAAACTATAAAATACCTCCTTTGTAAAGCCTCATATTATCATGAACTGAGTATTGTGGTCTGTACTGTATCAAAAGATAACATATTAATAACCATACTGACTTTACTGTGGATGTGGCACATATAATTATCTGTACCCACCTTGGTCACACTGTGCCCCAGCAAACCCAGGGGGACATGTACATGTCCAGCCTATAGCATCTGATGTACAGGTGGCTCCATTCAAACACGGGTTACTCAGACAGAAGTTGGGGGCTGAAACACCAAAAGGAACCACACAACATACAAATTTCAAGGATGATTAAAATAGACAAACTGATTCCAACAGATGCACAGTAAGGCACAAAAAACACAAACAGATTTAAGGGATACACCTGTAAAGATATGTATTTTAATGGTAACTTTGTCTAAATATCTTAAATTCAGAAATCCTATAAATTGAGAAATACAGTTGCAGTTTTAACTGTACAATTAAAGTTGTTCAGACTGTTGGAAAATATCATTTATATTACCTTATTCAACTTTAATAATCACTTGGAGACCTAGGATCACTGGCAGCAAAGGCAGTCCCATAGTGTTTAATGATTTCAGGTAGGCAGTATTTTAGTAATAACCACAGAATATCCTGATATTTCTAACTAAAGCATTCAAACATATGTGCACTGGATGGTATATATGTCCACTTAAATGATATATTTCTCCAAAGAAGGACTGGGATTTCTCACCCTTGCCTTATATAATGAATCCCTAACCCCTGTATATCACTTCAAGATTAAGCTCTATAACAAACATCAATTTTTGCCCCTTAACTGGATTCCTGCAGCCATAGAAAGTGCATAAGAATAAAGTGACGGGGCATATGGTATAGAAAGTCACATATAATACGGTCCACTCACCAATGTTACAGTTAGCTCCTGAATATCCTGCTGGACATATACAGAAGTACACTGTTGACCCCAAAAGCTGGCAAGTTCCTCCGTTCTGACAGGGGTTGCTGGAACATGGTGTGGGGGCTGAAATAAAAGCAATAAATGGACTATATATTTACAATTTAATTCTGTTACACAAAATGCTGATACCTGTGCATATATATAGAGAGATGGATACAGGAGTCTTGTTAGCTGCATACAATACTTAATGGAAATAGGACTGACACAGAGTGACTCAAGTTATTTCAATGGACAGACTAGAATATCAGCAGAAGCTGACAATACCCTCAGCCAAAAGAATAGTGTTTATAGGCAGTAACAGTAACAAGTATGAAATATTTGTTCTCACATGGATGTATATCTGTACACATCTCAGTTATAAATTTAAACTGGAGAGGTATGTACCATGTTTCATAACAATCCACCAAATGCTTCCTGAGAAATAAGCTCCTAAGTTGTTCTCTATTTTAAGCTATATGACCTTGAAAAGTAGGTCAAGGTCACCCATCCTTGAACATTACCAAGATTTTGTAAATATGCATCAGCACTGAAGAAATGAAGTTAAAATGTTGAATACCTTTGGAGACATCCTGCTCACAAGGCCGATGTTGAAAAATCCAGGAATAATTCATTAAAAATCAGAAATTGTAAGTGGCGCCCCCTTACTTGTGCAGCAGGTACAGACCATCAGTCCTAATGTTCATAGTGAGTTTTGTAAAAATCCACCCAATGGTTCCTGAGATATAAGCTTCTAACTGTTTTTCTATAGTCTGCTCTAAAATGTAGAAAAATAGGTCAAGGTCACCCATCTTCAAACTTGACTAAGATTTTGTCAATATACATCATCACCGAAGAAATAAAATTCCTACAGTGAATCCTTTTAGAGTTATCTCGCTCACAAGGCCAAAGACGAAAATCAGAGAAAAATTAATCAGAAATCTTAGGTGGCACCCCCTTACTAGTGCAGCAGGTACAAACCATCACTCCCTATAATTATAGAAAATTTTGTGAAAATCCACCCAATGGTTCCTGAGAAATAGGCTTCTAAGTATTTTTCTATAATTGGCTCTAAAACGTAGAAAAATAGGTCAAGGTCACCCATCTTCGAACTTGACTGAGATTTGGTCAATGTACATCTACATCAAGAAAATAAAATTCCTTCAGTGAATCCTTTCAGAGATATCCCGCTCACAAGGCAAAAGTGGGAAATCAGAAAAAAATTCATTAAAAATCAGAAATCGTAGGTGGCGCCCTTTACTTGCGCAGCAGGTTCAGACCATCAGTCCCAATGATCACAGTAAGTTTTGTGAAAATCCACCCGATGATTCCTGAGAAATAAGCTTCTAAGTGTTTTTCTATAATCTGCTCTTAAACGTAGAAAAATAGGTCAAGGTCTTCCATCTTCAAAGTTGACCGAGATTTTGTCGAGACACTTCTTCACCGAAGAAATAAAATTCTTACGGTGAATCCTTTTAGAGATATCCCGCTCACAAGGTTAAAGTTAACGGACGCCGGACAGACGGACGGATGGACGGACAGCTTGGGTAATGACAATAGCCCATCAGCCTAAGGGCTGAGGGCTAAAAAGGGCCCACACTTCTGAGAGAACAAGATATCTAACTTTGAAAGGATAAAAGTTTGGCTACATGATGCAATGAATGAACACAATTTTTGGTTAGAAAAGAAAACTTGATCTCACCTATCTCACAGTTTGTCCCTGTAAAACCGTTCAAGCACTGGCATGTGTAAGAAATTCCACTCTCAACACACTGTCCTCCATTGACACAGGGGTTACTGCCACAAGGGGTGACCACTACAAAAATTAATTTTCACATAGTGAACCATGATCTGTATTAGGACTTTATAATGACACACAGTTGCACTGATACATTACAGTACATAGTCAATGTTAGTCATATATCACAATGGATTCATCAGATGCCGAAATGTTGATACACTGAAGAAATTGAATCATCCCACAGAAAGTAAAAGCTGACATTCCTAATAGTCTCTATAGCATTATAAAAGTAACATTAGGTGAAAAGTCATCAGTCAGAATTAGCTGAAATAGCATATGACCAGCTGACTAGTAGGAAATTTAATTTATTATTTGCACAACTTTTTTGTGCAGGACTTCTAGGACTTATTTGGCATAGTATACTAAATGTTACTTATGGTTTTGATAAAAAATTCTGTATGTTACAGAAACTCTTTACACAATCATACCTCAGACCTTATATGCACGTAACTGGGCAGTGCTGCGTGTGACCTACCCACTGTTGTATTAGTTGTATTAGTTGTAGGACACACAGACTTGACGATCACAGACTCACTTGAAGAGAACAACGCTTTGTCAGCTACACATGTTTTTTTACTACAGCCTCTATCTCACAACCAGTCCACACTCTTCTTGGTATCACATTACACCGCAAGTACATGTTTTTACTTACACTATAGGGCTTATATAAATACTACAGTAATAGAACACCCACAATCCCGGTTTAACACATTCAGAAATTTTGAATTATGCAGCCACCCCTGCAGTTTCCAAAAGTTTCAGGATCAATATGACACATTTCTAGATTATCTACTAAATCTTCTTGGAAGAATCATATTTTCAAATGATCAAATTTTAAGGTATCAACAAATCATGTGTACTAAGCAAGTGTTGGAAAAAACAGTTTACGTAAGGGGAATTTTTATGAAATCTTACCATTTTCACACCTGGTTCCTCCAAACCCTGGAGGACAGGTACAGGTGTACCCTGAGGGGGTCGGAGTACAGGTAGCACCATTAATGCAAGGGTTGCTGAAGCAGGCTGTAGGAGCTGGAAGTGTGAAAACAAAGGTGAAACTAGAATACGGGTAGTCGACAAGCGACTACGTGTATCCGCCTAAATCAGAGTGGAACGGGTGAAGTGGGGCATGGATTGAGTGGCAAGGGGAAATAGAGTGAAGTGTTGCATATTAGCATGGATGTCTGCAGCCAAATTGTGTATGTAGGTTGCGCCACCTACCACAAAATCCAGAAAGTCGTCCAAGTTGTATACATATGCAAAATTTAAGGCAGATAAGTCAAACCACTACATGTACATGAGTGATTTTAGCCCGTGGCAGACAAACAGATGGACACTGTGCAAACATGGTTGCAGGTGGCGCCACCATTTTTTGTGTATGTTATAGAGCTATCCAAGGGCTACATTTGTGCAAAAAAATTTTCCTGATCGGTCAAACGGTTCCTGAGATATGTGGGTTTATGTGTGGAAACAGACGCACAAACAGGCGCAGAGTGAGAGGAAAGGTCAGAGGTCAAAACAAAATCGGGGCGCAACAGTTCACATGTGACCGGAACATAATCCCGGGTTTCGTAAAATTCCATCCAGCGGTTACGGAGGAGTTCTCCGGACACCTACCCGGCGGCGGCAGTGGGCTGAAAACATAATATCCGCAAAACTCTGTTTTGGCAGATACAAATATTGTTATTATTCATAATAAAGGTATACACAGTATGACTTATGTTTGACTTTTATATGTAAAGAATATTTAAAAGATGGACATGGCTGCATTTTATTCTGCAGATTTTCTGGATGAATCCACAAACATATTAACAGTCCAAAGTCAAATAAGAGATGGGATTTACATTTAAATTTCATTAATTCCTCTTCCATATCCTCATGTTAAGAATACCAACTGTTAACATGATGTAGATGTGACAGTACTGGTGGCCACTGCAGTTCAGTTTTGGCATGAGTATCAGGACTTAAAATAGGCCCTATCCATCTAAGTAGAAGGCTTTTTGGGTCATATTTTTACAGCTGACTAGTCAGTGAATGAATTTATATTGAGTGAGAATGTGTTACATATCAAGTCACATAGTGATCTCACAGTAGGAAGATGAATACAGCTATATTTGAATTTCAAGATTTTATACAAAATCACAGAGTGATCTCACAGGATGACACACACCTGTTTCACAGAGAAGCCCAGAGAATCCTGGCAGACACTGGCAGGTCCAGCCTGTTGTATTACTGGTACAGGTAGCCCCATTGCTGCAGGGGTTACTCAAACAGAAGTCAGGATCTGAAACACAGATTAATATATAAACAAAGCAACTTATGTCATAACTCATCCAAATATATCAAATCTCATCGGGGCATCATAGCTTTCTTTGTCTGTGTTTAGTTGATTGGATGCTATTCAAATGGTACATTGTATCTGATTACCCATTACACTATTAATCTGTCTCACAAGAGTTTTCTTTTTGAATTGACAAAGTGTATATTCAGTGAAAATCTTGCCAAAAATAGGATAATATCCAGAATGCCAAACATATTCCCATCATCAAATCACACACTTGCCCCATGTTAATGTCATTTAAGAGGCACACTTACCTTTTCTTTTACAGATATGAAAGAATGAGACAGTAGCCTCATTATAACAGATCAATGAAAAACATATAATAACTTATAATGTTTCATTCACAAAATGTTGACTTCAAAATATAGTGTACAACAAACTGGAATTTGTCAAATTTAGGGTCTAACACCCACTGGTTTGACAATTCACTGGTATGACCACCTGCTGGTCATTGGAACATGTAGGTCCTATTATCCGACAGCTCACTGCATGGTCCCAACACTTCAAATAACAGACCTATGTGATGAATAGACCTTGATTTATCCAACTCTAAAAGCAGTTAATTAGCAAGATCTTAAAGATCTGTGTAGATCATCATATACATTTACTTAGTAACTGTGGCTGGAGTTGAACAATGAACCAATGCTTACCTATTAAATTCTAGTATTTGTCCCTGCCATTTGACAACTTACTTTGTTCACAGTTGATCCCTGAGTAGCCATTTACACAGCTGCACTGGTATCCATTCATAGTCCTGGAACACTGACCACCATTCTGACAGGGGTTGCTGGTGCACGGATCTGTTCCAAAGATCAAATGTAACAGAGGTTACGGTAAGCATAACAGTCACATAAGTAGGAAAGGCAAATGTCAATTAATAAAAATACCCTATTTTGTTTTACTTACTTTACTGACTGCAAGATGACTGGTTTATTTTTAACCAATCAAACATGGACTTGAACTGAGGGGAAATTATTTAAAATTTTGCAAATCTATTGACATTTTTAGCTGGTGATCTCAATTCAGCCAAGTACAGTTTAGTTGTAGGATATAAATTATCCCAGCTGATAAAACTTTATTACGAGTGTTTACAAAACTTTTCTTCCTACTGTAAAAAGTATAAGAGACTTACCATCCAGACAGGTGGTCCCTGTGAAGCCGTTGACACAGTTGCAGACAAATCCATTGCTTGAAGGCTGGCACTGGCCTCCATTCTGGCAGGGGTTACTGTTGCAGGCTGTCACAGCTATTAAATAAACATTTCAAAATAATGTTTTTCTTAACATACAATTGTCTTTGCAGCATAGCCATGTAGTTTCTACTTACAGTACTTATTGCTTTTGCTTTAGAACATTTTATTTATTTTGAAATACTGGCTTTAATTACTGGTCATATTATGCCCTCCATTACTATATTTTTCTGAAATTCAAGGTAAAAGAACAAGAAAAGAGCATATCATTTGAAAAAGCATGTAAAAATGATAACTCTTAACCCTTTTCAGACCAAACAGGGTTGTTCTGGCAGAGAAAGGTTAAATTTATAGCTCTGTAGAGGCAATGAGGTTCCTCCTGCACAATAATCTACATACTGTTATTACAGCTGATTTACAGAGATTTTTTTAAAAACTTGTAGTAAGATGTCCACAAATTATGTCCAGCTTAAATCTGGTCCATATTAAGGCTTACGTAACATTCTTAAAATAATGTAAATGAAATTTACAGATTATCCTCCAAACTCCATGACCTAACACAGAACTTTTCATGATACATATATACAGGACAGACTTTTGAAGATGTTTAATTTTAAACTTTACCATTTTGACAATCATTTCCTGTGAACTGCGGGGGACAGGTACAGGTGTAGGTCCCATCACCATTGTTGGTGCAGGCCCCACCATTCAAGCAAGGGTTCTGGAAGCAGACGTTTGGTGCTGTAACATATAAAGGACCTTATATTAACACTAACAGCAGCTCTTGGGGCTCTAAAACGCTATGCAGCCTCTGTTTATAAAAGTTCAGATACAGAAAGCTTGTCTCAAAACCCACTTGACCAAATCTCTTTAATATACATAAATAGTATTACTTATGCTAAATATATAGTTATGAACACAAAATATAATATCCCCAACTTCTGTGTTCAGAAAGTTGGCATAATTTTGTTAATATGAAACCTTTTTTATCAACGATTTGCCATTGCTTGCTTTGCAGAAATAGCTGTCCAAGAGTCCATTTTCACTGGTATAAACTGTGCACCTTAATAAGCCCAAAAGATCAGACATATAGGTAAAACAGCAATGGAACAGAAAAGTTGAGAGAATTATCAAACATTTCAAAAGATGAGATAAATTTGACATCATAACAGACTAACCTATAGTACAGTTCCTTCCTGAGAATCCACCCTGACAAGCACAGCTGTAACCAAAGAACGGGTTTGATGTGCAGGCAGCTCCATTCTTACAGGGGTCCAGAGCACACTGGTCCTCTATAAATATACAACATCATGTTGTGTAAGATGTAATTATGATCAACCTGAACTACACCAGTCTGGTATTGCCTGAAAAAAAATACTGTCAATTGAAAATTAATCCATCCACATGATTACATACTGTACTGAAAACATTTTGCATTCTTTATATTTTCTCAATTCATCCATTCCTTATTTATAATCTAGAAAAGTTAAATACATCATTAAACCAAATATCAGGTTTTATATTTACACCCCTCTCCTAAAGTAACATTAAATATAAAAATTTAAAACACTTTGATCAATCTAATAATCAATTAAATCAATGATTTTATTGTATTAAAAAATGGATATATGATCTCTGTTACCTGTTTCACAGTTGGTTCCTGTGAAAGCCCCGGTACAGAAACAGAAGTAACCAGTGCCAATTGGAATACAGATCCCGTTGTTCTGACAGGGGCTGCTCCAGCAGGCTGTGGCTGGTGCTGTAAAGGACAAGACAGTATTATTTTTCACAAATCTGGATGAATATAAAGAAATTCTCCCAAAGTTGAAGCAAAGCTTAACTGGGTCCACAAATTTAGCATGACACATTTTAAGTAAGTTGCATAAAATTATGTATCATAAAAATATTTTTTTTCAAAAATGTTAAAATTTAATTATAAAAAGGAATGTGAATTTCCTATATACATATACCATTAGAAAGAGATCTTTACCAGGTTTAAAAGGATATATATTTATGGAGTCTAATATGCATCTGAAATAGTTTTTGGATTAATTCTAAATTTAGGGCTTTTTGCCAAGGATGCCACCTTAAATGAGTGACCTGCCAGGGAATGTAAAATAGCCCAAGGGAAATTTACCCATCAATATTATAACTGAGACTGTAACTGTTGCCTGTTCAGTCCCCCACCCTTTCAACAAATTAAAACTTTGTACAGGAAGATTTGAGAACAGGTCATAGTATTTACACTAGTTTCTGGCTAATTATTGATTGCATCACAAACCAGCAGCTGAGCTACAAGTGTGAAAACAATTCGCTGACCAGTTTTGTGATATCATTACATCAGCTGGCAAACTTTAATCAACTCATAAAGCAAGAAATTTCTGATCATTAAATGACATATAAACTTATTGATAAAAATAAAACTATATATAATAATACTGAGAAGTTCAGATAAACTACCGTCAAGGGTTTTACCTTGATCACAGTTGGTGCCATAGTATCCTCCAGTACAAAAACATCTGTAGCCGAATGATGTCTGCTGACACTGACCCCCGTTCTGACAGGGGTTACTGTCACAGGCATTAGGAGCTGAAACAGGAAGATTATATTTCAAACATTAGATTCAAATGTTGGAGTTCAGCCAGAACTGAGTAAAAGTGTTCATGATTTGTGGTAGCATGACTTTTTTCTTAATGCCATCTAGTATTCAGACTTGAAACAATCAGGATGATTTCTTGATAACTAACTAAATATGGTAGCCTGAATCATATTTTACTTTCTTGCTTTTACAAACATGAGGGTGTACAAAGGACTGAACATTCAGTATGAAGAGGTAATTAATACCCTGAATGAACACCAGATGGCGTTGTTATGCAGGAGCAGTATTACTGTAATTAATGATGAAATTAATTTTGTAGTACCAATTATACTGCTATATGTTTTCACTCAAGTCTGTGTAATTGCAAACAGTAAGGACTGAGAGAGAATTTTTACCTATTTCACAGTTGGTCCCGGTGAACCCTCCGGAGCACGTGCAGGTGTAAACATTACCATTATTACTGCATACCCCACCATTCAGGCATGGATTGCTGTCACATGGGATTGGAGCTGGATTGAGAAAAAATTGGTGTAATCATACGTATTAACATCTGCATTTTCTCTAAAGACATCTTTGTTTTGATCACTAGTTATTTCAAATATATCTATTGATTGCCAAGCTTCTGTTAACAAATTATCATCTGATTTCAATTAAGAGCAGCTAAAAATTCCTTAATTTAAAAAAAAAAACAAACATAATATTTGACACTAATGTGACCAGTTTATAATCCTTCAGATTGATATTTATATTTACCTTATAACTTTTCATAAATATTATGGGATAATACTGAATTGTTATTGGATTGTTACAATAAACTTTATATAAAATAATATCAAAACAAAAGTTTCACAAGTGAAAGATCCCTTTTAAGACAGATTCTTGACAATATTAAATATATTGGGAATGTATCAACAGGAAGCATAAGTAGGTTCCTTTGTATCCAATCTGACTGTAGTTAAATCAGTTTCATCTATGGCTAAAATCATTAACAATTGCACTTTAACACCACTATAAGTCAAATAATCAAATATTGTTTCCTTTTTTGTCAGATCTACCTGTATCAACACAATGACAATAACAGGCAAGCAACATATGATATTTAACAATAGTCCTGCTGTCCAATGTTAGTCAATTAAGGTGAATATTGAAAAATTCAAAACAAGTTAAGAGACATCTGATTCAGTGAAACTGTCAAATTGTTTAAAAAAAATAGGGAGGACATGATACTCTACTCACCATTTTCACAGTTGACACCAGTGACCCGTGGTGGACAAGTGCAAGTGTAGGCTCCATTTTGTGAAGTACAGGTGGCCCCATTTAAACAGGGATTACTGGCACATGGATCTGGAGCTAAAAATGGGAAAGTATAAAGTTAACCTCTTAGACATACCCAGACTTCTAGTTCAAGTACTAAGTCATCTTAAAACTGCCAAAAGATCTTCATAATAACTCAATACAAACTTATATCATCCTTTCAAGTGACTTAAAAGTCAAAACAACTTATTTTTTATCATAAAGATAAAGGAATGCTGTGAATAAGCTCTTTATATATACAGAAGCTAAAAGAAGACAGCAATTTTAATTAATCTTTTGATGTATCTAATTATTTTATCTGACACAGAGATCCAAGGATTCATTCTTTGTTGTAGTAACTCACAAGCCCAACTTAGTCAAAGTTTAATCAGAACTCTTCAGTATTCAGAGCATGTTTCTCTCATTTTCTTTTAAACAATAAATCATTACAATTGTATTCAATGCAAGACTCGTACATATAATTAAACATTTATAATTGAAAGTTTCACTTTACCAACATCACAGTTGACCCCAGTGAACCCATTGACACAGGTACAGGTGTAACCACCTGTAGAAGTGGTATTACACACCCCACCATTCCGACAGGGGTTGCTGAAACAGGCTGTTGGTGCTACAAGAGATGGGCGCAGAACATAGTAATCACTATAAACATCACTGCATCATAGTATATAGGTAAAAGAATTGTGTGGCCCCTAAGAGTCAATAATTCACCTCATAATGACTTATTAATGGTACCAGTAGTTATTATATAATAATATTCTAAAACACTTTGTTTTATCCAATGTGTGAAAAGAATTTTAGAAGTTTTAGATTTTAAAACAGATAAAAATTCAGTCCGTGTATTCATTTGAATGAAGGAGCTTTAAGTTGATAATACGCATAAACAATCTTACCATTTTCACACAGATTGCCAGTAAAACCCGGGATACAATTACAGACAAAGTTAGCACCATTTCTAACACAGGTTGCAGCATTGCGACAAGGGTTGCTGCTGCATGGATCCACAACTGTAAAGAAAATTAGTTAATTGTAACAAGTTAAAATTTAGAATAGTTCATATTCATTTCAAAGATTACATGTCTTGGTTTTTTATTTGCAATTTACAGTTTAACCTTTAATTCATATCTTACAAAATGTTTGATTTTGCACTCAGATGACACATTTTCAAGAAATTCAAAAATTTCTTTTTTGTGGACACAATTTTAAATAATGTTTGAAGCTAAATCATCTCCTTTAAGTTGTTTTTTAATATGAAAGAATATAAATCTATCTATCAAAAAGTTAATAATACTTTTTTAAATTATCAATTTAAGTGTGATGGCCACCTATCCATTTTACACATATTGTGCATTGACAGCTTATTGGTGTGACATTAGTCAGTGGCTGATATTTACTGTCAGTAAATGGGGGTCCAGTGAATGGTGCATTAGTCAGGGGCTGATACTTACTGTCAGTACACGTGGGTCCAGTGCATTAGTCAAGGGCTGATACTTACTGTCTGTACATGTGGGTCCAGTGAATGGTGCATTAGTCAAGGGCTGATACTTACTGTCAGGACATGTGGGTCCGGTGAATTGTGCATTAATCAGGGGCCGATACTTACTGTCTGTACATTTGGGTCCAGTGAAAGGTTGCATTAGTCAAAGGCTGATACTTACTGTCAGGACATGTGGGTCCGGTGAATTGTGCATTAATCAGGGGCCAATACTTACTGTCTGTACATGTGGGTCCAGTGAATGGTGCATTAGTCAGGGGCCAATACTTACTGTCTGTACATGTGGGTCCAGTGAATGGTGCATTAGTCAGGGGCTGATACTTATTGTCAGTACATGTGGGTCCAGTGAATGGTGCATTTAGTCAGGGGCTGATACTTATTGTCAGTACATGTGGGTCCAGTGAATGGTGCATTTAGTCAGGGGCTGATACTTACTGTCTGTACATGTGGGTCCAGTGAATGGTGCATTTAGTCAGGGGCTGATACTTACTGTCAGTACATGTGGGTCCAGTGAATGGTGCATTTAGTCAGGGGCTGATACTTATTGTCAGTACATGTGGGTCCAGTGAATGGTGCATTTAGTCAGGGGCTGATACTTATTGTCAGTACATGTGGGTCCAGTGAATGTTGCATTTAGTCAGGGGCTGATACTTACTGTCAGTACATGTGGGTCCAGTGAATGGTGCATTTAGTCAGGGGCTGATACTTACTGTCAGTACATGTGGGTCCAGTGAATGGTGCATTTAGTCAGGGGCTGATACTTATTGTCAGTACATGTGGGTCCAGTGAATGGTGCATTTAGTCAGGGGCTGATACTTACTGTCAGTACATGTGGGTCCAGTGAATGGTGCATTTAGTCAGGGGCTGATACTTACTGTCTGTACATGTGGGTCCGGTGAAAGGTGCATTAGTCAAGGGCTGATATTTACTGTCAGTACATGTGGGTCCAGTGAATGGTGCATTGGTGAGGGGCTCATACTTACTGTCTGTACATGTGGGTCCAGTGAATGGTGCATTAGTCAGGGGCTGATACTTATTGTCAGTACATGTGGGTCCAGTGAATGGTGCATTTAGTCAGGGGCTGATACTTACTGTCTGTACATGTGGGTTCGGTGAATGGTGCATTAGTCAAGGGCTGTTATTTACTGTCAGTACATGTGGGTCCAGTGAATGGTGCATTAGTCAGGGGCTGATACTTACTGTCAGTACACGTGGGTCCAGTGCATTAGTCAGGGGCTGATACTTACTCTCTGTACATGTGGGTCCAGTGAATGGTGAAATACACTGACAAAGGTATCCTGTAGATGTTCTAGAACAGATTCCACCATTGGCACATGGGTTACTAAGGCACGGGTCAATGTCAACTGTCAAGGGAGAACACATTTATACTTTAAATTGTCAAATGTGAAAAGAGGAATATTTAAAACAGAATTCAGAGCATTCTGAAAAATTTTAAACTGCCATGAGTTAACTTTTCTAATATCTTAGCAGCATTTGATTTATATGCATTAACTGTTGTCATTTCATTTTGAATACTTTAACTTTAAGTTTCTGTGACTGACAACACAGCTTCACAACTGACTAATGCAGACTCATTATCATTAACAGTGGTGTTTGTACATTACTATTTTTAGCCCCCAGTAAGACCAACCATTTTGATAGTTTTTTTTTATAAAACTATAATATCACAAAAAATGTTTTCCCTCAAGGTGTTACTTTTTAGCTAAAAGAAAGAATTTTTTTTATTTTGTACTAAATAAAAATATTCAAATTTTCAATTTTAAATGAAAAAGAGACATGGACCATGAAAATCAAAAGACACTTTTATGATATTATCATGTAGTTTAAAATAACACTGGAAGAACGATTACCAGGATTTAAATGATAAATACTTTATGTAGTCTATCTACAATTTATTGTTGTAACTTAAGCTTACTTACACTGTGAGCAGTCATTGCCAAGGAAACCAGGAGGACAGGTACAGGTGAACCCTATTGCCGTGCTGCTGCAGGTACCACCATTACGACAGGGATTGCTGTTACAGGCATTAAACTGGACTGTAAAATAAAAAGGGAAAGATATGATGCTGCTACAGGCATTTAACTGGACTGTAAAACAAGAGGGTAAGATATGATGCTGTTATAGGCATTAAACAGGACTTTAAATAAGAGTATAAGATATGATGCTGTTACAGGCATTAAACTGGACTGTTAAACAAGAGGGTAAGTTATGATGCTGCTACAGGCATTAAACCTGACTGTAAAATTAAGGGGAAAGATATGATACTGCTATAGGCATTTAACTGGACTGTAAAACAAGAGGGTAAGATATGATGCTGTTACAGGCATTAAACTGGACTGTAAAATAAAAAGGGAAAGAATTGATGCTGCTACAGGCATTTAACTGGACTGTAAAACAAGAGGGTAAGATATGATGCTGTTACAGGCATTAAACTGGACTGTTAAACAAGAGGGTAAGTTATGATGCTGCTACAGGCATTAAACCTGACAGTAAAATAAAGGGGAAAGATATGATGCTGCTACAGGCATTTAACTGGACTGTAAAACAAGAGGGTAAGATATGATGCTGTTACAGGCATTAAACTGGACTGTAAAATAAAAAGGGAAAGATATGATGCTGCTACAGGCATTTAACTGGACTGTAAAACAAGAGGGTAAGATATGATGCTGCTACAGGCATTTAACTGGACTGTAAAACAAGAGGGTAAGATATGATGCTGCTACAGGCATTTAACTGGACTGTAAAACAAGAGGGTAAGATATGATGTTGTTATAGGCATTAAACAGGACTTTAAATAAGAGTGTAAGATATCATGCTCTTACAGGCATTAAACTGGACTGTTAAACAAGAGGGTAAGATATGATGCTGCTACAGGCATTAAACCTGACTGTAAAATAAAGGGGAAAGATATGATGCTGTAACAGGCATTTAACTGGACTGAAAAAAGAGGGTAAGATATATGATGCTGTTACAGACATTAAACTGGACTGAAAAATAAAAAGGGAAAGATATGATGCTGTTACAGGCATTAAACTGGACTGTAAAATGAAGGGGAAAAATATGATGCTGTTACAGGCATTAACCTGGACTGTAAAACAAAAGGATAAGATATGATGCTGTTACAGGCATTAAACTTGACTGTAAAATAAAAAGGGAAAGATATGATGCTGTTACAGGCATTAAACTGGACTGTAATACAAGAGGGTAAGATATGATGCGGTTACAGGCATTAAACTGGACTGTAAAATAAAAAGGGAAAGATATATGATGGTGTTAAACTGGACTGTAAAAAAAGAGGGTAAGATGTGATGCTGTTACAGGCATTAAACTGGACTGTAAAATAAAAAGGGAAAGATATATGATGGTGTTAAACTGGACTGTAAAAAAAGAGGGAAAGATATGATGCTGTTACAGGCATTAAACTGGACTGTAATACAAGAGGGTAAGACATGATGCTGTTACAGGCATTAAACATGGCTGTAAAACAGGGGGAAAGATATGATGCTATTACAGGCATTAAAATGGACTGTAAAGTAAAAAGGGAAAGATATGATGCTCTTACAGGCATTAAACTTGACTGTAAAACAAGAGGGTAAGATATGATGCTGTTACAAGCATTAAACTGGACTGTAAAACAAGAGGGTAAGATATGATGCTGTTACTGGCATTAAACTGGACGGTAAAATAAAAAGGGAAAGATATGATGGTGTTAAACTGGACTGTAAAAAAAGAGGGTAAGATGTGATGCTGTTACAGGCATTAAACTGGACTGTAAAATAAAAAGGGAAAGATATGATGCTCTCACAGGCATTAAACTGGACTGTAAAACAAGAGGGTAAGATATGATGCTGTTACAGGCATTAAACTGGACTGTAAAACAAGAGGGTAAGATATGATGCTGTTACTGGCATTAAACTGGACGGTAAAAGAAAAAGGGAGAGATATGATGGTGTTAAACTGGACTGTAAAAAAAGAGGGTAAGATGTGATGGTGTTAAACTGGACTGTAAAAAAAGAGGGTAAGATATGATGGTGTTAAACTGGACTGTAAAAAAAGAGGGTAAGATGTGATGCTGTTACAGGCATTAAACTGGACTGTAAAATAAAAAGGGAAAGATATGATGCTCTCACAGGCATTAAACTGGACTGTAAAACAAGAGGGTAAGATATGATGCTGTTACAGGCATTAAACTGGACTGTAAAACAAGAGGGTAAGATATGATGCTGTTACTGGCATTAAACTGGACGGTAAAATAAAAAGGGAGAGATATGATGGTGTTAAACTGGACTGTAAAAAAAGAGGGTAAGATGTGATGCTGTTACAGGTATTAAACTGGACTGTAAAATAAAAAGGGAAAGATATGATGCTGTCACAGGCATTAAACTGGACTGTAAAATAAAAAGGGTAAGATATGATGCTGTTAAAGGCATTAAACTGGACTGTAAAACAAGAGGGTAAGATATGATGCTGTTACAGGCATTAAACATGGCTGTGAAACAGGGGGGAAAGATATGATGCTCTTACAGGCATTAAACTGGACTTTAAAATAAAAGGGAAAGATATGATGCTGCTCAAGCATTAAATTGGACTGAAAAAAAGAGGGTAAGATATGATGCTGTTATAGGCATTAAACTGGACTGTAAAACAAGAGGGTAAGATATGATGCTGTTACAGGCAATAAGCTGGACTGTAAAATAAAAAGGGAAAGATATGATGCTGTTATAGGCATTAAACTGGACTATAAACAAGAGGGTAAGATATGATGCTGTTACAGGCATTAAACTGGACTGTAAAATAACAAGCGACCCATGGGTCATGATGCTCAGCTGACTGGGAAGAGATTTGCATAAGGAAATTTTATCATCTGAACGGTAGTATATACCCATTCAACTGAAGCATCAAACAGATTAAACCAACAGTCCAAGATTGTGTCTGTATTTATATATCTCAAAAATAGAGAAAAAATGCATAGACTCCACCAGTCTGCAGAAACTAATAAAAACACTTAATGGTCAATATCCATGCAAAGAATCATGGTGATCTCTGCATTAGTTGTTCATATACTTCAGCTGATGTATAAAATTTTCCATTATTCTGAGCTGTACTTTGGAGTCCTATAGCTTGAAGGATATGGGAAACAGAGACCTAAGTTCAAGTTTCCATATACACTTTTCATGGGCCTCCTTGCATGACAAGAATGAAGATTCTAGGTCCAGTTGTTACGATTTGTACCCTGTTGACAGATAACCACATTTTTTAAGGTCTCAAAAATAGAGAAAAAAAATTCGTAAAACTTTGAAAAAAATGGAGGTGGCACACCCAGTCTGCAGAAACTGATGGAACACCTCATGATCAATATGTATGCTAAAAATCATGACCATCAGAGTTGTAGTTATTGAGATACTGCAGTTTTTGTATCAAATTTTTCATTATTCCATGGGGTATTTTGGAGCCATACAGCTTAAAGGATATGGTTAACAGAGACCTAATTTCAGGTTTCCATGGAGACCTTCCATGGAGACCTTTCATGGGTCTCCCTGTGTGTCAAGAATTAAGATTCTAGGTCCAGTTGTTATGATTTGTGCCCTGTTAACAGATTTTCATATCTTTAAAGGTCTCAAAAATAGAGAAAAAAAATCGTAAAAAACCCCGAACAAATACAGGTGGTGCCACCACTCTGCAGAAACTGATGAAACACTCCATGATCAATATCCATGCAAACAATTATGGTGATCTCTGCATTAGCTGTTCAGATACTTCAGCTTTTGTATAAAAATTTCCATTATTCTGAGCTGTACTTTGGAGATCCTTAAGTCAAAGGATATGGGTAACAGAGACCTAATTTCAGATTTCAATAGAGACTTTTCATGGGTCTCTCTGTGTGTCAAGAATAAAGATTCTAGGTCCAGTCGTTACAATTTGTACCCTGTTGACAGATAACTACATCCTTAAAGGTCTCAAAAATAGAGAAAAAAATTGTAAAAATTTGAAAAAAATACAGGCGCCACCAGTCTGCAGGAACTGATGGAACACCTCTTGATCAATATGTATGCCAAAAATCATGACCATCAGTGTTGTAGTTATTGAGATGTTGCAGTTTTGTTTTTATCAAATTTGCCATTATTCTGGGGGGTAATTGGGAGCCCCACAGCTCAAAGGATACCGGGTAACAGAGACCTTATTTCATGTTTCCATGGGGTCATCAACAACCCAGTGGCTGGACCACTAGGGTATGTTTAGTTTCGGTTAAACAATTTGCACAAATACTTGCCAAAGCATGTAGCAATGTCTTTCTTTTCTTTTTTTTTTTTCTTTTTTTTTTTAAAGTTCTAGTCCTATGTGCACTCAGGTTGTGTTACTCTGTAATCATGTATGTAATTTCCAATTCAATTGTATTTTTAAGATGATCATGCACCCATTCTTCAAGAATGAAGATTCTAGGTCTAGTCTTTAAGATTTGTGCCCTGTCAACAGATGTTCACATTTTTAAAGGTCTCAAAAATAGAGAAAAAAATTCGTAAAAAATTGAAAAATACAGGTGGGCCACCAGTCTGCAGGAACTGATGAAACATCTCATGATCAATATGTATGCCAAAAATCATGACCATCAGTGATGTAGTTAATGAGATATTGAAGTTTTTGTATGAAATTTTTGACTATTCTGGGGGGTTATTTGGGGCCCCATAGCTCAAAGGATATGGATAACAGAGACCTAATTTCTGGTTTCCATGGAGACTTTTCATAGGTCTCTCAGTGTGTCAAGAATGAAGATTCTAGGTCCAGTCTTTATGATTTGTGCCCTGTTAACAGATGTTCACATTTCAAAGGTCTCAAAAATAGAGAAAAAAATTTGTAAAAAATTGAGAAATTTAGGTGGCGCAACCAGTCTGCAGGAACTGATGACACATCTCATGATCAATATGTATAGCAAAATCATGACAATCAGTGATGTAGTTAATGAGATATTGAAGTGTTTGTATGAAATTTTGTACTATTCTGGGGGGTATTTGTGGCCCCATAGCTCAAAGAATATAAGTAACAGAGACATTATTTCTGGTTTCCTAGGAGATTTTTCATGGACCTCTCAGAATGCCAAGTTACAAGATTCCAGGTCCAGCAGTTACGATTTGTGCCCTGTTAACAGACATACGCCCGGACGGCCGGACAGCCAGACTGCCAGACGGACAAAGAGTGATTGCTAAAGCTCAGATGACTTACAGTCAGCTGAGCTAAAAAGGGTAACAAATGATGCTGTCAAGGACATTAAACTGGACTGCTAAAAAGACAGTAAGATATGATGCTGCTACAGGCATTAAACTGGACTGTAAAATAAAGGGGAAAGACATGATGCTGTTAGAGGCATTAAACTAGACTAAATAAAAAGGGAAAGATATGATGGTGTTAATCTGGACTGTAAAAAAAGAGGGTAAGATATGATGCTGTTACAGGCATTAAACAGGACTGTAAAATAAAAAGGGAAAGATATGATGCTGTCACAGGCATTAAACTGGACTGTAAAATAAAAAGGGAAAGATATGATGGTGTTAATGGCATTAAACTGTACTGTTAAACAAGAGGGTAAGATATGATGCTGTTACATGCATTAAACAGGACTGTAAAATAAAAAGGGAAAGATATGATGCTGTCACAGGCATTAAACTGGACTGTAAAACAAAAAGGGAAAGATATGATGGTGTTAATGGCATTAAACTGTACTGTTAATCAAGAGGGTAAGATATGAAGCTGTTAAAGGAATTAAACTGGACTGTAAAATAAATAGGGAAAGATATGATGGTGTTAATCTGGACTGAAAACAAGAGGGTAAGATATGATGCTGTTACAGGCATTAAACATGGCTGTAAAACAAGAGAGAAAGATATGATGCTCTTACAGGCATTAAACATGGCTGTAAAAAAAGAGGAAGGAAATATGATGCTCTTACAGGCATTAAACTGGACTGAAAAAAAGAGGGTAAGATATGATGCTGTTACAGGCATTAAACTCGACTGTAAAACAAAGAGGGTAAGATATGATGCTGTTACAGGCATTAAACTGGACTGTAAAATAAAAAGGGAAAGATATGATGCTGTCACAGGCATTAAACTGGACTGTAAAACAAAAAGGGAAAGATATGATGGTGTTAATGGCATTAAACTGTACTGTTAATCAAGAGGGTAAGATATGAAGCTGTTAAAGGAATTAAACTGGACTGTAAAATAAATAGGGAAAGATATGATGGTGTTAATCTGGACTGAAAACAAGAGGGTAAGATATGATGCTGTTACAGGCATTAAACATGGCTGTAAAACAAGAGAGAAAGATATGATGCTCTTACAGGCATTAAACATGGCTGTAAAACAAGAGGAAGGAAATATGATGCTCTTACAGGCATTAAACTGGACTGAAAAAAAGAGGGTAAGATATGATGCTGTTACAGGCATTAAACTCGACTGTAAAACAAAGAGGGTAAGATATGATGCTGTTACAGGCATTAAACTGGACTGTAAAATAAAAAGGGAAAGATATGATGCTGTTACAGACATTAAACTTGACTGTGAAACAAGAGGGTAGAATAAAATGCTATTACAAGGTTTAAACTAGACTTTAGACCAAAACAGCATAACATAATCGTGTTAAAGCCATAAAGCTGTTCCATTGGTTGGACTCGATGGTAAAATGAAAGGACACGTCAGACATGATAAACTGGATTGTAACATAAATGTCATATCAGCATAATACTGTTTCATGAGTTGAATTGGAACGTAAAGTGAAAGGTGGGATAATTTGTTTTCTTTTTTAAAGCTTAGCTTTTACTTCAGGTCTGCTGCTATGAATAAAATTGTTACAGATGTCTCTTTTATTGTGTGCAGCAGTCTTGCATGTGTCTAAGTAGTGCTAGAATTGTCCGTTGCCATAGGAGATGCGCGAGCCAGGCCTGCCCACGTGTGGGGTCTGACGTGTAGAAACACAGCGCTCATGCTGTTCTGAAACTTTCTTGGCTGTAAACTTTCTTGTAATGTTCTTTGGGCATGTGTATTATGTATTGTTGGGTTCTTTCGATTATTTGTGAAATAGAAGTTTCTAGAATTTTTGGATGAAAAGTTATAAATACCGTAATGTCGACTTGAATTCGTACAGGAAAAATTAATTATTTTTCTCAGTGTGTGAATTATTATATGTAAAATGTGAAAAATTAGAATATTGCAGGAGAGAAGATCGTTTGACACCTGAGAACCGGCGATGGGCGATAATAGAGGATGTACGGCAACTCTCATGTTAATTATTATTTAACACTTATTCGAGAATATATGTGAACGCTACTGGTGACGAAAAAGATATCCAATATATTCCGCAACTGGCATTTTATAAACCGGTGTTTTATATATATATATATAATATACAGGGTTTTAGCCGCGCGGTCGGGGGTTACTGGGAAGGCCTGTACAGCCGGCCGGAACAAACTAAACATTCGTATCCCACAGTCCGGCAAAAAAGATCATAAAGATCGTCAAAAATCCAGCTACCAACAATAAAACTTCAGTAATTTATTACCCCAAACTGTGAAATTTGTACCTCATTAGTATGTTAACAAATTTATTTGATCACGGCTGTGGTGCAAACAAAATTGACAGGAGTCACTGATCATCTTAATATTACAAATCAAATAAATTATTTGTAAACAAACAAGCAACGAAGTGTTCACAGTTTGGACATGAAAGGAAAACATCATTAGCCAGGGGTCTCTCACGGCGTACAGCTGTGCGTAACATCATTAGCGGTAAGAAAATGGGTTATTGTTTTGTAATACTTCACGGCAACATTTAATTCATTTATGAACATTATTTGTATCGATTGCAGAATACGCCCTAAAAAATGGAAATGGTGATTTTCTTAGGGCGTTAATGAAATTTATTCGGGGTGCCACCTGGCGGCAAGTGAACTTATTACAGCCGTGAATATGTAATCTTACCAGATTTATTTATATATTTCAATAAATTAAATGTTTATTTTAACCGTTTGGTAATTTCAGTGGAAAGAAATAAATGAAAAAAATATGTTTATCATATTTTTAAACTGGGACGGGGGAATAACGTAAAAGGGGGGTAAACTGATAGGTTTGAACCAGTGGCACATAGTTCACACCACAACTGTTCTTGCGCCTGTAACCAAATGGCCACATTGACCAACAAATTACGCGGAAGTTTTTATTTAGGAGATTCTAATAAGATTTATACAGCGGGAAAAAAAATTATTATACCGACATTACCGGGATTTATCAAATAGAAACTCTTGAAGATAGCGGTATATCCTTTGTAGCTGCGGTTCAAAGCACTCTGACGATCTCCATTTTACCCTTTGATGTCTTGTAGCACCATGTCATGCCTGTGATCAGTGGTCCGTGCGAGGTTTGTCCCAAGTGGATTACTAGTATATGATCATCAGCTAATGTGATTTTTGTCCCACTTACAAATCCTTCTTATTCTATTATTAAGTAAACAAAATATTATTGATTAAAACACATTTTTACTTCGAGTTCTATTGTTCAGATCACATTCATGCTGTCTGAAGCAAAGATGGCCCATATGGCCCGGTATCAGTTAAGCGACAGTTTTTCCTATTTACATACATGAAGTCGCAAATCTGATAAAATAATTTCGATAAATTATCATGTTACTGCTATGCACTAAGACATAAAGATGTGTTGTTATCAGGTGAACAGCGTAGACATTCTATTCATCTCCGCATGAAAAGCTGTTTTAATCATAGCTACAATTACTGTTCATACGGACCGCCGGTGGTCACCGGCAATAGCTAATCTCGGCACAGTATGTTGGTGTACGAATTCATATATGTAATATAGAAATATATGATTCAGGAAATTTATAGTGTGCGAACTAATGAAGGATACGAACTGATGTAGACATTACGGTAGTGGCCGTGTTTTAGAGCCGGGGGGAGGAGAGAGAAATATTCCAGTGGTCATGGAAGAGTCTGAGTCAGTTTTGGGCCTATCCGATAATTTCAGTAGTGTCAGGGATTCTATGAACTCTATGCAGATTTAGTGCAGCCTGTCTCAAGTTTGCTTTCGGAATTATTACAAGAACTCCACTTTTGAATTACAACAGATTGATTTTGTGATTGAATTGGACTATTATTCTCTGAGAAGATTTATGTGAACTATTCATCTGGATTATACATTTTAAAGAACTTCTTGTTGCTGTGACAGTGGTGGTATCAAGGTACTGTGCACTTTATTTATTATACTGTGTAATTGTATTGATTTGCTGTTGTACTGTTGTTATAATGTGTAATTGTATTGATTTAGTGTATTGTAATGTGAGGGTTGTTTTAAGAATAAATTATAATTATTTGTTAACAAAAAACCACTGACTTCTTTATTCATTCCCCTAGACATTTCACGCTGCCTAGTAATACAGAATCTGATTTTTTTATTCTCCATAACAAAATTTATGCTCGTCACGACTACATGATCTGTTGATATTAGGTTTCATAACAAAATGTATTCATGTTTGTAAACAGGATTCCTGGTTTGTGCAACTTTGCCAATAAACATTGTAGTATTTAAGTTCACCATGTACTTAAAGGCCAATTTTATTTTCAGGATCTTTTTAACCTTTGGCTGAGACCATCTATGTGTTTTAAACAAAAACAACTGCAAAACCATCTTCTGTATTGAAGGCAATAATAACAGCAGAGATAAAGGATTTTAAATCTGACTCAGGTCTTATCATTCAGTGAATCCCCTGTTGTGACTTACTTGTCTGACAGTTCGTGCCAGAAAAGGGTACAGGACAGGAGCAGGTATAGCCTGAGGAGCCCTGTCTGGAGCATGTTCCTCCGTTAAGGCAGGGATTACTGCTGCATGGATCAGGACCTGGAGGAACAAGACAAGACAAAATCATGTTTTACTGTCATCACTTCATTTAAGTCTTGTAGGATACAGGACAGGAGCAGGTATAGCCTGAGGAGCCCTGTCTGGAGCATGTTCCTCCGTTAAAGCAGGGATTACTGCTGCATGGATCAGGACCTGGAGGAACAAGACAAGACAAAATCATGTTTTACTGTCATCACTTCATTTTGTATGTAGGATACAGGACAGGAGCAGGTATAGCCTGAGGAGCCCTGTCTGGAGCATGTTCCTCCATTAAGGCAGGGATTACTGCTGCATGGATCAGGACCTGGAGGAACAAGACAAGACAAAATCATGTTTTATGTCATCACTTCGTTTAAGTCTTGTAGGATACAGGACAGGAGCAGGTATAGCCTGAGGAGCCCTGTCTGGAGCATGTTCCTCCGTTAAGGCAGGGATTACTGCTGCATGGATCAGGACCTGGAGGAACAAGACAAGACAAAATCATGTTTTACTGTCATCACTTCATTTTAGTCTTGTACGATACAGGACAGGAGCAGGTATAGCCTGAGGAGCCCTGTCTGGAGCATGTTCCTCCATTAAGGCAGGGATTACTGCTGCATTGATCAGGACCTGGAGGAACAAGACAAGACAAAATCATGGTTTACTGTCATCACTTCATTTTAGTCTTGTACGATACAGGACAGGAGCAGGTATAGCCTGAGGAGCCCTGTCTGGAGCATGTTCCTCCGTTAAGGCAGGGATTACTGCTGCATGGATCAGGACCTGGAGGAACAAGACAAGACAAAATCATGTTTTACTGTCATCACTTCATTTTAGTCTTGTACGATACAGGACAGGAGCAGGTATAGCCTGAGGAGCCCTGTCTGGAGCATGTTCCTCCGTTAAGGCAGGGATTACTGCTGCATGGATCAGGACCTGGAGGAACAAGACAAGACAAAATCATGTTTTACTGTCATCACTTCATTTTAGTCTTGTACGATACAGGACAGGAGCAGGTATAGCCTGAGGAGCCCTGTCTGGAGCATGTTCCTCCCTTAAGGCAGGGATTACTGCTGCATGGATCAGGACCTGGAGGAACAAGACAAGACAAAATCATGTTTTACTGTCATCACTTCATTTTAGTCTTGTACGATACAGGACAGGAGCAGGTATAGCCTGAGGAGCCCTGTCTGGAGCATGTTCCTCCATTAAGGCAGGGATTACTGCTGCATGGATCAGGACCTGGAGGAACAAGACAAGACAAAATCATGTTTTACTGTCATCACTTCATTTTAGTCTTGTACGATACAGGACAGGAGCAGGTATAGCCTGAGGAGCCCTGTCTGGAGCATGTTCCTCCGTTAAGGCAGGGATTACTGCTGCATGGATCAGGACCTGGAGGAACAAGACAAGACAAAATCATGTTTTACTGTCATCACTTCATTTTAGTCTTGTACGATACAGGACAGGAGCAGGTATAGCCTGAGGAGCCCTGTCTGGAGCATGTTCCTCCGTTAAGGCAGGGATTACTGCTGCATGGATCAGGACCTGGAGGAACAAGACAAGACAAAATCATGTTTTACTGTCATCACTTCATTTTAGTCTTGTAGGATACAGGACAGGAGCAGGTATAGCCTGAGGAGCCCTGTCTGGAGCATGTTCCTCCCTTAAGGCAGGGATTACTGCTGCATGGATCAGGACCTAGAGGAACAAGACAAGACAAAATCATGTTTTACTGTCATCACTTCATTTAAGTCTTGTACGATACAGGACAGGAGCAGGTATAGCCTGAGGAGCCCTGTCTGGAGCATGTTCCTCCATTAAGGCGGGGATTACTGCTGCATGGATCAGGACCTAGAGGAACAAGACAAGACAAAATCATGTTTTACTGTCATCACTTCATTTTAGTCTTGTAGGATACAGGACAGGAGCAGGTATAGCCTGAGGAGCCCTGTCTGGAGCATGTTCCTCCCTTAAGGCAGGGATTACTGCTGCATGGATCAGGACCTGGAGGAACAAGACAAGACAAAATCATGTTTTACTGTCATCACTTCATTTAAATCTTGTACGATACAGGACAGGAGTAGGTATAGCCTGAGGAGCCCTGTCTGGAGCATGTTCCTCCATTAAGGCAGGGATTACTGCTGCATGGATCAGGACCTGGAGGAACAAGACAAGACAAAATCATGTTTTACTGTCATCACTTCATTTAAGTCTTGTACGATACAGGACAGGAGCAGGTATAGCCTGAGGAGCCCTGTCTGGAGCATGTTCCTCCATTAAGGCAGGGATTACTGCTGCATGGATCAGGACCTGTAGGAACAAGACAAGACAAAATCATGTTTTACTGTCATCACTTCATTTTAGTCTTGTAGGATACAGGACAGGAGCAGGTATAGCCTGAGGAGCCCTGTCTGGAGCATGTTCCTCCCTTAAGGCAGGGATTACTGCTGCATGGATCAGGACCTAGAGGAACAAGACAAGACAAAATCATGTTTTAATGTCATCACTTCATTTAAGTCTTGTAGGATACAGGACAGGAGCAGGTATAGCCTGAGGAGCCCTGTCTGGAGCATGTTCCTCCGTTAAGGCAGGGATTACTGCTGCATGGATCAGGACCTAGAGGAACAAGACAAGACAAAATCATGTTTTACTGTCATCACTTCATTTTAGTCTTGTAGGATACAGGACAGGAGCAGGTATAGCCTGAGGAGCCCTGTCTGGAGCATGTTCCTCCCTCAAGGCAGGGATTACTGCTGCATGGATCAGGACCTGGAGGAACAAGACAAGACAAAATCATGTTTTACTGTCATCACTTCATTTAGTCTTGTAGGATACAGGACAGGAGCAGGTATAACCTGAGGAGCCCTGTCTGGAGCATGTTCCTCCATTAAGGCAGGGATTACTGCTGCATGGATCAGGACCTGTAGGAACAAGACAAGACAAAATCATGTTTTACTGTCATCACTTCATTTAGTCTTGTAGGATACAGGACAGGAGCAGGTATAACCTGAGGAGCCCTGTCTGGAGCATGTTCCTCCGTTAAGGCAGGGATTACTGCTGCATGGATCAGGACCTGGAGGAACAAGACAAGACAAAATCATGTTTTACTGTCATCACTTCATTTTGTCTTGTCCACACAACTTGTTCTTTGGTGGTCAAATTATTAGAGGGATCATATCATTAGAATAATTACAGTAGTCACATATTATTAGTACATAAGGAATCATAATAACCTGTACAAAACTTTATGTGAAGATAAAAACTTTGTAATGTGGTGTATTGCAAAGCAGTCTATTCAAATTTCATATTGTCATTTACTGCAGCTAAAATAACAAATTTAGAGGTAAGTATTTATTCCATATATATCAAAGAATTTATGTTAATATTGGAAACTGATATCTACATCAAGTGAAGTTTGTATTTCAAGAAATAATAAATAATACTGGTTTCATATAAAATATTACATTTGCAATGTCAAAGAAATCCTGTTTATTCATCTTACATCTTTTTAAGCATTTATCTCATTATTCACTAGCTGTTAAGAAACTTTAAATTATACCTTAAAAAGAGAGATGTTTAAATTTTAAATACCCACTTATCCTGTTTCAAACTTGATATTTTACATTGTTTGACTTTGATGATCAAAGTATGTTTCACAATTCAAACCTGAATAAATGAAGTACCAGTATAATAAATTCACATTTATTTTTCTCTTTGTTTCCCTTTTGAGGAACAGTAGATCTGTAACTCACTCAGATCACAGTTGGTCCCTGTGAATCCAGCTGGACAAGTACATGTGTATTGAACACCACTGACCACACAGGTCCCACCGTTCAAACAAGGGTTGCTATTGCATGGGTTGAAAGGTGCTGAAAATGTATCAAATTAATACAAATTACTGAAATTTACTTCCACTGGTTTTTCCTGTAAGTATAACACCTGTACCAATATAATATAAAAATATCTTTGCAGGAAGCACAAACATTCAACATTTTGAAAATCTGTGAAATCTCAAAAGTGCTACTTCATGGGTTTAAAGAAAATGATATTTATTAAATTAAAGCAAATTCTTAAAATTTACCTCCTATGCTTGAGCCTCTGTCTGTATAATACCTCTGTTGGTATAATATTCAAATATCACTGAAGGAAGCACATTTATTCAACAACATGCAAAATTCTGTGTAATCTAAAAGATTGTAATATTGCACTAGAAATCAAAGGAAGTAAGGAGGTACAAGGATGCAAGCTGGAAAATTGGAAAAATAATATTATTATATGATACTTATGATAATTTCAAGCCAAGAATGGAAATTTGTTCATAACCAACAGAACATAGGCAGTGATGTGTTAGAATTAAAACTCAGACATTTTAAATGTTTTCTACATATATAACCTCTATCACATAAATATTCAGACTGGTGCAGTTCTCACTATGGTGTATAATTCATTCTTATTGGAATTGTTCTTAAAGTGGTGTCTGTATCACTCAATCATTAGTATTTGTTCTTAAAGAGGTGTCTGTATAACCCTTCTTGCAGCATTTGTTTTTATAGTGGTGTCTGTATAACCCTTCTGGTAGCATTTGTTCTTATAGTGCTGTCTTTATAACTCATTCTTGTAGTATTTGTTCTTATAGTGGTGTCTGTATAACTCATTCTTGTAGTATTTGTTCTTATAGTGGTGTCTGTATAACTCATGCTTGTAGTATTTGTTCTTAAAGAGGTGTCTGTATAACCCTTCTTGTAATAGTTGTTCTAATAGTGGTGTCTGTATAACCCTTCTTGTAGAAGTTGTTCTAATAGTGGTGTCTGTATAACTCATGCTTGTAGTATTTGTTCTTAAAGAGGTGTCTGTATAACCCTTCTTGTAGAAGTTGTTCTAATAGTGGTGTCTGTCTAACCCTTCTGGTAGCATTTGATCTTAAAGTGGTGTCTGTATAACCCTTCTGGTAGCATTTGTTCTTATAGTGGTGTCTGTATAACCCTTCTGGTAGCATTTGTTCTTATAGTGGTGTCTGTATAACCCTTCTGGTACCATTTGTTCTTATAGTGGTGTCTGTATAACTCATGCTTGTAGTATTTGTTCTTAAAGAGGTGTCTGTATAACCCTTCTTGTAGAAGTTGTTCCAATAGTGGTGTCTGTATAACCCTTCTTGTAGAAGTTGTTCTAATAGTGGTGTCTGTATAACCCTTCTGGTAGCATTTGTTCTTATAGTGGTGTCTGTATAACCCTTCTGGTAGCATTTGTTCTTATAGTGGTATCTGTATAACTCATGCTTGTAGTATTGTTTCTTTTAATGGTGTCTGTATAACCCTTCTTGTAGAAGTTGTTCTAATAGTGGTGTCTGTATAACCCTTCTTGTAGAAGTTGTTCTAATAGTGGTGTCTGTATAACCCTTCTGGTAGCATTTGTTCTTATAGTGGTGTCTGTATAACCCTTCTGGTAGCATTTGTTCTTATAGTGGTGTCTGTATAACCCTTCTGGTAGCATTTGTTCTTATAGTGGTGTCTGTATAACCCTTCTGGTAGCATTTGTTCTTATAGTGGTGTCTGTATAACCCTTCTGGTACCATTTGTTCTTATAGTGGTGTCTGTATAACTCATGCTTGTAGTATTCGTTCTTAAAGAGGTGTCTGTATAACCCTTCTTGTAGAAGTTGTTCTAATAGTGGTGTCTGTATAACCCTTCTTGTAGAAGTTGTTCTAATAGTGATGTCTGTATAACCCTTCTGGTAGCATTTGTTCTTATAGTGGTGTCTGTATAACCCTTCTGGTAGCATTTGTTCTTATAGTGGTGTCTGTATAACCCTTCTGGTAGCATTTGTTCTTACAGTGGTGTCTGTATAACTCATGCTTGTAGTATTGTTTCTTTTAATGGTGTCTGTATAACCCTTCTTGTAGAAGTTGTTCTAATAGTGGTGTCTGTATAACCCTTCTGGTAGCATTTGTTCTTATAGTGGTGTCTGTATAACCCTTCTGGTAGCATTTGTTCTTATAGTGGTGTCTGTATAACTCATGCTTGTAGTATTTGTTCTTAAAGAGGTGTCTGTATAACCCTTCTTGTAGAAGTTGTTCTAATAGTGGTGTCTGTATAACCCTTCTGGTAGCATTTGTTCTTATAGTGGTGTCTGTATAACCCTTCTGGTAGCATTTGTTCTTATAGTGGTGTCTGTATAACTCATGCTTGTAGTATTGTTTCTTTTAATGGTGTCTGTATAACCCTTCTGGTAGCATTTGTTCTTATAGTGGTGTCTGTATAACTCATGCTTGTAGTATTGTTTCTTTTAATGGTGTCTGTATAACCCTTCTGGTAGCATTTGTTCTTATTGTGGTGTCTGTATAACCCTTCTGGTAGTATTTGTTCTTATAGTGGTGTCTGTATAACCCTTCTGGTACCATTTGTTCTTATAGTGGTGTCTGTATAACTCATGCTTGTAGTATTCGTTCTTAAAGAGGTGTCTGTATAACCCTTCTTGTAGAAGTTGTTCTAATAGTGGTGTCTGTATAACCCTTCTTGTAGAAGTTGTTCTAATAGTGATGTCTGTATAACCCTTCTGGTAGCATTTGTTCTTATAGTGGTGTCTGTATAACCCTTCTGGTAGCATTTGTTCTTATAGTGGTGTCTGTATAACTCATGCTTGTAGTATTTGTTCTTAAAGAGGTGTCTGTATAACCCTTCTTGTAGAAGTTGTTCTAATAGTGGTGTCTGTATAACCCTTCTTGTAGAAGTTGTTCTAATAGTGATGTCTGTATAACCCTTCTGGTAGCATTTGTTCTTATAGTGGTGTCTGTATAACCCTTCTGGTAGCATTTGTTCTTATAGTGGTGTCTGTATAACTCATGCTTGTAGTATTGTTTCTTTTAATGGTGTCTGTATAACCCTTCTGGTAGCATTTGTTCTTATAGTGGTGTCTGTATAACCCTTCTGGTAGTATTTGTTCTTATAGTGGTGTCTGTATAACCCTTCTGGTAGCATTTGTTCTAATAGTGGTGTCTGTATAACCCTTCTTGTAGAAGTTGTTCTTATAGTGGTGTCTGTATAACCCTTCTTGTAGAAGTTGTTCTTATAGTGGTGTCTGTATAACCCTTCTGGTAGAAGTTGTTCTTATAGTGGTGTCTGTATAACCCTTCTGGTAGCATTTGTTCTTATAGTGCTGTCTGTATAACCCTTCTGGTAGCATTTGTTCTTATAGTGGTGTCTGTATAACTCATGCTTGTAGTATTTGTTCTTAAAGAGATGTCTGTATAACCCTTCTTGTAGAAGTTGTTCTAATAGTGGTGTCTGTATAACCCTTCTGGTAGCATTTGTTCTTATAGTGGTGTCTGTATAACTCATGCTTGTAGTATTGTTTCTTTTAATGGTGTCTGTATAACCCTTCTGGTAGCATTTGTTCTTATTGTGGTGTCTGTATAACCCTTCTGGTAGTATTTGTTCTTATAGTGGTGTCTGTATAACCCTTCTGGTAGCATTTGTTCTAATAGTGGTGTCTGTATAACCCTTCTTGTAGAAGTTGTTCTTATAGTGGTGTCTGTATAACCCTTCTTGTAGAAGTTGTTCTTATAGTGGTGTCTGTATAACCCTTCTGGCAGAAGTTGTTCTTATAGTGGTGTCTGTATAACCCTTCTGGTAGCATTTGTTCTTATAGTGGTGTCTGTAAAACCCTTCTTGTAGAAGTTGTTCTTATAGTGGTGTCTGTATAACTCATGCTTGTAGTATTTGTTCTTAAAGAGGTGTCTGTATAACCCTTCTTGTAGAAGTTGTTCTAATAGTGGTGTCTGTATAACCCTTCTTGTAGAAGTTGTTCTAATAGTGATGTCTGTATAACCCTTCTGGTAGCATTTGTTCTTATAGTGGTGTCTGTATAACCCTTCTGGTAGCATTTGTTCTTATAGTGGTGTCTGTATAACCCTTCTGGTAGCATTTGTTCTTATAGTGGTGTCTGTATAACTCATGCTTGTAGTATTGTTTCTTTTAATGGTGTCTGTATAAGTAGAAGTTGTTCTAATAGTGGTGTCTGTATAACCCTTCTGGTGGCATTTGTTCTTATAGTGGTGTCTGTATAACTCATGCTTGTAGTATTGTTTCTTTTACTGGTGTCTGTATAACCCTTCTTGTAGAAGTTGTTCTAATAGTGGTGTCTGTATAACCCTTCTGGTAGCATTTGTTCTTATAGTGGTGTCTGTATAACCCTTCTGGTAGCATTTGTTCTTATAGTGGTGTCTGTATAACTCATGCTTGTAGTATTTGTTCTTAAAGAGGTGTCTGTATAACCCTTCTTGTAGAAGTTGTTCTAATAGTGGTGTCTGTATAACCCTTCTGGTAGCATTTGTTCTTATAGTGGTGTCTGTATAACCCTTCTGGTAGCATTTGTTCTTATAGTGGTGTCTGTATAACTCATGCTTGTAGCATTGTTTCTTTTAATGGTGTCTGTATAACCCTTCTGGTAGTATTTGTTCTTATAGTGGTGTCTGTATAACCCTTCTGGTAGTATTTGTTCTTATAGTGGTGTCTGTATAACCCTTCTGGTAGCATTTGTTCTTATAGTGGTGTGTGTATAACTCATGCTTGTAGTATTGTTTCTTTTAATGGTGTCTGTATAACCCTTCTGGTCGCATTTGTTCTTATAGTGGTGTCTGTATAACTCATGCTTGTAGTATTGTTTCTTTTAATGGTGTCTGTATAACCCGTCTGGTAGCATTTGTTCTTATAGTGGTGTCTGTATAACCCTTCTGGTAATATTTGTTCTTATAGTGGTGTCTGTATAACCCTTTTGGTAGCATTTGTTCTAATAGTGGTGTCTGTATAACCCTTCTTGTAGAAGTTGTTCTTATAGTGGTGTCTGTATAACCCTTCTTGTAGAAGTTGTTCTTATAGTGGTGCCTGTATAACCCTTCTGGTAGCATTTGTTCTTATAGTGGTGTCTGTATACCCTTCTTGTAGAAGTTGTTCTTATAGTGGTGTCTGTATAACCCTTCTTGTAGAAGTTGTTCTAATAGTGGTGTCTGTATAACCCTTCTTGTAAAAGTTATTCTTATCGTGGTGTCTGTATAACCCTTCTGGTAGCATTTGTTCTTATAGTGGTGTCTGTACAACCCTTCTGGTAGCATTTGTTCTTATAGTGGTGTCTGTATAACCCGTCTGGTAGCATTTGTTCTTATAGTGGTGTCTGTATAACCCTTCTGGTATCATTTGTTCTTATAGTGGTGTCTGTATAACCCTTCTGGTAGCATTTGTTCTTATAGTGGTGTCTGTATAGTCCTTCTGGTAGCATTTGTTCTTATAGTGGTGTCTGTATAACTCATGCTTGTAGTATTGTTTCTTTTAATGGTGTCTGTATAACCCTTCTGGTAGCATTTGTTCTTATAGTGGTGTCTGTATAACTCATTCTTGTAGTATTTGTTCTTATCCTTGTGTCTGCATAACTCATTCTTGTTGTGTCTGTTATTATACTGGTTTCTATATCATTCATTTTTCCAGTTTCTATTCTTAATGTGTCTATAACTCACCAAATTCACAGTTCAGACCAGCGTAGCCACCTGGACAGAAACAGAAGTAGCCCCCGGAGAAAGTCTGACATGTTCCTCCATTCTGACAAGGACTGCTGCTGCATGCATCAGCAACTAGAAATAAAACACAAGCTTGAAACTGAGGTAAAATTGACAGAGGTGAAAATGGCAGGGGTAAAACTTGCAAGGCTAAAACTGGCAGAGGTTAAACTTGCAAGGGTAAAACTGGAGGAGGTGAAAATGGCAAAGATGAAAATGGCAGAGGTTGAAATGACAGAGATGAAAATGCCAGATGTATAACTCTAAGGGATGAAACTGACAGAGGGAAAACTTGCAAGGGTAAAACTGGAAGAGGTAATAATTTCAGGGGTATAACCTGCAAGGGTAAAACTGGCAAAGGTGAAAATGGCAAAGGTGGAAATAGCAAAGCTTGTGAGAGGAAGTCAGCTATTCAAGTAGAACTAATATTGTGCAAGTGGTTTATTATGAAAAATAAAATAAAGGAATGTTACAAACAATGAAACTTGATCAACCCAAAACAATATACAATCTAGTAAATTTTAACAACCAAAAAATATATCTTTACTTGTGACCCATCAATGATCTGAGTTTAATTATCAAAAGGAATATCATAAAGTAAGGCATGTAAATTACAAAAGAACACCGTTACCTTGGTCACAGAGTGTCCCTGAGAATCCACTAGGACACGCACAAATAAAACCAGTAAAAGTTGTAGTACAGGTGGCACCGTTCCTACAGGGGTTACTGCTGCATGGGTTGGATGTTGCTGAAAAATGAAGGAAAAATGTAATATCAAATGCAAATATCACAATGCACTCAATCAAAATTCCATGTTAAAATAGCAAACTTTACCATGTTTTCTAATATTCTAAAAAATTATGAGCAGAAATGTCTCATAGGTCTGAAGTTTTTCATTTGTTTCCAACATTTTTTTCTTATTTTCCCCTCTAGATAAATTTTTCTGAGTCACTGACGGGTGTAGGTGCCACAATTTCAAACTCAGAAATGCACACATCAAAGTTATCTGTATCTGATCAAGTTTTCAAACATAAGAGTCTAAAATCATCATCCTGAGAAATTAGAAAGATGTACATACAATTAAACACATGGAAAAGTATAACATTAGCCAGAAAAATATAATAATCAACATACATTAAACCCTGTTGTGTTGAAGGCACTTAAGCTGAATAACCAATCATATTTTTTTCTTTTTTCAAAACCATTAATATTATTACCAGATAGAACCTGTTGTTTCCCACCTCAGATGTGCCAAATGTTCAACAAAATGAGATTTTGCATCTTTGGACATATACATTAATTATTCAAATAAGTTTTACCTTGATCACAGAGTGTTCCAAAAAAGCCACTTGCACAATTGCACACAAATCCTGTTGAGGTCTGGGTACAGGTAGCCCCATTACGACATGGGTTACTCGTGCATGGGTTGTTGAAGTTCACTGAGAAAGATACACATAATCCATGACAATGATAAACCTAAAGTCAGTAAATACTAGAACATGCACAAAGGACCAAGGGGTCAAATGTTCACTCATGTCACATGACATATTATGTATGACAGTGGGTGTTCATCATGTAAAACAGTAATATAAAAACATGGATCATTTCAGCAGTATATCAACATAGGCGGTGCCATCTACACCTGCTTACGAGTCACACAATCAAAAATCAAAGTCATTCTTAAGATATTTGGTGACAGTCATTACATTACTTATGCAATCACAAACTAAATGTAAAAATTTAAAGATATCCATGATCTTCAGTCAATTTGATTTTTGGATAATTCCATATATCCCTTACTGAGACATTAAAGATTTTGTGTGAATTTCACCAAATATGGGAATATTCAAGGTCAAGGCCACTCTCATAGGAAAGGTCATGACCCCAATTTTAAAAAAACATCATCCAATAACCCATATCTATGTATATGCATAATATAAAAGAAATCTGTCTATAAGTTTTTGACTTATAATGCTCACAGTACTGTCAAGTGGCAATTTCAAGGGTATTAAAAGGCACAAAAACAAGTAAAGAATAATAGGTGGCGCCACCAGTTTCTGGAACATGACAACCCTATCCATGATCTTTGATCAACTTGATTTTGGGATCAATCCATGCAAGATTTCTTGAGATATTTAAGAATTTGTGTGATTTTCCCCAAAATTGGACCTATTCAAGGTCAAGGACACTCTCCTAGTAAAGGTCATGAACTCATTTAAATAGCCTTCGTCCTCTCAGCCATATCTATACATATAATAAGTTTGGTAAAGATCCGTGAAATATTTTTTGAGTTATAGCGCCAACAAGATTTATATGCGGCGGCGGCAGGACCGTCATGAAACCACAGTATCCCCCAACTTTTTCTGGGAATACATTAAATTATTGAGCACATAATTATAAACAAAAACTTCAAATCACAGAAAGTAGGGAATCACATGTGTCACAACTTGCAGCTTACAAAAAGATGGCATTCACATGCTCAATATGCCTGACAAATTTTCGGTTGTTGATATATTTGGTTACAAACAGTGATTTTCAGATTGGCACTACTTCATTAATTCACAAAGTCAACTTATTATCAAACATGGATTTTTTTTTAATATTTTTCTTACAGGGACATAATCAGGAGCAATATCAGCCTATTTTTTCACACTATCAGTTCAATACAAAAGTTTCCCCAGCAAAACCATCCCAGCACACAGTCTCAGTACCGCAAACGGCTTATTTAACACCTTGTTATGGCTCTGCATGTTGGTAAACAGAGTCCACCTGTATCTGTTTACAAAAACAACCCTGCGTGACCAGGTCTTAATGTCAGTCACAACACGCAATATCTCAGCCAGTGGGAACATGAATACATTTATGGGGCCAAGTCAGTCAGGGCATCTCCTGATTGGCATGTGTTATGGCCCTGGGCAATGCATGTGCTGTGTGTTTGTTGACATCTGTGATCACGCCTGGTCCACTGTTTTTAACACTCATTTACAGTAGTGGGCAAATGTTTAAAGGGCAATATTTTGTCAGGCACAAATTTATTTTAAAGGGTAGAAGCTATTTTTTTGTGTTAATTCAACATGGTTTATATGTGATAGGGCCCCTTTAATGGGTAAACACAGGGCTTGATGCTGGCAATGTCTATTGAATAAGGACAAAGATTATATAACAATAGCTGTTGTAATAGCAATTGTATTATTACGCCTTTAAGTTCAAGATATTCTACACACAGGGCTTGTAACAATTCATTATTCAAAACCAGTTGTTCAAACATAAGAGCAAACCTGAAATTTTATAGAGATTCCACTAAATATTTATTTAAACATGTTACAGAGGCACAAAGGAATAATTTTTGATAAATGAAAAGATGAAATTTTTTAAATTTTGTTACCTGTTTGACAGTTGGTACCAGCTAAAGGGAAAGGACAAGTACACGTGTACCCTGAGCCAGCCTGATTACAGGTGCCGCCATTAAGACAAGGGTTACTGTTGCAGGCACTGCTGGAGACTGAAATAGAAATGATAAATAATTATATGTAATAATTATATATGAATATGATGCATGTAAAAACAATACTTAAGTTGTATCTAATAAGTGTACACATACATTATGTGAATTAACATTACTACATTTAAGGAAACAAGCTGTTTAGCCAGTTCATGGTTCTGACCTGTCAATAAAATTTCAAAATTTGTGCCACTTTCAGTATTTTCATTTTCTCTTACCAATTCATGAGATAAATTTCCACACCAAAAAGCCATTTATCATTATTGGTAATTTTAAAATGCAACACACTTACTTGTCTGACAGTTGGTGCCAGAAAACGGGAATGGACAAGTACATGTGTACCCAGAGCTGACCTGGTTACAGGTGCCCCCATTCAGACAAGGGTTGCTTGTACAGGCATTGCTAGAAACTGGAAAAAATACATATCAATCAAAGAACTGTCTCTACATTTTACCCTGAGAAATCTGATGTGTTTGTTGAAGAAAAATAAAACATTTCCTTGGAGAGATATTACAAATCAATGGTTCTGTCTTATCAATCATACCCTTTATTACACATTTGTAAGTTTTACTTGAATATCAACAATTTAAGCATCAAAGTGATCACACAAGTGTCAAAATATTACAAACAGGTAAACGTAACTGATTATAAACAGTTAAATGTAACTGATTATAATTTTTTTTTTGGTTGTGTTTATAGATAAAATACTCACTGGTCTGACAGTTAGTGCCGGTAAATGGGAATGGACAGGTACATGTGTACCCAGAGCCTTCCTGAGTACAAGTGCCTCCGTTAAGGCAAGGGTTGCTATTACAGGCATTGTTGGAGACTGGAACATTCAAATATCAGCATGTTATGTAAATATAGCTGCGACATTATTCAATAGTAATACATGACTAGGAAAAGATTAAAAATTAATATTATACAAACTACTGGTTAGGGTTATGATATACCTTACATCCAGCTATGAGTGAATATATATTCCATGGCAAGCTAAAAATTTGTTACAATTTCATTTGAAAATAAATCTGATTCTTTACCTAGATTATAACTGAAGTGAAATCCTAAAGTTTTTTTAATGATAATATGGATTTTTTCTTAACATTCAATAAGATTTAATATTGCAAAGTATGTCCTTTTTAACATTTAATTTAAATTTCAAAATATATTTATCAGGAAATTTCAGACTAAAACAACACCAACCAGAGAGACCTCTGTTTTTCAAAAGAGACGGCAAATAAAATAGTTCTCACAAGTCTGACAATTGATGCCAGAAAATGGAAATAAGCAGGTACAAGCATAGCCACTGGTGGTTTGAGTACATGTGCCTCCATTCAGGCAAGGGTTACTGTTGCAAGGGTTGCTTGTGACTGCAACAAGTTAAAAATAGTATCACATATGCATATATACATTGCATGAATTTTAATTAAAGTTTTTAACCTAAGCTTTATATGGAATTAACATGAAAAAAGGTGGCATTGGCTTGGCAACTTAAGATACTTTGTACAAGAAATTGCCAAGAATATCCTATAATAAATAATTTATACACTAGCTGTGCTTCATGTTCTATCAAACCATGAAAGGATCCCCAGTCTCCGGAAAATTGTAATTTTTTTAAGTGGGCCACTATACATTGCTTGCCCATGATTCCTTGCCTAATTTTCACTATAAATTGTACAATTCATATGATTATATTTATCATGTAACAAGATAATGACTTAATTTGTATCACTGATGATCAGAAGGTATAATTGTCTAGTCTGATTGAAGCTAGAGCCCTTACTTACATATTTAATTTATATTCTCTACCTCCTTATTTAAATACTAAAATTGCGAGTCTGTTTTTTTTTATTTTTTTTTTATTTAGGCAAAAGAATTGTCACCCCACTGTTATAAGCTCATGTATCTGGCAAACACTAATTAAATTTATTTTCACTCTTGTTTGGGTTGCAGTGTGACTGTGTACATGTGTACATAGACCCAAAATGGCTACAAGTATCAGTACCCTGACTTAGACAATAGTTGCTGTTACAGGGGTGACAGGGGACTGATTATCCTATAACATAAATTAAATTGTGAATCATTTAATGAGTTTAATTCTGATGTCATATGGCAAATGGTAGGTCTCATACTTTAAGATAAATGCATGACCTATTTTATACTTATTCAATCACACGTAACTAGACATGTTTCTACCACTCAAAATATTTAACTTCAATATAAAGCAAATTATTCACATGTCATACAAATTATATTGATTAGATTACTTACTTGTCTGACAGTTGGTGCCGGAAAATGGACTTGGACAGGTACATGTGTACCCAGAGCCAGCCTGATTACAAGTACCTCCATTAAGACAAGGGTTGCTATTACAGGCATTGGTGGAGACTGGAACATTCAAATATCAGCATCTTATGTAAATATAGATGTGACTTTATTCAAGAGTAATACATGACTAGGCTATGTTAACACTTGTTACAGGTTTAATAAATATATGTATGTGTGTGTGTATATATATATATAAAATCCAAACAACTGGAACTATAATTTACACAATATTTTGTTTAAATGTTCACTTCTATGTTAAAAAAGTTACAATTTGTTTGAAAATAAACCTGAATCCATGACTTAATTAATATAAGTATCTTCATTTTCAATCACATTCAGTTTCACTGAATGAAAAATTATGTCTTTTTAATATTTAATTTGTCACATAATATATATTAAAAAAAATGTTTACATCATCCAATGCAAAGAAAATTCACACTGAACATAAAAATGTTTCAAAAACGTCAGGAAACAAAAATTTGTTCTCACATGTCTGACAATTAGTGCCAGAAAATGGAAAGGGACAGGTGCATGCATAGCCTGAGCTGGTTTGAGAACAGGTGCCTCCATTCAGGCATGGGTTACTGTTGCATGGGTTGCTTTGGACTGCAAAAAGTAAAACATTATATCACATACCATATATACATTGCATGCATTTGAAATAAAATCTGTTGTCTAAGGTCTATACAGATTTAGCATAGGGAAAAAATGGTTCCCACCCTCCATTTTTTTTTCAACAAAATTTAATATCATGCATATTGCCCTGAATATCATAAAAGATCCTATTTAGACAATATCTTTCCTGCATTTTCAAACAAACCAAGTAAAGGTCCAGGCCTGCGGATAAACTATTTTTTTAAGTGGGCCACTTTACCTTGCATGCCCATGTTTTCTTGCCTCATTGTCATTATCAAAGGGACATGATAATCAACAATATTTGTCATAGTCTGGTTGAAGCACAGAGCCCACAGCTAGCACAATTGATTTTTATTCCACACCTCCTTATTTAAGTACTGTTTTTTTTATTAAATTTTGGCAAAAGATTGTTACCCCAATGGAATTATGATTAATGAATCGTGCAACTCTAATTGTCAGTGAACTGTTGAGTGTTACAGAAAGACAGGTAAATTTTATATTATAATCAAATACTCAGCAAAGCTTTACCTGTTTGGCAGTTGGTGCCAGAGAATGGAGAGGGACAGGTATATGTGTACCCTGAGCTGCCTTGGTTACAGGTGCCCCCATTCAGACACAGGTTGCTTGTAATTTTACCCTTATTAAAAGTTATAATTTAGCACTAAAAATACAAATTATCACCAAAATTTTTATTTGTTTTGGGAAGGAATAGACCCAGACTTCATGATTAACTCAATTTCAGGATAGTTTCTATTACGTGTGTAATTGGGCCCAGGTTTCTCAAGTTGGGCCCAGGTTTCAGCATGTCCCAGATAATGTCTGATTGAAGCATGGAGTCCACAGCTTACACATTTAATTTTTATTTTCTACCTCCTTATTTAAATACTAAACTGGAAGTTTGTTCCATTTTTTTTAAATTTTTTTTTATTTTTCTGAAAATATTGTCACCCAACTGGAATTAGCTTATGAATTTTGCAAACACTAATTTAATTGATTTTCACACTACTGTTTGGGTTGCAGTGTGACAGGTACTTGTGTACCCAGACCCTACCTGGCTACAAGCACCGGTACCCCCACTAAGACGAGGGTTGCTGTTACAGGGGTGACTGGGGACTGATTATCATATAATATAAATTAATTGTGAATCTTTTAATTAGTTTTATTCTAATGTCATAAGGCAAATGGTAGGCCTTACATTTTGAGATAATTACATGACCTATTTTATACTTATCCAATCACATGTTACTAGACATGTTTCTACCACTCAAAATATTTAACTTCACTATAAAGCAAATTATTGACATGTCATACAAATTATATTGATTAGATTACTTACTTGTCTGACAGTTGGTGCCGGTAAATGGACTTGAACAGGTACATGTGTACCCAGAGCCAGCCTGATTACAAGTACCTCCATTAAGACAAGGGTTGCTATTACAGGCATTGGTGGAGACTGGAACATTCAAATATCAGCATCTTATGTAAATATAGCTGCGACATTATTAAATAGTAATACATGACTAGGTTATGTTAACACTTGTTACAGGTTTAATAATATATGTATGTGTGTGTATTTATATATATATATATAATCCAAATTACTGGAACTATATTTTACACATTTTGTTTAAATGTTCATTTCTATGTTAAAAAAGTTAAAATTTGTTTGAAAATAAACCTGAATCCATGACTTAATTAATATTAGTATCTTCATTTTCAATAACATTCAGTTTCACTGAATGAAAAATTATATCTTTTCAATATTTAATTTGTCACATAATATATATTAAAAGAAATGTTTACATCATCCAATGCAAAGAAATTTCACACTGAACAGAAAAATGTTTCAAAAACATCAGGAAACAAAAATTTGTTCTCACATGTCTGACAATTTGTGCCGGAAAATGGAAATGGACAGGTGCATGCATAGCCTGAGCTGGTTTGAGAACAGGTACCTCCATTCAGGCATGGGTTACTGTTGCATGGGTTGCTTTGGACTGCAAAAAGTAAAACATTATATCACATACCATATATACATTGCATGCATTTGAAATAAAGTCTGTTGTCTAAGGTCTTCAACAAAATTTAATATCATGCATATTGCCCTGAATATCACAAAAGATCCTATTTAGACAATATCTTTCCTGCATTTTCAAACAAACCAAGTAAAGGTCCAGGCCTGCGGATAAACTATTTTTTTAAGTGGGCCACTTTACCTTGCATGCCCATGTTTTCTTGCCTCATTGTCATTATCAAAGGGACACGATAATCAACAAATCAACAATATTTGTCATGTCTGGTTGAAGCACAGAACCCACAGCTAGCACAATTGATTTTTATTCCACACCTCCTTATTTAAGTACTGTTTATTTATTAAATTTTGGCAAAAAAATTGTTACCCCACTGGAATTTACTAATGAATCTTGCAACATTAACTAATTGTCAGTGAACTGTTGGTTGGAGTGTTACAGAATGACAGGTAAATTCATATTATAATCAAATACCCAGCAAAGCTTTACCTGTTTGGCAGTTGGTGCCAGAGAATGGAGAGGGACAGGTACATGTGTACCCTGAGCTGACTTGGTTACAGGTGCCCCCATTCAGACATGGGTTGCTTGTACAGGGGTTGCTTGGAGCTGGAAAAGATAAAATTTTCACAAATGTCTTAAGATGACAATATTTGAGGGTAATACATAAAATTATGTACTTTATTCACTATAAGTAACCAGAAATCAATTCAAAATCACAGTTCAGTAGTAGTAATGACAATGGCATTACAAAGATTGGTCAATCAGTGTTGAACAGCATCTTCCCACTCAGATGTATTCCCACTCAGGCATGGCAGGCTGCAATGCCATTGTTAAGTAAATACATACCAGTACTCCTTCTTTAGGTAAAAAATAAACTCAATACCTAACGTTCCTTTCCCTTTATTGCAAAATGAAATTGCGCATCTGTATGACACAAATTCCTGGATAGAATCCTTAAAGGTTTGGAGAATGGTCTTAATTTAGCAATTTTTCTAAGCAAAACTTAACATTGTGTGTCTTGACTGGTAAAAAAAAGAAAACCATTTTCCCACTCATACAATGTTTTTTGTTGCAAGAGACTGCAAAACAATAATTAATTTTTTTGCTTGTGGCCTTATTTAAACCTACCAATGTTACATGTGGCTCCTGCGAATCCATTCACACAGGTACAGAAGTAACCAAAGGAGGCTGAGGTGCACTGTCCACCATTCTGACAGGGGTTGCTGGCACAGGCATTAGGAGCTAGGATGACAAAATGTAAATAATAACCAATATATTGAATCAACACGAGGAAAATCATCTTTCCTTCATTTATATATCAGGTTTAGGGAGATTCACCTTTCAGCTAAATAAGCCATCTAAAAAAATGGAAGAACTGTGATGAATTTCTTGATCTAGATATGGAGCAAACACCAATAATCATGATAAACTTGTCTTTGAAAGAATTATCTAAAATTTAATCACTATATTTTAGGACAAACTCAGGTCTAATTGCAGTAGGCCATATAAAGATATGAGAATCATAATTTATGATTTTTGGATCATCAATATTGAATAATATTTTAGCAATATGATATATACATACACCCGTGTGGTAAGAAATATAGAATTGAATTTTGATTCAGTCTCCTCACCGCTGGCACAAGTGGTTCCGGTGAAGCCATTAAAACATGTGCAGGCAAACTCAGATTCTGTCTGTCTGCATACACCTCCATTCAAGCAAGGGTTGCTGTTACAAGGATTTGGAGCTGTAAAATAAATTGATTAGTGTAATGATTTTTGCAGGAAATGTAAAAGTGTCATCTTATGATTACACATAAAGTAAAAGAACAATGCAATAATGCCTTCTTGTATTTATGTTACATGAACCTGGAATACTCTGATGGTGATGTCAGAAAGTTTTAACGGGTCTAACAGGGCCAAGGTAATGATCAGACGTGATAAAGTTATGTTAGGGGTCAGTATGCTTTTTACCACTTGTTACTTTTAATACTTTTATTATTAGTATTGATTTCAACATCACCACAATGATTTATCATTTTTATTATCATCATTATTTTTTTCAATATTATCATTATTCACACTGGTGTAATCAATATTATTATTATCATTATTATTATTATTACCCAAATACAATTTCAATCGTTATTGTTAGTTGTAGTAGTATTTTCATTATTATGATTGCTGTTTTTGTTGCTATTATAACATATTTACTATTATTACTAGATCAAGTATCTCAGAGTTGATGCAGTGTTGTCATGTGACCTACCCGTGGCACATGTAGTACCAGAGAAACCGTTCACACATAAGCACACAAACCCGGTGGATGTTTGGGTGCAAACCCCTCCATTCAGACAGGGGTTACTGTTACAGGGATTAAAGGTAGCTGCAAGGTCAAAAGAGGAGTAAACTTTACATTGATATATAGACTCAGCTTCAAAGTGATAACTACAACTACCTACCATGAGTATTAGACAATGTGAATGTTTTGGTATTACATGTAAACAGAATTCACAGATACCATAAATAAGCAAGATTTTGTAGGTATATATTCGCAAAAGACACCAACGATCTGGCCATTTTATCAGGCACATGTTTGACAATTATAAGTATACAAATGTACCTTAAAAATGTGAAATAATTATTTTTTATTCAAGTATTCTATTCTGCATTCTCAAATAAATGAATCAATCCTTAATATGTAGCTTTCACAAATAATTTTGCGTGAGGTTTTCTATACACTGGGTCATACAATAAGACTGAGACAAATAAATGCCTGTCATTTGAATATGAATCTGCTCAAGCTTTAAAGATGTACAAGTCTTGAGTTTCACTTTTATATTGTGCTTATTCATAAACTACCAGTATTTGCTTGCTTATCACTCCACATTTTTGTTAGTATCCCAGATCAGCCTGAATCATTTTTTTTTCTTGTTCACAAGACTTTTAACTCCCAAAACTGAAAGGGGGTTCCAGTTTTACAGAGAGGTACAGAAATGAGATTTGTTGAATGTTAGATCTCCCTGATTTCCACTTTGAACACAAGATAGTGCTGGTAATGAACAAAGGATTCTTTCATCATGAACATTCAGTATTTATCTATGGGCATATCCACACTAGCAAATAATCCAGATCATGAATCAAATTACTCGGTCTGCAAAATGCAACTGTTGAGCATCTGTACGGCCCACTGTAGTCCACCTCTCTACAGATTTTAGCTTACTTAAGTACAGTTAACTATACCGATATCTAATGGATACAGGCAGATCCATTTCTAGTGAGTGTGAGGCCATTTTGGCTACAATTTAACCCAAATCCTCCTAAAAAATATCATTGTTTAGCAGCACTGTTAATCAGAATTAACAACCAAGTCTGAACAGCTAACTCACCTTTCCTTGATTAAACTGAATTAGGCTTTTGTAAAGCAAACTGAAGTCTGTACACAAAGCGTGCTACCTCAAGACTTGAGTAAACTGGTGTATAATCGTGTGTAGATGTAAACCTTCGTGTATTTACCTGTTTCACATCTTGTGCCTGTAAACCCTACTGGACAAGAGCACTGGTAGTTGCTGGAGCTGAATGTACATATTCCACCATTCAAACACGGGTTGCTCAAGCAGGGATTGTTAGGGGCTGGAAAAGATATTAAAATATGTTAAAATATTAAAACACACCATAACGATTCACCACCCAGTACAGTTTTTCATTTCATGTGACAGCATACATTTTAAGAAATGAAGTTTATCATACACTACATGGCACTACGGACTACTTTTACTTTTCATAACATTTAGGGAGTCTTATGACAACAAATCTAACAGCAACTTTTATATCACAGCCACTGAATATTAATCAACCTCCAAAATACTGCATGTCTGCAAAATAATTCTTATTTTGTATCTAAACACCAATTCCAATTGGTTACAGAATCATTTATGCAAACCAATCATTAAAAGCCACATGGTAGCTAAAACCAACCACTTAAATTGACAATATTAAAAAGGATGTACAATAACAAGTGCATAGTTAATTTGCTGTGACCAGATTAACTACAAATAACTAGCCAATGTTTTCAATTAATTTACACTTAGTTTCACAAGCACTGTTCAGCTGAACTGTCCAAGTCATTTAACAGAGATATATAAAATATTATGTTACCGATGTTACAGGTTGTTCCAGTGTAACCAAACAGACAGTTGCAGACAAAGCCAGTTGATGTAGTGGTACAGATACCACCGTTCAGGCAGGGATTGCTGACACAGGCTCCAACAACCTCTGTGGCATTCATGAATAAATTATAGGTTAATAATTGAACACACACACAAAGGCCAAAATACTTAGAAAAGTGAGTAACTTAACATAGATGACTGATGACCCAACACAAGTATGATTGTTCACAATGTAAAGGTCACTCACACAATCATGAATCTCAGGAAATTTTCAGGGCATTTTGGGTATGGGCTAAGGAAGGATCAATTAGATTTTGGTGTTGATCTGGCACATAGCCCAGATTCTAAGCACCTTCAGCAATGAAACATCTCATGACCTAAGACAGGTCACCTTTTTCATCCCCTGCCCATATATAGAGATTAGTGGTGTTTGTACGTGATATAGGATCATATTTTCTGGAAAATGCATCAGTTTTATCAGTTCTGTGGGGATTGTTGTATTGAAACTTGTGCATCATTGTATAAATATATTATATAGAACATAACCACAACATTTAGGCAACAGGAGGTGCTTTTTACGTCAGTTATTGAGTGTTTTGGTCCAAGAAGACAGGCAAATATAGCTGCCATGATACAAGCAGTAAAAACTAGGACTGTATTTAAAATGACATGTCATTGTGTACTATTTTGGTATTAAGGGATTACCCATATTTAAAATATGACCATATTTGTGTATTAGCTTACCATGACTAAATTTTGGTCTAAATAAAATGAGATATCCAAGATTATTATAGATTTTCTCCCTTTTACAAGTACATGTTGTTTTGAGTTTATAAACCCCCCCCCCCCCCCCCCCGAGATCATATGTGGGGTGTTGACTAAACTGTACTATCAGATATAGCTAACATTTTAGTCCCTAATAAATAAAAAATTCCATCGCCATAAACCAAACTTACGTGTGGCACAGGTTGACCCAACAAAACCAGAAGCACACTGACAGGTATAACCAGTAGTTGTAGAGATGCATGTCGCTCCATTCAAACATGGATTACTTGAACAGAAACTCACAGCAGAGCCTGCAGAAAGAAGTGACCCATGGCCCATGATGCTCAGCTGAACTGACAATACATGCATGCAAGTTTTGCCCTGTTCACTCTGCGTAACACCAATTTACAAAGCTTATATTTTGTTAGACCCAGTTGTGGCTCTGTTTTAAAAAAAGGAGCCACAGGTCCCTGCCTTCATTTATCTAGCGGACAGGAGCGCATGCAGGTGACAATGTTGTACCCACTTTGGGTACATTTAGCCTGTGGCTTAGCCCCAGGTAATTGGCTGGTGATTGTTTCAGGCTAACCATATGTGACTGCATGTGTTACATCATCGGTGCCAACTTACCCGCTGGCCCACCCAGCTGAAATGTGATACATGTGCCTGGCAAGCTGAAACAATCCAGTGTGTCACCTTGGTAACAAGCTGCCTGTAGGGAGTGGTCCTGTGTATCCAGAGTTACAGGACACTCACACCAGTGTGATGTAACATATGCATGTACTGCTTGAAACAATCTGCACATGGGCACTGGGATAAGCACCCAACATCAGGTGTAGCCTACTCCCAGTCTGCTAGATAAATGAAGGCAGGGACCTGTGGCACCTGTGGCAGGACCAGAGCCACAACTGGGTCTAATATTTTGTATATCCAAATTCCCACCGTATATATCAGTAAGCAGAAACTGAGCCACTGGTATTGGTGTTTAACATATAACAAGGTTCTTAGGAATGAGAAAAATATCTGAATTTTTACCTGATTATATTTTTCTTAAATTCAATTTTTCTTTGCCCAGAATTTTAAACCGCCTTTTCTAAAAAGGCTAAAATATTATTGTCATACCTTTTAATTAGTCGTACTAATATATACCTTTAATATGCAAAGACGGCACAAATAATTTACAGTTTAATCTAGTCCAGACCCCCCCCCCCCCCCAACAAACACACACACACGCGCGCGCACACAAACCAAGGCTTGTCGTCTGCGCGAGCGATGGCAGTGTAATTCGTAAGGGCGCCACCTTGTGGAGAGACAAAGCATCCCTTACCAACATTGCAGGCGGCAGACTGAAGCAAATTGATGTAGTTTGTCAGCTGATCAAAGTTGTCCAGTTTTCTCATATAAAAGTCATCTGGGTTGCTGGCAATGGCTTTTAGCTCAGTGTTATCAACTGCCGTGGTGATACCGATTACAAACACTTCAATACGGGTCTGAGCCGCGTCCGCGTACTGCGCGAGCAAGTCCTGGTCCAAGTTGCTAGCGCCATCTGTGATGACGAGGGCGATGTTCGCTGCGTCTGCGCGGTCTCCATTCGCGGAGTTAAATAAGTCCGTATTCATGCGAAATAAAGCCCCTGAGGTGTTCGTCTGTTCGTCTTTCCACGGAACCTGATCAATAGCTTGTATTAGTGGGCCTATGGTTGAATACTGGTTTAGAGTAAAGTTCAGTTTGGCCTTGTTGCCGTAGTTAATGAGCGCCACCTGATGGTTGTTTGGCCCAATGGTCAGACCATTCACAATTGATTTGACGTAATTCAGGATTTTGTCCCAGTTTGTAGTCTGTGTCCCAGAGGGTATCCCTTTATTAATAGATCCACTTGAATCCAACACAAAAGCAATGTCTGCTTTACTGCAACCTGTAAGGCAAACAAAAATGTTCAATCCAACAGCAATGGTCCCTCGGTGTCTTTAATGTGAACGCCTATTTTGCTCGCTATATATATATAAACTGCTCAGATTCCTAATCACCGGGTTCGAGTCTTATTAAGTGAAAGTTTCCAATGTAACCTACTACTAGCCCCATCGCATGTTTTTAAAGTAATGGTATATTGCATTAAATATTTTAATACTTTGTCCTAAATAGTTTGAATAATTTTTCACTGGTCCAAAATTGGTCATTGTAACAAGGATATTTCAACGGCTAGCAGCCTCACATAAAAATAAAGCTATATAACAACTTATATAGCTTCAGGAAAGGGAGAACTTTGGAAGATCTTTCTTGAATTAGTTTTTTTTATGTAATGTGATTAACATCATAACATAAAATAACATAATAAATCTTTATTTTCTGTCGGTTTTAAAAACAAAATAACTTTAGCCAAAGGCTATTGATAACCGAACAGAGCATAACCCGTACAAGCATACACATTGAGAGAATGTATAAATTAAAATATAAAATATGTGATGAATTAATTACTGCATGCAGAAGTACATGTAGCATATCTTAATAACATACAAAAGGAAATTTGATTTTAGTGTTTACACATATGACACTTGCATTTTATACCCTGCCACTTAGCTATTATTACTTATAAAAAATCGGTTTGTTTACATTCAACAGGCAGGGAATTTCAAATTGTACTAGAGAAGTATTACAATGAATGTGGACCATAATTTGTAGTTTTAACTAGTGGTAATTTATTATCAGATTTTTGTCGAGTGTTGTATGATGTACACACTTCTTGGTAAAAATTTCGAAGATATACTGGGGAAAGATCATGTTTAATTTTATAGATTTCAGTAACGATAGTCTTAAGTCTTAGTAGTTCTAGGTTATCAAAATTGTATTTATTCAAGAGGTCAGTGTGGTCAGTATTTAAGTCTCAATCAAACAGGCGTAGTGCCCGCTTTAAGATGCGCTCCATCTTGATTGTATAGGTGTCTGTCCACAGAAATGCCAAATGATGAAACAATGATTAAAGTTTGATTGTATAAAAAAAAACGGACAATAGTTAGTTTAGCATCTCTGTCTAGGATGCGATGTATTCTGTATAAAGCACCAATTTGCCGTGCAGCCTTTATACAAAGTTGATTTACATGACATTTAAAATTTATATGTTTATCTATGTTAATGCCAAGTAGTTTAACACAAGCTTCACTGTTCAAGGTGGTATTGTTAATGTTGATACTGAAATCACTGGATACGTTGGGTCTAGAAAGAAGCATTACCTGGAATTTATCAGGATTAGCTTCCATTAAATTGATATGGAACCATTCTATAAATATCTTACATTCAGAAGTGAGGACATGTCTGATTTTGTCTATGCTATTATCAATGAGAGAAATAGTATTATTATCGGCATAATTTGACAGATCAGCAAGTTTAATGAACCATATATGTCATTTGAAAAAAATGTTAAATAGGGCTGGTTCCAGAACCGAGCCCTCAGGAACGTCCTTTCAATATCAAATCAGTCACTATATGTGTTAGAAAGTCTGACGCGTTGTTTCCGTTCTGTAAGATAGCTATAGTAAGAAGCTGTACAGCACTGTAGTACATACCATATGCATTTAGTTTTCCAATAAGAAGTGAAAAAGGCAAACAGTCAAACGCCTTTGACAAGTCAATCAGCTCAGTACCGATGTACCCGCCTCTGTCAATGCCTGTCGCAGGAGGACAGACTGACGACCATGTTTTTTTTCTAAATGCAGAAATAAATGGATGAAGTATTTGATTTTGAAACGTTTCTAGCTGATTTGCTATCAGTTTTTTCAAAAACCTTTGAAATAGAAGTCAAGATACTGACCGGACGGTAGTTTTTCTTTATAAGAGGTTAATCCTTTTTAAAAACCGGTGTGACACTTGCATATTTCATCAAATTTGGAAAGACCCTGCTTCTAATGCAAGTGTATAAGAAAACAGTAAGTGGAATATGAAAAATAGGACTGGCAATCTTAAGAACTTTAGCAGATAGGTCATCATAACCAGTGGCCTTCTTAGAATCAGGATTGTAAATAGTTCGTAATATGTCATTTTTAGTGATATATGAGAACATATTACACATAGCAAAATCACTTTCAATTACATTTTTACTCTGGTGGTTACTAAAATGTGAGATTGACTGATCTACACAACCTTTGACATTATAATCATATTCAGGTTCACTAAAATCTGCTCCAATGTGAGCAGCTATATTATATAAAAAGTTTTCATAATGTCAGATACGTTTATAGGGTCAGTCACAACAACATGATCATGTTCAATCATGAGCTCCTGTGTACGCGCACAGGCAGCTCCTTTGTTGGTCATAAAAGGTTTACTTGTAGGCCAGAAGTCTACATTCTGGGGCCCATTTTCTGTTTTAACCTTAAAATAATCTTTAATAGAGTTTTAACGTATAGTCAGATTCCGTTGAGATTGATCTGTATGCTTCAAAAGTTTTGGGATTTGGATATTTCTTGTATCGTCTCCAGAGTCGCCTCTTGTTAAGTATGGCTTTCTTAAAAGCACTGCCCATAAAAGGCTTATGTTTAAATCTTTATAACTTTTTTCGTAATGGGTTCATGGGTATCCAAAACTTCTGCCAGTAGTTTAGATATCACCCAGAAGATGTCGCCAACATCAGTGAAAGCTTCTGAAACATGCATGGGTCTCTATCATTAAAATGTTTGGAACTGCGATAGTATACAGACAGTCCTTGCAGGTACCCTTGGGGCACTGCATCTCATCGCAGTATACACCAGCATGTGCCCATCACTGATATGAGTATTAACGGTTCCAGTATGAAGAAAACTGGATTTATGATTGGTGAGTATCACATCAATATGCGAGTTGCCAGTTTTATGATAAATCGTTGGTTCATCAACTAAATTTGTTAAAGCATAAATATAACATAAATCATGTAATGCACTGTTTGCATTACCTTGTAAAAAATTAAAATTCAAGTCACCAGTTACTAGAACATGTTAAAAAATTAGAAATAATCTGCCTAAAATAGAAGTAAGATCATCAATAAAGTGTTCCGACTTGAATCAAAACACCGAGACAGAGCTGGTGCACGCGTGAAAATGTTTCATGTCCTTTACAGACAAGTACTATAAATTGCAGAAACATAAATTGTATTTAGAAATTTCTTGGCATCGGAGATGCCATAGTTTCCCCAGACAATTAACACATACCCCCTACCAAAAGAGGCCCCCATCCCCAGAAGCATACACTGTCACTTGAGAAGACCAAGGCCGAAAGGGTTTCTTCAGGTTCGACCTTCAAACCAAGGTCAAGGTCACTAGTCTTGAAAAAAAAAAATCCGAGATATTGGAGGAAATATTTTGTGAGTGTATGTCAAAAATGAAGAAAACAGATGCATGCTAAGGGGGTAAAAAACATATTCCCAGATTTGACTTTGAACACAAAGCTGAAGGTCACCAATCTGCGAAAAACTCTAAGAGTTTAGTGAAAACAATTTGTGTATCAGATTCAAAGAAAAGAAATACTCTTTTTCAAAAGTTATGGGGTTAACAAAAATCCTATGTTTCCGCCTATTTGACCTTGAAAAGCAGGGTCAAGGTCACTAGTCTTCAAAGATGTCGGAGATCTTGGTGGAAACAATCTGTGTGTTACATTTTAAGAAAAAAGATAGAGTTCTTCAAAGGTTATGGGGTTTTAAAAAAAAAACCTTTTTTATCACCAGATTTGACCTTGAAGGTAAAATTCAAGGTCACAGGTTTTCAAACTCTTTCGACAACTTATCATATGACATCTTTTATTTCGTTCATGACCCTAATTTAAATAGGCTTCATCCTTTATAACTCATATCTATGCATGTGCATAATGTGAAAGAAATCTGTCCATTATTTTTTTATTTATAATGCTCACAGTGGGCCTATACTATCACGCGGCAATGATGGGGGTATTAAAGGGCACAAAAACAAGGAAAGGATAAAAGATGGCGCCACCTGTCTCCCGCATACGAAAAAGCTATCCAAGATCTTCAGTTAACTTGACTTTTGGAAAAATCAATGCATCCTTTCTTGAGATTTAAAGAATTTGTATGATTTTAAACAAATATGGAAATGTTAAAAGTTAAGGCCTCTCTCATGGTAAGGTCGTGACCCAAATTTAAAATTATACCTCATCCAAAACCCGGCCATATCTATGTAAAAAATGAAAGAAATCATTAGTTTATGACTTATAATGCTCTCAGTGCTGTCAAGTGGCAAGGTGGGGGTATTAAGGCGGTTTCACACCGGATGTGTCCGAACGAAATTTATGTCCGAACGAAAATTTGCTGTGCGAACGAAAAATAAAACTCTTTATGTCATATTGGTGCATACACATCTATACGAACAGATATAAACAGATATTTATAACTTTTTTAATTTAGTTCCAATGATTTTTCAATTTAAATACGGCTTCTTTTTATATAATATATAGATGTATGGGGGGGGGGGGGGTTATATTTTAACCAAAGGGGGTTTTAATTGCAGCTTGACTACTTTTTTCATTCACAGTCGGGGGAAAAATGTCGACTTTTTTATATGTGTAGGATAATCTCAACAAAACACTTCATTCCCTGAAATGATGAATATGAATAATACAGACTTAATTGTCCAGTTTCCATAGTATAAGTCAGCTGTGTTAAGCGCTATGAGCACAAATTAGCAACATTATCTAGGGCTGGTGTTCATTCCCCAACCCCTCCTCAGCAAATGAAATGACCTGCGATAAATATAGAATAATTCATAGGACAATAACTTTTTTTATATGTCATTATTTATATTATTATTGTATGACTTAATAGATCAACGTTTTGCATATAAACAGACGTTTCTAAGCTGTGCGCAGACTGTTCTAAATCATATTGGCACATATGAAAATCATATATGAATCAAATTTCACTGGGTGATTCAAACTTTCATTTATTCTTGATCAATAGGAGATGTGATGGAATCTATTCTGTTGAAACAACAGGTTGGGCAATTATTTTTAAATGCAAGTTAAAATTGGAGTCTTGGTCCAGTCAGTGGTAAATATTTGTCACCTGTGAACACATAACTATAGCCCTGTACCTAGCAAGACCCAAAAAATTTTTTCAATTAAACCCGGATCGAATATATTTTCAAACACGAATTTTCACATGAATTACATAATTTATATTTTCTGGAAAAGAAAAATTAAATAAATAATTTTAGCTATTAATAATCCTAACTTTAAAAAGTGTTTTAAATCAAATTATTTAAATCAACCAACCCTGGGTTTATAAACTTGCCATTATTTCAGCAAGGTATGATATAAGTTAATTATTTCAGGAGATTTTAAGGCGGGAAAAAAAAGTCAGTACACTCAGAGATAAACTTCAAATGAATGAGAAAATCATTTTACAAGTTCAGAAATAATCGACATTTTTTCTGTAGGGCCCATAAAACCTATGTATTCCGGATGCGGCAGAATTGTAGAATTGTAGTCGGAGGCACATAATATTCGTTCGTGTCACATTCGTTCGCACCCATCCGGTGTGAAACCGCCTTTAAAGGGCGCGAATACAAAAAAAGGATAAAAGTTGGCACCAACTGTCTCCCGCAGAAGAGAAAGATATCCATGATCTTCGATCAATTTGTGTTGTTTGGACCAATCCATGCATCCTTTCTTGAGATATTTAAGAATTTGTGTAAGTTTCCCCAAATATGGAATTATTCAAGGTCAAGTCCACTCTCATGGTTAAGTTCATGACCCCAATTTAAATATAAACCTCAGCCCATAACCCATATCTATGTTTTTGCATATTATGAAAGAATTCTGTCCATTTGTTTTTTTACATAATGCTCAAAGGAATGTCAAGTGGCAATGATGAGGGTATTCAAAAGCGCGAAAACAAGAAAAGAACAATAGGTGGCGCCACGAGGTTCCGGTACACGACAACGCCATCTAAGATCTTCGGTCAACTTGATTTTTGGATCAGTCCATGCAAGCTTTCTTGAGTTATTTAAGAATTTGTGTGATTTTCACCAATATTTGGGCATTTTTCAGGTCAAGGTCACTCTCCCAGTAAAGGTCATGACCCCATTTAGGCTTCATCCTCTCACTTATATCTATGTACATGTCTAGATTGGTAAAGATTTATTTTTTGAAAATATTCTGAAATATTTTTTGAGTTATCGCGCAGACAAGATTTACCTGCGGCGGTGACGGCGGCTGAAAAGTCATATAAAACCATAGTATCCCCGACTTTGTCTAGGGATACAATTAAGATGTTTGGATATATTACAACTAAAAATGCTTTTAAAGGTGAATGTAACTTGATGTAAATATATCATGTATTACTCAGATCTGCCTGAATGCAAACTAAAAATCACTTCACAAATATATCATTAAAAGACCTGATATAACTGGAAAAAGAAATTTCATATATATATATATATATATATATATATATATATATATATATATATATATATATATATATATATATAATGTATCATATACAGTGAGTTTACTTCATGTACTACAGAACTGTCTCGTGAGTACAGCTGACTAGCCGGCTCACTCTTCAGGTACTAACTGAACTGATCAGATATGCGGGTAAAGTTCGCCATAATAGGTATAGGATTAATCTGGGGTTATTCGGTTCGGTGGGGTTGTCGTTCTTCTACTACTACCCGCATATCTGATCAGTTCAGTTAGTACCTGAAGAGTGATCCGGCTAGTCAGCTGTACTCACGAAACAGTTCTGTAGTACATGAAGTCAAACTAACAGTATATATGATACATTATTAATGCTCCCCTGCATGGTTGAGCACTTTCACTATGACGTATTGAATTTCTATGTGTATTACTTTGATTATATATATATATATATATATATATATATATATATATATATATATATATATATATATATATATGGACTGATGTCACTAAACACAGTTCGCGCTCACAGAAGATGAGTAAATATAGTATTCGAATGATAAGATTGCTTGTATGCAAAATTGCTCCTCTGGTTTACCTCTGAGAATATTAAAGATTTGCTATTCGTTGTATGTTTATTGCTCTTTTTTTAAATACTAGATAAGGCGTATATCATATGTGTTTTGCTAAAATAATGATGTCTATTATATGAACTCTTTAATTTTTAAATTAGTTGTTTTCCCATGATTTCAAACGGAAAATGGTGTTTATACATACATTCGCTGAATGATTAAGAATAAGCATAATTAAAATTAACAAAATGCCTCAAGGCAATGTTCTTGTAAATGCTCCACTTATCTATATAAACCGTCAGATAACTGTAAAACAGGACTGAAGCGTTAAAGTGAAAAAAGCGGTACATATAACATGTCACTGTACTTATCGGAATAAATCGATATTTTCAATGAAAGTTTGTTTAATATTTTGTATTGAGAATTGCCCTTAATTCACGTAGATAAACCATTTCAAATAGAAATATTTGAAACTTCAGTCCTTAAAGAATCAATTTTAATTCTTTCAAAGGTACTACAAGAATTTTTCACTTTATAAATATAATTTGAAGCAAATAACGGTCTGCAAAAATCTAGCAATAAAACAACGCGGCAAAATGTGCAGATATATAGTTTTAGTTGTAAAATTCGTCAAGGGAAAAAGAAAACCGAGAGATTTAACGCAAGTGTACCGATTAAAAGTATAAATATGCATAAATTGTTTTCACGCAAAAATTTAAAGTAAAAAATAAGTTTACGACCTTTAAAAAAATATATCTCTCGAACCAAATAGTTAATAACAAAAAATATTATTTTCATTTTTGTCTTTTAATTGATTCAGCATACAGATATTTGATGCATGTTATGTTATATATGAAGTATATTGTATTATATACTCACTAGGTGCTTGTCGTTTCTGCCTTGGAGCTGCGGAAGCCGCTGACAATAAAGCTACAGCGACCACCAAGGCCATCCCCGAGGGCCAGCCGAGACCCATGATGTTACGCTAAGGACAGTCCAGCTGCAATTAAACGTCACTCTGCCGGATTTGCACTTTCATATTCTTTTTTAATATCTGACTAAACGACAGTGCCGTCATTATTTAACTCTATACAGGTATAATTAAAATGTTTATACAATGAAAAATAATCTCTGAAAACACGGTAAGTGAATAGAATTAATTAAATAATATAATTGTAGGGTTTCTTTATTGTCTTTATTTCTTTATTAGGCTCATGAATACGTAACAGATGAACCACTTTATTACCTCCTCGGTGCATGATTAACATACATGCATGAGTAATACTTGAGTACATGGACCTATACGAAATTCATGAAAAGTATTGAAAAAGAATGGTCTTCAAGAAAATGCAATGAAGACATAACAATATTGGACAAGTTTATCCTTAATTAATATATATATATATATATATATATATATATGTATATATATATATATATATATATATATATATAGATGTGTGTGTGTGTGTGTGTGTGTGTCTTTTCATGTTAAAGAAATATGAACAAACGGAAAGGCAACTCTTCAAAAATTGCAGTCGTTTTTCCAAGCTTGTATTCGGATGTTGAAACAAGTTACGCTGAAAGTTGTATCAGTTGTGTAAATCCGATAAAACAGGCAAAAGAAATTTAAAATCCATATATAAAAGGTCTGCCATGAATTGTAAATTTTATCTAAAAATGTATTCTGAAGTTACAGAAATAATTAGAAAGAACATCTACAGGTTAGATTATTTAACGTTTAGATATAACTTGTGAAAATATTTTGAGTAACATTATGCTCATCTACCTAAGGGACAGAGAAGCAATATGTGTAAGATACTCACTGCACTTTATAATTGGTCCTTTAAAATGTCAGCCAATTTCTTAAAAAGTTTTTCAATGTTGCCCCGACCGCGGTTTATCCTTGCTTCTGTCTTATTCTCCAAATGCTGTTCCTTTTCTCTTTTCTTATAAGTGTGAAGGATTTCAAATAAATAAGCTGAATCGTAAATATCGCGTGGCGTCGAGCGAACCGCCTGCTAGCTAAAAGCTGCTTCGAAAGGAAAGACTGTCTCAAACGGAGGTGTTAAGTAGAGATGAAGTACTTCACACCGCCCGTCACGGCGCGCAACCCACCCTAAAGCAAGGGATCGCCCATCAGTATTTACAACTGGTGAGTCCGGATAAAACATAACTAATACTTAACCAAACACTGAACGTGACGTGGAATGATGCGACCATAACAGCTATTGATGGATAAAGAACTCCCCGGGCGTGTAGGATCTTCTGGCGATCTTCTGGACAAACCAGAAGATCCCTTTCTTTTATTTAAGTATTGGTGTTAGGCTCCTTAAGGGTATGAATATCCCAAAGTAACGTCGCAAATTAGCCGCTTTCTCACTTTCTAAATAGGCGGGAACGGTTCTTTATTGACCGCGGGCGAACCCTGAACATGGGGTCATTTAAGGGTAAATCATGAAACTAATTTTGCAACAACAGTACTTAAATCGTAAGAGGGTATACGATTTCTATTGAAGGTATATGGACAATGCTATATATGTATATATATATATATATATATATATATATATATATATATATATATATTTTAAGAATCACAGAGGCAAAAGTTGAAATATTAAATACTGATGTGTTTTAATAGTATATGCCTCCACCTTTTGAATGTGTTCTTTTTTGCTTAACTTTGTGGTTCTTTCTGTACATCCATGTTTAAAGAAAATCGTCACTGCTTGGCTTAATATATAATATATATATGTGCATGCATGTCATTTAACATTGAATCTATGACATTATTGAATTATTCATTCTAATAATACAAATGTTAATTACTATGACTGTTAAAAATGACATTTCTTTGATTGTTTCATTGACGTGACACATCATCGACAAGCTTTGCCAAATATTTATATAAATAACAATTCATGCTTATATATATTATATAATTCACCTTGTTAAAATGATTGAATACTTACTAATTTACACTATGCATAGTTTATGTCAGCGTGCAATAATGAAGAATTTAAACACGTGCATTTATTTGTAGAAATATCATGCCGTCCCATCGGTGCTCTTGACTGCTATATGTTAATTGTTAATAATTTGACAGGTACTGACAGATTTTTTTTTCGGTTTTAAACGCTAAGCAAATTTCTCTTCATACATTACCATACACGGCCATATATATAGATAAACTATGCGCACGTTTTTGATCTGAATGCACGGAAAGGACAGACATAGTTCCGTACTTTCAAAGTGGACTATGATAATATAATCGTTTACTGTGAATGGACTTAAGGTGCCTAATTTAGTTATTCTCAGAACGGATAAAGGTACTTGAGTAATACTGCCAAAAAGGTAACTCCATATATCAGTTATTCTCCAAATGTACAATAATCTTAAGTTATTCTCTAAATGGACAGTGGTATATATAGATTATACACTAACAACAGGTTTTGCGTTGTACACTATCAATCATACTCAAATATATAAGTGCTTGACCTAGTAATATTCCAAGCTGAAAAACGAGTTTTGTGTTATATCCAAAATGGACGAAGTTTTTAAGTTATACCCCAAGTCATGAGGCATACTTCAAATGGTCAATGGTGCATTGGTAATTCCAATGGTACTTGGGTTATATACTACATAAAGACTTCGGTCTTATAAGTTTTTCATATTAACCGTAATTATTTTCCGAATGGATTACGGAACTTAGCACGAACCCTGGATGGAAATCCGGATTATACTGAAAGGTTAGGAGAGGGATTCGAATGCTTTAGTCGTGTTTAGAAACCAACTGATACAGCCGTCTAAATCGTTTTTTATTTGTTCTCTCTCTCTCTCTCTCTATCTCACACACACATACACACACACACACATATATATATATATACACTCACATAGGCACACATAAATAACGAGGCATAACATGCTGAACACATTGAAATGGGTTTGTTGGGACTGAGTTAGCTTGTCGGTTTATTTCTTTGTGCGTTAGCATACGTATTCTAATATACAGTATACAGGAAGTTTCCTACTGCATGGACATTGTAAACTGGACAGTTGGCAGTAGGCCTACAGATTGTGTTTAAAAGGAATGTAATATCTGTAAGCTAATAATGTCACGGACTTTATGCAGCATTACTTGATGAAAAATCTTAAAATGTACTCTCAGTTGATGTTAAAAATCTATTAAATACCAGTATATATGGGTCATCTCAACATCAGAAGCATGATTGTATTTTTTCTATATAGGAGATCAATGGGAAGAGTTTTCAGATTTAAGATGTACGTCCATGTTATACTGGTAACGTGTACATGAGATATCTGTCCTTCAATGGGGACACAAATAAATGACATGGAACTTCCACAGAATCCTTGGTCGCTTTTATAAGAAAATAATAATCCAATCGTCAAAAGACAATTTATTACATTAAATGTTCATATAAAAATATGTATGTCGATGAATGTCCGTGACCCCTTTTTATCGTGGACTTACATTTGTCATTAATTCTACTAATTAAATTTTTCTTCAACAAAAGGTGTCATAACCATTCATTCACATACACCAGAGTGCAGTGCACTTTTAATATTGCCAACGAATCTGGGGATTTTGGCAGAAAAAATGTTGTTCTATTCTTCCAAGCTTAGCCATGTTGTTCTATGTATATACTTCAAAAGTTGTAAAATCCATAAACATGCACATGGTCGTGATTCATATGACCTTCCATATACTGATTTCAATGCGAGGTTCGTATTTAGACTTGCCACAATACCAACAGCATGACGGTATTTACTTAAAACAGCGAGATTGTTCTTAAGGATAGTTAATGTTTCTACCGCCTAAGTGGCGCCTGATTCTGTTGGTCATCATCTTTGTCGCCGGCGCCATGTTTGAGAGTCCTGACAAACTCTGGATAAGCAAACATTCCGCTACGTATGGGGGCTCCGTGGAAAAGTTCATCCACCATGTCGTCTGTCCATCTATCCCCCATTGTTGTCATGAGCTCCCGCAGATAGTCTTCTCCAATCATACCTGTAAGATGCAATGAAATATCAAACTATTTATTTAATAATATTTATATATTTATATATATATATATATATATAAACCAAGCAAGATTGGATGGTTCATTTATTAACCTGGAATTTCCCTGGATTCAAAGATTGAAAAATGTTCATCAGCCGGGACTTACTCAAACTGGGAGTGCAAACCACTGAAGTTCTCATTAACTGGCTTATGAAATTGCACTCAATTAATACGCTGAACTGAATATTAATAATTATTTTTATTTCTCTAATTGTTGAAATATTCCTAAATGAGAAGAAGTCTTTTGACCGTTATAAAGAATAATTTAGGTCTGTCTTATTGCTAAACGGAGCACCTTATGTACCCGTATACCCAGAACGATTTAAAGGCCCCAAAAGAACACGATGCTATTTGTATTACTTTTATAACTGTTATGTCAATATGTCTGTATGATATATCATTAAATGGCACCGCTTTCATTTTTAAGTGGATGAGGGGGGTACGTGGACTAGTGGTGCGGACACGGATAATAAAAGAATCAAGGCGACGAAAAAGAATACTTTTAACTTCCTACATTTAGTTTCTGGATCCTCCATTAAAAGCATATACGGTTTTCGAGGACGAATTTCTTATTCACAAGACATTAACTAAAAAAACTTCTGTACAAACAACATTTGTTTACAATAATTATATGTTTATTAAAACAATTTATTTTTTGGAAGTGGACACAGTGGATTCTGTTTTCCTGGCAAGAGAAGACTTAACACAGTGCGTGTACTTTCCTGAAGGAAAGTCTCAATTTCAATTGCTCAAATCAATATCTCCAATGTGGTGATATTAGGGTCTTTGCACACGTGTTCATAATTTGGTGAGTTTGGAAATAATTGCTTGTGCTACAACTCATCACAAATATACACAACCATTGTGCCAATGGTGTAGACAAAATATTGATGCCAGTGGGCCGATGGTCTAGGGAAGTTACTGATGCCAGTGGGCCGATGGTGTGGGCAAGATATTGATGTCAGTTGGCCGTTGGTGAAGACAAAATATTGATGCCTGTGGGCCGATGGACCGATGTGTGCAAAATAGTGATTCCAGTTGGCCGATGGTGTAGACAAAATATTGATGTCAATGGGCCGATGGTGTGGGCAAAATATTGATACCAGTAGGCCGATGGTGTGGGCAAAATATTGATGCCTGCAGGGGCGTATTCATAGGGGGGCGCAAAGGGGCGCGCCCCCCCCCCCCTAAAATTCTGCTAACACTTATACAGACATGGGGTATTCGTATTCAGTATTCGTATTCATTGTATTCGAATACAGGTATTTTCAGTATTCGTATTCGAATACATTTGTTTAGAGTACAAAAGTATTTGTATTCGTATTCAAATACATTGCAGAAGTATTCACATTCATGAATACTTTTCACGAATACACGCAGTATACATTTATGTTGTTAACTTTTGTCCTTTTTCCATTTGGAAAAATGTGCCATTGTTTCTATAGCGATTGATTTAGGCCCACTTACCACATGCACACTAACAATCTTATTTACACATTTTGACATTTTTTACTTTATTTATATTAAATTAATATGAATGTGTTTATTCTGTCATGTGTATGTACATCTCCAACCGTCGGACCCTCTTTACTTTTACATTTATCCTACAGCTATACCAAATGCTCTTTATACCCACTAGACAACAGGTATCTACATGGAGCAAGCAACCCTGTCCATATCCTCTGCTCTGTCTGATAATGCCACAATGAACTTCCTGTGTAGAAGCTGAAGGTAGCTAGGCCAGCATGCTACTAGCCCAAGTCCACTCAAGTTCAAAGGGTTGAAAGCTTAGTAATTACCCCTGCCTGGTCTAGTTAACAGCCCTGACAGGGATGACAGCTCAGTACCTCACTTGACCAAACCTGATGTCCATCACAGTATCTTGGTAAACCTGTAATTCACATAACTGTGAATTGTGTAACGAGATACAGGTACAAGTAACTGGCCCCAACCCTGCTCAGTGTACATACTATAGCCAACTTTAGACATGTGGCATGTAGGCAACCCCTTGTATCTATCCTTTGTTAGTAGCTGTGTACTTGTGCTGATTATAATGCTCCAATGCACTTCCTGTTTAAGAGGCTGGAGGTTGACTAGCTTGCTAGCCAGGTAGCTAGCTACAAAGGCAGCAAGGATGAATGCTTTGTAATTACCCCTGCCTAAGATGGCTAACTGCCCTGTCAGGGGTGACATCTTTGTACATGCAATTGACCCAAGCCTGGTGTCCATTTCAAGTACCAGTATCAAGTTTGTACCTGGAGTACCTGATACCAGGTACAGGAAATTTAGTTCGAGGTACAGGTACAAGGTACTTCCTACTCATGACAGCCAGGTACAGGTACAGGTACTCTGAATTGTGTATCTATAGGTAAAGGTACAGGCCCCAACCCTAAAAGGAACATTCATTTACATATTTTGTGTAACAGACCACCATACTATATAATACTCCGTCATTATGCAGTTTGGAAATCAACGCATACACAGCGGATAACATGAATATTAAACAAAATTAAACAAAATTGATACTTGATAGTTTCTTTTTGTTTAAGTAAATTGTATTCATATATATATATTCATGAATACATTTGTATTTGTATTCGTATTCAAATTCGAATACATTTCTCCTGTATTCGACCCATGTCTGCACTTATACCAGTCAACTACTGGCAAGTGTTATATTTGTTATCACAAATTATTTTGATTGAGTATGCACACAATTAGATATAAAATATGGCGTTTTAAGTAAAAAATATTTTCGTTTCTTTATTCGCGGTTATGGTAATGTTATTCCCATATGGAAAAGGAAGAAGAAAAACAAGGAAGAACTTGTCTGTAATGTAAATATAGATATATATATCTTATATCATAATGTACATTTATTATCAGTTCTAAAAGTTCCCATTGAACTAAAGAGAAACTAGTTTTGTTGTATTTGTTGAAATTATGTGAAGAAAGAACAAAAGCTTAGCAAGATATTGTTCGTAATGTATATGTAAAGAGTGTCAGACTTTGTACTTTCACTAGACGCTTGCTATGCCTTATGTTTAAAATTTACCCTGGAATACACCAAGAGACTATATGAAAGCTTCCGGTTTCTTGATTCTGGGGTAATTAAAATCACCTCTAAATACCTAGCTACTGTCACTGGAGCTAGATGGCCAGGCTTTATGTCAGAAAGCTGCATTTTCAATAATAATATAAACCTGAAAATGGTATGCAAATAACAGTCAATTTGTATTTTCAGTTCTAATATTTCTTGTGTTTATGTACTTTAATTACCTCAGGTCAGACTATCTTTATTTCTTTTTAACTCCATCTGGCTATAGTTCGAACTTAATTTCTGCAAAAATAATTTATGTACGAAAACCTATATTATGGAATTCATTATCAGCAGCTCTAAATGAAAAATAGATGTAGTATCCTTTGATAGATTTAGTGACATATAATAGTTAATCCATTTCAGTTCTTTTATGTGTGTGCTGACCATATTCTATACTTAAAAGTTACAATTAAGTTACAACACTACACCTATTGATGCATGTATTTTTCTGTTGTTCAAATAATGCATGATATACATATATATATATATATATATATATATATATATATATATATCGATTAGGGTCCCACGGTTAACATAATAAACAACTTGAACTAGATACCTTACAAAATTTCATATAATAATCATAATAATTATGCACGAACTAATAATATTTTATATGTTTAGTAGGAGACAATTTAACAGCCACGCAGTTTAAATATGCTTGCTTCCTACTTATAGGGTTTTATGGAATATCAATATAATTTAAAAAAAAATTTATATTAATATATATATATATATATATAAATATATATATATATATATATATATATATATATATATATATATATATATATATGACATGTCTAAAAGACACAGAACAGCCCCCTTTCCCGACTTTAGGGCTGCGTCCCCTCTATTTTCAAATCCTGGATACGCCACTGGCCTGGAGGGCGATGGTGTAGACAAAATATTGATGCCAGTGGGCCGATGGTGTGGGAACAAATTTGATGCCAGTGGGCCGATGGTGTAGATAATATATTGATGTCATTAGGCCGTTGATGTTACATTTGGGTTGCTTTCACTCATAATTCCATGGGCCTTTAATTCTCACCCAGTCACCCCAGTGAACAAAACGGTCCATTGATTATTCACAAATCGATATTTATATATACAAACCATCTGAGGACGGATCAAAACAGGCGAAGGCGTTCCTGATGACCTCCTCCGGGTCAGTGCCATTGAGCTTCTCGCCAAACAGAGTGAGGAACATGGTAAAGTTGAGAGGTCCCGGGGCCTGGTTTATCATCTCGTCAATGTCCTTGTCTTTAGGGTCTTTACCCAGTGACGTCAGCATCTCAATGAGATCTTCCCGGTCAATGAAGCCATCGTGGTTCTGGTCGATCATGTTGAACGCTTCCTATATAGGTTAAATTGAAATAAGTTATTTATTACGTAATATTGATGATCATAGTTATAATAATCATATATATATATTATGTTATTCAAAAGTTTTGATTCCTCTTTATTTGTATAATTATATATATATATATATATATATATATATATATATATATATATATATATGTATATATAATTAAATTATATTAATTTCTCGATGATGTTTTATCTGTCAACACATACTTATTGATTAACTGTTAGAAATTTTAACTTGTCTAAAATACGAAAAAAAAAACAAAATTTTTGTAAATTATAAATGATATGTAAATCGTTAATACATCATATTATTAAAAAATTTATTTTATTGTATCATTGAAACAACCAGGGTAAGACTGGGTCATACTAAAACATTTATCATCGTATGTTCTTATTTTTTTTAAATAATAGACGACTCATTTGTGTTTTAAAGACGTAGATTAGACCGACCTTAAATTCCTGTATCTGGGCTTGGTTGAACATTGAGAAGACATTGGACGTGTACCGCTGGGTCCGTGTGCGTCCCTTCTTCTTGGCTTTCACCGACGACATCTTGATTTTGTCCGTGAACTGTTGCTGTTAAATCTGCAAACAAAACGATGATTAATAAACAAGTAAAATAAAAATCATTCATAACGAACTGTTATTCAAAAGTAACTTTCGTTTGGACCAGTTGTTGTATCTTCCAAATCCTGTATCTGTGCGAGTCATTTAATTTGTCTTTACATGTTTAAACCCCATCAAATTATAAAAGGACTGATTTGACCTGACGGCAAGGTAAAATGCCGGGAACAATACCGTAATGTTGTAATAAAGTAATGCTGTGATTTTAGAGGAGATCAGAATATGAAAAAAATTGAAAATAAAGAGAATAAAAGCTATAAAGACTGTTGAAGAAGCCATAATTTGCAAGGACTACACATGTGCGGTAGTGGACTAAAGTACATTAAAAATATCCGATATAATGATAGCCGGTCGGAATAATACCAGATATATATTATCGGTGAAAGAATTATGCAAATAAGTAGTAAAGAAAACACATGACTATAGTACAGGTAGCTCATTCTTTCTTGAAAACAGGTGAAATTTACAAGAGGTGATTACTGATTATGAAAACTGATCGTCAGGTTTGTATGGGAGAATGAAGAACTAACCAGAAACAATGTCTAAAGTCCAGCCGCGACAACAATGGCGATCAATAATGCGGCGGAGTTAAATTTTCATTAAATGAAAATTCCAGGTCTGCCAATCGATGAAGTTCACCTACACAAGCCGTACAATCCTCGCGTAGTGGATTCTCCTTTCAATTAACCTCTGCTTGGTGTTACAGGATTTACTGGGTTTCTCCAGCAGACCAAGACATTTTGACGCAGCATTTAGATAAAATATATGATGTAATAGCTCCGTGGAAGGAATTATAGGAGCCATCCTGAGGAGTGGGAAAGCCAATGTGCGCACACGTGCATGGACAAATATGAAGTTTTCCCCCTTTATTCCCATATATATATATATATATATATATATATATATATATATATATATTAGATCATATCACCGAGTTGCAATCACTTATCTTTACCTGATATTCTCTTTGGCAAGGACTTTACAGACTATACATAAATAGGCCTATTTGCGTCTAAGCCATAAATTATTTATAAAGAAAAGTCAAAGAATCAAACCTTTTTCTCTTGTAAACATATATTTACACAGTGCTAGGAAATTTCCTGTTCCTTGCATATTAGAAGAAAATGAATACATAATAGCATTCCGAAACACCTCATCCCATTCTGATCATTATTTTTTCAAAATGTCGGTATGTAATTTTTTTAAGTTATAAAAGGTTTTAATATAAATATCTGACTAAATTTTCTGATCAGAAGGCACTGAATATATGTGGGCTTATATTATGCAGTCCTGCCAGTATATCACAAACAGAACTGTAAGTCAAATGTTTCTCGCGCCTCTCACGGCCCGGTTCCGCGGCCTATGATTTCTGGGTTAATTCTTACATATATGACAGTTCATGTATCGGCGACTGTCACGGATTATGCCCCGCGTATTCAGACCACCCCGGTGTTATTTCTATACTTCTTGTTCTAATGCTACTCGTAAATGTACATGCTGTCCAACAGCCGACGCTAGGTGTATACATGTAGTTGTCTGCGCCTGCAAGGCGTGCCGAAACGTGATGACTACGGCTAGCAGGATGAGTCAGTCGTTTTGTAAACAAAGAAATATTTTGCTGTGAGTCCACCTGTTCACTGCATGGTTGTTTTCGAATTCCATTTATAGAATTATATTTCAAATGAAACTTTGTGGGTACTCATCCGCCCTTTTGAATTTCGAGAAAAGGTTTTTTTTTAAACTCAGACAAGAATTTTGAAATACAGAAAAAACACGTTTATTATAATATCTTCAAAGGGAAATTGCAGAAGGGTGATCTGAAAGAAAAAAAGGTTAAACTCATGTACAAGATTACAATTTTGTGTGGAGAATAATGTTGATTAATGATGTATTACCATACACACCGAATTAGCATAGCAAAAATTTATATAATTTTGGACCTAAGGATTCGATTTATTTTCCCAAATAAAATAAGTAAATCCCTGACCTAACTTCAGTATCTCCTTTCCTTAAACATCAGTATTATGTAGGTTTACGGTATTGAATACCACTATATGGTCTACTGTCCTGACAATAAAACGAGGAGTGTGTCTTGCAATAAATCACTTGGAACATGAGGACATTAATTACCTCTGCCAAATGGATTCGTTTTTCACTCCTGTCTACTCCTATCAAACAAAATTACGCCTTTTATAATTAAAAAATTATTTCCGCAAGACATTGTGGAGAGGTCCCATTAAATTTTGATCCGGTGGAATTGTTTTTCCTATAGTATTGGCGGATTTATGTGCTCTACTGGTTGCTATTCTTGTTCTCATTTTAAATCACATTCTCTTTATTTTGGGGATTCCCTTAATTAAGGGATAAGAAAACAAAGGAACAAAAAGGGGTCCGGGGTTAGGGTAGATTGTTTATTATGAGCGCTTTATCTGTAAATGCTGGTGCATGTGTACAGATAATACCGATCTCATGGAGCGGATCTATTTAACAATATGCTATACAATATATATTTATTTTCCAAGGACATATATATATATATATATATATATATATATATATATATATATATACGTACGTAAAAACGTGACACCCAGACAATGTGTATTTTCAGTGGAGTAGCAGAAACTCTGCTGTCAATTACATTTTCATGTTTTAGAGAATAAACAAGGTGCAGTTTTTATTTCCACCTTATGATGAATTTATGCCCACAAACTCGCACAGAGACCGGCAGCTGACATGTTGCTTATAATTAGCCCAAGGCTCGGTATATGGGTTGCTATAACGAGTAGACACAGTAACATCAACAAAACCCGGTGACTAAGGAGTGACTGGATGATTAGCAAGCCGTGTTATCAGTCAGAAAGTCATGTGGTAGGGGTCATTCGGTGCAAGCGTTAGCACCTGGCCCCATCCTCCTCCCTTCAAACAGATGAAATTTTCACACCGTGCGGTCACTATCATAGCTTGTGAGTGTGAATGGCGGCCCTGTTTCTAGTGAAGCAATAATAATAACCGTTTAAACAGAATGGTAAATATTATAATTTTCCTCTGATTGACCAGGTTTGAGATGAAGTAGTATATATAAATAATTGTATTGATATATCGGACATAGGACCTGAATGCTATGACAGGGTTAGTAAGACAAAGAATGTCTTTATTTGGTGAAAATGTTTAATAATATTCAGTATATCGTAACAAAATAATCTGTGAAAATGTCTTTCTAGAACAAATCTATTCAGTCACATTCAACCCGTCGCTACAAGCACAGAGATAAAGCCCTCTGTCTCGTCGTTCTCTTGTTTAAACCCAGAGTGTTATCGCTTTGTGCCAATCATAAACTGAATGTTGTTTCTGAACCATGAAAGAGAACCGCTGCCGGTAAAAGGAAGGAATTAAAATATATAAGCCATGCCGAGCTGTGACGAGAGTAAACCAGAAGAAAATGGAATCACAAGAGCTGGAGATACTCACAAGCCTTCTCCTGTTCTGTGGCTCGCCGCCCGGTAGCTGCTGTTCAATGTCCAGAATCAGCATCAAAATGGCTTCAGCAACAGATGCGCAGCAGCAGCACAGGCTGCCTTGAACCAAGATGTGCTGCTTTGGCGGCTGGTGGAGATACAGGGGCGGACCGCAGGGCTGGCTCTGATCAATGGTGGCTGCAGCCGAGCGCGCCCATTATGTACATTGGCTCAGCATCCATCCCCACTACACACTCAAGTGTCTGGGTAAACTCTCCCCTACACGGACACCCTGGTTTTAGAGCAAGCTTATTCCTGGTAAATAGATAATTATACATGTATAGTTATAATTATATTGACTGTACATCTATAGCTACATCCAGATTATCCAGACATACCGCTGAGATGGCAACATTCATACTGGTTCTAAAGTTCCAGGCCTTCAGACCCAGGGGCGGATCATGATCTTTTATTCCAGGACAAGAGTTGTCAAGGACTAAACGGGTGACTTCATCAGTGATTATATAGACCTCCACGATATCTTTAAAAAAAGATGCTTAATTTAGCAGTTAACTTGAAATAGAAATCAGTAGGAATGGCCATGAGACTTGAGTGCACATGTGCTAGCATAAAAACAATAGACCTGAAATCAACATACACTGCCATCGTTATTGTCTTATATAGATATAATATTATATAGATTTCTCTATAGATCCTAGTGTTAATGCATATGCTTCTATCACAAAAATGTGCTGCAAAATATGGGTAAAAACGCGCAGATTTTTTTCCCATGCAACTTACCAGAACTTGAGGACGCAAACATTTAGTTCTTGAAACGATGCACAATACAAAGCCATTTTCCTTGAGACGTTCAAGAACTCTATTAAGAGATTGAGACATCAGTTACAAGAGAACAACAATGTCTTCTTGCAAAAGCCCATTCGAAAAAGACAAATTTGAATTTGGGGAAAAAAAGCAGCAATTCTATTGACCGATTATTTACTTTTTGTGTGCAAGTGTGTCCTTGTTTAAATGCACGTCTGTGTCCTGTGCGTGTCCAGTTGATTCAAATTCTCTTATTTTAGGGATACAATTAACAGAAAGTATTAATTAACCATGTGGGCCCATGGGGGGGGGGGGGATGAAGTTTCTGCCCCCCCCCCCCCCCGCCCAACGTGTGGATCCGTGCAGAAAGACCAGTCCCAGATGCATGGGTAAACATACAGAGATAATTACTTTTCAACACGCGGGATCACGAACTGTGCTTTAAGATAATCATTAACTGATTTATTTCTGCCTAATCATGTCTAGATGGGGTTTTCATATCAGGCCCTATATAAACTATTTAAGTGAAAAACATATAATTTTATTGGCAGATGCATATATAGGTCTGCAGAAAATATGTAGCATATAACTTAAAGAAAATGAGATGTAAAGACGTAAATATATATATATATATGTGTGTGTGTGTGTGTGTGTGTGAGAGAGAGAGAGAGAGAGAGAGAGAGAGAGAGGGTGTGTGTGTGTATTGAATTAAATGTAGTTTTCCTGTTTGAGTATATATTTAGCTATACATAGAGTGACATCAACCTATCTTCCTATAGCAAGGCTCTGGCAGCCACGCTTTCTGGAGACGTTACTTCATCAGGGCACCATGCCTGGTAATTCATGAAATATGACAAATATCGCCCGCACATGACGGGGGAGAGAAATCGTAACATTCAGTCAAAGATGCCACCCAGATGCTTTTTTTGGGGGGGGGGGGGGGGATGGGGATGAAAAGTTATACCGGTACTCTGTTCGCCGTTGAAAATGTTAATAAAATATCCCCTAAGTGTAAAATAGTTACATATATAGCAAAATGATGCTGTTGCAGTACTTTGCAACAATTCGTGAAAATCCGCTACAGAAAAAAGTAATATATATCAAGTTAATATTACTATGAATGGTTCACGGTTGCGTCAATTTATCTCCCGGGGGGGGGGGGGGGGACACACGCACAAATATATATCTCTTATGTTTATGACACATTTCTAATATACATGTATATATACTTATTCAAATTTCATATATATTACAAATAAGTATAAGGCTTTAGAATATAAGGTACTGTCCTTCCAGTATAAGTTAATTTTAAACCAGGTTTAGATATATTTTATAGTAAACTTATAAATTGAACCAAAGTTCAAAAGGGGGTGATTACATTTACTATCCCCCCTTTGTTAGAAGTGGGGGTGGGGGAGATATACCCTCACCCCCTATATATTGACGTCCCTGATGGTGCACTATATACATAGGCCCTAGATCGATTATAAGTGTATGAGACGGCTCCCCGTAAAATGTAAGTAAAGAAAGCCTGTACCCGGTCGGCGCATCACTTATGCAGGGGCAATCTATGGACAACACTTTGCGTTAGCCCCTAAAAACTGAAGAGTCTATTCTTATAAGTGTGTCACAGAAACGCCATTTGTCAGCTCGAAACGTTTAATGCACACAGCTATAAAAGGCGTCATCCCATGCAGTGTTTAACAAGTGACCCATGGGTCATGACGCTCAGCTGCCAAGCATGACCTGTGACATCATGGACTGAGATTCACAACTTCCAGTCAAATTTTGAAGAACCAATTTGCCAATTTGTTGAAAATTTTCTATGACAACAGAAATATATATCACCTATGTCTGGTTAAAACACAGTGAATTGATGGTCTGAGGAAAATGCATGATTGTTAAGCTATCAGGAACTATTCCAACAACTTGCTTGAAACCTGTCAGTCTCAAAAGGAACACCACAAAGGGCAAATATAAGATCAAAATATATAGCAAAAATCAAGGAAATACATGCAAGAATTATTGAGAAATAGGTGCTTCTGTATGAATTTTTATTCAATACAAGCCAACTGTACTGCACTTTTATAAAAGATGGTAATATTTATTCAGAAATATTTGACCCAATCCTTTACAAGTGTAACATATATGCCTGGGAAACTTGGTATACTTAGGTAGTAGCTCGGCGTAGAGGATAGAAATTCACATTATCGTTAATTATTAGTGACAACAGGCGACCGGTGGCCGGACACTGAGGTGCACACTGAAGTGGTCGGCCAGTAACCGATACGCCGGTATGCAGGGACCCCGGGGGAAGATAGGTCAAGTAAGGGCTAGCTGCATCAGTCAGTCAAGTGTAGGTATCCGGGCTGGCCGGTCGACTCCACCATGTTTACCGCTGTACACCGTCTTTCTGATATTAAAGGTGTCTTACATCGTTTGGTATAGTCGTTACATGGAGGCCCGGCTGGGATCGATGTAGGAGGGAACACCGCCACAAGAAGGAAGAAGAAAAAAAGAAACAGAAAACAAAAACAAGTGTGGTTCAGAAGACGGCAAAGCGGTAACATGGGAGAGAACCAGCCAGCCCGGCCTATCGTCATGCCGGACCCGTTCCACGGTAGAGAGGATGACGACCTCGATCGGTGGCTCAAACATTTCGTCAAATGTGCTGTCATCAACAAGTGGGACGACAGAACATAATGCCAGTTCTTGGGGTCAGACTGAAGGGCCTGACAGAACAAGCGCTGGACGACATCGAAAATGCGGACGAGCTGGATTTTGAGGGCCTGACAGTTACGCTCGAGAGCAGGCTATCGCCCAAAAGACGAGACGTCGCACAGCGGGAGTTCGAGTTGTGAGTTCGCTGTAAAACCGAAACGCAAACGGATTTTGCGTTTGCGCTTACCAGAATGTTACGCCTCGCGTACCCGAATATGGACGCCGTGACTCGAGAGGAGATGGCCGCGAAAAGACCTACACACAACAACAGGGAAACCATTAGATGCTGGCATGGGGGGTCGCATGCCAGCCAGTGACACCAGGAGACCCCCTACCCCACCACCGGAAGAGACACCGCATAGTAAGTCAGTTAATTCCGCAATATATGTTAATGGTGCAATACACGGTGCATACGCTAGTCCATGAACATGTGTTTGAACTCTTGTCCACACGTCTTTCTGTAAAAATGGCTACCGAATTGACTTCGAACTATTAGTGATGACTACCGGAGATACGGCTGTTCAGTTGGAACGTTATGCTAGGGAACCGGTGATATGCACGGTTACAGCGCACGAAACGGTTGAAATCCCCGCCAGGCACGACAGTATTATTCCATGTGTCGTTGACAGCCAGGGCAGCATAGCGACTGCAGCCTCGGAGGGCGTGTTGTAACCTAGGATCGGGTTTCAGGAGAAACACGGGGTTCTAGCCGCCCGTGTCCTCGCAAGACCTCAAGATGACCTCATACCGGTCAGAATCGTCAACACAGGAGGCGCGCCCGTGAGGATTTACAAACAGTCCAGGGTGGGATGGTTCTGCCCTACGATCTTTTAGGACGTTACTGCAACAGTTTCAGCTTTCGTTGTCGACGAACCTAAGGTGCACTAGGTACGTGACACTGTCCAGAAACTTTTTGCTGTTGAGCTCGATAGTCCTTCTCTCTCTGCTGGTCAGAGAGAGGATCTTCTGTCGTTGATCCTCAATTACGAAATAATAATGTCCCGTGACGAAAGCGATCTTGGTCGAACCGATCTTATTAAGCATCAAACCCACGGAGTACTAACGAGGTATCTGAACGAGCACCGTCGACCCCGATAGAACGGGAGCATGAAGACGCCGCTGAAAAGTATCACCATGAGTTTTACGACGAGGACGTTGCTTTAGTACCGAATTCGGTCGCAGCGTCACCTCCTGGTGCTCTATCTACGTCAAACACGGAGGATCCAGTACGTGATGATATCTCAGTGCGCCGCCATTTTCCAGGCCGTGACCGGAGACTTCCGGATTATTATGGATTTTCTTAAATTTATCTTTATTTGTATACATATTGGACTTTGTTCATCCACTGGAACATAAGTTAAATTTAAAATTATTATGTGACTTTGCATGTTGATATTTCCTTTCATTTATATGTAATGTACGCCTTTTTGTTGTATTCGGAGAGATCGACCAGCCATAGGTTTTCACTGCTAGAACTTTTATACGTTTGATCGCATTTTTGTTATTGTTTTTCTAATTTATAACAAGTTCTGCACAGTTATCATTTTATGAATTTATCAGGTTTCGTTCTTATTATAATGTTCTTGTATAAAACTAGGTTCAATAATTTTGGTTTTGCAAGTATCTTCTTAGGTAGCAATATTTGAGAAGGGGTTAGCCATTGTTTTTCGTGCTTGGAATACAGTAACGATAACTGGTGGTTAGGTACCAGTCTTTAGAGATTTATATATCACTACATAATACAAATGATATTTAAGTAACCCTCGGGTAAGATTTGTAAGTTGGTAGCAAACAGTTTTCTTGTTATATGTGAATCGACATGAAGACTCTAATGTTAAGATTGTTGCCATGAATGGAGTTTACAAAGAACTGACAGTGTGTCGCAGAATACGTTTTATTTTTACTATTTCTTCCAAATGTGCCTAGCCATTCTCCATATAATGTATTGTGTCTAGATCGTCACTTGTATGCTTATAGGTATAGTCATAATGATATTATATATGTACCCTTAGATTTGTTAAGGTAGAGAAACGGAATAAGCGATTTATTCGTCAGCACAGAAAGTTATTAAGGTATATTATTTACTAGTCACGTTAGCTTAATTGTTGTTTTAGGTATATTAGAACTAAATGGTAATTAGTAAGCCGCGAGGACGCGTCTTCTTTGGGAGGGGGGCTATGTAACATATATGCCTGGGAAACTTGGTATACTTAGGTAGTTGCTCGGCGTAGAGGATAGAAATTCACATTATCGTTAATTATTAGTGACAACAGGCGACCGGTGGCCGGACACTGAGGTGCACACTGAAGTGGTCGGCCAGTAACCGATACGCCGGTATGCAGGGACCCCGGGGGAAGATAGGTCAAGTAAGGGCTAGCTGCATCAGTCAGTCAAGTGTAGGTATCCGGGCTGGCCGGTCGACTCCACCATGTTTACCGCTGTACACCGTCTTTCTGATATTAAAGGTGTCTTACATCGTTTGGTATAGTCGTTACACAAGATTACATAAATAAACATCCAACTGCATTCACTTTAACTGTTCTTGAGATAATATGATCAAAAGGAATTAAAAGATGGTTGCCTGGTGGCCATATTGGAATTCTGACAAGTCTGAAATCAGACAACAAACATTCTCTAAATCGGACCAAACATTAAAGAAAAATTACTGAAACTGCCCTGAAGAAAGAATTTCTAAGGTGGCTAACTGGCAGACATAATGGATTTCTGACAAGTATGACATTTGATATCCCACATTCTCCAATAAGAGACCAAACTTGGGGCAAATTATCCAGTAATAAATGCCCAAAATAATTCAAAAGGCATGTCCAGGCCCTCATATCAGATTTATAGATATGCAATTGTAAAAAATGTAAGTCCAATATTTTTTATTATCACTCTGCTTTTCAATGGGGTCAGCAGGGTAGGTAAACTGCCAAACCTGAAAGAAAAGAAATGCAGAAAGCATGACTAAGAGTCTTGAAATAAAACAAAAAGCCATCCTAAATCAAGGTAAACATCCACATATTATGAGAACAAACACTTGCTTTTAAATGTGGTGATATATATTAAAATATTCAGATATCTAGGAAACTAAGTTTATTGCTAGGATTCCATAAAATAATCTGCAAAATGTTCCCATCATCTTATAAATCAGTAGCTAAACCTTAATACTATACTCTCATAGTCTTTATGCCTGGCTGAAGCATTCTGACAACAGTGTTTTTGTTATGAAGTAACGAGGTACTTATCACTGAGCCTTATCATTTAATAGGCTGATACAAAAGAGAGTCATATGTCACCAGTGTCACTCACAATTACAGCCACACAGGGAGATGTACCAGCTGGAGTGGGATGGTTATATATACAAGAAAAATAGAGATGGTCTATAAAATAAGTAATTGTGAACATCCCTGACCTATGACCTTGGCCTTTTGCCCATATATCAACTGGATTCTTTCTAAATGATGGGTAACTACTGACCACTTAAATCTGGTGTAATTACTTGGCAACCAATGGGTGAATAACTTTGACCTGCAACCTTTAACCTGCTGACCAGCTGACCCCAAAATCAATAAGTTATTTATTCAAGCAAAAAGACCCATAAATATGAAGTTTGAGTCAAACTGAGTGATGCATAGATGTGGCATATGTGAAAGACTGAAGGTTTGGGTTGAACAGTTACACTTGAAATATGCTCACAAGCATTTAGAACAATTAAATATTGTGACCTTGACCTTTGACTTTTTGACCTCAACATCAATAGGCTAATTCCCGTATTGGTAGGCAAGCCATATATGACAGATGGAAGGTACAGATTGAAAAGTTTGCCTGAAAATGACTCCACGCAAGAAGTGGGTGCTGTGAACTTGACCTTTGACCTCAAAATCAACAGGTCTTTTCCCCTGTTGGCAGAGAAGCGATATCAGTGCTGGAAGGTTTGGAATGAAAAGTCTAGCTTGAAATGTGTCCACTACCTTTTCAAAGAAGTGGATCCTGTGACCCTGACCTTTGACCTTGTGACCTCAAAATCTATATGATTCTTCTTCAACTTAGTAGGTGAGCTATATGTGAAAGATCAAAGAATTGGGATGAAAGGGTTGGCTTTAAATGCATCCACAGGCTTTTCAAAGAAGAGGCTCCTGTGACCTTGACCTTTGACCTTTTGACCTAAAAAAAATTATGGTTCTTCCCCTGTTGGTAGGTGAGCTGTATGTGAAAGATGGAAGGTTTGGGATGAAAATTTTGTCTCAAAGAGTTATTTCTTGGGGGTGCAAACACACCCCATAACTTCGAGAATATAGGTCGCAGTGACCTAATTTCAGGTTTGCAAGGAGATCTTTTTATAACCTCTAAGAATGCACAGGGTTCATGGCCCTAGCCCCTACGGTTACGATTTGTGCCCTGCGGCCGGCCGGACGGCCGGGCCGGGCCGGACGGACAGACGGAAGGACGCCGGACAAAGACCCATCGCTATAGCCCAGCATGACTGAAAGTCAGCTGAGCTAAAAACACACTTGTGTTTCTTGTTATTCTTTCGTTGATAGACGTTCAAATTATATATAATGTATAAGATCGTCACTACGCTCCTGAGGCAGCGGGAATCTTGCGCTTCTTACGATATAGGTAGTAGGCCTATAGGTAAAGCGCTGTGTAAAGTGCGTAGATCGTCACGTCACCCGCCAACACAAGGAATCGGTTATCATTCACGGCAATATGATATATACACGTACGGGGAAACAGTTTAACAGCAGGAATAAAGAATAAGGGCACCGCAAAGCGGTGAATGGGTGTATAACACAATGTGAAAATGAGGAGGGCAGCTCCGGGGTAAAATATGCACTCAAAACAATGAGTCTAGATTTCAGTATATTTGACCTTGACGATCAAGGTCATCACATTTCAAACTCCGATGACATTTTGGCTGAAAGAACAGGTGTGCCAAAATTGAAGAAAAAATCTTCAGTGCTTCCAAAGTTATTGTGGTCACAATAATCCAAGACTTGCATCAATTTGACCTTGAAGATCAAGGTCAAGGTCACTGGATTTCAAACTACTCCGAGATTTTGTGAGGAACAATGAGTGTTTAAAATTTTGGAGGAAAATATGCAGCCCTTCAAACGTTATCGCATTTACTAGACAATAACTATAATTCGGCTGATTTGACCCTGAAGATCCTTGTCAAGGTCAGCAGGTTTCGAATTTGTCCGAGAACTTCAATGGTAGGAACAATTGGTGTACCAAATTTGAGGATAAAATGTGAAATGCTTCAAAAGTTATCGGGTTTACAAAATTTTACATTTTGTCAGATTTGACCTTGAAGATCAAAGGGCGACATGATAAATTGAGCAGGTGTTTATATGTCTGTATAGGTTGTATTGGGATGCATGTGTACAGAGGTAACCAAGAAATAACATGCACAACAATGAATTTAAAAGCAGTCTGCTCAATGGGGTCACTCTGCGCCAGAAGAGAACGAAATAGTCATGTTCAGATATGTTCAGTTAAACTGATGTACATGTATGTATATCATTGTCACACAAATTATTTTAGTCAAACCTCGAAATTATTTTGGTTTTGGTCTTCAAGTGTCTAGAACGATGTCAAATGTGTCATAAGGGGCCATTTTCCCTATTTTACAATATATTTAGAAGGTTGGCTTTATTTCTGAAATTTGGAAAAGGTCTATCCTAGGGCTATTTTACTGAAAATAAGCCAGTGTACCCTGCAGGTGAATTTAACCCTTGCAGAGCATGTCCCCGGTAAACCAAACCCAAGAAGCATGGAGCTATCCAAACGACAAAACAGGTAGTATGCTAGAACATATTATAGTTGAGACAAATAATCTAGAATCACATGTACTTTATTATACCAATCTACATCCAGAGTGTACAGTACTGAATTCCGCTCCATGTGATGAAACCCAGGCCTGTTAAATGAATGGTGATGGCGATTGTTATATTGTATATGATGAAAATGACATGTAACACACCATGTACAATGACCATGCGTGTGTGCAAGTTATTGTACTCTATGCGTTATACATATATATATATATATATATATATATATATATATCTATATATATATATATATATATATATATATATAATCTAGAACATTTAGTGCACCCAGAATTTTACCTTACCTGATGCAAATATTTAACATAAATATAAAGAATTACATAAATACAAGTGTGCATACCGGTATATATATATATATATATATATATATATATATATATATATATATATATATATATATATAAATAAAAAAGAAAGCCTCTGTTATGATAATCGTTGTATTTTATCCTTCATTTAAAAGATCAGCATACCATTTCTTGGGCTTCACTGTACATTCACAAAATGAACATATGATGCCTCATGACATACCTGTGCTTGTGACAGTCATCAACAAAGATAAAATGTAGCCCAAAACTGGATCATTGTGGTGACTCACGGCCTTTATACTGTAAGAATAACACATTAACAACTATGGTCCTGGGTTCTAGAATGACAAACTACCAAGATGGAGTCCAAAATGTGCCCCTTTCTCTGTATTATATACACAACAAATGACACTATTGAAAACATCAAGGATTTCTCTAAATTCCAGTCATTGATATTTGTAAATATGGTAACAGAATAGTTTTCTTCTTTATGCAACATGAGAAGTAATTTCAGCTGTCTTGTGAATTATTATTTGACACAGAAATGATGCAGCTCTATACTGTATGTTTTTTCCTCAATAAACAACTTTCATTCTGTATCACTGACCAGTTAACCTCATGAAGACAAAATGATTTAGAGGACCAAAGTCAAAGAGTAAAGGTCTGAATCAAAAGCCCATCATTCAAATCTCTGCAGCAATTAAAATAGGTCATATATCCTGACATCTTTTAGGTAATTTGGGAGATTTTGGTAGAATTAGGAAAGTGCTTGGTCACTTTCAAGTGACGTGTAAATTATGCACTTTGAGGTGTGTGCTTTTTGAGTGACACTCCAGCATTACAATATAATCATTCACTGAAATTACAAAATATATCCCCATGATATACCTGTTCTCTCATTTGAGGTTTGCCCTGGTATCATAGCCATATATACACAAATTTAATGTTCATATTGTTATTATAGATCTTATCTATTGCATTGTTGGGACTGCTCTGTTATAAATAAAATGCCTGCTTCAAGCTGCAGTCTTGCACTAGCTTAACATTATAATTAATTATAAAACAGAAATCAGACTTACCATAGAGTTAACATAGTGCTTGCTCATAATATGCATATCAAAACATTGCTATATGTATATTTATCATATGTCAACCTTACAATGTTTCACTGTTCATTATATAGTGTATTTTCAAGTAATGACAGTGACAAATATTAATGAACAAGGCACTAAAATGTCTTTATTTTTAAAAGTGCAAGTTTGTCACAAATAATACTAGGTAATAATTGATTATGTGGGTAATAAATATAAGGGGAAATCAAAATGATTTTAACAAGACTGAAAGTAGAAAGCTTATGCACATGTGTCCATTGATTACACTGGCATGTGGTTTTAGTGAAAGCCAACACATACCAGTAGATGACACTATGTGATGCACCTAACGCTGGCATCACCAAATAGAAGCTTTTGCAAAAGCTCTTAAAGACCTTGCTTGAATTATACTGGAGCTTTCAAATTAACTTAGCTTTTTTTTACTCTGTAAATAAATCCCACACATTAACAACATGTAAAAAGTGTGGGTGCAGTCTGATAAAAAGAGTGCATCACATTTCACTTATTATATTAGCTTTCTGACAGAAATGAAACACACACATGCACCGCCATGAAAATCTGTCATAAATTGATTACTTCCTCTTCCACCAGGTGGCAGTGCATTCAAAAACTATCATAACATAAACCGTAATCTTTCAAGTTGTGGAAGAAGACCTGCTTCAGCAAGTATTCTTTAAATCAATTGTACAGATTGCAGTTGAAAACTTGTACCAAAAATGCTGAGATTCCACAATGATGGACGCTGAAAGCATTCATTCTGTTCTGATACTTGCAATATATGACTGACATGAGAGACTAAACCATTAAGGTTCTAACTTTTACGAATCTCTGTTTAAAATCCAGTGCTTATGGAATGTATATGTGAATTAACATGTGAACGCATTTCATTTGCTTCACCACACGTGTCATGTGATGACTTTCTGGTGTTGCTGTATATTTAACATATGATTAAGGCAGTCAGTCTATTAACCCTCGCCCAGCCTGTGTTCGTGATGTTTTGACCTTCATGTTCAACTGAATGACAAACTCATGAGAAAACACTCAGTTAACCAATCACCCTTCATTAAACTCTAATCAGCTTTTGGTGAAGAAAATAAAACATAAACACTCTGAAAATGCTTAGAATAAGATACACATTTGGTAAGTTTGTGGTGGGACCAAAGTAGAAAGATTAATTACGTATAATCATCACATATCACATTAACTTATATTAGATACTAGTTCAAATTTCCCGTAGATGACTACAGTTCAGTCAATAGAACTCCTTCACAGCATGGTGGTCACATTAGTTCTTTTTATTTATATGCAATGGATGGACGACAAAGCTGTAACAAGCACTGATTGTAAACATCATATCATGTGGCTTCACCTCATCATGCACCCTGTTATGTAGTCAGCTCTACATGTAGCAAATTCTAGGTATATTTGCTACAAACACCCATGTAACATTCTGTGCTCTTATTTGAAGTCGTACATAATTTTTTTTAAACCTTGAACACCTATTTGCCATTCCATGCAAACATGACCATAGATGATTAGGATTTAAAGTCCTCAGAAATCCCACCAAGTCTGTCCCAATCATGTAGACATTTAGCCGCTGTCAGGGGTCATGCATAATATTAAGTTTCTTTATCACTGGACAGATGGCAGTACCTACTGCACACAGTAGGGTCATGAAATTCAGTGTTCCTGTGAAAAGATTACATTTATGGGGCGTGTACAAATGACTCAGAGGCCCACATATAAAATGCTGACCTTGTGCAAATGTAAATGACAGAAATTCTACTTCATATATCTTACGTCAGATACATGCTAAATGCAGGCTTGGATCAAGTACACATACCAGTTTTTAGGGCTTGTTCTTGCCACCCATGCCAGGTGTCCCTGTATCAATATATGGATACACAGACAATACTGGATCACTCAGTGGAAAGCATTGTCCAACATTTAATAACTGCTTCTAAGTGGCTTACAGGGCACCCTAACAACTGTGATGGCATCAGATTGGCAGTTCAGAATACTAGTGTTTTATTTTATACATGTTTTTATTTTACAGTTTGAATATAACTCATGTGAGAGGAATCTATGAAAAATGTTATCTTTACCAGAACAAAGAAAAACACTGCCTCTGAATCTTAACTTTAACATACCTTATAAGTATCATATCATGTACTGTACCATGAGGGAAGTATTGCAATACGCAAGGTATTGTGAGATGTATCGTTACAGCTGTATCTGTGAATACCAGTACTCTGATATAAGTAGACAGATGAAAGTATCAACATGAAAGTATCATGACAGTTTGATGGCTGTCATTCCGTCTTTCTTCATGGCTCGTTGAGCTTCTTTTTCCATTTTCTTGCGCTGGTTCTCCATCTGTCTTTTTTGTCGCTCTAATTGTCGTTTTTCACGTATTGCTGCCTCAGCTTCCCACGATAAATCTTCTGCTGCCTCGTTCTCCCATGCTCCTTCTGTTTCTTCCCAGGATCCCAGCCCGTCTTCCTGTTTACGATAATGTAGTAATATTATACTAAAGTTAGTTAATTTACTGATTGATCCTATACACAGTCAAAATAATTTTCTTTGATAGATTACATATCTTATCAAAAGAATATTTTTCTGTTGACAAGAAATCCTCAACATATTTATATATCTATATGTCTTAAAAAAATCTAGACATATAGACATTTGGCAGAAGAACTTAGGAACACCTAACTTTATGTTGAATTTTGTATTTGTAGGTCTAACAGTTTCAAAAAGTGCCCTGTTAACGGAAATGGGCAGACAAAGGACCATGAGTATTGCTCAGATGATTTACAGTCAACGTGCTAATGAATGTGGTAACAAAGGACCATCAGTATAGCTCAGATGATTTACAGTCAACGTGCTAATGAATGTGGTAACAAAGGACCATCAGTATAGCTCACATGATTTACAGTCAACGTGCTAATGAATGTGGTAACAAAGGACCATCAGTATAGCTCAGATGATTTACAGTCAACGTGCTAATGAATGTGGTAACAAAGGACCATCAGTATAGCTCAGATGATTTACAGTCAACGTGCTAATGAATGTGGTAACAAAGGACCATCAGTATAGCTCAGATGATTTACAGTCAACGTGCTAATGAATGTGGTAACAAAGGACCATCAGTATAGCTCAGATGATTTACAGTCAATGTGCTAATGAATGTGGTAACAAAGGACCATCAGTATAGCTCACATGATTTACAGTCAACGTGCTAATGAATGTGGTAACAAAGGACCATCAGTATAGCTCAGATGATTTACAGTCAACGTGCTAATGAATGTGGTAACAAAGGACCATCAGTATAGCTCAGATGATTTACAGTCAACGTGCTAATGAATGTGGTAACAAAGGACCATCAGTATAGCTCAGATGATTTACAGTCAACGTGCTAATGAATGTGGTAACAAAGGACCATCAGTATAGCTCAGATGATTTACAGTCAACGTGCTAATGAATGTGGTAACAAAGGACCATCAGTATAGCTCAGATGATTTACAGTCAACGAGCTAATAAATGTGGTAACAAAGGACCATCAGTATAGCTCAGATGATTTACAGTCAATGTGCTAATGAATGTGGTAACAAAGGACCATCAGTATAGCTCAGATGATTTACAGTCAACGTGCTAATGAATGTGGTAACAAAGGACCATCAGTATAGCTCAGATGATTTACAGTCAACGTGCTAATGAATGTGGTAACAAAGGACCATCAGTATAGCTCAGATGATTTACAGTCAACGTGCTAATGAATGTGGTAACAAAGGACCATCAGTATAGCTCAGATGATTTACAGTCAACGTGCTAATGAATGTGGTAACAAAGGACCATCAGTATAGCTCAGATGATTTACAGTCAACGTGCTAATGAATGTGGTAACAAAGGACCATCAGTATAGCTCAGATGATTTACAGTCAACGTGCTAATGAATGTGGTAACAAAGGACCATCAGTATAGCTCAGATGATTTACAGTCAACGTGCTAATGAATATGGTAACAAAGGACCATCAGTATAGCTCAGATGATTTACAGTCAACGTGCTTATGAATGTGGTAACAAAGGACCATCAGTATAGCTCAGATGATTTACAGTCAACGTGCTAATGAATGTGGTAACAAAGGACCATCAGTATAGCTCAGATGATTTACAGTCAACGTGCTAATGAATGTGGTAACAAAGGACCATCTGTATAGCTCAGATGATTTACAGTCAACGTGCTAATAAATGTGGTAACAAAGGACCATCAGTATAGCTCAGATGATTTACAGTCAACGTGCTAATGAATGTGGTAACAAAGGACCATCAGTATAGCTCAGATGATTTACAGTCAACGTGCTAATGAATGTGGTAACAAAGGACCATCAGTATAGCTCAGATGATTTACAGTCAACGTGCTAATGAATGTGGTAACAAAGGACCATCAGTATAGCTCAGATGATTAACAGTCAACAAGCTAATGAATGTGGTAACAAAGGACCATCAGTATAGCTCAGATGATTTACAGTCAACGTGCAAATGAATGTGGTAACAAAGGACCATCAGTATAGCTCAGATGATTTACAGTCAACGTGCTAATGAATGTGGTAACAAAGGACCATCAGTATAGCTCAGATGATTTACAGTCAACACGCTAATGAATGTGGTAACAAAGGACCATCAGTATAGCTCAGATGATTTACAGTCAACGTGCTAATGAATGTGGTAACAAAGGACCATCAGTATAGCTCAGATGATTTACCGTCCACACTTATGAATGTGGTAACAAAGGACCATCAGTATAGCTCAGATGATTTACAGTCAACGTGCTAATGAATGTGGTAACAAAGGACCATCAGTATAGCTCAGATGATTTACAGTCAACGTGCTAATAAATGTGGTAACAAAGGACCATCAGTATAGCTCAGATGATTTACAGTCAACGTGCTAATGAATGTGGTAACAAAGGACCATCAGTATAGCTCAGATGATTTACAGTCAACACGCTAATGAATGTGGTAACAAAGGACCATCAGTATAGCTCAGATGATTTACAGTCAACGTGCTAATGATTGTGGTAACAAAGGACCATCAGTATAGCTCAGATAATTTACAGTCAACGTGCGAATGAATGTGGTAACAAAGGACCATCAGTATAGCTCAGATAATTTACAGTCAACGTGCGAATGAATGTGGTAACAAAGGACCATCAGTATAGCTCAGATGATTTACAGTCAACACGCTAATGAATGTGGTAACAAAGGACCATCAGTATAGCTCAGATGATTTACAGTCAACGTGCTAATGAATGTGGTAACAAAGGACCATCAGTATAGCTCAGATGATTTACAGTCAACGTTCTAATAAATGTGGTAACAAAGGACCATCAGTATAGCTCAGATGATTTACAGTCAACGTGCTAATGAATGTGGTAACAAAGGACCATCAGTATAGCTCAGATGATTTACAGTCAACACGCTAATGAATGTGGTAACAAAGGACCATCAGTATAGCTCAGATGATTTACAGTCAACGTGCTAATGATTGTGGTAACAAAGGACCATCAGTATAGCTCAGATAATTTACAGTCAACGTGCGAATGAATGTGGTAACAAAGGACCATCAGTATAGCTCAGATAATTTACAGTCAACGTGCGAATGAATGTGGTAACAAAGGACCATCAGTATAGCTCAGATGATTTACAGTCAACTTGCTAATGAATGTGGTAACAAAGGACCATCAGTATAACTCAGATGATTTACAGTCAACGTGCTAATGAATGTGGTAACAAAGGACCATCAGTATAGCTCAGATGATTTACAGTCAACGTGCTAATGAATGTGGTAACAAAGGACCATCAGTATAGCTCAGATAATTTACAGTCAACGTGCGAATGAATGTGGTAACAAAGGACCATCAGTATAGCTCAGATGATTTACAGTCAACATGCTAATGAATGTGGTAACAAAGGACCATCAGTATAACTCAGATGATTTACAGTCAACGTGCTAATGAATGTGGTAACAAAGGACCATCAGTATAGCACAAATCAAGCAATATATCACTCTATGGAAGATGAATGGGGTAAACCACTTGTAATATCAAATATCAAAATGTAACAACAGTCCTGAAATACATGAATTAAACCCTAAATATTCTGACATCTCGAGTTGTTACACAATGTGCTATCAACAGGGGGTTCAGGTTCATTGGGTAACCAGGAATATGGCTCTATTGCTGCAGCTTATAGGAAACTAGAATACGGGTAGTCGACAAGCGACTACGTGTATCCGCCAAAATCAGAGTAGGACGGGTGAAGTGAGGCACGGATTGAGTGGAAGGGGAAATAGAGTTACATGTGTTACATATTAGAATGGATCCCTGCCTCATAAACATGATTGTAGGTGGCGCCACCTGTTATTTGAACAAGAAACTATCCAAGATGTATACACATGCAAAATTTCATGTGGAAAAATCAAACCACTGCAGAGATATGAGTGATATTATCCCACAGCAGACAAACAGATGGACACTGTGCAAAAATGGCTGCAGATGGCGCCACCATTTTTGTGTATGTCATAAAGATATCCAAGGGCTACATTTGTGTAATTTTTTTTTTCCTGATTGGTCAAATGAGTCCGGAGATATAAGCATTAATGTCTGCAGCTTGAATGTGAATGTAGGTGGGCCATCTGTCATAAAATCAAGAAAGCTATGCGGGATGTATAAGCATGCCGAATTTCAGGTAATTTGGTCAAACCACTGGAGAGATATGAGTGATTTTAACCCAAGGCAGACAAACAGACGGATGCTGTGCCAAAATGGTTGCAGGTGGTGCCACCTTTTTTATGTATGTTATAAAGCTATCCAAGGGCTACATTTGTGTAAAATTGTTTTCCTGATTGGTCAAACGGTTCCTGAGATATAAGCTTGGATGTCTGCAGCGTGAACATGAAGGTAGGTGGCGCCACCTGTCATAAAATCAAGAAAGCTATCTAGGATGTATATGCATGCCGAATTTCAGGTGAATTAGTCAAACCACTGCAGAGATATGGGTGATTTTAACCTAAGGCAGACAAACAGATAGACGCTGTGCCAATATGGCTGCAGGTGGCGCCACCATTTTTGTGTATGTTATAAAGCTATCCAAGGGCTACATTTGTGTAATTTTTTTTCCTGATCGGTCAAACAGTTCCTGAGATATGAGCTTGGATGTCTGCAGCGTTAACGTGAATGTAGGTGGAGCCACCTGTCATAAAATCAAGAAAGCTATCTAGGATGTATACGCATGCCAAATTTTAGGTGAATTAGTCAAACCACTGCAGAGATCTGAGTGATTTTAACCCAAGGCAGATGAACAGATGGACACTGTGCAAACATCAGTGGCATCAATTTATCTTCAAGGGTGGGGGGGATGACTCTGTAGGGTGGGGAGATGACTCCCAATGGTGTGTGTGTGTGTGGGGGGCGGGGATGACAGGCTTGGAGGGTAGTCAAAATTGGGATAAAACAGACATGTTTATACATACATATATATATATATATATACATATATTTATATATATATACCGTAATGTCTACTTGAATTCGTACAGGAAAAAATAATTATTTTTCTCAGTGTGTGAATTATTATATGTAAAATATGAAAAATTAGAATATTGCAGGAGAGAAGATCGTTTGACACCTGAGAACCGGCTATGGGAGATAATAGATGATGTATGGCAACTCCCATGTTATTTATTATTTAACACTTGTTCGGGAATATATGTGAGCGCTGCTGGTGACGAAAAAGATATCCAGTTTATCCCGTAACTGGCATTTTATAAACCGGTGTTTTATATATATATATATATATATATATATATATATAATACACAGGGTTTTAGCCGCGCCGGTCGGGGGTAACCAGGACGGCCTGTACTGCCGGCAATAACAGACTTAACATTCGTAAACCACAGACCAGCAGATAAGATCATAAAGATCGTCAAAAATCCAGCTACCGGCAAAAGAACTTCAGTAATTCATTACCGCAAACTGTTAAATTTGTACCTCATTAGTATGTTAACAAATTTATTTGATCACGGCTGTGGTGCAAACAAAATTGACAGGAGTCACTGATCACCTTAATATTACACATCAAATAAATTATTGGTAAACAAACAAGCAACGAAGTGTTTCACAGTTTGGACATGAAAGGAAAACATCATCAGCCAGGGGTCTCTCACGGCCTACAGCGGTGCGTAGCATCTTTAGTGGTAAGAAAATGGGCTATTGTTTTGTAATACTTCATGGCAACATTTAATTCATTTACAAACATTATTTGTATGGATTGCAGAATACACCCTAATAAAATGGTAATGGTGATTTTCTTAGGGCGTTAATGAAATTTCTTCGGGGTGCCACCTGGCGGCAAGTGAACTTATTACAGCCGTGAATATGTAATCTCAGCAGATTATATTTATATTTATATATTTCAATAAATTGTTTATTTTACCCGTTTGGTAATTTCAGTGGAAAGAAATAAATGAAAAAAAATATATGTTTATCATATTTTTAAACTGGGACGGGGGAGTAACATAAAGGTGGAAAAAAATTGGTAAGTTTGAACCAGGAGCACTTAGTTTACACTAAAGCAGTTCATGCGCCTTTAACCAAATGGCCACAGTAACCAACAAATTACACGGAAGTTTTTATTTGGGAGATTCTAATAAGATTTATACAACGGGGAAAAAAATATATTATTTCACGGACATAACCGGGATTTATCAAACTAAAACCCTTGAAGACAGCGGTATATCCTTTGTAGCTGCGGTTCAAAGCACTCTGACGATCTCCATTTAACCTTTGATGGTCATGCCTGTGATCAGCGGTCCGTGCGAGGTTTGTCCCAAGTGGATTACTAGTATATGATCATCAGCTAATGTGATTTTTGTCCCACTCACAAATCCTTCTTATTTTATTATTAAGTAAACAAAATATTATCGATTAAGACACATTTTTTACCTCGAGTTCTATTGTTCAAATCACATTCATGCTGTAACAAGTCTGAAGCAAAGATGGCCCATCAGTATCAGTTAAGCGACAGTTTTTCCTTTTCACATACATGAAGTCGCAAATCTGATAAAATTGTTCCGATAAATTATCATGTTACTTCCTCGCACTAAGACATAAAGATGTGTTGTTATCAGGTGAACAGCGTAGACATTTGATTCATCTACGCATGCAAAGCCGTTTTAATCATAGCTACAATTACTGTTCATACGGACCGCCGGTGGTCACCGGCAATAGCTAATATCGGCACAGTACGTTGGTGTACGAATTCATATATGTAATATAGAAAAATATGATTCAGGAAATTTATAGTGTGCGAACTAATGAAGGATACGAACTGATGTAGACATTACGGTATATATATATATATTATATATATATCTACCTTTTATTATCTGTGTGACATATCGAATATATATATTTTATGTATACGGTTTTATAAATAAGGTATATGTTAATTCTAAACCATTTATCCATTAATATTTCATAGAAAACTTATTAATGGAACCAAAGTCTATAATTCTATTTATATATATGTTTTATTTGAAATATATAAATATTATTCTCTGAAAAGTGGGGGGGATGATTACATTGACCATCCCCCCCTTGCCAAAAAGTGGGGGGGATATATACCCCCCATCCCCCCCCCCCCCCTATATTGATGCCCCTGGCAAACATGGTTGCAGGTGGCGCCACCTTTTTTTGTGTATGTTATAAAGCTATCCCAGGGCTACATTTGTGTAAAATTTTTTCCTGATCGGTCAAACGGTTCCCGAGATATGTGGGTTTATGTGTGGAAACAGACGCACAAACGGACGCTGGGCAGAGAGGAAAGGTCAGAGGTCAAGTTCACTTGGTTAGGCACCAGTTCACATGTGACCCAATAATTTGTGTAAGTTTCGGAAAAATCTGTCCAGTTGTCTCAGAGGAGTTTTCCGGAAACGAACGCTGCGGCGGCGGAACCCGGTCAAAAACATAGTATCCGCAAAACTTCGTTTTGGCGGATACAAAAACAGTGCCATAATCAAAGTTGGACATAATTTATGGTAATTATTTTACATTTAATCTAATCACTTAAAAAAATACAAATTTAGAGCTTATTTATTGTATTCAATTAAATCTAAATTTAATACAGTAAATGCTTGGAGAAGGGTCTCGAGCTTCAAAAGTTACCATGTAAAGTGGGTAAATATTTTTCCTGATATTTTGACAATATACATAATGTTAGGGCCCATAACTCCTACAAATTATGCAATGATGATATAATGTCTTGCATGTGCATAAAGGAAAAGTAATGCCAAAACACACCCACTGGTATTGACCTTAGGCAGTCTTGAAGTGAAACAATATAATTTTAATGAAAAAAGGTATAACCCAGGTTAGTATGGTATGAATTTACCTGAGGAATTATTGTAGCTCCCAAAGTGGAGTAACCATGGTTTGTATGGTTTATATAAATTTACCTGAGGAATCATTGTGGCTCCCATGGTGGAGTAACCATGGTTTGTATGATTTATATAAATTTACCTGAGGAATCATTGTAGCTCCCATGGTGGAGTAACCATGGTTTGTATGATTTATATAAATTTACCTGAGGAATCATTGTAGCGCCCACAGTGGAGAAACCATGGTTTGTATGGTTTATATAAATTTACCTGAGGAATCATTGTAGCTCCCATGGCAAGCCTGTTGGAGTATCCATGGTTTGTATGGTTTATATGCTGTTGTTGTTCTTCTCGCTGTTTCACAAGGAGCTAGGAAAAAAAAAATCACAATAAAACACTATTAAAAAACTATTTACCAGTTTCTACAACAAATTGTATCAGGTTTGTTAAAGGTTCTATGTAGTTTATTTTTAATGATTTAATATAAAAACAAGTCCTCTTCATCATTACAAGCTTGACAAGATATACAAATCTAGCTTTCTGTAGTGGATTATACTAGAATGGGAATAATCTTTTTGTGGATAGAAATAATGAATAAAATCAAATTCTGAAGAGAAAACTAAAGAGAATGGTTGCATCCCTTATTAATCACAATCAGCAGTACCAGTGAATCAGTATTTTTTGCACATGGATTCTGCTATGATAACCTGATAAACGAAGATATTATCAGTAATTAAGCTTTCTGAAATTCAGGTTTTTTTATGTACATGGCTCAGTAAAATCTGTACGTCATATCCTGTAAGAAAACAATTCTGTTCTGTTCATTTTTTTTTACATTGGAGACAGTGGGTTCAGCTATAAAGTCCAATGACTCAACTACCATGCTAACAATACACCTTCAGTGCATTACTTGCCTTTTTAGCTTTCCTGAAGTCAGGCAGCATGTCCTGGAAGTAGTCCTTCTCAGGTTGAGGCTGTGCTTTTAGCTCCATCTGTTGTTTGTACCTGAACTCAGCCACCTTGTCAACCTTGTGGTGCTTCTGGTTATTACCCACCCCATCATCCCACGAATCCCACGATTCAAATTCGATCTGAATCACAAAAGTGTGAAGTTCATGCATTTTTTATGGAAGGTGGATATATCATCTTTCTGAGAATAAAAACCGACTAGACCTACAATTAATAAGCGCTAAACTTATACTGTACTATGACTACTATCATTATGTAAATTATCACGAAGAAATAACAGTGGTGAATCAATAAAATAATGAGAACATACAGAACAATGTCCTTGCCATACAAAAATATTAGCTGCATTGTAACTTTTTAAGTAACCTACCCAAATCTAGAATGTTTAAATAATGTTTATCCTTTACCTGAACCTTAATATTACATTGCCTCAATAATCATTACACTTAAAAAATATTAAGTAACATTTACAGAGGTAAAATTATTAGTTTTCTGAAAAAAAAATCTGTACTTAGTTTAAAAATACTATATTTTACTAGTCATCTGATGATTTATAAAAGCCTTTATGTGAAGAGAAATGGTTGTATATAAATAAAGTTCCATTGCTTTACTTACATCATTGCTGGGTACGGATTGTGGCACTTCAGTGTTGGTGATCTGATCAGTAGTCAGAGGAAGAACAGTGCCTGAGTCCCTTCGTAACCTCTTTGCTCGACATATTACTTTGTTCAGTCCCCTTCTCAACAAGCCAATAATTGACAGGAATACGCTCAGTAGTTTACGTAGAAACACCAATGGACCCATGTTGTCTCTCTCACAGTTTCACCTTTCTACCTCACATGATCTTTAAAAGACAATCAGAATTGCATGACTTTTTTATTTTTTGTAGAGATAACCGCCTCAATTTTTAATGCTTATTTGACTTATCTTCATACATGTTCATCTGCAGAAATCCACTCCAGTTTGGGACTGTCTGACAGAGGGATAATTAACAATAATACACACTTCCTGTCATATCATATGATGGTGTCACCCAGGCCATGTGTTTACTACAGATTAAGGTGCTAGGTGTATAATCATTGTGGGGTTAAAACACTGCAGAACCCCCCCCCCCCCCCCCCCCGCACCCCACTCATTTGTGAGTGATACACAGCCACAGGGCACAGCCTTCCCACTAAGTCATCAGAGCTCTCACCCTGGGTGGGGGGCAACCATAAAAATCTCAGTATTCCCCAGCTGAGATTTAAACCAAATACAGGGTCGGGGCCAATTACATTGAAAAGTAATCATTACAATTACAATCAAAATCTCAATTACAATTACAAATTACTTAAATTTTAATTTAAATTTTAATGATTAAATTACAATTACTTTTGAATAGTAATTAATTACTTTTAATTACTTTATAAGAAAAAATATAATATACAGAGGCATGGTTCATGTAAAGTATCATTCATGGTAGAAAGGCCAACTGATTATATTTATAAATGGAAAAACTGCAAACAACATATCCAGTCTGGTGTCATCTTTTAAAGTTCACAATAGCTATATTTATGATTGCATAATGTTCAAATTTACACTTTTCTCTCATGGAAAGGCAAAACTGGCGGTTATCATCATATATGAACATATCTTGTATTGTTTATAGAATCAGGCATTAAAATATTTGTTGAATTAGTGATTTGACACAAAATAGAAATATCTTTAAGCATACCGGTATATGGATTAACTATATTTTAAACATATTATCTTGAAGTCATTTGTGCAAAAAAATTTCATCTAATATTCTTTTATCACATATTATCCTCTATTAGATGAAATGTCTTGCTTCTTAATAACACTTGCACCTGTGGAAATAATTGTTGGTTTAAACCTTTGATAATGGAAGAACCTTTTGGCGACTACCTTAATCCTGTGCAGTAATCCTACACATTAATCAACTCATAAATCCTAATTTTTTTACTATCAATACTGATTAAAGTTATGTCATAAATACTGGAATTTTGAATACAATGTGATTTCACTAAACTCATTGATGCAAACATTTTGTGTGAATAATTCATATAAATATATTCATGCTGAATATATATAATATATTACAATTTGATGCAATGAAATTATTTATAGGAAAAGGTAATGAAATTCTAGTGCATTCACGTTGGTTAGCTTCTTATGTATCACAGGTAGTAAAACCAGTATACACAGCCCAAAGTCTCTAGGCACAGGAAACAGTGGAGACTGTTCAAATGCAGGAGCCAGCCAACTGAGACAGCCCTGTTATCTGGATACCTATCTCTACCTCATGGGCCATTGACTTGAGGTAATTCTAATATGGGCCCTCCAAGATCATAAGCCTCTGTTGTTCCTGTGACTCTCTCAGTGTCAGCTAATTACCAGATAAACACTGATGTAACCAGATCAGTATGAGTATGTTCCAGCCTCCGTTTCAGTGAAAGTGTGAAATGTAGCAAGCCAACACTTGGTGTAGTGTAGCTCTTGACAGGTGTACATTATGGAAGATTGTTTCTTTATCTACATTGAAGTGGAAAATTTGTAAAAAAAAAAAAGTATAACTTGTAAGGCATATTAATGACCATGCTTATAACATACAAGGGTATTATTTATTCAATAATCATAGCTTTCAATCTTTACCCAAAGTGTTGTTTGATAAACTGTGCAAAGGAATGATTTTTGTCATGAATTTGGAATGTAATTGGAAAGTAATTAAAAAGTAATTGAAATTACATCTATTTTTACCCTTGTAATCATTACAATTACAAGTAACTGAATTTTATTCAATTACAAATTACATTCAAGTACTTGAAAATTGTAATTAATTACAGGTAATTACAATTACACATTACAATTACCCTAACCCTGACCAAATATATTCAAGCTCTAGCCTTTGACCACACAGGCTGGAATATCTAAGCTCTATTCTTGGACCACAAAGGCTGGTATATCTAAGCTGAGTTAGCTCTATCCTTGGATCACACAGGCTGGAATATCTAAGCTCTGTCCTTGGACCACTTAGGGTGGTATATCTAAGCTCTATCCTTGGACCACAGAGGCTGGTTCATCCAAAGTCTTTGTATCTTTTATGTCATCACAGTAAAAATTCCACCCCTCCAACTGAAAACTGGGAATATGAAGTATTAAATTAGCCATGCAGTTCATGATTAAAGTCTAATCTATTTTTTTGTATATAAAAACTGGTCATATTTGATTTGTTGAGCCTGTAGTTTAGTGCTGCTTGTTCATGTACAAACATTAGTTAAACAAAATTCAGCATGACTTTCCCAATTTTAGAGCTCATTTTTCTTTTTCTTATCATAAATCAACCTTGGGCAGCCAATTGAATTTCAGCCAGAGATCTGCGGTGCTGTTAAATTGTTTACAAGCTGTGTAAATGTGCATTTAAACATCATAAGTCTCATAAGTGCTAGAACATAATTGCTTATAAATTGATATCCAGGTCACACTGGTTTGATGTTTGACTCGTGCCTCAGATGATTATCTGTTGATAGGGTTGGAAGAACCTTCCCAGAGGGAAAAGAAAGAATATTTTCTCCCCACCATTTCTTTCCAGGAAAGATATACAGTCACAACATCCATGTTATTTTTGTTTTTGAATTGACATTTTTGCCTTTCACATAAATACAAATCAGGGATTATAGTTTTAACAAACTATAATACATCAAGGATGTGCAAGGACATCTTTTGGTGCCTGAGAAAGATTGTAGGGCTCAGTGGGGTAGTCTTTAGTTGAACAATTAATATGAACACAGTCCAAGAGGTGGAATGTGGTTTTAATATTTTGTACAGTCTTCAGTTTAGTAATAAAGCCTTTTTCAGGTCATCTAAACTATATTTTATAAACTTCAGATGTGTTTTGTACAGTATGGTTAGCCTTAAGCTGAGTGATTATACTTAAAATATATAAATAAATCAAATTAAATAATCATTACAGTTTAGTTTAGCAGAAGCATACAGTTTGAGAATTTCCTGCTGTTGCTTATTTTTTTGTCTAGTAATGACAAACCAAACCTGTTGATACAAAACACTGAGGCCTCCCCCAAATGTCTGCTCCCAAAATATCTAAACTTTATTCTCCCAAAACATCAACCATAAAAAATGAGTAGAATCACAAAATGCCTAAAGGCTCTTTTACTAATATATTACTTATTACTTTTATTCTTTATGATCAAATCTTAGGATCTAAGGCTATTTACACTCAAGCCAGCTTTAACGAAGATTTGTTCTCATATTTAACACTGTGACCATGTGGGAATCCATTCAGGCTGATTCAGCTATGAATGATTTTCAAACTTTATGGTTAAAAGTAGCTTAATTTATTAATTATTGGTACCAGCTGGTTAATGAATAATTATATGTTTAGCATATATACCCAGGAATTTTAGGAATGTGGTAAAGAACTTATTATCATAATTATGGTAGATCATATCCAGTTGTCATTCCATTTATTTTATTAATTAAATTTGATAAAGTATGTATAAATAATAAATTACAGTGTGTAAATAATAAATATTTGTAAAACATTATTCAGTGATTCTCTGTTATATATGTGTATATGTTTAATAAAAGTTTGTTGAAAATATTAAGTTTCTTCCCTAGCTTCCATTTCTTCCCAGAAACTCTCCTCACTTCCTTTTCTTTCCAGAAACTTCCCCGAGAAGGGAAGAAATACCTATCTTCCCAGAAGAATGCCAACCCTGTCTGTTGATATTATTATCAGTTTATAATAATACAAACATCTTAGTATAGTTAAAAAAGTATATATAAGAGCACTGATCATATAAAATTTTATTGGTATACAATGAGTTGTTACCATGATATGGCAAAATTTGGTTTCCAAAGTCTGGGTTTCACACATTGCTGTATTTGTAAGGAAACATTAGTTTAAGTGAGGATACAAGTCAATTGGTCACTACAGTAAACCACCAATTTATATTTGGTCCTTCTAAGGTTAAAAAATGTAATATACAGGGTTCACATAGTGCTAGAGTTGTTATTCATTCTTATATAGTAAAGCAGTGTTCAGACATTGTAGAAAATTTTAATTTAATATCAGTGTTAATTAATTGGCAGTAACAAGAAATTGCCAACTACAATTTTTAAACATATTTATCAGACACTGATTAAGTTTTAAACTAGATGTATCAGAAACAACACGAATGCCCCCGCCTGGTGCAAATTAGAAATATATGTTAAATTTTGTAAAATCTTTTAAAGTTCAGGAGCTGTCATATGGTCAAAAGTTGGTCAACGAGGGCAAAATGCAAACTCCATCTGTAACGGGTCATTTGATAGCAACACACCAAAAATCAGGCCAGTATCTGCAGGCAGTGCCAAAAGTCCATACATGTGCACTTGTCTTGAAAATTTCTATTTTTCATGAAAGTTTCTATGTTAGGGTAACTTCAAACAGTCAAAAGTAGGTCAACTTGGACAAAACACCAACTCGATCTGTAACTGGTCATTATCTGCCCACACACCAAAAATCAGGCCGATATCTGCAGGCACTGCAAAAAAAGGTCCGTACATGTGCATATTTCATGAAAATTTCTATTTTTCATGAAATTTTCTATGTTCAGGAGCCGTCAAACAGTCAAAAGTAGGTCAACCAGGATGAAACACGAACTCGATCTGTAACTGGTCATTTTTTGCTGTCACAACAAAAATTAGGCCAATATCTGCAGGCATTGTGAAAAAAAGTCCAAACATGTGTATTTGTCATGAAAATTTATATTTTTCATGAAATTTTCTATGTTTAGGACCTGTAAAATGATTAAAGTAGGTCAACCAGGACGAAAACATGAACTCAGTCTGTAACTGGTCATTATCTGCCAACACACCAAAAATCTGGCCAATATCTGCAGGCATTGTGAAAAAAAGTCTGTACAACTGTTTGATTTCTGAATGACCGAATTACGGACATGGGTAAAACTATATGCCCCCGCCACTTTGTGGCAGGGGCATAAAAATTGTAGTTCTTTCCAATTGTGTGATACTGATCTATAATGGGATACCATTTAAATGCCCTTTATTTTCCAATTTAATAGAACAATAAAGTGCAAACAGAAAATAAAAATAATCACATTTCAAAGGTAGACAGAATAGCATTCCTACTGGCCTTGAGAGTGAAGCTTGCTTTATAGGTGAAGTGGGTAGAAGGTCTAACTTTTTGTGTGTCACAGGTTATAGGTTTGAATTTGAAACCACATTTGGCCCTCTTTCTGTTTTACACTCATATACAACTTTAATAAATTTATAAAATAAATTATTTTATGCCTCTGACTTTTTTATTTGACAGCAACTTTCATATGCTGATAATTTTAACTTATACTCATTTTCAATACTGGAAGAAATATTTAATTTAAACATCTGGTAAAGAATTGTGTTTGGTGATGAATTTTTATATTCTCCAATGTAAACTGGATTCTGTACTCTCTCAGACAAATCAATGGTGATTACGAACATTATCCCTTGAGTGACATCCCTTAGCCAATTTGTCGGGGATATAAGCTGTAGAGAAGGGGGAATGATTCTACCTGGAAGATTAAGAAAATCTGTGACATGACTGTGCTACTGCATTTAGGCAATAGCCAATACTGATTAATCTATCAAATATGCCTTCAACCAATTTATAAGCCGCATTTAATCGGACTCTTAGATAAAAACTCTTTATCTTTAGTCTGATAACCATAGGGTGAGAGTTTCTGGTATATAAACCTGGCCCTGGGATCTGTTATGCATAAAACAGCTGCTAAATACTGCTTGATGGAATGGGGCAGGCCTAATATCCTTGTTACAGGTGCGGACCAGACCACTAACATTAATTACCGGGCCGCTTTTACCCTGGACCAGATCAGTCCAGTCAGCTGTACCTAAAAGGTTTAACCTAAAAATATGAATTTATGGATTTAGTGTCAACCTTCAAATCTTGCTATGGATAATGTGTAATTAACCTCTCAAAGAAAGACTCTTTTGCTAAGTAAATGTATTTAAAGCAATGCCAACTGCAATAGTAAAACTAGAATACGGGTAGTCGACAAGCGACTACTTGTATCCGCCTAAATCAGAGTGGAACGGGTGAAGTGTTGCATATTAGCATGGATGTCTGCAGCCAAATTGTGTATGTAGGTTGCGCTACCTACGAAAAAATCCAGAAAGCTCTATACACATGCAAAACTTTGGCCCAATCGGTCAAACAGTTCCCAAGATATGAGCTTGGATATCTGCTGCATAAACTAGAATGCAGGTGGCTCCACCTGTCATAAAATCAAGAGAGCTGTCGGGGATGTATAAACTTGCAAAATTTTAGGCAGATATGTCAAACCACTGCCGAGATATGAGTGATTTTATCCCATGGCAGACAAACAGATGGGAGCTGTGCAAACATGGCTGCAGGTGGCGCCACCAGTTTTGCATATGATAAAGAGCTATGTGAGATTTATACACATGCAAAATTTTGGCCCAATCGGTCAAACGGTTCCCTAGATATGAGCTTGGATGTCTGCAGCGTAAACTTGATTGTAGGTGGCGCCACCTGTCATAAAATCAGAAAAGCTATCCAGGATGTATAAGCATGCCGAATTTCAGATGAATTAGTCAAACCACTGCAGAGATATGAGTGATTTTAACCCAAGGCAGACGAACAGATGGACACTGTGCAAACATGGTTGCAGGTGGTGCCACCATTTTTGGTGTATGTTATAAAGCTCTCCAAGGGCTACATTTGTGCAAAAAAATTTTCCTGATCGGTCAAACGGTTCCCGAGATATGAGCTTGGATGTCTGCAGCGTAAACGTGAATTGGGTGGCGCCACCTGTCATAAAATCAGAAAAGCTATCCAGGATGTATACGCATGCCCAATTTCAGGTGAATTAGTCAAGTCACTGCAGAGATATGAGTGATTTTAACCCAAGGCAGACGAACAGATGGACACTGTGCAAACATGGTTGCAGGTGGCGCCACCATTTTTGGTGTATGTTATAAAGCTCTCCAAGGGCTACATTTGTGCAAAAGAATTTTCCTGATCGGTCAAACGGTTCCCGAGATATGAGCTTGGATGTCTGCAGCGTAAACGTGAATGTAGGTGGTGCCACCTGTCATAAAATCAGAAAAGCTATCCAGGATGTTTACGCATGCCCAATTTCAGGTGAATTAGTCAAGTCACTGCAGAGATATGAGTGATTTTAATCCAAGGCAGACGAACAGATGGACACTGTGCAAACATGGTTGCAGGTGGTGCCACCATTTTTGGTGTATGTTATAAAGCTCTCCGAGGGCTACATTTGTGCAAAAAAATTTTCCTGATCGGTCAAACGGTTCCCGAGATATGTGGGTTTATGTGTGGAAACAGACGCACAAACGGACGCAGAGCGCAAAGGAAAGGTCAGAGGTCAAAACAAAATCGGGGCAGGAGTTCACATGTGACCCGAACATAATCCCGGGTTTCGGAAAATTCCGCCCAGCGGTTACAGAGGAGTTCTCCGGACACCAACGCGGCGGCGGCGGCGGCGGCGTGCAGCTGAAAACATAGTATCCGCAAAACTCTGTTTTGGCGGATACAATTATATACAAGTAATATACTAGTATTTCTGTCCTGGAAGTAACAATAAAGGGTCATTTTTTTAACTTTAACTTTTTGTGTCCTACTGAGTTGCACGATGTTGATGCTATTCTCCATATCACTGTGTGTCGAAGTAAAATATGAACAATTTTTATACAATAAATATATTTAATACACAGGCTTTTTAATACTCTATATATATTACATCATTAACATTGTTAGATAAACAATATTCTATTTTAAATCACACTTAAACCACACATCACTATTCAACTGTAATGTCATCCCCACACAGCAAATTATTTGAATCAGCTAAAAAAATGTATATCACATACACAGAAAACCGCGCAATAAATGTAATATTATAATCTATACGTGAATCCAAATCTTGGTTTGAGTTTTAATGATAAAATATGAATGTTGGACATGGTTGTTAGAATGTGCAGGTTGGGTTGAGCTACATGAACAAATATATGTAATGAAAACATTATATAGAGTATGAGCTAAATAAAAAACAAGGGACCTATGGGTCACGACGCTCAGCTGTTATATATGATAAAAAATATTATTTAGAAATTAGGCATGCTGGTTTTGTGTGGTAATAAATATAAGCTGTATTATGAGTTGTTGTTGTTTAGCTTATGTATGATTTTGATAGTACCTTTGGAGACAGGGAAGAGGATTGATTTCATTTATTTTATTAACAAATGGAGTACTATTGTCACACAGATTTTGACTTGGCCATATAACTTATAAGCAGAACATATAATATAAGAGTTTAACTATTTATTAAACAAGGGACCTATGGGTCACGACGCTCAGCTGTTATATATGATAAAAAAATATTATTTAGAAATGAGGCACATGCTGGTTTTGTGTGGTAATAAATATAAGCTGTATTATGAGTTGTTGTTGTTTAGCTTATGTATGATTTTGATAGTACCTTTGGAGACAGGGAAGAGGATTGATTTCATTTATTTTATTAACAAATGGAGTACTATTGTCACACAGATTTTGACTTGGCCATATAACTTATAAGCAGAATATATAAGGGTTTCACTATTAATTAAAAACAAGGGACCCATGGGTCACGGCGCTCAGCTGATCATGATTGACTATAAATGTATCACCATTGTTATACTATATTGAGTAGAAAAAGCTTATGAATATCATGGTCATATTGGGCTTTTATAAAGGAATATAATGTAATATGTGAGTAAATGATATATGAAATAATCTGACTGATAGATTAATATGGAGTAAAATATAGTGGTTTATTTTTTATTTATTTGGGAGGAGTAAAAAAAAAATTTATTTGAGCAAATATGAATGCAATGACAGTATACTAAGCAGTGGTATAATGATGATAAGGCTTTTTGTTGAAGGATCTATAGTGTATGGAAAACTGCAAGCTTTCAATTTGACAGATACAAGGTTATGATTAACTATGCTGATGAGGGGATTTATGAATTTGTGACTGTATGACATGATATCTTGACAAGATCGGTCTTGACAAAGTACATTATTTTGATGACCCTCACGTCTACATATAACACAATATTGACATAATTTCTGGCATGTACATAGGTACCTATGGACAAATGGTCAACAGTACTGAACCACCTAGAAGGTTAAAATATTAAAAATATGATGAAATGTAGATAAAGTTTGAGAGGAAGAGGCAATTTGGGCCATGGTTGGTTTATATGATTGAAGAAAATGTTGCAAATAATATTTGAGATCTGACCATGCCTTTCCATTGGTTACATTTTTGATAAGCTGTTGACAGTTCAACAGTTTACACATTTGTCTGATGAGATCCAATTTATTTGGTAAACCTTTTTTTATCAATTTTATGATATGTATACAGTTGCCATAACGTCCCCACTCCACAGGTGCAATGACTTGATGGGGGGGGGGGGGGGGGTGTTGTGTTATGATCAGAGTTACAACGCCTCTGTCTCTCTGTAGATATTTTCTTTAATTATTAAATTTTATGCTATAGCCATAGAACTGTTGTTCACAGTGCCAAGGAGCAAAGCCTCAGTGGGATGAAGAAGGGGATGGTGAGAGTTACAACACCCTTGCATATACACACAGGATATGAAATTTAATTCAACAGTGCTTCTAAAAAAAAGTTTATTCATGAACATTAAATATTTAAAACAGGCAGAAAATGGAGAAACAAAGCAAATCATTTTTTCCCCATTCTACTGAGCCAATAAAAAATTAACAATATTTGCATTTATTCCTTTTTTTCATTACATAATTTTTATCCAGGTTTAAGGATGTTACTTTAAATTTACAGTACAACATACATATGATTGTGAATATTTCAGTTGATTCACATTTCTAAACTGCATCAACATTTATAGCTAATGTATCTAGTTTAAAGTACCTGTCAACAGAATGGGATGGAGGGAGGAAGGGAGGCAATACGGGTTTGAGAGAGAGAGAGAGAGAGAGAGAGAGAGAGAGAGAGAGAGAAAGAGAGATGGAGAGAGAAAGAGAACAAGGGACCCATGGGTCACGGCGCTCAGCTGATCGTGATTGGACTATAAATGTTTCTCCACTGTGATACTATATCGAGTCGATAAAGCTTATGAATATCATGTACATGTTGGGCTATTATAAAGGAATGTAATGTAATATGTGAGTAAATGATAAATGAAATTACCTGACTGATTGATTAATAGAGTCAAATAAAGTGGTTTATTTTTTATTCATTTAGGAGGGGTTGAAAATTGTGATATATTTGAGCAAATATGAATGCAATGACAGCAGTAATAAGCAGTAGTAGAATGATGATAAGGCTATTTGTTGAAGGATCTAAAGTGTATGGTAGTCTGCAAGCATTCAATTTGACAGATATGATGTTATGATTAACTATGCTGATGAAGTGATTTATGAATATGTGACTGTATGACACAATATCTCTTTAGTCTAGACAAGGTACATTATTGTGTTGCCCACTATGTCTACATATTACACAATATTGACATAATTTCTGGCATGTACATAGGTACCTATGGACAAATAGTTATACAAAATATTAAAGTATGAATATATCTGATTCATCTTGTTCTTGCTTACTGAGGCTAACTTTGGGATGGGGTTTTGAGAAGGGAAAAGTGAGGGCAGCACGAAAGTGGATGTAGATATATTCTATTGTAAAGTTTTTCATTTATATAAGAATATGAAAAGCTAAGAGGAAAGGGGCCCTCCTACTTGGTTATAGTAAAGTTCTAAATATATGATTGCAAACTAATACTCTGACAAGACTGTCATGAAGAAAAACAGTAAAAGTTTTGAGATACTGTGTTGCATACGAAAATTTACAGATGGACAGGCAAGTGGAGAGAATGGACTAATACCTTTATTTCACTTTCAAGAGAATAATGCATTTAAGTTTATATATAATCCTATTTTTTTAAGCAGATCCACTTTTTCCATTAAGAAGTTTTTATCTGAATCATTTTTTTATTTACAGGTTTATAAATTTTTAATTAAAAAATCTGAAAATATAAGTTAAAATATTAGAATTGTTGCAAAAGTTGCAATCATTATATATACAGAGTAAAAAACATTGGGTCATATTATGCATACACATATATATTATTATTTTTAAATCATACATGTTTAAACTGATTTTAAAAGAAAATAATGCCACAACATGGCATCTACAAGAATATTCCTTGAATCACTATTAAAAAGTTTTGCACATTGGAGTTTTCAGGACATGCTTAATTTTATTCACCAAAATAAAATAAAAGTAAATTTGATAAAATAAATCATCTTTTCAAATAAAGTATACACACTGTTGGTTGGATGAGGGACAAACAATATCATTGTGCTAATTACTATCCCAGTTTTAATTAATTACTGGAATTAATAGTCAATTTCACACCTGGTGAAGTTTTTACTCTTCTGAAGTAAAGAATTACTTATCTCATGAACATCCACACTTTCACAGCAATACACCACTTTGTGGACACAATTAAATGTACACTTTAATCATTGTAACCCTGGTGGTTCAATACAAAATCTAAAATGTAGCATGTCCAAGAATAAAATAAAATACAGAAAAATTATAACATTCATCTAGTTTATGCACCAGCTGGGGGGGGGGGGGGGTGAGTGCAGGGCAGAGGGGAAGCCTGCTAGTAGTGGCCAAGCTGGGCCAAGGTTAGCTGCCTGGGGTGGGTTACATAATGCAAGTGAAGGCTGTTCTACTAGGTGGGCTAGATGTAAACAACACTTGACATGGTGTATGAAAACATGAATAAAAGCTATTCATTCCAATCAATTTCTTTTGAAAGTTCAGATTTTAAAAGATTAAATCCTTATGCATATATGCTGGGAAAATTAAATCAACAGTGCCAAAGTTGGACAAAATTTAAGGTATTGATTTTTTATTTATGCTTGAAAAACTTAACTTGCTTAACTTGAAAAATTTGCAAAAGTCAGATCTAATTTTGGGTAAACAATTGAATCTTGATTAAATAAAGTTATATTCCTGAAAAAAAAGTCTCTAGGTTCAGCATGTCTCATGTTAGGTGAGTAAATATATTTCCTGATTTTTTAAAAAATTGCATTTTATTTTGGCCCATAACTTCAAAATAATACCCAATACTGACCTAATTTTTGGTATGTTCATAGAAAATGTATAAAAGAATGTGAATACTAAATACGATCAAAAACAGATCAGTGGTTTTGATATTAGGCAGCCTTGAAGTGTAACAATGGCTTTTTTAATGGAAAACGGAGTTTTTTTTCCTTAATATCTCAAAGGAACAAAGTCCTAATGACCCAATTTTTGGTATGGTAGGAGATTTTTGGGACATCTAAAATTATGTCAACAGCCTGGGGAGCATAGAGATGTGCACTGAATGACCTACAGTCATCAAAGTGGACTGCTTGACAATGTAAGGGAATTCAACAAGAGCCTCCAAAAAAAATTCAATAACTAGCCTAATTTTGCAGCTTTTATTTTCAAATTTCAGATTTTAACAGATTAAATCCTTATGTATACATGGTGTGAAAATTAAATCCACAGTACTTACAGGAAAAAAACCTGCCATGGCCAAAGTTGGGCAGAATTTAAGGTACCAATTTTATATTTTTGCCAATATTTAAAAAAATTTAACAGATTTTGATCTAATTTTTGGTATACAATTAAATTTTGATTAATTAAAGTTGTATTACTGGAAAAAAGTCCCTACCTTTAACACTTTTGGTCTTAAGTGACCAAATATCTTCCTGATTTTTTTACAAAGTCCATTATGTTTGGGCCCATAACTTTTTTAAATTATATAATACTGACTTAATATCTGGCATGTACATAGGAACTATATAGAGGCATATTTATGGTAAATATGAAGAAAACCAGATGAGTGGTTTTGATATTAGGCAGTCCTGAAGTGTGAAAATAGATTTCTAATAAAAAATTGAGGTTTTTCCTTAATATCTCAAAGGAACAAAGTCCTATTGACCCAATTTTTGGCATGGTAGGAGATTATGGGAACATCTAACTGTATGCCGAAATTCAGATTCGTAGGTCCAACGGTGTCGAAACGTGCCAGTCTTACGGACGGACATCCAGACGGACAGACGGACGGACGGACAGACAGACGGACGGACGACGGACAATGGACCATGACTATAGCTCAGATGACTTATAGTCAGCTGAGCTAAAAAGCAGAGGAGGGAGAGAGAGAGAGAGAAAGAGAGAAAGAGAGAGAGAGAGAGGAAGAGAGAGCTGGAATGCCAGAGAGAGAGAGAGAGAAAGAGAAAGAGAGGCTCTCTGGTAATTACTGCCTGACCCAGCCTGACCCAGACACTCACAGTGGCAGTAGGTCAGACCTGAAGGTGTTATGTAACTGCCCAGTACACTGCATTTATACTGACCTGATGTAAACAATGAAGACTTGGTACCTGGAAACTTGAATAAAATCTACAGTTTTTGATCAATTAGTTTCAAATTTCAGATTTTAACAGATGAAATGCTAATGTGTACATGCTGTGAAAATTAAATCCACAGCACTAACAGGAAAAAAAATTTTTTTTTTTAAATCGTATCAGGAAAAAAGAAAAGTATTCTCAACTATGAAACTAATACATGTGTTAAAATTAATCCAAGGATCAAAACACCCAATATATTATACCAGGAGCAAACTGGAGTTGGGAATGTTTAATTTTATGAACTGAAATAAAGGATCAGCAATATAAATTTTGATTATTTAGCCAGTATCATGTAACAACTGATGAGTTATAAGTCAAACAAATTAAAATCTTTAATGAGCACTCTGATGAACATCCACACTTTCATAGCAATACATCACTTTGTGGACACAATTAAATGTGCACTTTAATCATTGTAACCCTGGTGGTACAATACAAAATCTAAAATGTAGCATAGCCAAAAATAAAATAAAATACAGAAAATTATAACATTCATCTAGTTTATGCACCAGCTGGGGGCTGGGAGTGCAGGGCAGAGGGGAAGCCTGCTAGTAGTGGCCAAGCCTAGCCAAGGCAAGCTGCCTAGGGTGGGTTACATAATGCAAGTGAAGACTGTATTAATTACTAGGTGGGCCAGATGTAAACAACACTTGACATGGTGCATGAAAACTTGAATAAAAGCTACTCTTTTCAAAGAATTCCTTTGAAATTTCAGATTTTAAAAGATTAAATCCTTATGTATATATGCTGTGAAATGAAATCAACAGTGCTTACAGGGAAATAACGTGCCATTGCCAAAGTTGGACAAAATTTAAGGTACTGATTTTTTATTTATGCTAATAACTTGAAAAATTTGCAAAATTCAGATCTAATTTTGGGTAAATAATTGAATCTTGATTAAATAAAGTTATATTAATAAAAAAAAGTCTCCAGCTTCAGCAATTCTCATGTTAAGTGAGCAAATATATTTCCTGATTTTTAAGAAACTGCATTATATTTGGGCCCATAACTTCAAAATAATACCCAATACTACCCTAATTTTTGGTATGTGCACAGAAAATGTATGGAAAAATATGAATACTAAATATGATCAAAAACAGGTCAGTGGTTTTGATATTAGGCAACTTTGAAGTGTAACAATGGCTTTTTTATGGAAAACAGAGGTTTTTCCTGAATATCTCGAAGGAACGAAGTCCTAATGACCCAATTTTTGGTATGGTAGGAGATTTTGGGGACATCTATTGGTATGCAGAATTTTGGATTCATAGGTCCAACAGTTTTAAAACGTGCCCTGTTAATGGCCGGACGGCCGGACGACGGACAAAGGACCACGACTATAGCTCAGATGACTTATAGTCAGCTGAGCTAAAAATTACAAATATTGTCCCAAATATAATTTTTATTAAAAATAATAAGAGAATCATATGATTTTTTAAAATGAAATATAACTGAAATGATTATTAAAATAATATTAAAGAATATATTCATGAATGCATTCATGAATACATTTTGAAAGTATTTGCACTGGTATTCATATACTTTCATTTTTACCTGAATTCCCATTCTTTATGCAAGAAATTTTATAATGGAGTACATAATCATATTCGTATTTAAATACAATTACAAAGTATTCGCACCATGTCTGGTATTTATTCAGTTTTCACCAAACAATGATGTTGAGAATCCAGAATATACAAAATTCACACATTTAAATAATGATCATAAGTACCTGGTTTTATGGCTTTTATTTATATTAAAAAATAACTGTTATAAATTCATTTTGGACTAATTTCACATCAATGTACACACTAGACACAGTAGGAATCTAGATTAATATTATCAACTGCATTTTTGTTTATCATTAATTTCCATCATATGATCCCTAATGATTAGTAATGAATGATATGATTTACTTCTTTATCATTAAAATTGAACTGAATTATTCCATAGGTGACTGCATGGTGTTATTTGGAATACGTGACATTCTATCCATCGATACAAGATACTTATATCATCAGTAACTGCAAGTTAATTTCCTGTTATTATAAACTAACAAATTTCTTTTCTATTTTTTCTTTAATTTGTTATTAAAAACCAATAAAAATTTATTAATTTATTGTTTATTGTTATGTAGTTGGTTAAAACTACTAGATGAGTTGGGTTGGGCACCTGGATCAACTGTGGCTGGCCATAAGCTGCCTGGATTCCCGTGTATGCCTCGCCTCAAGCATGCATAATTTGCTGAAAGTTCAACAAGGTCAACATACAGGTGACTCAAGAGGGGCTGGAGAGAGCCAAAGTCTGACAGGGTCTCATAAAAACATTAATAAAAGCTACAATTTTTGGCCAATTTCTTTCAGCTTTCTAAACTTAAAAGCTGAAATCCTTATGTGTGCATGATATGAAAATTATATCAACAGTGCTCACAGGAAACAAACGTGCCATGGTCAAAGTTGGGCAAAATTTAAGTTACTAATTTTACATTTATACTAATAACTTATAAAATTTGAAAAATTCATAACTAATTTTGGGTATTCAATTGAATCTTGATTAAATAATGTTACATCCCTGACAAAAAAATCTCTAGCTTCAGCAATCCCCTTGTTAAGGGAGTAAATATATTTCTTGATTTTTTACAAAGTGCATTATGTTTGGGCCCATAACTTAAAACAATTACGCAATACTGACATCATTCTGGCATGTGCGTAGAGAATGAAAACTATGTATATTATTTTTGATTAAAGTCAGATCAGTGGTTTTGATATTAGGCTGTCTTGAAGTGTAACAATGGGTTTTTAATGAAAAAATGAAGTTTTTCATTAATATCTTGAAGGTATTAAGTCCTAGTGACCAAATTCTTGGCATGGTAGGGGATTTTGGAGACATCTAGCTGTATGCCAAATTTAAGGAACTAAGAGCTGAAGCTGGGGAGCTGAGCTCTTGCAAACTGCATAACACTAGCTTGATGTAAACAATATGTTACATGGTGCTTGAAAACTTGAATAAAATCTACAGTTTTTGATCAACTGGTTTCAAATTTTTGGTGTTAACAGTTGAAATGCTAACAAAAACATGCTGTGAAAATTAAATCCACAGTACTTACAGGAAAAAAACATGCCATGGTCAAAGTTGGGCAAAATTTAAGGTACCAATTTTTTATTTTTATTAAAATTTTAAAAAATTTAAAAGATTTTCATCTAATTTTGGGTATACAATTTAATTTTGATTAATTAAAGTTATATTACTGGAAAAAAGGTCCATAGCTTAACATGTTTTGTGTTAAGTGATCAAATATCTTTCCTGATTTTTTACAAAATGCATTATGTTTGGGTCCATTATAGAGGTATATTTATGGTAAATATGAGGAAAAACAGATGAGTAGTTTTGATATTAGGCAGTCCTGAAGTGTGAAAACAGGTTTTTAATAAAAAATTGAGGTTTTTCCTTAATTTCTCATAGGAAGGAAGTCGAAAAGACCCAGTTTTCGGCTTGGTAGGAGATCTTGGGGTCATCTAACATTATGCCGAATTTTGGATTCCTATGTCTTACGGTTTCAAAACGTGCCACATCTACAGATGGACGGACAGACGGACGGACGACAGACAATGGACCACGACTATAGGTCAGATGACTTATAGTCAGCTGAGCTAAAAAAAATTACAAATATTGTCCCAAATATAATTTTTATTAAAAATAATAAGAGAATCATATGATTTTTTTAAAATGAAATATAACTGATATGATTATTAAAATAATATTAAAGAATATATTCATGAATGCATTCATGAATACATTTTGAAAGTATTTGCACGAGTATTCATATACTTTCATTTTTACCTGAATTCCCATTCTTTATGCAAGAAATTTTATAATGGAGTACATAATCATATTCGTATTTAAATACAATTACAAAGTATTTGCACCATGTCTGGTATTTATTCAGTTTTCACCAAACAATGATGTTGAGAATCCAGAATCTACAAAATTCACACATTTAAATAACTAGAATATGGGTAGTCGACAAGCGACAACGTGTATCCGCGTAAATCAGAGTGGAACGGGTGAAGTGAGGCATGGATTGAGTGGCAAGGGGAAATAGAGTGAAGTGTTGCATATTAGCATGGATGTCTGCAGCCAAATTGTGTATGTAGGTTGCCCCCCCTACCACAAAATCCAAAAAGCCGTCCAAGTTGTATACATATGCAAAATTTAAGGCAGATAAGTCAAACCACTGCATGTATATGAGTGATTTTAGCCCTTGGCAGACAAACAGATGGACGCTGAGCAAAAATGGTTGCAGGTGACGCCACCAGTTAGAGCTATGTGAGAACTATACACATGCAAAACTTTGGCCCAATCGGTCAAACGGTTCCCAAGATATGAGCTTGGATGTCTGCTGCATAAACTAGAATGCAGGTGGCGCCACCTGTCATAAAATCAAGAGAGCTGTCAGGGATGTATAAACCTGCAAAATTTTAGCCAGATATGTCAAACCACTGCCAAGATATGAGTGATTTTATCCCATGGCAGACAAACAGACAGGAGCTGTGTAAAAATGGCTGCAAGTGGCGCCACCAGTTTTGCGTATTATAAAGAGCTATGTGAGATCTATACACATGGAAAATTTTGGCCCAATCGGTCAAATGGTTCCCGAGATATGAGCTTGGATGTCTGCAGCGTAAACGTGAATGTAGGTGGCGCCACCTGTCATAAAATCAGAAAAGCTATCCAGGATGTATACGCATGCCGAATTTCAGGTGAATTAGTCAAGTCACTGCTGAGATAAGAGTGATTTTAACCCAAGGCAGACAAACAGATGGACACTGTGCAAACATGGTTGCAGGTGGCGCCACCATATTTTTTGTGTATGTTATAAAGCTCTCCAAGGGCTACATTTGTGCAAAAAATTTTCCTGATCGGTCAAACGGTTCCCGAGATATGAGCTTGGATGTCTGCAGCGTAAACGTGAATGTAGGTGACGCCACCTGTCATAAAATCAGAAAAGCTATCCAGGATGTATACGCATGCTGAATTTCAGGCGAATTATCAAGTCACTGCAGAGATATGAGTGATTTTAACCCATAAAGCTCTCTAAGGGCTACATTTGTGCAAAAAATTTTCCTGATCGGTCAAACGGTTCCCGAGATATGTGGGTTTATGTGTGGAAACAGACACACAAACGGACGCAGAGCGCAGAGGAAAGGTCAGAGGTCAAAACAAAATCGGGACGCAGCAGTTCACATGTGACCCAAACATAATCCCGGGTTTCGTAAAATTCCCCCTGCGGTTACGAAGGAGTTCTCCGGACACCTACGCGGCGGCGGGGGGCTGAAAACATGTATCCGCAAAACTCTGTATGGCGGATACAATGATCATAAGTACCTGGTTTTATGGCTTATATTTATATTAAAAATAACTGTAAAAAATTCATTTTGGACTAATTTCACATCAATGTACAAACTAGACACAGTAGGAATCTAGATTAATATTATCAACTGCATCTTTGTCTATCATTAATTTCCTTCATATAATCCCTAATGATTAGCAATGAATAATATGATTTACTTCTTTATTATTAAAATTGAACTGAAAAATACCATAGGTGACTGCATGGTGTTATCTGGAATATGTGACATTCTACCCATCGATACAAGATTCTTATATCATCAGTAACTGCAAGTTAATTTCCTGTTATTATAAACTAACAAATTCCTTTTCTATTTTTCTTTAATTTGTTATTAAACACCAATAAAAATTTATTAACTTATTGTTTATTGTTATGTTGTTGGTTAAAACTACTAGATGAGATGGGTTGGACACCTGGATCAACTGTGGCTGGCCATAAGCTGCCTGGATTCTCGCCTCAAGCATGCATAATTTGATGAAAGGTCAACAAGGTCAACATACAGGTGACTCAAGAGGGGCTGGATAGAGCCAAAGTCTGACAGGGTCTCATAAAAACATTAATAAAAGCTACAATTTTTGGCCAATTTCTTTCAGCTTTCTAAACTAAAAAGCTGAAATCCTTATGTGTGCATGATATGAAAATTATATCAACAGTGCTCGCGGGAAACAAACGTGCCATGGTCACAGTTGGGCAAAATTTAAGGTACTAATTTTATATTTATACTAATAACTTATAAAATTTGAAAAATTCAGAACTAATTTTGGGTATTCAATTAAATCTTGATTAAATAATGTTACATCCCTGACAAAAAAATCTCTAGATTCAGCAATGCCCTTGTTAAGGGAGTAAATATATTTCTTGATTTTTTACAAATTGCATTATGTTTGGGCCCATAACTTAAAACAATTACGCAATACTGACATCATTCTGGCATGTGCATAGAGAATGAAAAATATGTATATTATTTATGATTAAAGTCAGATCAGTGGTTTTGATATTAGGCAGTCTTGAAGTGTAACAATGGGTTTTTAATGGAAAAATGAAGTTTTTCATTAATATCCCTAAAGGTATAAAGTCCTAGTGACCAAATTCTTGGCATGGTAGGGGATTTTGGAGACATCTAACTGTATGCCAAATTTAAGGAACTTAGAGCTGAAGCTGGGGAGCTGAGCTCTTGCAAACTGCATAACACTAGCTTGATGTAAACAATATGTTACATGGTGTTTGAAAACTTGATTAAAATCTACAGTTTTTGATCAACTGGTTTCAAATTTTTGGTGTTAACAGTTGAAATGCTAACAAAAACATGCTGTGAAAATTAAAACCACATTACTTACAGGACAAAAATGTGCCATGGTCAAAGTTGGGCAAAATTTAAGGTACCAATTTTTTTATTTTTATTAATATTTTAAAAAATTACAAGTTTTATAAATTTGTATTAAAAAACACTTAAAATATGAGTTAAAATATTAGAATTCTTAGTTGCAATCATTATACATCCAGAGTGTAGCTCATAATGGGTCATATTATGCATACACATATATTTTATTATTTTTAAATCACAAATTTTTAAAATGAATTTAAAAGAAAATAATGCCACAACATGGCATCTACAAGATTATTCCTTGAATCACTATTAAAAAGTTTTGCACATTGGAGTTTTCAGTACATGCTTAATCTTATTCACCAAAATAAAATAAGATTCTGTAAATTTGGTAAAATAAAAACATCTTTTCGATAAACTATACACACTGTTGGTTGAATAAGGGACAAACAATATCATTATGCTAATTACAATCTAAGCTTTAATTTATTCCTGGAATTAATAGTCAATTTCACACCTGGTGAAGTTTTTACTCTTCCCAAGGAAGGAATTACTTGTCTGATGAACATTCACACTTTCATAGCAATACACCACTTTGTGGACACAATTAAATGTGCACTTTAATCATTGTAACCCTGCTGGTAAATACAAAATCTAAAATGTAGCATAGCCAAGAATAAAATGAAATACAGAAAATTATAACATTCATCTAGTTAATGCATCATCTGGGGGGGGGGTGTGCAGGGCAGAGGGGAAGCCTGCTAGTAGTGGCCCAGCTGAGCCAAGACAAGCTGCCTGGGGTGGGTTACATAATGCAAGTGAAGGCTTTACTACTAGGTGGGCTAGATGTAAACAACACTTGACATGGTGTATGAAAACTGGAATAAAAGCTACTCTTTTCAATCAATTCCTTTGAAATTTCAGATTTTAAAAGATTAAATCCTTATGTATATATGCTGTGAAAATTAAATCAACAGTGCTTACAGAAAAAAAAACGTGCCATTGCCAAAGTTGGACAAAATTTAGAGTACTGATTTTTTATTTAAGCTAATAACTTGAAAAATTTGCAAAATTCAGATCTAATTTTGGGTAAACAATCGAATCTTGATTAAATAAAGTTATATTCCTGACAAAAAGTCTCCAGCTTCAGCAATTCTCATCTTAGGTGAGTAAATATACTTCTTGATTTTTAAAAAAAGTGCATTATGTTTGGGCCCATAACTTATAAATGCGCAATATTGATATCATTTCTGGCATGTGCATAGCGAATGTATAGAAAAATATGTATATTATATATGGTCAAAGTCAGATCAGTGGTTTTGATATTAGGCAGTCTTATAGTGTAACAATGGGTTTTTAATGGGAAAATGAAGTTTTTCATTAATATCTCGAAGGAATTAAGTCCTAGTGACCAAATTCTTGGCATGGTAGGGGATTTTAGAGAAATCTTACTGTCACCCCTAACTTAACGTGAAAACTTTACAACGGATATATCCTATAAAACCATACGATGGGTTTACGCTCGCCACTTGATTTCACTCATCAAGAAATTAGATCCCGGTCATTACAGGTGACATTTCCAGGTTCTTTTAAGGACGTGTATTAAAATACCAGACAATCATACACCCAGATCAATAGAAACTATGAGACATCAGGTTAAATTCACAAATATAATTCAAGACAATACTTACAGAGACACAAATGTGAGTGTGTGCGTTGATGTGTCAATACGACAGTTCTTCACATTAAAATTACAGGATATTTACTGAGTCCATGGTTTGTATAAAAAAACCATAAAGTCCAGTTCCTTCAGAGATCTCTGGTTACTGTTTTGTGTAGAATCTAGCGTATGGTTAGCACCATATAGATCTAGTCTTTCTGAGTTTAGCGATCTTCAGCTGATCTTGCTTGTCAGCGACCCGGGTAGGTTTACGTTCACATGAATGCAATAGCGCTCTTTGTTTACGTAGAGCTTAGAGTCCTTGACCTTGCTCGTGTAGCAATGGTTTCACGGCTTACGGCGGTTATGTATCTAGGTCAAGCTGAAATAGGCCGGCAGGTGACGAGCGCTCTTTCACTTTATCGCCAATACGAAGCTCTGTCGGCAGCACGGCTGAGTTCTCATGAGCTGGGTCCTTGCCTCATGTAGAAGCTTGCTTCTATGCCGTTCCTGGCGTTTCAATGTTCCTATTCCCGTGCGTGCGTGCTGCCACCTCAAGCTTCAAGACCCAACTGAACCAACGATCAGCGTCTCTTCTTGAAGTCTGACGTCACAATCGCCTGTTCACTGTGTACGGCAATCCGGTTCTCTGATTGGCTTATTTCTCAAGTGTCCCATATAAGGATATATGTGACCTAGTTTGACTGTTAGCGTCACCATGGCGACCCACATACCAAAATGTAATAATACACCGAAGCGTGACACGGATAAATCAGCTGATAGCCGATGGGATTTCATACAAGAATACACAATATATATATATACAATCAAGACCTGTCAACGCTTTAGGATGACGTTTCACGTCAATATCAATAGAGAACAGACTTCGTTAAACTATGATACAAAACACCGTACATATTGTCACCTATTGTCTGGTGACATCACTCCCTCCTTTTAAAGAAAATACACGGTATTTTCTCGAAACATCGTATCGTTCTATCTCACAGGGTCCAGCTAAACATATTTACATATAGCAATACATAAAAGTCATGTAACAAGTTGTCATTAGTACATGCCCACGGTCTATGACACAGGGCAAAATCCTGTACATGTTTAGACTTACCTGGCTAGACATTAAGCTCATTACATCCTAACACTCAGGCAGTCTGCTAAGAAAATCAGGTCCATGGTTTAGTTTACCTGACACTGCTTCAATATCAAATCTAAACTCTTGTAGAACCAGTGCCCATCTCATTACTCTCTTATTAGCACATTTTGATTTGCTAATACACTTTAATGGTTTGTGGTCGGTCTGAATGGTGAACGGTCTACAAGCCAGGTACATCTCAAATTTCTGTACAGACCATACAATTGCTAATGACTCTTTCTCGATGGTGGAGTAATTTCTCTCCCTGGGCAATAGTTTACGACTGGCATAAGCTACTGGGTGCATGATCCCCTCGTGTCTTTGCATCAGGATACAGCCAATACCCACATCAGATGCATCACATTTCAAATAAAATCGTTTACTGAAATCAGGTAGCTTCAGTATGGGAGGGTCTGACAGTTTAGCCTTTAGAGAACAGTACGCGTTCTCGTTTACGGGTTTCCAGTCTAGTTTGTTAGGTTGACCTTTACGCGTTAGATCAGTCAAGGGCACCGCTATTTCCGCATAGTTTGGCACGAATTTTCGATAGTACCCTGTAAGACCTAGGAATGCTCGCAAAGCCTTCTTTGTCTTAGGTCTATCAGTGCTCTGTATTCTCTTGAGCAAAACTGGATTAGTGGCCAAGTTGCCCGTGCCTACAAGGTGTCCCAAAAACTCTAGGCTCTGGTAGCCTATGAAGGTCTTAGCTGGTTTAGCTGCTAAGTTTGCACATTCTAGTCTAACTAGCACTTCTCTAAGAGTTCTTAAGTGCTCGTCCCAAGTCTCTGCGTGTATTAACACGTCATCTACATAACATACTACATTCGGCATGTCGCTGAACATTTTCCGCATCATGCGGGTGAAAACCGCTCCGGCAGTTACCAGGCCGAATGGCATAACCCTAAATTGGTAATGGCCATCGGGTGTAACAAAGGCCGTCTTATCCCTGGATTCCTCAGAAACAGGGATCTGCCAGTAACCTTTCGTCAGGTCAAGCTTTGTAAAATACTGGCTTTTCGCGACTTTGACAAATAGTGTTTCTGGATCCGGCATGGGTTCAGGATCGAACACGACTGATTGGTTCAGCTTTCGGTAGTCTATCACGAATCTAGTCTTACCGTCAGGTTTCCTAAGCAGGATACAGGGGGACGCATAGCTAGAATCTGACTGTTCAATAATGCCTAAGTTTAACATTTCCTGGATTTCTGTTCGCATTGTCTCTCGCAGTTCAAAAGGCACCCTATAGGGCCTAGTTTTTACAGGTACATCAGATGAGAGTTTAATGCTACATTCTACAACATTGGTAAGCTTGGGTACATCTGTGAATACATCCCCATATTGCCTAAGCAGACTGAGTATTTCACGGCGCTGACACTTGCCTAGGTCAGCATTTACCTGAACATCTCGCTCAGTCTGGCGGCGCGCATACGACGGTAACGACATGTGGGCATCCTCATCAATCCCTTCTGGGTTTAACTCTCCGAACACGGGAGGCTCTGTTTCCCCGTCTACACCGTCAGGATCATGTATAGAATCAGGTGCGCCCTTGGCTACCGCTGCCAGAATATGCTGGGGCTCGTTTCTAGCATGGTACCGTTTCAGCATATTCACGTGGAAGGTTTTAACCTTATCGCCAATCTTAATCCGATAGTCTAAGTCCCCAACCCTGTTTACAATAGTATAGGGGCCTTTCCACTGTACCATTAATTTGTTCCGCTCCGTCGGGAGTAACAACAAAACTTCGTCTCCAGCCTCAAACCTGCGCGTGCATTTACCTCTATCATATAACAGTTTGTGTCTGTTCGCTGATTTGTTCAACGCCTCTCTAGCTAACGCGCATGTGTCGCTTAGTTTGTCTTGTAGGTCCAGGACGTATTGGTACGTGGTTTTAGTCTCGACGCTAGTATCTCGCTTGGTCCACAGATCCCTTAGAATCCGCATCGGTCCTCTAACGATCCTACCATAGAGCAACTCAAAGGGTGAGAACCCTGTGCTCTCATGTGGCGCTTCTCGGTACGCAAAAAGCACGGCGCTGAGGTACCGATCCCAATCTCGCGGTCTTTCCTCGCACATCCGTTTCAACATTAACTTTAACGTTCCATTGAATCTCTCCACCATTCCGTTGCACATAGGATGGTAAGGAGTAGTGGTGAGCTGTCTTACAGACAAAACACGGCTAACTTCTCGCATGAGGTCTGACGTAAATTGTGTTCCCATGTCAGTAAGCACCTCTGACGGCACTCCTAACCGCGCATAAATATCAACTAGCGCATCAGCCACAGAGACTGTATCTATGTTCTTTAAAGCAACAGCCTCCGGATATCTAGTGGCATAATCCATAACGGTCAGAATATACCTGTGACCTCTCTCAGACGCTGGATGGATCGGCCCAACCAGATCCATCGAAATTCTACGCCAGGGCTCATCAATTAATGGCATCTGGCCTAACGTAGCTCCAGGCACCTTGCCTTTCGGTATGGTTTTCTGGCAAATGGGACAGGACTTGCAAAACTCAGCAATGTCATTATACATCCCTTTCCAGAAAAACTGAGTTCTCACGCGGTCGTGCGTTTTGTCTATGCCCTGATGGCCCGCCATAACCGCTTCGTGGCCCATCCTCATTACGTCGTACCGTAACGCCTGAGGTACCACCACTCGAGATCCATCTTGATTTCCCTGTTTATCACTCACAACCCGAACTAAATATCCGTCCTCAATTCTAAATGGACTATCATTTCTAGCCTCTCTAGCTAGCCTCCAATACGGCGCTAAAGACCCATCCTCCTCCTGCGCCTTCAAAAATTCGGCCGGACTCACATCGGCAACTGGGCTTGCAACATTCAAGCTACGCGTAGGTATCTGTTTCTCTCGTGCAGCGCTCCGTGTCTCCACCGCGGACGACACCTCCTTTTGTGACTCTACACCGTCACACACTATGCCTGAGGACCGCTCAGACTTCCACGTCGGGTCCGGATCATACGGATCACGCGCTCCCGCTACGTTACCTAGCGCTAAATCACATACAGCATCCCCGACCACCATTGCCTCGATAGTACCGACAAAGTACGCACAGTCCACATTAATCCTAGCCGTAGGAAATTGTCTTACAGACCCGTCGAACAACCTACACTCGACCTGGTGTCCGGTGAACTGATTCGGCTCCACGTACGACTCACGTATTCCTGCCGAGGAACATCCCGAATCCCGCAGCACCCTCGCTGACTTACCATTCACCAGCCCTTCACACACAGGTAACGAGATTCCGCCTTCTGTCTGGGCAGCAAATCCTAACGACTGACTCGGACTCTCTACTTCCGGTTTCACCGCACCGACTGTCTCCGTTTCCGCCTCGACTACTGCCATTGACATAGTCTCCGGTTTCTGTTTTGGGTTATACGGGGGGCTAAAATTAGTCCTATACCTCTGCTGATCGCCAGCAGCACGCCCTACTTGATGGGAAGACCTAGGCCTCGACCCGGCACTAGTCTTACATTCCCGCGCCTTATGTCCCAGTTCATTACATAAATAACATCTGATGCCTCCTGATGGCTTAAATGTCTGACCGCCCGGACTGCGCTCAACCTCTCGCTTCTCTCTAGGCTGAGATACGGGTTGCGCTGGACGCGGCACATTATTGCCATAACGAGGACCTGCTGTAAGGCTGTGTACACCGTGAGCCTCCGTATAACTCTCGGCTAAGTCTACCATACTATCAAAGTCACGACACCGTCTCTCTTTCAAAAACATAGAGAGATCCCTACTACAGCAGTTTACGAACTGCTCACACATTAACAGGTTAACTACCCCGTCGTAGTCACCTCCGACCCCTGCCATCCCTATCCAATGGTCTAGGTATCCACTCAGTCTCACCGCAAACTGACTCGGCGTTTCGCCTCGCTCAGGCCTACAAGTCCGAAACTTGTGTCGATAACCCTCTTCAGTCATTTGGTATCACTTTAACAAGGCTATCTTTAACTTATCGTAATCCATGGCCTCACTAACCGATAACTGTGTGTAAGTCCCTAGCGCCTTACCCTGCAGTAACGGACTCAGGTGTAACGCCCAATTCTCCCTATCATAGCCTTGACATACAGCTAATCGTTCAAATCGCTCAAGAAACGCATCTAGCTGATCGTGAGCCTCATCAAAAGGTGGAAGCTGGATTTTCGGGAATACATCCCTACTTCTCTCTTCTTTAACCCCAGAGTCAGACTTTAACCTTAGAACCTCTAATTTGTGGGCTCTAGCCTCTCGCTCGCGCTCTAATTCCCGCTGCTCACGCTCTAATTCCCGCTGTTCCTTCTCTATTTCACGTTGCCTAGCTCTTTCCTCACGTTCCTCATCCGCACGCTGTCTAGCCTCAACATAATCTTGTAAAGCCTGGTCCTTAAGCCCGAAGGCCTGTCCGCATCTAACAAGTGACTCTAACGTTTCCATGGTAACGCTCTAACCTAGTAAGATTCCAGTATCTAGTAATATCCGCTCTTAAAAATCCGTAAATACGTACTGTTAAAGCCAACCTAACGAACCGGCGGTATCCGTACAATAACACTACGGTAGCTCTACGCATCAAAATCTACTTATACGGACGGACGGACGGAAGGTCGGACGAAGGGTCAGACGGATGGACGGATGGATATCAAGATATCAATAAACACCATGCACCTATGATTACCATGCCAATCGGGAGGGGTAAACTTACCTGTCAAGAGACCCTACCACGTGACCAATCACAAACTAATGTAGAAAAAATTATACCAGGGCGTATCTAACAACATCAAAAATTTTCACTCTAATCTGGGTTTATATCAACCCAATAATGATGTCCAGGTATCACTGAACTAGCATTACTCACAAAACATGCATGTGTTCTAGCCAAATCTACAAGGTATATGCCGATCTTGAAACAATGTTGTGCTTCAGGTAATATTCTCACTGAATAAATATTAACTCCTAACAGTGGGGTAATTTCATTGTGCAAGTATACACTACAACATCAGTTTGGTGTCATTTCCAATTATTAATTCAGATCAACTCTAGATTGAGTATATGAATGTCTGGTATCAGTACTGTTTTCTCAGTTCAAAACTTCTGAAACTTACTGTAATTAGCCAGTTTTTTTAAGGCTAATTATATCCTGGCACGCTCGCCATACAATGTCACCCCTAACTTAACGTGAAAACTTTACAACGGATATATCCTATAAAACCATACGATGGGTTTACGCTCGCCACTTGATTTCACTCATCAAGAAATTAGATCCCGGTCATTACAGGTGACATTTCCAGGTTCTTTTAAGGACGTGTATTAAAATACCAGACAATCATACACCCAGATCAATAGAAACTATGAGACATCAGGTTAAATTCACAAATATAATTCAAGACAATACTTACAGAGACACAAATGTGAGTGTGTGCGTTGATGTGTCAATACGACAGTTCTTCACATTAAAATTACAGGATATTTACTGAGTCCATGGTTTGTATAAAAAAACCATAAAGTCCAGTTCCTTCAGAGATCTCTGGTTACTGTTTTGTGTAGAATCTAGCGTATGGTTAGCACCATATAGATCTAGTCTTTCTGAGTTTAGCGATCTTCAGCTGATCTTGCTTGTCAGCGACCCGGGTAGGTTTACGTTCACATGAATGCAATAGCGCTCTTTGTTTACGTAGAGCTTAGAGTCCTTGACCTTGCTCGTGTAGCAATGGTTTCACGGCTTACGGCGGTTATGTATCTAGGTCAAGCTGAAATAGGCCGGCAGGTGACGAGCGCTCTTTCACTTTATCGCCAATACGAAGCTCTGTCGGCAGCACGGCTGAGTTCTCATGAGCTGGGTCCTTGCCTCATGTAGAAGCTTGCTTCTATGCCGTTCCTGGCGTTTCAATGTTCCTATTCCCGTGCGTGCGTGCTGCCACCTCAAGCTTCAAGACCCAACTGAACCAACGATCAGCGTCTCTTCTTGAAGTCTGACGTCACAATCGCCTGTTCACTGTGTACGGCAATCCGGTTCTCTGATTGGCTTATTTCTCAAGTGTCCCATATAAGGATATATGTGACCTAGTTTGACTGTTAGCGTCACCATGGCGACCCACATACCAAAATGTAATAATACACCGAAGCGTGACACGGATAAATCAGCTGATAGCCGATGGGATTTCATACAAGAATACACAATATATATATATACAATCAAGACCTGTCAACGCTTTAGGATGACGTTTCACGTCAATATCAATAGAGAACAGACTTCGTTAAACTATGATACAAAACACCGTACATATTGTCACCTATTGTCTGGTGACACTTACTGTATGCCAAATTTAAGGAACTTAGAGCTGAAGCTCGGGAGCGGAGCTCTAGCAAACTGCATAACACAAGCAATATGTGACATGGTGCTTGAAAACTTGAAGAAAATCTACAGTTTTTGATCAACTGGTTTCAAATTTTTGGTGTTAACAATTGAAATGCTAACAAAAACTTGCTTTGAAAATTAAATCCACAGCAGTTACAGGAAAAAAACGTGCCGTGGTCAAATTTGGGCAAAATTTAAGGTACCAATTTTTTATTTTTGCTAATAATTTAAAAATTTTAAAAGATTTTGATCTAATTTTGGGTTTACAATTTAATTTTGATTAATAAAAGTAATATTACTGGAAAAAAAGTGCTTAGCTTTAACAAGTTTTGTGTTAAGTGATAAAATTTCTTTCCTGATTATTTACAAAATGCATTGTTTGGGCCCATAACTTTTTTAAATTATATAATACAGACCTAATTTCTGGCATGTACATAGGAATTATATAGAGGATTATTTATAGGAAATATGAGGAAAAACAGATGAGTGGTTTTGATATTAGGCAGTCCTGAAGTGTGAAAATAGGTTTTTAATAAAAAATTGAGGTTTTTCCTTAATTTCTCAAAGGAATGAAGTCGCAAAGACCCAGTTTTCGGCTTGGTTGGAGATCTTGGGGACATCTAACATTATGCTGAATTTTGGATTCCTAGGTCTTACAGTTTCAAAACGTGCCACATCTACGGACCGACGGACGGACGACAGACAATGGACCACGACTATAGCTCAGATGACTTATAGTCAGCTGAGCTAAAAACTACAATTTTAATTGATTTTTTTAGATATTTTAATAAATGGACCAAACCACTTGGACCAGTCTACCTCATGGGCTGGACCTCCTACAGCTGGACTGGACCAGGACTAGCTCGATTGAATCGAACTCCAAGATAAAAACCCTTTTATCTTAGTGTCTGATTCAATCGGGCTAGACCAGGACCGGACCACTTATGTGATGGACCAACCACTAGGGGGTGGTCAGGTCTGCACCTCTAATCCTTATACAAGGCAGTCAGTATGGAGGATCACTCACGCACTGTCTTGACGAGGTTATGAGTGTTTACAGTATGGACGGTATGATGTTCAGGATTCATGTAATGGAGAAGTATGAAGAGGCAGCCTCAGGCAGATAACAGTAAATGTCAAAATTAAGATATAAGCAGCTGGACATAAAAACGTTTCCTGTTCACAGGAATGTTGTGCCTCAGGGAGGTGCGTGAGTTATTCTACAGTCGTGCCCAGTATACAAATCACAGTGCTTGGTACTTACTCTACGTGCATATTTATAAGGGCAGTGGTTTATGAGCCTGGTGTTTTGTGTGTCCACACAACACTCCCTGTCACACCGGAACTATGCAGTGTAATATAAAATCAGGTCATACTGCAATTTATTGATTGGAAAAGGATTATTATTTATATTTGGGCCTTGAGGAAAATATAAAAATTATTGAATATCTACAGAAAATGTTTGTATTCTTAAACAAAATGAAGCTGATATTTTTTTTGTTGAAAACCACTTCTCACACTTGTTATAACAAAATAATGTTTCAGCATGTAAAATTTCTTCCTGATATATTTTAATTATACTACACTTTTTTCTAGACTTGTTTCAACTTTTTACACGCGTTTGATTTTACATTTTCATATTTTATCTCTTTTGAACTATAAACTCGCATCTCGTATATATAATAAATGTTGTTTTTTATTCTTATTTAATAGTTAACAAAATATATTTGTAAACTTATAGCTTACTGTTTAGTGTTCAATAACAATGAGACAGGAACCAATCTATGAAAAGTACTGTTGCCTAGCAACAAAGACGCTTCCGGTTCCTTGTCTATCCAATGATGATATTTTGCTATTTTATGTGAACATCATATAACAGAATGTGATAAAGAACGGCCCCATATCTCCAGATCGAGAAATCCTGGTTCATTTACTGCACAGGCCGTCAGTGCAGAACATATATGAATAAAGAAAGGCCAAAATGGCAGTGAGTATACTTCCAATGGTAGAATAAATCTTCATGTTGTCAATGACCATATGAAACATGATCATTCCTTGTTGGTAAATTGCCAGTGACCATCTGAAGTTCAGCAGGTGTCCTGTGCAGTGATGTAAAAATGTCATTTTTTTTATATAATTGTAATCATATAATGTCTGTGTTACTGATATTATGATCCAAGAGAAAGACTGGTAAATCACTTAACATTAAATGATGGTATTTAAAAACAATATTAATTCTAAATTATAGATTTATACCCAGTAAAACAAATTTACTTCAATTTCATATGCATACTCGATCTACAGCAAAGTCTGTTCCAGGACCCATAATTTTTTCTTGCAATTTTTTAAAGACCATTTTGACAAATAATGTTTGTTGTATGTTTGTTTGAGGATGCTGTGGTGGTTTGCAGGTGCCAGGCAAATTTTGTGAACATAATATAATTTGCCATTTAAAACATTTATTTTGTGATATGCTGAATTGTTTATGGTGATGGACCATTCTTCACACAGCTGAACAGTATCATCCTATACACACGATTTTTGTCTATACTGAGTCTTATAACTGCGATCATTAAGTTGAATGACCAATATTTATTATTTATCGGTGCAAGTTAATATATTTTATTCCACTCAGGAAACAGCAAAATACCTTGTGCAACCTTTAGACCATAAATGTTTATTCTGGATTACATCTTAAAAAATGGCACAAATTCATGCATAAAGAGGCATTTGTACAGACTATTATATATATTTTTAAATTTCTTACAGGATACAAACCTTCCACCCATCAAGAATAAGAAGACCAGTGAAGATGATGGACCCACAGATAACAAAGATTGGGCACCTAAAAACTGGTCCTTCTTCAAAAAGGATATAAAAAAACTAGCTCCACAACTCAAGAGCAGATATCTTGCAGTAAGTGCCACACCATATATGTATAAGAATTTTCATTTTAACAGTGTCCAAGTATACATACAGTACATGTTCAGCTGATTTTGCTCTGGTCATGCAAAACTCATTTACAGTATTTCTAAGACTAAATAGCAGTTTAATAAAAATCCTCAGACAGTAACGTTTCAACAATAAAGCATATGAATCCATAAGTCTTCAGCTAAGGTGTAGATTATTTTATTCATCTATTACATTATTCTGCATTTTAACCAACACCAGAAGGATATTTATGTTCCTTTTATTCACCCACCTAATCCCTAATGGATCTAGACACTTCCCAAAAGGTCACTTTACCACTTTCCCCAAATGGTCACTTTACCACTTTCAACTTATTTTACTCCAACAAACAAAAACGGGGCTGGTTTCTCCTGCATCCCCACATAAAAATTTTAATTTTCAGTAGAAATTTACCAAATTTGAGCTCCAGTTGCTTAGAGCCTTAGACATTTATTAAAATAACAATATATAAACAAATTCAATATTTCATTTTGTTATGATGTGCTTTCACCTGTTCAGCAAAAAGATTCTGTTATTATCATGCTGTCCGCTGATTATATGAAATACTTATCTAAAAAAATTATAATATTCGTAAGGAGCCACAAGGATTTTGTCCTCCTACACTGATTTATAAAAAAGTGCCTGAGAACCCAACCTTTCTTCTGCCTTAAAACCAAAAGCCATATTTAATCAGTTGAAACTGTTGTTTGAATGAAATCTTCCATATATCACTGACCTATTTGTTTATAATTTTTTTTTTTACAAAAATGAACACTTGTCATCATTTTCAGTATGAGGATCCATCCAAAGAATGTGCTGCAGCCCAAGCTAATTCAAGAAAGAGACTTGTTGAGAAGAAGAAACTTGAGCTGAGGTGTGTTATAATAACATATATTTTAGTTAAGTATACTGTGTAACATATGCTTCTATATTTGTAAAGAGGAAGTGAGCTCAATTAAGATCATAGTTTATAGTTCATATGGCATGCTGAGATAATATTTTACCTTTTTGTTTGGATTTGACAGTTTTTGCATCATATGAAACATCAATGAACTACAGAACTCATATTTCTAAAAAAAAATATTTGAAAGGAAATTAATGTCAGCATCTAAATGTTTGACTCATTTGCTTTTGTTATTAACAAGTGGTTAGTTTTTTTTACATATCATTGTAATGGTGCAAGCAGCTAAACTAATGAATGATCATCATAAAAATAGATTATTTCTTGGAACCATTCTCTCTTCCAGTTCCCTTGGATATATACAGAATTATTATTTATCACAGAAAGGGGTCTGCAATTTTGAGTTCATCATGGGCAAATTACATTTTACATATACACACTTAAATGTATGTGGATAATACTGTAAATGCATCTTTGAAAATACAGCTTTCCTGTGTTGGATAACTGCAGGTAATGTCAAGGCAATTTACATGGTCGCCAGAACATGCAACTCTGTATACCCTTTTGTACCTGTCTTATGGACACAAATTTCTAAGTCAGATCAGAACATAATTCTGCTTATGGCTGTCTTCAGTCTGGTCCATTTGCCTCTGTCAATGTAAAATATTTTAGGCAAGAATATTGCAGAATATAAAACTTGACAAAACCCAGGTCAAATAAAAAGCATTGAGCAGAGAGCAAACACCGCAGTCAAGGCCTTACATTCAAGCTCAGGCAAAAAATTCTTGGAAAGTGGATTTTTAATGAAGATGAACTTGAAGCATTATCAAACTGTACATTGCTTATTATGTTTTTGTTAAATTCAATGTATACTTCATTAGACCTAGTTTCTTATACTAGTATATATATATATATATATATATATATATATATATATATATATATATATATATATATATATATATATATTATAGAAATATTATCTTTTGTGTTTATCCTAATAAAATGATCCATGTAATCATATGTTGAGTTTGACAGAGGTAAATGTAGCAGTTGTGGAGATTGACAACACAAAAATAGATGGTACAGTCATATATATTGTTGATAACTTATTGTGTCTATTTTGTGTATATGTGATTAACATAAGTATGATAATCTAACTATGTACAAGTGTTCATTCAAAACTTTCACTTTGTCTATGATCATATGGTGAAGCACGATGTGGTATTCTACAGCATACTGTGGTGTTGTATTGTTTTCACCTATTTTCTGATATTCAAAATCAAGATTTACCATGTCTTTCTGATGTACTGGCCATTTATATTCCTTCATCCAGTTGTTGAGTGACTTGAATATGAAGAACTAATAACCATCTAATTTATCAGTAGAATGTTCACATTATCTGTAATTTTCTTATTTGTAAATAGATGATTATCTCCTCAATCACTAGAATCATAAGTGCCATTATTTTAACGCACACATTTGTCCTAAAATGAAAATTTTTAACTAATGTTATCATTCATTCAGGAATATTGTATATTAATCTGTAAAGACTAAAAAATAGATCTGTAAAAGCAGTATGATCTCATAATTACCTTTGCTAATTGATATGTTAATTACATATTCTGTAGGTACCACCAGCCAGCAACAGATGAAGAACTTTCAGAGAAAGATAAACAGGCAAAACTCATTGGTCAACTCAAGTAAGGGCTGCCTCCTCCTAGTAGCATTAATTTAAATTAAAGAAATGGTACCCTGGACAGGGTGATAGCCATAGAATAAACTTTAGGCTCCACCTGCCTCCTAAATCCAAATAAAGTGGAGATATTGATACAAAAATGTTAACTAGTAAAGCAGTCATGGGAAAAGGGAAAGATCAAGGGGATCAATATTAGTAATGGAGGAGTGTCTTTGCTACTCAATGCTTGAGAAGCTTTTAGACTTCTTTAATGCAAGTTTAGGTATAAAAATCACTTTGAACTTTTATTAGATTATGTTAAATTATATTTTGAAGATCCCAGCATTCTCTGCTTACCTCACTTGGAACATATTGTTGTCTAAGATAATGTTATTTTCCAGATAATCATAGAAGTTCATTGTTATGTATTAATTTGTATATGCATTAATACATTTATATATACATTTTCTCTGGTACAAAATTATAATATGTTGAACCATAAAACAGATGATGTACTTTATTTACAGAGCTGCTGAAGCCAGGAACAGAATAAGGATAATGAGGCTGAGATACCAAGCAAACAGAGTGAGTATGGCAAGTCAGCATATTTCAAGCAGACTTAGGGAGGAGTTTTAGTCATATATTACTGTTAGCTATGGATCTGTAAAGTCAGTGTATTATTTAGCCAGGATCTCATTTACATAAAGGCTTTAAATACCTTGCTTTCAACCAAAGATGAGTAAATAAAAATATTTAGCACATCTAGTTGAGGGTTGAGCAGTAATTATGAAACCTCATGTTCAATTTAATCTACTGGTATCAGTTCTTTAAAGTCTGTTGATATGACTTTCTACTCCAGATTTATCTAGGAAAAAGACTAATGTGTTAAGCATAACAATCTATTAGCAGTAGTGAATCAAATAGAAACAGGATAAGCAAATATCACAAATTTCAACAAGAATTACATTTGAAAGATATTATTTCAGTCTCTGAAGCTATTTATATGTGAAACTGTAAATTCCCAGGTATGGTATACAAATCAGGCTGCCTTTCCATGAACGTCATTTTTCTGCAGTGCAGTTGCTTTGGGTGCTGTTGCCTGACAAAGTGTTTCCTTGTGGAACATTTAATATGTTCTGCAGAAATCAGTAAATGCGTGTTGGTCAACGCATCATATGTGACTTGCTGGGAATTCCACATTAATGAAAAGGCTTCATGGATACACTAGAGCAATTCTGACCGCCAATGCAATGGCATCACACCACAGAAAAAGGCATGGTAACAGATCTGTGCCAATTGAAAGGTAGCCTTAATTTGTATGTTTTAGTTAACTGACTGTCTCAGTCAAAGTATATGTTAAAATGAGTTTTGTAATGACAGGGTCAGGAGATTAACCACCTGATTGCCTGCCAGCCTACAGCTCGTCAGGCAGTACGGCTACAAGCCTTACTTCCATCAAAGCCAGAAGACCGCAGCCAAGGTGACAGACTGGACAAACTTGCAGTATGTATACAATTACAGGATCACAGTAACAATGTGATCCCTCATGGGTCTTAATATGTCCTGTTACATTGCCTTCAGTTACATATCATTGATTAGCTTCATGTCAACCTGTCAGATGCAGTTGTCTTCCTTTCTCTCCTATATTAACTTTGTAACATTTGTTCACAATATCTCTGTTTAATATTTCAGTGATAAATAATGGTAATAGTCTCTTCACATGAGGCCTAGTTTTCTGTAATAAGGTGATTACTTATTTAATTAATTGTGCTACATTTATGTTAAAAGAAATCACCTTAAAATATACTAAATATATGGGACAGAACACAATTTTTCCAAATTTGAGTTAAAATAGATAACTTAAGTCTCAGTATCTCTGCTGAATACAAAGGAGTCATTATTATTATGGTATCTCACAGAGCACATTGGCTACAGTAGTGCTCACACCTAGTTGTGAATATATGTTCTAATAAAGTCTGAATGGTAATGGTAATTGTGTTGCTTTAGTCCCAACTCTCCAGACTTCATAATATATGACAATAAAAATTCTTTATGCAGAGAACCAGGGTGGAGGCTTTGTTGGAGGATGGCCAGGGACTTCTGACTTTACGAACATGAAACAGTTTGTGGTAAAAGCATAAAAGCTGTGTGATATATCTGTACAGTGTACATAGATAGACGTTCATCCGAGGATGTTCCAATCTCTTAGCAGAAGCACCAAGTGAATCAGAGTGCATTTCAGCCTCCATCCAGAAGCAGACAATTGTACAATTCAACACCTACATGTGTGTCTTTTGTGGATGTTGGACATAAAACATTGAATCTTTGTTTCACAAAGATCATATGAATTACAGAACATATGACACAACAACACTGTAATTACGTCAGTTTAATGATATCATGTGTTGTATGTCATTAGTGATATCACGGAGTGACATGATAAAATCTGTGCACTCATTCTTAGGTGTGTCATGTTTTTTCTGTGAGAAGATAATAATATTCTTTTAAGAGAAGACTGGACCTAACCCTCACACAATTTTTATCACCATTTAATATTAATATTGGTATTTTAATTTAGACAAATCACAAAACCTTGAAACTCTGGGGATTTTCAAACATACACAGACACAATTTTAACCTGGATTGAATATTTCTATAAACATACACGTGATTGTTATTAAATTGTTTGACCATGTGATTTTTCTTTGAAGCATAAAAGTTTTCTCACACACACACTATTAACTAGGTCACAAGATCATTTGTCCAATATTTACAAATAATTTATAAAACTATTTGACCGTTGTGTGAAAATTTTACTCTTTATCACAGAATTTTGATATACTTAATGTGATACTTTGTGATGTGTTTTTGTGATATACTTAATGCCTATCCATTTATTCAAGTTAAATGAAGGTAATGAGCAAGTTCTCCGAACAAAATTTCTAACAGTCTAGTGAATCGTTATTTTCACAACTTGTGCAAGATGAACATTATTGAAATTGCCTGTGTGGCTGAAATGTTAGTCAGCACAAGTTTACTATGAAATGATGAGTAATTATGTAATGGTCATTTAAATATACAATGTTTAGTAAATGATATGATTGTGGGGTGAAACTAATTTGGATTTTACTCTAGTTCAGGAAGTATTATGTATATTTTACCCACACTGGTACACCTCTACATGTACATTTGTCACATATTTAAAACATATTCTTGATACCGAAGCCTACTTCCAGTATTTACATGTAAATATAAAGTGTGGGCTATTCACGTGTATATTCAGGTTTTCATTGTGTGCATTCATTATCACCATGTACAATAAAATACATTCCATAAGACCTAAGGGTTCCACTTGTGATGTTTGAGCTGAGGGATGGTATAATACTGCAGTATCATTTTCGTTTTGGTTAAGGAAATATTAAAGTTTCTTAGGGATAATATTCCTTTTGAGTTTGGTTTTTGTTGTTTGGAAATGTTATACAACATCCCTGTGCTGTGTCATGGTACTTCTGAATTTCATTTAATTGCGCGCGTTTGAGGAAAGTGCAGATCGATTTATTTGATGAGTACCGTAGATAATGTTCATTTACTCTAACCAGGATATGAGTAAATTGAATATTTAGATTTCAAATTTTATTTAACTTTAATTACTATATATCCTCAAATTGTGTATCATAACACATTTCACATTGGCGCTTTTTAATTTAAACGACGTGTGCTAATTTACTCCACATATGCACGTGTTCTGTGCAGAGGAAGCAAGAATACGTTCATATCGGTGACAGGGTGAAGTCGCGTGGAAATACTAGCAATAAACTCCGGCTTCCACTGAAAGAGATCGGTTCCCCGGGTATAACAGAGACACACGGCTGTATCTAAGTAATGCCAGACGCACACATGCACCTTTATGTTATTGTAATCGTTTTCTGTAGTTTCTGCGCCGTTTTTCCAAAGTCCCAACTCTTTCGGCTGCGGTAATAATTTGCCATATAAATTATATTTTATCAGGTTATTTTTAGATAACTACTTAATATATATCCTTCCTGAAAAAGCATGCAACAATACAAGAGCACATGACAAAACTTCCCCGAGAATAATATGGTCACACAAATATGTACCATTCTATACGTGAATACATACTTTGTGACTTGGTGTTAAACCAACTTTATTTCTCCTCGAATTCTTTTACTTTCGATTAAAGTGGGACTACCTCCATTTCCCCAACCCTCTACACACAGGGCCCCTTTCCCTGTCGAAAGATATAGGGGCGGTGGTCGGGGTTAGGGATGGTTCACCGGACAACGGCTAGCCATAGCCTGACACACACCCTTTATACTTGCTTATAAATTTACTTGAGACAGTCTGTGCCATGTCTGTGACAATCTTGTGACAGTGACAATCTTGTGACACACACCCCTTATACTTGCTTGTAAATTTGCTTGGGAAAGTCTGTGCCATGTTTGTGACAATCTTGTGACAGTGACAATCTTGTGACACATACCCTTTATACTTGCTTGTAAATTTTCATGGGCAGTCTGTGCCATGTTTGTGACAATCTTGTGACACACACCCTTTATAATTGCTTGTAAAAATGCTTGGGAAAGTCTATGCCATGTTTGTGACAATCTTGTGACAGTGACAATCTTGTGACACACACCCTTTATACTTGCTTGTAAATTTGCTTGGGAAAGTCTGTGCCATGTTTGTGACAATCTTGTGACAGTGACAATCTTGTGACACACACCCTTTATACTTGCTTGTAAATTTGATTGGGAAAGTCTATGCCATGTTTGTGACAATATTGTGACAATCTTGTGACACACACCCTTTATGCTTGCTGGTAAATTTGCTTGGGAAAGTCTATGCCATGTTTGTGACAATATTGTGACAATCTTGTGACACACTCCCTTGATGCTTGCTGGTAAATTTGCATGGGATAGTCTATGCCATGTTTGTGACAATCTTGTGACAGTGACAATCTTGTGACACACGCCGTTTATACTTGCTTGTAAATTTGCTTGGGAAAGTCTATGCCATGTTTGTGACAATCTTGTGACAGTGACAATCTTGTGACACACACCCTTTATACTTGCTTGTAAATTTGCTTGGAAAAGTCTATGCCATGTTTGTGACAATCTTGTGACAGTGACAATCTTGTGACACACACCCTTTATACTTGCTTGTAAATTTGATTGGGAAAGTCTATGCCATGTTTGTGACAATATTGTGACAATCTTGTGACACACCCTTTATGCTTGCTGGTAAATTTGCTTGGGAAAGTCTATGCCATGTTTGTGACAATATTGTGACAATCTTGTGACACACTCCCATTATGCTAGCTGGTAAATTTGCTTGGGAAAGACTTTGCCATGTTTGTGACAATCTTGTGACAGTGACAATCTTGTGACACACACCCTTTATACTTGCTTATAAATTTACTTGAGACAGTCTGTGCCATGTTTGTGACAATCTTGTGACAGTGACAATCTTGTGACACACACCCTTTATACTTGCTTGTAAATTTGTTTGGGAAAGTCTATGCCATGTTTGTGACAATCTTGTGACAATCTTGTGACACACTCCCTTTATGCTTGCTGGTAAATTTGCTTGGGAAAGTCTATGCCATGTTTGTGACAATCTTGTGACAGTGACAATCTTGTGACACACACCCTTCATAATTGCTTGTAAAATTGCTTGGGAAAGTCTATGCCATGTTTGTGACAATCTTGTGACAGTGACAATCTTGTGACACACACCCTTTATACTTGCTTGTTAAATTGCTTAGGAAAGTCTATGCCATGTTTGTGACAATCTTGTGACAGTGACAATCTTGTGACACACACCCTTTATACTTGCTTGTAAGTTTGCTTGGGAAAGTCTATGCCATGGTTGTGACAATCTTGTGACAGTGACAATCTTGTGACACACACCCTTTATACTTGCTTGTAAATTTGCTCAGAAAAGTCTGTGCCGTGTTTGTGACAATCTTGTGACAATCTTGTGACACACTCCCTTTATGCTTACTGGTAAATTTGCTTGGGAAAGTCTATGCCATGTTTGTGACAATCTTGTGACAGTGACAATCTTGTGACACACACCCTTTATACTTGCTTGTAAATTTGCTTGGGAAAGTCTATACCATGTTTGTGACAATCTTGTGACAGTGACAATTTTGTGACACACTCCCTTTATACTTGCTTGTAAATTTGCTTTGGAAAGTCTGTGCCATGTTTGCGACATGTTTGTGACAGTGACAATCTTGTGACACACACAATTTATACTTGCTTGTAAATTTGTTTGGGAAAGTCTATGCCATGTTTGTGACAATCTTGTGACAATCTTGTGACACACACCCTTTATGCTTGCTGGTAAATTTGCTTAGGAAAGTCTATGCCATGTTTGTGACAATTTTGTGACAATCTTGTGACACGCAGCCTTCATACTTGTTGTAAATTTTCATGGGACAGTCTGTGCCATGTTTGTGACAATCTTGTGACAGTGACAATCTTGTGACACACACCCTTTATAATTGCTTGTAAAATTGCTCAGGAAAGTCTATGCCATGTATGTGACTATCTTGTGACAGTGACAATCTTGTGACACACACCCTTTATACTTGCTTGTAAATTTGCTTAGGAAAGTCTATGCCATGTTTGTGACAATCTTGTGACAGTGACAATCTTGTGACACACACCCTTTATACTTACTTGTAAATTTGTTTGGGAAAGTCTATGCCATGTTTGTGACAATCTTGTGACACACACCCTTTATGCTTGCTGGTAAATTTGCTTGGGAAAGTCTATGCCATGTTTGTGACAATCTTGTGACAATCTTGTGACACTATCCCTTGATGCTTGCTGGTAAATTTGCTTGGGAAAGTCTATGCCATGTTTGTGACAATCTTGTGACAGTGACAATCTTGTGACACACACCCTTTATAATTGCTTGTAAAAATGCTTTGGAAAGTCTATGCCATGTTTGTGACAATCTTGTGACAGTGACAATATTGTGACACACACCCCTACTACTTGCTTGTAAATTTGCTTAGGAAAGTCGGTGCCATGTTTGTGACAATCTTGTGACACACATCCTTTATACTTGCTTGTAAATTTGTTTGGGAAAGTCTATGCCATGTTTGTGACAATCTTGTGACAATCTTGTGACACACTCCCTTTATCTTAATAGTGAGAAATACTAACTGGAGTTTTCCATGCCTGAAGGGTTAGGGTAACCCGTATCACAGATATAGTATATATTAAGAGTGACAAACACTTACTCGAGTATTTCATGCCCGAAGGGTTAGGGTAACCCATATCTCCTATATACCAAACATTAATATTGACAAAAATTTTCGGGAGGATTTCATGCCCGAATGGATAGGTAACCCATATCCTGGTAATAGCATATATTAATATTAGTGACAAACACTGACTGGAGTATTTATGCTTGAAGGGTTAGGGTAACCCGTATCACATATATAGCATATATTAAAAGGGACAAACACTTACTGGAGTATTTCATGCCCGAAGGGTTAGGGTTACCCGTTTTTGGATATTTGGATATTAGGGGATCTCGTATTCCAGATTTAGCGCATATTAATAGTGACAAACAAAATCTGGAGTTTTCATGCCCAAAGATTTACTGTAACCCGTATCTTGCATTTATGATATATTTATTAGTGACTAACACTTACTGATTATTTTATGCCCGAAGGGTTAGGGTAACCCATATACCGGATATAGCACATATTAAAAGTGACAAATACATACTAGAGTTTTTCACACCTGAAGGGTAACCCGTATCCCAGATATACCAAATATTCAAAGTAACAAACACTTACTGGAGTATTTCATGCCCAAAGGGTTAGGGTAACCTGTATACCAGATATAGCACATTTTAAACAGTGACAAACACTAACTGGAATATATCCTGTAGGTAGGGTTAGGGTAACTTGTATCCAAGATTTAGCACATATTAATAGTGACAAGCAACTATTGGAGTATTTCATGTCCGAAGGCTTACGGTAACCCGTATCATGGATATACGAATATTAATATTAATAGTGAGAAACGCTTACTGGAGATTTCCATGCCTGAAGGGTTAGGTTAACCCGTATCACAGATATAGTATATATTAAGAGTGACAAACACTCCAATATACCAAACATTAATATTGACAAACATTTGTTGGGAGGATTTCATGCCCAAAGGGTTAGGGTAATCCGTATACCGGATATACCAAATATTAAAAGGGACAAACACTTACTGGAATATTTTATGACCAAATGGATAGGTAACCCATATCCTGGCTATAGCATATATTAATATTAGTGACAAAAACTTACTGGAGTATTCATGCCCGAAGGGTTCGGGTTACCCGTTTTCGGATATACCTTTTATTAATAGTGACAAACCAAGGATTTCATGCCGATCGGGTTAGGGTATCTCGTATCCCAGATTTAGCGCATATTAATAGTGACAAACAAAATCTGGAGTTTTCATGTCCAAAGATTTACGGTCACCCGTATCTTGCATTTATAATATATTTATTAGTGACTTACACTTACTGGTTATTTCATGCCCGAAGGGTTAGGGGAACCCATATACCGGATATAGCACATTTAAACAGTGACAAACACTAACTGGAATATTTCCTGTAGGTAGGGTTAGGGTAACCCGTATCTAAGATTTTGCACATATTAATAGTGACAAACAATTATTGGAGTATTTCAGGTCCGAAGGCTTACGGTAACCCGTATCATGGATATACGATATTAATATTAATAGTGAGAAACACTTACTGGAGTTTTCCATGCCTGACGGGTTAGGGTAACCCGTATCACAGATATAGTATATATTAAGAGTGACAAACACTTACTGGAGTATTTCATGCCCGAAGGGTTAGGGTAACCCGTTTTTGGATATACCTTATATTAATAGTGACAAACACGACAGATTTCCCCTTACCAAAATGGAAAGTACTCACATATATGTGCCTTATATGTCCCTTATAAGGGCCTTATATGTCCCTTATAAGGGACATATATTTCCCATATAAATGCTATGTATGTGAGTTATATGTATATTGCAGCTATATGTTTAGTCAGGCATTGTTATATGTGAGTTATAAGGGAGTTGTATGTTTGTTATATGTCAGTTATAAGGGAGTTGCACATGAGGCCATTCTGTACATTTCATTTATATGTGACTTGTATGGGAGATATAAGGGAGTTGAATGTGAAGGGGTTCTGTATATGTCAGTTATATGTCAGTTACAAGTTTATATACTGTGAGCTTACTGTTCTATAAGATAGGACTTAGACATTTTCCAAGGGAACGCAAATGCTGCAGAAACTTCTAAGTCCCATTAAGCTCCATTATAGTTTTAAGAAAATGAATTATAATTGAATAATAAATACTGCAGAAGTATATTAAAATGGGTATCAAAATAACCAGCTTCCTCAGAACTTTATGTTTATTAGAAAAATAATACTATAAATAATTTTTTTTTTATCTGATTGATACATTAAGAGGTGTAAACTATAGTAATCATGCATGCGGTAAAACATCATTTACTCAAAACACAATACAAAAAAATAATTTGACTATATTTCACATTGGTTATAATTTGTGACCTTGATAATTATAAGAAAAAAATAATTCTTTTGGAATGTAGTGTATATACAAACACTTCAGCATCTAATTCCAATTGATAACTACTTCATAAATACAGAACAAAGGGCACTGATGTAGTGTGCCACTGACCAATTATGGGAATACATAGGCATTAACCTAATATCATATTGGTTTTAGAAACAGCTCAACACCCACACATTCCAGCTGTAAAATATTGCCATTGAAAATCAACAGCATTGATAAAAGCATAGTTACTTAAAAAAATAAGTAGCTGCATTCTTATTGTGACAATAACCAGCATTCTAATCAGTAAATTTCACAAGTATATGTAACCCCCCCCCCCCCCCAGCAGACAAGCTTGCTGTACAAGCACTCTCTACAGTGGACTTTTGACCTAGCTTACTGTACCCTGCCCTGGAATAGTGGTGACGTCACATGAATACTGTACAGGCTGTGCACAACAAAGGCATGCAGAGTCAGTTTACATCTGAATGATAACATCCGGTAACCGTTATGGGAGTACACACTTTGAAGAGAAGTTCTTTGTCAAGCTGCTCAAGCAGAAGGGGAATGTATAGCTGAAAAATGTCTCATTGGTGAGTAATCTTGCATTATTTAAGTTATTTTTGCATAGTAAACCAGTGATTGCATAAAGATGACTTCACCTATCTTGGTTTGCCCTGAAAAAAACAGAATTTGTGTGTTTCAAGATAACATTTCCTATTTGGTGGCCCATTTTTACAAAGAAACACATTTTTGACAAAAAGCTGATGCTGTTGCCCCTATAGAGTGACAATATGCATGTTCAATGCACCAACAGGAAGTTAAGAACATATCCTTTTCAGTGATGCTATTTGCAATTTGGTGTGGAAAAATCAAGAGTCAGCAGCAGGCCCTAAAGTTACATATTGATTTAATTTCTGAATGTCCCCTACCTGTGAAGGGTTGATCAGTTAACCTACATAAAGCTTAATCAGCACACAAATGCTATGAGTACCACATACTACCATTTTATTTGTTGAACCTATGGCTATTGACCATGTTATTATTTAGCTGAACTCTGGGTCATGACTGTCTCAATTTTGGTGAATGCTTTTTTTTTTATAAAATTGAAGAGAGGTTTTCTGTACTCAACCAAAACATTTCAACTAATCTAAAAAATTAATCAAATATTTTTTACTATTGGAGTCTTTCACACAAAAACTCCTAAATTAAGCTTTAATTTCATAATATGCCTTTCTACATGTCATTTACATATACTGTAAACACCAATTTATTAACAATTTGATACATAACACACTATGTTTCATAACAATCCACAAACCATTCATAATCATATGTATGAATTTAATTTGAATTTGACATCAGAAGGTCAAGAACACCCTTTTAAAGGTCATGAGCACTTTAACTTTAATGGGCTTGGTCCTCTGACTTTTTTTTCATTTGAGGTTTCTTCTGACATATTCACTTTCATTACAAAAGAAAAAGCATAATAATTTGGGAATTTGTTTCACTAAGGATCAGATGATTTCATTAGGTACTATTTTGATTCCCAAAGAGAAATCAAATCTGGTTCAATTTACAGGTTAATCAAAAGTGCATTTTTAGTCTACCTTGAATGATTTCTTTTTATATGTACATGTAGTAGTGCCATTTCACCATAAAAGATCAAGAAGTCATTTTGAACATCATTGATGTACTGTTTTAGTAATATTATTGATGTGAGGCCCTTTTTTAGTCCATTTGTCTATTTAAATGTCAAAATATGCAAGACTCCATGTTCTTAATTATCTATTTCCAACAACCTTTGTTTCTATGATTGTAATGGTTTCTTTACTTTTCCAGTATAAAGATAAGGTGCAGAAAGTAAAAAGAGAGCCCAGATATCTCCAGCCCTTGCAAGAATTGTCTGGTAAGCATATTCAGTTAATCATATAAAGTAACATTTAAATCTTTTAGCAAATGGGAAATGTTATGAATTGTAAGTTTTTTTTTTTTCAAATAGCTGGAACTTACCATATTTGAAGTGCAAATGTGGTGGTTAACATTTATTGTGCATATGGGATATTAATATATTATTATAAACTGTTTACATGTTAAAATTGTTTCAACTGAGTAACCTACTTTCTGAACCTATGAGCATCTTTAGGCCACAGTGTCTGTCCTGTGACCAGTATATTTGATAATCTGTAATGTTTGTATATACTCTGTATAACTGGAAAACTCTTCCTGTGTTAGTAATTGAGAAGTCCAACTGTATTTACTTATAATCCTAAATGTTAAACAGGCATATTTTCAGAACATTGAAAACCCCTATATAGAGAGATGTACTTTCAGTGAAATAAATTCTTTTCCTTTTTTGACTTGTGTGTTGCCTCCAGATATGGTAAACTACTATAAATGTTAAGAAAAGCAATACTAAGCATCAATGTCAAAAGATTATCTTTAAACTTATTTAATAAAATAATTAATGTAAGCAATAATGACTATATGTGTATACTTAGACTGGTAACATTTGTTTTTGCAGGTCAAACAGGAGGGGACTGAAAAGGATTTAGAGTGTGGCAAGGGTGTATATTTCCTTCCAGCCTTCATTCTCTAAAAGGACAACAATCTCAAATCTGACTGAACCAGGGAGTTTTTAAAATCTTATGAAAATATTATTTTCAGTTTACAGAATGTATAAATAAACATTAATTTTGGCTCTTGTATTTTCTTACTTTTATGTTTCATGTGTTTGCGTCCATATGACTGTGTGAAGTTGATGACCCCCAGTGTGACTGCAGGCCAGCATTGATTTCAAGGAATTGCACAGTGCAGGAAGCTCACCACACCCTCACAAACCTTTATTTCTATCATCTACCGTAATTCCTTGTGGAATAAAGAAAAGAGTAAACACCTTTCAAAACAGAACATACAACAGACAGTAACTGAGCTATTGACAAACAGTACAGAAGGTGCATATACTGACTTATATGTGAGTTATATGTCACTTATAAGGGACATATATGGCACTTATAAGGCTCATATATGTCACATATATGGGAGTTATAAGGCACATATATGTGAGTTATTAGGCACATATATGGGACATATATGGGAGTTATAAGGGACATATATGGGGCTTATATGGGAGTTATAGGGGACCTATATGTGGAAGCCTTATAAGTGACATATAAGGCCCATATATGTGACATATAAGGCTCCTACCTAATTTGCATATAAAATCCATATACCAGACATATATGTGACATATATGGGAGTTATAAGGTTGGATATAAGGGACATATATGGCACATATATGTGCCTTATATGTGCCATATAACTTTCACATATATGGCACTTATAAAAATTTTCGGTAAGGGTCATGTCCATCGGGTTAGGGTATCTCGAATCCCAGATTTAGCGCATATTAATAGTGACAAACAAAATCTGGAGTTTTCATGTCCAAAGATTTACGGTAACCCGTATATTGCATTTACGATATATTTATTAGTGACTAACACTTTCTGGTTATTTCATGCCCGAAGGGTTAGGGTAACCCGTATACTGGATATTGCACATATTAATAGTGACAAATACATACTGGAGTTTTTCGTACCTGAAGGGTAACCCGTATCCCAGATATACCAAATATTCAAAGTAAAAAACACTTACTGGAGTATTTCATGTCCGAAGGCTTACGGTAACCCGTATCCTGGATATACGAAAATTAATATTAATAGTGAGAAACACTTACTGGAGATTTCCATGCATGAAGGGTTAGGGTAACCCGTATGAGAGATATAGTATATATTAAGAGTGAAAAACACTCACTGGAGTATTTCATGCCCGAAGGGTTAGGGTAACCCGTATCTCGAATATACCAAACATTAATATTGACAAAAAACTTACGAGAGGATTTCATGCCCGAAGGGTTAGGGTAATCCGTATACGGGATATACCAAATATGAAAAGGGACAAATACTTACTGAAATATTTTATGACAAAAGGGATAGGTTACCCATATCCTGGCTTTAGCATATATTAATATTAGTGACAAACACTTACTGGAATTTTTCCTGTAGGTAGGGTTAGGGTAACCCGTATCCCAGATTTAGCACATCTTAATAGTGACAAACAATTATTGGAGTATTTCATGTCCGAAGGCTTACGGTAACCGGTATCCTGGATGTACGAATATTAATATTAATAGTGAGAAACACTTACTGGAGTTTTACATGCCTGAAGGGTTAGGGTAACCCCTATCACAGATATAGTATATATTAAGAGTGACAAACACTTACTGGAGTATTTCATGCCCGAAGGGTTAGGGTAACCCGTTTTTGGATATACCTTATATTAAAAGTGACAAACACGACAGATTTCATGCCCATTGGGTTAGGGCATCTCGTATCCAAGATTTAGCGCATATTAATAGTGACAAACAAAATCTGGAGTTTTCATGTCCAAAGATTTATGGTAACCTGTATCTTGCATTTACGATAGATTTATTAGTGACTAACACTTACTGGTTATTTTATGCCCGAAGGGTTAGGGTTACCTGTATTCCAGATATAGCACATATTAATAGTGACAAATACATACTGGAGTTTTTCATACCTGAAGGGTAACCCGTATCCAAGATATACCAAATATTCAAAGTAACAAACACTTACTGGAGTATTTCATGCCCAAAGGGTAGGGTAACGTGTAAACCAGATTTCGCACATTTCAACAGTGACAAACACTAACTGGAGTATTTCCTGTAGGTAGCGTTAGGGTAACCCGTATCCAAGATTAAGCACATATTAATAGTGACATACAGTTACTGGAGTATTTCATGTCCAAAGGCTTATGGTAACCCGTATCTTGGATATACGAATAATAATATTAATAGTGAGAAACACTTACTGGAGATTTCCATGCCTGAAGGGTTAGGGTAACCCGTATCACAGATATAGTATATATTAAGAGTGACAAACACTTACTGGAGTATTGCATGCCCGAAGGGTTAGGGTAACCCGTATCTCCAATATACCAAACATTAATATTGACAAAAATTTACGGGAGGATTTCATGCCCAAAGGGTTAGGGTAATCCGTATATCGGATATACCAAATATTAAAAGGGACAAACACTTACTGGAATATTTTATGACCAAATGGATAGGTAACCCATAACCTGGCTATAGCATATATTAATATTAGTGACAAACACTTACTGGAGTATTCATGCCAGAAGGGTTAGGGTAACCCGTATATATTAAAGATATATTAAAGAGTGACTAACACTTACAAGATTGTCACAAACATGGCATAGACTTTCCCAAGCAAATTCACCAGCAAGCATAAAGGGAGTGTGTCAAAAGATTGTCATAAGATTGTCATAAACATGGCATAGACTTTCCCAAACAAATTTTCAAGCAAGTATAAAGGGTGTGTGTCACAAGATTGTCACTGTCACAAGATTGTCACAAACATGGCATAGACTTTCCCAAGCAAATTTACCAGCAAGCATAAAGGGAGTGTGTCACAAGATTGTCACAAGATTGTCACAAACATGGCATAGATTTTCCCAAACAAATTTACAAGCAAGTATAAAGGGTGTGTGTCACAAGATTGTCACTGTCACAAGATTGTCACAAACATGGCACAGACTTTCCTAAGCAAATTTACAAGCAAGTATCAAGGGTGTGTGTCACAAGATTGTCACTGTCACAAGATTGTCACAAACATGGCATAGACTTTCCCAAGCAATTTTACCAGCAATTATAAAGGGTGTGTGTCACAAGATTGTCACTGTCACAAGATTGTCACAAACATGGCATAGACTTTCCCAAGCAAATTTACAAGCAAGCATAAAGGGAGTGTGTCACAAGATTGTCACAAGATTGTCACAAACATGGCATAGACTTTCCCAAACAAATTTACAAGCAAGTATAAAGGATGTGTGCCACAAGATTGTCACTGTCACAAGATTGTCACAAACATGGCACAGACTTTCCTAAGCAATTTACAAGCAAGTATAAAGGGTGTGTCACAAGATTGTCACAAGATTGTCACAAACATGGCATAGACTTTCCCAAGCAAATTTACAAGCAAGCATAAAGAGAGTGTGTCACAACATTGTCACAAGATTGTCACAAACATGGCATAGACTTTCCCAAACAAATTTACAAGCAAGTATAAAGGGTGTGTGTCACAAGATTGTCACTGTCACAAGATTGTCACAAACATGGCACAGACTTTCCTAAGCAAATTTACAAGCAAGTATAAAGGGAGTGTGTCACAAGATTGTCACAAGATTGTCACAAAAATGGCATAGACTTTACAAAACAAATTTACAAGCAAGCATAAATGGTGTGTGTCACAAGATTGTCACTGTCACAAGATTGTCACAAACATGGCACAGACTTTCCTAAGCAAATTTACAAGCAAGTCTAAAGGGTGTGTGTCACAAGATTGTCACTGTCACAAGATTGTCACAAACATGGCATAGACTTTCCCAAGCAATTTTACAAGCAATTATAAAGGGTGTGTGTCACAAGATTGTCACTGTCACAAGATTGTCACAAACATGGCACAGACTTTCCCATGAAAATTTACAAGCAAGTATAAAGGGTGTGTGTCACAAGATTGTCACTGTCACAAGATTGTCACAAACATGGCATAGACTATCCCAAGCAAATTTACAAGCAAGTATAAAGGGTGTGTGTCACAAGATTGTCACTGTCACAAGATTGTCACAAACATGGCATAGACTTTCCCAAGCAAATTTACCAGCAAGCATAAAGAGAGTGCGTCACAAGATTGTCACAAGATTGTCACAAACATGGCACAGACTTTCCTAAGCAAATTTACAAGTAAGTAAAAGGGTGTGTGTCACAAGATTGTCACTGTCACAAGATTGTCACAAACATGGCATAGACTTTCCCAAGCAAATTTACCAGCAAGCATAAAGGGAGTGTGTCACAAGATTATCACAAGATTGTCACAAACATGGCATAGACTTTCCCAAGCAAATTTACCAGCAAGCATAAAGGGAGTGTGTCACAAGATTGTCACAAGATTGTCACAAACATGGCACAGACTTTCCAAAACAAATTTACAAGCAAGTATAAAGGGTGTGTGTCACAAGATTGTCACTGTCACAAGATTGTCACAAACATGGCACAGACTTTCCTAAGCAAATTTACAAGCAAGTATAAAGGGTGTGTGTCACAAGATTGTTACTGTCACAAGATTGTCACAAACATGGCATAGACTTTCCCAAGCAATTTTACAAGCAATTATAAAGGGTGTGTGTCACAAGATTGTCACTGTCACAAGATTGTCACAAACATGGCATAGACTTTTCCAAGCAAATTTACAAGCAAGCATAAAGGGAGTGTGTCACAAGATTGTCACTGTCACAAGATTGTCACAAACATGGCATAGACTTTCCCAAACAAATTTACAAGCAAGTATAAAGGGTGTGTGTCACAAGATTGTCACTGTCACAAGATTGTCACAAACATGCCACAGACTTTCCTAAGCAAATTTACAAGCAAGTATAAAGGGTGTGTGTCACAAGATTGTCACTGTCACAAGATTGTCACAAACATGGCATAGACTTTCCGAAGCAAATTTACAAGCAAGCATAAAGGGAGTGTGTCACAAGATTGTCACAAGATTGTCACAAACATGGCATAGACTTTCCCAAACAAATTTACAAGCAAGTATAAAGGGTGTGTGTCACAAGATTGTCACTGTCACAAGATTGTCACAAACATGGCACAGACTTTTCCATGAAAATTTACAAGCAAGTATAAAGGGTGTGTGTCACAAGATTGTCACTGTCACAAGATTGTCACAAACATGGCATAGACTGTCCCAAGCAAATTTACAAGCAAGTTTAAAGGGTGTGTGTCACAAGATTGTCACTGTCACAAGATTGTCACAAACATGGCATAGACTTTCCCAAGCAAATTTACCAGCAAGCATAAAGGGAGTGTGTCACAAGATTGTCACAAGATTGTCACAAACATGGCACAGACTTTCCTAAGCAAATTTACAAGTAAGTAAAAGGGTGTGTGTCACAAGATTGTCACTGTCACAAGATTGTCACAAACATGGCATAGACTTTCCCAAGCAAATTTACCAGCAAGCATAAAGGGAGTGTGTCACAAGATTGTCACAAGATTGTCACAAACATGGCATAGACTTTCCCAAGCAAATTTACCAGCAAGCATAAAGGGAGTGTGTCACAAGATTGTCACAAGATTGTCACAAACATGGCACAGACTTTCCCAAACAAATTTACAAGCAAGTATAAAGGGTGTGTGTCACAAGATTGTCACTGTCACAAGATTGTCACAAACATGGCACAGACTTTCCTAAGCAAATTTACAAGCAAGTATAAAGGGTGTGTGTCACAAGATTGTTACTGTCACAAGATTGTCACAAACATGGCATAGACTTTCCCAAGCAATTTTACAAGCAATTATAAAGGGTGTGTGTCACAAGATTGTCACTGTCACAAGATTGTCACAAACATGGCATAGACTTTTCCAAGCAAATTTACAAGCAAGCATAAAGGGAGTGTGTCACAAGATTGTCACTGTCACAAGATTGTCACAAACATGGCATAGACTTTCCCAAACAAATTTACAAGCTAGTCTAAAGGGTGTGTGTCACAAGATTGTCACTGTCACAAGATTGTCACAAACATGGCACAGACTTTCCTAAGCAAATTTACAAGCAAGTATAAAGGGTGTGTGTCACAAGATTGTCACTGTCACAAGATTGTCACAAACATGGCATAGACTTTCCGAAGCAAATTTACAAGCAAGCATAAAGGGAGTGTGTCACAAGATTGTCACAAGATTGTCACAAACATGGCATAGACTTTCCCAAACAAATTTACAAGCAAGTATAAAGGGTGTGTGTCACAAGATTGTCACTGTCACAAGATTGTCACAAACATGGCACAGACTTTCCTAAGCAAATTTACAAGCAAGTATAAAGGGTGTGTGTCACAAGATTGTCACTGTCACAAGATTGTCACAAACATGGCATAGACTTTCCGAAGCAAATTTACAAGCAAGCATAAAGGGAGTGTGTCACAAGATTGTCACAAGATTGTCACAAACATGGCATAGACATTCCCAAACAAATTTACAAGCAAGCATAAAGGGAGTGTGTCACAAGATTGTCACAAGATTGTCACAAACATGGCATAGACTTTCCCAAACAAATTTACAAGCAAGTATAAAGGATGTGTGCCACAAGATTGTCACTGTCACAAGATTGTCACAAACATGGCACAGACTTTCCTAAGCAATTTACAAGCAAGTATAAAGGGTGTGTGTCACAAGATTGTCACTGTCACAAGATTGTCACAAACATGGCACAGACTTTCCTAAGCAAATTTACAAGCAAGTATAAAGGGAGTGTGTCACAAGATTGTCACAAGATTGTCACAAAAATGGCATAGACTTTACAAAACAAATTTACAAGCAAGCATAAATGGTGTGTGTCACAAGATTGTCACTGTCACAAGATTGTCACAAACATGGCACAGACTTTCCTAAGCAAATTTACAAGCAAGTCTAAAGGGTGTGTGTCACAAGATTGTCACTGTCACAAGATTGTCACAAACATGGCATAGACTTTCCCAAGCAATTTTACAAGCAATTATAAAGGGTGTGTGTCACAAGATTGTCACTGTCACAAGATTGTCACAAACATGGCACAGACTTTCCCATGAAAATTTACAAGCAAGTATAAAGGGTGTGTGTCACAAGATTGTCACTGTCACAAGATTGTCACAAACATGGCATAGACTTTCCGAAGCAAATTTACAAGCAAGCATAAAGGGAGTGTGTCACAAGATTGTCACAAGATTGTCACAAACATGGCATAGACTTTCCCAAACAAATTTACAAGCAAGTATAAAGGGTGTGTGTCACAAGATTGTCACTGTCACAAGATTGTCACAAACATGGCACAGACTTTCCCATGAAAATTTACAAGCAAGTATAAAGGGTGTGTGTCACAAGATTGTCACTGTCACAAGATTGTCACAAACATGGCATAGACTGTCCCAAGCAAATTTACAAGCAAGTTTAAAGGGTGTGTGTCACAAGATTGTCACTGTCACAAGATTGTCACAAACATGGCATAGACTTTCCCAAGCAAATTTACCAGCAAGCATAAAGGGAGTGTGTCACAAGATTGTCACAAGATTGTCACAAACATGGCACAGACTTTCCTAAGCAAATTTACAAGTAAGTAAAAGGGTGTGTGTCACAAGATTGTCACTATCACAAGATTGTCACAAACATGGCATAGACTTTCCCAAGCAAATTTACCAGCAAGCATAAAGGGAGTGTGTCACAAGATTGTCACAAGATTGTCACAAACATGGCATAGACTTTCCCAAGCAAATTTACCAGCAAGCATAAAGGGAGTGTGTCACAAGATTGTCACAAGATTGTCACAAACATGGCACAGACTTTCCCAAACAAATTTACAAGCAAGTATAAAGGGTGTGTGTCACAAGATTGTCACTGTCACAAGATTGTCACAAACATGGCACAGACTTTCCTAAGCAAATTTACAAGCAAGTATAAAGGGTGTGTGTCACAAGATTGTTACTGTCACAAGATTGTCACAAACATGGCATAGACTTTCCCAAGCAATTTTACAAGCAATTATAAAGGGTGTGTGTCACAAGATTGTCACTGTCACAAGATTGTCACAAACATGGCATAGACTTTTCCAAGCAAATTTACAAGCAAGCATAAAGGGAGTGTGTCACAAGATTGTCACTGTCACAAGATTGTCACAAACATGGCATAGACTTTCCCAAACAAATTTACAAGCTAGTCTAAAGGGTGTGTGTCACAAGATTGTCACTGTCACAAGATTGTCACAAACATGGCACAGACTTTCCTAAGCAAATTTACAAGCAAGTATAAAGGGTGTGTGTCACAAGATTGTCACTGTCACAAGATTGTCACAAACATGGCATAGACTTTCCGAAGCAAATTTACAAGCAAGCATAAAGGGAGTGTGTCACAAGATTGTCACAAGATTGTCACAAACATGGCATAGACTTTCCCAAACAAATTTACAAGCAAGTATAAAGGGTGTGTGTCACAAGATTGTCACTGTCACAAGATTGTCACAAACATGGCACAGACTTTCCCCAGCAAATTTACAAGCAAGTATAAAGGGTGTGTGTCACAAGATTGTCACTGTCACAAGATTGTCACAAACATGGCATAGACATTCCGAAGCAAATTTACAAGCAAGCATAAAGGGAGTGTGTCACAAGATTGTCACAAGATTGTCACAAACATGGCATAGACATTCCCAAACAAATTTACAAGCAAGCATAAAGGGAGTGTGTCACAAGATTGTCACAAGATTGTCACAAACATGGCATAGACTTTCCCAAACAAATTTACAAGCAAGTATAAAGGATGTGTGCCACAAGATTGTCACTGTCACAAGATTGTCACAAACATGGCACAGACTTTCCTAAGCAATTTACAAGCAAGTATAAAGGGTGTGTGTCACAAGATTGTCACAAGATTGTCACAAACATGGCATAGACTTTCCCAAGCAAATTTACAAGCAAGCATAAAGAGAGTGTGTCACAACATTGTCACAAGATTGTCACAAACATGGCATAGACTTTCCCAAACAAATTTACAAGCAAGTATAAAGGGTGTGTGTCACAAGATTGTCACTGTCACAAGATTGTCACAAACATGGCACAGACTTTCCTAAGCAAATTTACAAGCAAGTATAAAGGGAGTGTGTCACAAGATTGTCACAAGATTGTCACAAAAATGGCATAGACTTTACAAAACAAATTTACAAGCAAGCATAAATGGTGTGTGTCACAAGATTGTCACTGTCACAAGCTTGTCACAAACATGGCACAGACTTTCCTAAGCAAATTTACAAGCAAGTATCAAGGGTGTGTGTCACAAGATTGTCACTGTCACAAGATTGTCACAAACATGGCATAGACTTTCCCAAGCAATTTTACAAGCAATTATAAAGGGTGTGTGTCACAAGATTGTCACTGTCACAAGATTGTCACAAACATGGCACAGACTTTCCCATGAAAATTTACAAGCAAGTATAAAGGGTGTGTGTCACAAGATTGTCACTGTCACAAGATTGTCACAAACATGGCATAGACTGTCCCAAGCAAATTTACAAGCAAGTATAAAGGGTGTGTGTCACAAGATTGTCACTGTCACAAGATTGTCACAAACATGGCATAGACTTTCCCAAGCAAATTTACCAGCAAGCATAAAGGGAGTGCGTCACAAGATTGTCACAAGATTGTCACAAACATGGCACAGACTTTCCTAAGCAAATTTACAAGTAAGTAAAAGGGTGTGTGTCACAAGATTGTCACTGTCACAAGATTGTCACAAACATGGCATAGACTTTCCCAAGCAAATTTACCAGCAAGCATAAAGGGAGTGTGTCACAAGATTGTCACAAGATTGTCACAAACATGGCATAGACTTTCCCAAGCAAATTTACAAGCAAGCATAAAGAGAGTGTGTCACAACATTGTCACAAGATTGTCACAAACATGGCATAGACTTTTCCAAGCAAATTTACAAGCAAGCATAAAGGGAGTGTGTCACAAGATTGTCACAAGATTGTCACAAACATGGCATAGACTTTCCCAAACAAATTTACAAGCAAGTATAAAGGGTGTGTGTCACAAGATTGTCACTGTCACAAGATTGTCACAAACATCGCACAGACTTTCCTTAGCAAATTTACAAGCAAGTATAAAGGGAGTGTCTCACAAGATTGTAGCAAAAATGGCATAGACTTTCCAAAACAAATTTACCAGCAATTATAAAGGGTGTGTGTCACAAGATTGTCACTGTCACAAGATTGTCACAAACATGGCATAGACTTTCCCAAGCAAATATACAAGCAACCATAAAGGGAGTGTGTCACAAGATTGTCACAAGATTGTCACAAACATGGCATAGACTTTCCCAAACAAATTTACAAGCAAGTATAAAGGGTGTGTGTCACAAGATTGTCACTGTCACAAGATTGTCACAAACATGGCACAGACTTTCCTAAGCAAATTTACAACCAAGTATAAAGGGTGTGTGTCACAAGATTGTCACTGTCACAAGATTGTCACAAACATGGCATAGACTTTCCCAAGCAAATTTACAAGCAAGCCTAAAGGGAGTGTGTCACAAGATTGTCACAAGATTGTCACAAACATGGCATAGACTTTCCCAAACAAATTTACAAGCAAGTATATAGGGTGTGTGTCACAAGATTGTCACTGTCACAAGATTGTCACAAACATGGCACAGACTTTCCTAAGCAAATTTACAAGCAAGTATAAAGGGAGTGTGTCACAAGATTGTCACAAGATTGTCACAAAAATGGCATAGACTTTACAAAACAAATTTACAAGCAAGTATAAAGGGTGTGTGTCACAAGATTGTCACTGTCACAAGATTGTCACAAACATGGCACAGACTTTCCTAAGCAAATTTACAAGCAAGTCTAAAGGGTGTGTGTCACAAGATTGTCACTGTCTCAAGATTGTCACAAACATGGCATAGACTTTCCCAAGCAATTTTACAAGCAATTATAAAGGGTGTGTGTCACAAGATTGTCACTGTCACAAGATTGTCACAGACATGGCACAGACTTTCCCATGAAAAATTACAAGCAAGTATAAAGGGTGTGTGTCACAAGATTGTCACTGTCACAAGATTGTCACAAACATGGCATAGACTGTCCCAAGCAAATTTACAAGCAAGTATAAAGGGTGTGTGACACAAGATTGTCACTGTCACAAGATTGTCACAAACATGGCATAGACTTTCCCAAGCAAATTTACCAGCAAGCATAAAGGGAGTGTGTCACAAGATTGTCACAAGATTGTCACAAACATGGCACAGACTTTCCTAAGCAAATTTACAAGCAAGTAAAAGGGTGTGTGTCACAAGATTGTCACTGTCACAAGATTGTCACAAACATGGCATAGACTTTCCCAAGCAAATTTACCAGCAAGCATAAAGGGAGTGTGTCACAAGATTGTCACAATATTGTCACAAACATGACATAGACTTTCCCAAACAAATTTACAAGCAAGTATAAAGGGTGTGTGTAACAAGATTGTCACTGTCACAAGATTGTCACAAACATGGCGCAGACTTTCCTAAGCAAATTTACAAGCAAGTATAAAGGGTGTGTGTCACAAGATTGTCACTGTCACAAGATTGTCACAAACATGGCATAGACTTTCCCAAGCAATTTTACAAGCAATTATAAAGGGTGTGTGTCACAAGATTGTCACTGTCACAAGATTGTCACAAACATGGCATAGACTTTCCCATGAAAATTTACAATCAAGTATAAAGGGTGTGTGTCACAAGATTGTCACTGTCACAAGATTGTCACAAACATGGCATAGACTGTCCCAAGCAAATTTACAAGCAAGTATAAAGGGTGTGTGTCACAAGATTGTCACTGTCACAAGATTGTCACAAACATGGCATAGACTTTCCCAAGCAAATTTACCAGCAAGCATAAAGGGAGTGTGTCACAAGATTGTCACAAGATTGTCACAAACATGGCACAGACTTTCCTAAGCAAATTTACAAGTAAGTAAAAGGGTGTGTGTCACAAGATTGTCACTGTCACAAGATTGTCACAAACATGGCATAGACTTTCCCAAGCAAATTTACCAGCAAGCATAAAGAGAGTGTGTCACAAGATTGTCCCAAGATTGTCACAAACATGGCATAGACTTTCCCAAGCAAATTTACCAGGAAGCATAAAGGGAGTGTGTCACAAGATTGTCACAAGATTGTCACAAACATAGCACAGACTTTCCCAAACAAATTTACAAGCAAGTATAAAGGGTGTGTGTCACAAGATTGTCACTGTCACAAGATTGTCACAAACATGGCACAGACTTTCCTAAGCAAATTTACAAGCAAGTATAAAGGGTGTTTGTCACAAGATTGTCACTGTCACAAGATTGTCACAAACATGGCATAGACTTTCCCAAGCAATTTTACAAGCAATTACAAAGGGTGTGTGTCACAAGATTGTCACTGTCACAAGATTGTCACAAACATGGCATAGACTTTCCCAAGCAAATTTACAAGCAAGCATAACGGGAGTGTGTCACAAGATTGTCACTGTCACAAGATTGTCATAAACATGGCATAGACTTTCCCAAACAAATTTACAAGCAAGTATAAAGGGTGTGTGTCACAAGATTGTCACTGTCACAAGATTGTCACAAACATGGCACAGACTTTCCTAAGCAAATTTACAAGCAAGTATAAAGGGTGTGTGTCACAAGATTGTTCACAAACAAAGCACAGACTTACATGTTAAGCTTCTGTGGTTTGGGCGTTTTGCACTGACACTGCTATGGCACAGACTGGTAGTAAGGCCATGTGTGTAGAGGGTTTCTTTGGTCAGATCTTGTGTCTGCAGTCCTCCATTCCCCCAACCCTCTACATTTGTCACATGATATATAAAGAGGAAAACTATAACAAATATGGTGGATATGGGGAAATGGAGGTAATCCCTATAAAGTCCATCCAAGCATAGCGCTCTATGAATACACGGGGAGCGGATCCAGGATTTTAAAAGAGGAGGGCTTAAACATTTACATTGAAGGACCGTTTCCCTAAAAAGGTCCTAATGTCCAGAAAGAAGAGTTTTAAAAAAAATCGGGGAAAATTACAGGGCAGGCCTGAACTTCCTACCCCCACCTCATCCCAACACCCTCACCCCCCGATCTGACCTTCCTAAAACCAACTGTAACAAGGTTGTTTTGCTGATACTGGCTGCATGACGTGGATGATACTTTTTATCAGTAATATATATGTGTCGGTGTCTGTAAATATATAGATTAATCTATCAAATATACATCTGTTCTTCATATACCGAAGGCTTGCCGTTCTGGTTAATCAATAAGCGCGGGTTCATTGATGGGCAGACCTCGCCATATGGTCGAGTGCAGAACTGTACCAGAGTGTCAATATTTGTGCCGCGTGTTGGCTTGGGCTACCCAGTAAAATTGAACTATAGATGATTTTTACTGGCTATACATAAACAACTGGCTAACGTGATAATGTGGATAACGATGTGCTGGCATGTGTATTAATACGTCACGCTGTGGCCACAGTTCTTTCGGTGAGGTAATTACAACTGCTAATCATAATTATACATTTAGCATGTTCATATGGTACGTCTATAAGGCATATGGAGCTCATGCCGTGCTGATGTTAATTAAATGTATGTGAACATTTTTTAACATCAAGTTAAAGACACATTATTTATTGCAAGGTCTCTTTAAACGTGGCAGCTGGAACGTCATTGCTCATTCGCAAAAAAATATTGGCTGCTCATTATTAATACGAAGCCGTCCGGATGGTACACGAGCGTCTCATGCGAAGGACAACCTAGACAATATACAAATCACAAACAGGATACAAAAATGTTCGCCTTTATTTTTGTGGATACTGTGAGTATGACAAAATAATGTTTTATCTTGAACTGGGGAATAATCATGCACATGATAGATCTGTATCATCAAATATTTCGCGGTAAAGAGATAACTACGAATACCTCGACACATAGGCCTAGAAGATTTTATTGCACTGATGTTATCTATTGTATCCAGAGCTACCATACTGTGATACCAAATTAAGTATGCGCTTTTGTATCACCAAGGTATCACCTTTTAATAGTGAATCCTGTACTTTGAAAGTGCATACACAGCAAATATTGTCATCAAGGGATTTGATATTCTGTGAGCTGTGTAATGTGTGTTAATAAAATGAACTGTATACGTTAGGTCTAAAGGTCTATATATTGTATGAAAATCCCTATTCATTTAGCCAATTGTCTGCAAATTTTTCGTTCAACAGAAAGAAAATTCCCTGAAAGGATATTGTATAATTCAGAATATTTGCTAGGAAATTTGTGGCATTAAATTTTAAAAGCTATGCAATGTGCAGACGTAATTGCTGAGACAAGCGACAAGTCAGAGAATCCAGATAGTGGGGTCAGTGAACCTGAAACCGAGGCTCGGTCAGATATTTTGCAAAAAGAAGTCCCTTCCACCGCACATGGAAGATGCAAGTCCACAATTTTGCGTATGGATTCCAGTAGTAAAACAGTCGTAGAAGAATCTTCAGAATGGGACTCAAAAGGACAAAGACAAAATGCAGTTGTTGAACCGGAAGATTGCCCTGAGCATGCGCAGTCAGACGCGGGAATCCAGACGACAGACGCCGGTAGCACGAGGGGCTCAAACAATGAGATAGAAAATGGAGCATCCGACCAACCATTGTCCACTGAGAAGGAAAGTTGTGACATGGGCGCACACAGGCCTATTTCTCGAACGGTTGAAGCGACCCATGAATGCAGTGACAGTGCAAAATACAAGAGAGTAGGTGACGAAAGGACAAATACAAGTAAACAAACATTACAAAGTGAGGAAAACTTGAGATCAGTTAGCGAATCTGACTCTTTCCTTGACACAAGTCAGAATGCATTTATTTCTCCGGAAAATAAACGTAAATGGAGTTTGTCGTTTCTTCCTTCACCAGCATATGATGACGCCATTACCAGTGCCCCTCTCTCCCCAGCAAGCAGCACCGTGTCCATGTCCCTCAGCTGGTTGCGCGATACACGCACCAGATGGCGACACTCGCAGAACGATTGGAGACTTTCCAGAGAGAGTCTGAGGTCAGCGCCTTGCATGTCACTTGATGCTTATCAAAATGATGGACCAAAAGACACCGTTGCAAGTCGTAAAAGAAAGGAATTAACTCACAAAGCACACACAGAGCCAGTGGAAGCTAAGTATCTCACACCTCTACAGAGAAAGGAAAGAGAAGTGAAAGAGCTTCGTTCTGAGCTGAGGAGAACGGTGGCCAGACTTCACTCCAGAGAAAAAGAGGTAAATACAGAATTTGAATTATGTAAATATCTATGTGAATATATCGTGCCGTGCATTTGACAATATGAAAAATGGTCAGGTGGTATCTTAGCCGTGGTACTGCTCATGGATTATTTGCAGAAGCGGATCTTTTTTCATCTGATACAACCTCTTTTTAAGGGTTTCAGACAGAATTTGCGGCCTGTATTCCCTTTTTTCTGGACCAGGGGACCCTTTTTTAGGGTTTTCATTAGTCCTCCTTAGTTTGACCCCCCCCCCCATTTCCTAAATACTTGTTCCGCCCCTGACTTTGAGAACTATCACACATAGTCATCCATTTGCAGGTTAAGCAAACGTGCACGAAGCCTAGCCACATTTATAATATATGGAAAGTGAAAGTGAAAATGTCAGATATTATACCAATATCAGCACTAATTCGTAGGAAGTAGACGTCTGTACACGTATAACTGTCCTAGACCACACGTAAAAATGTCCTAGACCACAAGTAAAAATGTTCTAGACCACACGTAAAAATGTCCTAGCCCACACGCAAAAATGTCCTAGACCACAAGTAAAAATGTCCTTGACCACAAGTAAAAATGTCTTAGACCACACGTAAAACTGTCCTGGACCACAAGTAAAATTATCCTAGATCACACGTAAAAATGTCCTAGACCACACGCAAAAATGTTCTACAGTCTGGGGCAGAAAATACTGAGCGTGATGGTATTCTATTAACCCTTTTTAATGTTAGTCCGTCCAGACTTAAAACAAGAAAGTGTGTTAGCTTCCAGAAAGAATTAAAAAATGTACTTCAATATTTTAAATTATGCATATATAAACAACACAAAGTTTAATCCATTTTGCTTTATACCTATATGATTTTTAAAGGATCGAAACGTGGACACCAATTCGCAACAATACCTAGAACATCACAAAAGAAAATTGATCTGCGAACAATAACAGCGAAGATTCCTTAAAGAAAATCAATTTTAGCGCGTGGCCTAATGTTACTTACTACAGTTATACATATCCTTGGTTGAAATCTTTATAATTTAATCACCAGCAATCATGCAATTGAACAAGCAAGACCCAATTATTCTTCCTTCTCTTTTCAAGGTTGACGATATGTTTGAAATGCAAGAGGATGCTGTTTATCAAGTCGTTGAATCTACATCAGCCGAGGTAGAGCAGTTACAGAACATGTTGAAACAATACCAGGACAGCCTGGCTGAATTGTCGTCCAAGCACCAGATGGCGCTATCGACAATCGCTCAGCTGCGCCAGGAAGCAGAAGATGCCGAAGCAAGTTTCATATTATATATATATATATATATATATATATATATATATAAAATGTTTTAAAAAGTAAACCATTATAAATCTGTTAAATTCGCCAGTATTTGTTTTATAAATTTATTTAATGTTTAATTAAAAGGTAAACTTTCTTTTGTCAAAGAAAGTTCATTATAAACTTGTTCTCATATAAAAGCGGTTAGTTTTTTATTCAAGAATCAATCGTCACTACAAAATAATTTAGGACCAAGGAAAATATGCTGCTTTAAGGATTAGGACATTAACTGTTTGTATTTTTGTCCATTTAGCGAACAAGAGAAGATAGAGAATTACATCATCAGCAGATGTACCTGCAAATGTATGTCAAAGGGCAAAGGTCAGCCAAGTTTGAACGTCAGGATGAGGTAAGTCGCGTGTCATCATAATTCTTTTATACTGTCACCCCTGACTTAACGTGATAACTTTACAACGGATATATCCTATAAAACAATAGGATGGGTTTACGCTCGCCACTTGATTTCACTAATCAAGAAATTAGATCCCGGTCATTACAGGTGACATTTCCAGGTTCTTTTAAGGACGTGTATAAAAGTACCAGACAATCATACACCCAGATCAATAGAAACTATGAGACATCAGGTTAAATTCACAAATATAATTCAAGACAATACATACAGAGACATAGATGTGAGTGTGTGTGCGTTGATGTGTCAATACGACAGTCCTTCACATTAAAAATACAGGATATTTACTGAGTCCATGGTTTGTATAAAAACAATAAAGTCCAGTTCCTTCAGAGATCTCTGGTAACTGTTTTGTGTAGAATCTAGCGTATGGTTAGTACCATATAGTCTTTCTGAGTTTAGCGATCTTCAACTGATCTTGCTTGACAGCGACCCGGGTAGGTTTACGTTCACATGAATGGTAATAGCTCTCTTTGTTTATATATGAGCTTAGAGTCCTTGACCTTACTCGTGTAGCAATTGTTTCACGGCTTACAGCGATTATGCATCTAGGTCAAGCTGAAATAGGCCGGCAGGTGACGCGTGCGCACTTACTTTACCACCAATACGATGCTCTGTCGGCAGCACGGCTGTGATCTCGTGAGCTGGGCCCTTGCCTCATGTAGAAGCTTGCTTCTATGCCGTTCCTGGCGGGTTTAAGCGTTTCAATGTTCTTTCTGCCGTGCGTGCGTGCTGCCTCTTCAAGCTTCAAAACCCAACTGAAGCAGCGTCCCGCGTGGCCGCGTCTCTCCCTGAACTCTGACGTCACAATCGCCTGTGCACTGTGTACGGCGATCCGGTTCTCTGATTGGCTTATGGCTCGTGTCCCATATAAGGATATATGTGATCTAGTATGACTGCTAGCGTCACCATGGCGACCCACATACCAGATGTAGGCTACACAGATAAATCAGTTGATAGCCGATACGATTTCATACAAGAATACACAATATATATACAATCAAGACCTGTCAACGCTTTAGGATGACGCTTCACGTCAATATCAATAGAGAACAGACTTCGTTAAACTATGATACAAAACACCGTACATATTGTCACCGATTTGCTGGTGACATATACATATACATAAAATAGTCATTACAACGACACCTGGTTCTGTATCTTTATGCAGGTTTTTTTTCTATTCATATCTTATGTACGCATAAACGTTTTTAAGTATCACTTTTTTCAGGTTGCACCTCTTAGGTTGCATCTCTCCTCCCCATTTCGTATTTCAGAATAAGGAGAGAGCAGTAATGTTACTACTGAATTACTTTGAATTACTTTGTTATCTTGTTGTCTATAGATCCGTGTCGTAAAAGTTTCTCAGTTCAAAAAGACGCTCATGCTAGATACGCTAGCTTTTACTTAATTATAGTCAAATGAACCAGAAATCAGTATAATGAACATGAATTTGAGCACTGATATTTATTTTTCATTCTCTTCATTACAGCTAGAAGCAATTGCTGGAGGAGACCCTCATAAAGTGCACGTGACCGAGTTACTGGAGAAACTGACAACCACGGAGACGAAACTTCGACGAGCTCAGGCCAAACGTCGAGCGCTGACGTATGAGAACGCCACCGTACAACACGCCAGTGACGTCCATGCCACGTTAGCTTTTCTGAAAGATTCAGTGTTTCACTACTTAATCAGTCCGAAGGATGCGGATCACCACCTACGAGCAATAATACGGATCTTGAATTATTCAAAGCCTGAACTGAAGAGGATTAGAGAAGCAATTTTGGAGAACCAGCCCTGAAACTGAAGACAAGTCTTCTACTCAGTTTCCAACGCCACCTGCAGGAGGATTCTTTCACGATGGAGCACTGGTGATGGACAGGTTTGCACCCAGTAATTGTGCTTGCTTTGATCCACAAACACCTAGTTATTTGTGACACTTCTTTCATTTGTAAAAGAGATCTAATCAAATAATTTGTTGTAATTATAACAACGTTGATTACAAGTGTTGAGTTGTTCCTTGAGCATGAACATACATAATTAAGGTATTTTAATAAAATATGTGTTAATTAAGGTTTGAAATAAAATTTTGTCTTATCTATTGCTTATTAATCTACAAATTATCTTTAGGCATGTTATTCCTATGGCCTATGGAACAAATTTTTTCCTGTTACTGGTATGTTGCTGTGTTATCTATTAATAAACAAATAGTTTAGCCCGTCATCATTATATTCAAACGATTTGGCAGTGGCGGATCTAAAAGGGAGCGCCCCCCCCCCCCCCCCACAAGCTGGAAACATTGTCAATATTTTTCATCAGAAAATATTTTCTTTGCATTATTTTCAGTTGCCGCCAAACGAATCTCATTCTTTCAACTGAAAAACAAAAGCAGAAAACCATAGAATCTTTATTTAAAACGCTTGTTTTACACCATGATCATCTCTTTTTGGTGTTTTTAAAAATTATTAGTTGGGCATTTTCTTATATTGGTTACAGACATTAAAATTTTTGATCTACATGATCTCTCAACCTTTCCCAATCATTTATCAAGCATATTCCAGCTCCTTTCGGCATTGACATATTGCTTGTGAACATGAATGTTTAACCCTTAATCTAAAAATTAGCCCTTTTTACTTTGCTTTAACATAGAAAAAACATTAACTTAACGTTAATATATAACCGTTCGATTAAAAAAAATAAATAGTGTGTGAATATAAATATATGGTCTTTGATTTTTATGATAGGCCGGGCAATTTTAAAGCCTTATCATACAAAACGCATTTTGGACTGGGTTTTGGCTGTATATATCAGCTGGAATCTCACTGGAGAATATGTTTTGATATTATCCGTCCTTGCTGCTGTTTAAGAGATAAATTGCAAAACGATACAAGAAACTAGTAAAATGCCAATATTCAATACCAACAGCATTGAATCATGGATTAAAATGATTTAATATCGACTAAAACTGTTTAAATTACTAAATAAATAGGTTAACGATAATGCATAAACATACGAACGAAAAAAAAATGTACTTTATAATACATCCAGATGTATATCTAAAAGAGATCGGACATTTAACGTATAAAAGCAATTTATAGACTAATAGTGCAACTGCTCACATTGTTACAGGCGTCTCTTTTATTGTGTGCAACAGTCTTGGATGGATCTGTATAGCGCAAGCATTGTCCGTTGCCATGGGAAACGCGTGAGCCGGGCCGGCCAACGTGTAGGGTCTGACGTGTAGAAACACAGCGCTTATGCCAATCTGGAACTTTCTGGGCTGGTCGCGCTCTATGAGAAGTTATAAAAAGGGGCTGTGTTTTAGAGCCGAAGGGAGAAAAGAGAGAGAAATATTCCAGCGGACACAGAAGAGTGCGAGTCAGTTTGTGGACCTTTCCGATAATTGCAGCAGTTATAGATCTTCTTCGATATTTGTAACATATTTTATATAGTCTTCAGTTTGCTTTTTGGATTACTGCCAGAACTTCACTATGGATTACAACAGATTGATTTTGTGATTGAATTGGAATATTACTCTCTGAGAAGATTTATGTGAACTGTTCATCTGGATTATACGTTTTAAAGGACTTGTTGTCGCTGTGACTTTGGTGTTATCCAGGTACTGTACACTATTTATTATACTGTGTAATTGGATTTATTTACTGTTATACTGTTGTTATACTGTGTTATTGTATTTATTTAGTGTATTGTAATATTAGGGTTGTTTTAAGAATAAATTATAATTATTTTTTAACAAGAAACCACTGACTTCTTTATTCATTCCCCAGACATTTCACGCTGCCTAGTGTTACAGAATCTGATTTTTTTTTATCTCCATAACAAAATTTATGCTCGTCATGACTACGTGATCTGTTGTTATTAGGTTCCGTAACAACATGGAGCAGTAAATTTCAAAAGAGTAGTTCGAAAATAATACCCAATAATTAGTTATTCATTTGCCTTTTTCAAAGTTGTGTAATGCATTTGAATGTTTCTTATATGTATTTGTGACTTTAAAATATAACTGATCATTAATTTTAGAATAAATAATGACAGAGATGTTTACATCGTTAGGCACTTGTGCTCCCTTCTCATGTCTATCTCTATATGATACCTTAAAAAGGGATGATTTATGTATCCAAGTCTTAATTTTATTTATAAATCAGTTGATTCTACTTGATAGAAAAAAATCAAAGCCCAGATCATTTTATTCGTTTGTTATGAATTTCGAATTCTTACTGCGCGCTCAGGAGAAGTCTTTATTCGCTAAGATAATCATACCATGCAAGATTTCATATTTATTTATAGGCGTTGGTTGTCTGTTAGCAGCTGTACTCAAACGTGATGGACAGACTTAGATGAAATTACAAGGAGGGTTCACTTGGAACACCATAATATTTTAATTTAAAAGATGCTTTACTATTGTCAGGGTTCACACACTTAGCCAAACCAGTTTTCCAGGAGTTTTCCCGGATTTTCCAGGACAACAATTTTGATTTTCCAGGAGTCCATGGTGTATGTGGAGAATTTTCTACTTTAACATTATTTACACTTTCAGGGCTGACTTTAGGGCTGGCTGTATGGGACATGTATAATGGTTGTTTAATCCAATTATTCTTACAATTAGGTGTCTAAAAATAAGTTAATGAAAAGACAAAATGAGAACCAAAATGTGCCTGAAATATTTACGAAAATATTAAAAAGTTACAGAAAGTAATTATAAAAAATTTTCTAGTTTGTCATGAAGTTATTAAATTGTGGCATTTTACCACTCTCTCCAAAAAAGATTACTGAAATGAGTGAACATCATACATTTACCAAGCACTGCAATTTGAAGTGCCTGAATGAATTAAGAGGTAAGAGAGGTTAACAAAGAGTATTGAAAAAGTTATTTTAAAGTACTGCCTAAGTTTATGTCATTCAAAGATTTTTAAGAAAATATATTCACACAGAGTGGACTGAAATGCACTGGAAAGGATACAGGTAAATTAAAATTTCTGTTATATTTAACAAGTAATTTTGTAGAGTATTTAAAAAACAGTACTTACAGATATATAATGGCAGAAGTACTCAAACCAATAAATAAAATCAACAACAGCAAGACACTTTAGTAAGTCCTATGTATTGTGAGGCAAGTTAGAATGCATTTTAGTTTTTTTTTAAATTGTTCATATATTTAACAAGTGACATTGAATAGTGTTTAGCAGTGGTACAGTACTTACAGGCACTGGCACTCATCACTTTATAAAATAACATTAAGAGTAGCATTGCTTGGCTAATGTAAAACCAGCAATGAAACCTTTTAAAACACAATTAAGTATTTAACAGCATAAAGTCATCTTTAACAAGAAGCACAAACAGTGCTCAAGGAAAAATGTTATACTAACCACAATGTATATGATATATTGTTAAGAATGTCGATTTTATCAAAACACAAGTCTGTCATAAGTAGTTAACTGACCACCAGCACAAATACAATAAAAACATATTGAAATTTCCAGATGTAAGCCCTTGAGTTTGCATTACACAGCTACTGTAAACCTCCTATGATAAAAACATTGATAAACACAAAATTAGTGTATATAGATTTAATCAAATATTTGGAGGTAACATATCAAGCACGTTTCAGTGAGGGCTCATATTATAATGTTAATTCGTTCATCTCTTCCATGAAGAACAAAAATTTCTGACTAACTGCATGACAAATGAAGACATAATTTTGGTTATTTTTGGTCAATTCAGTAACATTTTGATGCTTTATGGTAACTACTAGTATAACAAATGCTTAGCAAATGGTAATGGTAGTTCATTCAGTGAATGTTCAGGTTAAATCATTCATCCTTGAACAAATTTGTTTCTTTTTTTTATGAAGAGTGATAAACTGCACACATTTTACTATGGGTGTAACAATGCATCGAAGAATCAATGCATTGAATTGCAAGCCCTTGATAAAATTATAATCGACTATTAACCTCCAAATTTATTAATTTGTATTACTTATTTTAGACGGAGAAGTCAAATCTCTTTAACACATAAGAATCTGGAAATCTTCTATAAGCGTTTGCTGGTTGATCAACTCAAAATGGCTGCAACAATCAGAGAGAGAGAGCTCCATTTTCTTTTATTTTCTGAAATTACTAACTTCTGTTTTGGTAAATTCATAATTTTTTTTAAGTCCTTAATTTCTTAAATTTAGTACCTAAGAAAGAATTGAATTGAGAATTGAATTTATAATCGAACTGAAGGTAAAGTATTGATTTACGGGCCAACAAATCACCCACTTTATGATGGGATAAAACACCTTTTAGGTAAATTGTTGGTGTTTTCAGTATTTTTTGTATATCTTTGCCTTTTCATTTCTTTTTTGTTCCTTCTTTGGTCTTCCCAATAACTTATATATAGGTATATTTAGGTACTTTTGGGCAACTTTTGGTACTTTCCAGTGTTTAGCACAACCCAAATATTTGTCTGATAATACTGTCCAGTGTCAATATCAAAGCCGCGACCATGCAATAACAGCAATCTGTGGGAAGTAAGGGTAAATAAAGAGAAAATTGAAGCCATTCTGAATCTCAGGTGAGATTTAAGAAGCCATTTTTTTTTCATTTCCTGCAGTCTTTACACTGTGTTTATGAATAATAACTATTATAGAAAGACATGTATCTCACAGGAGCAACAGCCATGAATGAAAGTACCAAAGCCAGAATGGTCAAGTAAAATAAGTAACTCAACTCAATTATAACATAACAACTGGACAGTTCAAACAGCAAGTGTCAAGTGTCAGGGTTTATAGTGACCCTGGCACCCTGCTGGGGAGTGAGTGTGATTACTGAGAGAGACAGCCACTGAGGGCTGCAGGAACCCCAGAGTGCTGCATAGGGGTATTTACCCAACAGACCATATTAGTAAGCCAACTGCAGCGACTGTGACTGATTTGTACAACATCTTGGGTACCAAAATGAATCAGCTTTGTGGTGCACAGATTCAATACTCAAGCACTTTGCCAGCCAAATTCTAATTTTCCTGGAGTTTCCAGGAAGATTTTGCAAATACTAGGATATTCCAGGACTTTCCAGGAAGGATTCAAAATTCCAGGACTTCCCAGGAATTCCAGGAGGCGTGGGAACCCTGTATTGTGAAATTCGGCGAGCGAGACCGTCTTTTTACCGGTATTTTGGGAACCTGTGATTGTCAAAATCCGAAAGTGGTGAGCAGATCTGTGAAGCAGAATCGAGTTGGCGAACCCTGCCACACTTTTCTCTTGAATTTATATAATCCCCGCGCTACAAACTTTAAATTCCCGATATACACATAATATTAATTGTCTGACTTTAGTCTGCATTAACGTTTTGACTCGACTTTGTCCTTGAGTTTCAATTTCTAAACTTTGTCCTGGGAAAAATATTATAAGTTGCACATCTGTTCCCATTTACAACAATTTCACAATTTTTATATCTGAACGTATATGAAGTGGAAAAGAGCAAAAACTTTTTTTGATATCGAGCCATGGAGTCATGTTTTGTTAGTGACCAATCTGAAAATATTGAAAATTATACTGAAACAACGACATGTTTACAAGAGATTTAATACCTCTTTCTCTGATCCATCAATAATTTGATTTTTTAATTACCATTATTCTGAAGGTTAAGACCAGAAACAGGGCAGTTTTTCGTTTTGTTAACGGCAAAGAATTCTAATTTTTAAAGGAGTAAAGGGACTTCCACCAATATAAAATTTTAACTATTTTTTTTATATATATATAGACGGATCTGGCGTGGAGTGAAAAGTGCCTTTTTGTATTATAATTGTATTTATTATGGGGAAATGGTACCATGCAATACCAAATGAGTTGGTCAAACATGCCATGTTTCACTTCTGTGATAGTAAAAGCATGGATGGCAATATAGGCTGGTCAAGTTTAGAATCGCAATCTCGGCTGGACAGATATTAGATCAGATTGCGATCCTGAAGCAAGATAGATAGGATCGCAGTCTAGGCCGGACTTAACCGCGATCGCAATCAGGGCTGAACGGATCTAAGATCTCGCCAGTCAGTATTTCGATCGCAGTTTGGGCTGGCCTGAACTGCGATCGCAATTTGGGCTGGACAGATCTAAGATCTATCTGGGCCTTGACATATATATATATATATATATATATATATATGTCAAGGCCTAGATCCCGATCTGGACCAATCGGCGATTGGTCCAGACCAAATCCCGATCGGGGTTTAGGCCGGACCAAATCCCGATCGGGATCTGGTCTGGACCAATCGCCGATTGGTCCGGACCAGATGCCGATCAGGATTTGGTCCGGCCTAAACCCCGATCATTAACTTTTAGGAAAGATAATCAGTTCCTGTCTGAACTTATCAAAGTTCAGGTCAGCCCAGATACTGATCAGGGTTTAGGCCAGACTTAATCCCGATCGGGGATGTAAGCATAAGAGAAGCTTAGAGGAAATGGCCTTCCAACTTGGTTGAAGTAAAGTTCTAAATATATGATTGCATAACTAATGATTGTATAACTAATACTCTGACAAGACTGTCATAAAAAGGGGACCCATGGGTCACGGCGCTCAGCTGAAGTTTGAAATTTTTTGAAAACGCAAAATATTCTATTTTAATGTTTTTCATTTATATAAGCATATGAGAAGCTAAGAGGAAAGAGGCTCTCCTACTTGGTTATAGTAAAGTTCTAAATATATGACTGCAAACTAATACTCTAAAACTACTGTCATGAAGAAAAACAGTAAAAGTTTTGAGATACTGTGATGAATATGAAAATTTACAGATGGACAGGCCAGTGGACAGAATGGACTAGTACCTTTATTTCACTTTCAAGGGAATAATGCATTTAAGTTTATATATAAGCCTATTATTTAGGCATATCCATTTTTTCCATTAAAATAGTTTTAATCTGATTAATTTTTTTTATTTACAAGTTTTATAAATTTGTATAAAAACACTGAAAATATAAGTTAAAATATTAGAATTCTAAGTTGTAATCATTATATATCCAGAGTGTAGCTCATATTTGGTCATATTATGCATACACATATATTTTTTATTATTTTAAATCACAAATGTTTAAACTGAATTTAAAAGAAAATAATGCCACATCATGGCATCTACAAGATTATTCCTTCAATCACTATTAAAAAGTTTTGCACACTGGAGTTTCAGTACATGCTTAATCTTATTCACTGAAATAAAATATATTTTTCAGTAAATTTGGTACAATAAAAACATCTTTTCAAATAAAGTATACACACTGTTGGTTGAATGAGGGACAAACAATATCATGCTAATTACAATCTAAGCTATAATTTATTACTGGAATTAATAGGTAATTTCACACCTGGTGAAGTTTTTACTCTTCTCAAGTAAGGGATTCCTTATCTGATGAACATCAACACTTTCATAGCAATACACCACTTTGTGGACACAATTAAATGTGCACTTTAATCATTGTAACCCTGGTGGTACAATACAAAATCTAAAATGTAGAAAAGCCTAGAATAAGAATGAATCAAATACAAAAACAAGGGACCTATGGGTCACGACGCTCAGCTGTTATATATGATAAAAAATATTATTTAGAAATGAGGCACATGCTGGTTTTGTGTGGTAATAAATATAAGCTGTATTATGAGTAGTTGTTGTTTAGCTTATGTATGATTTTGATAGTACCTTTGGAGACAGGGAAGAGGATTGATTTCATTTATTTTATTAACAAATGGAGTACTATTGTCACACAGATTTTGACTTGGCCATATAACTTATAAGCAGAACATATAATATAAGAGTTTAACTATTTATTAAAAAAATTACAAATATTGTCCCAAATATAATTTTTATTAAAAATCATAAGAGAATCATATGATTTTTTAAAATGAAATATAACTGATATGATTATTAAAATAATATTAAAGAATATATTCATGAATGCATTCATGAATACATTTTGAAAGTATTTGCACGAGTATTCATTTACTTTCATTTTTACCTAAATTCCCATTCTTTATGCAAGAAATTTTATAGTTTTCACCAAACAATGATTTTGAGAATCCAGAATATACAAAATTCACACATTTAAATAATGATCATAAGTACCTGGTATTATGGCTTTTATTTATATTAAAAAATAACTGTAAAAAATTCATTTTGGACTAATTTCACATCAATGTACACACTAGACACAGTAGGAATCTAGATTAATATTATCAACTGCATCTTTGTCTATCATTAATTTCCTTCATATAATCCCTAATGATTAGTAATGAATAATATGATTTACTTCTTTATCATTAAAAATGAACTGAAAAATGCCATAGGTGACTGCATGGTGTTATTTGGAATATGTGACATTCTACCCATCGATACAAGATTCTTATATCATCAGTAACTGCAAGTTAATTTCCTGTTATTATTAACTAACAAATTTCTTTTCTATTTTTCTTTAATTTGTTATTAAAAACCAAGAAAAATTTATTAATTTATTGTTTATTGTTATGTTGTTGGTTAAAACTACTAGATGAGTTGGGTTGGACACCTGGATCAACTGTGGCTGGCCATAAGCTGCCTGGATTCTCGCCTCAAGCGTGCATAATTTGATGAAAGGTCAACAAGGTCAACATACAGGTGACTCAAGAGGGGCTGGAGAGAGCCAAAGACTGACAGGGTCTCATAAAAAACATTAATAAAAGCTACAATATTTGGCCAATTTCTTTCAGCTTTCTAAATTAAAAGCTGAAATCCTTATGTGTGCATGATATGAAAATTATATCAACAGTGCTCTCAGGAAACAAACGTGCCATGGTCACAGTTGGGCAAAATTTAAGGTACTAATTTTATATTTATACTAATAACTTATAAAATTTGAAAAATTCATAACTAATTTTGGGTATTCAATTGAATCTTGATTAAATAATGTTACATCCCTGACAATAAAATCTCTAGCTTCAGCAATGCCCTTGTTAAGGGAGTAAATATATTTCTTGATTTTTTACAAAGTGCATTATGTTTGGGCCCATAACTTAAAAAATACACAATACTGACATCATTTCTGGCATGTGCATAGCGAGTGTATAGAAAAATATGTATATTATATATGATCAAAGTCAGATCAGTGGTTTTGATATTAGGCAGTCTTAAAGAGTAACAATGAGTTTTTAATGGAAAAATGAAGTTTTTCATTGATATCTCGAAGGAATTAAGTCTTAGTGACCAAATTCTTGGCATGGTAGGGGATTTTGGAGAAATCTAACTGTATGCCAAATTTAAGGAACTTAGAGCTGTAGCTCGGGAGTTGAGCTCTAGCAAACTGCATAACACTAGCAATATGTGACATGGTGCTTGAAAACTGGAATAATATCTACAGTTTTTGATCAACTGGTTTCAAATTGTTGGTGTTAACAGTTGAAATGCTAACAAAAACATGCTGTGAAAATTAAATCCACAGCAGTTACAGCAAAAAAACGTGCCATGGTCAAAGTTGGGCAAAATTTAAGGTACCAATTTTTTATTTTTGCTAATATTTTAAAAAAATTAAAAGATTTTGATCTAATTTTGGGTATACAATTTAATTTTGATTAATAAAAGTAATATTACTGGAAAAAAGTGCTTAGCTTTAACAAGTTTTGTGTTAAGTGATAAAATTTCTTTCCTGATTATTTACAAAATGCATTATGTTTGGGCCCATAACTTTTTTAAATTATATAATACAGACCTAATTTCTGGCATGTACATAGGAATTATATTGAGGATTATTTATAGGAAATATGAGGAAAAACAGATGAGTGGTTTGGATATTAGGCAGTCCTGAAGTGTGAAAATAGGTTTTTAATAAAAAATTGAGTTTTTCCTTAATTTCTCAAAGGAATGAAGTCGCAAAGACCCAGTTTTCGGCTTGGTAGGAGATCTTGGGGACATCTAACATTATGCTGAATTTTGGATTCCTAGGTCTTACGGTTTCAAAACGTGCCACATCTACGGACGGACGGACGGACGGACGGACAGACGGACGGACAATGGACCACGACTATAGCTCAGATGACTTATAGTCAGCTGAGCTAATTATAATTCCTATAGTTTATGCACCATCCGGAGGGGGGGGGGGTAAAAGGTCAGAGGGAAGCCTGCCGATAGGGGAAGCTGGCCAAGGCAAGCTGCATGGAGTGGGTCACATAACACAGGTGAAGGTTGGACTAGGAGGGCTTGATGTAAACAACACTTGACATGGTGTATGAAAACTTTAATAAAAACTACTCTTTTCAATCAATTACTTTCACGTGACGTGACCAAAGTTGGACAAAATTTAAGATATTGATTTTTTATTTATGCTAATAACTTAATAATTTTGCACAATTCAAATCTAATTTAGGGTATACAATTGACTCTTGATTAAATAAAGTTATATCCCTGAAAAGTCTCTAGCTTCAGCAATTCTCATGTTAAGTGAGTAAATATATTACCTGATTTAAAAAAAAGTGCATTATGTTTGGGGACATAAGTTCAAGAAATTAAGCAATACTGACCTAATTTTTTGTATGTACGTAGGAATGTATGGAAGAATAAGCATATCAAATAGGATCAAAAACAGATCAGTGGTTCTGAAGGCAGTCTTGAGGTTTAACAATGGGTTTTTCATGGAAAGTGGAAGTTTTTCCTTGATATCTCGAAGGAACTAAGTCCTAGTGACCCAATTTTGGGCATAGTAGCAGTTTTCGGGGACATCTAACTGTATGCTAAATTTTGGATTTGTTGGTCCAACGGTTTCAAAACGTGCCCTGTAAACGGACGGACAGACGGACGGACAAAGACTATAGCTGCAATCATTCAGGTGACCCCAGTTTGCGCAGTTTCATGTCACTGTAGTTTTATGAGCTGGGGTTTCGTTTACTATTAAGAAAAGGAATGGTTAAAAAAGGTAACACGATTTATGCGAGGTCGACATACAAATGTCATATACTCTTTTTGCAAAAATTGAAATTTCTGTAATCTATTGATATATATGGATTGATGTATAATCCCACTACTCTACGCTACCTGCATCTTGCTAGGAATTTATTTCTGACTTATACGATCCTCTTCTACCCATAGGTGTCGGATAACGCTAGCTTAAAAGTCAGCACTCTTTCTTTTACATGTGCCCAGTCCGACGTTCGCAAAAAGTAATACGGGTTCCCGATGTCACCCAAAATTAATGACATTTTATTCTATTGTATTCCTTTATTCTAATTTATAATTTTCATGTTTGACAAACTCCAAAATGAAAGCGATATTATTATTTTATGCAGACTGGCGAGCAAATGAAGACGACTGCCTTGCATTTCACGCAGTTATCACGAGATGGCGCCGAATGACCGACTGGCGTTGCCAGCTGAATCGCCGCGTAGCAGCTCCTGTTGCACACTGCGCAGAATCCGATTCACAAGAGAACTGTTTATGTGATATGAAATTTGAATCCCACAATACAAACACCAGCGGCGTAGGTATAGTTGTAGTGAAGAGGGCAATGTGGTCCATTCAAATAAGTTGGATATGAATTGTTTTATGGTAAATTTACGCAACCATCGGTATTTTTGTGGCAAGGACTTCGCGGAACAGGCAATGTGAAAGGTAACCCGGTGTTTCCATTAAATGTAACAAGTTTTGATTTTTAAGTTCGAGAGTTGCCTTGGTGCAAGGCTGAGAATTACACACCAGGTGACCCGGGCTCCATACTCAGCCTTGAATATGTTCTTACGAAATATCGTAGCAGTCCTTCTGATTTATCAGAAGGAAAGAATAAAAGAGTAATTAAGAATAAGATGCAGCTTAAACTATGTTCACTCTACCTATATATCCTTCATATATCAGTTTCCATACATGTGGAATCTCCTGTTTATGTTATATATGATAACAGCATTTTATCATGAAGAGAAGAGCAGAAGACCATCACTGACACAGCCATGTTGCTGAGGCATGAACTCTGGTCACCCATGACCTGACCTGTGACCTGACCTCTGGTGTACCAGAGTAATTTATTGCTAATAAATCTATTTTAAAAATCTTATTTCATGAATAATACTTATGAGTAAATGATAATATATGGCTACAATAAGTCCATTATAAGTTTATGGCTATATCTTTTAAGGTTTTAACAAATTTGCCTATGGAAGTTATGGAAACAATATTTACTATAATATATTTGGGACAATAATCAGAGGACAACTTTTCTCATATCAATAAGGTCGACAGGGTCATGTGACAAAAGATAAACATGACAGCATGGCAGGCTAAAAAAACACAACAGGAGTTGAAATCTTAACAACTTCCTTATAAGGGCACTTCTACATAATTTATTTTTACTCCAGAACAGTTTATTAGCCATTATTGGTAAGAAATTTGCTTAATTGCCTCCATTTTCTCTGTTTATTTTGCTAATATCCCAATATACCCTTGCTACGCTTTTCCATAAGAGGATTCCCATAACTGAAATCTTATTTCAGTTATGAACCCATAACAAGTTCGAGAGTTGAGATAGTTGTCCCGGCGCTCCCCATGATGCAAAACTGGAGGAGGTTCATTTAAAACAAACCGACCTCTGGCTGCTTCTGGCGCACGATTTAGAAATGAGGACCGACCACATTATAATGCCACAAAGACGGTCTGAAACGGTCCAATCATTCACACGATTGAGTAATTTATATCAAGAACGGTTGCCTCTCCGACCTTGAAATGTAGTCCATCGAATTATAATTTAGTGGTTGCACTCAGGTTCGTCACAGAATCCTCTAAATGTCCTCCTAAATGTCCTTTTTAGCCCTGAACATTCATGAACGATGCCATGTGCATCTTAAGGGGGTCATACCCTTATTTTCCCATAAATCCCCTGGAGTATGGCATTTTTTATGCGAAGGGCCTATACCGTTCTAGGTAGAAAGGTCACTTGTTGCAAAACTCTGACTTATCCGGCTCGCCACCAGATGCCCCTGTATGTTTTGTGGTGGGCCCCACATATTACAAACATGTTGATATAAACAAAAAAAACAGCTCCTCTTGTGGCGATATCAACGTTTTTGGGCCCATTTGTATAAAAGCCTCAAGGGATTACCTTTAGTTTAAAAAGGTCAGATATTGGAATAGGCCCCTTTATGGGGGGGGGGGGGGGGAGAGGGGGGTTGCTTTGAAGTTATCAGTGAAATACTTCACTCAATTGGCTCATCTTAGGTGGTTTCACGAACTGATTTTAATTTGGAAGATAGTAGAAATACACGGACACCACTCTGCCACTTTGTTTTAACCAGATGCACACAGATCTGATTCACATCAACTCTCTAAATCATTCCTTTGCACACAAAGATTGACATAATAATCATGACGTTATATTCTATTGGATTTTTTTTTTTATTTTAATAAAATGGTCCCCCAACTCTTCTTAGTCGAAAAGACCTGAAAAGATAATGAAAACAAGATGGTAATCAATTATTCAACAACATACCATTATATAATATAATGTATTAGAATATTTGGAGATTCTCAAAATATGATTATCTGATAAATATACAAGTTAAATTTATGACAATTTGATCAGTGCAAGTTTATGATTAGCACCATGAACTGCTTCAAAGAATTGTAACATATTTTGACAGTGAAGATGAAAGAAGTGCAGGAGAATCAATGTGCAGGTCATGATAGTATACACAGCAAAAGATTTATCTATACGAGTCTTGTGGAGGAAATGGGCTGCAATTAGCAAGTTGTTCAATGTTCTCCTGAGAGCATGAGGGACCCACATTTTTTCCTACTGACAAATTTAATTTTACTTTGAATATTTGTGTTTTCACATGTCTACAAAATTAAAAAGTTAACCAAATGCTGTAAAAGAAAAGTTCCAAAGATTTCTTTATTTAATTTATAATTAAATGCTGCATACTGGCAATTAAAATATATGTTGACTGAATATTTAGCGACTGAAAATTTTTGTAATTGACCATTCTGTTTTTAACAACATTTCTGGAGGTTACTTTATCCAACAAGGACTGCTTACCAAAGCCCATGTCATCATCAGACTCCTCAGATTCTTCCTTCTTCTCTTCCTTCTTCTCTTCTGTAAACGAGACAAAATGTGTGGCCACAATGGTAGTTATGAAGAAATCAACGTATGCAAATTATATTTGTTGCAGCAATGCAATTAAGAATTTGTCCAAGCACACACTATTAATAATCATAATCTAGACCAGAAAGATATATGAAATTACATCGCACATGTTAATATACTTTAATTAGAAGATATTCTAGAATGTGCATTCAACTTCAAGAACAAGAATTCTATAGATAATGAAGAGCTTTACTATTAGAAATTTAACAAGAACACTTGGGATGGGTTTAAACTAGGACATCTGACATGAAAAGCTTGGACATCACAGATGGGAGTAATAGACACAATCACAATAAATGCAGTTTCATAGTGAAGCTCTCAAAATTTCTCATCTTTTTTGAGATACAGTAGACTAGTGACAAACCTGTAAGAAGATCACAAAACCTTGTTGGGTAATCAATTTGTTGGACAAGGGCTTCTAATATATGTTATAACTTCTATTATGGTCCATATACATTATAACCCAAGGGCCTACCAGAAGCCTATAACTTGGGTCATTTAACCTGCAGTTCCAAACTTTTCACGTTTTTTTTTGGCTAAAAGTCAAATTCCCAAAACTAGGCATATCTTATACATCAAAATGAAAGAATGATACACTACATGCACAACCTCTCAACATTAATGAAGAAAATCCTCCGAGTGATGAAATCTGATTGTGCAGTTACCATCTTGAATACAAGTACAGATTCTCATCTCTGTGAAATGTCTATGAACTACACACTTCCTACCCCTGTACTTTTTTCTGAATCATAGATTTTGCTGTGTACAATAATTAAGGGAACTCACCCTTGGCCTCCTCTGCAGCAGCAGGAGCAGCACCACCAGCACCTCCAGCGGGGGCAGCAGCAGCAGCGCTTCCTACGTTGGAGATCAGGTCCTTGATGCTGATATCAGACAGAGCACGGGCAAAGAGAGCTGTAACAGAAGTGCAGGTATACAATGAGTCTGATGTCCGTGAGGGCAAAGGTGACAGCAAGAGGAAGTACTAGTAGGCTTCTAATGTAAATCTGAGCAAGCAAGGCTGCATTACCCTGCAAGGAGAACAGCAAAGGAATTATCCTATATATACCAGTAATTAAGTCTGACATGAGCAATTATAGAATGGGTTTCACATATAAGTGAAAGAACCGCCAGAGGCATCAGTGCCCATATAGAAAGACATAATAATGATCAGAATACATGTACAGGTTACACCGAGGGGCAGATATAACAAGGGACCCGTGGGTCACGGCGCTCAGCTGAAGTTTGAAATTTTTGCAAATGCAAAATATGCAAAATATTCTATTGTAATGTTTTTCATTTATATAAGCATATGAGAAGCTAAGAGGAAAGGGGCCCTCCTACTTGGTTATAGTAAAGTTCTAAATATATGATTGCAAACTAATACTCTGACAAGACTGTCATAAAGAAAAACAGTAACAGTTTTGAGATACTGTGATGCATATGAAAAATTTACATATGGACAGGCAAGTGGAGAGAATGGACTAATACCTTTATTTCACTTTCAAGAGTATAATGCATTTACGTTTATATGTAAGCCTATTTTTTTTAGCATATCCACTTTTTCCATTAATAGTTTTTATCCGATTCATTTTTTTTTATTTACAAGTTTTATAAATTTGTAATAAAACAAGGGACCTATGGGTCACGGCACTCAGCTGTTATATATGATAAAAAAATATGATTTAGAAATGAGGCAAATGCTGGTTTTGTGTGGTTATAAGTATAAGCTGTATTATGAGTTGTTTAGCTTATGTATGATTTTGATAGTACCTTTGGTGACAGAGAAGAGAATTGATTTCATTTATTTTATTAACAAATGGAGTACTATTGTCACACAGATTTTGACTTGGCCATATAACTTATAAGCAGAACATATAATATAAGAGTTTAGCTATTTATTAAAAAAAATTACAAATATTGTCCAAGATATAATTTTTATTAAAAATAATAAGAGAATCGTATGATTTTTATAATGAAATATAACTGAAATGATTATTAAAATAATATTAAATATATTCATGAATGCATTCATGAATACATTTGGAAAGTATTTGCACTGGTATTCATATACTTTCATTTTTACCTGAATTCATATTCATATTCGTATTTAAATACAATTGCAAACAAAGTATTCCCACCATGTCTGGTATTTATTCAGTTTTCACCAAACAATGGTGTTGAGAATCCAGAATGTACAAAATTCACACATTTAAATAATGATCATAAGTACCTGGTTTTATGGCTTTTATTTATATTAAAAAAAAAAATTAATGTGATATATTCATTTTGGACTAATTTCACATCAATGTACACACTAGACACAGTAGGAATCTAGATTAATATTATCAACTGCATCTTTGTCTATCATTAATTTCCTTCATATGATCCCTAAAGATTAGTAATGAATAATATGATTTACTTTTTTATTATTAAAATTGAACTGAAAAATGCCATAGGTGACTGCATGGTGTTATTTAGAATACGTGACATTCTATCCATCAATACAAGATTCTTATATCATCAGTAACTGCAAGTTAATTCCCTATTATTATAAACTAACAAATTCCTTTTCTATTTTTCTTTAATTTATTATTAAAAACCAATAAAAATTGATTAATTTATTGTTTATTGTTATGTTGTTGGTTAAACTACTAGATGAGTTGGGTTGGACACCTGGATCAACTGTGGCTGGCCATAAGCTGCCTGGCTGCCCCAGTATATGCCTCGCCTCAAGCGTGCATAATTTGCTGAAAGTTCAACAAGGTCAACATACATGTGACTCAAGAGGGGCTAAAGAGAGCCAAGGTCTCATAAAAACATTAATAAAAGCTACAATTTTTGCCAATTTCTTTCAGCTTTCTAAACTAAAAAGCTGAAATCCTTATGTGTGCATGATATGAAAATTATATAAACAGAGCTCACATGAAACAAAAGTGAAATGGTCAAAGTTGGGAAAAAATTAAGGTACTAATTTTATATTTATACTAATAACTTATAAAATTTTAAAAATTCAGAACTAATTTTGGGTATTCAATTGAATCTTGATTAAATAATGTTACATCCCTGACAAAAAATCTCTAGCTTCAGCAAGCCCCTTGTTAAGGGAGTAAATATATTTCTTGATTTTTTACAAAGTGCATTATGTTTGGGCCCATAACTTAAAGACCCAACACCCGATCCGGCGGATCGGGTCGCATGCGCAGTGCGCGTCTACCTTGTATGGTAATAGAGGCGGAGCGACATGGTGTTTGGCAACATTATCAAGCACGTGTACTTGCGTGAGCTCGGCAGATAACTGCAGTGCAGGATTATATTTACAGCAATTGACAAGAAATGTATCCTCGTTAAACGTAATAAACCATCAGTTTTGATTTTCTAAACGCTGCTCGAAGTGTAAGAACTTCGATTTCCCTTTGGATTATGGGATTACGTCAGCCTTCCGGTTTGACATGACCTCGAAACGCGAGCACATGTTGACACTGGGTTACTCGCGGCCGCATGGCCAATCGAGTGATGTAAGCACTAGTTCTTTAACACGTGTGTTTGTAAGAATTTATAAAATAATGTACCAAGTGAACAAGGTAGGCGCGTGTTAGTGGTCAATACAGAAATTTATTAAATATGTGTCGCATACTGTAATTACAGTCCACGCGTGACAGTGGAAAAACGAACATGGCCGCCGGCAGTGAAAATATGGACATGACCGGCAGCAGCATCGACCTACTTGCGTACTGTATGGTTACCGCGCTTTATATGTAGTTTAGAGACGCTGGCACATTGAAAGTTTTGCATGAAATGTATATCAGCATGACGGTAGAAACGTTTGTTATTATAAGACAGATGTTTTTTACTGCACTTGCGGGGTTTGCTGAAAAAAGACTTCGTTTGGAAGCAAGCCATGTGCATGATGACAGATGTGGTATCAAAGATTCCGTGAGTTTTGTCATCCAAAAATTTTTGAGAGCAAATATTTAATAAGACCGATGAAGTTCAATTTACACATTATTGTCTCCATAGAGATTTTAAATAGCCTAATTTAGATTTTTTAGATTACCGACCACATGTAAGCCAACTTCTTCATTCATGAAATATCCCCATTTTTTACCAACTATAGAAACTGGATATGTGTCGTTGCAACTTTGCATGGGCATAAATGAATAAAAAAAATCACAGAATATGAGTATTTTTATTTTCAGCAATTTTGTTGACATTGTGACATTGCGGTTTTGGTATGTAACAATGTAACACCACAGAGGTTCAACGCGTGCATGCACATACAGATGAAAGTTGGTTATGACGAGCAGTAGGCCTATTATATGATCAAAATTACAATTACTTTCCATGAGGCAATGTAATATTAGAGGAGGCTTTTTCAAGGTTCAAAACTGAAATTGGATTGTTTCGTGTCCGGGTGAGGAAACCTCTGCCCCCCCCCCCCCCCCAAAAAAAAAAGAAAAGGAAGTTTGGAATTCGGGATATATACATGTAAATGTATATTAACTTGTAACCTACGTGAATGTATCAATCAGAGTGTGGTAAGAAATATGAGGAAAATTGTTTATAGTGCCATGTGTCCACCAAATAAGACCGATGCAGAAATAATCCTGCATCTGCGACTTTAAAAATTAAATCAAATCTCTCCTTGTCACAAGACCTGTCTTTTATCAAGATTTATTACACTGAAGCTATACAAGACAGACAAAAAAAAAAGAAAAAGAGGTGATAACATAACCTCTTTGAAAATGTATACAGGCTTTTTGTAAGTGCTATAATCCAATGAGGGCCGGAAACCTACACGGACAAACCAGGTATATTTTTTAGCTGTCATTGTGGACATCTGTGTTTTCATAAAATGGTGAAACCCATAGTTAAACTAGGAATTTTGCATAAACAAAATTATACATCTTTTAGCAATGCAAAAAATAAAAATATTAATTAAAGTGGATAATTAGGAAAAACCTTCATTTTATTATTTAAATAAAAAAAAAATATTTTTAAAATATTTGTGTCATAATTTATAATATTACCACAATATTCGGCACACACACATACTTGCCGATACATGTATACATGACCCATTCTTTATTCAGCATACCTGATTCACATATATAAGACCACATGCATTTTGAAAAATAACCTTTTTCTTTGAGTTAATATTTATACAACTTGGTTATTTTTTTGTGTGATGATGTATTTCATTTTGGGTTTGTATTAGGCCTATCTTAAACTATGAATCTAATTAATACAGATCCTTATGAGATTGGTCAAACATGAAATGTTGTTTAAATTCTGAGGCTGCAAATTCATTTATTAATCATCAGATGTACAGTCTCAATGGCGTGAAACCGTGAATTTACCCTTGTTGTGAAATCAACTGATAGGTGACCCGATCCTGACAGCTGAAAAAATAAACCAATAGCATTCTTCACATGATTGGTATAAGGCGAGGGACTAGAAAATTAATTCACTGAACATGTCTAGTGTCCATTTTTTAATGACCATGTGGACGCCATACACTACATAACACTGAGAAAAGTTGAGATAACTATTTAGAATAAGTTATTTAAGTTATATATATATGTGTGTGTGGCGATAAATTTGTTTTGTTACACATAACATAAACATATATTGTGAAATTATTTAAAATATGAATAATGTCTAATTGTTAAGTCGACAGCGTCATTTGGATTTGTGTGCTTTCTGCAATTAATTATGGTCATCCTGAATTAATAATATATTTAATGATTGTTTTTGATGAAATACTAAATAAAACTATTTCCATGCTACCATCTTTAGATGTTCATGATATCAGCAGTCGTCCTTCAGTTGAATTTATAAATAAACATATATATGCCCCAATGAGGTGTTTCAAGAGTAGAAAAAATTCAGTTTAGTGGAAGAAGAGGTTGAATGTAACGACACTGATTCCACTATGTTTTGTGGAGGCAAAAGACCAGGCAACGCCCACTAAAACACGTGCAGTCTGTTATTGTTTACACTGGGGTGTCATGTCACGTGACCCCCCAACTGCCATTTCAAACCTATGCAATCTGACAGTCCGCCTCGGCACTAGAACTGGGAATATCTAAAAAAATACTTGATTTTATCACTTTAAAAGTGAGAACAATAATATTTGATGCATCAATAAGGCATACGTTTTGTCTGAGAGAGAAACTCGCTCGACTAAACTGAAATTATCCAGTCTTTCCCAGCCGGGGGCGATCGGTGATCGGCACTGACAGCTGGCCGGCTGGTGAGCAACATCGTCAGATATTGAAGAAAATATATAACGTATGATTATTTTAATGATCACATTTGATTCCTTGAGTTAAAATGCGTATGTCAGACAAATATTATACTGAATAATGGCCTAGAATTCAAGCATGATGACTTTTTTCATGATTTCGGGCGATGCGTCTTGACAGGTATTTAAATTTCAATGACTGACAGCTACGCCATCTTGCGGCCCCTTTTATACTCCGGGTGGGTCTATAAAACAATTACGCAATACTGACATGAGGGACCCACATTTTTTCCTACTGACAAATTTAATTTTACTTTGAATATTTGTGTTTTCACATGTCTACAAAATAAATACAGTTAACCAAATGCTGTAAAAGAAAAGTTCCAAAGATTTCTTTATTTAATTTATAATTAAATGCTGCATACTGGCAATTAAAATATATGTTGACTGAATATTTAGCGACTGAAAATTGGCAAAACAAAATCGAGGCGCAGCAGTTCACATGTGACCCGAACATAATCCCAGGTTTCGTAAAATTCCGCCCAGCGGTTACGGAGGAGTTCTCCGGACACCTACACGGCGGCGGCGTGCAGCTGAAAACAGTATCCGCAAAAATCTGTTTTGGCGGATACAATTATATAATACAGACATAATTTCAGGCATGTATATAGGAACTATATAGAGGAATATTTATGGTAAATATGAGGAAAACCAGATGAGTGGTTTTGATATTAGGCAGCCCTGAAGTGTGAAAATAAGTTTTTAATAAAAAATTGAGGTTTTTCCTTAATTTCTCAAAGGAACAAAGTTGCAAAGACCCAATTTTCGGCTTGGTAGGAGATCTTGGGGACATTAACACTATGCCGAATTTTGGATTCCTAGGTCTTACGGTTTCAAAAAGTGCCACATCTACGGAAGGACGGACGACGGACAATGGACCACGACTATAGCTCAGATGACTTATAGTCAGCTGAGCTAAAAACTGAAAATATAAGTTAAAATATTAGAATTCTAAGTTGCAATCATTATATATCCAGAGTGTAGCTCATATTGGGTCATATTATACATACACATGTATTTAATTATTTTTAAATCACAAATGTTTAAACTGAATTTAAAAGAAAATAATGCCACAACATGGCAGCTACAAGATTATTCCTTGAATCACTATTAAAAAGTTTTGCACATTGGAGTTTTCAGTACATGCCTAATTTTATTCACTGAAATGAAATAAAAGATTCAGTAAATTTGATAAAATAAAAACATCTTTTCATTTAAAATATACACACTGTTAGTTAAATGAGGGACAAACAATATCATTGTGCTAATTACTATCTCAGCTATAATTTATTACTTGAATTAATAGTCAATTTCACACCTGGTGAAGTTTTTACTCTTCTAAAGTAAGGAATTACTTATCTGATGAACATCCACACTTTCATAGCAATACACCACTTTGTGGACACAATTCAATGTGCTTTTTAATCATGGTAACCCTGGTGGTACAATACAAAAACTAAAATATAGCATAGCCAAGAATAAAATAAAATACAGAAAATTATAACATTCATCTAGGTGTTGCACCATTCCGGGGGGGGGGGGGGGGGGGGGGGGGGGGGGGGAGGGGCAGAGGGGAAGCCTGCTAGTAGTGGCCAAGCTGAGCCAAGGCAAGCTGCCTAGGGTCAGTTACATAATGCAAGTGAAGGCTGTACTACCAGGTGGGCTAGATGTAAACAACACTTGACATGGTGTATGGAAACTTGAATAAAAGCTACTCTTTTCAATCAATTCCTTTGAAATTTCAGATTTAAAAAGATTAAATCCTTATGTATATATGTTGTGAAAATTAAATCAACAGTGGAAATCTTACAGGGATAAAAACGTGCCATTGCCTAAGTTGGACAAAATTTAAGATACTGATTTTTTATTTATGCTAATAACTTGACAAATTTGCAAAATTCAGATCTAATTTTGGGTAAACAATTGAATCTTGATTAAATGAAGTTATATTCCTGATAAAAAAGTCTTCAGCTTCAGCAATTCTCATGTTGGGTGAGTAAATATATTTCCTGATTTTTTAAAAATTGCATTATATTTGGGCCCATAACTTCAAAATAATATCCAATACTGACCTAATTTTTTTATATGTTAATAGAAAATGTATTGAAGAAAATGAATACTAAATATGATCAAAAACAGATCAGTGGTTTTGATATTAGGCAGCCTTGAAGTGTAACAATGGTTTTTAATGGAAAACTGAGGTTTTTCCTTAGTATCTCGAAGGAACGAAGTCCTAATGACCCAATTTTCGGTATGGTAGGAGATTTTGGGGACATCTAATGGTATGCAAAGTTTTGGATTCGTAAGTCAACGGTTTTAAAATGTGCCTTGTTAACGGCCGGACGGCCGGCCAGCCAGACGGATGGACAAAGGACCACGACTATAGCTCAGATGAATTACAGTCAGCTGAGCTAAAAAAACAAGGAGCAAAATCAAGATACAAACAAAAGGATAAAACCCCACTTCAATTAATACAATTTGAACAATTATCAGGGTTGGGGCCAGGTACAAGTGAAAGTACCTAGGTACAGGTACAGGTACTTGTGAATTGTACTGGTACAGGTACTTGATTTGCACAGAGCACCTAAGTACAGATACAGGTACTTTAGAAAGTACCTAGGTACAGGTACATTTATTTTAGGATAACTTCATAGACATTTTTACGGATAATAATAGCGGCATAAATTCACGTATATGCAAGTTAACATGCATTTTTTCTATCAAACAATATTGAAGTCATTTGCTCAAGTATATTTTGTTAGAACTTATTATCTGTATGGCACCATACATTCACAAACATGATATGCAACTGCAAGTGTATTAAAAGTCCATTAAGTGCACCAAGCAGAGTATGACACCATACAATCATGATATCCAAGTCTACTGAAAGTCCATTAACTACACCAAGTAAAGTATGACATCATTCTTCACAAACATGATATTTGTGTACTTAAAGTTCATTAAGGGCACCAAGTACAGTATAATCGAACTAGAATACAAGCGACAAGCGACAACGTGTATCCGCCTAAATCAGAGTGGAACGGGTGAAGTGAGGCATGGATTGAGTGGCAAGGGGATATTGAGTGTTGCATATTAGCATGGATGTCTGCAGCCAAATTGTGGATGTAGGTTGCCCCCCCCCCACCACAAAATCCAGAAAGCCGTCCAAGTTGTATACATATGCAAAATTTAAGGCAGATAAGTCAAACCACTACATGTATATGAGTGATTTTAGCCCGTAGCAGACCAACAGATGGACGCTGAGCAAAAATGGTTGCAGGTGACGCCACCAGTTTTGCGTATGATAAAGAGCTATGTGAGAACTATACACATGCAAAACTTTGGCCCAATCGGTCAAACGGTTCCCAAGATATGAGCTTGGATGTCTGCTGCATGAACTAGAATGCAGGTGGCGCCACCTGTCATAAAATCAAGAGAGCTGTCGGGGATGTATAAACCTGCCAAATTTTAGGCAGATATGTCAAATCACTGCCGAGATATGAGCGATTTTATCCCATGGCAGACAAACAGACAGGAGCTGTGCAAAAATGGCTGCAGGTGGCTCCACCAGTTTTGCGTATGATAAAGAGCTATGTGAGATCTATACACATGCAAAATTTTGGCCCAATCGGTCAAACGGTTCCCGAGATATGAGCTTGGATGTCTGCAACGTAAACGTGAATGTAGGTGGCGCCACCTGTCATAAAATCAGAAAAGCTATCCAGGATGTATACGCATGCCGAATTTCAGGTGAATTAGTCAAGTCACTGCAGAGATAGGAGTGATTTTTACCCAAGGCAGACAAACAGATGGACACTGTGCAAACATGGTTGCAGGTGGCGCCACCATTTTTTGTGTATGTTATAAAGCTGTCCAAGGGCTACATTTGTGCAAAAATATTTTCCTGATCGGTCAAACGGTTCCCGAGATATGATCTTGGATGTCTGCAGCGTAAACGTGAATGTAGGTGGCGCCGTCTGTCATAAAATCAGAAAAGCTATCCAGGATGTATACGCATGCCCAATTTCAGGTGAATTAGTCAAGTCACTTTAGAGATGTGAGTGATTTTAACCCAAGGCAGACGAACAGATGGACACTGTGCAAACATGGTTGCAGGTGGCGCCACCATTTTTTGTGTATGTTATAAAGCTCTCCAAGTGCTACATTTGTGCAAAAAAATTTTCCTGATCGGTCAAACGGTTCCTGAGATATGTGGGTTTATGTGTGGAAACAGACGCACAAACGGACGCAGAGCGCAGAGGAAAGTTCAGAGGTCAAAACAAAATCAGGGCGCAGCAGTTCACATGTGACCCGAACATAATCTTGGGTTTCGTAAAATTCCGCCCAGCGGTTACGGAGGAGTTCTCCGGACACCTACGCGGCGGCGGCGGAGTGCAGCTGAAAACAAAGTATCCGCAAAACTCTGTTTTGGCGGATACAATAATTTGCCTGATAAGTGGTTACAGCTGATTTCACACGTGACCATTCTGGAGGTATGATTACAATTCAATTCAAGCGCAGTTTATCACACTGATGGCTTGCTGATTATTTTACAATACAGGTAACCAAATTTAAAACTAAATGAGAAAAAAAAACTAAAAAAAAACTGAAAATAAGAAAATGTACCTCGAGAACCTTGTACCAGGTACAGGTACTTTAGTTCCAGGTACAGGTACAAGGTACTCATGACCGGCAGGTACAGGTACTCTAAAATGTGTACCAAGGTACAGGTACAAATACCTGGCCCCAACCCTGACAATTATGTGTACACACACACTGTTTCATGTTAAACACCACAGAATATAAACCACTTGTGAACTACAGAATCAAATGTTTTTGTATACCTGAACTGTAAAGACAAAAGGGCATACTTTATACTTAATAACTTTTATATTTTAATGAATTCTCTAACTTAAAATTATTAGACAGTTGTAAAGAAAATCTCTTGAATCCTTACTTAAATTTACACTTACTTGGCCAGAATGGTTCCACGTCAACATTGGCAGCTTTGATCAATGTCTGCAACTTCTCAGCCTGAAAGATCAATAATAACTGCAATAAACCCTTGGAATTGATTCACTATATCATAACAAACAATTATTGTCAACTGGCAGTCCAGCTGTACAAAGTGCTCAAAACTGAGGACATGTTAGCTTTTTATTACTGCTTGGTTTAAATAACTTTATTTTTAATTTTACAAAAGTTTTCAATCTTATATTATAAAATCATAATACCAAAACTCGATTGTTTTTTACACTGCAGCCACATTTTTTTTTTCAAAACACTAAGTAAGCTTTACACTGAGCAAGCTATCTATACAGATCGACTTTCATGGGGACTTATGAGTAATTTTACAGGGTGTGACTGAAAGTCGGAGAGATCCGGCCGGAGAGACCCGGAGGTAACCGGAGATGTCAATATATATTTGTGCCCTTGGTCAATTCTCACCTCACATTGCATACTTTTATTCCTTGGCGACCGCCCCATATAATAGAGCACAGTGTTAGCAGGATCATAACATATTAAAGCATAATTTGAAAGAAATCCTTGCCGGAGGCGACCCGGAGAGAGCTTGTGTAGTGGCCAGCTTAGCTTCACCACAGAGACACCGGGTAAAAACTGGAGTTCTCTGCCGGATGCCGTGTGGTGTACAAGGAGTACACCTGGTCAAACACACAAAGATCTCATATGTATTCATTGACATATAAAACAAATTATATTTCTCCCCTGTTACATATATACACCTTGAAGAACCATGTTTCACATAGGCCTATTTTTTATGATAATTTCAGATGAACCAAAATTTAAAAAAAAATTATAGTTTTTTATATATACCAAAATCTAAGTAATTTGTTGTTTTTACTTTCTCTCTATCACATCCCCCTCCCTCCCTTTTTCGATCGTTCATTCTTTCATGATATCTCTCCATCTCTCTCTCTCTCCCACCTTGACGAACCATGTTTCATATATTTATTATGATATTTTTGTACGAACTAAAATAATGGGATATTTTAATTTACAAAAATCGAAGTAATTTAGGTAGTGTGAACCTCTCTCTTACACATCTCTTAGCATATGATAATAGAGATATTGACGTCTCCGGGTTGTACACTCCTACATCCGGCTTTGGCATACCGCGTCAAGCCGCCATTCCCTCATGGTCGTCTCCGGACTAAAAAAACTGTATATCTAAATTATCTTAACAAGGTTAATCAATAATTGATTTGTGGTTGAAAAAATATGCATGCCTAGTAATTCCTGTGAAGTTTACTGACCAAATGGATTCAAATATAAGGAAATATTGACATCTCCGGTTATCTCCGGGTCTCTCCGGCAGGATCTCTCAGACTTTCAGTCACACCCAATTTTACAACAGGTGCAACATTCGAGTTGTGAGGCATTACAGACAGATGGATACGAGGGCTGCAGCTTATGAAATAAAGAAAGTTACATGTCGTTTATTTGGGATGTGTATAAAGACAGATGACTCAAGATTACAAGTCATGTACATTGTAATGAAGGCAGTAAACACCATTATGTTGTCAATTAAAAAAAAAAAAATCTATTTTCAGTGCATTTAAAATTTAATGTGACACCTCTTTCACAATCACACGTCATCAAATTTGTACTTTTAAAGTCATTAAAGTGAATAAAGAGTTTGATCTTTGCCAATTTGGGAACTGTTTATTACTATTACTAATAATAGTATTACACGAGCCTCTTTGCAATGGAACTAGCTGTAAAATAAAACACCAAACTATTACAAGTACTTTCAACACCTGTGATCTAGTATTTTGCATCCGTTTTGAAAACAATACATATAATCATATTGATAGCACCCTTTGCTTTCAGTCTGAATACAACTTTTATCTACAAAGTGTTAAACTGTCAATGAACACGTGAAACCACAACTTACAGTGATGGGAACTTCATCATCGGCGAGGATGAGAGCGCTGTAAGTGCAAGCAAGTTCAGCTTCGTTTGCCATTGTTTCTTTTTGTGAAGTTTTTAAGCTTGGATGGCTTATTTTAACAGTGTACGTCGCCGGATTGGCCTTAGCTCTCGAAGAGAACGATACACCTCTCTCACCAGTATGGCTGAAAAGGAAGTAGACTTTACAACCATACAAAACTTCGATTTTTTTTATATGAGCATATTTTCATATATGAAGTGAAGTGTATACATATATGGTATTGCTCATTATTGAAAAATTGCTAGATATTACATTCTTTCCTCCAAATGCATTTTAATTTTCTAAAACCAAATGATATATTTCTAAGTGAGGACCAGTCTATGAATGGCGGAACCGGAAATGCCCGGTGCTTCATCTGCCTGAGTAGCAACGTGCACAACTCTCAGTAGCTGTCAAACCAGGCTAGTGTACAGTTGAAGTCAGGATGGAGCTCCGAGTTATCTGCGCGTTGATCCTGTTTGCTGGATGTTCTTTTGCTCAGGAGGAGGATGATCATGGAAGCAACGCACTCAGCTATACTGCAGATAACTTTGCCGCAGAAGTTGATAAGAAACCACATTTTGTGATGTTTTTTGCCCCTTGGTAAGTTAAGCATTGCCATTGGCATTGGGGGATCAGTTAAGATAAATATACTTTAATATCTGATCTGCGATGTCTTCAATTGATTATTTATCTCGGAAAAACAAGAATGCGATTTAAAAAATATGTTTATAATTCTCATCAGTGTTTACATAAACATTTTGTGAAATTGTGTGTTGTTTTACTCTTTCTAAAAAATCGTTTATTATTATTATTAATAATATTAATTATCGTATTTAAGTTAAAATATTAGCAGGTTTGTGCAGTTTTTTTCCACCTTTAGTACTTGTTGGTATATAATTTATTGTAGATATATCTATTTACTCATCAGTTTATTTCAGATATAGGTATGCTTTTTATATTAATGTTCTTTTTCTAATTTTCTCTTTAAAGTTATTAAGTATAATATCATTTCTTTTAGTAATCCTGACAGTGTTTATTGCATAACTTTAAGGTAATCATCTATGTCCCCAGATTTTTGTTAAGTTGGGTCAACATAAGAGAGAATGATACGTCAAAGTAAAAATCAATATAAATGTAACAGGATAACATTTAATCAAATACCCAAACACTAAAAAAAAAAATAATCAATAATACAATATGAAGATTGCCTTCTTTGATTTCATATTGATAGGTCACATAAAATATGCATTTTTTTCACTGGATTTGTTACATTTTTTTATATTACAAAAATTTTAAGAGTTTTGGCCCTGTGAGTGTCTCAGAGTTCTTTTGTTATCAAATTGATTTTGGTATATAATCAATTAATACTAGAACCTTGATGTGAACTTTTGTTTAATGCAATAGCCAAGACCCTATTAGGGAGCTGCTGCTCCAATGAATCATTATTATAAGTGATGATGCTTGATGCTTAATATGATAATCTGATTATCAGATGCTCAGCACTAAAACCAGAAGGCCATGTTTGTTGCATTGTGGCTTTTCATTGGTTAAAAAATAAGGCTCTCTTTGTTGTCTCAATATTTTATCCAATGAGAACGAGAAGCCATTACTCAAAGCGTGATTGACTTCTTGTATGATTAGGTTCTTTTTGCCAAACAGGTCTGGGGAAAACAGATTGTGTGTTGGCCTTTTTTAAAGTGAATTAAACTGCTAATTGCCATTTTGGTATTAAAACAATGTCAAATGAATAAAATCTAGAAAAAAATAGATCTTATCCAAATTAATTAATAAAAATTATCTGGTTGGCTTTTAAAGTTAACAACACTAGGTCTTTCTCAAAGAGTGCATACCATTTCCAGCACTGGCACTGGTTTTGTACCCAGTTCACCTTTTAACTTCAAACAGCCACAGTCACTGACTGCCTTAAGTACAGTGGTGTTCACTAGATGTCAGCACCTTGCTGTGTATAATGTTATAGTTTATAAATATAGAAATTTCTGGGCATAATGGCAGAACAAGTTTATTATTCAGGCAAGTAAACAAGATCTTAAAATGAGATTATAACGACCTCGCAGTGTATTTTAGTGGGGTATTAGTATTCAGTATTATAATTTCAGAATAATATGTCAGCTGAAAATGTGTGGCTCCTGTAAATTTTAGTGTAATTAATCACTTGTTATGTTTCCAATTGACCAGACATAATGTGTATGCTGCAGATTAATGCATCAGTTTAACCAATTTAATAGTACCCACTTTAATAGTACCTTACAAGATTTACTTTCATGGGAGAACTATTTTGCAGTGGACATTTTCGCTGAGATGCCATATATTTAAAAAGGGTTTTATAGTTAGCACATAGTAATGCTAAAATTAGCACACATGAGTGTTAATATGTAACAATATGTTTGTTACTGTCTCAGGAACTTTTGACTGAACTTTTCAAATAGCAAAGGGTTTTCAAGATTAGCTGAATCTTAGCTAAATCTCAATGTGTCTTTGAACTGTCTGGCTCATAATTTGATGCTATTTGCCTCATAGAATTCAAAATCATAAGTTTTCTTGATCATAAGTTTACTTAATCCCAGTCTGTTGTGTATCAGCATGTCATACATAATCTCATGGAAATATAAAAGTTGTCTCAATTTATATAAATTTTTATCACTAACAGAGGTTTCTCTGTATTTCATATCCTACACTCTTTTAGAGGATTGAAACGATTTCTGTTTGTTTACACTATACCAATTACATGTAAAAAGGCCACTAAGGAACAACACTGGAATCCTAATATTAATAATTTGCATTGTCACAAGTGGAATTTAGCATTTTATATGTATGTCAGTGGCATGAATAAATACAACTGTACATACAAACCCTCTGCTACTTGGAGAACTTTGATTGGCTGAACTGGTGACTATTGTCTGGAAGAGTGCCTGCCCGGTCAGGCTTATAGTCAGTCTGGGGATGTTAGTGTCCAACCTAGCGACCATACTGTGTCAAACAAACTGTGCCCCACTGAATGGGAGCGATGACAATGAAGACATACTGGCCTGAGATACTGACATAATACTCAGACACTGTAATACTCAGACATTACGGGTATTGTCCTGTTGTTGTTGTCCTATCATTGTTGTCCTCTAATTAGATGCAATGTAATACAGGGTATGTGGTCTTTACTGTTACAGGTATAGTTGATGATTACAGTGTTGTAGTTTGTGTTTTTACCTGTTGGGTTGACATGGATTTTAAATCACCTTTGAATACAAGAGTAGAGTATTGATATGTGTCCATTCCTGCGGCAAAATATGAAATAACCAGCTGTATCATCACACCTGTTCAGGTGTTTCAGTGATTGCAGTAGATCATATTGACTTGAGCTTTTTTTCTGTTCAGTATGAAATTCAAAGTAATTGATTTCCACATGAACTTTGAACTAATGAAACAAAATTGCAGTCATGACTGTAGTATTGTATGTGTTTATTCTGTAAAGAAAACCTGCATCACTTTGTTTTTCCTGTATTGATTAAGATTATGTTTTAAATTTGCTTGTGTCTGCAGTGGACATTTAACATGTTTAGAGAAGTATGTAATATCAGCTGGCAAATTAATAAATTAAAGCCTCTTGTAGTCAGCCCCCTATTGTTCCCTTCAAATTTATTAAATATACTTTAAAAAAAGTAAAATTCCCAGATACCATGCCGGCACGTTAGTTCACTTTTATATGATTCATCCTCCCCCAACCCCACCCCTGCAAAAAATAAAAATAAAAAAAAAAGCAAAAGAAAACTTACAGCACCTTTAAAGCACCATATAAAATAGTCTAATTTTAGACAATACTTATTTATATATAGTTATGTTTTAAAATTGCTCTCAAACAGATAGTGTATGTAAATTGTTATTATCAAGGACATATGGAGATAAAGGATGTTTAAGGTTTTATTTTTAAACTGCAAAAATAAATAAAATCTTCAAAAACAACCTTTATCTTCATATGTCCTCAATAATATGAATTTTTTTACACTATATATTTGCAGTTTTAAAATATGTTTGATATTACATGACAAGGATATAACTTGAAATACTCATTTTGGGGAGTGCAGCCAATGAAGTGTTTCCCTGGAAATGCAAGCACTGTTAGGAATTTATGAATATACAGGAAGCACATATAAGATGACGTTCTGTTTTCTCATGAAAATTTAACACCATACACGACAGGTCCTTTGGACCAGAACCTCATTAAATATGTATTACAGTGTATCATAAATGAGTATTGTTGCAGCCAACGAAAAGCATTATACATGGAGACATTGATAAGTTTATGCTGTTTATCCGAATACTTGTATTTCTATGTATACTCCATGGCAGTGTATGCTATGCCAGGCTGGTGAACCTGTATAGATTTTCAAATTTCATACTTATTATATATGGGTTAAGCAGTTGATTGGAAATTCAGCTCTAAAATAACACCAACTCCCTACTCCCAACTCCCAGTTAACATACTAGGTATTAATTATGAAGTAGAACCAAATGAAATATTCAGGTGCTGTTTTGAACTACTGTAACAATTCAATTGATAGGTTGTCACTTTCTATTTACCATGTGTTTATTCAGTTTGAGGACATCCTGGAGTTGGCTCAGTGGTTAGTGTGTGTACTGTTGTACACGTGGCTTTTACTCTCCAGAAACAGGGTTTGAAATATCGCATTTGAATATATTGACTTTAAAACAGCTGTTCTCTGTGATATTACACAGCTGCTGACTCAATCAATGAGATCTTCTTTATTTATCCTCATGGAGCAATACATAGAGATGTAAACCAGTACACAGCTGTGAGGTCCACAGGCTTTCATGCCTACAATCCCCATTTTAATCTGTTATCAGTTTGATCATATATTTTACCCTTCATATGCAGGCCAGTACCAGGGATTTAACTTGGGATGGTTGCTGTTTAAGATAATATCATACAAAATTAATTTTTTTTGAGAACGTTTTATATTTTCAGTTTGTTGAGAGTCTGGGGAGAATTGTTACATTTTCAGTATTCACCTTCAGGAAGGAAGTGCAGGGCATTATTCATCAGTGATGATTATTATTAAATTATCAGCAACATTGCATTGTGTAATTAAAATGTTTTTCCTCTATCTCACTACAACCAGCTCATATTTTCTGATCTGTTTCAAGGTTTGTAATTTTTAGCTCAGCTGACTGAAAGTCATCTGAGCTATAGCTATCACTCTTTGTCCGTCGTCCGTCTGTCCGTCAGTTAACCAGGCACAAATCGTAACCACTGGACCTAGAATCTTGTAACTTGGGATTCTGAGAGGTCAATGAAAAATCTCCTTGGAAACCAGAAATTAGGTCTCTGTTACCCATATCCTTCAAGCTATAGGACTCCGAAGTATCCCTCAGAATAATGGACAATTTGATACAAAAGCTGAAGTATCTGAACAACTAATGCAGAGATCACCATGATTCTTTGCATGGATATTGACCATTAAGTGTTTTTATTAGTTTCTGCAGACTGGTGGAGCCACCTGTGTTTTTTTATCCGCCAAAACGAAGTTTGAGACTAATGGACTGATTTTTCCGAAACTTACACCAATTATTGGGTCACATGTGAACTGGTGCCTCACCAATTTGCCTTGACATCTAACCTTTCCTCTCTGCCCAGCGTCCATTTTTGCCTCTGTTTCGACACATAAACCCTCATTTTTTGGGAACCGTTTGACCGATCAGGAAACAAGATGACCAGAGGTCACACGATTGCCGGAAGTTGAAATGACAGACAGAGGGACAGACAGAACAAACTGTCAGTTTTCGATCAATTGAGTGACTTTCAGAGCGATTGCTGAAAAGTTTAGCCGGTTGAACGACATATATATCACACAAAAGAACATGAAGCACACATAGCTGACAACAGCCGACAAACAGATAGACATACTGACAAAGTGAAACAAGATTGAGGCCAGATGACTTTCACAGCGTCGGTTTGTCTGCTGTCGGCTAAAATCACTCATATACATGTAGTGGTTTGACTTTTCTGCCTAAAATTTTGCATATGTTTACAACTTGGACAGCTTTCTGGATTTGTGGTAGGTGGCACAACCTACATACACATTTAGGCTATCCATGCTAATATGCAACATACCTCACTCTATTTCCCCTTGCCACTCAATCCATGCCTCACTTCACCTGTTCCACTCTGATTTTGGCAGATACACATAGTCGCTTGTCGGCTACCCGTATTCTAGTTTTTAAAATTTAAAATTTTTTTTCTATTTTTTAGATATATAAATACAGACACAGTCTTGGCCTGTTGGTTAATCTGTTTGATGCTTCAGTTGAATTGGTATATACTACCATTTTGATAATAAAATTTCCTTTTGCGAATCTCTTCCCAGTCAGCTGAGCGTCATGACCCATGGGTCACTTGTTATTATACACCTGTCCATGATGGGATGTATTATGGTATATCCACAGTCAGACTGTGTGTTTGTTCTCCCGTTAAATTTTAGTGTTGCCGCAATCACTTACTGGGAGCTTTGATGGATTTTCCAGAAACTCACCATAACTACTTTGATTATGGGCATAATCCACACATACCTAATAAGGACAGATGTCACAACACTACTTTGTGGTGGCGCCACTAAACAGGAATATGATGGTTTTGAAAAAATAATTAATCAATATAATATTTTGCCTAAGTTCAATTTCCAGTAAAATTCATGCATATTTAATGAGGTCAGAGGTCACCAGACTCTGGTGGCACAGTAATGATTTAACAAGCACTTGGATTTTCATGAAACTCATTATGAATATCAACCAATACATTTTCTCACCTGAATAATATTTTCAGCAAAATTAATGCATATTTAATGAGGTCAGAGGTCACAAGATATGTGATGGGCATATTATGTACCATTTGCAGTACCGTAAAATCTCCACTTAAAACCGCACTTCCGATTAAAACCGCACCCAGACTTCGCCGAAATTCGAGGCGAGACACCGCAAGGGGCTCAAATACGAAGAACCCCCCTTTAAAACCGCACCAACTTTCGCTACGGAATGATTTGACTAAAGACACAATCAAGCAATCATCTAGAAATGAACACGCGTAGGTTGCGACTCGGCCATTCCTGTCCACTTTAAAAATTCCTTGGGCATTTTATTGAAACACATAACACTTTTTTGCAGGGTCACTCAAGCATGAAGTTTGGGAAGACGTAATGGCCGGTGAACCTCTGCCTGTTTATACAGATTTTATATTCCGTGCCGTATTCTTGTTTGCTACTGATTTGTCATTATATTTTGGAAAAAATATTCTGCTGATCCATTTCAAGTCACTGTATATTTTAATTCTAAAAGTAATATTTTGAAATCTTAATTTTTGATGAAAATTCCATTCTTGGAATTACTCGGAAGATTCAAATCATTTTCATACCGGTTACTTCGGTATTATCTTCGTCACATCGTACGTTGACATCGCTCCATGTCACAATTTGCTGGTGCGTTTGAAAACATCGCTGGTCAACTAAATATCAAAGTAACTGAAGTTACCTTTTCGAGATACGCACGTATAGGAATCATGACGCTTGAAAACGAGTAATTTTAAGGTAAAATTAAAGTGGCCAGTCCGGGTTAGCAAGTTTTTTTTCCTGAAGAAAGTTTCCGTGTGGAGAGCCATTTTGTCAAGGCAGTGTTCGCGCAAGGCACGCTGGGACGAAATAGGTGGCTGTTCTATTTACCACCCACCGCGTACAGCCGTTCAAAATATTCTTAGCAGAATACCGGGGTGTTTCAGCACATGGCGGCACTCAAACTTGATTTTAAAACGATCGTCTGCCATTGTGTGACTCTTTACGATGTCAGCTTTTTATTCATTTTACGTTTTAAACAAATAATCATTGCTAAATAATGCCGCAAATGGGTTTAAAGTAGGCTTTTATTTCAATTTTGCTTGACCATGCCCATCGAAGTTGACCGCTGTGTGTAACAGCAGGGTTGTTGTAAACGTATTATTTGGTGACAATTACCAAGATTTTATAACAAGTTATATATCACACGAAAACTAATCAGAAATATTTAATTTATAAATAACAAATAATCGTAAATAATACATTTACACACGGCTCCCATGCATGCTAAGAACAGCCTTCGAAAGTTGAAATATTATCGCCCACGCGCCGGCCCAAAAACGATGTCTGTCAGGAAGATATTCAGGAAACCCTTCTAGTATAAACCGCACAGTGCTTTCAGGAAATCAACCTGATTTCAAGATTTTGAATTTCTTGATTAAACCACGGTTTTAAGTGGAGATTTTACGGTACTCTTTTTACAGGATATTGTGAGATGTTTAATGCTTCCAGGGGACACATTATATTCAGTCCTGGGGTCTGTCCTCATCATTCATTGCCTCATCTTTGCCTGTAGGATTTCCTGTGAGCACAATAACAGGGGTGGTTCCAGGATTTAGGGAAAGGAAGGGTGCATCCCAGGAAGACTAACGTCAAAACCTAAAAAAAAGATCCTCTGGTGTCAAAAAGGGGGAGGGAGTCCAGGTCACATAAATCTGCCGGAAACCCTTAAAAAAGGTTGTGGTGGCTGAAAAGGGGGGTGGGTGGGTTCAGACCCTCTCTGGACCCACCTCTGGATTTGCTCCTGAATAACATTTCATGCTGCAAATTTTTATCTAATTCCATATCACAAATTGCTTCTACCAAAATCAGAGATGAAACTATGACCTTGATCTTCAAGGCAAAATCAGCTAAAACATTGTCTTCAGGAGAACAGGGAGTGAGGAATTCTTTGAATCTCACTTTGTACTTCAGTTTCACATTAATCCCCCACCGACACACACACACCTCCAAAAGGTTGTTTGAGCTCAGTCACACAATTAATTTCCACATTGGTTTGTTTATTTTCAGAAAAAAAAATTAATACCTGTTATGCTTTATGGATGAGCACGGAGCAAAGAAACAAGGTTCTGTTCACACATGTGAATATAAATTTTGTGAAATCACATTTTTAATGAGAGAAGACCCATTTTGTCTTGTAGGTGCGGTCACTGCAAGAGGTTAGCTCCAACCTGGGACGAGTTGGCCAAGAAACATAACAGTGATCCTGAGAAGTCCGACTTCCTGGTGGCCAAGGTCAGACATACTATCCTTATTTATCAAATAATAGAATTATTGTATAGTTCATGCTTATCTAAAGAATTTATTGTAGACCCATTTCACATTACAAATGTGTATTTATGAATATTAAATTGTTTTTTTTTTAGACTTTTAAAATGCTACAAGTTTAAATAATGTTCTTTCTCTTAAATTCTCTATGATAAATATACATGTTTTTGGTTATTCTCAAGTATGTGAATAAATTTGTTATAGGATAATTTCATCATCTGATGTTACAGAGTTTTATCTACAGGTATTTTTTTATAATATAGTAAAGAAGATATTTTTATAAACTTGTAATCTTTTATTTCTTAGAAGTTACCTGATCATATATGTGAGAGAAAACATTTAAAAAACTGTTCTCTTAAAATTAATTTGCTTTCTGACAGCTTTACTTTGTCTCTGTATATTTCATCTCAAAATGAATTTATGTAAGATATGATAAGAAAGGTGTAGACAGGTTGAGGAGATAATGCACACACATATAAAAATAAACTGTATACCTGGGAATTAACAGGTGGACTGTACTCAGGAGACAGCCCTTTGTTCTGAGCATGGCGTGACAGGATACCCAACGTAAGTGATTTACAACTCGCATACCTCAAAAGTAGCACACTTTTGTTTTACCATCTTGTTTAAAAGAGTAGGGCTGTGTCATATGTCTGTGTGTCTGCAGTACAGGTCCCCATGGATACATCAAGAAATTTAAATGGAAGTTTTCCATTTAAACTTTTTGTATACACATTCCACAGTAAAATTTGTTTTTCCCATAGGTATAAGAGATTTACTGATGCACAGGGCCTCATCTTACACTGCAAGTACAAAAATATATAAGAAATCCTCTTATCTATGGAATACACAGGGCCTCATCTGACACTGCAAGTACAAAAATATATAAGAAATCCTCTTATCTAAGGAATACACAGGGCATCATCTGACACTGCAAGGATGAAAATATATAAGAAATCCTCTTATCTAAGGAATACACAGGGTCTCATTTGACACTGCAAGTACAAAAATATATAAGAAATCCTCTTATCTAAGGAATACACAGGGCATCATCTGACACTGCAAGGATGAAAATATATAAGAAATCATCTTATCTAAGGAATACACAGGGCCTCATCTGACACTGCAAGGATGAAAATATATAAGAAATCCTCTTATCTAAGGAATACACAGGGCCTCATCTGACACTGCAAGTACAAAAATATATAAGAAATCCTCTTATCTAAGGAATACACAGGGCCTCATCTGATACTGCAAGTACAAAAATATATAAGAAATCCTCTTATCTTAGGAATACACAGGGCCTCATCTGACACTGCAAGTACAAAAATATATAAGAAATCCTCTTATCTAAGGAATACACAGGACCTCATCTGACACTGCAAGTACAAAAATATATAAGAAATCCTCTTATCTAAGGAATACACAGGGCATCATCTGACACTGCAAGGATGAAAATATATAAAAAAATCCTCTTATCTAAGGAATACACAGGGCCTCATCTGACACTGCAAGTACAAAAAAATATAAGAAATCCTCTTATCTAAGGAATACACAGGGCATCATCTGACACTGCAAGGATGAAAATATATAAGAAATCCTCTTATCTAAGGAATACACAGGGCCTCATCTGACACTGCAAGTACAAAAATATATAAGAAATCCTCTTATCTAAGGAATACACAGGGCCTCATCTGACACTGCAAGGATGAAAATATATAAGAAATCCTCTTATCTAAGGAATACACAGGGCCTCATCTGACACTGCAAGTACAAAAATATATAAGAAATCCTCTTATCTAAGGAATACACAGGGCCTCATCTGACACTGCAAGTACAAAAATATATAAGAAATCCTCTTATCTAAGGAATACACAGGGCCTCATCTGACACTGCAAGGATGAAAATATATAAGAAATCCTCTTAATTAAGGAATACATAGGGCCTCATCTGACACTGCAAGTACAAAAATATATAAGAAATCCTCTTATCTAAGGAATACACAGGGCCTCATCTGACACTGCAAGGATGAAAATATATAAGAAATCCTCTTATCTAAGGAATACACAGGGCCTCATCTGACACTGCAAGTACAAAAATATATAAGAAATCCTCTTATCTAAGGAATACACAGGGCCTCATCTGACACTGCAAGGATGAAAATATATAAGAAATCCTCATATCTAAGGAATACACAGGGCCTCATCTGACACTGCAAGTACAAAAATATATAAGAAATCCTCTTATCTAAGGAATACACAGGGCCTCATCTGACACTGCAAGTACAAAAATATATAAGAAATCCTCTTATCTAAGGAATACACAGGGCCTCATCTGACACTGCAAGGATGAAAATATATAAGAAATCCTCTTATCTAAGGAATACATAGGGCCTCATCTGACACTGCAAGTACAAAAATATATAAGAAATCCTCTTATCTAAGGAATACACAGGGCCTCATCTGACACTGCAAGTACAAAAATATATAAGAAATCCTCTTATCTAAGGAATACACAGGGCCTCATCTGACACTGCAAGTACAAAAATATATAAGAAATCCTCTTATCTAAGGAATACACAGGGCCTCATCTGACACTGCAAGGATGAAAATATATAAGAAATCCTCTTATCTAAGGAATACATAGGGCCTCATCTGACACTGCAAGTACAAAAATATATAAGAAATCCTCTTATCTAAGGAATACACAGGGCCTCATCTGACACTGCAAGTACAAAAATATATAAGAAATCCTCTTATCTAAGGAATACACAGGGCCTCATCTGACACTGCAAGTACAAAAATATATAAGAAATCCTCTTATCTAAGGAATACAAACCTCTGCTGTAGGGGGATCCCTGGTGTGGATGCATTTACTTAATCATTAATCATTGTTCTGCCTCATATTTCATTGTTCTGCCTCATATTTCCAGATTCATTTTTGCATAAGTGACTATACCCTTGCAAATATAACTTGGTGATGTTCTTGAATCCTGATCATGTGTCGGATCCACATCAAATCTAATTGATTGTTCATTGGCCATTTCCCAAAATGCCCTGATTCCTTTATTGATTGCTTAAGTTATGTTGTGAACAAACACATGCACTAGAACAGGACTGGACGCATACCAGGAGGCAATAATACAATTCCATTATTGTCTTTATTTGTTATAATTCTGTAAAATATATATATGTATGTGTAGTAACCTTGGGGATGAAGTTATTAGTAAACATGGACTTTTCTAGAGGTTGCTTTCATGAATTAAATGAAAGCATATACACATTTCCTCATCACAAAGTTATTTGCAAAACTTGTCATCAATTATGACACTGCAAGATCAGTGATCAGATTGTTTTACACCAGCCGACAGGTCAATGATAATAATCAATCATCGTCCCATCACTAAACTGTATGTACTGTAGAATGGGTTAACGTACTGGGCCATCAGTTGATTTGGAATCTGACTAAACTAGTCGTCAAGTGTAAAATAATAAACGTGGAGAATGCTGGTACATATTATTCAAACAGAACTGTGTTTGTTTTGTAGAGTGAAGTTGTTTAAGGATGGTTCCAAGGATTCCGAGAAGTACAAGGGTCCTCGTACCATCGAGAACTTTGAAGAATGGATCAAAATGAAGATGAACCCAGAACCTGAAGATGATGTAGGTGCCCTGTAGTGACCAGTGTTCTGTCTCTCTGTCAGTCTGTCTCAGGGTCCATGCATTTTTCCATCACTATCCTTCATATGCATTATCTTAAGAAAATGTCGGTCATTCAGCAGTCTCAAGGTACCTTCTAGTATAATGCAGTAATTTACTTTGGATGAAAAAAGGAACATGTAAGGTTTATCAAAGCTTTGATTCCAAGCCAGTCTGTTTCCTTATAAATATAATTTTATAAAGCTAACCAGACTGTCTGTTGTAAACTTATTTTCCAATGTTTGGTAAAATTTCCCAAACAGATTTAATCAGATGCAGCTGAACTGATCCATGACATTTTATTTGACTTGCCCTAGAGTTATGTCAAGTAGACACTTATGTTAAACATCACACATGGCTTTCCATCAGATTATCAAAACACAGCGTCAGTGTGTCAGATCGGGATTCCCTATTACTGATACAATGTAGGACTTTGTATCACTGTATTCTCAATATATCAGTTCACATGTATATTTTTATACACCTGTCTTACACAGGAGTACAATGGTATTCCAACTGTTGATCTGTCTGTTAACTTTTAGTGTCGCTGTGATAACTAACTGGGCTTTGATGGATTTTCATAAAACTCAGATTATCTCATACAAGTTTGATTATGGGCAATATCCATGTATATTTAGTAAGGTCACCAGTCACTAGGCTACTTTGTGGTGTTGCTGCCATAACTTATAAAGAATATGAAGGATTTTGATCAAACTCGTTAAAAAAAATTTTATCAATGAAATATCTCACTCAAGTTTAATTTCAAGCAAAATCCATGTATAACTAATGAGGTCAGAGACTATCCAACTCTCCTATTGATTTTCATGAAACTCATTTACCAATAGAGTTTCTAGCCAGAATTACCTTCTCATCAAACTTCATGCATGTTTAATGAGGTCAGAGGTCACAAGGGTGTATTGTGCACGCTCACGGTGCTTATATTTATATTCTGCTTGTTGCTGCCTCCATCAGTGAGGTTATGTTTTCATCTGTGTCTGTTTTTTTGGTTTGTTTCTTTGTCTATCAGCAGGAAATAAACTACTCAGCTGATTTCCACAACATTTTGTTGCACAAAATTCTTTTTTTTTTCTTGAAGGAAACCCCCTGCATTTTTTAATGCTTTATTCATTCAGTATTATCAACTATGTACATCTGCAGAATTCCTTTAAGGTTTCAAACTATGTGTCAGGGGCTTATACGCAATAATCCTTTTATCAACCAGGCTTGGTGTACCATTTCTGCGGTTCCTAGGTGTGTATCATGAAAGGCACACTCGTGTGTGAATAAAATGTGACTTTGCAGCACAGTCTCCCCAGTAAGCCTGCAGCGCGCTCACCCAGGGTGTGGGTTGTCAGAGAAAAATCTCACTTCCCCGGCTAAGATTCAAACTCACAAACTCCCAGTTTGAACCCTGTGCTCTTCACCTACCGGTATACCACAGAAGCCAGAATTTGCAGAGCTAAAGACATGGGCCAGAGAAGAGCAGACTAATTCTGGTGCAGACTTTGGTGAAAGGGCAGTTCCATTAGGATTGCTTTGCCTTGGTGGAGGACTGGAGGTATTTGCTCTGTGCAGTACTATTCTAATTGATTAATAAAATATATGTTTACAGGAACAGAAAGAGGAGCTGGCTGCTGCACCTTCAGCTGATGGTCTGGTGGTCCTGGGGTCCGACAACTTTGATACGCACACGCAGACTGGCATGCACTTCATCAAGTTCTACGCCCCTTGGTGTGGACATTGTCAACGCCTCGCCCCCACATGGGACGATCTTGCCAAAAAGTTTGCGTCAGATGACTCTGTTTCTATTGCCAAGGTATGATTTGTTATTAGATTGTATTTAATTACACTGTAATGTTATACTTTTAATTATTTTTGTATAAATAAATGATCCAGATTTCCTTCATTTATTTAACTTTTTGTTTTCATGTGGATCACTTTAATATAGTTCTATTAATGCATGTTTTTTATTTTATCCACATATTCACACAACGGGGGGGGGGGGGGGGGGGAAATAACACTATTTTTTCGTGTTGGTTTTAACTGTTATTTTGTTCATATTTGACGTTTCCTACTACAAGGATGGATATGTTCTCTGTGTGGCAGAAAGTGTGATTTAATTTCCCTTTATAAATAGTGAATTGAAGGTAATTGTCAGGAAATATTTGAATGTGCTAAATATTGTTTTTGGTTCTATGAAAATTTCTCCATTACAGACTCTTACTCTCATTTTCTGATATCATGTATTATTTTAATTTCCATGTTCTCCACCAGGTGGATTGTACTGCACACGATGACGTGTGTAAGAAGCTCCAGATCCGTGGGTACCCTACACTTCACTTCTTCAAGAATGGAGAGAAGGTGAGGCATTCTTCAATTATCAGGATAAGTACTGTGGTTGGTTTTTTGTTTGTAAGGCTTTAAATTTGCAATATTGTGTAAGGGAAGTTATTTCAGAAAAAATTAAACCTTGTAGATAGGGCTGCTAATTTACACAGGTAAACAGTTATTTTTACTTGGTCCATTGGCACTTGGTACATTACCTATGCCCTGTAGATAGGGCTGCTAATTTACACAGGTAAACAGTTATTTTTACTTGGTCCATTGGCACTTGGTACATTACCTATGCCTTGTAGATAGGGCTGCTAATTTACACAGGTAAACAGTTATTTTTACTGGGTCCATTGGCACTTGGTACATTACCTATGCCTTGTAGATAGGGCTGCTTATTTACACAGGTAAACAGTTATTTTTACTGGGTCCATTGGCACTTGCTACATTACCTATGCCTTGTAGATAGGGCTGCTAATTTACACAGGTAAACAGTTATTTTTACTGGGTCCATTGGCACTTGCTACATTACCTATGCCTTGTAGATAGGGCTGCTAATTTACACAGGTAAACAGTTATTTTACTGGGTCTATTGGCACTTGGTACATTACCTATGCCTTGTAGATAGGGCTGCTAATTTACACAGGTAAACAGTTATTTTTACTGGGTCCATTGGCACTTGGTACATTACCTATGCCTTGTAGATAGGGCTGCTAATTTACACAGGTAAACAGTTATTTTTACTGGGTCCATTGGCACTTGGTACATTACCTATGCCTTGAAGATAGGGCTGCTAATTTACACAGGTAAACAGTTATTTTTACTGGGTCCATTGGCACTTGGTACATTACCTATGCCTTGAAGATAGGGCTGCTAATTTACACAAGTAAACAGTTATTTTTACTGGGTCCATTGGCACTTGGTACATTACCTATGCCTTGTAGATAGGGCTGCTAATTTACACAGGTAAACAGTTACTTTTACTGGGTCCATTGGCACTTGGTACATTACCTATGCCTTGTAGATAGGGCTGCTAATTTACACAGGTAAACAGTTATTTTACTGGGTCCATTGGCACTTGGTACATTACCTATGCCTTGTAGATAGGGCTGCTAATTTACACAGGTAAACAGTTATTTTACTGGGTCCATTGGCACTTGGTACATTACCTATGCCTTGTAGATAGGGCTGCTAATTTACACAGGTAAACAGTTATTTTTACTGGGTCCATTGGCACTTGGTACATTACCTATGCCTTGTAGATAGGGCTGCTAATTTACACAGGTAAACAGTTATTTTTACTGGGTCCATTGGCACTTGGTACAACCTATGCCTTGTAGATAGGGCTGCTAATTTACACAGGTAAACAGTTATTTTGACTGGGTCCATTGGCACTTGGTACATTACCTATGCCTTGTAGATAGGGCTGCTAATTTACACAGGTAAACAGTTATTTTTACTGGGTCCATTGGCACTTGCTACATTACCTATGCCTTGTAGATAGGGCTGCTAATTTACACAGGTAAACAGTTATTTTTACTGGGTCCATTGGCACTTGCTACATTACCTATGCCTTGTAGATAGGGCTGCTAATTTACACAGGTAAACAGTTATTTTACTGGGTCCATTGGCACTTGCTACATTACCTATGCCTTGTAGATAGGGCTGCTAATTTACACAGGTAAACAGATATTTTACTGGGTCCATTGGCACTTGGTACATTACCTATGCCTTGTAGATAGGGCTGCTAATTTACACAGGTAACCAGTTATTTTACTGGGTCCATTGGCACTTGGTACATTACCTATGCCTTGTAGATAGGGCTGCTAATTTACACAGGTAAACAGTTATTTTGACTGGGTCCATTGGCACTTGGTACATTACCTATGCCTTGTAGATAGGGCTGCTAATTTACACAGGTAAACAGTTATTTTACTGGGTCCATTGGCATTTGGTACATTACCTCTGCCTTTCGCATCATATGTTGAAAGGCAAAAGAAGGATATTGTTAAAAGTAACATTATAGTACATAATTCAGAGACAGATATTATAAATGATTAATACTTTTACAATAAATAATATCATAAATAGTTTCAGATCTTTGATAACATCTGTCAATATTATCAACAAAAATTATCATTCTGTCAGTGTTCCCATGGAACTTAGTCAGTTTTGTCAAAATTTACATGCATACTAAATGAATAATATAATCATAAATATAACCAATATATATTTATGGTATGAATATTGTGACTAGAAAATAACCAACCAAATAGATTTATGATTTACCACCCCTCCCCCTACATTCCCAGAAAACCCTTGTTTTGGCCAACATGTTTATGGATCAATACCCTGCTTGTATAAAAGCTGTTTAGCTAAATTTTGTTAAATTATCAGAAATTAAATGTATCATTAGATGTATCAAAATATTCTTCTCGGTCAACATAAGGGTTTACTGTTCTTAAACTTGTTGACCTTATTCACGATAATTAATATATTTGCTGATCCCATTTACTCTTCATTCAAATTTTTCAGTTACCTGATTTTGAAATTATATTTTTTATACAAATGACCCCACTGGGAAAAATTTTGCCAAAGGTGACCATGTTCCTAAATTCCACTGTTGTACCAAATTTTACAGGTGGATTCTTACCGTGGATCACGTGACCTTGATTCTCTTGAGGCCTTCGTGAATAGGAAGAAAGCTGAAGGTGATGGTGCTGATGACTCAGAGGCTGATAAAGTTCCTGATATTCAAGGAAAACCTGCTGATTTTGTACCTGTAAGTCAAAGAGGTTTTGTTGTAAAACTCTAGGATTTTCCCACAGATAAGATAAAACAACACAACAATTCAGTTTTAAATAACAAAAATGGCCAAAAGGCCTGTTTCAATGTGAAATAATTGGTTTTCTTAGGCAGAAACTTACTTTACTACCAGTCTTTGGATAAAGCATGATAAGTAAAGCGCAAGACTATTGCGGAGGGTACTTACAAAAGGTAACTCCTTATGTGTTGGTAAGTGTTTAGCTTCTTAGCACTTCATTATGGCTTGAATAAGTACCCTTTTATGAGAAGCAGGTATATACAACAGGTTACTGTATCTTCACCAACAGCTGGATAGTGGCCACACTGATCTCATTCAGGCTCCCCAGACCAAGTGAAGTATCTTGTACTCTACTTAAGGGTCAGGGGGTCAGAATGAATCTGATCAGCTGTACCCAGATTGCAGCCTATTTCTCATATACTTGTACTTGTGGTTCAGTCCACTATAGACCTAGGGGTAATAGTTTGGATTTCTTACATACTTTCATGGTAATTAAAATCTTCCTATAAGCATAGCTCCTGCGGTGCTAAGGTTTGAAATGGAGACCTTGCTCTACCAGGCTGCTCTGCCAGCTATTTCATTAATTATGAACAAGGCAAGGGAACCAATCAAGCGAATCATGTTGGCTGGGTGTACGCACCTAGCAAAAGAAATCTGTTGTCAAATTGAAGATCTTGTGTAAGGGCTTGTATACCTGTCCAGGTGCTGGTACAAGCATTCTTGTTCATGTAGTGTGTTAACAGTTTTGACTGCTTTATGCTTTTTACTTCGGTCATGCTTGATATTATTTGCCATTATGGGTTTAGCCTTGTCACATGCAAGCTTGTTCTTTTTTCATAAAATAGCTTTCATGGCACAGAGATTTGCTAGGTCTCTTGAGATGGATCTGTCTTTGTTTAATGAGAGCCTTGTTATAGGAATATTGGTAATTGAGTTTTTTCATGCTTCCTGTTTAATGTAATTTTCAGTATTCACAGAAATTTTCAGATTGTGGCACTACGTGTTATAGTTTTTCTAGTTCTTGCAGATATGTTAATTACTGGTGGTACTGGGCTTGATTGCACTTTTATACCATGTAATTGGTAACAAAATCTTTTATTCTTTGTACCAGGGAAAAGTAATGGATCTGACCTCTGAGACCTTTAACAGTGGCATCAGAGAAGGAACTGTATTTGTCAAATTTTTTGCCCCCTGGTAAGTGTAATTTATTTTGATTGTTATACACCCGTCCATTTTGGGATGTATTATGTTTACAGTATATTCATGGTCTGTCCATTAACTTTTAGTTTCACAGCAATAACTTCAGCAGGGCTTTGATGGATTTTCATGAAACTCACCATAACTACTTGCAATAGATTATATTGCTGAAGTAAGATTAATGGCATAATCCACGCATATTAAATGAGGTCATAGGTCACCAGACTTGGGTTGTGCTGTGATGACTTACCAAAAATCTGATGAATATTCATAGAACACATTATAAATGTTAACCAATATGGTTTCTCAGCTGAATTTAATTCTAGGCAAAATTCTCTCATATTGAATAAGGTCAGAGGTCACAAGACATAAGATGTGAATATTATTCACATTTGCTGTGCTCTTGATTTTCAGTATGTTTGCCATAGATGGCCTTGTTATCACTCAGGTTACTATTTATTCAGAAAATTCATATGATAATTTGATCAGAATATAATATTAGGGTAGGTATTAATGTCAGGGTAGAGGGAGGCATCCTTTGTTGGTCATCATTCAATGGTGGCCCCACTCAAGCATGGCATAGTTTGTGAAAAAAAGTATCATTTTATCACCAAACTCTCCAAAGATGTGTATGGACACTGCCAAAGCTATCTTTTAAGAAAGAGGCTTTACTATATCAGTGAAAACCTGAATATGACAGTGAAATATTACAATGTTTCATCTGCAGGTGTGGTCACTGTAAGAGATTAGCTCCAACTTGGGATGAGCTGGCTCAGAAGTTAGAAAATGCTAAAAATACCAGAATTGCCAAAGTTGACTGCACACAGGAGAGGGAGCTTTGTTCTACACAACAGGTAAGTGTAAATTACATGATTCTTGGTGAGCTCTGTTCTACACAACAGGTAAGTGTAAATTACATGATTCATGGTGAGCTCTGTTCTGAACAACAGGTCAGTGTAAATAACATGATTCATGGTGAGCTCTGTTCTACACAACAGGTAAGTGTAAATTACATGATTCATAGTGAGCTCTGTTCTACATAACAGGTAAGTGTAAATTACATGATTCATGGTGAGCTTTGTTCTACACAACAGGTAAGTGTAAATTACATGATTCATGGTGAGCTCTGTTCTACACAACAGGTAAGTGTAACTTACATGATTCATGGTGAGCTCTGTTCTACACAACAGGTAAGTGTAAATTACATGATTCATGGTGAGCTCTGTTCTACACAACAGGTAAGTGTAAATTACATGATTCATGGTGAGCTCTGTTCTACACAACAGGTAAGTGTAAATTACATGATTCATGGTGAGCTTTGTTCTACACAACAGGTAAGTGTAAATTACATGATTCATGGTGAGCTCTGTTCTACACAACAGGTAAGTGTAAATTACATGATTCATGGTGAGCTCTGTTCTACACAACAGGTAAGTGTAAATTACATGATTCATGGTGAGCTCTGTTCTACACAACAGGTAAGTGTAAATTACATGATTCATGGTGAGCTCTGTTCTACACAACAGGTAAGTGTAAATTACATGATTCATGGTGAGCTTTGTTCTACACAACAGGTAAGTGTAAATTACATGATTCATGGTGAGCTTTGTTCTACACAACAGGTAAGTGTAAATTACATGATTCATGGTGAGCTCTGTTCTACACAACAGGAAAGTGTAAATTACATGATTCATGGTGAGCTCTGTTCTACACAACAGGTAAGTGTAAATTACATGATTCTTGGTGAGCTTTGTTCTACACAACAGGTAAGTGTAAATTACATGATTCATGGTGAGCTTTGGCCTACACAACAGGTAAGTGTAACTTACATGATTCATGGTGAGCTCTGTTCTACACAACAGGTAAGTGTAAATTACATGATTCATAGTGAGCTCTGTTCTACATAAAAGGTTAGTGTATATTACATGATTCATGGTGAGCTTTGTTCTACAAAACAGGTAAGTGTAAATTACATGATTCTTGGTGAGCTCTGTTCTACACAACAAGTAAGTGTAAATTACATGATTCATGGTGAGCTTTGTTCTACACAATAGGTAGTTGTAAATTACATGATTCATGATGAGCTCTGTTCTACACAACAAGTAAGTGTAAATTACATGATTCATGGTGAGCTCTGTTCTACACAACAGGTGAGTGTAAGTTACATGATTCATGGTGAGCTCTGTTCTACACAACAGGTAAGTGTAAATTACATGATTCATGATGAGCTCTGTTCTACACAACAGGTAAGTGTAAATGACATGATTCTTGGTGATGATATTTGTTCTACACAACAGGTAAGTGTAAATTACATGATTCATGATGAGCTCTGTTCTACACAACAGGCAAGTGTAAATTACATGATTCATGTTGAGCTTTGTTCTACACAACAGGTAAGTGTAAATTACATGATTCATGGTGAGCTTTGTTCTACACAACAGGTAAGTGTAAATTACATGATTCTTGGTGAGCTCTGTTCTACACAACAGGTAAGTGTAAATTACATGATTCATGGTGAGCTTTGTTCTACACAACAGGTAAGTGTAAATTACATGATTCATGGTGAGCTCTGTTCTACACAACAGGTAAGTGTAAATTACATGATTCTTGGTGAGCTTTGTTCTACACAACAGGTAAGTGTAAATTACATGATTCATGATGAGCTCTGTTCTACACAACAGGTAAGTGTAAATTACATGATTCATGGTGAGCTTTGTTCTACACAACAGGTAAGTGTAAATTACATGATTCATGGTGAGCTTTGTTCTACACAACAGGTAAGTGTAAATTACATGATTCTTGGTGAGCTCTGTTCTACACAACAGGTAAGTGTAAATTACATGATTCATGGTGAGCTTTGTTCTACACAACAGGTAAGTGTAAATTACATGGTTCATGGTGAGCTTTGTTCTACACAACAGGTAAGTGTAAATTACATGATTCTTGGTGAGCTCTGTTCTACACAACAGGTAAGTGTAAATTACATGATTCATGGTGAGCTCTGTTCTACACAACAGGTAAGTGTAAATTACATGATTCATGGTGAGCTCTGTTCTACACAACAGGTAAGTGTAAATTACATGATTCATGGTGAGCTTTGTTCTACACAACAGGTAAGTGTAAATTACATGATTCATGGTGAGCTCTGTTCTACACAACAGGTAAGTGTAAATTACATGATTCATGGTGAGCTCTGTTCTACACAACAGGTAAGTGTAAATTACATGATTCATGGTGAGCTTTGTTCTACACAACAGGTAAGTGTAAATTACATGATTCATGGTGAGCTTTGTTCTACACAACAGGTAAGTGTAAATTACATGATTCATGGTGAGCTCTGTTCTACACAACAGGAAAGTGTAAATTACATGATTCATGGTGAGCTCTGTTCTACACAACAGGAAAGTGTAAATTACATGATTCATGGTGAGCTCTGTTCTACACAACAGGTAAGTGTAAATTACATGATTCTTGGTGAGCTTTGTTCTACACAACAGGTAAGTGTAAATTACATGATTCTTGGTGAGCTCTGTTCTACACAACAGGTAAGTGTAACTTACATGATTCATGGTGAGCTCTGTTCTACACAACAGGTTAGTGTAAATTACATGATTCATGGTGAGCTTTGTTCTACACAACAGGTAAGTGTAAATTACATGATTCATGGTGAGCTTTGGCCTACACAACAGGTAAGTGTAACTTACATGATTCATGGTGAGCTCTGTTCTACACAACAGGTTAGTGTAAATTACATGATTCTTGGTGAGCTCTGTTCTACACAACAGGTAAGTGTAAATTACATGATTCATGGTGAGCTTTGTTCTACACAACAGGTCAGTGTAAATTACATGATTCATGGTGAGCTTTGGCCTACACAACAGGTAAGTGTAACTTACATGATTCATGGTGAGCTCTGTTCTACACAACAGGTTAGTGTAAATTACATGATTCATGGTGAGCTTTGGCCTACACAACAGGTAAGTGTAACTTACATGATTCATGGTGAGCTCTGTTCTACACAACAGGTTAGTGTGAATTACATGATTCATGGTGAGCTTTGTTCTACACAACAGGTTAGTGTAAATTACATGATTCATGGTGAGCTTTGTTCTACACAACAGGTAAGTGTAAATTACATGATTCTTGGTGAGCTCTGTTCTACACAACAGGTAAGTGTAACTTACATGATTCATGGTGAGCTCTGTTCTACACAACAGGTTAGTGTAAATTACATGATTCATGGTGAGCTTTGTTCTACACAACAGGTAAGTGTAAATTACATGATTCATGGTGAGCTTTGGCCTACACAACAGGTAAGTGTAACTTACATGATTCATGGTGAGCTCTGTTCTACACAACAGGTTAGTGTAAATTACATGATTCTTGGTGAGCTCTGTTCTACACAACAGGTAAGTGTAAATTACATGATTCATGGTGAGCTTTGTTCTACACAACAGGTCAGTGTAAATTACATGATTCATGGTGAGCTTTGGCCTACACAACAGGTAAGTGTAACTTACATGATTCATGGTGAGCTCTGTTCTACACAACAGGTTAGTGTAAATTACATGATTCATGGTGAGCTTTGTTCTACACAACAGGTAAGTGTAAATTACATGATTCATGGTGAGCTTTGGCCTACACAACAGGTAAGTGTAACTTACATGATTCATGGTGAGCTCTGTTCTACACAACAGGTTAGTGTAAATTACATGATTCTTGGTGAGCTCTGTTCTACACAACAGGTAAGTGTAAATTACATGATTCATGGTGAGCTTTGTTCTACACAACAGGTCAGTGTAAATTACATGATTCTTGGTGAGCTCTGTTCTACACAACAGGTAAATGTAAATTACATGATTCTTGGTGAGCTCTGTTCTACACAACAGGTCAGTGTAAATTACATGATTCATGGTGAGCTCTGTTCTACACAACAGGTAAGTGTAAATTACATGATTCATGGTGAGCTCTGTTCTACACAACAGGTAAGTATAAATTACATGATTCATGGTGTGAATGAAAAAAATTAAAGGCATATAGGCATTCCAGAAATACAGGGATATGTCTGTGATCTCATATGCATGATTGGCTATAGGGCCCAGTAGGGGTCCAGACAGGTTTCCCACCATAGGATTGAAAGATTTGTCTGGTCTTTGTGATGCTCCAATATCCTATGAGACTTTCCAGTATTATGATCTGAGCACCCCTGGCTCTCTATTTGTTTTGCCTATTGAAAGTAAAGCTTATGTGATATACTTATATTGACAGCATTTGACTAGATTCAGTGACAGAGAGAATAACTGAAGTAAGAAATTATGAAGATTAAGATAGAAGTAAAAAGATAAAAATATATATGTACCCTTGTGTACAGTTACGAATCATTGCAGCTAAGGTTCACAGAGGAGCTCAAAATATAGATGTTAAGTAATTTCTAGAGAGTATATAGTGAATATTTAATCAGTACAATCAGTAATCATTTTATTATGCTGTTGAATAGTAATAAATTAGTTTTTGTACTTTTGCCCTTTGTATTGACAGGTCAACGGTTTCCCAACTTTGAAGATATTTAAGAACGGCAAATTTTCTGGTGAGCACAATGGACCACGGGATATTGACAGCTTGTACCAGGCCGTGGCTGGAGATAAACCTCATGATGAGTTGTAAAGGTCACATGATTTAGATCACATGACGATCACATGACAAATCTCAAAAATATTACTATATCAGACTGTTTAACAAGCTGACACCTTTTAAATTAAGGTACAGGGCGTGCACAGACAGCTGAGATCTTGTATAAAATAAATAACATGTGGTGGTTGAAAATATCAGGTTATTGTTAAGGATTTAATGTCCTTGATGATTGTTAAGGATTTAATGTCTTTGATGATTGTTAAGGATTTAATGTCCTTGATGATTGTTAAGGATTTAATGTCTTTGATGATTGTTAAGGATTTAATGTCCTTGATGATTGTTAAGGATTTAATGTCCTTGATGATTGTTAAGGATTTAAGTTCCTTGAAGACTGGTGATTAAAATTGGTGTTTAGTTAAGATTTAAAACAAATTGAATGAACCATATACAAAAGCATTGAGACACTTGAGAACTAGTAGTGCTTGGCTGTAGAGAAGCGTTTATTTGAAACTTAGAATTATTTAAAGTTAATAGGTTCCTTTGCATGACATATACAGTGACTTAATTACATTAAAGGAATTTCTCTGGCTTTAACTGTGTGTTTTAACACCATGATTAGAATGGTTATACATGAACTGTGTTTGAAAGTATGTTCTTTCAAATTTTGCATTGATATTATCTTTGATAAGAATGGTTTGAGGTCAGACTTCAGGTAATCATAATGTTTGAATCACTGAGAAAGTTTCATGATCATGTAGCTCTATTCTTAACATTTGCATTGTGTTGCAGTGGCTGAGATTTATTGCAATATTTATAATTTTGGTCCTTAAATTTCATCTTGGCCTTAAGATGGATCAACCTTCAAATTCATTAAAGTAGCTTTTTTGTTTCACACCTGTTAGTTTGTTATTGTACAGTTTTTGAAACACTCAGTATTTTCTCTGTTTTTATTGTTTTTTCTAGGATACAGTGTTTGTGTTCACAATCTGCATTGTTAAAGTACAGTTTTGTTTTAATTTTGTGTGGGTTATCATTTATGAAATGCATTGTAACATATTAGGCACTACCAGTATTCATTTGAGTGAGATATCTTGAATTATAATGTTAGGTTTGTTAGAGTGATACTATTTTTAATACCAATATTAAAATAGGGGGGAAGGGGTAATTTGAAGTTCATTTTAGAGTTATGTAGTCTCAGCAATAAGATTCCTGCAGTTTGAAAGTTTCTACAGAATGTGGGTGCTCTATTCATGATCCATTCTGTATCCAAGATGTCATGCACAAACAAGGCTTAACCAGTGTTAGACCTAATTTAACCTCTGTATGGTTTATTTACTCAATTTTACACAGTCTGTTAAAAAAGGCGAATATAAATTCACACACAGAGGCCAGACTAGCTCTGAACCCGAGTGTGTTTAAAATGTTATCTTTATTCCATGGAGCTTTGTTTAATTATCTGTATAATTTAGTCATACTCTTTATTCCTTTTCCTGTTCCTGAATATTTTACCATTCCTTTTACTATCAGCTTCCTTGCATTGTCAAATAGTATTTCCATGTCATTAATTAAAGAAACACAGACATTTTTTTAAGAAAAGTTTCTTTTTCATTGTTGATTATATGACCAGCAGATGAATTGTAGTTTCATCCAAACTTACCAGAGGGACCATGTGTACAGGTTGTGCCTGCTAAAATCATTGCTTTGTAGGTTTTTAGGATAGCAGCAGATGAAGGGCAACCTCCCCACAGAGGTGCCATTGTGGTTAGCCAACAATCCAGTATCAAGATGACACCCCTGTGTGGAGGTTAGCTGTTTTGGTGGTGTTTATGGTAATACTGTTACGTGACTCCACCAATCAGCAGATCGGTTACTACTCTAGTTGACATCTGTGAATAGTCAAAAGGATGCTTAATATTGAAACAGTGAAAACTTTGTGGCACATGAGGCTATAAACTATATACTATGCTTTGAATATCTGAAGAATCTACATCTTTGCCTCATTTTATGCTGGCACATGGAATAAACATGTCATGCAGTAGAATTTGTAAGAAATGTTAGAATTGTGTGCTTTTATTCCTGTGAAATACATTGTGCATATCATCATTCTTTGAATAAATGTTGATATTACTGTGACAACTATGATTTAGGTGGAATAAATAAATTACTAAGTAAAAATGAGTTTGTTCTTTCCTCAATAATTAGAAATTTGAGGGTTTCACTGACTGGGACCAAATAGTGTCTGAATGTTGCAGTGCTCGGAGATAATGGCTATGATTACCCCCATCTCTTGTTGCTTGCGGAAAAATCGAAGAATTTAGCAAGCATGTTGGTCAGTTGGGTGTGTTTGTTTGTGGGTGTAAGTAGTGTATGTAACTATTTGGCCCATTTTTTGGGAAAATTTGGCCCATTTTTAGCCCTATTTTGATTGGTGGGGAGTTTGGCCCATTTTGAATCCTGGCTTCTGATTGGTCAATAGGGTGGGCTTCTCATGCATATAAATGAGCTGGTGTGACGTCACGAGAGTGAGCGTCCTCTGGCGGCGGGACGATAAATTATTAATGAAAGTGTTAATGACGGGTTGGTTTTGATTAATGCCGGGTGTCGCCCCCTGGTGGTATGATGAGAAAGCATTAATGAAAGTGTTAATTGACCGGTTGGTTTTAATTAAGGCAGCGTGTCGCCCCCTGGCGGCGTGATGGAAAATTATTTGAGATGGTGTGAACTTGTGGATGATTTGGAAATGAATAATAAGACGAGGTTGTGAGGAACAAATAGTTTTATTCTGAAAAATACAAAACCTTGAACATGAAATAAAATCATCTTAACCTGACCAATTACATCGTGTCTGTTGTGAAAATGCAAAATTAAATGTCTCTATTAGAGACAGAAAAATGAAATGTCTTTTTTAATACATCATCGGTTTTCTTCCTTCAGCCTTGCTGCCTGTCGTTGGAGGGTTGGATTGGGGTTGTCCTGACGGTTTTTCTGTGCGGTTGATGTAGTCGATGATGAAATTCATTTTTTCTCCGTACAGGTCAGCGATATTTTTGACTGCGACGACGATGTCCTCCACTTTTTCTAGGTCTCTGTCGAAGGCCTGAAAGGAGTCTTTGATATTGTGTGCCATGTTGAGGAGTTTATCGTGGTATTCTGTCAGGTCTTGCATTTGATTTTTTTCTGACGTTTTCACGGTTGCTTTTCCTCTGCTGGGTGTTTTAGCCTGAGAAGTGCTTGGTTTGGGTTCTATGGTGTCGTTGCTTTTTCTCTTGTTTTGTTTCGTGGTTTTCTTTTCCTCAGATGTTTGTTTCTTTTTTTCGTCAGAATTTTGTTTCTGAGCCGGCGCTTCAGTTTTTTCTTTTTTGGTGTGTTTTTCTTTCTGCGCTTGGTAGGCGGGATGGTTTTGGTATCCACAGTTCCAGCTCGGGTCGGTATAGCATCAGAAGCAGCAGCAGTGGCTGCGGCGGCGGCGTTAGCTGGAGGTCCCGGAACAGTTGTAGTGGGTTTATCACTGTTGGTGATTATTTGTGTGCATTCCCAACAGCCTTGGCTATGGCACAAATCTTCTGGCCCTTGTTCTGGTACAGCAGGACTGGAGTTTTGTGGCATGTCGGGTTGACTTGTGGGGATCAAGTTGTTTTTTATCCACTCTTCCAGTTGGTCAGCTACTGTAATCGTTTCTGTGTGAAGAGCAGCGCTTTGTAGTTGCATCTGAGCCATGTCGGGTCGAGAGAGCGAGTATGAAGTGGTGTGGTGAAGCGTGATGTCTTATAGGCATTCTCACCCGAAGCAGCCCGGGAAAACTCAACGCGCATGCGCGAACATCCCGTCAGCGCGTCAAGGTTCCTTTGTAGAAAGATTCACTGAGGTCATCGGGTACACTGAGGTCACAGTAGTGCACCTGTGTGAAAGAGTTGTCATCAGTCGGGTCTTTTTCAATGACAGTGTAAACGTATTCATTTCGGAATGGTTTGAGTTGGCAATAGTTGGTGAGCAAGAACCAGTCGCATTGCCAGTTATTGAAGGGTTCACCGTTATGCGTGGGTACTGTTTGTCCCGGGCAGCCTTTTTCTTCTTCTGACTGATAGCCGACGTAGCGATGGGCGATGGGATGTGGCCTGCACCATTGTTCAACGATTCCTTCCGGCGTGTTAGGCCAGCGATTTTTATCTCTTTGCAGTGTGTCTTTATTGGTTTGTATTTGGATGTTTTTTATGTGCGCGTTTAAAAGATGGTATGCGCATTTTCTTCTACAGCAGGTCAAGTTTATTTTCATCAGAAAAGCGAGCCCGTGATGCCATCTCCTAGTTTGTTCAGTGCGGGGTTTCAGCCCAGTACATGTAGTTGTCATATTGTCGGGAAAGTGTGAGTAAAAGCGTAGGCGCGGGTTTTCTTTATACGTGCGGGTACCGGAAGTGGCACCGGAAGTATACCGGAAAAATTACAAAGGTGTTATATTTCTTCATGTATAGGTCTGAAATGCAATTGCATGAACATTTCACCCCCAGGGACAAATACTGTATTGAATCCTGTGGGGTGTTTGAATTGAAAATTCAAATCAGAGTACCACCCGGTTCGGCATCCGTGGTAACCCGGAGTAGTAGGTACCTGGTGAAACGTGGATGAGATCTCTTCACGTATGCTGCTGACCGGAACGTTGTAACTGTAGTATGGATAATTTTTCACCATGGTGTCATATATGGTGTGTTCGTCTCTGTTGGCGTTTGCTTCGGCTCTGGCGTGAATAGTGGCCAGGATGCGTTCAGGGCCTCGGTTTTCTTTTTTATCTGGTGCTGTGGATGTGTTTTCGCTGAACGTATCAGGGTCCGTAAAATCAGTGTGGATTTCAAGCACATTTTCCGTTTCATTGGGATACACTTGTTTCTGTGTAACGGGTGGATGGTGTATTTGGAAAGATGCGCTGGTTGCCACACCAACCCCGCCGCTCGATTTTCTTATAGTGTAAGTACCTACCTTGTACTGTTTTTGTATTTGTTCAGTCCCTGCACTGGTCCACTGGTTTTTGAAGTGGTTGTCACCAGATATTACGAACCTAGCTATATTTGCTGTTGCGTCAGTTTCATTTTCATCTGGGGCTGTGAGGTCGCTTAGGAACCCCATAATGTACTGTAATTTTAGGTGCAATTCTACTCTGTATTCATGTCTTTTAACATTTTCTCCAGTCCCTTGTCCCTTTTGTGTGGCCGGGAACATGAAACCGTGCGAGATGTTGTATTTGGTGCTGTCGGCACCCGCAGATTCTTTGAATGTGGTTTTGTGCACCTTCAGCAGACCTACAGTGTTTTGTTCGTGTGAAGTCCCGGTCATATTTAGCTTATCTTTTTGACTATTGATATGTTGGACTGCGTTTTTTAACGCTTTCCAGAAACCGAACCTGGTTACTGAAACAATGGTACTCTTTCCCCAACCTGTAAAATCGTAAAGGCGGGGATAGTACCCCGGTTCCACAAAAGCTTCGGCCGTGTGTTCACTCAAGGTTTCCCGAGTAGATTTTTTTTCACCGTGTGTGTAAAACGGATCCAACATTCATTTTCGTGTACGTTGTACCATGCGCTGGGAAAAGACAAACGTGTTAATGATATTTCCCACGGGCCACAACGTGGTTCCAGGTAGAAGTTCGGTGTGAGCTTAAAGTTGAAACAACCATTTTCTGGGGTGTATTTCCTGACATCTCTTTGGAGACTGACGTAAAAACTTTTTGTCCGGTGTATAGTCGGGTCCGCCATGGCTGTTTTTTTTTTTTTTAAATTCGCAATGCGTGATTTGCTTTTTATAGCCTGCGCTTACGCTTGGGTCGGAAATAAAGTTGCATGAAAAGTTCACCTCCAGGGATGAAACGAGTTTTGTACCCGCTAGGGTGTTTGAAATCAAATTGTAATCTACTGTACCAACCGGAACGGCACCTGTGGTACTGGTGAAATGGGACGTGGTATTCTACCGTAGAGGACAGAATTTCGCGGATTGTGCTATGGGCCGCATTGTAGTTGTAAGAAGGGAACTTTCGCTCATCGCGTCAATGACTGTGTCTTCTTTCCGATTGGCATTGGCCTCAGGTATAGCGTGGAACGTAGCCAACACACGTTCGGGACCGCATTGGCCTTGTGGGGATGGAGGTTGGCTTTCGCGAAACGTGTCGGGTTCCGTGAAATCCGTATGTATTTCCAGAATGCATTCCATTTCGTTGGGTCTGAGTTGCAGTTGTGGTATACACGTATGGTGGATTTGGTGAGGGATATTAGCTGGGCTTGTAGTTTGATTATCTGACAGGTTTTCAGATAAGTAGCTTTTAATTGGGTTTCGTTTGGGATCAACAAACCACCCCCACCCGTCATCGTAATCCAAGACAAAGTTATGTTTGCAGTGTTGATCACTCGACACTGTTCCGTCGTCAGGTGGGGGCGGTTGTTTAAAACTGGTTCTTTTGAATCCTATCATGCAAGCTAGTTTTCTAGACAAACGTAACTCGAAGCTGTGGTTGGTTTCATTTTTTGGGAATGCAATACCCACGTGGATGTTACTTTTCCATGCTGTCTTTTTGTCGCCACTGATACTTTGCACGTGTAATCGGACTAGGTTGTTATTTTTGCTGTGTTTTGTGTTTGTTAAATTCAGTTGATCTTTTTGGGACTGAATGGTTTCAAAAGCATCGGCTAGAGCTTTCCATAAGCCAAATTCCAAGCATGGTTTAATAGATGCAGTATCACTACCTGAAAATTTACCCTCAATAGAGCCAAAGTTGTAGATGCGCGGGTAATACCCCGGTGCCACAGAAGCTTCCACAGTGTATTCGACAGGTTCTCCCTCACCTGATGAATCAATGTGTGTGAATCGTATCCTACATTCGTTTTCGTGGACGTTGTACCAGGAACTGGGAAACATTAAACGGGTGAGCGCCACTTCCCATTCCCCGGAGCGTGGATCTAAATACAAATTGGGGTTTAGATCAAATATCAATTGGCTTCCGTTTTCCAAAACATTTTGGTTATACTTTGTGTGGTCCCCTTTAAGGTTCAAATAGAACCCTCGGGTTTGGCAAAGCGTTGGGTCAGCCATACGGTGCTTTTTTTCAAAATAAATATTTTTGGGAGTTGTTGGTGTTTTTATATACAATCGTCACCCTCACGCACACACACACACACACACACACACAATTTTTGAAAAGAGAAAGTGAGTCAAATTTTTTGCGAACTCAAACTTTGATTTATTCAAGAAATAAAGAGCAATGGGAAAAAAATTACTGTTCTCCCCTCTAACATTGAGGGGATTCGAAATACATAACATATATACATTTTGTTGGGAAAAAAAAATAAACAATATGAGATCATAATCAAAGTACATCTTAGCATAATAAAGTGTCCAACAAGAGTTCTCAGTAAGGGGATTCATCGAAGCTGACTGGATCGTTGTTGCACTTCGGGCACTCCTCGAAGGCTTGGTAGTTTTGATGATCTTCATCACACAAGAATGCGCAGGACATTGCCATGATATCTTCCATTTTGCACAGCAAGTTTTTCCATACGTCGAAATACAAGGCAGCTCCTTTCTTGCAGGGTCTCCTTTGGCCTTGCTTGGTGTAGTACCATTCACGTATATTCACAATGTTTCTCCAGTTCCTGCTGGCTGATACACAGACGATTCTTTCCTTGGGATCTGACGGATCACCGGGTGAGAGAGTGAGGCGGTATTCTTTGTTGCGGTCGTGAAACAGTTCATTTAACGAGCTGTTTATGGCCGTGATGTGGTTGGACAGTTTGGTGATTTCTTCAAGCGTCAGCACGATACATTTCTCTTCAGAAGGTTGGCCGTCAACCCACACTGCGATTTTAGTGTCCAGGCCGTAAGGTGTTGCATACCAATGTGAACCTTCTCCCCCACCAAGGAATACTTTGCTTGCAGCCACACATTCGTTTGGTGGACCTTCTGCATTTGGAACATGTTCTAGTTTTCTCTTCTTGATCTCCGGTACAGAAGCAGGAGGAACAGCAGCAGCAGCAGCGGCAGCGGCCCCAGGAACATGTTGTCTGTTCTCACTTTTTCTGTTGCTATTAAACATAGTGGCAATTTGTTATCTGCTATCGGCGTGAATGCGAAAGTGGAAACTAATGACTAGCTGGGCTGGCTTGAAGTGTGAGTGAGCCTCATAGGACCCTTCTTATTTGTACTTGTCAAACCGGAAGTCGCGCGGAAAAATAAAAACTCTAACCGGAATTTATACGGAAAAACTGTGTAGGGGTGATACAATGGACCCGACGTGCAAATGAGATAGGCCCAATGTCTTAAAAAGGTGAACTTGAGTGATGAATAATCAACTTTATCTCCAAAAAATGTGGCGAAACACGAACAAATGTGAAATTTGGGACGGTTACCTGAAAAGCGTTTGGTCAGATACACCATACCATTCGCCCCGTCATGGCTCAGTGAAAGCCGACTGCCAGCAGTATTCTGGCACTATGTTCCCGAGGCAAGTGATTCCACCTGCCCAGATAACAAAGCGGCCCGTATACATTTTCCCTCAGCTCGGGAAAAAAGTGGTGGAAAACGTGGTGGAAGGATATTTGACCGACCAGAACCAGTGTTTGGTTTGCCGTAAGAATATGGCTTGTGTTGTGACCAGTTGCCACACAGCTCTTTGCCAACAGTGCGTGATGAACAAGCTGTCCAGAGTTGATGGATCCAACCAGATAAACGATATTATGTTATCCACGTTATGCCCAGACTGTGGAAAAAACACGGTCATTCTGGGTGTGTTACCTGTGCTGATGGTTTTGAGACGGACCTGCAATCTACCTAAATTAAAAGATTGGGTAGTCAATCTGCTGGATCCGGCAGATATGACAGAAGAGATGTTGGAAAAAAGACAGGTAGTTGTGGACGGTTTTTATGAAGACTTGAAAAGAAGCAGTGATACGCCGCATCAGGATGATCTATTTTCTTCCAAGCGAGGTTTTCCACCGGCGGCTTCTTGGGTGGAGTATTTTACCGAACAGAACAAGTACTGCAAGGACTGTTTCGATGTGTTGTGTCACGTGGTACCCCTTAAAACAGCCGACAAGTCACACAGAAAATTGAAAGATGGTTCTACGACCTGGAAAATGTGCACCTCGTGCTACAACGCTTGGTCTTGCCTCGTGTCGATGCTGTTGGCTCATAGCCGTCACGTGACCCAGTTGCAGTTTCAAACGATGATGCGTGCTACACCTTTCAGTTTGTGTGAAGCCACGCAGTGCTTAAAAATGAACCTTTCAGACAAGACCAAGAAGGTCCCTGAGATTGAGGAGAGTAACACTCCATTCGTACCCTTCCACAGTTTGCCTAACAAAATCCAAAAGTATTTCGAAGGGCCTTACTTCATAGACTATTTGCACCGAAGCAATCCGCTGCCTTTCACCTGGTACATCTGGGCGAACAGGACCCGTATTTACCCAGTGATGGGGCAGAGCAAATGCGTCTTTTACAGAATGGAAGCTGCAGATTTCCCTATCACCGGTGTTTTCCCCAACCCTCCTGCAGTTTTGCCCACGGCCACATACAGTCACGCCAACTGGGACAGTAGAGTTTGTCACTTGGACGACAGCATCACTGAAGCACTGAAACTGATGCCAGTTGAAAGCAAGTACGCCCCGTGCACCTACGGATGGTTATCGGTGAAACATCTGCACAAGAAAGTCAAAGTGACTGGTATCGCTGAACAAGTCAGACCGCTGGATATCCCTACGTTCCAGCTGTGGAAATTGCTTTACGAGCATTACGATAAAACCCAAAAACTACACACCGTCGCGTTCCACCAACTGCTACTGAGGAACGTCGATAAAGACCGTTCGTTTGCCCACCCGCTGATGAGTAAGGGAGAGGTGCCTTGTTTGCAACAGTTGGCAGCTGACTGCTTTCTGCCGGATTTCAATCAAATGCAATGTGCGTTTCAACGTTATTTTTCTGCTGCGCCGTTCCCGCTCATGGCACAGATGCAACTGCAAAGAGAGCTCAGTTTGGTGTGGGGTCAAATTGAAGGCACGGACCGAGGTTTGTTTTGTTATGTGGGTAACTTTCCAATGTCGGTTGTGTACCCTCTGGTGAGAAGAAGCCTTTTGGAAAATGAAGATAGGCAGTGTGAATATAACAACACTTTGCCGCTTTTGGGCGTGTTTGAAAAACACAACAACAGCAAAAACGACGTCGTCAGCGCTTGCGGGGCCATCACATGGAAAATGAAAACGGGGTGCGGTGAAACCGTGCCTGTACACAAGTCGCTGAGACGCTATGATACTGACGAAGTGATTTTAAGCAGGTACCCAAGGGACTGGCTCGAGATACCGGAGTCCGACTATGCCATTGTTATGGAAGCGGAGGGTGGAAACCCCCTCTGACAGGATCCCCCAATGTATTTTTGATGCTGTTTGTAATTATTAAAGTGTGTCATTTGTATATGGTGTGTTGTTATTTTATGTGAATGATTTCAGAACTTGGCGTGATTGGCCTATAGTAATTTCCCCGTCCATTTCATAATACACAACAATGGTGTGTTGTTCGGTTATTTCATTGTCGAACGCAAGTTCCAACCTTAAAACTCCCACGGTAGGGTCTTGGATATACTTTTCGTCACTGGCCAGGGTGGGCGAGAAATCAACAGCGAAAAAAGAGTATCCTCTCCTGTAATCTTGGTAAGACAAGTTCACCCCGGTGGCACCTCGCACTGTACCGATCCCGTTCAGCCCGTCAATGTATTCCCGTTTCCAATCCCTGTCCCATTTCATTTCGTAAGGGAAGGCCGGCACCGGATACCCGTTCATATACACCTGTACATAATTGACGCCCAGGTGTTTGAACTCGTACGGGTTTTTTTCTTTGTCCCCACTCAAGGCTTTACTTTCCACGAACCCGAACACCATACGCCTGGGCATCTGCCCTTGCAACATGTTGGTCAATGAGGCCTGGGTACCACTGACTGGCAAGTCGTAAGTGCGCAAGAAAGCGTGTTTCAGTGGATAACGTATCGGCATGTGTCGGGCCAGGTTGGCTTCCACCGAGCGCCGAAACACATCGGAGGATGTGACTTTCCGTACATCCAAATACATCTGCGTGACTTTCAGCACGTTTTGGGCTTCTTTTTTTTTTGAATAATTGCAAATTCAGACATGTCATGAAAATCCATCAGTATTTTAATGTCTACCCCGTTTATCAAAAACTTTTTCTGTCCCGTGATATCGCTGTGTAGAGGGGCTTTGAAAGTAATCTCCTGTGAAGTTTCCGTGTTGTCACACATAAGATTGTTATTGGGAAAAAATTGCAAAAACCTGTTCAGCGCCCCGTAGTTTTTTCCCAGGGCAGCCGTCAAGATTGATTGTTTAGTTTCCCCCCCGTTATCCCCAATTTTCCCAAAGCGCTCGGGATGAAGTATGCTATTTTTAAATCAGAATCTTTGCTGAAAAACCTTTTTGGGTACGAACGCCAATCCCCAGACATCGCTTTCACATCCGCACTTGCAGAGTTAGATGATAGATCTGTATCTTTTTGTTCAGGTGTTCTCCTCCAAGCGTACATGCTTTTGTTTGCTCCAGAGTCGCTTGATTTGACACCTTTAATCGTTTCTTCGTACGCTGTGTCTTTCTTCATCTCTGCAGGAATGTCATTGAAATGGCCAGGGGTGTCTTTGAACCACCCAGTCATCCCTGACAGCCCGGTCTTTTTAAATTCCTTGTTGTAAGACAAAAGGTTTTCCAGGTACGCCCTGTATGAATACATGTTGTCCTGGGTGTTGATTTCCGTCCCGTTGAACTCTATGTTTATCTGACGCCAGATGCTGTGGATGATATTGTTGACAGGTGAAATGTATTCCTCAGTTATCTTTTGACATGGGTCACCTGCTGCTGTAAAAATCCCTAATTTCACCACCAGCATCGTGTTGGCCAAATCGACGTACTCAGTTGATTTCCCACTGATAAAAAATTCCACAGGACCCCCGGTTTTGTACGAAGGCGTCAGCGGGTCTACTTTCACCCACCGTCCTTGTGTCACCGAATCTTGCTTCGTGCCCCCCGCAAAGAGGGCCGTCTGCTGTACGATATCCGTCGCTGCGTCGACCATGTTTCTTACTGATCACTTTAACAGTGATTTCATACATTTATATATGTTAGCCATGGCGCAAGCTACATATACATACATTATGTGTTCATTTACCCGTGGAGAACTTTTTCAAGTGTAGGATTTGAGCACCTCTCGCGTTTGCCCAACGGTCACTTCACCGTCCATTTCGTAATAAACGACGACGATGTGTTGCTTGTTTAGTCTTGATTCGTCTTTAAAACCCAGTTCCATCCTTAAAACACCCACCGTAGGGTCTTGGGTGTACTTTTCGTCACTGGCCAGTGTGGGTGAAAAATCTACCGCAAAAAGCGTAAACCCATTGCGGTAATCTTGGTAAGAGATATCTACGCCCAAGCCCCCTCGCACGACGCCGATCCCGTTTAGGGTATCGATGTATTCGCGTTTCCAGTCTTGTGTCCATTTCGGTGCATAAGCGTAGGTCGGAACGGGGTAACCGTTCATGTACACGTGAACGTGGTTAACGGCAAGGTTTTTAAACTCGTATGGGTTTTTCGTTTCGTCTCCAGCGTAAGCCTTGCTTTCCACGAAGCCGAACACCATGCGCCTGGGCATCTGGCCCTGCAACATGTTGGTCAGGGAGGCCTGGGTGCCGTTTTCCGGTAGGTCGTACGTGCGTAAGAAAGCGTGTTTCAGAGGGTAACGTATGGGTATGTTGCGGGCCAGATTAGCTTCCACCGCATGTTGGAATCTGTCAGACGGTGTGACTTTACGCAAGTCAATGTACATGCCCATGACTTTCAACTGGTTATTGTCCCCTCCTTTCTGCATGATGGGAAATTCTTTGGAACCCGTAAAATCCAACTGCAGTTGAATATCTACTCCGTTTTGTAGCAGTTTTTGCTGACCGGTGAAATCGGTGTGGAAGGGTGCCTTGAAAGTAATGATTTTTGACGTTTCTGAGTTAGTGCAGGTCGCATTGTTCATTGGGAAAAATTGCAAGAACCGGTTCATAGCCCCATAATTTTTACCCAGTGAGGCCGTCAGTATAGATTTTTTTAATTTGTCTTTCTCTGTAAGCCCTACTTCCCCAATCGCTGAAGGGATGACGTGTGTAAAGTAGAAATCAGATTCTTTATCAAATGAGATTTTCGCGTAACTTCTTTTACCTCCACCGTCATCAGTACCCCAGTCGTGTTTGCTGTTTTGATCGGCAGTTGTTGCGGTATAATCACTGTTACTAGTGAGTGAAGCAGGTAGGTCATTGAAATGACCGGGTGTATCTTTGAACCACCCAGTCATGGCTGACAGGCAGGTTTCTTTGTATTCCTGGTTGTAGGCGAGCAGGTTTTCCAAGTAAGCCCTGTAGGGATACATGTTATCCTGAGTGTTCAGTTCGGTCCCGTTCAGTTTAAGGTTGATTTGACGCCAGATGCTATGGATAATGTTGTTGACGGGAGAAATGTATTCCGCCGTGATTTTCTGGCAGGGGGTGACCCCGTCTGATTTAAAAATCCCCATTTTCACCACCAGCATAGAATTGGCCAGGTCGATATACTCTGATGATTTCCCGCTGATGAAAAATTCTATAGGCCCCCCGGTCTTGTACGAAGGCGTCAGTGGGTCAACTTTCACCCACCGTCCCTGTGTCACCGAATCTTGCTTTGTGCCCCCGGCAAAGAGGGCCGTCTGCTGCACGATGTCTGTTGCGGCGTCCACCATGTTTCTTACTTCTCATTTGAGTATAGCCATGCAGTTTACTTTTATACTCTTCTGGAGGTTAACTTTAAGAAAAATGAATGAATACATAACATGTCTCGACCACACAATAAAACCTTGGGGATTTTTTTTTTTGGGGGGGGGGGGGGGAAACAGACTAACACGCCCAGATGGCTCAACAGCTACTATAGCAGACACACGTTTTGCAGACACACTTGAAAATATTCACAAAATACTTGTATATTACGATGATGAATTCAAAGAACAAGTTGAACAGAACAAACCTTTATTCAATCCACTTTAACAAACCAAGAAACAGAAACAAGGGACGAAACCGAACCCCCTCCCCCCCTCGATCCATCTCACAAATTGAAAAAAGGGCCTAAGCAAATGATAATGGAAATGAACGCCCCGGTCATGAAAAAAAAATCTAAACTACGAGATACTAAAACAGAAAAACTATGTCTGACCAGGGGCTACTTTCAAATTGAATGGGCTGAAAAAGACCTCGTCACTATTACACCCGTTAACCCCAACCTCCTGTGTAAAAATGAAAGTCTCTCTATCTGGTACGTCGCCTTTTATAGGTTCAGTTCCCGCATGATGCCTGTGAAATATGGTATTGCCACTTCTAACAAATTCTTTAGTGACTGTTCACCCGTTTGCAACAGCAACCGCATGTACCATATTTTCCCTGCCGGGTTTTCCAAACATTCCCGTGCAACGTTAATCGTTTGGTCCCGTTCCTCCCACTGTAACATCCTCACCATGAACTGCGCCAGGGGTTGCATGTGTTCCCTTCCGGTAAATATGGTGTGAGCCCTTACTTTGTGTACCAGCCCCCTGTTCAACATGAAGTACGGTGGGGTTTTCGCCTTTTCAGAAACATATGCCCAAAAACCCATCGCATCTTTTGTGGCTTCTTGCTGCATGCAGTGGAAAGTTTCAATCACGATGGCTAGTGCTAAACAGACCAAAGTAATGACTTCGTCAGGGCTCTGTTTAAACATTTCCTGCCGGAAACTGTCGTTATCTAACATATCCCTCGCGTTGCCATGTGCCGTAGAACGTCACCGTGCTTCCTGTATGCCTCTTTGATTTCGCGTGACATGACATAGGCTGAGGCAGGGGGGACACCTAATCCGTCGCCGATTTGCACGCCTACATTTCCGGTTTCTGTCGCGGGGGGCTGTACCGCTGATGCGGTTTGCATTCCGAAATCACTTTTTTGCGGTACTAAAGTTTGTGTCCCCATGGTACCCATGACTGGTTCGTCTGTCTGCATTTGGATATCTCTGACCCCCGTATTCTCAATTGACTGCTGTTGTACTTGCACCACTGGCTGGTTAGTATTTTTGTAAGGTCCTCCTTTCTGCTTTTTCTCCGTGGTTCCGGAAGGCCCTGGCGTAGCCGGAGGTTGGCTTCCGGTGGGAGAATCCCTTTTTGATTTGTCCAGTTTCAAACGCCGTCTCACTTGCTCAACTCTTTTAGGTGTTTCCGAGGGCAATTTCATCCTGACACCCTTTTTAGGTACCTCATCCGCTGTGGGCGAAGGTGAGTAAGGGGGCCTGTCGCCTCTTAAAACACTGGCCGTCAGTACTGATGCTTTCATAGGCGTGGATTTGGGTGTTCTATTCCCTGGTGAAAACGTTTCAAACAAAATGGGAACTTGGGATTTAGGTGTCACAGGCGACGACTGTAATGAGGCTCCCGGGTGTCGGAGGCGCGATCTGTAGGGGTCGCCGAAAGTCTGGTTGAGGATTTTTCTTTTCTCTCCCGGTGTCGTAATCCTGTTCAGAAAATCGGTCACTTCACTTTGATCTGTGGTATTAATTACGTTTGCCGAGTGTTTCACTGCACCTGGTTTCAGTTGTGACACCGCTGTAGGATTTGCTAACGTATACGGTGTATCCAAAGGCGGGGACGGATGCGCGACAGTGGCCAATGTACGCATATCTTTTTCTACCATTTTTTCCCCGGTGGAGCTTTAGGTGGAACCAAGTTCTTTTTCAAAATGCTGACCATTTTTTTGGCTGGTGGATTTTTTATTTCTGCTTTTATTTTTTTTACTTCAGAGGCTATGGGTTTTCGCCGCGGTTCTTTGAGATCGGCGTCGTCTTTCCTTTTTCTTCCAGTTTTCTTCTTTTCAACGTCACCTTCATCTTTTTTCTTTTTCGGTGCCATGTTTTTTTTTAAATCCAGGTTATCTCGGGTGTGCAGGGGCTTTTTATACCATATCTGGATGGCCAACACTGTAATAACCTTCCGCGGTCCTCTCTATTGGTCTTTCAGGAGTGCTAGGGGTGCTAACTTTCCGTGTCGTTACACCTGGAGATGCCATATGCGGAGTCATTATCAACGGTGTGGGCACGGCAGCTCCTACGTTCTCATCAGCGCTACCCACCAATGTGTCTCCCGGGTTCCAGTATGGGTCTTTTAAATCGTCTCGCCGTCTCCTGATGCCAGCCGCACCACGCCGGGCAAAACGCGGATCCATGTATGGTATGGATCTGCTGCGTGTATCGTATTTTCTCATCCACATTTCACGTTCTGGGTTGTACTGTTTTCTTACTTTCCTGATCCGGCCGCCTCCCATAGCTCCCAAAGGATGCATCATGTCGTAAAACCATTGTGGTTTGGGCTTGGAACGTCCAAAACATTCCACAGCTTCACGGTTAATATTTTTACGTGCCTTTACCAGCGCTTCTCGCGCTTTTCTCCCCATGGTTTTTAATTTCTGCTTGCACTTTTTACTCTTCTCCATCATTTTTGCTTTCGGTTTTTCTTTTTATTAACCAAACCAGCGAGGGTACCTGTTTCCACCTAAGTGTATGAACTGTCGGTTTTTATAGCTGCCACCTCTGCTCCTGGCCGCCGCTCTCCTCGCTCTCCTTCTCTTTCTCATTTTTCGACCGGGCATCGTCCAACGAATGTGATATGAGTGTCAACCACCAAGGTGTCATTTGTTCACTTATCTTTTACCCAGGTTCCTTTTATATGTTTTTGACCGTGTATGTCACTCAAGGTTAATAATAGAGTTTCACCCGTTTGCGTTTGAAAGGGAACTCTTGACTGCTGGGTGTCCCGCTATGGCTCCTGCTTTTTTTCTTCACCGGTGGCCCGGTTTCTTCCACGTATTCATACGGTATTTCGTTAACCCCGCTAACCCCGTCCTCCATGTAAAAGGAATTGGCCCCGAACATTTCAGCTGGGTATGCTGCTGACCCGTAAGGGGACTCTTCTTTCCCTTGTTTGAACGGCAACTGGAAACGTTCCTCGTAAGGTAAATAGGTAGCGTGGGGGGCCAAAGCCGCTTTTTTAAATTCTTCAAATATCATAGCGTCCTTGATTTGGTTTTCTGTCGGGGGACCCACACCCGACCGGATAAAATCTGTTTGGGGCATTTTCACTCTATATCCCGGGGAGAATAGTTTATCTTCCGGTACAAGAGGCACAGGGCCCGCTTTTCCTTCAGTGGGTAAAACTTCCGGTGAAGTGAAAGTTTGAACAGGGGTGGCGATTTCTGGTCCGCGGCCCATGCTCACTGACCACAACAAACCCGCTTTGCCTTTACTGCTGCGTATCCCAAACCCGGTGGTGTTAGCTCCTTTTGCTCGCATGGTTTTAATTTTTTGTCTACGCTAATACCCGCTCTGGTTGATAATCTCTCCACGCTGTCTTTTTATACGTTTAAGTTTTGGGGTCGGCATCAGGTATCCCACTGACGCCGAAAGCAAACCTGTCCAGTAGGCCTTATCCTCTACTGCCGATACCTTCCACACTAACATGGTTAACGATGTCACCACCAATAGCCCGATCACGACTAATTGCGCCACAAACAAAACTAAACTTCGCGTGCATGTTTGCATGCATGATTTCATTTCTTTCTTTTCAGCCGTACCCACTGGTTGAATTTTTCCGGGTGGCCTCGCCATTGTACAAGTTTCCATCCTTTCTTCCTTTGAACCACACGCTCTTCTACTTTAGGCGGTCTCGGTAATGTCACGCGTTGTAGTTCGTCCTTGTAAAAGCGGCCTTTTAAACTCTCACCCTCCATATCTTCCAACTCGTAAACGTCAGCTCCTCCCACTTCAGGGTATACCCGTTTCACAAGGAATGTTTCTTCCGTCCAACGCGGTACATAACCCCGCTCTGCAAATGAACTTTTTTTAGCGCTGCTCAAAACGACACGGGACCCTACTGGGATACTGTTGTCGCGTTTTTTTTCCCGGTGCAGTTTTGATGGGTGCCCATAAAGCCTGCGCCACACAACGGACTGGTTACTCGGGGTAACTTCGCGAGGGGCTAACCCATGGGCTGTGTGCGGTCGACTGTTGTACTGTTCCAAAGCTTCAGGCAAGTCTTCCAACCACCTATACGTATTATTGTCATTCATAGCCGCAAACCGCCTTTTTTTCAGGGTCCGGTTGAACCTTTCCACTAAACTTGCTTTCACGTCCCTGTTTTTGGTTGCAAACCATGTGATGTCCTTTCTTTCTAAAAGCTCTCGTACATGTTTGTTGCGGAATTCTAACCCTTCGTCCGTTTGCAGTTTTTTAGGTACACGCCCTTTTTCAAATACCGATTCGAATGCCGAAGCCACTTGTGAACCTGTCTTGTCTTTTAGTGGCACTGCCCAAGCGTAACGTGAAAGCACATCGATGATAGTTAAAATATACTTGTGGTTTTGGTTTTTTCCAGCGATCTGTTGCATGTCCGCCAAATCTGCCTGCCACTGTGCGTCTAAACCCCCTACCAAAATACGGGCTCGCCTGTAACGCCGCCTGACTGGTCTAAATAATGTATAAGCGTTCTGCCTCCCCAAATACTCTCTCGCTTCATCTTCTTTCACTCTAGCTGCTTTTGCCAAAGCTTTTACGTTTCCTGTGTAAGCATACGGGCTCTTGTGAAACGCTTCTTCCATTTGTTCCTGTTCAAAAAGGAAAATAGAAATCGACTTCACGTTTTACTTTTCGTTCCTGGGGTGGTTTGTTTTCTACTGGCGCCGGTGTTTCGGGGGGAGATGGGTCTCTTCGTCTGTGTCTTCTTGTCTCTCCCAGTAATACCCTTCGTTCGATTGATCTTCGTAACCCCCCTCTTCCTCCCTGAAATAATCTTCGTCGTCTTCCTCCTCCTCCTCCTCGTCTGGGTCTTCTATCCACCTGCTCCTGCTCCGACCAGTTTGGGGGTGATACGGTACCCCACCTTTGGCACGGGAAGTACCGACTTTGTTTTTGCTGACCTTTTGTTTCCTTTCCGGAACTGGTTCTCCGTATGGGTAATGCCCCGTTTCCCCCAGGTACTGTTCTTCTGACGGGAGGCGTTCGTACCTCCCCGGAGGTGGTGTTTCGTAAAACTCGTCTTCCGGATGGTCTCTCTTTTTCGCTTTTTGTTTGGTTGAAAGGGGTTTCGAAACGTTTGATGTCGTTACCGCTGGTTTTGTACACCAGTTTCTGCATAATTCTTTGGAGAGTACGTCGCGTATTTTCCGACCGTTTGGCGTTTTGTTCAAAAAGGATTTCCGCTGCGCATAATCGACATCTGGGGAAACCAAACCCTCTACCCCGTATTTATACAATTGGTCCAGCTCTGACTTCCGTAGCGGTACGTTCCCTTTCATCCAATTATACAGCAGGTTACAAGCGAAATTCACCGCTTTTTTACTTAAGGCTTTATCTCCCCCGTACAGGGGACAAAACTGGTCTGCTTGGGATGTCAGGTCCATATTTCTTTTTTTTGACGTTTCTGACAAACACGCACCGCTTTATATACTTTATATACCTCCCCTATATACACAGGCGCACATTAAGAAAATGTGGCCATGGATTTCATCTCTGTTTCAGATTGTAAAATTTCGGACCAATCAGCACCTTCTTTCCAATCATGCGGATATGTGATTGGACGGTAAAACACGCTTCTGTTTGGCATCGGGTTGTACTTGAACACCAACCCTATAACCACCGACCCGGAATCCAATAAGAGAGGTTGTTCTGTTTCCATGTCCTGCAATTTAAAAATCACCAGACTGGTTTCTGCTGTGCTATGCAACGGAAAAAATTTTAAATTTTTTGGTTCATAATGACCTTTCGCCGAAGAAGGCCATACCAATAACGGGTACATGTCCCAACGGGCTTCGTTACCGTTTTCCCGTCCCCAAATGTATGACGGTGTAATTAAATTGCAGGAAAGTAAAAACGTACGATTGTCTGATATGTAATCTACAAATTTGAAGCAGTAGAGCATAGTCATACGTTTGAAATGTTTTTCCAAAATGTCTGGTGCGCCCTCACCCCATTGTTTGTCTTCCTGTAGCACCACTTTCCCCAAAATATTCTTTTGGCCAGGTATTAAAGGGTTTTTGCTTTCAGACGGTGACACAAAATTACAATACGTCTGCGAAGTCCCGTATTTGAACACTGGGTGGTTCTTTTTGAAATGCGTTAATGGGAAATACAAGGTAACCCCTCGAGTGATACCGAATGGTGACAAAACCCCCGGGCTGAAATATAGCCCATACACATATTTGCTGAAATGGTCCTTGTTTGATGTCCAGGTTTCCCTTAGAAATTCCATGCAACAGCACAAATACTGTGTTTCTTTGTCGTACTCGAAACTTAGTTCAAAATCTGTCCCATGGACTGGGTGGGTACCTTCAGTCTTATTGACTTCAATTTTTGGGTTGGCTCCCGCACAAAATCCCTGCCCGTAAATTCTTTTAATGATAGCGTTCATGTACGAGACGTATTCCTTCTGAGAAAAATTCAAACATCCTAAATCTATTTCCACGTAAGGCGGTATGGTGTCGGCAGGTCTGTTGTCACAAACACTTATAGGGACCAGTGATGAATCTTCCAGTTGTTCACCGGGGTTTCTAAATTCCATTGTTTTCTCAAGCCCAGGAAATAAATCTTCCACATTCTCGCTCTCCAGATGTTTCACAGACGCAGAGACGAAACCTCTCGTGGGAAAGCAGACCCCCCTCTGTGGCGGGTATGTGATCAAATCACACGCTACTTCCCATGTTTGGTTGGGGTTGTACAAAGGTTGCGTGAGGTTAGCTACAAAAATTTGTTCTTCCGGGTTAAACCGGCAATAAGCGTACACGTGGTCTTCGTTCATTGTTTCACCTTCCCCAGTGCGACCCATCCCTTTATAAACTTTTCTTCATCCCAAAGCTTTGGAGGTTGTGCTTTCCTCCTTTTTACTCTTTTTATCATTGTCTTCCTCATCGTAATAATTGTATACATAAGTTTTGTCCCCAGGTTCTGTCGGTGCATTGCTTTTAGGCATTTCAATAGGTTTGTTGGACTGCATACCCAGTTTTGCAGCTGTATCTTGTTTCTTTGTCTGTTTCCCGTAAGCCGCCAATGGCATGATGCCTTGCAAAAGGCTCCCGATACCCGTACCAAGTCCTGTGGATATCCCCTGCACAAATTGTTCCCCTATAGTAGGAGACAAACCCATAGCTTTGGCCATTGACACCATATCATTGGCTTCTGCTGTGGTGGTGGGAGCTTTTTTGCTGGTCATTGCATCGGTTGTGGTGTCATCGTCGTCATCATCATCATCATCCTGTTTCTTTTTGTTCTTTTTCTTTTTTGGAATGGATTCATCATCCTCGTTTTTTTTCATCTTTTTCTTAGTTTTCTTACCGCTGTCCTTAGACTTCGATCCTTTTTTCCGCCCTCTTTTTACATCACCCGTCTTTTTTGGTTCATCAATTTTCTTTTTACCCGTCTTGGAAGAGACTTTACCTCCTTTGGCTACGGTCGAACCCGGTTTCTTCCCAAGGGAGGTTTTCTTTTTTGCTGCTGTTGACACTACGTTACCTCTCCTACCATCGCGCACTCTTGAGGCAGCAGCTTTCTGCTGATTTCGGACCCAGCCGGCAGCTTTTTCTCTCGGTGTTAAATATTTTTCCATCCTCTGACGCCTAGCCGTGGTCAGAGTACCCCTGGCGTCCATTTTACCCATTATTCTATTACGTAAATTCTCTGGTAATTTAGAATAGCCCCTGGCACCCAAATCTCTCAAAGAATTACGCCCCTTTATTGTGGTTTGTCGGGTCAACTGTTTCAACTTGTCTGACGCCGATCTTAACCGGTCACGTGCCATTGAAGCTCCACGTTTTCCGAGGCTTATTAATTTTCCCCGCAACGATTGCGCGCCCTGCTTTATTTGATGAATCCCGGCTTTCCAACCCCCCTTTAACTTGTCCGTCGCCTGCCCGCGGATAGCTTTTTGTGCTTCTTTCATCTGGTTTGTTGCTTTTTGGAGAGCCTCTTTCCTGGCCGCATAACCGACCTCTTTTGTCTTTTTTAAAACCGAACCTATTTTATGGCTACCTTTTTTCACTGATGATCCCACTTTCTTGACGTAGGCTCTAGCCTTGTCTCGAAATGTTTTCCCGAGGCCAGGATCAGCTAAACGCGTGTAGCTTCCTTGCCCCCTCCTTAATGACCCGGCTATTTTTTGGCCATACGTGGCCCCCCGTTTGGCCCCACCTATCAAAGGTGTGTGGGCGACCCTTTGCCCTCTCCCACTGAATGCGCGGGAAGCCTGACCCACCCTCCGTAAACCTGCAAACTTTGGCATGGTTTTCCTTTCACTGTTGATTTTTTTGTTGACACACCTTCTATTTATACACCCACGGTTCTCCCTGCGCCTTCTAAATTGGGCATCACATCAGCTGGTATGCTCGCTCCCACACTGTACCAAGTAGACAATTTTTGCCTGTACTTTTCACGTGCTTCACGTCGTTCTGGTGTTTCTTTAAAATCACGTATCACGTTTTCCAAAAATTGCTTTTGTTCCACTAACTTCATAATTTTTATACGTTGCTTACTTTCGTGGTAGGCCGTGAAATTTTTACGTAGGTTCGACCAGTCCCACCTTCCCCCGCCCCCTGCATTCATGGGTATCTCTTTATTGTCAGCTTTTCCATGGTCTGACCGATCTGCAGCTGTCTGTTCTTTTTTTAATTCCGTTATTACCCGATCGTGTTCTTTTTCCCAGTCTTCCAACCCTGGGTTTTCCACATGTATTTCAGGTATTTGCCAAAATCCTGGTTTTGGATAACCATTAAACCAATACACTTCCTTTTCGAACTTCCACAGTTCTTCTAACCAATCGTTCACTTTCTTGTATTTCTGAGCCCAAGGATCATTCTGGTTGGCATCATCCCCGAAACAGTATTTGTTGAAATACATCTCCACCTGCAACAAGGCTGATTTGGCTGCGTTGATTTCACTCTGATTCAACCATATTTGACGCTGCATGTCTTCCCTAAACTTGTACAGCTCTGGCATTTTCCCTGTGATATCCGATAAATAGTGCCATGAATACACACCCAAATTGAAATGAAAAAGCAACACCTCTTTGTCAGCCGGAGCTACTTTTTCTCTTTCATAAAACAGTTTCATCACCAAATCTGATTTTTTCACTTTCTTGTACTTCATCGCATAATCATACACCAAGTGGGGGTGAAAATAACCGTACCACGGAGAATACCGCGTGTCTATTTCCTCTGTCTCATCCGTTAAAATGATTTCAAGCAATGTTTTCACCGCAGCCGGTACGGGGATATCACCGCGCCGTTCTGGTTTTGGCCCTTTCCCACCAGCCAGCAAAAACCATGCCATATCATGGTAAGGTTGCAACAATTCATAATATTGAACTGTTTTGGGTTTTTGCCGCGTCTTCTGTCCTTTCTGAAATGTATCATTTCCGCGTCCAAATAAAACTCTTCGCGCAATTTCAACAAACGGTTCCTCAAATGCGGGGGGTGGAAATGGTGGGGTAATGGTAACTCGTAAGGTGTCTTGTAATGTTGAGGAAATATACCCCAAAAGGGTTCGCCTTCGTTTAAGTTTTCCCATCCTGGCGCTGTGGGACCGTTCAATTTCCACCAAATGGGCTTCCAGAACCCAAATATTATACTCTGCAATGCCAAACGGGTGGCCTGTACTATCTTGTAGGCCCTGCGTTTGTCTGAAAAATATTTAGTTAGATGGTAATATTTGTGATTGGCCCAGTAGGGTTCAGGGATCCACACACCTTTTTTCCTGTGTTCCCACCCATATTCAACGACACGCAGCGGTGCACCTTTGTGTGCAAACCCTGGCACCGGGCGGATACCATGATTTTGCAGCCTATGATCACCATTGAACGGAGCTTTCTGGATCATCTCATCCTCGGTCAATTCATTCAAATACTGTTCCCTCAATTTTATATCCCATTCCTCCTTGTTTACAAACTTGTGGTGCCACCATTCCTCTTTCCCCACCACGAAAAATGGTCTGGAAGTCGGGTCCCGTGTCAAACACGGTATTTGTAGCCCTTCTGGAACGTGCCCATTTTCAGCTAACCTTTGGAAAGGGAGCGGTACGTCCACCAACATGTAACGCACCCCTTGATGCACATGGTGGTACTGTTGAAAGTCTTTCCCGTTCACGTTGTACCGGTCATAAAAAGTTTGCCACCGAGGGTCCCTATCCCCCCATTTCTCTAAATATTTTTGGCCGTAATACACTTTTAATGGGTAATTGATACAAGCTGAATACCACAAAGTCCACGGGAAATGGTACAGCACCATCACATATGTGTTCATGATGATCCAACGGTCTATCGTATTCTCTTCATTGAACCAACGCACCACTTCATCCGTTTCTTTCTCGTTCAATGATACCACCCGTCCAGGCCCATCTTCAGTCTGCATGCGCCCCACCAAGGTCTTCCTGAACCGTTCCACGTAACGTCTGTGGTAATGTCCCCTTTTCTCGCCAAGTACCAATTCTAACTGCCCAGTCATGAAACCTTCACGACCCGTACGTCTTCGCATAAACAAATCGTGCAAACTGAAAACGTACGAGTCGGTAGGAGGCCAAAATACCCGGTAATTGCCATGAAATTGAGACGATCCCTCGCCCCTCCCGGGACTCCCTGCAATTTTCCAGCGAATAAACGTGTACAGTTCCTCTACCCCCCAAATAACTGCCGAAACTAACATGTCGCAAAGTATCTGTAAAGCGGCATAAACCGCTAATCCCGCCATAAACACCGCCATCACCCCAAACCGTAATAAATGTGTTCCTCTCCCGGGAAAATATGAGTCCTCAGCCGGTATTCGTCAGGGCACGTCTGTGTGAAATCGAGCAACAGGTACCCGTGTGGTTCGCGTGTGGCGTCGTTGTAAACTTCCCGCAATTCACGTGCTTTAGTGGGAAACACCTGACGGGCTAATGATTCAAACTGTAACCTATCTCTGGGATTTTTCAATAACACAATGTAATGCGCGTTCAGTGAAATGTCCCGCTGTTCTTTTTTCTGATGAAACAAATTTTGAACAATAAAAATAACCGATATGTTCCGGTGATGGCTGCCTTTCTCAAATATTTTTGCCGTTTCTACTCCGCTTTCACGCATTAAATCATCCACGATCAGTAATGTGTTTGGTTTTATAGCCCTGGGGGGCAACCCTTCTTGAAAGAAAATTTTCTCTTTCATCATCTCCTTCAAATCTTCGTACAGAGGTTGCATTTCGGCATAGCACCACAACACGCGTTCAGGCACTTGGTCTGTCATTTTGTGTAAGTGATTTAACAAACGGGATACCCAATAGGTTTAACCGGAAGACGTTGGGCCCGCCACCAACATGGTGAACGGGTGTTTGAATTTGTACCACATGATTTTTTAAAATCATTTCTATACACACATGCACGCACTTTTATACCTCTTCCTCAACAACACAGTAAAAAAACACAACAAAATTTCACAATGAACGTCAAGCCTTTATTTCAAATCCAAAAGGAAATGTTGTAAACTTATCTAACGGATCACCTTCACGTCAAAAGCGGCGTTTGTCGTACACCGCTGTGTACAGCTTGTCTAAAGAAGTGGATTTCACCAACCCTTCCTTGCTCCTCACCACGTAAAAATCTACGGGTAAATTTATACCGTTTTGTTCACGTTTTTCCAACAAAGCTTCCACCATGTATTTCAAATCATCAAAGGCCACTCGCTTCCCCACGTGGAAACCTCTGGCTTTTTGACAGGTCACAGTTTCACCTTTTGGGCTTTTCCCAATGTATCCATAATTTTTTGGTCCTCCGCTGACGAACCGTGTGATGACACCTCCTTCCATCTCGTCAGTCAGATCTCCCAACAAGTGCCCTGTGGGTGGCATGGGGTCCTCCCGTTTGGAATGAAACACGACCGAATCAGTGTCGAAATACAACACCCTCTGATCTAAAAAGTCCAAAACTCTATATAATTCCAACCGGCCGTAACAAGTTGTGAATGCCGCGATCACAGGATTATTAGTCTTCCCCAGCTCGTAATCTGTTTCCTTTGGTTTCCATTCAATTTGCAGCAGATGGTCCCCCAAATTCACTATTTCCATCACTTCTTTGGTGTCATCGTGTAAAATGGATATCAGGTCGTCATAACTGTCCACTTGTTTTCTTTGCATTAGCCCGTCTTTTTGCCCAAATTTTCCCCATAAGGTGTTCAAGGCCTGTTTTGCCACAAAACGCATGGAAGGATTGTGAGCCACCTCTTCCGGGTTTATGGTAACCCCTTGCTTTTCTTGCAATTCAACCACGTACTTTTCTCTCTCGTCCAGGTCATCTGTAGGCCAACCGGAAGCTTGGGTTTTCAACTGGTACCATTTTTCGATATAAGAAGCGAAAATGTTCTCCCAGGTTTTCCATTCCCAAAGTTCGTAACCTTCATAAAACACATACCCTTTTTCCAAGGCTTTCAATGCTTCCGGTGTACACCAACACCCCCTCAAAACGCGTTCTGCTTCTGTATGGGTGCACGGCTCCCACTGGTTTTGCGTTTCGGCGCATTTCGCACACGACGGGAACATCAGCTTACCGCATGTCCGGTAGGGTAAAACGGGGTTGAATAGGTGTCGGGGAGGTAAAAAGGCGGCGCAGATAATCCCGCCAGGGCTTTCGAGCAACTGTTTTTCCGTTGGCTTCTGAATCACTTGCGGTATACCTACAGGGTAACATTTGGTTTTCTGGACGTATGGATACATGGAAGTGACATCGTAATAATCGATTCTCTCTCCATCTTTGACTTCTCTGAATAAACAAGTTGCGTTTGTCCTTCCCCCGAAAAAAGCCTCACGTGGTTGTACATGGTACTGCGGTGTTTTCATCAAAGGACTTTTCCGGACACCATATTCGTGTTCCCAGAGTACCTCCACTTGGTAACCTGCGGCTTTCAACTCCTCTTGCTTATCTATCTGTTTAGCGTAGGCCACGTAGTTGGGCATGTCCGTGTTAGGAACTGTACCATCGGGCTGCGTGCACAGGACACAACCGTGCCACACGCATCCGTTAAATTCGTAGACGGTGGACGTTTCGGGGCAATACCCATAGACGGAGACGTATTTTCCATTCTTTAACTGGACCCGACACTCTTTCCCGTTCCAAGTGTCGCTGCCGCGGCGGATGTGGAAATCTGTTTCCGTTTGCTTTTCCGCCAGCCACAGGTCGGCTATAACTGACAGGTGTGTGCGAGTGATCTGCGGTGGGATCATAGCAATCTGGTTCTCACACAAATAATTTAACCGGTAGTCTTTCATGCAAGCGGAAGGTAGGGTCACCGCGTGCAAAAAGAGATCAAAGCCTGCTTTTTTCATGTACGATTCACGGAATTTAAAACATCCTTGTTTAAGAAGTTCCACATCACTGTTGCAATACTGGAACAATTCTTCACGGTGGTTCCATACGTACCCGCTGTCCACTTGGTTCGAATGCCACTCCAAAAACTCGGGATCGCCTACTTGTTTAAAAAACCGCACGGGTGGTGTCTCCCCGACGTAATTAATATTTTCCGCGGTGTTAAACCCATATGGGAAATATCCTTTCTTCAGTTCTTTCAACCCAAACGCTTTAGAAAATTTTGCCAGGCCTATGGGGATCAGATTTAAACTTTTTTTTAAAATCTACCCCACACACTGTCAAACTGAGTATACGCAGTCCGCGTGTAAGCAGTGATGTGGCGGCCATCCCGCGTGAAATAAGGTATTGTTGTAAAAAACCCCCATCGTAACCGCCGAAATTGTGTGCAAAACAAACAGGTTTGTTTTTCGGGTCAAGCTTTAAAGCGGGACCAAAAATCCAATCAAAAAATACTTCTGCTGAATGAAAGCGCCGCTGTGAGCAAATGCAGCCTAAGTTGGCGGTGAGTACCTTCTCCATTTCCACATTCTTCAAACAAGTTGCGCACACGTAATGGCACACCACAGCATTCACAGTGTGTGTACGCAGGCCTTTTTTGCCCTCAGGTTCTGATTGTACGCATTCTGTATCCCAAAAAATGTACGGCCGAAAATTTGCCCGGGCTTTCTTTTCACCAGAGAGCGCACGCATGTAACAAATGTGGTCGCCTCCTTTTTTTATTTGTACGTAACATATTTTGCAGGTGTACATGTGACATTTATGTTCTCCGTTTTTTATTATACCCCTGCACTTTGGACATACCCGCCGCCTTTCGCAAATCTTATGTTTGTGCCCGGGTTGTTTTAAAGAGTGGTTCTTAAAGCACCCCTCCCCTAAAAATCCATACCACCCGCATTCCTCACATCTACGAACATTGTCACCCCGTGGTAAAGTGCACGGCGGGCTGTATCCGCAATGTTTACACGTGCCCTGGCACAAGTGTGCACCTTTATTTCTCACGGCTTTGCAACATGCCCAACATATGTCACGCTTCGTCTCTAAATGGGATTTTATCTTCAAAATCCCCACGGTATGGTTACCTACAGCTAAAATGTACAGCGTGGGGTTCTTTGGATTCCAGCTAGTAGATCGGAATAAAATTTCGCTTGCTTTGCGCCCGTGAAAAACCAAAATGTTTTTATCCGGAAACTGTTTGGCAATTTCAGCCATGTCACGCACGGTTACGAAGGTTGTTGCAACTTTAGCTTTTTTTTCACACGGGAAATTTCCTCTACCCATAATGATATTTCTTTGCCAGTAAGTGGTCTCTCCCTTCTCAAAGAAACGTTTTCCCCTCTTTTTCTTTTTATTCCTCTTAACTTTGTGTTATCTTCCATCCAGCACATAAATACCACGGTAGCAATAAAACAATCTTGTGTCAAAAATGTGGTGTTAAAGTGGCCAGGGTCTACATACGTATGTGGGTTAGCTTTGATCAATTCTTCCAAAGAGTAATTGGGTGAACCTGAAATTTGTGGCAATTCTACCGATTTCAGCTCCAGTTCAAAATCTTGGTCTAACTTGAAAGACTCGTTGCTGTTGAGGGTTTTCTCGACTTGTGTCATAATGTATTCTAAGGTCAGGTCCTCTTTAATCAACCATTTGGTGTTGAAGGCTTTGTTTTGCAATCCGGGCGATGTCATGTTGACTTGCATGTAGGTGTTTGCCGGCTTGTCCTTTTTCCATTCTTCTAACAAAGGTTCGAACACGGCATACAAAGCATTGTATGGTTTCATTTGGTCCAACTTTTGTAAATCTGGTTGAATTTTCAAAGAAATTCCCTTTTTCCTGAACTTGTTGAACATACTCTCCCTTTGGAGTGTCACAGAAAAAGGCCCGGTGTCGCTGTTGAACGTCATTCTTGCTTGCGTGGAAAAACCCGCGGGCGGGCAACACTGGGGCTTTAAATAAGCTGGGATCAGTGCAGTTTTTCCGTGTGGCTTCCGGGAGGTCCGCGCATGCGTAATGAGTTTTCCCACCTTGCTCCCGGTTTGACTCTATAAAACACCGCAACTACGCTTTTCCCTTCACTTCGCATTTGAGCACAGAGCAAAATGGAAGAGAGCGGCAACGAAACACAATCTGATCACATTTCCATCTCCAGCATTGATCCCGACGACCAGTGCGACAGACCCCCCAACCCCGAGTCCACCTTATTGGAAGACGATTTTGCTAGATGCGGTAATGACATGGAGCCAATCACAGTTAAATTTGAGGAAAACAAAGACCAGAACACGCAAGTAGACAACGGAGCAGAAGAAGAAGAAGAAGATACAGAAATAACCATCCATGAAGCCCAAAGGAAATATGACATGGAGAAAGTGGCCCAGTGGATGGAATCTAGTCAAGTGGCACCAAGCCCACTAGATACCTTGTTTAACTGCTACATGAAAAAGACAGTTCCTGTCACTGAAGAAATGTGCAAAAAAGAAGCCGAACCTGTAAACTACCCCTGTGAAGACGTGGGAGGTACTACTACTACTACTACTCCTTCCTCCACCTCCTTGTCCTCCTCCTCTTCCGATGAAGACGACTATGACAAAGGCCATTTTATGTCAGGCATGTGGGAAGATGTCTTGTTCAAAGAACACAAAAGAAAAATGTCCAATGCACTCGACAAACTGTATGAGAGAGGTCATGACATTGTGGCAGATTCCAAGAAAAGACCCAAAGATGTACCTCGTGGATCCTGGAACCCACCACGAATAACGCCATTTGTTTACCTGCTTGAAGAGTACCTAGACCCGATCCACAACGCCTGTAACCACGGCCTCAGGATTCCAAACACACAGTACCGCTTGAACCTCATGTGCCACACCCTTCTCCTCCTGAACCAGAAGAAATTTCCAGAAACTGTCATGGTAACCACAGACAAAAGAAAAATGAGAACAAGAGGTTACCGTTATTTTACAGGATCACAGGAATATCCCTATTGGAAAGCCAGAATGGAAGTGGCTCTCTTTGTAACGGATGAATTCATCCTGGTCCGTCAAGACGAAATAAAACTGGACCTGGGAACTGGAAATGTGACAGGCCTCCTTGTCCCAAAAACACGTTACTTCCTGGCCCAAAAATGGAGAGAAGAAAGGCCGACAGAACATGGCGTGGTCAAAGAAGTAAATGAAGATGTGTGGAAGGGAGTCGGTCTAGACAAAATAGTCGCCAAAGGAATGTTGTGTCCTAGAGCACTGGAAATGATGGCGCTAGCCGCCAACAACAAACGCTCCAACCAAAACGCCTACATCGATAGCTCTGGTTTCATGGCTGTAAAACGGGGAAATGACACCAGTGCAGATGTGTGTGTAAGAGTGTGGGATGTGATAGGTGAAAACGGTGAACGTTTTTCTTGGTGTTACGATTATCAAATCCAGATTATCAAATGATCATGTACACCCACTCAAAATTTGACGGTAGCATAGGAATTGTGGTACGCTACCAAGAGAAATACTTCACCCTCAACAACATGGTGGAACTCATTAAAGCCATCTCTATTCCAGGCATGAACCATGAAATCGAACAAGCTGTCAACATTATGCTCCCGTCCAAGTACAATGGCGCCTGTGGAACGTGCAAAAGATTGTACATTAAACAGAAGGATAATGAGAAGGTGTGCAACCACAGTGATGAGGAATGACTGAAAGCGGTGGCGGGTGGGCTACTGACCACTATCGCCCTAATAACTACCACCCGAATTGCGGTGAAGGGAACATTAAAACTGCTAAGTTTTATCAAGGAAAACATGTAAAAATATATTTGTAATGTTCAGATCAGCTTATAAGGTGTTTTTAAAAGTTAAAATATTATATATTTTACTAGTTTAAGGTAATGTTCCCGTTTGTTTCCGGTTGCGCATGCGCAGTTTTGTATTAAGGTGTTTTTCCAGTTATTTTCCGTTTGCGCATGCGCAGTATAATTTTCCCATTGGTCTTCCGGAATAAAGTTCATTTCACACACGACCGTTCTCATTGTATTCAGTAAGGGGTGTGCAGGATTGAATGCTGTGAGCTGATTGGTTGCTTGTGTTTGAATCATGGTCCCGCACAACACTTGTCTACCCCTGCCCTACAATGGTTTTGTCACAACCCACACAGCTATATCTACCCGGCTCATGCCACACTCGCCACTTCACGCCATAAGATTTTGCTCGTTTGCCGAAATACACGCCTGTCAAAAGATGGATAATGGGGCTCAAGACTCTGCTGGCTTGCTGGAAGTTGAAGAAAGACAAGAGAATGAAAAAGAGCAATCAACGGGTAGACACATTACCGAGAACACAATTCAGTCAACCTATTTCGTCGCAAGAAATAGACAACACCATGAAAGAACTGGTGCAAGAAGAGAGCTGCTGTACCCACACGAAGGCAGCAATACCCCTACCATCAACGATACAACCCGGTGGCGGGGCAACGACAGCCAAGAATGCCGTGACAGAAGTCCACACAGGTCAGCAGATCCATGCACCCCAAGCCAAGCCATTCAAGTGGTATGCTCCTGCCCTGGTGCACCAAGAAAACCAAGAAGAAGCAACACACGTAGCTGCACCACCACGACCACCGTCACCATCAGCAGTACCTCGGGTGAGTCTCCATCAGCCACTGGTCAAAACCTCGCCTCCGCCTTACTCCCCAATACCCCCACCACCATTCGATCCCGCTCCCCTTCCCCACCAGTACCTGTCGTGTTTTACGATCCCCCAGCCTCCCCTTCCAGCAACAGCCCCACCACTAGAAACATTAGACCAGTTGGAGTTGTTGAGCCCATGCGGCGAACAACTCCACAAAGAGCATTCTCCCCTTTCACTCCTCCAGGAACCCCGCCCCAAAACACCCAGCAGTTTAATCACCAGTGGCTGTCGGGATATACCTGGGGAACTGATGGAACTCTCGGCCAGGCTGACCTGGAGTACGAAAGACTGGCGCATGAAATCTACAGTGGTGGACCGGCAAACGTACCTGAAAATCCGCCGGGCGGCTTACAGAATGCTGGAACAAGTGATATCGCCAGTGGACAGAATGATTTTGATCAAAGCGTTGGCAGCACTTTTGCAGATGCTGGAAACGAAAACCTAGAGGACGAGATACAAATTGAAGGGTTTGAGAACGTTTCCAGCACCCCGTTACGTGCGGCATCCCTCGTGCTGGATTTGCTTCAAAATGCCGAACATGTGCAGGTTTCCATGTACCATTTAGAAGATCGCCACAGAATACGAGTAGACTTTAACTTTTCTTAGTTTTTAAATATGTGTATACTGTGCCAGTGGACGTTATTTAAGCTTTTAAAAAATCAGTATTAAGAAGCCCCTGCGTATTGAGGGAAGCCTAAGGACATTTATTTTTTATAACATTTTTAGTTAGAACAAAAAGAAGAACACAACATTTCCCGCAAACTTAACATATTACATAACAGTACAAAAAAAAGAACACTCGTCGCAAAACAGACACAAATAACATAATTCAGAGCAGGGCACTTTCAGTTAGTAATTAAAATAATTTAAACCTTTTTCAAATCTTTTGGTTGTCTTCCTACGTGAACGGGGGAGTGAAAGAAAATGTTGGTTTGCTGTGTGAAAAAAAAAGTGAAACTGTGTAAGAATGCAAATGTAAAAATATGTCAGAAGCAAGAATGCTTAGAAAAAAATTACCCCTAAAACATTTAGGATGTGAAAATACAACCCTAAAAGTTTAAAAAATGTGGAAATTAAATACAAAAAAGTTTCCTTCGAGATTTCATAAATAGAAAAAAATTAAACTCAAAAGCTTAAAAAGTGAAAAAATAAAATGTAAACAGTTAAAAAACTAACCTCAAAACTCGCAATTATGGCATTATAAAGTAAAAAACATCACGCTTCACCACACCACTTCATACTCGCTCTCTCGACCCGACATGGCTCAGATGCAACTACAAAGCGCTGCTCTTCACACAGAAACGATTACAGTAGCTGACCAACTGGAAGAGTGGATAAAAAACAACTTGATCCCCACAAGTCAACCCGACATGCCACAAAACTCCAGTCCTGCTGTACCAGAACAAGGGCCAGAAGATTTGTGCCATAGCCAAGGCTGTTGGGAATGCACACAAATAATCACCAACAGTGATAAACCCACTACAACTGTTCCGGGACCTCCAGCTAACGCCGCCGCCGCAGCCACCGCTGCTGCTTCTGATGCTATACCGACCCGAGCTGGAACTGTGGATACCAAAACCATCCCGCCTACCAAGCGCAGAAAGAAAAACACACCAAAAACAAAGAAAAAACTGAAGCGCCGGCTCAGAAACAAAAGGCTGACGAAAAAAAGAAACAAACATCTGAGGAAAAGAAAACCACGAAACAAAACAAGAGAAAAAGCAACGACACCATAGAACCCAAACCAAGCACTTCTCAGGCTAAAACACCCAGCAGAGGAAAAGCAACCGTGAAAACGTCAGAAAAAAATCAAATGCAAGACCTGACAGAATACCACGATAAACTCCTCAACATGGCACACAATATCAAAGACTCCTTTCAGGCCTTCGACAGAGACCTAGAAAAAGTGGAGGACATCGTCGTCGCAGTCAAAAATATCGCTGACCTGTACGGAGAAAAAATGAATTTCATCATCGACTACATCAACCGCACAGAAAAACCGTCAGGACAACCCCAATCCAACCCTCCAACGACAGACAGCAAGGCTGAAGGAAGAAAACCGATGATGTATTAAAAAAGACATTTCATTTTTCTGTCTCTAATAGAGACATTTAATTTTGCATTTTCACAACAGACACGATGTAATTGGTCAGGTTAAGATGATTTTATTTCATGTTCAAGGTTTTGTATTTTTCAGAATAAAACTATTTGTTCCTCACAACCTCGTCTTATTATTCATTTCCAAATCATCCACAAGTTCACACCATCTCAAATAATTTTCCATCACGCCGCCAGGGGGCGACACGCTGCCTTAATTAAAACCAACCGGTCAATTAACACTTTCATTAATGCTTTCTCATCATACCACCAGGGGGCGACACCCGGCATTAATCAAAACCAACCCGTCATTAACACTTTCATTAATAATTTATCGTCCCGCCGCCAGAGGACGCTCACTCTCGTGACGTCACACCAGCTCATTAATATGCATGAGAAGCCCACCCTATTGACCAATCAGAAGCCAGGATTCAAAATGGGCCAAACTCCCCACCAATCAAAATAGGGCTAAAAATGGGCCAAATTTTCCCAAAAAATGGGCCAAATAGTTACATACACTACTGGTGTATATGTCCTCACTGCGGGCCATAAAATATAAGCAATCGATCTGAAACTTACAGGGTTGATAGAAATCCAAAAGTCCTGGAAGCCTATTGTTTTTTGGTCAATATGAGCTAAAGTTCAAGGTCATAAAAAAGTCAAAAATTTTATTTTAGTCATAACTGTGTCCTTAATTGTCCTCTCTACTGAGACTATAGCTCACTTTGCTATGTGATGGTCTGGTCAAATGTCATCTATAATGGGTCAGTATGTCTGTCTGTTTGTCAGTTGTCCTCAATTTCGCCTGCCTGCTTGTTCTTGCGTCTTACATATACGATTCTACGGGCCACAGTTTTGCAGGAATCCTTTGGAAACTTGTACATCTTATGTCTTACACTAATATCTCGAAAAAGATTTTTTCATTTTCGGAAATAGCCGCTAGGGGGCGCTACATTCGAAACCCTACAACATCAATCGTTTTTAGGCCATTTCTACAAAACTATAAAACTAGCTGCATAAATTATAGCTTAATTTGTTCCTCTATGCTTTCTTCAAAGGACGGTCTAGTAAACTGTCATCTCGGATGTGTCAGTATGTTTGTCAGGAATCATTTGGAAGCTGGTACATCTAATATCTCTAATATTACTCATATCTCAAAACAGATTTTTCATTTTCGGAAAATATCCGCTTGGGGGCGCTGCACTCGAAACACTACAACATATCATATTTGACCATATCTCTATAAACATTAGCTACATAAACTATAGCTCAATATGTTCCTCTATTCTTTCCCCAGTTGAGGGTCTAGTCAATTGTCATCTCGAATCTCTCAGTGTGTCAGTATGTCCGTCTGTCAGTTGTCATCAAATTTGCCTCCCTGCTTGTTCTTTCGTCTGACATATGGCTTTCCACAGGCCAGATTTTATAAACAATACCTCTGAATGTTATCCTATTGATAGAATACCTAAAGTTCTAGAATTTAGAGTCAATAGTCCAAAGGTAAAGGTCAAGGTCATTAAAAAACTACAAAATAGTTTTTTTCTTCATATCTTTGTCAAATATATTGTAGCCGCATAAACTGTAGCTCCTTTTACTCGCCATTTCATGGCCTTTCTTCTGATGTGAAGCTGTCTTAATCTGCTGTTGCCATGATTATACATTTTTTTTGGAAGGGGGGGGGGGGGGGGAATTCATGATATTCCAAAATATGGGGTCTCGATTATCTGACGTCACTTTTAAAGCTAGAGAGGTCTTCAGGCACCATTGGATCAGTTTTACTGGACTTTATACCAAATGTCGGGAAATCTCATACCGTTTCTCGTCAAACGGGATATTAAAAGATTTAACTGTTTTCGCTCTACAGGCAACAAATCTCAAGCAATCGCTCTGAAAGTTATACGGTTGATAGATAAACGTAACTCCTGCAAGTTTTTTTTTTAGTGGAGATAGGTCATAGGTCAAAGGCAAGGTCACTGAAAAAGGTATTATTTTGCTCATAACGTCGTCCAAATTGACCTATCTACACAAACTAAAGCTCATTTTATTAGTCTTTGCATTTTCCATTCTGTCTGTCTTTCCTATTTCAATTTTCGACAAGCGCTCGACGTTTGGTCGTCTAGTTTTGGTTGGATTGTTTGTTAACTGGAATATCAATTTCCAGATAAAGGGCTGATCAAGTAGTGAATGTGCATGTTATGCTTACAGAGGTTTGTGATTTATTGGCTGCAATTCGTTATTTATGAATTATAATTTTTTTACCTTTTACAAAGCGGGCAAACAAACATTTCAAGTCCCATGAACCGATTATGTAATTATATATCATATTGCTGCAGAAAATGTAATTATTTAAAATTTGTATCAACTAAACCCATTTCCTGGTAGGAAACATTTTTGCTTTCATGTCTCTGTAACGAGCAACGAAGTTGTCTGTAGTTCCGCTGGCTGTCTAGATGTCAGTGTAATTTAGCGAACCACTGGAAGCCCCAAATAACATTTGTCTAGATATTCTAGATAATAATAAAAGCAATTTTGCCACTAGTAACACCATTTTTATAAAATATAAAATCGTACTCTTTCAAAAATATTTCTGCGAATACAGTGGAAATTAATATATATGGATGAGCTAAGTCCCCGACACAGTTTTAGTAGTGAAAAACACGGACAAGGGTGAGACAAAAGGAAAAACACGGACAAGGTGAGACAAAATGAAAAACACGGACAAGGTTGAGACAAAAGGAAAAACACGGACAAGGGTGAGACAAAACGTGAATTTCCACTCAGATGTCATAAGAATAATTTTATGATTTCCCATTTCGTGGAATCCAGGCGTTAACTGATAAATTATCCAAAGTCTCTTTAACAGCAGCTATAAATTTTGAAATTCTAATTATACGTCAATATGACTCAAATGTTATAAGATTAATTTTATTATTTACCATTTCTTGAAACCAGGCGTTAACTGATAAATTATGCAAAGTTTCTTTAACAGGAGCTGTAATTTTTTAAATGCTAATTATACGTGATGTCTGCATCCTATTTCGGCTTCATTCACCAGAACAAAAGCGGCCCGATAAGATGACATATGTACTCTGTGGAAACCTTCACTCCATTCGGAAATTTACACGTAAAGTTCTCCTCAAATACATGGGCATGGCGATGGTGTGGAATGCCTCCGAAATTCAACGGTTTGTTTTTAGATATTACTCTGGCCCTCTTCAAAGTTTAATGAAAACCTGAGAAAGTTGCTAATAACCAAAGCACCCATCAAAACCATTATATAAATACATGTATACATTATATACATCCTGGCGGAGGCAACAATTTTCAAATAAAGACTTCTCTAGAGAAACCGGGAAGAACAGAGTCCAAGGCAATAGAACAAAAAAAATATTAGAAAATACTAGAAAATGCTCTTTCTTAAATACATGTATTCACCGTTGGTAAATATATTTGCAATCGATTATAAACATTAAAAAAATATGCAGTGAGTATATCTAAATTTTCTTTCGGATAACTAACTTTAATTATCTTTTTACCAGCGGTGAAGGCAAAATATGTCCAACAATAGATCCCCTTGTTAACCTTTTAGCGGCTCTGACCCCAGTGTTAGACTGTTTCAGATATTATTTAAGACTGGGAAATAAGTTGTCAGTGCTAAGACCGTATACACATACACACTATTTACTGATTTTAACGTATATTACAACGTTCAGTTAAAATAAGTCACGAGAGTGAACCCTATTAAAAGGCATGATGCAGAAAAGATCGACATCAAATTCAATATTAATTTTAATCATGCATGTCCCAAAGCAAGATGCCAAAGTCTATAACAAAATAAGGCTAAAACATTCCACGAGAATGGTGGAAACCATGCTTGAGAACTCGTGTAGATAGAGAATTTTAATGCTGGCTACCAGTGTTGGAAAAATTTCCAAGTTACTCTTTTAAAAAAAGAAATATCTTTTTCTTTATTAATTGAATTGATGATGCTTATTATGGTACAGGGTCATCTTTAATGAAAATAATAAACCTTAGAGATCATTATTTCTCTGATAAAATTATAATTATGGTTACGGGGGGGGGGGATCCGCACCTGGACTTAATTCATCTGAAGGAGGCCCTGTCCAAACTGCAGCTTCTTTCCTTGATTCGCCATCTCTTCAAAAATACATATATCCTGAGGTTTATATACATATACATATGCCCCCCCCCCAAACAGCATTAATTAACACGACCGCTTGGCATCCCCCCCCCCCCCCCCGGGAATGGTTTAATGAGGATAAAGATATGGTTCAGCAGCTCCCACTCAGTTTCGACAAAACGTCTAGCTGCTCCTCCAAGCAGCAGCAGATGAGTAACCACTGTCATAAATAGACTTAGACTGAAGCAGGTGACGCGGTAAATGTTCTTAAGAGGGCATCTGAACTTTCAAACAAATATTGGCAACAGTGCCAATGATCCTATACTAGTATGCGTTTCAGTGTGTGTCTTAACATCACGCACAGTTTATGTGTCCTAACATCACGCACAGTGTATGTCCTAACATCACGCACAGTGTATGTCCTAACATCACGCACTGGAACAGGACCGTCAGCAGTGAGCTGGTGCATGTAGATATGACCTCATCATAATTCTTTATTTCTATCACCTGGTCGATATTGGTCGGTAAAAATTGTTAAACTTAAGAAAATAGAAAATGCCCCAAAGTGATCGTGTAAATACGGTCCATTTGATATTTTGAAAACAACAACATTTATTGGCACTAAAAGTATCAAGAAAACGTGTTACCTTCAATTGTTCCCATTGCACTGTTTTCTTATTATTTAAAAATAATGTTAACAGAATATTGTAATTAATTTCTCAGGGGGGTTATTATGAAGACTTAAACAAAGAAAAAACTACCTCCGTAGTACTGAAGATGTTTTCAAATGAATACCTGTGGCTGTTCTATATTTAATATGAAACAGAATAATTATAAATTTAAAAATTTAATAAAAAAATATTAACATCGTGGAATATATCTCAAATTTTATTACTATATAGGCAAAGATGGAATATTGCACATACCGAGTTGACATAGTTGGGTTTAAAAGCTATAAATAGCCGTGTCATTCACTATTAATACATGTAGAACCTGCTTGAAGTATTGATTTTACGAGGCACTTGGGCGGGGCTTCCAGGTAAATTAATCACATTAACTTCATCGACACATTTTGATTGCATTGGCAGAGACTATTCAGAAGTCAGTCGTACATACAACGTGATCATCTGTGCACGTTCTCCAGTGTCTTATCTTAAATGCAGTAGCGTGTATCAAAGTTTTATGATGAAGTTTAAACTAATATGTGTGTTTATGTTCGCATCAGTGTTTGCGAACGCAGCTGTACCTGAAGAAGAAACAGAGGATGAATACGGGACCAACGCATTCAGCTACACTGGAGAGAATTTCTCAGAAGAACTTGAAAAGAAGGTTCATTTTGTTATGTTTTACCACCCCAAGTAGGTAATCTTATGTATGAATTTTAAACACCTTTTCGTTGATGCTACGTATTTCGATGGTTTTGCTTTAAATGAAAAAGTAGTGGAAACTCTATAGAACACTACGTTTCGGAGGGTCTTATGGGCGATGCATAAAAATAGGCAAAAAGATTTACCATGGCAGAAACGTTTATGTAAAAAAGTTATTGCTGGATATAAACAATGGATCAGTTTATGCCCATGGTGGGTGTTTTATGTGGTATGAACAGCTACAATATGTCTAAAAATATGATATGATTCAAATTTTTTTGTATGATAATTTAAAGAGCATTACAAGATGTGTGTTTGGTGTTTTTCTTCCCTAATCCTATAAGAAGGAATCTTTTCAAAAGGGGGTTTATTAAAAAGGTTTTTGAATTAATTTAAAATAATATTTAAATGGCTTATTTCTCAAAAAGTATATTTCAGATATATTTGAAAGTGATGTATATATGTTCTTATAACATGAACATTAACATCGTTAAAAAGAATATTACTTAAGTTGGCACTGTTATTTTTATGTGCTAAAACGTAAAATTTTATTTTAAAATCAGTCCTTCCCGATTGATATCGAGTATAAATCTGTTCGATTCACCTTTCAAAACGACGGACGGTTTTACAATTCATACTGTTATAAAAATATATATTTAATTTTAAACCATTTATGATACAAGCTTTCGAAATAATGAAAAAAATTAATTTAAAAACTTTAATTTAAGAAAAACTTCTGTCTTCGATGGTTAAGAAGAACAAAAACCAAACTTAGAACACACTTTTTACATACAAGACGTATTATCCCAGACACCCGTCAGGCTCAACATGTTAAACTATACAATGAAATACAACTTTTGTTTTCAAATGAGACATTTCATAATTTTAAAAAGATTTAAATCACGCATACTTATCAGAAATCAACAGACCTGAAGTATGTGTACAAACTGTTGCTTTTAAAAGATATATCTAGTTTTACTTGAAAATTTCTCATTATCGGAAGAACCACAGGTACAAGTAGGTTTTTTAAAGCGAAATGCTGTTTATTTGTTAATCAGCATCCAATCAAAAAACAGCAAACGAACATGTACAGCAGGCGATCAGCCCCTCATTGACGCGCCAACCTCGTGTTTGCACAGGCACATCGGTCGATCACTGTGTTGCGCTGTTGATAACTGTCGAATATTCAATGAAAGGATTTGTTTATTCATATGCTGGGCCTGTAAATGTATATTTTTATTTAGCATTCCATTGAGTGAATTCTCAATCCTCGACCATGTTTTTGAGAGACAAAATCATCAATTGGCAATTGATAGTGTTGATTCAGTTGTTAATACAACCGGCAGGTGGCGTGGTGGTCATCTCACTGGTCGCAGCTTTGCCCTTTGTTGGTATTGTGTCAAGTAAGAATAAAACTTTGCAGCTTGTATGATATTCAGCGAAAGAATTAGTTTTGGTTTGATCAGGTGCCTTTTTGAGATTGATTTTATAGCATTATTTAATCTCCGCCACCTGCTGACTGCATGCATATGGAATAGCTTTACAATTGTGCAATTATATACAGGTGCACAGCTGCACGGTAAACTTTGGGTAAAATCTCTTTTTTCGCCGTTAGCATTTCGATCCATGCTTAACTTGTTGATGCCGATCCGTTTTTTTTTTCAAAACTGGGGGGGGGGGGGGAGGGAGTGTTAATCCAATCCATGGTACTGTTATACAAAATGTGCAGTAGTATCGCCGTATTCGTATATATGTGCTTAGATTAACATGGCTAAGGATAAGGAGCGAGGAAAGTGAAGATGAAGGGAAAACAGAAAAACAGATTGAGATTCAAGTTATGAGAGAGAGAGATAGAGAGAGAGAGAGAGAGAGAGAGAGAGAGAGAGAGAGAGAGGGAGAGAGAATATAGGTATAAAAATTTATGCAGTTCTATGACACAATTCTTATAGTGTACAAACCTTGACTGTTTTAAAGATGTGGCTATTGCAAGAAATTAGCTCCGACCTGGGATGAACTGGCCAAAGCGTACAACAGCGACCCGGAGATGTCAGAACAGATGGTTGTTGCAAAGGTCAGGTGAATATAACGATTATGATACGTTAAGCGATATCGTCTTGTAGATTGTCTTCTTCTTTCTAACATACTGATGTGATAGACCTTGTCTAACTGACCAACTAGCGACATATGTTGGCGACGACTTACACTAGTTGTTCGGATCCGGTACATCGGCAAAGCAAAGACAATCATGTTTAGTCAAATTTCAGATAATAGATATTTATAAAGTTAGCGAGAAATATAAATATACTATCAATTAAACTAATAGTAATCTAAATATTAAAATATCTATATGTATATCAAAACTGTATATCAAAAATTTTCCAGAAATGTGAACTTCGGGATAAAAGAATATTCTAACACCAGACAAGAAAACTTAGTTATACACATATAATTACGAAATGTTTAAATATTGCTTCTCCGGTCTATGTATCGTCTATAGATGTTATCAAAAATAAAATAAGACAAAAATGTGTCTGGGATAGCTAGTAGAAGTAAATGATGGATTCCTCTCTTTCTGTTGACATTTGTACAGGGGCGTCAATATAGGGGGGATGGGGGGTATATACCCCCCCCCCCCACTTTTGGCAAGGGGGGGGGATGTTCAATGTTATCATCCCCCCCCCCTCCCACTATTCAGAGAATAATATTTATATATTTCAAATGAAATATATAAATAAATAGAATTATACACTTTGGTTCCATTTATTAGTTTACTATGAAATATTTATATCTTAATTGTTTAGAATTAACATATAACATATTTTTTAAAACCTTACACTTTATTCATATAAATTTGATATGTATCGCACAGCCAATAAAAGGTATATATTTATATATTATATATATATATATATATATATATATATATATATATATATATATAAACATGTCTGTTTTATCTCAATTTTGAATACCCTTCACGCCTGTCATCCCCCCCCCCCCCTTTGCTATAGTCATCTCCTCACCCTGCGAGTGATCCCCATTTTCATTTTCATTTTCAAATGAAATATATAAATAAATAGAATTATACACTTTGGTTCCATTTATGAGTTTACTATGAAATATTTATATCTTAATTGTTTAGAATTAACATATAACATATTTTTTAAAACCTTACACTTTATTCATATAAATTTGATATGTATCGCACAGTCAATAAAAGGTATATATTTATATATATATATATTATATATGTATATATATATATATATATATATATATATATATATATAAACATGTCTGTTTTATCCCAATTTTGAATACCCTCCACGCCTGTCATTCCAACCCCCCCCCCCCCCTTGCTATAGTCATCTCCTCACCCTGCGAGTGATCCCCATTTTCATTTTCATTTTCAAATGAAATATATAAATAAATAGAATTATACACTTTGGTTCCATTTATGAGTTTACTATGAAATATTTATATCTTAATTGTTTAGAATTAACATATAACATATTTTTTAAAACCTTACACTTTATTCATATAAATTTGATATGTATCGTACAGCCAGTAAAAGGTATATATTTATATATATATTATATATATATATATATATATATATATATATATATATATAAACATGTCTGTTTTATCCCAATTTTGAATACCCTCCACGCCTGTCATTCCACCCCCTCCCCCCCCCCCCCTTGCTATAGTCATCTCCTCACCCTGCGAGTGATCCCCCCCCCCCCCCCCACCTGAAGATAAATTGACGCCACTGCATTTGTAGGTAAACTGTGAGCAGGAGAAAGCACTTTGTTTGGACCAAGACGTGACAGGATACCCAACGTGAGTTACATACACTGCACGTCTACTGCATGCAGTGGCAATGGTGATATGTAAATTAATTAATGTCGGCAATGCGTGTTCGGACGCTCCCCTATACTCATATATGACTGAATCATCATTGCATGGTTTTATATTTGTCTTGTATTTCATTAACCTAAAAAATGAAAAAAAATTGTCATAACAAACAGTTTAAGGCTAATGTCCAGTACTTCTGGATTCACAGAATAAAATATGACGTCGCTGATTTATATATAAACTCATGAGAAACATATATTTTGTGTATTAGCGTAGGAAAATTTAGTAGAAATGACTACGAAAAGCATGGGCATGTTATTTCTATATCCAATGCACGAGGTTTAAAAGTAAATCAGTATTGTTTATGTATGGCGCAGCATGACAATTTTATATTTCATCACCTGAATGTTATTGGTCGTCATTTTATCTCGAACTTTTGCTGTCATTCTATCATTAACTAACTTGAGAGCATGTTTTAGACTTAAGCTGTATAAGAACGGTCTCAACAAAAGCTTGGAATACAGAGGCCCTCGTAACATGGAGAATTTTTATGCCTGGCTCATGGAGAAACTCGTTGAACCCGCAGAGGTAGGTTGGATATTGCAAAGACGCATTAGACACACATATGTTATAGTTTATCAGTTAACTTCCTCTAAACTTTTTAATGAATCCTTTTTAATAGGGGCAGGGGTGTGGAAAAGTCAAATGTATAACTGAGATTGTGTAGATCTATTTTCCACGTGGAAGAGAATTATTCAAACTTTCTGTCAAAGTGGCACACGGACTATCAGTTTTGTTTTTCAGCGTGAAGGAGGAAGGGGGGGGGGGGGGGGGGGGGGGGTTGCCAGGTTGACCGACTCAGCAATGCAGTTATTAATAAATAAAAAGTAATGCTGTCTCGTATCTGGTCGTTACCAGCCTGGATCAGTTACCAGCCTGGATCAGTTACCAGCCTGGATCAGTTACCAGCCTGGATCAGTTACCAGCCTGGATCAGTTACCAGCCTGGATCAGTTACCAGCCTGGATCAGTTACCAGCCTGGATCAGTTACCAGCCTGGATCAGTTGCAATAACGGAATGACCCAGTTTTGACTTGTCGCAATGCAGCATGCATGTCATTTTTTCAATATAATTTCAGGAATTGAGAACTACGGTGAAAAAAGTCGAGATTATTACACTACATTAATTTCACTACATACACGCCGTTAGTAACGGTCTTTGCTACTGAAATAATCAAGAAATACACAGAATTCCATGCCTTTAAAGGCGCGATTCACAGTCAGGTAAGGTTAACTTCTGTATACCTGTATGCTAAATGCTGTACCACGAGTGTAAATTAGTTATATAAAATGGCAGAACCTACTTGGTTTTACAGGTGTTGCCATATAGCGACAGTAGGTCTATAAAGCATGCCGACGGGGCCAGTCTAACTATTTCCGTTTGCTTTATCTATTAAGGAACCTTTGCCTGAGGGAGACGACATAGATGGTGTGGTTCTCCTAAACAAAGAAAACTTTGACGAGCGCACCAAGACCGGCAATCACTTCGTGTTTTTCTCCGCTCCATGGTGTTCGTTCTGTAAGGACCTCGCGCCAACCTGGAAGAAATTTGCCAGGAAATATATTGCTAAGAATTCTATAACCATCGGGAAGGTAATATGCTTAAGTATTAATATCATGTATTTGTCATTTTAAAATACTGCCTTAGTTTGGTAAAAGTTGCAGTATAGTATTGTTGTTAAAATAGCATTGCATTATACAATAATTCCGTGTTTTAGATTTATACTCAGGATATTCATTTATACGCTCTGAACACAGTGCGTGACCTCCTGGTAGCGAATAGTTTAGCAAGCGTAACCGCTGCTTATAAGCAATCCCAGTATTGTTGTATTTTATCAGTATTGTTTTATCATACCACATTAATAGCCAGGGAAAAATGTATATACAGGTATATTTTTGTGATTGACAGCTTGACTGTACCACTGACACTGAAATCTGCAAGTCACTGGGAATCCGCGGCTACCCTACTCTCCTGTTTTTCAAAGATGGAGAGAAGGTGGGAAAGAAGAAATCGACTGTTGAATCATATATTTTCAATATACTCACATAATGGAAAAAGGGATTTTACACTTAAAACTCACTAATATCTATCTACGTGAAAAAAAAATGCTTCGAGGTCTATGTGTTTTAATGCATTTGTGTGTAAACATGGGTGAACTGGCAGTTTAAATTTCAAGGAGCCGGTTCATGCTCTGGGCCTTACCTTAAAACATCCTGCACAGAGATAATTTATCAAGGGTATTTCTAGGTTAATCCACACATTATGCTAGAAATTAATCCTGTGGCTGTTCATCCACACATTATGCTAGAAATTAATCCTGTGGCTGTTCATCCACACATTATGCTAGAAATTAATCCTGTGGCTGTTCATCCACACATTATGCTAGAAATGCAGTGAGGGTATAGGCTCAAGATTATTCTTTTCAATATTTTTTTAATACGTTTTTTGTTTTCAGATCGGCACCTACTACGGTGAGCGTGAGCTGTCGTTGATGGAGGTTTACGTTAACAAGATGTTATCAGACCCAAAGAATGCCGAGGAAGCGGGGGCTGGAAAACCCGCCGAGTTTGTTAAGGTATGGTCAGCCAAGAGTGATATCGTTTGTATTTAATGATAACATAGATTCATTTGTCAGTGCTGTAGATATTTCTTTATATAATATATTTTTTTTATGAAACTAAATTCACTCAAAACAAATATTTTCTAGCTCAGATTGAATACCAGCAAGGAAATTAAAATATTAAAAAAAAAGATGGTACTGTAAAAAAACCGCTTTGTTATTTCTGTTAATAAATACATCTCATTTCAAAATGCCTCATTTTGTGTATATTTATATATGTCAAATCAATCGATATATTCCTGATACCAGGGACAGGTGATGCACTTAGATATGGAGAACTTTGCGGCTTCTGTCAAGGAGGGAACAACATTTGTCAAGTTCTATGCTCCATGGTAGGTCATTTAAGTTAAAATCATCATTTATTCACAGAAGAATGAAGACGGCTTAGATCTATATTAAGTAATGCGGGTAAACTTTTTGTAAATCAAATCTATATATACTCAGCATTACTTTTTCCGCAAATGTATTTATATCTATAATTGCCCTGAATGTTGCAAGTATGCGTTTTCCTAATAAAGTGTCTTTTGTTTATTACAGGTGTGGTCACTGTAAAAAATTGGCTCCAATTTGGGACGACCTTGCCATGAAGTTGGAAGAAGCAAAAAACACAAGGATTGGCAAAGTTGACTGTACATCGGAAAAAGAGCTGTGTTACAAATATGAGGTAACTGTTCACAAAAAAATTTAAAAACATAAACTTATAATTACCCTGGAACAGAAATGACAGGAAACTACTTTTCGGTGTCATTTTTTTTTTGTTAATTTTGTTCACGCATTTCACAAAAAGACCTGTTTTGAGATTATGTTTGGAAACGGTAAGACCTGATACCGTGACCAGTCTACCGGATCTAGTGACCAGTCTACCGGATCTAGTGACCAGAATAGGATTTAAAAGTCATGTTAATAATAAAGGTTACCGTACAGGTTGTAAAAAATAATGTTTTATTTATTTACCATTAACCACGACGATTAAATTGTTAAAACATAAAAATAAATAAACCAGTGATAAAAGCAATCTGTCCAAGTTTCATATTTCATTTTACCTTAAACCATTATTTAATTCCAGATTATAAGTAGTTTTTGTTTTCTTTTATCTATCTAGTTGACAAGTATATAGCTTGAAACAAACAATTCGCTAAACTTTAAGAACTGATGTTACATCTTTCACCAGATTCAAGGATATCCGACCCTGAAGGTCTTCAAGGATGGGAAACTCGTCTTAGAGCATAAAGGACCACGTGACCTTGACGCTTTATACAACACAGTGGTCGGAGACACACCTCATGATGAATTATAAGGTCACATGATCAGGCCTGTAAAAATCACGTGACCAACAAAACATATATTAGGCCTATATCAAAACACTTATTTGCCCTGTAAGGTTTTCAACCAAAAGTCAGAGCTAAGAATAAAATTTGTGATCAAATGCGGTTGCATGAATATGGATTAAGTTACTTCTAACCTTTAGCAGTTAAGAACATAAAAGACTTTCTGCCCAAGAATCAATCTGTTGCAGTTTAAGACATGGATATGGTTTGTAATATAGTCATATATATTATGATTCTTGATTTGTTTATTAAATAACCGCTACGATTATTGCTTCAGAGACAAAAATAAGGTATGTTTCTCAGGCAATTGTTTTCATTATCTATTCGGGCGCGTTATATTTTAAATTTGTTATTGATTAATAAATAATTAATAAACAATTAAGTTTTGGATAATTAAATCATATGTTAAAGGGGACACATAATAACACTGTTCTGCTTTATATGGGTAAAAGTCCAACATGACAAATGGAAGTTGTATCTTTTTTTTATATATATAGAAGTGTATGAGCTCATAATCGGTAAATATCTATACAGAAAACAAAAGTATTTTTTTTATGCGGAGGGTCAACATTGACGCTCTTTACACGAGACACCAACCTTTTGATCTTTAGTAAAGGAACTTATACCTTTCCCATAGTATCATAGCGGCAGATAACTCAAGACGGTGTTTAAGTTTAAGGACATCAAGCTTATAATCTTCACCATATTAATAAACTGTTATAAGTAATTACTTTGCGGAACTAATTATCTGTTCTTAAAAGTTATGAAACTTTGATATATATTCTTAGTCAATGTTTTTTTCATCAATTAAAATGACCAAAGCTATATATTGTAGTTAAATTAGAACATAGCCTACAGGCCCAGTGCGAACCTGTGCAATGGGATATACTATAGGCTGATATATCAAATCCCTCCTGAAAAATTAGCAGGTACATATACACTGTGCAAAAATCATTGTAGGTGGCGTCTTGTGTACGAGAACGCCATCAAAAATGCATTGACAGGCCAAAGTTTCAGACAGATACATCAAACATCTCTTGAGTCAGGTGCACTGGGCTGGCCAAGCTCAGCTCAGCTCGCGCACGCAGGTGCCCCAAGTCAAGCGAAGCGAAATGCTACCTGCAGCTACTGCACTGAGTAAACTCTTGACCGTACCTGGCTGCACTGAGTGAACTCTTGACCTGTTGGAAAATCTAACACAGTTAGCAGTTTGCCAAAGCTATAAACAGATCCAGACTGAAACTTTATATTCTACCCAGCTATTTATAGATATAGACAAAATTAGCACGTTGCCAAATCTGTTTCTACACACTGAAAGACTTAGGAAACTATGTTTTTTTTTTCAAACTGCACATTCATAATATTGTTTAAAATAATAACAGATGCCTATTAAAAGCGAAATCAGAATATAGATACATTTATTTCATGGATTTATCTTTCACATAAGCTGGATTAGAACCAATTATTTATGTTTCTTGTACAGCTCCGCTTCTATACACAGGAGCTTAGTTTGTTAATACAATAAATCTGCTAGCGTTGTTTACCAAAGTGTTAAAGGTCCAATTACTTTGCCAAAAATCATATAGGTAAACTTGAACAAAGCCCACCTAAGAATAATTTTTGTACAATATTACAGAAGTTGAAACAGTTTTGCAGAAGAAGACTATTGAAGCCCTCAGTTTGAAATAGGCCTACTTATGGCCACAAGACTAACTTCAGCTTTCTATGACTTTACCAAAAATAAGTGAACCCAATCTATTCTTATATAGTTGAAAGAACTCCAAGTTAGATTAATTCTTGTGAGAATTAAACCTTTCAGCTTGAGAGATTCATCATTAAACATTTTTAAGCTTAAAAAGGTTAAAATAACGAGGTTCTTGTCCGTAAAAATAGGTCGATGTAGGTAGCGCAATAAAACCTCGATCTCAAATATGAGTCATGTGACCAACAAAAGTTTGCACAAAACTTGGCGATGCTAGCTCCTGTCGTTTCTGAGATTGTTATATTAGTATGTTTACTTGGCCAAATGACTAAGTTCAAATTCCTGTAACTCACAGACTAAATTCATCGAAACCAAACCATTTGAACAAACTTGAGAGAGCTCGTCTCTTGGATCATATCTGTGAAATATTGAACAATTTGGCTGAAATATTTCGGAGAAGAGATTTTCAAAGGTTTCCAAGCTATTCCCCCGTTAAATGTATGTCGATGCAGGTGGCGCCACAAAAAGCTAAATCTCACATTATATGATATGTGACCGATTTTTTATTAAAATTTGGGGATGCTAGCTCCTGCTATTCCTGTGAAATTATGGGTTAATGTACTGATGACCGATGAACCCCGTACAATAAAGGCCGATGCAGGTGGCGCTACCAATACCTCAATTTAAAATATGACTCGTGTGACCAACAAGTGCACCAAATTTGGTGATGATAGATCCAGCCGTTTCTGATATTGTAATTTTAGTATGCTTTATTGCTTTCCAAATGACGAAGTCCAGCCATCTGTAACTCGACCAAAAATCACAAAACTTCTTGAATAGGTAGCGAAATGATCAGTCCAACTTCGCTGCTTTCGCGAGACTTGCGCTCAGAATCTGTTTGGAGTATCGTGGAGATATTGCGAAGACCACGCATGTGCACGTCGTGAATAGGTGGGGCGTATATATGAAGAAGCTTTTTTGACATTTTCAAAATCAAATTACAAGCAAATCACGACCCGGGATGCTAGAAACGTTCGCAAGAAATTCCAAACTCTCTTGAAAGTCCCGCCGAACTAAAAACGACTCCCGTCAACAATTGACGTTTCCGCATCCCCCCGCGCATGTTTGGTTAATTGTTGGAGGCTAAAATACGAATATTGGACTTTGCAACATTCGCATGCATCCTTCGAGAATTGGTTTAAACATATTTATTTCTTTTGGATTGTACAAGTAGCGCTTATAAGCGCTAATATAAGTACTCTCCAAACTTACAAACAGGAGATACAATATACAAATGTCTAACAATTAAAGAGAATTGTGCATATAACAAATCCGTTATAACAATATATCAATGAATGTCTAAAAAATATGCAAATATATATGATATGTATTCAATAACAATATGTTGAGATATCAAAACCGAGGAAATCTGTTATCGATCATGCGTAATACGATGTATCCATCATATTTATAGAAGATAAGATATGAACAATCAGCAAAGTCTGATAAATACATTTGAAATACAAGAACAGAGTTCAGTGATTAAAGGTATTGACCCTGGTAGATGTTTAAAAAAATATAGATAATATATTACAGTTACAATTACATTTCATGACATTTTCAGCATAAAAAAACGTCTTGATGATTTAAGATATGTGTAGACGTGATCAAGTATACACTGACTGACTATTATACTGAAATCTGATGACCCATGTAACAAGATAGACATTAATTTATCGGTTTGTTGTGTGCCTGGATTTGAAATGAAAGAAGTTATTATATCAGGGATTATATTTTATAATGGCTCTAGTAGCAGTTGTCGTGCGAATCGGTAGTATGGACACATTAAGAAGAAGTGTACAGATGATTCAACCATTCCACAGTGTGGACATTGATTAATTTCGGACAGGCCATGTCTATATAGATGATCTTGGAGGCAGCTATGGCCGAGCCTAAGTCTTAAAATTAAAATATTCTGCTTTCTTTTTCCATAACTATAATATAATGGGGGGTCTGACGCTGAGCCAAGGTATCTGTTTAGTGAAGATTTAAAACAATTTAATGACGTTGCATTTTTTAATGACGCATCTAATGAATTCCATAGGACTGTGCAAGATGGAATGAACGACGATTTGTATTTTTCAGTTCTTGCACGTGGCGGGCGCAAGTCACTAGCGTTTCTTAGGTTCCGAGGTGTAACGTCTGAGACTGACGCACACATTAATCGTGACATGAACACTGGACCCAGACCATGATATAACTTATAGAATAAACATAGCTTAGATTTTGTTCGTCTGCTTTCTAATGTATGCCAGCCAAGTTCAGATAGAAGTTTATCATAACTGGTCGTTAGAAGTGCTCCTGTGACCAGCTTAGCAGCCTCGTATTGGATATTTTCGAGTTTTTTACAGTTTGATATGCTCATATTATCGAATATTACATTTCCATACTCGAGGACTGAACGAACATGTGACTTGTATAAGTGGTCCAGTGTATGTCGCCTCATGTTATATTTCAGACGTCTTAGTAGTCCTATTTTTTTTATTGGCTTTAATGCAAATATTGGAAATATGTTCGGACCATGACAGATCTGATGATAAAGTTATTCCCAAATGTTTGTGGCTTTGAGTCTCAGATAAAGGTTCGCCATTCAGGTACAAGGTTTGATGATGTGTTTTACCTACACGAGAAGAGAAGGTCATTGCGACAGTTTTGGTAGGATTAATTTTACATGCCACCTCCGGGCCCAGCATTCAAGAGTATTCAGATCACGCTGGATTATACGAGCAGTGGAGAGTGGATTAGTAGCAACATTAAGGAGACATGTATCATCGGCGAAGAGATGCAAATCTGATTCAATACCTGAATTAATATCATTTACATATATAAGGAAAAGCAGTGGACCTAAAACAGAACCCTGAGGGACTCCTGCTGACGTCGACTGCCAGCTTGACGCCTTACCATTAAGAACAACTCGTTGGTGGCGATTTTTAACATAATCAATTAGCCAGTGAAGTATGGATCCTTGAATCCCCGAGTTAGATAATTTAATGGAGAGACCGTCGTGCCACACTCGGTCGAATGCAGCAGTGGCGTCCAGAAAGACAATTCTGACATCACATTTTGTATCAATACCACGATAAATTTTATCCATTATTGCCACGAGCTGGTTAATAGTAGTCTCCTTTTTTAAATCCAGAGTTATTGTCTATGAGGATTTTATTACTTACTAGGAATGCATAAAGTGCATCATGCACTGCTCTTTCAAATACCTTGGAAACGCTACACAACAGAGATATAGGTCGATAGTTAGTGGTTTGGTTTCTATCCCCTTTTTTATAGACTGGAGTAACATTTGCCAGTTTCCACGGGGTCGGGAATGTGGCTGTCTGTAAGGATATGTTGAAAATCTTAGTGAGAGGATGAAGATATTTTTGGCTGTTGCGCGCAACAGATGATGACCAATATCATCAGGCCCAGTGGCCTTACTTGGATTCAGATCCATTTATATTTTCAGGACGTTCTCAGGATTTATGTTAATATTAGATAATCGTTGGTGTCCATTATGTGTTGACTGTGTTGTGAAACTCGAGTCATTTGTGTGATTTGAAGAATCAGATGATTCGAAAAGTGAGATGAAATGCTGGTTAAACATTTCTGCTTTTTCTTGGTCATCAGTAACTAATTCGCCATCATGTAAAAGAGGAGGAATTACGCTTTCCCTTTTATTGCCAATTATATGTTTCACATTTTGCCAAAAAGATTTGCTGTCAGAACTTTCTAGCCGTTCGTTAAGACTCTCCATATAATCAGAATATGATTTACGATTTAAGCGGACTACTTCATTACGTACTTTTTTGTAAACCTGGAAGTGGACTTCATTCGACGTTTTTCTATAGCGCCTCAATAATCTATTTCGTTTGCGTATTAATCGTTTTAATTCGCATGTGATCCATGGCTTATCACTTGGTCGAACAGTCACTTTTCGCCTGGGAATAAAACGAGCCGCAGTAGACAGAAACGTGTTTGTCCACAGTGTAGCAAAAGAGTTAACGTCTGTTGGTTCTGTATCTATGAAATCCCAACGTTCACGACATAAAGCTTCGTTAAGGCCAGAATGATCACCATTCTTAAAATCCCATATATTTCGACTGTGCGACCTCCTTAAGACAGGTGCAAAACTAAGCCGTCCAGTTACAGGACAGTGGTCACAATTAGAAATGGGTGGTAAAACGCGGATATCGGAGAACGCGTCAGGGTTGTCAGTTATCAATAGATCCAATAATGAATTAGTGTACTCGTTACATCTTGTCGGTCTTTTTATTAGTTGTGTTAAACCAAGTCTTAACAGTAAATCGTAAAGTTGTAGACCCAATTCGCTTTTCCTGTGATTAGTCTCCCAATCAGTACATCTATCATTAAAGTCCCCGGTTATTATAACGGCTGCAGGTTTACATTTTAAAGCTGTATCAATCGACGATTCTAAGGCGGTTAATAATGCCTCTCTTATATCACGAGTTTGGCCCGGAGGGCGGTAATAACTTGCGATTAAGACTGAGCCTGTTTTTGTTTTAATTTCAACCCAGACACATTCAGTGTGTGTAGGCATGAGATCATTCCTTAACCAGCATAATAATTTTTGTTTACAGAAAATAGCAGCTCCTCCGCCAGACCTACACCTGTCTTTCCGATATATCGTATGAAAACCTGGAATTGTAACCTGGGCATCATTTATGGTATCGTCCAGCCAGGTTTCACTCAGGCAAATCACATTAAAAAATTATTGTTCTCAGCCAACAATTTGATTTCGTCACATTTGCCAATAGACATTAAACTCCTTATATTCAAGTGACAAACTCCAAGACAGGAGGTATTGTTAATGGGGCCTGGATTAGGATGTACGTCGCCTGATATAGAGAAAAGAATGAGGAGAAGAAAATAATCATTGTTAAGCCTTTTCAGGGGTTTCAGTTGGAGTCTCGTTTTTAGAAAGCTGCCGATATCATCCCAATTCGAGTCTAACAGATGAAGGTTATGGGATTTAAGCCACATCATCGTATTGTTGGGTGCCAGGCTAGGCTAGTCCTTGACTTATGTAAATAATTTGGCCTGTGATTAGAATAAGAAAGCGATTCGTTGAAAATGCTTTCGCATGACTTATGCAGTTCAGCAGATGATGGAAACAGTTGTGTTGTAATGATAATCGTGGATAAATTCGAACATGATAAGTAATATGCACAATAGAAACAAGGTTTTATATGGCTGTGAACAACAAAAATACAAACGAACATAGCTGTAACAGATATAAGAGTGAAGTTAACAAAAGATAAATACGACAAGCGATCAAAGGAGCTGAGCTCCATTACAATCGTTGTTGAGAAGGTGCGGGTCGGGCCCCATGCTGGATTTGATACTTGTGGTACTAATACATCTGGCCTTTCAAATTAACCACAAGTTACCATGGGGCAGGAGGGATTTTACCAGCGTTTACGCTTTACGCGTGCCACGCGCGTTAAGGTGACATTCCATACGTGCGTTTTCAGTACACATGCGTTATGTACAGGGGCGGCAATATAGAGGGGGAAGGGGGGGGGGGGGTACATATACCCCCCACTTTTTGGCAAGGGGGGATGGTAATCATCCCCACCCCCACTTTTCAGAGAATAATATTATAATATTGCAAATGAAATATATTAATAAATGAAATTAAAGACTGGATCCATTTACTAAACACTGTTATATTTATCTAAACCTTGCTTAGAATTCAAACCATAACTTATTTTTTAAAACATCATAATTATTTGAAATATGATTAAGTATATATATATACATATATATATATATATAATTATATATATATAGTTGTATATAACTAAGTGACGCTGGAAAAGTATATATTTGTGTGTGTGTATATGTATATTTATATATATATATATATATATATATATATATGTCATCCCTCCTACCCTGGAAGAAAAACTGACGCCACTGGTTACGTATGCGTAATTTTGCGTATGCAGCTAGGTATCGCACTCATGCAGTGTATTCTCCTGGAGTGATTCCATACATGCGTCAACGTGCATTACGTATATACGTTGCCTGTGCAGACGCTTCGACCGCTCACGGTAGCGATTGAAAAATTCAAACGCTTGCGCTATACGCTGGTATTAAACGGAGGGAGAAATTCCACACTCTAACGTCAGTGATCGGGTATTCGAATGGAAAATGGCTTCTCCAATCGTGCAGCTCTATTGTATAAACTCGATTTTGCTGCACACGTACTGCATATGTATTAACGGAATTACAGGCGTCTGTTTTCTAGCTGTATTAGGCATAGGTAGTTAGGTACCTTGTAGGCATACGTACTGCATACGCATATATGGAATGCAAGCTTACATGTTTTGCAAAAGATAAGTAGACTTGAGCTGATGGTCAAACAAAAGTATTCCGGATGTCATATTATCATATAACATAATTACATAAATATTGTCGTTACTTCCGGTGCCAATGTGACTGTTCCTGTATGTAAATATGCTAGCTGTTATCTACTGCTGTAATAAAATAACAAGATAAGATCTATCTTCACTGACTTCATCTTGATTAGTTCGAGTATATTGCCTATGAAAAAAATATTAATATAGATTTTACATAAAGTGAACCCAATTCCTAGAGGAAATTTTTTTTTCTATTTATTTTACCACAAAAAAAAGGTTGTGTGATTTGTTAAACAAGTGACACATGGGTCATGACGCTCAGCCGACAGGCATGTTGACAAAATGTCCTTGCAAAGGCAACTAATTAAGATGTTGTAGGTGGCAACATAGTTCATGCATATTAGCTGAAGTTCATCAAGGCCAATAAGCACACTTAATTTGATGACAATCCATCCAGCCGTTCCTGAGGAATCTGGCAATTTGTGTGAATTTTGCATTATTTCTGGGGTGCTCAAACATGGCCTGTAAATCAGATAATATAGTTCACAGTGACCTAATTTCAGGAGAACTTTTGAGGAACACTCAGAATGTCAAGTAGGAAGATTCTAGGTCCAATGGTTGTGATTTGTGCCCTGCTTTGGTATCAAATTTTCAATTATTCTGGGGGGTGCTTATAGGCCGAATAGGTTGGAGAATATGGTTAACAGAGAACCAACTCAGGTTTCCAAGAAAACTGATCATGGACCTCCCTGGATGTCAAAATAGAAGATTCTAGGTCAAACGGTTATGATTTGTGCCCTGCTTTGGTATCAAATTTTCCATTATTCAAGGGGGTATTTATAAAGCCCCATAGCTTGGAAAATATGGGTAACAGAGACCTAATTTCAGGTTTCCAAGAAGACTTTTCATGGACCTCCCTGGATGTCAAGTAAGAATATTCTAGAACCAATGGTTATGATTGGTGCACTGTTAACGGATGACCACCTCATAAAAGGTCTCAAAAAAAAAGAGAAAAAAAAAGTTTTAAATTGTTAAAAAATATAGGTGGCACCACCAGTGTGCAGGAACCAATAAAGTAAGAAGATTCCAGGTCCAGTGGTTATGATTTGTGTTCCGTTAACCGACAGACGGCTGGACGGATGACGGACAAAGAGTGATTGATAAAGCTCAGATGACTTACAGTCAGCTGAGCTAAAAGTTATCGGCACAGCTATGAGCACTGTCAACTCAGCAGGGCCGTCACACACGGAAATCCCCTGTGACTAAAAATTCTAGTTCTCATTAAAGGTTAGTTTTTCTGAAAGCTCAAAATTTTCAGGGAAGAATATAACAACATGTATTGCTAGACGTCACACTTTGCACCAGCCAATCACATTACTTATATTTGTTTATTGTTAAAATGTACAAAATCTGTGAGGCAGGTAAGAGACTTAGATTTAAGGTGTAACCCGAGTTTATTTTTTTCAGTGAAAACAACAATTACAAATATACATGCTAGCTTTACATGCTTTTCCGAAGAAAGAAGGAAAATTTATAGATCAGGTTAAAAAAATTCATGTTAATACATATATCACTATGCTGTAGTTGTCTTCCTACTTGTATAAATGCAATCTAATTTATACATGGCAACTTAAAGCATCCTTACCTTTATATATTCTACCCACTGTGAGTACAAAGTGCTGAAAGTTGAAAGTTAATTGTAAGGTTGACAGAAAATTCTTCAACATCACAAATAAAAACCAATATCTCATAATGATAGTTACATTAAACAATTAGAACACACCATGCTTACAATAACTAACGTTAACACTTATGCTTCTGTGAGATCACGTAATTATATATACCGTAAATCCTGTTTTTATCGCAGCGGCCTTAAAAACAAACTCAAAATCGAAAATCTCGACTTTTTTTCTGAACTCGGGATGCGGCCATAAATAGATGGTTTATCAGAAATGAACTGTGAGAAGAACTCTCTCCCGGACATGGCGCTCCTTTGGGCGATAATAGGAAATCAAGCACACCACAGAGGAAATACTCTTTGTAGTCACAGATTTATTGTATAAAATTGTAGTCTAAATGTTCATATAAAATATAATAATTATATGCAATCAATTAAACAATAACAATAAACATTGAACAATAACAACACATAACGAGATTAAAATGAATGAGATTATTCATAGTGAGGACTAGTGGTGACGTCTGTTGGAAAAAATCGGTATTACCGGTCATACCTTTGACGGAGCTGAATTGCCTTGGAATCTATGTTGTTCATAAAATTAATTCAGAAAATCAAAATATGTAATTAAGAACACTATAAAATCTTTATAAAAGTTCAAATTTAGCAGGTTACTTACTGACATTTTTTATAATGTCTGATACATGTACCTCAATATTGAATAGCCCATCTTCTCGCCCCCATGTCATGTTTCTGGAAAACCTTCATCCTTGAATGCGTATAGCCCGGTCATTTACTCCTGTTTAATCTTTGTTTTTTTTTATACAGTCACCAATATATTGTATGAATGGAAATAGTGTTAGAGGGGAAACCCGCTTGTAGATATACATGGTAGAACATGTCACTACAGCCGATGGAATTTGGTCAATATACAGATTTTACATGCCGTGCCGTATTCTTGTTTGCTACCGATTTTTCAATATATTTTGGATAGAAACATTCTGCTTATCCATTAAAAGTCACTGTAAATTTTATTTCTAAAAGTAATATTTTGAAATCTTAATCTATAATGAAAATTCCATTTCTTGAATTACTCGGAAGATTCGAATCATTTTCATACCGGTAACTTCGGTATTATCATCGTCACATCGTTCGTTGACATCGCTCCATGTCACAATTTGCTGATGCGTTTGAAAACATCGCTGGTCAACTCAACTAAATATTAAAATAACTGAAGTTACCTTGTCGAGATACGCACGTATAGCAAACATGACGCGTGAAAACGAGTGATTTTAAAGTGAAATTAAAATGGCCGGTCGAGGTAAGCAAGTTTTTTTCTCAAGAAAGTGTCCGTGTGGGGAGCCATCTTGTCAAGGTAGCGTTCGCGCAAGGCACACTGGGACGAAATAGGTGGCTGTTCTGTTTACCACCCACCGCGTACAACCGTTCAAAATATTCTTAGCAGAACACCAGGGCGTTTCAGCACATGGCGGCACTCAAACTTGATTTTAAAACGATCGTCAGCCATTGTGCGACTCTTTACGATGTCAGCTTTTTATTCATTTTACTTTCAAATAATCGTTGCTAAATAATGCTGCAAATGAGTTTAAAGTAGGCATTTATTTCAATGTTGCTTGACCATGCCCAACGAAGGGGGCCGCTGTGTTACAGTTGGGGTGTTTTAAACGTATTATTTGGTGACAATTACCAAGTTTTTTTATAACAACTTATATATCGCACGAAAGATATACATGTCAAGGTTCTACATATAAATTTTTATATGTATACCTCGAGCCGTGATTAAGTTCATGCAGGTTGAAAATCTGACAGTCTCAGCAGTCTTAGCCATCATGTCGCCCCCTGAACGCTACTGCGTGATGGTGCGTAATAGTGGATAGTATTCAGGCTTTTTGCTTCAATAAATGTACATATAAATCTCAATTCAGTGTTCATACTATGGTCTTTGACAATTGCACGTACATGCAAAGAAGCGTGTTTTGGGTATTTGGACCTTAGTGGGAGCTCCTTTAAGAGACGTTGCAAACTCAGGATGCGGCTATAAATAGACGTGCGGCCATAAAAACAGGATTTACGGTAAGCCCTTTTAACCTATGACCTTATCCACACTGTGAAAACACAATGAAAAAAAGATATGACAACAAATGTTGATGTATAAGTAATATATATATGGCATCTTCTTTATTTATCACACTAATGCATCAGCAGAAATTTTTTCACAAAGAAATTCGGGCACACAAGTTCACAAAACACCACTGCCAACAGTGCCCCCTCTTGACAAAATCACAAACTAAAATTTGGGGGAAATATCCATGTCAAAACATGCAGAACATTCAGCATTTACTTTTTGCTTCCTTAATCACAACTTCACACTTCACTGAACATAAACTGACCCTGTTACAAAGCATATTTACTGTGACACAATTCTTGCAAATGAAACCTAAACAATTCATTATAAAATATATTTATAAACCTACATTTAAGAATTGTGCATTTTTTTTAGTAAATCCAGATCATGATTCATTGTGCATTTCACTATTTTATAGACATGCTTGACAGCTTGAAATTCACAGTAAAAATGCACAAAACATTCAGCTCATCTAACAAAAACATAGAGTATTCTTAAATAACACTCCAATTCTATTTAATGAAAATCAGAATTTTCCTATGTTAGGTTTCTGATCAGAATTTCCAATATTCCACTTTACCTTTAGATATTTCCCCAATTAGAACTTTCTGATACAAGTGTAGACCATTTCCCATGCACATTTTACCAGACTTATGCCCAGTAGCAGGCCTAAATACCATAGTTACAATTATGACATCATAATATTTACCATACTGATACACATATGGCCCTGGGCTCAAGTCCCAAACATGACTTAAGGCACCTTCTTGCAACTGAGCCCTGATGTTTTGGATACATTTAAGCAAATACAAAAACAAAACATGGCAGGTATTTTCAAAGCCATTCAGAAGGGTGCACACCTATGTCACAACAGATAGAAACATTAACCTGTTGCTGTTCAAAGGACAAACAGGTCGATTTTCACACAACTTTAAAAAAATAAAAAAATGAACATTTATATTTATTGCAGTAACCAGAAATAGAGTATCATCTTGTACACAAGTAAACAAGTTCTCTAGTTGACAATAATAGTACTCACTGAACAAATTATTTCAGCCAATATTTACATTACTGTAGATAAATGATCACAGATTCAAACATGCACATCATCTTTTTTTAACATAACTTAATTGATAAAATTATAATCCTTAGTATTAGTCTACAAATAAATAATTATATCCCACCTTCATGGCCCCACCATTTCATGCAGACAGTGTCAATGATATCAAAAGTTGCTACATAAGAATTAGCTGATATCAACTGACATGAAAATCAATTGAATTAGCATGAGTAATATCTGTCTTCTGGACTATGATCAAGTCCTTGTCACTGACTATCTTACTACCGAGGCTTTAGCTTATCAACCCTGAAAAAAAAATGAAAAAAGTTTCATTAGTGAAAAAAAAATTGACTGTATTAAAATTCTTAATATCATAGAATTACAACAGAAATCATAGATTTACAACAGAAAGCACACTGCACTGTGGCAAGTTTGAGAACCTTACAGTACACAGCCACAGGCTATCCCTCTCTGTCTGCTCTTTGTTACTGTAGGCGTGAAATATTTCTATGTGGCACAGTCCATAGGCATATGTGGTGATGAGTACCATAAAGCTGATAAACAATACCATTAAGTTGATAAACATGCAAATGAAAAAAGATTTTTACCCCTATCATATCTAGGAAAACTTGTGCAAATGAAGATCAAATCCGTGGTCATATGATAACAATGTGTGAGGAGCTGCTTGCCGTTTAGGAGATGTCAGGTCAAATTTGGAGTTAAGGTTAAAGCACCCGCCACCAACAAATGCTCCTTTAAGGTTCAATCTGACTTTATTCAAATCATGACTGATTTATTGTAAGAGCCAAGCTTAATGAAGACCTTACTTTTAGATGTCTAGTACAACTGAATTCTTGCACCAGAGTAGCCAAGCAACAAACCATCACACCTTATCTGGCAATAAGAAGAGAGGGAGGGAGGGAACAGGAAACCAAAACAAACATTATAGAAATCATCTATGTGTGTCTGTAGAGATCAATATTAAAACAAGTGACCCAGGGGTCATGACGCTCAGCTGACCAGGAAGACATTGACAAAAGTAATTTTATCATCTGAATGTCAAATTTGAATGAAATACTTTTTCCAAACTTGACCTTTTGTATAAAATCATCCAATATTCATTGGGGTACTATGGAGCTCTGTAGCATGAAGGATATGGGTAAAAGACACCTATTTTCAAGGTTTACAAGATGACTTTTCAGGGGTCTCCCAGCATGTCAAAAAATAAAATTCTAGGTCCAGTTATTATGATTTGTGCCCAGTTAACAAATCCAAATGTTTATTCTGGGGGGTATTTCAAAGCCGCATAGGATGAAGGATATGGGTAACAGAGATGTAATTTCAGGTGCACAAGGAGACTTTTCAGGGGCCTCCCAGCATATCAAGAAAGGAGATTCTAGGTCAAGTCATTATAATTTGTGCTCTGTTAACAGATGACCAAATCTTTATTCTGGGGAGTACTTCGGAGCCCCAGAGCATGAAGGATATGGGATATGGGTTTCCATGTAGACCTTTTATGGGCTTCCCTGGAGGAGAGGACAGAAGATTCTAGGTCCAGTCATTATGATTTGTGCCCTGTTAATATATGACCAAATCTTTATTCTGGGGGGTACTTCAGAGCCCCATAGCTCACAGAATATGGGTAACAGGGACCTTATTTCGGGTTTCCATGTAGACCTTTTATGGGCTTCCCTGGAGGTGAGGACAGAAGATTCTAGGTCCAGTCATTATGATTTGTGCCCTGTTTACAGATGACCAAATGTTTAAAGATCACAAAAGTAGAGAAAAAAAATCGTAAAAAAAAAAAAAAAATATAGATGGCGCCACCAATCTCCAGAAATTGATGAAACACTCCATGATCAATATCCATGCAAAGAATCATGGTAATTAATGCATTAGTTGTACAGATACTTGAGCTTTTGTATTAAATTTTGCATTATTCTGGGGGGTATTTCAGAACCCCATAGCTCAAAGAATATAGGTCACAGTGACCTAATTTCAGGTTTTAAAGGAGAATTTCCATAGACCTCCCAGGATTTCAAGTAAGAAGATTCCCGGTCTAGCGGTTACGATTTGTGCCCTGTTAACAGACAGACGCCTGGATGGCCGGACGGACGACATACAAAAGGTGATCCCTACAGCTCAGATGACTTTCAGTCAGCTGAGCTAAAAATTGAAAAAATACAGGTGGCGCCACCAGAATGCAGAAACTGATGAAACATTTAATGATCAATATCCATGCAAAGAATCATGGTGATCAATATAATAATTGTTCAAATACTTGAGCTTTTGTATCAAATTTTCCATTATGCTGGGGGGTACTTCGGAGCCCCATAGCTCAGAGGTTATGGGTAACAGAGACCTAATTTCAAGTTTTTAAGGAAACTTTTCATGGGCCTCTCAGCATGTCAAGAGAGAAGATTCTAGGTCCAGTTGTTACGATTTGTGCCATGTTAACAGATGACCGCATCTTATGAGGTCTCAAAAATAGAGAAAAAAATTCGTAAAAATAAAAAAAATACAGGTGGCGCCACCATACTGCAGAAACTGATGACACATTCCATGATCAATATCCATGCAAAGAATCATGGTGATCACTGCAATAGTTGTTTAGATACTTGAGCTTTTGTATCAAATTGTCCATTATTCTGAGGGACACTTTAGATGACTTACAGTCAGCTGAGCTAAAAACACTTAATGGTCAATATCCATGCAAAGAATCATGATGATCTCCGTATTAGTTGTTCAGATACTTCAGCTTTTGTATCAAATTGTCCTTTATTCTGAGGGATACTTCAGAGACCTATAGCTTGAAGGATATGGGTAACAGAGACCTAATTTCAAGTTTCCACAGGCACTCTTCATGGGCCTCCTTGCATGACAAGAATGAAGTTTCTAGGTCCAGTTGTTGCAATTTGTACCCTCTTGATAGAAAACATAGGTGGCGCCACCAGTCTGCAGGAACTGATGGAACATCTCATAATCAATATGTATGCCAAAAATCATGACCATCAGTGATGTAATTATTGAGATACTGAAGTTTTTGTATGAAATTTTTGACTACTCTGGGGGGGGTACTTTGGGGCCCCATAGCTCGAAGGATATGGCTAACAGAGACCTAATTTCTGGTTTCCATGGAGACTTTTCATAGGTCTTCTAGTGTGTTGAGAATGAAGATTCTAGGTCCAATCGTTACTATTTGTGCCATGCTAACAGATGACAGCATCCTTAAAGGTCTCAAAAATAGAGGAAAAAATCGTAAAAAATCGAACGATACAGGTGGCGCCACCAGTCTGCAGGAACAGATGACACATCTCATGATCAATAGTTATGCCACAAATCATGACCATCATTCAAGTAGTTAATGAGATATTGAAGTTTTTGTATGAAATTTGTTTACTTTTCTTGGGGGTACTTTAGGGCTCCATAGCTCGAAGAATATGGGTAACAGAGACCTAATTTTGGCTTCCATGGAGACTTTTCATAGGTCTCTCAGTGTGTCAAGAATGAAGATTCTAGGTCCAGTCGTTATGATTTGTGCCACGTTAACAGATGACAGCATCCTTAAAGGTCTCAAAAATAGAGGAAAAAAATCGTAAAAAATCAAACAATACAGGTGGCGCCACAAGTCTGCAGGAACTGATGGAACATTTCATAATCAATATGTATGCCAAAAATCATGACCATCAGTGATGTAGTTATTGAGATATTGAAGTTTTTGTATGAAATTTTTTATTACTCGGGGGGGGGGGGGGGGGGGTACTTTGGGGCCCCATAGCTCTAAGGATATGGTTAACAGAGACCTAATTTCTGGTTTCCAAGGATATTTTTCATGGACCTCTCAGTGTGTAAAGAATGAAGATTCCAGGTCCAGTCGTTACGATTTGTGCCATGCTAACAGATGACAGCATCCTTTAAGGTCTCAAAAATAGAGGAAAAAATCGTAAAAAATCGAACAATAAAGGTGGCACCACCAGTCTGCAGGAAGTGATGACACATCTCATGATCAATAGTTATGCCACAAATCATGACCATCAGTCAAGTAGTTAATGAGATATTGAAGTTTTTGTATGAAATTTTTTACTTTTCTTGGGGGTACTTTGGGGCTCCATAGCTCGAAGAATATGGGTAACAGAGACCTAATTTCTGGTTTCCATGGAGACTTTTCATAGGTCTCTCAGTGTGTCAAGAATAAAGATTCTAGGTCCAGTCTTTACGATTTGTGCCTTGTTAACAGATGTTTACATTTTGAAAGGTTTCAAAAATAGAGAAAAAAATTCGTAAAAAAATTGAACGATACAGGTGGCGCCACCAGTCTGCAGGAAGTGATGGAACATCTCATGATCAATATGTATGACAAAAATCATGACCATCAGTCAAGTATTTAATGAGATATTGAAGTTTTTGTTTGAATTTTTTTACTTTTCTGGGGGGTAGTTTGGAGCCCCATAGCTGGAAGGATATGGGTAACAGAGACCTAATTTCTGGTTTCCATGGAGACTTTTCATAGGTCTCTCAGTGTGTCGAGAATGAAGATTCTAAGTCCAGTCATTACGATTTGTGCCTTGTTAACAGATGTTCACATTTTTAAAGGTCTCAAAAATAGAGAAAAAAAATTTGTAAAAAATCGAAAAATACAGGTGGCACCACCAGTCTTCAGGAACTGATGGAACCTCTCATGATCAATATGTATGCCAAAAATCATGACCATCAGTCAAGTAGTTAATGAGATATTGAAGTTTTTGTATGAAATTTTGGACCTTTCTGGGGGGTACTTTGGGGCCCCATAGCTCGAAGGATATTTGTAACAGAGACCTAATTTCTGGTTTCCAAGGAGATTTTTCATGGACCTCCCAGGATGTCAAGTAAGAAGATTCCAGTTCTAGCGGTTACGATTTGTGCCTGGTTAACGGACAGACAGACGGACAGACGGACAGACAGACAGACAGACAGACAGACAGACAGACGACGGACAAAGAGTGATCGCTATTGCTCAGATGACTTTCAGTCAGCTGAGCTAACAAGACTTACCTATCATAAATTACACCATGGACACCCTGTTTAGTCAACCTTTTGATAGTTTCAGTATTGTTATTGTCACTTCCCCAGCAGAACAGTGCCAGGTCTTGGTCCTTTATCTTCTGTATCAAGGACGGGTCATTAAGGAGATCCTCTGTGTGAGCAGCTACACCCTGAAAGTAGAATAATCACCCCAACAGTTATACATCACTCATATATCTAACAAACATAACATAAGTGTATGCAGATAACCATTTATAGCTGTATTTATAATTGTAAATAAAGTAATTTAACTCTGCACGATGAATTTAAGAAAAGGAATGAGATACAAGTTGAATAAATGAGATCAATTAATTACTTTCTGCATCAAATTAACTTGTGTATAATGAGATACATGTATATTTGTTTTATTAGTAAAACAAAATATTGCAAATATTAACAAACATAATGGGTTTTCCTTATTGTTAGTAAAGCAAAGAAAATATTACCTAAATAAGTGAAAGATTACTGCATGCATTCTTAACAAATGTAAATTGCAATGACCCAAAAACAATCTGAAGCGTAAAGTGTAAGAGTTAAAATGTGACTCAATACATGAGCCATCACAAAATATTAAGTACATCTGTGCCACTATGAAAACATCAATGATGTAAAATGTCACCATGTTTTTACCTTTGTAGCATGTCTAATATATGTTATATAGTAATGTTACAGACACAGTAGCAGCATAAGACTTGTATGAGTGATGCTGAATGGAATACTTTCATGCCATCAATTTCTCTTCAGGGCTGACAGACAGACACACACACACACACACACATATTTGACCAATATAATTTTCACATTTGTAGAGTATGGTGCAGGTCATGTTATTAGCAATGTATAGCTCAACAGAGATTTAAGACACTTTTTTTGCTAAATCTTTATTTTTATTGTTAAGAAGGTTAAGAATGGCCATCTTCTAAGCCATTCAGTATTACAACACTTTGAAGATTAGCAGAACACCATGTTTTATTAGATGGTTTGTACATTTCTACATTGATTGGCCCGTTTACATAATTTGTGTTTCAGTTGTTTCAAAAAGGTCTCTTTAAGTTTCATCATGCAAGCCAACATTTATGAATATGCATGGTGGAAATGTAAAGAACAAAAACAAAATAAAGACAATAACAACAGATCTTTGAATATTTTGACCATTCAAGACCTGACTCTTGTTAAGTGATAGTGCATTAGACCTAAAAATGATATATAAGGCTACACCTGATAAGTAAATGTAATGACTGATATCAGTTACACCTGATATGGACAGGTGCATCTGGTGATTTTTAGGATTATATAGACTTGATTTCCCCCTATTCCCACATCCCTTCACATGATCCTCACATCACTTTGTCAAAAAGAACAAATTAGGTAAACATATAGTCATATATTATTGATAGGAGTTATTTCCAATTTCATAATCAATCATCAGCTTGAGCAAACTGAAGGATAATCAATATACCTTTATTTGTAAAACTTGAAATGTTTTTGAGCATCTAAACGCTGTACCATTAATACAAATTTATCTACATCTCATCTGAAATTATCTGCCAAATTTCAAAGTTTATTGCTTGGAGTTTTCAGTAGAATTTCATCAAATTCTTGGATTGGGGTGATTTTTTTGTTAAGGTCAGTCAGATTGCCAGGAATGTCCCTTTTTAGGCCAAAGTGGAAAGTAATGAATAGTTGTCTTTGGTAACCAAGCACTTAAAATTTAAAGAAGAAAGACCACCTTTAGATAAACTTAATGATCACCCCATCACAACCTTACATAACATCAAAATAACTATAACTGAACATTTCAATTGATAGGGATTAGCAGCCAAATGAGTAGCAGTGTAGGGCATAAGCATTTATAGCACAGCAACCATGCAAAGCAAGGAAGGGTTGACATAAGTCAGGCCACATCTAATTACATCAGTAACAAACCAGTATTTGGTGGCATTTGGCAAGATTAGCTGCTATGTGAATGCTGCGAGTTCGAAGGTCAAGGTAGGGTTCCCATCGTTTCGTGTCCCCCTGCGTTAGGAAGACCACAGGAAACTGGCTCTGTTTCAATCTTGTCCTGGAACAGTCACATGCCTTAGTACCTACCTTAAGTCAATTAAATTTTTTACCTACCTTTGGTAAGTCACCTGACTTGAGGTCACATGACTTAGAGCCCACCTTTAGTAATTCATATGACATGAGGTCAGATGGGTAAGTTCCTACCCGCTACATGTCATGATTGAATGTAATGTAACTTAGCACCCTTCTAATTTCCATCTATTAATTACTGTAAATTATTTATTAGTCTTATGACTGAATGTTCCCTGATTCAGTACTTAGCATCTGTCAGTTATACAACACAATGCACATTAATAATACATAATTTTTAGTGTAATGTGATAGTTTTTCACACCAAACCTCTACATTTTATGGTTTGGTAAAATGACTCTGTCTAAATAATACCCTTTTGTACAGAATAATTAGTGAATATCTACTTATTTTTATCAAAGAATGCTCTTTTGATAATGACATAATGCTGCTTACAAAATCTCCCATACATAAGCACTGAAAAATAGAGAGGTCTTTGTATGGTTAAGTGGTTAAGGTTTTGCCAGAACAATGTATGTAGGCCTGTTTTGTTCTTGTCTATACTAAGAACATATCCTTCAACACACTCCTTTCCCATATGTACCTACATGTGTTAAGTAAAACAGTCATCTGATACCATTATCTCTGACCTTGATATGTTTAGAACTCAGTGAGTAACTTTTATGTACCTTTTATATTCAATTCCTATTCAGTTAGTGAATCAACTCAAATAAAGTATTATTATACTTGACTCTGAAAGTAACTCTGGAATGATCACAATATAAATTATCTTAATTAAATATCCCACTAGTGTGCAGAGTTAATTCAGTAAAATACAGCTTTCAATCATGATCAAATTAAACAGACAATAATTCTTGTGTGCATAGTATCCAAAAATGGATGGGATGACACATGAAAAGATCAATATCTCAGTATTTGTTCAGTTTGTGGTGCAAATTCCTCATCCTAAAATTGTTAAATTTTAATCATCTTATCTATGTTTGTGCAGTAATTCAGTCAGTGCCATGATATCGTGCAATTCTTAATCTGACACTTAAATACTGTGTCTCACCAGGAAATGTTCACTTTGACTAAATTTGCATGAAAGTTCAAGGTCACTGACACGTAGGTCAAGGTAAGGTGGGTACTTGTCAGTATCACCCACACTTCCAAGCAATACAGGTATGGCTGCCTGCTTCAGACCTGTCCTGAAACAGCAAGCCAGCTTTCAAATTCTCTGCTGACAGAAATAGGTCATCAGGATCCACTCTATATCTCGACTGACACAAAACCTTTCAGGAAAACAGTTCAGTACTATATTCTTAAAATAACCAGACAAAATTAAATATAATTATGGTCAAAACAGGATAATCTATATTTTATAAACTGTACTTCAGGGGGTAATAAAGACAAGTGCAACAACTCTGTTCTGACATTGCAACATATGGAAACTATGTCATGGAAAATCTGTTGGGCAACAGAAGGCTCTTTAATTAAGGAAAGTGTTTAGATGTCAATGACAGGTATTCAAGGAAAAGGCAGAAAACGTCATTGATATTAAAAGATGCTGGTTTTTGTGGTCCCAGGGGACACAGGACTATTTAAAACTGTCAGCTTCATCTGAATTCCTAGATAAATAAACCAGTATAGAAACAGATAATCTCACAGATAAACACTCCAGTTTGTCAAATAATTCTGAACAACAGAGCAAACTGGGGTCAAAATATTTTAATTCCAAATGAGACAGAATACAGCTGGATACCATAATGCCACTCACATTGTGCAGATGTCAGGCTCAAATGTAGAGATGATGATTTTCCTTGATGCTGAGTACTGAAGCAGAACTTTCAATATCGCATCAAGGTACTGGTTCTTCTCCATAAACTGTGTCATCTCCTCTTCAAAATCACCATTCTGTGGAAAAATCGGCATACAGTATCATGTCTGGGAAAACATTGCCATACAGTATCATGTTTGGATAAATCTCCAAACAATATCATGCCTGATAATATGGACAATCACTTCAATCTCATCTTAACATTTGGGCCCCATATTAAAAAATGCCTCAACTTTGTCACCTTTTTTATTGCTGATGGCAAGCCTGGGGCAGTGGTCCAGATTTAAAAAAAATGATGCGCTTTGGTCCCATCTTTTCTTTTATTTAGTTTTTTTTTAAATGGGCATAAATACTGATGATATCTAGGTTTCTTTTCTTACACTGTTCAGGAGTATTGTGGTTGGTTTCATATTCCATGGTTTGAATTTTTTTGTGATGTTTTGTTCTTTTCAGTGTTTGCCAAGAGTTTTCTTTTTTTTTTTTACCTCACTAGACACATATCAAGTGTAAAAGCTTGTATGAAATTTATTAATAAAATGATTAATATAAATTATTCTTTTCTTCATCCATTAACTAAAATGAATTCATAACAGGAGTCCATTGTTTGGACAGTAAGTAAGCCGTCTTCATTGAGATGGCCCAAATTCCATGTATAGAATACCAGTAAGTTACTGATGAGCGGAAAATGTTTTTGGTCTTTGAATAGATAACTACTCATTGTCTTATTCACGAAAGGGTCCTTTTTTGTGATTTTAACCCTTTCACATATAGTGTGAAACTGAAACCATAAAAAATATGGAGCCCTATACAGCATATTTTCTTGGATACTTAGCTTTTAAATATGAGAGGATTCAGTCCTTACATTTGTAATCAAGATGCCACAGAATACATAGAAAAGTTCAGGATATGCTGATTTGGGCCTGACTTAATAATAAGTATTCCCATTCTTTCTATAAACATATAAAATGAACCAAAATAATGTGGTTAGAAATTAAAGGACATATAGATCAATATAAGGGCTATCCTAGTTTGTATTTTGTCCAACAACAAAACAATACTGATTTAATTGAAAGATGGGTTTATAAGAAAATGATATAGATGAGAAAGTGAGGTATATATATATATATATATATATATATATATATATATATTACACACTGACCTTTAACCTGAGGCAGTATTTGATCTCAACATTAAAGCCAATATCAGGGTTCAGCTCCTCCAAACAGTCCTTCAGTGTCATGAATGGCTGCTCACCTGGGGTGTTCCCCTGGAGGGAGCAGTGGTCTGAAATATTTGAGATCATGTAACCAAAAAAATTAAAATAGTACAATGACAATTTCACAACTGATTTAGGAGAAAAATCCTGAAGAATTCTTTTTTTTTAAATCCACAAATTAAAAGTAAACAAGGGACCTGTGGGTCACGGCGCTCAGCTCAAATTTATAATGAGAATATTTTCATAAAACCTAACTTATTGAGTCTTTTCCCTGTTCAGGTGGGCCACCTAAGGAAGATGGAAGGTTTTGGATGAAAATTTTGGCTTACAAGGCATCCACAATCTTTAAAGAAGTGGGTCCTGTGAACCTGACCTTTGATCCCATGACCCAAAAATCAAATGGGTTTTACTTTAGTGGTTGGCCATATATATTAGTCAAGTTTGATATCCAGTTGTCAATCCAAACTTGAGTTATCATTTGGAAACAAATATGTGGACAGATGGCCCCTGTGACCTAACCTTTGACCTTGTGACCACGTAATCCAAAAGTTTCATCCACTATATTCACTAGGTGAGCAAAATGTGGAAGATGGAAGGTTTGAGATAAAAAGTTTGGCTTAAAATGCATCCGCAATCTTTTAAAACAAGTAGGTCCTGTGACCTTTGACCTCATGTTCCCAAAATCATAAGGGCTCTTACTTTAGTGGTGGGCATATATAAATCAAGTTTGAAGCCAATATGTTAATCTAAACTGGAGTTATCATTCAGAAACAAATATGTGGAAAGATGGCCACTGTGACCTTGACCTTTGACCATGTGACCCTAAAATCAATCCAGTTCATCTCCTATTTGCAGTTTACCTATATGTGTTAGATGGAAGGTTTTGGATGAAAAGTTTGGCTTATAATGCATCAACAATCTTTCTAAATAAGTGGGTTTTGTGACCTTGACCTTTGACCTCATGACCCAAAAATCAATAGAATTCTTGCTTTAGAGGTGGGCCATATATAAGTTTGAAATCGGTATATCAAACCAAACTAGAGTTATCATCAAGAAACAAATCTGATGGACATACAGAAAGATGATCAGATGGAGTGAGTGATTGCTACAGGGCATCCACTTATTCAAGCGAGGCCCTTATAACACACAAGGTTTCAGGAAACTAGATGAATCCACAGTTGCAAATCTGACAGTATCAATATATTTTGGCTGTCTCAAACAAAGGAAAGAATTAATAAAAAAAAAAAACAATACAGGTGGAGCCACTTGTCTTTAGGAACTGAAGAAACAAGTCATAATCAATAAACACACCAGGTTTTGGGACACTAGATGAAACACAGTTGAGAAACTGAAATAAATGCTGTCAATTGATGGTCTCTAAAACAGAAAAAAATGTAAACATTTAAAATGCAGGTGGCGCCTCTAGTTTTTCAGATCTGAAACCTTGTCATGGTATATATTCAAGGCAGGATTCAGGGCAATCCATGCATTAATTACAGTCAAACCTCTCTTATTTGCCAAACTTGGGACTGGGAGAATTTTTTGCGGTAAGCTAGGCTGGCGGTTGATGGATGTGTAGGGTAGCTTAATTCGGGTCATGCATTCCTTAGGCTTGTATTTATCTAGTCATATTAAAAAATGATATTTTATACATTTATATAACTTTATTCACATAGTATAACAAATTTACAGTGTTAAAAAATAAATAACAGAAAAATACAGTGTGTACAATTTATTTACAAAGATATACATGCATAATATATCCAGTCAAAATATAAAATTTTCCTGATTCCGTTTCACTTTCATCTGAGTGTGCCTAAAAAAATCCATTATGGAGCATTGTTTGCAAGATTGTGACTGAAGAGCTGTTGTTCTTTGAGATATTAGTGCACTTTGGTCAAATTCAAGACAATTTGTCACTTGTTGTAGAAGCGGAAAGATACTGTTTGCCTCTGGATCGCCGTGCCGAACTGTTTCATTTGGCTGGCCTACCCCTGGGTCTAAATCCTGTGTGTTTCCAACAATTGACAATGGTGGCGCTGCTAACAGAATCCTAGGCATGCTTCTTCCAGCAAACTGCGTCACTATGGACAATCCCCCCAGGTTAGCTGTTGTCTTTACAAAATATGTATACACCACTTGAACTCGTACCCCTGTTAATTACTCAAAACTACTCATCTGGACCCATTAAAGACACTTATCCAAAAAACTTAAGCTGGAATCAGGAAGCTGGCATATGAACAAGGGGCAAATGAAAGAGATTAGACTGTATCAAGATACTGGAGGTTTTGTATCAAATTTTTTGTTATTCTGGGGGGTTCTTACAAGCCCCATAGCTTGGAAGGATATAGGTCACAGTGACCTAATTTCAGGTTTCCATGGAGATTTTTTATTGACCTTCTTGTGTTTTTTAGTTACACATTTCTAGGTTCAACAGTGTCATAACATGCCAGTCTAACGTACAGACTGTCGGACGGAAGCTGACCGATCACTAAAGCTCAGTTGACTTACAGACAGCTGAGCTAACAATGGTTTTTGATCAATATTCAGGTTAAATATAGTTGAAAATTTCCAGATAAATTAAAGAATTACATTTTCTAAAAAAAATAAAATTTAAACAAATAGCTATTTCCGCCCCACCCCCCCCAAAAAAAAAAGTAAGAATTAAATTATCAAGATAAATTTCAAACAAAAGGTTGTTAAAATTTTCCAATGATTATTATTAGAATGATTAAAGTTTTATCATTAATATTTACAAGAAAAAAATATTAAATTGATTTTACCCACCAATATTTGAACTTTGGTTCTTCACTGATACATGGTAAAGCTGCAATACAAAACAGCACACCAGCACAATATTTTTCATCCTTCTACAAAATTATTATGCACATAAAATCTTAGGTAAAACAAGATGTTTCAGGGCATTCACCCTAATGCACATATTAGAATTTTGCATATATTTAGTTGTTTTCATTGGCAATTAAGTTATGAAAAGCCTGCCAGGATTGTATTTATTCCTGTGGTATAAATTTAGATTACCGTAGATCCGCGTTTTGCCGCCGCACGTCGTCTAATGGCCGCACCCCATGTTCGTAAAATATCTGGAGGCTCCTTCACTGGAGTAAAAAATTCCCAAAACCTTACTTAATGGCCGCACCTCATTCTCACCACATTCCATTGCCGAGTGGTGTATGGGAACACAACGAAAAAACGTTCTTTTCTTAAACTCTGGGCTGCAGCTAGGAACGCTGTGGTATGCTGATATGCGGTCAGGCATAACAGTTTTGAAGAAAAAGTTGCAACTGTGTATGTTGCCAGGCTTTGCTAATTAATTAGTTTAATTAATTGGTTAAACAGCCGGATCTATCCGATTAGAATAGATGACAATTTGTTCTGTTAATGACGACTCATCCAAGACAAATCCTTGTAGGGCCACGAAATTAATTTGACACATCACTGAATGTCGAAGAATCATGCGCATTTATCTAGGTTAATTAAAGTTCAATGGGACATCAAAGCATTGTATAGCACGACGATAATTTAAATATTATTTAGACATTATAAATCGTCGGTCATTTAACAACAAAACATTTAAATAAAGGACACCCGTGTCGGTGATCATATTGCCAGTACACCTGGGGTTGTGCTGATCATTATATAGGCAAAATGGTGTCCGAACCGTCAACCGGCAAAACATGCCACATAATATGATTACGGAACTAGCGGGCATTTGGGTACCTTGTGCCCTCACCCTGGCTAATTAAATTTCAATGGGACATCAAAGCCAACGATACTCTTTGTGATGACTTTTATTTACACTCTATACAACGTCGGTCAATTAACAACCTTGACAAAACCTTTGAATAAACGAATCCCACGTCAATGTTCACACAGCCTGTACGCGTACTCCCAGGGTCCTGCGGATCGTAATATATGCACCCTGGTGCCCGAACTGTCTGCTAGCAATACGTGCTATTTTAAAAGATTACGGAACTAGCTGGTGAGGTTATGACCTTTGAGCGCCATCTATTGCCAATGTGATGAACCAAGAAGTATCTGAACTAGAACGCAGGTTAAATAGCCGAAGAACGTATGGTCTTTGGTTATCTTTTGTGTTACAGTTTATTTTAAATTAAATGATATTTTCAAGGAATATCTTAAAATAATGTTTTACCGGTTTTGCAGCCATACTGAAATGTAGGTACAACCGTAAGTCTGGTTAGAGTGCATAATTTGGCGAGTGAAAATCGATCTTTTATCAATCACTGAAAATTGGCGTGGTTTATAACTGACTCAGAAAAGTTTTGTAATACATATAAGACTGTTTAAAATATCAATTTTACATTTTATAAAATTAACAATGAATAAAATTAATATACAAATATGCAGTATCATAAAATATATACGTTCTCAGTATTCACTTCCTCCTTCCTCAGCCTATTATCGCCGATTGCCCTTCGGCGGGCTGTCGAGTCTCTTGTACATGTTTGAATTTAGCCTAACCTGTGTATTATAGCCGCATCCCTTGTCGAGAAATATTAGTCAGGATTTTCAGCTGCAAGTCTTATTTTATGGCCGTGGCGGCAAAACGCGGATCTACGGTATCTTCTTCACTCTCTAACTATTGTATATATCAATATGTCCAACTGATCATTAGATCAATCAAATAAGCTGGAAAGAGTCAGGGATGTCTTATTCAATTAGGTTTTATTTGGTTTAAAGCCTACACATTAAATTATTTCCTATAAAAAATTACATCCTGACAACCTTGATACATAAATATACTTGAGTGAATGATATTTTGTGTCCAGATAAAGATTAAATTATTTTAGGTCAATAGTTTATTTGCCTTCATTAATTTAAAAGTTAATAATTTATTTTGACAAAAACATCCGGTCTCTTACCTGAGAAGACTGGAGTTGTTTCAGTGTGAGCTCTTGCACAGGCATTTTGACAAAATCTGCTGTTTCTATTCCATTCTGAAAATATATACAGAACATAAAACCACAAGGATGATTAAAAAAATAATAATAAATTGAATCAAGGAAAGTGAAGTCATCCTTTGTATAAGCTTAAGCCTGCCAAGTTTTTTTCACTGATAGAAAAAAGAAAAAAGCTTTTCTGCTATGAAAAAAAGACCAGAAAGGTTTACTAGGCGGTAATGTTTCAATCCATCTTGGTGATGAAGTAAGTATGGATAACACAAAGCCATTTGTTAATTTAAAGAGACAATACACAAGATGAGGTCAAAAACACAGAGACAAGTGTAGCCACAGACCTCTTTCAATATTTTACAATGGTCTTATTAGGTGAATGGAGAATTATAGGCTAGCAAAAATGCCTTTGAATAAACTCCAACCACATATGATTCATAAAGAGTCAACAGTCCTAACTCCAAAGTTATGCTTTTCTAGTTCTGTACATGTATATATTGGCCAGTAATGTGATCGGAGCATATCAATCTCCAAAAGCTCAAGTTCTTTCTTTGCTGTTTATTATTATTCAAACTGGATGACAAGCTACACCTACTGATTGCACTGGCAGACAGACTTGGAAATCATGGTATATCACAGGTATCTCATCCTTGGACAGTTGCACATCAAATTCCACAAAATCAGCACCCTGATCAAATAATTATATATCACTAAAACACCAGATTAAGAAGATTACATATAAGACAACCTGTCATTCAAGCAATTACAGTGAGTTTACCAAAACCTGTTGATATGTGTCAATGATAATATCTTCTACACTGGACATTTCATGAAATATTATACATTCAACATTAAGTGTAAATGTTATTTATTATATTTAGACAATTATGTGTGTCAATACACATGCATACACACGAGCAGTGTCATATATTGCTCTTTAAAATCTAAACTAAATCATGTCAGATCACATGCATAATCTCAAAATTTGCTCATTTCATCTTAATTAATAAAGGTCTGATGAAATAACACTTAGGTCTTCTGTTTTAATAAGTTCATTGATTAATTCAGATTTCAGATATTTTTTTTAAAGTATATTCAGATAAAATTATGGAAAACAAATCTGAACTTACATTCTCCCAAGCACCTGACAGTGATGCTGCAGTGTTCTCTTTTCTACTGGCAGGGCTGTAAATAATTGCATTCTTAAAAAATAAAACTAGTAGCTGCAGTGTGCAGAAATATCAAAAGTACCAGCTATACAACTTTGAACTAGCAATGAGTTTTCAAAGAAATGACTGATATTGCCCGTTTTCCCTTTTTAGGAAGTTTTGAGCATTAAGATTCTGAAACCTATGTTATAGTAAGCTGACATATTTACAATCAGTAGGTTTTAGCTGTGCCAATCAATTATTTAAATATAATTTGTTCTGTGAATAAGGTAATATCTATGATGATATTATGTGAATATGGTCATATTTATTTTTTTATGATATTAAATTATCTATAACCAGATGAAAAAGAAATATGTTTTGTGTAACAAGGCACACAGTCTGTCTGGCGTTATTTTTTACCTGTTCATCTTCAAATCCATTGAAATCAAAGTATGGAAGCAATGCCAAAATAAAATTGAAACTAAGAGTGATGATGGGATTTATTATGAATGTAGTTTTCGATAAACATAGTAGCTCAAACATCCAACTCTGTCTTCATCCACAAACAAGCAAATTCAAGGAATTAATGTCCGCCGCATCTGCGTACAAGTCTGGGATGGTTTTAAAGTGTGTGGTGACTAAGTACAAATAGTTACAACCACCCTAAAAAAATGGCAACATCTGGCAGTTACTGCAAAAAAATTCAAGTATTTAATGTCTACTGCTAGTAACACCTGTTGGTGATTAGTGAAACTAAATATGCTGATTCATCATATCAAAAGTTCAATATCGTATTGTGTTATTATCCTGTGATATAAACACAACAAACCAATCCCAAGCAAGGTAAGCATGAGAGCATTCACTGGCCCAAATTTGAATGAAATCAGATAAAATTTGGAAAATATATCCCCTGGAAATGAAAACCTGACTGACAGACAGACAGAGGGTTGGACAGACAAACCCAAATGAATGTCCACCATTCTTTTCAAGGAAGCGGGGGACAATAAACCAGTTTGAATTTTGACTTTGAAATATCTGTTGTACAGAGACTACTTTGAGGATGACCATGACCCAATTTTTGATAAATTTAATACAATAAAATATGAGTCTGAGTACAACAGAGCCACTACATAATTATGATGATAAACAGATTATAACATCACTGACATTTCTGCACCATAATAGCTTCCAAGCCCTCTGTGACCAACATGTAGAGGTCTGGTGTTTTTGTTCCAATGCTGAAAAGGGGAATGTTCTAAGTTGAGCTTGATTCCCTCCAATGGCTGTGTCATAAGATAGTCAACTGTAAAACACAAAAAATGAACTGTCAACCAACTGTCAAACAGAAAGAGCTAAAAAGTTAATAAACAGATCTTACTGCAATAAATGCATTATGTATTTAAAGTTAATGCATTATATGATGTATAAAACAGAATTTTTTCAATAGGTCTCTTAACAATCTGTTAACCATACCAAGCAAATGTCATCGAAATTAATTAAATCTGAGTGGTACAAATACAGGATACATTGTTATTAAATTACATATCTATACATATAGCATGGCCAAATGAGCATGTGCAAAGAATGTATGTGAGGGTGGCAGGCTTGGCAGGGGTCTGATGTATGTGAGGGTGGCAGGCTTGGCAGGGGTCTGATGTATGTGAGGGTGGCAGGCTTGGCAGGGGTCTGATGTATGTGAGGGTGGCAGGCTTGGCAGGGGTCTGATGTATGTGAGGGTGGCAGGCTTGGCAGGGGTCTGATGTATGTGAGGGTGGCAGGCTAGGCAGGGGTCTGATGTATGTGAGGGTGGCAGGCTTGGCAGGGGTCTGATGTATGTGAGGGTGGCAGGCTTGGCAGGGGTCTGATGTATGTGAGGGTGGCAGGCTTGGCAGGGGTCTGATGTATGGGAGGGTGGCAGGCTTGGCAGGGGTCTGATGTATGTGAGGGTGGCAGGCTTGGCAGGGGTCTGATGTATGTGAGGATGGCAGGCTTGGCAGGGGTCTGATGTATGTGAGGGTGGCAGGCTTGGCAGGGGTCTGATGTATGTGAGGGTGGCAGGCTTGGCTGGGGACTGATGTATGTGAGGGTGGCAGGCTTGGCTGGGGACTGATGTATGTGAGGGTGGCAGGCTTGGCAGGGGTCTGATGTATGTGAGGGTGCCAGGCTTGGCAGGGGTCTGATGTATGTGAGGGTGGCAGGCTTGGCAGGGGTCTGATGTATGTGAGGGTGGCAGGCTTGGCAGGGGTCTGATGTATGTGAGTGTGGCAGGCTTGGCAGGGGTCTGATGTATGTGAGTGTGGCAGGCTTGGCAGGGGTCTGATGTATGTGAGGGTGGCAGGCTTGGCTGGGTACTGATGTACATGAGGGTGGCAGGCTTGGCGGGGGTCTGATGTACGTGAGGGTGGCAGGCTTGGTGGGGGTCTGATGTACGTGAGGGTGGCAGGCTTGGCGGGGGTCTGATGTATGTGAGGGTGGCAGGCTTGGCGGGGGTCTGATGTATGTGAGGGTGGCAGGCTTGCCAGGGGTCTGATGTATGTGAGGGTGGCAGGCTTGGCGGGGGACTGATGTATGTGAGGGTGGCAGGCTTGGCTGGGGACTGATGTATGTGAGGGTGGCAGGTTTGGCAGGGGTCTGATGTATGTGAGGGTGGCAGGCTTGGCAGGGGACTGATTTATCTGAGGGTGGCAGGCTTGGCAGGGGTCTGATGTATGTGAGGGTGGCAGGTGTCTGATGTTTGTGAAGGTGGCAAGCTTGGCAGGGGTCTGATGTATGTGAGGGTGGCAGACTTGGCAGGGGACTGATTTATCTGAGGGTGGCAGGCTTGGCAGGGGTCTGACGTATGTGAGGGTGGCAGGCTTGGCAGGGGTCTGATGTATGTGAGGGGGGCAGGCTTGGCAGGGGTCTGATGTATGTGAGGGTGGCAGGCTTGGCTGGGGACTGATGTACGTGAGGGTGGCAGGCTTGGCAGGGGTCTGATGTATGTGAGGGTGGCAGGCTTGGCGGGGGTCTGATATATGTGAGGGTGGCAGGCTTGGCGGGGGTCTGATGTATGTGAGGGTGGCAGGCTTGGCGGGGGTCTGATGTATGTGAGGGTGGCAGGCTTGGCGGGGGTCTGATGTATGTGAGGGTGGCAGGCTTGGCGGGGGTCTGATGTATGTGAGGGTGGCATGCTTGGCAGGGGTCTGATGTATGTGAGGGTGGCAGGCTTGGCAGGGGACTGATGTATGTGAGGGTAGCAGGCTTGGCTGGGGACTGATGTATGTGAGGGTGGCAGGCTTGGCAGGGGTCTGATGTATGTTAGGGTGGCAGGCTTGGCAGGGGACTGATTTATCTGAGGGTGGCAGGCTTGGCAGGGGTCTGATGTATGTGAGGGTGGCAGGTTTGGCAGGGGTCTGATGTATGTGAGGGTGGCAGGCTTGGCAGGGGTCTGATGTATGTGAGGGTGGCAGGCTAGGCAGGGGTCTGATGTGTGTGAGGGTGGCAGGCTTGGCAGGGGTCTGATGTATGTGAGGGTGGCAGGCTTGGCAGGGGTCTGATGTATGCGAGGGTGGCAGGCTAGGCAGGGGTCTGATGTATGTGAGGGTGCCAGGCTTGGCAGGGGTCTGATGTATGTGAGGGTGGCAGGGGTCTGATGTATGTGAGGGTGGCAGGGGTCTGATGTATGTGAGGGTGGCAGGCTTGGCAGGGGTCTGATGTATGTGAGGGTGGCAGGCTTTGCAGGGGTCTGATGCATGTGAGGGTGGCAGGCTTGGCAGGGGTCTGATGTATGTGAGGGTGGCAGGCTCGGCAGGGGTCTGATGTATGGGAGGGTGGCAGGCTTGGCAGGGGTCTGATGTATGTGAGGGTGGCAGGCTTGGCAGGGGTCTGATGTATGTGAGGGTGGCAGGCTTGGCTGGGGACTGATGTATGTGATGGTGGCAGGCTTGGCAGGGGACTGATGAATGTGAGGGTGGCAAGCTTGGCAGGGGTCTGATGTATGTGAGGGTGGCAGGCTTGGCAGGGGACTGATTTATCTGAGGGTGGCAGGCTTGGCAGGGGTCTGATGTATGTGAAGGTGGCAGGCTTGGCAAGGGTCTGATGTATGTGAGGGTGGCAGGCTAGGCAGGGGTCTGATATATGTGAGGGTGGCAGGCTTGGCAGGGGTCTGATGTATGTGAGGGTGGCAGGCTTGGCAGGGGTCTGATGTATGTGTGGGTGGTAGGCTTGGCAGGGGTCTGATGTATGTGAGGGTGGCAGGCTTGGCAGGGGTCTGATGTATGTGAGGGTGGCAGGCTAGGCAGGGGTCTGATGTATGTGAGGGTGGCAGGCTTGGCAGGGGTCGGATGTATGTGAGGGTGGCAGGCTTGGCAGGGGTCTGATGTATGTGAGGGTGGCAGGGGTATGATGTATGTGAGGGTGGCAGGGGTCTGATGTATGTGAGGGTGACAGGCTTGGCTGGGGACTGATGTATGTGAGGGTGGCAGGCTTGGCAGGGGTCTGATGTATGTGAGGGTGGCAGGCTTGGCAGAGGTCTGATGTATGTGAGGGTGGCAGGCTTGGCAGGGGTCTGATGTATGTTAGGGTGGCAGGCTTGGCAGGGGTCTGATGTATGTAAGGGTGGAAAGCTTGGCAGGGGTCTGATGTATGTGAGGGTCGCAGGCTTGGCAGGGGTCTGATGTATGTGAGAGTGGCAGGCTTGGCAGGGGTCTGATGTATCTGAGGGCGGCAGGCTTGGCAGGGGTCTGATGTATGTGAGGGTGGCAGGTTTGGCAGGGGACTGATGTATGTGAGGGTAGCAGGCCAGGCAGGGGTCTGATGTATGTGAGGGTGGCAGGCTTGGCATGGGACTGACATTGTGCAGCAAGCAGAGCAATATCTCAGCTTTTTTCTTTTTACTGAAGGTAATTGAATAATTCTCAAGTTATCTAAAACTGCATTGTCTAACTTAATTATTACCATTAACATTATGTACTGAAATTTTATAATAGTGATATTTTTTCCCCTAATATGCCTATTAGCTGTGCATCTTTTTTTAACTGGAAATCATGAGGATTAAGTACAGCTTTCATTAGATTTTGAATTAAAATTTACACTTTATCTGAGGGCAATGGCAACACTCACCTGTAATATGCCCAACAGGTGCATGTTCCCTATATTTAGATGCGACTGGGAATGTTTTGTTTCCAGACAAGTCAGATATGTTCTGTGGCAGTATGTGGGCTGTACCAACATACTCTGGTACATCATTGTCTGAGGCTTTCTTGTGGCTGACATACACATCAAGCTCAAAGGCCTGTTCAATAAAATAATGAGCAAAAATCACTCTACCATAATGTAACACCCGCTGGAGTTAGTTCTCAGGGTTTTTTTGGTATACATCCATTAGGGTATCAGTTTTGTGACAGCAAGTAATCTGTAAGAACTCACCATGGCAAAATCAATTATATAGAATTGCAATTCCGCATTCAAACTACTTGTCTATAACTATTCACTAGAGTTTGTTCAAATGCTTTTAATACCTTATAATTCTATGCCAGCAGATAATGTGTTAAATATGATGATGTGATAAACATACCAAATAAGAAATATGTAGGCATAAGAAATTCTACTTAATTCTGAAAGTTACTTTACTTTAATTTTCAACTTTAAATTAAGCAAAACAAATAATTCTAGATATATTTATTTAAAAAATTAAAGAAGTCTTTCTGATAAAGACACCATAAACATTTTTGGAATTTATCATTTTTCAGGTATGATCCAATCATCACTATTGATCAAACAGCCACACACAAATGAACAAATGCACCTACCACAGTATCTGGCTGCTCTGTGCATGCCTTGAAGATGATGTAATCATCAGGTTCACAAGATGTCCCATGTGGACCCTGTGGTTGTGGTTCATTGTGGATTCCATCCAACACCTGAAAAAAACCCCATAAAATTTGATCTCTCAAAGGGACCTGTTCACATACCAGGTAGGTCTAATATACATGATTAAGTGTTTTTTTCTATAAAATAGTATGGTATCTGAATATATTTCATTCTTAAACAATTTTCATACCCTTATAAATGAATGGAAATAAGCTTGCACCTGGCTTGATCAGTTGTGCAAAACATGAATAAAGGTTGCATTTATAACATATAAATGTAGCTGGCAAATCTAGTTCTCTTAACTATATATAAAAAACATGTCTTTCAATTTTTGTAATATAATACAGGCAAAAATAAAAGAACTGCAATTATATATATATATCTACTCAGACAATGCCTGTGAGTTTATATTTAGAAAATTATATCAAACCAGCAGACATGGGGTCTATTACAGATGTTCTATTACTATTACTATTACTATTACTTTCAATTTCTGGTATTACTATTACTATTACTATTACCACATTTTATCTTCTATTACTATTACTATTACTATTACTGGGGTATCTATTACTATTACTATTACTATTACTATTACTTTAACTGATGGGAGGATTCTAGACCTTGCGCAGCCATGAGTGCTATAAACTAGCACTACAATCACATGTTTAAATAATATTACCAGCACCTATATCATCCAGTTACCTACACAATGTTTCTATACTGTGTCTGTCATTTACAAGAAGCCTAATGATACTGGAGATCTTAATTATTTCAGTTTCTTTAATGATTTTTTTTAAATATTTTGAAACCTCAATTATTGTTCTAGGGGCATTTCAAGTCGAAATTATAAGATAATTGTATGAACTCTTGAATACATGTAATTTAAAAGCAACCCATCGTAAAGGCCCTGGCATATGTAAAATAATGATTTATAATTATATGCATACTTGTACATTTTATATTTTTCATATATATTTCACATAAATTTATTTTATAGTACATAATTTCGTTCAGATTTAATCTTCTTTCTCAAAGTTCACAAATAAAGTTTTTCAGTGTAACTAAAAATTGTCTCCAGAGGAATTGTTCATGATAACTGCATATTATTATTTAGTATCAATGCTGTCAATTCAGTCCTTTATGTATGTATCAAGAGAGGAATTTATGTAGGGATGTGTCCTGTTTCCTAATCCTTATGTCAAGATTCTGGACAGTACCGAACTGGAGATAAAAGTACCTTCTTAGGTGTGTATGTTCATTTGGATATGATGACATGTTTTTTCCATCACATAGTTCATCTTGAGAGTGAACAGAGAGGTGGTGACTTTACAATAATGGTAGCATGCATGGCTTTTATTCTTCAGGCATGCCCTTCTTCATTGCAGCAAAACCAGCATGGGATAATTTAGGAATATGGAGAGTGATTTAAACTTACATCAATTTTACTAAACAAATAAAATATTATTTAAATCACTTTTACAATACATTTGGTATTAAACAATCTTGTACTTTAAATTTTTTACATAACATGATCTCAGAGTTTGCGAAAACTTCCAGTCCTCAGCAGGACAGTGGGTCCTGCTGCAGAAGACTTATTGCCGGTCCTGTCAGATCTCTGTAGGACCTGCCGTGAAGTATGTTAATTCAGTGAACGGTAACAAGCAGAAAACATATGTAACAATACTTGACAATAGTTTTATTGTGAATTTATTAATATCAATAAAACAAACCTGTTTTAACATATTCGAAGATATTTATTTGTATGCAAGACTTCCGTGCACTATTCAGCCTACTCCTGGTTTGGAACTTAAACTGCATTATTTTACCTGTTAATTACACCTATAATATATAACCATACTGAATATCCTCTCAAATTTGTAAACATGTTTATATTTTATATGTGGCGGTTGATAGTGACGTGAACTGACTTTTCCAAAAATAAATTATTATATTGTTTTACCTTTCTCAATAAAATCAATGAACTTGAATATTATTCATTGTCTATTGACATATAAATAACAATCAGCGATGAAAATATTAGCTTATTATAATTCTTATGTGTCACAATTACAGACATATCTTATTTTATTTGACTGCGCAAAATTTCGCTCTTATACCCGGGCCAGACTTGCACTTAGCGCAGAATCATACTCAGAATCAATTCTGAATAGAAACGACCTCAAGCGAGTTGTAACAGACAGGATCCGCTCCGAGAACCCTGGCACTAAATTAACATGAAATCACGTAATTCTTATCCTATCGGACATTTAACTTTATGATTATGATCACGTCCAAGACTTCGTCAGTGCCAGGATCAATAATAAATTATACTTTACATGCCTAATTTTACTCAGGGCCTTATGGTCTTGGTTATAAAAAAATTAGTTTCATGGACACCCTGAGCTTTTTCTGAACAGCGTGACCGATATCCGCACTCTCATTCCCGCCAAAATTTTATGAATGAAGTCACATGAGCAGATTCTAACTATGAATGTCTGATTGGCTCTCTGGCTAATGGGAGTCATCACTTAGCCAATCACAGGAACGTAGGCGTGGCAAATCACCAGTCAGTCACCGAGGTCTGTCTGGGTGGCAAAATTGAATCTGACATCGCTGGTTGACAAATATGTATAACGAAAAGAACTCTGTTTATGCCGAAAGGCGATGAACATTCACATTATATATGAGCAAATGAAAAGGATTTCCTCTCGATGATGTTTAACCGCTACCTGCCTAATTTTTAGTGTAATGTGCGCCTGTTATTATATCTAATTTCATCAAACCAGCGAGAAAACTCTTCTGGTTTTGCAGTGTTTTGCCTGCGTGGCGAAATTGTGAAAATCTTGTGAATAGTTTGGGAACCGAATTGTCTAGTCTTGACGCCTCTGGTTAATATGCCACCACAATTATTGCCACACAAATAACTGTCGATGCTAACAACAATTAGTGTGATTCTCGGCAAATTCGTCTTTGACAGAGATATCGTAACTGCAGTAGTGTATCAAGACTATTTTTATTCTGTGCCCGTCTGCTGATCAAATGCAACGAGCAACACGAAAACGCACGTACGTGGGAGTGTTTAAGCAGATATTTTTACACATGCTTTATAATAATCTAAGAAAATAGGTCTCTGAATCAAACGATATAGTTGGAAAAAGGCCAGTGGACCCAGTTGTGCAAAACCAAAAATTTTTCTTAGGCGGACAATAGGTCCGGCTGAATTAGAGATCCTATCGGACCCTCATATATCTAGCCGGTCAGGTCCGCAGGACCGACGGATTTTGCATACTCTGTGATCTAATTATTTGATTTCAAAATTTCAGATATTAAATAATAAAAAATTAACACTTCCTTATATTCTCATATTATGTAATCAAATAAATTAATATCGTGATAAAACTGGTTCATTTAATTTTCAAAATATAAATTAAAATTATTTTAGAAACTGAATGAAGGTCTGCAAACTTGGTACTATGAAATAACAGACAATTATTAAAAGAATAGTTTTAAGAGAATATGTATATAAATTAACTAGATAACATGTGCCTACAGTATGACTTTATCAAAGTGATATAGTACTAGTATGAGTTTATAGCATTGTAGGCTTTAATACACTTCAAAACACCATAAGCTTATCATGAACATTTTGGGTCTGCACTGTATCTGGTTCCATATTATATTTTTCTTGAATGTGCACTATTGCAATCAGTATGATTAAAATGCAAACTGGCTTGTGAAAACAAATCTAGGTTCATTTCAGAATATACATATGTATTGATGGATGTGAGATAAGATGTACATGTCACAATAATAATAAACTATTTATCTGTCTCTTAACATCAAACATGCCTCTGTTTATCCATGGTTTACTAATCAAAGGCAGATTGTGCCAGGTAACTTATTTGGCTGTGACCTACTCTGTCCAGTACTCTTATGTAATTAGCACCAGTGGTCACCAGCAATGTGGCAGCTGGCCCATGTTTGCCTCAACAATAGGCACATCCTGGGCAATAAATGGTCAAGAACCTAGTCTGTTCGGATGTAGGTCAAAAGCCCCCCCCCCCCCCCCGGTGAAAAGCCCCCCCCCGGTATTAAGCCCCCCCGGACAAAAGCCACCCCGGTCAAAAGCCCCCCTACCTTAATGATAAAGAGGACAAAAGCCCCCCTCCAATATATTTATATCTATATCTATGAATATATAATGTAAATACAAACAATGTGTGTTATCTCATATAATTATTTAATTACATTCAAAATTCATACTTACAATATATCTTATAGTTAACAATAGAAATATCAATCTATACTTTACATAATTACCTGACCCACACTAGTAAATTGTTATTCAAGACTTAGGGTACTAAAACTGATACTAATAACAACATAAATGGTCTCAATTATCTGTTAATTAGGAAACCACTCCCATGGGACAGTTTCACAGGACCTGTTTCACCTGAATGATTATTGAAGGAATGGCTTCATTATAAAGCTCTAGGACCAAAGCCCCCTCCCCCCTCCAATATAGAAATATATATATCCATCTATGTGTCTCTCTCACTCTCTCTCTCTCTCTCTCTCTATATATATATATATATATATATATGTATATATTATATTATATTCTTATTATAATATATATATAGACTATGTAAATATATGTATAATATGTGTATTATCTCATATAATTCTGTTAAGTATGCATGATTAATATATAGTAGTCATATAAAATATTTTAAAATATATATTATATTATACACAGTATAATGATATATGACTATACAGGATCAATTTCATTAATATCATTGATACATATAATAAAACTAATTTTAGCTCCCAATTTAAATTTAATATAAATTGATTCATTACTTCAAGGGACTCAAAGTTACCTTTAATAGTTATTTAAAAAAAACATTTTTTTTGGGGGGGGGCTTTTGTCCTCTTTATCATTAAGGTAGGGGGGCTTTTGACCGGGGGGGCTTTTGTCCGGGGGGCTTTCGACCGGGGGGGGCTTTTGTCCGGGGGGGCTTTTGTCCGTACCCCAGTCTGTTCAGCATTATTTGCTGATATGCTTCATGATCAAGGGGCTCACAGGAAGTAATAGAAAGTAATATGTATTACTCTATTACTTTGCCCTCTGTTTCTATTACTATTACTATTACAGCTCAAATTTTTGAGTCTATTACTATTACTATTACTATTACATGGAAAAAGCTGTAATAGTCTATTACTATTACTATTACTTATTACTATCACCCCATGTCTGCAAACCAGGTGAAGAAAAAGTAGGCAGATTGCCAAATACTAATATTGCTGCCATCTATAGTTAATAATATAAACACAAAGATCCTACTCAAATGATCAAATCTCAAATAAAAGCTTCCAGCATCTGATGTTGTCCAATATCAGACATTTTACCAATAAATTCACTCAACATAACCACACACACAGAACAAAACTCATATTCTAGAAGTTTACTTGTGCTTCGGTCAACTAAATAGAGAGGATATTTAAATGGGAACTTGACCATGACTAAAACAATGTACTTACAGACACCATGACCTGTGAGCTACTCCCTTTGCCGTCCTGCTCATCATCTGTAGTGTCTGTCATAATGTTCCCCTGAAATACCAAATGACCTTCTTAAACCCAGCATCTAGCTACTTTAATATAACACAATCACAATGCTTCATAAAGGCTTCCAATATTAAAACATACAACAATAATCTGAACCTTCTCTCATAACCTGGAGGCTATATAGCAAGACACCATGTAAAAAGCAGTTATCATAACATTTGAAAAAAAGTTTAATAATGGAATATTCATCAATAATAATGAGTGATGCCATTACAGCCTTAGGTTAATTTAACAATTTTTAAGTTATAATAAACATGAAATAATACAAGCAAATTTTCACTGAAGAATCTCAAATACTGACCTCCCTGTCAGCAATATATATTTTCCTGCATCTGATTCTAGAAACACAATCTGTGAACTTTGACCCCCACAGCAGGACAGGGCTGCTGTAAAGTCGGAGATGGATTTCAGTCTGTGAAGTCAGCCAGCCAGGCTGTACTGCCTGTACCCCATCTATACAAGGAAGAGATAAATATCCTTATATATACATTTAAGTACATTGTATATAATCTAAAATATATTACTTAACCATCTCAAAAGAAAACAAGCATTACTACAGAGTGTGGTCAATATGAGCTTTTACAAACCATCATTTTGAATATCTTTTCAAGGACCAGTTTCCGAATACATGGACCATACAAATGTTCACATATGATAAATGCATGCAATGCAGACCACGTCACTTACAATCAAACAGGCTTTGTTCAACATTTTTTTTAAGTTTTTTCTTAAACTGTAGTTGCATTGTGCATTAAATGTAAACTTGAGTCTGTTGAATTTTGGTATAAAATATGAAACAGGTACTACCAGTGACCTGGCCTGAGGTAGAGCATGAACTCAAGTCTTCAAGTATCATTGGCATAGTCAAGGCCTAAAATAAGCCAAGTTATTAATATTGCTTGTCAGGGCCTGTGTATAAATATGAAAGGTAAATATTAAGAAACAGTGAAATTTAGGCCCAAAAAAATAAAAGGTATGGTTTTCAGGCACCGCCCGCATCATTTTTAACCTTCCACATCAAATATTTTGATTTTGATTTTCATATTTAAAGAAGATAATATAATACAATTTTGATATGATTTCCTTTGTTATGTAGTGGTTTTACCTGTCTATTAAAAAATCTGTTATTGTCATGTTTTTCCCTGATCATATTAAATTTTTATTGAAACATACAAAAAAAGGTAAAAATTAAAATGATTTCTGAAAAAAAGTGCCTGAGAACCATACCTTTCAGGGCCTTACAGGGTTCTTTTTTCCCAAGATATTTCTACAGCCCTGCAATGAAATCTGAAATCCAGATGGCATAAGATGCTGGCATCTATATCTGCCACCAAATATCTTCTCTGTAAATTAATTCTTCATTTATGAATCTACTAACATATATTTCATGAGATCTGACTGCACAGATAATAATGTTTCATTAGACAACTTACCAATCTCTCCAAATATATCACACTGTCTTTTTATTTTTTTGCCTGCAAAAGAGAGAAAAACATTCTTATCATATCCTGTCAGGCTGTCACAGGAACAGAGGGGTTAAAATGAAAAACTTATCATAACCTGTCAGGCTGTCACAGGGACAGAGGGTTAAAATGAAATGTGGGAAGATGTACTCCTGGCACAAATGTGATGTGTTCTTTATAATGAAATCAATTATACAATGAAATTTCACAATTTATTGTAAATGTTAAGTTTATATATAATATACTGTCATAATTAAAGGGATAAAGAAAAGAATAACTGGATGATGAAACACTACTTAATATGGTTGTTCTATGACCTTATTTATTAAAAATCACTTTTAAGATCTAACCTAAATTTAATAAACAATAATATGAACTGATTGTTGATAAACTGAGGATATTACCTGTTTTTCTTAAGCGTGGAGTCAGGTGAGCCTCCCATTTGCTGAGGATAAGGTTTCCAGCAGGGGTTTCAGATCCAATAAAATAGCGATACTTCACCTCTCCATCAACAGGTACTGATCCTTTCCAAACATCTCTGAAGATAAAACATGTGTAATTATAGGACTAGAAAGCACTCAGTGAGAGCATACCTTCACCAACTCCTTGATCTCTCTAGTAATCACATCTTACTTGGCCCATCATTCCACAAAATTTCATTGAAAATCATGAAAAACATTTGAAAAAAGCTCAGACAAATAGTAGGATAAGGGTTGAATTTTACTGCTTCCATATGTAAAGCAGCCCTTTAATATAACTGATCTGGCAGATTGGCGCAAATATTTCAGCACTTGTTAGTTTTCTCATGAAACAATTTCCCATAAAAATTCACTGAGAACTTTTGGTGTACTGTTTAGACAAACAAACAAAATGACAAATGAGTACACATGGCCGGCAGAGGCACTGGTACTACCTAACTGGCAAGTACACTTTTAACATCACAGGTAGGTATTTGTCTCAGCTATACACCAAACTCAAGTAATTACCCTACAATTTACAGTGAGACTGATTTTACACAGTCTTACTTGATTTATGATATTCACATGATTACCTTAATAATGTTTTCTTGAAAGGGATATTCTGTCCATATTACTATGGTATCCAGAGCTGACCAAAACCCTGATGGGGTTTTATTCCATATGTATGCATTTACAGGTTTCATCACTCTTAGTACTATTATTGTAGGAAAACAGTCTGAGCTTAAGTAACAGAAGACTTTGTCTGAGCACAAATTATTGAAATTAGGGAAATATTTTACCCATCTTTATGTAGTCTCATTGCTCCCTGGGGATACCAGGCTCCTAGCTCCTGGGAACTGCCTGTAATATAGACGGCTTCACCTGGACCAGTGTCTCCTTTTACTGAAAACTGTACTTTACCCATCTTGAACAGTTGATGATGAATAATTTACAGGCACACCAAACAGACCTGCAAATCAGAAAATAACATGTACAAGTATAGGTGACCCAGTCATATCACTATGCTTATATTCCAGTCATATCACTATGCTTATATTCCAGGATGGCATAGTTCAAGCAAAGTGTCAAACATGAATCTAGGGATAAAAGTATATATACCTGAACATACATCAGGTTTTGAGGACCGATGAATAATCATCCTAGTTCCTTGAAGCCTTTACTGGAGTAAACACTGTACTCAACAATATAAGCAAACAATTTCATCCAACCCTCAGCATCAGGGTTGCTTTGACTCAGAATTATCGTTTACAACTCCAAACTGTGTAACTGTGAAGTGGGAAAACTCAGTGGACCATGCACTTAGTGGTGGTGCAAGCTCATACGAGTCACAATACAGTATGTTCAGTTATTGATGGATAACACAGGAACAGTGAGGAATATGGCCATAGGGCAGGAATAAAACCACTGAACTGTGTTAGGTATAAGTAGTACAAAGTGGATATGAGTGTATATCACCTTGTAACTTGCTTGATCCATGTAAGCTGATTCCTAAGGATTTGTATAAAGGCATCATTAGATGCAGAGGAAGGAGGCATGTCACTCATAAATATCAAGGAATAGTTTGCTTTTGGTCAGCCTGGTATGGTGATCAATTGCTTATAAACCCAGTCTAATTTTTCATCTTCAAACAAATAAATATATCAAATGTATTTTGCATATGTCTGCCTAATCTTACCTGTATGATTTTCTGTAAGTCTTTGGCTTTGGTCAAATGTGGGGGTCAAAATGTTTCTGTTTTGTCTTCAACCTGTAATGGTCACACTGCTTCATAAACCTGCGCACCTTACCCTCCACCCATGGTACATGGTGTCTCGCTTTTATGTGTATAGATGGGAGGAAAGATCTCACAGCACTGGATAGTGAAATTTTTATTATAAAGTTCATTGCATGACTTTGAATGTACATTAGGAGTAAAGCACTAAATTGGCAACTTAGGAAGTAGAATGATTAGTATAAAGAGTTCATTGCATGATTTTAAATGTACATTAGGAGTAAAGCACTAGATTGGCAACTTAGGAAGTAGAATGATTTAAGTATTAGAGTTCATTGCATGATTTTGAATGTACATTAGGAGTAAAGCACTAGATTGGCAACTTAGGAAGTAGATTGATTTAAGTATTAGAGTTCATTGCATGATTTTGAATGTACATTAGGAGTAAAGCACTAAATTTGCAACTTAGGAAGTAGAATGATTAGTATTAGTATACCTGCTGAATTTTAGTTGGTAGTGAATAAATGTCAAACATATTTTTGAAAGAGATATCACAAAAAAACATATATGAAGGGATATTAGTGTTGGAAGATAAGTTATAGTGATTATGGCCATATGCAGCGAAAGCGGGGGGTGGGGGGGCACCCCCCCCCCCCCAACAAAATGATGAGTATAAAATACACTATTTTATTATTGAGTATTTGCACTCTCACATATATATATCCTCCTCAGCTCAGGCACTTTGCGCCCTCAGTACTTGGAGTACTATATATACAGGGCCGCAGCCTCTGGTATTGAGGTGCAAAAAAGAAATATTGCAAAGCTGATATTCTGTGTGAAAATGCATCCATTGCCAGACAAATAATCTCTTTACAAGGAGGCACCGTTTTACTAAATAAGCATTGACCAATAAATGACAGCAAAAATGCACCAGAATACCCCTTCCACACCCTCCCCTCTCGGGGATTTCCCCTTTAAATCCTTGACTATATATATATATATATATATATATATATATGTATATATATGTAGCGAATGTTAAGTCGGGAGAACAGCCGGCTTGTCTCCCCTGCGTAATATTTCTCCTCTTTTCCTTCACTATGGCATTGTTAGCATTGTCGTCTTGGCGACACTGTCACCGGAAACCGTTTTAATCTGTCTCTCTGGTTGACTCCCCTGAATAGATATAATTTTTCAGATTAATCATTTAATATAGTTCTATATCATTAAAGTTTAGATTTATATTTAATAGAGGTCAGAATAAAGGCGATATCAATACAATTATTATATGTATAGATCCCCACCTACAATTATTATATGTATAGATCCCCACCATCTCGGGATTTGCCGAAGATGTCCGTACTGAACGGCTATGTGGCATGAAACCTTCCCTGACCGGTTTTTGAGAAACCTAAAGCAACAATAGGACAGGTCGCATGGCATGGGTACTTGGGCGTGACGTGCCCCTACTGACGATCCCGTTAGGGACATCACGTCAGTCCAGCCTCATGTCATGCTTTCGACAACACGTCGATTCTGATCTTGTCCACTTTGTTGCAGGTAGGTAAAATTATTTTCAAAATGTTGTAGATAGATGCCAAAGTATAAACTGAATGTCAATATAATATTCCCTAATTAATATTGAATATTATATATTTTCTATCTGGGTGCTTTAATTATATATCCTTGTAAGATTATCGTTATTACTACGGGACCTCTGAACCTTCGACCTCGAGTTATTTGGGTGCACGGGAAACCCCGTGAAATATTCCTGTAAATCTTTAAAGGGACCCACACCACAAGTCAATATGCCAAATTAATGCTGACCTCTAAAAGAGCATTACCACGTGTACAAATAATTTCCACGTGTCTAGATAATCTCCACGTGTTCCGATAGAATTCCTCGTGGAACTGAAAGAATGGCCAATAAACGAATTATATCTGTACCGGTACTTCTAACCTCCGTTATTTCCGTCTATCCATCATTTTCCCCCCACTCCTAAGGCATCAGCAATATTTAAAAATAAGCTTGAAAATGCATAGAATTGAGTGAACAGGATTTAAAACATAACAGAACTAATTGTAACACTCGTATTGAATAATTCTATAAAATCGTATTTTCTTTTATAAAATATAATGAGAAAATGGGTCTACGGCATAAATATGAGTAAAGAGAAAATGGTTCTACAGCAACGGCCTTCTCTCAAACAAACGCAGACGTTATGACTATAACCGTGCTGCCGTCTATCGGTGGATGCTCGCACTAATTCGAGCTAACCCATAACCCCCCCCCCCCCCCCCCCCTTCTCTCTTTTATTTTGGACAACTTGAATTACCACGAAATGTTAGCGAAATGTATCAGAAATTCCTACAAACGTTCATAAACCTCGCATAAACGTATTTTAAACTTAAACCACTTAGCATTGTGGTAGAACTCACTGTGGGAATATGCCAAGTTACTTTCAGCCTTAAAAATCTGATCCTTTAAATAAAAGTACGATCCTATGCATTAAAAGTACCAGAACCACTGACCAATGACTGACTCCCAGTAACTTTCCACTTAATTATTGATTTTGAACCTCACCTTTGATAGCCCTGCTGCAAAATTCACGTTAAATTCATACACAACTTTCACCAAGCGTTCTGCGCCTGGCGATGTTGATGATTCGTCATCGGGAACCACCTGTTTGCGCGCGGCGGCCTCGTTGTTCTCGCCCGCTGTTCCCTTTATAAACCATTCCCCTTTCATAACACACATTAGTCCTTCTATTTATTATGTTACGATTATTATGTTACGAAGTAATGTTAATATGGGTGATCAACCAAAGATATCCCATACCTACAAGTAAATAAATATTTACCGAGGTAGATTTCTTGAATTTCCTAGGGGAGATAAACAACCATTATCCGTCCCTCCAAATATAGTGGGATACCCCCTTCGCTCTTCCATCATAGACTCCCAGAAAATAACCACCCCGAATGTTTTCACTAAGAAATTTACTACAATCATTGGTCATATTTATATTTTATCTTGTAATAGCAGAATTTCTTTGAATGATAGCAATATAGGACATTATGTACTTAAGAACGATACTTAGCCTAGATGTTTCACATTTGTATACTTAATGTATGTTATTATAGATAGAAGATATAAACGAAGTGAATTATAGATAGAAGATATAAACGAAGTGAAATCTTAGCGCTATTGTTTGTGAATAGTTGTACACAAACATAATTTGTGTATGAATAGCAAGATGTAAACAAATATAAAACTAGATGAGGGTTTGAGATAAAGATTGATAGATATGTATAAACAAGATTTAAGATAGTATAAGACTAGGAGATATGTATAATAACATGGTTATAATAATAACATGGTTATAATTACATGAAGATTTCAGGTAAACCTACCTTAATGAATATCTTGTGTACTTGTTGCAGAGGCATACATTGCATTTGAGTATATTTATATACAGTTTAATAAGCAATCCAGTATTTGTAAACAATAAGTTGAGTACCTTTATATACATTATAATGAGCAGTCCAATATTTGTAAACAATATGATCACGTGAGTCCAGCCTCATGTCATGCTTTCGACAACACGTCGATTCTGATCTTGTCCACTTTGTTGCAGAATAAACAGTTGTCAAGTGTCAGCTGCGTGTCGTTTACCATTTGTGTGTGTGCGAGTGGGCCACGAACCAGACCCCGCCTTACCGCCCGCCCGCGACACTGGCGCAGCCTGCAGGATTCGATATCGCAGCTGGACACTGATACTCCAGGTGGACTTCCGGTTGGACGCACTGTCATGAATGGGCCTCCAGTCCTTGGACCCCGGGCACCCATGTGGAGACGGCCTGCATAATTTGTCTTGGCCTGCGTGAACTGCCGTTTCGTTTGCGGTTAGTGTGTCCCACTGAACATGATAGTTTATCGACGTCACCCCTGTTTAAGTGACAGTTGTTTGCGTGGATGTTCCGTCGCTGCAGAAGCCAGTACAAGGACATTCAATGCATAATAAAAACTTCTCCGGAGTTATTTATTTCTACGTGCACTGTTGAAGTGAATCGCGCCTCAGAATTTCTTAGTCAAAGAAAATTTGATGGACTTTACTTTCCCGTCAGTCATTCTTGCGGTACTCTCATCTGGGTAACAGTGCCGGCCGTGTACCCAGGACACCAAAGAGAACTGTAGAGACTCTGAACGTTAATGTGAATCCAGCGTGATCCTCTACTTCGGTGACCAACCTGTGACATTTGATACAGATACATTTATTATTAGCACATGGGTCACCACTAGTTATTTGTTATTATGCAACTTTGATTACCCATTGTTGCATATCATGTTTACTTATGATATTTAATATCTAATTGTTTTAATATCTGATAGTTTTGTTATGTAAACATTAATGTTCACTAATCCAGTTGCTTTTTAGATTCACGTACTCCTGTACAGAGGTAAGCTGACCTTGTATATTTTATACTAGGTTCGGTACTGGTATTTTATTTAATGATCACCTAGTAGGCTACAAATATGATACTTCACTTGAAGATAAGCTTAGCTTCACTTAGATAAATTATTAGATTTTAAGCGGTAGTGTTATTAGATTTTAAGCGGTAGTGTAACTTAGATTGTAGTGTAACTGACTGAACTGTAGTTGTTTACCTAACTAAACAGAACTTTGATCTCACCACTATGAAGTACCAAAACACCCTTGTGGTAGATAACTTACCAGTAGATGTGCAGCAAGCAGAACTCGGGGATCACTTTGGTGCTGCGGGTGACGTGGAGCATGTGTTGCTGGTTCCTTCAGACTCTAGTCCGGACCAGGCTTTCATTGTCTTTGCCTCCTCATCCGCAGTTACCAAGGTTCTTAGTTCTCCCAGTTTTGCTGAATGGCAGACTCCATCGGGAGCTGTGTCACTAAAAGTAAAAGCTGCCACAACCGATCATGAGGACTGTATACGAGAATTGATCGCTGAGGGGAAATCATCCTTAACAGATCCGCTAGATATTTTTCTAGATAGACTGTCCTCTGATGACAATCTTAACAGATTAAAGCATAAAATAGAGGATAGGATGGCTTATCAGAGGATCCCTTCTTTTCCAGAGGGCGCTGCCATGGGTCCTAACCTAGTGTATACAATGTCCCAGAAACCACGTTTACCCACATTTTCCGGTGACCCCCAAACAAAAGACACCCCTTTTCGCCAGTGGCGTTACCAAGTTGACTGTCTCTTAGATAACAGATGTTACCGCCACCAAGATATAGACGAGGCAATTAGACTGTCCCTTAGAGGTTCAGCCGCGGAGGTTCTTCTTTACCTGGACCCATCTGCCCCTCTTACTGATTTGATCCACCACTTAGACCTCACGTTTGGAGAGGTGGTAGACATTAATATGATAAGGGAGCAGTATTATGGGGCCCAACAAGAAACTGGGGAGACCATCGTTAAATGGGGCTGTCGTATTCAAAAGCTTCTACACAGTTTAAAGCAACGGGGTGGAATCTCAGACCACGAGGCTCGTAGCAGTCTATGTTCAAGATTCTGGTATGGATTAAATGACCTCTATCAACCCGTGAAAGATGCCCTACGTCCCACTTTAAAATCGGGTACGTCCTTTGAAGTTCTTTTTAGTGCAGCCCGGGAGCTCGAGGTTGAATATATGCCTATGATGACTCCATCAAAACCTTCCCCTGGGGGTGGTAACATTAGGAGACCCAATTTAAAACCCTCTCAAAATTCCCAACAACAGTCACTTAGTGATCTTTCCCAAATGGTCAATACAGTGTTACAAAAACTAGAAGGTATTGAATCTCGCCTTACGAGAGTCGAAACAACCCAAAGCTATAGACATAGTAGACCAACCACTCCTGCCTATCGAAAGAGTAACGCTACAGTTTCAGAACAAAATTCGAATCCACCTGAACTAGCCACGTTTTGCACCAGGTGTAAACGTAATAACCATTCTGTTCAAGACTGTAGAGCACGTCGTGACGTAACTGGTAAGCCTTTAAACTCCGGTCCACCTGCGCCAGTCAGTGGGAGGACGTAGGTCGGACACACAGGCCCACTAAACCCAAGGTTATACCTGTTGCTTTGACCGGGGATGTAGATTGTGTCTCGCTCACATCACAGGGGGTTCCATGTACCGGTTTACTAGACACTGGCTCTTCTGTTACCACAGTGGCTGAACATTTCTACAATCAGTATCTGTCTTCTTTACCAATCCAACAAATATCTGATGTCCTTAACATAGAGGTCGCAGGGGGAAATAATCTCGAATACCTTGGCATTGTTGAAATAAATTTAAATTTTCCAGGTGTATTGGATAAAATTTTTCCAACTCCCGTATTACTGGTAAAAGATACAACCTTGAATGCGTTGCACCCTTTTGTAATTGGACAGAATGTCCTAAAGCAGTGTGCTCGGATACTTCGCGGTGATGGGGGCCCTAGGTTCCTCCAGAAGAGTAAAATTCCCGATGCCTGGCGGTCAGCCTTAAAATGCTGTACTTTTGCGACTGCTAAATCTTCCTCAATAGGCCTCGTCACCTCCTTTAGGCAAATAACTATTCCACCAAATCAGTCTCTTACTGTACCAGGTAAAACCCGGGCTTGTACATACGGAAAGACGTTGATTGTAACAGAACCTTACGGTCCTCTTCCGGCGGGATTAGCAGTAGACCCTCTATTGATGGAGGTAAACTTGCAAAATCGTTCAGAGAAACGATTCGATATAAGAATGTCTAATCTTACAAATGACATTGTTACTATTCCAGCGAAAACAACCATCTGTTCGTTGCAATTGGCCTCTGTTGTTCCTTCAGGCAAATCCAGCCTCGAGGCCAACGATAACGTACTTGATCAATTTACCATTGATCCCTCCCTTTCCCTTACGGAAAGACAGCAAGTCCTGGACCTGCTGTGGGAGTGGCGAGACATTTTTGCTAAGCATGATTTGGATCTTGGGCGCACAGATAAAGTTAAACACAAAATTGTTCTGTCAGACTCTGCCCCTTTTCGCGAGGCATATCGACGTATCCCTCCACACCTTTATCAGGAGGTGCGCGATCACATAAGGGAAATGCTCGAATTTGGGGTGATTAGAGATAGTTGCAGCCCATATTCGTCAGCTATTGTTCTAGTCAGAAAGCCAGATGATAAGCTACGCTTCTGCATAGACTATCGCAAGCTTAATGCTAAAACTGTCCGTGATGCTTACTCATTACCACGTATAGATGACACCTTAGATTCGCTAGTTGGGAGTAAATACTTCTCTTCTCTCGATTTGAAAGCGGGGTACTGGCAGGTTGAAGTAGAGGAGGAGGATAAGCCTAAAACCGCATTCACTGCAGGTCCTCTCGGGTTTTTCGAATGGAATACGATGCCGTTCGGTTTAATTAACGCCCCCGCCACGTTCCAACGCCTAATGCAAAAGACAATGGGTGATCTCCATTTGTCTCAGTGTCTCCTCTATCTTGACGATATTATAGTGTTCAGTTCCACCTTTCAAGAACACTTAGATCGACTTACGGCAGTCTTTAAACGTCTGAAAGAGGCTGGATTGAAATTGAAACCCAGTAAATGTCATTTGTTCAAAAAACAAGTAAATTACCTTGGCCATGTTGTTTCGGCTAAAGGAATCCAAACTGACCCCACTAAAATTGAAGCCTTGAAGAACTGGCCCATTCCATCCTCCGTAACTGAAGTCCGACGTTTCCTTGGCTTTGCCAGCTTTTACCGAAAGTTCGTGCGTAATTTTGCTCAAATCGCAAGGCCCCTCCACGACCTCCTTAAAGGCGAAAGCTCTAGGAGATGTCCTGCATCTAAGAAGCGTAAATCCAAAGCACCACCTTTCGTATGGGGTCCAGACCAAAAGTCCTCCTTTGAGAAACTGATAGAGCTCCTATGTAAAGCCCCAGTTTTGGCGTATGCAGACTTTTCTAAGCCTTTTATTTTGCATACAGACGCTTCTAGATCTGGCTTAGGGGCGGTTCTATACCAGGAACACGATTCGAAACTGAAACCCATTGCTTATGCCAGCCGCAGTCTAAACAGGTCTGAGCAGAATTATGCTGCTCACAAACTAGAATTCCTGGCCTTAAAATGGGCGGTTGTTGACAAATTCAAAGATTACTTGTATGGGGGCAATTTTACTGTCAAGACTGACAATAATCCCCTTTGCTATGTGTTAACCACCGCAAAACTGGATGCCACAGGGCATAGGTGGGTGGCTGCATTAGCAAACTTTAACTTTAAAATAGAATATCGGTCCGGAAAAAGGAACGTCGATGCTGACTTCCTATCCAGAACTTGTAATCTTCCCAGTACGGATGATTCTCTCTCTCCTGATATTCTGTCTTCAGATATGGTTCAAGCTATATGCCAGTCTCACCTGCCCGGTTGTACAGGACTACAAAACACCAATCATGACCCATTTATTCCATTTGTATCCCTTAGCCTCCCTTCTATGCCAATAGACATGATTCAGGAGCAATCAAAAGATCTTGTCCTTAAAACAGTCATAGAAGCTATAAAAAGCGGGAACAAACTAAAATACCGTAAAGGGGACTCGACTGAGCTGCTGTGTTATCAGCGCCACCTATCTAAATTTCTCATCAATAAAGGTGTCTTATGTAGAAAACGGATTGTAGATGACATAGAGACCTTGCAGGTAGTTTTGCCTAGCGCTTTGCGTCAAACGGCTCTCAAGGGGCTCCATGATGATATGGGCCATATGGGTCAGACTAGAACAATCAACCTAGTACAAGATCGTTTCTTTTGGCCTGGTATGAACAAACATATCACAGAGTATGTAGCTCAGTGTCCACGATGTGTGAGACGAAAAACTCCTACCTGCCAAAGAGCACCTCTTGTAAACATCCAATCCTCAGCCCCTCTAGAAATTTTGTGCATAGATTTCCTATCTCTGGAACCCAGTAAAGGTAACATAGAAAATATATTAGTGGTTACTGATCATTTTACTAAGTTTGCCAGGGCATTCCCATGTAAAAGCCAAAAAGCAAAACCAACCGCTCAACTGTTATGGGATAATTTTATCTGTAACTACGGATTTCCCCAAAGAATCCATTCCGATCAGGGGCGAAATTTTGAAAGCAAAGTTATCAAAGATTTGTGCACTCTAGCTGGTATCGAAAAGTCGCACACAAGTCCCTACCATCCCATGGGCAATGGGCAGTGCGAGCGCTTCAATCGCACGCTACTGAATATGTTAGGCTGTTTAGAACCTAATCAAAAGAAAGATTGGAAACTCTTTGTTAATTCTGTTACCCATGCCTATAACTGCACCAGACATCAGACCACCGGCTATTCTCCCTTTTTCTTAATGTATGGCAGACACCCCAGGCTACCTGTAGATGTTCTTTTTGGGCTAGACCACGATCAAAGGCCAAATATGGCCGACTATGATAAATATGTTCAATCAATCGGGGAAACACTTAAGAATGCCTATCGCAAAGCCCAGCAACATTCATTAGCTGAGCAGAAGCGACACAAGGCCCGATATGATCGCAAGGCGAAAAGCACTCAATTAAATATTGGAGATAGAGTTTTAGTAAGAAACTTGCACTTAATTGGAAAACAAAAACTGGCCGACCTGTGGGAGCCCCCTGTATATATCATTATCGACCAACCAAAGGCTGATATTCCGGTATATAAGGTTAAGAAAGATGGCTCGTCCGATCCGCCCCGAACTCTCCATAGGAACTTGCTCTTATTAATTAACCATCTCCCACTTGATTCTGACACTTCCCCAGACACTGATCCAGGTACGAAAACGCCTCCTAGGCATCTTAGATCTTCACCTGAGATCATGGGAAGTGATGAGGAAATAGAGGAAGAAAGTCCGAATGAGGATGATTATAACGATCCCTATTTAACCTTAACCCCTATCATAACTGCTCCAATGTCCACAGCTCCAATTTCCACTGTAGCGGAGCCCAATAGGATATCGGTTAGTCATTCTGAAGCGGAGCCTGATAGAATATCGGTTAGTCATTCTGAACCAAATTTAGACAATTCTGATTTAAGTTCTCCTTCCGGTAGTCCTGCCGCTTCCCATGATATTAGCCAACCCCCTGAGGAGGGTATAGTAGACAGAGCGACAGAGAGGGAAACGCGAGAAGAACTAGAAACCCATTCCCAAACCTTTAATGGGGATGAAACCACATCTGAGGGTACAGAACCTCAATCCGCTTTGCGACGGTCCACACGTGAAAGACGGCCCCCCAGTTGGATCCGATCTGGGGATTACTTCACTTCTTTTAGAATGTCCTTAAGTGATCACGACCAATTAGTTGGGCTTACTTTTTAATGAGCCATCATTAAGAGCCTTATAAGTTGTCGGGTCGACAACTTTTCTGAAGTGGGGGAGGATGTAGCGAATGTTAAGTCGGGAGAACAGCCGGCTTGTCTCCCCTGCGTAATATTTCTCCTCTTTTCCTTCACTATGGCATTGTTAGCATTGTCGTCTTGGCGACACTGTCACCGGAAACCGTTTTAATCTGTCTCTCTGGTTGACTCCCCTGAATAGATATAATTTTTCAGATTAATCATTTAATATAGTTCTATATCATTAAAGTTTAGATTTATATTTAATAGAGGTCAGAATAAAGGCGATATCAATACAATTATTATATGTATAGATCCCCACCTACAATTATTATATGTATAGATCCCCACCATCTCGGGATTTGCCGAAGATGTCCGTACTGAACGGCTATGTGGCATGAAACCTTCCCTGACCGGTTTTTGAGAAACCTAAAGCAACAATAGGACAGGTCGCATGGCATGGGTACTTGGGCGTGACGTGCCCCTACTGACGATCCCGTTAGGGACATCACGTCAGTCCAGCCTCATGTCATGCTTTCGACAACACGTCGATTCTGATCTTGTCCACTTTGTTGCAGGTAGGTAAAATTATTTTCAAAATGTTGTAGATAGATGCCAAAGTATAAACTGAATGTCAATATAATATTCCCTAATTAATATTGAATATTATATATTTTCTATCTGGGTGCTTTAATTATATATCCTTGTAAGATTATCGTTATTACTACGGGACCTCTGAACCTTCGACCTCGAGTTATTTGGGTGCACGGGAAACCCCGTGAAATATTCCTGTAAATCTTTAAAGGGACCCACACCACAAGTCAATATGCCAAATTAATGCTGACCTCTAAAAGAGCATTACCACGTGTACAAATAATTTCCACGTGTCTAGATAATCTCCACGTGTTCCGATAGAATTCCTCGTGGAACTGAAAGAATGGCCAATAAACGAATTATATCTGTACCGGTACTTCTAACCTCCGTTATTTCCGTCTATCCATCATTTTCCCCCCACTCCTAAGGCATCAGCAATATTTAAAAATAAGCTTGAAAATGCATAGAATTGAGTGAACAGGATTTAAAACATAACAGAACTAATTGTAACACTCGTATTGAATAATTCTATAAAATCGTATTTTCTTTTATAAAATATAATGAGAAAATGGGTCTACGGCATAAATATGAGTAAAGAGAAAATGGTTCTACAGCAACGGCCTTCTCTCAAACAAACGCAGACGTTATGACTATAACCGTGCTGCCGTCTATCGGTGGATGCTCGCACTAATTCGAGCTAACCCATAACCCCCCCCCCCCCCCCCTTCTCTCTTTTATTTTGGACAACTTGAATTACCACGAAATGTTAGCGAAATGTATCAGAAATTCCTACAAACGTTCATAAACCTCGCATAAACGTATTTTAAACTTAAACCACTTAGCATTGTGGTAGAACTCACTGTGGGAATATGCCAAGTTACTTTCAGCCTTAAAAATCTGATCCTTTAAATAAAAGTACGATCCTATGCATTAAAAGTACCAGAACCACTGACCAATGACTGACTCCCAGTAACTTTCCACTTAATTATTGATTTTGAACCTCACCTTTGATAGCCCTGCTGCAAAATTCACGTTAAATTCATACACAACTTTCACCAAGCGTTCTGCGCCTGGCGATGTTGATGATTCGTCATCGGGAACCACCTGTTTGCGCGCGGCGGCCTCGTTGTTCTCGCCCGCTGTTCCCTTTATAAACCATTCCCCTTTCATAACACACATTAGTCCTTCTATTTATTATGTTACGATTATTATGTTACGAAGTAATGTTAATATGGGTGATCAACCAAAGATATCCCATACCTACAAGTAAATAAATATTTACCGAGGTAGATTTCTTGAATTTCCTAGGGGAGATAAACAACCATTATCCGTCCCTCCAAATATAGTGGGATACCCCCTTCGCTCTTCCATCATAGACTCCCAGAAAATAACCACCCCGAATGTTTTCACTAAGAAATTTACTACAATCATTGGTCATATTTATATTTTATCTTGTAATAGCAGAATTTCTTTGAATGATAGCAATATAGGACATTATGTACTTAAGAATGATACTTAGCCTAGATGTTTCACATTTGTATACTTAATGTATGTTATTATAGATAGAAGATATAAACGAAGTGAATTATAGATAGAAGATATAAACGAAGTGAAATCTTAGCGCTATTGTTTGTGAATAGTTGTACACAAACATAATTTGTGTATGAATAGCAAGATGTAAACAAATATAAAACTAGATGAGGGTTTGAGATAAAGATTGATAGATATGTATAAACAAGATTTAAGATAGTATAAGACTAGGAGATATGTATAATAACATGGTTATAATAATAACATGGTTATAATTACATGAAGATTTCAGGTAAACCTACCTTAATGAATATCTTGTGTACTTGTTGCAGAGGCATACATTGCATTTGAGTATATTTATATACAGTTTAATAAGCAATCCAGTATTTGTAAACAATAAGTTGAGTACCTTTATATACATTATAATGAGCAGTCCAATATTTGTAAACAATATGATCACGTGAGTCCAGCCTCATGTCATGCTTTCGACAACACGTCGATTCTGATCTTGTCCACTTTGTTGCAGAATAAACAGTTGTCAAGTGTCAGCTGCGTGTCGTTTACCATTTGTGTGTGTGCGAGTGGGCCACGAACCAGACCCCGCCTTACCGCCCGCCCGCGACATATACATTATATATATATATATAAGTATATGTATATATATACATAGTACATATATATATATTTATATATATATGTATATATATATATGCAGTACACATATATATATATATACACATATAAATATGTATATACTGGGCCCCCCCCCCAGTGGAAATTTGGTTTCGCTAACAATGATGGCATGTACATACCTGATGCTTTAAATGTTGTTCACTCGATCAGTGACCCAAATTCAATCTAAAAACACTGATAATTGAAATCTAGGGCAGTTACTGGCAGAAGGTTTCATCAGCTGGGGTGTGTTGCAATAAGGTGACTTAAGTCATGTAGGTGACTTAAGCCCAGGGGCATCTGTGTGTCACCATGGTAACCATTATGACGTCACAATTGTAATCATGGTATTTAGGCCCCCAACTGGGCTTAAGTCCAGTAAATGTTATTGCAACAGGCCCCTGATGTTAGACTTAGAGTTTGGACTCTGTGGAGTTCACTTGAACTTTGTATATTCAGTGAGATCTAGTTCTTCATATGCTTGATTAACCCAAATTAGTCTCTATTCTTAATACAGTTGAATGGTGCATAAAATAAACCATTTGTATGTTATAATTGTTTTAGCTGTTACAATGTTAATTGTTTTGTAGGTGCTTATCGAGGTGTGGGTGTGACAGAAAGCTCATACCTGATGGGCTGATCCCCCTGGACGCAATAACCATTTAACTTCACCAAACTGCAATTTACCGTAACTACGTGTGAACAGTGCCCCTCAGAAAGCTCATTGTTGGAGATTAAAAACCATAATAATATGTATCGACATGATAAATTTCCCAGAGATTTCTACATCTTGATATTGATATTTGTTGGTACAAAAAGGTGTGTCCCCATGCTTACTTCTGATTGGTCGAGGTGACCCACATGATCCAAACGGGACGCTCAGCGTTCGATCGTTTTTTTTTTTTTCTTGTGGATCTCTTTGCTTAGCAATTGGCACTGCTCCGTTAATTTAATTACTGATGACTAACTGTTAAGGCTAAGTAATTCATGTATTCATCTCGTTTCAATGACCTACCGCACAACTGAGGAAGCAGGAAGAATCCTTGTAACTGTCACTGTCAGAGCATCTCGTGTGCACGGCAGCAAACACTGACCACATCACAGCTGATCGGTCTCTCTTACACAGAATCTTGTAAATAGGCTTAGTTACTCAGAACAATGTTGCCCTAACTAGATAACACTAACGGAGCGCATTCCTCAGCTGCCTAGGTGTTTGGCATTCTAGACCTAGTAGTAAAACTGTAATAGTAAAATGTTGCTGAATTAAGACAAAAGGTAACAGGATTGGATTTTTAACTAGGAAAATGAAAACACTAAAATGCAGCATCTCATTTCATGTAATATATAAGTAAAAAAATATGGTAAAAAATTAATTCTTAGGCACTAGAATATACATACACCTACACTATATATATTTCATTAGCATTTATTTGCATTCCATTAACTGACCAGATCTGATGATAAAAGCAGTGTTCACTGTTTATTGTGTGTTTGTTTTGCACTAGACCCCTTTGATGATCCATTTATGTTACTGTGGGTATTTATTAGCTTCATGGTTTGGCAATCATGCAGTTAAGTCCGTATCTCACTGGGTTGCGACAAATTGCGAATTAATTCGCGAGAGAGTCTCAAAATTGTCTTAAAACATTCGCGGCGGTTCTCAATTTCCTCGCGTGATTCGCAAAGTGTCGCCAACTTGTCGCACAAATCATGAACATGTTAAAAAAAATCGCAAAACAAAATTTCTCGCAAAATAGTCGCAGAGGCGTCGCTTGTGTCTCAAACCCGTCTCGAACATGTCTCGAGCTATTCTCAAGTCAGTTTCTGCGAGTCAGGAATTGCGAGAACCGTGAGACAACTCTGAGAGGGGTTTGCGACATATGCAACTAGTTTGCGAATATTTGGAGATAAAAATGAAAATCTGATATTCTGGTCGCGAATGTCGCGCGAATATTTCACAAATTTCGTGCGATTGTCTTGTGAACATCGCACGACATTCGCACGACGGGTATACAAACTCCGAGTCCAGCCGAATTTTGGGCCAAACACTCGTACGATGTTCGCAAACATGTCGTAAATACGATTCAGTGTGATTGCAAGTGAAAATTGTCGCTAATTCGCTAAGTGGCAGTCAACATCTCTGTTGGGATATTACCTTCAGTGTCATATATGCTATGAATGTTTTTTATATATAAATTTTGTACAATAAAAATTCAAATAAATAATTAGCTACTAGGTCTGGTATGTCACACATCTAGGCTGCTGACACTTAGTGATATACAGGCATTTCAACATACAACGTACCAGTAATCTGAACGTTGGTATGTTACAACCATGGGAAATATTTTATTATTCAATTTCCTCTCTAGAGTAACTGTTCGTTTCGTGCTATAATCCCAATAAACCCTTTGGTGGGCCGGCGACGCAACTGTTGCGTCGCTGTCGGCGGCTATATAGAAAGGAAGTTACTCTGAATTGGAACTTCCACTTGCCCATATCAGCTCCCTTGAATAACTTGAGAAATTAAAGTAAATTAAAGGCTTGGGTTCACCCGGAGAGCAGCCAAGCCAAAGCACGCTATATGTCTAAGAACAATGATCACTAAGTGCCACTAATTAGGCCTAACGCCATTTAGATTCATGCAATTTATACGGTATAACTTATCAGTGATAATTCAAAGTTTCAGCGGTTCCATAAGTTAAGTTACTCATTAAAACATGTATACATATTTAGCCTACGTTTATATCAGATAAGAAAATACAGTTCAAGTGCATGTAAATACTTAAATTTTGTAAGTGCGTTTTTTCATTTGCATTTGATCATTTTTTGTCGCATTTACATTTGATAAAATCTAATCGCTACTGCATTTGCATTTTGTTTATTTAAAACTTTGCGCTGATCTAAGTTGCATTTGAACATAACGTAACAAACCCACATCAACGCCAACAAATTAAATTCTATTTTTTAAATATTCCCATGAAAAGTATATGAACATCCTTGAGTGAAAATATTTATTTTCCCCATTTTTTGTCATAATGCTAGATCGGTAAAAAGGAATGGTAGAGGAGAGGATTAGATAATTAAAGGGCTGTGCCCTGTTTTCCCAAAATTATTACTTTGCTTTGCAATAAAAAAAATATTGTTTAAACCAAAATGGTATGTTTTCTGTATATAAATCATTAACAAAATCAATTAAAGATTAAGTTAATTAAAATACCAATACACATTTAATGAAACTCTTCAATAGTTTTGACGAGATGGAACAGAAATAGGAATCTATAATCTAAAAGTATATTTGACAAAATGAAAACACAATTTCGTAATAAGGTAATAGAGTTAGAACAGAACTAGATACTGTTGCATTTTATAACATTTCCCATTTCAAATTGATTAAAAAATATCCAAATATTAGAACAGGAGTCTATCTCATATCCATATTAGCTGCAATACCATATAACTGGAAAAAAAATGCGAGACAATGATATCAAATCTAATGAAGGTATATCAGAGGAGCATATCATAATTACAACTGAGGGTATTTCATTATTGTATAAATTTACAATCTTTGTCTTCTAAATATGTTAATGATATATTGGTGGTAAAAAATCAACTGCACCCTCATTATTGGTTCAATTAAGAGATAAAATACAGGATGATAATATCAACTAGGAGTGTTACTTTAAAAAATCTCATTGAATATATGTATTCAAGGGAATTCTTATTAAAAATACTGCATATATAACTATTTACCAACCAATAGTTTACAATATACAAATGGAAGTTAGTTGATAGTTACCGATGTTCTTATTGCGTCATGAAATTAGAGACCAAGGAACACATTTTTTATGAATGTTTTGTAACAAAAAATCTGTATTTTAGAATTGTGGATTGGATGTAATCAAATGGGGTGATAATGCCACCATTAATTAACACAGTATTGTATATAGAATGTTTCCAATTAAGAATAACCTTTTAATAAATCAGGTGCTCCTTACATTTTAAATGTGTATATATCATAGTAGAAAGGAATATAATCAGAACACAAGTATTTACGCTCCCGAGGCAGCGGAAATCTTGCGCTTCTAAAGAAGCAACTGATTTTCCCGCTGCCTGCTTTGACCGTTTATGATACACATAGACACCTAGTGGCGGTTCGTTGTCCGCTGAAAAAAAAAAACGTGCGTATGATGTGACAAGCAGCCAACCAGATGCCTAATAACAAACACTCGACAGGCATCCTGGCTCCGCCCATAGCTGCGCTTCCAGCTCCGCTTGATGACAGATTGTGGTCGAACTTTTATTGCTCACTTCGCATTCTCGTATCATCGGCCGATTTGATTATGACATTACGACTATGTTAGCGTAGCCATGCATCTGTTGTCTGCAAAACTGGAAACAGCCAGCGAGGTGTGCACGGAGCCTTTGTTGTTATATTTTGTTTGAATTACAGCTCACCGGCGGGGCATCCTATGTGCCCAATAGGCCCTAAGCAAACCATGTATAGGGCCATTCTCTCTGAGCCTGTGGCCTGTTCAGACGGTTGCCGGGGCGATGAGCTGTCACTCAAAACGAAATGAACAACATTGGCTCCATGTATTCCTCGCTTGGCTGGTAAATTGAAACGTTTTGTCTTCCAGCACAGGGTCTCATCTGATTGGACAAAAATACAGTGCTCCCCTCTGGTGTAGCGGTTTCAGGATACGAGGTCAAAACAAACCGCGTTTACGATATAGGTAGTAGGCCTATTGGTAAAGCGCTGTGTAAAGAGAATAACAAGTAATTAAATGCCAGATTTTTTAAGGAGAGTGAAATATATTGAGAAAATTGAACATTTAATAGCAAAACAGAAATATAAGACTACTATACACATTTAGAAAAATGGGGGAAAAATAAAGGAATAAGGCCAAAAAAAGTAAAAGGTATGGTTCTCAGGCACCGCCCGCATCAATTTTAAACCCCCGCATCAAAAATTTTTATTTTGATTTTCATTAGAAACTTACCAATATTAGCTGCAGCCGCTGGGACATTTCTTTCAAGGAGATAAAATCATACAATTTCCTTTTTTATGTAGTGCTTTTATTTGTTTAGCAAAATAAATCTGTTATTATCATGCTTTTCCCTTATTATTTGACATTTTTATCGAAACATACCAAAAAATTAAAAATAAAAAAACCGCCTCCCGCACTGATTTCTAAAAAAAGTGCCTGAGAACCATACCTTTTTTTTTTATTTTGGCCTAATTTATAACATACAGTAAAACTGTAGCTATAGTATTAAAAGAAATAGTAAGGTGGAAATGTATTCTGTCAAGACCACTAGAATATATGTTTATACTGCATGTGCAAATTACAAGGACTGAAAATTTGAAATAAAGCTTGAATAATATCCAGGCAATGTACTTTGTATAAATTGTATATAACGTATATATATCGTATTTGATGTGATTGTGTACGATTATGTGTGAAATGTGTATTGTACGATTTTTCCGCAAAAAAAAAATTATATTAAAAACAAAACGAAAAATTTACCATTATACATATATAATGATGATCAAGCGATCAAATTCTAATAATTGAGGCGCAAATGATGGATAGATAAAGTTCATAAGTTCATTCATTATTTCAAAGTGAAATTAACATGTATGAGAAAGTGAAATATTATATTAATAACAACTGACTGCAAAATGTGATTTAAATCATGATTTAGACTTGTGTGAAAATGGATGATATTTTATTTTGATACCTTAATTAATTACATCACTCTCGCATGCTGTGCTCATTAAAATAATTAAGGAATGCTTATTTCCACTCCCCCTTATGATAAAAACTGGTAAAGTCTGAGTATTTTGGCAGTTTAAGTGACCAAAACTTGGATGTTCATTCTTTCCATTGATAAAGGTAATTTAATAATTGATTTTCTTTACAACTCCCTTCCTAAGTACTTCTATAGGCGCAATAGGGACAGCTGGGACATACACATTTCTAGAACCAAGTTCTTTAAACAATTAAGTTTTTCAGTTTTTATATTGAAATGCATTTCATTTTAATGCATTTAACATAAAATTTTAAAACACTAATGATTTTCAGAGTAACCCCTGCCAATAATATTAAATTTATATGTGCCAAAAAATTTCAAAGACATATAGATTTATATTTTTCTGCACTGGTCTATTTGTTTAATCATTTTGAACATTTATATGTGGATCATGAGAATACGAAATAACTTGAAGTAGCACATGAATGGTGAAGAAGATTTTGACTTTACTTCATAATGGACTGAGAGTCCTTATCAGTAGACTGTTGGCACGTCATTAGTGAGGTCTAGTTTTGTGTCCATATATATATGCCCTGACTGGTGCTATCAGCTCTTGGCTTAAATACAAGATATAAAGTCCAGAACTCGACAGTTAAACTGAACTGAGACCTGTACTCTGGTAGGTTGATTCAGTAAGGCCTAAATAAAAAAAAGGTATGGTTCTCATGCACTTTTTTTTCAGAATTCAATGCGGGCGGGCGCTTTTTTTATTTTAATTTTTTTGGTATGTTTCGATAAAAATGTCAAATGATAAGGAAAAAAGCATGAAAATAACAGTTTTATTTTGCTAAATAAGTAAAAGCACTACAAAACAAAGGAAATTGTATGGTTTTATCTTCTTGAAAGAAATTTCGAAGCAGCATCTACTCAAAATTGGAAAGTTTTTATTGAAAATCAAAATAAAAAGTTTTGATGCGAGGGTTTAAAATTGATGCGGGCGGTGCCTGAGAACCATACCTTTAATTTTTTTGGCCTAATAAACCATACCACTGATTTCATTTTAAACATTTTCAGTGATGTTACTTTGTTGTCAAAATAGGCAAAAATTTCTAGAACTTTGATTAAAAGAAAATTAAAACTATAAATGTAACATAGGATGCTTTAAGACCATTGTCACTATATATACTGATTAGATAAAGATGCATCTCAAAGGTAAGCCCAATAACATTCTTTTTTAATTATACATACATACATACATATATATATATATATATATATATATATATATATATATATATATATATATATATAATAGCCTATTACATACAAATTTCTATTTTGCCGGTACACCCACTATAAGTTATAAATTTTATTTGTTATAAATATAAAAGCTGACATAGGGTCACTAATTCAATTATAGGGAAGTTGTATAATTAAGCAAGTGTTTGTTTGAATAATCAACCCTTTTAAAGCGCAAAGATATTTCTGCTTTTTATCAATCTTGAATGTTTTACTACATATGGTAATAATCTAAAAGCCAGGTCTTCGGCTTGAAAATCGGACCTCATTTATATCTGGTGAGTATGTTTGCTGAGAAGGTGGTCTATTTCGTCACTTAAAGCTCGATGATTCGCCGGGTGTTGAGTGTCGTCTGGAACGAGACACTTCCCTGGAATCAGAGCTTAAACAGTGTTTCGCGTCTGAATCTACAGTGTCTTCTCAGGTCTGATCTGATCAGCAGTGTAAGTTATAGAAACTAGATAGCATAAAAACACAGAAAATAACTTTGTAATGGAAACGCCTCAAAGTTTTAGAAGAAAATTCACTTCTGTCTTCATATGTTGTCTTATAATACTCATAGACAGTGTCCGTCTCTATAATACAGAGACGGAGAGCACTGCATGCATTCTTGTGGTGCCCTGTCTGATATCACTAAATGTTCCTCCTTTGGCCAAATTACCAAACATAATCTAGCTAACATACCCTTAACTTCGACTCCTTACTTGTTTTCTTACTGAAATAAGAAAATTAAACATATATAATCCAGGTGCAAAGTTAAGAAGCGATGCTAGCAGGTTTCTAACCAAACATGATATGTTGCTTTAGGTTCAAGGACACAGGAAGAAGCCAGTTTTCAAAGTCCTTTTTCTGATTGGCTGTTAGGTTTCAGGCTCATTCATCATGGAAATCCAACTTAATTCCAAGCATAAGATTTACTGCCTGGTCCCTAAAATAGTGCCATCTAGTGAATAAAACAGAAAGGGCAAGCAAAACAATGGTTCCAAGCCGGGCTAGTAGCCACCTGCAAATTTTCTCGTTTTCACTTTTTAGAAATGGTTAACACACCCAGTTAAGACCCACGTTTGTTTATTTTAAGCTTATTATCTGATTTATCTAAATTCCGGTGTCCTCGCTCACACACCAATATTTTCAATAGAGTGCTCGTAAGCCTCACTGAGAGGCTTACTAAGTAGGCTAATGTCTGTATCATGTGTAATACTAATAGGGTAAATAAAGATAATGCCATTAATGGCATTATTGGGCCCGATTGCGGGTTTGAACCTGTAACCTGTGACACACAAGTCAGACATTCTACTGCTTCGCTAATAAAGCAAGTTTCACTAGCAAGGCCACTTGGAATGCTTTTGTGTGTCCGGTTACACATATAATGATGTACATGTATACTCTTAATCTTATTTATAAGAGAACTCAGGTCAAGTCATACCACTTCCACTTTGATCCCGCTTCATCGATCTCTGATGACATGATCCAGCTCAACGGATACACGCTGCATAAAAAGCTTTAAGTAAACTGGAGAATGTAAATTATGTACTGGACAAAAAAAAGTATAAAATCAAATATTGTGTGTGTTTGTCATGGGACCTGACGTTGCACTTCAGTCTTGATTGAGAATACGTGTGTATGCATTCAGGGGCAGAAATTGTTAATTTACTTGAATGAACAATAAATTTTGCTGAAAATCCTGCTTTAGTGCCTAAACAGTACTCACTTTAAAAATTTAGCTTCCCTGGGCCTGGGAGTTGTTCCTAAAGTTGGGACATCCACAAGGTGGCACATATAAGGCATCATTCAACATACAGAAGAATTTTCATGAATGTCAAGGATAAACACAACAGATACTTACTCTGGGCTGGAGATTGATGGAGGCTATGACATTACTATCTGAGAAATCCTTGGATATCCCCACCAGACATGTTTGTTTTTACCACTTGAGATGGAGACCTATCTGATTCGATTGTCATAATGTTATGCCTCCACATGATAAGATACGTTTGTTTTCATAAATCTGACTTTTTTTAGCAGGGATATTAGTTTTATTGTCCTGGAATATTTACTGGAATATCTCCAGTTTTCAAACACCTTTTACTATAGGGCTCTCTCACAGTGGAGGAAAATAAAGAGTAAGGAGAGAGCAAGGAAGCTACAGGCCCCCTAACCTGCGTGCAATAGGCCTCAGGCTCAGACAGACTGGTCAGACACTCTGGCTAGGGCCATTCACAAGGCTCCGTGTTGGCGAGGTGTTGGGCCTGTCTGTCTGAGCCTGTGGTCTATGCACCCAGGTTGCTGGTCTGGCTTGCTGTCACAAAAAAAAAGAAATGTAAAGGGCTAGTATCCTTTTTTGGCAACTGATACATGGCTAAGATAATAGTGTTATGGAGTAGGAAAGGGCTTATTTGTTAAATGATGAAATATTGAAATATTCCTTTAAATATGTGTCAAAACACAAATAAGCCCTTTCCTACTCCATAAAAATAGTCTTATTGTCCTAAGAGGTCAATGGAGTGGGAACACACAGGAAGCAAAATTCAGCCTATTATTTAATAAGAGTATATCATATATGGACTGTAAATATGTGTCTGTGTTTGTAACTTAGTTTGTTGACACTTGACAGTGATGACACTTCTCTGGCACTTTTACTTTGCCAATGTTTCTATATTCATAAATGATGTGAAAGAATATCATTTTAATGTCTGCTGCAAGGTAACTTTTAAACTGTTCAGGAAATAATACATCTCATGACCATCAGGTAGTCACTTTTTCAGTAACCTCACCAATTTTCACTAAAATATATAACAGTTACCAATTATCACCAAAATATATAACAGTAATTGACTGAGTTAACAAGAAATTATCACTTAAATGTATAACAGTTGAGACATAACAGCCATAGTTTATCATATCACTTACTAGAACTTGTGTCCTTCTTCTCTGTATGCAAAGCAAATCAGTGCACATTAAAGACAGGTTAATGGTACCTGATGTGGTCTCTAATTGATCATGTACTGTCATTTAATCAGTTTGCCTGCTGTATTCCCTTATCTCACCTCATCATCTCAATGTCCTGTCATCCTGTGTCTGCTTACATTTGCCTTAGCAGTGGTTATTACAAAATTAAGATGATTTACGACAGGAATTAGACATCTCTTGCATTAAATGGCATATGAAAAGAGTTAGATACAGTGTTACATATATACAACCCTTTAATGTCCACAGCAGAAAAATTAACATAAAGCTTTGATGGGCATTAGATCTTTATCATGTTGAAGTGATACCAAATAAACCTCCATGCAGGTTTGTAGACTGATAGCCTGGTGAGCCCCTGTTTTACAACTCCAGCCATCATCTATCTTTGATTGTATGTATGATTTGCTTGTAAATATGGTACTGTATTATAGTGCTGGGAATTCCTGTTTTAATTTTTGGTAAATGCAGCATTTTCTCTAGTTTTCTTGCATAATGTATATAATAGCACACACTTCCTCACCTCAAAGCCTAAGTTACGTGCAAAAATTGCAATCAATGAGAGCACTGTGAGATCAATCATCGGATTGTTTGCATTAATCCGACTGATTATCTGTGATAATCCATCATCAGGCCATCACTGTATGGCACTGTTTATAACCTTGCTTATTCATATTTTGTCTCTTGTATGAATGACCTAACTGCATCATTTTATCAATATTTCAGTTCAAAACATGATAAAACCATGTAATAGTTGTATTTACATTCTAGACAGGTAAATTTGCATTCATTTTCAAAGCACAAAAGGATGCACTCCCATTACATTCTTGTTTATTATTTGTAGGGTGTTACCAGTATGCCTCGGTTTGATTTATTTGTGAAAGCGGGTGCTGATGGCAGCTGCTTTGGTGACTGTCCCTTTTCTCAGAGAGTTTACATGATCATGCTACTGAAGACCCCTAAAGACAGCTTCTCTCTCCACTTTGTTGACATCTCCAACAAGACACCAGAATTCCTCAGGATAAATCCAGGTGAGGCCTTTCACTTCTTGCAGTTGTTCAGCACATTGGTATAGTGACATCAGTAAACACCTTGGTCTTCTTTCATGGATTTTCACAAGAACTTTACATTTATTTTATATTATAATACTTTTATTTTAATATTGATTTAAAAAAAAAATTCAGCAATGGCACTTTGTATCCTTTATTAAAACTATTACATCATAATGTTTAAAAATTTTAATTTAACTGATTGCTTTAGAGCCCTTTTAATAAACCCTGTTAAATTTTTCAAACGCTTTAGTTTTACAGTCATCATACTAATATTAATTTGACGAATAATAATTAAGTACACTCTGTATGTTTAATCAGGAGAATAGAGTTCTACCTTCACCTGTGTTGAAGTGTAGTTGTGGCAATATAAGTTTGTCAGTAAATAAAGTGAAGTAGCCTGGTACCCTACTTTAAAGGCCATTTAATACCAAACTGATAGATTCCTTGATAAAATAAGCTCTACTTGGTCAAATTAGACTCATCCCAGGCACAGATAAATGCTGAAAGACTGACATGGTTTTTTAGCTCAGCTGACTAAAAGTCATCTGAGCTATAGTCGTGGTCCATTGTCCGTCTGTCTGTCCATCCGGATGTCAGTCCGTAAGACTGGCACGTTTCGACACCATTTGACCTACGAACCCTGAAATTCGGCATACAGTTAGATGTCCCCAAAATTTTCTACCATGCCGAAAATTGGGTCAATAGGACTTCCTTCCTTCGAGATATTAAGGAAAAACCTCAATTTTTTTATTAGAAATCTATTTTCACACTTCAGGACTGCCTAATATCAAAACCACTCATCTGGTTTTCTTCATATTTACCATAAATATTCCTCTATATAGTTCCAATGTACATGCCTGAAATAAGGTCTGTATTATATAATTTAAAAAAAGTTATGGGCTCAAACATAATGCATTTTGTAAAAAATCAGGAAAGATATTTGATCGCTTAACACAAAACAAGTTTATGCTAAGGACTTTTTTCCAGTAATATAACTTTAATCAATCAAAATTTAATTGTATACCCAAAATTAGATAAAAATTTAAAACATTTTTTAAAATATAAGCAAAAATAAAAATTTGATCAGGCTGTCTGCAGTAAATACCATACCACAGGGAGCCTTTTTCTCCGGCACCCCCCCCCCCCAACCCCCACCCCATTCTGTTGACAGACCTGTTCTTTGAACTAGATGAATCTTAAAATTAACATTTTTTCAGCAACGAGCAGAAACAACGGATACCCCTCCCCCCACCCACCCCTTCAATACACAGAACTAATAAACAAGATGAATCTTATAATTTTAATGTTAAATAAGTTCTTTTTGATGAGACTTGGACAATTTTGATTAAAAAAAAATATCAGGAATTTAATCCTAATATTCAAATGTGATAAAATATTAGGATCTAATGTAAGTGCTAACTGACAAGATTTAAGAAGATATAAATTTCATTCATAACCCTTAAAGTTGGTGGGGCCTAGGTGTGAATAACACTGTTAACTTAGTATTAAAATTAGGAATATTGGTCAAACTTTGTGGGTTTAATTTTTAACTCATATGGCCATGTATTTAACTTTTGAAATTTTAATTACCTTCACACATTATTTGTTTATGAAATGTTACTTTTATATAACACTTACCGTAGGCCTATTTGTTCCTTTGGTGCATCACTAAATATTTTAGCTCATGTCCATTATTCTATAATTTACAGAGTTTCATTTTAGCAGGGCCATTTTCTCATAGCTTTTCTAATGATAATATACATGAAAAACTAAAAGAAATAAAAATATTTTTCAGTTACTAATATTTTCCAAAATTCAGCTGAGCGATGTGACCCATGGGTCCCTTGTCTTTTCAAAGAACTGTGGTCATATTGGGTAGGGGCAAACAGTTTTCTGGACTGCATTAAAACATTACTCAGGTTTTATGTTGACCAGAAAACTGCTGAAATATCTGTCTGTACCAATTTATTTGATTCTGAATTTGTGAGATCCCTCTGAAATCTAAAAAAATATACCATTGGACATTTGCTTTTTCAGGTGGTAAGGTACCAGTCCTGGTGGACCAGGAAACAGGAGAAGTAGTAGATGATTCAGGTAAAATAGTGGAGTACATCTCCAGACAGTTCCCGTGTGAGGACCTGCAGTGTAACTACTCAGGACCAGCTGCTGATGCAGCAAGTGGAGTCTTCCCTAAACTGGCAGCTTACCTGAAGAACCAGGACCTGTCCAAGTCTGCCAGCCTGAGAGAGGCCCTGTGTGAGGAACTCAGCAGGTATTGTAGCTTAAACTTCTAAACCTATTGATATTAGGATGCTTAGGGCTGTTTTGTTTTAAATTCATGTTTTATAATCTGTTCCAAATGAGGAACTTTATGTTCACGTATTGAGGGAGATTTAGTCTAAAATACACCCCATTATCATCAGTATGTATGGATGATCTGGCTTTAATTTATGTTAATATGATACATGTTTCTCAAACCTTATTTGCAATCAAAATTCATGTTCTAGGATCATTTGCAGGAGTTATTTTGCTGGCAGCTGGACAAAGATGATTTGAGGGTTTGTACAATTTTCTGCCAATAGGTGTCAGCACATACCAAAAGTTGACTGGAGTTTTGAAATGCCTCTTGGGCAGGTTTCCAGTAGGAGTACTCTTCAGGCACTTGACATATTCAGGCGCACTAGACATTCACAAAAGTGAAAGCATATTTGCTTATTGTTACAAGGTAACACTTACAGAGCAACATTTGCAAATAAAACGTTTGCCTATTCAAGTAGAAACAAAATGAATAGTTACTCATATATGTGGTATTGAGTGCTTATGCTCATTGTCAACTCAAGCTTGGTTTGTACAGCTTGTACATTAAACCTATCTGTTCTTTCAGACTGAATGGCTACTTATCATGTGATGATTGTAAAGGTAAACGGTTCCTGCTGAGTGACAAGCTGACCGACCTGGACTGCTCCATCCTGCCAAAGCTGAACCACGTCCGTGTGGCTGCTGGTGAATACAAAAACTTCACGATACCCCAAGAGCTGACAGCGCTCCAGGAATACATGAACATTGCCTGTGAAGAGGATGTGTGGAAGGCAACAAAGCCAGCTGACCAGGAAATAATACACGGCTGGTCAAGGCACGGTGTTATAAAGGAATCATAATAGGAATGAAACAAGGCTTGGAGTGTTTAAAGGTATCATTAATACATAATACTCTTCTTACCAGTTATGGAGTTTAAAAGGAATCGTAATAGGAATAATACTGGGCATGGAGTTTTAGAGGAAATATAAAAGGCATAGAACTGTTGTAATGGCTTTTATATGGATTGTAAACAGTGTGAATCTGTTGTAAAAAGATGTGGACCTTTGGTTATTTACTGAAGTATGTGTAAGACAAACACCTGTGAGACATCCTGTATAAAAATAAAATATATATTTATTAAATAACAAATGAGTTTTTCCAACAGGGAAAATACAATGGTCCACATTTTGACTTATTTTCTAGTTTTAAATAAATAATCAATTAACATGCACAAGCAACCCCAAATAGTTTTTTCAATTTTTTAGTTGCTCATAAGAGTGAAGAATTGAAAGAAGAACCATATATATAATACGGGGTAAAGGAAAATTTAGAAAAAAATGATATTCCTGACCATGAGAGTTTGTCTATAGGAGAATCTAAGTGTGTTATCATGATCTGTCTACATATGGCAAGTTTATTAAAGTGCCATGTTTTATTTAATTGTATCCGCCAAAACAAAGTTTTGCGGATACTATTTTTTTTACCGGGGTCCGCAACATTCTTTTCCAGAAGAGAACTCTGAGAGTACGGACAGATTTTTCTGAAACTTTACATGATTATCGGGTTACATGTGAACTGGTGCCAAAATATTTTGTGTTGACCTCTGACCTTTCTTCTCTCCAGTGTGTCCATCTGTGCATCTGTTTTGACACATTAAACCATATATTTTCTTACTTGTTTTACCAATCAGGAAAAAAATTTTGCATAAATGTAGCCCTTGGATAGCTTTATAACATACATAAAAATGATGGCACCGCCTGCAACCATTTTTGCACAGCGTCCATCTGTTCATCTGCCTTGGGATAAAATCACTCATATCTCTGCAGTGAATGGTCTTATCCACCTGAAATTTTGCATGTGTATTCATCCTGGATAGCTTTCTTGATTTTATGACAGGTGGCGTCACCTACATTCACGTTCAGGCTGCACACATCTAGGCTTATATCTCAGGACTGGTTTGACGTATCCTCCCGAAATTTTGCATGTGTTTAGATCTGATATAGCTCTTTATCATACGCAAAACTGGTGGCGCCACCTGTAACCATTTTTGCACAGTGTATGTCTCTTTGTCTGCCGTGGAATAAAATCACTCCTATCTCGACAGTTGTCTGACTTATCTGCCTAAAATTTTGCATGTATATACATCTTGGATATGCTCCTGAGGCAGTGGAAATCTTGCGCTTTTAAAGAAGCTACTGAATTTTCCGCTGCCTGTTTTGACTGTTTATGATGCATTTAAATACCAGGTGGTGCACATGGGCCTGACTGCTAAAAAACTGCTGATGTGACCAGTAGCCAACCAAATGCAAGTCAACAAACACTCGACACACATCAGTCTCCACCCAGCAACCACTCGTGGGGATATTTTCTCTGAGCCTGTGGCCTGTTCAAACGGTCGCCGGGGCGATGAGCTGTCACTCAAAACAAAATGAACAACATTGGCTTCTTGTATTACTCGCTTGGCTGGTAATCCGTTTTGTCTTCCAGCACAGGGTCTCATCTGATTGGACCAAAAAACAGTGCTCCCCTCTGGTGGAGCAAGGTCATACAAGGATACAAGGTCATAACAAACAGCACTTACGATATAGGGAGTTGGCCTATGGGTAAAGCGCTGTGTAAAGAGTGTACATCTTGGATAGCTCTCTTGATTTTGTGGCAGGTGGCGCCACCTACATACACATTTTGGCTGCAGTCATCCATGCTAATATGCAAGACACCTCTCCCTATTTCCCCTTACCCTAAATCCATGCCTCACTTTACCCGTTCCTTCTGGTTTCGGTGGATACATGTAGTTGGTTGTTGACTATCCATATTCTAGTTTACTAGTGGAATGTTCATGTCTTAAGTACTACCAACATTATTTTTGCAATAGTGGTTCAGCATGGTCTCTCATGATATGCTGGCAAATCAGATTCTCTGAATTTTTCGTCTTAGACGTAATCAGGGTCATTCTTGTTGTGGTATATTTTGTATATGCATTGATCTGTGTGTAATCTTAATTGTCTGTGTAAGAAAAATGAATACTTTTCTTTTGAGAAACATTAATCAACTTTATTTATTATATATACAATATTCTGACTTCTAAATGGCAGGCATATGATATCCAGTTAATATGCAGTTTACATATGCAGTATCCTTAGTAGGACTTTTAACATGTTCATTTCAACTTTATGAGAGTAATCTTTATGGTTATACAGTAGTCAGTATAGGGTTAAGTCCTGCTTGATAAGTTGTATTTATAAAACAAGTTAAAATATATGAAAAATTTGAAAACTTTGCAATGTAATTTATAAAGTGGTGTAATGCTCAGTAGGATGTCTTTTGGTCCTTGACATGTTATGGTTCATCAGCTGCATCAATTGATAATGAAACCAATAAAAAACATCTGTCATCAGTGGTTCCATTCCAAAACTGCTGACCATAGAACCATCTTCTCTTTGATTTTGTATATATTTATACATTTTAAAAATTTAATTCAATGGGTCCATCCTTCACAGAGGGATGAGAGGAAGTGGCGCGCCTTTGCATTCTCAGAGCCAAATAAAAAAATCTTTTTTGAAATTAAACCCTTCAGGCTTCTAGCCTAAGTTGCAGTAATAAAAAGAGAAAAAAGTAGCTACCAACTGTGCCACAAAACTGGGACATTTGCTTGGTATAGATCCCTCTTGATAATATTCAAAACTTCTAAGAACATAGGCGAATAATAATACAAAGTCCCTTTTCTGAATATACATGTAAGTTAACCTGTTGCAAATATAAATTGAGGCCAGAATAAATGTCAGTATAAGCTTAAAGTCACCTGTTATAGGCAAAGTTTGAAATATTTATTATGTATATAATAGAGTAAATTCTTATATTTCCATAAACTTTAGAATTATTACCTTTTTCTACTTTAATGTTATATATCGCAGTTAAACATAGGAATCATTGAATGATATCTACTCTTGATATGATTTAAATTGGAATGCTTTGGTGACTAGTGACACTAATTAAACATGTTTTAAGGATTCTGATGGAAATTTCTGCTGGTTTTACCAGCCAGAAGATTTTTCTACCATTCTAACCCTTAGGTGTTTCTGCCATCAGCAGGGTAGAAATTCCTTTTCTGCCTGGTAGAAACCATGGCTTTGGTTAGTTTATGAGTATTGTTACAGGATTATATGTATTCTTTCCCACATCAGTTAGGTATTTGTATGTGACATTATGCATCAAGGTGTTAGAAAATAAGGGTTTGTGGTTTCCATAAACCAGTTCCTGAATATGCTATAACAACAACAATGGGCCAGTACTTCTTTGATATTTCATATGGATAATGTATGTTTGTTTACATATACAGGTATGCAGTTGATGTAATATTCCAAATCTTTATTATCTTTACATTGTTCATTTTATTACAGTAACATCTTTATGGTGAATCTACAACTTGAAACAACTATTTGTTTGTTTTTCCTACAAATAAAATATTTACACTTTATAAATACTGATATCATTTTATTATTAGCGAACCTGTGAGCTTATCCGATGGGACGGCGGCGTCTGGCTTCCACTGTACATTAGCCAATGCTATCTCAAAAACTGCTGGAGCTAGCAGCGCCACATTTTGTGGAAGAATCAGTAACTTGTTAAAATTTATCGTATTGAACTTATTTTTTTTGCTATAAGCATTTTCCTCAATTTTAAAGAGAAAAAGCTAAAAAATCTTTAAAAATCTGCTCCAATGAAACTGTCCAGCCAGATTGTGCTATATTTTACAGAAATAATCTCTGAAACCATCTTTCTCAAGCTTGTTCAAATGGTTCCAGTTTGGTAAATTTTGGCAGAGTTACAGGAAGCTTAACTTAGTCATTTGGCTAAAAAAGGATCCTTATATTACACTATCAGAAACAGCAGGTGCAATCATCACCAAATTTTATGCAAATGTTGGTCACATGATCTCATTTTTTAAATTGCGGTATTGGTAGCACAACCTTCATCAACCTTTTTGTACGAGGGTCATTAGCCATCAGTACAGTAACCCATAATTTCTCAGGAAAAGTGGGAGCTAGCATCCCCAAATTTTATGCAAAACTCTGTCACACATCAAATGTTGTGGGATTGAGCTTTTTTTGTGGCAGCTGCATTAACTTAAATTTTAAGGGGAAAAAGCTAAAACCTATGAAAATCTTCTCTGAAATCATTCAGCCAGATTGTTTAATATATCACAGAAATGATCCAACAGACGAGCTCTCTCAAGTTATTCAAATGGTTTTGGTTTAATGAATTTTTGCCAAATTACAGGAATTTGAACTTAGTCATTTCGCCAAGTAAGCATACTAATATAACAAGCTCAGAAATGACAGAAGCTAGCATCACCAATTTCGTGCAAATTTTGGTCACATCACACATATATGAAATTGCATATATGAATATTTTCATGGCACCACCTATGTAGACTCATTTTTATGGGCAAAAAACCTCATAATTTTAGCCTCTTTCAACTTAAAATTGTTTTATGATGAAACTGCAAAGCTGAATCGTTTAATTTTTCACAAGAATTATTTTAGGGTAGGGTTCTTTCATTTGTATATGAGTAGATAGTGTTTATTGATTTTTAGCTCAGCTGACTATAAGTCATCTGAGCTATAGTGGTGGTCCATTGTCCGTCGTCTGTCCGTCTGTCCCTCTGTCGTGCCCTCCGTACGTCCGTAGATGTGGCACGTTTTGAAACTGTAAGACCTAGGAATCCAAAATTTGGCATAATGTTAGATGTCCCCAAGATCTCCTACCAAGCCAAAAACTGGGTCTTTGCGACTTCGTTCCTTTGAGAAATTAAGGAAAAACCTCAATTTTTTATTAAAAACCTATTTTCACACTTCAGGACTGCCTAATATCAAAACCACTTATCTGTTTTTCCTCATATTTACCATAAACAATCCTCTATATTGTTCCTATGTACATTCCAGAAATTAGGTCTGTATTATATAATTTAAAAAATTTATGGGCCAAAACATAATGCGTTTTGTAAATAATCAGGAAAGAAATTTGATCACTTAACACAAAACTTGTTAAAGCTAAGCACTTTTTTCCCAGTAATATAACTTTTATTAATCAAAATTAAATTGTATACCCAAAATTAGAACAAAATCTTTAAAATTTTTAAAATATTAGCAAAAATAAAAAATTGGTACCTTAAATTTTGCCCAACCTTGACCATGGCACCTTTTTTTCCCTGTAACTGCTGTGGATTTAATTTTCAAAGCATGTTTTTATTAGCATTTCAACTGTTAACATCAAAATTTGAAACCAGTTGATCAAAAACTGTAGATTTTATTCAAGTTTTCAAGCACCATGTAACATATTGTTTACATCAAGTTATGTTATGCAGTTTGCAAGAGCTCAGCTCCCCATCTTCAGCTCTCAGTTCCTAAAATTTGGCATACAATTAGATGTCTCCAAAATCCCCTACCATGCCAAGAATTTGGTCACTAGGACTTAATACCTTTGAGATATTAATGAAAAACTTCATTTTTCCATTAAAAACCCATTGTTACACTTCAAGACTGCCTAATATCAAAACCACTGGTCTGACTTTAATCATATATAATATATATATTTTTCTATACATTCTCTAAGCACATGCCAGAAATAATGTCAGTATTGCGTAATTGTTTTAAGTTATGGGCCCAAACATAATGCACTTTGAAAAAAATCAAGAAATATATTTACTCCCTTTACAAGGGGATTGCTGAAGCTAGAGATTTTTTGTCAGGGATGTAACATAATTTAATCAAGATTCAATTGAATACCCAAAATTATTTCTGAATTTTTCAAATTTTATAAGTTATTAGTATAAATATAAAATTAGCACCTTAAATTTTGCCCAAATTTGACCATGGCGAATATGTTTCCTGTGAGCACTGTTGATACAATTTTCATATCATGCATGCTTAAGGATTTCAGCTTTTTAGTTTAGAAAGCTGAAAGAAATTGGCCAAAAATTGTAGCTTTTATTAATGTTTTTATGAGACCATGTCAGACCTTGGCTCTCTCAAGCCCCTCTTGAGTATGTTGACCTTGTTGAACTTTCAGCAAATTATGCATGCTTGACGCGAGGCATTCACTGGGGCAGCCAGGCAGCTTATGGCCAGCCACAGTTGATCCAGGTGTCCAACCCAACTCATCTAGTAGTTTTAACCAACAACATAACAATAAACAATAAATTAATAAATTTTTATTGATTTTAATAATAAATTAAAGAAAAATAGAAAAGGAATTTGTTAGTTTATAATAACAGGAAATTAACTTGCAGTTACTGATGATATAAGAATCTTGTATCGATTGATAGAATGTCACATATTCCAAATAACACCATGCAGTATTTTTCAGTTCAATTTTAATGATAAAAAAAGTAAATCATATTATTCATTACTAATCATTAGGGATCATATGAAGGAAATTAATGATAGACAAAGATGCAGTTGATAATATTAAACTAGATTCCTACTGTGTCTTATGTGTACATTGATGTGAAATTAGTCCAAAATGAATATATTACATTTTTTTTTAAATATAAATAAAAGCCATAAAACCAGGTACTTATGATCATTATTTAAATGTGTGAATTTTGTATATTCTGGATTCTCAACATCGTTTGGTGAAAACTATATAAATACCAGACATGGTGCAAATACTTTGCAATTGAAAATTAAATACGAATATGAATATGTACTCCATTATAAAATTTCTTGCATAAAGAATGGGAATTCAGGTAAAAATGAAAGTATACGAATACCAGTGCAAATACTTTCAAAATGTATTCATGAATGCATTCATGAATATATTCTTTAATATTATTTTAATAATCATTTCAGTTATATTTCATTTTAAAAAATCATACGATTCTCTTATTATTTTTAATAAAAATTATATTTGGGACAATATTTGTAATTTTTTAATAAATAGTTAAACTCTTATATTATATGTTCTGCTTATAAGTTATATTGCCAAGTCAAAATCTGTGTGACAATAGTACTCCATTTGTTAATAATATAAATGAAATTAATCCTCTTCCCTGTCTCCAAAGGTATTATCAAAATCATACATTAGCTAAGCAACAACAACTCATAGTACAGCTTATTTTTATTACCACACTAAACCTGCATGTGCCTCATTTCTAAATCATATTTTTTATCATATATAACAGCTGAGCGCCGTGACCCATAGGTCCCTTGTTTAATATTTTGAAAAAATATTGGATTAGAAAAAATTAAGATCTAATTGAAACATATTCTTGCCTCAGGAGAATGGAACATAAAGTGATCAGCTCTGTCTGTCCATCATCTCTCAGTTATCATTAAATATATATATAAAGGCTTTAAACTCCAATAACGCCCGCCAGGGCGCGCGGTTTGTCACGGGCCTAGAATTCAAAGGCGCGCGCGCCCGAATTGGGGCAAGTTTTGGGGGTGAAATGTCTATTGTCATCCATCATATTTGTACTTAAATGAAAGAGAAAAACGTCAAGTGTTGTTCTAACATGTGACCAAGATCCAAAATGGCGCGAACGCAGACTTGTTGGAAAAATATAAAAATGATTGACTTTCACTCACGTGGCCTTGTTACGTGGGCCCTGGTAACATGTCGGCTGCGAGAGTAAAAACAGACACCTACGCTAAATTCATCAGAAATCGGTAAATTACTAAATGTTGGCAATCAATCCTGGTGACAAAATCAAGTGCAGTGTGTTTACAGATTTAACTTCCGTTAAATATTTCCAAGATCATATATTATCCCCTTTTTTATTGGTTTTACTTGTGACCAATGATCGCCGTCCGACTGACTGACGCGTCTGACAGACACCACGCACGTGATCTGAGTGACCTCCTTACTGTGTCATGTATTGGCACTGAAAAACCATTTTTAACCGATATCATATAATAAGATGAGTATTTATTTTAAATATTTACATATTTTCTTAACTAAAAATCGAAGATACTGTCATATATCATGTCGTATATATATGTGATGTCTGATTGTTTACTAGTGATCATTTCTGTGCCAAACATTCTATGTACAATCGTAATTGGACACAATCGGCCGTGCACAAGAACTGTCAGTCATTCTAAGAGGCTTTTTGGATTGAAAATAAAATAAATACCGTCTTAAATTAGAAAGAGCCTGATAATTTATGGATATAGTTAATTTTCCAGTGTAAAATATAAACTTTATACTCCATGAAATATTGAAGTAATTATTATACGACGTACGTGGAACTGTACGCCGCTTTATATTGATACCGCTCTCAAAACCCAGTCAACGCGTGCATGCATGGCCCAGGGATTAAATATGGAAAATGTGTCGTGGTCATTATAATCCTTTAAAGTCATATGGCGGAGTCAGTCTCAGTCATGATACATGCAAGAAAATGAATAAAATGCATTCGCCAATCTTAAATTAGAAGCTATAGCGTATATATATAGTGACGGTGACACAGTGAAAGTAAAATATAAAGACCAAAGATGCGGACTTTCGATATGCATGCGCATGGTGTATTCAAAATGACGATCGAGAAACCATGCAGGTGGACAAATCAGACTGAAATCTAATTGTACCTTTCCATTGCTGTAAAATAAGATTTAAAAGACGCAGGTATACAAATATATCTATATTGCAAAATGTTTGAAGGCTTTGTCTCAAACTTGCCCCTTTCGAAGACCTAAAATACCACGGTGTCGGCTTCTATTTTTACCCACCGACCTTGTCATTCTCACGTTTGATTGACAGTTTTATTAGCACAAGGACAATTTTCCTATCATACAGAAGATTTTAGCGGAAAGACAGCACACAACATGTGGCCAACCAGACGGGGATTCGGAGTGAAAATTACTACCTATAAATTGGCATCTATTACATTAATCATCAAAGGATAATGACATCATTTACAATGTTCGGGAACCGAACGACATGTATAATTGCCAGGTTGTAGAGGTCCCCCGATAAGTCAGGATGCAGCCGATAAATATAAAACGTTTATTTGTAGAATATAACTTGATACAGGCATAAACATCGATGGTATTTGATAATAATAAGTTGACAAGTATGAGCCGCACTTCCGAACGGCTCTCAGTCTGACCTTCAACTGACTCGGCCTCGGCTCTCTACCAGCCGGCCGCTACCCTGATTGCAATTAGCAACTGAGAAGGCATCAGTACCTTGATAATTAGAGGAGGCGTGGACGTAACTAAAGGTATAGGAAGTAATCTTAATTAGAGTGTTGTGTCACCTCAAGCTGAGTGAACAGATTGTGGATGACACGTAACTAGAAGTATTGTTATGTAAACTGCATGGGGTCTATGTCTATATACAATGTACGTTTCAATGTCGCATTAGTGTCAGCGTTTAAGTATGCCCGAATGATGTAATATACCTTATACAATGTGTTTGAATAACTACTGGTCCTGACATTATGAATTACAACTAAATACTACACTAAAATATAACATTAAACTATATAGAATACATGCAAAATATTACACTAAAATATAACATTAAAATATATAGAATACCTATAAGAGTTGATACTCTACACACCTCCCCCATCTATCTAGTAAAAATGCTGACATTTTTACTTTTAACATAAAGACACACATGTTATGTTCACCAAAATATCAAACTGCGCTTAAGCGCTCGAAAACAAACTGATGCTGGTACTAATACTGGTACTAATTCTACGACAACAAGTAATATTAATTATTATCATTATTATTTTACTGATACATCATATCATGGAGGCAAATAAATTGATTCATATAGAGTAATGGCGATAATGTAAAGCGGGAAAACCCTCACTTAGGATAATTCAAGGTACATCCGATACGAACATTATTTGATCTAACTATATAGATAAGTGAATACATGACACATGTACAATAGATAAAAGAAAAAAAAAAAGACAAGCAAAGAGTCCAATAATATTAAAAAAGAAATAATGAAGTCCAAATAAGCGGTGTAGCATTACACTTGCATCACTTGGTTTGGGATACGGGCCCAAACTTGATGATGTTGATTTCCCTGTGTGGCTGATTCTGAGGTCGGTTTTTCCAGGTGCCGACGGCAGGCGGGAAGAGCGCACTTGAGTAAAATAACGCACAGGATCACAACACTAAGAACTGAGACGATGAGCGAAGTGTTGACCCACGAATGCGTTGGGGGAGGTACTATATTCTCCAAAGGCTCGATATAATTTAGTTGTTCTAGTGGCAGCTGTTCGGAGGTATTTAGTGCAATAATTTGGTCAAGGGTGTTCCAATCAGATAATTTGGCCAGCGCTGTTGAATCAAACTTAGGTACCCGCTCTCGGAGTGGGGACACCTGATCGGCGATTATCGGCAGCAAACTTATATTGAATGTATGTTGCGCATGGTATATACCTTTCAAAGTCCAGTTTTCAGATTTCAAGGAACAATAGTCTGTGAGTTGGATAGAATACACGCCGGCTGATAATGTCCTTTTACGCTCATGCTTTCCCTTACAATTTTGGTATGCAGCTAGATGTTGGGTAGCAAGAACATATACTCCAGGGTAAAGTTCATATATCAAAGGTTCGTCGGCTCGGAATAATTTGATTCTTCATTTATTTCTTAGTGATTCATCTTGGTTTATTATAGCTCTTTCGCAAAGGTACTGGTTCCTAGCCCAGAGAGGCCCCGTACGGCATATTGTTGGAGACGAACTAGTACAATTTGTTGGTGTTAACATGAGGCCTGATTCGGTGTGAAGGGCTATATCTGGAGCCAGCAGGAACTGTGAATACAATCCGGGGGAGAGGGGTAGTGGGAAAGACTGCAGACGATAACGAAGGTACTGGTCTCCATCGTGGAACGGTAACATGGCTTGAAATATTAATACGTTCGAGTCAATCCAAATTGGCACTATTTGGATATGTGAGTAATACCAGGAAGCGCGAGGCGAAATATTGGAACCGTCTCGCTTGCTTAATGATAGCTTCAAGTTCAGCGGGGGGTAGTATTTCCTCCGTTAGGTGTTGACTTTCTAAAGATCGCCTCTGTGTAGAATATATGTCCATTTGACGAGAGTACAAGAATATAGCTTGTTCGAGGGATACTATATAATGTTCATAGTTCATTTGAAAAGACATATGTTGAATAAAGTTGTGAATGATTTGAAGATGCCGGGTGACCGATATAGTGAAATTTTTAACGTACGAAGCGAGACTAGAAATTCTATGCTGTGCGCTTACCACCTGTAGCTGTACATGCTTTGTCACTGTGAGAAGGTCGTTTACCATGTGAATTGTGCGATTAGTAGATTGGAGAGCGAGGTCTACCGCCCATCGATACACACCTAGTTGTCTTTCGGTGACAGTTCCAAATAGCCAGTTTGGACAGAGTGCCGACAAATTCAAATGGTGCCCGTTTGTTTCTTGATTTCAGACTTACGCGTGTTCCGGTATCCTGCAAAAGCCTGGCTGCCCAGCGGAGTCTTCTTCCCCAATTACGTCTCAGAGCGGCGTCCAGGGTGAAATTATTTCTCTGTAGAATTTTCTTCAGTGCCTGGTGAATTGAGAACAGGCGAGGGTCTGGTTCTGGTTTCTGCAGTAAGACAAGTGTTGTCCATTCCGCTTTCAGGCCATATATATTGTCAACAATTTGGGCTGCGACACCTTGAGGGTATTGAATAATGTGTACATCGTCAGGTATATGTCGGCCATTAATCATCTGAATTATCAGAAAATACGTCGTCCAAAAAATCAGTAGCTTCCAACACATTATTGTATTTAACTCTCTTGATCTGTCTGAGTCGAGGGTTACGTACAGAGTGAGGTGTGGGGTCTACGGGGGAGGGTGACCGGGCACGTTTTGTTATATGCGCATGCGTCGGTTGTGAAGGAACTTGATTGGCCAACGGGGTTGGGGGGCGGCTAGGCATGTCAATATCTGATTCGGCGGTGTCGGGTGTGCTCGTGTCAGGGTCATTAGTGTTGTTACATTCGGCATCATGGGGGTCTGGGGTATTGTCCGGATTGCCCGTGGCAGGCTGATTCTGATTAGTCTGATTACAGGATGGGGTAATTGGAGCATCCCAGGCTGGGCGGCGGCGTGACCTCTTAGGGCGCGGGGGAAGTTCGTCCCAGACAAGGTCAGGGTCCACTAATTTCACATGGTCTCTGTGTACTTTTTTCAATTCACCCGTGACCTGATTTCGCAAGTGACATGTAAGCCCAGAAATTCTGAAGACCTGCCATTGAGGGTCCCACTTAGAAGAAAACGTAATTGGCTCTGGAGCAAGTAAAACTACTGTGTCCCCTACTTGTATCTGTTTTGCATTAGCCCGTTTGTTTATGGCTGCTCTGTTAGTTTCCCTAGCGTACCGGGTGTTTTCATTAGCTATGGAGAACGCTTCTGAAAGGTCGTCCAGTCTATTACCAAAAGGGGAGATTGAGGTTGCAGCTTGAAGTAAGCGACCAAGGGGCAGTCTCGGTTGTCTTCCATACAACAAGTAAAACGGGGAATAGCCCGTTACACTGCTAACGCTCACCCTGTGTGCAAACAATACGTCTCCAACATTGTTTTCCCATTGGTTTGGTTTGTTATTTACTAACTTATTTAGAATTTCTTTGAAGGAGCGGTTAAACCGTTCGATGCGGCCATTGGAGGTGGGATGCTGTGGAGTTGAACGCCTATGATCTATGCCGAGGTCTTTCATGTATTGCATGAAGGCACCTGTACAGAACTCCGTCCCATTGTCTGTTAGGACTACTTCGGGAACCCCATGGGAGGGAATGAACTGATTAGCAAAGGCCCTCCAGACTGCCTCATTGGATTTAGACTGCAGAGGGTAAGCTTCCGCAAACCCACTTAAATGGTCAATTATTGTTAGGACATACTTATTGCCCAGTGTGGAGTTCGTGAAAGGACCAATTAAGTCCATAGAAATCATCTGCATTGGGGAAACGGGCTGTGGTATAGTACCCATAGGCGTTTCTTCTCTTTTTCGTGAGTGGGCGATACAAACTGTACAAAGAGCCAAGATAGCCCGAACTTCCTGTCGCATAGCTGGCCAGAGATATGATTCATGCAAGCGGTTTAGGGTTTTGAGAGTAGCCATATGACCGACCTCTCTATGGGCCCTATTAATGACAGAATCGCGATATTTGCTGGGGAGTACTAAACGGGGGTATTCGGCCGACTCCCTAGTGGGCCGCCTAATAGAATACAGGACGTCATTAATCAGGACATATTCAGAGTGGTTTGGGTCAGATGCTGCCAAAATTAAGTCAGGGAATTCTGCTTGTTGCGCTTTGGCGACCTCTTCTAGATTGAGGTGATCAGCCAGACAAGGTAGTTGCTCGAATGTGATGTCGTCGGGGTACGCTTTTGGGTCTACCCACTCATGATCAACATCGCTTATTGCTATGGGCTGGCCGGTTGGCCTGGATAGAAAATCCGCACACACGTTATCTGATCCTTTAAAATATCGGATGGGAGCCGAATATTCTGACAGGATAAGGGCCCACCTAGCCAATTTGGCATTGAGGAGTTTCTTATCAAATAACGAGAGGAGAGGTTTGTGGTCAGTGTAAATTGTAAACTCGGATCCGAGGAGATAGGGCCTGAGTTTTTGCACTGCGCTTACTATAGCATATGCCTCCTTTCAATTGTGGACCAGCGTCGTTGGACGTCTGTTAGTTGCTGTGAAAAGTACTGTATCACCTTGTGTTGGCCATTTCCATGGGTTTGTGTAAGCACAGCTCCTATAGCTACGTCACTGGCGTCCGAATACAAGGAGTAGGGCAAATCTGTGCGGGGGAAAGCTAAGACAGGGGTTGACACCAGGGCATTCTGGAGGTCTCTGTAAGCTAGATCGTGCTTGGGACGCCATACAAAAGCACACTTCTTTTTTAGCAGATCAGTGAATTGGGCTGCTTTTGCTGCATAACCTGGAATTGAATTACGGTAGTAATTGGTCATGCCCAAAAACGATCTTAACTGTTTTTGGTTAGAAGGGGGGGTCATCGCTTGAATAGCAGCTGTTTTGTCTGGATCTAGGTGGACCCCGGATGCATTAATGATATAACCCAGTAATTTGACTTTCTCACGTGCAAAAGCACATTTGGACGGTTTGAGTCGCAGGTTAGCCTCTTGTAACCGTTTAAGAACACTACGGACATGTTGCACATGAGATTTCATATCCGGGCTATAAATGACAATATCATCTATATACACAAATACACAGACCCCTATGAGGTCGCGAAATATTGTTTCCATTGTCCTTTGGAAGAAACTGGGCGCGTTACAAAGCCCGAACGGGACTCTGAGGAATTCGAATTGGCCTCTGTGACAGATAAAAGCCGTTTTTTCTGTATCACGGGGATCTATTGCAAGTTGGTGGTACCCGCTCTTCAAATCTAATGTGGTAAATACAGCGCTACCGCCCAGGAGGTCAAAAAATTCGTCAATACGTTGTAAAGGGTATCGATCTTTTCTCGTGACACCATTTAAAGCCCTATAGTCCACACAAAAACGGACTGATCCTGGTTCTTTCTTAGGTACTAAAGTGACTGGACTAGCCCACGGGCTACACGAGGGCCGTATGACGTTTGCCGCCAACATTTCATCAATTTTGTCAGAAATCACATCTCGTCTTTTCAGTGGTGTGCGGTATGCCCTCTGATAAATAGGGGGACCATCGGTTATGATTCTCATAGGCGTACCTTTATGAAAACCATTAGGATCGCCAGGGCCGGAGAAAACATTCTTAAATTCAATAATAACATCATCGATTTCTGGGAAACCCGTCGCAGGGAGTGTATCAGAACAACCAGCGACACCATGTGACGCATGAGAGATCAGAGGCCACGTGTGTGTAAACCAAGACATGCTTTTATGATGTAAGTTAAGGGAGGCTTTTCCCTGGGTTAAAGCATCAATCCCAATAATCATTTCATCCGACATATTGGTGATAACGATCACTTGTAACGGACCTATCTGGTCAACATGAATTTCAGTTTTTCCCATGACCGTAAGTTTTTGACCAGTGACGGACTGGAGTGAAATTGATGTGGATTTAAGCAAAGGGATTCTCTCAGTTTGTGAACAGATACGCTCAAAGAGGTCACGCCGCAGCAGGGTACGAGATGCTCCAGTGTCAATTAAAGCCTTGATTGTGATATCATTGCAGTTTAGTGTGATCTGGGGCCTGACTGTACCTAGGGCTGCGGCGATTTCTAGTTTAAATTGTTAGAGTAGGTTGAGGGGAATCTTTGGGTGAAACCTGGGCCAAAAGGGCGTCTATGACCTGTCGGTTGTCTGTTTGGTTGTCGGGGTACATAAGTCCCTCCATTAGCGAGTCTGGACTGTCGTACTAAGCATTGTCTCGCTAAATGGTTTTCCTTACCACATTCATAACATATTGGTCGGCCGTCTGTTGTCCAAGCTAGGGGGTTCGTATGTCTTGTGTTGGATCCACGGCTTGTTTGTCGTTGTGGATTGTTTGGGGCGGGAAATTTTGAATTTTGATGGGGCTGTGCGTGCGAAACGGCCGAAATGGACAGGGCAGCTAGTCTCTGGTCGATTACTCTAGCGATGTCAGTTTCATTTAAGGGGGCTTGTTTTGGGTGAATTGCCGAAATGTCCATAGGCTCCTCTATTCTTTCAGTTGATGTAACTAGGGAGTTTAATCGTTTTTCGGCTACCTCTATTTCAGCAGCTTTAACCATGGCCTGTTCAACTGTTTGCGGATCGGAATGGACAACAGGGCGTCTTACTTGCAGATCGTGTAGTGCCGCTGTGTAGTCTTTGAGAAGCACACGTTGCTGGTCCAGATTCCTGAGGGCTGCTGGGTAAGCCTCTTCTGCTGCGGACTTGAAGCGGCGATTGAAGGAGGCGACTGTTTCGCCTGGGCCCTGTTTCATGCGGTGCACTTTTTCTCGTAGCTCTTCTTCATCATTTGGAGGCAAGAATGTCCTTGAAATATGTTGTTTTAAGTGTCCCCAAGGGGTTTGGTTACGCGGAATTGGGTCTCTGTTTGGGGCCCCGGCGGCGTACTCTGTCAGAAATTGTTCTATTTCGTCCCTAAGTTCGCCGTCGGACGTTTTTAGGGCGACCTCTATAAGCACCGTATTATCCGCTGTGTAGCTTTGGGTGTACTCGACCTCTTGAAGCCAGCGTTTCAAGGCTGTGTATGTGGAAGCATCACAGGTACGTGTTCTTCTCACTAAGTCTTCTATCTGATAGCGTCTTTGGTTGATGGCATGTTGGCCCGCTTGGGCTTGCATGCAATTTTGAAGTAGTGCCATTTGCTCTGGGTGGATCATTACTGGTTGGGCCTGAATCGCCTGTTGTTGTCCTTCATTCATGTTTACCGGCAAAATAAAAGTTCTCACCACTTACTTGTAGGATTATGATTTCGGATGAACTTAGTACTCACAGCGGTATAGGTCCACTTTTAGGCACGCTCGCCAGTGTAGAGGTCCCCCGATAAGTCAGGATGCAGCCGATAAATATAAAACGTTTATTTGTAGAATATAACTTGATACAGGCATAAACATCGATGGTATTTGATAATAATAAGTTGACAAGTATGAGCCGGACTTCCGAACGGCTCTCAGTCTGACCTTCAACTGACTCGGCCTCGGCTCTCTACCAGCCGGCCGCTACCCTGATTGCAATTAGCAACTGAGAAGGCATCAGTACCTTGATAATTAGAGGAGGCGTGGACGTAACTAAAGGTATAGGAAGTAATCTTAATTAGAGTGTTGTGTCACCTCAAGCTGAGTGGACAGATTGTGGATGACACGTAACTAGAAGTATTGTTATGTAAACTGCATGGGGTCTATGTCTATATACAATGTACGTTTCAATGTCGCATTAGTGTCAGCGTTTAAGTATGCCCGAATGATGTAATATACCTTATACAATGTGTTTGAATAACTACTGGTCCTGACATTATGAATTACAACTAAATACTACCCTAAAATATAACATTAAACTATATAGAATACATGCAAAATATTACACTAAAATATAACATTAAAATATATAGAATACCTATAAGAGTTGATACTCTACAAGGTGTAGGTCATGGTCCGCGTCTCTACAGCTGACGGGACTGGTGAATACAAAATAAATAAATAATCAAACACCCAAGAGATCATAAATTATTAGAAGTTTTTGGAACATTCCAGGTGCTTCTTGAGAATTATTGTATTGTTGCTTCATGTTGTTTTATAATTAACTGGAACTCTGCCTCTCCGTGAAATCACCACCTTGCAGCCTGGGGAGACCGCATGCTTTCATGCTGAAGCTGAAGTTTTATCAGCAGTGCATGATTTCTGACTATATGAGGGCTTAAATGTACAAAATTGCATACGGAGGTTACCAGATTAGCTATATGATTTGAAGTTAGGTCTCGTGTATACATCTAGTTAACCAAGGAATTGTGCATCTCAAAATTATTAAATCAATTTCTTACTTTTCTTCAAGTGAAGTTGAATTGAATAAATGTAATTATATATTATATTTCCATTTTATATTAATTTCATATGACGTAATTATGCTTCATTTAAATGTCACTGAAATAAAGTGCAAATTGAAGACCTGGATAAGTAAGTGGATGAAGATATGTAGGCCTACGTGCAATTTTCCTCTAAGACACCAGAATGTACTGCTATGAAATCATAGTAACTAGGCATGATTTTGATAAGCATTGTTGAACTTACGTAGGCCTATATCTTTGAATAACATAACATACATTAAAATGTACTGTGAAACATGTTTCTTTGGTGTTACTTCACAGTTTAGTATCGTTTTCCCACGTTTATAAACTTTGGTATTATGTGAATTATCCCCAATAGCACATTTTAAAAACACCTTTCCAACAATAAAAAATATTGATTTTCCGTTATTTTAAATAACGATTTGTTTACATTAATGTGCATATTTATTATATATGTAATAAATTATTGTTCTACTAGTACTACCAGTGTTCTCATTGTTTCTGATCCCTGCGGGAAAGAATCGATTCTAATGCATACATATTGCATGACGTGAGAGGATGTTTCCAGGTAACTCTTGCATGACGTGAGAGGATGTTTCCAGGTAACTCTCCCCCCCCCCCCCCCCCACACACACACACACAAAAGAATAATTCGACCGCCAGTCGGCACTGCATCTCATGATGCTTCTTATAATAAACACGCCAGACTCAGTCACGTGAACCTTGTACATTTAAAAGACTTTACAAAATAAACACGCCAGACCCAGTCACGTGAACCTTGCCGATGTAAAAGTAGATACGATTGGGTGAGAAAAGTTTTCAGCGTCAGTGCGTCACCGCTGGCTGAGGGATGACGCGGTAGAATTGGACCGTTCAGGAATAAAACCAAACAGACGTGTCGTCTTGCATCTTAATTGCCCAGTAAATGTTTTATTTATTTTTATTTTTCCGTTATATTGACTAGATAGGATAATACTGCGACTAAAGTTTGCAAAACCGCCTCGTTAATGTACCTTGTGTGCTTCATATTGCTAAATTCACTCATTTTCGCTCAATCACCGTCAGCCGCGGAGGGGCGAATACTTCTAAAGAAATTGCATGGATACCCTCAATTAAGAAAATAAGAGTTTTCACAAGTGTAAGACATATTTGTTTTGATTTTTTTTTTATTTCAAATTTTAGTACATTTGCACTGTTTCGAATGGGAAAGATTTGGATATATCAACGTTTATTTAGGCTAATCGTTGATCGAACCAAGTGCACATCTGTTTACCTGTCGCACCTGGATTTTTACCTGTGCAGATAAACGCGACAGACCAACTAAACAGCAATTTTATTATTGCATGAAATGTTAACAAACAGGGTAGACACAATTTTCCAGATTTTATTTTAAAATCAGTCGGCGATTTGTTTTTGCCTGCACATGTTAAAATATATTAATTTGACATAAAAAGGTATATTACAGGTAACTAGATAATTAGTGCATTTCACACCCATAAATTATATATTTTGCACATTGGACAAAAGTAAATAGTTTTAATTGCGATGTCTCTTATAACAAGTATAATATTTAATTTAAATTAAAAAAATGAGAATTTACCTTTATTTACCTGATCTTACCTGTGCAGGTGAGTAAACTTTTACAGGTAGAAATTGGCAAAATTTAAATCCACAAGTTTCGTGGCTGTGCAGTTAATTAAAAGATAGCTTCTGCATATTGTTTTGACTCCTTCAAAAATTTCCTCTCCACTTTTAAAATGAAAAGTTGTCTTTATATTCTGTACTTACAAAGGTATTTAAATCTTTTTAAGATCAAAGGTATCATTTCAGGTAACCCAATAAATAGTGCAGTTAGTACCTGTAATTCATAAATTTTACACATGGCACTCAAAATTAAGTTGTATGTTTTTTTTTTCTCCCTTATTACATGTATAAAATAAAATATATACTTCATTAAAAAAATAATTTACCTGTATTTACCTGAACTCACCTGTACAGGTGAGTATGTTTTTATGTGTAACCGTAACCGTAACCTCTTTTTGAGCTTGATCAGGCTGTATGCAGTTAATACCACAGGGAGCCTTCCTCTCTCTCTCTCTCTCTCTCTCCCCCCCCCCCCCCCCCCCCCAATTTTGATAACAGACCTGTACTATAACAAGATGAATCTTATAATTTCACATTTTTCAGCAACCAGCAGCAACAACAGAGACCCCTCCTCCACCCACCCCTTCAATACACAGGAGAAATAAACAAGACAAATCGTATGATTTTTAATGTTAAATTATTTCTTTTTGTTGAGACTTGGACAATTTTGATTCTTTTTAAGAAAAAAAGTTCAGGAATTTAATCCTAATATTGAAAGTGATAAAATATTAGGATCTAATGTAAGTGCTAACTGACAAGATTTAAGAAGATATAAATACTTTGTAGCATTCCATTTATATCTCTTAAAGTTGGCCGGGCCTAGGTGTGAATAACACTGTTAAACTTAGTTTTAAAATCAGAAATATTTGTCAAACTTTGTTGGATTAATTTTTAACTCATATGGCCATATATTAAACTTTTTAAAACTTGATTATCTTTACACATTTTTTGTTTATCAAATGTAACTTTTATATAACACTTACTGTAGGCCCATGTTTTCCCTTGGTTCATCATTAAATGGTTTCAGGCCACAGTTTTCATTTATTACACAGTGCATATGCTTGAGTTCATGTCCATTATTCTATATTTTACAGAGTCTCATTTTAGCAGGGCCATTTTCTCTTGGTTTTTCAAATGCTTATATACATGAAAAACCAATAAATAAATAAATAAATAATTTTGCAGTTGCTTATATTTTCCAAAATTCAGCCGAGCGACGTGACCCATTTTATAAAATAATCTTTTGAATATATCAGCTTGAAATAAAGTATTGCAGCCAAAGTATTTCAGTATGTGAAAACAGATTCACCAACAGGCCAAAATTGTGTCTGTATCTATAAATAGCATGGCAGACTGCCAACTATTTGAGATTTCGCAACAGGCCAAAGGTCAGTTTGTATCTATTTAAAGCTTTGGCAGACTTCCAGCTTTTTCAATTTATGCACGGGTCACGACTTCACTCAATGCAGCCAGGTGCAGGTGAAGAGTTCTCTCAGTGCAGTAGCTGAAGCTAGCAATTTGTTCCAGTTGACTCGGTGCAACTGCCTTTCTCACCTAAGCCTAATAACCACAAGGCGCCTGACTCAAGAGAAGTTTGATATATTGGTCTTATATTTGACATGTCTATGCATCTTTATTGGCTTTCTTGTACACAAGACCTACAATAACTTTTGCACAGTGTATGTACCTGCTTATTTCTCAGGAGGGATTTGATATATCAGCCTGAAATGGTGCATAATTATTCAATATCAGATAGCTCTGTCGTATACAAGACTGGTGGCGCAACCTACAATAATTTTTGCACAGTCTATATGCCTGCTTATTTTTCAGGATGTATTTGATATCTCAGCCTGAAATTGTGCATATACTATTCTTCGTTTGGTTTATAAACTGTTTTGCTGACAACACGTCCTGATAATTATGTAGATTCCTTGTCGCATCAGTTGTGTGTCGTATATGATGTCTTGTTTACACGCAGTCAAGAGGATCACAACTATTTATGGAATAAGTTAGTGGTCTAGCTCATACACAACGGCCTGTTCAACCCCTAAACAAATTTGCCAACAGCATATATATTTGCTATTTATTAATCATGTGACCATTTCAGCCAACCATAGAGGTCGTATCTTCCATCACAGGGTCTCATCTGATTGGACCAAAATACAGTGCTCCCCTCTGGTGTAGCGACTCAGGATACGAGGTCAAAACAAACAGCACTTACGATATAAGTAGTAGGCCCATAGATAAACCGCTGTGTAAAGAGCGTACATTATACATGAATAGTTTTGTTGTATACAAGACTTGTTGCACAACCTACAATTGTCTTTCTCGTACACAAGACTGGTGGTGCCACCTACAATCATTTTTGTGTTGTGTGCACCAATGCCATTATTTCAGCAGTGACTTTAGTGTAATTGGTGTATGTACTCGAGTTCAAAATGTTCAGTGCTTGCACTGTATATATGCATGTCACACTTGTACGGGAAAAGAACGGTCCAGTATGGGAGCATTATACCTGACGTATATCCCATTGCACAGGTTCGCATTAGGCCTGTAGGCCTTGTTTCAATATATTTACTTGTGCCTTGGGAAATACATAACATTTAAAACTTAATGTTCCACATTTCTCTTTTTAATTTGAAGAATCTAACTGCTTGTTTTATGCAGTATCATAATATAAAATAAATAATTCATATTTAAAAAAAATGAAATATTTGTCAAAGAAATATTCTTAAAGATAAAAAAAGACTAGACAAGGCAAATCACTCCTGAGAAAAGAGCATTTATTTATTTTACGGAAGCGGGAAGGTAGGTGGATTTGCACAATTTCAGACCAATAAGGATAATCACTCCTAAGGAAAGGGAATTAATTTATCCTACAGATACGGCAAGGTAGGTGGCGCCACCTGTCTGGTTTATGAGAAAACGTTCCAAGATGGATGGACATGCCAAATTTCAGACCAATACCTTGAACCACTCCGGAGATATGAGCAATTTTCACCGAAAGCAAACGTACGTATGGACTCAACACATTTACGATTGCAGATAGCACTACCAATCATGAATACAAGATGGAGGTATCCAAGATCAATGGACATGCACAATTTAAGCCCAATCTGTTCATTAGTTTTAGACTTATATGCACACAGTACTGTCAAGTGGCAATGATGGGGTATTAGAAGGCGCGAAAACAAGAAAAGAACAGAAGGTGGCGCCGCCTGCCTTCCGCAGAAGAAGCTATCCAAGATCTTCGGTCAATTTGATTTTTGGACCAATCCTTGCATCCCTTATTGAGATATTTATGATTTAATGTGATTTTTACCATATATGGCAATATTCAAGGTCAAGGCCACTCTCATGGGAAAGGTTATGACCCCAATTTAATTATACATCATCCCCTAACCCATGTCTATGTAAATGCCTAATATGATAGAAATCTGTCCATTAGTTTTTTTTTTACTTCGAATGCTCACAGTTTGGTAAAGTGGCAATAATGGGGGTATTAAATGGCACGAAATCCAGAAAAGGATAACATGTGGCGCCACCAGTTTCCGGTAAATGACAACACTATCCAAGATCTTCGATCAAGTTGATTTTTGGATCAAGCCATGCAAGATTTCTTGAGATATTTAAGAAATTGTGTGATTCCCCCCCCCCCCCCAAAAAAAATGGAACTATTCAAGGTCAAGGTCACTCCTAGTAAAGGTCATGACCCCATTTTAAATAGGCTTCGTCCTCTTACCAATATCTCTGTCCTCTCACCCATATCTATGCACATGTCAAGTTTGGTAAAGATTCGTAAAAATATTTTTTAAGTTATCGCGTCCAAACGAAATCTCTGCGGCGGCGGCGGTGGCGCGACCGTGCTCAAACCAAAGTATCCCGACTTTGTCTTTGGATACAATTATTCATTATTTATAAGTCGGTTGATGAACCGATAATGTACAATCAGCTCTTTAAATCAGTGTTTCAGTAGAGGGAAACAACTGTAGTATAATTGTAGAACTGAAAAGAAAAGTATTTGAATATCAAGTATAAAAGCGGAATTATGGTGGCTCCTATAATAAAAACAAAGTTCTTTTTTCTCCACCGTACGGAATAAATCCATATTAGGGAAAAGATATATATGCTGCCCCAAATTCACGTTTAATAAATCCATATGAGAACTGGTAAATAGGTGTTGACCCAAAATCAAGTAAAATAAATCCATTCGAGAACTGAGATGTAGGCCTATGTCCTGACCAAAACACGTAAAATAAATCCATTTGAGAACAGAGATATATGTGCTGACTCAAAATCACGTATAAATAATAAATAAATTTGAGAAATGAGATATATGTGATGACCCATGGGTCTCTTTGCTCACGCCCCTGTTTGGACAGCTGAATGCATGATAAATGGCAAGTGTTGTGTCAACTCTTGCACTTCTTGCATCCCTTCCCAACACGTGGATTTGGGTAATAAAAGTATATGCCTCCTCAAAATACTATTTGATTAAATTAATTTATTAATTACCTTTATAGATTTCTGTACAGGTGTAAATAGTACTAAATACACACAAAGTTCATTAAAATGTAAGTTTTCCTTAGATTACCTCAAAACTGAACTAAACTGCTTGATTTATAATAATAATAATAATAATATAGTATTTATATAGCGCCAAATTCACCGATGGTCGGACTCACAGCGCAATTCACACATACACACACACACAGACACATACTCACATACAATTTCATGGAAATCTACTCCCTGTGCCTGACCCAGAATAAAAATGGATATTAATTACCAAAAGCTTGACGAAAAAGATACGTTTTTAAATTAGTTTTAAATGATACAAGAGTTGGAGATTTTCTTAGTGTATTGGGAAGAGAATTCCAAACTTTTGGGGCTATGAAACGGAAGCAACGTTCACCAATTTTCATATTACACTTTGGTACTTTAATAAGATTTCCGCCAGCCGAGCGCAGCGTACGCAAAGGCCGATAGGTTATTATTTTTTCAGTCAAACATGATGGAAGTGAGTCATCAAAACGGCGGTAAACAAAAACAGCAATTTTGTATTGTATACATTACTTGACGGGAAGCCAATGGAGCTGTTTTAGAAGCGGGGTGACGTGGTCGGTCTTACGCTTCTTAAGAATGAGACGCGCCGCATTATTCTGGACCATCTGTAACCGCGAGACTTGCTCTGCAGGTAACCCAGCAAGAACTGAATTACAATAATCCAGGCGAGATATTACTGTGGCGCAAATGAGCCGACAGCACGATTTAATAGAGAGGAAACGCCGGATTGAAGCTAACCGGCGGATCTCGAGAAAGGCCGCACGACATATACTACTAATATAATCATGCACTGAAAATCTATTACGATCAATCTTAACACCTAGATACTTCACTGTATTTTGAAAAGGAACAGTGCAGCCCCCAATGCTAATAGACTTACTGTCAGTCATCCATAGAAAGGGTTTAGATCTGACAGGCATAATTTCAGTCTTATCAGTATTCAATTTAAGTTTGTTGCTGGTCGTCCATGATAGTATATTCTCGATACAAGCTTGTATGCTTAACTGGACAGAGCTGAACTCACCTGGTTTACTACTTTTTGACAGTTCAGTGTCATCAGCATACTTATGAAAAGAACAATCATGTGCAGATATTATGCGAGATAGGGGTTGTGAATATAAAGTGAACAATATAGGTCCTAACACGGATCCCTGGGGAACCCCGTACAAAAAAGTACATGGGTCTGATTTTCTACCGTCGACAATAACAGGGAACGATTGGCGAGGTATGAAGTAAACCATGAAAGCGCGGTGCCGTGTATACCAAAGGTAATTTCAGGTCTTTTAAGCAAAATGGAATGATCAAGCGTGTCAAACGCTGCACTGAGGTCCAACAATGCTAGGAGAGAAACGCGTCTCTCGTCTGCCGCCATCAGCAGACCATCCATGATACTCAGTACGGCGGTCTCTGTGCTATGGTGCCTTCTATATGAGGAATGATGGATTTCCATTGAGCTATTTTCATTAAGATGACATTGTAACCTCTTTAAAACAATCTCAAGGATTTTAGAAACGAAGGGAAGGTTCGAAACTGGCCTAAAGTGTTTGAGGTCATTTGGATCTAATCCCGGCTTCTTCAAAAGTGGGGCCACGACAGCTTCTTTAAACTGAGAAGGGACTGTACCTGTTGATAGAGAGACATTTATAATGAACGTAATCAATGGAGTTAGGTCATCTATGCATTGCTTAAGAAGGGGAGTGGGGAAGGGATCAAGTATACAGCTTTTTGTTGGTGATGACATTATGAGTTTATGTATCTCCTGATCAGTCGCTGGTGTAAACCAGGACAAAGTGCGACCGTCATAAACATAAAAATTAGGAGGTTCACATACACAAGAGTCAAGTTCCTGACGGATACGTTCAAACTTGGCCAAGAAAAAGTCACCGAAACGTTTCGGAAGGTCAAAGCGAGATATATCAGTTAGCAGAGGTATTATCCGGGACTTGCCCTGAAGCTCACCAGACACAGAAAACAGCTGTTTTGATGACGAACAGGAGTCAATCTTATCCATGTAGAATTGTCTCTTGGTATCATAAATGACTGCTTTCACTACAGCCCTTTCTCTGACGAATATTTCACGATGGACAGATAGACCTGAACTTCGCCAGCGTCTTTCCGCTTGCCTCCGTTTACGGCGGGCAACTCTGATGTCATCAGACAACCACGATTTGTGTTACGTTGATGTTTACACAGGTTTAAATATTTAACTAATACAAAGACATATTTATAAGTTCAAACAATAGTTTATCTTATCTACACTCGAGCAGTTATAATCCCTACACATGCTTCCAATCAACAGTGTATGGTGCAATCTGCTGGCTACGTTACATGGTACAAATGTTCCGCTGAGTCATTAATGACAAAGCTGGGTTGCTCTGGTTACAGACTGATTTATTAGCAATCATTGCGGAGGACTTCCCAAGTTTTCCATTGAAGAAAACAGATGCAGCCATTAGATCCGTCCTTAAAATGAGTAATTGTATATTCACAGAACACCAACATCGCCTTTTATCTACTTAAGAATTTTTTTTTTTTTTTTTTGGGGGGGGGGGGGGGGGGGTGCAACCAGAATGGCCCATTCGGTCCGTTTGCAACCAATGAATCAGTTAAATCATTCATCGCTGGATGGCAGCACCAACGGGTATGTGGTCAGCATAAACAGGAACACAAGTTCCTGACTGTATGACGTATATGTTCAGTATGGAATAGGCTAACGTTTCCTTTTACGTGTATCAGTGGGTAATACAACAACCTTGAATATCAATAGCACACTCGCAAAAACGTAAATACGTTATATAACTAACGTATAAAATGTTCTGAATGAATCGTTCCACGTTAGTGTCGATACACAGATAAAGGATATATGTCGGAGTAAGACCTTTAGTCAATACTTGATAGACTTATGGCCCATCGAAGACACATATGATTGGCTAGAAAATGAGAGACGGTTGCTTTATAGACTTTATAATTTGGTTCATTTTCGAGATTTCTTCTTTTCCAACTTAATCTCGCACGTAACCATGTGTCGTGAGCCGCACGGAACATCGGCCCAGAAGAACCCCTCATTCGACAAAACGGCCACACACTGGAATAGCGGGTTGTTGTGGGATGTAACTGGAATGAAGAAAAGATATCATACGTAATATAATATACTTCTGCTTGCCAGCGTGTTTGTTATTTATGCACGCCTTCCCGGACGCCCCACAGCCCATTTTCCAGCTAATCTGAACATCAATTATAACACTCTTCAAATTTAAATCCATATTGAATCGATAGATTTTTGTGAGACATTATTCATATATACCTATATGTGTAGAATAAGTCTACCAATTTCCAACGAACGAGAAATCTGGAATATAATTGGCTTTGTCCACGGACAGCCAAACATGTGGTTGGGTGTAAAAATAAACAAGTGACCAATGAGTTATGACGCTCAGCTGGTAAGCATGACCTGCGACATCATGGGCTGAGATTCACAAATTCCTGTCAAATCTTTGAAGAACCTATATGCCAATTTGTTGAAATTTTCTACGACAACAGAAATATATATCACCTATGTCTGGTTAAAACACAATGAATGGATGGTCTGAGGAAAAATGTATGATTGTTGAGCTGTCAGGAACTATTCCCATAGCTTGCTTGATACCTGTCGTTCTCAAAAGGAACACCACACATGCCAAATATAAGAACAAAATATATAGCAAAAATCAAGGAAATCCATGCAAGAATTATTGAGAAACGGGTGCTCCTATATGAATTTTTCTTCAATACCAGCCAACTGTACTGAACTTTTATAAATGATGGAAATATTTATTAAGAAATATTTGACCAAATCCTTTGCAAGATTACATTAATATACGTCTGACTGCATTCCCTTTAACAGTTCTTGAGATAATATGATCATAAGGGATTTAAATATGGTTGCCTGGTGGCCATATTAGACTTCTGAAATCAGACAACAAACATTCTCTAAATCGGACCAAACATTGAAGTAAAATCACTGAAACTGCACTGACAAAGTGATTTCTAAGCAGGGGCGTCAATAAAGGGGGGGGGGGGGGGGTAGTCAATGTAATCATCCCCCCCCCCACTTTTCAGAGAGTAATATTATAATATTGCAAATAAAATATATTAATAAATAGAATGATAGACGTTGGATCTATTTACTAAATAATGTTATATCTAAACCTTGCTTAGAATTCACAAAATAACTTATTTTCTAAAACATTATAATTATTTAAAATATTACGTATATATATATATATATATATATATATATATATATATATATATATATATATATATATAGTTGAATATGTCACTCAGACACGCTGAAAATGGTATATATATGTGTGTGTGTATAAGTATATACAGAGTCATCCCCCCCACCCTGGAAGAAAAATTGACGCCACTGTTTCAAAGGTGGCTAACTGGCAGACATAATGGATTTCTGACAAGTCTGACATTTGATATCACACATGCTTCAATAAGAGACCAAACTTGTGGCAAATTCTCCAAAGGATGTTACAGTAATGAATGTCAAAAACAATTCAAAAGGCATGTTCAGGCCCTCATATCAGATTTATAGATATGCAAATGTAAAAGTGTAAGTCCAATATGTTTTATTATCATTCTGCTTTTCAATGGTGTCAGCAGGGTATGTAAACTGCAAAACCTGAAAGAAAAGAAATGCAGAAAGCATGACTAAAAGTCTTGTATTAAAAAAAGCTATCCTAAATCATCCAGGTACACATCCACATATTATGAGAACAAACTTGCTTTTATATCTGGTGATTTATATAAATATATTCAGATATCTAGGAAACTAAGTTTATTGCTATGATACCATAAAATAAACTGCAAAATATTCCCATCATCTTATAAATCAGTAGCTAAACCTTAACACTATACTCTCATAGTCTTAATGCCTGGCTGAAGCTTTCGGCAAAAGTGTTTTTGTTATGCAGTTACGAGGTACTTTTCACTCAGCCTTATCACTTCACAGGCGATACAAAAGGGAGTCATATGTCACCAGCGTCATTCACAGTGAGTTGTACCAGTTGGAGTGCAATGGTTATATATACAAGAAAAATTGAGATGGTCTACAAAATAAGTTATTGTGAACATCCCTGACCTATGACCTTGGCCTTTTGCCCACATAACTACTGGATTCTTTCTAAATGATGGGTAACTACTAAGCACTTAAATCTGGTGTAAGTACTTGGCAACCAATCGGTGAATAACTTTGAGCTGCAACCTTTAACCTTCTGACCAGCTGACCCCAAAATCAATTAGTTATTTCTTCAAGCAAAAAGACCCATAAATATGAAGTTTGAATCAAATTGAGTGATGCATAGATGTGGCATTTGTGAAAGACTGAAGGTTTTGGTTGAACAGTTACACTTGAAATATGTTCACAAGCATTTAGAACAATTTAATATTGTGACCTTGACCTTTGACCTTTTGAACTCAACATCAATAGGCTTCTTCCCCTATTTATAGGTAAGCCATATATGACAGATGGAAAGTATAGATTGAAAAGTTTGCCTGAAAATGACTCCTCACAAGAAGTGGGTGCTGTGAACTTGACCTTTGACCTCAAAATCAACAGCTCTTTTCCCCTGTTGGCAGATAAGCGATATCAGTGCTGAAAGGTTTGGAATGAAAGGTCTAGCTTGAAATGTGTCCACAACCTTTTCAAAGAAGCTGATCCTGTGGCCCTGACCTTTGACCTTGTGACCTCTAAATCTATACGGTCTTCTCCCACTTAGTAGGTGAGCTATATATGTGAAAGATCAAAGAATTGGGATGAAAGGTTTGGCTTAAAATGCATCCACAGGCCCTTCAAAGAAGTGGGTCATGTGACCTTTGACCTTGTGACCTCAAAATAATTATGGTTCTTCCCCTGTTGGTAAAATCGTGGCTAAAAGAATTATTTCTCGGGGGTGCAGACACACCCCGTAACTTCGAGAATATAGGTCGCAGTGACCTAATTTTAGGTTTGCAAGGAGATCTTTTTAGAACCTCTAAGACTGCATAGCGTTCATGACCCTAGCCCCTACGGTTACGATATGTGCCCTGCTAACGGCCAGACGGCCGGAAGGACAGACGGAAGGACGACAGACAAAGACCCATCGCTATAGCCCAGCATGTCTGAAAGTCAGCTGAACTAAAAAGGCAGACACATTTTGTCTAGATACAAATCGGATACCCGACAGGAACCTTACGATAAAAAATGAGATTCTTGTAACTGTTGAAATTACGTTTACTTTGCTATTTTGGGAACCCGAACACTCGGGACAGCCTTCGTCGATAGATGTCAGTATTGTCGTGTAAAGGCTTATACAGCACCGATGGTTATGAAGCTTACAAATGTTCATAAATATCACAAGCCAACCGTGGTTTACTTAGGATCAAACTGGGAGTGCTGTGGAATTTTTTTTATATGAAAGTATTAAATCTATACGGAATAGTACATGACCGGTAGATGCCGGTAGATGGCGCTACATACAAACGCTTGTCGTCTCACCTGGTAACCAGTTCTGGTAGGTCATCTCTGTCTGGGTGGCGTTCCAGTACCAGTCTCCTCGCCCTTTCTGTTTTCCACTGGTCCAGTATCGTATCAGCGACCCGATACCTAAATATACGTAACGTAAATATAAATAATTATACACAGCGTACATGCCTACACATTTGTGACGTCAGGTTGATTAAAACTCACGACTGGTGACCTCAGCGTTTCTGGACCAGTGCCTGTCGCTCTGAAGGTTACTGGCGCGCTGGGAGCCGGATACATGACTGAAGATAGCTGCCATCTGTTATCATCTGGAAACTAATATGTGGATAGATGGCCCCCATGACCTTGACCTTTGACCTTGTGACCCCAAAATCCATAAGTTACTTCCACTATTTGCAGGTGAGCAACATCTGGAAGATTGAAGGTTTGGGTCAGAAAGTTTGGCTAAAATACATCAATAATCTGTTTAAAGAAGTGGGTCCTGTGACCTTGACCTTATGCCTTATGACCCCAAAATCAAAAGGGTTCTTACATTATTGGTGGGTCATATATAAGTCAAAATTGAAACCAATATGTCCATCAAAACTGGAGTTATCATCAAGAGACAAATATGTGGACAGATGGGCACCTGTGACCTTGACCTTGTGACCCCCAAATCAATCAGGTTCTTCCCCTATTGGCAGCTCAGCTATATGTGCAAGATGGAAGGTTTGGGATGAAAAGTTTGGCTTAAATGCATCCACAATCTTTCTAAATAAGTGGGAACTGTGACCTTGACCTTTGACCTCATGACCAAAAATTTGAACAGAATCTTCCCCTATTGGCAGGTTAGCAATATCTTGAAGATGGAAGGTTTGGGATGAAAAGTTTGGCTTCAAATGCATATGCATTCTTTTTAAAGAAATGAGTCCTGTGACCTAGACCTTTGACCGTTGGACCCCAAAATCGACACGGTTCTTACTTTAGTGGCGAGTCATATATAAGTCAGGTTTCAAACCAATATGTCAAACTAAACTGGAGTTATCATCTCGAAACTAATTTGTGAACAGATGGCCCCTGTGACCTAGACCTTTGACCATGTGACCCCAAATTCATTTATGCTCTCCCCATACTGGCAAGTCAGCTAAATGCGCAAAATGGAAAGTTTGGGATGAAAAGCTTGGCTTAAAATGCCGCCATAATCTTTTTAAATAAGTGTGTCCTGTGACCTTGACCTTTGACCTCCTGACCCCAAAATCATAAAGGTTCTTGCTTTAGTGGTGGGCCATAAGTAAGTCAAGTTTGAAATCCATATGTCAATACAACCTGGAGTTATCATCTGGAAACAAATTTGTGTAGATGGACGGATGGACAGACAGACAGACAAAAAGACAGACAGACAGGGTGATTACTATATGGCATCCACCTGTGATCAATACACACACCAGGTTTTGGGACACTAGATGTAATTACAGCTGAGAAACTGACATGATTGTTGTCATTTTATAGTAAAAAAAAGAGAGAAAAATATTCGTTAAAATAACAAAAAATACAGGTTGCGCCACCACTTTTCGGGAACTGATAAAACTAGTCATGGTCAATATTCAAGGCAAGATTCATGACAATCCAAGCATTAATTATCAAGATATTGGAGGTTTTATATTATATTTTTTATTATTCTGGGGGGGGGGGGGGGGTACTTTCAAGCCCCATAGCTCGGCGGATATAGGTCGCAGTGACCTAATTTCAGGTTTCCAAGGAAATTTTTTATTGACCTCCCTGGATATTCACTTAGAAGTTTCTAGGTCCAGCAGTTACGATTTGTGCCCTGCTAACAGCCGGCCGGACATACAGTCAGCTGAGCTAAAAATCTCATTGCACAGCTCTCACAATCATAATCAAACAGGTCTAGCTGTCAAAATTTGGCTTTCATTGGTACAACGAGTCCTGAGATAAAATCACGTCAGCCATGTGATGTGTATGTCGTAAATTTTGGTGAAGAAAGCAGCAGGGGTTTTAGAGATACTTGGTAAAAGAAGGGGGCGGGGTGGACGGGCGGATGGACAGACGCGGACCATTTAAGCAAGGGGAGGGGGGGGGGAGTGTTAATAGAAGTGTCATTGTAAAATGGAGCCTGAGTCAGTTATAAAATTGGAAAATATGTTGCCCACCTATAGCTCCCCCCCCCCCCCCGACATACCTCTGGGTCACCAGACAATGTACAGTAAAGTGACGTACATGTACATACTACTATAGGAACGAATATATTCTTAAACCATGCAGTGGCATATTAACAGAAGATGACTGTGCATGGCACCAAATACGCCTTTTAATGTGAGTGGTATGATTTACATTTAATAATTTGTAAATAATACGTTAAGGGGTTAACAGATTTGCGTCTCTCGTCCTACGCTCCCGAGACAGCGGAAATCTTGCGCTTCTAAAGAAGCAACTGATTTTCACGCTGTCAGCTTTGACCGTTTATGATATATTTAGACACCAGATGGCGGTTCGTTGTCCGCTGAAAAAAAAACGTGCGTATGAAGTGACAAGCAGCCAATCAGATGCCAATAAACAAACACTCGACAGGCATCATGGCTCCGCCCATAGCTGCGCTTCAAGCGCCCTTTGATGAGTTTACGGTCGAATTTTAATTGCTCCCTCTGCATTCTCCTTCTCGCATCATCGACCGATTCGATTATGACATTATGACTGTGTTAGCGTAGCTATGTATCTGTTTTCTGCAGAACTTAAACCAGCCAGCGAGGTGTGCACGCAGCCTTTGTTGTTACGTTTCGTTTGAATTACAGCTCACCGGCCGGGCATCCTATGTGCCCAAGGCCCTAAGCAAACCACGTCTGGGGCAATTCTCTCTGAGCCTGTGGCCTGTTCAGATAGTTACCGGGGCGATGAGCTGTCAATCAAAACAAAAGGACCCCGATTGGCTTCGTGTATTTCTCGCTTGGCAGTGTCTTCCAGCACAAGGGTCTCACCTGATTGGGCAAAAATACAGTGCTCCCCTCTGGTGTAGGAATTCAGGATACGAGGTCATAACAAACAGCGCTTACGATATAGGTACTAGGCCTATAGTTAAGCGCTGTGTAAAGAGCGTACTCTCATCCGTACTTACCCCTACTGTTTATCCATTTTTGTTTGAGGTATTCATGCTTGGACCGCGAGTCCGGCGTCACCAGATGAGCGTCTTTGTGTAGCCGCTGACAGCTTGCCTCAGCCTCCGAATTGTTCAGGTACATTGACCTATTAGATGATAGAATTTAAAATGTAGAATATTCGATTGTCTGTATGCATGTTTTTCAGATGAAACTAAAAAACATGGCCACAATTACCGTGAAATATTGGTGCTTTATCTTATTGTATTTACATCCGTCAAACATTCATGTGTTTTGCTTTGATGAAAAACAGAGCAGTCTTCGAAGTGACATGGTCGAGTTCGCGGGAGGGGGAAGGGGGGGGGGGGGGGGGTTAGGGGGGGAGGGGATTTCATCCAAGCGGAGGTTTACTGTATTTGTGTTTCTAAGTCTGTACTTCCAAATCTAGGAATTAGGAATTATCTAATAATCTAGAGCACCGAATTAACTTAATACTACAGATTCACGAGATAACTTTATCTAATTTTGAAAATGTGTCATCTTATTTATTAATTAAAATTGTTACAGGTGCTCTTTTTATTGTGTGACAATGCGTAACACGTGTTGTGACACCGTCGCTGGGTTGATTTGTTGTTATACCGCTGTTTTACTGTATAATTGTATTGATTTAGTGTATTGTAATGTTAGGGTTGTTTTAAGAATAAATTATGGTTATTTGTTAACAAAAAACCACTGACTTCTTTATTCATTCCCCTAGACATTTAACGCTGCCTAGTGTAACAGAATCTGATTTTTTTTATCTCCATTACAAAATTTGCGTTCATCATGCATACGTGATCTGTTAATATTAGGTTCCGTGACAAAATATATCAGTCATTAATGTAAAACCGAACAATCTGGGAACAGAAAAAAAGATACTTTAGATGTAAATTATGACGGGCCAGAATCTGACAGAATTATCCAGCGCACCCCTCGAAAAGGAAAACTACGCCGAAAAAGGTGGCTAAAATAAATTTTAGGTGCATTTTCTTAACAAAATTGACAATTTCCCCTGATGTAGAGAACCTGAAGATATGAACTTGTCTTTAAATTCACCTGGCAGTGTGTATACAGTATTGGTCTCACTGAAAAAGATGAATTAACGAGAAATCTGCATTCTTAGGAATGCAAGCCTCCGCCATTTGTATGTGTGTTGGTGTGGGAGCCTATTTTGGGATGTTCCCAAAACCGTATTTGCATTCACATATTCAGCCTATATTCCTAGGTTCAGTCGCGCATAAGTGACTGCACATTTTAAATATTCTTTGATGACATTCCTGAATACGGATCATGTTCCAGATCCACAACAAAATCTACTCGATTCTTCATTGACCCATTCCCGTAATGTCCTTATAATTTCATGTGATTCCGTTCATGATTGCATGAAACAGGTTATGAACTAACACACGCATGCACACACGCACTGGGATGTAAGCACACCCTACTGGCGGAGGCAAATAGTACTTCACATAAACAGTCTGAGGTAATCAGTGACGGGAGTAGGCCGCATCAGGACACACGTGGTTCTGTTTGAGTGTACATGTGTGTGTAGGTTATAATATAAATGACTTACGCTCGTGCAAGGTGAAAGCAGGCCTGGAACTGCGGGGCGTGGTAGAAGCCGAGGACCTTCACAGGACATGGCTTCTCATCGGAAAACTTTCCTTGTGCTGCAAGACAACTTTTCTTCTTCATTTACTGAGACTTTGTAAATCATCAATCACGTCTTAAAATTAAAGATTATATAGGGGAAAATTTAAAAACATTTCTTCGCTTGTAGAGATATATTTATGAAATCTTAATCAATGAGACGCATCTCCGAGAGAATTTCTTTGAAATCAAGCAGACCATTTTTCAAGCAGACACAGAAAACTGACAATATCTTCGAGAGGTAATCTTGGCAGGACTACATATCTAACTTACATAATTGTAATCGGTCGAGGATCGCCAGCTTCTTGACTAGCAGGGTTGTCTGTTTGCGAGCTTTGTAAGCGACTTTCTTCGCCACTCTGGCCAGTTTCTCCGTTCTGATCAGTCGAGCCTCCAGGACCGCTAAAGTCAGGGGACCCTTCACCTGGCACCACAGTAAGGATATATATATATATATATATATATATATATATATATATATATATATATATATATATATATATATATATATACACAGTCAAGCCCACTTTGTGTCATATCGGTTAATAGAAAATCCCGCTTATTGTCACATAAATCTGAAATCCCAAACCATTTCCTATATAAACAATGGTAAATATGACCGTTTATTATCATGGAATATTGTCATAATCCCTTTTATTGGCATAAACGTAATTTGATATGCCGTTGTGCAATAAAAATATTCATAAACGTTCCTGTTTCCTGTTTATTGACGATTTATTTAATATCATACGAGACATTACGCTTCTTCTAGGACTCAAAAGTACATCGATGTTGAAACACGGATAATGTCACATCCCGGTTATTATCATAATTATGCATGCACCATCGTTATGACAATAAGCGGGCTTCGCTGTATATATATATATATATATATAACTGGTATTGTAATGTTAATTACTTTCATTGTGTACATGTTCAGGCTATCAGATTCACAGTGGATTAATAATGAGAATCTGAATTAAACTGTAAGGCTGCATGAGACATGAAAATAATTGCCGATTGGAAGATAACTTTTTGATAAATAAATAAAGAAAGAAACAGATAAATACATGTGTGTATTTTTAATGTGTTTAACATGGTTCACGTTGTGTTAATTTTCGTCATCAGCTTAATCTCCCTCCCCCCCCCCCCCCCCCCCCCGCCCTTTCCGCCACATCCCACCACTTACCCTTTTGCTTCTCCAGCACAGTAACTGTAATCTACCACGTCACCATAAGAAATTTACCAAGCACATTTGAAAGTGACCATATCGGTTCAGATAGAATGTTTACACAATAAGTCATTATTTCACGCATACTCGAAGGACAGCAGTGTAAATATATTGTTTTGTTTGAAACACATCTGGTCCAATTTTCTTTATTTTTTTCCATGTTCTTATATGAGACTTTAACAACCTTCGTAAATAGACAAATGTTTTCGTCATGCATGACTAATTATCAAAAGCCCCTCTTTTTAACCCCGCTGACATACTGGCGACAACAGTGGTTGATATATGAAGCATAGTCCAAGGATGTGGTCGATTTATTCAGGAAATACTTGTCTTGACAATTAGCCCGACGGCTGTCATGAGCTCCCGAAAGAGCGATACTTGAGAGAACAATACCCCTAAACCATGGCAAAAGACTAACGCAGTTGTTAGTGGTTTTTGGGCGCGAGCCAATAGTCTCTGTTATAGTTCAGTACACATAAGTATATATGCAATGTTGTCAAACCTACTGAAGAAATATAGGGAATTCCGATCGTTGATAGCTCACACATCACATGAACACGTATTTGAATTCATTAAGCTTTTTTTAGTTTGGAAAAAGTACGTTTTATAAAAAGAAGTATTTGTGAAAATGCTGGGATATCACTTTCCTTCACAGTAGAGAGAGTTTATTGTTATGTCAGACACGCTTTCATTTAACCTAAACACAAGATATGACGCTTCGAACATTAATGCATCTGACCCTTCATGCATCTGTTTTTTTATCTTTATGTGATTCATCATTTCCTGTTATTCAGTTGCAAGAAGTATTAGTACCGAGATGTCCCATACCGGCATCTGTGGTCCAGGGGCAGAAAACTGGACTCCAACCTGGGAGGTCGTGAGTTCGAATCTCAGTAGAGATTTTCCACGGTCGGCCCCACTCTGGGTAAGCGCTCAGTAGACTTAACGGGAAGGTTGGGCCCCACGGCCATGTATCACTCATAAAATGAGTGCGCCTTTCGGGGGTTTCCCGGTGTTATGACCTAGTTATGGGGGTGATTACACACTCATTGCCCTATAAAATGAGAGGAAGCGCGTGTGCTACTGCCCCGTCTCGTAGTCCGAAACCGCAATGGAAATCTGCTGATGTACATGCACCTACTTACGGTAGCATTAGAAATGGAGGCGGTTACCTCCAACAACATGTTATTTGAAAAAAAGCATATCCCATAAGCTGTCATACGTTTGTTGGTTGACTAAAGTTGCAATAGTTCTTAGTGGAGTATACCAGTCTATTTATAAAAAGGTCCCTGGGACAATGCATAAGGAAGACATAAAAAATAAAATAACCGCCGTTGACAATTATTGCATCAGAATCAAGTATCAGATGACATTGCTATGAACCATCAAGACTGAGGAATGTACACACGCACTTCAATCATATGCTGAAACAAGATACTCTCAAACCCTCACATTGTTATGAGTACACATGCACATAGGAATGTGGCGAGAAATTAGATAAAATGAATACATACAGTCCATCTGATAATACAAGACAATCAACTGTTTATTATCGTCAGGAGCTCAACAAGTACACCCGATATACATAACAGCTTTAAAAATAGGCCATAGCATGGTTAAATATACAAATGTATCAAATGTCGAGTGGTCATATTACCCGAATGCCTTAATCATGTGCCTTTTTATCTACAATGGATGATTTGATTTGGTTTTTATGTTTATGTTTAATGTTTATTTTTTTGAAAATGTTAGATATTTTTAACCTTTCCCCTATCATTGTACTATTTAATGTTAACTTCAGGATGACAGATAAAGTTTTGATAAAGACAAACATACGCTCCCTTCCCTCCCACATCGTTTCCTGTACACGTAAACGACTAAGTACGCAAAAATGAAAGACTCACACAGAGAACAATGTCAGCTTGTGTCCCTTAAAGTGCGTGCCAGTGCAACTTATCTATGGTGCACTTCATACTATGTATACCGTCACTGAGAAAATATGTATCTCTAAAACATGAATAAAACTCGGTGAGCGTCCTTATATAATTACTGAATGAGAGATGCGAGTTTTGATTTGGCTGTGAGTGTTTTATGAATAAAGTGGAGATGCTGACTCCACCTGCTGGTGTCAACTTACAATGAAAATTCAGGTCCGTAATATTGACAAGAAATTCATATTTTCCAGTTGATAATAATCCATATTTCTTTATCATTAACGCCGAGGGTCCTGTCGCAGCCTTTAGGAATGTGTATATATTTTTTCCACTTGGCAACAGTGGCAATTCTGCTTCATCGAATTCAAAAACGGCAGAGGAACATCACGTGCAATGCGCGTGCTCGTGGAAAAGTTCAATTGACGATGCATAGATATCAGGACAACGGGAATTACTTGTATAAAATCAACACGTGACCAGATCTGCCAATAACGTAATGTTATTTCACAGTTCGTTTTATGAGGATAAAGAATAAGCGCTCTCATATGCTTACATAAGGGCAGATGAATGGTTTTACAACTGTACTCCCGGCCTAACTCGTTAAGGTTGTAACGACATATTACGTATCGTAATACTCACGATACGATACATATAAGTTATATTAAGAAGTTTATATATGCAAGTTTCTCGGATATATTATACTTGAAATTCAACTAATATTCTTCATTGTTCTCTAATAGATAACATTCTGAATCCGCTCATATGATAATTAGTTATTTCACAACTGTAGAAATAAAAATATCAACCAATCAGATGCGGTCACACTTCGATGTGGTCGTTGTGCATGCATGGCGCTGTGAAGCAATTATTACAATTCAGATGTCACTTTCCGTCAGTTAATCCTTTTTGTCTACGTATCGATAGTTGTAACTGACGTACGAAGCCGATACGATGTTTGACTTTGAATCGCGATGTATAGTAATCGTTACAACCTCACAAAACTCACTCATCGTATATATTTTAAGTTTGTTTATTGTCATTTGTAACATATAAAGTGTACACATTACCGGTGCTTTTTTCGCCGCCACCTTCTTTTTGCCTCCGGGTGCCTTAGTGGACGGGGCCGCCCTGAGTGTGCACGCGCACAGCAGGAGGAACAACGCCGCACGTGCAAGAGGTGACATTTTGGACGCTGGTTTCGTCTCCTAGGACTGCCGAAGCGCTCGACAATCTATGAGCGGCTGGTCGTACCAGCAATCTCACGTCTGTGCATTATCGTTTAACTGCCTGTAGCTACTGCGGTTCTGCGATAGGGCTTATCTGGACTCAGAGACAGGTTTCTATGATCAAAGGCCACGTAAACTTATATATATATTTATTTCCGATGTTCCATATTCTTTATAAAGGTTTAAAACAAAGTCCGATGAAATGCACCGGCTTCTGTGGCTCAGGGGTATAGCATAGGACTCAAAGCAAGGAGATCAAGGGTGAGGGCTCCGCAGGCTTAATGGGAAGGTTGTGTCCAACGGCCGTGCATCACTCACAAACGAGTTAGCCTTTCAGGGGTTCCTCGATGGTATGATCAAGCAAAGGGGACAATTACGCACCCAGGGCCCGCAGGCGTAGTAGTCACCGGACCTGGATAACACCAGGATATAAAATGAGAAGAAGCGCGAGATACTGCCTGTAACGTAGTCCGAGACCGAAATGGAATTCTTCAGATGTACATATAATTAGTTAAGCTAAAAAGGAGGCGCCTACCTTCAACAGGACAGAGTCAAATGAAATGTTCAGAGTGAAAACATTCTAAAGATTTTTTATTTGTTTTTCAGACAGAAAGTGCCCAGAGAGCGCATTTATCCACCAAGACCAGTGCCCACATGAACATCCAGATTCTCCAAATATCTTAACCCGTCCTCACTATAAGATCCTCCCAACATCCTCACCGTTCCACACTCAAATTAATATATTTCTTCTTCTTTGATCCACCTTCCTTTTTTTCACAATTTGAAACTCGCTGAGAACTTTCTTTGTAAAGAATAAAAGGGTACATTTATTGGACCTGCATCCAGATCAGACCCAAATGAATAATTTCCTGTTTTTTTTTTTTTTTTTTTAGCCAACGGTTTATTCTTCCACAAATTTCGTTGAAATGTAATACCCAATTATTGAGATAACGTCCGGACAACAAACATGAAGACAGACAGGGTTGAACATATCTATGTCAGTTCTGCTAACACTTATTGAATACAACCTCGATTTGAATTAATCCGGCATATTCCGTAAGTTGATAAGACGGAAAACAACAAAACTTTTTTTATTATGTTGATTTTATAAAACCAAATGTAGATTGGCTCCAGGAAATGCATTTCCATATAGATTATGCATAAATCATCCTATCGGTGATTTTATTTTTAAATCTTTAATTGTCCACTTTTGCGCTTGCTTTTCTTTCTCTGATTGTCGTCACATTATAAAGTGTAAGAGTCGTATCCATTCATAATTTAAATCGATTGACGTGAGTATCCACTTTTTTTTCGTGACAGATTACCAAAAAAACCTGTAACCTTCATGTAAAGAGCTGAGTCCATATGACTTTTCATTCGCAACCGCCAATCAGATCAATAATTATTTCTACGTTAAAGCAACAAGACTTCACTTGAATTAGCGACCTTTTCAACTCCAGAGCCTTTGATCCGTAATTCAGGGTCAAATAAACAAATGGTGATTGTTCAGAGTGGCCCTATGGAAGCTATGCAACTGATTTCCCTGACCTGAAACTGACGTTAAACGTGTGTGGCCTGAAGCCCGTCAGCGATACAGAGAGGACTGACAAGCAGCCAGCCCCCGGCAACATGTGGCCACTGATAGATACCAGCTGTACACAGTATCAGTCAACTTCCCCTCCTCTACATAAGGACAGCTCATGTACGTGTGGTTAGCGACGTCACCGGGAATGAAGCTTCTGATAAGTCTACAAAAAATCATACCGGGATGTCTTTAAACACTTCAGAACCGATTGTTTAACCTCAAGGCCTTACATGGAATCCATTGTGATCTCAAATAACAGAAACGGACGAAGGTTAAATTATCAACCGTGTTCGGTTCTCCTTTTGTCTGTCCGTGTACGCCAGGTTAGTTACACCCGCCAAGGAGGGTATGTGCTCATCGATGTCTGTTGTTAGTTTGTTCTTAGGTAGGTATATTTGCTTGCTCACATCTGTCAGCTTATTCTGATACTAAACGTGGAGAGATAGGAATAGGCCAGAAAGACCCCTTTTAAAGTTTATTGAGGATACGGATAAGGGACCGGATTGGTTTCCCATGGCTGATGTATTCTCTTTATTCATCACCATTGTGGAGTTTAGTGGATTTACATGCATTTGTTGATGCAGGACAGATGTTCTTAATGGACATTCCTTGAAAATGAAACCCTGCTTCGTTCTCTTCTTCTTTTCTTTAAAGCCTTAAACAGCTGTACACATTCTGTGTAATCAGAAACTACTCCTCGGTAAAAAAAAGTTACTTTTTTGTATTTTGCACAGAGCACAACCGTTCATGCAGAAGGAACTGTTATATAACGATTTAGGTCTTTTATTTTTAGCTCAGCTGACTAAAGGTCATCTGAGCTATAGTCGTGGTCCATTGTCCATCGTCCGTCCGTCCGTTCGTCTGTCCGTAGTTGTGGCACGTTTTAAAACTGTAATTAAGACCTAGGAATCCAAAATTCGGCATAATGTTAGATGTCCCCAAGATCTCCGACCAAGCCAAAAACTGGGTCTTTGCGACTTTGTTCCTTTGAGAAATTAAGGAAAAACCTCAATTTTTTTTCAAAAACCTATTTTTACACTTCAGGACTGCCTAATATCGAAACCACTCATCTGTTTTTCCTCATATTTGCCATAAATATTCCTCTATATAGTTCCTATGAACATGCCAGAAATTAGGTCTGTATTATATAATTTAAAAATAGTTATGGGCTCAAACATAATGCATTTTGTAAAAAATCAGGAAAGATATTTGATCACTTAACATAAAACATGTTAAAACTAAGGACTTTTTTCCAGTAATATAACTTTAATTAATCAAAATTAAATTGTATACCCAAAATTAGATCAAAATCTTTAAAATTTTTTAAAATATTAGCAAAAATAAAAAATTGGTACCTTAAATTTTGCCCAACTTTGGCCACAGCACGTTTTTTTCCTGTATGTACTGTGGATTTAATTTTCACAGCCTGTACACATAAGGATTTAATCTATTGTAATCTGAAATTTGAAAATAAAAGCTGCAAAATTAGGCTAGTTATTGAATTTTTTAGGAGGCTCTTGTTGTATTCCCTTACATTGTCAAGCAGTTCACTTTGGTCACTGTAGGTCATTCAGTGCAACTCCTATGCTCCCCTGGCTGTTGGCAAAATGTTATGCAATCCCATCACTAGGGCAAGCCCTCTCTCCACTGAGTTGAGCTTGATCAGGCTGTCTGCAGTTAATACCATACCACAGGGAGCCTTTTTTCTCCCCTCCCCCCCCCAATTATGTTGACAGACCTGTACTATGAACTAGATGAATCTTAAAATTAACATTTTTTTCAGCAACAAGCAGTAACAACGGAGACCCCTCCCCCCCCCCCCCCCCACCCACCCCTTCAATAGACAGGACTAATAAACAAGATGAATCTTATAATTTTAATGTTAAATTAATTCTTTTTATTGAGACTTGGACAATTTTGATTTTTTTAAAGAAAAAAAGTTCCGGAATTTAATCCTAATGTTCAAATGTGATAAAATATTAGGATCTAATGTAAGTGCTAACTAACAAGATTTAAGAAGATATAAATACTTTGTAGCATTTCATTCATATCTCTTAAAGTTGACGGGGCCTAGGTGTGAATAACATTGTTAACTTAGTATTAAAATTAGGAATATTGGTCAAACTTTGTGGGATTAATTTTTAACTCATATTGCCATATATTTAACTTTTGAAAACTTAATTACCTTCACACATTATTTGTTTATGAAATGTTACTTTTATATAACACTTACCGTAGGCCCATTTTTTTCCCTTGGTGCATCACTAAATGGTTTAACTGATGTCCATTATTCTATAATATACAGAGTTTCATTTTAGCAGGGCCATTTTCTCATAGCTTTTCAAATGATAATATACATGAACAAGGGACCCATGGGTCACGGCGCTCAGCTGATCGTGATTGGACTATAAATGTTTCTCCACTGTGATACTATATCGAGTCGATAAAGCTTATGAATATCATGGACATGTTGGGCTATTATAAAGGAATGTAATGTAATATGTGAGTAAATGATAAATGAAATAACCTGACTGATGGATTAATAGAGTCAAATATAGTGGTTTATTTTTTATTTATTTAGGAGGGGTTGAAAACTGTGATATATTTGAGCAAATATGAATGCAATGACAGCAGTAATAAGCAGTAGTAGAATGATGATAAGGCTATTTGTTGAAGGATCTAAAGTGTATGGTAGTCTGCAAGCTTTCAATTTGACAGATATGATGTTATGATTAACTATGCTGATGAAGTGATTTATGAATTTGTGACTGTATGACACAATATCTCTTTGGTCTTGACAAGGTACATTATTGTGATGCCCACTATGTCTACATATTACACAATAATGACATAATTTCTGGCATGTACATAGGTACCTATGGACGAATAGTTATACAAAATATTAGAGTATGAATATATCTGATTCATCTTGTTCTTGCTTACTGAGGCTGACTTTGGGATGGGGTTCGGAGAAGGGAAAAGTGAGGGCAGCACGAAGGTGGATGTAGAAATATTCTATTGTAATGTTTTTCATTTATATAAGAATATGAAAAGCTAAGAGGAAAGGGGCCCTCCTACTTGGTTATAGTTATTATAAAGTTCTAAATATATGATTGCAAACTAATACTCTGACAAGACTGTCATGAAGAAAAACAGTAAAAGTTTTGAGATACTGTGATGCATATGAAAATTTACAGATGGACAGGCAAGTGGACAGAATGGACTAATACCTTTATTTCACTTTCAAGGGAATAATGCATTTAAGTTTATATATAATCCTATTTTTTTTAAGCATATCCACTTTTTCCATTAAGAAGTTTTTATCTGAATCATTTTTTTATTTACAGGTTTTATAAATTTTTAATAAAAAAAACCTGAAACCATTATATATACAGAGTAAAAAACTGAAACTATAAGTTAAAATATTAGAATTGTTGCAAAAGTTGCAATCATCATATATCCAGAGTGTAACTCATATTGGGTCATATTATGCATACACATATATTTTATTATTTTTAAATCATAAATGTTTAAACTGAATTTAAAAGAAAATAATGCCACAACATGGCATCTACAAGAATATTCCTTGAATGACTATTAAAAAGTTTTGCACATTGGAGTTTTCAGTACATGCTTAATTTTATTCACCAAAATAAAATAAAAGATTCAGTAAATTTGATAAAACAATTTGATAAACATCTTTTCAAATAAAGTATACACACTGTTGGTTGAATGAGGGACAAACAATATCATTGTGCTAATTACTGTCCCAGTTTTAATTTATTACTGGAATTAATAGTCAATTTCACACCTGGTGAAGTTTTTACTCCTCTGAAGTAAGGAATTACTTATCTGATGAACATCAACACTTTCATAGCAATACACCACTTTGTGGACACAATTAAATGTACACTTTAATCATTGTAACCCTGGTGGTACAATACAAAATCTAAAATGTAGCATAGCCTAGAATAAGAATGAATCAAATACAGAAAATAATAACATTCATCTAGTTTATGCACCATCGGGGGGGGGGGGGGAGTGCAGGGCAGACTGGAAGCCTGCTGGTAGTGGCCAAGCTGACCCAAGGCAAGCTGCCTGGAGTGGGTTACATAATGCAAGTGAAGGCTGTACTACTAGGTGGGCTAGATGTAAACAACAATTGACATGGTGTATGAAAACATGAATAATAGCTATTCTTTCCAATCAATTTCTTTGAAATTTCAGATTTTAAAAGATTAAATCCTTATGTATATATGCTGTGAAAATTAAATCAACAGTGCCAAAGTTGGACAAAATTTAAGGTATTGATTTTTTATTTATGCTAATAACTTGAAAAATTTGCAAAATTCAGATCTAGTTTTGATTAAACAATTGAATCTTGATTAAATAAAGTTATATTCCTGGGGACATCTTAAATTATGCCAACAGCCTGGGGAGCATAGAGATGTGCACTGAATGATCTACAGTCATCAAAGTGGACTGCTTGACAATGTAAGGGAATACAACAAGAGCCTCCAAAAATATTCAATAACTATCCTAATTTTGCAGCTTTTATTTTCAAATTTCAGATTTAAACAGATTGAATCTTTATGTATACATGCTGTGAAAATTAAATCCACAGTACTTACAGGAAAAAAACGTGCCGTGGCCAAAGTTGGGCAAAATTTAAGGTACCAATTTTATATTTTTGCCAATATTTAAAAAAATTTAACAGATTTTTATCTAATTTTTGGTATACAATTAAATTTTGATTAATTAAAGTTGAATTACTGGAAAAAAGTCCCTACCTTTAACACTTTTGGTCTTAAGTGACCAAATATCTTCCTGATTTTTTTACAAAGTCCATTATGTTTGGGCCCATAACTTTTTTAAATTATATAATACTGACTTAATATCTGGCATGTACATAGAAACTATATAGAGGAATATTTATGGTAAATATGAAGGAAACCAGATTAGTGGTTTTGATAGTAGGCAGTCCTGAAGAGTGAAAATAGATTTCTAATAAAAAAATTGAGGTTTTTCCTTAATATCTCAAAGGAACGAGGTCCTATTGACCCAATTTTCGGCATGGTAGGAGATTTTGGGGACATCTAACTGTATGCCGAATTTCAGATTCGTAGGTCCAACGGTGTCGAAACGTGCCAGTCTTACGGACGGACATCCGGACAGACGGACGGACGGACGGACAGACGGACGGACAATGGACCACGACTATAGCTCAGATGACTTATAGTCAGCTGAGCTAAAAACCAAAAGATATAAAAATATTTTGCAGTTACTAATATTTTCCAAAATTCAGCTGAGCGATGTGACCCATGGGTCCCTTGTTTTTATTATGCCCCCGCCACAAAGTGGCCGGGGCATATAGTTTTACCCATGTCCGTCATTCCGTCCTTCCGTCCTTCCGAAATCAAACAGTTGTACGGACTTTATTTCGCAATGCCTGCAGATATTGGCCTGATTTTTGGTGTGGGCAGATATAGACCAGTTACAGATCGAGTTTGCGTTTTGTCCCGGTTGACCTACTTTTGACCGTTTGACGGTGCTCTAACATAGAAAATTTCATAAAAAGGTGCACAGGTATGGACTTTTTTTCGCAGTGCCTGCAGATACGGGCCTGATTTTTGGTGTGTAGGCAGAGAATGACCAGTTACAGATCGAGTTCTTGTTTTGTCTCAGTTGACCTACTTTTGACCATTTGACTGCTCCTGAACATAGAAAGTTTCATGAAAAATATAAATTTTCATAACAAATGCATATGTACTGACTTTTTTTCGTTAATGCCTGCAGATACCACCCTGATTTTTTTGTGTGGGCAGAAAAAACAGTTACAGATCGAGTTTGCGTTTCATCCCGGTTGACCTACATTTGATTGTTTTACGGCTCCTAAACATAGAAAATTTCATGAAAGACAGAAATTTTTATGGAAAATGCACATGTATGGACTTTTTTTCACAATGCCTGCATATACTGGCATGATTTTTGGTGTGTTGCTTGATAATGACCCGTTACAGATCGAGTTTGCATTTTGCCCTTGTTGACCTACTTTTGACCATACGACACCTCCTGAACTTAAAAAATTTTCCAAAATTTTACAAATGTTTCTAATTTGCCCAAGGCGGGGGCATTCGTGTCGTTCCGACACATCTAGTTTATATTCTATGGAGAGGCCTTAGTGTCGGTATGCACCCTGTAAGTTTTTTGCGTCATTTCAGCAGAAAAATTTAACAATGAAACCATGCATTGGTATTTTTGCTCAGAGTTTGTCTGTGTTAAATTTACAGCTCCCAAGCAAAAGGAGCTAATGAGTAACAGTTCAACATCAGATTTTGTGACTTTCTAATCTGCCAAACAAAGTGCTTTGTTATTGTACATATAAGCACTCGAGAGAATGATTGATAAAACAACATCCAGAAAGACAAATACGCACCCTTTGTGCGAGTGCAAGTGAGTGATAATATTTCATAACAATATTATCAAAAGAAACATATTCCCTTGACTCCCTATAAACACTGGGTTCTATCAGTATAATGATATGCATGTCACTGGCTTTTCACTTAACGTTCGTGTTTGTCCGTTTAAGTCAAGCCGCATGGCCTCTTCCGGCACCCAAGCTACGCCCCTGTAAGACAAAGTCCAGTTCTAGCATGTTACACCAACCTGCTTCATGCGAAGACATGCTTTGGTGATGGTGGCAACATGGCCTATGAGTCACTAGTTTTCACCTTTTTTTTAAATGGGCCCAATCACCAATTGAAGCATGTTGAATCATCACGAAAAATAGCTTCTTCCCTTTAAATTAAATCTGTAACTGGCAAAATATTGCCTTGAAACCGTTTGCTTACCCTGTAAACGAGTGTTAAAAACATTGGACCGGGCGCAGATCACACTAACACAGCGGGCATCTTGGAGCCACTACAGGTGTCAATCAGGAGATGCCCTGACTGACTTGGCCCAGAAAATGTAATTATACATGTTTCAACACTACGTGTTGCGGCTCTCGATCGGACCTCCGGTCAAGCGGCCTTGTTATGGTAAACAGACATGTGGACTGCGCTTACCAACACACAGAGCCATAACCAGGTGTAAAACAGCCGTATGCGAGGCACTGAGACTGTGTGCTGGGATTGTTTTGCTGGAAAATATTTAAATAAAGCAAACTGAACTGATAGTATGAAAGAATATGTATAATATTGCTCCTGATTATGTCCCTTTAAAAATACAAACACGAGATCACAGAGTTCCGTATAAAAACAACAAATCCATTTTGATGGACACAAATTTTAAAAAGTTTAATGTGTGTACATATATGTGGAATATTGTACATAAAAAGGGACCCATGGGTCACGTCGCCCAACAGAATTTTTGAAAATTTTAGCAAATGCAAAGTAGACATTTCTTTTATATATATATATATATATATATATATATATATATATATATATATATATATATATATATATATATATAAACATTTGAAAATTTAAGGGAAAATGGCCATGCTTACTGGTGATAATTATACATAAATTTGCTGAACTAATACTGACCCTGCTTACTAGTGATAATCATACATAAATTTGCTGAATTAATACTGACCCTGCTTACTGGTGATAATCATACGCAGGTTTGCTGAACTAATACTGACCCTGCTTACTGGTGAAAATCATACGCAGGTTTGCTGAACTAATACTGACCCTTCTTACTGGTAATAATCATACGCAGGTTTGCTGAACTAATACTGACCCTGCTTACTGGTGATAATCATACGCAGGTTTGCTGAACTAATACCGACCCTGCTTACTGGTGATAATCATACGCAGGTTTGCTGAACTAATACTAACCCTGCTTACTGGTGATAATCATACGCAGGTTTGCTGAACTAATACTGACCCTGCTTACTGGTGATAATCATACACAGGTTTGCTGAACTAATACTGACCCTGCTTACTGGTGATAATCATACACAGGTTTGCTGAACTAATACCGACCCTGCTTACTGGTGATAATCATACGCAGGTTTGCTGAACTAATACCGACCCTGCTTACTGATGATAATCATACACAGGTTTGCTGAACTAATACCGACCCTGCTTACTGGTGATAATCATACATAGGTTTGCTGAACTAATACTGACCCTGCTTACCGGTGATAATCATACACAGGTTTGCTGAACTAATACTGACCCTGCTTACTGGTGATAATCATACATAGGTTTGCTGAACTAATACTGACCCTGCTTACTGGTGATAATCATACACAGGTTTGCTGAACTAATACTGACCCTGCTTACTGGTGATAACCATACACAGGTTTGCTGAACTAATACTGACCCTGCTTACTGGTGATAATCATACACAGGTTTGCTGAACTAATACTGTCCCTGCTTACTGGTGATAATCATACACAGGTTTGCTGAACTAATACTGTCCCTGCTTACTGGTGATAATCATACACAGGTTTGCTGAACTAATACTGACCCTGCTTACTGGTGATAATCATACACAGGTTTGCTGAACTAATACTGACCCTGCTTACTGGTGATAATCATACACAGGTTTGCTGAACTAATACTGTCCCTGCTTACTGGTGATAATCATACACAGGTTTGCTGAACTAATACTGACCCTGCTTACTGGTGATAATCATACACAGGTTTGCTGAACTAATACCGACCCTGCTTACTGGTGATAATCATACACAGGTTTGCTGAACTAATACCGACCCTGCTTACTGGTGATAATCATACACAGGTTTGCTGAACTAATACTAACCCTGCTTACTGGTGATAATCATACACAGGTTTGCTGAACTAATACTGACCCTGCTTACTGGTGATAATCATACGCAGGTTTGCTGAACTAATACTGACCCTGCTTACTGGTGATAATCATACGCAGGTTTGCTGAACTAATACTGACCCTGCTTACTGGTGATAATCATACGCAGGTTTGCTGAACTAATACTGACCCTGCTTACTGGTGATAACCATACACAGGTTTGCTGAACTAATACTGACCCTGCTTACTGGTGATAACCATATACAGGTTTGCTGAACTAATACTGACCCTGCTTACTGGTGATAATCATACACAGGTTTGCTGAACTAATACTGACCCTGCTTACTGGTGATAATCATACATAGGTTTGCTGAACTAATACTGACCCTGCTTACTGGTGATAATCATACGCAGGTTTGCTGAACTCATACTGACCCTGCTTACTGGTGATAACCATACATAGGTTTGCTGAACTAATACTGACCCTGCTTACTGGTGATAATCATACACAGGTTTGCTGAACTAATACTGACCCTGCTTACTGGTGATAATCATACATAGGTTTGCTGAATTAATACTGACCCTGCTCACTGGTGATAATCATACACAGGTTTGCTGAACTAATACTGACCCTGCTTACTGGTGATAATCATACATAGGTTTGCTGAACTAATACTGACTCTGCTTACTGGTGATAATCATACATAGGTTTGCTGAACTAATACTGACCCTGCTTACTGGTGATAATCATACATAGGTTTGCTGAACTAAGACCGACCCTGCTTACTGGTGATAATCATACATAGGTTTGCTGAACTAATACTGACCCTGCTTACTGGTGATAATCATACACAGGTTTGCTGAACTAATACTGACCCTGCTTACTGGTGATAATCATACACAGGTTTGCTGAACTAATACTGACCCTGCTTACTGGTGATAATCATACACAGGTTTGCTGAACTAATACTGACCCTGCTTACTGGTGATAATCATACACAGGTTTGCTGAACTAATACTGACCCTGCTTACTGGTGATAATCATACATAGGTTTGCTGAACTAATACCGACCCTGCTTACTGGTGATAATCATACACAGGTTTGCTGAACTAATACTGACCCTGCTTACTGGTGATAATCATACACAGGTTTGCTGAACTAATACTGACCCTGCTTACTGGTGATAATCATACATAGGTTTGCTGAACTAATACTGACCCTGCTTACTGGTGATAATCATACATAGGTTTGCTGAACTAATACTGACCCTGCTTACTGGTGATAATCATACACAGGTTTGCTGAACTAATACTGACCCTGCTTACTGGTGATAATCATACACAGGTTTGCTGAACTAATACTGACCCTGCTTACTGGTGATAATCATACACAGGTTTGCTGAACTAATACTGACCCTGCTTACTGGTGATAATCATACACAGGTTTGCTGAACTAATACTGACCCTGCTTACTGGTGATAATCATACACAGGTTTGCTGAACTAATACTGACCCTGCTTACTGGTGATAATCATACACAGGTTTGCTGAACTAATACTGACCCTGCTTACTGGTGATAATCATACATAGGTTTGCTGAACTAATACTGACCCTGCTTACTGGTGATAATCATACATAGGTTTGCTGAACTAATACTGACCCTGCTTACTGGTGATAATCATACATAGGTTTGCTGAACTAATTCTGACCCTGCTTACTGGTGATAATCATACACAGGTTTGCTGAACTAATACCGACCCTGCTTACTGGTGATAATCATACACAGGTTTGCTGAACTAATACCGACCCTGCTTACTGGTGATAATCATACACAGGTTTGCTGAACTAATACTGACCCTGCTTACTGGTGATAATCATACATAGGTTTGCTGAACTAATACTGACCCTGCTTACTGGTGATAATCATACATAGGTTTGCTGAACTAATACTGACCCTGCTTACTGGTGATGATCATACATAGGTTTGCTGAACTAATACTGACCCTGCTTACTGGTGATAATCATACATAGGTTTGCTGAACTAATACTGACCCTGCTTACTGGTGATAATCATACATAGGTTTGCTGAACTAATACTGACCCTGCTTACTGGTGATAATCATACATAGGTTTGCTGAACTAATACTGACCCTGCTTACTGGTGATAATCATACATAGGTTTGCTGAACTAATACTGACCCTGCTTACTGGTGATAATCATACATAGGTTTGCTGAACTAATACTGACCCTGCTTACTGGTGATAATCATACACAGGTTTGATGAACTAATACTGACCCTGCTTACTGGTGATAATCATACATAGGTTTGCTGAACTAATACTGACCCTGCTTACTGGTGATAATCATACATAGGTTTGCTGAACTAATACTGACCCTGCTTACTGGTGATAATCATACACAGGTTTGATGAACTAATACTGACCCTGCTTACTGGTGATAATCATACATAGGTTTGCTGAACTAATACTGACCCTGCTTACTGGTGATAATCATACACAGGTTTGCTGAACTAATACTGACCCTGCTTACTGGTGATAATCATACATAGGTTTGCTGAACTAATACTGACCCTGCTTACTGGTGATAATCATACATAGGTTTGCTGAAGTAATACTGTCCCTGCTTACTGGTGATAATCATACACAGGTTTGATGAACTAATACTGACCCTGCTTACTGGTGATAATCATACATAGGTTTGCTGAACTAATACTGACCCTGCTTACTGGTGATAATCATACACAGGTTTGATGAACTAATACTGACCCTGCTTACTGGTGATAATCATACACAGGTTTGCTGAACTAATACTGACCCTGCTTACTGGTGATAATCATACACAGGTTTGATGAACTAATACTGACCCTGCTTACTGGTGATAATCATACATGGGTTTGCTGAACTAATACTGACCCTGCTTACTGGTGATAATCATACATAGGTTTGCTGAACTAATACTGACCCTGCTTACTGGTGATAATCATACACAGGTTTGCTGAACTAATACTGACCCTGCTTACTGGTGATAATCATACATAGGTTTGCTGAACTAATACTGACCCTGCTTACTGGTGATAATCATACATAGGTTTGCTGAACTAATACTGACCCTGCTTACTGGTGATAATCATACACAGGTTTGATGAACTAATACTGACCCTGCTTACTGGTGATAATCATACATAGGTTTGCTGAACTAATACTGACCCTGCTTACTGGTGATAATCATACATAGGTTTGCTGAACTAATACTGACCCTGCTTACTGGTGATAATCATACATAGGTTTGCTGAAGTAATACTGTCCCTGCTTACTGGTGATAATCATACATAGGTTTGCTGAACTAATACTGACCCTGCTTACTGGTGATAATCATACACAGGTTTGCTGAACTAATACTGACCCTGCTTACTGGTGATAATCATACATAGGTTTGCTGAACTGATACTGACCCTGCTTACTGGTGATAATCATACACAGGTTTGCTGAACTAATACTGACCCTGCTTACTGGTGATAATCATACATAGGTTTGCTGAACTAATACTGACCCTGCTTACTGGTGATAATCATACACAGGTTTGCTGAACTAATACTGACCCTGCTTACTGGTGATAATCATACACAGGTTTGCTGAACTAATACTGACCCTGCTTACTGGTGATAATCATACACAGGTTTGCTGAACTAATACTGACCCTGCTTACTGGTGATAATCATACATAGGTTTGCTGAACTGATACTGACCCTGCTTACTGGTGATAATCATACATAGGTTTGCTGAACTGATACTGACCCTGCTTACTGGTGATAATCATACACAGGTTTGCTGAACTAATACTGACCCTGCTTACTGGTGATAATCATACACAGGTTTGCTGAACTAATACTGACCCTGCTTACTGGTGATAATCATACATAGGTTTGCTGAACTAATACTGACCCTGCTTACTGGTGATAATCATACATAGGTTTGCTGAACTAATACTGACCCTGCTTACTGGTGATAATCATACATAGGTTTGCTGAACTAATACTGACCCTGCTTACTGGTGATAATCATACATAGGTTTGCTGAACTAATACTGACCCTGCTTACTGGTGATAATCATACACAGGTTTGCTGAACTAATACTGACCCTGCTTACTGGTGATAATCATACACAGGTTTGCTGAACTAATACTGACCCTGCTTTCTGGTGATAATCATACACAGGTTTGCTGAACTAATACTGACCCTGCTTACTGGTAATAATCATACACAGGTTTGCTGAACTAATACTGACCCTGCTTACTGGTGATAATCATACACAGGTTTGATGAACTAATACTGACCCTGCTTACTGGTGATAATCATACATAGGTTTGCTGAACTAATACTGACCCTGCTTACTGGTGATAATCATACATAGGTTTGCTGAACTAATACTGACCCTGCTTACTGGTGATAATCATACATAGGTTTGCTGAACTAATACTGACCCTGCTTACTGGTGATAATCATACACAGGTTTGCTGAACTAATACTGACCCTGCTTACTGGTGATAATCATACATAGGTTTGCTGAACTAATACTGACCCTGCTTACTGGTGATAATCATACACAGGTTTGATGAACTAATAATGAGCCTGCTTACTGGTGATAATCATACACAGGTTTGCTGAACTAATACTGACCCTGCTTACTGGTGATAATCATGCATAAGTTTGCTGAACTAATACTGACCCTGCTTACTGGTGATAATCATACACAGGTTTGCTGAACTAATACTGACCCTGCTTACTGGTGATAATCATACACGGGTTTGCTGAACTAATACTAACCCTGCTTACTGGTGATAATCATACATAGGTTTGCTGAACTAATACCGACCCTGCTTACTGGTGATAATCATACATAGGTTTGCTGAACTAATACTGACCCTGCTTACTGGTGATAATCATACATAGGTTTGCTGAACTAATACTGACCCTGCTTACTGGTGATAATCATACATAGGTTTGCTGAACTAATACTGACCCTGCTTACTGGTGATAATCATACATAGGTTTGCTGAACTAATACTGACCCTGCTTACTGGTGATAATCATACACAGGTTTGCTGAACTAATACTGACCCTGCTTACTGGTGATAATCATACATAGGTTTGCTGAACTAATACTGACCCTGCTTACTGGTGATAATCATACACAGGTTTGATGAACTAATACTGACCCTGCTTACTGGTGATAATCATACACAGGTTTGCTGAACTAATACTGACCCTGCTTACTGGTGATAATCATACATAGGTTTGCTGAACTAATACTGACCCTGCTTACTGGTGATAATCATACACAGGTTTGCTGAACTAATACTGACCCTGCTTACTGGTGATAATCATACACGGGTTTGCTGAACTAATACTGACCCTGCTTACTGGTGATAATCATACATAGGTTTGCTGAACTAATACCGACCCTGCTTACTGGTGATAATCATACACGGGTTTGCTGAACTAATACTGACCCTGCTTACTGGTGATAATCATACATAGGTTTGCTGAACTAATACCGACCCTGCTTACTGGTGATAATCATACACGGGTTTGCTGAACTAATACTGACCCTGCTTACTGGTGATAATCATACATAGGTTTGCTGAACTAATACCGACCCTGCTTACTGGTGATAATCATACACGGGTTTGCTGAACTAATACTGACCCTGCTTACTGGTGATAATCATACATAGGTTTGCTGAACTAATACCGACCCTGCTTACTGGTGATAATCATACACGGGTTTGCTGAACTAATACTGACCCTGCTTACTGGTGATAATCATACATAGGTTTGCTGAACTAATACTGACCCTGCTTACTGGTGATAATCATACACAGGTTTGATGAACTAATACTGACCCTGCTTACTGGTGATAATCATACATAGGTTTGCTGAACTAATACTGACCCTGCTTACTGGTGATAATCATACATAGGTTTGCTGAACTAATACTGACCCTGCTTACTGGTGATAATCATACACAGGTTTGCTGAACTAATACTGACCCTGCTTACTGGTGATAATCATACATAGGTTTGCTGAACTAATACTGACCCTGCTTACTGGTGATGATCATACACAGGTTTCCTGAACTAATACTGACCCTGCTTACTGGTGATAATCATACACAGGTTTGATGAACTAATACTGACCCTGCTTACTGGTGATAATCATACATAGGTTTGCTGAACTAATACTGACCCTGCTTACTGGTGATGATCATACACAGGTTTGCTGAACTAATACTGACCCTGCTTACTGGTGATAATCATACACAGGTTTGATGAACTAATACTGACCCTGCTTACTTGTGATAATCATACACAGGTTTGTTGAACTAATACTGACCCTGCTTACTGGTGATAATCATACCTAGGTTTGCTGAACTAATACTGACCCTGCTTACTGGTGATAATCATACACAGGTTTGCTGAACTAATACTGACCCTGCTTACTGGTGATAATCATACACGGGTTTGCTGAACTAATACTGACCCTGCTTACTGGTGATAATCATACATAGGTTTGCTGAACTAATACCGACCCTGCTTACTGGTGATAATCATACACGGGTTTGCTGAACTAATACTGACCCTGCTTACTGGTGATAATCATACATAGGTTTGCTGAACTAATACCGACCCTGCTTACTGGTGATAATCATACACGGGTTTGCTGAACTAATACTGACCCTGCTTACTGGTGATAATCATACATAGGTTTGCTCAACTAATACCGACCCTGCTTACTGGTGATAATCATACACGGGTTTGCTGAACTAATACTGACCCTGCTTACTGGTGATAATCATACATAGGTTTGCTGAACTAATACCGACCCTGCTTACTGGTGATAATCATACACGGGTTTGCTGAACTAATACTGACCCTGCTTACTGGTGATAATCATACATAGGTTTGCTGAACTAATACTGACCCTGCTTACTGGTGATAATCATACACGGGTTTGATGAACTAATACTGACCCTGCTTACTGGTGATAATCATACATAGGTTTGCTGAACTAATACTGACCCTGCTTACTGGTGATAATCATACATAGGTTTGCTGAACTAATACTGACCCTGCTTACTGGTGATAATCATACACAGGTTTCCTGAACTAATACTGACCCTGCTTACTGGTGATAATCATACATAGGTTTGCTGAACTAATACTGACCCTGCTTACTGGTGATGATCATACACAGGTTTCCTGAACTAATACTGACCCTGCTTACTGGTGATAATCATACATAGGTTTGCTGAACTAATACTGACCCTGCTTACTGGTGATAATCATACATAGGTTTGCTGAACTAATACTGACCCTGCTTACTGGTGATAATCATACACAGGTTTGCTGAACTAATACTGACCCTGCTTACTGGTGATAATCATACATAGGTTTGCTGAACTAATACTGACCCTGCTTACTGGTGATGATCATACACAGGTTTGCTGAACTAATACTGACCCTGCTTACTGGTGATAATCATACACAGGTTTGATGAACTAATACTGACCCTGCTTACTGGTGATAATCATACACAGGTTTGCTGAACTAATACTGACCCTGCTTACTGGTGATAACCATACATAGGTTTGCTGAACTAATACTGACCCTGCTTACTGGTGATAATCATACTCAGGTTTGCTGAACTAATACTGACCCTGCTTACTGGTGATAATCATACACGGGTTTGCTGAACTAATACTGACCCTGCTTACTGGTGATAATCATACATAGGTTTGCTGAACTAATACCGACCCTGCTTACTGGTGATAATCATACACAGGTATGCTGAACTTATACTAACCCTGCTTACTGGTGATAACCATACACAGGTTTGCTGAACTAATACTGACCCTGCTTACTGGTGATAATCATACACAGGTTTGCTGAACTAATACTGACCCTGCTTACTGGTGATAATCATACACAGGTTTGCTTAAATAATACTGACCCTGCTTACTGGTGATAATCATACACAGGTTTGCTGAACTAATACTGACCCTGCTTACTGGTGATAATCATACACAGGTTTGCTGAACTAATACTGACCCTGCTTACTGGTGATAATCATACACAGGTTTGCTGAACTAATACTGACCCTGCTTACTGGTGATAATCATACACAGGTTTGCTGAACTAATACTGACCCTGCTTACTGGTGATAATCATACACAGGTTTGCTGAACTAATACTGACCCTGCTTACTGGTGATAATCATACATAGGTTTGCTGAACTAATACTGACCCTGCTTACTGGTGATAATCATACACAGGTTTGCTGAACTAATACTGACCCTGCTTACTGGTGATAATCATACACAGGTTTGCTGAACTAATACTGACCCTGCTTACTGGTGATAATCATACATAGGTTTGCTGAACTAATACTGACCCTGCTTACTGGTGATAATCATACACAGGTTTGCTGATCTAATACTGACCCTGCTTACTGGTGATAATCATACACAGGTTTGCTGAACTAATACTGACCCTGCTTACTGGTGATAATCATACACAGGTTTGCTGATCTAATACTGACCCTGCTTACTGGTGATAATCATACACAGGTTTGCTGAACTAATACTGACCCTGCTTACTGGTGATAATCATACACAGGTTTGCTGAACTAATACTGACCCTGCTTACTGGTGATAACCATACGTAGGTTTGCTGAACTAATACTGACCCTGCTTACTGGTGATAATCATAGGTAGGTTTGCTGAACTAATACTGACCCTGCTTACTGGTGATAATCATACATAGGTTTGCTGAACTAATACTGACCCTGCTTACTGGTGATAATCATAGGTAGGTTTGCTGAACTAATACTGACCCTGCTTACTGGTGATAATCATACATAGGTTTGCTGAACTAATACTGACCCTGCTTACTGGTGATAATCATACATAGGTTTGCTGAACTAATACTGTCCGAGCAGTTTAATGGTCTATAACTCAGGTGCTGAAGGAACGTGACAGTAATATGTGCATGAACTAACCACGGGAATGTATGAACATCTGTCAATGATAGAATAAGAAAGAAAGTGAAGATTAATAGAAGTAAGATAATACACATTTAATTTATCAACTGATATAAAATGCTGTGAAAATTTAAAAAAAATCAATTTTCAAATGAGCGTTAATTTAATCTGTTAAGTATATATTTTACTGTGCAATACATGAAAACTGAATCCTGAAACCATTTAATAAAGCAATAAGGAAAAAAAAATAAGTGCCTAAAAGTTAAATGAAAGGATACATCTGACCAACAGAAATGTGTTGTTATTAATAATTTTGAAAACAGATGAAAAATTTCCATATACAAATTCCAAACAATTTAATCATGGCTATAAAAGTATTCCTCCTATCATGGTTTTAATTTATCATTTATATTAACAGCTTTATACTTAAGATATAGATTGCAGAACACGTGCATTAATTCTACACATAAAAACAGGATTGTTAATGAATATAAGTGTCTTATTGCAATTCTTAAACCTTAAAATGTGCCAACTAGTACCTATCAGAGCTCTCAGTGGTGCTTACTTTAGACAGCCTGGCCTAGAATCAGCTGGCTGCCCAAGTATACCTTACATAACAAGCCCAGCAGGGTGCATTGCTACACAACTAGACTGAAACCTTGCCTGATGTAACAGTTATCAAAAGACCTGGTATTCTAAAACTTATATAGAAGCTGCATTTCTTTATCAACTACTTTCACATTCAGATTATAAAAGCTGTAAACCTTATCTGTCCATCATATGAAAACTAAAATCAACTGTGCTTACATGAAAAAAAATGCACTGGCTTTTAGGTAATGATTTTACATTTATATGCTAATAATTAATTAGAATTGCAAAATACTGATCTATTTGTTGGCATATAATCTTAATTAAATACTGTTCTATGCTTGAAAAAGGTCCTCTAGCTTTAACAGATATCATGTTAAGTAAGTAATATGTTTCCTGGTTTTTCACAATGCAATAGATCTACTCCGGAACTGTCCACTAATGAGGGCCATCTGGCAGCTCAAGCCTGCTGGTGGTACAAACAGTGCCTGCTCCAGCACTCACTGGTCATGTTATATAGTATTAACCCTGTTTATAAAAGTCAGCTACACTCTGTGTAATCGCCCCTTTTACACTATTTTTTTTCAACAGGAGTGAAGGAATTCCTGGATTATCTGTAAGCAGATGGATTGCCTCTTTGTTGGAAAAAACAGCCTGTTAATTAAAAAAAAAGGCCTGTGAGTCATGTTTCATGGCTGGTGTAATACAAAAACTTGTCTAAACCATGTTGAATTACAATTTATATTTAAAATCTGTCAATCAGGTTAATTAAAACCAGGTATTTCTTCAACCTCAGAGTGAGGTCTTCAATCTCAGAGTGGAACCACCCCATCAGAGATCGAGTTACATTTGTATATTTTAATGAAATATATATTACATTTGAAATATCTGTGGTCCATCCATTTGGTTCCATCATGTGACCCTCAGTAATCACTGGTGTATAATCCATATTAATTTTTTGGTCAATGGAAATCAGTAGGAAATGGAGCTAAGCTGTTTTTAATTGATACTGAAATCTTAAGTAATTGTTAAAGTTATTTTTCACTATGACTTAGTGCTACAATTTATTGATTTTAACTTCATTTTGTGGACTATTATTTTTTTTATCTTAATTTATGCTTATGCCAGGGTGTCAATATAGGGGTGGGTGGGGATAAGGAGTATATATCCCCTCCACTTTTTGGGAAGGGTGGGATGTCAATGTAATCAACCCCACTATCCAGATAATTATATTTATATATATTACAAATGAAATATATGAATAAATATAATATAGACTTTGGTTTCATTTATGAGTTAATTATGGAATATTTTATATTTAAAATGGTTTAGAATTAACATAAACTTTATTTTTTTAATCTTATACTTAATTTAAAATATTTGAAATGTGTCACACAGACAATAAAAGGTATATATATATAATCATATATAATTATATACAATTATATATATAAATATATATATCTGTTTTGTCCCAACTCTGATTACCTTCCCACGCCTGTCATCCCCCACCCCCTCCCCCTTGCGAGTCAACCCCCTCCCCCCCCCCCCCCCCACACACCCCCACTCAACAATGCAACTATATGATAACTGAAGACATACATAACAGGAACAGAGCATTCAAACTTGAAGTATTATATCTGTATTCTAATTCTGTTTTGTTTATATTCAAGTTCTGTATTATGATATAATATGATTATGTACTCATTATTATTAGAGGAAATAAGGAATCAAACAATCAGTTGATTGTTTGCAATACTTTTACAACTAGTGGTTCAATATCATGTGTTAAAAGCCCTACATGTGTTGGACTATTAATCCTTAGAAGTCATTATTTTTTAAAGATATAATTGACATTTTCCCAAAAACCGTCATTAATGCTAATAACACCTTTATCGATAGATACAAAAATTAGTTAAAAATGAAGCATGATATAAACACTGTTGCTGTCTTATTTACATTCAAGAGGTTATTGGCCCGTGTATCCAGTCTGATTTATTTCTCCTGTGATCTCAATTTGGGATATTAATAAATCTCACGGCTTCTATGTGTAGCTTAAGTAGCTGCCTATGTTATCCATCTGGCAGCATTTAATTCTGATTATTTATGGTCATTTACCTATATGTAAGTGATAGGGACCCTAGATTATACACACTTCCCTATGTCCAGCCTACTGCTGTGAGTCACAGCCTCTGGCCACCAGACACTGTTTGTACCACCTGCAGGCCAGTGGTCAGCTTACAGGGAGTTCCGGATAAGGTCTATTCATGTTGATGCCCATAACTTCTATAAATTACGCAATATTGACCTAATTTCTACAGGCTTGTACATAGGAAATATATGGAGGAATAGAACTTTATATGCAAAATATAAAAAAAATGAAAATATAAGTTTTATCTTGTTTATTGAGCCTGTCTTTTTGGAAGGGGTAGGGAGGAGGGGGTGGGTGGATGGAGAGAGAGAGAGGGGGGGGGGGGGGGGGCACATTCAACTGTGCTTAAAGAAATAATTTGTTTCATGATTATTATATATTTAACTTTATGATCACTTTATGTCCCATTCTGCTAAGAAAAGACTCTATGTGTTTCAATTAGATCCTATTTTTTTCATTACTCTATTTTTTTTCTCATTTAATAAATCTTTATACAATTGCTATAAAACGAATGGGCAATTCAAAGGGTGCGAGGGCCATTCCAAAGGTGCAAGGGTTCGGGGGGGGGGGGGGGGGGAGGGCTAATGGTGGGAGTGACAACACCTCTCTATATACACACAGCTTATGAAATTCAAGGCAATTTAAGCAAGAGGAAACTTAATTCATAATTATTAATAATTTTAAAAACAGAGATGGGAAAAAATCACTATTATTCCCATTCTATTAAGGCAGGAAAATAATGAACAAATGTTTGCATGAGATACTCATTATTACATCATCTTTTCAAGTTTATAAATTTAACTTTACATTTACAGTATAACATATATATCTGAATATATAAGTTGATTCACAATTCTAAATTGCATCACCATTTATCCTTAATTTTGTCAGATAATAACACTGATGGGTTTAATTATATTTTAATTCGCTTTAATAATTTAAAAGGAAATTAATTTCTTTAACAAATGCACCGCAAATGGTGCATAATACGCCCGTTGCATATTTTTGTCTATTGTTATTATATTTCTGATTTCATTAAATATGCATGAATTTTCCTGAGAATGTAACTGAGATGAGAAACTCTATTGGTAAAATGAGTTTCATGAAAATCCATATGATTTTTGGTAAGTCTCCGTGCTGCCTCAAAAGTGTGGTGACCTCTGGCCTCATTAAATATGCTTGGATTTTGCTGGAAATCGAACTAAGGCGAGATATTTTATGGAATAACATTTCTCTCGAGTTTTATCAAAATCATATTCCTCGTAAGTTATCGCGGCGACACCAAAAAGTAGCCTAGTAACCTCAGACCTGACTAAATGTACATAGATTTTGCCCATAATCGAACTCGGGCGAGATGATCTATTGATAAGTAGTTAAGGTGAGTTTATCAGTAAGTGACACTTAAAGTTAACGGACGGACGGACATACTGAACAGACGGACGGACGATGGGTATGCCATAATAGTCCCGTCTTATAGACGGGCGTATAAAAACGCTACACTACTACAACATGGCATCTTCTGGATTACTTCTTGATTAACTTTTTCAAAAAAAAATTGTTGTACAATGGAGTGGAAACAAATTAACAATTAAAGAAGTTCAGTTCAAACAATAATAATTATTGCAATACACTTGGGGGGGGGGGGGGGGGGGGGGTTGACATGAGAATAACTGTACACCTGTGATAGCAGAGGTGCTGGACCAGTGTTGCATCATAAATAAGGTAACCCAGGCTGGGCTGTAGTGACCAGAAGTGTTCGGCCTGGAGCTTGACAATGCAATGAATACAATAGAGCCTCTGGAAAAAAAATTTCAATCACTAGCCTAATTTTTTAGCTTTTATTTTCAAATATCAGAATTTAACAGATCAAATCCTTATGTGTACCGTCTGTGAAAATTAAATTAAGGGGTTTCAGCATAGCCCAGATGTGAAATGGTCCCATAAAAACTTAATAATAGCTACAGTTTTTTGGTCAATTACTTTCAAATTTCAGAATTAAGAAGCTGAAATCCTTACGTGTGCATGATATGAAAATTAAATCAACATTGCTTACAGAGAAAAAAAATGTGCCATGGTCAAAGTTGAGCAAAATTTAAGATACTGATTATGCTAATAACTTTTAAAAAATTACAACATTCAGATCTCATTTTTGGTGTACAATTAAATCTTGATTAAATAAAGTTATATCCCTGAAGATATAAAGTCTCTAACTCAAACAATTATCATGTCAAGTTAGTCAATATCTTTCCTGATTTTTAGCTCAGCTGACTATAAGTCATCCTTTGTCCGTCGTCCGTCCGTCCGTCCGTTAACAGGGCACGTTTTAAAACCGTTGAACCTATGAATCCAAAATTCTGCATACCATTAGATGTCCCCAAAATCTCCTACCATACCGAAAATTGGGTCATTAGGACTTCGTTCCTTCGAGATATTAAGGAAAAACCTCCGTTTTCCATAAAAAAAGCCATTGTTACACTTCAAGGCTGCCTAATATCAAAACCACTGATCTTGTTTTTGATCATATTTAGTATTCATATTCTTCCATACATTTTCTGTGCACATCCAAAAATTAGGTCAGTATTGGGTATTATTTTGAAGTTATGGGCCCAAATATAAAGCAATTTTTTAAAAAATCAGGAAATATATTTGCTCACTTAACATGAAATTGCTGAAGCTGGAGACTTTTTTTTCAGGAATATAACTTTATTTAATCAAGATTCAATTGTTTACCCAAAATTAGATCGGAATTTTGCAAATATTTCAAGTTATTAGCATAAATTAAAAATCAATACCTTAAATTTTGTCCAACTTTGGCAATGGCACGTTTTTTCCCTGTAAGCACTGTTGATTTAATTTTCACAGCATATATACATTAGGATAAAATCTTTTAAAATCTGAAATTTCAAAGGATTTGTTTGAAAAGAGTAGCTTTTATTCAAGTTTTCATACACCATGTCAAGTGTTGTTTACATCTAGCCCACCTAGTAGTACAGCCTTCACTTGCATTATGTAACCCACCCCAGGCGGCTTGCCTTGGCTCAGTTTTGCCAGTACTAGCAGGCTTCCCATCTGCCCTGCACTCCCCCCCCCCCCCCAGCTGGTGCATAAACTAGATGAATCTTATAATTTTCTGTATTTTATTTTATTCTTGGCTATGCTACATTTTAGATTTTGTATTGTACCACCAGGGTTACAATGATTAAAGTGCACATTTAATTGTGTCCACAAAGTGATGTATTGCTATGAAAGTGTGGATGTTCATCAGATAAGTAATTCCTTACTTCAGAAGAGTAAAACTTCACCAGGTGTGAAATTGACTATTAATTCCAGTAATTAATTATAGCTGAGATAGTAATTAGCATAATGATATTGTTTGTCCCTCATTCAACCAACAGTGTGTATACTTTATTTGAAAAAATGATTTTATTTTATCAAATTTACTGAATCTTTTATTTTATTTCGGTGAATAAAATTAAGCATGTCCTGAAAACTCCAATGTGCAAAACTTTTTAATAGGGATTCAAGGAATAATCTTGTAGATGCCATGTTGTGGCATTTTTTCCTTTTAAATTCAGTTTAAACATTTGATATAAAAATAATAAATTATATGTGTATTCAAAATATGACCCAATATGAGCTACAATCTGGATATATAATGATTGCAACTTATAATTCTAATATTTTAACTTATATTTTCAGTTTTTTTATTACAAATTTATAACACTTGTAAATAAAAAAAATGAATCAGATAAAAACTATTGATAGAAAAAGTGAATATGCAAAAAAATAGGCTTATATATAAACTTAAATGCATTATTCCTCTGAAAGTGAATTAAAGGTATTAGTCCATTCTGTCCACTTGCCTGTCCATCTGTATTTTTTTCATTTGCATCACAGTATCTCAAAACTTTTACTGTTTTTCTTCATGACAGTCTTGTCAGAGTATAAGTTTGCAATCATATTTTTAGAACTTTACTATAACCAAGTAGGAGGGCCCCTTTCCTCTTAGCTTCTCATATGCTTATATAAATGAAAAACATTACAATAGAATATTTTTCATCTTTTGCATTTGCAAAACTTAAGCTGGGCGCCGTGACCCATGGGTCCTTTCTTTATATTCTGGATTCTCAACATCATTGTTTGGCTAAAAGTGAATGAATACCAGACATGGTGCAAATACTTAACATGAATATGTACTCCATAATAAAATTTCTTGCATAAGAATGGGAATAAGGTAAAAATGAAAGTATTTGAATACCAGTGTTTACTTTCAAAATGTATTCATGAATGCATTCATGATTATATTCTATAATATTATTTTAATAGTCATTTCAGTTATATTTTATTTTAAAAAATCATATGATTCTCTTATTATTTTTAACAAAAATTATATTTTGCACAATATATGTTATTAAATTTTAATAAATAGTTAAACTCTTATCTTATATGTGCCGCTTATCAGTTATATGGCCAAGTCAAAATCTGTATGACAATAGCACTCCATTTGTTAATAAAATAAATTAAATCAATCTCTTCCCTGTCTCCAAAGAAACTATAAAAATCATACATAAGCTAAACACCAACAACTCATAATACAGCTTATATTTATTTTCACACAAACCAGCATGTGCCTCATTTCAAAATCATATTTTTTAGCTCAGTTGGCTATAAGTCATCTGAGCTATAGTCGTGGTCCTTTGTCTGTCGTCCGTCCGTATGTCCGTCCGTAAGACTGGCACGTTTCGACACCATTAGACCTACGAATCTGAAATTCGGCATACAGTTAGAAATCCCCAAAATCTCCTACCATGCCGAAAATTGGGTCTAGAGGACTTTGTTTCTTCGAGATATTAAGGAAAACCTCATTTTTTTTTATTAGAAATCTATTTTCACACTTCAGGACTGCCTCAAAACCACTCATCTGGTTTTCTTCATATTTACCATAAATATTCCTCTATATGGTTCCTATGAACATGCCAGAAATTAAGTCAGTATTATTTAATTTAAAAAAGTTATGGGCCCAAACATAATGGACTTTGTAAAAGAATCAGGAAAGATATTTGGTCACTTAGGACCAAAAGTGTTAAAGGTAGGAACTTTTTTCAATTATACAATTTTAATTAATCAAAATTTAATTGTATGCCAAAAATTAGACCAAAATCTGTTAATTTTTTTTAAATATTGGCAAAATATAAAATCAGTACCTTAAATTTTGCCTAACTTTGTCCACGGCACGTTTCTTTCCTGTAAGAACTGTGTATTTAATTTTCACAGCATGTACACATAAGGATTTAATCTGTTAAAATCTGAAATTTGAAAATAAAAGCTGCAAAATTAGGCTAGTTATTGATTTTTTGGAGGCTCTTGTTGTATTCCCTTACATTGTCAAGCAGTCCACTTTGGTCAATGTAGGTCATTCAGTGCAACTCTCTATGCTACCACTCTCTATGCTCATGGGGCTGTTATGTAATCCCATCACTCGGGCAAGCCCTCTCTCTTGTTAAGCTTGATCAGGCTGTCTGCAGTTAATACCATAAGGAGCCTTTCTCCCCCCCCCCCCCCCCCCCCCTTCTGTTGACAGACCTGTACTTTAAATAAGGAATCTTATAATTTCACTTTTTTTTCAGCAATGAGCAGTAACAACAGAGACCCCTTCCCCCACCCGTTCCCTCAATACACAGAATAACACTGTTAAACTTAAAATCAGGAATATTGGTCAATCTTTGTGGGATTAATTTTTAACTCATATGGCAATATATTTGACTTTTGAAAACTTAATTATCTTCACACGTTATTTGTTTATGAAATGTAACTTTTATATAACACTTATACTGTAGGCCCATTTTTCCCCTTGGTGCATCTTTAAATGGTTTCAGGCCACAGGTTTCATTTATTACACAGTGCATATGCTTTAGCTTATGCTCATTATTCTATAATTTACAGAGTTTCATTTTAGCAGGGCCATTTTCTCTTAGCTTTTCAAATGCTAATATACATGAAAACCCAAAGAAAAAAAAAATTTTTAGTTGCTGATATTTTTTTTCCAAAATTCAGCTGAGCGATGTGACCCATGGGTCCCTTGTTTTAAAAAGTGCATTATGTTTGGACCCGTAACTTTTAAGAATTACGTGATACTGACCTAATTTCCGGCATGTACATAGGAACTATATAGGGGAATATTTATCATAAATATGAAGAAAAACAGATGAGCGGATTTGAAAAGTCCTAAAGTATGAGAATTGGTTTTCAATAGAAAATTGAGGTTTTTCTTAATTTCTCGAAAGAACGAAGTCTTAGTGACCCAGTTTTCGGTTTGGTAGGAGATCTTGAGGATATCTAACATTATGCCGATATTGTGGAATCGTTGGTCTTACGGTTTCAAAACGTGCCAGTCTAACGGACGGAAAGACGAGCAGACTGACAAGAGACGATGGACCATAACTATAGCTCAGATGACTTATAGTCAGATAAGCTAAAATTATCTGTGTTACATGCTATAGGAAAAATGAGGTAATTTATGTTATCATGATTCTATAATATACGACCAGCCTAGACTATCACATGCAAGTGACAAGCGATTTTTAATATTCATCATGTTTCTCTACAAATATCCTCCAGAAAAGGTATACAGGTGACGTAAGCCAAGACGTCATCCCTGCATTCTGCCGGTATCAAGCAGGAATTTCTGAAACAAATATACAGACTTACTCAATAATTTCAGTACACTTTGTTGCGATTTAATCTGGAATAGAATATTCCATAAAAACAGAAAGCATAAAAAGAATGTCCTGAATAATCGTTTGTTCTCTCAGTAAATTTATTGTTAGTGACGTGTCTCTTAACAATATTTCGATATGGAAATTATAAAAGTTTTAATACATTCATGACAATGTTTAAGTTACGCTCCCGAGGTAGCGGAAATCTTGCGCTTCTAAAGAAGCAACTGATTTTCACGCTGCCAGCTTTGACCGTTTATGATATATTTAGACACCAGATGGCGGTTCGTTGTCCGCTGAAATAAATGTGCGTATGGTGTGACAAGCAGCCAATCAGATGCCAATAAACAAACACTCGACAGGCATCCTGGCTCCGCCCATTGCTGCGCTTCAAGCGCCGCTTGATGAGTTTCCGGTCGAATTTAAATTGCTCCCTCTGCATTCTCGCATCATCGACTGATTCGATTATGACATTATGACTGTGTTAGCGTAGCCATGTATCTGTTGTATGCAGAACTGAAACAAGCCAGCGAGGTGTGCACGCAGCCTTTGTTGTTACGTTTCGTTTGAATTACAGCTCACCGGCCGAGCATCCTATGTGCCCACAAGGCCCTAAGCAAACCATGTCAGGGGCAATTCTCTCTGAGCCTGTGGCCTGTTCAGACGGTTACGCGGGGCGATGAGATGTCACTCAAAACGAAATGAACATGATTGGCTCCGTGTATTCCTCGCTTGGCTTTGTCTTCCAGCACACGGTCTCATCTGATTGGACATATATACAGTGCTCCCCTCTGGTGTAGCAATTCAGGATACGAGGTCATAACAAACAGCGCCTTACGATATAGGTAGTAGCCCTATAGGTAAAGCGCTGTGTAAAGAGCGTATGTTTAAGTGTCTGACTATCTAATAGTGAAAGTCGGTGACAGGAGATGTACACTTACCCTGATATCTTCTTGTGGGCTGACGTCATCACCTACAGAACACACCAGGTGTCGCTGGTCCGGGCGAGAGGTCTTGACGATCAAAGACGTTTATAATGCACCTATATGGCGACTTTAAGGCGCATATGATATCATACATTTATTTATCACGTTTGATAACGATCACGTAGAATTTTTAATTGAACGAAATGTCATAAATTTATTTATTTCATTTGCGATTCTTTTAATATCACGGAAAGAGTGAGTAATTAGGAAATTTTACGGACCTAGTTCAGAAATACGTTGAGACGCCTACGAGTAAGTCCGGTCGATGTCGACCAATGTTAGAATATTATTTTCTCACAAGTAATGACGAAAATGTTCCTGTTTATAATAAAGGCTCATTTTAAGATAAAAATAGAACACAACAACCGGTTGCAATAGATTTTATTCACATATCACATATATGTCAGATCAAATATTAAATAAAAATACTGGCTTTCATGGTTGGTTTAGTCCCATACATGGTCTCAACCGCACCTCCTGGGCCCGACCCTCTCTGGGGCGGACAACCCGCTATAACGGACAAATCTTTCGGTCCCGTGACTGTCCGCCCCACAGGGGTTTCACTGTGTATATATGTAACAAATAACTCAGATGTCAAAAATATTTTAACACTGTACACGACATCGCCTTCAGCCAAATCAAGGGCACATAACTATATATCTAACAAAACCTTAAACAAAATAGACGAGATAGATAATAATCGCTGCATACACCATCTAACAATATATATACATACATATATATATATATATATATATATATATATATATATATATATTCGTTGTCAGTGGTGACGGCTTTAGGTGTAAAGATGCAGGAATAGTGGAGTAGTTTCCCAAACATCAACTATTCTGTAAGCTAATAAGAGAGGATACAAATCGGATTCCCCAACAACTTGACCATCTTGGCCACACAATAACGCTTGTACATTTCGGGTATATGACCGACAGCTGCTTTTGTTAAAACACACAATGCCTCGTGCACATTTCCATATCTGAGTGAAAGACAGGCGTAAAAAAGGACCGGATCTTCTTGTAAATGTAAACCTCTGTGACGTAGGTTGTCGGGTCCGACCAAAAGTGGCAATAGTCTTTGCGAATCTCTACAGAACTTTTCAAAACCTCCTTGCAGCAGATGGCTAGTAGGAAGTGCCCCAATGTTCCTGCACTGTAACAGATATCGGCCCCTTCATACTCATGAACTACTCTTAATGTTGGCTCTACATTTTTGTCCGTATATCTGTTATACGTAACGAAACACAAGGAATTTTTAATTTCTTCCAAATGTTGCTGCAATAATCTGAAAGCCTCAATAAAACGTCCTTGAACCACAAGACAACTGGCATATTTGACCTGAAACTTAAAACCTTCCGGACATACGTGAAAATTAAGGTCTTCACGAAAGTATCGATCTGCTTCTTGACATAGACTATTTCTAACATCAGGGTTGTTGTCCCCAATCTGCGACTTCTGAAAGTACAGACATGCTAACTCCGTGTGTAAAATCGTCGACACGTACGCTTGAATAACGTGTCCAGATTGAGGCACATCCACCCGTGTCTCTGGTAGGAGGTTTACCAGCTTTGGCACCAGCTCAATGTATTTTACATAGGTTCTAATTAAGTTTAGATTTAGATTCAGTTCATCGTTCAATTTCTGATCTCTTTCACTTTGCAACATTTCCTTTTCTATATTCATTTCAGTCTTGGCAATGGATTAAACCATTTCATGACTGCATAAGATGGCATAAGAAAATCCCAAAATTTGAAAAGAATATTCGACGTTTGTTGCTAATTCTTCAAAGTTAATTGGTTTCTGGCCGAGGATGTCAGGAGCCGCTAGATAGAAATGCCTGGTGTTCACGTAGTCTGGCACTACGGCGGTACCTTCTACTCTGTACTGTGAGTAAAAGTCTCACATACACTGGAGAGGATTTTGTCTTATAAACTCGACGCCTCTGGTCCATTCCTTAACTTCCTCGTTAGAAAGGTGCTCTATTAGGTTGTTGCTCGGTATAAAATAGTGAGGAAGTTTATGTTTTCTTAGAAAATGTACCAGCTTGTCACAGAGGTAGAGAAACTTCTTCCCCAGCCTATCCAGGTCCCAGCTGAAGGGCGGAGACTGTTCACATGCCCACAAGAATGTAGTCTTGAGAAAGTAAGACTGAATGTTCAAATTACGCGTTTTCCTGTTGTATTTGATTAGCGTTTTAAACACCTTGTAACAAACCTTTTGTATGTGATTTAGTGACTTTGCCAGCACTAGCTCTGCCAAGGAAAATGAGTACCGCCACTCAATATCTGGATATTTACTAAGTGGATGGGCTTTACTGACAAGGTAACAACTTGTGTCCAGGACATCTTTTATCGTTTCAGGTGTAGGCCAGCCGTAATCTCGTTTTCTAGCCCCCCAGGCTTTTGCGGGTTCGGTTAAAGGTACAAGAAAACAGCAGACAACATCATTCGAAATGATAATCCCGCCGTCTGTAAATGTGAACGCTGGAGAAGGTCCTTTGTCCCCAGGGTCGTCAGTGTACCTGACACGCCAGGAAGGCTTAAAATAAGGCGGGGTCCTGCTCATCCCCGTTTTCACATCCGGTAATAATTTCTTCAAGAACATATTATTCTTGATGTACACAGTTCCCTCCTGTCGATGTAAACACTCCTCTATGTCAGCGGTATTCCTTTCGGTAACTACTGCGATATGACAGAATCCTGGTCTTTCGTCGCTATCTATTAAGGAAAAGCCACCTACATTCGGACTAACTTGAGACAAGTTGAAGCTGATCATCACGTCTATGTCAGTATTCAGTCTATGATTTTTTCCAATATCTTTGAGAACTGGTAGGTTCAAGCCTTCCGCAACACTACCCGTCATGAATTGGTCTTTGTTATAGAAAATTGGACTTTTGTATGCTGTTCTGTGTACGTCTGTATCTGGATAGAAATACCTGACGGCAACAGATAGGCTGGCATACGACTCTCCTGACACAAAGTCAGTCCGTGGTCTGCGGTCCATCGTGTTCTGTCAATTGTAAAGGAATATACTTATTTAAGCGAATGTAAAACTTCTAGGTCCCTTGTTGATAATGACAGACGAAAAAAGCTTTAAACATATTGATCAGCAGGGCAAAAATCATAACTATTACACGTAGTATGTTTAAACATTTGCAGTTCTTTTAAACTCTCTTTTTAACCCCCAGTTTGGTAACTTAATGCCCTTCCACATACAGGCAATACTGATGTTAGTAAAAATACACACGTTAGTAAATTTACTTTCTGTAAGTATTCTGTACCATGTCGACAAATTTGCATTTGTGAGTATAAATACTCCTGCATTTAGTAAATTGACATGAGTAAAAGTATATTTGGTATAGGTGCTTTATGTGGGGGTGAACTTCGGGGGGTCAAAAGATCAAGTGAACCCACATTTTTATGCAGAAATATGTTGGTTCAGTGCTTAATAGACACTCAACTTGTGAACCCACATTTTCATATTTTACGAAATAACACATTTCTGCCTGTGAAACCAAAATTATTTTGTGCAAAGTGAACCCACTTGTACCTGGTATGTTTGTCAATGACGTCGCGTAAAACGTCAAGAAATATAAATCAAAGAAGTGATGCTTATTTTTTACTTTCTAACATAGCTGATCCATGCATGTTTATGTTGAACCTACATTTTGTTGGTTTTTGACAATGACGTTGCTTAAACATATCACGTCAAGAAAATGAGTAAAAAAATTATGCATATTTTTTTGTTTACAACTTATACAAATGATAAGATATTAATATATTATTTATACTTGGGTATAGTAGAAGCCTAGTATTAGGTACTGAACCCACATTAAAAAAAACCGAAAAAGTGGGTCCAGTAACTGTTTTCCCCCCTGAAGTTTAGCCCCGTATAACGCACCTAAAACCGTATAATTTGCACGACCTCAGGAGGTGATGGAAAAGTATATTTGCATGCATGTATGTAAACCTGTTAGGTTAATTGTCAGGTGAACATATTTTTGTATTTGCTTATATATGCATATTGAAATTGAAACATTAAAAAAGGTTTACGATTACATGCCCATTAATTTTAACTTGTGATCTAGTCGCCCTACTGTGTCAAATCGGAATTCATGGTGATGAAGGATTACTGAAACAGGAGCCGGGGTATTTACCCCACATAGCGAAAGAATCGGCCTTGCCCAGCCTCTGTCGGGTTTAAGATACAGAACACGGCAGACGTCCTGTGCTCTATCTCCCTGAACCACTGCGAGCTTCTGGTCCGGTCTTAACTTTTGTTTTACAGAAGCTAAAGAAATAAAGGGCCAGAGTATTATGGACAACTTGGTGTAGGTAAGCCGTGACAACCCGGCTTAGTAGGCAATCGGATAATTGGGCTAGTAAGCCTACTCGAGTCGTGATACAAGTTATAACGAGGGATGTTTCGCAGTGTTCTTGCTTCAGGTTGCATTCATATCGTGGTAAACGGTCCATAAACTCAATATTATGCTTAAAATAATGAATTTACACAATAGTATACAAGTGAGCTCACAACCCGAACTGAAACACCGTCTCCATAGACACAGGGTCATTTCCTGTGTCGCCTGCAAGTTGCCTGCGTCCTGTAACCCGTGCAAGCTATGCTCGTATTCATGCGGTCATAAATTCAAGAAACATGCCGAGGGGTTTACCAATCTGCTGGTTTAAAACGGAAATTTTCTTGCTCATGTTTGGTATTATTAGAAAGTACACAAAAACTGCTAACGATTGGTCTTGTTTATATTGACTTACAGTGTACCTGTAGGCCCAGAAGCGTTGTCAGAAATGACGAAAATATTTGCATCTTCATAAGGCCTTATAATGCGTTCCTCAGACTTAGATGTAAAGACACTCTGGCGCCAGTAATTTGGTCGTAATGCCAGAGGGTCGATATGACGCTAGATGTAGGTCTGCAGAAAGGCAGCATATATAGTTAGTTCTTTGATCCCTTGTTGTATTTTATATAGTTCTTTTTTAATAAATTCTTGTTGCCATCTCTTTGTCATATAGTTCTATTATATGTTGTATGAGGAGCATTTGAAATTTCAGCCACGCTACCCAAATTAGGCCATGGGCTAGTGGGGGTCATAGTGCATCCCCTTTGTGATTTCATTTAGGGTATTTTCATGTAGCCCTAGGTCTAACAAGTCAGAAAATTGATGTTGCCAGCAAAAAACTGGGATGGAAGATACCCCCAATGGACTTTTTAACCACGCCTACTGTTACAGCTGGAGGCAGATAATTAGGGATATGGAAAATTCAATCAGCCCTTACTTTGCAACTCTTCACCAAAATATTTCAAATGACCACTTAAAATGTTAACCTTTTCAAGGTCTACAAGCCCATGCAAATGATTTGCAAATTTATTCTGTGAAAAGGTCACCAGAGGTCAAAAGGTCACAACATTTGACCTTGACCTATAATTTCTCGCATTTTCAGGATTTATTTATCGCTAAGACCATATAAAGTTTTTTTTTATTTAAAATTAAATAAAATGAAGGTTTACATGTGCTATTCATACCTGGAGCCAAACAGTTTGAAAAAAAGTAGTGATTACTCCGCTATATGTCAGATATTTCTGCACTTTTTATAGCTTTTTGGACGTATTGCTGAAGGGTCGTTTAGGAGTTAGGCAACATCAAAGTGGTACTTTGAAATCTCTCACTGAATCTTTGCAAAAGATCGCAAAAAATATTTGATTTCATCTATAAAATGAATCATAAATTATGCAAATATTTTCATGGAAGAGTTTGTTGAAGTCAAAAGTAGGTTGACCTTACCAACACCATAGCTGTTTGTTACACATGGTCGTTATAAAATGTGTCATGATCTTTTAATATTGATATATATATACTTATATATTGATAATGTATATTTCTTTCTATCTCTCAATTGACACATTTCCAGTAAACATTCATCCTAATTCTTAACGGTTTGTATCTTATTTCACGACAGTTATTATATATGTTCTTAGAAAGTTGTCACTGGTTCAATGATTTCTGTTAACAGCAAAACTCTAATTTTAATTTGACTAGTAACAGCCATTACATTATTTTGTGGCCAAAATACGCTTATATCACAAATATCCATTTCTATCACTAGTATAAAAAATATACATTATTATAATTCATATAATAATTTATCATTAACTTCTTATTAATTACATATGATTAATATTGTATCTAACCTGGATATATTAGAGGTCGTCATAGTTTAATAATTGTGATAATTGATTAAAAATTGCAATTTTTTATAGAGCAATCTTTGTATTTTTTATACTTATCCTCTAATGGTCTGCCTCCGTGCATTTTTGCGGACTTTAGCAGTCTATTTCATTTTTTATAAGGACCGCTGTCAGTTTTTTTACTTATGTCTGATAATGACTGTCTGTAGGTCTATTTGTTCGCCTGTCATGTCTGACTATCTGTCAACCTGACTATTATATTGACGGAAAAAACTCTCTGACAGGTTGGCTTTCTATCTAACCGGTACACCTGTCTCTGATCAAATGACTGTCTCCCTTGCAGTACATCTTACTTTCTGTTTGAGTATATGTCTCTCTGTCTGGCTTACTGTTTGACTGGCAGGCAGTTTGTCTAATTAGTATTTGAGCAACTGCATAGTCAGTAGAAAATTATAGAAACACTGACAGTGGGGTTGCCAGTCAGTCAGACTACCACAGATATTCAGCAGATAGTCAGATAAGACAAACAGATAGACCTTAACAAAGCATGTCAGCAAGTCACTGATACCTGACCTGATTCTGACTAGCTCTGGTGGCGAACCATTCCCACCACCTGGCTATGACTCTAGATGTTCATTTATCATTGTCTTTCTGACTGACCAGCTGTCTAAGGGTCAGCCTGTTTGAGATATTTATTATTTATCTGGTGTGTTGTCTACTAGACAGGCTTTCTGACTGAGTACCCTGGAGGATGTATACCTGATAGTCAGATTGATGAGTAAAGCTCTAGCTCTAGCATTAATGAATCGTTGTGCAAAGGTGGCGCCGTCTTGTGGATTACCAGTCTGGTAGTCAGAAAATAACTGAACACCTTTTCAACGAGAACCATTGGAAGAAAGACTAGCAGAGTGTTAGCTAATTAATCATACAGACTGAACGCAGCTAGAGCTATTGTCATCAATCTGACTATCAGGCAAGTATCCTCCTAGAGATATAGCTGGTCTGACTATTTGTAATAATCCAACTGAATGACAACCCAAATTGCAGTGTTATGGACTTTGCAGTTAGACATTTATTCAATCAGAAAGTAAGATGTACTGCAAGAGAGACAGTCATTTGATCAGAGACAGGTGTATCGGTTAGTAGATAGTGAGCCAGCCTCTCAGAGAGATTTTCAGTCAAGAAGATGATAGTCAGGTAGACAGATGGTCAGACAAGACAGGTGAACGATAGTCTGACAGACTGTCATAAGTAAAAAAAAAGAAAGACTGACAGAAGTCCATAAATAAAATAAGACTAGACTGCCTTAGAGTCCGCCAAAATGCACAGAGGCAGGCCAATAAAGGATAAGTTTAAACAAATATAAAGATCGCTTCATTTATAAAATTTCAATTTTCAATCAGTTATCACAATACTCATACTATGACGACATCAGTAATATGTCCTGGAGAGAAATAATATTAATCATATGTAATTATGTCTTCCCATAATAGTGTTTGGGTCTGTCGTCGTTGTCTGTGTCATATTTTGTGAACGTGATAACATTTGAAAGACTCAAAAACTTTTCACAAAATTTTAAATTTAAATTGTTTCTACCAAAATCTGGGAGGAGGTCGAAAACCGGTGACCTTGACCTTCATCATCAGGGTCAAATAGTCCAAAATAGAATTTTTGTATAAACCCCATAACTTTTGAAGTATTGCATATTTTTTCCTAAAATATGAAACACTAATTGTTTAAATAAAGTTCCTTAAGGGGCTCGAAAACTGAGGACCTTCACCTGGATCTTCAAGGTCAAATTGGTCAGAATAGAACGTACTTGTGAACATTATAACATTTGAACCATCCAATATATTTTCAAGGAATTCGACTTGTGAAATGTCTCTACCAAAATCTGGGACAAGTTCGAAAACTGGTGACCTTGACCTTCATCATCATAGTCAAATAAGCCAAAACAGAATTATTTGTGAACCCCATAACTTTAAAAGTAGCGCATATTTTTTTCCTCAAATTTGAAACACTACTGTTTTAATCAAGTCCCTTGAGGAACTCAATAACTGGTGACCTTGACCTGGACATTTGAGGTCAAATCAACAAGAATAGAAATTATTTTGAACGCTATAACTTTTGAATAACTTGATATATTATCATGATATTCAACTTGTAAAATGTCTTAACCAATATCTCGGACAAGTTAAAAATTTAGTGACCTTGACCTTCATCATCCAGGTCAAATCTGATGAATTAAAATAAAAATTGTGAATCCCATCACTTTTATCACATATCTTACCTCAAATTTGAAACAACATTGTTTTAATAGAGTTTCTCGAGGAGCTCGATTACTGGTGACCTTGACCTGGATCTTCATGGTCAAATCCACCAGAATTAAATCTCAGATCAGTTCATAACTTGGTTACCTTGATCATCATCATACAAGGTCAGATCTTTAGAAATGAAGAATTTAAGTTGACACCAAACTTTTGAATGGGGTCCATTTTCCCCTCAAATTTGGGAAAGTGAGGCCCATAGTGAGGGGAGACATAGCTGTTTTTATGTCACAGAAAGCAGGCCCTCTAGTTAATTAGAAAATTATTTATTAATTATTATATGAATTATAATAACTAATATATTGTATACTAGTGTTAGAAATGAATATTTGTGATATAAGCGTACTTATGCAAAAAACTTAATACATTGGGTGTTACTAGTCAAAATAAAATTCGGGAATTGGATTTAACAGAGATCTATGAACTAGTGATAACTATCTAAGAGCATATATAACTGTCATGAAATAAGATTCAAACCGATAGAATTAGTATGGATGGTAACTGGAAATGTGTTTATTGAGAGATGGAAAGTAACATACATTTGTTTCAGTATTAAAATTTCATGTCACAGTTGATAACAACAATGTATAACAAACAGCTATGGTGCTGGTAGGTCCAACCTTTACTTTTAAATTCAACAAACTCTTCCATGAAAATATTTTTACATAATGTGATGTTTCGTTTTATTGATGAGCTCAAATATCATCTGTTGTGGTCATTTGCAAAGATTCAATGTAAGATTTCAAAGTACCACTTGTTAGATTTTGCCTTATTCATGTTCGGAAAATTCAGCTATGCGTTCAAAAAGTATGGAAAAGTGCAGAAATATATCACACACATTGCGGGGTAATCACTATTTGTTTTCACACTTTTTGACTTCAGGTATTATAAAGCACATGCAAACCTTCATTTTAATTAATTTTAATAAATAAAACTTAATATGGTCTTGGCGATAAATTAACCCTGATAATTCGTGAAATTATACTGGTAAAGGTCAAATTTTGTCCTTTTGACCTCTGGTGACCTTTTCATATAATAAATTTGCATATCATTTGCATGGACTTGTAGATCTTGACAAGGCAAACATTTTAAGTGGTCATTTGAAATATTTTGGTGAAGAGTTGCAAAGTAAGGGCTGATTGAATTTTCCAAATCCTTAAATATCTGCCTCCAGCTGTAAAAGCTGTTAAAAAGTCCATAGGGGGTATCTTCCATCCCAGTTTTTTTGCTGGCAACATCAATTTTCTGACTTGTTAGACCTAGGGCTACATGAAAATACCAATTAAAGTAAATCACAAGGGGGGTGCACTATGACCCCCACTAGCCCATGGCCTAAATGAAATAATCACAAAAACCCCATCCCTGTAATACTGTTTCTCAGAATTAGGGGTGGGGCCAATTTTAGAAATACTTCCTATGGTGTGTTTAAATGTCAATTTGCATACAAGACATTAATAATTTGGACCCAAAGTAAATATATCCCAGAAAGAACGGACATGACATCATGAATTATGCTGGGTGAGTAATGGGAAGCAATTTCTGGTATTAAGGGAAAACACTAAATAACACTCACCTTACGTTAACTATACAGGCGTGTCTTAGAGATAAAACGCTGTAAACTGTAGCTGGGCACACGTTAAATTCACCTCACACACGTAAACACGACTAAACCACCTTTTTATCTCTGATATCGTACTTTGAACTCTTGGACACGTGTTTGTAGGTTTGCTGCTTGGATCAGTTGGAAATCCCATACTCATGAGGAGTCACCTGATAACATTAACATAAATCACGTGATATTTGGTTATGACTATATATGTCAGGGGCAAAGGTAAAAAGTCTTATGTTTCTTTATGCGGCATCAATCACTCATGCAAACTGCAAAAAAAAACTGCAAACAAATAAAACCCGATCGAGTTGTGGCATTGCTGATGTTTTATGAACCATACTGTGTGTCCGCCATTGGCTGATATGATATAGTTATAGCGTCAAGAAATGGCCTGGAAAAGCGTGATCATTTATACATATCTTGAATTCTTATATTTGATTATATGCACACATTTACGAGTGTTCATGTATTTAACACCCGAATATAGTCACATATATGATTATAAAAACTCGTCATATAAAAATCTAATTAATTACCAGCTGCACCCGAGTAATATCCACGGCTCTATATGATTAATTTTTGTAATGAACTGATAAGGACTATAGCCAACGCATATTTTAATCGCAAGGTGTTCGCCTTACCTTTTGTCATGTGTTTCACAAACATGATAAGAAGATTACTTATGTTAGAATTCTCCTGGAAACCCCTCCACCAAAATATCAACAAAGAATGGCAAATTATTCTACTCCAGAAACCACACAAAAAATAAGTTTTGGAAAGAGACGCGAGACATATACAGGGTGTACGAAATTTTAGGTGAGAAACTTTTTTTCGATAAACGACATGGGTCCGGCAGCAGCATTGATTGGAAAATATCGAAGATACAACGACTGTATTAAGAAGCATTCAACCGTGAAAGTATATGCATGTGGCATAGTGAAAGTTTATGAAAGATACTTTGTATAAATTGAAGCTCAGACGACATCCTGAAACACGATGTTCATTCAGTGTAGTCAGTTGAGAGTAGTCATATTTACAGACACATGCGTTTTTTTTTTGTAAAAACATGCATATGTCGTAGAAGGCTCTTGTACGCGAAACGTATAGCTGCCAATTTGAAAAGACAGGCTCAGGAAAGTATATTATATCAGTATTAAATGTTTAGTTATGTATGTTGTCATGAAATAAGCAGGTTGGCAAAGAAACAACTTCATCCTTGGTTAGTTGCATTGTCTTCCAGCAAATTAACGAAAAAAGTTATATTAAGATTTTGCTGAAAATTTGTAAAGGGGTAGAGTAAAACCGTGTCCAAAATTCAGAACATTTTTGGAGGTAATCAGAATCACCATAATAGATTTTTTCTTAAATGCCATGATCACAATTCCACAAAAGAAACAGTTCCAAAGGAACCGCATATTGCCTAGCGTCATATCGACCCCCTCAAATTACGACCAGATTACTGGCGCCAGAGTGTCATTATATCTAAGTCTGAAGAACGCATTAAAAGGCCTAATGAAGATGCAAATATTTTTGTCATTTCTGATAACGCTTCATGGCCTACAGGTACACTGTCAATCAACATGAACCAGACCAATGGTTAGCATTATTTGTGTACTTTCTAATAATACCAAACATGAGCAAGAAAAGTTCCGTTTTAAACCAGCACATTGGTAAACCCCTCGGCATGTTTCTTGAATTTATGACCGCATGAACACGAGCATAGCTTGCACGGGTTACAGGACGCAGGCAGCTTGCAGGCGACACAGGAAATGACCCTTTGTCCATGGAGACGGTGTTTTAGTTCGGGTTGTGAGCTCACTTGTACAATATTGTGTAAATTCATTATTTTAAGCATAATATTGAGATTATGGACCGTTTACCAGGAAATGAATGCAACCTGAAACCAAACATGAGCGAGGAAACTCGTTTTAACCCAGCACATTCGTTAACCCGATTGCGTGTTTGTTGAATTTATGACCGCATGAACACAATCATGGCTCGCAAGGATTTCAGGACGCAGGCAGCTTGCAGGCGATACAGGAAATGACCCGTGTCCATGGAGACTGTGTTTCAGTTTGGTATGTGAGCTCACTTGTATACTGTTACAGAGTACCAGCTTATACATATACAGGTCTAGGCGTACACCGATGTCCAGCCGTTAACTATTAGTTCTGGTCTCTCCGGTCTGATTGCGTAAGGGGCCACCAAGCCCCGCGTCTGCGCGATGAGGCTGATGGCTTCCCCTCGACCCCTGCCCAATATCCCATATGGATATATATATACAGAAAGATAGAGTGTTTTCTGTTAAAGTATATTCTTCATTAGCAACCAGGTCCTTATTTATATTTCTAAGAATAATAGATTACAGGTTGGCCCCTTTGTTCTCTTTATGTGCATTTGTGCCAAGATACCTAACCTTATTTCATTTTCCAGTTATTAATCGTTTTTCAGTTGATAAATTAAAATCCCCATGGTATAATCTAAGTTTATTTCACATTACAAGTTAATTATAATTCGTGATTACGTCACAATTAGTGTTACTGATAAAGTGTTGTGTGAGCTATCTAGCAAGGTATTATTTATTGTTGAGCGTATAGTAGTCTTTGGATTATAAACATTTTAAGGGTTCACAAGAAACACACTTTTACTCTGACTGGACCAGATAGCGATATCAGCACCAGCCTTGCAACCCTTGTTTCCTTAAGGTCCTCACTCACGCCTCTAGAATGTATAAGTATACTGGGATGGCACTGAAAAAGGTGTCAATTCTCGAGGCTCGAGTGAGTCCTCCAGTGGCCTGCTGTTTTGATATGTTTAGCGTATGTGCATGGTGCGAATCTGTACTGCTATGTTATATCGATTAAACACCGTCTTATAACGTCTGTCTTGAGTTCGAGTTTGACGAGAGAACCTGCTAGTCGGCAACACCTGTCAATACTATTTGTGTAAATCCATCATTTGTGGCATAATATTATTACCACTATATGAATGCAACCTGATGCAAGACCACTGCGATGCATTCCTCGATATAACTTGTATCACGACTCGAGTAGGCTTACCAGCCCAATTATCCGATTGCCTACTGAGTCGGGTTGTCACGGCTACTTATTGCCGGGCTCTGACAGGACATGTATCAACAGGCCAGTGAACTCGATATGCAAGAAAATCCTCAAGGCGCCTCCTGAAACAGTGTGACATGCGTGGAGGACCTTGAAGCCCAAAAGAAAATAGTGGCACCTAACGGGGAACTCTTAAAAAATATCAATTATGCAGTTTAATGAGAAATAATCCCACAAAAGAAAACTAGAAGAGGAAACCGACAATACGTGTGCCGAATTTGGAGAGTCAAAAAAGAGCGGAAGCAGGTAAACCACTGTCTAGAAAAGAAACCAAATGCGTATTAGTTATAAAGATTATAAATATATGTATGTTTATTTTACTTCTGTTCAAAGAAAAAAGATACTTACACTTCCGCTCATAGAAACAGACAGTCACAATTCCTCTTTTGGAAACTAACAGGTACACTTCCACTCATAGAAGCTGACAATTACACTTCCACAAATGGAAACTAACAGTTACACTTCCGCTCATAGAAATTGTCAGTTACCTTCCGTTTCCAGAGTCTTCAATTCAGAGAAACTGACAATTACACTTCCTGATTAAAAATCCTGCCCTCTACTCGGCCGAGCTCGGCAGCCCGTCATGAAAGTGTCGCGACTCAAATTTCAGTACAATAATATTGACTCTCTATTAAAAATACCCCCATTTAACCGCAATACAATGGATATTGTTCTCAGCGTCGTTCTCGGCGCGACAATCACCAACAGATACTCTTGGCCGCACTTGGGTATCACTTTATCAGTTAGTCTGGCCAAAAATGTATTTTTCTGTCTGATTATGTAATCAGGTAATATGTCAGCCCGGGTGCTCATGACACCCTGTCGTCTTACTTTAACGGTATATTAACCTTGGTGACTCTTCATTGCGTATTCTATCTCATCGAACTTTAAAGAATACTTAACGATAGACTGATCATCAAGTTCTGATGGACAAGTCAAAACAGTTGAAAGTATGTTCACGCAGGTTTTCTCCAATGAGTTCCTAGATCTGGAAGCGCCAAAAAAAACATTGTAACTTAAAACACCGCGCCTGGAAAGCCCTACGTCGGGGATGTCAAGCTTTATACTCCAAAAATTTCGACGCCGTTCCTGGAAACTGAATGAGAAATTACTCCGTAATTATGTGCTAAGTCTTATAGATCCTCTTAAAAACAGCATCTCATACACAAAACATAGCATAATGGAACAAAAAGAGTCCCAATTAACTGGAATATCACATGAATTTAGTAATATTTTGATAAATACAGAGTGCTTGTAGCAAATCAAATAATAAGACTTAGCCTGCTGTGCTATATTTGAAGATAAGTTTCTAATTATTAATAATTAATTACTATAAAATATTAATAAATATAACATAATTTCTTTCATCGATTTAATCTTGATTAAATTGTTGTTATCCTTGACAAGAAATCTCCAGCTATAGCAGTTACCATGTTAAGACAGAAAATATATTCTTTGCTATTTTGATAAGGTAGATGATTAATGTTTCGGTCAATAACTTTCACAAATGATGTATGGAATATTGACCTAATTTTTGCCTGTTCATAGGAAATATATAGCAGGAATTTATGAATTCATAAATATGAACAAACACAGACAAGTGGTTTTGAAATTAGGCAGTCATGAAGTGTAACAACAGTTTTTTTCTTAATTTCTCGATGGATCGAAGTTGTTTAGCCCAATATGGTGCTTGGTAGGAGATATAAGAGAACTTGTGGACACCTAACTGTATGTCAAATTTTGGATTTGTAGGTCTAATGGTTTCAAAACGTGCCAGTCTAACAGACAGACAGACGGACAGACGGATGACAAAAAAAATCATAACTATAGCTCTGACTTAAAGTCAGCTGAACTAAAAAAAATTGTAATGTATGTCAACAGTTTGGACAGTGTTTAGGTTTTCCAGATATCTTTGATTATTGTTGCTATTTTCAAATAGTGTTGCTAATGATGTCCTTTAATTCACAGACTGATGATTTTTTTACACTTTACCATAGTAAAAGTTCATTATATACACTTTATTTCAAAACTACTTGAAGAAGAATAAGCAAGAGGTTATAAGACGATAACCAAGAGATCATTTATACAACACCGTTTGAACGCTGATATATGGTAAAATAAAAGGGATTTTCTGCTTTGTCAAATTTTACGATTTTCAAACTTTCCCCCTACACAAGGACTTTTGCTTAGGACTTTTTTTCTGACACTAAGGCGATATTAAGGAATCAAAATCATGTGATTTTGCTTTTGTTGCATTTTATGCGAGGTTGACCACTTATTTCGGGTAAAATGCCTGTACTGTAGGGAAAAAGAGGGCTGGGCAGTGCCGAGTGGGACACGACACGGCGGGGAGAAATTGTTTGTGGGAGTATCTAAGAAAGTTAGATAGATGTTTAGTATAAAGGAGGTTATTTCCAACAAAGATGCAGGGAAATAGTTATCTCCAATTCCCTTAGTCAGTAAAGACTGAACTGCTAGGCTACTTCAATGTAATTCAACGTCAGGTCCCATGACAAAAATTCCCTTTGGGTTCTGAAAGGACACGCGAATCAGTTATAGTTCAAGGGTATAAAATATAAACAATATCATTTCTGTAAATCGTTTTTTTATGATGGTGATAGGAAACGGTTGAATTATAAACAGATAAAGCGATGAAATAAAAGATAACACATACGTGGACAATTGTATTCACCTCGGCACAGTTCTGCAGACAGTTCATGTCTTCCAGAGAAAGACATCTCTCCTCCTGTAATCAGAGAGTGAGGTACATTTTGTTGCCGCATCTTCCTGTGGCGGTCTGTATGTAATGCCCAACGCCCAGACGAACAACTGGTAACGATCATTTTGCTTACTATCTCTTCACTTAATCTCTCAGCGAGTTCAAGTTTTGTTAAAAAAAAGCTAGAACACGTCAAAATGGTGGTAGTTCAAGCCAACTGATGATCTGTGGTAACCATAAAAATACCAGATACGTCTGTGACGTCATAAATTTCACCAGGGCGTCTTCAAGACATAATGTCTTGCGGTTCCCATGGTGAAATTACGACATTACGTCAGGTAAAGCCGGTTCGGGATATATGTATATATACAAACTTGATGTTATGGAAATATATATGTATTTATATATATATATAAATTTTTTTTAGAATATTTATTTACATATGTAAATTATATAGTCTATTTGACGTTTTATTTCTACACACACAAACATATATATATATATAAAGTAGTTCAAAGGGTGCTTGGATCTATAATTTGCTATCAAAGCATTTTTCGCTTGGCATTTCCAGTGATGTGTTGCCCAATTTGAGAATTTTATATTCAATATTTCAGGTGATAGCTATTACAGTCTAGCATACCTCTGCCGTGTCTCACCTTGCAGCATTAGTATTTTAGTGCCACCAACCTGTCAGGTTATATATCAGGTTCTCAGAGAGGAATTCTTCAAGGTTTGTGAAATTTGTACAATATTAGTTTGCTATTAACTGTTTGAAATATCTTCTTTAAAGTTGTGAACTATAAACTTTTGTCCATGATTCTGTACGGCCTGGTTGGTAACTCTTTCAGCCGTAGGTATATAATGCTCACAGCAGTACTACTCTTTGGTTAAAATGGAAAAAAAGACACTGCATCTTTAATCAATGGTTATTAAACTCTCAAAACATATGAATGAATTATAACACTTATAAGGAATTGCATTTCTTTAATCATATTCTGGACATACAAATTTTTTTTTAAATTTGCAAACCTTACCATACCTCCAACTTAGTAACCAGTTAGCTGTATGCAGGAGTCCTTCCTGTATCATATGAATTACACTTTTATATGGGCTCAACCTTTCCTTGGACAAATAAAATAAATGAATGCAGAATTCTGAAACATAATGATACTTAATGCAGTATTATGAATGAACAATCACATAAATATAAAAAAAATATAACCATTATGCAGGAAAGCATTGTAACAACGAAACACTTATGTAAGTACTATTAAGGTTGTTCTCTAAAAAGTAAACCCACTGAAAGCAAAAATCTATGTCAGAAATTATCCTTCTTAAAACCATGCACTGTATTTCACAGAGCGAAGGTAAGCATCACTAAACAAAACTAGACGACCTGAGGTCGAGTGCTTGCCGGAAATGAAGTAGAAATAGTAAGATGATTGAGCAAGGAAGAAGAGAAAGAAAATGTGCCATTGCTTGTGAAGATAGGACCAATATTGTCAAAGTTATGAGGGAAATAAGATTTGACGAGTTTTGATGACCTTGACCTTTGACATATTTAGACAATACACATAGAACTTCCAGAAATCTTTAAGACATACGACATATGAAAGTTACAAAATGATTCCAGCAAAACTGAGGACTGGAGAATGTTATATGTAAGACGCATGAAGCAGCAAGCAGGAGAAATTGACACACCTGACAAATATACAGACATATTGACAAAGTGACACAAGATTGAGATCTTATGACTTAACTAGTTTATGGAGAAGACTCAGAGGAAGAAAATAAGCTATAGTTTATGTAATTGAGGTTTATAGTTTATGGCTTAAAAATGACATGTTGGAAAGGTTCGACTGTAGCGCCCCCTAGAGACTATATCCTGAAAATGAAAAATCCCTTTTGAGATATAGGTGTAAGACAGAAGATGTACTGGTTTCAAAATGATACCTGCGAAACTGTGGCCTGTAGAATGCTATAAGTAAGACGCAAGAACCAGGAAGCGGGCGAAGTTGACGACAACTGACAAAACGACAGACAGACTGACCAAGTGACACAAGATCAAGACCAGTCGACCAGACCAGGTTATGGAAAAGGCTCAGAGGAAGAAATTGAGCCTGAGCTTGTAAAGATAGGACTAATAATGACGAAGTTATGATGAAAATAAAACAAAAAAGTTTTTAATAACCTTGACCTTGACCTTTGACCTATATTGACGAAAAACAATAAGTTTCAGTATCTTTCATTGTCTAACATGTGTACAAGTTTGAAAGCAATTGCTGCAACATTGTGGCCTGTAGAGTCATGAAATTATACAAACAGACATACGAAAGTGACCAACATGCTTCGATTTTGGCAAGCAACAAGAGTTCAAAGAAGACTTTTTTACCAGGAGCATTAGTTTTATAAAAAAAAATGTGCAATTACAGTCAGTGATTAGGTATCATTGTGCATGATCAACAGATTGAATGTGTGGGAGCAATGGCCCAAAATTATTGTGTATACACACCACATGCTGTGAAGTTACTGCATATGCCCGACATTAGCAGAAGCCTCTTTATATATATCACTGACCAAGTTTTGGTGCAGCAGAATTTTCTGAGCTTTGGCCAGATGGTGGGAAAATCTTGTCTCCTCGTGTTTCCTTGTTGACTAAATCCAAATCTTTCCCTGTTTCATTCATGCCTGGGCTTCTGATGTCATCTGTGATTTGTGAAGACATGTCCGAACCACTGTTTGAATACTGGGGGGGGGGGGGGCAGGGCTGGTATTTTGTCCCATCTGAAACAACGTCGGAGATGCACTCCCATAGTGTGCTTGAGGTGTGCCAAACACTGGAAACTTGCCAACTGGAGAAATATTTGGAGTGTTTGGATTATGGAAATATCCTCAGCTTTGCCTTGGTATGTGGTATGGGTAGGTTCATGCTGTTGTGCGATTTAACTGAAATGTTCTCGATGGGGGTGGATTGTGCTCATGTTAATGCCATGCCTACATAAGGCCTTTGAATACTGCTTCTTCATTTCGTGCGGAACAATTACCCGTTGTCTCCTGTCTGATATTTTTTGTAACTGACCACCCACATGCTCTAAGAAAACCGACACATAATCTGTGGGTTCTGGCTTTTTCTTTTCAGAATGTAAACCATCAACTACAGCACGCATGAAGTCCTTCTGGCTTCAATAAAACACTTCTTCTTTGGTGCAGCTGGAGTATCTGGACCGGGCATACGTTTTCTATGAAAAGCCTTTTTGGTCAAGCTAGCTGTACTGTCAGTGGATGGACAGTCAGTGGATGGACTATCTATCTGTACTGTATGTGCATTTGCTGTGGGTTTCTCCATATAATAAATTTTCCGTATTTATTTACATATGTATTTACATTAATTATGCTATACATTTTTTACATTTTCAGTGCCCAAGTATCCAAGCAGACTGGATGGAAGTGGCTGATGAGTATGAGGCTTTATTGAATTGTATAGGATCTGTAGATGGAAAGCATGTGACGATTAGAAAGCCTGCATACTCAGGAGAAAGGTTCTTCTACTATAAGAATTCCTTCTCGCTGGTACTGATGGCAGTTGTTGATGCCAGGTACCGTTTTCTTTTTGTGGACATTGGTGCAAAAGGCAGGATATCAGATGGGGGAGTCATCAGGGAAACAGCTTTCAGAGAACTTATGGAGTGTAACACCTTAAACCTGCCACAACCAGTACCATGTCCAAATACAGAGGAGCAAAAAAACGCTCACCTTGGTTGCTGATGAAGCATTTCCCCCTCAGAAAATATTTACTGAAGCCTTACCCTAACAGAAACCTCAGGAGAGAACAGCGCATCTTTACCCTAACAGAAACCTCAGGAGAGAACAGCGCATCTTTACCCTAACAGAAACCTCAGGAGAGAACAGCGCATCTTTACCCTAACAGAAACCTCAGGAGAGAACAGCGCATCTTTACCCTAACAGAAACCTCAGGAGAGAACAGCGCATCTTTACCCTAACAGAAACCTCAGGAGAGAACAGCGCATCTTTACCCTAACAGAAACCTCAGGAGAGAACAGCGCATCTTTACCCTAACAGAAACCTCAGGAGAGAACAGGGCATCTTTACCCTAACAGAAACCTCAGGAGAGAACAGCGCATCTTTACCCTAACAGAAACCTCAGGAGAGAACAGCGCATCTTTACCCTAACAGAAACCTCAGGAGAGAACAGCGCATCTTTACCCTAACAGAAACCTCAGGAGAGAACAGCGCATCTTTACCCCAACAGAAACCTCAGGAGAGAACAGCGCATCTTTACCCTAACAGAAACCTCAGGAGAGAACAGCGCATCTTTACCCTAACAGAAACCTCAGGAGAGAACAGGGCATCTTTACCCTAACAGAAACCTCAGGAGAGAACAGCGCATCTTTACCCTAACAGAAACCTCAGGAGAGAACAGCGCATCTTTACCCTAACAGAAACCTCAGGAGAGAACAGCGCATCTTTACCCTAACAGAAACCTCAGGAGAGAACAGCGCATCTTTACCCTAACAGAAACCTCAGGAGAGAACAGCGCATCTTCAACTAACAGAAACCTCAGGAGAGAACAGCGCATCTTCAGCTAACAGAAACCTCAGGAGAGAACAGCGCATCTTCAACTATAGACTCAGCCGTGCCCACCGATGTGTAGAAAATGCTTTTGGCATCCTTGCCAACAGACACAGGGTTTTCCTTAAACCAATCTTACTGGATCCTATAAATGTAGAAAGTGTTGTTCTTGCAGCGTGTGCATTGCATAACATGATGCGTACCATTCTGTCAAATTCCTATGGGGCTGGATGTGACACTGCAGCAATAAAAGCCCACATCTGGGGAATTCTGTTCAATTCAAGTATCAAGTAGGCGCAGCGTCACCATCTCCGCAAAAGTCTGAGGGATGATTTAAAGATTATTTCAACAGCAATTTGGGCAGTGTGTCCTGGAAAGAAAATATGATTTAACTGGTAATCCCTGAACATGTAATCATCAATATTCTTGTACTTCATGTAATTGATCAAACCATGATTTCATTTAGTTTGTACAGTATGTTGACATGAGTGTTATGTTTTATGTATTTGTTGTATATATGTGATAGCACAATTATATATGTTGGAGCACAATTGTTAAATTTAAGAAAATTACCTGTTGATCACTTCGTGATGCCCGTTGCTTCATATGATGGGATAAAAAAACTCAAAAGCCTCAACAGCTTTGTTTTCTTCTTGGTACATTTTGATGAGATTCCACTCCTTACTACTCGTTTTTTTCCCACACATTGTACGGAGAGATTTCATTCTTCTCTCTACTTCTTTTACCTAAAAGGGTGATCAATTCATAAGTAACTATCTTATACAGACACAGGCAGAGGAAGATACCCAAAAATAGAGCACGAGGCTTACATTTGACATACTTTCACTGGCGGAATTAGCTTCTCAACAGTCATACTAGAAGTCACAGGAGAGACATAAATACCTGACAGTACACACATACCAGGCTTGGATAAAGTACGTGTACTGGTTCTTGGTACGTATAACCATTTACAAAATTTTTGCCACTTTGCCCTGTTCTTGTACTTTGTACTTTTTACATGTACAGTGCCACCCACATACTAAAAAATCAAGCAGTTTTTTAGCACTAATCAAGTAGTCTTTAACATAAAGAGCCAAATATCTACTCACCATAATCATACCATGATGAGTGCAGAACATTTTAGCTTTATGAGGAGCAGTTGGATCTAGACATTCACTATATGGAATAATATGTACCTGCCTGTGAGCAGATCTGATGAACATATGTGTTGTCAACTAGATCTCAGTCCAAATTGCCATACATCCTGAGGATTTATTTAGCAAAAGACTAATGAATGGTAACACTTCCTGTTATATTAATATGATCAGATCTGCTGAATAAGTGTGTCCAATACTAAATCTGCCTGCTTCAGTTGATTATCAACTGTATATATAAAATTTCAACACTCAATTGTTCACAGTTAATGGTGGTATCAACATGGTAGGAATACTTAGATACATTCATAAAATTAAGATGTTAATATGTTAAAAATAAATGATCACTTTTAAATCAGATTTTATTAAATTAAATAAAAACTGAGTACTTGTACTCAAGTATAGACCCCTGTACTTATGCTTGAGTATACTATTACCAGTTAGGTTTTAGAACTATTCCTGGGCTATGTTAGGGGTAAGCCATTATTATTGATTAATTAGAAGGTATGGCGTCCACGTGTGTAAAGCCATGCAGCGCACGGTGGTGAGCTACTGGACCTGGCCAAATTAGGGCCTGTACCTGTCAGATTCTGAAGTATTTGTCCCTATACTGAAGCATTAACCTTCTGCACTTGACCCAGACACAGACATACCTATCAACCTACCCACGTAAATTTGGGGGAAAAACAAGACTAAAGGTATAACCACACATGGAAAAACATAAATATAAGATAAATTTTATATGGTATGTTCCTGTATAGAGGACTGAAAAGTTTAGAAAAAAAAACATTTTACAATTCAGCAACAAAGTTTAAGGGAACAAGGAACACTGGGAAATTGCCCTGCTCTGTAATATGAGTGAGAGGAGATATGTGTGGTATTGCAAATTGTTTTCCCCTGACACAGAGCCCCTCCCCCCCCCCCCCCCCCCCAATACACTATTAACATTATCTTACTTTATCTTTCATTTATAGGTTTATGCAATCTACACTTCAGAGCAATTGTTCTGACATATACATGTGGATTTAAATTGTTCCAAGAAACAATCAAAATAACTTCTTGTCGACACAAATACAAAAATAAATCGCCATCTCCTGTCAACGAATGATTCCAATCTTGTCACAATGACTTCATCAAAGAAAATGACGTAACTAGAGATGGGCCATTTTGGCGCGTAAAATAAACACGTGACTGAAGTTAAATAACACGTTTTATATGAATGGTAACACACTCTCCCACTAAGAAATTTTTTCCATCCCGCAAATATAGATAGGTAAAATGAATGCTTATATAAAGATATATTAATCGCTTAGTTAATTACTATCACGGTCCAGATCTATTATTGCGGAAGTTAGTGTTGGTATCTAAGATGGAAAATCGTCTTTGACTTGTATCAGTAAATGGACCGTGTCTGCTAAACTTTTAGGAAATACACAATTTTCATCTCTAAAGCTACTGTGAGGTTGGCGAGTTCTTGTTGATCCAAGAGATGTTGGATATGGATGGACCCTTCTCGTCCTCACACTAGGGACAGGTCTATCCCGTGACTCAGCAGGTGCCTGACACTTGTTTCCGTCCATCATAATATCTTCCCGCTCCATTACAATCTCTTCTACGTCCTCTGGCAAACTGTTTGGTTTAGCTTTCTACTCTCCAATTATAAGCTCAACGTCTTTTTTCTATCCAGTTTCTGGCCCTTGCATCTCTAATTCGGATATGTCTGTTTCAACATCAACCCTACTGTCAAGAATTTCCTCTTCATCAACAGTATATACTGGCACGAATTCAGGTGCTGTCGGATTTAGTATAGTTCGTGGCAACAACAACTCTTTTTTCGACTCTGCTACTTACTCTTCTGACTCATTAGCATCTACTTCCTGATTCACAGACTTTATCTCTCTGTAATGGAATTGTTGCCAAAGAGAGTAACATGTTCCTGTGAAGCGTTCTTCTTTTACTCTTCCTGTTCTCCTTGCTTACCACATAAACCGCGATATCATCATTTGGGCGTTCGAAGACTACAAAAACACCCTTTTTCCATCTGTAACCAAGTTTTTGTTCCCTGTAAAGGCAACATTCTTTACTAAAACACGTTCACCAGCTTGCAAGGCAGGTTTCATGTCATAGCTTTCTTTGACCTCTCTGGTGCTTTTTTCGCCGCGACTCGTGCTGTATCATTCGTATATGACATTCTCTCTCTAAATCTGGGACATACTCTCGCAGGTCAGACTCTCTCCTTTTCGGGACTTATTCCCAAAGCAATATCTATCGGTAACCGAGGATACCTTCCAAACATCTAATAGCATGGGGAATATCCGGTAGTGTCGTGTTTGGCAGCATTGTAGGCATGTACTAAGTTAGGTACATAGGATTTCAGTCCGCCTTCTGATCTGTAGTAAGCGTTCCAAGCATCTGAAGAAGCAGTTGGATGAATCGCTCACATTCCCTTGGGGTTGGTAAGGAGTAGTGCGGCTTTACCTTATTCCAGAAATTTTACATAATTGTTTAATAATCTCAGATTCGAAATTCCTACCTTGGTCGCTGTGTAGCCTTGCAGAAAATCCAAAGTGCACAATAAAATTGTCAAACAATACCTTAGCTGTAGACTGAGCACTTTGTAGGGATAGTTATGGCATATCGGGTAAAATGAACAGTTACTATTATTATAACCACCCATTAATTGCTCCAAGGCTAGATAATCAAGGCCATTGGATAAGTTTAATACACGTTAACCAGAGACCCATGCATACTGCATTGTGGTTGTTTTCCATCGAACACAATGATCGCAACACTTTATTTTCAGCTTCACATCCCTAGCACTTCTTGGCCAATAGAATCTAGATCACACTGATTCGATCAAACTGTCAAAGTCAAGGAGTCCGTTCCTGTTCCGCTGATTGAGTGCCCATTGTAATTCGGCACATTGGGTCCAAGTGCTCGGGTTGCTTTGGTCAGTAGGTTCATAGGTCGCCAGTTCAGAGGTGAGGAGATACGACGCGTGTGCAAATGGCTTAACTAGCGTATCGAAGTTAATGAATATTCATAGGGCTACCGAGCACTTTGCCTATTGTTAAGTGATTGTTATTCACGAACCTCGTGAATAGTCAGTACCTTTCATCGGAGTCCGGTAATTAAAAGGGCTTCAGGCTGTGGTTTGTCACACTAGACCCACAGCAACCAGCGACGAGGGAGGTCCAGCGAAGACCCGTAAGTTGTTCCCACTTATCACTTTCATGTAAATGTAAATGCTTACTTTTATCTCACAGTATGAATACAGATTGTAAATACTTTACTTTTATCTCACAATATGAATGTATGAAGACAGATAGGGAATATTTAAAGTAGACTTTTTAAAGGAGGTTTCGTTAAAGACTTCATTTTAAAATGGTTAGTTCGATGTTTCGTGGAGTAAACGTATTTGTAATCCCCAGTGCACAGCAGTGTTGACAGGCATAATTTTAATAATAATGCATTGTAGAGCAGAAGGATGCTTAAATGTTTGTGGACAGTTTTTAGTCGGAGCTGTCGTTCCATCCGCATCGTGTTTTCCAGGCACGTTATAATTGAGGGAAATACGGGGTATTCATGTCAGTATATGGTGTATCATTAGTATTGTTAATAATGCCACCCACCGTTAGGGCATCACATGCATCACTGCCAATGTTGTTTCGCTTGGCGTGTGCAGGGCATGCGTTCCGTATTATTCGAAGTACCCGTAGAAGTTATGTAGTATTTCTGTGTATTTTTTTCTGATAGCTTCTTACCCCGGTTGAGACCATAGCGGCGAGACGGTAAGCACAGGGGCGCAGAGTGGGTGAACTACATGTCCAGCTGACGGGCTAGCGGACATCCCGGGATGTGGAAGACTGATGAGACGCAAAACAGCACGGCAGAACCGCATGGTCGACGCAGGGTGCATCAACGAGGCCAACAGAAGGCGCTCAGGTGTTGCCAGCGGTAGATTAAGGTTCGTCAGAGACGAGAGGTGTAGAGAGTGAGGACTGGGGCGCACGAGTCCAATACAGAAGAACTTGTAGTCTTGGTAACGACGTCAGAGTACAGCGGATCGTGTGAGCGCTCCCGTATTTCCAACAGATCTCATATTAAACCCCTTTCACACATGCACGTTCTAGACACTACGATCACCACGTTCTCGGGAAACGTGGTGGTCGCGGTGTTGAACGTACAATGGTCTCCAAAAGTCGTCGCAGAGTCGCCATGATCGCCAACCCTCTACGACAAAATTTTCCTGTAAAACTTGAGCGCGGTCGATCGCAGGTGGTCGCCATCCTTTCTTGACTGAGTCAATTGTACGTCCATACTACGTTCATTGTGCGCTCTAATTACGTCATCAGCGCGTCCTTGGCGTTTTGCATACGTTCTCTTTACGTCCAAGAAGTCCCAATTAGGTTCTCTTCACGTTCTGTGAACGTCCATGGCGTCTGTTGTACGTTTTCAGCACGTTCTTACCACGTCATCTCGACGTTCTCAGTGCGTCATTTATTTTAATAAATCTAATTTTGTATTTTAATAAAAAAGTTAAGTCCAAATATCGAAGCGTAACAAAATGAATCATAAACTTGGTCCCAATTCCTTTTTCCACAATACCCAGAAATTTTATAGTTTATAGTAGTTTAAAATAAATAAAATACAATAATAAATAGTTTAAAATAATAAATATTAATATACTATTTTCTCTCTTTTTTATCAGATGGTTACACACTGTATAACACACTTCACTGGTGTGACAGTTGCCGGATATAGGCAAGACCCTCTCATTTAAAATAACATTAAGGATGTAAGCATAACATGGGGAACATGAATAATTAAGATTAATTGGCATGTGTATATCAAATAACTGTGAGAAATTACATTTCGTATTATAAGGGCGGTAGCAAATGTATTATTTTCTATTTTACCAATAAGGTATTCTAATTCTGTACTAACTGTTGAACTATTCGGTGTATGTAGAAATAAATGTGTAATTTTTATATTTTATATTTACTTTTTCAGACTACATTTTTAGACTATGGGACAAGGCATATAATAAAGTAATAATTTCAATTGAAAAGGCAAATGCACAATCAATTTTTAATAATAATATATCACAAAATTATAAACATTTTAAACAACTTCCAATTTTTTGTATACATTGCAATTTTACAAAACCACGTTTCAACATACTAACAATTATTATTGCTTAGTGTGTCTTGTTATGCACTGAAATGTAGCTTTAAAAAATGTTATCGTTCTTGGAAAACACTTGCAGCCTGCCATGGCACAGCTCTTACAGGATGCGAGTAATACCTTGATAAATAATCCCTCACATTTTTTGCTACATTTGTTGCACTGTTGCCACGGCCTGGTTGAAAGTTCACATTTAAGTTTTGTCCTTGACGTCAGGCACCAGGTATACCCTGCAGGTCCTCGCTGCGTAAGAGAGCATTTTGCATAGCAGGATAGCGTCTCCGCATTGTATTGTGCAGGCAAACACAAGCCAGAGTCACGCTTTCCACATTCCTTGGAGACAGTTTCAGAGTAGTCAACAAACAGGCAAATCGTTGCACTAATATTCCAAAGGCGTTCTCAACCACTCTTCTGGCTCTTAAAAGCCTGTAATTAAATATCCGCTCTTCATCTGTGAGATTTCGACAGTAGGGTTTCATAATCCCAGGTCCTCAAGAGGAAAGCATCATCTCCGATAGTAAAATCGGGTAGATCCTCGTTATCTCCTGGTAGTGGTGTGGATGGAGGGAAAACAATAGTATCATCCTCTGTTGTAGTCTTGAGTTCGCAGGTCCCGAATATCTGACTGTCCGAACATGATTCATTGGCACCAACATCAACCCAAATGAATATTAGTCCGCATCATCAAGGGCCAACAAAATAATGGAATTGACGCCCTTATAGTTGTTATATGTTGATCTGCATCTCGAAGGACACCAGATTGCGATATGTTTGCCGTCTATAGCACCAAGGCAGTAGTGAAAATTACATCTTCTTGAGAAAAGTTCAGCAATGTCCAGCCAACCCTGGATGGTGGTAGGTATGGCGAGGATTCATCAGCATATTCCGAAATAATTGCCTCCGATATGAACCGAGCAAGGGTGTTGTGCGCCACTCGGAAGTTGTACATCAGAGACTTGTATGTGCAGCCAGTGGCCAAGAACCTGAGGGTGCAGGCTAGCTTCATGCAAGGCCTCGAGGCAGTGCTTTCCTCCAGAAGATGTCTTGACGTTGAATGAGAAGACCAACTCTTTCCAGCAGTTCATAGAACATTTGCGGTTCGAGGCGAAGAAAGTTCTTCAAGCTGGCATTGTCAGCCATCTCCAACTCCATCATCAGCTGCTCGTACTGGCCGAAGAGAATTCTGGTTTGCAACCAAGGCCTCACCCATCTCTCGCGCCGTTTCCCCATCGTCCCGCATCTTCTCCGCCAAAACAGCCAAGGCGCTTTCTTTAGCAGCAATCAAATCATTCAGAATGGCAGCATGTATTGCCACCAACATGTGTCTTGCAATAGCTGGTATGATGTTCACTCATCGGAAGTCAGACTGGAAATGAAAGCTACTCAAAACAACCGGGGTTTATATATACTTGGTACTCGAGTCGTACAAAAGACGCAAACAGCGCTCATTGGGCGTCCTAAGATCGCGAAACACGTAGTACACACGTAAATCGATCGTAAGGTTGACGTGATACAGCGTAAAATGGTCGCAGTAAGCGTATTAACAACGTAAGAATATCGTACAGGGGGCGTTGTGGACGTACTAAAAGCGTACGGGGATCGCACGTTTTATTTCGCGATCCAGTCGTAAGTCGACGTTCTGGACGTAATGACAACGTACAGTGGACGAACAATGAGCGTACGTCGGCGGCGACCATTTCCAACCTCCACGACCACCCACGTTCTCCGAGAACGTTGCGAAACGCGTCCAAACGTACGATCAAACGTGAATGTGTGAAAGGGGCATTAAGTAGTAAAGTTACGTTTATCTTATATGCTGGTCTCTGTCATTACTGTGAGCCTTGAGTGAGTGTGCACGCGCACGTGGTTCAGACAGACAACTAAGTTACACTTATTCAGGCACGAGTTTCACAAGTCGATGAAGTTTTAATTACCACATCTCTCCATTGGAGTAGGTGTTACGTCTTGAACGGTGTGTAAATCTGCAATAATTGTCTCCGCAGGTATGGTTATCATTCTGCCACTAACATCGTACATGAAACATTGATCCGAATGGTGGCTTTTCGAGTCGTTATTTGCTTCAGTTCTGGTATAAGCAGGGGCGGATACAGGATTTTGCAAGGGGGGAGGCTAGTAGATACTTTGCATAACTCATATATACATTATATATATATATAATGTATATATAATATATATATATATATATATATATATATATATTGCGCGCAGACACTTGCCATAGACATTTATCTTATTATCTATCTATCAATTTATAAACATAAATAAGTATATATATATATATATACTTATATATATATATATATATATATATATATATATATAATATATATATATATATCTATATATATATCAGTGTAAACTTCTGATGTTCAAAGTGAAACGTTGGATACGTAAAATAAATTTAAGTCATTTTATACCTATAAAAAACATAATTCTTTGCCGTTTTAAAAAAAAAACGAAATCTGCCCTTTTTCAATCTTGAACTTCAGAATAATGATTTTACAAAAAAGAATTAACTGTTTTTGATGAATGAGAGAAAGAGGTATTAGATAGCCATTACCACATTAAATCTCTTGTAAACATGTAGTCTTAATTTCAGTTTAACTTTAAATAATTTGCAGACTACAAAACAAACTAATAAAACATGACTCCACGGGTATTGATATCAAAATACACCTTTTGATTTTTTCCACTTCATATACGATCTGACAATTTGTAAATTGTGAATTTGTATAAATGGGTACAGAGGTGCAATTTATTATATTTCCGGAGATAGTTTACAACTGGAAACTCGTGAACAAAGTTGAGACAAAACGTAAAAGCAGACATTGAAGTCAGACAATTCATATTTTGTGTATTTTTTTTGTATTTACAGTTTGTAGCGCGATAATTATATTTATTCATGAGGAATGTGTGACAAGTTCACCAACTCGATTTTGCATACCCGGTCTGCTCGCCTCTTTCGGGAATTTATATTCAATTAAAGATTCCCCATAGATCGCCTTTTTTTTCAAAAAAGTTAAGCATCTTTTAATGAAAATATTATTGTGATCCTGGTAAACTCTAAATTATTTTGGATTTTTTTTCTGGGTCTCCTCATAAGTCCGTATATAACTGTTGAGTACAGCTGCTAACAGACGAATCAACCAACGACGATAATTACGTGATAAACCTTGCTTCGCAGAGGATTCATTTACTCAGCAAATAAAGACTCTTCTGGAGCAAGCAGTAAGAATGGGAAATTCATAGCAAAAGAATAAATGATTTGGAAATTATTTTATATCTATCAACCGATTTAAAAATAAGACTTGGGTATATAGATAATCTCTTTTTAAGTTGTTGTATAGGTATGAACATGAGATGTGAGCACAAGTGCCTAACGATGTAAACATTTCATTCATTATTTAATCTCAAATAATTGATCAGTCATAAAATAAAGACACAACTACATATAAACATTAAAGTGCATTAAACATCATTGAAAAAAGCAAACAAATAACTCGTGATTTAATATCATTCTCTAACTACTTTTTAATATATTACTCACCAGCGTTCATTTTGATTAACTGGTATCGCTTAAATTACTTTTCCATATGTGCAGTTGCTTCTTTAGTCTACAACTTGCTTTTATACGTTCAAACGTCAGATATCTTTTGTTTATACGTCTGAAGTATAAAATGCATTTCTTTCGTTCGCATATTTATGCATTATCATTTCCATATTTATTTGGTAATTTATACATAAGTAATCGATAAAAAAATCTTCCATAAAAGGATGCTAAAGGTATAAAACATTGTCAGTTTACTCAAGTTTCTGGTACCGTTTTGCACATTTTTTTCTTTTTAAGAGCGACATGCATGGACAAATAATTTCAACACAGATTCCCCGTTGAGAATTCAAACTGATATATATAACCAAAATCCCAGTCCCATATACATGTTATTTATGACGAGGCAGTAAAGTTCCACTTCCTATCATGAAAAACAAATGCTATGATGTAAGTATATTCAGACATGGTTTATTATTTTTTAATTGAATGATAATGTATTGACGTTTTATTAGAGAAAATTATTTTTATTTCTAGGATAAAGAGAGGTGAAAAAGGCTTGCTTTTTATTTAAACGCTTAATCATGTTCACAAGCAAGATGTCGAAGCCCAAGGACAGCTGGGGCCAGGGGCGTCAATATAGGGGGGGGGGATGGGGGTATATATACCCCCCACTTTTTCGCAAGGGGGGGGGATGGTCAATGTAATCATCCCCCCCATTTTTCAGAGAATAATATTATAATATTGCAAATGAAATATATTAATAAATAGAATTAAAGACTTTTGATCCATTTACTAAACAATTAAACAATGTTATATCTAAACCTTGCTTAAAATTCACAAAATAACTTATTTTCTAAAACATTATAATTATTTGAAATATGATTAAGTATATATATAATCATTATTATATATATATTTATATATATTTAGTTGAATATGTCACTCGGAGACGATGAAAAAGGTATATATATATATATATATATATATATATATATATATATATATAAATACAAAGTCATCCCCCCCACCCTGGAAGAAAAATTGACGCCACTGGCTGGGGCATTGCATAAGAAATGCTTGAGGGAGCCACGGATGATAGATTCTGTAATTCGAAATTTTTAACGTCTATAACCAATGTTGGAAAACGCCCAATTAATTATTTAAAAATACAAAAGGACCTAGGGCCACAATGGTCCCCGGCCATATGTTAACCAGGAAAGTGTGGCATCAGTGATGGTGTGGACAGACAGACGGATTTTGGAGGGCAGGTGGACGAAAGGACGGCCCGACTGACAGACGCGGACCATTTTAGTAGTCCTCTTACTTAACGGCGGGGGAATAAAAAGATGCCTGATCTTGGTGTAGACATGCGCTTCTGCAAACGATTCCTTGGGTTTTCAACGTTTATGTTTCAGTTGAAAGAGTGATATTTGTATGACGGCAACTGAAATAATGTTATGAAAATCCTCTCTGATCAATGTTTCCACCATGGAAGGGGGGGGGGGGGGGGGGCTTCAGCCCCCAAAATTTCCCCTCTGGATCCGCCACTGATAAGCATCAGCCCATCAGACACAGCCTGTTTTTGTTTGCTTCTACGAGCACTTTTGATGGCAGACTAAGGGTGCGACACAGTCAATGGATCATCATACGCTCTTCTGGCTCTATTGTGATGGCCGTTGTAGCCTAAACAAGATATTTTATCTTCGTTTGGTATACAAGATACCGTGCTCCTGGCTGTAACACTGACTGTAAAAGTTGATCCATACTGTTCACGCCATCAAGCCCTGTATCTATTTATTATGATTGTTCCAACATAGACTGGTACATAACTGTTATGGGATGTGTCAGGTACATCAAGAAAGACGTTCCGTTTTCATCCTTCATGACTACCTATGACAAAGATACACTTATACATAGCCTAAGTAATTAAGTTTATGGCGGCCGCCGATTTCTACAGAAATCAGGTCAGTTGGAGACTCCAGTGAATGACGAGGACGAAAATGCTTATAAAATGTCTTTGAAATCATGGTAACCGTTGATTCGGTGTAATAGACCCCTTCGATGATCCATTGATGATATTGTGGGTTTTAATTAGCTTCATGGTTCGGGAATCAATTACACCAATAAAAAAGAAAATTTAGTAGTAACTTTCAACATGTAAAATTGTGAAATAGCCTTTAGTGCTTTAGTGTAACTATTTTATAGAAATTCAGACATTATAGGTTTACATGTCAGATAATATTTAACTCTGCAGATGCTTTATATACACTGGATACAGGTTCGTTGCAGGTGAATGAGAACTTTTAGTTCTAAGAATCAAGCCATGTGAGGGGGTTCTAACTTCTACATGCCTATTTATATTGTACTTTACTGAGCTTCTGAGCAGTAAAGGTTTTAAAATTTAGGCTACCAGTATGCAAGGAACTGCATTTCAGTAGCAAGCAACCTGGTTATATTTGTACTAAATACATCAGATATTTCATATGTATATGTATATCTTGTACAATAAATATTCATATAAATGTAGTTGTGATAAAATTGTCCACTGGATTATTTATGAGTGTAAGTCAGCAGCATTTGAAGATGTTGAAATACAATCGGCACTTCCAGTACTGTAAATTTGCCATAGCAATAAGAATCATTCACTTCGGTGAGGAGTAAAGGTTTTAAAGTTTAAGTTATCAATATGTAAAATGTCATATTTCAGTAACACCGTTTAAGTAATATTGGAACTTAACATATGTGGTATTTAATAATCGCTTAAGTGTCATATATACTATTAGGCAAAAAAAAAAAAAAAAAGGTATGGATCTCAGGCACCGCACGCATTAATTTTAAACCCCCGCATGAAAATTTTTTATTTTGATTTTCATTAGAAACTTACCAATTTTGAGCTGCAGCTGCTCGAACATTTCTTTCAAGAAGATAAAATCATAAAATTTCCTTTGTTATGTAGTGCTTTTACTTGTTTAGCAAAATAAATCTGTTATTATCATGCTTTTCCCTTATCATTGAGTTATTTTGACATTTTTATCGAAACATACAAAAAAATTAAAAACAAAAAAACCGCCCGCCCGCCGGCATTGATTTCGGAAAAAAGTGCCTGAGAACCATACCTTTTTTTGTTGTTTTTGCCTTATAGGTCTGAGTTTGTCAGGGAGGTCTCTCGACTATCTTTCGGGTAAAACATAGGCCTGCATGGTAGGACTTCCGCTCCGCAACGCACTAACTGATATAATAGTACGCAACCATTAACAGAATCCTTTGAAATTACCAAGGCAATGAAGAATCAATTAAATTTAAGTGTGTGTCGTCTTTAAGTTAACCTTTCTGGGAACAAGGGATAATTTGAAAATGAGAATTCTAGCATATCGAAAACCTCATTATGGCCAGCACGGGGGTCAAACCCGCGACCTTCGCGTTATCAGCACGACGCTCTCACCAACTGAGCTAACCGGCCTTTACGTTATTGAAATATTCACTTCACAAATTTGAGCCCAATGCATTATCACCTGTGCCGCCACTGGTTCTCACCTTTTCGCCAGATGTCGTTCCTACTCGAAACGAACCACTGGCTGGACAATTTGCTTTGGCCAGGACTTGTCGTCTCAATTGTCAAACTTCAAAATAAAAATTTGTTACATTTCAAGGAAAAAACCTTTTACATTTCGCATGCGTGTGCTTACAAAATATTATTTATTCCGTGAATTCCTTACAACAAAAACATGTAATTGTTTATGTAAATTGTTATTTGCGTTGAACAATTCTTATCCAGCAAATTTGAAGGGGATACATCACCCTCTTCACTCCTTTTTTTTTACCTACGCCGCTGGTATACTTAGAAACTCGGTACATTGTGTGTGGCCGATTTTGACGAACATAAACGGCCGACAGAGTTTCTATGGGGGGGGGGGGGGGGGGGGGAGCACCTGGAATCTTATACCTTCTAAAATATTCCTCTCGGAGTTCCTGTTTGGACTGCATGGCTCAGCTGGAGAAGCTTGGGTTATATAATATTAAATGTCACTGAATATATCTTTAAACAACGCTTATTAATAATTCTGCAGAAGTTAAAAAAAGTCTATTATTACCCTTTTTTCGAGCTAAGCATAACAAGGGACCCATGGGTAACGGCGCTCAGCTGTTATATTTGATAAAAAATATGATTTGGGAAAGAGGCATATGCTTGTTTTGTGTGGTCATAAATATAAGCTGTATTATGAGTTGTTGGTGTTTAGCTTATGTATGATCTTGATAGTATCTTTGGAGACAGGGAAGAGGATTGATTTCATTTATTTTATTAACAAATGGAGTGCTATTGTCACACAGATTTTGACTTGGCCATATAACTTATAAGCAGCATATATTATAAAAGAGTTTAACTATTTATTAAAATTTAATAACAAATATCGTGCCAATATAATTATTTAAAAAATAAGAAGAAAATCATATGATTTTTTAAAATAAAATATAACTGAAATGATTATTGAAATAATATTACAGAATATATTCATGAATGCATTCATGAATACATTTTGAAAGTATCTGCACTGGAATTCAAATTCTTTCTTTTTACCTGAATTCCCATTCTTATGCAATAAAATTTTTTAATGAAGTACATATTCATATTCGTATTCAAATACATTTGCAAAGCATTCGCACCATGTCTAGTATTTATTCAGTTTAAGCCAAACAAAGATGTTGAGAATCCAGAATATACAAAATTCACAAATTTAAATAATGATCATAAGTACCTGATTTTATGGCTTTTATTTATATTAAAAAAATAAATTTAATATATTCACTTTGGACTACTTTCACATCAATCTACACACTAGACACAGTAGGAATCTAGATTAATATTATCAACTGCATCTTTGTCTATCATTAATTTCCTTCATATGATCCCTAATGATTAGTAATGAATAATATGATTTATTTTTTTATCATTAAAATTTCACTGAAAAATACCATAGGTGACTGCATGGTGTTATTTGGAATAACATTGACATTGACATTCTATCCATCCATACAAGATTCTTACATCATCAGTAACTGCAAGTTAATTTTCTGTTACTTATCAACTAACAAATTCCTTTTCTATTAATTTTTCTTTAATTTGTTATAAAAAACAATACAAAATTATTAATTTATTGTTTATTGTTATGTTGTTTTTCAAAACAACTACTAGATGAGTTGGGTTGGACACCTGGATCAACTGTGGCTGGGCATTAGCTGCCTGGCTGCCCCAGTGTATGCTTCGCTCAAGCATGCATAATCTGATGAAAGGTCAACAAGGTCAACATACAGATGACTGAAGAGGGGCTGGATTAAGCCTGGGTCTGACATGGTCTCATATAAGCATTAATAAAAGCTACAATATTTGGCCAATTTCTTTCAGCTTTCTAAACTACAAAGATGAAATCCTTATGTGTGCATGATATGAAAATTATATCAACAGTGCTCACAGGAAACAAACGTGCCATGGTCAAAGTTGGGCAAAATTTAAGGTACTAATTTTATATTTATACTTATAACTTATAAAATTTGAAAAATTCAGAACTAATTTTTGGTATTCAATTGAATCTTGATCAAATAATGTTACATCCCTGACAAAAAATCTCTAGCTTCTGCAATCCTCTTGTTAAAGGAGTAAATATATTTCTTGATTTTTTAAAAAGTGCATTATGTTTGGGCCCATAACTTAAAATAATTATGCAATACTGACATCAGTTCTGGCATGTGCATAGCGAATGTATAGAAAAATATGTATATTATATATTATCAAAGTCAGATCAGTGGTTTTGATATTAGGCAGTCTTACAGTGTAACAATGGGTTTTTAATGGAAAAATGAAGTTTTTCATTAATATTCCGAAGGAATTAAGTCTAGTGATAAAATTCTTGGCATGGTAGGGGATTTTGGAGACATCTAACTGTATGCTAAATTTAAGGAACTTAGAGCTGAAGCTGGGGAGCTGAGCTCTAGCAAACTGCATAACACTAGCTTGATGTAAACTTGATGTGACATGGTGCTTAAAAACTTGAATAAAATCTACAGTTTTTGATCAACTGGTTTCAAATTTTTGGTGTTACAGACAAAATGTTAACAAAAACATGCTGTGAAAATTAAATCCACAGTACTTACAGGAAAAAAACGTGCCATGGTCAAACTTGGGCAAAATTTAAGGTACCAATTTTATACTTTTGCCAATATTTAAAAAAAATAACAGATTTTGATCTAATTTTTGGTATACAATTAAATTTTGATCAATTAAAGTTGTATTACTGAAAAAAAAGTCCCTACCTTTAACACTTTTGGTCTTAAGTGACCAAATATCTTTCCTGATTTTTTTACAAAGTCCATTATGTTTGGGCCCATAACTTTTTTAAATTAAATAATACCGACTTAATGTCTGGCATGTACATAGGAACTATATAGGGGAATATTTATGGAAAATATTAAGAAAACCAGATGAGTGGTTTTGATATTAGGCAGTCCTTAAGTGTGAAAATAGATTTCTAATAAAAAATTGAGATTTTTCCTTAATATCTCGAAGGAACGAAGTCCTATTGACCCAATTTTCGGCATGGTAGGAGATTTTTGGGACATCTAACTGTATGGCAAATTTCAGATTCGTAGGTCCAATGGTGTCGAAACGTGCCAGTCTTACGGACGGACATCCGGACGGCAAGACAGACGGACGGACGACGGACAATGGACCACGACTATAGCTCAGATGACTTATAGTCAGCTGAGCTAAAAAAGTAACATACTTTTTGGTTCTTTCATGTTGTCGGTGGTTTATTTTATGTCTAAGGATTTATCATGAAGTGAAAATATGGGAAATAACGGTCGAGTACCACTAACATCAATACATAATACAACTGTATATATGTAGAATTGGATTTACACTGTATACAGGAATAATTCAATAACCAAGTTATATGAAATATTTTTGTACATCATACATAGGTCGGACATTTTCTTTTGTTTAACCTTTATTGCTGCATGCGAGTGTTTAAGTACAGTAAAGCTAGGCTGGTTTGATACTCTGAATTTAATATTCATTGTGAGGGTAAATCTCATCTTTTTAGTATTTACCGAGGGTGTAAATTAGTTTTTAGGTAAAGCTTCATATTTTAAGCTCCATGGGGTAAAAGTGAACGTTTCGTATTAAGCGGTATTCACATGCATAGAGGACGATACTGGCCAGTTTATGTATCGATACTTAAAACGTTTCCATTGAAGCCAAACAGATACACAACAATATACAGCTTAAAATTCAAGATGCTTTATTTCTCAGTTATGTACAATGTTCAACGAAGTTAGCTCAGAAAAATAAAACGATACTCACAACCTGGTCGCAACAATTTGGGGTTATTTTACTTCCTTTGGTTAAAAATACTGCCTGATAACTGTGCATATAAAATTTATATCTTGGATAAAAATTTTAATTACCTTTAAGAATGCCACTTTGGAATGGTAATGTTTGCCCATTTGTTATTTGGCTTCTTATAATAGCTCCACTCTTTTCATATCACTTGTAATATATATCAAGTTCTTGAGTAATGTGTATATATATTTACGTACATCAAAGCTCAACTAAAACATGGATAATACTTACAAATTATCTGCAGGATCCCATTACCTTCTAAATATAACACTGTCAGTAGTAGCTTCGTCTTCTGATGGATTGGGGGGGGGGGGGGCATTTTACGTGATAAAATAAGCGATAATTAACAATTCACAAATACAATAGCTTACAGCTGTGTAATTTAATGTTATTTTAAATATTGTGCATTTTCTGACTGTTTGTTGCTCTTCGTTTTCATTTCGGCCTGTACGATGCCAAAATTAAATGAATATGCATGAGCCAAAGCACACCAAAATAAATGTTTTATTTCATTTATAATTAAATGACAGGGTTGGGTTGAAATGTGGTCCGATTCCATTTAAAAACATTTAAAAATTAACCAAATGCAAAACATATATAATGCAAATGCATTTACCTTTGAACTATTTGTTCATACGTTGAAGGGTTTAATTTAACCTTCACATAGTGATTATAATATGATGAACCATACATAAATATAAACTCAAGATTATAACATATTGCAGTGATCGTGTACCAGCAATTTTTTCAAAATGGAATGTTTAAAAGATTTGTGGAATTGCATTCATACTACATTTAGTGCTACCTCTGCATTAAAAGCTTATTACTGCAACATTTCCTGATGAAACACGCATATATGTGCATCAATGCACCCATGCAAGCGTATCTAATAGCATCTATACAGTATGAGAAACGTGTGGCTTGAAGTGCATGATACATACTACATAGTCAGAATACAAAATATTCACTGAAGATGGCACAAACATTTTAACACCCATGTTCCCCTTTAATAAATATTTGCAAATGCTGAAATTTCTATCTGTAATTACCCAATGCATTTTAATATCCATAAGCTTATTTACAAGTATTGTATATTTCAGATTTCAGTGGCATTTAAATCATGTGTTTTTATTGAGTAGGCTTTACATTCTAAAACAAGCTTCGAGTAAAAGGGTTGTTGACAAACCTAGCGTGAACATTATATATATATATATATATATATATATATATATATATATATTAACAGTTGTACATGGTTTCTTGGTCATTTAAAACCCATGTGGTATCACAGACAGCTATGGCATCATTAACCATAATAACAATCGTTCACAAATTATGGAATAAAGAAATAATATTAACGATTTAATAATTATTGAAAATACACATCTTTATAATCATCCCTGGTGTCACAAATTCCAAAATATTAAAACAAACATTCAAGCTGCAGCATACATATCATATCAAGTCTCTAATTTGAATACCATTAACATCATTCCCAAGATCAATTACAAATCACTCCAAGGTACACAGTGTCAGAAGAAATAAACTGCTGTCAGAATTAAGTAATTTTAGGAAAGCAGGAATAACTAGTTATATATTGTTAATGCTTGCTACATCATATGATACTGAGATCTGATGGGACTCTTGGTGTACAATATATAATTGTTATCAATGTTTTACTTGCAAGAGAATCTCAGGGAGTGTAATTAATATCAATAAATTGTTTTCCATCCCTCTTTTTGATATGTATTGCTTCTCTCATTTTTAAAAGCATTTGCACAGGATCTGAATAAACAATACATGTCATATCACAATGCCAAAATTATATATATGATGAAATATAATTTAAAAAAAGGTGTTCTATTATTATAATTTCATTGACAAACTTTGTCTTCTCTAGAAAATAACATCTGCTGCCACCTGTTAGTGAGTCTTTGAACTACATTTTGTGCCACATGCACCTTAACTGGCACAACCACACAAGCACATAAACAACTTTAACTATAGATCCATACAGACCTGCAAGCATCTCACTGAATTTTTACACTTTAAAATTATTTTCCTTGTGTATGATAATACATTTGGCAAAACTAGTGTACAACAATCTCTTTAGGATTTTGATTGAAGTAATCTCCACTGTAACAGATCAAACTATAAGAGTATTTTAAATATGTAAGATATAAAGAATAAATGAAGGTGTATGACAGAGATAAAAAGTATAATGAAAAAGAGTAAAAGCCCAAATTGAGATTACAGCATAAAAGACACATGCAATATGCATAAAAACACATAGTTAATAGTCAGATAAAAGCATGATATTAAAAGGAGAAATAAGATAAAATGAACTGATTTGAGGCATATGAAATAAACATATTCTCAGTAATGGAAAAGCCAGCTGACAAGACTACAATACTGGCATAAGACGAGAATTTTTAAATGTGGGATAGTTTGTAGATTAAAATGGAAATATTACATTTAGTGTTTGCACTGTGCGCCCAGTTGTTCAACCAAGCACAAACCTTTTTTCAAGTTAAAATTGTACAGTTCCTGCCATCTCTCATCAAGGTGGTACAAGGATATGAACCATCTGATAAATGCCCAATATTTAGGTAACAAACAATTCAGTCATCAAACATGGACCATATGCTTCAATGTGGACAACTGAACAACAGCTGCCACCTATCCTCACATAGTGGATTTAGACCTACCATTGACCAACAAAAGGATTAATTGTATAAAGAGTGTGAGCCTACACTTTGGTCCCTCAGTCAACCTTTGGTATAAGTAACCACTTTGGCAAAGTGTATGGATTTATGACAAGTTTTAACATCTCGTGGCTCATTCACACATCAACAAACCCATAAACCTATCTACAAGCCTGGAGTCAGATGCATCACATTAACATTCAGAATCCTGGAAAATTTAGAAAAATGGGTATATAAATAATTAAAATATCAACAGTAAATACTTATCATGAAATGCTGTCCTGCACACTGGTGTGATAATGTGACATACAGATATCAAATACGAGAACAATTGATGCAATAATCTTACAGGTCATTAATTATGCTATGTAAGTACATCAATTTTATCAACAAAATTCAGGCACTCTCCAGACATTGGCAATATTTTGTGCAGGTGATAACAGCAGCCACAACATCTGCATGGAGGCTAGTCCTTCTTTGTGGGAACCTTGTTTTTCTTTCCCAGAATCTTCATCAGTTCCTTGTTCATGTAGTATGGTTTTTCTTTTGATCCATCATGTCTCTCCAAGTCTTCCACTAGAATATAAACAATACAAACAAGTGATAAACATAGTCATAAACATATGATCACCTAGGTACTCAGATGATGAACTTAATGTGGCATCTTTCCTTTTAAAGGATTGGGTTATGACAACATTGTCAACTGAATGGGGATGAGGGTAGCTGTGTGATTGTAATGTGTTAAAATCATGTTTATGGGTTCAATGTCACAGGCACTCTGGGTATTTAAGGCACGAGTGTGAATCTCTCTTTGTTTATTAAGATTTCACCATTCTGCCAGTGAGGATCTCAGGGCCTGGGAACTGAACTTGTCTGATGAGCGGTGTCTTAAAGGTACTCACTGGTACACAACATGACCAAAAAAGTATGTGTGAGAGGTGATCTTTAGATGAAAGAGAAAGATACCGGTAACAAAAAGTTACAATTGTTGCAGAAATTACTGTAAAAAGGCATCCCCAGCCTCCAAAAAAAACATTGATTTTTCTTATGAGAATTAGAAATCTGTATACAGACAACATAGTTTCCTCTTCTCACACATTGATTATGACACAATATTTGCAAGCATTTTAAGAAATCAATCAAAACTAAACTTATTTTGAGGAAAATCATATGCACAATTTTATTTATTGCATTGTACAATCAAAAGTATTAAATATGTAAACCCAGACAGGAAGAGTAGCTCATCCAAAACAATGTCATGCTAAATATTCCCTGGTAAAGATTTCCACAGTATCATATATGGAAGCCTTAAATCAGTGCTGGTAAAGATCATACATAAACACACATTCACACAAATACACACTTACAGAAGCACAGGAAGAGGGTGTCCACTCCCATGCTGTAAACACTGAAAAACGCTGCGGCAATGATGTAACTTCCTATTCCAATGATCTGAAAGAGAAAAAAATACAGAAAAATTTAAGAAAGTTGACAGAAAATTACGTAAAGTACCAAGGTAAAGCAAAAGTAACTGTTTGAGAAATAATTGGTTAAATTTTTTAATAAGAAACACTGTTTTATCAACATTTAAGTTGATGAATATATATAACAGCTGTATTCACAGGACTTAAAAGATAATAGATATGAAATATCTGCTGATATAAATACAAACATGAGTAGTATTGAGTTTGCAACTCGGGAAAACTTAGTATTATCTTTAATGCCTAAAATCATCTTGTACCATATTTAAATAATAATCATTAAAGAAAATTTAAAATAAAATGCAAGCTACCCAAACATCAGTAATACAGGGTTAACCAAGTATTTCCACACACCCAAAACCACAGAAATAATGTGCTGGTATACATGCTGATGCCATGAATTTGAAGACTATCAAAACCCTGCAATTAAAACATCTGGTTGCCTTTTCTATCATGAACTGTAGTTGTAGATAGAATGTTAAGCAGACCCCTCAGTAACAAAAGACTTCTGCACAGACTGTTATACAATTATCAGCAGAAAATGTACACGTATTTTCCAAGTGATATCATGGACAAGGTTTAAAATAACATAAAAATTGCCATTCAAATTACACTACCAAATTTGTTTCCCTGGTGACTTTTCAATTTTTTTATTTAATTAAGGAGAAATAATAAATTTTTCATATCCAAGTCCCTCAGTATGCATAACAAACATTACAAACCACGAAACATAAAAAAGAAAACTCTAATTCCTGAAGTATCCACTTATCAACTTAACTGTTTTGGTAGATATGTAAAGTTGTGAAGTATATAATCCTGTGTTTAAACCTATTCATGCATGTAGTGAATGATAGCCACGATCATGGCCATAACATTCAGAGGTACCGGTATGATGTACAGGGAACATGCAGGTTCAGATTGCATTTATTATACAGTAGGGAGTCCAAGCTGTACAAGTCATGCTGCAAATCCCTGCCACTCATGCACATTAATGTAAAGATATAATCTTCTACAAATGCTCTGCCTACTGTGAAAATCAACTGCCAAATTATAATTTTCAGCTAAATACTTTGATGAATTAAAGTAGGGACCATATCTTGTTAATTGGCAACATTCTCTCACAAACTGATGTAACACAATAAAACTTTGGGAAATATATTGGACAAGATTATATGTGGGCTCATATTCCTGTACATATATATAGAAATGAAAATGTCAGGCAAAATGAAGATTCATAGTCACTTGATCTAACCTGTTTTGCCACACTGGGTAGTTACTGCCATGGGTAGATAATTGTAATTTCTATATATCAAGAAAGATTTAAATATAACAAAAAAATGGGTCAACATAGCAGTAGAACTGGGCATGGAGCTTTTGGTTTTCCCTTCCAATTTTGAGGTATTTTATCAAGTTGGCCAATCTTCACAGATTTATTTATTTTTTATTTATCTTAAGGCATGGCTCAGTGTGAAGATAATTATCATGCGTATCAATACCCTTCCTTCAGACAAACCTGATCACCCAATACTTACAATCACAGGAACAAGGTAAAAATTTAGTTGAGGTCGGATTTCCTCAAAAACACTGATGCGCCCACTAAAGTAGAAGAAGGCCGGAACCCCTACAAGATACGGGTTAATATGCAAGGTCATCCAAGAGGTCAAGGTCACTACAGGCAGGTCAAGGTTATAAAGCAATGTCACCACAAGAGGTGGTGACTAAAGCAGACAACAAATATATACAACATATATTCACAAAGATAAGAAGCATGCTGGAAGAAAAGCAAGTTGAACAGTGCATGCAGTTTGAAGTATTGCATCATGCTAAGATAAGGAAATGCTGAAACTTTTCATTTGTTTACAATTATGTACAGTATTACCATTAAAATAACCGTTAAAAGCATGAACTGTCATCTTTTTTTCAATTGAAAAGACCTGTCTTATTTAATAATTCCAGGAAGTAAGTCTCATACACTTTAATTGTTACATGAATCATACTGTTTAAATCATACATGAAGTGAAAAATATCAAAATTAAAAAAAAAAAAAACACACACAAAGAGACTTCATTAAATGAATCTCATATAATGTAAACTTTTCTTTCAATATGAACTTTCTCTGTAAAATTTAGTTTTTGTTACTCCTCTGTAACACATACTTTTAATAAACATCATACACAAATACTTCTTGGTATATTGTGTGTGAATTAATAAGATGTAATTTTCATGATGCAACACTTTCAAGAGAAAAGCAACATAAAATATTTTCATTGAACAACAGTAAAGGAAATCCCAAAGCCACGCTAAGTTAGTCATAGAGACATGAATGATAGGAAGCCAATTTCATAATTATCATTAGGTTATGGGCACCAGTTAGGGGTCATGAGAGCCCTGGTGATTAATATCTACCTGGGATCCTTCTCGATTGGTTCAGATGTTTTCCAGATTAGTGAAAATACAAACTATGTATATAATATACACAGGTAATACACACCAGTTTGGCATATCAGTGATGGCACTAAGATTGTAGAGCTTTGTGAATTATGATCACAAGCATATGTTTTTTGGGTAAGGTCCTAGAGACAACTTGGTACTTTTGTCCAGCAGTAAGAATAATGACCATCTGAATCTAAACCAAAGAACTCTGTGTGATAAGACCACTTTGTCTGCCATTCATTTTTAATTGTGAACCCTAAAGAACTGTTTATTTGTGGTAAATCAGTGTTGTCTTTGGGTGTGGATTTTGTTTAAGAAATTTAATTATTTCATCACCAAATAAATTGACCCTGTGTGCTAACATGGGCTGAGCTCACTGGCAGTGTTTCTGATAGATGGTGCTGCAACTGACCCTTTGCAAAAGATGTCAAATTTCTCCACATTTATGGGAAAATATGGAAAAACATCTCCCTTAGGACACTTGGCATTATTCCTCACAGTTCAACATGAAAAACTTGAATTTCAAAAGCATGCCCACAGAGAGAGTTGTTTGTCAAGGACTGAGTGTTACAACAATCAGTTAAAATACAGATTTCATGGTACACTGGAATGCCATGCTGGTGTATAGTTAGTTGTCATGGAAGCCATGAAATAAAGCAGCCGGGTCTCCTTTATTTCTTCAAAGCATGTTATCTACAGCAGAAAGCTCCATCTAGTGGCACTTCCCAGTTTCACTCCATCAATTATGAAAAGAACAACAAATGACCAAACATTAGCCCTACTGAAGATTCAGTCTTTTCTACAAAGGTCTCAAAATGCTAATTTAAGTTATTGATCATTAAGTTCTCACGTAATAAACATATTTCTAAAAAAATTATATTTAATATTCTTAAAATCCAATATAATAACCTTTCCATGGTAAGGATTGAAATTCTTTTCTATCATTAATGATTAGTACCTGGATGCTTTCAGTCAAAATTTAAATCAAGTAAAGTAACTTCATAATTTCTGGAGCAAAACTGGAAATGCATTCAACATCTACAAAGCACTAATTAGGATTAATAAACGCTTCACTTCTACAAGCTGGTGGAGGGTACTTGGTGGGTGGACTGCTGCAGCTGAACTTACAATAACAGGAATAAGATAGTAGTTGAGGGTTGGCACATAACCCTGTATTGCTTGGATGGGTATTTCACCACTGAAGAAGTAAAATGCGAGAACCACTGCAAAGTAAAGTAGACATGTTTATGCGACATTGGAAAAAAACTCCATATACTTAATTCTGAAAAGATAAGACTAAGAGTGAAGGCATGTTCAACACAATGTTCATTACAAGTACGACTGTGCTATACAACATTTGGAAATCAATTGTCAAATATACCAGCAAAAGAACTAGTGCTGAGCAAACCACTGAGACGAAAAAGTAAACAATTAGAGTTAAAATGATAGTACTGTAAGCCTGTGGCTTGAAGCATCAAAACATGTAAAATGTGAAATATGTAATGTATCATATTTCTCATATATATATATATATATATATTGTTGCATGGACGTCACCCGGACATCGGAGGATGGCGCCACGAAGTGGTGTGGCCGCCCCCGTTTCCACGCTTATGGATCCACCCCGCTATCAGTGACTACTGACGCGCTTTTAGAAACATAAAAACTATTCTTGGACCATTCAGTACTGGTTTTGCAGTTCTGCCGGCGCTATCGTTTCTCTCAAGCAAAACCACAAACTTCTGCGGTTTTCACCCATTGTTGAAAACCTATAAAACGAACTCGCCTGCAGTACGAGGCGGGACTATGGACTTTGCTACGCCACGTTGCTGTTATCCCCGGGGACCGTGACCGTGGGCTCTTGGTCCCCAAGCCCACGGAATGCCATGATACACGCCATGAACTTTATTATTTAGGAAGAGGAGAGACTTTATGTTTGTTTGGTGCCACATGGATTAATACAGGACTTCAGTTTTGTGTGTGCCCGAATTATGTGTTGATGATGGACTTCAGTTTCTCGTATACCGGATTCAGTTAAGTATTTCGTTGCAGTTTGTTTTTTAGAGACTCAGTTTTTCTTCAGAGACTTTGTTATAAATTACGTTATGTATTGACTATTATATTATTTGTGTATGAATGTAAATATTGTAATATAGTAATAGAGTACTGTTTTTGCACCCATATTTTGGTTACGTATTCATTTGAAGAGAACGTGTCTGAGCATATGTGTTACGGTTCGGCCTGAGTTGTTTGGTGTGAAAAGGGACCGTAACATAATGGCGACCGCGACGAGACCCTGTATTTCGTAATTACGGCTACATTTGGATGTAAAATTTCACAGTGGTCTCTATAACTACTAGGTATTGAACTAGTATTTAACTACAATTGAACTCGGATATTTCTCAGACACGTTATCTTGATACTTTGCAAATATGGGTACGGAATTTAAACCAAATGAAATTATACCACAATTAAGAGAAAATAGGAGCTTATTGTATACGTTAAAGAAAAATGAACTTGAAATTGTTGCTCTACATTTAAATATTGACATCATGGATGTATGCACTGTAGAGGGTTTAAGAAATGTACTTAAGAAATCATTATATGGTGATGTAGAATGTAAAGAGGAATCTGATTTGGAGGAAAAAACTATTAAGGAACCTCTTGGGGCAACAGCTATTGACCCGATAGAACTAGAATTGAGAAAGTATGAACTTAAATTGAAATATGAAGCTCAAGTTGAAACGGAAATCCGTAGATGTGAAATCGAAAGAGAAACGCAAATTAAGTTGAAAGAGTTAGAGTTACAAAATCCTCAAAATCGTACAGCACATGAGCCGTCTGAATTCCTATTCAGAAATTCGACTAAAGTACCTCCCTTCAATAAAAAGGAAGTGGAGCGTTATTTCAGTTATTTTGAACGAGTGGCCACTTTAATGGCTTGGCCTAAAGGCCAGTGGACCCTGTTGTTACAAAGCGTTCTGGTTGGTCGCGCACAGGACGTTTACACTGCGCTCACAGACGAACAATGCAGGGATTACGACACTGTAAAAGAGGTCATTCTGAGAGCCTATGAATTAGTCCCCGAAGCGTATCGCTTAAAATTTAGGAATGCCACCAAAAGAGAAAATCAAACTCATGTTGAATATGCTAGAGACAAAGAAAGTGCATTTAATAGATGGTGTCAGTCTATGAAAATTGATCAGGATTTTGAAAAACTCAAACAACTAATTTTGATAGAAGAGTTCAAAAGGCATATCCGTAGTGACATTAAAATATTTTTGGATGAACATAAAGTAAGAAATGTAAACGAGGCTGGTGTCCTGGCAGATGAATTTGCCTTGACGCACCGCCCCAGTTATACCAGTCACAGGAGGAGGTATGGTGAGAAAAGAGAAGGTAGCAAAAGCCCAAAACTGGGTCGGAGAAAGGGTAGTCCCTACTATCGGGGTCACTCCGGCTCAGGTAAACCACAGTCCGATCATGGTAAACCCCAGTATAAAAGTCAATCTGACTCTCCTGCTCAACATAAAGAGGGACAACCTAGGACTGGACCCAAATATTGTACATTCTGTGAGTTCAAGGGGCATACAGAATCTGAGTGTTATAGAAAAAGATACGGTCAAAGTAAGCCTAAACCTAATGCGTTAACTGTTACGCAGAGCATGAAACCGGTAACAATGCCCAGTAAACTAGAGACTAAAGGTGAAACACAAAGCCCTGTCCACGAGAGCTTTCAGCCCTTTGTGTCAGATGGCTTTGTTCAGTTAGAGGGTAACCATGCAAGAAAGGCCCGTGTTAAAATCTTAAGGGATACCGGGGCAACCCAAAGCCTCGTTTTGAAATCTGTTCTTCCCTTCTCTAAAGAGAGTTACGCGGGGTGTTCAGTTCTAGTCCAGGGCGTTAATTCGGAATTTTTAGAAGTTCCATTACACAGAGTGAAACTAGAATCTGATTTAGTCTCTGAATTTGTAACTGTAGGAATTTGTTCAAAGTTGCCAGTAGAGGGCGTTTCGCTCCTCCTAGGCAACAATTTAGCTGGTGACAGAGTGAAAATTGATCCCAGAATGACAAAATTGCCGAGCACTGATAGGGACACAGACCTGCTCCAGCAGGAGTTTCCGGGCGTATTTCCAGGCTGTGTAGTGACTCGAGCGATGAGTAAAAAGGCAAGTCTGAAACCAGAGAGTTCTGTACTTGACCTCTCGCAAACCTTTATGGCGCATTCAAACGATGACGTCAGTGGCTTAAAGCCCGTTACGCGAATAAATATCAAATCGCCCGTATGTGACCCAAGTGGCACACCCAGTCCAAAGGACTCGACTACAAATGTAGTACAGGGCAAACAGACCCTGAATAGAAATCTCCAAAGGAGTACAAACGGCGTGAAATCGCCTGATCAAAATGGGCATGAACAGTTAAAGGATAGGAGTGAAAAGAATGTAGAAGTTAGCATGAAAACTGATGATTTGATAGAAATGCAAAAGAAAGATCCTGATATTGCCTCCCTTAGAGAAAATGCCTTGACTAAAGAGGAAGCAGATAAAGTTCCAACTTGTTTCACCTTACAGAATGATGTACTAGTCAGAAAATATAGACCTCCCACCGTACCAGCGGACGAAACGTGGAAAACTCTTTATCAAATTGTAGTTCCCCCCGAGTATCGCCCAGAAATCTTAAAACTTGCACATGGTCATCCTATGGCAGGACATTTGGGTGTCAGGAAAACCAAACACAAAATTCTCCAACACTTCTATTGGCCCAAGTTAAAACGAGACGTGGCGAGATACTGTAAAACTTGTCATGTGTGTCAAATGATTGGAAAACCAACCCACCAAATTAGTCCTGCGCCACTCTCGCCCATACCAACAACACATGATGCGTTTGAATCAGTAATACTTGACTGTGTAGGACCGCTAAGAAAAACTAAACATGGCAATGAATATGTTCTAACAATCATGTGTACTGCAACTAGATTTCCAGAAGCTATTCCTCTTAGAACTATATCTGCAAAGAAAATTGTTGAAGCTCTGGTTAAATTTTTTACTACTTTTGGCTTACCAAGAACAATACAAACGGATCAAGGTTCAAATTTCATGTCAAATATATTTGCCCAGGTTATGGCAGAGCTAGGCATAAAACACTACAAATCCAGTGCCTACCATCCTGAGAGTCAAGGTGCTCTAGAGCGATTTCACCAAACTCTTAAAAACATGATTAGAGCTTATTGTCTTGACACTGGGAACCAGTGGGATGAGGGTTTACCCTTTTTGATGTTTGCAGCCCGAGAAGCAGTGCAAGAAAGCTTAGGGTTTAGCCCTTTTGAATTAGTGTATGGGCACTGTGTAAGAGGCCCCCTGGCGGTGTTAAAAGACACTTGGATGGAAAACAGTTCTCAAAGTAGCTTGTTAAAATATGTTCAGGAATTCAAGGATAAATTAAGTAGGGCAAATGAAATCGCCCAAGAACATTTAAAGAAAGCCCAAAACAAAATGAAAGTATGGTATGACAAAAAGACGACAAAAAGAGAATTTAAACCTGGTGATAAAGTTCTGGTATTATTCCCAATTCCAGGACATCCCCTGCAAGCAAAATACTCTGGACCATACAAAGTTGTTGAGAAGAAATCAGATTTGAATTATGTGATTGATACTCCTGATCGTAGAAAGTCGCAACAACTTTGTCATATAAATATGTTGAAAGAATATCATGACAGATCAGCGGAAACATGTCAATCTAGTCCTCCCCAAACAAATTTGGTACTCATTAAAGAAACTGAAAAGAATGCCGAGGATGTTCTCATGAAGAAAACTGAACATCCTGTAAAACTGAACAACTCTGATATTTTAAATAATTTAGATCAGAAATTGTCACATTTGGATTTCGATCAGTTATCAGAGTTGAAGGAAATCGTTCTAAATTATGACTCTTTATTTCCTGATGTCCCCAGTAGAACTAATGTACTACAGCATGATGTAGACGTTGGAGATGCTTCCCCTATTAAACAGGCACCATATAGAGCTGGTCCCAAAAAGTTACAAGCCATAAAGAATGAAATCAAGTATATGATAGAGAATGATATTATTGAAAACAGCAGTAGTGCCTGGAGTTCCCCATGTTTGTTGATAAAGAAGCCTGATATGACCTACAGATTTTGTACAGACTATCGAAAAGTTAACACTGTAACAATAACAGATACTTACCCTTTGCCCAGAGTGGAAGATTGCATTGATAAGATTGGATCTGCTACGTATATTAGCAAGTTAGATCTGTTAAAAGGTTATTGGCAGGTACCTCTTACCGAACGGGCTAAGCAAATATCTGCGTTTGTAACGCCAAACGGTTTGTTCCAGTACAAAGTTATGCCCTTCGGAATGAAAAATGCGCCAGCCTGCTTCATGAGACTTATGAATTGTGTATTATCTGGCTTAGATAACTGTACTTGCTATATTGATGATGTTGTTGTATACAATCACATATGGGAAGATCATAAACAAAGTTTGGTAGAACTCTTTGAGAGACTGAAAAAAGCAGGATTGACAGTTAATCTTGCCAAGAGTGATTTTTGTCGTGCAACTGTAACATATTTAGGGCACGAAGTAGGTCAAGGTTGTGTAAAACCAATTGCCAGTAAAGTATCTGCTATCGTAGAATTTCCAGTTCCTTCTAATCGCAAGGAACTAATGCGATTCTTAGGAATGACTGGGTATTACAGGAAATTTTGTCAAAACTTTGCAGAAGTTGTAAATCCGTTAACGGACCTATTGAAAAAGGACAGAAAATTCCATTGGAATAAAAACTGTCAAAATGCTTTTGAAAGAGCCAAAGCTATATTACAAAGTGCACCTGTGTTACAGGCTCCAAATTTTGATAAAACGTTTTCTCTCCTGACGGATGCCAGCGATTGCGGTGTAGGCGCTGTGCTCATCCAAGACGATGACTTTAACATAAGTCATCCGGTTTGCTACTATTCAAAGAAATTTTTACCTCATCAAAAGAATTATTCTACTATTGAAAAGGAAACTCTGTCACTATTGATGGCGTTACAGCACTTTGAAGTATATTTGGGCTCTACGCCTTATGAAATAACTGTTTATACAGATCATAATCCCATAACATTTCTTCATAAGATGAAGAATAATAATCAGAGATTAATGAGATGGAGTCTAGCCCTGACAGAGTTTAACCTAGTTATCAAACACATTAAGGGCTCCGATAACATAATCGCTGATACGTTATCAAGACGTCATTAATTTTGATCTGATGATTGATTCTTGTTATAGCCTCGGACATGTTTTGTCCTTTGGAAGAGTTGTATTACATATATTACATGTATTAAGATATTGCTGATTATACTATTTGTGATGATGATAATTAATTAGCTGTAAGAAGCATAAACTAATGCTTAAGATGTCAAACTACTCATATACTCGTCATACAGTGCTAATGCTTTGCTCTCCTTACCTTCTGTCTTTTAAGGGTGGGGGTGTTGCATGGACGTCACCCGGACATCGGAGGATGGCGCCACGAAGTGGTGTGGCCGCCCCCGTTTCCACGCTTATGGATCCACCCCGCTATCAGTGACTACTGACGCGCTTTTAGAAACATAAAAACTATTCTTGGACCATTCAGTACTGGTTTTGCAGTTCTGCCGGCGCTATCGTTTCTCTCAAGCAAAACCACAAACTTCTGCGGTTTTCACCCATTGTTGAAAACCTATAAAACGAACTCGCCTGCAGTACGAGGCGGGACTATGGACTTTGCTACGCCACGTTGCTGTTATCCCCGGGGACCGTGACCGTGGGCTCTTGGTCCCCAAGCCCACGGAATGCCATGATACACGCCATGAACTTTATTATTTAGGAAGAGGAGAGACTTTATGTTTGTTTGGTGCCACATGGATTAATACAGGACTTCAGTTTTGTGTGTGCCCGAATTATGTGTTGATGATGGACTTCAGTTTCTCGTATACCGGATTCAGTTAAGTATTTCGTTGCAGTTTGTTTTTTAGAGACTCAGTTTTTCTTCAGAGACTTTGTTATAAATTACGTTATGTATTGACTATTATATTATTTGTGTATGAATGTAAATATTGTAATATAGTAATAGAGTACTGTTTTTGCACCCATATTTTGGTTACGTATTCATTTGAAGAGAACGTGTCTGAGCATATGTGTTACGGTTCGGCCTGAGTTGTTTGGTGTGAAAAGGGACCGTAACAATATATATATATATATATATATATACTTGATTGTGTTACAACATGAAGATGACTTTTCTTAAACCCTTCTCGCAAAACTGGATAATATATCTTCATAATCTGTCAACTAAATATGCTACATATATACCAATCAGCAATATATATTCTCCTATGCCACAATAATTCTATTTAATCATATCATGCAAAATATATCATCATACAGAATTATGCATTGTATGGGAACAGTCCTGTGCAGGAATAAATGATTTTTTTTAAAAGGAATGTCCCACCACAGATCAGGTCTTCAAATGTAACACATTCATAATATTTTGGCAAGTTACCAAACCACAACACACTCTGTTTTACAGTATTCTGGGAGACATCCAGTGCTATTAACTGGTTTCAAAGGACCCACCTGAGACCTAAGAATTTTTAATTACCCAGGAGCATTTACTATGAACAATAATTATATAACAGCACCACCAATTTTCCATCCACAAGATTTGGTCATTATCCTTGCTAATTCCCTGAAGTTTAATTTTAATTATATTTTGATTATGTTTTTACTTGATCTGACAACTCACCCACAGCTGCTGTGACCACTAGTTTACCAATGAACAACAGGAAGTCTGTCACTTTATCAACCACAGCCACCCTGAGTAACACATAACAAGATACATGTATTAAATAATATGCTTCTAATTATACATGATTACTGACATTCTTTATACATGATGCGACAAGAGAATATACCTGCAAACTCATACAAAATTATTCTACTGTAAATATATAAATCTACTAGTATCAAAAGAAATTTCCATGTTTAATGTTATATACCCTTATACCAGAATATGAAATGACAGGAAAGGTCTACAACACATAAAACACACTCCCACTGAGGAGCTTATGACTGGTAATATTTAATATTTACCTAAAGAGAAAGGACCAGGAATTCAAAATAATTCTGAACAGGCAGAACTGAGGTAATTTATTTTGATTACTTCACATGATGTTATGGTAACAGGTTTCTGGATCCACTGGTTAGATCATATGCTTTGGCAGGATAAAAATGATCGATCACATCTGTCATATATTATTTGTATCACACTGTATTTTACTACCTGACTATGTTTCTCATGATCAGCATAAAGGCATCCTTAGCTGCCATGCAGAAGTTCTTGCCGTACACAGCAGTCTGAAAATAAATAAATACCAAACCATATTCTTAAAAGTGCAAGTATAAAGCCAACATTTAAAGAAACATTTGAAATTACAAGGGAAGAGATCATTGTTATCTAATGTTCTGGGGGAGGCAATAGACGAGTAACTGCTGACCCATAGTCCTTAAATCTAAAACCAGATTAATATTAGCTTAACTCCTTGATAAAAGAAATATTTTCACATCTCTCTGGTTTTGAGCAGCAGAAATAAAGCCAGATATATTTCTATACATTGATTTACTGTCTAATTTTTAAAAAGGAGCTCAGGAATATGAACTAATTATTTTTTACCCAGCACAGGATACATTATTATTATCATATCAATTCATTAATGTTTTATTTAATGCAGCTGAACCTACTCCAATCAAAGCTATACTGTAAATGTACCTAGGGGTTTCTTTGTTGAACTTGGAAAGGTAATAAGAGTTATTTTACAACTCTCATTCTAGCACATGGAACATATTCTCATCACTGGCAGCTGCAACCTACAGGGTTACATCTAACATACATGAGAACCGTATACTTACTATGATGTATGCATTCTTGTTGAGAAATTTCATGAACTTCTCTAAACACCAGAAGCAGCATTTCATGCATCTGTAGAATACAGGATACACATTTATATACAATGAGTCAGGTATGCTTTAACAGAATACCTAAACACATAGATTTGTTAGAAATAATATTAGATTAGCAAATAAATCCTTTACCTGAAGACACCCTCATCCAGGGGTAGATATCTGGATGTGTCATCAAACCAAAGCATGTTATCACACATATGGCTTTTAATAATCTTTATAACTGATCCAAGCAGACCATTATTTAGTTAAATAAAATAAGCATTATACAGGTCTGCTGCTCTCTGTTATCTGATATGGTGAAAATTAATAATATTAGATAAATAGTAGCAAAAGTAGAAACATTTATAATACAATACTCTTGTGATGTTCAACTACATACTCTATGTGACCCTCAGACTCTAGTGCATAAAGTAAATGTGTAACTGGCTTAAAGGCTGGTAGTAACTTACTTCAGGAAAAACTTGGCGACTGGATTCTCTGAGCCCTTGAGTTTATGGTCAATGTATTCCAGAGCGACTCTGATCATCTGGATGATGGCAATGATCAAGGAACCAAAAGCCAATGTGCCAAGATGGTATCTGCAACAATTTTCCCCCTCCAATTTATGAACAGAAGCAAATAACAAAAGAACTGCATGGTTGTGACGCATGGTTTTATATTTTGTTAATGTATTCTTGACATCTTACCATCATTTAGCAATATTCCAACATATCACATATTTAATACTCTTGTAGCATAAGATTTTAAAGCCTACAATACAGCAAGATACACAGCATTTCCTTCTGATATGTCAACATGCATGTTTGATTGGATACAAATGCCAGAAATGTTGACTTAGATTGTAGTCTTAAGAATCTATATAGACTAAGGTTCCCAGGCTGTATCATCTCACCATCAGTATATACCTATTATTTCTACAATGTTCCAATATTACTATTAACAGTTACTTATTCATATTTCTTAGTTTAAGTAAAAGTGCTTATGTTGTTGAAGTAATTACTAATTAACTGTATATTCATTGTATCTTCATGAGTGAGTAGTTGACTGATTACAAATCTTTGCTTAACTCTGATCCTGAAAATCACTGCAAGTACCGATATGGCCAGGATTGGTGCAATTTTTTTGGTTTATCATTCTTTTGAGGTCACATTATTATATTGATTCTTATCAAAACCATGTCACTTATATCTCTTTTTTAACAGTGACATATTGCATCTAGATACCTGAAACATCTCCAGAGGCTGGCTGACACTGGAAAAAGAGGGATGTCTGACTTATCAAACACCCAATAGTAGGACGCAAATGCTCCGGCGAGGGTCATCTGTCCAAGGGCAACGATGAAGTTCATCACCCAAAACAGCATGAACAACATAAACACTTGCAGGTAAATGGTGTACCTGGAAAATAAGGCAATAATGAAAAATGTTTATGTGTATATGAACCTCCATTAAAATAATGACATATACACAGATGAGTATAACACAGGTATTTTAACAGAATTTAACAGTAGTTGTTTACTAGTGCACACTACAATGTGAGAAAAAGGTTTGTATTTACTTATGTTTTTCATATACTTACTCATCGTTGCCATACTTGACAAACTCACAGATTGATCCAAGGGTAGAATTTTCAGTCTGCAAAAGGAAACATTAAAATGTTAAAAATGGCTTGTTTTCTGTGTGTTTATTTTTGTTTGTTTGGTTGCCTTTTTTAAATTTTTAATTTGTAAGCTAAAATGCACATGAAAAAGTATATAGGCCTCATAAAGGTTAATAACAGGAACCATGAATAAAATAAAATACCAGCATTGCTATTACTACACTGAGTAGAGTATACATGCACTTTTTACGTAAATCAGTGATATCCCATATAGATCAACTCACAGGATCACAGGGTAGAGAGTCGATGTAGTTTTCTACCACCTCCTGGACTCCTGACACATTGGTGTAGTTGACGGTCTTGTTTGTGGCTGAATAATCTGCTGTTCCAGAGGATGCTAAAAATCTACACAAAGCTAAGGAAACTAAAAAATCACTTATAGCTCATAGCTATTACTAGTGTCATATCGACCCTCTGGCATTACGACCAGATTACTGGCGCCAGAGTCTAAGTCTGAGGAACACATTATAAGGCCTTATGAAGATGCAAATATTTTCGTCATTTCTGACGACACTTCATGGCCTACAGGTACACTGCCAATCAACATAAACCAGACCAATCGTTAGCATTTTTTGTGCACTTTCTAATAATACCAAACATGAGCCAGAAAAGTTCCATTTTAAACCAGCACCTTGGTAAACCCCTCGGCATGTTTCTTGAATTTATGACCGCATGAATACGAGCATGGCTCACACGGGTTACAGGATGCAGGCAGCTTGCAGGCGATACAGGAAATGGCACGTGTCCATGGAGACAGTGTTTTATTTTGGGTTGTGAGCTCACATGTATACATTGTGTTAATTTATCATTCTAAGCATAATATAGAGATTATGGGCCGTTTACCACAATATGAATGCAACCTGATGCAACACCACTGTGATACATTCCTCGATATTACTTGTATCTCGACTGGAGTAGGCTTACCAGCCCAAGAATCTGATTGCCCAAGGAGTCAGGTTGTCACAGCTAAGCTAAAAAACCATGTTAATGAATTGTTCCTCTGATGTTTTCATTTCATCTGATACTTGGTTAAACTCTAATTCCAGTCAAAGAGGCCCTTCTGTGCACAATGCCTTATTCTGACATCAAAGAGCACAAGGAGAATAGATCACTAACACAGTATCAGTTTCATTTACTGCATCAAGTCAAAGAACATTTGAAGGTATGTTTATTAAATGTGATTGATGTGATTTTACGGAGCGCTAAATCATTTTTTTTTTCATTTTTTTTATGCAAATTGTTTATTCTATTTACATTGCAAACTGATTATCTTTTTCTGTTCTTATTGGCTACACAGAGAATGAGAAAGTGATGAATATAATTTATGAAATTATGGTGTTCTTGGGCTTCTGCTACCTTGACTGGTCCATTAGGAACACAGGCAACTCAATAAAATATCCGGTTCATATCCCACACAATTTCTGTTCAAGTTCCAGTTTACAGTATTACCTCAATCTTGCATTTTTTTCACTTGAATATGTAGCCTTAATAATGTAAAGGTAGTGTACTCAATTAATCTCTTCTCTAATTTTGTAATTACCCTGCAATGGAAATATTATCAGAAAAGAGCATTCCCTAGATGACTGTTCCAAAGAGAAGTTGCCCAAAGAGGATATACTGTTCCTGGTCTTTTGTTCCCTGGACAAATTTTCATCAACCAACCTGACTCATATAAAGGATACATAGCAACTGCTATCCAATAACCAAACAAGATGATTTCCAAGAGGAATGGAATGATGGGCCACAGCAGGGTGAAGATCATGGAACCAATTGCTCTGAAAATAGACATAGTGGGCTAATTAATAGCTGATATCATTCATCCAATATGTCACCAAGATATCATTTTTTTTTTAAATTAAGAATAATAGGTGCATATAACTCATGTCAGGAATATTTAAGAATTTCACTCATTTTATCTGGTGTTATGGCCTCATTGGTATCTGTGACCAGCCACTTAACTTCTATCATTTGGATGATTTTTATTTTGTGATTTCTGGCATCAGCATGAAGGCAGACTGATAACTAATACTATAACTGCATTTAATTCAGCTGCATAACTACTGAACAGAGAAATGCAAGAGACAAGAAACTGTTAAAAAGTAACTGGCCATTCGGTTACTTCTGATGTATCAGTCCAGAAACCCCTGACTAACAGTGTACATTAAATTTCTTGAGAAATGTTTCTGGAAGTTAAACCTTTTATGGTAAATGGTAGAATTTTTATGCCACAAAGTATGTTAAGGGTCATAAGAGGTAAATAGGTGATAAAAGGGCAAATAGGAAAATCTGAAATCTTGTCTCAAAACCTCTGGCTGAGGCCACAACTGAAGAATAACATACTAAGACTGGGAAAATATTCAGTATCGGAGGTGACTTCTGAATCTGACGACTTAATAAACTTAGTCATACTTACACCTTTTCAAGTATTGAAATTATCACTTTATTTTACAATTTCAGGTGCATGATATGTTCATAAATCACTGTTTTCTTGCAAAATTTGTTGATATTTCATGAACACAGAGAAACCTAATATTCTGTGTTACCTGCTGGATTCTTTGATGAGAGCGATGGCAATCATGATTCTCTGTCTCAGGAACAGCAGGATGAGCAAAATAAGACCCAGGAAAACTGCAGATATGATGCCTGCAAAAAATAACATTTCCAGTCAGAGTCTACATTGTTTCCCATTCTCAGGGTATACACTTTACTTCAAGTTCCCTTCAAATTTCAAAATTTATATGCTTAACTTCAAAAGTGTACCTGATATGAAATTTGGGTCATAAGGAATTCCTTTGACAATATCTGCTTTCCATAAATTTTGATGGAATTAACGTTGCTGTTTTAAAATCAAATGATAATTGCTCTTAGAATTAACAAAAAAAAACTCACCTGATTTTTACAGTGCACCACAATTAAAGTGATTATATCCTCAAAATTAAAAGTTTTAACTTTCACAGTGAAATATCTAATTTTGCACATATCTTTTCTTCAGTCCATAACTTATAAAAATTGCATAATATTGACTACTTTGAGATACTGTGCTGGCCAAGTGTTAAATCAGAACATATTTTAGCCTGTGGTGTAACATAAACAACTATTTACAGTGGGCTCCATTTTATAGCAACTACTATTGTTAAGGACCATAACTGTAAATAAGCAGAGATTTCTTTTAAGAAGATTTCAAACAGCGGCTGCATTCAAACTAAGGAAAAGCGGATGGCAAGCCTAATAACAATCTACATCTATAATAAAAAATTCCCTTATTAAAAGCTAAATGAACTAACTATGGACCCCTAGGTCTAAACACTCAGCTGATATTTGTCTGTAAGGATATTTTTATGTCAGCTTTTTCAAAATGTGGGTCCTGTGAATTTGACATTTGACCATGTGACATAAAAATTAACTGGGGTCTCCCCCTTCTTGTAGGTGAGCCAAATGTGTAAGATGAGAAGTTTTAGGATGAAAAGGTTGGCTTCCAATGTATCGAGAAGTTTTTTAAAGAAGAGAAGAGAGTCCTCTGACCTTGACTCTTTCTTGGTGGGTAACCATACATGACAGATGGAAGGTTTGGGATGAAAAGGTTGGCTTCAAATGTATCCAGAAGTTTTTTAAAGAAGAGAAGAGAGTCCTCTGACCTTGACTCTTTCTTGGTGGGTAAACATACATGAAAGATGGAAGGTTTGGGATGAAGAGGTTGGCTTCAAATGTATCCAGAAGTTTTTTAAAGAAGAGAAGAGTGTCCTCTGACCTTGACTCTTTCTTGGTGGGTAACCATACATGAAAGATGGAAAGTTTGGGATGAAAAGGTTGGCTTCAAATTTATCCAGAAGTGTTTTTAAAGAAGAGAAGAGAGTCCTCTGACCTTGACTCTTTCTTGGTGGGTAACCATACATGAAAGATGGAAGGTTTGGGATGAAACATTCGACATTAAATGCATAAAATATCTTCTTAAAGAAGTTGAAACTGTGACCTTTAACCTTGTGAAGATCTACAGGTTTCTTCCCCCAACATCAGTTAAGAAAATTCTGAAGGACAGAAGGTTTGGCATTAAAGATTGGCCAGTACTTCAAAACATTTAAGGTTAACAAACACCCTAAATTTCCACTGATTTGATCTTGAAGCTCGGTTTCGGAATTTCTCCAAGAACTTGGCTGAAACAATAGGTGCATCAACTTTGAGGAAATACATAAGCATAACCATCCTTTATTGCAAGCACTCTGACCTTGAAGATCAAGATCCAGGAAACAAGTTTTTTTTATGTATTTTTTTTTCAATCAAGAAAATATACATCCAATCAAAATATATATATATATATATATATATATATATATATATATATACATCTATCCATTTCATCTAATACTTATAAAAGGAATTCGGTTCATGTTTGTTCGCAATGTTCTCTAAAACTGCGTTGTGTACAATATTGTGCCATACATCATTTTAAAAGTTATTATCCCCGCAGTGACATAGGCAATATGAAAATAAATAATTTTAAATATACATATAATTTTGAGTGATTTTTCTGTTTTTTTACCGAGCACAGCCGAACTGCCTTCGGCAAACACCGGAATGCGTGCATCGTGGTCACTTCACCTCTAACACTAGGGACTATTGTTCATATGAATAACGCTTGCTTTCAATGAGGGATTTGACCCACGTGCGTAGTCAGTAAAAGAGAAAAACACATGTTTCTCGCTTTATAAAATGGAGAGTTCAAGCCAGGAGGATTAATGACAAAACCTAATTCAAGGTCCCAATTTCAGTAACAGGCGGGGTGGTGGCGGGGGTTTCACGCCTATAAATTTATCTGATACGATGAAAAAAAGGTTGCGGTGGCTGAAAATGGGATACGGACCCACTGCATGCAGTCCCGCTCGGTCCGCTTAGAACTGCTACTTACGATGTATGCATATTTCTGTTTCCTACTTCAGGAACAGTTTCCTTGCAACATACATTTAATAAATATTTCATGTGTTCCTCACATCAACCTATTCCTTATACGTCCAACAATAGAAACCAGTCAAATATCAACGAAACACTGTATGCCTCCGCGTCTCATTCCGGTTGGCAATTTAAACCATCACTGAACTCTTCAAGGTAAACATATCGGGGTATGATTTATGCCACGAGCACAGCGCCACAAAATAACAGTAAAAAAATATTTGTACATATCGTATTCCGAAAGTACCCCACTAAAAATCTATATTCAGTATCTCAGTAAATATATCTCCTAAACCCCGGTAAAAAGCCCGGTATACCGGGTTAATCAGCTAGTACATTATATATATACACATATACTCCATATATTATATGTACAGAAGGACAGACAATGGACTCTGATCAATCGCTATACCTCAGTTGACTTTGAGCTGAGCTAAAAAAACTTAATCAGCCATATAAAATTTTTTTATAAGAAAACTGTTCAAGCCCTGATATATTTCTGTCAGCTATCTCTTATTGTGGCATTTGTACAAAAATGTCATATACCTTTATGGTCTAGCACTCACCATCTCCTGAATAAGAAGGTCAAAATGATAAATAAAGTGCAAAAAAAACTTTATATATATCAGAGCTTTCAACAGGAAGAAAATTGGGGAGTCCTGGACAAAATTTAGAAGGGGCACACAGAATTTAAAGTGTCCCATGAGAGAGGATTTGTGTAAAATTTTGTAAAGTAAAGTAAGATTGACTCTGTTGTATTTTACGTCATAATCATATCATTTTAATGATTAGATAACATGTCATTGAATGAATGATTATAATGAAATGTATAGGATCACATTTCAGCTCAGTGTTTACATTATGAAATGGTCTGTTTGATGGAGTCTGCAATGGCCAGTCACAGCCACAAGAGCCAGCTGTGATCCTCTAAGTCCTACAGTCAGAAATTTGTGGGTCCGATTGGATGCTTGGACCCCTAGAACCAAGCATCCCAAAGTGATTTCAGATGTCACAGACGCTTACAATCTCGTTCCCGATAGCCCTGATATTTATTGCAATATGAGGTAACATGCCCTCTGGTTTTATTTGTCCTTGGTGACATCTTATTATAGGTCATGTGAAAATAAAAAGGATGTGCATGTTATTTGTGCTTGACCATAATACTGAACATATAATATTTTAAAGCAGAAGAGGGCAAACTGTTCTTCAAGGGGGCCACATGGAATGTCAGTAAGGTCTGGGCAACATCGATAAAAACTATTTTTACACAAAAACACAATTGATATTCAAACAGTTTTTCAAGCTTTGAAGAGAATATATGAAATTAAGGAAAATGAAAAAGGTTATTAAAATCAGGATTCATCATTTGTGTAGTTATATTCAAAGAGGAGTGAAAATGAATATGTACAATGTATTGGCAAACTTAACCAAATTTTCTAATTTTTCTGCAATGACAGATGCACAAACTCTGCTTCAGAGTAATGTCTGCTTGTTGATCAATTAAATAAAAAAAAAAACAGTTGTGGACGATTCAACATTAAAGTTAAATGGATTCCTCATCAATCTGATCTCAGCCGAAATTTCAAAAGAGAATGTTTCAGACTGCACAAACTGACATCACTCTGCAAGGACATTTATGGGGTGCATCAATTCACTTGTGTGTCTGCTTGCTGCCGTAGTTTGCCCACTCTGTTTAAAGTTTTTTGCTATCTTGCATCATTGTTGTTATATCAACCTCAAATGCAACAGTCCAATCCAGTTTACAACATTCCTACACCAGATCTAAATGTAGATAGTGGATTTTGATCTGGACTTGTTCAAATCAATCATAACTGTATTCTGAGTAGTCCAATAGATCAGAAATGGCTTAGACTAGAGCAAATCTGAGGTGAAAGATTTTTTTATCTGGCCTGCTCCAGGCCTTGATTGAGATCTGTTCTCGTCCAGTTTAAAACTAGTCTGGACAAAATACCAATTGTGACCTGGAATAGGCAAAATCTATACTGGACTGGATTTACACCCGACCAATGACATATTCATATATTACTTAAAAGAGCATACCTAAAGCAAGCCAGGTGTTAGCCAAACTGGTGTAGTAAGACAGGTTGGTGGTGAACTCAAAGTTGCCCTGGGCTGCAGGGTCGTCCTTCATGGCAAGCCACTTGGTAAAACTGTAGTATGTTCCTAGAAGAAATTATTTCCACATCTATCATACCTTAGAAGTCTTGGTGTATCTTAACAGACCTCACTATAAATACACTTTATAATTTTATCTTCCATCTATTTAAGGCTTTGTTTAGTTTTTTAATGTTATCTCCACTTCTTTGAAAAAATTATATTTATTAACAAGCCACATGTGCTACATGATGTTTTTACTTATTCAAAACATTAGAAAAGTTACATTCATTGTAGTGATTATGTAAATCTGGTAAGAAAGTGCACACATAGGGTTATAAATGTTCTGTCCAAGACTTAAAATGAAAATGAGTTGCTTATACTTGCAAGAAGTATGATCAGTCTGATTCTCTAAACTATACCACAGATCTAGTCAAGACATGTGTATTAAAAATATACTTAATATATCCCATTATACAATGATGCAACCTTTTCCAATTACCCTAAAATTCCTGAAAGAAGTCGTGACTTGTACTTGAAAAACTAACTATAAACACTAAATTCTTCTTGCAAAGTCTGGGTGTGACTTGTAATATGTACTTATCCCGTCAAAGTCAGCTTTCCTTGGTACATGGAACAACGCCAGTTGAGTGATAAAAGGCGATTCATTTAACCAATACTTTGCAAAACATCTTTCCCCAATAATTTACACCTTTAACCATCTTGTATGAAAATGGCCTTTTGTATGGTTAACTGATACATTTTTCATTTTATCGACATGAAATACAAATTATAAACTTGCCAAGATCAAGGCCTACCTGTTCTGACAAGTCGCAAGTGACACTTCCTAATATGCACAACTGTAATATCATGTGTCAATTTGATGCATATACTGTCTGCTGCTCTTTTCTGTAACATTTTCTTCTGTTTAATCTTTATTGGTATGCATGTCATAATGAAAAACTCCGGTTCCATAGCAGTTTATACATACAAAGTTGTTCCATTAAAAACATGTGTAAGCAAAATAAAAGGACACATTAAAAAGACACATAACAGGTGACCGTGAAGGCCTTCATATGATTTCATGAAATAAAGTTCTAGTATTGTCGCTGAGCCAGGATGGCACCTGTTTTGGAGCTCTGGTTGTTTTGGAATGCTGAATGTTCCTTGTTATAAATGTTTGTGTTACACATCATGAATTGCCTGCGCCTTTGATAGCCTGGTGCCAGCTGACCTTTGAAGCCGTGTAGCCCAAGATCACAAGTGCAATGACCTTTACAACCCCAAGTCAACTTAGCCTTCTGTAATAAAGTGTGATGATATCCGAAGTTGTAAACTCCCATATTAAAACCATCAGATCACCGTCCCTTCTCATGGCTTTCAAGCGTTTTGGATAACAATGTTATAACCTTACACGTGAGCTGCGAATATATGATCTGCTTCGTATTTTACCCATGTCACTTGATGACTATCATATACCTCGTCAACAATATAGCGGCATTCATGCATTGCAGTCAATCATACATCAACATATTTGTTATTTTTTTAATGAAGACACATTAAAGTACTATGAAATAACAAACACGTACCATACAGACATTTATTTTATTTACTGAAATGGCCACATAGGTACCTAAATTCCACGGGAACTGACATCGTTTGATGTCATGACAGAATTGGTTCTACATGGCTGAGGTTGCCATACATCCAAGCCATTAGAACATGATCAATAGTAACAATGAAAACTGGATTTTCCAGATATAATCACAGACTAAAAATCATTAGTCTCAGTTAATAAAATACCAGTTAAGTTAATGGTCTCTATTTTCCCTTTAACTGACTGGTCAATAAAGCATTCATTATCCCCTGTTCACTGACATACTCCAGCTCTTTCAATAATATCATGCATGTGCTGTGCCTTAGTTAATGGTCAGTTGTAACAATTAATTCAACGGATACTTTATTCAATTTAAGAGCCCATTTCAATATTATTGTGAGAGAAATTAGGTGAATACATTCACAATAAATTATTCTTTCCATCGTTCAGTGATTTACAGTCAATTCAAAATATGCCCAATGCAGGGGATTTGGACACGTACCATGTGCACAAACTAATGAATCCAGTCTATTTTTGATGATCTTCAAGCATTTAAACAGTTGCTCCAGTGTGATAATATTTTCCTTCAGACTGTAAATTATATTCATACAGTCATTTAACTTGATATTATGTTATTTAAATGTGACTTAACCTTGTAAGAAACAGCAATTATGAAATCGTTTCACAGCAAAAAATGTTATCCGACTCGGCTGACACTGGGACTCCAATGTCGCAATATACAAATTTTTTCCGCAAATGAACCCTGACTTTTAGGTAATGAAAAACTGTTGTTTTTCCTAATATATAAGCACTGCATTTGAACTGTTTAAAATATTTTTATGTTTAAATGGTTTATCAAGTTTATAAACCACTTTAGCACTACGGTCACATTGGTTGTACTCTTGCACCAAAGGGAGCTATGATACATAAATTCCATAGGTACCGGGTGGTTTGGACGCCTCTGAAGTCTGGGTGCGACTTATAGCATGGACTTTTCCTAAAACAAAACTTTAACGGCTATTCCTCAGAGGGATCCTAAAAGTTAGGGTGCAACTTGAAATAAGGATGCAACTTCTGCCAGGAATTTTATGGTAACCTATGATTAAGTTTCAGTAATTCACTCACCAAAGCCGAAGAGTCCAATGAAACATACAATTGTGATGAAGACCATCGGCCCCGCGACCCAGCGCATGATGATGATCCAGATGAAAGCAATAATCATGGCTATGCCAAGACCCCTGGTGGATGTAAGACAAACTAATATCACACACAGCTTCACCCTAACTACCTGGTGATACAAATGCATGGATATAGCAAGGTCTTATGAGGATAACAGAGGTATAGATGCACATATATATTACAATTATATTACAATGTGTCTACAGAATTGTTATATACATATCAATCATCAGTAACATAACATAGTAGGCTAAAAAGATAAATGTGTCAATATTTCATATGAATAAGGATCTGCAGATGTACAGGTAAGCTGCCATTGAGGAAATATCATTACACATATATGAGAAGTGTGAAGATATGGTATGGTTGGATAACATTTGTTATTGTGTTGAAGTTGCATTCACATGGCATTCAACACCCAGTCATGAAAAATAAACTGCACTTAAGGTATACATTACCTAGCAGAAAAATACAACAAAAAATTCAAAATTAATACAAATTAACCTGGCTGATGTAAAGTAAACCATAGTAATGACTGAAGCTCAGGTACTTACACCAGTATCAGCCACCAGGATGACCTGACATCCTGTAATATCTGCATTCCATATTCTTTTGCACTCAAGAAGAGGGCAAGAAAACTGAAATATTTAAAACAAGCTACAAAGACCTGTAATTCAGTTCATAAGTTAACACAAAATACGGTCAAGCTCCCAGTTCTTGAAATGCATGAATAATATAGAATTTTCTGTTAGAAATATAATATTTCAAATTCATATAAACTTCAGAGACACAGACTTTTATCAATATCTGACAAGCATATCTATCTAATGAACAATTCAAACCAAACCAAGAGAACTATGGCATTTGAAAGAAGTTAAATGTCAATGATATGGCTATATATAATGAGATAATGTTTGACCTAACATATATTGTGAACATAAGAAACTAACATAAAATGCATACTACTGTTTAATAGTTCATTACCACATGCTTAATCAACAGTGTTTTACGGGCATGACAGTCTGCTGTACATACCGGCTTCCCTCTTCCAACCCAGTGCCTGTGATTGTGTTGTTCAGGCGGTCCGTCACTGTTTCGTTATTTGATGTCACCAACCCCACAGTCTTATTTAGAATTGTGCTGAATATGGAGGGAATGCACCGACCTACAACTGGAAAAGTAAATTACAGAGTAGATGTGAGCTGATATATTAACAGATGCTATATATAAACCACTGTATACATGCTTATATTCTGTCACTTGTTTTGTAGGCCTACTCTGTAATGAGCAGAATTCACTGCCGTTAGATGGTATCTAGCATATCAAATCTTATGAATGTGAGTATTCTATCAGCTAGTTCATAAAGATCTGAATAGTGTACAATACCATTAACCCTAGTTCCTGTATATTTTTTAATTATTCATAGCTCTAATCTGGGAATCAAAATGTGATCACCAACTGTATCAGTATATTTTCATGTTAGTATATTATTTCTGGTTAAGGCTACATTATATAACCAGAGGGCTTTCAGGAACATGGGGGTTAGCATCTCTGATGCTCGAAATCTCCCAGTCTTACGGATGCTCTGTTCTGAGTGTCTAAGCATCCCATGGGATGTGCAATGTGCAAATTTTTGGCCTTAGCACCTTGTAGCAGTCAATGACCATTACCTGGTGCCTCAACCGAACCCGTCAGTTGTGTAAACGCTTTGTTGTTAACTAAGGCTAACATTTCAGTATAAGCAAATATTCATATACTGACACAATTTCTAACCATATAATATGATAATTATATAAAATACGAAAAAGATTCAATTTCACATAACCCTTCAAACCTGAACACATATATCATCTCTGCTTGGGATGCTCTACACTCAGATGGGACTTCCCCCAAAATTTATGCCTAAGCATCCTTACTAAAAACCTTATATAATGAGTTATGTGCTACTGTACTTGCTCCTGATGCCTACAGATATAAAATGTGTATTTATGAACAGTCCACAGAACTTGTTGTTATTTCTCAACAGAAATAAAGGATTAACTTCCATATGGACAAAATTACATGACTGGATTGTAATCTCTGATGTTGTATCTATATAAACAATTTCTTTGATACATATTTTTTTTTATAAAAATCAGCTTTCTGGCATTAAAATACTCACTTGGGGAGCTGGGAACATAATAGGCAGCACAGTCTTCATTTTCTACCAGCTCTTTTACAGTCTGAAACAGCAAGGTGTACCAATTAAGTGACCACACAGCAACTCACCAGCCAAAATAAATTTTCCATGCAAGAGTAACAGCACTTTGACTTTATAATGGTAGAACTTCAGTAAAGTAAACTTTATGATAGAACCTTATAGTGAGGTATATTGACATGGTAATCCCTTAATCCTTAACTTCATCAAAACTTGCACAATTTAAACATAATCACTACACAAATGACATTAAGCAAACAATGTTTTTTCCCTACAGAATATAGCATAATTGAAACTACAATACGGGTAGTCGACAAGCGACTACGTGTATCCGCCAAAATCAGAGAAGGACGGGTGAAGTGAGGCATGGATTGAGTGGCAAGGGGAAACACACATCACATAAACATGACTGTAGGTGGCTCCACCTGTTATTTGAACGAGAAACTATCCAAGATGTATACACATGCAAAATTTCATGTGGAAAAGTCAAACCACTGCCGAGATACGAGTGATTTTATCCCACAGCAGACAAACAGATGGACGCTGTGCAAAAATGGCTGCAGGTGGCGCCACCATTTTTGGGTATGTTATAAAGATATCCAAGGGCTACATTTGTGTAAATTTTTTTCCTGATTGGTCAAACGAGTCCGGAGATATAAGCATTAATGTCTGCAGTGAGAATGTGAAAGTAGGTGGCGCCACCTGTCATAAAATCAAGAAAGCTATGTGGGATGTATAAGCATGTCGAATTTCAGGTAATTTGGTCAAACCACTGCAGAGATATGAGTGATTTTAACACAAGGCAGACAAACAGATGGAAGCTGTGCGAAAATGGCTGCAGGTGGCGCCACCATTTTTGTGTATGTTATAAAGCTATCCAAGGGCTACATTTGTGTAAAATTTTTTTCCTGATCAGTCAAACGGTTCCCGAGATATGAGCTTGGATGTCTGCAGCGTTAACGTGAAGGTAGGTGGCGCCACCTGTCATAAAACCAAGAAAGCTATCTAGGATGTATACGCATGTCGAATTTCAGGTGAATTAGTCAAACCACTGCAGAGATATGAGTGATTTTAACCTAAAGCAGACAAACAGATGGACACTGTGCAAAAATGGCTGCAGGTGCATCACCATTTTTGTGTATGTTATAAAGCTATCCCAGGGCTACATTTGTGTAAAATTTTTTTCCTGATCGGTCAAACGGTTCCCGAGATATGTGGGTTTATGTGTGGAAACAGACGCACAAACGGACGCTGGGCAGAGAGGAAAGGTCAGAGGTCAAGGTCACTAGGTTAGGCACCAGTTCACATGTGACATGTGACCCGATAATTTGTGTAAGTTTCGGAAAAATCCGTCCAGTAGTCTCAGAGGAGTTCTCCGGAAACGAACGCCGCGGCGGCGGAACCCGGTCAAAAACATAGTATCCGCAAAACTTCGTTTTGGCGGATACAATTACTATTCTGAATTTTTTTTTGCAGAATAGTATTGAACCAATTTCAATAGTCAATATGATTTATTATCATAAGGTCTCTGTAATGCATATGGCTTCACTGCATTTTTATTTCAAACAGTAGTACTGTATTTCCTCTACAGATGGCAGCACCATACAGCATGCCTAATGCAGCTTAATAATAACACTTTTTTGACTGCAAATTATCATGCTGGTGAAAATCTGAGGATCACAGTGCAAGAACCTTTGTTTCTCTCAATGCTACTTGGCTTCAAGACTTTGTGACAAGAATCTAGTTACACTTTCTTACACAGGTTCTATCCTCTGTTATATAATCATAAAACCATTATTCTTTCATTTAACAAGTGTTATTCAGAAAGCCTGATAGCAATCATGCTTTCCCTTAATACAAAGAACTGATCACCCATCTCTCATAATTCTCAAAAGTTAAGCATCATTTCTACTTTCATAATAAACATGCAAAGCCGAAAGTAAATTACTGGCAGGTTTTCCTCTCATAAACATATGCAACTACTGCTATCAGCAATTACGTGTTCTTTTACCAAATTCAAACTATGAAACTAAACTTAACAAACGCTATGCAACATAAATATTAGCTGCTTTTCTCAATCAGCATGTGCAGCCTGAGCTAACAATTAGGCACTATTAAAATATTCAAAATAAAAAAAAATAAAATAAAAACAATCTGCAAACTATTGTTACAGGTGTCTCTTTTATTGTGCACAGGAGTCTTGCATGTGTCTGTGTAGCGCAAACATAGTTTGTTGTCATGGGAGACGTGCAAGTTGGCCCGGCCCACGTGTGGGGTCTGACGTGTGGAGACACAGCGCTCGTGCTAATCTGGAATTTTCTGGGCTGGTCGCACTCTATGAGCGTGTCTTGTATCGTTCTTTGGGCGCGTGTGTATTATGTATTGTTGGGTTCTTTGGATTGTTCATGAAATAGGGGTTGCTGGGCTTTGGGGTGAGAAGCTATAAATTAGGGGCTGTGTTTAGAGCAGAGAGAGAGGAGAGAGAAATATTCCAGAGTACACGGAAGAGTGTGAGTCTGTTTGTGGACCTTTCCGATAACTGCAGCAGTTATAGATCTTCTTTGAAATTTGTAACAGATTTTATATAGTCTTCAGTTTGCCTTTGGGATCACTACCAGAATTTCACTTTTGGATTACAACAGATTGATTTTGTGATTGAATAGGACTATTATTCTCTGAGAAGATTTATGTGAACTGTTCATCTGGATTATACGTTTTAAAGGACTTGTTGTCGCTGTGACAGTGGTGGTATCCAGGTAATGTACACTTTATTTATTATACTGTGTAATTGTATTGATTTACTGTTATATTGTTGTTATACTTTGTAATTGTATTGATTTAGTGTATTGTAATGTTAGGGTTGTTCTAAGAATAATCTAGACATATCTTGGCACCACAGGTGCCAGAGTATCCCCAGACATAATAGCCCCCCCCCCCCCCTTTAAGAATAGGCCCCCATTTTTAGCAGCATATACTGACACTTGGCAAGCAATTATTATTTCTTCCATCTATCAATGGACAATCTATTTGAAGATGTTGGTCCTGTGACCTTGACCTTTGACCTCCTGACCCCAAAATCAATTGGGGTCTTGTTTTTTCAATGGGACATATATAAGTCAAGTTTGAAATCTATACATCAATAAAAGCAGGAATTATCATCCAGAAACTAATTTTTGGACAGATGGCTCCTGTGGCCTTGACCTTTGACCTTGTGACCCCAAAATTGATACTGATCATCCACTTTTATATATAAATCAATAGAGGTCTAGATTTATTGATGGGCCATATATAAGTTAGATTTGAAATAACATATATTAATCCAAGCTTGAATTATCATCTCGGGAACTAATTTTTGGACAGATGGCTCCTGTGACTTTCACCTTTGACCTTGTGACCTCAAAATTGACAGGGTTCTTCCTCTCTTGGCAGGTGAACTATATGTGCAAGATTAAAGATCTGAGATGAAATGTTCAGCTGAAAATTCATTCACATCTTTTTTAAGATGTGTCCTGTGACCTTGACCTTTGACCTCATGACCCCAAAATCAATTCAGGTCTTGCTTTTCCAATAAAACATATACAAGTCAACTTTGAAATCTACACATCAATAAAAGCAGGAATTATCATCCAGAAACTAATTTTTGGACAGATGGCTCCTGTGACTTTCACCTTTGACCTTGAGACCTCAAAATTGACAGTTTTCCTCTCTTGGCAGGTGAACTTTATGTGCAAGATGAAAGATCTGAGATGAAATGTTTGGCTGAAAATGCATTCACATCTTTGTTAAGATGTGTCCTGTGACCTTGACCTTTGACCTCATGACCCCAAAATCAATTCAGGTCTTGCTTTTCCAATTGGACATATACAAGTCAAGTTTGAAATCCTTACATCAATAAAAGCAGGAATTATCATCCAGAAACTAATTTTTGGACAGATGGCTGCTGTGACCTTCACCTTTGACCTTGTGACCTCAAAACTGATAGGGGTCTTCCACTCTTGGCAGGTGAACTATAAGTGCAAGATGAAAGATCTGAGATGAATTGTTTGGCTGAAAATGCATCCACAATCTTTTTAAAGATGTGTCCTGTGACCTTGACCTTTGACCTCATGACCCAAAAATCAATTGGAGTCTTGCTTTTTCAATGGGACATATATAAGTCAAGTTTGAAATCCATACATCAATAAAAGCAGGAATTATCATCCAGAAACTAATTTTTTGACAGATAGCTCCTGTGGCCTTGAACTTCGACCTTGTGACCCCAAAGTTGATATTGATCATCCACTATTGGCAAGTGAGCTATATATTCAAGATGGAAGACCTGGGATGAAAGTTTGGCTTAAAATGCATTCACAGTATCTTTTAAGATGCGAGTCCAGTGACCCTGACCTTTGACCTCATGACCCTAGAACCTATAGGGTTCTTACATAAGTCACGTTTGAAATCCATATGGCTATCAACACTGGAGATATCATAAGAGGTGTGTGATTTTCACCAAATATGGACACATTAAAGGTCAAGGCCACTCTCATGGTAAAGGTCATGACCCAAATGTAAATAGACCTCATCCCATAATCCATCTCTCTACATGTGCATTATATGAAAGAAATCTGTCCATTAGTTTTTGACTTACAATGCTTACAGTACTGTCAAGTGGCAAGATTGGGATATTAAAAGGCGTAAAAACAAGAAAAGGATAATAGGTGGCGCCACCAATTTCAGGTATATCACAAGGCTATCCCAGATCTTCGGTCACCTTGATTTTTGGACCAGTCCATGCAAGCTTACTTGAGATATTTAAGAATTTGTGTTATTTTCAGCTAAAATGGACCTATTCAAGGTCAAGGTCACTCTCCTAGCATAGGTCATGACCCCATTTTAAATAGGCTTCATCCCCTTACTTATATCTATACAAATGTAAAGTTTGAAAAAGATCAGTGAAATATTTTTGAGTTATCCCGCTCACAAGGTTTTTCTGCGGCGGCGGTGGGACCGTCGTGAAACCATAGTATCCCTACTTTGTCTGGGGATACAATTATAACTATTTGTAAACAAAACAACCACTGACTTCTTTATTCATTCCTTTAGACATTTTACGCTGTCTATTGTTACAGAATCTGATTTTTTTTTATCTCAATAACAAAATTTATGCTCGTCACGACTACATGATCTGTTGTTATTAGGTTCTGTAACACTACGCATATACTTTTATTAATGTGCACAGTAAGACAAGATTTTTTTCCCTGCAGTACTAGAAGATGCTGTTTGACAGGAAACAAAAGATAACTAAGATGTATTTATAATGATTAATGTTAATAAATAAATCTTTTTAAAAAAGTTAATACATATCAAATATAGAATTCAAAGCAAAATCTGAAGATAATGCAAGATACGATAAGATAAGAAATACCGGTATAACAATATAAACCCCAAGTTAGGCAAAAGAACCCATCTGAGAACTGTTGTCTGGGGTATATATATATATATATATTACTGTATTTTCTGAATGCTAATTGCTTCATGAAATTACAAATAATTAATTTCTTTTGTAACAATTCAACATAATTTACATATTGCCTGATACGAAAGCAATTTATATTTACATTTAATTATATCATTCTTTGAACATGACACTATTATAAATAAACTCATACATAAAAGCATAACTGAATTAAAAACCTATCTATAATCAATCAAAACACTAACATTAAAGTTCAATGAAAACTGATCTCAATATTCTACCTTGTGCTTTAAGGTGCCATTTAAAAAAAGACAATTGAGAATGTTCATATCAAAACATTATATATAAGTCACACGGGCCTTTTAACATTCATGAGGTCCCACAGAGCATTGGTCCATGGAGACAAGTTTAGCTGAAGCTTAATTTTGCTGACTGTCGGATGGAATTCTGAAGGTCAATCAACTTATTGTAATAGCTTTTTGATCATTTTTGGCACAGAATATAATAATAATAATAATTATTATTATATAATTAGTAATAATAATGATCTAAATAAGCAACTACACTTTGAATTTAAATAAGCTAAAAAAGGTAACATCCATGCCACATCTTAATGTCATCTCATTGTAGATAGATATAAAATTAAGGATCTATGTAGGAACATGTGACCTTATTATGGTTGGCATATATATGAATTAATGTTCCATTTTACATACCCTTAAGCTGGTCTCAGGATGGACCCCGCGGAGACAAATTAACTTTGAACGTTGACTACCGTCATATTCAGCTTGCTTCCAAGCAAAATTGGTGCTGGGACAAGTTTTAACACACACCTGTGTTTGATAAATGTTTTATGGGTGAATAAATAAGATTAAATACTGTCTTATTCACCCCAGCTATCGAGACAATCATGAAATGCCTAAAATGTGTTACTCACAGGTCACAACATCCAGGATAAACTAAAACTGAAGATTTTATTAGTTAGATGTTAAAGTAAGCATATGATATTAGTGAAAGTGGTATCAAGAAAGATCAAACATTTGGGGTACACTGTGACTAAACATCATTGTCAAGCTGCCTGTCCATATCTCTGTGCCATTTCACTGATAGTGTATCCTCCGTCAATTAAGTATCGTCCACCATGACAGTGCTTAAAGGGGAGACATTTTTTCCAGTAAAAAGATCATAAATAAAGCAATTTGATGCATCAATCAAATTCACGAAAAAAAATAATAAAAAGAAGACAGAAAGACTTATGATAAAGGAAATGTTCAATCAGTACAATGACGAAACACTAACATTCTTTAATGTACTGATGAAGAAAAAGGTCAGAGATATGGAGAGGCTGCATGATTCAAGGGATTAACTTAATTAATCAGGTTAACAGGATGTCAAACAATACCTCTGTCATGGGAAGAACACAAATTTCTGTTAATGACGGACCAAGCCAAACTGATGGGGGGGGGGGGGGGGGTAAACCAATTCTTAAGATCATAGCTCAGTATACTGGTAACCATGTTTACTGTAATGATCTTGGCTTTATCTGTGCCACTCAGACATACGCGAGGTTAGACCACAAACCTATACAGTAGTATGAGATTGATCTGCTAGTGTACATATGCTGGAGTTAAATTGATATCCAATGCATGGTCAGCATGGCCACAGGGTCAGGCATGGTAGCCAACTGGGATACCAAGCTTAACGGTTTCTTTATATGAATTTTACTCCAGATGTTTTTCAGGTGACAGAATACAATTTTTTTGTGTGATCCCAATATTTTCATTATTCATGGTTAAAATTGTTGTGTTTAAATATCATTAAGAATTTGTATTATTGTAATATACTTAGGGATTACTTTTGGAAGATCCTAAGATCCTTTGTATTGTAGTAACATTTCTTATTAATCCATGGCCTTTCATTACATTTTAAAATGAGGGATCGAAAACAATGACACTTGTATTTCTTCCCTGAAATAGTGTGCCTATGAATGTTGTTTTGCTTTCAGTTAAGCCTCTCAGCCACAGTGGCGGGCCACGATCATGGATCACACTCTTAAAGTACTCTGTGCAATGTCATGTTTTCAATAATCTCTTTCTTTAATCTCAGTTCTTGACACGTTACTCTGCCTTGGATTGTTTGTATAAGAACTTAACCTGTCACAGATGGGTCAAAAATACTTAGTGAAAAGATGTAGGTCACTGCATTGGAAAGGCTATTATTTAATTTATACACAAACAAACCTGAATTTAAAACAATTGTAATGTTGTATTATTACCTTGAGAAAATTGTGTTGGAAATTATGACTCTAGAAAATGTGCACTTTGAAACTTTACAAATTTTCAATCATGTGGTAAATTGAACATTTTAATTTTAATTGATCTCGACTTTTTTTAGCGGGTGAGGGTGGGTCACCAATTGCCTATGACAGCTATAATTTAAATAGAATAAAACCATTCTAAAACACTATCCCATTAAAATAATAATTGAGTTTGTGTTAGAATCATGACCGAGATATTGTTTTAAATCACATATGAAAGAATGGGATGAGCTGTAACATATATACAAACTGTGCAGGAACTACAAAACAAGGAGCAATAGTGTGGGAACTGTTAGTACATCAGGTTGAGCTGTGAACAGCATTATTGTCACAATTCAAAATGATTCTCTATTCAGAGGTCACGATTTGAACCAAGTGTTAATTAAAATGGAAGTAATCATCTTTACAGTATAATCATTGTTCAGTGATATCATTTTAGTGAACAAAAACAAGACAACATTCCTGTTAGTACTACAGAAGCTTCAGGATGATAATATTTATTCATGGAGAAAGGCCGCACTAAATTTATAACCTGTCCTCACTCTACACATTTGTGGCTGAGAACAACAGTGTTTTGAAACAATGTTCACAATCAACATTTCTTAATTTTCTTGACAGCGGAAATCAACAGATCTGACTGTATCCTTTGCAACAAATTTTAAGATTAGTGATCTCTGAATAACAGTGAATCAAATGTTCAGTCATGACATACCATACATAAGTGCACTAACACTAAAAAGATGAGACAATTGTGATCAGAGAGGAAGGTGCAGCCAGGTGTTCAGGTTTCAGGTGAGGTTGTCAATCAGCACAGGTAAGTAGCCTGATATGTGGTGATAAATACCTTGCTTGATGTTGTTGGCTCTACTGTATACTTGCAGAACATTTGATTTCTATCGGCACTTTGACCTGAAACCAACTCTTTAGTATACAGGGTAGCCCATGCCCAGTAAGAGCTTGGGCATTCTTTAACACAGACCTGTAAAAAAATGTTCATAAACAAATTACAACTTGGAGAAAATGATGAATCTTGAAAATGAGATTATTTCCAGTGAAATGAATACAAATGAAAATTACACAGGTAATTGCCCATTCCTGTATATCCAACTGTAATAAATTAGTTATTTTTTTATCTGTTAGATATGTGCAAGTATGCAGTACAAAACTACAAGTGGAAGTGAAAAGAAACATTATATACATTCATACACTACAGCATGGATATTTTACATATATCTTACTCACATAAATTTGATGGAGTGGATTAAAGTTTCATCTCTCAGATAACCTGTATAGGTTTAAAATTTATAATGTTTAGTATAGAAACTGTGGTGAAGAAATGATTATTAGGAAGATTAATGTACATTGTATGTGCAACTCTTGTGTTCTGAAATTTACTGAAATATCATGCATAACATACTTTGTAATAATGCTTGAGAACATCATTTTGCCACCAAAATGAACATGTAAATTTATTAGTCTATTATACATCTGAATAATAAACGGTATACAGAATTTAAACTATTTTTGCATTCATCCACACTATTACTCTTACAAGAAATGATGCAAAAGCAATAATGGCTACAAATATTGTATAAAATAGTTATTTCTCATCAAAATACTGGATGAAAAATTTAAAAAAAAACCAGGTATTCAGACAAACAGGGAACATAATTTTTTCATCAGAACAAAAAATCTAATTAAAAAATATAAAAATTTGATGACTTTCAAATTCCTGAATAATAACTTCACATTCAAATTTACCACAATTTAGAGCAAATATAACTGGATATTTTCAAGACGGCTTTCCTCTTGATAATATTTATATTTGTAGGCAGAATCTTCATATATCATATATTTAAAAATGATAGTTTATAAAGTTTTTTTACCTGTGGAGTTGGGCACCCATTAACTATGACAGCAGCCCCCATTTTCCCACAGGCCAGTAGATCAAAGAAAAATAAGTTGGGCTTGTCTCTGTGAAAAGAAAATGGCCAGAAAGAGAAAATTACATAGACAAAATAACATTTGTCACAAAGTTATATTAAAAAGATAAATTTCAAAATGACTAGGTTAATTAATGATTTCTCATTAGTATTATAATCTTATATATGTATTAACTTCAGCAATATAGTTTTCTGTTGTTGAAAATATGTTAGGAGCAAATAAAAATTATCTGACAAGAGACAGTCATTTAGTCATGTTTATTTTCAATTCATTTTGAAAGAACAATTACCTCATGACTGAGTGTATTATTTAAAGCTAATTCCACCTGTTAACATTAATTTAACAAATTATCATAAAGTTCTACACATAGGGATCTGGACCAACCTGACAGACATCAAAAAGTGATCAATATTCTGACACGATTTTCAAATAACTGAAATATATTATTCTTGCACATTCAATTTACTCTGTTCACATGGTTTTAACAATTAATTTAAAGTTTTATGTAATACATAAGGGAGATGAATTACATTTGCAGGTTTCTCATATTATATCAGTTTAACATGTGCAAACAAATACAACAAAGATTTGTTATGACTGTTTAGTAAAACTATAATGGCTATAATTTACTGATAGCAATTTAATCAGACTTACGCGTAGGCCCCAACCCCACATATATTGCCTTGAGAGTCTGTTGGGTACAACAGCTTGGTGGGGTCACCCCTGGTAAAGGCTGAAAAAAAGAGTGATACGCATCTCTAACATCATCATCGACATCATCTGTCAAGCATCTCATAAGCATCTCTTCAGTTGTTCTTGCATTATCAAGAAAATGTTTACTGATGTGGAAAACAGTACTGGATGGATGTAATATGTTAGGGAGCAGGTTTCAGATTCCATTCTGAACATTTTCACCTTTAAGTACCCTGGCCAAGGTCTTTGCCACTTAAGGATGCACCCTCTTCACCCACAAGTAAGTGGGCACTGGAACAGGTAAATGGGGACAGAAAGCCTAGTATGACTGTTAATAATATGGTTGTTTGCTCAGCTTACAAGAATAAACAGGCCACAGAAGATCAGAACTGAAAGGTGTGCTGTGAACAGTGTCTGTAGTCTCAGAATATAAAACCAAAGCTTTACAATTGAATTGATGGGTGTTCAATTTTGGTTGGTCCTGAAGTGAAAGTAGGTGGAGCTGGGACAGAAGGGTGAGGCATAATTATGAAGCACGGGCTTTGGCACCATAAAACTTTCACTTAACTTTCAAATGGTAGTCAGGGCAGAAAATGTCATGCAAAATCTGTTTATTTGAGCGTACGTGGTAGTCATGCAGGGCAGAAAATATTATGCAAGAACTGTGTAGTTAAACAGAGAAATGTTGAACCAAAAAACCAAAATGGCAAAGTCTGGTATCAGTGATTAGGTGGATATCACTAACATGCTTGTCTTATCACTTCATCTGATCAGATCCTTTGTTTGTACAGGACTCTTTCATAAAGGAAAACCACCTTTGTTTGGTATCTATCATCTGACTTTATTAAAACAACATACTTTAGTTGGTTTGGTTTAAACATATTTATTTAACCAGGATTACAAAAATAGCTGTTAGGCTAATGCAAATGTTTTCCTGGGAAACATATATACAAACAAAAGTTCAATACAAATACATGGTGATGACAAGTGAACATAGTAACACTGACATAGTTTGAACAAACATATATATGTTTAACACACACACACACACACACACACTGCATATACAATAGTGCCTATTACATTGTTACATTAGATCCATGAAAGTGTCAGACAGTTTAAATGAAATTATCTTAAAATCAAAATCATTTTGTGTCCCTAATGTATCTGAATACATGACTAAAGAGTTTGAAATTATCTGTAGAAGTCAGGGCGCAGCTGCCACAAAGTAAAATTCTAACTATTTCTATAACTAGTTCTGTAACTGAAATGAATTAAATTATTCTTTCTCCCTTTTTTTCTATTCTCTTCCATCATTTTATGGCATTTCTTTGAATGACTCTACCACACATCAACCATGACAATAAAGAAAGTATAAATACAGGAAATATTCAACCCTTATAATAAAGTTAATTATTCTTTCTCTCTCTCTCTCTCTCCATGGGCCTTAACATTCTTCTTGTATCTTCATATGGTTTCCCATGTTGTTAAGGAGTGGTTAATGACAGTCCCAAATTCCTTAAGTAAAGTACTTATCAGTTCATTTTTCTACCTGCCAAGGATAGCTGAGGTTATAAATGTTCATTGTCAATACATGTGTTTTCTCATGTGGCAGATCTCCAGGTTAGCTAAAGCACCAGGAAATGTCAATTGTTTGGACATAAATAGGCCAAGTATGCATTAACCTTACCAAGAGGTTTGCCAGACAAGGTGTTTTACAGCACACACGTAATTTTAGTAAGCAACTCATCAATGAGCACAGCAAGAATACATAATACTTCTGTCATGTCTTGTGTTCTCTGACCTCATTCAATATGTGACAATTTTGCTGTGAATCAAACTGCATGGGGGAGATAACCTATTGGTGAATAGTAATAGTGAGTTTTGCAAGAATCCATCATATCACTGACCAAGTTATCCCAGTGACACTACAAGTTAAAAGACTGATGTACGTTGCCCATACCGTAATTAGGCCGCTTCTTAGATTGACACAGAGGAATATACACACCAACCCCAAACCTGTCATATGCAAACTTCCCAAAAAAGATTATGACAATCATTGAGTCCATGGGCACTGAACGTTAATTAATGTGAAGATTATTCAGGTCAAACTAATAAATAATTCACCAGAAACATGAAGCCTGAACAAGTGTCTCTGCTCCTTAAAGATCCTCTTGTTAAGCATGACATTTTCCATATGGTCACAGCATTTATTTACACGGCAACACAGTCAATGAAACGCTGGTCTACATTTTCTGAATACTGAGATAAACTCACACACATGGTTTGGCTACAATTTATAGTTGATCTACAGCAAAAGAAAAGGTTATGACTCTATGAAAAAGGGAATTGAATCATCCTGTGAATGATTTACTCGAGAATCACATTAGTACCAGGCAGCTTACTATGATCTTATTAAGAATCAAGAAATGAGACTTGTCTGTAATATATAAACAAGATTTGGGTTCTATGAATTCAAAAGTAATAACTGTTTCAAGTACTGGCTCCCTGCATTTTCTGTACAAATGAAGAATAAAAAAGAAATAGGCATGTCCCATAAACATGTGGTAACAAAGCTAAATCTAATATTTGCAATGGAATTTCTATTGCTGCAACTAATAAATAAATCTAAAGGAATCAGAACTATAAATGGTGAACTTGTTTGCCTACAAATGTGGTTTAGTTTAGTACTTTATATATTTTCAGGTATTTAATGTCTGGTTTTCAAATTGAGGTCCTGAAGTACTTCCTGCACTGATAACAGTAGCTGTGGAATTTAAGATGTCCATAAATATCAGGGAATACTTGTGATACACTCTGATGATTAGCCTATATAACCTTGTTTATATTATAAATATGGCAACATTTAGCACAGAACATTAAATCATGGAAATAAAAGACAAACCAAATGAATAGCATTGTTAAAGACTTGGAATTAATGAAAATTTTGACCCTCCAATCTTTAACACATTATCTGACAATATGCCACTGTCAGTATGTAGTACAGATCAATATTAAGATATTTCCCTTTATAATGGGTTTATGTGCCCTTTATGGCCCAACGTGTGGCACAGCTGCACCAGCTGTACACAGGATTTGTCAAAAGCGTCACCAACAAACAAATAAACAGTCATGACCAGTGCATGCCTAGGTCTGAGTCATCAAATATTTACTGCTATATCAACTTACTATAAGTGTCACCTGCCCAACTTAATCACTGATTACACAAATTTTTAGCATTTCAAATGCAGCCAAACTCCTTGATATAAAGGTGAATTGATACTGCATGTTGTAGGGGGTAATATCCCACAGGAGGATACAGAGTTACAGGTGTAAATTTTGATTTAGCTCATGAACAGATACAGGAAGAGCCTGGCCTATGCAGATAGCGGACCAGTTTGCACCTAGACTCAAATGATAGAGAACAAGTGAAGGCGTGTGGTTTGGAAGGGGTTCTGAGGAGTGTGTGGTTGTACTGTTAACTATAAACTTAATAATCTTGATCACATCTGCATGTCAGTATGGTTTACATTTCGTACTGTTTGGAATGAAAGAAAATGTCATCAAAATTATTATTATATTCTTGCCTAATTATAATATTCTGCCTTTTATTAATTATAAGTTAATAATTATAAGCTTCAGAAAATCTGATTTTCATATCATTGTGTTATTACTTAAGTGTCTCATAAAATTACACAATCAGTAACATCTTCAGAAAAGAGTACCAAAATCCACCCTCCACCCAGCCCTCAGTTCACTACACCAGGAGCAGGAAGCATGGGATTCCTCACCCCTCCTCTCCCACCTTCCCCCATCAAGGTTTCCTGGTTTTCCAATATTTCTGGATGAACCACAAAATCTGTTATTTTTATGATCATCTATTCTTTTATCAATGAAATTTAAGATCTATGGTGTTTAATAGTTGTTTATCATAGTATAGTCTGTTAAACTAAACTGCTTCACCTATAAAATGATACAACTTTAAAATTAATTTAGTATTGGGGAAATGAGAATTTCTATTGTTCCCAGGTGAAATGAGAATTCTCATTTATCCCAGGGAAAAAAGAGAATAGAAATTGTATGAAATGTTTTATGTCTTTTTCCCAGGAAGATTGAAAATTTTAATTTTTCCTGGAATGAATAGGAATTCTAATTTTTCTAGGAAGAATGGGAATTTTAATTTTCATGGGAAGATTCTGGACACACACACACACACATATATGCAATATATAAGGTCATGAGTAATAAAAAGTGCAAGTAAAATATCTGTAAACAATACAAAGAATTTTTATTAATATCTCCAGTACTTACCGAAATATCCACACACACCCATCCCCAGGATGCAGATGATGAAAATGAGACAGCAGATGACATCTGTACAACCCCTGTACAAAAGTTACAAATATTATTATAGTCCACTGACACAGCTTTATACATCTGTACAACCCCTGTACAAAAATTACAAATATTATTATAATCCACTGACACAGCTTTAGAAAAGCTGCTCAATGAATGGGGGGGATAAGGAAATATAACGATAATATTTTAATTGAGAATTTTCTCAAATACTGCTAAATTAATACAATTTTTTTAAGTTTATGAATAGGTAAAACTAAAAGTGCATGTCTCTAACCTGTTCATTTCAAATATTACAGATCATTTTAAGGATCATTTTGGGCTTATTAAAAGCTTATTGCCAGGACAGTTGAAAAACTCTACATTGTATGAAGTTTATCAGGACAAACATGAAGATAGTATTTCGGCTGGCTGAACATTCCAGCAGCTAGACACAACTTTTTGGTCAGTTGCACAAAATAATTTATTCATTATAATCATAAATTATGATAATTTATAATATCATTAGTTATTATCATATTTCACGAATAAAACTTCTGTAATGAAACTTGTGGTAATTAAAATTTCATGGCTTAAAGATATGGAAGTAAACCACTTTCAATGGGTGAATCTGACAGAGTAAAATTTGGCCAAGAGACACTGATATAATACAAACTTAATTATTTTACATGGATTGTACAATTAGTTATTACAACTTATTGTGGCACTCTCCATGGCTCAGATTTTGCATTCAGTAGACTGTATCGGTTGAGGAAACCAGAGAACCAAGTGAAAACCACCGGCCTTGGACGGGCAACTACAACCCACTTCCATAGCCACACCGGGCATCGAACCCGGGTCCTCAGCAGAGAGAGCCAAGCGTTTTACCCCTCCACTGTCCAGGCCCCCATATATATACATGTCACATATACAAAATCAGACAGATTTATATAACCAAGGGTGGTCTGGTTTATGATTCATAGTTACACATTCAATGATAAACTGAATAACAATGTGAACACATCACTGATTACTACAGTGTCCCGTATCTGTGTTTGATGAAATATTACTCACCTGTTTTGTATGGGACCTTTAAATGATGCATCATATTCATAGGGCTTTCCTGAAAATAAAGAAAAAAAAATGATAAAATTATGCAATTACCTGGGTGTGGGTTAATATGATATGTAAGAACACTTATCAAGGGTGTGGTATATGCAAATAGGACAAATTCATAAATACCTACCAAGTGATAGTCATATATAGATGTAAAAATAATCCTCAAAAGTGGCTCATAACAATTTTCAATACCCTTTCAATTGAAGAAAAAGTATGAGGTTTCTTGAGAAAGAGTAAATAATATACATTAACAAGTTATTAATATGTTTCTTCTTTTAAAGGAACACTACCGGTGTGACATATAAAGTGTTCAAGGGGGTTGCATAGAAGCTTGTAATTCTGGGAAATTTCATGTTTTACAAAGGAAATTTCAAGAATGTTTGAAAAGACTCCGGCACAGCTTGCCTTGTATGGTGACTTAGGGGTGTCATTATGCTCTTTCATATACACAATGAAGCCTTGTCAATCACTCCTATTTTTGTTCTAAATACCCTTAGCAAAATGAAAAGTTTGCGGCTGCTTTGCTGCAACCGTGCTGCAAAGCAGCAGAAACCAAAATAGGCTGCAAGAAGAGTGTGCAGGAAGGCTGCAGCTAGCTGCATGCTTCCCGCTGACTGGCAAAGGCTGCAGGAAAGTGTGCAGCAAATCTGAATTGTGTGCTGGAAGGTTGCAGGAGGGTCGCGGCTAGCCGCAGTCCTATAGAGTATTTTAATACTGTGTGCAGGAAGGCTGCAGGAGGGTTGCGGCTAGCCGCAGTCTCACAGAGTTAACTGGATGCTGTGCGCAGAAAGGCTGCGGGAGGATTGCGGCTAGCCGCAGTCTCATAGAGTTAACTGGATGCTGTGCGCAGGAAGGCTGCGGGAGGGTTGCGGCTAGCCGCAGTCTCATAGAGTCAACTGGATGCTGTGCGCATGAAGGCTGCGGGACGGTTGCGGCTAGCCGCAGTCTTTTACAGTTTTATTTGCCCTACTTTTCCTGTCTTACCCTGCTGTGATTGGCTAAACTGATTTTGGAGGGAAAAGCAGCCATTTTTGCAAAATTAGGAAAAGACAGTGCTTTGTTAGCTCTTCTAAAAATATGAAGATCTGTGCCAAATAGCTCAAGTAAGAGTAATATTCAACAGATCCAGCATGTTCAGAGGACTTATTGGATTAATTAGAACATACAATCAGTTGATGGGAGGAACAGTGAGAGGGTGTTATGTTACTACCACCAGTAAGTTTGAACTACATATTTGTACCCCAAGGGCTGCCGCAGCAAGCATTGATAAAGGGCTGCCCAGCACTGATAAGATTGATTTTTCCTCAAGTAATTTTATACACAGAAAGTGTAGTATTAAATTTAATTTTGTGTAAAAGTAAAAACTAAGATAAATGGTGGGATTGAAAGATGTATTCAAGTTGGAAGGCAGATATATCAAAGGCAACATGAATAAAATTCTGTGGTTAACGTGTATATGAACTCCAATGCATTTTGAGTTTTATTGATTTGAATATGAAACAGTAACTTTAAATAAGGTTTTGTTTTCATCTTCACACAAATTTTAAAATACTTAGGCTAAGCTTCATTTAAAGTTGATTTGCTAAATTCTGTTTGACGTATGTCTATAGATGTCACCCTAAGTAAATGGGAAATTCCTAACAATATTGAAGTAACCCAATGTCACTTTGTGGTTCATGTTTCTAGTCCTTGGCCTGACAATAAACTCACCCAGAACTTTTATTCAGCTATGTAGCTACACAACTTCATGCAGGATTCGTGTGACTGTGTAGTGTGTACTCTGATTCATATTCATCAAGGTGTAATTTCTAACAAAGCTTGATTAAGTTTGGTTTATATTTAAAAGCCATTATGGATTAAGGTTTAATTGTATGTGCAAATTAAATGGAGTTTCATGAGAGCTTGTTCTGTTGAGTACCTGCATTTATATTTGGAGCAGAGACAGTCACTGACTAATGACATGGCATGTCTGCTTGTAAACAATAACTGAGCCCACGTGCTGTTGTTTATACATATCATGGCTAGCTGCTATCTAATTGGCCCCTGCTGCGGGAAAGTGTGCGAGAAGGCTGCGGGAAAGTGTGCGAGAAGGCTGCGGGAAAGTGTGCGAGAAGCTGCAGGAAGTGTTCGAGAAGGCTGCAGGAAAGTGTGCGAGAAGGCTGCGGGAAAGTGTGCAAGGCTGCAGGAAGTGTGCGAGAAGGCTGCGGGAAAGTGTGCGAGAAGGCTGCGGGAAAGTGTGCGAGAAGCTGCAGGAAGTGTGCAAGGCGTCAGGAAGTGTGCGAGAAGGCTGCGGGAAAGTGTGCGAGAAGGCTGCGGGAAAGTGTGCGAGAAGCTGCAGGAAGTGTGCAAGGCTGCAGGAAGTGTGCGGGAAGGCTGCAGGAAAGTGTGCAAGAAGGCTGCGGGAAAGTGTGCGAGAAGCTGCAGGAAGTGTGTGAGGCTGCGGGAAGTGTGCGAGAAGGCTGCGGGAAAGTGTGCAAGAAGGCTGCAGGAAAAGGGCTGCGGGAAAAGGGCTGCGGGAAAAGGGCTGCGGGAAGAGTGCGAGAAAGGCTGCGGGAAGTGTGCGAGAAAGGCTGCGGGAAGGCTGCAGGAAAAGGGCTGCGGGAAGGCTGCAGGAAAAGGGCTGCGGGAACACTGGTTGCAGCAAGCCTGCAGCAAGGTTGCCGCAAACTAATTTGCATGGCAATTTGTGACCTTGCTGCAAGGTTGCTGCAAAGCTGCAGCAAGTTTGCAGCAACTATGCGCGGCAAGCTCGTTTTTTGCTAAGGGTAGTTAAGTCAGACCCTTAAAATTTCCCAGTGTTATGTTTAAACTGAATATGCATAAGAGGGACACCTCCCTCACGTTTACTAAACATAATAAATTCAAGCCAAAGAGCATGCCACTAATGTTTAATAACCTGACAAACAGGCATAAACTTGCAGGTTGTGTGACCCATCAACTAGCTCAGCATGGCAAACAAGGGCCTTTAGTCCATGACATAAAAGGTGCCCTTCATGTTCACCTCTCAAAGTATCCCTGCATTTCATACCTTACAATTTTATTATTGTACTCAAAGGCTATCTGGTATGACCACAACCTCTGTCTGCTCTCGGGGAGGGTAGTAAACTTTAGGACAGTTATCAACAGTTGGTGATGTTGATGTCATGTGAAAACACTTCAAATACCAACAGATACAGACATATTCCAAGTGTCAAGGTCCAAAGGACCTTTCTATTTTATAAATTTAAAACAATTTCAGGATGAAATGCCACTTTATGTATATCATTCACAGTCAGAAGCAATCTGGGTCCATGTAAACAGGTTTAAATTTGTAATAACAGTTTTATGGAATGGTACAGCTTGAGACAAAAGAAACATTTTTAGCCAGGACCCAAAGAACAATGACTCTTACAAATGCACCCCTTTTATTCTGTGAATAAAAATGAGCTTTTAACAAGATAATATGGAGTGCTGCACTCATATGAAACACATAAATCAGGATACTGCCATATATCACCAAACCCTAAAACAGAATAACCTTCAGTTTGGATCATTTTTTATTGTTTATTCTATACATGATACTTGATTTTACATTAGATAATATTTTAAATATTTTTTGTTTAATGGAAAAACAATTTTCTTCAATAATTTGAAATATTCTAAATAAATGTTAATGCAGTTTATAAAACACACTTCCTGCAATTCTATCCCGTGATATTCAATGGTATGGACAAATCTGCCAAATAAAGACACCTTGCTATAAAAGACAAAATTTTCTAGTAACATAATTGTTGTGCTTAGACAGGTTTTAATATACTTCAGCTATAGGCTATTTCTACATTTACCAGTATGATATGATAATTATGTATGATTAATATTTCATATCTCCCAAAAACAGGCAATACTCAAAAAATGTGATCTGGCAAGCAAATGCTATGAAAATAACTGAATGGTACATGTTAAAAAGTATTAAAGCAAGTCCTAATGTTCATATTGTATCAACCTATTTCAATAATTCTGCATGACAATGAAATACACCAGGGGCTCAATACATAATTCATGTAAAGTGAAGGACACTTCCATATTTACTGGTTTCCATGACTCTAAACCAAACACTGCATTATAAGTATCCCTTCCCACTGTGTCCCAATCAGCACATGGTCCCTGCCTATTTTATGTTAGTGATCAATAGCCAAGCATCTGCCGGCCAGTCAACCTGGTAGCTGTTATGGTGTAGGATTTTTCCCACAGATAATAGAAAACAACACATAATTTTTAGGTTTAAATTACCAAGTAGCCGAAATATCTGTCCTTTATATTATACTGCCAGTCTGATATTTACTCGTGATAAACAGGGAGCTAGAAGGGTCACAGCAGGCTACTGAACTTCGCCTTATGTCGATTATCCTTTAGCCCTTCAACACGTCTAAATGACTAAACCTAGTGCTGACCAGACGTCTTCATCATTCAAATGCACGCAGAAGAGTCAGGAGGCCTGGAGATTTCCGGCCATAGGCCAGCCTACTTAACAATAGGGGTGGCATAAATGAGTCAGTCTAAATACTGATAGCTGAAGGGTAGTGGCCTGATGTCTTACAATGGCACCTTTAAAAGCCAGGGAGTACCTGCATGGTATATAGGTAATAAACCTGACTGATTGATGGCTATGTCATGACACTACATAGAGTGGAAGCAGGGGTTGACATTTTGAGGAATATGAGCTGTGGTTCATAGACTCACTTGAGGGTTTAACCATATACACCAGGTATCAACCAGTTAGCCTACAACTAGCAGGGCAAGTACCTTTACTATCTGCACCCCTGCAAGGTAACTGGCTATAGTAGTGCCACCAGTCCTTTTGTTGCTAGGCTCATAGCTTATGACAAATTAGTCATATGACCAGTGGTTCATGGACTAAGGGTTTGACCTCAAAAACACTTAACCAGGTAGCAGTTTCAATGTGTACAGTAGCAGGACAAGCACCTGTATTATATATGCACCCCTGCAAGGTGTGGATAACAAAGGTGACTGGTGATTGTACTGCACTACCAGGTAACTAGTGGCCTGGCTCCTTCTTTAAGTATCCCAGCAGTATGGTATATGGACCCCTACTAGGTTTTGACCTCCTTGACTGGAGCACAAAAGTAATATCTCACCCTGCTATACAAATTGTACATATCCATGTGTGAGCTGTTTGATAGACACAATAAGTACCAATACCAGGTAATCTTGTGTCACCATAACAAGACCGAGCCACTGAGATACAAAATAACCACTATCCCACTGTGACATGATATTACAAATATAGCACCCCATACCTGACAGGGTGCAACCTTTTAATTTTTAAAAAGAGCATAGCTCATCAAAATATTTGTAAATAAGTAAAATGTTGTCATAATGATAAAATATTCAGTCTGCTGGCTTGCTGCCATTAACCTGCCTCTGTCTGTTAACATGATGTCAGTGACCCATCTGAGGTGTAAAGTTTTTAAATATGTGCTTTGTTCAGGAGGAAAGTTTTAAGATGGAAGTGGCTAAACAGCCGGCAGGATGCCGGCAGTTTAGTCCACAGGCTAAACAGCCGGCAGGCAATACTAACCTTGCTGTCAGTCTAGCCCACTGGCTGAACTGCTAGCAAATAAATGTAATGTTGTATGCTCTATTTCAGTGTGATGCTCTGTACTTATTATTATTATTTTGACAATGAGCAGACAATATAGTGCTGACTTGCCAAATTAGATATTTTGGTATTCATTTTGTAAGAAATGTGGATATTTCTTGCATAATCTCACAACACAATAGCTAGGCTCCGCAGCTTTAATTGGGTGTGGTGTAAGATTGTTTGATCATATCTTTGATCAAATAATCAGCTGATACTTTGGCCATTATTTGACATATCCTGAGTTGTTTGTTTTCACACACTAATTATTTGTTTGCTCACATGCACACTAGTGTATAAACTATAAACAGTCTCTGGACACACATTCACATATCTGGTATATTTTTATCACAAAATCTATAAACTATCCTGTACACATTAAAATTTTTATCAGAAAATTTAAATAAAACTACCCTGTTGATATCAAAAATGTACACTTTTAACACCTACTCATTAAATGAGAACTCAACTTAGTAATTACATATAGACCAAAAAAAATAGCAGTTAATTTGGTAAGTCAGCACTATATTGTCAGCTGATTGTCCAAACAATGATGGAAAGTATGGAGTATAACAATGAAGTAGATCATACATTAATTTTCTTGCACTTAAGCCAGTGGGCTAGACTGCCCGCAAGGTCAATTTCCCTGCCGCCTGTTTAGCCTGTGGACTAAACTGCTGGCACCCTGCCAGCTGTTTAGCCACTTCCTTTTAAATACATGCTTTATTTTGTAGATTTAGATCATATAATATCTGTATGACAGAGGTGTTATAACTAATATATTCCTTGGTGGTAAATGTTTGAAGTTTATATGGTATGTTATAATATTACATCAGACCAATAGTTAAACTTATGCACTGTAAGATAATGATAATTTCATATTGTTTAGGAAATATAATATTTAGTTTATATCTTGCAAAACCAGCTGAGACACAAAAGGTCTCTTGTAGGTTAGGTCTTAAAAGTCAGCATCGAAGTACATCAAAAATACCCCCATGGACACCTGATACAGAAGAGAGCAATAAGAGTACAGTGATTAAGATCCATGGCAAGAACAGTGAACCAAAGGGATTAGGCTCAAGCCTGAGGGCTTAACTTGCCCTTTCCCATCCAATACAGAAGAATAACTAATGGCCATAGGTAGCAATGTAGATATAGCACACAATGACAGTTATTAAAGTTCACAGATGTTAATGCTTGAAGTAATCTCCAGAGGATTGAATTAAAACTTGTATATGATAGCAGTGCCATGTAACATGGGTGACTGTGATATAGAGGAGGAGATTACGTTTGGTAGAGAGAATGTTGGGTCATTGGAATGTTACACCAGAGAAAGCTGTTTGCAGATGAATTCTTGTTACAAATGTTACAGACTATCATCAAAAAGTGTTTATTTTTTAATACTTTATTATGATATTCTGAAGCACACTGTATTTGAGGGTAATACCCACAACATAGATGGACAAAATTAAGTATTTTTTAACATAAAAGCTTAAAATCATTTACAGTGAGCGAACATTTGAAAACACTGTCAGTGTCAAGCACAACAGAGGAATATACCTGATCTAAACCTGCTTACAATTATAAGCAAACACTATTTTAAAAAGCCATCAGACTAGTTAATGCCCTCAATCACCACTTGTACCAAATTATTACCATTGTAAATTTACAATGTGAACAATGTGTTATTCATATTTAAATCAAAATTAGAATTTATTATATTTACATTTAACCATGATTATCTGTCGAGGTAATCAGGCCATACATGCTATTTATTGTGATAATTATACTGAACATTGGGAATCTAACCAATAAAAGTATAAATAGCACCTGTTCCAGACAGCCCAAGAAAAAACGCTGCTACCCTTCATGAAAGATCTGTGTGAAGTGTATAGTGTTAATGTGAAAATTACTGCTATATTCAATATAAAACAGGGTTTATTAAAAAAAATATTGTTCACCTAAAATTTAACATACATGCAGTGTTCATAAACATCTGGCCATATGTCAAAATAATTTCTTCAAATTACCTCAATTAATGATTGGTCCCAACTCTGCTCTACCAGATTAACAAAGTCTGTTCTCTTGTTTATGGTCATTTATCATTTCTTTTTTCTTTAATCAAGCACACCTGGGCAGAGCATGATTATTAAACCCCTTCTTGCCTAGTTAAAAAGTAGTTTATACCTCCATTTGATTACCTCATCTCCACAGGAAACAATATATATATGGAAAAAGAAATGTGTCCACATTTCTAATCTTCAATGGGCATTATTAACAGTACATAATCTGAAACTGATCACATATACTGGTATTTCCTACATACAGTTCAAGTAGCCTCTTGACCTGTCTTTAAAATGCAATTAATTATGTGGTTATGCATTAATGAGGGTACATATGAGAGTACATGTGTAGGTATATATATGAAGAATGACACCTTTAAGATTGAGACTTACTTGTTATTAACACACAAACTGTTGAAGCGGACATGCTCCTTCGTCAGGTGGTAATTAAGTGGGAATGTGTAGAGAGACGTTCCTGACAAAGAAGCCTGTGCACTTCGAAAGCTCATGTGTTAATATACAAGTTAGTCTATCTAAAAGGTGTCACTTTTTATCTTTACCTACGCCTCTATTACAGACTAACATAGCTATATCCACTTATTATCATTAGAGTACATGTCATACATAAACCATCATCATTACAAAGATGCAGGATGCTGTAGGTTGTATTTTCAGGCATACAGGTCTAATATGTCCTTCAGTTTTACAATTTTTGTATGGACATGTTTTTTAATTAGATTTTCTGGTCAGATATCATGATGCCTCTTGGAGACATATGGTACTGTACAAAATGGTAGGTATTAAACAAGCAATATGAAATGTTACAGTGACAAATGATATTGTGTATTAATTAATTACATTAAACCTTCTGAGTATGCCAGGAGTAGTTTGCCATCACAAAGAAGACATATTATGTATAATAATTCTGCAAATGTATAAAATGCCCTATGTCTATGATCCACAAGGTTGTTGTCAAATACAAACAAGGGACCCATGGGTCACGGCGCTCAGCTGAAGTTTGAAATTTTTGCAAATGCAAAATATGCCAAATATTCCATTGTAATTTTTTTCATATATATAAGCATATGAGAAGCTAAGAGGAAAGAGGCCCTTCTACTTGGTTATAGTAAAGTTCTAAATATATGATTGCAAATCTAATACTCTGAAAAGACTGTCATAAAGAAAAACATTAACAGTTTTGAGATACTGTGATGCATATGAAACATTTACAGATGGACAGGCAAGTGGAAAGAAGGGACTAATACCTTTATTTCACTTTCAAGGGAATAATGCATTTAAGTTTATATAAAAGCCCTTTTTTTTAAGCATATCCTCTTTTCCATTAATAGTTTTATCAAATTCATTTTTTTTTTATTAACAAGTTTTATAAATTTGAAAAAAAAATATGAACATATAGGTTAAAATATCAGAATTCTAAGTTACAATCATTATTTATCAAGAGTGTAGCTCTTATCGGGTCATATTATGCATACATGTTTATTTTATTATCTTTAAATCACAAATGTTTAAACTGAATTTAAAAGAAAATAATGCCACAACATTCCTTGAATGACTATTAAAAAGTTTTGCACATTGGAGTTTTCAGTTCATGCTTTATTTTATTCACTGTAATTAAAGATTTAGTAAATTTGATAAAATAAAAATATGTTTAAGCATGGATAGTAAAAGCATGGATCACAATATGGGCTGGTCAAGTTTAGGATGGCAATCTTGGCTGGACAGATAGATCTGTCCAGCCCAGATTGCGATCCTGAAGCAAGAAAGACAGGATCGCATTCTTGACCGGACTAAACTGTGATAACAATCTGGGCTGGATAGATCTAAGATCTGGCCAGCCTGGATTGCGATCGCAGTTTGGGCGGGCCTGAACTGCGATTGCAATTTGGGCTGGACAGATCTGGGCCTTGACATATATATGCTGTGAAAATTAAATCAACAGTGCTTACAGGAAAAACGTGCCGTTGCCAAAGTTAGACAAAATTTCAGGTATTGATTTTTTATTTATGCTAATAACTTGAAAATTTGCAAAATTCAGATCTAATTTTGGGTAAACAATTGAATCTTGATTTAATAAATTTATATCATTAAAAAAAGTCTCCAGCTTCAGCAATTCTCATGTTAAGTGAGTAAATATGTTTTCTGATTTTATAAGAATTGCATTATATTTAGGCCTATAACTTCAAAAGAATATGCAATACTGACCTAATTTTTGATATGTTCATAGAAAATGTATGAAAGAATATATATATATAGGTATACTAAATATGATAAAAAATAGATCAGTGGTTTTGATATTACGGAGCCTTGAAATGAAACAATTGCTTTTTTATGGAAAATGGAGGTTTTTCCTTAATATCTCAAAGGAACTAAGTCCTAGTGACCCAATTTTTGGTATGGAAGGAGATTTTGGGGACATCTGACTGTATGCAAAATTTTGTATTCGTAGGTCCAACAGTTTCAAAACGTGCCCTGTTAACAGACAAGGGACAAAGGACTATGACTATAGCTCAGACCACTTATAGTCAGCTGAGCTAAAAATACAAAAATATTAATCTTTTTTTACAGTTATTGACTATGCTTGTGTTAAGATGCCTGCAAAACTGATAAACCATATAGCCTTCACATGTTGAGGCCTGAACAGCTGTGCCTAATCCTGACATGGGAAAAGAAGAGAAGTTCAATAAATATTTTACTCTAACGGTAACCCATGGGTGAGATGAATGGCCAGAACTCACAAAGGATTTCAATACCTAACAAGGGACCCATGGGTCATGGCGCTCAGCTGATCGTGATTGGACTATAAATGTTTCTCCACTGTGATACTATATCGAGTCGATAAAGCTTATGAATATCATGTTAATGTTGGGCTATTATAAAGGAATGTAATGTAATATGTGAGTAAATGATAAATGAAATTACCTGACTGATGGATTAATAGAGTCAAATAAAGTGGTTTATTTTTTATTTATTTAGGAGGGGTTGAAAATTGTGATATATTTGAGCAATTATGAATGCGATGACAGCAGTAATAAGCAGTAGTAGATGATAAGGCTATTTGTTGAAGGATCTAAAGTGTATGGTAGTCTGCAAGCGTTCAATTTGACAGATATGATGTTATGATTAACTATGCTGATGAAGTGATTTATGAATATGTGACTGTATGACACAATATCTCTTTAGTCTTGACAAGGTACATTATTGTGATGCCCACTATGTCTACATATTACACAATATTGACATAATTTCTGGCATGTACATAGGTACCTATGGACGAATAGTTATACAAAATATTAAAGTATGAATATATCTGATTCATCTTGTTCTTGCTTACTGAGGCTGACTTTGGGATGGGGTTCGGAGAAGGGAAAAGTGAGGGCAGCACGAAGGTGGATGTAGAAATATTCTATTGTAATGTTTTTCATTTATATAAGAATATGAAAAGCTAAGAGGAAAGGGGCCCTCCTACTTGGTTATAGTAAAGTTCTAAATATATGATTGCAAACTAATTAGGCCATGGGCTAGTGGGGGTCATAGTACACCCCCCTTGTGATTTACTTTAATGGGTATCTTCATGTAGCCCTAGGTCTAATAAGTCAGAAAATTGATGTTGCCAGCAAAAAAACTGGGATGGAAGATACCCCCGTTTGACTTTTTAACCACGCCTACTTTTACAGCTGGAGGCAAATAATTAGGGGTATGGAAAATTCAAACAGCCCTAACTTTGCAACGCTTCACCAAAATATTTCAAATGACCACTTAAAATGTTTGCCTTGTCAAGATCTACAAGTCCATGCAAATGATATGCAAATTTATTCTGTAAAAAGGTCACCAGAGGTCAAAAGGTCACAAACTTTGACCTTTACCTATAATTTCTCGCATTATCAGGTTTTATTTATTGCCAAGACCATACAACTTCATTTTTAATGAAAATTAATTAAATGAAGGTCTACTGGAGCTTTTTAATACCTGAAGTAAAACAATTTGAAGTTTAGCAATTACCTCGCGGTATGTGAGATATTTCTGTACTTTCACATACTCTTTTTGTGTATTGCGGAATGTGTTGAATAGGAGTAAGGCAAACTCTAACAAGTGGTACTTTGGAATCTTTCATTGAATCTTTGCAAATGACCACAAAGGATGATATCAGAGTTCATCTATAAAACGAAACATCAAATCATGCAAATATTTTCATCGAACAGTTTGTTGAAGGCAAAAGTAAACAAAGGTTGACCTTACCAACACCATAGCTGTTTGTTACCCATGGTCGTTGTAAATTGTGCCATAAAATCTTAATATTGAAACTAATGTTTGTTACTTTCTATCTTTCAATTAACACATTTCCAGTAAACATTCATCCTAATTCTTACCGATTTGTATCTTATCTCATGAAAGTTATATATGTTCTTAGGTAGTTGTCACTGGTTTATTGATCTCTGTTCAAAGCAAAACCCTAATTTTAATTGACTGGAATCAAGCAATTTTTTTATTTTCTTTTTGCATTGTACACTTATATCACATATATCCATTTCATATAACAATTAATAATAAATTCTCTAATTAATTCCATATGATTAAGATTATATATCTCCCGGATATATTACTGATGTCGTCATAGTATATTTTTTGTGATAATTGATTAAAAAATTGCAATTTATTAATGGAGCTATCTTTATATTTATTTTATACTTATCATAAACGCCTGCCTCCGTGCATTTTGGAGGACTTTGGCAGTCTAGCCTTTTTTATTTATGGACCTCTGTCAGTCTTTTTTTTTTTACTTATGAATGTCTGTAAGCCTATTCGTTCGCCTGTCATGTCTGACTATCTGTCTACCTGAATATCATCTTGACTGAGAAAAACCTCTCTGACAGGTTAACTCATTATGTAACTGATACACCTGTTTCTCATGTTGACTCTCTGATCAAATGACTCTCTTGCGGTACATTTTATTTTCTGTTTGAGTGAATGTCTGACTGACAGGCAGTTTTTCTAACTAGTATTTGAGCAACTGCATAGTCCATTAAAAATACAGAAACACTGCAATTTGGGTTGTCAGTCAGATTACCACAGATAGTCAGTAAATATTTAGATAACACAGTAAGACCTTTTACAGAGCTTGTCAGGCAGTTGCTGATATCGGACTTGATCCTGACTAGCTGTGGTAGTAAACCATTCCCACTACCTAGCTATATCTCTAGCTGGTCATCTGTCATCGTCTTTGTGACTGACTAGCTCTCTAACAACCAGCCTGTTTGACATATTTATTATTTATCGGGTGTTTTGCCTACTAAACCAGCTTCCTGACCGGGTTCCCTGGAGCCCCAATGCCTGATAAGTTAGGCTTAGCTATGTCTCTAGGAGGATAGTTGCCTGATAGTCAGATTAATGACTATAGCTCTACGGTGTTCAGTCTGTTTGATTAATAAGCTAACACTCTGGTATTCCAGGAGCCTGACTGTCTTTCTACCAACATATCTTGTTGACAAGTGGTCAGTTATTTTCTAACTACAAGACTTCTAATCCACAAGACGGCGCCTCCTTTGTTCAACAATACACAAATGCTAGAGCAAGAGCTATAGTCATCAGTCTGACCATCAGGTATACATGTATATCCTTCCAGAGAACTAGCTAACTTACCAGGCAAAAGGACCTTCAGGGAACTTAGTCAGAAAGCCTGTCTTTTAGACAACACACCAGGTAAATAAAACATATATCAAACAGGCTAGCCGTTGGAGAGCTGGTCAGTCAGAAAGACCATGACAGATGTACAGCTAGAGTTTTAGCCAGGAAGTGGGAATGGTTTGCCACCAGAGCCAGTCAGAATCAAGTCAGATATCAGGAACTACTTGACAATCTCTGTGAAGGTCTATCTGACTGTCTTATTTGACTATCTACTCACTATGGACAGAGGTCCATAAAAAAGATAGACTAGACTGCCAAAGTCCGCCAAAATGCACAGAGGCAGGCCAATAAAGGATAAAAATATAAAGATTGCTCCATTAATAAAATTGCAATTTTTAATCAATTATCACAATTATCATACTATGATGGCATCGGTTATATATTCGGGAGAGAAATTATATTAATCATATGTAATTAAGTCTTCCCTCCCATGGGGGAGACATACAGTGTTTGGTCTGTCGTCATCAGCGTCGTACTCAGCATCGTCTCTGTAATATCATGTGAACACGATAACTTTTGAAAGACTCAACAATTTTTCATGAAATTTAAATTTAAATTGTTTCTACCAAAATCTCGGACGAGTTTGAAAACTGGTGACCTTGACAGTCATCAAGGTCAAATAGGTCGAAATAGGATTTTTGGTGAACCCCACAACTTTTGAAGTGTCCCATATTTTCCCCTCAAATTTGAAACACTAATTGTTAAAATCAAGTTTTTAAGGAGTTAAAAAACTGGTGACTTTTACCTAGATCTTCAAGTTCAAATCAATTAGAACGGAAAGTATTTGTGAAGATAATAACTTTTGAACCGCCCAACATATTTTCATTGAATTCGACTCGTGAAATGTCTCTACAAATATCTCAGACATGTTAAAAAACTTATGACATTGACCTACAACATCATGGTCAAATAGGCCAAAACAGAATTATTTGTGAACCCTGTTACTTTTGAAGTAGCGCATTTTTTTCCTCAAATTTAAAACACTAGTGTTTTAATCAAGTCCCTTGAGGAGCTCAAAAACTGGTGACCTTGACCTGTATATTCACGAAAAAATCAGCCAAAATAGAAATTATTTTCAACGCTATAACTTTTGAACCACTTGATATATTTTCATGAAATTAAACTTGTGAAATGTCTCTACCAATATCTCATACCGGTTTAAAATATGTTAACCTTGACCTTCATCATCAAGGTAAATTGGATGAAATAAAAAAATGGGAACCCTTTATCTTTTGAAGTATCACATATTTCCCTCAAATTTGAACACTATTGTTTTAATTGCGTACCTTGTGGTGCTTGAAAACTGGTGACCTTCACCTGGATCTTCAAGGTCAAATCAGCCAGAATAAAATCTCAGATCAGTTCATAACTAGGATACCTTAATCATTATCATACAAGCTCAGATCTTTAGAAATCCAGGATTTAACTTAACACTAAACCTTTGAAGGGGCCCAAGGGGGAGATTTAAATTAAAATTAGGGGTTTGCTGTTAACAGAGATCAATGAACCAGTGACAACTATCTAAGAACATATATATAGGTCATGAAATTAGATACAAACCGATAAGATTTAGGATAAATGTTTACTGGAAATGAGTAATTTGAGAGAGTAACATATATTTCTTTCAATATAAAGATTTCATGGCACGCTTTAAAAGGACAATGTGTAACAAACAGCTATGGTGTTGGTAAAGTCAACCTTTGTTTACTTTTGACTTCAACAAACTGTTCCATGAAAACATTTGCATGATTTGATGTTTCATTTTATAGAAGAACTTAAATATCATCATTTATTGGCATTTTTAAAGATTCAGTGAAATATTCCAAAGTATCACATGTTAGATTTTGCCTTACTAATATTCGACACATTCAGCAAAATGTACAAAGAGTATGTAAAAGTGCAGAAATATCTCACATACCATGGGGTAATCACCACTTCTTTTCATTTTTTTTTACTTCAGGTATTGAAAAGCACAAGTAAAAGTTCATTTTAATTAATTAAAATAAAAATAAAAGAAATATGGTCTCGGAGATAAATAAAACCTGATTATGCGAGAAATTATTGGTAAAGGTCAAAGTTTATGACCTTTTGACCTCTGGTGACCTTTTTTTCAGAATAAATTTGCATATCATTTGCATGGACTTGAAATTATTTGACAAGACAAACATTTTAAGTGGTCATTTGAAATATTTTGGTAAAGAGTTGCAAAGTTAGGGCTGTTTGAATTTCCCATACCCCTAATTATATGCCTCCAGCTGTAAAAGTAGGCGTGGTTAAAAAGTCCATGGGGGTATCTTCCATCCCAGTTTTTTTGCTGGCAACATCAATTTTCTGACTTATTAGACCTAGGGCTACATGAAGATACCCATTAAAGTAAATCACAAGGGGGGTGCACTATGACCCCCACAAGCCCATGGCCTAAATACTCTGACAAGACTGTCATGAAGAAAAACAGTAAAAGTTTTGAGATACTGTGTTGCATACAAAAATTTACAGATGGACAGGCAAGTGGACAGAATGGACTAATACCTTTATTTCACTTTCAAGAGAATAATGCATTTAAGTTTATATATAATCCTATTTTTTTAAGGAGATCCACTTTTTCCATTAAGAAATTTTATCTGTATCATTTTTTCTTATTTACAGGTTTATAAATTTTTAATTAAAAAACCTGAAAATATAAGTTAAAATATTAGAATTTTTGCAAAAGTTGCAAACATTATATATACAGAGTAAAAAACATTGGGTCATATTATGCATTCACATATATTTTATTATTTTTAAATCATAAATGTTTTAACTGATTTTAAAAGAAAATAATGCCACAACATGGCATCAAGAATATTCCTTGAATCACTATTAAAAAGTTTTGCATATTGGAGTTTATAGGACATGCTTAATTTTATTCACCAAAATAAAATAAAAGTAAATTTGACAAAATAAAACATCTTTTCAAATAAAGTATACACACTGTTGGTTGAATGAGGGACAAACAATATCATTGCGCTAATTACTATCCCAGTTTTAATTAATTACTGGAATTTTTGGTCAATTTCACACCTGGTAAAGTTTTTACTCTTCTGAAGTAAGAATTACTATCTCATGAACATCCAGACTTTCACAGCAATACACCACTTTGTGGACACAATTAAATGTACACTTTAATCATTGTAACCCTGGTGGTTCAATACAAAATCTAAAATGTAGCATGTCCAAGAATAAAATAAAATACAGAAAAATTATAACATTCATCTAGTTTATGCACCAGCTGGGGGGGGGGGGGGGGATGAGTGCAGGGCTAGGGGAAGCCTGCTAGTAGTGGCCAAGCTGGGCCAAGGTAAGCTGCCTGGGGTGGGTTACATAATGCAAGTGAAGGCTGTACTACTAGGTGGGCTAGATGTAAACAACACTTGACATGGTGTGTGAAAACATGAATAAAAGCTATTCATTCCAATCAATTTCTTCTGAAAGTTCAGATTTTAAAAGATTAAATCCTTATGCATATATGCTGGGAAAATTAAATCAACAGTGCCAAAGTTGGACAAAATTTAAGGTATTGTTTTTTATTTATGCTAATAACTTGAAAAATTTGCAAAATTCAGATCTAATTTTGGGTAAACAATTGAATTTTGATTAAATAAAGTTATATTCCTGAAAAAAGGTCTCTAGGTTCAGCAATTCTCATGTGAGTAAATATATTTCCAGATTTTAAAAAAAATTGCATTATGTTTTGGCCCATAACTTCAAAATAATACTCAATACTGACCTAATTTTTGGTATGTTCATGGAAAATGTATAAAAGAATGTGAATACTAAATACGATCAAAAACAGATCAGTGGTTTTGATATTAGGCAGCCTTGAAGTGTAACAATGGCTTTTTTTTATGGAAAACGGAGTTTTTTTCCTTAATATCTCGAAGGAACAAAGTCCTAATGACCCAATTTTCGGTATGGTAGGAGATTTTGGGGACATCTAAAATTATGTCAACAGCCTGGGGAGCATAGAGATGTGCACTGAATGACCTACAGTCATCAAAGTGGACTGCTTGACAATGTAAGGGAATACAACAAGAGCCTCCAAAAAAATTCAATAACTAGCCTAATTTTGCAGCTTTTATTTTAAAATTTCAGATTTTAACAGATTAAATCCTTATGTATACATGGTGTGAAAATTAAATCCACAGTACTTACAGGAAAAAAACGTGCCATGGCCAAAGTTGGGCAAAATTTAAGGTACCAATTTTATATTTTTGCCAATATTTAAAAAAATTTAACAAATTTTGATCTAATTTTTGGTATACAATTAAATTTTGATTAATTAAAGTTGTATTACTGGAAAAAAGTCCCTACCTTTAACACTTTTGGTCTTAAGTGACAAAATATCTTCCTGATTTTTTTACAAAGTGCATTATGTTTGGGCCAATAACTTTTTTAAATTATATAATACTGACTTAATATCTGGCATGTACATAGGAACTATATAGAGGAATATTTATGGTAAATATGAAGAAAACCAGATGAGTGGTTTTGATATTAGGCAGTCCTGAAGTGTGAAAATAGATTTCTAATAAAAAATTGAGGTTTTTCCTTAATATCTCAAAGGAACGAAGTCCTATTGACCCAATTTTTGGCATGGAAGGAGATTATGGGGACATCTAACTGTATGCCGAAATTCAGATTCGTAGGTCCAACGGTGTCGAAACGTGCCAGTCTTACGGACGGACATCCAGACGGACAGACAGACGGACGGACGGACAGACAGACGGACGGACGACGGACAATGGACCATGACTATAGCTCAGATGACTTATAGTCAGCTGAGCTAAAAACCAAGCTGTCAATGCCTGTCAGTCAATCTGAGTGTCTGGCGAATGTTAACAGATATAAAAGTTTTGAACAGACAATGGCAATGAATCCTATCTGTTTAGACCACCTAATTAATTCAAAAGTAGAATTTCAACAAAAGCTGACAAAAGCCCTCAGCCATAAGAAGTGTCTATGGGTGGTAACATTAACAAGTATGAAATATTTGTTCTGACATGAATGTATATCTGTACATATTTCTCTTGTTCAAGTTATAAATTTTGAACAAAGGAGGTACAGTGGTGCACCATTCATCCAAACATCTTGGGGGACAAGGTTTTTTGTTTGGATAAATGAATGTTTGGATGAACAGTCATGTGTAAAATAACATTGTGGCATTGATGTCATCAGCCCAATATTATCACTCTTTATATGTGATAAGTACTTGCTTACTTACATAGAATGAACAAATCAAACGTTCATTCAAGTAATTATTATTATTTCATTTTCAACTAATTTATTGAGATTATTTGTCGCTGAAGTATATGAACCAGTTATTCCCTTGCCAAATGTGTAGATATCCGCCATGACAGTTTAACTGCCTCTGTACCACCCCTTATGTATGAGCAGTTAAGCTAACTTGTCATCAGACGCTGAGCGCATGGTCTTTCCTCTTTTGGAAACCTGCATGTCTTTCATCAGGCCCTTGAAGTCCCTTAGCTTGTGACGACTGTTCTTGGTGTCACGTATGGTTTATCTGCCAACATTGAACTCTCTGGCCAACTGCGATTCAGTTAAGTGTCTTCAAGATGCTTGAGAAATAAAGCGCTTGTCTTCAAGTGACAGGACATCTGACATAAAACTCGAGTGCTGTGATAGGTGTTTTTGTGGTAAAAATTTCCATAAATTTATAAATTGGGAATTAACATGCATGTCATGATAAAGCTGATATAGAAAACAGATTTGTTTGCAATGTTAAACTGCTCAGATGAGTACAAGTTCAAGCGTATCAGAGTCCTACTTTATCAGCACAGAAACTACTCGCTGTCATTGCCGGATGGTTTACCGGTGTGAACAACCTGACGAGGTTCAACAAAAGGTAAATTAGGTGATCCAACCCGTGATCGTTTTCACACCTACAACTGCATAAATGAGTCCAGCGAAGGGTTGGCTGCATGTGCACAACCTGGTCTATTAGGTGTTGTCACACCTGAAACTCAACAACTGGTGATGCATTCATTAAAAAATTGGGTTGGGAGTAAAAACATGTGCGAAGATCTGCTCTTCTGATGCAATATATATATTTTCAGATGGCCAAATTTTCATTTGTAAAATTTTGGATAAGCGGTCATAATTTAGGTTCACAAATGTCAATTACAGATAAACAGTGTTCGGATAAATGGTGCTCCACTGTATGTGGTACTTTGCAAGTCTGGCACCCCCAAACTCATACAGCACTTAAAGGTCATCAAGGCAAATGACCATACCATGTTTCATAACAATCCATCCAGTTGTTCCTAAGAAATAAGCTGTGTTCTTGAAGGTCACCCACATTCAAACTTGCTTGAGATTTTGTTCATATGCATCAACAATGAAGAAATAAAGTTCCTGTGTTGAATACTTTTAGTGATATCTTTCTCATAAGGCCAAAATTGAAAAAGCTATCCAATAAAAATTCATTTAAAATAAGAAATTGTGGATTGTGCCCCCAAACTTGTGCATCAGGACAAATGACCTTACCATGTTTCATAACAAATGACCTGGCGGTTCCTGAGAAATCAGGTCCTAAGTTTTTTCTATTACAAGCTCTGTGACCTTGAAAAGTAGGTCAAGGTCACCCATCTTGAAGTTGACCAAGATTTTTTTACATGCATCAGCACTGAGGAAATGAACTTCTTGTGTTGAATACTTTCGAAGATATACCTCTTACAAGGCCAAAATTGAAAAATCTGATAATAATCCTTTAAAAATCAGAAATTGTAGGTTGCGCCCCAAAACTTGTGCAGCAGTTACAGACCATCAGTGCCAATAATCATAGCATATTTTACAGCAATCCACCCAGTGGTTCCTGAGAATTAAGCTTAAAGGTTTTTTTCTACAATTAGCTCTGAAACTTTGAAAAATATTTCAAGTCACCCATCTTCAAACTTGACCGAGATTTTGTTAATATACATCTGCACCAAAGAAATAAAAATTCCTACATTGAATCATTTTAGAGATATCCCTCTCACAAGGTTAAAGTTAACAGAGGCTAGACGGATGGCTCTGGTGATGACAATTGCCCTTCAGCCACTACGGCTGAGGGCTAACAAAAGCAGCAGTACACAATCTATTCAAAGACTGCATAAGCTACACAGACTCCTGTTAGCTTGCAAAATCATACCTTATTATAAAAGATGTGGTTTTCTACTTTTTTTACTTCTTATTCATTCAACGAGAAAGCATCGGGTTATGTATTCCAGATAAGATAAGAAATTAAGAATAGTTATGGACAAAAAGAGATCTTCACAGCTGGGGAGCTCTGATTGTTAATGCTGACAACCTGGTTCAGCTGGGGACAAGGATGTTGGAAGAAAGGAATTTAAGTTCAATACTATTGGTGTGTGCAGAGTTGTCATGGGTTACTTTCTAGCCTGTATAATTCTCTATCATGTATAATTCTTAAATTTGGCTGTTTTCAAGTTCAACTCTGCCTGATTTTATTTTCCCAGATTCAGGTTGCTTTTAATTGGAACATATTCTGTAGACCAGATGGCCATCTTCATATTTTTAGCCAAACTAAAGATACCTAATGATTCTGGACTACATTTTAGGTGGGAAAATCCTTATAAGAACACTTATTTACAAACATCCTCAGAAGCAAAACCTGTCATTTATAAAGGTATAAATAAAGTAAACAAAAAATGCCTGCCACTGAATAATGTACTTTGAGATGAGATATGAGTTTGTCATTTTTTAGAATAAACTCAAGATGCCTGAATATAAGTCAAACCTGGCTCTGTGCCAGAACATATCAGTAGTTCAAAGAAGTTGACCCATCTGAATTTTATATATCTCTACAATCCTTATCTAACACACTGTTGCTATGGAAAATAACCATTAACCTGGCTTGTCAGACATGTCCTGACAACTACCTAGAGGCAATAACTATGTTTATGTCAATTTATTGCAGCCAAGTAGTGTGGAATTATATTAAAATACATACTTCTGTGACAAATATTAATCAATACACATTATACAAGTTTTATTTACAAAACTTAAATAAACTATGATAAATGTAACTTTGTGCTCCACCTACATATTATCATTGTATTTCTGTCATAGGTCTGAATACAACAAGGGACCTATGGGTCATGACGCTCAGCTGTTATATATGATAAAAAAATATTATTTAGAAATGTGGCACATGCTGGTTTTGTGTGGTAATAAATGTAAGCTGTATTATGAGTTGTTGTTGTTTAGCTTATGTATGATTTTGATAGTACCTTTGGAGACAGGGAAGAGGATTGATTTCATTTATTTTATTAACAAATGGAGTACTACTGTCACACAGATTTTGACTTGGCCATATAACTTATAAGCAGAACATATAATATAAGAGTTTAACTATTTATTAAAAAAATTACAAATATTGTCCCAAATATAATTTTTTTTTTAAATAATAAGAGAATCATATGATTTTTTAAAATGAAATATAACTGATATGATTATTAAAATAATATTAAAGAATATATTCATGAATGCATTCATGAATACATTTTGAAAGTATTTGCACGAGTATTCATATACTTTCATTTTTACCTGAATTCCCATTCTTTATGCATGAAATTTTATGATGGAGTACATAATCATATTCGTATTTAAATACAATTACAAAGTATTCACACCATGTCTGGTATTTATTCAGTTTTCACCAAACAATGATGTTGAGAATCCAGAATATACAAAATTCACACATTTAAATAATGATCATAAGTACCTGGTTTTATGGCTTTTATTTATATTAAAAAATAACTGTAAAAATTCATTTTGGACTAATTTCACATCAATGTACACACTAGACACAGTAGGAATCTAGATTAATATTATCAACTGCATCTTTGTCTATCATTAATTTCCTTCGTATAATCCCTAATGATTAGTAATGAATAATATGATTTACTTCTTTATCATTAAAATTGAACTGAAAATGCCATAGGTGACTGCATGGTGTTATTTGGAATATGTGACATTCTTCCCATCGATACAAGATTCTTATATCATCAGTAACTGCAAGTTAATTTCCTGTTTTTATAAACTAACAAATTCCTTTTCTATTTTTCTTTAATTTGTTATTAAAAACCAATAAAAATTTATTAATTTATTGTTTATTGTTATGTTGTTGGTTTAAACTACTAGATGAGTTGGGTTGGACACCTGGATCAACTGTGGCCATAAGCTGCCTGGATTCTCGCCTCAAGCGTGCATAATTTGATGAAAGGTCAACAAGGTCAACATACAGGTGACTCAAGAGGGGCTGGAGAGAGGGTCTCATAAACAAGGGACCCATGGGTCACAGTGCTTAGCTGATCGTGATTGGACTATAAATGTTTCTCCACTGTGATACTATATCGAGTCGATAAAGCTTATGAATATCATGTACATGTTGGGCTATTATAAACGAATGTAATGTAATATGTGAGTAAATGATAAATGAAATTACCTGACTGATGGATTAATAGAGTCAAATAAAGTGGTTTATTTTTTATTTATTTAGGAGGGGTTGAAAATTGTGATATATTTGAGCAAATATGAATGCAATGACAGCAGTAATAAGCAGTAGTAGATGATAAGGCTATTTGTTGAAGGATCTAAAGTGTATGGTAGTCTGCAAGCGTTCAATTTGACAGATATGATGTTATGATTAAATATGCTGATGAAGTGATTTATGAATATGTGACTGTATGACACAATATCTCTTTAGTCTTGACAAGGTACATTATTGTGATGCCCACTATGTCTACATATTACACAATATTGACATAATTTCTGGCATGTACATAGGTACCTTTGGACGAATAGTTATACAAAATATTAAAGTATGAATATATCTGATTCATCTTGTTCTTGCTTACTGAGGCTGACTTTGGGATGGGGTTCGGAGAAGGGAAAAGTGAGGGCAGCACGAAGGTGGATGTAGAAATATTCTATTGTAATGTTTTTCATTTATATAAGAATATGAAAAGCTAAGAGGAAAGGGGCCCTCCTACTTGGTTATAGTAAAGTTCTAAATATATGATTGCAAACTAATACTCTGACAAGTCTGTCATGAAGAAAAACAGTAAAAGTTTTGAGATACTGTGTTGCATACGAAAATTTACAGATGGACAGGCAAGTGGACAGAATGGACTGATACCTTTATTTCACTTTCAAGAGAATAATGCATTTAAGTTTATATATAATCCTATTTTTTTAAGCAGATCCACTTTTTCCATTAAGAAGTTTTTATCTGTATCATTTTTTTATTTACAGGTTTATAATTTTTTAATTAAAAACCTGAAAATATAAGTTAAAATATTAGAATTGTTGCAAAAGTTGCAATCATTATATATACAGAGTAAAAAACATTGGGTCATATTATGCATACACATATATTTTATTATTTTTAAATCATAAATGTTTTAACTGATTTTAAAAGAAAATAATGTCCCAACATGGCATCTACAAGAATATTCCTTGAATCACTATTAAAAAGTTTTGCATATTGGAGTTTTCAGGACATGCTTAATTTTATTCACCAAAATAAAATAAAAGTAAATTTGACAAAATAAAACATCTTTTCAAATAAAGTATACACACTGTTGGTTGAATGAGGGACAAACAATATCATTGTGCTAATTACTATCCCAGTTTTAATTAATTACTGGAATTAATTGTCAATTTCACACCTGGTGAAGTTTTTACTCTTCTTAAGTAAGGAATAACTTATCTCATGAATATCCACACTTTCACAGCAATACACCACTTTGTGGACACAATTAAATGTACACTTTAATCATTGTAACCCTGGTGGTTCAATACAAAATCTAAAATGTAGCATGTCCAAGAATAAAATAAAATACAGAAAAATTATAACATTCATCTAGTTTATGCACCAGCTGGGGGGGGGGGGATGAGTGCAGGGCTAGGGGAAGCCTGCTAGTAGTGGCCAAGCTGGGCCAAGGTAAGCTGCCTGGGGTGGGTTACATAATGCAAGTGAAGGCTGTACTACTAGGTGGGCTAGATGTAAACAACACTTGACATGGTGTGTGAAAACATGAATAAAAGCTTTTCATTCCAATCAATTTCTTCTGAAAGTTCAGATTTTAAAAGATTAAATCCTTATGCATATATGCTGGGAAAATTAAATCAACAGTGCCAAAGTTGGACAAAATTTAAGGTATTGTTTTTTATTTATGCTAATAACTTGAAAAATTTGCAAAATTCAGATCTAATTTTGGGTAAACAATTGAATTTTGATTAAATTAAGTTATATTCCTGAAAAAAGGTCTCTAGGTTCAGCAATTCTCATGTGAGTAAATATATTTCCTGATTTTTTAAAAAAATTGCATTATGTTTTGGCCCATAACTTCAAAATAATACTCAATACTGACCTAATTTTTGGTATGTTCATAGAAAATGTATAAAAGAATGTGAATACTAAATACAATCAAAAACAATTAAATTTTGATTAATTAAAGTTGTATTACTGGAAAAAAGTCCCTACCTTTAACACTTTGGGTCTTAAGTGACAAAATATCTTCCTGATTTTTTTTACAAAGTGCATTATGTTTGGGCCAATAACTTTTTTAAATTATATAATACTGACTTAATATCTGGCATGTACATAGGAACTATATAGAGGAATATTTATGGTAAATATGAAGAAAACCAGATGAGTGGTTTTGATATTAGGCAGTCCTGAAGTGTGAAAATAGATTTCTAATAAAGAATTGAGGTTTTGCCTTAATATCTCAAAGGAACGAAGTCCTATTGACCCAATTTTTGGCATGGTAGGAGATTATGGGAACATCTAACTGTATGCCGAAATTCAGATTCGTAGGTCCAACGGTGTCGAAGCATGCCAGTCTTACGGACGGACATCCAGACGGACAGACAGACAGACGGACAGACAGACGGACAGATGACGGACAATGGACCATGACTATAGCTCAGATGACTTATAGTCAGCTGAGCTAAAAACATTAATAAAAGCTACAATATTTGGCCAATTTCTTTAAGCTTTCTAAACTAAAAAGCTGAAATCCTTATGTGTGCATGATATGAAAATTATATCAACAGTGCTCACGGGAAACAAACGTGCCATGGTCACAGTTGGGCAAAATTTAAGGTACTAATTTTATATTTATACTAATAACTTATAAAATATGAAAAATTCAGATCTAATTTTGGGTAAACAATCAAATCTTGATTAAATAAAGTTATATTCCTGACAAAAAGTCTCCAGCTTCAGCAATTCTCATCTTAGGTGAGTAAATATATTTCTTGATTTTTAAAAAAGTGCATTATGTTTGGGCCCATAACTTAAAAAAAATACACAATACTGACATCATTTCTGGCATGTGCATAGCGAATGTATAGAAAAATATGTATATTGTATATGATCAAAGTCAGATCGGTGGTTTTGATATTATAGGCAGTCTTAAAGTGTAACAATGGGTTTTTAATGGAAAAATGAAGTTTTTCATTGATATCTCGAAGGAATTAAGTCCTAGTGACCAAATTCTTGGCATGGTAGGGGATTTTGGAGAAATCTAACTGTATGCCAAATTTAAGGAACTTAGAGCTGAAGCTCTGGAGCTGAGCTCTAGCAAACTGCATAACACAAGCAATATGTGACATGGTGCTTGAAAACTTGAATAAAATCTACAGTTTTTGATCAACTGGTTTCAAATTTTTGGTGTTAACAGGTGAAATGCCAACAAAAACATGCTGTGAAAATTAAATCCACAGCAGTTACAGCAAAAAAACGTGCCATGGTCAAAGTTGGGCAAAATTTAAGGTACCAATTTTTTATTTTTGTTAATATTTTAACAAATTTAAAAGATTTTCATCTAATTTTGGGTATACAATTTAATTTTGATTAATAAAAGTAATATTACTGGAAAAAAGTGCTTAGCTTTAACAAGTTTTGTGTTAAGTGATAAAATTTCTTTCCTGATTATTTACAAAATGCATTATGTTTGGGCCCATAACTTTTTTGAATTATATAATACAGAACTAATTTCTGGCATGTACATAGGAATTATATAGAGGATTATTTATAGGAAATATGAGGAAAAACAGATGAGTGGTTTTGATATTAGGCAGTCCTGAAGTGTGAAAATAGGTTTTTAATAAAAAATTGAGGTTTTTCCTTAATTTCTTAAAGGAATGAAGTCGCAAAGACCCAGTTTTCGGCTTGGTAGGAGATCTTGGGGACATCTAACATTATGCTGAATTTTGGATTCCTAGGTCTTACGGTTTCAAAACGTGCCACATCTACGGACGGACGGACGGACAGACGGCGGACCACGGACAATGGACCACGACTATAGCTCAGATGACTTATAGTCAGCTGAGCTAACAACACACTGTTCATGATTCTGTTAATGGAAGCTAAAATGGCTAATATATCCATTCAAAATAGCTCATGTCTAGGAACTTTGTCTCATATCCATCCAAACAAAATGTCAACATGACAGATATTATTCTCTGTGGTCTGTTATAAATTTAAGAAGTCTTCAGCATCACATAAACAAGACAATGCATGACAGAAGATACCACAAAGTTTGAATATGTAAGAATCAAACAGTTTCAGAAGACCCTGTTCATCTGCATTTTTGCTCTGGAAATCAAAGGCAAGACCCCCAACAGTGATGGAGTCAAGTCCACACAATCCAGGCCTGGGTGCAAGTCCAAATCCAGGCAACTCGAATCAAGTCTTTCAGGTTCGAGTCCAGGGCACTCGAATGCAAGTCCAAGTCCGGGCCACTCAAGTCCAAGTCTTTCAGGTCCAAGTCCAGGCCACTCAAATGCAAGTCTTTCAGGTCCAAGTCCAGGCCACTCGAATGCAAGTCCAAGTCAGGGCCACTCAAGTCCAAGTCTTTCAGGTCCATGTCCAGGCCACTCGAATGCAAGTCCAAGTCTGGACCACTTGAGTCCGAGTCCACCCTCTATGAGTCTGAGTCAGAGTCCATTAAAAATCTCCTTATAACAAGAAATTGAAACAGAAATGAGATTATCCTGTGATTTGATGTTAATTATACACAAATTTTTACTTGAACATGTAATTACAATGATCTCCTGATGCTGATCTAAATATTGGTAACATGTTGGGTTTGTAGTATTCTATTAGTAGTTTGCATATGTATATAACTCCTCATATTATTTTAAAGAGCTTTTCTTTATTCTGCAGGACTCAAGATGGACTTGGCCTGATTTCTCGAGTCCTTACCTCCTAGTACAAGTCAAGGACTCTTGAGTCAAAGTCTGAGTCAAAGTCCCTAAACAAGTGGACTCAAGTCCAAGTCCAAACTAGAGTCCTATATCACTGGAACCAAATTAACACTTTAGAAAAAGGGCAAATTGCTTTGGAACTTATTTAACAACATTAGAACACAGGCATGCACCTTCATAAACAACTGAGAATGTCAATTTAAAATCTGAGAAACACTATCTTTGTCTGTATCAATCCTACTTACTGTAGTTAGGGTTAATTAACACCACAGAAATAGAATGACATAGGCTCTTTCTTTGTCTATGATAAACACTGACAACAATTGAGAAACATATTCACAAGGACCTGACTGGGGATGCTGTCTATAAAATGCTTGGAGACATTACAAAGGTGACACAGAAAAATTCATTTTAAAATATAAAGTTATTATTTTATGATGACCACACAAGGTTGGCAATGCAAATAATAGCTAAAATTCAGAATATAGGCTATGAAAAGACAGGGTCATACAATACAGAAGGCATGTTTGAAACAAAAAGTGTTTGTGTGGATCACCTGAACTAATGTGCTTGTCAATGCCAATAACAGCTCAAATTATAAGGATACAGACTATGAGAAGCCTACAGGCACATTAATATAATAGAAGGCAGGTTTGTAACAAAACATGTGCATGTGGATCACCTGAACTAACGTGCTTGTCAATGCCAATAACAGCTCAAAGTATAAGGATACAGACTATGAGAAGCCTATAGGCACATTAATAAAATAGAAGGCAGGTTTGTAACAAAACATGTGCATGTGGATCACCTGAACTAACGTGCTTGTCAATGCCAATAACAGCTCCAAGTATAAGGATACAGACTATGAGAAGCCTATAGGCACATTAATAAAATAGAAGGCAGGTTTGTAACAAAACATGTGCATGTGGATCACCTGAACTAATGTGCTTGTCAATGCCAATAACAGCTAAAAGTATAAGGATACAGACTATGAGAAGCCTACAGGCACATTAATAAAATAGAAGGCAGGTTTGTAACAAAACATGTGCATGTGGATCACCTGAACTAACGTGCTTGTCAATGCCAATAACAGCTCAAAGTATAAGGATACAGACTATGAGAAGCCTACAGGCACATTAATAAAATAGAAGGCAGGTTTGTAACAAAACATGTGTATGTGGATCATCTGAACTAATGTGCTTGTCAATGCCAATAACAGCTCAAAGTATAAGGATACAGACTATGAGAAGCCTACAGGCACATTAATAAAATAGAAGGCAGGTTTGTAACAAAACAAGTGCATGTGGATCACCTGAACTAATGTGCTTGTCAATGCCAATAACAGCTCAAAGTATAAGGATACAGACTATGAGAAGCCTACAGGCACATTAATAAAATAGAAGGCAGGTTTGTAACAAAACATGTGCATGTGGATCACCTGAACTAACGTGCTCGTCAATGCCAATAACAGCTCAAAGTATAAGGATACAGACTATGAGAAGCCTACAGGCACATTAATATAATAGAAGGCAGGTTTGTAACAAAACATGTGCATGTGGATCACCTGAACTAATGTGCTTGTCAATGCCAATAACAGCTCAAAGTATAAGGATACAGACTATGAGAAGCCTACAGGCACATTAATATAATAGAAGGCAGGTTTGTAACAAAACATGTGTATGTGGATCATCTGAACTAATGTGCTTGTCAATGCCAATAACAGCTCCAAGTATAAGGATACAGACTATGAGAAGCCTACAGGCACATTAATATAATAGAAGGCAGGTTTGTAACAAAACATGTGCATGTGGATCACCTGAACTAATGTGCTTGTCAATGCCAATAACAGCTCAAAGTATAAGGATACAGACTATGAGAAGCCTATAGGCACATTAATAAAATAGAAGGCAGGTTTGTAACAAAACATGTGCATGTGGATCACCTGAACTAACGTGCTTGTCAATGCCAATAATAGCTCAAAGTATAAGGATACAGACTATGAGAAGCCTACAGGCACATTAATATAATAGAAGGCAGGTTTGTGACAAAACATGTGCATGTGGATCACCTTAACTAATGTGCTTGTCAATGCCAATAACAGCTCAAAGTATAAGGATACAGACTATGAGAAGCCTACAGGCACATTAATATAATAGAAGGCAGGTTTGTAACAAAACATGTGTATGTGGATCATCTGAACTAATGTGCTTGTCAATGCCAATAACAGCTCAAAGTATAAGGATACAGACTATGAGAAGCCTACAGGCACATTAATATAATAGAAGGCAGGTTTGTAACAAAACATGTGCATGTGGATCACCTGAACTATTGCACTTTATTTCCCCCTGGTATACCAGTGTACTTTATCATCTCTACTGCTAAAAAAAGAGTTGTGGTCTAATCAAAATGAGCACACCTGTTGACAGGCACACCTGTCAAGCTACTGACAGGTTTAGTATACCATTAATCGATAACCTTACTGATATCCCTTCAATGAAAAAGTACTGAAATTGAGATCTGCATATCATGTCACAGGCATAGTGAATTTGAATTAAGGAAGGTTCCTCCATTTTAAATTTTAATGAGCCAGTTTAATGAGACAAAACACTTTTGATAATTAAACAGTCTCTCCTAGAATCCTCAGAATGAAATACAGGTTTGTCATAGATGGTGTGTATTCTCCGGTGCTTGGTACGGTCCCTGCTCCTTTGTTAAACTGGCTGAAATGTGTACAAGGAATCTTAGAGACACCCCCAGGAAAATATGCACAATTCAACATGAAATTTGTTTTTCTCGAAGAGGAAAAAAAATATTAGTACATTGTCTGTTTTACATCAAAATTCATACTAGAATGAAATATATTTGACAGAATCTGAAACTGCTGAAAAGAATAACCTTTCAAATATTTTTTATCTCAAAACAATACCAAATCCCAGGCTTATTTGTGAATTATCCCCATTTCAAACATTAAAAAAGTGACAAAAATTACTGTCACAGTTCCACTGAGTAACTGGAGAAGAGCTTAATTAGACCTTAAAGACAATCAAAGTTTTCCGAGGCATAGTCTTGACTCTTGTCCAGATCAAGGATTTGTTTTTGTTCTTAGCCTTGAACTCATTTTTCTGTTTAAATATAGATTCATAAGTGAACAGTGTGTATTGCCAAAAAAATCAATTAAAGACAAAAATTCCAGTTTAACAGTTCTTCATTGCAACATATACTGCTATTTTCAGACACTTATGGTACTTATGTTTTTTGTTTATATTAAGGTCACTTTGTTATTTACTGTCCTTATCTTCACAACACTTCAAAAAATGAATTTAAAAAATTAAAAAAAAGCACTGGTTGAATTTCCTCACTCTGTAAATCAAACTGCCAAAACTGTGTATCTTTTTTTATCCCTGTGGCAGCTGATACCCTGCCTGGTAATTCAGGACTTGGGTGTTCTGTGGCTGTTGCCAGCTGTGAGTGAGTGATGGCCAAGACTGGATGGTGGGGAGGTTCAATTGACACACTTTTGTCAACTACTCAGTAAAATAAAGAAACCTTTGAGCTTTTGTATTAATGCAGAGCATAACTCATGTCTGTGCCTGTTTTGTTTACTTACCAAATAAAATGTACCTGCAATAATCTGCATGAAACACCATAAATATTTGATAAGCTGCTCAACATGTTAATTATTAATAAAATAGAGAAAAAGTATCAACTAAAATCCCAGTGCAACTTTAATCTGTTAATGATTTATTCAAACTTGGGGGGAGGGGGGATCTTGTAGCATATGTCACTGGATATAAAAGAGCCAGTGCAAAGATTTACTTAACATGAAAGGATATTATATCATACCATGTCTCATAGAAACACCATACCTGGCTTTGATCTATCATTACCTCCATATGGTCTGATCAATGGAACGTGCACAGATATCCTTTAAAGACAGACAACATCTATTCAATACACCCTACATGAGATTAGACTATTTTCTTACACATTACTCTCTGATACTGCTCAATATGGAGCATATGGATAGGTCTAAATTTATAATAGGTGAACACAGCACACCTGTAAGGTAAGCAATCAATAAGGAAAACCTATGTGTTGGGTCATGTATCAATGATATTTTTGGGAAACAGAAATCACCCAGCAACAATATTGACACAACACTATATTACTTTAAAAATTCATGATAACAGTAACCTTACCATATTTATCATCTTTTTCTCCTTTAGTTTCTGACGGTTCTACCTTAGAGCCTCCACCACCCATTTTGTTTTGTTATTCCCTTTGCGTATATCTATGTCCTATGTTCAGTATATGATCCTTGTTTGTAGACAGTGTCTGGGGTGAAACAACAACAAGGTGTTCACCAGGGGTCTCTCAGTACAGGACTGAAGGAGCACTCATTGAAGAAACCCAACAGGGTGCCCAGTAGGCAAGCAACCCTTGTAAACAGTGCTCCTTTTTCATGGGGGGAGGTGTGGTAACCTGTAAGCTGGCTGGGGATTTAAGAGGTGGTCACATGTCATGAAGCCATTGATTATACCCAAGCCTTGTCATTTAATGAGGGCTTACACTATTCAACCATACCTGCAGTCACGTTAAGTGCTCTATATCACCCAACTGTCACCAGTTTTAAAACGTGTTTCACATATGACTCAAACATAAATGCACTCAGAAAAAATTTGCACCTGACAATCTCAGCATAACTGATAAGGTGTTATTTACTGCAACCTTGTTGGAGTTAATAAGAACAGTGCAAGTTCAGGTTAATGTTAGTCAGGCAACTTTGTACTGAAAATTAAGTTGTTTTTCAGTAGTAGAATGCACATTACTGTATTTGATAATACAAAGTTCAAACTGATAATTAGATAACATGGTCAAATTATAAAGTTTGCTGGCATTCTTGCAATGGACACAAATCATGGTAACTAAATTTAAAATGTATAAACTAAGTGTCCTATAAACTGGTGCCAAAAATAAGATTAAATGAAATAAATAAAATAAAATGCAAAGAAATATAATTTAAATTATTTCATTAACATAATTTCTATGAAATATAATTTTGTCTGATCCATACAAATACACAAGGTAAATCTGATTATTTAAAAGATTTTTTCACGAAATATCATTAGAAATATTTATATTTTATAGTTCAAAATGAGAATGACAACATTGAGGGGTGGCCCTGGTCTCCCTTATTCGCTTTCTTGTGCCAAGGATAATTCCTACTCTCTCCCAAAGCCTTCAGAGCAGTATAATTGGATTGAAAGGTAACAACCTCTGCTATTGATGAACCACACAGCTGACTGGACTCACTTGCCCATGAAATCTTTAACCCATTCTATGACAGGTTTTCAAACAATCCATGCTGACCGCACATGCACTGCTTCATGAAAATGAAAGTGAATGGGAAAATGCTCTGAGAAACTCTTATTCAAGAGAATACTTCGAAATAAAAGAACTCTTTTTGATACCAAAATACAGCACTTAATATTATTTTTCTGTACCACAGCCTTTGACCATTAATGTATTTAACAGGTATTGAAACAAATTGTCTTTCTTTCAAGGTAAGTGTACAATTAAATTGTCAGTAATTGTCTTTCTTTTGAGGCAAGTACACCAACAGACTGCAAAAAATGGGATTAAATGAATCAAGTGTGTTGTTTATGTGTGTGTGTGCAGGGAGAGCCCCCCCCCCCCCCCCCCATTCAAACAAAAAAATATGGGGAGAGAGAACAAAACATGTTTAATATTTTTAAAAAATACCCCAGACTCCATCCATAATTTTCAAAATTACAGCTTTTTCTTTTCCTCTTCTCCAGAAAAGCTCTCCACATATATATAAGCTCCAGATGTTAACTGTAGGCATGCAGGCAAAACATACACTTAGTAGATTAACAAATACCAATCAAGGTACAGTTGATTGGACAGCCTGGTTAGGATAATTGTAGGTTATTCATAAAGATTAGTAGAAATATACCAAATAAATAGAAAGTTCCTGGAAATATATTGATGTTGAGGCCCAGATCCTGATCTGGACCTTTTGCTGATTGGTCAAGACTAAATCCTGATCTCGGTTTAGGCCGGACCAAATCCCGATCAGGATTTGGTCTGGCCTAAACCCTGACCATTAACTTTTAGGAAAGAGAATGAGTTCCTGTCTGAACTTATCAAGGTTCAAGTCAGCCCATACCTAGATTCAGAGCATGTTTATATCTGGTGTCTGAAATTATAACTTAAAAAGATGATGCATTTTGTAAGTAGAATAAATTTTCTAGATGGATGACATATATAAGAAGTTAAGTATCATATGAACTAGGATAAATATGTTTTCAGTCCACGGTTTCAAATATGGATATTCTCAACATATATAAATTTATACCTTTAATACAACTTTTCTGATGGATTAAAAATTTTCAGATGAACAGCTTACATTCAAGTAAAAATTAAATCCTTATTTCATGAAAACCAACAATTTATAACTTCTCTTATCAACATTTTAAACAGTATATGTATGTATAGTTCTAGTCAAGAACTGGTCTCTCTGGTCAGACAGCGAGGGGGGGGGGGAACCAGGGCCACGCCCCCTATTTCCGCCCCAAGGCCGGGAGAGACCAGTTCATTAGTAGTATAGTTTATATTTTTATTACCTATATTAATATATAAAATAAAGTTTTTCACACAATTTGGTTTATTATTTTCATGTCTTAACCTTATGGAATTATAATGTTAATTTACACTAAAAGCCTGCTCTAGTCTGCCATAGAATCTCAATCAGGAATTGGTCCAGACCAGATCCCAATCAGGGTTTAGGCCAGACTGAATCACAGTCGGAATTTGGTCTGGACCAATCGGGAATTGGTCCAGCCCAGATTTCGATTAGGATTTGGTCCGGCCTAAACCCTGATCAGGATCCGGTCTGGACAAGGGCTGGACCAGATCCCAATTGGGGTTTAGGCTGGACCAAATCCCAATCAGGATCTGGTCTTGACCAATCACCGATTGGTCTAGATCAGGATCTGGGCCTTGACATATGTATGCAAGCAACTAGGTGGCTGATTGACTGTTATAAGAAAACACCATATTGATAATGACAGCATGAAGTAAATGAACAAGACCAAACAAAACAAGGCATTAAACAAGGGCTCAACAATTTGGGACTGCTGGGGAAGGCATTTTTGTAATTCAGACAGCCCTGGGTTGACTCTGATCTGACCTGTCAGTTCATTGTAAGTGACTGACAGATGCTTCTTTATATACATGAGCACTTTAGATGGAAATATACGAGTGTATAGGAATTTTCAGCTCCAAATACAGTAAATTACAGGAGTTTGTACTGAGCCATCATGGTTATCACAGTGACTTAACATGACCATCCATTCTCCAAACAGCTTCTAATTGACCTATCCATGAACTCTATGTGACCTTAATCTTATATTCATTCAATGAATAATCATAAGCATCGGACTAACAAGCAACCAATCAGATGACCTTAAACATTGTAAAACTAGATGTGTCGGAACAACACGAATGCCCCCGCCTGGGGCAAATTAGAAACATTTGTTAAATTTTGTCAATTTTTTTAAGTTCAGGAGGTGTTGTATGGTCAAAAGTAGGTCAAGAAGGGCAAAATGCAAACTCGATCTGTAACGGGTCATTATCAAGCAACACACCAAAAATCAGGCCAGTATGCAGGCATTGTGAAAAAAAGTCCATACATGTGCATTTTTCATAAAAATTTCTGTTTTTCATGAAATTTTCTATGTTCAGGATCTGTCATATGGTCAAAAATAGATTAACTGGGACGAAACGCAAACTTGATCTGCAAGTGGTCACTATGTGCCCACAGACCAAACACTGGGCCAGTATCTGTAAGCATTGCATTGCGAAACTAGAATATTAGCAAAAGCTGATAATCAGTTATAAATTTAAATTGGAGAGGTATGTACCATGTTTTATAACAATCCACTAAATGCTTCCTGAGAAATATCCCCCTAAGTTTTTTTCTATACTAAGCTCTGTGACCTTGAAAAGTAGGTCAAGACCACCCATCTTTGAACTTGACCAAGATTTTGTAAATATGATGCAAATGACCAATTTTTCTACATTTTAGAGCTGATTATAGAAAAACACTCAGAAGTTTATATCTTAGGAACCATTGTGTGGATTTTCACAAAACTTACTATGGTCATTGGGACTGATGGTCTGTATGTGCTGCACAATTTTGGTGGCGCCACCTGCAATTTTGATTTTTTAATGAAATTTTATCGGATTTTTTCAATTTTGGCCTTTTGTGCAGGATATCTCCAAAGGTATTCATCACAGGAACTTCATTTCTTCAGTGCTATTGCATTATATTTACAAAATCTTGGTCAGGTTCAAAGATGGGTGATCTTGACCTACTTTTTAAGGTCACAGAGCTTAGTATAGAAAAAAACTTAAGAGCTTATTTCTCAGGAAGCATTCGGTGGATTGTTATGAAACATGGTATATACCTCTCCAATTTAAATTTATAAATAATTATCAACTTTTGCTAATATTCTAGTTTCGCAATGCAATGCTTACAGATACTGGCCTAATGTTTGGTCTGTGGGCGTGTAATGACCACTTACAGATCGAGTTCACATTTCGTCCCAGTTAACCTATTTTTCACCATATGACGGATCCTGAACATAGAAAATTTCATGAAAGACAGAAATTTTCATGAAAAATGCACATATATGGACTTTTTTTCACAATGCCTGCAGATACTGGCCTGATTTTTGGTGTGTTGCTTGATAATGACCCTTTACAGATCGAGTTTGCATTTTGCCCTTGTTGACCTACTTTTGACCATACAACACTTCCTGAACTTTAAAAATTTTACAAAATTTAACAAATGTTTCTAATTTGCCCCAAGCGGGGGCATTCGTGTCGTTCCGACATATCTAGTATTTTGTCTTGAAATTTTCTATGTTTAGGAGCCGTAAAACAATCAAAAGTAGGTCAATTGGGACGAAACGCGAACTCCATCTGTAACTGGTCATTATCTGTCCACACACCAAAAATCAGGCCAATATCTGCAGGCATTGCAAAAAAAAGTCCGTACATGTGTATTTGTCATGAAAATTTATATTTTTTTATGAAATTTTCTATGTTTAGGAGCCGTAAAACGGTCAAAAGTAGGTCAACTGGGACAAAACGCGAACTTGATCTGTAACTGGTCATTATCTGCCCACACACCAATAAACAGGCTAATATCTGCAGGCATTGCGAAAAAAAATCCGTACATGTGTATTTGTCATGAAAATTTCTATTTTTCATGAAATTTTCTACGTTAAAAAGTAAATGGTCAAAAGTAGGTCAACCGGGACGAAACGCGAACTCTATCTGTAACTGGTCATTATCTGCCCACACACCAAAAATCAGGGCAATATCTGCAGGCATTGTGAAAAAAAGTCTGTAAATGTGTATTTGTCATGAAAATTTCTATTTTCATGAAATTTTCGAAGTTACGGAGCCGTAAAACGGTCAAAAGTAGGTCAACCGGGACAAAACGTGAACTTGATCTGTAACTGGTCATTATCTGCCATCACACCAAAAAACAGGCTAATATCTGCAGGCATTGCGAAAAAAAATCCGTACATGTGTATTTGTCATGAAAATTTCTATTTTTCATGAAATTTTCTAAGTTTAGGCGCCGTAAAACAGTCAAAAGTAGGTCAACTGGGACGAAACACGAACTTGATCTGTAAATGGTCATTATCTGCCCACACACCAAAATTAGGCCAATATCTGCAGGCATGGCGAAAAAAAATCTGTATAATTGTTTGATTTCGGAAGGACGGAAGGACTGAAGGACGGAAGGACGGACATGGGTAAAACTATATGCCCCGGACACTTTGTGGCGGGGGCATAAAAAAATTTGCATAATTTGACAGAGCTCTGTCAAACAGAACACATGTAGTCTGTACCAGTACCCATTGTCGCCTTGTCGGGGCCCAGGGAATCTGGACACTCCTTTTTCAGCTACTGCACACCATTTTTGAGGTCTAAACCCTCCCTTTCCAGTCCAGGGGACTTTTTGTAGATTTTATCATTAGTCCTTCTGGGTTGGACCCCTCCTACATATCTAAATCTTAGTTCAGCCCCTGTAATGGTAGGTCTATGTAACAATAAATATTTAGTTATAACAGTACATCAGAAACCTGATTGTGCAGTGAAAAAATAGAGGAAAATATAGGAGATAAGAGTCTAAATACTAAAAAATATAGGAAATTATAGGATACAACTTTTTTCAGAAAACATGAAAATATTGGAAACACCAGAGTCAGTGGGATCCCTTTTGTTGAGTGTATCTACCTGGTAGGTCACATCCTGTTCTCAGGGATAAAAACAGGACACAAGAGGGTGGAGCATACATGGAAAAAAATATACAGTATTCACAATACACTTCCTCATGAACTATATATTGCATACATATGAACATGGGAGTACCAATTTATTACACAGGTCTCTGTGGCTCATTGATGGCAAGCCAGAATTATTATATTTATGACCAAAACACATGTACAACACTTTTGTGTTTCCAGGATACTGAATGCAAAACTGACATTTGCATGGTTTGATTTTTTTTTCTGTCATGAAGAAATTATGTGACAAATGAAAAAACAGTAGTGTGGTTAAATGGGATTGTTTCATGTCAGCATGATCAGTTCTAGTGTTGGCTAACATCCACTTAATACTGGTTGTAAAGAATTGTTTAGATGAATAACAGTTGTAAACCATAAAAATAATGTATAATAAATGTTCCTTACATAAATATACTTGAACAAAAATCATGTTATATTTAAAGGTGCCCATTCACCTACCGTTTGAAAAAGAATTTATGTGATTTCCAGCTTCCTCTGTGTATATATTTATGCTCTAAGGGTAATTTTGGTTGTGAAAAGTTCTTATATATATATGTCACAGGACAAATACAGCGCAATAACAAGAATTCTAGAAGTATAGTACATAAAACAATGAATAAATATAATGGTTTTACAAAAAAACCTAACATGTCAACCATTACCATATACCAGTGTTTAATCCCACATTAAAAACCAAATAAACAACCGTTGTCCTGTATATTGTATAAAACAATCATGATATACTCCAGTCTTTTAGAAAGTCATAGTGTATAATCATAAATAAAACATTTGGTTACCATATTACTGTGTTTAATTTATTCATAATCTCAGGTTTCAGAAATTAGACCATAATGGTAAGTTTGTCCTAGTAGAGACTACAATCGGAGTTTGTCCTAGTAGAAGCTCTGATCCAACTAGTACATTTATATCTGATTGGAGTTTGCCCTAGTAGAGACATCGATCGGAGTTTGTCCTAGTAGAATCGCCGATTCTACTAGTAGAAAGTCTAATTATGCTGTGGTCTCTGGTTGATCGGACTTTTTCCTAGTAGAGGCTATGATCGGAGTTTGTCCTAGTAGAATCGCCGATCCTAATAGTAGAAAGTCTGATTGGAGTTTCTCCTAGTAGAAAGTCCGATCGGACTTGGTCCTAGTAAGATCGACGATTCTACTGGATCAGAGTTTGTCCTGTGACATATATATATATATATATAACGCCTACCTGAAGGATGTATGAACTTGTTTACCAACAACATGCTTTTAAACACAAACTTGTCCATGAGGCCTGTGAATTGTGAACTTTTAGAACTGATTTAGACAGTTTGTGGATAATATTTACCTCTCCACATGACATAGCAAACTTGTAGTCCATGAGGCCTGTGAATTGTGAACTATTAGTACTGATTCAGACAGTTTGTGGAATATATTTACCTCTCCACATGACATAGCGAACTTGTTGTCCATGAGGCCTGTGAATTGTGAACTTTTAGAACTGATTTAGACAGTTTGTGGATAATATTTACCTCTCCACATGACATAGCAAACTTGTTGTCCATGAGGCCTGTGAATGTGAACTTTTAGAACTGATTTAGACAGTTTGTGCATATTATTTACTTCTCCACATGACATAGCAAACTTGTTGTCCATGAGGCCTGTGAATTGTGAACTATTAGTACTGATTCAGACAGTTTGTGGATAATATTTACCTCTCCACATGACATAGCAAACTTGTTGTCCATGAGGCCTGTGAATTGTGAACTATTAGTACTGATTCAGACAGTTTGTGGAATATATTTACCTCTCCACATGACATAGCGAACTTGTTGTCCATGAGGCCTGTGAATGTGAACTTTTAGAACTGATTTAGACAGTTTGTGCATATTATTTACTTCTCCACATGACATAGCAAACTTGTTGTCCATGAGGCCTGTGAATTGTGAACTATTAGTACTGATTCAGACAGTTTGTGGATAATATTTACCTCTCCACATGACATAGCAAACTTGTAGTCCATGAGGCCTGTGAATTGTGAACTATTAGAACTGATTCAGACAGTTTGTGGATAATATTTACCTCTCCACATGACATAGCAAACTTGTAGTCCATGACGCCTGTGAATTGTGAACTATTAGTACTAATTTAAACAGTTTGTGGATAATATTTACCTCTCCACATGACATAGCAAACTTGTTGTCCATGAGGCCTGTGAATTGTGAACTATTAGTACTGATTTAGACAGTTTGTGGATAAAATTTACCTCTCCACATGACAAAGCAAACTTGTTGTCCATGAGGCCTGTGAATTGTGAACTATTAGAACTGATTTAGACAGTTTGTGGATAATATTTACCTCTCCACATGACATAGCAAACTTGTAGTCCATGAGGCCTGTGAATTGTGAACTATTAGTACTGATTTAGACAGTTTGTGGATAATATTTACCTCTCCACATGACATAGCAAACTTGTTGTCCATGAGGCCTGTGAATTGTGAACTATTAGAACTGATTTAGACAGTTTGTGGATAATATTTACCTCTCCACATGACATAGCAAACTTGTAGTCCATGAGGCCTGTGAATTGTGAACTATTAGAACTGATTCAGACAGTTTGTGGATAATATTTACCTCTCAACTTGACATAGCAAACTTGTAGTCCATGAGGCCTGTGAATTGTGAACTATTAGTACTGATTTAGACAGTTTGTGGATAATATTTACCTCTCCACATGACATAGCAAACTTGTAGTCCATGATGCCTGTGAATTGTGAACTATTAGAACTGTTTCAGACAGTTTGTGGATAATATTTACCTCTCCACATGACATATAGCAAACTTGTTGTCCATGAGGCCTGTGAATTGTGAACTATTAGTACTGATTCAGACAGTTTGTGGATAATATTTACCTCTCCACATGACATAGCAAACTTGTTGTCCATGAGGCCTGTGAATTGTGAACTATTAGAACTGATTGAGACAGTTTGTGGATAATATTTACCTCTCCACATGACATAGCAAACTTGTTGTCCATGAGGCCTGTGAATTGTGAACTATTAGAACTGATTCAGACAGTTTGTGGATAATATTTACCTCTCCACATGACATAGCAAACTTGTTGTCCATGAGGCCTGTGAATTGTGAACTATTAGAACTGATTTAGACAGTTTGTGGATAATATTTACTTCTCCACATGACATAGCAAACTTGTTGTCCATGAGGCCTGTGAACTGTGAACTATTAGAACTGATTCAGACAGTTTGTGGATAATATTTACCTCTCCACATGACATAGCAAACTTGTTGTCCATGAGGCCTGTGAATTGTGAACTATTAGAACTGATTTAGACAGTTTGTGGATAATATTTACCTCTCCACATGACATAGCAAACTTGTTGTCCATGAGGCCTGTGAATCGTGAACTATTAGTACTGATTCAGACAGTTTGTGGATAATATTTACCTCTCCACATGACATAGCAAACTTGTAGTCCATGAGGCCTGTGAATTGTGAACTATTAGAACTGATTCAGACAGTTTGTGGATAATATTTACCTCTCCACATGACATAGCAAACTTGTTGTCCATGAGGATTGTGAACTATTAGAACTGATTTAGACAGTTTGTGCATATTATTTACTTCTCCACATGACATAGCAAACTTGTTGTCCATGAGGCCTGTGAATTGTGAACTATTAGAACTGATTCAGACAGTTTGTGGATAATATTTACCTCTCCACATGACACAGCAAACTTGTTGTCCATGAGGCCTGTGAATTGTGAACTATTAGAACTGATTAAGACAGTTTGTGCATATTATTTACTTCTCCACATGACATAGCAAACTTGTTGTCCATGAGGCCTGTGAATTGTGAACTATTAGAACTGATTCAGACAGTTTGTGGATAATATTTATCTCTCCACATGACATAGCAAACTTGTAGTCCATGAGGCCTGTCATTTGTGAACTGAACCGTTCTGATTTAGACAGTTTGTGGATAATATTTACCTCTCCACATGACATAGCAAACTTGTTGTCCATGAAGCCTGTGAATTGTGAACTTTTAGAACTGATTTAGACAGTTTGTGGATAATATTTACCTCTCCACATGACATAGCAAACTTGTAGTCCATGAGGCCTGTGAATTGTGAACTATTAGTACTGATTTAGACAGTTTGTGGATAATATTTACCTCTCCACATGAGATAGCAAACTTGTAGTCCATGAGGCCTGTGAATTGTGAACTATTAGAACTGATTCAGACAGTTTGTGGATAATTTTAACCTCTCCACATGACATAGCAAACTTGTAGTCCATGAGGCCTGTGAATTGTGAACTATTAGAACTGATTCAGACAGTTTGTGGATAATATTTACCTCTCCATATGACATAGCAAACTTGTTGTCCATGAGGCCTGTGAATTGTGAACTATTAGTACTGATTTAGACAGTTTGTGGATAATATTTACCTCTCCACATGACATAGCAAACTTGTTGTCCATGAGGCCTTTGAATTGTGAACTATTAGAACTGATTTAGACAGTTTGTGGATAATATTTACCTCTCCACATGACATAGCAAACTTGTTGTCCATGAGGCCTGTGAATTGTGAACTATTAGAACTGATTCAGACAGTTTGTGGATAATATTTACCTCTCCACATGACATAGCAAACTTGTAGTCCATGAGGCCTGTGAATTGTGAACTATTAGAACTGATTTAGACAGTTTGTGCATATTATTTACTTCTCCACATGACATAGCAAACTTGTTGTCCATGAGGCCTGTGAATCGTGAACTATTAGTACTGATTCAGACAGTTTGTGGATAATATTTACCTCTCCACATGACATAGCAAACTTGTAGTCCATGAGGCCTGTGAATTGTGAACTATTAGAACTGATTCAGACAGTTTGTGGATAATATTTACCTCTCCACATGACATAGCAAACTTGTTGTCCATGAGGATTTTGAACTATTAGAACTGATTTAGACAGTTTGTGCATATTATTTACTTCTCCACATGACATAGCAAACTTGTTGTCCATGAGGCCTGTGAATTGTGAACTATTAGAACTGATTCAGACAGTTTGTGGATAATATTTACCTCTCCACATGACATAGCAAACTTGTTGTCCATGAGGCCTGTGAATTGTGAACTATTAGAACTGATTAAGACAGTTTGTGCATATTATTTACTTCTCCACATGACATAGCAAACTTGTTGTCCATGAGGCCTGTGAATTGTGAACTATTAGAACTGATTCAGACAGTTTGTGGAAAATATTTACCTCTCCACATGACATAGCAAACTTGTAGTCCATGAGGCCTGTCATTTGTGAACTGAACCGTTCTGATTTAGACAGTTTGTGGATAATATTTACCTCTCCACATGACATAGCAAACTTGTTGTCCATGAAGCCTGTGAATTGTGAACTTTTAGAACTGATTTAGACAGTTTGTGCATATTATTTACTTCTCCACATGACATAGCAAACTTGTTGTCCATGAGGCCTGTGAATTGTGAACTATTAGTACTTATTCAGACAGTTTGTGGATAATATTTACCTCTCCACATGAGATAGCAAACTTGTAGTCCATGAGGCCTGTGAATTGTGAACTATTAGAACTGATTCAGACAGTTTGTGGATAATATTAACCTCTCCACATGACATAGCAAACTTGTAGTCCATGAGGCCTGTGAATTGTGAACTATTAGAACTGATTCAGACAGTTTGTGGATAATATTTACCTCTCCACATGACATAGCAAACTTGTTGTCCATGAGGCCTGTGAATTGTGAACTATTAGTACTGATTTAGACAGTTTGTGGATAATATTTACCTCTCCACATGACATAGCAAACTTGTTGTCCATGAGGCCTGTGAATTGTGAACTATTAGAACTGATTTAGACAGTTTGTGGATAATATTTACCTCTCCACATGACATAGCAAACTTGTTGTCCATGAGGCCTGTGAATTGTGAACTATTAGAACTGATTCAGACAGTTTGTGGATAATATTTACCTCTCCACATGACATAGCAAACTTGTAGTCCATGAGGCCTGTGAATTGTGAACTATTAGAACTGATTTAGACAGTTTGTGCATATTATTTACTTCTCCACATGACATAGCAAACTTGTTGTCCATGAGGCCTGTGAATTGTGAACTATTAGAACTGATTCAGACAGTTTGTGGATAATATTTACCTCTCCACATGACATAGCAAACTTGTTGTCCATGAGGCCTGTGAATTGTGAACTATTAGAACTGATTTAGACAGTTTGTGCATATTATTTACTTCTCCACATGACATAGCAAACTTGTTGTCCATGAGGCCTGTGAATTGTGAAGGATTAGAACTGATTCAGACAGTTTGTGGATAATATTCACCTCTCCACATGACATAGCAAACTTGTAGTCCATGAGGCCTGTGAATTGTGAACTGAACCGTTCTGATTTAGACAGTTTTTGGATAATATTTACCTCTCCACATGACATAGCAAACTTGTTGTCCATGAAGCCTGTGAATTGTGAACTTTTAGAACTGATTTAGACAGTTTGTGCATATTATTTACTTCTGCACATGACATAGCAAACTTGTTGTCCATGAGGCCTGTGAATTGTGAACTATTAGAACTGATTCAGACAGTTTGTGGATAATATTTACCTCTCCACATGACATAGCAAACTTGTTGTCCATGAGGCCTGTGAATTGTGAACTATTAGAACTGATTAAGACAGTTTGTGCATATTATTTACTTCTCCACATGACATAGCAAACTTGTTGTCCATGAGGCCTGTGAACTGTGAACTATTAGTACTGATTCAGACAGTTTGTGGATAATATTTACCTCTCCACATGACATAGCAAACTTGTAGTCCATGAGGCCTGTGAATTGTGAACTGAACCGTTCTGATTTAGACAGTTTGTGGATAATATTTACCTCTCCACATGACATAGCAAACTTGTTGTCCATGAGGCCTGTGAATTGTGAACTTTAAGAACTGATTTAGACTGTTTGTGCATAATATTTACCTCTCCACATGACATATGTTGCATGGACGTCACCCGGACATCGGAGGATGGCGCCACGAAGTGGTGTGGCCACCCCCGTTTCCACGCTTATGGATCCACCCCGCTATCAGTGACTACTGACGCGCCTTGAGAAAACATAAAAACTATTCTTGGACCATTCAGTACTGGTTTTGCAGTTCTGCCGGCGCTATCGTTTCTCTCAAGCAAAACCACAAACTTCTGCGGTTTTCACCCATTGTTGAAAACCTATAAAACGAACTCGCCTGCAGTACGAGGCGGGACTATTGACTTTGCTACGCCAGGTTACAGTTATCCCCGGGGACCGTGACCGTGGGCTCTTGGTCCCCAAGCCCACGGAATGCCATGAACCACGCCATGAACTTTATTATTTAAGAAGAGGAGAGACTTTGTTTGTTTGGTGCCACATGGATTAATACAGGACTTCAGTTTTGTGTGTGCCCGAATTATGTGTTGATGATGGACTTCAGTTTCTCGTATACCGGATTCAGTTAAGTATTTCGTTACAGTTCGTTATTTAGAGACTCAGTTTTCGTCAGAGACTTGGTTATAAATTACGTTATGTATTGACTATTATATTATTTGTGTATGAATGTAAATATTGTAATCTAGTAATATAGTACTGTTTTTGCACCCATATTTTGGTTACGTATTCATTTGAAGAGAAAGTGTCTGAGCATATGTGTTACGGTTCGGCCTGAGTTGTTTGGTGTGAAAAGGGACCGTAACATAATGGCGACCGCGACGAGACCCTGTATTTCGTAATAACGGCTACATTTGGATGTAAAATTTCACAGTGGTCTCTATAACTTCTAGTTATTGAACTAGTATTTAACTACAATTGAACTCGTATATTTCTCAGACACGTTATCTTGATACTTTGCAAATATGGGTACGGAATTTAAACCAAATGAAATTATACCAGAATTAAGAGAAAATAGGAGCTTATTGTATACGTTAAAGAAAAATGAACTTGAAATTGTTGCTCTACATTTAAATATTGACATCATGGATGTATGCACTGTAGAGGGTTTAAGAAATGTACTTAAGAAATCATTATATGGTGATGTAGAAAGTAAAGAGGAATCTGATTTGGAGGAAAAACCTATTAAGGAACCTCTTGGGGCAACAGCTATTGACCCGATAGAACTAGAATTGAGAAAGTATGAACTTAAATTGAAATATGAAGCTCAAGTTGAAACAGATAAATTGAAATATGAAGCAGAAACAGAAATCCGTAGATGTGAAATCGAAAGAGAAACGCAAATTAAGTTGAAAGAGTTAGAGTTACAAAATCCTCAAAATCGTAAAGCACATGAGCCGTCTGAATTCCTATTCAGAAATTCGACAAAAGTACCTCCCTTCAATGAAAACGAAGTGGAGCGTTATTTCAGTTATTTTGAACGGGTGGCCACTTTAATGGCTTGGCCTAAAGGCCAGTGGACCCTGTTGTTACAAAGCGTTCTGGTTGGTCGCGCACAGGACGTTTACACTGCGCTCACAGACGAACAATGCAGGGATTACGACACTGTAAAAGAGGTCATTCTGAGAGCCTATGAATTAGTCCCCGAAGCGTATCGCTTAAAATTTAGGAATGCCACCAAAAGAGAAAATCAATCTCATGTTGAATATGCTAGAGACAAAGAAAGTGCATTTAATAGATGGTGTCAGTCTATGAAAATTGATCAGGACTTTGAAAAACTCAAACAACTAATTTTGATAGAAGAGTTCAAAAGGCATATCCGTAGTGACATTAAAATATTTTTGGATGAACATAAAGTAAGAAATGTAAACGAGGCTGGTGTCCTGGCAGATGAATTTGCCTTGACGCACCGCCCCAGTTATACCAGTCACAGGAGGAGGTATGGTGAGAAAAGAGAGGGTAGCAAAAGCCCAAAACTGGGTCGGAGAAAGGGTAGTCCCTACTATCAGGGTCACTCCGGCTCAGGTAAACCACAGTCCGATCATGGTAAACCCCAGTATAAAAGTCAATCTGACTCTCCTGCTCAACATAAAGAGGGACAACCTAGGACTGGACCTAAATATTGTACATTCTGTGAGTTCAAGGGGCATACAGGATCTGAGTGTTACAGAAAAAGATACGGTCAAAGTAAGCCTAAACCTAATGCGTTAACTGTTACGCAGAGCATGAAACCGGTAACAATGCCCAGTAAACTAGAGACTAAAGGTGAAACACAAAGCCCTGTCCACGAGAGCTTTCAGCTCTTTGTGTCAGATGGCTTTGTTCAGTTAGAGGGTAACCATGCAAGAAAGGCCCGTGTTAAAATCTTAAGGGATACCGGGGCAACCCAAAGCCTCGTTTTGAAATCTGTTCTTCCCTTCTCTCAAGAGAGTTACGCGGGGTGTTCAGTTCTAGTCCAGGGCGTTAATTCGGAATTTTTAGAAGTTCCATTACCCAGAGTGAAACTAGAATCTGATTTAGTCTCTGAATTTGTAACTGTAGGAGTTTGTTCAAAGTTGCCAGCAGAGGGCATTTCGCTCCTCCTAGGCAACGATTTAGCTGGTGACAGAGTGAAAATTGATCCCAGAATGACAAAATTGCCGAGCACTGATAGGGACACAGACCTGCTCCAGCAGGAGTTTCCGGGCGTATTTCCAGGCTGTGTAGTGACTCGAGCGATGAGTAAAAAGGCAAGTCTGAAACCAGAGAGTTCTGTACTTGACCTCTCGCAAACCTTTATGGCGCATTCAAACGATGACGTCAGTGGCTTAAAGCCCGTTACGCGAGTAAATATTAAATCGCCCGCGTGTGACCCAAGTGGCACACCAAGTCCAAAGGACTCGACTACAAATGTAGTCCAGGGCAAACAGACCCTGAATAGAAATCTCCAAAGGAGTACAAACGGCGTGAAATCGCCTGATCAAAATGGGCATGAACAGTTAAAGAAGGATAGGAGTGTAAAGAATGTAGAAGTTAGCATGAAAACTGATGATTTGATAGAAATGCAAAAGAAAGATCCTGATATTGCCTCCCTTAGAGAAAATGCCTTGACTAAAGAGGAAGCAGATAAAGTTCCAACTTGTTTCACCTTACAGAATGATGTACTAGTCAGAAAATATAGACCTCCCACCATACCAGCGGACGAAACGTGGAATACTCTTTATCAAATTGTAGTTCCCCCCGAGTATCGCCCAGAAATCTTAAAACTTGCACATGATCATCCTATGGCAGGACATTTGGGTGTCAGGAAAACCAAACACAAAATTCTCCAACACTTCTATTGGCCCAAGTTAAAACGAGACGTGGCGAAATACTGTAAAACTTGTCATGTGTGTCAAATGATTGGAAAACCAACCCACCAAATTAGTCCTGCGCCACTCTCGCCCATACCAACAACACATGATGCGTTTGAATCAGTAATACTTGACAGTGTAGGACCGCTAAGAAAAACTAAACATGGCAATGAATATGTTCTAACAATCATGTGTACTGCAACTAGATTTCCAGAAGCAATTCCTCTTAGAACTATATCTGCAAAGAAAATTGTTGAAGCTCTGGTTAAATTTTTTACTACTTTTGGCTTACCAAGAACAATACAAACGGATCAAGGTTCAAATTTCATGTCAAATATATTTGCCCAGGTTATGGCAGAGCTAGGCATAAAACACTACAAATCCAGTGCCTACCATCCTGAGAGTCAAGGTGCTCTAGAGCGATTTCATCAAACTCTCAAAAACATGATTAGAGCTTATTGTCTTGACACTGGGAACCAGTGGGATGAGGGTTTACCCTTTTTGATATTTGCAGCCTGAGAAGCAGTGCAAGAAAGCTTAGGGTTTAGCCCTTTTGAATTAGTGTATGGGCACTGTGTAAGAGGCCCCCTGGCGGTGTTAAAAGACACTTGGATGGAAAACAGTTGTCAAAGTAGCTTGTTAAAATATGTTCAGGAATTCAAGGAGAAATTAAGTAGGGCAAATGAAATCGCCCAAGAACATTTAAAGAAAGCCCAAAACAAAATGAAAGTATGGTATGACAAAAAGACGACAAAAAGAGAATTTAAACCTGGTGATAAAGTTCTGGTATTATTCCCAATTCCAGGACATCCCCTGCAAGCAAAATACTCTGGACCATACAAAATTGTTGAGAAGAAATCAGATTTGAATTATGTGATTGATACTCCTGATCGTAGAAAGTCTCATCAACTTTGTCATATAAATATGTTGAAAGAATATCATGACAGATCAGCAGAAACATGTCAATCTAGTCCTCCCCAAACAAATTTGATACTCATTAAAGAAACTGAAAAGAATGCCGAGGATGTTCTCATGAAGAAAACTGAACATCCTGTAAAACTGAACAACTCTGATATTTTAAATAATGTAGATCAGAAATTGTCACATTTGGATTTCGATCAGTTATCAGAGTTGAAGGAAATCCTGATAAATTATGACTCTTTATTTCCTGATGTCCCCAGTAGAACTAATGTACTACAGCATGATGTAGACGTAGGAGATGCTTCCCCTATTAAACAGGCACCATATAGAGCTGGTCCCCAAAAGTTACAAGCCATAAAGAATGAAATCAAGTATATGATAGAGAATGATATTATTGAAAACAGCAGTAGTGCCTGGAGTTCCCCATGTTTGTTGATAAAGAAGCCTGATATGACCTACAGATTTTGTACAGACTATCGAAAAGTTAACACTGTAACAATAACAGATACTTACCCTTTGCCCAGAGTGGAAGATTGCATTGATAGGATTGGATCTGCTACGTATATTAGCAAGTTAGATCTGTTTAAAGGTTATTGGCAGGTACCTCTTACCGAACGGGCTAAGCAAATATCTGCGTTTGTAACGCCAAACGGTTTGTTCCAGTACAAAGTTATGCCCTTCGGAATGAAAAATGCGCCAGCCTGCTTCATGAGACTTATGAATTGTGTATTATCTGGCTTAGATAACTGTACTTGCTATATTGATGATGTTGTTGTATACAATCACATATGGGAAGATCATAAACAAAGTTTGGTAGAACTCTTTGAGAGACTGAAAAAAGCAGGATTGACAGTTAATCTTGCCAAGAGTGATTTTTGTCGTGCAACTGTAACATATTTAGGGCACGAAGTAGGTCAAGGTTGTGTAAAACCAATTGCCAGTAAAGTATCTGCTATCGTAGAATTTCCAGTTCCTACTAATCGCAAGGAACTAATGCGGTTCTTAGGAATGACTGGGTATTACAGGAAATTTTGTCAGAACTTTGCAGAAGTTGTAAATCCGTTAACGGATCTATTGAAAAAGGACAGAAAATTCCATTGGAATAAAAACTGTCAAAATGCTTTTGAAAGAGCCAAAGCTATATTACAAAGTGCACCTGTGTTACAGGCTCCAAATTTTGATAAACCGTTTTCTCTCATGACGGATGCCAGCGATTGCGGTGTAGGCGCTGTGCTCATCCAAGACGATGACTTTAACATAAGTCATCCGGTTTGCTACTATTCAAAGAAATTTTTACCTCATCAAAAGAATTATTCTACTATTGAAAAGGAAACTCTGTCACTATTGATGGCGTTACAGCACTTTGAAGTATATTTGGGCTCTACGCCGTATGATATAACTGTTTATACAGATCATAATCCCATAACATTTCTTCATAAGATGAAGAATAATAATCAGAGATTAATGAGATGGAGTCTAGCCCTGTCAGAGTTTAACCTAGTTATCAAACACATCAAGGGCTCCGATAACATAATCGCTGATACGTTATCGAGACGTCATTAATTTTGATCTGATGATTGCCTCTTGTTATAGCCTCGGACATGTTTTGTCCTTTGGAAGAGTTGTATTACATATATTACATGTATTAAGATATTGCTGATTATACTATTTGTGATGATGATAATTAATTAGCTGTAAGAAGCATAAACTAATGCTTAAGATGTCAAACTACTCATATACTCGTCATACAGTGCTAATGCTTTGCTCTCCTTACCTTCTTTCTTTTAAGGGTGGGGGTGTTGCATGGACGTCACCCGGACATCGGAGGATGGCGCCACGAAGTGGTGTGGCCGCCCCCGTTTCCACGCTTATGGATCCACCCCGCTATCAGTGACTACTGACGCGCCTTGAGAAAACATAAAAACTATTCTTGGACCATTCAGTACTGGTTTTGCAGTTCTGCCGGCGCTATCGTTTCTCTCAAGCAAAACCACAAACTTCTGCGGTTTTCACCCATTGTTGAAAACCTATAAAACGAACTTGCCTGCAGTACGAGGCGGGACTATTGACTTTGCTACGCCACGTTACAGTTATCCCCGGGGACCGTGACCGTGGGCTCTTGGTCCCCAAGCCCACGGAATGCCATGAACCACGCCATGAACTTTATTATTTAAGAAGAGGAGAGACTTTGTTTGTTTGGTGCCACATGGATTAAGACAGGACTTCAGTTTTGTGTGTGCCTGAATTATGTGTTGATGATGGACTTCAGTTTCTCGTATACCGGATTCAGTTAAGTATTTCGTTACAGTTCGTTATTTAGAGACTCAGTTTTCGTCAGAGACTTGGTTATAAATTATGTTATGTATTGACTATTATATTATTTGTGTATGAATGTAAATATTGTAATCTAGTAATATAGTACTGTTTTTGCACCCATATTTTGGTTACGTATTCATTTGAAGAGAAAGTGTCTGAGCATATGTGTTACGGTTCGGCCTGAGTTGTTTGGTGTGAAAAGGGACCGTAACACATAGCAAACTTGTTGTCCATGAGGCCTGTGAATTGTGAACTATTAGTACTTATTCAGACAGTTTGTGGATAATATTTACCTCTCCACATGAGATAGCAAACTTGTAGTCCATGAGGCCTATGAATTGTGAACTATTAGAACTGATTCAGACAGTTTGTGGATAATATTTACCTCTCCACATGACATAGCAAACTTGTAGTCCATGAGGCTTGTGAATTGTGAACTATTAGAACTGATTCAGACAGTTTGTGGATAATATTTTCCTCTCCACATGACATAGCAAACTTGTTGTCCATGAGGCCTGTGAATTGTGAACTATTAGTACTGATTTAGACAGTTTGTGGATAATATTTACCTCTCCACATGACATAGCAAACTTGTTGTCCATGAGGCCTGTGAATTGTGAACTATTAGAACTGATTGAGACAGTTTGTGGATAATATTTACCTCTCCACATGACACAGCAAACTTGTTGTCCATGAGGCCTGTGAATTGTGAACTATTAGAACTGATTCAGACAGTTTGTGGATAATATTTACCTCTCCACATGACATAGCAAACTTGTAGTCCATGAGGCCTGTGAATTGTGAACTATTAGAACTGATTTAGACAGTTTGTGCATATTATTTACTTCTCCACATGACATAGCAAACTTGTTGTCCATGAGGCCTGTGAATTGTGAACTATTAGAACTGATTCAGACAGTTTGTGGATAATATTTACCTCTCCACATGACATAGCAAACTTGTTGTCCATGAGGCCTGTGAATTGTGAACTATGAGAACTGATTTAGACAGTTTGTGCATATTATTTACTTCTCCACATGACATAGCAAACTTGTTGTCCATGAGGCCTGTGAATTGTGAAGGATTAGAACTGATTCAGACAGTTTGTGGATAATATTTACCTCTCCACATGACATAGCAAACTTGTAGTCCATGAGGCCTGTGAATTGTGAACTGAACCGTTCTGATTTAGACAGTTTGTGGATAATATTTACCTCTCCACATGACATAGCAAACTTGTTGTCCATGAAGCCTGTGAATTGTGAACTTTTAGAACTGATTTAGACAGTTTGTGCATATCATTTACTTCTCCACATGACATAGCAAACTTGTTGTCCATGAGGCCTGTGAATTGTGAACTATTAGTACTGATTCAGACAGTTTGTGGATAATATTTACCTCTCCACATGACATAGCAAACTTGTAGTCCATGAGGCCTGTGAATTGTGAACTATTAGAACTGATTCAGACAGTTTGTGGATAATATTTACCTCTCCACATGACATAGCAAACTTGTCGTCCACGAGGCCTGTGATTTGTGAACCATTAGAACTGATTCAGACAGTTTGTGGATAATATTTACCTCTCCACATGACATAGCAAACTTGTTGTCCATGAGGCCTGTGAATTGTGAACTATTAGTACTGATTTAGACAGTTTGTGGATAATATTTACCTCTCCACATGACATAGCAAACTTGTTGTCCATGAGGCCTGTGAATTGTGAACTTTAAGAACTGATTTAGACAGTTTGTGCATAATATTTACCTCTCCACATGACATAGCAAACTTGTTGTCCATGAGGCCTGTGAATTGTGAACTTTTAGAACTGATTTAGACAGTTTGTGCATATTATTTACTTCTCCACATGACATAGCAAACTTGTTGTCCATGAGGCCTGTGAATTGTGAACTATTAGTACTTATTCAGACAGTTTTAGGATAATATTTACCTCTCCACATGACATAGCAAACTTGTTGTCCATGAGGCCTGTGAATTGTGAACTATTAGTACTGATTTAGACAGTTTGTGGATAATATTTACCTCTCCACATGACAAAGCAAACTTGTTGTCCATGAGGCCTGTGAATTGTGAACTATGAGTACTGATTCAGACAGTTTGTGGATAATATTTACCTCTCCACATGACATAGCAAACTTGAAGTCCATGAGGCCTGTGAATTGTGAACTGAACCGTACTGATTTAGACAGTTTGTGGATAATATTTACCTCTCCACATGACATAGCAAACTTGTTGTCCATGAGGCCTGTGAATCGTGAACTATTAGAACTGATTCAATTATGGAAGGAGTAGATACCAAATTTAAATGAAATCAAATATTACCAAAATGGATGTCACTTAAATCTAGCAAGTAAAGGAACAATATAGCTCTGTTTTTCTCCCTTATTTTTTATTCCTATGCAATTGGAGTGGTCCAGTGCTGAAACTAGATCTAAGGCACAAACACAATTAATAGCCATGACATGGCAGCATGCTCTGTAAAATCTGACAGCTCACAGAGGTTTTTAGGGTATTACCTTACATGAAAAGAAATGAGGAATCAAAATTTAATAATTTATCAATATTTAACTGAGAAACTGCAAATGAATGTTTGGATTGTTCAATGAATTGTTACATCTCTAATTATGATCTTTTATTTTTAAATAAAACAGCTGATGAAATATTTGCTGGCATCTGATCAGCTGCTTGTCCACAAGCGTTATAGTGCATTACAGCAGTTCTGTATGCACAAAAACTGGTTGAGGGACTTGTAACTTGAAGAAATCTCACTAGAGCTATTCTCTTAACAAATGTCATGAACTAATTTATTTAAATACCTGTCAGACCACCTCCAGTTCTGTATGCACAAAAACTGGTGGAGGGGCTCATGACTTGGTGTAATCTCACTAGAGCTATCCTCTTAACAAATGTCATGAACTGATTTATTTAATTACCTGTCAAAGTGCCTCCAGTTCTGTATGCACAAAAACTGGTGAAGGGACTCGTAACTTGGAGAAATCTCACTAGAGCTTTCCTCTTAACAAATGTCACAAACTTATTTATTTAATTACCTGTCAAAGTGCCTCCAGTTCTGTATGCACAAAAACTGATGGAGGGACTTGTAACTTGTTGAAATCTCACTGGAGCTATCCTCTTACCAAATGTCATGAACTTATTTATTTTATTTCCTGTCAAAGCTCCTCCAGTTCTGTATGCACAAAAACTGATGGAGGGACTTGTAACTTGGTGAAATCTCACAAGAGCTAACCTCTTAACAAATGTCATGAACTATTTTACTATTTACTTGTCAAAGTGCCTCCAGTTCTGTATGCACAAAAACTGGTGAAGGACTCGTAACTTGGTGAAATCTCACTAGAGCTATCCTCTTAACAAATGTCATGAACTGATTCATTTTATTACCTGTAATACTGCCTCCAGTTCTGTATGCACAAAAACTGGTGGAGGGACTCGTAACTTGGTGAAATCTCACTAGAGCTATCCTCTTAACAAATGTCATGAACTGATTTATTAAATTACCTGTAATACTGCCTCCAGTTCTGTATGCACAAAAACTGGTGGAGGGACTTGTAACTTGGTGAAATCTCACTAGAGCTATCCTCTTAACAAATGTCATGAACTGATTTATTCAATTACCTGTCATATCATTTATTAACATTATCATATGAAATGTGAATGGACTAGTACAGCAACCTGAACTTTATTTTGTCTATATTTACTGGACAACAATGTATGACTGATCATTCTTTACCAAACCTTGAGACTTCTTTTACCTCATTTGTAATCCTGCAACACCATATTTTTTTACAAACTTTCCTATAATATGTTACAAGATTTGTTTGTGATAATATATTTGTTCTTTATTTATATCTTGACTAAATAAAAACAATGCTTGATATAATCCCACTTGTATTTGTTCTTTTCTTATGCTTGTTATTTTTACTAATAATACTTTCAATTTGCAAACAAACTGCAGGTTACAGCTAAGGGCTGTATAGACACAAAAAATTGTAACGTCTGTAATCAGTGTTAAGCTACAGAAGCTGGGGGCTATTCCAATCATACATGTTTCAGTCAGCTTAAGGCTGTCTAATTATCTTCCAAGACAGCAAAACAGCAGCCCTAATTATGGAGCCTCACTATTGTATATACATGTGCTATACAGGAGCTAGCTGGGAGACAGAATGAACTGAAATGGAAAATTTTGAAATAATTAGCTGGTGGTTGGAGGGCATGTACACTGAGCCACAATGGCAATGACAGATCTATAACATCTCCCTGGTTTGGAATATAGTACTTACAAGCACTGAGTTCTCCTGATAACAACTTAAAATTGTATTCAAAGTATTGATTACTGGTAACATTTAATGTTTATTTAAAACAAACACAAAAAAGAAGAAAAACTGAGTCTACATATATGGCAGTGATTCAGGAGAAGGGTAACCTGTGTAAATTCCATCTAAAAATTAGACCTGCCATTTCTAAGGTGCTGAAGGTTTACTGTGAAAATTGGTACAATTGGTACACAATGTTAAGGTAACTTTTTAGTCCTCAATTTTCATGACAAGTTATATTTATGAAAAGAAAATTATTACACATTTTAAATCAATAATGTCAAATAATACAGTGGGTTCACAGATACTGATGCTAATTATGAAAAGCATAATTATGTTGCATGTACTATTGATGCAGAATGTGAGACATTACTAGGTGAGCTGATATAAAAAATAGAAAACGAGGAAAATGTTTAAACAAGTGACCCACGGGTCACAGCACTCAGCTGTAGTTTGTAAAATTTAAGTAAATGCAGAATATACTTATTTATACTTTCTACATATTAGCATTTGAAAAGCTAAGAGGAAATGGCCTTGCTATTTGTTTTTTTATCAAATATATCAAATATAAATCATATATACTAAATATATGAATGCAAGACAAATACTAAATGTGCACTTTTTAGACTACATCAAAGATGCATGAGCCTCTCATGATCAAATATTTGTAAAACTATCTGTATTTCAACTACTAGTATGTGAAAGTAATTTGTGTTTAAATATCCACTAGGAATATATGAAACCTGTAGAATATAGAATGAGGAAGAAAGTGCAGATGAGCTGTTGTATAATAATACACATTTAATTTATTAACTGAAATAAAATACGGTAAAAAATCTTCAAATGAGCATAAACTAAATATAATAAGTATATAATAAATATAATTTTGTACTCTTTAATATATACCCGAAACCATTGAATCATGCAATAATGGGAAAAAAGTTCATGGGCCTTAGAGTTATACCAAAGGATATATTTGATAAACAAAAAATGTGTAAATGTAATTAACAATTTATTAACGGTTTAAAGATATGGCCAAATGAGCTGAAGATTAAATTCATAAGTAGCAAATGTAATATAATGTAGCAAAAGTAAAGAATAATAATCAACTGAATAGGGAAAATTATAACATTCATCTAGGTTATGCATCCTGTAGGGGGGGGGGGGAGGGGGGGTGAGAAGGGGAGGCCAAGCTAAGCAGGACCAAGTTGAAGCCTAGCTGAGCTAAGCTGCCTGGAGTGTGTAGTGATTACATAACACAAGAGAGGGCTCCATCACCCTCTAAAAACTACTGTTATACTGGGCTGGCCTGATGAAAACAATACTTGACATGGTGTCTAAAAACTTGAATAAAAGCTACTCTTTTCAATCAATTCCTTTAAAATTTTAGATTTCAAAATATTAAATCCTTATGTATACATGGTGTGAAATTAAATCAACAGTGCATACATAGAAAAAACCTGATGTTGCCACTGTTGGACAAAATTTAAGGTATTTATTTCATATATTTATTCTTATAACTTAAAAAAATGCTAAATTCAGATTTTATGTTGGGTATACAATTGAATCTTGATTAAATCAAGTTATATCCCTGTAAAAAAAAGTCTGTAGCATCACCATTTCTCATGTTTAGTGAGTCAATATATTTCCTAATTTTTACAAAATGCATTATTCTCTGGCCCATTACACGATACTGACCTAATTTCTGGTATGTACATAGCAAATTTATAGAAAATATGTATATTAAATATGATCAAAAACAGATCAGTGCTTTTGATATAAGGCAGTCCTGAAGTGTAACAATTGGTTTTAGTGGAAAATCGAGGTTTTTCTTAATATCTCAAATTCAAAAGAACCAAGTCATAGTGACCCAATTTTAGTATGGTAGGAGATTTTGGGGATATCTAACTGTGTGCAAAATTTAGGATTTGCAGGTCAAACGGTTCCAAAACGTGCCCTGTTAATGGCGGGATGCCTGGACAGCCAGGTGCCAGGACAGATGGAGAAAGGACCATGACTATAGCTCAGATTGCTTATAGTCAGCTGAGCTAAAAAAATTGCATCATCACCTGACTTTCAAGAACAGAAAAGTGAGCACAGCTGGTATCCAAGTTAAAATCAATGCAGTAACTGAAGAGAACATGCCACATGTCAATACATGTGAACACACAGCTTGCCACTGAAAGTATTTTACAGTATTTTGAGTCTTTTCAGCTTTTAAACCCTTTTTTTTTTACATGACATGGGTGTATTTACATGTACAGTATGCTCATGGGAAAAAAATTGTTTGGTTGGATAAACATCTAACATGGTTGTTTCATTTATATATAGTTACAACTAGATCATGAACTGCATTTAAGAAAATAAAAACAAGGCAAACAGGCCTAATGCAAACCTGTGCAATGGTTTCATGGTATAATGTTTCCAGATATAATGTTTTAATGCTGGACCAATTCTTTTAAAGCAGTCAGCTGAACTAACAAGTGACCCATTGGTCATGACCCTCAATAGACTAGGAAGACATTCACGATAGGAATTTTATCTGAAAGCCAAATTTTGTAGGTGGTAGCCCCATTCAACTGAAGCATAGCTTGGAGGATAAGGGAAAAAGAGACCTAATTCCAGGTTTCCAAGGAGATTTTTCATGGACCTCCCTGGATGTCACATTAGAAGTTTCTCAGTGCAATGGTTACAATTTGTGCCCTGTTAAAGGATGACTCCATCTTTGAAGGTCTCAAAAATAAATAAAAAAAAAAGTGTGTAAAGATTTGAAAAAATCCAGGTGACACCAACAGTCTTCAGGAATTGATAAAACACCCCATGATGAATATGCATACAAAGAATAAAGGTGATCACTGCATTAGATGTTCAGAAGCTGGAGGTTTTGTATCAAATTTCTAATTATACTGAGGGGTACTTACAAGCCCTATAGTTCAAAGGATATGGGTAACGGAGACCTAATTTCAGGTTTCTAAGGAGATTTTTTTATGGGCCTCCAACCCTGGATGTTACATTAGAAGATTCTAGGTTGAATGGTTACGATTTATACACTGTTAACTAATGACTGCATCTTTGAAGTTCTCAAAATTAGTTAAATAAATGCGTAAATATTCGAAACAAGGGACCTATGGGTCACTGTGCTCAGCTGAAGTTAACCTTGAAGGTAAAAATCTAAAATAATATCAAATGGAGATAAAGTGTAAGAGGAAGAGGTAATAAAGGCCATGGTTGGTTTATATGATTGGTTTGTATTGATGAGCAAGAAATTGTTGCAAATAATATTTTGTGACCTGACCATGTGTTTCCTAATGTTGAAACTGAAGCATGTGAGCAGTTTGTGAACAAATGATCTGTACAGTTACCATGACCATTAGTTGGCTTTTCGATTAACTGTTGACATTTCAGTAGTTTACACATTTGTTCAATCGAATCTTTTATTTTTGTATAATATATATTATTAAATTTTTTTTTTTATGAAATGTATACAGTTGAAATATAACTAATTAACAACATAAAACATGGCAAACAAAGCCTGATCTCAAATTCTGCTGAGGCAGGAAAATAATGAACAAATGTTTGTAATAAATCCTCATTTTTTTATCACATCAATTTTTTTTTTAATTTAAGTTTATATTTCTATACATTTTCAATATAACATATATATCTGATTATAAAAGTTGATTCATAATTCTCAATTGCATCATCATAAATCTCAATCTTGTCAGATAACACCACATCATGCATACAAATGTTTATTTATTTTTTACCACAAAAATATATCTTTTAAATCTGCTAAACAATAAATATCTAAAAAAAATACTTGAATTTAGATTTTATAATTTTTAATTGTGTCTTTATTTATCCATAATGTGCTTCATATTTTATCATAATTTAAGCATACTGATGGGTTCCATTATGATTGGTAAAATCATTTAAAAGAAAAATGATTTCTTTAAAACTGCTACATTACACAACATTGCATCTTCTGGATTACACCTTGAATTACTTTTTCAAGGAAAGTTTTTGCATATCAGAGTGGAAGCAGCATTACAATTAAGGAGATAGAGTGAAAACAATAACAATACTGCATAACACTTGGTGGGTTGTGTTTGCGGGGGGGGGGGGGGGGGCATTGGGGTGGTGATATGAGAATAACTGTACACCTGTCACAGCAGGGGATCACCCCCAGTGACTGTAACAAATCAGAAACTCTGGCATAGCTGACTTCCAGTGACCTGGAGTGGGACCCTGCATCTGTAATCTGTAAACAAAGCAAATGACTACAATAGAGCCTCAAGAAAAAAATCAATAACTAGCTTAATTTTCAAGCTTTTACTTCCAAATTTCAGATTTAAACAAATTAAATATTTATGTTCACATGCTGTGAAAATTAAATCAATGGTGCTTACAGGAAAAAAACGTGCCATGGTCAAAGTTGGGCAAAATTTAAGGTCCTGATTTTATTTTTATGCTAATTACTTAAAAAATTTACAAAATTCAGATCTAATTTTGGGTAAACAATTGAATCTTAATTAAACATAGTTATATACTTGGGAAAACAGACTCTAGTTTCAAAATTTTTCATGTTAAGTGAGTAAATATTTTTCCTGATTTTTTACAAAGTCCATTATGTTTGGGCCCATAACTTAAAGAATTTATACTTAACAGACTTAATTTCTGGCATGTACATAGGAACTATATAGAAGAATATTTATGGTAAATATGAGGAAAAACAGATGAGTGGTTTTGATATTAGGCAGTCCTGAAGTGTGAAAATAGGATTTTAATAAAAAAATTGAGGTTTTTCCTTAATTTCTCAAAGGAACGAAGTCGCAGAGACCCAGTTTTCGGCTTGGTAGGAGATCTTGGGGACATCTAACATTATGCTGAATTTTGGATTCCTAGGTCTTACGGTTTCAAAACGTGCCACATCGACGGACGGACGGACGGACGGACAGACGGACGGACGACGGACAATGGACCACGACTATAGCTCAGATGACTTATAGTCAGCTGAGCTAAAAATCCAGGTGGTGCCACCATGTTGAATATACATGCAAAGAATCATGGTGATCAATGCATTAGTTGTTCAGATACTGGAGTTTTCGTATCAAATTTTTGATTATTTTAGGGGGTACTTCAAAGCCCAAAGGTGCAAAGGATATGTGTAACAGAGACCTAATTTCAGGTTTCGATGGAGAATTTTCATGGACCTCCCTAGGTCAAGTGAGAAGTTTCTAGGTCCAATGACTAAGATTTGTGCCCTGTCAACAGTTAGAAGATTCTAGGTCCAATGATTACGATTCTTGCCCTGTAAACAGACAACCATTTCTTTAAAGGTCTAAAACAAGTATAAAATGCATTAATGTTTGAAAAATCCAGGTGGCGTCACCGATCTATAAGGAACTGATGAAATAATTCATGATGAATATGCATGCAAAGAACCATTGTGATCAATGCATTTGTTGTTCAGATATTGGAGGTTTTGTATCAAATTTTTTATTTTTTCTGGGGGGTACTTCTAAGCCCAATAGCTTGGAGGATATGGGTTACAGATACCTAATTTCAGGTTTCCAAGGAGATTTTTCATGGATCTCCTTGGATGTCAAGTAAGAAGAATCCAGGTCCAGTGGTCACAATTTGTGCCTGGTTAACAAACAGATGGATGCACAGGTGGACCGCGAGACGGCCAAAGAGTGATCGCTATAGCTCAGATGACTTTCAGTCAGCTGAGCTAAAAAATTGTGGGTGGAAACATTTTGTTTAATAAATATTAGTAATTAGGTTTTCAAAGTAGAATGTGGACACTGTCACAGTCTACATAGCTATTATATTTAAAATATGCCAAGATATAAATTCAAGTATTTCATAAAACTATTGCTAACTAGTAAATGTCCAGAGGACTAGATCCCCCACCAAAGGCGAATCACGGTGAGAAATGTGTAATTTGGTAAGGAGACCTTTAAAATATGCCCACCTTGGTAAGGTTTATTCTTAAGTTTTATTCTTGCATTGCATATGAAATGTTAAGGGTTTCAAAATTCATAAAAAATGCAAAAAAAAAGAATTCATTAAAAAAATAAAAAAATCATTCAAACGTAAACAAACCCTTATCAGCTCTGGAGACCCATAAGATGCACCTACTACTATAATTAGAAGTGGATCTCAGTAAAACATTTTGAGAAATAATGTCGCATATGAAATGTAAAAATTTTGTATAAACACATTCATAAAAATTCCAAAAATCATTCAAGTGTGACCAAACCTAATCAGCTCTGTTGACCCATAAGATGCATCTGCTACTATAATTAGAAGAAGATCCCAGTTTAACCTTTTGTGAAATAGTGTCGCATATGAAATATAAAAGTTTTGTATAAACAAATTCATAAAAATTCCAAAAATCATTCAAGTGTGACCAAAACCTAATCAGCTCTGTTGACCCATAAGATGCATCTGCTACTATAATTAGAAGAAGATCCCAGTTTAACCTTTTATGAAATAGTTTCGCATATAAAATATAAAAGTTTTGTATAAACAAATTCATAAAAATTCCAAAAATCATTCAAGTGTGACCAAAACCTAATCAGCTCTGGAGACCCAAAAGAAGTACCTGCTATTACAATTAGAAGTAGATCCCAGTAAAACTTTTTGAGAAAACATAACAATTGTTGATGGACAGACAGACAGATTGAGCTGATCACTATATTCCCCCCTCCGCTGAGGCGGGGGATAATAAAATGCACCAAGGTATGAATCATTAACATCTGCATCTTTTTTCAACAATGTCTTCATAGCTATAACAGTTAAAAAAAGTACTAAGATTTAAAATCAAGTATTTTACAAACCTAATACTAATAAAATGCACCAAGATCAAAATTATTAATAATTGCATCTTTTTCCAACCATACTTTAAATAAATGATAAATTTTGTTTGTCACTCTGTGTCCTTGTCAAACCAATACATTTTAGACAAAAAAAGTAACTCTCAATTTTGTTAATGTAAGCAAATGTGCCTACATGTCAATATGAACAGCTTTGAAAAATTATAAAAGGGTCCTTGGGTTGGCTAGTTTTATGTGCTGTCACAATTGATATCCATAATAAATATACCGTATATACATATACTTCTTTTAGTGAACATATTTGAAGACCGAGTATCTATCTATATACAGATACAACTTACACTAAGATTACAGGATAAAGCATATCACTTTCTTACGTAAATATCAGTACATGGCGAATTATGTAGATTTGTATTACCTTATCACTGTAAGGAGCCTTCAGGTCAAAACTCCTATGATACACACATATATTCACACAGATTAATGCAAAATATTTCACATGATACAAATAACAGGCCATATTTAATTTCATATTAAATAATTAATAACCACTGAATAATTATAATAATTCAATGATGAAAAATAAAGTAACCAGACACCTACCATGTTCAGGTTTGTCTACAAGCGCGATATCTTCCACTTTATTTTTACCGGACACACCTCCCATGTCTGCTGCGGAACCCAACTAAATTCATCACTGGTAGTGTGGCAGTGGTAATGCTAGCTTGGTGGTATATGTGTTCATTTAATCCCTATATTGTGTATAACACTGTATTATGCTGGTATTAACACTTGACTACAGATATGTGGGCCCACACTGTATACATATACATACATGTGCAATCCTCAACAGTGAACATGTACATGTACATACCATCAGCTTGTGAATTATATGTCTCGTACTAATTTTGATATTATTTTTTAAGCCAGCCAAGCTAACGACATATAGGTTGAATACATGTAGAATTATGCTGGTGTGTATTTTAGGAGGTGATATTTTGTCCTTAGTACCAGCTGTTATTTGACAAACAGACAAAGAAACAAAGGGGAAAGTAGGTATTTAAAAGAAATTCATTATGAGTGCATTACCATTTTTTAATTAATAAATTAAATTTTTTATCCTTTAAGCATTAAATGGTTGAATGTGAATACATATAAGAGGCTGTTACATTAAGATCAATATATGGCTAATAGTTTATCTGTAGTGTTTCCATGTTTCAGGTACTTGCAAGACCATTTACACCTGTACAGCATACATTATAATGATCAGTTGGTGTACCTGAATTACACTTCACATTTTTATCACACTGTTCAAGATATTCTGCCTTAGGGTGTATAGTATATCAATTAAGGAGTTCACTTTCACTTCTTTTTCCCACACTGACTTAGTTTCAGCGCATGTATATATTTTTGCAATCTGCCAGATATATTAAGGTTAATACTGTTGAACAATATTCTTTTTGTATCAATCTCTCATTAGGCAAATTTAAGAATGAGTACAATGGATTAAGCTATTATTATAGTCTAAATTCATATATATAAACCAGCCTTAAAGTTGTTTTAAATTCATATTAGACCCAATAAGGTTTACATTATTTTAATTTAACCATGATTCTGTTATCATTCTGATAGTATACATAGTTTTGCACTTTTCATTGATTTTCACATGATTTTGTATCATTTAAAAATGTTTTATTTGAAAAAAGTACACTTTTTTAAGCACTCTGTAACATTAACCCACTTTTTTGTGGAGTAATATCTAACTACATGACAATGTCTGAAAAACATTTTTTTCATTTTTCCTCTACTGTTTGACTTTCTTGGTAAAAAATGAAATTTTTTTCTTGAATCAAAATTTAAAACTCAGTTTCAGGGTAGATAGAAACATGATAGTGGAAGAACAAACAAAATATTTTCAGAAATTGTCATGTAGTTTAATATTAGTGCACTAAAAAATGACCTACTATTACTGGGTGTTTAAAACAGCATACCTTTTAAATTAAAAAAAATAAAAAATGTCACAAAATCATCTGAAATGAGTGAAAAGTTCAACTATACATGTATGTATACAATAAAAAAATCACTGTCTAAGGTTAAACATAACGTATACTTTATGGGGTCTAATGAATATAAACCACTTTTGGAGTGATTTTACTAGTAGATATAGGGTTTTTTTTACCATAATGATGCCTTATAGTTGCATGCTAGGTAAAGTGGGAACAAGGGAAGATATAGTACACAGTATTTCTGATATAAAGTGAAATATATTATCCTGCTGTACTGAGGTCCCATTGTATCTTGCATATAAGTAGGCACTCAGATATCACCACTGGCTACACAAAATACTCTTTTTTTTTTCTAATGTATAGTATATACCCCATCCTGTTTTGGGGTACACTACGTTGTCATGTGTGTGAAACATGTCTCATCAATATACCCCATCCTGTGGTGGGGTATATACTACGTTGTCATGTGTGTGAAACAAGTCTCATCAATATACCCCATCCTGTGGTGGGGTATACTATGTCGTCATGTGTGTGAAACATGTCTCAACAAAACCCATTAGGGTTATCCATGCCAGTTTCTCCACACAGTGGTCATATCAGGCCAATTAAATTAGAGAACCCGTCTTTAGAAAAATGAACTATACCACTTTAATATTACCATTGTTAATCTACTTCAGAACTGTATGTCCTAATGCCAAATTAAGGATTTGTCTTCAAATAACCATTGTGAAAGAAAGCTTACCATTAATTTGTGGCACTTAATTATTCTATCTAAGTTCAGTTATTCTGTTTATGGGACCAAGGCAAGAAAAGAAACACTAATTAAGCACCAATGCCAAGGATTATGTGAGCTGTGAAAGCTCTGTTTCAACATGTCACACTGATCAGGACAAGTCGATCCAGTGAGACAGGTTGGTTCAGGGGCACAAACAGAACTCACACTCATGAAGGTACAATTAACTGACCATGTGCAAGGTAGATACGGTACTGCTAGGCTACGAGTTTAAGGTAAACAGCCTGTAGGCTTTAGTTAATAAGATGGCAAATAACCAGTATTTCTTGAAAGTAATTACACCTGTCATCAACATTTAGTGTCGGTATACATGTGCATTTGTGTGAAATAAAATATTGTTGAAGTTGAAAGGCCCTTATCATCAATATTAACAATAACATGTATTCCCCATCTCCAATCTGTGATTCTGTTAAGATTAATGCAGTATCATCTAAATACAAATAGAACAGCACTCATGACAGCTCCTGCTCCTGCCTACTGGACCTGCCATTTGGTCTGAACCTGTACCAGTGTTGATGGGATCATTCCTGGCCCCTCCATAATGTTTGGTGAAGATCATCCCAGAAGTATTTGTAGCTGAGTTAACTCCACACAGTAGTCAACTAAACCTTGCCTCAAGATGGACCTCACCAAAAAGTGTCTTTTAAGCCCATCTATAACTATTTTGAGATATCTTGTGAACAAACATGGAGAAACACCAAAACAAACTGATGGACACACTTAGAAGAAAATATAATCCATGTCAAAACTCTCTGGTGGAAGTATAATAAAAAGAGTTTTTTTTTTAACAAGTATTTATTGGTTCAAAAACAAATACATCCATACATTACATATATAAGTACAAAAGACAAAAATATAAAGACAGAAAATACATAAACATATGACAATCAACAAGACATAATAACAGAAATGCAGGTCTAGAATTTATACACATTTGGATAATTTAAAGTTGTTTTTTCTAAAAAATGTCTTTGTTAACCAGATATTTATTTTTTTAACAAATTTTCTATTGATCTAATTACGTTTTATATACGCTCATGGCATAAATTTAGTAGTATGGTAATCAATTAAGTTATTTGGCTGATAAATGGTTTCCACAATATTTCGTGGTAACCGAGCTTACCTTTATCCCTTGCAACTTTTTTCTCAACATAATAATAATTTTTTATAAAACTTTTACTCCATCAATTGATAATACTGTCCCTTTACACTCTGTGACATATATATAATACCTACAAAGAGTATAATTTTATCTAATAATCTGTTTGAACACATGTTCATGTCCAAACTCTCTGGTGGAAGTATAATAAAAATAGTTACAAAAACTCAGAAACAGATGAAAGTAAAAGTGGTCCTACAAATTCTAAAATATTTTAATTCTGCAAAAAATGAGAGCATGGGTTTGCCAGAGTTTGCAGACCCCATTCTCACACTGACCTTAAAAAAAATTAACCTGATACATGACTCACCCTGACTCATAAACAGAGGCCCAACATCATGACAATAAGTTGATTTGCAGTGAGGTTAAGTTCACAATGTAACAGAGCAGATCAAACAATCTGTGTCTTGAACCTTCCTTCACACTGCAGTCTTGGCTATATTTTAATAAACTAGGTTTATGTTCAGGACTGATAAAAAAATACAGTTCACATAAAATGGTAAATTATAATGACACATAATAAGTATACACACGTATGTCTGAAGTTCAAATGAGCAGAGACACTATCTTCAGACCCAACAATGGAATTATTGGTATGTAATAAATAAAATAAAATTTCAGGTTCGTCCCAGATGGAATTATGACATATGTAGTATTTCTAGTTTTTCAACATACTGTGATTGTAATACAAAACAATGAAAGGGTTTCAGTGGACTTGCCATTTATGTTGTCAACACGATAAAATCTACAACTTTCTGTGTGTTTTTATGTGTGGTGGTAATGTTGTAGTATATTAGAGCACAACACTGCAGATCAAGTTCATGACTCAAAGGTCTTGAAATATTGAAACAAAAGATTAACATTAAGAGCATGTCATCCCAGGGGTTCTGAATGAGATAAGAATTCAACATGTACTTTTGATCAGGTGTACAAATAAAAGGGCAATCATTAAAGAGGGCACACTAATGTATACATACAGTATATATATATATATATATATATATATATATATATATATATATATATATATATAATATATAGAGAGAGAGAGCTGTGTAAGGGGTCAAATTGCACGTAAAAGAAGTAGGTCAATTACATCACTCAAAGATACATTTCTTCATACAACTTGAGCATTTAAAAAGAACTCTGACAGACAACAGGTCTCAACTGGCTGAACTATTGTTATTTCTTAAATATGTCTGTGATGTTTGTCTGAACTGAGACTTTTCATTGTGAATCATCAGACACAGATATCAGATCATGCTGTGATCAGACCCTACCAAAAGAACCTGGGTATGAGGTGATTTTAACACCCTTGAAAAGCAAATACATACATGATGTATACAATTAGTCATCCTTTGAGACAGCATATACACACTATCACAAACAAGGACACATATAGAACTCACATATGGTTACTGTCATGAACACTTTATGAATACAGTTTAAAGACAAAATTCCTCTTCATTACCTCAGGTGACTATAAATAAATTATTAGAGCTAAAATTGGTGACCCTCTGTACACCTGCCTGTCCAGCTGATGTCTGTTCACAGGACACATTTCAAAACTCTTAAAAGTTACTGCAGTGTGAAGTTTTGCATACAGATAATCATACAAACCTATAAGCAAATTTCCTTATAATTCCTGGAAATTGGTCATTTTGACCTCATATCTCATACTTGAAACAAAAAGATCATTTTTGCCAGTAAAAATCAATAGCAAATAAATCCTGCCACATATAATGATGACTTGGAATTAGTTCTTCAAATATTGGATCTTTGGCCAAGGTTTTGCCTTTTTTTGTCATAAAAATGCTTAAATCACCATGAAATCTGGCAACTATAATGGTTTAGCAAGTGTTATTTACTGTTAGCAAGTGGTGATAATATAAGCAAATACAATAATATACTTATTATTATTACACCACTGTGACTGAATGTCCCATTTACTGAGGATGTATGCATTACATTATAAAATATTTAATAACATATTAAATATATCTTCATTTATGGGTCTTACTTTATTCTGACAATGGTACACTCTTTGATCTATCATGCAAAAGCAACAACTAATTCAAAGAGCAAAGTTCTAGGTAAGACCCACAGTGCCCTGAAATCACAGTAAAGTTTGGCATATATTTGGAAGCTGTAAATGGGTTCTGAAGATGTAAACCAAAATGTCATCAGAAACTCTTCCCCCTTACCACAGCCTCAACAGATATGACCTAATACAAGCTGATAATTCTGTCTTGTGAGCTAAAATATGATATAAAGTCACTAATCAGTAAGGTAATCAATCATGTGCTCGTGTCAAAGACCTTGTTCAAACTGTATAACCACAGCCTTTTAGGTATCCTCTTGTAATTCAGACATCTCAGACTTTGGCCTTGTTCTTGTTGTCAAATTACAATTGTATACATGTATGTAGTAAGGAGCAAATGTTTGAGGATCACCTGGGACCCTGACACAGGGGAGGTCAATGGTATATTCATGGTGACTAGTCACTGTGAGTAGTGGTGGGTGCATGAAGAGTGTTTCCCTGTTCCCTGTCGTGATAACAGTGTTTGCTCATTGCTCTGTATTTATGCCTCCCTGCAATTTGGTTTGAGTACCTTTGTCAAGTGTTGTACCAGTATCCTTTACTGAATTTGCAGAATACTAGCTAAAGTCATACATTTGTCTAATGTTTAACAGAGCCTGATGCATCCAAAAATTCTAAGATATTGTTATAACTCTTTTCTATTAATTAATTATAACAACACTATTAAATCATTAAAATTCAAGATAATTCACAGGAATATATCCACATTCCAGCTGCACATGTACATGTGGAAAAATGTTGTAAAGCATAAATCAATAGCACATACATCTAGATTTTGTTTACATCACAAACAGTATGTTATTGGATAGTAAAAAAACTAAATCCATTGTTATAGGTAGGAAATCTCTGTTTACAATATTCAGCATATATAAGCTAGTACACATAGGTGACAGCAAATATGTTGTACAGAAAACATGACACTCGTGTTGGCGAATGTCACTGCCCTCTTTATTTTTCATATAATTTCCTTAACACTACGATACATACAAGTGGCATGCATAGAATTTACCTTGTTGAGACCAATACCCTTTACTCAGTAAGGGCTAGATTACTGCTTTATCTACAGGCACATAAAATATTTTTTTAAATTTGATGGATTACTTCTTGGTTCAATTGTGGACTAAAGATATTAAGTTCAGGGAGTACAGCCTGTTAACCAAGAGGGGATTATAATGCCGGCAGCAGTTACTAATACAACCATAAAAACTAACTTGTCAAATAATTTTTCATACATTTACCAAAAGTTGTTCATATAATATTCGTTCTAAGCTAACTTTAGACAAATGCTAAAAAAAGTCTAAATATACTGATAATTCCAAAAATATATAAATATTATTAAAATACGCCGTAACTGCACACACAGGCATCTGTATAATCTTACAAGAGGAGAAAAAGACCAAAGGTATTCAAACATTACCAGTATTGTTTGGCAGTATACCTAAGTTACGTTACCAGTATTGATGTCCCTGTCAGGTACAAATGAGGTTTTGTAAGTCTTTCCTTGGATTACAATAAATTACCAGACCCAATGCAATAACAAGGAGGAGTAATCAGCTATGTTACTTAAAATATATTTGTAAATAGTTTTCTTCAAAATCTAATACTTATAAAAGGAATTCAGTTCACGTTTGTTCGCAGTGTTCTCTAAAACCGCGTTGTGTACAATATTGTGCCATACATCATTTTAAAGGTTATTATCCCCACAGTGACATAGGCGATATGAAAATAAATAATTTGTAATATACATATAATTTTGAGTGATTTTTCCGTTATTTTACCAAGCACAGCCGAACTGCCTTTGGCAATCACTGGAATGTGGGCATTGTGGTTACTTAATGTCTAACACTAAGGACTATTGTTCAAATGAATAACGCTTGCTTTCAGTGAGGGATTTGACCCATGTGCGTGGTCAGGAAAAGGGAAAAACGCATGTTTCTCGTTTTATGAAATGGAGAGTTCAACCCAGGAGGATTAATGACAAAACCTAATTCAAGGTCCCAATTTCAGGAACAGGGCTGGGGTGGTGTCGGGGGTTTCAGGCCTCAAAATTTGTCTGATACGATGAAAAAAAAAAGGTTGCGGCGGTTGAAAATGAATACGGGCCCTCTCTATGCAGTCCCATTGGGTCCACTTTATACGTCCCATGATAGTATCCAGCCAAATATAATTGAAAACCTGAATGCCCCCGCGTCTCATTCCGGTTTGCAATGTAAACACCATCGCTGTCAAGGTCTTCAAGGTAAATATACCGGGGTATAAATTTCATGCCACGAGGACAGCCCCACAAAATAAATGTTGAAAAAATATTGGAGCGACTGCAGGATCTCTCACGCATTGTCTCCACCAGGTTATGAGTTTATACGGACGGGCGGTATGATGTTTAGGATTCATGTAATTTAAAAGTAAGAGGCAGATAAAAATAAGTGGCAAAATTAAGATACATGCAGCTGGACATAGAAACGTTTTTTGTTCACAGAAGTGTTGTGCCTCATAGAGGTTCGTGAGTTATTCTGCAGTCGTGCCAAAATGTTTATACTGATCTTATGGAGACAATTTCCCACTGAAAACCTATATTTTCTGTTAACTTTTAGAATAAAAAATGAGCCAACATTTCACATCTCAGTTTATAAATCTCCCCAACCCCAGTAATAAGCCCGGTATACCGGGTCTATCAGCTAGTATATGATAAAATTCAACATACTGTTTTGTCTAAACCCACAGTATTTAAAGAGAAGAAATGGTTCCTGATGGTGTTTGCTAGTATTTAAGAAACATTAAAGAAAACTGATTGCTACCTATTTTCTTTATCTAAAAAAATGTGTTTTTTTTCTAGAATGGAGTATCATTCATAAAAGTAGAGTTAAAAAATTGTAGTTTTATTAATTTCATGGGGTGGAAATGATGGTGTCATTGGATCTATGGGCAAAACCACTAGCTTTGATTTGCATGCAACTCATAAATGATCACCCTCGGTCTGCCACACAGTATGAATATGACTACAGAGTACAGATCCACTGATCCATATAAATACCATACAAGAACTACTTCCTGGTGTACATGTGATAAAGACCTGATAACATCCAAAATCCCAAATGACAGGTGGTAAAATGCTACATGACCGGGCATAAAGTTCAAAAGGATACTTGTTATTTACAACTACATGTGTCATAGGGAATGTAAATCATTCCAAAGGTAAAAACCACACTCTGTTGGTGGTGTTGTCTGTTGTATGAGTGTTTTACATATATGTACACATGATTCTGTGTCAACATAATGTTTTCTGCATTCAGATGCTTTAGATACATGTATGTATTTACAATATTCTGGTAGGAACTAAAATTTACTGACTCCAAGAGAGGGAATCTTATTATCTTCATATCACAGTTCTGCCATTTTAGTGAATCAGGCTTAAGCTGAACTTCCTCAGTTCAAGACAAATGTTAATGTTACATTGTTACATGTCAAAAACAAAATGCTGTTCAGTATTGAACTTATTTCAAAACAAAAGGCTTAATATATCTTCCAATACATGTTTAACTTCTTCAACAGTTAATTCAAGGACAAGATTCTTTGAATAAAATAAAATTCTCAAAACAAGAATGTTTTAAACACTCAAAGGAACTGGTCATGAGTCACTTAATATTAACTAAACTGAAAAAAAAAAATTACACAAAAATAATTAATCATAAAACTGTTAACAAGATAACCTTCTCGACAGACTTTGATGCAAATGGTACCACAAATTTTATACACAAGTTTACATGTAACATCAATCAAAGGAATTACCTTTTCAAGTTACTCATACCGCACTGCAGTTAATTAAGTTTGTTGTATAGCTTTGAGATGACGGTACCCAAAAGTAGCCCTATCTTTACCAAGTTCTACCAGTATTTACTGGTAATCTTAATGGAGAAACCTACAGGATCAAAATCTTATTATTATTTTGCATGAGTAAGACTGGGGCCTTTTAAGTTCAACAGAGTGCCTTAATGATATATATTGAAACTTCTGAAAAGGACTGTCATTTAAGAATCCACCGGAAAAAAAATTTGCACTCTTTCACAAAAGCTTCATAGTATGCAGGAGTTTGCAGAAATAAATGACTATTTGATAAGCTTTATTTTTAAATCCAGATCCCCATTTTTCTATTAAAAATTATAACCTGATTAATTATATATCTGAAAGGCAAATTTGTGTTTATTATCAACATGGTCATTGACAGCTGAGGTCTCATTTCAAATTTCTGGTTAGCTTTTTTTGTATGATTAGTGTGTCATGCATGTCTGTCAAATGACCAGGGTGGCCCCAATAACCATTCTCTTGAGACTGTGAGAGATAGAAGCAATACATATAACTGTTATAATGTGCACAAGGGAAGTTCCAGAATTTGGAGAAACATGATGGGGTTGTTGGTTGAGTTCACAGATCACATGATTAGTAAGGAGTAGGAGGGGGTCTTGGTGGGGGGAGGTTTCCATGAACACTGTAACTGAAAGATTAAGCAAACTGAAGAAAAAAATATGATTTGACTAAAAAAAGGGAATTCTTCCATTGTTCTTTGACCTCTAACCCCCCCCCCCCCCCCCCCCCCCCCACCTTCTCCACTCTTATGTATATCGATCCATAAGACCACAGGTCTTATACTAAGGTATATACTGCTTTAGTGACCCATCAGGCTCATTATGTCAGAACACATTGGGCAGCGCATGGAGTGGGGGTTGTTAGCCGTAATACAACTACTAGTTGAACAGGGACAACCATTTATAACTGTACATTATATTATCACAGGCCATGTATACATGACAAGGGTCATTTGTTTGTGCAGCAAGACTGAACATTGTAAATGCACTGGTATGGCTAATATTATCTGAGTCTCAGCCTGAGGCTTGCACTATAGTAGGCTTTTAATTGCTAACTACGTTTGTTTATATATTTATTACTCAGGTTTAAAATAAATATAAGTATAGCAGAATCTTTACACAGTTTCATGAATATTTATAATTAACCTTTCCCATGCCAAATTTTTATTCAGTGTTTCACCAGTCTAAACTCACTAAAGCTTTTAAAAAATTGAACATTTGTTTTCAAATCATTTTATTTTTCAAATAAATATGATTACATTAGATTAGTCTCTGGAAAGTTTCATCAAATAAACTTAGTTTTTTCATATAGTTATACTATATTGTTTGGCAGTCTGTTGAGTAAGAAACAGGGTGCATCCCACTCCCCCGCCCCCATAAAAAAAAAATATACTTTGAACAAATAAATTATCCTGACTAGGCAAAAAAAGTTAATGTTCTCAGGCACCGCCCACGTCAATTTTAACCCTCCCCCCCCCCCCCCCCGCATATAACATTTTTATTTTGATTTTCATCTTTCAAGAAGATAATATAATGCAATTTTGATATGATTTCCTTTGTAATGTAACTAGTGCTTTCAGCCTTTTACCTGTTTAGCAAAGCAATTTTGTTATTATCATGCTTTTCTCCCACATTTTCATCAAAACAAAAAAAGTTTAAAAATTAAAAAATGCCTGCCCGCATTGATTTCTGTAAAAACGTGCCTGAGAACCATACCTGTTTTTGGCCCTACTCCTAGTACCAGATTATTATATCTGACCATTGACAGACTCTTGCTGCTAAGAATTCAAATTATACTTACAATTTAATAAAGTCTAAATTACTCTAATGAAAAAGTAATTGTGTAGTTTGGGGTTTTTTATAAAAGGCTTATATTATGATATTTAACGCAAATTATAAACAACAGTAAAATTCTATAACATAAAGGAGATGTTTAGTTTTAGAAAAATAAAGGTTATATAATGAAAGGTGGTGTTGTTTGAGAGTCATTGTGGCTTAAAAGTCGACTTTATTGGCTCAAATTTTGACCTGCCGCCATGACAACGTTCATGATATTGCCAAGAAAACAAGCTGTACCTATATTGGAGGAATTTATGTCATTATATATAAAATATATTGGTTATTAAGCTATATATGCCTTATTCTTATAGGTAATGGTGTAGTTAAGGGGGTTTTAAAAAAGACATATATTACCAATTGTTTACACGTTATTTCGAATTCGTGTGGTTCTATAATAAGAAGAAATGTTTACTTATATCAGAATAAGGCAAACATAGTTAATGAACCAGTATATTTTATATATAATGACATAAATCACTCAAACATGGCTTATTTACTGGCGACGTCAAAAATGTCATGCATAATGTCATGGCGGAAGATCAAAATTTGAGCAAATAAAGTCAACTTTTAAGCCACAATGACTCTCAAACAAGACCACCTTTCATTATATAACCCTTATTTTTCTAAAACTATACGTCTCCTCTGTATTTTAGAATATTACTTTTGTTAATAATTTGTGTTACATATCATAATATAGGCCTTTTATACAAAAAACCCTAAACTACACTATTACCTTCTTATATAAGTATTCATTTCTTCTTATTATAGAACAACACATATTTGAAATAATGCATTAACAATTGGTTATATAGGCCTTTTATAAAAATAAACACTAAACTACACAATTACCAATGAAACCGTGATAAAAAATTTATCCCATTTTTTGTAAAGTTTGTAAATTGTATAATTATAACTTAGTATAAGGTTGTTCCACCTCCAATCGCTTGATCAGTACAGCAGGTCTGCCGGTGTGTTTATGTATAGTTAGGTCTGTGTTAGTATGTATTATCACTGTATACTGTCCTTGAATATAGTGGGTACGCCATAAAGCAGAAGTAATTTGAACATTTCGTTGTACCCTGTAACTTAGTGCAAGTAACGTCGCAGCAAGTTCAAACAAGTGTAAACATGGGGCAGGGCTTACCGTATTTTTCTTCTGAGTCCCCTCCTTTGCTTTCGTCTACCTCCATTTCTTTCATTGTGGTGGTTTATAACGGGAAAATGTCTCTCACTAAGAATTGATCGTATTCGTTCGACGATCTGAGCGTGTTTGCACGAGGGGTACTTATTAATTACAATCCACCACAATGACCACAGGTATCTGCCGCCTTCTCCTTTCCCGTCCACGTTCTGTCAACTACTATAACTTGAGAAATTCGTCTGCATATCACGTGACCAAAACAAAAGTCGTCTGCCGTTAGCTGATTGGCTCGTACTCGAGCCTCGTAGCACACGTATGATCCGCATGACGTTGCGGTGTTGAACATTGTTATTTCCCAGTCGGGCGCAGGTTAAACGTATTTGAGGAAAGTGATGACTGTGGTAACACAATTTTAAGAACAAGGAGCTCAGTATAAATGGACATTTATATCACACCAAATTTTATTGCAATTCACTAACCATAGACTTGCATTTAGGCCTAGTCCCTGCAGTGTCTCTGTGATAGGCCTAATTTAACACACGTACGTGTGTACGCAGACCGGACCGGAGCCATAAAAAAAAACATTTTTATGCAATTTTGTATCTGCCTTGTAGGCTAAATATGCAATATAACAGATAGCTAGCCTATTTTGTAGTTATAAACAACTTTAGCCATCTGTAAAAACAACGAATATGAAAGTTCATGATATTTTCATTTATTCCAGATTGGTCTAATTATTCCTTAACATTCAGAAAGAGGCTTATAAATAATTAAATTAATCACCTTTAAAGCATGTATATAATGAACACGAAGATAGTGGCATGTACGTACGTGTTCTCTTTGAAATAAATTGGTACCTGACTAAACATTGCCCTGAAACCGTTGGCTTTTTCCTGTGTAGGCCTGCACGAGGGGACCGGGCGCGATCACATACAGGAGTCAACATAAACACAGAATAAAGGATTTCATGCATCACCCCGGCCACAACACCTGTCAATCAGGGGATGCCATGACATATGGCACCCAAAAAAGTGGTACATGTTCCCGCTGGATGAAACACCTAATGTACGCGGATGATGTCCTGTTTTCACCCTCTGTGAAGGGATTACAGGCTTTGGTGGATGTCTGTAATGAATATGGCACATTGCATTTATTAATATTCCCTTTAACAAATCTAAAACAGTATACACATGTATATTGTAAAGCCAATACATTAATAAGTAAATCTCGCAATTTTCAGTAAACATAAGAGTGTTTTTATTTCAAATGTAGGCCTACTGTGGGACTAAGTATTGCTCCAGCCTGTGGTGTCGTTATACGCGCAGTGCTTGTTACAAGCTAAGAACAACATATAATAATGCCTTTATTATTTTAATGTTTCTTCCTAAATGGTGTTGTGCATCCGAAATGCTTGTAACCAGGAGAGCCACTTCTTTCGAGGCCCTGTTACGAAAAGCACGACATTTGCTGATAACACACATAAAAAATGTTAACAATATGTATGTTAATACCATGAGTACTTTTCAGATACTGGGTAAATCATGACTGTATAAACTGTATTTTTTTCTACATGTATTCAGGTAGCCAAATATCCACTGCTATTGCCACTTATAAGTGAATATGTTATGGTCCCCTTAATTTACATGCATGTCTCTAGACTATTGCACTATTGTTTCTTAAAATATTGTCATAGTAATCATCAATATTTAGACCAATGTTTGTGTCTGAAATGAAAGCATTAATTCATTCATTCATCGCATATTGCGGTGACTCAGACCTGGGGATCGAGACTCTGCATGTGCTATACCCGTGTCAAGACCTCTCGTACAAATCTATTGCGGCAGGATTTACATTCGGCACATCGGTCGTAATGTCCATCCAGCAGATATATACCAGAGGACATTATTGAAGGCTCATAAATGAATGGACTAGTTTGGACTACTCTTTGTTCGGGATCTGTCCGGTTACGCGGCCTTGTTATTATAGACAGACCCACGTGGACTGTGTTTACTAACACGCAGAACCATAACCAGTTGTTAATAAGTTCAATGGGATGTACTGAGACCGTGTGCTGGGATGGTTTTGCCTGGAACTTTTGTATAAAGCAAAAGCGAACTGATAGTGTGAAATAATAGGCATAATATTGCTCCTGATTATGTCCCTTTAACAATGTCTGAAACTTTCAACTTCTCGATAAGACAAATCAAGATCAAAGCCGAAGCTCCACTCGGAACATCTCGCCTGTTCGAGTGGTTGCCCGAGGAGTTTCGAGTGTCAGAGATCGCGTCGCTTAGCGTCCTCTGCTTGCATAAGACATGAACATTTGTAACCTGTTTATTATATAATAGAATATTAAATAGAAACATTTGGAAACTTTTTGTGGAGAGAGCTCTCAAATATCATTATTCACTACATCTGAAAGCACATCGTCAATCATCATGCACTTTCGCACATGACATATACGCTAGCACCTAATCACATACAGTTGGTATAATAAATACCTAGAACATCAATGCACTTACAAGCATCTATTCACACATATACAAATATTTCACAGGTTTAGTTGATTAGTATACATATTAAATAATTGCCCCGTGACTAGCTCATGGTACAATTTCATCCTAAAGATTAATATAAGTGTATAGATGACACATGGTTAAATTATGAGAATCCGTTACAAACAAATGCATTCTTAAAGCGATTTGTTCTAATCACTGGCAAGGCTAACCTTTTTCCTGATTTCAAGAATTAAAAATAAATTCCATACAAGGGGTGGGATTCATCTTTCATGACCTTGTTTAAATTTTCAGCATATAAGTATCATGTATATCATTTAATGAGGCAGCATTTGCACCAGTCTTCCCAAGTAATTTGACAATTTTTCCCAGTTTGTGTTTATCCTTGCCATTCAGGCAGCCTTACCATACAGTTACTCAAAACAGAGAACAGATTCAATGATTGCCTCATGGAAGAGTGACTGAATAACTATGTTTACATTCAAATTCCTCAGCATTCGGAGATGATGCACTCTTTGTATAAGGCCTACATTTACTATCCACCAGCCTTGTGTTCTCTGTACCGGATAGCTTCAAGCTTGTCATCGATGATAGCACTCAGGTATTTATATTTGCTTACTCTTTCAATTATTTCATTTTTGATCACTCAGCTGGATGGTACACATTGATTATTCCTAAAGTCAAACAACATTATTTTTTTTCACATTCAGACTTATAAAGTTCTGGTCACACCAGCTGACAAGTACTCTGATTTGTGCAAGATATGAATCTTCATTTCCATTTGTTATTTTACCAATAATTACAGTGTCATCTCGCACATTATGACTGAACAGTTGTCATAAATTATTTACTTACACAATCATGTGTATACAATAAAAAGAGTTGAGGCGACAAGACACAATCTTGTGTATAGCACCCGTTCTTGTTCAGATCGTGTCAGATTTAGTATCTTTGGTAGAAAAAATAAAAATTATTTCCTCAGTGTTGAATTTTTTAAAAGTTTATTTTTATGACTAAATGAAGAGTAAAAATATAAAAAGGAATTAGAGCATAATTTTCATTTATTACTGGTTAAATGTCTTAAACAGGTTAATTATATAATAAACATTCCAAGGGTACTGAAACTTTGTTTTATCTTTGGTAGGGGAACAGCTTCCCGACTTCCTGGAGTCAAAGTAATCAGCTCAAACCCCGACGTCACTTTTCGTTCGTACGTGAAACATAAATTGGCTTATGTAGAAAATAAAATATAAAGAGGCGATACAGCATACAACTCTGAATCGCCTAGCTGGTAAATGTATCTGCTTCAGCTACCACACCGTAAACACCAAAATTAAGTAAACCTTCTTCCTAGAAGAAGGGAACAAGATGATTCAAGTCAACCTGTCTAATCATTGGTTTGTTAACATTGCATGTAATAAACGTATTTTGAATCGCATATATGTTTTGTTTTACTGACCATGGCGGGGCGTAGCCTGGGGGAGGGGGGGGGGGGCCGCGGGAGGCCATTACCCCCTCCCCCTCCGGGTCGCATCTTGTACTCACCGTCCTTTCGGAATTTCACTCAGTCTAATAAACACACACACACAGACATGTGTGTGTGTATGTGTGTGGGTGTGTGTTAACTTGCCTTTGCTATCAGTGGCGGATCCAGAGGTGCGTTTCTGGCTCGCGACCCCCCCTTGAGCTGCAACATCTCTCATTTTATCTTATTTCGCAATTTTCGTGATTAAATTTCATTTTTCTTACTTCTTTTAATGAATTTGCAATTAGATTTAATTTAAATTATCTGAAGTTTATTAATTTCACATTCATTAGTCGAGGGTGAGGATATTTATCAACAGCCACAGAATAACGCAATGACGTAAGGGAACCGTTTTTTTCAGGAACAGGAAATACATTTATACTGGATCGCCAACACAGGCGGATGATGTTACTTTTCTGTCTTTAACTGTTAATGGCTTTCATAAAATGATAAATATCTGCTTTGCCTATTGTAGGAGATGGCGATTTAATTTTAATCCGAACAAAACTGTGGTTATGATATTTGGGGAAAGTAAATTAAAATACAGTCGTATGATTCATAAACGTTCCTGGTGGTTAGGTGAAAAACAGATCCGTCAAGTTCAGTCACACAAGCACCTTGGGCTGTGCATGAGCTATAATTTTCAATCTGCTGACAACGTACACGAGGCATGTCGTAGAGGGAAGGCAAAATATTTCGCTTTAGCTGGTCAAGGTGTTAGACCACAAGCCTTAAATCCCTTAACTTCTTCCTCTCTTTATAAAGCGGTTGTAATCCCGAGTTTCTTATATGGTGCTAAACTTTGGAATTCTCTTACCAAAACTGATATTCTTAAACTAGAGAGAACCCATTGGCTCTGTGTTAAAATCAGCCAAAACTTTAAAGTTTCAGTACGGACTAATATTGCCCTTTCATGTCTTGGAATGCCAAATATAATTGCCTTCATAAATAGGATAAAATTATCATTTCTAGGAAGAATTTGTTGTTTGCCCGACGGGAATGTATGTAAAATGATTTTTGATTATAGATTGATTACTTGTGTCTATGGACACACACCACAAATGGGATTTATCAAGGACTTAATTGATTTAGCTAATGAATACTATCTGGCAGGCGAACTATATAATTTTATTAGTAAAGGAACTTTTAAGGGTAAAAAGAATTGGAAAACCACTGTTGAGGAGAGGATAATAGAGGAAGAACGGAAGTTTCACTATATGCAAATTGAAAATAATCCTGCTTTTAATCTAATAAAAGTGATTCAGGTTGATCCCTTTATCCCGTGCATGCCATGGTATGCTGCAAAAGAAATTCCGAATTCACTATATTATTTTCAGCATGCAGCGTTCCTGTTGGCATATATTATTTTTGGTGAATCGAGTCTTTGTAATTTTTGCAGACACTTATTCGAAAATCCGGCGTTTCACGTTTCTTCCATCTGTTCACAAACTATATGTCAGCGGTAGAAATTATGGGACTTTATTATTAATGATAACCTTCCGCTGTGTGTACGGCGCTCAATATGATGGACGAGTGGGACTTGTTCACTGTAATGTTAGGGAAGGACATAGCTGCAGACTGTATCGAATGGACATAAGACGTTTCAGTTCAATTTTTGTATAATGCAGCTTTGTTCTTTCACTCTGTTAAATCTGTAATTTGTGACTTGGAGTACCCTAGCTTTAATTTTGAAAGATCATAAATATTTGCCCTATAGACTCTGTTTGCGCATTTGGATATTATCGTATTAATTTTCAGTTGTGTTTATTTTTGCACGACTCCTTGTTTCTTGTGTTCCTTTTGGTTTCAGTTCTGGTGATCTTACAAACATATGTTCCCGATGTGTATATGTGTGTGTGTGCATGTGTGTGTATACACTTGTGTGTGTCTATGTGTGTTTATGTATGTAAATATATATCTATATATATATGTATGTATGTATGTATGTATGTATGTATGTTTTGATGCACTCTATTCATTTTGTATGTTTAATACCATAATGTTGATTGTGCTCTCTGTATTATTCAGAGGATATAAAGATTATCAATCCTGGTTGGCGTCGACCGTGAACAATCCCACGGCTCCTCTGGTGATACCGGTGCTCGAACTCGCTATCTGTGCTCTTAGGAGTCCTTTGTGCTATTGAGACCACGGACCGGCTAAAATGGAAAGTTTAACATAAGACTTCAACATATCAGTTATATCACTCCGAGCATTATATTTAAAAGATAATATTTTGCAAGTTGTAAACGTAAATGCACCTTTGCGCCATTGCCTTTTTAACATGTTGAAAACGATTGGAATTCTATATCCTTAATTTGAAGAAACATAAATATTGAATATTGAACCCCTCTACAGTTAGATTACATAACGCAATAACGTAAGGGAACCGGTTTTTCTTTTCAGGAACAGGAAATACTTTTTTTTTGTGAAAATTGCATCAAACTGTCCTCTTTACATTGCATGTTCCGAAATATTTCCAATATGGGAGGGGATACCTCCATCCCAAACCCTCTCCATGTACCTGTTTAACTAACCGTAATGAAACGATGGTTCATAATTGTAAAAAAAAAATCTATATTTTCATACACTAAAATTAATAACGAATGGTAATAATTATATATAAATACAAATATATATATATATATATATATATATATATATATATACATACATACATACATACATAGATATACACGTATACATGCATATAAGGAGCTCTCCCTCTTAATTTTGAATTTTTACGTATTTTTTCTCTATTTTCAAAACCTTTTAATATGCGGTCATCCGTTAACAGGGCACAAATCGTAACCACTCAACCTGGAATATTCTAACTTGACATCCAGGGAGGCCCATGAAGGATCTCCTTGGACACCTGAATTTCAGGTTTCTGTTACCCATATCCTCCAAGCCATGGGGCTTAGATGTAACTCCCCCCCCCCCCCCCCCCCCCCCAATAATTAAAACATTGATACAAAAGCTCCAGTATCTAAACAATTAATGCATTGATCACCATTATCATTACATGCATATTAACTATGGAGTGTTTCTTTAGTTCCTGCAAAACTGGTTTGGCCATCTGGATTTTTCGATTTCTTAAAGCATTCTTTTCTCTATTTTTTAGACCTTAAAAATGCGTTTGTCCGTTTACAGGGCCCAAATCATAACCACTGGACCTAGAATCTTCTACTTTGAGATCCTTGCAGGAAACCTAAAATTAGGTCTCTGCTACCTATATTCTCCAAGCTATGAAGCTTATAAAAACCCAGGCTTATAAATACTCTTCAACTCATTCTTCCAAACTTCCCTTCATTCCTCCACTCATTCATTCCTACATTCGTGTCTTCTTCCCTTTCAATCATTGCTTTCTTCACTACTTCATTCCTTAGTGCACTTCTTGGTTCATTCATTTATTCCATCCTTCCTTTCCTCATTCCATGAACAATTGACCATCGCATCACTCACTCCTTTATTATACCTTCATGCCCACTCCTCTCCAGTCCTTCATTTCTTCTTCCTTCATTCCTTCAGTTACATCATTAATTAATGATCCCTCCACTCCTTCCTTCCTTCCTCCCTTCATTCCTTCTATCATTAATAATCGCTTCACTCATTCACTCCCTTATTCATACCTTCATGCCCACTCCCCTTCAGTCCTTTATTTCTTATTCCTTCATTCCTTCCGTTACATCATTAATTAATGATCCCTCCACTCCTTCCTTCCTTCCTCCCTTCATTCCTTCTATCATTAATCATCGCTTCACTCATTCACTCCCTTATTCATACCTTCATGCCCACTACCCTCCAGTCCTTCATTTCTTCTTCCTTCATTCCTTCCGTTACATCATTAATTAATGATCCCTCCACTCCTTCCTTCCTTCCTCCCTTCATTCCTTCTATCATTAATAATCGCTTCACTCATTCACTCCCTTATTCATACCTTCATGCCCACTCCCCTTCAGTCCTTTATTTCTTATTCCTTCATTCCTTCCGTTACATCATTAATTAATGATCCCTCCACTCCTTCCTTCCTTCCTCCCTTCATTCCTTCTATCATTAATCATCGCTTCACTCATTCACTCCCTTATTCATACCTTCATGCCCACTACCCTCCAGTCCTTCATTTCTTCTTCCTTCATTCCTTCCGTTACATCATTAATTAATGATCCCTCCACTCCTTCCTTCCTTCCTCCCTTCATTCCTTCTATCATTAATCATCGCTTTACTCATTCACTCCCTTATTCATACCTTCATGCCCACTACCCTCCAGTCCTTCATTTCTTCTTCTTTCATTCCTTCCGTTACATCATTTATTAATGATCCCTCCACTCCTTCCTTCCTTCCTCCCTTCATTCCTTCTATCATTAATCATCGCTTCACTCATTCACTCCCTTATTCATACCTTCATGCCCACTCCCCTTCAGTCCTTTATTTCTTATTCCTTCATTCCTTCCGTTACATCATTAATTAATGATCCCTCCACTCCTTCCTTCCTTCCTCCCTTCATTCCTTCTATCATTAATCATCGCTTTACTCATTCACTCCCTTATTCATACCTTCATGTCCACTCCTCTCCAGTCCTTCATTTCTTCTTCCTTCATTCCTTCTGTTACATCATTAATTAATGATCCCTCCACTCCTTCCTTCCTTCCTCCCTTCATTCCTTCTATCATTAATCATCGCTTCACTCATTCACTCCCTTATTCATACCTTCATGCCCACTCCCCTTCAGTCCTTTATTTCTTATTCCTTCATTCCTTCCGTTACATCATTAATTAATGATCCCTCCACTCCTTCCTTCCTTCCTCCCTTCATTCCTTCTATCATTAATCATCGCTTTACTCATTCACTCCCTTATTCATACCTTCATGCCCACTACCCTCCAGTCCTTCATTTCTTCTTCCTTCATTCCTTCCGTTACATCATTAATTAATGATCCCTCCACTCCTTCCTTCCTTCCTCCCTTCATTCCTTCTATCATTAATCATCGCTTCACTCATTCACTCCCTTATTCATACCTTCATGCCCACTCCCCTTCAGTCCTTTATTTCTTATTCCTTCATTCCTTCCGTTACATCATTAATTAATGATCCCTCCACTCCTTCCTTCCTTCCTCCCTTCATTCCTTCTATCATTAATCATCGCTTTACTCATTCACTCCCTTATTCATACCTTCATGTCCACTCCTCTCCAGTCCTTCATTTCTTCTTCCTTCATTCCTTCTGTTACATCATTAATTAATGATCCCTCCACTCCTTCCTTCCTTCCTCCCTTCATTCCTTCTATCATTAATCATCGCTCCACTTATTCACTCCCTTATTCATACCTTCATGCCCACTCCCCTTCAGTCCTTTATTTCTTATTCCTTCATTCCTTCCGTTACATCATTAATTAATTTCTCCACTCCTTCCTTCCTTCCTCCCTTCATTCCTTCTATCATTAATCATCGCTTTACTCATTCACTCCCTTATTCATACCTTCATGTCCACTCCTCTCCAGTCCTTCATTTCTTCTTCCTTCATTCCTTCTGTTACATCATTAATTAATGATCCCTCCACTCCTCCCTTCCTTCCTCCCTTCATTCCTTCTATCATTAATCATCGCTTCACTCATTCACTCCCTTATTCATACCTTCATGCCCACTCCCCCTTCAGTCCTTCATTTCTTATTCCTTCATTCCTTCCGTTACATCATTAATTAATGATCCCTCCACTCCTTCCTTCCTTCCTCCCTTCATTCCTTCTATCATTAATCATCGCTTCACCCATTCACTCCCTTATTCATACCTTTATGCCCACTCCTATCCAGTCCTTCATTTCTTCTTCCTTCATTCCTTCCGTTACATCATTAATTAATGATCCCTCCACTCCTTCCTTCCTTCCTTCTTCTCTTCATTCCTTCTATCATTAATCATCGCTTCACTCATTCACTCCCTTATTCATACCTTCATGCCCACTCCCCCTTCAGTCCTTCATTTCTTATTCCTTCATTCCTTCCGTTACATCATTAATTAATGATCCCTCCACTCCTTCCTTCCTTCCTCCCTTCATTCCTTCTATCATTAATCATCGCTTCACTCATTCACTCCCTTATTCATACCTTCATGCCCCCCCCCCCCCCTTCAGTCCTTCATTTCATATTCCTTCATTCCTTCCGTTACATCATTAATTAATGATCCCTCCACTCCTTCCTTCCTTCCTCCCTTCATTCCTTCTATCATTAATCATCACTTCACCCATTCACTCCGTTATTCATACCTTTATGCTCACTCCCCCTTTAGTCCTTCATTAATTGCTTCATTCCTTCGTGTCTTCATTCCTCTCATTCATTTCTTCCTTCATTCCTCCCTACCATCTATTATCATTCATTTATTCATTCATTTTTATTTATCTAATTACATATTTAATTATTAAATCATTTTATTTGCTGTGATTTGGCCACTTCAGCCACTTATTTCATAGATTAGTCAACTTAAGAACAGATATATTCTACAGGATCAAGATAGCAGGGGATGGCAACTGTTGCTGTGGGGCGGTGGTCTGCCTCATCCTTAGTTCGGGGAAGATTATCATCCAAGACTGAAAAAAAGGCATACGACTGGTGCAGGCTTCCCGGACAAGTTTTGAATATATCACCGACAAAACTGAACGAAATTTGAAAAATGACAGTGACGGACCATGCCTTGACGTCCCTGACCAACATCCAGCAATGTAAATTTGTAGTGTTCGTTGATATCATACAATTCAGGGATCACAGGACTGTTACGCCACTGAATGAAGCTCCTCTCCACACATTTTTATTTATATTGTTAGTTGAACTCTTATCACCATGATGCCCTATCTAAAGAGTGTTTATGGCACTTCACCGTTATTACGCGACTCTACGGAGACCGTGACCATTTTAAGTGCCGGTAACGATGCCAGTTTATTGTCCGAAGGGACGTCATTTTCCATATTTTCCCATAAATCCGGAGGAATTTGACATTATTTCGTAAAGGGTCTATCTCAGCGCACTATATATCAGAGACTACGCCAGTGAACTTGGCTTAGGTGGAGTTGGTTTATTGAAAGCTAGGCGAAGAATGAGTAATACGTCATATTATTCTATAAGGTTACCTTTCTATACGTACGTGCCAAGTATCTAAGAAAACAATTAATATACACGTTGCAATATTAATATTATAAGTATATGTAAACATGTACAACTATTGATCCTTTGAGTACGATTCATTGATAATTCACCAGATTTCCGTGATGTAGTAGTATAACTATAGTACGTAAATAAACAGGAGAACGCCTACCATTCACACTTGTAGCAAGGGATTGTCACCTTCAATATGAGTGTATGGCGTGTTTAACCCTTTACTGTTTACATTTATTTAAGATTTCCGACAAATTCTGACACTATTTATATTTACACTAACAGCCATATCTTTTCAAGCTTTTTTTGTATCTTTATCAAATTTTCAACAGTTCCAACTAATAATGTTTGCTGAAGATTATTAAAAATCATTGAAACTTAGAAATAATATGCAATATTTTTCTCCTGAAAGAATCTATACATATTATGGCATTTTAGTTGCCCATTTTGAGTGCTCTTTAGTGGCTTGTAAACAGTAAAGGGTTAATAGCATTATCCTGTTTACTAATTAATTACACCAACAGGTGGCGCTAAGTTTGACACGCCTGTCCTACTGTCCACTTTAATTTAACAGTACTGTTATGATAAATCAAAAAAAGAAAATTTAAACTTTTGTAATATTTAAATTAAACAAAATCAATTATGACAAAAGGGCTCTATGAATATATACTTTTTATACTTGTTTTTTTTAGAAATAAACATACAGGCTTACACCTAGATATATAAAAAGCGAATTTTTAAAGTAAAATCATTACTTTAAATAAATTTTTTTTGGTTATAAAATCTTTAAAATATTATTCTTGCATCAAGTATGATTAGGTACATCCTACTCCTCATTTCGTCATTAATATTTTGGTGAAATTCCAAACAATTATTAGAATAAGTTTGTCGAGCATTAAAATCATAATTCCGGATATTATGTTATTTATTTCTTTACCTTAATTTAAGTTATAGAAGGCGCTCCCAAATGTCGCCAGACAACAAGTCTATATGACAATTTGTCTTATTTCCAGCTGATTTGGTTAGTTTTGTATGCATGCCAGGAGACGATGAATACATATATTATTGACCATTTAAGATAAGATAATGTGTGTTTTTTTACATGTACATACACGATTTATAAAAAAATCACATTTAAAACATAATAACAAATATATCTTATTTAGTGTCGTCTTTAAAGATTTTGAAAGCCTTTCAGATAACCATTAAACAATATACCTTGTGTTATGGGTTCAGATATCCCGCTATATTCATTTCTTCCTTGACATTTAGATGACATTACAAGCAGTTTGAAAATCATTAAAAAACTTATGTATGCCAGATTAAACACGATTCTGTAATTGTGCGTATCTATAAACAGGCCCTTGCATTGTTATTAGTGTAGCTTTCGTCTAATTTTGTGACTTTTGTGGGTCATCTTCTTATAAGTATTACTTTTCTTAGCGTTTTTCACATTATATGGTCCATATCTTTATTGTTTTCTTAGGCCTTATATTAATAAACATACATTTTTACGGCTGCAGTGGCTTAATTATGTCCGTGACGGTATTCAAGGCTTTCATTTACATCAATGTATGCCGCTGTGTCGTTTCTGCTGAAATTGCAAAATGAACTATGTAAATAAACAGAAGCACACAATTATATGAAAGAATGACAGCCGGAAGCTATGCAGTAAATAAAGGAAGCCATGCATATTGCACTCCTTGTTTGTGAAACCTTCTCAAATTCTTATCACAGTCCACCGCCTCGGCTGTCTCCTTCTCTATATATCGACGTAAGCTTACATTTCTTATTAAATCAACTTTGTGGCGCCCCGTGCTCTCACTAGTTCCCGTCAAATCGGTCGCTTTTCTTTGACAGTACCAGACTATCGGTGACTTTGGGTCGCATTATCTTTGTGTATCTTACTATTTTGCTTTCCCTTAATTCTCAACAATATTTTCTTCGTTTTAGACATATTAAAAACTGTAACCAGGTATCATCTGTTCCAATTGTCACTAGAATAGACTTCCAGATTCCTTTAACGGGGCATTTAGATGGCTGAAGGTCACACATACACTCAAAAAGATGCGAAAGTCGTGTGTTTAATAAACAATAAAAGTTTAAATAAACTTACAATTCTCCGAGGACAAGTTCCAAAGAAATGGTACATTATCTATTTAGTCCTATAGATCACAGGCGATTGAATTGCTATTTGTGACGATTTCGGCTAAATTGATTACTTTTCCGGGTCATTTCGTTATAACTACTACCAAGGAGTAAACTCCTTGCTACTACTTATCTGACATTTTCTTAGCGTTTTTTCACTATATAGTCCACTATTATTATTTACTTAAAATTTAGATATTAATGGTTCCAAGCCTGTTACGCCTCACTAGATACACTGGTTTTAACTAAATAACAACTTTAGTTAAGAGAACTACTGCGGAAGGATGTAGCCTGGCACTGGGATGAGCGACATCAGAAAAGTATGGATGACCTGAAAAATGCATTTACTCAATTTCCTGTGCTAGCCTATTTTAAATTAGAGGATCCGGTCAAATATCAGATAATGCATCAATGACAGACTTGTGTGTTACAGAACGGCTGACCAGAAGCGGATGCGTCCATAAGGCAACTCCCCCCCCCCCCTTCGTCCGCATCCATTACTCCCCGTCCTTCTAGAATTTCAATTAATGTTATTGTGATTAAAACGCAATGATTTATTTCCTGTCACTGGTGTCAGCAGATTTGGGATTCATTTCTATATAATGCATTACACCTGCAGTAATTTATGTATTTTTTTTTATATTTCTACATTTCACTAGCTTTGAACCTGCAAATATGATATCTTATTTATTTATTCATCTTGTACATGCAACTTAAATTTCTAATTGTAATTAAAAATATGAGGTTTATATATATATATATATATATATATATATATATATATATATATATATATATATGCTTCAATTGCCTCTGCCAAATATTTCGGTCCCCTCCCTTAATCCTGGCTATGCCCCTGAAATCTAGAAAACTAATGTGAAAAACCCAAATTTTTGCTAAATGAAGTATTGAAGGAATGATTAAATTCAATAATAAGTTTGAACCCTATAAACAAGCCTTTGGTATACAGAGTAAATGCGCAAATGTTAATATTTAGAGAAATAAATTTAGGATTAGAGGAAAATGGCCTCAAAATTAATATATATCATTTCCTCTCAGCAAAACGGTAATTATAACATAGTAATTTTCTTTAAATTCTATTTGTGTCAAAATTATGCAATGTTGATACATAATAATATTAATAAGTCGTTATTGTTCCAGTACTGGCGCAAATTCACTCCAGATAAAGTTTTAAAATTGAATATTTGGTTTGCAAAAGAGGGTTATACAGGGTCTTTGCACTATTTAAATGTTTTGAAATAGCTTGAAAAGGGCGAGGGACACCTTAAAACAACCAGCTAGTGGGACAATGAAAATTCCCTGAACCCTCTAGGCCCATGGCCTTGGAAGTTCATTGTTCAAACTGTCTCATATTTTAAGAGTAGGGGGTAACATATATGCACATATAGCTTCCTGTTGTTCTCATGTATATGGTCATATTTATTATAATAAAGATAGGAATGTTCTTATTAATATTACTAGGACACGGGTTTGGGTGTAGGAGGATTTATTAAGGCTATAAATATACAATACAATAGCACCGATAATATGCCAGTTCATATGCAAAGCGTATACATTTCAATATCAGCTAGATTTATTATTATACGCCACCTGGCGGTAATTCACAATAAGATTGCCTAGCCCGTGACATGCTAAATATCTAAATACAATACACAAAGCTTTGCCTGTAAAGAACCACCTCCAATATAACATTTAAGATAAACAGTCCACAAAGAAATGAATAAAAGGTACATGATAAAATCCAATCTGATTACTAACTAAAACCTCAATATATATGTCTTTGAACTTATACAGGAGACAAACTAGCGGTACAGTATGTATACGTCAATAAAAAATGCACCAGTCTGCTTGCTGTCGGATCCTCCGGTTGAAATAGACTAAACTATGAACTAACTACAAGAAGGGAGAGGAGGGTGGGGGAAATTTTCAAACATGCACTTGCCGCGCTGGCCAGCTGCAAACTGAAGCAAACCGAATTCCTCACCCTCCTGGTCATACCATTGGCGCCACCTACCGGTAAAACACCTGGTGTTCATTCCCATAACTAAAACTATGCTGCCCCCTGGTTTCTGATGCTGTACCTATACTCGCATGCAACTCCTCTAATATTAACAACAGATAAACCTGAGTTAATCTTCCATTTAATATTACTAGGAGACGGGTTTGGGTGTAGGAGGATTTATTAAGGCTATACATATATGTAACGGGTGTTCCCGGCAAGAGCCAAAGTCACCCGGCGTGAGTGAAAAGCGAGGCAAGGCGATGTATATATATAAAAGTGTTTATACAGCCGTATATATATACAAATCTGGAGTCCTCCAAGCCGGAGTCCCTGCCAAGCAGAGAACGAATACTGACATTAAACATTTCATATAAACATTTCTATATGGTGCAAAAATACAATAAATGGCATGAATATACAGAAAATACATTTGCACATTTCTTGGTATTCAGTACACAAGAAAACACATTACATATTATACAAATGAGCCTATATATTTAGGAACCACATTTTACGATATCGTTGCATATTACCATGAATACAAATATCCATGCGTACAACAAGTATGAATTTACCAGTAACGTGTGCAATTAGAATATGGAATATACAGTTTACATGATAGTACGTACGTAATATACTGAAAGTAATGAATTGGCTAAATGATAGAGTTTATCGCAGTTGAAGAGTTTAGTAAAAACGGTCCTTACCTGCCAAGCAGAGAACGAATACTGACAAGGTCTCTATGTCACGAGACTGAGGCTTGGCAGGGTTCGCGTCGCGGTCCGTGTCATTGTCCGAATGAAAACAATAGGAACAACGGAAAACCGGTTGAGTAATGAGGAACCAAGCAAACAAGGCGACCAAGGCAACTGCGGGGCAATTCATTGACCAGTTAGGCCAAGCTGATGATATGATACCTGCCAGGCAATTCAGTTATACCTGATAATATAATACGTGTTATCGGAGCCGTTACATCCTCCCCCTACTTGAAAAAAATGTCTACCCGACATTAATGTACGAGAAAAGTTAGGTAAAAAAAAAATATATCAGATCCACCACACCATACCAACAGCACATCATCCACACCATATACCAAACGCTCCCCCCAGTAGAGAAGTGGCGTCCCGACACTAACTGCAAAGAATGATAGGTCGCGCATGACAGCATTAGCAGTGGACGGCCTCTAGTAGGATTTCGGATAGATGTTTATATTGGAACATTATGTTCACATGAGGTATACATATATGAAAGTGAAAAACCCAGAAACTGGTGGCAGTGGAGAAAGTCAGCATACGCAAAAAAAAAACAATCGTATAATGATATCACTGACTCGTCAAATCTCAGAACGAGTCATGTAGCTTACGCAAGGAACTTATCCTAAACATACTTATGGTAACACATGCACTTGTTTAAAAATATTATCACCCGTTAAGCACATAGTCCCCAAAACGTTCTGGCATACGTCGTTCTCGGGTAGATCTACGTACTGAATTAACATCCGGATCCCCACTCTGATCAGATATTGGGGCGCTATTACCATCATTATTATGATCATGACTTGAGATGATGTCATGGTCATCGTTTAGTTGTGTTATATTGTCATTATCACCTTTGGCGTCATCGTTTAACACACCAGTGACGTCATCATCAAGACCTGTAGTATTTACGGTATCAACCTTTGCATTGCAATCATCAGTAGAACCATTTATCAGGAATGTATTAGAGTGATCAGACGCAATTGCATCATCATCTGTATCATCCGATAGTTCAAGTTCTAAATGCAACTCGCTCACATCCTCAGAACTACTCATGTGGGGACGATTATTTGGAGTTATAGTGAAAATGGGGTCGTCATCTGTTGATGAGTCTTCCGACCCTGACACTGATGATGTAATAATTGGTTTGTGTGTTGTGGAAACTGGTTTTTGTGTAGGGTCGACGGGCAATCCTGTATATGGAAGGATCAGATTGCGATGCAGAGTGCGAGTACGCTTTTTATCACCCAAGGAGCAAACAACATATACTGGAATATCCTTATTGGGTTGTTCCAATACCTCATACACCTGCTTTTCCCATTTATCGACCAGTTTCTGTTTCCCAATGATCCCTACCTTTCGTACTAAGACGTGATCACCAATACCCAGCACCGCATTGCGAGCACGTTTATCATACAATCGTTTGTGGTGATACCTGGATGATAAAGAGACACGTTGAGCAATATCATAGGCAGAAGAAAGTTGGTCTTTTAGTTCGGAAACATATGTGTTGTAATTTTGATGGTTAGGATTGTTGTTGGTCCCAAGTACTAGATCAATAGGGAGGCGTGGATGTCGACCGAACATTAAATAGAAAGGTGTATAACCGGTTGCATCATTTTTCGTACAATTATAGGCATGAGTTAAAGCACTGACGTATTCTTTCCAGTTTTTCTTTTTCTCTTCCTCAAGAGTACCCAACATACTGATTAAACTACGGTTAAACCTTTCGGTTTGCCCATTCCCCATTGGATGGTACGGCGTACATCGTGATTTATGGATACCAGCTAGTCTGCATAGTTCTTTGATGATTTTAGATTCAAATTGTCTGCCCTGATCACTGTGGATGCGGGCTGGAAAGCCATAATGTTGGACAAATGTGTCAAATAGTATTTTAGCTGTAGTCTTTGCCGTAGTATTGCGACAAGGAACTGCCATAGCGTAGCGTGTGAAATTATCGGTCATGACCAGAATATTTTCAATTCCACCTGTAGATGGCTCAAGGCTAAGATAATCGACACATAGGAGCTCCATTGGTTGTGTGGATGTTATAGGTACTAAAGGAGCTTTTGCTGGAGGGGACTTCCGCCTTATACAGCGTGGACAATTCTTAATGTATGAATATGTCTTTAGACATTTTTGGCCAGTAAAATCGGTCATGGGCTAGATGGACAGACCGATTATGACCTAGATGCCCAACATCGTCATGAATACCAGACAAAGCGACTTGTCGCAAACTGCTAGGTATTACCATTTGATACTGAATTTTGCCGTTCAGTGTTCGTTTACGATAGAGTATGTCATCTCGTAGCACAAGGCTATCTATACATCTGAAAAGAATTATTTGATCAGGATGAGTCAAGTCTTTCTTGTTTATGACCTTACCGTCTCTGAAATGGACAATGAATGGGTTCAGATTCGAATCCAGAAGTTGTTCCTTTGCTACGTTTAATCGTGTTTGTCCGAGCAAATTGACAGGATCCGTGGATGGAACAGCTTTGGATTGGTCACAAGAAAGACTACATATTACAGGTGATGGTATGGTCACTGATTGACAAACAGCTTTTACTACATCATTGGTAATACATTGATTGTGGTTTTTCTTTTCTGCTAGAAGCCGAGGGATTCTCGAAAGTGCATCGGCGTCGATGTTATGCTTGCCGGCTTTATATTGAATATTAAAGTCGTAATTAGCCAATTCAGATACCCATCTTTGACCTGTTGCATCTAATTTTGCGGAGGACATTATGTAAGTTAGAGGATTGTTATCAGTGAACACTGTGAACCGTGATCCATACAGATATTCTTTAAATTTATCGGTTACACACCACTTTAAAGCTAAGAACTCTAACTTATGAATAGGGTACCGAGACTCCTATGGTGTTAGGCTTCGGCTCGCATAAGCTATTGGTCTTTTCTGGCCATCTTGATCTTGGTACAGAATACCAGAGATCCCATCAAAACTTGCATCAGTATGAACAATAAACGGACGAGAGAAATCTGCAAACGCTAGTACAGGAGCAGAAGATAGTAGTCCTATTAATTGACCAAATGCTAGTTGGTGGTTATTTGACCAGTTAAAGATTGTTTGAGATGGAACTTTCTTCCTGGTACGATTACTGGTTTTTGTTTGATTCTGAATATGGTGGCGTTCAGTAAGTCATGTAATGGTTTTGCGATTTTAGCAAATCCAGGGACAAATCTACGATAGAAACTCGCAAAGCCCAAGAAACGGCGTACATCACTGACACACTTAGGTATAGGCCATTCTTTAAGAGCGCTGATTTTACTCTGGTCAGTATGTATACCTTCTTTTGAGACTATATGTCCTAGGTATTTTACTTTATCTTGCATCAGCTGGCACTTTGAAGGTTTTAGTTTTAGGCCTGCGTCATGCAGACGCTGAAAGATGTTATTCAAGCGTGTTAGGTGTTCTTCAAAGGAGGTAGAGAATACGATTATATCGTCAAGATAGAGAAGACATTCTTTTAAATGGAGATCACCCATAGTCTTCTGCATCAGTCTTTGGAAGCAGGCAGGGGCGTTCACCAAGCCGAATGGCATGGTTTCCCATTGATAAAAACCGAGAGGACCTACTGTAAAAGCTGTTTTATCTTTATCTTCTTCGGCTAACTCAACCTGCCAGTAACCAGACTTCAAATCTAGAGAGGAAAAGTAACGAGCGCCAATCAAAGAATCTAAGGTTTCATCGATTCTTGGCAAGGAATGAGCGTCTCTAACAGTTCTGCTATTCAGGGTTCTATAATCAATACAGAAACGAAGAGTTCCGTCAGGTTTTCTAACAAGAACTACTGGACTAGCAAACGGACTTTTGCTCTCCTTAATTACTTTTGACTCTAGCATTTCTTTCAGATGTTGTTTTACCTCATCATATAATTGTGGAGGGATGCGACGATATCGCTCTCTAAATGGTTCATCTTTAGTCAACACGATACGGTGTTTTTCTACACTGGTGTAACCAATATCTGTATTACTTAAGGAAAATATGTGTTTCCATTTAAGCAACAGAAGTTGTAGTTGTTCAGATTCAGATTGTGACAAATCTTGACCAAATTTGAACATGTTTCAGAATTGTTGATCAGATCGGTCAGGTGATTGTGTCAGTTGGGTTACGAGGCTAGCTTCTTGTATGTTACCAGCCTGAACTCCCGTGCTTCATTAACATATTTAAATGAGATTTGGTTTTCAAAATACACACACGCCACCTATTGGTAAGGCGAGTACTACGACCGTTGGAACATTTTAGTACACGGCTTTATTTGGACAGGCGACCAGTGTGAAACCTTGATTCTGTGAAATAAATCAAATATATACCAATCCTGAATATATAGCAAGTTTTAATAGACAAACCATACAAGAAACCGTGTCAGTACATCGAAGTGGAGCAAGCGAGCGTGTCACAGGCACCGCTTCAAACCCGATCTTTGACACTCTACCCTATCGTTGCTAAAACAATACGCGCATTTTTAATTATAAACAATGATGCAAAGGGTACCTATGATCCATATTCCGAGCTGCCATCTCTGTGCTAATCATATAAATTATTCTTTAGGCGTTAATTTGACTCGGTGTTTTCGCCCGTGAACCACCGCTTCGGTGGCCATATTCACAGGGTAAACATGCACCCACTGACTCATGTCACGGGTCGTAACCATGGAGACGACACACTTCGCTGACCCAAAAACTAACTTCAGAGCGGCCAAGCTGTGTGCATGTGCAGTATAGGCCATATAGCATTGCCTTTACATGTATAAGCTCATCGGAAGCCTGCTCTGCACGTGATTAGTAGCTGTTTTGCAGTTGACGTTCAGTTTTATATCATTAAGAAAGTTACAGACCTGTTTGCTCCGGTTTTTTTTATAAAAAATATTAAAATACCGTCACGGTAAAAGGGCTTTCTGACAATATTTATATACAGCCTCAAGGCTATCGTAGTTGGTCAAAATAATGTTCTTGGCCCTGTGATAAGTTGTACCATCCCATATAATTTATTTTTAAATTGACCTGTTTTTCATATTGTAGCCATATTTTGGCTATTTCATCATCTGTTTGTGTTGTATTCTCGTGTACATCCATAGGGGTTGACCTCGTGACTGACGGCGCTCCGGCCTCCGCGCGCAGGAACCAGCTGACGCTCACAAAAATGTGTACCCTGGCTTTGCTAAACCACTTTGAAGTCTGATATTTTCCATAACCGTATATTTTATTATGCTCTTTCATTTGAGTATGGTCAGTTTACTGCTGCCGGTAAATTTACCCACTGTTTCATGGATCTTCTGAGCGGTCCCCCTCGACGTGTCAGTAGGTCATAGACATGTTGAAAGAGGCCATTTAACAAGTAACATGACAATAGTCATATGATTTAATAATATCCATTGCCTGCTACAGATGGCAGGACACAACTATGAGTGGACAGACAATTTTATCATACTAACATTGAAAAATAATAGCGTCTGAAAAATGACCCGAATCGGAGTACATCTGTGGGCATTCATGTTTGTTTTTACCGCTAGGGGTCGAGGCAATCGCCCCTCAAGTAAACAAAGACCACGTGCCGACGCATGGGAGATCAGGCTGTTACAGAGTATCATTTTTGATGGAATAATGATGGAATGTGATGTTAAGTTCCTGACCTGTACTGGAATTCTGTGACTTGTACCTACCGACAAATCAAGCTCTTGGACACAAGGAAGTAGAACCAATCCAGTTGGTAACCTGTGGAGAACATTCACATCAGTTATAACAAGGGTCTTGCCTGTTGTACAACCTCTAGTTAAACCATTTATAGTAACATCATTGTGGGCAGGTATTACTGTAGACTTGGTGGATAATACATAACCTCCTTTATTCACTGATTTCTTTTCCCTGTTTGTCAAACATTTAAATGCAATATTCCATGGTTTGGGCATGTGTAAACTTTGAATAAAATTTGGACCAGCATTTGTCTGAAGAAAATTTAAACAAGAGTTTAGCACATTCGTACCAATTAAAAATGGCACACTGGCATTGAAATGGGTGTTTTTCATTACCAATACTGGCACAGAGAATGTCTGAGATGAATTTATTTCAGGAAATTTAAGGTCAACAGCGATGATACCACAGTACTCTACCTGCTGGCCGTCCAGTTGCCGGAGATCCATCATCACCTCCACAGGGACTAAGTCTGACGGGTTGAGGTGTTTTTCATAAAACCATTGAGCAATGGTAGAGACCTGGGAACCTGTATCTAAAAGACCCTGGCAGTTAATACCATCTGCAAACATGTCAACAACCTGTGTTTCACCTACAAGAGGGACATTATCAGTACATACGTTTGTTGTGGGAATTTTATAACCTGACCCCGTGTTCTCCCACGAATGATCACGGGCGACTCTTAGTTTTTTAGGATTTTCCCGTTTTTGTCTCGTTTGGCATGGCATTTGTCAACAGTGTGGGTGTGACGAAGGCAACGAGAGCAAAAGACTTCGTCCGAGACAGTATTACTGTTACGAACTTCAGCCTGAGTTTGTGATGGTTTGTTTGGTTTGGACATTTGAGATCGTTCAAGTTTCGATAAGCGATTCTCTAGGATTGACAGTTTGTTATTTATCTGCTCAAGCACAGAGCTTTCAGAAGACAAAGTTTTAACCCCTTGTTGAGAAATTTGGTTTTTGAAGCAACGTTCTTGTCACTCATATGTGAGTGATGTACACGTTCTGACTCTAAGGCTCGTGCTGCTGCAAAGAGTTCATCCTGTTCTTCCCCATTATCATATCTGTGTCTTAAAGCCTCCTTAATGTACTTAGAATACAACCCATTCCAGAATCTAGACCGAAGAAGTCGCTCATATTCCCTATGAGGAGTAGGATTTCTCTGGTTTATGAGGTCTAACTGTCTAGTAAGTCTGCAGCTCCAGTTGACAATATCCTCTTTAGGATCTTGTTTACATGAGTGAAACTGCTGTATAAGAACCTCTGTGGGGAGCACATTACCAAAGTATCTGTCAAATTTATTCAGTATATCTGTGGGAGTGGACTCATCGGGCATATGTAAAAGAACATTTCCTGCTGTCCTCCTAACAGACTGATGAATCGCTGACAAAATCTGAGGCTCTGGTGTTACGCCAGCTTTTATCATAGATTTGAGATGGGAACGCCATTGTTCGTAGCTACCGCTTTTGTCTTGATTCCCTGAAAATGGGGGCAGTTTTGGAGAGATAACACTGTAACCAGTAGCCCCAGATGGCCCCTGTAAAACATCACCCCTTCGGTGTTTAAACTCCACAAACATCTGATTTACCTCGAAATCTGAAAGAAATTCGAGCTTAGTTACTATCTCTGAGATACGTCTACCTTCGGGTACCTGAAAGGAAGAAGGATTTAACGAATCGAGCAACTTATTTGAAATTAGATGAGACACCTCAGTGATGGAGGAAGCCCTAGCATGTTCAAGAGAGATTTTGATGCTTGAATCCCTTTCTAAAGAGCTACCTGATATCTTATCTATGGCCTTTTTGGCAGTGTCTTAAGTCTCAAAAACTATAAACCCGCGGCCAGTGCAACGACCTGTATGTGCTTCTCGAACAAACAAAACATGAGTAGGAGTTTCGGAGCGAGTATAGAATCCGGTCTACATGGACAAGGTTATGGGTGTAAACGGACGGACGTAATGATGTTTAGGATTCATATAATGGAGAAGTAAGAGGCAAGTCAATGTCATATCATCAGGTATGTCATGGCTTATGTTGATTACAACTAATATTAGACGGTCCAGTAAGTTTAGACCAGTCTTGAAAATGAAGACCGGATTCTATACTCGGGAGTTTCAATTTGTGAGAAGTGTTCAATAATCTCAGATTCGTTGACATCAGAAGGGAGTCCATGCATGGAGACGACCCGTGTTATGTCAACTGATTTACCCTCCATCTCTCTTTAATGCGAATGTATGAATAGAGGAGATAAAATGTGATCTTTAAAGACAATAAAGAAATGATGAATGTTGTCTTAAGTCATCTGTCAATGGTCAAATACCAGCAGGTTTAAGGGCAAATGTTAGTATTCAGTTGCAATGCTACTGTTTACATTACACAGACCACAAGACCAATTGGCATTAGACAATGGAACATCACGTGACCAATCACGATAACCTCAAACCGGGCCAAAGCTATTACCCTTTACATGCATAAAATTCTCCATAATAAACTGCAAAAATAATTTACAGCTAACATATAAAAAAAATGATCACTTCAATTACAAAACATGCAACAATATTATACACAATCACAAAGTCCATAGCCATGCTGACAATAGCAAATACAAAAAGAAAAGTTCATGCAGTACAAGGAAAATGTCAAACAATTACCGTTTATCTTCTCCAAAGAGAGTGACGTTCGTCTGGGACCTTTAAACGAAGTCTCCGTGTACGGCGAAAAGCGTGACAATAGTCTAGGAATGCACGAGCGAAGAACACAATGGCGAAGCAGAGTTTACAGTGCAAGGCACTGAAGCGAAGCGAAGCGACGAACACGCATGCATGCAAAATCTGTGTCCAAGCGAGCCCGCGAAAAGTCCACTCTGGCCCTGTGTTATGGTGTTGTGCACAGACACCAATTAAATAATATCCACCGGTGGAATGGAAGTTCAGAAAATAATCATCTCCTGTGATATCGTCGTCGAGACGCACAGACGGACATCGATCCACAGTAGAGATGGTCCTCACTCGGGGCACCAAAATGTAACGGGTATTCCCGGCAAGAGCCAAAGTCACCCGGCGTGAGTGAAAAGCGAGGCAAGGCGATGTATATATATAAAAGTGTTTATACAGCCGTATATATATACAAATCTGGAGTCCTCCAAGCCGGAGTCCCTGCCAAGCAGAGAACGAATACTGACATTAAACATTTCATATAAACATTTCTATATGGTGCAAAAATACAATAAATGGCATGAATATACAGAATATACATTTGCACATTTCTTGGTATTCACTACACAAGAAAAACATTACATATTATACAAATGAGCCTATATATTTAGGAACCACATTTTACGATATCGTTGCATATTACCATGAATACAAATATCCATGCGTACAACAAGTATGAATTTACCAGTAACGTGTGCAATTAGAATATGGAATATACAGTTTACATGATAGTACGTACGTGATATACTGAAAGTAATGAATTGGCTAAATGATAGAGTTTATCGCAGTTTAAGAGTTTAGTAAAAACGGTCCTTACCTGCCAAGCAGAGAACGAATACTGACAAGTTCTCTATGTCACGAGACTGAGGCTTGGCAGGGTTCGCGTCGCGGTCCGTGTCATTGTCCGAATGAAAACAATAGGAACAACGGAAAACTGGTTGAGTAATGAGGAACCAAGCAAACAAGGCGACCAAGGCAACTGCGGGGCAATTCATTGACCAGTTAGGCCAAGCTGATGATATGATACCTGCCAGGCAATTCAGTTATACCTGATAATATAATACGTGTTATCGGAGCTGTTACATATACAATACAATAGCACCGATAATATGCCAGTTCATTTGCACAGTGTATACATATCAATATCAGCTAGATTTATTATTATACGCCACCTGGCGGTAACTCACAATAAGAAAGCCTAGCCCGTGACATGCCAAATATCTAAATACAATACACAAAGCTTTGCCTGTAAAGAACCACCCTAACCATCCCAAAACCCGTGTAGTAAATTTAGTTAGTGACTGTTTTACCTAAAGTATTGGCAACATTAACTTTATCTTTAAGCCCAGGTGTGATGTACCTCCAATAAGCATCACTATGCCAGTCCCCATGCTGTTTGATTTGATCTATGCTTAAACCACACTGGGCTGCAAAGGAAGCCCAACCTCGACTGAGTGCTTAATTATATAAAAATTATATATATATTTTTAACAAAATATGACAATCTATTGGAACATACAAAAAAAAACATATTTTGTCCTGAAATGTTCAATACTTCCACCTTGGAAATTATATCTCTTAGCCCTTGTTCCATGAAAGCAACCTTGAAAGTTCCTGAGTTTAAATTCCAGAATATTTTCCAGTTTGACACATCTTAAATATTTTTGTCCAGTGAACGGCATTTGCAGTGAATATATGTATTGAATGTAGGATGATTGTATGTACAATTTATATTTATTTATTTATTACAACTATATTTTATAATTTTGCATATACATTTTTTCCATCAGAGCAGATCATAGAATATATGAATAGAATGAGATGAATAAGAACTACAATGTGTATACTGAGACATAAATGAAATATTAAAATATTAAAATCCTACATGATACTTTAACGATTCCAGCGAAACATGAATTAAAAACAATCACATGTATGTGAAACATGTACATAGTCCACAATATTAAAATATCGGATAAATATTCATATTCAAATTTAGAGAGGGAGATTTAATATACATCTAAAAGCCACCAGAGCCAATCATCAAAATTGCTTATATATATATATATATATATATATATATATATATATATATATATATATATATATATATATATATATAAATAATCGCCGTATCTTGCACTAACCAATTTAGACCATGTGAAGATTTCATATACATATATATAAGTGTGTGTATATTATATGTATGTGGAATACTAGTATTTGTAACAAATAAAGTCCATGCAGCTTCAGCTAATTGCGCCCAATTACAGGTGATGTCCTTAATTGTCCCTGCTAATTACCCCTACCCTTGTCGGCCGGGGGGACAACAGTCTTTGATGTGCATACCCACGCATGAGAGATAACCAGATTAGGACTGCCTGTTAATTAATTCAATCACTGACCGGCCAATCAGTCTCAGTGACTGATTGTTTGGCTTCATGAGTGCGTTATGAATAGTTAGAGTCCTCATGATCACAGTGTCACTAATTTGTTCTCAAACTTTCTTTAGCAATAAATGAGCACGCTTTACTAATATATAAGTGAACTGAACATATATACATTATGGATCCAAAAATGTACAATGTAATATATAATTAACTAAGACATGTCAATTAATTGTCTAAACTGATTTATAAGTTTATCTTTTTGTTCAATTTCACTGTCTTGCCGTTTTCCACAAATAATACCAAATAATAATTTACTAAATTTCTAGATTTCTAAGGGGGGGGGGGGTATAACTTTAGGGCATATATTTACATGGGCTCTTATGAGAATAAAATTGACCAAAAAAAAAACCTTTTGAAATGCTTTAACCTTTTCAGACGATAAAATATATTTTGCTTTTTAATCTCAAATAACGGTATGTTACACAAGCACGCCTTATTTCTTTTTTTGCACTTCAGTATTAGAAGATAACTTTCATGGCTATATGACTGCATTTCAGACATCAAATAGACTGCATTCCAGTAATAACGCTCTGAAATTTTTGCCAACGTCTTGTCTCGTCCGAAATGTCCTCCATTGCTCGGGTTGTCATGGTATAGCTTCATCACATTCTGTATCCGCCGGGTGGTTAAGACTTCTTTGCTGTTACGTTTGACCACTCCATCTTCCACCGTATATGGCCTCACCAGTTGTCGAAATTTTGATTTAGCGTCAATACGTTCTTTCCCAAGCGGTAATCGGTAAATGAACTCTGGATATTTTTTCTCTGATGAGGTGTGGAAGTCAACAATTTGGTTGTATATCGTCTCATCCATGCTTGGAACATGATTATGGTCATTGGATTATCTTATATATATACCCTAGCTTAACCAGAGAAACCACGTTCTCTCAGTGAAGCCCCCCACCCCTAACCCCAACCTCAAGGACCCCTCCCCCCAGGAACCAAACCCACAGAAAATCCAAGAAAGAAACCATGCATGCACGTTCTCTCAGAGAAGCCCCCCATCCCCACGATCCAGCCCAGGGAACCACCCCCCCCCCCCCGACCCAAGGAAACCACCTCACAGAAACCACCTCACAGACACCACGATCTCCAAACAATCATTATAATTATTACTGGCTTGCATGATATCATTCAGACATGATAAAGTTAATTAGGTTCATAAAAGACAAATCTGAAACCAAATATGATGAGGTCTTCACCAATTGATAAATATCTGCTTTGCTTAAAGCAATCTGTTCACAAACTATATGTCAGCGGGAGAAATTATGGGATTTTATTCATGATAACCTGCCAATCACTTTGGGTTAGGCGCTGAATATGATAGACGAATGGGATTTGTTTACTGTTATGTTAGGGAAGGATATACAGCTACACACTGTATCGAATGGACGTATGACGTATCAGTTCACTTTTTGTATATTACACCTTTGTTTTTGCACTCTGTTAAATCTGTAATTGATGACTTGGAATACACACTCTTTAATTTTGAAAGATCATTAATATTTGCCCTCTATAGGCTCTGTTTGCATTTGGATGTTATCGTATTTATTTTCACATTGTTTTTTTTGCACGACTCCTTATTTCTTGTGTTCTTTTTGGCTTCAATGGTGGTGATCTTATACATCCAAATGTACACTATGCATGTATAAATACATACATATATATATATATATATATATATATGTATGTGTATGTATGTATATCTGTATGTATGTATATGTATGTTTATTTATATAAAGTTATATGTACATAAATATATATGTATATATGTATATGTATGTATATAGATATATGTTTTGATGCACTCTATTCATTTAGTATGTTTAATACCATAATGTCGATTGTGGTCTATGTATTATTCAGATTACCAATCTTAGGAAGCCCCCCAACCCCACGATCCACCTCAGGGACATCCCCCCCCCCACCCCAAAGAAACCACCTCACAGAAACCACGATCTCCTAGAGAAACTCATGCCTCAGAGAAGCCCCAAACAATCATTATAATTATTACTTGCATGCATGAGATCATGCAGGCATAATGAAGTTATTTAGGTTCATATACAAGACAAAACTTACAAGTATACATACTAACATAAATGCCGCAAATAGAATTAATCGCTCATAACACGAAAACTGAGTTTTAGCTATATCGTTAAAAAATAGTTCTTATTTTATCAGACACAATGACTAAGTCCATTTAAATTAACCATTGTGTTAAGCACAGCTGTTTTTTATTGATATATATAAAAGATATGAGAAGCAACAAGGGGGTATAATTCAGCCCAGAGGGGTATAAAATAGACTGGGCTAGATTAAACCCCGGGGTATAAAATAGCCTAGCCCGTTTTATACCCGGGGTATATTCTGGCCTAGGCCAGTTTATACCCGGGTATAGAATAAGGGGGGTTTATTCTGGCCTATTACACCGGCATACAATCTAGGATCTAAGCCGCACAATGCTAATGACAGTCTAAGCCTACCAATGAAACCACTGTACGTCATAAGATGGTTCCCTGTACGGTCCGAAAACTGGGAAACAGGAGCTGTAATATTGGCTGGTGAAATACTGAAGTGCAGTAACAGAGCCCGGGCTGGACATAGGGGCGACGAAGGCACCGGAATTGTCAGGTATCTTTCTTTAAATTGGATAGTCTTGGATCCAGCAACATGCAGAATTACACATTCTGTACAGAAGGTGAAATCCCCTCTAGTGAGAACTTTACCGCAAACGGCATCTGTTTCGGATAAGGGTAGTAAATTGGATTTCCTGAGAAAACTAAAGAAAGCTATCAAACAAATGGCCCAGAAACAAATGTCCCTGGGTGAAGTGAGATCGATGGTGTTAAAAATTTGTTTAAGGATGGGGAGGGTTATTGGCAACTTAGCTTTTGAGGGATCCCCCAAAGTCCTACGAATCCCTCTAATCACCAGATTCACTCCTATATGCCCTCTTATTGGATTACTTAAACCTGCAAGTTCATGGAGCATTCTTACAATATTAAGATACTGCCCAATTGATTTAAAACTGAGCGATTCTGCCAAGTGAGCTATGTAACATAATAGGTCCTTCTGGCAAATTGGGACAAGGGGAATACCCACTTCTATGCTATATTTGTGGTATCTCCTAAAATGCGTGAAATATGCTTTTCGTGTTGTTTCTGCAAGTGATGCTGCTTGGTATATGTTGGAGCTATATCTTTCATTGTGCGTTGGCGCCCTCTGTAGGACTCAGTCAGTACAATTATTAATTGTTTTGTATAATGTTTTTGATACACCAGCAAAGATGGAGTCAAACATCGAGTTTACCTCCTCGTGATGTCTTGGCAAATTGATCAGATTACGAACTATTGCGACTCTACGACAGGTATTGTACCTGATAATATGTGTTCTACGATGTTTGTGAACTGTATGACCATATTTTTGAAGTGCGACAATGTGAATAAACCCGTATTTGCTATTCATGGTTTTGTATGCACGTGTGTATAAATTGTTTGGAACAATACATGCTGAGACACCGAAGCGCGAGCGTAAATTCCAGTGACTTTATAATTTTGTGTTTCGAACTGGAATCGGTGAACAGGTTATGAACTTTACGGCTTTCGGATTACGAACCTATATAGTAAACTCGATGACTCACAGTTAAATGTCAAGATGAATACGAAAGATACAAATGTGGAACCACAGGACAGTGCGTCAAATGTGTCTTCGAATGCATCACGAACTTCATGTGCTTCAGTTAAGTCGGATAGATTGAAAGAAGAAGCCAATTTGGCGGAACTTCGAGCCCGTGTTTCTATGTTAAGCCTGAAGCAGGCTTTGGAAACCGAAGAACATCGTTTACGTCAACAAAAGGAAGCTTTAGAGCTCAGGACACAGCTTCAGGTCGCTTCGGCAAGAGCAGGCGTTTTCAAGAATGATGATTTTGTAAGTGATAATGATATTGTAAAATTGAATACTGGTGCCGCTGCTGGAGCCAGCCAGTTAAATGAACTTAAGCCACCTGTATTGAGTGTCAGTCAAGGCGAGTCAGAGAATGTCACAATTCCATATGAACTTGGGGTAAGTGCTCAAAGTAAACCAGAACTTAAAGTTATTGATGAAATAACTAGTAACACTGAAGGGATCTTAAATCCTCGGGCAGAGACATTCACCCCAATAGGCCCTTGCAGATCAAACGTTCAGTCACCCAAGATACCAGTACTTGACTGTGCACAGTCGACTCCCACTGATGTTCATGTAAAGCCTGTTTATATAAAGTCTGAGGTTGCTGACAATGTACAATGTAACAGTGCACTTTTTGAATTATTGAGAAGGCAAAATGACATAACAGAGATGTTGGTAGAAAATCAAAAGAAAGCCACCCTGCCACGAAAGGACATACCAATATTTGATGGGCGTTTACAGGGTTACAGAGCATTCATTAATGCCTTTGAACATAACATTGAATCATTGACCAATAACAATCAAGACAAGTTGTATTACTTGTATCAATATACTTCAGGCAGGCCTAGAGATATCATAAAAGGTTGTATGGGCAAGGATCCAGTCAGAGGCTACATGGATGCTAGACGAGAGCTAGAGGCAGAATATGGAGATGAGTATAGGATTGTTAGAGCATATGAGGAAGAAATAAATAAAATTGAACCTATAAGAAATGAGGACCCAAAGTCGCTAAAGAGCTTTCTTACTTATCTGTCTTCATACAAGACTGCAATGGAAGGTATTGATATGTGCAGAAATTCAGATCATTCCAATATTGTGCAAAAACTGATGTTGAAACTCCCCTATAAAATGAGAGATAAATGGCGAAACAGAGCATATTGGATAAAAGAACAACATCATGTATTTCCCAGTTTAAATGACTTTGTGATGTTTGTTAAGGAACAAGTCGCCATTATTACAGACTCAGTATATGGAGACATATCTGATGTTCACAAACCAAGCAGTGTAAAGCCCACAAAACAGAAACCAAAGAGCTTCACTACTAATGTCAAACAAGTTGGCCCGAGTGTAAAGCCAGATTCAAGTGCATTATCGCTCACATGTGCATTTGAAAAGCCTTGTTTGTATTGTAAAAACACTGATCATGCTCTTGAGGTGTGCACAGTATTACAGGTAAAACCTCATGATGAGAAACTTCAGTTTTGCAGATCTAAGGGTCTGTGTTTCAGATGTCTACATCGACAACATATCAGCAAGAACTGCACTCGAGAACGACTGATATGTACTGTATGTAAGCAGAGACATCCAACAGTGTTGCACATAGAACAGGAGTGTTTCAAACGGATTACATCTACTTGTGTTAAAACAGACCAAACAAAGCAGCCATGCAACACTGGCTGTAGGAGTTTTTTGCCGATAATGCCAGTTAGAGTAAAACATGAAAAGAGTGACCACTATATCACTACCTACGTGTTTTTTGACAATGGAAGTACTGATTCGTTTTGCACAGAAAATCTTGTGAATAAGCTCAATCTTGATGGTAGAAACACCAAAATATTGCTACAAACCTTAGGACAGAATGAACTTGTCACTTGTCGAGAAATTCGAGGTCTGGAGGTATGTGATCTTTCAGGTAAAAATGTTATTAGTATACCCAAGGCCTATACACATTTTGAGATGCCGGTTTGTAAGAGTGACATACCAGCTCAGATAGATATAGAGAGATGGCAGTATCTTGACAAAGTTATACTTCCAAACATAGACGCTGATGTTGACCTTCTTATTGGCAACAATGTGCCTAAAGCAATGGAACCCTGGGAAGTCATCAATAGTCAACAGGATGGCCCTTATGCTGTAAAAACCCGACTCGGATGGGCAGTTAATGGACCTGTAGACAGCTCATGTGAGACAAGTAGTGATGAAGCAAGGTCTCACATACCACGCATATCTGCCAATCGCATTAGTGTTATGCAGACACTAGAGAAACAAATGGAGAACCATTTTAATCATGATTTCAATGAGCGTGTCTATGATGACAAACCAGAAAGATCAAAGAGTGACACAAAATTTATGAAAAAAGTAACTGAATCAGTGACAATGGTAAATGGGCATTACCAAATTGGTTTACCATTCAAAGCCGAATCATTGTGTTTGCCAAATAATCGAGAACAAGCGGAATACAACATGAACACTTTGAAAAGAAGGTTTCAAAGGGACCCTCAATTCTATCATGATTACAAAACATTTATGACCGATACTATTGAAAAGGGATATGCAGAAAAGATCCCGGAGAGCCAATTTGGTCGCTGTGACGGCAAAGTATGGTATTTACAGCATCACGGGGTTTACCACCCACAGAAAAGGAGAATTCGAGTTGTGTTCAACTGTGCTGCTAAGTACCGCGGCCTTTCATTGAATGATGTCCTCTTACAGGGGCCGGACTTAACCAACACATTAGCAGGTGTGTTAATGCGATTTAGGCAAGAACAAGTGGCCTTAATGGCGGACATCAAAGCAATGTTCTATCAGGTCAGAGTCGATCCTGATGACTGTGATACACTGAGATTTCTTTGGTGACCTGACGGCAATATTGATAACAACCCTGAAGAATACAGAATGGTAGTGCATATATTTGGTGCAGCATCATCCCCCTCGTGTTCCAGTTTTGCCTTGAGGAAGACCGCAGATGATAATGAACATTCTTGTGATTCTGCAACCGTGTCTACGATTAGAAATAACTTTTACGTAGACGACTGCTTAAAATCGGTGTCAACAGAGGAACAGGCAGTTGATATGATCACTTCCTTAAGTGAAACATGCGCTAAGGGAGGATTCCATATTACGAAATGGATCAGCAATAAACGTGCCGTCTTGAACGCTGTTCCAGAAACAGAAAGAGCCCGGCAAGTGAAAGATCTAGATCTGGATCAGGACACACTCCCAATTGAAAGAGCACTTGGAGTGCATTGGTGTGTTGAGTCAGATAAGCTGTTATTCAGAGTCCTAGTCAAAGAAAAACCACTCACAAGACGCGGTATATTATCAATCATCAGTTCCGTGTATGATCCGTTGGGATTTCTTGCGCCATTTGTGCTTGTGGCTAAGGGACTGCTTTAAGATTTGTGCAGACTGAAATTCGCTTGGGACCAAGAGATTCCACAGGAATACTTACCGTTGTGGCAGAAATGGCTCATGGAACTTCCTACGTTAAAGGACTTCAGTGTTGATCGGTGTATGAAACCCATTGATTTCGGCGAGATTCAGACTACACAAATTCATCACTTTGCTGATGCCAGTGAAACTGGTTATGGAACAGTTACTTACCTGCGTTTCGTCAGCAAGGAACAGAAATGTCACTGTGCTTTCGTGATTGGGAAATCAAGGGTTTTGCCGTTGAAACAAATTACGATCCCAAGAATGGAACTGTCTGCTGCAGCTCTTGCAGTTCGTATAGACTCCATGGTAAAAAGAGAGCTAGAGCTAGTAGTCGACGAAACATTTTTCTGGACCGACAGTATGTCTGTTCTGAAATACATTAGCAATGAGACCACAAGATTCCGTACGTTTGTGGCCAACAGAATCGCGCTTATTTGTGAAGGGTCGCATCCTAACCAGTGGTTCTATGTGAGCTCTGGCGATAACCCTGCGGATGATGCGTCAAGAGGACTCGATGCCAAAACATTCCTCGGTAGATCGCGATGGATCTATGGACCCCAGTTTCTATGGAAAAATGAGCTAGAAATACCTCGCAAAATTGTTTCAGCTGAAGCATTACAAGAGAATGACCTTGAATTATGGAAAACCAAGGTGAAAGTGAACGTCGTAGTCACCGACAACTCAACTGAAACCATGAACAGGTTTATAACCTCGCACTCAAGCTGGATTAAGCTGAAGAGACATGTTGCCTGGTTTATCAAAATACGCAAAGTTCTACGTGAGAAAGTGACAGGAAAATCAAACTTGGCTGCAAATGACAGTGGTGCCACAGGTATTCGTCAGCGCCTCTGTGTAAAAGACTTAGACGAAGCTGAGAAAGCAGTTTTAGTGTACACACAGAGACAGGATTTCCCTGATGAACTTAGTGCCCTGAACAGTGTTCAGAATGACAGTAATGAGACAAACAGCAGACAACAGAGCAGCAGAACTGTACCTAAAACAAGCCCTTTGTTTAAGTTGGATCCGTATGTGAAAGATGGGCTGATACGAGTAGGAGGTCGCCTTGATAGGTCTTCGCTACCAGAGGAAGCAAAGCACCCTGTTGTACTGTCGAAACATGCTTATGTTTCTGTTCTGATACTCAGACAGATACATGAGGACTTGCATCATAGTGGTAGAAACCATATGATTACTAGATTGCGAGAGAAATACTGGATACTCAAAGCTAATTCTGCTGCTAGGAGAATACTCGACAACTGTGTAAATTGCCGTAAACAAAGAGGGCAGGTGGGACAACAAAAGATGGCAGACCTGCCAACTGATCGTGTACAGGCAGACGAACCACCATTCACCAATGTCGGAGTGGATTATTTTGGACCTTTTGACGTCAAACGTGGCCGCTCAATCGTCAAAAGATACGGTATTGTATTTACATGTCTCACTTCACGTGCAGTACACCTTGAAATTGGACACTCGTTGGATACAGACTCTTGTATCAATGCACTACGGAGATTTATCTCACATAGAGGACCTATTAAGGTCATGCGTTCAGATAATGGAACAAACTTAGTAGGAGCTGAAAGAGAGTTGAGAGAAGAGCTCCAAAGATTGAACCAGGACAGAATCCACAATGCAATGCTACAGCGTGGAATCAATTGGATATTTAACCCGCCCACAGGATCTCATCACGGTGGAGTTTGGGAAAGACAAATAAGGACAATTAGAAAAATCCTGTATAATCTGATAAAGAATCAGACCTTGGACGATGAAAGCTTACAAACGTTCATTTGTGAGGTAGAATCAACCATAAACTCAAGACCACTTACAAAGCTTTCTGATGACCCTTCGGATTTAGAGGTGTTAACCCCTAACCACTTGTTACTTTTGAAATCGGAAACTTCGCTTCCCCCTGGATTGTTTACTGCGAAAGACGTTTACGCCCGTAGACGTTGGAGGCAAGTGCAATACTTGTCAGATGTTTTCTGGAAGAGGTGGGTGAAGGAGTATTTGCCCCTGCTACAAGAACGACAGAAATGGTGTAAGCCAAGGAGAAACTTCGCCACTGGAGATGTGGTACTGATCGCTGATGATTCTGCGCCGAGAAATTCTTGGTTGATGGGAAGAGTTACGGAGACTATCCCAGATCGTCATGGTTTTGTTCGTCGAGTGAAAGTTCAAACCAAGACAAACATATTGGAAAGACCAATCAGTAAGTTGTGCTTAGTGTTAGAAGGAGATATTTTCGATAAATCACATATTGTGTAGGAACCGGGGTGAGCCTAGCGCCCTCGGGTGAAGACCGTGAAGGTCTACATTTGGTGTTTAGAACATTGTTTTAAATCACTCATTCGTCCAAACTTTCTTGAACTCTGTTTGATCTTTGATTAAAGGAACACTGTTAATCTGGAAACCTTTATTTAAATATGGTAATATTCTTTTATATCGGTTTATGTAATATGCTAACAGAAGTTTTATAATGTTTCAGTAATTATCAAAATGTATCTTTGATAATTAAGGGGCCGGGATGTTGGAGCTATATCTTTCATTGTGCGTTGGCGCCCTCTGTAGGACTCAGTCAGTACAATTATTAATTGTTTTGTATAATGTTTTTGATACACCAGCAAAGATGGAGTCAAACATCGAGTTTACCTCCTCGTGATGTCTTGGCAAATTGATCAGATTACGAACTATTGCGACTCTACGACAGGTATTGTACCTGATAATATGTGTTCTACGATGTTTGTGAACTGTATGACCATATTTTTGAAGTGCGACAATGTGAATAAACCCGTATTTGCTATTCATGGTTTTGTATGCACGTGTGTATAAATTGTTTGGAACAATACATGCTGAGACACCGAAGCGCGAGCGTAAATTCCAGTGACTTTATAATTTTGTGTTTCGAACTGGTGTCGGTGAACAGGTTATGAACTTTACGGCTTTCGGATTACGAACCTATATAGTAAACTCGATGACTCACAGTTAAATGTCAAGATGAATACGAAAGATACAAATGTGGAACCACAGGACAGTGCGTCAAATGTGTCTTCGAATGCATCACGAACTTCATGTGCTTCAGTTAAGTCGGATAGATTGAAAGAAGAAGCCAATTTGGCGGAACTTCGAGCCCGTGTTTCTATGTTAAGCCTGAAGCAGGCTTTGGAAACCGAAGAACATCGTTTACGTCAACAAAAGGAAGCTTTAGAGCTCAGGACACAGCTTCAGGTCGCTTCGGCAAGAGCAGGCGTTTTCAAGAATGAAGATTTTGTAAGTGATAATGATATTGTAAAATTGAATACTGGTGCCGCTGCTGGAGCCAGCCAGTTAAATGAACTTAAGCCACCTGTATTGAGTGTCAGTCAAGGCGAGTCAGAGAATGTCACAATTCCATATGAACTTGGGGTAAGTGCTCAAAGTAAACCAGAACTTAAAGTTATTGATGAAATAACTAGTAACACTGAAGGGATCTTAAATCCTCGGGCAGAGACATTCACCCCAATAGGCCCTTGCAGATCAAACGTTCAGTCACCCAAGATACCAGTACTTGACTGTGCACAGTCGACTCCCACTGATGTTCATGTAAAGCCTGTTTATATAAAGTCTGAGGTTGCTGACAATGTACAATGTAACAGTGCACTTTTTGAATTATTGAGAAGGCAAAATGACATAACAGAGATGTTGGTAGAAAATCAAAAGAAAGCCACCCTGCCACGAAAGGACATACCAATATTTGATGGGCGTTTACAGGGTTACAGAGCATTCATTAATGCCTTTGAACATAACATTGAATCATTGACCAATAACAATCAAGACAAGTTGTATTACTTGTATCAATATACTTCAGGCAGGCCTAGAGATATCATAAAAGGTTGTATGGGCAAGGATCCGGTCAGAGGCTACATGGATGCTAGACGAGAGCTATAGAGGCAGAATATGGAGATGAGTATAGGATTGTTAGAGCATATGAGGAAGAAATAAATAAAATTGAACCTATAAGAAATGAGGACCCAAAGTCGCTAAAGAGCTTACTTACTTATCTGTCTTCATACAAGACTGCAATGGAAGGTATTGATATGTGCAGAAATTCAGATCATTCCAATATTGTGCAAAAACTGATGTTGAAACTCCCCTATAAAATGAGAGATAAATGGCGAAACAGAGCATATTGGATAAAAGAACAACATCATGTATTTCCCAGTTTAAATGACTTTGTGATGTTTGTTAAGGAACAAGTCGCCATTATTACAGACTCAGTATATGGAGACATATCTGATGTTCACAAACCAAGCAGTGTAAAGCCCACAAAACAGAAACCAAAGAGCTTCACTACTAATGTCAAACAAGTTGGCCCGAGTGTAAAGCCAGATTCAAGTGCATTATCGCTCACATGTGCATTTGAAAAGCCTTGTTTGTATTGTAAAAACACTGATCATGCTCTTGAGGTGTGCACAGTATTACAGGTAAAACCTCATGATGAGAAACTTCAGTTTTGCAGATCTAAGGGTCTGTGTTTCAGATGTCTACATCGACAACATATCAGCAAGAACTGCACTCGAGAACGACTGATATGTACTGTATGTAAGCAGAGACATCCAACAGTGTTGCACATAGAACAGGAGTGTTTCAAACGGATTACATCTACTTGTGTTAAAACAGACCAAACAAAGCAGCCATGCAACACTGGCTGTAGGAGTTTTTTGCCGATAATGCCAGTTAGAGTAAAACATGAAAAGAGTGACCACTATATCACTACCTACGTGTTTTTTGACAATGGAAGTACTGATTCGTTTTGCACAGAAAATCTTGTGAATAAGCTCAATCTTGATGGTAGAAACACCAAAATATTGCTACAAACCTTAGGACAGAATGAACTTGTCACTTGTCGAGAAATTCGAGGTCTGGAGGTATGTGATCTTTCAGGTAAAAATGTTATTAGTATACCCAAGGCCTATACACATTTTGAGATGCCGGTTTGTAAGAGTGACATACCAGCTCAGATAGATATAGAGAGATGGCAGTATCTTGACAAAGTTATACTTCCAAACATAGACGCTGATGTTGACCTTCTTATTGGCAACAATGTGCCTAAAGCAATGGAACCCTGGGAAGTCATCAATAGTCAACAGGATGGCCCTTATGCTGTAAAAACCCGACTCGGATGGGCAGTTAATGGACCTGTAGACAGCTCATGTGAGACAAGTAGTGATGAAGCAAGGTCTCACATACCACGCATATCTGCCAATCGCATTAGTGTTATGCAGACACTAGAGAAACAAATGGAGAACCATTTTAATCATGATTTCAATGAGCGTGTCTATGATGACAAACCAGAAAGATCAAAGAGTGACACAAAATTTATGAAAAAAGTAACTGAATCAGTGACAATGGTAAATGGGCATTACCAAATTGGTTTACCATTCAAAGCCGAATCATTGTGTTTGCCAAATAATCGAGAACAAGCGGAATACAACATGAACACTTTGAAAAGAAGGTTTCAAAGGGACCCTCAATTCTATCATGATTACAAAACATTTATGACCGATACTATTGAAAAGGGATATGCAGAAAAGATCCCGGAGAGCCAACTTGGTCGCTGTGACGGCAAAGTATGGTATTTACAGCATCACGGGGTTTACCACCCACAGAAAAGGAGAATTCGAGTTGTGTTCAACTGTGCTGCTAAGTACCGCGGCCTTTCATTGAATGATGTCCTCTTACAGGGGCCGGACTTAACCAACACATTAGCAGGTGTGTTAATGCGATTTAGGCAAGAACAAGTGGCCTTAATGGCGGACATCAAAGCAATGTTCTATCAGGTCAGAGTCGATCCTGATGACTGTGATACACTGAGATTTCTTTGGTGGCCCGACGGCAATATTGATAACAACCCTGAAGAATACAGAATGGTAGTGCATATATTTGGTGCAGCATCATCCCCCTCGTGTTCCAGTTTTGCCTTGAGGAAGACCGCAGATGATAATGAACATTCTTGTGATTCTGCAACCGTGTCTACGATTAGAAATAACTTTTACGTAGACGACTGCTTAAAATCGGTGTCAACAGAGGAACAGGCAGTTGATATGATCACTTCCTTAAGTGAAACATGCGCTAAGGGAGGATTCCATATTACGAAATGGATCAGCAATAAACGTGCCGTCTTGAACGCTGTTCCAGAAACAGAAAGAGCCCAGCAAGTGAAAGATCTAGATCTGGATCAGGACACACTCCCAATTGAAAGAGCACTTGGAGTGCATTGGTGTGTTGAGTCAGATAAGCTGTTATTCAGAGTCCTAGTCAAAGAGAAACCACTCACAAGACGCGGTATATTATCAATCATCAGGTTATGAACTTTACGGCTTTCGGATTACGAACCTATAGTATACTTAGACAAGCTTATCCAATTCCTGAAGGTATGCACTTCTTGGCTCCTTCCCTGAAAAACATGACCTCAGACTTACGAGACGTGGTGGGCGAGTGGATACACATCAATATAATTATAAAAGTTTACAAAGGTCTTACGATAACTCCGATCGTCCAGTCTTGACAAACAATCTGCCACGTGGTTAAATTTTCCAGCAATATGTACTGCTGTTATATGAAAGTTATAAAACACAGACAGCCAAAACAAATCTCTTAATACTGCCATGACCAATCTGTTCTCTGCCACACCTCTATTTACATTACAGACTGTTGTCTTATTGTCTGACAAAATTATAATTCTTTTATTTAGCCATAAGGGAGCCAATCTATGGGCCGCTAATATGACGGCAAATGTTTCCTTGCAATTTATATGAAGTTTACTTATAGAAGGCAGGTCATTTTTCCAATTACAATAGAACCAATCTTGGATATATATGGCTGCAGCCCCTGTTTTACATACATCCGTGTAAACCCCTGTAACCAGAACAAGATCTAAAACAAGTGCAGTCCCATTAAAAAAAGTGCTTCATTGATACCACCACAAAATATCGTCTTTTGTATTTTTGTCAAGCCGCCGCCTATCATGTTTAGTTTTCATTGCATTACAAGCGTCGATAAGCCGTCGGAGAAAAAACTCTTCCGCCCCTAACTACAGACACAGCGAAAGTTCAATTTCCCAATTAAACTCTGCAATTGTCGCTTTGATAGTCTTGTTAAAGTTACAGTTTATTTAACTCTTCTCTAATGGCATGGAGTTTATCTTGTGGGATACTCATGGACATGTTGATAGAATCAATGTTGATACCTAAGAATGTAATCAATTGACATGAATCAATGACTTTGTTCCAATTTATCATAAACCCCAGCCGCCTCAACAAGCTTATAAGGCACGCCATGGCTGCTGCACACTCACTTTTGCTATTACTTATTATTAAAAAATCATCCCGCCTCAACAAGCTTACTTGCCGCGCTGGCCAGCTGCAAACTGAAGCAAACCGAATTCCTGGCCCTCCTGGTCATACCATTGGCGCCACCTACCGGTAAAACACCTGGTGTTCATTCCCATAACTAAAACTATGCTGCCCCCTGGTTTCTGATGCTGTACCTATACTCGCATGCAACTCCTCTAATATTAACAACAGATAAACCTGAGTTAATCTTCCATCAAATCCAGTGATACCAAGCTTCTAGCAAATATGCTGAGATTTTCAGTAGCTATGAAGCAAAAGACATTGTAAAGATTGGTATTTCTGAAAATATAAGATTTTCTTGTCCTTGATTATTTTTTGTGTCTTATCTTGCATAATATGGAAAACTTATCTTAAATATGCAAATGCATTTGAACTGAAAGATGTTTTAAACATGTTCAGCCCAAAGTATATGCCTAAATCCTAAAATATGCCTTTGGTACCCATAATATATGAAAAATGTCATCTTTTCAGAAAATATGAAGGGGTAGGGGGTGAGAAAGTGACGAAAGAATTTACACATGTCACTTTTTTCTGACCAAATTACATATCATTAGAATGTTATTGTTCTGTCAATTCCGTTGATGCCAGAATTATGCACTTATGATGTACAATACAAAAGTTATGGTCCATAAACCATTGGGAAGTCGCGACAGAAAAATTGTTAAATTGAGTACGAGGTTTGTAAAAATGTTTATTTTCAGGATGTTTGCAGTATTTATATGTTTAGAAAAACCTGGAAATGAGTAAAGGACACCTCTAGGAAGAAAATTATGGGGGGTCACGAAAATTACCTAGGCGGGGGGGGGGGGGGTCACTTTCTAGCACATGGACTGTCTGGGTGCGCAAAAAAATTGTTGGGCCTTATCTCACAGAATTTAGGCCACCATGTCCTATTTTCAGGTTTATAGGCGATTTGCAAAGGACCTCCTTTGATATTAGGTTAAAAGAATCAAGGTTTATGGATAAAATCTGAGCCCTCTCCGACTGCCCAAAAGAATGCTTTTGTCCTGCAGCTGGCAGAATATAAATCACCGTGAATTAATTTCAGGTTTCCAAGGAGACATGCACAGGACCTCCATGGATGGTAGGGTAGATCATTCTAGTACTCTAACGGATACAGTTTGTGTCACGTCTGTCTGGTAGCTCAAAATAATGTTTTCGGTCCGTACTTGACCTAATTTCAAGTATCAAGGAGATATGCCTGAGACCTCCATGATTATGGAGTCAGATGTTTCTAGGCCAACGGATACAATAGGTGCCCAGTCTGACTGTCTGGGTGCTCAAATTCTTATTTTTATTTTACTCGCAGCTCGCAAAATATAGGTCATCATGACCTATTTTCAGGTTTTCAAGGAGACCTCTCAGGAGAGTGAACATAAGACCTCTAGGTAATACGCCAGGGTCGTTTTTTAGAATTACTTAAAAAAGTCATGATTTTTTTAGAAAATACTCAAAATTCATGAAAAGTCATGATTTTTCATTTTCTTACTGTCTTGCAATATTTTGTATCGTCTTAATTATATTTATCAAAGATTGAACGTACATGAACACCACCTAAACCAGACTACACCTGGTCATTTCTCTCCTTAGTGCTGTTCCAACTTTGGTTGGCATCCACTCTTCTCTATCTGGGCGGCCTACCCCCCATTGCCGTCATGCCATTTTTACGAACACTTTCGGAAAAATATGCCAGGGCAGTATTCATTCAGCTTAACATGCGTTTAAGATACACAATTTCAAGAATTGAGCGTTGTTTGTAGGATTCCAAGCGAACCAAATTTTAAGCTTTTATGTAGTGGAGTATTCACGGCAATGGCGAATTTTGTGCAAATGCAGTTTGACATCATAGGGGAGAAGTTTAAAATGGTACGTATATGAGACGAATAAAAATGTTAGGTATATTACTGTCGTTCGCAATAAACAAATATAATCACTTAAGCCTTCAAGTTTAAGATGTTAAAGCATAATTAAAAATGCTTTTTAGATATTTTTCAGTGATGAAAGACTGTCGTGTATTGAAAATTGCATTTAAAAATAAAGTTTTTGAAATTGAAGGAAAGTAGAACATGCAGAAAGATATAAATAACAGAATTTTGCTTTCATAGTCATTACGGTGGCATCATTGATATCCATTCAGAGATTCCAAACACCGATTTTCCGGGAGTCTAACGAGTTTGAATGTCAAATCCCTGCCCTCCCGGGCCTTCTGTTGCATAGCGGATGTAAAATGTCAATACAGTATACTCCCACCACTCTTGTATCTCTTAAGTTCATAACTAGACGGAAAAGTAAATATACTTGTAAGAGAGTCTTATCCAAAATGCCAATGATTCCTTATGTATGCACGTATGACATTTCTTAGCCAGTGCATTCCCCATGGTTTGTCGGGAAACCGTTGACGCCTACACCTTTATTCACTGATTCGGCCCGTAGGCCTACTCCTTTTAGTTGAACTGACGGGACATTATGAATTCACAGACCGGTCAGATAAATAAATCGCAAAAACTGAGAGTTAAAATAAAATATTTATGGTTTAAAATAAAAAATGGAGGATTGGCGAAGAAATTGCCCATGGTCCGCAAGTTTAATTGAAATATAAACTTATTTAATTTACATGGATTGTACAAATAGTTATAATAACTAATCGAGGCACTCTCAATGGCGTTCGGTAGTCTGCAGAGGTGGAGGAAACAGGATTGGTATATAAATAAACAGGATGATATCTACCACCTACACTGTTGGCAAGAACTGGTCATCCTTCAAATACTTGGGAGTTTTTGGGAGTGTTTAATGGGTACAACCTATACAAGGCAAGATATTTTCAGATGTTGTATTATTTTAATTGGCTAAAAAATGTTGCACTATTAGCTTGCGCATGCAGAACATACATTTAATGGAGGATATGCAAATTTGTGCTTAATGTGGATAAATGTTATAAAAAGGTGTGCACTCTCGGCCAGATATGATGGGATTTGTGCATTCACGGATATGTGTGATGAAAGTATTTTCATGGTAACATTCACAATCCAGTGTTTTTATAGTACTCGTAAACGGGGTTTCCATTTAGTTAGGGTGCATCATGTTGATAGAGTTCAGTGTCCCGTTTTAATAAAGTACTTCTATAAACACAGTGTGAAAGTTCTCCTATAGGGAATTTTACTTTTTATCTAGTTACACAGATTGCATTCGTGCTTTCGTCAGCAACTCTCTTGAAATAATCATTCGCTGGATTTGAGAAGTTCCTTCATAAATCTGAAACAGACACAAGATTGATTATTAGTTGTTTTGACAGATGAAAGCCATAAGAAGTCACACAGGACTTTCTTGTCAACGTTAAATTTAGAACAGCAAAGAACACCAAGCAAACTAAAACGCTCTAAATCAGTGCATTCTGTGTGGAGCCTACGATGTGGCCCTTATTCGTAACTTAGGATGATGTAACATAATAATTATTTTATTATATGACGGAACTATTTATCAGGTACACGCAAAGCACTCCGCACCCGTCATGGATTCTTAACAAATTTGTCCGAGTGAACTGGTTCGCAGCAGTCATTATTCCTTATTTAAATATTAGCTTGTTTCGCGTGGCTACACATAATAATACCATCCTGAATTAAAACATTGCTTATAAACCTGAGACTATTTTTATTGAAAATAATATTTCACCTGATAAATCTTAGAATCCCTCAGCAGTTTTTCAGCGGGATATTCAGTGTTGTAACCATTCCCTCCAAAAATCTGGAAGTAACATCAGACAGGACAGATGCAATAACTAATGTTTACAGCACGTATACCTTAAGCCTGTGTCTGACTGAAGTATCCTTGTATTTTTTCATCATGTACAACCATTTAAATCCTTTATCAGAAACCAGGTAAAACTGCATGCATTACACTTTTAACAGCGAAGACCCAAATTTTATTTTCGGAGGTGTTCTATATAATCGGGTCTGTCTGTCTGCATGTTGCTCTATCTCGATAGTAGATCTTATTTCAGAGAGACAAAGCACAGCTACACGTGTGTACCAGGATTTCTCAGAACTATGGTATTGCTCTATGCTTTGTTTGCCTCTTTTCAGAAAAGGGTATACTTTTTTCAAGCTTACCCATATCTTGTCCATTTATTTTAAGCCGCCCCATTTATGCATTAACGACACGTGTATGCATATTAAAGGTTGATGACATACCATGGCCATTGTAACTTGTTGTTCTACACTCTCTTGTGCCACAAGTTTAACAGTTGAGTCAAATTAAGTAAAAATTTTTAAAATTGTGTACAAATAACATAATAAAAGTTAAATAGGTGTAATTCTTGGCCTGGTTTATATGAACAACACAAAGTGTGGTGTTCAATGATCCCTTTATGATTACAAACCTACACACGTAATGATCGAGTTCTTTGAACTGATTGAGACAAAACACCAATTAGGAACATTGCCGGACACAAAACTGGGACTCATCCGCAACACAAAGTGTGGTGTTCAATGATCCCTTTATGATTACAAACCTACACACGTAATGATCGAGTTCTTTGAACTGATTGAGACAAAACACCAATTAGGAACATTGCCGGACACAAAACTGGGACTCATCCGCTAAGAAAATTAATGTGTGCTGTTGTGTTTATTTTAAGAGATGGGGCTTATCGAAGATCAAGAAAGCGTACCTGCACACAATCTGAGGCGGATTTGATGGCCACATCAGCCGCCATGGCTTTACCGATAGAAGCGTAGTAGGTGTTACGTCTCCCCTGGTCTATCTCAAACGCTGATTTGTGTATCAAAAGTCGTGATGCCTCGATACCCATCGCCATCTCAGCCAGCATGAACGCTACTGCTTGGTGCTGAAGACAAAAATACAACATGATCATCATTTAATAATGGTGAATGGTAGAGCGCGGTGCAGGTTCATAGCAACAGACCTTTCTCACGAGCGTAACGGGTGTCTGCTGCATGCTGTGTACGTGTCCTCTGAGCTAGTACTGCGGATTTAGTTAAATGAAACTAGATACTAGCCCAGTAAATCATACAAGAACCATGATTATAAAGATAAGATTTTGTATGACAGTCATCATTTGAGATATAACTATAACATGATCATTTTAACGATATAAAAGACACAAACATTTAGTTTCAGTAGTCACCAACAGATGTCGCTGTAAACCGGCTACTCATCAAATAGCCAGTAAATGAGGCAGATTTTAGACAAAGCAAACTATGCTAAGTCTTATCTCTGCTTCGGTGAAGAATTCGTACCTCACAGATGTATTTCCCCATTGTCTTCCGTTCCATGGAATAATTTGTTGCCTCGTCCATGGCTCGTCTGGCCAAGCCCACGGCTCCTGATGACACCTAGGGATGACAACATGAAAAGAACAACCAGATGATCACTCATACCGCTCCCCACCAACACACATACACTTCTGTAAATGGAAGAATTTGTAATCCTCAATTCTGCCATTATCTTCAAATATAGCTCAAATATAGCTCTTAAAGTTTTTTTAAGTCTTTATGGATCAAACCTAAATGGTGTGTTCATTACAATTTATACACATTCTTAATTAATAACAGGCCTGGGAATAGTTAATACCATATCTTCCAGGTATTTAAAAGTTCTGATTACAATGTCCTTATTTAACTTTGGATACAATATTCAGGGACAACTTACCGGTGGCCTGCTCATGTCAAAAGCACCCATGGCAATCTTGAAACCAATTCCTTCTTCACCAAGGACATTCTGGAAATATAACATTTGTCAACGTGTCTATAAATAAACAAATGAGAAATGAGTGTGCCATGGTTAATCCAGTTCATATAATTCAATTCAGGATATAAAATAACCAATTTTAGTTCATTTGACGTTTCTCAATTATTTTGAAAACTTTCAACATAAAATATTTTGATTCATTTCACATAGTTAATATACCAGAGCTATAACTATTTTTTTCTTCGTGCACATGATTGATTTCCTTCATGTGACACAACTTATCCTACCCTTATAGACAAAAATTATTTTGCTTTTTTTGACAATACGTAATTTCCCCATTTGACTTAACTGATTTATCTTCATTTAATAATACTAATTTTTCCTCATTTGACTGATCTTCCTTTATTAGGCAAAACGTCCTGTCCTCCTAGAAAGCCATGAGAGAACGTTTCATTAGTTAAGGAACACCAGTTCTAATAGAATCACTTAGTATTATGACAGCTGATCTTACCTCCTTCGGTACCCTCACATCTTCAAATGTGATACCCCGAGTGTCGGATGCCCTCTGACCCATGTTCCATTCCTGAGAGTACATATAAATAATATGATACTGCAAGGACTGTCAGTTAAAAGCAGCATATACTGAGGAATTTATATAGTTTATTAAGATAACAGTGCCATGTTGTTTCTATTTTTTTAACTTTCCAAAAAAATTTACCTACCTGCGAACTATCTTTCATCTTTTATTTTTTTAATATTAAAATAAAATTAAAAATTTCAATTTCAAGCGACGAAGAAACAGAGCTTCAAAAATACTTTTGAGATACTGTCATTTTGTTTAACAAAAATCCACTATAGACTGGCTCGCTTATACTGACTGCATGCTTATTACTTATATAGCGCACTAAAACTAATATGAAATAAATAAAATTAAAAAATCATTCGAAAATAAATAAAAATGTCTTCAATACAATATCAGTAAAAGAACACTGTTGCAGCGTAATATTATATCTACTTTGCCGTGTCTAATATGAATATTTAAAACATCATTTGGATTGATTCAAATGAAGTTGTTTTTGCACAAATGCAATCTACAATTCTTTTTTTGTCATGTATGTCTTTGTAACATTACTATAAGACTAAATATAAAGACTTTTTTAATTTGTTTAAATAAATATGCAAGTTATTGTAAGTTGGTAATACATCTGACCTTCCTGCCCCGGGTGACCCCTGGCCAGTCGGCCTCCACGATGAATGCAGTGAATGCCTTGCCAGCCGGAACCGTAGGGTCTGTGCGTGCCAGAATGAAGTACCAGTTAGCTACCCCTGCGTTCGTGATCCACATCTTCTGTCCGTTCAGGATGTATTCGTCTCCTTTCTTCACCGCCCTGGTCTGAATACCAGCAACATCAGATCCCGCTGATGGTTCTGTTACCCCGTATGCCTGTGAGTACAAATCGTTACTGTTAATGTTATAATGGAGTAATCTGTATCTGAATACCAGCAACATCAGATCCCGCTGATGGTTCTATTACCCCGTATGCCTGTGAGTACAAATCGTTACTGTTAATGTTATAATGGAGTAATCTGTATCTGAATACCAGCAACATCAGATCCCGCTGATGGTTCTGTTACCCTGTATGCCTGTGATTACAAATCGTTACTGTTAATGTTATAATGGAGTAATCTGTATCTGAATACCAGCAACATCAGATCCCGCTGATGGTTCTGTTGCCCCGTATGCCTGTGATTACAAATCGTTACTGTTAATGTTATAATGGAGTAATCTGTATCTGAATACCAGCAACAACAGATCCCGCTGATGATTCTGTTACCCCGTATGCCTGTGAGTACAAATCGTTACTGTTAATGTTATAATGGAGTAATCTGTATCTAAATACCAGCAATATCAGATCCCGCTGATGGTTCTGTTACCCCGTATGCCTGTGATTACAAATCGTTACTGTTAATCTTATAATGCAGTAATCTGTATCTGAATACCAGCAACATCAGATCTCGCTGATGGTTCTGTTACCCCGTATGCCTGTGATTACAAATCGTTACTGTTAATGTTATAATGGAGTAATCTGCATCTGAATACCAACAACAACAGATCCCGCTGATGGTTCTGTTACCCCGTAAGCCTTTGATTACAAACCGTTACTGTTAATTTTATAATGGAGTAATCTGTATCTGAATACCAGCAACATCAGATTCCGCTGATGGTTCTGTTACCCCGTATGCCTGTGATTACAAATCGTTACTGTTAATGTTATAATGGAGTAATCTGTATCTGAATACCAGCAACATCATATCTCGCTGATGGTTCTGTTACCCCGTATGCCTGTGATTACAAATCGTTACTGTTAATGTTATAATGGAGTAATCTGTATCTGAATACCAGCAACATCAGATCTCGCTGATGGTTCTGTTACCCCGTATGCCTGTGATTACAAATCGTTACTGTTAATGTTATAATGGAGTAATCTGTATCTGAATACCAGCAACATCAGATCCCGCTGATGGTTCTGTTACCCCGTATGCCTGTGATTACAAATCGTTACTGTTAATGTTATAATGGAGTAATCTGTATCTGAATACCAGCAACATCAGATCCCGCTGATGGTTCTGTTACCCCGTATGCCTGTGATTACAAATCGTTACTGTTAATATTATAATGGAGTAATCTGCATCTGAATACCAACAACAACAGATCCCGCTGATGGTTCTGTTACCCCGTAAGCCTTTGATTACAAACCGTTACTGTTAATTTTATAATGGAGTAATCTGTATCTGAATACCAGCAACATCAGATTCCGCTGATGGTTCTGTTACCCTGTATGCCTGTGATTACAAATCGTTACTGTTAATGTTATAATGGAGTAATCTGTATCTGAATACCAGCAACATCAGATCCCGCTGATGGTTCTGTTACCCCGTATGCCTGTGATTACAAATCGTTACTGTTAATGTTATAATGGAGTAATCTGTATCTGAATACCAGCAATATCAGATCCCGCTGATGGTTCTGATACACCGTATGCCTATGATTACAAATCGTTACTGTTAATATTATAATGGAGTATTCTGTATCTGAATACCAGCAACAACAGATCCCGCTGATGGTTCTGTTATCCCGTAATCTGTATGTAATATCTGTTCCATATTCTCTTAAAACGTTTTTGTTATATTTTGTTCCAGTGAAAGTTATGTAATAAATGCGTGTTACAAAGGAAAACTGAAATATGAATTTAATTAACAAAAAAAAATACATGACTTTAACAATGTTGCAGAAATATAACTTTTTAAATTAAGATAAATAAATGTATACATTTTTGGCTGTCGACTTTACTGGCGCCGTGCAGAAACAACCTCATTTGACAACTGGTGACTTGATCATGCCAAGTAAGCAATCTATAGAAATATGAACTGCTTCACTTAACTCTATAAACCACCCCTTCCCACCAGGGGTTGGTAATAAAACTGACCAGATAAAGCATACTTACACACAGGAGATGTTCTTCCGTCATACGAGACAGATATTTCTTCTTCTGTTCATGATTCGCGGCCAGAATTACCGGAATTTGCTGTCAAGGAACGAGATGTTATTAACCATTTTTACTAGTATTTGTTTAAATTTGCCTGCGGACAGCCGGTATCCCAAATACTGGTTTCCTGAAGGCCAATATAAAGGCAGTTCTGCTCAAAAGACACTTCAAAACAATGTTTAAGATATGACATATTAATGTCTTTGGTATAGCGTACACGTGCAGCCCCACAGATATTTCATGACTTTAGAAATTCCTTTAATATGTAATCATACAGGCGATTTTTAATGTCAAACAATCAAATACAAATACACATAGCTGAAGGTACGTTATGATTCATATACTGTTTCTCATGACCAGGCCATATATATATTATGCCTGTAATCAAATACAAATATCATTTATTCTCATATTTTCATATTATGGGCTGAAGTACCTGTATCCAATCTATAACCTGCCTGGTCGATTAATAAAAGCCACGTATCTTACTTGATAAAGACAACATTTTAGTTCCATTTCTGCTACCCAGAACTCTTCTTAGAATTTTCAGTCTTCAACGTGAAGCCCAAGAAGGTACGAAATGAAACTGAACAGAAATTGAAGGACAGATGAACCCTTAAAACTGAATATTGGTTAACGTGGCAAACCTGGAAAAAAAACTTTATTTAAAATGCAACCAGGCTGTCATGTGACTGGGATTTACCTATGCGAGCAAGGGGGAATCCAATCTAGACCGCACTAGATTGCAGTATTAAATTGCCTGTAAACGCAATGCATATTCTAGGCCGGGCCAATCGCAATGCGGCCGAACTTGACAGGGTAGCGCGCTCTACATGGCACAGTGTGAACGCAAGTTAAAATGTAGCCCGTTCCACATTTTTCTGGACCGATCTAGCCCGCGCCAAATTTTTCTAGTGTAAATTGGGCTAATGCCTAAACGCAGAATTCCCAGATTATTGGAACTATATCTTTCAAATGTTTGAAAAAAATCTTGGTTTGCATTTTAAAGAATCTGTAAGCTTATGCAATCGTGTGGCGTCTTCCGTCTTCCGTCGTCCGTCGTGCGTCATAGTTATCTCAAAAAGGGCAGGAGCTAGCATCACCTAATTTTTGCAAAAAAATTGTCATCTAAAAAATTCTATCGGATTTTGCTTATTTTTTCGCTTACTGCATTTTCTTAGATTTTATAGGGAAGAAGCTAAAAACATTAAAAATGTTCTTCTCCGAAACCATGCTGCCATATTGTCCGTTCATCTGTCCCAATAATCCTCCCTGGCAAAAAGAACATATCCGAAATATCCTGACTGATACATCCTAGTTTTAAAAATGTACTAATCCCAAACTTGCTGGTCCGAAACGTCCATTTTGCTGAAATCATAATGACAAAGGTAGATATGCAGGACATAAGAGGATCAATATCAAATTTAAAAAATAAACTTTCATTCATACTTCCAAACTTTGCACAGGTTTGCATTAGGCCTGAAGGCCTTGTTATAAATTTAAATTCGAATTTTTAATTCAAACCAAATTTGTTCAATTTATGAATTGAAACATTCTGGTTTTCTTTATAACACTTGTACATCAGTCAACACTATCAGTCTCTGGACATTTAGACTTTCTATAAACTTTATCTACCTCAGCGCTAAGGTGATTATGCTATCGTTTGTTGGTTAGTTTGTCCGTTCAACAGAATTGCGAAAAAGATAAGTGAACAGATTTCCACAAAACTTGTTGAGATATTAGACATGGGCCAAGGAAAATCCCATTAAATATTGGCAATGAACAAGATCAAAGGACGGATCTAGTCAGAATGTTTAGCTTAGTCGGAGGAGTACAGTTTAGTATATGATTGAAGAAAGCTCACCCCGAGTGAATTAGCAAACAACGCAGTCTGTATTCCTGAGCAGCCATAGGCCAGTTCTTCCATAATTATACACTCATCCAAGATTCCCATCTCAAGACCACCTGCAGTGGAAAAGAAAGCGTCAACCTCATACGAAACCTGCTACTGTAAAATGAGTTATAATGAATAAAGGGCATCATTTGTATGGTTTTATTAAATATCCATTATGTTTTACCCTTTTTTGGTTAATTGGTTTTTTTCTAGGCAACTTCAGTTATTAATCGATTTTGAAGAGATTATGTGAAACACAAAAGAAACGAGCCATTAAATTTTGGAGACAATTTGGATCATCAAATATATTGTTGATTAACGTGATTCTTTGATATCAGGGGTCGGCCAGCCCTAGAGCTGACTCAGCCTTGATAAACCATGGAGAAGGTGACCTGGGGTAATGCAGCACACAGATACGTTTTATTAGGATCCTTGCCGAGATAAATGTAGGTATATACTTAATTTATGGTGGTGTGTTCAGTGTTGTCTTGTATTTATATGTAATACGATATCAGGGATGAATATCTTCAATATATATATATATATATATATATATATATATATATACAGAAAGTAATCATACACAAGTATATATTATCATCACAATTATATTATAAGTAATACTTCATACTTTTCCATTTCTTTTGGATAACATGCACGTTGGACATGCAGTGAACATAAAAGGATATTCTCCAAATATGTATAAAACAAAGATTATTGGAATATTGATAGCCTATACATTATATAACAGGCTTAATAGGTCTTTTACAGATTGAGAAAATATGTTTTCTTCTGTCAGCAAAATTTATTTTTTTTTATTATACAGCATAATAATCAGGTTATTGGGAAGTTTTTTTTACTCACTGTATTTTGGTATTTTAGGTTTGTTTCGTTTAATCACTCACCGTATTTTGGTATTTTAGGGATGTTTCGTTTAATCACTCACCGTATTTTGGTATTTTAGGGATGTTTCGTTTAATCCCTCACCGTATTTGTGTATTTTAGGGATGTTTCGTTTAATCGCTCACCGTATTTTGGTATTATAGGGATGTTTCGTTTAATCGCTCACCGTATTTTGGTATTTTAGGGATGTTTCGTTTAATCGCTCACCATATTTTGGTATTATAGGGATGTTTCGTTTGATCGCTCACCGTGTTTTGGTATTATGGGGATGTTTCGTTTAATCGCTCAAGGTATTTTGGTATTATAGGGATGTTTCATTTAATCGCTTAAGGTATTTTGGTATCATAGGGATGTTTCGTTTAATGGCGCACCGTATTTTGGTATTTTAGGGATGTTTCGTTTAATCGCTCATCATATTTTGGTATTATAGGGATGTTTCGTTTAATCGCTCACCGTATTTTGGTATTTTAGGGATGTTTCGTTTAATCGCTCACCATATTTTGGTATTATAGGGATGTTTCGTTTAATCGCTCACCGTGTTTTGGTATTATGGGGATGTTTTGTTTAATCGCTCAAGGTATTTTGGTATTATAGGGATGTTTCATTTAATCGCTCAAGGTATTTTGGTATTATAGGGATGTTTCGTTTAATCGCTCAAGGTATTTTGGTATTATAGGGATGTTTCGTTTAATCACTCACCGTATTTTGGTATTTTAGGGATGTTTCGTTTCATCATTCACCGTATTTTGGTATTTTAGGGATGTTTCGTTCCATCACTCATCGTATATTGGTATTTTAGGGATGTTTCGTTTCATCACTCACCGTATTTTGGTATTTTAGGGATGTTTCGTTTAATCACTCACCATATTTTGGTATTTTAGGGATGTTTAGTTTAATCACTCGCCGCATTTAGGTATTTTAGGGAAGTTTCGTTTTAGCATTCACCGTACGTATTTTGGTATTTTAGGGATGTTTCGTTTAATCACTCCCCGTATTTTGGTAAATAGGGATGTTTCTTTTAATCACTCACCGTATTTTCTGGGAATATTTGAGTTAAGTATCCCTAGTTCCCAGGCTTTCTTGGATATCTCCCACGGATACTCTCCCGTCTGATCATGGTAAGCGGCTTTTGGGATAATCTCTTCCTTTGTGAACTTCCTTGTCATTTCCTGCATGGATTTCTGGTCCTCTGTCAGCTCTGAAGATAACATTTTATATTAACAATACTTAATTTGTGTATTAACCCTTATGTATAATATATAACTTGTAGTTCATAATTATTGTAACTATTGTACTCTATATGTAAAGTACCTAATATTTATCTGTTTTACATAAAGTATCTAATCTGTATAGTACATCAGTTGTGAAGTGCCTGTATACTGTCACCAGATATATCTATGTTATTAATAAACATAATCATTACTCCAGTGAATAACTACGGATTAATTTTTTTATACGGATAATTTATTTTATTATTACAAGTAAGTTGGGTCTGTGGATAAAATAACACACTTTCCAAAAGCATAGACCATTTCGTTGATTGTTTTAGAATATGTTTTTCTTTATCCTTTCCAGACATTAAATTTAAAACACTGCATTTTTTTGTCATTTTATTGCACATAAAATGTTCACCCTTATTTAGCCCAATTCCAATTTATGGTGGAGCAAATATTTAATAAATGGTATGATTAAACCGTTTTCATTCCCAAATAACGATAATAATAGAATGCCAGAAACTAAATAATAGCTCATCCAATCATTGATAATCAAACATTTATTTATCACAAGCGATTAAGTGTTCACGTGAACGATAGCACCACTTCAAAATACACCAAGGTAATAAAGTCATCACGACGGTCCAAGACCTGTATGTTTTATAACTGTTTTGTTCTTATTGGTTAATTGTTATCTGTCTGGTTTACACGTGAGTAAATATTGAAACCTGCTGATTAACGATTGTTTATAGCTATAATACGTATCTCGGAGTATCAGAGGGAGAAAGACACCTAACTGAAAGCCATTAAGTGTAGCAGCGAACGAACCAGACTTTTTTCATATTTTTTACAGTGCGATATAATTATACATAAGCTAAGGTGCTTTCATTAGAAACATTCACTGCTAAATTTAGTGACCTAACAGTGCACAAAAAATATATATTGAAAGAGAAAAACTGATTCAACTAGAAAGCACTCAATTAACACAAACCTCCGCCAACAATATTCATTGGATTCGCATTCAAAAACACCAAAAATTAGTAGATTAACACTTTATTGGTCAATCCAAAGGTATTCACTTTGTCATTGCCATGGACCACCTAACCATAACATTACCTGAAATTTATTATGAACGTTTTAGGATACTGTGTGGACAGAAAAACAGGAAAGGTCATATTATAAGCGAATGTGTGTCCCCCCCCCCCTTCTTATTTGTGACAGAGCAGGTTAAAACCCTGAGTTCTTTGGGTTGAATGCCTGAGTGGTCCGCTTTGAGAGACACCATGATTAATATACACCCGGTCAGAGTCTCTTTATGTGAACATAGTTCAGAGGAAGTATATTTTTGTACATTGTGCATGTCTATGTTAAGGTCAACTTGAGTGGGTGAATTTTGTTCATACTATCGATTAAAGGTGATTCATGAGTATTATCGGTCAGACATTTTTTGTTTTTGTTTTATGATTATGCTTTAAGTTCATCACCAACATTCCAAAACTACTGTTTCGTGAACATTCTATGAAGTATGAATTATGCACAGCAATATTACGTACAGGTCTTTTACCTTTAAGCTAAATTGTTATTACTTGATATAATACACCGCAGTCCCCCCCCCCCCCCCCAATAATTTGGCATTTATTACATTTATTCAAAGTCCAGGTGCTCTTAATATACAATATGAAAAATATATAAGAATATAGTGTTATATTATAGAGTTTCCCTATCGTTACATATATTGAACCTTCACTCATGTTCTATATATACCCTCGTGCTCCGTATCAAAGTCGGATATGTTTGCACTTTTTTGCCTGACATCATGAATACATATCTTCCTCCTGTGCGTATATGATTGATACTCCTGCAGATTAGATAACATATTCTAATGTATACACCTACAGAGTTCTTGGCTATAGTCCCATATGTCAGACAGAGGTGAGGGGTGGCCATAAAATATGATTCAGTCTCCGTGTACCTCATGTAACACGGTAGGCCTATTGCTGTAACCTGTGTACATTACCTTTTTTAAGGGAGTGGACCTTGCCCGGATCTTTTAGCGCATGCTAGCTCGGCACTGGTTTAAGTTACGTTTATAATTTTTATACTGTGTATACGTTAACCAATATTTAAGCTCATGTCATGGTGCTAATCATGCAACCAATTTGAACGGAGTGTATTATACAGAGAATACTGTGGTGCTCACAGAGGTGTCAAATGTAATAAAGGCTGCACATTACTCATTAAAAAATATAAAAACCTGAGATATTACATGTAATTTACATTGTAATTGCAGAATGATTAAACCATAATCCATTCATTCCACCTGCAGGTAACACCTACCAAAAGATAATCTGTAGCTCATATAATAAATACACTCACCAAAATACAGTACATCTGCCTCAAAACTGCATCAACACAAATTTACGGTTTCCTTCTAAAGAATGGAACAAGTACGGAAACATATACTGCTTTCAGAAGGATACATCGAGATATATATACTCTCAGTATTACGCACTTAGCACTGATCCCAAGCAATATTCAACCTGCAGATTGACGCACCAACAGATGCTCCATAAAATATGATTTACCGAAACATATTCCACCGAACGACTGACACCCTGAAACATAATGACAAACTAATACATAATCCGCCTGTAGAATGAGGCACCAATACATAATCCGCCTGCCGAATCACGCATAAACATAATCCACCTTCAGAATAACGCACCAACACAAAATCCACCTTCAGAATAAGGCATCAACACATTATCCGCCTGCAGTGTGACGCATCAACACATAACCCGCCTGCAGTATGATGTATCAACACATAATCAGCCTGCAGTGTGATGTATCAACACATAATCAGCCTGCAGTGTGATGCATCAATATATAATCAGCCCAGTATGATGCATCAACACATAATCAGCCCAGTATGATGCATCAGCACATAATCCGCCTGCAGAATGACGCGTCGACATAATCCAGCTGCAGAAAGACGCATCAGCACATATTCAATATGTAGAATGATATACGAAATAACATAACACCTGATACACTCACCAAAACACAATCCACCTGCCCCAGCTGCATAGTCACCTGCCGCCCCATAGTGTGCTCTGGACAAGCTCCGAGCATTCGAGCAAACAAGGCGGCCAAAGTGGAAAAGCTGGAATCATAAAATACAGAATCATAAATTGTGTAATCTCTCATTTATCAAAACTAATTACTAAAAAAAGGCTATGAATTATTATATGCTAACTTCTTATTAAACGCCATTACGTTTGGTATGGTTAACATTACCGTTTATTTCTGACTCAGCAGTTTTCTTCAAAATAATAATGTTATCATGAGGATTCATTGCTTTTATTTTGTATAGTACAAACAACAACGAAAAAGTCAAAATATCACCCAACCTTTACAAGCCTATTATTACCAGCTGTCGTATTATTTATTCTCGCCCTATCTTGCAATTTTCTTCTTTTCAACATTTCTTCTTATAAAACTACCCATCCTGTCCTGGCTGTCAACGGTTTGTCAAATGTAAGTAGCAAACTTGTTATTAATATATCTTATTTGTACTATGCATCTTATTTATACCATTTATGTTGTGGTCTTATTTATACTGTAACATGTATGATAAATAAGCCATCATTTTTTCAGTTACTTACAATAAAAGGAGTAACCACTACTACTAATAATTCATTATCAAGTAACATTTGTGCCAGATATTATCTTGGGCAACTCATAATTACATATATTTTGTATCCCAACATGGACAGGTAACACCCAGGAAAATGTGTATATCGCTGATCAAAGGTGACAGAAAAAGGCTTTTGAAGTATCATGTTACAACTAGGAAAGCAAGCATAACATTTATGTTTATACAGTTTATTCCACGTCCGTCTAACACAACGTGAAACAGTAATACACAGAATATAACCAAGCGAAATAAATCTCAATAAGTTCACCAGTTTTTAAATGTATTGACTCTCTAATTATTGAAATCACCCTAAGCAAATGGTGTTTCGAGTGGCCGGCGAACCTGGACGAAGTTGGTTACATCGCTGACCAGCGCACTTGGTCGGTGACTGGTCGGTGACTTATTCAACAGCTATAAGATCAAAGAGAGGTCTCAATCCAGTGTCCGTTGCAAAGAAATGTGGGAAATTTCCCATAATCGTGGCGAATTCTCTGTGTAAACATTGGGGCTCTTGGTAAAATGATTGTATGTGTAGGACAATTTAGCCTTATATTGGTAGTTCAACCTTTCAGAAGTTTCATCCAAAACATCCAAACACAACGAAAATGTATTTGTTTTATGTTTACAACGCCAAGAAAGTTCACTTATACGATTCGAGAGGAGTCTCCAATTTGGAACCTTAAACGGCCTTCCCATGAGGGCAGTCTCAAGATGTTGATGTAGAGCAGCTGAGCGAATCTGAATAAAGCGCCTTTGGACGAGAAAACGTATTGACCTACGTACTTCACCTCCCTGTCTACTCTGAATCAGCTCAGGGGAAGACTTAAAGTTTTCTTGCATCTCATCTTGGCCTTCAGCCCCTTTGTTGCTGGTCTTGTTTTCAATGTGAGTTTCGCCCCGTCGATCATCGTGGTTGCAGACAGTATGAGGAGAACCTTGTATCTGCAGGAGCTGAAGACCTTGGTATTGATCCCACCTAGCTTAGATGCCTTTTTCTCCTAAGATCAAAGTTTAGGGTGTAGCATCATCTGACCTCGTAGAAATACACGTGGTTTAAATCAATACTGATCGTTTCATCGCCCAAGGACTGGATCGTTTTCTGTACCAGACGTCTTTGAGTCATATCAGCTGGAAACGAAGCAAAGTTTCTATCTAACACCGAAGCGTCCTTTTAGCAGTTGGCTCGGTAACATCCGCTTTCCAACGGTGTATGAACTATGAACATACTATACTATGCGATTTTCACAAAAGCGTTCTGTGGTAATATTTACTGTAAAACAATCTGGAGATCAAGGCTTAATATAATGTGCGTCAATCATATAACAAGAAAGATGTATTGTCACTTGCCCTTTGGCGGTTGTACCTACCATAAGTGTTGCAATGAATAAATAGCCATATAGCAAGAGTTCTGATCGGCCTATTAGCTTTACCTGCAATTCCTATCGCCTAAGAAGAACATCCTGATTAGTGATGTACTCACTAAAGGCTTGATGAGACATTGTCCAGTGTCACGAAATGGATCGTGTCCTTTTGTTTTATTTTTATTTCTCGGGTTAACTGTACCGAATTACCTGAACATTTGTATTTGTTGAGAGAGAAGTGACGCGCCGGTCTAAGCATTGTTTCCTTAAACAATGGCCGCTTTCAATGACAGTTTGGTGAGTGCACTGCAGCCGCTTTTGGGATCTAGTTATGCCTTTTGTTAAAAGCGATCGCATTTAAATTATCGTGTTCTGTTTCCAGCCTATTTAGTATTCGGCGTGCTTATGATTATAGATTGGCCATAGTAGGAAAAGCAGGCGATTCATTGTATTCGTTTTATGAATATAAATAAGCCTCCAGGGTAGAAGGGTATTTAAGGACGTGCAGATATTTATTTAGGTCAGACACAAAGTTTAGCCTGCAGAGACACGAAGTGCCGTCCGTCCCGATCCATTGAGGTGCCGGTGCCCAGTGACCAGTGAGGTGTTGTCCAATGAGGTGCCGCTGCAAAGTGACTAGTAAGGTGCTGTCCAATGAGGTGCCACTGCCCAGTGACTAGTGAGATGCTGTCCAGTGAGGTGCAGCCGCCCAGTGACCAGAGAGGTGTCCAGAGAGGTGCTGTCGCCAAGTGACCAGAGGGGTGTCCATTGAGATGCCGCCGCGCATTGACCAGTGAGGTGCCGCTGGCCGTCTCCCCCCCCCCCCCCCCCCCCCGGAACTGAAAAATCTTATATTTTTTTCAGGGCACACACTGATTTTCAATTAGAAATGTCAATAAACTGTTAAAAAAAAAACACTGATTTTCTGGGCAGATCTTTGAACCATCCTCCGCCCAGTGCCGTGCTTCTGTTACTGTCCTGAAAAATCTTATTTTTTTCCAGAGCGAATTGTGACCCTTATAAACCTTTGGAATTTTTCCTCAAAGTTTTCTAATAATGTTTCAATAAAAGTAAAATGTCCGTGCTTGTAATTATGCCAATATTGTGTTATTTATGACATTTATTGTTTGACAGTAAAACTGACAAAACAAACCAGTAGGAAAGAAATTTACATATTTATTTATGTATATTTGCAGCTACAGATTTCCATCTCACAGTATACACAGGATGGCTATTGTGCTATGTTCACAATCAAATTTAAGTCAGCATTTTGTCAACAATGAAAGTTATTTGTTTTATTGTAATAACAACAACGCAAATGTCAGCCAAATTTAAACAATTTTTTGATCATCAAATTCAGCATGTGGATAGATATCAGGGCTGGTAAATAAATTGACTTTTATAAAAGAAAATCATGACTTTTAATAGTTTTTATTCAAATCGACTTTTATTGATTTAAATAACCTATTAATAATTTACCCATATCTTTTATTTTTGTCAACTCAATTATCAGTTTTGGTCATATAGAATACCATTAAAATTACACACGCATGGTTCGGCTGGGCCTTACTGCCTTGGCTGCTGCTAAGCAGAGCAATGCAAGTCTGTGCCCTTCTGACTCCCCCTTCCCACATACACATACACTCAATTCAAGGAAAATCCTTACCTTGTAACTCTGTGTCACACGTTAACACTTTAGCTCAGATTTATCAGTTATAAAACTCCAGATTGTGAATGCCTGTTTGAATTAATGTAATTAATGCTTTAACCATCAGTCAGGTGATAAATAATTAGCAGCTCCAGAAACATAACCACTTTGCCACACTGCGGATGACCATTTGGATGACGATGGCCATATGTTTTGATTAATGTTAATGATTTTTTGTAATACGGTTTTAGATATAAAAAAGAGCATAATCATAAGATGAAAGGGCATAAGCCAACAAAGAGAAAAATGTTTCGATAATTTCATCACAACTCACAACTTTACAAGCCTTGGGACAATTTTGCAATCAAGTTCCTGTCAGCCAAGAATTAACTAATAAACGGGTGGCTAAAATTCAAGATGCTGTTAACAAAGTAACTGTCGGTAACAGACACCCAGAATTTTGGCGCTGTGGCAAAAAAATAAGCATTCTCCTGAAGCTTGTTTCTGTCATGATACTCCGATGCCATCGAACAGGACTATTTAAAAATGTGTACCAGGAAACTTCGGGACTCCGTCAAACACAGCAAACAAGATTAACAATAATCAAAACCGCACAGTAAATATAGAAAACGTGCAGCCAAAGTGTAAAACAGTTGATAAGGAAAGTGATACAGACACGGATTATGAACAGCGTACTTCATTAGCCGACAGTGTGCCATAGGTAGAGGCAGACTGTTATAAAGTGTCTTTGTCACATGTCAGGACAATGTCGCAGAAAAGTGGTCCGGAGATCTCAATTGAAGTACAAGTAAACACCAAAAAGGTAAAAATGGAGCTGGATACTGGTGCTGCAGTTTCTCTGATGTCAAGAAAACAACAAAACATGTTGATGCCTGGAATGATGCTATTACCTACAGAGGTGAAGTTAAAACCCATAGCTAGAAAATTACAGGTTTGCTTCATCATTTTCAAAGCCTGTTTAGTAAAACATCGGGAGTAGTTTAAGGGGTACAGTTACAACAAAGTGAAAGGACATAGCCGCCCCAAACTCGGGAGTTTTTTTAAGCTACCGGGAATCTGGGCACTTGTGGGACAGTGCTGGCTGGAATAAACGAGATGATGAACGTCGGTATTGAATATCTTTATTCAACTAATTAAAAGCACGCTTCAGCAGCCATGCAAGAGGAGGGTTGGCCCATCCATGTCCGCTGAACTCGACAGCGGCTGGCTGACAAATTCAATCTCAGCTCCTAAACACAGCTAATACCACACCGACTCAAAAGTAGAGTTTACGTTCCATACTGTCAGCTATATTTAAGTGGTTGTTGCAAAAATCAGAAGCTATCTACATACTGTGCGAACATACAGGATTCTGCAGACACCGGGCGATTTCAGTTCAATATATCACAAAACATAATTAGAAAGTTTTAAAGTGTGGATATTCACCTGTCTCGACGTCAGCGGCATACTTATCACTTACTGTGTAGGTAAACGCTGCCGTCAGGACGGTTACTTAAGATGGCCGAGCAACTTTTTTTGCCATGCCAAGTACAAAGATCAAGGTCAGATTCTTTGCATATTGTGCTAACTTCTGGCAGTAAATCAAACTTGATAAAGTGAGGACAGGTACTTTAATTAATGTCATAGCGGTGCTTTTATCTCTTTTATAATGTCTATATTATCAGAAATATATTTGTTAAATCTGTACTTATTTAACACTGATCGTACAGATACGTATAATAATTCGAGGCACTCTCCACGGTGGTCAAGGTGGAGAAAACCGGGAATCCAGAGAAACCACCGACATGGACGGGCTACTATTACTAATTCTCTTTGAGCGTCTAATAACATGTTCTCACACAGGAAATCCATCCCAGGTCGTGGGTGGGGAGAGCTGGATTTGTTACCGGGTGGCCGTATTATCATGTACATTAATATAAAATATTTAATATTAAATTATTATCCTTCATAAACTTTGCCATTTATGAATTCCAATCCGAAACCCGTGCTGTGACCAGACCTCCATGACACGCGTGAGTTGAGCCGTGAACACGACTCAGATGGCATGGTAAGTCTACACGAGTCGTGACTCAAGTCAAACAGGAAAATGCGCTGTAACGGTCATCCATCCTAGTACCTCATGATAGACAGTCGGTAATCTTAACATTAGGAGACAGTGATGAACTAACACAGAATAGTACATATGAATTCACTAACCGAAGTGTAAATAGATCCTATTTTAGCAAGTCAATTCCTATATCGTGTACAAGTTGCATGTCGTCCAGTGTCCCGTGCAAGCCATATGCTTGTATTCATGCGTTCAGAAATCCAACATACATGCAGGGGGATTTACCAGTATTTTGAATTATAATATATAAATGATTTTTTTTTCTCATGGTAGATGGTGTGAGAAAGTGGCTTTAGGGCATGAGGCATTAATATTTGCATCCTCCACAAGCCTTGCAGTGCGGTTCTCGTCAAACCTGAACATAGCAATCTGATATCTCGATATATTAAAGTATATCTCGATGTATAAGTTTGTTTTTTTACTGTTTTACGTTAAAATTCGTCACGTCCATACAGCATCAAAGCAATTTTCCACCGGACTAGGGGGGGGGGGGGCCAACAGGGCAACAAATTTACTTGTCCTACAAGAATTTTAATGCACTAATTTTTTTATTTTGCTTTTATTCCCCTTTCTATAAATATATTAATAATAATAATGTTTTATTAATAATAATAATAATTAATTTATAATAATAATTACATTTTGCAATTTGTCATATGTATATCATAAATTGTTCATGCAACTTTAATTCAAAGGCGTCATATCGGAAACAAAGATAATTTATTTATACTAAAGTTTCCCCAGGTGTGCTACATAAAAACCTTCCATATCAGCGTCATGTCGCTATATACCGGCAGCCTGATTCATAATTAGGACGCCTGTGGTGTTAGTATTTAAAGAAAATACAATTAAGGCATTCTTGAATAACGTACTTCGGGACAACACTTAGTTTGACTGACGATTCCACACAAACGCAACGATAACCCGATATAAAGCTGACATTCATACCTTCAGATCAACCCCCCCCCCAAAAAAAAAAAAAACCCAATAATATTAACAAAAGTAAAACACATACGCTAACCTTTTTCCACAGATTGGCAACCCTGTGGTTGGGTTTGGGTGGAACTGTGCGCCATCTGGTGGTAGATTACATCAAGATTACATCTGATATATTACCCTTAGTAATTGAAGGCTCCGAGGTTGAAATCGTTGATTTTTAGGAATTTTTATTTCTTCTGATTTGAAGTAAGTCGAAAATGTTAATTACTGCGTAAAGAAGGCACAACAACGTTTATTCTTTCTAAGGAACCTAACAGATTTGGGGCTCAGTCAACCAATTTATTAAAGTTTTATCGGGCGGTCATTCAAGGGTTCCTTTACCCACAGCTTACAACATATTTCAAACACGATTGTTGAAGAAAGCAAACGACATTATAGAAGACTATAGTCATCCGGCGCACTATTTGTTTAAAAAATGAAGCCGTTCGGGAATTAATTATATCACTTGCAGCACAATAATCTAGTGAAACATTCTTAGTCATACGTCTTTTTTTTCTATATACAAGTTTATTTTATTATTTCTTGTTTAATGTGTTTGTTTAAGCAAGCCGTTCAAGCCAAATACTATTTTATGTGATGATTTTATTACATATATATAGCAATAAACTATATCTTATCTATATATTAACCATCGGTGTTTTGTATTTTATATCTAATTCGATAGAGCATTATATATAACCTACTGCTGTTATACGTGTCAGGTCAAGTTTAATATGTGTAAATAACTCAGTTAAGTCATGCACGTTTTATGTAAACATGATCTGGGGCAAGATAACACTCTGATAACGCAGAATAATTTGCTTGCGGGGTTTGAGGCTAGGTAAAAGGAGTAATCCCCAAACATAGGTATTTATTATTAATACTCAGAAGAAATGTTTAACTTTTTAGCCATGTATCTTCTTCAAAGTTCTTTATAAACTTAAACCACTAAGCCATGTTTCCAGGTTTGTGTCACATTTCGTTGCATGGAACACGGCATGAAATATTTGGAGGGGTTCAATTGGAAAATTCATTGCCTATTGTATTGATGCCGCCACTTACTGTCAGGCGCAATACCATTGGAAAGCACTTTACTTGGTTTCTTATCTGGAAACTGACTCCAGCACCTTTCCAGCTTTGTATCATATGTCGTTGCATGGAACACGGCTTGATATATTTGGAGGAATTCATTTGAGAAAAAAGTAATTCATTGCCTATTGTATAGATGGCGCCACTTACTGTCAGGCGCAATAACATTGGAAAGCACTTTACTTGGTTTCTTATCTGGAAACGGACTCCACCACTATTCCAGCTTTGTATCATATGTCGTTGCATGGAACACGGCTTGATATATTTGGAGGAATTCATTTGAGAAAAAAGTAATTCATTGCCTATTGTATAGATGGCGCCACTTACTGTCAGGCGCAATACCATTGGAAAGCACTTTACTTGGTTTCTTATCTGGAAACTGACTCCACCACCATTCCAGCTTTGTATCTTATCTTTGCACGTAACACGGCTTGATTTATTTGAAGAGAGTTCATTTGAAAAAAAAATGGAATTCATTGCTTATGGTATAGATGGCGCCACTTACTGTCAGGCGCAATACTATTGGAGAGCACTTTACTTGGTTTCTTATCTGGAAACTGACTCCAGCACCTTTCCAGCTTTGTATCTTATCTTTGCACGGAACACGGCTTGATTAATTTGAAGTGAGTTCATTTGAAAAAAAAATGGAATTCATTGCTTATGTTATAGATGGCGCCACTTACTGTCAGGCGCAATACCATTGGAAAGCACTTTACTTGGTTTCTTATCTGGAAACTGACTCCAGCACCTTTCCAGCTTTGTATCTTATCTTTGCACGGAACACGGCTTGATATATTTGGAGGAATTCATTTGAGAAAAAAGTAATTCATTGCCTATTGTATAGATGGCGCCACTTACTGTCAGGCGCAATACCATTGGAAAGCACTTTACTTGGTTTCTTATCTGGAAACTGACTCCACCACCATTCCAGCTTTGTATCTTATCTTTGCACGGAACACGGCTTGATTTATTTGAAGAGAGTTCATTTGAAAAAAAAAATGGAATTCATTGCTTATGGTATAGATGGCGCCACTTACTGTCAGGCGCAATACTATTGGAAAGCACTTTACTTGGTTTCTTATATGGAAACTGACTCCAGCACCTTTCCAGCTTTGTATCTTATCTTTGCACGGAACACGGCTTGATTTATTTGAAGTGAGTTCATTTGAAAAAGAAATGGAATTCATTGCTTATGGTATAGATGGCGCCACTTACTGTCAGGCGCAATACCATTGGAAAGCACTTTACTTGGTTTCTTATCTGGAAACTGACTCCAGCACCTTTCCAGCTTTGTATCTTATCTTTGCACGGAACACGGCTTGATATATTTGGAGGAGTTCATTTGAGAAAAAGGTAATTCATTGCTTATTGTATAGATAACGCCACTTACTGTCAGGCGCAATATAATTGGAAAGCACTTTACTTGTTTTTTTGTTTTTGTTTTTTTTAGTTTCTTTTCTGGAAACTGACTCCACCTCCAACCGGGAGTGGAATTTAATTGGAAATTTTGATTCATCATGTACATTTTTATTTTATTTTACACAAGATTTAACGAAATGTTTGATTACATTTAGTTTCCGATGCAGAGCTAAAGTTTATGTATATACGATGTTATTTTTTGGTAATAATCTGTTAGTAGTTTGCACAAATCATGCCTTCACGTCATGTGTCTAGTGGACTCCAGACGGACTTGGCCTGATATCTCGAGTCAAAGACCCTCGAGTCCAAGTCCGAGTCCAAGACCCTCGAGTTCAAATCCGAGTCCAAGATCCTCGAGTCCAAGTCCGAGTTCAAGTTCCTAAAAGTGGACTCAAGTCAAAGCCCGGACTCGAGTCTTATACATAACTGCAGTGAAGAAGGTATAGTTTAGGCAAAGATGCCTCATGTAGATGTCCATTAATAACATTCCTTGAATGGCTATTAATTTACGTGTATCTGGAAGTTCCCAAAGTTCTCAAGGTCAGCGTGGCCTGAATAAATCTAGTATGTTTAATATTAAAGGTCTGCTGTCTGGTCTTTAATTCAAATATACAATTTCAGAAAAACTTAAGGATCAATCAAAATCTTAATTTATCCATTTTACGATTGTTTTATTCACCTAAAGCAGGATATGAAAATCAATAATGTCAAGGTCATGCACCAGGGAAGATGAGTGCATTGTAATGGCTCAATTGTAACCTGATGAAAGTCTCCACGACGGTAAATCACACGTTAATTACATTTTATATTTTCGGGACTCTTTAGGTATATAGAGGTAAAGTTATCAATGTAGACTTTATGGATAAAAACAAGGACAGTACAGTGATTAGATTATAGTGAATTTCTCCACACAGAGACCTAGCTGACACGGTTATTTGTTTATATTGTGCACTTAAAACTGTGTACTAATGCAGATTTCACCTTGGCTAGAGATACTCCAGGTATATTAATTACGTACCGCAACCCGTACTCTCACGTACAGAGGTAGAGTGATACTGCAACTAAATAGTTGTGCCTCTGATAACATGGTTAAGATGTAGTTCATTTTCTCCTCACGGAAAGGTCTGCACTGTATAAGTAGAATGATAAGACTTTGTATGATCTACGCGTCGGGCGTCAACGCGTTTTTCTAGATACTTCATACAGGTGGCGATGCAGTGTGGCGATAAGGGAGGATTTCATTACACATGTCTTTAAGTGCAAAGGAATACAGAATATTATGAAACAAAGCGGGTGGTAAAAGTGTTCTCAGTAAATCTGCTGACTGATATTCTGACGTATCTTTGCCGCAGATTTAAGGTTGTCTGGATCAAAGACTTTCTTATTTTAGTATTATATTTTGTTATGCGTTCATTTCCATTCGTGTGTGTTGGTTTTTTTTTCACAGCATAGCTCACGCAATCACTAACGGAATCTTATGAAATTTTGAAGGCATTTCCGGTATGGGCAATGAAGAATTGATTAGATTTAATGTGGACCGAACGCCATCAAGGAATATTCAGAGATGTAGAGTCACTTATGCACGAATGAACCTGGGAATATGGGCCGAATAAGTGAATGCAAACACGGGTTGGGGAGCATGCCACAATAGGGAATCTCCACATGGCAGAGGCTTGCATTCCCTAAAATATAGATTTCTATATTTTTTTTTATTTGTTGTGAATGCGTTCACTATAAGTGTACTATTTTAAGTACAATTGCTAACAGACAAAAAATAATTAAACCTCTTACCTCTGCTCCTTGGCGGGGGTAAAATTAAGAGTAAGAGGATAAAAGTCTATACATACACACTCCGGGATAAAGCGGGGACATTTCTGTGATTATATATTGACAAACAAACTTAGCTGACTTAGTGATTAAATGTGATTTACTTATCTTGTGCACTTACCTGGACAACGATTAACGCTTATATGGACACCGCAGGAGGTATTTCAGAGCCTGTTATCAGACAAACACCGTCATAAACAGGTGGTTATCACAAACCAACGGGAATCCAAATAGTCAAGAATGTGACCAGAGAGAGTCGTGATGAACTTCTTGTTTATCGGTGTTTCAGAATTTCATGTTTTTTTTTTTACTCCGATCCATTTCCCGTACCTTTGTTTATCCACAGGCGCTTGAATCCCTATTTGTAATAAAGTCTTCATATCCCCAGTGTTCTTAAAAATACTACGAAAGAATCAGTTAAAAAAACAATAAAAAAACGGTCATACCATACTATCTATTATATTATGACTATAGAGTCATAATATAATAGATAGTATGGTATGACCGTTTTTTTTATTGTTTTTTTTAACTGATTCTTTCGAAGTATTTTTAAGAACACTGGGGATATGAAGACTTTATTACAAATAGGGATTCAAGCGCCTGTGGTTTATCTCACTGTACATCTTGAACACTCGTCCAATGCTTTCTCTTTCCCTTTTGACTGTAAACTCCTGCTGCTTATGGCTGTCCCGTTCTACCTTTCCCTTGTGACAACGAAGTATACATAACTACAAAGTATCTTTCATGCAGATATGTTTTCTTCTAGTGGCTGTTCTTCTACGCTGAACATATTCATATCAGCTTTACCCCTTGGTTCAATATATATTTTCAGTTTTTCATCACAATCTCCTCAAACCGAGACAACCAAAAGCATATGGCTGTAAATTATGGAGTAGTGCTCTAAACTCTAAAATAAACTACCTTTTAAACTCTGTTTATCAAATTGTTCAAAGTGTATACACGCGTGTATGCTATTAGTATACTTAGTAATCCGATTTTCCACTTTTCTTATTTGCTAATATGCCGACTGTCACTGAGCCTGGGCGAAAACTACTCTCTGCATTTTTAGCGTATACTATATCAACAAAACATCACATAAATTAACGTCCATATATAACCCATAATCATAATAAGCCATATATCATCCATATTCTAATAAAGACAACCTATTTGCTGAAACTTGTCGATAATGATTTGAGGCACTAGTTTAATGGCGACACCACCTGATATCATTATATGGAGTTCGATAATACATTATATTTTATTTCTCACGGATTAAAAGCGAAATGGGTAATTGATAATTAGAACCATAAAATAAACATAATTTACAGGAGTGAATACCATAACCGTATATCCCTCTATTGATAAATAGGTTCTAAAACACCTGTTTCCCTCTTTTCGGTAAGTAAATACACATATATCTGTGTAATTTCCCCTTGTCAGACTTACCAGAGTACGTACATGATTTATGGTCAGGCGCCATAAATATGATACACACTGCACTGTAAAGGGCTCGCTCTTGAAGTAATTTAACACTATAATGTAAGGAGATAAAGCTATAGAGTCACACTTTGATGACCTCTCTTGTCCAGATCAGAAAAAAAAATAAGAATTATCTTCATCAAGTAGGGTTTAATGAGCTCTGTGCAAATATAATTGTAGTGTTTGTTGTTTTTTTTTGTGAGTTCATGATATTGTATGCTACATTTAATTGCCGAATGTTATGATAAATGATACAGCCAGTTAAAGCAATGTACACCTTTAAGAATTTGACTGCTCATGCATAATCAGTTTACACCAAACTAAATTCATGGAACTAATTTCAAGAAAATATCTTTTGTCCAGTATACTAGCAAGCCCATTAGAAGTTAATATAATTACAAGTACGGTGTCTGACTTATCGTTTGGTGTCCGGGGGGGGGGGGGGGGCTTGATTGAACCCAATGCAACGAGCCACAACTCCCGACACCAACCTTTCCAATTACATTGCACATGTATAGTGTACCACCTTATCTGACATTTTTTTATTGAACCCAATGCAACGAGCCACAACTCCCGACACCAACCTTTCCAATTACATTGCACATGTATAGTGTACCACCTTATCTGACATTTTTTTTTTTATTTTGTAGATGCGCCTTATTATTATGTAATATTATTATGTAATATTATTGATTTATCAACCCCCGCAGAATATATGTGCATGTGTTTGCCTGTGTGACGGCTTCTTAATCTTTGATACGTATTTAATGTCTTGAACATGAACTTATCGGCATGATGTTAATACAGTCATGCATGCAGGGCCTCGGACGAGAGGACGGGCATATAACTATCGGGTGGAAATGTGCATGTGCCTCTGCATGACGCCAGTGGGACGTCCTTTCTCTACGGTCAAGAGTTTGCCCCATAATATGATCATTTCGACTTGGATGTGACATGTTGTTAATAAATATTAATTTGACGTGTAAGCGTATGGATACTCAAATGCCAAAGATAATATATAATTGCACGTGTACGACTTCGTTTTATGTTCCTATTTAAAGTGTCGTTTTAAAGTAACACAACAAGACAGCATATATATGGTCACGATATGGTCAATTTTTTTATCTATTTAATAACATGATTAGTGTGTACAACAAATGTGTCAAGTGGTCAGCTTCTCTCATTCCATACATATCACCGTTATAAAAGTGCTGTAGATACTGCAGATACAGACCGGTCCTAATAAAATTTACGGAGAATGGTGGTGGTGGTCGGGGGAGGGGGGGGGGGGGCTGCTGGATCGGGGTCAACCATTGAACCCAGCATATTCTGATTTAAAGATACATATAAACATTTGCAGAGTATTATCTCACGCGAATAACTCATGTTGCCTGCATACAAATTAAGGTATTCAAGCCAAACAATCCGGGCACACGGATACACTATCTCCAGTCCGTCTGTTTTATACGTTGTTATGGATCTGTGTGTGAGTAAACAATCAACATGTCTGTTTACCATTAAAGACTGCGTGACCTGAAGCCCAGTCTTGCGCATGTACGACAACTCAAAAGCATATATGAGAAACTTGAAAGGAAACTTAACAGGAACACCGGTTGGAAGCGAAAAATCTTGATTTGTGAAGTTGCGCAGTGTTCCTGTTTTGTGCCACTGATCGCGCACGGTGCAAGCTTATTTCCACTACAACAGAAGTCAAACAATTTTAGAACGGAATATTGACAAATGCCAAATTTTAAGAATAAATCACTGTATATAGATTACTTTATGTGAATATGTCCATTTAAAACAAAATATATAGGCCTAATATGCTATAACTCTAATATATATATATATATATATATATATATATATATATATATATATATATAAATTATAATGGCTGGCGTTATCCCAGATGAAACTAATGAGTTACAATATATACATCAGTGTACAAACCATAATGGTAGATATCACCCCAGAGATCTCACACTGTCTGTCTCTCTGCCTGTCTGTTCTCTCTCTCTCTCTCTCTCTCTCTCTCTCTCTCTCTCTCTATATATATATATATATATATATATATATATATATATATATATATACTATAATATAATATATATATATATATATATATATATATATATATATATATATATACTTAGAATATCGAAGGAAAATGATAAGTTACTCGATCCTGTTCTCACTGTATAATTAATGGTGCATTTACCCGGTACATATTTTTTAAATTCTACATATAATCAGGCTGTATATATGAATAATTAATAAAAATGTATCATTAAATTAGTTTATTATAGCAGATAATGGAAAATAAGTTAACAGCTGGGATTACCTCTTCACTTTCTCTAATTTAATATTAATTATAGTTAATATTTATTTATATTTTATAATAATATTGCAAAAAGAGTAAACTTTGATATGATTAATCAGTTGAAAAGAGTTCAAATATTGAGATTTATATAAATAGATCCCGAAACAATGCCCCGGCATTGTTAGTACTGGTTGACCCTGGATGAAAACTTCATTCACTGCCAGTTGTCAACAAAAAGTGTATGGATTTCGGCCTTGACCTTTGAACTTGGTATTAGAATATAGTGGGGCACGTCGCTTGAGCCCTCATAACTCGTCAAACCGTCCAGCCGGCAGCGTCTACAACCCACACGGAGTGATAATCATGTCGCTAACGTCGAGACAGGTGAATATCCAACCTCAAACTTCTCTTCATCTCTGTCTTTGTAAAATATATTGAACTGAAATCACCCTGTTTCTGCAGAATCCTTTGCACTTGCATAATATGTAAATTACATAAATTTTCGATTTTGTATAACAACCACCAGACCACGTCGTGACCTGCTGGGCTCTGTGATGTCAAAATCGTTTTTAAATTTGTCTTTGGTAACTATTTTCAGCATAGAAAGTCAGATTCATGGTTATAGTTAGTTTATGAACACAAAACATGCAGGAAAAATTCAGTAACAATTTATAGCACTTTGCAGGTTATGTCCTCCTACCTGTTTTAGTGTTTTCAGTTTGTGCATTTTACCAGAAGTTTTCGTTAAACCAAAAAGAGTAGTTAACAAATATTCAGTTCTGTCCAAATTAAAGGGACATAATCAGGTGCAATATTAATAACGAGGTGTCTAGAACCGGGCCCATTGCCAAAGACCTAAAGGTCCCAACTATTTCTGGTTGGCACTTAAAGCCATTAAGTGAAGAGCTGGATGTAAATACATCATATTGGTACATCAGCATTATTAGAAATACTCTGTGCAAATTAAGGATAAACTTTAAAGTTATGGGCCTACATGCAAGTAGAAATTTATAAATAAGTCCGTGATATCAATCAGTTTTCATTAATCTCTAAACATGTTAAGCTTCAAGTAGGCCTAATTACATTTTCATTAAAAATAATATATGGACTTCATCTCAAACCTATAAATAATGAACATACATTTATATAGGTCTTTTTCAACATTAATTTGTGAGAACCAGTATGCATATAAATTTTAAACATGCCTAATTATGGTCAATTTAAAATTAAGCAGTTTGCTTCTGTCACATTTTATGAAAATTCTTTGGTTATTTTGCAGATCTCCGGGTCTATGAGTATTCTCCCAGAAAGTATTAAATAAAATGCTACAATCAAAATTAATTAGATATTATATTTATAACTAAATGTGGAAACAATAGCAAATATTCTTGTATGCCCATCAGTCGGTGCTGGAGAAATAACAAGTGTGTCCGGCAGTGTCAGTGCGCATGCTTATACGAAGTGCCAGATCTTTAGTGTGTATGATCGGTGTCCAGTTCGTTTTGCTGTACCCCAGCAGTCCCCATAATCCCTGTAAAAAGATAGTAATTCTAAGATTTTTTCACTATATCACATGTAAAATAAATCCTAAAGGAATCGGGGGAGATACATCATAAATGAATATATTGAGAAATTTAAAACAACTTCACAGTTCCAAAACAAGCGTTCTTGGGATGATATTATCAATAACGCTATAATGCAGTATGTCGCTCTCCTTTTTTGCGAATGTACTGCCCTCGTATAATTCACACCCATCTCCACTGTGGAGAGCAGCACTGTCTCATCTGTATTCTATAAATGTATTCAAGTACCTGGCTCACTTGCTGAATCTATTGTAATGAAATACTTTGTCACAGATGTTGTCAGTTGTTTAGTGACAAGATATTCCGTGTTCTCAAAGAGTGTACTTTACTTACAGGCTACAGAAATGCTGTATGGAATAAGGCGATTATGTTGTGCCAGGATAAAAATATCAATCAGCTATGTGCTCTTAATTCTGAAACATTTGTTTATTTTGTGTTTGGTGCAGACATGATGAATTAATTGCTAATGAAAATGAATACTGTCAGATTTTACTGTGCTGGGAACATTATATATTTGTTACAACATAGGGACTCTTGTGAAATTGTCATCCTTGCATTTGTGAAATAACAAAATACAACTGGCTCAGTTGATAAATTAAACAAAGCACAGACTCATGGGTTTTCTAAAATTATAATGCACTATATCTGTGGATTGCAATTTGACTGTGAATTAACAAAGCACAGACTCATGGGTTTTCTAATATTATAATGTAATAGCTATATCTGTGGATTGCAAACGTTCCATTGTCTTGCTGTTGTTAGTATTGCTATTTTATTATTATTGTTATTGGTAATAGTATTATTATTAATAATAATAATAATGATGTTGATGGTAATGATAATATTATTATTATTATTACTATTTTTGAAGTGTCATAAACACTGTGACCAATGATTGTTCTAATATTGGTATCTCGTATATTTTTGCTTGTATAATCTTCAATTTTGGAGGAAATAAAAGCCAAACAAACAAATATGAAAACATAATTGGTCATCTGATTGGCTTATCACCAGATGATTTAATCTGTTGTGAAAAGGATATAAAATATTTCAGGTGTTTTATCATATTTCTCCTTTGATCCTTTAAATGCATGGACAGCTTGATACACATTTGTCCTCATAAATGAACCTGTCAGTTATACACAGGCTTTCCTTTATATTTGATAATCTTAATTAGTTAAAAGGTCAGCATTTACATTGAAATTAGATGCAATAAAGCAATTATTACACACAATATACCTGTTTATTTCTATATTTCCAGCTTTTTCGCCTGGGCCGCCTTGCTTGCCAGCATGTCAGGAGTCTGTCTACAGCACAGCCTGAGGCTGCAGGTGGCCATGCACCTGTAGCAGGTGGAATGAGTTTTGGTAAGTTAATTATTTAGCAGGCGGATTATTTTTATCTACTCTTCAGGTGTGTTATTTTTTTATTAGTGTATCAAGCATTCTGCAGGTATAATGTGTTTTCATGTGTCTTACCATTAGTACATTGTTTTGGTATGGTTCACTGCAGGTAGAATATATGTTATTTTGATGAGTTGATTATTCCTCCATCTTGAGGTTGTGTTTTGGTAAACATGCTGCAAGTGGATTTATATATCAACTATAAATTATAATGATTTAATGATAAATAGTCTTAAGCTTTGGTTATTTTGTCATCTTAAAGATTACAATATATTGTAAACCCCTACAGTCAAGTTTCCTTAATGGCACTTTTCATTTTTTAGCTCAGCTGACTACAAGTCATCTGAGCTATAGTTATGGTCCATTGTCCATTCGTCCGTTTGTCCATCCATCCAATAGACTGGCACGTTTTGAAACCATTATACCTACAAATCTTAAATTTGGCATTCTGTTAGACATCCCCAAGATCTCCTGCCAGACTAAAAACTGGGTCACTGCAATTTCGTTCCTTCAAGAAATTAAGGAAAAACCTCAATTTTCAATTAAAAACCTATTACTGAACTTCAGGACTACCTAATATCAAAACCACTCATCTGTTTTTAGCCAACCTGTGAGCTTATGCGATGGCGCAGCGTCATCCGTCCGCCGTCCGGGGCTGGCTTTCAGCCGTCCATGGCTGTAAGTCAGAAACCATCGGAGCTGGCAGCTCCATATTGCATGTAAGAATTAGTCACATAGAAACTTTTAGCCCTAGAGCTTATTATAGAGTATCTGCATTAGTTTAGATTTTATAGAGAAAAAGCTTAAAAACCGTTAAAAATCTTCTTCTCTGAAACTGTCTAGCCGAATTGTACAATATTTCACAGAAATGATCCCTGGAACAATCTCTCTAATTTGTTCGAATGGTTCCAGTTCGGAGATTTTTGGCCGAGTTACAGGAGGTTGAACTTTGTCATCTGTCCAAAAAAGCACAGCGTCTGGACGTCTAGACACAATGTTTAGATGCAAAATTCCAAGATTATTGGAACTATATCTTTCAACTGTTTGAAAAAACTTGGTTTGCATTTTAAGCGAATCGGGTTTATCATCAGGTCACATGTGAACTGCTGCACCCTCATTTTTGGTTGACCTCTGACCTTTCCTCGCTGCCAAGCGTCCATTTGTGCGTCTGTTTCTACACATAAACCCGCATATCTTGGGAACCATTTGACCGATCAGGCTAAAAATTTTGCACAAATGTAGCCCTTTGATAGCTTTATTACATACACTAAAAATGGTGGCGCCACCTGCAACCATTTTTGCACAGTGTCCATCTGTTCATCTGCCACGGCATAAAATCAGTCATATCTCAGCAGTGGTTTGACATATCCACCTGAAATTTTGCAGGTTTATACATCCTGGAAAGCTTTCTTGATTTTATGACAGGTGGCGCCACCTACATTCAGGTTTACTCTGCAGACATCCAAGCTCATATCTCGAGAACCGTTTGACCGATTGTGCCAAAATTTTGCATGTGTATAGATCTCACATAGCTCGTCATCATAGGCAAAACTGGTGTCGCCACCTGCAACCATTTATGCACAGTGTCCATCTGTTTATCTGCCTTGGGATAATATCACTCATATCTCAGCAGTGGTTTGACTTATCCACCTAAAATTTTGCAGGTATATAAATCCTGGACAGCTTTCTCGATTTTATGACAGGTGGTGCCACCTACATTCACGTTTGCTCTGCAGACATCCACACTCATATCTCGGGAACCATTTGACCGATTGGGCCAAAATTTTGCATGTTTATAGATCTCACGTAGCTCTTCATCATAGGCAAAACTGGTGGCGCCACCTGCAACCACTTATGCACAGCGTCCATCTGTTTATCTGCCTTGGGATAATATCACTCATATCTCAGCAGTGATTTGACTTATCCACCTGAAATTTTGCAGGTTTATACATCCTGGACAATTTTCTCGAGTTATGACAGGTGGCGCCACCTACATTCACGTTTACTCTGCAGACATCCAAGCTCATATCTCAGGAACTGTTTGACTGATTTGGCCAAAATTTTGCATGTGTATAGATCTCACATAGCTCTTCATCATAGGCAAAACTGGTGGCGCCACCTGCAACCATTTATGCACAGCATCCATCTGTTCATCTGCCACGGCATAAAATCAGTCATATCTCAGCAGTGGTTTGACATATCCACCTGAAATTTTGCAGGTTTATACATCCTGGAAAGCTTTCTTGATTTTATGACAGGTGGCGCCACCTACATTCAGGTTTACTCTGCAGACATCCAAGCTCATATCTCGAGAACCGTTTGACCGATTGTGCCAAAATTTTGCATGTGTATAGATCTCACATAGCTCGTCATCATAGGCAAAACTGGTGTCGCCACCTGAAACCATTTATGCACAGTGTCCATCTGTTTATCTGCCTTGGGATAAAATCACTCATATCTCAGCAGTGGTTTGTCTTATCCACCTGAAATTTTGCAGGTTTATACATCCTGGACAATTTTCTTGAGTTATGACAGGTGGCGCCACCTACATTCACGTTTACTCAGCAGACATCCAAGCTCATATCTCGGGAACCGTTTGAACGATTGGGCCAAAATTTTGCATTTATATAGATCTCTGATAGCTCTTCATCATAGGCAAAACTGGTGGCGCAACCTGTTACCATTTATGCACAGCGTCCATCTGTTCATCTGCCTTGGGATAAAATCACTCATATCTCAGAAGTGGTTTGACTTATCCACCTGAAATTTTGCAGGTTCATACATACTGGACAGCTTTCTTGATTTTATGACAGGTGGCGCCACCTACATTCACGTTTACTCTGCAGACATCCGAGCTCATATCTCGGGAACCGTTTGACCGATTGTGCCAAAATTTTGCTTGTGTATAGATCTCACATAGCTCTTCATCATAAGCAAAACTGGTGGCGCCACCTGTTACCATTTATGCACAGCGTCCATCTGTTCATCTGCCTTGGGATAATATCACTCATATCTCAGAAGTGGTTTGATTTATCCACCTGAAATTTTGCAGGTTTATACATCCTGGACAGCTTTCTTGATTTTATGACAGGTGGCGCCACCTACATTCACGTTTACTGTGCAGACATCCGAGCTCATATCTCGGGAACCGTTTGACCAATTGTGCCAAAATTTTGCTTGTGTATAGATCTCACATAGCTTGTCATCATAAGCAAAACTGGTGGCGCCACCTGCAACCATTTATGCACAGCATCCATCTGTTGATCTGCCACGGCGTAAAATCAGTCATATCTCAGCAGTGGTTTGACATATCCACCTGAAATTTTGCAGGTTTATACATCCTGGAAAGCTTTCTCGATTTTATGACAGGTGGCGCCACCTACATTCAGGTTTACTCTGCAGACATCCGAGCTCATATCTCAAGAACCATTTGACTGATTGGGCCAAAAAATTTTAAATGTGTATAGATCTCACATAGCTTGTCATCATAGGCAAAACTGGTGGCGCCACCTGCAACCATTTATGCACAGTGTCCATCTGTTCATCTGCCTTGGGATAAAATCAATCATATCTCAGCAGTGTTTTTCTTATCCACCTGAAATTTTGCATTTTTTTACATCCTGGACAGCTCTCTTGATTTTATTACAGGTGGCGCCATTTACATTCACGTTTACTATGCAGACATCCAAGCTCATATCTCGGGAACCGTTTGAACGATTGGGCCAAAATTTTGCATTTGTATAGATCTCTGATAGCTCTTCATCATAGGCAGAACTGGTGGCACCACCTGTTACCATTTATGCACAGCGTCCATCTGTTTATCTGCCTTGGGATAAAATCACTCATATCTCAGAAGTGGTTTGTCTTATCCACCTGAAATTTTGCATTTTTATACATCCTGGACAGCTCTCTTGATTTCATGACAGGTGGCGCCACCTACATACACGTTTACTCAGCAGACATCCAAGCTCATATCTGGGAACCGTTTGAACGATTAGGCCAAAATTTTGCATTTGTATAGATCTCTGATAGCTTGTCATCATAGGCAAAACTGGTGTCGCCACCTGCAACCATTTATGCACAGTGTCCATCTGTTCATCTGCCTTGGGATAATATCACTCATATCTCAGAAGTGGTTTGACTTATCCACCTGAAATTTTGCAGGTTTATACATCCTGGACAGCTTTCTTGATTTTATGACAGGTGGCGCCACCTACATTCACGTTTACTGTACAGACATCCGAGCTCATATCTTGGGAACCGTTTGACCGATTGTGCCAAAATTTTGCTTGTGTATAGATCTCACATAGCTCTTCATCATAAACAAAACTGGTGGCGCCACCTGCAACCACTGATGAACACCGTCCATCTGTTCATCTGCCTTGGGACAAAATCACTCATATCTCAGCAGTGGTTTGACTTATCCACCTGAAATTTTGCAGGTTTATACATCCTGGACAATTTTTTCGATTTTATGACAGGTGGCACCACCTACATTCACCTTTACTCTGCAGACATCCATGCTAATATGCAACACACCTGACTTTATTCGCCTTGCCACTTAATCCATGCCTCACTTCACCCGTCGCACTCTGATTTCTGGGGATACACATAGTCACTTGTAGACTACCCATATTCTAGTTTTAAAATGTCCTAGTCTGAAACTTGCAGGTACAAAATGTCCATTTTGCTGAAATCATAATGACTAAGGTAGATATGCAGGACTTAAAAGGATCAATATTAAATTTTAAAAATAAACCTCCATTCATACTTACAAACACAGGTTTGCATTATGCCTGTAGGCCTTGTTCTTTATATTAATCATAAATATTCCCCTATATATTTCCTATGTACATGCCAGAAATTAGGTCAGTATTACTAAATTTATAAAAGTTAACGGCTCAAACATAATGCACTTTGTAAAAAATCAGGAGAGATATCTACTCACTTAACATGGTAATTGTTGAAGCTAGAGACTTCAGGGATATAACTTTATTTAATCAAGATTCAATTGAATACACAAAGTTAGATCTGAATTTTGTAAAGTTTTTAAGTTATTAGCATAAATATCAAATCAGTACCTAAAATTTTGCCTAACTGTGACCATGGCATCTTCTTTTTCCTGAAAGTACATTTGATTTATTTTTCACAGCAGGTTTGTATATGGATTTAATCTGTCAAATTCTGAAAGGCTAAAAAAATAGTCTGGTGTACTTCTCAGTTTCTCACCAATTTTCCTCATTAAATCACATTATCTCAAGTTTTGTGAAATGTATAACACTTGACCTCCATATTTTGTATTATGTATGTATATTTCTCCTTGTATCACAGATGGCTGTTGTGTCAGCAGATAAAAAAAATCCTTAACAACTGTCTCCAGACATAATAAAAACAAAAATTTACATGTTGAATATATGTATATGGATACATTACTTTTATGTCAAATAAAATATTTCTCTGTCTCCCAGCTGAGCACAATGACCCAGGGGTCCCTTGTTTTTAGTTTACACCTATCCAATGTAAGTAATTGCTAAAATAAACCCTTAAATTTTGTATGTGTTCATTATAAATAAATAAGCCAAGTTACCTTTGGAAAAATCAAGTAACCACACCAAGATCAGATCACGGTTCATTGTCTTTCAAAATGGTATTCATAAACACAAGGGCACACGTCACATAAGATGTAGATTATGCTTTAAATCGCACTAATATGTCACTGTATTTCCCCATCCCATGACTCTTTTATAACATATGGGCTTTTAGTGACTAAAGGACTTGTTTGAATGTTATCAGATTGTGTTATCTTATCTGGAAATTTATCAAATGTAGGCAGTGGTGGATGATAAAGCTTCATGATATCAGTCAAAACTGTAGAGTGTAAAAAATGGCTGATATATGGAGTATTTGTAGTATATTTGAGTGAAGGTTTTATACATAACAGAACAACTCTGATATAACTCCTTTGGGTAATACAGATCTATCAAAATGTAAGGGAACCAGACACCAACCGGTGATAGTTATATCATGGTGATTGTTTGTAAATCAATTTAGCCCAACGAAAAACACCTTTTTTAAATCACACTGTTAATGTTATATCACTTACTTTCTTAAAGGTTTTACTTTGGTCATAACCCTTAAAATGCTCACAGAACTTAAAGTTTCTGCTTGAATCAATTTGATAAACTGAAAGTATTAATGTAAAACTCTGTGATGCCACTGGAATTTTTAGGGTCATACTTTTTTTACAAAAGACATGTATAAGCTTTTTTCAGGTGTAGATATATTTTATATACTTTTTTCAGTGAATTCTACTTTTACACAATTTGATTTCTTGTAAATTCAAAGTGATATGTAAGAAAAACAGGTGTAGTAAATATTTAGGCCTGAATTCACCCCTCCAGCTGACCTTAATACTGACTGGGTTCATAAGGGTAATTACTCTGAACTTTGTTCACACTAAAGACTGACTTAAGGTATATTAATCATAGTCTGTCTCAAACTCCTCCACTCAGGCATTCAGCCCAAATAGCTTCCCCCTCTATCTCAGATGTCTAGCCTACTTAACATACTGGGGTAACAGTTGACCATACAGATAAGAGGGGCGCACCCCCTACCTATAAATTATTGCAGCAAGTTTTCTTTCACTACAGGCTGACAACTTTTTTATTGCTACAAGAGTAACAGACTCACTGGTGTATTCTTTTATATACAATGAGAACCAATCCCTGCTCCCAAGGCAGTTTTCTTCTCCATCTAGGGATCTATCAAGATTTTTTTGTGCCTGAATATTTCCAAGTCTCTCTTTTTATAGTACATTCTAGGGTGGCTGTTTTATTTTTGCTTTTGAGCCAAGATATTATTTCTAAACCACAATTATTAAATGGCCATAACTTGATAAAAACAAACCAGCTTTTTGTGGGCAAAAATGCATAAAATTCAGTTTTTCCCCAATTACCAGCAGTAATTACATTATATAAACTGTAGATCTGGTACAGGTATCAATATGTGTACATAAAGTTCAAATGTGACATGAACCAATGCACATTTATCACTGTAGGAGATGTTTTATTACCCTTTAGATGCACTGCAGTTGTGACCAAAAAGGGGGGTATATTGTAGTTCATTTTATATAAAGGACACAGTCACAGGATATCACACTCACAGTGCAAGTACAGTTAACAAGGGCTGCTTGTCTCTTATCACTAGCGTGCAGTAAACGCCATATATATTCAGATTACTGATTTAAATGCCACTGAACATGTCTCCCTAACCTATGCTAACTATACCTCAGTCTGACAGCTACCAGGTGCATTTCACCAGTTGGTGAACTTACAAATTTTACTTTTTTTGTGATTAATCTAAATTTATGCATTGGTAACTGTATGTCATGATTCAAGTAATCATTAGGGTATACGTCAGCCATATATATCTTTGTTCAAGTCTGTGTAAAACCTTCTCGCTCTTGTTATATAAACAGCAGTTTTGTCTTTACGATATCTGTACAAGTGAACAAGGCTTCTGACAGTCAAAAGGCGTATCCCGTTTGAAGTTCAGCACTCATGGCATCAGAACTGTGTTACTTAGTGACCCTTGTTAAGAGGATATATGACTTTCCTTGTCAGGGCAGTGTCATTAACCTTTGAATATGACCAGACATAACAAGAGACTTGCCAAAGACACTGAGATTTGACTGTGACACAGTTTTTGCATTGTCTCTGTTTATGAGGTTTTATTGTCAATATAAAAAGGCTGTACTGACTCTGTGTGATAACAGAATGATTACCCACATGAAGGTTACTATTAGCTGTGCTTAATGCCCCTCACCTCCATTATTAATTAGAGCATACAACCTTTTATATCCAGTATAGTCTACTGAATTAGTAACAAATTCCCAGTCATGTTTCTGAATGTCGATGGTGTGTCACCTTTTGCTTCCTAAATAATACTTACAGCTGATTTTTCTTTTGCCATCATAATAACCTTAAACCTTGCTCTGTAATAAAACCACACCACAGTGCACTTTTAGTTAAACTTTTGAAATTTGGGTAATTAGATGAAGAGAAAATTCTCTTAAAGGATATTGCCACATTTGTGTGGAGATCACAAAATATTAACTCGTAACTTCATAAATCTACTGAAACAAATTGACACAAGAAACTTGATATATTGGATGTCTGTTGAAGAATGACCAGGAATTCAGTCTTTGTTTAAACCATTATTGACAGCCCTTTATTTGAAGCACATTTATTAAATCAAATTTAGGATGTAAAATAAATTGAATCTTTTTTGTTAGGTAATTCAATTAAGTGAGCAATCAGCATTAATTAAAATCTCATTCTGATATTTGGAAATACTTACCAGAAACCAACTAATCCACTTCATATTGCCCATTAAGCATTATTATCAGCTCTTTCAGTATTTACACTATAGTACTACAAACTGATAACGCAGAACCATATAGTAAAAAAAAAGTGGAAAAAAGTCTGGTCATAAATCATCGTTGTATGATCAATGAACCTTTGTTTGAGTTCATGTTAGTGTATTGTAAGATACAAGAGTTGTTGTCTGCATAAAAACATCATCTCCTCTGGCAAATATATGTACCTTATTATCAGTGATTTGATGTTTCTGATACTTCAGATATTTGTCAGCAACAGCAGAAATATGTATAATGATGAAGACAGTGGGCAAACACCCCTGTCATTATTTTTACATACAATTCTGTTTACAGTAATAATATTTGTAAATGTCAGATTTCAGTGTTTCAACAACAAGAGGGTTAACAGTAGTACAATGTCTTATATGTCTTTATACAATGTCTGTAGTACAATGTCTTATATGTGTTTATGCAATGTCTTATATGTCTTTAAACAATGTCTGTAGTTCAATGTCTTATATGTCTTTATACAATTTCTGTAGTACAATGTCTTATATGGCTTTATACAGTGTCTGTAGTACAATGTCTTATATGGCTTTATACAGTGTCTGTAGTACAGTGTCTTATTTGTCTTCATACAGTGTCTGTAGTACAATGTCTTATGTCTTTATACAATGTCTGTAGTACAGTGTCTAGTATGTCTTTATACAATGTCTGTAGTACAGTTTCTTATATGTCTTTATACAGTGTCTGTAGTACAATGTCTTATAAGTCTTTATACTCTGTCTGTAGTACAATGTCTTATATTTCTTTATACAATGTCTGTAGTACAATGTCTTATATGTCTTTATACAGTCTCTGTAGTACAATGTTTATAATATGAATTTGATGAATCTGATGGCAGTATATTACCTATGACACTATACAAATTAAATACATTACCTGTGAATTGTTATATTACATACAAGAGACTATACAAATTAAACACAGTACATGTGAATGGTTATTAGCTCAGCTGACTGTAAGTCATCTGAGCTATAGTCGTGGTCCTTTGTCCGTCGTCTGTCCGTCCGTCCAGCCGTCCGTCCGTTAACAGGGCAAGTTTTAAAACCGTTGGACCTACGAATCCAAAATTCTGCATACCATTAGATGCCCCCAAAATCTCCTACCATACCGAAAATTGGGTCATTAGAACTTCGTTCCTTCGAGATATTAAGAAAAAACCTCCGTTTTCCATAAAAAAGCCATTGTTACACTCCAAGGCTGCCTAATATCAAAACCACTGATCTGTTTTTGATCATATTTAGTATTCATATTTTTCCATACATTTTCTGTGCACATACCAAAAATTAGGTCAGTATTGGGTATTATTTTGAAGTTATAGGCCCAAATATAATGCAATTATTTAAAAAATCAAGAAATATATTTGCTCATTTAACATGAGAATTGCTGAAGCTGGAAACTTTTTTTAAGGAATATAACTTTATTTAATCAAGATTCAATTGTTTACCCAAAATTAGATCTGAATTTTGCAAATTTTTCAAGTTATTAGCATAAATAAAAAATCAATACCTTAAATTTTGTCCAACTTTGGCAGTGGCACATTTTTTCCCTGTAAGCACTGTTGATTTAATTTTCACAGCATATATACATAAGGATTTAATATTTAAAAATCTGAAATTTCAAAGTAATTGTTTGAAAAGAGTAGCTTTTATTCAAGTTTTCATACACCATGTCAGGTGTTGTTTACATCTGGCCCACCTAGTAGTACAGCCTTCACTTGCATTATGTAACCCACCCCAGGCAGCTTGCCTTGGGCCAGCTTGGCCACTACTAGCAGGCATCCCCTCTGCCCTGCACTAACCCCCCCCCCCCCCCCCCAGCTGGTGCATAAACTAGATGAATGTTATAATTTTCTGTATTTTATTTTATTCTTGGACATGCTTTATTTTAGATTTTGTATTGTACCATCAGGGTTACAATGATTAAAGTGCACATTTCATTGTGTCCACAAAGTGTTGTATTGCTATGAAAGTGTGGGTGTTCATCAGATAAGTAATGCTTTACTTCAGAAGAGTAAAACTTCACCAGGTGAGAAATTGACTATTAATTCCAGTAATTAATTATAGCTGAGATTGTAATTAGCATAATGATATTGTTTGTCCCTCATTCAACCAACAGTGTGTATACTTTATTTGAAAAGATGTTTTTATTTTATCAAATTTACTGAATCTTTAATTTTATTCCGGTGAATAAAATTAAGCATGTACTGAAAACTCCAATGTGCAAAACTTTTTAATAGGGATTCAAGGAATAATTTTGTAGATGCCATGTTGTGGCATTATTTTCTTTTACATTCAGTTTAAACATTTGATTTAAAAATAATAAAATATATGTGTATGCATAATATGACCCAGTATGATATATAGAGATTGCAACTTAGAATTCTAATATTTTAACTTATATTTTCAGGTTTTATATTACAAATTTATAACACTTGTAAATAAAAAAAAATGAATCAGATAAAAACTTCTTAATGGAAAAAGTGGATATGCTAAAAAAATAGGCTTATATATAAACTTATATGCATTATTCCCTTGAAAGTGAAATAAAGGTATTAGTCCATTCTGTCCAATTTCCTGTCCATCTGTAAATTTTTCATAAATTTTTCAAATTTTTTTCAGTATCTCAAAACTTTTACTGTTTTTCTTCATGACAGTCTTGTCAGAGTATTAGTTTGCAATCATATATTGAGAACTTTACTATAACCAAGAAGGAGGGCCCTTTCCTCTTAGCTTCTCATATGCTTATATAAATGAAAAACATTACAATAGAATATTATTCATTTTTTTGCATTTGCAAAAATTTCGAACTTAAACTGGGTGTCGTGACCCATAGGTCCTTTGTTAATATTCTGGATTCTCAACATCATTGTTTTGCTAAAACTGAATAAATACCAGACATGGTGCAAATACTTTGCAAATGTATATGAATATGAATATGAATATGTGCTCCATTATAAAATTTCTTGCATAAGAATGGGAATTCAGGTAAAAATGAAAGTATTTGAATACCAGTGCAAATACTTTCAAAATGTATTCATGAATGCATTCATGAATATATTCTATAATATTATTTTAATAATCATTTCAGTTATATTTTATTTAAAAAATCATATGATTCTCTTATTATTTTTAATAGAAATTATATTTGGCACAATATTTGTTACTAAATTTTAATAAATAGTTAAACTCTTATCTTATATGTGCTTCTTATCAGTTATATGGCCAAGTCAAAATCTGTATGACAGTAGCACTCCATTTGTTAATAAAACAAATGAAATCAGTCTCTTCCCTGTCTCCAAAGAAACTATCAAAATCATAAATAAGCTAAACACCAACAACTCATAATACAGCTTATATTTATTTCCACACAAAACCAGCAAGTGCCTCATTTCAAAATCATATTTTTTATCATATATAACAGCTGAGCGCCGTGACCCATGGGTCCCTTGTATTACATACAAGAGACTATACAAATTAAATACATTACCTGTGAATGGTTATATTACATACAAGAGACTATACAAATTAAATACATTACCTGTGAATGGTTATATTACATACAAGAGACTATACAAATTAAATACATTACCTGTGAATGGTTATATTACATACAAGAGACTATACAAATTAAACACAGTACATGTGAATGGTTATATTACATACAAGAGACTATACAAATTAAATACATTACCTGTGAATGGTTATATTACATACAAGAGACTATACAAATTAAATACATTACCTGTGAATGGTTATATTACATACAAGAGACTATACAAATTAAATACATTACCTGTAAATGGTTATATTTCATACAAGAGACTATACAAATTAAATACATTACCTGTGAATGGTTATATTACATACAAGAGACTATAAAAATTAAATACATTACCTGTGAATGGTTGTCTTCAGAGCTGACAGAGGACCAGAAATCCATGCAGGAGATGACAAGGAAATTCGTGAGAGAAGAGATCATCCCCAAAGCTGCATACCACGATCGTACAGGAGAGTATCCATGGGAGATAATCAAGAAGGCCTGGGAACTAGGAATGGTTAACTCACATATCCCCGAAAAATACGGTGAGTGACAGGTGTACACATCTCTTAAATGAGATTGAACCTTAAATCATTATTGCACAGACTACCACAAGTACTCATTAGTTGTCTTCAGCAAGTACAAAACTGCAGCTAACCTGATTTCCTGTTCATGTGTGCTTGAATATATTACTCCAGTATTATATGATTTACACTTGCTCCCAGTGCAGCATAGGTTAAGCTATAAGATTTGATGTATACATTCAAGGCACTACATGGTTTAATGCCAGCATATCTTAGCAATAAACTTCAGAGGTATCAACCACCTAGAATGCTCCGTTCACAACGTCATGCCTGTTGATTTTGCCTTCAGTGAACACTGTCACTAACGGGGACAAACGTTTCAGTAGATCTGCTGCACTTCTGTTGAACAATTTACAAGAAGATATGAAGTGTGCTGAATCTATTAATGCTTTCAAAAAGAAAGTGAAATCACATCTTCTTTAATTAGCATTTCATATGTTATTTTAAGTATGTTATCATCTTAGTGTAAAGCACTTTAGAGCAATTCTTTGGAAAAGCAAGTATTAAGGCACATTTGACTGTGTGCAGCAGGTCCACGAGACACCTGACCTACCTGATTACTATGAACCAAGGCTTTGTATAAGTGCTATGGTATAGTCATTTGATAGTATTTAACAGAAATATGAGCATTTCATAACTATTTAAAAAAAGGGCACCCCTTGGTAGGACTGATTGTGTTTATTCATTGGCATAAATGTAAAATATTTCCTTGCCATAAATGTTAAAGTACATTTTATGGCCAATCAAGATTTAATTACATATATAATGTTGATTTTTTTTGGTTTTCACTACAGGTGGCATTGGACTAGGAATCTTGGATGACTGTATATCTGTAGAAGAATTAGCTTATGGTTGTACAGGAATACAGACTGCCATAGAGGCTAACTCACTGGGGGTAAGTGGTCAGTACAGGAATGCAGAGAGCCATGGAGGCTAACTCACTGCGGGTAAGTGGTCAGCCTGATTATTACCATAAAATCTGTGAAATTTCGTACAAAAAAAAATAAATAAATTTGTGGAAGTCTAAAATTTAACAGTTGATTTCTGCAGTTTTGAAATTATGGTCTTGACACGTTAAGATGCCTCGTTGGCAGTGGGCGATAATAGGAGCCTCAAGTATTCACTCGCCGAATTAGCATTCATCCGTGTGAACCATTAGGTTTCAAGAATAAAAACATTTTTTTCTGTACTTGTGTTGTTTATTTTATATTAAATCAGTTTGGAAAAGGAATCTGAAAAGTATATCTGAAGGATTTAATTCTGTCATGAAGCTCAACACCCGTACATGCTCGCATGACATCCGGGGCTTTGCCCGGAGAGATTGTTTTTCAGGTGGCTTACGCATGGAAATCCCCACTAATGGTGCACAAAAAGCTAGAGGTCTTTAGCTCACTTAAGGAGTTAATCGATTCCTGATTATCCAATATCAAATATCCAACCTCCGTTAAACTTCATGAATGTCTGCCAGCGCTTTGATGTACCGTTTGATCTTGTGTGACTTGTTTGTTGAGTGATACAGAGACTGGGTTCTCGAAACTGAGTCATTCTGGTGTGACATTCAAGATATTTATTGTAAATGTTTAATCAATTTTCAAACTGATTAACATTGGCATTACATACCCTCGGAGCGCTGAGCTTGCTTGAAAGAGACCAAGTTGAACCTGGCTTACACATGGAAATCCCCCTTAACGGTGCACGTAAAGCTAGTGGTCTCGAGATCATTTACGAAGTTAATCCTGATTATCCAATATCCAATTTCCAACATCCGTCAAACTTCATGGATGTCTGCCTTAAAAAAATCTTAGTTTTCAGTCAAATTACATTCTATATGATGTAGATATAATTCATATTAATTATCAATAGCATGGCATCGCATTGATAGGACCGGTAGGCTTGTTCAAAACCAGATAACAGGGTGAGGTTACGTCAGTGTTACATTCTCAGCAGTCCTGCTAACGTCAAATATGGCGTAACAGACCATTGGCAGTTGGAAATTTTATATGTCATTTTAATAATTATTATTACTGAAGAAAGACTGTGTACAAAATTCATCAAGGTATGAAATTTCACAGAATTTACGGTATGTACAGGAATACAGACTGCCATGGAAGCTAACTCACTTGGGGAGTAAGTGGTCAGTACAGGAATACAGACTGCCATGGAAGCTAACTCACTCGGGTTAAATGGTCAGTACAGGAATACAGACTGCCATGGAGGCTAACTCACTGGGGTTAAGTGGTCAGTACAGGAATACAGACTGCCATGGAAGCTAACTCACTCGGGGAGTAAGTGGTCAGTACAGGAATACAGACTGCCATGGAAGCTAACTCACTCGGGTTAAATGGTCAGTACAGGAATACAGACTGCCATGGAGGCTAACTCACTGGGGTTAAGTGGTCAGTACAGAAATACAGACTGCCATGGAAGCTAACTCACTGGGGGTAAGTGGTCAGTTCAGGAATACAGACTGCCATGGAGGCTATCTCACTGGGGGTAGGTGGTCAGTACAGGAATACAGACTGCCATGGAAGCTAACTCACTGGGGTTAAATGGTCAGTACAGGAATACAGACTGACATGGAGGCTAACTCACTGGGGGTAAGTGGTCAGCACAGGAATACAGACTGCCATGGAGGCTAACTCACTGGGGGTAAGTGGTCAGTACAGGAATACAGACTGCCATGGAGGCTAACTCACTGGGAGTAAGTGGTCAGTACAGGAATACAGACTGCCATGGAAGCTAACTCACTGGGGGTAAGTGGTCAGTACAGAAATACAGACTGCCATGGAAGCTAACTCACTTGGGTTAAGTGGTCAGTACAGGAATACAGACTGCCATGGAGGCTAACTCACTGGGGTTAAGTGGTCAGTACAGGAATACAGACTGCCATGGAAGCTAACTCACTGGGGTTAAGTGGTCATGGATGTGTCATATACATGTCAAAGAAGGTGATAAATATGATGATCTAGATCTAGTCTAAGGAACCAAACACTAGTTTTATAAATAAAGAAATATAATCACTTCATCGTCACTTTTAAAATTTAAACATATATTCAAATGTTGTTTATTATGAAACCACTTGAAGTTTGTTATCAGAATTAAATATAATTTCATGTTAAAAGAATTAATATTAGAATGTTGTATTTATATTATAGTATTGATAGATTTCCATTTATTAATATTTTTTATATTTAATTTGACAGCAAATGCCAGTTATAATTGCTGGAAGTCATGAACAGAAAAAGAAGTACTTATCACGTATGATAGAGGAACCTCTTATGTGTGTAAGTATGCTCAGTGTAGTAACTTTTTGTCACATGATAATGTGCCGTTATCTCTTACACGCTGTTGATATCTGTGTCACTTAATGAGTGTATATCTAGAACCAAGATTCATTAAGCTTAGTGTTATCAGTAACAAGTGCAGGATGATACAGTCTTAACTGGAAAGGTGCTATGTACCAGAATGTGTACTACTGTTACCCATTACACTTACTATTTTGGGATACCACGCTAATTTTAGACTGATGTTTGATTAGTTACTGCTGTAGTGGCACTTAATGCTGGGAAACCTTTGTAGTCAACATGAGACAATATTGTACTTCTGTATTTTCACTGACATTTGGTTATCCTGCATTATAATCGTAATACACTGCTGTGACACCAGATTATACAGTAAAGATATAGATACACTATCTGATAAACATGCGTTATTGTTTTGCACTATATTTGTATCGCCAGACATAGTCTGGAGATACTATGGTTTAGGCACGGTTACTCCGCCGCCGCCGCCGCCGCAGAGATTTCTTTTGGACACAATAACTCAAAAAATATTTCAAGGATCTTTTTCAAACATGACACATTTATAGATATAGGTGAGAGGACGAAGCCTATTTAAAATGGGGTCATGACCTCAACTAGGAGAGTGACCTTGACCTTGAATAGATCCATTTTTGGGGAAAATCACACAAATTCTTAAATATCTCAAGAAATCTTTCATGGATTTATCCAAAAATCAAGTTGGACAAAGATCTTGGATAGTGATGTCATGTACCGGAAACTGGTGGTGCCACCTAGTATCCTTTTCTTGTTTTTGTGCCGTTTAATACCCCCATCATTGCCACTTGACAGTACTTTAAGCATCACAAGTCAAAAACTGATTGACAGATTTCTTTAATATTTTGCATGTACATAGGTATGGGTTATGGGATGATGTATATTAAAATTGGGGTCATGACCTTTCCTTTGAGAGTGGCTTTGACCTTGAATATTACCATATATGGTGAAAATCACATAAAATCATGAATATCTTAAAAAGGGATGCATGGATTGGTCCAAAAATCAAGTTGACGGAAGATCTTGGATAGTTTTGTCTTTTGCAGAAGATAGGTGGCACCACCTGTTGTCCTTTTCTTGTTTTTTGCGCCTTTGAATACCCCATCATTGCCACTTGACAGTATATACTGTGAGCATTATAAGTCAAACAGTAATGGACAGATTTCTTTCATGTTATGCATGTATATAGATATGGTTTATGGAATGAGGTATATTTAATTTTAAATTTAATTTTAAAATTTAATTTAATTTAAATTATTTTTTTTTAAATTTAATTTTTTTTTTCAAATGTTGGATATTTTGGAATGCAGTTTATTGATTTGGGGTCATGACCTTGACTATGAGAGTGACCTTGACCTTGAATATTCCCATATTTGGTGAAAAACATAAAATCATGAATATCTTAAAAAGGGCCACTTGACAGCACTGTGAGCATTATAAGTCAAAAACTAATGGACAGATTTCTATTATATTATGCATATACATAGATTTGGATTATGGGATGAGATATATTTAAATTTGGGTCCTGACCTTCTATATGAGAGTGGACTTGACTTTAAATATTGCCATATTTGGTAAAAATCACCAACAATCATGAAAATCTCCAGTGAACCTGGGGGATTGCTTCAGCTAGTGGTCTGCACATGGTGTTGCATCATGTTTTGCCCAAACATCAGCAGTTCTGGGCCATGGTCAGATTCTATAAATAGATATGATGGTCAGTGATAAATGAATTAGTGCACTGGGTGTACCACAGAGTCACAACTGGATCATTTTCCTTTGAGAGTGGTCTTGACCTTTGGACGAAGACTATTTAAAATGGCTCATGAATGTTGCCTTTATGGGACTTGACAGTATTGTCAGCATTATAAAATAAAAATTAAAAAGTTGTTGGATAGTGTTGTCATGTGCTGGAAACTAATTGGCAGATATCTTTCATATTATGCATATAGATAGATATGGGTAATGTGATGAGTCATTTGCTGGGAACTGCATGGTGGCACCCCCTACTTTATTTTCTTGTTTTTCCACAATTTATGCTATTGATAAGGAACAAATGACAATTTTTATGACAATATAACAATTTATTACAAAGAACAAAATATGATGTGAAACAAAATATAACAGATATTATTATATCATTCTCATTATCATATCTCTCCATCTCTTTGAAATCCTGTCTATCCATCTCTTTCTCTTTCTTTCTGCTTTACTCTGTATTATTCTCAAACAAGTTACTCCAAACATACATATACAACTCAATACATCATTAAATATATACTTCTATTTATACATAACCTTTTACATAACAATTGCCTTCACTTTAAATATTCCTATATTTTGTACAAAAAAATTTCTCACATTCATTGCTAAAATACAAATACATCACATTATATCAACAAAATACCACAAAACCTCATTTGTCTGGCGATACTATGGCACCAGCGGTGCCAAGAAATGTCTAGTTCATTATGAAATTACCACTGCTGACATGCCAAATGATATTTTAAAATAATTTGTTAAAATGGCTGAAGCAGGGCCAGGGGTCACACAGACCAGTTTTGTCTGCCGTTTCCTTCATTGCAACGTGCTACATCTTACTTATTACAGCATGAGTTAAGTAGTGACCAGAAGTCATAGCATATTGCAGCTTACAATGATCCCGTCACACACTCAGACTCTCTGGGGTTGTCTCCACCCTCTGTGCACTGACTTGATGCTTGAATGACACAGTTTGTTTATCATACTGTGTTCTATGACCACTCCTCTCACCCTGTGATTTCCTAGTTTTCTGTCTAAGATTTCATATGTTATGCTACAACTGGTCCACATTATTTTAATGTGTTTAAAAAAATGGTTTTTCAATATAAATCCATATGATTTCTTATGCTAAAATTTGCTTCAGTCTACATAGTCTACAATATCTTAAACAGTCACAACATTGGCTGAAAATTTCTGGAAAAAATGGGAGGGGGGGGGGGGGGGGAGGAGAGCAGTTAGGCCCATGAGGCATTCTCCCATTGTAACAGTTACTTTCTATAGCTATACTAAATGAGTATGTAATTATTCACTGTTGATTCACGCTGTACTGATGTTTTCTGTTTCAGGCGTACTGTGTAACAGAACCAGTAGCAGGATCTGATGTCGCTGGCATTAAGACCAGAGCCGAGAAGAAAGGTGACGAATACATCCTGAACGGACAGAAGATGTGGATCACAAATGGAGGTGTAGCTAACTGGTATTTTGTACTTGCACGCACGGATCCTGATGCTCCAGCTGGCAAGGCATTCACCGGCTTCATTGTGGAGGCCGACTGGCCGGGGGTCATCAAGGGCAGAAAGGTCAGATATGTAATACGATAACAGTAACATCCATGTATTCCAGAATCAATAAACTTAAAAGTCTTCACATACAAAGGTTGGCTCTATCTTGGTGATTTGTGAGTTTCTTTTTCACAATTTCTGCAGAAACTTATACACACAGTCCTTGTATATGAAGTCGCATGTGCTGTATATTCTTAAATTTGAATATTAATCATAACAAAAACCTCATTTACATGCATAATATGTCCATAATTTGGCTTATATATATATATATATATATATATATATATATATATATATATATATATATATATATATAATATGTTGTACTGCTGTTAAGTAGAAAACCACTTTTTAGGTACATTAGTTCACAGTGATCTAATGATTTGTTCATTGTCTTGCAGGAATGGAACATGGGTCAGAGAGCATCAGACACAAGGGGTATTACATTTGAAGATGTAAGAGTGCCAAAGGAGGTGAGATCCATAGTCCTAATTGTAGTGTGGTTATAAACGCAGGAGGTGTTGACACATGATGATATCTTTTTGCATCACCTAATGGTTTTCAGTCAGTTAAAGTAGCACTTTGTAGTTCAGATTCCATTCCCACACAAAGCTCAGTCAGTCCTGCAGTTGGTTATTCAGTGTAATTAGCAGCATTTTTTTAGCCTAAAAAAGGAAAACTGATTGTGTCAAATGTAAGAAGGAGACCCTTGTCAAATGGAAAATAAGTTAATCAAATGAAGTAAAATAAGTTGTTGGATAGGTTGATAGAACGTCAATAATTACATTTATAATGTATTTTAATATCTTAATCAATACAAATCAGAATTAAGAATTCTTTGTTCATTTAAAAGCCTGTGCATGATGTTAGAATTTTCAGTAAATATGCAAACATCTTGAGGGGCTAGCAGTCTTAGCTTCCTGGTTTTTATGACACACAGATTATACTATGTGGAACTTTGTACCACATTGTTAACAAGTTTTCTCAGGGAATGATGTGGCTGCCAAACTTTATTATATGAATTTGAAGTGAAATTAAAATATAATACTGAAAGATGTATACAGTGAGAACTGAACAAACATGAAACTCAATAATTTGTAGTATTAGTTTTAGTGACCCTTAATACTGTTATTTCCAGAATGTCCTTGGTCAGGAAGGAATTGGGTTCAAGATTGCCATGGGTGCTTTTGACAGGACAAGGCCTCCTGTAAGTTATTGTCATCTTAAATGTTTAACTGGAATAAGTGCATTAATCATGACAAATTTATAGATGCCTCATTATTATATTGATTCTTAAGTCTGTTATTCAGGAAAATAGTTTAAATGAGCTCGCTACTTATGTTTCAGAAGAAGTTCACTGATGTGGGATATAAAGCACTATCAAAGTTAATTGAAACATAATTTACTAATAATTTGAGTGAAAAATTTAATGCATGGGCCCAAGATTGATTTGATTAACTAAGGCATGTATTCCAGTATCTATTTACACATGGAAAGTTTTAAAATACACCTTGATCACACCTAAACCTCACCTGTATTGGATATATAGTACAAATGCTGGACCCCTTGTACTTATTAATGATCCATATCTGAAGTTCTTGTGAGTAATGGATGTTGTCTTTAAATCATAATTGAATATGTGTGATAGAATTACTAACTTTTTATGCCCCCGCCACAAAGTGGCTGGGGCATATAGTTTTACCCATGTCCGTCATTCTGTCATTCCTCCATTCCGTCATTCCGAAATGAAACAGTTGTACGGACTTTTTTTCGCAATGCCTGCAGATATTGGCCTGATTTTTGGTGTGTAGGCAGATAATGACCAGTTTCAGATCGAGTTCGCGTTTCGTCCGGGTTGACCTACTTTTGACCATTTTACGGCTCCTTAACTTAGAAAATTTCATGAAAAATAGAAATTTTCATGACAAATACACATGTACGGACTTTTTTTCGCAATGCCTGCAGATATTGGCCTGATTTTTGGTGTGTGGGTAGATAATGACCAGTTACAGATCAAGTTCCCGTTTGGACTGGGTTGACCTTCTTTTGACCATTTTACGGCTCCTCAACTTAGAAAATTTCATGAAAAATAGAAATTTTCATGACAAATACACATGTACGGACTTTTTTTCGCAGTGCCTGCAGATATTGGCCTGATTTTTGGTGTGTGGGCAGATAATGACCAGTTACAGATTGAGTTCGTGTTTTGTCCTGGTTGACCTACTTTTGACCGTTTTACGGCTCCTTAACATAGAAAATTTCATCAAAAATATTAATTTTCATGACAAATGTACATGTACAGCCATTTTAAGCCCTCAGCTCATAGGCTCATGGGCTATTGTCGTCACCCAAGCTGTCCATCTGTCCGTCCGTCCATCTGTCTGTCCGGTGTCCGTCAGTCCGTCTGTTCCGCGTCTGTGAACTTTTACCTTGTTAGCTGGATATCTCTAAAAGGATTCACCGTTGGAATTTTATTTCATCAGTGAAGATGTATATTGATAAAATCTCGGCCAAGTTCGAAGATGGGTGACCTTGACCCATTTTTCTACATTTTAGAGCTGATTATAGAAAAACACTCAGAAGCTTATATCTCAGGAACCATTGTGTGGATTTTCACAAAACTTACTATGATCATTGGGTCTGATGGTCTGTATGTGCTGCACAATTTTGGTGGTGCCACCTGCAATTTCTGATTTTTTAATGAAATTTTATCGGATTTTTTCAATTTTGGCCTTTTGTGCAGGGTATCTCTAAAGGTATTCAACACAGGAACTTCATTTCTTCAGTGCTATTGCATTATATTGTGGTAGAGCTTAATTAGGTGATGCTAATTAATTGTTTATGTTCAAACTGTACTATTAACTTTATTTGTGAAGAACCATGCATTGACACCATTTTCTACATTTATAATCTTTGGGTCACATTTCATGTGGATGTAAAGTTTCATTCAATTTCATAAAGAAGTTTTTGTATAATGTGTCAGTAACATGAAGAAACACAGGTTTATGTTAATGGCTGTAATAGACTGTAAATGTATGTATCTTGGCATGATCCTATCAGTGTTAATGAGCAGCCCATCAGTGTCACCCTGAGCGCTACAATAACATGGTGGAGTTATCCGGGTAATTTGCTGTAATTAACACCACAGCAAAATGAAGAAAAAGAAGAAAAAAAATGTTGTGAAATAGTTTCACACCCGAGAAAATGGACAGAGCAATCTGCTATCGGAATCCATTGACCATGCAAGCAAGCTGAACCATGCATGGACATTACAAAAAGGGAGAAAAATTAATTTCAACAAAAATTACAAAGTGCAGGTGCCAAAAAAAAAATTAATAGTGAAAAGGAATGCTAGTTATCCTGATGATGAACAGCAGTCAAGAGAGGAACCTTAATTCAGACTAACAAGACAGACAAAGGGACAACCAGTAACTGTACTCCAGGGACAGAGGCTCCTCCCTACAGTTGTCCACAAACAGACCTGAACACACCATGGCTTATTTTTATCAACAAAAGGGTCACCAGCACAGATGTCCAGCACGGCTCATTTAAAGTTCCTGAATGTCAACTTCAAGGTTGTGGTAAGTTGGACCAACCCTGGTACAAGTGAAAAGTTAGGGAAGGTTTGTCTTATAAATAGTTTTTGTAATTGTTACTAGTTCCACTGAAAAATGAATTAATACAAACAAGAAAACTTTAAAATTTTACATGTTGCTCCAACAAAAATTCTCTATTCACATTTATTCATTTTACATATCAGTCAATCAGCATCAATTTTTTTTTTCATCGCCATTAAGTTGTAACATTTATATATATAAAATTTTTTTTTTGTTACCTCTGTGACAAGTGTGGTACACTAAGTTTATCAGTGCTGTGTCCCATGAAAATCATTTTTTTTTTTCAAAATGTACACTTATCTGAGTAGGCATCATATATTAAGAATTTTTTCATTGAGTTAAGATTGATCTAAGTTGTGCTTTATTGTGAGCTGACTAGCTCTTTGCTCCCATGAATATGTTGGTGAAACAGACGCTTCTGAGTCAGACTCAGATTAACAGGATTATTGGCCAAACCCTGTAGTTCTAATTACCTCGAATTTGTGTGGAATAGATGTTAGTCAGGCATTGGACTATCCAGCACATAGAGGCATTTTCTGTCGTATACCCAGGTCCAGATCAGAGTCAAGTAAATCTGTCTACATATACAGAGTTCCCTGGAATATTTTGTCTTATATTACTATTTCATGTGCTGTATATGTATATAGAGTGCACAGGTCAAAATCTGACAGGGATGGAAACCTGTCAGAAAGGAGTTCCCTGTGGCACCTCCAACTGTAGCGTAATTGTCAAGTTCTTGAGCTATATATGCGTATATAGCATGCACAGGTCAAAATCTGACAGGGATGGAAACCTGTCAGAAAGGAGTTCCCTGTGGCACCTCCAACTGTAGCGTAATTGTCAATTTCTTGAGCTATATATGGGTATATAGCATGCACAGGTCAAAATCCGACAGGGATGGAAACCTGTCAGAAAGGAGTTCCCTGTGGCACCTCCAACTGTAGCGTAATTGTCAAGTTCTTGAGCTATATATGCGTATATAGCATGCACAGGTCAAAATCCGACAGGGATGGAAACCTGTCAGAAAGGAGTTCCCTGTGGCACCTCCAACTGTAGCGTAATTGTCAATTTCTTGAGCTATATATGCGTATATAGCATGCACAGGTCAAAATCCGACAGGGATGGAAACCTGTCAGAAAGGAGTTCCCTGTGGCACCTCCAACTGTAGCGTAATTGTCAAGTTCTTGAGCTATATATGCGTATATAGCATGCACAGGTCAAAATCCGACAGGGATGGAAACCTGTCAGAAAGGAGTTCCCTGTGGCACCTCCAACTGTAGCGTAATTGTCAATTTCTTGAGCTAAATATGCGTATATAGCATGCACAGGTCAAAATCCGACAGGGATGGAAACCTGTCAGAAAGGAGTTCCCTGTGGCACCTCCAACTGTAGCGTAATTGTCAATTTCTTGAGCTATATATGCGTATATAGCATGCACAGGTCAAAATCCGACAGGGATGGAAACCTGTCAGAAAGGAGTTCCCTGTGGCACCTCCAACTGTAGCGTAATTGTCAATTTCTTGAGCTATATATGCGTATATAGCATGCACAGGTCAAAATCCGACAGGGATGGAAACCTGTCAGAAAGGAGTTCCCTGTGGCACCTCCAACTGTAGCGTAATTGTCAATTTCTTGAGCTATATATGCGTATATAGCATGCACAGGTCAAAATCCGACAGGGATGGAAACCTGTCAGAAAGGAGTTCCCTAGTGCACTTTCATATATTTTGTGTCTTGTCCGTGTGCATATTCAGGTTAATATTCGTCAGGGAAGGAAACCTGTCAGAAAGGAGTTCCCTGGAGCACTTTCATCTATTTTGTATTTCTATGTTCATGCGCTATATACATATACAGATAACACGTCGAATGATTTGTGAGCTGTCTCTGTTTAAGTCCTTTATAAAAGATCAACATCACATGTGAACTCATACTTCCAGATAACTTTTTATTTGTCATATAAAATTTTGCACCTCATGTATCAAGTTATGTGTCAAAATTTTGTTGTGCCCCACCCATAAAGTTCCTCCATTTTACCAGATTTATTTGCAACCTGTTACACTAGTATTGTGTGTCCTTAATTTTCCTATTTACCATATTTTTTTTTCATTTTTAATTGCACTGCTGTTTATGCAATGTGTTTATTTTTAGCCAGTTGTTCATTCATGTTAAGTGATGAAAATAACAATGAACATTTATAAATTAAAATTCAGTCTTTATTTAATCATTCTGAATTATCTCTCTATCATTTGATGTCTGTTATTCACTTGTACCTGGTATAATGTCCAACTTACACACCTGTAAATGTTGAAAAGAAAGAGAATAAACTTTATATATATTTTTGTATCTTAACATGCATTAGGAACAGTCGAACAACTTGACAAGAATATTATGGACTCTGACCAGCAATTCCAGTAAATGAACAATGGACACTGTCTTTCTTTGTAAGCACTGTATGTTTATTAATTGCCTTGTATATTGCCATCCAGTTAACACTGATTTTGTATGTTCATTTTCTACATGTATATCTTTATTTCTGTTTGTTATCCTATGAATCTGGTAACATACTAAAATGAGCACTTATACTATCTACATGTAACCTCTCAATTGGCCTTGTACACATCTTTAAATTTACATTCTTGGTTCTGCTTTACATGCCAAATGTCATGTATACAGGTCATATCTTGCATCTACTATTTAATAATTCCATGTACATTCTCAAGTATGGTAAATTCTTTTGGAGGTCATATTATTCATATTAGCTTGGGGACCAAGCTAGTTGTACCCCACCCATATTGTGGTAGAGCTTAATTAGGTGATGCTAATTAATTGTTTATGTTCAAACTGTACTATTAACTTTATTTGTGAAGAACCATGCATTGACACCATTTTCTACATTTATAATCTTTGGGTCACATTTCATGTGGATGTAAAGTTTCATTTAATTTCATAAAGAAGTTTTTGTATAATGTGTCAGTAACATGAAGAAACACAGGTTTATGTTAATGGCTGTAATAGAATGTAAATGTATGTATCTTGGCATGATCCTATCAGTGTTAATGAGCAGCCCATCAGTGTCACCCTGGTAGCATCAGGGTCAAAGTATAAGGATGCTGCTAGATGCTTGATAGCAGCAGTTTTGAATTGACCAGTGAGCTGGACACATCAACTGACCAGCATGCTGTATACATGTGTTGACTGAATACACTGTCTCTACCACTTGAGGACTTATTATTGTTGTTTGTGTTTTACTTATTCCCCACAAACACCAGATCCCACGAGAGCGCTACAATAATATTTACAAAATCTTGGTCAAGTTCAAAGATGGGTGATCTTGACCTACTTTTCAAGGTCACAGAGCTTAGTATAGAAAAATACTTAGGAGCTTATTTCTCAGGAAGCATTTGGTGGATTGTTATGAAACATGGTACATACCTCTCCAATTTAAATTTATAACTGATTATCAGCTTTTGCTAATATTCTAGTTTCGCAATGCAATGCTTACAGATACTGGCCTAATGTTTGGTCTGTGCGCGCATAATGACCACTCACAAATCGAGTTCGCATTTTGTCCCAGTTAACCAATTTTTGACCATATGACAGATCCTGAACATAGAAAATTTCATGAAAGACAGAAATTTCTACGAAAAATGCACATGTATGGACTTTTTTTTCACAATGCCTGCAGATTCTGGCCTGATTTTTGGTGTGTTGCTTGATAATGACCCATTACAGATCGAGTTTGCATTTTGCCCCTGTTGACCTATGTTTTTACCATACAACACCTCCTGAACTAAAAAAAATTTACAAAATTTAACAAATGTTTCTCATTTGCCCCAGGCGGGGGCATTCGTGTCGTTCTGACACATCTAGTTGTTAATATAGTTCTCTATAATCATCACTAGGTGGCAGCAGGAGCAGTTGGTCTAGCAAGACGTGCCATGGACGAGGCAACAAAGTATTCCATGGAAAGGAAGACAATGGGGAAATACATCTGTGAGGTACGTGTTAACAGATGAAGTCTTGTAGCCTGAATTCACAGCCACATTAAATGCTGCACCATGCTGTGCTGCGCCGCAAAAAAACAGCAAAATGTGTTCATATACACCAGGATGTCCATATCAAACCCCAAGCAAAGTGGAGAAAATGATGATTTTCTTGTCTTTGTATTGCATAGAAATTCAGTCCAAACTGACCTATACAACTTGCAGTGTGGCACACACAGTGGAGCAGCATTCAGTGTGGCCAGACCTTTACTATTGATTGAACCATTTGTAAAAGATTGCATCAAAAGCAAAAGTCATTACACATGGTATAATAACATTAAAATTTACCATTGAGTGTCAGGTTACTGGCCAACCACCTGTTGGCACCAGTGGCATCCCCTGCTCTTGAACTTAATCTTATGTATTTTGGAGTAATATCCAAAATTCTTGAACTGTCCAGATACCAAATAACAGCAAGTTTGTGATCCTATGAGACATTTGTATCTTATGCATGTTAGCTTTAGTCTCTTCTAAAGGCAGTATTTGAAGCAGTCTTTTTAAAACATTCTAAACCCAGCTCTACCATTGACCACTCATGATGATGGTCATGTTTATTTGTTTACAGCACCAAGCAGTAGCGTTCATGCTGGCTGAGATGGCAATGGGTATCGAGGCATCACGACTCCTGACACACTTATCAGCGTGGGAGATCGACCAGGGGAGACGCAACACTTACTATGCGTCTATGGCTAAAGCCATGGCTGGAGACGTAGCAAACAAAGCAGCAACAGACTGTGTACAGGTAGGAATTATGAAGCATCAGTTTTATTCCAGAAATCGCAAGGGAGCTAATTATATTGATATAATGCCCTTGGCTACTAATTTCTAAGTACAGACATGTAACTAAAATATTCAGAAGATTATTTATACTAAAACTAATTTTAAGTTTTAAAATGGTGCCTGTTTCTCAGAATAAGATTAGCAAGCTTCAGAAGGCACTGAGATTATGAGAAATTACCCTGAAGGGTGAAAAAGGGGTGAGAGGGCTCTAGTATTCTCAATGTGCTCATGGACAACAACCTGCCCCCTCCATGGTTGATACCTGCTTATGATAATATAAGTGATTGGTTGTGACAAGCAAAATAAAATACTTGGATTCCGCTTTTAAATTATAATGCATGCAGTATAAGCTATGTTTTGTCTATAATTTTTGTTTTATATTAATGTGTTGTACTTGATAAAAATTTAAGCTTGGCTTACCTGTGCTTATGACATAGTATTTATCACCTACTTCCTGATGTTGCTATTTGCAGATTTTTGGAGGGAATGGTTTCAACAGTGAATATCCTGCAGAGAAGCTGATGAGAGATGCTAAAATATTCCAGGTGAGACAAGATGTTCAGGAAAATATGCTTTAGTTGTGAGCAGTGTTTCACTTTATGATCTAGGAAATAGATAAAGGCACTTTCAAACCTAACTAAGATTGGAATAAGATTTATGAATACACTGTGATCGGTTCAGTTATGTTTACATAAATGTGTTACTTTTATGAACAAAGAAAGGAGCATGCATGGCTGCTACTTGAGTGTACTTTGGCTGTCTCTTGTCCTAGACCTGTCATGTGACAACATCTACTCGAGTGCACTTTGGCTGTCTCTTGTCCTAGGAATGTCATGTGACAACATCTACTCGAGTGCACTTTGGCTGTCTCTTGTCCTAGACCTGTCATGTGACAACATCTACTCGAGTGCACTTTGGCTGTCTCTTGTCCTAGACCTGTCATGTGACAACATCTACTCGAGTGCACTTTGGTTGTCTCTTGTCCTAGACCTGTCATGTGACAACATCTACTCGAGTGCACTTTGGCTGTCTCTTGTCCTAGACCTGTCATGTGACAACATCTACTCGAGTGCACTTTGGCTGTCTCTTGTCCTAGGAATGTCATGTGACAACATCTACTCGAGTGCACTTTGGCTGTCTCTTGTCCTAGACCTTTAATGTGACAACATCTACTCAAGTGCACTTTGGCTGTTTCTTGTCCTAGACCTGTCATGTGACAACATCTACTCGAGTGCACTTTGGCTGTCTCTTGTCCTAGACCTGTCATGTGACAACATCTACTCGAGTGCACTTTGGCTGTCCCCTATCCTAGGAATGTCATGTGACAACATCTACTTGTCCTAGACCTGTCATGTGACAACATCTGCTCGAGTGCACTTTGGCTGTCTCTTGTCCTAGACCTGTCATGTGACAACATCTACTCGAGTGCACTTTGGCTGTCTCTTGTCCTAGGAATGTCATGTGACAACATCTACTCGAGTGCACTTTGGTTGTCACTGGTCCTAGACCTGTCATGTGACAATATCTACTCGAGTGCACTTTGGTTGTCACTGGTCCTAGACCTGTCATGTGACAACATTTACTTGAGTGCACTTTGGCTGTCTCTTGTCCTAGACCTGTCATGTGACAACATCTACTCGAGTGCACTTTGGCTGTCTCTTGTCCTAGACCTGTCATGTGACAACATCTACTCGAGTGCACTTTGGCTGTCTCTTGTGCTAGGATTGTCATGTGACAACATCTTCTGCATTATTCCTAACCCCTTGCATATAAAACCTGAAATCAAGAAGGCTTAATAATAACTTATCATTCTTACAATCATCATTCAGTTGATATTGCCACAAACAGGCCATGGACCTACCTTTAAAAAAAATCTTAGGGTATAAATAAAGCCTGCTTAGGAGGCTCTGCATGAGCCGGCACTGATAGGATAGATACTGACTAAGATGTGTTATGTTGCTTGCTTTTAATGGCACATTTAGGTAATTCATGTTTTACTAAACAGGTTTAAAGTCCTAATCCTTCAGCAGTCATTGAGTCCTACTTACACTGTTCATTCCCTATGCAGTTTTTATCTGGCATAATGGATTGTGGGGTTTATATTTATGATTGAATTAGTCTTTAAAATTTTGTGGTTGGCTTTTTGTTTGTGAGGGTTTATAATTTGAGATATTAGCAAAGGTGAAAATTATCACAAAAAAAAAACTTTCTTAAAAAAATAACCACACCTGCACAGTTGAACAGAAATTTATTCTATAGCCTCGATAGTATCTCTGTTCATTGTACGAGTAGCATCAATATCAGCACACATTTTATGTTAACAGTAAATTAAAAGATTGATGATTTGAATATTCTAAATTCATTTGTATAGCTGCCACTATTGCATGAACAGATTCTGCCTGTTCTGTGTTCCCTTAGCTCCACATTCCATAGTTCAGATTTTAAGTGCACATTAGGTAATTGGTATAATAATGTACTTTATGTCATTTAATATTTAGTAAATGATGAAAATGTAACCGTCATGAACACTGAGTGTTTAACCTCACAAATATTGATCCAATCACAGTATTAGAATTGTTTTAATTTATTTAATCACTTACAGATTTAATAAGATATGCATAATATAGTAGTAGTGCTTTCTTATACTTCTCAAACAGTGGCCATAACTTGAATGAGAAAAAAATTTGATCTGCATTTGTCTTTGTTTCAGATCTATGAGGGGACTGCTCAGATCCAAAGGTTAATCATCTCACGGGAATTACTGACAAAGGCCAGACAGATGGCTATGTAACCAGACGCTGAGTATTAATCCGAGGATAAAAGTTCTGATGACGTGTGGATTCTGCTGCGTGTTTTTCTCATTAAACAATGATATTATCTTGTGGTATATAAAAATGTTTGAGCCACAATGGACTGTAAAAACCTGGTGAACATAATAGATAAAAACAATATGAGAATCAAATCAGGACGATAATGTGGCCAACAGCAAATATGAGGTAAAAAACACACATCATCCGGTAATTTACCCATACTAAGTTACATTAATCCTTCTGTTGTGAACAGACCTGTGATTCTGGTTGTTTTTGTTTTTTTTATAATCGCCAAAACCTGAATATCTTCATCAATGCAACTTTTATTGACTCAGTGCTTCCTGCTGTTGCAGTCTGGTGTAATTTATATATTTATGAATTAGTGTTGGTTGTTTGTGACAGAAGACATGACCATCAATATATATATATATATATATATATATATATATATATATATATATATATATATATATATATATATATATATATATATATATATATATATATATATATATATATATATCACACACACACATACATACATACCTACCTATGGTAAAACCTGTCTTATCCAGACAGTCAAGGTACTGACATATTTTGTCCTTAATAGCCATGTGTCCTTATTTGGCAGGATTGCAATAAAATGTCATTGAGAGAACATACATTTCAGAAAATGTTTATATATTTATATAAACTAATATAGTTACATAAATTCAATATGATGAAAATGTGACAAACTAGAAGTATAAATATTAATGGAGATAATATTACTTGTCATTAGCTAATATATATAAATTGTCTGTTTAGGCACTATATCATATTTCAGGAACTGTTGTAGGGTCAGTTGACGAGACCACGTGATTCTCCTTGTATGAATTATTTTATTGCGTGATGATCACTGATCTGAGAAGCCCTTGCCTGGACGTTGTACACTATGAAAAATCACTGCGTTAATCAATCACTGACCTCTCCTGGCCTTGGTCTGTATGTATTGTGAGTACATCAAACTGTGACATGAACAAAGACAAACAAACAAATAATGATCTGACAGGAAAATGCTTGTGGTCTTTGTTTATGTCAGTGTCAGGCGGGCTTCACCAGCATTAACACTCGACTGCTGATCGTGTTGATATTTACCAGGTTGATGTACAATGAAAACACATCTGCTGTCCTAAGTCTACATAAGGCAGGTGTCTGCTCTAGAGAGGTTTGACCTGTATATAGCATACAGGGAAAATTCAAGGGTCTTGTGTCCAGACAGGTGTCCACAAGACCAGATTGAACTGTATAAATATTTATATATATATATACTCTCTTGATTCTTATAAAAGACTGAGAAATTTCATGAGTAACAGATTACTGCTTTAAATGGGGGAAATGTCTTTAATTTTACTTGCATATTCACAGATATTGTGTAATGAAGATATGAAGATATATGATAAAAATTTATTGTTAGGTCCACTAGAGTGATTAAAAACTGAATATTGAGATCCTGATTGTGAACTGGTAAATTTAAAACTGTGTTACCAGATTATAGCAAAATTGGGTTTCATCAAGTGCCTTGAATACATGGGAACAATGTTTCAGTTTACATTACATTAAAATACTTCAAAATCTGCATTTTGCATGGTACAGAACTATTCATTCACCAGATCTGTCCTAGAATTCATTGAATCTATCCCAGAATGCACAGATTTGCATATTCTTCCATGTAGATGCAATATAGATGTGTGATATCTGTGTAGGTTTGTAGTGGTGTAAAGATGTGTTTGTTATATCTTCAAACCAAATTTTTATGAACTGTACACTAAAATTTCAAGCCATTGACTACAACAGACAGCTTGTCTTGCTTTGTGTAGTGTAGATTATTTGAACAACTGTAAAATTGGCCATTACATGTACTCCGGTTTTTTCTCTGATATTATGTAACAATGGTTCTCTTAAAAGTAATTTATTTGTAGTTTTTCATGAATTTGTGTAGAATTTTAACTTATGTACATGCACTATTAGAAGGCCTCATTGTTGAACTATTTCTTTGACAACAAATCATTAAAAAGATGATTTATTGTGCATTTCCAGTGACTGTTTCACTGAATAATTAAACATGCATAATTTAATGAGAAGCATTGATCAGGATGTCATTTAACAGGTTCTCCCTCAGGAATAGACAAAAAGACTGCACCACAATACGGGTTATGGGGATAATGATCAGAAATAAGTTGAGGGATTTAATAATGTCACTTGTGATGTCTTAATCCTTATGGTTCATATACAATTTACATTAAAGTTACATTTATGAAAGTTACATCTTTTTTTCTGTGTTTGTGTCTCCTTTTCCCACTCACTGTTCAGTGTTTTGATAAATATTTTGGCATATGTAATCAGCTATCTTCAAAAAATTTTGTGGACATCTAGGCTGCTGGTAATGCCATGTTGACCTACTTTCTGTGAGACGGAATATTTTCTGCTAATGTTCCCCACATAGGTCTTGTATTAAGTGTTACGGGGTGGCAAACTGAAGTGTCTCGCTAGTGAAGCTTGCTTTTCTAGCGAAGCAGTTGGTACACCGGACTTGTACACCACCGACATGGGTTTGAATCCCGGATCGGCCCAAATATTTTCCCCTGAATAATTTGTCTTTGTTACATAAGACAAGCTTTTAAAACATAGTTAAATGTACCTTCAGATGAGTTTGAATGTAGTTGAATCATTTTGAATGATGCATCTTCACTGAACTATTAAACTTCACTGAACTTTATGGTCTCACTTGTTACCAACACTCGCATAATATCTCTGGAAAAATACTATCAGCACTAAGTTTTATGTGCGTATTAAATGGTGTGTGAATATAAGCTGTAGGTTGCACCACTTATCTTGACATATATATAATGCATTTTGACTTACTGAGCATGAAAATGACATTTTTCACTTTTATTTCAAAATCAGAAATTATTTTATCATGGTGAACTATTCCTTTGAGAAAGATATTACGTTTTATCATGTTGAACGATCCTTTTAAGGAAGGAATATTTTTAGCTCTTTCACCAATTGGTCACTTGTTCACCCAGTGTCTATGTGCCAAATAATTTTTTTTGTCCCCCACTCTGTCTGTCCGTCTGTCAGGTTTTCTTGTCTGTGCCATTTCTTTCCGAAATATTATCGGATTTCATTCAAATTTTGGTCAGTGATTGCTTTCATGCTTACTATGGTTGGGATCGGTTTTGGAGTGTCTGGCATCTGTCTGTCTGCCTGTCTGTCACCCTGCTTGACAGTCCGTCAGAATTTCATTTCTGTGCGATAACTTTCCTAAATATTATCCAATGTCATTCAAGTTTTGGCCAGTGATTGCTCTCATGCTTACCTTGGTTTGGATTTGTCTTGAAGTGTCTGGCTTACGTCCATCGGTCTGTCTGTCACTCTGTCAGTTTGTCAGGTTTTCGCTTCTGTGGGATAACCTTCTAAATTTTATCCGATTTCATTCAAATTTTGGTCATTGATTGCTCTCATGCTTACCCTGGTTGGGATTTGTTTTGGAGTGTCTTGCTTCTGTCTGTCTGCCATTCTGTCTGTCCGTCCTTTATCAATCATGAAAAACAACAAGATCCCAAAGCGGGGGACATTAATTCCACGAATTTGCTTGTTATGTTGTGTTTCGCTCAGCTCAGTATCTGCAGTGAGATCCACTACCTTTTGAAAAAGTATTAATAAATCATGTTTTCAAACGATGAAAATTCTCTCCAGAAAGTCTAGTCAAATTTGACCTAAGTCAAACTTTAAATAAAAGTCAGGGTTCCCGTTGGGCTTTTTTGTCTTTTGATTTTGCATGTTTAAGGCCTTGAAAATACCAGGAACCCTGATAAAGGTCTTAAATTTGATTTTACCCAACCTGATATAATGAATATGCACAAACAGTTCGGTGATAGAACCTAAGCCCGAGACAGTTGAGGAAAGTTGCCGTGGTTACTTGTCAAAGAAAGATCTCCGTAGATTCCCAGGTCACAATACCAAGAGATCAGTCCCAACTTGTAGCGATCACCATTTCGGATTTTCAGTAGTTTTAATGCACGGTAGGGTCATTAAAGAATTCTGTAGAATTCTGTGTATAAAAGGGTCTTAAATTTTCTGTCAGGCGGTCTTAAAAAGTCTTTAAAACGGTCTTATATTACGTTGGCCAAGAGGTGCAGAAACCGTTTAAGGCAAATGTATTTTAAGTGGAATAAACATGGTATAAGCAGTGATAACATTGAACTGGACTGACCTCTTCGTCAATAAGGTGTTGTTAAAGTTAACCAACAGTATTGCCACTTTTCCATTTGATCGTGATAGTTCCCATGTCAGCTTCATGATGTCACACTGACATCTCTATGACAGAAAGATTCTGTTTGATGACTTTACAACTTAATATAATATGTTTTTCCTTCACAAAGTATATCTTTGTTTTTATAAAATACCTGACAGGAAATGTAGAATATAGATCTCTGAGTAACAACAAGTAACTGTTACGTCAACTGATCCCAGCAGACCAGTCCTAAAGACTGGCCTCAAAATAAACAGGATGGGACAAGCATTTACCATTATTCTGTTAATATGTAAAAATAGTTCATTTAAAAAATGGATAAAACATTGGAGCTGCCCTTTTAAGTCGCATTAGATAATTTTAATAACTTTCCCAGGCCAGTAAGAGCTCACAAAACTATTAATAAGGAATGTATTTTCTGGGCCTCCTGCTTATTTATGCGACCGTGACCCTGTGACACCAATGCTATATATGACCCCTTTCACATACATAAGGTTTTAAAACATTTTGGCTATGCTGATTCACCAAACACATTTCAGCCTATATTTTTCATTTAGATGAGCATCTAGCAATAAAGACAAAGGTGAAAATCAAACAGTATTAGAATGAGCACTTCTGAAATTTTTTGCATTGCAAAAACATAGGTCTCTCCTCCCTTATATTGTCCTCAAATCCCTGAACCATGTCAACTTGAAGTCAAATAACGGCCACGCCACTCCCCACGGGGATTTCTGATAGACAGCTGTTAGAAATGATCTGGCAAAAGGTTAATTCGCTGGATCGACTCGAGGTCAGTGTTGCAAACCTTGATGTGCGAGTGAGTAAAGTAGAAACTTCAATTAAGTCCATGGAGGATCAGTTTACAGACCTGCATGATGGCACAAGCTTTCTTAAGGAACAGGTAGAAATTCATAAAACACTATAGAAGATATTAAGTGTAATTCTGTTAATAAATCAGATATTGACATTATGAAAAGGGAAACTGTTGATATAAGCAGTAGAATGAGAAGAAAGAACATTGTTATTCATAATGTCCCAGAAGGGGTGGAAGATGAATACAATGACTGTACGAATTTCGTGCAGAAGCTCTCCTCTGATACTTTTGGAGTGGAGGTTGATTTTGAAGTGGCCCACCATTCAAAATCCCCTAAAACCTCACACAGACTAGACAAGGGAAAGCAACTTTTGATTCATGCAAGATTTAAAAATGAAGAACAGAGAGACATGGTTTTGTAGGCAGTGTTACGGAACCTAATATAAACAGATCACGTATGCGTGATGAACAAAAATTTTGTTATGGAGATAAAAAAAACAAATCAGATTCTGCAACACTAGGCAGCGTGAAATGTCTAGGGGAATGAAAAAAGATGTCAGTGGTTTTTTGTTAACAAATAACTATAATTTATTCTTAAAACAACCCTAACAATACAATACACTAAATCAATACAATTATACAGTAAAACAGCGTTATAGCAACAAGTCAATACAATCACACAGAAAGATAATGGTAGAGTACCTCGATACCAACACCGTCACCACGATAAGTCCTTTGGATGTAAACTCTCTCGGAGAATGACAGCCCAGTGGAAAGTTCTTGCAACAACACAGAAAGTAAACTGAAGTCCAAATGTATAAAATCCAGGAGAAAGTTCTTGAAAATCTATAATTGCCGCATTCGTCGGATAAAGTCCTGACACACGCTTCTGCGTCCGCTGGTATCTGCTCTGCCCTCTAGTTCTAGAAAACTTTATATACCTTCACACCCCAAGCCGGGAATTTTCCACTTCTCGAACAGTCTATTTGGACCCTATACTCAACAGTAAACACGCGTTTCAGGAATTCTCTAGAAAGAACAGCGCTGTGTATCTCCACACACTAGGCGTGACCCACGACCAGGCGTGAAAACTCAAGGCTCACATGACAACGAGAGTTCAATCAGTACGGATCAAACATAAAATGTAACAACAACATGAGTTACGTCCGTGTCACACAATAAAAAGAGCACCTGTAACACTCACCCTCCTGTAAGAAAAAAGAAAGTTTTCTCGGAAAACTTTTTTTTTAGCGATCACAATCACTACAATTTTACTATATCTCAAAAAACATCTTATCTACAACATTACATAAACATCTTGTTTAAAAAATTTCATAAACATCTCGATAAGCAATCAGCAAGTACATTGTCTTTCCCTTTAATGTGTACGATATCAAGATTGTAATCTTGTAAGAACAAACTCCATCTCAACAATCTTTGATTTTTACACTTCAACTTGTTCATGAACGTGAGGGGATTGTGATCACTGAAGACATCGATAGAACATAAACTTCAAAATGTTGCAACGCCAAAAAAAAAGCCAAACATTCTTTTTCAATAGTGGAGTAGTTTTTCTGGTTTGCATTATACTTTCTTGAGAAATAACAAATTGGATGATCTATGCCATCATTGCCTTCTTGTAACAACACAGCACCAGCAGCAGTATCACTAGCATCAACAGCTAACTTAAAAGGTAGAGAAAAGTCTGGAGCTGCTAAAACTGGTGAACTTTGCAGAATTGCTTTCAAATTCTGAAATGCATTTTCACATTGAACATTCCATACCAACTTTTGTTTCTTCTTTAACAAATTAGTCAAAGGTTCAGCTACAGCAGCAAAATCTGGACAAAAAAATCCTGTAGTATCCAACCATACCAAGAAAACGCATTATTTGCTTTTTGTTTTCTGGTCTAGGAAATGCAGAAATAGCACTTATCTTAGAATCAACAGGTTTTACCTGACCCTGCCCTACAATATGACCCAAAAATGTCACTTGTGCATGACAAAACTCAGATTTCACTAAGTTGACGGTCAGACGTGCTTCACTGAGTCTTTCGAAGAGGTCGTGAAGAATTTGCAGATGTTTCTCCCAGGTGTCGCTGTACACGATAAGGTCATAAATATATGCGTCACAGCCCTGAATGTCGTTGACAACCATATGGATGAGGCGCTGGAACGTGGCTGGCGAGTTCTTCATGCCAAACGGCATAACTTTATACTGGTACAGTCCTTGCGGCGTCACAAATGCGGACACTTCTTTCGCTCGATCTGTCAGCAGAACTTGCCAGAATCCAATTAACAAGTCAAACTTGGAAACATACCTGGAGCTAAAACCTATCAATACAATCATCGATCCTTGGAATCGGGAACGTGTCAGTCTTGGTGACAGAGTTCAGTTTTCGATAATCTGTGCACATACGGTAACTTCCATTAGGTTTTGGCACAAGAATACATGGTGAACTCCAGTTACTGTCACTAGGTTCAATAAAATCATTGTCCAGCAAATATTGAATCTCATCCTGTAGATACATTTGCTTTTCTGGATTCAGTCTATATGGATGTTGCTTGACTGCACTTGCCTCACCAACATCGACGTCATGGCACAACATGTTAGTTCGCATTGGAATGTCACTAAACAAATGTTCATAATTCCACAGCAGGTTCTTTAGGTCTTGTTGTTGTTGTGCGGTATGGTGTGACAGTTTGGCATCCAGGTTTTTAAGCACGTCTGAGTTTTTTAATGGTACTGTACCACACTGAGTGTCTACATCACACTTACAATCAGTATCTAATTTAACTGGGTCAGGGTCAGTGTGTACACAATTAACAGCAGCAACATTTTGTACAACATCTGATGTGCTATTTCTGTCATAATATGGTTTCAACATGTTAAGATGGCACAGTTGTTTCTTCTTACGTCTATCTGGTGTCAACAGTATGTAATCTAAATCACTGACTTTCTTGTCAACAATGTAAGGACCAAAATACCTAGCTTGCAGAGGTCTGCCAGGGATGGGAAGTAAGGCAAGGACCTTTCACCAGGCTCAAACGTCCTACTTACAGTGTGCTTGTCATACTTTGTTTTTTCATTTTACTTTGTGCAGATTTTAGATTTGACTTTGCAATCTCACAAGCATTGTGTAGTTTAGTGCGAAAGTCTAAGACATACTGCAGTAAACTAAGAGAATCAGGATTTTCACACAAGAGTTTTTCTTTAAGGAGTTTCAATGGACCTCGAACGGAGTGTCCAAAAACTAGTTCAAAGGACTGAAACCCAAGGACTCTTGAAAGGATTCTCTGACAGCAAACAGCAATAGGTGGATTTCTTCATCCCAGTCTCTCTGTGTGTCATAGCAATAAGTCCTGATCATGTTTTTTAATGTCTGGTGAAAACGCTCGAGGGCGCCCTGACTTTCAGGATGGTTTGGCGAAGAGCTGTACTGTTTTATACCTAGCTCAAGCATAACTTGTTGGAATAAGCCAGACATAAAATTAGACCCTTGGTCACACTGGACAGATTTTGGTTATCCAAAAGTTGTAAAAAACTTGGTCAGAGCTTTGACAACACTTTTGGCATTAATTTGGCGCAATGGTATTGCCTCAGGGAATCTGGTAGATGTGCACATAATTGTCAGCAAGTATTCAATTTTGTTTTGGGCAGTGGTCCAACACAATCAACAATAATCCTACTGAATGGTTCATCAAAAGCAGGAATAGGCCTAAGTGGGGCCTTAGGGGGATTCTGATTGGGCTTGCCTACCATCTGGCATGTATGGCATGATTTACAATATTGTCCAACATCTTTCCTGAGGTTAGGCCAATAGAAGTGTGTACTAACTTTGTGATAAGTTTTATTAATACCTAAATGGCCAGACAAAGAGCCTCATGTACCACGCTTAGAACTTCACTGCAAAAGCTTTTGTGCATTACTATTTGATGTTTGATGGCCCACTCATCATCAGCGCATACATCAGGTGGTCGCCATTTACGCATAAGCACTCCATTTTTGACATAGTAACAAACTGGGTTCTGTGACAGCTCATCTTTAGAAACTGCCCTGGGAAACAAACATGGAATATCAGGGTCCTTATGCTGTTCCGCGATAAGTTCTGACCTTGACAATGCTGCATTCTGTACAGGCGTGACTCCCAGAGTGTTATTATCTGGACTATTATCCTCATGTGTGTTTTTCTTGGCCATAGATCTAGTTACAGCACACGAAGGATACAAACCAGGAATTTCCTGACTTTCCGTATCAGTGTCCTGATCAAGTGACAGCTTTTCTGTCACTATTGGTAAAGGCTGTACTTTATCACCTGCAACATCATTGCCTAGTAGCAACTGAATTCCCTTAGAGGGTAAAGCGGTTCTTATGCCCACAGTAATATTCCCAGAAATCAAATCTGACTTTAAATGGATACTGTGAAGCGGAACTGAAGTGTTCCTGTCTGAAAACACACCATTAATAAGTGCATGTGCACAAGTAAAGGACCTATTAGAAAATGGCAAAGTGTTTGCTAACATGAGAGTGTGGCCTGAACCAGTGTCCCTCAAAATTCGAATAGGGGTAGAATCTGAAAAATCACTTGAAAGTGATACAAAACTACATGTATAAATGGCTCAAATAACTCCATTTCAGAGTCAAGAGAGGAATCTACTACCTCAACCTCATCAAACAAAGAACTGACATTGACAGTGTCAGTCATAAACTCTGTTTCAGAGTCATCTAAGGAATCTACATCCTTACCAAACTCTTCATGGGAGTCAACAGAGGAATTTTCCTCTGCAGAAACAAACTTTTGTTTGTCATAAGAGGACCTGGCCTCATCTGAAATACTTTCGCAAAAGTCATAAAAGGACTTAGCCTTATTTGGAGAATGCTCCTCGCAGGAGTCTTGAAAGGACCTAGCCTTATTTAATTCCTCGCAGGAATCAACTGAGGTTTTTACCCCGCAATCTACGAATTCTTCTTTGGATTTAGACGGCACTTGGGCCTCCGTAGCATCAAACTCTTTATTGGAGTCAATAAAGGAGTTGTACCCCTTATTTACATGAAAAGAGCCTGGCTCTTGTACTATGCTATGCATAGATTTTGAAACAAAACCAGAAGGTTTGCTATTTGGTCTATTCGCAAGTTTTCAGCAGTCAGATATTAGATGACCTTCCTTCTTGCAGTAATTACAGATTTTCTTTGAAAATGACTGGTCTTTGTTGGACTTAGACACAGTGGACGTGGACTGAGGTGTAGCAGTGGACTTTTCTGAACTATCAGAACTACTAGTACTGGGTGACTGCTCTTTAAACTTCTTTTGACCATACTGATTTACATTCTTGTTTGTGAATGACTGGTTTGATTTGATCGTAAAGGACATTTTGTGTGTTAATGAATAATCATCAGCTAATTGAGCAGCAATGTCAAGTATTCAGGACTTTTCTCATCGAGAAAAGTTTTAACATCTGCATTAATGCAGCGCTTAAATTCTTCAAGCAAAATCAAATGGCGCAAATTGTCATAAGCTTTCTTTACATTTTTAGAACTACACCAGCGATCAAACAACTGCTCTTTTGTCCTAGCGAATTCGACGTAGGTCTGATTTTTGCGTTTTTTTCCCAATTTCTAAATTTCTGGCGGTAAGCTTCTGGAACTAACTCATAATCTTTCAGGATTAACCGTTTTACCAGGTCATAGTCAGCAGCAGCTTCTACTGAAAGCTCTGTATAAATATTTCTAGCCTTGCCAGTCAATACACTTTGTAACAGCATAGTCCAATTTTCCTAAGGCCATTTTAAATTTTCAGCTACCTTCTCAAAGTGTAAGAAATATTTATCAAACTCTTTTTCTTGAAATGGTGGGACAAGTCTAATGTTTTTAGCAACATCAAAACTGTGAGTTGGGGCAGCACGTAGACTATGTTCTAGTTTAAGTCTTTCTAACTCCAGTCGTTTTAACTCAATTTCTTTTTCTTTTTCTAGTCTGTCTCTTTCTAACCGTTCTTCCTTCTTTTTTATTGCTAGCTCATGTTGCATTTCCAACTTTTTAAATTCTAATTGCATAGCAAGGCTATCATTTTTTGATGTTTCAACTTCAGTCTCTTCAATTAAACCTTTGCTAATAAGATCTTGCATGATTTTAGCAATGATATCAGGCTTTCTCAAAGCTTTTTTCACACTTAGCTCCTAGTGTTGTCCCAAACGCAACAACTGGTCTTTTGACAACTGTTCAAGTTGATCAGGGTCGGGATCGTCAACAAATGTCTCAGGTTTGAAATCTGCCATGTTAAGATGTTAAAACAATAACAAAACACCACTGAGATAAATTCTGTAAACAATGTACTGTAAACAATATGTAATCTTGTAAACAATGTATGATAAAACAATGTCCAGGTCAAGGCCTAATAAATTTGAAAACTATTAAGCATCCGACGAGAGCCCCCAATTTTATGTTACGGAACCTAATATAAAGAGATCACGTATGCGTGATGAACACAGATTTTGTAACGGAGATAAAAAAAAACAAATCAGATTCTGCAACACTAGGCAGCGTGAAATGTCAAGGGGAATGAATAAAGAAGTCAGTGGTTTTTTTTTTGTTAACAAATAACTATAATTTATTCTTAAAACAACCCTAACAATACAATACGCTAAATCAATACAATTATACAGTAAAACAGCGTTATAGCAACAAGTCAATATATTCACACAGAAAGATAATGGTACAGTACCTCGATACCAACACCATCACAACGATAAGTCCTTTGAATGTAAACTCTCTTGCAGAATGACAGCCCAGTGGAAAGTTCTTGCAACAACACAGAAAGTAAACTGAAGTCTAAATGTATAAAATCCAGGAGAAAGTTCTTGAAAATCTATAATTGCCGCATTCGTCGGACAAGGTCCTGACACACTCTTCTGCGTCCGCTGGTATCTGCTCTGCTCTGCCCTCTGGTTCTAGAAAACAGCCCCTTAATATATCTTCTTACCCCAAGCCGGGAATTTTCCACTTCTCGAACAGTCTATAAGGACCCTACTCAACAGTAAACACGCGTTTAAGGAATTCTCTAGAAAGAACAGCGCTGTGTATCTCCACATACCAGGCTCATCACGTGACCCACGACCAGGCGTGAAAACTCAAGGCTCACATGACAACAAGAGTTCAACCAGTACGGGTCAAACATCAAATGTAACAACAACACGAGTTACGCCCGTGTCACACAACAAAAAGAGCACCTGTAACAGCAGCCCCTAAGAAATCGAAAGACTATTCCTTTAAAGCACAGAATATAGTTGTATTGGACGATGCACATCCTGAAACGCGCATCGAACACCAACAGCTGGTCGAAAAGATGAAAGAAATTCGAGCAAAAGGGTTGTACGCATACATCCCGTGGTCGGTGCCCAGGGTGTTAAGATACAGACCGGGTGTAAAGGGTTCTGGTGAACCCATGCAGACTCTGATTTTATAAAAGAGAAAATAATCTGTAGGCTAACTAACAGAACATGGTAAATAACATAATTTCGTTAAACTTCGTGGACGACAGTAGAATGTAATATAGCAGAATATGGTATTCTATTACCTCGAAAGCTGCAAGCTGACCTTAGGTATGCCAGAACACTTTGTTTTGATTTATGTGTTTTGTATGTGTACTGTTTTCTACATGTCCATAGTCTTATATTTTTGTGCTGAGATCTGCTTATTATTATGTAAATCTATAGGAAGGTTAAATATTCGTATCATAAACCATAAGCCTTGGTTAATATGCAGGTACCAATGGGATATATGATACAGAAGTGTTTTGTACAGTATTATTTGATACGCCATGCACACTGTCCATGCAAAATGCTCTATTTGAACGATGTTTCATATATGTTCCAGTGTATTGTAATTGTATGTTATGCACTATTCTACTGGTGCAACACAAGGGATATTGTTGTAAACAACACTACAAAAACAAGACGACCATAGGTCACGCGCTTGCCGGAAACCCTCTGACCCAGATTGGAAGACAGATAATGAGAGCATGTAATAAAGAAGACAAAGAGGAAACAATGAGCCATTGTTTGTAAAGTTTGGACCAATATTGACACAGTTACGATGGAAATAATAATCTGACGTGTTTTCATGACTTTGACCTATTTAAAAATAGATATACAGCTTCAAGAATTCGTTCCAATATACAATAGGTGAAAGTTGCAAAGTGATTCCTGGTAAACTGTGGCCTATGAAATGCTATTATAACAAAGGCAAGAACCAACAAGAAGGCAACATTTAGGACAACTTGCAAACAGACAGACATATTGACAAAATGACACAAAGTTGAGATCAGTTGACTAGACTTAGTTATGTAGAAGACGAAGGTGAAAAAAAATGAGCCAAAGTTTGTGAAGATAGGACCAGAATGGACAAAGTTATGAGAAAAATAACATTTTGAAGTGTTTTGAAGTGACCGACATACTGACAAAGCGGCACAAAGTAGAGACAAAAAGACTTAACTATGTTATGAAGAAGACAGAGGAAAAAAATAAGCTACAGTTTATGAATTAGGTTTAAAGTCTCAGAGATATGGGCAGAAAATGATATGTTCTAGTGTTTCAGGTGCAGTGCCCCCTAGCGGCTATTTTCCGAAACTGAAAAATCACTTTCGAGAGATTAGTGTAGAACTTAAGATGTATCAGTTTCAAAAGGTTTCCTGCAAAACTGTGGCCTGTAGAATGCTATATGTTAGACAAGCAAGAAGGCGAAATTGATGACACCTGACAGATAGACAGACATACTGTCAAAGTGACACAAAGCTGAGGCCAGATGACTTGACCTAGTTATGGAGAAGACTCAGGGGAAGAAATTAAGCTATAGTTTATGTAATTCAGGTGTATAGTTTCGGAGATATTGTCAACAAAATTATACGTTGATGAAGTTTAAGTGCAGCGCCCCCTAGAGGCCATATCCCGAAAATAAAAAATCAATTTTGAGATATTAGTGTAAGACATAAGATTCACCAATTTCAAAAAGGATTCTTGCAAAACTATGGCCTGTAGAATGCTATATGTAAAACAGAAGCACCAGCAAGAAGGTGAAATTGAGGTCAACTGACAGACATACTGACAAAGTGACACAAATTTGAGCAAAGATGACAAGACCATGTTATGAAGAAGACACAGAGGAAGAAAATGAACCTAAGTTTGTGAAGATAGGACCAATAGTTTCAAAGTTATGATGAAAATAAAATTTCGACGTTTTTCGATGACCTTGATCTTGACCTTTAACTTATGCCTACCGAAAACAATAGGCTACCAGGACTTTTGACTTTCAATCACTCCTGAAAGTTTCAGAATGATTGCTAAAAAATTGTGGCCAGGAGAGTACTGACAAACAAACAAACATCGTGACAAACAAACACACAAACAGACATACGCAACTGACCAACATGCTTGCCGAAATCGAAGATTTCCGGCAAGCAACAATTTATGAGTGACACCAAGAGCGAAGATTTATATTTTTCGATGAAGTCACTAAACGTTCGTGGAATTCGTAACTAAAGGAAGCGAAGGAAAATATTTAATTGGTTTATAAAACATAACGGAGGTAAAAGTATACATTTCGTTCAAGAATCACATTGCACCAGCGATGTTGAGAAGTACTGGAAACAGCAATGGAGAGGGGAATCGTTTTACTCAAATTACACTAATATGAGTTGTGGAGTAATAATTTTAATTGGTAATAATTTAGAGTTTGAAGCTCTTGATGTAGTAACAGATGAAAAAGGGGTTTAATTAAAATACACTGCATGATTCAGGGAAGCCCATTCATTTTATTAATTGTTTATGTTCCAAACACGCAACAAGAACAGGTGTCTTATTTTAAAGATGTAAAGCTGAAGTTAAGCACATTAAAGGACAAATTGGTGTATGAACAAATTCCAATCATATGGGGAGGGGACCATAACTGTGCATTGTCTTTGGCAGACTTAGATATTAACGACAGCCGTCGCCTCAAGGGTAGATCTGTGCGAGAAATTGAAGATATAATCAGTGAATTTGAATTAGGTGATATCTGGCGCCTACGTAATCCTCGTAAAAGGATGTTTACATGGAGGTCCTTAAACTCACTTGTTCAAAGACGGCTTGACTTCTTTTTAGTGTCTCTCAATGTTCAAAGTATGGTAATTAAAACGGATATTGACCCAGCTGTAGAGACTGATCATTCTATTTTTTCAGTTTTATTTGATACTAGCAAGGGGGAGCCTAGGGGCCCTACATATTGGAAACTGAATAATTCTTTACTCGAAGACCATGTGTATATTCAAAAGTTAAAAGAGAATATTAAAATATGGAAAAATAATTTCAGTACTGAAAGTTCAAATAATTATGTAAGAGATAAATGGGAATTTTTTAAATTTAAAATTCGAGAATTTTCAATAAAATTTTCTAAGGAAAAGGCCAGAAAATTTAAGAAAGAATTTCATGAATTTGAAAGTAAGTTGAAAACATTAGAGCGAAGCCTTAGACCGAGTAATTTGGTAGAATATGAACAAACAAAGTGTAATTTAGAAAAATATTACGAAAAAATAACAGACGGTATTATTATTTGATCAAGAGTACAATGGCATGAACAAGGAGAGAGAAACAGCAAATATTTCTTAGGTTAAGAAAAACAGAAAAAGATGAAGAGATCTGTTAGAAAATTGATAAATGCATCTGGCGCACAAATAACTGACGCAGGAGGAATTTTATCCGAAAAAAAAAAAATTATTCCAAAAAGTTTACACATAAGTTAAAATCGACAGAAAATGAGTGTAAAATTTTTCTAAATAAAATAGAGTTAAAGCGTATAAATACTGAAAACCTGGCTTCGCTGGGTGATTCTATAACAAAAGAGGAAATAAAAAAGTTTTAAAACAAATGTCCAACAATAAAACGCCCGGTAATGATGGGATGTCGAAAGAGTTTTATTGCTCCTTTTTTACGACCTTAGTGAAGACCTTGCGGATTGCTTTAATAAAAGTTATGAATTAGGAACCCTATCAGTGAGTCAGAGACAGGCTGTCATTACTTTGATTTAAAAAAACGGGAAAGATAACAGGTATGTGAAAAATCGGAGGCCTATTAGTCTAATTAATGTGGATGCTAAGATTCTTAGTAAAATTTTATCAGCTAGACTCCAACCCCTGTTATCACAGATTATAGGCAGAGATCAATATGCTTTCGTAAAGGGTATATTAGTGAATCTATAAGACTGATTGCCGATATTTTATATTATACTAAATGTTATGACCTTTTGGGGATTATATTCGCAGCAGACTACGAGGCTGCATTCGATTCTTTGGATCATAATTTAATATTTGCAGTATTCCGAAGATATGGTTTCCCTGAATCATTTGTAAAATGGGTTAAATTACTTAATACTGACCAGGAACGTTGTTTTATGAATCACGGGTACTCCACGGGCTATTTCCCACTGTGTAGAGGCAGCCGCCGAGGAGACCCACTGGCGCCATATACATTCATCTTAGATATTGAGATATTGGCACAATTACTCAGAGATGATCATAACATTAGAGGTATAAATATTCATGGTAATGAATTAAAATGTGCATTATTTGCAGATGATGCAACTTTTTTCCTACAAGATCATAAATCCATGGACAGATTAATTACTATATTCAACGAATTTTATAAATTTTCTTCGCTCTCTCTCAGTCAGCAAAAATCGGAAGTAGCATATATATAGGATCAGAAAGGAAGAGGCGTATTGAGACTGACCTTTATAAAAAATGTGAACTTAACCACTAAGCACTGAAGATATTAGGAATTCACTTTACTTACAGTGAGAGATTGTCATACGAATAAAATTTTGACAGAGTAGCACGGAAGTTAAAGAGCTGTCTAAGACTTTGGAAATCTAAAAATGTATCTTTGTTTGGAAGAAATACAATTGTTAAATCTTTAGCACTACCAAAAATTATGTGTGTATGTAATGTATTATCGCCCACTGAAGAGTTTGTAAAAATAATTCAGAATGAATTAAATAATTTCATTTGGAACGGAAGAAAACCTAAAATAAAACACAGTGTTCTAATAAATGTAAAGGAACATGGTGGAATTAAATACCCTGATGTACGACTTAAAATTCAGGCCCAGCGTATTACATGGATATGTAAATTAAAAGATACTAGTGCTCCATGGAAAGTAATTTCTGAAATAAATATGAAAGATATTGCTGGTTTTGAACAAGTGGAATATAATTTTGATAAAGGTCGTATACCTTTAAAATTGCCTCCCTTCTAAAAGGGTGTTTATCGAACTGGGCAGATTATTCAACCGATACACCCGAAGATATAGACAGGATTTTGCATCAACCTCTTTGGAACAATAAATATATACAAATAGACAATTCCTCGTTATACATTAAGATTATGACCAGTCAGGGTTTCAATACTATCATGGCTCTGATTGTTAGTACGAGTTTATTGAAAAAATGGGATGACACGAGCTTGCCATTCAGTTTTGGCATGCTGTATGGAGGACCATTCCTTATAAATGGTGCTCAATACTAAGAGCTCAGTGGTCGAGGGATTATGGCGAAAAGACCTTCGAAGCATTACAAAATAGTATTCACAGTACAAATAAAAGTAGGATTTACGCTACTCTATTAAATATGAAAGCTGAGGAACCGACCAGTCGAAAATGTTTGAATCGGTACTTCCAGATGCTTTATCAAATTGAAAAAAACATATATACACTAATGTACAGGACAACATTAAGTACAAAACTAAGGGTTTTCCAGTACAAAATCTTTCACAATATTCTATCAACAAAGCAACTTTTATATCGTTGGTCAATTGGGGAATTTCCTGGGTGTAGCTACTTGCTTATGAATCATGTAATCTTATTATTTAAATATTATGTATTTATTAATAGAGAGGAACGTAGGGTTCTTAATTTTGCAGGATTTTTTAATGTACTGAAAGACACGGAAAGAATTGAATATTAAGTAGCCAGAAGGAAAGGAGCAATCTCTGTGCATAATAAAAAGTGGAAATATTTGGTATAATTATTTTGAATATTCGAACAAACATTTAGACTATGTATTTGTTTGTATTTTTGAATATGACTATGTTTTATGTTCATGTATGTATCTCTGTTATCATCATGTTTATGTTTCATGTTTAAGTATGTTTGTCTGATATGTAATTTAATGTGAATAAAATGATTAAAAAAAATCCCTAAATTTGAGTAAGAAAATACTACTTCTACAGTCACGTCGAATCGAACCTAATACAAACAGATCACGTATGCGTGATGAACACAAATTTTGTAATGGTGATAAAAAAAAAACAAATCAGATTCTGTAACACCAGGCAGCGTGAAATGTCTAGGGGAATGAAGTCTTTGAAAATGTATAACTGCCGCATTCGTCGGATAAGGTCCTAGAATCCGACACACGCTTCTGCGTCCGCTGGAATCTGCTCTGCTGTCTGCCCTCTGGTTCCAAAAAAACAGCCCCTTTATATACCTTCACACCCCAAGCCGGGAATTTTCCACTTCTTGAACAGTCTATAAGATCCTACTCAACAGTAAACACGCGTTTCAGGAATTCTCTAGATAAATCGCCGTGTATCTTTACACACCAGGCTCATCACGTGACCCACGACCAGGTGTGAAAGCCCAAGGCTCACATGACAACGAGAGTCCAACCAGCACGGATTAAACATACAATGTTATACGCGGCCAGACACGAGTGCCACAACAGGAGTTACGCCCGTGTCACATAATAAAAAGAGCACCTGTAACAACATCAGGCATCATGCTTCCATGCTGGACCGTTACTTTTCAAGTATGTCTGACATGTATATGTACAATGCAAGCACTGAACATTTTGAACCCGAGTGCATGCCCCAATTACACAAACGTCACTGCTGAAATACTGGCATAGGTGCACACAACAAACAAGGCCTACAGGCCTAATGCGAACCTGTGCATTGGGAAATACACCAGGTATAATGCTTCAATGCTGGACCATGACTTCTCATGTATATGAACAATGCATGTACTAAACATTTTGAATAAGAAACAATAACACAAACATCACTGCTGAAATTCTGGCATGAGTGCACACAACACAACTAGGGACCCATGGGTCTCAACACTCAGTTGAATTTGTCTATAAGGATATTTTGAAAGAATTTTTTTTTTCTGAATGACAGTCCTGTGACCTTAACCAGTGACCTTGTAACCAAAAAATCTTAGAACTTAATATCCTTGAACTTGCAGCATTAGGATTATTGTAACAATCTTTTAAAAAGTGACCTTGACCTCTGACCAGATAACCTCAAATTCTACAGGTTTTCTCACTTTGGGCAAGTAAGCCATGTGTGAACGTTGGAAAGTTCAGGATGAAAAGTTTGATTTACAGTGCATCCACAATTTTTTTAAAGATGTGACTTCTGTGACCTTCAACTTAGATCGCTGGACCCTGAAAAACAAAATGAATTTACATATGTGGTTGGTCATTATTAAATCAAGTTTAGAGACAGTCAGTCTATCCAAAGCAGAATTATCATCCATTAACTAATTTGTGAATAGAAGGGCCCTGTGACCTTGACCTTTGACCTTTGACCCAAAAAACAAAGAGAATCTTCCCCTAGTGGCAGGTTAGCAATATCTTGAAGATGGAAGGTTTGCGATGAAAAGTTTGGCTTCAAATGCATACACATTCCTTAGTGGTGGGCCATTTATAAGTTAAATTTGAAACCAATATATCAAACTTAACTGGAGTTATCATCTGGAAACTAATTTGTGTGGATGGATGGATTGACAGACAGACAGACATACAAACAGACAGACTGACAGACAGGTTGATTCGTATAGGGCATCCACTTGTGATCAATAAACACACCAGGTTTTGGGACACCAGATGTAATGACAGCTGAGAAACTGACATGATTGTTGTCATTTTATAGTAAATAAATAGAAAAATATTTGTTTAAATAGGAAAACCACCACGTTTCAGGAACTGACAAAACTAGTCATGATCAATATTCAAGGCAAAATTCATGACAAACCATGCATTAATTATCAAGATATTGGAGGTTTTGTATCAAATTTTTTACTATTCTGGGGGGTACTTTCAAGCCCCATAGCTCGAAGGAAAAAGGTCACAGTGACCTAATTTCAGGTTTCCAAGGAAATTTTTAATTGACCTCCCTGGATGTTAACTTAGAAGTTTCTAGGACCAGCTGTTATGATTTGTGCCCTGCTAACGGACGGCCGGACGTCCAGACGGACGACGGACAAAGCGCCATTCCGATACCTCAATGGCTTACAGTCAGCTGAGCTAAAAATGATTGTAGCTGGCACCACCATTCTTGTATACAAAAGGTTTCAGAGATATATACATATGCACAAGTTCAGACTGATATATCAAACCCCTCCTGAGAAATAAGCAGGGACACACAGTGCAAAAAATATTGAAGGTGGCACCACCAATCTTGTATACGACAAGTATATGATAATTAAAATACGATAGGTATAAATATGCCCAATTTCAGGATGATATATCAAATTTCTCTATAGAAATAAGCAGGCACAAAAGTCACACACTGTGCAAATGTCATTGTAGGTGGTGACACCTGTCTTGTGAACGAGAAACCAATCAAAGACACATAGACAGGTCAAAATATTAGATATTATATATTAGACCTTAAGTCTGATGCATGGGGCTGACCACGCTTAGGTGATAAAGGCAGTTGCCCCGAGTGAACTGTGACAAATTTGCTAGCTCATGCTACTGCACTGAGTGAACTCATGACCTGCACCTGGCTAGACTGGGTGAACTTTTGACCTGTACCTGGCTGCACTGAGTCAACTCTTGACCTGTTGCCTAATCTGATACAGTTGGCAGTCTGCCAAAGCTATAAATAGATTGGCTCCACATGCAGCCCTGAGGGGCATGACACCCATGAGGTGATCACATGGTGCCCATGAGGTGTTCACATGTCACCCATGAGGTGATCACATGCCTTGTGCTTGGCTGCACTGACTGAACTCTTGACCTATATCTGGCTGCACTGAATGAACTCTTGATCTATTGCCAAATCTGAAAAAGTTGGCAGTTTCTTAACCTATGTAAATATACAGAAACAATCTTGGCCTGTTGGCAAATCTGTTTACACATACTGAAAGACTTTGGCTAAAATGTTTTTTTTCAAGCTGAAATATTCATAGACTTTTTATCAAAATATCTAGAAAAATAAAAGATTCAGTTCTTTCATTGTTAAAGGTCCAATAATTCTGCCAAAAATCATTCAAGTAAACTTGAACAAAGGCCACCTAAGAATAATTTTTGTGCCATGTAACAGAAGTTATAATTGAAACAATAATTTTGTAGAAGAACAGTTTTTCAGTCCTCAGTTTGAGTTAGACATAATAATGGCCATAAGACCAACTTAAGTTTTTCTGACATGATTGAATGAACCATATCCTACAATAATTCTTTTGAAAAATTGAACGATTCAACTTGACAGTTTCATCATAAACATTTTAAGCTGAAAGAGGCTAAAATTATGAGGTTTTTGCCCATAAAAAACAGGTCAATGTAGGTGGCACATCAAAACCTGCAACTTCAAATATGAGTCATGTGACCAACATTTGCAAAATACTTGGTAATGCTAGCTTCTGTCATTTCTGAGATAACTATGTCAGTATGCTTACTTGGCCAAATGACCGTTCAAATTCATTTAACTCCACTAAAATTCATCAAATGCAAACCATTTGAACAAACTTGAGAGTGCTTGCCTCTGGGATAATTTCTGTAAAATATTGAACTATTTGGCTGGACCTTTTATAAGAAGACTTTTAAAGGTTTTTCAGCTTTTCCCCTATAAAATCTAAGTAAATGCAGATAGCAAAAAACATAAGCTGAATCCCACAACATTTGATATGTGACAGATAATTGCATAAAATCTGGGGATGGTAGCTCCTGCTATTCCTGAGAAATTATGGGTTGATATACAGATGACCAATGACCCCGTACAAAAAAAGGTCAATGCAGGTGGCGCCACCAATACCTGAATTTCATATATGACTCATGTGACCAACACTGGCAGAAAATTTGGTGATGATAGCTCTGGCCGTATCTGAGATTGTCATTTTAGTATGCTTTTTTGGAAATATGACTAGGTTCAACTTCCTGTAATTCAGCCAAAATTCACAGAACTTGAACCATTTGAACAAACTTGAGAGAGATGGTATAAAAGATTATTTCTATGAAATATTGAACAAATTGGCTTGACCGTTTCAGAGGAGAAGATTTTTTAAAGTTTTTTTTAGCTTTTTCTCTATAAAATCTAAGAAAATGCATATTTTTTTTCAGATGGCTAATTTTTTGCATTAAATTTCATGATGCTAGCTAGCTCCAGTCGTTTTCAAAATAGGATGGGTTAACATATACCTGTGACTGTAAACATTACCTGGCATGAGGAATATCTAAAATCATAAATCTACGTTGTTTAAAAGTTTTTAAAAAACATTCTTGTCAATATTAACCAAAGATAACCTGAAATCTAAATGTTTGGAGGCATGATGAAATGGATGCTGATAAACTGGTTCCAGGCTAGATGTATCTGCTTCAAACAGCTAACATATATGGTAAAATAACACAATTCAATCTTTATTATTCGGCCAAAATTCATTCTTTGGAACCATAAAAGACAATTATTATAAGAATTATTCAGGGGATTATTCTTGTAAAATATTAAACAAATTGGCCTCAGTGGCGTCAGTCAAAAAACGTTTTGCAGGTTTATAACTCATATGGGAAAATAAAGCAAAATGGCTAAGTTAAGCTTCCAATAACTCAGCCAAAAATCACTGAACCAAAACCATTTGAACAAACTTGAATTATCAACATCTAAGGATAATTAATGTGTGAGATTTAAGAATTTGGCCCAGTGGTTTTTGAGAAGATCTTTGTAGCAACTGAGCCAAAATGGGCTGTTATGGCATATGGCTAAATTCAGCTTCCCATAACTCAGCCAAAAGTCACTGAACTGAGATCATTTGAACAAACTTCAGAAAGCATTACCCTAGGATCATTTCTGTGCGATATTAAATAATTTGGCCAAATGGTTTCAGAGAAGAAGTTTTTTGTTGCTGTCAGTTTGATACGGGCACTGATGACCCCCGTTCAAAAAAGGCCAATGCAGGTGGCGCCACCAATACCTGAATTTCAGACTTGACTCATGCGACCAACATTGGCATAAAATTTGCCGTTTCTAAGACTGTAATTTTAGTATTCTTTTTTGGACAGATGACTAAGTTCAACTAGCTGTAACTCGGCCAAAATTCACCGAACTTAAACCATTCGAACAAACTTGAGAGAGATTGTTCCAGGGATCATTTCTGTGAAATATTGGACAATTTGGCTGAACAGTTTCGGAGAAGAAGATTTTGAAAGTTTTTTTTTTTTGCCTTTTCTCTATAAAATCTAAGAAAATGCAGTTACCTAAAAAATAAGCAAAATCCGATAGAGTTTTTTAGATGACTAATTTTTTGCAGAAAATTTCTTGATGTTAACTCTTGCCATTTTCAAGATAGTATGGGTTAACGTACAGACGACGGACGACGCCACATTATCGCATAAGCTCACAGGTTCGCTAAAAATAATTGAAAGTGGCACCACCATGCTTGTGTACAAGAAAGCCATTGAAGATGTTTGGACTATGGACATAAACAATTTCATTCATGTGGAACCATAAAAGACTAATTATTATAAGAATTTTTCTTGGAATAATTCTTTTAAATTATTAAACAACTTGGCTTCAGTGGCGTCAGTTGAAAAACGTTTTGCAGGTTTATCACTTATATAGGAAGAAACAGCAAACTGGCCAAGTTCGGCTTCCCGTAACTCAGCCAAAAATCACTGAACCATAACCATTTATTAAATCTGAATTATCAACATCTGAGGATAATTAATATGCGATATGTAAGAATTTGGCCCAGTCATTTTTGAGAAGAAGATTTTTGGAGAGACCATTTGAACAAACTTCAAAGAGCACTACCCTAGGATCATTTCTGTGCGATATTAAACAATTTGGCCATATGGTTTCGGAGAAGAAGTTTTTGGTAGCCCTCAGTATGATACAGGCCCTGATGACCCTTGTACAAAAAGGGTGATGCAGGTGGCGCCACCAATATCTCAATTCAGATATGACTCATGTGACCAACATTGGCATAAAATTAGGTGATGATAGTTCCAGCCAATTCTGAGACTGAAACTTCAGTATGCTTTTTTTGACAGATGACTAAGTTCAACTTCCTGTAACTCGGCCAAAGATCACCAAACTGGAAGCATTCAAACAAACTTGAGAGAGATTGTTCCTGAGATTACTTCTGTAAAATATTGGACAATTTGGCTGGACGGTTTCGGAGAAGAAGATTTTAAAAGGTTTTTACGCTTTTTCCCTATAAAATCAAAGTTAATGCACATACCCAAACAAGGGACCCATGGGTCACGGCGCTCACCTGATCGTGATTGGACTATAAATGTTTCTCCACTGTGATACTCAATGGAGTCGATAAAGCTTATGAATATCATGGACATGCTGGGCTATTATAAAGGAATGTAATGTAATATGCGAGTAAATGATAAATGAAATTACCTGACTGATGGATTAATAGAGTAAAATATAGTGGTTTATTTTTTATTTATTTAGGAGGGGTTGAAAATTCTGATATATTTGAGCAAATATGAATGCAATGACAGCAGTAATAAGCAGTAGTAGAATGATGATAAGGCTATTTGTTGAAGGATCTAAAGTGTATGGTAGTCTGCAAGCTTTCAATTTGACAGATATGATGTTATGATTAACTATGCTGATGAAGTGATTTATGAATTTGTGACTGTATGACACAATATCTCTTTAGTCTTGACAAGGTACATTATTGTGATGCCCACTATGTCTACATATTACACAATATTGACATAATTTCTGGCATGTACATAGGTACCTACGGACGAATAGTTATACAAAATATTAAAGTATGAATATATCTGATTCATCTTGTTCTTGCTTACTGAGGCTGACTTTGAGATGGGGTTCAGAGAAGGGAAAAGTGAGGGCAGCACGAAGGTGGATGTAGAAATATTCTATTGTAATGTTTTTCATTTATATAAGAATATGAGAAGCTAAGAGGAAAGGGGCCCTCCTACTTGGTTATAGTAAGGTTCTAAATATATGATTGCAAACTAATCCTCTGACAAGACTGTCATGAAGAAAAACAGTTACAGTTTTGAGATACTGTGATGCATATGAAAATTTACAGATGAACAGGCAAGTGGACAGAATGGACTAATACCTTTATTTCACTTTCAAGGGAATAATGCATTTAAGTTTATATATAAGCCTATTTTTTTAAGCATATCCACTTTTTCCATAAAGAAGTTTTTATCTGAATCATTTTTTTATTTACAGGTTTTATTAATTTTTAATAAAAAAACTGAAAATATAAGTTAAAATATTAGAATTGTTGCAAAAGTTGCAATCATTATATATACAGAGAAAAAAACTGAAACTATAAGTTAAAATATTAGAATTGTTGCAAAAGTTGCAATCATCATATATCCAGAGTGTAGCTCATATTCGGTCATATTATGCATACACATATAATTTATTATTTTAAATCATAAATGTTTAAACTGAATTTAAAAGAAAATAATGCCACAACATGGCATCTACAAGAATATTCCTTGAATCACTATTAAAAAGTTTTGCTCATTGGAGTTTTCAGTACATGCTTAATTTTATTCACCAAAATAAAATAAAAGATTCAGTAAATTTGATAAAAAAAACATCTTTTCAAATAAAGTATACACACTGTTGGTTGAATGAGGGACAAACAATATCATTGTGCAAATAACTATCCCAGTTTTAATTTATTCCTGGAATTAATAGTCAATTTCACACCTGGTGAAGTTTTTACTCTTCTGAAGTAAGGAATTACTTATCTGATGACATCCACACTTTCATAGCAATACACCACTTTGTGGACACAATTAAATGTACACTTTAATCATTGTAACCCTGGAGGTACAATACAAAATCTATAATGTAGCATAGCCTAGAATAAGAATGAATCAAATACAGAAAATAATAACATTCATCTAGTTTATGCACCATCGGGGGGGGGGGGGGGGAATGCAGGGCAGAGGGGAAGCCTGCTGGTAGTGGCCAGGCTGACCCAAGGCAAGCTGCCTGGGGTGGGTTACATAATGCAAGTGAAGGCTGTACTACTAGGTGGGCTAGATGTAAACAACACTTGACATGGTGTATGAAAACGTGAATAAAAGCTATTCTTTCCAATCAATTTCTTTGAAATTTCAGATTTTTCAAAGATTAAATCCTTATGTATATATGCTGTGAAAATTAAATTAACAGTGACAAAGTTGGACAAAATTTAAGGTATTGATTTTTTATTTATGCTAATAACTTGCGAAATTTGCAAAATTCAGATCTAATTTTGGGTAAACAATTGAATCTTGATTAAATAAAGTTATATTCCTGAAAAAAAAGTATCTAGGTTCAGTAATTCTCATGTTAGGTGAGTAAATATATTTCTTGATTTTTAAAAAAATTGCATTATATTTTGGCCCATAACTTCAAAATAATACCCGATACTGACCTAATTTTTGGTATGTTCATAATAAGTATGAAAGAATGTGAATACTAAATATGATCAAAAACAGATCAGTGGTTTTGATATTAGGCAGCCTTAAAGTGTAACAATGGCTTTTTTTATGGAAAACGAAGGTTTTTACTTAAAATCTCGAAGGCACGAAGTCCTAATGACCCAATATTTAGGTATGGTAGGAGATTTTGGGGACATCTAAAATTATGCCAACAGCCTGGGGAGCATAGAGAAGTGCACTGAATGACCTACAGTCATCAAAGTGGACTGCTTGACAATGTAAGGGAATACAACAAGAGCCTCCAAAAAATTCAATAACTAGCCTAATTTTGCAGTTTTTATTTTCAAATTTTAGATTTTAACAGATTAAATCCTTATGTGTACATGCTGTGAAAATTAAATCCACAGTACTTACAGGAAAAAAACGTGCCGTGGCCAAAATTTAAGGTACCAATTTTATATTTTTGCCAATATTTAAACAAATTTAACAGATTTTGATCTAATTTTTGGTAAACTATTAAATTTTGATTAATTAAAGTTGTATTACTGAAAAAAAGTCCCTACCTTTAACACTTTTGGTCTTAAGTGACCAAATATCTTCCTGACTTTTTACAAAGTCCATTATGTTTTGGCCCATAACTTTTTTAAATTAAATAATTCTGACTTAATTTCTGGCATGTACATAGGAACTATATAGAGGAATATTTATGGTAAATATGAAGAAAACCAGATGAGTGGTTTTGATATTAGGCAGTCCTTAAGTGTAAAAATAGATTTCTAATAAAAAATTGAGGTTTTTCCTTAATATCTCGAAGGAACGAAGTCCTATTGACCCAATTTTCGGCATGGTAGGAGATTTTGGGGACATCTAACTGTATGCAGAATTTCAGATTCGTAGGTCCAACGGTGTTGAAACGTGCCAGTCTTACGGACGGACATCCGGACGGACGGACAGACAGACGGACGGACGATGGACAATGGACCACAACTATAGCTCAGATGACTTATAGTCAGCTGAGCTAAAAATAAGCTCAATCCCATAAAGTTTGACATGTGACCGATTCTTACAATCAATTTGAGCTGCCAGCTCTGACAGTTTCTGAGATAGCATAGCTTAACATACTGACGACAGATGACACTATGTCATCATTTAAGTTCACAGGTTCGGTAAAAATATTGAGTGATTAAAAAGTTATTGCATTCACAAGACTAAGTGATACTGATGCCAACAGACCAAACACTCTATGTCACCCCCCTGGGAGGGGGACATAATATAAAAGCAAAAACAACAAAAGTTCACAAGCAAAATTTTAATTGCACTTTGTGCATGTCCACAAAAATACAGTTCTTAACAATTCATATGTACATGATATCACTTAAGGGAATAACAAGCTTTACAGTTTTAATGTAGGACTTGTGAGTATATGAACATCCAGAAATTAATCATTTGATTAATTTTACTTAAGCGAGAATGGTAAACCTACTTATTATTATACTTATGCATACATATAAACAGATACATAGATTTAAAGAGGAAAAACAAGGTAGAAAATCATATCTAGAAAAATTCAGTGTGATTAACTTATAGCTAATCAGGAGGAAAACAAGGTTTACATTATGTGAACACACTCTGTAGCAGTGTCACTCTGTAGCACTATCAACCTTTGATATAAAGTGATACAGAACAGTACATGACAAGGAAGCAAGAATTCCAGGTATGTAGCCATCGGAACAAACACTTTACCTGGACACTGTCCGTATCTAAACCGTGATGGTACCAGGTACCACCGTACTCCTTATCTGTATACGTTATATTACATCAAGGCTGATACTGGAAACATCTCTCTGTGTGGGGTCAGGTATTGCCCCACTTTTTGACAGGTCAGTGCGTGGGGGGTATTTTGTAAACATTACAAGGACATTCTGATAAAGAACAAATTCCCCAGTGTGGTCACCTGTACCGGGTGCATATACTGATAAAACATCCCCTGGTCAAGTCTATATTTAGACTCTTAATGCACCCAACATGTTTGTGTCTTTGACCATAAACATGGCCAGTCATGTGGCTTGTGCACTTAAATAACCTTTATATCCAAAAGTAAAGCACTGATATTGTGGATATATTCTATAATGATACATATAAACTATAAAATTTATATCAATTTCACAAACTCATTTTAATATATATAATATATATAACACCTGTAAAATATACATGAACACAAACATACAAAATAAGCTGCAGAAAAGCTGATGAGACGAATCAAAACTTATACAGCCCTCTGATGGATCAAAATCACAAATTCACACAACCAATTTCAATGTAGTCACTGATCTACTCATTATAAATGCTGGCATCTCTACATCATATTTGAAAAAATAAGGCAAGTTATGGTAATTGTGTGTTTGTAAATTTTGACAAAGGCCATCTGCACACGGTGGAACCTGTACAACTGACCACTCTATTAATAAGGCCATCCAGACTGTTTCGAAGTGCACATCTGGTTTAGTTTATCCTGTAACACAAGCTCACTATTCTGAGTTCCTGTGTTGGTGAATACACAGGTTATACCGCAGCATATTTCAGTCTACTTTAATAATGAACTAAAAGGGAAAAAAAACAAGATATGGCAGAATCTGCCAAATACATACACAGGTGGGACCTGAGCTTTTTTTTGGTAAAAAAGGTGTGTCTAAAAGAGACAGGTGTCTGCAAGGAAAGGTTATCCTCAGTCAACAAAGTTTATGCTCCACTGATGTTAAGGCAAATTGTAAAATATAAAGATAACAAACCAATAAATTGACTATTAACAATGAAGACATAGACATGCCAGTATCATGGACTGCGAAATACTTACTGCTAAACAAATCTACGGAGAGTACTTATTTTGACTTAACTGTGACGCACTGTGTTCAATGAATCATATATAACCTGTATCTGGAATATGCTACACTGGCTGAACAGCCAATAGTGCAAAGTAAATGTATATGATGACACATGTTAAAGTGCTTAATATTCAGTTATTTAGACGAATAATATATTTGTAAAATATTATGCAAACTTTGATTTTACAGGTATTCTAACATGATACTTAGTGAATTAGACCCAGCGTTCAGTCTTATAAAATGTAAATCTGTGTATTCAGCTGTTAAACTTCTGCATGTTTAATTAAAATAAGGTTGATCATGAGGTAATCATTACAATACTTGAAAAAAAATTATTAAACTATAATAACAAATTATTTTGAGTATTAAACATCAGAAATACTTCAAACTTTCATTATAAATAAAATCATGATACACTGCAGGATTCAACTCGTTTGTAGCGATGGTTCAACTTGTTGCAAACATATTCATGTATATAATGACCAACATGTATTACATTTAGGGCATTTCTCACAGTGTCAAGCAAATCCAAATGAAACACTAATAAGGTAGGTTTCACTGTCAAAAATGTCGTATAACATGTATGTGATAATTACCATACGCATATCTCTTAATTCTCACATATTCTTATCAACTGAAATAGGTTAGGGTTGAAGAAAATGATTAACATTTTCAACAAAAAATATGTAAAATAATATTAACCTTTAAACTAATGATAAAACTAATATTATTCAGCAGGAGGGACCAAAATTTGACTTTAAAACATGAGATTTTCTCAGGACCTATCTGCATGTTGGGTTGGAAGTTTCTAACCCTTGCTGTTTCAACCTGTGATTGGCCAACAGATGGCCAAACGGATTATCAGTGAAGTGGAGGGTGATGTACAAGACGTATCACTACAGCTCAGCAGAACTAAAGTCAGCTAAGTCAAAAAGAGGTATGTGTTTGTCAAGAATGACAATTTTGATGAGTTCCTGCCAAAATTCCCCAACAAAATTCATTTAAATTAACAAAGATAACAGACAGTATCTGGTATACCTTGACATGCAACAGAGAGTTCTGTATGGTCCTTGTACCAATAGGCCAAAAATATTAAATTTTATTGTGGTCTTTAAAATTTTGCAAGTCTTTAAAAGTCCTTTCTCAGTAGTCCTTAGCCTTAAATACATTCAGTCCTTTTAGAATGGTCCTTGACATTCCTTCAAATAATCAAAATATCCTGATAACTTCTTATGGTAGGACCTACTCAGGTGTTTCTATTTTGAAAAACAGTCTAATCAGTTTCAACAACTGCACATAAATGTCTTCAGTAGAAAGTCCTGTAAAGTTCTGAATGTATTGAAGTGAATCTTAAGCTTTTATTTCCTCTGGCTGATGCTCTTCTTTTGCCTGTAAACTCACATATAAATTCATTCTTTATACAATCATAAATACCGATAGATGATTTTGATTTGACCTAAAACAAAATGCAATCATTCAAAATTCTATTCTTCCATCTAGAATTGTTCATAAATTCCAGTTTATGAAGACCTGCAAAATATACAGTGATACTGTCTTGAAACCTTGTTATCACTGCTGTGATGTAAGAGAAAACTAAAGGCCACCTGGGTGAGCTCTTTATAAGACCCATCCAGCCAGAGCATTACCAAGCTTTGTACTTACATACATACATACATACATTCATACATACATATAGCGATCATCTCTTCCTGTAGCAAACATAAATGAGAAAGAACAAAGGAAAAGACTTCACATCCAAATAAATGGTGCCTTATATATAACCATACATCTAACCAAGGTTAGATCTTAATTTAATTTAAAACCATTATATACAACCTCATTACCTTAACAGGAAACTCGAGACATACCATGTACTAAATACTGAAATTCTAACCCCCATAACACCCCACCCTTTAAAATAATGTTAATTTTGTCAATTAGGTTTAGGTCTTGATTGATGAATAATTTGCAGGCAGGTGTACTTACAAGGAGTCATTCATCTTGAAATGACAACCTTATTTGCTAATACCCCTGACCAGGGCCTTAACTACTACAAACCCTCTTCACCCCATAGTAACTATGTACTGGTAATCCACTGAGGATGGTCACTGTATAACAGATCACTATCTGAATCTCAAAATATCTCTCAGTTACAAGCTCACAACAAATTTAAGAGACAACAATACAAGACACACAAGCATGAAGTAATAAATGATGAAGTGATTATTATCAATTCATTTTTACATCTGGTATACAAATAAAATTTGGTTGTTACTAAGAAATTTTACTGGACTCTCAGCGATGAAATTAAAGATTGTGCTACATATATAAAACCAAGTATTACACAAACAATACACCAACTGTAATTTGAGAACAAACTGTTAAAGCACATATGCAAATAAAAAAATCTATACATAAAGACTATTATATCTAAGGATTATTAACTGTGATGTTACATATATAATACAATGGAACATGTATATAAAGCCTGTGTGAATACAGAATACAGGTAAGCCACATATACAATGAAAGAACTGGGAAAACAAACCTTGAGACTTCTAGTATCATACTCTTAATATCAAGAAATTTAATCACTAAGGATTCAAAACTGCTGAGACAAATGATTAATATTACTATTTATATATCCCCCCAAAACACGAATAATTTCATTTTATAATAAAATGTCCATATCTAACAAGGATATCATGATAATGTAATTCCTGGTACACATCAATCAGGGAGTTCTCTCCTTTATCACACAGTACTAGTGATTATAATGGCATTTTCACTTACAAATCACTGACTGTAGGTTAATAATTAAAAAAATATGATATGACAATTTTACAGTGGTAATCAACTGATTCAATACTTTTAAATAATTATTTAAAATGTAAAGTTCAATTACATAAACATCATGAACATGGAAGGTCATATAAAGACCTAAAATCTTAAATTCCGAGTACTGCTATTTAGTGTTATAGCTATGTAGAGATTTTTCATCATTTAGTTGATAACAGAGCTGTATGATCCCTTACATCAGGATATGATATGTAATGTATCACAACACTTACAATACTTAATCACAATACAATACATGACAGGATTCATACAATTTATAATTAAATTTAGATTCCCAGCCAATTTTCTTCAATATAATAGAAATATAACCCAATTTCCTTTCAAAGAATTGACCTCTAAACCATCAATAGAATTTATTCCCTTGCAATAATAACCCAATCCGACAATATTCAAGTGATTTCACTTTACATAACCTATCTGAGGCTTATAAGTAATTATTAAATTGGGTATTACTTTCATTTGGATGGCCCAGCATATGATGGCCCAATGTATCCATATAGGGACAGCTGATAATACCAATACATAATGTGACTTTGTATTGTGGTTTAATATCGTGATGACATTACTGTTCAGTTAAACCTGTCTTATAAGACCACCTGTCTATTAAGACCACCCTTGGCAGCAAGTGAACCAAAAGCATTCACATTGGTTATAACTGACCTGTCTTATAAGACCACCTGTGATTTAAGACCACTTTTGGCCAGTCCAATTGGTGGTCTCATAAGACAGGTGTCACTGTATTATGACCAGCCTGGTGCTAGTGCATATTTTAGCTGAGAAGATCCAGAGCTCACTGAACTGGGCAATTGTATTTTCACTGAGACACCGTTTTTTGTTAACAAAACCTAGGCACTTATTTCCTTAGAGGCTTAATGGTCAAGACAGATGATATCATCAAAATGATTGATGATTTTTGTCTCTTTATTATTCAGTATTTTTGTGGTAACCTGACTTGGTTTATGCTTGTCATCAATGTTCTTAACTATGTAACTCACATCACAATGGACTTATTTTCTCAGGTATTAACATTATTCAAAGATTTTGCAAAGTAATCTTGCTCTTCATCTGTTTAATAAGATAAAATTAGGTTTTATTACAACTAACTTTACATCAATAAACTATTTGTTAATATGTTGCCTAATTTAATTAGGCAATTCTTGCAGGAATGGACTTTAGTATCATTGCATGTCATGTCAAGTTGTAGGATTAATGCTGCTCCACACTCATGTTATAACAAGAATGAACAAAGCTCTGGGATAATCAAGATATAACCATAGAGCAGCTTAAAATTACATGTGACCCCTTTATATATCAGTGTTGGGAGTCGCTTCTTTATCATAATCGATCATCTGCAGCATATCAGCAACAAATGATCCAATACTAGTTGCTTTTGAGAAGTGCTGGGAATCAATTGTAATTTTATTATCAGAAATTAGTAAAACTTGGTTGACTTTTAGGAATATGAAATTTCTGATCAAATATAGAACTATACATTCTCAATTGATATATAGACCTGTATATACTTGTTAATGTATCTATACTCAATAGCCAAAAAGTGTATACAGTAAACTTAGGTGTGAATCTATTTCACAGATAAACACAGATTATTCTAAAGTTTGTTTGCATAAATTTTATAAAAGGGACCCTTACATTATAATAAAACCTAAGTATCCTAACCTTTGTGACAAACCTTGTAATTGATTATGGCAACACAAGATTGATCATCAGATCTTCTACATCAGCCGTCCGATCATTGATTATAATCTATCATTGGTCCCAACCCTTATATATATATGATATTTTTACACATGAATGGCAGGGTGGTCTATAGAATTTTCTTTCTCATCACCCTTGTCTTTCGTTTTCATCTTCATTTTGACTGCCCTATAATAAAAAGTGAAAGCTGTTGTTATATTTTTACTCATTGTTTGCAGGACTGTTGACAATCCCACCATGCTTTAGGTGGGGACTGGTGTCATCATGTCCCTCAGTTCTTGGTACGCTGGGTACTTGCATCTTTTGTAACAATAGGGAGCCAGGAAGGCCAAGGCAATGGCTGCACAGAAAGTCGCCAGGATTGACAGGCCCAAAACTAATGGTGTGACTGAAAGAAAACATAAGATAAGGCATTTTTTAACCAAAATTTAAAGGACACCTGTTGTAGTACTATTAAGATCATATACTTATTCTGACCTGGCAAAGTCTGGGCCTTCAATGGTGAACATCCAGTTGTAAGCACTGATATCTAGAGACATCTGGTGGTGTTAAAATTGACAATTTCTGTACCAACTGGATTTAAAACAAATGCTCCCCTTTACAAGAATTTTATCTAATAAGTTTTATTTATTTGTAATCAAAAACATGCGATTGACAGCATTCAACAAAACATTCTGAAAAATATTAGGTACCTTTTGCATGTTTGCTGTGTGGAGATTTTAAAATAAATAACATTTTACTGCAGTCAGACTCTTAGTGTATTCCAAGGAGACAACATACTTTTTGCCTTCTGCTGACAGTTGTAACAGTTGAGCTCATCAGAGCCATCCCCACAGTCATCAATGCCGTTACATTTCCAGTCACTGTGCATACAGATGCCGTTCTTACACTGCTGTGCTGGTGGGCATGCTGAAAGAGAGATTGGCAGAAGTTAGGAGCAAACCCTGTAGAGGGCACTGCCCACTTACATGTAGATGAAATTGCTCTCATGACTACTATTAATATCATGCAGACCATATCATTGGAACCTATTATGTCTGTTGAACAATGATTGTTTCACAGAAAACACATTACTAATACTGCGCTTACATGTTTAAGATTTGGGAATTAGAATTACATGTACACATACTTCTTTTTACATGACTTCCACACATAAACAAGAAAAGGCTGGCTTTACTGTTATCTTAGTATCCCTAGAGCTTGAGAAAACCAATTTTAAACAGGTCCCTCCTTCTGACCCACAGGTTTAATTTCAAAATTATCATTTTATTATTTTTATTTACTCTGAGAGCTTTGTTTTCAAGAATGTAAAAACACATGGAATAAAAGAAAGTAAATGTAGATTGCACCAAAAGTGTTGAGGAATGGATATTGCTGACCCATATCATTGGGCACACAAAAATTCAAAACAATCCATAATGCCATTCCTGACAAATCTGATGTTTTGTTGCACTGGTTCAGACACACAAGACAATACAGTTGATTCCACCAGTGGGTGGGTACACACTGAAATTGATGATTAATCTATCAGTTTAATTATTACAACACACTAAGTGAATAAATGGTTTCAGGCCTAATTTGAGGTTAAAACATTTTTTGATCCAACATTTAAATGTAGCACTTAAAGCTTTCTGGATTTTTCTGGGTCTTACAAGCAACTGACATGGCTTCTCCCAGGGGTTGCCAATCTAACTTTGAGAGTAACATGTTTTAAAATATTTATGATACTTAACAACTAATCAGCAGTATTTGCATGAAATTCCTTGTGCATGTGACCAGTGACCTTGCTCTTCATCAACTGAATGTTTTCTCAGACACTGATATTTACTTATTTTAATTTTTTTTTTTTCCACAGGCCTCACTTGGTGGAACATACAATATTTTCCTTGATGCTCAGATTAGGGAATACAATAATTCTCCTTACAATGAACACCAAAATCCAGCGACAGCGCTGGCCCTGGCATGGAAGCATTGCCCGTCCCGGCTTTGAAGGAATATTTGACCCACAATTTGTTCTGACGGCTCAGCATTTGAGATGATTTGAAGGACGTCCCACTCTTTGTTAATATCACTGATCTGAGCTTAGAGACGGAACTTGCACCATCTCTGACTTCTACTGTCTGGCTGCAATCACAAATAATATTATATAATTTAAATTATAAACATCAACGATAATTTTATATTACATGAATCTGTCAGGCTACGAAGCAGAGAATATGAGGGGAGAGAAGAATCTTACAGAAGAAACATTCTGTCAGGAGGTTAAATTAGTGTACCAGATGTGGCATCCTGAACAAGTTTTTATATTAATCTTGTGTGTTTATTAATAAACCTCAAGGTAACTGAAAGCATTTAAAAAATGTAGCATTCACATTGGCTTTGTTAGGGGAATGATGCAAGTCTTCTATGACTACTTAAACCCGGCTGCACTGGTGCAAGCATCTGACTATTTAAGCACAATCTGTCGCAAAAATAAAAATATTTTATTGATAATGGTGATAATCGATGTTTATTGTTCTTATGCTGCTCAGTCCTAATGTTACTGTTAACTGGTGGACATCAAAATCATGCATCAGTTAACATTACTTGATGGCTGTGCCTAGGTAGCTGCACATAGATAAAGCTGATTAACTCTTAAACATTCAAAGTCACAAATAAATGTCACACATCAGAAATTCGACCAGAAGTTTGTAAATGCACCAGGAACATCTTCACTAGGATGCTTACACCTAGTAATTCTATTTTCAACACCAATCGCAATTCAATATTATTAAATTGGGAATTCATCAATTTCTGCAATAATCTTATTTTATTACAAACTGAATAATCATTCAGTGTTTTACTCAATGCATTGAAAACATAGGTGTAGTTTGTATGATTAAAGATATTATTAACACCAGCAGAACTGATTTAAAGTTGTTTTAGTTTATGCACTCTACATTGTGAATTGCAATTTTTTTTATACAAAAGATGCCAGAACATGAACAATTTTGAAATGATGCCAAGAACAAATGAGGCAGGGTTTGATAACAGCACAGGAATAGAGAAAAAAAGTTATCGAGGGACACTCCAAAGGCAGAATTGTATCTATGGAAAGATTTTGGCAGTGACTGAACCCTTACCAACAGAGAAGAATTATAGTGGGATTACCTTTATCATCATCATATTGCTCTGATTATATTAGTAATCCTAATAATCTTGAACTTTACCCTGAGGGCCAGCCTAGGCATACTTACTCTGTGGTGTTGTCTGGAATGTACGACAAGGCAAGCTGGAATGATACGATGTTGACTGTGCCATTGCTACCAGGGGGCAGTGTGATCACCCACACACAGGTTGTTGATGAACTGACATTAGCTGGGTAGCCAGGTGTCTCGATCTTGGCTCCAGTTTCAGTCACGTTTCCTCCACAATCTATAAGTATGGTAAAGTATATAACACAGCCTCCATGGAATCAGCTTCAAAACAGAGGATATTATGAATTGTATAATGTTATATTACAACTATGTTACATTCAAATACTGTTTCCATACATGTTTCTGCATTTTTATTCAAATTTTATTTGTTAACAATTAAAATTCAGATGACATCATATAAGGTACGGTAATGATTTATGATGATTTCAATTTTAATTAAAATATTTACTTTATGAACCTCCTCACATTTCACTGAAATGACAAAAAATGGCATCCTATGGATGAAGCCATACTTGTTTAATTGCATAATTCAAGATGAGTGTAGTCATAGATAAAAAAAAGATACATTAACTTTGCCTGCTTGTTTCTATATTCATTATTCAGCATTAGTCAAAGATGAAATAGCCAAAAAAGATACATTAACTTTGCCTGCTTGTTTCTATATTCATTATACAACATCAGTCATAGATAAAATAGCCAACAAAGATACATTAACTATGCCTGCTTGTTTCTATTTTCATTATACAACATTAGTCATAGATAAAATAGCCAAAAAAGATACATTAACTTCGCCTGCTTGTTTCTATATTCATTATACAGCATTTGTCATAGATAAAATAGCCAACAAAGATACATTAACTTTGCCTACTTGTTTCTATATTCATTATACAACATTAGTCATAGATAAAATAGCCAAAAAAGATACATTAACTTTGCCTGCTTGTTTCTATATTCATTATACAGCATTAGTCATAGATGAAATAGCCAAAAAAGATACATTAACTTTGCCTGCTTGTTTCTATATTCATTATACAGCATTAGTCATAGATGAAATAGCCAAAAAAGATACATTAACTTTGCCTGCTTGTTTCTATATTCATTATACAACATTAGTCATAGATAAAATAGCCAAAAAAGATACATTAACTTTGCCTGCTTGTTTCTATATTCATTATACAGCATTAGTCATAGATGAAATAACCAAAAAAGATACATTAACTTTGTCTGCTTGTTTCTTTATTCATTATACAACATTAGTCATAGATAAAATAGCCAAAAAAGATACATTAACTTTGCCTGCTTGTTTCTTTATTCATTATACAACATTAGTCATAGATAAAATAGCCAAAAAAGATACATTAACTTTGCCTGCTTGTTTCTATATTCATTATACAGCATTAGTCATAGATGAAATAGCCAAAAAAGATACATTAACTTTGCCTGCTTGTTGCTTGCCGGAATCAAAGATTTCGGCAAGCATATTGCTCAGTTGCGTATGTCTGTTTGTCTGTTTGTTTGTTTGTCTGCACTCTCCTGGCCACAATTTTGCCACAATCACCTTGAAACTATTAGGGATGATGAGAAACATAATTTCTAGGTGCCCTATTGTTTTTGGTTAAAGTAGGTCAAAGGTCAAGGTCAAGGTCACGACAGGTATGGTTAACGGTTTTTGCACTATAACTTCGCCATAAATAGGCTTATCCACTTCTGCAATAGCTCATTTTTTTCGTCATCACCTGGCCTTTCTTTTGACATGTAGCTTACTTAAATTTGCTGTTACCATGGTTACGCAATTTTGGGGAGAAATCATGGAATCTGTGATATTTTTCAAATTTGCAGCAATCGTACTGATTCTGAGATATTTTATGTAACACAAAAATATCTCGAAATTGTTTTTTCAGATTTTGGAAATGGCCGCCAGGGGGCGTTGCAGATGAAAAAACATGAAAATTTGTTTTGGTGCTATACCTCCAGAACTAATAAACATTGGGCCATTTCCATCACAGCACCTTCAACTGGGGTCCATGGGCTTATTTTTGCGCATAGGTGCCAAAGTGCGCTATTGCCAGATTTCTCTATTTTTGGGGTAAAACTTTTGTATTTTGAAAATATGCAGTTTTCAGCTTCTAACTCTGTCAGTTTTTATGCTGGAGGAGTCAATTTTTTTGCATCTTGTAGCCCTTGGTGAGTTCTCGGTGATCCAATCAAAAATCTTGCAAAATCTCGCACCGTTTCTCGTCAAACGAGAGTCTTCGAGATTTCATTAAATATGACCTACAGGTTGCATTTTTTTAAAAATGGCTTTGAAATTGATATATTTTGTGTTATTTATAAATATCTCGAAATCAGTTTTTCATTTTTTTTGGAAATAGCCACCAGGGGGCGTGGTACCTGAAACAGTGTAACATATCATTTTTCTGCAATATTTAAAATAATTTTAAACATGGCACAATTTTTATCGTTTTATCTTAAACTAGGAACATTGGCTTATTCCTCCGCACATGTAGCTTTGTGCTGCCGTTACCATGGTTACCAAATTTGTGGGTTAAACTTGACGATCTGAAAATATGCAGTTTTTGGCTTCTATCTCGGTTAATATTTATGTTTCAAGGGTCTAGTTTTTTGCATAAGGCTGCTTCCCCTTGGTTCTAAGTCATTCAATTGCAAGTCTCGTCAAATTTCGCTCGGTTTATCGTCAAACGAGAAAAAACGAGATTTCACGGAAATGCTTATAACTCTGCGACTTTTACAGCTACACAGGTCTAGTTTTCGGCATTGCATAACATATGACCAGCTTGACACGCCAGAAAAGAAATCAGGCCAAATCTCGCACCATATCTCGTCAAGCGAGAAAAAAACGAGATATCATGGAAATGCTTATAACTAGGCGACTTTTACAGCTACTCAGGTCTAGTTTTTGGCATTTGGTAACATTTGGCCAACTTGACATAGTAAAACTGCGATACTTGGCGAAATCTCGCACTACATCTGGTCAAATGTGGAAAAACGAGATTTCACAGAAATGCATATAAGTCGGCGACTTTCACGGCTAGACAGGTCTAGTTTTTGGCATTCATTAACATTTGGACGGCTTGACATGACAAACCTGCAAGACTGGCCAAATCTCGCACCATATCTCGTCAAACGATAAAAAAAGGAGATTTCACAGAAATGCTAATAACTCGGCGACTTTTACAGCTAGACAGATGTAGTTTTCGCCATTTCATAACATTTAGAGAGTTTGATATGACAAATCTACAAGACTGGCCAAATCCTGCACCATATCTTGTCAAACGAGAAAACACGAGAGTACACGGAAATGCTTATAACTCGGCGACTTTTACAGCTAGACGGATCTAGTTTTCGCCATTTCGTAACGTTTGGCCGTCTTGACATAATAAAACTGCTCGTCTTGCCAAATCACATACTATATCTCGTCAAGCAAGAAAAAAACATGATTTCACGTAAATGCTGATAACACGGCGACTTTTGCAGCTAGACAGGTCTAGTTTCCGGCATTTTGTAATATTTGACAAACCGGACATGACAAAACTGGAAATCTCGCCAAAGCTCGCACCATTTCCCGTCAAACGAGAAAACACGAGATTTCATGCAAATGCTTATAACTCAGCGGCTTTTATAGCTAGACAGGTCTAGTTTTCGGCATTTCATATCATTTGGCCAGCTTGACATGACAAACCTGAAAACGTCTCACTGCTTCTTGTCAAACGAGATTAACGGGATTTCATGAAAAAATTTTGAACTTGGTCCCTTTTACACTAGAAAGATATGCAGCTGTTAAAGGTCAGCATGCATAAATAAACATATTATCCGTTTCTGCTGCCCCCACAATGTTGCTCATTCATATGACTGTTTCTTCATGCACTCTCTGTCTATCTGTCTCTATCATTTCCATTTCCGGCAAGCGCGTGACCTCTGGTCATCTTGTTTCTATATTCATTATACAGCATTAGTCATAGATGAAATAGCCAAAAAAGATACATTAACTTTGCCTGCTTGTTTCTATATTCATTATACAACATTAGTCATAGATAAAATAGCCAAAAAAGATACATTAACTTTGCCTGCTTGTTTCTATATTCTTTATACAGCATTAGTCATAGATGAAATAACCAAAAAAGATACATTAACTTTGTCTGCTTGTTTCTTTATTCATTATACAACATTAGTCATAGATAAAATAACCAAAAAAGATACATTAACTTTGCCTGCTTGTTTCTATATTCACTATACAACATTAGTCATAGATAAAATAACCAAAAAAGATACATTTACTTTGACTGCTTGTTATTATATTCATTATACAACATTAGTCATAGATAAAATAACCAAAAAAGATACATTAACTTTGCCTGCTTGTTTCTATATTCACTATACAACATTAGTCATAGATAAAATAACCAAAAAAGATACATTAACTTTGCCTGCTTGTTTCTATATTCATTATACAACATTAGTCATATATAAAATAGCCAAAAAAGATATATTAACTTTGCCTGTTTGTTTCTATATTCATTTTACATTATTCATATATGGGAGATCATAACTTTGCTCTAAGATAATTGCAACATGATTTTAAAAGTTATAATGGACACATGTCAAAGGTACAGCACCACCTTGTATTTAAAATGTGCAATCCTAACACAATTAATCATTTATTTTTAGACACACTGTTCCACCAAATAAAATTGGCTAGGACCCTTTAATATGAAGAAAAATTCACTCAATTTCTTACCAATCAGTTCGTATGATGCACTAAAACCTTGTTCCACCTGTGGGTTCTTCGGAGTATGAAATTCTACCCACAATTCCTGGTCCCCAGTAATGATGTCATCAGGGATCGCATCTCCACTGTATTTCCCAAGGTCAGTGTAGGTCATGTTGGAGACTGTACTGTTGCCATGGTGACTGGTCTGGTTGGACACTGAGTTGACATGGACACTGTGCTCAGGGTTTAGTTTAAAGTTTTGAAATGACAGGTGAAGCATCTTCTTTGGCGTGAAGTGCCAGTCACAGTAAGAGTTAGACGGGTACCGGTTGGGGAAAAGAGGCGAAGTGATCTGGCCATGATCGGTGGTGACCTCTGTTTTGCATTCTGAAAATAACAAAATATGATACTGATAAAATAACTGATCTGTGCTACCCTCTGCTGTGCATTCTAAAATTAATCCCATTCAAAATATCAGATGGTACATGTATATGCATTTTCAGCTTCATTTGTTGAAATTTTTAAAAATATTCACTGGACCCTAAATAAAGTAATTCAGGCACACTTCAATCGCACACACATGCCCTTGCTTGTTCACATGACACACCAAAAAGACAATATGCACTTGTGGTTTTGGGCCATCCTGTCGGAGAAAAAATCTGTTTCTTTATTTAGTATTCATTTTTTGCCCCCATACATGCTTGACGTGAGTGCTGAGCTGATTCTGAATATCTATTTGCCTGCTCAGGTCTTTTGAATGTTTACAAGTTCCAATCCTGGTTCACACAAGATCTGGTTCACAACGAGGCTTGTATCTCAGAAGTTCCATATCTACCCTTATTATCACTCCCTCAACCCACTACTATCATCCCGACAACTACGCTCCCGAGGCAGCAGAAATCTTGCTCTTCTATAGAAGCTACTGATTTTCCCACTGCCTGCTTTGACTGTTTCTGATGCACTTAAACATCAAGTGGTGCACATGGGCCTGTCTGCTGAAAACAAGGGACCCATGGGTCATGGCGCTCAGCTGATCCTGATTGGACTATAAATATATCACCATTGTGATACTATATTGAGTAGATAAAGCTTAGAATATCATGGTCATGTTGGGTTTTATAAAGGAATATAATGTAATATGTGAGTAAATGATATATGAAATAACCTGACTGATGGATTAATATGGAGTAAAATATAGTGGTTTATTTTTTATTTATTTGGGATGGGTCGAAAAAAGCAATTTATTTGAGCAAATATGAATGCAATGACAGTATGCTAAGCAGTGGTATAATGATGATAAGGCTATTTGTTGAAGGATCTATAGTGTATGGAAAACTGCAAGTGTTCAATTTGACAGATAAAAGGTTATGATTAACTATACTGATGAGGGGATTTATGAATTTGTGACTGTATGACATAATATCTTGACAAGATCGGTCTTGACAAGGTGCATTATTTTGATGCCCCTCACGTCTACATATTACACAATATTGACATAATTTCTGCCATGTACATAGGTACCTATGGACAAATGGTCAACAGTACTGAACCACCTGGAAGGTTAAAATCTTAAAAATATGATGAAATGTAGATAATGTTTGAGAGGAAGAGGTAATCTGGGCCATGGTTGGTTTATATGATTGAAGAAAATGTTGCAAATAATATTTGAGACCTGACCATGCCTTTCCATTGGTAACCTTTTTCATAAGCTGTTGACAGTTCAACAGTTTACACATTTGTCTGATGAGATCCAATTTTTTTGGTAAACCTTTTTCATCAATTTTATGATATGTATACAGTTGCCATAACGTCCTCATTCCACAGGTGCAATGACTTGATAGGGGGGGGGAGGGGTGTTGTGTTATAATCAGAGTTACAATACTTCTGTCTCTCTGTAGATATTTTCTTTAATTATTAAATTTTATGCTATAGCCATAGAACTATAGTTCACAGTGCCAAGGAGCAAAGCCTCAGTGGGATGAAGAAGGGGATGGTGAGAGTTACAACACCCTTGCATATACATACAGGATATGAAATTTAATTCAACAGTGCTTATAAAAAAAAAAAAAAGTTTATTCATGAACATTAAATATTTAAAACAGAAAGAAAGATGGAGAAACAAAGCAAATAATTTTTTTCCCCATTCTACTGAGCCAAGAAAAAATTAACAATATTTGCATTTATTCCTTTTTTTCATTACATAATTTTAATCCAAGTTTCCGAATGTTACTATAAATTTACAGTATAACATACATGTGATTGTGAATATTTCAGTTGATTCACATTTCTAAACTGCATCAACATTTATAGCTAATGTATCTAGTTTATAGTACCTGTCAACAGAATGGGATGGAGGGAGCAAGGGAGGCAATTAGGGAGAGAGAGAGAGAGAGAGAGAGAGAGAGAGAGAAAGAGAGAAAGAAAGATGGAGAAAGAAAGAGAAAAAGCAGAGAAGAGAAAGAGAGAGAAAGAGAGACCTAGACTGCCAGAGAGAGAGAGAGAAAGAGAGGCTCTCTGGTAATTACTGCCTGATCCAACCTGACCCAGACACTCAGTGGCAGTAGGTCAGACCTGAAGGTGTTATGTAACTGCCCAGTACACTGCATTTATACTGATCTGATGCAAACAATGAAGACATGGTACCTGGAAACTTGAATAAAATCTAGTTTTTGATCAATTGGTTTCAAATTTCAGATTTTAACAGATGAAATGTTAATGTGTACATGCTGTGAAAATTATATCAACAGCACTAACAGGAAAAATTTGAATATTTATATTTTTTTAAATGGTATCAGGAAAAAAAGAAAAGTATTCTCAGCTATAAAACTAATACATGTGTTAAAATTAATCCAAGGATCAAAACACCCAATATATCATACCAGGAGCAAACTGGAGTTGGGAATGTTTAATTTTATGAACTGAAATAAAGGACCAGCAATATAAATTTTGATTATTTAGCCAGTCTCATGTAACAACTGATACAACCATGAGTTATAAGTCAAACAAATTAAAATCTTTAATGAACACTTGTCTGAGTAATATTTTAAATTTTTGACATATTTATTTATTATTTTAATTTTGTAATAAATATAAACCAACAAGTTAAAGACCTGGAAAAGACCTGGAAATTTAGATTAATTTAATATAATCAACTGCATCCTTGTCTATCATTATCTTGCTTCATATAATCCCTAATAGTAAACAACAATTTATTTTAATTATTTATTTTTTCATTTTTATGGTTGAAATGAAAAATACCCAATGGTGACTGCATGGTGTTATTTGAAATACAATTGTGGCCACCCATGGAAGATCCATAAATGATCAGTAATTGCAAGGTAATCCCCTGTAACAATAAATTCCTTTTCCATTTATTTTTTTAAGTTTTTATCATAAACCAAATATTAAAAAAAAGTTTATTGTTATGTTTATGGCCTAAACAAATACTAGTGGAGGGGGTTGGACAGTTAGATCCAGTTGAAGCCACCCAAGAGCTGGCTGGCTGCAGAGTGCCTCGCTTCAAGCATGCATAATTGGCCTGAAAGGTCAATGTGGGGACATAAAAGAGGGGCTTCAGTACAGCCAAGGTGTGATATGGTCTCATAAAAACTTTCATAAAAGCTAGTTTTTGACCAATTCCTTTTATAACTTCAGAATTTAGAAGCTTAAATCCTTACCAGTGCAAGATATGAAAATTAAATCAACAGTGCTTACAGGGAAAAAACATGCCATGGCCAAAGTTGGGCAAAATTTAAGGTACTGATTTTATATTTATGCTAATAACTTATAAAATTTGAAAAATTCAGAACTAATTTTGGGAATACAATTGAATCTTGATTAAATAATGTTATATCCCTGGCAAAAAATGTCTACCTTCAGCAATTTTCATGTTAAGAGAGTAAATATATTTCTTGATTTTTTACAAAGGGCATTATGGTTGGGCCTAGAACTTAAAACAATTACACGATACTGACATCATTTCTGGCATATGCATAGCGAATGTATAGAAAAATATGTATATTATATATTATCAAAGTCAGATCAGTGGTTTTGATATTAGGCAATCTTAAAGTGTAACAATGGGGTTTTAATGGAAAAATGAAGTTTTTTCTTAATATCTCGAAGGAATGCAGTCCTAGTGACCAAACTTTTAGTATGGTAGAGGATTTGGGGGACATCTAACTGTATGCAAAATTTAAGGAACTTAGAGCTGAAGCTGGGGAGCTGAGCTCAAGTAAACTGCATAACACGAGCTTGGTGTAAACAATATATGACATGGTGCTTTAAAACTTGAATAAAATCTACAGTTTTTGATCAACTGGTTTCAAATTTTTTGTTTTAACAGTTGAAATGGTAACAAAAACATGCTTTGAAAATTAAATCCACAGCAGTTACAGGAAAAAAACGTGCCATGGTCAAACTTTGGCAAAATTTAAGATACCAATTTTATATTTTTGCCAATATTTAAACAATTTTAACAGATTTTGATCTAATTTTTGGTATACAATTCAATTTTGATTATTTAAAGTAGTATTACTGAAAAAAAATTCCTACCTTTAACACTTTTGGTCTTAAGTGGTAAAATATCTTTCCTCATTTTTTTACAAAGTCCATTATATTTGGGCCCATAACTTTTTTTCAATTAAATAATACTGACTTAATTTCTGGCATGTACATAGGAACCATATAGAGGAATATTTATGGTAAAAATGAAGAAAACCAGATGAGTGGTTTTGATATTAGGCAGTCCTGAAGTGTGAAAATAGATTTCTAATAAAAAATTGAGGTTTTTCCTTAATATCTCGAAGGAACGAAGTCATATTGACCCAATTTTTGGCATGGTAGGAGATTTTGGGGACATCTAACTGTATGCCGAATTTCAGATTTGTAGGTCGAATGGTGTAAAAACGTGTCCGGACGGACGGACAGACAGACGGACGGACGACGGACAATGGACCACGACTATAGCTCAGATGACTTATAGTCAGCTGAGCTAAAAATGCTGATGTGACAAGCAGCCAACCAAATGCAAGTCAACAAACACTCAACAGGCATCAGGCTCTGGCCAGAAACCATGTGTGGGGCAATTCTCTCTAAGCCTGTGGCCTGTTCAAACAGTTGCCAGGGTGATGAGCTGTCACTCAAAACGAAATGAACAACAATTGCTTCCTGTATTCCTCGCTTGCCTGGTAAACCGTTTTGTCTTCCAGCACAGGGTCTCATCTGATTGGCCCAAAACACAGTGCTCCCCTCTGGTGTAGAGATTCAGGATACAAGGTCATAACAAACAGCGCTTTTAATATAGGTAGTAGGCCTATGGGTAAAGCGCTGTGTAAAGAGCGTACCTGACAACATACATTTAAAGTGTTGAATGAGTCTGCCTAATTCGACCAAGGTGACACCTTACTCGTCATGAAGGCTACATTGGTAATCCTGACACAGCAGAATAATTTTCATAATCACTTGGTTGTTTTTATCCATATTTGATATAGGCTGTCAGTTTCAGGGAATCATTCATTCAATTAAAGAATGTCTTCTTCACTCATTTTGCTTTGATCATGTATGACTGACCTTTGACCTGAATGAAGCTTGTGGTAGCCTCCAGCAGAGGGCTGGAACCATCTGACGTGCTTTTTGGCGTGGTGAAGGTCACCCTGCAAAGGAAACATACCCCACAGTGGTACCTCCAAGTGATGCTTGTATACACTGAATGTGTTCAATGTTAACAGGTCTAAATAACACTAATTATTCAATTATAACAGGTTTGTCAGTAACATGATTGTTCACTGAAAAAGTTAGGAAAATATAGGAGATTTCTGTCTTTATATAGGAAAAGATAGACAACTGTAGGAGACATTTATTCACAAGAAAATATAAAAGAAAATACAGGAAATTCCCCCCCCCCCTAAATAATTTCATAAGGTAACGAGTGCTGATCTTTACAACTAAGTTTGATGTACAAGCACTTTTCAGGTACTGTGCAGTGTGTATGATATCTATAATTAACCAATTACTTCTAAGTAATCAATCACACTTGAATAATACTTAGTGTGAATCTGTGTGTCAAGAAAAAAACAGATTCAAGCTGCAGTGAGCTGTAGATATCACAGTAACTATGGATGTAATGAAGGACTAGTTACAGACAGAGTAAGGAAGTGCTATTTAACTTTAAAAGTTCAGTTTGAGGCGGATGTAAATACAGAATTGTTGTGTGTGTTTGCATACCATTTTCAAGCAAAGTGACAGTCACTGGTGGCATCTAGAGAATGTATTAGGTACTACAGGAAAGGGTCTTAAGACAATAAATAAACGTGTGATTTTGAATCTGGTCAGGTGGATGAATGTGATCATTAACTGCAATCTTTTTTTTGTTAAATCTGCCTGTTTGACCCAGCATAACTCTGCCCATTAAAATCTAAATGTGTGAAGGTGATATGGGTTGATCCTCAATGTGTTGCAATACTCACTTGGCCCCACCCTGGCCTGATATGTAAATGACTGATGCTGGAAGATAGTCAGATGTCAGATTGACAAGCAGCTTACTGCCAACACCTGACCCCTCATTGACTGTCACAGTGCTGCCAGGGCCAAGGATCAGCTGATCAAACGAGATGGAGATTATACCTGCAAAAAACAAGGACCAGCTGATCAAGTAAGATTATACCTGGTAAAACGAGGATCAGCTAATGAAATGAGATTATACCTGGTAAAACAATAATCACCAGATAAAAAACAATGGAAATTATACCTAGAAGAACAGTGATCAACTGATTAAATAAGATTATATCTTGAAAAACAAGGATCACCTGATAAAAAAAAAGATGGAGATTATACCTAGAACAGTGATCAGCTGATTAAATAAGATTATACCCGGAAAAACAAGGATCACCTGATAAAAAAAGATGGAGATTATACCTGGAAAAAAAAACTGATCAGCTGATCAAACAAGTTACAGATTTTACCTGGAAACGCAAGGATCAGCTGATCAAATAGGATACAGATTGTACCTGGTAAAACAAGGATCACCTGATCAAATGAGATTCAGATTATACCTAGTTAAATAAGGATCACCTGATCAAATGAGATTCAGATTATACCTAGTTAAATAAGGATCACCTGATCAAATGAGATTCAGATTATACCTAGTTAAATAAGGACCACCTGATCAAATGAGATACAGATTATACCTAGTTAAATAAGGATCACCTGATCAAATGAGATACAGATTATACCTAGTTAAATAAGGACCACCTGATCAAATGAGATACAGATTATACCTAGTTAAATAAGGATCACCTGATCAAATGAGATACAGATTATACCTGTTAAATAAGGATCACCTGATCAAATGAGATACAGATTATACCTAGTTAAATAAGGATCACCTGATCAAATGAGATACAGATTATACCTAGTTAAATAAGGACCACCTGATCAAATGAGATACAGATTATACCTAGTTAAATAAGGATCACCTGATCAAATGAGATACAGATTATACCTAGTTAAATAAGGACCACCTGATCAAATGAGATTCAGATTATACCTAGTTAAATAAGGATCACCTGATCAAATGAGATTCAGATTATACCTAGTTAAATAAGGACCACCTGATCAAATGAGATACAGATTATACCTAGTTAAATAAGGATCACCTGATCAAATGAGATACAGATTATACCTAGTTAAATAAGGACCACCTGATCAAATGAGATACAGATTATACCTAGTTAAATAAGGATCACCTGATCAAATGAGATACAGATTATACCTAGTTAAATAAGGACCACCTGATCAAATGAGATACAGATTATACCTAGTTAAATAAGGATCACCTGATCAAATGAGATACAGATTATACCCTGATGAACTGGATCATACAAGGTGGAGATTATGCAGCAATAGAAATGTACAATGGCCCAACTGCCTGGGGTACATGACTGAGGTTATCAGGCAGGTTAAAAACCTATAGGTGCCTGCTCTATATGGCAAGCAGATTGTCCAATCAATCATAAATATTAAAGAGCAATTGTTCATGCCAAAGAACAGTGTTTAACAATTTGACGTGAAAAACTCTTACATATATAACAAATCAACAGTTTTCTGCATCATTTTTGTTTGTCTCTGAATCAATGATTGCCAGAGTTCTGATTCATTCACTATAAACTGATTTTTCAGAAAGTTCTCTGCAAATAAATCTCTCTAAATATCTACCAGAAAGAACTATAAGTGAGATGAACTATAAATGTTCTAAAACAAGTTATGAACTAAACAAATGATGAGGAATTAATTCTCTAAAGAACATTTGGGCAGGTGAATTTCATTAACAAGCTGCCTGACTTGGCAGGTAACAAAAAAGGCCAGTATCTGGCCCTAATATGCCAGGAAATACAGGGATCAGCTGATCAAACAATATTATACCTGGTAAAACAAGGATCAGCTGATCAAACAAGATTATACCTGGTAAAACAAGGATCAGCTGATCAAACAAGATTATACCTGGTAAAACAAGAATCAGCTGATCAAACAAGATTATACCTGGTAAAACAAGGATCAGCTGATCAAACAAGATTATACCTGGTAAAACAAGGATCAGCTGACCAAACAAGATTATACCTGGTAAAACAAGAATCAGCTGATCAAACAAGATTATACCTGGTAAAACAAGAATCAGCTGATCAAACAAGTTTATACCTGGTAAAGCAAGAATGAGCTGATCAAACAAGACTATATACCTGGTAAAACAAGGATCAGCTGATCAAACAATATTATACCTGGTAAAACAAGGATCAGCTGATCAAACAAGACTATACCTGGTAAAACAAGGATCAGCTGATCAAACAAGACTATACCTGGTAAAACAAGAATCAGCTGATCAAACAAGATTATACCTGGTAAAACAAGAATAAGCTGATCAAACAAGATTATACCTGGTAAAACAAGAATCAGCTGATCAAACAAGATTATACCTGGTAAAGCAAGAATGAGCTGATCAAACAAGACTATACCTGGTAAAACAAGGATCAGCTGATCAAACAATATTATACCTGGTAAAACAAGGATCAGCTGATCAAACAAGATTATACCTGGTAAAGCAAGGATCAGCTGATCAAACAAGATTATACCTGGTAAAACAAGGATCAGCTGATCAAACAAGATTATACCTGGTAAAACAAGGATCAGCTGATCAAAAAAGATTATACCTGGTAAAGCAAGAATGAGCTGATCAAACAAGACTATACCTGGTAAAACAAGGATCAGCTGATCAAACAATATTATACCTGGTAAAACAAGGATCAGCTGACCAAACAAGATTATACCTGGTAAAACAAGAATCAGCTGATTAAACAAGATTATACCTGGTAAAGCAGGAATGAGCTGGTCAAACAAGACTATACCTGGTAAAACAAGGATCAGCTGACCAAACAAGATAGCTGGTAATGTCTTCTATGAATATTAAAAACAGATCAATGTACCCTATTTACAGACTAAACTGTCAACTAAATAGTGAATGTATCTAGCAAGTTCACCGATTAGGTGATACACAGTGCTAGCAGCAAAGAACTAGGTCATTAAATGAATATATTTGAAGGGTCAACAAAGTCAATATTGACATCATCATTAGGATGAAATTCCTCAAAGTATTAAAATGAGCAACCAGGATCAAATAATCCTGTCTGGTATTCATTCCTTTAACACACTCTCTGACATCCAGAGTATGAAATGGCCAATTCCTCATTTTTTTACCTTTATTTTAAAGTGTACCAAAACATACAAAGGACAACAATAATAGTTATTGACAAATGCATGACAATCTTCATAGACATGAAAACCATTCATGGGTTAAGTATTTTACTATTTAATCCATCTCAGGGAATACATAACAACAGACAAATGCACAAATACTTACATTTTGGAAATGACCACAAGACAGTGTTTTAATAAAGGGAGAGCATACAGATAAGCAATTCAAGTTAGGTGTGGGTCCAGTTATCTTCTGTAGTTATATAAAAATAAATTTACTCCTCCTGTTAACACATAAGTTATTACCTGTTATTAGGTTAATTTCTCACCTTTTTGAGGGTGGATTTGCCAGGTTACTGTGTCTCCTGGCAACATGTACAGATAAACCCCATCAGATGGACCAAATGTGTTCTTGTACTTTCCTAATAAGATAAAACAGATAATTTGAGTAAACCTGTTTATAAATCTAAAACAAACCAGTGACATAACCATTATCATAAAACATATATTGATCCTACGTATACATAATGATCCATGACTTTCAATAAATTAAAATGCATTTTTGCTACAGTTACATTACTCTTGAGCTAGTCTGTTTTATATAGTGCTGCCACTATGGATTTCAACTCAAAAATATATGTAAGCAAGGGACCCATGGGTCACTGTGCTCAGCTGAAGTTGACCTTGAAGGTAAAAATCTAAAATAATGTCAAATGGAGATAAATTTTAAGAGGAAGAGGTAATATAGGACATGGTTGGTTTATATGATTGATTTGTATTGATGAGCAAGAAATTGTTGCAAATAATATTTTGTGACCTGACCATGTGTTTCCTAATGTTGAAACTGAAGCATGTGAGCAGTTTGTGAACAAATGATCTGTACAATTACCATGATCATTAGTTGGCTTTTTGATTAACTGTTCACATTTCAGTAGTTTACGCATTTGTTCAATTGAATCTATTTATTTATAATATATATTATTAAATATCTGTACTTTTTATTTTATGAAATGTATACAATTGAAATATAAGATGAAAGGACTTGGTGGTGGTAGTGGTGGTGGGGGGGTGGTGGAATGGTGGGGGTTACAACATATCTGTATTATTATAGTGTATATACATAGGATTTTCACTTAATTCAACAATGCTTACAGGATAAACAAGGGACCCATGGGTCACGGCGCTCAGCTGATCATGATTGGACTATAAATGTTTCTCCACTGTGATACTATATCGAGTCGATAATGCTTATGAATATCATGGACATGCTGGGCTATTATAAAGGAATGTAATGTAATATGTGAGTAAATGATAAATGAAATTACCTGACTGATGGATTAATAGAGTAAAATATAGTGGTTTATTTTTTATTTATTTAGGAGGGGTTAAAAATTCTGATATATTTGAGCAAATATGAATGCAATGACAGCAGTAATAAGCAGTAGTAGAATGATGATAAGGCTATTTGTTGAAGGATCTAAAGTGTATGGTAGTCTGCAAGCTTTCAATTTGACAGATATGATGTTATGATTAACTATGCTGATGAAGTGATTTATGAATTTGTGACTGTATGACACAATATCTCTTTAGTCTTGACAAGGTACCTAATTGTGATGCCCACTATGTCTACATATTACACAATATTGACATAATTTCTGGCATGTACATAGGTACCTATGGATGAATAGTTATACAAAATATTAAAGTATGAATATATCTGATTCATCTTGTTCTTGCTTACTGAGGCTGACTTTGGGATTGGGTTCACAGAAGGGAAAGTGAGGGCAGCACGAAGGTGGATGTAGAAATATTCTATTGTAATGTTTTTCATTGATATAAGAATATGAAAAGCTAAGAGGAAAGGGGCCCTCCTACTTGGTTATAGTAAAGTTCTAAATATATGATTGCAAACTAATACTCTGACAAGACTGTCATGAAGAAAAACAGTAAAAGTTTTGAGATACTGTGATGCATATGAAAATTTACAGATGGACAGGCAAGTGGACAGAACAGACTAATACCCTTATTTCACTTTCAAGGGAATAATGCATTTAAGTTTATACATAAGCCTATTTTTTTAGCATTTCCACTTTTTCCATAAAGAAGTTTTTATCTGAATCATTTTTTTCATTTACAGGTTTCATAAATTTTTATCAAGTGACCCATGGGTCACGGCGCTCAGCTGTTATATATGATAAAACAAGGCCTACAGACCTAATGCAAACCTTTGCAAAGTTTGGGAGTATGAATGGAGGTTTATTTTTAAAATTTAATATTGATTTTTTTTTAAGTCCTGCATATCTACCTTAGTCATTATGATTCCAGCAAAATGGACATTTCAGACCTGTAAGTTTCAGACTAGGACATTTTAAAACTAGAATATGAGAAGTCAACAAGCGACTATGTGTATCCGCAGAAATCAGAGTGGGACAGGTGAGTGAGGCATGGATTAAGTGGCAAGGGGAACAGAGTGAGGTGTGTGTATAATAGCATGGATGTCAGCAGCGTAAACTTGAATGTAGGTGGCGACACCTGTCATAAAATAGAAAAAATTGTCCAGAATGTAAAACCTGCAAAATTTCAGGTGGATAAGTCAAACCACTGCTGAGATATGGGTGATTTTATCCCAAGGCAAATGAACAGATGGACGCTGTGCATAAGTGGTTGCAGGTGGCGCCACCAGTTTTGCCTATGATGAAGAGCTATGTGAGATCTATACACAGGCAAAATTTTTGCCCTATCGGTCAAATGGTTCCCGAGATATGAGCTTTGGATGTCTGCAGAGTAAACATAAATGTAGCTGGCGCCACCTGTCATAAAATCTAGAAACCTGTCCAGGATGTATAAACCTGCAAAATTTCAGGTGGATAAGTCAAACCACTGCTGAGATATGAGTGATTTTATCCCAAGGTGGATGAACAGATGGGTGCTGTGCATAAGTGGTTGCAGGTGGCGCCACCAGTTTTGCCTATGATGAAGAGCTATGTGAGATCTATACACATGCAAAATTTTGGCCCAATCAGTCAAATGGTTCCCGAGATATGATCTTGGATGTCTGCAGAGTTAACGTGAAATTAGGTGGCGCCACCTGTCATAAAATCTAGAAAGCTGTCCAGGATGTATAAACCTGCAAAATTTCAGGTGGATAAGTCAAACCACAGCTGATATATTAGTCATATTATCCCAAGGCAGATGAATAGATGGATGCTGTGCATAAATGGTTGCATGTGGCGCCACCAGTTTTGCCTATGATGAAGAGCTATGTGAGATCTATACACATGCAAAATTTTGGCCCAATCAGTCCAACTATTCACGAGATATGAGCTTGGATGTCTACAGAGTAAACATGAATGTAGGTGGTGCCACCTGTCACAAAATCAAGAAACCTGTCCAGGATGTATAAACCTGCAAAATTTCAGGTGGAAAAGTCAAACCACTGCTGAGATATGAGTGATTTTATCCCAAGGCAAATGAACAGATGGACGCTGTGCATAAGTGGTTGCAGGTGGCGCCACCAGTTTTGCCTATGATGAAGAGCTATGTGAGATCTATACACAGGCAAAATTTTTGCCCAATCGGTAAAATGGTTCCCGAGATATGAGCTTGGATGTCTACAGAGTAAACATGAATGTAGGTGGTGCCACCTGTCACAAAATCAAGAAACCTGTCCAGGATGTATAAACCTGCAAAATTTCAGGTGGATAAGTCAAACCACTGCTGAGATATGAGTGATTTTATCCCAAGGTGGATGAACAGATGGGTGCTGTGCATAAATTGTTGCAGGTGGCGCCACCAGTTTTACCTATGATGAAGAGCTATGTGAGATCTATACACATGCAAAATTTTGGCCCAATCGGTCAAATGGTTCCCGAGATATGAGCTTGGATGTCTGCAGAGTTAACGTGAAAGTAGGTGGTGCCACCTGTCATAAAATCAAGAAAGCTGTCCAGGATGAATAAACCTGCAAAATTTCAGGTGGATAAGTCAAACCACAGCTGAGATATTAGTCATATTATCCCAAGGCAGATGAATAGATGGATGCTGTGCATAAATGGTTGCATGTGGCGCCACCAGTTTTGCCTATGATGAAGAGCTATGTGAGATCTATACACATGCAAAATTTTGGCCCAATCAGTCCAACTGTTCATGAGATATGAGCTTGGATGTCTGCAGAGTAAACATAAATGTAGGTGGTGCCACCTGTCACAAAATCAAGAAACCTGTCAAGGATGTATAAACCTGCAAAATTTCAGGTGAAAAAGTCAAACCACTGCTGAGACATGAGTGATTTTATCCCAAGGTAGATGAACAGATGGGTGCTGTGCATTAATGGTTGCAGGTGGTGCCACCAGTTTTGCCTATGATGAAGAGCTATGTGAGATCTATACACATGCAAAAAAATTTTGGCCCAATCAGTCAAACTGTTCACAAGATATGAGCTTGGTTGTCTGCAGAGTAAACATGAATGTAGGTGGTGCAACCTGTCACAAAATCAAGAAACCTGTCCAGGATGTATAAATCTGCAAAATTTCAGGTGGAAAAGTCAAACCACTGCTGAGATATGAGTGATTTTATCCCAAGGCAGATGAACAGATGGGTGCTGTGCATTAATGGTTGCAGGTGGTGCCACCAGTTTTGCCTATGATGAAGAGCTATGTGAGATCTATACACATGCAAAAAAAATTTGGCCCAATCAGTCCAACTGTTCAGGAGATATGAGCTTGGATGTCTGCAAAGTAAACATGAATGTAGGTGGTGCCACCTGTCATAAAATCGAGAAACCTGTCCAGGATGTATATACCTGCAAAATTTCAGGTGGATAAGACAAACCACTGCTGAGATATGAGTGATTTTATCCCAATGCAGATGAACAGATGGGTGCTGATGCATTAATGGTTGCAGGTGGTGCCACCAGTTTTGCCTATGATGAAGAGTTATGTGAAATCTATACACATGCAAAATTTTGGCCCAATCGCTAAAATGGTTCCTAAGATATGAGCTTGGATGTCTGCAGAGTAAACGTGAATGTAGGTGGCCCCACCTGTCATAAAATCGAGAAAGCTGTCCAGGATGTATATACCTGCAAAATTTCATGTGGATAAGTCAAACCACTGCTGAGATATGAGTGATATTGTCCCAAGGCAGATGAACAGATGGACGCTGTGCAAAAATGGTTAAAGGTGGAGCCACCATTTTTAGTGTATGTTATAAAGCTATCAAAGGGCTACATTTGTGCAAATTTTTTAGCCTGATCGGTCAAACGGTTCCCCCGAGATATGCGGGTTTATGTGTGGAAACAGACGCACAAATGGACGCTGGGCAAAGAGGAAAGGTCAGAGGCCAACCAAAAATGAGGGCGCAGCAGTTAACATGTGACCTGATGATAAACCCAATTCGCTTAAAATGAAAAGCTGAAAAACAGTTGAAAGATATAGTTCCAATAATCTGGGAATTCTGCATCTAAACATTGTGTCTAGACGTCTAGACGCTGTTTCTAGACGTCTAGACGCTGTGCCTAGACACTCCCCCAGAGCCAGGTCAGTTGCCATGGTGATGTCTGGACCCCACCTGTTTGTACTCAGTGACCTCTTGACTTGGTTGCTGAAACTCAGCATGTTGTCAAATCTGTTTTCAAATACAGAAAGCCTTTTTCAATTGGCTACAATGTTTTTTTAAAACTGTATTTACCCAAGCTATTCTGATAAAACTGGCAGAACCCTACCATAGACTAATTCTTGAAAAGTTTAAACCAATCAGCTTAACAGTTTCATCATAAATCAGTGTATAAGCTAGTAGAGATAAAAATTACATTTTTGCTTGTAAAAAACACATCAATGTAGGTGGCGCCACTAATACCTCAAAATCAGATATGACATATGTGACAAACATTGGTTTAAAATTTGGTGATTTTAGCTCTAGCCATTTCTGAGATTTTAATTTTAGTGTGCTTTTTTGGACAGATGACTAAGTTCAACCTCCTGTAACTCAGCCAAAAATCTCGGAACTGGAACCATTCGAACAAACTTGAGAGAGATTGTTCCAGAGATCATTTCTGTGAAATATTGGACAATTTGGCTTGACAGTTTCAGAGAAGAAGATTTTTAAAGGTTTTTAAGCTTTTTCTCTATAAAATCTAAATTAATGCAGATACCCAATAATAAGCTCCAGGGCACCAAGTTTCACATGTGACTAATTCTTACATGTAATTTGGAGCTGCTAGCTCCGACGGTTTCTGACTTACAGCCATTGACGGTGGAAAGCCAGCCCTGGACTGGGACGGCTGACGATGGACGGACGATGCTGCACCATCGCATAAGCTCACAGGTTCCCTAAAAATATGATAAAGAAATGAGGCACATGCTTGTTCTGTGTGGAAATAAAAATAAGCTGTATTATGAGTTGTGGGTGTTAAGCTTATGTATGATTTTGATAGTATCTTTGGAGACAGGGAAGAGGATTGATTTCATTTATTTTATTCACAAATGGAGTGCTATTGTCACACAGATTTTGACTTGGCCATATAACTTATAAGCAGAACATATAATATAAGAGTTTAACTATTTATTAAAAATAATTACAAATTGTCCCAAATATAATTTTTATTAAAAATAATAAGAGAATCGTATGATTTTTTAAAATAAAATACAACTGAAATGATTATTAAAATAATATCAAAGAAAGTATTTGCGCTGGTATTCATATACTTTCATTTTTACCTGAATTCCCATTCTTATGCAAGAAATTTTATAATGGAGCACATACTCATATTCGTATTCAAATACATTTGCAAAGTATTTGCACCATGTCTGGTATTAATTCAGTTTTCACCAAACAGTGATGTTGAGAATCCAGAATATACAAAATTCACACATTGAAATAATGATCATAAGTACCTGGTTTTATGGCAATAACTCATATTTAAAAAAAAAATAAATGTAATATATTCATTTTAGACTAATTTCACATCAATGTACACACTAGACACAGCAGGAATCTAGATTAATATTATCAACTGCATCTTTGTCTACCATTAATTTCCTTCAAATGATCCCTAATGATTAGTAATGAATAATATGATTTATCTTTTATCATTAAAATTGAACTGAAAAATACCATAGGTGACTGCATGGTGTTATTTGGAATACGTGACATTCTATCAATTGATACAAGATTCTTATATCATCAGTAATTGCAAGTTAATTTCCTGTTATTATCAACTAACAATTTCCTTTTCTATTTTTCTTTAATCTGTTATTAAAAATCAATAAAAATTTATTAATTTATTGTTTATTGTTAGTTAAAACTACTAGATGAGTTGGGTTGGACACCTGCATCAACTGTGGTTGGCCATAAGTTGCCTGGCTGCCCCAGTGTATGCCTCGCATCAAGCGTGCATAATTTGATGAAAGGTCAACAAGGTCAACTTACAGGTGACTTGAGGGGCTGGGGAGAGCTAAGGTCTGACATGGTCTCATAAAAACATTAATAAAAGTTACAATTTTTGGCCAATTTCTTTCAGCTTTCTAAACTAAAAAGCTGAAATCCTTATGTGTGCATGATATGAAAATTATATCAACAGTGCTCACAGGAAACAAACATGCCATGGTCAAAGTTTGGCAAAATTTAAGGTACTAATTTTATATTTATACTAATAACTTATAAAATTTGAAAAAATTCAGAACTAATTTTGGGTATTAAATTGAATCTTGATAAAATAATGTTACATCCCTGACAAAAAATCTCTAGCTTCAGCAATCCTCTTGTTAAGGGAGTACATATATTTCTTGATTTTTAAAAAGTGCATTATGTTTGGGCCCATAACTTAAAACAATTACGCAATACTGACATCATTTCTGGCATGTGCATAGAGAATGTATAGAAAAATATGTATATTATATATGATTAAAGTCAGATCAGTGGTTTTGATATTAGGCAGTCTTGAAGTGTAACAATGGGTTTTTAATGGAACAAGGGACCCATGGGTCACAGCGCTCAGCTGATCGTGATTACACTATAAATGTTTCTCCACTGTGTTACTATATCGAGTCGATAAAGCTTATGAATATCATGGACATGTTGGGCTATTATAAAGGAATGTAATGTAATATGTGAGTAAATGATAAATGAAATTACCTGACTGATGGATTAATAGAGTCAAATATAGTGGTTTATTTTTTATTTATTTAGGAGGGGTCGAAAACTCTGATATATTTGAGCAAATATGAATGCAATGACAGCAGTAATAAGTAGTAGTAGAATGATGATAAGGCTATTTGTTGAAGGATCTAAAGTGTATGGTAGTCTGCAAGCTTTCAATTTGACAGATATGATGTTATGATTAACTATGCTGATGAAGTGATTTATGAATTTGTGACTGTATGACACAATATCTCTTTAGTCTTGACAAGGTACATTATTGTGATGCCCACTATGTCTATATATTACACGATATTGACATAATTTCTGGCATGTACATAGGTACCTATGGACGAATAGTTATACAAAATATTAAAGTATGAATATATCTGATTCATCTTGTTCTTGCTTACTGAGGCTGACTTTGGGATGGGGTTCGGAGAAGGGAAAAGTGAGGGCAGCACGAAGGTGGATGTAGAAATATTCTATTGTAATGTTTTTCATTGATATAAGAATATGAAAAGCTAAGAGGAAAGGGGCCCTCCTACTTGGTTATAGTAAAGTTCTAAGGCCATCCTTAAAAAGTTCTGTGTTGGGGCTAACCCGGCCGGTCGTGTTTTTTGGCTGCGGCTGGAATTTTTTTTTGACATATCTGCAAATTAATATTTTTATATGATCAGCCGCAAGCACCTGGGCCTGTAAAAATCTGCCTTCATGTGCTAGAAAAATAGTCCTTCTATTACATTTTTAGATGCACTTTATTTCCATAATGAAAGGTATTACCCAACGTCGCCGACCGTTTGAGCCCTAACAATTAGTCAGGTTGTGCCTATATATATACACGTGGAACGATCACTACACTCGTGCGCGAGAGTAGAAAAACTGCCGGGAAACCGCCATCAAATTTCGTTGTTCTGGTGAAACAGGCTGAAAAAAAATATTGAGCAATTAGAAATGGTTCTTATTTGATTTCAAATAAAGCGGAAGCTTACCGCTGTCGCATTAACTGATTAAATGAAAGTTCTCTCGACATTCATACTGTCAACTGACCAATGTTGGCATTTAAACCATGTGACACGTTGATTTGCATAAACACGTGCCTGGCCCACGCAAACGTTCTTGTGATTGGCGGAGCGGTCACGCGTCATAGCCAGAGAGCCAATAAGAGGTCCGTAGTAAAAGTCACCCCATATGACTTCATTCATCACTATTTTGGCGGGAAAATGTTCACTGACATCGTGTCGCTTACGCTGGTTATAATTTTTCAGCAACACTCACGGTGGCACCGTGAGTAGGCCTATATCAAGCAAATGAAGCGGGCCTATTTAATGGAATCTGCAACTGACGATGTGTAACGCACGATCTCCACAAATCAGATGTTTGGTATTACAAGAATTGCGTGATTTCGTCAGTTCTGTGGCGATCATAACAGGGTTTTGCGAGGTGTCTGACGCATCGTTTCTACCAGCCACAGCTGATCAGAACAGGCATAACATATAAGCGACTGTATTTTTTTTTATGTTTCTTTTTAACTGCCCTTGTAAATTTATTTCATTTTATTAATAGCTTTTATAATAAACAGATATTTCCTGACCGTACGGCATTTCTTGTTTAGACGTAGACGAGATAGAGATCAACATTGCTCGCTCAGTCATTAATTACAGAAAAATACTAGAATATCAGCAAAAGCTGACAAAAGCCCCAAGCCAAAAGAGCAGTATTTATGGGTGGTAACAGTAAAAAGTATTCATGTAATATTTGTTCTCACATGGATGTATATCTGTACATATGTCTTTTGTTCAAGTTGTGAATTGGAACTAGAGATGTATGAACTTTGTAAGTCTGGCCCCAGTCTTTGTGAGTCATGCAGCACTTTCGAGATCATCAAGGCCAATGACCATTCCATATTCCAAAACAATCCATCCAGTGGTTCCTTAGAAATAAGCTCCTAAGTTTTTTTTCTATTATAAGCTCTGTGACCTTGGGTCATCCATCTTGGAACTTGACCGAGATTTTGTTGATATGTATCAGCACCAATGAAATGAAATTTCTGTGTTGAATACTTTTGGAGATATCCTCCTCACATGGTAAATGTTAACACTCGCCGGTTATTTTCTATAATTCGCTCTAAAACGTCGAGAAATAAGTCAAGGTCACCCATCTTCGAACTTGACCAAGATTTTGTTTGTATATACATCAACACCGAAGAAATAAAATTCCTAATCAGGGTACCGACATCCAATATATGGTTTCATCTTTCAAAAAGTACAGTTTTACATATATTTATATAAACATTTTATATATTCTACTACCTTATTAGGCATTGACTATTACTAAAGAGTTCATTTATTACCGTCCTTCTTAATTATACCTCTTCACTTGCAAAGGAAATCTCAAACTGCACTCATTCCTACAATTCTGGCACTCGCATACAACACAAAATAAAATTGTCTGCAAATTCATGTGAGATCCAGAACAAGGCTTACAGGCCTAATGCGAACCTGTGCAATGGGATATACATCAGTTATAATGCTTCCATGATAACATGCTTGACCATTATTGGAAAAGTACTTGATTACTTTTCAAATATGTGAATGTTTGACATGTACATGCTCAAAGCATGTACTAAAACATTTTAAACCCAAGTACAGGATTTTAAGCCTGTAATAAAACACAAAATCTGTTCAGAGATACCTTGTTGTGCATGTTTCAATGGTATCGAGGCAAGGAATGAATGGAGTACGGGTATGTTTTTTTACATAAACCTTGCATATGCTAATATCCGGTAAAAAAAGGTGTAGTAAACTCTAGATCCTCCTTTAAAAAAAATAATTTTTTCCTCCCTACCTGATGACTTTTTTTGGACCAATGTTAGCCCCAACACAGAAATTTTTAAGGATTGCCTAAATATATGATTGCAAACTAATACTCTGACAAGACTGTCATGAAGAAAAACAGTAAAAGTTTTGAGATACTGTGATGCATATGATAATTTACAGATGGACAGGCAAGTGGACAGAATGGACTAATACCTTTATTTCACTTTAAAGGGAATAATGCATTTAAGTTTATATATAATCCTATTTTTTTCAGCATATTCACTTTTTCTATTAAGAAGTTTTTATCTGAATCATTTTTTTATTTACAGGTTTTATAAATTTTTAACAAAAAAAAACATGAAAACATAAGTTAAAATATTAGAATTGTTGCAAAAGTTGCAATCATCATATATCCAGAGTGTAGCTCATATTGGGTCATATTATGCATACACATATATTTTATTATTTTTAAATCATAAATGTTTAAACTGAATTTAAAAGAAAATAATGCCACAACATGGCATATACAAGAATATTCCTTGAATCACTATTAAAAAGTTTTGAACATTGGAGTTTTCAGTACATGCTTAATTTTATTCACCAAAATAAAATAAAAGATTCAGTAAATTTGATAAAATAAAACATCTTTTCAAATAAAGTATACACACTGTTGGTTGAATGAGGGACAAACAATATCATTGTGCTAATTACTATCCCAGTTTTAATTTATTACTGGAATTAATAGTCAATTTCACACCTGGTGAAGTTTTTACTCTTCTGAAATAAGGAATTACTTATCTGATGAACATCCACACTTTCATAGCAATTCACCACTTTGTGGACACAATTAAATGTACACTTTAATCATTGTAACCCTGGTGGTACAATACAAAATCTAAAATGTAGCATAGTCTAGAATAAGAATGAATCAAATACAGAAAATAATAACATTCATCTAGTTTATGCACCATCGGGGGGGGGGGGGGGGGTGCAGGGCAGAGGGGAAGCCTGCTGGTAGTGGCCAAGCTGACCCAAGGCAAGCTGCCTGGGGTGGGTTACATAATGCAAGTGAAGGCTATACTACTAGGTGGGCTAGATGTAAACAACACTTGACATGGTGTATGAAAATGTGAATAAAAGCTATTCTTTCCAATCAATTTCTTTGAAATTTCAGATTTTAAAAGATTAAATCCTTATGTATATATGCTGTGAAAATTAAATCAACAGTGTTTACAGGGAAAAAACGTGCCATTGCCAAAGTTGGACAAAATTTAAGGTATTGATTTTTTATTTATGCTAATAACTTGAAAAATTTGCAAAATTCAGACCTAACTTTGGATAAACAATTGATTCTTGATTAAATAAAGTTATATTCCAAAAAAAAAGTCTCTAGGTTCAGCAATTCTCATGTTAGGTGAGTAAATATATTTCCTGATTTTTTAAAAATTGCATTATATTTTGGCCCATAACTTCAAAATAATACCCAATACTGACCTAATTTTTGGTATGTTCATAGAAAATGTATGAAAGAATGTGAATACTAAATATGATCAAAAACAGATCAGTGGTTTTTAAATTAGGCAGCCTTGAAGTGTAACAATGGCCTTTTTATGGAAAACGGAGGTTTTTCCTTAATATCTTAAGGAACAAAGTCCTAATGACCCAATTTTTCGGTATGGTAGGAGATTTTGGGGACATCTAACATTATGCCAACAGCCTGGGGAGCATAGAGATGTGCACTGAATGATCTACAGTCATTAAAGTGGACTGCTTGACAATTAAAGGGAATACAACAAGAGCCTCCAAAAAAATTCAATAACTAGCCTAATTTTGCAGCTTTTACTTTCAAATTTCAGATTTTAACAGATTAAATCCTTATGTGTACATGCTGTGAAAATTAAATCCACAGGAAAACAAGTGACCCATGGGTCATGACGCTCAGCTGACTGGGAAGAGATTCGCAAAAGGAAATTTTATCATCAGAATGGTAGTATATACCCATTCAACTGAAGCATCAAACAGATTAACCAACAGGCCAATATTTAGTCTGTATTTATATATCTCAAAAATAGAGAAAAATGTGTAAACTTTTAAAACTAGAATACGGGTAACCGACAAGTGACTACATGTATCTGCCAAAATCGGATAGTGAGGCATGGATTGAGTGGCAAGGGGAAATAGAGTGAGGTATGTTGCATATTAGCATGGATGTCTGCAGCCTAAATGTGTATGTAGGTTGTGCCACCTACCACAAATCCAGAAAGCTGTCCAAGTTGTATACACCTGCAAAATTTTAGGCAGAAAAGTCAAACTACTACATGTATATGAGCGATTTTTGCCCATGGCAGACAAACACTGTGCAAAAATCTTTGCAGGTAACCCCTCCAGTTTTGTGTATGATAAAGACCTATGTGAGATCTAAACACATGCACAATTTTGGCCCAATCGGTCAAATGGTTCCTGAGATATAAGCTTGGATGTGTCCAGCGTTAACTAGAATGTAGGTGGCGCCACCTGTCATAAAATCAAGAAAGCTATCCACGATGTATAAACCTGCAAAATTTTAGGCAGTTATGTCGAACCACTACAGAGAAATGAGTAATTTTAGGCCACGGCAGACTAACAGACAGACGCTGTGCAAACATTGTTACAGGTGGCGCCACCATTTTTTGTGTATGTTACAGAGCTATCAAAGGGCTACATTTGTATAAATTTTATTTCCTGATCGGTCAAACGGTTCCCGAGATATAAGCTTGGATGTCATCAGCGTGAACGTGAACGTAGGTGGCGCCACCTGTCATAAAATCAAGAAAGCTATCCTGGATGTATACACATGACGAATTTCAGGTGAATTAGTCAATTCACTGCAGAGATATGAGTGATTTTAATCCAAGGCAGATGAACAGATGGACACTGTGCAAACATGGTTACAGGTGGCGCCACCATTTTTTGTGTATGTTATAAAGCAATCCAAGGGCTACATTTGTATCAATTTTATTTCCTGATCGGTCAAACGGTTCCCGAGATATGAGGGTTTATGAGTGGAAACAGACCCACAAATGGACACTGGATAGAGAGGAAAGGTCAGAGGTCAATGCAAATTGGTTAGGCACCAGTTCACATGTGACCCGATAATAGGTGTAAGTTTGGGAAAAATTGGTCCTTTAGTCTCCAAGAGCTCTCTGGAAACGAACGCCGCCGCCGCGGAGGAACTTGGTCAAAAACATAGTATCCGCAAAACTCCGTTTTGGCGGATACAAAAATACAGGTGGCTCCACCAGTCTGCAGAAACTAATAAAAACACTTAATGGTCAATATCCATGCAAAAATCATGGTGATCTCTGCATTAGTTGTTCAGATACTTCATTTTTTGTATCAAATTGTCCATTATTCTGAGGGATACTTCGGAGTCCTATAGCTTGAAGGATATGGGTAACAGAGACCTAATTTCAAGTTTCCACAGGCACCTTTCATGGGCCTCCTTGCATGACAAGAATGAAGATTCTAGGTCCAGTTGTTGCGATTTGTACCCTGTTGACAGATAACCACATCTTTAAAGGTCTCAAAAAAAAAGAAAAAAATTCGTAAAAATTTGAAAAAAAAATAGAGGTGGCACACCCAGTCTGCAGAAACTGATGGAACAGCTCATGATCAATATGTATGCCGAAAATCATGACCATCAGTGTTGTAGTTATTGAAATACTGCAGTTTTTGTATCAAATTTTCCATTATCCTGGGGGGGGGGGTATTTTGGACCCATACAGCTTAAAGAATATGGGTAACAGAGACCTAATTTCAAGTTTCCATGGAGACTTTTCATGGGTCTCCCTGTGTGTCAAGAATGAAGATTCTTGGTCCAGTTTTTATGATTTGTGCCCTGTTAACAGATGTTCATATCTTTAAAGGTCTCAAAAATACAGAAAAATTTCGTAAAAAAAAAAACGAACAAATACAGGTGGTGCCACCAGTCTGCAGAAACTTATGAAACACTCCATGATCAATATCCATGCAAACAATTATGGTTATCTCTGCATTAGTTGTTCAGATACTTTAGCTTTTGTATCAAATTTTCCATTATTCTGAGCTGTACTTTGGAGTGCCACAGCTCAAAGGATATGGATAACAGAGACCAAATTTCAGGTTTCCATGGAGACTTATCATGGGTCTCCCTGTGTGTCAAGAACGGAGATTCTAGGTCCAGTCGTTACGATTTGTACCCTGTTGACAGATCCTTAAAGGTCTCAAAAAAGGAGAAAACAATTCGTGAACATTGAAAAATACAGGTGGCGCCACCAGTCTGCACAAACTGATGAAACATCTCATGATCAATATGTATGTCGAAAATCATGACCATCAGTGATGTAGTTAATGAGATATTGAAGTTTTTGTATGAAATTTTTGACTATTCTTGGGGGTAATTTTGGGCCCCATAGCTCGAAGGATATGGGTAACAGAGACCTAATTTCTGGTTTCCATGGAGACTTTTCATAGGTCTCTCAGTGTGTCGAAAATGAAGATTCTAGGTCCAGTCGTTACGATTTGTGCCACGCTAACAGATGACAGCATCCTCAAAGGTCTCAAAAATAGAGGAAAAAATCGTAAAAAATCAAACAGTACAGGTGGCGCCACCAGTCTGCAGGAACTGATCGAACATCTCATGATCAATATGTATGCCAAAAATGAAGACCATCAGTGATGTAGTTATTGAGATATTGAAGTTTTTGTATGAAATTTTTTACTATTCTGGGGGGTACTTTGGGGCCCCATAGCTCAAAGGATATGGGTAACAGAGACCTAATTTCTGGTTTCCAAGGAGATTTTTCATGGACCTCTCAGTGTGTCAAGAATTAAGATTCTAAGTCCAGTCTTTATTATTTGTGCCTTGTTAACAGATGTTCACATTTTTAAAGGTCTCAAAAATAGAGAAAAAAATTTGTAAAAAATTGAAAAATACAGGTGGCGCCACCAGTCTGCAGGAAGTGATGTAACATCTCATGATCAATATGTATGCCAAAAATCATGACCATCAGTCAAGTAGTTAATGAGATATTGAAGTTTTTGTATGAAATTTTTGACTTTTCTGGGGGGTACCTTGGGGCCACATAGCTCGAAGGATATGGGTAACAGAGACCTAATTTCTGGTTTCCAAGGTGATTTTTTATGGACCTCTCAGAATCCCAAGTTACAAGGTTCTAGGTCCAGCGGTTACGATTTGTGCCTGGTTAACGGACGGACAGACGGACAGACGGACGACGGACAAAGAGTGATCGCTATAGCTCAGATGACTTTCAGTCAGCTGAGCTAAAAAGGTGCCGTAGCCAAAGTTGGTTAAAATTCAAGGTACCAATTTTATATTTTTGCCAACATTTAAAAAAAAATTTAACAGATTTTGATCTAATTTTTGGTGTACAATTAAATTTTGATTAATTAAAGTTGTGTTACTGAAAAAAAGTCCCTACCTTTAACACTTTTGGTCTTAAGTGACCAAATATCTTTTCCTGATTTTTTTACAAAGTCCATTATGTTTGGGCCCATAACTTCTTTAAATTAAATAATACTGATTTAATTTCTGGCATGTACATAGGAACTATATAGAGGAATATTTATAGTAAATATGAAGAAAACCAGATGAGTGGTTTTGATATTAGGCGGTCCTGAAGTTTAAAAATAGATTTCTAATAAAAAATTGAGGTTTTTCCTTAATATCTCGAAGGAACGAAGTCCTATTGACCCAATTTTCGGCATGGTAGGAGATTTGGGGACAACTAACTGTATGCCGAATTTCAGATTTGTAGGTCCAATGGTGTCGAAAAGTGCCAGTCTTACGGACGGACATCTGGACGGACGGACATCCGGACAGACAGACGGACAGACGACAGACAATGGACCACGACTATAGCTCAAATGACTTATAGTCAGCTGAGCTAAAAAGTTTCTATAAATTGAATTGAAATTTGAGGTTTTCCTAAATATCTCCAAGGAATGAAGTCATATTGACCCAATTTCCGGTATGGTAGAAGATTTTGGGGACATCTAACAGTATGCAAAATTTTGGATTCATAGGTCTAACAGTTTCAAAACATGCCAGTCTAATGAACGGGTAGACAGACAGACAGACGGATGGACGGACAATGGACCATGACTATAGCTCAGATGACTTATAGTCAGCTGAGCTGAAATTAAATTAAAATAAAATGACAATAAATTAATTTAAGTCTGTCAAAAAATATTTTAAATGTCTGGTCACTAACTGCAAGAAAATGCATTAATATGTTGACATATTAACCCCTTAACAAGTTGGCATACAAGATTTTGGACTTCAGAAATAGGTTCTAATTAATTGCAGACCATCCCTGGGATGGGATGTGCTGTACCTGTTGGTATTGCTGTGAAGCTGAAGTTAAAGTGCATCATTGAGGGTCGAGAAAGTCCCAGCAGGTTGCTAATGGTGATGAACATGTGGCTGCCACTGGAAACTACCAAGGGCTGAAGCTCCAAATCAGATCTGCAGGTAAAGCAGGGTATGAAAATGTTCATTAATTAAAATGCCTTTAAAATAATGCAATAATATGACTGTAAAACAAACATTTTTGGGTCTTTGTCTCAAAATCATTAGCTTATATGAGCCCTGCACTCGGGTTCACTATAAATGTTCAAAGTTATAAATACAAGAACAAAAACATTTTAATTAGCTCTTGTCCACCTATCCATCCGGCTAGGCCTAATCTCTACAACAATCAATGCATCCATCATATGCATTTACAATGATCAAGACTTTGGCAAGACCCAACCAACTATTCTGGAGATAAAAGTAATAGCACTGTTTTATTCTAGAATTGCCTAGGGTCACCAGCATACTTTACTTCAATTTATAATACCTGTATGTAAAACTCTGGATCTTGCTGATCATGTGATCTCCATAATATTTTCAACATGAGAATGTGATAATCCAGAATTAATTACCTTTATTAAGAAATTAAAAGTCTTAATCAAACAATCATTTTTCATCAGCTGCTTTTTCTCTGTGACTAGTGTATGTAAAAGTGCCATGAAAGTAAAAATTACATATTACAATTTAATAATCAAATCACGCCTTACCTTAACACTGCTAGCAGATTCTCTTGAGGGGTGGCACCATCATAAAATCTGAATGTTGTTGTGGGCAACAGGTACAAATCCTCATTAAAGGTCAACATCACCTGTAGGTTATATTTTATATTATTCATCATATTCATGACCATTAAAATCCACATTAAAATTATAAATTATTATATAATTTTTGGAGATAGGTTTTCGTCTTTTCTTTCAAAGTAATTAAAGAGTTCAGTATGTAAAAAGCTCTCAACTAAACTGGTTATCTGAAATTTCACCTTAACAACAAGGTCAAATCATGAGTTGAACAAAGTTAAACTGAATGGACTTGCATGTAATTTAAAACTACATAATAACTGACACAACAGTTCACTCCTTATCCAAGTACCTACTGCAAAGGCAATATCTGCAAACCTGTGTGAACTGAGCTATTCTCCTGTCTTATCTAGAGATATTTGCCTGTCTTATCTATAGAGTTTAAGTGATTTCTGGCTTTCTCTGCTTACATATAAATGAACCACAATTAATTCTTGTTCTGAAAAGTGCTGAGGAAGATTCATTTTCAACTGTTAAATGTTTTATAGGAAACAACTCAATCACATTACAGTCACGACTTGACATTCCCATGGTATTTTGTAAACTAGGGACCCATGGGTCTCTACGCTCAGCTGCATTTGTCTATAAGGATATATGTTTATGAGGTTTTCCAAAATATTGGTCCTGTGATCAGTTTGAAGCCAACCTGTCTACCCAAACTGGAGTTATCATCCATAAACTAATTTGTGAATGGATGGCCCCCATGACCTTGACCTTGTGACCCCAAAATCCATCAGTTACTTCCACTATTGGCAAGTGAGCAACATCTGAAAGATAGAATGTTTGGGACAGAATGTTTGACCTTTGGCCTTATGCCCCCAAAATCAAAAGGGTTCTTACATTATTGGTGGGTCATATATAAGTCAAAATTGAAACCAATATGTCAATCAAAACTGGAGTTATCATCCAAAAACAAATATGTGGACAGATGGGCCAATGTGACGATGACCCCCAAATCAATCAGTTTCTTCCCCTATTGGCAGCTAAGTTATATGTGCAAGATGGAAGGTTTTGGATGAAAAGTTTAGCCTAAAATGCATCCACAATCTTTCTTAATAAGTGGGTATGGTGACCTTGACCTTTGACCTCATGACCTCAAAGTTGAACAGAATCTTCCCCTGTTGGCATGTTAGCAATATCTTGAAGATGGAAGGTTTGGGATGAAAAGTTTGGCTTCAAATGCATATGCATTCTTTTTAAAGAAATGAGTCCTGTGACCATGACCTTTGACCGTTGGAACCCAAAATCCACACAGTTCTTACTTCAGTGGTGAGTCATATATAAGTTAAGTTTGAAACCAATATGTCTAACTATCTGGAATAATTATCATCTGGAAACTAATTTGTTAACAGATGGCCTCTGTGAACTTGACCTTTGACCATGTGACCCCAAATTCATTTATGCTCTCCCCATACTGGCAAGTCAGCTAAATTTGCAAAATGGAAAGTTTGGGATGAAAAGCTTGGCTTAAAATGCAGCCATAATCTTTTTAAAAAAGTGAGTCCTGTGACCTTGACCTCTGACCTCATGACCCCAAAATCATATAGGTTCTTGCTTTAGTGGTGGGCTATATGTAAGTCAAGTTTGAAATCCATGTGTCAATACAACCTGGAGTTATCATCTGGAAACAAATTTGTGTGCATGGACAGATGGACAGACAGACAGACAGACAGACAGGGTGACAACTATATGGCATCCACTTGGGATCAATAAACACACCTCACTAATTAAGTCAATTTGGATCCGTATGTGGCAGACATGAACATCTCCATGTGTAGAACACACGGAGGCAGAGAACAAGGTCGTTCAGGCACTCAACAGCACTGACCACATGAACGCGGAGGGATTGGACAACATAGAGCCCAAGGAAGCAATGCTGACAGCCGCTGAAATTGTGTCAATGGTCAAAGAAGATGGAGGCGACAGTGACAGTGAGTCTGAGGGAGAAGATGATCCTCCTAAACCAATAACTCCCAGAGACACTAATGGGGGAATAGAAACAGGGCTACGGTATATGGAGGAGCAGGGCTTTGCTGCAGGGGACGTTGATGCCGACCGCAGACTGATTAGAAAAGTCGAAAAGTCTGTGAAAACAAAAATAAAAGAACCAGATACCGGACAGATATGCTTGCACTGTTTAGACGTACATGAGCTCAGTAGATTAACCGCTGGTTCATTTATTATTTACATTTTGTGAACGTTTGTTCAGAAATATAATCATGTCTCATAATGGAAGAATCTGCACAGGTGGTCAATCTTGATGAGCGTTGTATATATAGACATGTATATATGAAATAAACAGTACTCCATGACCAATTTTTATTTTCTAATTCACATAAATCATAACAATATCATAAACATAGTTTATTATAAAAAATATATAATAAATACTAACAAGTCCTCCTCAAAATATTTAGGTCACATTGTACCTTGACCCTCCATCACCTTTTTTGATTTGACAATCCGACAGCCTTGCAATCCGACATAAATTAGGGTATTACATTTTGTGTCAGATTATCAAGTCACGACTGTATAATTATAAAAAAAAATTTTGACAGTGGCCTCACCTGGTGGTCAGGTTTCACAACTAAATGATAGACAGCCGAGTGAGAGTACAGGTTGAGTGGGGGGCCAGGCAGCAGCTCACTGGTGTTACTGTAGTTATAGGTCACCACCCCACTGTCCATTAGAATACCACCATATGCTGAAAATGTATCATAAAACTGTTAACTTTAATAAATAACTAATAATATCTTTTTTAAAATGGTTTATTTTTAAAAATAAGCAGTTATCACATTTGAACTCAAACTGTAACCTTTCAATAGTGTGTAAACCATATCATATTGTTTATGAGCCCGGTAGAACCTCCATATAACAGACACTGGGAACCTGGGTACTTGCTGCTTATAGAACAGCTGTACACCTCAGTTTACTTCATACAGGAATACCTAAGCCTGAGGTGTCTGTAATACAGAGTTGCTCATAACATAAAGGTTCCTGAAAGGAGAATTTTTCCCTATATATTACATATGCATGGATCTGATAGCAAGTTATTTCAATTATATCTGTTTTACCAGGAAAAGTACCCAACTTTGTACTCCTGATGCGACCAACATCAGTATGAGTATGTTTACTGCTGAATAAGTTGGATATGTGTGTTAGGCTACATGGGTTTTTATCAACAAAACTGATGCATCATTACATTACAAAAGCAAGTGACCCATGGATCATGATGCTCAGCACAAGGATCCTGCAGTCTCTGCAGATCCCCCCCCCCCCCCATTCCCTCCCTGTGAATGGTGGTTTTGTTAGTAAACTGTTGTGAGCTTTTCTGTATTAATGAGAATTTTCTCTGTTAAGGTTTATACGCCAGAGTAAGCCAACCGAAAATTTTCCCTTACTGGGCCCATTATCGCCCACCCCGCCTCGTTCCCGTGTATCTAGGTCACACTTCCTTTTCCTGTTATCACTTTTTCGATGGCCTACGGAAGAGGACTGGGAGGGAGAGCTGTTTGTAATACAGAAAAGCTCACAACAGTTTACTAACAAAACCACCATTCACAGGGAGGGAATGGTGGGGGGGGGGTTTATTACGTAAACATAATTGTGAGCTGTTTCTGTATTAATGAGAATATAACAGATAAACCTTGGGGAGGGGATAGCTACCTAGAACGTCGGGAAGGAGAAGAACATCACTGGAGCGAAGGCACAGACGAAGACGTAGACACAGGAACTGAAGAAGGTTGTGAGGACGGCCTGGAGAACGTGAGGACTTCACCCGCAGTGATCACAGGGCCCAAGGAATAAAGGCCTGAATCTTGTAAAGCGACATCCTTCAAATAAAACCGGGTGAAGGTAGAAGGAGATTTCCAATATCCTTTCTTGACAAGCTGGTTAGGGGAAATCCCCGATAAATGGGCCAAGGAGGTAGAGATGGCCCTGACGTCATGAGCTTTGACGTGAAGTTGCTCCAAAGATGAAGAAGCAGAATCATAGGCTGAGACTATGGTAGCTTTTAGCCACGCACTAATGGTGATACTGTTAATTTCTTTGTGGGAAGTAGTGATTTTCGTTGAAATAAACAACTTCTTGTGCCAAGCCCCCCCCCCCCCCCCCCCCTTGAATAGAATGGGTAGCTTTAAGATAGTAACGTTAAGCACGGACAGGGCAATTGGTGGCCCTGTACTGGTACTGACCGTTAGGGAGGGTCGGTAACGGAGGATCGTCGAAATATTGGTTCTTCTTATAGAATCAGGGGGAAATGTAAGGTGGCCGACAAACCGTTGGCCTTAATTTGTGTAAATTTTGAATCGGCCACGAGGGCATGAAGCTCAGGGCTGCGACCAGCAGACGCAAGAGCTAGGAGGAAAACCGTTTTCCGAGCATATGCAGGGTCCGCGAAGGTGGTGTAAGACAACATCAAGGCGCCAGGAAGGAGCAACGTAGCGAGGACGAGAAAAGCGGGCATGTACCCCTTGAGAAAGTCCGTCACCAGTGGATGGTGGAGTACATGATTGTGACCCAGCGGACGGAGGACCAACAGCAGGGAGGCACGATAGCCACGGAGAGACAGAAAACTGTTTGATCTGTAGTAAGTAAACAAAGAAATCCAAGACCGCCGAAAGGGACGGATCTAAAGGAGAGATTCCGTGGTCAGCCACCATTGACAAGAGACCCCAGGTTCTGGAGTAAAGAGAGAACCCTGGACCGGTGTTCTAGTAAGAGAGAGCGGTCAGCCGCATGGACAAGCCAATCCTCAAGGTAAGGGAGCACTGAGATGCCCCGGGAGTGGAGGTAACTAAAGACCGTGTGGACGAGCATCGTAAAAATCCCGGGGGCTACATTGATGCCGAACGGAAGCGCATGGAATTGATACACTCAGTTCTTGTAGGCGAACCGAAGAAACGGTTGGGACAACGGATGGATTGGCATGTGAAAAGACGCATCCGTAAGGTCTATTTTGAATGCCCAATCCATCTGTCGGATAATGCGGAGGTCTGCATGAATATTGAACATCCAAAAGGGGGGTGGGGGAAAAAATGAATTGAGGCACTTGAGATCTATAATGAGGCGCCACCGTCCATGCGGCTTCAGAGTAGAAAGAGAGTTAAACCCCCGTGTGGAAGGGGAAACCTCGAGAATTGCCCTCTTGTCCAACATAGACCTCCTCCAATGCGAGACGTTTTACCGGAACCGTGGGAGGAGGAGTGTAAAACGGGTGCAGTGTGATGGGAGGGTCACGCAAAAACGCAATACAGAACCCGAATTTGATCGTGCTTTGAACCAAACGATGTGAAGTGATGCCCGCCCAAGCGGGAAAAAGGGCGCTTAGTTGAGCTCCAACCGGACCCAAGGAGTCATTTCATGGTAGACCCACGGCATGAGGAAAGACCTCGAAAGGGCTGGGATCTACTGGCACGGCCAGAAGTACGGGAAGACGGAGGGGCCGCCTGACAAGCTGACATGGGGGCTGAAACAGAAGGTATCCGGTAAGACAGGCGAGGGGCAGGAACGGCCGAACGGAGGCAGGCCTGTCGATCTGAACGATCTAAAGCACAGCCGAAGAGGAGAATACAGAAGAGAACCCGTGAATGTTTGAGTGCAGAGCTCAGTCATTTCAGCCTGGGTGAGCTCAGGTTTAAGGTTATGCAAAGAATGGAGACAGGCCAGCAGCGAAGCAAAATGCAGTTTTTGACTAGTCTTCAAATAACATGCTGGAGTTCCGCACAGCCGTGCTCAGAGGCTTGCATTATATCATTATTAGTGGCCGGATCTGTGGAGATGGCGAGGAGGCTAGTGACAGCTTGTAAATCATTAACCATCCCCGCTGCCTGACGGCCGAGCCCCTCTAAATCGGTAAGGTGACGGTTGGACACATGGGCGGAGGGAGAAAATAACGTTTTCCATCCGCAAAAAGTTGTTCAAGGCCCAATTCTAAATGCATAAGCGGCGTAGGAACCTCGGGGTGAGCCTGAGAAGGAATCAACTGATCAAAACAGGTCGCCCGGTACCCATGGGTGTTCCAGAGGGTGCCAGGGGACCATGCCTTAGATGCCCCAGGAGGCATCGGGGCACCAGTAGCGGTCGAGAGCGAACCAGATACGGCAGCGTGATGCTCGCGTAAGAGGTTGACTGTATTGTCCATAAATTCCATGCACACCCGGGGTGTGGAGGAAGTGGACTGAAGGGTCTGAACCTGGTTGCCGAGGCCGGAGGTGGCCGAGGCTGCAAGCGGCGGAATTTAGGTCCAGCCGGCTGAGCCTTTTGAGTGGACGTAGCCACAAGGTCAAGTAGAGCAGACTTGCGTGCACGCCAAGCCTGGCACTGGAGCGCAACCTCCGACCATTGGTCCGTAACCAAGGCGGATTCGGCAGCGAAAGCCGAAGGAGACGCCGGAGAACCCCCGGAAGCGGGATCTAAGGAATCCCGGGGATCAGCAACAGGCAGAGGCTGTAAAAAAGAAACCAAGGGTCGGCAAGAGGCAGGAACTAGCAAAGGAACAGCAGTTGCTGGGGCCGCAGGCGGAACAGCAACAGGAGTCTGAAACCAAAAAACGGCCTGGCGGCCAGAAACAGGAACCACAGGACGCCATTCCGGAGCGTAGGTAGCCACAGCAAGCGGGGATGGCTGAAAGGAAGGGGATGGAGGGGGGAAACAGGGCCGGAAACACCTATCTCCTCACGAGGAAGCCCAGCGGAATCCAGCGTGGCAGCACCAGCAGTCGCAGGAGTCAATGAAGGAAGCCGGCGGGGGGCCGCAGGGGAGGACAGTGGCCGAGGTGAGAGGGCCAGAGGAGCCAGGGAGGCGACCGGACGAATGGACGTGGGTGTAGATGAATCTTCTAGATCCGACATAAAAGAAGAGCAAAAACGGGAAAGCTTGCTCAAAATAGTATAAGCGGACGACGGGTCCGAAGCTGGAGCCGAGGGAACTGGAGACGACTTCCGCTTATGGGAAAGGGTCAGTAATGAATTTGCAGTAGACACTACCGGTGTTGAAACGCTACAGGTAGGAACGGAAGGGAAACGTAACACCAAAGTGTGAACAAGCTACTTACAGGTCAGTAGGAAACAGTACAAACCCAACAGTGGACCAACTTGCAGAGTTTAAACGTCCATCATGGGGAATGGCATAAGAAAAATTGATTACAGGAAATGGCAGTGTGACCTAGATACACGGGAACGAGGCCGGGTGGGCGATAATGGGCACAATAAGGAAAAATTTTCGGTTGGCTTACTCTGGCATATAAACCTTAACAGAGAAAATTCTCATTAATACAGAAACAGCTCACAATTATGTTTACATAATGAAACATCCATTTTAACCATGCTGCTACATTTATTACCACTTTAACTGTGTAAAATAAAAACACATTTGCATTTTGGGAATCACTTCTATATAAACATCATTGCAAATATAAAGCCTGGAGCCTGTCAGTTGCATGGCAGCTCATTTGCACGGGCACATAATAATACTACATATGTGTTACAGATGGGTATATATTTTGCCCAGGTATGCCATTTAGATACACATCTGCATTAGAGACATCTGTACTGGGGACGCACATACCCATATGAATTACTGAGGTACACATCCATAATAGAGGGAAATAGGCATATCAAAGACACATGTACTACACACAGAAGAACAACATGTAGTCTGTCACTTCAGCTCCTGAAAAGATTTACCATTCACTGAATGTGGCAGCCACACATAGGGCCTACCTTTTGGCATCAAGTTCATGGAGAACCCTTTTCCAGTGTAGACATCATCTGTACTGAAACGCAGCCACATGGACTCTCCTGATGTCACCAACACTGAAAGCAAACAAGGATAAACTTATCAAACATACTTAAATTCTTGTATTAAATGAAACGTTGCATATTTTGCGTTATCACAGCAACACCACAAATTAGCCTAGTGACCTCTGATCTTATTCACGTTGGTGGATTTTGAAAATCCACCAAAGCTCTGTTAAGTTATCGCATCAACACTAAAAGTTAACGGACGGACGGTGGGTATACTATAATATGTTCTGTCATGGCGTATACCAATGACCTCTGGTTTACATTAGAAGAATACAATATAAAAATAGAATACGGGTAGTCGATAGGTGACTACATGTATCCGCCAAAATCAGAGTGGAACAGGTTAAGTGAGGCATGGATTGAGTGGCAAGAGGAAATAGAGTGAGGTGTGTTGCATATTAGCATTGATGTCTGCAGCCGAAATGTGTATGTAGGTGGCCCCACCTGTCATAAAATCAAGAAAGCTGTCCAGGATGTGTAAACCTGCAAAATTTTAAGCAGATAAGTCAAAAAACTACAGAGATATGAGTGATTTTAGCCCACGGCAGACAAACAGACGGACACTGTGCAAAAATGGTTGCAGGTGACCCCTCCAGTTTTGTGTATGATAAAGAGCTATGTGAGATCTATACACATGCAAAATTTTGGCCCAATTGGTCAAACGGTTCCCGAGATATCAACTTGGATGCCTGCACCATGAACGTGAATGTAGGTGGCGCCACCTGTCATAAAATCAAGAAAGCTTTCCAGGATGTATACGCATGCCAAATTCCAGGTGAATTAGTCAAACCACTGCAGAGATATGAGTGATTTTAACCAAAGGCAGATGGACACTGTGCAAACATGGTTGCAGGTGGTGCCACCATTTTTTGTGTATGTTTTAAAGCTATCCAAGGACTACATTTGTACAAAATGTTTTTCCTGATTGGTCAAACGGTTCCCGAGATATGTGGGTTTATGTGTGGAAACAGACGCACAAATGGACGCTGGGCAGAGAGGAAAGGTCAGAGGTCAAGGCCAATTGGTTAGGCACCAGTTCACATGTGACCCGATAACTGGTGTAAGTTTCAGAAAAATCCGTCCAGTAGTCTCAGAGGAGTTCTCCGGAAATGAACGCGGCGGCGGAACCCGGTCAAAAACATAGTATCCGCAATACTTCGTTTTGGTGGATACAATAATACAAATAACAAGATATGCAACATATATCTATAAGAAGTTAGTGATCTGCATATAACATATAAGAAGTCATATAAAAATACCTTTCTATGTATATTTATATTATGAGAATTCATAAACACAACTGGATTAAATTTCTTCTTGAATGATCTTGTAAACACAAAATTTTCTGACTAAGATAATTTGCACAATCTCACACAAATTTTCAGGATGTTCTCCTCTAAAAGTTGTAGACAACATCTGTAAAAGTTTGTAAACAGTAAAAGAGTAAACCTCTACAATGAGTCTGGTATAGATACATAGCGAGCTGCTCACCTGTTGCACTATCATTCTGACTCTGCATCACAGATGGCCCGGTTTGCTTAAATAGCTGAGTGCCCTTTCTTCCTGGCCCATCAATGATAATCAGCTGATCAAGGTCATCATTCAGACCAAGGTCATCAAGGGTCATCAACAAGGTCATGCCCTTTGGTGCAGTGATCACCAAACGACAATCCAGGTCATTTTCATAGGTCTCAGGATATCCTGGGCTGGTGATGATCTTGGGTCCATCCAATGACAGCATCCCTGAACATTCTGTAGGACAAACAAACTGGGGTCAAGGTCAGCAAATCAAATTCAAGGTCATGTTCTTGTCTAAAGACAGAAAGAACCCTAATAAATGTCTGCAAGAAGAGCTCACAGTCATTTGAAAATTAATGTCATCTTATTAAAGTATTGTGGCTCATAATGGGTACTGACTATAATATAATAATGTTTTCAAAGATATTACTGAAGAAAAGGTTCATTTCTTTTTAATATTGGTTTCAGAAAAATCCTTTGGGGTTCTGTTAATTTTATGGCATGCCCAACCCCACAGTACAGTTGAAAATTTTGCCAATTTTAAGCACTGCATAAATGCATAAAAAGTATGAAGCATACACAAGCAGAATTACAATCTGCAAATCAACGATCCACGCTGAACCACAGCATCTCAGATAAAATATCAATAAGCACCAAACAGAAGTAACCATGGCAACAATATTAACATGGACTTCATTAAATAGCAAAAGTGTCACCATGCAATCACTTGCAGTAACAATATTCTCAATGTCACCATGTATTCACCTGCAGAAACCGTAGTAACAGCAGCCTGGAAGCTGTCATTCTGGGCCAGGGACATCTCAATCTTGATGAACAAATATCTGCCACTTGAAATTACATCTGAAGTGTACTTGGATGTTGCTGAAAATAAAAAGATTTGTATTAATAGAGTATAACACTTCATATCAAAAACTCAATAAAGGAAACCCAAAAAATCAAACCCATAAAATGCCCAAACAGTGGTTATATTCATGATGTTTAACATTATTTAGTCCCTTGGAGATGCTGACCTTCCTAATCTATATGACACACTTCATTAGAATATATGAAAGCATTCAGGAACCTTCTGGACACACGAAAACAATAACCTTCACTTTGCTTCAGGTTAGCAATTTTTATTACCTCAACCGAAGGTGGCAAGGGGTTATGTGATCAGCCATGGTTGTGTGTGTCAGAGCCATATCTTCAGAAGTCCTGGCTGGGGTTATGTGATCAGCCATGGTTGTGTGTGACAGAGCCATATCTTCAGAAGTCCTGGCTGGGGTTATGTGATCAGCCATGGTTGTGTGTGTCAGAGCCATATCTTCAGAAGTCCTGGCTGGGGTTATGTGATCAGCCATGGTTGTGTGTGTCAGAGCCATATCTTCAGAAGTCCTGGCTGGGGTTATGTGATCAGCTATGGTTGTGTGTGACAGAGCCATATCTTCAGAAGTCCTGGCTGGGGTTATGTGATCAGCCATGGTTGTGTGTGTCAGCGCCATATCTTCAGAAGTCCTGGCTGGAGTTATGTGATCAGCCATGGTTGTGTGTGACAGAGCCATATCTTTAGAAGTCCTGGCTGGGGTTATGTGATCAGCCATGGTTGTGTGTGTCAGCGCCATATCTTAAGAAGTCCTGGCTGGGGTTATGTGATCAGCCATGGTTGTGTGTGTCAGAGCCATATCTTCAGAAGTCCTGGCTGGGGTTATGTGATCAGCCATGGTTGTGTGTGACAGAGCCATATCTTCAGAAGTCCTGGCTGGGGTTATGTGATCAGCCATGGTTGTGTGTGTCAGAGCCATATCTTCAGAAGTCCTGGCTGGGGTTGTGTGATCAGCCATGGTTGTGTGTGTCAGAGCCATATCTTCAGAAGTCCTGGCTGGGGTTATGTGATAAGCCATGGTTGTGAGTGTCAGAGCCATATCTTCAGAAGTCCTGGCTGGGGTTATGTGATCAGCCATGGTTGTGTGTGTCAGAGCCATATCTTCAGAAGTCCTGGCTGGGGTTATGTGATCAGCCATGGTTGTGTGTGTCAGAGCCATATCTTCAGAAGTCCTGGCTGGGGTTATGTGATCAGCCATGGTTGTGTGTGTCAGAGCCATATCTTCAGAAGTCCTGGCTGGGGTTATGTGATCAGCCATGGTTGTGTGTGTCAGAGCCACATCTTCAGAAGTCCTGGCTGGGGTTATGTGATCAGCCATGGTTGTGTGTGTCAGAGCCATATCTTCAGAAGTCCTGGCTGGGGTTATGTGATCAGCCACGGTTGTGTGTGACAGAGCCACATCTTCAAAAGTCCTGGCTGGGGCTATGTGATCAGCCATGGTTGTGTGTGTCAGAGCCATATCTTCAGAAGTCCTGGCTGGGGTTATGTGATCAGCCATGGTTGTGTGTGTCAGAGCCATATCTTCAGAAGTCCTGGCTGGGGTTATGTGATCAGAAGTCCTGGCTGGGGTTATGTGATCAGCCATGGTTGTGTGTGTCAGAGCAATATCTTCAGAAGTCCTGGCTGGGGTTATGTGATCAGCCATGGTTGTGTGTGTCAGAGCCATATCTTCAGAAGTCCTGGCTGGGGTTATGTGAGCAGCCATGGTCGTGTGTCAGAGCCATATCTTCAGAAGTCCTGGCTGGGGTTATGTGATCAGCCATGGTTGTGTGTGTCAGAGCCATATCTTCAGAAGTCCTGGCTGGGGTTATGTGATCAGCCATGGTTGTCTGTGACAGAGCCATATCTTCAGAAGTCCTGGCTGGGGTTACGTGATCAGCCATGGTTGTGTGTGACAGAGCCATATCTTCAGAAGTCCTGGCTGGGGTTATGTGATCAGCCATGGTTGTGTGTGTCAGAGCCATATCTTCAGAAGTCCTGGCTGGGGTTATGTGATCAGCCATGGTTGTGTGTGTCAGAGCCATATCTTCAGAAGTCCTGGTTGGGGTTATGTGATAAGCCATGGTTGTGTGTGTCAGAGCCATATCTTCAGAAGTCCTGGCTGGGGTTATGTGATCAGCCATGGTTGTGTGTGACAGAGCCATATCTTCTGAAGTCCTGGCTGGGGTTACTTGATCACCCATGGTTGTGTGTGTCAGAGCCATATCTTCAGAAGTCCTGGCTGGGGTTACGTGATCAGCCATGGTTGTGTGTGACAGAGCCATATCTTCAGAAGTCCTGGCTGGGGTTATGTGATCAGCCATGGTTGTGTGTGTCAGAGCCATATCTTCAGAAGTCCTGGCTGGGGTTATGTGATCAGCCATGGTTGTGTGTGTCAGAGCCATATCTTCAGAAGTCCTGGCTGGGGTTATGTGATCAGCCATGGTTTGAAGTGTCAGAGCCATATCTTCAGAAGCTCTGGCTGGATTTCAATGAAACTTGAAGGAATGATGAGCCATGGGCCAAAGGAGAACAATTTTAATTTTTGGATGGAATGGTGCAATTAATATGAATAAATGGAATCAAATTCATTCGAATTTGAACCTTTTTGCCTGCTTTCTCATGTGTTTTTCTGTGAAACATCTTCAAAAATAAGCTGATGAGCTTCAAAATATAGTCGTTTCTTCCTTGCTCTATGGCCCACTCTCCCAAAAAACTTCATAAAAATCAACTAAAAACTTTTCTAGACATCCTGCTGACAGGAAAGATACCTTCAACATTCATGAGCTATATAGTGAGTAACATATATTTTTTCATTGTCATGTTGACTTCAATGTCATAGAAATTTGGTATAGTGACAATGATTATGTTTATGGTCAGTATATCACCTAAAGTTTTCAATAAATGTCAGTGAATTTATGTTGAGTGTCAGGATATGGGTTGATTAAATTTGAGGTAGACCTGGATTTGGGTACAGTTGTCGGTGGAGGTATGTGCTGAGTGAATGTTTTCCACTTTAAATATGATTTACCAGTGTAGTTGCCGAGGCATGGAGCACTAACACTGATCCCATCATACACATAAAGGAAACCCTTCACTAAGGCCATCTCTGTGAAGGTCAAGGCCAGTACGCTGTCTTCTTTGGAGCTGTTGACCAGGTAGTAACACTTAAAGCTTCCTGCTCCCTGTACATACCATGGTCCACGTAACTGTCTCGTGTCTCCGGTAATCTGCTGAGTGCAATCTGGAAATATCAAAATAATCTTAGCCTGGATAGTATCTTAGCCTGGATGGTATCTTAGCCTGGATGGTATAATTACACAGAATTGAATTATGTCCTTGCATTGTCAACAGCTGCAGCTCTTTATATGTGTCCAGAGAATTTTAACTCCAGTTATTCAGTAATATTAAGCTTTGCAGATCTGCACATGTTAATATACAGAGAAAATTCATCTTCCTTGGTATGAACAGACCATTTGTGATCATATTATAAAGGAAATTTATCAATATGTAAGCATGGATTCTTACAATATAACATATAATAGTATTTAAATAAAGAATATATATTATGATGTCAAAAACAGGAAGGTTTTAATTCAATACTTGCTTCAGTATTGAAATCAAAGTTTTGCTATAAAATTAATTTACAGAAATACTCTTTAGTGACCTTTTGTTGTTTATACAAGCTGACCACTGGAGCCAACATGTGCTGTGCCAGACAAAAAATGCAAATTACCCTGAAACTTGGTAATATTTACAAACAACTGTAAACAAGGGACAAATGGGTCACTGTGCTCAACTGAAGTTGACCTTGACAGTAAAAATCTAAAATAATATCAAATAGATATAAAGTGTAAGAGGAATAGGTAATATAGGTCCTGTATACAGTTGAAATATAACTAATGTCCCCACTGGCAGTTCACAGGCGAAAAGACTTGGTGGTGGTGGTTTGGGGGGGGGGGGGGATTGGGGATGAAATGATGGGAGTTACAACATCTCTGTATTATTATAGTGTATATACATAGGATTTTCACTCAATTCAATAATGCTTACAGGATAAAAGAAGTTCATTCACAATTACTCAACATTTAAAGACAGACACACTGATAGACAAACTAAGCTGATAATATATGAAGTTTCAATTATTTCAAATATTTTTAAAGTTTATCATCTGCAATATGACACAACTGAATAAATAAGTTGCTTTCAAATTTCAGACTTTAATAGCTGAAATCCATACAGATAAAGCATATGAAAGTTATTTCAACAGTGCTTAAAAGAAAAATTTCATAATTAATATATATTTAATGATAACTGAGAGATGATGGACAGAGCTGATCACTTTCTGTTCCATTCTCCTAAAGCAAGAATATGTTTCAATTAGGTCTTTTTTTTCTAATCAAATTATTTGTAAATTAAATAAATTTTACACATTTTCAGTAAAAATTAATTCACAGGCACAGGTGCAAAGGAATCAATAGCAGCAGGAGGGGGGGGGGGGAGGTGAGATTAACAACACTTCTGCATATACATACAGGGCAAACAAAGCCTATTCTCGAACTCTGCTGAGGCAGGAAAATAATGAACAAATGTTTGTATTAGATCATCATTTTTTTTATCACATCAAAAACGTGCCATGGTCAAAGTTGGGAAAAATTTAAGGTACTGATTTTATTCTTATGCTAATATATTAATATATATTAATATATTAATTTCTAAAATTAAACTAGAATATACCCTACAAACGACTACGTGTATCCACCAAAATCAGAGTAGGACGGGTGAAGTGAGGCATGGATTGAGTGGCAAGGGGAAATAAGAGTTACATGTGTTACATATTAGAATGGATGTCTGCCACGTAAACATGATTGTAGGTGGCGCCACCTGTTATTTGAACGAGAAACTATCCAAAATGTATACAAATGCAAAATTTCATGTGGAAAAGTCAAACCACTGCAGAGATATGAGTGATTTTATCCCACAGCAGACAAACAGATGGACGCTGTACTAAATTGGCTGCAGGTGGCGCCACCATTTTCATGTATGTTATAAAGCTATCCAAGCGCTACATTTGTGTAAATTTTTTTCCTGATTGGTCAAATGAGTCATGAGATATAAACATTAATGTCTGCAGCGTGAATGTGAATGAAGCTGGCGCCACCTGTCATAAAATCAAGAAAGCTATCCAGGATGTATACGCATGCCGAATTACAGGTAATTTGGTCAAACCACTGCAGAGATCTGAGTGATTTTAACCCAAGGCAGACAAACAGATGGACGCTGTGCAAAAATTGCTGCAGGTGGCACCACCATATTGTATATGTTATAAAGCTATCCAAGGGCTACATTTGTGTAAATTTTTTTTCCTGATTGGTCAAACGGTTCTTGAGATATGAGCTTGGATGTCTGCAGCATAAACGTGAATGTTTTGTGTTTAATTTTTTTTCTGATTGGTCAAACAAGTCCGGAGATATAAGCATGGATGTCGACAGCGTGAACATGAATGTAGGTGGCGCCACCTGTCATAAAATCAAGAAAGTTATGCTGAATGTATATGCATGCCAAAATTCAGGTAATTTGGTCAAACCACTGCAGAGATCTGAGTGATTTTAACCCAAACAGACAAATGGATAGACGCTGTGCAAAAAATTCTGCACGTGGCACCACCATTTTTTTGTATGTTAAAAAGCTATCCCAGGGCTACATTTGTGTAAATTCTTTTCCTGATTGGTCAAACAGTTCCTGAGATATGAGCTTGGATGTCTGCAGCGTGAACGTGAATGTAGGTGGCCCTCTTGTCATAAAATCAAGAAAGCTATCTACGATGTATACACATGCCAAATTTCAGGTGAATTAGTCAAACCACTGCAGAGATATGAGTGATTTTAACCCAAAGCAGATGAACAGATGGACACTGTGCAGCCATGGTTGCAGGTGGCGCCACCATTTTTGTGTATATTATAAAGCTATCCAAGGGCTACATTTGTACAAATTAAGTTTTCCTGATCGGTCAAACGGTTCCCGAGATATGTGGGTTTATGTTTGGAAACAGACGCACAAACGGAAGCTGGGCAGAGAGAAAAGGTCAGAGGTCAAGGCCAATTTATTAGGCACCAGTTCACATGTGACCCGATAATTGGTGTAAGTTTTGGAAAAATCTGTCCAGTAGTCTCAGAGGAGTTCTCAGGAAACGAACGCCGCGGCGGCGAAACTCGGTCAAAAACATAGTATCCGCAAAACTTTGTTTTGGCGGATACAATAAGGAACAAAGTCGCAGTGACCTAGTTATCGGTTTGGTAGATTTTGGTGACATCTAACAGTATGCCAAATTTTGGTTATGTAGGTCTAACAGTTTCAAAACATGCCAGTCTAACGGATAGACAGACAACAGACAATGGACCACGAATAAAGATCAGATGACTTATAGTCAACTGAGCTAAAATTGGTCTTGGCAGTGTCAACATTTACATTCAGGCCTGTTGACCTGGCTGAGCTTTTGCTGATATTGAATGTGCAGACGGTGAGAGTTACACACAGATAAGAGATTTAAGGCAACAGTGCTTACAGAAGGAAAAGTTTATTCATAATTATTTAACAGTTAAAAATTAGAGAGAGAGATGGACAAACACAACCAATCAAAGCCAATCTGCTGAGGCAGGAAAATGTGAACAAATGTTTGCATAAGATCCTTATTCTTTTCATGATATCAATTTTTTTTAAAGATTATAAATTTTATACATTTGCAATATAACACATGTATCTGAATATATAAGCTGATTCACAATTCTAAATTGCATCAACAATTATCCCTTATTTATCCCTAATGCATACATATGTATTTTTTTTATCACAAAAATATATAAATATATATTTTATAAATATGTAAAAAAATAAATATCTAAAAATAAAACTTTATTCAAATTTGACAATTTTAAATTGCACCATTATTTATCCATAATTTGGCCCATATATTGTCAAATTATGCTTCCTGATTGGTTTAATTATATTTTAATTTGTTAAAATTATTTAAAAGGAAAATTATTTCTTTAAAAATGTAACATTTCCACAACATGGCATTATTTATTACTCCTTGATTTAGAACAGTTTTGAACAATGGAGTGGAAACAGCTTCACAATTAAGGAAATACATTTCAAAAAAAAAAAATTTTGCATTACACTTGGTGAGGGGAGGGGGGGGGGGGGCTGATATGAAAAATAACTGTACACCTGTGAACTCTGCTCCCCAGTGACTCATTACAAATCAGGTAAGCAGAGAGAGTTGCACTGAATGACCTCCAGTCACCAGAGTGGGCTGCTTGACAAAGCAAGTGAATACAATAAGAGCCTAAAAAAAAATTCAATTACAAGACTAGGTTTGGAGCTTTTATTTTCAAATTTCAGATTTTAACAGATTGAATCCTTAAGTAAACATGCAATGAAAATCAAATTCACAGTACTTATAGGAAAAAATTTGCCATGCTAAAAGTTTGGCCAATTTTAAGGTACTGTTTTTATAATTATGCTAATTACTTTAAAAATTTACATACTTCTTATCTGATTTCAGGTATATAATTGAATCTTGATTACACAGAAATATATCCCTGGATCTCTAGCTTCAGCAATTATCCTGTTAGGTGAGTAAATATATTTCCTGATTTTTTACAAAGTGCATTATGTTTGAGCCCATAACTTCAATAATTTTGCAATATTGATTTAATTTGTTGTATGTACATAGGAAATATATGCAGATTGTTTATAAAAAACATGAATATAATAATACCAGTGGTTTTCAAAGTGGGCAGTTTTGAAGTGTAACAATAGGTTTTTACTGGAAAATATGAATTTTTTGCTTACTTTCTTGAAGGAACCAAGTTGCAGTGAGCTAATTTTGGGTTTGGTAGGAGAAATGGTATGTTGAATCTTGGATTTGTAGGTCCTATGGTTTTAAAATGTGCCCTCTTAACAGATGGCCGGATGTTTTTATTTATTTAGAAGGGGTTGAAAATTGTGATATATTTGAGCAAATATGAATGCAATGACAGCAGTTATAAGCAGTAGTAGAAAGATGATAAGGCTATTTGTTGAAGGATCTAAAGTGTATGGTAGTCTGCAAGCTTTCAATTTGACAGATATGATGTTATGATTAACTATGCTGATGAAGTGATTTATGAATTTGTGACTGTATGACACAATATCTCTTTAGTCTTAGACAAGGTACATTATTGTGATGCCCACTATGTCTACATATTACACAATATTGACATAATTTCTGGCGTGTACATAGGTACCTATGGACGAATAGTTATACAAAATATTAAAGTATGAATATATCTGATTCATCTTGTTCTTGCTTACTGAGGCTGACTTTGGGATGGGGTTCGGAGAAGGGAAAAGTGAGGGCAGCACGAAGGTGGATGTAGAAATATACTATTGTAATGTTTTTCATTTATATAAGAATATGAAAAGCTAAGAGGAAAGGGGCCCTCCTACTTCGTTATAGTAAAGTTCTAAATATATGATTGCAAACTAATACTCTAACAAGACTGTCATGAAGAAAAACAGTAAAATTTTGAGATACTGTGATGCATATGAAAATTTACAGATGGACAGGCAAGTGGACAGAATGGACTAATACCTTTATTTCACTTTCAAGGGAATAATGCATTTAAGTTTATATATAATCCTATTTTTTTTTAAGCATTTCCACTTTTTCCATTAAGAAGTTTTTATCTGAATCATTTTTTTATTTTCAAGTTTTATCAATTTTTAATAAAAAAACCTGAAAATATAAGTTAAAATATTAGAATTGTTGCAAAAGTTGCAATCATTATATATACAGGGTAAAAAACTGAAACTATAAGTTAAAATATTAGAATTGTTGCAAAAGTTGCAATCATCATATATCCAGAGTGTAGCTCATATTGGGTCATATTATGCATACACATATATTTTATTATTTTTTAATCATAAATGTTTAAACTGAATTTAAAAGAAAATAATGCCACAACATGGCATCTACAAGAATATTCCTTGAATCACTATTAAAAAGTTTTGCACATTGGAGTTTTCAGTACATGCTCAATTTTATTCACCAAAATAAAATAAAAGTAAATTTGATCAAATAAAACATCTTTTCAAATAAAGTATACACACTGTTGGTTGAATGAGGGACAAACAATATCATTGTGCTAATTACTATCCCAGTTTTAATTTATTACTGGAATTAATAGTCAATTTCACACCTGGTGAAGTTTTGACTCTTCTGAAGTAAGGAATTACTTATCTCATGAACATCCACACTTTCATAGCAATACACCACTTTGTGGACACATTTAAATGTACACTTTAATCATTGTAACCCTGGTGGTACAATACAAAATCTAAAATGTAGCATGTCCAAGAATAAAATATAATAAAGAAAATTATAACATTCATCTAGTTTATGCACCAGCTGGGGGGGGGATGTGTGTGCAGAGCAGAGGGGAAGCCTGCTGGTAGTGGCCAAGCTGGGCCAAGGCAAGCTGCCTGGGGTGGGTTACATAATCCAAGTGAAGGCTGTACTACTAGGTGGATTAGATGTAAACAACACTTGACATGGTGTATGAAAACATGAATAAAAGCTATTCTTTCCAATCAATTTCTTTGAAATTTCAGATTGTAAAAGATTAAATCCTTATGTATATATGCTGTGAAAATTAAATCAACAGTGCAAAAGTTGGACAAAATTTAAGGTACTGATTTTTTATTTATGCTAATAACTTGAAAAATTTGCAAAATTCAGATCTAATTTTGGGTAAACAATTGAATCTTGATTAAATAAAGTTATATTCCTGAAAAAAAGTCTCTAGGTTCAGCAATTCTCATGTTAGGCGAGTAAATATATTTCCTGATTTTTAAAAAAATTGCATTATGTTTTGGCCCATAACTTCAAAATAATACCCAATACTGACCTAATTTTTGGTATGTTCATAGAAAATGTATGAAAGAATGTGAATACTAAATACAATCAAAAACAGATCAGTGGTTTTGATATTAGGCAGCCTTGAAGTGTAACAATGGCTTTTTTTATGGAAAACAGAGTTTTTTTCCTTAATATCTCAAAGGAACGAAGTCCTAATGACCCAATTTTCGGTATGGTAGGAGATTTTGGGGACATCTAAAATTATGCCAACAGCCTGGGGAGCATAGAGATGTGCACTGAATGACCTACAGTCATCAAAGTGGACTGCTTGACAATGTAAGGGAATACAACAAGAGCCTCCAAAAAAATTCAATAACTAGCCTAATTTTGCAGCTTTTATTTTCAAATTTCAGATTTTTACAGATTAAATCCTTATGTATACATGCTGTGAAAATTAAATCCACAGTACTTACAGGAAAAAAACGTGCCGTGGCCAAAGTTAGGCAAAATTTAAGGTACCAATTTTATATTTTTGCCAATATTTAAAAAAATTTAACAGATTTTGATCTAATTTTTGGTATACAATTAAATTTTGATTAATTAAAGTTGTATTACTAGAAAAAAGTCCCTACCTTTAACACTTTTGGTCTTAAGTGACCAAATATCTCCCTGAATTTTTTACAAAGTCCATTATGTTTGGGCCCATAACTTTTTTAAATTATACAATACTGACTTAATATCTGGCATGTACATAGGAACTATATAGAGGAATATTTATGGTAAATATGAAGAAAACCAGATGAGTGGTTTTGATATTAGGCAGTCCTGAAGTGTGAAAATAGATTTCTAATAAAAAATTGAGGTTTTTCCTTAATTTCTCGAAGGAACGAAGTCCTATTGACCCAATTTTCAGCATGGTAGGAGATTTTGGGGACATCTAACTGTATGCCAAATTTCAGATTCGTAGGTCCAACGGTGTCGAAACGTGCCAGTCTTACGGACGGACATCCGGACAGACCGACGGACGACGGACAAAGGACCACGACTATAGCTCAGATGACTTATAGTCAGCTGAGCTAAAAATTACAAATACAGCATAACACTTGGTGGGCTGGGGGTGGGGGGGGGGGGGGTTATTGGGAGGGGCGGGATGATATGAGAATTACAGTACACCGGTGTCTCTAAATAATTCAAAACAAAGGAAAACAGTTTGTAATCAGAGTAGGGAGAGAGCTGGCATAATCATACAAAATAACCCCCAGTGTTTAATAACAATGAAAATTTAATATAAAACTGCATATAGTGAATTCCTTGTTGATCAAGTGTGAACAGGCCAACACACTGCCACAACCACAAATCCCTGATTCTGTTTGGTCCAGACAGAGATCGTCATTATTTGTTTTTTTATGTGCTGTATGATGTTCATTTTCAATATTCAGAACTTTCCCAGTTGCAATTGTATACATTTGTCACGTGTCTTAATTGAAATAGAAATTGTCATGAAAATTTGCAGGTGCCAGGTTCAATCACCCCGTGACCTCTGTGAACAGTGATATGTTCATTGGGAAACATTTTATCAATGGTTAAAGCAGCATGTGTCTGCAGCTGTTCCACACTGATTTGGTCTCATGTTTAAATTGCAAATTGCAAAACAAATCAGACCTGCTTAAAATACAAGTTTAGCCTCCAAATTTTTAGTCAAAGATTTCTTTTTCATTTCTGACATTAATCCTTAGGTGTTTACTCTCATGACACTTGTGGTTTATAATATGATGTAGTCATGAGAGGTGGCCATTAGCGGACTTTGTTTCACAGTTATACATATATCAACAGTTTTCTGATTACTTTTATTTAAATTATTTTTTACAGGAAACCATGAAAACAACAAGTGACCCATGGGTCATGACGCTCAGCCAACTGACATGTTGACAATATGTCCTTGCAAAGGCAACTAATTAAGAAAATGGATGTGGTGTCATAATTCATGCATATTAGCTCAAGTTCATCAAGACCCATAAGGACACCAAATTTGATGACAATCCATTCAGCCATTCCTGAGGAATATGGCAATTTTTGTGTATTTTGCATAATTTCTGGGGTGCTCGAACTTGGCCTGTAACTCAGAGAATATAGGTCACAGTGACCTTATTTCAGGTTTCTGAGGAGAACTTTTGAGGAACTCAGATGACAAGTTTTGAAAATTTTAGGTATAGTTGTTATGATTTGTGTCCTGTTAACATACGACTTACATGTTTAAAGGTTTCAATAATAGAGAAAAAATGCTTAAAAATTCGAAATAAAAATCCAAGTGGCACCACCGGTCTTCAGGAACTGATGAAACACTCCATGATCAATATGCATACAAAGAATCATGGAGATCAATGTATTAGTTGTTCAGATACAAGAGCTTTTGTATCAAATGTTTAATTATTCTGGGGGTAATTCTGAGCCCCATAGCAATCCAGGTGGCACCACCAGTCTGCAGGAACTGATGAAACACTCCATGATCAATTTGCATGAATGCATTCATGAATACATTTTGAAAGTATTTGCACAAGTATTCATATACTTTCATTTTTATCTGAATTCCCATTCTTTATGCAAGAAATTTTATAATGGAGTACATAATCATATTCGTATTTAAATACAATTACAAAGTATTCGCATCAGGTCTGGTATTTATTCAGTTTTCGCCAAACAATGATGTTGAGAATCCAGAATATACAAAATTCCTACATTTAAATAATGATCATAAGTACCTGGTTTTATGGCTTTTATTTATATTAAAAAATAACTGTAAAAATTCATTTTGGACTAATTTTATATCAATGTACACACTAGACACAGTAGGAATCTAGAATAATATTATCAACTGCATCTTTTTCTATCATTAATTTCCTTCATATGATTCCTAATGATTAGAAATGAATAATATGATTTACTTCTTTATCATTAGAATTGAACTGAAAAATGCCATAGGTGACTGCATGGTGTTATACGGAATACGTGACGTTCTACCCATCGATACAAGATTCTTATATCATCAGTAACTGCAAGTTAAATTCCTGTTATTATAAACTAACAAATTCCTTTTCTATTTTTCTTTAATTTGTTATTAAAAACCAATAAAAATTTATTAATTTACTGTTTATTGTTATGTTGTTGGTTAAAACTACTAGATGAGTTGGGTAGGACACCTGGATCAACTGTGGCTGGCCATAAGCTGCCTGGATTCTGTGTATGCCTCGCCTCAAGCATGCATAATACAGGTGACTCAAGAGGGGCTGGAGAGAGCCAAAGTCTGACAGGGTCTCATAAAAAACATTAATAAAAGCTACAATTTTTGGCCAATTTCTTTCAGCTTTCTAAACTTAAAAGCTGAAATCCTTATTTGTGCATGATATGAAAATTATATCAACAGTGCTCACGGGAAACAAACGTGCCATGGTCACAGTTGGGCAAAATTTAAGGTACTAATTTTATATTTATACTAATAACTTATAAAATTTGAAAAATTCAGAACTAATTTTGGGTATTCAATTGAATCTTGATTAAATAATGTTACATCCCTGACAAAAAAATCTCTAGCTTCACCAATGCCCTTGTTAAGGGAGTAAATATATTTCTTGATTTTTTACAAAGTGCATTATGTTTGGGCCCATAACTTAAAACAATTACGCAATACTGACATCATTCTGGCATGTGCATAGAGATTGAAAAAAAATGTATATTATTTATGATTAAAGTCAGATCAGTGGTTTTGATATTGGGCAGTCTTGAAGTGTAACAATGGGTTTTTAATGGAAAAATGAAGTTTTTCATTAATATCTCAAAGGTATTAAGTCCTAGTGACCAAATTCTTGGCATGGTAGGGGATTTTGGAGACATCTAACTGTATGCCAAATTTAAGGAACTTAGAGCTGAAGCTGGGGAGCTGAGCTCTTGCAAACTGCATAACACTAGCTTGATGTAAACAATATGTTACATGGTGCTTGAAAACTTGAATAAAATCTACAGTTTTTGATCAACTGGTTATAAATTTTTGGTGATAACAGTCCAAATGCTAACAAAAACATGCTGTGTTTATTAAATTCACAGTACTTACAGGAAAAAAAAGTGCCATGGTCAAATTTGGGCAAAATTTAAGGCACCAATTTTTTAATTAATTTTTTTAAAAATTTAAAAGATTTTCATCTTATTTTGGGTATACAATTTAATTTTGATTGATTAAAGTTATATTTCTGGAAAAAAGGTCCATAGCTTTAACATTTTTTGTGTTAAGTGATCAAATATCTTTCCTGAATTTTTACAAAATGCATTATGTTTGGGCCCATAAATTTTTTAAATTAAATAATACAGACATAATTTCTGGCATATACATAGGAACTATATAGAGGAATATTTAAGGTAAATATGAGGAAAAACAGATGAGTGGTTTTGATATTAGGCAGTCCTGAAGTGTGAAAATAGGTTTTTAATACAAAATTGACCAGGATGTATAAACCTGCAAAATTTCAGGTGGAAAAGTCAAACCACTTCTGAGATATGAGTGATTTTATCCCAAGGCAGATGAACAGATGGAAGTTGTGCATAAATGGTTGCAGGTGGCGCCACCAGTTTTGCCTATGATGAAGAGCTATGTGAGATGTATACACAAGCAAAAGTTTGGCCCAATCGGTCAAACAGATCCCGAGATACAAGCTTGGATGTCTGCAGAGTAAATCTGAATGTAGGTGGCGCCACCTGTCATAAAATTGAGAAAGCTTTCCTGGATTTATAAACCTGCAAAATTTCAGGTGGATATGTCAAACCACTGCTGAGATATGAGTGATTTTATCCCAAGGCAGATGAAAAGATGGAAGCTGTGCAAAAATGGTTCGCGGTGGCGCCACCAGTTTTGCCTATGATGAAGAGCTATGTGAGATCTATAAACAAGCAAAAGTTTAGCCCAATCGGTCAAACAGTTCCCGAGATATGAGCTTGGATGTCTGCAGAGTAAACGTTAATGTAGGTGGCGCCACCTGTCATAAAATCGAGAAAGCTGTCCAGGATGTAAAAACCTGCGAAATTTCAGGTGGATAAGTCAGACAACTGCTGAGATATGAGTGATATTATCCCAAGGGCGATGAACAGATGGACGCTGTGCAAAAATGGTTGCAGGTGGCACCGCCATTTTTAGTGTATGTTATAAAGCTATCAAAGGGCTACATTTGTGCAAAATTTTTAGCAGTATCGGTCAAATGGTTCCCGAGATATGCGGGTTTATGTGTGGAAACAGACTCACTACTGGATGCTAAGCAGCGAGGAAGGTCAGAGGTCAACCAAAAATGAGGGCGCACCAGTTCACATGTGACCTGATGAAAAACCTGATTTGCTTAAAATGCAAACCAAGTTTTTTCAAACAGTTGAAAGATATAGTTTCAATAATCTGGGAATTCTGCATCTAAACATTGTTGTCTAGACGTCTAGACGCTGTGTCTAAAAGTCTAGACACATTGTCTAGACACCCCCCCCCCCCCCCCAGCCAGGTCAGTTGCCATGGTGATATCTGGACCCCACCTGTTTGTACTGAGTGACCTCTTGACTTGGCTGCTGAAACTCAGCAAGTTGTCAAATCTGTTTTCAAATACAGAAAGCCTTTTTCAATTAGCTACAATGCTTTTTTAGAACTGTATTCAACCAATCTATTCTTATAAAACTAGCAGAACCCTACCATAGAATAATTCTTGTAAAGTTTAAACCAATCAGCTGAACAGTTTCATCATAAATCAGTGTATGAGCTAGAAGAGTTTAAAATTACATTTTTGCTTGTAAAAAACACACCAATGTAGGTGGCGCCACCAATACCTCAAAATCAGATATGATATATGTGACAAACATGATTATATTTTGGTGATTATCGCTCAAGCCATTTCTGAGATTTTAATTTTAGTGTGCTTTTTTGGAAAGATTACTAAGTTCAACCTCCTGTAACTTGGCCAAAACTCTCCAAACTTGAACCATTCGAACAAACTTGAGAGAGATTGTTCCAGGGATCATTTCTGTGAAATATTGGACAATTTGGCTGGACAGTTTCAGAGAAGAAGATTTTTAAAGGTTTTTAAGCTTTTTCTCTATAAAATCTAAATAAATGCAGATACCCAATAATAAGCTCCAGGGCACCAAGTTTCATATGTGACTAATTCTTACATGTAATTTGGAGCTGCTAGCTCCGATGGTTCCTGACTTATAGCCATGGACGGCGGGAAAGCCAGCCCTGGACGGCGGACGGTGGATGGCTGACGATGAACGGACGACGCTGCGCCATTGCATAAGCTCACAGGTTCGCTAAAAATATTACACTATCTGCCTATACTGCTCCAAGACCAATGGTTGCGAGCAGAGATACTGCTGGGACAGTTGGGTCCTTCTCCACCACTGAGATTTTAACAAAACTTGTGGTAACTCCTACTACACACACACTTGTAGCGAAGCCATGCTGCTTAGTAGGGCTGAAAGGGGTACTCGAGTACTCGAGTCCGGGTAATAGTTACCGAGTACTCAAGTCCAAAATTTGGATTCGAGTACTCTTGTATGTACATGCATATATGTGTATTACTGCAAATTTTAGGACAGTCTGTAGGATTATTTATCCATTGTCGTAGCCAGGCGTAGGGCTCTTAACATATGCTAGTCAAATTCACCGAGGTCTTGTTATGACATATATCTATTCCTTCGTTGCGATAAAGTTAAGCCGTCACTAAGTCAAATTTATGCATAATTTGCATCGGTAAACAGATGTTCGTTTTATCTTCACAGCGTTGCCATGGTAACGAGTACTCGAGTTCGAGTCAGGTAATGCCTATCGGGTACTCCAGTCCAAAATTTTGTACCCGTTTCAGCCCTACTGCTTAGAGACCTCTGCTAGAGACAGGCCTGTGCTGACATGTTACTGTTGTAACTATTTACAAGCTAAAGTATGCAGGTGAGTGTCGTTTTATCATTGGCTTATTAATATTCCACCAGCAGCTGTGCCAGCGGCTTGCTCATAAAATAAACGGCATTGGCTGGTGCATTTTGGCAGCGGCTTCCAGGTCTGCCTCACTGATGCATTGTGAAGGCCATACTCATGATTATTCATGGTGTAAATATGCAAATAAGGTCATGCATAGTCGTGGTCAATATTTTGCATCATGTATGTATCAGTTTAATATAATGGTGTTTGTATGGGTAATGTAAGTCATGTGACTTATGTCTTACTTTCATTTGTGTAGTGCATTGTGAATCCTCTGCCAGTGGTTGTTGTGTTTGCCACTTCTGGGGCTGTTTTCAACACCATCGTTGTATTTGGAGCCACTGAGATGACCATCTCTTCTCCATCTGCAGAAAATAGAAAAGACAAAATGAACTACACTAATAAATAGTGTCTTACAACATGAACCATAAAAATGATACATTTATGTAATCTGCTCTACCTTAGCTGTATCAAGCACTATACTGCAACCACTGTGGCTGGGTATTTGTGGGTGTGTAAGGCAATAAATTTTATCTAAAAATATTTGTCCAAGGGGGGGGGGGGGGGGGGTATACGAGGGTATAAGTTTTTTCAGCGACTGCAGGGCCACCAGGGTTCATCTACGGCAATCAGCATTGTTACGTCAGTCATACTGGTGAATATCGTATGTCCATACAATGGTAATATACACCCAATAAATAACATTACAATGCCCTGTTTTTTACTGAATTTATTGTTTATACATCAGATTTAAAAAAGCACAATTTGATAACTGATTAGAAAAGGATTGCCCTTGCCGCATTGATACAGGGATTTTAATGGAATCAATATATGAAAGCCCTACTGACAGTAGAGCCAGTGACAGAATTGCCAAAACAGAATTCCCAATCCCAAAAATGTTTTTATGTATTTTTTGCCAAAAAAATATCTTGACAAATATTTGAAACAGGTGTGCAGTGATATTATTGTCGGATGCCGCTGACAATGTGTGGGGCTCACCGATCTATACAAGGTACAAACTGGCTATATATGTGTGTTACACAGGGCTCACCCAAGGCAGGCTGAAAACTTGGCTATATGCCATGCAGTAGCACTTATATGAATATTAAAACCGTCAAATGTTCATGAGTTCAGTGAATGCAGACGCTGTCAGCTGGCTTGCACACCGACATACACGGAAACTTGCACATGGCACCTCAAATACAAGACAACCAGTAGCGCCTAATAATTATAAATATGAAGCAGCCATTCTTCAGGTGAGGCAAAATGCAATGTTTGACAGGCTTGTCACAACCCCAAAGGAATGGTCGACCAGGTTCTTTTAAAAGGTAGACCAAACCGGCTGAAACTCACACATACACTCCAAAAGATGAATGAGCCATGAATAAACAAATCAAATCAATATATTAAACTGGGGATCCATGGGTCTTGATGCTCAGCTGAATTTGTCTATAAGGATAGGTTTATAAGCTTTTTAAAAAATCTGATCCGGTGATCAGTTTGACGCCCACCTGTCTACCCATACTCGAGTTGTCATCCATAAAGTAATTTTTGAATGGATGGGCCCTGTGACCTTGACCTTAATCCTAGTGATCCGAAAAATCAAAAAGAACCTTCCCCTACTGGCAGATGCGCCACTTGGAAGACCTAGGGTTTGGGGTGAAAAGTTTGGCATAAAATGCATCCACAATCTTTTTAAAGAAGTGGGTCCTGTGACTAAACATCTGACCTCATGACCCCAAAATCAAAAGGGTTCTTACATTATTGGTGGGTCATATGAGTCAAGTTTGAAACTAATATGTCAATCCAAACTGGAGTTATCATCCAGTAACAAATATGAGAACAGATGGCCCCTGTGACCTTGACCTTTGACCTTGCCACCCTAAAATCAATCAGGTTCCCTATTGGCAGGTCAGCTATATCTGCAAGATGGAAGGTTCGGGATGATAAGTTTGGCTTAAAATGCATCCACAATCTTTCCAAATAAGTGGGTGTTGTATCTTCATGTGTAACCTCTATGGATAATGGAATGCCCTAACACCCCTCTCTCTGTGTATGTATACTTCCAGTTATGGCGTTGGAGCAAGCTTGCTCATGCAACCATTAAAGTGTAATTTCAAACCATGATTTCTGTGTTTACCTGAGAATGACAGCACAAGATAACATAACATGTTGGCAGTGGTGTCTGAACCTATCCTACAGACTAATTTTATACAAGGAGGAAAATTATTTTGCTGGCGATTTCTATTTAATTTTCTGTCAAAACGGCGGGATAGTAACATTCCTTGACATTGCACATGAAGCGAGTTTTCTCATGTGGTAAGAACTTTCCAGACATGACTGTAATTCTCTGAGTAAAAGCCCACCTTATGGACATCAATCATTGCAATCAGTGAAAATCACACAAGTTCCATAGTTTCTGGTGCCTTATATTTGCTGGAGCGCCAATTACTGGTTTCAAAACCAAATTGGACAATTAAAAGTCGTAATTAAAAGGAATTAAAACTGAAACTTTTCCATCAAACAAGAACAAATAACTTCACCATTTCCTTGACCTTTCAGGGTGATGTACAAGTAGATACTAATTTGCTCAGTCAGATTAGAATATTTTCTTTGCCAGTTCATATATGATCGTTTATGAGCAATGCAACCAATTTGATCAATTATGAAAGCAACTCATCAATATAACTGATTAATTGGCATACTACTAATAAATGTAAGTATATATATATATATATATATATATATATATATATATATATATATATATATGTATATTTATATACACTGGTATATAAAATTAATAACCATCACCATGCTGTAGGTGTGGTTTCAGAACCTTACACCTGAACAAAATTGATTTTTTTAATGGATCTGTCTGGTTATTAAATTTGTGAAATATGACTGTCAAGGAATTAATCATGCAAAAAGTGCCATGAACAGTTCCAAATCCACAGTACAACAAACAAGTTATTGAAGATACATGATGACTATTGGCTACCTGATGATCCTGTGAAGCTGACGATGATGTGTGATCCCTCAGATCCATTGTAAAACACCAGGGTATCTTGAGGCTGAAGACTGTATTGCACACGAAAGTACGTGTAATTTTTTTCTCCATCAAACACCCAGACACAGGTTTTGTTGTAGGGATAGGTTTTGTTCATGTAACCCGGGGATTTTATTATGCCATGGGTCTTATTCACATGTCCCCCACATGGTTCTGACTCTGAAATTAAAACAATAATTTCATATTAATTTTCACATAAATTTTTATGTCTTCATGTAAGCAGCAGGATATAGCTGGTTGAACATACTGATATGTGATTATCAATTGCGCTTCTAAGATTTGCTGGTGATTATCAATTGCTCTGACATGATTTGCTAGTGATTATCTATTGCTCTGACATGATATGCTGGTGATTATCTACTGCTCTGACATGATATGCTGGTGATTATCTACTGCTCTGACAAGATTTGCTGGTGATTATCTATTGCTCTGACATGATTTGCTAGTGATTATCTATTGCTCTGACATGATATGCTGGTGATTATCAACTGCTCTGACATGATATGCTGGTGATTATCTATTGCTCTGACATGATTTGCTGGTGATTATCAATTGCTCTGACATGATTTGCTGGTGATTATCAATTGCTCTGACAAGATTTGCTGGTGATTTCACTATTGCTCTGACAAGATTTGCTGGTGATTATCTATTGCTCTGACATGATATGCTGGTGATTATCTATTGCTCTGACATGATATGCTGGTGATTATCAATTGCTCTGACATGATTTGCTGGTGATATTAATTGCTCTGACATGATTTGCTGGTGATTATCTACTGCTCTGACAAGATTTGCTGGTGATTATCTATTGCTCTGACATGATATGCTGGTGATTATCTATTGCTCTGACATGATATGCTGGTGATTATCTATTGCTCTGACATGATATGCTGGTGATTATCTACTGCTCTGACAAGAATTGCTGGTGATTATTTATTGCTCTGACAAGATTTGCTGGTGATTATCAATTGCTCTGACAAGATTTGCTAGTGATTATCAATTGCTCTGACAAGAATTGCTGGTGATTATCTATTGCTCTGACAAGATTTGCTGGTGATTATCTATTGCTCTGACAAGATTTGCTTGAGATTATCAATTGCTCTGACAAGATTTGCTGGTGATTATCTACTGCTCTGACAAGATTTGCTGGTGATTATCAATTGCTCTGACATGATTTGCTGGTGATTATCTATTGCTCTGACATGATTTGCTGGTGATTATCTACTGCTCTGACAAGAATTGCTGGTGATTATCTATTGCTCTGACATGATATGCTGGTGATTATCTATTGCTCTGACATGATATGCTGGTGATTATCTATTGCTCTGACATGATATGCTGGTGATTATCTACTGCTCTGACAAGAATTGCTGGTGATTATCTATTGCTCTGACAAGATTTGCTGGTGATTATCTATTGCTCTGACATGATATGCTGGTGATTATCTATTGCTCTGACATGATATGCTGGTGATTATCTACTGCTCCGACAAGAATTGCTGGTGATTATCTATTGCTCTGACAAGATTTGCTGGTGATTATCTATTGCTCTGACATGATATGCTGGTGATTATCTACTGCTCTGACAAGATTTCCTTGTGATTATCAATTGCTCTGACATGATTTGCTGGTGATTATCAATTGCTCTGACAAGATTTGCTTGTGATTATCAAGTGCTCTGACATGATTTGCTGGTGATTATCTATTGCTCTGACAAAATTTCTGGTGATTTTCTATTGCTCTGACATGATTTGCTGGTGATTATCATTTGCTCTGACATGATTTGCTGGTGATTATCTATTGCTCAGACAAGATTTGCTGGTGATTATCTATTGCTCTGACATGATTTGCTGGTGATTATCTATTGCTCTTACATGATTTGCTTGTGATTATCAATTGCTCTGACATGATTTGTTGGTGATTATCAATTGCTCTGACAAGATTTGCTGGTGATTATCAATTGCTCTGACAAGATTTGCTAGTGATTATTAATTGCTCTGACAAGATGTTAATTGGCCATTTGCAACTGATAAGTATATCTGGTGACTATCAATTGTTTTGCCATTCCAGTAATAAATATAAAATGTACAGACAATCTTTATAGAATGGTACAACAAAGTGAACATAATTTCAGAGGATTCATTACCTATAACCCACATAAAACCAATCCAACAAAGACTGGAAGAGTCTCTCAAGATAATTTATACAAATTCAATGCAGTTGAACATTTAGCTTTTATGTTGGCTCAATCATGCCAATAAAACAAAGTTACTGTGATAGCTTCACCCAGGCTATACTGTGTCTAGAAGTGGCTATGCAAATGTTATGTTATTCTGTTACTTACAATATCAACATATATTTACAATCATGAGTGTAAATTCATCTGAATTTTTAGCCCTAATTTATAAATAATAAACTGTGGAACTGTTTAATCTGAATCTTGAGTGATTGATATAATTATAAATATGATATTATATATATACATGTATATACAAACCAAACTGTGCTTCCACGTGGCAAAGTGCAGCAACCAGGATAAGAGCTGAAACAAAAAGCACAATTACTCATCACCTATAAAATAATGTTGTCAGTGCTGAGATAGACACCGAGTATTCTATATTCCCATGATAAGCACACCATTTATGCTAAGATCTGGGCAAATCACAAGCCACTGATTAAACCCAGTTTGCAGGGTTGTAATAACACCTTTCCATCAGTCTCAGACAGGCACTCACATGCACGGACAGGCAATTTCATTTAGTACCAATCTGTTGGAAAGGTGAACTCCAAGATGTTTAAGACATTAGAAATAACGGAACCTGCACCAAAAAAATGAAATACTTAATAAATAGTATGGGAACTTGGAAACTCCTAGGCACACTGGTACCCTGCGCTATTATGGTTTTGCAGTGCTGATGGAATCATAGAGTTCCGTGATTTGCAGCAGAGCCATAACAGAGCCAAGTATCAGTCTAAACCCCAGTCCCATAATTACTTTGTAAGAAATACATTATTGGCCAATTCGTTATGTTTCTCAGGCCAATATTCATTCATAACGTGCATAACAAAAAAAAGTGCTGGGTGTCGGTATTTGGACGCTTAACCATAACCATAAAGATTAACCTATCAGCAGCAATGTCAAAAGGAGACGACTGATTGAAAGTTTAACACCAGGATAGGATGCTTCTATACCAGAAAGGCAAACTTTCCTGCGGTAAGGCAAAATCAGATTTATGCCTGTCTGTTAGAAAGGTGAACATTTAGAAGTGTTATGAACCCTGGTTTGTATTCTGCAGTGTATGATATCAATGGTCCTGGCTGATCAGTCACCAACTCTGAAGTGCTTGATTTGTTTAAATATAAAGATTGTTTGAATAGCGACTCAACTGTGGAGTAGTCACTTATTAATTTTGGTAAACCTTGTTGTGTACAGTTACACTGCAAAAAAATGATTCATCAATGTCCCCCAAACCAAGCATTCAGAATAAGTTTCAAGCTTCATGTATATATACTTTTGAGATCTGATGATAATATAAGGCTAAATATTGCAAATAATAGCAGTCATTTTCTATCAACAGACAAGCAATGAGAGCAACTGAAAATATGACCAGATTGTATAAAAAGACCTGTAAACTCATTAATTTTTCATGGATATTCGTCTTTTCGTTATCGGGGACACTGAACCTTGTATTAACTCAAATACAGACCTGCATTTTGATTTTAATTTATTGCACAAGGCTTATTGTGGTATCTGTGGTCACATCATATCCAACTGGAGCTTGGTTAAAAACCAAGCCTCATGGCAGTGCATTCTTTTACTTAGTGTCCGTGTCAGCTTTGGGTCAAACTGTCCTGTCTGACAAGAATATTACATTATATCCACTTCTTATTTCTAAGCATACCTTGGCTTGGGATGATTATGTACCAATTGACCAAAAAATTTTGAACTGTCTATCTATTTTAAACTTGACACCCATTCCAATGTGACCTTTTTTCCCAACAGCCAGCAGTGCCTTGACCCTCAAAGTTGACCTGGATGCTTAGTAAATGAATGCACTGCCTTGAAGCTCGGTGTTTAACCCAGCTCTAATTGGATCGATGTTCACATCTGACCAAAACATGTATCCATCAGCAAATATAGTAAATTTCCAAGGTTCAGGGCTTATTTGGAGAAGAAGGCAAGCTTAAAACTTAATAAAAGTGAAAGCAAAATTCTAATATTTAATACTATCACAATAGTTTACGGCTGTATTAAATTAAGACTTAAATGATGTGATATACATGATACTATACAGCTTAATTCTAGGGCAAATTGTTTTAGAGAATCGATTTATATTGGAGCTTTGATAAAGATTAGGCAAAAGTGCTATCTTAATGAAAAAGTATATATATAAATATTATTAATTACTTATAAAATATATATACTATTTCATCAAGATATTACAGGGAGCGACTGCAGGATCACTCATGCACTGTCTCGATGAGGTTATGAGTGTATATGGACAGACGGTATGATGTTTAGAACTCATGTTATGGAAAAGTAAGAGTCAGATGAAAATCTTGAAGTGGCAAAATTAAGATACAAGCAGCTGGACAGAAACATGTTCTGTTTACTGAAGTGTAATGAACAAGAATCAAAATCCATGAGAAACTCGTGGGCTGTTCACGACATTTTATACCTGGTCAACTGACAAGATTCTGCCTCGCACGTGCGTGACGTCATAAGCGGTGTTCCATTTTGCAGGAGATAGAATCCCACTGTTTGGCGATGTATGTGGTAAAACAATAATTAATAGCAGCTAGCACGTTAAGTTCTATCATTAATACATGCATGTAGCCCCTCTCATATCATATGATTGTACATGAATGATGAATGGCACCCCTGCTCTCTCCCTTCGATGCGCTTTTTCAGAGTAAGGATAAATAAAACCTGATACATGTACAACAACAATAAAGTTACTACAATTGGTTTGTATATTCATCATGAAAAAACCATGTATCACCTGAATGTGTTGATAACAGTGACGTACACCTTTCAAAATTGTTATTTCCACCGCCACCACCCATATTTAAAATATTGATGGAAGAATTCTATCCTTTTGACCATATCAGTGATTACAAGCCGTGTTAATAACAATATTAATGGTTAAAACGGAAAGATTTGTGTACACGTGTGTGCCCTACAGATTTTCTCCAAGCAGGTCCCCACGCACTACCACCTTTTACAATGTATCACTGGCGGCTCTCTGTGCAGAGGTCACACTGTCCATTCAATCCAATGTCAATTTCAAGCTCCGCAGGGGTTAAAATTTTTAATTTGAATGAACTTTCGTTTTCGTTCATAAACTATTCCTCAGTGACAGTCAACTGAATACAATATTTGATGAGCCTTTCGTTGATTTTTTTTCTATTTTCCATGGAAAAGGTAATTCTGGTGTTTCCAAAGGCCTTCTATGAATTTATTGGTAATATCAGAAACATATATTCATTACCACTTCGTTTTTTTAAATTTGACATATGTATACAGTGATATGTCCACATACCAATTAAATGTTATTTCTGAAAACATTTTATATCTGCCTTAAATTAGGCATAACCTACGGACCAAAATAAACATTATAATTGATGTCTTGCGTCATCCCAACCTTGAAATGGGATCGTCTATATTGCGCTGCAAGTACGCCCGGAACAGTCATAAGTTGGGAGAATATTAATTCTGACCAGTTCATAATAAGTGGGGGTGGCAAAAAGCCTGTATATGGGTAAGGCCACTGAAAATGTCCCCAGGCCCTTTTAGTTTGTCCTCAGCCTTTAATTCCAATGGCATTCAAACCAGCTGGAAAAATCCTGCACGATATGTAATTTTTGTAAGTGGAAAAATTATTCGTTCATCTGCTAAGGCTAAGAATAACAAGGAAAACAGAGATTTATCTATTTACTGGGTGTCCCCATTTGAGGTTATAATGTTTCCATGTGAGCTACAGGTACATATTCAATTTTACTGATCATTTATTTCTTATAATATTTAAAGTAACCCATCAGAGTATTTTACGGAATTAGTAATTTTGTAAAATTTACACACCTTGCCGTCGGCATATTATATGAAAAGATGTCCGAAAATACACATTTTTTTACGATATCCAATGTTTTCTTGTGAAATTTGAAATTTATGTTCCTTTCTACAGGAAATAAACAAAACAGTTTCAGCTGGCTAAATAGTGTGCAAAATGAAATTTAAAACAAAAGCCAAATCTGGAGTGGCTTAACATTGAGCCTATACTGCAGATTGGCTATTGCATATATTTTATGAAACCGGTTTTTGACCTGGGTAGACAAAGGAGTTAATTTTAAAAGTCTTAAATATTATGAGGATACAAATATATGTCATGTGTTGCATCTTCTTCCATTCTGATCACTGGCTGGGGCCATTTTCAGTGGCCTGACCCATATAATATTTGATCTCAAATATTAAGTGAATAATGAAGAGATGGACCATATAATGAGAAAAACGCCAGGAAAATGTCAGATAAGTAATAGTTATGAGGAAATTTCCAAGAAAAGGAACAATTTTAACACCAATAGCAATTTTTACATGAAAAGTATTGCATAAGCAAATGATCGAACCTCATAGGACAATGTTTCAGCTTGGCAAGACCAGTCCAATATTTAAGGAGGGGTTTGACACATTGATATATTATAAATGTACCAGTTCTTTTGAACTTTGTTGATAAACAAATGGAATATTTATGATAATATCACAATTCATTTCGTTACTTCAATACCATGACTATAAATCGGACGGTAGCTATTCATTTTCTTAATTTGCAATCCTTGCTTTGTTACCCACAGTATGTGCTGCCATGAAGCCATGATGCCTACATCGCCTCAAATGACAGGGTACTTGCCCACGTGTATTACAAGTTGTCTTAGAACAGCATTTCCAGCAGTGCAAAACACTGGTTTTAAGTGGATTTACACCAGGTAACAATGATGAATAATGTTCTTAAAACACATATGATAAGTGCAAAAAAAATAAGCAATATCAATTGAATCAGTTTAGGATAATTATGCCTTTTATGTCAGATGTATATATATAATGACAAGTTGGACCACAGGTTGCATGAATGAAACTGCCTGCCTGGCCATGACCAGTATTTGATATCGGAGCCCAGCTGGGTCTACTGAACACGGCGACACCTGCTGACCTCTTCATAACTGTATTCAGGAAATTTCACGCGACGACCGTGACGTCACGGTTACGTCATTCCATTATGACGGCAAAGATTTCACATACAACGCTGTTCAGTTTGGCCAAGTTGGCTATGCACTTCTCACATAAAGTAAACAACACCCGAGCGTTGTGATGTAAGTTGTTTGTAATACATTATCACTGACTTCATATAAAATTAGGTCATTTTCTAGGCATTTACCGTATCGCTAAGAACACAGATATATATCAAGGTAGAAAAGAAAACGGGAAAAAAACAGTCCAGTCTTTCACGGTTGGTGGAACAGACTATAGTCCGTTCCTGTACCCCTGTCCACCTGATTTTTTGCAATTATCTCTACATAATAATAATAATAATGAATAGTACTTATATAGCGCTGAACTCCAAGATCAGACTCACAGCGCTTGCATTTTTACACATCAGTTACACAATATATAAATATATAAGCACACTCACACACACACACACACACACACACACCTACTCACCCACACACACCCGAGATTACATGAATGGTAAATGTTGCTTATTACAAAATGCCTGCAGAAATAGGTATGTTTTAAGATTTGTCTTAAAAGTATTGATAGTGGGGGATTTTCTAAGTTCAGCTGGAAGGGAATTCCAGATCTTAGGGGCAATATAACTGAAAGAACGTTCACCGACTTTCGTACGGCACTTAGGCAATATTAGAAGACTTTCGTTAGAAGAGCGTAGGGTGCGCACCGGCTGATAAATACATAGTTTTGACGAAAGATATGGTGGCAGTGATCCATCAAAATATCTATAAACAAGGACTGCGAGTTTGTATTGTATCCGATGCTGAACTGGCAGCCAGTGGAGTTCCTTAAGTAACGGCGTAACATGGTCCCTTTTTTTGTTTTTTAAGAATAACACGGGCTGCATTATTTTGAAGCATTTGCAACCGTGAGATTTGTTCTAACAGTAAACCTACCAAAATTGAATTACAATAATCAAGGCGTGATGTAATAGTAGCACAGACTAGCCTAGCACAAACACTGGAGGTTAGGAAACGCCGGATGGAAGCAATACGTCGGAGTTCGAGAAAAACTGCACGACACATGCTATTAATATGATCATGCATGGAAAGTGTTCGATCAATTTTCACACCGAGGTATTTCACAGAAGTCTGGAAAGTGACATTACTACCACAAACGCTAAGGGGGGCGTTGTTAATCATCTGAAGACAGGAGTGAGAGCCAACTGGCATAACTTCGGTCTTATCAGTATTCAGTTTAAGTTTGTTGCTGGTCATCCAAGAGAGGACATCTTCAATACAATTCTGTATACTCAACTGTACAGAACTAAATTGGTCCGGTTCGTTACTTTTAGATAGCTCGGTGTCATCCGCATACTTATGAAAAGCACAATTATGAGCAGTTATAATATCAGACAAAGGTTGTGAATATAAAGTGAAAAGTACATAAGACAAATTTGGCAAACAAAATTTGTACCATTGGCTTAAAGAAGCAAAAGCATAATTTTTGGTACCTTACCTACTTAAGATATAAATATTATTTACTTTACGGCCTGGTTGACAGGTCTCATATATATCCGTGGTTCATGGCGTCCCTATTATGCGCCCATTTGGATATAAAGTAATGTGACGTAACAGTGAAGCGCGTGCACGCAAAGAATACAATTCTCGCTGTAAACAGAGGTCGGCAGCTCTTGATTATTGGTACAGTGAATGTTGGTGCCTCTTTAGTACGACACATCTATTATGACGTCATCACTATCCCCTGATATGCCCATTTAACAGATTAGTGGCAAGATGTCGCTAGAGAATAGACTAGTTACTCATAAAATGGTTTTAAATTGTTTACAGGAAAATTACATAAGGTAGGCTATTATTTCCATAATAGTTAATTACGCTTTTTCCTCTTTCTACCCCAAGGTCAAACAGTTTTGGCGTTCTTTGGTTCACAAATAAATAATCGCGAAAAAACAGGTGGACAGGGGTACTGGAACGGACTATATAGTTGCAACCCAAAATTTCGTTGGATGTTCTTACCACTGTAAGTGATGTAACGATGCATGATCGGCATCCTGTTCTCGTTAAGTTTTATATTTCAATGCTGACAGGAATCTTTTATCATGACAGTCTCATGATAAAAAGTAAACTTGTCTCTAACGTCGTGTTTACCAAACCATGCCACCCTGCCCTGGATTTGACAGTTGACAAACTGTGACGGGATCTCCATAAACGCGAATCCGCACGCGGATCTGTAGCTTTCCTCGAGTTACCCAGCTTTCCTCCTCGGCACATACAGTATATAGCTGATCGAAGTTACAAAATATAACCATTTCACAATAAATGAACTCGCTCTTAAGTCCTGAATCTATAAGATAATTGTTATTTATATAATATCTTATCAATGTTAAAAATTGACTGAAAAAAAGCTAATGGCAGTTTACAAGCTTTAAGTTTATACAAAACTTTATTGTTTGTGCAAATACAATTACAACATTTTATTTTCCGTCCGTTTTACAACATAGTGAAAACATTAGCCGCTGGCTATTCTCCTAGTCGATATATAACAGATTGCAAAAAGACATTAATAAAAGACACATATCAATATTGAAAATAGATTCATATATGGGGAAATGGTATTAGTGTACATGTAATGATGTGTAATCAATGACCTATAAAATACTACAATCATGCGTACTAAAAATCTGATAGATAAAAAAAGGTTCAGACATCCCCACCAAGCATAAAAAAATCAGATTTGAATGCGAAATTATAAAATTATTTAAGGAATGTCCAGAATTTACATTACTGCAGAAGATACCACATTGTTATACAGAGATTATGACGAACAGATCGATATAATTATCACCACCGGTACACTTTTAACACTTACATTTGAAACCAGTCCAGTTTATAATAACCTTTTTAAATCCAGCTAAGTTTTCTGCTCATTTGTAGTGACTAGGTAGGTTATTCCATAGAACAGCTGCTAAATATCTGATAGAGTGTATACCAAAATTAGTAGTATTTACTCTGGGTATAATTAAATCAATATTTCATCGCTGCCTAGAAACAATTTTACGTGTTCTTAAAAATAATTAAGAAAAATAATCCGGAGTTAGCCATATACCCATGTCGGCATGTTTTCCGGGATATTTTTTTTAACAGGAGAGACAGTATAAAAAGTTCTAGGCTATAGGTTGCAAGAGCCATTCCTCCTACTACCTAGTAAATGATAATGTCTTACCTGGCACGTAATTCGTATGAGACAAATAAGCCAAAATATTGCAAGACAGTTCACAATGACCGTGATATATTCATCAATGTAGGACAGCGATACCAGTTAATGACGTCAGTCAATGTGACGTCATACGCCATCGACCTTTGTGACGTCATTTTTATGCTGTAAGCAGCTCTCGCTACCATGGGCATGGAAGACCTTCTGCGTAGGAGCGTTTTTGGGGCTCATTATAATAATTAGGTATATAAGAGGGTGGAGCATTTGGGCTGTGGTGGATAGGTCAAAAAGAGGCTACAAAAGTTAAGAGCTAATTTGGAAGCCTCATCCAACCAACATGAAATTCTAGCAAAAGCATTGGACTGGGATCCAGCTTTCCGGCAAAATAGATTTATGTGTTCATGAAAATTAAATTAACAATCTATAGTAACACCTAATAGTGTAACACAAGGTTCCCCAGTAACAGATATGTCATTAAATTTAAGAGTAAACTCTTCATAAAGGGATTTATTATTGCTTATAAGCATGGTTAGAAATTTACAGGGGTTTGCTTCCATGCAATTATCTGAAAACCATTTTATTACAACATTTGATTGATGTATAAGGGTATCTTTAATCTTTTTTATCTTTGTGAGTAAACCCCGTGGTATTATCATCAGTATAGTTGAAGAGAGAAGCTACTTTAATAAATCCATACAAGTCAATAATAAATATTTAAAATAGTACCAGCCCAAGGACGTTGCCTTGTGACACACCTGTATTATAGGTTAGTCAGTTACTTATATAGGAATCAATTTTGACACACTGTTTACGGTTAGTTAAATAACTGGCCATTCGTTTTAATGTTTATGTCATACCATACTCGTAAAGTTTTGCCATCAGAAGGGTGTGTGGCATACAATCGAAGGCCTTGGAAAAATCATGCGTCATGTATATAATGAAGCTTCAATATAGATATATTAAAAGTAAAATTAGTATAAGAGAATATATATATATATATATACATATATATATATATAGAGAGAGAGAGAGAGAGAGAGAGAGAGAGAATTATTAACATTAATTATAATTTCATATATGACATATATAAGACTAACATTGAGAAAGTTAAAATCCAACCAAATCTATTTTGATTAATGTAATGTCTTTTCCTTGTCAACGCAAGCGAAATTTATACCTTTATTCTCCAAATCCTAGAAACCTGAAAAAAAAGTCTCCTTTTTTATGAGTAATAAATTTATAATAAGATAAAAATCATTTGGTCTTATCATTGAGAAGATAAAATAACAAATAGTAGAAGATAAAGTAACAAAATAGTATAAACGGTAGTTATTAGCAATTACCGGATGAGCATTCATAATCAGTTTTATAAAAATAATTCGAAACATGCGTGCGTTATGATTATTATTTTATTTTTATATTTCGAAAGGGGACGCTTTAATGTAAGCTGTATACATATATCCTCTTTCTGGAAGCTATAGGCCCTTGAAGAATGAATCTATACAGATTTCCCAAATTGATCATGCGAATACGAAGATGGTTACATACAAGTTACACTAATATATTGGTAATTAAACGTAAAACTGTCAGAAATGAAACAGTTTTCATCTGCATAATGGACGTACCATGCGCATTATATAATAATTGATATAGCAGTTGTGGCTCTGTTCTATTAAAATCCTTTGTTATTTCTAGTTCGTAAATCTAAATATAGTATACGACATAAGATAATTCTATGTTATATATGATCATAGGATAAAATGAAATGTTTTCTTACGTTTTCTAACATAACACAGGCAGATATTTTCCAAACTGAAGATAATCTAAGCAGTAATATACCTGACGGTGCTAGAATAAAAGGAGTGAGTAATCTGGCTGCCGGTATTGGTCCGCAAGGAGTTAGTTCTCAGCTTCGCATCTATGGATCATAACGCGGACCATATTAAATAGTATATGATAACAATGCATGTTAAGGGTAATTAATTATACATTCATTATCCAGTAAGTTAGGGAAACAGTCCGGATCGAACAACGCACAGCGCCCTCGGTCTGATATATATGTAAATAAACGCGGAACATTTATATATCCTTGTCTGAGGTCTCGTATAGGCTATTTGTAGCCAGGAGCAGGGGCGTAGCCAGAACTGAGGGAGGGGAGGGGGCCATGATCAGTAGCGGATCCCGAAATTCGAAAACGGGGGGGGGGGGGGGGGGGGGCGGGGGGGTAGGGAAGCCAATGTGCATGTAATGGTACTATGAAAACTGTTATATATACAAGTATATATATATATATATATAATTATTATTATTATTATTATTACACGTTATATATTTTAGGGTATGAAAATATATATTTTTTGTTTATTTTCAATTTCGAACCATGCTTTTATTAAGGATAGTTACAGGTACATGGGGAGGGTACGTGAGAGGGTATCCCACTCTCATATTGGGAAATTTTTTGAATATACAATGTAAAGAGGACATTTTGAAGCAATTTTCACAAAAAATGAGGATTTTCTGTTCCCTTATGTCTTTTTCGTTAAGTAGTCAAACTGTAGAGAGGTTCAATATTTAATATTTATATTTCTTCAAAATTAGGATATAAAATTTCAGTCGTTTTCAAACAAGTCAATGGCACAAAGGCGCGATTACCTTTGTAACTTGCAAAATATTATCTTTTAAATGTAATGCTCGTAGTGAAATAACTGATAAGTTGAATTCTTATGTTAAACTTTGCATTTTACCGGGTTCCGTGGTCTCGACAGCACACTGGACTCCTAAGAGCACAGATCGCGAGTTCGAGTACCGGTATCACCAGAGGAGCCGTAAGATTGTTCCCGGTCGACCCTAACCAGGGCCTGGTGCTCGACCGATCTGCGCAGCTGTTCATGAATATCCTTATACTCAACTAATAAATTTGAAAGTAATAAACTGCAGATAACTTAAATAAAGTCTTATTGTGTAATAATAGCACGAAATATGAAAAACGAAAATTAATCACGAAAATGGGGAATTAGATAAAATGAGAAATATTGCAGCTCAACGGGGGCCGCGCGCCGAAGGCGCCACCTCTGGATCCTCAACTGATAGCAAAAGCAATTTCATATATATATATATATATATATATATATATATATATATATATATATATATATATATATATTAGTATTAGTATTAGATTAAGTGAATTTCCGAAAAGACGGCGAGCACTCGATGCGACCGGGGGGGGGGGGCATGGCCCCCTGCGGCCCCCCCTTGGCTACGCCCCTGAGGAGTAATGAAAGATAGGTACATTTTCCCCTTACACAGTTGTTACAAAGTTAAAATTTCCATAAAATTGACTAGATAAAGAAATAACACTGAAATCTAGGAAAGAAATTTTATTGGTGGTCCGCGCTAGTCCGCGCTTAGGGAGATTGGTAATTTGAGGAAAGCTGCGTATCCGCGCGCGGATCCGCGTTTAAGAAGATCCCTGCTGTGACCCAGAAGTTAAACGACTAAAACCCAGATGTTTGAAGTCGGTTATTGGATACCAAGTCCGATGCCAAGCCGGGGTGCCATAATATATACAGTGAAACCTCCCTGGGGCGGACATTTACGGGACCCGGACGATTTGTCCGTTATAGCGTGATGTCCGCCCTTGGGGGTCGGGCCCAAGAGGTCAGGCTGCGGCCACATGCTGGAGACCCAAGAATGAGACTTTATAGACCATGAATTTTTCCTCTTATATTTGACCTTACATATATGTAACCTGCATGTGATTAAAATTTATTGCTACCGGTTGTTGTTTTTTTTTATTATTTTAGAATAAGGCTTTTAAGATTAACTGGAACGTTATCGACATTACCTGTGAAAAAATAGTATTCTAACATTGATTGACATCGACAGGACTTACTTGTCTCGACATATACATTTCTGCACTGGGTCCGTAAAATTTCTCAATTACTCAATCTTTCCCCTGATAATAAAAGAATCGCTATTGACATAAATTAATTTCTTAATTCTCGTTCAAGTTTTCTTAACACCTTAATGGAGCGTAAGCAAATATGATAAATGAATGCATGATATCATATACGCCTTATGATTGCATGGCAGTTGGGACTAATTTCCGTTCTTCAAATGCTACAGGATCGTTGGATTGGTTGATATCGCTGAGCCCTCTACTCAGGCTAGAGGTCATGACCCGTGACTGTTATCGTCCGCGTGTGTAACAGATACGTCATCATCCTCGCTCCTGGGCCTATATGATAGAATAATGTGGCCTAAATTCAGAATGAACATGTGGCTTCACTGAAAGCTCGGCAAAATAGAAACTCCGTGAAATCCGTCATTTATTGCCATTAATTATTGGGCACAGCTATTGATAAAAGGACACATGAATAAATGTTCAAGCTGAAAAATAAGGTAAATTGAGTAAAACTACCTCCGGTCTTCTATAAAGTCATTGCGACATCATAAGAACATTTAAGTGATATAAGACGTATCGGAAGCAGACAATATTTGTAATTTCAAAGTATTTCTGCCGACTCCGATCAGGGCGGCTGCTTGCATGGGTGTCCGTTAGCCGAGGTGATTTTAGCCATCGGGCGGACAAAAATTGTCCGTTGTCCTGAATAGCGGGGTGTCCGCCCCAGAAGGGTACTGAAAGAAGTGAAAACGCTCCGTCGATCGGCCCAGGAAGTGACCGTTCGGCGGGGTGTCCGCCCGAAGGGTGTCGATCCGCAGCACGGGGTTTCATTGTACCCATCACAAAGAGTAAAAAAAGTTGTTTCTGATGAAAAAGGGGGTGGGGGGGTCCGGACCCCCTGGACCCCCCCCCCCCCCCGCCGGAACCGCTTCTGTCTGGACTCACGACAAATACATATTTAAACCGTATATAATCTTACATAATTATTTGTTCCCAACTCCTGAAACTCAGAAATTTGACTCATATCTAAGATATATTTTTACTTTTTATTACAGCTTACATGTAACATAGAGGCACTTAAAACGTATTGTATAAGTAAATTCGTTTTCACATAGTTTCGTGGTGATATATTTTACATAGTTGCACTGAACTGAACTATTCCAATTCAGGGTGCGATTTGTTTCTTTATAATAAAATAACAGTGGAAAATGACAGAATCATTGTAGAGACATTTATAATTATGAATAATACAAATAAATTGTGCCTCGAGATCGATTTCGTACAGCATGATCGATATAATAAGGAGGGGGGGGGGGGGTGAAATGTTTTTATAATTTCTTCATTTATGAGTTGCCTAATGCAAGGAACATGTTAATCAATACATTTAAATGATAAAAACTAACTTTTCTTGAATAGGGCCTATATGTTAAACAATAAACACGATTTTGAAAATATATTTGTTAAAGGCCTTATAATGGTGTGACATGTCACATATAATGGTGTGAAATAAAATATAGACGTCGTTTATTTACTTTTATTGCATAAGCAAATGCAAATATGATGGCAAATATATATTTTCCATAACTTAATTAAATGCTTCACTGAAAATACATAAATCTTGTATGGCTATCATATTCTGTACAAAATGGTATCAGACTTGGAATCAGACTTGGAATCCAACATCAAACTTCAGACGTCCTCGTTTTAATCCGTATTGTAACCCGATCGTCCTAGCAGATATTCATTAAATTTGTTACGCACTATAAAAAATATTAAATAATCTATTATCGATGATTTTTCATTTTATACTTTTATGTATTCTGTTCATATGCAGAAGCTATATATTTATTGAAAGCCCATATTATTTAGGTGAGCTTCATGGTATAGGTCTACACAGAAACACGGTTTGGCTTATATGGAAGTGAGGTCCCCGGATGAAAACTTTGTTTACTTCCGGTTGGCGAGTAAACAGTAGCACGTGGGCGCTTTGAATATTGTGTTAAGAATATAATAATATTGAAAAGTTTACACCTGTTTTAGATAAAATAAACACGGTGCTGGTCTAAATGAACATTCCAATCCAACAAGTATAACTAAAAGTAGGTGAAGCCAGTGATGTTCTGACCAAATTTAGCTTTAATGGGAAGATATCCATCCAGTATGGCGTATCTGTTCTGGTCTGGTATGCATGTCGTCACATCTCCTTAACATTGACAAGATGCCCAGGCCGTGGTCTTGTGATACATTTACATTTCATCTGAGGTTTAACAACAGACTTTACACTATGATCACTCAGTCTTTTAGAGGATTCATGACACACGGACATCCTATCGGATCATGCAGCTTATTTACTGCTGATGATCATGCATCTGGTAACATTTAAAGGCTTTAATCAAACTTTCAATTTTGGATATAATATATATATATATATATATATATATATATATATATATATATATATATATGTTTGTATGTATATATATGTATGTATGTATAAATATATATATATTTATTTATATAACATACATATCATAGTCTGGTAAGAAAATGCTTCAAAGGGGCCTATTAATATATGTAATGAAATAATATACAAAAAAAATACTTTACATGATTATTTGAAAACATTTTGGTACCAAAAACAAAATAATATAAATGATAGGAAGACATGAGTATAATTCATTAAAGTTGAAATTGTTTCACAGTGAAGGGAATCACGCAAAGGCGGAGTGGGTTCGACGTGGTACATGGTATTTACACAGTCTGCCATTAATTTTTGGTAATTATATTTGTATCGTATTCTGTATATATGCTGTTTTTTCATAGCGCACCTAATTTTCAATAAGCTATTTCTTAAATATATTTAACCAATAAACTTAATTTCTTCTTAGAACTCGGCCAGCCTCACAAACAGAATATGACAAATTTTATTCGTTAACATCAAAGGCACGTATAATTAGGCCCTTTTCATAATGGTTTGAAAGAAATGTTTGAACATTTGGCTAGACCGGTCAGACTGGACACATTTGTTTATGATGGGCGTTGCCTGGTTGCCTGACTTAAGCTGTATTATTACATATAGTAAACACAGTTGAATTTCATGTTAAATAGAAATATTGCCAAGACAATGGTGATGTTCACTGCCGAACAATGTTTAGCAATATAAATATAAGTAAAGGAAAATTTTATATTATGTTTTAACGATTTAATATAATACAATATAATATAATATGACACTCTTCTAAAATATAATTTCTCTATGGATTTTCTGATGACGTGAATAAATATTATATATGAAGAGATCCAAAACTAATAGTTTAGTATAGTGTTTGCAAATACTCATTCATATACTCTCTTTGAGAATATTTATAATGATCTGTCATTATTTGGTTATCTCGAAATAATGAACATCGTGTATCTTACTCTTGAAACAAGTCTAATGTGTTTTAGCATAAATTTTGAATTAATGACCATCGAAATATTAAACTGCATGCACATTCTAATATAAATTATTATGCCTTTACACTGTAAAAACACGTGTTGGCCAAACACAAGTTTGTGTTCCCTGCAACACAATACTTGTGTAATATATGAAAGACACAAACTTGTGTTCTGTTAACACAAGTACTTGTGTTAAGTCAAATGTCAACACAAGTCTTGTGTTGAAATCACACTTTATTTGTGTTGTTAGAACACAAGTTTTGTGTCAAGCATGAACACATTACTTGTGTTACAGGCACACAAGTGTTGTGTTCCTGACCCAACTGATTTGTGTTGATTTAACAATCTACTTGTGTCATTCTTTCACACATTACTTGTGTTGCAGGAACAAAATATTGTGTTCCTCACCCATTCCACTTGTGTTGATTTAACAATCTAATTGTGTTATTCTTTCACACATTACTTGTGTTGCAGGAACAAAATATTGTGTTCCTCACTCATTCCACTTGTGTAGATTTAACAATCTACATGTGTTTTTTCATTCACACACTACTTGGGTTACAGTAACAAAAAGTTGGTGTTGTTAACCCATTCCTTTTGTATCGATATAATAACCTGCTTGTGTTATTCTATCACACATTATAGTTGTTTTGCGGATATAAAAATGATGTGCTCCTCGCCCAATTCTTTGGACTGAAAATTTACTATTATCTTTGTAAGGGAGTAATACCGACACACTGTATTTTCTTTACACAATAATGTAACAACACGTTTCTGAACAATACATGTGTGATCTAGGCATATATAATGCAGTACTTTCCAAAATGCTGTTTTCCTTTGCTAACATTCAAGCAGACGACATTTAATATGCTTGCCAAATGACCGTAAAACTTGGCATAGTCACTATTCTCAAATTAAATGTATATGGCCAAGTGTACAATGTATAATAAAAAAAGGATCCAGAGCAAAACTGAATGAAAAATTTCAACCAAATTAACGATCATCAGAATCACTCAGAACACAATAGTTAATGACTTTATAATTTATTAAATATTGGCTTATACTACAGGCCAGCATCTTCCAATTTTTCCTATAATTCACAATAATATCCACTTACAGATATAAGAATTGTTGAGAAAATATAAAACTCAAGAAAATGACATCGGTGTAATTTAAAAGGAAAGCATGCACACGAACAGATAAATACATATATATGGAACATCTTTATCAAGAATTACTAAGTAGGTGACACTGGGACCTCTGATCGCTCATTTCAAGCAATATTAACTTGTTTAATGATATTACAAATCGTTTGTAATAACTTTTGGGCTTTTGCTGTGGCCTTTACCCCATCAATGTTGTAAATATATTGTCCAATGAATCCGTAGAATGGCTGAAGAGATTTTGGAAATTCCGTGTTAAATACATATATCGATTTAAACAAAATGTCCACTGCCATCGCTATTGTAATTAGTTGTACAACCACAGCCGTGTCCTCCAGCATAACGAAATAGGTAGAGGGCTTAATCCGTAAGATGTGCGGCTTTGTTCTCGAGTGTTACATTCTTCTGTTTCTGTTCCTCCACAGACAACTCCATGCAGCGAGGTCCCAGGCTGAAATTATACAGGATGCATTAATTAAATATAATTAGTTTCTGCAAGGGTACAGGGCTGAAAATAATTTTGTGGAATATAAAAAAATTCCTACATCAATTGCTCCTAATTTTATGAAAATAGCAAAACTGTTTGCCGAACAGGTCATAACATAACGGATATTTTTATATTCTGTTTTACATGAAAGAAATGTCCGAGCGGCTGGAGCTCAAATTCGGAGAATTACTACTGAAAATCTGATGTCGGGGGGGGGGGGGGGGGACCCCGGGAAACCAACCAATTTTTGTTTGGCCTTGTAACAACCCATCATACACAAGACTAACAACAAGGTCATATGCGATATAATAATGTAGGCTATTCAGTTGCGCGTGTATGTGTGTGTGTCAGGCTTGGGTTTAAATGCAAATGTATTAGCATTTTGAAATGCGCATTTGCAAATAAATGGAGAAGGGAAACATTTCATTTACAAATATGAATGCATGCAATTATGAAATGCAATCTCAGAATAAAAAGCTTCACTAAGAACCAAATAAATAATAATGGTTTCAGCAGCTCTGTATTCGAAGAGCAAAACGTTACTGTATACACATAACTCTTAGTATCATGTGACTGTAGAAATAAAGTGCAGATGCATTTTAATTGCATGTGCATTTGATAAATCTTATAGATTTTGCATTGGCAATAAATACTATATCTTGTAGCATACTTTATCTAGTTTAATCAATTTGATACATTTTAATTTCAATGAAAATGTACTTAATTGTTTGTATTTTGGCCCAACCCTGGTGTGTATTAGCCCATGTGTATCATTACAAATTACATTTACTGAAATCACCACCAATATTTTCAGTCAATTTAAGTTAGAGTGAATGAAATAAGTTTATATGTATATACTTACAAATAAATCTTCTCATAGAACCTTTTTATAATGCTGCGAGCTGGTTTTCCTAATTCTGTGAGATGGTTCCTCTAATGTTGCTTGTTGTCGCTGCTGCAGTCCAAATGGCCGACATCTGCATGCATGAATTCAAAATGCATCACATGTATGTGGGTGTTGGCGGGAATCAGCCCGTAACAAAAGCAGGCACAGGCTGTGACCAGCACTTTCCCGTGCTGATATGATGTAGGTCACCGCCAGCCACACACTGTCATTAAAAGCTCATTAATTGAACATCTGGAATTGGCAGGTCCAGAGTTAACATTTATGGGGTAGGGGGTGAACATGCATGGGCATGGCGGGTACGGTCAGGTAATAAATATACATACATATATATATACATATATATATATATATATATATATATATATATATATATATATTTATAATGCACATATATGTGTGTGAATGTTGGGGAGGGGAGTCGATGCCCTATATGTACTTTAATGTGCCCTAAATTTTTAAACATATGATAGAGTACAAACCCCTCCCATAATATGAACAAAATAAAATTTTTAGATTAAGCTTATGGGACACCATTCACAGAAAATGTAAGGATTTTCTGCTCCTCAAAATAATTTTACAACCAGATATTCTTATTTCTGCAACATCTATAGGGGAGGGGGCGCACATGCATAATATCGTCAAACTTTGGAGGAGCGAGCGAATCCACCCCCGCCGACCCCCCTCGGTAGTACCAACACCATAACCTCGCTTAATTGCTACGCGCGTGAGCGTGATACACAGAGAACACAAAGCTTGTGTTCTGCACTGGACAGCCCATCATTCACACAAGTTTTGTGTTGTAACAACACAAGTTTGTGTCATATGCTTCAACACAAGTTCTTGTGTTGTTTTTTAACACAAGTGTTTTTACAGTGTATTTTGGAAAAATAATGTTATATTCGTCAAAACAATCAGAATATATGTCACCAATAAGTTCGCTATATAAAAAAATGACAGGTATTCACAATATGATTCTTTGTTAGATCTTATAGTTACAGTTGGCATCAAGTCTTATTATAATCAAATCATGGAATAAGATATAACTGATTTTTTACATTAGTCTCATTTTGTTCCTAGTTCTACATGACGTACACAACACCACCATTGGTGGAATTGATCATAAAAGAAAAAGCAACCTATGTGGCCGGGTAATACAGTATAGTATTAATAATGTAAATCGTTTCTTATTTAGCATGATTTATTAGAAGGGTATGGAAATGGAAGATTATTGGTCTTGAAATAAATGTTGAATTATAACCCAAATTTATTGATATATTTAAATTCACAGGCTATAATCAATATTATTACACATACGTATTATATATATATATATAATTTAAATTAAATATTTTAAATATATATATATATATATATATATATATATATGTATTGTTACTTTTTATATATATATAAATTTAATTATATTAAAATTTGTATAATGATGTTTTTTTATTATATATATACATACATACACAGATGAACATGTACATATACATGTTTTATTATTTTGATATATCTGTTGTGGAATAAACAGTTTTTGTGCTTTTGTGTATAGAGATACATGTGTATATATATATACATATATATATATATATATTTATATACATTTATATATATATATACATATATGTAAATATATATAACATAATATTTATACATAATATATACACACATACATACACAAATAAGCATGTACATATGCGTGCTCTAATTATGTTGATATATATATTTTGGAATAATCAGTTTCTGTGCTGTTGAATATATATATATATATATATATATATATATATATATATATATATATACATACATACATACATACATAAAGATATATATCTGTATATTAACAGCTGTGGACTGTTTAATTTCAACGGTGTCAGGTTATATAACATTTTTTTACTCAGTCATCATGATAGAAAATATGAAAGGTGTAGTGGATTAAGCGATGATTTTCGTTTATGTCCCTAGTAATACAAAAGCACGTGATGTTTGTTTACTCGCCAAACCACAACGAGGCCACTATGGCCGCCAAACCGTGTTTCCGTGTTATTTCGGCCGCCCACGATATCGGCCGCCGGCCTTAAATCGACCATATCGGCCGCCAGCACCCACCGTGCAACCATTTCGGCCGCAATCCCGACGATGCAACTGCTGGGCCCTGACTCTGGTCAGTCAACCTTATCGGCCGCGATTGGGGCGGCGGGGCACCATTTTGGCCGCCGGGCTACCTCATTACTACAAACACGGTTTCATCATAATTAGAACGAGCTTATTCAACCAGAAATATGATGGACTTAATAAAAATATATATTTATTCAAAATATGATTAGTCATATTTATAAGAAACATGCGTAAGAAAAATATCAAATTACAACACACGCACTTGCATTGAATAATGAAGAATAAATTACTTTGTCCTGTAACTTCGTTTACAAATTTATGTATATGAAAGGATAGCAAATCAGGTTTAAATTGTCGTGACGTATTTGAAGCAATCGTCTGAAGTTTATTTAATAGGCACTACCAAAAAAATTATTATTAATCTCTCTCTGTCTCTGTTTCTCTGTGTCTCTCTCTGTCTGACTCTCTCTCTCTCTCTCTCTCTCTCTCTCTCTCTATATATATATATATATATATATATATATATATATATATATATATATATATAGTTACATATATACTTTTATACTTTCTCTCTCTACATATATAGTTATATATGTGTGTGTGTCTGTGTATAATTGCAGCATTTCTAATAAACTTTGAACCGAACCGATGTATGAGTATATAAACATATTAAATAAATCCTCTGATATATACGATAATTAAGTTTGATCATGTTATAATTTTACACTTTTCACTTCAATCGTAATGTTTATAGGGTATATATTGATCACAATATATATCATGATTATATCGTATGTTAAAAACTACATCATTCAGTACATTGTGCTATTTGTATAATCCATTTGAAATAAGTGTAAAATCCATTTAAACTTCACTTACTTGCTCGGCGATAATTGTTGCTGTGAATCAATGGTCAGTTGCAAGAGTACTCGCCTCGAAGTGCAGGTGTGATAAACCAAGAAACCTTGACCTGGTATACAAATACAGGCCTCTAAGAAACCAGCGGCTAACGCGCTGTCCCGTTTCCCTGCTCGTTCATTTTGTACTCGACTGTGATAGTTTGAAATACGTTTTGCATTTTCCAGGAGTAGCCCAGTTTTTTTTAGAGTTTACTTTATAATTTTTTACCAAGATGTTTATAGTTTTAATATATAGTTTTAAGACATAGATGTATATATTTCGGGATAGAAAGTTTTCTATTGTGACCTCTTTATATATAGTTATGATTTATAGTTAGATTTCTTAATTGCAGTAATTCAGATTTCGTTTGAATTTAATTAACACATATGTAGTTTCTTTATTTATAATATATGTATAGCTATAGGGCCTAATAAAATGTATTTAAAAGATGTATAAAGTTTTATTTGTTTATTTAATTTTGCTGTTTATTGCTGTTTATTTCTGATAAATTTTGTTTTGTTTGAAGGTGTTTGTATAAATGTGTACTGCAATTTGAGATTGTGTTTGTGTAAATGTGTGTACTGAAATGTGTGCGCTTGAGTTCTTCCAATGATTAAATTCACATTGAAGGTTTAATCAGCTAGGACTTAATATGTAGCCGTATATGTTGTAACTAGCTAGCCCAGAAGAACGGCGGCTAGTAATGAGGTAGCCCGGCGGCCGAAATGGTGCCCCTCCGCGCAAGTCGCGGCCGATATGGTTGACTGACCAGAGTCAGGGCCCAGCAGTGGCATCGTCGGGGTTGCGGCCGAAATGGTTGCACTGTGGGTACTGGCGGCCGATATGGTCGATTTGAGGCCGGCGGCCGAAATCGACCTATACCGGTCGAGAGATCCCCACGCATGCGCAGAGAGACAAGTGTCTGGAGCGGCCAGTTCAACTTTGCGTTAGAAGCAGTCAGACCCAAGAGCGATTTCGGGCGATTTGTGAGTGCCGCAAGGGTGACAACTGATAATGAACGTGGTAGGTTGATGTATACCTATCTCACCCGGATTAAGCGTACACAGGAATCCTCAACAGTAAAGCCAAATAAACCAATCACATAACCAACTCGCCAAGTCACATGACATCACAACCCAATCGCCGCTGCGACCAAGCGTTCGAAATTTGATTTTGGCAGGCTGAGTGCAGCAAAACATAGTGCGCAAGGAACAACACTCTAAAGATAATATCAGTAATATACACTCACGGTACGTATTATCTTTATTAGTATTATGTTCTGTTAATTAGATTTTATTAGTTAGCGGGGCATAAATGTTTATGTCGGGTTTTTATGACGGTATTCGTCGGTAACTGCGCTCTGTTTGTCAAAATCCAGCGTGACTGGCGACACTGGCCAGTGACAGACCTGGAATCACTCACCGATAAACAGATAAGGGTCCAACGTGCTGCTGGACCTATTAATAGGTCAGTCAGGCCTCTACCAGCTACCCTCTGTTTGCCCAAGGGATTACAGGAGAGCATCTGTATTCACACAGTTTGATTAATTATCAGATTAATTAGTCTTAGCCTCAATTCCGACTAATTTATTTCTAACTTAATTCAAATAATTGTATTGTGCATTAATTCTTAACCATATAAAACACTTTGTTTACTCTTTGGACATAATTTTCCATTATTTTCAATTATATTCCACCATTTATAATCATATAATTACCATTATATTTGCCAAATCCTTAAAATTTTTAATTAACTAAATTAGAATTCTGAATGCTGGACTCGTACCTAAAATTATTATAAATAAAGCATAATGATACCAGGTAAATATAAAAATAAGACAAGCATGGTCTAAACATTTTTTTTAATTAAGAGTTCAAAGTTCAACAGCAGGAACTTCACTTGATTATATAAGCACTTTTTAGTTGTTTACATTATTTGTACAGATAACAATACAAGGCTTCTATAGATGAAGATATCTTTGGTAGGAGGTTACAAAATTTGCAGATCCACATAATGTATACAGATAAGATCATGGTTTGGAACAATATTAATCAGTTCATTTTATAGCAAAACTAAGTCCGTTATTCTTGAATTCAACTAAATAAATAAAATATAAATAAAGTTGACAACACAGATTACAAGCAGATGAGTAAGCACACCACTTAGTGAGGAGTAACCACATGCTGTGGAAATAAGGCCTGCCAAGTAATATATTAATATCTTTTCATTTTTAGCTCAGCTGACTATAAGTCATCTGAGCTATAGCCGTGATCCATTGTCCTCCGTCCGTCCGTCTGTCCGTCCATCCGTAGATGTGGCACGTTTTGAAACCGTAAGACCTAGGAATCCAAAATTCGGCATAGTGTTAGATGTCCCCAAGATCTCCTACCAAGCCGAAAACTGGGTCTTTGTGACTTTGTTCCTTTGAGGGATTAAGGAAAAACCTCAATTTTTTATTAAAAACCTATTTTCACACTTCAGGGCTGCCTAATATCAAAACCACTCATCTGTTTTTCCTCATATTTACCATAAATATTCCTCTATATAGTTCCTATGTACATGCCTGAAATTATGTCTGTATTATATAATTTAAAAAAGTTATGGGCCAGAACATAATGCATTTTGTAATAAATCAGGAAAGATATTTGATCACTTAACACAAAACATGTTAAAGATATGGACTTTTTTTCAAGTAATATAACTTTAATTCATCAAAATTAAATTGTATACCCAAAATTAGATCAAAATCTTTTAAATTTTTTAAAATATTAACAAAAATAAAAAATTGGTACCTCAAATTTTGCCTAACTTTGACCATGGCACGTTTTTTTTCCTGTAAGTACTGTGGATTTAATTTTCTCTGCATGTTTTTGTTAGCATTTTGTCTGTTAACACAAAAAATTTGAAACCAGTTGATCATAACTGTAGATTTTATTCAAGTTTTCAAGCACCATGTAACTTATTGTTTACATCAGGCTAGTGTTATGCAGTTTGCAAGAGCTCAGCTCCCCAGCTTCAGCTCTCCTTCCTAAAATTTGGCATACAATTAGATGTCTCCAAAATCCCCTACCATGCCAAGAATTTGGTCACTAGGACTTAATACCTTTGAGATATTAATGAAAAACTTCATTTTTCAATTAAAAACCCATTGTTACACTTCAATACTGCCTAATATCAAAACCACTGATCTGACTTTAATCATATATAATGTACATGTTTTTCTATATATTCTCTGTGCACATGCCAGAAATTATGTCAGTATTGCGTAATTGTTTTAAGTTATGGGCCTAAACATAATGCACTTTGTAAAAAATCAAGAAATATATTTACTCCCTTAACAAGGGGCTTGCTGAAGCTAGAGATTTTTTGTCAGGGATGTAACATTATTTAATCAAGATTCAATTGAATACCCAAAATTAGTTCTGAATTTTTTAAAATTTTATAAGTTATTAGTATTAGTATAAATATAAAATTAGTACCTTAAATTTTGCCCAACTTTGACCATTTCACGTTTGTTTCTTGTGAGCCCTGTTTATATAATTTTCATATCATGCACACATAAGGATTTCAGCTTTTTAGTTTAGAAAGCTGAAAGAAATTGGCCAAAAATTGTAGCTTTTATTAATGTTTTTATGAGACCATATCAGACCTTGGCTCTCTCTAGGCTCTCTCTAGGCTTCTACTATATACCAATATAAATTAAATATAATGATGTTTTATAAGTGAAAAATATGCAGTGAAAAAAAAGCTTCACATATTGACTTCTGGATGTGCTATGCGAAGTCACCAACAAAAATACCCAAAAGTGCAGAAGTAGGTTTACTTTGCACAAAATAAATGTGGGCTCAGAGGCAAAACTGTAGGATTTTGTAAAAATAAAAATGTGGGTTCACTAGTTGAGTGTCTATTTGGCATTGAACCTACATTTTCCTGCATACAAATGTGGGTTCACTTGTTCTTCTAGACCCCTTAAGTTCAGCCCCATATAATGCACCTATACCGGTTGAATTTTGTGTTCTAAGAAAATGCATGGTTTGGTCACAATGTATTATTTGCAACAATTTCTTACTCATCAATACAAACCAATCATGTCAGCCAGCCATGGCCTATGTTACCTTTTCCTCATAGACTTTATCTCCATTTGATATTATTTTAGATTTTTACCTCTAAGATCAACTTCAGCTGAGCACAGTGACCAATGGGTCCCTTGTTACTTCTAAAATGTACCTTGGTATTTGTAATTGTATGTATGTATTGTCACTGTCAACACACTGTCACATTGTACAATGTACTTTGCTATTTGTAGTATATGTTTGTAATAAAAAAAAGGTTATAGGTCTGGCACTTCCTGTAGGTATGCATCCATGGGGGCTAAAGGTCTAGCACTTCCTATGCGCATGCATCCATGGGGGCTAAAGGTCTGGCACTTCTTGTGGGCATGCCTCCATGGGGGCTTAAGGTCTGGCACTCCCTTTAGACATGCATCTATGGGGGGCTAAAGGTCTGGCACTCCCTGTAGGCATGCATCTATGGGGGGGCTAAAGGTCTAGCACTCCCTGTAGGCATGCATCCATGGGGGCTATAGGTCTGGCACTCCCTGTAGGCATGCATCCATTGGGGCTATAGGTCTGGCACTTCCTGTAGGCATGCATTCATGGGGGCTAAAGGTCTGGCACTTCCTGTAGGCATGCATCCATGGAGGCTAAAGGTCTAGCACTTCCTGTAGGCATGCATCCACTGGGGCTAAAGGTCTGGCACTTCTTGTGGGCATGCCTCCATGGGGGCTTAACACTCCCTGTAGGCATGCATCTATGGGGGGGCTAAAGGTCTTGCACTCCCTGTAGGCATGCATCCATGGGGGCTATAGGTCTTGCACTCCAATAGGAGTATAGGCATGCATCCATTGGTGGCTAAAGGTCCAGCACTTCATGTAGGCATGCATCCAGGGGGGGGGGGGAGCTTAATGTCTTGCACTCCCTGTAGGCATGCATCAATGGGGGGCTAAAGGTCAGGCACTCCCTGTAGGCATGCATCCATGGGGGCTATTGGTCTGGCACTCCCTGTAGGCATGCATCCATGGGGGGGGGGGGGGGGAGCTTAATGTCTTGCACTCCTTGTAGGCATGCATCCATGGGGGCTAAAGGTCTAGCACTTCCTATGCGCATGCATCCAGGGGGGCTAAAGGTCTGGCACTTCTTGTGGGCATGCCTCCATGGGGGCTTAAGATCTGGCACTCCCTTTAGACATGCATCTGTGGGGGGGCTAAAGGTCTGGCACTCCCTGTAGGCATGCATCTATGGGGGGCTAAAGGTCTGGCACTCCCTGTAGGCATGCATCCATGGGGGCTATAGGTCTGGCACTCCCTGTAGGCATGCATCCATGGGGGCTATAGGTCTGGCACTTCCTGTAGGCATGCATTCATGGGGGCTAAAGGTCTGGCACTTCCTGTAGGCATGCATCCAAGGGGGGCTAAAGGTCTAGCACTTCCTGTAGGCATGCATCCATTGGGGCTAAAGGTCTGGCACTTCTTGTGGGCATGCCTCCATGGGCGCTTAACACTCCCTGTAGGCATGCATCTATGGGGGGGGGGGGGGGGGGCTAAAGGTCTTACACTCCCTGTAGGCATGCATCCATGGGGGCTATAGGTCTGGCACTCCCTGTAGGCATGCATCCATGGGGGCTATTGGTCTGGCACTCCCTGTAGGCATGCATCCATGGGGGGGGGGGGGAGCTTAATGTCTTGCACTCCCTGGAGGCATGCATCAATGGGGGGCTAAAGGTCTGGCATTCCCTGTAGGCATGCATCCATGGGGGCTATTGGTCTGGCACTCCCTGTAGGCATGCATCCATGGGGGGGGGGGGGGGGAGCTTAATGTCCTGCACTCCTTGTAGGCATGCATCAATGGGGGTGGGGTGGGGGGGGGGGGGGGATAGCTTATGGTCTGGCACTCCTTGTAGGCATGTATCCATGGGGGCTAAAGGGATGATTTTCCAGCATAAATTTATATCTGTCTAATATAAATTTCAAACCAACCAACCAAAAGAGGTATACGCTCATCGAGCAGCTACAGGTTGCCTTGTGCGCTTCTTAAGCATGTTCTCTGAGCCAACAGTAGCAGTGCCACGCCAAGCCAAGCAGGGAGCCGTAAAGGGCGCCACCGTCCATCCCGAGCGGTTGACCTTTTTAGAAAGCAACAGCAGCCACAAAGCCAGAAGCAACCCTCGACCAGTCCCAGCAGCGGAGACCGAGCCATGCCATTCGAGAGCCGAACTCGATCCTGTGAATGACATTGCTTCGAGACCCATAGCCCTTGTACTTGTGGTTTTGGCCATTTGGACCGTATTAGCCGGGTTTCCTGGTTATGCAAGGTTTTAGCAAGTTTTTTTGTCATCGGCAAATATAAATTTCAATTTCATTGTTTTTTTAGCTCAGCTGACTAAGTCATCTGAGCTATAGTCGTGGTCCATTGTCCGTCGTCCGTCCGTCCAGATGTCCGTCGTAAGACTGGCACTTTCGTCACCATTGGACCTACGAATCTGAAATTCGGCATACAGTTAGATGTCCCCAATTTCTCCTACCATGCCGAAAATTGGGTCAATAGGACTTCGTTCCTTTGAGATATTAAGGAAAAACCTCAATTTTTTATTAGAAATCTATTTTTACACTTCAGGACTGCCTAATATCAAAACCAATCATCTGGTTTTCTTCATATTTACCATAAATATTCCTCTATATAGTTCCTATGTACATGCCAGAAGAATAAGTCAGTATTATTTAATTTAAAAAAGTTATGGGCCCAAAAATAAGGGACTTTGTAAAAAAATCAGGAAAGATATTTGGTCACTTAAGACCAAAAGTGTTAAAGGTAGGGACTTTTTTCAGTAATACAACTTTAATTCATCAAAATTTAATTGTATACCAAATATTAGATCAAAATCTGTTGAATTTTTTTTTTAGTATTGGCAAAAATATTAAATTGGTACCTTAAATTTTGCCCAACTTTGGCCACGGCACGTTTTTTTCCTGTAAGTACTGTGGATTTAATTTTCACAGCATGTACACATAAGGATTTAATCTGTTAAAATCTGAAATTTGAAAATAAAAGCTGCAAAATTAGGCTAGTTATTGAATTCTTTTTAGGCTCTTGTTGTATTCCCTTACATTGTCAAGCAGTCCACTTTGATGACTGTAGGTCATTCAGTGCACTTCTCAATGCTCCCCAGGCTGTTGGCATAATGTTAGATGTCCCCAAAATCTCCTACCATACCAAAAATTGGGTCATTAGGACTTTGTTCCTTCAAGATATTAAGGAAAAACCTCCGTTTTCCATAAAAAAAGCCATTGATACACTTCAAGGCTGCCTAATATTCACATTCTTTCAAATATTTTCTATGAACATACCAAAAATTAGGTTAGTATTGGGTATTATTTTCAAGTTATGGGCCAAAATATAATGCAATTTTTAAAAAATCAGGAAATATATTTACTCACCTGACATGAGAATTGCTGAACCTAGAGACTTTTTTTCAAGAATATAATTTTATTTGATCAAGATTCAATTGTTTACCCAAAATTAGATCTGAATTTTGCAATTTTTTCAAGTTATTAGCATAAAAAAAAATCAATATCTTAAATTTTGTCCAACTTTGGCAATGGCATGTTTTTTCCCTGTAAGCACTGTTGATTTAATTTTCACAGCATATATACATAAGGATTTAATCTTTTAAAATCTGAAATTTCAAAGAAATTGATTGGAAAGAATAGCTTTTATTCACGTTTTCATGCACCATGTCAAGTGTTGTTTACATCTAGCCCACCTAGTAGTACAGCCTTCACTTGCATTATGTAACCCACCCCAGGCAGCTTGCCTTGGCTCAGCTTGGCCACTACCAGCAGGCTTCCCCTCTGCCCTGCACTCCTCCCCCCACCCCCCAGATGGTGCATAAACTAGATGAATGTTATTATTTTCTGTATTTGATTCATTCTTATTCTAGGCTATGCTACATTTTAGATTTTGTATTGTACCACCTTGGTTACAATGATTAAAGTGTACATTTAATTGTGTCCACAAAGTGGTGTATTGCTATGAAAGTGTGGATGTTCATCAGATAAGTAATTCCTTACTTCAGAAGAGTAAAACTTCACCAGGTGTGAAATTTACTATTAATTCAAGTAATAAATTAAAACTGGGATAGTAATTAGCACAATGATATTGTTTGTCCCTCATTCAACCAACAGTGTGTATACTTTATTTGAAAAGATGTTTTATTTTATCAAATTTACTGAATCTTTTATTTTATTTTGGTGAATAAAATTAAGCATGTACTGAAAACTCCAATGTGCAAATTTTTTAATAGTGATTCAAGGAATATTCTTGTAGATGCCATGTTGTGGCATTATTTTCTTTTAAATTCAGTTTAAACATTTATGATTTAAAATAATAAAATATATGAGTATGCATAATATGACCAAATATGAGCTACACTCTGGATATATAATGATTGCAACTTTTGCAACAATTCTAATATTTTAACTTATAGTTTCAGTATTTTTACTCTGTATATAAAATGATTGCAACTTTTGCAACAATTCTAATATTTTAACTTATATTTTCAGTTTTTTTTATAAAAAAATTTATAAAACCTGTAAATAAAAAAAAATGATTCAGATAAAAACTTCTTAATGGAAAAAGTGGATATGCTAAAAAATAGGCTTATATTAAACTTAAATGCATTATTCCCTTGAAAGTGAAATAAAGGTATTAGTCCATTCTGTCCACTTGCCTGTTCATCTGTAAATTTTCATATGCATCACAGTATCTCAAAACTTTTACTGTTTTCTGCCTTTCCTCTTAGCTTTTCATATTCTTATATAAATGAAAAACATTACAATAGAATATTTCTACATCCACCTTCGTGCTGCCCTTACTTTTCCCTTCCCCGAACCCCATCCCAAAGTCAGCCTCAGTAAGCAAGAACAAGATGAATCGGATATGTTCTTACTTTAATATTTTGTATAACTATTCATCCATAGGTACCTATGTACATGCCAGAAATTATGTCAATATTGTGTAATATGTAGACATAATGGGCATCACAATAATGTACCTTGTCAAGACTAAAGAGATATTGTGTCATACAGTCACAAATTCATAAATCACTTCATCAGCACAGTTAATCATAACATCATATCTGTCAAATTGAAAGCTTGCAGACTACCATACACTTTAACAAATAGCCTTATCATCATTCTACTACTGCTTATTACTGCTGTCATTGCATTCATATTTGCTCAAATATATCACAATTTTCAACCCCTCCTAAATAAATAAAAAATAAACCACTTTATTTTACTCTATTAATCCATCAGTCAGGTAATTTCATTTATCATTTTCTCACATATTACATTACATTCCTTTATAATAGCCCAACATGTCCATGATATTAATAAGCTTTATCGACTCGATATAGTATCACAGTGGAGAAACATTTATAGTCAAATTACGATCAGCTGAGCGCCGTGACCCATGGGTCCCATGTTTTAAGGTAGGATTGTGTACAATTTTGAGAATCTGCATGTCCCCAGAGGTCAGAGACCTCGAATATTTTCAGAGAATGTGACAGAAGGCAATGTTTGATTTAATGTTAATCTGAACAAGTTTAACTTATCCTAGACTCGGAAATAAATGTGTTACATAAAAGGCCTGAATAAATACATGTTCTTTGCTCATGGGTTTTGGATGATTTCCTTATGATTTGTAAAATAAATGAAATTGTTCCCTGTATAACATAATAATAATATTAATTGATTAATGTAAATGGATCAGTGTAAATTGCTGAATAATTTATAACTTCAACCATGTAAAGATTGTGCAGAATATCAAATATAAATGTATTAATTTTAATGTTACAGAAGAACCTTTTTGAAGAAAGGTTTCTGTGTTTGTAGGTATTGCAGTTCACTTAATTGCACCACCCTTCATTTGATTTATATAACTGTTAACCAGAAAAAGTACAGACCTATAGCCCTGGGGCATTACATCTGGGTCTAGAACTGTAGACACTTTGTGGGTTATATTAACAGGACAGCCAGCAGATACACTGTGTTTGATTATAAAACCCACAGTCTTTTTCCACTGTGTCTGGTCCACCATGACTGACAGGTTTCTTTGTTTGTCAACCCCGACACCTGTGGGGTTTCTTAAGACAGTACTTCATACATATCCAGTGTAAAAGTATGTTTCACTGAATCACACTTCAAAGCTCATTACAGTAAAAACCCCTAATTCAAACCATATGAATAAAATGTACAGTATCTTGGGTTTAATTGAACATTTCCTTGTTAAAACTTATGAAATTTTAATGAAAAATTGTAGTCCCAATATTCTTTAAAATCAACAGTTTCTTTAACAGTATTTTTGTCTGTATTGAAGATGTTATAGTTTCAATATGTGGACTTGCATTGCTCCAGGAATGCATGGTTAAGGACCATGCATTCCTGGAACAAGACGTCTACCACCGACTCTACTTTTCGGAGGAAAAGAATAGTTACTCATCTTTTACAAACATGGCAAACGTGTTCCCCAAATTAAGCTTGGCTAACTTGTTTATCAAACAAAAGCTGTAAAAAGTGAGCTTTCACTAACTGATTCAATTTGCTTACAGTCTGTTAGCTGCAAAATAAACAGGAATTACTGAGTAGGACAGGTGAGTCGTAATACATGGTTAGACAAAGTTAGAAACTTCTGGTCTTAACTGTTTTTATAGCACTGACCTTCAAAAGTGAATGTAAACCAAATGGGTGTTTCCGTTTAGCACAATGGGCCATCTGGTCATTAGGAGTCTACCTAACACAACATGCAGGGTCTAGTGTCAAATCTTTATCTGTCCTTGCATGGTGTCTCAGCATGGGGTACCATGGGTGTCAGCTCTTTTTTTTTGGTTGGTGTACTTTCTGTTTAGTTACACCAGTGCACTCTAATCAACTTCCTCCTGCAGGCAAAGAGATAACTATCATATCTTCTCATTTTCCTCATTTTCATTAAAAAAATATATACAGTGAAACCTCGTTGTGTCGAACTTGGTTAAGTTGAATTCCCGCATGTGAAGAAGTCTTGGGGTCCCTGCAAGAAATAGTTAAAACCTTACTAAATTAACTCCGCTTGTGTCGAAGTCGGATGTGTCGAAAAACCAGATGGGTCGAGGTGTTTTGTAGGTCCCCAGCTAATATTTCTATCGCTTAACTCGAAGTCATGTTTGGATAACAGTTGTGCAGGGCCCGTCAATCATGATTTGCCCACGATGACCAGTCATAATTGATTGATACCGACCAGGCTCTCACTCATCAAGCGCGAAGGCTCTGTCGACTCAAGGTCATGCTGCTTCAATGTTTGGTCAACAGTTGTGCACGGTCCAACAATCATACCTACGGCCGCAATGACTAGTTACATAATTAATACCGGCAAGGATCTTACTCAATAAGCGCGATGCCTGACATACCTAGTCCGTTGTTTAATTGTGTGGCCAATTAGTCACTCATAATCATGCCTTTCTTCTCTCGCCGACAAAGCATTAACTCGTCGAAAAAATCAAACATAATCCAATCCTTACCTTTGATGTGTCTAGGATAATGTTGAACTGGAAGTGATCTGAGCAAATCATTTATTGATTTGTGTGCTTTTATACACGTACATGTATGTGCACTAATTTCACTTTCTTGATTAACCTTATCCCATTTTTGGTGGTACTTATGTGTTTTTAGCGAACCTGTGAGCTTATGCGATGGTGTGGCATCGTCCGCCGTCTGTACATTAACCTATACTAGATATAACTTATCTTAAAAACGGCAAGAGTTAGCATCACGAAATTTTGTGCAAAAATTAGTCATCTAAAAAACTTTATCGGATTTTGCTTATTTTTTGGCTAACTGCATTTTCTTAGATTTTATAGAGAAAAAGCTAAAAAAGCTTTAAAAATCTTCTTTTCCGAAACTGTTCAGCCAAATTGTCCAATATTTCACAGAAATGATCCCTGGAACAATCCCTCTCAAGTTTGTTCGAATGGTTTAAGTTCGATGATTTTTGGCTGAGTTACAGATAGTTGAACTTAGTCATCTGTCCAAAAAAGCATACTAAAATTACAGTCTTAGAAACTGCTGGAGCTATCATCACCAAATTTTATACTAATGTTGGTTACATGAGTCATATCTGAAATTGAGGTTTTGGTGGCGCCACCTGCATCAGCATTTTTTTGTACGGGGGTCATCAGTGCCCATATCATACTGACAGCTACAAAAAACTTCTTCTCTGAAACCATATGGTCAAATTGTTTAATATCGCACAGAAATGATCCTAGGGTAGTGCTTTTTGAAGTTTGTTCAAATGGTCTCAATTCAGTGACTTTTGGCTGAGTTATGTGAAGCTGAATTTAGTCATATGCCATAACAGCCCATTTTAGCTCAGTGGCTACTAAGATCTTCTTCTCAAAAACCACTGGGCCAAATTCTTAAATCTCACACATTAATTATCCTTAGATGTTGATAATTCAAGTTTTTTCAAATGGTTTTGGTTCATTGATTTCAGGCTGAGTTATGGGAAGCTTAACTTAGCCAATTTGCTTTATTTTCCCATATGAGTTATAAACCTGCAAAACATTTTTTGACTAACGTCACTGAGGCCAATTTGTTTAAAATTATACAAGAATAATCCCCTGAATAATTCTTATAATAATTAATTGTCTTTTATGGTTCCAAAGAATGAATTTTGGCTGAATAATAAAGATTGAATTGAGTCATTTTACCATATATGTTAGCTGTGTGAAGCAGATACATCTAGCCTGGAACCAGTTTATCAGCATCCGTTACATCATGCCTCCAGACATTTAGATTTCAGGTTATCTTTGGTTAATATTGACAAGAATGTTTTTTAAAAACTTTTAAAAAATGTAGATTTATGATTTTAGATATTCCTCATGCCAGGCAATGTTTACAATCACAGGTATACGTTAACCATTACTATTGGATTGACTGGAGCTAGCATCATGAAATTTAATGCAAAAAATTAGCCATCTGAAAAAATCTGCATTTTCTCAGATTTTATAGAGAAAAATCTGAAAACCTTTAAAAATCTTCTCCTCTGAAAGGTCAAGCCAATTTGTTCAATATTTAACAGAAATAAATAAGAAATTTGATACAAAACCTCCAATATCTTGATAATTAATGCATGGTTTGTCATGAATCTTGCCTTGAATATTGACTAGTTTTGTCAGTTCCTGAAACGTGGTGGCGCCACCTGTATTTTTTCTATTTTAACGAATATTTTTCTATTTATTTACTAAAAATAAACTGGCTTCAAACCTGATTTAATAATGACCAACCACATAAGTAAATTCATTTTGATTACCAGGGTCCAGCGATCTAAGTTGAAGGTCACAGGGGCCACATCTGTAAAAAGATTGTGGATGCACTGTAAATCAAACTTTTCATCCTGAACTTTCCAACATTCACACATGGCTTACTTGCCTTAAGTGAGGAAACCTGTAGAATTTGAGGTTATCTGGTCAGAGGTCAAGGTCACTTTTTAAAAGATTGTTTCAATAATCCTAATGCTGCAAGTTCAAGAGTATTAAGTTCTAAGATTTTTTGGTCACAAGGTCATTGGTTAAGGTCACAGGACTGTCATTCTGAAAAATTTCTTTAAAAATATCCTTATAGACAAATTCAGCTGAGCGTTGAGACCCATAGGTCCCTAGTTGTGTTGTGTGCACCCATGCCAGAATTTCAGCAGTGACGTTTGTGTAATTGTTTCTTATTCAAAATGTTTAGTACCTGCATTGTTCATATCCATGAGAAGTAATGGTCCAGCATGGAAGCATTATACCTGGTGTATTTCCCAATGCACAGGTTCGCATTAGGCCTGTAGGCCTTGTTTATTATTAACGAAAAAATGTATATAAAATTTGTGTTGTTCTTTCATGAAAACATTTGTGAGTACCATATTACATAGGCCCTATACATATGCAGTATTTATCGATAATAATGACTGACGAAAGTTGAATATAATGAACATTGGTTGTCTTGAACTCCGGTTGTGTCGAAGTAAATTCACCTGTCCCTTCGACTTCGACACAACGAGGTTTCACTGTATATACAACATAGCTATGGCTGTTGTCAAGAAAATCTAACAAAAAAAATCATAATTTTATTTTTACATCAATGATGTTTTAGCTAAAAGGTTTAATAAATTCAGCAGATTTATATAATTCTAGAGCAGATAAGTGAAATTATATAAACCGTATATACAAATATCTCATACAGGTTTGAAAGCTGGTGACTTTTGCCTCAGTTGTGTAGTCTGAAGGAACCTCCACTGATCTTGATGATTGTCAGTGTATATGTACAGATGACACAAGAAACAGGTTATACAGTGAAACCTCCCCCTAATGAACACCTCGGTTAAACAACTGCCTCAAAATAAAGACCACTTTCATGGTCCCAGTTCTTTCCTCTTTATATCAGACCCTGCTTGGACGACCAACCTGAAAATGCGACCATTTTATGGAGGTCCCATTGATGGTCGTAATTTGGAGGTTTCACAGTACTTGTATTTGTAAATTGTTATTTCCAGGGTGTGAATTATAAGTGTAAGTTAGTTTTGATAACAAAATAGAGCAAACTTGAAGTATAATAAATTGAATTGTCTGCATTTGGTAATAATTGCTCTACTTTGCACATAAAATTACTATTTTATATTATGCATACCACTGAAAAGAAACTACAAAGCAAGTTTCAAATGATAGTTATTTTTATCATTAGCATTTCAAATAAATTTACCACTTATTCTCCTGTCCAAAGCTGATTTATTACCCTTATTCCCGAAACACATAAAATAACTCTTGCTTCAGATATCTAGAAAAAAAATTTCACATAATGTAGTGTTCATATGTTTTTAATTACTTGCTCCCTTCTAAATTTTTGAGTAATTTATTTTGTTCAAGAAACAATACATCATTACAGGCTTACAGCTGCTTACAATTTAATGAATTTATTGACAAATGTGATAACATGTTGAATATATATCAACATTGCATATATAAGTTATAGATATGATCTGCTTAGAATGATATTGTACAATATGAATGCCCAAACCTACAGATATTCTTTATTTATATTTTTTATACGATAGGCTTGCATGGGTCTTGGTGTGGATAATCATTATTGTAATTGCGTACTACCCCATCTGAAGAGAGAAATAGACATTAGCTGCTTGAATTGTTTATAATTCTCCTAGTGGTAGCACACATTATTTATGCATGATGACAGACCTTTTTCAAAATGGTGTTGGAATTCATGAGCAAAATATCATTTGTTAAAACTTTAAAAACATGCATTGCTGCCAGTTGAATGATAATTATAAACACAATTACTATGTTTACTGGCCATGATGGTAATGACATTACCCTGTAGAATATGAGATTTCATAAGGCACAATTCCTTTGTATGTTTAATTTCTAAGCATTATTATAATGTTTCACTTTCTGAAAAGTGTGCATATTGAAACTATTATTTCCTTTTTAAAGCATTTTAATGTATTTAATTAGAAATAAGTCATGGCAAGCTGGGGAAACAAGAAAGGTAAACAAGATATTGATTAAGTCCATATAAAAAAGATTTGGGTAAATTCTTGACTTGTCAGATTGACAAAAAATTCTAATAAATAACAATGATAAAAATCTGAAGAGCCCATTATATGATTCAGTTGATAAGTAAACGTAGCATTTTTTAGGCACAGTGGTGGAGGTGTGTGTGTGTGGGGGGGGGGGGGTAAGAGAATTTAAACTCGCAACACATTACCAGTATCACATTCTAGTGATGGGAAATTAAAGAGACAGGGGAGAGGGGGGGGGGGGGGGTCCTAAGTGTCAACACTTAGGACTGGTTTTATCTGGACACTTAAGGATCAGCAGTATGTATATGACACCTGTTGGAATCAATTAGGCAATCCAGGGGTAGCTGAGGTGTTACCTGATATTCATGCAGAGAGCATCTCCCATCTCAAGGTACAGATTGAATTACTGTATCCCCTGAGGGTTGTGTATGTCAAACTGATGTACATCCGGTTATTGTAGTCTGGACTAGTCAGAGGGGTTGTGCCAGGTCAAGTTAATCCTCTAACTATTATGTAAGACTTGTTTGTTAACAGGTTATTACATAGTACTTGGTGGGGATGTATTGATTTTGTAGCTCTCACATTTGTAACTTTGTAATTCCTGTATGCTGGTGGTACTAATTAGAATCAACATCCCATACTTAGCCACTGAGTACTGCCCCTACCATTGGTCCATGACTACTCTTGTATAAACCGGCCACACCTTGAACACAGGGCTCACTTGAGCACAAGCCACTAGGATGTACACAGTTTCAAGGAGACAGATTCCAAGGGCCTGCTTGCAGAGGTAAACTTCAGTGATCATATACTACTGTAGATCTGAAGCTCCTCCGATACATGTGTGCATAAATTTTTTTATACTCTTCTTTTTTATATTATTGTATTGAATAATTTGAATGAAAATTATGCATTTTGTAATGTTACTTATATAAATTTTATATTTGTTTGATATTACAGAGAGCTTGGTAACCAGAAATGCAAGATGGATCAAGACGATGCCATCTTCACGAAACCAAATGTCAGGAAATTGATCCAGCAGCGAGAAGCTGACAATGAGGGCACTCACAAAACTGTTAGTTTCAACTTGCACACAGTTGATGTGTCTATAGGTGGTACAGAAACGCCCGGCAGAATCAAAGGATGTGACTCCATGTTAGATGTGGGAGGATCACCCCTGTTGGTGGACTCTCATCACAGAAAACACACACGGTCAGGCGAGCAACCACGTGTTGCTATTTTGGCCAAAAAATTCAAACCTGAAGATCCAAAACATGGAACAAATCGTGAAAATGTCAAAAATACTCCAGACAGGTCAAAAGTCACTCCGTTGAGGGAGAAACACCTTTCACAAGTTAATTGGAAGAAGCCTCATCCTGCTACAACCCCTGTAAGGTCAAACGGTACAAAAATTCCTCGTCCGTCATCACCTCTTGCAAATGGTGATATGCACACGCCAGTACAGCTGAGGAGGCACACATTAGAACACATGAATATGAACACACCAGAATGTTTTAGCACAGTGACATTTGAAACTCCAGTGTCAGCAAGAAAACAGAGGAAGAGCGACTCAAGTGCGTCAAATGAGGACTGTGGAGTTACTGTGGCAGTCAGGGTCAGACCCTTCAATCAAAGGTAAGAGTTACTGTGGCAGTCAGGGTCAGACCCTTCAATCAAAGGTAAGAGTTACTGTGGCAGTCAGGGTCAGACCCTTCAATCAAAGGTAAGAGTTACTGTGGCAGTCAGGGTCAGACCCTTCAATCAAAGGTAAGAGTTACTGTCACAGTCAGGGTCAGACCCTTCAATCAAAGGTAAGACTTCTGTTTTTAAATTTTTATCCTCTTTGCCCACTGGTCATGTTACATTGGTTACAACTTAGTTTACTTATGAACTGCTTGCAAAGGCTGCCTTTGCTTCATACGGCTATTAGGGCACTGGCACATAGCAAGAAAATCACAACATTGAGACCAGGATATTGCAGGTTTTCACCAGATTTCTTCTTATTGGTTCTCTTTTTATTATATAACTTGTTGGAGCAAGATATGGTGGTCCTTAATGTATTCCTTCATGCTTTTTTTCTGTGAATCCTTACCAAGGTCACATCAGTATGAAGGATAAATATGAGTAGATTGAGAAAACAACATGAGACAACTGTTTATTTTATTACTATCCACAGAAAAAATTGATTTGTGTTCCAACCAGATTTGAAATATTTCTGTGCTGCAAAGCGCTGACAACAACCAAACAACCACAATGATTCTATTGTAAAGGTGCCATTGATTGACCCGTTCAGGGAGCCACTAACTGAATTTTGGCAATGGTGCCAGTAACACACGGCAACATTTGCAAGCAGTGGAGAAGATAAATGAGTTAAAAACCTGCAAACATAGCATTCATTTATGATGGCCGTCTTTGTACACCTGGTGGTGCTAGCAGTTATGATGTTAATTTACCATGCTTCATGGTATTTTGGGGCACCTCCAAGAAAAAATGCAGAAAGGGCACAGGTAATCGATGACACAAAAGAAAACAGCACAGCCTGTGAGGACTAAAATGACACATTTAATATATCTGTTTCTTCCATATATATATGTGATTTTTCAGACATGTTCCATGGACCAATACTGTCATTAGAAATCAGCATAAAGCAAGACAGAACCTCATTCATAAAAACGCAGTTCTTCAGATGTGATACATAATTCAGTCCATGTATTGTTAATATGAAAACTTTTTAAAAGTGAAATAAAATTATGATAACTTGTCTGCCCTTCTGGGTAACCAGAATGTTTCCATCCTCCATTCAGTCACAGGAAAATATTTACCTGACCCAAAGCTACCCCCTGCCCTAATAGCTGTGTGCACAATACTGTGTGGGCTGGTGACACAAAAACTGAGCTTTGTTGAATATCATTAACCACTGTACTATAATTAAACCTTGTATTGTGGGGGTATGACATAAAAACGGCTTTGTTGAATTTCCATAAACCATTGTACAGAGTTTTGTGGAGGCTGTAGTACTATGATGCTTGATTAGAATGAGTATTGTAATTAAATCCTGTTGGTTTACAGTCTAAGCTTCGTGCCTGCTTAGTGTTGGTGGGCATTGTGATTGGTTCATGAAGCATAGTCCTTGTGAATGAGGTTTATTTCTGTTCTACCAACCAGGTACCTAGTAAAGAACAGTTTCTTTATTCTAATGGAAATTGTACACTGAATCATAATTGCAGGTTGGTTTACAGCTAATGCTGGCTGTATGATGTAATATATTATATACAGATTGCATTTCATTAAAAACAATAACAATAAAGGTGCGCAGCCTTTTATTGACAAACCACTGTTTCTTTGAATAAACCGGTCCAAAGTTGACCCTGAGAACCCAGCAATGTTTTGGATGCCCACTTGCTGAATTAATTATGAATTAATATTCATACATTGGCCATATTAACAATAATTTGAAACAACTCTTATCTGGTATATCTCTTATTCACAATACCATCTTCAAACTGAATTATATCATTTGGAACCATCCATTTCTGCTGGTCTCAATGTATAATATCCACCGCTCCTTGGCTGGAAAGTTGGAAACTTTGCAGTGACCTAATAATTTGGAGAAATGATTAAAGGAACATTTTTTTTAAAAAGGGTTTAATCCTTTGTGTTGACCTCTTAATGTTGAACAAAATTCCAATTCTCATACAGTCTTGGTCTATCATATATTACCAATATAGTAGCAAATTTCAAGGTTGTTGTCTTTTTTGCTTGTTGGGAATATAAAAGAGAGTCATGAAGGACTGTCCTTTTACTAATTTGTAATTCAAGATAAGTTCTACAACAGTAACTAAAATAATCATCACAAGCAATGGAAAAGACAAGGTTTGAGATTTATAAAATATAGTGTCCCAGAGGCCTGTATTTTTTTGGCCCTGGTCAGTATTTTGTGAGAAGCAGGCTCAAAATTGCCTATAAAACTCAAGCCCAGACAGGGAAGTGGAAGCTTGTTTTCATAAGAATCTTCACATGTAAAATTGGAAGAAAAAAAAATACTAGATCTGTCAGCAGTGATCAGATTAAGGCACAAATGAGACATAAGCCATGTAAGACAAAATAAGTGAAAATAATGAAATAATTGCTGTTGTTTTGAGTTATTCAGAAATAGCCCTACAACTTACACATTTTCTTCCACTTGCAATTTTCAAGAGAATAGTCAATACATAAACCAAATTATAGATTTCAATCCTTTACTTGACAAACTCAGTTCTGTATCAGCTGTTACCTTCTTGGCTGACTATGAAGCCAGGATACTACAGACCAAGCTTGGCTGTAGGTTAACTTTCAGACAAATCCAACCATTTAAAACCTTTAGCAACCTATTATTTTATCTATTGAAAATTGTGTGCACCTGCTTTGAATTCAGGTAAGTGAATTAACCCTGTGCAGGTAATACCCTTTACTGGTTGTGATGGTATTGTGAAGTGGTAAGTGGGTATTATACAAGCTTGTTATAGAGGGACATTGATAAATACTATCCCTACAATATTTACAGGTCCTTCACCTGTTGATGTTGTCATGCATTATCTGGTACTTAACGTTGTCCTCACTAAAGGTCTCCATAACGTAATCCTCACTAAAGGTCTCCACACCTTTACAAAGCTTCACAAGGGTGTGCAAATTCACCAAATCGCTACTGTGTTACATGATAATGTCAATTATAATGGGATGTTCTACATTCATAATGTTAGTACAAACTCTCAACTCAGGGACACAGCTTAATGGGATGTTTCTTTGGCCTCTGCTGGTAATTGCCTAAAGGATGTTTGATACTGTTATTACATAGTTAAAGACACAAACAAGGCTGTATACAAAACCCCCACCCCAAAGTCTTTGCATGCTGAGCTTTCTGACGTCAGCCCCCTAGTGCTTTGATGTGCATGGCTTTCACATTCATTACATTTGTTAACATTTTCTGGTCCTAAATGCCTCTCTTGAATATGATTCATCTTAATGCTAAAAGTCATGTTCATGTTTCAAACAAGCCCACCAAGTAAGATGCAGGAAGCCTGAGGGCTGTGCTAACAGATAAATGTTGTAAAAGTCGGAGCTTGTGTGTCCAGTCTGTAAATGACAAAATATATGGATCTGGGACCTACTCCAATGGAATACTGAATCCCCAGTGCAATCTATATTAATTGTGGCTTACTTTACTGGTAATAGAACTGAAGTTTATCAAGAAGAATATCAGATACATAAAATCTGTAAATGTGATAAGTGGTTAAAAATCATGAAGCTTTATTTGGCTAATGCCTTTAAATTCTTTATTTAAGAGAACTTAATGAAGAATCTGTCAATGTCATTTGGCTAATGCCTGTAAATTCTTTATTTTAGAGAAGTTAATGAAGAAGCTGTCAACGTCATTTGGCTAATGCCTTTAAATCCTTTATTTTAGAGAACTTAATGAAGAAGCTGTCAACGTCATTTGGCTAATGCCTTTAAATTCTTTATTTTAGAGAACTTAATGAAGAAGCTGTCAACGTCATTTTGCTAATGCCTTTAAATCCTTTTTTTTTAGAGAACTTAATGAAGAAGCTGTCAACGTCATTTGGCTAATGCCTTTAAATCCTTTTTTAGCTCAGCTGACTATAAGTCATCTGAGCTATAGTCGTGGTCCATTTTCCGTCGTCCGTCCATCTGTCAGTCTGTCCATCCGTCCGTAGATGTGGCACGTTTTGAAACCGTAAGACCTAGGAATCCAAAATTCAGCATAATGTTAGATGTCTCCAAGATCTCCTACCAAGCTGAAAACTGGGTCTTTGCGACTTAGTTCCTTTGAGAAATTAAGGAAAAACCTCAATTTTTTTATTATAAACCTATTTTCACATTTCAGGACTGCCTAATATCAAAAACACTCATCTGTTTTTCCTCATATTTATCATAAATATTCCTCTATATAGTTCCTGTGTTCATGCCAGAAACTAAGTCTGTTAAGTATAAATTCTTTAAGTTATGGGCCCGAACATAATGGACTTAGGAAAAATATTTACTCACTTAACATGAAAAATTTTGAAACTAGAGTATATTTTCCCAAGTATATAACTATGTTTAATTAAGATTCAATTGTTTACCCAAAAAATAGATCTGAATTTTGTAAATTTTGTAAGTTATTAGCATAAAAATAAAATCAGTACCTTAAATTTTGCCCAACTTTGACCATGGCACATTTTTTTCCTGTAGGTACCATTGATTTAAATTTCACAACAAGTAAACATAAATATTTAATTTGTTTGAATCTGAAATATGAAAATAAAAGCTTGAAAATTAAGTTAGTTATTGATTTTTTTTTTAGGCACTATTGTTGTCATTTGCTTTTATTACAGATTACAGATGCAGGGTCCAACTCCAGGTCACTGGAAGTCAGCTTTGACAGGGTTTCTGATTTGTTACAGTCACTCGGGGAGATCCCCCACTGTGACAGATGTACAGTTATTCTCATATCACCACCCCAATCCCCCCCTCCCCCACAAACCCAACCCACCAAGAGTTATGCAGTAATTGTTACTGTTTTCACTGTATCTCCTTAATTGTAATGCAGTTTCCACTCCGATATGCACAAACTTTCCTTGAAAAAGTAATTCAAGGTATAATCCAGAAAATGCATTGATGTGTAATGTAGCATGTTTAAAGAAATCAATTTTCTTTTAAATGATTTTAACAAATATAATTGAACCCATCAGTATGCTTAAATTTATAAAATATGAAGCACATTATGGATAAATAAAGACACAATTAAAAATTGTGAAATCTAAATCAAGTATTATTTTTAGATATTTATTGTTTTGCAAATTTAAAAGATATATTTTTGTGGTAAAAAATAAATAAACATTTGTATGCATGATGTGGTGTTATCTGACAAGATTTATGATGATGCAATTGAGAATTATGAATCAATTTTTTTATTCAGATATATATGTTATATTGGATGTATAGAATGTATAGAAATATAAACTTAAATTAAAAAAAAATTGATGTGATAAAAAAATAAGGATTTAATGTAAACATTCATTATTTTCCTGCCTCAGCAGAATTTGAGATCGGGCTTTGTTTGCCCTGTTTTATGGTGTTAATTAGTTATATTTCAGTTGTATACATTTAATTAAAAAAAAAATACATATATATTTAATAATATATATTATACAAAAAAAATAGATTTAATTGAATAAATGTGTAATCTACTGAAATGTCAACAGTTAATCAAAAAGCCAACTAATGATCATGGTAATAGTACAGATCATTTGTTCACAAACTGCTCACATGCTTCAGTTTAAACATTAGGAAACACATGGTCAGGTCACAAAATTTTATTTGCTACAATTTCTTGCTCATCAATACAAACCAGTCATATAAACCAACCATGGCCTTTATTACCCCTTCCTCTTACACTTTATCTCCATTTGATATTATTTAGACTTTTACCTTCAAGGTCAGCTTCAGCTGAGCACAGTGACCCATAGGTCCCTTGTTTAGAGAACTTAATGAAGAAGCTGTCAACATCATTTGGCTAATGCCTTTAAATTCTTTATTTTAGAGAACTTAATGAAGAAGCTGTCAACGTCATTTGGCTAATGCCTTTAAATTCTTTATTTTAGAGAACTTAATGAAGAAGCTGTCAAACGTCATTTCGCTAATGCCTTTAAATCCTTTTTTTTTACAGAACTTAATGAAGAAGCTGTCAATGTCATTTGGCTAATGCCTTTAAATCCTTTATTATAGAGAACTTAATGAAGAAGCTGTCAACGTCATTTTGCAAATGCCTTTAAATCCTTTATTTTAGAGAACTTAATGAAGAAGTTGTCAACGTCATTTGGCTAATGCCTTTGAATCCTTTATTTTAGAGAACTTAATGAAGAAGCTGTCAACGTCATTTGGCTAAAGCCTTTAAATCCTTTATTTTAGAGAACTTAATGAAGAAGCTGTCAATGTCATTTGGCTAATGCCTTTAAATCCTTTATTTTAGAGAACTTAACGAAGAAGCTGTCAACGTCATTTCTATGCAGGACCAGGAGACTGTGGTCGCTACAGATGCTGGGCCTCTTCATCGGTTCACGTACGATCACTCGTTCTGGTCGTTTGACCAGCTTGGCGGAGACTATGCAGACCAGAATCATGTGTACAACATGCTGGGACAGCCCATGCTGGCCAAGGCTTTTGAGGGCTACAATACTTGTCTGTTTGCTTATGGTCAAACAGGGAGTGGAAAAAGCTACAGGTGAGATATCTTTCATTTTATGTTGCAGTACTTAAACTATTTACTGTTCACTTTTTCTTTGTTTCTCATATGTGAATTTTTTGGTTCATTTTGTGACATTAAATGTGATACTCAGTTTTTTTATAAATTTTTACAAAATATTAAAGGCAATACAGAGAAGGTTGGCTGTAGGTGGATATTAATTTATCATCCACAAAGTACATAATAATTATTCACCAAACTGGGTAAATTAGGTAGCATTCTTGTTTTTATACCTGTAATATCTGCCTATCAGTTTTAAGACATTTTGAAAATTTGGACCTTGAATAAAAAGATAATAATAATAATAGAAAATCCAGGTAAAGTAGGTTAATAAATATATTTGTATGATTAACCTGATGTGGTGAGTCAAATGAATGGTTTCTCTGTCAAGGTGGCCTAGGTCTAGTAAATACAAAGTTAATTAGTTGTATAAGTCCATTGCCTCGTTTTGTTTTTACAAAAAAAAAATACTGCTCATTATTGCACTTAGTTGCATATTTGTCTGATTTGTATTAGGTGCAGGTAGTAATTATTAATGATTACAGTTTAGTACCTTTTCATATTTTACAGCATTATGGGACATGGTAAAGAAGTGGGCATCATTCCCAGGTTTTGTGAGGAGCTGTTTGCCAGGGCTGTGACCTCTGACCTGGTATGACCTCCAGGTTTCCTTAGCACTGCATATTCTGTGTGTTCCAGTTGTATTGTACCTAGTTTGTGCACCCTTTCAGGGTTCTCCACTAGCCAATATAGCCTGGCGCACTGCCAGCCTGTCATTTCTCACCTCCAGCCTATAATGTTACCTGCCACTCTTTCATCTGTCCCGGCCACCCTTTCCCTGTCCCTGCCAGACATACAGTGATCAGGGGTAACAAAGACTGGCCTTACAGACTGACCCTACAAGGGGTCTTGCTGAGTGATTGTTAGCCTGGAGTTATTAAGCTGGTGTCAGTGCTGGGATCTTGTCTTCACAGCCAGTGACATCAGGTTAATGGATGGGTATAAGACAGCCCACTGCTGTAGAGTAAGAGAAGCCACAACTCCCTGGTTCCCTAATTGCATTTTAATTACACAATGCCTGTTGCATGGATATTGGTTAACATTGATACATATTCTGACTGTGGCTTCTAGAAAGTATATTCACTCAGTGTGCTGTCATAACAGCTGGTCTTTAAGCGTGGCTGATAGAATAAATTTCTATATTTGCATTTTATTGGCTGTTCTTGTGACAGCTCATACAAAAAAATTACACATGCCCTTCCTCTTGCTCTCAATGTTCTTACATGCATAAAAAAGCCATGCAGATTAAATTTTAAATCAGACAATAAAAAATGCTTGATGCGCAACAGGTAAGCACCAGGCCTGGTTCGACCACGCTTACCACCAGCCTATCAAAATTTTAGTGGAGAACACTGCCTTTACTGTTAAGTTAACAAAGAGTCTTGAAAATAGAAATGTGCCATTGAATATATATATAAAAAGTCGTGAAATTTCACAAAATGTTGTAAAGCTATGAAATATGATGAAGTTCTGACAGATGACTGTTGTATTTTATGAACATCTAGTACTTACCTTGTTTTCATACTTGACACTCACACTACTTTTACTTGCTACCCATGTACCCATAAAATCAAATACAGGCATTTTGTTTTCAATTTTTTTCAAGACCCACGTATCTCCACATCATATTGATAGAGTGAAGTTAGAATATCTTAGCTCTGATGGACTGATAGATCAAGACATGCAATCACAATCAGTCTGCTTTATTTACGCGCTTTACCTATAGGCCTACTTCCTATATCGTAAGCGCTGTTTGTTATGACCTTGTATCCTGAATTTGCTACACCAGAGGGGAGCACTGTATGTTTGTCCAATCAGATGAGACCTTGTGCTGGAAGACACAGCCAAGCAAGGATTACACGGAGCCAATCATGTTCATTTCGTTTTGAGTGACAGCTCATCGCCCCAGTAACCATCTGAACAGGCCACAGGCTCAGAGAGAATTGCCCCAGACGTGGTTTGCTTAGGGCTTTGGGCACAAAGGATGCCCGGCCGGTGAGCTGTAATTCAAACAAAACGTAACAACAAAGGCTGCGTGCACACATCACTGACTGGTTTCAGATCTGCAGACAACAGATACATGACTACGCTAACAGAGTCATAATGTCATAATCGAATCAGTTGATGATGTGAGAATCAAGAGTGAGCAATTAAAATTCAAGCAGCGCTTGAAGCGCAGCTATGGGCGGAGCCAGGATGCCTGTCGAGTGTTTGTTTATAGGCATCTGATTGGCTGCTTGTCACATCATACAAATGTTTTTTTCAGCGGACAATTTAACAGCCAACTTGTGTAAATATATCATAAACAGTCAAAGCTGGCAGTGTGAGAATCAGTTGCTTCCCTAGAAGCGCAAGATTGCTGCTGCCTCGGAAGCGTAGCTTTATTAAGAAAAATTTGTTTAGACTTTTTTTATTTGATTTTATCTATTTAATCATATATAAATATATAAACATATTTGTACCTACAAAAGCCAACTATTTTTTTGTATAATATAACAACTTGGTCATTTTCTCACTCTTTAGTATTAATGCCTTGATAGTGAAGTATGCCAAAATTATTGTTTGGACTAGATCATTTAAAAATATTCATTGGTAGTTATAAGAAAACTAGATGTGGTTGGACAATGGTCCTCAGAGGGCCCCGCGTTTCTGCTTGTGCTGGACTAGTTTACATATTGGTGAAAAATTAAATTAAATTTGAAAAATATGACAAACAGAAACAGGTTTTTATCCATATGCATGAGGGGAAAAATCCTACTGGATCAAATGATATTTTTTTTTTGTTTTTGTTTGAATGATTTATTGACACAATACATAGTAAGTACATTCATGTGGTATTCTACCTAAGCACATATATAAATATAAACACGTATCAATAGATTGAGCGCAAGCTACTTAAAGCTTATGAAGCTTGCTCCTGAATTCTAAAGTGGTAATTTTCTGATGCATGCCGGGGGGGGGGGGGGGGACATGATGTTAACATATTGATGACTGAAGTATCATGGAAGATGTGGATAGCATAATAAGTATGTTTTTAGTTGTGATTTGGAAAGTGTAAGGTGCCAGTTGAGAGGAGAGAGAGAGTTTTGGTGGGTGTCGGATGAGTTTGTCAAAATCATCAAATTATTTTATGTTAGAATCTGTTTGAGTTTTCAATAAAGTTTGCTACCTATTCGAATATTTCCTTGTTTGATTTGTCATCTATTTTTGGGTCACCAAAAAGTAGATCTTTTAATGGGGTATCCCTAGGTAAGTATGTTTTCCTAGTGGAGTTGTAGAGGTGGCATTGCAGTAGGTAGTGGTTGAGATCTTCTGATGGGTGGCCACATTGACATTTTTTGGTGTCGCTAATATGTCTTGTGTACATGTGATAATTTAGATCACTACATTTCATTCTCATGCGTGCATGGATTATTTGTGATTTTCTAGCTCCTGAGTTGTAGTACGTAGGTGTTTTAGTTCTTAGAGCTGATTTTTTTCAATTGGTAGTTTAATGAAGCACTTGTTAAGCAAGCTTTCTTATCAAGATCCATTTGGTTCCATAATCTGATCAAATGATATAAAAGAAGGTATGTCTGAAATAATGTGTGCAATAGAAAACCACCAAATGTAGTCTGTTAGTCATATTTGATTTTGAGCAAGTCAGTAATTCAACAGGTCTAGAGCCCTCATATGTACCAACCATCCCTGTTTATTTGGGAAAGCTGAAGTATGTTGTTGTTGAGTTATTGTGCTCGAAAGAAAATCAGTGAATGGGCTGTGGCGGCCATATTGGAATTCCAACAAGTCTGTAATTCAATAGGTCTGGAGCCCTCATAGGTACCAATCATCCCTGTGAATTTGGGAAAGCTGCAGTATGTTGTTGTTGAGTTAACATGTGCGAAAGAAAGTGTCACTGACAGAAGGACAGATGGATGGACGGACTGACACGGTGATGACTATTAGTATAAGGCACCGATTTTCAAGCTGGGCCCTAAATTAAAGAAATTTAAATGCACCCAAAGTCTATGAGCCCTGTGCCTGTATCCTATATATTTCCATGTTTAATTTTGAACATGCATAATCCATTCAAGTTTTGTACTTTCATAATTAAAAAAAAATCCAATATATGGCATTTAAATAATTCCTATAACAGAGAAATTCTTTAATTATTTGTCATTACTTTTATCAATATTTGGGATGTAAATACCATGGATCAAATATGTCCTCTTACAAAATTCTAAAGCATGCATAAATATTAACAAATAATGTGTTTGTTGATATGATGACAGATGTGACTAAATTAGAGCACTAGTTTCATATGGAAAATTTTTAATATAAATGTCTTTTTGCAGAGAGCCATGAAGGTTGAGATCAGCTTCTTTGAGATCTATAATGAGAAGGTTCACGATCTGCTGGCACCGTCTAACAAGGATAAGGCGTTGAAGAAAGCCACTGTAAGTGCGATGAACACACAGGTGTGACTGCTTGCCAATTAATAAGGGAGCCAGCTTGGTTGCTTACTTTCTTAACATAGCTGGAACATTCTGGAAAAAACATGTGTAAATGTGTTTATGAATTGGAAAGTGTTCAAAATATCATTTGACGTGTGCCATACAATATCAAAATTACAATTTGTCATGTTAAAGATTTGTCACTGTTATACGACTTATAATACTATAGTTAGACAAGTTTATACAGTTATAGTCTGTTCCACCATCACATGTCCATCTGTTATCTCCTGTCAACTGGAAAGTTCATTGTAAACAAGCTTGTTGTAAGGGAACCTGTGGCATGAATTTGATTTAAGATAGCCAAACAAAATGCCTGCCTTCCACAATATTTAAGATATCCATTTAATAAAACAAAATTGAGAAAAGAGTCTAATTCAGGTCCACTTATATGCTCTTTACACAGCGCTTTAACTATAGGCCTAGTACCTATATCATTAGCGCTGTTTGTTATGACCTCGTATCCTGAATTGCTACACCAGAGGGGAGCACTGTATTTTTGTCCAATCAGGTGAGACTTAGTGCTGGAAGATTCCTGCTTAGCGAGGAATACACAGAGCCAGTCATGTTCATTTTGTTTTGATTGACAGCTCATCGCCCCGGTAACAGGCCACAGGCTTAGAGAGAATTGCCCCAGACGTGGCTTGCTTAGGGCCTTGGGCACATAGGATGCCTGGCCGTTGAGCTGTAATTCAAACGAAACGTAACAACAAAGGCTGCTTGCACACCTCGCTGGCTGGTTTCAGTTCTGCAGACAACAGATACATGGCTACGCTAACACAGTCATAATGTCATAATCAAATCGGTTGATGATGCGAGAATGCAGAGGGAGCAATTAAAAATTCGACCGTAAACTCATCAAGCGGCGCTAGCTATGGGCAGAGCCAGGATGCCTGTCGTATGTTTGTTTATTGGCATCTGGTTGGCAGCTTGTCACATCATACGCACGTATTTTTCAGCGGACAACGAACCGCCATCAGCTGTCTAAATATATCATAGTCGGTCAAAGCTGGCAGCGTGAAAATCAGTTGCTTCTTTAGAAGCACAAGATTCCGCTGCCTCCGGTGCGTAGTCCACTTATTGCAGCAAAAGGAGGCATATTTAAAAGCTTTCGGTTAGATTCTGTCATGTGAACATTGAAAATAAATCACTAAAACTAAAATGACTACTCATGCAGGGACCAATTTATCTGTTGGATCGTTGGATAGATTCCCAAAAATCATTAAAAATCAACTTAGGATTTTGTTAACAGTTATTTAATGCCATATTAGGTTGGCCGCTCACATGTATAGTTTTCTATGAAATCAAACTATTATTTTTCATTTAGGAAAATCAGTGTTAACTATCTTTAGGATAGAGTGTATTTTAAGGAATATTAAGAGTTGTGATGTAATGTTCACATCACAGCTGATAAATAATTATTGTTTGTGTTATTATCTTAAGTGCTTTATTTCCATTAAATATGTTTCATATTTTGACTACAGCTGAAGGTTCGGGAGCACCCTGTACTTGGGCCATATGTTGAAGGTCTGACATGCTACATGGTCAACTCATTTGAAGATGTTAAGGTATGATAACCTGTTACAAGAAAAACATGAATTCCAAAAGGTGAAGCATTAATTACCTCAGCTGACTGAAAGTCATCTGAGCTATAGCAGTCACTCTTTGTCCGTCATCTGTGTGTCAGTCTTGCATCTTTATCATGGAGTGTTTCATCAGTTCCTGCAGACTGGTGGTGCCACCGGTATTTTTTCAACTTTTTACACATTTTTAGCTCAGCTGACTATAAGTCATCTGGGCTATAGTCGTGGTCCATTGTCTGTTGTCCGTCGGTCTGTTCGTCCAGCCGTCCGTCCGTAGATGTGGCACTTTTTGAAACTGTAAGACCTAGGAATCCAAAATTCGGCATAATGTTAGATGTCCCCAAGATCTCCTACCAAGCCGAAAACTGGATCTTTGCGACTTCGTTCCTTTGAGAAATTAAGAAAAAACCTCAATTTTTTATTAAAAACCTATTTTCACACTTCAGGACTGCCTAATATCAAAACCACTCATCCGTTTTTCCTCATATTTACCATAAATATTCCTCTATATAGTTCCTATGTACATGCCAGAAATTATGTCTGTATTATATAATTTAAAAAAGTTATGGGCACAAACAATTAATGCATTTTGTAAAAAATCAGGAAAGATATTTGATCACTTAACACAACATGTTTAAGCTATGGACTTTTTTTCCAGTTATATAACTTTAATTAATCAAAATTAAATTGTATACCCAAAATTAGATCAAAATCTTTTAAATTTTTAAAAATATTAACAAAAATAAAAAATTGGTACCTTAAATTTTGCCCAACTTTGACCATGGCACATTTTTTTCCCGTAAGAACTGTGGATTTAATTTTCACAGCATGTTTTTGTTAGCATTTTGTCTGTTAACACCAAAAATATGAAATCAGTTGATCAAACACTGTAAATTTTATTCAAGTTTTCAAGCACCATGTAACATATTGTTTAAATCAAGCTAGTGTTATGCAGTTTGCAAGAGCTCAGCTCCCCAGCTTCAGCTCTCAGTTCCTAAAATTTGGCATACGATTAGATGTATCCAAAACCCCCTACCATGCCAAGAATTTGGTCACTAGGACTTAAAACTTTCGAGATAATAATGAAAAACTTCATTTTTCCATTAAAAACCCATTGTTACACTTCAAGACTGCCTAATATCAAAACCACTGATCTGACTTTAATGATATATAATATACATATTTTTCTATACATTCTGTATGCACATGCCAGAAATGATGTCAGTATTGCGTAATTGTTTTAAGTTATGGGCCCAAACATAATGCACTTAGTAAAAAATCAAGAAATATATTTACTCCCTTAACAAGGGGCTTGCTGAAGCTAGAGATTTTTTGTCAGAGATCTAACATTATTTAATCAAGATTCAATTGAATACCAAAAATTAGTTCTGAATTTTTCAAATTTTATAAGTTATTAGTATAAATATAAAATTAGTACCTTAAATTTTGCCCAGCTTTGACCATAGCACGTTTGTTTCCTGTGAGCACTGTTGATATAATTTTCATATAATGCACACATTAGGATTTCAACTTTTTGGTTTAGAAAGCTGAAAGAAATTGGCCAAAAATTGTAGCTTTTATTAATGTTTTTATGAGACCATGTCAGATCTTGGCTCTCTCCAGACCCTCTTGAGTCACCTGTATGTTGACCTTGTTGAACTTTCAGCAAATTATGCATGCTTGAGGCGATGCATACACTGCGGCATCCAGGCAGCTTATGGCCAGCCACAGTTGATCCAGGTGTCCAACCCAACTCATCTAGTAGTTTTAACCAACAACATAACAATAAACAATAAATTAATAAATTTTTATTGGTTTTTAATAACAAATTAAAGAAAAATAGAAAAGGAATTTGTTAGTTTATAATAACAGGAAATTAACTTGCAGTTACTGATGATATAAGAATCTTGTTTCGATGGATAGAATGTCACGTATTCTAAATAACACCATGCAGTCACCTATGGTATTTTCAGTTCAATTTTAATGATAAAACAGTAAATCATATTATTCATTACTAATCATTAGGGATCATATGAAGGAAATTAATGATAGACAAAGATGCAGTTGATAATATTAATCTAGATTCCTACTGTGTCTAGTGTGTACATTGATGTGAAATTAGTCCAAAATGAATATATTACATTTATTTTTTAATATAAATAAAAGCCATAAAACCAGGTACTTATGATCCTTATTTAAATGTGCGAATTTTGTATATTCTGGATTCTCAACATCATTGTTTGGTGAAAACTGAATAAATACCAAACATGGTGCGAATACTTTGCAATTGTATTTTAATAAGAATATGAATATGTACTCATTTCAGTTATATTTCATTTTAAAAAATCATACGAATCTCTAATTATTTTTAATAAAAATTATATTTGGGACAATATTTGTAATTTTTTTAATAAATAGTTAAACTCTTATATTATATGTTGTGCTTAAGTTATATGGCCAAGTCAAAATCTGTGTGACATAGTACTCCATTTGTAAATAAAAAAAATGATATCAATCCTCTTCCCTGTCTCCAAAGGTACTATCAAAATCATACATAAGCTAAACAACAACAAGTCATAATACAGCTTATATTTATTACCACATTATTGAAGTTTTTCAGATGCTCTAATGTATTTGCATTTTGTACATCCAAGACCCTAATCTTGCTCACTACAGCCTTGCCTCGGTAACCTTATAAGTGATGCAGCACTGGCAGAACGGCCCTGCTGTAATAAACATACACTTATTCTCATGGGCCCTACCCTAACATCCCCCCCCCCCCCCCCACACACACACACCACCACCTTACCAATTATATTGCAATACATGGTTTGTTATTGTCAACTGTATTTCTTTAAATGTAAAGCTGTTTTTTATCCAATGTGCACAACTTTTCTTGAAATATTAATTCAAGAAGTAACCCAAGAGATGCCATGTTGATCTGATGTAGCATTTTAAAGAAATTATTTCCTTTTAAATAATTAAACAAAATATAATTTAACCCATCAGTAGGCATAATTTGATAATATATGAAGCAAATCATGGATAAATAAAGGTGCAATTTAAATTGTGAAATCTGGAGTGTTATTTTCATATATAGTATTGTTTTGCAAAATTAAAAATATTTTATAAAAAAATATATATATATATATATCTGTGTGCATAAATTGATGTTACCTGATGATTAAGTATCATTGTTGATGCAATTTAGATTTGTGAATAAAATAAAATATTCAGATATATATGATATACTGCAAATATATAGTAAAATTTATAATGACTTTACAAAAGAAAATGTTACCTGATGATTAAGTATCATTGTTGATGCAATTTAGATTTGTGAATAAAATAAAATATTCAGATATATATGATATACTGCAAATATATAGTAAAATTTATAATGACTTTACAAAAGAAAAAATAGGATCATATGCAAATATTTGTTCATTATTTTCCTGTCTCAGTAGAATGGAAATTAAAGTTATTTGCTTTGTTTTCCGTCTCTCTGCATGTTTTTAAATATTTTAAATAATTTCTTTTAAATTAAATGTTATGTATATGCAGAGGTGCTATAACTCCCACTAGTCCCTGTAAGCACCATTGAATTTTATTCCGTATTCTGTATTAATATCCATAGGTGTTGCAACTCTCCCCCCCCCCCCCCAGTCATTCAGCCCTAGTTTTAAGTTATTAGCATAAATATAAAATCAGTACCTTAACTTTGGCCACGGCACATTTCTTTCCTGTAAGTACTCTGGATTTAATTTTCACAGCATGTACACATAAGGATTTAATCTGATAAAATCTGAAATTTGAAAATAATAGCTGCAAATTTAGGCTAGTTATTGAATTTTGCAACTCTCCCCCCCCCCCCCCAGTCATTCAGCCCTAGTTTTAAGTTATTAGCATAAATATAAAATCAGTACCTTAAATTTTGGCCACGGCACATTTCTTTCCTGTAAGTACTCTGGATTTCATTTTCACAGCATGTACACATAAGGATTTAATCTGATAAAATCTGAAATTTGAAAATAATAGCTGCAAATATAGGCTAGTTATTGAATTTTTTTGGAGGCTCTTGTTAGTGATGGGAGTCGGTTCCTTTTTCATAATCGATCATCGGTTTGGGCAAACCGATCGATGATCGATTATTAAACGGTTCAGACAAATATAAAGAAATATGCAATTGTCTGTGAAACTGTACTCTCTTAACCCAGCCCACATGTCTTAGTAATTCTACCTTACGAAAAGAAGTTTTTGCCTTTTTTATATTTTCCTTTTATCACTAAGATATGCTATTCAAAGTTTCATTTTAATTAATTATAGTAATCAGTTAAACCACAGTCCATGACATCTACTTGCTGGCCTTCATGAATATTTCCGTGTATCATTTTAACGTCACTATCAGGACTTCCATTTTATAGCAATAATGATGACTGCCGACATGTATACTGGTTTCACAGGCCTGCCAGGCCCATATAATTTTTGGTAAAAATTTAAAAAATAAGTACCGTAGATCCGCGTTTTGCCACCGCACGTCGTCTAATGGCCGCACCCCATGTTCGTTAAATATCTGGAAGGCTCCTTCACTGGAGTAAAAAAATTCCCAAAACCTTACTTAATGGCCGCAACACATTCTCACCACGTTCCATTGCCGGGTGGGATATGGGAACACAACGAAAAAAGGTTCTTTTCTTAAACGCTAGGCTGCAGCTAGGAATGCTGCGGTATGCTGATATACGGTCAGGCATAACAGTTTTGGGACATTTGCAACTGTGTATGTTGCTGGGCTTTGCTAATTAATTAATTTAATTAATTTGTTAAACCGCCTGATCTACCTGATTAGAATAGATGACAATTCGTTCGGTTTATGACGACTCATCCAAGACGAATCCTAGTAGGGCCACGAAATTAATTTGACACGTCACTGAATGCCGGAGAATCTTGCGCCGTTAACTTGACTAATTAAAGTTCAATGGGACATCAAAGCATTGTATGGGACGACTGTAATTTAAACATTATTTAGACATTATACATCGTCGGTCATTTAACAACAAAACATTTAAATAAACGACACCCGCGTCGGTGATCATATTTCCAGAACACCTCGGGTTGTGCTGATCATAATATATGCAAAATGGTGTCCGAACTGTCAACCGGCAAAAGATGCAACATAAAATGATTACGGAATTTGCTGGCCTTGCGCCTTTACCCTGTCTAATTAAACTTCAATGGGACATCAAAGCCAACGGTACTCTTTGTGATGGCTTTTATTTACACTCTATACAACGTCGGTCAATTAACAACCTTGACAAAACCTTTGAATAAGCGAATCCCGCGTCTAGCCTTTACGCGTACACCCAGGGTCCTGCTGATCATAATATATGCACACTGGTGCCCGAACCGTCTGCTAGCAAAACGTGCCATATTTAAAGATTACGGAACTAGCTGGTGAGGTTATGACCTATGAGCGCCATCTATTGACAATTTGATGAACGAAGAAGTATCTGAACGTGAACGCAGGTTTAATTGCCGAAGAACGTATGGTCTTTGGTTATCTTTTGTTTTACAGTTTATTTTAAAAGAAATGATATGTTCAAGAAATATCTTAAAATAATGTTTTACCGATAATGCAGCCATACTCAAATATAGGTACAACCGTTAGTCTGGATAGAATGCATAATTTGGCGAGTGAATATCGATCTTTTATCAATCATTGCGTGAAAATTGCCTTGTCTTATGACTGACTCAGAAAAGTTTTATAATACATATAAGCCTGTTTAAAATATCAATTTTACATTTTATAAAATTAATAATGAATAGAATTAATATACAAAATGCAGTATCATTAAATATACGTTCCCACTATTCACTTCTTCCTCAGCCTATTATCGACCATTGCCCCTCGGCGGGCCGTCGAGTCTCTTGTACATGTTTGAATTTGGCCTAATCTGCGTTTTATAGCCGCATCCCTTGTCGAGAAATATAAGTCAGGATTTTCGGCTGTAAGTCTTATTTTATGGCCGCGGCGGCAAAATGCGGATCTACGGTAATAGAAAGCTAAAAATATAACTACACATGCGGCAACAGCACCTGACATCAGTTGAGGAGATTATTTCTAAGAGAATCTTGCAAAATTGGCATAGACCTGGAGCATTTTAACTCCATACCGCCCATATTTTGCAATGCACATCTCGTTAGAAAACTCTCCGCCATTTCTGCAGCTCCCTGCCAGTTCACTAAGGTTTAATAAGTCCTCCGTTCTCTCATCTGCCGTGTCATACTCAGTTATATACGGAGGTTATTTGGGAACACAAACTCATTATATGAAGCGCGGAATGTTATAAAAAATTGAAGAGTAATTTTTACCTATAACTTAAAGACATTCTGGTAAAAACAATCATGAGTATGATGTAATCGATAGTTGTCTTTCGTAATTGAGCGCTTGAAAGTTGCAGCGAACCGACTGACTTTCGAAAATACTCGATCGGCCCAACACTAGCTCTTGTTGTATTCCCTTACATTGTCAAGCAGTCCACTTTGGTCACTGTAGGTCATTCAGTGCATCGCTATGCTCCCCTGATGTTATGTAATCCCATCACTGGGGCAAGCCCTCACTCTTGTTGAGCTTGATCAGGCTGTCTGCAGTTAATACCACAGGGAGCCTTTCTCTCTCTCTCCCCCCCCCCCCCCCCCCCACCCCCCATTCTGTTGACAGACCTGTACTATAAACAAGATAAATCTTATAATTTCACATTTTTTTTCAGCAACAAGCAGTTACGATGGAGACCCCTCCCCCCACCCATCCCTTCAATACACAGGACTAATAAACAAGATGAATCTTATGATTTTAACGTTAAATAAATTCTTTTTGTTGAGACTTGGACAATTTTGATTTTTTTTTAAAGAAAAAATTTTTCAGGAATTTAATCCTAATATTCAAATCAGATAGATTTAAGATAGATTTAACAAGATTTAAGAAGATATAAATACTGTGTAGCATTTCATTCATATCTCTTAAAGTTGGCCGAGCCTAGGTGTAAATAACACTGTTAAACTTAGTTTTAAAATCAAGAATATTGGTCAAACTTTGTGGGATTAATTTTTAACTATTATGGCCATATATTTAACTTTTGAACACTTAATTACCTTCACACATTATTTGTTTATGAAATGTAACTTTTATATAACACTCACCGTAGCCCCATTTTTTCCCTAGGTGCATCACTAAATGATTTCAGGCCAAAAATTTCATTTATTACACAGTGCATATGATTTAGCTCATGTCCATTATTCTATAATTTCAACAGGGCCATTTTCTCTTACCTTTTCAAATGGTAATATACATGAAAAACCAAAAGAAATAAAAATATTTTGCAGTGACTAATATTTTCCAAAATTCAGCTGAGCGACGTGACCCATGGGTCCCTTGTTTCTCTATTTTTGAGACCTTTAAAGAAGAAGTCGTCCGTTAACCAGGCACACATCGTAACCACTGGACCTGGAATCTTCTAACTTGACATCCAGGGAGTTTCCTGTAAAATTTTTTGGAAACCAGAAATAATGTCATTGTGACCTATATTCCGCAAGCTGTGTGAAAGAACATGGTTTTTAACACTTTTTCAGATGGGCACAAATGGTCGCAGCTGGATATAGAATAAGGTCACTGTATTTTATATCTAAGGTCTATTATCAAAATGCATGATTTTGATCAAGCACCCTGGTAGTCATGTTGCCCATTGTTCTAGGTTCCTTGTTGTATTCAGAAATCATGGCTGGCCAGTTATTATCAAGACAAATCTTAACTGCCTGATGCAGAAACTTATTTTCATAATATCCTGGTAGGTCCTTGGTAAATCTCCTTGCATAGAAAAAAGTATACAAGTCAGCTGAAAGTCATGACCCATGGGTCACTTGTTTTATTATAATTAAAGATAAATTTTATTTTATTGCATGGTATATCAACACTATTTAACCACCCAGACAAAAGTAAGTTGTGATGGTTTTACAGGTGTCCTGCTGCACTTTAAATAGCAAATTTTAATGAAGAAACAGTTATTTGTCTATAACATTCATGAGTCAAGATATTTGTGTTGTGAAAGTGATTGGGTAATTCAGTAACATACAGAAGTATACATCATGAAGACATTCATCTGAACAGGTGAACAGAGACCCCAGATTATGTTCTCATTGAGAAATTAAAATTTTACTTATTGCAAATCACACTTTCACAATTTGTGAATTTTTACAATTTTCTTTTCATTTCATTTTCATATATTCCATTGTCTTTTTTTCCCTATGAATTTCAAACTTTCTTTTTAATTTATTGCCATAAATATTCAAGGGATGTGAAAACATTAAAACATGTCAGTGTGTATTCATTATTATGTAAAATGGAAAGAAAAGATATTTTAAAACAAGGAAATTCCAGTGCATAGTCCCACTCTTCCATCGTATGGTTTACTTTCATACCCTACATATTACTGAAAACACTTTATTTTAAATTCAGGTGTGGTTAAACCTAGGAAACAAGCAGCGAGCTACAGCCTCCACCGGGATGAACGATAAGAGCAGTAGATCTCACTCTGTCTTCACGATGGTCCTCACACAGACAAAGGTACCCAGAACTTCCAAAAAATTATTCATGGCTTCTCTATGTTGATTTGCACCATGTCATAAGTACAAACTGTAGATCTATTCAAATTAGATGAATATATAGCCTTGAAGAATTTTAACTTTGTGTTCCTTGTATGTGCCATCTATAATGTGAATGGTCAGTGTTGCCATCTGGTGGCAAATTTCTTCATCCATAATCCTGTAGCATTCAGGACTTTTCAGCCATCCGAATGGTCATCCTAACAATCTATTGTAATTTAGCAGTGCTGAATTGTACTAGCTTCCTATTGTTCACCAAAATCTCAGTAAACTTATTAGACATGACAGTGCATGACAGATAAGAATTATTGGCAAAAATTCTCAGCATTGTTTTAAACCTAACATCAAGCTGACTTAGGACCAGTAGATGTGTTTGCTTTTGGTATTGGCCAAATTATGCAAAGAAGCAATGAATAAACAAGAAACCATCGCCAAAGTATCTATCAATGTCTTTGCTGGTATGTAATGGAAAAGCTGTAAAGCTTTATTGTATGGATGAACATTACTGGGCAGAAATTTACTGGGAAATATAAGAAAAACATCATGTACACAAATAGAAGTCCTGAAACTCCTTTAAATATCATTCAGCTTCTTCTCACTTCTGCATACACATACACACATACATGCATATATGTAAATATTATCTGGATGTTGAAGGATAGATGGAGCCTGAAAGAGAATGTACATAAGGTGAGTCTATCCCATCATGCTCCCTGTTGACTTTCAGAGTTCAAAGTTCAGAGTTCAGTCAACTGTACTTTTATGCCTTTGATTTTTATGCTGCTTTACCCTATTTCTCCCTGCCTTTTTGCCTTTTATGATTGAATTTTTCAGCTCCATAAAATTGAGACACCTGAGCTATGGCAATGGCCTTGTCAGCTTCATATTCAGGTTCTCCTTGGTATATTCACCGTCAGAACTGCTCACAAACATGCACATTCATCTGTCATTTTCCGGCCTACACTTGTCTGATATGGACTACCTATGGTGGTTTTTCCAGGTTCTCAGGTTTCCTCCACCTCTTGACACTACTAAACGCTGCCACCCCAGCCGTGGAGTGTGCTTCAATGGTTATAATAACTATTGTAATGGTACAATCCATGTAAAATACATATAATTTGTTTACAGCTCTACCTGATGTGGGATACTTTGTTTTCCCCTGACTTGGATGAGAATGGGGGAAAGTAAACTTCAAGCATACATACATCACTAAAAAGCCATTTCCCTTTTACTGTATAGACTTAGTTCAATGCTGCAATACATAAATACATTTTCTTTTACTGTTCTTTGTCAAAGAGTAATTTTAACTGCCCCCCCCCCCCTTTCTTTGGGCATAGTACTCATCAATTTGAGGTAGGCCAATACAGGCAAAAAGTATATATCACATATGGTAGTTTCATATGCCCAAACAGGATTCGCTGATGCAAACCACCCACACACATATATTGTGTCTTTGTATATAACTGTTATATCTGAATTATGCCAATGTTAACTATCCCCCCCCCCCCCCCCCCCCCCAGCATGTTGCAAAAAGGATACAGCATTGCCTCCGTTCTTGCTTCCATTTGACTGTCCCTCCGTCCATCTGGAATTGGCTTGTGGATGGATTTCAAGCCAAATTGTTTGACCAAAACCTTTCATCTTGCACATATGGCTCACCCACCCATAAATGAAGAACCCTATCAGTTTTTAGGTCACGGGGTCAAAGGTCACAGCCACTGGGCTCACTTTGAAAAAGCTTGTGCACCCATTTACAGCCAAACTGTTTTACCAAAACCTTTAATCATGCAAATATGGCTCACCCACCTATGGATGAAGAATCCTATTGTTCTTGAGGTCACATGGTAAAAGGTCACGGCCACAGGGCTCACTGCTTGGAAAAGCTTGTGGACCCATTTAAAGCCAAACTGTTTTACCAAAACCTTTCATCTTGCTCATATGGCTCACCCACCCAAGGATGAGGAAACCTATTTAGTATGAGGCCACAGGAGCATAGGTCAAGGCCAGAGAGCTGCCCTCCTCATTTTCACACTATGTAATACATCCATTCTAATTATGTCCTGTGCGAGGGGATGCTCCGCTTTGCGGTGCCCTTGTTCATTCCTGTGCCAGGATGTCTGCATAAAGTATCAATAAATGAATTAGCTTTCTTGAACTAATTAAATGTATCTGCAATTTATTAAGTGTCTTGTTATGAAACATTACAGTGGTATGATGTACTTGGAGCTCATTCAGGATCAGACAGTCTCCTTCATCTTTTCATTTGTAATATCATAATTTTAGCTCTTTTTTTTTTTCTTTTTACATCGATCTTGATATGCTGCATTCAATGTTGTTGTTATCTGCTTGATTGCATCTTGTGTGCTGGTCTGCAGCCTGTTGCAATTGCAAGTGCATGCAGTGAACCCTTACCTAAAGATCACTCAGACTTACCTTATTAATTCTACATTCTTGTTCCATTGAATTTGTAACTTAATATACAGAATGCTGCTGGAGTTGGCTCAATGTTATTATTATAGTTGTTACTCATAGCTGTCAAATTATGAACCAGCCCCTTTGATTTATTTGATCACATGGCGGTTAGCCAACCAGATGCCAATTTAATAATTTCAGGCCTTTTTTTTTACCTAAATAACATTTGACTAATATTTTAGCATGAGGTCATGCTTGGTCATGAGGTTTATGTTGAATGTCTCCAATACAGGAACATCCGATGACATTTATACAATGTTTGACTTAAAAAATGATGTATCAGACTACTGGTGAATATATAATTAAGTATATGTGAATTTCTTGTTCTACAGGTGATGATGGTTGATGGGGATGAACATGAACATTCTATCACCAGTAAAATCAACATCGTGGATTTGGCTGGCAGTGAGCGTCAGTCTCTGGCCAAAACATCAGGAGATCGGCTTAAAGTAAGTTCAGTTCATGAATACATATATTGTTATAAGGTATATGTTTTTGGTCCATTGAAAAGACACTAAGTCAGCAGATTCCCTCACCAAGGCAAATCAGTCCCACTGATCCTTCCTTAATTCAGATTGCTAACCCATGTCCCACCCCTCTCTGTGGAAAATCCGTTTCCTTGTTCCTTCCTGCAACCGGCCTGTTAAAACAGTGGACAAACAGACACAGGCAAAAACATAATCTCCCTAGTACATGTAGCTTGTATTTGGAATCCTGTGTGTCACCACTTTTAATTTTCATTTTTAAACATTTTTTAACATTAATAATTTACATGTTAAAATGTAATTTTGGTGATCAGAAATGTGTTTAGTCATAATTTGTAAAACATCTGTAAACTCCAGTGTTTACACCATAACTGTATGTGGTTGTGTTTATATGCCGCAGTCTTATGTAGGGTTATATTGTTTCTTATTTGTTAATTGTTATTTTAATTGTGGTTACAAAGGAAACATCAATTCCTGAACAGTTGATCTTTCTATATATCTAACAGAAAATGACATTATTCAAGAATCCTAATTCCTGCTTTGTACTTTAATGATAATTAATGATACAACACCACTGGGGTATGATGCACAATATGATACAAACATGATGTATTATAATTTAGATCCCAACAAATGTAAATGATCCTGGCATTCTTTAAAACCTTATATATATTCCTCTGTAGGAGGGGGCCAGTATAAACAAGTCTCTCATGACCTTGGGCAAGGTCATATCGCTGCTGGCTGACAAGTCAGATTCCGGCAACAAGAAGAAGACGTCGTACATCCCATACAGGGACTCGGTGCTGACCTGGTAAGCTCTTTATGTTGTGATTTCATATATAATTTAACTTATTTCATTTTCTTTCTTCTTAGGGAAAGCAATTTTTTGATTTCAAGGAAAACCATTAATGTAGTAATGTTATATAACCAAAAACAAACAGAATACATATTTATATCAGTATGTTTGTGTATCTAGTAAAATATGATAGATTATTTTGAAAAAAAATTAGTATTATCAATTGTAATACCACCTTTGCTTCTCAGTGCCCTCTATAATTCATTCTTGAAACTATATTTGTGTCTCCTTGTAGGCTCCTTAAGGAGAGTTTGGGTGGGAACTCCAAGACCACCATGCTTGCTACAATCAGCCCTAGCATTGTTCATGTTGAGGAAACCCTCAGCACATTACGGTAATATAGCTAATACACCATTACATTGCTAACATAACCAAATCTGGGATCATTAAAAGTAGTCATGATATATATTTAATATTTATCATCATATATGCCTAGCTGTCATAGCAGGATGGTCGTGCATATAGGTGGTCACAGGGTTTAAAATGTGCAAAATAACTGTGCTGGCCCAAGGCACTAATAAGCCAGATAATCAAGACAGGAAAAAGTAATGCCTAAAACATAATGCATAGCTGAAAACATGAAAATACAAATTCTGTTGAAATAGTTTCAAATAAGTTATATGGGTTGAAATCCTGCCTTGGTTCTCAGTTCAACTTGAAATCAATGCATTCCACTCAGCTTAAATATAGAATGTTTTCATACTTAGACATGAACAGAAATGTGTGTTATGTATTTTGCATACAAATTTATTGTTTTTCTAGAAATGTTCTATTTTTTCCATACTATTTTGAAGGTCATTTATAGTTTTTATAAATGATTTTTTACCTCATCAGCCAAATAATTATAGCAAAATATCAGGTACTTGTGAAGAAATCAACTGTTTTATCTGAACAGAGAGACCATTTTCATTTGATTTGCATCTTAATAAATAGGATAGGTCATATAACAGGATATTAAAAGGCATTAGGCATTTTAAAGCATTAAAAATTGTCATTTTTGTTTAAAGATAATATGTTTATTTATAAGTGTTGTATACGTAATTCAGATATGCCAAAGAGGCCAGGTTTATCATCAACAAAGCCCATGTGAATGAGGATCCTAAGACCAGGCTTATTGCAGGTAGGCCACTTACTGAATACACCTTTTATGGTTAGTTATAAAATAGTGTTAATTTGGCATGAAATTCTGTAAATTTAAAATTAGAAATGTGGTGTGTGCCTTCATGTGCCTCTACTTGGATCCTTATCAAACTTGCTTAGAGCCAATGATTTTCCGTGATCGCGGGAAACGGACGGAATTCGCGGAAAACGCATTTTGAAACGGAATTTGCAACTTGACACGGAGTCTGGGTAACCTGGAAAAATTTGGAATTTTCTTCACTAAGTCACATGATATCGGCATTTCCAATTCCTCAGAGCTTTCAGAAATCCAGAATCGTTTAATATCAGTTTGCAATGGTGACCTGCACCACATTTACTGTCAAATAGAGGCCCCTGCGTTGGCTATCAAACATCGTAGCTCGCATGACTTTACGTAGTGACCCATGGCTTAACGTAACAGGTGTCAGGTGTGACCCGCGAGTCGACCCTTAAAACATGCCATGTACCTGACCTTTAGGCCTATTTAATATTCAGACACGCGACCCCTTACCATTCAGGGGAATCCCCTGCTTTCAAACGCAGTGCGCCCGACTTTGTAATGCATGCAAAATGTCAAAGGCTGCCTTTTTGGGAAAATAACCACGCTGAATGCAAACTTTGTCCAGTTTAATCAAAATTAAAGCGGTATTCTAACTCATCCATACGTTCGTGCAGAACTGGTCAATTGCACAGGGGGCATTCTTCAAAGCCTTCACCGCTAGAAAGCAATGGAGTCACGTGAACTTTTGTCAGAGTAGGTACTTTGCATAACTTATGCGTTGACCTTAATTAATATGCCCAAGAACAAGCTGTCCCCGTTTTCTTGACAGCGCATTCACTTGTGCTCGTTTTCAAAGCAAGCTCACTTGTGAATCATATCGCCGCGCGCAGTGAATCTCTTATATGCCCGCGCTTGACATGTCACAGAGGAACCGGCACTTTCTTTTTACAGAAATATAACACCACTTCTTGCGAAATCGTATTTAATTGAATCACTGTGCAAAAACTTTTATATAACTTGATTTGACAGAACGATGTCGTGCTGATGTAAGTTAATATACTTTGACCAGTTATAAACAGTCGATGAGATCGTCGATCGCGAAGTTTTATGATTCAGATTGGGAACGGCGTATATGCAAATACATGTCCAATAAAGATAGACAGAAGCCTGAAATTATGAGAGTAAATATAAAAAAGAATTTTTGTTTTATTTTTTTTCTATGGTAATTTTTTTTACTTTACACACAACTTGTTACAAGATGTGCCACCACAGATTTCATTAAGAACTTGCCAGTGCTGAGAGTGCTACCCTGTACACGTGTACAGCTGAGCACTCCAGCCTCTTATCAGCTATTGTTGACAGCATGTCATTTATTATCTTTGGCTGGGGGACTACTTGCTGATTCATATGGAACATGTGCAGGAATGCACCGACACGTAATAATTGCTGTTGTAATATTAATTTTTTAAATGTTACCTGTAAATTCAGAGGGTCAGACTTGGAAAACTAAATTATCATGAGCACTTCTGAATACACTAAACAGTAGAGCCTAACTTGAATATCGCATTCTTGTCACAATGTAACATGTCACATTAAAAGATTATATATGAACTGTTTTTTCCTTCTTTATTTTTAATAAGAGTAATGAATGATCAGACTATACAATAATTGGTCCTGTTACAGTCTCAGCTAAGGTACTGGTAATAAAATCTGCATTTGGCTTGAACTGAATTTTTAGCAATTAATGAAATTTTACATACACAATGATTTTCCCATTCCATTAGATCTGTACACAGGAGTGTAAAAATGTACATTACAAGTTGCATTAAGACTTGACATATATTTATATCTTTTTATATGATTTAAAAAAACAGTAAAATAAACCATCTTGTCAGCAAAATTAATGGATCTGGCTCCCAGGAACACGAAACGGAATTGAAACGGAATTTGGTGATGGATGAAACGGAAAAGCCTTGTTTTTGAAACGGAAAATCATTGGCCCTACTTGCTGTGTGCTACACACAGTTCACCAAACACATGGCTGAATTGCAGGCTGAATCCAGAACAAAGATGGCTCAAAATGACAATGTAAGGCTCCGGCCTTCAGCTGGGATAAAGAAATGCACTGTGGTTACCAAGATTACCTCTGAAATTCAAATGAAATGTTCCTTGGTGTTACCCTAACCAGCAACAGAATTTCATCCACACCTGTTGATAATTGTATGAGTACAGTGGCTGACAGACAAACCAACCAACAAAGGGCAAAAGTAAGAGGTATCATAAAAAAAATTAAGTATCATTTGAGAGGAATGGGAGGATAAGACAAAATCTGAATTTGTGGTTATTATGGACATTGCACTTAGAAGCTGAGGGTCAGCTCTCAATACTAGAACAGCCACAGCAAGATGGTTATTTCTCATAAGAATCTTGATAGATTTGATCCATTGTTTGTTCTCCCATACACAAACCCTGAATTCCAGAAGGCTTAATGATCACATATTATTCTGAGGCTAACTTTATCCTCATTCAAAAGACAGTGCCATCAAGATGCCTTAGACCCACTGTCACAACCTTTGTTTTTGGAAAATTTACACAATCTCTAGAACTGACAGATCAGTTTCCCAAAGGTCTCATGTATTTTCCATCAACTATCATAATGTGATCAGTATAGTATTGTGCTGCCACCTTTTGTCAAATAAGATAACTATGAGTCTTTATTGAAAAATTTGACTTGCACCAAAGGATAGCATAAATACAAAGTCAGAGATAATTATTTCACAAGTTTGTATGATAAAGATTTTTTAAAGTCACCTTAGATGTCTATCTATTAAAAGTCTTCTATTTGATCTTACGAACTGAAAATTACATTATCTCTGTGCTTTGGTCAGTAGTCAGTGATGAACATCCCATCATCTCTATTTTAGATCTGCGTGCAGAGATTGAGAAGTTGAGAGGAATGACAGGGGTTGGGTACAATGAAGAAATGAGACTTGCTGAGATAAACTCACTGAAGGATAAACTGAAAAACAAGGAGAGAGAGATGGAAGAGGTCACCAGGTACACAGTGTAATCACACACCCCATCATCCCATCTAGGGCAGTCATAATATTGATAAAGGAAACTCCAGACAAGTTGTCAAGCCTAAATAGACATTTACAAATATTGGGAGTTTGAAATCACCTAAATAAGCTTGTCTTCAAAGATTATATAAGACAAACTGTATCCACAAAAAGGAATATGTTTAAATGTTATTCACATTACAAATTACATGACACATGGAAGTTGGGTATGTGTTGATGTGACAGTTCCAAAAGCTCACATCAGTTTTGAAAGTGACTTGAGACAGTGACTGAGTAGCTTGAGTCAGTGACTGAGTAGCTTGAGAAGTGACTGAGTAGCTTGAGTCAGTGACTGAGTAGCTTGAGTCAGTGACTGAGTAGCTTGAGTCAGTGACTGAGTAGCTTGAGTCAGTGACTGAGTAGCTTGAGTCAGTGACTGAGTAGCAAGACCATTTTAGCTTCAACACGTTTTTCTTGTGATTCATGTTTATGAAAACCTGTAGTGAGTTACGATGTAAAACCACCCACTCATTTGACCATAAAAATGCATCCTAACCCTGTAGCTTTAAAATGTTGTCCATATCTTTTATTCCTTGGCCTGAAAAGTACTCACCAGCAAATGAAGTTATATCATTTCTAATTGATAAAAAGTTGTATATGTACTTGGCATATAGATTTTGTATTTAATTGCTGAAGAATTTTGCCTTCAGGACGTGGCAAGAAAAACTGAAGCAGTCAGAGGCAAGGAAGGTGGAAGAGGACAGATTGTTAAAGGTAAATCTATATTCACTGTATTTGGCCAACAGTTTGAGTATGTGTTCTTTTAACTTTAACAAGACCTCCCTGCCTTGAGCCTATATAGTTATCTGGGCATACCATATGTAAGCAGCCTGTCCTACTGTTTAATGGCCTGTTGAAAATACTACTATATCTGTAGTAGGTATATAACTTTAACCATACACCAAGGCACTCATACATTGAAATACATGATCAAATGTCATATCAGTATCATCAGATATCCTTATTTATTCATTGACAGTTTGTGATCAGCTGATGGAAAGGTTGTCTGGCAAGAAACTGTCTCTCAGTGTTGTTTAAACTTTGTAAGGTGACACATTATACATCAGACATGACTTGCACCACAGCTGTTGTGCTGATCACTACATGAATGAACCAACAGAATTTAGGGACTCATATAGATACATTCTTGATTTTTCCAGAAGTTTAAGGAAATTTTCATCAAGCTTTTAAATATCATTAGAGGGAAATTATTAAAATCATTCAAGAAATTGAATATAAAGAGAGGAAGTGTGTTATCTGCCTAGGAACAAAATTGTACAATGAATTGTTAATGCAGTGGAAAATACCTTATAGATATTGTAATCCTGCATTATAGCATGCACAAGACATCAGAACATGTATCGTATCCTCTGATTACGTTTGTTACAGCCGTACTTAGTCAGTCTGCTGCTTGGTCATTTACATATTTAAATGAGTTTTGTTGTTTGAAATATGCACAAGGTATCTACTGGTCAAGTTTGTCCATGTGACCATTGCTTATCTTTATAATTGTGTTGTTCCAATAAAATAAAACCACATATGCTTACATGAATGTTACAGTTTATATATAATTGAACAGTTTATGTCTCTTTGCTTTCCAGGCCTCTGGTGTATCATTTACCACCAATAACAAGATGACGTGTAAGATGCCGTGTCTGGTCAACCTGAACGAGGACCCTCAGCTCTCCGAGATGCTGCTCTACTTCATTAAACCTGGTGAGACCAAGGTCGGCAGGCAACGACTCAACTCCGACCGCGACGTGCAGCTCAGCGGGGCACTCATAGCTGATAATCACTGGTCAGTTTAAAACAATTCTCGGTCTTTGTATATGGTGGCTTGTTGGCAGCAAGGGATGGAATGGTACCTGTCCTTGATATTGAGTAATCCTGTTTTAATCCATGAGTAGGTGGTCAAGTCTGTTCATACTTTAATGATGTCAGACCATTCTTTAACACAAGAAAGTAAGTTTACCAGGAATTTCAATCTAATTATAATTGCAAGGTCTTTTTAAGAATGTCAAATGAAACTGTATGATGAGTCTTCAACAATTTGTGTTGTGATAATGCCATCTCATTCTTAAAATACTTACTTTTCTGTTTCAATATCACCACAGATATAGAAACATTTTCTTAATTTTCTATTGTGGCCTCCCCAGCCATGCAAAAAAATTTCAAAATTTTGTTTTGTGACAATGTTGTGACATTTACCTTTGATGAGGTTGCAGCCTCATCTACTTTCATATTAATTTATTGTATTCTTATCACTGGTGAAGCAATGATGTCATACTAACTTTACCCTCATCTGTTGTTCAACTATGATGACTGAATATACTGAGGCAACTTCACTACCAGTGTAACAATGCGATGTAGTGATTGCACTTGTTTTAAGAGCTATATAACTAAAGCTTTATATTTGTTTTAGCTTCCTAACAAATGAAGGCGATGTAGTGCGGTTGGAGCCGGTTGCTGAAGCCCAGACCTTCGTTAACGGCAATCTGATTTGTGAAGCCACAGTCCTGCACCATGTGAGTATTGCCATAATCGTTTTACTGGCCATGCAGTATTCACCACCTTGTTCACCTGTTTCTTCAATGTACCAAAGCTTTCTTGGTTTGTCCTACTCAATGACAGAACAGATGGTGGAAAAGACATGGCCTTTTCTTGTATTTGTACAGTGAATTTAAAATGTAACCAAAAGTAACAAAACAGTCTATCATATCACATTTTTAAAATAGATTAACTTGAGGGGTCACAGATCTGATGTGTCTGATATTTTCATGTGGCATCTTCCAGCAGTCTGTTTGTCTTGCTTCTCTCTTATTATCAAGAAGCATGGCCACTTTTGGGGAAAGCTATAGTATTTTTAGCGAACCTGTGAGCTTATGTGATCGTCCGTCGTCTGTATGTTAACCATAGCTATCTCAAAAACGGCAGAAGCTAGCATCACCAATTTTTTTGCAAATAATCAGTCATCTGAAAAACTCTATCAGATTTTGTTTATTTTTTTCTAACTGCATTTTCTTAGATTTTATAGGGAAAAAGCTAAAAAAAGCTTTAAAAATCTTCTTCTCTGAAACTGTCCAGCCAAATTGTCCAATATTTCACAGAAATGATCCCTGGAACAATCTTCCTCAAGTTTGTTCGAATGGTTCCAGTTCGGAGATTTTTGGTTGAACTTAGTCATCTGTCCAAAAAAGCACACTAAAATTAAAATCTCAGAAACAGCTGGAGCTATAATCACCAAATTTTATACCAATGTTTGTCACATATGTCATATCTGAAATTGAGGTATTTGTGGCGCCACCTACATTGATGTGTTTTTTACAAGCGAAAATGTTATTTTAAAATCTTCTAGCTTATACACTGATTTATGATGAAACTGTTAAGCTGATTGGTTTAAACTTTACAAGAATTATTCTATGGTAGGGTTCCGCCAGTTTTATAAGAATAGATTGGGTAAATACAGCTTTAAACAAGGGACCCATGGGTCATGGCGCTCAGCTGTTATATATGATAAAAAATATGATTTGGGAAAGAGGCATATGCTGGTTTTGTGTGGTAATAAATATAAGCTTTATTATGAGTTGTTGGTGTTTAGCTTATGTATGATTTTGATAGTATTTTTGGAGACAGGGAAGAGGATTGATTTCATTTATTTTATTAACAAATGGAGTGCTATTGTCACACAGATTTTGACCTGGCCATATAACTTATAAGCAGCACATAAAATAAAAGAGTTCAACTATTTATTAAAATTTAATAACAAATGTTGTGCCAATATAATATTTATTAAAAATAATAAGAGAATCATATGGTTATTTTTAAAAAATATAACTGAACTAATTATTAAAATAATATTATAGAATATATGCATTCATGAATACATTTTGAAAGTATTTGCACTGGTATTCAAATACTTTCATTTTTACCTGAATTCACATTCTTATGCTAGAAATTTTATAATGGAGTACATATTCATATTCATATACATTTGCAAAGTATTTGCACCATGTCTGGTATTTATTCAGTTTTAGCCAAACAATGATGTGGAGAATCCAGAATATAAACAAAGGACCCATGGGTCATGACAAAAGTTTGAAATTTTTGCAAATGCAAAATATGAAAAATATTCTATTGTAATGTTTTATATTTATATAAGCATATGAGAAGCTAAGAGGAAAGGGTCCTTCTACTTGGTTATAGTAAAGTTCTCAGTATATGATTGCAAACTAATACTCTGACAAGACTGTCATGAAGAAAAACAGTAAAAGTTTTGAGATACTGTGATGCATATGAAAAATTTACAGATGGACAGGCAAGTGGACAGAATGGACTAATACCTTCATTTCACTTTCAAAGGAATAATGCATTTAAGTTTATATACAAGCCTATTTTTTTAGCATATCCACTTTTTTCATTAATAGTTTTTATCTGATTCATTTTTTTTTATTTACAAGTGTTATAAATTTGTAATATAAAAGTGAAAATATAAGTTAAAATATTAGAATTCTAAGTTGCAATCATTATATATCCAGATTGTACCTCACATTGGGTCATATTATGCATACACATATATTTTATTATTTTTAAATCAAATGTTTAAACTGAATGTAAAAGAAAATAATGCCACAACATGGCATCTACAAAATTATTCCTTGAATTCCTATTAAAAAGTTTTGCACATTGGAGTTTTCAGGACAAGCTTAATTTTATTCACAAAAATAAAATAAAAGATTCAGTAAATTTGATAAAATAAAAACATCTTTTCAAATAAAGTATACACACTGTTGGTTGAATGAGAGACAAACAATATCATTATGCTAATTACAATCTAAGCTATAATTAATAACTGGAATTAATAGTCAATTTCACACCTGGTGAAGTTTTACTCTTCTGAAGTAAAGCATTACTTATCTGATGAACATCCATACTTTCATAGCAATACATCACTTTGTGGACACAATTAAATGTGCACTTTAATCATTGTAACCCTTGTGGTACAATCCAAAATCTAAAATGTAGCATGTCCAAGAATAAAATAAAATACAGAAAATTATAACATTTATCTAGTTTATGCACCAGCTGGAGGGGGGGGGGTTGAGTGCAGGGCAGAGGAGAAGCCTGCTAGTAGTGGCCAAGCTGGGTCAAGGCAAGCTGCCTGGGTGGGTTACATAATGCAAGTGAAGGCTGTACTACTAGGTGGGCTAGATATAAACAACACTTGACATGGTGTATGAAAACTTGAATAAAAGCTACTCTTTTCAAACAATTTCTTTGAAATTTCAGATTTTAAAAGATTAAATCCTTATGTATATATGCTGTGAAAATTAAATCAACAGTGCTTACAGGGAAAAAACGTGCCACTGCCAAAGTTGGACAAAATTTAAGGTATTAATTTTTTATTTATGCTAATAACTTGAAAAATTTGCAAAATTCATATCTAATTTTGGGTAAACAATTTAATCTTGATTAAATAAAGTTATATTCCTGAAAAAAAGTCTTCAGCTTCAGCAATTCTCATGTTAAGTGAGCAAATATATTTCCTGATTTTTAAAAAATTGCATTATATTTGGGCATATAACTTCAAAATAATACCCAATACTGACCTAATTTTTGGTATGTGCACAGAAAATATATGGAAGAATATGAATACTAAATATGATCAAAAACAGATCAGTGGTTTTGATATTAGGCAGACTTGAAGTGTAACAATTGCTTTTTTATGGAAAACGGAGGTTTTTCCTTAATATCTCGAAGGAACGAAGTTCTAATGACCCAATTTTCGGTATGGTAGGAGATTTTGGGGACATCTAATGGTATGCAGAATTTTGGATTCGTAGGTCCAACCGTTTTAAAACGTGCCCTGTTAACGGACAACGGACTTACAGTCAGCTGAGCTAAAAAGCATTGTAGCCAATTGAAAAAGACTTTCTGTGTTTGAAAACAGATTTGACAAAATGCTGAGTTTCAGCAGCCAAGTCAAGAGGTCACTCAGTACAAACAGGTGGGGTCCAGACATCACCATGGCAACTGAACTGGGTCTGGCAGGTGTCTAGACAATGTGTCTAGACACAATGTCTAGATGCAGAATTCCCAGATTATTGGAACTATATCTTTCAACTGTTTGAAAAAACTTGGTTTGCATTTTAAGCAAATCAGGTTTATCATCAGGTCACATGTGAATTGCTGCGCCCTTATTTTTGGTTGACCTCTGACCTTTCCTCGCTGCCCAGCATCCATTTGTGCGTCTGTTTCCACACATAAACCCACATATCTCGGGAACCATTTGACAGATCAGACTAAAACTTTTGCACAAATGTAGCCCTTTGATAGCTTTATAACATACACTAGAAATGGTGGCGCCACCTGCAACCATTTTTGCACAGCGTCCATCTGTTCATCTGCCTTCGGATAAAATCACGCATATCTCAGAAGTGGTTTGACTTATCCACCTGAAATTTTGCAGGTTTATACATCCTGGACAGCTTTATCGATTTTATGACAGGTGGGGCCACCTACATTCATGTTTACTCTGCAGACATCCAAGCTCATATCTCGGGAACCGTTTGAACGATTGGGCCAAAATTTTGCTGGTGTATAGATCTCTTATAGCTCTTCATCATAGGCAAAACTGGTTGCGCCACCTGCAACCACTTATGCACAGTTACCATCTGTTCATCTGCATTGGGATAAAATCACTCATATTTCAGCAGTGGTTTGTTTTATCCACCTGGAATTTTGCAGGTTCATACATTCTGGACAGCCTTCTCGATTTTATGACAGGTGGCGCCACCTACATTCACGTTTACTCTGCAGACATCCAAGCTCATATCTCGGGAACCATTTGACCAATTGGGCCAAAATTTTGCTTGCGTATAGATCTCACATAGCTCTTAATCATAGGCAAAACTGGTGGCGCCACCTGCAACCACTTATGCACAGCGTCCATCTGTTCATCTGCCTTGGGATAAAATCACTCATATCTCAGCAGTGATTTGAATCATCCACCTGAAATTTTGCAAGTTTATACATCCTGGACAAATTTCTTGATTTTATGACAGGTGGCACCACCTACATTCATGTTTACGCTGCAGACATCCATGCTAATATGCAACACACCTCATTCTGTTCCTCTTGCCACTTAATCCATGTCTCACTTCACCCGTTCCACACTGATTTCTGCAGATAAACATAGTCGCTTGTTGACTACCCATATTCTAGTTTTAAATTGGCCTAGTCTGAAACTTGCAGGTTGGAAAGGTCCATTTTGCTGCAATCATAATGACTAAGGTAGATATGCAGGACTTAAGAGGAACAATATAAAATTTTAAAAATAAACCCCCATTCATACTCCCAAACTTTGCACAGGTTCGCATTAGGCCTGTAGGCCTTGTTCCCTTTATAGAGGGATGTCCTGAGTGTCGCAAAGAAACTGATATTTTTACTCATTCAAATTATCATGGATATCCACTTGGCTTCCAGTGAGGACAGCTGAGTTTTAGTTCTTTTAATAATAAATTTGAAAGAAATACTGCTGAAAGAATTTGGAGATGGGTGTTGGAATGTACAAAACTATCTGTACTCCCCATGTTCTTTTTATGTGTACAGTTTATTACTTTTCTTGTTGCCTAAGTTGCCAATATCTGAGGCCTTTGATATTTCAAATTTCTTTACCTGTATAACTTTCATTGAATATTAAATGCATAGTGATGTTTATATACATAAACATATAAAATGAAAATGTATTAAGATATTCAGCTGTGTAAAGGACAAAAACTTATTTTAATTGATACACCAGTACCCATGTAATACTTTTCTGTGTTGGGCAGCTCATAGCTGTTTTTATGTTTGACTTGGATTGGCATTAACAACTCTATAGCTACATATTTATAGCTAATAGCATTTTAGTTATAATTCAGATGATTGACAGCATGTTTTAATTACTTTTCCAGGGTGATCGGGTCATCCTTGGTGGCAACCATTACTTCAGGTCAGTGAAAGTTTTAATGTGTATTTCACAGGGTTCTCAAATCTGCACTTTTAAATCATTTAAGTCCAAGCATTTAAACTACAGAAATAAAGAAATTATTACATTCCTTGTTGTAATCAATGCTCAGAACTTCTTTATAAATCCTTAGATTTGTAATCTTGTAGCTGAGCTGACTGAAGGATAACTGAGTTTGATGGATGGCCTTTGTTTGTCTAACTTGCTGTTTGGCCATTCAGTCATTGATTTGTAACAGATTTGTGCTCTGCACATTCAGAAAATTACCATTTGCTGATCACTAGATGTCCCTGGGATCAGTAGTTTGCGTTTAATTTTGAAATGAACAAATGAAGCATATCAGTTACAAATGTAGGATCTATTAATTTTCAAGTTTAAAAAAAAGTGCAGGCTTAAGTACAAACTCAGCTGTTTTACATCAGCCTTTAATCAAATGGCTTTCACTTCATCCAGTTCTTCATGAGTATGTCATCCAGCTCTTCATGAGTACTTCATCCAGCTTCTAATGAGTACTTCATTCAGCTCTTCATGAGTACTTCATCCAGCTCTTCATGAGTACTTCGTCATGCTCTTCATGAGTACATCATCCAGCTCTTCATGAGTACTTCATCCAGCTTTTAATGAATACTTCATCCAGCTCTTCATGAATACTTTATCAAGCTCTTCATGGGTACTTTACCCAGCTTTTCATGAGTACTTTACTCAGCTCTTCATGAGTACTTCATCAAGCTCTTCATGAGTTCTTCATCAAGCTCTTCATGCGTACTTCGTCAAGCTCTTCATGAGTACTTCATCCAGCTCTTCATGAGTACTTCATCCAGCTCTTCATGAATACTTTATCAAGCTCTTCATGAGTACTTCATCCAGCTCTTCATGAGTACTTCATCCAGCTCTTCATGAATACTTCATCCAGCTCTTCATGAATACTTTACCCAGCTCTGTACGAGTACTTCATCCAGCTCTTCATGAGTACTTCATCCAGCTCTTCATGAATACTTTATTTGGCTTGGACTCATTTGACTTCATTTTGTTCATTATCTTATGTAATTGTTCTGCACAACTGATACATCCCTCTAGTCTGGTGTTGATAGCACTAATTGGCCCTTGTATCTTTCAGATTTAACCACCCCAGTGAAGTAAAGACTGGTCGCATGTCCAGCTCCACAGACACCATCGGTGCTGGACCACTGAAGGATTTTGAGTTTGCCAGACAGGAGCTGGTGGCTGTCCAGGAGGCAAGGTAAGGCTGAAGTCTTTATTGTTGTGATGCCTGCTGGTCTCTGTAATTTATTTCCTGTAATTATTCTCAAAACCAACCTACATGTATACAGTTAGCCAGACTGTTGTATCGATGGACTTGACACTTCAGTATACCCTCAATAGTTTCTGGATGCCCACCTTTTGTTTTAAAGATCATGTGTGTTTTTGATGCCAATCTGTAAGTTTTTGGATGCCTATTTGTGTTTTGATACATGCTTGTTTTAGATAGTCACCTCTGAAATTAGATACCAATATGTATGTTTCAGATCGTAACCTTTGTATTTAGATGTCTACTGTGTGTTTGGATTGAAAAATTCATGTGTTTTGGATGTCAAACTGTATTTTGATTTAGATTAACACAAGCACCCTTGTGTTATGATGCCTACCTCGATGCTTTAGATGCATACCTGTGTCCTGGATTGTCCCTAAAGATTTAGAGGTTCACCTGTGTGCTTTAGATGCTCATCTGTGTATTTAGCTGCCAACCTGTGAGCTTTAGATCTTCATCTTTGTATTGATTTGCCCACCTGTGTGCTTTAGATGCTCATTTGTGTATTTGGATGCCCACCTGTGTGCTTTAGATGCTCATCTGTGTATTTGGATGCCCACCTGTGTGCTTTAGATGCTCATCTGTGTATTTGGCTGCCCACCTGTGAGCTTTAGATCTTCATCTTTGTATTGATTTGCCCACTGTGTGCTTTAGATGCTCATCTGTGTATTTAGATGCCCACCTGTATACATCAGATGCTCATCTGTGTATTTGGATGCCCACCTGTGTGCTTTAGATGCTCATCTGTGTATTAAGATGCCCACCTGTGTGCTTGAAATGCTCATCTGTTTATTTGGATGCCTACCTGTGAGCTTTAGATGCTCATCTGTTTATTTGGATGCCTACCTGTGAGCTTTAGATGCTCATCTGTTTATTTGGATGCCCACCTCTGTGCTTTAGATGCTCATCTGTTTATTTGGATGCCCACCTGTGTGCTTTAGATGCTCATCTTTGTATTATGATGCCTACCTGTGTGCTTTAGATGCTCATCTGTTTATTTGGATGCCTACCTGTGAGCTTTAGATGCTCATCTGTTTATTTGGATGCCTACCTGTGAGCTTTAGATGCTCATCTGTTCATTTGGATGCCTACCTGTGAGCTTTAGATGCTCATCTGTTTATTTGGATGCCTACCTGTGAGCTTTAGATGCTCATCTGTTTATTCGGATGCCCACCTGTGTGCTTTAGATCTTCATCTGTGTATTTAGATGGCTACCTGTGTGCTTTAGATGCTCATCTGTTTATTTAAATGCCCACCTGTGAGCTTTAGATGCTCATCTGTTGTTTGGATGCCCACCTGTGAGCTTTAGATGCTCATCTGTGTATTTGAATGCCCACCGGTGAGCTTTAGATCTTCATCTTTGTATTGATTTGCCCACCTGAGTGCTTTAGATGCTCATCTGTGTATTTAGATGGCTACCTGTGTGCTTTAGATGCTCATCTGTTTATTTAAATGCCCACCTGTGAGCTTTAGATGCTCATCTGTTGTTTGGATGCCCACCTGTGAGCTTTAGATGCTCATCTGTGTATTTGGAATCCCACCTGTGTGCTTTAGATGCTTATCTGTGTATTAAGATGCCCACCTTGGAGCTTAAGATGTTCATCTGTTTATTCGGATGCCCACCTGTGAGCTTAAGATGCTCATCTGTGTATTTGAATGCCCACCGGTGAGCTTTAGATCTTCATCTTTGTATTTAGATGCCCACCGTTGTGCTTTAGATGCTCATCTGTGTATTTAGATGCCCACCTGTGTGCTTTAGATGCTTATCTGTGTATTAAGATGCCCACCTTGGAGCTTTAGATCTTCATCTTTGTATTTGGATGCCCACCGGTGAGCTTTAGATCTTCATCTTTGTATTGATTTGCCCACCTGTGAGCTTAAGATGCTCATCTGTGTATTTGGATGCCCACCTGTGAGCTTTAGATCTTCATCTTTGTATTGATTTGCCCACCTGTGAGCTTTAGATGCTCATCTGTGTATTTGGATGCCCACCTGTGTGCTTAAGATGCTCATCTGTGTATTTGGATGCCCACCGGTGAGCTTTAGATCTTCATCTTTGTATTGATTTGCCCACCTGTGTGCTTAAGATGCTCATCTGTGTATTTGGATGCCCACCGGTGAGCTTTAGATCTTCATCTTTGTATTGATTTGCCCACCTGTGAGCTTTAGATGCTCATCTGTGTATTTGGATGCCCACCTGTGTGCTTAAGATGCTCATCTGTGTATTTGGATGCCCACCGGTGAGCTTTAGATCTTCATCTTTGTATTGATTTGCCCACCTGTGTGCTTAAGATGCTCATCTGTGTATTTGGATGCCCACCTGTGTGCTTAAGATGCTCATCTGTGTATTTGGATGCCCAACTTGGAGCTTAAGATGCTCACATGTATGTTGGATACCTACTTCAGTGTTTAAGATGTCCACTAGTATGTTTTAAGATGTCTACCTGTGTTTTGTCTTACCTCTTCCCTCCTTAGTGTTTAGAGGTTCATCTGTGGGCTTTAGAATGCCCACATGTATGTTTTAGATGCTTTTCTTTGTATTTTACATGTTCAGCAGCATATTTAAGATGTTTGTCCGTATATTTTAGATGATCATGGTTTGGAAACTGTTGCAGCTGTTTATTATTGATACTCACCATTACAGCTCACAGTTGCTAGAAAACTGCTTAAGCTATGAGAAGAACTATGCAGTACTACACTGAATAGGACCCTAAGTTTCACTGCAAAGAAAATATATAAAATTTATAAATCAATTGGCCACCAGGTGGCAGCATCAATTGACTATATGTCCCACACCTGCCTTTGCATATCAGATGTATTACATATCCTGCTGTGGATTTATGCCACATTTTATGTGCTTCGCATTCACTATGTTTTTAATACCAATCTGTTCTGTGTGAATGATATGTATTTATATTGGTTTTGGGATACCCACAGACCTTAAGTTTTGAGAAGAAACTTTATTCTCCAGCATTTAGAGATATTCTTGCTGGTAAATCTTCTTGTACTTTGAGGGTGTTCATACTGAGGTTGGGTTTAATTGTTGTTATTTAGGGAAGAATGATAATTCCATTGAACTCCCCAAAGGGGCATTAAGAACCACAAGAATACGAAGCAAGGAGTAGGAAACTTGAGAATAATTAATTTTGACTTTCTTTGCAAATAAATAATATCACAGTGTGCAGCTGGTTATTATATTATGGTTTTACAGCAAATAATAGGGTCTTTCAGTAATTAACCCACAACCCTTCAAAGCCAAGATACACCCTTAAACCTGTCTATACTAGGCCTACATACCTCCAAGGTCATAGACCTCTTAATAATAGGTCCAGACACCTTCAAGTACGCACACATAGTGGCACATGCCACACAGTACTAGGCCCACATATATCTCGACACTAGGTCCACAGACCTCAAAACACAAGGCCCACAGACCTCAAAACACATGGCCCACAGACCTCAAAACACAAGGCCCACAGACCTCAAAACACAAGGCCCACAGACCTCAAATCACAAGGCCCACAGACCTCAAAACACAAGGCCCACAGACCTCTTAAAGTGAGGTTCATGGACCTCAAGGTACAAATCTCACCTACCTCTTAATACTAGGCCCAAACACATTCCAATATTAAGCCCATATACTACACAGTACTTAGCCCATATACCCACCAATATAAGTCCCACATACCACTCAATACCAGGCCCACAGAACCCTATATACATGGCCCACATACCTCTCAATGGTGGGCCTACTTTCCTCCAAATACAAGGCCCACATACCTCTCAAAACCTGGCCCATTCATATTTATCAGCACAAAATATGCAAATCCCTTTAACACTTAGCACACATGTCTGTCAGTCTACTATTTAACACACATACCTCTCAGTCCAAGGCCCACATACCTTTCAATAGGCATACGGACATCAAGTTACAAGGCACACATACCTTTCAATAGGCATACGGACATCAAGTTACAAGGCACACATACCTCTCAAAAGGCAGACAAAGATTTAGTTACAAGGCACACATACCTTTAAATAGGCATACGGACATCAAGTTACAAGGCACACATACCTCTCAATATGCATACGGACATCAAGTTACAAGGCACACATACCTCTCAATAGGCATACGAACATCTAATTACAAGGCACACATACCTCTCAATAGGCATACGAACATCTAGTTACAAGGCCCACATACCTCTCAATAGGCATACGAACATCTAGTTACAAGGCACACATACTTCTCAATAGGCATACGAACATCTAGTTACAAGGCACACATACCTCTCAATAGGCATACGAACATCTAGTTACAAGGCACACATACCTCTCAATAGGCATACGAACATCTAGTTACAAGGCACACATACCTCTCAATAGGCATAAGAACATCTAGTTACAAGGCCCACATACCTCTCAATAGGCATACAAACATCTAGTTACAAGGCACACATACCTCTCAATAGGCATACAAACATCTAGTTACAAGGCACACATACCTCTCAATAGGCATACAAACATCTAGTTACAAGGCACACATACCTCTCAATATGCATACGAACAACTAGTTACAAGGCACACATACCTCTCAATAGGCATACGAACATCTAGTTACAAGGCACACATACCTCTTAATAGGCATACGAACATCTTGTTACAAGGCACACATACTTCTCAATAGGCATACGAACATCTAGTTACAAGGCACACATACCTCTCAATAGGCATACGAACATCTAGTTACAAGGCACACATACCTCTCAATAGGCATACGAACATCTAGTTACAAGGCACACATACCTCTCAATAGGCATACGAACATCTAGTTACAAAGCACACATACCTCTCAATAGGCATACGAACATCTAGTTACAAGGCATACATACCTCTCAATAGGCATACGAACATCTAGTTACAAGGCACACATACCTCTCAATATGCATACGAACATCTAGTTACAAGGCACACATACCTCTCAATAGGCATACGAACATCTAGTTACAAGGCACACATACCTCTTAATAGGCATACGAACATCTTGTTACAAGGCACACATACTTCTCAATAGGCATACGAACATCTAGTTACAAGGCACACATACCTCTCAATAGGCATACGAACATCTAGTTACAAGGCCCACATACCTCTCAATAGGCATACGAACATCAAGTTACAAGGCACACATACCTCTCAGTGATTTGATATGATGACTTACCAAAAATCTTATGGATTTTCATGAAACTCATTATGAATATTAATCTATACATTTTCTTACCTTAATTACATTCTCATCAAAATTCACATATATTTAATGAGGTCAGAGGTCACAAGATATGCAGCAGGCATATCATGCACCATTTGCGGTGCTCTTGTTTTCTTTGTTCAGTCCACAGAAAACAAGATTATTTTGCTGATGGCCTTGTCAGGTTCCTGAGTACATTGATGTGAAGCCTGGGGTCTGCTCTCTATTTTGCTGATGGCCTTGTCAGGTTCCTGAGTACATTGATGTGAAGCCTGGGGTCTGCTCTCTATTTTGCTGATGGCCTTGTCAGGTTCCTGAGTACATTGATGTGAAGCCTGGGGTCTGCTCTCTATTTTGCTCTATTCTAATTTGCTCCTGGCAAAGCCTTTAATCATTTATTATTATTATCATATGGTTCTGGTAAACAACAGGTACCAGTGTAGAAAGCCTTGCTGTAAAATGGAAACTTGGTATTGTGTAAACAACAGGGTTGCCAGTGGTCAGGGAAAAGTCAGGAAAAAAATATTTTTCAAGGTCAAGGAAAAGTTGGTGAATTTCGTAAACATTTAGGGAATTCTTTGATATTTGGGAAGTCGGGGAGGAATTTTTAATGGCTATGGGGATCAAAGTAAGTTATTAGATTGAAAGAGTTTGACATCTTTTATCAATATGTGGTAAGTTTGCAGATTTAATCTTGTTTACTTTTTTTTATAAAAATCTAAGGTTGATGATGCAGAGTATGGATACACAACATATAACACCAACAATTAATGATGGACCAGTTCTGTTTATGAGCAGTAATATAAGGGGGAAAAAAATCTGATGTATGATTCTGGTGTTCAGTACATTTTTCCAATAAAGTTTTGCATCGGGTTGGTTGTAAAATCTGGTTTTGAGACCAGAATTAAAATTTGCATGAAGATTTATCCTTAAAACCAACAGAAAGTCAGGGAATAGTCCGGGAAAAGTCAGAGTTGGCTGCTGGCAACCCTGAACAAAGTAAAACAAGTTACTGTGGTGTGTTTTGTTGCAAATGACAACACTTACAGGGTGAATCCCTTTGAGATGTAGACATAAGCTGCTGGCAGCCCTAAACAAAGTAAACAAGTTACTGTGGTGTGTTTTGTTTCAAATGACAACACTTTCAGGGTGAATCCCTTTGAGATGTAGACACAAGCTGCTGGCAGCCCTAAACAAAGTAAACAAGTTACTGTGGTGTGTTTTGTTTCAAATGACAACACTTACAGGGTGAATCCCTTTGAGATGTAGACATAAGCTGCTGGCAGCCCTAAACAAAGTAAACAAGTTACTGTGGTGTGTTTTGTTTCAAATGACAACACTTACAGGGTGAATCCCTTTGAGATGTAGACACAAGCTGCTGGCAGCACTAAACAAAGTAAACAAGTTACTGTGGTGTGTTTTGTTTCAAATGACAACACTTACAGGGTGAATCCCTTTGAGATGTAGACATAAGCTGCTGGCAGCCCTAAACAATGTAAACAAGATACTGTGGTGTGTTTTGTTTCAAATGACAACACTTACAGGGTGAATCCCTTTGAGATGTAGACATAAGCTGCTGGCAGCCCTAAACAATGTAAACAAGATACTGTGGTGTGTTTTGTTTCAAATGACAATACTTACAGGGTGAATCCCTTTGAGATGTAGACACAAGCTGCTGGCAGCCCTAAACAATGTAAACAAGTTACTGTGGTGTGTTTTGTTTCAAATGACAACACTTACAGGGTGAATCCCTTTGAGATGTAGACACAAGCTGCTGGCAGCCCTAAACAATGTAAACAAGATACTGTGGTGTGTTTTGTTTCAAATGACAACACTTACAGGGTGAATCCCTTTGAGATGTAGCCATAAGCTGCTGGCAGCCCTAAACAAAGTAAACAAGTTACTGTGGTGTGTTTTGTTTCAAATGACAACACTTACAGGGTTAATTCCTTTGAGATGTAGACATAAGCTGCTGGCAGCCCTAAACAAAGTAAACAAGTTACTGTGGTGTGTTTTGTTTCAAATGACAACACTTACAGGGTTAATTCCTTTGAGATGTAGACATAAGCTGCTGGCAGCCCTAAACAATGTTCACAAGATACTGTGGTGTGTTTTGTTTCAAATGACAACACTTACAGGGTGAATCCCTTTGAGATGTAGACACAAGCTGCTGGCAGCCCTAAACTAAGTAAACAAGTTACTGTGGTGTGTTTTGTTTCAAATGACAACACTTACAGGGTGAATCCCTTTGAGATGTAGACATAAGCTGCTGGCAGCCCTAAACAAAGTAAACAAGATACTGTGGTGTGTTTTGTTTCAAATGACAATACTTACAGGGTGAATCCCTTTGAGATGTAGACACAAGCTGCTGGCAGCCCTAAACAAAGTAAACAAGTTACTGTGGTGTGTTTTGTTTCAAATGACAACACTTACAGGGTGAATCCCTTTGAGATGTAGACACAAGCTGCTGGCAGCCCTAAACAAAGTAAACAAGTTACTGTGGTGTGTTTTGTTTCAAATGACAACACTTACAGGGTGAATCCCTTTGAGATGTAGACACAAGCTGCTGGCAGCCCTAAACAATGTAAACAAGTTACTGTGGTGTGTTTTGTTTCAAATGACAACACTTACAGGGTGAATCCCTTTGAGATGTAGACACAAGCTGCTGGCAGCCCTAAACAAAGTAAACAAGTTACTGTGGTGTGTTTTGTTTCAAATGACAACACTTACAGGGTGAATCCCTTTGAGATGTAGACACAAGCTGCTGGCAGCCCTAAACAATGTAAACAAGTTACTGTGGTGTGTTTAGTTTCAAATGACAACACTTACAGGGTGAATCCCTTTGAGATGTAGACACAAGCTGCTGGCAGCCCTAAACAATGTAAACAAGATACTGTGGTGTGTTTTGTTTCAAATGACAACACTTACAGGGTGAATCCCTTTGAGATGTAGACACAAGCTGCTGGCAGCCCTAAACAATGTAAACAAGATACTGTGGTGTGTTTTGTTTCAAATGACAACACTTACAGGGTGAATCCCTTTGAGATGTAGACATAAGCTGCTGGCAGCCCTAAACAAAGTAAACAAGATACTGTGGTGTGTTTTGTTTCAAATGACAACACTTACAGGGTGAATCCCTTTGAGATGTAGACACAAGCTGCTGGCAGCCCTAAACAATGTAAACAAGTTACTGTGGTGTGTTTTGTTTCAAATGACAACACTTACAGGGTGAATCCCTTTGAGATGTAGACATAAGCTGCTGGCAGCCCTAAACAAAGTAAACAAGATACTGTGGTGTGTTTTGTTTCAAATGACAACACTTACAGGGTGAATCCCTTTGAGATGTAGACACAAGCTGCTGGCAGCCCTAAACAATGTAAACAAGTTACTGTGGTGTGTTTTGTTTCAAATGACAACACTTACAGGGTGAATCCCTTTGAGATGTAGACACAAGCTGCTGGCAGCCCTAAACAATGTAAACAAGATACTGTGGTGTGTTTTGTTTCAAATGACAACACTTACAGGGTGAATCCCTTTGAGATGTAGACACAAGCTGCTGGCAGCCCTAAACAATGTAAACAAGATACTGTGGTGTGTTTTGTTTCAAATGACAATACTTACAGGGTGAATCCCTTTGAGATGTAGACATAAGCTGCTGGCAGCCCTAAACAAAGTAAACAAGTTACTGTGGTGTGTTTTGTTTCAAATGACAACACTTACAGGGTGAATCCCTTTGAGATGTAGACATAAGCTGCTGGCAGCCCTAAACAAAGTAAACAAGTTACTGTGGTGTGTTTTGTTTCAAATGACAACACTTACAGGGTTAATTCCTTTGAGATGTAGACATAAGCTGCTGGCAGCCCTAAACAATGTAAACAAGATACTGTGGTGTGTTTTGTTTCAAATGACAACACTTACAGGGTGAATCCCTTTGAGATGTAGACATAAGCTGCTGGCAGCCCTAAACAATGTAAACAAGATACTGTGGTGTGTTTTGTTTCAAATGACAACACTTACAGGGTGAATCCCTTTGAGATGTAGACATAAGCTGCTGGCAGCCCTAAACAATGTAAACAAGATACTGTGGTGTGTTTTGTTTCAAATGACAACACTTACAGGGTGAATCCCTTTGAGATGTAGACATAAGCTGCTGGCAGCCCTAAACAATGTAAACAAGATACTGTGGTGTGTTTTGTTTCAAATGACAACACTTACAGGGTGAATCCCTTTGAGATGTAGACATAAGCTGCTGGCAGCCCTAAACAATGTAAACAAGATACTGTGGTGTGTTTTGTTTCAAATGACAACACTTACAGGGTGAATCCCTTTGAGATGTAGCCATAAGCTGCTGGCAGCCCTAAACAATGTAAACAAGATACTGTGGTGTGTTTTGTTTCAAATGACAACACTTACAGGGTGAATCCCTTTGAGATGTAGACATAAGCTGCTGGCAGCCCTAAACAATGTAAACAAGATACTGTGGTGTGTTTTGTTTCAAATGACAACACTTACAGGGTGAATCCCTTTGAGATGTAGACATAAGCTGCTGGCAGCCCTAAACAAAGTAAACAAGTTACTGTGGTGTGTTTTGTTTCAAATGACAACACTTACAGGGTTAATTCCTTTGAGATGTAGACATAAGCTGCTGGCAGCCCTAAACAATGTAAACAAGATACTGTGGTGTGTTTTGTTTCAAATGACAACACTTACAGGGTGAATCCCTTTGAGATGTAGACATAAGCTGCTGGCAGCCCTAAACAATGTAAACAAGATACTGTGGTGTGTTTTGTTTCAAATGACAACACTTACAGGGTGAATCCCTTTGAGATGTAGACATAAGCTGCTGGCAGCCCTAAACAAAGTAAACAAGTTACTGTGGTGTGTTTTGTTTCAAATGACAACACTTACAGGGTTAATTCCTTTGAGATGTAGACATAAGCTGCTGGCAGCCCTAAACAATGTAAACAAGATACTGTGGTGTGTTTTGTTTCAAATGACAACACTTACAGGGTGAATCCCTTTGAGATGTAGACATAAGCTGCTGGCAGCCCTAAACAATGTAAACAAGATACTGTGGTGTGTTTTGTTTCAAATGACAACACTTACAGGGTGAATCCCTTTGAGATGTAGACATAAGCTGCTGGCAGCCCTAAACAATGTAAACAAGATACTGTGGTGTGTTTTGTTTCAAATGACAACACTTACAGGGTGAATCCCTTTGAGATGTAGACATAAGCTGCTGGCAGCCCTAAACAATGTTCACAAGATACTGTGGTGTGTTTTGTTTCAAATGACAACACTTACAGGGTGAATCCCTTTGAGATGTAGACATAAGCTGCTGGCAGCCCTAAACAATGTAAACAAGATACTGTGGTGTGTTTTGTTTCAAATGACAACACTTACAGGGTTAATTCCTTTGAGATGTAGACATAAGCTGCTGGCAGCCCTAAACAATGTAAACAAGATACTGTGGTGTGTTTTGTTTCAAATGACAACACTTACAGGGTGAATCCCTTTGAGATGTAGACATAAGCTGCTGGCAGCCCTAAACAATGTAAACAAGATACTGTGGTGTGTTTTGTTTCAAATGACAACACTTACAGGGTGAATCCCTTTGAGATGTAGACATAAGCTGCTGGCAGCCCTAAACAATGTAAACAAGATACTGTGGTGTGTTTTGTTTCAAATGACAACACTTACAGGGTGAATCCCTTTGAGATGTAGACATAAGCTGCTGGCAGCCCTAAACAAAGTAAACAAGTTACTGTGGTGTGTTTTGTTTCAAATGACAACACTTACAGGGTGAATCCCTTTGAGATGTAGCCATAAGCTGCTGGCAGCCCTAAACAATGTAAACAAGTTACTGTGGTGTGTTTTGTTTCAAATGACAACACTTACAGGGTGAATCCCTTTGAGATGTAGACATAAGCTGCTGGCAGCCCTAAACAAAGTAAACAAGTTACTGTGGTGTGTTTTGTTTCAAATGACAACACTTACAGGGTGAATCCCTTTGAGATGTAGCCATAAGCTGCTGGCAGCCCTAAACAATGTAAACAAGTTACTGTGGTGTGTTTTGTTTCAAATGACAACACTTACAGGGTTAATTCCTTTGAGATGTAGACATAAGCTGCTGGCAGCCCTAAACAATGTAAACAAGTTACTGTGGTGTGTTTTGTTTCAAATGACAACACTTACAGGGTTAATTCCTTTGAGATGTAGACATAAGCTGCTGGCAGCCCTAAACAAAGTAAACAAGTTACTGTGGTGTGTTTTGTTTCAAATGACAACACTTACAGGGTTAATCCCTTTGAGATGTAGACACAAGCTGCTGGCAGCCCTAAACAATGTTCACAAGATACTGTGGTGTGTTTTGTTTCAAATGACAACACTTACAGGGTGAATCCCTTTGAGATGTAGACACAAGCTGCTGGCAGCCCTAAACTAAGTAAACAAGTTACTGTGGTGTGTTTTGTTTCAAATGACAACACTTACAGGGTGAATCCCTTTGAGATGTAGACATAAGCTGCTGGCAGCCCTAAACAAAGTAAACAAGATACTGTGGTGTGTTTTGTTTCAAATGACAATACTTACAGGGTGAATCCCTTTGAGATGTAGCCATAAGCTGCTGGCAGCCTTAAACAAAGTAAACAAGTTACTGTGGTGTGTTTTGTTTCAAATGACAACACTTACAGGGTGAATCCCTTTGAGATGTAGACACAAGCTGCTGGCAGCCCTAAACAATGTAAACAAGATACTGTGGTGTGTTTTGTTTCAAATGACAACACTTACAGGGTGAATCCCTTTGAGATGTAGACACAAGCTGCTGGCAGCCCTAAACAATGTAAACAAGATACTGTGGTGTGTTTTGTTTCAAATGACAATACTTACAGGGTGAATCCCTTTGAGATGTAGACATAAGCTGCTGGCAGCCCTAAACAAAGTAAACAAGATACTGTGGTGTGTTTTGTTTCAAATGACAACACTTACAGGGTGAATCCCTTTGAGATGTAGACATAAGCTGCTGGCAGCCCTAAACAAAGTAAACAAGTTACTGTGGTGTGTTTTGTTTCAAATGACAACACTTACAGGGTGAATCCCTTTGAGATGTAGACATAAGCTGCTGGCAGCCCTAAACAAAGTAAACAAGTTACTGTGGTGTGTTTTGTTTCAAATGACAACACTTACAGGGTTAATTCCTTTGAGATGTAGACATAAGCTGCTGGCAGCCCTAAACAATGTAAACAAGATACTGTGGTGTGTTTTGTTTCAAATGACAACACTTACAGGGTGAATCCCTTTGAGATGTAGACATAAGCTGCTGGCAGCCCTAAACAATGTAAACAAGATACTGTGGTGTGTTTTGTTTCAAATGACAACACTTACAGGGTGAATCCCTTTGAGATGTAGACATAAGCTGCTGGCAGCCCTAAACAAAGTAAACAAGTTACTGTGGTGTGTTTTGTTTCAAATGACAACACTTACAGGGTGAATCCCTTTGAGATGTAGACATAAGCTGCTGGCAGCCCTAAACAAAGTAAACAAGTTACTGTGGTGTGTTTTGTTTCAAATGACAACACTTACAGGGTGAATCCCTTTGAGATGTAGCCATAAGCTGCTGGCAGCCCTAAACAATGTAAACAAGTTACTGTGGTGTGTTTTGTTTCAAATGACAACACTTACAGGGTTAATTCCTTTGAGATGTAGACATAAGCTGCTGGCAGCCCTAAACAAAGTAAACAAGTTACTGTGGTGTGTTTTGTTTCAAATGACAACACTTACAGGGTTAATTCCTTTGAGATGTAGACATAAGCTGCTGGCAGCCCTAAACAATGTTCACAAGATACTGTGGTGTGTTTTGTTTCAAATGACAACACTTACAGGGTGAATTCCTTTGAGATGTAGACATATATATATATATATATATAAAGCGAGAAACATGTGTTTTTCTCTTTTACTGACCACGCACGTGGGTCAAATCCCTCATTGAAAGCAAGCGTTATTCATATGAACAATAGTCCTTAGTGTTAGGGGTTAAGTGACCACGATGCACGCATTCTGGTAATTGCCGAAGACAGTTCGACTGTGCTCGGTAAAAAAATGGAAAAAAACACTCAAAATTATATGTATTTTAAAAAAATTTTATTTTCATATCGCCTATGTCACTGCGGGGATAATAACCTTTAAAATGATGTATGGCACAATATTGTACACAGCGCGGTTTTAGAGAACATTGCGCACAAACATGAACTGAATTACTTTTATAAGTATTAAATACATATTTTTCTATACATTCGCTATGCACATACCAGAAATGATGTCAGTATTGCGTAATTGTTTTAAGTTATGGGCCCAAACATAATGCACTTTTTAAAAAATCAAGTATTATATTTACTCCCTTAAGAAGAGGATTGCTGAAGCTAGAGATTTTTTGTCAGGGATGTAACATGATTTAATCAAGATTCAATTGAATACCAAAAATTAGTTCTGAATTTTTCAAATTTTATAAGTTATTAGTATAAATATAAAATTAGTACCTTAAATTTTGCCCAACTTTGACCATGGCACGTTTGTTTCCTGAGAGAACTGTTGATAAAATTTTCATATTATGCACACATAAGGATTTCATCTTTGTAGTTTAGAAAGCTGAAAGAAATTGGCCCAATATTGTAGCTTTTATTAATGTTTTTATGAGACCATATCAGACCCAGGCTTAATCCAGCCCCTCTTCAGTCACCTGTATGTTGACCTTGTTGACCTTTCATCAGATTATGCATGCTTGAGCGAAGCATACACTGGGGCAGCCAGGCAGCTAATGACCAGCCACAGTTGATCCAGGTGTCCAACCCAACTCATCTAGGAGTTGTTTTGAAAAACAACATAACAATAAACAATAAATTAATAATTTTGTATTTTTTTTTTATAACAAATTAAAGAAAAATTTATAGAAAAGGAATTTGTTAGTTGAAGAGTAACAGAAAATTAACTTGCAGTTACTGATGATGTAAGAATCTTGTATGGATCGATAGAATGTCAATGTCAATGTTATTCCAAATAACACCATGCAGTCACCTATGGTATTTTTCAGTGAAATTTTAATGATAAAAAAATAAATCATATTATTCATTACTAATCATTAGGGATCATATGAAGGAAATTAATGATAGACAAAGATGCAGTTGATAATATTAATCTAGATTCCCACTGTGTCTAATGTGTAGATTGATGTGAAAGTAGTCCAAAGTGAAAATATTACATTTATTTTTTTTAACATAAATAAAAGCCATAAAACCAGGTACTTATGATCATTATTTAAATTTGTGAATTTTGTATATTCTGGATTCTCAACATCATTGTTTGGCTAAAACTGAAAAAATACTAGACATGGTGCAAATGCTTTGCAAATGTATTTGAATACGAATATGAATATGTACTGCATTAAAAAATTTTATTGCATAAGAATGGGAATTCAGGTAAAAATGATAGTATTTGAATACCAGTGCAGATACTTTCAAAATGTATTCATGAATGCATTCATGAATATATTCTATAATATTATTTCAATAATCATTTCAATCATATTTTATTTTAAAAAATCATATGATTTTCTTATTATTTTTTTTTAAATAAAAATTATATTAGCACAATATTTGTTATTAAATTTTAATAAATAGTTAAACTCTTTTATTATATGTGCTGCTTATAAGTTATATGGTCAAGTCAAAATCTGTGTGAATGTAGCACTCTATTTGTTAAATAAAATAAATGAAATCAATCCTCTTCCCTGTCTCCAAAGATATTATCAAAATCATACATAAGCTAAACACCAACAACTCATAATAAAGCTTATATTTATTACCACACAAAACAAGCATGTGCCTCTTTCCCAAGTCATATTTTTATCATATATAACAGCTGAGCGCCATGACCCATGGGTCCCTTGTTTTCATTTGATAAAATTTTTACTGAAGTTTTTGACCTTTATAAGAAAATTATAAAAAAAGCTAGACATTTCTTGGCACCGCAGGTGCCAGAGTATCCCCAGACATAGTAGCCCCCCCCCCCCCCCCTTTAAGAATAGACCCCCATTTTTAGCAGCATATACTGACACTTGGCATATTTATTGTTTCTTCCATCTAACAATCCACAATCTTGTTGAAGATGTTGGTCCTGTGACCTTGATCTTTTAAAGATGTGTCCTGTGACCTTGACCCTTGACCTCATGACCCCAAAATCAGTTTGGGTTTTGCTTTTCCAATGGGACATATGCAAGTCAAGTTTGAAATCTATACATCAATAAAGCATGAATTATCATCCAGAAACTAATTTTTTTGGACAGATGGCTCCTGTGACCTTCACCTTTGACCTTGTGACCTCAAAATTGATAGTGTTCTTCCTCTCTTGGCAGGAGAACTATATGTGCAAGATGAAAGATCTGAGATGAAATGTTTGGCTGAAAATGCATCCACTTTTTTTTAAAGATGTGACCTTGACCTTTGACCTAATGACCCCAAAATCAGTTTTGGTCTTGCTTTTCCAATGGGACATATACAAGTCTAGTTTGAAATCCATACATCAATAAAAGAAGGAATTATCATCCAGAAACTAATTTTTGGACAGATGGCTCCTGTGACCTTCACCTTTGACCTTGTGACCTCAAAACTGATAGGGGTCTTCCTCTCTTGGCAGGTGAACTATATGTGCAAGATGAAAGATCTGAGATAAAATGTTTGGCTGAAAATGCATCCACAATCTTTTTAAAGATGTGTCCTGTGACCTCAACCTTTGACCTCATGACCCAAAATCAATTTGGGTCTTGCTTTTCCAATGGGTCATATACAAGTCAAGTTTGAAATCCATACATCAATAAAAGCAGGAATTATCATCCAGGAACTAATTTTTGGACAGATGGCTCCTGTGACCTTCACCTTTGACCTTGTGACCTCAAAACTGATAGGGGTCTTTCTCTATTGGCAGATGACTTACATGTGCAAGGTGAAAGGTCTGAGATGAAATATTTGGCTGAAAATGCATCCACAATCTTTTTAAAGATGTGTCCTGTGACCTTGACCTTTGACCTCATGACCCCAAAATCAGTTTGGGTCTTGCTTTTCCAATGGGACATATGCAAGTCAAGTTTGAAATCTATACATCAATAAAGCAGGAATTATCATCCAGAAACTAATTATTTTGGACAGATGGCTCCTGTGACCTTCACCTTTGACCTTGTGACCTCAAAATTGATAGTGTTCTTCCTCTCTTGGCAGGAGAACTATATGTGCAAGATGAAAGATCTGAGATGAAATGTTTGGCTGAAAATGCATCCACATTTTTTTAAAGATGTGACCTTGACCTTTGACCTAATGACCCCAAAATCAGTTTTGGTCTTGCCTTTCCAATGGGACATATACAAGTCTAGTTTGAAATCCATACATCAATAAAAGAAGGAATTATCATCCAGAAACTAATTTTTGGACAGATGGCTCCTGTGACCTTCACCTTTGACCTTGTGACCTCAAAACTGATAGGGGTCTTCCTCTCTTGGCAGGTGAACTATATGTGCAAGATGAAAGATCTGGGATGAAATGTTTGGCTGAAAATGCATCCACAATCTTTTTAAAGATGTGTCCTGTGACCTCAACCTTTGACCTCATGACCCAAAATCAATTTGGGTCTTGCTTTTCCAATGGGTCATATACAAGTCAAGTTTGAAATCCATACATCAATAAAAGGAGGAATTATCATCCAGGAACTAATTTTTGGACAGATGGCTCCTGTGACCTTCACCTTTGACCTTGTGACCTCAAAACTGATAGGGGTCTTTCTCTATTGGCAGATGACTTACATGTGCAAGATGAAAGGTCTGAGATGAAATGTTTGGCTGAAAATGCATCAACAATCTTTTTAAAGATGTGTCCTGTGACCTTGACCTTTGACCTCATGACCCCAAAATCAATTGGAGTCTTGCTTTTTCAGTGGGACATATATAAGTCAAATTTGAAATCAATACATCAATAAAAGCAGGAATTATCATCCAGAAACTAATTTTTGGACAGATAGCTCCTGTGGCCTTGACCTTTGACCTTGTCACCCCAAAATTTATATGGATCATCCACTATTGGCAAGTGAGCTATATATTCAAGATGGAAGACCTGGGATGAAAGTTTGGCTTAAATGCATCCACAGTATCTTTTAAAATGCCAGTCCAGTGACCTTGACCTTTGACCTCATGACCCTAGAACCTATAGGGTTCTTAATTTAGTGGTGGGCCATACATAAGTCATGTTTGAAATCCATATGGCTATCAACACTGGAGATATCATAAGAGGTGTGTGATTTTCACCATATATGGCAATATTCAAGGTCAAGGCCACTATCATAGGAAAGGTCATGACCCAAATTTAAATAAACATCATCCCATAACCCATACCTATGTATATGCATAATATAAAAGAAATCTGTCCGTTAGTTTTTGACTTATAATGCTCACAGTACTGTGAGGTGGCAATTTTGGGGGTATTAAACGGCATGAAAACAAGTAAAGAATAATAGGTGGCGCCACCAGTTTCTGGAACAGGACAACCCTATCCATGATCTTCCATCAACTTGATTTTTGAATAAATCCATGCAAGATTTCTTGAGATATTAAAGAATTTGTGTGATTTTCCCCAAAATTGGATCTATTCAAGGTCAAGGACACTCTCCTAGTAAAGGTCATGACCTCATTTTAAATAGGCGTCGTCCTCCTACCCATATCTATACATATACCAAGTTTGGTAAAGTTCTGTGAAATATTTTTTGGGTTATCGCGCCAACAAGATTTATATGTGGCGGCGGCGTGACCGGCATGAAAACATAGTATCCCCCGACTTTGTCTGGGGATACAATAATCTTTCGGAGGGGCTCAGTGTCATTATTTCATTGTGAAGAGAAAACGTCACACTGAAATTTCAGATCAGTAATAAAACACCATGTCTCATATTTTAGTGGATTGAAAATTCATTAAAATGGCTTAGTTTTGCCTAAAATGCTAAATATTAAATGCTGGTAACTGTTTATATTGTACCTGATGTTATAATGCCACACCCAGTCAAAGCTGGTGGAGGCATCCACTCCTGATGACCATGCTCAGGCCACCAGACTGCCAGGAATATTAATATGACCTTTTGACATGCAAGGAACCATTGTAAACATTGAACCAAAATAGAATGTCAATACAAGAAGTGAGCTTGCATGTCAGTCATTTGCTGAGAGTGTTGCATGCCTGAGATGTGTAAAATTTTCCAAGGCACTCTTGTTAGATTTATGGGAAATTATACCTAATTCACCAGTATTGATGTTTTCTGTAGCATAGGTTGAGACTTTCTGAAATAATCAAGGCAGCACAGAAGATATGTTTTCATATCTCTCTTTAAAGAAGCACAATTATCTGTTTTTATATGCTTGTGGTTTTAAAAAATAATTAACATTGTTGGTGAATCTTTGCATTCTTAGGTAGGTCAAAGGGTATCTTTATATAGGCTTTCTTGTTTTTAGCACAGTTTTCCTATTTCTCATGGTTCCATAATTCCTGGAATAACAATCTCCCATTGCGGATCACAGGTTCTCATATCCTGTACTTGTAAACGTTAATGCTGTTTGTGTATTATAAATAAAGTTAAGTTATTTAATACTCCATTACCTTTCAGTCAGTGGTGAGCATTAAGCCCTTTAACATTTATTTAATTTGATATTCCTGCAATCAATGGAAGCTATGATCACAGCAGGTAAAATGTAGAAGACAAGAGTTCTCCATAATTACTTGATCAGTGGTAAGCTGAACCCAAACAGAGAGCATTTACTTGTATCCTTATGATGAAATACAGTTACGTTATGTACGTAAATGACCTGGGTTAATGATCATAGGGAAAGATAAAAATTTACCTGAAAAGTCTCCTTACTTATTGATCAGTAGTGACTGTGAAGCCAAAAGAGAGAGTATGTCTGTAATTAAGTGCATTTGCTTTATGGTCCTGTAAGGTTTGTATTGATTGGTTATTACCAGAGAAATCAGCAGGCAGTGAGACAGTGGTGATTGAGATTTAATCAGGGCCGGTGGTGAACATGAAATGTGGTGTGCTTGAAGTTATTCTGAGCCTCAAAGAAAGGGAAATTAAATATTCATCACAGATCATGGGGTGCCGCTCTGTGTTCAGGCAGCCAGGGCAGGGAGCCAGTGTTCCTGCGTTATCCTGCATGTTCTGACCAACAAACACTGATGCCAAGGCTTTAAGATGGAGACCCTGTAGCACATGCTGTATCACTGAGGCAAAGTTCACTCTGACTAAAGTTGGATTTTTAAACTGAACCATGACATCAACCATGGGCAAGAAAGGGAATAATAGTGACAAATATCTGGAAAAAATAGACTATCAATCATATTAAGAGAGAAAGTTTCCATCATGTTATTACTGTCAGTGTACATTGGCCTCTCAAATAAGTGATTGGTGAGTTCAAGTGGAAGTTATGTTATGAAGTATCAAATGATGTCACCTGTGGGACACTTCTAGTGAATCAAGAGAGAGTTGTCACACAAGTTATTGATGATACCACATGTTGGACACTTTATCAGTGAATTAGGAGGGAGTAATCATACAAACAGCTGATGATACCACATGTTGGACACTTTATCAGTGAATTAGGAGGGAGTAATCATACAAACAGCTGATGATACCACATGTTGGACACTTTATCAGTGAATTAGGAGGGAGTAATCATACAAACAGCTGATGATACCACATGTTGGACACTATCAGTGAATTAGGAGGGAGTAATCATACAAACAGCTGATGATACCACATGTTGGACACTTTATCAGTGAATTGAGAGGGAGTAATCATACAAACAGCTGATGATACCACATGTTGGACACTATCAGTGAATTAAGATGGAGTAATCATACAAACAGTTGATGATACCACATGTTGGACACTTTATCAGTGAATTAAGATGGAGTAATCTTACAAACAGCTGATGATACCATATGTTTGAAACTTTATCAGTGAATTAAGAGGGATTCACACAAATAGCAGATGTAGATACAGGACATGAAATATGTGGATTTAGCATTTGAAATATTCTTACCCAAGATTATAATTAACCAAGATGCCAGGAAATAATGGGGATGCTAAATCTGCATGGGGTTTAGATGCAGATGATGACTCAGGTACCCCTCAGAAAAAGCACAAACGGTTTACCCTGCTGTCACCCAGGTCTGCTTCATCAAAGGTGGTACAACTTGCCCCCCTCAAACAATCAGGAGTCATCAGTTTAAAGAGAAGTAGCAGTGATGCTGCAGAAAGTCACAGAGAGAGAACAAGTAGCTTTGGAAGTCACCAAGGGCGTTCCCCAAGTGTTGCGAGTGATGAAAATTCAGAAGATTGCGGCTTACTTGGGGTTCCCAGTATGCAACCCTCGCCTGAGCCACCACATTCACCTCTCCCACCAGAGGGCACTTGTTCACAGTGTGATAATGTTTTTGAAAGCTGTGTTGATATGGGCTCTGAGAAAAACCACAAGAAAAAGTGGAAATCAGCATTTCTTAAGATGAAGTGGCTGGTTAAGCCAAAACCAGATGAGAAAGATAAGACGGATGAAAATCTGAAGCAGACTGAGAATGATGAGCAACCTCCGGGGGATGCCACAGAGAATACTAATGTTTCTTTGAGGGATGACGATACCATCAGCATCTCAAGTCGTTCCTCTTTGACCAAAATGTCAATAAAAAAGAGGCTATCATTTAGAAAGCAAGTTTCGTGTGAAATGTCTCAGAACAATGGTGGAACAAGGTCATTATCTGTGTCTCCTGCAACCTCTCCATGGGGCTCACCTACTCGCAGATATTCAGTGTGTCTGAAGCAGCAGATCGGATCTCATGATGGGCAGTTAGATAGGTCAGTAAACAAAGACAGTGATGTTATGTGGCAGAGTGCTTGCTTGTTGAATTGCAACTCGGACTGTGGTACTCCAGGTTCACCCAAGGGGGGTATAGATGTGAAAGACTGTTGGGGTGAGGAGAATCCTGTGAAAAAGAAATCCTGGAAATCATCGCTGAAAAAAATGAGATTTTTATTTCGATCCAAGTCACAGGATAAAACTAAAGAACCCATGCACAGCAGCTTCAGTGTTGGAGATCTGGCTTCTGGCTCTGATGTCCTGGAGAGTGTTTCGGAAGCGGGGGAGGTTCAGGAGCCAACTTATGGCACTTTAAGATGTGACAGCAGCCTTGCATCTGATAACATCTCTATTTTAACAACTGGAGATGACACATTGATGGTCAGTGGCAGAAAACCCCATGGCCGCTCTCCACAAAGTTTAAGTGTAGTTACCCGCTCCCCAAAAAGTCCAGTGAGGATTAAAATAAATGATCAGTGTCCTGTCGCAATTTCAGATTCACAAATTGAGACAAATGAATCAGGTAGTCCAGTACCTCATCACAGTGACCAGACTGAAGATGTAAATTCGTCCAGCTTGCCATCAACCCCCAAAAGTGCAAAGAAGAAGTTCAAATTCTTTAAGAGACCTCACTTAAAGAAGCAAAGTTCTAAAGATGATAAAAGTTCAAGTAACAAGAAAGACAAACTGCAGACACCATCTTCTTCACCAAAGCTGCAGCTGAAAAAATCAGTCACCATGGATACAGCAGAAAGTGAGAAAGCAGGAAATATATCACATGCAGGATCATCAACTTTGTCAGTTCTTGGAGATTTTCATCACAAAGACAAGGATGGTAGTGATGAGATGCGTCATCACAAAGACAAGGATGGTAGTGATGAGATGCGTCATCACAAAGACAAGGATGGTAGTGATGAGATGCGTCATCACAAAGACAAGGATGGTAGTGATGAGATGCGTCATCACAAAGACAAGGATGGTAGTGATGAGATGCGTGAAAGCAAAGAAAGTGGGATGTCAGATATCACCAGCCAGAAAACAGATGTTACAAAGAAGAAGTGGAAGAAAACTTTTAAGAAAATGAAATGGATCTTCAAACCAAAAACGGGACCTGTTCGTTCCGCAACTGGTAGTGATCAGGATGATCAAGTTTGTGCAGATGATGATGTGAATGAGGCTAATTTGACAGTAAGTGAAATGAGTGTAGACAGCACTCCAGACAGGAGACTATCAGAAGAGGAATTTCAGGAGCTGAGGAACTGCATCACAACTGTTGCAGCACAGAATATATTTGGTGGGATGGATAGTGGGGACGATGCCAGCTTGTCAGGGAAGGAGACAGAAAGTGAAATCAGAATCAAAAGTAAAAGTTTAAGTCGTACACCGTCACTCTTGGTGAATGATAAGGTGAATGGTACCACTGATAACCAAGTGCTGCCATCTAGTGTTAATAATGAACTCCTTGAATCACGAAACAGCAGAACATGCAGTGTTAAAAGACAGCAGAATGTAAACAATAATGTTGCTTTAAATGAGCAGAAAATGCAGCAAGATGATAATAAATCTCTAGTGAAAGAGATAAAAAGTGTCCATGTGTGTTCTGCAACCGCAGCAGTTAAATTAAAGGATAAAGAGAAACAGGACAGCGATGCCATAGATAGCCCTAATCTTTCTGTAAATAATTCTGCAGACCAGGAAAATGAAAAAAACAGTGAACCTCAACCAGTATGTAAAAAAACAACCATAGTGAGAGTTAGATCTACACCACTTAAACTGGTAAGTAGAGATGAGGCAGAATCATTAGATATAGCTTCAACAGAGTTAAAACACAGAGATTCATTAATTGAACCCCCAATGCCACCAGGGGGCAGTGGTGACTTGAATAAATTACTGAATGAAGAGGAGCAGTATTCTCAGTGGGACAGTATGTCACAGAGTGACGACTCCTCCTGGAGTCTTTCGGAGGATTTTTCTCTTAGTGATGACAAAGCTTCATTGCCACTTCCAGATAAAGATGCGGTTGCTCCATTCCCTGCAGACCAACCAGCCACAGATGTTGATCACCAAAGTACATCAAAGGATGATCAGGAAGAAATCAAAAGGAATATTTCCTCAGGTAAAGATTTACCTGGGGACAGTTTGTCTGAGGTTACTGGATGTCCAAAAGTGAAACCTAAAAGCAGCAAGACATTATGGAAGAAAACACTGAACAAAATGAAATTGTTCCTGAAGCCAAAATCTGATCAGAGCAAGAGTAATGATAAACTGGCTGATCAACAGAACAATATCACATGCAGTGATTCCCAAGCTGATCAAAGCAAGGAAGATTTAAGTCTCTCAACAGGAGACAAAGAAGTTAATGGCAGTAATGAAAGCATTCACAAGGCTATAAACAACACTGACAGTGAACAGCAAGTGGAGAGTTCCCTAACAACAACGTCCCAAGAGCTGGCAGGAATCAAGACAGATTTAGTGAGGGCTAAATCCTCCACTGAGGACCCTCTTAATGACAGTTTGTCGTTTGAAGACCAAGGGAAAAGATATACAGTAGATTGTCCCACTAATGAAGGTCTGCAAGATCTTGATACTCCATCAGCTGAGTGTGTGAAAAGCACTGACAAGTACCTTGGTGAGCCAGATACTACGGTAGCTAACAGCGATCACACCACTGATAAAAACAATACCTCCGTTGATAAGGAGAAGGGTAATGGGGGTGATAAGCCCCTCAAGTGTTCAGCTAATGTGCCATCAGTAACAGGACTAAAGGATGTCATGTCCCTGAATGACGATAATCACTGCTTGTCACATCAGAGCTTACTGCCTGAGACTCTAAGTGATACAAGAATCACGGATGGTAAAGTCCAGCACAACGGATCTAAAGAACAATCAGTGTGCTCAGCGGAAAACGTGTCTGATGATACTTCTGTGCGGGGGAGCAGTGTCACTAATGAGATTGACCTCCCGTCACAGGAGCAAGATACACGGAACAAACCTGGGAAGCAGAACCGTTTTAGGGTAGCTGCGGTCATAGCAAAAAGTGTGGCCAAGTGGAAAATTGCCAGGAAACATAAGCCAGCTTGTAGTAAGGAAAGTGGTACCACATGTGGGGGACCAGGTATAGCTTTACATAGACCTGCTGTTAATGTGACTGAGGCTACATCAACTGAAGACGCCAGCGCTGACATTAACAGTGTAACAAGTCTGCATTGCCATGATGCAACAGATTTACAACCAGTTGTTAAATTAAGTGAAGAAGCTCATGTATTGTTATGTAACTCTGTTGTTGATCCCACTGAGACGACGAGAGGAGATCAAAGTTTTAACAGTTTACCACCTTCACCTGTGGATAGTACCCAGGATGCAGTAGCATTGTCGCCAGGTTTCTTCAGTTTGGATGATGTGTGTGACAGTGACATGAGGGAGTCCGAGGAGAAGTTGATTAAACAGGCGGTGACAAAATGGCTGGAGAAATGGAAAAATTCTGCCGGAAATGATTCTTGTGTTGATGGAGCTATAAAAGCTTATACTGAGCAGAATGGATTCATGTGTGTATGTACTGCTCATGAAAGGTAATTTATCTTATAAATACATCATTTTGTTTGTATTTAGTTATAGAACTTAACATTACCTGACTTCTGCAAATAGGGTTAATTCCACAAATTATATTAAATATATGATATTTTGATATAAAATCAATGATAAATTTGTGATAAGAATAATACATATAACTGGCACTTGACAAAATGGTAGCAAAATGTAACCAGTTATTAAAACTGATTTGTTGTAAAAATACCAGGGAAAGCAATAGTCAGGGGACCCCTGGCCATTAATATTGTCCATAAGTTTTGTAAGTTTGGAGTTATGGACAATCCACTCTCTGATGCTATGGAGTTTATAATCCTCTATCCCAAATATTGTACAGTTAAACAGTTTCATATTCTTTTTATATATTTTAAAGCCGCCAAAGAAATGATTACCAGGGTAGTTAATAATCATTGCCTTACCTGCATTTTACAGTATTTAATTAAAGTCGGATATACTATGACCAGTTACAATTGTGACTACCTGTAAGTTGTAATATGGTTATAATTCAAATATTATCAACAACAGAGGATGTCTCCTATCCACTTAACCCAACTCAAACCTGCCTTGAAATATTTGCAAAAAAGAATACATGAGCCATCAAAGGGATCTAATTATTATATCATAATAAAAATATTAACAAGATGTAATCATGACATAGTCGCCAGCGTTTGCCAAGAACCGTGACCTTGACCTTGGACTCATCATGGCCAAAAAGAACAGGCTTGGACAGTTACCGATTTTACACTTTTCCTGTAAGTTTCAGATCAATTGCTGCAAAACTGCGACCTGTAGAGTGCGGACAAAAAGACCCACAAACAAACAGACACGACGATTAGCCTATAGTCGCCATTACATCAATGTTACAACCATATGTCTGTTCTTGTGAAAATCCTGACCTATACCTGGAACTAGGGCACTATTATGTCTTGACACAAAAGATTTACATCAATATAATCAAAAACCCCTGTAATGATACTGTGGTGGTAACTGATCATCTGATGGACAGCAATGCCTGACATTTTAAAAATAGTCTTTCAGTTCCTTATAATAAGGCCTGTTGTTAGGTGAACTGTTAATGGTTAAAATCAAGGAAAACAGTGCTTGACTGGCTTATTTTCATGATTATTTTTTTTTGTGGTTGGAAATAAATTTTATGAGAAGTTATCTGTCTGTGATAAGTGAAAAACATTCGTTTGGATTTTAAGTTAGAAAAAGTACCTCAAATATATCTCTTTGTATATAGTATCATGATTTAAGTAACACATATCATATTGAGAGATAATGTATTGTTCCAGCCTTAAAAACCAGCTTATATTAAATTATAATCCCATAACCTGTGTTCTGGCATACAGGGGAGATTATATTAAATACCCCTGATTAACTTTCTTACAAACATTAGTTCGTCTCTCTACTGGCGGTTCCTGTGCTACCACAAAAATCTTGAAGAGGTGTACGAGGGCTGCGTGGACATAGCCCCCAGTGTGGCACATAAGTCAAAAACCAGCGATTGATTAACCATGTAAGAGGAAGGCCAATCCAAAATATACAACACTCTGACATGCACTGAAGTGTGCTCCAGCAGTTAAGAGCCCCCAGTCTTTATGTGGAAGCCCAGTAACCAGTCAGCAGGTGCCGGTCTAGATGTTGTAACGTAACACCGCGTCTTATTATTAGAGTACAAGTGTAAACAAGTGGCCTTAGTCAAGTACTGCTGATACATGTGGTATTACTTGATTATAAACACTTGGCTCTGTTCCAGCCTGATGTGATTAAACCAGTAGAATGAGGGAACTGTCATTAACATCCTCCTGGGGATTAAGTTCCATATGTCATGGCTTGGATTTGATCATCTGGAACTGCATTTCTAACATTTCCACGAAAGTATTCTTGTGTTAAATATAATGTTGATTCTAATGAGATAATGTTTGGTATATTTATTATTATTGCTTATAGGGATGTTACAGCTCTATATGTTTGCTATTCCTAGAACTACCACAAATGTATGTATTAGAGAGATGTCTATAGCAGAGATGGCAAGGTAAAGAGAGGTGTTCCTGTACAAATTTAAGATGCATTCATAATATACTTATTTGACCAGACTGGAAGAATCAGCAAGAATTAACTTAATTTGTCCATAACTAAAGCCATAAGGGGGTCAAGGTTCAGTATTGACCTTGGTGTACTGGACAACCTTATGTTCTTGAGTTTGAATCAAAAGGTGGGATATTTTGACTGAGCTTGGACTTTATCAAACTTTAAACAACAAAGAAGATCAGATGAGCCTTGAGGATCGGTTAGGTTAATTAGACATATAGTTACTTACATATGCCACTGGCCCTAGTGAGGTTTACCATAGATAGTCCATTCTAGGCTGAAATAATGTATCTCATTGTTCAAATCAGGCCTAGTCAGCCTTGAAAGCAGTGGGATATTACAGACTTCTTGCATATAACACATTCATTACATGGAAAGTATCCCACACACTCATCCTCCAGTTGGAAATAAAACTGAAATATCAGTGCAGATTACCTTCATTATAACCTAAAGTAAAGGGCATGCAGATTTAAAGGCAAGAACTTTACTCGTCAGCTGCTTATTCATGAGATTACCTAAACTAAAGTGACCTAGATGACTTTTGCTGTTTCTCTGAATGACAAACATGGGCAGGGCACTGCATGTTGTCAACTTAAGTTACAAGAGTAAATCAAACACATCTGTTTGTTGTGAATCATGTCTAACAGTTGATTTCTCATGCATCATTCATTTATGATTATCTGAAGGGCTACCTGCTTGGCTGCTAGGGTCATGTAAAAAATGACCTGACATGCATTTACTGGTACTGTCTGCTGGTACATACAGTGTAAAAGGTATTTGTCAAACCCTGTCCACATTTCATTTGATTGGTAAATAGTTCCATGACTGTTAAAATCCAAGCCATCCTGCAACTCAGGGAAAACCTGGAAATAGGTCAACTATATCCCTAACAGGAAACAGTCAGGTTATCTGATTTGCCCAAACAGCACATCCACTAGTGGAATTACTGTGGTACCTCTTGAGTATGGAAATGCCTGAAATATATTCAAAGAATTATCCTGGAATTTTCGAAGTTTATCTTTGAAAAATCTGCAGTTTCTATTTTATGAAATGCTTGAAACGTTTGAACCCTTTGCAATTGAAACAGGTTTGTAATGCTATACATTGACCAGTTACTGATATTGATAAATTTTCCTATTATAAAAATGCAATGATTTGTGATGGCTTCAGGTATACTACTGGTCGTTCCTGCACAGTATAAAACAAGGCACTGCTTACTCTGTTACAGGCTGCGTGAGGTGGAGGAGTCTAAGAGGAAGCAGGAGCTGGAGCTTACACAGCAGCTTCAGCAGCTGCAGCAGAAAGAAGAGGAGCATCGCGAGATGCTGAGACAGGTAGAGCTGAGTAAGGAGGAGGCTCAGATGGAGCTGGGCATCCAGCGTCGTCAGTACGAGGAGAGGCTTAGGCTGCTCACGGAGGAGCTGGTCAGTCATCTGAGTATTAGTTTTGTATAAAATTGTGAAGGTCTTTCTTGTGGCTTCTGAATTTGTTAAATTAACATAAATTATCAGTAAGGCAGTTTACTAAGGAGCGAGTCAGTCATATTGATTTCAGTTTTGTGTACAAATTTGAGGGTATTTTTTAGCATTTCTGAATTTGATGTTCCAAAATTATGGAAAGCTCTGACTGCTGAGGAGTTGGTCAGTCATTTTAGTTTAAGTTTTGTATGAAATTGTGAAGCTTTTATTGTGACTTGGCAGTTTGTTGAAGAAACACATTATGATAAGCTTAGGCTGCTTCATGAGTAGATGGTTGGTCATCTTTTATTTTTCAGTTTCGTTTAAAATACTGAAGTGTGCCATTGCAGCTGCTTCTCAAGAAAACTAACTTATAATAGGCACATATTACTCAGGCAGTCTCTTTCAGTTTCCTCCTTACAATTAGAAGAGCTGGTCAGTAATTGTCCCCCAATTCCATTGATTTTGGTTTGTCTGTCTGTCTGTCTTACTTTCTGTCTGTCAGGTTTTTGTTTCCATACCGTAACTTTCCTAAATATTACCTGATTTCCCTCAAATTTTGGTCAGTGATTGCTCTAATGATTACCTTGGTTAGGATTAGTTTTGGAGTGTCTGTCTGAAAATTTATAATCAGCAGCTCAAAAAACTAAACAAAAAAAATTCACCATAGGTTCCAGTTATTATGACGTGGAGACATCTTCAAGGGGCAATGAAAACTAAAACACCGCTACAATGACGTGGAGACATCTGCAGGGGACAATAAAAACTAAAACATATTTATAGGTCAAGCAGGGGACAACAAGAAGTGGAAGCAGAGGACATAAATTCCACAAATTTGCTTGTATCAAATAGTGTTGTATAAATTTATGGGGCTTAGTTTTAGATTTGTCAAAATAATACAAATTGTGGGGAAGAAATGATTTAAGGCATTTATGACATTCATTAGGGATAAATATATTATACAGTCATTGATAATAATATTAATATTAAATTATGGAAAGGTGATTAAATATATTGTCCTGCAACATATTATTGAATGTATTTCAGTGTCTTTAGCCATATCATTGTATATATCATTTTCTGCTCTGATAATTATATTCATGTGACCTTGTATTTGGTTTCAGAAACAAAACCAGGAAGGCAGATTGGAATCCCAGGATGCAATTATCAAGTTGGAGCAGCAGAAACTTGTTAGTCAAGGATAAGTTTTTATCTTAAATATAAAGCTGAGGATTAAAAGTAAGCTAGGTTGGTTTTTAGCTCAGCTGACTATAAGTCATCTGAGCTATAGTCGTGGTCCATTGTCCGTCTGTCCGTCGTCCGTCCGTCCGTCCGTCCATCTGTAGATGTGGCACGTTTTGAAACCGTAAGACCTAGGAATCCAAAATTCAGCATAATGTTAGATGTCCCCAAGATCTCCTACCAAGCCGAAAACTGCGTCTTTGCGACTTCGTTCCTTTGAGAAATTAAGGAAAAACCTCAATTTTTTATTAAAATCCTATTTTCACACTTCAGGACTGCCTAATATCAAAACCACTCATCTGTTTTTCCTCATATTTACCATAAATATTCCTCTATATAGTTCCTATGTACAAGCCAGAAATTAAGTCTGTAAATTATAAATTCTTTAAGTTATGGGCCAAAACATAATGGACTTTGTAAAAAATCAGGAAAAATAATAACTCACTTAACATGAAAAATTTTGAAACTAGAGTCTATTTTATCAAGTATATAACTATGTTTAATTAAGATTCAATTGTTTACCCAAAATTAGATCTCAATTTTGTAAATTTTTTAAGTTATTAGCATAAAAAAAAAATCAGTACCTTAAAATTTGCCCAACTTTGACCATGGCACGTTTTTTTCCTGTAAGCACCATTGATTTAATTTTCACAGCATGTAAACATAAATATTTAGTTTGTCTAAATCTGAAATTTGAAAATAAAAGCTTGAAAATTAAGCTAGTTATTGATTTTTTTCTGTAGTCACTTGCTTTGATTACAGATGCAGGGTCCCACTCCAGGTCACTGGAAGTCAGCTATGCCAGGGTTTCTGATTTGTTACAGTCACTGGGAGAGATCCCCTGCTGTGACAGGTGTACAGTTATTCTCATATCACCACCCCAATCCCCCCCCCCCCCCCCCCCCGGCAAACCCAACCCACCAAGTGTTATGCAGTAATTGTTATTGTTTTCACTGTATCTCCTTAATTGTAATGCTGTTTCCACTCCGATATGCAAAAACTTTCCTTGAAAAAATAATTCAAGGTGTAATCCAGAAGATGCAATGTTGTGTAATGTAGCATTTTTAAAGAAATCAATTTTCTTTTAAATGATTTTAACAAATATAAATGAACCCATCAGTATGCTTAAATTATTATAAAATATGAAGCACATTATGGATTAATAAAGACACAATTAAAAATTGTGAAATCTAAATCAAGTATTATTTTTGGATATTTATTGTTTTACAGATTTAAAAGATATATTTTTGTGATAAAAAATAAATAAACATTTGTATGCATGATGTGGTGTTATCTGACAAGATTGAGATTTATGATGATGCAATTGAGAATTATGAATCAACTTTTATATTCAGATATATATGTTATATTGGAAATGTATAGAAATATAAACTTAAATTAGAAAATAATTGATGTGATAAAAAAAATCAGGATTTAATACAAACATTTGTTCATTATTTTCCTGCCTCAGCAGAATTTGAGATCAGGCTTTGTTTGCCCTGTTTTATGTTGTTAATTAGCTATATTTCAACTGTATACATTTCATAAAAAAAATACATATATATTTAATAATATATATTATACAAAAAAATAGATTCAGTTGAACAAATGTGTAAACTACTGAAATGTCAACAGTTAATCGAAAAACCAACCAATGATCATGGTAATAGTACAGATCATTTGTTCACAAACTGCTCACATGCTTTAGTTTCAACATTAGGAAACACATGGTCAGGTCACAAAATATTTTTTGCAACAATTTCTTGCTCATCAATACAATCCAATCATATAAACCAACCATGGCCTTTACTACCTCTTCCTCTTACACTTTATCTCCATTAGATATTATTTTAGATTTTTACCTTCAAGGTTAACGTCAGCTGAACACAGTGACCCATAGGTCCCTTGTTGTGTTTGTCTTAAGATATTGCCGTAGCAGTCTGTGATGTTATTTACTGTATAGTTTCATATCCCAGGTAAGTAGTAGCATTTTGTAAAAACATTTTATAAGAAGCTTATTGTTGTTGACACTAACATTGTTAGAGTTTCCCTCATCAACAACAAAAAATGAATGTAAATGTGGCATAGACATTCTGTGTATGGGCCCTGTCAACACTAATGACAGCCATTACAAGGATTAACTGAGGAAAATTTGTAAATGTGGGAGATACTGTGAGAACATCTTGTGACATTTGCTGGTAACTTTTAAGGTTAATTTGAGTGATATTTTTCTGTTTCGGTGATAGATGTTGGAGCGTCAGATTCAGGCCAATAAGCGGCAGCAAGAGCTTGAAGCTGAGGCCACACCAATGGTAGGTTACTAGGACTTGAATCATCAGACATGGTTTGCTTTGACATTACTTTTTTTTTGTCAACTGTCCAACAGAGTTTCTATCAAAGGGTGTAACTGGAATATACAGGATCTATCAGTCTCCTGTACTTTTGGCCCTCCTTTGTAGCTTTACAACTAAATTTTGGTATGGTTTTCCCAACTTTTTTTTACTGGTCAAAAGTGTGGGAAGATTAGCTCTGGCTGTCTGGGTTCCGTCCATTAAAAAATCATTATATATGTAAAAGTTTCTTTGAAAATATACCGGGTTATTTTTCCCACATGAACTGTTTGAGTACATGTATTTCTTTTTTACAAAGTATTTTCTCTCAGCTAGTCCAAATAATTCTCCCAATCTGTACTCAGTCAGAATCATGTTTTTGGAAATGGCCTTATAATTGCTGTAATATACATAGGCTTGTAAACATTATAGTTGGTATGATCCTTAAATTTGATGATAATAACAAGCTAAGGTGTTTGATAGTTTTAGACGTTAGTTGTAAATTCACATTTAATGATTAATAAAAGGAAAAGAAATGACTGATTGCCCCTGCAGACATAATCCTTTATGATTGATTATACAAAAATGTAACCAATTCAATCAATTATGAAAGAAACAATGATCAGTATAATGATTTAATTTACACAACAAATGTCTGATGTTCATAACTGATGTTGTATTGTCAGGAGGTGCCGTCAGCTCGGCACGACCAGGCTCGAGTGTTGAAGAAGCTGGAGAAGGTCATGGAACAGATGACAAAGGACGTCAAACGAATGCATGAGAGGAAGGGTAGTCAGAGAGGTCAGCCGGAGGTCATGATCAGACTCCGCGAGGCTAATAATATAAGCAAGTTCCTCAAGAAAGATGTGGTAGGTCTGATGTACTTGATTAAGGATAGTTATAGATCCACTAATTAAATAAGAGGGTAAATGTTTTAAAATAAGAAGAAAATTCATGGGACTGGCTCTACTTTCTAATTATCTTCCGTAATTGCATGGAAGCATTATTTAGTAAGTAAACTGAGGGATTTCACAACTACAGTATTAAAATAATATTAGCATATGGTCTATGGATAGATTTTTAGCTCAGCTGACTGAAAGTCATCTGAGCTATAGCGATCACTCTTTGTCCGTCGTCCGTCTGTCCGTCCGTTAACCAGGCACAAATCGTAACCGCTGGACCTAGAACCTTGTAACTTGGGATTCTGAGAGGTCCATAAAAAATCTCCTTGGAAACCAGAAATTAGGTCTCTGTTACCCATACCCTTCGAGCTATGTGGCCCCAAAGTACCCCCTAGAAAAGTCAAAAATTTCATACAAAAACTTCAATATCTCATTAACTACTTGACTGATGGTCATGATTTTTGGCATACATATTGATCATGAGATGTTACATCACTTCCTGCAGACTGGTGGCGCCACCTGTATTTTTTTATTTTTTACGAATTTTTTTCTCTATTTTTGAGACCTTTAAAAATGTGAACATCTGTTAACAAGGCACAAATCATAAAGACTGGACTTAGAATCTTAATTCTTGACACACTGAGAGGTCCATGAAAAATCTCCTTGGAAACCAGAAATTAGGTCTCTGTTACCCATATCCTTTGAGCTATGGGGCCCCAAAGTACCCCCCAGAATAGTAAAAAATTTCATACAAAAACTTAAATATCTCAATAACTACATCACTGATGGTCTTCATTTTTGGCATATATATTGATCATGAGATGTTCGATCAGTTCCTGCAGACTGGTGGCGCCACCTGTACTGTTTGATTTTTTACGATTTTTTCCTCTTATTTTGAGACCTTTGAGGATGCTGTCATCTGTTAGCGTGGCACAAATTGTAACGACTGGACCTAGAATCTTCATTTTCGACACACTGAGAGACCTATGAAAAGTCTCCATGGAAACCAGAAATTAGGTCTCTGTTACCCATATCCCTCGAGCTATGGGGCCCAAAATTACCCCCCAGAATAGTCAAAAATTTCATACAAAAACTTCAATATCTCATTAACTACATCACTGATGGTCATGATTTTTGACATACATATTGATCATGAGATGTTTCATCAGTTTGTGCAGACTGGTGGCGCCACCTGTATTTTTCAATGTTCACGAATTGTTTTCTCCATTTTTGAGACCTTTAAGGATGTAGTTATCTGTCAACAGGGTACAAATCGTAACGACTGGACCTAGAATCTTCGTTCTTGACACACAGGGAGACCCATGATAAGTCTCCATGGAAACCTGAAATTTGGTCTCTGTTACCCATATCCTTTGAGCTATGGCACTCCAAAGTACAGATCAGAATAATGGAAAATTTGATACAAAAGCTAAAGTATCTGAACAACTAATGCAGAGATAACCATAATTGTTTGCATGGATATTGATCATGGAGTGTTTCATAAGTTTCTGCAGACTGGTGGCACCACCTGTATTTGTTCGTTTTTTTTTACGAAATTTTTCTGTATTTTTGAGACCTTTAAAGATATGAACATTTGTTAACAGGGCACAAATCATAAAAACTGGACCAAGAATCTTTATTCTCACACACAGGGAGACCCATGAAAAGTCTCCATGGAAACTTGAAATTAGGTCTCTGTTACCCATATTCTTTAAGCTGTATGGGTCCAAAATACCCCCCCCCCCCCAGAATAATGGAAAATTTGATACAAAAACTGCAGTATTTCAATAACTACAACACTGATGGTCATGATTTTCGGCATACATATTGATCATGAGCTGTTCCATCAGTTTCTGCAGACTGGGTGTGCCACCTCTATTTTTTTTTCAAATTTTTACGAATTTTTTTCTTTTTTTTGAGACCTTTAAAGATGTGGTTATCTGTCAACAGGGTACAAATCGCAACAACTGGACCTAGAATCTTCATTCTTGTCATGCAAGGAGGCCCATGAAAGGTGCCTGTGGAAACTTGAAATTAGGTCTCTGTTACCCATATCCTTCAAGCTATAGGACTCCGAAGTATCCCTCAGAATAATGGACAATTTGATACAAAAACTGAAGTATATGAACAACTAATGCAGAGATCACCATGTTTTTTTGCATGGATATTGACCATTAAGTGTTTTTATTAGTTTCTGCAGACTGGTGGAGCCACATGTATTTTTGTATCCGCCAAAACGAAGTTTTGTGGATACTATGTTTTTGACCGAGTTCCTCCGCCGCGGCGGCGTTCGTTTCCAGAGAGCTCCTCGGAGACTAATGGACCGATTTTTCCCAAACTTACACCTATTATCGGGTCACATGTGAACTGATGCCTAACCAATTTGCATTGACCTCTGACCTTTCCTCTCTATCCAGTGTCCATTTGTGGGTCTGTTTCCACTCATAAACCCTCATATCTCGGGAACCGTTTGACCGATCAGGAAATAAAATTGATACAAATGTAGCCCTTGGATTGCTTTATAACATACACAAAAAATGGTGGCGCCACCTGTAACCATGTTTGCACAGTGTCCATCTGTTCATCTGCCTTGGGTTAAAATCACTCATATCTCTGCAGTGAATTGACTAATTCACCTGAAATTCGTCATGTGTATACATCCAGGATAGCTTTCTTGATTTTATGACAGGTGGCGCCACCTACGTTCACGTTCACGCTGATGACATCCAAGCTTATATCTCGGGAACCGTTTGACCGATCAGGAAATAAAATTTATACAAATGTAGCCCTTTGATAGCTCTGTAACATACACAAAAAATGGTGGCGCCACCTGTAACAATGTTTGCACAGCGTCTGTCTGTTAGTCTGCCGTGGCCTAAAATTACTCATTTCTCTGTAGTGGTTCGACATAACTGCCTAAAATTTTGCAGGTTTATACATCGTGGACAGCTTTCTTGATTTTATGACAGGTGGCGCCACCTACATTCTAGTTAACGCTGGACACATCCAAGCTCATATCTCAGGAACCATTTGACCGATTGGGCCAAAATTGTGCATGTGTTTAGATCTCACATAGGTCTTTATCATACACAAAACTGGAGGGGTTACCTGCAAAGATTTTTGCACAGTGTTTATCTGTTTGTCTGCCATGGGCAAAAATCGCTCAAATACATGTAGTGGTTTGACTTTTCTGCCTAAAATTTTGCAGGTGTATACAACTTGGACAGCTTTCTGGATTTGTGGTAGGTGGCACAACCTACATACACATTTAGGCTGCAGACATCCATGCTAATATGCAACATACCTCACTCTATTTCCCCTTGCCACTCAATCCATGCCTCACTATCCGATTTTGGCAGATACATGTAGTCACTTGTCGGTTACCCGTATTCTAGTTTTAAAAGTTTACACATTTTTCTCTATTTTTGAGATATATAAATACAGACTTAATCTTGGCCTGTTGGTTAATCTGTTTGATGCTTCAGTTGAATGGGTATATACTACCATTCTGGTGATAAAATTTCCTTTTGCGAATCTCTTCCCAGTCAGCTGAGCGTCATGACCCATGGGTCACTTGTTCAAAGTAATTTTAAGTTTTAATACAATTGATTCAGAATTTGGATACATGTCTTGTTTGTATGCATTTGATATTGCGAATTGACATAATTATTGAGTAAACACAGAATCATGTTGTAATTTATTTATGTCAATTTTAAAATCTGGTATGGATTAGACTATGAAGATAAAAACTGAAATTTTTTAATATTTATTTTCCTAAATTTAAAAATTGTTTAGATTAAACTGAAGATAAAATCTTTCTGTGAATCATATCATGAAACAAAGGATATGAGTGAATAACAACAGCCCTTATATATCTCAGCACTGGTTAAAATATTGTGATACACTGAAAAAACGTGATTAGCTTCATGAAAGATATATAAATATATTGTTTCTTCATACCATCCTACTTTGACATGTCCTTTATCCAGGTATTCAGTCAAGAAGAGGTCTTGAACAATGATAAACCAGAGACAATTATTAAAGTGACAAACTCAAAGCTAGGTGTCAGCACCTTCTGGACTCTGGAGAAGTTCGACGAGCGCCTGATCCAGATGAGAGAACTGTACAAACTGTATAATGTAGGTATATGTTTTGTGTGTGGTGAAATGCTCTATGTCCATACTTTAACAATGCAGATTTACCTGTTGGCCTTACAAGCGTGCAAATTATTTGTAAAAACACATTGAATTGTCTTTCCTTACATATACTTCATTTATAAATTCTGGATACTTTTAGTCAGTTCCTTATCATTGGAACTGTGATAATCTCATTTTTAGCACTTTATATGAGGCCTTCAGTTAAAATTATTTGTTCTAAATTCTCCATAGGTAGAGACATTTTAATAGAGTTTTAATTTCTCTGTGCATGAGCCAAAATAAACTTTATCACAGTGAACAGATGAGGCAGTTTTTTTGCCAAATATTAAGCCTATTCCTTCTATTATAATAGTATGTCAAAACCACAAGGATTTTGTTACTTCATCCACGGTGGCTACTCGGACATTCATATTAAATGTACAGTTTTATTTCAACACTCACTCAGAAATGCATATTAAATGTACAGTTTGCACATTCACTCAGACATGGATATTTAATATAGAGTTTGATTTGCACATTGACTCAGACATGGATATTAAATATAGAGTTTGATTTCCACATTCACTCAGACATGCATATTAAATGTACAGTTTGCACATTCACTCAGACATGGATATTTAATATAGAGTTTGATTTGCACATTGACTCAGACATGGATATTAAATATAGAGTTTGATTTCCACATTCACTCAGACATGCATATTAAATGTACAGTTTGATTTGCACATTCACTCAGACATTAAATGTACAGTTTGATTTGCACATTCACTCAGACATGGATATTAAATGTACAGTTTGATTTGCACATTCACTCAGACATGGATATTAAATGTACAGTTTGATTTGCACATTCACTCAGACATGGACATTAAATGTAGAGTTTGATTTGCACATTCACTCAGACATGGATATTTAATATAGAGTTTGATTTGCACATTCACTCAGACATGGATATTAAATGGAGAGTTTGATTTGCACATTCACTTAGACATGGATATTAAATGTAGAGTTTGATTTCCACATTCACTCAGACATAGATATTAAATATAGAGTTTTATTTCCACACTCACTCTGATATGCATATTAAATGTACAGTTTGATTTGCACAGAGTGGAGATGAGAGCACGTCTGAGGAGTGTGACGAGGTCTTCTTTGATCCAAACGACAACTGGGAGAAGGAAGAAAAGATAGAGAGCTCTCAGAGTCTGTCCCCCAAACTGTAAGTACATAAGAGAGCTGACTGAGTCTGTCCCCCAAACTGTAAGTACATAAGAGAGCTGACTGAGTCTGTCCCCCAAACTGTAAGTACATAAGCGAGCTGACTGAGTCTGTCCCCCAAACTGTAAGTACATAAGAGAGCTGACTGAGTCTGTCCCCCAAACTGAAAGTACATAAGAGAGCTGACTGAGTCTGTCCCCCAAACTGTAAGTACATAAGAGAGCTGACTGAGTCTGTCCCCCAAACTGTAAGTACATAAGAGAGCTGACTGAGTCTGTCCCCCAAACTGTAAGTACATAAGAGAGCTGACTGAGTCTGTCCCCCAAACTGTAAGTACATAAGAGAGCTGACTGAGTCTGTCCCCCAACCTGTAAGTACATAAGAGAGCTGACTGAGTATGTCCCCCAACCTGTAAGTACATAAGAGAGCTGACGGAGTCTGTCCCCCAAACTGTAAGTACATAAGCGAGCTGACTGAGTCTGTCCCCCAAACTGTAAGTACATAAGAGAGCTGACTGAGTCTGTCCCCTTAACTGTAAGTACATAAGAGAGCTGACTGAGTCTGTCCCCCAAACTGTAAGTACATAAGAGAGCTGACTGTGTCTGTCCCCCAAACTGTAAGTACATAAGAGAGCTGACTGAGTCTGTCCCCCAAACTGTAAGTACATAAGAGAGCTGACTGAGTCTGTCCCCCAAACTGTAAGTACATAAGAGAGCTGACTGAGTCTGTCCCCCAAACTGTAAGTACATAAGAGAGCTGACTGAGTCTGTCCCCCAACCTGTAAGTACATAAGAGAGCTGACTGAGTCTGTCCCCCAAACTGTAAGTACATAAGAGAGCTGACTGAGTCTGTCCCCCAAACTGTAAGTACATAAGAGAGCTGACTGAGTCTGTCCCCCAAACTGTAAGTACATAAGACAGCTGACTGAGTCTGTCCCCCAAACTGTAAGTACATAAGAGAGCTGACTGAGTCTGTCCCCAACCTGTAAGTGCATAAGAGAGCTGACTGAGTCTGTCCCCCAACCTGTAAATACATAAGCGAGCTGACTGAGTCTGTCCCTCAAACTGTAAGTACATAAGAGAGCTGACTGAGTCTGTCCCCCAAACTGTAAGTACATAAGAGAGCTGACTGAGTCTGTCCCCCAAACTGTAAGTACATAAGAGAGCTGACTGAGTCTGTCCCCCAAACTGTAAGTACATAAGAGAGCTGACTGAGTCTGTCCCCCAAACTGTAAGTACATAAGAGAGCTGACTGAGTCTGTCCCCCAAACTGTAAGTACATAAGAGAGCTGACTGAGTCTGTCCCCCAAACTGTAAGTACATAAGAGAGCTGACTGAGTCTGTCCCCCAAACTGTAAGTACATAAGAGAGCTGACTGAGTCTGTCCCCCAAACTGTAAGTACATAAGAGAGCTGACTGAGTCTGTCCCCCAAACTGTAAGTACATAAGAGAGCTGACTGAGTCTGTCCCCCAAACTGTAAGTACATAAGCGAGCTGACTGAGTCTGTCCCCCAAACTGTAAGTACATAAGAGAGCTGACTGAGTCTGTCCCCCAAACTGTAAGTACATAAGAGAGCTGACTGAGTCTGTCCCCCAAACTGTAAGTACATAAGAGAGCTGACTGAGTCTGTCCCCCAAACTGTAAGTACATAAGAGAGCTGACTGAGTCTGTCCCCCAAACTGTAAGTACATGCACAGTAGAATGTTGTTTATCTGAACATTGTGGGGGGTCAGATTTTGATGACTATATTTGCGTGAGGTTCCACTAGGATTTATCATGACTACCAGCATGCTGCTGAGTATTGTTAGATATCACATCCTAATGAAGCTCGTCCATATATGTAATTTTAGTAACAAATGTTTTGTTACATTTTCCATAAATTTTCGGGTGGTAAAATGCACTAATTAAATGACCTATACACCACAGCTCATATGCTTCCCCCTTTTAACCTAATAATTATAATGAGATCCCAATACACTTGTACACAGAAGGTCTTCCATGTCCATGGTATTATTTACGAGACAGTGACATCACAAAGGTCAATGACGTATGTCATATTGACTGACGTCATCAACTGGAATCACTGTTCTCTGTTGTCAGTATTGATGACTATTTCACAGTTGTTGTGAACTGTCTTGCCATATTTTGGATTATTTGTCTCCTAGAAATTACGTGCCAGGTAAGCCATTATTATTCACTTGGTAGTCTGAGGAATGACTCGTGCAGCCTTTAATCTAGAACTTTTTATACTGTCTCCTTGGTATAAAACCTATCCTTGAAAACATGCCAACATTAGCATTGGTACAAACTACACATGTTTTGTGTGGCAGAGGTCTGTCAAATTATGAAAATTTTGTTTTTATCAGATGATTGACGCTTTACAGTATTTACAGTCACCTGTTTGGTTGCTCGTTGGTCCAATGCTTACGATGTTTCATTGAATGAACATGCAATTTAGGTCACACAGAGTTCATGGATAGGTCAATTATATCACTGCTAATCTCTGTACATTTGTTTGAAATTAGACAATCTTTTATAGCATCTTTTGGACATTTTTTCATCATTCAGATTTCAATGTCTCTTCACAGAGTTAATAAATATCCAAACTGGCACAGTTTTAGTAATCTTAGGAATGCTCAGGATTTTGTAAAAAAAAAAATGCATTGAAATAGAGGGGAAAGATTACATGTGTTACCTATTAGCCCAATGTTTCTCACTGAGTTATGAAACTTTAACTGAGCATAGCTCAGTAAGCTATGAAACTTTGAGAAAGTTTTAAGATAAAAATGGCTCCTTTAGTGAGTCACAGATGTGTAATGAATTGTTTTTCTTCACAGGGTCAAAGGTCTCAGCAGTTTTGGAAGTCCATTGAAGAGGTTGTCGTATGACTCAGCCAGCTCAACATCGAACAGGAGTCTCAGATCAGGTGGGTGATTTAAAAAACAGGCTACACACAAGACATATCTGGGGTGGATCCTTTAAGTTTAAAATGGTGGAGGTCCTGGTAGCCTTAAACCTTCACAGTGTGTGTAAGGCTGCCTTTCCACTCGTCGGGCATGTGGTAGGGTGCGGTTGTTGCATGCTATACACATCACAGCAGCTTTATATTGACTTGCTGTTGCAGAAATAGGCCCTATCACTAAAACATGTAATACGTGAAACCAAGTATAAAAAAAACCCAACATAATTATAATTTCTAGTCGTATGCCTGAAGGCATAAATTTGTCCTATTACCTAGCTAAACTGATATGAATATTGCCAGTGAAGAATGCTATATTTATCATGTGAAGCAGAGTTTTGTAATCACAACTGTTCCACTAAGATTTACCCTGCATGTATAAATGAATTAAAAAAAGTACCCTGCATGTGTAAATGCATTAAAAAAATAGTAATTCTTATCTATAGCAAAAACATTTGCATTGACATAGATGGGAAAAATTATTCTATTTCAGAGAGATAATTACATGACATGAAACTTGACATGTAATGTCAAAAATGTGCAACAAGAGTCTATGGTTGCCAGCTCCCTTGCTTTGTCACTGGAATAACCAGACAAGTAGAAGCACCATAGTCTATTTATGTTCGGGATAACAGAGTATCAAAGCATTGCTCAGGACCCCCTGGTGGACGGCCTTATTGTCATTGAAAGTCACATTCACACCTGACATGACATAAGTGTCACAGTAAAAGTAGTTTCCTGTCATTTATCTCCTCCCACACTTAAGGAATCTTGAAAAATGTACTTAGACTTAAATTATAACCTTTTCTAAAGTAACATGTAGTTACCTTTCTAAAGTAATGCATTTTTGTGTACCATCTGTATATCATATACTGCATGGATTTTAAATCTTGTATATTTATTGTTGTTCTGTATTTGGCTAAATCTTGTATATTTATTGTTGTTCTGTATTTGGCTAAATCTTGTATATTTATTGTTGTTCTGTATTTGGCAGGTTGTTCTACCTCGGGGAGTACCTCTACAAAACCACCCAGTATTGCAGAGGAAAGGGAAGACACTGAGGAAAATGGTGCTATCTCATTATTTAGAGATGCCATGTCTGCAGCCCTGGATAGGTATCAAGGTGAGATAACAGAATGATAAGACTCAGGGGAAAGTATCACGGAGATAACAAAATTAGAGACTGTGAGATAGCAAACTTATTGATATGTATTAAGGTGAGATAGCAGGTCGATAGCATACTATTGTGTTACTAATATAACAAAATCAGAGAAAGTGAGATTGCAAACTCATGCATAAGTATCACAAACTTAAATATAGTGAAATAAAACATATCTCACAACAAGATGGCTAACTTTCAGTTTCTTCAGGGATGTTATAGCAGGACAGGCCAGATATCCTGTTGAAATTTCAGAATACAGTGTATCACTTAATGATATCTTTAATTGGTTACTTCATGCCACATAATCAGACACATATATGCAGACCAGTAAACTGCTGCTATTTGAATCTACGCTCTGCCTGTGTGAATGTTTGAAACTAATATGTGTGTGAAAGAATAGAACAGACGTTCAACTAAACACAACTTTTTGTTGACAGGACCCACCCTTCAGCACACTCAGGCTGACCGCGTACTGATCAACTGTGATATGATTAAACACAGCATCACCAGCTTACTGGACGCATTTAACGAATGTCAGTGTGACAACAAGAACAAACACAAAGGTGAGTCACAAGGAATTACCGGCAGGGGATCTGTCAATGTCAAGAACAAACACAAAGGTGAGTCACAAGGAATTACCGGCAGGGGATCTGTCAATGTCAAGAACAAACACAAAGGTGAGCCACAAGGAATTACCGGCAGGGGATCTGTCAGTGTCAAGAACAAACACAAAGGTGAGCCACAAAGAATTACCAGCAGGGGATCTGTCAATGTCAAGAACAAACACAAAGGTGAGCCACAAGGAATTACCGGCAGGGGATCTGTCAATGTCAAGAACAAACACAAAGGTGAGCCACAAGGAATTACCGGCAGGGGATCTGTCAGTGTCAAGAACAAACACAAAGGTGAGCCACAAGGAATTACCGGCAGGGGATCTGTCAGTGTCAAGAACAAACACAAAGGTGAGCCACAAGGAATTACCGGCAGGGGATCTGTCAGTGTCAAGAACAAACACAAAGGTGAGTCACAAGAAATTACCGGCAGGGGATCTGTCAATGTCAAGAACAAACACAAAGGTGAGCCACAAGGAATTACCGGCAGGGGATCTGTCAATGTCAAGAACAAACACAAAGGTGAGCCACAAGGAATTACCGGCAGGGGATCTGTCAATGTCAAGAACAAACACAAAGGTGAGCCACAAGGAATTACCGGCAGGGCATCTGTCAATGTCAAGAACAAACACATAGGTGAGCCACAAGGAATTACCGGCAGGGGATCTGTCAATGTCAAGAACAAACACAAAGGTGAGCCACAAGGAATTACCGGCAGGGCATCTGTCAATGTCAAGAACAAACACTAAGGTGAGCCACAAGGAATTACCGGCAGGGAATCTGTCAATGTCAAGAACAAACACAAAGATGAGGCACAAGGAATTACCGGCAGGGGATCTGTCAATGTCAAGAACAAACACAAAGGTGAGCCACAAGGAATTACCGGCAGGGGATCTGTCAATGTCAAGAACAAACACAAAGGTGAGCCACAAGGAATTACCGGCAGGGGATCTTTCAATGTCAAGAACAAACACAAAGGTGAGCCACAAGGAATTACCGGCAGGGGATCTGTCAATGTCAAGAACAAACACAAAGGTGAGCCACAAGGAATTACTGGCAGAGGATCTGTCAATGTCAAGAACAAACACAAAGGTGAGCCACAAGGAATTACCGGCAGGGGATCTGTCAATGTCAAGAACAAACACAAAGGTGAGCCACAAGGAATTACCGGCAGGGGATCTGTCAATGTCAAGAACAAACACAAAGGTGAGCCACAAGGAATTACCGGCAGGGGATCTGTCAATGTCAAGAACAAACACAAAGGTGAGCCACAAGGAATTACCGGCAGGGGATCTGTCAATGTCAAGAACAAACACAAAGGTGAGCCACAAGGAATTACCGGCAGGGGATCTGTCAGTGTCAAGAACAAACACAAAGGTGAGCCACAAGGAATTACGGGCAGGGGATCTGTCAATGTCAAGAACAAACACAAAGGTGAGCCACAAGGAATTACCGGCAGGGGATCTGTCAATGTCAAGAACAAACACAAAGGTGAGCCACAAGGAATTACCGGCAGGGAATCTGTCAATGTCAAGAACAAACACAAAGGTGAGCCACAAGGAATTACTGGCAGGGGATCTGTCAATGTCAAGAACAAACACAAAGGTGAGCCACAAGGAATTACCGGCAGGGGATCTGTCAATGTCAAGAACAAACACAAAGGTGAGCCACAAGGAATTACCGGCAGGGGATCTGTCAATGTCAAGAACAAACACAAAGGTGAGCCACAAGGAATTACCGGCAGGGGATCTGTCAGTGTCAAGAACAAACACAAAGGTGAGCCACAAAGAATTACCAGCAGGGGATCTGTCAATGTCAAGAACAAACACAAAGGTGAGCCACAAGGAATTACCGGCAGGGGATCTGTCAATGTCAAGAACAAACACAAAGGTGAGCCACAAGGAATTACCGGCAGGGGATCTGTCAGTGTCAAGAACAAACACAAAGGTGAGCCACAAGGAATTACCGGCAGGGGATCTGTCAGTGTCAAGAACAAACACAAAGGTGAGCCACAAGGAATTACCGGCAGGGGATCTGTCAGTGTCAAGAACAAACACAAAGGTGAGTCACAAGAAATTACCGGCAGGGGATCTGTCAATGTCAAGAACAAACACAAAGGTGAGCCACAAGGAATTACCGGCAGGGGATCTGTCAATGTCAAGAACAAACACAAAGGTGAGCCACAAGGAATTACCGGCAGGGGATCTGTCAATGTCAAGAACAAACACAAAGGTGAACCACAAGGAATTACCGGCAGGGGATCTGTCAATGTCAAGAACAAACACATAGGTGAGCCACAAGGAATTACCGGCAGGGGATCTGTCAATGTCAAGAACAAACACAAAGGTGAGCCACAAGGAATTACCGGCAGGGCATCTGTCAATGTCAAGAACAAACACTAAGGTGAGCCACAAGGAATTACCGGCAGGGAATCTGTCAATGTCAAGAACAAACACAAAGATGAGCCACAAGGAATTACCGGCAGGGGATCTGTCAATGTCAAGAACAAACACAAAGGTGAGCCACAAGGAATTACCGGCAGGGGATCTGTCAATGTCAAGAACAAACACAAAGGTGAGCCACAAGGAATTACCGGCAGGGGATCTTTCAATGTCAAGAACAAACACAAAGGTGAGCCACAAGGAATTACCGGCAGGGGATCTGTCAATGTCAAGAACAAACACAAAGGTGAGCCACAAGGAATTACTGGCAGAGGATCTGTCAATGTCAAGAACAAACACAAAGGTGAGCCACAAGGAATTACCGGCAGGGGATCTGTCAATGTCAAGAACAAACACAAAGGTGAGCCACAAGGAATTACCGGCAGGGGATCTGTCAATGTCAAGAACAAACACAAAGGTGAGCCACAAGGAATTACCGGCAGGGGATCTGTCAATGTCAAGAACAAACACAAAGGTGAGCCACAAGGAATTACCGGCAGGGGATCTGTCAGTGTCAAGAACAAACACAAAGGTGAGCTACAAGGAATTACGGGCAGGGGATCTGTCAATGTCAAGAACAAACACAAAGGTGAGCCACAAGGAATTACCGGCAGGGGATCTGTCAATGTCAAGAACAAACACAAAGGTGAGCCACAAGGAATTACCGGCAGGGAATCTGTCAATGTCAAGAACAAACACAAAGGTGAGCCACAAGGAATTACTGGCAGGGGATCTGTCAATGTCAAGAACAAACACAAAGGTGAGCCACAAGGAATTACCGGCAGGGGATCTGTCAATGTCAAGAACAAACACAAAGGTGAGCCACAAGGAATTACCGGCAGGGGATCTGTCAATGTCAAGAACAAACACAAAGGTGAGCCACAAGGAATTACCGGCAGGGGATCTGTCAATGTCAAGAACAAACACAAAGGTGAGTCACAAGGAATTACCTGCAGGGGATCTTTCAATGTCAAGAACAAACACAAAGGTGAGCCACAAGGAATTACCGGCAGGGAATCTGTCAATGTCAAGATATGATTTAAAACACAACTTTTGTGCCAACCTGCAAGATGTGAAGGCGTATTTCAACATACATCTATTTTAATAATCTGTCACAGATGTAGTTTCAACCAATGAGTATTGTTATTTATGTAAAACGTCATCTTACAGTCAAAAGATTTATGATTTAACATAATATATTCATTATAATTTGGCTATTTTTATTCTTTATTTGCCTTTTTTGTAGTCTAGTGGATTGCAAAATTATCCATTCTCAATGTGTCCTTCTTTCCAAACATTTTTCTTAGTATAATAGACATATAATTTATTTTCGGAGAATTATAGAATTGCTATTGTGATAAAGAAAGGCATATATTTAAAGTCCTGAAACCCTCTGTAAAAGTTTTCCAGAATCATAGAACTTTGGGTTATTTTATCTGACAGCCATAAATTTATTTTAGTTTATACTTTGGCAGAGCCCTCTGTATAGTTTAAGCTGTTTTTAAGACGAGCCCATAAAACAGTCATCTGTAGCATAATGCTGTATCTTTATGTTTACAATGATAATGTTAGAATATTGAACATAGCCCTGCATGGTGTTGATGAAAAGAAAGATTTACAGTACCTATTTGGGCTAATAATGAACTTCTTTCTATAAATTGCAGCATTCACCAACAGCCTAGAAAACAAGAAGCACGGACTGAAGCTGATGACTAGCATGGAGCTTGTGCTGTCGCATTGTGCCTCATGGACGGCCTTCATTGAAACGACGCCCGGAGCTCTCTCTGACCTCAGTACCAGCATTAATAACACAGCAAAGAAGCTGGGAAGTCAGCTACTACTGTTCTTGCAGGTCTGGCGTGGATTATACACATTTACAGGCTCATACAAGGTTCACAGACATCCTGGGATTCAGGGAATACCTCGAAAATGAGTTTCCTAATTTCTTGTTATAAAAATGTCTGGGACCTTGAGAAAAAAAAATTGAATAAGCAAACTTGATTTGTCCAAATGGCTTATTTTGTCTCATGTCCAAATGATATATCCACTTGATAATTGGCTATGGTTGCTGTTTAATGTTGAATTAGGTGAAGCAAATTATTCTGGAATTTTTTATATTCATTTATGAGAGCTGTACTATATGTCTTTAGATCACATTTAACTGAGCTGCATTTCTGAGAGCCACTTCATGTCAGCAGATCTGATATTTGTATTGGGAAAATTTAAGCAAAAAAATAATAATATCAAAATAAATATGCTGTCAAAATTAAAAAACTATGTAATTAGAAAATAAGTTTTAAATATTATTTCATACAAATTATATGAGTAGTGTAAATAAATGTCTGGCTTTCTGTGAATTATAGGGATGCTTTGTATGATATTTTTTTCAGGGCTGTGAAAATAACATTGACAGTATGGTGCAAGAATCAGCCTCCAAGGCTCTGGACAGTCTCTTCATGCTATGCAGGCTAAGTGGGGAATTAGCGCTGGCGACGGACACAAATGTTTTGTCACTACGAGAACCGTTTAGTGATGTTGATGACCCAACAGTCCACCGTGTAAGTGATAATGACACACACACAGTTTATAGTTAGCAACTGGTGACATTTTGGCAAGTCTTTACATGACATGCTATTACAGTGTGCGATCTTCTTCAAACTTATCTTCAGATATCCTTGAAATAATAACCAAAATAATAACTATTTGTTTCATAATTGTTGCAATAGCTGTAGCCATATCTATGTGAACAAAGCTTTTAATTCATTGGCTTCTTGTGGGATGAATTTTAGTAATTATTCGTAGAATAGTCTGTAGTTACTGACATATGGCATTGTGATTGCAATAATAAAAAAATTTCTTACTCTATACATTTCTCAAAACTTACATGAAAATATGGAAAATGACTCATTTCAGACATTCTTTGTATCATTCCAAATAGTTCAAGAACAAAACCTGCTTTTCCAAGTCATGGTCAGCGAGCCTGAGACAGGAGTTGTGTGACAAAGGGGCAGTGGCATAGCCTTCATTTATAATATACATATTTTAAGTTGACCCTAATTTTGGCAGGTCAGTCATTTATGTGATAAGGTGATAAAAATGGCTTCAGTTAAAGTTATAAATAATGATTAATCTTGTTTTAACAGCTCGGTCATGACGTGAGACAGGCTTTCATCACTGGCTGTGACACGTCAGTTGACAGGACAGTCCAGGCAGGCCTAAAGACGGTAGAGGAAGCAGAGACCCAGTCGCAGATACTGAGGGATGACTGTCAGCCAAGCAACCAGGTACCTGACTCGCACACAAAATATTGAACACTTTTATACTCATTCTGACCATTCATGCCTATATTTACTTTTTTTCAATAGAACCAAAAATCCGAACTCGGCAAATCTTGTCACTGTCAGTATTATACTATGTTATACAAGTTCAAATACTATAGTATCACCAGATGTCCCTTTTTCCCATCAAATATATACTTGAGCAGATTCCTTAATAGTATTTCACCTAAAATCTTAACCAATTTTGTTACCAAGTGGTATTTGCATTTCATCATCATGCTTTCTATGTCCTGCTTTCTTGATAAAGTATATTTACAATTTTCACAGTTAATTTTAGGTACACATAAATATCATGATTTTGAAAGGAACTAATGATTGAGCCATAATAAGTTAATAGTTTGCTTATAAAATGTTGTGTTTTTCAGATGCCAACAGAGGACCTCTTAGCAAACCTAGAAATGACAACATCATCAGTGAAAGTGTTGTTAGAAAAATGTCAGCAGTTACAGGTAAGCCAGTCCAGTTTGAAATAATATAGCATGACAGATGAGAACAACTGTAATCTTATTTTATTGTTCTTAAGAGGCTTGTTCCACCATCTTCTACCTTGGGAGAGGGGGGGGGGGGGTTGATGTTGCAGTGACTTACGTGATATTTTGGACTTGTGTTGAGAGGCATGTGGGAGTTACTTTGGTAACCTTTAAGTTGTTTCATTTGTTGCAGTTTACCCCTAAAGTTTCAGGTCATTACAGCAGAACCATGTCATTACACCAGAACCAGGTCATTACAGCAGAACCAGGTCATTACAGCAGAACCATGTCATTACAGCAGAACCATGTCATTACACCAGAACCAGGTCATTACAGCAGAACCAGGTCATTACAGCAGAACCATGTCATTACAGCAGAACCATGTCATTACAGCAGAACCATGTCATTACAGCAGAACCATGTCATTACAGCAGAACCATGTCATTACAGCAGAACCAGGTCATTACAGCAGAACCATGTCATTACAGCAGAACCATGTCATTACAGCAGAACCAGGTCATTACAGCAGAACCATGTCATTACAGCAGAACCATGTCATTACAGCAGAACTCGGTTCTTGGAAATTTGAGATACATGTGATATCTGTCTTAGATGGGTCTGCATAAATTTGTAACATGACTTTTGCCCACCAGATGGGGTTGCGTAACTTAACAGTATGCCTTAGCACCACTATAGTCTGTTTCAGCTAAGTTGGCCGATGCAAGTAGTTCCTACATGACATAACAGCAGTCCTCTCATGGGGGCATCCAGAATCCGTGGGGTGGGGGACCATCTCATATCAGCCATATATACCAGATGTATACCACAAACTCATGCTATAGCTTAATTAGTAACACCAGCATGCAGGAATGGTTACATAATACAGCTAGATGGTAAATTTGTTTCTGTAATTGTGTGAAAGATTAAATATGGACCCATTTCATTTTTAAAGGGAAATGATTCATATAGAAAATCAAATTTAAGAGCATTAATTTAGTATTTAGCAAGTAAATGTTATTACCTTGTATATTCTACACTTTATTCCCAGGCTCTATTTCCTGCATGTATCCCTCAGACTCCTCAAGGTCAGATGCACTGTCATCACTGTCTTTGTTATCAGACAAACTGATCAAGAACAGGTCATTAGAAACCTGAGTTAGATGTTAGGGGCCAGTAAAGTAGTATATAATATTACTGCAATAAATGGAATAATGATTATGTGATTATGGAATAATGACATGTTCTCCATCAGAACTGCGTTTGAGATGCTCCCCATACTGTAGCTATTCAGGGCTGGAGTGACCACTGGGGCTGTGACAGTCCATGGGTCATTGCTAATAACCCACTTAACAGCAATAAAAGTGTTCATAGGAACAATGTATTTTGTTTAACCCATATGATTATAGATTGAAGATTTGATTTAAGCATGTTAATCATTTCAGAAGTGAAGGGAAAATGTCAGACTTGACCCTTATTTTGTATGACTGTAAGTGGAACTCTTTTATATCCCTCTGACACATGCATCACCACTTGGATATCCACAAGATAAGAGGAGTGATGCTTATCAGCCATTAATTGCTCCCAAGGGACAGTGATTGGGCTGAGGTTGATATTCTTGCACATCCCATCGGCCAACTTAGCTGAAACGGACTATAGGTTGGGCTACATAACTGTGGATAACTGGCTGGATAACTGTGCACAATTAGATAAAGTGATTTAACTCTCTAACACCAGGTGGAGCTAGATACCTCCCTCATGGAGAGTTTGGATAAGAAGCCAGAACATCATTACTACTGTCACTACAAGCGAGCTCAGTGTGTCTCCACCCATGTGTCCAACCTGGCAGAACATCTGTGTTCCATGGTCAAGGGGGCAGCACCTCTAACTAAAGGTAATGGTTACAACTCTTGATACTAGTCTGTACATTTGTTTTGGTAGACCTTATAATCGGGTTGGACTTAGCCTAGAGGTTGGTTTTGGACTTAAAAGCAGAGTCCCCAATTTGAACCCAGCCAGAGCCTTCAAGGCAAAAATGGGAAATCACCAGACCTACAGAGGTTTACTTTAATTCCTAACAGTTTATCATCAATGTTGTATTGTATGTTAAACCAGAAGTCCAGCAGGCTGATAATGGCTTTTCATCCTGATTTAACAGATGCTGCCACCAACAGTTCATGGACCTATCTTGAACCCATCACTGTTCACAGGTCCCTAAAGCACATCTTGAGCTCCCTCATACGATCTCAGGTCATACATACTGCATGTTAACTATCATGTTTCAAATATAACCATAAGGAAATCCTCTGAGTGAAAACAGTTGCAAATTCAGTAAAGATATTGCCTATAATGTAAATGTTACAAGTGTCAGAATTTGTCAGGAATCCAAATTAAATGTAAACAGGAAATTGTTTAAAACATAAGACTAAGACTGTTTCCACTTAGACTTTCTTAGATTAGATCTCTCATATATGTTATATTTTAATGTTTTGTTAGGGAACCCAGACTGCCTGCAGCAGTTAAGCAGCAGTGCTCTGCTGGTGCAGAAGGCATCCTTAAAGTTAGTGGCTGTGGCAGGGTCAGACCAGATCAACAGCAGCACCTCGGATTCACAATTGGAGCTGTCAGAGACATCCCTCCTGTCACAGACACAGACGGAACAGCTGGAGTTCTGTGTCCAGGAGGTCCGCTATGCCACCGACCTGCTCAGCAGCCTGGCGCTGAAACATGCTACAGGGGTACAGAGTTAAAATTCCCACATCATCTCATGTTCATCCTTGTACATTGTAGAGCTGTCACAATACATGAGTCCTCAAATAAATTGCGGTACAAAGTCAGGTATCATATCAGGATTTCATTATTGTATGTTCTTGTCTTGATATATAGACAGTATTTGACTGTGCTATTGAAATTGATGTCAAACCTTCTCAATTTACTCTTTCAGTGTCATATAAGGTAGGAAAAATGAGAGGTCTTCGTTCAGTATGGCATCTGATTGGCTAACCATAAAGCAAATACCAAATTAATTTTTTAATAACTATGTTTACAATCCATATAAAATTAAAGAAGTTTTAATTAAAGTAAAATAAATAAAAAAATCATATTTGATACTCCTTAACAGTATGTGCAGCAGCAGGGTGAAAATTGAGTTTCTGATTTGGGAAAAAAAAATTTTGTGAGAGAAAGTTATGTTGTCATGAAAAGGGAGAACTTTTGCATAGGATCTAAATATACCTTACTTTTATTTTATCAAGTTCATGTGGTGAGAAAAGTATCATGATATACAGAAAAATCTTAAATTTATGACTACAAAGGGACCTAAATAAAGTGGTTGCATTTTCGAGGTGGTGGTCTGAGCTAGGTCTCATATAAGAGGCTAGCAAGAATACGGACTGTGAACAAGTGGTCATTATTGTTAGGTGGTCCTAAACAGAGGTGGCCATCAGGCAGGTTTTACTGTAAATCAGATGATGAAATAATGTGTTGTTACGGCTCTAATGTGTGTACCTCATGGTGCTATTAATCTGATGCTCAATATGTAGACGTTATGCATTTATACACAGAGTATGATACACTGTAACTACTGTAGTATGGAGTAGGACAGTACTTGTGTACTAGTAGTCAGGGGTGTTATGACTTAAACCAAGTGATCTGCACCAGAGTAAAATCATTATATAAAACACTGTAAAAAGTCATCAGAATCATCCAAATTAATTTGAATGTTGTTTTTTCAAGGTTCATTGATTAGTTATAAAAGTTTAATGATAATTCATTCCACTGATCCTGCAGAAACCATCCAGACTATCCTCTTTATTAGTTGATATTCATCACCCATCAGTTTACGTTTAGGTATATCTGATATATAAAGAGTTGGATTATGTGTCACTTAAATTTCACGGTCAACCAGTATTAACAATGATTGTTGCTCACTACTGAATGTCACTTCTCTAATGTTGGTGCCTTGTTTAGTTTGTTTTTGGTGTATTTAACTTAATGGTGAATAAAACTATCATGTTAAGTGTCATGTGATGAACTAATGTGAAACACAGTTTGATTGATTATGACTTAATCATGTGATATACAAGTATCACTTGACCAAAATGGAAAACTGGTCATGCTGTTTGATCATGGTATGGTAAAGTCATGACATGTCATATGATGATTTTCCACTTTCTAGCTCACATTTCTCATGGCTGACCAGGGTTTGTCAGCTTTTGTTAGTGTGTGAGCTCACATTTCTCAAGGCTGACCAGGGTTTGTCAGCTTTTGTTAGTGTGTGAGCTCACATTACTCAAGGCTGACCAGGGTTTGTCAGCTTTTGTTAGTGTGTGAGCTCACATTTCTCATGGCTGACCAGGGTTTGTCAACTTTTGTTAGTGTGTTAGCTCACATTACTCAAGGCTGACCAGGGTTTGTCAGCTTTTGTTAGTGTGTAAGCTCACATTACTCAAGGCTGACCAGGGTTTGTCAGCTTTTGTTAGTGTGTGAGCTCACATTACTCAAGGCTGACCAGGGTTTGTCAGCTTTTGTTAGTGTGTGAGCTCACATTTCTCATGGCTGACCAGGGTTTGTCAGCTTTTGTTATTCTGTGAGCTCACATTACTCAAGGCTGACCAGGGTTTGTCAGCTTTTGTTAGTGTGTGTAAGGGCTTAGCTGTCACTGCCAATGTCCAGTCACTACCAGCAGTACACTCAGTCAAATCAAGGAAGTTCAGTGTACAGAAATTGAATTATACCTCGTGTTTTCATGTGTTTATCATATACTGGGTATTATAATATCACAACTTAGTATATTAACACGACATATCATGTATGATTCATGAGTGTTTCTTGAAAGAAAGTGTATATGATTTAGAAATTTATGTGAGCATCAGTTAATTTATCTTCTTTAAACAAATATTATGTATACCAGGGATTTTATATTATGTGCAAAGTATGATACATAATGGAAAATCCTTAGTCCTACAGTCTATACAAAAAATGTAGTTTGCAAGTTTTTTGAGTGAAAATGAATCTCATGATCCCCTGAAGTGCTTCTATCAGTGAGGCATGTAACAGACATGTAAAATGTTTCATAGTTACATTAAATAAAACTGTAGTTCACAAAAAAAACTACTTCCTAAAAGTTAGATCTTAATGCATGGGATCTGGTCCCTTTAGTCCTGCAATTATTCACAGTTTACAGTCCTTTCAAACATGGCAGCTCAATGTCAGGTTAATGGATATGAGGCTGTTACCATGGCAAATCAGTCACATGACCTTTTAGCTTTTCCATAAGCATGTGAAAGATCAGGTTTAACCAGATACAATGCAAAACTTACAATGGCAGTCAGATGACTTAAAATTGCTGTGTGATTGGTTCTCATGAAATGCACTCAAACCAATCAGAATTGAGATGTGCTATAAATTATGATACTTTTAAGGCACTGAATTGATTTTGGATCATACCAAATTTTTGTTTAGTACATAAGTCTATGATTATCTGGTCATTTGAAATGTAGAGGTTACATTTGGAATTTGATATGGAATTTGATTGGTTTGCTGTTGTTTGGGGCATTTATGATGTGGAAATGTCATATAATATATTGTGATAGTTTACAGCAAAATAACATTGGTTAATCGTTACTTAAAACATGGCATAATAATTGTACAGTACCACACTTTTCAGAATTGTTTATATTGTATTCATGACAAATGTACATACTGTAAATATGTAGAGTTCAGCTTTCGTAAATTATACTCTGTTAACTGTGATACAGCATTCTATGCTCTTTGTGTGGAAGAAAGCAATACGCGTTTTCCTTCTAGTCATGGAAGGAAATTTAGTGGTTTATATTTTTTTATTCTCAAATTTGCCACTCTTTTTGTAAATGTTCTTTTCAAAATTAGGCATGGTAGCTCTGACTGCTGGCATTTAACAACTTTAAATTCTGCATGCTTTCAGTATTGTGTGTGTGTGTATGTGTGTGTGGATATTTATGTATACAGTATACACACACATGCATGCAGTAGTACCTCCTATTCAGGCTACTCGTCAGACATTTGACATATTCATGTTTTTTTCAGTTTTTCTTTTTTCATCTTCATATGTAAATACTTATACATACACGTAAACATGAATTACCATCTCCTGTTTGCAGATGTTAAACGTATATATGTGTAACAGTTTATAATGATAAATAACTCAGGAGACTTATGGTGTAACCAGTACCTTTACATCTACAGAACCATTGCCAGCATCTTCTCTTCACAAGTTCTTTTCCCGGTGAATTATAAATGTTTTGAAAGAAAAATACCTGGAGTTATGACCAGTGTTGCAGGAAGTCATTTAGATAAATAAAGAATAAACATATGTCTTGGAGGGATGCATAAATGCAGTTGAATTAGCACGTTTGGTGATAAAATAGCTTAAATATGGACGATGGCACTAATGCTGCAAACCATTAAATAGCCGTTTTTGTAGCACGAGTTCTGACATTTATTTTTATGCCTAATATCTGTATAAAATGTGAAGATTGTTCATCAGGCAAAATTCAGAGATATTTTTCATTGAAATACAGCTTTTCATGTTTTGTATATATTTTCATTTATCTCAATAAACTTTATATAAAAGAAGAATGTGTATTGTTTTGTTTCAAGTCTCTCTTGATTAAACGGGGGTAAATCGTGATACCATAATATCTTCCATAATCAAAAATACAAAATGTAATTTCAGCTTTAGAAAATGCCTTTCCTTACCAAGATAGCGACACCTGCTGGGAAGGACTATCGCTGTTTTAAACCGGTTCGTCCACAAAAAAAGGCTCATATTTACTTTTGTCATTCCCAAAAATGCGGGGCGGGTTCTTAACTTATCTGATGTGTAGTCATGCTCAGCTGTAGCAATGGTTCTTTGTCTTTCCGCTGGTTGCGTCTTCTGTCAGCAACATACAAAATGTAAGCATTTGACAAGAAACCTCTAAATATCCAGAAAGGGCTCCGGTCCTGACAACCTGAAATTAGGTCACAGTGACCTATATTCTGAGAGCAGCCTGACAGACAGATTCTTCTCTGTGATAGAGAATGTTTAACAGTGTTTTGCCTTGTTGCATAAAATAAAAATAACGTACTTCAACTTGCCAGCTGTACATGGAAAACTTAAGTAGGATCGGCCCGTCCAACACTTCAGAAAGGTCGCATTTGTGGCGATTTGTCCATTTTTAAGTAAAATTTCATACAAAACCCAACAATTTTTAGCTCATCTCACTGAATGTCAACTGAGGTATATGAATGTCGCTTGAACCGTCATGCCGTCTGTTAGTAAGGCACACATCGTAACCGCTGACCCTAGAAGCTTCTAAGTTAACATCCATATAGGTCATTCAGAACCTCCTTAGAAACCTGAAATTAGGTCACTGTTACCTATATCCTCCGAGCCATGGGGCTTGTAAGTAACCCTCCAGTATCTTTATCATTAATGCATAGATCTTGTTGAATATTGACCATAACATGACTTGTCAGGTCTCGAAAATTGGTGGCGCTACTTGTAATTTTAGCTCAGCTGATTGAGCTATAGGAATCAATCTTTGTTAGTCTGTCTGTCCGTCCGTCCATCTGTTCACATGGCTCAAATCGTAACCGCTGGACCTAGAAACTTCCAACTGAAAACCCATGGATTTCCATAAAAAAATCTCCATGGAAACCTGAAAATAGGCCACTGTGACCTATATCCTCAGAGCTATGGGGTTCGAAAGTACCCCCTACGCTCCATGAGCAGCGGTTACGCCATGCTCAACAATGGCTACAAAACCGTTACAAGAAACCGCTGTTGCCGGTCAGGTTTGGCCAGCACAATCGGATCTTCTTCGAGGTGCCGGTCGATTTGCATTGCGGTCGAAGTACTTGGTAGCACGGAATCTTTCCACCCCCCGTTGGAATACACACGATGCAATAGTCATCTTTCAAGACGGTCTCTGTACTTACTTTCTGGTTTGGCCTGAGGTCAGTTATCCCCCACTGTTTGTATATCTTGCAGTTCCGCACTAGCTTGGCATGGGCGCAGCCAAGTTTGTTTACACGCTTAGCCAAATAATATTTTTACCACTCTATAGTCTACACTACGCAGACAATTTTTAGCTCAGCTGACTATAAGTCATCTGAGCTATAGTCGTGGTCCATTGTCCGTCGTCCGTCCGTCTGTCTGTCCGTCCGTCCGTCCGTCCGTAGATGTGGCACGTTTTGAAACCGTAAGACCTAGGAATCCAAAATTCCGCATAATGTTAGATGTCCCCAAGATCTCCTACCAAGCCGAAAACTGGGTCTTTGCGACTCGTTCCTTTGAGAAATTAAGGAAAAACCTCAATTTTTTATTAAAAACCTATTTTCACACTTCAGGACTGCCAAATATCAAAACCACTCTTCTGTTTTTCCTCATATTTACCAAAAATATTCCTCTATATAGTTCCTATATACATGCCAGAAGTTATGTCTGTATTTTATAAATTTGAAAAGTTATGGGCCCAAACATAATGCATTTTGTAAAAAATCAGGAAAGATATTTGATCACTTAACACAAAACATGTTAAAGCTATGGACTTTTTTTTCCAGTATTATAACTTTAATTAATCAAAATTAAATTGTATACCCAAAATTAGATCAAAATCTTTTGAATTTTTAAAATATTAACAAAAATAAAAAATTGGTACCTTAAATTTTGCCCAACTTTGACCATGGCACGTTTTTTTTCCTGTAACTGCTGTGGATTTAGTTTTTACAGCATGTTTTTGTTAGCATTTTGCATGTTAACACCAAAAATTTGAAACCGGTTGATCAGAAACTGTAGATTTTATTCAAGTTTTCAAGCACCATGTAACATATTGTTTACATCAAGCTAGTGTTATGCAGTTTGCATAGCTCAGCCCCCCAGCTTCAGCTCTCAGTTCCAAAAATTGGGTATACAATTAGATGTCTCCAAAATCCCCTAACATGCCAAGAATTTGGTCACTAGGACTTAATACCTTTGAGATGTTAAAGAAAAACTTCATTTTTCCATTTAAAACCCATTGTTACACTTCAAGACTGCCTAATATCAAAACCACTGATCTGACTTTAATCATATATAATATACATATTTTTCTATACATTCTCTATGCACATGCCAGAAATGATGTCAGTATTGCGTAACTGTTTTAAGTTATGGGCCCAAACATAATGCACTTTGTAAAAAATCAAGAAATATATTTACTCCCTTAACAAGGGGATTGCTGAAGCTAGAGATTTTTTGTCAGGAATGTAAAATTATTTAATCAAGATTCAATTGAATACCCAAAATTAGTTCTGAATTTTTCAAATTTTATAAGTTATTAGTATAAATATAAAATTAGTACCTTAAATTTTGCCCAACTTTGACCATGGCACGTTTGTTTCCTGTGAGCACTGTTGATATAATTAGCTCAGCTGACTATAAGTCATCTGAGCTATAGTCGTGGTCCATTGTCCGTCGTCCGTCCGTCTGTCCGTCCGTCCGTAAGACTGGCACGTTTCGACACCGTTGGACCTACGAATCTGAAATTCGGCATACAGTTAGATGTCCCCAAAATCTACTACCATGCCGAAAATTGGGTCAATAGGACTTCGTTCCTTCGAGATATTAAGGAAAAACCTCAATTTTTTATTAGAAATCTATTTTCACACTTCAGGACTGCCTAATATCAAAACCACTCATCTGGTTTTCTTCATATTTACCATAAATATTCCTCTATATAGATCCTATGTACATGCCAGATATTAAGTCAGTATTATATAATTTAAAAAAGTTATGGGCCCAAACATAATGGACTTTGTAAAAAAAATCAGGAAGATATTTGGTCACTTAAGACCAAAAGTGTTAAAGGTAGGGACTTTTTTCCAGTAATACAACTTTAATTAATCAAAATTTAATTGTATACCAAAAATTAGATCAAAATCTGTTAAATTTTTTTAAATATTGGCAAAAATATAAAATTGGTACCTTAAATTTTGCCCAACTTTGGCCAAGGCACGTTTTTTTCCTGTAAGTACTGTGGATTTAATTTTCACAGCATGTATACATAAGGATTTAATCTGTTAAAATCTGAAATTTGAAAATAAAAGCTGCAAAATTAGGCTAGTTATTGAATTTTTTTGGAGGCTCTTGTTGTATTCCCTTACATCGTCAAGCAGTCCACTTTGATGACTGTAGGTCATTCAGTGCACATCTCCATGCTCCCCAGGCTGTTGGCATAATTTTAGATGTCCCCAAAATCTCCTACCATACCGAAAATTGGGTCATTAGGACTTCGTTCCTTCGAGATATTAAGGGAAAAAAAAACTCCGTTTTCCATAAAAAAAGCCATTGTAACACTTCAAGGCTGCCTAATATCAAAACCACTGATCTGTTTTTGATCGTATTTAGTATTCACATTCTTTCATACATTTTCTATGAACATACCAAAAATTAGGCCAGTATTGGGTATTATTTTGAAGTTATGGGCCTAACCATAATGCAATTTTTTAAAAAATCAGAAAATATATTTACTCACCTAACATGAGAATTGCTGAACCTAGGAGAATTTTTTTTTTCAGGAATATAACTTTATTTAATCAAGATTCAATTGTTTACCCAAAATTAAATCTGAATTTTTCAAATTTTTCAAGTTATTAGAATAAATAAAAAATCAGTACCTTAAATTTTGTCCAACTTTGGCACTGTTGATTTAATTTTCACAGCATATATACATAAGTATTTAATCTTTTAAATCTGAAATTTCAAAGAAATTGATTGGAAAGAATAGCTTTTATTCATGTTTTTATACACCATGTCAAGTGTTGTTTACATCTAGCCCACCTAGTAGTACAGCCTTCACTTGCATTATGTAACCCACCCCAGGCAGCTTGCCTTAGGTCAGCTTGGCCACTACCAGCAGGCTTCCCCTCTGCCCTGTACTCCCCCCCCCCCCCCCCCCCCAGATGGTGCATAAGCTAGATGAATGTTATTATTTTCTGTATTTGATTCATTCTTATTCTAGGCTATGCTACATTTTAGATTTTGTATTGTACCACCAGGGTTACAATGATTAAAGTGTACAATTAATTGTGTCCACAAAGTGGTGTATTGCTATGAAAGCGTGGATGTTCATCAGATAAGTAATTCCTTACTTCAGAAGAGTAAAAACTTCACCAGGTGTGAAATTGACTATTAATTCCAGTAATAAATTAAATATGGGATAGTAATTAGCACAATGATATTGTTTGTCCCTCATTCAACCAAGAGTGTGTATACTTTATTTGAAAAGATGTTTTATTTTATCAAATTTACTTTTATTTTATTTTGGTGAATAAAATTAAGCATGTACTGAAAACTCCAATGTGCAAAACTTTTTAATAGTGATTAAAGGAATATTCTTGTAGATGCCATATTGTGGCATTATTTTCTTTTAAATTCAGTTTAAAAATTTATGATTTAAAAATAATAAAATATATGTGTATGCATAATATGACCCAATATGAGCTACACTCTGGATATATGATGATTGCAACTTTTGCAACAATTCTAATATTTTAACTTATAGTTTCAGCTTTTTACTCTGTATATATAATGATTGAAACTTTTGCAACAATTCTAATATTTTAACTTATATTTTCAGTTTTTTTTATTAAAAATTTATAAAACCTGTAAATAAAAAAAATGATTCACATAAAAACTTCTTAATGGAAAAAGTGTATATGCTTTAAAAAAAATAGGATTATATATAAACTTAAATGCATTATTCCCTTGAAAGTGAAATAAAGGTATTAGTCCATTCTGTCCACTTGCCTGTCCATCTGTAAATTTTCATATGCATCACAGTATCTCAAAATTTTACTGTTTTTCTTCATGACAGTCTTGTCAGAGTATTAGTTTGCAATCATATATTTAGAACTTTACTATAACCAAGTAGGAGGGCCCCTTTCCTCTTAGCTTTTCATATTCTTATGTAAAAAAAAATTTACAATAGAATATTTCTACATCCACCTTCGTGCTGCCCTCACTTTTCCCTTCTCCGAACCCCATCCCAAAGTCAGCCTCAGTAAGCAAGAACAAGATGAATCAGGTTCTATTCATACTTTAATATTTTGTATAACTATTTGTCCATAGGTACCTATGTACATGCCAGAACTTATGTCAATATTGCGTAATATGTAGACATAGTGGGCATCACAATAATGTACCTTGTCAAGACTAAAGAGATATTGTGTAACAGCATAGTTAATCATAACATCATATCTGTCAAATTGAAAGCTTGCAGACTAACATACACTTTAGATCCTTCAACAAATAGCCTTATCATCATTCTACTACTGCTTATTACTGCTGTCACTGCATTCATATTTGCTCAAATATATCACAGTTTTCAACCCCTCCTAAATAAATAAAAAATAAACCACTATATTTGACTCTATTAATCCATCAGTCAGGTAATTTCATTTACTCACATATTACATTACATACCTTTATAATAGCCCAACATGTCCATGATATTCATAAGCTTTATCGACTCGATATAGTATCACAGTGGAGAAACATTTATAGTCCAATAACGATAAGCTGAGCGCCGTGACCCATGGGTCCCTTGTTTTCATATCATGCACACATAAGGATTTCAACTTTTTGGTTTAGAAAGCTGAAAGAAATTGGCCAAAAAGTGTAGCTATTATTAATGTTTTTATGAGACCATGTCAGACATTGGCTCTCTCCAGCCCCTCTTGAGTCACTTGTATGTTGACCTTGTTGAACTTATAGCAAATTATGCATGCTTGAGTCGAGTCATACACTGGGGCAGCCAGGCAGCTTATGGCCAGCCACAGTTGATCCAGGTGTCCAGCCCAACTCATCTAGTAGTTTTAACCAACAACATAACAATAAACAATAAATTAATAAATTTTTATTTGTTTTTTAATAACAAATTAAAGAAAAATAGAAAAGGAATATGTTAGTTTATAATAACAGGAAATTAACTTGCAGTTACTGATGATATAAGAATCCTGTATCAATGGATAGAATGTAACGAATTCCAAATAACACCATGCAGTCACCTATGGTATTTTTCAGTTCAATTTTATTGATAAAAAAGTAAATCATATTATTCATTACTAATCATTAGGGATCGTATGAAGGAAATTAATGATAGACAAAGATGCAGTTTATAATATTAATCTAGATTCCTACTGTGTCTAGTGTGTACATTGATGTGAAATTAGTCCAAAATGAATATATTACATTTATTTTTTTTAATATAAATAAAAGCCATAAAACCAGGTACTTATGATCATTATTTAAATGTGTGAATTTTGTATATTCTGGATTCTCAACATCATTGTTTTGTGAAAACTGAATAAATACCAGACATGGTGCAAATACTTTGCAATTGTATTTAAATACAAATATGAATATGTAGAATAATTTCCTGCATGAAGAATGGGAATTCAGGTTAAAATGAAAGTATATGAATACCAGTGCAAATACTTTCAAAATGTATCCATGAATGCATTCATGAATATATTCTTTAATATTATATTAATAATAATTTTAATTATATTTCATTTTAAAAAATCATACAATTCTCATATTATTTATAATTATTATTTATAAATTATATTTGGGACAATATTTGTAATTTTTTAAAATAAATAGTTAAACTCGTATATTATATGCTCTGCTTATAAGTTATATGGCCAAGTCAAAATCTGTGTGACAATAGTACTCCATTTGTTAATAAAATAAATGAAATCAATCCTCTTCCCTGTCTCCAAAGGTACTATCAAAATCATACATAAGCTAAACAACAACAACTCATAATACATCTTATATTTATTACCACACAAAACCAGCATGTGCCTCATTTCTAAATCATATTTTTTTATCATATATAACAGCTGTGCGCCGTGACCCATAGGTCCCTTGTTTTACACGCTGAGCCAATCAGATTTTACCTTACATAGCGCCAACTAACTGGATGTTTGGCAGCTTGCCAAACCTGAAGAATCCTTCCATTTCTCACAGCATGTGAGTAGAAGGTCACATTTAGGGGTCACGTGCTGTGTTCAGAGCGTAAAGTACCCCAGAATTATGAAAACATTTGATACAAAAGATCAAATATCTGAATAACAAATGCATTGATTGCCATGATTATTTCCATGCATATTGATCATGGAGTTTTTTCATTATTTTCTGAAGACTGGTGTCACCACCTGTATTTTTTCTAATTTTTACGCATTTTTCTTTATTTTGAAACCTTTAGATGAAGCATTTCGTCCGTTAACAGGGCACAGATTGTAACCGTTAGACCTAGAAACTTCTAACTGTACCTTCAGGGAGGTCCTAGGCCAATCTCCTATGAAACCTGAAATGAGGTAATGGTGATCTATATTTTGCGAACTAGAGACTGAAAACATGATTTTGAGCACCCAATCCGTCAGATGGAGCACAAGTTGTATTTGCTTGGCCAAGAATCTTCTACCATTACACCCATGGAGGGACATAACTGATCTCATTGGAAACCTAAAATGAGGTCACTGTGACCTATATCCTTTTAGCTATTGGGCTCGAAGGTAACCTTCCCCTCCCCCAGAATAATTTAAAATTTGATACAAGAGCTCCAGTATCTGAATATCTTGTGCATTGATTGCCATGATTCTTTCTATGCACATTGATCATGATGCGTTCCATCATTTCGTGAAGACTGGTGGTGCCACCTTTTTTTTTATTTTAACGCATTTTTTCTCTATTTCGAGAAATTCAGATGAAGCAGTCCATCTGTTAACAGGGCACAAATTATAACCGTTAGACCTAAAATAATCTAACAGTACATTCAGGGAGGTGCTAGGCCAATCTTCTTTTAATTCTGAAATTAGTTCATGGTGACCTATATTTTGCGAACTACAGGCTGAAAACATGATTTTGAGCACCCGGTCAGTCAGACAGGGCACACATTTTATCCACATTGCCCGGCCTAGCATTTTCTAACATCACATTCAGGCATAATATACAGGGAGGTATTGGGCAATCTCCATAGCAACCTGAAATTAGGTCATGTTGACCTATATCTTGCATGGTACCGCCCAAAATATCATTGGCAAATCCATGGAACCCTTATATTAAGTCATGGTGACCTGGATTACTGGACATAAACATTTCAAGTACCCAGACAGACAGGGTAGAAAACCTTACTTCTTGACTCAAACTTAAAAAATGTGCATGGTCATTTTTAGCTCAGCTGACTGCATACAAGAAGGTTAGATTTCATGGGAATGGCTGGACATATTATCATGAAACTTTTTCTTCTGGTTGATTTTTAAGAACTTTAAAACTACAGTTGAATATGGATACCACCTATAAATTTGGCATTCAGATGATAAAATTCTTTTTTTTTTTTGTAAATGTCTTCCAAGTCAGCTGACCTGCCAAAAGGGGAAGAACCTAATTGAATTACGCTAACAGATGGTTCTTTTCGATTATTGGACCAAAGGTCGAGGTCACAGGAACCATCCATATACAAATTAGTTTATGGACTGCTTTGGCTAGACAGATTGGCTTCAAACTTGATTTATTATTGACCCATCGCAAAAGTAAGGATCATTTTTATTTGGGGCCCCGAGGTAAAAAGTGAAGGTCACAGGATCCTCATCTTTAAAAAGATTGTGTATGCATTGTAAATCAAACTTTTTATCCAAAACCTTCCATCTTTCACATGTGACTTACCTGCTCAAATTGGAACAAAAAATCTGTAGATTTTGAGGTTACCTGGTCAGAGGTAAAGGTCACTGGACCCACATTTTTTCAAAAGATTGTTGTGAAAATCAAAATAGTGTAAGTTCCAGTATAACCCTTTGAGCTAGAAAGTTCTTTCTCGACACCCAGATAGGTCTTAGTATATCCCTGTGCAACCCCCAAATTAGGTTATTCGTGACTTACGATCTACACAAACATGTTCATGTTGAGCAAAATTAACAATATGACCTTAACTTGAATTAATGTACATCTCATACACATAGTCGGGTGTCCCAAAAAAGGGGAACCGCTTTCGACCAAGTATTTCCTCAGTGACAGATAGACTGGCCCAGTCAATGGAATGACCCCTAATTGTTGCCTATGACTGAGAAATCAAACGTTCTCTCACTGTATCGCACAAAGTGTCGGTACTGCTACCTCGCGGCAAATTATATAACTATTTACTACTCTCTGAGCCTCTTTATATTCCATCGACTGGTAAACTTGGGCCGTACCGGACAGTCAGCGCTATACATCACCACCTCGCTGAACTAAGGTCTTTCCCAGTGACGTAAGGAGTAATTATAGTGGTTTTACCAGAATCTTTTTCTAAACCAACATGTTTCATCCAGTAACTTTCTATTCAGGGCTTCCAGCTCGCTAATTATATTCTCATTTAATCAGTCTTAATATTTTAGGTCCTCGGCTATTTTGAGTACGGCAAGACTTTCAACACTATTTAAAACCCTCAGCCTCTGTGAGTATGTGTGTAACCGTTTATCAGACCATCGCTTTTCAAAGCAGGCCAGTTCTCTAGCTCAGTACAAAATCGATGCGACAGTGTCTACAATGCACTTACATTTGGCCTATGGACCGTAATGTTCGAACAGCGGAGATATAACATGGGACACGAAGGTCCATGTATGGACTTTCTGAATACATGATTTCAGTGCGAATTTTTACAATCGGGTTGACTGTCTATTGCCAATGGGACCGCTGTTAGCGTCCTCATAGTAACGATGCCATTCACAGGAGGCGTCACGGCCTGATATGCAAATGCGAGGGAATCGTCAGGAGCCTTGTGACGCCCTAATATGCAAATATCAGGGATTCACCAAACGGACTTTATCGGGCTTAAGTGATAAGAACTGGTACTGAGTTTCGTCTATCGCTACATGGAATTACGTTTCATTTTAAGCATTTAAGTAGACGTAAATACACTAAAGTTAAGGTAGGGCTAAGTAACAGATAAACCGAAATCATTAAAAATTTTCACACAGAATCCTAAGGGTACCATCAACAAGTCTGCAACATATTTAAAGATCAGACGGAAAGTATGCGAGTATTTTCAAATTCAAAACAGCATGTCAAAATATCCGATATAAAAATAAATCTCACTTACATCAGTTTATGCTCAATGTGGCTTCCATCCTCCTCTACGACTAAACAAAGCCGTTTCTTCCAAGCAGAAATGCTTTTACGTATTTCTCCAACCGATACCTTCTCCAATGACATAATTATCCTGTCCTTTAACGCCTGCTCGGTCAATTTGTCTCTCATTCCCCAGGTAAACTTTCTCCTTCAGAGAATCCCATATGGCATAATCCACTGGGTTACAGTCAGGATTTTGTGGAGGCCATTCATCCTTCTTGATGAATCCTGAGGCAGCCTCTTTCAGATGGGCCTAGGATACCCTACTTGTATGTAATAGAGCCCCAACTTGCTGAAACACGTAATTGTTTCTAGGATCAAGACGCCTACAATCCGGGAGAAGATTGTCAAACAATAACTGAATGTTGCTGTCACTATTAACCTTGGCTCTGTCGGTGTCAATTAAATGAGTGTTTGTTTTTCCTTTTCTGGATACTCCAGCTGAAAGCTAGCGGTATATATACCATTCCAACAGAACTGACATCGCTGGTAGTGGTATCGGTATCCATACACTCCGATATCAAAACAAAAAAGTTTGAACCAACTTCTTGGACCCCATCTTTCTCCCTGAAACAGTTTTCAATGGTAACCTGATCCCATTCACTCAAGGCATGGTTGATCCTTCCAAACAGACAGTTTGGGCAGAGATCTTTTCGATATAGTCCGGTCGCCACTGGACTCAACCTTGTTTTATGGTCTTAAGTTTTTTTCTTTGTGTATTTTGTTTGCCCATATATCAGATGTGAAAAATATGCTTGTTGGCCCTCTGTCAGCCTTGGGCATTTTTGGCTAATTAGCATAAAACAAAATAGCCGCAAAAATAATGCGAAAATAGCATAAATGCCATATTTATACCTTTACATTTGACATAGAGGGTCATCAAATACATGAATTCTGAGGTATTATGACCCAGAGAATTCATTTTTGTTATTGTTTTAATCATAATGACCACCATTTTCAATGTAGCTGTTATCCTATTTAAAATTTAAAAAAAATGTAAATATGCTGAAAACATGATTTGGTTAGTACGTATGTTCCAAAGCATTCTGGAGATAGAGGGTAATAAATTAAACCAATTAAACACTTTAGAATAGATTAAGATAAGATGATCAAACGTTCTGGAAAACACTTGTTATACATTATAAAAATAATGAAAGAATAAAAGCGAAACTGCCGTTATCCACACAGTTTTTATTTATCCACCTCGTGTCACGACGACGCCCGATATTTACAACTTATACGAGATTTAACTTAGTCGTAGGGGGATTATGTGAGCATAATTTGAGTTCATTTAAATAAAAATGGCACTTTTACGGAAATTCATCTTTATTCGTGGAAAATGTAACAGTTGAAATATTATATTAATGGTACATGTATCATAAAAAATTATGTAAGTTTTTGTAAAGTGTATCATGAAGGGTGTACTTACGAACGGACAAAGCTGTCACATGCAAGGAAAACTAACTGTTCTCTCAAAAATATTTATATATGATTATGGGTCCAAAGGCATTACAGACAGCTGAGCCATACTTGAAGCTCCTCTCCCTTCTCCATGACTTTAATGCAGTCTTTATAGTATACATATTTTGACAAAGGTTATCTAACTGTGGACTTCCATATGTTGCCGATAACATTCACAGACTTAGGATGTATAATTTTTATGTTTTACTTCCCTGGTTTGTTATTTGATTGGTCTGTCTTTATTAACATCTTCATCTTTTTAGTTACCTATGTATGGCCTTAATAATGAAACAATGAAAGTGAAACTTCCGTTATCCACACATTTTGTTTAAATTTTCCCCCTCGTGTCATGACGAGGCCCGATTTTACAACTTAGACGAAAATTTATTTTGTTTGAAGGTTTTAAATGAACATAATTTGAGTCAAATTAAATATAAATGGCACCTTTACGAAAATTCATCTTTGATGGCAAATGTAACAATTGTATATGTTTGCATATACTATGTCAAGTCATATCACATACATTGCAACATTCTCAGATATACTGCTGCAAGCTTCCATCAGCATCATGCAGCTATCAGCATCATATTTAAATGGAATATTCGTCTGCTATGTGATCGCCAACTATGTCGGCTTGCCTGTGCAAGCTGAACTTATTTCTCCACTTTCTGTAGCTCAACCAGAAAAGACTCTTACTTTAGATTTTATATTAAAATTAACATCTTTTTAGATGAAGGTGACCCAAATGAGCATAAAGTTGATTGGATATAAATGGTATTATGGAAACATACAAATTTAGTCAATAGCAACATATTATAACTGATGTGAATGAACACATGCTTCTGACGTCTTTTCTGTTATCAAAACTTTCAGGAATACCTGTAACCTTCAGCGCCAAGATTAATGTTACATAAACGATGATAACAATGCGTTAGAGTTTTAAAAAATGCCCTGCCCCCAAATATTGTGCCGTCGGTGCTATGCAACACAATGAGGTAAAAAGTCTCTCTGAAACTTTGAACTGGAAATGCATGAGCGCAAATCGGCAATATATAGATGTATTCCCATGTATGCACACAGAAAACACGATGGTTAAATGCAATTAATTGTATAATAATAAGCTGGCACATATTATAGAAACATGTAACATAATAAGTAATGTCAAATTTTGTCAGACAACAAAATGATTTGCCCTGAACAGCCTATGGCTAAAAATCGCTAATTTATTTATCGCTAAAAAAAACATGATGACCTAGGACTGTAGTGGGTATATGGGGGAGGGGGCTCTAATCACAAGGAATAGTTGGCTATCGGTTGGGACACGTATATCTAGAATATCTCAGTTAAGCTCATGTTTCGTTAAGGTCAACCATGTCAACAGCCAAGGATGTGGGTGGCATGCATAAGGAAAGAAAAATCATTATGAAATTTCAGCATACACATTCTTTTCCTTATTGCTATATGAAAATTTATGAGAATTAAGATGTATTGTCTACCTTATTGGGTAATGCTGCCAAACTCATATGTCAGCTATACAATCTTATTTACAGGTACCAGGTCTGGTTTGTAATAATATTTTTTTTAGCATTCCTCTTTGTTTGCACTTCAAGTTGTGAATTTGAATAGAGAGTCTGTATATTAGGGTGCAAGTTAAAGCTTTCCTTACTTTAAAGAACTAATATGTTCCTACCTTTCCCAAAGGCATTTTTTCCCCATGTACTGAGTTTCTGTATCTCAAAAGATATTTATGTATGTACTGGTGGCAGAGTACCACTATACTTTTACAAAATCTTTTAAAGAGGTTGGAGCATATTTGTGATCTGAGCCGGACAGATACATTACCCGGATATCATAAAAAATAGAAAGTAGTCAAATATCACTGATTCCGCCAAGATTTTCATCAAACTGTTCTGTGGTTTTTTTTTCATAGAAAATGTGTTTCACGGTAAACAAACTCAATGGTTGGCGCCGAAAAAATTACCAGGGGCCTTGTGTGGGACATCTCATGGTGGTAATCAGATTCGTCTTCCAAATTTAAAGGATTGTTTCTTGTGTATCAACCTGTTCCTCTACAAAATTCAAGTTGTACTGAAGATGCTGATATATTAAGAGCAAACAAATAACAAACTAGGGAAGCAAGGAATGTAAAACATAAAAATATACATCCTAAGTCTGTGAATGTCAGCCGCCACATATGGAAGTCCACAGTTAGATAACCCTTGACAAAATATGTAAAGACTGCATGAAAGTCATGGAGAAGGGGGTTGGGGGGCTTCGAGTATGACTCAGCTGTCTGTAATGCCTTTCGACCCATAATCTTATATTAATATTTTTTAGAGACCAGTTAGCTTTCCATGCATGTGACAGCTTTGTCCGTTTGTATGTACAATCTTCACAATGCACTATACAAAAACTCTTTTGTTATGCATGTTCCTTTAATGTTATATACAAACACATACAACTGTTACATTTGCCACGGATAAAGATGAATTTCCGTGGAGGTGCCATTTTATTTTAATTGACCCAAATTATGCTCACATTATCCCCTTACAACTAAGTAAAATCTCGTGTAAGTTGTAAATATCGGGACTCGTCGTGACACAAGGGGGATAAATAAAAACTGTCTGGATAACGGCAGTTTCGCTCTTATTCTTTCATTATGAAGGTCATATATAGATAACCAAAAAGCATATTATTTTTTTAATGCATAACAGCTTTTTTCCAGAACGTTTGATCATCTCATCTTCATCTATGCTTTGGAACATAAATCATGTGTTCATTATATTTTCAGTCATTTTCAAATGGGAGAACAGCTACATTGAAAATGGTGGTCATTATGACTAAAACAATACCAAAAATGAATTCTCTGGGTCATAATACCCCAGAATTCATGTATTTGGTGATCCTCTATGTCAAATGTAAAGGTAATTATGGCATTTTTGCTATTTTCGCATTATTTTGGCGGCCATTTTTTTATGCTAATTAGCAAAAATTGCCCAAGGCTGACAGAGGGCCAAACAACATATTTTTCACACCTGATATGTGGGCATACAAAATCCACAAAGAAAAAACTTTAGACCATAAAACAAGGTTAGCAAAAAATGTGACCTTTGGCTGCCGGACTAATACAGATGACAATTAAAAAAAAACAATGTACTTGACACCTGGACAGACTATTTTTAGACTGACATTGATTGACCGATGCAAACATCTGGCGGCTGAAATGAACATGGTGGTCACGTTGCACTGCTCTGACATCGGTTTTTTTGTCATTCTGTGTATATCTCCCGCCTCAGCCCCAGGTTTCTATGGGGGAAAGGCAAAACTATAGTTATTATGCAATACATGCCATTTAATGCAAATAATATTTGTAACGAAGTTGTGAGGTATTAGACGTTACAACTGTCTCGCGTCGTCAAACATTCAAGGATCGTTAATTCGTTATTCAGAGTTTCACCACAGGTTTCTGTATATTTTGTATCTGCAAAGGTTATACGCTTATAATTTATAATTACAGTCTGACCATAATCACATACTATCGTTAAGTATACAAATAATATGCAGACTAGGACCTCGATAGCTCTATAGCCATATGATGATATATTAATCATATGAATTTATATGTTTAATTATTCTACAAATAACCAATTCTCATAATTTATAATCCATTCAGCCAAAAGCACGGTAAACCAGCATAAACGTAAACAATTTCATTTTTTTAAATAAATTTACGGTATCTTCATAATCCAAACATCATTCTTGTCCTTTAGGTTAGGTTCTCTAGTTTGTTGATTGAATAGGAAAAATAAATTAAATAAGTCTATTTTAAGATTTTGAAATTTTATTGAAGGAAAATCATATCTTCTTAATCGTTCCAAAGTAAGAGGTCAGTCTCTTATTTGTATATTGCTTATATAGAATACCAAAGAATTCTTGAACTTACAGGCATAGTTATGTATTTTAGACAATTTGTATAAAGGGGAACAAAAAGAAATTTCTAAAAAGGACAGATAAACCCAGAAAAATTCCTTTCGAGAATAATTAAAAATTCTTTATCACATTTATAACTATATCTTATATAGAATGTGGGGGCGGTGGTGTAATGGTTAAGGTGCCGGGCTCATGATCGAGAGGTCGTGAGTTCGAATCCCGGTCAGACCCCCACCGTGCCAAGACCCTTAGGCAAGGTCCTAACCGCAAGTGTGCCTCTGTCCACCCAGCAGTAGAAATGGGTACCAGTAGATACTGGGAAGGTAACCTGCGATGGACTAGCGTCCCATCCAGGAGGAGTCTAACTCCTAAGTCGCTTCACGCTACAGAAACCGGGATAAGCTCCGGCCTGATGAGCCATTAGGCTCGGGTGTAAAAGCCCAGCAGACTTTACCTTACCTTTACCTTATATGGAATCATCACAAATGATTATTGCTATTGTGAAAATTGAAAGTATCAACATGAAGTATTAGGAAAATCAGAGATGGTCATTCTGGGGGTATTTGTTGATTTCACATGGAATGACCAATTAATGAAAACAAGTCCTTCAAATTTGATACCCAATTTTTTAAGAAGAAAACTTAGCATCATCAAAATTATTATTTTCTTTGTAATACAGTAAAGGTTGAACACATTAGAATGAATGAAACTTGTTTTTATCAAATGTATGGCTCGGACTCCGGTGTTAGATAGATCAGACCTGATTTTTATCTCATGCTGTGGCCGTACAGGGCAGCCATTTACATTTATGGAAATTGCTGAGAATATATGTCCTGGCTTTCAATAAGTGGATGCAACTGCTGCATGTACTTGACAATTAAAAATACACATATAATGGTTTCTTTATAAATCCTGGTCGTGCATTGTAGCTAATGATTAGTCACTCCTGCAAGTTTCTCCTTCTTTATATTATACATACTGTATCACTAACTAACTGCGTTTCAACTTTGCGAACAGAAGCGAGAGGAGCGCCAAACATTAGCGCATTTCTTTGAATAGATGAAAAGAAACTTCTGCGATATCTAGCACTTAAAGCGTTTATGCATACTACTGCACCGTTAAGAGAATAAGAACTTAACAAGTATGTTTCTCTCCTGCGTTTTACCTGATTCCGCCATATGATCATCATCACATAGCCCTGCGTGGTCTTTAGTGCATTGATATTTACTGCTAAAATGCTTCAAATGAAACGTGATTCCATGTACCGATAGACGCGACGTAACTCTGTTCTAGCTCTTATCACTGGGAAAGACCACTATAATTACTCCTTACGACACTGGAAAAGACCTTAGTTCAGCGAGGCGGTGATGTGTGGCGCTGACTGTCCGGTACGGCCCAAGTTTACCAGTCAATTTGTGAGACCGCCGATGGCGGCAATGAGGCAATTTACGCCGCTGACTAACCCTCCCCCCCCCCCACCCGCCATTTGGGTCAGGCTACTGACCTGTAAATTATATATATATATCTATATATATATATATATATATATATATAATTTATATATATATATATATGTATATTGTAAATGGAACTTCATCTTCATATCATCATATGCGTTCCGGTTATCTGTTTAGTGTGTTAATACACTTTGCTCTCAGGGCTGCCGTTCAACGTTCAGCGAGTGCAACAGGATCGATTAAGACACAGCCCTTGACAGCCTTTTAGTGAGAAAGTAAACTGAGAGAAAGAAATCACTTGAGCTTTTGAGAATACATTTTTTGTATGCGAACAAATATGCGTGGGCTTTTGAAGCCGTATCTGCTTTATATAAACATACTCCAGCACGAAGAAGCTGTGCTTTCTGTATCCATATAGGTTTATATTTGTACTTCGGGGATAAAATAAAACGTGTTTCTACACAAAGCCCAAAGTTCAAGCTGCACCTAATACAGGATTTATTGGCTTGGCATTGACAAAACATCGCATATTTATATAAGCCATTGCTTAGCACCAAACGGTACATATGTTCAGGGACACCGACCAAGGCAGGCAGAAGGGAGGAGTTTCACGTTAATTGTAGTAATAAGGTATGTAGCGGATAAAGTATCATTCCTTTATTTTTGTCAATAATTTTTATTTCATTTTCTGTCGGTCTGATTAGCGGTGTATGGTATATTTGGAAAAAAAAGTCCTGGACTCATTTCAATGATTTGTTGTTGTTGTTGAGATAAATGTATAAAAGCAAGAGAGTTCGTTGTAGCTGACCAAGATAAAGTCAGGAAAGAAGTAGCGTCATATATATATATATATATATTGTGGGTTATTTCCAAACAGTCAAGACCTTTACGTACTTAATTAAATCATGAATTTTGTTGGGTTTTTTTCATCTTCATATTGCAACACTTAGAAAAATCGGACCCTTTTCTGTATGAATATATCAAACTTATTTGAAGTAAAAATTTCTTAACACGAATAATACAGGAAACAGATGTCATAACCATTCTTTGCACATTCTTTATGGATCAATTACCAACATCTTTTCCCCGGTGAAATTTATTTTTTTAAAGAAACATATCTTGAGTGACAGGAAATCAGCTAAATAAAGAATACACATAATGTCTAGGAGGGACATGTATGAATGCAGTTGAAAAAGCAAGTTTTGTGACGGCATAGCGTATAGGATAGTATACTAATGCTGTTCGAAAGTTATCCTGACATTTAATAAATACATTTTTGTAGCGTGAGTTCTGAGTTTGTTTTTGTCCTGGTATCTGTATAAAATGTGAAGATTGTTTTTCAGGCTTAATAGGGAGAGATACTTTTTTTCAATGAAATACAGCTTTTCATGGTTTGTATTTATTTCATTTATCTCAGTAAACATTACAGTATATACAAGAAGAATGTATTGTTTTGAGTGAACGATTGATTATACGGGGTCAGTTGTGATATTAAAACATTTTCCATAATTAAAATTGTAAAATGTTATTTCCGCTAGTATACGGAAAATGCCCAGGTGTGTGTCGTGGGGGGGGGGGGGCGACATCTGCTGGGGAGGACTAACGGTTACATTTCTGTATATGGTCAACATTCGGCTTCCTGGGATTGGGAGGATTCGGAGGATACCGGACTAACAATATTCCGGTTCTTCAATAAAGGTGGCTTAGACATTTCCCAAATAATACAGATAATACCCAGTTTTAAAATTTTAAAAAAAGAGGGCAATTGCCTCCTAAAGGAAATTTTTCCCCTGTTCATGACGGTGCCTGGTGTGTGTTGGTATGTGTGTTTGTTTGTTCATCCCCGTTCTGGTGTGTGTGTGGGTGTTTTTGTTTGTTCATCCCTGTTCGTGTGTTTGTGTTTGTATGTGTATTTGTTTGTTCATCCCCGTTCTTGTGGGTGTGTGTGTTTGTATATGTGATTGTTTGTTCATCCCCGTTCTTGTGGGTGTGTGTTTGTATGTGTGTGTTTGTTCATCCTGGTTCGTGAGTGTGTTTGTATGTGTGTTTGTTTGTTCATCCCCGTTCGTGGGTGTGTGTGTGTATATGTTTGTTTGTTCATCCCCGTTCTTTTGGATGTGTGTTTGTATGTGTGTTTGCTTGTTCATCCCCGTTCGTGTGGGTTTGTATGTGTGTGTTTGTTTTGTTCATCCCCGTTCGTGGGTGTGTGTGTGTATATGTTTGTTTGTTCATCCCCGTTCTTTTGGATGTGTGTTTGTATGTGTGTTTGCTTGTTCATCCCCGTTCGTGTGGGTTTGTATGTGTGTGTTTGTTTTGTTCATCCCCTTTCGGGTGTGTGTGTGTGTTTGTATGTGTGTTTGTTTGCTCATCCCCGTTCGTGTGGGTGTATGTGTGTTTGTATGTGTGTTTGTTTGTTCATCCTCGCTCGTGTTGGTGTGTGTTTTTATATGTGTGTTTGTTTGTTCATCCCCGTTCGTGTGTGTGTGTGTGTATGTGTGTTTGTTTGTTCATCCCCGTTCTTGTGTGTGTTGTTTGTATGTGTGTTTTTTGTTCATCCCCGTTCGTGTGTGTGTGTATATGTGTGTTTGTTTGTTCATCCCCGTTCGTGTGTGTTTGTATGTGCGTGTTTGTTTGTTCATCCCCGTTCGTGTGTGAGTGTTTGTATGTGTGTTTGTTTGTACATCCCCTTTCTTGTGTGTGTGTGTGTGTATTTGTATGTGTTTGTTTACAAAATAACTCATATAACACAGATTAACAAATATGGTGACAGAAAAACAAAGAAACAGAACGTCATGGGTATGATGAAATGTAACGTATGTTCATCTGTGTTGCTGAGGTACATGAAATGCAAATTTAAATAAGATGGCAATTGCCTCCGCCAGGATGGAGCGCGTTCATGCTCGTTTGTGTGTGTGGGTGTTTTGTTTGTGTTTTTGTATACCCACGCAATCTTGAATAGAATCTCGTGAAATTTTAGGGCATTTCGGGAATGGGCCAATGAATAATCCTTTACATTTTTTGTTTATCCGGAACATTATCCGGATTTAGGAACATTATGAAGGTATATTCACAAATGTAGGGCCTACAGTCACTTATGGCTGAATGAACATGGGATGCAAACATGGTTTAGCGGAGGCTTGCAATCAGTAGAATACAGATTTATAGTTTTTCTATAAATTGAAATAAACCGATGTATAGTGAGAATGTGCTTTGTACAAACTGAAATCTTCAGGTGGTAATGTATTCCAAACCACGCCTGCTGTTTTCATTATCTTCAATTCAGTCACAGGCACATTAAATCACTATTTATAGGCGGCTAACAGGGGCCGCTCTTGAAATGTTTGGTATGAAAACATAAGTACTAGTATTCTCTGGTGTACAGTCAGTATTTTCTCCAGTGCAGGCCTGTAATAGCCTACTACTGTAGTACAAGACAAGTACAAGTGTAATTTTAGCTTCCAGCAAATTATATCCGCCCCTAAAGTGTAAGCGAAGAATTTAATGAACTAGCCCAGGGAGTGCTGAAAACGCCCTGAATTGAGTTTCTCTATGTGCGCAGTGTTTCCGCCTAAAAAACGAATACTCTTTATATGTAATTAACCCTGCCCAGTGTAGAAGGCTGAAGTGCAGGTCAAAAGGTGCTGTGCACGTTTCAATGTCCTCAGTACTACTGTCAATGTCCCCCAGTGAATATTTGGTTTCGCCGCCTATGCTATTAACACTTCATCATATGAGTACCGGTTATCTGTTTGGTGTTAATACATAGATCTACTGGTTTCAGGGGCTACGGTTCCACGTTCAGCTAGTGCATCAAGAAATCAGATCAGAATTTCGTAAATTTGTTATTACCATAATTGTAAAATAAGTACCATAATTTTGGCCCAGTGTTGACCATTGAACATTTTAATTCTATAAGCACTATTGAAATAATGTTCACAGTATGTTTAAATAAGGATTAAATGTTTCAAATCTGAAATTTATAAATAAATGCTCAATTATTGGGCTAAAAATTATATTTTTTATTTGGGGTCCGTACTGTATGGATTTACATTGTCAGTCTCCTGGCAGTCCATTTCTTGTGGATTCAGCCTGCATGCATGAGTAACCTTATAAGTAATGCAACACTGGTTGAGCACCCCTGCTGTCACAGGTGTACAGTCATATCACCAATTTCCCCCCCCCCCCCCTCTTTGCCCCCGCCCTACCCCCACACACAGCAATATTCATCAAGTATAATGTAATAATTGTTATTGCATGTTTTCAACTTTATTTTCTTAACTGTAAAGCTGTTTTCACTCCAATGTATCAAAATTTGCTTGAGAATTCAAGGACTGATCCAGAGGTAAAGAAACGTATTGAAAGAAATCAATTTCGTTGTAAATAATTTTAACAAATTAAAATACATGTACAATTAAACCCATCAGTACGCATAAATTGATAATATATGAGTCAAATCATTGGTAAATAAAGGCGCCATTTAGAATGGTGAATTCTGATTCAAATTTTACTTTCAGATATATATTGGTTTGTTATCAGATATATATTTAAGGTAAAATGTAAATCCATTTGACCTTTAATGTGTTTATATCTGACAAATTTAGGGATATATGATGATGCAAATTAGAAATGTGAATCAACCTATGGTTGCATTAATGCAAGTGATCTGCATTCTATATTTTAAATATATATATAGCTGTAAATTTTAATATGTTAAACATTATATATTATATTTTAAAGCCATGATTAATATGTTTTGAATTGGCATTAGGAAATATGTATCCTTTCATATAACTCCCAGGCCAATAATTTTTTTTTCTCATTGCATTATTTAATGGTTTATGTATTACATAGTGCAATATATGTACTTATCAGATATAGTTAATACTCATTTGGAAATGGAAATTCAATTTTTTACAGCATTTCAGTAAATAAATTAATTGAATATTTTTATGCTTCAGCTAATATCTAATTTCTTTTTTATTCTATAATTGACAGATGTTCATGCATTTCCATGATCATTTTATGAACATATTACTGTCACACAACTAAAATAATGATACCTCTAGAAATATTAGATCATGATATGTTCCTGCATCTTTAATATATCCACAGAAGTGAAAAGTATTAGTTCGGCAAAATTATATTCAATATTTAATTGTCAGTAAGCAGGGCCATTTTCTTGGTTTTCAAATGCTAATGTATATATATATATATATATATATATATATATATATATATATATATATATATATATATATATATATATATATATTGTCACTCCTTAGCCATGACTCGGGATTGTAAAGAGTCACCCGCCGCTTACTCCAGCGAGCTCAATTTTGTCTAGGGTTTCTGGTGTTATTCTGGAGTGGAGTGCTTAGCGGCGGAACAATGAAGACGAACAGTCTTTTGGTGTAACATATAAAGTTTTATTCCGTGTTTCGGTGTTCAATATACAATATAATATTTTCCAGCAGTGTTAAGTTCTCTTAGGTACAATGTCTACCACTGACTTACGGACCCTTCTAGATTGGTGGCACCAGTATATAGTCTATCTGTTTAGTTCTTGTTGTTTTTCTCTGGCCCAAAGTGGTTCAGTTGATAGTATATTATTGGCCGAGCTGATCTAAAACTCCGGCCTCCGGGGAACTGGCGAAATATTTTAGATTCACCTCTTTAGTCGCCTGCGCTAAGGGGATAAGTAAATCCTGATTGGTCAATAGAGGCCAGTAAATGACAGCTGTCCCCAGCAGATCGGGTGACTGCAGCTGCTATATATATATTTGACATCTAAAGTAGCAAACCTGTTAAGTGCCAGGCACGCACCCTTGGGGTGTATGATTAATTAAAGGCCGAAACATTAGAACGTGAGAAACTTCGTTCCCTGCAGATCCCAGAGAATACCAGTGGGCGTGGAGACTCATTAATCTATCACCTACATTTAGAAGATAGAAACTTAATTAAATAATAATAGTGATAATGAAAATATGTTAATATGGTTAAAGACATTGCTACTGTTTTCCACACCTCTCCCCTTAAGACGATAGGTAGGTTGGAGTACCCACCTTCGTCCTCCAACGGTGTAACCCATCTGACTATCTTACTTCAACAATTAATCCTTCCACCTCTACTTCCAGCTTTAACGGAGTTAAGAAAAATAAATGTAGAAATGAAACAATCATTAAACAAAATTTATATAAGCATTGCCTGTCCGCTATAACTTGCGACTTGGCCTTTCCTGCTCTTGACCGTATTTCACTTAACAAACAAGTCCTTGCTGGAGATATTAAAAATGAAACATACTGAATGGTGGTGAAAGGAAAGTTTAAATATAACAACATTATACAATCAACCTTAATCCCTAAAGTGTTACACCATGTTAATGACCTCAGAGTAACTTGTATTCATTTTCTAGTCCAGTTATGCGATGTCAACCACCAGGTCAAATACTCACAACACCAGTTTGATTTGTTTGTTTGTTCTACTTTAAGAAATTTGGCGGCTAAGCAAGTCTGCCAGACAGTTCTCTGCGCCTTTTATGTGTTTTACCTCCATGTCATATTCAGACAGAGTCATCGCCCAGCGTATGACTCTCTGATTGGCTGTTGCACAACGGCGTAACCAGACTAGCGGTCGGTGATCACTATGAATAGTAACTGGCCGAATTCCTACATATGCCCTAAAGTGGTCTAAACCAGACATAATGGCTAACAGCTCCTTCTCAATGGTGCTGTAGCTTTGTTCTCGAGCAAGTAGCTTCCGCGAGTAGTACGACACGGGTTTCGGCGTACCTTCATCAGCCTGGGTAAGCACGGCAGCAATGCCAATTTCGGATGCGTCTGTATAAATTTCAAATGGTTTGCCGAAATTAGGTGCCTGAAGGACGGGGCTACCGATAAGACAGGCCTTGAGTTTCTGAAAAGCTTCTTGGCATTCTGGCCCCCATTTTACTGTTAGGTCCCCGCGCTTATTTCCCTTGAGACAACCTGTCAGTGGCGCTGCGATATCTGCAAAATACGGTATGAATCTCCGGTAGAAACCTACCACTCCCAGGAAACTCCGCAGTTCTTTTTTGGTTCTAGGAGGGGGAATTCCCTGAATTGCTTGTACCTTAGCCTCAATGGGGGCCACTAACCCTGATCCCACCTGATAGCCTAAATATCTGACTGAAGCTTGCCCTATTACACATTTCTTAGCATTCAGTGTGATCCCATGCTCTCTGAATCTACTGAAAACTAGACCCAAATGTTCTAAGTGCTGATCCCATGAATTGGAGCTAATGGCGACATCATCTAAGTAGGCTGTCGCAAATCCCTCGAACCCCTCTAGAATGTGATTCATTGCTCTCTGGAAGGTCAGGGCGGCCATTTTGAGTCCGAAGGGCATAGTCAAGAACTCATACTGACCGAAGGGAGTAATGAAAGCAGCGATTTCGCTGGCTCTTGGGGTCATTTCGATCTGCCAATATCCCTTGGCTAAATCTAATGTGGTGAGAATCTGAGCTCCACCTACCCTATCTATAAGGTCGTCTAGCCTTGGCATGGGATAGGACTCCCCCTTAGATACAGCATTGACCTTTCTAAAGTCTACACAGGGTCGCCATTCATGGTTAGCTTTCTTGACCAGAATCAGGGGTGACACCCTTTCACTCCTGCTGGGCCTGATTACCCCTAGCCTTAGCATCTCATCAGTTTCCTGCCTCATAACGCTTATTTTCTCTGGGACGACCTATAAAAATGTTGCCTGATAGGCAAATGCTCCCCCACGTCTATATCATGCAGGACCCCCTTAAAGCGTCCTAATTGTCATGAAAACAACTCCGCGTGTCGCTCTAACAGCTGCTTGAGGCCCACTAATTGGCTTTAGGGGATATGACTCGTATCGGGCATTTGCCCACTGGGCGTACGATCCCGCAGACTATAATTACCTGGGTCATATTTCATCTCCATCTCCGTGGCTTGTCTGGGACTGTCCATCATGTCACCTATCGTCTGTTCTGTAGCTAAGGCGACCATTTTAGTAACGGGATGGCTATCCCGGCTGGTTCATGCTCGCATGGCATTGACATGTAAATAACGCTTTTTTATTCGCTTGTCTGGTGTGTGGACAATATAGGTTTGGTTGCCTACTTGCTCCTTTACAGGATATGGGCCTTGCCAGGCCCCTACCAAGGGTTTTCCTCCATACGGGAGGTGAATCAGTACCAGGTCCCCCGGCCTAAACCTGACTTGTTTGACCTTATGTCGTCGGTCATACCCCTCTGTCCTGCAGTCCGCCTGCTCGGCCTGAACACTTTGTGCTTCTAGCAACGCCTCATGCAGCTTGCGGCATAGCTGATTCACGTAATCACTTATAGGCATCTCCGCCTGTTCACTATCGCCCGTCCACCGGTCATGTATTAACCCTAAGGGTCCGTCAGGTTCACGCCCATACATCAGGAAGAATGGACTGTACCCCGTGCTGGTGTTGGGGGAGCTGCGGTAGGCAAACAGTAGCCAAGGTAGCAATGCATCCCACTCATCAGAGGCGCTTTCTAATGCAATTTTTAACATTGCTTTTAGAGTCCCATTAGCTTTCTCAATTGTACCATTACTCTGGGGTCTGTAGCTACATGTCAAGAGATGTTGTATGCCTACTTCCATAAGAAAACCCTGAAACACCTCACTAACAAATGTGCTCCCCCTATCGGTTAAAAGCTAGCGTGGCAGTCCATGACGGGAAAAAACCTCCAGAAAAAATGCCTTTGCATGTTCAGCATCCGCCCTAGGAATCGCTTTACTCTCTACATACTTTGTGGCGTGATCGATTATGTTCAGAATGTACCGGTTTCCGGTCTGGGTAATAGGCATAGGACCTATGAAGTCGGCGGAAATGAATTCCCAGGCTCTACCTACAACCGGAAGTGGCTTTAGGGGCGCTACCCGGCCTGTACCCCTTTCCCATTTCTCTGACAAGGCCCGCACCCTCTACAGTGAATCAGCACGTCCCGCCTTATACCTGGCCACGTGAAATGACGTTTTAATCTGGCTAACGTCTTCTGATTTCCTACTATACGTGTCCTGCGGTAACATCATCATGAGCCCATTTTAATAGCTCCCCACGGCATGCTCGTGGCACCACTAACTGCACCTGGACCTTCCACTCTGCTACTTGTCGGCCCTGCTTAGGGCGGTCTCGATACATAAGTAGCCCTTTTCTTTGATCGACAAAATAACCATCAGAATGGTCTTCCATACCTGCCATCCCCCATAGAGGGGTTAACGTCGGGTCTGCCTCCTGTGCGGCTTTCAACTCTGCTGAATCCAACTGTAACGGGTCTTTTAATACCTCTGAGAGATCCCCCGTAGATGTTTCCCTGTTCGGTAATTCAGCCATTTCCCCATTAGTGTTCCCTGAGCTTTCCTCGGTTTGTTCTAACTGGCTGCCCCATAACAGACTAGAATCTGGGTCCCCTGCTGAGTCACTCTGTTTCTTTCTTTGAGCCCTAGTAATTACTCCACAAGGTATCTGTAAATCCTGAGCCTCGGCAAAGAGGTCATTCCCTAATAGCAGATCTATGCCCGGAAGAGGCGAGTGGTTCACCACTGCGGCCGTCATAACTCCTTGGTAGATATCACTGTCTATTGTGACCTTAGCTAAGGGATACGTTCCGGTCACATTGTTTATTCCTCGGATCGTGACCCTTTTCCCAGTAAATTCGGGAATTACTCCCTTCAGAGACTCTTGTGACATAACACAGAGTGTGGATCCGGTGTCCCGCAGATAAGTTATTGTAGGTGACCCTCCCTGGACCCTTGCCTTCCCTGTGTACGCTCTATACAGTGGGTCAATAGAATCTAATCCTGTGCTAAGTGGCTGAGATGGGGACACTAACCCCGCAGATCCCTGTTGGGATTCACTTTTGGGGACAAAACTAGGAGCGTCCTGGCGCAGCCCAGTTCGCGGCCCTTTGTACGGGAACTCTGGGGCCAGGAATAACATTCCTGTCTGTCATGGCCCCTCCTCTCACAGAATGTGCAATAACGCCTACTTGGCCAGTTCCTGTTGCCCAAGGGCCCGGGACTGTTAAAGGATTGCTTATCTTCATTTTCACTCCGTCTGACTGCGGTAACGCCGCCCCCCTTAGATCCTGATCCCCCACTGGGCTTATGGGGCATCCCCTGATCTTCCCGGGATTTATGATTGCCACCGGGCTTGGTCTAAGCGAGTAGCTGTCTGTTAACTACATATTGGTCAGCTAAGCTGACACATTCCTGCAGGGAGGTTGCCCCTTTATCCACTATAAACAAATTAAGCTCATCCGGCAACTGCATTTCGAACCTGTAGCGCAGTAACAACTCTTCCCAGTCTACTTCTTCCCCTTGCGACACTGCTCCTCTCATCCACATATGTAACTGTTCTTTAATGGATTTAACAAACTCCGAATAGGTCTCGGTAGGCCGTTTTGCCCATTTGAAAAAGTTCCTTCGGTATACCAAAGGTGAAATAGCATAGTTATCAAGGAGTTCCTGCTTAAGAACCTCATAGTCACTCGACTGCTCTAATGGTAGCCTATTGTATATGGTTTGTGCTCTTGAGGGTAACTTATGTATCAAATATCCCACCCACTGGTCTGACGGGACTTGATTAGCCACAAACAGCCGTTCGCACGTTCTTAGATACTGGTCAACTTCAGTGTGTTCCCCCCAATCTGGCAATAAAACCTTACCAATAGGCGTGGTTCTGACCGGCCTCGGCGACACAACATTGGACGCCCCATGTTCTATCTCCAGTTGCCTTAGGTTAAACCTATCCTGCCTCTCCTGTTCCTCTCTATACATCTCCCTCTTCTCACCCATACTTGCCTCTCTAAAAAAAGGCAAATTATCTAGCCTAGCCCATATAGGATCGACCGTACTACCCCCTGATTGGTCTTCTGTCCCGTTCCCTCCTGGCGTACTAGGGTGTTCTACCTGAGGGATTTGGGTTTGAGACCCCCCTGCCTCCGAACTCTCCTTATCTGGCATTTTACTATAATCCCTGTTTCTTGTCCGCATAAGCTGTGGTCCGCTTATATATATGTTTCTAGAAACAACACTATACTTGTCTGTTACGCGGTACTGTAAACAAACTTTTTTTTTCACTTGACCCCGCGGTCAAACATATATTTTTCTCTGTAACCCCCTCGCGACCCTTTTTGCCACTACTTACGGCGGGTTATTATACCAATTGAAAAATATATATCCCTTACGGTAACCCCCTCGCGACCCTCTTATCGCTACGTACGGCGAGTTACTAACCAATCACACCCTTGTGCAATGGTAAACTTATTCACGCACCCTTTGCCGGTCTACTTACTAGCTAACTGCCCGTGCAGTGCCTTGCTCTATATTTAACCCTTATACTTCACTCAACTGAACTCCTGTCAGCCAGTGCTCTTAATAATTTTGGAATCCCTTACAATACTGGCATCCTGTCAATGATTGCCATATATCCGTTCATTTGCGGACGCTAGGTTCAAGCTCTTTCCTAAGCAACGAACAATCGTTTTATACAACCGAATGCTGAATGAGGAACTTATATTTAAAGCTCAGAGGCCATCTGACAAACCTGCCGGCGGACACTTAAAACAAAAATCTCTTAAAAAACTGTTGTGAAAATGATTGGACCTATGCGTGCTTGACAAGTCACATACAAGATTAGAAATACACAAGTTACTCACCCTTCAGATGGCCAATGATCCCTGTCCTTCCTCAGCTCCACACTATATAAGTTCCTTTAACGGCCTATTTAAAGAATGTAAACGTTCCTATAAACAAATTTCGGGGTAAGCACAATAATGTAAAAGCGTTTCTGTCAGTCTTTCTTCATGAGCGGGTTCAAGTCTTTCTGCATGATTCAGTCTTCTTGTTAAATAATAGCACGCACCAAAAAATAAAAGCAAAGCTCTCTTATTGTTCACAAAAAAATACTGTTTACAGGTCAGTCTCTGTGCGTGTTTGTTTGTTCATCCCCGTTCGTGTGTGAGTGTTTGTATGTGTGTTTGTTTGTACATCCCCTTTCTTGTGTGTGTGTGTGTGTATTTGTATGTGTTTGTTTACAAAATAACTCATATAACACAGATTAACAAATATGGTGACAGAAAAACAAAGAAACAGAACGTCATGGGTATGATGAAATGTAACGTATGTTCATCTGTGTTGCTGAGGTACATGAAATGCAAATTTAAATAAGATGGCAATTGCCTCCGCCAGGATGGAGCGCGTTCATGCTCGTTTGTGTGTGTGGGTGTTTTGTTTGTGTTTTTGTATGTGTGTTTGTTAGCAACACTACCCACGCAATCTTGAATAGAATCTCGTGAAATTTTAGGGTATTTCGGGAATGGGCCAATGAATAATCCTTTACATTTTTTGTTTATCCGGAACATTATCCGGATTTAGGAACATTATGAAGGTATATTCACAAATGTAGGGCCTACAGTCACTTATGGCTGAATGAACATGGGATGCAAACATGGTTTAGCGGAGGCTTGCAATCAGTAGAATACAGATTTATAGTTTTTCTATAAATTGAAATAAACCGATGTATAGTGAGAATGTGCTTTGTACAAACTGAAATCTTCAGGTGGTAATGTATTCCAAACCACGCCTGCTGTTTTCATTATCTTCAATTCAGTCACAGGCACATTAAATCACTATTTATAGGCGGCTAACAGGGGCCGCTCTTGAAATGTTTGGTATGAAAACATAAGTACTAGTATTCTCTGGTGTACAGTCAGTATTTTCTCCAGTGCAGGCCTGTAATAGCCTACTACTGTAGTACAAGACAAGTACAAGTGTAATTTTAGCTTCCAGCAAATTATATCCGCCCCTAAAGTGTAAGCGAAGAATTTAATGAACTAGCCCAGGGAGTGCTGAAAACGCCCTGAATTGAGTTTCTCTATGTGCGCAGTGTTTCCGCCTAAAAAACGAATACTCTTTATATGTAATTAACCCTGCCCAGTGTAGAAGGCTGAAGTGCAGGTCAAAAGGTGCTGTGCACGTTTCAATGTCCTCAGTACTACTGTCAATGTCCCCCAGTGAATATTTGGTTTCGCCGCCTATGCTATTAACACTTCATCATATGAGTACCGGTTATCTGTTTGGTGTTAATACATAGATCTACTGGTTTCAGGGGCTACGGTTCCACGTTCAGCTAGTGCATCAAGAAATCAGATCAGAATTTCGTAAATTTGTTATTACCATAATTGTAAAATAAGTACCATAATTTTGGCCCAGTGTTGACCATTGAACATTTTAATTCTATAAGCACTATTGAAATAATGTTCACAGTATGTTTAAATAAGGATTAAATGTTTCAAATCTGAAATTTATAAATAAATGCTCAATTATTGGGCTAAAAATTATATTTTTTATTTGGGGTCCGTACTGTATGGATTTACATTGTCAGTCTCCTGGCAGTCCATTTCTTGTGGATTCAGCCTGCATGCATGAGTAACCTTATAAGTAATGCAACACTGGTTGAGCACCCCTGCTGTCACAGGTGTACAGTCATATCACCAATTTCCCCCCCCCCCCTCTTTGCCCCCGCCCTACCCCCACACACAGCAATATTCATCAAGTATAATGTAATAATTGTTATTGCATGTTTTCAACTTTATTTTCTTAACTGTAAAGCTGTTTTCACTCCAATGTATCAAAATTTGCTTGAGAATTCAAGGACTGATCCAGAGGTAAAGAAACGTATTGAAAGAAATCAATTTCGTTGTAAATAATTTTAACAAATTAAAATACATGTACAATTAAACCCATCAGTACGCATAAATTGATAATATATGAGTCAAATCATTGGTAAATAAAGGCGCCATTTAGAATGGTGAATTCTGATTCAAATTTTACTTTCAGATATATATTGGTTTGTTATCAGATATATATTTAAGGTAAAATGTAAATCCATTTGACCTTTAATGTGTTTATATCTGACAAATTTAGGGATATATGATGATGCAAATTAGAAATGTGAATCAACCTATGGTTGCATTAATGCAAGTGATCTGCATTCTATATTTTAAATATATATATAGCTGTAAATTTTAATATGTTAAACATTATATATTATATTTTAAAGCCATGATTAATATGTTTTGAATTGGCATTAGGAAATATGTATCCTTTCATATAACTCCCAGGCCAATAATTTTTTTTTCTCATTGCATTATTTAATGGTTTATGTATTACATAGTGCAATATATGTACTTATCAGATATAGTTAATACTCATTTGGAAATGGAAATTCAATTTTTTACAGCATTTCAGTAAATAAATTAATTGAATATTTTTATGCTTCAGCTAATATCTAATTTCTTTTTTATTCTATAATTGACAGATGTTCATGCATTTCCATGATCATTTTATGAACATATTACTGTCACACAACTAAAATAATGATACCTCTAGAAATATTAGATCATGATATGTTCCTGCATCTTAAATATATCCACAGAAGTGAACAGTATTAGTTCGGCAAAATTATATTCAATATTTAATTGTCAGTAAGCAGGGCCATTTTCTTGGTTTTCAAATGCTAATGTATATATATATATATATATATATATATATATATATATATATTGTCACTCCTTAGCCATGACTCGGGATTGTAAAGAGTCACCCGCCGCTTACTCCAGCGAGCTCAATTTTGTCTAGGGTTTCTGGTGTTATTCTGGAGTGGAGTGCTTAGCGGCGGAACAATGAAGACGAACAGTCTTTTGGTGTAACATATAAAGTTTTATTCCGTGTTTCGGTGTTCAATATACAATATAATATTTTCCAGCAGTGTTAAGTTCTCTTAGGTACAATGTCTACCACTGACTTACGGACCCTTCTAGATTGGTGGCACCAGTATATAGTCTATCTGTTTAGTTCTTGTTGTATTTCTCTGGCCCAAAGTGGTTCAGTTGATAGTATATTATTGGCCGAGCTGATCTAAAACTCCGGCCTCCGGGGAACTGGCGAAATATTTTAGATTCACCTCTTTAGTCGCCTGCGCTAAGGGGATAAGTAAATCCTGATTGGTCATTAGAGGCCAGTTAATGACTGCTGTCCCCAGCAGATCGGGTGACTGCAGCTGCTATATATATATTTGACATCTTAAGTAGCAAACCTGTTAAGTGCCAGGCACGCCCCCTGGGGGTGTATAATTAATTAAAGGGCCGAAACATTAGAACGTGAGAAACTTCGTTCCCTGCAGATCCCAGAGAATACCAGTGGGCGTGGAGCCTCATTAATCTATCACCTACATTTAGAAGATAGAAACTTAATTAAATAATAATAGTAATAATGAAAATATGTTAATATGGTTAAAGACATTGCTACTGTTTTCCACAATATATATATATATATATATATATATATATATATATATATATATATATATATATATATATAAACAAAAGAAATAATTATATTTTCCATTAGTTAAATTTTCCAAAATATAGCCGACATGACCCATCGGGCCCTTGTTGTGAAAAAGTAATAGACTTTTATCACCTGCGCTATTTAGGATACATATTTTTTGTATGCGAGCAAATATGCGTGGGCTTACGGAGACGCATCTGGTTCATAAAATTTTAATTAAACGTGCCCCTGTATTTGCCCTCACAGCGCCAATACTCCAGCATGAAAAAAAACTGTGCTTTCTGTATCCATATAGGTTTATATTTGTACTTCAGGAATATAACAAAACGTGTTTCTAAACAAAGCCCAAAGTTCAAGCTGCATTTAATAAAGGATATATTGACTTACCATTGACAAAACAGTGTATATTTATATAAGCCATTGCTTAGCACCTAACGGTATACATATGTTCTGGGACACCGACCAAGGCAGGTAGAAGGGTGGAGTTTCAATAAGTAACCAGGTATTAACGGGTAAAAGTATGAATCCTTTATTCTAACCATAATTTTGATTTTATGTTGTCAGTCTGATTATCGGTGTACTTTATATTTAAAGTCATGGAAGTATTTCAATGATTTTTAGCTCAGCTGACAATGTCATATGAGCTATATAGTTATGATCAATTGTCCTCTCGTTCGTCTGTCATGCCGTCTGTCCGTCCGTCATGCCGTCTGTCCGTTCGTTAGTCTGGCACCTTTTGAAACCGACCTACGCAACCAAATTCGGCGTACAGTTAGATGTCTATAAGTTCTCCTGACAAGCATTAAACTTTCACTGCGCATTCGTTCCTTTGAGAACTTACGGAAAAAACTTAATGTTCCATGGAAAATCTATTTTTACACTTCAGGATTACCTTGTATCAGAACTGCTAATGTGTTTTTGTTCAAACATTTAGCATAAATATTTCCCTATGTGTTTCATATGTACTGAATATTAGATCAATATTACCTAATCTGAAAGAGTTATGGATTGAAACGTTAGGTATCTTATCTAAATAACAAGATATATATTATATGACGCTTAACACAGCACAGATTTAGTTTTTAGTCACATGACCATATATTTAACTATTGAAAACTATTACACGTACAATTTTTTTTTAATCTTTCCTTTCAAATAACACTGAGGCCCTTTACTATTTTTTGCATCATTAAATGGTCTCAGGCCACAAGTTTCACATATAAAACAGTGCAGATGCAATTTATACATAATATCTTGTTTTTACTTGATTATCAAATTTAGTTTATGCTGATTTGACAATGGAAATCTTTTCTGTTGTTACAGCATTTTATGCCTCATTTTATGTCCATTATACTATCATTTACAGGGTTTCAAACGTTCCAAGTGGTCATATTACAGTCACTTAGATGAAATATTAAAACTTTTACAGATACATGTATGTGATCACGAGAGGCTCCTCCATCTGTCATGTAGTCCATGTCAACACAGCCACTAGGATTTTATACAAATATTCTCATAATCAGTTTCAGCTGATCGCCGTCACCCACAGGTCCCTTGTTTTAGTCTCAAATTTGCCCATGTGCTCTTCACAATTAGTTATTATGGCAGCTCTTACTGCTTGCATTTAACAACTTTAAATTCTACATGCTTTAAGTCATGTATGTGTTTGTGCTTGTATATACATGTATATACACACACATGCATGCAAATTGCAATAGTCCTTCTATTAAGACTGTCGTCAGACAGTTAAGAACTTGACATATTTAATTAATCAATGGTTTTTACTCTTTTTTTCCCATCTTCATATTTAAACACTTATACATATTTACACTTAAACAGGAATTACCATCTCCTGTATGGATATGTTAAACATATATATGTGTATCAAAAGTTTATAATGATAAATAACTCAGGAGACTTATGGTGTAACCAGTACCTTTACATCTACAGAACCATTGCCAGCACCTCTCTTCACAAGTTCTTTCCCGGTGAATTATAAATGTTTTGAAAGAAAAATACCTGGAGTTATGACCAGTGTTACAGGAAGTCATTTAAATAAATAAAGAATAAATATAAATGTCTAGGGGGGATGTATTAATACAGTTGAAATAGCAAGTTTGATGACGAAATAGCTAATAATGTGGGATGTCACTAACGCTGCAAGCAATGGTGACCCAGTCATCCTGACCTTTTTTGTGGCGTTCTGATTTTTATGTTGTTTCTGATTTCTGTATAGAAGGTGAAGATTGTTCTCCAGGCTAAATACAGAGATATATTTTTTTCAATGAATAACAGCTTTCCATTGTTTTGTATATGAATTCATTTATCTCAATAAATGTTAGAGTATATACAAGAAGAATGTATTGTTTTGTTGTTTTAGTTTCAAGTCTGTCTTATTAAACAAGAAATCCTGATACCAAAATATCTTCCATAATTTAAAATGCAAAATGTAGTTTCAGCTTCGACAAATGCCTTTCCCCACTAAAGGCCCCTTTACACAGGGCTGCCACCTTTGTGCCACCTTTGAGCAACCAAAAAATGATCAGAACGCTCAATGGTCGCATAACACCAGAAAATCCTGTTTCTGTGTAATTGTTCCATAACCGTTTCAGCGATACTTGTGCCTCCCTTGAACCTCCCAAAATACAGCATAAGGGCATTTTCTTGCCTGCCTTCCCTCTGCTTCCCCTGTGTCACCAGCGCGACCACTGTGCCTTCATTCTACAACTACGGCAATGCTTGTGCCTCCCTTCTGCCTCCTTTGAGCCACCTTTGAGCATTCCACCACCTCGGCGACCTTTGTGCGATTGTTTTGAACATGTTCAAAAACTCACGGCGACCATGGCGTCCATGGCGATACCTGAAACTCCTGTGTACCATCTTTGAACGACCGAAGCAACCACTTTGCCTTCTTTGAGCCTCCTACGACGACCTGGTAAATTTTGTGGTCGCACACGGAAGGCAGAAAGGTCGCTATTCTGTGTTAAGGCCCCTTAAGATAGCAATAGCTGCTGGGGAGGGCTAACATTGATTGAGAACGGTTCGTCAAAATAGAAGGCTCATATTTACTTTGTCATTCCAAAAAAATACGGGGTGGATTTTTAATTTAACTGATTTGTAGTCATCCACTCATGCGCAGATGAAGCAGTAGTTCTTGGACTTCCTCCAGTTGCGTCGTGTGTTAGCAAAATACAAAACGTAGGCCTAAGCATTTGACTTGAAACCTCTAAATATCTAGGGAGGTCCTGAGGAATTATCTTTGATAACCCTTTGATATTCCTGAAGCCGTTTGGGTGGGGGACAGATTCTTCTCTGTGATAGAGAGGGTTGAAATAGTGTTTTGCGTTGTCGTATCATTATATTTAATAAACCTCAACTATACCCTTAAGCCTGCCAGCTGCACATGGAAAGTTAAAGCAGGATCGGCTCGTCCAGTACTCCAGAGAGGATGCATTTGTGGCGTCCGGTCCATTTAAAGTAATATTTCATACATAACCTATCAAATTTTAGCTCAGCTGACTGAAAGTCAACTGACCTGCAAATAGAGGAAGAACCTAATTGAATTACGCTTATAGGGGAAGGTTATTTTTTATTATGGGGTCAGAGGGTCAAGTTGACAGGACCCATCCATTCATAAATAAGTTCATGGACGATAACTCTGCTTTGGCTGTACAGGTTGGTTTTAAACATGATTTATTATTGACCGACCGCCAAAGCAAAACGTATTTTGATTTTGATGTCCAGAGGTCAAAGGTAAAGGTCACGGGGTCGACATTAAAAAAAAATATGTATGCATTGTAAGTCAAACCTTTCATCCAAACCTTCCATCTTTCACATATGGCTTACCTGCCAAAAGTAGAAGAAATCTGTAGATTTTGAGGTTGCCATGTCAAAGGTCAACGTCACTGAACCCACTTCTTTTCAAAAGATTGTTGTGAAAATCAAAATGGTTTAAGTTCCAGGATAATAAGTTCTCTGATTTTTTTGTCACGAGATCAGGAATCGAGGTTACAGGACCTACATTTCGAAAAAGATCATAAAATATCCTTATGGATAAATTTATCTGAGCGTCGAAACCCATGGGTCCCTAGTTCAGTAAGGTATGAATAGCCTTGAAATTTGTTATGCCTGATGATCTTGGGCAGCTTAATTTATATGAGCCTAGTAGTAATGTGTGAAACTAGAGGCGCACTTATAATTAATTGTTTAAACGGTTGCCAATCGCATCCGTTACCAGGGCCCAAATCAGATCGGTCTTGCTCAACATTCAGATAGGTCTTGGTGATATCCCAGGTGCAAACCCCAAATTAGGTCATTAGTGACTTACAGTCGACACAAACACGTTAAAGAATGTGAAGCAACATTCACAATATGACTTCAATTTGAATTAATGTACATGGTATACACATATGCACCGGTCTTGACAGACAAACTTGATTGACAGCTGACATCGATGTGACTCCTTGGATGTGGATGATCTGACTGTGGATGATTATCTATATAAAGGATCTGTCAGCCGCTTTCCCACTCACCATTAAAGTTTATGCCTTCCCAAAAAATATTGCTAACATGTCATGCTAATCAGCTGACAATCATGTCCGATTTGTCATTTGTTTACATAAACATCTAGCTTAGAAATATGACGATATATGCTTATGCAAAAAGAAAAAAAAGAAACCGTAAGCATTTTCTACAACAGCGGAAATATTCTTTATGGACAAGAAACTCGTGTGTGGTGACGAGATGTGTGATATAAAATACATTTATAGTGCTTTGGGCGACTAGTCATAGCGGTTATTTTAAACGCTTTAGATTTTTAACGCTTTAGATTTTTAATCTGAAGAAAGAATTTTAATGAAAACACCCTTTCTCTCCATAATACATAAACCATTTAAAATAAGAAATCTGTAAAATACAAGCCTCCGCCATGTGGGGGGTCCTATTGTGGGATGCTCACAAAACCTTGTTTGCTTTCACTTGTTCGCCTGATATTCCCAGGTTCATTCATGCATAAATGACTGTACATTAGTGAATATTACTTGAAGACCTCTCGATCGGGATCATGTAAAGAATACACACCAACCTCTAACCGATTCTTCATTGACCGATACCCGAAATGCTCTGAAAATATCATGATATTCCGTACAAGATTACGTGAGTTATGTTTTGAACAAACACACACGGACAGGATGAACACATGCCCTCCTGGGGGAGGCAAACAAAAATGAGATTCCTAAATCAGTTTAAAATTTAACCTTTAAGTCCAAAAGGCACCACTTATAGTGAAAACACGAATCTGTGAGCACTTTATGTAAACTCTTGTATATCATGGGACAATACTGCCGCCGGGTCATCAAAACGTACTCGTCCGTTTTTTATGGTGTGACGTCGAGAGAAATTGATATATTAAAACAAGGGACCCATGGGTCACGGCGCTCAGCTGTTATATATGATCAGAAAATATGATTTGGAAATGAGGCCTTGCTAGTTTTGTGTGGTCATATAAGCTGTATTATGAGTTGTTGGCGATTAACTCATGTTATGTAAGATTTTGATAAGATCCTTGGAGACAGGGAAGAGGATTGATGTCATTTATATAATTTACAAAAGGAGTGCTATTGTCACACGGGTTTTGACTGGGCCATATAACTTTATCTACATTGCAGTAGAATTATTTAAAAAAAAACTGTCCATTATCAGTCATGTTAATTATGCTTTTTATAAATGAGTTAACTGTTAATTAATAATTACAGATTACCCCTATCCAAGAGTAGCAAAAGCACATATAAAATAAGTGATTAACTATTCATTAAAATTTAATAACAAATATTGTGCCAAATACAATTTAAAGTAAAAAAAAGACAATCATTTGATTTTTTTATGATATAATTGAAATAAATGATAATTAAAATAATATTATAGAATATATTCATGTTGTTTCAGCTATAAAACCATTATATGTGTAAAACATGACCTGAGGATAAGAACACTTTAAATAATACATTGAGCAAACTAGAGATATGAAAAGTTTAATTTTATTAACGGAAATAAAGGAACCAGTAATATAAATTTAAGGTATTTACATAGTCTTGTGAAAGCTGATACAGCCAAAAGTTCTAATATCATCAGTAAAACATATTGACATCTTTAAGTAGTACTTGTCTGAGTAAAAGTTTGACATATTTATTTTTTTTTAATTTTGCAATAAATATAAATTAACAAGCTAACACACTTGGAAAATACCTGGAAATTTAGATAAATATTTCAGCTGCCTCTTTGTTTATCATCAATATCTTCATATCATCCCTCATAATTAGTAATGAATAATATAATTTAATTATTTTTTTATTATTAAAATTGAAATGAATGATACCATAGGTGATTGCATGGTGTGTTTGAACAAATTTTCACCCATCCATACAAGATCCTTACATTATCATTAATTGCAAGGTAATTCCCTGTTACTCGTCAACTATCAAATTGCTGTTCTATTAATTTTTCTTAAATTTGTTATTAAAAACAAAATAAAATATCATTTATTTATTGTTTATTGTTATGTTGTTGGTCAAAACAATTACTAGATGAGTTGATTTACACACCTGGATCAACTATGTGCAGCCGTAAGCTGCCTTGCTGCAAAGTATATGCCCCGCCTCAAGCGTGCATAATTTGCCTGAAAGGTTAACAAATTGACTTACAGGTGACTGATGAGGGGCTGGGTAGAGCATGGGTCTGACATGGTCTCATAAAGAAACTTTAATAAAAGCTACTGTTTTTGGCCACTTTGTTTCAACTTTCACAACCAACAAGCTGCAATCCTTATGTGCGCAAGATATGAAAATTATATCAACAGTGCTTATAGGAAACAAACGTGCCATGGTCAAAGTTGGGGAAAATTTAAGGTACTGATTTTATATTAATGCCAATAACCTATAAAATTTGAAAAATTCAAAACTTATTTTGGGTATGAAATTGAATCTTGATAAAATAATGTTATATCCCTGACTAAAAATCTCTAACTTCAGCAATTCTCATGTTAAGGGAGTTATTATATTTCTTGATTTTTTACAAAGCGCATTATGTTCGGGCCCATAACTTAAATATATGATCAAAGTCAGACCAGTGGTTTTGAAATTAGGCAGTCTAGAAGTGTAACGATGTTGTTGTTATGGAAAATTGAAATTTTCCATTAATATCTCGAAGGAATAAAGAACTAGTTACCAAGGTCTTGGCATGGTAGGGATTTTGGGGATATGTAATGTATGCCAGATTTTTGGACCTGAGAGCTGGCCTGGGAAGCTGGGGAGCTGAGATCTAGCAAACAGCATAACACTAGCTGGAGTAAACAATACTTGACATGGTGCTTGAAACATGAATGAAATCCACATTTTTGATCAACTGGTTTCAAATTCCAGATTTTAACAGATGAAATAATCATATAAACATGCTGTGAAAATAAATTTCACCACACCTTCAGGAAAAACAGTTTCATTTAAGGTACTGATTTTACATTTATACTAATAACTTAAAACATTTCAAACTACAGGTCTAATTTTCATTATACAATTGAATCTTGATTAAATAAAGTTATATCCCTGAGAAAAAGTCTATAGCTTCAGCAATTCTCATGTGAAGTGAGTAAATATATTTCCTGATTTTTTACAATGTGCATAATATTTCGGCCCATAACTTATATTAATTACACAATACTATTATAATTTCATAGAAAATATATACATGAATATGTATAAGAAATATGATCAAAAACAGATCAGTGGTTTTTATATAAGGCAGCCGTGAGGTGTAACAGTGGGTGGAAAATTATTATGGAAAATTAAGGAAAATTCAAGTTGTAGTGGCCCAATATTCGGTATGGAAGGATATTTTAGGGACATCTTACTTCATGCAAAATTTTGGAATCGTTGGTCCAAAGGTTTCAAACGTGCCCTGTTAACGGACGGACGGAAAAAGGACCATGACTATAGCTCAGATGACTTAAAGTCAGCTGAGCTAAAAACGCAAAGCCTTAACAAGAGGTAATAAACACCATCAGACCTGCTAGGGATCTGTCGATGTACGAAAATATATTCATAAGCATAAGGGTATGTTTTCAGTTCAAAATATGGGCCAAGAGACGAGACACTGAATTTGCACGCCCTTATGACAAGGTCCTCGATTTAATGTTAAATAAATCTTCAGTTGGTCATGTATTCCAAACAACGCCTGGGTCTTCATTATCTTCAGTTTAGTCACAGGCTCATGAAATTACTTTAAAAACTTGCTTTAATACCCCATTCTCACCATACTCTTAAAATTATATATGGTATATGGAACTTTATCTTAATATATTTATATGACTCTATAAGTACCGGTTGTCTATTTTTTGTGTTCATATACTGGTTTCAGGGTCTACGGTTCAGCGTTCAGCGAGTGCAACAAGATCCATACACAACCCTTGACAGTCTTTTTGTGACAAAGTAAAAGTGAAAGAAATAGATTTAAATCACTTGCGCGATTAAGAATACATGTAATTTGTCTTCGAGCAAATATGCGTGGGCTCACGAAGCAGAATCCGGTTCACAAAATCCTATTTAAAGGTGCCCCTGTATTTGCACTCACAGCGCTTATACTCCAGCATGAAAAAAAGCTGTGCTTTAGCCATCCATATAAGTTTATATTTGTACTTCAGGGATAGAATAAAACGTGTCATCAAACAAAGCTCAAAGTTAAGGTGCTCCTTATAAAGGATTTATTGGCTTGGCATTGACAAAACATCGCATATTTATATAAGCCATTGCTAAGAACCAAACGGTACATATGTTCAGGGACACCGACCAAGGCAGGCAGAAGTTTCACGTTAATTGTAGTAATAAGGTATGTAGCGGATAAAGTATCATTCTTTTACTTTTATACATAATTTAGATTTCTTTTTTTGTCGGTCTGATTAGCAAAGTATGTTATATTTAAAAAGTCTACAAATCATTTCAATGATTGTTGGTAGTTGTTGAGAAAAAAAAGCTTAAAAGCAAGAGAGTTCGTTGGAGGTGACCAAGATAAAGCCAGGAAGGATAGCGCCATTTCGACCATCGTACAAACGTCAAAACAGGCTTATCAGCCTAATATAAATGCCTACAGAGACGTGTTTTCACAGCTAGGAACAAAGAAGAGCCGGGCTATGAACCTGGGGGGGGGGGGGGGGTGGGGGGTGAACCCGAAAATTTTATATTTTTGTCGTTATCTCATTCGTTAGGTGTACTTTAACGAAAAAAAAAACGAGAATCAAACGAAAAACAACGAGCGTAACTCGAAACCCTTCGTTGTTGTCTCGTTATATGTATCCACATTTTAAGCAACGAAACAGCGTGAGCCTCTTTCGTTGCCGTTTCTAAAAAGGTTTTTTGAAGCATGTAATGCCAATATTCCTATACTTTTCTTAATCCCGTGCTAGTTGTGAAAGATTTTAAATACCCCAGTCTCGCCATACTCTTAAATTTATATATGGTATATGGAACTTTATCTTAATATATTTATATGACTCTATAAGTACCGGATGTATATATTTTTGTGTTAATATACTGGTTTCAGGGTCTACGGTTCAGCGTTCAGCGAATGCAACAAGATCCATACACAACCCTTGACAGTCTTTTTGTGACAAAGTAAAAGTGAAAGAAATAGATTTAAATCACTTGCGCGATTAAGAATACATGTAATTTGTCTTCGAGCAAATATGCGTGGGCTCACGAAGCAGAATCCGGTTCACAAAATCCTTTTTTTTTGCTTATGCAAAAAGAAAAAAAAGAAACCGTAAGCATTTTCTACAACAGCGGAAATATTCTTTAAGGACAAGAAACTCGTGTGTGGTGACGAGATGTGTGATATAAAATACATTTATAGTGCTTTGGGCGACTAGTCATAGCGGTTATTTTAAACGCTTTAGATTTTTAACGCTTTAGATTTTTAATCTGAAGAAAGAATTTTAATGAAAACACCCTTTCTCTCCATAATACATAAACCATTAAAAATTAGAAATCTGTAAATACAAGCCTCCGCCATGTGGGGGGTCCTATTGTGGGATGCTCACAAAACCTTGTTTGCTTTCACTTGTTCGCCTGATATTCCCAGGTTCATTCGAGCATAAATGACTGTACATTAGTGAATATTACTTGAAGACCTCTCGATCGGGATCATGTAAAGAATACACACCAACCTCTAACTGATTCTTCATTGACCGATACCCGAAATGCTCTGAAAATATCATGATATTCCGTACAAGATTACGTGAGTTATGTTTTGAACAAACACACACGGACAGGATGAACACATGCCCTCCTGGGGGAGGCAAACAAAAATGAGATTCCTAAATCAGTTTAAAATTAACCTTTAAGTCCAAAAGGCACCACTTATAGTGAAAACACGAATCTGTGAGCACTTTATGTGAACTCTTGTATATCATGGGACAATACTGCCGCCGGGCTATGCACCACGTACTCGTCCGTTTTTTATGGTGTGACGTCGAGAGAAATCGATATATTAAACAAGGGACCCATGGGTCACGGCGCTCAGCTGTTATATATGATCAGAAAATATGATTTGGAAATGAGGCCTTGCTAGTATTGTGTGGTAATATAAGCTGTATTATGAGTTGTTGGTGATTAACTCAAGTTATGTAAGATTTTGATAAGATCCTTGGAGACAGGGAAGAGGACTGATGTCATTTATTTTATTTACAAAAGGAGTGCTATTGTAACACGGGTTTTGACTGGGCCATATGACTTTATCTACATTGCAGTAGTATTATTTGAAAATTTTCCATCATCAGTCATGTTAATTATGCTCTTTATAAATGAGTTAACTGTTATTTAATAATTACAGGTTATCCCTACCCAAGAGTAGCAAAAGCACATACAATAACAGATTGACTATTCATTAAAATTTAATAACAAATATTGTGCCAAATACAATTTGAATAAAAAAAAATAAGAAAATCATATGATTTTTTTTTTAAATAATATAATTGAAATAAATTATAATTTAAATAATATAATATTATAGATTATATTCATGTAGTATCAGCTATGAAACCATTATATGTGTAAAACATAACCTGAGGATAAGACACGCTATAAATCATACGTTGAGCAAACTAGAGATGTGAAATGTTTAATTTTATTAACTGAAATAAAGGAACCAGTGATATAAATTTTTGGCATTTACATGGTTTTGTGAAAGCTGATACAACCAAGAGTCCTAATATCATTAGTAAACATATTGACATCTTTAATCAGTACTTATTTTGCAATAAATATAAATTAACAAGCTAACACACTTGGAAAATACCTGGAAATTAAGATTACTATTTCCACTGCATCTTTGTTTATCATTAATTTTCTTCATATTATCCCTCATAATTAGTAATGAATAATATAATTTATTTTTTTATTATTAAAATTTATTTGAAATAATACCATAGTTGACTGCATGGTTTTCTTTGGAACTTATTTTCATCCATCCATACTAGATCTTTACAACATCAATAATTGCAAGTTAATTCCCTGTTACTCATCAACTATCAAATTCCTTTTCTATTAAGTTTTCTTAAATTTGTTATTAAAAACAAAATAAAATATTATTTTTTTTTTGTTTATTGTTATGTTGTTGGTCAAAACAACAACTAGTATAGTGGGGTTATACACCTGTTTCAACTGTGGGCAGCCGTAAGCAGCCTGGCTGCAAAGCATATGCCCCGCCTCAAGCGTGCATAGTTTGCCTGAAAGGTCAACAAATTGACATACAGGTGACTGAAGAGGGGCTGGGTAGAGCCTGGGTTTGATATGGTCTTATAAAGACACTTTAATAAACGCTACTGTTTTAGCCACTTTGTTTCAACTTACACAACCAACAAGCTGCAGTCCTTATGTGTGCAAGATATGAAAATTATATCAACAGTGCTTACAGGAAACAAACGTGCCCTGGTCAAAGTTGAGGAAAATTTAAGGTACTGATTTTATATTTATGCTAATAACTTATAAAATTTGAAAAATTCACAACTAATTTTGGGCATAAAATTTAATTTTGATTAAATAATGTTATATCCCTGACTAAAAATCTCTAGCTTCAGCAATTCACATATTAAGAGAGTAATTATATTTTTAATTTTTTTTTACAAAGTGCATTATGTTCGGGCCCATAACTTAAATATATGATCAAAGTCAGATCAGTGGTTAAGAAATTAAGCAGTCTAGAAGTGTAACAATGACAACAGATCACGTAGTCGTGACGAGCATAAATTTTGTTACGGAGATAAATAAAAATCAGATTCTGTAACACTAGGCAGCGTGAAATGTCTAGGGGAATGAATAAAGAAGTCAGTGTTTTTTTTTTTTTTGTAAACAAATAATTATAATTTATTCTTAAAACAACCCTGACATTACAATACATTAAATCAATACATTTACACAATATAACAACAGTATAACAGTAAATCAATACATTTACACAGTATAATAAATAACGTGTACAGTACCAGAGGGTCCGGATTCTAGGCTGGATACCACCACTGTCACAGCTCTATAAGTCCTTTAAAACATATATCCAGATGAACATTTTACGTAAATCTTCTCAGAAAATAATAGTCCAATTCAATCCCAAAATCATTCTGTTGTAATCCAAAAGTGAAGTTCAGGCAATAGTCCCAAAGGCAAACTGAAGACCTAATAGAATCTGTTATAAAGTTCGAAGAATATCTAAAAATGCTGCGATTATCGGAAAGGTCCACAAACTGACTCACACTCTTCCGTGTCCGCTGGAATATTTCTCTCTCTCTCCTTTCGGCTCTAAACACAGCCCCTAATTTATAGCTTCTCACCCCAAAGCCTAGAAACTTCTGTTTCACGAACATCCCGAAGAACAATACAAGACACACGCTCTTAGAGCGCGAACAGCCCAGAAAATTCAAGATTAGCACGAGCGCTGTGTCTTTACACGCCAGGGTTCACCCAATACGGATTACACCGAGCGCTGTGTCTCTATACGCCATAGTAATTGACGCCCAGGGCTTGAGCCTATCACGAAACAGAATGTAAACAGCGCACAATAAAAGAGACACCTGTAACATTATTGAAAATTGAAGTTTTTCCTTAATATCTCGAAGGAATAAAGAATTAGTTACCAAGTTCTAGGCATGCTAGGGCAGTTTGGGGATATTTAAATGTATGCCAAATTTTTGGAGCTGAGAGCTGGCCTGGGAAGCTGGGGAGCTGAGAACTAGCAAACTGCATAACACTGACTTGAGTAAACAAAACTTGACATGGTGCTTGAAAACATGAATGAAATCCACAGTTTTTGATCAACTGGTTTCAGATTTCAGATTTTAATAGATGAAATAATCATGTAAACATGCTGCGAAAATTGAATCCACAGCACTTACAGGAAAACAAGTGCCATGGTCAAATTTGGGAACATTTAAGGTACTGACTTTATATTTATACTAAAAACTTAAAATTTCAAAATACAGATCTAATTTTAATTATACAACTGAATCTTGATTAAATAAGGTTATATCCCTGAGAAAAAGTCTCTAGCTTCAGCAATTTTCATGTTAAGAGAGAAAATATATTTCCTGATTTTTTACAATGTGCATTATATTCCGGCCCATAACTTACAATAATTACACAATACTATTATAATTTCATATGAAATATATACATGAATATGTATAAGAAATATGAGCAAAAACAGATCAGTGTTTTTTTTTCATTTTAGGTAGCCGTGAAGTGTAACAGTGGGTGGAAAATTATTATGGAAAATTAAGGTTTTCTTTAATATATCGAAGGAATGAAGTCCTAGTGACCCAATATTCGGTATGGAAGGAGATTTCAGGGACATCTAACTGTATGCAAAATATTGGAATCGTAGGTCCAACGGTTTCAAAAAGTGCCCTGTTAACGGACGGACGGCCGGACGGACGGACAAAACACCATGACTATAGCTCAGATGACTTATAGTCAGCTGAGCTAAAAACACAAAGCCTAAACCAGAGGTGATAAACACCACCAGATAAAGCCAGGAAAGAAGTAGCGTCATTTCGACCATCGTAATAACGTCAAAACAGGCTTACCAGCCTAATGTAAATGCCTAAAGAGTCATGTTTTCACAGCTAGGAACGAAGTAGAGCTGGGCTACATACCAGTACCGTACGCAAACACGGTACATCTTTTATATCTTATTACCCATTCTTGTAGCTTCAGATAGACTGTTTTAGAAATAATGGAGTCTCAGGATTTATGTGAAAAATTATAAATATGTTTTGATAAGGACATACCTGGCATTATTCCCGACGGTTCAAGACCAAAAAATATTTTCATGGGAGAATATTTTTGAACACCTTGAATTATATCGTGACATATATTGTGTGGTGTATTACGACAAGAGAGGATACCGTCTCCCTGTTTGCTAATTCGTCGTCTGGCTTGCAGTTTAAAAAGTTATAAAAAATATAAGTATTTTAAAATAAAGCAAAGCCTAACTGATCATAAAATTCAACCGGAATTTAGTAACACGTGTTTAGTAAGACATGCAGACAGGTATGGGTGAAAATGTAATCTTCATTAGACTTTGTTGATAATCATAATAACACGTGGGTATATATAGCTTAGCAGCTTGTTGTCTTTTTTTTTTTTTTTTCCTTTCTTTTCTTACTATTTTGATGTCTCAGTATTACTAGATATTTATTTATAACGTTCTTTTTCATCATCGACATCCCTCGGAACAAAAAAAAAACTTACAAATCTTGTGTTTATAACATGAACATCTTCACTTTTGCAAGATTTAAAATACATTGTTTCAAGTTTTTTCTGACAAAGTACATACATATATATATATCAACAAAAAGGAGTTAACAAGAGAATTTTAAAATTGCTTATATTGCTACTTGTTTGTACTTTTTCAAAGACAAGTGCATATGGACCATGTAGACGTATTCCTGCCGTGAGGATACCAACCGAGTATTGGTGAAGAGACTTTTATTTTGTTTACAACAATTATAATTATATCTCGTTCTGTCGATATTTTTTCAGTATCATTGGAAACAAACATTTAATTTAATAAGAACAACAATGTTATTTGTAGATTTAACTGGTTTGGTCAGATCAACATAATATTTACCAGATCCGAATAAAAATTTAAATATACATACATACGTATATATACATTCATGAAGGATCACGCGTTCATATTTATATATATATATATATATATACCCATATATACACCCAAATATATACACACATATACATACACACACATGCACATACTCTTACCTACATATTTATACACATTTCAAAATTGTATCTACAGCTAATTCTAAAAATTCTTCACTCTTTAAAAAACATTAAGTAGGTTACCCCACTTTTGTTTATGAATATATATTTTGTATTTTTTTTAGCTACTCTTCTTTCCAATCCTTCCAATTTCTTAACATGTGATATATATACAGTGAAAGATGGAAAATTACCCGATTCTTTATTTTTAAAAATTACATATTTTTGTAGCAATAATAACAAATCTATTATACGTTTATTGGCATTGTCTTTGTCACATCCTGTATATAAAAGAAGCGGAGTCAGTGCAGGCATGTTTATTCCAGCGTGTTCTGCCCTCTGACTAATTTGTCTATAAAATGATTTAGCTGTGTCGCAGTCACAGAATAAATGTACTACTGTTTCTGTTTCTTTTTTGCATTATGAACTCATATTGGTATCAGTTATTTTCCATATGTATAGCTTTACATTCACAGACAATATATTATGGATAATTCTAAACTGAAAATGCCTAAAAACATGTCCATAGTGGTTTTATATATATAATCAATTGCATCTTTCGAGGAAAATACCTGAGGTAAGCTTTCCTCTAGTTTAATTTTATTAGCCGGCTCATTTGTATAGTCATTTATAACCATATTATACACCTTACGGTAATTGACTTTTCTTAAGTCTAGAGCTTGATTATTCAATAATAAAGTGTCTTTTACGTAAATATCACTCATATTCTCTGATTTTAGAACTAATTTCCACTCCTTTGGTACCGCTTGTTGTATAGAATACCAGAACATCAAGTAATTTTTATAGAGTTTATTTTCAGGGTGAAATATTTCCGAAAAATTCTTAGATTCTCCATTTGGTTCGTATAAATCATGGATACATTTAATTCCAATGTTATCAAAAAATCTAGAGTATACTGTTTTACCTGCTATTTTAACAAATTTGTTGTTCCAAACGGGTTGTAATAAGATTTGTTGTGGATTCGTAGGCCAAAATGTAGCAATTTTATCCCAAATTTTAAAACAGTGTGAATAAAATTTAGATATTTTTCTTTTCATATTAAAAAAATCTAAATTGGCATTCAATTTTTCTACACCGCCAACATTTCTTAGATACATATTAGGTATGACTATACATTTTGCATTTGATAACTTTTTCATTCGGATCATCCACATAATTCTTTGGCTTTCAATATGGCATTAATGTCTGGCATATTTATACCACCATTTTCTTTTTCACTTACAAGTACCCCATATTTAATCTTTGGTTTACGTCCAAACCATATAAAATCTACCATTATATTTTTAACTTTCTTGATAAAGTCTGGGGTTGGAGTCATAATATTCATAACGTATACTAATTTTGAGATTCCAATGGTTTTTATAACTGTATTTCTTCCAAAAACTGTTAAAGTTCGCAATTTCCACATATTAAATGCGATTTTTATCTTGTCGTAGACTTTATCGAAATTGAGTTTTTGAGAGAGAGTTTCATTATATGTAAACCATATTCCTAGGATTTTAATCGCGTCCTTATGTAAATTCACCCATTTCATGTCTCTCAACGATAAAGCTGTAGGAATTGATTTTCCCTACCCAGCCATGCCGCTTCACATTTTGTATAATTTATTTCTACTGATGATACCTTTGCAAATTTATTTAATATTTTTTTTTACTTCAATCGTGAGTCACAATCTCTTAAAAAGAATGTAGTGTCATCTGCAAATAGACATTGTTTTATTTCTGTATCACCTATCAATATTTCTTTCACTTTATTTGTTTGTCGCACCTTAAAAACCATTATTTCAATATCCAAAAAAAATAAGTATGGTGCAATGGGATCGCCTTGTCTTGTGCCCTTTTCCATTTTAAAATAACCCGTAGTAAAACCATTATTCATTACACAGCTCTCTAACCCATTATGCATTAACTTTATCCATCTAATAAAATCATTTCCAAACCCAAATTTCTCGAGTACAGTAAATAAGAATACATGATCTATCGAGTCAAAAGCAGAGGCAAAATCGACCGCAAACATTATAGCATTAAATCCTTCTAAATAACAGAAATCTATTATATCATTTATTTGACGAGTTGTATCTGATATTCTTCTGTCTTTTATAAAGGCAGTTTGATCCTCATCTATTATTTTTGGTAGGTTGTTTTGTAATCGTTTTACTAAGGTTTTGCTTAATATCTTTGCTTGTTGTCTATTGTCAGCAGAAGCTCTGGACATGGGGAACCACCCAACAAAACCTAAGGAGGACTTGTACATCAAGACCGTGGTGGACATCCCAGATGAGGTGAAGGAACACAAGTTTGAATACACCAGCCTGGTGTTGTCAGGGGGCGGTGTCAAAACGTACGCTTACGTGGGCGGCCTCAAGGTAGGCTACAAGTGCTATAGTTTGGTTATAAAAAGTTCTACTTATTTATGTAAATGTCTGACTGGAGGTCCTCAAGCTGCATGATCTGCCCCCAACCTGGGGAGATTTGGATTCCTCCAGGAAGGGGTTTAATTATCAACAAAGGATACATTTTATGCACACTTTAATTGGTTTAAAGCCAGCTTACTTATGTTAAGGTGAACTTAAAGACATTTATGTTCAACCTTCAGTAGGCCTATTTGTCATTTGAACATCATCATTAAATAAAACAGGGTTTAACATTTTGTGTTATATATATAATGCGTGTTCACGTTACTCACTACAAAGTTCTATGCAAAAAGCTCCTTCAAATTCAATATGTTTTGTGGATGTCCCAGGTTGTTTCTCAGGTTGTGTATATCTATTTAGTTATTAACTTGTATATCAACTACGACTTTTGTTTCTACAGGTGCTGGATGAAGCAGGGATTCTTTCAAAAATCACCCGCTTCACAGGCACCAGTGGGGGCGCTATCATCGCTGCGTTTCTGGCCGTCGGGTTCACTGTGGAGGAACTTTACAAGATCAGTGACATCGACTTCCAGGAACTTGCTGGCAGTAAGCATTAAAATTAATTATTCGCAACAGGTTTTCTGTTCTCCCTGCCAATATATTTTAAATTCATTTTAAATACAGTTTACTGTATTAAAAGCTAGATTTACCGAGTCCACTTTCAGATTCAGCAAAATATTCACTCCTTACAATACGATCCAATAACTGTCCAAACCATAGGGCAGTACTGGCGCAGTCTTTGTCTCTGTATAATACTCACTGGGAGGCTTGCTACGTAGGCTAAGGGTATTAGTGATATGATAGCTTAGGAAAAGGATGAACTTACAGATAAAAAGGATTCAGTTTCTACACCGGGATCAGGACCGATACTGCACTCCTCCCGCGGCGTCATACACAGCAGTAGTTAGTCTAGCGGTGAAGCTCTCATATTTGGAGGAATTGTGCATGAAATGAAAGAAGCTTGAAAGTTGGCAAAAGTATTCTTTGGAGCTTATTGAAGAATTTCAAATATAGGGCCAAACTGAAATAAATTATCTTGGCCAAAATCTAAGATGGCGGTCATCTTGGCAATCAATAACTTGATTTATAATAACCCGAGAGAGCATTGCAAGTACTCGTATATAGTATATGTTTTTGGACTTAGAAATTCAGTTTTGGAGTTCCAGACCTATCTAGGTACTCATTCGCATTTGGTAATATTCCAATTGGTCTAGCGGTTAAGCTGCATATTGAAATGAAAACTGCAAAAGTTGAAAGAAGAAATGAAACTTGGCATTATAATTTTACAGACCATACTCTATATGTTCAGATTTTGGGCCGAGTGGAATTTAATATAACTTGGTAAAAGTCGAAAATGACGGCCAAGATGGCCACCGAAATATGATACCAATATAGCCGGTTATATTTGTCCTAGAATGCATTGCAAGTGCACTGTTTCTTTGTTATCGGAGACGAGAAATTCGTTTATAAGGAAGTTCAGGTCTGTGTCATCAATGTGTAAAGTCTGGTTTTGTTGGAATTTAAATGGTGCAAAAAATTGTCCTTTTTACCAGCACATCTTACGGTAAAACGTATTGTTTGATTACCCTGCTAAAATTTAATATATTTGTTAATTTTAAGAATTTGAACATATACTTCTCTTTCAATGTAATGAAAAGGACAGTCGATTGGTAAAACGCTCGGCTCTCTTCACTGGTGACCAAGTTTCTATCCCCGATGTTGCTACGAAATTGGGTTGTATAGTGCACCGTACAGAATCGGTTGTTTTCTTCGTGTCCTCTGATTCCATCCACCACTTCGGCCATCGGCGCAATGGAAAGTGCCTTGCAGCAATTATTTTAACCATTTGTACTATCCATATAACAGAAATTTTGTTTGTTTAGAAGTTAATGGCTCTTTTGCCTTGAGGTGATGGAGCAGCTCCCAGACTCTTTGCTTGCATGACAGAATAAGTACATTTTCAAAGGCTCACAAAATAATGCTGTATGCTACGCTTTCTTTTATAATGATATATTTAATCCTGTTGACCTTGTACCACTTTCTATTGAATGAGGTTATCCATATGATAAAGATGGCATGTTGTTTAAAAGAAGTAATGACCTATCGTTAAGACAGTAGAGCAAATCTCTTGGTTTGTGGCCCGATTTCACCATTATGCATTTGAGACATCGACGGGGTTCAAACCGTGGACTTACAACCACGTCCTCAACAACGAGGCGACGTTCTAACCCCGTATGTGCTATCTTTGTACTGTAGTGATGGTGCATGACAGAAACTGGACACTTATAGACACTTGTGCAGTTTGCCGTTTAACTGCTACATTGGTAATCTAGTTAATGATCCTTACCAATAAGCTAACATTGACTTTGCATTCCCAAGTGATGTCTTAAAATACTTAATAAATGTAATAATTTTTAGAAATAAGAAATATTTGCTAAATTTATCTTCATGTGCACAGGATGGCAAATTGTAGATCGAACTGAACCTTGCACTTAAGATAAAAAGAACCAACAGTCAGTGAGTTGGAATTGTGGGTGTTTTACCAGAAGAAAATATTCAGGCACAGGTTAAAAAAAATGCTAGCAATTTTACGAAAAAATGATGTAATAAACTGTTCTATTCAGTAATAATATTCAGAAGTAGTCTTTTGTCATTAAAGTATTTGATAAAGTGAGTGGTATGAAATTCAAGTTTTTCAAGCATTCTGCATTTAAGCATAAAACTGACATAAAGGGAACGTGATACTGTACAAAGATTGCCAAAGCAAAGGAGCCGAAAGCACATAAAGTTACAATCACCAATCAAGTCGATAAAAACTCAAACCAAACTTTGTCCCGAATTTTGAGGTAATCAAGTTGATGAAGATAGAATGCATGTCTAGAACCTTGGGGTGCATTATATTATTTTTAAATATTTTGTGAATTCGACTTTCTAACATTCGACTTGCTATACCATTTTCTTAGCATCCAACCATGAATGATCAGATCAGCTAGCTTGAACCTGGCAGCACCGACTCATACATGTGGTGAATATTTCTAAGAATATATGCAGGTACTACATTAATCTACAAATGTGCATAAGTCAGCAAATAAAGTAATTTGTTGACACCAACGCATTATGTAAAGGAAATCAGATAAGAACTATTAATTAAATAAAACCTACCCCAGCAAATGACACGTTCATTTAAAAGTGCAGTATTCAACAAATTTATCAAGTACTGCCGTTGGATGTGCTGATAAAAAAAAAGGATTAGCGTTTAAGGACATATTCAAGTTCAATCCTAATTTTATTCAAGATTTCGACAGATAAATTTTTGCACCCATCATCTCTTCAAGGTAATTACATTTGTAAGCATGCAAATAAAGGGAAATTAAAAGGAAGTATGGAAGAAATGTTGCAATAAAAACTGGTATACAATTCATACATCCATATGCATGACAAAGCAGACAAACTTAAGCAAGCAAATGTCACTTTCATTTGACTATGATCACCATGTACAGAAGCGGATCCAGGGGGGGGGTCCAGGGGGTCCGGACCCCCCCCTTTTTCATCAGAAACAACTTTTTTTAAGGGCTTCAGACAAAATTTTGCAGCCTGGACCCCCCCCCCCCCCTTTTTCAGACCTGAGGACCTTTTTTTTTAGGGTTTTCATTAGTCCTCCTGGGTTGGACCCCCCCTTTTCCTAAATCCTGGATCCGCCCCTGATGTATGCGACAAATGTGCAGAACTCAACAAATAGTGTCATTGTGCTGGTAAACTAAGGCAAATTTAGGACAATTTCAAAATAAACAAAACCAGGATTCATTCACAGAGTCATATCACAGACTTTAAACCCTTTTAAATGAATTTATCGACCCCAAAAAACATAGGAATAGTACACAGGAAAAGCATTCTAGGACAAATATAACCGTATAACAATGTATTGATATTTTTATATTCCGGCGGCAATTATGACCATGATGGGATGAATTTGCCTTGGCCCTATATCTGAAAATGTTGAGTATGGTCTGGCCAGCTATTGAGCCAAGTTTCATGCTTCTTTCACTCTTCTTCGTTTCTTCTCTTAACAGCTGGACTGTATTTACCTATCTCCGTTTTAACCGCTTTGTATAGCAACAGTATAGCGGATACAAAAATTGTAAATTATTGTTAAGTAATGTTGGTTTTGCCTAAGAAAAATATGAATACTTTTTTTTATTTCACCGTTAAGAATAAAATGTAGAGCCAGGGGTTTAATTACATGTACACGGGGATGAGTATGAAAGGAGGTGGTAATATTATCCCGCGGCCAAATTGATCTGCATTCGGCAAGGCGGGATCCCCAGCATACTTTATATGGCCTCCTAACAATATTACAACCTGTGATACAGCAATTACTGGTCCTCACCAACTAAACACTTCGATGCCAATCTTGCACGCACGCCTTAGACTTATATCTGAATATTTCCAGCCCTTTTCTTTAACATCATTCCACCACTCGCTTCTTTACAAAACTGCGTTCTCCCCACCTAGTCCTCGAGCCAAATCGCTTCTCTACAGGGCGGCTTCAAACAGTTCAACCTCGTCCCTAGGACGCTCTCGCCACAGTATTAACGCATTGTGCTTCGAACTCCACGTTTCAAAGACGCAAAAAATGCTCCCATTGCTTTTTTGGCATAACCCGTGACATGGTGTGTGACCTGATCTTCTAATGAATCCTTTGGCGTATCAAAATACTTCAGTATTTTTTTATTGTGACTAATTTATTTCTATAACAGCTTAAGAGGGGCGTCAATACAGGGGTTGGGGGGGGGGGGGTTATATATATCCCCCCAGTTTTTGGCAAGGGAGAATGGTTAATGTAAGCATCCCCATCCGTCAGCTATTCAGAGAATATTTATATAATGCAAATGAAATATACTAATAATGAGAATTATAGACTTTGGATTCATTTATGAGTACATTATGAAATATAAAATCTAGACCTGGTATAGAATTAACTTACACTATAAACATATCAATTATTTTCCAAAACCTTAAACCTTGTAATATGTTTGAAATATGATCAAGTATATAAATTTAAAATATGTCATACAGACACTCATATCGTTGAAATATATAATACAGACGCTAAATATGCTAAAGACGCGTGTGTCTGCGAGTCACTAACTTCCTCCCACACCTCTGGAAGATAAATTGACGCCATTACAGCTTTTTTCTTTTAATTGTGCTCCGTTTTCTCCTTTTATCTGATATCACTATTGCCTACGTTTCACACTAAGATGATACTCAGACCTGAAATCTAATTGATGACCTTCCAAACTCTGAAAAGTCCTCTAGAATTATTTTACGGCATCGCGTGTTAAAAGCCGGCATCCATGTGGGATCTGACCAGAAATAGGAGATAAAAAGGATGTTGGTGAATGCCATCAAGAAATTTGAATTTGAAGGTCATTTTGAAGGCCATCAATGTCACAAGGTATAATAATTAATTTTTTTCCTTGTTTCGTGTCATATAGGCCACCTTTTTTTCACTTAAGATGTCCATAAGATCAACTTGTTTTTTTTTATAGCAAATGAAAATTTAGTATTGTTAACTGATAATGTTGTAATGAATAAAAAATGTATATAATTTTAACACACAGGACTGTGGTTATACTGAATTTGTAACAGTGTGTTTGCAATGTACAGTCTGATCGTCCTGTCCGTGGGTTTGTGTGTTTGTATCTCACTCACCTCTGATAAATCTGAATGCGCAGACTTAAATTTAGTCATTTAATCATGCATTGGCCACATTAGCAAGCTTTTGTTTGCAAAACGACTGTGGCCACCAGGGGGCGCTGGAGACTACGACATGGCTTTTTTTTGTTTTGTTGAAAATTTGACAGCAGTTTCTTAAACAATATTAAGTTGTTAACTCCTTCCACTGCAGTGAAATAAACTTTTTATTTCTTATTGTCACGAAGCAGATCAAGTCTCAAATGGACGCATTCTGTAAATATTTCATTTATGATTGTGCCAACTGGTGTCTATTATCAACTAGTTTTATTTACATTCAGAGGTTGTGAGAGAATTAAGAAAAACACTAGCATGTGCATGCTACTAAGATGACTAAAGATTGAGAATAGAATAATAATAAAATATCAATAATTAGATTTGTTATTGAATATCTGTAACTGATTAATCGATTGCATGTATGAATGAAAGTCCCAGGTGTTTGAAACCATTTAAGTCATATGAAAATATGATGACATTAATACTGACAAATAACAATAATAATTGTGGGGTAATTTGACTGTTATTGCCCTCTAGAGCTATACCTTTTATTAGAAAGTAGTTAATTCAAAAATATCATATAACAGGTTCGATAATATACTATCTACTATTTTTTTACCATGATTATTAGTCGACTTGTACGGTGTTTATGTAAGATTTTGTGCATGTTTTATTGAGTTAAACGATTCTCATATAAGCTGTTAAAATCTGGAGATACAAAGGTTGGTGCTTTTATTTGTAGCTTTCATGTCCAATGGTGTTATACAGATTCCTAACTCGGACATAATTTTTTTTAAATATTCTGGTGACCTTTTTAGCTCAGCTGACTATAAGTCATCTGAGATTTAGTCGTTGTCCATTGTCCGTCGTCCGTCCGTCCGTCCATCGTGCCATCCGTCTGTCCGTCTGTCCGTCCTGCTGTCCGTCCGTTAGACAGGCACGTTTCGGCACCGTTGGATCCAAGAATCGAAAATTCGGCGGGCACCTGTGTCGTAATTGTCCTAATGGAGAGAGCTTGACATGGTGTGATGGAGCGTATCATTCAGGCTAGGATTAGTACCAATTTAACTAGAGTACGGGTAGTCGACAAGCGACTACGTGTATCCGCCAAAGTCAGAGTAGGACGGGTGTAGTGAGACATGGATTAACTGGCAAGGGGAAATAGAGTTAGATGTGTTATATATTAGCATGGATGACGTAAACATGATTGTAGGTGGCGCCACCTGTTATTTGAACGAGAAACTATCCAAGATATATACAAATGCAAAATTTCAGGTGGAAAAGTCAAACCACTGACGAGATATGAGTGATTTTATTCCACAGCAGACAAACAGATATACTCAGTGCAAGAATGGTTGCAGGTGGCGCCACCAGTTTCTTGTATGATAAAGATCTATGTGAGATCCAAACACATTAATCACTTTATGTAGGTACGTCAAACCAGTCCGGAGATATTAGCATGGATATCTGCAGCATTAACGTGAATGTAGGTGGCGCCACCTTTCATAAAATCAAGAAAGCTATCCAGGATGTATACGCATGACAAATTTCAGGTGAATAAGTCGAACCACTGCTGAGATATGAGTGATTTTAACCCTAGTCCAACGAACTGATGGACGCTGTGCAAAAATGGTTGAGGTGGCGCAACCAGTTTCCTGCATGATAAAGAGCTATGTGAGATCTAAACACATGCAAATTTTCAGGAAAATACGTCAAACCAGTCCGGAGATATAAGCGTAGATGTCTGCAGGGTAAACCTGAATATAGGTGGCGCCATATTTGTGTATGTTATAAAGCTATCCAAGGGCTACATTTATGTAAACATTTTTTCCTAATTGGTAAAACGAGTCCGAAGATTTGTGGGTTAATGTGTCAAAATATACGCACAGATGGACGCACTGGACGCACCCGATAATTGTGTACGTTTCGGAAAAAATCGGTCCAGTAGTCTCAAAGGAGTTCTCCGCGGCGGCGGCGGAACATAATTATATAGTCATATATGGTATATACATGCTACCTCGTACATTAAGTTTAATAAAGCATTTTTTTTTTTTTTTTTTGCAATCAACTTTTTGGTTCAGCCGAATGTATAACCTATTGTTCAACAGTATTGTGCAACATTTATCTGGGATGTGTAACTTTGAAATACACCGGAATGTGTACTGTGTTAGTTTAAAGGACAATGTTATATGGGGTGTTGAAGTTCAACAAAATAAATGCTTTGTTACCATTCCTATTTTGTTCCGTTTGACCTTTAAAATGGCATTGAGAAAGTTACTTGGAATCTTTTTCTAAGTTTTCATTACCACAAACGTGCCATATAAAATAAAGGGCACTCTTAAAAGTGGTATACAGATGATAAAGGTTCCTGGTCAAAGTTCCAACGGATTAAATACTAATAAGCTGAAGCACATTTGACTGTATACTTGCTTTGAAGCACATTTCCACTGGGTGTATCTCAATTGAAGTTATTATCCAAAGATACCCCAAGTTATTTAACAGATTTATCAAATATGATTCAAATGTGTTGGTTGTCGAACTGCATAATTACATTAAAGCCATCCATTACAAATTTTGGAAATTAATGTTGATTACCGGTAACTTATCAATTCTACAGGTACTGCTCTAAATCATTTCACTGTGGTAGATGATTCTGACAAAGTATGCATCTTTTAACACATACAGTTTCATCAGTATGATTACAAAGGCTTCAAATTTCGCTTCAATTAATTCAACTATAAATATATAGCGGCCTGGACCCTTGAATTCCTCCTTTTCCTAAATCCTGGAGTTGCCCCTGTTCCGATACCCATAACTCGCTTCCAGAACAACATTATTATAAGCAGATATCCGTTATTCATGGACCTTTTATCCTTCATTTACAAAATGCAGCCATGTTTTATACTGTTACCATTTAGAGTGTATTATATACACTTTGAGGAACACATAAAATGTACCCCTTTACTCCGCTTCCATAGGTCTAGATTCAGAGTAGTAAAAACGTTACTGTGTACACAAAACACACTTTTAAGATGTATTTTTCATACTTTTAAGTGTGAGAAATTGTGAACATTATTATTACGTGGCTTGGGTACGTTCACTTGACACAAAAATATCTCGTTATCATAAGGTTACCGAAAAAAACTTGGTTTTATTGATGGAGAAACACTATATCCGTTCAGGTTTAATTTTCTTCGATTTGACCTTGAAAATGACCTTGAAAATGACCTTAAAGGTCCAAATGTAAGTTGGCATTCACTTTCACTTTTTCTATCACTGTTTGGTTGGTTGGTCTTGCATGAATACAATATAAACATGCAATGTGCCCAAAAGTGTAAAATTGACCTTGCTGGCCTAGACCTTGAAAATGACCTTAAAATTAAAAAAAATCATGTGGCATTCACACACACTATTTCTTCACTCTATGGCGGATTGATCTAGCATAGATACCTGCTATTAACATGTTTAAGCAATGCCATTAAAGGTGAAAAATAATCAACTTGGCTGGCCCACTATAAATTCAGTAATGAACCCATAACAATGCTCTGACATTCATTCGTAAACTGGTCAATTTTGGTCAAAACATTACTTCAATAGCTAAAAACATGGGTTTCGTGTTATCGCGTGTCCTGTTTCGTGGCGGTTCTGGGGGCATACTGGGACCTCAGCACTTGGGCAGGTGCTAACATGAAATACATGAACAGAAACGGATCCAGGGTACGAGTCCAGGGGTCCGGTCCCCTCCCCCTTTTTTTTCATCTGCCGTAACCTTTTTTAAGGGTTTCAGACAAAATTTTGTGGCCTGGACCCCAACCCTTTACCGGACCTGGTTAACATTTTTTAGGTATTTCATTAGTCCTCCTGAGTTGTACCCCCCTTTTTCTAAATCCTGGATCCGCCCTGATGTATATAGCTGGGCTTTGCGTGCGGTATGTGGTATGCGGCAGCAGAAAACGATTTGCGGAATGCGTGGGACATTTTCCTGACAGGCTGCGATATGGGCCCCCTGCATCAATTGGCTTAACTGCAACTTATGCGAGGTAGGTATCCATTTCAACGGATACGCGCCGCATAAAAGGCTTCAAGTAAACTGGAGAACGTAAATCGTTTAAAATCAAATAAAATGTGTATATGTCATGAAACTTATGCATTCGGGGGCAGAAAATGTTAGTGTACTCGAATGAACAAGGAATTTCGCTGATTTTCCTGCTATAAAACCTAAACCGTACTAACTTTAAAATGTTGCTTCCCTGGAATTGACACAAGTTCTTAATGTTGGGACAATCAAAACTTGGCATGCATGAGGCATCATTCTCCATTCAGAAAGTTTGTCATGAATGTCAAGGATAAACACAACAGAACTTGACTCTGCGCTGATGGTTGATGGAGGGTATGACGTTTTATGTAGGGGAAACCCGGGGAAATCCCACCAGACATGTTTGATTTTACCGCTTGAGATTGAGACCTGAATTGTTCGATCATTTAAGGGACAAAGCGATGTTAAAGTGGTACATGTTTGTAATCATATATCTGACACTATTTAGCCGGGATATTATAGTTTTATTGTCCACTTGAAAATCTCCAGTTTTCAAACACTTTTTACTAGGAGCGGAGGGAAACGGAGCGCAGGGAGAGTGGCTATACATATGTTAACCACAGCCCATGGGCGCGGTATATGCACATGCAATTTTCCACTAAGAATGCCATTTAACCGCGTGTCATACCGCATTCCGCGTGTATGCGGTAAACGCTGCTTTAAGCGGAGTATCCCGTTTACAAATGATTACATAAGTGTGAACTGAATTAATATTTTGTCGTATACCGTATGAAATCATGTTTTCAGTTGTTAAATGCAAACATTCTTTATTTCAAGAATACGGACATGAGCTATATGCATGCAGCCATCTATACTATAATCAGAAAGTAAAGGTATAAATCGTGGTTATGACTGGGCAGTCAATTGAACTGCTGTCACGACTTCCTGTACATATGTGTGTGTGTGTGTGTGTGTGTGTGTGTGGCCGACAAGGTGTGAAGTATATCATTGCTTTAGGCCTTGCTAACTGGTCTTTGCGATTGAAAACAGTGCTAGAGCTCTTTACATGATCAGTGGTTATTCCTGAACCGAAAAAAAACTCTAGCATCATGTTCGAATGACTATCGTCCTGTTGCATTAACTTCTGTAATTGCCAAGAATTTTGAGGGACTGGTGTTATTATCTCAAATGCCGTATTTCAGAAACTTTTGACCTTTTCAGTTCGCCTATCGCAGTAACCGCTCAAAAGATGACGCTGTATCATTCACACTTTCATTTTTGAAAACATCTTCACTTACCAGAATTTACCTATGCCAGGGTTTTATTCAGCGATTTCAGCTAAGCCTTTAACAATATCCTTCCCTATAAATTAATCGGAAAATTATTAGAACTCGGTCTCAATATCAACATGTGTAACTGGATCTTAGACTTTTTAAAAAATCGGCCTCAAGTGGTTAAGATTGGTAACATTATTTCCGAAGAACTGCATGGTCTTAAACAATGGATTACCCCAAGGTTGTGTACCTTCACTAAAACTGTACTCTCTGTCCACCTATGACTGTGTCTCTACTTCTGATGATTGCCTTATTGTAAAATTCGCAGATGATACAACAGTTTCTGGGCTCATCTAGGGAATAAACGAAAGTCTCCACCACAATGAGAATAAAACTTTAACTTCGTGGTGCTCTGAAAATAATTTGGAGTTAAATGTAAAGGAAACCAAGGAGATGATTACTGACTTAAGACGGGAGAAAACTGAAATATTACCCTTTGTAAATGACGGCTCCTAGGTAGGTTGAAATCGTTGACTGTTTTAAAATTTTAGGAATTTATATTTCTTCTGATTTGAAGTTGGCCGAAAATGTTTATTACTGCGTCAAGAAGACACAACGTTTATTCTTTCTAAAGAACCTAAAAGATTACAGGCTTAGCAAACCGATCCTATTAAAGTTTTATCGGACGTTGTCAGTCAGAGGTTTGGGAGGTAGTATCAATGTCGAGGAAAGAAACCGTCTTTCGCAGGTAGTTAAAACAGCTGAGAGGATCATTGGGGTTCCTTTACCCACTGTTGACTCCATATCTCAAACACGATTGTTGAAGAAAGCAAACGATATTGTAGAAGACTAAAGTCATCCAGAGAACTATTTGTTTAAAAATAAATGAAATCATGGTTCGCTATAGGTCGCTATCAGGCAACTCCAAAAGAGTACATGTATATCCTTTGCAGCACAATGACCTAGTCAAATATTTAAGACACGTCTTTTTTTTTTGTCATATACAATTATATTTTATATTTTTTTGTTTGATCTGTTTGCTTAAGCAAGCCAGTCAAGCCAAAAATATTGTATGTGATGATTTTATTACATATATTGTAACGTGACCGTGACCTTACAGGTCAAAGGTCATGCTAAGCGCATGCAGAGACAATTAAAAAAATGAGACGTTAATAAATATAAATAACATTTATTAAGTCAACAAAATAGAAAAAAGTTGCCAGAGGTAATGAGAAATGATTAAGTTTCCCGGGTTATTCCCAGGTAATTACAAAGATCAGATACAGAAAAGAGAAAATGTTACATCGCCCTTAATGTAATTTAACAAAAGGATTTTATTTAGTTTAAGCCCCATTAGGTACTATTAAAAGAAAAGGGCCTCACAGATCTTACCAAACGTCGTTAGTGTTGCTTGGAGCTGGGATGCCTAGACGACAGCTGTTAGGCCAAAAAAAAATAAAGGTATGGTTCTCAGGCACCGCCCGCATCAATTTTAAACCCCCGCAACAAAAATTTTTATTTTGATTTTCAATAAAAACTTTCCAATTTTGGGCTGCTGCCGCTCCGACATTTCTTTCAAGAAGATAAAACCATACAGTTTCCTTTGTTTTGTAGTGCTTTTACTTATTTAGCAAAATAAAACTGTTATTTTCATGCTTTTCCCTTATCATTCGACATTTTTATCGGAACATACCAAAAAATTTAAAATAAAAAAAGCGCTCGCCCGCATTGATTTCTGAAAAAAGTGCCTGAGAACCATACCTTTTTTTTTTATTTTGGCCTTAGCTGTCTGGGCGACCCGCACCCGTTGAGCTCTGGCGACGATCTCACCTAGGCATGACCAGACGCCCCCCTTAAATAGATTCCCTTCCGGAAACCCGTTTGACAGACGGAAGGATGAAAGCCTAGCGGAAGCCAAGTTTACAAGCGGAAAGCCGTATGACAGACGGAAGCCCGCTTTGCGACCGGAAACATGTCAGACAATTCCCTACCAGCAATACTCGCTTTTTCAACCCTCGTTTCAATATATAGCAATTAACTATATCTTACTTGATGCTTTTTGCCAGAAAATGAGCCTTCTGATAGGGCTTGCACTGCATGTGGTAAAGTGGACTTATCGTTCATTATTTTGGTTCATTTTTAGAATATCCTCCATCAACTTGTAAGATAATAAGATCACTTCCGCGGATCTTCTGTCACTTCGGAATGACCACCAGTGAAAAACTCCTAACATACATTGAGGGGAACATAAAAGAAAAGACCAACCAGGACAATTATACATTCAAGCAGGTAGGCCGACCTTTTATGTGAATTTTTCCGAAATGCATGGGTGTATATGCATATATATACACAGGGTTGCCCTGATTATTCCCTGACATTTAGCTGGTTTTCAAGGGGTAAAATCTCGCAAAATTCAAATGTGGTCTCAAAACGTCATTCTACTGCTAACCCAAACATAAAACTTATTTGAAAAGCGTAACTGGAATGCTGCAAAAAGCAAAGCAAAGTGAAACTAGAAATTGGAATCGACAATGTAATCTTCAAAGAACCATACACTCATTTACGTATTTATCATTTGTATAAATTTATCACACAATAATAACGAACGGCTTCAATGAATCAAAGTAACAGCGCTGTGTACTGACTTTGTCGTTTGTTACCTGTGCAGGGTCATGTCCTTGTATAAAATGTTCTACTAGTACTATATAATAGATGTGCATTATTGCTTAGGAACAGTTACGCTCTTTACACAGCGCTTTCCTATAGGCCTACTACCTATATCGTAAGCGCTGTTTGTTATACCTCGTATCCTGAATCTCTACACCAGAGGGGAGCACTGTTTTTTGGTCCAATCAGATGAGACCCTGTTCTGGAAGACAATACGGTTTACAAGCCAAGCGCGGAATACACGGAGCTAAAGTTGTTCATGTCGTTTTGAGTGACAGCTTATCGCCCTGCAACCGTTTGAACAGGCCCCAGGCTCAGAGAGATTGGCCCTGCACGTGGTTTCTGGGCGGAGCCTTATGCCTGTCGAGTATTTGTTGACTGGCATTTGGTAAGCTGCTAGACACATCAGCAGTTTTTTCAGCAGACAGGCCACCTGGTGTTTAAGTGCACCATAAATGGTCAAAGCAGGCAGCGGGAAAATCAGTAGCTTCTTTAGAAGTGCAAGATTTCCGATGCCTCGGGAGCGTAGGAAACAGTCGGCCTATTAACAATGGTTGATGCTATATATTTTGATGCTATATTGTTTATCCATGCTCTGCATCAACGACCTACATATCTGTACATAAGTCAAAAGGAAATAAGATTAGGCTAAAACTACAAACACAACACAACTTTGATTGAAAATGGAAATGAAAATGTAGTATGAAATTACTGAATGCTGTTTCGGGGGGCTCAGGGGATATACCAAAGCCTGATGGTCAACTACAGTCGCCATAGCCATCAAAATTTCCTGACTTTGCCCGTACCTCATTATCACAAAATTCCCTGACTTTTTATGAATTTGCCCGACTTTTTCCTGACTTAAAAAAAATATTTTTTTCCTGACAATATTCTGCTCGCTGGCAACCCTGATATATGTGTGTGTGTGTGAGTGTGTTCATTGTCGAGGAGTTGGTGTGAACGAGGAATTACTTTTATCCGGAAAAAAAGAAAAAGATCTTTCCCAACACTATAAAAATCTGATATAACTTGACAAAACGCGCACTAATGAATGGACGCTCCTGGGTCGTATTTATTCCAGCTGTATGACGATACGGGCCGTGTATTGTGTATCCCGGCGACCAATCTGACCTGGATGTCCCTGGAGTTCTTCAGTCACAAAACAACCCCAGACGTCCCGATATCTAAAGCGGTCCAGATGTCCGCCGACTATCCAGGTCAGTTTTCATGTTTTATGATATTTTATGTATACACTTGTTATGTTTTTTAAAGATATTTAATGTGATGCACATTTTATTTCATTATCGCAACTATAGCTATCATATCTTACACCTCAGCTATGACATTTTTCTTTCCATATAACGTCTAAACGGGCCCATATCTTAGGAAATATTGAATGACAGCCATTGAAAGTACTGTAATAGTTAATTTAGAAGAACACAGAATTAAGATACATAAATCATTTACCTGGTATTCCTATAATTTCTCTGCAATATCCAAATTTTAATCAGAGAATCCTCGGTAACCTAAAGGGACATAATCAGGAGCAATATTATGCCTATTATTTCACACTATCAGTTCAGTTTTGCATTTTACAAAAGTTTTCCTGCAAAACAACCAAAGCACAGTCTCAGTACCTCGTATACGGCTGCTTAAAAGCTTGTGAATGGTAATGATATATTGCATTAAAGATCAGGTAAGTCTTAAATTTAAATTGCTTTACAGAATTCAATGAAATATTAAGTGTCATCACATTTCCCGTTTATAACCTAAAATATTGTGCCTTTAAGATTCTCTAAGTTTAGTTAAAAATTTTGAATACTTTTTTACACATAAGCTTCATGTATTTGTGTCAACAGCATGGCAATACTCTTCCACTGAAATGGCACGGGCATGTTTTAATCTAAAACTAAAAGGATGCCAAAAAGGGTGACAAAATAAGTCATAATATAACACAGTTAACACAAAATTTGACGGACAAAATCCAAAGAAACTGTGTCATAACATTTCGAGTCTATAACTTAAAACATATAGTGCGTTTAAATTTAAAATATGCACATGTGGAAATAACACGGCTTTATTAAATCTGACTGGAGAGCAAGGACATTTGATCTATTTTAAAGTAAACATTATAATTATAAACTTACCTTTATAGTTTAAGTTTTTTCAAATACTTTTCAATGAAATTCTAGGTTATTGTCTTGTAAAGTTACACATTTTCATTATTTTAATCTTCAAAATTTTGTTGAAAAGTGATGAAATATGTTTATATTTAATGTAAATGTAAGAATCTTGTGTTAATCTTGTGTTGCGTTCAACAAGACCGCAAGTCAGTCACGGAATCTCTTGATTAACACGTTGTGGCCCGGACATTACACTGGCTTTATTTATGTTGACCCCAATGGCGCTATTTATGTTGACACCTGTGATCACGCCCGGTCCACTGTTTTTGACTTTCTTTTACAGGAGTAAGCAAACAGTTTCAGCGCAATATTTTGCAGGCACAATTTTATTTAAAGGGAAGAAGTTATTTTTCATGTCAATTCAACGTGCTTTATCGGTGATTGGGCCCTTTAAACCTTACACGGAACCAAGCGAAAGCGAGGAATGTAGTAGTAACGTGACCCTAACTGACTCGCTTGGCGATAGTTCGCGCCACTGTCGGATGGGGTTTCCGTAACTAACATAAGACTATCCTTTACGTAACATACTTCACTCGTACATGGGTTGACCCAATCACACATAGAACGCCTTATTTAATAAAACAGTCACTTCCTCCGTACTTTGCTAAGTCAGGTCAGATAAGCAGACGAACAAGTTCCTGGATCGAATTCTTGATCTAGTAAAACTGAAAAAATAGCAAGACCTCCCTGACCACGAGACCAATCTCATCAGACACTAACATAAGTCAAATGTTTTATATATAGTCTGCAGATGTCAATATATATGGCCGTATCCGCACCAGCAAATACCCCGGATCGTGAATCGGTTTACTGTGTTCGTACTAGGCCACTACTCCGCATTAGGCCACTTCATCAAAACTGTTGTCCGCTTGAAAGGCGTCTACAGTAGTTCGGTTTACTTTAGTACATTTTTCAGTTAACCAAATTATAGTGCGCCCATCCGTTTCTAGTCTGCGTGAGGACAGTTTTATACATCATTTAACCTAATCATTTCCGCGAAGTATTACTTTTTGCAGCAGATTAAATCTGATTTACAATCAAGTGCGGACAGCACTTTAATTGAATAAACCGATTTAAATAGGCCCTTGAAAAGCGAAATACAGTGCGTACGCAAAGCGTATACTACTTCGAGACAAAAGAAAACCGGTTTAGCGTAATACGATTTACTTGCGATCCAAGTGGGGATACGGATATAGGCCAACCAAAAGACAAGGCAGACACGGGAAGATACGAAAACTCCATCTGAGCTCCTGAAACAGACCTCCGTCTAACAACCGGAATTATTTATATCTTTTTCATTATCAATGTAACAAGAAATGAAATAATTATAAACTTGTATATACCCGCATGTCTTAATATCTTAAAAGTGTCTCGATATTATTTTTCCTTATTTTTTTTAATCAGGTCTGTTCGAGCCAGTAGTTTACAGTCATGACGGACAAGAAGACTACTAAATTGATGGCGGCCTGCTTTGTAACTACCCCATTGAGATTTATGACAGTAAGCAAGTTTTCTCCGAAGTCATATCTCTAGTCATTATTTTTTGTATTACACAGTTTTTTACGTAAAGCTATATTGAGTTAAGTACAAAACAGTCTGCTATATGTCAGTGAGATGGCTTCAGTTTTGCTATTGTCTCAGTGCATAATAATAAGCAAATACCAAGAATTCACGCCTTTAGTTGAATAGTCCTTTAAACAAGGAAAGTAGGTAAGGTTCTCTGGTCCCTTTATCACTAGCGCCCTTTCGTTCCTCTGACATTAAAGAGTCTACGACCAGCGTACTGGCTGTCAGAGTGCCGTTTCATCCTTCAGCGAGGAACACACTTTAAAACTCTGGGAGGATGCAAATAGTTTCTGACGCCGAATGGCCTACATGCACTCTGTTACTTGACATAAGCCAGACGAATTGTTAACTTATTAGTATACTTTCTAACAAAGCCTAACATAAGCGAAACAAAGTCCGTTTTAAGTCGGCATATTAGGAAATCCCTCCGCGTGTTTTTTGACCGCATGAATACAAGCATGGCTCCCATGAGTTACTGGACACAGCCAATTTGTACGCGATACAGGAAATGACTCGTTATCATTGAGAGTTTCACTTTAGATTGTGGGTCCACATGAAGTCGTTTTTGTTAATTAGTCGATCATTCGAAGCCTAATGTTGATATTATGGGATGTTTAAGGATAATGAATGCAACCTGATGGAAGACTAGTGCTGGGATGCATTCTGTTATATAAACTGATCACGAATCAAGTTAGACTAACCAGCCCACTCAGTCGTGTTGTCACGGCTACCTTTTCACTCGCCCGGGCTTGGGTTCGTTTATCATTACTCTTTGGTTAAGCATATTTATTCAAATATTATTTTGTTTTCATAGTAGTGGTAGGAATCGGTCGTAAGATAATATTCAATGATTGAAAAATAAAAGAGTATCGATGATTTATAATTGATTATTATTTTATGTATCATCTTAATTAACCTAATCCTACCGTGAAATATGTTGTATAGAATCATACCTTAATATTGACACAGTAATTGTACATCACGGTAAATGATAAACGATCGGCTTGTTGACACCTACTCGTCGCACAAGATTAAGACTTATTTCGGTTCACTCTTTCTTATAATTTTGATGGAATAAGATATATTTTATCGTAAAAATATGACTTCTTTGGATGTGCATACGTCATCATTTTGATCGATTATACAAAAATGTTGTCAATCTGATCGATTATGAAAGAAACCGATCGATCATCGATATAATGGATTAAATGTCACACCACTAACCCATTAATGAAACGCCCCAGAAAGGAAACGGTTTCGTACTCGTTGTCCGTGAACATTTGGAAATTATTCCATTCAAGATATTGGTAGTTTTCATTCGATGGTTAAAGTTTAATGATCGTTATAAGCAGTTTTTTAACAGCAGAGTGATATTGAGGTGCTTTATTCGACAACAACGCCTCTCTGCCGGTAGAAAAACATCCTTTTTATTGCCACTTATTATTGGTTATTATAACGTTTAATTTAACCCCGCAAAAGAGAATGTTAGCAACTGTGCCAAAAAAATATATTAAGAGATTAAACATTTTGCTGATAGTTGAGGAAACACCCAAGATAGAGGCATGCACAGGTTTAACCGTCACCAAAGATAAAGCCGTTTATGATGAGGTAATCTGGCGCACGGTGAGATGAGGCATGCACAGGTTTAACTGACACCAAAGGATGAAGCCGTTTAAGGTAAGGTAATCTGGCGCACGGTGAGATGAAGCATGCACAGGTTTAACCGACACCAAAGGATGAAGCCGTTTATCTTGAGGTAATCTGGCGCACGGTGAGATGAGGCATGCACAGGTTAACCGACACCAAAGGATGAAGCCGTTAATTTTGGAGGTAAACTGGCGCACGGTGACATGAGGTATGCACAGGTTTAACCGACACCAAAGGATGAAGCTTTTTATTTTGAGGTAATCTGGCGCATGGTGAGATTAGACATGCACATGATTAAACGACACCAAAGGATGAAGCCTTTATTTTGGAGGTAATCTAGTGCACGGTGAGATGAGGCATGCACAGGTTTAACTGGCACCAAAGGATGGAGCCTTTAATTTTGGAGGGAATCTGGCGCACGGTGACAGTGGGCATGCACATGATTAATCGACACCAAAGGATGAAGCTTTTTATTTTGAGGTAATCTGGCGCATGGTGAGATGAGGCATGCACAGGTTTAACTGACACCAAAGGATGGAGCCTTTAATTTTGGAGGGAATCTGGCGCACGGTGACATGAGGTATGCACAGGTTTAACTGACACCAAAGGATGGAGCCTTTAATTTTGGAAGGAATCTGGCGCACGGTGACATGAGGCATGCACATGAATAATCGGCACCAAAGGATGAAGCTTTTTATTTTGAGGTAATCTGGCGCATGGTTAGATGAGGCATGCACAGGTTTAACTCACACCAAAGGATGAAGCCGTTAATTTTGGAGGTAAACTGGCGCACGGTGAGATGAGGCATGCACAGGTTTAACCGACACCAAAGGATGAAGCCGTTAATTTTGGAGATAAACTGGCGCACGGTGACATGAAGTATGCACATGATTAATCGACACCAAAGGATGAAGCCTTTAATTTTGGAGGTAATCTGGTGCACGGTGAGATGAGGCATGCACAGGTTTAACTGACACCAAAGGATGAAGCTTTTTATTTTGAGGTAATCTGGCGCATGGTGACATGAGGCATGCACATGATTAATCGACACCAAAGGATGAAGTTGTTTATTTTGAGGGAATCTGGTGCACGTTGAGATGAGGCATGCACAGGTTTAACTGACACCAAAGGATGGAGCCTTTAATTTTGGAAGGAATCTGGCGCACGGTTAGATTATGCATGCACATGATTAAAAGACACCAAAGGATGAAGCCGTTTATCTTGAGGGAATCTGGTGCACGTTGAGATGAGGCATGCACAGGTTTAACTGACACCAAAGGATGGAGCCTTTAATTTTGGAGGGAATCTGGCGCACGGTGACACGAGATATGCACATGATTAATCGACACCAAAGGATGAAGCTTTTTATTTTGAGGTAATCTGGCGCATGGTGAGATGAGGCATGCACAGGTTTAACCGACACCAAAGGATGGAGCCTTTAATTTTGGAGGGAATCTGGCGCATGGTGAGATTAGACATGCACATGATTAAACGACACCAAAGGATGAAGCCTTTATTTTGGAGGTAATCTAGTGCACGGTGAGATGAGGCATGCACAGGTTTAACTGGCACCAAAGGATGGAGCCTTTAATTTTGGAGGGAATCTGGCGCACGGTGACAGTTGGCATGCACATGATTAATCGACACCAAAGGATGAAGCTTTTTATTTTGAGGTAATCTGGCGCATGGTGAGATGAGGCATGCACAGGTTTAACTGACACCAAAGGATGGAGCCTTTAATTTTGGAGGGAATCTGGCGCACGGTGACATGAGGTATGCACAGGTTTAACTGACACCAAAGGATGGAGCCTTTAATTTTGGAAGGAATCTGGCGCACGGTGACATGAGGCATGCACATGAATAATCGGCACCAAAGGATGAAGCTTTTTATTTTGAGGTAATCTGGCGCATGGTTAGATGAGGCATGCACAGGTTTAACTCACACCAAAGGATGAAGCCGTTAATTTTGGAGGTAAACTGGCGCACGGTGAGATGAGGCATGCACAGGTTTAACCGACACCAAAGGATGAAGCCGTTAATTTTGGAGATAAACTGGCGCACGGTGACATGAAGTATGCACATGATTAATCGACACCAAAGGATGAAGCCTTTAATTTTGGAGGTAATCTGGTGCACGGTGAGATGAGGCATGCACAGGTTTAACTGACACCAAAGGATGAAGCTTTTTATTTTGAGGTAATCTGGCGCATGGTGACATGAGGCATGCACATGATTAATCGACACCAAAGGATGAAGTTGTTTATTTTGAGGGAATCTGGTGCACGTTGAGATGAGGCATGCACAGGTTTAACTGACACCAAAGGATGGAGCCTTTAATTTTGGAAGGAATCTGGCGCACGGTTAGATTATGCATGCACATGATTAAAAGACACCAAAGGATGAAGCCGTTTATCTTGAGGGAATCTAGTGCACGTTGAGATGAGGCATGCACAGGTTTAACTGACACCAAAGGATGGAGCCTTTAATTTTGGAGGGAATCTGGCGCACGGTGACACGAGGTATGCACATGATTAATCGACACCAAAGGATGAAGCTTTTTATTTTGAGGTAATCTGGCGCATGGTGAGATGAGGCATGCACAGGTTTAACCGACACCAAAGGATGGAGCCTTTAATTTTGGAGGGAATCTGGCGCACGGTGAGATTAGGCATGCACATGATTAAACGACACCAAAGGATGAAGCCGTTTATCTCGAGGTAATCTGGTGCACGGTGAGATGAGGCATGCACAGGTTTAACTGACACCAAAGGATGGAGCCTTTAATTTTGGAGGGAATCTGGCGCACGGTGACAGTGGGCATGCACATGATTAATCGACACCAAAGGATGAAGCTTTTTATTTTGAGGTAATCTGGCGCATGGTGAGATGAGGCATGCACAGGTTTAACTGACACCAAAGGATGGAGCCTTTAATTTTGGAGAGAATCTGGCGCACGGTGACATGAGGTATGCACAGGTTTAACTGACACCAAAGGATGGAGCTTTTTATTTTGAGGTAATCTGGCGCATGGTGAGATGAGGCATGCACAGGTTTAACTCACACCAAAGGATGAAGCCGTTAATTTTGGAGGTAAACTGGCGCACGGTGAGATGAGGCATGCACAGGTTTAACCGACACCAAAGGATGAAGCCGTTAATTTTGGAGGTAAACTGGCGCACGGTGACATGAGGTATGCACATGATTAATCGACACCAAAGGATGAAGCCTTTAATTTTGGAGGTAATCTGGTGCACGGTGAGATGAGGCATGCACAGGTTTAACTGACACCAAAGGATGGAGCCTTTAATTTTGGAAGGAATCTGCGCACGGTGACATGAGGCATGCACATGATTAATCGACACCAAAGGATGAAGCTTTTATTTTGAGGTAATCTGGCGCATGGTGAGATGAGGCATGCACAGGTTTAACTGACACCAAAGGATGGAGCCTTTAATTTTGGAGGGAATCTGGCGCACGGTGACATGAGGTATGCACATGATTAATCGACACCAAAGGATGAAGCTTTTTATTTTGAGGTAATCTGGCGCTAATGAGATGAGGCATGCACAGGTTAAACCGACACCAAAGCATGAAGCTTTTTATTTTGAGTTAATCTGGCGCATGGTGATATGAGGCATGCACATGATTATTCGACACCAAAGGACGAAGCTGTTTATTTTGAGGTAATCTGGCGCATGGTGAGATGAGGCATGCACAGGTTTAACTGACACCAAAGGATGGAGCCGTTTAAGGTAAGGTAATCTGGCGCACGGTGAGATGAGGCATGCACAGGTTTAACCGACACCAAAGGATGAAGCCGTTTATCTTGAGGTAATCTGGCGCACGGTGAGATGAGGCATGCACAGGTTAACCGACACCAAAGGATGAAGCCGTTAATTTTGGAGGTAAACTGGTGCACGGTGACATGAGGTATGCACAGGTTTAACCGACACCAAAGGATGAAGCTTTTTATTTTGAGGTAATCTGGCGCATGGTGAGATTAGACATGCACATGATTAAACGACACCAAAGGATGAAGCCTTTATTTTGGAGGTAATCTAGTGCACGGTGAGATGAGGCATGCACAGGTTTAACTGGCACCAAAGGATGGAGCCTTTAATTTTGGAGGGAATCTGGCGCACGGTGACAGTGGGCATGCACATGATTAATCGACACCAAAGGATGAAGCTTTTTATTTTGAGGTAATCTGGCGCATGGTGAGATGAGGCATGCACAGGTTTAACTGACACCAAAGGATGGAGCCTTTAATTTTGGAGGGAATCTGGCGCACGGTGACATGAGGTATGCACAGGTTTAACTGACACCAAAGGATGGAGCCTTTAATTTTGGAAGGAATCTGGCGCACGGTGACATGAGGCATGCACATGAATAATCGACACCAAAGGATGAAGCCTTAATTTTGGAGGTAATCTGGTGCACGGTGAGATGAGGCATGCACAGGTTTAACTGACACCAAAGGATGAAGCTTTTTATTTTGAGGTAATCTGGCGCATGGTGACATGAGGCATGCACATGATTAATCGACACCAAAGGATGAAGTTGTTTATTTTGAGGGAATCTGGTGCACGTTGAGATGAGGCATGCACAGGTTTAACTGACACCAAAGGATGGAGCCTTTAATTTTGGAAGGAATCTGGCGCACGGTTAGATAATGCATGCACATGATTAAAAGACACCAAAGGATGAAGCCGTTTATCTTGAGGGAATCTGGTGCACGTTGAGATGAGGCATGCACAGGTTTAACTGACACCAAAGGATGGAGCCTTTAATTTTGGAGGGAATCTGGCGCACGGTGACACGAGGTATGCACATGATTAATCGACACCAAAGGATGAAGCTTTTTATTTTGAGGTAATCTGGCGCATGGTGAGATGAGGCATGCACAGGTTTAACCGACACCAAAGGATGGAGCCTTTAATTTTGGAGGGAATCTGGCGCACGGTGAGATTAGGCATGCACATGATTAAACGACACCAAAGGATGAAGCCGTTTATCTCGAGGTAATCTGGTGCACGGTGAGATGAGGCATGCACAGGTTTAACTGACACCAAAGGATGGAGCCTTTAATTTTGGAGGGAATCTGGCGCACGGTGACAGTGGGCATGCACATGATTAATCGACACCAAAGGATGAAGCTTTTTATTTTGAGGTAATCTGGCGCATGGTGAGATGAGGCATGCACAGGTTTAACTGACACCAAAGGATGGAGCCTTTAATTTTGGAGAGAATCTGGCGCACGGTGACATGAGGTATGCACAGGTTTAACTGACACCAAAGGATGGAGCCTTTAATTTTGGAAGGAATCTGGCGCACGGTGACATGAGGCATGCACATGAATAATCGACACCAAAGGATGAAGCTTTTTATTTTGAGGTAATCTGGCGCATGGTGAGATGAGGCATGCACAGGTTTAACTCACACCAAAGGATGAAGCCGTTAATTTTGGAGGTAAACTGGCGCACGGTGAGATGAGGCATGCACAGGTTTAACCGACACCAAAGGATGAAGCCGTTAATTTTGGAGGTAAACTGGCGCACGGTGACATGAGGTATGCACATGATTAATCGACACCAAAGGATGAAGCCTTTAATTTTTGGAGGTAATCTGGTGCACGGTGAGATGAGGCATGCACAGGTTTAACTGACACCAAAGGATGGAGCCTTTAATTTTGGAAGGAATCTGGCGCACGGTGACATGAGGCATGCACATGATTAATCGACAAAAAAGGATGAAGCTTTTTATTTTGAGGTAATCTGGCGCATGGTGAGATGAGGCATGCACAGGTTTAACTGACACCAAAGGATGGAGCCTTTAATTTTGGAGGGAATCTGGCGCACGGTGACATGAGGTATGCACATGATTAATCGACACCAAAGGATGAAGCTTTTTATTTTGAGGTAATCTGGCGCTAGTGAGATGAGGCATGCACAGGTTAAACCGACACCAAAGCATGAAGCTTTTTATTTTGAGTTAATCTGGCGCATGGTGATATGAGGCATGCACATGATTATTCGACACCAAAGGACGAAGCTGTTTATTTTGAGGTAATCTGGCGCATGGTGAGATGAGGCATGCACAGGTTTAACTGACACCAAAGGATGGAGCCTTTAATTTTGGAGGGAATCTGGCGCACGGTGACATGAGGTATGCACATGATTAATCGACACCAAAGGATGAAGCTTTTTATTTTGAGGTAATCTGGCGCATGGTGAGATGAGGCATGCACAGGTTTAACCGACACCAAAGGATGGAGCCTTTAATTTTGGAGGGAATCTGGCGCACGGTTAGATTAGGCATGCACATGATTAAAAGACATCAAAACATGAAGCTTTTTATTTTCAGTTAATCTGGCGCACGGTGACATGAGGCATGCACAGGTTTAACTGACACCAAAGGATGGAGCCTTTAATTTTGGAAGGAATCTGGCGCACGGTGACACGAGGTATGCACATGATTAATCGACACCAAAGGATGAAGCTTTTTATTTTGAGGTAATCTGGCGCATGGTGAGATGAGGCATGCACAGGTTTATCCGACACCAAAGGATGGAGCCTTTAATTTGCGAGGGAATCTGGCGCACGGTGAGATTAGGCATGCACATGATTTAACGACACCAAAGGATGAAGCTTTTATATTTTGAGGTAATCTGGCGCATGGTGAGATGAGGCATGCACAGGTTTAACTGACACCAAAGGATGAAGCCGTTTAAGGTGAGGTAATCTGGCGCACGGTGAGATGAGGCATGCACAGGTTTAACCGACACCAAAGGATGACGCCGTTAATTTTGGAGGTAAACTGGCGCACGGTGACATGAGGTATGCACATGATTAATCGACACCAAAGGATGAAGCCTTTAATTTTGGAAGTAAACTGGCGCACGGTGACATGAGGTATGCACATGATTAATCGACACCAAAGGATGAAGCCGTTTATCTTGAGGTAATCTGGTGCACGGTGAGATGAGGCATGCACAGGTTTAACTGACACCAAAGGATGGAGCCTTTAATTTTGGAGGGAATCTGGCGCACGGTGACATGAGGTATGCACATGATTAATCGTTACCAAAGGATGAAGCTTTTTATTTTGAGGTAATCTGGCGCATGGTGAGATGAGGCATGCACAGGTTAAACCGACACCAAAGCATGAAGCTTTTTATTTTGAGTTAATCTGGCGCACGGTGACATGAGGTATGCACATGATTAATCGACACCAAAGCATGAAGCTTTTTATTTTCAGTTAATCTGGCGCACGGTGACATGAGGCATGCACAGGTTTAACTGACACCAAAGGATGGAGCCTTTAATTTTGGAAGGAATCTGGCGCACGGTGACACGAGGTATGCACATGATTAATCGACACCAAAGGATGAAGCTTTTTATTTTGAGGTAATCTGGCGCATGGTGAGATGAGGCATGCACAGGTTTATCCGACACCAAAGGATGGAGCCTTTAATTTTGGAGGGAATCTGGCGCACGGTGAGATTAGGCATGCACATGATTAAACGACACCAAAGGATGAAGCTTTTATATTTTGAGGTAATCTGGCGCATGGTGAGATGAGGCATGCACAGGTTTAACTGACACCAAAGGATGAAGCCGTTTAAGGTGAGGTAATCTGGCGCACGGTTAGATGAGGCATGCACAGGTTTAACCGACACCAAAGGATGACGCCGTTAATTTTGGAGGTAAACTGGCGCACGGTGACATGAGGTATGCACATGATTAATCGACACCAAAGGATGAAGCCTTTAATTATGGAAGTAAACTGGCGCACGGTGACATGAGGTATGCACATGATTAATCGACACCAAAGGATGAAGCCGTTTATCTTGAGGTAATCTGGTGCACGGTGAGATGAGGCATGCACAGGTTTAACTGACACCAAAGGATGGAGCCTTTAATTTTGGAGGGAATCTGGCGCACGGTGACATGAGGTATGCACATGATTAATCGTTACCAAAGGATGAAGCTTTTTATTTTGAGGTAATCTGGCGCATGGTGAGATGAGGCATGCACAGGTTTAACTGACACCAAAGGATAAAGCCGTTAATTTTGGGGGTAATCTGGCGCACGGTGACATGAGACATGCACAGGATTAATCGACTGAAAACCGCCTTTCTTTGGCAGTATAGCTGACCAGTGATGCAAACATCGAATTGGTGAACCGTGAAACTCGCCTTGGATACATTTATACCCTTCGCTTACGTACTGCACACATGTTCATTAAGATCCTGGTAATAGTCTGGTGCTGGTAACCCAGATAAAGACGGATGTATGTGTGAGTGCTTTCTTGATATAAAAATTTTTTCACTTTGTCAGGCTGGTACTCAAAAATGACGAAGCGAGGTGAACAGATTTTCATTCAAGACGAAGAGGGGCTTGCTGCTTTTGATGAATACTACGAGAAAACTCTGGGCATGATGGTGGTAAGTTAAATAAATGATCACACAAAACAGCATCAAAAAAGGATAAGGAAACTCAGTGATAAAATGAATACCGTTGGATTAATAGCAAATGCATTCTCTTAATAAAGGGATATTTCAATTATGTCGTTCTGCTGACAAGCCAAAATTCTTCCATTACATGTCTGCTGCCTTCCAATGAATCAAATACATTACCATTTACCACTTTTTAATGTCATTTAAATGACATTGTGTGACTTTTTTTACGCTTTTAATGAATTATCATCAAATAATTAATAAAGTTACTAGGATTCTGAAGAAATGTTTTAAAATAAACTTAAATTAAATCCAATAATCTATTGAATCTTTGTTGACTGAGTCTTTGATTGATTGATTGTTGGATTCATTATTTGATTGATTAATTAATTAATTAATTCATTCATTCAATTATTTATTCAGTTAAAGATAAATGGATTCAAATAGATTCATAGTATAAGACATGTATTAGTGTTTTTTTCATAAACGTAAGCTTAATAAATTATTTTCATTATTAAGTATTCTACAGGGGATCTGGAGGCATTGACCTTCAACATACATCAGAGAGTAGGCAAAAGTGACCCTGTCAGAAGACCGGATACAGAATTAGCCAGGTAACGTTCAGATATATATATATTATTTGATTACTTCATTTTCTAAGCACAGCTATCCAAGGGATCTGAGCTGAAGCGATCATCCTTTGTCCATCGCCCGTATTGCCCTCATCCCGTCCGACCGCTTCTTCTTAAACAAACCTCAAATCGTAACCGCTTGATCTGAAATGTCGTACTAAATTTTCGAGTAGGTGCTCGGTTACACGGGGGGGGGGTCGGTGGCAGGGCCTGTTCACCCTTTGTGGCACATGTTGGGGAGCGTCACTTCGGTGAAAATAGTATAATGAAATGGTATGAAAAGTTCTTCAAAAAGTACAAATTTATAGTTACTTTTTGTTGTGTTCTCCAATTTCAGTGATTTCAGAAATTATAAACAGGACAATATAATCAATCCAATGATTCGCGAAGCCTCTAAAGCGAGCTTTACGAGAAGAAATACAGATCTGTTGTTATCTTTTATTATATCAGTATCAGCGGCTGGCCCCCCTGGCCTATGTCACACGTTCAATATACGTATCAAGTATCAGTGTTACGTTTTACAATTCAAGACTGAAATAAAGATAGAATTGACTGTACCATTATTAACCGCTTAAATGCATGACCCACTACCTACAGACCATTGTTGTTTGTCTTGTCAAATCACTCTACATAAATTACAAAATATATAGTATATTATATAATATATAAAATATATTTCAAGTTATAATAATGGGTACTTGAAAATTACTTGAAATCGGTACAAAATCACAAATTTTTAATTGCAAATGGATGTAGCCTTGGATTATTTATTTATTTGTTTTTGCTTTGATGATATTACAGTTACCCACACAAAAAATAGTTAATCCAGATATTTGATTTTTTATCTGGAAATAATATTCATTTGTTTATTTATAATGTATATTTAACTAGGATAACCTATTAAGCATAAGCTGCTTTTCTATAGAGTCGTAGACTAAAACAAATCATAGCATGACATGCATGGTTTAACACAAATGAATACCGGAATATAGATGACAAAAATACATAATCAGTAAGGATCAAGATATACAGCTGAAGTCCACAGTAACTGCAAGAACAGTAGCTATAACAGTGAATGAACTAGCACTAGTGACTTGGGTGAGATACGTGGCTGTTGAGAGTAAAGTATTCCATCCTGATGTGTGATGGAATTACATAAATCAATATAGGTATGGATTACGTGAACATGTCTCGTTTCCAGATGTTACAGTGGAAGAAATGAGGTAGTGCCGGTTTTAAATGTTTAGAAATATAAAAACAATGCTTACATGGTCACTAAATAAGCTGATATTTCGCATATATAAATCTATAGCTACATATATAAATTCTAAATTGACACATTTTTTCTAATTGTTCTTTTAACATCTTTGTGTTTGTTTTTGTCAAGTAAGGACAATTCTAAACAATGACTAGAAGATAAAATGCTGATTTGTAAGAAAATCAGGAACAACATGGAGACTATGATGACAACACTTGACATCCTAATATAAGCATAACAACATCAGATTATATATTTATGACAAAAAACATCGAATTACAATCAGTAAATATCTTAATGGATATGATTATAACATCATAATGAATGCAAAGCTAGAACAGACAAGTACTATGCAGACGATATAAGCAATGGAATAATTAAAAGTACGTGAACCAGTTTAACATAGAGTAAGGGATGTTGCATAAAGATGTTCTGTCTAACAACAATGTACATTTTCAAAAATGACAACTGAATTGCTAAGAATGTCTGTAGCTGAACGAATAATCCCTTTCCACAAATGGATAATGAATTCCTAATCAGATAAAATTTGTTTATACTCCTCTGCCTAAGAGTTTAACATGTACATTACTGTTTACATCAATGAGATGATCAGTACCAATGATTCAAAATACATCTTGGATTTTTCAAATTTGCTTCCCCTTTAGCAAAACATAACTGGTGTACCTTACCAGCGATTAAGTACATGATAGACATGATGTCACTCCTAACAATAGAGGAATGAGTACAAATATTTCCATTGGTAACCTTGTTACTGTGCAAGCAAAGTTAAAGAATGTGTGAATACTTGGTGATGACGAATAAAAATAAATCACCGACAGTTGCATGTATCAATCTAGAGACCTGATTTATATATGGTAATTTTATATTAGAATGGCCATATATGAGAAAGATCAAACATACATCTGTAGGGTGATGTTTTTTATTACATGAATAATGTTAATGTTCGAAATCCTTGTCGCTCCCCATTTTGGTGTATGGGTAATCAGTAGCTTATATTCAGTGACTGCTATCCATTTGCGTATGAAACTTGTCTGTCATAGTATGCGTGATTTTGAAATTCCTCTGAGAAGAATTCCTGTGTTAACCTACAAATCTTGCCGGGCATTTCCAGCTTTTAATGAGGTCAACCAAAGGAAACCCTTCTTTGAAGCGATAATGTGATCACGGTGTCCATTTAAGAGAATCTTCTAAATGATGTGTTTTGGTAACACAGGTGCATTATTGATTTTCGGAGTCATTATACTCCTAAAGTTTGTCCAGTTCTCTCTACAATGGGCAGCTTCCTGTGAACCCGTGTTTGAGGACCATACTGTGACAATTGAAAATAAGCAAGTATTGTGCTTTGGTGACACAATGTGCTACCATTCCATTAAATTTAGCCAAGAGGGCATTTTGATAACTGTGGATTTGGTATAGATCAACTCACGAGAAATTCTCAATAAAATGAATGCTAACATGCTGTTGACATAGCATTTTGCTCTTCTCATGGAATTGTTGTTTTATAAGAAATAGTCATTTGTGAATTGCATATTAACATCTTACATTGACATAAGTAGATAGAACCTAACATTCACAGTTCTACACTTTCGGCTGTTGTTTTGTTTGATCTTCTCAAGCAGAGCACTCGGGGAAAAAATGCAGCTATTAGTTAAAGTTTGAAGAGAAAGTTCATAGCAAGTTTATACTTTGAGCAGCAGAGTTGTCATACGTTCTGATGTTAAGCTGTGATTATGTGCTCTCAGCTTGATCTTCTGCCCGGGATTAATCCAGTCGTAGGCAATTTCACCTTTGGTTGGTCCATTTTGGTTCTTCGGCAACTAAGGAATCTGCAGCTGGTAGAACAGAGAGGTACAGGACCCGGTCTCCACCATTATGTCACATAAAGATGTGTAACACAAGAGACATAAGACTTGGTTGATAGACACTTGACTTTATTCCAGATCAGTTGACATGTTGTTACAGCAGAAGGGTAGTCTCCCTTAGTCTATGCCGTCCGCTTGACAGAACCGGGCAGTATAGCTGTGTGCACGATACAAGAGTTTTGGGACAGCCTCTCTGCAGAAAATACCGCCCAGTCTCTCCTCAAAGCGCGCACAACAGAAAGTTTTTTTTTCAAAGCTGTCACGTGACATATGAGACATACTTATCCATATTTCTCCTCCTAACTTTATTTGATGACCAAACGTAGGTTTCAATTACATAAGAGTTTAACAGTACTTTAAATGTTCACCTGATTCGTTGGATGAAAGTTCTCTTGAAAATGCCAAGTCTGACCCGACATACATCCATTTATAGACAACCTGCAAGTCCATGGTAGAGATTAGAATAAACATAATATGCTGGCCTCATCATAGAAACCAATTTAGGGCTAATTCTAAGAGTACATTAAGGCTCTACAAATTAGTTACATCAGATTACTTGACAGAGCAGGTCTCAGCCAAATAAGCTTCATATCTGTAACATCCAATTACTAAAACATGATGAACAGTCCATAAATCTCTATGGATATTCAGAAATGCACCTATATATTCGTTTTCACCAGCCAGTTGGCATTTAATAATTCCAGTTGCAAAAAGAAGCACAGACAAACACAAGATTAAATTATTCTTATATTGAAAAGGATACAGAGCAGACCCAAAATGTTCATGATAAGCTAATGGCGTTTACATTTTCCAAAAAGTATATTAAGTTATAATGGGTAAATACATTGTAACAGGTGTCTGTTTTATTGTGCGAAGGAGTGTTACATGTGTCTGTTGACATTCCGATGCGTGTAGCGCAGGCATAGTCGTTGCTATGGGAACTATGGGCGCTGGCTCGCGTGTGGGGTGTGAAGCGTAGAAACACAGCGTTCTTTGTTCTAGATTTTTCAGGTCCGTTCATGTGCGTATGTATTGTTCTTTGGGAATTTCCATTCTAGAACAGAGAGAGACAGAGAGAAAAATTCCAGCGGACACGGAAGAGTGTGAGATAGTTTTGGGATCTTTCCGATAATTGCAGTTGTGTCAGATATTTAACGGATTTTATACAGATTTAATACAGACTGTCGCCAGTTAGCCTTTGGATTATTACTGTATACGTGGATTATTGGTTTTAAAGGACTTGTTGAGCTCTGACAGTGGTGGTATCCAGATATCAAAGCCAAGATTCCGGACACTCTGGTACTGTACATTTTATTTGCTATACTGGGTAATTGTATTGATTTAGTGTATTGTGATGTTAGGATTGTTTTAAGAATAAATTATAATTGTTTGTTAAACAAAAACACTGACTTCTTTATTCATTCCCCTAGACATTTCACGCTGCCTAGTGTTGCAGAATCTGATATTATTTTATCTCCGTAACAAAATTCATGCTCGTGACGACTACATGATCTGTTGTTATTAGGTTCCGTAACAACATTTCTGTGTTAATTATACCAGTTATGAATTTCAATCTGTCCATTTTAATAAATTACAATGTTGGCCATGGAAACTCAGACAATCTGTCTGCTGCATAGACTTTTGACATTCTTGATGTTGTAAAGCTTACGCTTTTAACTCATACCAGTACTACAATCACTTGAATAAGCACGTGTTATCTAGTTCACTTTTATGCTTTATTCCTTTTAAATAAGTCTTTTAATAAAGTATTGGTATTTTACAGTATAAATTTTGCAGACTTTCTTTCAACATCGTGAAATATGAAGATTTAATTTTGTACATAACAGGATCTAAATAATTGATATAAAAATATCAGTTATAAAATAATAAGATATTTCCAGTCACGTACTGGTTATTCTTATACCATATAATCAAATGAATTACATTCTTGAAAAAAAATGTTCCATACATTTTCGACATGCTCTGTCCTGTACTCCTGTACTGGCCACCTGCTTACCTTAACAATAGGCACATCCTTGGCAATCACTGGACAAGAACTCAAGTCTGCTCAGCATCGTTTGCTGATTGCGTTAGCGCTTACAGTCAGGGAGAGAAGTGCAGTGACAAAAAATTTATTATTTATATTCTCTAGAAAAATGTGAGCCAACAAAAATTTCAAGATGGGGGACATTTTTCAAGACGGCCGCCATTAACCCCTTTAGATCAGACTTTTAGTAACAAAAAATGACTCATTTGTCCAATTATAATGATTTTTTATCGATTCCAATGATTTAGGGCATGCTGAATCAAATCGAACCATATAAAAATTCGAACAATTTTTGTTTTTACTAGAATTGTTATATTTAAGTTAAATATGTTGAGTTTATATCACATTTCCATTATTATACCTTCTACATTTTGCTTTGTTGTTCGTTTTAAATATCAATTGTGGTTTGATTATCATTCTTTGTTAATAATCGCATCCTTATAAAAGTTCAGGCATTGGGCGTGGTCCAAAGAAAGCGCCATTTTTCTCTAATATTTGCCGATACACGCCCTCCTGCCACCAAAATCTCTCCGCAGGTAGATTCTCGCCTGGACGCTGTCCCCGCATCAACTCAACTGTAACAAAACCTTCCCCTTTTTCTCCCAGCTGTTCATGAGACTGCCAGTTGACAAACATAATAAATCCTATAGATGTCATAGGTCGAAACAATGGGTATACCGCTGGTCCTTTAATTAAATAAAGTATAAAGAATACTGTCATGATTTTAATTGAAAACTATTTTGAAAATGATCTTGTCATACATGTTCATGTAGTACTGAATCTTAAATTGTTCTTACAACAGCAAATCCTCTGGTGTGCCACCCGTAGTTTACATAAAATATATTTGCGCCCTGTAAATTATAAAGAAACATACAACAATAGTTCCCCTGATACCACAAAACAATTCAAAGTGTGTTCAGGTTCTATCTATGCATACATTGACCCTTTTATACTAAACACTGATTCATTAAGCCTCATTTTGGGGTTATAAATGAAGGTCCAACAGAGCACAGTAAATTCTATTTTTGAAAAATATGCAACCAAGCTAGTAACATTTTTTATTATCATCTTAGTATCTAATGAAACTACCTTGAATTAAATAATTCAGCCTTCCGATTTTTTTTTGTTAGTCTTTGCTCTTCAAAGCTCTATATATTGCCCATTTTGGATCAGTAGATTAATACGTAATCTTTTTCTGTTGTATGCATCACGACCCAAGTCTGTTGCAATAAATCCGTATCCATACTTATTTTGCTAAAATTTTACCGATTTTATTATATATTCAATAATTTATCTAATAATGATTAGCTTCTCTGGCTCAAAGGCAGATCACAGGACTCAAAGCCGGGAGATCGTGAGTTCAAATCTCAGCTAGAGAGATTTTCACAGTCGGCCAGCACCCAGGGTGACAGTTCTGAAGGCTTAATGGGAAGTCGTGCCAAACGGCCGTGTTTCACTCACTAAAGAGTGCGCCTCTCCGGGGTTCCTTGGTGGTATATTTTTGGGTTTACCGAATTTTTTGTACCGGAGATGACATATTTAACATGCACAATGATACGAGTACCGAATTGTGGTAACTTTTTGATTGTTAACAAACCTCTGGAAAAAAAGAAAACCTGCGTGCAGCTCATAAATATAAAATTAAAGTCTACATATTTCTGTACCTTTCTGTGAAATATAACTCCTTCCTAATGATACATTTATGGAAAAGACCAGTCACTTTTTATTATCCTAGTAAAAAAAATATTTTGTTTTCACTGAAGAGGACTTCTTTTCAATCATAATATATAATAATATGAAGAAGCCATCAACGTGTACAGATTTTTGCCTGAATAATCTTCACTAATCACGTTCACGTTAAATTAGTGAATATTTATTAAAAATGTCCATGTGAAGAGGTACTGATATGTGAAATTTCTAGTTTAGAAATGAGTGACATATTAAGAAAACACATTAACAAAGCAAAAACTAGAAAGCGATTAAATCAAGAGCTGCAGTCAATACATTGTGAACTATTAAGAAAAGTTTGAAGTCTTAACTTTAAAATGAATATTACTCATATTGAAAACGCAATACTTAATGATTATTACAGCAATTGCACAAACTTACAGCAATTGTACTAACATAAACGCATGGTAAAACATTTAGGAGCCCACATAATATCCGTGTTGACACACGTGTGTTTTTCTTTTATTGTTTTGCATGATTCTGTACTTTTGTTAAGAAACCAGCCGCCTTGGTGTACATTTCTTATTTTGTCATGAACTCATTTTGTTAAGTGTGTTTAAAGAATGTTTATGACACTCTGATGACTTACTCCTGGTGCAAACAATAAACACAGCTTTTAATTAAGTTTCTGTCTCAAAAGATTATGAATACCGGTGAAGCAGACGCTAGATTGAAACCATCAGTGTTTTCATGTAAACAATCTGTGATAATAAATATCTTATATTAAATTTATTAGCAGTCATCATAATATGGCAAAATATTTCACACATGAGGTATTTTGAAAGTGGTCCAGGTGAAGCTAAGATGGATTTGAACAAATAAAAATTACTGTTATTTCAAGAAATACTCTGGGAAGTTTTCATTTCCCCCTGGCTTCCTGGTTTAAACGTAATATAATTGTATCTTTTACTGTAAATGTGGCCGATTTGAGGCAAAAATGCATTGTCCTGGTGGGCCTGTGAAACCCTCAGTAATAGGCCCTGCTGTATTATAACTTTTTAAGATAAAGTAAGAATCCTGTGAAACATACAGTCGATGGGCGACAACGTGGTGGCAAAGTTAACCTTAGTTAAGTTTGTCTGCAAACGAAGAATAGTTTTAAAGGTATCGATTGATTTAAGTTACTGTGCTTCAGTCCAGTATAGTGAGTTTGCATTTCTTTCAAGAGGTGATCAGAAGAAAATAGATCAAATATGTAAAATGACATTTCTTGACTTATATATTCTCAGTTGCAAAGCTTGTTTGACACTAAATTTCTCTTAAGAAAACACAAATCTTAAAATATGACCCTGGTTAACGGATACTTCTGCACACTTCTGTAACACAGATAATTGGATAGTTAGATAATTTAGATATCCTTGCACGACATACAAAGCGAACAAGAACAGACTGGTTTATATATATATATATATATATATATATATATATATATATATGGATTAGCAGAGTATGATATTTTTTACCCGGAAAGAAAAAGGAAGTGAAAATTACGCCGCCTTTGAGAAACTCCATTTCATCTCCATTGGAAAGACACCTCAATGAAATATATTATTATTGCAATAATATGCGTCGTAGACCTTTGGGTATGGCATAATACGGACCACAAAACCTCATTACCTACTAATTAATATATAAATCATTTAAATCTAACCACTTTTACAAAATTAATTGGAGGCCATCTTGTAAAAATGTCGGCCGAATTAGATTTTCGACTGGCTAATGTTTATTCTTGTAAAAGGATCTTAAACGAAAGTGTTCCAGCCATATTTGAACTTATCTGCTGGACTGTTAGAAAATCAGACGTGTTAGTGTTCTGAGCTGCTATCAAAACATTCTGTGCTCAACATAAACATATAAAACGTGAATCATATGCACATATATCATTGCTCCCATTTAAACAGACATGGATAATTGTAATAGATAATAATAATAGGCCGTAATTTAATTACTTTTCATTAGTATTAGGCAATAGTAATAGGCAGTCCAAAAATGTTGAATAATAGTAATAGAAACAGTAACAGGCAGATAAAAAATATAATTATAGCTATTACTTTAACTTTTACCAGTCTGTGGGGTAATTCAGAGTGTGTGGGGTCTGAGCGCAAGTCAGCACTGGCTGAGGTGTACCTGCATGCTTTCATGCTAATAGATGTCACCAGAGGATTTTGACTTAGTTATGTTTTTGCATAAATAAGTGAGGAGTACAACCAGATGAGTGTTTTTATTATTAATTATACACTTATATGGAGTATCATGTTTAGATATTAACGTGAGAACTTAGATTGGAGAATATAGGTGTCTCATTTGATGTAAATTTCAGTACAGTTAAATTCCGTAGGAACAGAATCGTGTCGACGATTCCTGTCGCAGCATTGCTTATTGTAGACACCAAAAGAGACGCACCAGCTTATTTCACTTTATCTCAGGGTTTAATCTCTGGAGGTTTGTCAATTTTGAAATTCGTGCAGTTAATGAGAAGCCGTATAGTTCTGTGAAATGATTGGTCAGAAGGATGTCAGGGCTTGTAACGTCTGCTAGCGTTTATAAGCTAACGATAACAAGACCTCGTTACAAACGCCTGAGGCAGCGCGACAGTTAGGTGTAGTCTGACGGTTGTCCGCAGTCCAGAGGCGGTTTCGTGTTTGTTCTGTGTCTGAAACAGCTGAGAAGACAATGGCCTGAACGTAGAGCTCCATGCCTGACGACGGCCAGGTAGATACCTCATAACGGACTTAAGAACGGGTATTCCATTTGCTGACGGACTGGTAATCCGGCAATGTGTTTCTACCGTGGGTGCTTCTTGTAACAGGCCAGGACAAGCGCGTGCTTCCGTGAGGAACTGTGTTAATTGGGAGCGTGAGGTGCCGGCGAAACCCTGTATATGTGCACACAGGGAGGACGGCCTAGGCTAAGAGGTGACTTTCCGATGTGATCCGGAGATGTGTGAACAAATGAACTTTGAGTGCTGTAAAAACGAAAGGAGTGTACAGGACTCAGGATTGTGTTTTATTTTGTGGACTAAAGTGAGTATATATATATATATATATGTGTGTGTGATATATATATATATATATATATATATATATATATATATATATATATAAATGTGGGGGGGGGGGTGTATGGAACGCATCTCCAGAGAATTATAAGTGTATTTTGATGTGTATGTTTTTTTGTTTTTTGTTTACTCATGCCTTTTTATCTTTTGGAGTGTATGTGAAAGTGCATTGTTTGTACATCACTCTAGTTGTTCACCCTGGATACTGATAGCACTTAACAATTAAAGCACAGTACTACCATGCCCTTTGTAAGCACATAATAGCTTGGTCAGAACCAGTGTGGCAAAACACATCGAAGGTTTGCTCAAACCTGGTGCTCTTTTCGACAACAAAAATGGTGACTGAAACTCTGGGGGGTTTTTTACTCACAATTCTGTGACTACTAGTATTTCCTTTCAAAGCTCGGAGCCTTTTTCTGTGTCTGTATTTCCACCCGAGTTGTGACTATATTTCCTTCCTGTGACATTTTTCTTGCAACCATATAGGAACATTATAAACATGACTCACCTCCCAGGTGAACCCGTGACTTATCCATAATAATGGTAAAGTACATTTGATTTCAGGTAGGAAATGAAATTTTAACGTAATTTGAGTTAGTGTTTCTTTCAGAGTAATTTTGCATGTGCATTCAGTTGCAATTAGAACTTTTTTATAATTACATATGATTTTTCAGTTATGCGAAACACGCAAATAAAGGACATAGGTTGCACATCACCAAGGCTCACTGATTAATGCATCATCTTTATTAACTAGGTATCTTTTGAGTGGGCAATAGAGAAACCTCCTCCATCTTGCCATGCAGACTGATGTAAACTTCAAGGCAAACTGCTAGCACTGTGGGAATATGAACAGTGGATCAAGAAATGGCACATAAGTCTTTGCTACACATCTAAATTAATATTTTTTTCTTCACTGAGTATTTAACTTGTTTTTATTTAAACAGTAAAAGTTAATAGTAATAGAAATAGGAGAAAAGTAAAAGTAATAGACACCTATTACTTTAGGTTAAACACTGAAAATAATAGTTAATAGTAATAGCCCAGAAAACCAAAGTTTAAATATCTAAATGCTGATTGCATGGATCATTCTGAAATCAAAGATAGTCCTTTCTTCAGTACAAGAACAGTGGCGTCATCTACACTATCTCATTTCTCGAAATTTACAATTTGATACATTTTCTTCTAGTAACGCACGTTTTTGGGTGTTTTTAGCACTTGATAATCAGACTCTGTCATTGTCTGGAATACAAACAAAAATTGTACTCAAAAATTTGAAAAAAAAATCCATTCCAGTAATTCTTCACAGCCACGAAAGAAACAATTGCAAATATATTGAAATCCGCAGTCTAAATAATGGAATTTCTCTGTGTCAGAGATCAGCCGAGCGTTATGACGCCTGGGTCACTTTGATTGATTAATTTAGTTTTTTGTTACATTTTCTTGTAATATTCAATTCCATGGAGTAACAGACTTTGAAATACGAACAAACAAGATGTATTTCTTCAGGCTAGTGATAAGTTTGTCTATCTTTCTTCATTATATAAGTATATTTCCGGTTTCAGGTTTGACAGCATGTCAATTGGTAAATTGTCCTCCGAAATGAACCCATTTAATGAATCAAATGCTTATTGTTGATAGAGGATCGCTTAAATAATTGTATAACAATCTCTGCTATAATGTTCTTTAATTGCCAAGGTAATTAAATTCTAAACTATATCCTTAATTTACACAGAAAACGTGGTCTGATGTGTGAATCAAAGGAAGCCCGACTTCGTCCAGAGTGGGAGGAGGCAAAGGTTTTCGAACCATACACACTCGAGGTAAGTACGATTTGTTCCTATAAATAGACCTTTTCTCATCATGAACAACATATTGATCTAATACGATAAAGTGTACACCAGATAAATGCAAATGAATAAAATATAAGTAGATTAATACCCATGAAAACTCATTATTAAACTAGATTAAGTTTGTATTTGCGAATACATGAAACGACCCATCGGAAACCGTCAGATCCTGGGGGAACTGCACATGCAACTGCTGTAATGCGCAAGTAATGTTCACTGTAACATGACATTGAAATGAAGGGTACAGGAGACATTAAACATGGCAACCGACATGTATCACATGTAAAACTCATCAAAGGGTAAATCGTTTGAGGGAGTTATAAAGAAGAAGAATTTTATTGTAGAAAAAGGCCTTGTGGCCCAATGTACCACTATATATAAATAAATGCAATTGAAAAATGAACATATAACATGCTTATACACATATAATACGTACATATATACATGGTTGTGTTACCTGCTGTAGTGTTGTTTTATAATCATAAAATATCTGTCATATCGAGGTCTTCTTTAATTTGTCAACCTGAAATAAATATTTCGCCAGATTCAAATGAACATTAAAAGATTGGATTTTAAATAGTTTATATAAACAATACGTATTTTTGGAATTTCATTAAATGATGTAAAAAAATCGTATCTTAAATTTTCATATCTAGAGCAATAAAATAAAACAGGGATTCATCTTCAACTTCATTTTGATTACACATTTTACAGACCCTTATTTCTTTGGGTACATTATTACTCCTACAAATTTCAATGTTATAACTATGGTCACTTAATCTAAATTTGTGTAATGCCTGCCTGTATACAAATGCCATATTATATAAATAACTTTCTGGCTCTACTGCTAATTTGATTTCACTATATATACTGAGCTTCGATTTACTTCTGTTTTCTGATATCTGTTTAACAGCAATTTTATATCTGTTGCCAATGTGTTTCTTCTCATATCATTCAAATGTTTGAGTGTGTTATAAAATAATCTAGGCTATATAGAATTATTCATTGTGATACATTTTAACCAATAATTTATACATCTTTTGAAATATATTCAGTTAAGGGGTTTTTCCACATTCTAATATAGCAGCAGTATTAACTATTTTCTTACTCACACCAAGGAGTTGCTGACAAACACTTGATTGCATGCACTTTATTTTGGGTCTTCAAATGGACACTCAGAACTATGATCCTTAAAGAAGTGATGGGAGTGTAACTTTTTCAAAATTAGTCGAAACAACAGATAAAGACATATTACCACATTTTGATTCACACTTTTTGATAATATTTAAGCCTTTACTTGTTTTTAAGATGAGCATGTTTACACATTGGTTCCATTTCAGTGATGAAGAGAACAGAACTCCTAAATATGTATAATTATTCACATTTAAAAGCTTCTTACCCTTGAAATACCAATTTTCATTTTGTTTGACAATCCCTCCCATTCTGAATACCATAGATTTTGTTTTATCAGCATTGACTTGCATACCCCATCTGTCACAGTAGTCTTCTAAAATGTTAATTAGTTCGGAAGCCTCCCCATCGAGTCCCCAACGAGACTAATGTCATCTGCAAATTCTAAAATATTTATATCTGTGTGTTGTAATGACATCTGGATACCAGGAAGCTGTGTTTCATGAACCATTTCGAAGAATGTATAAAGATATAAAATAAGTAATATTGGGCTTAATTAGCACTGTTGCCTTGTACCATTAATACATTTAAATTCTTCTGTTAAACCATTGCTTACCTTGACCCAGCATGTTTTACTTTCCATACATGGATTTTATCACTTTGATTATGTTTCCATGGATCCCTATTTTAAGTAATCTGTATAAAAATAACTCATGTGAAATTCTATCAAAAGCTTTGCTGAAATCGGCAAAGACACAATAACCCCTCTTTGAGGGAGGTATGTTTTTCCTATAGCTTGAACCGAAATCGATGCACTAACGAGTATGTGATACAGAAAGACACCTGTGACTTTAATTTGACGGTATCGCTCAAAGTCTTGACTTAAATTTGTATTTGTTATACACACGGATGAAAACCCTATAGTTTGGTGTTAATGTGGATATTTCTAAAGATAAAGTCCTTTTAAATATATGCGGTTTGACCTACTTTTTATAACAAAATTGAATCATAGTGACCTTATTTCAGTAAATGTTGTTAACTTGCAATACAAAAAACATGTATAGATAATTGATTTGCATGCAAATATTTTCCTAAGACAGCATTAAGTTCAATAAAGTCATTGGTCAAATAGGCAAGTGATTATAAGTCATGGCCAAACACAAGTTATTCAGTTCCAGGATGTCATGCGTCGCTGTTTTCCACAAAGTTTGAACTAAATCTGATAAAAACCAGAAAACATGGCCCAAAATTGGCAATGAAATGACCTTGGGATCAAATGTCAAGGTAACAGTTCATGGAGAAATTGTTTTGCCCTGGCAATATAGGAACATGACATAATGTTGATAGTTGGCAGTGTGTCTCTGCGGTATAAGGTCCGGATGTGGACGCGGATGAGTACTTTCGCCCTGTTAAACAGTAACCCCCCCCCCCCTCCCCCCACCCAGGAGGCCTATTAATGTCCTTTTATATATCCAAAAATTGATTTAAAACACAATGAATACAGGGATAAAGGATCATTTATTTTATTTTCCTATCCGCTGTTTCAGAGGGATGAAACTGATTCCAGTAAAGTAAAGAAAGGAGACCAGAAGGTAAGACATCCTAAGACAACATTTTGAAATACCCGAGACACTAAATGTGATAAACTAAACATTGTTGTCTAAAACAGATAACCGTGAAACAAGTAAAAAATAATTGTAAATGATATAAAATTTATATATGGACACATAAACTAAATGCATTAGCATACTTACATACATGCTTTACTCATTTGAGCTCAGCTGACCCAAAGTCATCTAAGCTGTAGCGATCACTTTTGTTCGTCATCCGTCCGGCTGCTTGGTTGTCCGTAAACAGGGCAAAATGGTAACCGTTAGACCTAGAAACTTCTTAATGTACATCCAGAGAGTTCCATGAAAAATCTCCTTAGAAACCTGAAATTAGGTTTCTGTTACCCATATCCTCCGAGCTATTAGGCTCGTAAGTACTCAAAAGAATAATAAAGAATAAAATTATACAAAAGCTCCAGTTACTGAATAACTAATGCATTGATCACCATGATTCTTTGCATGCATGTTGATCATGGAATGTTTTATCAGTTCCTGTAGACTGGTGTGGCCACCTATATTTTTTTTTCAATCTTTACGCAATTTATGTTCTATATTTTTGAGACCTTTAAAGAAGTTGTCGTCTGTTAAAAGACCACAAACCGTAACCGTTGGATCAAGAACTATCTTATTTGACCTCCAGGGAAGTCCATGAAAAATCTCCTTGGAAACCAGCAACTAGATCTCTGTTACCTTATCCTGCAAGCTATGGGCCTCTCAATTAGATACTTATACCACCCCACCCCCACCCCACCCCCACCCCGAAAAAATTTCATTTAAAATAATCTAGTGTCTGAATAACGAATGCATTTATCACCATGTTTCTTTGCATGCATATTGTTCATGGAGCATTTCATCAGTTCCTGCAGACTGGTGCCGCCTTCTGTATTTTTTTTATTGTTTACGCATTTTTTTCTGTTTTAAGACCTTCAAAATGTGGTCGTCTGTTATCAGGACACAAATCGTAACCAGAAGACCTAGAATCTTCTTACTCGAGATCCAAAAATTTCCAAGTAAAATCTCCTTGGAAACCTAAAATAAGGTCTTTGTTACTAACATCCTTTGAGCTATGGGGCTCATAATTACCCCCCTCCCCCAGAAAATTAAAATATAATAAAAAAAATGCTCCAGTATCTTTATCACTGATCCATTTTTTGCCATGATTCTTTGAATGCGTATTAATCATGGAGTGTTCATCAGTTTGTGCAGACTAATGGCGCCACTGTATTTTTTTAATTTTTTCTCGCATTTTTTCTCAAATTTTCTCATGTTTTGTTGTAGGCAAAATTGTAGTAGTATGACCTTGAATCTTTTAACTTGATATCTAGGGAGGTCTATGAAAATCTGTAGCCGTTAAGCCTAGATTCTAGCTTTTGTCTGTACAGCTAGGGATTTCTTAAGCAAATCTCATTGGAAACCTAAAATTATATCAGAGTGAGCTATATTCTGCAAGATAATTGCAGATTGGCACACATGGCAGCAGCTAGATGTAGGATAAGGTCACTGTAACCTGTATTTAAGGTCTATTGGCAAAATGCATGATTCGTAGCACTCTGGGAGTCATGTTTCCCATTGTTCAAGGTTCCTTGAATTCAGCTGAGCGTCACGGCCCATGGGCAACTTGTTTTAATTTTTTTTCTTTCAACGTCATTTACAGATGAGACTTTGCGACTATATTTTCCAAATGAACCAACGGAGAATGAAATATTCTGAACGGAACGAGATACCTGACATCAAGTCTTACATCGGCAGCATTCTCAGCACCCTCAGTCTGCACAACAAGTTGATGCTGAAGGTCAGTGAGTAACACAGAAAGTACTACACATATTAATCTTCGAAACTTAAAAGTTTGCTAAAAACACTGGATCGACAAGCTTTGGTTCAAAGAGAATGTTGGTCATCTGATTCATAAATTAGAAATGAGGCACGCTTATGGCAACAGTGATGCCCATGGTAAGCGCTTTCCTGATTGGACGATCTGCATATCCAGTTGCTTGGACCGTACATTGGTCCATGAATTATACTTCCTCATGTGCTGTGTGCCAAAGCCTGGTTAACATTGCTCTGTAACACCTGACGCAAGGACAAAGACAACTTAATCATTCATTCAAACTATTGTTTTTATGCGCCCGCCACAAAGTGGCCGGGGCATATAGTTTTACCCATGTCCGTCCTTCCGTCATTCCGTCTTTCCGTCATTCCGAAATCAAACAGTTGTACGGACTTTTTTTTCGCAATGCCAGCAGATATTGGCTTGATTTTTGGTGTGTGGGCAGATAATGGCCAGTTACAGATCGAGTTCGCGGTTCGTCCCGGTTGACCTACTTTTGACCGTTTTACGGCTCCTTAACTTAGAAAATTTCATGAAAAATAGAAATTTTCATGACAAATACATATGTACGGACTTTTTTTCGCAATGCCTGCAGATATTGGCCTTATGTTTGGTGTGTGGGCAGTTAAATGACCAGTTACAGATTGAGTTCGCGTTTCGTCTCAGTTGACCTACTTTTGACCGTTTTACGGCTCTTTAACTTAGAAAATTTCATGAAAAATAGAAATTTTCATGACTAATACACATGTATGGACTTTTTTTCGCAATGCCTGCAGATATTAGCCTGATTTTTGGTATGTGGGCAGATATAGACAGGTTACAGATCGAGTTCGCGTTTCCTCCCGGTTGACTTACTTTTGATTTTTTATGGCTCCTAAACAGAAAATTTCAAGAAAAATATAAATTTTTATGACAAATGTACATGTTCAGCCGTTTTAGCCCTCAGTTCATAGGCTGATGGGCTATTGTCGTCACCCAAGCTGTCCATCTGTCCGTCCGTCTGTCTGTCCGTCCGGAGTCTGTCCATCCTGAGTCTGTTAACTTAACCTTGTGAGCGGGATATATATAACTCTAAAAGGATTCACCGTTGCAATTTTATTTCATCAGTGAATATGTATATCGATAAAATCTCAGTCAAGTTCGAGGATGGGTGACCTTGACCCATTTTTCTACATTTTAGAGCTAATTATAAAAAAAACACTCAAAAGCTTATATCTCAGGAACCATATGGTGGATTGTTATGAAACATGGTACATACCTCTCCAATTTAAATTTATTACTGATTATCAGCTTTTGCTTATATCTTAGTTTCGCAATGCAGTGCTTACAGATACTAGCCTAATGTTTGGTCTGAGGGCGCAAAATGACCACTTACAGATCAAGTTCGCGTTTAGTCCCAGTTGACCATTTTTGACCATATGACAGATCCTGAACATAGAAAATGTCATGAAAGACAGAAATTTTTATGAAAAATGCACATGTATGGACTTTTTTTCACAATGCCTGCAGATACTGGCCTGATTTTAGGTGTGTTGCTTGATAATGACCCATTACAGATCGTGTTTGCATTTTGCCCTTGTTGACCTAATTTTGACCATACGACATCTCCTGAACTTAAAAAAATTTACAAAATTTAACAAATGTTTCTAATTTGCCCCAGGCGGGGGCATTCGTGTCGTTCCGACACATCTAGTTTTTATTCTCTCTGACAAGTCTGAAGATTACTACTATACATGACTGATATTCATTGTATCCGCCAAAACGAAGTTTTGCGGATACTATGTTTTTGACCGGGTTCCGCCGCCGCCGCCGCGGCGTTCGTTTCAGGAGAACTCCTATGAGACTACTGGACAGATTTTTCCGAAACTTACACAAATTATCGGGTCACATGTGAACTTGTGCCTAACCAAGTGACCTTGACCTCTGACCTTTTCTGTCTGCCCAGCGTCCGTTTGTGCGTCTGTTTCCACACATAAACCCACATATCTCGGGAACTGTTTGACCGATCAGGAAAAAATTTACACAAATGTAGCCCTTGAATTTATAACATACAAAAAAAATTGTGGCGCCACCTGCAGCCATTTTTGCACAGTGTCCATCTGTTTGTCTGCCTTAGGTTAAAATTACTCATATCTGTGCAGTGGTTTGACTAATTCACCTGAAATTCGGCATGCGTATACATCCTAGATAGTTTTCTTGATTTTATGACAGGTGGCGCCACCTACCTTCACGTTCACGCTGCAGACATCCAAGCTCATATTTCAGGAACCGTTCGACCAATCAGAAAAAAAATTAACACAAATGAAGCCCTTGGATAGCTTTATAACATACACAAAAATGGTGGTGCCACCTGCAGCCATTTTTACACTGTGTCCATCTGTTTGTCTGCCTTTAGTTAAAATAACTCAATTCTCTGCAGTGGTTAGACCAAATTACCTGAAATTTGGCATGCGTATACATCTTGGATAGTTTCTCGTTCAAATAACAGATGGCGCCACCTACAATCATGTTTATGTGGCAGAGATCCATTCTAATATGTAACACATGTAACTCTATTTCCACTCAATGCATGCCTCACTTCACCCGTCCTTCTCTGATTTTGGCGGATACACGTAGTCGCATGTCGACTACCCGTATTCTAGTTAAGTATACCTTGTCACTTGTGATCTACAATACCTATATTAAGCTTACCTATAAACTTTTGCAATGAACTGCGTACTTTGTTGTTGTATTTCCGTGATTGTAACAGGTATGTGACCTCGCAAAAACCCACCACTACATTTCATCGAATCTTTTCCTAAACTGAGTTAAGTTGCTAACAGACAAACCAATGAATGTACCAAGGGGAAAGTTTAAAACCTTACCCCCTCGCGGAGGTATAAAAATGCAGTTGCTTTTTATTTTGATCTGGGGAGAATTATGTCCCATCTCATCAGTATTAACCAGTATTTACCATTAATGAAGTCTTGACCCTGGGGCTGATGGGTTTAAAAAACTAAGGCCAGGTTTGATTAGCAAATAACTAGCTCTTACGCGAGAGTCCTGATATAAAGCCTCGCTGTTACAGATAAAACAATATTTTAATCTCAAATGTTTGATTTAAAAATTTTGTTCCTTTTTCTCTTTGTGTTTGAAGCTTCCAAAAAGGAAGCGCGGGTGTAACCGTAAAGATGACAACAATTTGAAAGGAAGAAGGAAAGGAAGGTTTATTCTGATAACGAAAGGGCCACCAGCCCTCACAGAATCATACAAATTTTGTCAATAATTATATGTATATATACATGTCAGTTATCCATAAACTATAATTAAATAAACAAAATCACTTTCATATAGAGGAATATGAAAAATAATTCAATATGTGTATTTTTGTTTTATTTTTGCGATGACAGGAACAAGACATTGATCGGACCATCGGCGTGTACACCGGGTACATTGAGACCACGGATTTCGAGCTTGAGACCGGAGACAAGCTCTACCTGTTAGATGTAAGTAATACACCATTGACTGGACAGGTGGTAACATGTAGTATTTACATGTAAATATTTATCATGACTATAGTCCAAAAGAGCAACATTTTTTAAATATTTGTATTCCGAGTCCCTGAGCCATTTCCACATACTGGTAAGACTATCAGAATATCAGAATTAATACATATCGGAATTTGGTTGGTAAAGCTTGAATTTTACTATTTAATGTTTGTTTTCATTTGTTATATTATAGATAAAGGGTTCGCTTATTGTAACAAAAGTTTTATAAGGCACATTTTGCAGGTGGTTATATAAAATTATAGGCATGTATTCCCCAAATTTCAAATTAAGACTTAAATTATAGATTTTGGACAGAGGTCGATTTAACATTTATAGAAAAAACGGACTCATTTGCTGCGCATCGTATATTGATTTGACGAACTTGTGAAAGGGACAACTTTATATTTGATTATATAATGGACCGTCACGCCTATTTGATTGACTTTCCTAGTGTGTGCGCGCGAATGCAGAGGCATGTGTTAAATGAATAAAGTTAATGTTACTATAATCTTCACGTGTTCTGTTTTGATATTTCAGTGGGCGGTCAAAGGCACAATCGCTTTTCTGGAGGAGAGAATACAAGAAGCCAAGGCAGCTGATAAATAAAGAAACAAATAAATCACCAGTTCTTATAAAATCTTGCATCATACAATACGTTAGAAAGTGCTCAGCCTGAAGATTAGTTAATACAACTAGGATTAAATAGCTGACATGCGTGGGTGGAGGTGTGGTTTTCAGTCTGCTTTCTCTTGTTATATGATTATTGCTCCTGGCCATGTCACATTTTAGTCCAGTTAATCTAACCGATTTTACACCAGATTTGGAACAAATTGCAACAGATATGTTTTTGCTTCATGCATTCCTGTAAGATCCTCAGACTGACATACTAAAAGTCCCAAGGAAACCTTGCATAGCAGATATTGTTAATTTATGGTAATTATAGTAAATTTACCTTATACCACAACATGTGCTTTATAAACTTTTATAGACATGTACTTTCTCAGGCTGAATGTTTCATATAACTGTTGAACAATGAATATTATCATCATGAATCATGATTAATTCACCAGAGAAGGTAAGGGGCGTCACAAATAAAGCTTCACAGTCCGAAATTTCGAAATACATGTATTAAGTGTTTTTGGTTTATGAGTAAACTAAACCAACTGTTTTATTGTAATATTGATTTCACTATGAGGAAATTTCTCTATTGAAGACATGACAAAAGCGAACCCCTTCTATAAATAAAATTTACTTGAGATTATTGTATTTTAAAGTAGAATTGTTGAACTATGTCACTAATTCATTTTAGATTTCTTAATGGAGTTGGACTGTAACTGAAATGAAAGAACCACTTAAATTAGTTAATGATCATATTGTAATTAATGAACCATATAATTTGACGAATATATTAAAATTGTGCTTCCAAAAATAAAGCCTGGCTTGGAGTTTTTATTTATTTATTGTTAATTCACCTGACTTTTAATGAATGATTTGCACACTACTAGGAAAATATGTATTTGGTGAATAATGTGTGGTTGCAGGGCTCAGATTCAGAGCCGGATGATTGGACTCATCAGATCAAGGTGGTGTGGCACAATTTGGTTATTTAAAAAAAATTATTTAGGCAGCAGCCAATCAAGATTACCCAGGAATCACACAAATACTGTAATTACTGTGTAGAAAAGGAATGATCGGATCAGCTAATATTATTAACATGAGCGACTCCTCGTGAATAGTAATATGTGTGTATTGCACTATGTAATATGTACAATACTGTTTTTATAAACATATTGCTGCACATACTTTTTTTTCAAAATAGTAAAATCCTTTGGAGTCTGATAAGTTTTCTGCTCAGTCGGACTTTACTGTCCAGTCGAAAATTTGCCTGTTTCTGCCTTAGGATAACGTTAGTTTTAGAATGGACATTTTTCAATTTTTTTGTCTTACTGGGATTGACAACAAAAGGGAGTTTAGATCACTTGAAAACAATTTCCAAATTGATGAAGGCCACTTACTTTATTTTATTTGTCTTTTGCTAAACAGTCTCTCAATGATTTGTTCATGAATAACCACGCAATGTTTTATATTATGAGGCATTCAACAACACACTGTATACATGGCATGACCAATATACATGTGTACATGTTAAGTAACCATTTTCAGATTTCGAGTATGGGGCAACAGTAAAAAATAATATTATTATTTATATTCAAATTCATCATAGAACAGACTAAACTTATTTTTAAAAGATTACAAGCAAAGTTATAATCGGATCCTTTGTACAAAACATGATTGATATAAAGGTAGCATCTTGAGCCACAAGAAATACACCTCCTGAGAAATAAGCAGGCAAATAAACTGCGCAAAAATCATTGTAGGTGGCGCCACCAGTCTTATGAACGAGAAAAAAGGCATCAAAGATGCATGGGCAGGTCAAAATATCAGGCCAATTTATCAAACTTCTTTTGAGTTAGCTGCACTGGGCTGACCATGCAGGCTTTCGTGAGGAAGGCAGTTGCCCCGAGTGGACTCGAACGAATTGCTTTCTGTAGCTACTGCACTGAACTAACTCTTGACTGGTTGCAAAATCTGTCACAGTTGGCAGTCTGCCAAAGCTATAAATAGATCCAGACTGACCTTTGGCCTGTTGCCCAATTTGAATGTTTAAAGGAATAATGCAGTCTTGTAATGGCCTTATTACGACCTTTACAATTAAAACTAGAGTTATGGGTAAGCTGAACATTATGGTAGCACCTTTCTCACCAACGCGTAGGACTCTGATCGCTGAATTCAATTCCTGCTGCTTATGTTAATCTTCTCAAATTAAATGGCAGTGATGTTTTAGCATGAGTTTATGTGTCAAATAAAAAAGGTATAAGCTTCTGTTAATTATCGTATTACTTGTTTTATATTCTCGTCACCATGCTTTGCAGGATCTAGGAGCACAGAGATAAAAAAGGGTCTTTGACTCACGCTTCTTTCTATACGTTGTATTTCATGCTTTGACACAAGCTGATATATCTATATCACAATCAGACACGACATTGTTACATTAAACAGTCTTATCCAAATCCTCTTAAACTGACATCACTGCACATACTTTTAGCTAAAACCAACTAAAAAAACGATTAATTATCATATTCATATTAATTATAATCATAATGTCATATTAATAATAAACATTCATTCACGTATGAAGCTGTGTTTCTACTTGTCCGGTTATGGATGAGGATACGGACACGAATACGGTTGAAACTTGATTAAAATAAATAAAAGGAGTGCACAGCACAGATACCGCCCCATATATATATATATATATATATATATATATATATATATATATATATACATATATATATATATGTGTGTGTGTGTGTGTGTGTGTGTGTGTATGGCTTTTTCAGAGCCCTTCCTATCTAGTTCCCAATTCTATGCGGTACAGTATATACGTGCCTCCGTACGGGTATTCTCTCAATAACGTGCATCAAGTTTTCCTCTGTTTTACGTAAGTACAAATACACATTTACAATAAGATGCATAGAATGATGAACATCTCAAAAAGGTGGTGTGTGTGGGGGGGGGGGGGGGGAGTTGGAATTCAGGCATAAATTGCGCGCAAGGGGAACTGATATGCTCCCGTTCCTACATGATTGAAATTATTTTAAATTTTAACACAAAATGGAACAAACGTAAAACAAGCTCTTTTCACTTATAATTTGGATACAAGGAATACGTTTACTAATACAAACAAGTTCAGAATGGCAGTCCTATGTCCAGTCATTGATCATCGTCCTTGTTAACATAATATCTCCAAGCATATTGTCGGAGAATAGTCGTTTATACAACGAACCCAAGATGGCACTAGTGAGCAAGTTAGGTGAATGGTCCTGATTTCAATGATTCTGAAGTGCTTCAGTGAATGTTAAACAGGGGCGGATTTATAGAAGGGGCAGAGTAGGCGCGCTCCATCGTTTTACGGACCGAAATAATCCAGGATATAAAACAATCTACGCTTGATACCGAAAAGCAGCACCTGATTAATAACGAAAAGCAGCACCTAATTAATAACGAACAGCAGCACCTGATTAATAACGAAAAGCAGCACCTGATTAATAACGAAAAGCAGTACCTTATTAATAACGAACAGCAGCACCTGATTAATAACGAAAAGCAGCACCTGATTAACAACGAAAAGCAGCACCTGATAAATAACGAAAAGCAGCACCTGATTAATAACGAAAAGCAGCACCTGATTAATAACGAAAAGCAGCACCTGATTTATAACTAAAAGCAGCACCTGATTAATAACGAACAGCAGCACCTGATTTATAACGAACAGCAGCACCTGATTAAAAACGAAAAGCAGCACCTGATGAATAACGAACAGCAGCACCTGATTAATAACGAAAAACAGCACCTGATTAACAACGAAAAGTAGCACCTGATTAATAACGAAAAACAGCACCTGATTAAAAACGAAAAGCAGCACCTGATTAATAACTAAAAGCAGCACCTGATTAATAACGAAACGCAGCACCTGATTAATAACGAAAAGCAGCACCTGATTAATAACGAAACCCAGCACCTGATTAATAACGAAACGCAGTTCCTGATTAATAAAGAACAGCAGCACCTGATTAATAACGAAAAGCAGCACCTGATTAATAACAAAAAGCAGCACCTGATTAATAACGAAAAGCAGCACCTGATTAATAACGAAACGCAGCACCTGATTAATAACGAAACGCAGAACCTGATTAATAACGAAACGCAGTTCCTGATTAATAAAGAACAGCAGCACCTGATTAATAACGAAAAGCAGAACCTGATTAATAACGAAAAGCAGCACCTGATTAATAACGAAAAGCAGAACCTGATTAATAACGAAAAGCTGAACCTGATTAATAACGAAAAGCAGCACCTGATTAATAACGAAAAGCAGCACCTGATTAATAACAAAAAGCAGCACCTGATTAATAACGAAACGCAGTTCCTGATTAATAAAGAACAGCAGCACCTGATTAATAACGAAAAGCAGCACCTGATTAATAACGAAAAGCAGCACCTGATTAATAACGAAAAGCAGCACCTGATTAATAACGAAAAGCAGCACCTGATTAATAACGAAAAGCAGCACCTGATTAATAATGAAAAGCAGCACCTGATTAATAACGAAAAGCAGCACCTGATTAATAACGAAAAGCAGCACCTGATTAATAACGAAAAGCAGAACCTGGTTAATAATGAAAAGCAGCACCTTTTAATAACGAAAAGCTTAACCTGATTAATAACGAAAAGCAGAACCTGGTTAATAATGAAAAGCAGCACCTGGTTAATAACGAAAAGCAGAACCTGATTAATAACGAAAAGTAGCACCTGATTAATAACGAAAAGCAGCACCTGATTAATAACGAAACGCAGCACCTGATTAATAACGAAAAGCAGCACCTGATTAATAACAAACGCAGCACCTGATTAATAACGAAAAGCAGCACCTGATTAATAACGAAACGCAGCACCTGATTAATATCGAAAAGCAGCACCTGATTAATAACGAAAAGCAGCACCTGATTAAAAACGAAAAGCAGAACCTGGTTAATAACGAAACGCAGCACCTGATTAATAATGAAAAGCAGCACCTGATTAATAACGAAAAGCAGCACCTGATTAATAACGAAACGCAGTTCCTGATTAATAAAGAACAGCAGCACCTAAATAATAATGAAAAGCAGCACCTGATTAATAATGAAAAGCAGCACCTGATTAATAACGAAACGCAGAACCTAATTAATAACGAAACGCAGTTCCTGATAAATAAAGAACAGCAGAACCTGATTAATAACGAAAAGCAGAACCTGATTAATAACGAAAAGCAGCACCTGATTAATAACGAAACGCAGCACCTGATTAATAACGAAAAGCAGCACCTGATTTATAACGAAAAGCAGCACCTGATTAATAACGAAAAGCAGCACCTGATTATTAACGAAAAGCAGAACCTGGTTAATAACGAAACGCAGTACCTGATTAATAACGAAAAGCAGCACCTGATTAATAACGAAAAGCAGCACCTGATTAATAACGAAAAGCAGCACCTGATTAATAACGAACAGCAGTACCTGATTAATAACGAAAAGCAGCACCTGATTAATAACGAAAAGCAGCACCTAATTAATAACGAAACGCCGAACCTGATTAATAACGAAACGCAGTTCCTGATTAATAAAAAACAGCAGTACCTGATTAATAACGAAAAGCAGAACCTTATTAATAACGAAAAGCAGCACCTGATTAATAACGAAACACAGCACCTGATTAATAACGAAAAGCAGAACCTGATTAATAACCAAACGCAAAACCTGATTCATAACGAAAAGCAGAACCTGATTAATAACGAAAAGCAGAACCTGGTTAATAACGAAAAGCAGCACCTGATTAATAACCAAACGCAAAACCTGATTCATAACGAAAAGCAGAACCTGATTAATAACGAAACGCAGAACCTGATTAATAACGAAAAGCAGCACCTGATTAATAACGAAACGCAAAACCTGATTAATAACGAAACGCAGCACCTGATTAATAACGAAACGCAGCACCTGATTAATAACGAAACGCAGAACCTGGTTAATAACGAAAAGCAGCACCTGATTAATAACCAAACGCAAAACCTGATTCATAACGAAAAGCAGAACCTGATTAATAACGAAACGCAGAACCTGATTAATAACGAAAAGCAGCACCTGATTAATAACGAAACGCAAAACCTGATTAATAACGAAACGCAGCACCTGATTAATAACGAAACGCAGCACCTGATTAATAACGAAAAGCAGCACCTGATTAATAACGAAACGCAAAACCTGATTAATAACGAAACGCAGCACCTGATTAATAACGAAACGCAGCACCTGATTAATAAAAAACAGCAGAACCTGATTAATAACGAAAAGCAGCACCTGATTAATAACGAAAAGCAGAACCTGGTTAATAACGAAAAGCAGCACCTGATTAATAACCAAACGCAAAACCTGATTCATAACGAAAAGCAGAACCTGATTAATAACGAAACGCAGAACCTGATTAATAACGAAAAGCAGCACCTGATTAATAACGAAACGCAAAACCTGATTAATAACGAAACGCAGCACCTGATTAATAACGAAACGCAGCACCTGATTAATAACGAAACGCAGAACCTGATTAATAACGAAACGCAGTTCCTGATTAATAAAGAACAGCAGCACCTGATTAATAACGAAAAGCAGAACCTGATTAATAACGAAAAGCAGCACCTGATTAATAACGAAAAGCAGAACCTGATTAATAACGAAAAGCAGAACCTGATTAATAACGAAAAGCAGCACCTGATTAATAACGAAAAGCAGCACCTGATTAATAACAAAAAGCAGCACCTGATTAATAACGAAACGCAGTTCCTGATTAATAAAGAACAGCAGCACCTGATTAATAACGAAAAGCAGCACCTGATTAATAACGAAAAGCAGCAGCTGATTAATAACGAAAAGCAGCACCTGATTAATAACGAAAAGCAGCACCTGATTAATAACGAAAAGCAGCACCTGATTAATAATGAAAAGCAGCACCTGATTAATAACGAAAAGCAGCACCTGATTAATAACGAAAAGCAGCACCTGATTAATAACGAAAAGCAGAACCTGGTTAATAATGAAAAGCAGCACCTTTCAATAACGAAAAGCTTAACCTGATTAATAACGAAAAGCAGAACCTGGTTAATAATGAAAAGCAGCACCTGGTTAATAACGAAAAGCAGAACCTGATTAATAACGAAAAGTAGCACCTGATTAATAACGAAAAGCAGCACCTGATTAATAACGAAACGCAGCACCTGATTAATAACGAAAAGCAGCACCTGATTAATAACAAACGCAGCACCTGATTAATAACGAAAAGCAGCACCTGATTAATAACGAAACGCAGCACCTGATTAATATCGAAAAGCAGCACCTGATTAATAACGAAAAGCAGCACCTGATTAAAAACGAAAAGCAGAACCTGGTTAATAACGAAACGCAGCACCTGATTAATAATGAAAAGCAGCACCTGATTAATAACGAAAAGCAGCACCTGATTAATAACGAAACGCAGTTCCTGATTAATAAAGAACAGCAGCACCTAAATAATAATGAAAAGCAGCACCTGATTAATAATGAAAAGCAGCACCTGATTAATAACGAAACGCAGCACCTGATTAATAACGAAACGCAGTTCCTGATTAATAACGAAAAGCAGCACCTGATTTATAACGAAAAGCAGCACCTGATTAATAACGAAAAGCAGCACCTGATTATTAACGAAAAGCAGAACCTGGTTAATAACGAAACGCAGTACCTGATTAATAACGAAAAGCAGCACCTGATTAATAACGAAAAGCAGCACCTGATTAATAACGAAAAGCAGCACCTGATTAATAACGAACAGCAGTACCTGATTAATAACGAAAAGCAGCACCTGATTAATAACGAAAAGCAGCACTTGATTAATAACGAAACGCCGAACCTGATTAATAACGAAACGCAGTTCCTGATTAATAAAAAACAGCAGAACCTGATTAATAACGAAAAGCAGAACCTTATTAATAACGAAAAGCAGCACCTGATTAATAACGAAACACAGCCCCTGATTAATAACGAAAAGCAGAACCTGGTTAATAACGAAAAGCAGCACCTGATTAATAACCAAACGCAAAACCTGATTCATAACGAAAAGCAGAACCTGATTAATAACGAAACGCAGAACCTGATTAATAACGAAAAGCAGCACCTGATTAATAACGAAACGCAAAACCTGATTAATAACGAAACGCAGCACCTGATTAATAACGAAACGCAGCACCTGATTAATAACAAAAAGCAGTTCCTGATTAATAAAGAACAGCAGAACCTGATTAATTACGAAACGCCGAACCTGATTAATAACAAAACGCAGAACCTGATTAATAACGAAACGCAGAACCTGATTAATAACGAAACGCAGAACCTGATAAATAACGAAACGCAGAACCTGATTAATAATGAAAAGCAGAACCTGATTAATAACGAAACGCAGAACCTGATTAATAACGAAACGCAGAACCTGATTAATAACGAAACGCAGAACCTGATTAATAACGAAACGCAGAACCTGATTAATAACGAAAAGCAGAACCTGATTAATAAAGAACAGCAGCACCTGATTAATAACGAAAAGCAGAACCTGATTAATAACGAAAAGCAGAACCTGATTAATAACGAAAAGCAGCACCTGATTAATAACGAAACGCAGTTCCTGATTTATAACGAAAAGCAGAACCTGATTAATAACGAAACGCAGAACCTGATTAATAACGAAACGCAGAACCTGATTAATAACGAAACGCAGAACCTGATTAATAACGAAACGCAGAACCTGATTAATAACGAAAAGCAGAACCTGATTAATAAAGAACAGCAGCACCTGATTAATAACGAAAAGCAGAACCTGATTAATAACGAAAAGCAGAACCTGATTAATAACGAAAAGCAGCACCTGATTAATAACGAAACGCAGTTCCTGATTAATAAAGAACAGCAGCACCTGATTAATAACGAAAAGCAGAACCTGATTAATAACGAAAAGCAGTTCCTGATTAATAACGAAACGCAGTTCCTGATTAATAAAGAACAGCAGCACCTGATTAAATACAAAAAGCAGAACCTGATTAATAACGAAAAGCAGCACCTGATTAATAACGAAAAGCAGCACCTGATTAATAACGAAACGCAGTTCCTGATTTATAACGAAAAGCAGAACCTGATTAATAACGAAAAGCAGAACCTGATTAAAAACGAAACGCAGCACCTGATTAATAACGAAAAGCAGAACCTGATTAATAACGAAAAGCAGAACCTGATTAATAACGAAAAGCAGAACCTGATTAATAACGAAAAGCAGCACCTGATTAATAACGAAAAGCAGCACCTGATTAATAACGAAACGCAGTTCCTGATTAATAAAGAACAGCAGCACCTGATTAATATCGAAGAGCAGAACCTGATTAATAACGAAAAGCAGAACCTGATTAATAACGAAAAGCAGCACCTGATTAATAACGAAACGCAGTTCCTGATTAATAAAGAACAGCAGCACCTGATTAATAACGAAAAGCAGAACCTGATTAATAACGAAAAGCAGTTCCTGATTAATAACGAAACGCAGTTCCTGATTAATAAAGAACAGCAGCACCTGATTAATTACAAAAAGCAGAACCTGATTAATAACGAAAAGCAGAACCTGATTAATAACGAAAAGCAGCACCTGATTAATAACGAAAAGCAGCACCTGATTAATAACGAAATGCAGTTCCTGATTAATAAAGAACAGCAGCACCTGATTAATAACGAAAAGCAGAACCTGATTAATAACGAAAAGCAGCACCTGATTAATAACGAAACGCAGTTCCTGATTAATAACGAAAAGCAGAACCTGATTAATAACAAAAAGCAGAACCTGATTAATAACGAAAAGCAGCACCTGATTAATAACGAAACGCAGCACCTGATTAATAAAGAACAGCAGCACCTGATTAATAACGAAAAGCAGAACCTGATTAATTACAAAAAGCAGAACCTGATTAATAACGAAAAGCAGAACCTGATTAATAACAAAAAGCAGCACCTGATTAATAACGAAAAGCAGCACCTGATTAATAACGAAAAGCAGCACCTGATTAATAACGAACAGCAGCACCTGATTAATAACGAAAAGCAGCACCTGATTAATAACGAAACGCAGCACCTGATTAATAACGAACAGCAGCACCTGATTAATAACGAAACGCAGCACCTGATTATTAAAGAACAGCAGCACCTGATTAATAACGAAAAGCAGCACCTGATTGATAACGAACAGCAGCACCTGATTAATAACGAAAAGCAGCACCTGATAAATAACGAAACGCAGCACCTGATTAATAACGAACAGCAGCACCTGATTAATAACGAAACGCAGCACCTGATAAATAAAGAACAGCAGCACCTGATTAATAACGAAACGCAGTTCCTGATTAATAAAGAACAGCAGCACCTGATTAATAACGAAACGCAGTTCCTGATTAATAACGAACAGGAGCACCTGATTAATAACAAAAAGCAGAACCTGATTAATAACGAAAAGCAGCACCTAATTAATAACGAAACGCAGTTCCTGATTAATAAAGAAAAGCAGCACCTAATTAATAACGAAACGCAGTTCCTGATTAATAACGAAAAGCAGCACCTGATTAATAACGAAACGCAGTTCCTGATTAATAAAGAACAGCAGCACCTGATTAATAACGAAAAGCAGAACCTGATTAATAACGAAAAGCAGAACCTGATTAATAACGAAAAGCAGAACCTGATTAATAACGAAAAGCAGAACCTGATTAAAAACGAAACGCAGCACCTGATTAATAACGAAAAGCAGTACCTGATTAAAAACGAAAAGCAGCACCAGATTTTGCACCGCGCCCTGATTTCTTCCCTTTACTTCTGCGTGCGAAAGTTCTGCATCAAAGTCTATACTGATTTCTCAATATTAATAACCTATTTTAAATTAAGTAGGTCGACTTTTACTTGCAAAGTTGAACAGATGTATCCATGAGTCCGTACAGATCCCATATAGATTACTGACTGGAATTCGCATCACACTTGTCACATTTCCACTGAACAATTGAATGTCGTGACAAAAAGTGTAGCCACCCATTCAGAAGTACATCGTACAATGTACAATACAATCTATGTATCATAGCCTTGTCTTCGTACCTCACATGGTCTCACACAGCTTTACGGACGTACCTCAAATGGTCTCAGACAGCTTTACGAACGTACCTCACATGGTCTCACACAGCTTTAGGGACGTACCTCACATGGTCTCACACAGCTTTACGGACGTACCTCACATGGTCTCACACAGCTTTACGGACGTACCTCACATGGTCTCACACAGCTTTACGGAGTTATTAACTTTGTGGTCACTGGTAGATCTCAATCGTCTCTTTTTTCAAACACAAAGCGGTGATTTACATATACATTTCACAAGTGTTCGTGAAAATCTTCTACACACATCCGACGCTAGAATATTTTGTTCCCAAAAGGCCACCTACTATAAGAGAGAGAGAGAGAGAGAGAGAGAGAGAGAGAGACAGACAGACAGACAGACAGACAGACAGGCAGGCAGAATAGTAAAAAAGAAGGTCAAATACGATTTTTAAGACGGGATAATTTAAGGGGGGAAAAAACGCAGAAAACTTGAAACCTACTGCTTTGTGTTCATGTTACATTTTATCATATTTAATTAAATTTAATCCTTTAAATGAGATAAAACAGACACAAGTTAAATGTATTAAAAATTTACGGGCAAAGGAAAATAGTAAACATGTGTCAATTTTAACTGTTTCAACGTGGGTATTTTACAAATAAGAAACATGTATATATATATTATCATAATTTGTTTCACTTTGTATACCGGTGATATTAGATATATTTTTTGGTTCGCTTGTCATTCACTTTCATTTATTTTATTTATAAAATGAGCAAAAAAGGTATTTTTCATATTTTTATCATTCCTATAATTCCGGTCAATTGAATATATCAGAATTTCGACCTTCAATTTTAAATATTTCCGGAATTGTTTCGCCATATTTTAAACTATTGATGCCATTGACATTTTTTGTTGTTCCAGATATGAACTAGGAATGTACATTCTAAGGCATGCAAGCCTCCACCGTATGCGGGCGGGGGTCCCTACTGAACAGGGAAACCCTCAAAACCTTATTTGCTTTCACTTATTGGGCCATATTCCCACTGAATCCGGATCCACACTAAAATGTAAACGATTCTTCAATGACCCATTCACGAAATGCCGTGAAATTTCATGAGATTCCGTTCATGACTGCGCGAGTTATGTTGTGAACAAGCACACACGAACGGGAGATGTACGCATACCAGCCTGCATGGCGGAGGCAAAAATGGTTTGAAGAAATGTCTCCAACTAATGGTTAGTACTTCGCCTATTTAGGGCTGCATATATATTTGTCTTGGTAGTATAGCGTCGGTCTTGTTTTTAATATTTCATGGTTCTTTCTGCAGAATAAGGGAGGAGCCAATGCGGACCAATGACAATTTAAGATGGCGTTGTAACATATTCTCTAAGTGTCACACCACTAAAGAAATGAACGACCAGGTTCTTTTAAATGTCAAACCATACGTACACTCCAAAAACTAAATATGACATATGTAAACAAAACAAATCAATATATTAAAGAAAGAAGACACATTCTCTCGAGAGGCGCTATATTTTTACAAGCATTGATGATTACTAACGTCCGATAATCAACACAGAAATAAGCACCAAGTCCGTTAGACACACTACACAGAGCAGTCCCTCTTTTTACACTGCTCCTGGTCACATGAAACACGTGACATCGGAATGTTGCGCTGCCCGGCTCACGGTTTGTACTCGCTGTGTACACAGTACAACCAGTCCACAGATACACGGAGCTCCGACCATCAATATTCCCTCGTTGGTGTACTGGTATAACTCTCAAGACACAGTTCACGCAGTGCTCATTAATTAGCACACAGACGTTTCTATAATGAGATAGAATAATTGTCTATTATAGATGATGTCTCATTGAATCTTCCAGCTCCAGGTAACCGAACATGCTTTCACACAGCGATGTACAGTACCTCCACCGTTAAGAGTTTAAATAAGATCCTCAGTCTGTTCCTCGAAGCGCTCACAACAGGTATAATCGCCAGATTACCAGTCCGTCGACATAATGCGATGCTCGCTCTGAAGTCCGTTACAGAAAAATCGCCGTGGCCTTCCTCAGACATCGACTATCTACGCTTACAGATATCATATCTAAGCTGTTTCGACTCTGATGCACGCAGACCTGCCCCTGGACTGTAGTCATCGTCAGGCTATACCGATACTGGTACGCTGACCGGACACTTCTCGAACATTCCCTTCGTCACGACTTGTATTTGCTTGCTAATGTCACAAGTCCTGACCATCCTCTGGCTATTTCACCACTCCCTATTATGCCGATTGTCAATTACAACATGAATTCTAATATGGACATGGCTTCAGAGATAAAACACCGAGAAACTAAACTAAACAGGTGCTATTCCATAACCACTCGTTACCATAAACATGATACTCCATATAAATGTACAATAAATTATAGAAACAATCATCAGGTTATACTCCCTACTTGAATGTACAATGCAGTAACTAAGGCACTGTTCTCTGGTGTCACTAATATTCTCTGATATGCATATTTTGCATAATAAATGGGAAGCCTTTTATAGGTGAATATTTAAAAAAAATAATTTACATTCAAGCTTAACTATACCTGATGAAACCATAAAACTAAAAAGTCAGTTCCCCAAATAAAAAGTCGGGGGAGTTTGATTAATATTTGAACATGATACCAAGAGGTATTCTGGATCTGCTACATGCATGCTGAATAAATTATTTAATTGTCAAGAAACAGAAATGAGTTAAATATACACATTCTATATAAATTTATCCGATTTTTAACCCCAAAATTTCAATATACCAAAATGTAAAGCCTATTCAGAGCTTGAGAATATGCACAAGAGAACACAGCTACAGGCCTGTAACGTACACTATTCTTTCTTGTATGCGTTACAGCTCCTTAGCTGGATAGTTTACCATCTAAAGCCGCTTGTCTACTTTAACGGATGCGGTGCGTGTGCGGTGCGGATACGTATGCGGATATCTTGTGTGTAAGTGTCCATTAGATACGTTTTTCAGTGCGATTATAGATCTTTCACTCTGTTTCACCTCTACAAAATGGCACGTTTCCGCATTCGTTTTTTTTTTTTATATGTTTCCGTACCCGCGGTTATATGAAGATGATCCGGTTTTCAAAAAAACGTACCCGTTTCCGCACGCCGCTCGCACTCCGCACCGCATAAGTGGACACACTCCTTCTTTATTCCTTATGGGCGATTTAAAACGCGTCCGCATCCGCATCCGTATCCGTACCGCATATGTGGACACGCAGCTTTAAGCCTGGTCAGATCTGACCAAAGTAATTCAGACCATGATATTTGCCATTCAGCGTCAGGCATGCACCAACCCCTACATATTAGGCATAATACAGTTACATGGACTTATTTGCGATCAATGTTCAGCATGTATAAAAAAAAACGACACTTACTCTCAAGTAAAACCAGATCTATGTTACCTCCATCGGTTCCTGTTACGGCCTGGCAAGGCATGCTGGGATGGCTTAGGAAGGTCTATTTCGTGGGGGACGTCCTGGGTTCTACGAGGGAACCACCATCTATCGCGTCTTATTAGGTTATTTGCACAGATTCCCCTTTTAATTTCCATGCGATTCCCGTTTGGGCTTTTGTCGAATCAGAAATATATCCAAATATTACGTCTGCGTGTCGCGGGAACAGGGTCAGGACAATCGGGAATCTGAAAAACACGAAATCCTTATTTTTTCTGTCAGGGGGACCCCCGGGGGAGGGGGGGGAATCTCCTCTCACTTTTTTTTAACCAGGGTGTGACCTACCCTGTTATATCAACCCCCCCCCCCCCCCCCATTTTTCAATAAAATAAATGGGCCCAGGGAGTACCGCCCCCCCCCCCCCCCCCCCCCCCGCCTTTCAAAAGGAGATCTAACCCCCTCCCCATTAAAGTTATATCAAAACCTAACCTTTATTACCTTAATATTACGCTTATCCTATTGTGAGAGCGGTGGGTATTTCCAGGGCCTCGGTAAGTCGGTTATCTACATAATCTCACCATGTTACTTGTGTACACGTGCGTTGTGGCGGGACCAGTGACACACGTTAACTACTTCACTATTGACAGCGCCCGGCCAAGTGACGCGACAAGCCCGGACAGAACCCAGCTACAATAACAACAAACTCACAGGTAAGGCTTATATCGCCCGCGTGCCGGGCAGATTGGCTGACATATCAATTCACAGAAAGGTAGAATACATTAATTCTTTTTCGTGTTTGGGAATATTATACTCTAATATCACTGAGAGCTGTTGAACTGCACAATAGCAGTTTATGACAGATTCATCAAGGGGAATCCATGCGCTTTTTTCGCATGTTTAGTTCGATCAGCAGTGGTTGCTTGGTACAGGATTAATTGGAAATATAACGCCTGTTAACGGACTCCTGCCTGCTGACTATCTTGGACATTTAACGCACGGACTGGAATGTATACCACAGGACTGGAATATGTGCCATTGACTCGGGAGTTCTGTGAACACGAGTGCCCCTCGCGCCGAATTCCGAATGAGGTAAGCTCATTGAAGTGAAAATTTCTTGATGAATTCTTTAATAGCGTGACCAGGAGAACCATTCATAATTGAGTAACAGTTTATAAGACTAAGTTAATGAGAATTCATATAAAAATACCATAATTTTTGTTAGGTTGAGTTGTCAAGGGAGTGTGTATTTATGATGCATGTATATGCCAAATTAAACATCATCACCTAAGCTGCCTGCATAACAGGTTATTTGATGAATATTATTGTTAGAACAGATATAACTCATCGAACAAAAAAAACACCATACCCATAGGCACGCATTCTAACATCATGGTCAATTTAGATGATGCAATTTTATTTTTAATACTGCAGCAGATGTTGCTTCTTTTAAGTTCAGGTAAATTAAATCAGTCCATCAAAAAAAGGAATAAATTGATATGTTAATTTTTGTTGGCAATATGACAGGAAATGGAAGTTACCATACATATGGTAAGTAATTTTGTTTTGTTTTCCACACACCAAACACACAAAATGAATGCTTAATCTGAAATTAAAGATATGTAAAAATATATATTTGGAATACTTAAAGGGGCCCAATCACCTATCTGACCTTTTTAAACTAAAGGTAGTCCCTCAGAGCTTTTATAGACATAGGCCAGAAAACGTGGATATCACCACATACAGGCTGCTTGTTTTGTTTATATCAACATGTTTATAATATGTGGGGCCCCAAAAATAACCAAAACAAATTCAACAAAGGCATCTGGCGGCAAGTCCGATAAGCCAGAGCTTTGCAAATGGCGTTTTGCAACAAGTGACCTTACTACCTCCGCATATATATCTAACACCTTAGGTTACATGTTTTTCCTTTTTGTCAACACTGCTGTGTTTACAAACATGTTGTTGATAAACAAGTTCATACGTTACAAGAACTTTTATCAACCAAAATTACCCTTAGATCATTAATGTATATACAGAGCAAGCCAGATGTCACATTAATTCCTTTCAAAAGTCAGTGATATTGGGGCCTGGACAGTCAAGTTTAAAATGCTTTGCACTTTGTGTTAGGGACCCGGGTTGGATCCCAGGCATGGCTATGAGAATGGGTTGTGTTTGCCTGGCCAAGGTTGGTGGTTTTTCCTCGATCCCCCAGTTTCCTCCACCTCCAAAGACTATAGAACGCCACCAACCATGCCATGGAGAGTCCCTCGTATTAGTAATTATAACAGTAAACTAGTTGTACAATCCATGTAAAATAAATAACGTTAATATTATATTTGAAATTATGTGGAGTTCTTTATTCAGGGATCAGCTTTCAGCATCCGTAGAGTTCTGTGAATGCATTGAGTTTTGAATGTTTTCTAGTCATAAACTGTGAATCCACCAGTGAAACCTCATCAGCCAAAAAATGCTTTCAGAGACATGCCAGAAATATCATGATAACTGAACCATGGTCATTTAGCATAGAATTATCAGTTACAGTTATCAGTCATGATATACCAAATTTTAAAATTAGAAAGCACTCAGAGATCACATACCTCCACCAGTCATTGGATCTGCATCCAGAGATCTGTCCCAAAAGTTTTATTCACTTTTCATTAACAACTTTCCTAAACATTTCTTTGAAATGCTTTTGGTACTTTGGAGATATTGTGTGAACAAGCAAACAAACAGAAATGAGCACATAATCTCTGCTGACTTCATCAATACATCATTTAATAAGTTTTTAGTTCAAACAATATGACATGGTCAGAAACATTAAAAAACATTATATGACAATGGGCAAGTAACTTAGTAAGGAGTGCCAGTCCTCCATAGCATGATCCAGATAGCAAGTCATCACCATCGTGCTTGAATGAACAGTGTGAATAACGGACCCGACATATGTCATGGGGAGCATGCTTTGCTGACAGAAATGTTGTCGCTCATGTTATCTGAGTGGGTGCTACTTCATGCAATACCTGGGTCATCTTCTACAGAGCAGGGTTTACTCATGTACGCCTCATGCTTGGGTTGGTGTAGAGAGGAGTTCCGTTTATGTATCCCTGGTCATTACTGGTCATTACCAAGCTCCACACGTTATCGTTGTGGGAAACCACAAGTACTTACTTTCATTATCGATCACTATAGGAGAAACCACAAGGACTGCTTCCATTTAAGGATACTGTCAGAACAGTGTATGTTGATCAACAGATATTTTTATTACTCTGATAAATTTCAGATGTAAATATTTAACTGTTTGTCATTTATTTCTGTCATTTCTGCTGTGAGAGTAAAATATGAAGCTAAATTGAGAAATTAGAGAATAACTTGATTTAAAATGTTAATGGTACTATATCAGCTATTATACTATAAAAGCTATTATAAAGATGATTGTGTGAATAGGACAGTCAGCACAAATATATGTGACGTTAAATATATAATGACTTGAAACTAAAAGTATTACTTCTACAGTATAAAGCTGTCTTACTTGGTGGTCATGGGATGGGATTTAAATATATATATATATATATATATATATATATATTTGTGTGTGTGTATTCATTTAGATGAGAATTTACTTTTTTCCAAAAATAAAAAGAGACCTTTCCAAAAAAATTTAGCGCTACATGTCAGAGATTACAGACATTAAGAGTTCCAGTCCAGTACATTAATTGACAGGAAGAGATCATTTTCAGTATTTAAAACTATAAAAAAATTATGGTTTACTTTGTGTGTTTACATACATATTTGATTGCATTGCATGAGAATGTATAAATTGTTTTTTTCATATTACACATTTAAGTACAGTATTTGCTGACAGCTTACATTCAAAATGAGCATTATCATTATGAGTCAAACACTCCAGCTCAGAACTGCTGTGGTTGGCTTTTTATTCATGAGACTGATATTTCGCAATTTCTTCATTTTGATTGTTTCACAATGTTTTCATTTTTGCTATTGCAACTGAAATTATTTATAAACTAATTGAAGCTGTATTTGTATTGATTTTAAATTTAGAATAAATCCTAATACCTCATTCATTTCTGGTTTAGTCATTCACTATGACTGGTATGACCATCGATATGTGTAATGTGATTACCGCATGTTTTACTATCAGTAATGCTTGTATTAGGGCCACTTTCCCAGATTAGGTTGATGAATAGTTTGTTTCCAGGGGTATGATAACTAATCTGATGCATCATCCCCTCTTGTTCAACAAATTTGATGGGGCATCTTTTTCTTGCGGGTTTCATATTTAATTATTAATAATGTCACATTTATGAATATCACAAATTATATACCTCGCAAATAAAAAGGCAATCATAGTATATGTTCAGTAGATCAGGTTCTCTGTCAAAGGATATTAAGCTGAATGGGACAGGTGATAATAATTTCTTTTCTGCTTATGACTCCAGAACAGTTAATTATGGTCCAAATCAATTAAGAACAAGGTGTGAAGTGCTGCAATAAAGTGTTTTAGCAGATGAGTACAGGACTTTATGATATTGCAATGTCAGGATAAAGCAGATGAGTACAGGACTATGATATTGCAATGTCAGGATAAAGCAGATGAGTACAGGACTTTATGATATTGCAATGTCAGGATAAAGCAGATGAGTACAGGACTATGATATTGCAATGTCAGGATAAAGCAGATGAGTACAGGACTTTATGATATTGCAATGTCAGGATAAAGCAGATGAGTACAGGACTATGATATTGCAATGTCAGGATAAAGCAGATGAGTACAGGACTTTATAATATTGCAATGTCAGGATAAAGCAGATGAGTACAGGACTATATGATATTGCAATGTCAGGATATAGCAGATGAGAACAGGACTTTGTCATATTGCAATGTCAGGATAAAGCAGATGAGTACAGGACTGTATGATATTGCAATGTCAGGATATAGCAGATGAGTACAGGACTTTATAATATTGCAATGTCAGGATAAAGCAGATGAGTACAGGACTATATGATATTGCAATGTCAGGATATAGCAGATGAGAACAGGACTTTGTCATATTGCAATGTCAGGATAAAGCAGATGAGTACAGGACTGTATGATATTGCAATGTCAGGATATAGCAGATGAGAACAGGACTTTGTCATATTGCAATGTCAGGATAAAGCAGATGAGTACAGGACTGTATGATATTGCAATGTCAGGATATAGCAGATGAGTACAGGACTTTATGATATTGCAATGTCAGGATAAAGCAGATGAGTACAGGACTTTATGATATTGCATTGTCAGGATATAGCAGATGAGTACAGGACTTTATGATATTGCAATGTCAGGATATAGGAGATGAGTACAGGACTTTATGATATTGCAATGTCAGGATATAGCAGATGAGTACAGGACTTTATGATATTGCAATGTCAGGATATAGCAGATGAGTACAGGACTTTATGATATTGCAATGTCAGGATACTAAAATGTGTTTGTTCTATGGGATGGTGTAAAGATATAGGAGAGTAAATGATTCCACACTTGCATACATCTACAGGTTGTTATTGTGTTGTATCAGAGTGTTATTGACATACCTGGAGATGGTTTGTTTACATTATGTGAAATATTACATTTAATGTTATTCAAGACAAAATTATAACACTTTAAACACAATCATTATATTAATCTGTTACTGCAAGGATATAGAAAGAAAAAACAGGTAAGATAAGATAAGATATACTTTATTAATCCCTATATTGTGGATGGATAAGATAACCAACTTAAAGATAAAATGTTAGGTATTTCTAAAGTGTTGGTATTAGTTATTTTAAAGTATCAGTTGATACCAGATAAGAATTCACATTATTTCATGTCATTGCTGTACTGGTGACACAAATACAAGCATGGAGATAGCGTTTCAGTGACTATGGAATCTCATTGTGTTGAAGGGAAAAGCCAGATAACTGAGACATATGCAAGGTTCATCTTAGATGGTTTTGATTATGTGAAAATTTAATTAATTTTTTAGGAAGATATTCTTTTGTTTAAGAAATTTGTTGATTAGCCCCTACCACTTCTGCTAGCACAATTTATTGCCACCCCTTCCCCTATTATTAGACATTTTCATTTACCATTGATATTTGTCACACAACCAGTTTGGATCTACCAGGAGAGGGATGGGGGCATGGTACATGGTCAGTGTTTGACAGGTCATTGCTTTTGTACCCGCTGATCTCTTACATTACACACAGAGGTGTTCCCCTATAATGGAATGACCCGTGGTGAATACAGGGGTCCACGTCCTTGTAACCTCTTGTTCATGGATATCCTTATGTGTGCATACCTGACCAGGTCATTAACATACCTTTGATGGCCATTTATACAAATCATTAGACATGGCTGTGAACTTTGTCCATTGCTGACCTGGGTATAGGAATTAACGAGAAGACACTAAGAGAGAACATACCTCTGCCATAACCAGATTTTAACACAAAAGTCCCAAATTTCAGTTTCCTAGCTTGGAGACTTACTAGTTTTAATACTAAGGAGTAATACCAGGTGTCTTACACAGATGTTACCCCAGTGGATGTTCCTATTATTATGACAGATGTACAAATTAAAAAATGTCCTGCTTTCACATCTTTGATCCAAAATAACTCCAAATTAAATTATCCATCTTTGATTTTAGGCCCAGTGGAATTAATTTATATCTGCCCATAGTTATCTATACACAGAAAACAAACAAGCCAAAGGGCAGAGAAAACTGTGAAAATATATTCTCTATCAAATAAAAATTGTGAAGGGTACCTGGTACATTTTGTACTATAAACATGTCAAGGATATACCGTAGATATTTTTTATCTGTTATCAGATATTCAAAGTTTTATTTATGCATATGTGTGTTTACATCTGTATAACTTATCATCGCAAAATGTGTTAACGTGAAGAACATATCAGTAAATAACTTATGTGATTACATTTCATCAGAATATTACATGTAGATTTCATTAATTTTACATTAAGTATACTTATTGATCATTGATGTTTTATCAGTTGAACAAAACTTGTGGTGTAAACTATTTATCTTTATTCAATTTTACTTTTATTTTGAGACTGCTAAGTTATAGAAATGATGTTAGTTTCCTTTCAGTGGGTTCATGTGTTAATTGTCCTGAAATTTGGTGAGTGTATTGATGATTTATTGTTTAATTAACAGGACTGATAGTTACACCATTATTTATTTTTTAAGTTTAACTATTTTTTAGACTTCCAATTTACAGCTGTTCTGCCACTGGCTTTCTTAGCTATGGATTCTTGAACTTCTCCACATCTTTGAATGCTTAATAACTATGAGACTGGCAAATAGCAGTCATGTCAGAGAATTTGCAGGGCAATCATTTTGTGTCATTAGCTAAAAGACACTATCCTGGCATGTTATTTCATGAAGATGTGTTTCAGAAACTTTGAACTTCAGACATAGTCACTTACTGAACAAAAATATTAGTAATTCATAATTATCAAAGGGAAAAATCCATGGCCAACCTTTGTATGGCTGCAAGTCCAACATTGCCATCCATGGGATGATGTAGAGTGAAACCTGAGTTATGAGACCACTCATGGGACCGGCCAAAAGTGGTCTTAATCCATGGGTGGTCTTATTAGACAGGTCAGTTATAACCAAAGTGAATGCTTTCAGTTCACCTAAGGGTAGTCTTAATAGAAAGGTGGTCTTATAAGAGGAGGTCTTTCAGACAGGTTCCACCATACATTGCCATATGATATGTTCAGAAAATTCAAACAGCTGGTTGTCATGCATATTAATGGATGGATGTGATCAATGGTATAATGAATAAAAGCAGAATTAAGCCCAGGTAGTGGCTCTGTGTTATAATTATGTAATAAATCATGCATGCAGTGAGTAAAATGGGTTGTTACAGATGCCATCTAGTTCAAGGTAATAAAATTATGGTGGTTCTCACAGGTATTTATGTATAGCCAACAAAGTGTCTAGGGCTTTGATGATGTAACTATAGTAGACTTTATGGCTGGGTTATGATTTATTTAGTTCCAAGTATCATTTTACATGGTACGTGCTTTGACATGCAGGATACTTAATTTCCTTGAAATTTTACAATCAATTTGATTGAACCATTATATAGTGAACTACATAATATTAGAGTATGTTATAGATCAATACTTGATGGAATCTTTGTATTTTTGATTGACTACTTAGGTTTATTTATAAAATCAGGTAACATTGCCAAATGCTTCCTCTGTTTGATTTGAAACTTATTTGGCAGTTTCTTAGGCCCAACAGCTTGTGTCTTTTGATAGATGTATAAAATTTAAATGGCATTTACATCACAGATTATCAGTTATAAGGCCATCAGATTTTTGTCTTGCTAATTAAATTAGTTATCAACATTGAAATGTTAGATTTTACTAAATATTTACTTTTATATTAAATTCAAATTAATAATTGCTTAAAGGCTCAGACCATCAGGATAGGAAGTAGTTTTAAAGGCAAGTTTGACATATTAAATGTTTCTTATTGTGAGTATTATATAATGTTTTATATATCAATGGCCCTTATGACTTTTAAGAGACATCTGTATAAACTTCAACAATTTTCATAAACATTGAACATCACAGTTAGAACTTCATAGTTAATATCAGTGTTACAGTTGCATTTATATAATAATAGTAAGAGTGGTATGGGAGTGGTGCACAGTGACGCTGACCACGATTGATGGGGATTGACAGCTCCCTGAGACTGCATATCCAGAAACCTTAGGTCCTTTAAAATAATTGGGTTCTCAGGCAGATTTTCACAGGAATCAGTGTGGGAGGATCAACAGTTTTTACCTTTGTATTATAAATGTTCAAAAATTTGTAAAATGTCTGGGGACTTTTTTGGGGGGTTGGGGGGGATCTTGCTGGTACTAATAATCCTGGCTGACATAGAGAAATCCATTTCACCATGATGTGCCTTTTTTCCACCCGGGGCTTCTAGAAGCACCAGAGAGCTAGATCCCATATCTGACATCCTGAGGTAGTTCCTCCCTCACTTATTGGTGTTTATTTCTTTATTCATGGAACATATTGACACTGCCTGTCATGGAGTGACACTGGTCTTAAAAATGACCAGCTCTGGCAGACCATGTATGAACACCTGTGATTTTGCCTGGCATTTAGTTGAACAATGATTAGACCTAATTAGTTTTAACACCATAGGTGTAATTTGTTGTCAGTGAGTCTTAATTGAAAGCATGACATAGATACAGATTGGAGCACATCTTATGTTGTACAGTAATTAAAAGTTCCTTCACAATATACATTGAATCACTTCTAATTATAATCCTAAAAAAAAATTGGAAATGTACAGTACAAAACTTACACTCAAGCTTAAGGAATTGGAAAACAGGAAGGAAAAAGGTAAATCAGGATTATGATTTAATGGATTAACTCATTGATAAGGATATTAAACAATAATCCAAGTACAGATTAGACTGTGATAAGCAGTTTAAATGTTCTCATTTAATCTCTTCAGACTTAGGATCTATATAACTTGTATGTTCAGGTAATTGCTCACCCAGCTAAAGGAAATATACCTTATAACACAGGGCCCTAGGGTGACAGCTCCCAAGGACTGCCCAGAAACAAACCTCTGTGGAGCAAGTTACAACACCACGGTTACTGCAGAGGTCTGACCTCTGAGCCAATAAGCTGTAATTGCCTCGATTTGTATCTAGGTCTAATTGATCTGTAAGCCAAGATCACCAGTTTACCCACATGCTGAGAGAACATTAGAACTGTGCATTGACCATCATGTAAGGCACCCTTTTCACTATGTCAGCTGTGTAATGAATGCATGCTTAAATGGTGTTACCCAGACTATTTCAGTTGCATTGTTTCAGCTAATTTCTTATTATTTTAGGGCCAGCTTCATTGCCAAAATTTGACCATAAAAATTGTGATTACAATTAAGCCAACACAGCAGTTGTGAGTGATAAAAAGTTACTTTAATTTTTGTCAGAGTTCTATAAGAAAATTATTGGTTCAAGCAACGGAGAGTGATTGGTTCTGAATTTGTACTGTAGATGCAGAGTCTAGGTGCATCCTTAAGCAAAAGAGTTGGAACCAAAATGTAGCATTTTTATACAGGAGTAAGAGGTAGGTCCAGTCAGCACTGTACAGCAGGAATTGTATTGAACTTAAAGGTCCAGTCAGCGCTGTACAGCAGGAATTGTATTGAACTTAAAGGTCCAGTCAGCGCTGTACAGCAGGAATTGTATTGAACTTAAAGGTCCAGTCAGCGCTGTACAGCAGGAATTGTATTGAACTTAAAGGTCCAGTCAGCGCTGTACAGCAGGAATTGTATTGAACTTAAAGGTCCAGTCAGCGCTGTACAGCAGGAATTGTATTGAACTTAAAGGTCCAGTCAGCGCTGTACAGCAGGAATTGTATTGAACTTAAAGGTCCAGTCAGGGCTGTACAGCAGGAATTGTATTGAACTTAAAGGTCCAGTCAGCGCTGTACAGCAGGAATTGTATTGAACTTAAAGGTCCAGTCAGCGCTGTACAGCAGGAATTGTATTGAACTTAAAGGTCCAGTCAGCGCTGTACAGCAGGAATTGTATTGAACTTAAAGGTCCAGTCAGCGCTGTACAGCAGGAATTGTATTGAACTTAAAGGTCCAGTCAGCGCTGTACAGCAGGAATTGTATTGAACGTTAAGGTCCAGTCAGCGCTGTACAGCAGGAATTGTATTGAACTTAAAGGTCCAGTCAGCGCTGTACAGCAGGAATTGTATTGAACTTAAAGGTCCAGTCAGCGCTGTACAGCAGGAATTGTATTGAACTTAAAGGTCCAGTCAGCGCTGTACAGCAGGAATTGTATTGAACTTAAAGGTCCAGTCAGCGCTGTACAGCAGGAATTGTATTGAACTGAAAGGTCCAGTCAGCGCTGTACAGCAGGAATTGTATTAAACTTAAGGGTCCAGTCAGCGCTGTACAGCAGGAATTGTATCGAACTGAAAAGTCCAGTCAGCGCTGTACAGCAGGAATTGTATTGAACTTAAAGGTCCAGTCAGCGCTGTACAGCAGGAATTGTATTGAACTGAAAGGTCCAGTCAGCGCTGTACAGCAGGAATTGTATTGAACTGAAAGGTCCAGTCAGCGCTGTACAGCAGGAATTGTATTAAACTTAAGGGTCCAGTCAGCGCTGTACAGCAGGAATTGTATTGAACTGAAAGGTCCAGTCAGCGCTGTACAGCAGGAATTGTATTGAACTGAAAGGTCCAGTCAGCACTGTACAGCAGGAATTGTATTGAACTGAAAGGTCCAGTCAGCGCTGTACAGCAGGAATTGTATTGAACTTAAAGGTCCAGTCATTGCTGTACAGCAGGAATTGTATTAAACTTAAAGGTCCAGTCAGCACTGTACAGCAGGAATTGTAGTAGATTATAAGCCTTGCAAGAAGCATTGCCTGAACTTTGTCAAAGTTGAAAAAATACTGTAGTCCTTTTTGAGCAGAAGACAAGAAAAATGCCAAAGAAATATTTTAGAGCAAGAAGGAAGAAAACATCTTTGTATTTTGAGAGACTGATATGAAGCATGTTTTAAGCCTTGTCAGAACAGGATGAATTAATATCCATAAGGTTTGTTTTAGCAAAAAGAAAAATATGAACAATAGCTTAATTAGGAGATGTGCCCTAACACTGTTACAGCAGGAACAGTTCTCAGGGCTGTTAAGAGCAAGAAAAAGAAGTATTAGTGATAATAAAGCAAGGACAGTCCTTAAGTCCTGGTAGAGAAGGAGGAAGGAGCAGTGTCGTAGTTTTGTCACAGAATAAGAGATGGTAGAGTCTTGGCTAGTTTAGTGAATATCATGATGAATTGTTTGCTCCATTTCAGATAGAGGAAAGTACTAAACACTGTGGTTAGTACCAACACATTTTAATGTCAGACTAGAGGACTTAAATAATATGCCTTGGCATTATACGTAAATAATATGCCTTCGCATTGTTAGAGCAAGAAGAAAATATACCTGAAGATTGTCAAAGCAAGATATGTATGTAGTATAATTTTAATTACTGAAACATGACAGTCAAATAAAGAAAGGGGGTGGGTATAAAGCTTTATTCAGATCAAGGTAAATGCATGGCATATCTGTACTCAGACAACAATCAGTCAGGTCATATCTGTACTCAGACAACAATCAGTCAGGTCATATCTGTACTCAGACAACAATCAGTCAGGTCATATCTGTAGTCAGACAACAATCAGTCAGGTCATCTCTGTAGTCAGACAACAATCAGTCAGGTCATCTCTGTAGTCAGACAACAATCAGTCAGGTCATATCTGTAGTCAGACAACAATCAGTCAGGTCATATCTGTAGTCAGACAACAATCAGTCAGGTCATATCTGTAGTCAGACAACAATCAGTCAGGTCATATCTGTAGTCAGACAACAATCAGTCAGGTCATATCTGTAGTCAGACAACAATCAGTCGGGTCATATCTGTACTCAGACAACAATCAGTTGGGTCATATCTGTACTCAGACAACAATCAGTCGGGTCATATCTGTACTCAGACAACAATCAGTCGGGTCATATCTGTACTCAGACAACAATCAGTCAGGTCATATCTGTACTCAGACAACAATCAGTCAGGTCATATCTGTACTCAGACAACAATCAGTCAGGTCATATCTGTACTCAGACAACAATCAGTCAGGTCATATCTGTACTCAGACAACAATCAGTCAGGTCATATCTGTACTCAGACAACAATCAGTCAGGTCATATCTGTACTCAGACAACAATCAGTCAGGTCATATCTGTACTCAGACAACAATCAGTCAGGTCATATCTGTACTCAGACAACAATCAGTCAGGTCATATCTGTACTCAGACAACAATCAGTCAGGTCATATCTGTACTCAGACAACAATCAGTCAGGTCATATCTGTACTCAGACAACAATCAGTCGGGTCATATCTGTACTCAGACAACAATCAGTCGGGTCATATCTGTACTCAGACAACAATCAGTCGGGTCATATCTGTACTCAGACAACAATCAGTCAGGTCATATCTGTACTCAGACAACAATCAGTCAGGTCATATCTGTACTCAGACAACAATCAGTCAGGTCATATCTGTACTCAGACAACAATCAGTCAGGTCATATCTGTACTCAGACAACAATCAGTCAGGTCATATCTGTACTCAGACAACAATCAGTCAGGTCATATCTGTACTCAGACAACAATCAGTCAGGTCATATCTGTACTCAGACAACAATCAGTCAGGTCATATCTGTACTCAGACAACAATCAGTCAGGTCATATCTGTACTCAGACAACAATCAGTCAGGTCATATCTGTACTCAGACAACAATCAGTCAGGTCATATCTGTAGTCAGACAACAATCAGTCAGGTCATATCTGTACTCAGACAACAATCAGTGAATTTATTACCTTTTTATATAATCTGTAAGTTTTGAGATTGAGAACATGGCTTTTGCTCACAGCATATTGCAAACCACATGTTACCTTTTCTTCATAGTAACATATATTTTATCCATGACCACCAGCCTGTACAAGGATAGTTTTACGGCCTGTATAGTTTTACCATGCATACCATTGTGGTAGTGGACCTGATGGTGTATCAGATGGTCAAGTGGCACTGCTCCAGTCGTAATCAGATCATCTATAACAATCTCCTGCAAATGAATACAACTTGATTGGACCTGTGTTCATCCGGGTCCAGGTGGTGTTGTACTACAGACCAGGCATGCTTTATCAAGGTATACAGTACAAAATGCACTTGTATGAACCTGCTTGGAAGGTCTCACACAAGTCAACTATATTCACTAACTAAACTTGATGTAGCTGTTGCCTGGTTTTAGTTGATTGCATACAACTTGTGCTGTTGTATTTTGTTATCTGCACAAAAATGGCTTACCTTTGCAGGTTACCATTTACAGGTAATGTTTTAGATAAAGGTTACTACTTACAGGTAATGTTTTAGACAAATTAGACTGTTTATTACAAATTATTTGAACAATCTGAAACAATGTGTAATATGTGAGACACTTGATAAATTTCATAGATTGGTGACATGAATGGAAGGTACTGTTACCTGTATAGATGTAAACATTAGTATAATGCTGCTTCCTTGTCACAGTTTTATACATGTGTATGACTTTGAAGGTGGCATTCCATATATGCCTGTACAGTATGTATGTGTATGCCATACATATGAAAATGCAGCAAGGAAATGGCTGCCTATGATTCCACTATAGTGTACAAAACTAATGTAAAGCATCGCAGGAGGAGGGAGGTCATTTGTGACTTCCGTTAACTGATATCAAAGTGGGGCATCCCCTGTCTGTTACCATGTGTATACATTTTTAATTGCTGCAGTAAGCAGTTGAACAAACATGCTGCACAGGCTTCCACATATATATACATATGTACAACATACACATATATGAAATCAATGCAGGAGAATAATTTGTCCGATTCTTAGCTACATATGTAAACATAACACATATGGAATGCCACCTTTCCTGAGTAGATTTGTCTCCATTATTTTGACACTTGTTTTAATACATATAACAGGACTTATTTTGTGTGGAGGTTATGTTCTCACCTGTGTTAGTTGTTTTTTTTTTTTCTGCACTTTTAGCAGGAATCAGCAAAACATTCTGCATCAGTGGTGGAGGTGTGTGCTCCTGTGAAAGCCATAGATTTATGTATAGGTCTAAAATTACACATTTTTTTATGTATAAACTATGGAAAATTATTCAAATCAAATCTTTTTATCACAGTTTTGAATGAGGAAAGGCTCTGAGATTATTAGGAAATGCTAAGGAAACACTTGATAATGTTAGACCCTTACACAAACATAATGAGATTATCATGGAGTAAAAATGAAACATTGGAAAATGTAAGACCTGTACATAGACCTATGATCAGATTTCATCATTCAGGGTTGCACAAGGGAAATTATTCAGAGACTTTGGTTTTGATAAATATCAGATCTGTGAATACTGAATGATTTATAAGTAAATATTACCAAAGTAAATTTATGGTTTCTTAGTTTGTTGATGTGAAAAAATCATCCAAAAAGCTCTCAAGGGAATTCTAGTGATTACTAATAAATCTTTCTTTACCACAGCATGATGTAGCTTTTGTGTGTAGTCATGTCATGTTACATTCCTAAAATTCCAGACCAGCTTTTCATAGCTAAAGAAACAATCTTAATTAATTCGTGTTATTATAAATATTTTCTGCAGTGAACCCCTTTATAAACAAGAAATCAGTCAGAGCACAAGCTTCGTGAAGCAGACTTCATACATAAAGCCTCAGATATAAGGGAAATCATGGACTCTTTCACTTAAGTAAATGACTGTGTTGAATAACCTTTCAATAGATTGCTTGAATAAGCTCAAGTACCAACATCTAAGGTCCGCTTGCCAACTCCTCACACACTCAGAAAGGGCAGACCTGGCCCGATCTTGGTATTATTTCTACATAGTTTGACACATGTTTATTGAGTCGCTGTAGGAGGTAAAAGACCCAGGGTTTCCTTAAGCTATACTTCTGGTGTGTATGTGAATTGGGTATAGTTGTATAATCGTGTACAGGCTGTACTTTCTTCACCCGCTTTGGATCAGAGATTTGTCGTGAGTTCATTAGATTTGTGCCTGAAGGTAAGAACTCTGTACATTACCGGTAAGTTATTTGTTATTCACTCTGTACATTACCGGTAAGTTATTTGTTATTCACTCTGTACATTACCGGTAAGTTATTTGTTATTCACTCTGTACATTACTGGTAAGTTATTTGTTATTCACTCTGTACATTACCAGTAAGTTATTTGTTATTCACTCTGTACATTACCGGTATGTTATTTGTTATTCACTCGGTACATTACCGGTAAGTTATTTGTTATTCACTCTGTACATTACCGGTAAGTTATTTGTTATTCACTCTGTACATTACCGGTAAGTTATTTGTTATTCACTCTGTACATTACTGGTAAGTTATTTGTTATTCACTCTGTACATTACCAGTAAGTTATTTGTTATTCACTCTGTACATTACTGGTAAGTTATTTGTTATTCACTCTGTACATTACCGGTATGTTATTTGTTATTCACTCGGTACATTACCGGTAAGTTATTTGTTATTCACTCTGTACATTACCGGTAAGTTATTTGTTATTCACTCTGTACATTACCGGTAAGATATTTGTTATTCACTCTGTACATTACTGGTAAGTTATTTGTTATTCACTCTGTACATTACCAGTAAGTTATTTGTTATTCACTCTGTACATTACTGGTAAGTTATTTGTTATTCACTCTGTACATTACCGGTAAGTTATTTGTTATTCACTCTGTACATTACCGGTAAGTTATTTGTTATTCACTCTGTACATTACCGGTAAGTTATTTGTACTCAAGGCAAGTGAAGGTAGATGTCATTATTGGATCATACGTACACCTAGCTGGATCTCACAAGATACCAGAGAAATTATTGATAGATTTCAATGACATTGCAGTGAGGATGGTTTTTAGTTCAGGAAAAATTTCTCATGGACTCCAGATATTTAAATCTTTCTGTACCTCTGTCTCACAGCAAGAAGAAAGTGAAATTTGATAATTTTAGGAGAGATTGGTTCAGTAGGTTAATCATCTCTCCTAAAATTACTTAATTTTACTTTCTAGAAAGTATTTGTTGAATTTTGGAGATGTTGAAAGTATTACACATGAGGGGTTTTAGTTTGAGGTTCCATGTATTCCAGGATTACATGTATAGACTATCAGTAAGACAGAAGCCAATGTCCGCTAGGATTACATGTATTGACTATCAGTGAGACAGAAGCCCATGTCCACTAGGATAACATGTATTGACTATCAGTGAGACAGAAGCCCATGTCCACTAGGATTACATGTATTGACTATCAGTGAGACAGAAGCCCATGTCCACTAGGGTTACCTGTATTGACTCTCAGTGAGACAGAAGCCCATGTCCACTAGGATTACATGTATTGACTATCAGTGAGACAGAAGCCCATGACATGTCCACTAGGATTACATGTATTGACTATCAGTGAGACAGAAGCCCATGTCCACTAGGATTACATGTATTGACTATCAGTGAGACAGAAGCCCATGTCCACTAGGATTACATGTATTGACTATCAGTGAGACAGAAGCCCATGTCCACTAGGATTACATGTATTGACTATCAGTGAGACAGAAGCCCATGTCCACTAGGATTACATGTATTGACTATCAGTGAGACAGAAACCCATGTCCACTAGGGTTACATGTATTGACTATCAGTGAGACAGAAGCCCATGTCCACTAGGATTACATGTATTGACTATCAGTGAGACAGAAGCCCATGTCCACTAGGGTTACATGTATTGACTATCAGTGAGACAGAAGCCCATGTCCACTAGGGTTACCTGTATTGACTGTCAGTGAGACAGAAGCCCATGTCCACTAGGATTACATGTATTGACTATCAGTGAGACAGAAGCCCATGACATGTCCACTAGGATTACATGTATTGACTATCAGTGAGACAGAAGCCCATGTCCACTAGGGTTACCTGTATTGACTGTCAGTGAGACAGAAGCCCATGTCCACTAGGATTACATGTATTGACTATCAGTGAGACAGAAGCCCATGACATGTCCACTAGGATTACATGTATTGACTATCAGTGAGACAGAAGCCCATGTCCACTAGGATTACATGTATTGACTATCAGTGAGACAGAAGCCCATGTCCACTAGGATTACATGTATTGACTATCAGTGAGACAGAAGCCCATGTCCACTAGGATTACATGTATTGACTATCAGTGAGACAGAAGCCCATGTCCACTAGGATTACATGTATTGACTATCAGTGAGACAGAAGCCCATGTCCACTAGGGTTACCTGTATTGACTGTCAGTGAGACAGAAGCCCATGTCCACTAGGATTACATGTATTGACTATCAGTGAGACAGAAGCCCATGACATGTCCACTAGGATTACATGTATTGACTATCAGTGAGACAGAAGCCCATGTCCACTAGGGTTACATGTATTGACTATCAGTGAGACAGAAGCCCATGTCCACTAGGATTACATGTATTGACTATCAGTGAGACAGAAGCCCATGTCCACTAGAATTACATGTATTGACTAACAGTGAGACAGAAGCCCATGTCCCCTAGGGTTACATGTATTGACTATCAGTGAGACAGAAGCCCATGTCCACTAGGGTTACATGTATTGACTATCAGTGAGACAGGAGCCCATGTCCACTAGGGTTACATGTATTGACTATCAGTGAGACAGAAGCCAGCCCATGTCCACTAGGATTACATGTATTGACTATCAGTGAGACAGAAGCCCATGACATGTCCACTTGGATTACATGTATTGACTATCAGTGAGACAGAAGCCCATGTCCACTAGGATTACATGTATTGACTATCAGTGAGACAGAAGCCCATGTCCACTAGGGTTACATGTATTGACTATCAGTGAGACAGAAGCCCATGTCCAGTAGGATTACATGTATTGACTATCAGTGAGACAGAAGCCCATGTCCACTAGGGTTACATGTATTGACTATCAGTGAGACAGAAGCCCATGTCCACTAGGGTTACATGTATTGACTATCAGTGAGACAGAAGCCAGCCCATGTCCACTAGGATTACATGTATTGACTATCAGTGAGACAGAAGCCCATGACATGTCCACTTGGATTACATGTATTGACTATCAGTGAGACAGAAGCCCATGTCCACTAGGATTACATGTATTGACTATCAGTGAGACAGAAGCCCATTTCCACTAGGATTACATGTATTGACTATCAGTGAGACAGAAGCCAGTGTCCATTAGGATTACATGTACTGACTATCAGTGAGACAGAAGCCCATGTCCACTAGGGTTACATGTAATGACTATCAGTGAGACAGAAGCCCATGTCCACTAGGATTATATGTATTGACTATCAGTGAGACAGAAGCCCGTGTCCACTAGGATTACATGTAATGACTATCAGTGAGACAGAAACCCATGTTTGGATTTAAATGGTCAGAACCAGTATGATTATTTTGCCTTGGTTTAGATCTACCATTCTGGTTTTAGGAATTTATTTTCTTGTATTTTCAAAGTATGAGAGCCAGGGCCAGAGTTAACTCTTAGCATATAAGCCTGTTTTATCTTTAAATCATTCACAGTTATGAAATATAGGCCAGATTAATACAACAACTTGGTCACATCTAAGAATTAAAATCTTCTTGAAACTGATAGTCTTGTTATAAACCCACTGAAGCTAATGGATCACCAGTTGCTAATGGAAATTTATAGAGGGGGGGGGTTGCTTCCCTCTTTCTCTCTATCAGCCTTTTATCTTTAGCTCCTGCTGATTAGGATATGTTGAGAAAAGACTTTTATTGTCACTTTGTGTTTTCTGTATTGCAGGTGTAACATCTTATAACACGTGGGTAGCAGCATCTTCGGAGGACTCAGACAGATTTACGAGTCTGTGATCTTTGGCAGGGGTTACTGATTTCAGGATGTGGATCACCTGGCATACCTGTGCCAATAGTACACCCAGACACCAGTGATAAGACACACATCTCAGGAGCAGCTGTCTGCACTAACAGCTACTATACATGGTCTCTTTGGATCCACTTGGAAAAGGTGTCAAGTAACTTGGCTTTCAATGAAGACCATAGTGATATAGTCATTTATTTTTACTCAGGATATATGGTGCCAACCATTCTTGAAGTATGTTGTAATTTATGGTGACAACTGTCTGATAAAAATATGAAAGTGGCAGGAAGTTGCCATTAAAGGCCACAAGGAGGCCACATTTGGTCGTTATAAAATCATTCATATGTGTGAAGGATAACTGGGGAATATTATTTCTGTTACACCAAATTTACAATGGATAGAAGAAGAAGATTGGTGGATGGAGCCAGGTCCACTTTGACAAGCAGACCCATGTCTGCAAGATCACATGGATCAAGGTCATCTGCCAGCACCCCAACAAGGTCAGGGTCAGGAAAGGTGACCCCAACCTTGAGACGTAAGAACTCTATAGGTACTTCAACTCCACACCGTCGGAGGAGTTCCTCAGAGTCGGCACCTACAACACCACCTGACAGAGTTGGTCAGCTGATCCAAGAAGCCAATGAAATCGCACAGATTCTGCAGAAAGATTATGTGAGTATAAGAATAATATTAGTAAAAACATATTAATGTAAATGAATATTGGAACAGAAATAAAATAATCATTGATTAAAAAAAGATAGAAACATATTAATAATTTAAATTGATACTGTAGGGTTAAATAAGATTGTTATAATAGTAATTATAGTTTTAATATTCATAATAACCAGGCATCATGAAAGAATGATTTAAACAATAAAACAATTGGCTTCATGGTGAAACTGGTAGCCTGTGCCTGAGACACCTGTTGATATAAATGTTACTGACTTGTATCTTGAGATGATTCCTGTACTTCTGTTTTCAGCATGAATATGTTTGGTAATCTAAAATATGTGGCAAAGTTAAAAATTTCTGAAAAAAAACAAAGATTTACTTAAACATGTATCTTTATCACACACAAATTAATCAGTCTGGTAAATTTACTCATTATTTCCATACAAGTAAACCTGCATTGTTGGCACCTCACATTTCATGTGCATTGAGAACCTACTGTTAACATACCATGTGCATTGAGAACCTACTGTTGACATACCATGTGCATTGAGAACCTACTGGTGACATGTCATGTGCATTGTGAACCTACTGGTGACATGTCATGTGCATTGAGAACACTGTTGACATATATGTGCATTGAGAACCTACTGTTGACATATACTGTAAAATCTCCACTTAAAACCGCGGTTTAATCAAGAAATTCAAAATCTTGAAATCAGGTTGATTTCCTGAAAGCACTGTGCGGTTTATACTAGAAGGGTTTCCTGAATATCTTCCTGACAGACATCGTTTTGGGGCCGGCGAGAGGGCGATAATATTGCAACTTTCGAAGGCCGTTCTTAGCAGCAGTCTTGCATGCATGGGAGCTGTGTGTAAATGTATTATTTACTATTATTTGTTATTTATAAATTAAATATTGCTGATAAGTTTTTGTGTGATATATAACTTGTTATAAAATTTTGGTAAATGTCACCAAATAATACGTTTACAACAACCCTGCTGTAACACACAGCGGCCCACTTCGTTGGGCATGGTCAAGCAAAATTGAAATAAAAGCCTACTTTCAACCCATTTGCGGCATTATTTAGCAATGATTATTTGTTTAAAACATAAAATGAATAAAAAGCTGACATGGTAAGGAGTCACACAGTGGCAGACAATCGTTTTAAAATCAAGTTTGAGTGCTGCCATGTGCTGAAACGCCCCGGTATTCTGCTAAGAATATTTTGAACGGCTGTACGCGATGGGTGGTAAACAGAACAGCCACCTATTTCGTCCCAGGGTGCCTTGCGTGAACACTGCCTTGACAAAATGGCTCCCCACACGGAAACTTTCTTCAGGAAAAAAAACTTGCTTACCCCGACTGGCCACTTTAATTTTACCTTAAAATCACTCGTTATCAAGCGTCATGTTTCCTATACATGCGTATCTGGACAAGGTAACTTCAGTTACTTTGATATTTAGTTAAGTTGACCAGCGATGTTTTCAAACGCGCCAGCAAATTGTGACATGGAGCGATGTCAACGTACGATGTGACGATGATAATACTGAAGTAACCGGTATGAAAATGATTTGAATCTTCCGAGTAATTCTAGAAAATGGTATTTTCATCAAAAATTTTTAGAATTAAAATATACAGTGACTTGAAATGGATCAGCAGAATTTTTTTATCCAAAATATAATGACAGATCAGTAGCAAACAATAATACGGCACAGAATAGGTAACTTGACAAGTACACAGGGCATCTACTGGTTACTTGACAAGTACACAGAGCACCTACTGGTAAATTGACAAGTACACAGCTAGGGCACCTACTGGTAACTTGACAAGCACACAGGGCACCTACTGGTAACTTATCGAGTACACAGGGCACCTACTGGTACTTGACAAGTACACAGGGCATTTAATGGTACCTTCACAAGTACAAAGGGCAACTACTGGTAGTTTGACAAGTACACGCGGACCCTAATAGTAACTTGACAAGTAGACAGGGCAGCTACTGGTAACTATACAAGTACACAGGACACCTACTGGTAACTAAACAAGTACACGGGGCACCTACTGGTAACTTGACAAGTACACAGGGCATCTAATGGTACTTTGACAAGTACACAGGGCACCTACTGGTAACTTGACAAGTACACAGGGCACCTACTGGTAAATTGACAAGTACACAGGGCACCTACTGGTAACTAAACAAGTACAAGGGGCACCTACTGGTAACTTGACAAGTACACAGGGCCCCTACTGGTAAATTGACAAGTACACAGGACACCTACTAGTAACTAAACAAGCACACTGGGCATCTACTGGTAACTTTACAAGTACACAGTTTCTTCTGACTAGACATTTAAATAATCACCCTCTGCCTACAGTACTGGTATTTAGAGAGAGTTGTCATTTTCTGTTTAAATGGTAACTTTCTTGATCCATATATCATAGATGTTGTGGGCTTCTGCTTCTAATATGTCTCAGGTGATTTGGACACCAATGTCTCAGGTGTTTTGGGCACTAATGTCTCATGTTTTTTTACATTGGCTGTTATTTTACACTTGCACTTTGGTACCAGTTATACTGGCTTCTTCTCTCATACATAGGTAGGCTGGGGCCCCTTATGCTAAATTGTACAGGTATGTTGACCTTTCAGAGGCACACATGCATAAGCTGACCACTTTGGTTACCTGTGGTACTGTTTGCTGGGTGTGTGTGTGTGTGTGTATGTGAGGGTGTGTGTGTGTGTGTGTGTGTGTGTGTGTGTGTTAAAGCCAGCAGAACCAGGGACAATACCCAGGTGCAAAGCTGCAGGTTTTGTTGCCAAGTATTTACAATGAGGTCCAGTTGTATTGGCGGTCGCCCAAGTTTTGCTGCATAGGGTGTAATTGATCAGAAATTACATGTCATATATAACACAAGTATATATTACATTGACAAGGGGAGGTGCCTGCTAATAAGCCTTTGATTCTTTTACAGCAGATACTTTGATGGTATATTGGTGACTATGGGTGTACAGCAGGTATATATTTATATATGTGATATATTTACACCTGATAGACCTGGCTGGTGCAAGGCCAGATTAAAGACAGGTGAATGTAATCAAGCATTAAGTGTTGTTTGTACTATGAAGTTTCAGTAAATGAACATACATTATTAGCCAGAGAATTCGACAAGAATTTATTTAGTCCCTGCTTGAGTAGTTTGTGTATATAAACTTTACTTTGGTATCATATTAATGCAGGATATGGAACATTAAAATGATACCTCTGGTATAGCTGGCACATTTGTAGTTTTGATAATCTTCATTTATAAGTCTGGAAAAGTGACAGATTACATTTACATCTGTGGTTCATATGTAAAGATAACTACCTATATATATTTTGTTTGATAAACTATATATGAATATGAAAACAAAGCAGTAATGAGTCTAAATTGTGTCAACTTTTTTTTACAAGCGGTGTTACACATTTTCCCCCATACAACAAAAAATACATTTAAGAACATTTTAAGAACTGATACAAGGTTTTCATACATTTTAAAATTAAAGATATTAACCTGTTAACTAATAAGTATCAAATTTATAATATTAATTTTATAATATATATAAAATAATTTAACCTACCTGTCCTATAATAAAGATGCAGCACATCAAGTAGCTAACATTTTGTTTTGCATTATAAAAGGTTGAAACTTTGAAACAATATTTGCTTTAAGCACTGTGACACCAAAGTATTTTTTACTCTGACAGGTTCTTGAATGCCACAATACAGTTGGGTTATATTTTAGTTCTGAATAACTAAGCTTCTACAAAAGTTTTTTTTTTTATAAAGGTCCGATATTGTTGACAATTGAAGCAATAGACTGTTTTTGGTCATATTTTTCATGTATTAATGAGCATATTTTTAGCAAAATGTGAGCTCATGAGATGGTGTTGTGTTGTCCCTCATCCGTTGTACTGTCTTCCATCATCCTTACATTAACCCATACTATCTCAAAAACAGCAGGAGCTAGCATCACCAAATTTATGCAAAAAGTCTGATTTTGCTTATTTTTATGCTATCTGCATTTACATAGATTTTATCAGGAAAAAGCTAAAAAAACCTTAAAAATCCTCTTCTCTGAAACTGTCCAGCCAAATTGTTCAATATTTCACGGAAATAATCTCTGAAACAATCTCTCAAGTTTGTTCGAATGGTTCCAGTTTGGTAAATTTTGGCCGAGTTACAGGAAGCTGAACTTAATCATTTGATCAAAAAAGGATACTAAAATTACATTAAATGAAACAGCTGGAGCTATCATCACTTAATTTCATGCAAATGTTGGTCACATGACTCATATATGAAATTGAGGTATTGGTCGCCCCATCTACATCAACCTTTTTTGAGTGAGGGTCATTGGTCATCAGTACATTAACCCATAATTTCTCAGGAATAGCGGGAGGTATTATCCCCAAATTTTATGCAAAACAATGTCACATATCAAAAGTTGTGGAATTGAGCTTTTTGTGGTGCCACTAGCATTAACTTACATTTTACGGGGGGAAAACCTTTAAAACTTCTCTGAAATCATTCAACCAAAAAAATCACAGTGATCCCAGAAATGAGCTCTCTCAAGTTTGTTCAAATGGTTTTGGTTTGACAATTTTTTGCCAAGTTATATAGGAACTTGACTTAAGTCATTTGGCCAAGTAAACATACTAGCATAACAATCTCAGAAACGACTGGAGCTAGCATCCCCAAGTTTTGTGCAAATGTTTGTCACATGGCTCATATTTGAAATTGCAGTTATTTCAATTTTTTTTACAGGCAAAAACCTCATAATTTTAGCCTCATTCAGCTTATAACTGTTTTTTATAACTGTTTTAACTGTCAAGCTGAATTGTTTAATTTTTTACAAGAATTATCCTGGGGTAGGGTTCTCTCAATCTTATAAGAAAAGACTGAGTTTGTTGATTTTTGGTAGAGTCATGAAAAGCTTAATTTGGTCTTATGGCCATTATTAATATAAGCCTATTTCAAACTGAGGACTGCGAAAGTCTTTTTCTACAAAAATGTTGTTTCAATTATAACTTCTGTCACATTGTGCAAAAATGATTCATAGGTGGCCTTTGTTCAAAATTTCTTGAATTATCCTATATTATTCTAGATATTTTGAAAAAAAAAATTATAAATATGTCTGCTTGAAAAAAGCACTGTAGCCAGTCTTTCAATTTGTGAAAACAGATTTACCATTAGGCCAAGATTGTGTTTGTATCTATAAATAGCTTGGCAGACTACCAACTTTTTCAGATTTGGCAACAGGCCAAAGGTCCATCTGGATCTATTTATAGTTTTGGCAGACTGCCAACTGTGTCAGATTATCCAACAGGTCAAGAGTTCACTCAGTGCAGTAGCTGCAGCTAGCAATTTGTTCCAGCAACTGCCTTCCTCACCTAAGCTTGGTCAGCCCAGTGCACCTAACTCAAGAGAAGTTTGATGTATTGGTCTGAAATTTTGACTTGTCTTTGATGGCCTTCTGGTACACATGACTGGTGTCGCTACCTATAATGACTTTTGCACAGTGCATAGACCTGTTTACTGTATTTTCTTGAACAGAGGCCAGGCCTTAAATAGTCCCCTGCCTTATTAGTCACGGGGGCATAACAATATCCCAGAAAAATAAATACCGGCCTTAAATAGATACCGGTCTTGTTCAGAGGCCAAGTGTCAGAGTAGATTCTTTTTTTTTTTTTACTGCGAGATGTCTTTTCCGGTCACTAACCAGTCAAATTGACCAGAGATTTTCGTTTTGTGTTTGTGTTGATAATATGTTTAATTCCTCTATAAATCTCTCTTTTATTCTCATGTGTATGCCTGTTTCCATAAGACACCAAATGTACCTGATTTGTCCATTATGACTAAAGCCTATCACCAGTTCTAATAAATGCTACACTATCACTAATAAAGGCTTACACTATCAGTGCAGTCAATTTAGCTACGTAAAAACAGTACTGCTTGCAACAAGCGGTACAACTTGGTACAGTGAGAGTCTACCTCTGGTTGAAAACAATGGTTCAAATACATTTGGGCACATATTTCTTGTGTAGCATGAAGGCGACAATTGATGGTGTGGGGGGTTCAGTTTGAAACTATGGTCAAACCAAATAACGCTCCTTGCTATCATTTTTTAAGTGCTTTTAAGAGTGTCCCCAATGTTACCAAAACCACACTTCTGAGATAATCTAAATAGTTAAAATAGTATTTACTCTTGTCAACAACTATAAATTCAGTGGAATATTCTCGGCAGTAAATGTCTCATACCAGTATATAACAGGTCTGAATTGCTTAATATATTGTGTCAAGCTGACTCAGTTAAAGTCGGAAAGAAAGTGTTATGAAAACAAATTAAGCACTGCCGTTATACATACCAACCCCACATATTTTGATAGAACAAATATTACCAGTTGTACCTGGTGTACAGTTAATGGAAGAAGGTATAAAAGGTCGTAACAGCTTGAATACGCTGTGTCAAGCTAAATCAGTTAAAAGACGGGAGGAAAGTGTATGAAAATGAATTAGGATGTGCCGTTACAAGTGCCAACCCCCTGTATATTAATGGAACCAATGTTACCAGTTGTACGTGGTGCACTTTTAATGGAAGAGCCACCCCATGTTCAGAGGGTAACAATGTTACCAACTGCATGTGATGTAAAATAAATGGAATAGCCACATAAAACAATGGGGTTTTTAGAGGCCAGCACAGACAGATTCTTGTTGACACCTGCAATCTCTCTCTGTGATTCCCTGTAAATTCTTATTATGGTGCGTGATTGTGGAGATTGCACATGTCCCATATCCTTTGGCATCTCAGGAAATTTTATAAACACAATCCTTGTACCGGCGATGTTTTCACTTGTGTCCCTGAGTAGTGACTGACAGGTTTATTGTTTTGACGTGTTCTTTTTTTTTAAGTTTTGTCTGATGAGTCTGATACTGTCTTTTTTTTAATAAACACCATACTTAAATAGAAGCCGGCCATGTTTAGATGCCGAATGAAAGCAGCGTCTGAAAAAAATAAATGCCCAGGCATCTTTTCAAGGAAATACTGATATATCAGCCTAAAATTGTGCATATTTATACATATTGGATAGCTTTTTCATATACAAGACTGGTGGCACCACCTACAATAATATTTGCAGTGTATGCTCCTGCTTATTCTTCAGGAGTGATTTTACATATCAGCCTGAAATTACAAATGTCAATACATCGCGTATAGTTTTATTAGCTCAGCTGACTGTAATTCATCTGAGCTTTAGCAATCTCTCTTTGTCTGTTGTCCGGCCATTCAGGCGTCTGTCCGTTAACAGGGCACAAATCCTAACTGCTGGACCTAGAATCTTTTAACTTGGCATTCTGAGAGGTCCATGAAAAAGCTCCTTGGAAACCAGAAATTAGGCCTCTGTTACCCATATTCTCCGAGCTATGGGGCCACAAAGTACCCCCCCCAGAATAGTCAAAAATTTCTACAAAAACTCCAATATCTCATTAACTACATCACTGATGGTCATGATTTTTGGCATACATATTGATCATGAAATGTGTCATCAGTTCCTGCAGACTGGTGGCGCCACCTGTATTTTCCAATTTTTATGAATTTTTTTTCTCTATTTTTGAGACCTTTAAAAATGTGAACATCTGTTAACAGGGCACAAATCATAAAGACTGGACCTAGAATCTTCATTCTTGACACAGTGAGAGACCTATGAAAAGTCTCCATGGAAACCAGAAATTAAGTCTCTGTTACCCATATCCTTTGAGTTATGGGGCCCAAAGTACCCCCCAGAATAGTAAAAAAATTCATACAAAAACTTCAATATCTCATTAACTTCATCACTGATGGTCATGATTTTTGGCATACATATTGATCATGAGATGTTTCACCAATTTCTGCAGACTGGTGGCGCCACCTGTATTTTTCAATTTTTTACAAATTGTTTACTCTATTTTTGAGACCTTTAAAAATGTGAACATCTGTCAACAGGGTACAAATCATAACAACTGGACCTAGAATCTTCATTCTTGACACAGTGAGAGACCTATGAAAAGTCTCCATGGAAACCTGAAACAAGGTCTCTGTTACCCATATCCTTTCAGCTGTGGGGCTCCCAATTACCCCCCAGAATAATGGCAAATTTAATCAAAACAAACTGCAACATCTCAATAACTACAACACTGATGGTCATGATTTTTGGCATACATATTGATCATGAGGTGTTCCATCAGTTTCTGCAGACTGGGTGCGCCACCTGTATTTTTTCAAATTTTTACAATTTTTTTCTCTATTTTTGAGACCTTTAAGGATGTAGTTATCTGTCAACAGGGTACAAATCGTTAAGACTGGACCTAGAATCTTCATTCTTGTCATGCAAGGAGGCCCATGAAAAGTGTCTGTGGAAACCTGAAATTAGGTCTCTGTTTCCCATATCCTTCAAGCTATAGGACTCCGAAGTATCCCTCAGAATAATGGAAAATTTGATACAAAAGCTGAAGTATCTGAACAACTAATGCAGAGATCACCATGATTCTTTGCATGGATATTGACCATTAAGTGTTTTTATTAGTTTCTGCAGACTGGTGGAGCCACATGTATTTTTTTTAAAGTCTATGCATTTTTTCTCTATTTTTGAGATATATAAATACAGACACAATCTTGGACTGTTGGTTTAATGTTTGATGCTTCAGTTGAATGGGTATATACTACCATTCAGATGATAAAATTTCCTTTTGCGAATCTCTTCCCAGTCAGCTGAGCGTAATGACCAATGGGTCACTTGTTGTATACAAGACTTGTGGCGCCACCTACAATTGTTTTATTTATCTGTGCACATAGCCCAAGAGTGGTTTGAAGTATCTGGGTGAAATTTTGCAAGTCGATACATCTTTGATGGCTTTCTTGTACACAAGACTGGATGCGCAACCTACAATATTTTTTGTGTTGTGTGCACCCATGCCAGTATTTCAGCAGTGATGTTTGTTAATTGGTGCAGGTTCTCGGTTCAAAATATTTAGTACTTGCATTGTACATAAACATGACACACATGTACATGAAAAGTAACAGTCCGGCATAGAAGCATTATACCTGATGTATATTCCATTGCACAGGTTCTCATTAAGCCTGTAGCCCTTGTTAACTCTTAAAACTCAGTAGCAAATCTCCAGCTCACTACAATTCTCTGATTTGAAATGGTCCTGCTGGAATGTTGCAGTATTCATTTTATCCTCCAGACCACCTCGCCCCAGAAGTTGAGATTGGTAATGCTTCAGTTGTGTGCCTATGTGTGTTTGTGTATGTATGTCTATTTGGAACTACTTTAACATATCATACACAGTAGGTTGCTACAATATTTTGAATTCCCTTGAACATCTGGATCCAGAAATCACAAGGTAAAAAAAACATTATTTAGTTCACCTTCACTCCCCAGATGGCAGCAGGGACCAAGGGCCAGCTATCTCTGACTGTCCACGGACCAGTGTGATGTTAATGTTAATCACACAATGTCAGTCATTTGTTATTGTCTATTACACAGGTGTTCAGTAAGGTTGATGTCAACGTCACAGATGAGGACAGTGTGAGGATCAAGGTGGCCAACACTAAGCTACATATATACTGTGAGTGGCCGATGTCCAAGTTCAAGGAGAGGTTAAAGAAAATGCGACGCTTAATGTACCAGGTAAGGAAATACCAGGGTTAGCCCAAGAGGAAAAAGTGTGTTCATATATTTGAGAAAGGCCAAGGGTGTGAAATCCCTGAAGAGTGGCAGGTGAAAGCACCACCCCCCAACTCCAAAGTGATGAAAATTTTGAGAAAAATCAATGTTTAAAAGCATTATTCTGAAGTACTTTTATAGAATTTGCTTGTTCAGGCTCTCTCATGCTCTCTTTATTGGCATTCAAAGGCATTGGAAAGAATCCTTTTAAATTCCAGAAACTGACAATAATTTGGAGACAGACTTAACTTGGTGATAAATTTTTTAGACTTCAGAGCTGAGGGTCCCTGTATTGATTCCTCTGTTAGCATTGCCTGTAAACCAAACCCCTGTATTGATTCCTCTGGTAGCATTACCTGTAAACCAAACCCCTCTATTGATCCCTCTGGTAGTACTGCCTATAAACCAAACCCCTGAATTGATTCCTCTGGTGGCCTTGCCTGTAAACCAAACCCCTGTATTGATTCCTCTAGTAGCATTGCCTGTAAACCAAACCCCTGTATAGATTCCTCTGGTAGCATTGCCTGTGACCAAACCCCTGAATTGATTCCTCTGGTAGCATTGCCTGTTAATCAAACCCCTGTTTTGATTCCTCTGGTGGCATTGCCTGTAAATCAAACCTCTGTATTGATTCCTCTGGTAGCATTGCCTGTAAATCAAACCCCTGTATTGATTCCTCTGCTAGCATTGCCTGTAAACCAAACCCCTGTATTGTTTTCTCTGGTAGCATTGCCTGTAAGTCAAACCCTTGTATTGATTCCTCTGGTAGCATTGCCTGTAAATCAAACCCCTGTATTTACTTCTCTGGTAGCATTGCCTGTTAATCAAACCCCTGTTTTGATTCCTCTGGTAGCATTTCCTGTAAATCAAACCCCTGAATTGATTCTTCTGGAAGCATTGCCTGTCAATCAAACCTCTGTATTGATTCCTCTGGTAGCATTGCCTGTAAATCAAACCCCTGAATTGATTCCTCTAGTAGCATTGCCTGTTAATCAAACCCCGGTATTGATTCCTCTGCTAGCATTGCCTGTTAAGCAAACCCCTGTATTGATTCCTCTGGTAGCTTTGCCTGTAAACCAAACCCCTGAATTGATTCCTCTGGTAGCATTGCCTGTTAACAAAGCCCCTATATTGATTTCTCTGATAGCTTTGCCTGTAAACCAAACCCCTGTATTGATTCCTCTGATAGCATTGCCTGTTAACCAAACCCCTATATTGATTCCTCTGATAGCATTGCCTGTAAACCAAAATCCTGTATTGATTCCTCTGGTAGCATTGCCTGTAAGCCAAACCCCTGTATTGATTCCTCTGGTAGCATTGCCTGTTAATCAAACCCCTCTATTGATTCCTCTGGTAGCATTGCCTGTAAACCTAACTTAGCAAAATGACAATAGGATCTTAGGGGTTAAGTCTAATGTCTGAATTACCAGATAAATCCTAACCCTGAGTATATTAACCTGAAATCAAAATGGCATAATAATGACATACAATTCATGCCGACATTGCCACCAAACAGGCTGTGGACCTATCTCTGATTAGGTAGCATTGCCTGTTAACCAAGCCCCTATATTGATTCCTCTGATAGCATTGCATGTAAACCAAAATCCTGTATTGATTCCTCTGGTAGCATTGCCTTTAAGCCAAACCCCTCTATTGATTCCTCTGGTAGCATTGCCTGTAAACCTTACTTAGCAAAATGACAATAGGATCTTAGGGGTTAAGTCTAATGTCTGAATTACCGGATAAATCCTAACCCTGAGTATATTAACCTGAAATCAAAATGGCATAATAATGACATACAATTCATGCCGACATTGCCACCAAACAGGCTGTGGACCTATCTGTCAAAGATTATGGTCACATCAAACAAAATGGTGTGATATCTTCATGAAGCCTTGTGGTAATACTGGGTCAGGTGTCCAGCATACGCATCTGTTCATATAAGATTAGGTACAGATACGGAAACACCCATAAAATTTAGGTGGTGCCTTCTGGCTATGGAATAATGAAACACCACATCCAGGAAATCTTAAAGGTTATGCCATCTGGCTGCAGTATAATGAACACCACTCAGGCAATTTGCAAGGTTTGCTGCAGTATAATGAACACCACATCCAGGAAGTTTGGAAGGTTTGCTGCAGTATAATGAACACCACATCCAGGAAGTTTGGAAGGTTTGCTGCAGTATAATGAACACCACATCCAGGAAGTTTGGAAGGTTTGCTGCAGTATAATGAACACCACATCCAGGAAATTTGGAAGGTTTGCTGCAGTATAATGAACACCACATCCAGGAAGTTTGGAAGGTTTGCTGCAGTATAATGAACACCACATCCAGGAAGTTTGGAAGGTTTGCTGCAGTATAATGAACACCACATCCAGGAAGTTTGGAAGGTGGTGCCATCTGGCTGCAGTATAATGAACACCACATCCAGGAAGTTTGCAAGGTTTGCTGCAGTATAATGAATACCACATCCAGGAAGTTTGGAAGGTGGTGCCATCTGGCTGCAGAAAAATGAACACTTACTTGTTTTCCACATCTGCTCTAATTAAGGAGTATGGATGTTTATGAAACATTCCTGTGGGAAATCAGCCAGGGATATAATATGATGTTACTGTTTGTCTGGTAATATTAATGTTATATTTGTTTCTATGGCTGTAAAAAAAAACTAATTGGAACCTCATTTGAGTAACCACAGTGATGTCACACAAGCTGGGGAAACTATCACCAGGCTTCATTTCCACTGGAGTAAGGGAGCTGTGTACCAGAGAGTCTGTGGTAAATACATCAGACCAGCTAGTCGAAATAAAATTATCTTACTGCCATTAAAATTGCTCATACTTTTTAATTCTTGAAATAAAAATATGCTATATTGCCCTAACAGATCATATTCATCAATGAAAGTTTAATTGGAAATAAGTCTAGGATATAATTTTTTTAAACTGTCACCAAAATTAAATATTTGTATAATTTTGGGGCCAACAGAAGGCAAAATTAATTGTAACCAGTATTTCTTGCTCCACTTTCACTGTAGGTAAGAGGATAATTAATGACCACATACCTTTAATTTATACAGTAAATGTGTAGTTATTCAATCTGGATTATGTGATTACACAGTAAATAAACCTAATATACAGTAGGGAGAAATTCTCCTGTATCAAAAATCTCCTGTATCAAACATTGTGAGGTGTAAAAGAAGGATACCACTTGATGAAGTAAGTGACCCTGTGACTATCTCTGTCCTTATGAAATTGCCAGATTCCTGGGCATTATAGGTTGAACCAGATCCAGATTGATTGAACCTGGATGTTCAATCAATATTGTATGAAGTTTTGTTCAATTATTTTCATCTGAGGGGAGACGATATATGACAGAGAAGAATAGAAAGAAAGACTTTAAAGAGCTAAAAGATTACCGAGAAAACCTGAAAATTAGCTAAAAGATTAACAGGTTTAAAATTACACTGTACACCGAATTATGCATTGAAATTGTGTAAACCAGATTAATAAATCTTTGCATATCAGTCTTGCCAGGAACTATTCATCTGATGCTAAGTTTGATTGACCTAAAGATATACAATTTACAGCCTGTTAAAGATGTCAAATGTGAGCAGATATTGAGCATGAAATTGAAAGGAAATTGTTCATAAGTTTCATAAATTGACCTTAGGGGTGACATGTATATGGATTTTCACAGCTCCTTCACAGCATGAACAGTTTGTTTTGTGCCATCAGTTACTCGTACATCAGCATCAGGCATATACTTTTGTTTCTACTTATTCTTTTTCATCTCGGCTTTTAAATTGATTTAAAAATATGCTTTGTTAATAATTACCTAAATTACAGCTCCTCAAATACCCTCTGTGAAATCTTAGAACTTTCTGAAATTTTTTATTAGTTATACTTTATGGTAAGTTTTATTATTTACCTGAGGAAACACAGTAGTGCTGTTCATGATATAATCTACCTGACAGGCTCTACATATTATGATGTGAGCCTGTCTATATTACATATCATGATGTTAGCCTGTCTACATTACGTATCATGATGTAAGCCTGTCTACATTACATATCATGATGTAAGCCTGTCTACATTACATATCATGATGTAAGCCTGTCTACATTACATATCATGATGTAAGCCTGTCTAATTTACATATCATGATGTAAGCCTGTCTACTTTACATATCATGATGTAAGCCTGTCTACATTACATATCATGATGTAAGCCTGTCTATATTACATATCATGATGTTAGCCTGTCTACATTACGTATCATGATGTAAGCCTGTCTACATTACATATCATGATGTAAGCCTGTCTACATTACATATCATGATGTAAGCCTGTCTACATTACATATCATGATGTAAGCCTGTCTAATTTACATTTCATGATGTAAGCCTGTCTACTTTACATATCATGATGTAAGCCTGTCTACATTACATATCATGATGTAAGCCTGTCTAAATTACATATCATGATGTAAGCCTGTTTACATTACATATCATGATGTAAGCCTGTCTACTGTACATATCATGATGTAAGCCTGTCTACATTACATATCATGATGTAAGCCTGTCTACTGTACATATCATGATGTAAGCCTGTCTACATTACATGTCATTATGTAAGCCTGTCTACTTTATATGTCATGATGTAAGCCTGTCTACATTACATGTCATGATGTAAGCCTGTCTACATTACATATCATGATGTAAGCCTGTCTACATTACATATCATGATGTAAGCCTGTCTACATTACATATCATGATGTAAGCCTGTCTACATTACATATCATGATGTAAGCCTGTCTACATTACATATCACGATGTAAGCCTGTCTACATTACATATCATGATGTAAGCCTGTCAACATTACATATCATGATGTAAGCCTGTCTACATTACATATCATGATGTAAGCCTGTCTACATTACATATCATGATGTAAGCCTGTCTACTTTACATATCATGATGTAAGCCTGTCTACATTACATATCATGATGTAAGCCTGTCTACATTACATATCATGATGTAAGCCTGTTTACATTACATATCATGATGTAAGCCTGTCTACTGTACATATCATGATGTAAGCCTGTCTACATTACATATCATGATGTAAGCCTGTCTACTGTACATATCATGATGTAAGCCTGTCTACATTACATGTCATGATGTAAGCCTGTCTATTTTACATATCATGATGTAAGCCTGTCTACATTACATATCATGATGTAAGCCTGTCTACATTACATATCATGATGTAAGCCTGTCTACATTACATATCATGATGTAAGCCTGTCTACATTACATATCATGATGTAAGCCTGTCTACATTACATATCATGATGTAAGCCTGTCTACATTACATATCATGAAGTAATCCTGTATACTTTACACAAGTTGTCCTTAAAGGGGCCTATTCTGATATATGGTGCCTTTAAACTTAGGATAATCCCTTGAACCTTTTATAAAAATAGGAGCTAATCCCACCATGTGTGATTTGTTTATATCCACTTGTTTAATTATCATGTGGTGGTTGGCTAGGGGTCACAAAGTAATCCAAACACATTAAACAGGACATATACAATGTAGTTGTTAGTCAGATGAATCAGTTTTGCAATTGGCTTTTTGCAACAAGGTAACTTTCAACTTCTGCACAAATGCAACCAATGTAGGTTATATGTTTTTCCCATTTGTCAGCATAGGCTCATGTACTATGTTAACTAACAGGTGTCAGCATGTACCATGTTAACTAACAGGTGTCAGCATGTAACATGTTTACTAACAGGTGTCAGCATGTACCATGTTAACTAACAGGTGTCAGCATGTACCATGTTAACTAACAGGTGTCAGCATGTAACATGTTTACTAACAGGTGTCAGCATGTACCATGTTAACTAACAGGTGTCAGCATGTACCATGTTAACTAACAGGTGTCAGCATGTACCATGTTAACTAACAGGTGTCAGCATGTAACATGTTTACTAACAGGTGTCAGCATGTACCATGTTAACTAACAGGTGTCAGCATGTACCATGTTAACTAACAGGTGTCAGCATGTACCATGTTAACTAACAGGTGTCAGCATGTACCATGTTAACTAACAGGTGTCAGCATGTAACATGTTTACTAACAGGTGTCAGCATGTACCATGTTAACTAACAGGTGTCAGCATGTACCATGTTAACTAACAGGTGTCAGCATGTAACATGTTTACTAACAGGTGTCAGCATGTACCATGTTAATTAACAGGTGTCAGCATGTACCATGTTAACTAACAGGTGTCAGCATACCATGTTAACTAACAGGTGTCAGCATGTACCATGTTAACTAACAGGTGTCAGCATGTACCATGTTAACTAACAGGTGTCAGCATGTACCATGTTTACTAACAGGTGTCAGCATGTACCATGTTAACTAACATGTGTCAGCATGTACCATGTTAAATAATAGGTTGTAGTTAAACAAGCTCAGACATCCATTACAGAGGTGTTTTAAAAACATTTCCTGCCAAGAATAAACTACAGTTCATTAACGTGTGCACACACCGTCAGAGTTAGCCAGAAATCACATCAATCATGCAGAAACGGCAGGTGAATGACAGGCATTAAATGAAATGTTCAGGTGGAGTTCAACATATTTCTCTTATCTGCTCTGGAAGACTTGTTCCTTAAATATGAAATATTATGACAGAGCAGTTATTTGATATATGTTTTATATTTGTATTGTACTAAGGATCTTTTTTCTTTGCTTGTGCTAGGTCCATGTTTTGTCTTAGAGATTACAGTGGTGTTGTCTGTTGGGTGGTCTACTGAGAGCTTTTACTGTGGTGATGTTACACTTAATTAAAGGCATCACATAAATGAAACATTCAGTACAAAGTTGAAATTCAATATCTGGTCAGCTGATTATTCTGTTAAGAGGCTGTTGATGTTCTTTGTGAGAGCTCTGGTTTTTGCAGCCGCTTCTGGCTCAGCCTCGGAGCATAATGAACTAATAATTGATGGAATCTATTGGATGATGAATCATTGCGCTGTAAGGAGAATGCCGAGATAACAAGCATAATAGAAAGCCAATACGGATGGTCCTGTAAAACTTCTCACAATGGCCACAGACATCTGTGCACCCATGATTTGGTGATATCATGGATGGCTGTGGATAGTGATGCTCAGTCGACCCTACCAGATAGAAAGTCAATACATTCCCTCTATTAATTATTTCTCCTGGGGCCCTTAACTATAGGATACCAACATGGGTTGGCAGTCACACTGGAAGTATGGTCACTGTATACACAGTTCTCTGAGGGACCGGTCTGTGCTCATTTTGGTTCTGATGCTCTCCAGTTATATCGCTCGCTTATAAATATCACAGGCAGTGTTTATCCATGTGATGTGACAGGGCATTCCATATTCTCATCAAGACTGTGTTTCCCGGCGTGTACCAACGATGGTTCACGGTGTGCCTGATTTTGGAGGTTTACAGCACCACTCCACAGTGGAAGGCTGGGACATTGTTCATTTGTGAATGTGTCTGGTCAGTTGCTCTGTGCAGCGTATATCATTAGCCATTCTGGTCAATCCAGGCCCATTCTCGATCACATGTATTAATCATGCATTAATCATGGTGCCGTAGGCCTAGAGGAGTGATTTGAGAGGAAGAAAGAGTTATTGTGCAAGGACAGAAAGGTCAAATAGTCCAGCAGGTTTGTGGTTTCCTTTGTCAATATCATTTGTAAGGCTTTGTGTTGGCTGTTTTCATCACTGCTACACTCAACTGTTATTAAATACACTGATATTTCAGCTTCACTTATACATGGCTATTATGAGAACATTATGTGAGTGGAGAGTGTGAGTGGAGAATACAAAGTTACAGTTCTTCAGTTTATTTGTAAATTTAGGAAAAGTAGAAATTTATCTAATCATGATAATATGGACTCAAGAAAGGTAAGGAGTGGCTGATCATAATAAACCTTGTCATGATTCTGGTACAGATTGTATTCTTATATTAAAACTGGCTGTAGAATGTATATCTCCATGTATTATGAGAATTTTTTACTGATATTATGGTAAATCTTTCTAACAGATTTGATCTATCAGTCATCTATAGTGTTTAAAGATGCATGACTATGGTAATTATTGTATCAGATTTATAGAATTTAAATATAATGGCTACATTACATCTCTGAATGAAAGTTATTATGGGTCGACAGCTGGTGAATTAATGCATTAAACAAGCGTGTGGATCTAGCAGATACCACAAGGGAAATGTGTTTATTTTCTTCAGTCCTTTGGGCTTGTATGTTTATGAATATTCTTGAGTAAGCCAATCAAAGTATTTAAAATGCACACAATATCATAGGGGATATCAGTATAACACACATTGATTTTTTTGTGCACTGATTAATATTGGCAGGTCCTAAATATACCTTGTACAGAGAGTACTTTTTGATGTTTGAATGAACCCAGGGAGATGTAAAATATATTGAGATGCCTTCAGGGTTATCTTTTTATCTTTTAATCAGTACCAGATGTACATGTATAATGTGATTGAGTTCCTTAATTTTTTCCTACATAATTATTTTCATGTAAAATCCGCTCCAAGTTGGGTTTATATTTTACTAGTATTTTGTTTAGATATTTTTTATAATAATTAAAGTGACATAATCATTAGATAAATAATGCCTATTCTTTCACACTTTCAGTTCAGATTGCTCCCTGCAAAACCATCCCAACACACAGTCTCATTACCTTGTATACAGCTGTTTATTTTATGGTTGGTAAACACAGTCCATGTGTGTCTGTTTACCATAACAAGGCCGCGTCACCAGAGGACCGATTGTGAACCTCAACAGGCGGTGTTTCACACAGCCGGAACATGTATTACATTTTTTGGGCTAAGTCAGTTAGGGCATCTCCTGATTCACACATGTTGTGGCCTGGTGATGCACACGCTGTGTTTATGTTGACCCATTTGATTGGGCCTGGTTCACTGTTTTTAACACTCATTTACAGGAGTAAGCAAATGGTTTCAGGGCAATATTTTGGCAGGTACAAATTTATTTCAAAGAGAAAAAGCTATTATTCCTGTTAATTCAACATACTTTATAGCTGATTATGCCCCTTTACAACCACTCATAGTAGGACATTAGGCCTTTGAAACAAAGGGCCACTCACTGTTCTTTAGATTTATATGGGGAATGGGATCTCCTGTGGATAAAAAGGGATGAAATATGGACAGGAAGAATCCTTCAATTAGGGAACAATTGGTCTCAACGCTCAGCTGAATTTGTCTTTAAGGATATTTTTCAAGAAATTCTTCAGAATGATGTCCTGTAGCCTTAACCAGTGACCTTGTGATTAAAAAATCTGGGAACTTATTATCCCTGAACTTGCAGCATTAAGATTATTGTAACAGTCTTTTAAAAAAATGGTGGGTCCAGTGACCTAGACCTCTGACCAGGTTACTTCAAAATCTACAGATTTCTTCCACTTTGGGCAAGTATACCATGTATGAAAGATGGAAAGTTTGGGACAAAAAGATTGATTTACAGACTGCATCCACAACCTTTTAAACTTGTGGCTCCTCTGACCTTTACCATTTACCTCTGGACCCTGAAAGTCAAACTGTTTCTTACTTAAGTGATGGGTCATAAATAAATCAAGCTGGAAGCCAATCTGACTATCCAAACCAGAAATATCATCCATAAACTAATTTGTGAATGTGTAAACCTTAACTTTAAATTGAGCATGTCTGTGGTACACATTTTCACCCCAGCATGTTTGCATGTATATATATACTGACTAGTAATTATTACATGTAAACCTGTTGTATATTACAGTCTGAGACCAGTATTATAAGTGATGAAGTTTATTACGACCCCTCTGATACCTGGACAAAGGAAGGGAGCAATAACATTCTGACCAATGGCGAGTTAGTTTCGAGTCTCAAGGACAAACTGCTAGGGTCAGATAAACCCAAGGTCAAAAGTTCAGAGGTTAACCATTCAAACAACTTGGAGGAGGAGTACCCAGTGAAAGACACAGGACTACAGAAACACAGGTGAGTAAATATAGAGTACCTTAAACATTCAGTGTATATTATGAGATTTTTTATTGCTTGTTTATGAAAATTCCTCTCTAAGATTTCCTTAAACTGAAAAAAATCTAATTTGAAGAAGGGCAATTTAGCAGCCATCAGTAAAGCAGTTTAAATTCAAACTGGTTTCTGCTCTATTCCATCAGGAAATAAATTTAAGCTGGGTACAAGTCTACAGGTCTGAAGCAATATATATCTATTTCCGACTGTTTTTACTTTTGCAGGCTGGAGGTTTCAGCTGGACTCTTAAGAGTTGCTAATCTCTTGTTTCATAGTTGCTGTTGATGTGTGTTTGTATGTGTTGTGTTGACTGCATTGCATGGCAGTTAAACATTAAACAGAATTGTTTTGCAGTTCAAACTTTTATTATTTAAATTATTTTCTGTCCTACTACCCTCAGTTCCTCCACAAAATGTTTTAAAAAAATACTTAGCATGTTTGCATAACTAATATTTGATCATTTTGAGTAAATATATTTAGATCTTTTAGGGGACTTGCTAGAGAGCAAATATCTTTAGCTAAACTAAAAGAAAAGGAAAGCAAATGTTGATTAAGGTGTCACCACTTGACTGGTAAATGACTACTTTATTGGTATCAAATTGTTGATTAAAGAGCCAGAATTGAAAGAATGACCAAATCACCCCGTGTATGCTTAGTCATTGTAAAACAACATACCCTGACTGTTACCCTTAGGATCCACACCCTGGCAGTTATACTTTCCCTCTTTGTTTGTATTTTCAGATCCAGATCATTTCATGGCTCAGGAAGTATAGAGCTTCCAGCAGAAAGCCAGTTTATTATGTCAGGTCTTTCAACACCAACCACCCCTGCCAAAGAAAGTGGATCCTTCCTGGCTTCCACCCCTGCAAATGGGAAGGAACCATTTTTGCCAGAAAAATACCTGAGAGGTATTGTAAATGGTACTGACCAAAAAAAATATCTTTGTGGATCAAATATATAATACTGCAGTTTGATGGTATTTTTATGTGTTATGATGCAGTAACCCTTTCAAATAATTCATTCTTGGTATATTTATTAGATTTAATAGATAATGATTGGTTTGCTCAGTTGTAATAAATTCCTTGTCAGGTATGTATAGTGTTAATTTGTATTAAAGATAATTAATTAGTGCATAATTAAACCATGTTTAACATAAATGTATATAAGAGTATATGATAGATAAGAGTGAATAATATATAGGACAGGTATGTGTAAATTTTTGTATGTCATGAAAACTATCTTAAGCATGAAAACTGCCTTGTATAATGTCATTATGTGTATACGGTAAAATCTAAATTTGTCAAAATTGAAGGGGTTAAATTTCATATAATGGAAAACTCATTTAAAAAATATCTGGTGTTTTATGTAATAATGAATCAATTGAGCTTTGGACTAGGTATGATTTTGCTTGTATTTTCACTCAAATTTATTTAGACAACAAGGTTATATAATATGATGAGAACACTATAAAATGTGCATGTGTAAACTATGAATGAGTTCAAATCAATTCTAGTTTATCTGAACAGTGATATATATAATAAATCATATAATTTTGTTTGAGTATTTTATGTTCTTTTCTCTCTATCCGTCAGGTCATCATTCTCCCCCAGAACGGGACACATCAACCACACACTCCAAGCAGATCGGCCAGTCTCCCCCACCCAGAAACACAAAAGTCTTCTCACAAGTAACCTCGACACATACCCCTCATTTACAGCCCAGCCCCCTGAAGCTGTCACTGAAGCCTGCAGCACCACTAAAACCAAAGATCATGCAACCCTGGGCATTCTGCAGCAAGGCTGTCAGTCTCACTCTCAGTAGGATGAAAGGTAAAGTGTACAAGGCTGTCAGTCTCACTCTCAGCAGTATGAAAGGTAAAGTGAACAAGGCTGTCAGTCTCACTCTCAGCAGGTTGAAAGGTAAACTGTAAAAGGCTGTCAGTCTCACTCTCAGCAGGATAAAAGGTAAAGTGAACAAGGCTGTCAGTCTCACTCTCAGCAGGATGAAAGGTAAAGTGTACAAGGCTGTCAGTCTCACTCTCAGCAGGATGAAAGGTAAAGTGAACAAGGCTGTCAGTCTCACTCTCAGCAGGATGAAAGGTAAAGTGTACAAGGCTGTCAGTCTCACTCTCAGCAGGATGAAAGGTAAAGAGTACAAGGCTGTCAGTCTCACTCTCAGCAGGATTTAAGGTAAAGTGAACAAGGCTGTCAGTCTCACTCTCAGCAGGATGAAAGGTAAACTGTAAAAGGCTGTCAGTCTCACTCTCAGCAGTATGAAAGGTAAAGTGAACAAGGCTGTCAGTCTCACTCTCAGCAGGATGAAAGGTAAAGTGAACAAGGCTGTCAGTCTCACTCTCAGCAGGATGAAAGGTAAAGTGAACAAGGCTGTCAGTCTCACTCTCAGCAGGATGAAAGGTAAAGTGAACAAGGCTGTCAGTCTCACTCTCAGCAGGATGAAAGGTAAAGTGAACAAGGCTGTCAGTCTCACTCTCAGCAGGATGAAAGGTAAAGTGAACAAGGCTGTCAGTCTCACTCTCAGCAGGATGAAAGGTAAAGTGAACAAGGCTGTCAGTCTCACTCTCAGCAGGATGAAAGGTAAAGTGAACAAGGCTGTCAGTCTCACTCTCAGCAGGATGAAAGGTAAAGTGAACAAGGCTGTCAGTCTCACTCTCAGCAGTATGAAAGGTAAAGTGAACAAGGCTGTCAGTCTCACTCTCAGCAGTATGAAAGGTAAAGTGAACAAGGCTGTCAGTCTCACTCTCAGCAGGATGAAAGGTAAAGTGAACAAGGCTGTCAGTCTCACTCTCAGCAGGATGAAAGGTAAAGTGAACAAGGCTGTCAGTCTCACATCCAGCAGGATGAAAGGTAAAGTGAACAAGGCTGCCAGTCTCACTCTCAGCGGGATGAAAGGTAAAGTGAACAAGGCTGCCAGTCTCACTCTCAGCAGGATGAAAGGTAAAGTGAACAAGGCTGTCAGTCTCACTCTCAGCAGGATGAAAGGTAAAGTGAACAAGGCTGTCAGTCTCATTCTCAGCAGGATGAAAGGTAAAGTGAACAAGGCTGTCAGTCTCCCTCTCAGCAGGATGAAAGGTAAAGTGAACAAGGCTGTCAGTCTCCCTCTCAGCAGGATGAAAGGTAAAGTGAACTAGGCTGTCAGTCTCCCTCTCAGCAGGATGAAAGGTAAAGTGAACAAGGCTGTCAGTCTCACTCTCAGCAGGATGAAAGGTAAAGTGAACAAGGCTGTCAGTCTCACTCTCAGCAGTATGAAAGGTAAAGTGAACAAGGCTGTCAGTCTCACTCTCAGCAGTATGAAAGGTAAAGTGAACAAGGCTGTCAGTCTCACTCTCAGCAGTATGAAAGGTAAAGTGAACAAGGCTGTCAGTCTCACTCTCAGCAGTATGAAAGGTAAAGTGAACAAGGCTGTCAGTCTCACTCTCAGCAGGATTAAAGTTAAAGTGAACAAGGCTGTCAGTCTCACTCTCAGCAGGATGAAAGGTAAAGTGAACAAGGCTGTCAGTCTCACTCTCAGCAGGATGAAAGGTAAAGTGAACAAGGATGTCAGTCTCACTCTCAACAGTATGAAAGGTAAAGTGAACAAGGCTGTCAGTCTCACTCTCAGCAGGATGAAAGGTAAAGTGAACAAGGCTGTCAGTCACACTCTCAACAGGATGAAAGGTAAAGTGAACAAGGCTGTCAGTCTCACTCTCAGCAGTATGAAAGGTAAAGTGAACAAGCTGCCAGTCTCACTCTCAGCAGTATGAAAGGTAAAGTGAGCAAGGCTGCCAGTCTCACTCAGCAGTATGAAAGGTAAAGTGAACAAGGCTGTCAGTCTCACTCTCAGCAGGATGAAAGGTAAAGTGAACAAGGCTGTCAGTCTCACTCTCAGCAGGATGAAAGGTAAAGTGAACAAGGCTGTCAGTCTCACTCTCAGCGTGATGAAAGGAAAAGTGAACAAGGCTGTCAGTCTCACTCTCAGCAGGATGAAAGGTAAAGTGAATAAGGCTGTCAGTCTCACTCTCAGCAGGATGAAAGGTAAAGTGAACAACTCTGTCAGTCTCATTCTCAGCAGGATGAAAGGTAAAGTGAACAAGGCTGTCAGTCTCCCTCTCAGCAGGATGAAAGGTAAAGTGAACAAGGCTGTCAGTCTCCCTCTCAGCAGTATGAAAGGTAAAGTGAACAAGGCTGTCAGTCTCACTCTCAGCAGTATGAAAGGTAAAGTGAACAAGGCTGTCAGCCACACTCTCAGCAGGATGAAAGGTAAAGTGAACAAGGCTGTCAGTCTCATTCTCAGCAGTATGAAAGGTAAAGTGAACAAGGCTGTCAGTCTCACTCTCAGCAGTATGAAAGGTAAAGTGAACAAGGCTGTCAGTCTCACTCTCAGCAGGATGAAAGGTAAAGTGAACAAGGCTGTCAGTCTCACTCTCAGCAGGATGAAAGGTAAAGTGAACAAGGCTGTCAGTCTCACTCTCAACAGTATGAAAGGTAATGTGAACAAGGCTGTCAGTCTCACTCTCAGCAGGATGAAAGGTAAAGTGAACAAGGCTGTCAGTCACACTCTCAACAGGATGAAAGGTAAAGTGAACAAGGCTGTCAGTCTCACTCTCAGCAGTATGAAAGGTAAAGTGAACAAGGCTGTCAGTCTCACTCTCAGCAGTATGAAAGGTAAAGTGAACAAGGCTGTCAGTCTCACTCTCAGCAATATGAAAGGTAAAGTGAACAAGGCTGTCAGTCTCACTCTCAGCAGGATGAAAGGTAAAGTGAACAAGGCTGTGAGTCTCACTCTCAGCAGGATGAAAGGTAAAGTGAACAAGGCTGTCAGTCTCATTCTCAGCAGGATGAAAGGTAAAGTGAACAAGGCTGTCAGTCTCACTCTCAGCAGGATGAAAGGTAAAATGTACAAGGCTGTCAGTCTCACTCTCAGCAGTATGAAAGGTAAAGTGAACAAGGCTGTCAGTCTCATTCTCAGCAGTATGAAAGGTAAAGTGAACAAGGCTGTCAGTCTCACTCTCAGCAGTATGAAAGGTAAAGTGAACAAGGCTGTCAGTCTCACTCTCAGCAGTATGAAAGGTAAAGTGAACAAGGCTGTCAGTCTCACTCTCAGCAGTATGAAAGGTAAAGTGAACAAGGCTGTCAGTCTCACTCTCAGCAGTATGAAAGGTAAAGTGAACAAGGCTGTCAGTCTCACTCTCAGCAGTATGAAAGGTAAAGTGACCAAGGCTGTCAGACTCACTCTCAGCAGTATGAAAGGTAAAGTGACCAAGGCTGTCAGTCTCACTCTCAGCAGTATGAAAGGTAAAGTGAACAAGGCTGTCAGTCTCACTCTCAGCAGTATGAAAGGTAAAGTGAACAAGGCTGTCAGTCTCACTCTCAGCAGGATGAAAGGTAAAGTGAACAAGGCTGTCAGTCTCACTCTCAGCAGGATGAAAGGTAAAGTGAACAAGGCTGTGTGTCACTCTCAGCAGGATGAAAGGTAAAGTGAACAAGGCTGTCAGTCTCACTCTCAGCAGGATGAAAGGTAAAGTGAACAAGGCTGTCAGTCTCACTCTCAGCAGTATGAAAGGTAAAGTGAACAAGGCTGTCAGTCTCACTCTCAGCAGTATGAAAGGTAAAGTGAACAAGGCTGTCAGTCTCACTCTCAGCAGGATGAAAGGTAAAGTGAACAAGGCTGTCAGTCTCATTCTCAGCAGGATGAAAGGTAAAGTGAACAAGGCTGTCAGTCTCACTCTCAGCAGGATGAAAGGTAAAATGTACAAGGCTGTCAGTCTCACTCTCAGCAGTATGAAAGGTAAAGTGAACAAGGCTGTCAGTCTCATTCTCAGCAGTATGAAAGGTAAAGTGAACAAGGCTGTCAGTCTCACTCTCAGCAGTATGAAAGGTAAAGTGAACAAGGCTGTCAGTCTCACTCTCAGCAGTATGAAAGGTAAAGTGAACAAGGCTGTCAGTCTCACTCTCAGCAGTATGAAAGGTAAAGTGAACAAGGCTGTCAGTCTCACTCTCAGCAGTATGAAAGGTAAAGTGAACAAGGCTGTCAGTCTCACTCTCAGCAGTATGAAAGGTAAAGTGACCAAGGCTGTCAGTCTCACTCTCAGCAGTATGAAAGGTAAAGTGACCAAGGCTGTCAGTCTCACTCTCAGCAGTATGAAAGGTAAAGTGAACAAGGCTGTCAGTCTCATTCTCAGCAGTATGAAAGGTAAAGTGAACAAGGCTGTCAGTCTCACTCTCAGCAGGATGAAAGTTAAAGTGAACAAGGCTGTCAGTCTCACTCTCAGCAGGATGAAAGGTAAAGTGAACAAGGCTGTGTGTCACTCTCAGCAGGATGAAAGGTAAAGTGAACAAGGCTGTCAGTCTCACTCTCAGCAGGATGAAAGGTAAAGTGAACAAGGCTGTCAGTCTCACTCTCAGCAGTATGAAAGGTAAAGTGAACAAGGCTGTCAGTCTCACTCTCAGCAGTATGAAAGGTAAAGTGAACAAGGCTGTCAGTCTCACTCTCAGCAGGATGAAAGGTAAAGTGAACAAGGCTGTCAGTCTCAGCAGGATGAAAGGTAAAGTGAACAAGGCTGTCAGTCACACTCTCAGCAGGATGAAAGGTAAAGTGAACAAGGCTGTCAATCACACTCTCGACAGGATGAAAGGTAAAGTGAACAAGGCTGTCAGTCTCATTCTCAGCAGTATGAAAGGTAAAGTGAACAAGGCTGTCAGTCTCACTCTCAGCAGTATGAAAGGTAAAGTGAACAAGGCTGTCAGTCTCACTCTCAGCAGTATGAAAGGTAAAGTGAACAAGGCTGTCAGTCTCACTCTCAGCAGTATGAAAGGTAAAGTGAACAAGGCTGTCAGTCTCACTCTCAGCAGTATGAAAGGTAAAGTGAACAAGGCTGTCGGTCTCATTCTCAGCAGTATGAAAGGTAAAGTGAACAAGGCTGTCGGTCTCACTCTCAGCAGGATGAAAGGTAAAGTGAACAAGGCTGTCAGTCTCATTCTCAGCAGTATGAAAGGTAAAGTGAACAAGGCTGTCAGTCTCATTCTCAGCAGTATGAAAGGAAAAGTGAACAAGGCTGTCAGTCACACTCTCAGCAGGATGAAAGGTAAAGTGAACAAGGCTGTCAGTCTCACTCTCAGCAGTATGAAAGGTAAAGTGACCAAGGCTGTCAGTCTCACTCTCAGCAGTATGAAAGGTAAAGTGAACAAGGCTGTCAGTCTCACTCTCAGCAGTATGAAAGGTAAAGTGAACAAGGCTGTCAGTCTCACTCTCAGCAGGATGAAAGGTAAAGTGAACAAGGCTGTCAGTCTCACTCTCAGCAGGATGAAAGGTAAAGTGAACAAGGCTGTGTGTCACTCTCAGCAGGATGAAAGGTAAAGTGAACAAGGCTGTCAGTCTCACTCTCAGCAGGATGAAAGGTAAAGTGAACAAGGCTGTCAGTCTCACTCTCAGCAGTATGAAAGGTAAAGTGAACAAGGCTGTCAGTCTCACTCTCAGCAGTATGAAAGGTAAAGTGAACAAGGCTGTCAGTCTCACTCTCAGCAGGATGAAAGGTAAAGTGAACAAGGCTGTCAGTCTCAGCAGGATGAAAGGTAAAGTGAACAAGGCTGTCAGTCACACTCTCAGCAGGATGAAAGGTAAAGTGAACAAGGCTGTCAATCACACTCTCAACAGGATGAAAGGTAAAGTGAACAAGGCTGTCAGTCTCATTCTCAGCAGTATGAAAGGTAAAGTGAACAAGGCTGTCAGTCTCACTCTCAGCAGTATGAAAGGTAAAGTGAACAAGGCTGTCAGTCTCACTCTCAGCAGTATGAAAGGTAAAGTGAACAAGGCTGTCAGTCTCACTCTCAGCAGTATGAAAGGTAAAGTGAACAAGGCTGTCAGTCTCACTCTCAGCAGTATGAAAGGTAAAGTGAACAAGGCTGTCGGTCTCATTCTCAGCAGTATGAAAGGTAAAGTGAACAAGGCTGTCGGTCTCACTCTCAGCAGGATGAAAGGTAAAGTGAACAAGGCTGTCAGTCTCATTCTCAGCAGTATGAAAGGTAAAGTGAACAAGGCTGTCAGTCTCATTCTCAGCAGTATGAAAGGAAAAGTGAACAAGGCTGTCAGTCACACTCTCAGCAGGATGAAAGGTAAAGTGAACAAGGCTGTCAGTCTCACTCTCAGCAGTATGAAAGGTAAAGTGAACAAGGCTGTCAGTCTCATTCTCAGCAGGATGAAAGGTAAAGTGAACAAGGCTGTCAGTCTCACTCTCAGCAGGATGAAAGGTAAAGTGAACAAGGCTGTCAGTCTCACTCTCAGCAGGATGAAAGGTAAAGTGAACAAGGCTGTCAGTCTCACTCTCAGCAGGATGAAAGGTAAAGTGAACAAGGCTGTCAGTCTCACTCTCAGCAGGATGAAAGGTAAAGTGAACAAGGCTGTCAGTCTCACTCTCAGCAGTATGAAAGGTAAAGTGAACTAGCCTGTTGGTCACTCTCAGCAGGATGAAAGGTAAAGTTTACAAGGCTGTCAGTCTCACTCTCAGCAGGATGAAAGGTAAAGTGTACAGTAAAACTTTGGTTAAGAGACCACCTCAAAATATTGACTATTTTGTCATTGTCCTGATTCTTTTACGCTCTTTATGTTTGACTTTGCTCAGTAATTTCCAGGTTTTGCTCTTATTGGTCCTTACTGTCAAAATTATATTTTTAACTACTAAATAATTAAATTAAAACATTTGTTGACATGAGAAGATATAACAGAAACACTATTAACTCTGTATTTTTCATCTTTTTAGATTCTCAAAGTCAGTATGGATTGGCTGATAATGTGCTGAGGGATTGTGAAGCACTAAAACTTGCGGTAGTCAATGTTTTGGACAAGGTTTTACAGACACAGGAGGGATCTCAAAAACAAGGTGAGCATGTTATTAACTGCTTGTTTTTATATATCCTGAGGTCCACAGGTACACGATATGATACATCTCTCCAAAGCTAATACGAAAGCAATAGCCAACAATCTGGTTCATAATATTTTTATTAAATAGCTACATGTGTAATCAACACAATAAATTGTGTACAGTCACTCTGTTTTCACAAACTCTTCAAGTTATAGACTTGAAAGTGCACATGCTCTGGCACCTTCACACATTCAGAAACAACTTTCTTGTCAGTTTTTTAATAGGCAGTTCATTACAGAACATAGTGAAACGACACGCCTTGTGATTCTTGTCAATTTCCTTTTGGAAGGGGTGATGTCACATGAATTGTGCCTGTCAATATCACTGAGTAGTACACTGAGTGCCGAGCTGATATGGCAAAGTATTATGTTAAGGCCTTGAACCTTGGAACTGATAGATCTGTGTTTGGGACCCGCCAGTCTCCAAGGCAACATGAAATTTTGAAATCTTGATAGAGTCTGTGAGGTTTGATATCTCATGTTCATGTTATGACTTCCGGGTTATTACTAGCCCCTGTATATAAAACTTGACTTCTAAAACACTTAGGTACAAGTAATAAATCAGTTACATATCATCCATATGATGTGTGTAGTTCTCTGCTTCCTCATTCAGTGACGGGTAGTGCCACTTGCAGGTCATGGACCTGTCCTTAATTTTGTATTTTTGACAGATTCTGTTGAGCTGGAGGGTCACCACATCACCAGCATACAGCTAGTCTCCTCCCTGGAGCTCCTCATCACACACACGTCCATCTGGTCACACAAGCTCAGTGACGCCCTGGAGTCGGAGCTTGTCAACAGTCTGACCACCAGCATCCGGACCACCAGCATTAGTGTCAGCACAAAGCTCATCAGCTTTCTCAAGGTCAATAGGTTAAATGTTACATGGCAACCAGTGCCCAAATTGACTATTCGATGACAACTAGTGCCATGCACTCATTAAATAATTCCTGGAATTTTGTTCTCAGAATTTAATATTTCATGGCAACCATTACTCATAATCACCTAGATGTTACCTTGCAACCAGTGCCCATGATTGAATGTTACCTTGAAACCAATTGATTTCCTTGATCTATTACCAGTATTTCTTGGCAGTGAATAACAATGATAATATGTTACCAGGAAACCAATGCCCAGAATCTTACATGTCATGGCAGTCAGTGCCTATGATCAAATGTAACTAGACAACCACTGCCCAGGATCTAATATGTCACGGCAACCAACACCCACAATCTTAGGTCACCAGGCAAATAAATCATAAGATAAATAAAAATGTTACAAGGCAAATGGTACAGTACTGCTAAAGTAAATTATGGCTGGTTAATTTTAGGAAGTTCAAATATTTAAATGTAATACATTTTGAGTTATACATGCTGTTGTTTCAGGATCATCAATGGTTTTATGACAATGTCTTATTTGTTATCACCTCAGGGTTGTGATGAGAAGAACGAGGCTACAATTCAAGACTCTGCAACCAAGTTACTTGACCTTTTATATGACCTTGGCAAGTACTGTGGGGAGCTGGCTATTGCCACGGAAACTCCCCTCCTGTCTCTCAAAGATACCGACTCAAGTGTTCAGATAGAAGATCTGCTTAAAATCTCTGATGACAATGGAGACCTGCTACTCTCCAGGGTTTGTAATTTAACTAATCCTAACATGGTTTATTGAAAATATGGTGAAACCTGTCTAAAAGGGCATCCACTCTACTGTCCAAAAGTTGTCTTAATTCACAGGTGATCTTATGAGACAGATCAGTTATAACCAGTGTAAATGCTTTTAGGTCCCTCAGGGGTGGTTTTGATATCAGGTGGTCTTATTTGACAAGTGGTCTTTCAGAGAGGTGACACTGTAATATCTGTAAAAAGGGGTAAAAAATTCTACAATCATATATTGAATTTTACATTCTGACCTAATTAAAAAATTAGTGATGCTACCATCTAGTCTGATTCAGTTCGTATCCTGAGATAGTTTAAACTTAGTAAATTATCTGAGACAGTAATTTTTCATTTGACATGTAATAAATTGAATACCGGTCAAAACTGAACAGCAAGTGGTGTATCATGCTCAGTACCTTGGATGATGTTGTTTGGTTCAATCTGCGACACCACACATTGGACATGCATGGTGTATAGTTTCTCTGAGAGGCTCTGTAGCTTAAAACTGACACATTTCAGTGACTGAACAGTTGATGTGGTGATCTGTGACACGGGTTACTAACTCCAAGTCAGCTAGCTTTATCTAGGCACCAGTGGTTACAGACAATAAGTTCATCACTGGCTCACACCTTGCGCGGAGCTCCGTGTGTATCTGCACTTGACCATTACAAGCAAGCCAGGCTTTGATCTGCATTGGTTAATTACATTACCGTATTTTTTTTCAAATAATTCTGAAAGAAAAAAATAATTATGATCTTGGAATTACAAAATAAAACAATAAAAAATGAGTAAAATTAGTTTTGCTGAAGCATGGACCATCGATGTTGTTTCATAGATGGGCAATAATGCCAGAAGTTTATATATCTACCTTACATAAGACCAAGGTGCCAATATTTGTCATGTTTGTTTGATTAAACCAATTTCTGTAGGTTTTTCCCCCTCAGATAATCTTTAAATACGAGATTTCGTTGTATTATAATGGTACATTATATAGACGAGTCTCACGTTCAGGCCGCCATACTTGACTGTCGACTTCCGATCAGCTCATAAGGCCACATGGAGTAAATATTATAAGGGATTTTGCTTAAACTTTATAAATATTTTTGTGCCTATTATTAACTAAATTTCTGTATGCAAGGACCAAATCAAAGTTTATTTCCATGCTGAATAAAACAAAAGACGAAACGAGGTTAAACTCCTGAACTGCTCAAGGTAGTGCAGAGAGGGCCGCTTCCCAGGAGTCGCAGTCTGAGCGGTAAAGCGATAATTGCTTGTGTAAGAAAGACCACCGATGCGTGAGACTACATCCCTTTGATTATCAATTACATAGGAAAACCACCGGGGCACAAGGCTCTCATCACAATTCTTTGATGATTAATTTGTACGCTAGATCAAAACACACCTTAACCAAATGAGTGACCGTTACAAACTCCACATGAATGGTTAGACAATGTTAATTGTGACAAAAAGAACAAAATCAGTTTACAATAACACAATTTAATAAAAGGAAGAACAACAATTATATTATAATAATATAACATAATATATATAACATTATATTATAATTATAATAACAAAGTTTTATTTCAGAAATAAAGAGTAATTAGTATGTGTGTGGCCCCGTTTAAACTCAGGTAACGCACGCTGAGATCGCATGACTTGGGAATTCAGCATAGTTATATCACTTGCAATCAGTATAAAACTGGCACTTTTAGAAAGATGACATCGTATGAATAGGTATACTGAATTATAAAAGGTACGTTTTCTGTCCATGTTTTGAGAATGCCAATAATTACATATTTATAAATCATAGTAAAGGGCAATATGGGAGGGCAAAACAGTCAATTGTCAACAGGTGCTGCGAATTTTTTACGCGTGGTGATGATTTGCGGTAATGGGTCTTCCACGGTTTTTAAGTTGCATTTTTTTTTTAATGTTGGGATGCTATTCAATCATATGAAAACCATTTTTTGGGCAATATATATATTTTAATAGTCACCATAGTACAACATTCATATCATTAATGGCGATTCCTTTGATACCACTAAAAAAGGTGCAAAGTTCTTGTTGTTCCATTCAGTACGGTCATGCCAAAACAAGGCAAGATGGCTACCGGCATGAAACCGCCAGCCTGACAGCTAAGCTCCGAGGTTTGTTCCTTCAAAATTACACAGTAAAAAAAAATAATTAAGATTTTCAGAAAACTACGTTTATGAAATAAAACAGATTCTGAATTATTTGAAAAAATACGGTAACTAATACACACCCTGCACAGGTCCCTTGGGTGTCTTTCCGCAAAGCACGCTGTAATCAGTGAGGCACACTATAATCCACCATGCACGTGGTCATCTGCGAAGCAGGTGTGCCCTGATGTGGCAAGTTGACAAGCGTATTCTGATTCCTCAAGGTGTTTTGTTTTAGATCTCAACACTTTTATTTTTATATAGTTTCATAAAAAAAAAATTTGAATAAAGAATTAGATAGAATCATTAGATGTCAATGGATGGATGATCAGCTGATCATTCATGTCACATGGTGGTTTTACTGTAAGGTAAAAAGGTCGATCAAAGAGAGTTCAGGGAATCCCCCATGTTTGACACAACAGAGGTGGCGCTGGTAGAGTTTGGCATTAAATAATCACTTAATTGATAAATTTCACTGATTAAAATTGTCAAAGTACAATACATGAATTATTTAGTTTCAAACATAATGACATTGCTTTATGTTATTGTTTGAACATAACCTTTCCTGAAAGACACTTAGTTTGGAAATGTACTGTTTTATTGCGAAAATTTTTTTTTTAAGTTCAAACTAAATCAGACTAGAAGTTATGTTAAGACCTTGGCTGTCATACCTATCTTGTAAAATATATAGAATATTAGAAGTTCAGGCTGTAACAAAGCATCATGTAATGGATGCATTGAATCAAAGCCAGTCATTAATCAATAATCAAATCAGGCATGAAATAATTGATTGATTTCAGTTGTTGCATTTTCATTCATTTTCATCCGTTTTTGGTCTCTAGCTGTTACCTAGGAACATATCAACAGTACACATGATGAAGTTACACTGTTAAACAAAGAAAATCACCTTATATCCTTCATTAGATATTAGCACAATATTGGATCAGAAGATTTTAATATTACTTGGTCTGCATAAATTCTCAGTTATATAATAGTCTTAATCTTATAGCATCATATACGATGAAAACTTTTAGTAGATATACGTCTATGACAGAATATTGTGACTGTAAACAATAACCAAATTGGGAATCAAATTGAAAGGCAATAATTGATAAATCAAATTGAATTCAAGTCCCCTTAGCAATTCACAGGCCTATTAGACACAGGCCTATTAGAGACAGGCCTACAAGATGTCTCTCAAAACATCAGTTATTCCTCATGGTTCAGTAAAACCTCAAATTACAACCACCAAATCCCCAGGACCTTGATAAAGTGGTCACATTTTTAGGTGGTTGCCCAGGACCTTGATAAAGTGGTCACATTTTTAGATGGTTGCCAAGGACCTTGATAAAGTGGTCACATTATACTACCGGTTGGTTTCCCAGGACCTTGATAAAGTGGTCACATTTTTAGATGGTTGCTCAGGACCTTGGTAAAGTGGTCACATTTTTAGGTGGTTGCCCAGGACCTTGATAAAGTGGTCACATTTTTAGTTGGTTGCCAAGGACCTTGATAAAGTGGTCACATTTTTACTACCAGGTGGTTGCCCAGGACCTTGATAAAGTGGTCACATTTTTAGTTGGTTGCCAAGGACCTTGATAAAGTGGTCACATTTTTACTACCAGGTGGTTTCCCAAGACCTTGGTAAAGTGGTCACATTTTTAGGTGGTCATTAGGCAATTTTTGACTGTATTTTATCATATTTTGTGTACAATAGAATTGTGTACATGCAGACACCTCAAGGACAGCATTACCACAGCTTTTGCCTGAACTTATATTTCAGCCTGGCTCTGACATGAAGCAGGCCTGTCTGACTGGTACTGACCACTATGTGGACAAGACTTTAGCCTCAGCTTTGAGGGGCATCACGGATTGTGAGAGCCAGATAGAACATACAGCAAATACATACAAGAAAAACCCAAAGGTAAGTACCAGCACCTGATGGTAAACGGATTTGTTGTACTCCTTATCTGGATTCTCTTAATAATTTATTTCACATTCCAAAATCTCGCTCTAAAAATATTAATGTATCTTCAGTTCATAACAGCCATATTCTATAAACATTTTCACATCGGTGTGTGCAGAAAAAATATACCCAGTCCTTAAAGATACATTTAAATGAGTATCATCTTTAAACTAAATGTTAAGTTTAAAGTAATCCTCGGGGGAGGACTGCCATGTGTCACATCAGAGAGTGCTCTAAGGAGTATCATCTTTAAACTAAATGTTAAGTTTAAAGTAATCGTCGGGGGAGGACTGCCATGTGTCACATCAGAGAGTGCTCTAAGGCTGATCAACCAGTCTTATTAAAAATTATAGTGTACTCCTCAGTCTATAAGTGCTGACTTATTTTTCAGACTGCGTTAGACCTCATGACCAGCACTGGAGACTTGGTGGCAACAGCCAGAACACTGGTGGTCAGATGTCAAGAGGTCCAGGTGTGAACCAGATACTTGTCTTTAAACATTAAAAAGCACAGGTGGTAAACTGATTGAGATTTAGCTACATGATATGTCTTTTATTTGATTCTTTAGAAATAAGTGAATGCATGGATATGATAAACATATTATTTTCAATTGATGGAATTTGCAGTTTGAATGTCTGCTGTTTTATTTTTAATGATTGATTAGAAATCTACTTTTGATTTAGAAAGAAACATACTAAAAAGTATTCATAGTGTATAAGTTTTTTTACACTGTTAAATTTGATCAAAGGGAATGAATGGAACAGTAATATAATAGTAAAGAGAGTAAATATCCTTTATTAAGGCCCTACTATAAAAGCAATTCCTAAATGGCTGCCTGACATTTATACTGGATGTCTTGTTTGTACTAACATAAACAATATGACTTTTCATTTTAGAGAGAGACAGATTCATGTATGAAGGATGTGGAGGGGGAGAAGCCAACCAACTTCTTCCATCACTTGTACACCCGGTGCCGAGGGGTGGTGACACATATAGGTGCCCTGGCTGACAGTGTATCATACCTAACACAGGTGGTCCAACAACTCAGTGAAGGTCAGTTTTACAAATACTTGAGATAAGGTAAACATTAAGCAAATTTACCACGTTATATCAATACTAAATCTATATCACGTTGGCCATGTGTATCTAACAGATATTTGGTGACATATGTGTTATATACAGTACTTCAGCTGTTCATATCATAGAGTGAAGTGAAGAAAAACGTATGGTGCATGTCCCAGAAATTTTTGTATAGTACATAAATATTGTAAAAAACTAACACTGTCTGTTTCCATGCCTGTTATCATAAAAATATATGCACATAAACTGAAAAAAATGTTAATTTGAAATGAAATTGTTAATTCCAGCTGTTGATGAAGGTTCACTGAAGAAGTTGTGTCGCTGTGCTGACATGGTAAAGAAAGCAGCATGCAAACTCGGTGGTCTTCCTGGTGACTTCTCTTATAGCGGTAACGGCATGGACCTTAAACTCATCATGCAGGGGATGTCCATATTGTCAGACCAGCAGCGCCACCTGTTGGAGTCCGCAGCTCATAACACCAAAGGTGCAGCAGAATGTCTTGTTAATTTATCGCACAAAGTCCTCACGACATTAGATCCGTCAGACCAACAGCAGCGGATGAGAAGGATGTTACCGGTGACCCCGGGTGGGTCAGTAGTTCGAAGGCCAGCTAGATCACAGTCGGCAAGATTAACTTCTAATCGGCGAAGTTTACCTGCTTCAGTTTCAGCCATACTAGATGATCAAGGATTTAAAGGTGCTTTAAATTAAAATCTCTCATGTTTGATATTATGACGACGTGTACTATCACATGACATGGACAGTATTTGTGTCATAAGTTAGGCTCCGCCAGTGGCATTAACAGTGCATGATATATGTTTTATCATGACATCATCCTCTGTCTGTGGCATGCAGAGTATAAGTGTCTAAGGAGTGAGATTTTTCAGGCTCTGAATGAACACTTCATGTGACCTGAGTGTGAAAGTATGATGTCACCCTTTGTCAGTGACATGAACAGTACTTGTGTCACATCAGAACCAGCCCTTATCAGCAAACTTTGTCAGACCTGAACTGGAAATATCAGTATAATATATCTGTTACAAAACTGTACATTAATGAAACCCTTATGCACTGCCATGGTATAAACAAGACATCATTATGGTTTACACATGAGGTCATGATGGTACATGCATGTGACGTCATGATGATACTGTATGACATGCCCTACCAAAGAACCTTGATTCACATCATAACCACATAATCAGGTAATGTTGCAGAAAAAATTGCATTGGAGCTAAGACGTCATGTGTCAGTGTTGGAGCTGTCATCATGATTTATGTGTGGTTTCATCATACAAAATTTTACATGTTATCTTGACCTAAGACACGTGAAAGTAGTTTAATAAATAACAGATTTTGTACCAAAATGTGGTCTCATGGAAGAGATGATTTAATTGGATTTAATTTGTTTGTCATGTTATAGTGTCATGTATATGCCCATGTTTAATATGTCATGTTATTTAACATGAAAAAGAAACCAAGTGACACATTTTATTTGCCAAATATCCATGGTATATAAGTTTAAAGTGCAGTTTATGTTGTTGTAAGAATAAGGTGTTGTCAGAGTGACCTGGTGAGACAATGCTGGTTTGTTGAGTCATATATTTATGTCATGCTGTCATTGTGTGACATCACAATGTCAGCAGATGCCATCAGAGAAATGGATCAGTAATATAATATATTTTACCATTGTTGTAAGGTGTGATGTCATGATCATGTTTGGATATGAATATGTGACATCATGATACAAGTCCACACTATCAAAGTTATTGTCATTCATCATCATTGTGTGATAATCTATTTGGATCATGATATCCAGAGAGTACTGCATCAAAGAATATTATCGAGGGCTGTAATGATAAACATGTGAACTGATTCAGTATTACACACAGTTAAATATTAAATCAATATCATTAAACATCCCTTTCAAAACATTTAATTGATTTGGTAAGCTGATGGAATACAGGGTCCATATTTAATGAGACCATCATTTAGAAATGAGCTGAATGGATTAAACTTATGTAAGTAGTAGTTTCAAATGCATTTTCAGTTATTCCTGAAGAATTATTCAGTTATTCCAGTGAATTAACAAACACTGAATTCCATTAATGGTTTAGAAGTTTTATAAGAAGAAAATAGTTTTATCTTTCTGTGAACAGGGAGGAATTTTGGCTTTGATCCTGAACTATCATACATCCTGTTTGAATCATATAATACAGCATTGAATTAAGAGCTAAAAGTAAAGGTGCGACTTGTAATAAGGATGCGACTTTTGTTAGTAATTTTACGGTAAGTATTGAGGCACATCATATCATGAGATGATGTATCCTCACAGCCCTAAATGTGTGTGTTGTAACTCCACACGATGCTTAATCAAAGTAATGAACAGTATATGCCAAATATGTACGCTGTTTAATTCTGTGATATTAAAATCAGGTCTGTGATACTGGGTCCACAGCTTTGGCCAAGTCAGGTTAGTATTATATTTATCACTAGATGGCAGTGGTGTAACCAAAATGATATTAAAGACTTGTAATGAATCCATTGAGTGTGGTGAGATACATACATGTACATATCTTGTATTCATAAATACAACACGCAGAGTAAGCTGCTGATTTAAACAAGTGTAGGATTTTAATCTCTGCTCAGTATTAGCCTATAAGGTCAGTTTTAAAAATGCATAGAGAAATGCACATAAAAGATTTAGATCTGCCCTGATATTACCAAAATCAATCTAATTAGCTCTCTGAACCCCAGACCACCATATATATCCTCATATTTTCCAGAGCAGTCAGTATGGCATGTACAGAACTTATTTTTTTGCTCTCTGCATTGACTTAGATTTTACATAGAAAAAGCTATAAAAAACCTTTAAAAATCTTCTCCTCCGGAACTTTCCAGCAAAATTGTTCAATATTTTACAGAAATAATCTCTGTAACCTCCTTTCTCAAGTTTGTTTGAATGGTTCCAGTTTGGTGAGTTTTGGCTGAGTTACAGGAAGCTGAACTTAGTCATTTGTCCAAAAAGGGATCCTATAATTACAATATCACAAACAACTGGTGCTATCATAACCTAATTTTATGCTAATGTTGGTCACATAACTCATATTTGAAATTGAGGTATTGGTAGTGCCAACTGCATCAACCTTTTTTGTACGAGGGTCATCGGCCATCAATATATTAACCCATAATTTTTCAGGAATAGCAGGAGCTAGCATCCCCAAATTTTATGCAAAAATCAGTCACATATCAAATGTTGTGGGATTAAGCTTTTTGTGAAGCCACTTGCATACAGGGGAAAAGCTAAAAAACCTTTGAAAATCTTCTTTTCTGAAATCATTCAGCTAAATTGTTTAATATTTCACAGAAATGATCCCAGAGACAAACTCTTTCAAATTTGTTAAATGGTGTGGGTTTGATGAATTTTGGCAGAGTTGCAGGAATTTGGACTTAGTCATTTGGCCAAGTAAGCAAACTTACATAACAATCTCAGAAACAACAGGAGCAAGAATCCCCCAGTTTTGTGCAAATGTTGGTCACATGATTCATATTTGACATTGCATTTTTTGTGCCACCACCTACATAGACCTGATTTTTATGGGCATAAACCTCACATGTTTTATGATGAAACTGCCCAGCTGAATAGTTTAATTTTTCACAAGATTTATCCTAGGGTAGGGTTCTTTCAATTGTATAAGAGTCGATTTGGTTCATTGATTTTTTTGTAGAGGCATAGATAGCTGAAGTTGATCTTGTGGCCATTAGTAAGCCTATTTCAAACTGAGGGCTGCAATATTCTTCTTCTGCAAAACTCTTGTTTTAACATCTGTTACATTGCACACAAAAAATTCTTAGGTGGCCTTTGTTCAAGTTTAATGAAATGATTTTTGGCAGAATTATTGGACCTTAAACAATGAAAGGACTGCATCTTTTATTATTTTAAACATTTTGGAAAAAAAATATTATGAATATGTCAGCTTGAATAAAGGTATTGCAGCCAAAATCTTTCAGTATGTGTAAACAGGCCAAGATTGTGTCTGTATCTATAAATAGCTTGGCAGACTTCCAACTGTTTCCGATTTGGCAACAGGCCAAAGGTTAGTCTGTATCTAATTATAGCTTTGGCAGACTGTCAACTGTATCATATTATACAAAAGGTCAAGAGTTCACTCAGTGGGCCAGGTACAGTTCAAGTGTTCACTCAGTGCAGTAGCTGAAGCTAGCAATTTGTTCCGGTCAACTTGGGATAACTGCCTTTCTCACCTAAGCCTGGTCAGCCCAGTGCACCTGACTTAAGAGAAGTTTGATGTATTGGCCTGATATTATGACCTCTCTATGCATCTTTGATGGCTTTCTCATACACAAGATTGGTGTCGCCACCGACAATAATTTTTGCACAGTGTGTGTACCTGCTTATTTCTCAGGTAGGTGATAATACAAGAATGGCCAGTTCTTCTTTCTATAAAAGCATCAACAATTCCAATACACACAGTGTACCACATGTAATGAGCTCTTATTTGTAACTAGTCTGTATCCATTAAGCAGCTGTTACCCCAAACAAGGAAGTCCCCATGTATCTTGGTCAGCAGTAAGAATTCCCCCCTGGAACCTAACACCTGATTGGTTGATAATGATGGAAATAGTTATCTGGGATAAATCTGTCTGATCGTCACTTAATGGATACAGACTCATCCGCAGACTTGGATGCCGGCCTTGTGTATCTATTATATAAACAAGTACCGGCAAACGATATAACATGGTTGAAAGCTCATTAAACGGTAGGGGATTGTTGTTAAGGTAAATTGAACACTATTTAAACCAAGATCAACACAAATAGCGATTCAAGCGCCTGTGACTTGAGTAATCCCTCCCATGATAGCATCTTACAACTAGGGGGTACTCAGTAGAATGCATACCTCTGCCAAGGCCAATTATAACTCCTGGATCTACCCCTTTATCTGGATCCATACTCTGTAATAAATACTTTGATTTTCTTTGACCTATGTTCCAACCCTTCACAAAGTTTCATGGAGATTGGGGTACTGTACTTTGTGTATACCTGCTAACAAACAACCAGATAAGGTTGAAAACAAAACTTCTGTGGCGGTGGTTCTTACAAGATCTATTATAAATTTGTCTGGCATAATTAATGTCACAATCATTATATGAAGGCATCAAATCTCTGGATGTAAAGCCAAGCAAATGATGAGGTCAGTTAATAAGTGTAAGTTTTCCATATCTGATTATATATTATAAATAGATCAGTATGCTAAATTAACAACTAAACAAGATACATAAATATGCAGGCCTGTACAAGTGGCTGAGTATTAATTTTTATATGAGTAATATTGATCAGAACTACCAAAGGCTGGTTACTCTCTTCAACACTAACATCATGGGATTTTTATAATATTATGTTCATTAAGCCAGGACCAATTAAAAATGTACATACCTTTGTTGTCATTCCAGGTCAAACATGGCATACATGTACAAGGCAAATGATTAGTGCGTGTATATTGTGTGTGCACACATATACAAAAAATACTGTACATTTATAATTATCAGTATTGTAGATGTTTTATTCCATTCATTTATATAGAATTTATTTACAGTTCATATAAATGTGTAAAGAATGTATAATTTAATATTTTTGTTAATATTTGTTATTTTATTCTTGTTGAAAATTGTAAATCCAAACTGAAATGCAGTCAAAGTATGCAAAGGATAATATGCTGAATATTAAATACTTGTATTTTACGCTCTAACTTATAAAAGTCCTTTAAACAAGTATGGAGGCCAGTATCTGTGATACACCTAGTTAGAAAGCTGGTGTTGAAGTACAAAGTATGTGTCACATGAAGTATTATAATTTGTACTTTGTATCTTTATAAATTATTTTCCTGCATGTACTGTTTTTGTTTTGTCTTTCATATTTTTTTCAAATATGTCTTAAATAACACTGTTCACATCTTATATAATACTGTTATTATATAAAAAAACACAGATAACAAGATTAAGGAAAAATCTCAGTGTACTCTTCTGTACTTGAAATGCATTAAAAGTAAAAGGTCTAACATCAAGATTTATTTATTGGTTTGTACTGGATGGTTTTGCACTAAATTTAGGTACATGTATACACCATTAAAACCAGACTGAACTCCTTGAATATATCTAAAAACTCCAAACTTTTATCTTAATTGAGTGAACTGTACTGTTAATCAAGACCAGTCTGTCCCATTTTTATTAAATTCCTGAACCAGATGTCAGCACAAGTGTCATTCTAAGGACAGTAACAGAACTGGGACAAATGTTTTGAACGTTAAGATTAACATATATTAAATCTAAAATTAATCAAATTGATGTACTTTACCTCAGGGTGTACCTCAACACATATTTTCATTAAAGGATCATTTACATACCAGGTATATTTAATAAACGTGAAATATTGCATCCTTTTTTTTACTATTAAATCAAATGTATACAGTTGCCATAACATTTCCACTCAACAGGTGGAAGGACTTAATGCAGGGTGCTGGGGAGGGGGGGGGGGGTTATTATGGGGGTTACAACACCTCTGTATATATTTTCTTTATTTAATCAATTTTATGCAGTTCCAACTATTGTCCAAAGGTGCAAGGACTCGATGGCACGGGGTAGATGGTGGGGGTTGCAACACCCTTGCATATACATACATGAAATATATGAAATTTAAATTCAACAGTGCTTACAGAATAAAAAATATTCATAATTATTAAATATTTAAAAACAGACCAAGAGATTGAAAATCAAGGAAAATCACTTTAATTCCCTTTCAACTGAAGTAGGAAAATAATGAACAAAATGTTTGCATTAGATTCTCATGTTTTTATTACATGGAATTTTTTAAGTTTATCTTAAATGCTACATCACAAGAATATGGCATCTTCTTGATTCCTCCTTGTATTACTATTTCAAGAAAAGTTATGTACATTGGAATGGAAACAATTTTACAAAATAAAGAAATACAGTTCAAACAATAACAATTATTGCAATACACTTGGTGAGGGGAGGGGGTGACATAATGAGAATAAGTGACCACCTGCAACAGCAGGGGTGCTCAACCAGTGTTGCATCACTAATAAGGTTACTAAGGCAGGGCTGTAGTGGGCAGCCTGGAGCTTGACAATGCAAATGAATACAATAGAGCCTCTGAAAAAAACTTCAATAACTAGCCTATTTTTTAGCTTTTATTTTCAAATTTCAGAATTTAATATATTAAATCCTTCATATGTACCTGCTATGAAAACTAAATCAAATGAACTTGCAGAAAAAAACGTGCTATGGTCACATTTGGGCAAAATTAAAGGTAATGATTTTATATTTATACTAAAAACTTTAAAAATTTACTAAATTCAGATCTAATTTTGGGTATACAACTGAATCTTGATTTAATAAAAGAATATCCCTGAAAAAAAAGTCACTAGCTTCAATATTGATCATGTTAAGTGTTTCAATATCATTTCTGATATTTTACAAAGTGCATTATGTTTGGGCCCATAACTTTAAAAAACTAGAATATGGGTAGTCAACAAGCGACCAAGTGTATCGGCCAAAATCAGAGTGGGATGGGTGAAGTGAGGCATGGTTTGAGTGGCAGGGGAAATAGAGTTACATGTGTTACATATTAGAATGGATCTCTGCCACATAAACATGATTGTAGGTGGCGCCACCTGTTATTAGAACGAGAAACTATCCAAGATGTATACACATGCAAAATTTCAGGTGGAAAAGTCAAACCACTGCAGAGATGCGAGTGATTTTATCCCACAGCAGACAAACAGATGGACGCTGTGCAAAAATGGCTGTCCGGAGATATAAGCATGGATGTCTACAGCGTGAACGTAAATGCAGGTGGCGCCACCTGTCATAAAATCAAGAAAGCTATGCAGGATGTATATGCATGCCAAATTTCAGGTAATTTGGTCAAACCACTGCAGAGATATGAGTGATTTCACCCATGGCAGATAAACAGATGGACACTGTGCAAAAATGGCTGCAGGTGGCGCCACCATTTTTGTGTATGTTATAAAGCTATCCAAGGGCTACATTTGTGTAAAAAAATTTTTTCCTAATTGGTCAAACGAGTTCGGAGATATAAGCATTAATGTCTACAGCGTGAACGTAAATGAAGCTGGCGCCACCTGTCATAAAAAAAAAGAAAGTTATGCGGGATGTATATGCATGCCAAATTTCAGGTAATTTGGTCAAACCACTGCAGAGATATGAGTGATTTTAACCCATGGCAGACAAACAGATGGACACTGTGCAAAAATGGCTGCAGCTGGCGCCACCAATTTTGTGTATGTTATAAAGCTATCCAAGGGCTACATTTGTGTAATTTTTTTACCTGATTGGTCAAACGAGTCCGGAGTTATAAGCATTAATGTCTGCAGCCTGAACGTGAATGAAGCTGGCGCCACCTGTCATAAAATCAAGAAAGCTATCCATGATGTATAGGCATACCAAATTACAGGTAATTTGGTCAAACCACTGCAGAGATATGAGTGATTTTAACCCACAGCAGACAAACAGATAGATGCTGTGCAAAAATGGCTGCAGGTGGTGCCACCATTTTTGTGTATGTTATAAAGCTATCCAAGGGCTACATTTGTGTAAAAATTTTTTCCTGATTGGTCGAACGAGTCCGGAGATATAAGCATGGATGTCTACAGCATGAACGTGAATGTAGGTGGCGCCACCTGTCATAAAATCAAGAAAGCTATGCGGGATGTATATGCATGCCAAATTTCAGGTAATTTGGTCAAACCACTGCAGAGATATGAGTGATTTTAACCCATGGCAGACAAACAGATGGACACTGTGCAAAAATGGCTGCAGGTGGCGCCACCATTTTTGTGTATGTTATAAAGCTTTCCAAGGGCTACATTTGTGTAAAAAATATTTTTCCTTATTGGTCAAATGGTTCCTGAGATACGAGCTTGGATGTCTGCAGCATTAACGTGAACATAGGTGGTGCCACCTGTCATAAAATCAAGAAAGCTATCTAAGATGTATACGCATGCCGAATTTTAGGTGAATTAGTCAAACCACTGCAGAGATATGAGTGATTTTAACCAAAGGCAGACAAACAGATGGATGCTGTGCAAAAATGGCGACAGGTGGTGCCACCATTTTTGTGTATGTTATAAAGCTATCCAAGGGCTACATTTGTGTAAATTTTTTTTCCTGATTGGTCGAACGAGTCCGGAGATATAAGCATGGATGTCTACAGCATGAACGTGAATGTAGGTGGCGCCACCTGTCATAAAATCAAGAAAGCTATGCGGGATGTATATGCATGCCAAATTTCAGGTAATTTGGTCAAACCACTGCAGAGATATGAGTGATTTTAACCCAAGGCAGACAAACAGATGGACACTGTGCAAAAATGGCTGCAGGTGGCGCCACCATTTTTGTGTATGTTATAAAGCTTTCCAAGTGCTACATTTGTGTAAAAAATATTTTTCCTTATTGGTCAAACGGCTCCTGAGATATGAGCTTGGATGTCTGCAGCATTAATGGAACATAGGTGGCACCACCTGTCATAAAATCAAGAAAGCTATCTAGGATGTATACGCATGCCGAATTTTAGGTGAATTAGTCAAACCACTGCAGAGATACGAGTGATTTTAACCAAAGGCAGACAAACAGATGGATACTGCAAAAATGGCTGCAGGTGGTGCCACCTTTTTTGTGTATGTTATAAAGCTATCCAAGGGCTACATTTGTGTAAAATTTTTTCCTGATCGGTCAAACAGTTCCCGAGATATGTGGGTTTATGTGTGGAAACAGACGCACAAACGGATACTGGGCAGAGAGGAAAGGTCAGAAGTCAAGGCCACTTGGTTAGGCACCAGTTCACATGTGACCCGATAATTTGTGTAAGTTTCGGAAAAATCCATCCAGTAGTCTCAGAGGAGTTCTCCGGAAACGATCACAGCAGAGACAATTATATAATGCTGACCTAATTTCTGGCATGTACATAGGAACTATATAGGGGAACATTTATGTTTAATTAATTGGTAGTAATCAGAACTGATATCATGAAAAACAAAAAAGATGAGATATCACATTTTATTGCATAAATTCACAGATTTTCAAAACAGTCTGTGCAGTTTCCCTTTGTATCTCATTAGGTAACAGGCACAAGAACACTTCTGTATTTTGAGTAACATTATATTTGATCATTCAAAAAAGCTTACATAATTAAACAAAAGAATCATACTTAGCTTCTCAACATTCTGTAATCAAATGTAATATATATAGTGAGTGTACAAAGGAATGATCAAACGTGTTATTATCTGATTATTTTGATGTCATATAACACAGAATAGTAACAAATCATACCTCCAGGAGACAGTGTCAATCACTAGAATTACAATAATTCTTTAGTAGCACTTGAATTAATTATAGCAAGATAGGTCAACATGACCTAATAGGCTAATGCTTAATGATTCTTGTCCAAGCAACTTTACATTTTAGCTATCAGCATCTTTGGTGATAATAACACGAATATGCATGACTCTGGTGTCAGTGTACATACATTATTGAATAATACCTTTTTATAATACATGACACAGAATACATTCCTTATATGAGACACAATTGTTTTTTTTTAGAACTTTTGAAGGCATTTTAAAATGCAGTTTTAGAAATGGCAATTAATTATGGCACACCTCATGAATATACATTTCCTTCTCTGGCATGGGGACCAGAAAAGATACAAAGAACACAAAAGTAAAGAGCAAAGATTCAGCCATGTTTTCTACAGATAATGATACTTTGTGAAACTTTAAACACTGAAACTGAAAATTACAATTATCACAAGAGCACTGCATATCTTGTGACATCTGACCTCATTAAATATGCATGGATTTTGCTGGACATCAAACTCAGACGAGATATAATATTGATTTATGTCTCTTTTGAGTTTTATCACACTCAATCATATTCCTTGTATGTTATTCCAGTGACACTATAAAGTAACCTAGTGACCTCTGACTTTGTTCAATATGCACAGATTTTGCCCATAATCAAATTTGGGTGAGATAATCTATTGGTATGTAGTTATGGTGAAAATTTATCAAAGCGGAGGTAAGTTATCGTGCCGACATTGAAAGTTAATGGATGGATGGAGAGACGGTCGGTGGGTATACCAAGATACGTCATGTCATAGATGGGCGTATAACAAAAAAATAATGTGAAGTATAGATGATGTCAATTTACAAGAGTAATGGTAAATGAGTAGAGTACCAGTGTGAGTGTGAAACATAGGATTGTCGTCTTGAGATTTATTTTATATATACCTCCATTTTTCTGTGTAAATGCATGTTTGCGTTTGTGTGTACATGCATGTTTGTGTGTACATGCATGTTTATGTGTACATGCAAGTTTGTGTGTACATGCAAGTTTGTGTGTACATGCATGTTTGTGTTTGTGTACATGCATGTTTGTTTTTGTACATGCATTATTTGTGTGTGTTTTCCAGTAACACTGTTTTGGGCATCACAAAAATTAAGCCATTACAAGAGTAAGAAAAAATTTACATCAGCATATAAAAAACATCACATAAAAATATTCACTAATTGAATCATATTGTCAACTCCTGTGACTCCAAAAATTGTTATTTTGTGCATCAAAGTTTCCTTTCTATCAAGATATTTCAATATTATTCATATTTTATTACTGTTCAGGGTGGGGGTCAAATACGTATTTGTATTTAAATACAGTCAAAGTATGTATTTGTATTTATTGTAAATGCGTTGTGCAAAATGATAATATTTGTATTTGATCTCCATTTTTGATGTATTTGATCAAATACTGACAAATACATATGTATAAATACATATTCATATCTGTCACAATCTTAAAAATTTAACTACTGCCTAACTTTTGAACAACCAAAAAGACACCATCAAGTCAAATAAACAATAGTACTACATGAGAATAGACATTATGAATATTTATGGTGCTGGAAATTTATAATTTATATATATTCTGTATAACCTACATCTGCGTATTTTATTTTGATGTTCTGTATTTGAATTTTTATTTATATTTATTTCACTCACTCCTATTTGTATTTGTATTTGGAACACTGTATTTGACCCAACCTTGCTACTGATATGCATAACTTGTGTAAATAAAGTCTGACAGATACGGAAATATCTATATTTAACCAGTAATTTTAGTTAAATGAAATTGAGCACTTTAAGTATTTCTACTTTCTTTTAACTGATAATATTTCTTCAACTGAAATATGAGTAGACAGACACCTTGTTTGATTTTTGCCTAATTTCTTAACTTTTCCTTCCTGAATTCCTTGAGCAGGAATTCATTCTGTTTAACTGCCCTATTTATACAATGCCCATTCATTTGACTTTTGTGTTCATATATGTGCAATGCTCTTCTTCAGTGATTATCTGTTCACAACTTTATCACATAACGTCTTTCACTTACTGTAATTATGTTGTTACGCAGATTCACTGCATACAGACATCTGGGATATCTCAGTAAAATACATGCACGCAATCCTTTCTGTATAACATTCTTAACAAATGGTCCTTTACCCATTATATACAAAAATATCTATACAACACATTTTAAAACTATTCATTTTTTATCAAAATTAACATTTTATAAAATATCACACGTTTTAAAAATGTTCACATTAAAAAATGTGGCTTCCTGTGGCTTGTATAAATGAAATAAATGTTGACTGTACAAAACCACTCTTTAATCAGATGATAGAAATTTACATCACATGTAGCAGCTTACTGGATAATTAAGCACAAGTTTGAATTTATAATACCCTTATTTCATTACTAGCCCTTCATTACACTACAATGACATCACTTCTGACCTATTTGTAAGGAAAACCTTGCCTTGAAGTCATCATCTCCATCCAAGAAGGGATACCAGAGAATGTAATTTGTGTCCCAGATGTTATTGTATATGTTAAAAGAGAACCCTTCAATTGGCGTCTTCAGTGGAGACAAGGGAGCGGGGAAGGCTGTGGGGTGGCCGCCCTGTATGATAGGGCATACCAGTGGTACATCAAGGCTGCTAAAATGGAGGTACCATCCTTCTTTGGTGGTGTATTTTACGCCTTCATCAGAACCTGTGAAAAAATCATTTAGAAAATTTAAATGATTATGTTTATATTGAAACAATTTTTGTCAGAAGTAGAGGCATGATTTTCAGTTTCCTTCATGTCTCCCTAAGTTATTAAGAACTAGTGCATCTAGTTTGCATACCAGATTTCTTTCCGCATAAATCAAGTGGTGCATTCTGGTCATGTGAGCTCAGAAGTACTCATACTTGATATGCCTGATCTGCTGCACCCATTCCCCCAACCCCCAATATTTTCTTTGCACCCATGATGTATATAGGTTTTATCATATGACTTGATTTTTCTTACTTGGTGGTAATAAACTTGCTTTCTGCTAACAACACATCCTCAAATAATCTTGTCATTATATTTAGTTTGGGTCTGCTTTCACTGTTATTGTAACAAAATTCCTTCAGAGTATGTTTTTATAAATTTATATATTTTAGTTTATATGAAATATAATTTTTGTATATTTTATTTAAAAAAACAAAATTGAAAAAAATTCCTGCAGTTCCTTTTTCAAGATTAAGGGGTATTTTTTTTTTTCAACAAATTCAAGGTAAGTGGAAGTTTAACTAGAAACCAGTTCACAAAGTCTATCACAAAACACTGCCATGGGAATAATTATATAATTTGCATCTTTTATGCAAAGTCATTAAAAGGTCAACCTACCATGCTGATAATGGCTGCCATTCAGTAGTACATTCATTGGATCAATGTCATAGCCCAGTTTGCTGACAGACCATGTGGCGCCCTCTATATACTGTGGCCATATGCTGAAGAAAAGGGCCTCAGGAAGACGTGTGCTGGTCTTATCGAAGATCTGCAAGGTTATGTCAACCCCTAGGAAAGGTAAAGGTCCAATCACAATCAATTAATATATATTCTTTTTTCCTGTATAAAACAAGTTATGTCGCTAAAATAAGCTCTTTAATATAAAACTGCTAGTATAGATAAGTCAGTATAATAATTTCTATTGATTTTCCAAACTTAAACTTTCCAGTAAGTTGAAAATACTGTTAACACTTTCAGAATGATGTAGGGGCCATTTATCCTGTGGTTTTATAAAACTAAAGCTTTTGCAATGCCACTTGTTGCCAATGATGAAAAAACTTGTAAACTTGCATAACCGGGAAACTGGTTAAACGGTCCAAATGACCGAAATCGCAAAGAAAAGGGCTTTGCGCCTTGAAGTAAGGTCATTCACAAGGATCGAGTTCGGCTCTCAAATGGCATGGCTGGGTCTCCGCTGCTGAGATCGGTGGAGGGAATGCGGGTTGCTTCTAGCTTTGTGGCTGTGGATGCTGTAGCTTTCTAACAAGGACAACAACCCAAGAGAGAAGATGGCGCCCTCTACGGCTCCCTGCTTGGCTTGGCGTGGCACTGCGACTGTTGGCTCAGAGAACATGCTTAAGGAGCGCACAGGGCTGAGGTCTTGACCACAGCAACCTGTAGCTGCTCGATGAGCGTATACTTCTTTCGGCTTGGCTTGGCAATGCCACTTGCATGTCATTGAGAATTCATGTTTCATCAAAGAAAATCATTATCATTTTTTGTGTCGGCCAAGAACACTTTACCATTTAAAGATAGGCTATCAAGTATATATTGATTTGTTATGAATAAAACTATGAAGTGAGAACTTAACCCAAAGCAGACACATAAAGTGACTATTTCTCATCACATATACTATGTTTAATTATTAACTGTGATAAATAAAATAAAAATATCATCTTAGGCCAAAAAAATTAAAGGTGTGGTTCTCAGGCACCGCCCGCATCAATTTTAAATCCCCGCATCAAAACTCTTTATTTTGATTTTCAATAAAAACTTTCCAATTTTGAGCTGCTGCCGCTCCGACATTTCTTTCAAGAAGATAAAACCATACAATTTCTTTTGTTTTGTAGTGCTTTTACTTATTTAGCAAAATAAAACTGTTATTTTCATGCTTTTCCCTTATCATTTGACATTTTTATCAAAACATACCAAATTAATTTAAAATAAAACAAGGCCTACAGGCTTAATGCGAACCTGTGCAAAGTTTGGGAGTATGAATGGAGGTTTATTTTTAAAATTTAATATTGATCCTTTTAAGTCCTGCATATCTACCTTAGTCATTATGATTTCAGCAAAATGGACATTTCGGACCTGCAAGTTCCAGACTAGGACATTTTTAAACTAGAACATGGGTAGTCCACAAGCGACTATGTGTATTCACAGAAATCAGAGTGGGACGGGTGGAGTGAGGCATGGATTAAGTGGCAAGGAGAATAGCACAAGGTGTGTTGCATATTAGCATGGATGTCTGCAGTGTAAACATGAATGTAGGTGGTGCCACATGTCATAAAATTGAGAAAATTGTCCAGGATGTATAACCTGCAAAATTTCAGGTGGATAAGTCAAACCACTGCTGAGATATGAGTGATTTTATCCCAAGGCAGATGAACAGATGGATGCTGTGCATTAATGGTTGCAGGTGGCAACACCAGTTTTGCCTATGATGAAGAGGTATGTGAGATCTATACACATGAAAAATTTTGGCCCAATCGGTCAAACAGTTCCCTAGATATGAGCTTGGATGTCTGCAGAGTATACGTGAATGTAGGTGGCGCCACCTGTCATAAATCGAGAAAGCTGTTCAGGATGAATAAACCTACTATATTTCAGGTTGATAAGTCAAACCACTGCTGAGATATGAGTGATTTTATTACATTTGTGCAAAATTTTTAGCCTGATCGGTCAAACGGTTCCCGAGATATGCGGGTTTATGTGTGGAAACAGATGCACAAATGGACGCTGGGCAATGAGGAAAGGTCAGAGGTCAACCAAAAATGAGGGCGTAGCATTTTACATATGATCTGATGATAAACCCAATTCACTTAAAATGCAAACCAAGTTTTTTCAAACAGTTTAAAGATATAGTTCCAATAATCTGGGAATTCTGCATCTAAACATTGTGTCTAGACGTCTAGACGCTGTGTCTAGATGTCTAGACACATTGTCTAGACACCCCCCCCAGAGCCAGGTCAGTTGCCATGGTGATGTCTGGACCCCACCTGTTTGTACTGAGTGACCTCTTGACTTGGCTGCTGAAACTCAGCATTTTGTCAAATCTGTTTTCAAATACAGAAAGCCTTTTTCAATTGGCTACAATGTTTTTTTGAAACTGTATTTACCCAATCTATTCTTATAATACTGGCAGAAGCCTACCATAGAATAATTCTTGTAAAGTTTAAACCAATCAGCTTAACAGTTTCATCATAAATCAGTGTATAAGGTAGAAGAGTTAAAAATTACATTTTCACTTGTAAAAAACACATCAATGTAGGTGGCGCCACCAATACCTCAAAATCAGATATGACATATGTAACAAGCATTGGTATAAAATTTGGTGATTATAGCTCTAGCCGTTTATGAGATTTTAATTTTAGTGTGCTTTCTTGGACAGATGACTAAGTTCAACCTCCTGTAACTCGGCCAAAAATCTCTGAACTGGAACCATTCAAACAAACTTCAGAGAGATTGTTCCAGGGATCATTTCTGTGAAATATTGGACAATTTGGCTAAACAGTTTCAGAGAAGAAGATTTTTAAAGGTTTTTAAGCTTTTTCTCTCTATAATCTTAATTAAAGCAGAGACCCAATAATTAGCTCCATGGACGGCGGAAAGCCAGCCCTGGACAGCGGATGGCGGATGGCTGACGACGGACGGCTGACGATGGACGGACGACGCTGCGCCATCGCATAGGCTCACAGGTTGGCTAAAAAGCGCCCGCCCGCATTGATTTCTGAGAAAAAGTGCCTGAGAACCATACCTGTTTTTTATTTTGGCCTTAAACAAATGAGATAATAAACTGAATCTTGCCTGGGTTATCTTTTTGTCTCCCGACATATTGCAGCCAAACATCCTGTGGGGCCCCATATTTTACCCATGTTTTGGCATCCACTGGCTTCACATGCATATAGAAGTCACAGCTACCATCTGAAAGCATAAAACTGGTGCTAAACCAGGTAAAGAATCCATGTCACTGTCAATCATTTGAGTTTTAACACCTTTTATATAGTCACCACTATACTACAAGCTTTAGGGTAGCAATACCTAATGCAGTAACAATGTTAATCTAACCATTTGAGAAACAACAGACATTACAGATGTCATATCACTCTCCAAAATCTACTGGATAATAACATGAGTTCCATAGTCCTTGCCATTTGCTGGGATTTTGAGAAGGAACATGCACGGCAGAGTACATATCACTCTAATACAACATCATTTTATCATCACAAGCCCGCACCTCCTGCTGCATGCAGCTGGAAAAAAAGTTCATCACATTTGTACTCTTATAGTCTTTATTCTGTCAATAAAACATTACTATAAGTAGTGACAAAACAACTGTATAAATACTTTGCCTTAATAAACATACAATGCATTTTAAGTTCATACCACTTTATTCACTGAGCTTAAACCTGATTACTTTGTGCTTACTATGTCATTTAAGCCACTCAAGCCTGAGCAGAGTATAACTTGGTCAATTAAGCCACACAAGCCCAAGCAGAGTATAACTTGGTCAATTAAGCCACACAAGCCCCAGCAGAGTGGAACTTGGTCATTTAAGCCACACAAGTCCGGGCAGAGTGGAACTTGGTCATTTAAGCCACACAAGCCCGGGTAGAGTGGAACCTGGTCATTTAAGCCACACAAGCCCGGGCAGAGTGGAACTTGGTCATTTAAGCCACACAAGCCCGGGCAGAGTGGAACTTGGTCATTTAAGCCACACAAGTCCGGGCAGAGTGGAACTTGGTCATTTAAGCCACACAAGCCCGGGTAGAGTGGAACCTGGTCATTTAAGCCACACAAGCCCGGGCAGAGTGGAACCTGGTCATTTAAGCCACACAAGTCCGGGCAGAGTGGAACCTGGTCATTTAAGCCACACAAGCCCGGGCAGAGTGGAACCTGGTCATTTAAGCCACCCAAGCCCAGGCAGAGTGGAACCTGGTCATTTAAGCCACACAAGCCCGAGCAGAGTGGAACATGGTCATTTAAGCCACACAAGCCCGGGCAGAGTGGAACCTGGTTATTTAAGCCACCCAAGCCCAGGCAGAGTGGAACCTGGTCATTTAAGCCACCCAAGCCCAGGCAGAGTGGAACCTGGTCATTTAAGCCACACAAGCCCGAGCAGAGTGGAACATGGTCATTTAAGCCACACAAGCATGAGCAGAGTATAACCATCATTTTTTCTTTTAATAGTGAACCAACACTAACCTGATTTGGCGTACAGTTCCTGGGCAGCCACTGGCCACTCCCTGCTCTCAGGATGAGCGTTCATGGTGCTGTTATATTTAGTGAAGCCGGCACTGTGATGGTTGTAGTTATACTGCTTACCAAACGCATCAAAATCCTCCTCATTATATGAGAAGTACTGGAACATCCCCAGAGGGTTACTGGGTCCAGCCCATTCCACCTGTCAAGTATTCAAATACATAGGGTAAACAGACGGCACTCAGCAAAGCATATATAGTGAAACCTGTGTTATGAGACCAACCATAGGACTGGCCAAAAGTGGTTTTAATTCACATGTTCTTTTGTTTGACAGGTTGCATTTATAAACCTAAATACTAATACAATCTGTGATAAAATCATTATATTGGTACAAATTTACCCAGTAAATACATGATGACCTTTTCTTGGACAGTAATGATACACTGATGCAGAAATATGTCTTGAAACAGTCAAATATCATTTTATATTGTCAGATATCCCTGTATGAGTAACATTCATTATATACCTATTATACTGTGTATTGTATTGTAGGTGAAGTATCAGGATACACATCATATCATGAGATAAGGTATAGTTACACCCCAGGTCTGTACCTATTATACTGTGTATTGTATTGTAGGTGAAGTATCACGATACACATCATATTATGAGATAAGGTATAGTTACACCCCAGGTCTGTACCTATTATACTGTGTATTGTATTGTAGGTGAAGTATCAAGATACACATCATATCATTAGATAAGGTATAGTTACACCCCAGGTCTGTACCTATTATACTGTGTATTGTATTGTGGGTGAAGTATCAAGATACACATCATATCATGAGATAAGGTATAGTTACACCCCAGATCTGTACCTATTATACTGTGTATTGTATTGTAGGTGAAGTATCAAGATACACATCATATCATGAGATAAGGTATAGTTACACCCCAGGTCTGTACCTATTATACTGTGTATTGTATTGTAGGTGAAGTATCACGATACACATCATATCATGAGATAAGGTATAGTTACACCCCAGGTCTGTACCTATTATACTGTGTATTGTATTGTAGGTGAAGTATCACGATACACATCATATCATGAGATAAGGTATAGTTACACCCCAGGTCTGTACCTATTATACTGTGTATTGTATTGTAGGTGAAGTATCACGATACACATCATATCATGAGATAAGGTATAGTTACACCCCAGGTCTGTACCTATTATACTGTGTATTGTATTGTAGGTGAAGTATCACGATACACATCATATCATGAGATAAGGTATAGTTACACCCCAGGTCTGTACCTATTATACTGTGTATTGTATTGTAGGTGAAGTATCACGATACACATCATATCATGAGATAAGGTATAGTTACACCCCAGGTCTGTACCTATTATACTGTGTATTGTATTGTAGGTGAAGTATCACGATACACATCATATCATGAGATAAGGTATAGTTACACCCCAGGTCTGTACCTATTATACTGTGTATTGTATTGTAGGTTAAGTATCACGATACACATCATATCATGAGATAAGGTATAGTTACACCCCAGGTCTGTACCTATTATACTGTGTATTGTAAGGGGAATAGAGTGAGGTGTGTTGCATATTAGCATGGATGTCTGCAGCGTAAACATGAATGTAGGTGGTGCAACCTGTCATAAAATCGAGAAAATTGTCCAGGATGTATAAACCTGCAAAATTTCAGGTAGATAAGTCAAACCACTGCTGAGATATGAGTGATTTTATCCCAAGGCAGATGAACAGATGGACAGTGTTCATAAGTGGTTGCATTTGGCGCCACCAGTTTTGCCTATGATGAAGAGCTATGTGAGATCTATACACAAGCAAAATTGTTTTGCCCAATCGGTCAAACGGTTTCTGAGATATGAGCTTGGATGTCTGCAGAGTAAACCTGAATGTTGGTGGCGCCACCTGTTATAAATCAAGAAAGCTGTCCAGGATGTATAAACCTGCAAAATTTCAGGTGGATAAGTCAAACCACTGCTGAGATATGAGTGATTTTATCCCAAGGCAGATGAACAGATGGACCCTATACATAAGTGGTTGCAGGTGGTGCCACCATTTTAAGTGTATATTATAAAGCTACATTTGTGCAAAATTTTAAGCCTGATAGGTCAAACGGTTCCAGAGATATGATCTTGGATGTCTGCAGAGTAAACCTGAATGTTGGTGGCGCCACCTGTCATATATCTAGAAAGCTGTCCAGGATGTATAAACCTGCAAAATTTCAGATGGATAAGTCAAACCACTGCTGAGATATGAGTGATTTTATCCCAAGGCAGATGAACAGATGGACACTGTGCATAAGTGGTTGCAGGTGGCGCCACCATTTTAAGTGTATATTATAAAGCTACATTTGTGCAAAATTTTAAGCCTGATAGGTCAAACGGTTCCAGAGATATGAGCTTGGATGTCTGCAGAGTAAACCTGAATGTTGGTGGCGCCACCTGTCATATATCTAGAAAGCTGTCCAGGATGTATAAACCTGCAAAATTTCAGATGGATAAGTCAAACCACTGCTGAGATATGAGTGATTTTATCCCAAGGCAGATGAACAGATGGACACTGTGCATAAGTGGTTGCAGGTGGCGCTACCATTTTTAGTGTATGTTATAAAGCTATCAAAGGGCTACATTTGTGCAAAATGTTTAGCCTGATCGGTCAAAAGGTTCCAGAGATATGAGCTTGGATGTCTACAGAGTAAACCTGATTGTAGGTGGCGCCACCTGTCATAAATCGAGAAAGCTGTCCAGGATGTATAAACCTGCCAAATTTCAGGTGGATAAGTCAAACCACTGCTGAGATATGGGTGATATTATCCCAAGGCATATGAACAGATGGACACTGTGCAAAAATGGTTGCAGGTGGCGCCACCATTTTTAGTGTAAGTTATAAAGCTATCAAAGGGCTACATTTGTGCAAATTTTTAGCCTGATCGGTCAAACGGTTCCCGAGATATGCAGGTTTATGTGTGGAAACAGACGCACAAATGGACGCTGGGCAGCGAGGAAAGGTCAGAGGTCAACCAAAAATGAGGGCACAGCAGTTCACATGAGACCTGATGATAAACCCAATTCGCTTAAAATGCTAACCAAGTTTTTTCAAACAGTTGAAAGATATAGTTCCAATAATGCTAACCAAGTTTTTTCAAACAGTTGAAAGATATAGTTCCAATAATCTGGGAATTCTGCATCTAAACATTGTGTCTAGACATCTAGACGCTGTGTCTAGACATCTAGACACATTGTCTAGACACCCCCCCAGAGCCAGGTCAGTTGCCATGGTGATGTCTGGACCCAACCTGTTTGTACTGAGTGACCTCTTGATTTGGATGCTGAAACTCAGCATGTTGTCAAATCTGTTTTTAAATACAGAAAGCCTTTTTCAATTGGCTACAATGTTTTTTTTTAAACTGTACTTACCCAATATATTCTTATAAAACTTGCAGAACCCTACCATAGAATAATTCTTGTAAAGTTTAAACCAATCAGCTTAACAGTTTCATCATAAATCAGTGTATAAGCAAGAAGAATTTAAAATTAAATTTTCGCTTGTAAAAAACACATCAATGAAGGTGGCGCCACCAATACCTCAAAATCAGATATGACATATGTGACAAACATTGGTATAAAATTTGGTGATTATAGCTCTAGCCGTTTCTGAGAGATTAATTTTAGTGTGCTTTTTTGGACAGATGACTAAGTTCAACCTCCCATAACTTGGCCAAAAATCTCCAAACTTGAACCATTCAAACAAACTTCAGAGAAATTGTTTCAGGGATCATTACTTTGAAATATTGGACAATTTGGCTGGACAGTTTCAGAGAAGAAGATTTTTAAAGGTTTTTAAGCTTTTTCTCTATAAAATCTAAATTAATGCAGATACCAAATAAACAGCTCTAGGGCACCAAGTTTCACATGTGACTAATTCTTACATGTTATTTGGAGCTGCTAGCTCCAACGGTTTCTGACTTACAGCCATGGATGGCGGAAAGCCAGCCCTGGACGGCGGACTGTTGATGGTGGACGGCTGACGATGGACGGACAATGCTGCACCATCGCATAAGCTCACAGGTTCGCTAATAAAAAGGTATGTACCTGCTGGTATGCAAAGTGGTCAATTGCTCCATCCAACCCAAATGAAATCTCAAGTCCTGAGCAGTTGTACACTTTTCCTGATCCCATAGGGACCCGGGTATACCCTGTAAAAGATGAGGATTATGGAGGTTATATATCAGGGCAGGTGATCTACATACTGAAGAACCTTATTTCTCTTAATTAACCCCACTGCTCTCTTTACATACTACTTTATATGCACCATTTATTTGTAAAGTGCTGTTTGCTTTGGCTTTGTTTGCTGGATTCGGCCACAAGAGGGCAAGATGATGTGTTGGATAGTTTGTGACTGACTGACTGATCATCTGATCCAGTTTGGTGACCAAGAAATGCTTGTTTTTGTACCCAAGATTATATACTCCTGGTGCATCTGTCAAGCCCTCAGGAAATGGCTGGCAGCTGCACCATACACAAAATGAATGCCAATGCATGCTTCCCACCATCAAAAGCCAGTAGAACTGGCAGCGTACAGGAAGCAAAATATTCTATGTCCTTCTATTTGGAGGTCTACACTAGAGCAAGATCAAACTATATTACAATCTTCTATTTGCCAAAATAACTTTACCTTTCCACAAGTTTAACAACAGTTAACACAAAAAGAACAAAAAGAAAGTTTAACAACAATTTAAAACACAATCTAACCCCAGTGCACCCATCAACTTACTACCCACTTCAAACAAGCTTTTTTTAACTGAAACTCCCAAAAAAATACCAAATATTTCATTCACATACATCAATGTAATTGTGTACCTATCCAAATAAAGATATCTTGAAACCATGGGTCATGACGATCAGCCGACTGGCATATTGACAATATGTCCTTGCACAGCAAACAAATTTAGATAATGTACCCGGTAGGTGGCATCATAGTCCATGCATATTAGCTAAAGTTCATCAAGACTAATAAGCACACCAAATTTGATGAAAATCCATCCAGCTGTTCCTAAGGAATCTGGCAATAAGTGTGTATTTTGCAATATTTCTGGGGTACTCAAACATGGCCTGTAACTCAGAAAAAATAGGTGACACAGTGACCTCAATTCAGGTTTCTGAGGGGAACTTAGAGGAACTCTCATGATGTCAAGTAAGAAGATTCTAGGTCAAATGGTTATGATTTGTGCCCTGCTTTGGTATCAAGTTTTTAATTATTCTGAGGGGTGCTTAAAAGCCCCATAGCTTGGAGAATATAGGTAATAAAGACCTAATTTAAGGTTTCCAAGAAGACTTTTCATGGACCTCCCTGGTTGTCAAAATAGAAGATTCTAGGTCCAATGGTTATGATTTGTGCCCTGCTTTGGTATCAAATTTTCAATTATTCTGCAGGTACTTATAAGCCCCATAGCTTGGAAAATATATGTAATAGAGACCTAATTTAAGGTTTCCAAGAAGACTTTTCATGGACCTCCCTGGATGTCAAGTAAGAAGATTCTAGGTCCAGTCATTATGATTTGTGCCCTGTTAACCGATGATTGCATCTTTAAAGGTCTAAAAAATAGAGGAAAAAATCGTAAAAATTGAAAAAATACAGGTGGTGCCACTAGTCTGCAGAAACTAATGAAACACTCCATCATGATCAATATCCATGCCAAAAATCATGCTGATCAATGCATTAGTTGTTCAGATACTTGAGTTTTTGTATCAAATTTTCCATTATTTTGGGGGGTACTTCAGAGCCCAATAGCTCAAAGAATATGGGTAACAGAGACCTAATTCCAGGTTTCCAAGGAGACTTTAATGGGCCTCCCCGCATGTCAAGATAGAAGATTCTAGGTCCAGTCTTTACAGATGACCACATCTTTTAAGGTATCAAAAATAGAGAAAAAAATCGTAAAAAATCGAAAAAATACAGGTGGCACCACTAGTCTGCAGAAACTGATGAAACACTCCATGATCAATATCCATGCAGGGAATTATGGTGATCAATTCATTAGTTGTTCAGATAATTGAGTTTTTGTGTCAAATTTTCCATTATTCTGAGGGGTACTTCAGAGCCCCATAGATCCGAGAATATGGGTAACAGAGACCTTATTCTAGGTTTCCAAGGAGATCTTTCATGTACCTCTCTGGATATAAAGTTAGAAGATTCCAGGTGCAGCGGTTACAATTTGTGCCCTGTGAACGGACAGACGACCGGACAGCCTGACAACCGGACGGACGACGGACAAAGAGTGATTGCTAAAGCTTAGATGACTTACAGTCAGCTGAGCTAAAAACTAGAATAGGGGCAAGCAATTACGTGTATCTGCCATATCACAGAGGCCTGGGTAAAGTAAGGCATGGAATGTTCCTGAAATGACTTGACTAAAAATTTGTGGCATCATTGATGCCAATCAAACTCCTCATAAGTCATATTTGTGCCATTTTCACCCAACACAGATCTACAGATGAATAAACCATGCAAGAATTCAGGCCAAGAAAAAGTGCATCAGTGTATTCTATAAAAACAAAAGATATATCCATCCACTCCTCAGATATGAGCAATTTTACCCAAAGCAAACAGACAGATGGATGCCACGCAAAAACAATTGTAGATGGTGCCACCAGTCTTGAATACCAAATGGAGGTGTCCAAGATCTATGGACATGCACAATTTCAGGCCAATAGGGCAAATAGCTCCCTAGAAAGGGGCATTAATGTATTCTATGAAAACGGGAAGGAAGGTGGTGCCACCTGTTTGATGTATAAAAAAACTCTCCAAGATGGATGGACATGCCAAATTTCAGAACAATAGATTGAACCACTCCTGAGATATGAGAGATTTTCACCCAAAGCAAACATACGGATGGACGCCAGGCTAAAACGATTGTAGATGCCACCAGCAGCATTAAGTATGAGATGGAAGTATCTGAAATCTATTGACAAGCACAATTTCAGGCCAATATGGCAAATCATTCCTGAGAGAAAGGCATTAATTTATTCTATAAAAATGGGAAGGTCAGAGGCGCCACCTGTCTGGTATATGAGAAAACTCTACAAGATGGATGTACATGCCAAATTTCAGACCAATACACTATACCACTCCTGAGATATGAGCAATTTTTACCTAAAGCAAACATACAGATTAACGCCACACAAAAACAACTGCAGATGCCATCACCAGTCTTTAATACAAGATGGAGGTATCCAAGACCTATGGACATGCACAATTTCAGGCCAATATGGCAAATCACTCCTGAGAAAAGGCATTAATTTATACTCAGAAAATGGTAAGGTAGGTGGCACCATCTGTCTGGTATATGAGAAAACTCTACAAGATGGATGTACATGCCAAATTTCAGACCAATACATTGAACCACTCCTGAGATATGAGCAATTTTCACCTAAAGCAAATGTACACCACACAAAAACAATTGCAGTCTTGAATACAAGATGGAGGTATCCAAGATCTGTGGGTATGCACAATTTCATCCCATTATGTTGAACCAATCACTAAGACGAACAGATGGCAAACACAAAATTTCAGCTAAATACATTGAACCACTAGACCACGGTTTGTTATGATTCAGCTGACAGGAGATTCTAGATGCTTCTGGGGGGCTGAGTAATAAGTTTCCATGGATAGAGAAGTGTCAAAGGTATGTAGATATTTCCAGAATATTCCTGTAGTTTCCATACTGTAGAGGTTTAAAAAGGCCATTTCCAAGGCAGACTGGGTTAGACAGAGAGAGTTAGTCTAGATGTCCGATACACTGGAGACGTGTCTTTGCGGACGACGTGTTGTGCAGTTTGCACCAGACAGGGTGTGTTGTCATGTTCTGATTTTTAGGACAAGTATTGTTCCTAGGAGTTTTAAATTCAACCAAGGAGGGCATTAGAAGATTTGTGGACTGTATATGTGTGAAGTTAGAGCCAGTTAACGGTGGGCAAAAGCCAGAGAACTGTGTGTTCTTGAAGTATTGTTTGTAAGACTGGAACTAGTCAACGGTAGGCAAAAGCCATTTGTGAGTTTGGAAAATAAACTTGTTTTTGTTAAAAAAAAACCCCTAGACTTTGAGATTTTTGGACTTTGTTCCTGGGATATATATGTACACAGCGTGCGAGTTGTGACAGCGAGTAACAATGCCAGGTTTCATTGGTGGAACCTTGTCAAAAACATAATATCCACAAAACTTTGTCCTTGTTTTGGTGAAAACAATTACTAATATTAGTCTAAAGATTAAATTTTTAAAAAGTCAAGCCTCTATATACTGAACACATGGCCGTGTATACACCATTTAAAATAGAGCAGTAATGTAAGATATGTCCTAACCCTCCAGGAATGGTTACTTTAATTGAGTAACATCTTTATTTATACTGTAAACATGCCATTTAAAATATAGAAATAATGTCCTCACCCTCCAGGAATGGTTCCTCTGGCTTCAATTCCTTCAGTGCTGCCACCATGGCAGGAACCACGGAGTGGTTACCCATCGCATCAACAGCTACATACGTGAACCCTCTCTGCTCTGCCCATGACATGGCACAGTTCTTGTAGTTCTGCTCTGTAAACACATTTAGGCTTTGTTGTCATGTCAAATCCCAGTTTGGTTATTGTGGTTTAGACCTGTAAGCATATGTAGATTTCTGTGATTCTGATCTGTTTTCATGTCTAACTTTAATAAATAGCATCCATGATATCACACTGAACTGACTCTATGACTTGTACAACTGTTGTGTAGGGATTGTGGGCATAACAATCTGAACCCCAAAATGCACCGCAACTTGAGCACACACCAGCGTGTAGTCTGTTCAAGCATGTTGGATTAGAATTATTTAAAAAAGCATAAACATGGGTGTTTTGTGGTAAGGACATCACAGAGTAAATAATGTTTTAAAAGCATACTCATGTGAAATATAAATAGAAGATGTGTCCTTGAAATGTAACAAAATTTGATTTTGAGGTTTGACAGTTGAGCAAGTAGTGCTTGCCGTCCCACAGTGCCCATCTGGAAGAGTTTTGCTGTGAGTAGAAATGACCACTGATGGAAGGATGCCAAAATATGGACTTATTTATATGTTTCTTTTCTGTAAACACATTCTTGCTTATTCTGTTCTGATCTATACAATTGTCTTTTCCAGTTCTGTGAGCGTATGTATATAGATTATGTGGTCCTGGTCTGTTATCTTGTTAATGTATATAGATTATGTGGTCCTGGCCTGTTATCTTGTTTATGTATATAGATTATGTGGTCCTGGTCTGTTATCTTGTTTATGTATATAGATTATGTGGTCCTGGTCTGTTATCTTGTTAATGTATATAGATTATGTGGCCCTGGTCTGTTATCTTGTTTATGTATATAGATTATGTGGTCCTGGTCTGTTATCTTGTTAATGTATATAGATTATGTGGTCCTGGTCTGTTATCTTGTTTATGTATATAGATTATGTGGTCCTGGTCTGTTATCTTGTTTATGTATATAGATTATGTTGTCCTGGTCTGTTATCTTGTTTATGTATATAGATTATGTGGTCCTGGTCTGTTATCTTGTTAATGTATATAGATTATGTGGTCCTGGTCTGTTATCTTGTTTATGTATATAGATTATGTGGTCCTGGTCTGTTATCTTGTTTATGTATATAGATTATGTGGTCCTGGTCTGTTATCTTGTTTATGTATATAGATTATGTGGTCCTGGTCTGTTATCTTGTTTATGTATATAGATTATGTGGTCCTGGTCTGTTATCTTGTTTATGTATATAGATTATGTGGTCCTGGTCTGTTATCTTGTTTATGTATATAGATTATGTGGTCCTGGTCTGTTATCTTGTTTATGTTTATGTGATTTTGTTCTAAACCCTAACTTGCCCTCAGGTTTTGACCTTTATTAAATATGATATATTTAGTCTCATACCCACATTATTATTCACTTTGGTGGCTATGTTCTTGTAACAATTTCCCTGAGATTCAATACACATCAGCAGTGTCATTTTCACTGCAACTGCTGTTCCTAGCAACAACATTTAAGAAATCTAAAGTATACAACTAGCCTGAATCTGAAATTTTAACAAGGGACCCATGGGTCACTGTGCTCAGCTGAAGTTGACCTTGACGGTAAAAATCTAAAATAATAGCAAATGGAGATAATGTCTAAGAGGAAAAGGTATTTTAGGCCATGGCTGGTTGACATGATTGGTTTGTACTGATGAGTAAGAAATTGTTGCAAATAATTTTTTTTGACCAAACCATGCATTTCCTAATGTTAAAATTGAAGCATGTGAGCAGTTTGTGACCATAAGATGTATATTATTACCATGATCAGTGGTTGGCTTTTTGATAAACTGTTGACAGTTCAGTAGTTATCACATTTATTCAACTGGATCTATTTTTTTACAATATGAACAATAAGATATATGCATTTTTTATTTAATAAAATGTATACCATTGAAATGTAACTAAGTCCCCATCCAACAAGTGCAGGATTTGATGGTGGTGGTGTGGGGGGGGGGGGGGGGGAGTTGTAATGATTGGAATTGCAACATCTCTGTATTATTTAGTGTATATACATTCTGTATTTATGCGTGTATAAGACGACCCTGTGTATAAGACAACCCCTCATGTTCAGCCTCAAATTTTGGTTGAAATTATTTTTTAGCATCTTAAGTTGGAGCTGCAAGCTACAGAGAATCAGTAGGATTTTCACTAAATGTTTACTGCAATATTACACAACTGAATATATAAGTTGCTTTCAAAGTTCAGACTTTAATAGCTTAAATCCATGCACATACGGCATATGAAAGTTATTTCAACAGTGCTTAAAGGAAATACATGTATTTCATTTAATTCATTTATGATAATGATAAAGGAGAGATGATGGACAGACAGAGCTGGTCACTTTATGATACATTCTCCTGATGCAAGAATATGTTTCAATTAGATCTTATTTTTTTTCTAATCTAAATTTTTTTTAAAAATTAAATTATACACATTTCAAATAAAAATTATTGTCTCAGTGCACGGGATCAAAGAAATTAATGGCAACGGGGGGGGGGGGGGGGGGGGGGATATGGAGGGATTTACAACACTTCTACATTTACATACAGGCCAAACAAAGCCTGATCTCCAAATCTGCTGAGGCAGGAAAATAATGAACAAATACTTGTATTAGATCCTAATATTTTTATCACATCATTTTTTTTTATTTTAAGTTTATATTTCTATACATTTCCAATATAACATATATATCTGAATATAAAAAGTTGATTTATAATTCTTAACTGCAGCATCATGAATCTCAATCTTGTCAGATAACACAACATCATGCATACACATGTATTTATTTTTTTATCACAAAAATATATTTTTTAAATTTGCAAAACAATTAATATCTAAAAAATAATACTTGATTCAGATATATCAATTTTCAATTGTGCATTTATTTATAAAAAATTTGCTTCATATTTTATAAATTTATGCATACTTATGGGTTTAATTCTATTTCAATTTGTTAAAATCATTTAATAGAATATTGATTTCTTTAAAAATGCTACACTGACACAACATGGCATGTTCCATGTTCAGATAACTCCATGAAATACTTTTTCAAGAAAAGATTTGTATATTTGAGTGGACACAGCATTACAATTAAAGAAATACAGTGCAAACAATTACTGCATAACACTTGGTGGGGCGGGTGGGGGGGGGGGGTGGAGTTGATATGAGAATAACTGTGCCGCTGTCACAGCAGAGGTCCCCCCTAGTGACCTGTTACAAATCAGGAACCCTGGCATAGCTGATTTCCAGTGACCAGGAGTAGGCTGCCTGCATCTGCACAAAGCAAGTTACTACAATAGAGCCTCAAGAAAAAATTCAATAACTAGCCTAATTTTCAGGCTTTGATTTTTAAATTTCAGATTAAAACAGATTAAATACTTATGTTTACATGCTATGAAAATTAAATCAACATTACCCACAGAAAAAAAAAGTGCCATGGTCAAAGATGAGCAAATCTAAGGTACTAATTTTCATTTTTAATGATTATAACTTAAACTTTTTTTTAAATTCAGATCTAATTTTGGGTCAACAATGGAATCCTAATTAAACAAAGTTATATACTTTGGGGGGGGGGGGGGGGGAGTCTCTGGCTTCAGTAATTTTCACGTAAAGTGAGTAAATATTTTTCCTGATTTTTTACAAAGTCCATTATGTTCGGGCCCATAACTTAAAGAGATTACACTTAATGGACCTAATTTCTGGCAAATATATAGGAAATATATAGGAGAATACTCCTGGTTAATATTAAGACAAACCAATCAGTGGTTTTGATATTAGGCAGTCCTGAAGTTTGATAATAGGTTTTTCTTGGAAATTTGAGGTTTTCCTTAATTTCTTGATGGAACGAAGTCACAGTGACCCAGTTTTTGGTTTGTTAGGAGATCTTTGGGACATCAAACAGTATGCAAAATTTTGGATTCCTAGGTCTAAAGGTTTCAAAACGTGCCAGTCTAACTGACAGACAGACAATGGACCACCACTATAGCTCAGATGACTTATAGTCAGCTGAGCTAAAAATTATCAGGGAAGATTCAGGGAAAAAATTAGGGATTTATTTCCTTGAAAACCTAAACACTGTTATCTCACTAGTCTTTGCTTTGTCAAACTGTTCGTTAGACCAGTTTATGGTGTCTCCAACAGAGGGCAGGCCCCATGTGTGTTCTGGCAGCTTGGTCAGCAGACGACTAGCATTGGCTATTCTGGGATCACTGTATGAACATCCTCCTGAAAACAAATTAAAAATGTAACTAGAAAGTACTCTGAGACAGCATATATACCTAAATCAACATTCTAGATCACCAGATACAGAATATTACCAGGACCCTGATCAAACTTTAGTGTGTGCAATATAAGTGCAGGAAATATATGAAATTTTAGGTTTTTATTCAACAATTTCTTGAATGAAAATTTAAAATTTCAGTTAAGGATAGATAGAATCATGACAGAGGGCTTACTGGGGGCTTAAAATATTGTACCTTTTAAAAATTTTATTTTTTTTTACATGTTACAAAATCATGTGAAAATGAATGAAATGATAAAACAAACATGTATACTATCAGAAAGATCACAGTACCAGGTTTAAAATAATGTATACTTTGTTGTTTCTTTTATGAATTTAAAGCACTTTTGAACTGAATTGAGATATAGGGGTTTCAAACAGTAATGACACCTAAAGCTTCCCCTAATACCAGTGACAATGGTCGCCCTTAAGGCTGCTCCATCTCATAATGGCAGAGAATACTTTAAAGGTTACCTCAAAAATTACTGGCTTTGACCCTTGTAATTTCACTAATTTGATCAAAATCTATTCACAACTATTTGAGTACAGCTGCTAACCGACAAATCAACCAACAATGATGAAAACATAGTACCTTTGCTACCTGGCACAGGTAGGATAATTTAAAAGTTTGAATAAATGTTAATGTCCATCATATTTTTCCACAATTTTTAATGTTTGGTACATTATCTCTTACTCTTTATCTGCTTAATGGGTAACAAGAATTTTGAGGAGTCATTTAGTTTATAAACTGTTTTTAATAACTGTTTTAATATTATTCTGTATTTGTCCTGTTAAGGCTGTATGTAAACCACCTTTCTTAATTCTATATCTCACCTGCTTGAATGCATTCTTTGAGAACCCGTGTAACTGCTCGATACTCGGCCATTTTCCTGGGATCGGCTGCAATACCTGTGATCCAGCTGTCGCCTATCTCGTTACTCAGTTTTGGCAGTGTGGATTTGTGAGGAAGCAAAGCAGTAATGTAGCTCTCTAGTGTGGAGGCTTGAAGGACTGCCCCAGGGAACTGACCACGTAAGATCTCATAATATCCAAGCACCTCCTGAAACAGGTTAACTGTATTGTGTTTAAAGAGCAACCATGTCAATCATTGTATATTCTGGATATTTTTTTTATAAAATATTTTACTCAGTTACCAGTACATTTTGTGCACAAAGGATGCCACAATAACTGCTATGTTGTTTTTCCTTCTGGCATATTGTTATACTGTTCAGAAATTAATTTCCATCCTTTACTACCAAGAGGGCCAGTAATGTGCATGTGCAACTGGCATTGAGAACTCACTCATTTGGCCATAATAATAATAAACTCAATATTCAAAAGCAGGACATTAATTTCAATTCTACCGGTTGTACTACTTATTCTCAAAGGCATGAGATGAACACTGACAATCATTTATTCTTATAACCTTATAATCTTATTGACCTTGGTACATCAGGCAAAGTTAAAAATAATGGCTTTACAAGACAGCACTTACCGCAGCATTCATTGGTGGTCCACTGTTGTCTGTCCTGAATGCAAAGCACAGAACATCTGGTACTCCATCTACAACCACACAGTCATCACGTGACAGGCCGCCAGGACTTGAGGGGTTTGGGCCTGGGTTGTTGGGATATCCACCTGCAATTTATTTGTTGTTCATCATGGCAAAGTATTACTTACAGATTTAATGATTATTGATTGATAGGGAAATAAAATGTTTCTTCATTTAGGACAGCCTCTGTTTACATGGACCATGTCACTCTTTGAATTTGTCTGATTACTTTTTAATGAAAACTAGAATGTGCAAAAAAATTCTATTCAAACTCAGCACACTGGAAAAATCTCCCTGTATGTTTTTTTTTTAATTTGTCTTTGCTGGGTAGCCCTAACATGCCCGTCTCCTATAGTTTCCATGACTGACAGCTTTCAGCAAGACATATGGAAACTATAATGGTTCTCAAGGAGATAGGATTTATACATTGCTTTGTTTATTTCTATGGTTTCTTCTTCGGAGCATCACATTTAGATTATTGGTGATACATGTACTATTGTAAAAGTATCATCCGAAATCCATGGCAGTGGAGATTTTCTCATGAAACGCATCACATTTCGGCTAACATACCAGCAAAGACAAAAAGCTACCGGTACTTAAGAAGTGCGCATGAGTCAGTAATCACTTGATGCTAAAAGAAACCATTTGTATTAACACTATTGTTTTGTTAATGAAAACTTACCTTTATGCCAAGTTCCAATGACACTCTGACCTTGAAATTCCCACACAAAAGGGTTGGGTACAGCTGGTGGGGGCGTCATGTTGTTCACTCCAACGGATACTGCAGTGATACCGCTCTTCACCATGTGTGGGATAGCAGCCTGGGTCATCCCTAAAAAGCATAAACAAAAGATAAGGTCACATCAAAACACAGAATCAGGGGTCATGGTGCTCAGCCGAAGTTGTCTATCTAAAGTTTTATTATTTTTTTCAACTAAGTGAAACTAAGAACCCAGCAATGCTTTGTGTGTATGTACACTAGTATTCAATGTGCCTGGAAAGGCCAATCATCCAGTTGCCCATTTTGATATTACACAGAATGTCTCAAGCTGACCTGTCTTTTATTCAAACTAACTGACTTTATCCTGAGAAAAATTCTGAAATCACTTTTCCAGGTACTGTCTCAAGTGTTCATAAAAGAGAAATGTCTGTTATACAGAGATGTAATAGAGATGCATCTGTACTGGAGAGCCCTGTAACAAACATCTAAGATTACATTTCTAGGAACCACCCCTCAGGTGTTCATAAAAGAGAGATGTCTGTTATACAGAGATGTTATAGAGATGCATCTGTACTGGAGAGCCCTGTAACAAACATCTAAGATTACATTTCTAGGAACCACCCCTAAGGTGTTCATAAAAGAGAGATGTCTGTTATACAGAGATGCTATAGAGATGCATCTGTACTAGAGAGACCTGTAACAAAAATCTGATATTACATTTCTAGGAACCACCTCAGGTGTTCATAAAAGAGAGGTGTCTGTTATACAGAGATGTTATAGAGATGTATATATACTGAAGAGACCTGTAACAAACATTTGAGATTAAATTTCTAGGAACCACCTCAGGTGTTCATAAAAGAGAGGTGTCTTTTATACAGAGATGTTATAGAGATGCATCTGTACTGGAGAGACCTGTAACAAACAACTGATATTACATTTCTAGGAACCACCCCTCAGGTGTTCATAAAAGAGGTGTCTGTTATACAGAGATGCTATAGGAAGCAAATCTACCAAAGAAGTAACATAAATTCTGAGATTTCATTTCAAGGAACTGCCTCAAAGTGTTCATAAATGAAAGGTGTCTGTAGTACAGAGAGATAATAGAGATGCATCTGTACTAAAGAGGTATCACAAATCTGAGATTACCTTTCCAGGAACTACCCCAAGTGTCAATAGAAAAGAGATGTTTGTTATAAATAGTTGTAATAAAGATGCACCTGTATTAGAGAGGTAACAAAATTCTGTGTTGACATTTCCAGAACCTGCCTCAAAGTTTCATAAAAGAAAGATGTTTGTTATACAGTTGCCAATAGCGAGAGGTTTATAAGATAACCTTTTTACCTGGAACATCTCGCTGGCTCAGGACACGAGTTGGTCTCTGGATCTTGAACATCTTATCTAGCTCTGCACTCATGTTGAGGCTAAAGGTGAAAAGGTCAGGGTCCGCATAGTTTTCTATCTGCATGTTCATTGGTCCAGCATGCCATGTGATGTAGCCGTCATTCACGGCCTTAACAAAGTCTGCCTTCTCGGTGGCATTTGGACACTGAAAATTGGATCATAAACTGATGACAGTTAGCTTAGATATTACACATCTCAAAAATACATATTTGGCAAAAATTTCAGTAATAAGTTTTACAATAAAAGTCATTCTGAAAGCTGGTTTCTGTCTATAGTTCATACAACTTTATACAGTACATAACAAACAGGGCCAAAGCTAAATTGGAAATTGATTGAGAGAACTGCACAAAGTTATGATATTTTTCATCCTCAATGATGTTGCTGTTTGCCGTGCTTTTGCCCCAAACAAATTAATAGGTTTAATGTGAATAATGAACACTTTAATCACAGGTCCACTGATTTTTTTTTCAAACTGATTAAACTTTGTATTGTTCATTTAAAGAATTCAGGTAGTTCTGTAATGTTTCAATGAGCATGCAACATTTCACAGGTATTTACTCTGGGCTTTGTAAATTTTCAATGGAATTTCACACATTTGTTAACAATTTATTTTTTTAGTATGACCTATATGTTAGTAATCTTAGAACACCATTACCATTAATTAATTAGATTCTGTAACCCCCCCCCCCCAATATATATATATATATATATAAAAGACACATGAAAGTATATGAGCTGTTGATCTATGGAGGTGTATGAATAAATATACATGCACTATAGTACCTGTAGTTTGACCCCTGCCAGTTCCAGATTTGGAGGACAGTCCATGTACATGCTGACCAGCCAGGGGTGAGTGGTGTAGATGAATGTCTCCACATAACCTTTGTCCTTCAGCTCGTGAGCAACATTAATAGCTCGAGGAAAATACTCCTGGAAGTAGGCGTTCAGCACATTGTTGATGAACCCCGTCTTTGGAATTCCATTATAACCGACATCTGGAAATAAACAAGACCGTAGTGTTGGACAGAGCATGGTGGGAATATAGATGGTAACATCACGATTTAAGTATTGGTAACATCTTGGTTAAAGTATTGCACTCGTGACTGCAAGGCTGTGGGCTTTGCATCCTATTCAGTAATATTAGACTAACATCGGAGTGTATTTAAATATTTTGGAGTGGATATATTTTAACATTATGGTTAGCCCTGGTTGCATTGGAGCATTATGTAATTTTCTTGTCAATTCTATCAACATGTTTGCATATTAATTGCTAACGACTGCCTGCCATCCACATTTTTACCAGCAGAACACAATGTGTATTTGAGAGACTGATAATCCTGGCTGCCCTGCCATGAGGAACCTTACCAAGGTGGTTCATGTAGATGATGTGCACCTTCTGTTGGTTCTCTAGTGGACGTCCACTCTGATCAAACTGGAAAACCTGCCCACTGCATATCTGAAAATAATGTACAGCTATATACAGTATCCTGTAAAAACCTGTCAATTTGTAAAAAGAATAAATTATCACTAAGATGGGAACACTATCACTACTGATCTCACTTTCAGTAGCATATGTCCTCCTTTTAAGAGGCTCCATCTAGGGCATTGCACTTGCGACACGAATATGACCTAGTGTCCTGCACTCTAGAAATGTGAAAGGTCCATGGGGACATCATATCTACCTGTCCTAATTGTATGAAAGTTTTAACCCGTCGAATAATGCGTTGTCTAAAATGCCTGTTTTGTCCTACATGGCTTTTTGTTGTTTTCCCAAGCACATACTAACCTAGCATGAAAATTATGAAATAGCCGTTCAAAATGGCAAAGTTTACGGTAAATGCTGATAATCCTGTCTTACACCCGGTTCCTTTTTTAGCATACAAGTTTCAAAGTTATGACAAATATGTCAGATACATGGATTTATAGCAGAGTTATATTAAATAAGACACAATTGATAGAAATTTTTAATTCTAACTACAAGTCAAGAATGATCCTTTAAGCTCATACTCTTAATGCCAAACTAAAAAACTCTTAGATTTGGCACTTACACAACATATAACCACACCTTTTATATTTTATTATGCGAAAGTCTATTGAATTGGTCTCAATAAATTATAAATTTTGGTCAAATTTACAAACATGTATTTATTTTACCTATTATTTTGAATACAGATTGGGCCCCCATCTCTTTTCAAAATATAAGGTAATATTTGGGGGGTTCATTAGCGAACCTGTGAGCTTATGTGATGGTGCGGCGTCGTCCATCGTGCGTCGTGTGTCGTCTGTACGTTAACCATAGCTATCTCAAAAACGGCAGGAGCTAGCATCACCAAATTTTCTGCAAATATTCAGTCATCCAAAAAACTATATTGGATTTTGTTTATTTTTTTCTAATTGCATTTTCTTAGATTCTATAGGGAAAAAGCTAAAAAAACTTAAAAAATTTTCTTCTCCGAAACTGTCCAGCTAAATTGTCCAATATTTCACAGAAATGATCCCTGGAACAATCTTTCTCAAGTTTGTTCGAATGGTTCCAGTTCGGAGATTTTTACAGGAGGCTAAACTTTGTTAACTGTGCAAAAAAGCATATTTAAATTTAAATCTCAGAAACGGCTGTAGCTATCATCACCAAATTTTATGCCAATGTTGGTCACATAGGTCATATCTGAAATTGAGGTATTGGTGGCGCCACCTGCATCGGCCTTTGTTGTACGGGGTCATCAGTGCCTGTATCACACTGAGGGTTACAGAAAACTTCTTCTCTGAAATCATATGGCCAAAATGTTTAATATCGCACAGAAATGATCCTAGGGTAGTGCTTTCTGAAGTTTGTTCAAATGGTCTCTTTTCAGTGACTTTTGGCTAAGTTATGGGAAGCTGAAATGAGTCATATGCCATAACAGCCCATTTTAGCTCAGTGGCTACAAAGATCTTCTTCTCAAAAACCACTGGGCCAAATTCTTAAATCTCACAAATTAATTATCCTCAGATGCTGATAATTCAAGTTTGTTCAAAAGGTTTTGGTTCAGTGCTTTTTGGCTGAGTTACAGGAAGCTGAACTTAGCCAGTTTGCTGTATCTTCCTATATGAGTTATAAACCTGAGAAACGTTTTTCGACTGATGCCATAAATATTTTACAAGAATAATCCCTACAATAATTCTTATAATAATTGTCATTCATGGTTCCACATGAATGATTTTTGGCTGAATTATGGAGATTGAATTGAGTCATTTTACCATATATGTTAGCTGTGTTATGCTGTTACATCTAGCCTGGCACCAGTTTATCAGCATCTATTACATCATGCCACTAGACATTTAGATTTCAGGTTATCTTTGGTTAATATTGACAAGAAAGTTTTTTTAAAAGCTTTTAAAAAATTTAGATTTATGATTTTAGTTATTCATCATACCAGGCAATCATGGATATTCAGCTCTCTGTGGCTATATAAAGACAACTGTACGTGGATTATAAATTATTGGTATCCCTACTCAACTTAATTCAAGAATTTGCCATCAATGAGATATATCTGTATTTAAATTTTGCATTCAGTATGCATCCATAATAATTTTACATATATTCCTGATTTCTTTTTTTTATAAAAAGTCAGCTGAAAAGCATTTTGTACTGGGAAAATAAATTTCAAAGTTATTTCAAGTAGGGATGACTTTTGTGTACAGATGGCAGCACTTGGTTTACCATTGGCAGATTGCCAGTGCCTTGATGTTGGCCATTAGCCAAGATGATGTCAGCTCTATAAATAGTTTTGGCACACTGCCAGGATTGGAAGAAGTGCAGCCAGGTAAGGGTCAAGAGTTCACTCAGTGCAATAGCTGCATTCTATTTATAGCTTTGGCAGACTGCTCACTGCATCATATTTGGCACCAAAGTTCAGGCTGAATCTATTTATAGCTTTGGCAGACTGCCAACTGTGTCAGATTATGCAACAGGTCAAGAGTTCACTCAGTGCAGCCAGGTACAGGTCAAAAGTTCACTCAGTCTAGCCAGGTGCAGGTCAAGAGTTCAATCAGTGAGGTAGCTTGAGGCAGAAATTTGTCACAGGTCACTGGGGGGAAACTGCCTTACTCACCTAAGCCTTGTCAGCCCAGTGCATCAAACTCTGGGGAAGTTTGATGTATTGGACTAATATTTTGACCTGTCTATGCGTCTTTGATGGATATCTCATATACAAGACAGGTGGTGCCACGTACATTGAATTTTGCAGTGTATGTGCCTGCTTATTTCTACAGAGGAATTTGATATATCAGCCTGAAATTGGGCATATTTATACATATCAAATAGCTTTGTCGTATACAAGACTGGTGGTGCCACCTACAATAATTTTTGCACAATGTGTGTCCCTGCTTATTCCTCAGGAGGGGTTTGATATATCAGTCTGAAAATTGGCAAATGTGTATATCTCTGATAGCTTCGTTATATACAAGACTGGTGCACCCATGCCAGAATTTCAGCAGTGATGTTTGTGTAATTGTTCTTATTCAAAGTGATTAGTACTTGCATTGTTCATATACATGAAAAGTAATGGTCCATCATTGAAGCATTATGTCTGGTGTATTTCCAAATGTACAGGTTCCCATTAGGCCTGTAGGCCTTGTTTTTTTTTAATTAAAGCAAATTGTGTGATAATGGGTTCTGAAATTTCACAAGAAATAAGTCTCATACGCTTCTGACATTATCACATATGATCTTATACATCGGTGATGTCTTCACTGGAAGCAAAATCCAGCTGAAAACTTTGTCTTTTATTTAGTTTGATTTCTTTCAGTTGGATTATATTGCTACATGCTACAGGAATGCAGTCCATCTCTGGACCCTGCACGTCCGTCCAACAGATCTAGCATAGGACAATAGGGTCCAGAGATGGAGTAGCGGAATGTAGCTCATAGCTTCCATGCTCGCTCCTTACGCTTCGGTTTCCCTCCCCTGAGAGAGTATCCATGGAATGATACATACGCCACATAATAATGCAGTTAGCAGGAATACAACAGTATACCATGGATGACCTAATACTGGTCACATATACATAATATTTTATTTTTTTTTTAATTTTATCCACAACAACAACACATACAGATCACAATAAAATGGATAAATATAAAAATCCATATATCTATCAAAATTATATTCATTGAATCTGCAAGTGTTAAAAGCTATGAAAAAGGAGTAATAACAAGTAACCTTACATCCAGGCGCCACCTGCAACCATTTTTGCACAGCTTCCGTCTGTTTGTCTGCCGTTGGATAAAATTACTCATTATCTCGGCAGTGGTTTGACTTATCTGCCTAAATTTTGCAATTGTATACAACTTGGATAATTTTCTGGATTTTGTGGTAGGTGGCACCACTTACATAAACATTTGGGCTGCAGACATCCATGCTTATATGCAACACTTCTCTTTCTATTTCCCCTTGCCACTTAATCCATGCCTCACTTCACCTGTCCCACTCTGGTTTCGGCGGATACACGTAGTCACTTGTTGACTACCCGTATTCTAGTTATATAATAAAAATTCCATTTTCAAGTTCCTTCATTTTCCCTAATAAGTAGTGTTTGCAGTTCTTCATAAATAATCTCTTACTGTTGGAAGTTTTAATATTAGATTTCATTCAATCCGTTATTTTATTCCGTTGAATTTAAAACTAAATTTGGTAAGATTTTACAATCAGTAGGACTCCTGTATCCACAATGGATACATGTTAAGTGTTCTAATGATGGATCAAACTTACTCCTCAGTGCATTAACTGTATCCTATAGCCTTTTCACTTATATCTTAGCCCATAACAATGTATTATTTATCCTTTCTAAACACGATTCAAACATCCCTCTGCTTGTTTTCACCACTTGGCTTATGTGCACGTCTTGCCTACGTCATACACAGACGTTGTGTTGCGCACCGAGGCATTTGTATGCACACGGATCACATATATTTGGTGTATTTCAAGGGTTAGGGTTTACAAATAAAACAGTGACTCCACCTTGTCTGCGCGAAGCGCGAGACAGAGTGTGCTATACTGGCAGGCAGTTAACAAACAGCTGAGGGTTACTTTTTTAAAGCTTTTGCGAAAGTCACAAATGCTTAACAAAAATTAACCCTCATTTTAACAACTACGACCAATTCTCAATAGTAGCTTTAAATATCCCCACTCGACCACTGAATTCTAACTCGTCTTGCATGGCGCAGTGGTAGCGCATAAGACTTGTTATCACACGGTTGCTGGTTTGAGACACGATGAAGAGCTTCACAATTGCATGTCATGTGTACTAATAAATGATGAATTTCTCATTACTGGTTCGCCACCAGACGGAGACACAGCAGACAAACGTACAACAGACATAAACCACGTAGTCAATACTAGGCATAGACACCAAGAATTTTTCCTTGACTAGGGTCATTTCCCGTAGGTACTGATTCTACAGTCGCTCCCTATATTTACCCAGAGTTTGACTTAAGGCACAACATAAGCTTTCTTACTTCTTGTGTTATAGGTTATAAGAATGTCTAACAGGTTCTATATCACTAAGGTATGCCGGAGCATGGTGAACATAAGTATTATTTTTGACCGTACTGCTTTGAATGCTTGTGTACAAGCTTTATCTTATTTGGGCACATATTACTTACAGCTACGATAGAGAGAAGTAAAACTGCACAGATCTTCAGGCAATCCATTTTGTTGAGCGTGCACTAACCACTGTCACATGATGAACAGGTCACATGACACACACACATGATCTAACAGTTCAACCTCCAAGCAGGGCGCGAGTTCAGCTTTCAGAGCTCAGGGTAGTCTGAGTGTATCCCTCGTACTGCCGCTCAGCAAGGATATAATATTTGACAAGGATATAAAAATATGTTAAATCAGATTCGGTTATTCATACAGTACCATTATCCGCTGCCACACTGTACATGTTGCACGTTCTGCTAATCACATGAATGTGTTTACAAACTTGACCAGAGCACCCCGTGAACACGTGGTCGCTGGGGTTGTGGATCACGGTTGCCGCGCTCCACATTACCAGCATTTTCGCTTGGTTAATATAATGTACTAACAACTTGCAAGTCCGTGGGTATAAAATGAATTGTTTCTAATAGATTTAATGTTTGTGGAATCAAAGTGCATTGAAAGATTTTTAAAATTAATTGATTTATAATCTTCTAGAGTGTGCGTGTGTGTGTGTGTGGGGGGGGGGGGATGACTCGTAAACACGCACACACACACACACAGACATATATCTCTTTTTTAGCGTCTGTATGACACATTTCAAATAAACATACTCAGTCACAGTCCAAGTATATTACAATTAAGTTTAAGGTTTTAGAAAATAAGGTACGTTCCATGTATATGTGTTAATTCTAAACCAGGTTTATAGATATATTCCATATGGTAAACTCATAAATGGTATATGAGTTATATATATATACAGTAGAGCACCGGTTTTTTTTCTGAGAGCGTCAGGGGACAAGCTTTTTGTTGGGATCCGAAAAACAAACTTTCGGAAAAACAGTCAGAGGTCTAGCGGCAAGTTAGTACTACAGTTAAGAATTTACTTAGTGCCATTTAACCGGGGAACACGGTGGTTTTTTTCGACCTATATACGTAAATGACGACCGGGATAGCCTATATTATAATGGATTTATTTCAGAGCTTAATTGGCAAAGATCAATCTAACCTGTTTTAAATGTGTGGGCGCCCTTTCTTCAACAAATTCACCGGAGCTAGCTAGGACGTCATTGGTGAAGCTCGGTTAGATTCCTCTACATCCCATGCATGCCAGGGGCATCTGGCAACTTCATTTTGTATTTAGTTTCTCTCTGCTATTCTTTATATATCAGTAAAAGTGGGTCTGCCAGTTGGCTCTTGTCCGGCGGGTTTCGCTCTGAGTGGGCTTTTGTCGGGCTCTGTTTGTGTGTACAATTACGTTGCTGTTACGGAACCTAATATAATCAGATAACGTATGCGTGATGAACACAAATTCTGTAACGGAGATAAAAAGAAATCAGATTCTGTAACACTAGGCAGCGGGAAATGTCTAGGGAAATGAATAAAGAAGTCAGTGGTTTTTTTGTTAACAAATAACTATAATTTATTCTTAAAACATTCCTAACAATACAATACACTAAATCAATACAATTATACAGTAAAGCAGCGGTATAACAACAAGTGAATACGATTACATAGAAAAACAATGCGCACAGTACCTGGATACCAACACCATCACAACGATAAGTCCTTTAAATGTAAACTCCCGGAGAATGACAGTCCAGTGGAAAGTTCTTGCAACAACCCAGAATGTAAACTGAAGTCCAAATGCATAAAATCCAGGAGAAAGCCTTGAAAATGTATAATTGCCGCATTCTTCGAATAAGGTCCTAGAATCTGACACACCCTTCTGCGTCCGCTGGAATCTTCTCTGCTCTCTGCCCCTTCCGTTCTAAAACACAGCCCCTTTATATACCTTCACACCCCAAGCCGAGAATTTTCCACTTCTCGAACAGTCTTTATGATCTTGCACAACACAGTAAAACAAGCGTTTCAGGAATTCTCTAGAAAGATATCGCCGTGCCTCTACACACCATGGTGTACACGCGATCTCGCGACCAGGCGTGAAAACCCAAGGCTTACATGACAACGAGAGTTCAACCAGTACGGATTAAACATAGAATGTAATACGCGGCCAGACACGAGTGCCACAACAGGAGTTACGCCCGTGTCACATAATAAAAAGAGCAACTGTAACATTGCGAAGTAAGGAACCAGTAATGTAGTGAAGTAACGAAGTGTTACCTAATTTATGATGAACTTTCAATGAAGAAAACAATTAACCAAATATACGACAATACTCTAAAGCCAATTACGAAAATATCTTCAATACATCATCTGTTCGGGGCTAAAAGCAGCTTAGAATGTTATACTTTTCTTCACTATATATTTATATATTTATTATGTATATATCCACATATGTTGTTATAATGCTGATATATATTATGTGTATAAATAAAAAAAACATATGGTTTCGACTTGATTACACTGTGTACACATTATAACATGCCTGATAGTCGGCAATTAAACATTACATTACTTACACAATCAACTGACCCATCGTTTAAATACTTCATTAAGCCATAGCGAATCAATGATTGTTTTCATGTTTTTAAACGTTATGCCGGCTCGATAGACAAGCTGAATCATCTCTTCATAGGAACTACCTGGCAAGGCCTGGCCTAGCAAGCGGGCAATCAGGTTATAAAATCATCCAGGTTGAAAAGGATTGTTCTACTGTGCACATCCATGCAGTTTGTCAAATCTAAAATCCCATGCACAGACTATCTCGTTCAGCCTTTGTCTCATCGCATGCACACCAATAAAGCATATTGTTCAGGATTATTATAAGTCAGACCACATAGTGACACAGGAACACCCGGTTTATAACATCAAACCTGCTATATAATGGCAGTATTTTTACCATGTATAAAAAATACCATAAGACCCTGGAAAATTTCTTGCCTCTTTATCCACAGAACTGATGGCTCCAAAAACGTATCTTTGGCTGACCGTAACATCTCAAACTCCCCGGAGTATTATGTGCGTCCTACGAATAACTCGTTTTCATATTGTACAATTTCCTGGTTACTCTCCCAAGCGACTTTATCTGGAACTTTTACAGATGAGAGCCAAAGTTTTGAAATGCCGTGCTAGTCTGTTACCTACACATAGCTAGTATTTTTTTTTAAAAAAGGTGTCAACCATTTACCTTACTTTTTAGATGAGAGCCACTTAAATACGAACGATTCCAGGTTATATTTCCGTAAGATGGATAACACATCAGACACAAAGCCATATAATTAGGTAAATCGCTCTGCACAGTACAGCTAAGGATGCGTGCCCATAATATGTACAATGATATTTTTTCTCTATTACATATTCTCCCAAAGAACAGTAATTCAAGGCGGTCTTTAAATGCCTGGAACCATGGGATACCGACTAAACTCAACGCAATGTCTGAGCGGACCATAGCATGCAAGAGCTGTGACGTCTTAACACAATAAACTGTGCATGCGCTCTATAGTGAGAGCTGTTCATGCAGAGTTATAGGCATCACCATGCAAAGTTCTGCTCCATAAAGGACTCTTGGTATAACCATTGTCTTATATAATTTGATTATTGTGAAGGGATTCAACCCATATGGACGTACACCTGATCCAGCTAAGACAAGAAATTCCCTTGCCTTTACTACGTATACGTCTGAGGTGCGGTCAGTGGAGGACATACTTGCATTAAGTAATATCCCCATTAGACTGGCCCAGTCCATGAAATAGTTATGACTTAATTGTTGCTTCTGACAGAGAAACCAAACGTTTCCGCGTTGTATCGCATATATTATCGGTACCGCCATCTTGCGGCAACTCATATAACTAATTAAAACATATAACTATCTGACCCTCTTATTTCATGGACTGGTAATCTTGGCCGGTTCCGGGACGGTCAGCGCCACACATCACCGCCTCGCTGAACTAAGGTCTTTTCCAGTGACGTCAGCAGTGGTCTTTCCCAGAATCTTTTTCAAAACCAACATGGTTCATTCAGTCATCGACTATTCCGGGCTTCCAATTGGCTACTAATATTCCCATTTAATTTGTCTTAATATTTTTAGGCCGTCGCTTATGTTGAGTTCGGCGGGACTTAAAAACACTATAACCCTCAGCCTCAGTGTTAACGTTTATCGGACCACAACTCTTGACAGTAGGCTTAACAAACACTGGCTCAGCCAATCAGCGCGAGATATTCAGGTTCACACACGACGAGCGCAGTCAAAATGTACCGGCTGACTGAAATGATCACGATTCGCGAGTCTCAATTTGACAGTATATACACGGGTTTAGACAAATGCTGCAAGCTGCTCTTGTCATCTCGGCAGAGGGAATTTTACTGGACCTGTCGGTACAAAATTGTTGCGATAGTGTCTACAATATGCACATACATTTGGCCCATGGACTGTAATATTCGTTCAGCAGAGATTTATCATAGAACACGAAGGTCCATGTGTGGAATACCTGAATATATGATTTCAGTTCGAATGTTACCAAGCGGGTCGGGCTGTGGGACCGCCTTACCATTCTCATAGCAACGAGCAACGCCACTCACGTGAGACGTGACGGCCTGATATGCAAATACTAGGGGAATCGTCAGGTCCTCAAAGAGCCTTAATTCTGACGCCTTAATATGCAAATATCAGGAATTCACCATACGGACTTTACAGGACTTTAGTGATAAGAGCTGGCACTGAGTAAGTCTATCGGTACATGGAATCACGTTTTATTTTAAGCATCTTATTAGTAAACGCAAATACTAAAGCCCGGGCAGGGCTTTTTCCCCATGTGTTTGTGATTTCAGGTTCGTTTGATACTATTGTGACCTAATTTCCAGCAGCGATTTAATTTCCGAACATTAAATATTCTCTTCGTTTCACTAAATGTAATAATTACCGTTTTGTCGGCATTTTACTTGAATCTCCAATTTCGAGAATACTCAAAGCATAGGATATAATCAACTTTTGCCAGTCATTTGGAGTAAGTGCCAGGAGAGCTATGTCGTCCGCTTGCGTGGGACAGCCGGTATATACATATGACATATTCTAGCTCCTAACCCGCTCTTCCTTAGGTTTTGCAGAAGACCATTTATATATATCATGTACCTAAGGGAACAGAGAACACCACCTTGTCGAACCGATTGGCAAATAGATATCGGCCTGCTCTTTTCCCCCTGGTACAAAATTTGACTTGTCGTGTTTTGTATATGCGTTCATAAAAATTCTCCACAATTTACCCTTACTACCTAATTCAAACAGTTTCACAAACAACCCTTAGTGCCACACGGTATCTATCGTACGCCTTACTATACTGTCCAGATAACATGTATAAACATTAGAATGACGTTCTAGATTATGACATATACACTCTCTAACAAACAATATGATATGCATTTAGGGCACCGTACCTTTCTGAAAGGCAAATCATTCATTGGCTCGGGAAATGGCGCCCCCTTCTGGGTTCAGTGTTTGTTTATGCGAGCTAACAACAGATTTTCTAGTATTTTGTAGACGCAAGGTAGGAGAGATATCCCCCAATATAATTATCGGGATTCGTACGGCATTTTCTTTTATCTTTAGTTAAATTTACTATCACGCCAAGCTTCATTCTATCTGGAACTGATTCTGACGCTCTTATAAGATGCTCGACCATTAGATCACCGCCATATTTAATTTGTTCATTTACCACACCGTCATGCCCAGACGCCTTTGCATTGTTTAATTGAGTAATACATCTAATAATTTCAGTCCCGTTAAATGGGAAATCTAAAACACTTGTCATATAATGATCAGCGGTTCTTTTAAGGAATTCAAACTTATCGCTTATCTCTGACATTAACTACTCATTAAACAAAGGACCGGTCATGACGGAGTTTTTCAAAATATCTAGCCCATCCCTCACATATTAGGCTAGTTTCGTGAACCAGTTGACCGTTAACATTTATTTCCGTGCATTCTTGGCATTCTTCCTGCGTTTTTTTATTCAACAATTGCCAGAATTTATCGATATCAAATTCGGCCGCGTTATGCAAATTTTCCATTTCGATTCTCTCTTTGGACATATAATATTGCCTCATTTGTTTCTGAAATATAGATTTAGCCGTTTTATACCTATAGTGTACGACTCTGACAAGTGGCCACGTGCATGGCTTCCTTTCCAGCAACCATTTTCCCCGACGCCTCGACATGTCGTCATGGAATGGTTTCAACTTATAGATTTCCAAGAAGGTCATAAAAATGGTTTAAACACTTTCTTCTGAATCACAGCCGTTTGCAGTACTTCAAATAAATCGTTTAAATAAATATTTACGTAGGTCGCACTACAAGTCATCAGTTTTGGTTTGGCTAGTTTATTCAGTTGAATCAGTTCACGGTCCACTTCGAATTTATAACGCTCTCGTGTTGCTACATTACAAATCTGGCACCCGATGTCCGGGGGCGTCAATATAGGGGGGTGGGAGGGTATATATACCCCCTCCTTTTTGGCAGCCACCACTTAAGGCTGCAAAAAGTTCAAATATTTTATATTGGAGATGTACATGTCACTGAGAAAGAGATACATAATCGAAAAATAATAACCCAGGAATGTATCTGGAATTCATCGCTAGATGGCAGCACGGATGATTTGTCGTATTGCGCCATTATTTCACAACTGCTGGCGGTAAACATTGTAAACTTAAACATATGTGGTTGTACCGGGTGTGCCGTGGCTCAGTGGATTGGTTAACTCCTTCATGTGAGCCTGAAGCATATGATCACAACCCCCGGGGGTCGGGGACTCGTTCCTGTCCCCGAGGATGCCGCTGGGCTAACTCGACACTCACCTTTTCATTTCTTTTACCATCACATGTAGTATATCTGAATGGTATATCTTATCTTTTATAATCAGTATGGTCGCTATGTATAATTATAGTAAACAAAGCGGTAATAATAGAAAAATAGTTACTTTTAGTATTGGTATGCTTCTCTCCCTCCCTCTCTCTCTCTCTCTCTCTCTCTCTCTCTCTCTCTTTCTCTCTCAGTATTGGTTTGCATGTCCCCCTTTCTCTTTCATTATAGGTGTTATACAAAGTTTTGTACCGTTTTTCGATCCTCATGACTGATGTTAAATTTTATTTAAAAGAAGCTAAATTTGAGACGCACTTCCTCACTGTCTCCCCCATTATTTTAACAGTTTTTTTTTTTCATTTTTTTCATTTCATTTTATTTACATTTTTGCAGTTATTTTGTTTTATATCAATTTTATACCTGTTATTACTTATAATAATCGATATTGTCAGGGCTAGTAGTGTATGACGCAATGGGTTATATGATAGTTGTTTGAATTTTCGAGGTTGTAATTTTCATCCCCCTTATACTTACAACACACAAGACTGCAAAAAGTGCAAATTTTTTATAGGAGATATCCAGACCACTGAACCCCCACTTGGGCCCGCTTCTGCTACTAACGAGATGTGCATGTCCCCGTTTCTTTAAAAACAGCATCCTTGCCTTAATTCATCTTTTATATCTTCCATACATCAATCTATCCTTTATACATCTTACAATAATAATATATGTAACCAGTCAAAGATCTTCGGAAATCTGAATGCCCCGCGGCCCATGCCGGGTCGTAAATGTAAACATCATCACTAGCCAGGGCTTCAAGTTAAACATGCCGATGTATGAATTTCTTGCCACGAGCACACAAAATAAATGTTAAAAATATTTGTACATATCTTATCGAGACAATATCCTATCGAAAATCTGTATTTCATTTTAACTTTTATAATAAGAAAAAGTTGAGCCAACATTCCTCATCCCATTTAATACATACCCAACCCCGACAAATAGCCCAGCCTGGGTTTCACAGCTAGTATTTTACATTACTGTTATACTTGTTATTACATATATTATTATCGAGAGCTTCAGGGCTATAGCAGCGTTTAAGCAATGGGTTTAACGTCAGTTTTTTTTTTTTTTTATTTCGAGATTGTAATAATAATTCCCGTAATTTATATAACACTTAAGACTGCAAAAAGTTCCAAATATTTTACATGAGAGATGTGCATGGTACTGAGAGGGAGAAGTTTTATTGGTCTTGAGATGGCACTGAATTATGATAATACGCTTGATTTATACAGAATTGTACATAAGATTGCATTAAATGTTTTTATTTTAGAAATTAAGTTATAAGAAACTTGACACTTCTCAAACTCTTCATCTCCAGGAATATTTCTGGAGTTCTTTGCTAGATAGCACCACAGATGTTCTTTGATATTGCATCATTATTTCAAATTTAACTTATTTGTTTCCCTCATGATATATATTTGTTTATTAGACGTTATATTTGAAACGCACGTGTTCACTGTTTCTCTCTTTTTTAGTTCACTCTGTGAACTTATGCCATGGCGCAGCGTCCGCCGTCCACTGTCCACTGTCCACTGTCAACCGTCCACCGTCTGTTACCAAATATCTCAACAGCCACAGCAGCTACCTTCATGAAACTTTGCAGAATTATTGATCATGGGATGGAGATGCAAAAATTAGCTTTTGGTGGCGCCACCTATGTTGACCTACTTTCTGCGGGACGAAATGGTCTTTTCAACTTCTTCCAAGATAAGTCATAAAGTATTAATATTTTGGCCTTCATATCATAGTCAACAGTTCCTTAGAAGAAGGGGAATAATTTGTGTGTAAATTCAGTCAGGTCATTTTCAAGATGGCGTCTCTACGGAACTTCAAATCGTGTCTAGCGCAAAATATGACAACTTGATGTGTTTCCATACAGGATGTATTGTCTGATACCAAATATCTGAGGAACTGCTGCAGCCTTCAGTTTCAAATTTCACAGGAATATTGATCATGTAAATGCTGAATGATTTTGACCTGCAGGTGGCGCCACCTGTGTTGACCTACTTTCTACAGGCTGTAATGATCTTTTCTGCTTTTTCCAAGATATGTCATAAAGTATTAATATTTTGGCCTTCATATCATAGTCAGCAGTTCCTTATAGGAAGGAGAATAATTTGAGTATAAATTCAGTCAAGTCTTTTTCAAGATGGCGTCTTTACAGAACTTCAAATTCTGTCGATTGCAAATATGACAACTTGATGTGTTTCTATATACATGATGTATTGTCTGTTACCAAATATCTGAGGAACTGCTGCAGCCTTCAGTTTCAAATTTCACAGGAATATTAATCATGTGACTGCTGAATGATTTTGACCCGCAGGTGGCGCCACCTGTGTTGACCTACTTTCTACAGGCTGTAATGGTTTTTTCTGCTTTTTCCAAGATATGTCATAAAGTATTAATATTTTGGTCTTCATATCATAGTCAGGAGTTCCTTAGAGGAAGGGGAATAATTGTATCCGCCAAAACAGAGTTTTGCGGATACTATGTTTTCAGCTGCACGCCGCCGCCGCCGCCGCGTAGGTGTCCGGAGAACTCCTCCGTAACCGCTGGGCGGAATTTTACGAAACCCGGGATTATGTTCGGGTCACATGTGAACTGCTGCGCCCCGATTTTGTTTTGACCTCTGACCATTCCTCTGAGCTCTGCGTCCGTTTGTGCGTCTGTTTCCACACATAAACCCACATATCTCGGGAACCGTTTGACCGATCAGGAAAATTTTTTTGCACAAATGTATCCCTTGGAGAGCTTTAAAACATACACAAAAAATGGTGGCGCCACCTACTACCATGTTTGCACAGTGTCCATCTGTTCGTCTGCCTTGGGTTAAAATCACTCATATCTCTGCAGTGACTAGACTAATTCACCTGATATTCGGCATGCGTAAACATCCTTGATAGCTTTTCTAATTTTATGACAGGTGGCGCCACCTACATTCAAGTTTACGCTGCAGACATCCAAGCTCATATCTCTGGAACCGTTTGACCGATCAGGAAATTTTTTTGCCACAAATGTAGCCCTTGGAGAGCTTTATAACATACACAAGAAATGGTGGCGCCACCTGCAACAATGTTTGCACAGTGTCCATCTATTCATCTGCCTTGGGTTAAAATCACTCATAACTCTGCAGTGACTTGACTAATTCACCTGAAATTCGGCATGCGTATACATCCTGGATAGCTTTTCTGATTTTATGACAGGTGGCGCCACCTACATTCACGTTTACGCTGAAGACATCCAAGCTCATATCTCGGGAACCGTTTGGCCGATCAGGAAATTTTTTTTGCACAAATTTAGCCCTTGGAGAGCTTTATAACATACACAAAAAATGGTGGCGCCACCTGCAACCATGTTTGCACAGTGTCCATCTGTTCATCTGCCTTGGGTTAAAATCACTCATATCTCTGCAGTGACTCGACTAATTCACTAGATTCGGCATGCGTATACATCCTGGATAGCTTTTCTGATTTTATGACAGGTGGCGCCACCTACATTCACGTTTACGCTGCAGACATCCAAGCTCATATCTCGGGAACCGTTTGACCGATTGGGCCACAATTTTGTCTCCTCTGAGACTCTTGGACTGATCTTTCTGAAACATTTTTTTAATCACCTGCCAAAATGCACAGTAATTCACAGAGTGAACATTAGACCCCTGGGTCTCTTGTTAATTATAACAATTTATACACTATTTATCTTCCATTTTATTGACAATTTTGGGTGTTAGGTTATTTATACTACATTTCTACTTGTTATTACATGTGGTCATCGAGAACCTCAATGCTAGTAGGGGTTGTATATTCGAGACTGTAATAATAATTACCGTAATTTATTTAATCTTTAACACAGACTAAAACATGTTCCATAGAAAAGATCTGCATGGCACTGAGAAGGAGAAAACACTTTTTCGAATTATTTGGCACCAGGAATATTTCTAGAATTCATCGACAGATGGCAGTACAGATTATCTGTCGTATTGCGCCATTATTGTATCCGCCAAAACAGAGTTTTGCGGATACTATGTTTTCAGCCGTCCGCCGCGTAGGTTTCCGGAGAACTCCTCCGTAACCGCTGGGCGGAATTTTACGAAACCCGTGATTATGTTCTGGTCACATGTGAACTGCTGCGCCCCGATTTTGTTTTGACCTCTGACCTTTCCTCTCTGCCCAGTGTCCATTTGTGCGCCACCTGCAACCATGTTTGCACAGCACAGTGTCCAATTGTTCGTCTGCCTTGGGTTAAAATCACTCATATCTCCGCAGTGGTTTGACTAATTCACCTGAAATTTGGCATGCGTATACATCCTGGATAGTTTTCTTGATTTTATTACAGGTGGCGCCATCTACATTCACGTTCACGCTGCAGACATCCATGCTTATATCTATGGACTGGTTTGACGTTTCTTCCCGAAAATTTGCATGTGTATAGAGTTCACATAGCTCTTTATCATACGCAAAACTGGTGGCTCCACCTGCAGCCATTTTTGCACAGCGTCCGTCTGTTTGTCTGCCATGGGATAACATCACTTATATCTCGGCAGTGGTTTGACATATCTGCCTAAAATTTTGCAGGTTTATACATCCTGAACAGCTTTCTTGATTTTATGACAGGTGGCGCCACCTACATTCTAGTTTACGCTGCAGACATCCAAGCTCGTATCTCGGGAACCGTTTGACCGATTGGGCCAAAATTTTGCATGTGTGTAGATCTCACATCGCTCTTTATCATACACAAAACTGGTGGCGCCACCTGCAACCATTTTTGCACAGCGTCCGTCTGTTATTCTGCCGTGGGCTTAAATCACTCATATCTCAGTAGTGGTTTGACTTATCTGCCTAAAATTTTGCGTGTTTATACATCTTGGTTAGCTTTCTCGATTTTTTTGGCAAGTGCCGCCACCTACATACACATTTCGGCTGCAGACATCAATGCTAATATGCAACAAACCTCATTCCATTTCCCTTTGCCACTCAATCCATGCCTCACTTCACCCGTTCCACTCTGATTTTGGTGGATACACGTAGTCGCTTGTCGACTACCCGTATTCTAGTTTCACAACTGCTGGCGGTACACATTGTAAACTTAATTATATATGGTTGTACCGGGTGAGCCGTGGCTCAGTGGATTGGTTAACTCCTTCATGTGAGCCTGAAGCATATGATCACCACCCCCGGGGGTTGGGGACTCGTTCCTGTCCCCGAGGATGCCGCTGGGCTAACTCGACACACCTTTTAATCCATTTATTTCTATCGCCCAGTTTCGCAGGGTTTCCTGTGTACAGATATACCGTATACGTAATCTCTCTACCTCTCTCTGGCGCAACTTTCGCATTATAATATTGTCATACCATTATCTTTTTTCGTGAGGGAAATAATAAGTATGTGGTATATATATATATTTATATATATATATATATATATATATATATATATATTATAAATTAATTAATTAATTAATGAAATCCCATATTTTCCATGCATTTTTGTTCATATCCCCAAAAAATAATTCATTGTTTCGTGTAACTCCTGCTTTCTATGGCAAGGTTCCAAAATTTTAACATGCGACACCCGTACACACACACACACACACACACGCACATGTACACATATATATAAATATATATAAAAATGCAGACTTTCATGTATGAAACCTTGCATATTTTATACACGAAATATTTTTATGCATATCCCCAAAACGGGCATTATTTACATTTACCTTAAATTGCACATATATACACAACCGATGCCTCATTTACATAAACCGTATTATTCCATTGCTAATTTCAATATATATGGCTTTAATACATAAAAAAAAATATATGTAATAAAATGTGTAATATGAATGACATGTCACGATAGTACATGTTTATCTGCATGTGATAATTATTCTGCAGCACCGGATATCTGAATTTATTCTCACGTTTTAGTAAAAATTATATGAAACAAAGGAGACCAAAAGCATTTCATTTGGTTTTCATTGTCATGATATCAACTAGCTTGAAATTACTTGGTGTTAATTGATGCTGGTTTTCTTTGTATGACACTGAATGATGTACTCAGTGACCCCTTCACAAAAGCTTGGGATGGCACGACACAATGTGTCTCTGTCGTATGAGACAGAGCAGAGTCGCAGACAGTTCCTGAACCTCCTTCCCAGAGGACCTCCTTCTCTTTATATTCGTAGTTTGATTTTTCTCTTTATAGTCGTAGTTTTATTTTTCTCTTTATAGTCGTAGTTTTATTTTTCTCTTTATAGTCGTAGTTTTATTTTTCTGTTTATGGTCGTAGTTTTTTCTCTTTATATTTGTAGTTTTATTTTTCTCTTTATAGTCGTAGTTTTATTTTTCTCTTTATAGTCGTAGTTTTATTTTTCTCTTTATATTTGTAGTTTTATTTTTCTCTTTATAGCTGTAGTTTTATTTTTCTCTTTATAGTCGTAGTTTTATTTTTTCTCTTTATAGTCGTAGTTTTATTTTTCTCTTTATAGTCGTAGTTTTATTTTTCTCTTTATAGTCGTAGTTTTATTTTTCTCTTTATAGTCGTAGTTTTATTTTTCTGTTTAAAGTCGTAGTTTTATTTTTCTGTTTATAGTCGTAGTTTTATTTTTCTGTTTATAGTCGTAGTTTTATTTTTCTGTTTATAGTCGTAGTTTTATTTTTCTGTTTAAAGCGTAGTTTTATTTTTCTGTTTATAGTAGTAGTTTTATTTTTCTGTTTATAGTCGTAGTTTAATTTTTCTGTTTATAGTCGTAGTTTTATTTTTCTCTTTATAGTCGTAGTTTTATTTTTCTCTTTATAGTCATAGTTTTATTTTTCTCTTTATAGTCGTAGTTTTATTTTTTTCCCTTTATAGTCGTAGTTTTATTTTTCTCTTTATAGTCGTAGTTTTGTTTTTCTCTTTATATTTGTAGTTTTATTTTTCTCTTTATAGTCGTAGTTTTATTTTTTCCCTTTATAGACGTAGTTTTATTTTTCTCTTTATAGTCGTAGTTTTATTTTCTGTTTATGGCCGTAGTTTTATTTTTCTCTTTATATTTGTAGTTTTATTTTTCTGTTTATGGTCGTAGTTTTATTTTTCTGTTTATAGTCGTAGTTTTATTTTTCTCTTTATAGTCGTAGTTTTATTTTTCTCTTTATATTTGTAGTTTTATTTTTCTCTTTATAGTCGTATAGTTTTATTTTTTTTTCCTTTATAGTCGTGGTTTTATTTTTCTCTCTATAGTCGTAGTTTTATTTTTCTCTTTATAGTCGTAGTTTTTCTAGCCTTTACAACCAAATCAACCTTCGTTGTTTTTCCCCAGGTCACAGGGGGTTCCTAATATTGCTAAGATAAAATGTTTCTGACCAAATGTTACTCTCAGCCTGCACTATACATTGTGTAGTATACAAGTCATACAGCACAACCTGTTTTCACACAAGTTATACAGCACAACCTGTTCTTACACCCAGTGGAGTCTTGATATGACACGTAACCTGTGGTTTAATGTATGAGCACCCTGCAGGTAGCTTTTTTTTTTTTTTTTTTTTTTTTTTTATCGGTGCCTACTAACTTTACCCTGAAACCAGCTTCTGTGCTATATCGGTGCCTACTAACTTTACCCTGAAGCCAGCTTCTGTACTATATCGGTGCCTACTAACTTTACCTTGAAGCCAGCTTCTGTACTATATCGGTGACTACTAACTTTACCTTGAAGCCAGCTTCTGTGCTATATCGGTGCCTACTAACTTTACCCTGAAACCAGCTTCTGTACTATATCGGTGCCTACTAACTTTACCCTGAAACCAGCTTCTGTACTATATCGGTGCCTACAAACTTTACCCTGAAACCAGCTTCTGTACTATATCGGTGCCTACTAACTTTACCCTGAAACCAGCTTCTGTACTACATCGGTGCCTACTAACTTTACCCTGAAAAAAGCTTCTGTGCTTTATCGGTGCCTACTAACTTTACCCTGAAAAAAGCTTCTGTGTTATATCGGTGTCTACTAACTTTACCCTGAAACCAGCTTCTGTACTATATCGGTGCCTACTAACTTTACCTTGAAGCCAGCTTCTGTGCTATATCGGTGCCTACTAACTTTACCCTGAAGCCAGCTTCTGTACTACATCGGTGCCTACTAACTTTACCCTGAAGCCAGCTTCTGTACTATATCGGTGCCTACTAACTTTACCCTGAAGCCAGCTTCTGTACTATATCGGTGACTACTAACTTTACCTTGAAGCCAGCTTCTGTGCTATATCGGTGCCTACTAACTTTACCCTGAAGCCAGCTTCTGTACTATATCGGTGCCTACTAACTTTACCCTGAAGCCAGCTTCTGTACTATATCGGTGCCTACTAACTCTACCTTGAAGCTGGCTTCTGTACTATATCGGTGCCTACTAACTTTACCCTGAAGCTGGCTTCTGTACTATATCGGTGCCTACTAACTTTACCCTGAAGCCAGCTTCTGTACTTTATCGGTGCCTACTAACTTTACCTTGAAGCCAGCTTCTGTACTATATCGGTGCCTACTAACTTTACCCTGAAGCCAGCTTCTGTACTATATCGGTGCCTACTAACTTTACCCTGAAGCCAGCTTCTGTACTATATCGGTGCCTACTAACTTTACCCTGAAACCAGCTTCTGTACTACATCGGTGCCTACTAACTTTATCCTGAAACCAGCTTCTGTACTATATCGGTGCCTACTAACTTTACCTTGAAGCCAGCTTCTGTACTTTATCGGTGCCTACTAACTTTACCCTGAAGCCAGCTTCTGTACTATATCGGTGCCTACTAACTTTACCCTGAAGCCAGCTTCTGTACTATATCGGTGCCTACTAACTTTACCCTGAAGCCAGCTTCTGTACTACATCGGTGCCTACTAACTTTATCCTGAAACCAGCTTCTGTACTATATCGGTGCCTACTAACTTTACCCTGAAGCCAGCTTCTGTACTACATCGGTGCCTACTAACTTTACCCTGAAGTCAGCTTCTGTACTACATCGGTGCCTACTAACTTTACCTTGAAGCCAGCTTCTGTACTACATCGGAGCCTACTAACTTTACCCTGAAGCCAGCTCCTGTACTACATCGGTGCCTACTAACTTTATCCTGAAACCAGCTTCTGTACTATATCGGTGACTACTAACTTTACCTTGAAGCCAGCTTCTGTAGTATATCGGTGCCTACTAACTTTATCCTGAAGCCAGCTTCTGTACTATATAGGTGACTACTAACTTTACCCTGAAGCCAGCTTCTGTACTACATCGGTGACAACTAACTTTATCCTGAAACCAGCTTCTGTACTATATCGGTGCCTACTAACTTTATCCTGAAACCAGCTTCTGTACTATATCGGTGCCTACTAACTTTATCCTGAAACTAGCTTCTGAACTATATCGGTGCCTACTAACTTTACCCTGAAACCAGCTTCTGTACTACATCGGTGACTACTAACTTTATCCTGAAACCAGCATCTGTACTATATCGGTGCCTACTAACTTTATCCTGAAGCCAGCTTCTGTACTACATCGGTGCCTACTAACTTTACTTTGAAGCCAGCTTCTGTACTATATCGGTGCCTACTAACTTTACCCTGAAACCAGCTTCTGTGCTATATCGGTGCCTACTAACTTTACCCTGAAGCCAGCTTCTGTACTACATCGGTGCCTACAAACTTTACTTTGAAGCCAGCTTCTGTACTATATCGGTGCCTACTAACTTTACCCTGAAACCAGCTTCTGTGCTATATCGGTGACTACTAACTTTACACTGAAGCCAGCTTCTGTACTACATCAGTGACTACTTACTTTACCCTGAAGCCAGCTTCTGTACTATATCGGTGACTACTAACTTTATCCTGAAACCAGCTTCTGTACTATATCGGTGCCTACTAACTTTATCCTGAAACCAGCTTCTGTACTATATCGGTGCCTACTAACTTTATCCTGAAACCAGCTTCTGAATTATATCGGTGCATACTAACTTTATCCTGAAGCCAGCTTCTGTACTATATCGGTGACTACTAACTTTACCCTGAAGCCAGCCTCTGTACTATATCGGTGCCTACTAACTTTATCCAGAAGCCAGCTTCTGTACTACATCGGTGCCTTCAAACTTTACCCTGAAACCAGCTTCTGTACTACATTGGTGCCTACTAACTTTACCCTGAAACCAGCTTCTGTACTACATTGGTGCCTACTAACTTTACCCTGAAGCCAGCTTCTGTACTTTATCGGTGCCTACAAACTTTACCCTGAAGCCAGCTTCTGTACTATTTCAGTGCCGGCCTCAATCCATCCCAGTCTGAGAGCAGGAGCCAAGATTCTAGAAAAGGTGCAATTGGAGATCACATTGGTATGACCTGTCCCCTCAGTGCAACTGAAATAATGTGTTTAGGTATTATTATCTATGCATTGTCACCATAATAGTCCATGTTTGATCAATAAGACTGACTTATAGAATCATTCATTTTCTTCTAAATTATATAATCAGTCTAAACATATACATACTTATTATATCCTTTCCATGTGTGCTGGTCCCGTGTGCGGCCTGCATGCTCCTCAGATGAAATTTGCACGCCCTGCAGGGAAATTGGAATGTAACCTAAGTTTTCTTGGAATGATTTACACGAGAAACCCTACAGAATGTCCACAAAAGGAGGAAGAGTGACATCTACATGCGGGTCCCAGTTCTTCATGCTTAGATTGGCAGATTTACTTTATTACAAAAATTTGGATGATTTATAATACCGGGCTTAAATACTAAAATATCAAATCTATTTTCCAGACATTTGATACATATCCAGACATATCTCCAGACAGTTACGACAGTCAAATTATGTCCAGATTAATCTGCAGACTGACCTGTTATTGAGTTCCCTTTCCAGGTGAACCATCTTTTTGGGGGCTGTAGCGGGGCTGTTGTAGTGGAGCTCCGTGTACACGTCATCACACAGGATGAGGATGTTGTGCTGCCTGGCCAGCTGAAGCAGCCTCTTACACCTGGCTGTGGAAACAATTACATATAAACTAGATATCTGCATTCTAAGAAATGCAAGCCTCCGTCATGTGGGGGTCCCTATCGTGGGATGCTCCCAAAACCGTATTTGCATTCACTTGTTCGGCCCATATTCCCAGGTTCATTCGTGACTGTACATTTGTGAATGTTCCTTGATGACATTCCTGAATCCGGATCGTGTACAGGGTCCACAGCCTAATCTTTTTTTTTTCATTGGCCCATTCCCGAAATGACCTGAAAATTTCATGAGATTCCGTCCATGATTAAGCTATGTTGTGAACAAACACACAAGAACGGGGATGAACGCATGCCCTCTTGGCACAGGCAAAAATATCCTGTTAAAATAACAGAATAGAGTGTAAGAAAATCTATTTTGCGACCTGTTTACATAGTTACATAATACAACATGGTTCGTTTGATGATAACAATATAGCCATATGAACTGACCTGGTGACAGACATCTTGTGGTTGGGTTGTGGTAAACTGGTACAGTGTACCCCATCGCTGCATACACTGGGTTGGAACATTGTTTTAAACTAAGCTGGTGCTTGTCTAAAAGCTCTTCCAGTTCACTGACAACCATACCATCTTCATCCATGGAAACTGGAAAATATACGAAAAGAATCAATTATATTTATGAGAAAAGCACTGTTTACCTTCACATGTTATGTTTTTATCATTTAAAGTTGCGTCTTGCGTTGGAAAATTTTTATGAGGTTGAGGTCTACTCGGTCCTGATATGAGAAGGCATTCAGGTATATGTGTTGAATTAGACCTTGGTTATTTTAAAGGATATTTAATAGACTGTTAGTGGCACTCTATTTTGACTGAGGATGAAAGTAAACATGCAATAAAAAATGATATATTTTATGATTTTATATTTTTGTGCACAGGGATATGGAATAAACCGAAAGTTGTTGTGACATTGTTGTGAATTTTCGAGGTTCTTTCGAAATTTCTTCATTTTGCCTTTCAGGTGGGGGTTCAAATTATAAACTTTCTACCCTAAAGTTCAACGCCTGAACCACAAGGCTACGGATATTTGTGGATCGGATATTTGTGACGGCTTTTCCTTATCCAAAGGATAGTTCTATTGTCAGCTATAGATGGTTTTGTCTGGCGAATGATAAACAAATGACAGGAATAATATTACTTTAAGTCTGCATAATTTCAGGTTAATATGCATGCATATGTAATGCACTATATGACAGCATTACACATACGCTGAACCTTAGTTATGTGTAAACAAGCCTTTAATCTTCTAATTACAATCTTATGCCTTTACCATGAGGTTGTCTCACCTTCCCTCGCTCCTTCCCTGGTTTTTACCCCCCCTCCCCCATTCACCCCAAACAATTTATTTAATAATCATTTATGAAACCAAGGAGCACTTAAGTGTTTAAATCTACCTGAATCTCTATCTAATTAAATGTTTGACTAATATCCTTAGAGTCAGCAAATTGGGTTATTTTGTTGATTTACTAACCTGGATTTTGAATAAAAGTATCATTTCGTTGTGTTTTAAGACAAGGTGCCCACCTGGTATGACATTCATATTGAGATCATCTCTAAATATCCTTATAGCTGGAAAGTATGTGGGGTTCTCCACAAACACAAAACTGCCAGACTTGAAATATGTTGATGTAACTATGTGAAGTCCATGAGTGGCACCACAGGTGACGAACAAGGTATCCCTAATTAAAAATTAAATATAAACATATGAAAACTAACAGAAGATAAATGCAATGACTGTATAGTCATGCAACTGAATCCCAAATGTTTAAAACTTTCATGTATTTTATAAGACTTTCCCAGAACTTTGACCAATTACTTGAAGGTACTTTGATGTCTCACATTCCGCATGAATGGAAAAGATCATTGTTTCCAAAGTCCTTATCGGTCAAAATTGTCACATATAATATTATCACTGGTCAAAAGTTTCACAATATTCTAAAACATCGATATATACAAACTCATTTTAATTATTTCATTGCATTCTAACTTAAACAGTTAATAATATTACACAAACCTATTCTTTACTCTAACTGCATCCGGTAACTGGACATTTTGAGTGAATTTGTAATGTCCACCCGGATACTGATCTACTTTAAATACACAGAGACGTATACTTATATTCTCTTGGATGGCAATGTCTGCCTGGACACTTTCATTGAACTAACAATGCCCACCAGGATACAGATCTACTTTAAATACACAGAGACGTATACTAAGATTCTCTTGAATGGCAATGTCTACCTGGACACTTTCAGTGAACTAACAATGCCCACCCGGATACAGATCTACTTTAAATACACAGCGATGTATACCTAGATTCTCTTGAATGGTAATGTCTGCCTGGACACTTTCCGTGAACTAACAATGGCCACCCGGATACTGATCTACTTTAAATACACAGCGATGTATACCTAGATTCTCTTGAATGGCAATGTCTGCCTGGACACTTTCAATGAACTAACAATGCCCACTCGGATACTGATCTACTTTAAATACACAGCGATGTATACCTAGATTCTCTTGAATGGCAATGTCTGCCTGGACACTTTCAGTGAACTAACAATGCCCACCAGGATACTGATCTACTTTAAATACACAGCGATGTATACCTAGATTCTCTTGAATGGCAATGGCTCCCTGGACACTTTCCGTGAACTAACAATGCCCACCCGGATACTGATCTACTTTAAATACACAGCGATGTATAACTAGATTCTCTTGAATGGCAATGTCTGCCTGGACACTTTCAGTGAACTAACAATGCCCACCCGGTTACTGATCTACTTTAAATACACAGCGAAGTATACCTAGATTCTCTTGCATGGCAATGTCTGCCTGGACACTTTCAATGAACTAACAATGCCCACCCGGATACAGATCTACTTTAAATACACAGCGATGTATCCCTAGGTTCTCTTGAATGGCAATGTCTGCCTGGACACTTTCCGTGAACTAATAATGCCCACCAGGATACAGATCTACTTTAAATACACAGAGACGTATACTAAGATTCTTGAATGGCAATGTCTGCCTGGACACTTTCAGTGAACTAACAATGCCCACCCGGATACAGATCTACTTTAAATACACAGCGATGTATACCTAGATTCTCTTGAATGGCAATGTCTGCCTGGACACTTTCAGTGAACTAACAATGCCCACCCGGATACTGATCTACTTTAAATACATATTGATGTATACCTAGATTCTCTTGAATGGCAATGTCTGCCTGGACACTTTCCGTGAACTAACAATGCCCACCCGGATACAGATCTACTTTAAATACACATTGATGTATACCTAGATTCTCTTGAATGGCAATGTCTGCCTGGACACTTTCAGTGAACTAACAATGCCCACCAGGATACAGATCTACTTTAAATACACAGCGATGTATACCTAGATTCTCTTGAATGGTAATGTCTGCCTGGATACTTTCAGTGAACTAACAATGCCCACCAGGATACAGATCTACTTTAAATACACAGAGACGTATACCTAGATTCTCTTGAATGGCAATGTCTGCCTGGACACTTTCCGTGAACTAACAATGCCCACCCGGATACTGATCTACTTTAAATACACAGAGACGTATACTAAGATTCTCTTGAATGGCAATGTCTACCTGGACACTTTCCGTGAACTAACAATGCCCACCCGGATACAGATCTACTTTAAATACACAGTGACGGATACTAAGATTCTCTTGAATGGCAATGTCTGCCTGGACACTTTCCGTGAACTAACAATGCCCACCCGGATACTGATCTACTTTAAATACACAGAGACGTATACTAAGATTCTCTTGAATGGCAATGTCTGCCTGGACACTTTCCGTGAACTAACAATGCCCACCCGGATACTGATCTACTTTAAATACACAGAGACGTATACTAAGATTCTCTTGAATGGCAATGTCTGCCTGGACACTTTCCGTGAACTAACAATGCCCACCCGGATACTGATCTACTTTAAATACACAGAGACGTATACTAAGATTCTCTTGAATGGCAATGTCTGCCTGGACACTTTCCGTGAACTAACAATGCCCACCCGGATACTGATCTACTTTAAATACACAGAGACGTATACTAAGATTCTCTTGAATGGCAATGTCTGCCTGGACACTTTCCGTGAACTAACAATGCCCACCCGGATACTGATCTACTTTAAATACACAGAGACGTATACTAAGATTCTCTTGAATGGCAATGTCTGCCTGGACACTTTCCGTGAACTAACAATGCCCACCCGGATACTGATCTACTTTAAATACACAGAGACGTATACTAAGATTCTCTTGAATGGCAATGTCTGCCTGGACACTTTCCGTGAACTAACAATGCCCACCCGGATACAGATCTACTTAAAATACACAGTGACGTATACTAAGATTCTCTTGAATGGCAATGTCTGCCTGGACACTTTCCGTGAACTAACAATGCCCACCAGGATACTGATCTACTTTAAATACACAGCGATGTATACCTAGATTCTCTTGAATGGCAATGGCTCCCTGGACACTTTCCGTGAACTAACAATGCCCACCCGGTTACTGATCTACTTTAAATACACAGCGATGTATACCTAGATTCTCTTTAATGGCAATGTCTGCCTGGACACTTTCAGTGAACTAACAATGCCCACCCGGATACTGATCTACTTTAAATACACAGCGATGTATACCTAGATTCTCTTGAATGGCAATGTCTGTCTGGACACTTTCTGTGAACTAACAATGCCCACTCGGATACTGATCTACTTTAAATACACAGCGATGTATACCTAGATTCTCTTGAATGGCAATGTCTGCCTGGACACTTTCAATGAACTAACAATGCCCACCCGGATACAGATCTTCTTTAAATACACAGCGATGTATACCTAGATTCTCTTGAATGGTAATGTCTGCCTGGACACTTTCCGTGAACTAACAATGCCCACCAGGATACTGATCTACTTTAAATACACAGCGATGTATACCTAGGTTCTCTTGAATGGCAATGTCTGCCTGGACACTTTCGGTGAACTAACAATGCCCACTCGGATACTGATCTACTTTAAATACACAGCGATGTATACCTAGATTCTCTTGAATGGCAATGTCTGCCTGGACACTTTTAGTGAACTAACAATGCCCACCAGGATACAGATCTACTTTAAATACACAGAGACGTATACCTAGATTCTCTTGAATGGCAATGTCTGCCTGGACACTTTCAGTGAACTAACAATGCCCACCCGGATACAGATCTACTTTAAATACACAGCGATGTATACCTAGATTCTCTTGAATGGCAATGTCTGCCTGGACACTTTCGGTGAACTAACAATGCCCACTCGGATACTGATCTACTTTAAATACACAGCGATGTATACCTAGATTCTCTTGAATGGCAATGTCTGCCTGGACACTTTTAGTGAACTAACAATGCCCACCAGGATACAGATCTACTTTAAATACACAGAGACGTATACCTAGATTCTCTTGAATGGCAATGTCTGCCTGGACACTTTCAGTGAACTAACAATGCCCACCCGGATACAGATCTACTTTAAATACACAGCGATGTATACCTAGATTCTCTTGAATGGCAATGTCTGCCTGGACACTTTCCGTGAACTAACAATGCCCACTCGGATACTGATCTACTTTAAATACACAGAGACGTATACTAAGATTCTCTTGAATGGCAATGTCTGCCTGGACACTTTCATTGAACTAACAATGCCCACCCGGATACTGATCTACTTTAAATACACAGCGATGTATACTAAGATTCTCTTGAATGGTAATGTCTGCCTGGATACTTTCAGTGAACTAACAATGCCCACCAGGATACAGATCTTCTTTAAATACACAGCGATGTATACCTAGATTCTCTTGAATGGCAATGTCTGCCTGGACACTTTCGGTGAACTAACAATGCCCACTCGGATACTGATCTACTTTAAATACACAGCGATGTATACCTAGATTCTCTTGAATGGCAATGTCTGCCTGGACACTTTTAGTGAACTAACAATGCCCACCAGGATACAGATCTACTTTAAATACACAGAGACGTATACCTAGATTCTCTTGAATGGCAATGTCTGCCTGGACACTTTCAGTGAACTAACAATGCCCACCCGGATACAGATCTACTTTAAATACACAGCGATGTATACCTAGATTCTCTTGAATGGCAATGTCTGCCTGGACACTTTCCGTGAACTAACAATGCCCACTCGGATACTGATCTACTTTAAATACACAGAGACGTATACTAAGATTCTCTTGAAAGGCAATGTCTGCCTGGACACTTTCATTGAACTAACAATGCCCACCCGGATACTGATCTACTTTAAATACACAGCGATGTATACTAAGATTCTCTTGAATGGCAATGTCTGCCTGGACACTTTCCGTGAACTAACAATGCCCACTCGGATACTGATCTACTTTAAATACACAGAGACGTATACCTAGGTTCTCTTGAATGGCAATGTCTGCCTGGACACTTTCGGTGAACTAACAATGCCCACCCGGATACAGATCTACTTTAAATACACAGCGATGTATACCTAGATTCTCTTGAATGGCAATGTCTGCCTGGACACTTTCCGTGAACTAACAATGCCCACCCGGATACAGATCTACTTTAAATACACATTGATGTATACTTAGATTCTCTTGAATGGCAATGTCTGCCTGGACAATTTCATTGAACTAACAATGCCCACCCGGATATCGGATACTGATCTACTTTAAATACACGGAGACGTATACTTAGATTCTCTTGAATGGCAATGTCTGCCTTGACACTTTCATTTTACTGAAAATACCTACCTGGGCACTAATATTGGATGCCTTTGCTTATTAAGACACTACTCCTGACAGTTAATTTCCACCCAGACATTTTCTTTGGACTATTTCTCAATACTTTCATTTGACTATCAATGCCTATAATTTAGTCTTAAACTTCATCCATCACTACTTAGAGTATGGTGATTGTGTCTAAAATTCTGTTTAAGTGATTGCATTAAATAATTGTATCTCTGTACGTGACCTTGACAAAAGTGCAAAGGTTTTATCCATCTTCAACTTGGAGTTAGCCCTTCATGGGGTTCATGAATGGAGTGAGAATGATGACTGTTCTACAATCCATTTAAAGTTATTGTGCTTACAGTAACACCATATTTCGGACAGACAAATTGTCGCCCCGACAGATGGATGGACGGACGGAGGGAAGAATATCAAGTATAGGTGTTGAAGGAGGACATCAAAAAGAAATCGACAGACGACATTAAGCAGCGACCAGACCAAGATGCGTACAATTTATATACTCTGGCCTTTGACTGGCAATGCTTACCTGACAAATATCTGTCATCTGATTGCATGACAAAGCTCACCATGGCACTTTCTGTTGACCGACAAAGTCCACCTGGACACTTTCTCCTGACTCACAAAGCCCACCTGGACACTTTCCCCTGACTCACAAACCCCTCTTGTATACTTTCTCTTAACAGTAAGTGTCCCCTGGACACTGCCCGTAATACTCTCCATGGACACCATTCGTTGGTGAAAGAACTTTTTCTTCACAAATATGTTATAGAAGCCTACCTGGGTACTTCATTTCCATTGAAAGTGGTCAGCATCACAGCCAGCTGGTCCCTGAACTCTGGATCTCCCAAAGTCGTCCCATATTGCATTGTCCCATACTGGAGGGAGAGGTTCTCCACGGATGGCTGATAAAAATGTGAGTAATGGTGTTAGATCACATTTTTTATGTTTAACGGTAGCATCCCCGGCCAAATTTCCTCCATTTTAGATCCATCAGAGTAGCCATTTTTACCTAATAAAATATCTTTTTAAAATTAGATATTGTACAGTGTTCGGTTTAATGTTATATGAATGTATTGATTAATATTTAATCTTTTTTTTATACTTTGCGCTAAATTTACTGTGTTATCATAAATTAAAGATTTATGATTATTTATTTAAGAAAAAATAATTTTAAGATGAATTGCTTCTGGGATATTCTTACTTGTTACATATAACTTATCACAAAAGTGGTCTGCATTCTGTTCATGGAATCATGCGATTTCCGTTAAGAATTTCCATAAAATTAAAATCTATGCATTATAACCATGGTCTTGAATAAGTAGATGCATACCAGTGGGCATGGTCGCCAGATCAATATACTGATCAACCGATTGATTGAGTTTCTTTTTACAAGTACATGTGGAAGCGAAAACGTTATAATACCAAACATTTGGAAAGTCATATTTAAGGCGTTTTTAGCGGAACACGGCGAATTTGGAAAAAATAATTTACAATTAAGGAGAACCAGTTTAATGAAAGAAAAGATATGATAAAAGGACGGTTGCATGGGGAGTGGTCCGCCAGCGCTAACCATATCGCCCCCCCCCCCTCCTTTCCTCCCCCTTAATTGTGTCAAGTGCCAGTCCCAATCAACCACCCAATTACTACTTACCCACTGATTTCCTATACAGCCTATATGTGAATGGTTTACATGGATTTGAAATGCTGGTTTCTCGACGACCTAGCACGACTATATATGACCATTATTATCTACTTAATATTTGGGAAATATTGAGTAAATAATAATGAGAATGGTCATATAGTGTGAAAAAACGCTTGGAAAATATCAGATAAATAATAGCTATGAGGAAATGACCCAGAGAAGTAACCGAAGTCTGCACTTATAGCAATTCAAGCGCCTGTGCTATGACAATCGCCAGCAGTCGCCCATTACGCGATGGTAATCCTTACCTGTAGCTTCCGTAGAGCCTGAACCAGAACATCTTTGGCTTTATCCAGACAAGCCTTGTCTGGTGCGCTTAACTGCAGGTTATAGATACCGTCAAACATCGATGGTGTCTATCACTGACGTCGACACGGCATATATACTGGGTAAACTTTCGAACGGCTATGAAAAGAAGTGACTTAAATAAAAGACGTAAAGAAATGATGTGGAAGATTTCCTTTGTATGCCAGCGCTAATGCACGTGACAATGTATGGCCTGCTGAACATGTGTTTCAGGTGCACTTTGGTCAGACGTCTATGGCCATACCAAGGTATGGTTCTCAGGCACTTTTTTTTAGAAATCAGTGTGTGCGGGCATTTTTTTTTTTTTTTTTTTTACCTTTATTGTATGTTTCGATAAAAATGTCATATGATCAGGGAAAAGCATGATAATAACAGTTTTTTTTTGCTAAACAGGTGAAAGGACTACATAACAAAGGAAATCTTATCAAAATTGTATTGTTTTATCTTCGAGAAAAAGCAATCCGAGCGGCTGGAGCTCAAAATTAGTAAGTTCCTTTTGAAATTAAAATAAAAATTTTTGGTGCGGGGAGGTTAAAATTGACGCGCGCGGTGCCTGAGAACCATACCTTTTTTTGGCCTATAATGTATATGCCGCGACTCGATTTCATTCCAGAAATTTTGAGAACGATATCTGGAACTTTACCGAGTGGAACAGTTATCGGCGATTCCACAAATATCCAGTTTTAAAACCAATGAGTCGGAACTAACTGTCCATTTAAGTATCAGGACCAAATATGCCAGTCTCGTCAATATATATATATATATATATATATATATATATATATATATATATATATATATATATACTCACACATGTATATATATACCTAATTGCATTTAAATATATTACAATTAATTACAAGGTTTAAGAAAATAAGGTATCATGTTTCCAGTATAAGTTTATTCTAAACTCTTGCCAAAAAGTGTGTGTGTGGGGGGGGGTATATACCCCCTATATTGACGCCCATAAATATAGCCATTTATATACAATAACATGGTCATGGGTAGCCCTAGCTTCGGTGCCTCTCCTACACTTCGTTTCCCTCGGCTGCAGATAGGTCATGGACAGCTGATAGGTATAACCTAACAGGGCATATGAGCATATATATATATATATATATATATATATATATATATATATATATATATATATATAGGTAATAGGTATAACCCGACAGAACATATTCTTCCAGTGTCGTTGTGTTGCTGATTGGTGCATGTCAGGGGCGGATATAGAATCTCAGAAAAGTGGGGGCTCAACACCCTGTCACAGGTGAGCAAGTGTGCAGGGAGTGCTATAGTAGACATTATACGTCACTCTATAGATAAAGCATGCATGAGTATGGGAAAGAAAAGGGTACACGAAAAAAATCGGCGTTACTCGTCTGTATTAAGCTTATATTTTTCTATTTTCTAGTTTTTTAAGGTTGAGAAAGAGGTGTCGGGCGCGCCAGGAAATCCACCTGCAGGTTGAAATACTAGGATTCCGACTCGATTGTGCACAGGCAAATATAAGGATTTTTGTTTTCAATCATCGTTTACGATTTTTTACGATGATTGAAAACAAAACTTTGGAATTTAAAGTTCTGCTGCACCCCCGTCATTATTAGGTTTGATGCTGCGGCACTTGGTGAATGTGGAAGACTGCCTTTGAAAATTCATTATGTATTTAGATGTATTAAGTATTGGACAAAAATATTAAAAATGACACCAAACAGATATCCCAAACAATTATATTATAAGCTATATCGTCTAGACGAACTTGGAAGGAAAACTTGGGCAACAAAAATTAAAAATCTACTTTTTTCACTTGGCTTCGGTTATATTTGGATATTTCATGACTTAGGGGATACACAGCTGTTTCTGTTACAATTGCATCAAAGGTTAAAGGATATTTATTCCCAAGAATGGTCAAACAATATTTCAAGTAACAAACGTTTAGAAACATATTCAGTGTTTAAATCATTATTAACCATGGAAATGTTTTTGAAAGTTGTTATGAATATTAACTACAAGACCAGTTTAGCCAAATTAAGATGTTCCTCTCATAATCTGCAAATTGAAAAAGGAAGACATGATAAGATACACTGGACAGAGAGAAATTGTCCCTTCTGTTTAAATCATGGTGAAGCTTTAGTTGAAACAGAATATCACTTTATGATAAAGTGTCCACTATATAATGATTTGAGAATTAAATACCTTTTTAAGCATGGGAAAATATCTTTTATATCACTTATGACAAATAAAAACCCAGCAGTCATTAATAATTTAGCAGCTTTTGTATATCATGCTTTTAAAAGAAGAAATGATCAAATATAAGCCAGTATTTAATTTCTTTATTTATTATTTATTTATTTATTGTTGAAGTATTAAAGTAGCTTTCATAAAGTATACTTGTAAAATGTACTATAAAGTATTTTGGACAGATATCCTAACCTGTTAAATATTTGCGTATTTATAGATGTAAAGATATCTCTAAATGTGGATATATATGTGCATGTGTATGTATGTGTATATATATTTGTGCATGTATATATATATTTATACGTGTATTTGTATGTGAGCATTGTTTAATTTGAAATATGGTATTCTTCAATATTAATGAATACAAATATCTTATTTCTATTTATTGTACATTGCAGTAATGACCCCTTAAACTATATTATTATATTCATTGATACTTCTGAATGCATGTATTAAGAAATTGTTTGTTTAATCAATTGTTTATTTATTACCATCATATTGTATTCGGATGGTATTATGTAATTACTTATGGAATTATGGGCCTGAGGCCTTATATTTTCAGAATAAACATTCATTCATTCATTCATATAAAGAGGCAAGATCAGTCCTAATCATCAATTCGATGAGCTAAATGGAATAAAAATGTTAATTTTGTAATTCGGCTTATTTCAAACCTTAAAGATTACATTTTTAAGCTACTTAAAGTTATTAAATAAGTGATGTTTATAATTAGGGTATACATCCGCTTTTGGGGTAGAGTAAAACTTGGATTTATACATTCCATATAAACAGCATGTGACAATTTGTTTGTGTGTTCTATAATACGACTGAAATGTAAATTAAATATGCATTTTTAAAATGAAATTTACAAAACAAGTAAACAAGTCTTAATGATATTTTCGAAAGAAAATCCCTGCAGTTTCAGTTTAAAAATATAAAATTGATAAACAAATCCAGTGAAATAATAACTTTCATCTCATTTCTGCTTTGCAACCTTAAACTTGTAGAATTTAGAATAATAACTATGCATACATTTAAGATGTATGTATATATGTTTTTTATTGTTTCAATAAGTTTTGTGACCTAAGCATAACATGAGATAGATAGCACTTACGTCAATAATATGAAGTGGCGCGTGAAATGTAATCGCTGAATAATCCGCCCCCAAAGTTTGAAAAATTATATTGATCATTCAAAGACACCAAATTTGGGATACCATTCTTTGGCTGAAACCACTGGGAGGCGAAGTAGTTTTTAGTTTCATAAAACAAGTCTGAATATGAGCATGTGAATGCAGTGTTGTAAGTTAAACATAACAAAACTATTGTTGAGCTGCTACTCATAATTTTAAAATTAAAACATTTAAATTATATTTTATATTCGTCAAAGAGACTGGCATTTCTAGCTCGTCTTTAAAATTTAAATTAAAAACATTTTTTGTATAGATTTGGTTGAAACCTCTTAAGCCCTGGCAAAGAGTTTCTATATTTAACGTGCAATCAGTTTTCCGCGAGAGTGTGACGGTGTTTCTACTTTCCATTCCTTTCACATTTTGGTATAAAATGAAATGTGGTATATGCACTATTTTTAATAGTTTTCGTTTAAAGGGTTTAAAGTTTAATTTTTATTCTCAATATATAAGTCCAGAATTCATCAGAATCCCAGCCAAAATCCTGATTCAGATTGTGAACATACAGAATAACAAATAATGAAAGGCAGCCCATTCATCTGCATAATTAAACAACAATACACCTGTCAAAATCATAGACAAAGTAATGAGCTTGATAAGGGGGTCTGGATGGCTGTAAACTTGGTTTGACCGGAGAGGCAGTCATTGTTATTTAGAAATCGAGACTTGAATCATACTCAGGGCCTGGTCACACCTAGATCTCGATCCGGATTTGGTCAGCATGATAACACACACATATATAATATATATATATATAAATATAAGGTATTAATTATATTATATTTCCAATTTAATGAAAATTTCCGTTTGCTCGATATTTGCCTCGTCTAAAGTTCAAAACATTTTTTATAGAAACCCTTAGATACGTCTTTTACAGATGGAAACAATGGGAATAAACTACACTAATTGCATAACATATAATTCGGTCAGTGTTGAGAAATATTTTGTATCAATTCTAAATAAAAACAATTGAAAGTGTAATTTTTAACTCACGGTTAAACATGACAGACGGTTTGTTAATAATTCTTTAATATTTCTGATTCTTTCGTTTGTCGAACAAAGACTATTTATTGCCTCCCCTTTACTGTAAAAAAATAAAACTTGTTGTGTATCTGGTTAGGTTATCTGAGAACTGGCGACACATCAAATTGTGAGACAATCAGTGAAGATATCGCCTATAGGAGCTTTTTTCCTGTATATAACTTATTTAAACGAATCACTTATTTTTGTAAACTGTACTGAAACTTTGAAGGATTGATTGGGCTTTACTGCTGGATGTATCCGCTCAAATATTCGTTTCCTTGCAAAGTATGTCAGTATATCCATAAAGATTTGTAAAGAAATCCCTCTATTTCCACTTTGAAACGGCCCACTGAAAACATAGTATTGTCAAATCGACAACAGGTTGTCAACAGGTTGTCAAATGGGTGTACCTAAAACAACAACGCAGGTTGTCAAAACATCAATTTGTCAACCCTCTAGGGTTGTCAAAAGGGTTGTCAAATGTTTGTTGTGACAACCAATGGGTTTTCATGGACCTGTTAGGTTCATCCGTATTCACTCTCTCTCTCTCTCTCTCTCTCTCTTTCTCTCTCTCTCTCTCTCTCTCTCTCTCTCTATATATATATATATATATATATATATACATGTATATATATATATGATAATAATAATAATAATAATAATAATAACAGACATTTTCAAGTAGAACGTATATTTATTAAAACTAAGTGGTCGTGTAACTTGTGATACGTGTATTTGTCTGCAACAGTTTTACGACTGATTATTCCTTACAATGTGGACAGGGTTCTGTCTGAGTGTGTTTCAGTGTTCACATAAAAAGTAAATGTGTAGCTTTATTGTATCGTCATCCACCTCGCCTTCCTCTCTGGCAAGTAGTTTACCACTCTAATGTTGGGTTCACGGCTACCCTCATGACGATCATATAGCTCTCTCTTCATTTTCTACTTCTGTACTTGAACAATAGACTTGCCCTGGTCCCTCTTTCCAATCGGGGTTACAAATTTTTAACGAATATGTTTTCTCTAGAGTGTCTGAAAATACAAAATAAAATGTAAAATTCCATGAAAAAAACATTTTTTATGACAGAGTTGTGTGCAGAATTTTGTGTACATTGAATCATAGCTTATATGTCTGAATATGTCATCCTGATCATTTTTATTTTAGATACTTCATTGGAGGTATACTTTATATAATATTTATATTGGCCGGAAGGACGTTAAAAAGGGACCAGCCACGAAACTTAGTACGAGTGAAGGTCATCGGAGCTAAAAGAAATAAAACCCTGTTTATGTGAAAGAATAATTCATTTGTTACCTATTTTATCCACCTATTTTATATGTCAGCTATTTTATCCTTTTTATCTAATTAATGATTTTACCCGAGACACTTCTAGGAACATATGACAGTTTGTAATGTTAATTGACAAAAGAAAGAATCCCCTTTAAAGTCCCTAACTAGCTGGCTTAATGAAATGTCGATAAAACTAGAATACGGTTAGTCGACAAGCGACTACGTGTATCCGGCAAATAATAGAGGCACGGGTAAAGTAAGGCAATGAATGTTTATGACATGACATGACTAAACATTTGTGGCATCAGTGATGCCAATTAAACTCCTCATAGATGTGCACTTGTCACAAGAAACAGATCTACAGATGGATACACAAATCCACTACTGAGAAAAAAGAAATGCATCAATGTATTTTAGAAAACTGGAACAGCAGCGGCGCCACCTGTCTGGTCTGCAACAAAGCTATCCAAGACAAATAAACATCCAAAATTTCAGGCTGATACATCCATCCACTTCTTGAGATATGAGCGAATTTACCCAAAGCAAACGGACAGATTGACACCATGCGAAAAAAATTGCAGATGGCCCCACTAGTCTTGAATACGAAATGGAGGTATCTAAGATCTATGAAAATGCACAATTTCAGGCCAATACGGCAAACCACTCCTGGGTAAAGGGCATCAATGTATTCTACGAAAATGTGAGGGTAGGTGGCGCCACCTGTCTGGTCTACAGGAAACCTCTCCGAGATGGATGTACATGTAAATTTCAGACCAATAAATGTAACCATGTCCAGTCGTGTCTCCTAACTCTAAAGCTTTCAGAACTTATGATCCCAACTCTAAATAAGGTCCATTAGTAATCAGGTCACCTGGCTACCAACCTTTAATCCTTTTACACAAATAACTATAAAATCAAGAACACATTTGATAATTCAAAACTAGAAGTTTATGGTTAAAACCAAACATGAAGGTAAACTGTGCTCTCCGCTGGGTTTGGCAGTTTTTTTTCACACAAAGCCTATGGTCTGAAATTTGTCGAGATTCCGGTTCTATTCTAAATGCATACTTACAGTTTTATTTAAATTTGATAAACTAAGTCTATCGAAATTAAAAATTTACAAATAAGATTTTGTTACAATGAACACAATACAAAATTTACACAAATGACTAGCCTATACATTAAGTATATTATTTAAAAAGTTTTCAAGAACGATTTGAAGATGAAAATGATGTAACGGTTTAACTTTAGCAAGACTTTCAACTAGAATTCCATTTGAAAGTGGTTTAAAAAAATAAAACTAGACAGGTAAGTTAGAAATATTCATTTCTAAAATAAGTAAAAATGTGAGACTTGTACATCCTATATATGTGCATATTTTGAGTTACAGATCTGAAATCTTATGGCACTCATCATTGCATTTTTTCTGTCCATCAAAATGTGTTAATTGGGTAATATTATGACTTATTTTATCACCTTTTTTCACAATATGTCCTCGCTGTTTGTGTTGCAAAGTATTACCAAGCTATCGGCGGCAATAATGAAGCTAATGTATATAAACGTATTCAATGTTTTTAAATTCAATTAAGAGAAGCTTACATGCATTATATTTTTGGCAATGTTTAAGAGCAATGTTACCTCATCATATCTTATGCAAAATGTCATTACAGCCGTAAATTCCCATAATAATTATCCTTCTTTTAATTTCAAATTAAATTCAGGATTTAATTGAAATATTAAAATTAAAACCGGATTCAAATCAAATTTAGAAAAATACAAATGGACCCCCCCCCCCCCCCCCACAGTGCCGTTTCAGTGGAGCAGAGAAACCAAAATTTTGATGTGCTTCAGCTCAAAAGCTAATTAATACTAAAAAATAGGAACTTTATTCGATTTTTGTTTAATTAAATAAACTATCAGATTTTTAACCTGTGGATTTTAAAATTTAAAATGAGACTTGGGACTGAATGTACAAGACTATCCGACTTAGCGGATTAAAATTATGGATACGACCAACTTTGACTTTTTATATTTATATTCATTTTGAAATTCATTTTTTAAACTAAAAATTTACATGCAAAATTTACATTTCATTCCAATTGAAGAAAACACAAATTGCCCCATGCCGTTCAAATGGAATGTATACATCAAAGTTTTACTCGGCAGCAAAAGCTGATGTATATCTAATTATAAACAAATAATCATTTATTTAACTAGAATTTCTTAGCACCACAGGTGGCATAGTTTCAATTAACCCCCTCCTTTAAGAATAGGAACCCCATCTTCAGCAGCATATACTGACATTTAGCAAGCGTCCTTGGTTTCTTCCATCTATCATCTTGAGAAACAATATTTTTCACCATATATGGGAACTTTCATGGTCAAGGCCACTCACATAGGAGAGGTCATGGTCCCAATTTAAATATACCTCATCCCATAACCTATATCTATGTAAATGCATAATATAAAATAAATGTGTCCAATAGTTTTGGACTTAGAATGCTCACAGTACTGTCAAGTGGCAATGAAGGGGGTATTTAAAGGGGCGAAAACAAGTAGGGGACAGAAGGTGGCACCACCTTTCTTCAATAGAAGACAAAGCTATCCAAGATCTTCGGTCAATTTTATTTTTGGACCAATCAATGCCTCCCTTATTGCGATATTTATTTATTTATTAAGATTTTGTGAGATTTTCACCAAATACGGAAATATTCAACTTCAAGGCCACTCTCATAGGAAAGATCATGACCCCTATTTAATAGAATAGGCTGAGGGTAGTCGACAAGCGACTACGTGTATCCGGCATGTCACAGAGGCATGGTTAAAGTAAGGCATGGAATGTTCTTGACATGACATGACTCCAATTTGTGTCACCACTGATCCCAATTAAACTCCTCATATTTGTTCAGTTTTCACCAAAAAAAGATCTAGAGATGGATACACCATGCAAGATTTCAGGCCGAGACATCAATCCACTACTAGGTATATCGGTGAAAAATTTCAACATTAAAAATTTCACATAAAAAATATACTGTCAGCTTTGTCTTTTTTTCAGGATCATATTAATTTTAAACTGATTTGATATGCATATTAATAGCAAAGTTATGGACATTTATTTATTATTAGATCTAAGCTAATTGGGACCCATCTTTCCAGGAAAACCTGTGACCAGCAGGGTGACTGCAGCTGGCTGACCACACTAATTAGGGGGCGTGACCCTTGACTGTAGCAGGCTGTCAAGCACTAATTAGGGAGCATGGCCCTCGACTGCAGCAGGCTGTCAAGCACTAATTAGGGAGCATGGCCCTACCCAAGCCCAGAGTGTTTGGTACTGCAAATTTAAATATGTGTTTAATTATTTAAATTTTAATGTAATGTTGATGCACTGCCTAGAGGGTAATTAAACAAATTGATATCTGGAATCGGGCAATCTACAATATCCAGATGTTATGGTTTTAATAAATATTCACAAAAAAACTCAGAAATCAAACAAATTCAGCACACAAGGCATTTATTTGTGGAACAAGTGGAACTGATATATTGGAACTGTTTTGAAATATCACAATATCTATATAATTTAATAATAATTTTTTAAAAACTTCATATAATGACTATACATAATAAACAGTTCATAATTTTTTAAAAATTGAAACTGATATAGTAAAGAATATAATAGGGCTGAAATCCAAACATGTTATCAAACAAATGTTTTGAAATATCACGATATCTGTATCACTTTTTTTTAACTTCATATAATGGCTGTACTTAACTCGTCCATGTTATAATTACCACTAAAAACATGTTCAAGGAATTCATGTGGTAAATACATAAGAAATGATTATGAATTGCCTGGAATGAGCTATAATGTACAAAAAAAGTTACAGTGAATAAATCATAGAAATGGAGTTCTCTTTAATGGATATCCATGTCTTCACGGATAATGTATACTAATATCTGAGGCACTATCATATAAGATGGAATGTCTTCCTTGAATTCTAATCTATATTCCAACTGGTTATGCTTGTTTGGGACCAGTTCGGTTATTCAACCCTCAAACCACGATTTGGTACTGTCCGTTTCCGCAGCCTGAGAGAAGCTGGACCCTACTATTGATATAGGTTTTAAAAGTAACTCGTGCAAATCCTCCTTCTACAGGCACAGGACATTCATTGATCAGTTCTACCAGGTACGACTTCAAATCTATCAAAGAACATTTTGACAATAAAACCTTTCTCTTGGGCTCAGCACTTATAAGTTTGGTTCGATCTGACGTGGATTTGGAATTTCACAGCAGATGCCTTGGTTTTTGACATTTTTTAGTTTTGTTTGATACATCTTCTTCACATTTCCATAGACCACCATTTTCATACACTCCCTCAAGCCATTGTTCATATTTCCCACGGTCTTTGTCCTCTTTGGCTAACAGATCATTTCGATTTTCTTGCAGCCTCTGTTTTATTTTCTCAGACAGCTCTAGCCCTTTTCTTTTTCAGAATGCGAGAGCTCACGGGTTTCATTGCCGGCTTGGTGGGTTCAGCTTTCTCTTCATATGGTTGTGAATCAAGCCATTGTTATGTCCCATTCACTTTATACATCACTTTAGCTTCAACATGTTCTGCGGTTGCATGTCAAGCTCGTGCCGACACTGCATCAGACAACGCATTAACTGCACTGATAGCTCCCATAGCACACCACTCTTCAGGAGATCCTGAAGTTGTCTACGCATGACAACAACACAGGCTTTGTGTAGTTCCTGGAGGAGATTCAGCAGTTTAGTGGATTTCTGTGCAATTAAGCTGGTGAATGTTTCGTCTTTCTACCCTGATATCAGGAATTACACTTTCCATTGTTACGAAGACAAATTGTTCAAGGGAAAATACTGGGCCGATCCGGGATTCGAACCCATGTCGGTGGTGCACATGTCCTGCTTCGCTAGAAAAGCATGCTTCACTAGCGAGACAGTTCGGTCCGCTTTTATGTAACACACCCCCTCTTAAGAGCGTTCTGATACCAGAACAAGACTAATTATCCCCGGAATCACACTTTGGTGATCTAGGTGGCGGTAATTTTTTTCTAATTATTTCAAACCACTATTCCCCAGGCACACGTTCCCGGACGAGCCCCCATTTTGTTACGAAGACAAATTGTTCAGGGGAAAATATTGGGCCGATCCGGGATTCGAACCCATGTCGGTGGTGCACATGACCGGCGTTCCAACCGCTTCGCTAAAAAAGCATGCTTCACTAGCGAAACAGTTCAGTCCGCTTTTATGCCATCCCGTAACACCATGATTGGAGAAATCAATGGAGTGGCATCGGTGCTTAACTGCTCAAGTCTGTCTATAGCGGATTAGAATGGAGTGTTCAAATCTAGTATGTTGTTCCGGGTGCCCACAAGCCTCATCCAGGGTCCGGTCACTGCCTTGCCCATTAATCCAATGGTCTGCAGAGTTTCCTTCATTTCAGGGAGCTATAAAGCATTAAGCACTGCAGTTTGAACAGAATTTGTTTGGCACATACATGTGGTACAGAATAAAATATAAATGTCTGATGCATGGCGGTAAAGAACCCCACTACTAAAAAAATATGTGGAAACGGTTGCACACGAATCTATAGTATAGTCCCTTGTTGGTTGATACTTTCCCCTTCATTTTAAAATATTGTGTCAGTTCTTGGCTACAACTATACTGTGTGCTTAAAACAGCTTCCTAGTCAGGCGAACGAGAGCCCGAGTCATGCTCTCTCCCCTGTTAGTAAAAGGCAGATTCGGACCCTTCTCAAATCCCTACCTGCGAACTCCTTTGACTCAAACTCTTTCAGGACTGCATCACACGTGTGAGCCTTAGCAATGGAGTCTATTGCAACCTTTATTTTTTCAAATGTGTGTCAACTGTCTGATTTATAACACATCTATCAGTCATGGTATTTGATATGTTTCAGAATGTCCACTTCATGGTTCCCAGGAGTTTTTTTTTTTCTATTGTTTTTATACTGTCCACTATTGTGTCAACATAATTAGCCGTGACAACACGACTCAGTTAGGGTCCTACTCTGGCAGGGCAGGGATCTGGCCGTAATGTCAGAGGGCCAATCTGGCGCTACAACATGATCAGTTGCCCTCCCTCAAACCTGTTGTCTCAAACCTATCAGATATGATTCCTCCTCTGTTGCAATTTCAGATTCCACTAATTGTCACAGTGTTTTGGTGGTTCCATCATATTTTGCCGTCATACATTCTGTCCAACCAATGCTTCTTTGATGTGCTGCTGGGATAGTAGTTCATTTCTTTTGAAAACTGGTTTTGTGTCCCATAACTGGGTAACCCCCAACCAGCCAGTGACACTTTTAACTACTTTTTAACACTTTTGATACATTTTTCTGCGACACACCGGCTTCTTGCATCAGATAGCTAGCTTCCCTTACGGTAGGGGTATACATATTTTTGGCTGTCTGTGTTTCAATTTCAGTTTTATTTTGCATTTTATCTAAAGCTGCTACATAATTGTTCTCTTTGTCAGCAAATGCTTTATAGACTGCTGTCTAATTTCACGGGATTTATCTGCAAGTTTCTTAACGTAGTCATTCTGAACCTTACTGACTGCCTCTGTTGTTTTTTATCTGCGTTATTTTTTACACTTCGAACCTTTTTTAGTGCCTTAGCTTTCGCCTTTTTTCATGGGTCGCTTAGCTTCATTAATGGCTCTCAGTCTTTTAGACAAGTTACTTTTTTTCTGTGGCACCCTTCTTGATCTGTTATATTCAGTTTCTCCTTTATCTTTGCAATAGTTACATTTTTACGCTTTAAAGCTTGATTCACGCGTTTCGGGTTGTACAGGATATTTTTTTCTTATCGAAGCGTTCTCTTGTTCCAGTTTATTGTTCCTGCCCCGAAGCTCTTCCACCTCTGCAGACAAACGTTGAACCTCCTTAGCTAAACTGTATCTCTCAGCTGCTAGAATTTCTTCAGAAAGCCTTGCGCGTTTAAAGGCGGTTTCACACCGGATGCGTCCGAACGAATATGACACGAACGAATATTTCTGTCGTCCCGACTAAAATCCTGTCGCATCCGAAATTTCATTCACACCAATTCCGAACGATATTTTTGGTTTCCGACCGAGGAATTTTCGTCTCCGAAATTCGTATTGGACAGCTATATGGGCAATATATCGGATGCAACAGAATATACGCTATGAACCATATATATATATATATATATATATATATATATATATATATATATATATATAAAGAAATATGTCGAATATTTCTGAACTTGTAACTTGTAGTTAATTAAAATAAATAAAGTTTATCTCTGAGTGTACTGAAAGTATAATTGAAAATTATTGGGCCTCGTTAGGTACCAGCTATAGTCATGAGTTCACAGGTGACAGATATTTACCACTGACTTGACCCAGATCCCCATTTCAGCATGCATGCTTTTAAAAAATAATTGTGCAACCTGTTGTTTCAACTAAACGGATTCCATTGCAACTCATGCATTTCAAGTTAAATTAAAGTTTGAATCACTAGTTTAGTTTGATTTATGTTTGATTTTCAAATCTGCCCATATGATTTAGAACAGTCTGCGCCCAGCTTTGAAATTTCTGTTTATATGCAAAACGTTGAACTAAAATAATTTTATGAAAATAATAAAAATGACACATGAAAAAGTTATTGTTCCATGATTTTTTTCTATATTAATAAGGGATCATTTTATTTTAGGGGAGGAGTTTGGTAATGAACACTAAGTCTTGGATAATGTTGCTGATTTGTGTTCATCTCGCTTATACAGCTGACTTATATTCAGGGGAATCAACATGGGGGGGGGGGGGGTTGAAGGGGATCTCACCCCCTCCCACTTTTTGGCTGGGGAGAATTACCAATGTTATCACCGCCCCCCCCCCCCCCCCCCCTTTTAGAGTATAACTCTAATATTTTGCAAATAATATATTAAGAAATAGAATTTACCATGAAATATTATATGTAAACCTGGTTTAAAAGTTTTATCCCCGATTGTCAATTAAAATAAGTGGTCAAGCGGCGATTGAAATCCCCTTTGATTAAAATATAATTTTTCCCCAGGAAATATAAACATTATATATAAGGAAGTCTGATTTAAATGGAAAAATTATTGGAGCTAAAAAATTTATATCTGTTTAAATCAAATAAATTTTATTGAAATAAAAATAATCCCTGTTATATATTTTTATCACATAATCTTAAAACAATGGACAAGGAAAAACATTTCTTTTGTGTACAGCGTTATATATCAAAAAGGTAACGTACAAATGAACTGGTCCCGTTATAAATGTTCCAGCTCTTTTGTGTTGAAGGTGAAAAGAAGCCATTCTTGTCCGATGCGAACGACAAAAAATAGAACATGTTCTATTTTTTTCGTTCGGATAGCATCGTTCGGATTTGGTGTGTATGCACCAACATAAAATAAAGGATTTTATTTTTTCGTTCGTACAGCAAATTTTCGTTCGGACGTAAAATTCGTTCGGACGCATCCGGTGTGAAACCGCCTTCACACCGGATGCGTCCGAACGAATATGACACGAACGAATATAGGCGGTTTCACACCGGATGCGTCCGAACGAATTTTACGTCCGAACGAAAATTTGCTGTACGAACGAAAAAATAAAATACTTTATTTTATGTTGGTGCATACACACCTAATCCGAACGACGCTATCCGAACGAAAAAAATAGAACATGTTCTATTTTTTTTTGTGGTTCGCATCGGACAAGAATGGCTTCTTTTCACCTTCAACTCAAAAGAGATGGAACATTTATAACCAGCCTTGTTCATTTGTACGTTACCTTTTTGATATATATACTGTACAACAAAGAAATGTTGTTTCCTTGTCCACTGTTCTAAAATTATATGATAAAAGATAAATATAAAAAGGGGGATGATTTTTATTTCAATCAAATTTATTTGATTGAAACAGATATTTCTAACTTTTTTTTTAGCTCCAATGATTTTTCCATTAAAATCAGACTTTTTTTATATAATACGTATATTTCTTGGGGGAAATTATATTTTGCATATAAACAGAAGTTTCAAAGCTTTGGGCAGACTGTTTTAAATCATATTGGCAGATTTGAAAATCAAATATAAATCAAACTAAACTAGTGATGAAAACTTTTATTTAACTTGAAATGCAGAAGTTGCAATGGAATCTGTTCTGCACAATTATTTTTTAAGGGCATGTTGAAATGAGAATCTGGGACCAGTCAGTGGTATAAATATATGTAACCTATGAACTCAGGACTATAGCTGGTACCTAGCAAGGCCCAATTATTTCAATTATACAGTCAGTACACTCAGAGATAAACTTTATTATTTATTATAATTAATTACAAAATTAATGAGAAAATCAATTTACAAGTTCACAAATATTCAATTTTCTGTATAGGTCTATATATATATATATATATATATATATATATGACAATAAAGCCGATATTGTAGTGCATCCGATATATATATATATATATATATATATATATAATTATAATATAATATATATATATATATATATAATTAAATTTATTTCTTATATGCAAAAAAAATTAAAGGTATGGTTCTCAGGCACCGCCCGCATCAATTTTAAACCCCGCATCAAAACTTTTTATTTTGATTTTCAATAAAAACTTTCCAATTTTGAGCTGCTGCCGCTCCGAAATTTCTTTCAAGAAGAAAAAAACCATACAATTTCCTTTGTTTTGTAGTGCTTTTACTTATTTAGCAAAATAAAACTGTTATTTTCATGCTTTTCCCTTATCATGGACATTTTTATTGAAACATACCAAAAAAATTTAAAATAAAAAAAGCGCCCGCCCGCATTGATTTCTGAAAAAAAGTGCATGAGAACCATACCTTTTTTTTATTTTGGCCTAAGAATAGACACATGTGAACTTAAAAAAATTGTAATTCCGGTGCAAAAAATTTAATTTATTATTAATATTACATTAACATACTCAGCGTACTAGACCAAAAGAGCTTCGCTCGATTACTTACCAGTTCAATTTGCCGTCAAATTCGGACCTCAACTTCGCAGGGGCATATCTCGCATCAGTAGTGGCACTACTAAGAAAAAGTGCATCAATGTATTCTATAGAAACAGAACAGCTGGTGGCGCCACCTGTCTGGTGTACAACGAATCCAAGACGGATAAACATGCCAAAATTTCAGGCCGATACATCCATCGACTCCTCAGATATGAGCGACTTTTACCCAAAGCAAATAGATGGATGACTCAACCCAAAGACAACCACAGATGGAGCCATCAGTATTGAATACAAGATGGAGGTATCTAAGATCTATGGACATGCAAAATTTCAGGCCAATACGGTGAATCATACTTTAGAAGAGGGGATTAATTTATGCTATGAAAACGTAAATGTAGGTGGCGCCCTCTGTCTGGTTGCCGATAAAACTCTCCAAGATGGATGTACATGCAAAATTTCAGACAAACACATTGAACGCCTCCTGAGATATGAGCAATTTTACCTAAAGCAAATATACGGAGGGACGCCAAACGAAAACGATTGCAAGTGGCGCCAACAGTCTTGAATGTGAGATGGAGACATCCAAGATCTATGGACAAGCACAATTTCAAGCCATTATGGCAAATTATTCCTGGGTAAAGGGCAATAATTCATACTATGAAAAGGGATAGGTTGGTGGCACCACCTGTCTGCTGAACGAGAAAACTCAAAGATTGATGTAATTGCCAAAATTCAGACCAATACATTTAACCACTCCAGATATGAAGAATTTTCACCTAAAGCAAACGTACGGATGGACGCCACATTTAAACGATTGCAGATGGCGCCACCAGTCTTGAATACAAGATGGAGGTATCCAAGACAACACTATCCAAGATCTTCGGTCAACTTGATTTTTGGACCAATCCATGCATCACTTATTGAGATATTTATGATTTTGTATTTTTTACCATATATGGCAATATTCAAGGTTCAAGGCCACTCTCATAGGAAAAGTCATGACCCCATTTTGATTAGACTTCGTCCTCTCACGCATATCTATGTAAATGTCAAATTTCGTAAAGATCTGGGAAATATTTACGAGCTGTCTCGCCTAAAAAAAGAAATCTCTGCGGCGGCGAGACCGTGCCTAAACCATAGTATCCCGATTTTGTCTGGGGACACAATTACTTTCAGAGGGGAAATGTTTTGAAATATTATCTCATGAATTACTTTAAAAAAACTATATCTAACCTAAGAATGACGGGAGTTGCAGCATACTCGAAATTTAGGGCCCTTCTGGCAATTTGCCCCAGGACAACAAGTTAGCTTTACGAATCGGGTCTGCATTTGTCTAAAGTGGCACCTTTACTCAAATGCCAAGATTCCCATATGTTAGGCGACTGCGACCCGTTGTGAATTAGGGTTTCGAGGAAAGAGAAGCTCGTTTTTTACCTGCATGGAGTCCGCACAGAGTATCCATGATAAAAAAAAAACAATTTACAGAAATAATAATTAAAATATTGAATATAAAAGATACCGGATTGAAATTTAAAGATGGGACGTAACAAAGTCTGATTATTTAACCACTATATTTGAAAACTATGGGTATCCGGTTCAGATCGCGAGTAATAACTGCCGATATGATAAAAATTAAAAGTGACATCAGGTGTACGCGCTAATCATTATTAAATAACTGCTTTGATGTGTCCATTACTCCAAACACGGGTGCACGAAGAACATGAAACCTCAAAACTGTTTAACAGTGACCTCACTTAAAAAGGGTCGTCCGTGAATTTTCCAGTCCTCATCCCTCTATACAATGGAATACCACGGAATCCTTAGAAATTAAACCAGTTAACGATTAAGTATAAACTGATCCAAACAGGAGATGAGAGGGAAGACTTAGCTATGTTGTTCGTGTTTTTTTATTCATGCTGTGAAGCCATTTTAGATTTTGTTACCTTTGGTGCTACCTTTCTAGCATCTGGAAGTTGGAAGCCTCCAGTTGTGTGGACTTTAAATTTCAAGGCGGCTTTCTGGTATTACCGAAGACCGTTCATACCATACTCCTTTAAGGGTATACGATAGCCATTTCGGGTACAATTGACTTTGGTCGTTTTAAAGGTTAACACCGATGTCTAACTCTTTCTAGCGCGGAACATCTATGAAAATCATTCCAAAGTCGGTCCCTCTGCATGTTTTCAAGGACAACGTTTCCAGCACACTGACACCTGTGATGCTTTTCATGGGAAAACGGGTGTAAATCACAGCACATATCTATTCATGATGGACATACACGTCCATGCAGTTATTTTACCTATACCCCTTGCTTATTTCGCTATGACCGATCATATGCATTTAACATACACTTCCTTTTGGTATTTACCAGAGATTAATGAGTCTGTTGTGTGCCTTCCTGCAGAAAATGAAACTTATATATATATATATATATATATATATATATATATATATATATATATATATATATATATACAAAACACAAAAAAAAAGTCCTGTTTGGAGGTTTGATCATTCTTTCAACTCGTTTTAAAACGTGTATACCAATGACTGAGCATACGTCAAGCTATTGTTTTATTTACTTTAATGAACTTGTGGTATTCCATACCCAAATTTCAGTAAGCCATAATCACCTATCAACCATCACAATGCGTACCAATATACTGTCAATCTACAATCACAATATAAATATACATCTGCACGTGATTATCAGTTCGTATTTCCGGCCGCAATTTTTCCATTTCAACTATCTTCTAACAATTATAATAATTCATTCATTGCCGTGGCATGATTTGGAATACCATGTATATTTGTACAAAACATCCTTTTGTGTACTGATAAATTAGCAATAATTAATTATGCGAGTGAATTTACTCTTTACTAGCTTTTAGCTTTTATATAAAAGTGCAGGTATTAAATACCTGGATATATGTATCAATAATCGGATATATTCATTTAATGAACAACCTGGAATGTGAACTTATTTTGAAGTGAAAACGTTACTTTGTCATAGTTCAGTGTGCCTGTGTTTTGTAGTGTTTAATGTTACGTTCATGGTTCTGGTAGGCGAAGCTGTACTTGGTTCATAAGTCACTGGTGGTAAAACAGGTGTCGCTGCAGTTGCGTATGCTTCTTTATCAGGGTGTTCAATGTGCAGCGTCCCTTTCATGTCATGTTCCTCCAAGTCCATATTGAAAATCTTGCCATCTGGCCACTGCACGACGAGTTTAACAGGCCAGTGCGTCCCAAGCCCGAAATGGGCCACAGGCTCCATCTGGCAGAGATATCCCGAACCACTGTCTATGACCTGGTACTGTTGATCACCATCCTCCGTTATTATTTTGACAGTGGCACCTCTGGCTGGAGCACCATATTTGGTCTCAACAAACACCCTAATCCAGTTATTCTCCCAACCATCAATTGGGCGGAATATGTCAACTGGCTGGGCCTCATCTTCTCCATGGGATATCAACAGATCTGGAAAACCATCTTGGTCTACATCGGCTATTGCTGCCCCTGTACCAAAGCCATCTTCATCCATTGCGTCTCCTATAGCAATTTCCGATATCCCCGGGTCCTTTCCTGGTCCGTATGAAGTAATTTTAAATAACCTGTTCGGTTGCTGCTTCTTTATTTCGTTGATATTATTGAAAAGTACTTCTGTATTTCCATCATTATCAAAGTCTGCTGCAATGACTGTTCGGATCAAGCTGGACCTTTCAAAATCTGGAGTAGCAACATTTATGAAACTGCGTTTGGAACCTTCAATATTTTGTAGATATAAGCGATTAGCGCCTTCGTAGTTGCCATACACAATATCCAAGAGCCCATCGTGATTGAAGTCTGCTAATGCTACCCCTCTCCCAGCACCTTCTGGATCTTTCATTTTATGCTCTCCTGCAACATCCAAGAAACTGCCATTCCCAAGATTTCTGAACAAAAAGTTATCACCAGGATTATCCAACCACTCGTTTCCTTCATTATTGAAGAATATATCAATCTTTCCTAAATCATTTAAAATAGGTCCAACGACTAGACCACGTCCGCCTGTTGACTTTTTGATTCCTGCTTCCTTCGCCACGTCCTGGAGTACAATATATCCCGTTTCAATGTTGTTCTCTTTGTGATATTCATCCATCTCAATCACTGAAAAACTCCCCGTTCCTTCCTGCGCATACGTAGCAACAACAAAGCCGTACTTCCCTCTACCAAACCGATCAAGGCAGGCCACTGAACGACCAGCGAATGTTTTTGCCGATATATTTTGATTAACTGGATCATCAAACAAGTCCACATATTTCCCATCACGCCATTTGAACAGTTTATCACCGTATTTCGATTTCCCTGCGTATGCATAATTTGTATTCAAAACATATATTTCTTCCTTCCCATCGCCGTCCAAATCACATGCAGCTACACCTATACCCTGTCCCCTTGGGTCACGCAGAGAATCAAATACGCCGCCTTTTTGTGCGATATTAACAAAATATTTGCCTTTGCTGCTGCCCTCTTTAACAACCGTGAACTTCAACACCAAATTAGGTCCATCAAACCCCGCCACAAACAGCTCATACTGGCCATCGAAATCTATGTCTGCAACGGCTATACCATAATTTCGCTGATTTGTATCAACCTTGGCTAGCCAAGTTTCACTCATGCTTTGCAAAAGTCCTGTTCTGTGCAACATGCTTCCCGCTCTGGGGATTAAACCTAGGCACGCCATCACGCTCAATAGCACACCTTGTAGATTCATTGTTGCCAATCCTTGATGAGACACCAGCTTTGTTTGTGTGAGATATCTGACGGAATAGTGAAACTGCTCAATATGACGTAATGACAATGCTGACCAAACAGCCAGTCACTCATTTAAAACTTGTAAACAACCAAGCTACGAGACGCGACTCAGTCTCATGGGCGCAGCCATTATGTTCCGGTGAAATGCATGATGGGATGAGGGAAGTGCTATTGCGCATGCCCAAATGACTGTCCTGAATTTTCTGCAGATCACCTGAAACTGGTATTTGTTTTGAGTACACCATTGTCAGGGGCAATTAACGGAATAAGCGTGCGGCACAAATCGTAAGGCGCATGTTTGTGAACTATTATTGTTAAGATGACGTGATTACAACCTCGAGAACGGCCAGGAGGGCTTGTCATAACGACAGGTGTACCAGGAGTTAACGCGGCAGACCTGTGCCTCGGACACCAGTTCAGCTGTCAAAATCAAATAACCGCGATGAGGCACCAGTGGGTTGGTGCTCATTAATGAGGTAATGAATAGATGATAGTGATCACGTAAGGAAACGATACACAGTGACCATGGATAGCTTTAATGGAGACCCAGACGATGCCATAGAGGTTCCTGAGCTGACCCCTATGGACCAATATGATGCCGAAAAGGTGAGTAAAGTTCTGCCAGTTATGGTTATTTCTAGGGCCTTGTAGGGGGTGACAGGATGACTCAGTTCTATGATATGTCACTGATTTTTCTTGTGAGTGGATGTTATCAAAGACAGTTTATATTGCTAAGGTTCCTGTTGCCACCTGAAAAGTGAATTATTGCTTTAAGCACCAACAAGCAGTTTATGAGAAACCATATGACATACATGTAGTGATATTGTTTCCATATAATATTAACATAAACAGTAAAACGTGTATTTACTTAAATAAATGTAGTCTTTACTTAAGTCTGCTAATCGTGGTCATCTGGTTTAGCTCGGCTGACTGTAAGTCATCTGAGCTATAGTTATGGTCCATTGTCTGTGGTGGTCAGTCCGTCTGTTAGACTGGTAAAACTGCGGCAGAACTATAGATACCGTGCTACAGCCTACTGCCGGTTCCCTATGCACAACAGGTGGCGCATAAATTGTTACCTGACAAGGGCCAAAACATCTTATTTTCCTGAGAAATTCCCATATTTAATTTTGCTCATAACTGGAGTCTATTATATTAAAGGAGGAGGGGTCCGGGGAACCTGGGTTTCCCGCTGAACAGGAGTGTGGGGGCAGAGCCCCCACCTTAAGCTAAATTCTCCTGTTCAAATAGTAAATGGCTCCCCATTTTCACGATAGATGGCGCTTCAATGGCAGATCTAAATGAACAAAAATCACCCTTGCTGGTATCTCGTCTTCACGGCTCACTAAGTAGCGTGTAGGGCCCCTATTCTAGAGATTGTAGGTTCGATTCCGGATTCAGGCGACTTCAGATATTCACTAGTAGTTCATGTTAAGAATAGTTTATATGAGTGTAGGGATATCTATAGGGTTAAATAGGAGTTAAAATAGGGAGTGAGCAGAGGCAGTTTTATTTATATTTTCATGTTCCTCTGAAGCCTGGGTTCTATAGTGGCTCAAAAAACTCAATTTTCCATTAAAAATCTAGAAATAGGTCAGTATTAATTAATTTAAAAAAGTTATGGACCCAAACATGATGCACCTTGTAAAAAATCAGGAAAGATATTTTCTCCTTTTACAGGCAGCCCTATAAATATATTCTCAAGTGACAAGTGTATTTCAAGTTATCCCAAAATAAACTGGTGGACTTCTGGATATCCCAGTGTGAACTAGTACACATTGGAATATTCTCATGAATCTCAACTAGTTGAGATGGGAATAACAGGGACTATTTTTACAGGCTGCCCTATAAATATATTCTTAAGTGACTATGTATTTCAATATATCCCAAAATAAACTGGTGGACTTCTGGATATCCCAGTGTGAACTAGTACACATTGGAATATTCTCATGAATCTCAACTAGTTGAGATGGGGAATAACAGGGACTATCCCCATCTCAACCTTTGAGATTGGAATTCCCATCTCAACTGGTTGAGTTCCGAACTCAACTGGATTCCCATCTACACTGCGACATATATATTTTATATATATATGTATATGTATATATAAATGTAATGCTGCTTGTATTCTACATATTTCAGATTCTATGAAATTGTGATGAGTTATGGTATTTAAGCATTTGTGATGTCGTTGTCTGTCCATCTGAACGATGAGCTCATGTACACACACTCACTCAAGGCTCACAATAATAACAGAGACCAGCATATAAGAAAAACGTGTCTTTACAGGGTTTACCCAATTTAATACATAAAGGTATCTACTCTAAAGCAAAAATTTGAGATCTGTTGGAAGTCCTGGGACCCCCACATGATCCGCTGCACTCTGACACAGAGTCTTCTGTGCTGGACTCGTGTGCCCCAGTCCTCACCAGGCGTATCTCGATACCTCTCGTCACGTCTCTGACGAACCTCACTCCTCTGCCATCCACACTCGAGTGCCTTCTCACAGCCTCTTCGACGACCCCTGCGTCGACTGTGCAGTGCTTGTCTGCGACTCTGCGTCTCACCAGACTTTGAGATGCTGGTCTGCAACTCTGCGCCTCACCAGGCCTCCACCCTCCCAGGATGTTTGCTTGTCCATCAGCTGGACAGTATACCTACTCTCTGTGCCCGCTGCACTCTCAGCCTTGCCGTAGTGGTCTCACCCGGGGTAAAAAGGGGTCTTCAACGCCTACCTTTTGATGGCACTCTAAGATCTGCGGCTTCTGTCCTGCTGGCGATCTCTCCTCGTCGGCGGCTTCAGTTCAAGTGCCATTGGACACAAGAACTGAGCCCCTTTATACTGGACTCCACTGAAAGCTACTGACTATTCATGAGGTGCATCAATTACAAAAAAATTAACAATAAGCAAAGTGCTTGGTAGCCCTATGAATATTCATTAGCTTTTGACACACTAGCTAAGCCTGTAACACAAGCGTACCCCTTCACCTCTGAACCGGTGTCCTATGAACTGACCCGAGTGCTTGGCCCCAGTGTGCCGAATTACAATTAGCGCTCACTCAACCAGAACAGCAAAAACAAGCGAGTGATTGCACCCATGTGTATTAATGTTCAGTTTTGTGGGGATATTTTAAACACATTTCACAGCATTTATAATAAAATTTGGAAAATGTGGACCTACTTACATTGCTTTTCAGTGCGCAAGATATAAAAAGTAAAATCCATATAATATATTATATATGTGAGAGAGAGTGTGAATGTGTATTGTCATAAATTATGACTCTGGCAAGGCTTTTTTATGGCTTTTCATGCATGAGGACCGTTTGTACCATGTCCCATACTATTCCAGTGGGAAAAAATTTACTGTGATATTGTTTGGTCCATGGTCTGACAGTTTGCATATTGTTTCTTGATTGGGTAAGCTCAATTTATTGTGAATTGTGACAAATATATGAGACGTCTTGGGTCCAATATGGTTCACTGTCACTGAAAGTCTGAAACTATTTTGTTAAGAAACTGTATGTTATGGAAAGAATAATAATCGTTTATTATAGTCGCACAGGCTCAATGGAATTTTTCTTCATATTTGAAACAGGTCCTTACATTATTTGCAATACCTCTTTTATACCTGTAACAAGCATTTGAATTTTGAAACAGAACTATACATAGACTTACCATAGTATGTGTAAAGTTGATTATACAAAGAAAATATTCACTGCCAAGTATTCCATTACTGTGATGTAGTAATGGAATTACTCATGATCTCATTTTCTAATACAACCATGCTCCTTTACTCAAGGGATTAATGGACCACTGGTCCAGGTATGGGTTCTCTGTATTACTAGCAGTTGTGGTATGGTCTCAGGATGTGGTATGCATTTGGTCTCCAGGTGGTACACTCTCTATGTTCACTACACCCCTTTTTACTTCATAGTTGTATCCCCGGACAAAGTCGGGGGATACTTTGTTTTCATACCGGTCCCCCCGCCGCCGCATATAAATCTTGTTGGCGCGAAACCTCAAAAAATATTTCACGGATCTTTACCAAACTTGGTATATGTATAGATATAGGTGAGAGGACGAAGCCTATTAAAAATGAGGTCATGACCTTGACTAGGAGAGTGTCCTTTACCTTGAATAGGTCCAATTTTTGGGGAAAATCACACAAATTCTTAAATATCTCAAGAAATCTTGCATGGATTGATCCCAAAATCAAATTGATGGAAGATCATGGATAAAGTTGTCATGTTCCAGAAACTGGTGGTGCCACCTATTTTACTTGTTTTCATGCCGTTTAATACCCCTAAAATTGCTACTTAACATTACTGTGAGCATTATAAGTCAAAAACTAATGGACAGATTTCTTTTATATTATGCATATACATAGATATGGGTTATCGGACAATGTTTATTTAAATTGGGGTCATGACCTTTCCTATGAGAGTCGCCTTGACCTTAAATATTGCCATATATGGTGAAAATCACACAAAATCATTAATATCTCAATAAGGGATGCATGGATTGGTCCAAAAATCAACTTGACCGAAGATCTTGGATAGTAATGTCATGTACTGGAAACTGAGAGCGCCACCTGTTATTCTTTTACTTGTTTTCGTGCCGTTTAATACCCCATCATTGCCACTTAACAGTACTGTGAGCATTATAAGTCATAAACTAATGGACAGATTTTTTTCATATTATGCATATACATAGACATGGGTTAGGGGATGATGTATATTGAAATTGGGGTCATAACCTTTTCTATGAGAGTGACCTTTTCTATGAGTGTGGTCTGATATTAATTGTTGCTGAAGATGGGGGGGCCTATTCTTAAAGGGGGGGGATTAATTGTCTTGGGATACTATGGCTTCTGCGGTGCCAAGAAATATCTGGTTTTCAATGTTATTTTCTAGTGTTTGTGTAAATGCAGATGATCCTGTGAGCCCATCTATCATGACTTGTATTCTGTTATTTATGGTATAACACCAACAACTTGCCGAGATGTTCATCAGTCAGTAGTGATTAACATCCACAATGATATTTACCTCTTTGCTCCATGGTAGCAATACTCATTTCACCCAATCTTGCTGCTGGGCATCTGAGTGGAAGTGTATAAACATACAATAAAATTATAGTAGTGGCATGTTCTGATGTGCACTCAGGTTTAAAATTTTCAGAACTTCACAGACCTAAGTTTTTTTTGGCATGGGCCTGATCTTTCTAAAAAAAGGATTGTGGACATTTAAATGCCCTTGCTGTGGAAAATCCACCTTTTGAAACATACTGCCTATATACTGTGTGTACACAGTTCAGTCAGGAATGTCAGAACTTGGAGAGAGTTTGTGTATCAAGACACACTGTCAGTAGAGAATCAGGTGCCATTGTAACTGAAGAAAGCTAAATAAATGATCACATGTTTCTGCTGTTACACATGTGAATGGTCAGTGTTTGATGGTGAAGAATTTTTCAGTACACTAAAACACTATCATCAGATGTCCTTGTGTTACACATCATAACTCAGAAATTTGTATGTGGCAATTTCTGTATTTCATGAATGACCAATACATTTTTTGAATGTGGAGGAATAACATAAACCAAAGTATGAATGGAGAATGAATCATATGAAGTAACGTATTAGTTCCATTACTATCAAAAACAAGAACAGTTGTAAAGCCCACATATTTAATCTTGTGACAGTCTGAATGAAGAGCGGTGTCTGTTTTGTTTTGCTTGCCTGGACAGTTTCATCTGATAAATTCATCAGCTTACACATATTCATTTCAACATTTGAGGAGTACTTTGTATTTTGTTCATGATGTTTCATTTGCCCAGCCTGCTTCCCAGTCCTCTAGAGATGTTTTTTTTTTTCAGTTGCAGGTGTCTATAGGAGTATGATGGACCATATAGCTACTTCTAGGTAGACAAAACATTGCTGAGAACAAATAGGTTTAGCTTAGCATGTGTACTCATGTATACCAGGCATGCCACAGCACTTGCAGAGTATGTACTTGCTTTGGCTTAGTATATTAAGTACAGATCACAAGCTTTTTCCAAAATAGCAACTGCATATTTTTGCTGTGGTAACTGTCATTTTTCTTAAATTTTACTTTCACATTATTGACTGTTGATTACATTCAAAAGTAATAATACTCATTTGGTAATAGGTTTAATTTGCTGTGGCTTTCATCAGTGGTATATTCATGTAGTGCAAGTAAGGCCAATATTTCACTTGCATATTAAAATTGAGTTATTTATAGTCCAACAGAGAAGGGAGATTGGAATGATTCAGTGCATCCCTAGATTTTGCAGATGTCTATTCATGAGGGCGAGCAAGTAGAGGTCCTGGACTGTGGTTTAATTCTTATTATTATAATTAATTAAAATGAAACTTTGAAAAGCATATCTGAGTAATTATAGGAAAATATGAAAAAGGCAAAAACTTATTTTCATAAGGTAGAATTACTAAGACATACGGGCTGGGTTAAGAGAGTACAGTTTCACAGATAAATGCATATTTCTTTATATTTGTCTGAACCGATTACAAATCGATCATCGATTGGTTAGCCCATATCGATGATCCATTATAAAAAAGGAACCGACTCCCACCACTAATACAAACCAATCATATAAACCAACCATGGCCTTTATTACCTCTTCCTCTTACACTTTATCTCCATTTGATATTATTTTAGATTTTCAGCTGAGAACAGTGACCCATGGGTCCCTTGTTTCCCTGTAAGCATTGTTGATTTAATTTTCACAGCATATATACATAAGGATTTAATCTTTTAAAATCTGAAATTTCAATGGAAAAGAGAAGCTTTTATTCAAGATTTCATACACCATGGCAAGTGTTGTTTACATCAAGCCTACCTAGTAGTACAGCCTTCACTTGTGTACGTAACCCTCTCCAGGCAGATTGCCTTGGCTCTGCTTCACTACTACTAGCAGGCTCCCTCTCTGCCCTGCACTCCCCCACTCCCCCAGCTTGTGCATAAACTAGATGAATGTTATAATTTTCTGTATTTGATTCATTTTTATTAGCTCAGCTGACTATAAGTCATCTGAGCTATAGTTGTGGTCCATTGTCCGTTGTCCGTCCATCCGTCCGTCCGTCCGTCCATCACCGTAGATGTGGCACGTTTTGAAACCGTAAGACCTAGGAATCCAGAATTTGGCATAATGTTAGATGTCCCCAAGATCTCCTACCAAGCGGAAAACTGGGTCTTTGCGACTTCGTTCCTTTGAGAAATTAAGGAAAAACCTCAATTTTTTCTGTACATGCCAGAAATTAGGTCTGTATTATATGATTTAAAAAAAGTTATGGGCTCAAACATAATGTATTTTGTAAAAAAATCAGGAAAGATAATTGATCACCTAACACAAAAGCTATGGACTTTTTTTCCAGTAATATATCTTTAATTAATCAAAATTAAATTGTATACCCAAAATTAGATCAAAATCTGTTAAATTTTTTAAAATATTAGCAAAAATAAAAAATCAGTACCTTAAATTTGCCTAAATTTGACCATGGCACATTTTTTTTTTATAAGTACATTTGATTTAATTTTCACAGCCAGTTAACATATGGATTTAATCTGATTAATTTTGAATTTGAAAGTATAAGTTTAAAAAATAGTCTAGCTATTGAAATTTTTTAGAAGCCTTAATGTATTTGTATTTTCTAGCATCATTACCCTACTTTTGTTTACCTGGTAATCCAAAAATTGGCATAATGTTAGATGTAATTGTAAATATTCATATTCTTCCATACATTTCCTATGTACATACCAAAATTTAGGTCAGTATTGCATAATTTGTTGAAGTTATACACCCAAACAAAATGCACCTTGTAAAAAATCAGGATATATATATAATACCTAACATAAGAATGGCTGAGACTTTTTTTCAGGAATATAACATCATTTAATCAAGATTCAATTGTATACCGAAAATTAGATCTGAAATTTGCAATTTTTTTATGTTATTAGCATAAATATAAAATCAGTACCTTAAATTTTGCCCAACTTTGGCCACGGCATGATTTTTTCCTGTAAGTACTGTGGATGTTATTTTCACAGCATGTACACATAAGGATTTAATCCGTTAAAATCTGAAAATTTGAAAATAAAGCTGCAAAATTAGGCTAGTTATTGAATTTGTTTGGAGGCTCTTGTTGTATTCCCTTGCTTTGTCATGCAGTCCACTGAGGTCACTGTTGGTCATTCAGTGCAACTCTATGCTCCCCAGGCTGTTATGTAATCCCAGGCAAGCCCTCTCTCTTGTTGAGCTTGATCAGGCTGCCAGCATAAATACCACAGGGAGCCTTTCTCTCCACCCCCCCCCCCCCCACCCCATTCTGTTGACAGACCTGTACTCTAAACAAGGTGAATCTTATAATTTCACACTTTTTCAGCAATGAACAGTAACAACAGAGACCCCTCCCTGACCCACCGCTTCGATACACAGGACTAATATACAAGATAAAGCTTATAATTTTAATGTTAAAAAAATTCTTTTGTTGAAACTTGGACAATTTTGATTATTTTTAAAGAAAAAAATGTTCAGGAATTTAATCTTAATATTCAAATATGGTAAAATATTAGGACCTAATGTAAGTGCTAACTGACAAGATTTAAGAAGATATAAATACTTGGTAGCATTGCATTCATATCTCTTAAAGTTGGGGGGGCCTAGTTGAGAATGACACTGTTAAACGTAGTTTTTAGCTCAGCTGACTTTCAGTCATGCTGAGCTATAGCGATCACTCTTTGTCCGTCGTCCGTCTGTCTGTCTGTCCGTCTGTCCGTCTGTCTGTTAACCTGGCACAAATCGTAACCGCTGGACTTAGAATCTTGTAACTTTACATTATTATGAGATGTTTCATCAGTTCCTGCAGATTGGTGGCGCCACCTGTATTTTTAGATTTTTTACGAATTTTTTTCTCTATTTTTGAGACCTTTAAAAATGTGAACAACTGTTAACAGGGCACAAATCGTAAAGACTGGACCTAGAATCTTCATTCTTGACACAGTGAGAGACCTATGAAAAGTCTCCATGGAAACCAGAAATTAGGTCTCTGTTACCCAAATCCTTTGAGCTATGAGGCCCCAAAGTACCCCCCAGAATAGTGAAAAATTTCATACAAAAACTTCAATATCTCATTAACTACATCACTGATGGTCATGATTTTTGGCATACATATTAATCATGAGATGTTTCATCAGTTTCTGCAGACTGCGGACGCCATCTGTATTTTTTCGATTTTTTACGATTTTTTTCTCTATTTTTGAGACCTTTAAAAATGTGGACATCTGTTAACAGGGCACAAATCGTAAAGACTGGACCTAGAATCTTCATTCCTGACATTCTGAGAGACCTATGAAAAGTCTCCATGGAAACTAGAAATTAGGTCTCTATTACCTATATCCTTCAAGCTATGGGGCCCCAAAGTACTCCCAAGAATAGTGAAAAATTTCATACAAAAACTTCAATATCTCATTAACTACATCACTGATGGTCATGATTTTTGGCATACATATTAATCATGCGTTGTTTCATCAGTTTCTGCAGACTGGTGGCGCAACCTATATTTTTCGATTTTTTACGGATTTTTTTCTCTATTTTTGAGACCTTTAAAAATTTGGACATCTGTTAACAGGGCACAAATCGTTAAGACTGGATCTAGAAGCTTTATTCTTTATATTCTGAGAGACCTATGAAAAGTCTCCATGGAAACCAAAAATTAGGTCTCTGTTACCCATATCCTTTGAGCTATGAGGCCCCAAAGTACCCCCCAGAATAGTGAAAAATTTCATACAAAAACTTCAATATCTCATTAACTACATCACTGATGGTCATGATTTTTGGCATACACATTAATCATGAGATGTTTCATCAGTTTCTGCAGACTGCGGACGCCATCTATATTTTTTCGATTTTTTACGATTTTTTTCTCTATTTTTGAGACCTTAAAAGATGCAGTCATCTGTTAACAGGGCACAAATCATAACAACTGGACCTAGAATCTTCATTTTTGACATTGGGGGAGGCCCATGAAAAGTCTCCTTTGAAACCTGGAATTAGGTCTCTGTTACCCAGATTCTTCAAGCTATGGGGCTCTGAAGTACCCCCGCTGAATATTGAAAATTTGATACAAAAACTGAAATATCTGAACAACTAATGCATTGATTACCATGGTTCTTTGCATGGATATTGATCATGGAGTGTTTCATAGGTTTCTGCAGACTGGTGGCGCCACCTGTATTTTTCGATTCTTTACAAATTTTTTTCACTATTTTTGAGACCTTTAAAGATATGAACATCTGTTAACAGGGCACAAATCATAACAACTGGACCTAGAATCTTCATTCTTGACACACTGAAAAGTCTCCATGGAAACCTGAAATTAGGTCTCTGTTACCCATATCCTTCATGCTGTAGGGCCCCAAAGTACCCCCCAGAATAGTCAAAAATTTCATACAAAGAGATCATGAGATGTTTCATCAGTTTCTGCAGACTCCCTAGAAACCTGGAATTAGGTCTCTGTTACCTATATTCTTCAAGCTATGGGGCTTGTTACACATTTTTACAATTTTTTTCTCTATTTTTAAGACCTTTAAGGATGTGGTTATGTGTCAACAGGGTACAAATTGTTACAACTGGACCTCGAATCTTCATTCTTGTCATGCAAGGAGGCCCATGAAAAGTGTCTGTGGAAACCTTAAATTAGTTCTCTGTTTCCCATATCCTTCAAGCTATAGGACTCCGAAGTATCCCTCAGAATAATGGACAATTTGATACAAAAGCTGAAGTAATTGACCAACTAATGCAGAGGTCACCATGATTCTTTACATGCATATTGATTATGGAGTGTTTCATCAGTTTCTTCAGACTTATGGTGCAACCTATATTTTATTAAATTTTTTTGAATTTTTTTTTCTATTTTTGAGACCTTTAAGGATGCTGTCATCTGTTAACATGGCACAAATTGTAACAACTGGACCTAGAATCTTCATTCTTGTCATGCAGAAGGCCCGTGAGAGTGTCTTTGGAAATCTGAAATTAGGTCTCTGTTACCCATATCCTTCACGCTATAGGACTCCGAAGTATCCCTCAGAATAATGGAAAATTTGATTCAAAAGCTGAAGTATCTGAACAATTAATGCAGAAATCACTATGATTCTTTGCATGGATGTTGACCATTAAGTGTTTTTATTAGTTTCTGCAGACTGGTGGAACCACCTGTATTTTTTTTAAAGTTTACGCATTTTTTCCCATATTTTGAGATATATAAATTCAGATACAATCTTGGCTTATTCTTTAATCTGTTTGATGCTTCAGTTGAATGGGTATATACTACCATTCAGATGATAAAATTTCCTTTTGCAAATCTCTTCCCAGTCAGCTGAGCGTCATGACCCATGGGTCACTTGTTTAAAATTAGGAATATTGGTCAAACTTTGTGGGATTAATTTTTAACTCATATGGCCATATATTTAACTTTTGAAAACTTAATTACCTTCACATTATTTGTTTATGAAATGGAACTTTTATATGACACAATTTTTTCCCTTGGTGCATCACTAAATGGTTTCAGGCCAAAGGTTTTGTTTATTACACAGTCCATATGCTTTAGCTCATGTCCATTATTCTATAATTTACAGAGTTTCATTTAAGCTGGGCCATTTTTTCTTAGCTTTTCAAATGGTAATATACATGGAAAACCATAAGAAATAAAAATATTTTGCAGTTACTAATATTTTCCCAAATTCAGCTGAGCGACGCGACCCATGGGTCCCTTGTTCTTCATGACAGTCTTGTCAGAGTATTAGTTTGCAATCATATATTTAGAACTTTACTGTAACCAAGTAGGAGGGCCTCTTTCCTGTTAGCTTCTCATAGGCTTATATAAATGAAAAACATTAAAATAGAATATTTTGCATTTGCAGAAATTTCAAACTTAAGCTGAGCGCCCTGACCCATGGGTCCCTTGTTCTAGGCTGTGCTACATTTTAGATTTTGTATTGTTCCACCAGGGTTACACCAAGTTCACATTTTATTGTGTCCACAAAGTGGTGTATTGCTGTGAAAGTGTGGATGTTCATCAGATAAGTAATTCCTTACTTCAGAAGAGTAAAAACTTCACCAGGTGTGAAATTGACTTTTAATTCCAGTAATAAATTATAGCTGAGATAGTAATTAGCACAATGATATTGTTTGCCCCTCATTCAACCAACATTGTGTATACTTTATTTGAAAAGTTGTTTATATTTTTTGTCAAATTTACTGAATCTAATATTTCAGTGAATAAAATTAAGCATGTACTGAAAACTCCAATGTACAAAACTTGTCAATAGTGATTCAAGGATTTAAAAATAATAAAATATATGTGTATGCATAATATCACTTGATATTAGCTACACTCTGGATAAATAATGATTGCAACTTTTTTATTACAAATAACAAATTTATAAAACTTGTAAATAAAAAAAATGAATCTGATTAAAACTATTAATGAAAAAAGTGGATATGCTAAAAAGAATTGGCTTAAATATATAAACTTAAATGCATTATTCCCTTGAAAGTTAAATAAAGGTAGTAGTCCATTTGTTCACTTGCCTGTCCATCTGTAAATTTTTCATATGCATCACAGTATCACAAAACTTTTACTGTTTTTTTTTCATGACAGTCTTATCAGAGTATTAGTTTTGCAATCATATATTTAGAACTTTACTATAACTAAGTAGGTAGGCCCCTTTCCTCTTAGCTTTTCATATGCTTATAATATATATATGAAAAACATTACAATAAAATATTTTGCAGCTGAGCGCCGTGACCCATGTGTCTCTTGTTATCTTTGGCTGTTATTTATAGTTTGCCAACATCACTGGTTATTTCAGTCTATAATCTATTTTTAGATTATTGCAGGTCCACTGTTTTAGTTATAAAATGGATGCATCAGCATGTTTTTGATCTCACTTTGTCAAAAGTTGGAGCGAAGGACCTCTAATTTATGTTTATCTTACTGAATTATGTTTGAAGTCAAATAAAAGTGGGGAATAAGGAGACCTAACTGCCACAGTAAACATAATTATGGGAAGATTTTTGGCACACATTTGCAGTGTTTGATTTATATTGTGTGAACAGTGATCACCAGCTGTAAAGACCTGCAGGACTCAAGACTATTACCTGTAGGGATCATGCCCATTATACCAACCAAGTAGGAACAGAATTCATACTGACTGGTATTTGAGATATTTATAACATTTATATTCAGAGTAATCTGTGATTCAGCAATGTTGCTGTGCTGCAGCTTCAGTCAGATGCAGTCTATACTTCCACTGTTCATGTCATGCAGATAGTATTGAACCAACAGTCTCAAAGTTGAGGGCTTCATTTCTCCCTTTCTTACAAGTCAGGTTTGAAATAGCAGGATTTACAAAGTATTCATGAATACCAGAACATAAGGGATGGGATATATACAGAGCTCTTTGACTTGCAAATGGGAAAAATATGTGTGTACTGTGAAGAAAAAGGCAGTGACATAATCAGATTACCAGCTTCAGAGGTTACTCATGCAGCTGCTGGACCTGATGCTGCTGTTGTTATTTTTTACTAGGACTCCTGGTAGCTCCTGTGGTATGGTCCAGTCAGGTCCTGTATTAAAGGCAGATCTTATTATAATACATCTGTCTCTTTGTGCAAACTGTTCTGACATGTCAGTTTAAATGTACACCTCTATTAGTGGGGGACTGATGATGATTCAGCTGGCACAAATGATCTGATCATCAATGTTGCAGTGCCATAAATTTTGTAAAAAATTTGGGGTTTGTGCTGAGGAAATGTGTGCTTCCATTTAATCTATATGAGACAAGTCTTTGTTTACTAATAGCTTCATACCTCAGTTATATTATATGCAAAGGCTACAGGATTTAACATTTAATTATAACCCTAAATTTTTGGCCATACGTCAGTCAAATTGATACAGGTCTATGTACTAAGGTAAGAAATTTTGTGCAATTATTTCTGATAATTAATCAGTTGAGCGCAATCAATTGTTGCTGATGATCGATCATGCAATTACAAACAATTCACTACAAACAATTAACAACGACAGCCTCCACCTGTGTGTGTGTGTTTGTGTAATGGTATCTTGGTGCTTGTGTCTGTAGGAGATGATTTCTGGGAGCCCTCTCTTGATCATAATGTTCTTGCTGTATTGATTGGACTAGCAGGAAGTTTGTGATAGTGACTTCTGTTTGTTTGGAGCTCTGAGTGATGCCGTGTCTGTATAAACATGCACTCCACCTGGTCAGGTCATTTGTGAATCACTCTCTATTTCTGCTTGCATATTTATTGTCCAAAATACCTCCATAAAGTGAATGGTTAGTGATTTTGTCATAAAGATTCATCAGAGGAACAATATTCCATGGAATATTTGTCAAGGCACAATCTCTGTTTTATATTTATAAATATAAAATATAAGTGGCAAATTAATTGATAAAGCTTCTAGCATACTGTACAAGGTAACTAGTTGCTGTATCTATGGTACACTTAAGTTTATATCCCAGAGTCTACTTCTAGTATACTGTAAAAGGTAACTAGTTGCTGTATCTATGGTACACTTAAGTTTATATCCCAGAGTCTACTTCTAGTATACTGTACAAGGTAACTAGTTGCTGTATCTATGGTACACTTAAGTTTATATCCCAGAGTCTACTTCTAGTATACTGTAAAAGGTAACTAGTTGCTGTATCTATGGTACACTTAAGTTTATATCCCAGAGTCTACTTCTAGTATACTGTACAAGGTAACTAGTTGCTGTATCTATGGTACACTAAAGTTTATATCCCAGAGTCTACTTCTAGTATACTGTAAAAGGTAACTAGTTGCTGTTTCTATGGTACACTTAAGTTTATATCCCAGAGTCTACTTCTAGTATACTGTACAAGGTAACTAGTTGCTGTATCTATGGTACACTTAAGTTTATATCCCAGAGTCTGCTTCTAGTATACTGTAAAAGGTAACTAGTTGCTGTATCTATGGTACACTTAAGTTTATATCCCAGAGTCTACTTCCAGTATACTGTACAAGGTAACTAGTTGCTGTATCTATGGTACACTTAAGTTTATATCCCAGAGTCTGCTTCCAGTATACTGTACAAGGTAACTAGTTGCTGGATCTATGGTACACTTAAGTTTATATCCAGAGTCTACTTCTAGTATACTGTACAAGGTAACTAGTTGCTGTATCTATGTTACACTTAAGTTTATATCCCACAGTCTGATGTCTTGATTCTCCTTAGCTGCAGATTGATAGGGACAAGTTTGTTCTTTAATTCTGTTGTCTATTCTGTAGTTTTATATATATAATAAATCTCACATCTATATCTTGTTGGTTTTATATCCTTTTGATTTCATTATATCTTATTAGTTGTTCATGTTTTATGGCAAATCCATCCAGAGTTTGCTAGAGTGATATTTTGGTTTGTTAATTTTTTAATTAATTGTATCCTACTCACAGCATAATAATCTTATTTAAAATCTGTCATGTTGTACAGAGAATATTTGAACTTGGACTATTATTCCAAAATGTATTGTCCCTTCAGCAGACAGGCACTAAAATGAATACTCCACCTCAATCCATGTAAAAGTTAACTAATACTCAAGTCTAAAATAAAGAATGGGTACCTGGTACTCATTACTTGTGTGATGTTTATTTTCAGTCGTTTAAGCAGTTACTATGTTATTCTGAAAGGAATTGGAATCAACAGAGCATGTTACATTTTGTATTGCCACGACACTCATTCACATAAACAAAGTGTACTATAAGTTTGTAACTTATTTCATATAGAATTATGATACATTTATATAGTAAGCAAAAATTTTACAATAATAAAAAAAAATCTTGAATTCCATTTTAATATTTAAGATTTGTATATTATCACCTTCATTTAAAGGAATCTAGTAAGATTTGATTGATACCTGTCCTGTGCATAAATAAAAAAATGTTGCAACATTTTTCAGGCTTTCCTCCATACCTTAGACCAGTAATATGTCCAATACTTCAGATGTTCTTGTCAAGAATACCAGCATATTATGTATAATAGTAGTGTATATAGTCTTATAAAGGAATAGATTTAATTCACGGAGAGCAGAATGCTGTGATGTATGTATAAACAAGGTGCACCTGGGCATGTCATGTACCTGGGTAGCCCTGTCTACTCACTGTGGCCATACATATTTATTGTCAGTATTTACTAGTATTTGTAGTGCTCCGTCTAATGTTAAGTCCCAGAATGGAAAGGCCTGAATAATTATGGTTAGGGTTAAAGTAAAAAATGTAAAACATGGTAAAACATATATATAAGATGGTCAAAGAAAGATTAAAGATAAAAAAAATAAAAGACATGCATTCAAGGTCAGAAAAAGAAGTTGTTGCCAGGTGTTCATTTGTGGAAGGAAGTAGCTGACCTTTGATGTAGCTTATACCTTACATCAGTTACATATATATATATATATATATATATATATATATATATATATATATATATATATATATATATATATATATATATATATGTACGGGCATAGCAGGTGTATAGTAGATAACCCCTAGGTTTGAATTTAAGAATCACAGGCCAGCAGGGTCTTGGGTTTACTTATCCGGCCACCAGGAAAATTACAAGTCAGTCCTCTTTTTCATGTTTTCACTAAAGGATACAAAGTTTGAGGTTTAATCTGGTTTATTAACACTGAAAATAATTGAAAAATAAGTTAAGCATAAGCTTTTATGCAGATAGCTGACAAACATAACCAACTTAACTTATCCAAATCCATTATTTCAGTATTTGTATAAAAAATACCCAGGTTCAGGTGGGTTTTCCTGGTTAGAACATGTGTGGTGGGCCTGCTTTGCAAACCAGATGCCCAAGCACTTTGGGCCCCATAAAATTTAGAAGCCTGTAACCCTGACTCCCTGAGAAACTCCTTGAAGCAATTACAGATTTTATCAATTGAGCAATTCAGCAGTGAAACAGGATGTCGTTATATCACTTCATCAGCAGACTAGAAAATGGCTTCCTGTTAATACAAGAACTCTGTGTACATGTTTGAGTTCAGTCACTGACTCAGTTAACTGATATATAATATGAAACTGGCTTAAATAACTCAATATCCATAGCTTATCATAACTTCAGAATGCTATATTATGCATGTACTGTGTGAACTTGTTCAGTCATTCATAATACATATTCACAGAAAGAAACAAATACTGGTACACATTTATCTAGACTTGTGTTTGTACATGAATTAATACATGACACACATCTGTAGAACTTGATAAATCGAGTATATATGGGAGGTGAAGGTGTATATTTTATTACGGGTAATTTATATCATGTAAAATATAAATGCTGCCTCTGATGAGCACTCAGACATATATACACACTAATAAGTGACACTAATGACACCTCAGTACCACGTGGGCTCTAATATAAGGTGTACTAACTGCAAAAGGGCAGCAGCAAGGAGGTAAATTCATAAATTTATATGAATGTAGGAATATGGAATAGCACCATGAACTAGCTGCCCTAGTAACAAATTAAACAATTTTACTGTCTATTACTTATTATCACTGTCAGAGAACGCTATGATCTTGATACTGGTAACATAATAGCTTTACTGCTCCGCTCATAGGAATGTCTTCATTAAGGATGTGTTGCTAGGCAACAGTCCCCTAGAAAAACTGTGTACATAGCATCTCACAACAACCTTTACTTAATATATGAGTGTAAAATGTACATGTGTAACAGTGTTTATATCTCAGGGTATTTGACTACTAATATTTCAAGGACAGGATCCACATCAATCCATCCATCCATTGAAGGCCTTGATGTTCAGCCCACCATGGCAGATATTGACAGACAACATCAGGTCAGACAGTTATTTATAGACCTGTGCTAGGGGCATATCCACATTTGCAGGGGACATTGCAGAATTGTTTTCTCAGGGCTGTTTCATACTTTTTCTCTTCCCATACTCAATTCTAGCAAAGCCAGCTGTTTTCTCAGAGCAGTTGTGTGCTATTTTTGATTCCAGCTTGGGTTTTATATGGTCTGCCTTTAAGCCTTGTTTTACTGGTCATAATCAATATGGTTCGGAGTCAGACAAATTGTGATCCATATCATCTCATGTTATCAGTAATATTCTCCTTTTAAAGAAATGAGAACTATCTGTTTTTGCATTTGCAACAAGCATGTGCAAAAATCACAGGAAGTGATCTGGCTTTTTCTCTTAGTATGGAATAATTAGTCATGTCTGAAATGAGAAATAAAATTTATTTGAAGTCTTCATTAATATATATCAGTCAATTTTCCCAGACTTTGGTGTGTAAGTTATCAGTTTTTTGCCCTGTATTTGAAATCACACTTGTCTGCTTTTATTGGTACTGGCGTCTGTCAGTGTATAATGAAAGAAAAGGGGACCACAAAATACATCTGTTTCTCCATATGTTCCCAAATTTGGTGCAGATAATAACTGGCAGCTGATAGGATGGAATATGCCCAACAGATAAGATATGATCCAAGGCTTGAGTTGAAACTGACAGGAAGGACTTATTTTTACCCATAGGTGCAAAGTAGGTGGTGCTATTCTGATAACTTTGTTAAGGAAACTAGAAGGTCCATCCCTAAATAGTGTGTATGATACCTGTAGAAGGTCCATCCCTAAATAGTGTGTATGATACTTTGGATAAGTTCAGACTTTTAAGCCAGTGTTTAACAAGGGACCCATGGGTCACGGCGCTCAGCTGATTGTGATTGGACTATAAATGTTTCTCCACTGTGATACTATATCAAGTCGAGAAAGCTTATGAATATCATGGACATGTTGGGCTATTATAAAGGAATGTAATGTAATATGTGAGTAAATGATAAATTAAATTACCTGACTGATGGATTAATAGAGTAAAATATAGTGGTTTATTTTTATTTATTTAGGAGGGGTTGAAAATCGTGATATATGTGAGCAAATATGAATGCAATGACAGCAGTAATAAGCAGTAGTAGAATGATGATAAGGCTATTTGTTGAAAGATCTAAAGTGTATGGTAGTCTGCAAGCTTTCAATTTGACAGATATGAAGTTATGGTTAACTATGCTGATAAAGTGATTTATGAATTTGTGACTGTATGACACAATATCTCTTTAGTCTTGACAAGGTACATTATTGTGATGCCCACTATGTCTACATATTACACAATATTGACATAAATTCTGGCATGTACATAGGTACCTATGGATGAATAGTTATACAAAATATTAAAGTATGAATATATCTGATTCATCTTGTTCTTGCTTACTGAGGCTGTCTTTGGGATGGGGTCGGAGAAGGGAAAAGTGAGGGCAGCACGAAGGTGGATGTAGAAATATTCTATTGTAATGTTTTGCATTTTTATAAGAATATGAAAAGCTAAGAGGAAAGGGGCCCTCCTACTTGGTTATAGTAAATTTCTAAATATATGATTGCAAACTAATACTCTGACAAGACTGTCATGAAGAAAAACAGCAAAGTTTTGAGATACTGTGATGCATATGAAAATTTACAGATGGACAGGCAAGTGGACAGAATGGACTAATACCTTTATTTCACTTTCAAGGGGATAATGCATTTAAGTTTATATTTAAGCCTATTTGTTTTAAGCATATCCACTTTTTCCATTAAGAAGTTTTTATCTGAAACATTTTTTTTTATTTACAGGTTTTATAAATTTTTAATAAAAAAACTGAAAATATAAGTTAAAATATTAGAATTGTTGCAAAAGTTGCAATCATTATATATACAGAGTAAAAAACTGAAACTATAAGTTTAAATATTAGAATTGTTGCAAAAGTTGCAATCATCATATATCCAGAGTGTAGCTCATATTGGGTCCTATTATGCATACACATATATTTTATTATTTTTAAATCATAAATGTTTAAACTGAATTTAAAAGAAAATAATGCCACAACATGGCATCTACAAGAATATTCCTTGAATCACTATTAAAAAGTTTTGCACACTGGAGTTTTCAGTACATGCATAATTTTATTCACCAAAATAAAATAAAAGATTCAGTAAATTTGATAAAATAAAACATCTTTTCAAATAAAGTATACACACTGTTGGTTGAATGAGGGACAAACAATATCATTGTGCTAATTACTATCCCAGTTTTAATTTATTACTGGAATTAATAGTCAATTTCACACCTGGTGAAGTTTTTACTCTTCTGAAGTAAGGAATTACTTATCTGATAAACATCCACACTTTCACAGCAATACACCACTTAGTGGACACAATTTAATGTACACTTTAATCATTGTAACCCTGGTGGTACAATACAAAATCTAAAAATTAGCATAGCCTAGAATAAGAATGAATCAAATACAGAAAAAAATAACATTCATCTAGTTTATGCAACATGGGGGGGGGGGGAGTGCAGGGCAGAGGGGAAGCCTGCTGGTAGTGGCCAAGCTTAGCCAAGGCAAGCTGCCTGGGGTGGGTTACATAATGCAAGTGAAGGCTGTACTACTAGGTGTGCTAGATGTAAAAAACACTTGACATGGTGTATGAAAACTTGAATAAAAGCTACTCTTTTCAAACAATTTCTTTGAAATTTCAGATTTTAAAAGATTAAATCCTTATGTTTATATGCTGTGAAAATTAAATCAACAGTGCCAAAGTTGGACAAAATTTAAGGTATTGATTTTTTATTTATGCAAATAACTTGAAAAATTGCAAAATTCATATTTAATTTTGGGTAAACAATTGAATCTTGATTAAATAAAGTTATATTCCTGAAAAAAAGTCTCTAAGTCCAGCAATTCTCATGTAAGGTGAGTAAATAAATTTCCTGATTTTTTTAAAAACTGCATTATATTTTGGCCCATAACTTCAAAATAATACCCAATACTGACCTAATTTTTGGTATGTTCATAGAAAATGTATGAAAGAATGTGAATACTATATATGATCAAAAACAGATCAGTGGTTTCGATATTAGGCAGCCTTGAAGTGTAACAATGGCTTTTTTTATGGAAAACGGAGGTTTTTTCTTAATATCTCGAAGGAACGAAGTCCTAATGATCTAATTTTTGGTTTGGTAGGAGCTTTTGGGGACATCTAAAATTATGCCAACAGCCTGGGGAGCTTAGAGATGTGCACTGAACGACCTACAGTCATCAAAGTGGACTGCTTGACAATGTAAGGGAATACAACAAGAGCTTCTAAAAAAATTCAATAACTAGCCTAATTTTGCAGCTTTTATTTTCAAATTTCAGATTTTAACAGATTAATTCCTTATGTGTACATGCTGTGAAAATTAAATCCACAGTACTTACAGGAAAAAAACGTGCCGTGGCCAAAGTTGGGCAAAATTTAAGGTACCAATTTTATATTTTTGCCAATATTTAAAAAAATTTAACAGATTTTGATCTAATTTTTGGTATACAATTAAATTTTGATTAATTAAAGTTGTATTACTGAAAAAAAGTCCCTACCTTTAACACTTTTGGTCTTAAGTGACCAAATATCTTTCCTGATTTTTTTACAAAGTCCATTATGTTTGGGCCCATAACTTTTTTAAATTAAACAATACTGACTTAATTTCTGGCATGTACATAGGAACTATATAGAGGAATATTTATGGTAAATATGAAGAAAACCAGATGAGTGGTTTTGATATTAGGTAGTCCTGAAGTGTAAAAATAGATTTCTAATAAAAATTTGAGGTTTTTCCTTAATATTTCGAAGGAACGTAGTCCTATTGACCCAATTTTCGGCATGGTAGGAGATTTTGGGGACATCTAACTTTATGCCGAATTTCAGATTCGTAGGTCCAACGGTGTCGAAACGTGCCAGTCTTACGGACGGACATCCAGACGGACGGACGGACGACGGACAATGGACCACAACTATAGCTCAGATGACTTATAGTCAGCTGAGCTAAAAAGCTTAGAAAATATACCCTAAAATCCTATACAGTATTTATGTATACTTTAAACCCAGGATCATTGTAGATGGTCAAGTCAGTGTTAAAGTTGTGATCTTTGTTTGTGCTGGGAAGACTGAGCCAAGAACATATATAGAACCTCCAGTTAAAAAAAAGTAAAATGAGTTTCTGCCAGGAAATAGGCTCTGCATATATGAAAAATCAATGAATTTTCTATGGCAAAATAAATTAACTACATAATATTTAGGGAATTGGAATATGTTTAAGTGACCTTGTGAAACTGTAATTATACATGCTACCTCAAAAAAACCTACAGACTTAGGAACCTCTGATGTAAGAATTTCAAGAAGTCATTATGTTAGTCTAGAATCAAAGAGACAGAAAGTTGGTGGGAACCAGTCATCACATTTCTCAAAAATCTGTTTGGTGACATATTAAGTAAACAATTTTGAAATAACCCCTGCATAGGAATAATAATAACGATAGTATTCTGTCAGACTGTGGTGAAGATGTGATGTCTTCTTACAAAGAATTCGTCTTGAGGGTGACTAGACTATTCATCATGACTTCATGCTTTTACGTAATCCTTGAGATGAGAGCCTGACCAGATGTGAGGTAAGGAGACACAAGCAGTCTGACATCAGGCTGTTCTCCAATAGCTGCTGTTACAGCAACATAGAGACTGGTAATGATTATTATGCAGCGGAGCAGTCCCCTGAGGCAAAGGACCTCCAGAGTAAAACATAACCAAGTAGGGCCTGAGTCATATTGATATGTATGTCACTGTTATATTGAACTATAATGTTGTTTGCCCATGATTGTTTTGTATGTAGTGATGAGGTAGAGCAGGCTTGATCAAAGAAAGGTCTGCAGCACATTGACTTGATGTGGTAGTTTTCATTGTCTGGGCCTTGATGCTGTGAGTGTGACCAGGGTCATTATCTGTGATTTCAAACTCTGCTGGCATCTGAAAGACAAATTGGTAAAGTCTGATGACCGACCAGGACATTTGGATTATTTCTGGTCCATTGTACATTAATAAATTTGAAATCAAGAAGGCTTAAAAAATGACATACCGTTCTTATTGACACCTTCATTCAAAAGAGATTACCAGAGAATACCAGTGACAGAATGTGATGGACATACCAGTACCCTTTCCTTAAAAAGAAATCAATCCCTGAATTCATGTTGTTGCTCACAGTCATAACGTCTTTTAGAGAACTTATATTTGGGTTTGCATTGTTGATGTATATCTTAGTGCAAACAAGTGTTAGTCCTAATGCCTTTAATGTACATCATGACTGAAATATTTTTTTGTCTCCTTGGCATACTAAGATACATTGAAGGTTTTTACACTTTCATCTTCTTGATCAGGTAAAGGCCAAGTCATTTTATAAGACTTTATAATGGCTTTATTGCAGGTATCTGTGTCAAATTGATATATATTCTTAATCTGAATAATTTTGATGAACTTTGGATTGTATGAGATTGTTTTATGTGGTTGATGGACTTCTGATGCTGTATTGGCTAGATTCACTGAGGATGCTTGGACAGCTGCATTGATTTATGTAAATGTTAGTCTTGTTATTATCAGCACCACTTGCATTTCTGCTTGTAATGTGAGGCTTCACAGGCTGTGCTGGGTCTGTACATGTTTCTTGGCTGCAAGGATGCCAGACATACCTTCGCCTGTATCCCAGGGCCCAGGCAGAGAGCAGGAAAGTAAATATGTTTGATCAGCATGAAATAGGTGAAGATGTCAATGTGGTCTGACTTTGGTGTATATAAGTTCAAGCTATATGTGTTATATACCTTGTTACTACATTACCAAGTAGATGGACATGTTAGGTCTATCAACTGCATCTAGTTTGAGGCAGGTAGATAGTAAATATAATGCCACCTGTCCTCACCTCTCAGAACTATAGATGCATCACAAGAAACAAGTACATCCAAGCAAAGCAGGCCTGGATGAGTTGAGCTGTAACCCCAGCAAGAGAGATCTAACATGGAGAGATAAGCTGTGATGTAATATATGTTGGGTAAGAAAGTGCATGCTGTTGCATGTTTTGAAATATAACCTTCAATAATACCTTGTATCTTTCAAATATGCAGACCATTTCAAAAAGAAACAAAAGAGTGCCATTTATAGGTTAATATTTTCAAGGGTATATATCTTACTGCCTGTGTACATTAGTTGTGTTCACAAATGGTTTATGGATGTTTATTTCAACGGTTTTAGACAAAAAACGCTGTTAACTTGACTTAATTCTTCCTAAACTCACTGTATTATCCATTTTTGACTGACAGCTATCAACCATCATTCAGCCTGCTGACCATGCATGCATATAAATAAGTCATACAGCCTTTTCACACAAGGCGGTATGCACGTAGCCTAAAGTCTGCTTTGACCTAAAAGTGCGTGTTTATCTTAATTATGTTTAATTTTCATCATGGAAAGTTTTCAGGGAACTGCTTGGTAGGCTATAACAAGCTGTTATCAGTTAGATCACTTTCTTCACGTTTTACGCCAGTGTTCTGACCTTTTTAGCTCAGCTGACTTTAAGTCATCTGAGCTATAGTGGTGGTCCTTTGTCCGTCGGCTGTCCGTCCGTCCGTCCGTCCATCCGTCCATTAAACTGGCACATTTTGAAACCCTTGGACTTATGAATCTGAAAAACGGCATACCATTAGATGTCCCCAAAATCTCCTACCATACTGAAAATTGGGTCAATATGACTTTGTTCCCTCCAGATATTTATGAAAAAACCTCGAATTTCAATAAAAAACCTATTATCAGACTTCAGGACTGCCTAATATCAAAACCACTTATCTGTTTTTCTTCATATTTACCAGAAGTTATCTCCTATATATTTTCTATATACATGCAAGAAATTAAGTTTGTTAAGTATAATTTCTTAAAGTTATGGGCACAAAACTTAATGGACTTTTTAAAAAAAAATCAGGAAAAATATTTACTCATTTAACATGAAAAATTTTGCAACTAGAGACTATTTCCCCAAGTATATAACTTTGTCTAATTAAGATTCAATATTTTACCAAAAATTAGATCTGAATTTTGCAAATTTTTCAAGTTATCAGCATAAAAATAAAATCAGTACCTTAAATTTTGCCAAACTTTGATCATAGCACGTTTTTTTTTCCTGTAAGTACAATTGATTTAATTTTCACAGCATGTAAACATAAGTATTTAATTTGTTTAAATCTGAAATTAAAAAATTAGGCAAGTTATTGGTTTTTTTCTTGAGGCTCTGTTGTAGTCAGTTGCTTTATCCAGATGCAGGGGCCCACTCCAGGTCACTGGGAGTCAGCTATGTCAGGGTTCTGATTTGATACAGTCACTGGGGGAGATCCCCTGCTGTGACAGGTGTACAGTTATTCTCCTTCACCCCCCAATCCCCCCCCCCACCCCAACCCACCAATTGTTATGCAGTAATTGTTATTGTTTTCACTGTATCTCCTTAATTGTAATGCTGTTTCCACTCCAATATACAAAAATTTTCATTGAAAAAGTAATTCAGGGTGTAATCCAGAAGATGCCATGTAGTGGTAATGTAGCATATGAAAGAAATCAATTTTCTTTTGAATGATTTTAACAAATATAATTAAACCCATCAGTATGCTTAAGTGTAATAAAATATGAAGCAAATTATGGATAAATAAATCACAATTTAAATTGTGAAATCTGAATCAAGTGTTATTTTAAGATATTTATTGTTTTGCAAATTTATTTTTATGGTAAAAAATAAATAGACATATGTATACATGATGTGGTGTTGTCTGACAAGATTGAGATTTATGATGATGCAATTTAGAATTATGAATCAACTTTTATATTCAGATATATATGTTATATTGGAAATTTTATGTATAGCAATATAAACTTATAATAAAAAAATGATGTGATAAAAAAATGAGGATCTAATACAAACATTTGTTCATTATTTTCCTGCCTCAGCAGAATTGGAGATCAGGCTTTGTTTGCCCTGTATTTATATGCAGAAGTGTTGTTAATCCCACCATCTCTCCCCCCCCCCCCCCGCTGCCATTGATTCCTGTGTACTGGGACATTGCAAATTTTGCAAATGTGTAAATTTATTTAATTTAAAAAATATTAGGATTAGAAAAAATTAAGATCTTATTGAAACATATTCTTGCCTTAGGAGAATGGAACATAAAGTGATCAGCTCTGTCCATCATTTCTCTGTTGTCATTAAATGTATATTAATATGAAATTTTTCCTATAAGCATGGTTTCATATGCTGTATGTGTTTGAAATAAAGCTGAGATTTGAAAGCAAGTTATATATTCAGTTATGTATTATTGCAGATGTTAAAACTTTAAAAAAATTTGACATAATAAATAAAATTAAGAAATAATTGAAACTTCATATATTATCAGCTTTGTTTGTCTACCAGTCTGTCTGTCCTTTTTTAAGTACTAAGTAATTATGAATGAACTTTTTTATCTTGTAAGCATTGTTGAATTAAGTGAAAATCCTATGTTTATACACTATAATAATACAGATATGTTGTAACTCCCACCATTCTCCACCCTAACCCCCAACCCCCCACCACCACCACCATGTCCTTTCATCTGTGGACTGGGGACAATAGTTATATTTCAACTGTATACATTTCATAAAATAAAAAAATACAAAGATTTAATAATATATATTATAAAAGGATAGATTCAATTGAACAAATGTGTAAACTACTGAAATGTCAACAGTTAATCAAAAAGCCAAATAATGATCATGGTAATAGTATAGATCATTTGTTCAAAAACTGCTCACATGCTTCAGTTTCAACATAAGGAAACGCATGGTCAGGTCACAAAATATTATTGTATCACCAGACATAGTCTGGAGATACTATGGTTTAGGCACGGTTGCGCCGCCGCCGCAGAGATTTCTTTTGGACACAATAACTCAAAAAATATTTCAAGGATCTTTTTCAAACTTGACACATTTATAGATATAGGTGAGAGGACGAAGCCTATTTAAAATGGGGTCATGACCTCAACTAGGAGAGTGACCTTGACCTTGAATAGATCCATTTTTGGGGAAAATCACACAAATTCTTTAATATCTCAAGAAATCTTTCATGGATTTATCCAAAAATCAAGTTGGACAAAGATCTTGGATAGTGATGTCATGTACCGGAAACTGGTGGTGCCACCTAGTATCCTTTTCTTGTTTTTGTGCCGTTTAATACCCCCATCATTGCCACTTGACAGTACTTTTAGCATCACAAGTCAAAAACTGATTGACAGATTTCTTTAATATTATGCATGTACATAGGTATGGGTTATGGGATGATGTATATTAAAATTGGGGTCATGACCTTTCCTTTGAGAGTGGCTTTGACCTTGAATATTACCATATATGGTGAAAATCACATAAAATCATGAATATCTTAAAAAGGGATGCATGGATGGGTCAAAAAATCAAGTTGACGGAAGATCTTGGATAGTTTTGTCTTTTGCAGAAGATAGGTGGCGCCACCTGTTGTCCTTTTCTTGTTTTTTGCGCCTTTGAATACCCCATCATTGCCACTTGACAGTATATACTGTGAGCATTATAAGTCAAACAGTAATGGACAGATTTCTTTCATGTTATGCATGTATATAGATATAGTTTATGAAATGAGGTATATTTAATTTTAAATTTAATTTTAAAATTTAATTTAATTTAAATTATTTTTTTTTAAATTTAATTTTTTTTCAAGTGTTGGATATTTTGGAATGCAGTTTATTGATTTGGGGTCATGACCTTGACTATGAGTGACCTTGAACTTGAATATTCCCATATTTGGTGAAAAACATAAAATCATGAATATCTTAAAAAGGGCCACTTGACAGCACTGTGAGCATTATAAGTCAAAAACCCTTTGATCAATTGTCCTTCCCAATCCAAAATATTCCTATATTTTGTACAAATGTTTCTCACATTCATTGCTTAAATACAAATACATCACATTATATCAACAAAATACCACAAAACCTCATTTGTCTGGCGATACTATGGCACCAGCGGTGTCAAGAAATATCTAGTTTGTAACAATTTCTTGCTCCTCAATACAAACCAATCATATAAACCAACCATAGCCTATATTACCTCTTCCTCTTACACTTTATCTCCATTTGATATTATTTTAGATTTTTACCTTCAAGGTCAACTTCAGCTGAGCACAGTGACCCATAGGTCCCTTGTTTTATTATCTGGTAAACTTGGAAACATGTGCATTTGTTGTCAACATATCCATTCAAATGAGCCAGCTTGTTGTGAGACCTTGGCCAATAGGAAAACAGCTTGCCAAGATTATGGCAGACAGAAGGATAGAGATCTGGAAAGCCCATTCTGGGTTATAAATTTAGACTGTAAAGAGTTTCAGATACTGTGGCAGGTTTTATTTCCACCTGAACTTGTTGAAAAATATCCCTTGAAGGAAAATGATGTTTCATTTACACCCGGTACCCTTTTGTCACTTTCTCATCGAAAATTTAGGTTGCATAAATTTATTTTGCAGGACGCATATTTTGCACCTTGGAAAATGAATGCTTTTTCCAAGACTGAAGTAGCCTAGCACTTCAGTTTTGATCGAGACTAAACAAGAACATGCTTGATCTTTTTCAAATTCACAGGGATGATTGGTAAATATGAGGGCTCCAGACCTATTGAATTACAGAATTTTGATATGGCCACCACAGCACAATCAATGATTTTCTTTTGCGCCTGATATCTTAACAACAACATGCTTGATCTTTCTTAAATTCAAAGAGATGAATGGTACTTATTAGGGCCCCAGTCCTATCGAATTACAGACCTTTTGGAATTCCAATATGGCCACCACAGCACAATTGGTGATACTCTTTTGCGCATGATATCTCAACAACAACATGCTTGATCTTTCTCAAATTCACAGAGATGATTGGTACTTATGAGGGCTCCAGACCTAATTTGCGGACCTGTCAGAATTCCAGTATGGCCACCACAGCACAATCGGTGATTTTATTTTGCGCCCAATATCTCAACAAGAACATTCTTGATCTTTCTCAAATTCTCAGGGATGATTGGTACCTATGAGGGCTCCATCCCCGTTAAATTACACACCCACCAAAAATCCAATATGGCGGCCAGACCACAATCGGAGCTTTTGTATAGCAGACATTATTTCAGACATATCTTCTTTAATATGATTTGAACCAGAAGCATTTTTTTTCCCTCATGTATATTATAAAAAAACCTGTTTCTGTTTGTCATATTTTGAAACTTTAAACTGAACTTTTTACCCATCTGTAAACTAGCCCACCACTCCCGGAAATGTGAGGCCCTCTTAGGACCATTTTCCGACCACATCTAGGTATGACTAAAATCAGGCTCTCCCCATGGCTCAGGAAGAGACATTTGGTAGTGTCTAGCTTCAAATGCACATATAGCATTTTAATCCATCACAGATACCTCATAATGTCACAGGTCATTGAGAACAAGGTCACACATAGATCATAAGAACTGCCTGGTTAACTATTGGATATATGTGACATGACGGTACAGGATCTATAGTAAAACCTGCGTGACCAGGTATTGGGTACTTGACCTGGTGAGGTTTCTCGCTGAGCTGTGATCATGTCACGGCAGATCAGAAACAAGGTGGACGTGGATGAGCGGTGGTGGATGACGTGTGACTGCACACTGTTTATGTACTCCTGCACCAGGCATACCAGTTGTATTTGTGATACAGACCTAGCTTGTCAGGTCAACCCCAGGCCAAGAGTTGTACTATCAAACATTGCTTCGGTTTCAATACACCTGAAGGAGATTGCATATTGACCAATTCTGTGAGTTGTAGGTGGGCTTAGATATAAATAGCTGATACCCTCAGCCTGCATTGCCTTACCCAGATAATTATGGCAAACATTTCTTCAGACTCTTTTTTTCAATTTGATCATAATTGTTTCATACTTGTTCTTAGACCTTCATCTCTGAGTTAGTGTATTATAGCTAGCCTAGCTATTTGTAGAATTTATTCTTGTCACAGCAGTCAGTAATCACATTCGTTCTTGTCAGAGCGATCGGTGATCAGATTGGTTCTACTGTATTTGTATCAGTATATTGTGGCAGCTGCACTGTCTTCATTGTCTATCATTACCCACAAGAGCTCTGAGCACAGGAACCTTCAGTGGTCAAGGACAGATCCAGGTTCATATTGATGTTATATTAATCATATCTTTACCAGCCACCTGTACCTAGACTAGAACCCTTGAAAGCTGTTGCAGTGAACATTCACTTCTGCTGGACCAGCCAGCTGACTCGGGAATCCCTTGATTTAATGAGCATGGAGGATGCTGTATTTACAGGGAAAGTTACACGATCCAGATAAACATTAACATTTGATAAGTTATTTAAAGGAAAACTTAAAAGTAATAACTGTAAGGATAATGATGTCCTGCAATGAACTGCATCTGTTTCTGGATAACCATTGTCCTGTTGTCAGGATGAATCATCCAACCTTCGTTTGTTTAAGTCTGTTGATTTAATAATCCTGCTGAAAGCCAAACTGTTAAAATAAAAACATGTGACAACAGAACCTCCTTGGAACAATTGTAAAAATGTTTTGCATGAATGACACAGAGTGTGTTACTTGGGGTATTGGACAGTATAGTTGCAGGTCATCATGCAAAACTGTTTGCAATATGTATCAGAAGTTTGGAAAATCTGACAACAACACAGCAGTGACAGGACATACATGTACATGCTGAGGAAACATTGACCTGGAACTGGTCAGGTAAGAATGTGGTCCTCACAATCTTCAGTGTTATCATCAAACACCTAGAAAAGAACTATCAAATAGTGTGTATGGTACTATCAAACACAGCTTTGTCTTCCCACACTTTAAGCTACATGTAAATAGAATTCTGTCCATGCAGGGGGTGGCTTTGTAGGTAATTAGGTGATGGCCTCAGGTGTCCTACTAACTATGACTGACTTCTCTTGATATTGTCCTTGGTCTCAGTATAGGTGACACTCAGACAGTGATTTATGGGTGATGAAGTGTATTATGTTTGTGGGTACATCAGTGGATTGGAGTTTATACATCAGTATGGATATATGATGATGTATTGGGCAATTTGATATCTTGTATTGTTACTTTATATTATGTTTAGGTGTATACAGTGGAACTCCCGTGAAGGTCACTAAGTTGATGAACACCATTCAGAACTTTAAGCAATGTAATGCTGCTGAAATAAGCCTGTTACCACGTATATTTTGAAATTTGAATATTGACAAATTTTAACACCTGTCATTTAATGATTGGAAGAGCCAGTTTTACATAATTTTATTCTGGTACATTTGTGGTATTGTATTGTAATCTCCTGTATTCATAAGAAATAGAAATTAAACTAAAGAATTAAATAGAATACAATAGGTCACTATATAATAATTATAAATAAAAGGAGAATAAGAAAAGTATGTGGTTGGATAAATAATGAGAATAACAATGTACATGTGCATTTATCATGTATGCATTTATAATTTATACTTGTGTATTCAACTAATCATATTTAATTAAACCGCTCACTACTAAAGATGATTCATCATAAAAACATGTATGTAAAAACTCAATGGATGGCAGCCTTGTGTTAAAGAATCCCTAATAATGTATCATCTGTGACATAAGTATTTGTTCCTGGCATTCTTTGTGGATATATTTCATCCATAGTTATGAATCCAGTTGCATGCCTCTTTTATATGTATTAAGTAACCAGGCTGTAACCTTGTCTGGAGTTCTTGAGTCAGTCTATATTTAAAGTCTCATGCCTAGTTGTATTTGTGAACAGTAAGTCTTCATGCTTGCCTAAGTATAATGCTTGTTGTCAAGAAAAATTAAAGCTATCTATTCACCTGCCTTTTTTAAAGAATTTGTGACTTCTGGCTAACTCTGCACACATGTATATAAGTAAACACTCTAGCCCATTCCTGTTAAAAACGTTTGTATTTATTGTGCCCTTGAGACGGATGTGTGAGCTTGTTAATCTACAAGCTGTTTGTAAATGGAGAAATGTCGACAAATGAAAAAAAAACATGTAACATAAAGTGGTTGCTTGCATATATGCTGAAGTTGAAAGGTCACAGTTACAATACACCCTAGAGCTGGTTCGTCTTACTTGCCACATGATGTACTTGTGTTTGGATTATTTTTAAGGGGCCTGCACATGCTATACATGGGATATTTACAAAACAAACAGCCGGTGTACAATCAGATCTGGGTTTTCTTTCCTATTTTAAAAAGTTAGAGGGATTATCTTTGGTTAATAGGCATCAGATATCAGAATAGACCCCTTTAAAATGTAAGATTGTTTACATCAAGCTGCACACAGATCAGCAGGGTAACCTAGTTATTGTACACTCCGCACAGATTGTTTACATCAAGCTGCACACAGATCAGCAGGGTATCCTAGTTATTGTACACTCTGGACAGATTGTTTACATCAAGCTGCACACAGATCAGCAGGGTAACCTAGTTATTGTACACTCAGCACAGATTGTTTACATCAAGTTGCACACAGATCAGCAGGGTAACCTTGTTATTGTACACTCTGGACAGATTGTTTACATCAAGCTGCACACAGATCAGCAGGGTATCCTAGTTATTGTACACTCAGCACAGATTGTTTACATCAAGTTGCACACAGATCAGCAGGGTAACCTAGTTATTGTACACTCTGGACAGATTGTTTACATCAAGCTGCACACAGATCAGCAGGGTAACCTAGTTATTGTACACTCAGCACAGATTGTTTACATCAAGCTGCACACAGATCAGCAGGGTAACCTAGTTATTGTACACTCTGGACAGATTGTTTACATCAAGCTGCACACAGATCAGCAGGGTATCCTAGTTATCCTACATTCTGGCACAGATTGTTTACATCAAGTTGCACACAGATCAGCAGGGTAACCTAGTTATTGTACACTCAGCACAGATTGTTTACATCAAGCTGCACACAGATCAGCAGGGTATCCAAGTTATCCTACATTCTGGCACAGATTGTTTACATCAAGCTGCACACAGATCAGCAGGGTATCCTAGTTATTGTACACTCAGCACAGATTGTTTACATCAAGTTGCACACAGATCAGCAGGGTATCCTAGTTATCCTACATTCTGGCACAGATTGTTTACATCAAGCTGCACACAGATCAGCAGGGTATCCTAGTTATTGTACACTCAGCACAGATTGTTTACATCAAGCTGCACACAGATCAGCAGGGTATCCTAGTTATTGTACACTCGGCTTAGATTGTTTACATCAAGCTGCACACAGATCAGCAAGGTAACCTAGTTATTGTACACTCAGCACAGATTGTTTACATCAGCTGCACACAGATCAGCAGGGTATCCTAGTTATTGTACACTCAGCACAGATTGTTTACATCAAGCTGCACACAGATCAGCAGGGTAACCTAGTTATTGTACACTCAGCACAGATTGTTTACATCAAGCTGCACACAGATCAGCAGGGTATCCTAGTTATTGTACACTCTGGACAGATTGTTTACATCAAGCTGCACACAGATCAGCAGGGTATCCTAGTTATCCTACATTCTGGCACAGATTGTTTCAATCAAGTTGCACACAGATCTGCAGGGTAACCTAGTTATTGTACACGTGGCACAGATTGTTTACATCAAGCTGCACACAGATCAGCAGGGTATCCTAGTTATTGTACACTCAGCACAGATTGTTTACATCAAGCTGCACACAGATCAGCAGGGTATCCTAGTTATTGTACACTTGGCACAGATTGTTTACATCAAGCTGCACACAGATCAGCAGGGTAACCTAGTTATTGTACACTCGGCACAGATTGTTTACATCAAGCTGCACACAGATCAGCAGGGTATCCTAGTTATTGTACACTCGGCACAGATTGTTTACATCAAGCTGCACACAGATCAGCAGGCTAACCTAGTTATTGTACACTCGGCACAGATTGTTTACATCAAGCTGCACACAGATCAGCAGGGTATCCTAGTTATTGTACACTCGGCACAGATTGTTTACATCAAGCTGCACACAGATCAGCAGGGTATCCTAGTTATTGTACACTCGGCACAGATTGTTTACATCAAGCTGCACACAGATCAGCAGGGTATCCTAGTTATTGTACACTCGGCACAGATTGTTTACATCAAGCTGCACACAGATCAGCAGGGTAACCTAGTTATTGTACACTCCGCACAGATTGTTTACATCAAGCTGCACACAGATCAGCAGGGTAACCTAGTTATTGTACACTCGGCACAGATTGTTTACATCAAGCTGCACACAGATCAGCAGGGTATCCTAGTTATTGTACACTCGGCACAGATTGTTTACATCAAGCTGCACACAGATCAGCAGGGTATCCTAGTTATTGTACACTCGGCACAGATTGTTTACATCAAGCTGCACACAGATCAGCAGGGTATCAAAGTTATCCTACATTCTGGCACAGATTGTTTACATCAAGCTGCACACAGATCAGCAGGGTATCCTAGTTATTGTACACTCAGCACAGATTGTTTACATCAAGCTGCACACAGATCAGCAGGGTATCCTAGTTATTGTACACTCAGCACAGATTGTTTACATCAAGCTGCACACAGATCAGCAGGGTATCCTAGTTATTGTACACTCGGCACAGATTGTTTACTTCAAGCTGCACACAGATCAGCAGGGTAACCTAGTTATTGTACACTCAGCACAGATTGTTTACATCAAGCTGCACACAGATCAGCAGGGTATCCTAGTTATTGTACACTCAGCACAGATTGTTCACATCAAGCTGCACACAGATCAGCAGGGTATCCTAGTTATTGTACACTCAGCACAGATTGTTTACATCAAGCTGCACACAGATCAGCAGGGTATCCTAGTTATTGTACACTCGGCACAGATTGTTTACATCAAGCTGCACACAGATCAGCAGGGTAACCTAGTTATTGTACACTCAGCACAGATTGTTTACATCAGCTGCACACAGATCAGCAGGGTATCCTAGTTAATGTACACTCAGCACAGATTGTTTACATCAAGCTGCACACAGATCAGCAGGGTAACCTAGTTATTGTACACTCGGCACAGATTGTTTACATCAGCTGCACACAGATCAGCAGGGTATCCTAGTTATTGTACACTCAGCACAGATTGTTTACATCAAGCTGCACACAGATCAGCAGGGTATCCTAGTTATTGTACACTCGGCACAGATTGTTTACATCAAGCTGCACACAGATCAGCAGGGTAACCTAGTTATTGTACACTCGGCACAGATTGTTTACATCAAGCTGCACACAGATCAGCAGGGTAACCTAGTTATTGTACACTCGGCACAGATTGTTTACATCAAGCTGCACACAGATCAGCAGGGTATCCTAGTTATTGTACACTCGGCACAGATTGTTTACATCAAGCTGCACACAGATCAGCAGGGTAGCCTAGTTATTGTACATTCTGGCACAGATTGTTTACATCAAGTTGCACACAGATCAGCAGGGTAACCTAGTTATTGTACACTCAGCACAGATTGTTTACATCAAGCTGCACACAGATCAGCAGGGTATCAAAGTAATCCTACATTCTGGCACAGATTGTTTACATCAAGCTGCACACAGATCAGCAGGGTATCCTAGTTATTGTACACTCAGCACAGATTGTTTACATCAAGTTGCACACAGATCAGCAGGGTATCCTAGTTATCCTACATTCTGGCACAGATTGTTTACATCAAGCTGCACACAGATCAGCAGGGTATCCTAGTTATTGTACACTCAGCACAGATTGTTTACATCAAGCTGCACACAGATCAGCAGGGTATCCTAGTTATTGTACACTCGGCACAGATTGTTTACATCAAGCTGCACACAGATCAGCAGGTTAACCTAGTTATTGTACACTCAGCAAAGATTGTTTACATCAGCTGCACACAGATCAGCAGGGTATCCTAGTTATTGTACACTCAGCACAGATTGTTTACATCAAGCTGCACACAGATCAGCAGGGTAACCTAGTTATTGTACACTCTGGACAGATTGTTTACATCAAGCTGCACACAGATCAGCAGGGTATCCTAGTTATCCTACATTCTGGCACAGATTGTTTACATCAAGTTGCACACAGATCTGCAGGGTAACCTAGTTATTGTACACTCGGCACAGATTGTTTACATCAAGCTGCACACAGATCAGCAGGGTATCCTAGTTATTGTACACTCGGCACAGATTGTTTACATCAAGCTGCACACAGATCAGCAGGCTAACCTAGTTATTGTACACTCGGCACAGATTGTTTACATCAAGCTGCACACAGATCAGCAGGGTATCCTAGTTATTGTACACTCGGCACAGATTGTTTACATCAAGCTGCACACAGATCAGCAGGGTATCCTAGTTATTGTACACTCGGCACAGATTGTTTACATCAAGCTGCACACAGATCAGCAGGGTATCCTAGTTATTGTACACTCAGCACAAATTGTTTACATCAAGCTGCACACAGATCAGCAGGGTATCCTAGTTATTGTACACTCAGCACAGATTGTTTACATCAAGCTGCACACAGATCAGCAGGGTATCCTAGTTATTGTACACTCGGCACAGATTGTTTACATCAAGCTGCACACAGATCAGCAGGGTATCCTAGTTATTGTACACTCGGCACAGATTGTTTACATCAAGCTGCACACAGATCAGCAGGGTAACCTAGTTATTGTACACTCAGCACAGATTGTTTACATCAAGCTGCACACAGATCAGCAGGGTATCCTAGTTATTGTACACTCGGCACAGATTGTTTACATCAAGCTGCACACAGATCAGCAGGGTAACCTAGTTATTGTACACTCGGCACAGATTGTTTACATCAAGCTGCACACAGATCAGCAGGGTAACCTAGTTATTGTACATTCGGCACAGATTGTTTACATCAGCATGGGAAAGCATAATTTGTTTCCCTATAAATTGGGCACCATTTCATTCAGGATATATGATAAAATATAGATAATTTCTTCTTTATACAGTGTACACAGAATGTTTAGAAAGCATTTTTTGTATGAATGGATTGTTCATATAGTAGTCAGAAGTATTTCAGTGTAATTCAGCCATTTTGGATCATGTGGTCACATGAAAGGTTCAGTTCAGATTCAGTTCAACCTTTTACTAGTGCATGGTCTGTGTGAACACTCCAATATTCTCACATTGCAGTTAAGCACCTCAGCCAGACTCAGCCAGTGTGTAAGGCTTCTGCCACAGAATGTTGCTGTTTAAAGCCCTTTTGCAGACCGTCAATAATTAATGATATGTTGTGATTCAAACCTTGTGGACACCTGAAGCAAAATAAAAAATAATTAAGAATGATATATGCATTGCTTGAAACATTTATAAGATGAATTCCTGTTTGAAGGGGTGTAAGAACGTTCCTAGCATTACCTCAAAATCAACAAAGCTGCAGATTTACACCATTTGGAATATCAAAAGCTCTCTGTTTTGTGATACATCTGTGTTTAATATGGAGGTCTGGCAGAGTTTGGATAGCAGGACCTCCAGGGATTGAAATTCCAACCCTTCACCTGTCTTGACCAAACATATTGCAGAATCTAGGAATACATGAGGCTACTTGATCCCTGGTCATGTGTTGCCATGTGGTATAACATAAATATGAACAAGCATCAGTCTCCATTATCCAAGAAAGGTCCTTAGACCTCTGTTGTAGTGAATCTTTACATTGTTGATGTGTTGCCTTACTGCTAGATATATTCTTGTGTTGAAGCACTGCATATAATACAGGAACATTTTAATTGAGAGTGGTCCCAAGTTGTCCTTTAACTTAAAGTTAAACTTTACCCCATAAGGGTTGATGTTTAAAGGTATATAGTGAAGAAAAACTACTGTGAAATGATTGATGTTGCTTTCTGTTGGATTATCAAATATTGGCAAAATATTGATTCAAGGGCATCTGTACTCTTCAAAATCAAAGGAAATAAAATAAATCAGTGGATACCAGTGTGGAACTGAAATATCACTTCATCATTGTGAATCGGTTCATGTTGGTACAATTAAAGCCTTTATGTCATTGCTTTCACCTCATTCCCAACCTTCCGAAAGTGTGATAGTTTGTTTCTAGAGAGAGTAAGTAAAAGAGCATTTTAGGTAATTGTGGGCTAGGCAACATCTGGGTCACACAGTAACATTTATTACAACCTGCAAACATGTATATTACCTTTTGTATGATAAATAGTGAGCACTTTAATAATGGAGGAGGTCTTTAGGTCAATAGCCATCTTTGTCATCAGTCACATTATAAGTGAGGTTACTGTTCGTTATACATTCCTCAGGTGCAAAACAGTTGTGTATATTGCATTTTTGTCTCCCATAAACTGATTTGGTCATGCTGTCTTTTGTGTATGACAAAGAATTTTTATCTGCTCATTCCATCAGTCTTAATCACTGGTATAGCTTTACTTACCTAGAACATTAAGGGAAATTCAAATAAGATGCAACCAAGGCACATTTTTTCCCTATAAGCACTATTGATTTAATTTTCACAGTATGTATAAATGCGGATTTAATCTTTTAAAATCTGAAATTTGAAAATAAAATCTCAAAAATTGAGCTAAAAATTGAATTTTCATTTGGAGGCCCACTTCTGGTCTTTTCAGACCTGCCTGGGTAACCTTATTAGTAATGCTACACTGCATGACCTCTCCCTCCCCCTGCTATCATAGGTGTACAGTAATTCTCATATCACCAATCCCCCCCCCCCCCTCCCTTAACCCCGCCCCACCCCCACACAGCAATATTCACCAAGTGAAATGCAATAATTGTTATTGTTTGAACTGTATTTTCTTAATTGTCAAGCTGTTTTCACTTGAATGATCCAAACTTTGCTTGAGATCATAATCCAGAGGTAATGTAGCATGTTTGAAGGAATCATTTTTTATGCCCCCGCCACAAAGTGGCCGGGGCATATAGTTTCACCCATGTCCATCATTCTGTCCTTCCGTCCTTCCGAAATCAAACAGTTGTACGGACTTTTTTTCGCAATGCCTGCAGATATTGGCCTGATTTTTGGTGTGTGGGCAGATAATGACCAGTTACAGATCGAGTTCGTGTTTCGTCCGGGTTGACCTACTTTTGACCGTTTTACGGCTCCTTAACTTAGAAAATTTCATGAAAAACAGAAATTTTCATGACAAATACACATGTACGGACTTTTTTACGCAATGCTTGCAGATATTGGCCTGATTTTTGGAGTGTATGCAGATAATGACCAGTTACAGTTCGAGTTCACGTTTCGTCCCGGTTGACCTACTTTTGACCGTTTTACGGCTCCTTAACTTAGAAAATTTCATGAAAAAAAGAAATTTTCATGACAAATACACATGTACGGACTTTTTTTCGCAATGCTTGCAGATATTGGCCTGATTTTTGGTGTGTATGCAGATATTGACCAGTTACAGATCGAGTTCGCGTTTCCCCTCGGTTGACCTACTTTTGACCGTTTTGCGGCTCCTTAACTTAGAAAATTTCATGAAAAATAGAAATTTTCATGACAAATACACATGTATGGACTTTTTTTCGCAGTGCCTGCAGATATTGGCCTGATTTTTTGGTGTGTATGCAGATATTGACCAGTTACAGATCGAGTTCGCGTTTCCTCCCGGTTGACCTACTTTTGACCATTTACGGCTCCTTAACTTAGAAAATTTCATTAAAAAATAGAAATTTTCATGACAAAAACACATGTACAGACTTTTTTTCGTAATGCCTGCAGATATTGGCCTGATTTTTGGTGTGTGTGCAGATAATGACCAGTTACAGTTCGAGTTTGTGTTTCGTCCTGGTTGACCTACTTTTGATTGTTTTACGGCTCCTAAACATAGAATATTTCATGAAAAATATAAATTTTCATGACAAATGTACATGTACAGCCGTTTTTAGCCCTAACCTCATAGGCTGATGGGCTATTGTCGTCACCCAAGCTGTCCGTCTATCCGTCCATCTGTCTGTCGGGTGTCCATCCGTCTGTCCTTTCCGCGTCTGTTAATTAGCTCAGCTGACTATAAGTCATCTGAGCTATAGTCGTGGTCCATTGTCCGTCGTCCGTCCGTCTGTCCGTCCGTCCGTCCGTCCGTCCGTAGATGTGGCACGTTTTGAAACCGTAAGACCTAGGAATCCAAAATTCAGCATAATGTTAGATGTCCCCAAGATCTCCTACCAAGCCGAAAACTGGGTCTTTGCGACTTCGTTCCTTTGAGAAAATAAGGAAAAACCTCAATTTTTTATTAAAATCCTATTTTCACACTTCAGGACTGCCTAATATCAAAACCACTCATCTGTTTTTCCTCATATTTACCATAAATAATCCTCTATATGGTTCCTATGTACATGCCAGAAATTGGGTCTGTATTATATAATTTAAAAAAGTTATGGGCCCAAACATAATGCATTTTGTAAATAATCAGGAAAAAAATTTGATCACTTAACACAAAACTTGTTAAAGCTAAGCACTTTTTTTCCAGTAATATAACTTTTATTAATCAAAATTAAATTGTATACCCAAAATTTGATCAAAATCTTTTAAATTTTTTGAAATATTAGCAAAAATAAAAAATTGGTACCTTAAACTTTGCCCAACTTTGACCATGGCACGTTTTTTTCCTGTAACTGCTGTGGATTTAATTTTCAAAGCATGTTTTTGTTTGCATTTCAACTGTTAACATTTAAAATTTGAAACCAGTTGATCAAAAACTTTAGATTTTATTCAAGTTTTCAAGCACCATGTCACATATTGTTTACATCAACCTAGTGTTATGCAGTTTGCTAGAGCTCCGCTCCCCAGCTTCAGCTCTAAGTTCCTTAAATTAGGCATACAGTAAGATGTCTCCAAAATCCCCTACCATGCCAAGAATTTGGTCACCAGAACTTAATTCCTTCGAGATATTTATGAAAAACTTCATTTTTTCATTAAAAACCGTTGTTACACTTCAGGACTGCCTAGTATCAAAACCACTGATCTGACTTTGATCATATATAATATACATATTTTTCTATACATTCGCTATGCACATGCCAGAAATGATGTCAGTATTGCTTAATTGTTTTAAGTTATGTGCCCAAACAAAATTGACTTTGTAAAAAATCAGGAAAAATATTTACTCAGGTTTCATGAAAATTATTGAAGCTAGAGAATTTTTTTTGAGTATATAACTTTGTTTAATTAAGATTCAATTGTATACCCAAAATTAGATCTGTATTTTGTAAATTTTATAAGTTATTAGCATAAACATAAAATCAGTACCTGAAATTTTACCCAACTTTGACCATGGCACATTTTTTCCCTGTGAGTACTGTTGATTTAATTTTCTCAGAATGTAAACATAAGTATTTAATGTGTTTAAATCTGAAATTTGAAACTAAAAGGTTGAAAATTAGGCTAGTTATTGAATTTTATCTTGAGGGTCTATTGTAGTCACTTGCTTTGTTCCAGATGCAGGTAGGCCACTCCAGGTCACTGGAAGTCAGCTATGCCAGGGTTCCTGATTTGTTTCAGTCACTGGGGGAGATCCCCTGCTGTGACAGGTGTACAATTGTTCTCATATCACACCCCCTTCCCCCCCCCCCCCATGAATATATAAATATACATTTGTATGCATGATGTGGTGTTACATGACAAGATTGAGATTTATGATGATGCAATTCAGAATTATGAATCAACGTTTATAATCAGAAATATATGTTATATTGGAAATGTATACAAATTAAACTTAAAATAAAAAAATGAGGATCTAATACAAACATGTGTTCATTATTTTCGAGCCTCAGCAGAATTGGAGATCAGGCTTTGTTTGCCCTGAATGTTTATGCAAAAGTGTTGTTAATCCCATCTCTTCCCCCCCCCCCCCAGCTGTCATTGATCCTTAGCACCTCACCGTCACCTGTGCACTGGGACATTAGTTAATATTGCAAATGTGTACAATTTTTTCAATTTGAAAGATAATTGGATAAGAAAAAATTAAGATCTAATATTGAAACATATTCTTGCCCCAGGAGAATGGAACATAAAGTGATCAGCTCTTGTCTGTCCATCATCTCTCAATTATCATTAAATATATATACTAATTATGAAATTTTTCCTTTAAGCACTGTTGAAATAACTTTCATATGCTGTATGTGTATGGATTTAAGCCATTAAAGTCTGAAATTTGAAAGCAACTTATGTATTCAGATGTGTAATATTGCAGATGAAAAACTTTAAAATATTAAAATATATTATCAGCTTTGTTTGTCTAACAGTCTGTCTGTCCTTTTTTAAATATTATGTAATTGTGAATGGACTATTTAATCCTGTAAGTATTGTTGAATTAAGTGGAAATCCTATATGTATATACACTATGTTAATACAGAGATGTTGTAACTCCCATCATTCCAGCCCTCCCCCCCCCCCCCCCCCAACCACCACCACCAGGTTCTTGCATCTGGGGACTGGAGACATCAGTTATATTTCAACTGTATACATTTTATAAAATAAAAATACATATATTTAATAATATATATTATGTAAAATAGATCCAATTGAGCAAATGTGTAAACTACTGAACTGTCAACAAACTATCAAAAAGCCAGCCAATGATCATGGTAATAATATACATCTTATGTTCACAAACTGCTCACATGCTTCAATTTTGACATTAGAGAATGCATGGTTTGGTCACAAAATAGCCTTTCTCCTCTCTCTTTCCCTTTCTCTCTTTCTAGCTCTCTTTCTCTCTCTCTTTCTCTCTCTCTCACCCCTATGCCTCCCTTCCTCCCTCCACCCCATTATGTTGACAGGTACTATAAACCTAATTTATTAGATATATATGTTGATGCAATTAAGAAATGTGAATCAACTGAAATATTCACATATATATGTTATACTCTAAATGTATAGTTACATTTTCAAACCTGGAAAAAATGATGTTATAAAAAAGGGAATTTATGTAGAAATTGTTCATAATTTCCTGGCTCAGAAGAATGGGAATTAAAATTATTTGCTTTGTTTCTCTAGCTTTCTTGCCCGTTTTAAATATTTAATAATTATGAATAAACTTTTTTTTCCTGTAAGCTCTGATTAATTAAATTTCATATCCTGTACGTATATGCAAGGGTATTGTAACTCCCACCATCCCCTTCCCCCACCCCACTAAGTCCTTGCTCCTTCGCACTGTCAACAATAGTGCTATTGCTATAGCATAAAATTTAATAATTTGAAGAAAATATATACAGAGAGACAGAGGCGTTGTAACTCCCATCGTAACCCCCCCCCCCCCTTCATCAAGTCCTTCCGCCTGTGGAGTGGGGATTTTATAGCAACTGTATACATATCATAAAATAGAAAAAACAGTTTAATTAAAGTTTAAATTAAAAAAATTGGATCTCATTAGACAAATGTGTAAAATGTTGAACTGTCAACAGCCTGTCAAAAAGGTATCCAATGAAAGCGCAAGGTCAGATCTTAAAATATTATTTGCAACAACTTCTTCAATCATATCAACCAACCATAGCCTAGATTACCTCTTTCTCTCAGACTTTATCTACATTTCATAATATTTTAGATTTTAACCTTCCAGGTGTTTAAGTACTGTTGAATGCTCCCTCCCTCTCTCTCTATCTCCTTTTCTCTCTACATCCAACCCTCCTTGCTGCCCACACTGTTTTCTTCTCCGAACCCCATCCCAATGTCAGCCTCAGTAAACGAGAACAAGTTGAATCAGATATATTCATATTTTTATATCTTGTATAACTGTTTGTTGCCTATGTACGTGCCAGAAATTATGTCAATATTGTGTAATATGTAGATGTGGTGGGCATCAATATAATGTACCTTGTCAAGACCTAAGAGATATCATGTCATACAGTCACAATTCATAAATCCACTCTTCAGCATAGTTAATAATAACATTATATATGTCAAATTGAAATCTTGCGGACTTCTATACACTATAGATCCTTCAACAAATAGCCTTATCATCATTCTACCACTGCTTAGTGTACTGTCATTGCATTCATATTTGCTCAAATATATTGCTATTTTCAACAGCTCCCAAATAAATAAAAAATAAACCACTATATTTACTCCATATTAATCCATCAGTCAGGTAATTTCATACATGATTTACTCGCATATTACATTATATTCCTTTATAATAGCCTAATAGGTCCATGATATTCATAAGGTTTGTCGACTAAATATAGTATCACAATGGTGATACATTTATAGTTCAATCATGATCAGCTGAGCGTCGTGACCCATAGGTCCCTTGTTTTTACCTTGTGAGCAGGATATTTCTAAAAGGATTTTCCGTTGGAATTTTATTTCATCAGTGAAGATGTATATCGATAAAATGTCGGTCAAGTTCGAAGATGGGTGACCTTGACCCATTTTTCTACAATTTAGAGCTGATTATAGAAAAACACTCAGAAGCTTATATCTCAGGAACCATTGTGTGGATTTTCACAAAACTTACTTTGATCATTGGGACTGATGGTCTGTATGTTCTGCACAATTTTGGTGGCGTCACCTGCAATTTCTGATTTTTTAATGAAATTTTATCGGATTTTTCAATTTTGGCCTTTGTGCAGGATATCTCCAAAGGTATTCAACTAAGGAACTTCATTACTTCAGTGCTTTTGCATCATATTTACAAAATCTTGGTCAGGTTCAAAGATGGGTGGTCTTGACCTACTTTTCAAGGTCACAGAGCTTAGTATAGAAAAAAAACTTAGGGGGATATTTCTCAGGAAGCATTTGGTGGATTGTTATAAAACATGGTACATACCTCTCCAATTTAAATTTATAACTGATTACCAGCTTTTGCTAATATTCTAGTTTCGCAATGCAATGCTTACAGATACTGGCCCAATGTTTGGTCTGTGGGCGCATAATGACCACTTACAGGTCGAGTTTCGCGTTTCGTCCCAGTTAACCTATTTTTGACCATATGACAGATCCTGAACATAGAAAATTTCATGAAAGACAGAAATTTTTATGAAAAATGCACATGTATGGACTTTTTTTCACAGTGCCTGCATACTGGCCTGATTTTTGGTGTGTCCCTTGATAATGACCCGTTACAGATCGAGTTTGCATTTGCCCTTCTTGACCTACTTTTGACCATACAACACCTCCTGAACTCAAAAAAAATTTACAAAATTTAACAAATGTTTCTAATTTGCCCCAGGCGGGGGCATTCGTGTCGTACCGACACATCTAGTTTTAAATATGTTTAACAAATTAAATATAATTTAAACCATCAGTATGCATAAATTGATAATATATGAGCCAAATTATTTATAAATAAAGGTACGATGTAGAATTGTGAATTCTGAATTTATTGTTTTGTTATCAGATATATTTTTGTGGTAAAAAATAATTACATTTGATGCATAATGTGGTGTTATCTGACAAATTGGGGATATGTGATGATGTGTAGAATCAATGCAAGTGTTCTACAATCTATATTTTAAATATATAGCTGTAAATTGTTATATGTTCAGTCTTAAAAATGATATAATAAACTCATGATTAAAATATTTTGAATTTGCATTTGGAAATATGTTTAACCTGTTTTTAGAATTATTAATTACATTAACACTTTTTTGTCGGTCAAACGTATCCTTTCTTATAACACACAGGCCCATCATGTTTTTTCCCTTATTGCATTATTTAATGGTTTCAGGTCACAATTTTCATGTATTACACCGTGCAATATGTACTTATCAGATTTAGTTTATGCTCATTTGAAAATGGAATGTTTATTTTTTTACAGCATTTTATTTCAGGTAATAAATTAAATGTGTATTATTATACTTCAGCTGATCTCCACTTTCTTCCTTATTCTATAATTGACAGGTGTTCATACATTCCCACGGTTATTTTAAGCACATTTTTCTGTCACATAGATGAAATAATGATATTTCTAGATATTTTTGATCATGAGAGACTCCTGCATCTTCGATATAGTCCATAAAAGTGCACAGTATTAGTTCTGAGAATATATATTGTTAATATTTGATTATCACCAGTTAGCAGGGACAGTTCCTCTTAGATTTTCAAATGCTAATATAAATATATATATATACAATTACTCATAAAAAATAAGTATATTTTTCATTTGCTAAACTTTTCCAAAATTCAGCTGAGCAATTTGACCCATGGCTCCCTTGTTCACTTCCAGTTTACATGCCTCATATTGTTTTAAGAGACTATATTATACATGTCATATGTCATTATCAACTGGATGATTATCATCAACATATGAGTGACCAGTACAGAACATTTAATAATGCAAATACAATATCTGACTTTATATCACAGTAGATTGGTGCACTGTTATCCTTGCAGTCCTACTGGTGTTCAGTAGCAGCTAACTTAATTTGAGATGGGGAGAATATGAGACACTCTGTTTTTGCTCACTGATTGAGTTGATTAGGCCACTCAAGTAGATTGCTGAGAATCTAATGGGGGAGGAGGAGTGCTCTTTTTCAAATATTCATTACTTTGCCAGAAAAATGCACTTTTTGGTTTAACTGTATTGCAAGTAACATAGCTGCATGGTGACCATGAATAATAAATCTGACACAGAGAATCCCCTGTGACTGTGTCACTTTAGTAGATGGCTGTGTCACTCGAGTAGATGAGTGTGACTCCATCACTCAAGTAGATGAGTGTGACTGTGTCACTGAAGTAGATGAGTGTGACTGTGTCACTCGAGTAGATGAGTGTGACTGTGTCACTCGAGTAGATGAGTGTGACTACATGTCACTCGAGTAGATGAGTGTGACTGCATCACTCGAGTAGATGAGTATGACTGTGTCACTTGAGTAGATGAGTGTGACTTTGTCACTCGAGTAGATGTGACTGTGTCAAACGAGTAGATGAGTGTGACTGTGTTACCCGAGTAGAGTAGTGGGGGTTTCACAAAGATGCTCTGTGTGTTATGATACAAACCTGATTTATTGGGATATGGTTAGCTGCAGGGGTTGATGTGGAGCACTTTACTTGTCCAGGACAAGTGATAATCCAGTGTTTAGTGGATATATTAAGCTGTGTCTGGTTTTACTTGTTAAAAGGTGGATGGTAAATGATCATTTTAAGCTTTGTGAGTCTTCAGTCTTTTATGGGAGGGTACTTGCATGCTTTGTTTTGCCAATTAACTATCGTACCCTTATACAGCTATGCTGTTTTCAGAGGCATCAATATGGGGGTGGGGGGTATATATCCCCCCAACTTTTTGGCTAGGGGGGATGGTCAATGTAATCACCCACCCTCACTATTCAAAGAAAAATATTGATATATTGTAAATCAAATATATTAATAAAAAGAATTTTAGACTTGTTCCTTTTATGAGTTTACTATGAAATATTATATCTAAACTTGGTTTAGAAATAACTGATACTGGAAATACCTTATTTTTTAAAACCTTATATTTAATAGTAACTAATATATTTGAAACGTGATTAAATGTAAATATATATATATGTATATCTATATACAGTCAAGCCCACTTTGTGTCAAATCGGTTAATAGAAAATTTCTTTATTTGTCACATAAATCCATATTCCCAAACCATTTCCTATATAAACAATAGTAAACCTGACCGTTTAATATCATTGAATATTGTCATAATCCCCTTTATTGTCATGCTTGGAACCCTTGGCAGTGATACCAGTTCGCAGTTAATATCACATCAAACGCTGACACAGTGATCAACGAGGCCAAGAGCCTATAATTGGTCAGCCATATCAAATGATCAAATCTCCCACCTGTGTGCGGCAGGCAAGTGTAGTGATGCATGCGGGTCACTCTATGTCGCTAATTAACGGCTTAAGATACCACAGTAATCTAGATCATTATGGTTCTTCTTACTTTAACAAAGGCGATGTTTAAGATCACATGTCAAACATAATGAACTCCTTGGTGACATTTCGCAGAGATGATATGAAGCAAGAGCTGTTAACATTGCTTACGACTGCAAATCCCTTTTAAGAGTCCACAAAAAGCTGGTGGTATTGTGACTTTATTGCCACAAAACTTAAGAATGTTGACAATTGCTTGATGATGCCTGCTCCCGAACAGTACTATCTTACAGATGATCATGGAAGTTTGAGTCACTAATAAGACATCCGGAAATTAAGGCGCAATAGTCGGGAAAGAATTATCCAGTAAAATAGTTTGCCAACGCATAACATTATAGCTGTGCCACATATTTCCAGACATTTAACCTCATGACTCAGATGATACGTCTCTTTCTGTTAGCAAGTCATATTGTGGTCAGTTAATGCAGCATGTGGCACAAAACTTACAGGAAATAAGGTGCGCATAAACGTAATTTGATATGCTGTTGTGCAATTTAATTATTCATAAACGTTTCAGGTTCCTTTTCATTGATGATTTTTTTATATCATTTGAGACATAAGGCTTCTTCTATGACTCAAAAGGACATCGATGTTGAAGCCCGCATAATATCATATCCCAGTTATTATCATAATTTAAGCATGCACCATGACAATAAGCGGGCTTGACTGTATTTGAAAAGCATCATACAGACGCTAAAAAGGTAAATATATAATATATATGTTGAGGCCCAGATTAGAATCTGACCCAATTTAAAACTGGGCAAGCCCAGATCAAAATTTTGATCTGGACCGGCCCAGATCAAAATTCTAATCTGGGCTGGCCCAGTTTAAAATCAGTCCAGACCAGGTTTAAATCCTGAAGTCTTCACCACAGGATTGTAATCTGGACTGACCCAAATCAAAATTTTGATCTGGGCTGGCCCAGTTTTAAATTGGGCCAGATTCTAATCTGGGCCTCAACATATATATTATTTATTTACCCTGGAAGAAAAATTGACCCCACTCGGCACTGGCTGTTTTTATGCATTTTCTTGCAAAACATTTGTTATAAAAATGAGTTTAATGTGCCAGTAAATGCTTTAACTATTCCATGTGCAGCTTCTACTCATAGAATTCAGTGTTACAGTAGTAATGTCTGATATATTATATGGTCATAGTTAGACTTTGTCATGTTATTCTCAGTGATTGCTTCATTGTCTCTAATGCCTCATTAAAGGTCCTTGTGTTGTATGATATTTGACTCGTTTGGTTTATGTGATTTTAATTTGCTTTTACAGGGTCGTATTAAGGCATCTATTAGCTGGCTCCTGTGCAAGGCTTTCCAGGACAACATTCCAGAAGAATATGGTCAACCTGTCCATGAGAACCTTCAGGTAGGAGCAGAACACGCCCCCCCCCCCACACACACAGGCACACATGCACAGGACATGAGGAACCTGGTCCAGGGTCAGCTTGTAAAGTGCCATGGACTGGGAGGGTTCTAGTTTTAATCTGACTTTGGCAGGTTTGTAGTGTGTGCTTTTTCATGCAGTTGGAAAAGGAGGATATTGCTTCATGGCAGGTGCAGTCTTGGTTATTAATGTATTTGGTTGGATCACTTGGGGAATTGAAGTCTGTGGTGTACAGTATTTTCTCAAATAATTTGGAATGAAAAAAATAATTACGATCTTGGAATTACAAAATAAAACAATAAAAATGAGTAAATTTAGTTTTGCTGACGCATGGACTATCAATGTCGTTACATAGATGGGCGATAATGCCAGAAGTTTAAATATCTACCTTTTATAAGACCAAGGTGCCAATATTTGTAACATTTGTTTGATTAATCACATTTCTGTAGTTCTTTTTTCCCCCTCAAATAATCTTTAAATACAAGTGAAAACTTATGATTTCGTTGTTTTATAATGGTACATTATATAGACGGGTCTCACGTTTAGGCCGCCATACTTGACAGTCTGTTAAGGCAACATGGAGTAAATTTTATACCGGATTTTGCTTAAACTTTAAAAATATTCTTGTGCCTATCACTTACTGAATTACTGTATGCAAGGACCAAATGGAAGTCTGAGTAGACTTTCCTGCACAGTATAAAAAATTTAGCTGGTAAAATTCTTGAACTGCTCAAGGAAGTGCAGCGAGGGCCACTTACTGAGAGTAGCAGTCTGAGCGGTGAAGCATTAGTTGCTTGTGTAAGGAACACCGCCGATGCGCCAGACAACATCCCTTTGATAACATTACATAGGAAAACCGCCAGGGCGCAAGGCTCCCATCAAAATCCTTTGATGATTATTTAGTACGCTAGATCAAAATACACCTTAACCAAACAAGTACCGCGAGTGACCGTTACAAACTCCGCATGAATGGTTAGACAATGTTAATTGTAATTTTAAGCTCAGCTGACTATAAGTCATCTGAGCTATAGTCTTGTCCTTTGTCCGTCGGATGTCCATCCGTCCATCTGTCCGTCCGTCCCTTAAACTGGCACGTTTTGAAACCCTTGGACCTACGAATCTGAAATTCGTCATACCTTTAGATGTCTCCAAAATTTCCTACCATACAAAAAATTGGGTCACTAGGACTTAATTCCTTTGAATAATTAAGGAAAAACCTCCATTTTCCATTAAAAACCCATTGTTACACTTCAAGAGTGCCTAATATCAAAACCACTGACCTGATATTGACCATATTTGAAAAATTAATTCCTCTATATATTTCCTATGTACATACCAGAAATTAGTTCAATACTTTTTTAGCTCAGCTGACTATAAGTAATCTGAGCTATAGTCGTGGTCAATTGTCGGTCGTCCATCCGTCTGTCTGTCTGTCTGTCCATCCGTCCCAATGTCCGTCCGTAAGACTGGCATGTTTCAACACCATTAGACCTACGAATCTGAAATTTGGCATACAGTTAGATGTCTCCAAAATCTCCTACCATGCCTAAAATTGGGTCAATAGGACTTCGTTCCTTCAGATTAAGGAAAAACCTCAATTTTTTATTTGAAATCTATTTTCACACTTCAGGACTGCCTAATATCAAAACCACTCATCTGGTTTTCATCATATTTACCATAAATATTCCTCTATATAGTTACTATGTACATGCCAGAAATTAAGTCAGTATTATTTAATTTAAAAAAGTTATGGGCACAAACATAATGGACTTTGTAAAAAAATCAGGAAAGATATTTGGTACTTAAGACCAAAAGTGTTAAAGGTAGGGACTTTTTTTCAGTAATACAACTTTAATTAATCTAAATTTAATTGTATACCAAAAATTAGATCAAAATCTGTTAAATTTTTTTAAATATTGGCAAAAATATAAAATTGGTACCTTAAATTTTGCCCAACTTTGGCCACAGCACGTTTTTTTAGCTCAGCTGACTGTAAGTCATCTGAGCTATAGTCGTGGTCCTTTGTCCGTCGTCCGTCCGTCCGTCCGTTAACAGGGCACGTTTTAAAACCGTTGGACCTACGAATCCAAAATTCTGCATACCATTAGATGTCCCCAAAATCTCCTACCATACCGAAAATTGGGTGATTAGAACTTTGTTCCTTCGAGATATTAAGGAAAAACCTCCGTTTTCCATAAAAAAGCACTTGTTACACTTCAAGTCTGCCTAATATCAAAACCACCGATCTGTTTTTGATTATATTTAGTATTCATATTCTTCCATATATTTTCTGTGCACATACCAAAAATTAAGTCAGTATTGGGTATTATTTTGAAGTTATAGGCCCAAATATAATGCAATTTTTTAAAAATCAGGAAATATATTTGCTCACTTAACATGAGAATTGCTGAAGCTGAAGACTTTTTTTCAGGAATATAACTTTATTTAATCAAGATTCAATTGTTTGCCCAAAATTAGATATGAATTTTGCAAATTTTTCAAGTTATTAACATAAATAAAAAATTAATACCTTAAATTTTGTCCAACTTTGGCAGTGGCACGTTTTTTCCCTGTAAGCACTGTTGATTTAATTTTCACAGCATATATACAGAAGGATTTAATCTTTTCAAATCTAAAATTTCAAAGAAATTGTTTGAAAAGAGTAGCTTTTATTCAAGTTTTCATACACTATGTCAAGTGTTGTTTATATCTGGCCCACCTAGTAGTACAGCCTTCACTTGCATTATGTAACCCACCCCAGGCAGCTTGCCTTGACCAAGCTTGGCCACTACTAGCAGGCCTCTCCTCTGCCCTGCACTCAACCCCCCCCCCCCCCCCCCCCAGCTGGTGCATTAACTAGATGAATGTTATAATTTTCTGTATTTTATTTTATTCTTGGACATGCTACATTTTAGATTTTGGATTGTACCACCAGGGTTACAATGATTAAAGTGCACATTTAATTGTGTCCACAAAGTGATGTATTGGTATGAAAGTATGGATGTTCATCAGATAAGTAATGCTTTACTTCAGAAGAGTAAAACTTCACCAGGTGTGAAATTGACTATTAATTCCAGTTATTAATTATAGCTTAGATTGTAATTAGCAGAATGATATTGTTTGTCCCTCATTCAACCAACAGTGTGTATACTTTATTTGAAAAGATGTTTTTATTTTATCAAATTTACTGAATCTTTTATTTTATTTCGGTGAATAAAATTAAGCTTGTCCTGAAAACTCCAATGTGCAAAACTTTTTAATAGGAATTCAAGGAATAATTTTGTAGATGCCATGTTGTGGCATTATTTTCTTTTACATTCAGTTTAAACATTTGATTTAAAAATAATAAAATATATGTGTGGGTCATTCCGCAGTAAAATGAGCAATTACCTATATATCTGGTCTCACCTTATTCATTCATCAGCAAGTAGTTAAAGGTTTTACACAAATACATATAGTTAAATACCTTGGCATGGGTTCTCCATCCATCCAAACTGAGATAATAAAGGATGGATTATTACTTGTGCAGGCCTGTCCCAATATATTCACTTTCAGACAAATAGCATGTCTCCTGAGCAAGGAGCTAATATATTAGGTCATTTGGTAGAGTAGGTAAAGAACTCATTCATTATCTTAATTAGCTAAATTAAAATACACAATAAGGTGTTCAGATTCCATTGTTGCTTGAAGCAATTGTTGCCACTAACTTTTTTTGCGAGCATTTCTGATCTGTCCCCCAGTTTTGAGTCAACTCCATCACAAAAAGAATTATATCCAAGCAAATTGACAGTTACATATTTATATCTATACAAAGCCAAATATAAAATGTTGCATGGACATACTTTATCCATGAAACACTGTTTTATACATAACATGTATCTAGTATCAGAAATGGAACCCTTTATGTCTTCATCCTGGAGGGTGGAAAATTAATGTGTCAACTCCGTCACAGCTTTTTCACCCTCATAAATAGATAAATGGGTAAAATGTTATTATGTTCAAGAAAAACATGTGTTTTTTGTTCAAAATCTTTAATAACTGGCTTATAACGTGATTTTCAAAAAAATTATAAAATAAAAATCAAGCATTTGTCAACTCAATCACAGTCAACTCCGTCACGTGATGGAGTTGACATGTCTCTATTTTGAGCACTGATTACTTAACAAAGCTTTCACCATTATTATATATACTAATATATTGTATATTCCATTAGATTGCAGCTATATTTTATGTGTAAGCTTAATTATTATTCAATTTATTTAGTTCCAGGCAATATTAATGATTTATGAATTGGCTAACTAATGAAATACAGTTACCCAGCAGAAAAATCATTGCATTTTGGTATTCTCACCTGATACATCCACTGCTTTTTATATAACTGAATACTTTCATTTTTAACAGCATGGGCAATTGGCAATCTAAATTATTTCAAAATAAAATGAAGCTAGATATGATACAGGGCATTCACTCTTGAAGCCTGTGTTCCATATAATCAATAAAGATATTCTTATGACCCCAGATTAATAGTGGTTTCATTCTGCTAAAGAGTGTCAGGCCTGTACCTTGAACTACAATATCCAAAGTCATTTAGAATACATTTGCTAGATTTTGACAGCATTTAATACATCCTGTCCCAGCAGGAAAACCTAAGCATGTTGCAGCAGACTTGGTCAATTATTGTGCTATAATATATTTTTCTCTGTGGACATTAATATGATTTAATTATTCATATGTCCATTGTATGACACTTGATTGTAGACATGCTGCATAAAATAAAAAAAAAATAAAAACAAATGGTGTCAATTCCTCTTTTCCTGCTAACATGCTGCTTCTGGTTCCCACAAAAGACAGTGGCAACATAATAACAGAATCTTTCTTGCAAATGCAGACACTGATGAAGATGACTCCATGACACCTGGTATTGTTCTTCAGTTTCTGTAAAACATGTTTCATTGTTTAATGTAACAGTTAATTTGGTTCACTAAATAGTTTTCCACTTTTGAACTGGTAATTGAGTATAAACAGAAACTTTTGCACTACCTGTAACTCTGTTGTTGAAACATCCAGAGTCAATAGTGCCAATCTTGTTTGATATATTATCTAGTTAGGATGATGAATAATAGCAACTTCTTGCATCACTTTGGCATATTTGACAGCTGATGGACAGTTCCAGTCCTCTAGTGGTCAGCAAAAAGAAGGCAAAACTGAATCTACAACCCTTACAAAGAGCAGCCCCATCTCATCTTAAGGTCTTTTACCCTGTCTCGCCTCCCAGAGATTTCAATGGCCTTTAAAATATTTCAAGACATCTACAGACCCCAAAACTGACAAGGAAAAGGAAATTTAAATCAACTGTAGGATGTCTAATCATTTTGAATTACCTGTGCTGTATACTTTAAATATTTTAAACATACAGTCAAGTTGTTTTCATAAGTTTGCAGAGAAATATTTAGTTATGTGACAACAGATTTTCTTCTGTCAGCCAGAACTTAAATATGAGCTAATTTATGTGACACAATCAAGTGCTGGTCAATAAAAAAAATTAAATACCATATAAGGAAATATTTGATCATAGAAGACTTGTGCATGAAAATAATTAAGAGGTTTATAAAGTCATATGTTAGAGTATACCGGCCAAAAGCCTGTTCTGTCAACTCCGTCACAAATACTCATGGTCTTTGCCAGCTAAATATTATCAAGGGAATCATTTAACTACACAGATTTCAGATTTTTCTGTTAGAAATGTAAATAAAGGAAATCTTGATTTATCTAATGATGATTCAATCTGTTTTTATTAGAATAACTGTCTTTACCTGAGAAAAAGAATTAAAGAAAAAAAATAGTTTTTGAAAAAGTTTGCAATTTTCTTAACATTTTTAGCTCAGCTGACTATAAGTCATCTGAGCTATAGTCGTGGTCCATTGTCCGTCGTCCGTCCGTCCGTCCGTCCGTCCGTCCGTCCGTAGATGTGGCACGTTTTGAAACCGTAAGACCTAGGAATCCAAAATTCGGCATAATGTTAGATGTCCCCAAGATCTCCTACCAAGCCGAAAACTGGGTCTTTGCAACTTCGTTCCTTTGAGAAATTAAGGAAAAACCTCAATTTTTTATTAAAAACCTATTTTCACACTTCAGGACTGCCTAATATCAAAACCACTCATCTGTTTTTCCTCATATTTACCATAAATATTCCTCTATATAGTTCCTATGTACATGCCAGAAATTATGTCTGTATTATTTAATTTAAAAAAGTTATGGGCCCAAACATAATGCATTTTGTAAAAAATCAGGAAAGATATTTGATCACTTAACACAAAAAATGTTAAAGCTATTGACCTTTTTTCCAGTAATATAACTTTAATTAATCAAAATTAAATTGTACACCCAAAATTAGATGAAAATCTTTTAAATTTTCTAAAATATTAATAAAAATAAAAAATTGGTACCTTAAATTTTGCCCAACTTTGACCATGGCACGTTTTTTTCCTGTAAGTACTGTGGATTTTATTTTCACAGCATGTTTTTGTTAGCATTTCAACTGTTAACACCAAAAATTTGAAACCAGTTGATCAAAAACTGTAGATTTTAATAAGTTTTCAAGCACCATGTAACATATTGTTTACATCAAGCTAGTGTTATGCAGTTTGCAAGAGCTCAGCTCCCCAGCTTCAGCTCTTAGTTCCTTAATTTCGGCATACAGTTAGATGTCTCCAAAATCCCCTACCATGCCAAGAATTTGGTCACTAGGACTTAATACCTTGGAGATATTAATGAAAAACTTCATTTTTCCATTAAAAACCCATTGTTACACTTCAAGACTGCCTAATATCAAAACCACTGATCTGACTTTAACCATAAATAATATACATATTTTTCATTCTCTATGCACATGCCAGAATGATGTCAGTATTGCGTAATTGTTTTAAGTTATGGGCCCAAACATAATGCACTTTGTAAAAAATCAAGAAATATATTTACTCCCTTAACAAGGGCATTGCTATAGCTAGAGATTTTTTTGTCAGGGATGTAACATTATTTACTCAAGATTCAATTGAATACCCAAAATTAGTTCTGAATTTTTCAAATTTTATAAGTTATTAGTATAAATATAAAATTAGTACCTTTAATTTTGCCCAACTATGACCATGGCACGTTTGTGTCCTGTGAGCACTGTTGATATAATTTTCATATCATGCACACATTAGGATTTCAGCTTTTTAGTTTAGAAAGCTGAAAGAAATTGGCCAAAAATTGTAGCTTTTGTTAATGTTTTTTATGAGACCCTGTCAGACTTTGGCTCTCTCCAGCCCCTCTTGAGTCACCTGTATGTTGACCTTTCATCAAATTATGCACGCTTGAGGCGAGGCATACAGGAATCCAGGCAGCTTATGGCCAGCCACAGTTGATCCAGGTGTCCAACCCAACTCATCTAGTAGTTTTAACCAACAACATATCAATAAACAATAAATTAATAAATTTTTATTGGTTTTTAATAACAAATTAAAGAAAAATAGAAAAGGAATTTGTTAGTTTATAATAACAGGAAATTAACTTGCAGTTACTGATGATATAAGAATCTTGTATCGATGGGTAGAATGTCACATATTCCAAATAACACCATGCAGTCACCTATGGCATTTTTCAGTTCAATTTTAATGATAAAGAAGTAAATCATATTATTCATTACTAATCATTAGGGATCATATGAAGGAAATTAATGATAGACAAGATGCAGTTTATAATATTAATCTAGATTCCTACTGTGTCTAGTGTGTACATTGATGTGAAATTAGTCCAAAATGATTTTTTTACAGTTATTTTTTAATATAAATAAAAGCCATAAAACCAGGTACTTATGATCATTATTTAAATGTGTGAATTTTGTATATTCTGGATTCTCAACATCATTGGTTGGTGAAACTGAATAAATACCAGACATGGTGCGAATACTTTGTAATTGTATTTAAATACGAATATGATTATGTACTCCATTATAAAATTTCTTGCATAAAGAATAGGAATTCAGGTAAAAATGAAAGTATATGAATACTCGTGCAAATACTTTCAAAATGTATTCATGAATTCATTCATGAATATATTCTTTAATATTTTTTTAATAATCATATCAGTTATATTTCATTTAAAAAAAATCATATGATTCTCTTATTATTTTTTATAAAAATTATATTTGGGACAATATTTGTAATTTTTTTTTATAAATAGTTAAACTCTTATATTATATGTTCTGCTTATAAGTTATATGGCCAAGTCAAAATCTGTGTGACAATAGTACTCCATTTGTTAATAAAATAAATGAAATCAATCCTCTTCCCTGTCTCCAAAGGTACTATCAAAATCATACATAAGCTAAACAACAACAACTCATATTACAGCTTATATTTATTACCACACAAAACCAGCATGTGCCTCATTTCTAAATAATATTTTTTTATCATATATAACAGCTGAGCGTCGTGACCCATAGGTCCCTTGTTTTGTATATACATTGGTCTAATTCATAAGGCAAAGTTTTATTTAATTTTCCAAGGGAGGAATGATATTATGCCATTGTCTTGTATTATTTAACTGGTGTCATCTCCTTAAATTTAGCATTTCAGATCAATTAACATGACTGTGACGGAGTTGAAAAAGTGTTTTACTGAGCTTTGGATGCTTGTTATTTTCAAAAAGGACTTTGCTGTTTAAGCTTGGCTTTTATGTGTTAGTGAAACTAGACATCTCTGCCTACATGTGTTACAAATTTAAGCCAGATATGACAAAAAAATTTTTGACCAAGCAGTATCACCAATTTGCCCAATTTACTGTGAAATGACCCCTGTATGCATAATATGACCCAATGTGAGCTACAATCTGGATATATAATGATTGCAACTTAGAATTCTAATATTTTAACTTATATTTTCACTTTTATATTACAAATTTATAACACTTGTAAATAAAAAAAAATGAATCAGATAAAAACTATTAATGAAAAAAGTGGATATGCTAAAAAAATAGGCTTATATATAAACTTAAATGCATTATTCCTTTGAAAGTGAATGAAGGTATTAGTCCATTCTGTCCACTTGCCTGTCCATCTGTAAATTTTTCATATGCATCACAGTATCTCAAAACTTTTACTGTTTTTCTTCATGACAGTCTTGTCAGAATATTAGTTTGCAATCATATATTGAAAACTTTACTATAACCAAGTAGGAAGGCCCTTTCCTCTCAGCTTCTCATATGCTTATATAAATATAAAACATTACAACAGAATATTTTTCATATTTTGCATTTGCAAAAAATTCAAACTTTTGTCATGACCCATGGGTCCTTTGTTTATATTCTGGATTCTCAACATCATTGTTTGGCTAAAACTGAATAAATACCAGACATGGTGAAAATACTTTGCAAATGTATATGAATATGAATATGTACTCCATTATAAAATTTCTTGCATAAGAATGGGAATTCAGGTAAAAATGAAAGTATTTGAATACCTGTGCAAATACTTTCAAAATGTATTCATGAATGCATATATTCTATAATATTAATTTAATAATTAGTTCAGTTATATTTTATTTAAAAAATCATATGATTCTCTTGTTATTTTTAATAAATATTATATTGGCACAACATTTGTTATTAAATTTTAATAAATAGTTAAACTCTTTTATTTTATGTGCTGCTTATAAGTTATATGGCCAGGTCAAAATCTGTGTGACAATAGCACTCCATTTGTTAATAAAATAAATGAAATCAATCCTCTTCCCTGTCTCCAAAAATACTATCAAAATCATACATAAGCTAAACACCAACAACTCATAATAAAGCTCATATTTATTACCACACAAAACCAGCATATGCCCCTTTCCCAAATCATATTTTTTATCATATATCACAGCTGAGCGCCGTGACCCATGGGTCCCTTGTTCCTTTAAGTGCTGTGGATTCAATTTTCACAGCATGTACACATAAGGATTTAATCTGTTTAAATTTGAAATTTGAAAATAAAAGCTGCAAAATTAGGCTAGTTATTGAATTTTTTTGGAGGCTCTTGTTGTATCCCTTACATTGTCAAGCAGTCCACTTTGGTGACTGTAGGTCATTCAGTGCAGCTCTCTCCACTGAGTTGAGCTTGATCAGGCTGTCTGCAGTTAATACCATACCACAGGGAGCCTTTTTCTCTGGCAACCCCCGCTCAACCCCTCCCCCCCCCCCCCCACCCCCATGCTGTTGACAGACCTGTACTATGAACTAGATAAATCTTAAAATTAAAATTTTTTTCAGCAACGAGCAGTAACAATGGAGACCCCTCCCCCCACCAAACCCTTCAGGCTATATATACAGATTGTGTATAAAAAAGGAGAACAAATAAAATAGCCTAAATGATTGTGACAAAATTTCCATTAACTTCTAATTGCTCATCATATAATGTATATTTTGATTTGTAATGATTATTTTTAATTTATTCATCCTAATATGTCTTTTTAATGATCAATTATTGACTTTGTGTTCATGTAAGAATGAAGGATGATATCGGAGTTGAGCCTTCACACTATGAATTCCTTCATCTCTCTGTGATCGGAGTTGAGCCTTCACACTATAAAGGCCTTCATCTCTCTGTGATCTGAGTTTAGCCTTCACATTATGAATTCCTTCATCTCTCTGTGATCTGATTCGAGTCTTCACACTATGAAGGACTCATCTCTCTGTGATCTGATTTGAGCATTCATACTACGAAGGCCTTCATCTCTCTGTGATCTGAGTTGAGCCTTCACACTATGAAGGCCTTAATCTCTCTGTAATTTGAGTTTAGCCTTCCTTCTAGGAAGGCCTTCATCTCTCTGAGATCAGAGTTGAGCCTTCACACTATGAGGGCCTTCATCTCTCTGTGATCTGAGTTGAGCCTTCACACTGTGGAGGCCTTCATCTCTCTCTGATCATTGTTATCAGTTATTGACTTTGAGTTCATGTTATTATGAAGGATGATATCGGTGTTGAGCCTTCAGACTATGAATTCCTTCATCTCTCTGAGATTGGAGTTGAGCCTTCACACTATGAAGTCCTTCATCTCTCAGTGATCTGAGTTAAGCCTTCACACTATGAATTCCTTCATCTCTCTGTGATCTGATTTGAGTCTTCACACTATGAAGGCCTTCATCTTCTCTGTGATCTGATTTGTGCCTTCACACTATGAAGGCCTTCATCTCTCTGTGATCGGAGTTTAGCCTTCCTTCTAGGAAGGACTTCATCTCTCTGGGATCAGAGTTGAGCCTTCACACTATGAATTCTTCATCTGTCTGTGATCGGAGTTGAGTCTTTACACTATGAAGGCCTTCATCTCTCTGTGATCTGATTTGAGCCTTCACACTATGAAGGCCTTCATCTCTCTGTGATCGGAGTTTAGCCTTCCTTATAGGAAGGCCTTCATCTCTCTGAGATCAGAGTTGAGCCTTCACACTATGAATTCTTCATCTCTCTGTGATCGGAGTTGAGTCTTTACACTATGAAGGCCTTCATCTCTCTGAGATCATTGTGCCAGTTTGGTTAAAGGAAAATTCAGAAAGTGTTATATCTTTGATGCCAGGGATAATTATTGGGATCACTGAGTACTTGTTATTTTAACTGTTCACATGGAGCTATTCTAGGCCTGCAAAATATTATGTGCATTACTACAAGGGAACATATTTTAAATACAAATTTTCCATTTATTAGTAGCTTAAATGTGTTTATGGAATGAATAAAGGGATATAGTTCTGCAGTCATATTTTATATAAAAAAAATGTCAGGCTCTCTGATAGGAAATGCAGTGTTATTAATTTTTTTTTCTATTTTGTTGTATTATACAAGGGGTTCTTCAGTTTGATAGACAATTAATTGAAGATTGTCATTTAAAAGACTCTCATCCTTATGTTTCATATTTTACAATTTCATTGAAAATGCTTTTATATTTCATACTTTATAGTAAGGTATGTCAGGATCATAAAAAATTGATATTCCATGAACTTTTGCCTAAGATTAGATATAGGGTGAGGTAAGGTAAGGAAAGGTAATATTATTTAACCAGTGGATAAAATATAAATATTGGTAAGTGATATGCATTTATCCACATAAGCCACAGTAGTCTTTAATTTTTTCCTTTTTTGCAGGGTGACTTGGAGTTGAAACCAGTGGTTCAGGGTGGTCTGACTTCAGCTGATCTCTATTGTAAAGCATGTGCAAATATATTCCATGACACCAGTTCTCAGTGGAAAGGTATTGTCATCTTGTCGTCACTACAAATTTGTGTGAAATATTGAAAAAAAAATATGAAAATGAAAAATATATTGTAACTGATGTGAAATCAAATTAATCTGTAGCAATATTCTAATGGCATCAAAATGTTCCTGCTAGGTTATTGGTCTTGTTATGCAGTTCAGGTCAAGTCTGTGTCCACCTCAGGAATGACTAAAGTGCTTGATAATCAATCAGTTATATCAGACAGACTGCCATATGACATCACGGGTGTCCAATGCAGACGCCATTTAAACAATCGGCTTTCCAACAGGGTCTTAATTAGAATTTTATGAATATTTATGAGAATTTCCCAGGTAAATGAATAAAAAAAATTTATCAACTTTGAGGTGGGAGTTTCCTGGAATGGTTTAGAAATAAAATTAATTGTGTCCAATGTTAATTTTACCTCCAAGACCCAGCTAAAACCGGGAGTTCTTAGTGTCCAACCTGAGTGCGTTTTGGTGCGTTATGAATTTATGTGGGGGTGTCACATGACGTGGCTTATAGTGGTATCACAGGTTTAAACGGTTACAGAATAACATGCCAGAGTTTGCGAAATCTTCCAGTCCTCAGCAGGACAGTGGGTCCTGCTGCAGAAGACTTATTGCTGGTCCTGTCAGATCTGTGTAGGACCTGCCGTGAAGTATTTTAATTCAGTGCATGCACGATAACAATGAAAAAGCATGTGTAACAATAAGTGTCAATAGTTTTATTGTGAATTTATGAATATAAATAAAACAAACCTATTTAACATATTTGAAGATATTTTGTTGTATGCAAGACTTCCGTGCACTATTTAGCCTACTCCTGGTTTTGAACTTGCACTGCATTATTTTACCTGTTTAATTACACCTATAATATATAACCATACTGAATATCCTCTCAGATTTGTAAACATGTTTATATTTGGAACTGACTTTTCCAAATTATTTTCCTTTCTCAATAATATCAATGAACTTTAATATTATTCAATGTCTGTTGACATATAAATAACAATCAGCGATGAAAATATTAGCTTATTACAATTATATTTTTATGAGTCACGATTACAGACCTATCTGATTTTATTTGACTGCGCAAGTCCAAATTTCACTCTTAGACCGGGCCAGACTTGCACTTCAGGCAGAATCATACTCACAATCTATTCCGAATAGAAATGACCTGATTTCATCAGTACCAAGATCAATATTAAACTATACTTTATTTGCCATAATTCACTCAGGGTCATATGGTCTTGGCTGAAAAATTACTTTCATGGGCACCGTGAGCTTTTTTTCTGAACAGCGTGAGTGATATCCACGAACTCTTTCCCGCCAAAAATGTTTTGATTGAAGTCACGTGGGCTGATTCTTACTACGAATATCTGATTGGCTGTCTGCCTCCTGGATGTCGTCACTTAGCCAATCACAGGAGCGTAGGCCTGGCAAATCACCAGTCGGTCACCTTGGTCTGTCTGAATGTTAAAAATAGAATCTGACATCGCTGGTTGACAAATATGGATAGCGAAAAGAACTCTGTTTATGCCAAAAGACGATGAACATTCACATTATATATGAGCAAATGAAAAAAGGTACAACATGATGATGTTTTACCAGCTTAACTTGCCTAATTTTAGTGCAATGTGCCCCTATTATAAGTATCTCTTATTTCATCAAAACAGCTGGAAAACTTTTCTGGTTTTGCAGTGTTTTGTCTGCGTGACGAAATTGTGAAAATCTTGTGAAAGGTTTGAGAAACGATTTGTCTGGTCTTGACGCCTCTTTTTCAATAAGCCGCCTTCGATTGCCCAACAAATAATTGTCGATGCTAATAACAATTAGTGTGATTCTCGGCGAATTTGTCTTTTACATAGAAACGGTAACTGGACTAGTGAATCAAGACTATTTTTATTCTGTGCCCGCCTGCTGATCAAATGCAACGAGCTACATGAAACCGCACGTGGGACTGTTTACACAGATATCTTTTAACATGCTTCACAATAATCTAAGAAAATAGGTCTCTGAATCAAAAGATATTGTTGGAAAATAGAAGGCCAGTGGACACAGTTGTGCAAACCCAAATATTTTCTTAGGAGGACAATAGGTCCGGCTGAATTAGAGATCCTATCGGACCCTCATATATCTAGCTGGTCAAGTCTGCAGGACCAACGGATTTCGCATACTCTGACATGCAGAAATTACTTCTATATTAATGTCTTTAAGAATAAAAAAAAACTATTCCTGACAGATTTCTCATATGCTTATTTAAATAGAAAAACTGTTTGTTCTTTGGTTTGAATATTTCAGGCAAATGATCATTATGGTAGAAATGAGACTTGTATTAAACTTTTCTAAATTCGAATGGTGCCACTCCAGTACAGTGGCTTATTATGCCCCCCCCCCCCCACTCATTTTACCTACCAAAATCTCCTCTGAGGTCGAAAACCAGAACTTCAAGGTCAAATTTATCCAACTCTAGGATTATGACCCCCATAACCTTGGAAGTACTGAAGATTTTTTTCTTCAAATTTGACACACCAGTTCTTTCTGCCAAAATCTCATTGGAGTTTGAAAAGCGTTGACCTTCAAGGTCAAATCTGCTGAAATCTAGAGTCATTGTTTTGAGATACAGTTTTGCGGATACTATGTTTTCAGCTGCAAGCCGCCGCCGCCGCGTAGGTGTCCGGAGAACTCCTCCGTAACCACTATGCGGAATTTTACGAAACCCGGGATTATGTTCGGGTCACATGTGAACTGCTGCGCCCAGATTTTGTTTTGACCTCTGACCTTTCCTCTGCGCTCTGCGTCCGTTTGTGCGTCTGTTTCCATACATAAACCCACATATCTCAGGAACCGTTTGACCAATCAGGAAAATTTTTTTGCACAAATGTAGCCCTTGGAGAGCTTTAAAACATACACAAAAATGGTGGCCCACCTGCAACCATGTTTGCACAGTGTCCATCTGTTCGTCTGCCTTAGGTTAAAATCACTCATATCTCTGCAGTGACTTGACTAATTCACCTGAAATTCGGCATGAGTAAACATCCTGGATAGCTTTTCTGATTTTATGACAGGTGGCGCCACCTACATTCATGTTTACGCTGCAGACATCCAAGCTCATATCTCGGGAACCATTTGACCGATCAGGAAAATTTTTTTGCACAAATATAGCCCTTGGAGAGCTTTATAACATACACAAAAAATGGTGGCGCCACCTGCAACCATGTGTGCACAATGTCCATCTGTTCGTCTGCCTTGGGTTAAAATCACTCATATCTCTGCAGTGACTTGACTAATTCACCTGAAATTCGGCATGCGTATACATCCTGGATAGCTTTCTGATTTTATGACAGGTGGCGCCACCTACATTCACGTTTACGCTGCACACATCCAAGCTCACACTCGGGAACCGTTTGACCGATTGGGCCAAAATTTTGCATGTGTATAGATCTCACATAGCTCTTTATCATACGCAAAACTGGTGGCGCCACCTGCAGCCATTTTTGCACAGCTCCTGTCTGTTTGTCTGCCATGGGATAAAATCACTCATATCTCGGCAGTGGTTTGTCATATCTGCCTAAAATTTTGCAGGTTTATACATCCCCGACAGCTCTCTTGATTTTATGACAGGTGGTGCCACCTGCATTCTAGTTTATGCAGCAGACATCCAAGCTCATATCTTGAGAACCCGTTGACCGATTGGGCCAAAGTTTTGCATGTGTATAGTTGTCACATAGCTTTTTATCATACGCAAAACTGGTGGCGTCACGTGCAACCATTTTTGCACAGCGTCCATCTGTTTGTCTGCCACGGGCTAAAATCACTCATATACATGTAGTGGTTTGAATTATCTGCCTTTAATTTTGCATATGTATACAACTTGGACGGCTTTCTGGATTTGGTGGTGGGGGGGCAACCTACATACACAATTTGGCTGCAGACATCCATGCTAATATGCAACACTCTATTTCCCCTTGCCACTCAATCCATGCCTCACTTCACCCGTTCCACTCTGATTTAGGCGGATACAAGTAGTCGCTTGCCGACTACCCGTATTCTAGTTTACCCCTATTGTTTTTGGATGGCCCATAATTTACCCCTATCGTTTTTGGATGGCCCATAATTTACCCCTATCGTTTTTGGATGGCCCACAATTTACCCCTATCGTTTTTGGATGGCCCATAATTTACCCCTATTGTTTTTGAATGGCCTATAATTAACCCCTATCGTTTTTGGATGGCCCGTAATTTACCCCTATCGTTTTTGGATGGCCCATAATTTACCCCTATTGTTTTTGGATGGCCCATAATTTACCCCTATTGTTTTGGGATGGCCAATAATTTACCCCTATCGTTTTTGGATGGCCCATAATTTACCCCTATTGTTTTGGATGGCCCATAATTTACCCCTATCATTTTTGGATGGCCCATAATTTACCCCTATTGTTTTTGGATGGCCCATAATTTACCCCTATCGTTTTTGGATGGCCCATAATTTACCCCTATTGTTTTTGGATGGCCCATAATTTACCCCTATTGTTTTTGGATGGCCCATAATTTACCCCTATCGTTTTTGGATGGCCCATAATTTACCCCTATCGTTTTTGGATGGCCCATAATTTACCCCTATTGTTTTTGGATGGCCCATAATTTACCCCTATTGTTTTTGGATGGCCCATAATTTACCCCTATTGTTTTTGGATGGCCCATAATTTACCCCTATCGTTTTTGGATGGCCCATAATTTACCCCTATCGTTTTTGGATGGCCCATAATTTACCCCTATTGTTTTTGGATGGCCCATAATTTACCCCTATTGTTTTTGGATGGCCCATAATTTACCCCTATCGTTTTTGGATGGCCCATAATTTACCCCTTTGTTTTTGGATGGCCCATAATTTACCCCTATCGTTTTTGGATGGCCCATAATTTACCCCTATCATTTTTGGATGGCCCATAATTTACCCCTATTGTGTTTGGATGGCCCATAATTTACCCCTATTGTTTTTGGATGGCCCATAATTTACCCCTATTGTTTTTGGATGGCCAATAATTTACCCCTATCATTTTTGGATGGCCCATAATTTACCCCTATTGTTTTTGGATGGCCCATAATTTACCCCTATTGTTTTTGGATGGCCCATAATTTACCCCTATCGTTTTTGGATGGCCCATAATTTACCCCTATCGTTTTTGGATGGCCCATAATTTACCCCTATTGTTTTTGGATGGCCCATAATTTACCCCTATTGTTTTTGGATGGCCCATAATTTACCCCTATCGTTTTTGGATGGCCCATAATTTACCCCTATTGTTTTGGATGGCCCATAATTAACCCCTATTGTTTTTGGATGGCCCATAATTTACCCCTATTGTTTTTGGATGGCCCATAATTTACCCCTATCATTTTTTGATGGCCCATAATTTACCCCTATTGTTTTGGATGGCCCATAATTAACCCCTATTGTTTTTGGATGGCCCATAATTTACCCCTATTGTTTTTGGATGGCCCATAATTTACCCCTATTGTTTTTGGATGGCCCATAATTTACCCCTATTGTTTTTTGATGGCCCACAATTACCCCTATTGTTTTTGGATGGCCCATAAGGGATGAGACATATCCTGTGGTTGCCTCTTTGTTCTCGAGGGTTTTATTTTCGCGATTCGTGAATGGGATATAATCGCGAATATGAAACCCTCGGGAATAAGCTGCCTTTTTATCAAGGATGAACAATAGGGTATGATGCATCTGCACAAATGGATAAGTTATCACACCTCCAAAAACATAGTTTATTAATCAAAAACATAATCTGTGTATGGTATAGCAACTTTCCCATGCAAACGCATGATGATAATTATCAAAACATTGACTATGATACAGGTCATAATACAATGACTATAACAGTAATGTACTTTGATTTTATAGATTCTGGTGCAATCGCAGAAATGAAATCCTCGCAAAACTTTCAAAATGAAGAAATTGCAAAATTTCAGCCTAGCGAATATGTAGCCAACCACAGTACCTGTTTTTGAATGATATGCTTGGTGCCCATAAATGTGAATTGAAAAAAAATTATAGAGAGATTGATAACTAATGTATTGTATTCTGATTGCAGGTCATCTCAGTGTGATGCAGAGTTTATCCAGGAAGGGGGTGTATGTAGTCGACACTAATGAATCAGGGGTTACAGAACAGGTCCTAGCACAGACATCCCCATTTAAACTGGTGAGTATCTTCAAAATTGTATACTCTTTAAGTTCTAACACAGACATCCCCATTTAAACTGGTGAGCATCTTCAAATTATATACTCTTTAAGTTCTAGCACAGACATCCCCGTTTAAACTGGTGAGCATCTTCAAAATTATATACTCATAAGTTCTAGCACAGACATCCCCATTTAAACTGGTGAGCATCTTCAAATTATATACTCTTTAAGTTCTAGCACAGACATCCCCGTTTAAACTGGTGAGCATCTTCAAAATTATATACTCATAAGTTCTAGCACAGACATCCCCATTTAAACTGGTGAGCATCTTCAAAATTATATGCTCTTTAAGTTCTAGCACAGACATTCCCATTTAAACTGGTGAGCATCTTCAAAATTATATACTCATAAGTTCTAGCACAGACATCCCCATTTAAACTGTTGAGCATTTTCAAAATCATATACTCTTTAAGTTCTAGCACAGACATCACCATTTAATTTGGTGAGCATCTTCAAAATCATATACTCTTTTTAAGTTCTAGCACAGACATCCCCATTTAAACTGGTGAGCATCTTCAAAATTATATACTCATAAGTTCTAGCAAAACATCCCCATTTAAACTGGTGAGCATCTTCAAAATTATATACTCTTTAAGTTCTAGCACAGACATCCCCTTTTAATTTGTTGAGCATTTTCAAAATCATATACTCTTTAAGTTCAAGCACAGACATCCCCATTTAATTTGGTGAGCATCTTCAAAATCATATACTCTTTTTAAGTTCTAGCACAGACATCCCCATTTAAACTGGTGAGCATCTTCAAAATTATATACTCATAAGTTCTAGCACAGACATCCCCATTTAAACTGGTGAGCATCTTCAAAATTATATACTCATAAGTTCTAGCACAGACATCCCCATTTAAACTGGTGAGCATCTTCAAAATTATATGCTCTTTAAGTCCTAGCACAGACATCTTCATTTAAACTGGTGAGCATCTTCAAAATTATATACTCTTAAGTCCCAGCAGAGATATTCCCATTTAATCTGGTGTCTTGGAGAAATATTATAAATATTAAGTAAGTGTAGGATAAATAGCGTAACATTTTTCAGGAGAATAAATGAAAATGTAACAGAGTATAATATGTCAGAAATATTCTCATTCTTACAAATGTCTTTAAAAATATCTGTCATTATATGCAGCAATGCCAAGACCAGACAGAAATTGTTTCTTCAAGATCATTTGGTGGTGGGTGAATTTAACATGGCAAATTAAGAAGATTTGACTGTATTTTGGCTTGGATCCTGTGTGAGCAGCAATTTTCATTCAAATTTTTTACAGGTATTATCCCATGTGCAGTTGATGTTTATATGTGTTAAGTCAAATGATGCTATAGGATGTTTCATGTATTTCAGTCCTCACATCTTGCTGTCATAGAAGCCTTGATGACTGCTTACTGTAAAGAAGTTGTCAGTATAGAGAGAGTGGTTCAAGCTGTCAGGTGAGTAACAACCTGTGGCACTAATAATTAGTGAACCTGTGAGCTTATGCGATGGTGTTGTGTCGTCCGTCGTCTGTACGTTAACCCATACTATCTCAAAAATGGCAAGAGCTAACATCACCAAATTTTGGTGCAAAATATCAGTCATCCAAAAAACTCTATTGGATTTTGCTTATATTTTCTGCTATCTGCATTTACTTACCGTAAAGTCTCAAGTATAAGCTGGAAAATTTGTTCCCAAATAGCATGGTGTAAAATCCAATCCAGCTTATGCACAGGCCTATTAATTTTGCCATGGTCTGCCTGTGAACGCCAAGAAACCAGCCTAACAAACTGCCTTGTCACGGAGGTGAATGACAATCACTCTAGCATCGACTGATGTGTTGTTAACATATTCACACAATAAATAAATAATTACCAAAAACAAATTAACATGGCTTATAGTTGTTTTTGAAATTGAGCATATTGTTTTGTGACAAGCTGAAGTCTAAAATGGAATATGAAAGACTTAAGAGAACTGCTGCCATATTACGGTGTGCTTATTCCTGACAAGCACTGGGAAATTGCCCTATGGAGTTAATATGTACTAGCTAGAGCTAGATCTAGTCTTTTGAGTCACTAGACAGACACGGTTGGCACCGGTCTGTCTCTTTAGACTATGAATTTTGACGAGCTGATAGACGTGATGCCACACAAACCAAGCCAAGGGGTTGCAAGGGCCGCTACCGTATACCCGCACCGTTGAATAGGAAAACCACATCATTCACACCCACAAAGCCCCAAGCTCGCCACTCACTGCCCCCAAAAACCTGATCACAAGCAACATCCCTGAGGGGTACGCCACTCAGCAACCCAGCGCACAACAACAGGCAGATCCCTGACACCAGCAGGGAAACCAGGCCGCAGACACAACAGCTCCCACCGAAGAGTAGTGGGAAGAGCCAGACTTCCTGTGACTTGGGTTGGGCTAGCTGTCTTGGCTTGGTCTTCAGCTTGTTTGTTCTTGTCCCTGAGCAGTGGGCCTAAAGTCTGTAATGCCCACTGTCAGGGTTTCTTTACTTGGGTTGTGCCTTGCTCTTGTCTTTGGCTTGTCTTTAGGGCTACCAGTCTTGGCTTGGCTTGGGCTTGTCCAGAAGTCAAGGTGTCTTGGGTGATGGATGGCAGCCAACCTTAAGTTGTCTGTCTGTCTGCTCGCAAAAGTTTATATGTACACAGAAAGCAGATCATGATAAACAAGCATTCCTTTCAGTATTGTGGTGCTGATCTTTTGGCCTCGTCACTTTATCCTGCTGTAATCATAATCAGAACAACATGGTTTCCTAATATCATTCAAACCTTACAAGAACTTAGTAGATTTTTAAAGACCAAACAAAAGATATTTCATGAGACGTCTAGTGAAAAAAATTGCTAGAGATGCAGCAAAGGTTAACCTGGGTAATATCGAACATACCCACCAGGTGGCGATACCAGTTACATTTAGTTACAGTTCTGTCAACAGAAACCAGATATTCCGGTCGGTATCGATGCCAGGAAAAGTGCAAATAGCATGCTTTTACAGGACAATATTGTAATAGCTCCCATTTAATCAGTGTTTCAACCTGTTGTAACATGTTGATGGTCCTTGACGGTTTTCTTTGACTGACCTTATTTGGACATTGTTGTTGGCCATGTGCCAGACAGTTTGGCAGGGAAAGGCCATTTGGATTGACAACGCAACCCACAAAATGACCTAGTTTCAGGGTCGGGCCAATCACATGTGCTGTGCCAAATTTCCCAGGACAGCGAAAGACTAATTTGTTCTGGTTCTAATGTAAATAGCCGTGCTGAACCAAATAAAACAGAACATAGTACCTAGCCTAAGTTACAAAGAAGAAAAGCTATTCTGTCACATGTCATCAGCGTGGAACACTATATGTTACAGGTGTTTTTTAGTCATTTTTTTTTTAGAAATTTGTAATCTTTTTATGCAAAATACTAATACCAATAACTCTTTCTCCGGTGACACACTGATTAAATCATACCAGTTTGCATTAAAATGCATACACATATAGCAACAGTCATTTGCATGTCATTTGTAAGTTAAGGACCATTCCTAATTCATACTATATCACACAGTTTCCTGTGATTTCTCTCCACAAAAAGTTATTTTTACTTAGTTTTTGTACTCTTTGCCTGCAAAGATAGACTACGTTATAGTTCATTCTTCCATTCACGCGACTCCACAAAACCACAAAGTTTTCTGCCCAGCTGCCGTGACCTACAACCTACTCACAATCCTGAGGGCAAAAAAAATTATCACCAGTTCTCCCACCTAAAAAACCTGTAACAGCTTATACACTTGTCCAGCATGTACTTGAGACTTAATAGTAGATTTTAAAGGAAAAAAGATAAAAATTTTAAAAATCTTCTTCTCCAAAACTGTCCAGCCATATTATTTTATATTTTACAGAAGTAATCTTTGAAACAATCTAGCACAATTTTGTTCGAATGGTTCCAGTTCCGTTAATTTTGGCCGAGTTACAGGAAGCTGAACTTTTTCATTCCACCAAAAATGGACACTAAAATTATAATATCAGAAAGGCCGGAGCTACCATCACTTAGTTTTATGCAAATGTTGGTCACATGACTCATATTTGAAATTGAGATATTGGAAGGGCCACTTACATCGACCTTATTTGTATGGGGGTTATTGGTCATCAGTACAGTAACCCATAATTTCTTAGGAATAGCGGGAGCTAGCATCCTTAAATTTTACGCAAAAATCTGTCACATATCAAATGTTGTGGTATTGAGCTTCTTGTGGCGCCACCTGCATTGACTTACATTTTACGGGGAAAAAGCTAAAAAAACCTTTGCAAATTTTCTTCTCTGAAATCATGCAGCCAAATTGTACAATATTTCACAGAAATAATCCCAGAGACGAGCTCCCTCAAGTTTGTTCAAATGGTTTGGGTTTGATGGATTTTGGCTGAGTTACAGGAATTTGAACTGAGTCATTTGGCCAAATAAGCATACTAACATGAAAATCACTAGAAATGACAGGAGCTAGCATTGCCAAGTTTTGTGCAAATGTTGGTCACATGATATTATATTTGAAATTGCAGTTTTTGTTGCACCACCTACATTGTCCTGTATTTTTACAGGCAAAAATCTCATAATTTTAGGCTCTTTCAGTTTTAAAATGTTTTATGATGAAACTGTCTAGCTGAATCGTTCCATTTTTTACAAGAATTATGCTAGGGTAGGGTTCTGTAAGTGGTATAAGAATATCCTGGGTAGTTGATTTTTGAAAGAGTCATAGAAAGCTGTAGTTGGTCTTTGTGGCCATTAGTAAGTCTATTTCAAACTGTGGACTGCAGTATTCTTCTTCTGTAAAACTGTTGTCTCAACTTCTGTAACATTGCACAAAAATTATTTTTAGGTGGCCTTTGTTCAAGTTTACTTGAATGATTTTTGGCAGAATTATTGGACCTTTAACAATGAAAGAACTGCATCTTTTATTATTCTAGATATTTTGATAAAAAGTTTATGAATATGTCAGCTTGAAAAAAAGCATTTTAGCCAAAGTCTTTCGGTATGTGTAAACAGATACACCAACACTCCAAGATTATGTCTGTATCTTTAAATAGGTTGAGAAACTGCCAGCTATTTCAGCTTTGGCAATAGATCAAGAGTTCATTCAGTGCAGCCCGATTTAGCTCAAGATTTTAATCAGTGCAGCCAAGCACAAGGCATGTGATCACCTCATGGGTGACATGTGATCACCTCATGGGCGACATGTGAACACCTCATGGGCACCATGTGATCACCTCATGGGTGTCATGCCCCTCAGGGCAGGGCCCCTGCATGAGCTTATGCAATATGTGGCTACTATTTCAGACTTGGCAACAGGCTAGAGGTCAGTCTCGATCTTTTTATAGCTTTGGCAGACTGCCAACTGTATCAGATTAGGCAACAGGGCAAGAGTTCACTCAGTGCAGCCAGGTATGCATTCTATTTATAGTGTTAGCAGACTGCCCACTGTATCAGATTTGGCACCAAAGTTCAGCCTTGATCTATTTATAGCTTTGGCAGACTGCCAACTGTATCAGATTATGCAACAGGTCAAGAGTTCACAGAGTCTAGCCAAGTGCAGGTCACTCAGTGCAGTAGCCTGAGCCAGCAAATTTGTCACAGTTCACTCGGGGCAACTGCCTTTCTCACCTAAGCCTGGTCAGCCCCATGCATCAGACTCAAGGTAATTTGGATATATTGGCCTGATATTTTGAACTGTCTATGTGTCTTTGACTGCTTTCTCTTTCACAAGGCAGGTGTCGCCGCCTACAATGACTTTTGCACAGTGTATGTGCCTGCTTATTTCTACAAAGGAATTTGATATATCAGCCTGAAATTGGGCATATATATACATATCGAATAGCTTTGTCGTATACAAGACTGGTGGTGCCACTTACAATAATTTTTGCACAGTGTGTGTCCCTGCTTATTTTCAGGAGGGGTTTGATATATCAGTCTGAAATTGGGCATATGTATAGCTTTGTTGTATACAAGACTGGTGGTGCCAGCTACAATCATTTTTGTGTTGTGTGCACCCATGCCAGAATTTCAGCAGTGAGTTTGAGTAATTGTCTCTTATTCAAAATGTTTAGAACTTGCATTGTTCATATACATTAGAAGTAATGGTCCAGCATTGAAGCATTATACCTGGTGTATTTCCCAATGCACAGGTTCGCATTAGGCCTGTCGGCCATGTTGTTTATGAAATGGAACTTTTATATGACACTTATCGTAGGCCCAATTTTTTCCCTTGGTGCATCACTAAATGGTTTCAGGCCAAAGGTTTCATTTATTTCACAGTCCATATGCTTCAGCTCATATCCAATATTCTATAATTTACAGAGTTTCATTTTAGCTGGGCCATTTTCTCTTAGCTTTTCAAATGGTAATATACATGAAAAACCATAAGAAATAAAAATATTTTGCAGTTACAAATATTTTCCGAAATTCAGCTGAGCGATGTGACCCATGGGTCCCTTGTTTGTATTTCATTCATTGTTATTCTTGGCTATGCTACATTTTAGATTTTGTATTGTACCACCAGGGTTATAATGATTAAAGTGCACATTTAATTATGTCCACAAAGTGGTGTATTGCTAAGAAAGTGTGGATGTTCATCAGATAAGTAATTCCTTACTTCAGAAGAGTAAAAACTTCACCAGGTTTGAAATTAACTATTAATTCAAGTAATTAATTATAGCTGAGATAGTAATTAGCACAATGATATTGTTTGTCCCTCATTCAACCAACATTGTGTATACTTTATTTGAAAAGATTTTTTTAGCTCAGCTGACTATAAGTCTATATGGTCCATTGTCTGTCATCCCTCCGTCTGTCCGTCCGTCCGTAGATGTGGCATGTTTTGAAACAGTAAGACCTAGGAATCCAAAATTCGGCATAATGTTAGATGTCCCTAAGATCTCCTACCAAGCCGAAAACTGGGTCTATGCGACTTGGTTCCTTTGAGAAATTTAGGAAAAACTTCAATTTTTTATTAAAAACCTATTTTCACACTTCAGGACTGCCTAATATTAAAACCACTCATCTGTTTTTAGCTCAGCTGACTATAAGTCTTCTGAGCTATAGTCATGGTCCATTGTCCGTTGTCCATCCGTTTGTCTGTCCGTCCGTCCGTCTGTCCGGATGTCCGTCCGTAAGACTGGCATGTTTTGACACCATTGGACCTACGAATCTGAAATTTGCCATACAGTTAGATGTCCCAAAAATCTCCTACCATGCCGAAAATTGGGTCAATAGGATTATGCTCCCCAGGCTGTTGGCATAATGTTAGATGTCCCCAAGATGTCCTACCAAGCTGAAAACTGGGTCTTTGCGACCCTGTTCCTTAGATATTAAGGAAAAACCTCAATTTTTTATTAGAAATCTATTTTCACACTTCAGGACTGCCTAATATCAAAACCACTCATCTGGTTTTCTTCATATTTACCATAAATATTCCTCTATATAGTTCCTATGTACATGCCAGAAATTAAGTCTGTATTATTTAATTTATAAAAGTAATGGGCCCAAACATAATGGACTTTGTAAAAAAATCAGGAAAGATGTTTGGTCACTTAAGACCAAAAGTGTTAAGGGTAGGGACTTTTTTCAGTAATACAACTTTAATTGATCAAAATTTAATTGTATACCAAAAATTAGATCAAAATCTGTTAAATTTTTTTTAAATATTGGCAAAAATATAAAATTGGTACCTTAAATTTTGCCCAAGTTTGACCATGGCACGTTTTTTTCCTGTAAGTACTGTGGATTTAATTTTCACAGCATGTTTTTGTTAGCATTTTGTCTGTTAACACCAAAAATTTGAAACCAGTTGATCAAAAACTGTAGATTTTATTCAAGTTTTCAAGCAACATGTCACATCAAGTTTATATCAAGCTAGTGTTATGCAGTTTGCTAGAGCTCAGCTCCCCAGCTTCAGCTCTAAGTTCCTTAAATTTAGCATACAGTTAGATGTCTCCAAAATCCCCTACCATGCCAAGAATTTTATCACTAGGACTTAATTCCTTCGAAATATTAATGAAACACTTCATTTTTCCATTAAAAACCCATTGTTACACTGTAAGACCGTCCAATATCAAAACCACTGATCTGACTTTGATCATATATAATATACATATTTTTCTATACATTCGCTATGCACATGCCAGAAATGATGTCAGTATTGCGTAATTGTTTTAAGTTATGGGCCCAAACATAATGCACTTTTTAAAAAATCAAGAAATATATTTACTCCCTTAACAAGAGGATTGCTGAAGCTAGAGATTTCTTGTCAGGGATGTAACATTATTTAATCAAGATTCAATTGAATACCAAAAATTAGTTCTGAATTTTTCAAATTTTATAAGTTATTAGTATAAATATAAAATAAGTACCTTAAATTTTGCCCAACTTTGACCATGGCACGTTTGTTTCCTGAGAGCACTGTTGATATAATTTTCATATCATGCACACATAAGGATTTCAACTTTGTAGTTTAGAAAGCTGAAAGAAATTGGCCAAATATTGTAGCTTTTATTAATGTTTATATGAGACCATGTCAGACCCAGGTTTAATCCAGCCCCTCTTCAGTCACCTGTATGTTGACCTTGTTGACCTTTCATCAGATTATGCATGCTTGAGCGAAGCATACACTGGGGCAGCCAGGCAGCTAATGCCCAGCCACAGTTGATCCAGGTGTCCAACCCAACTCATCTAGTAGTTGTTTTGAAAAACAACATAACAATAAACAATAAATTAATAATTTTGTATTGGTTTTTTATAACAAATTAAAGAAAAAATTAATAGAAAAGGAATTTGTTAGTTGATGAGTAACAGAAAATTAACTTGCAGTTATTGATGATGTAAGAATCTTGTATGGATGGATAGAATGTCAATGTCAATGTTATTCCAAATAACACCATGCAGTCACCTATGGTATTTTTCAGTGAAATTTTAATGATAGAAAATAAATCATATTATTCATTACTAATCATTAGGGATCATATGAAGGAAATTAATGATAGACAAAGATGCAGTTGATAATATTAATCTAGATTCCTACTTTGTCTAGTGTGTAGATTGATGTGAAAGTAGTCCAAAGTGAATATATTACATTTATTTTTTTTTTTAAATAAATAAAAGCCATAAAACCAGGTATTTATGTTCATTATTTAAATTTGTGAATTTTGTATATTGTGGATTCTCAACATCTTTGTTTGGTTAAAATTGAATAAATACTAGACATGGTGCGAATGCTTTGCAAATGTATTTGAATACGAATATGAATATATACTGCATTAAAAAATTTTATTGCATAAGAATGGGAATCAAGGTAAAAATGAAAGTATTTGAATACCAGTGCAGATACTTTCAAAATGTATTCATGAATGCATTCATGAATATGTTCTATAATATTATTTCAATAATCATTTCAGTTATATTTTATTTTAAAAAATCATATGATTTTCTTATTATTTTTTTTTTAATAAAAATTATATTGGCACAACATTTGTTATTAAATTTAAATAAATAGTTAAACTCTTTTATAATATGTGCTGCTTATAAGTTATATGGCCAAGTCAAAATCTGTGTGACAATAGCACTCCATTTGTTAATAAAATAAATGAAATCAATCCTCTTCCCTGTCTCTAAAGATACTATCAAAATCATACATAAACTAAACACCAACAACTCATAATGAAGCTTATTTTATTACCACACAAAACAAGCATGTGCCTCTTTCCCAAATCAAATTTTTTATCATATATAACAGCTGAGCGCTGTGACCCATGGGTCCCTTGTTCCTCATATTTGCCATAAATATGCCTCTATATAGTTCCTATGTACATGCCAGAAATTAGGTCTGTATTATTTAATTTAAAAAAGTTATGGGCTCAAACAATGCATTTTGTAAAAAATCAGGAAAGATATTTGATCACTTAAAAATATTAGCAAAAATAAAAAATTGGTACCTTAAATTTTGCCCAACTTTGGCCACGGCACATTTTTTTCCTATAAGTACTGTGGATTTAATTTTCACAGCATGTAGACATAAGGATTTAATCTGTAAAAATCTGAAATTTGAAAATAAAAGCTGCAAAATTAGGCTGGTTATTGAATTTTTAGGCTCTTGTTGTATTCCCTTACAATGTCAGGCAGTCCACTTTGGTCACTGTAGGTCATTCAGTGCAGCTCTCTATGCTCCACAGGCTGTTGGCATAATGTTAGATGTCCCCAAGATCTCCTACCAATCTGAAAACTGGGTCTTTGCGACTTTGTTCCATTGAGAAATTAAGGAAAAACCTCAATTTTTTATTAAAAACCTATTTTCACACTTCAGGACTGCCTAATATCAAAACCACTCATCTGTTTTCCTCATATTTACCATAAATATTCCTCTATATAGTTTCTATGTACATGCCAGAAATAAGGTCTGTATTATATAATTTAAAAAAGTTATGGGCTCAAACATAATGCATTTTGTGAAAAATCAGGAAAGATATTTGATCGCTTAACACAAAACTTGTTAAAGCTAAGGACTTTTTTCCAGTAATATAACTTAAATTAATCAAAATTAAATTGTATACCCAAAATTAGATCAAAATCTTTTAAAATTTTTTAAATATTAGCAAAAATATTTTAGTAAAAAATTGGTACCTTAAATTTTGCCCAACTTTGGCCATGGCACATTTTTTTCCTCCAAGTACCGTCGATTTAATTTTCACAGCATGTGCACATAAGGATTTAATCTGTTAAAATCTGAAATTTGAAAATAAAAGCTGCAAATTTAGGCTAGTTATTGAATTTTTAGCTCAGCTGACTATAAGCCGTCTGAGCTATAGTCGTGGTCCATTGTCCGTCGTCCGTCCGTCCGGATGTCCGTCCGTAAGACTGGCACGTTTCGACACCATTGGACCTACGAATCTGAAATTTGCCACACAGTTAGATGTCCCAAAAATATCCTACCATGCCGAAAATTGGGTCAAAGGACTTCGTTCCTTCGAGATATTAAGGAAAAACCTCAATTTTTTATTAGAAATCTATTTTCACACTTCAGGACTGCCTCATATCAAAACCACTCATCTGGTTTTCTTCATATTTACCATAAATATTCCTCTATATAGTTCCTATGTACATGCCAGAAATTAAGTCAGTATCATTTAATTCAAAAAAAGTTATGGGCCCAAACATAATGGACTTTGTAAAAAAATCAGGAAAGATATTTGGTCACTTAAGACCAAAAGTGTTAAAGGTAGGGACTTTTTTTCAGAAAAAATATAAAATTGGTACCTTAAATTTTGCCCAAGTTTGACCATGGCACGTTTTTTTCCTGTAAGTACTGTGGATTTAATTTTCACAGTATGTTTTTGTTAGCATTTTGTCTGTTAACACCAAAAATTTGAAACCAGTTGATCAAAAACTGTAGATTTTATTCAAGTTTTCAAGCACCATGTCACATCAAGTTTACATCAAGCTAGTGTTATGCAGTTTGCTAGAGCTCAGCTCCCCAGCTTCAGCTCTAAGATCCTTAAATTTAGCATACAGTTAGATGTCTCCAAAATCCCCTACCATGCCAAGAATTTTATCACTAGGACTTAATTCCTTCGAAATATTAATGAAAAACTTCATTTTTCCATTAAAAACCCATTGTTACACTGTAAGACCGTCTAATATCAAAACCACTGATCTGACTTTGATCATATATAATATACATATTTTTCTATACATTCGCTATGCACATGCCAGAAGTGATGTCAGTATTGCGTAATTGTTTTAAGTAATGGGCCCAAACATAATGCACTTTTTAAAAAATCAAGAAATATATTTACTCCCTTAACAAGAGGATTGCTGAAACTAGAGATTTTTTGTCAGGGATGTAACATTATTTAATCAAGATTCAATTGAATACCAAAAATTAGTTCTGAATTTTTCAAATTTTATAAGTTATTAGTATAAATATAAAATTAGTACCTTAAATTTTGCCCAACTTTGACCATGGCACGTTTGTTTCCTGAGAGCACTGTTGATATAATTTTCATATCATGCACACATAAGGATTTCATCTTTGTAGTTTAGAAAGCTGAAAGAAATTGGCCAAATGTTGAAGCTTTTATTAATATTTGTATGAGACCATGTCAGACCCAGGTTTAATTCAGCCCCTCTTCAGTCACCTGTATGTTGACCTTGTTGACCTTTCATCAGATAATGCATGCGTGCGCGAAGCATACACTGGGGCAGCCAGGCAGCTAATGCCCAGCCACAGTTGATCCAGGTGTCCAACCCAACTCATCTAGTAGTTGTTTTGAAAAACAACATAACAATAAACAATAAATTAATAATTTTGTATTGGTTTTTTATAACAAATTAAAGAAAAATTAATAGAAAAGGAATTTGTTAGTTGATGAGTAACAGAAAATTAACTTGCAGTTACTGATGATGTAAGAATCTTGTATGGATGGATAGAATGTCAATGTCAATGTTATTGTATCCCCAGACATAGTCGGGGGATACTATGTTTTCATACCGGTCCCGCCGCCGCCGCCGCCGCCGCCGCATATAAATCTTGTTGGCGCGATAACCCAAAAAATATTTCACGGAACTTTACCAAACTTGGTATATGTATAGATATGGGTGAGAGGACGACGCCTATTTAAAATGAGGTCATGACCTTTACTAGGAGAGTGTCCTTGACCTTTAATAGGTCCAATTTTGGGGAAAATCACACAAATTCTTTAATATCTCAAGAAATCTTGCATGGATTTATCCCAAAATCAAGTTGATGGAAGATCATGGATAGGGTTGTCATGTTCCAGAAACTGGTGGCGCCACCTATTATTCTTTACTTGTTTTTGTGCCGTTTAATACCCCGAAAATTGCCACCTTACAGTACTGTGAGCATTATAAGTCAAAAACTAATGGACAGATTTCTTTTATATTATGCATATACATAGGTATGGGTTATGGGATGATGTTTATTTAAATTGGGGTCATGACCTTTCCTATGATAGTGGCCTTGACCTTGAATAGATCCATTTTTGGGGAAAATCACACACCTCTTATGATATCTCCAGTGTTGATAGCCATATGGATTTCAAACATTGCTTATGTATGGCCCACCACTAAAGTAAGAACCATATAGGTTCTAGGGTCATGAGGTCAAAGGTCAAGGTCACTGGACTGGCATTTTAAAAGATACTGTGGATGCATTTTAAGCCAAACTTTCATCTTAGGTCTTCCATCTTGAATATATAGCTCACTTGCCAGTAGTGGGTGATCCATGTAAATTTTGGGGTCACAAGGTCAATGGTCAAGGCCACAGGAGCTATCTGTCCACAAATTAGTTTCTGGATGATAATTCCTTCTTTTATTGATGTATGGATTTCAAACTTGACTTGAATTTGACCCATTGGAAAAGCAAGACTCCAATTGATTTTGGGGTCATGAGGTCAAAGGTCAAGGTCACAGGACACATCTTTAAAAAGATTGTGGATGCATTTTCAGCCAAACATTTCGTCTCAGACCTTTCATCTCGCACATGTAAGTCATCTGCCAATAGAGGAAGACCCCTATCAGTTTTGAGGTCACAAGGTCAAAGGTGAAGGTCACAGGAGTCATCTGTCAAAAAATTAGTTTCTGGATGATAATTCCTGCTTTTATTGATGTATGGATTTCAAACTTGACTTGTATATGTCCCATTGGAAAAGCAAGACCCAAATTGATTTTGCGGTTATGAGGTCAAAGGTCAAGGTCACATGACACACCTTTAAAAAGATGTGGATGCATTTTCAGCCAAACATTTCATCTCAGATCTTTCATCTTGCACATATAGTTCACCTGCCAAGAGAGGAAGAACCCTATCAATTTTGAGGTCACAAGGTCAAAGGTGAAGGTCACAGGAGCCATCTGTCCAAAAATTAGTTTCTGGATGATAATTCCTTCTTTTATAGATGTATGGATTTCAAACTCGACTTGTATTTGACCCTTTGGAAAAGCAAGACCTGAATTGATTTTGGGGTCATGAGTTCAAAGGTCAAGGTCACAGGAAAGCTTTTTAAAAAGATTGTGGATGCATTTTCAGCCAAACAATTCATCTCAGATCTTTTATCTTGCACATATAGTTCACCTGCCAAGAGTAGAAGACCCCTATCAATTGTGAGGTCACAAGGTCAAAGGTGAAGGTCACAGGAGCCATCAGTCCAAAATTTAGTTTCTGGATGATAATTCCTGCTTTTACTGATGTATAGATTTCAAACTTGACTTGTATATGTCCCATTGGAAAAGCAAGACCCAAATTGATTTTGAGGTTATGAGGTCAAAGGTCAAGGTCACAGGACACACCTTTAAAAAGATGTGGATGCATTTTCATCCAAACATTTCATCTCAGATCTTTCATCTTGCACATATAGTTCACCTGCCAAGAGAGGAAGAACCCTATCAATTTTGAGGTCACAAGGTCAAAGGTGAAGGTCACAGGGGCCATCTGTCCAAAAATTAGTTTCTGGATGATAATTCCTTCTTTTATTGATGTATGGATTTCAAACTTGACTTGAATTTGACCCATTGGAAAAGCAAGACCTGAATTGATTTTGGGGTCATGAGGTCAAAGGTCAAGGTCACAGGAAACCTCTTTAAAAAGATTGTGGATGCATTTTCATCCAAACATTTCATCTCAGATCTTTCATCTTGCACATATAGTTCACCTGCCAAGAGAGGAAGAACCCTATCAATTTTGAGGTCACAAGGTCAAAGGTGAAGGTCACAGGGGCCATCTGTCCAAAAATTAGTTTCTGGATGATAATTCCCTCTTTTATTGATGTATGGATTTCAAACTTGACTTGAATTTGACCCATTGGAAAAGCAAGACCTGAATTGATTTTGGGGTCATGAGGTCAAAGGTCAAGGTCACAGGAAACCTCTTTAAAAAGATTGTGGATGCATTTTCAGCCAAACAATTCATCTCAGATCTTTCCTCTTGCATATATAGTTCACCTGCCAAGAGTGGAAGACCCCTATCAATTGTGAGGTCACAAGGTCAAAGGTGAAGGTCACAGGAGCCATCTGTCCAAAAATTAGTTTCTGGATGATAATTCCTGCTTTTATTGTTGTATGGATTTCAAACTTGACTTGTATATGTCCCATTGGAAAAGCAAGACCCAAATTGATTTTGGGGTGATGAGGTCAAAGGTCAAGGTCACATGACACATCTTTAAAAAGATGTGGATGCATTTTCATCCAAACATTTCATCTCAGATCTTTCATCTTGCACATATAGTTCTCCTGCCAAGAGAGGAAGAACACTATCAATTTTGAGGTCACAAGGTCAAAGGTGAAGGTCACAGGAGCCATCTGTCCAAAAATTAGTTTCTGGGTGATAATTCCTGCTTTATTGATGTATAGATTTCAAACTTAACTTGCATATGTCCCATTGGAAAAGCAAGACCAGATTTGATTTTGGGTCATGAGGTCACAGGTCAAGGTCACAGGACACATCTTTAAAAAGATCAAGGTCACAGGACCAACATCTTTAACAAGATTGTGGATTGTTAGATGGAAGAAACAATGAATATGCCAAGTGTCAGTATATGCTGCTAAAAATGGGGGTCTATTTATAAAGGGGGTGGGGGCCTACTATGTCTGGGGATACTCTGGCACCTGCGGTGCCAAGAAATGTCTAGTTCCAAATAACACCATGTAGTTACCTATGGTATTTTTCAGATTATTTTAATGATAAAAAAATAAATCATATTATTCATTACTAATCATTAGGGATCATATGAAGGAAATTAAAGATAGACAAAGATGCAGTTGATAATATTAATCAAGATTCCTACTTTGTCTAGTGTGTAGATTGATGTGAAAGTAGTCCAGAGTGAATATATTAAATTTATTTTTTTTTATATAAATAAAAGCCATAAAACCAGGTACTTATGATCATTATTTAAATTTGTGAATTTTGTATATTCTGGATTCTCAACATCTTTGTTTGGCTAAAACTGAATAAATACTAGACATGGTGTGAATGCTTTGCAAATGTATTTGAATACGAATATGAATCTGTACTGCATTAAAAAATTTTATTGCATAAGAATGGGAATTCAGGTAAAAATGAAAGTATTTGAATACCAGTGCAGATACTTTCAAAATGTATTCATGAATGCATTCATGAATATATTCTATAATATTATTTCAATAATCATTTCAGTTATATTTTATTTTAAAAAATCATATGATTTTCTTATTTTTTTTTAAGTAAAAATTATATTGGCACAATATTTATTAAATTTTAATAAATAGTTAAACTCTTTTATAATATGTGCTGCTTATAAGTTATATGGCCAAGTCAAAATCTGTGTGACAATAGCACTCCATTTGTTAATAAAATAAATGAAATCAGTCCTCTTCCCTGTCTCCAAAGATACAGAATCAAAATCATACATAAGCTAAACACCAACAACTCATAATAAAGCTTATATTTATTACCACACAAAACAAGCATGTGCCTCTTTCCCAAATCATATTTTTTATCATATATAACAGCTGAGCGCCATGACCCATGGGTCCCTTGTTTTAGGCTCTTGTTGTATTCCTTTACATTGACAAGCAGTCCACTTTGGTCACTGTAGGTCATTCAGTGCAGCTCTCTATGCTCCCCAGGCTGTTTGCATAATGTTATGCAATCCCATCACTAGGGCAAGCCCTCTCTCCACTGAGTGTAGCTTGATCAGGCTGTCTGCAGTTAATACCATACAACAGGAAGCCTTTTTCTCCCCCCACCCCACCCCATTCTGTTAACAGACCTGTACTATGAACTAGATGAATCTTAAAATTAACATTTTTTTCAGCAACGAGCAGTAACAACGGAGACCCCTCCTCCCACCCACCCCTTCAATACACAGGACTAATAAACAAGATGAATCTTATAATTTTAATGTTAAATAAATTCTTTTTGATGAGACTTGGACAATTTTGATTTTTTTAAAGAAAAAATTTCAGGAATTTAATCCTTATATTCAAATGTTATAAAATATTAGGATCTAATGTAAGTGCGAACTGACAAGATTTAAGAAGATACTTTGTAGCATTTCATTCTTATCTCTTAAAGTTGGCTGGGCCTAGGTGTGAATAACACTGTTAACTTAGTATTAAAATTAGGAATATTGGTCAAACTTTGTGGGATTAATTTTTAACTCATATGGCCATATATTTAACTTTTGAAAACTTAATTACCCCCACACATTATTTGTTTATGAAATGTTACTTTTATATAACACTTACGGTAGGCCTATTTATTCCCTTGGTGCATCACTAAATGGTTTAGCTCATGTCCATTATTAGGGCCCCGCTTGAAAAGCGGGTGCCCTATAGTAATCGACCTGTCCGTCTGTCTGTCCGTCCTTCATCCGTCCGTCTGTCTTGCCGTCCGGTCGTCCGTCCACAAATTCTTTTCCGGATGATAACTCCAGTTAGGATTGACGGATTGAGTTCAAACCTGAAATATGTATTAACCATCAATTATGGAAGATCCCTATCGATTTCGGGGTCTGGAGGTCAAAGGTCAAAAAAGTTATTCACAGTTTGGTGTTAAATTTTAGGTCCTTCTTTCAGCAGGTCAGAAATCATAATTGTAACCATAACTGTTTGTTCCACCTTAACAGTAGGACAGGTCCTCATGTCAACAGCAATGAGGCATGATATATATGGTCATAGTCAGCCATTTTTCTTTAAGTTATGTGGTAAAAACCATTACTGAACACCTAGTAAGGTTGCACTCTCTTAGCAAATATGCATGCAAAAGGACACACATTGTTAACACAATAACTTGTAAAAAGTATTTCATATAAGGTCCCTAGACTCACGGCAGTGATGGACCTTTTGATGAACTACATCATGTTTGAAGATGGGTGACCTTGATGGATTTTCAAGGTCACAGAGGTGATAATGCTAAAATGATTTTAACCAAATAGCTTGCAACAATTTGACTAACACTCACTGAACTTGCACCAGTAATGTTTGTTATGAAGGGCTAGGTCAAATTCGAAGATAGACGACCTTGACAGAGGCGATAATTCTCAAATGATGTTAATGTAATAACCTGCAAAGAATTTGATGAACAATCAAAATTGTTTCTGCATAATAACTCCCCTAACATACGATTGATAGGATTCAAACATAAGATGTATCACCAGTGGCCTAAAGGAGAAGCTTATTGATATTTGGGTCTGAAGGAAAAAAAAAAGGTAATACACCGTTTGGTGTTCAGCAGGCCATAAATGGAGGAATCTTTTTCGAGTCACTTGTGTACAGAGGCATTACACATTTTCACAGCATATTTTGTACAGACAATTTGAAGATTCCCCAGAAAAGGATATACTGGCCCAGTGCACCACAGTGGCTCTCATTTAGACCATGTTTGGACAAATCTATCTCCACTTCCAACTAGGGCTGAAACGGGTACAAAATTTTGGACTCGAGTACTCGATAGGCATTACCCGACTCGGACTCGAGTACTCGTTACCATGGCAACGCTGTAAAGATAAACCGGACATCTGTTCACCGATGCAAAATATGCATAAATTTGACTTCGTGAGGGCTTTACTTTATCCCAACAAAGGAATAGATATATGTCATAACAAGACCTCAATTTTATTTGACTAGCATATGTTTAGAGCCCTTTGCCAGGCTACGATAATGAATAATAGGACTAAACAGACTGCCCGTAAAATTGCAGTATAATATTCAGATATGCAGGTACATACACGAGTACTCGAGTCCAAATTTTTGACTCGAGTACTCGGTAAGTAGTACCCAGACTCGAGTACTCCTTTCAGCCCAACTTTCAACATCTCAAGGAATTTGGACCTAATATAGTGACCATCATCAAATTTACATTGATATTCATATGTAGCCATTCTACACATCACAGCACATCTGTAGACCCAAGCCCAAGAACAGCTGAATCTCAGTTCAAGAGAATGACCATTTTATCACTACTAACCAACAGCTGACTCTCTCTAATACTACAAGGTTCATTTACAGACTCAAGCCTCACATAATAATAAGGCCAATTCAACATACAAATACTGGAAAAATATGTGACGCAGCCCAGCCAAGACTTCAACCAAGAGTAATTGGCACAGGTTATACACAAATACAGAAACTAAAAATGCATGCAGTTCTTTTATATCATTATTTTGATAGCTTTGAACATTTTCACTTTACCATATCTTTTCTTCCAGTTTATACATGTCAGCTGTGCTTTACAGGTTCTTTGATTTTCAAATATCACTCTTTCCGCCCATGCTACCAAAGTACACCAAATTCACAGTACTTCAATCTATAATGACTGCATCTTTTGCGGGGCCCTTACTGACCTGTCAGTTTTCTAGTTCTTTAATTTACAGGGTTTCATTTTAGCAGGGCCATTTTCTCATAGCTTTTCAAATGAAAATATACATGAAAAACCAAAAGAAATAAATGTTTTGCAGTTACTTGTATTTTTCAAAATTCAGCTTAGCGATGTGACCCATGGGTCCCTTGTTTTTTATCAAATTTACTGAATCTTTTATTTTATTTTGGTGAATAAAATTGAGCATGTACTTAAAACTCCAATGTGCAAAACTTTTCAATAAGTGTTTCAAGGGATAATCTTGAAGATGCCATATTGTGGATTAATTTTCTTTTAAATTCAGTTTAAACATTTGTGATTTAAAAATAATAAAATATATGTGTATGCATAATATGACCCAGTTTGAGCTACACTCTGGATATATAATGATTGCAACTTAGAATTCTGATATTTTAACTTATATTTTCAGATTTTTTAATTACAAATTTATAAAACTTAAAATAAAAAAAAATGAATTTGATAAAAACTATTAATGGAAAAAGTGGATATGTGAAAAAAAGGTTTATATAAAAAATTAAATGCATTATTCCTTGAAAGTGAAATAAAGGTATTAGTCCATTCTGTCCACTTGCCTGTAAATTTTTCATATGCATCACAGTATCTCAAAACTTTAACTGTTTTTCTTCATAACAGTCTTGTCAGAGTATACGTTTTGCAATCATATATTTTGAACTTTAATATAACCAAGTAGGAGGACCCCTTTCCTCATAGCTTCTCACATGCATATATATATGAAAAACATCACAATAGAAAATTTTGCATATTTTGCATTTGCAAAAAATTCAAACTTCAGCTGAGCGCCGAGATCCATGGGTCCCTCGTTGTTTAGTGTATGTTCCTGGCTATTTCTCAGTAGGGATTTGGTATATCATCCTGAAATAGTGCATATTTCTACATCTCAATTACTTCTTCATATACAAGACTGGTGGCGCCACCTTCAAAATTTTTTGCAGTGTCTATCCCTGCTTATTTATGATGAGAGATTTGACATATCAGCTAGAAATTTGGAAAATTTATACATCTTTGATAGGTTTGTCATATACAAGACATGTGTTTCCACCTACAGTTGTTTTGGGTTTCATACATCTATGCATATAGCTCAAGAGAGGTTTGAAGTATCTGCCAGAAATTTTACATGTCCATACATCTTTAATGACTTTCTCATATATAAGACTGTTGGCAGCACCTATAATTTTTCTGTTGTGTACATCCATGCCAATATTTCAGAAATGAAGTTTGTGTAATTAGTGCTTGAACTTAAGTTTAAAATGTTTAGTACTTGCATTGTACATATGCATGTCACACATGGAATTGAATATTAATCAAGTACTTTTCAAATATTGGTCAGGCATGTTATCATGGAAGCATTATTCCTTATGTATATCCCATTGCACAGGTTTGCATTAGGCCTGTAGGCCTTGTTTAAAATAAATAAAACTATGTCTTTAAAGAAATCCTGCACAACTTTGTGTTCTTTCCTTGGATTTCATATACCCATCACTCTGTGGTATGCTAACAGTCCGACAGCTGCTTTTCACCAACAGCACATGGTGTGTGACTTTGGTGTTCTCAGTGACATCACGTCATGTAATTGTGCTGCTTAGGTGGCTTAAAGATCACATCTTGTAACCTTAGAGGTATAAAAGAAACTTTAAACATCTCTGTATATTATCGGAAAATATCCTAACGGTGCTTGAGTATAATTGTATAGTCTTGGTTATATACTATACTGTATTTTGTTATTAAATACTGTATATTGTTATTAATTACAAACATTGATTTTATACTTGTAAATTATCAGGCAACATGTTCTTACATGCATTATTAAATTAATTTTCTCATTTTGCATAAAACTGAAGAGTGGATTCTGTTTCAGCAGGGGTCCTTATTGGATAAACTGTCATATTAAAAACCTTACAGACCCAACAACTGATATTAAATTGAGCCTTAATATTGATTATATTGTGCTGTATAAATAATAAATAGCAGCAGCAGTAAGATTGTATGTTTCATGTACATGATAGTTTATGTTTTTATTTGCTGTTACAGACAGTTTGCCAGCTTCCACGCATCCAGTGAGCTTCCATATGACACAGAGGATGCTCTGATGTTCTGGCTGAACAAAGTCTGTAAGCGTGTCTGGCTCCAACTGGACAGGAACAGGACATCCCAAGAAGCATCACAGGTTCAGCTAACTTTCCTAATACTGAACGGGGACCTTGCCCTTCTTGTTTGTCACAATCTGAGCAGGACCTGTATGACAGATGTCTGGTTTTCAGTTTTTGTTAAAACAGCAAATTAAAATCTACGTGTAATGGACTTAGTAACCCCCCCCCCCCCATCCCCCCCCCCCGAAAGAAAAAACAGTTGTCACATGTAATGCAATGATAAATAGTAAAGATACCTAGTTAGCTCAGCTGACTATAAGTCATCTGAGCTATAGTCGTGGTCCATTGTCCGTCGTCCGTCCGTCCGTCCGTCAGTCCGTCCGTCCGTCCGTCCGTCCGTCCGTAGATGTGGCACGTTTTGAAACCGTAAGACCTAGGAATCCAAAATTCAGCATAATGTTAGATGTCCCCAAGATCTCCTGCCAAGCCGAAAACTGGGTCTTTGCAACTTCATTCCTTTGAGAAATTAAGGAAAAACCTCAATTTTTTATTAAAAACCTATTTTCACACTTTAGGACTGCCTAATACCAAAACCACTCATCTGTTTTTCCTCATATTTCCTATAAATAATCCTCTATATAATTCCTATGTACATGCCAGAAATTAGGTCTGTATTATTAAAAAGTTATGGGCCCAAACATAATGTATTTTGTAAATAATCAGGAAAGAAATTTTATCACTTAACACAAAACTTGTTAAAGCTAAGCACTTTTTTTCCAGTAATATTACTTTTATTAATCAAAATTAAAATGTATACCCAAAATTAGATCAAAATCTTTTAAATTTTTAAAAATATTAGCAAAAATAAAAAATTGGTACCTTAAATTTTGCCCAACTTTGACAATGGCACGTTTTTTGGCTGTAACTGCTGTGGATTTAATTTTCACAGCATGTTTTTGTTAGCATTTCAACTGTTAACACCAAAAATTTGAAACCAGTTGATCAAAAACTGTAGATTTTATTCAAGTTTTCAAGCACCATGTCACATATTGCTAGTGTTATGCAGTTTGCTAGAGCTCAGCTCCCGAGCTTCAGCTCTAAGTTCTTTAAATTTGGCATACAGTTAGATTTCTCCAAAATCCCCTACCATGCCAAGAATTTGGTCACTAGGACTTAATTCCTTCGAGATATCAATGAAAAACTTCATTTTTCCATTAAAAACCCAATGTTACACTTTAAGACTGCCTAATATCAAAACCACTGTTCTGACTTTGATCATATATAATATACATATTTTTCTATACATTCACTATACACATTCCAGAAATGATGTCAGTATTGTGTATTTTTTTTAAGTTATGGGCCCAAACATAATGCACTTTGTAAAAAATCAAGAAATATATTTACTCCCTTAACAAGGGCATTGCTGAAGCTAGAGATCTTTTTTGTCAGGGATGTAACATTATTTAATCAAGATTCAATTGAATACCCAAAATTAGTTCTGAATTTTTCAAATTTTATAAGTTATTAGTATAAATATAAAATTAGTACCTTAAATTTTGCCCAACTGTGACCATGGCACGTTTGTTTCCCGTGAGCACTGTTAATATAATTTTCATATCATGCACACATAAGGATTTCAGCTTTTTAGTTTAGAAAGCTGAAAGAAATTTGCCAAATATTGTAGCTTTTATTAATGTTTTTTATGAGACCCTGTCAGACTTTGGCTCTCTCCAGCCCCTCTTGAGTCACCTGTATGTTGACCTTGTTGACCTTTCATCAAATTATGCACGCTTGAGGGGAGAATCCAGGCAGCTTATGGCCAGCCACAGTTGATCCAGGTGTTCAACCCAACTCATCTAGTAGTTTTAACCAACTACATAACAATAAACAATAAATTAATAAATTTTTATTGGTTTTTAATAACAAATTAAAGAAAAATAGAAAAGGAATTTGTTAGTTTATAATAACAGGAAATTAACTTGCAGTTACTGATGATATAAGAATCTTGTATCGATGGGTAGAATGTCACATATTCCAAATAACACCATGCAGTCACCTATGGCATTTTTCAGTTCATTTTTAATGATAAAGAAGTAAATCATATTATTCATTACTAATCATTAAGGATTATATGAAGGAAATTAATGATAGACAAAGATGCAGTTGATAATATTAATCTAGATTCCTACTGTGTCTAGTGTGTACATTGATGTGAAATTAGTCCAAAATGAATTTTTTACAGTTATTTTTTAATATAAATAAAAGCCATAAAACCAGGTACTTATGATCATTATTTAAATGTGTGAATTTTGTATATTCTGGATTCTCAACATCATTGTTTGGTGAAAACTGAATAAATACCAGACATGGTGCGAATACTTGTAATTGTATTTAAATATGAATATGATTATGTACTCCAATATAAAATTTCTTGCATAAAGAATGGGAATTCAGGTAAAAATGAAAGTATATGAATACTCGTGCAAATACTTTCAAAATGTATTCATGAATGCATTCATGAATATATTCTTTAATATTATTTTAATAATCATATCAGTTATATTTCATTTTAAAAAATCATATAATTCTCTTATTATTTTTAATATAAATTATATTTGGGACAATATTTGTAATTTTTTTAATAAATAGTTAAACTCTTATATTATATGTTCTGCTTATAAATTATATGGCCAAGTCAAAATCTGTGTGACAGTAGTACTCCATTTGTTAATAAAATAAATGAAATCAATCCTCTTCCCTGTCTCCAAAGGTACTATCAAAATCATACATAAGCTAAACAACAACAACTCATAATACAGCTTATTTTTATTACCACACAAAACCAGCATGTGCCTCATTTCTAAATAATATTTTTTTATCATATATAACAGCTGAGCGTCGTGACCCATAGGTCCCTTGTTTTATGATATGTCACATGTGGTGCAATGATTAATAGTAAGGATACCCTATTTTATGATATGATATTATTCATGATGTGATACATGGTAAGCATGTTAAAGTTCATAGAGAGATGACATCCTCACATAAATTATATTTCCAAGCTATTACTAAAATTAAAATAGTTCCATATTGTACCATTGATGAATTTCAAATTGTCCCTACTCTCTATAATTTGCCAATAAGATGGCATTAAAATCATTTCTGACAACAAAGTTTCACTGTTGTGCCTAGCATTGCAAAAGGAGACTTCTGTGTCATGATTAGATGTTTATGATAATTTGGTCTTTTACAGCCTCCACTGGTAGAAGATTTGCTGAAGGATTTGAATGATGGGAGATCACTGGGAGTCCTCGTATATTTCTACTGTCCTGAGGCATTCAGCCTCCAAGGTAGGATGGTAACTTCAGTTATAGTAACTTCTTTAATTTTATCCGCAAAAAAGAGTTTTTGCAGATACTTTGTTTTCAGTCTGCCACCGCCGCATAGGTTTCCGGAGACCACTGGACGGAATTTTACAAAACTCGAAATTATGATCAGGTCACATGTGAACTGCTGCTTCCATCTGTTTATCTACCTTTGGATAAATTCACTTATCTCGGCAGTGGTTTGACTTATCCTCCTGAAATGTTGCATGTGAATCTCTTTATATGACAGGTGGCGCCACCTACAATCATGTTTACGCTGCAGACATCCATGCTAATATCTCAGGACTAGTTTGACATGTCAGCCTGAAATTTTGCATGTGTAAAGATCTTACATAGCTTTTTATCATACGCAAAACTGATGGCGCCATCTGCAATGATTTTTTTTAGGGCATCCATTAGTTCATCTGCCTTGTGCTAAAATCACTCATATCTAGGCAGTTGTTTGACTTATCTGCCTGAAAATATGCATGTGTTCACATCTCGGAGGGTGTTCTAGTTTATATGACAGATGGCACCACCTATAATCATGTTTACGCTGCAGACATCTATGCTAATATCTCAGGACTGGTTTGACGTGTCTGCCTGAAATTTCAAATGTCTATAGAGCTAACATATCTCTTGATCATACACAGAACTGTTGGTGCCACCTGCAACTGTTTTTGCATGTTGTCCATCTGTTTGTCTGCCTGGGGGAAAATCATTCATATCACCGCATTGGTTTGACTTACGTGCCTGAAATTTTCCATCTTTATACATTTTAGATAGATTTCTCGTTTATATGACATGTTGGGCAACCTATAGTCATGTGAACGCTGCAGACATCCATGCTAATACAGAAGAGCGCCTTTTTACTGAATGCTGAATTTCTGGAAAAAATTTTTTGCGAAAGTTAAAATGGGGAACTAAAAATTTATTTGTATTTACAAAATATTTTTCAAGCATGTAAATACCTCAAATTATTTTTTGTAATAACGAGTCACAAGCGCGTGCAGTCAGGTGTTTAAGCCCAGTGGTGACCTTAATTAATTAGTCCTGGGTCAATGTTGTCGCCGGGCAAAGGTATGAAAACTACAGTTGGTCCCGCAACGCTAGGCTATACCCCAGAAAGCGGATGAGCAGTTTATCCAAGAGTGTTTGTATATTATTAACCACATCTCTTTCATATATAAGCAAGCATAGTTCATCAGCTTGGGCTAGGATATCAGCCAAACAACTGAGCAGTTTACTCGCATGAACATTGAAAAGGTATCATTCATACACCGCTTGTGGTGAGCAGGTTAAGGTGTGAGGCCAAAGCATGCGTGCTTAGCCAAACAAACGAGCAGTTTACTTCCAAGAGCAATTTGTGTCATCTACTTAGACTCGCTGTTATTCAGCTTATTCATCATTTCACTTTTACTGTTAAGAAGAACATTACTCAAACACGATCATCTTGCAGTCTCTTGTCAGAGATATGGAGTGAAAAAAAAGAGAAAACAGAGGGCGTTATGCTTTAATGATAAGCTGACAACCCTCGAGTAGCTCCATCGTGGTGACAAGCCTGCTGTCATGCAGATGTTAAAGAAATAGAGAAAAAAATTTGTATAAAAATGAAGTCAAGAAATTAAATATGTGGCATCGGCTTTAAATCTACGTTAGACCTGAAATTTATAAATTATCCATTTTAAGAAGTAGGCTCTACGATTGTTCAAAAACTTTCATCCCTTGCCTTTCACTCTTTTTGCCTGTACCAATAAGATAGCATGGTGCCACCTGTTGGCGGTTAAATGGCGATGTCATTTGACCTTTCCCTCCGGTGAATTTGTTGATAATAGAACACGTACGTACCCTAAAAACAGGTTAGACTGATCTTTACCAATCAAGCTCTGCAGTAGATCCGTTATTTTTATATGTCAATTACGAAGGTCGTAAAGAAACACAGTTTTCCCTGAGTAAAATGGCATCAAATTAATCATTAGGCCTAACCATTGTACAAACTTGACCCTTGACCAATTTTCTGAAAATTCATTTTTCCGAAAGAAAAGCTTGTCCCCCATGCTGTCAAAAATGGCTCTCTTGACTGTATCTCAGGACTGGGGTAAAAAATCACTCACATTGACAGTTGTTTGACTGATCTGCCTGAAATTTAGCATGTGTATACATCTTATATAGCTTTCTTGTTCAAATGACAGGTGCACCACCTACAATCATGTTAACGTGGCAGACATCAATGCTAATATGCAACACATCTCACTGTATTTCCCCTTACCACTCAGTCCATGCCTTACTTCACCCTTACCACCCTGATTTCAGCCGATACACGTAGTCACTAGTCGACTACCTGTATTCTAGTTATTAATTAAACCTCATTAAATTAATAACTGCCATGAGGTTACCAGTTCATGAGTGTCAGCTGTTAACTTGTGAAGCCAGGCCCCCTTGGGGCTGTGTATAATGAAGCATCAGTCAGAGGCTAAGATATTGACTTGAACAATGCTCGATTAATTTGCTGTATTACCACATTTTTCTTGGCAGAAATGACTAAGTCAGTGGGATATGGACAGCATACTGTCCTCTGCTGGACAAAATGTAATTACACCTTGGATTCCTTTGATGTATGCAGACATTTTTAGCTCAGCTGACTGAAAGTCATCTGAGCTATAGCGATCACTCTTTGTCCGTCGTCCGTCTGTCTGTCTGTCTGTCCGTCTGTCCGTCTGTCTGTCCGTTAACCAGGCACAAATCGTAACCGCTAGAACTGGAATCTTCTTACTTGACATCCTGGGAGGTCCATGAAAAATCTCCTTGGAAACCAGAAATTAGGTCTCTGTTACCCATATCCTTCGAGCTATGGGACCCCAAAGTACCCCCCAGAAAAGTCCAAAATTTCATACAAAAACTTCAATATCTCATTAACTACTTGACTGATGGTCATGATTTTTGGCATACATATTGATCATGAGAGGTTCCATCAGTTCCTGAAGACTGGTGGCGCCACCTGTATTTTTTGATTTTTTACGAATTTTTTTCTCTATTTTTGAGACCTTTAAAAATGTGAACATCTGTTAACAAGGCACAAATCGTAATGACTGGACTTAGAATCTTCATTCTCGACACACTGAGAGACCTATGAAAAGTCTCCATGGAAACCAGAAATTAGGTCTCTGTTACCCATATCCTTCCAGCTATGGGGCCCCAAACTACCCCCCAGAAAAGTAAAAAATTTCAAACAAAAACTTCAATATCTCATTAAATACTTGACTGATGGTCCTGATTTTTGTCATACATATTGATCATGAGATGTTCCATCACTTCCTGCAGGCTGGTGGCGCCACCTGTATCATTCAATTTTTTACGAATTTTTTTCTCTATTTTTGAGACCTTTCAAAATGTAAACATCTGTTAACAAGGCACAAATCGTAAAGACTGGACCTAGAATCTTCATTCTTGACACACTGAGAGACCTATGAAAAGTCTCCATGGAAACCAGAAATTAGGTCTCTGTTACCCATATTCTTCGAGCTATGGGGCCCCAAAGTACCCCCAAGAAAAATAAAAAATTTCATACAAAAACTTCAATATCTCATTAACTACTTGACTGATGGTCATGATTTGTGGCATAACTATTGATCATGAGATGTATCATCACTTCCTGCAGACTGGTGGTGCCACCTTTATTGTTCGATTTTTTACGATTTTTTCCTCTATTTTTGAGACCTTTAAGGAAGCTGTCATCTGTGAGCATGGCACAAATCGTAACGACTGGACCTAGAATCTTCATTCTTGACACACTGAGAGGTCCATAAAAAATCTCCTTGGAAACCAGAAATTAGGTCTCTGTTAACCATATCCTTCGAGCTATGGGGCCCCAAAGTACCCCCCCCCCCCCCAGAGTAGTCAAAAATTTCATACAAAAACTTCAATATCTTAATAACTACATCACTGATGGTCAAGATTTTTGGCATACATATTGATTATGAAATGTTCCGTCAGTTCCTGCAGACTTGTGGCGCCACCTGTATTGTTTGATTTTTTTACGATTTTTCCTCTATTTTTGAGACCTTTAAGGATGCTGTCATCTGTTAACGTGGCACAAATCATAACGACTGGACCTAGAATCTTCATTCTCGACACACTGAGAGACCTATGAAAAGTCTCCACTGAAACCAAAATTAGGTCTCTGTTACCCATATTCTTCGAGCTATGGAGCCCTAAAGTACCCCCAAGAAAAGTCCAAAATTTCATACAAAAACTTTAATATCTCATTAACTACTTGAATGATGGTCATGATTTGTGGCATAACTATTGATCATGAGATGTGTCATCTGTTCCTGCAGACTGGTGGCGCCACCTGTATCGTTCGATTTTTTACGATTTTTTCCTCTATTTTTGAGACCTTTAAGGATGCTGTCATCTGTTAGCATGGCACAAATAGTAAAGACTGGACCTAGAATCTTCATTCTCAACACACTAGAAGACCTATAAAAAGTCTCCATGGAAACCAGAAATTAGGTCTCTGTTACCCATATCCTTCGAGCTATGGGGCCCCAAAGTACCCCCCCCCCCAGAGTAGTCAAAAATTTCATACAAAAACTTCAATATCTCAATAACTACATCACTGATGGTCATGATTTTTGGCATACATATTGATTATGAGATGTTCCATCAGTTCCTGCAGACTGGTGGCGCCACCTATGTTATCTGTCAAGAGGGTACAAATTGCAACAACTGGACCTAGAAACTTCATTCTTGTCATGCAAGGAGGCCCATGAAGAGTGCCTGTGGAAACTTGAAATTAGGTCTCTGTTACCCATATCCTTCAAGCTATAGGACTCTGAAGTATCCCTCAGAATAATGGACAATTTGATACAAAAGCTGAAGTATCTGAACAACTTATACGGAGATCATCATGATTCTTTGCATGAATATTGACCATTAAGTGTTTTTAGCTCAGCTGACTGTAAGTCATCTGAAGTATCCCTCAGAATAATGGACAATTTGATACAAAAGCTCAAGTATCTAAACAACTATTGCAGTGATCACTATGATTCTTTGCATGGATATTGATCATGGAATGTGTCATCAGTTTCTGCAGTATGGTGGCGCCACCTGTATTTTTTTTATTTTTACGAATTTTTTTCTCTATTTTTGAGACCTCATAAGATGCGGTCATCTGTTAACATGACACAAATCGTTACAACTGGACCTAGAATCTTCTCTCTTCACATGCTGAGAGGCCCATGAAAAGTTTCCTTAAAAACTTGAAATTAGGTCTCTGTTACCCATAACCTCTGAGCTATGGGGCTCTGAAGTACCCCCCAGAATAATGGAAAATTTGATACAAAAGCTCATGTATCTGAACAATTATTATATTGATCACCATGATTCTTTGCATGGATTTGATCATGAAATGTTTCATCAGTTTCTGCATTCTGGTGGCGCCACCTGTATTTTTTCAATTTTTAGCTCAGCTGACTGAAAGTCATCTGAGCTGTAGGGATCACCTTTTGTCCGTTGTCCGTCCGGCCATCCAGGCACCTGTCTGTTAACAGGGCACAAATCGTAACCGCTAGACCGGGAATCTTCTTACTTGAAATCCTGGGAGGTCTATGGATATTCTCCTTGTAAACCTGAAATTAGGTCACTGTGACCTATATTATTCGAGCTATGGGGTTCTGAAGTACCCCCCAGAATAATGCAAAATTTAATACAAAAGCTCAAGTATCTGAACAACTAATGCATTAATCACCATGATTCTTTGCATGGATATTGATCATGGAGTGTTTCATCAATTTCTGGAGATTGGTGGCACCAGCTATATTTTTTTTATTTTTTACGATTTTTTTTCTCTACTTTTGTGATCTTTAAACATTTGGTCATCTGTAAACAGGGCACAAATCATAATGACTGGACCTAGAATCTTCTGTCCTCCCCTCCAGGGAAGCCCATAAAAGGTCTACATGGAAACCCGAAATAAGGTCCCTGTTACCCATATTCTGTGAGCTATGGGGCTCTGAAGTACCCCCAAGAGTAAAGATTTGGTCATATATTAACACGGCACAAATCATAATGACTGGACCTAGAATCTTCTGTCCTCACCTCCAGGGAAGCCCATAAAAGGTATACATGGAAACCCGAAATAAGGTCCCTGTTACCCATATCCTTCATGCTCTGGGGCTCCGAAGTACTCCCCAGAATAAAGATTTGGTCATCTGTTAACAGAGCACAAATTATAATGACTTGACCTAGAATCTCCTTTCTTGATATGCTGGGTGGCCCCTGAAAAGTCTCCTTGTGCACCTGAAATTACATCTCTGTTACCCATATCCTTCATCCTATGCGGTTTTGAAATACCCCCCAGAATAAACATTTGGATTTGTTAACAGGGCACAAATCATAATAACTGGACCTAGAATTTTATTTTTTGACATGCTGGGAGACCCCTGAAAAGTCATCTTGTAAACCTTGAAAATAGGTGTCTGTTACCCATATCCTTCGTGCTACAGAGCTCCATAGTACCCCAATGAATATTGGATGATTTTATACAAAAGGTCAAGTTTGGAAAAAGTATTTCATTCAAATTTGACATTCAGATGATAAAATTACTTTTGTCAATGTCTTCCTGGTCAGCTGAGGTCATGACCCCTGGGTCACTTGTTTGTTTAACAGTTACCATATAGAAATAGGTCATATGTCATAAAAATCTTAGAAAATGTTCTTAAAATATTTCAACAAGATGCTCAATCAGGTAAAATTGAATAAAATAGCTTTGCTTCACTTCACTGGTTTTATAATAACCGACATGCCTGATAGTTCAACCTTTGTTTGATGCAAGTTAAGCCAACATATTTTAAGTCCCATTGCATAAACAGTTATCACATTTGCCCATGAAAATACTATTACTGTAGACTTTAAAAAGTCTGAGTCCATTTGCTGGCAGAAAATATTTAAAATGTATTTTAACCCCCCCCCCCCCCCCCCCCCCCAAAAAAAAAATTATGGTTGTTTGATATGTTTAAGAGTAGTAGCATTTCATTACGGTCAGCCACAGGAAATCCTCATGTTACAAGAAATTCCATATGTTAGTGAAAGCAAAGAATTTCTGCCACTGCAAGCACCAAATTTTCAGGGAAAGATAAAAACAGCACACATTTCTAAATTTCAAGGTCATTCTAAAGTCAGTTCATGATGTCACACTTGCACCAGGCCATTACATTAGGACCTGGTCTCTGTTCTCAGCTCAGTGCTTTAGTTGTATAAGTTTTTCTGACATAAATATATCTAATATGTTTATTGATATGTTACCAAACATACTCCGACTTCCCTTTATTTACAGGTTTGAATGTTCAAGAAGTTGTGGGTATTGCAGACTCCTTGTATAACCTCCAGGAAGTCATCAGATTCTGCCGAAGTTGGATGCCTCGTCGCTGTCTCCACTTGACCTTAGATGACCTCTTTTACACCAACGAAAATCTCAAGGCTAATCTCATAACATTTGTGTCTGAACTTTTCTATAACTTTGAGGTCAGCCCAATAGACTGTGTGAAGAAACCAGTAACAATAAGTCCAGAGAGATCTGATGATGGTAAGAGATGATCAAGCAGTATGTCAAACAAATTTGATTAAAACCAGTCATGTGGGTGAAATGTGACCATATAGCAAGGCTGGTGATTGATCATTGATAAAGTTAGGATTAGCAGCTGGGAGAAATGTAAATATTGATTATCTTCAGGAGAATATTGATACAGATCAGAATGAACTAGATACTTGTTAATTAATTATATATTTCTGTATGACTATGGGGACTATTTTCTTTAAAGGCCGTGTTGCGACGCCACGCGGCGCCAGTGTACATAGCTAGCAATGTGTCAAAATGACACCTGGTAGTTACATGAGTTGCTGTCTAATGTCAAGTGATCATACCTACAAGCGAAGTAGTGATCATTTTGTAAAGTGACTGAGCTCAGTTTGATCAATCATTTGCGGACTCTGTATAATTCATGTGACGGTTGGAAGCCCGTTTGTAGGAAATACTCTTAAGCTAACAAATCAAACTTATAAATACCCATATTATCACTCAATCCATATGACGGCTCGAGTGTCAGAGTGGATCAGCGTCTCTAGGGAAGGTTATCCAACCGCATGCCTCTAAAATCTCGACCACAGCAAATTCAGCAGGAAGATAATTTCCAAATATCCTCCATTATCTCAACCTCTTAGAAAATTAATTATTTTTAAGTGGTCCCCAAATTAGAATAAATACAGTACACAGATAAAGATTAAGGTCTTTAATTCTTATGTTTACATTATTCACACTTTGTTTTGTTAAACCTTTTTGATAACATATTGAAAATAAATCTTAAACTTCCTTTCTTGGCCACGTGTCAAAGTGCATGATCTTTCAGTCATGACTTTGCCTTTACCAGATTGCTTTCTTCATCTTTTTCACATGGTTTACATATACTGTGGGACCTCCTAGTGATGGACACTGACAGAACATGGGGTTTTGCTCATAATAGAGGGGAGTTTGCTCATAAAGGTTCCTAACCTCAGAAACTGCTTCTCTCATGACTGCTCCAGGTGCCATTTATAGATCGGTGTCCATAGTGGAGTGATGCCTTGAAGGAAAGGTTTCTTTTGTATAAAAATCTACTACTGTCCCATTGTGTTGCAGGTAGTGCAGTTTACCATTTTTTTTTCAGCTAATGTGGGTGGACCAACCAGATCAGGCCAGAGATCATCACCTGGGAAGCCCCAAGCAGTGCCCATCAGTAACGTCACCAAGAAGAGTTTTCACTATGCAACCAATTCTGGAAGTCATCCTGACCTACACAGCTTAGCTTCCAGTCCAGGGTAAGTGTTTTTAGCTCAGCTGACTATAAGTCATTTGAGCTATAGTCGTGGTCCATTGTCCGTCGTCCGTCCGTCTGTCCGTAGATGTGGCACGTTTTGAAACCGTAAGACCTAGGAATCCAAAATTCGGCATAATGTTAGATGTCCCCAAGATCTCCTACCAAGCCAAAAAATGGGTCTTTGCAACTTTGTTCCTTTGAGAAATTAAGGAAAAACCTCAATTTTTTATTAAAAACCTATTTTCACATTTCAGGACTGCCTAATATCAAAACCACTCATCTGTTTTTCCTCATATTTACCATAAATATTCCTCTATATAGTTCCTATGTACATGCCAGAAATTATGTCTGTATTATTTAATTTAAAAAAGTTATGGGCCCAAACATAATGCATTTTGTAAAAATTCAGGAAATATATTTGATCGCTTAACACAAAAAATGTTAAAGCTTTGGACCTTTTTTCCAGTAATATAACTTTAATTATTCAAAATTAAATTGTATACCCAAAATTGGATGAAAATCTTTTAAATTTTTTAAAATATTAATAAAAATAAAAAATTGGTACCTTAAATTTTGCCCAAATTTGACCATGGCACGTTTTTTTCCTGTAAGTACTGTGGATTTAATTTTCACAGCATGTTTTTGTTAGCATTTCAACTGTTAACATCAAAAATTTGAAACCAGTTGATCAAAAACTGTAGATTTTATTCAAGTTTTCAAGCACAATGTAACATATTGTTTACATCAAGCTAGTGTTATGCAGTTTGCAAGAGCTCAGCTCCCCAGCTTCAGCTCTAAGTTCCTTAAATTTGGCATACAGTTAAATGTCTCCAAAATCCCCTACCATGCCAAGAATTTGGTCACTAGGACTTAATACCTTCAAGATATTAATAAAAAACTTCATTTTTCCATTAAAAACCCTTTGTTACACTTCAAGACTGCCAAATATCAAAACCATTGATAAGACTTTAATCATAAATAATATACATTTTTTTCAATCTCTATGCACATGCCAGAATGATGTCAGTATTGCGTAATTGTTTTAAGTTATGGGCCCAAACATAATGCACTTTGTAAAAAATCAAGAAATATATTTACTCCCTTAACAAGGGCATTGCTGAAGCTAGAGATTTTTTTGTCAGGGATGTAACATTATTTAATCAAGATTCAATTGAATACCCAAAATTAGTTCTGAATTTATAAATTTAATAAGTTATTAGTATAAATATAAAATTAGTACCTTAAATTTTGCCCAACTGTGACCATGGCACGTTTGTTTTCCGTGAGCACTGTTGATATAATTTTCATATCATGCACACATAAGGATTTCAGCTTTTTAGTTCAGAAAGCTGAAAGAAATTGGCCAAAAATTGTAGCTTTTATTAATGTTTTTTAGCTCAGCTGACTATAAGTCATCTGAGCTATAGTCGTGGTCCATTGTCCGTCGTCCGTCCGTCTGTCTGTCTGTCCGGCCGTCCGTCTGTCTGTCTGTCCGTCTGGATGTCCGTCCGTAAGACTGGCACGTTTCGACACCGTTGGACCTACGAATCTGAAATTGGGCATACAGTTAGATGTCCCTTAAATCTCCTACCATGCTGAAAATTGGGTCAATAGGACTTTGTTCCTTCGAGATATTAAGGAAAAACCTCAATTTTTTATTAGAAATCTATTTTCACACTTCAGGACTGCCTTATATCAAAACAACTCATCTGGTTTTCTTCATATTTACCATAAATATTTCTCTATATAGTTTCTATGTACATGCCAGATATTAAGTCAGTATTATATAATTTAAAAAAATTATAGGCCCAAACATAATGGACTTTGTAAAAAAATCAGGAAGATATTTGGTCACTTAAGACCAAAAGTGTTAAAGGTAGGGACTTTTTTCCAGTAATACAACTTTAATTAATCGAAATTAAATTGTATACCAAAAATTAGATCAAAATCTGGTAAATTTTTTTAAATATTGGCAAAATTATAAAATTGGTACCTTAAATTTTGCCCAACTTTGGCCACGGCACGTTTTTTTCCTGTAAGTACTGTGGATTTAATTTTCACAGCATGTATACATAAGGATTTAGTCTGTTAAAATCTGAAATTTGAAAATAGAAGCTGCAAAATTAGGCTAGTTATTGAATTTTTTTGGAGGCTCTTGTTGTATTCCCTTGCATTGTCAAGCAGTCCACTTTGATGACTGTAGGTCATTCGGTGCACATCTCTATGCTCCCCAGGCTGTTGGCATAATTTTAGATGTCCCCAAAATCTCCTACCATACCAAAAATTTGGTCATTAGGACTTCGTTCCTTCGAGATATTAAGGAAAAAAAACTGTTTTCCATAAAAAAAGCTATGTTACACTTCAAGGCTGCCTAATATCAAAACCACTGATCTGTTTTTGATTGTATTTAGTATTCACTTTCTTTCATACATTTTCTACCAACATACCAAAAATTAGGTCAGTATTGGGTATTATTTTGAAGTTATGGGGCAAAACATAATGCAATTTTTAAAAAAATCAGGAAATATATTTACTCACCTAACATGAGAATTGCTGAACCTAGAGACTTTTTTTTCAGGAATATAACTTTATTTCACAAGATTCAAGTGTTTGCCCAAAATTAGATCTGAATTTTGCCAATTTTTCAAGTTATTAGCATAAATAAAAAATCAATACCTTAAATTTTTGTCCAACTTTGGCACTGTTGATTAAATTTTCACAGCATATATACATAAGGATTTAATCTTTTAAAATCTGAAATTTTAAAGAAATTGATTGGAAAGAATAGCTTTTATTCATGTTTTCATACACCATGTCAAGTGTTGTTTACATCTAGCCAACCTAGTAGTACAGCCTTCACTTGCATTATGTAACCCATCCCAGGCAGCTTGCCTTGGGTCAGCTTGGCCACTACCAGCAGGCTTCTCCTCTGCCCTGCACTACCCCCTCAGTGAAATAAAGGTATTAGTCCATTCTGTCCACTTGCCTGTCCATCTGTAAATTTTCATATGCATTACAGTATCTCAAAACTTTTACTGTTTTTCTTCATGACAGTCTTGTCAGAGTATTAATTGCAATCATATATTTAGAACTTTACTATAACCAAGTAGGAGGGCTCCTTTCCTCTTAGCTTTTCATATTCTTATATAAATGAAAAACATTACATTAGAATATTTCTACATCCACCTTTGTGCTGCCCTCACTTTTCCCTTCTCCGAACCCCGTCCTAAAGTCAGCCTCAGTAAGCATGAACAAGATGAATCAGATTTATTCATACTTTAATATTTTGTATAACTATTCGTCCATAGGTACCTATGTACATGCCAGAAATTATGTAAAAATTGTGTAATATGTAGACATAGTGGGCATCACAATAATGTACCTTGTCAAGACTAAAGAGATATTGTGTCATACAGTCACAAATTCATGAATCACTTCATCAGCATAGTTAATCATAACATCACATCTGTCAAATTGAAAGCTTGCATTTACTGTTTTTCTTCATGACAGGATGTCAGAGTATTAGTTGATATCATATATTTAGAACTTTACTATAACCAAGTAGGAGGGCCCCTTTCCTCTTAGCTTTTCATATTCTTATATAAATGAAAAGCATTACAATAGAATATTTCTACATCCACCTTCGAGCTGCCCTCACTTTTCCCTTCTCTGAACCCCATCCCAAAGTCAGCCTCAGTAAGCAAGAACAAGATGAAACAGATATATTCATTCTTTAATATTTTGTATAACTATTCGTCCTATGTACATGCCAGAAATTATGTCAATATTGTGTAATATGTAGACATAGTGGGCATCACAATAATGTACCTTGTCAAGACTAAAGAGATATTGTGTCATACAGTCACAAATTCATAAATCACTTCATCAGCAAAGTTAATCATAACATTATATCTGTCAAATTGAAAGCTTGCAGACTACCATACACTTTAGATCCTTCAACAAATAGCCTTATCATCATTCTACTACTGCTTATTACTGCTGTCATTGCATTCATATTTGCTTAAATATATCACAATTTTCAACCCCTCCTAAATAAATAAAAAATAAACCACTATATTTGACTCTATTAATCCATCAGTCAGGTTATTTCATTTATCATTTACTCACATATTACATTACATTCCTTTATAATAGCCCAACATGTCCATGATATTCATAAGCTTTATCGACTCAATATAGTATTTATACATTTATAGTCCAATCACGATCAGCTGAGCGCCGTGACCCATGGGTCCCTTGTTTTTTAAATATAAATAAAAGCCATAAAACCAGGTACTTATGATCATTATTTAAATGTGTGAATTTTGTATATTCTGGATTCTCAACATCATTGTTTGGTGAAAACTGAATAAATACCAGACATGGTGTGAATACTTTGCAGTTGTATTTAAACACGAATATGAATATGTACTCCATTATAAAATTTCTTGCATAAGAATGGGAATTCAGGTAAAAATGAAAGTATATGAATACCAGTGCAAATACTTTCAAAATGTATTAATGAATGCATTCATGAATATATTCTTTAATATTATTTTAATAATCATTTCAGTTATATTTTATTTGAAAAAATCATACTATTCTCTTATTATTGTTAATATAAATTATATTTGGGACAATATTTGTAATTTTTTTAATAAATAGTTAAACTCTTAAATTATATGTTCTGCTTATAAGTTATATGGCCAAGTCAAAATCTGTGTGACAATCGCACTCCATTTGTCAATAAAATAAATGAAATTAATCCTCTTTCCTGCCTCCAAAGGTACTATCAAAATCATACATAAGCTAAACAACAACAACTCATAATACAGTTTATTTTTATTACCACATAAAACCAGCGTGTGCCTCATTTCTAAATCATATTTTTTTATCATATATAACAGCTGAGCGCCGTGACCCATAGGTCCCTTGTTTATGAGACCCTGTCAGACTTTGGCTCTCTCCAGCCCCTCTTGAGTCACCTGTATTATGCATGCTTGAGGCGAGGCATACACGGAATCCAGGCAGCTTATGGCCAGCCACAGTTGATCCAGGTGTCCAACCCAACTCATCTAGTAGTTTTAACCAACAACATAACAATAAACAATAAATTAATAAATTTTTATTGGTTTTTAATAACAAATTAAAGAAAAATAGAAAAGGAATTTGTTAGTTTATAATAACAGGAAATTAACTTGCAGTTACTGATGATATAAGAATCTTGTATCGATGGGTAGAATGTCACGTATTCCAAATAACACCATGCAGTCACCTATGGCATTTTTCAGTTCAATTTTAATGATAAAGAAGTAAATCATATTATTCATTACTAATCATTAGGGATCATATGAAGGAAATTAATGATAGACAAAGATGCAGTTGATAATATTAATCTAGATTCCTACTGTGTCTAGTGTGTACATTGATGTGAAATTAGTCCAAAAAGAATTTTTTACAGTTATTTTTTAATATAAATAAAAGCCATAAAACCAGGTACTTTTGATCATTATTTAAATGTGTGAATTTTGTATATTCTGGATTCTCAACATCATTGTTTGGTGAAAACTGAATAAATACCAGACATGGTGTGAATACTTTGTAATTGTATTTAAATACGAATATGATTATGTACTCCATTATAAATTCTTGCATAAAGAATGGGAATTCAGGTAAAAATGAAAGTATATGAATACTCGTGCAAATACTTTCAAAATGTATTCATGAATGCATTCATGAATATATTCTTTTATATTGTTTTAATAATCATTTCAGTTATATTTCATTTTAAAAAATCATATGATTCTCTTATTATTTTTAATAAAAATTATATTTGGGACAATATTTGTAATTTTTTTTAATAAATAGTTAAACTCTTATATTATATGTTCTGCTTATAAGTTATATGGCCAAGTCAAAATCTGTGTGACAATAGTACTCCATTTGTAAATAAAATAAATGAAATCAATCCTCTTCCCTGTCTCCAAAGGAACTTTCAAAATCATACATAAGCTAAACAACAACAACTCATAATACAGCTTATTTTTATTACCACACAAAACCAGCATGTACCTCATTTCTAAATAATATTTTTTTATCATATATAACAGCTGAGCGTCGTGACCCATAGGTCCCTTGTTTTGTTAAAGTGTATAATTTTTGCCTCTATCTAAGCTGACTTAATGAGGTATTGCAATTACCAAACCTACCAAGCCTTGCTTGTCATATCAAATATATTAGCCCACCTTTAGCTAAGCTGGCTTGGTCAAGACCTGCACAACTTACCACTCCAGTGTCTTTACTGGTGTGTCTTGTGAAGTTACAAACCTTGTAGTTGAGATAACTTAGTCAGCAATTTACTGCATTTACCCAGACCTACAATGCTTAGCTTCATGTCCAGTATGAACACAGATTTCTCTTTTGAAATGTGTAGCCTCATGTATCACCAAAGCTGACCAGGTCTAACAGTGTATATTTTATATCTTTTCAACCTAAGGAGTAAAAGAACATAGTAATGATGAACAGTGTCCTTATGAAACATCTGTTGTATTAAGAAAGATTTTCTTGGGATCTCTATTAGTCATTTGAAAATAACTCCTCAGAGTATCTCAATGAAAACATTTTCAAAGGATACAGTTCAAAACAGGGGTTTATAATATCAAGACAGGTTATTCATTTAGTAAACATTCTTTTTTTTTAATTGCACATTTTTCTGAATCATGTTTTTTTTGTTTACCACAGTTACATAAATATGAGAGGAATTTTGTGTAAAATCATGTGGACAGGGTGTTGAAAAAGAGTATCATTGAGAAATTCCTCACTGAAGTTGCCTCTGATATAAGATCGTGTGATATGGTATTGTTTTATCTTTTAGAGTCAATGTTCCACCAGTCAGACAGCCCTTGTTACCAAGGAGACTACACAACAGACACAGTCTAGTCAGTGGTGAGTTGGAGAAGATAAAACCATTAACAATAATATGACCTGTAGGGTAAAGCCAGTCACAAGTGAAATTCCATAAAAAACATGCCCTCACTCTCTGCCTCTCTGCTTGTTACTCCCACATGTTTGCATTCCACTAAGATTAAACCTGTTATGAAACCAGTTCCACAAGAGGCAGGCATGGCTGTTTTTGCCACAGGTGTCACCAGATTAATAGTATTTAGGAAAACCCATTTAGACAGACAATAAAAATCCAAAATACAAAGAAAAATAAATGTATGCAGGAGTCACCTGGCATCTGTTGTGCCCTATTTTGTTACAGTACACATTGTACTAATGTGTATGATAAGATGACCTGAGTACAAGATAACAAATATAAAAGAAATGGTAATTTTGTTTGTGGCCATTCTAGACAGTGAACCTGACCATATGCAGAGCAAGCAGCCTTACTTTTGTATCAGGAGAGAAGCATAACAGAAAGAAAATGGTAACTGCTGCACTCTTTAACTCAGCATAATTGCAACTTGGTTTCGTACCAAATTATGGTTGCAGATTTTGCTATAATTCTGAGTAACTTGTGACTGACTTTCAGCAATATAGTATCATATAAGGGTAATATATTTCCAAATGAAGCAGGGAAATACAAGTAAAGTTGGGTTTTCTGCACATGCATCATGTAAATAGCAAGGTGTAAAAGGGGATGGCACACTTTGAAGCTTGTAGATATTGTTACGGGGTGACATAAAAGCAGACCGAAATGTCTCGCTAGTGAAGCTTGCTTTTCTAGCGAAGCGGTTTGTACGCCAGACTTGTGCGCCACTGTTATGGGTTCGAATCCCGGATCGGCCCAGTATTTTCCCCTCAACAATATGCCTTCATAACAAAATGGGGGCTCGTCCAACGTGACGGTAAACTTTGTGGCTCAGGGAATAAGCTCACCAAAGTGTGACTCCTGGGATAATTAGTCTTGTTCTAATAGCAAAACGCTCTTAAGATGGGGTGTGTTACGGGGTGACATAAAATAAGACCGAACTGTCTCGCTAGTGAAGCTTGCTTTTCTAGCGAAGCGGTTGGTACGCCAGACTTGTGCACCACTGTTATGGGTTCGAATCCCGGATCGGCCCAGTATTTTCCCCTCAACAATTTGTCTTCGTAACAAAATGGGGGCTCGTCCAACGTGACGGTAAACTTTGTGGCTCAGGGAATAAGCTCACCAAAGTTTGACTCCTGGGATAATTAGTCTTGTTCTGATAGCAGAACCCTCTTAAGAAGGGGTGTGTTACGGGGTGACATAAAATAAGACCGAACTGTCTCACTAGTGAAGCTTGCTTTTCTAGCGAAGCGGTTGGTACGCCAGACTTGTGCGCCACCGTTATGGGTTCGAATCCCGGATCGGCCCAGTATTTTCCCCTCAACAATTTGCCTTCGTAACATTATATTTGGTGGGCTGATGGTGTAACAAGGCTGAAGCAATACATTTTCAATAAAAAATGCCTGCTTCTGAATTCATAGAAATGCATCAGAGAATATTCTAACTTTAAAATAGATCTCAGTATTAAACCAAGGTTTAAAAGATAAACTTTGTTTTATATGGTCTTTTAAACTGAAACTAGCCCACTGGATTTGGGTTGTATTTGAGTTACTTAAGAATCAATGGTGTGGTTAAGATATAAACTAGCCCACTGGTTTTGGGTTGTATAAGAGTTATGTTGTGGTCAATACCAGAAGGAACCTAAAGCATATCATGTAAAGTCTTGAAACTTATTTTTGTCATGTTTGGCAAGTTTCCAAATTTGAATTTGTTCTCTTCAGTATTATTATTTAGAATGTAGAATAGAATCACTCAAAACTGGGCGCCACATGGTTTAACAGACCATATAAACATGTAAAGATCATACAGTTTATAACTTAAGTATTTTATATATAACATTACAGACTGTAGGGAAGAGAGTTTGTCTTTGATGCTTAATTCATGAAAATTTATGAGTAATTATATGTTGAAAAAAATTCATTGTATGATTCCCTGATATTTAACTATTCTAACTATTCAAATTGTTAATGTCAGTTATAATAAGTTAATTATAGTTTGTACATGTTATGCACCAGTGCACTGTCAGTCACTTGTTGTGGAGGGTCTTGTGGTACTAGAATTGTCTTGTCTGCCCTGGATATGTACTTTATATGCTGGTGGAGGTGTTGTCTTGTTAAGATCAGTGATAGCTTATACTTGTGGTGGGGTCCGTCATGCTGAGAATGGCTGCGAGTCATATCAGAGCTTATACTGCTTATTATATAAACATTTAATAAATAAGAAATATGAGTACAGTTTCATGGTTTTTGTCCCAAGGTGTCTCCTTTTTGGTACAAATCAGCCATTTTGTGGTAGGGCAGTGAAACAGCAAACTGGACTGTCTAACCACAAGGTTTTAGGACAGTTGAACTATTCTCATGTGTAAAGATCTCTTGCCAAGGTTTTAACCACAAAGGTTGCACCTTTGCTACCAAGGAGGCTTATGGCTGGCTGCAATTGTATACCCATCTAGCACCAGTAAGAGCTGGCTTGGTGCAAGGTTCCAGTAGTGCTGAGAGAGCTGCAGAAAAAAACAGGCCTAGAAAACCAACAAATATAAATGTATTTGAGACTGACTTTGTTGATTATATCAGACAGTAATTGTATCCGCCAAAACAGAGTTTTGCGGATACTATGTTTTCAGCTGCACGCCGCCGCCGCGTAGGTGTCCGGAGAACTCCTCCATAACTGCTGGGCGGAATTTTACGAAACCCGGGATTACGTTCGGGTCACATGTGAACTGCTGGGCCCCGATTTTGTTTTGACCTCTGACCTTTCCTCTGCGCTCTGCGTCCGTTTGTGCGTCTGTTTCCACACATAAACCCACATATCTCGGGAACCGTTTGACCGATCAGGAAAATTTTTTTGCACAAATGTAGCCCTTGGAGAGCTTTATAACATACACAAAAAATGGTGGCGCCACCTGCAACCATGTTTGCACAGTGTCCATATGTTCGTCTGCCTTGGGTTAAAATCACTCATATCTCTGCAGTGACTTGACTAATTCACCTGAAATTCGGCATGCGTATACATCCTGGATAGCTTTTCTGATTTTATGACAGGTGGCGCCACCTACATTCACGTTTACGCTGCAGACATCCAAGCTCATATCTCGGGAACCGTTTGACCGATCAGGAAATTTTTTTTGCACAAATGTAGCCCTTGGAGAGCTTTATAACATACACAAAAAATGGTGGCGCCACCTGCAACCATGTTTGCACAGTGTCCATCTGTTCGTCTGCCTTGGGTTAAAATCACTCATATCTCTGCAGTGACTTGACTAATTCACCTGAAATTCGACATGTGTATACATCCTGGATAGCTTTTCTGATTTTATGACAGGTGGTGCCACCTACATTCACGTTTACGCTGCAGACATCCAAGCTCATATCTCGGGAACTGTTTGACCGATTGGGCCAAAATTTTGCATGTGTATAGATCTCACATAGCTCTTTATCATACGCAAAACTGGTGGCGCCACCTGCAGCCATTTTTTCACAGCTCCTGTCTGGTTGTGTGCCATGGGATAAAATCACTCATATCTCGGCAGTGGTTTGACATATCTGCCTAAAATTTTGCAGGTTTATACATCCCCGACAGCTCTCTTGATTTTATGACAGGTGGCGCCACCTGCATTCTAGTTTATGCAGCAGACATCCAAGCTCATATCTTGGGAACCGTTTGACTGATTGGGCCAAAGTTTTGCATGTGTATAGTTCTCACATAGCTCTTTATCATACGCAAAACTGGTGGCGTAACCTGCAACCATTTTTGCTCAGCGTCCATCTGTTTGTCTGCCACGGGCTAAAATCACTAATATACATGTAGTGGTTTGACTTATCTGCCTTAAATTTTGCATATGTATACAACTTGGACGGCTTTCTGAATTTTGTGGTGGGGGGGGGGGGGCAACCTACATACACAATTTGGCTGCAGACATCCATGCTAATATGCAACACTCTATTTCCCCTTGCCACTCAATTCATGCCTCACTTCACCCGTTCCACTCTGATTTAGGCTGATACACGTAGTCGCTTGTCCACTACCCGTATTCTAGTTCCAGAATGTTTATGTCAGAGACAAGATTAATGTGTCTGACATTTACATTAAACAGCAAGGCAACTATTTGAAAAAAACATTAACCCTGCATGTTATGATGTTCTTGCCCATCATCATTACAGACTCTGGATTACATATATACAGGTGTCAACAGCCATCATCAGGACAGACCCTGGATAACATATATACAGGTGTCAACAGCCATCATCATGACAGACCCTGGATAACATATATACAGGTGTCAACAGCCATCATCATGACAGACCATGGATAACAAATATACAGGTGTCAACAGCCATCATCATGACATACCCTGGATAACATATATCCAGGTGTCAACAGCCATCATCATGACAGACCCTGGATAACATATATACAGGTGTCAACAGCCATCATCATGACAGACCCTGGATAACATATATACTGGTGTCAACAGCCATCATCATGACAGACTGATGACCATTTCCTTCAAATGATACAACCATCAATGAAGTGATTCATGATGTGACACCACTGAACAAAAAGATGTCTCAAGAGCTGTGCTACTTAATGAAGTGTAGCTATAGGTCTTTCATGATGATGGCTATTGACACCTCTATATGTAATCCAGGGTCTGTCATGATGATGGCTGTTGACACCTGTATCTATGTAATCCAGGGTCTGTCATGATGATGGCTGTTGACACCTGTATCTATGTAATCCAGGGTCTGTCATGATGATGGCTGTTGACACCTGTATCTATGTTATCCAGGGTCTGTCATGATGATGGCTGTTGACACCTGTATATATGTATTCCAGGGTCTGTCATGATCATGGCTGTTAACACCTGTAACAATGTTATCCAGGGTCTGTCATGATGATGGCTGTTGACACCTGTATATATGTAATCCAGGGTCTGTCATGATGATGGCCGATCCTGATCTTCCATTATTTTTTATTTCATAAGAAATTTCATAACCAATACAAGGCTCAAAATTAGCGGTATCACAATGCAAAATGGACCTGCAGGGACCCAGTTTCCATTTCCTATCGCTGTGTCTGCGAATCAATTAAAATGCTTGTCTCACCTTTTCAGTTGAGCAACATCTGGGAAACCCCTCTGTGGTGAAATGCGTCCTTTAACAATAGCCTCCGTGGGCTGGACATGATAGTTTTCACCAATCGAAGGTGAAACCAAGAGTATAATTATTTTTGCAAAGTGAATTATTCATAAACGGGCCGTAAGCACTTTCAATGTGCCAGTTTCATCCAAATTATAACTGGGTCTAAAAAGTCATGTGTTGGTGATGTCAATCCTTTACGTCGTCAGTGACAATACAAGTCTTTCAATTCCTGATCACGCCTTTTTTATCTGAAAAATGCAGTTAAAATAATAAGAAATATTGTTCTTGGGCCCTCTATCCTTATATTTGGTCCACTTTTCTGGGCATTTCTTCGTGTCACTGGGGATGTGTACAACGCTGACATAACGCGATCAGGTGACATGATGGAATCTGCATGAAAAGGTCCTGTGCACTTGTCAGCAAAAAATATGTGTTAAATCATGTTTGGAATTTAATATATTTGGAAGGTTGTTCATTATATTATACAAATATAAACAACACAGCCCATACAAACTGACCTCTCAACTTAACTTGTCGTGCCACTTTATTGACAAATATCATTGGAGCTAACATTGCTTTGATTCACTCTCTTTTACCTCAGGCTTTTTATCAGCAGATCATGGTTTTTCTCTTGTCTTTTACCTCAGGCTTTTTATCAGCAGATCATGGTTTTTCTCTTGTCTTTTACCTCAGGCTTTTTATCAGCAGATCATGGTTTTTCTCTTCTTTTACCTCAGGCTTTTTATCAGCAGATCATGGTTTTTCTCTTTTCTTTTACCTCAGGCTTTTTATCAGCAGATCATGGTTTTTCTCTTCTTTTACCTCAGGCTCTTTATCAGCAGATCATGGTTTTTCTCTTGTCTGTTACCTCAGGCTTTTTATCAGCAGATCATGGTTTTTCTCTTGTCTTTTACCTCAGGCTTTTTATCAGCAGATCATGATTTTTCTCTTGCATCTTTCCTTTGTTTAGTAACAGAGGTCTTAGACCATAGGTTCCTAAAAGGTTACATAGTCCAGTGAGAACATAAATGGGATTCCTGTTTCCATATGCAAACACTCAGCATGTATTCACAGTATTAAAACTGTTCAAAACGCCCTATCCTCATGCATGAGGACCACGCATGATTCTTACATACATGTACGTGTGTAGTATTAAAATCTTTGAAGCACTTTTTTTTGACAAAAAGAAGCTCCCCCACTTTGAAACCTGGTCCCCCAACATTTTGCAACCAGGTGGGGGATATAATACCCTGCACACCTGTAGAATCAGTGAAAAACAATAACCCTCTCTTTTTTTCGGGTCATTTACTCCCATATAATACTGTGGTTGGCATTTGTTCATGAGGGTATCAAATTCGGGATATTCGCGAAAGGAAAATTATCACGAAAATATTACCTTTGTGAATTAGACACCCAATTGTATCCTTATTAGTGCATTCATATTAGTGAATTCATAGATAGGTATGTTTGTTATCTATACATCTAGGTGTCCCAAGACAAAATGTTCGTTTTATAAAAATATGAAACCCTTTATATTATCTACCGATAATGGAGACAAATTTCCACTTTTGGTTTGTACTTTGGTTTCCTTAAAACAATATTAAGACTTTGAGTGCATATTAAATAATTCATATATATATATATCAAGGCCCAGATAGATCAACTCCGATTGGGATCAGTCCGGCCTAAACCCTGAATGGTATTTGGGCTTGACAAGGGCTGGACCAGATCCTGATCAGGGTTTAGGCAGGAATGATTGGTCCAGATCAGGATCTTGGCCTTGACATATATATGTGTATATATGTATGTATATATATAATTATATATATATATATATATAATAATAATAATAATAATAATAATGGATTATACTGTTTGTGTTGTATAATGTATGGTGAGATTGTGAAAATGGAACCCTCGCGAAACACTGAAAATGTGAACATAGTGAAAATTTAACTTCACTGAAAATGTGCACATAGTGAAAATTTAACTTCACTGAAAATGTGAACATACTGAAAATTAAAATTCACTGAAAATGTGAACATAGTGAAAATTTAACTTCACTGAAAATGTGAACATAGTGAAAATTTAACTTCACTAATATGAAGCAAACCACAGTATGTGGTTTACTTGCTTCAATTCTTTAGCTCAACAATCCAAAGGTTGTTGTTTGGAAGGAGACACCACCATGGATGAATTCTGTGAAACTGCACTAATACCCGGTCAGCCTGTATCTTACTGATTGAAAAATGAATCTAAATACAACTTTCTGTTTAAATAAGCTTGTGCTATATTTAATTCTGGAATCCCCTGCTGGTGGAGGTCTTTGTGCTACTGTATGTCACTGTTTCTGTATGCAGCATGACTGGAGTGGTTTTAAATACTGACAGGTTTCTGCATCATAATGTTTAGGCATTACCTTATAGATTTAGGATGTCTTAGAATATAGGTGTTTTGGAACTAATCATATTGCAGGAATTTGGGAATGATTACTTGGATGTAGTAAAATTATCATGTGGCTTTCCGTGGGGGATCTTTCATGTGATTCAGAAATGAGACTGGGTTTGGAGAAATTATTTGACTGGATCTTTGGATATCACTTAATTAAATCTTGAAGAAATATTATGTGACGTAGTTAAGGGAAGTTTGTATATGAATGGATATTTAACAACTGTCTTGTGACTTTTGTGTCAATCACTGGATTTGTCAGAATAGTCTTGAAAATCATTTTCTGTGGATGTGAAGGAAACTGGTGATTGCCTCTGTTAGTCAGATTAGTCTTGAAAATCATTTTCTGTGGACCTGGAGGAGACTGGTGATTGCCTCTGTAAGTCAGATTAGTCTTGAAAATCATTTTCTGTGGACCTGGGGGAGACTGGTGATTGCCTCTGTTAGTCAGATTAGTCTTGAAAATCATTTTCTGTGGACCTGGAGGAGACTGGTGATTGCCTCCGTTAGTCAGATTAGTCGTGAAAATCATTTTCTGTGGACCTGGAGGAGACTGGTGATTGCCTCTGTTAGTCAGATAAGTCTTGAAAATCATTTTCTGTGGACCTGGAGGAGACTGGTGATTGCCTCTGTTAGTCAGATAAGTCTTGAAAATCATTTTCTGTGGACCTGGAGGAGACTGGTGATTGCCTCCGTTAGTCAGATTAGTCTTGAAAATCATTTTCTGTGGACCTGGAGGAAACTGGTGATTGCCTCTGTTAGTCAGATTAGTCTTGAAAATCATTTTCTGTGAAACTGGAGGAAACTGGTGATTGCCTCCGTTAGTCAGATTAGTCTTAAAATTCATTTTCTGTGGACCTGGAGGAAACTGGTGATTGCCTCCGTTAGCCAGATTAGTCTTGAAAATCATTTTCTGTGGACCTGGAGGAAACTAGTGATTGCCTCTGTTAGCCAGATTAGTCTTGAAAATCATTTTCTGTGGACCTGGAGGAGACTGGTGATTGCCTCCGTTAGTCAGATAAGTCTTGAAAATCATTTTCTTTGGACCTGGAGGAGACTGGTGATTGCCTCCGTTAGTCAGATAAGTCTTGAAAATCATTTTCTTTGGACCTGGAGGAGACTGGTGATTGCCTCCGTTAGTCAGATTAGTCTTGAAAATCATTTTCTGTGGACCTGGAGGAGACTGGTGATTGCCTCCGTTAGTCAGATTAGTCTTGAAAATCATTTTCTGTGAAACTGGAGGAAACTGGTGATTGCCTCTGTTAGTCAGATTAGTCTTGAAAATCATTTTCTGTGGACCTGGAGGAGACTGGTGATTGCCTCCGTTAGCCAGATTAGTCTTGAAAATCATTTTCGGTGGACCTGGAGGAAACTAGTGATTGCCTCTGTTAGTCAGATTAGTCTTGAAAATCATTTTCTGTGGACCTGGAGGAGACTGGTGATTGCCTCCGTTAGTCAGATTAGTCTTGAAAATCATTTTCTGTGAAACTGGAGGAAACTGGTGATTGCCTCTGTTAGTCAGATTAGTCTTGAAAATCATTTTCTGTGGACCTGGAGGAGACTGGTGATTGCCTCCGTTAGCCAGATTAGTCTTGAAAATCATTTTCGGTGGACCTGGAGGAAACTAGTGATTGCCTCTGTTAGTCAGATTAGTCTTGAAAATCATTTTCTGTGGATGTGAAGGAAACTGGTGATTGCCTTCATTAGTCAGATTAGTCTTGAAAATCATTTTCTGTGGACCTGGAGGAAACTGGTGATTGCCTCTGTTAGTCAGATTAGTCTTGAAAATCATTTTCTGTGGACCTGGAGGAAACTGGTGATTGCCTCTGTTAGTCAGATTAGTCTTGAAAATCATTTTCTGTGGATGATAAGGAAACTGGTGATTGCCTTCATTAGTCAGATTAGTCTTGAAAATCATTTTCTGTGGACCTGGAGGAAACTGGTGATTGCCTCTGTTAGTCAGATTAGTCTTGAAAATCATTTTCTGTGGACCTGAAGGAAACTGGTGATTGCCTCTGTTAGTCAGATTAGTCGTGAAAATCATTTTCTGTGGACCTGAAGGAAACTGGTGATTGCCTCTGTTATATTCATGGATGGTGAAGGGGATGAATTTTGACTGTTTTTTTTTTTTTGGGGGGGGGGGGGGGAAGTCATTTGACACTAGGAAAACATTTGATTGGAGGTGATTATCTATGTATCTCGAGAGGAGTATCCATGTGACTGAGTTATGATTTGAATCGCTCATGGGAATTATCATGTGACATATGGGCAGCATATGATTAGATCTGTTATATAAATATCTATAGATGTAGATTCATAGTAAAGGTTTATGTAGACACTAATCTTGGGCAGGTGATGGTTAAAATAGGTAAAACAGGTGACACAGAGGTAGGAATTGCACCTAGTATCACATTTTTGTATTATTAACACTGGCAGTAAGAGTGTGCATCACATTGTAGGATATTTTTAACCCCCAGAGCACAAGGTTTGGAAGCACTTCATTTTTTTTATGGATTTAGTATTGTACGTGTTGTTGAGAATTTTACACAGTAGAACAGTTATTCTTCATGCTTATAAAATAAGTTATAATTCACATTTTATCGTCACATAGATGTTGTTTATTGTGAGAGAATTCTTTGACTTTAAACTTATAAAAATAATATAATTTAATCTAGTCCATTAATATCGGGTCTACTAAAGCAGACAGTTGGACCTGATCACATGGATGGTCTGACCAGTTCATTGTGATTTAAAGTTAGACCTGATCACATGGATGGTCTGACCAGTTTATTTTGAAGAGATAAATGGTAAGTTTCTTTAGTGTGAGAGCATTGTCATGTTCCTAGCATAGATGTCAAACATGAGGTAATTAATGTCTGGCAGCAGCAAGAAGGACAGCAAGGAGTCTAATTCAAGTCTCAGTCTCTGTCAGCACAGATCATCCCATAAAGCTCCCATTTGTATACGTAGGGTTATAATCACAAAAGGGTTACAATTTTAAAACAGTAGCTTAATGCCTAGTGCCTCAGTTACTTTCTAGAGATGTCAAAAACAAGAATGAATTATAGTATGAAGGGATATTGCTTAATTTGACAAGTGGAGTTCATGAGGACTGCAAAGAAGAAAAAGTATTTTGAAATAAATTTTGGATGAATTTGAAAAGATTGCTCTCCAAATGTAGACAACATGATTTTAAAGTGATGCTAAATATAAACTGGTAGTCAGTACATGTAGATTCAGTTTCTGTTAGTGTTAGGACTGAAACCTTTGGGCTGTATTTGAAAGGGGTTTATTCAAGGGAGGTTAAACACAGATTTCCCTGTAAGTAGTGTCAGCATTAGGTGTTAAATAGCTACTCAAGTGGTACAACTGTAGTCGTTATCAGTCAGAGGATTAAGATAAGATCTGTAACACCAGAGGTAGTTTACCTTGCATCATCGACAGATGTAACAAGTTAGTTCATTGTATCAGCAGTGGAAGCCTGTGCAGATAGGAAGCCTAACAAGCCATTGGCTCTTGAATAATCCAGAAAAGGCTAAGTGATGATGGTATGCATGTTGCATGTTGAGCCTGTGCATGTCGTCCTAACCCATGTCTCGTGTTGTGTCTCTGTTAACCGTACAGATATGAGAAGGTCTCGCTCTTTGACCTCAGCAGAGGACCGTGACCTCATACGCGGCTCTGTGCGTGCTTGGGAGGAGGGAAGTCTACCTGGGACTGCCATCACTACCAATGGCACATCAAGTTTATCTCAAGACAGGAGGTAAGAGAGAGATTTAATCATTTGAACAGTACCTGGGTGAACAGTAACTTGGTTAAGTGAGATTTTATATGAAAGACAGTTGTTGTTTAGGTAAGAGATGGTTTTGTGGCTCATTCAATGTCACATATTATCATTGCAGGGTTTGACATCTTGAATATCAGAAAAACCTGGATAAATTAGCTCTCTCTTTTTATCAGTGAATGAAATATCAGTAATTATGAGAAAAAAATGCCTCATATCAAGGCAAAGTAGGGGACAGATAATAAGAATGATAATAATAATACAGAGTTTGCGAAAACTTCCAGTCCTCAGCAGGACAGTGGGTCCTGCTGCAGAAGACCTATTGCCGGTCCTGTCAGATCTCTGTAGGACCTGCCATGAAGTATGTTAATTCAGTGAACGGTAACAAGCAGAAAGCATATGTAACAATGAGTGTCAATAGTTTTATTGTGAATTTATGAATATCAATAAAACAAACCTCTTTTAACATATTCGGAGATATTTATTTGTATGCAAGACTTCCGTGCACTATTCAGCCTACTCCTGGTTTGGAACTTAAACTGCATTATTTTACCTGTTAATTACACCTATAATATATAACCATACTGAATATCCTCTCAAATTTGTAAACATGTTTATATTTTATATGTGGCAGTTGATAGTGACGTGAACTGACTTTTCCAAAAATAAATTTTATTGTTACTAATATTTTTTACCTTTCTCAATAAAATCAATGAACTTGAATATTATTCAGTGTCTATATTGACATATAAATAACAATCAGCGATGAAAATATTAGCTTATTATAATTCTTATGTGTCACAATTACAGACATATCTTATTTTATTTGACTGCGTAAGTCAAAATTTCGCTCTTATACCTGGGCCAGACTTGCACTTAGCGGCAGAATCATACTCAGAATCAATTCTGAATAGAATGACCTCAAGCGAGTGGTAACAGACAGGATCCGCTCCGAGAACCCTGGCACTTAATTAACATGAAATCACGTAATTCTTATCTTATCGGACATTTAACCTTATGATTATGATCACGTCCTAGACTTCGTCAGTGCCAGGATCAATATTAAATTATACTTTATATGCCCAATTTTACTCGGGGCCATATAGTATATGGTCTTGGTTGAAAAATTAGTTTCATGGACACCCTGAGCTTTTTCCGAACAGCGTGACCGATATCCGCACACTCATTCCCGCCAAAAATTTTATGAATGAAGTCACATGAGCAGATTCTTACTATGAACATCTGATTGGCTCTCTGGCTAATGGGAGTCGTCACTTAGCCAATCACAGGAACGTAGGCGTGGCTATCACCAGTCAGTCACCGAGGTCTGTCTGGGTGTCAAAATAGAATCTGACATCGCTGGTTGACAAATATGTAAAACGAAAAGAACTCTGTTTATGCCGAAAGGTGATGAACATTCACATTATATATGAGCAAATGAAAAGGATTTCCTCTCGTTGATGTTTAACTGCTACTTGCCTAATTTTTAGTGCAATGTGCGCCTATTATTATATCTAATTTCATCAAACCAGCGGGAAAACTCTTCTGGTTTTGCCTGCGTGGCGAAACTGTGAAAATCTTGTGAATGGTTTTGGGAACCGAATTGTCTAGTCTTGACGCCTCTGGTTAATATGCCACACCGATTATTGCCACGCAAATAATTGTCGATGCTAACAACAATTAGTGTGATTCTCGACGAATTCGTCTTTCACAGAGATATCGTAACTGCAGTAACATAGTGTATCAAGACTGTTTTTATTCTGTGCCCGTCTGCTGATCTAATGCAATGAGCAACATGAAAACGCACGTGGGAGTGTTTACACAGATATTTTTACACATGCTTTATAATAATCTAAAAAAATAGGTCTCTGAATCAAACGATATCGTTGGAAAAAGGCCAGTGGACCCTGTTGTGCAAAACCAAAAATTTTCTTAGGCGGACAATAGGTCCAGCTGAATTAGAGATCCTATCGGACCCTCAGATATCTAGCCGGTCAGGTCCGCAGGACCGACGGATTTCGCATACTCTGATAATAATATTATAATAATACTTATAAAGGTTCATCACTGACTGTTCAAATATATTAAATACACAGGACATTAAATATCATGTGAAACAGTATGACAACTGGTGTACATCTTACTTTCAGCAAGTGAATAACTAATATATTTGTATGAAAATATAACCTTATGTTTCTTGTTTAATCCTTTTTATAAAGAACATCTGCTCACATACTGGAGAAAGTTCTGATTTTTATAAATCAAAGGTATTCCTTCCACTAAAATGTGATAAGAAACCAATTGTTTTATGGGAATTTCCTTATAAAATTTTGGCATTTTTACAAAAAATAGCAATGACCTTTCTCATAGCAGCGTCATGTGGGTTTCCATGTGGCCTGAGGTTCAGGTCCTCTGGACATTTTCTATTTAAGTTCATGGAACAGGTGATATCATCATGATCCAAGACTGTGACAAACTTTTAATTTTGACCTTTATGGTCCTTCAGGTTTATGTCAATAAGAGGTTTTAGTCTAAAGATAACCTACAGGCAAATTAAATAACACTTTACATGCTTCTGTATATGTAATGATGATTTTATATATTTCACATGCATCTTTTCTGATAAATTTGGATTATTAAATGCATATTCTATATTTAATTGTATGTAATAATCACTAAAATGTGTAACTCTTTATTGATAAGCTTGAATTATTGAATGCATGTTCTATATTTTGTTGTGTATAATAATGACAAAGAATGTGTAACTCCATATTATATTTTGTTATTTAATTTCAGTATGGCTCCAAAACGGGTCAGTTCAGCAGATGTGATAGCCATGAGCAAAGACAGTGCTACAAGTAGTGGGACGTTATTAGCCAATGTTAGTATAGACAGTGATGCTAGTCATGACATGACAGACAATAGTATTGATATTAGTGATCTAGAATGCCATACTCGCCAGTCACCAGGGCGAGGTGTGCATGCAAATGATATAGAATTACAGAGTCTGTCCTCACGCGGAACCACAGCACAATCTGCACGAAATCCTCACAATCCAGGTCACAACCCAGGACCCCATAAGAACACACAAGAATCTCCTGCTGGCTACAAGGTGGAGCCACTCATGCCTGCCAAACTTCGACCTACAAAAGAGAAATCTTCCAATCACACTAAAGAGTCAGAAAGGGGCGACAGTCAACGAAAGAAAAGCCCAGTATCTCCTACGAAACCACTTACACTCAATCTTAAACCGGCAAAAGTAACAAGAGATTCTGATACAGATTCCACACCAGATGAAGCGTATCAGACACCATCAACAGAAAGTGTGTCATTTTTCGGTGAAACGACCAGCTCCCAGCCAGAAGCGACTAGTTCACCAGTGGAGCAGGCAAGTGAGATGCCAAAGGCAAAAGGGCAAGCATTCTTCGTCAATATGGATACCATGGGTAACGGGGTCATGGGTCCCCCATCACAAACCACTTCTTTCGACAGAAATAAACCTGTTGCACAAAGCTTTACTTTACATGACCAGATTCATACTCCGGAAGCCGCAAGGGCAGCTGGGATACCTGTGGTCGATAGTCATATACCGGGTATACTCCAAACCATGCGACCTGGTAGCATGACCAGGAGTTCCAGTGATAGTTCCGACCAGGAACTAAAAAAGATATATGCCGATCACAGAGACAGTGAAAGTAAAGATAAAGGGATGCTCTCTTCTCCCAGGCCAGGTTATTTGAATGTGGCAGAGTCACAGCAATCAAGGGTAACAAATGGACCTGTCAGTTCTGACAGTGTTAGACCTAGCGGGAAACCAAGCCCTAAAACTAGCTTTGCTGAGATGAGCAGTAAAAGATTGAGTGGGGATTTCTCATCCGCTGGGCTGGTCCAGGCTAACGGTGGCATCAGCACTGGTGGTACCACTGGGAAAAGCACTAAAACTCCAAAGAAGACCACCTTCGCTGCTCTGCCCAATCAGACAACCTGGCAAGAAAATGCTCAGAAATCTACCTACGAAGATGGAAAAGATAATGGGGATGATCGAACTGACAGTGCCCAGCCACTGGCGTCAGAGCTGCTCAACATCAGAATGAGGCTAGAGGAAAGGAGGCGGCAGATAGAGAATGAAAAACGCAAAATGGGGATCCAAAGAAACAAACAGAGGCAGAGAGTGGGTAAAGAGGCCTTTATACATGTTATATCAAAGGGTAAGAATGGTAAAGAACTGAGAGGGGAAACTGCAAAAATACAAGAGGAGAAAAGTCCTGATTCACAGCCAATTAAACCAGAAGACGCTATTGATGTTGAGGATGAAGATGAAATGCCTATTCCTCCGTATCGCCCACAAGGGCCGGTAGTTGAGGCTGAACCAGATGAAGCAGCACCTGCAGAAAGAATTGGCAGAGAGCACACACCTCCCAAAAGGCCAGAAACCAGACCTGCAGAAGTTGCGGAGGCTGATGTAGCAGCCCCGGCACCCAGGCTCCCAATTCCCAGGGAGAAACCAGTAGATTCCACATCGAGGCTAGGACGATCCTTCTCAAGAGAAGGCATACAAGATACCATAAATACTGTAAAGAAAAAGTGGTTTGGAGCTGAAGAAAAGGTAGAAACAAAAAGTGAGCCTGCAAAGAAGGAGGATCGTAAACGTCATGAACCTAAACTTAAATCTGTGGAGGGCAAGGAGAAGAAGAAACCATCAAGTGAGACGCAACCAAAAACAAGTGGTAGACCTACTGTAAGATCTAGACCTATTTCAATATCGCAGAAAGACCCATCAAAAAAATCTAGTGATACTTATAATAATTCACTTGAAAAGTTGAACACAAGTTTAAGTGAACTGCAAGGAGAGATAATGAAGCTCTCACTGGAGCAAGAGCAAATTAAAAGCATGGCTGCCAAGTCTGTAAGTGGCACAGATAGTCCACCGTTCAGTAGTGAACCAATGAAAGTTATCGCTGCGTCACCACCAAGGATAGCTCCGTCACCTCCCAGAGTGGCGCCATCCCCACCGCGACAGGATCCGTTTTACTTGTATCCGCACCAGTCTGGTAGTGAACCTGAGTATAGTGCCAAGCCAGCGTCAGTGCCTGTAGCCTCACAGATGTCAGGCCTTGGCTCCCAGGTTTACATGACAGGCCAGCAGGTGGCACCACAGTATGCACCAGGCATGCAGCAGCAGACTTTCATGCCACCCCCGACACAGATGCCGTACGGTGGCCCACAGAACTACGGGCAGGTGAATGTATCTGGCGTTGCTGGGTATATGCAGATGCCTCATCCTTACCACCAAGGTATGCCACCAGGGAGTGCTCCATACCAACATATGTTTCCTCAGCAGCACATGTACCCCACCCCCATGCCCCAGGGGACAGGATACCCTCAGATGTACCAAGGTCAGAATCAGTACACTACCCCACCTCAGATGCAGTATACTCAACCAGTGTCTGCTGACCAGGTGCTGCCATCTCCCACCCAAACAATGTACCAACCACTGTCAGCCAGCGGGTCCTCAGCAAGGGCTGCTACAACAGTTCAGTCACCGATGGAAATCAGAGGTATGATGTCAGATCTACAAGCAGCCCAGAACGGTGCTCCAGGCCTGGATGTCCAGTCGCTGCAGTCTTTATCAGCCCAGTCTCCACAGTCACCACAGGTGTTATCTGGGTCTGGCATTACGAGCCCCACAGGTACGCCAGGCATCACAAGCCCAGGGTCTGTATACTCCCCACCGTCAGGCTCGCCCCAGCAAAGGTCACCACCTGCAGTAGCATCTCCAGCTGAAGGGGATGCGGCTGAAGATGCAGCACAAAACCAGCCTAACGAAGGCTTCTTTATCTCGTTCGATTCTGGATCTCCACGCAAACAGAAACCTAAACTACCGAGCAGAAATAAAAAAGATGTGACACAGAAGTCTTCTCCCAATGGGAAATCTTCCTCTTCTAATGGAGTGACACCTGATATTGCTAGAGCAGAACCGGCATCCTTCCAGCCTGCAAAGCAGACGTCTCCCCAGCGACCAGCTCCAGTCAGCCCTCCAGGTCCCCCGCCAAATGTGTCACCTGGGGTTGGGTTCATTGTGGAGGAAATATCAGAGGATGTGGTGAGTTGATAATACTAATACCAGCAAGTTCATTATTGAATTGACTTTGTTCAGAAATGTTTACACTATTATCCCTTTTCTTTGTAGAATTTTCTTGTTCATGGCATACATGGACATTGTAATTCAGTGTCCCTCCATTTGCTTGTAATATACCAAAAGAGAAGATGTAAATCTTCTGGATGACAAAGCAGATAAAATTATATTCTACATCTACATGTGATTAATCACTCAAGTACAGTCTTACTCTTAATTATATACTTTATATAATTTTGTATTTTAGCATCTCCCCATGGCAGCTATATTTAGGCATAATTGTCTTGAAACACCATGTCATTTACTGAAAAAAAAATAGGCTTTTGATAGCAGTATTAGTAGTAGAGTTATTCCTGGCATGGAAACAAATTGAGAATTCTTGAAAATCATCCAGTGGGGCCTGCGATGAAAACTTAATAGTGGGAATGGTCCTTAGAATTAAGGTAATATGTTGCTATCATACCTTGGCAGCCTACTCCAGATAAAATGGAAGAGAAGAAGAAGAAGATCATGGAGATGCAGAAGAAGAGGCGAGAGGAACAAGAAAAGAAGCGATTACAGAAAGAGGAAAAGGAGGCCAAAAAGCGGGAAAAACAAAGGTATGTCACACAGTCATTGCAGACACTAGTAGTAATTTTTTGTATGGTAAAATTTTGATCCTCTTAATAATTCTGAAATTGTGATACTTTTTCTGGAGTCAAAAAGGTATTTCTGCCAAATATTAAATTTTTAAAGCTCTGAGTGTAAAATTTTGATTATCTAATTGATGCTCCAGTCATGATCCTGTTACAGGTATATTTATGGTCCTCTTTTGAGATCCTCATTTCTATTACAAGAGAAAGTCTTTTCTTGCAATATTGTTAATAACATGGTTTAAACTAAACTATCACAATCAGATATTTTGAAAGAAGTGGCTCCCTTACTGAAACTTATCCAAAATGACCTAGGTATGAGTGAATTTTCCCTTGAGTTTAAGTTATTTCCTGAAGTTGTTTTCAGTTTGAGTAAATGTTAGCATGTTTACCAGGGTTCACATTACATTGGAGAATTTTACTTCATTCAGGCACATTTATTAGCAAACCTGTGAGCTTACGCAATGGTGCGTTGTCTGTACTTTGACCCTAGATATCTCAAAAAAAGGCAGGAGCTAGCATCACCAAATTTTTTGCAAATAATCAGTCATCTGAAAACGCTGTCAGATTTTTTTTTTTTTTTCCTAACTGCATTTTCTTAGATTTTATAGGGAAATTTTTTTTTTTTAAATCTTCTCCGAATCTGTCCAGCCAAATTGTCAAATTTTTCACAAAAATGATTCCTGGAACAATCACTCTCAAGTTTATTCAAATGGTTACAGTTCAGTGATTTTTGGCCGAGTTACAGGAGGTTGAACTTAGTCATCTGTCCAAAAAAGCACGCTAAAATTAAAATCTCAGAAACGGCTGGAGCTATCATCACCAAATTTTATGCCAATGTTTGTCACATAAGACTTATCTGAAATTGAGGTATTGGTGGCACCACCTACATTTATCTGTTTTTTACAAGCAAAAATGTAATTTTAGACTCTTCTACCTTATACACTGTTTTATGATGAAACTGTTAAGCTGATTGGTTTCAACTTTACAAGAATTATTCTATGGTAGGGTTCTGCCAGTTTAATAAGAAGAGATTGGGTTAAAGCAGCTTTTAAAAAGCAGTGTAGCCAATCGAAAAAAGCTTTCATTGTTTGAAATCAGATTTGACAATATGCCAAGTTTCAACATGCCAAGTCAAGAGGTCACTCAGTCCAACCAGGTGAGGTCCAGACATTTTAGCGAATCTGTTAGCTTATGCGATGTCGTGGCATTGTCCGTCATCCGTCGTGCATCATAGCTCTCAAAAAGGGCAGAAGCTAGCATCACCAATTTTTTTGCAAAAAAATTAGTCGCCTAAAAAATTCTATCGGATTTTGCATATTTCTTGGCTAACTGCATTTTTGTTGATTTTATAGGGAAAAAGCTAAAAACTTTTAAAAATGTTCTTCTCCGAAACAGTGCTGCCAAATTGTCCGTTCATCTGTCCCAATAATCCTCCCTGGCAAAAAGAACATATCCGAAATATCCTGACTGATACATCCTAGTTTTAAAATGTCCTAATCCGAAACTAGCAGGTCCGAAAGGTCCATTTTGCTTAAATCATAATGACTAAGGTAGATATGCAGGACATAAGAGGACCAATATTAAATTTTAAAAATTCATACTCCCAAACTTTGCACAGGTTCGCATTTGGCCTGTAGGCCTTGTTGAGTATATTTTGATGCTGTTCTATGCAAGACTATGATGTATTGACAGGCATATGTGACCAATTTGTACTCCACTGTTCATAATCAGTTATTAATCCCAGCATTCTCTGTTACAGGAAAAAACAAGAAGAAGCTGAGCAGAAGAAAGCAGACGAGAAGGCCAGACGAGAGGCCATTTACCAGCAGTATCTACAACGAAAAACCCAACAGGATGTAGAGGAGGAGGCTCCAGAGCCTCCAGTCGTCGTCCGACGTCAAAAGGGAACGAAGAAGAAAGAGGCACGACCCAAGAGCTGCTACCCTGCCATCGCTGCGACCACTAACCAGGACGACGTGAACTCAACGAGTTCCCCATCACATAGCTCTCAAGAAGATCTGTACCGAGGACGTTCACCAGGCCCTGCAGGAGACTTTGTCAGAGGTAACATTAACAGGAGGAGTTGCTTATGAAATGTGATGTATCTGATGCCTTTCCCCAGTCCATTAACATGAATCTGGTTGTATTTATTATTTTAATGCTGTACATACATCAGCATGACAAAGGATTGAAACATGATATCACGCCTTTTCACACTTTTATCAAATTCTGACTTTGTGAAAATTGCAGCTTCAGTATATTCAATATTTAAACATGAGAGTAAAGCTGATTTGAAATTTGATGACATGCCTTCAGTTTGCACACATGCTTCAAGCATTGATTGCCATTGTGAGTCACTGCCTCGGAGCAGTTCCTACCTACATCCTGGTCTCTCCATGAGGTCATTGGTACCATCCCCACATCACTTTGGAGCATTCACATGACAGATGCACATAAACAGATTGTATTCCTGTTGTGATGTATTGAAACTATTTTCTAAGCAGGATTGGAGTCAGCTTGGTTAAGTTATTATCTTGTTTTATATTATACACTAAGTGCAACTGAAATTTGACTCCAGACCTTTATATCTTGTATTGGTTGTAATAGAAATGCAACATGAATTAAAAGTATATTTTGCCTTGAGACTTTGATGTGTCAACCATGCTTTACTCTCCTATCAGGCTTTATGCTTCCTGCTGAGAGCAAAGTTATTATGATATAAATATATATTAATAATCTGGATGGAATAGGTTACTCAAATTATTGGATATTAACCATATTTTCAGTTATTTTAATTGTTGTTGATTTAATGGGTCAAATTTGAAGCAGAGACATATCTAAATAAGGCAGTTTTACACTTCTGATAAAAAAGAATTGATTTCATGTGAATAAGCTGGGCATGTAGTTGAAGCATTTTTGCAACTGACTTTTCTGATGTTCTCATTAAATCTTAACTGTTTGGTTAATATTGTTCATTGTTACATTCCTAATGTTGTTTCATATTGTACACTGACTGTATGTTGTATATTAATCTAAACACTGACCTGTTAACCAGGGTTTGAAATAATGATGCACGGTTTTGTACTCCAGATAACAATAAGTAAAATAATGATGTATTTAGTCCCCTTATGCTCAGAATATAGCCTGAAATAAAAAAAAACATAGTCCCCTTGTGCTCAGAATATAGCCTGAAATAAAAAAAAAAATGCACTAATACTATGCAATGGGTTGTGTAAATTTAGCTTCACTATCACAGAATTCTTCAAGTGATATTGTAAGCTTCTATAATATATAAAAAACAGTTCTATGGGAATTCGTAACATTTCAAATTCAAGAAAGTTGATCTAAGGACAAACAAAAACATAAAGCATATTGCATTTCAAGGTGTCAATCAGTACATTGCCATGCATATTCTAAAGTTTTGAGGATGGAGTTCAGTCCGCTTTAATCAGAACTACTGTGGTTGGCTTCATATTCGCGTTTTCACTTTTCCATTGATTCGTGAGGGTTCTGTTTACGCAATGTCACCATATTGTCTAATCTACACAGCATATCGATTATTATATGAATTAATTATATTAAATAAAAATTTGAACAGAAAAATTGTAACGATTGGACGGGGACCCAAGGGAACATTGAAGGAATAGAAATCACTCTTCATTATTATAATGTGAAAGATTTGATGGAATGTAGCAATCTTTTTCCTTCTGACTTAATTTCAGCTATGGGGTCTCTTATTCACATTGGTTAAATTCTCGCCATAATTTCTGTTTCGCGAATATCCCAAATTTGAAACCCTCACTAACAAAAAGACAACCACAGTCTCTAAATTATTTCAAGCCCTGGAATATTATGGTTCCTAATACATTGTTAAATTGTTTTCATTGAATAGCAGTTGCACATGAAAAGGTGAAGTGATTTCATATATATCGTGAATAATTTCACCTTGTAATATATGAAGGGTTACAGTTGTATGGGGAGGGTGTGCATTGGACATAATATTTTAATGTCTAATTATTAATATCATAATTTGGAATGATCTTAAATGCATTGTTGTTGCATGCTGCCCCTGCAGTTTTATTTGTCAGTACCTCCCTCCTTTGACATTTTAAGTTTGTGCATGTTCTTTAGCCTTTTGTTTGCTTGAGTTTTCTGCATGTGTGCATCTTTTCCATGGTCTGCCTGCAGGCAAGGTTCTGGCATGCAGTATCCCTGAAGGACTTGATTCCATGTTCGGTTATGGTTTGGGACGATTGAGGATCCCGAGCCCTAACCCTAAGCGAGCTCCTAGCCCCTCATTCAGGAGACCCCCTAGCCCCTCTCAGCCTCAGCCCAAAAGCAGAAATGCAGGTCAGTACATCGTAGGAGCTGCCATCTAGTGGCTAATACATGTATTAAGTTTAAGTAAAGATAGTTTTAAGATAAAACCATTATTTGAGGTGGTGATGCCAAATTCAGTGATAAGGTCCATTTATGTGAAGATCTTAATCTAGTTCTTATTAATGTGACATAACTTGTCAACATTATATCTGCAGATAATTAAAAATTTAAATATGATTGCAGCAGCAATGGCATATTAAACATCTTAAGTATTAGGACTTTTCCTAAATTTTATTATTTTCTAATAATAGAAAAAATAAATTCTTGGGGTATCTCACAGTTAAACCTATGACATCCAAAGCTGGTTGCTCATTGGTAAGGCTTGCTGGTAGGAGAAAGGTCCCAATCAGATACTGGCTCTGCTTCAGTGATTAATTATCTATAAATATAGACACTTAATAATATTTGAATTTTCACATTTTTTGGTCCATTATTCCAAATTTATTGAGGAATGAACACATTTTAGCTGCGTGCAAGCTTCATGCTTTGTTCTTTAGGTACATAATGGGGTTGAAATTACAAGGGACCAAATTGGTTTAGTAAATTTGAACAAATCATTGAACCAGGACTTGTAGCAATGATAGAATGATAAAATTGTATTATGTATTCATAATGGTTATTTATTTCTTGTTAATTTATAAAGTGTGAAATTCACACACTTTCAATTTACACATTCTTAGCTGAAGAAATAAACCTGTCAGGATCAAATATTAATTAAAATATTTCTGCGGATAAGACAATTATCCTCATTATTATTGTCTTCAGACCTTTTGTTGTGTTTCCCATTTTATTCATGTTGTTATAACTATCAACTCTTTCATGTAAACTTCTTCCTCTTATACAACTTTTTTATGACTTTTTACATTTCTACATTGTTTAAAGTGAGCATGTCGTACACCCTTTGTTATAGGAAGTACTTGAGTGTACAGCTATTTAAAAACTTCCACTATGGAAGAATTTTATAGACCCAAATGTACAAAGAAATTTGGGTTCATGAGATGAAATTTAAGACCCGGTCCTGGAATTTTAGGGGTTGAACTCAAGGGGTAGAACCTTTTTTTGAATTGAATGTACTGACTTCATAGCACAACTAGTTATTTACATTTTAAGTGTGACAGGGTTTCGATCATTGTGACAATTGGATTCAAGAAATGTTAATAGATACAGTTTAGTTCAGTATTCAGTATGGTGTACTGGCCTCAGGAGTCTTTGTTTTCTTTTTTATTTAAAAGGATTTTATCAGGATGATGGATTCAAAGGTAGGTTGCTGTGGTTACAGCAGAATTTGACCTTGAGTAGTATAACCTTGTCTGTAGCCTTGATTTCTATATCGCATGCTAACCGTAGCTGTGTAGTCCTTTTAACTAATGTATCCTTACACCTGTATCCCTCCCCCGTGCATCCTTGTGCCTTGAAACTCATGCAACAATGACTTGATAAACATTGTCAAGGTTGTGATGCGTCTCCTGCTGGCTGTTCCTAGCCTGTGTTTTGTTTAATTTGGGGTTGGGGTTAATAACAGGGATGTTTCATCCAGACCTCTGTTAGATAACTTTCTCTGTACCTTGTCCCACGAACCAGGGAAGGGCAGTACGGAGGGGCTGTTGGAAGGTGGAGAACAGACAGGAGGCTATGCAGGTTTGTAGGTTTCCAACTGTGACCTTTAACCACACTTGTACAATTCACTCTCACTATTTATAACTTTATACTTTACACAGCACTTCTGTAATCTTCAATTCTAATGCACTTTCTATAGAGAGAAAAATTTCTGAGTTGCTGCCTCACAGTTCACTATAAATCTTAAATTTGTTCAAAGTTGTAATCAGATAGCAGTATCAGGGATCTCTCTGTATCTGTTGTAGTTTTGTAAAAAAAAAATGAGTAATGTGTGGTGTGCCTGGCATTATCCAATCACCTACTTCTATTTAAATCTTAGTGGACATTACCTCTGTCCTGCTGAACAAAACTTTTTTTTTCAGTACAGGATGAATGTTAATTCATGTTTATCAATCAGTAATAAATCAGTCTGTCATTTTAATTTTTTTAGTAATAATATTGTTTAATAGTTAATCCCAAAATATGATTATATGTTCTTATACAATCACTTCAACTCCCAAGACTGGGCGTTTTGGGTACCTGTGGCAAAACAAGTCCGTAAACACCCACTTAACTTAGCAGAAGCAATACTGGCATGAGTCATTAAATAATACCTAATGAATCTATCTAGTACAGTATGGTGGTACAATTATATAACATTAAGTGAAATGTGTATGTTTCATGTTGCACTTGGTTCACTGGCAAACATGACAAGCCATTTATGGCAGCTATGATGCTTCCACCTGGTGGTGCTTGCATATAACAAGCTAACACCGAAGGATATTTTCCCTATATAACATTTACAAAAGCCCTGAAGTTTGGGCCTCTTTTAAATAATTTTTTAAAATAAATTCTGATATTAAATCTTTATTTAACCTAAGGATTTGTTGTGTCTACAGTCAAACAAGGCCAAGAAAATCAGAGCTTGTGTATCTAATTTTCTCACAATGATGGTCCGAATGCAGTGAAGCCAAAATGTCTCCATGCACTTTGCAAATTTTTTAAGTACATGTGTCACATTTATATATAAGATGCAAGCACTGAACATTTTGAACCTGAGTACATGCACCAATTACAACACAAAAATGATTGTAGGTGGCACCACCAGTCTTGTGTACAAGAAATGGCACCCCAGGTCATATAAACAAATAGGACCATGTGAGCTAAGACTATAATACCAATGTTTGGGTGTACACAATACTTGTGTTCAACTACACATAGAATAAATGATAATACAGCATGATAATATTCCACAAGTGATTATTTATCAACTGATATCAGTTTTGGCAGCAAATTTGTAGTGGATTTTTCATGGTGTTTCATCATAGGTTCCCAAAATACTTGTCATTTGCTTATTTCAGCAGACACTAAATAATTTGTCAGGTAGAAAAATGATATTTTATAAGTGTCCATGATCTGGAGTTTTCTAGGATATTAGATGTTAGTGGATGCAAGTTTTGCTGAAGTTATTTGAACAGAAATATAGGAAGTCCAGCAGGAAAAATATTTCATTTATCAATATAGTAATATCAACAAATGAACAGTAACATAACAAGGTAACATAACAAGGTAACAGTGAAAATCTTTTGTAATGACAGGAAGATATTCTGTTTACAGGACCCAAGTTGTTTGTGAAACCCAACCAAAAGTCCAACCGCCACATCATCATGAATGCCATCAGCCATTGCTGTTTGGCTGGAATCGTTAACCAGGATGTCAAGACCAAGGTCCTTAATGTGAGTTACCATCAACTTTATAATTGCCAGGGAAACAGGATGCAGGCTGCTTTTGTCGACTATAGCCTGTTTTGAAAATTACAAACTGGAACAGTTGTTTGGAGAGGATCTTGATGTATTTAAAAAAGTGAACTGTTTGAAGTTTAATCATGTGGTATATATAGATAAATCAAAATAATAAATTTAAATGAAAGATTTTAATCAAAATACAGGTTACATGAAACTACTTTGAAACTAATGCTTTCCAGATTGTTTCCAGCACTTTCTTGCAGAGAGGAATGTAAAAGAGAATATATCTGTTCAAGGATATCAGAATCATAAAATTGTTTTGTCACATGTGGCCTGTAAAAGGCACTAAGAAACAATGGCAAAGTCTTCATGGTATACAAATGAACCTGCCAGTTATAGACCCTGGCAAGTCCAGAGCTTTTAATTATATTGGCTGCCTCAGTGTCCATAAAAGAGAGAGGTGTCTGCAGTGGTGAAGTCCTGTAAGGAGAAGTTGCCCTGTATTTGTTTAACACAAGGCCTACAGACCTAATGCATACCTGTGCAGTGGGATATACATCAGGTTTAATGCTTCCATGCTGCACCTATACTTTTCAAGTACATGTGTCACATTTATATATTCAATGCAAGCACTGAACATTTTGAACCCAAGTACATGCACCAATTACAACACAAAAATGATTGTAGGTGGCACCAACAGTCTTGTGTATAAGAAAGCCATCAAAGATGTATGGACATGTATAATTTCAGGCAGATACTTCGAACTACTCTTCCGCTATGTGCACAGATGCATGAAACAATTGTAGGTGACACCACAAGTCTTGTATACAATTAAACTATCCGAGATGAATTGACATGTATAATGTCAGGCTGATATGTCAAACCCCTCCTGGGGAATAAGCATTTTTATCAAAATGTTTAGAATAATAAAAGATATAGTCCTTTCACTGTTAAAGGTCCAATAATTCTGCCAAAAATCATTTAAGTAAACTTGAACAAAGGCCTCCTAATATTTTTTTGGCAATATTACAAAAATTGAAACAACAGCTTTGCTGAAGAAGACTACTGCAGCCCTTAGTTTGAAACAGGCTTACTAATGGCCACAAGACCATCTTCAGCTTTCTATGACTCGACCAAAAATCAACAAAACCAATCTATTCTTATACAGTTGAAAGAACTCTACCCTGGGATAATTCTTGTGAAAAATTCAATGATTCAGCTTGACTGTTTAATCATAGAAAGCTCAATCCCACAACATTTGATATGTGACAGATTTTTGCATAAATTTGGGGAATGCTAGCTCCAATTATTGGTTAATGTATTGATAACTGATGATGCTCATAAAAAAACTGGTTGATGCAGGTGGCACCACCACTACCTCAATTTCATATATGAGTCATGTGACCAACATTTGCATAAAATTTGGTGATGATAGCTCCAGCCGTTTCTCATATTGTAATTTTAATATCCTTTTTTTTGGCCAAATGACTAAGTTCAGCTTCCTGCAAGATTCAACAATTTGGAACCATTCAAACAAACTTGAGAGAGATGGTTTCAGAGACTATATCTGTGAAATATTGAACAGTTTGGCAAGACAGTTTCAGAGAAGAAGGTTTTTAAAGATTTTTAGCTTTTTCCCTATAAAATCCAAGTAAATACAGACAGCAAAAATAAACAAAATCTGTTAGAGTTTTTTAGATGACTGAATATTTGTGTTAAATTTGGTGTTGCTAGCTCTAGTCGTTTTTGAGATATTATGGGTTAACGGACGATGGCAGACAGCAGATGGACGACACTGCACCATTGCATAAGCTCACAGGTTCCCTAATAATACTTAAGTAAGTGAATTGTAGAGGACCTGTATTAAAAAAAATAGAAGAGCTAGAATATTTTGATGACTATATTCTATTTTGTGTGATGTTATTTTACAGGAGATTAGTGGGTCAGAGGCCAAGCATTTCCTAATCCTGTTCCGAGATGCAGGCCAGCAGTACCGAGCAACGTATACATACATCCCGGACAGGGAAGAAATAATCAAGTTGTCTGGTGTAGGGCCAAAGCAGTTAACAAACAAGATGATAGAGAGATTCTACAAGTAAGTGGAAAAATTGTAAACTTGTATTAAAGCCATTCATGATGTTGATAGATATAATAAAATAGCAAAAATGTCACCAAATAGCCCAAAGACTGGGACAATGATGCATATTTTATTGAGTGTCAGTGGCAACATGTTATTGTTGATGAAGCCACGTGGATCCTTTTTTTTCAGCTCAGCTTACTGTTATAAATCTGAGCTATAGTGATCACTCTTTGTCCGTCTTCCGTCTGTCCGTTAACACAGCACAAATCGTAACAGCTGGACCTAGAATCTTCATTTTTCTATTTTTTATGAATTATTTTCTCTATTTTTGAGACTTTTAAAATGTGAACATCTGTTAACTGGACACAAATCGTAAAGACTGGACCCAGAATCTTCATTCTTGACACAGTGAGAGAATTATGAAAAGTCTCCATGGAAACCTGAAATAAGGTCTCTGTTACCCATATCTTTTGAGCTATGGCACTCCATAGTACAGCTCAGAATAATGGAAAATTTGATACAAAAGCTGAAGTATGTGAACAACTAATGCAGAGATCACCATAATTGTTTGCATGGATATTGATCATGGAGTGTTTCATCAGTTTCTGCAGACTGGTGGCACCACCTGTATTTGTTCGGGTTTTTAGCTCAGCTGACTATAAGTCATCTGAGCTATAGTCGTGGTCCATTGTCCATCGTCTGTCCATCCGTAGATGTGGCACGTTTTGAAACCGTAAGACCTAGGAATCCAATATTTGGCATAATGTTAGATGTCCCCAAGGTCTCCTACAAAGCCGAAAACTGGGTCCAAATAAATTGCACTTTTAAAAAAATCATAAAAAATATTTTGTCACTTAACACAAAAAATTGTTAAAGCTAGGGACTTTTTTTCAGTAATATAGCTTTAACTTATCAAAATTTATTTGTATACCCAAAATTAGATCAAAATCTTTTAAATTTTTTAAAATATTAGCAAAAATATAAAATTGGTACCCTAAATTTTGCCTAATTTGACCATGGCACGTTTTTTTCTCGTAAGTATATTTAATTTATTTTTCACAGCTGGAATACATGTGGATTTAATCTGTTGAAATCTGAAATTTGAAAGTAAAAGCTTAAAAATTATTCTAATTATTGAAGTTTTTCAGATGCTCTAATGTATTTGCATTTTGTATATCCAAGACCCCACTCCTGCTCACTACAGCCTTGCCTAGGTAACCTTATTAGTGATGCAGCACTGGCAGAACACCCCTGCTGTAATAAACATATACTTATTCTCATGGGCCCTACCCTAACACTCCACCCCCCCTCCCCCACCCATCCCACCACCACCACCATCACCAATTATATTGCTATACATGGTTTGTTATTGTCAACTGTATTTCTTTAAATGTTAAGCTGTTTTTGATCCAATGTGCACAACTTTTCTTGAAATATTAATTCAAGAAGTAATCCAAGAGATGCCACGTTGTTCTGATGTAGCATTTTTAAGAAATTATTTCCATTTAAATAATTAAACAAAATATAATTTATTCCATCAGTAGGCATAATTTGATAATATATGAAACATATCATGGATAAATAAAGGTGCAATTTAAAATTATGAATTCTGGAGTGTTATTTTCCATATATTTATTGCTTTGCAAATTTAAAAAATATTTTTTATAAAAAAAAAAAAGAAATATATCTGTGTGCATAATGTGATGTTACCTGACTAAAATAAGTATAAATATTGATGCAATTTAGATTTGTGAATCAATTTAAATATTCAGATATATATATGATATACTGTTAATATATAGTAACATTTATAAACTTAAAAAAATGACTTAACAAAGGAAAAAATAGGAATTAATGCAAATATTTGTTCATTATTTTCCAGTCTCAGTAGAATGGAAATTAAAGTTATTTGCTTTGTTTTCCTTCTCTCTGCCTGTTTTTAGCTCAGCTGACTATAAGTCATCTGAGCTATAGTCGTGGTCCTGTGCGTCGGCCGTCCGGCCGGCCGGCCGTTAACAGGGCACGTTTTAAAACCGTTGGACCTACGAATCCAAAATACTGCATTCCATTAGATGTCCCTAAAATCTCCTACCATACCGAAAATTGGGTCATTAGGACTTGATTCCTTTGAGATATTAAGGAAAAACCTCTGTTTTCCATAAAAAAAAGCCATTATTACACTTCAAGGCTGCCTGATATCAAAACAACTTATCTGTTTTTGATCATATTTATTATTCATATTTTTCCATACATTTTCTGTGCACATACCAAAAAATAGGTCAGTATTGGATATTATTTTGAAGTTATGGGCCCAAATATAATGCAATTTTTTAAAAATCAGGAAATATATTTGCTCACTTGACATGAGAATTGCTGAAGCTGGAGACTTTTTTCAGGAATATAACTTTATTTAACCCTTTAACCCTCATAACGGCCGAAACCGGCCACCGTCCCATTTCCTCATAACGGCCGAAACCGGCCGTTAAATACGGTCTGACAGAACATGGCATATTTATGTGTAAACAGATTAAAATTACTTGATACTTAGTCACGTCACTGTTTAAAAGACACCTTGTGGTTTTCATGTATGTCGTTACTCGACCTATGACACTGTTTTTCGGTCGAAAATGCCGAATTTTATTAAGTCTTCATGATTTTAGATTGCACAAGGCGCGGTTGCAAGCCGCTGGCCCGCAAGTCTGTGACACAACCGGCCGATAACGGGAGCTCGGCCGTGAAATCCTGTCCCTAAACGTGTTTATTTTGTGATCACATGCTGGCTGAAAGTTTCACATGGTAAATAAAAGTGTCATCGGTCGTTGTGTGCCACATCATAGATAAGAAGCAGTGTCCGTGTACTACGTCACAGGTTGAGCCGCAGTGTACTTTGACCCCTGACCCAAGTTTCGAGTGACATCTGACCTAGATGCATAATTTTGTTTGGTCACACCACAGATTGAGCTTTTTACCCGAGACAACAGACCTGCAGCAAGCAAACCAAGGGTCTAAAACTTGCGAAGAATATGTCAACAGGATTAGAGAGGGCTTCCTTTTATTGTATAGATGGTCTAATACGTTCAGAGTGACAAAATGACGTCAGATCTATACATTGTCGGGCAATTTGGTTTTCTTGTGGAATTGTGCGACAGGTGCGCGGACACGTCTAGCACTAGATATATTATGAGAGGCTGAGTGACAATTGACTGGTGGCTCAAAAGACGGTCAGCCTTCAATAACAATGTAACATATTAAGAAATTTCAATGTTGCAATAATAAATGTGCATTTACAGTTGTCATTAACGATCTTAATTATATTTTGATATAGAATTTGGGTAGGCCTGGCGACTATCGGATTCTTGGCAAATAATCGGACGTCCATTGGACAATTTACTTACAGCCTATTAGGCTAATGAAAAGTAAAAGATAACTCAGAAATCGGTTATGTTGATAATTCCATTGGATAACATGTGACATATTCAAAGTTATTATTTAAGATTCACTTTTATGATGCTAAAATAAATAGGCCTAATCATGCTTACAGGTCAACCGATCTTGGTAGTCACGTTTGGCGAGTTTTGACACGATCGACACCTGATCGGCGTGACCCAGATCAATTAAGTTTTAACTGTCAAAAGCATTTACTCGACGCTTTGGCCAATTAAGGTCACAATTTTAGGACCCATTTTTCAATTTTTACAATTTGCTGGGCTAAAAATTACGTAATATATTACTTAATTTTTGAATGTCTTCTATTAGGCAAACAAAATTAATTGATTAATGTTAATGTTTCTTGCATGGGAAAATATTAACCAGTCGGTAAAGGTAATCCAAATTTTTTAATCGGTCCTGCCATATGCATGTTTTAACATTTGTACTAGTTAAACTGGGTAAATTATTGTCATGCAAGCGAATGTCCTGGCGAAATGCAAAACGTTAGCAGGTGATGTCATCCATGCAGACGCCGTAACACCTTGATTGACAGATGATTTGCAGTTGGCCTGATGTTGGGGCGGACAGTATGTGCTTGTGATTGATGGGACTTGGGTCAGGGGAAAACTCTGCCATGTGACTTCATTCAGCACATTTTTGGCAGGAAAGTATTCGCAGACATCGCTAGCAGTGCTTTCGCCCCAAGCTCACGTGATGCAGTTGTGCAGTTAGAGTTACTCATGAACCAAACTGATTTTTGTTAAAAACCTGCGTAAAAATGAAGTAAATTAGCGGTCCCAAGCTTATCAAATGACGGAACCTAATACTAACGAGGTCCAGTGCACCACTATATAACAAGTTAGATGCTTAGCATATGGAATTGGGCTGAATTTACATCCATAGTGACAATAATGACAGAATTCTTGGAGCGTACCGCTACCGGCACCGCTGATCAATTATGTTATTTCAGCAATCTCATGTTTTAATTTTCTTCTTAAGAAGTTTCTTTTAAAGTTACTTTTATACACATACAGTTATAATATAAAAATTGATCATGTCTATATTTAAATCTCTAATGAAACCGCGAACTAATACATGGGTACTTACTGACAATCTGTTAACCAGTTCGCCCGACATAAAGTATAAAATATAAAGCGACACAGGTTCTGTAGTTGGTAAATGGTGAGATAAAGTAACGTCCTTTCAAATTAAGAGCTTTCTTTTTAAATATCGTATATAACACTTCATCTTGTGTCTTTACGTGGCACTGTATCCACTGTCATCAGGTATTCATGGGGATTGTTGGAGGTTACAAATTGTTTTCAGCCATCAGAAACAATATCCTGTATTTCTGTAAACCTTTGTTGGGTCTTGTATCAACAAACAAAATTGCTCAAAAATGTCTCCGAAATTAAACGACAATAAACCTTCAATCTGCAGAACACACATATTGATAATTTGCTTGGAAAGTTTGGAAATTGTGATTTTACCGTTGTACATATGCAACGTTTTTGTCTGTCAATGAGAAAAAACTGTCCGAGGGCTGACTGATCATAGTACAAAGAAACAATGTCAGAATGTGAAGTATTGGCATATGTCCTTTAACCAGTTAAATAATTACAGAGGAACCTTGGTATTGGTCAGTATTTATATAAATAATTCATTTCCAACAGGTTGCGAGTGCTTGTGCAGTTGTAAATAGGGTCTCATGGTACACGAGTGTCTTTCAGGATTTAACCATTTTTAAGGTGAAGTCTAATAGGGGCTTTAAAAAAAGAAGGGATATTGTATACCATTAAAGTCTTGAATGGGATATACTTTTTCACCGAGATGCACACTATGACATGCTGTGACACCACATCCTGTGCCTTATATGGAATTAGTAAGCTTAATCAACCTTTGAATATTTAGTCTGATATAAGAATCTTCTCTTGATACTTGAATGTCTGCTTCACGGAAATATACTATTATGAATTTATGGACACTGGTCTGGAGACACCTTTGAGCATTTAGTCTCATCGTAGAATTCACGTTGCATACACTTAATGACGTACACTTTGGACTTCACTAAGATGTGCATTCACTGATAAACAGTTTATGACACTAATAGCACACCTGTAATTGATCTGCTTACACTGAATTAATCCTATTATGTAAGGTGGTTTGTAGAGAGACACTGCATATGGCTATAATGCACAATTGAACACAATTGTATTCATGTTTGTCATTTACTTTGACAAAATACATGTAGATCACATGTAAGAATGTACATTATCCTTTGGAATTCATAAGCATTTCTGAGCATACACCAGTATCTCTGAGTAAAGTCTGCTGCTTTACAGACACACACTTCTAATTTGATAATGCACACCTGAGCACACCTGTGTAGGCAGTATATAACTATTTTCCTGAACTCAAAGGTGATAATGGCATACACATCTTTTTCAATGTAAAGCCTATATGTCAAATTGTGCACTGTCCTTTGAACAGTCAGACATTGTTGACTGTAATGCACACCTGAGTCATGTGTTGTTATTGTAAACAATTATGCACATCTGGACACACCTGTATATACCTGTGCCATTTTCATGAATTACTAAGGTATGTATTTGGAATGTATAGAATCATATATCAGGATTCCCCCTGTCCTTTGAAGAGTCAGTCTTACATATGAGTATATACTGCTTACAGAATAACTCTTGAGCAGAGTGTGCTGCAACACAGACAATGTTTGATTTGATATCCACCTGAGCACACCTGTATTTACCTGTGCTCTTAACCTGGAGTATTAAGTGGAGAAAACCAATATCTATTGCAGTCATTCTTGTGTAAGAACATACACTGAATACCTCCGAGGAAAGTGTGCTTCTTCATGGAGAAACAGTGCACATTTAATAATGCACACCTGAGCACACCTGTATTTACCTGTAATATACCTGGAGTCATAAGAGACAAGTAAAATTGCTAGAATTGAATTTTTTCCTAATATATAAAATTTTAGCTCCTATGGGGAAATTTTCAATGTTCAATATTACAAAGATATATAACTTGCTAATGCACTTGATAAAAAACTTACCATGGTATTCTGTATCAAAGTTCACCTAGACATTACCTGGCTCACATATCAGGTGAGATATTAACTAAATTAGTCATATATTTTATTCATTATTAGTCAGTGTCCCAACAGTGTGAAGATATGTTTTAATTTTTCATTTGGTTTCATGTTACTGAGTATGTTGACTAGGTTAACACTACAAGAATTATTCCTCCTGAGCACACCTGTACTTACCTGGGCAACCTACTTGGATAAAACCTTATTCTTACTTTCACCAGTAGTCCATTGATTTAGTAGGTAATTACACAGTGAAAAATTGGTAATGAAACTAGTGTCATTTCATATTTTTGTAAACATATATATGAATTCTGTACAGATTCATGAATACACTGTATGCTGATATTTTGGTCCAAGAGGCTGTACCAGGTAAACATTTTACCTTCAAAATACCTGTTCCCGTATTAGTTACTTGTTATATCATTGTTGCTGGAAAGAAAGCTATTGATCAACTTTATTTTTCAGGTTATCTTACATATGTTACACATGAAGTACATTACTTTATTAAACTACCTATGTTCAATTTTACTAGGCCTTCTCATTCAACTTACCTCGTTTTACCTTTTCAGGTTAATTAATAGACATGAGAAGATGTATAGTAGCAAACAATAAGGCTATGTCAAAAACATGATATTTTTAATTGACACTGAAAAAATCATGAAATTTCATGAAGAAATGACTGCTTGGTGCATCTTCAAACATCTGATGTCCCTTTCATTAATTTTTGTCAATTTATTTCAAGGATATGGCACTGATGACTGCAGAGTTTTATGAGGGTTAAAGGGTTAATCAAGATTCAATTGTTTACCCAAAATTAGATCTGAATTTTGCAAATTTTTCAAGTTATTAGCATAAATAATAAATCAATACCTTAAATTATTTCCAACTTTACCAATGGCACATTTTTTCCTGTTAGCGCTGTTGATTTAATTTTCACAGCATATATACATAAGGATTTAATCTTTTAAAATCTGAAATTTCAATGGAATTGTTTGAAAAGAGTAGGTTTTATTCAATTTTTAGCTCAGCTGACTATAAGTCATCTGAGCTATAGTCATGGTCCATTGTCTGTCGTCCGTCCGTCTGTCTGTCCGTCCGTCCGTCTGTCTGTCTGTCCGTCTGGATGTCCGTCCGAAAGACTGGCACGTTTCGACACCGTTGGACCTACGAATCTGAATTTCGGCATACAGTTAAGATGTCCCCATAATCTCCTACCATGCCAAAAATTGGGTCAATAGGACTTCGTTCCTTTGAGATATTAAGGAAAAACCTCAATTTTTTATTAGAAATCCATTTTCACACTTCAGGACTGCCTAATATCAAAACCACTCATCTGGTTTTCTTCATTTTTACCATAAATATTCCTCTATATAGTTCCTATGTACATGCCAGATATGAAGTCTGTATTATATAATTTAAAAAAGTTATGGGCCCAAACATAATGGACTTTGTAAAAAAATCAGGAAGATATTTGGTCACTTAAGACCAAAAGTGTTAAAGGTAGGGACTTTTTTCCAGTAATACTACTTTAAATAATCAAAATTTAATTGTATACCAAAAATAAGATCAAAATCTGTTAAATTTTTTTAAATATTGGCAAAAATATAAAATTGGTACCTTAAATTTTGCCCAACTTTGGCCATGGCACGTTTTTTTCCTGTAAGTACTGTGGATTTTAATTTTCACACCATGTATACATAAGGATTTAATCTGTTAAAATCTGAAATTTGAAAATAAAAGCTGCAAAATTAGGCTAGTTATTGAATTTTTTTGGAGGCTCTTGTTGTATTCCCTTACATTGTCAAGCAGTCCACTTTGATGACTAGGTCATTCAGTGCACATCTCTATGCTCCCCAGGCTGTTGACATAATTTTAGATGTCCCCAAAATCTCCTACCATACCGAAAATTGGATCATTAGGACTTTGTTCCTTCGAGATATTAAGGAAAAAAAACTCTGTTTTCCATTAAAAAAAAGCCATTGTTACACTTCAAGGCTGCCTAATATCAAAACCACTGATCTGTTTTTGATCGTATTTAGTATTCACATTCTTTTATACATTTTCTATGAACATACCAAAAATTAGGTCAGTATTGGGTATTATTTTGAAGTTATTGGCCAAAACATAATGCAATTTTTTTAAAAATCAGGAAATATATTTACTCACCTAACATGAGAATTGCTGAACCTAGAGACTTTTTTCAGGAATATAACTTTATTTAATCAAGATTCAATTGTTTACCCAAAATTAAATCTGAATTTTGCAAATTTTTCAAGTTATTAGCATAAATAAAAAATCAATACCTTAAATTTTGTCCAACTTTGACACTGTTGATTTAATTTTCCCAGCATATATGCATAAGGATTTATTCTTTTAAAATCTGAACTTTCAAAAGAAATTGATTGGAATGAATAGCTTTTATTCATGTTTTCATACACCGTGTCAAGTGTTGTTTACATGTAGCCCACCTAGTAGTACAGCCTTCACTTGCATTATGTAACCCACCCCAGGCAGCTTACCTTGGCCCAGCTTGGCCACTACTAGCAGGCTTCCCCTCTGCCCTGCACTCATCCCCCCAGCTGGTGCATAAACTAGATGAATGTTATAATTTTTCTGTATTTTATTTTATTCTTGGACATGCTACATTTTAGATTTTGTATTGAACCACCAGGGTTACAATGATTAAAGTGTACATTTAATTGTGTCCACAAAGTGGCGTATTGCTGTGAAAGTGTGGATGTTCATGAGATAAGTAATTCCTTACTTCAGAAGAGTAAAAACTTCACCAGGTGTGAAATTGACTTTTAATTCCAGTAATTAATTAAAAGTGGGAAAGTAATAAGCACAATGATATTGTTTGTCCCCCATTCAACCAACAGTGTGTATAGTTTATTTGAAAAGATGTTTTATTTTATCAAATTTACTTTTATTTTATTTTGGTGAATAAAATTAAGCATGTCCTGAAAACTCCAATGTGCAAAACTTTTTAATAGTGATTCAAGGAATATTCTTGTAGATGCCATGTTGTGGCATTATTTTCTTTTAAAAATCAGTTTAAACATTTATGATTTAAAAATAATAAAATATATGTGTATGCATAATATGACCCAATTTTTTTACTCTGTATATATAATGATTGCAACTTTTGCAACAATTCTAATATTTTAACTTATATTTTCAGTTTTTTTTAATTAAAAATTTATAAACCTGTAAATAAAAAAATGATTCAGATAAAAACTTCTTAATGGAAAAAGTGGATCTGCTTAAAAAAATAGGAATAATTATAAACTTAAATGCATTATTCTCTTGAAAGTGAAATAAAGGTTTTAGTCCATTCTGTCCACTTGCCTGTCCATCTGTAAATTTTCGTATGCAACACAGTATCTCAAAACTTTTACTGTTTTTCTTCATGACAGTCTTGTATTAGTTTGCAATCATATATTTAGAACTTTAATATAACCAAGTAGGAGCCCGGCCCCTTTCCTCTTAGCTTTTCATATTCTTATATAAATGAAAAACATTTCAATAGAATATTTCTACATCCACCTTCGTGCTGCCCTCACTTTTCCCTTCTCCGAACCCCATCCCAAAGTTAGCCTCAGTAAGCAAGAACAAGATGAATCAGATATATTCATACTTTAATATTTTGTATAACTGTTCGTCCATAGGTACCTATGTACATGCCAGAAATTATGTCAATATTGTGTAATATGTAGACATAGTGGGCATCACAATAATGTACCTTGTCAAGACTAAAGAGATATTGTGTCATACAGTCACATATTCATAAATCACTTCATCAGCATAGTTAATCATAACATCATATCTGTCAAATTGAACGCTTGCAGACTACCATACACTTTAGATCCTTCAACAAATAGCCTTATCATCATTCTACTACTGCTTATTACTGCTGTCATTGCATTCATATTTGCTCAAATATATCACAATTTTCAACATCTCCTAAATAAATAAAAAATTAACCACTTTATTTGACTCTATTAATCCATCAGTCAGGTAATTTCATTTATCATTTACTCACATATTACATTACATTCCTTTATAATAGCCCAACATGTACATGATATTCATAAGCTTTATCAACTTGATATAGTATCACAGTGGAGAAACATTTATAGTCCAATCATGATCAGCTGAGCGCCATGACCCATGGGTCCCTTGTTTATACACCATGTCAAGTGTTGTTTACATCTAGCCCACCTAGTAATACAGCCTTCACTTGCATTATGTAACCCACCCCAGGCGGGTCTTTCTAAACACCGAAAAGTACCGAAAAGTTACTGAAAAGTTACCGAAAAGTCACCGAAAAGTTACTGAAAAGTAACTGAAAAGACTTTAAAAGCATCTTTTAATTAATATTAACACTAAAAATTACCAAAAAGTTGTTTCAGACTGTCAATAAAGATAGCAAATTGTGCTTTTTTTTTACCTTTTTATAGGATAAAAGTGACTGAAAAGCACCATAAAGTGACAAATTGTTATCAAATAAGTACTAAAAAATACCAAAAGTTACCAAAAAATACTGTAAAGTTACTGAATAGTACCAAAAAGTTACCAAAAAGTACCGAAAAGTTACCGAAAAGTACCGAAAAGTGTACCGAAAAGTCACCGAAAAGTTACTGAAAAGTAACTGAAAAGACTTTAAAAGCATCTTTCAATTAATATTAACATAAAAATTACCAAAAATTTGTTTCAGACTGGCAATAAAGATCGCAAATTGTGGTTTTTTTTACTTTTTTTACGGGATAATGAAAAGTGACCAAAAAGCACCATAAAGTGACAAAATGTTATCAAATAAGTACTAAAAAATACCAAAAGCTACTGAAAATTTACCAAAAAATACTGTAAAGTTACTGAATAGTACCAAAAATTTACCGAAAAGTACTGAAAATTTACCAAAAAGTACCGAAAAGTTACCGAAAAGTACCAAAAGTTACCAAAAAGTTACCAAAAAGTACTGAAAAATTACTGAATAGTACCAAAAAGTTACCAAAAAAGTACTGAAAAATAACTGAAAAGTATCCAAAAGTTACTGAAAAGTATTGAAAGGCAATTTTTAAATAACGCAAGCCCCCAAATATACCAAAAGTTGTTTTAGACTGTCAGTAAAGTAAGCAAATTGTGTGCTTGTTTCAAAGGATTATGAAAAATGAGTACTAGAAAATGACAAAATGTAACCATATAAGTACTAAAAAATAAAAAAAATATACAAAAATATGTAAAAAAAGTACAGAAAAGTACTTAAGGTTACCAATAAGTCACTTAAAAGTTGCTGAATACTATATTAAAAATAATTATTTTAATTTTGGAATATCTGCTCATTATACAGTTTATATGCCTGATTTATTTTTAAAGCTGATTTGAATGGGATCATCATTTGAAATATTGAACAGTTTTTTATTCTTTCGGCAGTAATATACTGGTACAGCCTTGTGAGAGAGGTAGCCATAACTTTAAAATAAATAAAACCAAGGGCAGCAAACCTTTGAATGTTTATTGTATTGTGAAATCAGAATGCATTTCACAAAAAATGTCCATATTTTTTTATAAAGTGCCATTTTAGACCATTGAGAGGTTCTGAATTAAGTACATGATATGGAATATTTTATGTAAATCCACTTGGTAAATAATATAATTTTTAAATGACCAAGCACCTAAAGCAAGAACATTTTATTTCAAGTCAAGGAGTAAACATTTAGGATGAAAAGCAGTTTGATCATATTATCTCTCACACTGAAAATATATTATGGAAAAGGATGCAACACACAAAAAAAAATATGTTCATATTTCACTAAGTAACATATTTACAGATATATCAAGACTAAGTATTTATCCCTTGAATAAATAACATTTATCACATTTTGGTATGTTCAATGTCATGTAAAACCGGTTGGGATGCAGTTTGTTCATATTTAAACATTCAAACAGCATTAAAAAAAATACAAATCATCTCATTTGGTATTTTTTAGTACTTATTTGATAACATTTTGTCACTTTATGGTGCTTTTCAGTCACTTTCCATTATCCTATAAAAAGGTAAAAAAAAAAGCACAATTTGCTATCTTTATTGACAGTCTGAAACAACTTTTTGGTAATTTTTAGTGTTAATATTAATTAAAAGATGCTTTTAAAGTCTTTTTAGTTACTTTTCAGTAACTTCGGTGACTTTTCGGTAACTTTTCGGTAACTTTTTGGTACTTTTCGGTAACTTTTCGGTGTTTAGAAAGACCCTCCCCAGGCAGCTAGCCTTGGCTCAGCTTGGCCACTACCAGCAGGCTTCCCCTCTGCCCTGCACTCCCCTCCCCCCCCCCCCCATCCAGATGTTGCATAAACTGGATGAATGTTATTATTTTCTATATTTGATTCATTCTTATTCTAGGTTATGCTACATTTTAGATTTTGTATTGTACCACCAGGGTTACAATGATTAAAGTGCACATTTAATTGTGTCCTCAAAGTGGTGTATTGCTATGAAAGTTTGGATGTTCATCAGATAAGTAATTCCTTACTTCAGAAGAGTAAAAACTTCACCAGGTGTGAAATTGACTATTAATTCCAGTAATAAATTAAAGTTGGGATAGTCATTAGCACAATGATATTGTTTGTCCCTCATTCAACCAACAGTGTGTATACTTTATTTGAAAAGATGTTTTATTTTATCAAATTTACTGAATCTTTTATTTTATTTTGGTGAATAAAGTAAAGCATATACTGAAAACTCCAATGTGCAAAACTTTTTAATAGTGATTCAAGGAATAATCTTGTAGATGCCATGTTGTGGCATTATTTTTTTTTTTAATTCAGTTTAAACATTGCTGATTTAAAAATAATTATATATATATGTGTGTATGCATAATATGACCTAATATGAGCTACACTCTGGATATATAATGATTGCAACCTTTGCAACAATTCTAATATTTTAACTTATATTTTCAGTTTTTTTTACTCTGTATATATAATGATTGCAACTTTTGCAACAATTCTAATATTTTAACTTATATTTTCAGTTTTTTTTTTATTAAAAATTTATAAAACTTGTAAATAAAAAAAAATGATTCAGATAAAAACTTCTTAATGGAAAAAGTGGATATGCTAAAGAAATAGGATTATATATAAACTTAAATGCATTATTCCCTTGAAAGTGAATTAAAGGTATTAGTCCATTCTGTCCACTTGCCTGTCCATCTGTAAATTTTCATATGCATCACAGTATCTGAAAACTTTTACTGTTTTTCTTCATGACAGTCTTGTCGGAGTATTAGTTTGCAATCATATATTTAGAACTTTACTATAACCAAGTAGGAGGGCCCCTTTCCTCTTAGCTTCTCATATTCTTATATAAATGAAAAACATTAAAATAGAATATTTCTACATCCACCTTCGTGCTGCCCTCAATTTTCCCTTCCCCGAACCCCATCCCAAAGTCAGCCTCAGTAAACAAGAACAAGATGAATCAGATATATTCATACTTTAATATTTTGTATAACTATTTGTCCATAGGTACCTATGTACATGCCAGAAATTATGTCAATATTGTGTAATATGTAGACATAGTGGGCATCACAATAATGTACCTTGTCAAGACTAAAGAGATATTGTGTCATACAGTAACAAATTCATAAATCCCTTCATCAGCATAGTTAATCATAACATCATATCTGTCAAATTGAAAGCTTGCAGACTTCCATACACTTTAGATCCTTCAACAAGTAGCCTTATCATCATTCTACTACTGCTTATTACTGCTGTCATTGAATTCATATTTGCTCAAATTTATCACAATTTTCAACCCCTCCTAAATAAATAAAAAATAAACCACTATATTTTACTCTATTAATCCATCAGTCAGGTAATTTCATTTATCATTTACTCACATATTACATTACATTCCTTTATAATTATAATGTCCATGATATTCATAAGCTTTATCAACTTGATATAGTATCACAGTGGAGAAACATTTATAGTCCAATCACAATCAGCTGAGCGCCGTGACCCATGGGTCCCTTGTTCATATTTTGCATTTGCAAAAATTTCAAACTTAAGCTGGGCAACATGACCCATGGGTCATTTGTTTATATTCTGGATTCTCAACATCTTTGTTTGGCTAAAAATGAATAAATACTAGACATGGTGCGAATACTTTGCAAATGTATTTGAATACTAATATGAATATGTACTCCATTATAAAATTTCTTGTATAAGAATGGGAATTCAGGTAAAAATGAGAGTATCTGAAAACCAGTGCAAATACTTTTTGTGATTTTTGTGTAATTGTTTCTTATTCAAAATGTTTAGTACTTGCATTGCTCATATATATGAAAAGTAATGGTCCAGTATGAAGCATTATACCTGGTGTATTCCCAATGCACAGGTTCGCATTAGCCCTATAGGCCTTGTTTAAATTTATGGGGCTACATATTGTTTTCTTGCGTTTTATTAATGATTACCATCTGCTAGCATGAACAGTGACAGCGGGCAAACAAAGTGTCATAACTCAATGCTCAGGGTCGATGTACTTTAAAAAATTCTATAAAAACTTCATGATCGTTGGGTTTTTAATTTCGTGGATAGAGGTTACCCACGAATTCCATTAAAATTAAAACCCATTGAACAATTCTAAATCCACAGTACATAGGTATGGGTTATGGGAGGTTGTATATTTAAATTGGGGTCATCACCTTTACTATGAGAGTGACCTTGACCTTGTATATTGCCATATATGGTGAAAATCACACAAAATCATAAATATCTCAATAAGGGATGCATGGATTGGTCCAAAAATCAAATTGACCGAAGATCTTGGATAGCTTTGTCTTCTGCGTAAGACAGGTGGCACCAACTTCTGGCCTTCTAAATAACCCATCATTGCAACTGGACAGTACTGTGAGCATTATAAGTTAAAAACAAATGGACAGATTGGGTTAAAATTATGCATGTCCATTTATCTTGGATACCTCCATCTTGTATTCAAGACTGGTAGTGCCATCTGCGATGGTTTTTATGTGGCGTCCATCCATACATTTGCTTTAAGTGAAATTGCTCATATCTCAGGAGTGGTTCAATGTTTTTGTCCGAAATTTGGCATGTACATCCACCTTGAAAAGTTTTTTTCGTAAAGCTGACAGGTGGTGCCACCTACCTTTCTGTTTTCATATTATAAATTAATGCCCTATTCTCAGGAATGATTTGCCAGTTTGGCCTGAAATTGTGCTTATCCTTAGATCATGGATACCTCTATCTCATGTTGAAGACTGGTGGCACCATTTGTAATCGTTTTAATGTGGCGTTCATCCGTACATTTGCTTAAGGTGAAAATTGCTCATATCTGGGGAGTCGCTCAATGTGTTGGTCTAAAATTTGGCATGTAAATCCATCTTGGAGAGTTTTCTGGTCAACCAGACAGGTGGCGCCACCTACCTTACTGTTTTCATAGTATAAATTAATGCTCTTTTTTCAGGAATTATTTGCCATTTTGGCCTGAAATTTTGCATGTCCAAAGATCTTGGATACCTCCATCTCACATTCAAGACTGGTGGCGTCATCTGCAATCGTTTTTGTGTGGCTTCCATCCATTTATTTGCTTTAGGTCAAAATAGCTCATACCTCAAGAGTAGTTCAATGTATTGGCCTTAAATGTGGCATGTACTGCCACCTTGGAGAGTTTTTTCATAAATAAGACAGGTGGCGCCACCTACCTTACTGGTTTTATAGTATAAATTAATGCCCTTTTCTCAGGAATAATTTGCCATATTGGCCTGACATTTTGCATGTCCATAGATCTTGGATACCTCAATCTCATATTTAAGACTGGTGGCACCATCTGCAATAGTTCTCGTATGGCGTCCATCCGTACATTTGCTGTAGGTGGAAATTGCTCAAAGCTGAGGAATCGTTCAATTTGTTGGTCTACAATTTGGCATGTACATCTATCTCGGAGAGTTTTCTCATCAAACAGACAGGTTGCGCCACCTACCTAACCATTTTAATAGTATGAATTAATCCCGTTTTCTCAAGAGTGATTCACCATATTGGCCCCCATATTTGGTGAAAAATATTGTTTCTCAAGTTGATAGATGGAAGAAACCATGGTTGCTTGCCAATTGTCAGTATATGCTGCTGAAGATGGGGGCCTATTCTTAAAGGGGTGGGGGATTACTATGTTTGGGAATACTATGGCACCGCAGTGCCAAGAAAGTCTAGTTCTAGTTTACATATAATATTACAGACAGTTCTCGTTTCATCTCTGTTAGTTTTAGCCTGATGAAACCTTACCACTCTATATTTTATTTTCCAGGTACAACTCTGGTGCGAAGACCTTTTCTGAAGTCACATCAACAAAACATATGTCAGTTTCCATTGACGCAGTGACAATCCATAATTCACTTTGGCAGAAGAAAGCTCCGGCACAAAAACGACCACAGAGCCATTTCTCTAACTTTTAACCCGTATGACATCACACAGTAGTCAGTTCCTGTGATGTCAAGATTGGGTATAAGCATAATGCGTGATATCCAGTTTGGAATAAATTTTGAAGGTTCACATATTTGCACATTCTGTTGCTACATTATTTCTACATGAGGCTGAAATCATCAGATATCTATATTTCATAGAGCTGGACTTTTTGGAGACTTTTGCTAGATTAATTTATAAAATTATATGCATCTATTGCTGTTGGACATTATGATGCTACCAGCTTCCAGTTTCCAGCAACTCTGTCTTGGTATTCTCTTGTATGTTTTGGCTTATTAAGGTTTGATATGTGCTTAAAATGGACTTTGAACTGCAGTGAGCACACGGTCTGCTGAAATTTAGTAACAACTCCATTAAAAGTTTATCGTATCTTGGGAATATTTATTCTTTGGTTGTTGCATTGCAGCACAGATGAACAGTTTATCGTATCTTGCGAATATTTATTCTATGATTGTTGCATTGCAGCACAGATGTACAGTTTATCATATCTTTGGAATATTCATTCTATGATTGTTGCATTGCAGCACAAGTAAACAGTTCATCGTATCTAGGGAATAGTCTGGTTGTTGCATTGCAGCATAGATGAATTGATGACAGAATGTAGCTCTGCTGCACAAGCCATGCTCGTGTGCTGACCAAGTGTTGCTTCATGCAAGCATCAAGTGAATCATGTAACAAAAATTATGTGAGCTTGTGTGCAAGTGAAGGATATTGCAGGAAAACATTGTAATTCTGTTTTGAGAAGAATAGGGACTATTAGGTATTATTAATATGGAGTACATGCAGCAAGAAATACAGACTGAAAGCTAATACAGGAGAGCTCAGATGGGATCCTGTCTCCTCACAAACAGAAACAGATCATGGAAGCAGGTATTATGAATGTTTGAGAAGCAAAGTCTTGTTAAATTGGAAAATTTAAAGTCAAACAAAAGCAGAAAAGAGAAACTTAGGGTTATGAAACGGTGGCATCTACTTGTATTCCATTAGGCATATTATTGAAATTCATTTGATGCCTATCAAGCAAATGCACTGTGCTTATAAATCATTGTATTATGTGGTACGTGTTGTGTTTTGAGAAGAGGTAGGACTTCTTCAACTGAAATTATCAGCATGGCTGCCGTACCAGATGATAGACTCATGGGATAAATTGGTTATTTACATTCAGCCTGCAGGCTTGACTTTAAACTAGTTATATCCTGGGTACAGCTTTTATGCGGCTTGCTGCTTTGGTGCTGTTTTAAAACGCAGTGTGGATGTTGCAGATTACAGAATTGTGATTGAGGAAGGCATTGTGGTATTTGATGAACTGCTCCTGTTTTGCATAAGATTTTAAGACATCATGGAATGTAGCTGCTGTGCAGAACAAGAGAAAATAGTTTGCTGGTATGACAAAAGCACAAGTTTCTATGCATATTTGTTATAGATCTCTAACCTAGATAGAAAAAGCGGGTAAAAAAGTTATTTTCTTGCCGCCACCTGGTGATTGGCCACTGTACTAGATCCCTGATTCTGCCATCTGTTGATTGATTTAAACACGAACCAACCGATTCTGCTATCTAATGAAAACTTTGTTTTACATTGCTGAATCTGCCATCTGGTGAGTGATTTAGGTACTGGTGGTTCTGGCTGTTGGTCAGTGATTAAGTTAGTTTGTTCTTCTGCTTCTTGATGCCATGGAACAGAGTGGTTCCCAGAATAAAAAAATATTTTAAGTTGAGATTCACTGATTTCCTACAGGATCACTTAGCTGATTCAGAGAAAGGCATAAATAACCATAATTGTTCAATGTTGGCGCCCTATAGTTTCATTCTTTCAGTATCATGGATAAACTACATTGTTTAAAATACTCCCAGAATAAAGCTATTTTCAGTTTTGACACGAGTTAAGTGTATCAGATCGACAGCAGTTTCTGCACATTTGTATATAGAGATATTAGAGCTAACTGATGTGATGGAACTATATTGTGGTATTATTTTTGACGCTATTACAGAACCACATGTGTTCATTTTGTCAAGAAAAAGAGGTATCTTTATTTAGAGGAATAAACTCCTGGGTTGAGTTTGCCACACTTTCTAACTGTGATCATTGAATTTTGTACATATAAATATTTAGTTTATAGATTTGTTGCTGTGCTATAATGCTGCTCTGCTAAGATGCAAATATGTAATTACTTGTAACACACCCTTTTGCTACAGTGTTGTGTATTAAATTGTATAAGTATTTTCATGTTTGCTGTGAATTACATATTTTACATATTAATGATATAATTGTGTTAATTGCCATGGTCATCAATAGCACTGAAAACATGACATGAATAAGAAATACCTCATAACAATGAGCTAGTCTGTGCAAAATATATCATAGATAATATTAGATATTTCATGCAGTCATCTGAATATTTGATTGAAGACCCCTGTCTTGCCTTTAATTGTGCTGTTTTACTGTAGAAATTTAAATCTCTCTTCAGTAATCTGAGTCACAGTTTCTGTTCTGACTGTTGCCTGCACAGTGAAACACAACTCTTTACTTACAAGTATATTTGACAAGGATATTGTAAGCTAAGCCTGCACAAACAAACATAGACACATCCACCCAGTTGATTTAAAATTCAGTTACATATATTCCTAGACAAAGAGGTAGGAGTCTGAAGTACAAACTGTTTGCTGCCATTTTGAAAAATTACAAAACTCCAGGTTTGTTTTATTTACTCAGGTAACTTTAATATTTACATTGAAGCAACTTCCTTCTTTTACTTCTGTTAATGAGGGATTTTGAAAGGTTCTGTTATAAATATGTCATCTGTTTACCCTGAAAAATAAGTAAAAAAGTAAAAGAGATACCATCTTATTCAAAGCAAGGGAATATACCCCAGCAGATTCAGAGACAGATGAATAGAAGTTAAATATAAGTCGTGGAAATTGTGGACATTTGATTATTTTGGACCAACTTGTTATGAGGAGTACCAGTGGTCAATCGTGAGTGAAATTCATAACTTAAATGAAAAAGAGGCCTGTAGGTTTCCTGTGAATGCATTACAGAGTTATGTCCAATTGAGCATTTAAAACAGATGATGGGGTGTTTATTGAGGACTGGGTTATGGGAAGAGTTTATAGAGAAACATTGGGTTATTGGTAGGGTTTGTAGAAAATGTGTGCAGCATGCTAGGAATTTTAACCGCCTAGGTTATTATTTGGATGAGTGATATTGTAGTAGGTAGCTGTAGTTAACTTATTTTCTTTTTTTTGTTACCAGTAGCAGGTAATTTGGTATAAAGGATTTTTGAGATTTGAGTCTCTATAGGTGGATAGACATCATTTTCATTACCTCATAAACCACTCATTTCTTAAGCATTATTGAGTTAGTTTGTGTGTGTGTGTGTGTGTGTGTGTGTGGCAAAATATTTAAAAATTAATAGGCTGTTTGCTGATGCTATTCGATCCCCCACACTGTGGAAATTGTGAAATATGATTGATTCCAAATGAGAATAACATTTATTTGTCAGGCAATTTGCAAGAACTATCAGACCATGAATATTCATGAGAGGTCATGTGATATAAGGTATGCATAATGTATGCACAGCAGAGGTTGGGTTTCTTGACCCAATATGGGAAAGCATCTTTCCTGATGGCCTAGGTCATGAATATTCATCAGAGGTCAATTTTCATTACAGAAAATGTGCATACTAGTAATCCCATAGCTTCTGTAAGAACTGTTTTTGACTATAAAACTCTTGAATATTCATCAGCTCCGTGTCTAAGGAAAATAATTATAATAATATATGCAGAATAAACCCCTGACCTTTGACATTGATTTTGAATAATCAGCATATATGTTATCTTTGTCCTATGAATCAAGTGATATTATGCATAATAAATAAATACATACATGGTATGAAGATCTTGGTTTAGTGAACCCACAGAAAAAAAAAAAATTGGATAATATGTATTTTTGGTACTTTTGATTCCAGTGAAGAAATTTTAGGTTTATTGTAAATATATAATGTCTCAACTCAAAAATCTCTATTTATAAATCTCCATTGTTATCTATAGATGATTTATACTAGGTGACTTATTCTAGTACATATACTGATGGTCATAAAAAGGACAGTTGTATGCTTTGACAAAGTATGATTTTCCATATAGCCTTTATATATTAATGATTAGGAACAAACAAATTTTCTTCTGTTGAATATTTGCACTGTGCTTGGTTTGCTCATGTAATTTCTATGGTTTGTACATGTTTGTTGTCATAAGGATACTTTGTATATTATATTTTAGATTTCACTTGGTGCTATCAAGTCCGCCTTGTATATATTGCTACTTAGTCTCAGTTGTCGTGTCACATTTACATATTTGGTACTGCTGCATGTATTATTGTATACATAAAGTATTGTACTGGTGTGATACAAATATAGCCACTGATAGGAGAGATGTTGATACAATAATTGGCCTGGATGGGTAGCCAAGTACTTAGATGTACATTCTAGATCATATATATCTGTACATGTGGGACCTGCGATTAATTTATTCGGTAGATCTGTATAATGTAACACCTGTAAAGCGTAATATCAAATGATGATTATTAATATTAATATGCAGAATGATGCCTTTGAGGATTGCTTGCACGAGCAATGTTTGTTATTTCTCATCTCGTAAATTTCACCAGAGCCAGACAGTCACCTTGCTGTACATTTTGAGTTTGCATTTGTGAATACTTCCAGTTAAGGAATACTTGATGTTTCTGCAAATTTGTATGCATTGGTTTCCATTTGGCTGCATTTAAGACGACACTAAATAAAAAAAGTACTTCATGATATTGTTCTCGTAGTTGAATTTTGTGTGGTTCCAACTGTTAACCTGTTACAGTAAAAGGTGCCATAATTGATTGTCAGCACCACCTAGTGTCTATAATTGAGACAATTTTGTTTTAAGCTCTGTTCACTGCAAGCCCTTTGAACCATACTGTTAGCCATGTGCCCTGTGGGCTGACGTTAAGGACCTGGGGAATCCAAGAAATCCAAGTTAATTCATTGACTATAGGCAATTAAAATCTCAAAGTTCCTTCAATGACGATGGAGCAGATAACACAATATTGTGCCCTCCTGTAACACACTATTGTGCCCTCCTGTAACACACTATTGTGCCCTCCTCTAACACAAAATTGTGCCCTCCTCTAACACACTAATGTGCCCTCCTCTAACACACTAATGTGCCCTCCTCTAACACACCTTTGTGCCCTCCTGTAACACTATTGTGCCCTCCTGTAACACTATTGTGCCCTTCTGAAACACTCTATTGTGCCCTCCTGTAACACTATTGTGCCCTCCTGTGACACACTATTGTGCCCTCCTGTGACACTATTGTGCCTTCCTGTGACACACTATTGTGCCCTCCTGTAACACACTGTTGTGCCCTCCTGTAACACACTATTGTGCCTTCCTGTAACACACCTTTGTGCCCTCCTGTAACACACTGTGCCCTCCTGTAACACACTATTGTGCCCTCCTCTAACACACTATTGTGCCCTCTTCTAACACACTATTGTGCCCTCCTCTAACACACTATTGTGCCCTCCTCTAACACTGTTGTGTGCCCTCCTGTAACACACTAATGTGCCCTCCTGTAACACACTATTGTGCCCTCCTCTAACACACTAATGTGCCCTCCTGTAACACACTATTGTGCCTTCCTGTAACACACTATTGTGCCCTCCTGTAACACACTATTGTGCCCTCCTCTAACACACTGTGCCCTCCTGTAACACACTAATGTGCCCTCCTGTAACACACTATTGTGCCCTTCTGTAACACACTGTTGTGTGCCCTCCTGTAACACACTATTGTGCCCTCCTGTAACACACTATTGTGCCCTCCTGTAACACACTATTGTGCCCTCCTGTAACACACTGTTGTGTGCCCTCCTGTAACACACTATTGTGCCCTCCTGTAACACACTATTGTGCCCTCCTGTAACACACTATTGTGCCCTCCTCTAACACACTATTGTGCCCTCCTCTAACACACTATTGTGCCCTCCTCTAACACTATTGTGCCTTCCTGTAACACACTATTGTGCCTTCCTGTAACACACTATTGTGCCCTCCTGTAACACACTAATGTGCCCTCCTGTATCACACTAATGTGCCCTCCTGTAACACACTATTGTGCCCTCCTGTAACACACTATTGTGCCCTCCTCTAACACACTAATGTGCCCTCCTCTAACACACTAATGTGCCCTCCTGTAACACTCTATTGTGCCCTCCTGTAACACACTAATGTGCCCTCCTGTAACACACTATTGTGCCCTCCTGTAACACACTAATGTTCCCTCCTGTAACACTCTATTGTGCCCTCCTGTAACACACTATTGTGCCCTCCTGTAACACACTATTGTGCCCTCTTGTAACGCACTAATGTGCCCTCCTGTAACACTCTATTGTGCCTTCCTGTAACACACCTTTGTGCCCTCCTCTAACACACTAATGTGCCCTCCTCTAACACACTATTGTGCCCTCCTCTAACACTATTGTGCCCTCCTCTAACACACTATTGTGCCCTCCTGTAACACACTATTGTGCCCTCTTGTAACACACTAATGTGCCCTCCTGTAACACACTAATGTGCCCTCCTGTAACACACTATTGTGCCCTCCTGTAACACTATTGTGCCCTCCTAAAACACACTATTGTGCCCTCCTGTAACACACTATTGTGCCCTCCTGTAACACACTAATGTGCCCTCCTGTAACACACTAATGTGCCCTCCTGTAACACTCTATTGTGCCCTCCTGTAACACACTAATGTGCCCTCCTGTAACACACTATTGTGCCCTCCTGTAACACACTATGTGCCCTCCTGTAACACACTAATGTGCCCTCCTGTAACACACTGTGCCCTCCTGTAACACTATTGTGCCCTCCTGTAACACACTAATGTGCCCTCCTGTAACACTCTATTGTGCCCTCCTGTAACACACTATTGTGCCCTCCTGTAACACACTATTGTGCCCTCCTGTAACACACTAATGTGCCCTCCTGTAACACTATTGTGCCCTCCTGTAAGACACCTTTGTGCCCTCCTGTAACACACTAATGTGCCCTCCTCTAACACACTATTGTGCCCTCCTCTAACACACTATTGTGCCCTCCTCTAACACACTATTGTGCCCTCCTCTAACACACTACTGTGCCCTCCTCTAACACACTATTGTGCCCTCCTCTAAGACACTGTTGTGCCCTCCTCTAACACACTGTTGTGCCCTCCTGTAACACACTAATGTGCCCTCCTGTAACACACTATTGTGAACTCCTCTAACACACTGTTGTGTGCCCTCCTGTAACACACTATTGTGCCCTCCTGTAACACACTGTTGTGACCTCCTCTAACACACTATTGTGCCCTCCTGTAACACACTATTGTGCCCTCCTCTAACACACTATTGTGCCCTCCTGTAACACACTATTGTGGCCTCCTCTAACACACTATTGTGCCCTCCTCTAACACACTAATGTGCCCTCCTGTAACACACTATTGTGACCTCCTCTAACACACTGTTGTGTGCCCTCCTGTAACACACTATTGTGCCCTCCTGTAACACACTGTTGTGTGCCCTCCTGTAACACACTATTGTGCCCTCCTGTAACACACTATTGTGCCCTCCTGTAACACACTGTTGTGTGCCCTCCTGTAACACACTAATGTGCCCTCCTGTAACACGCTGTTGTGTGCCCTCCTGTAACACACTATTGTGCCCTCCTGTAACACACTATTGTGCCCTCCTGTAACACACTATTGTGCCCTCCTGTAACACACTTATGTGCCCTCCTGTAACACACTATTGTGCCCTCCTATGACACACTATTGTGCCTTCCTGTAACACACTATTGTGCCCTCCTGTGACACACTATTGTGCCCTCCTGTAACACACTATTGTGCCCTCCTGTAACACACTATTGTGCCCTCCTGTAACACACTATTGTGCCCTCCTATGACACACTATTGTGCCCTCCTGTAACACACTATTGTGCCCTCCTCTAACACACTATTGTGCCCTCCTGTGACACACTATTGTGCCCTCCTGTGACACTATTGTGCCTTCCTGTGACACACTATTGTGCCCTCCTGTAACACACTGTTGTGCCCTCCTGTAACACACTATTGTGCCTTCCTGTAACACACCTTTGTGCCCTCCTGTAACACACTAATGTGCCCTCCTGTAACACACTATTGTGCCCTCCTCTAACACACTATTGTGCCCTCCTCTAACACACTATTGTGCCCTCCTCTAACACACTATTGTGCCCTCCTCTAACACTGTTGTGTGCCCTCCTGTAACACACTATTGTGCCCTCCTGTAACACACTATTGTGCCCTCCTCTAACACACTATTGTGCCCTCCTCTAACACTATTGTGCCTTCCTGTAACACACTATTGTGCCCTCCTGTAACACACTATTGTGCCCTCCTCTAACACACTGTGCCCTCCTGTAACACACTAATGTGCCCTCCTGTAACACACTATTGTGCCCTTCTGTAACACACTGTTGTGTGCCCTCCTGTAACACACTATTGTGCCCTCCTGTAACACACTATTGTGCCCTCCTGTAACACACTATTGTGCCCTCCTGTAACACACTGTTGTGTGCCCTCCTGTAACACACTATTGTGCCCTCCTGTAACACACTATTGTGCCCTCCTGTAACACACTATTGTGCCCTCCTGTAACACACTATTGTGCCCTCCTCTAACACACTATTGTGCCCTCCTCTAACACTATTGTGCCTTCCTGTAACACACTATTGTGCCTTCCTGTAACACACTATTGTGCCCTCCTGTAACACACTAATGTGCCCTCCTGTAACACACTATTGTGCCCTCCTGTAACACACTATTGTGCCCTCCTCTAACACACTGTGCCCTCCTGTAACACACTAATGTGCCCTCCTGTAACACTCTATTGTGCCCTCCTGTAACACACTAATGTGCCCTCCTGTTACACACTATTGTGCCCTCCTGTAACACACTAATGTGCCCTCCTGTAACACTCTATTGTGCCCTCCTGTAACACACTATTGTGCCTTCCTGTAACACACTATTGTGCCCTCTTGTAACGCACTAATGTGCCCTCCTGTAACACTCTATTGTGCCCTCCTATAACACACCTTTGTGCCCTCCTCTAACACACTAATGTGCCCTCCTCTAACACACTATTGTGCCCTCCTCTAACACTATTGTGCCCTCCTCTAACACACTATTGTGCCCTCCTGTAACGCACTATTGTGTCCTCTTGTAACACACTAATGTGCCCTCCTGTAACACACTAATGTGCCCTCCTGTAACACACTATTGTGCCCTCCTGTAACACTATTGTGCCCTCCTATAACACACTATTGTGCCCTCCTGTAACACACTATTGTGCCCTCCTGTAACACACTAATGTGCCCTCCTGTAACACACTAATGTGCCCTCCTGTAACACTCTATTGTGCCCTCCTGTAACACACTAATGTGCCCTCCTGTAACACACTATTGTGCCCTCCTGTAACACACTATTGTGCCCTCCTCTAACACACTAATGTGCCCTCCTGTAACACACTGTGCCCTCCTGTAACACTATTGTGCCCTCCTGTAACACACTAATGTGCCCTCCTGTAACACTCTATTGTGCCCTCCTGTAACACACTATTGTGCCCTCCTGTAACACACTATTGTGCCCTCCTGTAACACACTAATGTGCCCTCCTGTAACACTCTATTGTGCCCTCCTGTAAGACACCTTTGTGCCCTCCTGTAACACACTAATGTGCCCTCCTCTAACACACTATTGTGCCCTCCTCTAACACACTATTGTGCCCTCCTCTAACACACTATTGTGCCCTCCTCTAACACACTACTGTCCCCTCCTCTAACACACTATTGTGCCCTCCTCTAACACACTGTTGTGCCCTCCTCTAACACACTGTTGTGCCATCCTGTAACACACTAATGTGCCCTCCTGTAACACACTATTGTGAACTCCTCTAACACACTGTTGTGTGCCCTCCTGTAACACACTATTGTGCCCTCCTGTAACACACTGTTGTGACCTCCTCTAACACACTATTGTGCCCTCCTGTAACACACTATTGTGCCCTCCTCTAACACACTATTGTGCCCTCCTGTAACACACTATTGTGCCCTCCTCTAACACACTATTGTGCCCTCCTGTAACACACTAATGTGCCCTCCTGTAACACACTATTGTGACCTCCTCTAACACACTGTTGTGTGCCCTCCTGTAACACACTATTGTGCCCTCCTGTAACACACTGTTGTGTGCCCTCCTGTAACACACTATTGTGCCCTCCTGTAACACACTATTGTGCCCTCCTGTAACACACTGTTGTGTGCCCTCCTGTAACACACTAATGTGCCCTCCTGTAACACGCTGTTGTGTGCCCTCCTGTAACACACTATTGTGCCCTCCTGTAACACACTATTGTGCCCTCCTGTAACACACTATTGTGCCCTCCTGTAACACACTTATGTGCCCTCCTGTAACACACTATTGTGCCCTCCTATGACACACTATTGTGCCTTCCTGTAACACACTATTGTGCCCTCCTGTGACACACTATTGTGCCCTCCTGTAACACACTATTGTGCCCTCCTGTAACACACTATTGTGCCCTCCTGTAACACACTATTGTGCCCTCCTATGACACACTATTGTGCCTTCCTGTAACACACTATTGTGCCCTCCTGTGACACACTATTGTGCCCTCCTGTAACACACTATTGTGCCCTCCTGTAACACACTATTGTGCCCTCCTGTAACACACTATTGTGCCCTCCTGTAACACACCTTTGTGCCCCCCTGTAACACACTAATGTGCCCTCCTGTAAGACACTGTTGTGTGCCCTCCTGTAACACACTAATGTGCCCTCCTGTAACACACTATTGTGCCCTCCTGTAACACACTATTGTGCCCTCCTGTGACACACTAATGTGCCCTCCTGTAACACACTATTGTGCCCTCCTGTGACACACTATTGTGCCCTCCTCTTACACACTATTGTGCCCTCCTGTAACACACTATTGTGCCCTCCTGTAACACACTATTGTGCCCTCCTGTAACACACTAATGTGCCCTCCTGTAACACACTAATGTGCCTTCCTGTAACACTCTTTTGTGCCCTCCTGTAACACTCTATTGTGCCCTCCTGTAACACTCTATTGTGCCCTCCTGTAACACACTAATGTGCCCTCCTGTAACACACTAATGTGCCCTCCTGTAACACACTATTGTGCCCTCCTGTAACACACTATTGTGCCCTCATGTAACACACTATTGTGCCCTCCTGTGACACGCTATTGTGCCCTCTTGTGACACGCTATTGTGCCCTCCTGTAACACAATATCGTGCACTCCTGTAACACAATATTATGCCCTCCTGTAACAATATTGTGCCCACCAGTGAAATCCTTTGTTAGCAACCTGTGAGCTTATGCAATGGTGCGGCATTGTCCGTCATCTGTATGTTAACCCATACTATCTGGAAAACGGCAGGAGCTAGCAACACTAAACTTTATGCAAAAAATCAGTCATAAAAAAACTATTGAATTTTTTGCTTATTTTTTGTCTATCTGCATTTACCAAACCTTATGCAAAAAATCAGTCATAAAAAAACTATCGAATTTTGGTTTTTTAGCTTAGCTGACTAGAAATCATCTGAGCTATAATCGTGGTCCATTGTCCGTCGTCCGTCCGTAGATGTGGCGTGTTTTGAAACTGTAAGACCTAGGAATCCGAAATTTGGCATAATGTTAGATGTCCCAAAAATCTCTTACCAAGCCGAAAACTGGGTCCAAACATAATGCATTTTGTAAATAATCAGGAAAGAAATTTGATCACTTAACACAAAACTTGTAAAAAATAAGCACTTTTTTCCAGTAATATAACTTTTATTAATCAAAATTAAATTGTATACCCAAAATTAGCAATTAAAATATTAGCAAAAATAAAAAATTGGTACCTGAAATTTTGCCCAACTTTGACCAAAGCACGTTTTTAGCTCAGCTTTTTTTTTTACAAACTTTATTCCACAATCAATACATAATAAAAATACAATACAGAAAAAAAATCTCTTATAAAGCATGTCCTATATCTCCGTCTATTAAACATTTTAATACATTCCTCTTGTCTATCAAATCTTGAGTCTTGTTATTTTTAACCGCTATAATCAATTCTATCTGCATATAATTCTTTAAATAATGTTCAAATCCTGTTTTCGTTACAACAGTTTCTTTACACCTACATCCATAGATTTTACCAATAATAAATATATAATTTTTCCACTTTTCTTATCCCAACACTCCTAGAAAGACTCCTGCTTTATCAAAACAAAAATTATCAACTTTCAGCTTATTATGACACCATATTTCTACTTCTAACCAAAAATCTTTAATCAATTCACATTCCAAGAATAGATGCACTGTATTTTCCACATTGGTTCTACAAAAAGTACATTTGTTATCTGTTACAAGTTTCCACTTCTCTAACCAGTAATTATTAACTAAAATATTCTGCAGAACTTTATACTGAAAATCTTGTGTCTTAACATCCTGAAACACACTTTTAGATAATAGGTACACCTTAGACCAATCATAATCCTTTATGTTGATAAATTTATTAATTCGTGGCAATTTACAAAACGGTAAACAAATTTCATTCCTAGTACACTGATACACTTGTTTTGAAGTGGTCTGATTTAAAACATAGTGTTTACCATACAACAATATCATGAATATATGGGGTTCATTCTGACATTCCTTTCCAATCCTTCCCGTTTCTTTGACAGAACCAATGACACTAATGAATACCATTGAAAGAAGAATCTCTCATGCAACCCTCGTTCTTTCCAATATTCAAAAGGCTTAATATGATAATAATCATCAAATAAATCATTAGCGGTAATGATCCCAGCTGCAATGAAATCATTCCAACAAATCATTTTGTTGTCGATCTTAATATTTCTGTTCATCCATAATATTTGATTTCATAAATGTTGTTCCCTGTAGAAAGCGGTTCTAATTATCTGAGCACTTCGTAAGATTTCCTTGTAGAAATCTGTAATATTTGCTTTTTCAAAATTTTGATCAGAATTTTCCTAATAAAAGAATTTCTGCATTGTGTGATATCCCTTTTAATTGAACATTCCATAATTTCTTCCAAAACCTTTCTTCTGTATACAAGTATCTCTTAATCCATGCTATACGGGATGTCATTATAATGGACTCTAAATGTGGTGCATTCAAGCCCTCATTATCTTTTTCTTGAATTAGTAGATTACATGACAATTTTTCAGACTTTCCATTCCATATAAAATGAGAGATTATTTTTTCTAACATCTTTTTACATCGTAATGGAAGTGTATCGTTAGCAAACTGATATTGAAATTTGGAAATAATAAAAGTTTTGACAATTTGGATTCGTCCCTGTAAAGTCAGACTTCTCATACGCCATATATTAATTATTTTCTCAATATCTTTGATTTTCTTATAAAAATTTTCTTTTCACATTCTTTGTTATCATATGAACAAAAAATACCTAGTATTTTTAATCCCTTTTTTATCTTTATTCATTTTCAATCCACTATATTTTCCAAATAATTCAACAGTTTCTAGAAACTTTTTAGCCGACTTAATATTATTAACAATTGCCACTGTATCATCGGCATACTGTACTAACTTTATTTCCTCATCCTCTACTTCAATACCCTTTATTTTATCTTCTTGTCTTATTAACTGACCTAACATTTCAATTGACAAAATGAAAAGATAGGGAGACAATGGATCCCCTTGTCTAACTCCTCAGTGCACTGGAAAATAGCCACATGTCGTTCCGTTGTTAATTACAGTGCTACTTATATTATTATATAATAACTTGATAAGGTTGATGAAATATTCGGAAAAACCAAACTTTCTCATAGCTGAAAACATAAATGGCCATTCTAACGAGTCAAATCCTTTTTCAAAATCTATTGCTATCAGGCCGCCCGAAAGATTTCGATCCTTCGTATATTGCAGTAGGTCTTTAATTAATCGGATATTTTCTCCAATGTATCGTCCTTTCACATATCCAGTCTGATTCATATGAATAAATTTAGGAAGAATTCTTGTTAGCCTTATCGCTAAAGTTTTTGATAAAATTTTGTAGTCATTGTTTAACAAGGAGATTGGCCTCCAATTTTTTATCAAAGTTCTATCTTTCTTTTTATCTAAAAGTGTTATGACTGCCTGTCTTTGAGAGCTCGAGAGCTCCCCTTTAACAACTGATGTATTAAAGGAATCTACCATAAGCTAACCAAAATATGGCCAGAACTTTTTATAAAATTCTACACTTATACCATCGTTCCCTGGACTTTTCCCACTGGAAAATGTCTTTACTGTTTGCAGACATTCTTCACAAGATATCGGCCGGTCTAGCCAATTAGTGTCATCTTGATCAAGTTTCGGAACATTTATTGTATTCAAGTATTCTTCTATTTCATTAGTATCTTTATCTATTTTTGTTGAATATAATGTCTGATAATATTCTTTACAAATTGACAATATTTCTGATTGGTTTGTTACACTAGTATTATTATCTTTCATCAGTTTTCTTATAGTTTTTCCAATATTATTCCGTTTTTCTAAATTAAGAAAATTTTTTTATGCTCTTCTCCCCTTTTTCGTGCCATCTAACCTGTGATCTAGTTATCAAACCCTGTGTTTTTTCATTATCTATTTTCTCAAGTTCTGTTTCAATTTTTACTATATTTTGCTTATGATTTTCTATTTTATCTGGGCAATTTTCACCATCTACCCGATAATACAATTCTTTCAGCCTTGCTAACAATTTCTTCTCCTTTTCGTCTCGGTTTCTTTTCTTTTTACTACAATATTTCAAACAAAAAGCTCTTATCTTATATTTAATATATTCCCATTTAACTCGTGGATCAGTCACTTTAGATGTTTCCACTAACCAAGTTATCCTTTCCCGAGATATTTCTTGAATAAACTCAGATTCATTTAGTTTACTGTTATTAAGCTTCCAGTATCCTTTGCCTTTTTGACTTTGCTCAAATTCCTGAATTATCATAACTATGGCGCTGTGGTCCGATTTTAAAAAAGGAACAATATCCACATTCAGAACTGTATCTTGTAAGGCACTGCCTATTAACCAATAATCTAATCTACACTTGATCTTTTCACTCTTTTGTCGCCATGTGAAACACTTAACTGTAGGATTTCGTATTCTCTAAATATCAATCAGATCAAAGTTTTCAATAATCTTATACATTATACTAGATACTTCTTCTTTTTTATTCAGTGTTCCTCCTTTTTTATCTATACTTTCCTCTAATACAATATTATAATCACCCCCTATCACAATATTATCATCTGATGTAGCATATTTATTAAGCAAGGCTTTCAACTGTAAATAGAATGCAACCTGACAGCTCTGAATATTGGGTGAATAAAGATTAACTAAAAAATATGTCTTCTGTTCTATTTCTTCTTTTACTAATATTAATCTTCCATCTGATGATTTGTATATAACATCTAAATCTTTCATATCCAAATTATGTCTAAACAATATAGCCGCACCTCTACTACTAGAGTCTCCATGACTATATACTATCGTTCCATACCATTCGTTTCGCCATACATTTTCTACTTCAAATGTACTATGCGTTTCCTGTAAAAATAAAATATCACATTTACAGGACTTCGCCCATCGGAAAATTGACCTCCGTTTTTTCCTGCTTTGCATACCCCTTACATTTAGACTAATCAATTTGAAAACTAATCTCCAAAACGATTACAAGTGTAAAACCCATGCTAAGAGAGAATATGAGTTTTGAAAATTTTGATGTGGTTTTTGTAATATTCAAATACAAACAAAGACAAAAAACAACACACAATTCTGACAGGCCCCTGCTGACACTAACAAAAAGGTGGCAGCACGGAACCGCCCGTTTCCCCAAGCCATAACTAAAGCTTCTGGTGGGAGAAATATCCAACATGTATCCAATCATGTTGGTTGAGCAACTGGTATACATAAAAATGCCTAGGCCAGCGTACCAGTAACCCATTTTGGTCCAGCATTTCGCCTGGTCCATTCATTTCTATTATTAAATATTCGAATTACATTTTCCCTGGAAAGTACACATATCGTCTTAAGTTTAACAATTTAAACCTTGTTAGATTCTCAATCTTGACATGAAATGTTGTTTGATGACAAATAACAAAGAGTTTATTATTTTAATACAATACTGAATGTTCACCGGTATCGTAATTCAAATTCAATTAACATTTTAACCAAAGATCTCTGCTATAACTATTCATTCAGGTAAGGAACTCCTTATTTACAAAGCGATAAAAAACACTACCACTCTGGCCTGGTCTCTATCGCAATTGAAATTTAATCCAAACTACTTTATTTATTCCTATTTAATATAAAATGTATAATATTATAATTATATCATAATTTCTATTCAATTAATAATTTAACAAAGACCTCTGCTACAGCTACTAATAAAAAGTAAGAATATAAATATAGTGTCACCATCACTATTATAAAATGCTACCCCCTGCCTGAACTCAATTCTTTTTGAGTTCGAAGAACTCATTATTTTAATACAATATTAAATGTTTCCGGCATCATAATTTCAAACATATTAATAATTTAAGACTGATATCTGTTATGACTGCTCCTAAAAATGAAAAGACAAACATAGTGCCTCTATCCCTACTAAGTGCTGCCCCTGCCTGTACTTACAACATTATTACATACTTGAATAGTTGTTATCCAATCCGCCTGTCCCGTACAGCCCCTTATACCAGGATAAAGTAAAACTTTATGTTATGCAGTAATTGTTATTGTTTTCACTGTATCTCCTCTGGTATGAAAAAACTTTCCTTGAAAAAGTAATTCAAGGTGTAATCAATTTTCTTTTAAATGATTTTAACAAATATAATTGAACCGCTCAGTATGCTTAAATTATTATAAAATATGAAGCACATTATGGATAAACAAAGACACAATTAAAAATTGTGAAATCTAAATCAAGTATTATTTTAGGATATTTATTGTTTTGCTGATTTAAAAGACATATTTTTGTGGTAAAAAATAAATAAACATTTGTATGCATGATGTGGTGTTATCTGACAAGATTGAGATTTATGATGATGCAATTGAGAATTATGAATCAACTTTTATATTCAGATATATATGTTATATTGGAAATTATAGAAATATAAACTTAAATTAAAAAAAAATGATGTGAAAAAAAATGAGGATTTAATACAAACATTTGTTCATTATTTTCCTGCCTCAGCAGAATTTTAGATCAGGCTTTGTTTGCCCTGTTACATGTTGTTAATTAATTATATTTCAACTGTATACATTTCATAAAAAAATACATATATTTAATAATATATATTATACAAAAAAATAGATTCAATTGAACAAATGTGTAAACTACTGAAATGTCAATCATTTATCAAAAAGCCAACTAATGATCATGGTAATAGTACAGATCATTTGTTCACGAACTGCTCACATGCTTTATTTCAAAATTAGGAAACACATGGTCAGGTCACAAAATATTACTTGCAACAATTTCTTGCTAACCAATACAAACCAATCATATAAACCAACAATGGCCTTTATTACCTCTTCCTCTTACACTTTATCTCCATTGGATATTATTTAAGATTTTTACCTTCAAGGTCAACGTCAGCTGAGCACAGTGACCCATGGGTCCCTTGTTTTCCTGTAACTGCTGTGGATTTAATTTTCAAAGCATGTTTTTGTTAGCATTTCAACTGTTAACACCAAAAATTTGAAACCAGTTGATCAAAAACTGTAGATTTTATTCAAGTTTCCAAGCACCATGTCACATATTGTTTACATCAAGCTAGTGTTATGCAGTTTGCTAGAGCTCAGCTCCCCAGCTCCAGCTCTAAGTTCCTTAAATTTGGCATACAGTTAGATGTCTCCAAAATCCCCTACCATGCCAAGAATTTGGTCACTAGGACTTAATTCCTTCGAGAAATTAATGAAAAACTTCATTTTTCCATTAAAAACCCATTGTTACACTTTAAGACTGCCTAATATCAAAACCACTGATCTTACTTTGATCATATATAATATCCTTATTTTTCTATACATTCGCTATGCACATGCCAGAAATGATGTCAGTATTGCGTAATTGTTTTAAGTTATGGGCCAAAACATAATGCACTTTTTAAAAAATCAAGAAATATATTTACTAATTTAACAAGAGGATTGCTGAAGCTAGAGATATTTTGACAGGGATGTAACATTATTTAATTAAGATTCAATTGAATACCAAAAATTAGTTCTGAATTTTTCAAATTTTATAAGTTATTAGTATGAATATAAAATTAGAACCTTAAATTTTGCCCAACTTTGACCTTGGCACGTTTGTTTCCTGTGAGCACTTTCGATATAATTTTCTTATCATGCACACACAAGGATTTCAGCTTTGTAGTTTAGAAAGCTGAAAGAAATTGGCCAACAATTGTAGCTTTTATTAATGTTTTTATGAGACCATGTCAGACCCAGGCTCTACCCTGCCCCTCTTCAGTCACCTGTATGTTGACCTTGTTGACCTTTCAGCAAATTATGCACGCTTGAGGCGAGGCATACACTGGGGCAGCCAGGCAGCTAATGCCCAGCCACAGTTGATCCAGGTGTCCAACCCAACTCATCTAGTAGTTGTTTTGAAAAACAACATAACGATAAACAATAAATTAATAAATTTTTATTGGTTTTCATCAACAAATTAAAGAAAAATTTGTAGAAAAGGAATTTGCTAGTTGATGAGTAACAGGAAATTAACTTGCAGTTACTGATGATGTGAGAATCTTGTATGGATGGATAGAATGTCTATATCAATGTTATTCCAAAATAACACCATGCAGTCACCTATGGTATTTTTCAGTTCAATTTTTATGATAAAAAAATAAATCATATTATTTATTACTAATCATTAGGGATCATATTAAGGAAATTAATGATAGACAAAGATGCAGTTGATAATATTAATCTAGACTCCTACCGTGTGTAGTGTGTAGATTGATGTGAAAGTAGTCCAAAGTGAATATATTACATTTATTTTTTTAATATAAATAAAAGCCATAAAACCAGGTACTTATGATCATTATTTAAATTTGTGAATTTTGAATATTCTGGATTCTCAACATCTTTGTTTGGCTAAAACTGAATAAATACTAGACATGGTGCGAATGCTTCGCAAATGTATTTGAATACGAATATGAATATGTACTGCATTAAAAAATTTTATTGCATAAGAATGGGAATTCAGGTAAAAATGAAAGTATTTGAATACAAGTGCAGACACTTTCAAAACCTATTCATGAATGCATTCATGAATATATTCTATAATATTATTTAATAATCATTTCAGTTATATTTTATTTAAAAAAAAAACCCCATGATTTTCTTATTATTTTTTTAATAAAAATTATATTGGCTCAATATGTGTTATTAAATTTTAATAAATAGTTAAACTCTTTTATTCTTTGCTTATAAGTTATATGGCCAAGTCAAACTCTGTGTGACAAAAGCACTCCATTTGTTAGCGAACCTGTGAGCTTTTGCGATGGTTCGGCGTCGTCCGGCGTCCGTCGTCCGTCGTCTGTACGTTAACCCACACTATCTTGAAAACGGCAAGAATTAGTATCACGAAATTTTATGCATAAAATTAGTCATCTAAAATACTCAATCGGATTTTGCTTATTTTTTTGGCTAACTGCATTTTCTTAGATTTCATAGGGAAAAAGCTAAAAAAGCTTAAAAAATCTTCCTCTCCGAATCAGTTCAGCCAAATTGTCCAGTATTTTACAGAAATGATTCCTGGAACAATCTCTCTCAAGTTTGCTCGAATGGTTAAGTTCGGTGATTTTTGCCCAATTTACAGGAAGTTGAACTTAGTCATCTGTCCAAAAAAAGCATACTAAAATTACAATCTCAGAAATGGCTTGAGCTATCATCACCAAATTTTATGCCAATGTTGGTCACATGAGTCATATATGAAATTAAGGTATTGGTGGCGCGACCTGCACCGGCCTTTTTTGTACGGGGGTCATTAGTGCCTGTATCATACTGACAGCTACAAATAACTTCTTCTCTGAAACGAAATAGCCAAATTGTTTAATATCGCACAGAAATGATCCTAGGGTAGTGCTTTCTGAAGTTTGTTCCAATGGTCTCAGTTCGGTGACTTTTGGCTAAGTTATGGGAAGCTAATTTAGTCATATGCCATAACAGCCCATTTTAGCTAAGTGGCTACAAAAATCTTCTTCTCAAAAACCACTGGGCCAAATTCTTAAATCTCACACATTAATTATCCTTAGATGCTGATAATTTAAGTTTTTTCAAATAGTCTCAGTTCAGTGACTTTTGGCTGAGTAATGGGAAGCTGAATTTAGTCATATGCCATAACAGCCAATGTTAGTTAAGTGGCTACAAAAATCTTCTAAAAAACCATTGGGCCAAATTCTTAAATCTCACACATTAATTATCCTTAGATGCTGATAATTTAAGTTTGTTTAAATGGTCTCAGTTCAGTGACTTTTGGCTGAGTTATGGGAAGCTGAATTTAGTCATATGCCATAACAGCCCATGTTAGCTAAGTGGCTACAAAAATCTTCTTCTCAAAAACCACTGGGCCAAATTCTTAAATCTCACACATTAGTTATCCTTAGATGTTGATAATTCAAGTTTGTTCAAATGGTTTTGGTTCAATGATTTTTGGCTGATTTATAAGAAGCTGAACCTTGTCATTTTGCTGTATTTTCCCATATGAGTTATAAACCTACAAAACGTTTTTCGACTGATGATACTGAGGCTAGTTTGTTTAATATTTTGCAAGAATAATTCCCTGAATCATTCTTATAATAATTGTCTTTTATGGTTCCAAAAAATGAATTTTGGCTGAATTATAAAGATTGAATTGAGTAATTGTACCATATATGTTAGCTGTGTGAAGCAGATACAACTAGCCTAGCACCAGTTTATCATTACATCATGCCTCTAGACATTTAGATTTCAGGTTATCTATGGAAAATATTGACAAGAATGTTTTTTTAAAGCTTTAAAAAAATGTAGATTTATGATATTACATATCATCCGTACACTAACTCATAATTTCTCAGGAATAGCAGGAGCTACCATCCCCAGATTTTATGAAATAATCTGTCACATATCAAATGTTGATGGATTCAGCTTATTTTTGCTATCTGCATTTACTTAGATTTTACAAGGAAAAAGCTGAAAAAAGGCTTCTTCTTGTGAACAGTCCAGCCAAATTGTTCAATATTTTACACAAATGATCCTAGAGGTGAGCCCTCTCAAGTTTGTTCAAATGGTTTGTGTTGGATAAATTTTAGCAGAGTTACATAACAGGCCAAGATTGTGTATGTTTCTTGAATAGGTTGAGAAACTGCCAACTGTTTCAGATTTGGCAACAGATTAAGAGTTCATTCAGTGCAGCCAAATATAGGTCAACAGTTCAATCAGTGCAGCCAAGCACAAGGCATGTGATCACCTCATGGGCAGCATGTGATCATCTCATGGGTAGCATGTGATCACCTCATGAGTATCATGTGATCACCTCATGGGTGTCATGCCCCTCAGGGCTGCATATGGAGCCAACCTGTGAGCTTATGCAATTGTTTGGCTACTATTTCAGATTTGGCAATAGGCAAAAGGTCAGCCTGGATTTATTTATAGCTTTGGCAGACTGCCAACTGTGTCAGATTATGCAACAGGTGAGGTGTTCACTCAGGCTAGCCAGGTGCAGGTCAAGAGTTCACTCAGTGCAGTAGCCTGAGCCAGTAATTTGTCACAGTACACTCGGGGCAACAGCCTTTCTCACCTAAGCCTTGTCAGCCTTGTGCATCAGACTCAAGGTAAGTTTGATGTATTGGCCTGATATTCTGACCTGTCTATGTGTCTTTAATGGCTTTCTCGTTCACAAGACAGGTGTCGCCATCTACAATGACTTTTGCAAAGTGTATGTGCCTGCTTAATTCTACGGAAGAATTTGATATATCAGCCTGAAATTGGCCATATTTCTACATGTCAAATAGCTTTGTCGGATACAAGACTAGTGGTGCCACCTACAATAATTTTTTGTTGTATGCACCCATGCCAGAATTTCAGCAGTGATGTTTGTGTATTGTTTCTTGTTCAAAATGTTTAGTACTTGCATTGTTCATATATATGAAAAGTAGTGGTTCAGCATTGAAGCGTTACACCGGGTGTATATCCATATGCACAGGTTCGCATTAGGCCTGTAGGCCTTGTTTGTTTATGGCATATGTATCCTTTAATATTACACTTAGGCCTTTTTAGCGAACCTGTGAGCTTATGCGATGGTGTGGCGTTGTCCGGCGTCCATCGTCCGTCGTCCATCGTCTGTACGTTAACCCATACTAACTTGAAAACGGCAAGAGTTAGCATCACGAAATTTTATGCATAAAATTAGTCATCTAAAAAACTCAATCGGATTTTGCTTATTTTTTGGCTAACTGTATTTTCTTAAATTTTATAGGGAAAAAGCAAAACAACCTTCAAAAATCTTCTTCTCCGAAACTGTTCAGTTTTGAGTTTTGGGAAGCTAAATTTAGTCATATGCTGTAACAGCCGATTTTAGCTCAGTGGCTACAAAGATCTTCTTCTCAAAAACCACTGGGCCAAATTCTTAAATCTCACACATTAATTATCCTTAGATGTTGATGATTCAAGTTTGTTCAAATGGTTTTGGTTCAGTGATTTTTGGTGAGTTATGGGAAGCTTAACTTAGCCATTTTGCTGTATTTTCCCATATGAGTTATAAACCTGTAAAACAATTTTTGACTGATGCCACTGAGGCCAATTTGTTTAATATTTTACAAGAATAATTCCCTGAATAATTCTTATAATAATTGTCTATTATGGTTCAAAAGAATGAATTTTGGCTGAATTATAAAGATTAAATTGAGTAATTTTACCATATATGTTAGCTGTGTGAAGCAGATACATCTAACCTGGCATCAGTTTATCAGCATCCGTTGCATCATGCCTCTATAGACATTTAGATTTCAGGAATTCTATGGTTAATATTGACAAGAATAATTTAAAAGCTTTTAAAAAATGTAGATTCATGATTTTAGATATTCCTCATGCCAGGCAGTGTTTCCAATCACAGGTTTACAACTCTCTGCGGGTATATAAAGACGGCTGTACATGGATTATTAATAATTGGTAACCATACTCAACTTAATTCAAGATTTTGCCATCAGTGAAATGTATCTGAATTATAATTTTGCATTCAGTATGGATCTGTAGTAATTTTTAGCGAACCTGTGAGCTAATGTGATGATGTGGCAGTGCCCGTCGTCTGTACGTTAACCCATACTATTTTGAAAACAACTGGAGCTAGCATCATGAAATTTAATGCAAAAAATTAGCCATCTGAAAAATTCTGCATTTTCTTAGATTTTTTAGAGAAAAAGCTAAAAACCTCAATAAAATCTTCTCCGACGAAACTGTCAAGCCAAATTATTCAATATTTCACAGAAATAATCTTTTATACCACCTCTCTCAAGTTTGTTCGAATGGTTCAAGTTCGGTGAATTTTGGCCGAGTTACAGGAAGTTGAACTTAGTCATCTGTCCAAAAAAAACATACTAAAATGACAATATCAGATACGGCCAGAGCTATCATCACCAAATTGTATGCCAGTGTTGGTCACATGAGTCATATATGAAATTCAGGTGTTGGTGGCGCCACCTGCATTGACTTTTTTTGTACATGGGTCATTGGTCATCTGTACATTAACCCATAATTTCTCAGGAATAGCAGGAGCTACCATCCCCAGATTTTATGAAATAATCTGTCACATATTAAATATTGTGGGATTCAGCTTATGTTTTTTGCTATCCGCATTTACTTAGATTTTATAGGGAAAAAGCTGAAAAACCTTTAAAAGTCTTCTTCTTGTAAACATTCCAGCCAAATTGTTAAATATTTTACAGATCCCAGAGGCGAGCCCTCTCAAGTTTGTTCAAATTGTTTGCGTTTGATGAATTTTGGCGGAGTTACGCAAATTTGAACTTAGTCATTTGGCCAAGTAAGCATACTGACATAGCAATCTCAGAAATGACTGGAGCTAGCATCATGAAGTATTGTGCAAATGTTGGTCACATGACTCATATTTGAAGTTGCAGATTTCGTGGTGCCACCTACATTGACCTGTTTTTTAAGGGCAAAAAAACTCATAATTTTAGCCTCTTTCAGCTTAAAATGTTTATGATGAAACTGTCAAGTTGAATTGTTCGATTTTTCAAAAGAATTATCCTAGGACATGGTTCTTTCAATCATATCAGAATAGATTGAGTTTGTTGATTTTTGTTTGAGTCGTGAAAAGCTTAAGTTGGTATTATGGCCATTATTATGTCTATTTCAAACTGAGGACTGCAATAGTATTTTTCTACAAAATTATTGTTTCAATTCTAACTTCTGTAACATTGCACGAAAATTATTCTTAGGTGGCCTTTGATCAAGTTTACTTGAATGATTTTTGGTAGAATTATTGGACCTTTAACAATGAAAGCACTACATCTTTTATTATTCTAGATATTTAAATAAAAATTTTATGAATATGTCGGCTTGAAAAAAAAAGCATTTTAGCCAAAGTCTTTCAGTATGTGTAAACAGATTTACCAACAGACCATGATTGTGTCTATATCTTTAAATAGGTTGAGAAACTGGTAACTGTTTCAGATTTGGCAACTGATCAAGAGTTCATTCAGTGCAGCCAGATATAGGTCAAGAGTTCAATCAGTGCAGCCAAGCACTAGGCATGTGATTACCTCATGAGTGACATGTGAACACCTAATGGGCACCATGTGATCACCTCATAGGTAGCATGTGATCAACTCATGAGTATCATGTGATCACTTCATGTAAGTCATGCCGCTCAGGGCTGCATGTGGAGCCAATCTGTGAGCTTGGGCAACGGTGTGGCTACTATTTCAGATTTGGCAACAGGCCAAAGGTCAGTATGGATCTATTTATAGCTTTGGCAGACTGCCAACTGTATCAGATTATGCAACAGGTCAAGAGCTCAGTGCAGCCATGTACAGGTCAAAAGTTCACTCAGTCTAGCCAGGTGTACACTCTTTACACAGCGCTTTACATATAACCCTACTACCTATATCGTAAGCGCTGTTTGTTTTGACCTCAGGTCCTGAATTGCTACACTAGAGGGGAACACTGTATTTTGGTCCAATCAGATGAGACCCTGTGCTGAAAGACGCAACCTGTATGGTTGGCTGATATGGTCACATGATTAATAAATAGCAAATATAAATGCTGTTGGCAATTTTTTAGGGGTTGAAGAGGCCATTGTGTATGAGCAAGACCACAAACTTATTCCATAGGTAGTGTTGTGGTCCTCTTTACTGCGTGTAAATGATACCCGATATGCGACACACAACTGATGTGACAAGGTATTTACATAACTATAAGGTCGTGTTGCCAGCAAGACGGTTTACCAGCAATGCGTGGAATACACGGAGCAACTGTTGTTACATTTCTTTTGAGTGACAGCTCAGATCCCCGACAACCGTTTAAATGGGTCACAGTCTGTATGTGGCAAAGGCTAAGAGAGAATGGCCCGACATGTGGTTTGCACTGGTCCTTGAATGTGCACATAGGATGCCCGGCCGGTGAGCTGTAATTCAAACGAAATCTAACAACATTGGCTCAGAGCACACCTTGCTGGCTGGTTTCCGTGTTGCTGGCAAACAGATACATGGCTACGCTAACATAGTCGTAATGTAATAATCGAATAGGTAGATGATGCGAGAACGCAGAGGGAGCAATTAAAATATTTTTTAGCTCAGCTGACTTTCAGTCATGCTGTACTATAGCGATGGGTCTTTGACCGTCGTCTTTCCATCTGTCCGGCCCGCCGTCCATTAGCAGGGCACAAATTGTAACCGTAAGGGCCATGATCATGAACCCTATGCAGTCTTAAAGGTTCTACAAAGATCTCCTTGTAAACCTGAAATTAGGTCACTTCGACCTATATTCTCCGAGTTACGGGTTGTGTTTGCACCCCCAGAATTAATTCTTATAGCCAAAATTTTCATCCCACACCTTCCATTTTCACATATGGCTCACCTACTAGCAGGGGAAGAACCATAATTATTTTGAGGTCACTAGGTCAAAGGTCAAGATCACACGACCCACTTCTTTGAAAAGCTTGTGGATGCATTTTAAGCCAAAATTTTCATCCCAAACCTTCCATCTTTCACATATGGCTCTCCTACCAACAGGAGAAGAACCACAATTATTTTGAGGTCACAAGGTGACAGGTCACGATCACAGGACCCACTTCTTTGAAAAGCTTGTGGATGCATTTTAATCCAAACCTTTCATCCCAAACCTTTGCTCTTTTACATATGGCTCACATACCAAGTGTAACACCCGGGGGGGGGGGATGTAGCACGTGAGTTCGGGTTAGTTTAATGAAGTCCTAACGGCTCGGGTTGATGTATCTGCACTTGACACTCTGAGTCGCACGCATTCATAAATGAAATAAGGCAGCAGTACATGATTAAGGTTTTAATACAACTTAGTGATAACTTACAGATGGCAAAAGAAGATGGTGAGGCGCTCTCTCACTCCGTTGCAGGCGAAGCCGGGGGCGTGGTGTCATTCCGCTACGCACAATACCCTAAACAATAATCCCCGTAAACGTAGGTTGGTAGAGTTGTCCAATTATATATACTCCTATGCAGTATAGGTAATCCAAAAGTAAATGTGAATATTCCAGTACAGAATCCCAATGGCAAGTTAACACATCACTTCTAAGGCTGACACGAGAGCTGACCACCCTGAGAGCGGACAGAGCAACACTCCACACTGTGTCTTCACACGCTCTGCGCGCGCCCTATTTATAGGCTAAAGGGGGACGGTGACCGTCCGAGCGGTATCAGCATGGTCAGCCCTGCACGGGCGGTTGTCGCCTAGCGCTACATCGCTGTTACAAGCCAGCGGACAAACCCCGCTTACGTAAGTTAGATATACAGCTAACCCGGGCACCTGCAGTGTGACTGACCCCTACGGAACCATGCATTCACTACATTTCCCTCCCCCTTTAATGATTGTAGCGTAGCGAAAATCTCCACCACCCCGTCGGCTGCGCCTGAAATGACAAAACACAAAAATAATCATTAATGAAAAATATAAAAGAACCAAATACGACGTAAACCTTACAAAGAAAGCTACAAGTCCTCGTATTAACCAGAAATATTCTTACTGTCTATATAGTGATATGTACTATATAGAGTCATTTTGCTCTCTCCATGCGAGTTCTGGAAATCACAGAGTCCAAGAGTTTCATCACACATCATTGTTAAATAAGCACAAATTTCATTAGCACTTGGCGTCTGCTTCTTTCATCAGCTCCTCCAGTGCCGTCTGTTCGGTAGGGAGAGGGTACGGTAATTGGAACCTTTTTTTTTTTTGGCTTTCTCCGATGGATGCTCCCTCCAGGGGAAGGCGTCGTCGTCCTCAGGTGTAGGGGTCGGGAAGGCTTCTTGTCTGGAGAGTTTCTCTGTTTTTGTTGATTTCCCCGATACAAGGGTGTAGGTAAGAGGTGTTGAACCTGAGCTTATCTCTCTAACTCAGTGCTAACATCGGTGGCTGAGATGATGTAGTCTGATGGTTTTTCGGTGTTGCCTTCTTCAAGTAGTTCCAATTACCGCTGAACAGATTCAAACGCCTTGATCGGAGTGCAGTTGCAGTGGTTCTCCAAATGATAAATGAACTGTGTCTACCGCTTGCGCTGTGCGATCCTTGAGTGCATATATACCTCGATCCGCTTGCTGAAGTAGTCAGCCAGGACTACAATATCGCGGTTACCAACCTTCTTTATCGGGAGTCTATCTAGACTATCTATGGCCAACCTTCAAGAGATGCCCCAACTGCATGGCTTTTGCTGCAACTTCGCTTTGCTCCGCCTAGATCCAGTTTTCTGAGTAGCACTCTCTTTACGTTTTTTGACACCAATGCGCAATTTCTTCGCGTTGTTTGGGTCAGTATCACCTCTGTCGAATTTTACTATAGTATTCCTGAACCCAAGGTGGCCTCCCCAGCTCCGTTCCATGAAGCTTATGCATTATCTACTCCCTCGGTTGTTTGGCCGCATCTAGTAGCCAAGTGGACTCATGAGGCTTTAACGGTAGTACTCGCTAGAGTAATTCGTCTCGACACTTAAGGGTGTCCCACTGCAGCCACATCTCAGTTCTCACAGCTCACTGTTCACCAAAGCGGTCGCTGTAGAGAATCCGAGTCAGTTTGTTACGGTTCGGGTATTTGGATCTTCTTTTTTGGAGGCTGACCAGTTCTTCTTCGGTCCATGGTGTAGTCTTCAATTCTGTCATCCAGGTGGCGCTGGCAGTCTTTCTTGAAAGCGGAAGAAAGCTCAACAGTACAAGTAGGTTCTAGAAAAGGCTCTTTGATGGAGCAAAGTACGTAATCATCGATTCTATTTCAGTGGTTTCTGGGACTAGAGGCAGATATGAGGATCTGTGCGGTGATTTAACTTGACGAGTTTCAGGATCTCATGTGGTGTAGAGATTTAAATCAGCCCTCTTCTCTGTATACGTTTAACCCCATTTTTCCATCAAGATTGGGTAGATTACACACTAAACATGGTTGTTCATAAACTGACTCGCCGAGTTGGTCTTAGCTGTGCTGTACTAGTAATATGTAATTGCTCACCGTTCGCTGCTTGCAGTTGTACAAGGGTTATCTTTAATGGGTGTCTTATTTAAATGGTAAATCCAATCTAATAATTTTTGTGTGACGACGTATTGAGAACCTGTGTCTATCTATATATCTATTGTTCTGAGGTGGCCTCTTTGACGGCATTCGTCGTTTGCGCGGTCTTGCCGTTGTTGTATTCAGGTTCCGGTTGTCTTGGTCGCCATTGGTGGGGCATACTTGCAATGCTGCAGAAGTCATGCTGACGAGGATCATGCTGCGTCGTTCTCTCTATGACTGATGACCTCATAGGTGGCGCTGCTGGATGATTCATCGTTGTTGTTTCCAGTTGAGGTGCGGTTGGATTTCTCTCAGCAAAGGTTGATCTTGGTTGAGTGTTAATTATTGCTGGATCAAATGTAGTTCGTCTCTCCAGTCGACTTTGGTTGACCATGCTTGTCATGCTGTAGTGGGCTGGCTGGCGATCATCCGGCTCTGTCACACTATCCGTATATGATGACCTCATGGGTGGCGCCGGTGTAGGATTCTCAGCTGTAACCGCCGCTCTATGCTCCTGTTCATCAACTAAAATCAGCCTCGGTGTACGGAACAGGGACACGTCATAAGTAACCATATCCACCGTGAACTAGTGTTTTCTGTAGCCATTCTGTCAATTCATAACCCTAAGATATGTTTATCTAATATGTATAACTGTTAAATTTTTCTCAATAAATTAATTTGTTGGCGACAAGAACCAATAAAACTGCTGCTTAATTACTTATCAATTTGGAATCGATAATTAATGAATATACCCGAGCCCCGCGTTGGGCGCCAAAATATCTGTAACAGCCGGATGGGGGGGGGGTACAAGTGAGTTCGGGTTAGTTTAATGAAGTCCTGACGGCTCGGGTTGATGTATCTGCACTTGACACTCTGAGTCGCACGCATTCATAAATGAAATAAGGCAGCAGTACATGATTAAGGTTTTAATACAACTTAGTGATAACTTACAGATGGCAAAAGAAGATGGCGAGGCGCTCTCTCACTCCGTTGCAGGCGAAGCCGGGGGCGTGGTGTCATTCCGCTACGCACAATACCCTAAACAATAATCCCCGTAAACGTAGGTTGGTAGAGTTGTCCAATTATATATACTCCTATGCAGTATAGGTAATCCAAAAGTAAATGTGAATATTCCAGTACAGAATCCCAATGGCAAGTTAACACATCACTTCTAAGGCTGACACGAGAGCTGACCACCCTGAGAGCGGACAGAGCAACACTCCACACTGTGTCTTCACACGCTCTGCGCGCGCCCTATTTATAGGCTAAAGGGGGACGGTGACCGTCCGAGCGGTATCAGCATGGTCAGCCCCGCACGGGCTGTTGTCGCCCAGCGCTACATCGCTGTTACAAGCCAGCGGACAAACCCCGCTTACGTAAGTTAGATACACAGCTAACCCGGGCACCTGCAGTGTGACTGACCCCTACGGAACCATGCATTCACTACACCAAGTGGGAGAAGAATCCTATAGGTTTTGAGGTCACAAGGTCAAAGGTCAAGGTTACAGGATCCACTTACTTTAAAAGGCTGTGGACAAATTTCAAGCTAGACTTGAAATCTAATCCTTCCAATCTTCCAATCCTTCCAGCATTGACATATCGCTTCTCTGCCAACAGGAGAAAAACCCTGTTGATTTTGAGGTCAAAGGTCAAGTTCACCACATCCACTTCTTATGTTGAGTCATTTTAAGGCAAACTTTTCAACCTATACCTTCCTTCTGTCTTATATTGCCCACCAATAGGGGAAGAACCCTATTGATGTTGAGTTCAAAAGGTCAGAGGTCAAGGTCACAGTACTAAATTGTTTCAAATGCTTTTGAACATATTTCAGGCAAAACTGTTAATCCCAAACCTCCTGTCTTTCACTTATGCCCCATCTATGCATCACTCAATTTTATTTAAACTTCATATTTATGGGTCTGTTTGCTTGAAGATATAAATTATTGATTTTAGGGTCAGCTGGTCAGGAGATTAAAGGTTGGAGGTCAAAGTTATTCACACATTGGTTGCCAAGTCATTACTCCAGTTTTAAGTGGTCAGTAGTTTAAGTGGTTTGTTGTTACCCATTACTCTAGAAAGGGTCCAACTGATATGTAGGCAAAAGGCCAAGGTCATAGGTCAGGGATGTTCACAATAAAAACTTACTTTGTAGATCATCTCTCTTTTTCTTGTATATACCATTGCACTCCAACTGGTACATCTCACTGTATGGCCATAATTGTGAGCGACGCTTGTGATATATGATTCCCTTTGTATCAGCCCTTTTGAAAGATAAGAACATCGTTAGTGCATAACAAAAACACTATGTTGCCCGAGGTAGGCTTAAGACTGTTGTATTATGAGTGTTGTATTATGGTTTAGCTACTGATTTATAAGATGATGGGAACATTTTGCAGTTTATTTTATGGAATCATAATAATAAACTTAGTTTCCTAGATATCTAAATATTTTTTTATACAAATCATCAGATATACCAGCAAGTGTTTTCTGATAATTTTTGGGTCTGTACCTGGATTTAGGATGGCTTTATTTGTTTTTCAAGACTTTTTGTGATGCTTCCTGCATTTCTTTTCTGCCGGTTTTGCAGTTTACATACCCTGCTGAACCCACTAAAAAGCAAGGTGATAATTAAAAAAAAATTGGTCTTACACTTTTTATATTTGCATGTCGAAAAATATTATATGAGAGCTCTCCAACCTGATCATGCCTTTTGAATTGTTTTGGACATTCATTAATGTAACAATCTTTGGAGAAATATCCACAAGTTTGGTCTAATATCGGAGGATGTGTGATAATCAAATGTCAGACTTGTCTTAATCCAATATGTCTTCTAGGTAGCCACCTTAGAAATCCTTTTGTCAGTGCAGTTTGAGTGATTTTTTTTTAATGTTTGGTCCCTTTTAAAGGATGTTTGTTGACGGATTTCAGACCTGACAGAAATCAAAATGTGACCACCAGATAGCCATTTTAAATTCCTTTTGAACATAGCCATTTTAAATTCCTTTTGAACATATCTCAAGAACTGTTAAAGTGAATGCAGTGGGACATATATTAATGTAATCTTGCAAAGGATTGGGTCAAAGATTTTTTTAAAAATATGACCATCTTTTATGAAAGTTGGTTTGTATTGCATTAAAAATCATACAGAAGCATCCATTTCTCAATAATTCTTGGATGGATTTTCTTGATTTTTGCCATATATGTTGACCTTATATTTGGCCTTTGTGGTGTTCCTTTTTGGACTGATGGGTATTTATTATGCTATGGGATTCGTTCCTGTTAGCTCAATAACCATAAATTTGGCTTCAGGCCATCAAATTACCATGTTTTAACCGGACATATGTGATAAATATTTCTATTTTATAGAAAGTTTCAACAAAATTGGCAAATAGGTTCTTCAGAATTTTGACTAGAAGTTGTGAATCTCAGCCCATGATGTCATAGGTCATGCTTGGCAGCTGAGCGTCATGACCCATGGGTCACTTGTTTACTAAGAGTAACCACTTGAGTTCACTTGAAGCGCAGCTATGGGCGGACCAATGATGCCTGTCGAGTGTTTGTTAACTGGCATTTGGTTGGCTGCCAGACAATGACACACCACCTGGTGTCTTAGTGTATCGTAAACTGTCAAACCAGGCAGCGGGAAAATCAGTAGCTTCTTTAGAAGTGCAGGATTTCTGCTGCCTCAGGAGCATAAGCAAGGTGCAGGTCAAGAGTTCACTCAGTGCAGTAGCTTGAGCCAGCAATTTGTCACAGTTGACTCGTGGCAACTGCCTTTCTCATCTAGGCCTGGTCAGCCCAGTGCATCAAACTAAAGAGAAGTTTGATGAATTGGCCTGATATTTTGACCTGTCCTTGGTGGCTTTCTTGTTCACAAGACAGGTGTCACCACCTACAATGACTTTTGCACAGTGTACGTTACTGCTTATTTCTTGGAGGAATTTGATATATCAGCCTGAAATTTGATATATTTATACATATCAGATAGCTTTGTCGTATACAAGACTGGTGGCGCCACCTACAATAATTTTTGTACGGTGTATGTCCCTGCTTATTTCTCAGGAGGGGTTTGATATATCAGCCTGGAATTGGGCATATGTATACATTTGTGATAGCTTTGTCGTAAACAAGACTGGTGGTGCCAACTACAATCATTTTTGAGTTGTGTGCACCCATGCCAGAATTTCAGCAGTGATGTTTGTGTAATTGGTTCTTGTTCAAAATGATTAGTACTTGCATTTTAAGCTCAGATGACTGTAAGTCAACTGAGGTATAGAAATGACGCTTTGTCCGTCCGGCCGTCCGTTAGCAGGGCACAAATCGTAACTGCTGGACCTAGAAACTTCTAAGTTAATATCCAGGGAGGTCAATAAAAAATCTCCTTGGAAACCTGAAATTAGGTCACTGCGACCTATATCCTCCGGGCTATGGGGCTTGAATTACCCCCCAGAATAATCAAAAATATAATTTAAAACCTCGAATACCTTGATAATTAATGCATGTATTGTCATGAATCTTGCCTTGAATATTGACCATGACTAGTTTTGTCAGTTCCCGAAAAATTGGTGGCACCACCTGTTTTTTTTTTGTTATTTTAACAAATATTTTCTTATTTTTTTTACTATAAAATGACAACAATCATGTCAGTTTCTCAGCTGTAATTACATCTAGTGTCCCAAAACCTGGTGTGTTTATTGATCACAAGTGGATGCCATATAGTTATCACCCTGTCTGTCTGTCTGTTTGTCTGTCTGTCTGTCCATCCGTCCATCCACACAAATTTTTTTCCAGATGATAACTCCAGATTGTATTGACACATGGATTTCAAACTTGACTTACATATGGCCCACCACTAAAGCAAGAACCTATATGATTTTGGGGCTATGAGGTCAGAGGTCAAGGTCACAGGACTCACTTTTTTAAAAGATTATTGCTGCATTTAAGCCAAGCTTTTCATCCCAAACTTACCATTTCGCATATTTAGCTGACTTGCCAGTATGGGGAGAGCATAAATGAATTTGGGGTCACATGGTCAAAGGTCAAGGTCACAGGGGCCATCTGTTCACAAATTAGTTTCCAGATGATAACTCCAGTTTAGTTTGACATATTGGTTTCAAACTTAACTGATATATGACTCACCGCTAAAGTAAGAACCGTGTGGATTTTTGGGTCCAACAGTCAAAGGTTATGGTCACATGACTCATTTCTTTAAAAAGAATGCATATGCATTTGAAGCCAAACTTTTCATCCCAAACTTTCCATCTTCAAGATATTGCTAACCTGCCAATAGGGGAAGATTCTGTTCAATTTTGGGGTCATGAGGTCAAAGGTCAAGGTCACAGTACCCGCTTATGTAGAAAGATTGTGGATGCATTTTAAGTCAAACTTTTCATCCAAAACCTTCCATCTTTCACATATAACTTAGCTGCCAATAGGGGAAGAAACTGATTGATTTGGGGGTCACAAGGTCATCATCACAGGGGCCAATCTGTCCACATATTTGTTTCTGGATGATAACTCCAGTTTGGATTGACATATTGGTTTCAATTTTGACTTATATATGACCCACCAATAATGTAAGAACCCTTTTATTTTGGGGTCATAAGGCCAAAGGTCAAGGTTACAGGACCCAATTCTTTAAAAACATTGTTGATGTATTTTTAGCCAAACTTTCTGTCCCAAACATTCTATCTTCCAAATGTTGCTCACCTGCTAATAGAGGAAGTAACTGATGGATTTTGGGGTCACAAGGTCAAGGTCATTGGAGCCATCAATCCACATATTAGTTTCCAGATGATAACACCAGGTAAGTTTGAAATATTGGTTTCAAACTTGACTTATATATGGCCTACCACCAAAGTAAGAACTGTTGATTCTGCGGTCATGAGATCAAAGGTCAAGGTCACAGGACCCACTACTTTAGAAATATTGTGGATGCATTTTAAGCCAAACTTTTCATCTCAATCCTTCCGTCATCAACATGTGGTGCATCTGCCAATAGGGGAAGTTTCCTTTTTTAATTTTGGGGTCATAAGGTCAAAGACTAAGGTCACAGGGCCCATCCATTCACAAATTAGTTTTTGAATGATAATTCCAGTTTGGGTAGACAGGTTGGCTTCAAACTGATCACAGGACCAATATTTTGGAAAACCTCATAAACATATATCCTTATAGACAAATGCAGCTGAGCGTCGAGACCCATGGGTCCCTAGTTCATAAGTAAGTTACACATGTACTTGAAAAGTAATGGTCCAGCATTGAAGCATTATACCAGATGTATATTCCATTGCACAGGTTTGCATTGGGCCTGTAGGCCTTGTGTACAGATAAAATACCTAACATTGGTATTGGATCATAAAACTAAAATAAAGTACCTCCTCTGAATCTGTCTGAATACAGCTCTTTGGAAATGACACAGTCGTAAAATTTCAGAATAGTTTGTCCATTATGAATTTCATACATGAGCACAAATAAAGCTGAATAACTAGATATTTCTTGGCACCACAGGTGCCATAGTATCCACGGACAATTAATCCCCCCCCCCCCCCCTTTAAGAAAAGGCCCCCCATCTTCAGCAACAATTAATATCAGACCACACTCATAGAAAAGGTCACTCTCATGGAAAAGGTCATGACCCCAATTTCAATATACATCATCCCCTAACCCATGTCTATGTAAATGCATAATATGAAAGAAATCTGTCCATTAGTTTTTTTACTTATAATGCTCACTTTACTGTTAAGTGGCAATTATAGGGTATTAAACGGCATGAAAATAAGTAAAAGAATAATGGGTTGCGCCACCTGTTTCCAGTACATGACATTACTATCTAAGATCTTTGGTCAAGTTGATTTTTGGACCAATCCATGCATCCCTTATTGAGATAATAATGATTTTGTGTAATTTTCACCATATATGGCAATATTCAAGGTCAAGGCCACTCTAATAGGAAAGGTCATCACCCCAATTTATATATACATCATCCCATAACCCATGTCTATGTAAATGCATAATATGAAAGAAATCTGTCCATTAGTTTTTTTACTTATAATGCTCACTTTACTGTTAAGTGGCAATTATAGGGTATTAAATGGCACAAAAATAAGTAAAAGAATAACAGGTGGCGCCACCTCTTTCCAGTACATGACATTACTATCCAAGATCTTTGGTCAAGTTGATTTTTGGACCAATCCATGCATCCCTTATTGAGATATTAATGATTTTGTGGGATTTTCACCATATATGGCAATATTCAAGGTCAAGGCCACTCTCATAGGAAAGGTCATGACCCCAATTTAAATAAACATCATCCCATAACCCATATCTATGTATATGCATAAACTGAAAGAAATCTGTCCATTAGTTTTTGACTTATAATGCTCACAGTACTGTTAAGTGGCAATGATGGGGTATTTAACGGCACGAAACAAGTAAAAGAATAACAGGTGGGGCCACCTGTTTCCTGTACATGACAATACTATCCAAGATCTTCGATCAAGTTGATTTTTGGACCAATCCATGCATCCCTTATTGAAATATTAATGATTTTGTGTGATTTTCACCATATATTGCAATATTCAAGGTCAAGGCCACTCTCATAGGAAAGGTCATGACCCCAATTTAAATAAACATCATCCCATAACCCATATCTATGTATATGCATAATATAAAAGAAATCTGTCAGTTAGTTTTTGACTTATAATGCTCACAGTACTGTCAAGTAGCAATTTTGGGGGTATTAAAAGGCACGAAAACAACTAAAGAATAACAGGTGGCGCCACCAGTTTCTGGAACATGACAACCCTATCCATGATCTTCCATCAACTTGATTTTGGGATCAATCCATGCAGGATTTCTTGAGATATTTAAGAATTTGTGTGATTTTCCCAAAAATTGGACCTATTCAAGGTCAAGGACACTCTCCTATTCAAGGTCATGACCTCATTTTAAATAGACGTTGTCCTCTCACCCATATCTATACATATACCAAGTTTGGTAAAGATCTGTGAAATATTTTTTGAGTTATCGTGCCAACAAGATTTTTATGCGGCGGCGGGATACAATCATAGCATGGATGACCTTGATATTTGCTGAAAATAGTCTAGATCTGTCAGCTCCTATTATCCCTATCTTCATAAAAATGGGCAAAGTTTTGTCTTTATTAATGTCTGATTTATCTTTAAACAAGGCACAAACCATGAATGCTTATATATCCAGTTAGATGTATCTTTCTTGTTGCATGGTTACCTTCACCCTCATGATACAGACCTTGCTAACAACAGCTCTTAATCCTTAAAACAAAAGACAGGACTTCATTACATGAATACCTTTTATTTAATAAGATATACATCTGTGTACATTTTAACAGTTACTAGACCTGGCTACAAAACACCTCTTCTAGCCCCCTTTGCATTAAAATGAGACACTTGGAAGTCCAAAGTTTACAAAATTGAATTCTTCATACATGTAAAATACAAATGGTACTACAAACCATATAATATATACACCATCTCATTGCTTCAAAAGTTTGACATTACATACATATAAATTTCAGAAAAATTAAAATTCCTGTGATGTTTCTTTGGCTATAAATGTTGGTGCACAAATACTTGGCTAGAATGTTCTCAGCTCTTGTGCACCCCCTCAATTTTTACGAGCAAATCTGGACAAAATTGTAATTAATTGTCCTGCTGCTTCAATGCTGTCATAAAAGTAGCCAAGGCTTGGCAAGCTGCTTTGAATTCTAGTTCACAAATAAAACAATAGGTGGCACCACATTCCAGCCAACTTCTTCACCATGGGTAGGAACAGGCATACCGTGAATCCTTAGAAACACCAGCAGTCCATAAATTTTTCAAACATTCATGGTGTAAATTACACATTATTTTGGAAGCACTTTAGACATAAATACTAAGCATGTTTTATAAATTATGTTGATGACACCATTTGCATGTAGAGTAGATACATGTATAACCCTTGAAAACGGAGGTGCATCCTAAGTACATGTCTATAACAATTTGGTTGCTCAATTAAAATATGTGAATATACTTACACATTGTGGAGAGGTACAGTGGCAATGTGAACATGAAACAGAAAATTACACGAGACAAAAGATGCACTGTAGATAATATGATTCACTCTTAATGCCCTGTCTGTATTTGAATCTGTCATTTTAATAAGTTCAGTGAGGCAACCACTCTAATACTTATCAGGATTTATGTAACATATTCATCAATATTTTAAGACATATGTGAAAGTATCTTAAAAGTGTTCCTAAGCAATTTGTACACTAATATTTTGCTCCATAGTCTAAAATCAGTGGTAGTGTAAATCAATTTCAGTCTTTAGTACTGCAGTACCACTCAACATAAATCTGGAAAACAGAAACAAAAACACTCTGATACACAAAATACTGAAAAATAGTTTTATTTTCTCTGGAAACTAGAACTGCAGGTTCAATACACACAGACAGTATATTGTGTACGGCACATATGACTGACATAACAATGGTATAAATTCTACTTAGCTGGTTTATTTTCTCAATACATGGAATCATGATTGGGCAAGTCATCTCACAAAGTTACATATTCTTTTTTTAAGTTTTACATAAACTACACATGTATATCTGCTGATGCTCATATCAACAGTTAAAACTGCTAGCAAAGGTGCCAACTGAGGATCAAGTCAGACAATTAACATTATCCTCATAAATATGCATATGACCTTATGCCCTGGATGTTTGTGCCCCCTAGTGGTAAAGGTGTGCAATAATACAAGTGCTTCCTGGTGGTCAGGAAATAAACTAACACATTATTTAGTGCCCCTAGTGGAAAACAAAAACCCAACTGATTGTCTGACCTGAGGTAGAACTAAATTCCCATATATGCAGGGTAACAAAACTTTTAAATTTCTGCAGTAGGAAGTTTCTCTGCAATATCAATTATAATTATGGGAATAAAATCAACAGTGTGTCTAAAATAAAAACAAAAAGTGAGTTTACAAGGTGATTTCCATGTTAATTTGGTAAGCTTATCTAAATAAATATCATACATCTACCATATTCAACCAATCTCAATATATTACTATAAGATATAGTGGTTGACTGATCAAGCTGAAAAGATGTACAACTACCAGGTTAACAATGTTACCACCTAAAATTATAATCATACATAACTCATGTGAAGATGTGCTAGTGTGCCAACAAGATAATTGTACAATATGTTTAAGTCTAGTCCAGTATATGAATGCAATATCCATTAAACTTTTTTTAACCTGTAAAATTTCTTCTATATTTAGTACACTTTACAGGAAAGGTTTATTCTGGTAATTTTTCCCCCCCTTTTACAAGAAAAGTAAATTTTACCAACAATTAACCCCTCCATCCAAGAGCCCACATTCTTTTTAAAACAAATCTCATAATCCTTGAGATAATACAACTTATCCTACTAAAGGTCAATTCTTTGTGTTTTACACATCGCACTTAAACTGGTACACATTTTGAATTACATTTACAATGCAACACCAAGCTTTGGTACTTAGACAAATCAACATAACATTAACAAGAAAGGCAACTTATCAAAATGTATTTAATAACTTTTTTATCTTATTAGTTATCTGCATTAGCAATACTAACCATTGAGATATACATATTTGTATTTATTTCAATCATTTATGGTAACACTTTGATTGCTTAAAGTGTCATATAGTGTTTTATGAAACAGTTTAACTCTGGGAAGATGTTTACATTTGAATATAAATTTGTCTTCTGTAAAAGAACTACACAGGCAGATGGTATATCCTGATAACGGCTACCATAAGCATTCTAACAATTTACAAGAATAGTTTCAAGCATGAAATTCAGATGGCACTGCCAGCTGATGGAGGTATTACTGTAAAGGAAATATCTAAAACATTTCAAATCTCTGCCAAGAAAATTTCAAACTGATCTATTACTGTGGTGTTCACCTTACATAAAGAATAGGAAAATTGTAGGATATTTAGATGAATTATTTTTCTATTTTGAATTCAGTTAAATCATAAATACATTTATGTTCAAAAGAATGGTATCACAAAATATCCAAGAGGTTCAAAATTTAGATACACTGCAGTGTTAATTTAGTGCAAGTTGAAAAATATATTTTAATGAATACCCAAAAAGATGTTTGCTGCAGACTAAGACATACAAGCAGTCAACAAAACATGATTCCTACAGACATTTACAGCACCATTGAGTGCCTGTCAATTTCAGGAATTTTTATGTCATGTTCAATTCATAATATATATTCTCCCTCTCTAAAAATACAAATAAAGTGAAGTATCATTCATCAAAAATTACACTGAAGAATTAAAGATGTACATTTGTGATTTTAAGATCAAAACATTTTGTTCCACAAAATACGATTCAATATTTAAGCCCTAAAACACACAGGCACACAGCGGTGGGTACCAGTGAAACAGACAAGAATGATCAACAAATATACAACTGATGTAAAATCTAACTTTGGTTTGTGACCTACTGCATTAGGCTAAAAAATAATTTATTAAATAGATGGTCTTGGATGATAGTACTTTCTAATTTTTAATCATCCTTGTCCAATAATTACTCAAACATCAGCACCCATCAAGGTAATAAATAATCACCTTTTACCATACACATGGTATTAATACACCAACTGTTACCACTAGAGTATGGTCCACAATGATTTGTAAACTGTCTGCTATACTTGTGGTAAATAACTGCCTACCCCTTGACAAAGGTCATTTAGTGCCTACCATAAACATGGTAAATACTTCCTACCAAAAAAATGGTAAATACTTTTAAGTGTAAATGCTTGTCTATTTTGTTGTGTTTTGAGCAGGTTCTATATACGGCTTGATGGGCAGGTCAGTTCATGAGTTGGTGCTTGACATCTGGAATAATAAAAAGACAAATCTTTACCCTTAACATACAACATTTTTTTCAAGCCTTACCCCATTATTTTTCTTACAAAGTCCACTGATGAACCTTAAGAAAGAATTTACGTGCAAACATATCTGGAAGTAACAGCACTGGTTGTAACAATTTTGCTTCAGTATGTGGTGACACCTGGGCTATGAATTTGGTACTAAAACTGACTCAAAAACATTACATTTTGCACACCATACTGATTTCATACTCAGTACATTAACTGAGAGATCTTTATAACCAGGGAATTATAAATTTCATATTAATTTTAAGTCAGTGTATAACAACCTAACAAGCAAGTGCGTATCATCATAATAAACATCATGCAAATATCCTGATAAATATCAATATAACATATCCTCATAATACACATCATGCAAATTTCCTGATAACATATCATTATGAACATTTTGTGAATTCTGTTCTGAAATGAATGGGCTGGTTACACTGTGAAGATAATTAATGTGCACAGAAACATCATTTGGACGTAATTGGTTTCTGTAAAACTATTTTAGCCCTGGCATTAATCTGAAAATCTTGCTATGCTGCTCGTGACAGTTGCACCTAAATGAAATTGAAATGGAGAAAGGAATCATATTATTGTCTACCTCATTCTGTAATTTTTTTAATTTATTAAAAATAAATGTGCTGACTGGAGTTAAAACTTGGTCTAAAGAAAATGAGCTTGCAGGCAGAGATTGTTTTCTGTTCTTAAGTCACTATCAGTGTATCTAAGAAAACAATGTACAATGGGATTCAAGGCAAGGCATGCAAAAGAGATACTCAGAGAAATAATCAGGTTTATCACACTTAAATATCTTGATTTTTTTTATTTTAAGCACTTAAGGATTTTTTTTAAATCTCCCAAAATGAAATTTTATTTCTGACATGTTTCAAGTTCTTTCTTTAAGTGTTTCCCTTTCACTTTCTGATACTCTAGCACGCTGAAGACCAGAACTGACACTTTAATGTTAGTTCAGTTACAGACACATTAATCTTTAATGTTAGTTTAGTTACAGACACATTAATCTTTAATGTTAGTTCAGTTACAGACACGTTAATCTTTAATGTTAGTTTAGTTACAGACACATTAATCTTTAATGTTAGTTCAGTTACAGACACATTAATCTTTAATGTTAGTTCAGTTACAGACACGTTAATCTTTAATGTTAGTTTAGTTACAGACACATTAATCTTTAATGTTAGTTCAGTTACAGACACATTAATCTTTAATGTTAGTTTAGTTACAGACACATTAATCTTTAATGTTAGTTCAGTTACAGACACATTAATCTTTAATGTTAGTTCAGTTACAAACACGTTAATCTTTAATGTTAGTTTAGTTACAGACACATTAATCTTTAATGTTAGTTCAGTTACAGACACATTAATCTTTAATGTTAGTTCAGTTACAGACACGTTAATCTTTAATGTTAGTTTAGTTACAGACACATTAATCTTTAATGTTAGTTCAGTTACAGACACATTAATCTTTAATGTTAGTTTAGTTACAGACACATTAATCTTTAATGTTAGTTCAGTTACAGACACATTAATCTTTAATGTTAGTTTAGTTACAGACATGTTAATCTTTAATGTTAGTTTAGTTACAGACACATTAATCTTTAATGTTAGTTCAGTTACAGACACATTAATCTTTAATGTTAGTTTAGTTACAGACACATTAATCTTTAATGTTAGTTCAGTTACAGACACATTAATCTTTAATGTTAGTTTAGTTACAGACACATTAATCTTTAATGTTAGTTCAGTTACAGACACATTAATCTTTAATGTTAGTTTAGTTACAGACACATTAATCTTTAATGTTAGTTCAGTTACAGACACATTAATCTTTAATCATTTACAAGTGTTACACTTATCACTGATTATCAATTTTTCTTTCACATTAACAAAAGTTTATATTTTTTCTCAATTTCCTACAAAAGTAGGCCAAAAAAATTAATTATATGTTTTATCAGGCACCGTCTGCAAACCTTTTTATTGCCCAAGTGTCACATGGTAATCTGGTGATGTGCTTGATCCCCACAAAAAAAATCTATGACTCCCCCTGTCATTAAGTTTCCTTCTGAGTGATAGCTTGGCCATTTTTACCAATGAATATACTTCAACACATTAAAAATTCCTCTAAAACTTTTGACCAATTTGACCTCTTACATCATTTATGATTATCATATTTCCGTCTATGTGGACTATTTTCTTAAAAGGCTGCTTTGCGGCACCAGCGTTCATAGCAAACAATGTGTCAATATGCTCGGTTTTCCATAAAACGTACACTAACCTTAAAATAAACACTTGGAATCGGTCCAATTTTTGTGTCAGAGCATTCAAATGTGAAATTTCATCCCACATTGAGAAATCATTTGCCTATTCCCCCCTATTTTCATGCTTCGTGACCATTCAGCTAGGTTAAACATGGCTGCGATCGTGGCCATTCAGTAGATTTCGGTTTTTAAACCAACTTCAATTATATTTCTTTTGCAATTAAAATTTAAACAAGGGCAACGCAAAGCAGGGCATACCCTTGCATGGGAGCATAATGATATGGGGTGTATTAGGCAAGTGTTAAAATGAGGTGAGGAGGTGTGTGAGCTTGAGCTTTGATGTCAAACTCAATAAGTTGTACGTGTATCGGTGTGTAAGGCATATGTGTGAGATGAAAGGTTTTGGTCAAACGGTTTGGCTTGAAATCGATCCACAAGCATTTTCAAGAAGTGGGTGCTGTGTCCGTGACCTTTGACCCTGTGACCTCAAAATCAATAGGTTTCTCCATCCATGGGTGGGTGAGCCATATGTGCGAGATGAAAGGTTTAGGTCAAATAGTTTGGCTTGAAATCGATCCACAAGCTTTTTCAAGAAGTGGGTGCTGTGGCCATGACTTCTGACCCTGTGACCTCAAAATTGATAGGTTTCTTCATCCATGGGTGGGTAAGCCATATGTGCGAGATGAAAGGTTTAGGTCAAATGGTTTGGCTTGAAATCGATCCACAAGCTTTTTTTAAGAAGTGGGTGCTGTGTCCGTGACCTTTGACCCTATGACCTCAAAATCGATAGGTTTCTTCATCCATGGGTGGGTAAGCCATATGTGCGAGATGAAAGGTTTTGGGCAAACAGTTTGGCTTGAAATTAATCCACAAAGCAATTTCGGACGGACAGAAGGAAGGACAGACAGACGGACGGATGCACGAACGGAGGTGTTACTATATCCCTTTCGCAACTTTGTTGTGAGGGGATAATAAGAAATACTAACAAAGATCGTATGGGATTCAAAATAATTTCTAATGTATTTCTTTATTAGACAATCTCAGATTTTGTTCATATAACGCATTACCATAATGCATTTCGATTGGGAATCCTGCATGTACTGGCTATCGCGGCTGAACCTGCGTTTTCCGGCATTCAGTGAGTTTTTTTGACACCTGTAGTTTCATATAATCTGCTTTGTATGTTGATATAACATGTAAAAGAAAAAAATGTTACATATTTCGAAGATCCTTTCAAATTATGACAATTCTACCTATACATCATTTATTATCTCATATTCTATAATTACTTGTAATTTCTATACCAGTGCCTGAGAAATAATTTATGATACTTTACACAATTTTCACGGTAAAAAATGAAATAAAACGCTGCCCGCCTGCATCATTAAAAAAAAAACTCGGAAACATATAATTAATCTTTTTTGCCTAACAAAACTTCATCTTTTTTTTAAGTGTATGAATCCTGATAAGGCAAAAACTAAGGAGGATCAACAATATACAAGAAACAGAAAAAAGATCAGGCTGAAAAAAAGAGAATGGAATGAAAATTAGACAAGAACTGGTGAATATTATGCAGACTAAGACAGAATTGGAATCAGATAAGGAAGAGTATGGAATAGAATTATACTGAACTTATGAAAATATAGGTCAAGATGTGGATTGTAAAGAAAAGCAAGCAAGTAAATGAGAAGGATATGTCCAGGATATGGTGGGTAGCTGTATGTGTGATAAGCTGACCTGTTATGTGACCTGCAGACACAGAGTCTTACCAGCCTGACGGTCCTGGTGAGACAAGCTGCTGACATGCTGAAAATACACACATCCATAATCAGAGTCCAGTCAGTGACAGCACTGATTATGTTGTAGTCACAAGCAAGAGAATCTGTTTCAGCAGAAAAACACAATCAATCAGGCCACACCAAACTAAACTCATTGGTCTACGAACTCTATGACCAAAAACACAATCAATCAGGCCACACCAAACTAAACTCATTGGTCTACGAACTCTATGACCAAAAACATCATCATTCAGGCCACACCAAACTAAACTCATTGGTCTACGCACTCAGACCAAAAACACAATCAATCAGGCCACACCAAACTAAACTCATTGGTCTACGTACTCTATGACCAAAAACACAATCAATCAGGCCAAACCAAACTAAACTCATTGGTCTACGAACTCTATGACCAAAAACACCATCATTCAGGCCACACCAAACTGAACTCATTGGTCTACGCATTCTGACCAAGAACACAATCAATCAGGCCACACCAAACTAAACTCATTGGTCTACGCACTCTGACCAAAAACACAATCAATCAGGCCACACCAAACTAAACTCATTGGTCTATGCACTCTGACCAAAAACACAATCAATCAGGCCACACCAAACTAAACTCATTGGTCTACGCACTCTGACCAAATACACTATCAATCAGGCCACACCAAACTAAACTCATTGGTCTACGAACTCTATGACCAAAAACACAATTAATCAGGACACACCAAACTAAACTCATTGGTCTACGAACTCTATGACCAAAAACACCATCATTCAAGCCACACCAAACTAAACTCATTGGTCTACGCACTCTGACCAAAAACACAATCAATCAGGCCACACCAAACTAAACTCATTGGTCTACGAACTCTATGACCAAAAACACAATCAATCAGGCCACACCAAACTAAACTCATTGGTCTACGCACTCTGACCAAAAACACAATCAATCAGGCCACACCAAACTAAACTCATTGGTCTACGAACTCTATGACCAAAAACACCATCATTCAGGCCACACCAAACTAAACTCATTGGTCTATGCACTCTGACCAAAAACACAATCAATCAGGCCACACCAAACTAAACTCATTGGTCTACGCACTCTGACCAAATACACTATCAATCAGGCCACACCAAACTAAACTCATTGGTCTACGAACTCTATGACCAAAAACACAATCAATCAGGCCACACCAAACTAAACTCATTGGTCTACGAACTCTATGACCAAAAACACCATCATTCAGGCCACACCAAACTAAACTCATTGGTCTACGCACTCTGACCAAAAACACAATCAATCAGGCCACACCAAACTAAACTCATTGGTCTATGAACTCTATGACCAAAAACACAATCAATCAGGCCACACCAAACTAAACTCATTGGTCTACAAACTCTATGACCAAAAACACCATCATTCAGGCCACACCAAACTAAACTCATTGGTCTACGCACTCTGACCAAAAACACAATCAATCAGGCCACACCAAACTAAACTCATTGGTCTATGCACTCTGACCAAAAACACAATCAATCAGGCCACACCAAACTAAACTCATTGGTCTACGCACTCTGACCAAATACACTATCCATCAGGCAACACCAAACTAAACTCATTGGTCTACGAACTCTATGACCAAAAACACAATCAATCAGGCCACACCAAACTAAACTCATTGGTCTACGAACTCTATGACCAAAAACACCATCATTCAGGCCAAACCAAACTAAACTCATTGGTCTACGCACTCTGACCAAAAACACAATCAATCAGGCAACACCAAACTAAACTCATTGGTCTACGATTCATGACCAAAAACACAATCAATCAGGCCACACCAAACTAAACTCATTGGTCTACGAACTCTATGACCAAAAACACCATCATTCAGGCCACACCAAACTAAACTCATTGGTCTACGTACTCTATGACCAAAAACACAATCAATCAGGCCACACCAAACTAAACTCACTGGTCTATGCACTCTGATCAAAAACACAATCAATCAGTCCACACCAAACTAAACTCACTGGTCCACGCACTCTGATCGAAAACACAATCAATCAGTCCACACCAAACTAAACACATGGATCCACACCAAACTAGACTCATTGGTCTACGCACTCTGAGCAAAAACACAATGAATCAGGCCACACCAAACTAAACATACTGGTCTACCCGCTCTGACCAAAAACACAATCAATCAGGCCACACCAAACTAAACTCATTGGTCTACGAACTCTATGACCAAAACACAATCAATCAGGCCACATCAAACTAAACTCACTGGTCTATGCACCCTGACCAAAAACACAATCAATCAGGCCACACCAAACTAAACTCATTGGTCTACGCACTCTGACCAAAAACACAATCAATCAGGCCACACCAAACTAAACTCATTGGTCTATGAACTCTATGACCAAAAACACAATCAATCAGGCCACACCAAACTAAACTCATTGGTCTACGAACTCTATGACCAAAAACACCATCATTCAGGCCACACCAAACTAAACTCATTGGTCTACGCACTCTGACCAAAAACACAATCAATCAGGCCACACCAAACTAAACTCATTGGTCTATGCACTCTGACCAAAAACACAATCAATCAGGCCACACCAAACTAAACTCATTGGTCTACGCACTCTGACCAAATACACTATCCATCAGGCAACACCAAACTAAACTCATTGGTCTACGAACTCTATGACCAAAAACACAATCAATCAGGCCACACCAAACTAAACTCATTGGTCTACGAACTCTATGACCAAAAACACCATCATTCAGGCCAAACCAAACTAAACTCATTGGTCTACGCACTCTGACCAAAAACACAATCAATCAGGCCACACCAAACTAAACTCATTGGTCTACGATTCATGACCAAAAACACAATCAATCAGGCCACACCAAACTAAACTCATTGGTCTACGAACTCTATGACCAAAAACACCATCATTCAGGCCACACCAAACTAAACTCATTGGTCTACGTACTCTATGACCAAAAACACAATCAATCAGGCCACACCAAACTAAACTCACTGGTCTATGCACTCTGATCAAAAACACAATCAATCAGTCCACACCAAACTAAACTCACTGGTCCACGCACTCTGATCGAAAACACAATCAATCAGTCCACACCAAACTAAACACATGGATCCACACCAAACTAGACTCATTGGTCTACGCACTCTGACCAAAAACACAATGAATCAGGCCACACCAAACTAAACATACTGGTCTACCCGCTCTGACCAAAAACACAATCAATCAGGCCACACCAAACTAAACTCATTGGTCTACGAACTCTATGACCAAAACACAATCAATCAGGCCACATCAAACTAAACTCACTGGTCTATGCACCCTGACCAAAAACACAATCAATCAGGCCACACCAAATTAAACTCTTTGGTCTAGGCACTCTGACCAAAAACACAATCAATCAGGCCACACCAAACTAAACTCACTGGTCTACGTACTCTATGACCAAAAACACAATCAATCAGGCCACACCAAACTAAACTCATTGGTCTACGTACTCTATGACCAAAAACACCATCATTCAGGCCACACCAAACTAAACTCATTGGTCTACGCACTCTGATCAAAAACACAATCAATCAGTCCACACCAAACTAAACTCATTGGTCTATGCACTCTGACCAAAAACACAATCAATCAGGCCACACCAAACTAAACTCATTGGTCTACGTACTCTATGACCAAAAACACCATCATTCAGGCCACACCAAACTAAACTCATTGGTCTACGTACTCTATGACCAAAAACACCATCATTCAGGCCACACCAAACTAAACTCATTGGTCTACGCACTCTGATCAAAAACACAATCAATCAGTCCACACCAAACTAAACTCATTGGTCTACGCACTCTGACCAAAAACACAATCAATCAGGCCACACCAAACTAAACTCATTGGTCTTCGTACTCTATGACCAAAAACACCATCATTCAGGCCACACCAAACTAAACTCATTGGTCTACGCACTCTGACCAAAAACACAATCAATCAGGCCACACCAAACTAAACTCATTGGTCTATGTACTCTATGACCAAAAACACAATCAATCAGGCCACACCAAACTAAACTCATTGGTCTACAAACTCTATGACCAAAAACACCATCATTCAGGCCACACCAAACTGAACTCATTGGTCTACTAACTCTATGACCAAAAACACAATCAATCAGGCTACACCAAACTAAACTCATTGGTCTAGGAACTCTATGACCAAAAACACCATCATTCAGGCCACACCAAACTAAACTCATTGGTCTACGCACTCTGACCAAAAACACAATCAATCAGGTCACACCAAACTAAACTCATTGGTCTACTAACTCTATGACCAAAAACACAATCAATCAGGCCACCCCAAACTAAACTCATTGGTCTACGTACTCTGACCAAAAACACAATCAATCAGGCCACACCAAACTAAACTCACTGGTCTATGCACTCTGATCGAAAACACAATCAATCAGTCCACACCAAACTTAACACATGGGTCCACACCAAACTAAACTCATTGGTCTACGCACTCTGACCAAAAACACAATGAATCAGGCCACACCAAACTAAACATACTGGTCTACCCGCTCTGACCAAAAACACAATCAATCAGGCCACACCAAACTAAACTCATTGGTCTACGAACTCTATGACCAAAACACAATTAATCAGGCCACACCAAACTAAACTCATTGGTCTACGAAATCTGACCAAAAACACAATCAATCAGGCCACATCAAACTAAACTCACTGGTCTATGCACTCTGACCAAAAACACAATCAATCAGGCCACACCAAATTAAACTCATTGGTCTTCCCACTCTGACCAAAAACACAATCAATCAGGCCACACCAAACTAAACTCACTGGTCTATGCACTCTGACCAAAAACACAATCAATCAGGCCACACCAAACTAAACTCATTGGTCTACATACTCTGACCAAAAACACAATCAATCAGGCCACACCAAACTAATCTCATGGGTCCACACCAAACTAAACTCATTGGTCTACGCACTCTGACCAAAAACACAATCAATCAGGCCACACCAAACTAAACTCACTGGTCTATGCACTCTGACCAAAAACACAATCAATCAGGCCACACCAAACTAAACTCATTGGTCTACGCACTCTGACCAAAAACACAATCAATCAGGCCACACCAAACTAAACTCATTGGTCTACGCACTCTGACCAAAAACACAATCAATCAGGCCACACCAAACTAAACTCATTGGTCTACGCACTCTGACCAAAAACACAATCAATCAGGCCACACCAAACTAAACTAATTGGTCTACACACTCTGACCAAAAGCACAATCAATCAGGTCACACCAAACTAAACTCATTGGTCTACGCACTCTTTAACCAAAAATATGTAACCAGCAGGATTTTTTAAAGCACGAATAAAATATGCAAAATTTTGCCGGCTTGCAAAAAAGAAATAAGAAAAGGTGCAATTACTCTTGAAATGAGTTAAACCAAATTTATTCCATTTTCAGTGATTAATTTTATCAGTTATCAACTTTTAACACTTAGGTCTTGTGTTCATTAAAGATAATTTTGATCCCTGAAATATTGGGACTGTGACTGTGCAGAACCATTTATTATTGGTGTGACCTTCTTGCAGGCATGTAACAGAACTAGATATATCTTCCATTTTTTAATATCTCTTTTATGTACAATTAGTAGTGATATTTTCAGATCAGCCACTTATCCTAATAATTCAACCTTTGAAAATGGATTTATATTATTAAAGCTCCATACAACAGTTAATACTCCACTGTCATTAAAGGAAAGTTCATAGTACAAGGATAATTCCAATCATCTTATCCCTGGCAGTGTTTACTTTGACATTATTTATTTTCCATTTTCTTCATGTTGTGTTCCTGAGAAAAGTGGAATCATTTTAAAAATACAACAATATTCAAAAATATTTCCATTAGGTTTAAGGGCAGACTGGTCCATGAGGAGACTGGTCCATGAGGAGACTGGTCCATGAGGAGACTGGTCCATGAGCAGACTGGTCAATGAGGACATTGGTCAAAAAGGAGACTGGTCCATGAGGAGACTGGTCAATGAGGAGACTGGTCCATGGGGAGACTGGTCAATGAGGAGACTGGTCAATGAGGAGACTGGTCCATGAGGAAGCGGGTCTAAGAGGAGACTGGTCAATGAGGAGACTGGTCAATGAGCAGACTGGTCAATGAGGACATTGGTCAAAAAGGAGACTGGTCCATGAGGAGACTGGTCAATGAGGAGACTGGTCCATGAGCAGACTGGTCCATGAGCAGACTGGTCAATGACAACATTGGTCAAAAAGGAGACTGGTCAATGAGGAGACTGGTCAATGGGGAGACTGGTCCATGAGCAGACTGGTCCATGAGGAGACTGGTCTAAGAGGAGACTGGTCAATGAGGAGACTGGTCAATGAGGAGACTGGTCAATGAGCAGACTGGTCCATGAGCAGACTGGTCCATGAGGAGACTGGTCTAAGAGGAGACTGGTCAATGAGTAGACTGGTCAATGAAGAGACTGGTCAATAAGGAGACTGGTCAATGAGGAGACTGGTCCATGAGGAGACTGGTCAATGAGGACACTGGTCAAAAAAGAGACTGGTCAAAAAGGAGACTGGTCCATGAGGAGACTGGTCCATGGGGAGACTGGTCCATGGGGAGACTGGTCAATGAGGAGACTGGTCAATGAGGGGACTGGTCCATGAGGAAACTGGTCAATGAGGAGACGGGTCTAAGAGGAGACTGGTCAATGAGGAGACTGGTCAATGAAGAGACTGGTCAATGAGGAGACTGGTCAAAGAGGAGACTGGTCCATGAGGAGACTGGTCAATGAAGAGACTGGTCAATGAAGAGACTAGTCAATGAAGAGACTGGTCAATGAGGAGACTGGTCAAAAATGAGACTGGTCCATGAGGAGACTGGTCCATGAGGAGACTGGTCCATGGGGAGACTGGTCAATGAGGAGACTGGTCAATGAGGAGACTGGTCCATGAGGAAGCGGGTCTAAGAGGAGACTGGTCAATGAGGAGACAGGTCAATGAAGAGACTGATCAATGAGGAGACTGGTCTAAAAGGAGACTGGTCAATGATGAGACTGGTCAATGAGTCGACTGGTCAAAGAGGAGACTGGTCAAAGAGGGGACTGGTCCATGAGGACACTGGTCAATGACAAGACTGGTCCATGAGATGACTGGTCAAAGAGGAGACTGGTCAATGAGGAGAATGGTCAAGAAATTTATGGTTAAATATTAGGGGGGGATAATTATAGTAAATGCCATACATATTCCAAATGACAATTCTGAAACCTGGATTTTGACACAATACATGAGTTAGTGAGATACTAGGCATATAACACGTCCTATCTGAAAGCAACCTAAGACCAAAGATATTTTGTATTGACAGAAAAGTCTCTGCCACTAATACTGTACTAGTATTAGCTTTGACAGTAAGCAGTGAAACAGTTATGGTCACAAGCTGCATGCTACAGTACTGATTCAGTCTGTACTTACTTGCTGAAGCTGGCTTGCTGAGTGGACGCTGATATCACAAGTTTTACAGTAGAACTTTCCTGGGACATGACCAGGAAGTTCCAGCACCTTGGCTGGCCCACCAGCACCGCTCTGTCTTGCCCGCTTACTCTCAACATTCTTCTTGTGCAAGACACCTGTAAATATTAATATACAGCAACAATTATCCTGATCTAGATCATGATTAATTGACAAGATACATGTAAATATTATATACAGCAATAATTATCCTAATCTAGATCATGATTAATTGACAAGACACCTGTAAATATTTATATACAGCAACAATTATCCTAAACTAGATCATGATTAATTGACAAGATACCTGTAAATATTTATATACAGCAATAATTATCCTGATCTAGATCATGATTAATTGACAAGATACCTGTATATATTAATATACAGCAACAATTATCCTGATCTAGATCATGATTAATTGACAAGATACCTGTAAATAATTATATACAGCAATAATTATCCTGATCTAGATCATGATTAATTGACAAGACACCTGTTAATATTATATACAGCAACAATTATCCTGATCTAGATCATAATTAATTGACAAGATACCTGTAAATATTTATAAACAGCAATAATTATCCTGATCTAGATCATGATTAATTGACAAGACACCTGTAAATATTAATATACTGCAACAATTATCCTGATCTAGATCATGATTAATTGACAAGACACCTGTTAATATTAATATACAGCAACAATTATCCTGATCTAGATCATGATTAATTGACAAGATAGCTGTAAATATTTATATACAGCAATAATTATCCTGATCTAGATCATGATTAATTGACAAGACACCTGTTAATATTAATATACAGCAACAATTATCCTGATCTAGATCATGATTAATTGACAAGACACCTGTTAATATTAATATACAGCAACAATTATCCTGATCTAGATCATGATTAATTGACAAGACACCTGTTAATATTAATATACTGCAACAATTATCCTGATCTAGATCATGATTAATTGACAAGACACCTGTTAATATTAATATACTGCAACAATTATCCTGATCTAGATCATGATTAATTGACAAGACACCTGTTAATATTAATATACAGCAACAATTATCCTGATCTAGATCATTATTAATTGACAAGATACCTGTAAATATTTATATACAGCAACAATTATCCTGATCTAGATCATGATTAATTGACAAGATACATGTAAATATTATATACAGCAATAATTATCCTAATCTAGATCATGATTAATTGACAAGACACCTGTAAATATTAATATACAGCAACAATTATCCTGATCTAGATCATGATTAATTGACAAGATACCTGTAAATATTTATATACAGCAATAATTATCCTGATCTAGATCATGATTAATTGACAAGACACCTGATAATATTAATATACAGCAACAATTATCCTGATCTAGATCATGATTAATTGACAAGACACCTGTTAATATTAATATACTGCAACAATAATCCTGATCTAGATCATGATTAATTGACAAGACACCTGTTAATATTAATATACAGCAACAATTATCCTGATCTAGATCATGATTAATTGACAAGATACCTGTAAATATTTATATACAGCAATAATTATCATGATCTAGATCATGATTAATTGACAAGACACCTGTTAATATTAATATACAGCAACAATTATCCTGATCTAGATCATGATTAATTGACAAGACACCTGTTAATATTAATATACAGCAACAATTATCCTGATCTAGATCATGATTTATTGACAAGATACCTGTAAATATTAATAAGGGGCAACTATTATCCTGATCTAGATCATGATTAATTGACAAGACACCTGTAAATATTAATATACAGCAACTATTATCCTGATCTAGATCATGATTAATTGACAAGATACCTGTAAATATTAATAAAGAGCAACTATTATCCTGATCTAGATCATGATTAATTGACAAGACACCTGTAAATATTAATATACAGCAACTATTATCCTGATCTAGATCATGATTAATTGACAAGATACCTGTAAATATTAATAAAGAGCAACTATTATCCTGATCTAGATCATGATTAATTGACAAGACACCTGTAAGTATAAATATTCAGCAACTATTATCCTGATCTAGATCATGATTGATTGACAAGATACCTGTAAATATTAATAAAGAGCAACTATTATCCTGATCTAGATCATGATTAATTGACAGGATACCTGTAAATATTAATAAAGAGCAACTATTATCCTGATCTAGAACATGATTAATTGACAAGATACCTGTAAATATTGATAAAGAGCAACTATTATCCTGATCTAGATCATGATTAATTGACAAGACACCTGAAAATATGAATATTCAGCAAGTATTATCCTGATCTAGATCATGATTAATTGACAAGATACCTGTAAATATTAATAAAGAGCAACTATTATCCTGATCTAGATCATGATTAATTGACAAGATACCTGTAAATATTAATAAAGAGCAACTATTATCCTGATCTAGAACATGATTAATTGACAAGATACCTGTAAATATTAATAAAGAGCAACTATTATCCTGATCTAGATCATAATTAACTGAGTTTTCTTTTAAAGATAGGTCCATGGTTTGTAGGTGGCACTAGCTGTCTGCTGGATGAGGATGAAGGTAACCGTACGAAAACAATGATATGTTATTATTGAGCCTTCTGGATTAAAGCTTTATATGTATGGTGATAAGAATTATCTAGAAATCATTACCCAATGTTAGGACATTTATAGTGTGGATCTCTCATGTTCTAATGATTTCAGCATCACTGGTTCACTGGCTGGGTCAGAACCAGGGACCTTGAGCTTCAAAGCCCAACACCTTAACCACTGGCCTACATCCTACCTACCCTAATTCATCGTGATTGACATTGTGTTTCCATGGCATCTTGGTGCAGCTGTCTATTGAAAGAGGATGTCAATGACTGTATGATAGGAAAGCTAGTTACGATTAAGCCTTCTTGGTTTTATGACTGTATGATAGGAAAGCTAGTTACGATTAAGCCTTCTTGGTTTTATGACTGTATGATAGGAATGCTAGTTATGATTGAGCCTTCTTGGTTTTATGACTGTATGATAGGAAAGCTAGTTATGATTGAGCCTTCTTGGTTTTATGACTGTATGAGAGTAAAGCTAGTTATGATTGAGCCTTCTTGGCTTTATGACTGTATGATATGAAAGCTAGTTATGATTGAGCCTTCTTGGTTTTATGACTGTATGAGAGGAAAGCTAGTTATGAATGAGCCTTCTTGGTTTTATGACTGTATGATAGGAAAGCTAGTTATGATTGAGCCTTCTTGGTTTTATGACTGTATGAGAGTAAAGCTAGTTATGATTGAGCCTTCTTGGTTTAATGACTGTATGATAGGAAAGCTAGTTATGATTGAGCCTTCTTGGTTTTATGACTGTATGAGAGTAAAGCTAGTTATGATTGAGCCTTCTTGGCTTTACAACTGTATGATATGAAAGCTAGTTATGATTGAGCCTATTGGTTTTATGACTGTATGAGAGGAAAGCTAGTTATGATTGAGCCTTCTTGGTTTTATGACTGTATGATAGGAAAGCTAGTTATGATTGAGCCTTCTTGGTTTTAAGACTGTATGATAGGAAAGCTAGTTATGATTGAGCCTTCTTGGTTTTATGACTGTATGATATGAAAGCTAGTTATGATTGAGCCTTCTTGGTTTTATGACTGTATGATAGGAAAGCTAGTTATAATTGAGCCTTCTTGGTTTTATGACTGTATGATATGAAAGCTAGTTATGATTGAGCCTTCTTGGTTTTATGACTGTATGAGAGGAAAGCTAGTTATGATGGAGCCTTCTTGGCTTTATGACTGTATGACAGGAAAGCTAGTTATGATTGAGCCTTCTTGGTTTTATGACTGTATGATAGGAAAGCTAGTTATGATTGAGCCTTCTTGGCTTTATGACTGTATGAGAGGAAAGCTAGTTATGATTGAGCCTTCTTGGTTTTATGACTGTATGAGAGGAAAGCTAGTTATGATTGAGCCTTCTTGGTTTTATGACTGTATGATAGGAAAGCTAGTTATGATTGAGCCTTCTTGGCTTTATGACTGTATGAGAGGAAAGTTAGTTATGATTGGGCCTTATTGGTTTTATTTATTGGGGGGTCCAGGAATAATTCCTTCACCTGTAGTTAAGATGTTAAGACTGACATTGAGTTATTAGCAATTCTGAATGATAAAAATATATTAGCTATTCTCAGAGGTTATATCAAGATTTCACCATTTAACCTTTGACACTCTGTTGGCATCAGGGAACTCAAGGGCTGAGGTCCAATGGCTTACCCTTGAGAAAGTTTGTTTTTTAAAAATTAATATTGTTTAATGAATTTTTAAACATTGGATCATTTCAGATTACCCTGAAGCTGAGTAGGAAATGACTATATGACCACACAGTAAACCCTCAGCACAACTTTTATACAAATAGTGTATACTTTTACCACAAGATGCCAGACAGGACTATATATCATGCCATGAAACTGGACTAAATTATAGAAAAAGATTTAATCTATTTTTTTAATGAAGTGGACATCACAAGGATGTTTAATAAAAGGGTACACCCCAAGCAACAGGTATGTGGTGCAAATCCCTGAAGGTGCCTATCCCTATATCTGATGTCTACCAATTAAAGATAATCCCTTCAACCAGAAAATGCTGATCCCACCACACACAGGCTTTTCCTTTTTTGTTACTATCAGCATGTTTGAAACATGGGGGTGGGGGGATGCCAAAACAACCTTTACTCATTCAACAAGGATATCTGTTGGCAAGTTAGACACAAATCAAAGTTTTGCAAAGACATTTTGGAACAACTGACCTTTCATCTTCAGCACATATGCAAACTAGGGACCCATGGGTCTAAACGCTCAGCTTAATTTGTCTATAAGGATATTATATCGCCAATGACCTTCTGACCAAAAAATCTGAGAACTTATTATCCTTGAACTTGCAGCGTTTGGATTATTGTAACAATCTTTAAACAAGTGACCCATGGGTCATGACGCTCAGCTGACTGGTAAGAGATTCGCCAAAGGAAATTTTATCATCTGAATGGTAGTATATACCCATTCAACTGAAGCATCAAACAGATTAACCAACAGGCCAAGATTGTGACTGTTTGTATATATCTCAAAAATAGAGAAACTTTAAAAAAAAATACAGGTGGTTCCACCAGTTTGCAGAAACTAATAAAAACACTTAATGATCAATATCCATGCAAAGAATCATGGTGATCTCTGCATTAGTTGTTCAGATACTTCAGCTTTTGTATCAAATTTTCCATTATTCTGAGGGATACTTCGGAGTCTTATAGCTTGAAGGATATGGGTAACAGAGACCTAATTTCAGGTTTCCACAGACACTTTTCATGAGCCTCCTTGCATGACAAGAATGAAGATTCTAGGTCCTGTCGTACAATTTGTGCCACGTTAACAGATAACAGCATCCTTAAAGGTCTCAAAAATAGAGAAAAAAATTCGTAAAAAAACCCGAACAAATACAAGTGGTGCCACCAGTCTGCAGAAACTGATGAAACACTCCATAATCAATATCCATGCAAAGAATCATGGGGATCTCTGCATTAGTTGTGCAGATACTTCAGCTTTTGTATCAAATTTTCCTTTATTCTGAGAGATATTTCAGAGTCCTATAGCTTGAAGGATATGGGTAACAGAGACATAATTTCAGGTTTCCATGGAGACTTTTCATGGGTCTCCCAGTGTGTCAAGAATGAAGATTCTAGGTCCAGTTGTTATGATTTGTGCCCTGTTAACAGATGTTCATATCTTTAAAGGTCTCAAAAATAGAGAAAAAAATTTGTAAAAAAACCCGAACAAATACAGGTGGTGCCACCAGTCTGCAGAAACTGATGAAACACTCCATGATCAATATCCATACAAACAATTATGGTGATCTCTGCATTAGTTGTTCTGACACTTCAGCTTTTGTATCAATTTTTCCATTATTCTGAGCTGTACTTTGGAGTGCCATAGCTAAAAGGATATGGGTAACAGAGACCTAATTTCAGGTTTCCATGGAGACTTTTCATGGGTCTCCCTGTGTATCAAGAATGAAGATTCTAGGTCCAGTCGTTATGATTTGTACCCTGTTGACAGATAACTACATCCTTAAAGGTCTCTAAAATAGAGAAAAAAAATTGTAAAAATTTGAAAAAATACAGGTGGCACCACCAGTCTGCAGGAACTGATGGAACACCTCTTGATCAATATGTATACCAAAAATCATGACCATCAGTGTTGTAGTTATTGAGATGTTGCAGTTTGTTTTTATGACATTTTCCATTATTCTGGGGGGTAATTGGAAGCCCCACAGCTCAAAGGATATGGGTAACAGAGACCTAAGTTCTGGTTTCCATGGAAACTTTTCATAGGTCTCTCAGTGTATCAAGAATTATGATTCTAGGCCCAGTCTTTACGATTTGTGCCCTGTTAACAGATGTTCACATTTTTAAAGGTCTCATAAATAGAGAAAAAAATTCGTAAAAAATGAGAAAATACAGGTGGCGCCACCAGTCTGCAGGAACTGATGAAACTTCTCATGATCAATATGTATGCAAAAAATCATGACCATCAGTGATTTAGTTAATGAGTATGAAGTTTTTGTATGAAATTTTTGAATATTCTGGGGGGTACTTTGGGGCCCCATAGCTCAAAGGATATGGGTAACAGAGACCTAATTTCTGGTTTCCAAGGAGATTTTTCATGGACCTCTCAGAATTTAATGTTACAAGATTCTAGGTCCAGCCGTTACGATTTGTGCCAGGTTAACGGACAGACGGACGGACGGACGGCAAGACAGACGGACAGACGGACAGATGGACGACGGACAAAGAGTGATCGCTATAGCTCAGATGACTTACAGTCAGCTGAACTAAAAAAATTTGTCCAGGGACCTTGACCTCTGACCAGGTATTCTCAAAATCTACAGATTTCCTTACCTAGGCAAGTAAGCCATGTATGAAAGATGTAAATTAAGTTTGGGATGAAAAGTTTGATTTACAGTGCAGCCACAATCTTCTTAAAAATATGGCTCCTTTGAACTTCACCTTTGACCTCTAGACCCTGAAAATCAAAATGTTACTTACCTCAGAGATGGGTCATTAATAAATCAAGTTGGAAGCCAATCTGTCTATCAATAGCTGAATTATCATCCATAAACTAATGTGTGAATGGATGGGCCATGTGACCTTTGACCCTGTGACCCCAAAATTGAAAAGAATCTTCCCTATTGGTAGGTGAGCAATATCTTGAAGATGGAAGGTTTGTGATGAAAAGTTTGGCTTGAAATGCATACACATTCTTTTTAAAGAAATGGGTCTCTCTACCTTTGGACCCCAAAATCGACAGGGTTCTTACTTTAGTGGTGAGCCATATATAATTTAAGTTTGAAACCACTATGCCAAACTAAACTGGAGTTATCATCTCGAAACTAATTTGTGAACAGATGGTCCCTGTGACCTTGACCTTTGACCTTGTCATCCCAAATTCATTTATGCTCCCCCATACTGACAAGTCAGCTAAATGCGCAAGATGGAAAGTTTGGGATAAAAAGCTTGGCTTAAAAATGCAGCCATAATCTTTTTAAATAAGTGAGTCCTGTGACCTTGACCTTTGACCTCATGACCCAAAAATCATACAGCTTCTTGCTTCAGTGGTGGGCCATATGTAAGTCAAGTTTGAAATCCATATGTCAATCCAACCTGGAGTTGTCATCTGGAAACAAATTTGTGTGGATGCATGGACAGACAGGGTGATTACTATTGGGCATCCACTTGTGATCAATAAACACACCAGGTTTTGGGACACTAGATAGAATCACAGCTTAGAAACTGTGATGATTGTTGTCATTTTATAGTAAAAAAAAATTGAAAAATATTTTTAAAAAAAATAAGAAAAAATACAGGTGGTGCCACCATTTTTCAGGAACTGACAAAACTAGTCATGGTCAATATTCAAGGCAACATTTATGACAATCCATGCATTAATTATCAAGATACTGGAGGTTTTGTATCAAAATTTTTATTATTCTGGGGGTACTTACAAGCCCCATAGCTCGGAGCACATAGGTTGCAGTGACCTAATTTCAGGTTTTCAAGGAGATTTTTTATGGACCTCCCTAGATTTTCAGTTACAGGGTCCTAAGGTCAGTGGTTACGATTTGTGCCCGGATGGCCAGAGGGACGACGGACAAAGTCAACTGAGCTAAAAAACCACCTTAGAATACATGTTTTTTTCTGTTTGTCAATATTGCTGTATGCAGAGTACGCCAGAAATCATAAATTCTAAAGGCAGGTGAATAGCTGGCTTTAAGCTATATATTTTTATAAATCATCCTGAAAATATTTTTGAAAACCAGATGAGCACATAGGTATAAACTTAATACACACCTTCCCGATGGATTTCCAGTTGCTGCTGCGAGTTGACAGATACGTCACAGAATGAACAGTAGAGGGCACCACATAGACCTTCTGCTGGACTCTGACTGTGAGAACGACATTCTTGAACTGGTTCTGTCAATGAAAAAGGTTAACAATCATAAATATTAGCAAGATTTTAATTATACCTCTCAGAGGTTAACTCACACAACAAAATTTGGACTACCCATGCAATTTCTCTTGCCAATGGTTTGTTTGTTGCCTTCATCAGTAGGGCATTCATTCATCCCAATTTGTATGTGTGTTTGTTCACAACATAACTCATGCAATGGAATCTCATGAAATTTTTAGGGCATTTTGGAAATGGGCCAATGAAGAAACGATTAGAATTTGGTGTGAAATCAGGTACAAGATAGAGTTTTCAATAAAGATATCTCACATTGAAAGAAAAAGTAGTATTTTTGCTTTCCATCTAAGCAGGGGTCAAGACAGGCAAACATAAACATGGAAAGACATTTTTCATATTTTACATATCAGTTGGAAAGGTTAATATTCAGATGTTTTCCACATTAGTAACTGATAAGCAGTAAAAAAACATGACACAAAAACATTTTACAGGCAGTGTTCCACCGACTACCGATATTTTCCTGTAAAAATAGTCTATAAATTCTTATACTTTCCAATATTTACACCCTCATCTCCTATATTTTGCTGTTTTATTTCACTGCACAATCGTGCTTTCAGATTATATAACAGTATTACTATTGAAAACATTCAGTTCTTTTAGGATGAATGTGGGCATGTAGGATAGCATGAAAGATGACAGAATCAGGTTTACACAATGAAGAGTGACTGAATGTTTGATATGATGGTAAGATGCCTCTTTTTTTCTGCGGAAAGGCAAACCTGTACATTGCCTTTCTGTTGGAAAGGTGAAAATTTTAAAGTATTACAACCCCGGTTTGAGACATAACAAAATATAATGTTTCTTGTTGATATTATGGATCAAAACCCCTAGTTTTAATAACTGCCAAAAGGTATCAGTAGTGCTGGATAATATTAAATGTCAGCCACACCATGATAAGACATTTTACATATCTGCTCTGTTTGTAAGGCCTCACCTGGCATGGAGCTTGGATTACTGTTGGGCTGTAATGATTTCTTCATGTCTTCCACCATTTTGAGTCGCTTGGTGTGACGGACCCCTTTAAAATGTTGATCAGCCTGCACCTCAGAGTTAAAGATCATATCACACACGGCGCAGGGGATTTCTAATTTTCGCTTTCTTGGGAGTTTCCCCATGATGTTGTCATATATTGCTTTGGACACAGGGTCAAGCTTATCAGATCCAGCGCTGGATTGGGGGCTGGCTCGGCATGGTGGACTTGGCTGTGGAGGAGACACCAACGCTGGGGCTATCTGCTGTCCTTGGCTCACAACAGGGGGCAGCACCTCTGAGACAGTAGCGCCACCTGTTGGTAAACTAGTGGTGCCACCTGGAATGGAAACAAGGGATTGCTGTAGATAGGCTTGTTGCTGGTAACCGGCAGTGTTCCCTGATGCGACCATTTGTCCGTATATGATTTGGTTTTGAGCAAGAGGTTGTCTGACCGCATTAGGCATACTGATCTGGTTGTAATTTGCATAGACCATTGAAGGAGGCACAACATGAGAGGAGTCGTAGCCAGGGGTAACCGCAGCTGGGGCAACAGTCGTTGGATACGGGACCAAGGGAAGGGTGGTTGGTGCTGTTAATGCACTTCTGAAGGGGGCAGCAGGGGTCGGGTTGGCTGTCGGAGCCACCATGTATGTTGTCGGGGCAGGTGGAGGTTCACCTAGGATACTATGGGTGGGTGGGGCAGTGGCTGGATCTGAGAGCAGACCATTTGGCAATGTGTGCTCCGGTAATAATCCACACTGTGTTCCCTGCCACCCTGTCGCAGCAGGAATACCTGCATGGAACCCATTAACTCTGGGTGCGGCCACACTGTATCTAGTCCTGCTGTGAGCTCTGGGTTCTTTGGGTTTCTCCAATAAGTTACAAATGGGATTTGTATGACTAAAAAAAGGTTCCTGATTTCTGATAATATCCCTCTCTAATGAGCTCTGGCGAAACTCATTAGATTTATTCATTCGAGGATCATGAAGAGGTAACGGTGATAAATTTTCCTGTCCCATGGAACCATTATCATTCACTGAATCTGGTTTCATTTCACACCAGTCACTGCTCGAACTTGGGGTAACAGAGAGTTCCTGATGATCTACACCGTTTTCTGTGGGTGTGCCATTTTCAAATACAGGGGACGGAGATGTTTCAGAGCCTGTTTTTCCTTCTTCAGCCTCACTATGAGATGTGCCACATTCATCATTTAAATTTTCCTCTTTTTCACTCCTAGAATCAGAGGTCTGCACTGCAGTACTGTCTTCTGTTAATGACCTTTGACCTTCACCTTTGTCAGCAGCCTGTCCTTCAGTTTGACCTTGACCCTCTGTGTTTGAGGGGTCAGAATTTTTGCCTGAGGTAATTGCCAATGGTTTGCCTACAAAACACAGAAATAGAAATCCAAATGAGAAACTATCTTTTCAGCAAAAAATTGCAAATTTCTGTCTTTTATAAACAGAAATTATGCAAAAACAAGAAAATCAGAAAATGTATATCAAGTTAGTCATTTTAGAACTGATGCTATTAGTTAGTTTGGCTACATGCACAACAATCAAACCTGTGAAAAAAAGACTGTATTTGCATACTTGCAAATGCATGATACTTCATTGCCAACCTGAAGGCTATTCAAAAGATTTTCAATTGGTTTTTCCACTGGTTTGAGGAAGAACTCTGTGAGTAAAGACTCCTCAGACCATTCAACAGTATGAATAAATAGGCTAAAAAAATGTGTGCTGCAATGTTTGGCCTGAACTATGCAATTTTAGGTAAGCAATCATGTCATAAGACCATTTCTTAAAGATAACCAATTCTCAGTATCTGACTGCAGGCGGCAGAAAATTCCAAATATTAGCATGTTATTGTTTCCTCAGCATGATCAGGATCAAATCAATAGTGTTTACTCATGATGGATGGAATACAGAAAAACGTCAGGCAGACCCAAGAATAGAGGAAAAGGCAGAACGTGTTTCAGAGTAGAAAAAATGGGCTGCGATTACTCATGTTTAATGGTTCTTGATGTCCCTCATCTGGAGAATGTTACATTTTTAATGATAAATGGCCAAGTGACATGAGGTCTCTGAATGGATCCGGCTGCTGTCAAAGATCAATTGTAGCAACAGCTCCATGCTGGAACAGAACAAGGACCTGAGCTGTTAATCATTTAACGGGTGACACCAAATTATAACCTGATATTCCACACTGGCTCTAATATTCATCCTTCTTGACAATGTAGGGATCATAACCAAAATAAGTTGTCATGGATCATTCAGAAAATTTATTCTCAGGGATCCTTCAGAGAATTAATTTTCAATGGTCATTCTGGGAATAAATATCTTTGAAATCATTTTGAGAAGACAAGGGCAGTGAAGCATTCAGATCAGAGATATGGAAAATAAGGACTTAAATGGAAAGTGTGGACACAACTTATGATCAAATGTGGTTTTTGTCCTCCATAGACTAAAAAAAGAAATGTTCAGGGGTTGCATCTGTTAAAACAATAAACTGCATAATATTTCAAATCTGGAGTGTATTGGTATGTGTTAAAGCAATACAGGAAATTCAGGTTCATATATCATACCTTGTTTTTGTATAAGAGGATTTTCACAAGTGTGCAATTGAGAAAAAGAACTGTTATGAAAGCATTGCTTTTCAAGCATGTCACTGATTCATTCTAAAAACTGTTGTTGTTCCCCACTTTATTATAATGATGTGTAGCATATTACTGTTCATTTTTATCATTACAATGACACTGACTGATCTAATATCTCAATGGCTTTTAAACAGAGTCAAGCTCTCTTCATTTGTCCTTCACAATGGACAAGATAATGCTTTTAGACACTGCCTGCCTTGAAGCATTGTCATTTTTCACAGGCTGTCAGAATATAAATATAGTTCCAAGACTGAAGCATGCTAGCAAGTTCAGGTTTCTGGAAAACTGAACCAGATCAGGTGTTGGTGCAAGCAGGAACTTGATAAAACCAAGATGTTTCATGACAATTAGATTTTCTTTTGTCCCACACTTTCATTCTATTTAACAAATCTAAAACATTTGACCATTAATAAAGAACCAAAATTCATGCTGATATGACATTCTAATGCTTATTATCTTTCCGTTTGTATGACTGACTAAAAGGAACAAATTCATGATAATTTTGCTATCTTTGTCCTTAGTACATCTCACATATTTTTATCAAATGCATGAATGTTCCAATAATGAAATGCAGTATAAATTTATGATTATCTGTGTTATTTTGCTGATAACCTTTACTTATGATTATCTGTGTTATTTTGCTGATAACCTTTACTTATGATTATCTGTGTTATTTTGCTGATAACCTTTACTTATGATTATCGGTGTTATTTTGCTGATAACCTTTACTTATGATTATCTGTGTTATTTTGCTGATAACCTTTACTTATGATTATCTGTGTTATTTTGCTGATAACCTTTATTTATGATAATCTGTGTTATTTTGCTGATAACCTTTATTTATGATTATCTGTGTTATTAAGCTGATAACCTTTTTCATGATTATCTGTGTTATTTTGCTGATAACCTTTGTACTTATATAATAAACTGATGAAAAACAGCTATTTGGTATTCTTTGGAATTATATGAGTATTCCATTGTTCAGGTGCCGCTGATTTTTCTGCCCCTTTTTTTCCCCAAACTCTAATATTCTTGACAAATCTTCAGTTTGTCCAGTAATAATGAGAATAGATTATGGTGGTCAGCTTTTTGTTCACAAAGGTTTAAATTTGTAATATTAGTGAAAGAGAAATTATCTTGAAAATAAAAGCTTCGTGAATAAGACACCCCGTCTACACATGCAGGTCATTTTGCAGGTATTTTATTGATCCATTGACACCTCGTGCACATTATTCATGCCTGTTACTGTCTGTATCATTATATTGTCTGCCAACACTGAACAAAAGATGCTCGATATGTATAAATCATACACTAATGGATATACTTAGCAAAGGTTACAATATGGTGAGATCTCGAAAATTAAACCTTTGTGAAACACTGAAAACTGGAAATTGCGAAATTTAACAAGCCAGTGAATATAAAGCCAACCACAAGAGAGCATTTTACCTTCTTTTGCTGAATGTGTACTAATAGTTATTAAAGTGTACAAGCATTTGACTGATACAGAAGTAATGATATAACATATTTCTGCTGAAGAAAAAAAAATCACAACATATTCCAGGAAGAGAAGAGGATTGTGATCTTGCTCTTGGTGTCTTGAATGACTTATAAACCAAGCATTTGAATATGCCACTTGTCTGTATGTATAATAAACGCTACCATAAATAACTGTGATATATGCTACCATAAGGACTCACAATAGGAACAGGCAGCTGTTAAATGAACCATGCAGGTGCCGTTATGATACTTTGGGGATGTCAAAATCATGGTTCAGTCCACATTGGTTAGCTGTCTTATTCCCTTTGTGGTTTCAATAGGTAAGCACTATCGTGTATCATGCAATGCTGTCAACTGCTGTGGCATCATCCAAGAAAGTTCACTCCAACCAAACAGCTTGCTGCAACAAAAGCACTCCCCCTGGACTAAATGAAAGGCTTGTCTGGCTTTCGAGTTGTTGTTCATGTCAGAGCTCAACTTGTACTCACACCTGCTCCACACCTCATGTCTCAAGTGGAGCCACTATCCAGTTTCATTATCAGTTTCCCATGTAATCTATCAGTGCTTCTGGCAATAATAACTAGGCTAAAGATGTTTATTGGGTGCAACATGTAACTTTCAATCATCCCAATAGTCATATATGTCTGTTAACATTGGAAAGATCCAAAGTAATAAAATAACTTCAATGGGAAAGGTAATATAATCCTTTAGATAATAAAGGTTTCCTTCTTATCAGTGGATATATTGATTATGCTGCAAGAAGTCAAATTAACATAAATTCATTTCAGAATCTGCATTTAGCATCACTGCATAAGAAAATTTAATGGAGAGAGTTTCTTTATTATGAAGGAAATTTATTCTAATTTATAGAAAAAAGGTAACTTTACACAATTCAGTGTTATGGGAAATGTAAGAAGACTACATATTTTCTTTAGATATCAATGCTTTGAATAAGGAAGCAAACAATTTATTTCTGGTTAGTCTACTGAAATGCAATGTTTGATGTATGGACAAAACACTATAAAAGAACAATGACCAATAATTAAAAATAAATTTTCTTTTGTCATTTTCCTGTGCTTACTATTAATTAGAATCTAATTGTTTTAAAACAGATAAATTAACACAACAGTGTAGTAATATTTGTAATCATAAATGCCATATGATAAAAACATATACAGAGCAAGACAGGCTAAATTTTCTACTCTCACAAGTCTTCAATGTACTTAATTACTACTTATATTAAAACCAGACAAAAGTGCTTTTCAATAATACAGAAATATGACCACAATAGAGATTGTACATTGAATTAAGATGAAACCTACCAGATGGCAACAGAATATGTGCACTTAACTGAGGCCTCAGGGGAATTTTTGTTTTCTCATATACAGCTTTTGGAATTTTGAGTAAATCTTGATCACATGTAAGGTGAGTAAAATATGATGGTTAAATAGCATTGCATTAAATGTTTGTATAAGTCTTTGAGCAGTTGAGTTTGAAGTCTGATGACAAGGTTATGTCTATGTAACAGAAGGGCACAACTGTTTTATGACAAGCTTTCTGGAATGTTTGCTTGTAATAAACGATCAAGCTGGCAGCCACAGCCCAAAGACAGGAAGGCAGTGAAGCCACAGGAAGAATTGGAGCAGCCAGACTGCTGGCTCATCTCCCTGTGGTGTGAGCCATTCATGTTTGATCCTCTCCCTTTCACAAACAGCGTCCCCTAATAAAAGTTGGTCCCAAACGGCCATTCAATTTTCTTCATGCATTAATGATCCAAGGGAGGCCAGGGGTGGCTGTATGATATATGCTGATGGTGGGCTGGACCAGAGCTCTTCTGTGGCTGTGACAGGAGTTAAGCCTCTGATACTCCCCCTTATTGCGTTTGACAACCTATGACTTGTTGCCATAAAATAACACAGAAAGGCCTCTTGTCCTCTTCATTTGAGTACTCTAGGACTTAAGATGAAAGATGACTTAAATCTGATGTGAAAAACTCAGGCCAGGCCATGTATCTTTCACTGATGTCTTATAAACTAATTTGTGCTAACTCAGTTTTCACAAACAACTTACTTAGATAAATGAAAGACATGCCTTTGGTAAAATTTACCTTTGAAACCTTTAACAAACACTTTGAATTCAAAGAACTCAGTGTTTTTAATCAAAAGAACTTAGGTCATACAAACCTTTGTTATAAAAATGGTTCACTACATAAAGGTCACTACATAAGCTGACATAAATTATAGGTTTTTTATTATTAAGATTTCTGCAGCTTATTTTGTTTCTCTTGAACTTTTGAAAAACTTTCTCTTTTAAGGTATAAGCCAATCCTGAACCTGATTTGAATCTTTAGACAAGTTTACACAATCCTTGGCTTCAACACACTTTGTCTACCTGATACCTCCTTTACAATTAACTGTCTTCTCATCTAATAATGGTTAAATACATCTTAAGCTTAGTTTGCTATTCTATATCCAGATCAACTCAGTCCAGTTTCTAAATGTCAAGACCAACTCTATGCCAAAAGTCAACTGTTATGTATAAACACAGAATGGTAAACAGCCAAAAACACCAGACAGCTTCCATTACAGATCTGAGATAAAAAACCTAGTGACCCCAAAATCAAAAGAAAACTTCCCCTATTGGCAGGTGCACCATATGTCTATGATGGAAGGATTGAGATGAAAAGATTGGCTTAAAATGCATCCACAATCTTTCTAAAGTAGTGGGTCCTGTGACCTTGACCTTTGATCTCATGACCCCAGAATCAACAGTTCTTACTTTGGTGGTGGGCCATATATAAGTAAAGTTGGAAACCAATATTTCAAACCAAACTGGTGTTATCATCTGGAAACTAATATGTGGATGGATGGCACCCATGACCTATATCTTTGACCTTGTGACCCCAAAATCCATAAGTTACTTCCACTATTGGCAGATGGGCAACATCTGGAAGATAGAAGGTTTGGGATAGAAAGTTTGGCTAAAAATACATCAACAATCTTTTTAGAGAAGTGGGTCCTGTGACCTTGACCTTTGGCCTTATGACCCCAAAACAAAAGGGTTCTTACATTATTGGTGGGTCATATATAAGTCAAAATTGAAACCAATATGTTAATCCAAACTGGAGTTATCATGACCCCAAATTCATTTATGCTCTCCTCATACTGGCAAGTCAGCTATTGCGCAAAATGGAAAATTTGGGATGATAAGCCTGGCTTAAAATGCAGCCATAATCTTTTTAAATAAGTGAGTCCTGTGACCTTGACCTTTGACCTCGTGACCCCAAAATCATATAGGTTCTTGCTTTAATGATGGGCCATACATAAGTCAAGTTTGAAATCCATGTGTCAATACAACCTGGAGTTATCATCTGGAAATAAATTTGTGTGGATGGACGGATGGACAGACAGCTAGACAAACAGACAGACAAACAGGGTGATTGCTATATGGCATCCAATTGTGATCAATAAACACACTAGGTTTTGGGACACTAGATGTAATTACAGCTGAGAAACTGACATGATTGTTGTCATTTTATAGTAAAAAAACAGAAAAATATACGTTAAAATATAAAAAAAAATACAGGTGGCACCACCACTTTTTCGGGAACTGACAAAACTAGTCATGGTCAATATTACAGGCAAGATTCATGACAATCGATGCATTATCAAGATATTGGAGGTTTTGTATTATTTTTGATTATTCTGGGGGGTATTTTCAAGCCCCATAGTTCGGAGGATATAGGTCACAGTGACCTAATTTCAGGTTTCCAAGGAGATTTTTTATTGACCTCCTTGGATGTTCACTTAGAAGTTTCTAGGACCAGCAGTTACGATTTGTGCCCTGCTAACAGACTGCCAGACAGCCGACGGACAAAGCGCCAATCCTTTACCTCAGCTGAGCTAAAAAAACTATATTGTTCACTTTATATTCACAACCCCTATCTCACATAATATCTGCACATGATTGTTCTTTTCTTAAGTATGCTGATGACACTGACCTGTCAAAAAGTAGTCAACTAGGTGAGTTCAGCTCTGTCCAGTTAAGCATACAAGCTTGTATTGAGGATATACTATCATGGATGACCAGCAACAAGCTTAAATTGAATACTGACAAGACTGAAATCATGCCTGTCAGATCTAAACCCCTTCTAAAGATGACTGACAGTGAGTCTATTAGCATTGGGGGCTGCACTGTTTCTTTTCAAAATTCAGTGAAGTGTCTAGGTGTTGAGATTGATCGTAATCTTTCAATGCATGATTATATTAGTAGTATGTCATGCTTGAGCTCCACAATATAGCTACAATCCGGCGTTACTTCTCTATTAATGCATGCTGTCGGCTCATTTGTGCCACAGTAATATTTCGCCTGGATTACTGTAATTCAGTTCTTGCTGGGTTACCTGCAGAGCAAGTCTCGTGGCTACAAATGGTCTAGAATAATGCTGCGCGTCTCATGCTTAAGAAGCAAAAGACTGACCACGTCACCCCGCCGCTCAAACAGCTCCATTGGCTTCCCGTCAAGTACCGTATACATTACAAAATTGCTGTTTTTGTTTACCGCCGTTTTGATGACTCACTTTCATCATGTTTGACTGAAAAAATAATATTAACCTATCAGCCTTTGCGTACGCTGCGCTCAGCTGGCGGAAATCTTCTTAAAGTACCAAAGTGTAATATAAAAAACCGGTGAACGTTCCTTCCGTTTCATAGCCCCAAAAAATTGGAATTCACTTCCCACTTAGAAAATCTCCAACTCTTGTATCATTTAAAACTAATTTAAAAACGTATCTCTTTTGGCAAGCTTTTAGTAATTTATATGCATCATTTTTTTTTTATTTCTGGGTCAGGCACAGGGAGTAGATTTCCATGAAATTGTATGTGGGTATGCGTGTGTGTGTGTGTGAATTGCGCTGTGAGTCCAACCATCGGAGAATTGGCACTATATAAATACTATATATTATTATCATTATTATTAAGAAAAGAGGAGGGCAACATAGAATCTTTAGCCAAAATAAATACAGAGACGGACAGTCTTTTTTTTTTACTTGTCAATCTAAAACATGCAATGTTTCCTCCATCACTGACCACAGGTGGGTGGCTGCTATTACTATGGCAGAGATTCTATTTTCAGGAGGTTTATGCCAGCAGAAGTCTCAAAATAACCTCCCAGCCACTCAGGCCACTCACTCTCAGGGATGCAAACAACGCTGAATGGCAGCAGCGGAAAATGGTAAGAATGGAAACAACAGTCGTAACCACAAAGTGGGCTGCAAGCAAGGAATTTCAGTCTTTATATACATACTTCTGGCAAGGATCTGTAATCTATTCAGACCTGTAATGTTTTGGTAAAAACAAGAAAGAACTGAAGTTGCAAATATTGAAGTATTACTAAGCCAATAAAATGGTGATCACATTTGGCACTAGACTCTAGTGAAAGTACACCTAGTTATAAATATGTCCTCATAGGTACGGTGGACACTGTAAGTTCATTTACATCCATTAAATTAACAAACAAATCAAAACTGCTCCAACACATGCTTTTTGCTGACATGGTCATCTGTTTTCATTCTTATCTTTTTATTTCCTAATATATTTGCCATTATATTAAAGTTTCAGAACAAAAGTTATCAACAGTGAATTTATTAAGTTTCCTAGCTTACAATTTGTGGCTTTAATATTTGAAAGCATTTTGCTGGGTTTTTAATTTTGTGGGTTTCTCCTGGAACAATGTTACATAGAAATAAAAAGTAATTAAATATAAAATGAGAAAAACAGGAATAAATATGAAACATATTTGGCTCCGAATAAGTCCCTTTTGTTCTGTATGTCCTTCTGTTAAACATGACTGTGTTTAATCTTGCTTCATTTCATGTAAGTGAAAGTTGGACATAAAACATATGAAAACTGAACACAGAAGGATGTCTGTTTTCCTGTTCCTATGATGTATTTGATTTAATTTCATTACCACAGGTAGAGTGCATGAGGTATATAAGAAAAGTTATTACATAGACAGCTGTGTTGATATGTATTCGACAGATAAGCAGCACACATCTGGTGTACACACCAGCCAGTAATCAAAGCGGTCTGCTGGATTAATGATCACTGTTGCTACAGCCTCAAGCCAGCAACTGGTCTCCTTTATCTAATGACTGGCACCATCATGACATCAGCAGTGCCCCGATCACCATCACAACACCCCAAGGTCCCAGAATCCCCCAGCTTTTTATCTAATCGTTACCCTAAATGCTTGTATTAATGTTGTGCTATGGGACAGATTAACGGCTTTACAACCAATAAGTGGTTTCTGTGAACCCTGTGTCACCAAAAATAGATTTGTTACTTCCTGGTGGAGCCAATTAACCTTTCCCATCTCTGTAAGTATAGTCCTTTTCATCCTTCTATGTAGCATCAGGGCTGGGCAGAAATGACACAGCTACAGAATTGGCACATTATGTACATGACCACATGTATTTCCCATAATTATAATACAGGTTTGGCTTTGTCTTAACTTGATAATGTAAGTTTAAGCCTATTTTCTCTGATAGATTCTTGTATCAATGGAAGGTTTAACCTGACTAACCCATTGTGTCCTGCAATGTTTTGTCTGCTGACACTATTGTGGCATTTTGTCTTTAGATGTTATGTTTAATCCATGGACGATATGTTATGTTAGTGGATATTAAATTTCCTGTAGCTGTGACCCTGTATATCTGTGACATTCTCCTTGTGGAAAATGAATGTCCTGTGGCATTTTGTCTTTGGATTTTAGTTCCAATGTCATAATAACCTGTGGACTTTATGCCTTGTGGTAGTTTTATTCCTGGACATTTTTTATCTTCTGATATCATGCCCTGTGGCATTTTTTACCTGTGGACATTATGCTTTTATGCAGACACTGTCATTTTATTTGTGCATATTTTTAAACCAAAATCACAAAAATACTCAACGAATCAGATGGATGACCAAAGCTGACATCAAAAGCATATCATACATAATGATCTGAGAACTCCACGTGCTTGTCAGAATATAGATCTAAAGGTACTAGAATATATTGCAATCTTCCCTGTTATAACAGGACACATATATATAGATCTACTGAATATCTGATATAAGTAACATCATATGTAGATATACTTTGACAAAGAAAAGACCTATGGACCCTGCATGTCTTCAAGAGAGGATTTTTATATGACTCATAGCTTATACTATTGTTTCTAGGGAGTAAACAGCAAGCTGTTCAGTTCTAGGATTCCAGGAAGTCATGACCAGCAATGCTGAATGGTTAAGCATGACCCAGGGGCCTAGTTACAGCTTTATCAAAGCAGGATACCTATGGAGATCATCAGTCAGGCTAACTAGCATCTGCTCTGTTCAAAGACTTCCCCCACCATCTCATCTTGTTCTGTTGTACTTATGAGCCATTTACACATTGCTTTTTAATTAACAGGCTTCACAAATTACCATGAAAACTATGTCCCAGGAATCTGCTGAAGCAATTTATATACCATGTAAGCTTTTGGACTCTTGAGCTCTTACATAATCCAAGATTTTACTTCAAGAAAACTTTCCTTCTTTATATCACCACAAGGGCTTCAGAGAAGATGAGGTAGGGACATTCACCTCCAGACAACCCCCCCCCCCCCCTTATAAAAATACCTAAGTACCTGTTTACAAGAACAGAGTAGTGTTAATTAAGACAATTTGTGTTTTGCTTTCAATTTCAAGAATATCAAGGAAACCTCATACTAGCTGTGTGCTTTAAATTTTATTATTATTTTTCTTTTTTGGGGGGGGGGGGGGTGTAGGAAAAAAGGATAATTACATAAACTAATGCACAAACAGCCAAATTGTGACTGCCACCTAATTAGCCTGGTAAATCTGGATTTTAAACAAAATGTCTTAAGAGTTATGTTTATAATCAGCTGGACCAGGTGTCTCTTTTTTAAAAGTTTATATTAAGTGAGAAATATGACACATTAGAAATAAACATTCAGGGGTTCACATTTTATGGGCTCTGCATTTGTTAATATATGTGGTGCCATCTGAAGGCAATGGTCTGGATTAAAAAATGCTGCTGTACTGCTTGTAGGAACAGCTGCCAGTATCAACAGGACAAGAAAATATCAGTTAAACAGGAGAAAACACTTGTTTATTGTGGGTGGCAGTCAGGGAATAAAACATTCAGACTGGATTTTATACACAGAGGATCATATGACAACACTCCCACATGTGTCATAGAGCACGTCCATGAATAGTGTACTCCATATTTATCACAAGTACTTACAAGATTAAAAAATAGTTAGTTCTGGTATGCAAGACAATGATACAAACAGTTCCATTTTTATCGTTTTTTATCGCTTAAAAATCATTTTACCAGACTGCATGACTTTTAATCATATACACAGAACTAATAGAGTGGCATTAACAAAGCTGGTAAAAGCATAAAGAACAAGTTTGTTATCTTATTTTGGTGCATGGCAGCTTAAAGCCATTAATACTGGAATGTCAAACTAAGTTAGACCTCTTTGCTGTCACACTTTCAGCAATCAATAATCAAAATGGCTACTCCATTTTACAATATACTGATCTATCATATTTGTTCTCATTTTTATTTTGATGTAATATTAACCTATACCTGATTATATGATCACTATTATATGATTATATGATCACTGCATGAAATATTTGCAGACCCAGTTTGGTCTGATGCATAGATGGGGGGTTGGGGGGTTGGAGGTGGTTCCATATGGGTTCATCATGGGTTCATCAAATTTGGGTTACATGTGGTAACAGTATAGGCCCCCTTTACCATCAATTTGGGTTACATGTGGTAACAGTATAGGCACCCTTTACCATCAGTTCTGATGTTCAAATATTTGTGAGTGAGATATAAACTATTTTGCCAGGATATTTGCTGCTTTTACCTAGATGTGGTTGATCTTACCTACATTGTACATCAGGTCAAAACCATACATGTTTTAATTGCTGTGGTATTTTAATATAAAATTTTGGGCAAAACTGGAAACTTTGTCTGTGGGTATATTAACAACAGAATCAGGTTACATATATGTGCACTATAGACAACAGGATGGACACCACATTTTGTCCAACAGAAAATCATCCAAAAGGGGTTTTGTATGGGCAGGGCTTTGTTAGTCACCTATCTTTTATTAACCCCGTTTCCATTCTCTGGACACTTATTTCTTGAGAAATGGACATGATTAAAAGTAAGTACCATTAACTCCTTTAATCTTTGGTTAACCCAGAGGGACAACAATAAAGGGAGGACATTTGGCCTGGCATTACAACATGTAAACCCTCACCTGCTTTTCCTTTCATCACCCACTTGAGTTTCCCCAAAATTAGCCATTGATACATCATTCATTACCCTGAGAAAGGCATATCAGATGAGGCTTCAGAAACCAGATATTTGTATATAAAGTACACTGGCACCTTGGTGGTCAGTTTACATGGGTCAATCCAGCCATTACTGAACCAGCTGGACAAACAAACACAGACAGAGGGGGGTAGGGTGGGCTGAGGTGGCGGAGCCCTGATTTATTACTTGCACATGTGGCAGAGATGGAGGTACAAATGTACACAGTCATTATAAAGGACTGAAAGAACATTGTACATAACAGTCCTAATTTGTAAGACACAAGAAATATATTAAAAGTAAATTGGGCAAAATATTATTCTATGGAAAAAATGTGTGGCAAAAATATTAAGTTTACAATCATTTGCAGGCCTATCATATCAAGTCTATCATATCCAAAATTTCTTTATAAATAATTTTTTTTCCCAAGAAAATACCATTACTATAGTGTATTATATTTTAGAGAAATATTGTATAAGGTAAGACATTACAATCCACCATTTTATTAAATATAGGGAATTTTATATATTTTATCATGATGCAAACTGACTCGGACATAATTAACACACACAATGAAAATGACGATCATTGTTATATTGGTCCTTCAAAATTTATAAAAGAAAGATTTCAGAGCACATATGGACATTTTGGTTGATCCATTTAATCAATTTTTTTTTTAAATATATTTTTCATTTTTTTTTTATTTAAAAATCTGTAGAATAGTAGACAAGTATTCACAGAAAAATGTCCATTGGACAAGTACTGTGAAGGAAAATAAATCTAAGAAAAATGTCTCAGCCTGCCTTTGCATGTAAGATGAAATGGCAGTGCCATAAAGCGAGGCCATTTCTAGAAGGGTCATAGGCAGTGTTAATTAACAATTAACAGGCATCTTAATTATCACGCCATTATAAATCAATGTGGCATGTTGACTGTCACAACGTTGATTGTCTTTCTTCAAAATCATCATTCTGCCGCATTCACCTGATTAAGTCTCATCATTTTCTATCCGTTAATCACCAAACAAAAGCCCACTTCAATCATCACAAGCATTATTGTGAGATTTCAGTGATCTTCAGTCGTCATTAAAATGTGGTCACATGATTTCAAATTTTAAAATGTGGTCAAATCAATTTCAGTTTCTCCTACTGAACTTATTCTTATCACATTTTATCTAAATTCCATGCAATTTTAGCTTATTATAGCTTTCCAACAACCATCAGAATTTTCTCACCATATACTTTCAAATACTATATTGAGTTGACATATCTTTTAAAATCACTGAGCATGCACAAATAAGCTATTCTGGACATGATATTACAACGCAAAAGCAAACAGAGATATATAGTGTAATGGTGAACAGTCAGTAAGTTTCTGTCTACACCACTTCTCATTCACTTTCAGTTTATAGACCATGATCCAGTTACTGAATTCAAACCAATGTAATACATTATGCATAAAGCAAAACAACCAGGCGTCATACATGTCTTCCTTCAGAACACCAACATGGACCCATCAGGACAAAGGAGAACCAGTTACAGGATATGTTTACAAACCATGGAAGCTTTTTAAGAGTTTGTTTATGTAAGCTTTTTACATTATACAAAGACCAGTGATTGAATCTCACCCAAAATACATCAATTGGAATCTTGGCCATTGAATTTATAGAAGTTTAAACTATGAAAGACATCAAGATACCATCTACATTGCACTTTCATGATATTTCTTACAACAACTCTATCTTTAACATTGTTTATATGACAAATTAGTGGTGTTCTGAGAAGGACAAATATGTATAAAAGACCTTTTTCTAGAACGTTTTCAATTGTATTCCCAGTGTTTACATTGTATTCCAGTGTTTACATTGTATTCCAGTGTTTACATTTAAAATAGGAACCCTGTCAAATACTTAAAAACATCCATGGGACCAACAAGATTTGACAAATTACTTGTGGAGCATATATTCTACTTCACCAGCTTCTTCCTGTAATTCCTAGTAATGTTCAGAACACACAGAGGTGAAGGCTGGCACAGGACTGTGTCAGCATGAACACAGGAGCTGGGCCTTCAGGTCCAGGGAGGCTACCTATCTGCTGAAGCAGTGCTGCAGCTTTCTGTAGCAGCATGTGCTGTCTGTCAATATCTAGCATCAATCAGCCTTTCTCTTTGCTCTCAATGACTCCACTTGGCCCCTCAGGGCTATAAAGTTGATATTTTGTTCAGTCATTGAACCAATATTGTGGTAAATTAACTCTGTATCTGTCATAAACAACATCTTTAAGGCAATGCAATCATGACCCCTTGTTCTTATTATACCAACCTGTTTTTCTTTGGCAGACCAGCTACATTATATTTTTCCTCCTTATCTTTTTAACTACTAGAATAAATATGGGCTTAAGGCAAAGAGACTGCTTCTTTTTAAAGACACCCACATGTTCTTAGTGTTTGGGGCTAGAAAAACAGTTGATTTTTTTTCACATTTTTTCCCTTTTTTTTAAAGCAAAGTTCATATCAGATGAAGTGCATGAAATGCTCCAAGTGCATAACTCAGCAGTTTTGAAAAAAATTAATAATCCTTTTAAGATTTAATATCCAAAAAAGGACTTTTCAAAGACTTTTTAGAAGAGGCTATTAGCAACTCTATTCTATAGATACAGTCTTAACTTATCTGAACAAAAAGATATAGGCTCCCTTTTAGGACAAATATGTTTGACACCTTCCTGAGTACATGTATATTCCATGTGTTAACCTGGGCCAGCCTACCCTGGTTTAATGAAACATGCTAAAGTATTCAAATGGATCTACCCAGAAAAATCAGATGTGCTTATCATATCTTCTCATGGTGTATTAAAATATCCAAACATGCCCCAGTTTTTCAGCTATGCCCCATGCTAGAAAGCTTTAATTAGATCTCTAACGATCTGCTAAATTATTTTACTCAATAATTCTAAAAATGAGTGCAAGTGTAACATGGGGTGACATACATGCTGTGCACTTAGATTTATACTTGTATTTTCATCAAACCACGGTCAATCAAAAGTAGCATACTGACCCCAGGGACAGACAAATAAACACTTAAAATGTGACTTGTCAGTTTTTCTAGTTCATAAAGTGAGCATATCATGTATTTTAATGTCAAGGTCTTCAGAAGATTGTCACTTGTTTGTTTTCTTTCTAACTATCAAGGAATATGCGTTTGTTACTTTCTTTCAGATTTTCTAAAACACAGAGATAGCAGCCAAACAGTAAATAGCTTTACTTTTGTCTGTCTTTCTATCTAAATACAAGTGTGTTAAGTTATCAATGGATTCCACAACTTTTTTTAGACAGGCAAGGGCTGAATTAAGGACGGTGATAGTCATCAATGTTGGAGATGATGCAGGTTCATTATTTATATAAAAAATTCTTGAATTCTGCCATTCAGGAAACAGGTGCATTAAGACTTATTTAATATACTAATTACTTGTACAGAATTGTTGCTTGGCCCATCAGAACTTTAAATATTGTTTATTTTTTTTAACATTAATAACTTAAAACCCACTTTTCAGGCATGCATGAGAAAAATCCAGACATTTCAGCATAAATGGCAGTCACTGTCTTGAAAGGTGTGTCCTTTGATCGAAATTACCCTCTGTGTGCTTGACACCATTGATTAATGATTATTGTCCTGGACTGTCCTGATGATGACATTAATGTAAGACTGTGTGATAAAGTTCTTGGCTGGAACCATCAAAATACCATTAGTACTGCTGTACAGCCCACACTGCAGGCAAACCGATAAGGGGTAGTTTATGGTTAATGGCTTAATAAGGGAAATAACAATCTAAGAGTACAGGGTGGTCAATAATGTATGAATACGGTCCCATGAAGGATTTAACTTATTCATAATGAGACAGGACCCCTGTCCCAACAGGCTACAACGACCCTCAGACCGGACTATAATTTCTGCTCGCTGACGTTACCGCACATGGTATTGTGCCTCAGAAGAGCTTGGAACAATTCAGCATGGTGATTTGACCTCCGGCAGGAGGCATTGTCAGCTACTATCATGTTCTCTGCAGCAATTATCTGATTACTTTTTCAAGCTTTCCTATCGAGGTATTTTTTTTATACTGTACTCCTGTGGTTAAATATATAGCTCAAGCAACATATATACTGCCAGGGCTGTCCTGGCTCAGTTTTATCTTTCTAAGAAATAACATATTATACTACATGCGTGGAGAAAATTAAACAAAATTATAAATTACACTATGTAGCACTCACTATATATTAATTACCATATATTAAACATGTTTTTTTAATAAGTCTCATTAATGACATGTTACCACTGTGTTCTGTATTCTCCTAAAGATTCCATCTCTTTCTTAAATCTGGCTTGCTGATTGGTCAGTTGGTTTTATGAATATCAGTACATAACACAGATGAAGACCCTGGTTACTGAATGGGGCCCACAAACAACAAGACATTTCTTGGCACTGCCGGTGCCATAGTATCCCCAGACAATTAACCCCCCCCCCTTCAAGAATACGCCCCCATTTTCAGAAGCATACACTGACACTTGGCAAGCGACCATGGTTTCTTCCATCTACCAACTTGAGAAACAATATTTTTCACCAAATATGGAAATATTCAAGGTCAAGGCCACTCTCATAGTAAAGGTCAGGACCCCAATTTAAAAGAAAGAAATCTGGATTAATCCATGCATAATATCTTGAGATATTTAAGAATTTGTGTGATTTTCCCCAAAAATGGACCAATTCAAGGTCAAGGTCACTCTCCTAGTATAGGTCATGACCCCATTTTAAATAGGCTTTGTCCTCTCACCCATCTATATGCACATATCAAGTTTCATACAGATCTGTGAAATATTTTTTTGAGTTGTTGTGTAAAAAATGTTTATCTGCAGTGGCGGTGGGTTGGTGGCAGTATGGACTTTGTCTTGGGATACAATAAGGGTCTTGATATTAGGGCTGTCCAAATATAACAATAATTCATCTCATGATATACCATGTACCACAATGCTTTGCTCCTGATATGGCTCACAATTTATTCTTACTCAGGATATTATCATTTTCTAAATCAATGCTCCATTTTGTTCATAGAGAGATTTTACCACCAGATTATAAATAAAATTCAATTTCTATACTCCTTAGGAATAATTGATAATGCATATTCAACAGCCTCTTCCATTTATCAAAACATTTCTGGTCCAGGAAATTTCACCATATTATCACCCCTTGCCTATAATCATTAGAAATAATTGAAAGTGCATATTCAAGAGTCTATCTGTTAAAATATTCCTGATGTATAAATTTTACAATATGTCCATTACATGGTTCTAGGAGACAATTATTCAATTGTATCCATGTATAATTGATAAGAATGTTACTGACAATGTGATATTTGACTTTGTATCACAATGTATCAGGTATAGTTACAGACCTGTATGATATGGTACATGAAGAAAAAAGAACCACCAGGTAATAAAAAAGAGCCAATTTCACAGTCGCTGATTTTCTGACTGTCAGCACTTGGTGCGTGCCATCCTACTTGTCTGGTACACCAGCACAGTGAGGGCTTGATTGGTGTTTGTACATACCATACAATCAAACCTCATTACTGACTCGCAGTTAAAAACCTTCATCCTAGGCTAAAATAAGGAACACTTCATCAAATACTATCACTGGCTAATAATGAAAATATCTTGTAGAAAACAACAGCTGTGATATATGTGTGGAGGTTAAAGAGGTCCATGGAGACAATGTAAATGGCCTTAAAATTGGACTGTTTAATATATGAAATAAGGATGAGGGTTATCATATTATTTATAGTTCACAGAATGAGTTTTTTTATAATATTACACCAACTGAATACATGATTAAACATATTTTGGTTCCTGCATATGTAACATTCCACTTTTTTGGAATTTCATGGGGAAGTTTTGCATAATGACCTGTTTCTCACTATGTATCTTATACTGATTTGAGAGATAGATATTTTGTGTAGATATTTAATTATGCATAACAATGATCACAAACAGGTACCAAACCAACAGCAAAGCCTTGTTGTGACATATCAACTGAAATAACTCTATAATACTGGTACCTCTCTTGTTGTGACATATCAGCTTGAATAACTCTATAATACTGGTACCTCTCTTGTTGTGACATATCAACTTGAATAACTCTATAATACTGGTACCTCTCTTGTTGTGACATATCAACTTGAATAACTCTATAATACTGGAACCTCTCTTGTTGTGACATATCAACTTTAATAACTCTATAATACTGGTACCTCTCTTGTTGTGACATATCAACTTGAATAAATCTATAATACTGGTACCTCTCTTGTTGTGACATATCAACTTGAATAACTCTATAATTCTGGTACCTCTCTTGTTGTGACATATCAATTTGAATAACTCTATAATACTGGTACCTCTCTTGTTGTGACATATCAACTTGAATAACTCTATAATACTGGTACCTCTCTTGTTGTGACATATCAACTTGCATAACTCTATAATACTGGTACCTCTCTTGTTGTGACATATCAACTTTAATAACTCTATAATACTGGTACCTTTCTTGTTGTGACATATCAACTTGCATAATTCTATAATACTGGTACCTCTCTTGTTGTGACATATCAACTTGCATAACTCTATAATAATGGTACCTCTCTTGTTGTGACATATCAACTTGCATAACTCTATAATACTGGTACCTCTCTTGTAATGACATATCAACTTTAATAACTCTATAATACTGGCACCTCTCTTGTTGTGACATATCAGCTTGAATAACTCTATAATACTGGTACCTCTCTTGTTGTGACATATCAACTTGAATAACTCTATAGTACTGGTACCTTTCTTGTTGTGACATATCAACTTTAATAACTCTATAATACTGGTACATTTCTTGTTGTGACATATCAACTTGCATAACTCTATAATACTGGTACCTCTCTTGTTGTGACATATCAACTTTAATAACTCTATAATACTGGTACCTTTCTTGTTGTGACATATCAACTTGCATAACTCTATAATACTGGTACCTCTCTTGTTGTGACATATCAACTTTAATAACTGTATAATACTGGTACCTCTCTTGTTGTGACATATCAACTTTAATAACTCTATAGTACTGGTACCTTTCTTGTTGTGACATATCAACTTGCATAACTCTATAATACTGGTACCTCTCTTGTTGTGACATATCAACTTTAATAACTCTATAATACTGGTACCTCTCTTGTTGTGACATATCAACTTGAATAACTCTATAGTACTGGTACCTCTCTTGTTGTGACATATCAACTTTAATAACTCTATAATACTGGTACCTCTCTTGTTGTGACATATCAACTTGAATAACTCTATAGTACTGGTACCTTTCTTGTTGTGACATATCAACTTTAATAACTCTATAATACTGGTACATTTCTTGTTGTGACATATCAACTTGCATAACTCTATAATACTGGTACCTCTCTTGTTGTGACATATCAACTTTAATAACTCTATAATACTGGTACCTTTCTTGTTGTGACATATCAACTTGCATAACTCTATAATACTGGTACCTCTCTTGTTGTGACATATCAACTTTAATAACTCTATAATACTGGTACCTCTCTTGTTGTGACATATCAACTTGAATAACTCTATAATACTGGTACCTCTCTTGTTGTGACATATCAACTTTAATAACTCTATAATACTGGTACCTCTCTTGTTGTGACATATCAACTTGAATAACTCTATAGTACTGGTACCTTTCTTGTTGTGACATATCAACTTTAATAACTCTATAATACTGGTACATTTCTTGTTGTGACATATCAACTTGCATAACTCTATAATACTGGTACCTCTCTTGTTGTGACATATCAACTTTAATAACTCTATAGTACTGGTACCTTTCTTGTTGTGACATATCAACTTGCATAACTCTATAATACTGGTACCTCTCTTGTTGTGACATATCAACTTGAATAACTCTATAATACTGGTACCTCTCTTGTTGTGACATATCAACTTGAATAACTCTATAATACTGGTACCTCTCTTGTTGTGACATATCAACTTTAATAACTCTATAATACTGGTACCTCTCTTGTTGTGACATATCAACTTGAATAACTCTATAGTACTGGTACCTTTCTTGTTGTGACATATCAACTTTAATAACTCTATAATACTGGTACATTTCTTGTTGTGACATATCAACTTGCATAACTCTATAATACTGGTACCTCTCTTGTTGTGACATATCAACTTTAATAACTCTATAATACTGGTACCTTTCTTGTTGTGACATATCAACTTGCATAACTCTATAATACTGGTACCTCTCTTGTTGTGACATATCAACTTTAATAACTCTATAATACTGGTACCTCTCTTGTTGTGACATATCAACTTTAATAACTCTATAGTACTGGTACCTTTCTTGTTGTGACATATCAACTTGCATAACTCTATAATACTGGTACCTCTCTTGTTGTGACATATCAACTTTAATAACTCTATAATACTGGTACCTCTCTTGTTGTGACATATCAACTTGAATAACTCTATAGTACTGGTACCTCTCTTGTTGTGACATATTAACTTTAATACCTCTATAATACTGGTACCTCTCTTGTTGTGACATATCAACTTGAATAACTCTATAGTACTGGTACCTTCTTGTTGTGACATATCAACTTTAATAACTCTATAATACTGGTACATTTCTTGTTGTGACATATCAACTTGCATAACTCGATAATACTGGTACCTCTCTTGTTGTGACATATCAACTTTAATAACTCTATAATACTGGTACCTCTCTTGTTGTGACATATCAACTTGAATAACTCTATAGTACTGGTACCTTTCTTGTTGTGACATATCAACTTGCATAACTCTATAATACTGGTACCTCTCTTGTTGTGACATATCAACTTGAATAACTCTATAGTACTGGTACCTTTCTTGTTGTGACATTTCAATTTGCATAACTCTATAATACTGGTACCTCTCTTGTTGTGACATATCAACTTCCCTGTCATTAGCTTTTCTCTAATTCTGTTCTTTTCCTATAATACTGGAACCTCTCTTGTTGTGACATATCAACTTGAATTAATCTTTAATACTGGTACCTCTCTTGTTGAGACATATCAACTTGAACAGCTCTATAGTACTGGTACCTTTCTTGTTGTGACATATCAACTTGCATAACTCTATAATACTGGTACCTCTCTTGTTGTGACATATCAACTTGCATAACTCTATAATACTGGTACCTCTCTTGTTGTGACATATCAACTTGCATAACTCTATAATACTGGTACCTTTCTTGTTGTGACATATCAACTGAAATAACTCTATAATACTGGTACCTTTCTTGTTGTGACATATCAACTGAAATAGCTCTATAATACTGGTACCTCTCTTGTTGTGACATATCAACTTTAATAACTCTATAATACTGTTACCTCTCTTGTTGTGACATAAAACTTGCATAACTCTATACTACTGGTACCTCTCTTGTTGTGACATATCAACTTGAATAAATCTATAATACTGGTACCTCTCTTGTTGTGACATATCAACTTGAATAACTCTATAGTACTGGTACCTCTCTTGTTGTGACATATCAACTTGCATAACTCTATAATACTGGTACCTCTCTTGTTGTGACATATCAACTTGCATAACTCTATAATACTGGTTCCTCTCTTGTTGTGACATATCAGCTTGAATAACTCTAAAATACTGGTACCTCTCTTGTTGTGACATATCAACTTGAATAACTCTATAGTACTGGTACCTTTCTTGTTGTGACATATCAACTTGCATAACTCTATAATACTTGTACCTTTCTTGTTGTGACATATCAACTTGCATAACTCTATAATACTGGTACCTCTCTTGTTGTGACATATCAACTTGCATAACTCTATAATACTGGTACCTCTCTTGTTGTGACATATCAACTTGAATAACTCTATAATACTGGTACCTCTCTTGTTGTGACATATCAACTTGAGTAAATCTATAGTACTGGTACCTTTCTTGTTGTGACATATCAACTTGCATAACTCTATAATACTGGTACCTCTCTTGTTGTGACATATCAACTTCCCTGTCATTAGCTTTCCTCTAATTCTGTTCTTTTCCTATAATACTGGAACCTCTCTTGTTGTGACATATCAACTTGAATAACTCTTTAGTACTGGTACCTCTATAATACTGGTATCTCTCTTGTTGTGACATATCAACTTGAATAAATCTATAGTACTGGTACCTTTCTTGTTGTGACATATCAACTTGCATAACTCTATAATACTGGTACCTCTCTTGTTGTGACATATCAACTTCCCTGTCATTAGCTTTCCTCTAATTCTGTTCTTTTACTATAATACTGGAACCTCTCTTGTTGTGACATATCAACTTGAATAACTCTATAGTACTGGTACCTTTCTTGTTGTGACATATCAACTTGCATAACTCTATAATACTGGAACCTCTCTTGTTGTGACATATCAACTTGAATAACTCTATAATACTGGTACCTTTCTTGTTGTGACATATCAACTTGCATAACTCTATAATACTGGTACCTCTCTTGTTGTGACATATCAACTTTAATAACTCTATAATACTGGTACCTTTCTTGTTGTGACATATCAACTTGCATAACTCTATAATACTGGTACCTCTCTTGTTGTGACATATCAACTTGCATAACTCTATAATACTGGTATCTCTCTGGTTGTGACATATCAACTTGCATAACTCTATAATACTGGTACCCCTCAGCTATCAGATCTTGGTGAAACTTTATTGTGAGGTAGATTTTGAGCCAGCTATGATTTCACACAAGAGGAATTTTTTGGTAAGCATTTCCTTTTTATGTAAAGTCTGTCTTTCTTGCATTGGTGGAAGCACATTCTCCCTGACTGCAGCCCAGTAGTGACCTAATCTGATTGACAGATATTTTAAGAAAAGGTGCTTGGTTTCCTTGATAATTCAATTCTTCCTCCAGCATCTGATCTAGAGCTTCCCTGTCATTAGCTTTCCTCTAATTCTGCTCTTTTCCTTATTGTTATGTGAGACATTCATTATATCAGAGGAAGGACAATCAATTAAAAAGACAATCAGAAAGGATGCCACCACTCAGTGGTCATAATTTACACAACACAAGAGGAAGCAGCCCTCCCAGCCAAAACATGACCTTTGACCTCATCCTCCTTGGGGCAAACAAAAACACAGCCATTTGATGCCATTAATGTGAGGCTTTTGTCAGCTCGGCTGTTTACCCCCTGCCAGCAGAGAAACAGCCTGGAGTGCTCAGTTCACACTGACAGAGAGGCTGTGTAAGGTCTTACATCAGATGCAGCACTTCATTGCTTTCATCCGTGTCTGAAAGCATGTCTGAGAGCATGCTATGTATACATGAATCTGTCCACTACTTGATCTCCTCTCACATACCTATCTTTCTCTGTCAATCATGCAATGTCATTTATTCACACTTATCTTATTCTGCATTTAAATAAAAAAAAATATCTTAATTATCTGTTAATCTGTTTGGAAAATACCTCTAGCAGAAACTGATTAACATCAATTAGATTTTAATGGGATGGGTTTGATATCAAGGATGAGTTGAATAAATCTGAAGTTGATCTATTTGATGTCAAAGATTAACTTTAGATTCTGAAATATCATATTACCTTTTTTGTACATCTGTTTCATAAGTCACTTGTCATTAGACCTTGTGGAAGAAGATACTAAAAGGAAAGGTGGGTTACTGTGAATGAAAAATAACAGTCACCAGTCATTAGGTGTAGTATGGGGGACTTTGGTACTAAAAAGAAAGTTGGGTCTACAGAAAAGTTAGAGTGTATAAAATTTTGAAGGTGATACAGATAATTATGTTTGAGTTGGTACAGAGAGATTGAGACGAATTTTCTGTATATGCATTCCAGTCCTGCTTTACAAACCAAGAGGTCCTTGTCTATTTGTACTGTTATACCTGCCAGTCTTACCCATATTTAATAACAATGGTCAAGGGCTATGGAGATATTTTGTTATGATAATAATACATTTGTAATTTGTATAACTGATTTTCACTTAACCCAAGTCAGTATAGTGAGTCAAAATATTCAGAGAAATAACTACATCAAAATATAACATTCGATAACATGACAAGTTACTGAGGAGCACAGGCATGACATGACACTTTACTGAGGAGCACAGGCATGACATGACACTTTACTGAGGAGCACAGGCATGACATGTTACTGAGGAGCACAGGCATGACATAACACTTTACTGAGGAGCACAGGCATGACATGATATGTTACTGAGGAGCACAGGCATGGCATCACAAGTTACTGAAGAGCACAGGCATGACATGACATGTTACTGAAGAGCACAGGCATGACATGACAAGTTACTGAGGACCACAGGCATGACATGACAAGTTACTGAGGACCACAGGCATGCAAGGAGAGGGGATGACAAATGTTATTAATAATTTCAATTACATAGTCATAAAAAGGTATGCTTGTGCTTCATGCATTGCCATTATGGTCTAGTAAATACAGAAAAAAGGCCTGTATCGAGTGCCCCTCATCTTAGAGAGAGTTGTTGCCTGGACTGAATAACATCTCACTATGACACATATGAATGGGTTGCCCAGTCTTCACAGCATGTTGACTAAGACATGCTCTGAAGTGGCAGCTCCATTATTGGCTATTACACTAATAGGATGGTTCATGGCCCCCGTGCCAAGTCAGCAGTCTGGAGTTCATTATGCTGCACACCCTGGCTGTCACTTCAACATATCTGCTGCTGGCTTATTCACCTGTATCCCATCATGCAATTAACACATAAGAGATCATGTGACTTTCTAGGAAACGGCTGAGGAGAAGTGATGTATATATATCCCATAATGCGGTAAACCCCCACCAGGTCCTGTGACTTTCCAGGAAATGACTGAGGGGAAGTAATATATCCCATATTGTCAAAATATCAGTTACTGGTACTTCACTTGATTAGAATATGTTACTGTGCAGGCCTATAAGTATTTGGTGCTTTCAGAATTCTGTAGAAAATATTGAATTGACTGTTCTTGTAGTAAACTGAAAAGGAAAGACAAAATAAAAGCTAACTGAGATAAGAATTTTTCACTGAGTATCTATTCTACAACAAATCCAGATAAAAAGGACATCTGTTAGAGCAAATATGTTCCAAAATACATGAATACATAAAACATTTTGTTTCCTGGCAGCTGAAATTCCTAATTCACTTATGAAAGAAGTAAAAAAAACAATGGACCCATGGGTCATGTCTCTCAGCTGAATTTTAAAAAAAAATTTAGCAAATGCAAAATATACCGTATTTCCTTGATCAGACGCCTGGGCATTCATTTTTTCAGACCCTGCTTTGACCCGGCATCTTAACAAAGCCAGCTTCTATTTAAGGCCGGCATTTATTTAAAAACATCAGGCTCGTCAGAAAAAAAACTACCAGTAAAAAAGCAACATGCTGAAACAACAAACTCGCCGTTCACTACTTATGGACACAATTTAAAACATTGCCCGTACACGGATTGAGTTTACAAAATATCCTTAGATGCCATAGGGATATGGGACACGCGCAATCTCCACAATTCACGGAAGAATTTATGGGGAATCACAGCGAGAGATTTTGCAGTTGTGGCCACAAGAATTTGTCATCGCGGGCCTCTTGAAACCAAGTCCCCCCCCCCCCCCGGTGTTTCATGTGGCTGTCCCATTAAGATTTATTTTACACCACATACAATTTGTAACATTGTTTCATTCTGAACATACAAGGGGTGGCTCTTCCATTAACTGTGCACCTTGTTCAACTGGTAACATTGGTTACACTGAAATACAGGGGGTTGGTACTTATAAAGGCACCACCTAATTAATTTTCATGATTTTTTTTCCTCTCGCCCTTCAACTGATTCTGCTTGACACAGTTTATTCAAGCATTTTCTACCTAGTATATACTGAATGTGGGGTGGCTCTTGCATTAACTGCATGTGCACCACGTTTAACTGGTAATATTGGTTCCATCTAACAACGGGGGTTTGGTACATATAAAGGCATTGCGTTATTCATTTTCATGACACTTTCCTTCCAACATTTAACTAATTCAGCTTGACACAGCTTATTCAATTGTTTCCTACATGGTATATACTAGTATGTGACATTTTCTGCTGGGAATATTCCACCTAATATATAGTTTTCGACAATAGTAAATACTATTTATAACTTTTAAGATTATCTCAGAAGCATGGTTTTGGTAACACTGGGGAAGCACTTAAAGCACTTAAAAAATAAAGCAAATAGCGTAATTTGGCTTGACAGTAGCTACAAATTTTACCGTTACAGCAGAAATATTCGCCCAAACTTAGTTCGACAGTTCTGTTCAACCATGTATGAGGTAGACTCTCTCTGTACCCAATTGTACCACTTGTGTCAAGCTGTACTATTTTTATCTGGCTTGAAAGCAGTGATTTATTTGCATTAGTGATTGGCTTTAATCATAATGGACGAATCTGCAATATTTTGTGTCCCTTGTGGAAACAGGCATGTAAGCTAAAAGAATCATGTATAGAGGGATTTAACATATTATCAACACACGCACAAACCAACATTCATGCAACAGTCTCCTGTCAAATTAACCGGACAAAGGACCATGACTACACAGCTCAGATGACTTATTGTCAGCTGAGCTAAAAAAACCAATAAAAATCTCTGAAATATATGAGTTGAAAAACCATTGTTATCCATTTAGTCTTTTTTGAGAGGTAAACCCTCATGTGACAGCTTGACCTGATTGGAAATGAAAGATACTGAAGAGTTTCACAAGAAACCTACAAAACAAGACACTAACAATGATTAGATGAGAAGAGAGTATACACGACCAGGGTCCCATTTGGGTCCAACTTAAGGGCAAGATCAGACAGCATTCAGAGTGGTGGGCCTTCTGGGCCAGCTTTTATTTTAAATGATGTGTTCTGAAAGAGGTCTGGGCAGTCTCCAGGGTGTCGTCAGGGATACCACAGGTTCAATAGAGCGGCCTGACCTTGGATGACCATTCCCTGGACGTTTCCTGGTGTGGTGAGATTACCCCTCCCGTTGCCATCTATCAATCCAGCACTGTCTAATCTAACGCCACCCGGGCGGAGCGGTGCCATCCACAGTAGGAAGGAATGTTAACTCCTTGTATGATTTAGGTTATAAACAAATAGTTAGTCTCATTTAATTTTTTTGTTAACTCCTTGTATGCCTTAGGTCATAAAAAAAAAGTTTTATGTTAATGCCTTGTATGCCTTAGATTATAAACAAAAAGTTAGTCTCATTTCATTTTTATGTTAACTCCTTGTATGCCTTAGGTCATTATCAAAAAGTTAGTCTCATTTCATTTTTTTTTTAATTCCTTGTATGGCTTAGGTCATAAACAAAAAGTTAGTCTCATTTCATTTTTATGTTAACTCCATGTATGCCTTAGGTCATTAACAAAACGTTAGTCTCATTTCATTTTTATGTTAACTCCTTGTATGCCTTAGGTCATAAACAAAAAGTTAGTCTATTTTCATTTTTATGTTAACTGCTTGTATGCCTTAGGTCATTAACAAAAAGTTAGTCTCATTTCATTTTTATGTTAACTCCTTGAAGAATGGGGAAAATCTTGAAACTTTAATCTGGGGTTGGTCACTTTGCTTAAGTATAAAAAGTTTCAGTGTTATGTTTTCAGTAATAATGGAACTGTGAGTCTAACAAGTTGGTAGGCCTGGCCGGGTATTGTCACATTTCATGAGAAAACCTAACAATTTTCATTGAAATAGACTAGAAACAATATAACCTAATTCTTCACAAATGACTTTGACCTGTGGTCTAATGACTGTGACCTGTGGTCTGATGACTGTGACCTGTGGTCTAATGACTGTGAGTCTAACAAGTTGGTGGCCTGGCCAGGTATTGTCACATTTCATCAGAAGACCTAACATTTATCATTGAAATAGACTAGAAACAATATAACCTAATTCTTCACAAATAACTGTGACCTGTGGTCTGATGACTGTGACCTGTGGTCTGATGACTGTGACCTGTGGTCTGATTACTGTGACCTGTGGTCTAATGACTGTGATCTGATGACTGTGACCTGAGGTCTGATGACTGTGACCTGTGGTCTAATGACTGTGACCTGTGGTCTGATGACTGTGAGTCTAACAAGTTGGTGGCCTAGCCGGGTATTGTCACATTTCATCAGAAGACCTAACATTTTTCATTTAAATACACTAGAAACAATATAACCTAATTCTTCACAAATGACTGTGACCTGTGATCTGATGACTGTGACCTGTGGTCTGATGACTGTGACCTGTGGTCTAATGACTGAGACCTGTGGTCTGATGACTGTGATCTGTGGTCTGATGACTGTGAGTCTAACAAGTTGGTGGCCTGGCCAGGTATTGTCACATTTCATCAGAAGACCTAACATTTTTCATTGAAATACACTTGAAACAATATAACCTAATTCTTCACAAATAACTGTGACCTGTGGTCTGATGACTGTGACCTGTGGTCTGATTACTGTGACCTGTGGTCTAATGACTGTGATCTGATGACTGTGACCTGAGGTCTGATGACTGTGACCTGTGGTCTAATGACTGTGACCTGTGGTCTGATGACTGTGAGTCTAACAAGTTGGTGGCCTAGCCGGGTATTGTTACATTTCATCAGAAGACCTAACATTTTTCATTTAAATACACTAGAAACAATATAACCTAATTCTTCACAAATGACTGTGACCTGTGATCTGATGACTGTGACCTGTGGTCTGATGACTGTGACCTGTGGTCTAATGACTGTGACCTGTGGTCTGATGACTGCGACCTGTGGTCTGATGACTTTGACCTGTGGTCTAATGACTGGGACCTGTGGTCTGATGACTGTGACCTGTGGTTTAATGACTGTGACCTGTGGTCTGATGACTGCGACCTGTGGTCTGATGACTGTGACCTGTGGTCTGATGACTGCGACCTGTGGTCTGATGACTGTGACCTGTGGTCTAATGACTGTGACCTGTGGTCTAATGACTGTGACCTGTGGTCTGATGACTTTGACCTGTGGTCTAATGACTGACCTGTGGTCTGATGACTGCAACCTGTGGTCTGATGACTTTGACCTTTGGTCTAATGACTGACCTGTGGTCTGATGACTGTGACCTGTGGTCTAATGACTGTGACCTGTGGTCTGATGACTGCGACCTGTGGTCTGATGACTGTGAGTCTAACAAGTTGGTGGCCTGGCCGGGTATTGTCACATTTCATCAGAAGACCTAACATTTTTCATTGAAATACACTAGAAACAATATAACCTAATTCTTCACAAATGACTGTGACCTGTGATCTGATGACTGTGACCTGTGGTCTAATGACTGTGACCTGTGGTCTGATGACTGCGACCTGTGGTCTGATGACTGTGAGTCTAACAAGTTGGTGGCCTGGCCGGGTATTGTCACATTTCATCAGAAGACCTAACATTTTTCATTGAAATACACTAGAAACAATATAACCTTATTCTTCACAAATAACTGTGACCTGTGATCTGATGACTGTGACCTGTGGTCTGATGACTGTGACCTGTGGTCTGATTACTGTGACCTGTGGTCTAATGACTGTGATCTGATGACTGTGACCTGAGGTCTGATGACTGTGACCTGTTGTCTAATGACTGTGACCTGTGGTCTGATGACTGTGAGTCTAACAAGTTGGTGGCCTAGCCGGGTATTGTCACATTTCATCAGAAGACTAAACATTTTTCATTGAAATACACTAGAAACAATATAACCTAATTCTTCACAAATGACTGGGACCTGTGGTCTGATGACTGTGACCTGTGGTCTGATGACTGCGACCTGTGGTCTGATGACTGCGACCTGTGATCTGATGACTGTGACCTGTGGTCTGATGACTGTGACCTGTGGTCTGATGACTGTGAATGTCTATAAAGCCTTAAGACTTTAATGATATGATCATTTGTTTTGTGTTGAGGTGTTTTTTGTGGATATATTTAATTAAAAAAAGTATGAAGAAAGTAGTTTGCCTATTATGACCTTCACCAAAGAGTCTGTGTCAGCACCCCTTGATGTTTGTATCTGAGCAGCATTGCACAAAACTTCATAATAAATTTCCATTAAACTTTATGGAAGGCTGGGACATGGTCACAGGAAGATTATGGTGTGGATCTTGATAAAGAGAAAGATCCAGTGAGGTAATAAATTCATAAATTATAACAGACATACAAATATTGTGCAGATTGCAGTTACCCAGAAATTTGTTTTAAAAACAAATGGTAATGAACCTCTTGGACTGCTTGGTGATACTTGTTGACTATCACATCAGTGAAATGATTACACAAGCTGCTTAAATTAAACTTACTGATTACATGCAAAATATGATGACATGTTTATTTCATTGGGGTAAATTGAATCAGTTTTGCATGTAATAAAATCTGTTATTATGGGACAAGGTTAAACACTGCAAAAGCATCCAGGTCTATTCTATCAAATCTCTATTTATTATTTATTACAGTTAATCAAGATATACAGATAAAACTGGCCTATAACTGGGTAAGAACAATTATGATGAATTCACAGTTAATGCTCAATGTGACATCTGCATATCTATGGAAAATTGAACATGATTCTTTACTCGGTGGAAACCAATTATGCCAGGGTTCTATTTATGATGTTTTGAAAGAATCCCAAGATTAGCAATACCAGACATAATCCATGTGTTAACACAAAATAATGAAACATGCCTGATTTTGTGAAAATAATGTTCTATAAAACCATCCCGTAATGATCAGAATCGTAATAACTACTCAATTTTCTGTGAATGAACAGTATTTCTTGTAGCCAGCTCACACACTTGTCATTACAGAGATATTGGAACATCTACGCTGGGACATTAATTATTCCTGTGAGCATTCATCACTGCCCCATTTGCCCTAACTTGGTTAACAGAATGGTCTTTCTATCTGTACTATTGTGTCTCCTGAGCGTTATCCTTGCTCACTGTTGTGCAGAAATCAGCCTCTATGGTAATTTTCTATCTGTACTATTGTGTCTTCAAGAGGGGCCTATTCTGATATCAGAGGTCTATTAACTTAACATAATTTCTTGAACTTTTCATATAAAAATAAGCCAGAAAATTCCAATCCCACCCCATATGGGCTGTTCATTTGATTGAAATCCATATGTTTGAACCATGTAGGGGCCAGCCAAAATAATCCATGCAAACACATTTAACATTTGTATACGGTGGAAAATCAGACCAACCAGAGTTTTCCAAAGGGTGTTTTGCACCTAGTGACCTTTCAACTTCAGCACATATGCAACCAACCACCTCAAGTTACATGTTTTTTCAGTTTGTCAACACTTCCGCATGTACCATGTTAACTAATTTTAAGCTTGTATCCATCCGTCACAAGGGCGTCATACAAACTTTTCTTAACAGGAATTAATTACCTACAGTCCATCAATATATACATTGAGTAACCCAAACATCACATAATTCCTACTAAAAAGGCAGGTGAATTACTAAACGTCAATTTGAGGGGCAGACCCTAAAACTAAAAGAATGGAAGGAGGCGGCACAGAGTTCTGATGATGGATAAACAGGTATATTTTAGAAATAAGAAATATTCTTCTTGATTTACAAATGATGGTCTTGGGGCAAATGACAAAGAAAAGAAACCTGACTAAGAAATTACATTAATAAAGTCACTTCTGAACAGATCTCATTTCAGATAATTTAAACCACAATAATAAAGATATAAAATATATAACTTTACTTGCTGATACTGGTTTTCTTTTTATGTATGTACTTTTTTTATATCAATAAAAGTACATTAAAATATCTCAAATAACACATGATGACATAATATTTGAAGGGAGAAAATTACTGTCATCTGATTTAGAAAATATCAACACAATGTCACACTGAATCCTGAAAATTATTACCTTCAAATTAATTGTGTGCTTTGTTGGGGCTATATTGTTACATTTCTGTAGAAATCATTACAGCTTTCCATTACTGTGCTGTGGATAAAACAATCAAACTAAGGAAATAGTCATCTTAAACATATGGATATAAGATCTTCTGATTGTTAATATGCTAGGTTATGAATTACAAATGCAAGAAGTATCATGATTCTAGAAGAATACTGCAGGCATTTTATGTTTTAGTAAATCTGAGATGATTGCATGTTGATGATTTGTTTGGCTGTGAAATTTCATATATGCCATAATTGATTTGAAACTTGATTCAAACATAATCATCAAATAATCTGATCTATGCAGTTTTTTTAGTGCACCTGAATCTCTTATTTTCTGCTATCTTGTAAATTCAAGCAAAAGACCCCCCCCCCCCCCCCTTAAACATGTATATTAGTTAACATGGTTACAGCTGCTATTTTAACACAGCAAAACTTCCATGTCAAAATAACGTAATGGGCAAAAAGGGTTGCATAATTTCTGTGGATCCACTCAACACTAAACAATAGGTTTCAAATTCTACCTCTGGTTAGTGGGCAATTATTTCCCAGAATTTAGGGAGAAATTATATCCCAAACTGCATTGGGAATTTCATCTCAGAAAGCAATATATGCCATAAATAGTTGAAAAAAGGATCTAAATATTGCCTAGTAATTAGAGTGATGGATTCTGGTGTGAAAACCCTACATGTGTTCTAAAACATGTGCATCATTTTGGAAGAATTGCAAGTAATTCTAAGATTACTAAACGGTAAGAACTCTCAAGTAATTTTCCTGCCACAGCAACATTTTTCTGATTGCATTCTCCCCTTTTTTATTGATACAGCAAACAGGTTGCTGCAATACAGACATAACTTTCCACAACCATTTTCACTAATTTTAAAATTATGGATAATAAAATCATGTGTTCCAAAATGTAAGCTTAATAAATTTGGTCTAACTTAAGTAGATTACACCATGGCTGCCTCCAGGAGAAATTTATTAATCAAAGATTCATGCAGAAGTCTTGAATACAACTGGTGCAATACACCAGACATGAAAAGGTAACCCAACCAAAAAACATTCAAGAGACACCACTCCTGATTTCTTGAGATTTATTTTTACTAATTTCCCTGGAACACATGTAAAGAAAATCATTTGATGCTGCTCCATTGTTAAACAGAAACTTATGAATTGGAACAACAAAGTAAGGGGCAAAGTATGTAGAAGACAAACTTTATATATGTTACACATGAATTATTTGTCAATCACATATTGAAAATAAAAAGAAAACAATGCATAACAAAAATAGGAAAATACAAAAAAGCCAGAATATTTTGTCAGTATTAAATATCAAAACTTATTCAATTCATATAATTTTTCTCTGAGAACCAAGACGTATCACAATTTAGTAATATTATCCTATGTAAAAAAAGATGAACACAACAGCAGAATGGATAAATGGGTTTATCTTTCCTCCTTACTGAAATAATAATTGAGAGAGAATTTCTCAAAGGGCAAGTCCTAAAAAGGATAGAGTTTTATAGATTCCCTTGTGCTTTCTCTCAAAGAGTAGATAGTCTGGATTATGTTACAGCCATTTAGAAGAAGACACCAATTAATGGTACAACAATTCGTGCTTAAGAAAAGAAAGAAAGAGACTGGGATCAATTACTTAAAAAGTCCTATGTAGAAAAAATGACAGTTTCGTGAGAACAGGATGCTTTATCCAGAATTAAATGTTCAACAGAAGAAGAGCAAAGACAATGGATGAGTCCATTTATCCAAAGCTTCATATTACAAAGAAGAAAGTAGTGACAAAGAAGATTTTTTTACCTATTCCACTAACACAACAGAAAACACACAATATTACAACAGTAGGGGCTGAGATTTATATTACACATTAAAAAAGCAAGTAAATATCTTTGCTTATGATTAAAAAAAAGAGCAAAAGAACAGTTAGATGCAAGACAGAAGCTTGTTTTCAACTGGAGACAGAAGACTATATTGCATATGTAAGTGAAAAGATGAAAATGAGAATATCTTTTAATTCATACTCAATGAGTAAAAGAAAACAGATGGTCAACATTTTCTACTGCACACCGAGACGTTGTAATTATTTGTAATGCAGGATGTATCAGAGACACATGTTTTTTCATAGTTGAATGTCAAGTATAAGACACAAAGGGATACTGAGACTGTTATACAGACAGGTCAATCTCGGGGTGATTGAACCGGGGTCTCTTGTTAGATATGACATCAGATAAAACATATCTTGTCCTCTGGGTTTTATGCTCCTCAAGCATGGCTTCTATAAATAACCCTTTCTGACCTCTAAGGGCCTAAAAATTCAAATCAAGATGAAACTTGTTCTGACCATCCTGGCTTTTTTCCTTCTACCTGTGAGAAAGTATTCATAAGTAATACCAAAGTACCTTTCAACAGAGATGCAGATTTTAAACTAAATAGATTTTCTATCAAGAAAAATAATTATTTCATCTCAAGCACAATATTTTATTTTGGTTTTAAATATGGCATAAGAGTTTAAAGTTAAGACACATGGCTTTCCTGGACCTTGCCTGTTCATTTATGGGTTGTCTGTTAAATATGAATTAAACAGTTCAAAGTTAAATGAAATTTTTTTTAGGTTCAAGACCACAATGTTCACAGTTAAGAGTCACTTATTTATGGATATTCTCTTGTCAACTGGTGGACTGATCAGTACATCCTTTATTTTAGTTGTTGTTGTATGTATTAAAACATCAAGGAGGGCTGGGCAGCAAATCAATATAAGAGACCAATAAAGTCATTGTGATATCCTGGCCATAAGCAGCTCTATAAGACTTCTTTCTGTTCTTACTCATGTACATGGTATTTCATATTGTAAAATTTCCCTTTTAAAGGATAACAATCAACCTTTGGAAAATACTGACAGACAACCATTTGCTGCGATGAGGTACTTTTGTGTGTACAATTATATATAATTTTACAGAGGTATGGAGAAAAAAAATTGGATAAGGTCAGATTTTAAATAATGTGTGTATTTTACATTTAAAGCACTCTTCATCATGACAATTACACATACAAAACCTTGCATTGAGTGCTCGGCTTGAATGACCATCTGTGGCTTTGACAAATAACCTTGTAGTTAAACTGACATAAGAGACATTTAAGTATAGAAGAAAATGAGCAAATAGAGACCTTCAGAAGTGTAAGGATTAAAGTAAAATGAAGATTTCTGTGAGTCTAAGACTGCAGATGCAGTAAAATCATCTGAGTTTCATGTCAGGAGAACAGCAGTATGAAAAGAAACAAAACAAAACATAGAGTTTATTAAACACATGAATAAATGCAAAGAATCCTCAGATTACAGAAACAGTTAAGCATTGCAGGGCTGGTAGCTGGCTTGCAGAGAAGTATGATTAATATTTCCATGAAACAACTGTCTGGGAGAGCTGTATATTGAAAAAAGTTCCCAACATCACTTTGGGCCATGATTTGCACCTGAGGCTGGAAATTAATGACCATTCCAGGAATGTGAACAGACTACAAGTGGTGGAAAACTGTCGCCATTCACCGCAAATTGATGTAATAGAACTAATTGTCTTCCCATGGCCCCTCGAGACTCAACCACTGTCTCTCATCTACATCAGGCCAAATAAAAAGGGTTCTTATATTCTTTCAAGGACTGCTTTAGTATCCCTCCAGGGCCTTTGAGAATATCACATTCAGGGATGTATTCTCCTGTCAATCATAATGCTTTTGTTGTCGCTCAACACCAAAGTAAAAAGCTTCTCTAACTTCAGGGGCGCAGAGCCCAGGTTACTGTCCTGATGAATGAGAGGCTACAAGTCATGTGACCTGACTGTCAATGTAACATAAATGGCCTCAAGATGGAACTCCCTACTGAATGACAATGAGTTTGTTTTAGTGACTGAGGATGGTCTTTTATAATTATGAAACATAATTTATACAGTTATAATTATTTTGTGAGGTGATGGGAAGCTTTCATTATGGGATATTCTTGACAAAGTTGTCAGTATATGCAATAATTTAAGCTTTGGCCAGGGATAATGAGAATTCCTAATTATAACATTTCTGTAATAAGATAATAGAAGACCTTCAAAATGTGATCTTCATTAAAGATAAGTAACTGGAAGCTCTTGAAGCCTATAATTTTACAAAGATCAGATATGACCCTTCAATTATGGGATCATATTGAGCTGATGGGAGGGCACCACATTTATGGGATCTGGATAATGTAATGGAATTCTACAGGATACCCTGAAGGAGGCCTTAATTATGGATTCCTCAATGTCAGATGATGGGAGGCTGGTGGGAGACCTTAATCACTGTATCCCTTGGTTTAAGCTGGAGGAAGCCCTTAATCACTGTATCCCTTGGTTTAAGCTGGTGGAAGGCCTTAATTACTGTATCCCTAGGTTTAAGCTGGTGGAAGGCCTTAATATATTAACATATCCTTTGGTTTAAGCTGGAGGAAGGCCTTAATTACCATATCCCTTGGTTTAAGCTGGTAGAAGGCCTTAATTACTGTATCCTTAGGTTTAAGCTGGTGGAAGGCCTTAATATATTAACATATCCTTCAGTTTAAGCTGGAGGAAGGCCTTAATCACTTTATCCTTTGGTTTAAGCTAGTGGAAGGCCTAAATTAACGTATCCCATAGTTTTAAGCCGGTGGAATTCTGTTAACAAATAACCACTAACTTCTTTATTCATTCCCCTAGACATTTCATGCTACCTAGTATCTGACTTTTTTTCTCCATTACAAAATTTATGTTCATTACACATACATGATCTATTGATATTAGGTTTACGTAACATAAAATTGGGGGCTCGTCTGGGAGGCTTAATAGTTTTGACACATTGTTTTATCATACATTGTTTACAAGATTACATACTGTTTACAATACATTGTTTACAGGATTTATCTCAATGGTTTTTTGTTATTGTTTTGACATCTTAACATGGCAGATTTAAAACCTGAGACATTTGTTGACGATCCCAACCCTGGTCAACTTTTTTCCTGATTGGTCAAACAAGTCCGGAGATATAAGCATTAATGTCTGCAGCGTGAACATGAATGAAGCTGGCGCCACCTGTCATAAAATCAAGAAAGCTATCCAGGATGTATAGGCATGCTGAATTAAGGTTATTTGGTCAAACCACTGCAGAGATATGAGTGATTTTAACCCAAGGCAGACAAACAGATGGACGCTGTGCAAAAATGGCTGCAGGTGGCGCCAACATTTTTGTGTATGTTATAAAGCTATCCAAGGGCAACATTTGTGTAAATTTTTTTTCCTGATTGGTTGAACGAGTCCGGAGATATAAGCATGGATGTCTACAGTGTGAACGTGAATGTAGGTGGCGTCACCTGCCATAAAATCAAGAAAGCTATGTGGGATGTATACGCATGCCGAATTAAGGTAATTTGGTCAAACCACTGCAGAGATATGAGTGATTTTAACCCAAGGCAGACAAACAGCTGGACCCTGTGCAAAAATGGCTGCAGGTGGCACCACCATTTTTGTGTACGTTATAAAGCTATCCAAGGGCTACATTTGTGTATTTTTTTTTTCCTGATTGGTCAAACGGTTCCTGAGATATGAGCTTGGATGTCTGCAGCGTGACTGTGAATGTAGGTGGCGCCACCTGTCATAAAATCAAGAAAGCTATCTAGGATGTATATGCATGCCGAATTTCAGGTGAATTAGTCACACCACTGCAGAGATATGAGTGATTTTAACCCAAGGCAGATGAACAGATGGACACTGTGCAAACATGGTTGCAGGTGGTGCCACCATTTTTGTGTATGTTATAAAGCTATCCAAGGGCTACATTTGTACAAAATTTTCTTCCTGATCGGTCAAACTGTTCCCGAGATATGTGGGTTAATGTGTGGAAACAGACGCACAAACGGACACTTGGCAGAAAGGAAAGGTCAGAGGTCAAGGCCAATTGGTTAGGCACCAGTTCACATGTGACCCGATAATTGGTGTAAGTTTTGGAAAAATCCGTCCAGTAGTCTCAGAGGAGTTCTCCGGAAACTAACAAGGCGGCGGCGGTGGCGGCAGTGGAACCCGGTCAAAAACATAATATCCGCAAAACTTCGTTTTGGTGGATACAATGACAGCCTTGCTATGAAATTAGAATTTAAAAAGTTAGAAATGCAACATGAGCTAGCATTAAAACAGTTAGAATTAGAAAAACATAGAGAAGAGAGGGATTAGAAAAACAAAGAGAAGAGAGGGAATTAGAAACAAGTGACCCATGGGTCATGACGCTCAGCTGCCAAGCATGACCTGTGACATCATGGACTGAGATTCACAACTTCCAGTCAAATTTTGAAGAACCAATTTGCCAATTTGTTGAAAATTTTCTATGACAACAGAAATATATATCACCTATGTCTGGTTAAAACACAGTGAATTGATGGTCTGAGGAAAATGCATGATTGTTAAGCTATCAGGAACTATTCCAACAGCTTGCTTGAAACCTGTCAGTCTCAAAAGGAACACCACAAAGGGCAAATATAAGATCAAAATATATAGCAAAAATCAAGGAAATACATGCAAAAATTATTGAGAAACAGGTGCTTCTGTATGAATTTTTATTCAATACAAGCCAACTGTACTGCACTTTTATAAATGATGGTAATATTTATTCAGAAATATTTGACCCAATCCTTTACAAGATTACATAAATATACATCCAACTGCATTCACTTTAACTGTTCTTGAGATAATATGATCAAAAGGAATTAAAAGATGGTTGCCTGGTGGCCATATTGGACTTCTGACAAGTCTGAAATCAGACAACAAACATTCTCTAAATCGGACCAAACATTAAAGAAAAATTACTGAAACTGCCCTGAAGAAAGAATTTCTAAGGTGGCTAACTGGCAGACATAATGGATTTCTGACAAGTATGACATTTGATATCCCACATTCTCCAATAAGAGACCAAACTTGGGGCAAATTATCCAGTAATAAATGCCCAAAATAATTCAAAAGGCATGTCCAGGCCCTTATATAAGATTTATAGATATGCAATTGTAAAAAGGTAAGTCCAATATTTTTATTATCACTCTGCTTTTCAATGGGGTCAGCAGGGTAGGTAAACTGCCAAACCTGAAAGAAAAGAAATGCAGAAAGCATGACTAAGAGTCTTGAAATAAAACAAAAAGCCATCCTAAATCAAGGTACACATCCACATATTATGAGAACAAACACTTGCTTTTATATGTGGTGATATATATTAAAATATTCAGAGATCTAGGAAACTAAGTTTATTGCTAGGATTCCATAAAATAAACTGCAAAATGTTCCCATCATCTTATAAATCAGTAGCTAAACCTTAATACTATACTCTCATAGTCTTAATGCCTGGCTGAAGCATTCTGACAACAGTGTTTTTTTTATGAGGTAACGAGGTACTTATCACTGAGCCTTATCACTTAATAGGCTGATACAAAAGGGAGTCATATGTCACCAGTGTCACTCACAATTACAGCCACACAGGGAGATGTACCAGCTGGAGTGGGATGGTTATATATACAAGAAAAATAGAGATGGTCTATAAAATGAGTAATTGTGAACATCCCTGACCTATGACCTTGGCCTTTTGCCCATATATCAACTGGATTCTTTCTAAATGATGGGTAACTACTGACCACTTAAATCTGGTGTAATTACTTGGCAACCAATAGGTGAATAACTTTGACCTGCAACCTTTAACCTGCTGACCAGCTGACCCCAAATTCAATAAGTTATTTATTCAAGCAAAAAGACCCATAAATATGAAGTTTGAGTCAAACTGAGTGATGCATAGATGTGGCATATGTGAAAGACTGAAGGTTTGGGTTGAACAGTTACACTTGAAATATGCTCACAAGCATTTAGAACAATTAAATATTGTGACCTTGACCTTTGACTTTTTGACCTCAACATCAATAGGCTTCTTCCCTTATTGGTAGGTAAGCCATATATGACAGATGGAAGGTACAGATTGAAAAGTTTGCCTGAAAATGACTCCACGCAAGAAGTGGGTGCTTTGAACTTGACCTTTGACCTCAAAATCAACAGGTCTTTTCCCCTGTTGGCAGAGAAGCGATATCAGTGCTGGAAGGTTTGGAATGAAAAGTCTAGCTTGAAATGTGTCCACTACCTTTTCAAAGAAGTGGATCCTGTGACCCTGACCTTTGACCTTGTGACCTCAAAATCTATAGGATTCTTCTCCAACTTAGTAGGTGAGCTATATGTGAAAGATCAAAGAATTGGGATGAAAGGGTTGGCTTAAAATGCATCCACAGGCTTTTCAAAGAAGAGGCTCCTGTGACCTTGACCTTTGACCTCTTGACCTAAAAAAAATTATGGTACTTCCCCTGTTGGTAGGTGAGCTGTATGTGAAAGATGGAAGGTTTGGGATGAAAATTTTGTCTCAAAGAGTTATTTCTGGGGATCGCAAACACACCCCATAACTTCGAGAATATAGGTCGCAGTGACCTAATTTCAGGTTTGCAAGGAGATCTTTTTATAACCTCTAAGACTGCATAGGGTTCATGGCCCTAGCCCCTACGGTTACGATTTGTGCCCTGCTAATGGACGGATGGCCGGCCGGACGGCCGGCCGGATGGACAGACAGAAGGACGCCAGACAAAGACCCATCGCTATAGCCCAGCATGACTGAAAGTCAGCTGAGCTAAAAACAAACAGAAGAGAGGAAAGAACATGAAAGGTTAGAAAGAAAAATGACTGGAGTTAGAAAGACTTAAACCAGAACATAGTCTAAGTGCTGCCCAAATCACAGTTTTGATGTTACTAGGCACATTTGACTTTTCCCACCTTTTCAAGAAAAAGAGATTGATAAATATTTCTTACACTTTGAGAAGGTAGCTGAAAATTTAAAATGGCCTAGGGAAAATTGGACTATGCTGTTACAAAGTGTATTGACTTGCAAGGCCAGAGAAATTTATGCAGAGCTTTCAGTAGAAGCTGCTGCTGACTATGAACTGGTACAACGGTTAATCCTAAAAGGTTATGAGTTAATTTCGGAGGCTTACCGCCAGAAATTGGGAAAAGTGCAAAGAACAGACCTATGTTGAATTTGCTAGGACAAAAGAGCAGTTGTTTGAACGCTGGTGTAGTTCTAAAAATGAAATGAAAGATTATGACAATTTGCGCCAGTTGATTTTGCTTGAGGAATTTAAGCGCTGCATTAATGCAGATGTTTAAACTTTTCTTGAAACACTTGACATTGCTGCTCAATTAGCTGATGATTATTCATTAACACTCAAAATGTCCTCTACAAGCAAATCAAACCATTATTCACAAACAAGAATGTAAATCAGTATGGTCAAAAAGAAGTTTAAAGTCCAGTCACCCAGTACTAGTAGTCCTGATAGTTCAGCAAAGTCCATTGCTACATCTCAGTCCAAGGCCAGTCATTTTCAAAGAAAATCTGTTATTACTGCAAGAAGAAAGGTCATCTAATATCTGGCTGCTGGAAACTTGCGAATAAACCAGATAGCAAACCTTCTGGTTTTGTTTTAATGTCTATGCATAGCATAGTACAAGAGCCAGGCTCTTTTCATGTAAATAAGGGGTACATCTCCTTTATTGACTCTAATAAAGAGTTTGATGCTACGGAGGCCCATGTGCCATCTGAATCCAAAAAAAGAATCCGTAGCTTGTGGGGTAAAAACCTCAGTTGATTCCTGTGAGGAATTTAATAAGGCTAGGTCCTTTCAAGACTCCTGCGAGGAGTATTCTCTAAATAAGGCTAAGTCCTTTTATGACTCTTGCAAGAGTATTTCAAATCAGGCCAGGTCCTCTTATGACAAACAGAAGTTTGTTTCTGCTGAGGAAAATTCCTCTGTTGACTCCCATGAGGAGTTTGATGATAAAAAGGATGTAGATTCCTTAAATGACTCTGAAAAAGAGTTTATGACTGTCACTGTCAATGTCAGTTCTTTGTTTGATGAAGCCGAGGTAGTAGATTCCTCTCCTGACTCTGAAATGGAGTTTTTTGAGCCATTCATACATGATGGTTTTGTATCACTTTCAAGGGATTTTTCAGATTCTACCCATATGAGAATTTTGAGGGACACTAGTTTCAGGCCAGACTCTCAGGTTAGCAAACACTTTGCCATTTTCTAATAGGTCCTTTACTGGTGCACATGCACTTGTTAATGGTGTGTTTTCAGACAAGTACACTTCAGTTCTGCTTCACAGTGTGCATTTAAAGCAGATCTGATTTCTGGGAATATTACTGTGGGCATAAGAACTACTTTACCCTTTAAGGGAATTCACTTGCTACTAGGCAATGATGTTGCAGGTGACAAAGTACAGCCTGTACCAATAGTGACAGAAAAGCCGTCACTTGATCAGGACACTGATCCGGAAAGTCAGGAAATTCCTGGTTTGTATTTTTCATGAGCTGTAACTAGATCTATGGCCATGAAAAACACACATGAGGATAATGGTCCAGATAATAACACTCTGGGAGTCACTAGTGAGTCTAACGACTTGCCCGTACAGGATACAGCATTTTTAAGGTCAGAACTTATCGCAGAACAGCATAAGGACCATGAATTTCATGTTTGTTTCCCAGGGCAGTTTCTAAAGATGAATTGTCACAGAATCCAGTTTGTTTCTATGTTAAAAATTGAGTGCTTATGCATTTATGGCAACCACCTGATGTAAGTGCTGATGATGAGTGGGCCATCAAACATCAAATAGTAATGCCCAATGCTTTCGCAATGAAATTCTAAGCATGGCACATGAGGCTCCTTTGTCTGGCCATTTAGGTATAAATAAAACTTATCAGAAAGATAGTACACACTTCTATTGGCATAACCTTAGGAAAGATGTTGTACAATATTGTAAATCATGCCATACATGCCAGATGGTAGGCAAGCTCAATCAGAATCCTCCTAAGGCCCCATTTAGGCCTATTCCTGCTTTCGAGGAACCATTCAGTGGGATTATTGTTGACTGTGTTGGACCACTCCCCAAAACAAAATCTGGACATGAATACTTGCTGACAATTATGTGTGCATCTACCAGGTTCCCTGAGGCAATACTATTGCGCAAAATTAATGCCAAAAGTGTTGTCAAAGCTCTGACAAAGTTTTTTACAACTTTTGGATTGCCAAAATCCGTCCAGTCTGACCAAGGGTCTAATTTTATGTCTGGCTTATTCCAGCAAGTTACACTTGAGCTAGGTATAAAACAGTACAGCTCTTCGCCATACCATCCTGAAAGTCAGGGCACCCTCAAGCGTTTTCACCAGACATTAAATCACATGATTAGGACCTACTGCTATGACACACGGAAAGGCTGGGATGAAGGAATCCACCTATTGCTGTTTGCTGTCAGAGAATTCTTTCAAGAGTCCTTGGGTTTCAGTCCCTTTGAACTAGTTTTCAGACATACCGCGATCTGAACTTCCATTGAAACTGCTTAAAGAAAAACTCTTGTGTGAAAATCCTGATTCTCTTAGTTTACTGCAGTATGTCTCAGACTTTCGCACTAAACTACACAATGCTTGTGAGATTGCAAAGTCAAATCTAAAATCTGAACAAAGTAAAATGAAAACAAAGTATGACAAGCACACTGTAAGAAGGACATTTGAGCCTGGTGAAAAGGTCCTTGCCTTACTTCGTATCCCTGGCAGACCACTGCAAGCTAGGTATTTTGGTCCTTACATGTTTGACAAGAAAGTCAGTGATTTTAATTACATACTATTGACACCAGATAAACGTAAGAAAAAACAACTGTGCCATGTTAACATGTTAAAACCATATTATGACAGAAATAGCACATCAGATGTTGTACAAAATGTTCCTGCTGTTAACTGTGTAAAAACTTGCCCTGGCCCAGTTAAAGTAGATACTGATTGTAAGTGTGATGTAGACATTCAGTGTGGTACAGTACCATTAAAAAACTCAGACGTGCCTAATAACCTGGATGCCAAACTGTCACACCTTACCGCACAACAACAACAAGACCTCCAGAACCTGCTGCAGAATTATTAACATCTGTTTAGTGACATTCCCACGGGAACTAACATATTGTGCCATGACGTCGATGTTGGCGAGGCAAGCGCAGTCAAGCAACATCCTTATAGACTGAATCCAGAAAAGCAAATGTATCTACAGGATGAGATTCAATATTTGCTGGACAATGATTTTATTGAACCTAGTAACAGTGAGTTCACCGTGTATTCTTGTGCCAAAACCTGATGGAAGTTACTGTATATGCACAGATTATTGAAAACTGAACTTTGTCACCAAGACTGACACGTTCCCTATTCTGAGGATCGATGATTGCATTGACAGAGTCGGTAGCTCCAGATATGTCTCCAAGTTTGACTTGCTAAAAGGATTCTGGCAAGTTCCTCTGACAGATCGAGCGAAAGAAAGTGTCGGCATTTGTGACGCCGCAAGGACTGTACCAGTATAAAATTATGCTGTTTGCTATTAAGAACTCGCCAGCCACGTTCCAGCGCCTCATCCATATGATTGTCAAGGACATTCAGGGCTGGGACGCATATATTGATGACCTCATCATGTACAGTGACACCTGGGAGAAACATCTGCAAATTCTTTGCGATCTCTTTGAAAGACTCAGTGAAGCAAGTCTGATCATCAACTTAGTTAAATCTGAGTTTTGTCATGCACAAGAAACAATTTTGGGTCATATTGTAGGACAGGGTCAGGTAAAACCTGTTGATGCCAAGATAAGTGCTATTTCTGCATTTCCTAGACCAGAGAACAAAAAGCAAATAATGTGTTCTTTTGGTATGGTTGGATACTACAGGAAGTTTTGTCCAAATTTTTCTGCTGTAGCTGAACCTTTGACTAATTTGTTTAAGAAGAATCAAAAGTTCAGAGTGAAAATGCATTTCAGAATTTGAAAGCAATTCTGCAAAGTTCACCAGTATTGGTAGCTCCAGACTTTTATGTACCTTTTAAGTTAGCTGTAGATGCTAGTGATACTGCTGCTGGTGTTGTGTTGTTACAAGAAGGCAATGATGGCATAGATCAGCCAATTTGTTATTTCTCAAGAAAGTTTAATGCAAACCAGAAAAACTACTCCACTATTGAAAAAGAATTTTAATGCAAACCAGAAAAACTACTCCACTATTGAAAAAGAATGTTTGGCTTTGATCTTGGCTTTGCAACATCTTGAAGTTTATGTTGCTTCATCAGTCAAGCCTATCATTGTCTTCAGTGATCACAATTACCTCACTTTCATGAACAAGTGTAAAAATCAAAGACAGTTGAGATGGAGTTTATTTTTACAAGATTACAACCTTGAAATCAAATACATTAAAGGGAAAGACAATGTACTTGCTGATTGCTTATCAAGATGTTTATGAAATGTTGTGAACGAGATGTTTATGTAAATAGGATGGTTTTGAGATGTTGTAATAATTTAGTGATTGTGATCGCAAAAAGAAAGTTTTGAGAAAACTTTTTTTTTTCTTACAGGAGGGGGAGTGTTTATTGTGTGCAGCAGTCTTACAGATGATTGTTTTATCGTGCACATGGATGTTCCATGTGTTGTTGGCATTTTGTTTGTGTGCCACGCGTAGCTCGTGTTGTAGTGGCCTTGCCTGGCCAGATGTTGCAGGCTCGGTTTAATCCGCATTGGTTGAACCCTAGTTCTTTGTTCTGGTGTGTTCTTTGAACGTGTGTACTGTGTTCGATTCTTTAGAATGTTAGAGCAATGGATGGTTCTCGGCTGGAGGTAGAAGTTATAAGTACGGGGCTGTGTTTTAGAGCCTAGAGAGGTGAGAGAATATTCCAGCAGACACAGAAGCGTGTATGTCAGTTTGTGGGACCTATTCCGATAAGTGCGGCAATTACCGTAAAATCTCCACTTAAAACCGCGGTTTAATTATGAAATTCAAGATCTTGAAATCGGGTTGATTTCCTGAAAGCACTGTGCGGTTTATACTAGATGGGTTTTCTGAATATCTTCCTGACAGACATCGTTTTTTGGCCGGCGAGTGGGCGATAATATCGCAACTTTCGAAGGCCGTTCTTAGCAGCAGTCTCGCATGCATGGCAGCCGTGTGTAAATGTGTTATTTACGATTATTTGTTATTTATAGATTAAATATTGCTGATTAGTTTTCGTGTGATATATAACTTGTTATAAAATCTTGGTAATTGTCACCAAATAATACGTTCACTACAACCCTGCTGTAACACACAGCGGCCCACTTCGTTGGGCATGGTCAAGCAAAATTGAAATAAAAGCCTACTTTAAACCCATTTGCGGCATTATTTAGCAATGATTATTTGTTTCAAACTTAAAATGAATAAAAGGCTGACATCGTAAAGAGTCACACAATGGCAGACAATCGTTTTAAAATCAAGTTTGAGTGCCGCCATGTGCTGAAACGCCCTGGTATTCTGCCAAGAATATTTTGAACGGCTGTACGCTGTGGGTGGTAAACAGAACAGCCACCTATTTCGTCCCATCGTGCCTTGCGCGAACACTGCCTTGACAAAATGGCTCCCCACACGGAAACTTTCTTCTGGAAAAAACTTGCTTACCCGGACTGGCCACTTTAATTTTACCTTAAAATCACTCGTTTTCAAGCGTCATGTTTCCTATACGTGCGTATCTCGACAAGGTAACTTCAGTTACTTTGATATTTAGTTAAGTAGACCAGCGATGTTTTCAAACGCACCAGCAAATTGTGACATGGAGCGATGTCAACGTACGATGTGACGATGATAATACAGAAGTAACCGGAATGAAAATGATTTGAATCTTCCGAGTAATTCCAGAAAATGGAATTTTCATCAAAAATTAAGATTTCAAAATATCACAATTAGAATTAAAATATACAGTGACTTGAAATGGATCAGCAGAATATTTTATTTCCAAAATATAATGACAAATCGGTAGTAAACAAGAATACGGCACGGAATATAAAATCTGTATAAACAGGCAGAGGTTCATCGGCCCTTACGTCTTCCCAAACTTCATGCTTGAGTGACCCTGCAAAAAAAGTGTTATGATGTGTTTAAATAATATGCGGATAGGAATGGCCGAGTCGCAACCTACGCCTGTTCATTTCTAGATGATAGCTTGATTGTGTCTTTTGTCAAATCATTCCTTAGCAAAAGTTGGTGCGGTTTTAAAGGGGGGTTCTTAGTATTTGAGCCTCTCGCGGTGTCTCACCTGGAATTTCGGTGAAGTCTGGGTGCGGTTTTAATCGGAAGTGCGGTTTTAAGTGGAGATTTTACGGTATAGATTTTTTTCAGGATTTTGTGACAAATCTTATTTGGTCTTCAGTTTACTTTCTGGATTGTTACAAGAGCTTTACATTGGACTGTTATTCTCCGAGAGAATTTGTGTGAACTTTTCATCCAGCTTAAACATTTTAAAGGACTTATCACTGTGACAGTGGTGGTATCCAGGTACTGTGCACTTTGTTCATTTTACTGTGTGATTGTATTGATTTGTTGTTATACTGCTGTTGTACTGTGTAATTGTATTGATTTAGTGTATTGGAATGTTAGGGTTGTTTTAAGAATAAATTATAGTTATTTGTTAACAAAAAACCACTGACTTCTTTATTCATTCCCCTAGACATTTCACGCTGCCTGGTGTTACAGAACCTGATTTTTTTTCTCCATTACAAAATTTATGTTCATCACACTTGGTCTGTTGATATTAGTTTCCGTAATGTTTGGTTTAAGCCGGTGGAAGGCCTTAATTACTATATCCCTTGGTTTAAGCTGGTGGAAGGCCTTAATTACTGTATCCTTAGGTTTAAGCTGGTGGAAGGCCTTAATATATTAACATATCCTTTAGTTTAAGCTGGAGGAAGGCCTTAATTACTGTATCCTTTGGTTTAAGCTTGTGGAAGGCCTTATTATTGTCCCCTTAAGCTGAAGGGAAGCTTTAATTAGATCAGATGTGAAAGATTAATCTCAGATTTTTTATTATGAGTTGATGGAAGGCCTTTATCAGTGTATTTTTTGGGTTTAGCTAAGGGAATAAAGGCTTGAGTCACAGCATGTTGTTGGAGTGCACCAAGGACAAATCTAAATTGAATGATTCTCTCAAGAGAACTGACAGGTACTCTACATCTTGTTATTGAAAGCAATTAATTACAGAACCTCACCATGTAAACCTCATTTTCCCCCACATCTTCTATGCCCTTTTACTGGGAGATACTATAACTCAGTATATGTAGTAAGAGTCTGTTCATCATCTATATGAACTCAGTAAATGTAGTAAGAGTCTGTTCATCATCTATATGAACTCAGTATATGTAGTGAGAGTCTGTTCATCATCTTTATGAACTCAGTATATGTAGTGAGAGTCTGTTCATCATCTATATGAACTCGGTATGTAGTGAGAGTCTGTTCATCATCTATATGAACTCAGTATATGTAGTAAGAGTCTGTTCATCATCTATATGAACTCAGTATATGTAGTGAGAGTCTGTTCATCATCTATATGAACTCAGTATATGTAGTAAGAATCTGTTCATCATCTATATGAACTCGGTATATGTAGTGAGAGTCTGTTCATCATCTATATGAACTCAGTATATGTAGTGAGAGTCTGTTCATCATCTATATGAACTCAGTATATGTAGTAAGAGTCTGTTCATCATCTATATGAACTCAGTATATGTAGTAAGAGTCTGTTCATCATCTATATGAACTCAGTATATGTAGTGAGAGTCTGTTCATCATCTATATGAACTCAGTATATGTAGTGAGAGTCTGTTCATCATCTATATGAACTCAGTATATGTAGTAAGAGTCTGTTCATAATCTATATGAACTCAGTATATGTAGTGAGAGTCTGTTCATCAACTATATGAACTCAGTATATGTAGTAAGAGTCTGTTCATCATCTATATGAACTCAGTATATGTAGTAAGAGTCTGTTCATCATCTATATGAACTCAGTATATGTAGTGAGAGTCTGTTCATCATCTATATGAACTCAGTATATGTAGTAAGAGTCTGTTCATCATCTATATGAACTCAGTATATGTAGTGAGAGTCTGTTAATCATCTATATGAACTCAGTATATGTAGTGAGAGTCTGTTCATCATCTATATGAACACTACGATAGTCACGCTGAGGAAGAAGGAAGGAGTCCTCATAAAGTATAGCTCCACGCCCTGAGAGCTATTAATATATGTATATATATATATATATTCATCTACACACCTGTGTTACCTGTAAGTGCAGGTACATACATATGATACCTGTACCAGTTTCCATGACGTGAGTGTGTGGACAGGAGTACATGTACTGTGTATGAACTACAGCTGTTTTTTTTTAATCCTGATCACTTTCAAAACATGATTGTCATTTCCCTGCCTCAGATCTAAATTTAATTAGACAGACATACAAACACACATAAATCACCTACTACATTTACATGTGGATCAAGACAAACTGTAAACTAGAATACGGGTAGTCAACAAGCGACTATGTGTATCCGCTGAAATCAGAGTGGTACGGGTGAAGTGAGGTATGGATTGAGTGATAAGGGGAAACAGAGTGAGATGTATATGTCTGCAACGTAAACATAAGTTACACCACCTGTCATGTGAACGAGAAAGCTGTCCAAGATGTATACATATGCAAAATTTAAGTGGGTAAGTCAAACCACTGCTGAGATATGAGTGATTAATTTTACCCTAGACAGATGAACTCATGGACACCATGCAAAAAATGCATGGTTGTAGGTTGGGTAATGGTGTAGTTTAGGGAGTTTTTATAAAAGGCCTATATTACCATTTGTTAATGCATTCTTTCCAAATATGTGTGGTTCTAAAATAAGAAGAAATGTATACTTATATAAGAATAAGGCATATATAGTTTAATAACCAATATATTGGATATATAATAACATAAATTGCTAAAATATAGCTTGTTTTCCTGGCGACGTCATGAACGTCATGCATAATGTCATGGCAGAAGATCAATATTTGAGCCACTAAAGTCAACTTTTAAGCCACAATGACTCTCAAACAAGACCACCTTTCATTATATAACCCTTATTTTTCTAAAACTATACATCTCCTCTATATTATAAAATATAACTTTTGTTTATAATTTGCATTAAATATCGTAATGTAGGCCTTTCATAACTAGGGACACTGGGTCTCGACGCTCAGCTGAATTTGTCTATAAGGATATTTTTAAAGAGATTTTTCAGAATGACAGTCCTGTGACCTTAACCAATGACCTTGTGACCAAAAAATCTTAGAACTTATATCCTTGAACTTGCAGCATTTAGATTATTGTAACAATCTTTTAAAAAGTGACCTTGACCTCTCACCAGGTAACCTCAAAATCTACAGATTTCCTCGTTTTGGGCAAGTAAGCCATGTGTGAAAGATGGAAAGTTTGGGATGAAAAGTCTGACTTACAGTGCATCAACAATCTTTTAAAAGATGTAGCTACTGTGACCTTCAACTTTGATTTCTGGACCCTGAACATCAAAATGAATTTACTTAAGTGGTGGGTCATTAATAAATCAAATTTGAAGCTAATCTGTCTAATCTAGCAGAATTATCATCCACAAACTAATTTGTGAATGGATGGGCCCTTTGACCTTGACCTTTGACCCTATGACCCCAAAATCAACTAGAATCTTCCCCTATTGGCAGGTTAGCAATATCTTGAAGATGGAAGGTTAGTGATGAAAAGTTTGGCTTGAAATGCATACACATTCTTTTTAAAGAAATGGGTCCTGTGACCTTAACCTTTGAACCCCAAAATCAATACGGTTCTTACTTTAGTTGTGAGCCATATATAAGTTAAGTTTGAAACCAATATGTCAACTAAACTGAAGTTATCATCTAGAAACTAATTTGTGAACAGATGGCCCCTGTGACATTGACCTTTGAGCTTGTGACCCCCAATTCATTTAAGCTCTCCCAATACTGGCAAGTCAGCTAAGACACAGTCGGTAGGGCAATGCCTGCAGCGATCTTGTGATACTATAAGAGTATTCCTAGACGTCGAGAAAGCCTTTGACGCAGTATGGCGGGACGGTCTAAGGTACAAGATCGCAACGCAGGCTAAACTTACGGCTCATTGTGAGGATCCTCTCATCCTTCCTAAGAGACAGGAAGCTATGGGTCAGAGTAGGTGACGCTAAGTCGCACGAGATCGAACCCGCCGCCGGCACACCACAGGGCTCAGCTCTCAGCCCGCTGCTCTACGTCATATACGTCAACGACATGCCTAGCCTGTCCGAGAAAGGGGGAGTCCGCACGGGGGCGACGAGCAAATTTGCAGACGATACTGCGCTATGGACACATAGCAAGAGAGCAGTACCCAGGCTTCAGGCAGGTCTAGACGAAGTGACCAAGTGGTGCGCCAAATGGCAGGTAAGAGTCAACGCGGCAAAAACGCAGGCTTGCAAGTTCGGTAGGCACCTGTAAGGCAGTAAGGCCGGCAAAGCGCCAGAACTGAAATTGGCCTGGGAACCAATCCAATTCACAGACCAAATAAAATTTCTGGGGCTGACGGTTGATAAGAGACTCACATGGGCGGCTCATATAAAGGATATCGAACAGAGGGTCAAAGCGAGACTAAACTGCTTAAGAGTGCTAAAAGCAGGGACAGGTGGCATGTCAACCCAAAGTTTGATATATCTTTATAAAGCCGGGATCAGACCGATTATGACGTACGGCTGCATAGCCCTGATCTCAGCCAAAGAGCACCACATTAAGACACTTCAACGGCTTCAAAACAGAGCCTTAAGGACGGTCTTGAGACTCCCGTCTCGAACCCGAGTATCTGTGCTTCACGAGAAGGCAGAAATAGAGTATGTGAGAGATCACATTCTAAGGTTGAGCAAAGGCTATGTCGAAAAGGTGAAGCAAGAGAAGTTCTATAAAGACCTCAAAATGTGGCTCGACTGGCAAAAGATCAGTGGTAAGCGGAACCCCAGTATCATCACCCCACAAGAGAAAATGGGGGAGGGGTAGAAAATTTCCAGAGCTATGCAGCGCGTGACTGCAAAAGTAAAATACGGGCCGTCCATCGGATGAGGACTTAAAATGGCGGTCCCGTGTCCAGAAGGGGACGGGCACGTAAAAGACCCCATACTGGTTTTTCGATAGAAGAGTAGGCCAGCCTGTTGCCGGCAGTATGGAACCAGGCCCTATAGAGCCAGCCGTTTGGTGGATAAAAGTTAAGGGGATTCCGAAAGGATCAGGGACAAGGCTCCGAGACGTAAAAACCAGGGGTCCGGGTAGGACCAGCAGGGACAAGGCTCAAGCGTGATGGCACAAGCACCAGAGAAGGCTCCCGAGAAGGCTCCGATCGAACGAAAACTGTACCTGGTCGAAAGGGACAAGGCTCAGGGCGGGACTTACGGAATTCCAGGGGTAGGCCGGTGTCGCTCGGACATCACTGGCAGGTTGCTAGGCTCAGGCTCCCGGGAATAACTGGGGGATTCCCCGGTGGTGGACGGTCAGCGAGGACGGGCTGGACCTGGCTGGCTGGCGTGTCAGTTCTGGCAACCTCAGTGCAAAGAGGGGGGTACCCGAAGAGGTAAAACTGCGGCGTAAAAACCCTAGTTATTGCCTGAGCGGTGTAACGGACATGGCATGGCAAGTCAGCTAAATGTGCAAGATGGAAAGTTTGGGATGAAAAGCTTGGCTTCAAATGATGCCATAATCTTTTTAAATAAGTGAGTCCTGTGACCTTGACCTTTGACCTCATGACCCAAAAAACAAGGGACCTATGGGTCACTGTGCTCAGCTGACGTTAACCTTGAAGGTAAAAATCTAAAATAATATAAAATGGAGATAAAGTGTAAGAGGAAGAGGTAATAAAGGCCATGGTTGGTTTATATGATTGGTTTGTATTGATGAGCAAGAAATTGTTGCAAATAATATTTTGTGACCTGACCATGTGTTTCCTAATGTTGAAACTGAAGCATGTGAGCAGTTTGTGAACAAATGATCTGTACAATTACCATGATCATTAGTTGGCTTTTCGATTAACTGTTGACATTTCAGTAGTTTACACATTTGTTCAATCGAATCTTTTTTTTTGTATAATATATATTATTAAATATGTTTTTTTATGAAATGTATACAGTTGAAATATAACTAATTAACAACATAAAAAATGGCAAACAAAGCCTGATCTCAAATTCTGCTGATGCAGGATAATAATGAACAAATGTTTGTAATAAATCCTCATTTTTTTTTTAATTTAAGTTTATATTTCTATACATTTTCAATATAACATATATATCTTAATATAAAAGTTGATTCATAATTCTCAATTGCATCATCATAAATCTCAATCTTGTCAGATAACACCACATCATGCATACAAATGTTTATTTATTTTTTACCACAAAAATATATCTTTTAAATCTGCAAAACAATAAATATCTAAAAAAAAACTTGATTTAAATTTCACAGTTTTTTATTGTGTCTTTATTTATCCATAATGTGCTTCATATTTTATCATAATTTAAGCATACTGATGGGTTCCATTATGACTGGTAAAATCATTTAAAAGAAAAATGATTTCTTTAAAAATGCTACATTACACAACATTGCATCTTCTGGATTACACCTTGAATTACTTTTTCAAGGAAAGTTTTTCCATATCAGAGTGGAAACAGCATTACAATTAAGGAGATACAGTGAAAACAATAACAATACTGCATAACACTTGGTGGGTTGGGTTTGCGGGGGGGGGGGGGGGGGGTGATTGGGGTGGTGATATGAGAATAACTGTACACCTGTCACAGCAGGGGATCTCCCCCAGTGACTGTAACAAATCAGAAACCCTGGCATAGCTGACTTCCAGTGACCTGGAGTGGGACCCTGCATCTGTAATCTGTAATCAAAGCAAATGACTACAATAGAGCCTCAAGAAAAAAATCACTAACTAGCTTAATTTTCAAGCTTTTACTTCCAAATTTCAGATTTAAACAAATTAAATATTTATGTTTACATGGTGTGAAAATTAAATCAATGGTACTTACAGGAAAAAAACGTGCCATGGTCAAAGTTGGGCAAAATTTAAGGTACTGATTTTATTTTTATGCTAATTACTTAAAAAATTTACAAAATTCAGATCTAATTTTGGGTAAACAATTGAATCTTAATTAAACATAGTTATATACTTGGGAAAATAGACTCTAGTTTCAAAATTTTTCATGTTAAGTGAGTAAATATTTTTCCTGATTTTTTACAAAGTCCATTATGTTTGGGCCCATAACTTAAAGAATTTATACTTAACAGACTTAATTTCTGGCATGTACATAGGAACTATATAGAAGAATATTTATGGTAAATATGAGGAAAAACAGATTAGTGGTTTTGATATTAGGCAGTCCTGAAGTGTGAAAATAGGATTTTAATAAAAAATTGAGGTTTTTCCATTATTTTTCAAAGGAACGAAGTCGCAAAGACCCAGTTTTCGGCTTGGTAGGAGATCTTGGGGACATCTAACATTATGCTGAATTTTGGATTCCTAGGTCTTACGGTTTCAAAACGTGCCACATCTACGGACGGACGGACGGACAGACGGACGGACGACGGACAATGGACCACGACTATAGCTCAGATGACTTATAGTCAGCTGAGCTAATAAAAAGGGTCTTGCTTTAGTGGTGGGCCATATTAAAGTCAAGTTTGAAATCCATGTGTAGATCAAACCTGTAGTTATTAACTGGAAACAAATTTATGTGGATTGGACGGAAGGACAGACAGACAGACAGACAGGGTGATTACTAAAGGGCATCCACTTGTGATCAATAAACACACCAGGTTTTGGGGCATTAGATGTTATCACAGCTGAGAAACTGACATGACTGTAGTCATTTTATAGTAAAAGAAATAGAAAAATATTCATTAAAATAACAAAAAATACAAGCGGTGCCACCACTTTTCAGGAACTGACAAAACTAGTCATGGTCAATATTCAAGGCAAGATTGCATTAATTATCAAGATATTGAAGGTTTTATATCAAATTTTTTATTGTTCTGATTGATTTTTACCTTAGACAGACAAACAGATGGACACCATGCAAAAATTGTTGCAGGTGGTGCCACCAGTTTTGTGTATGATAAAGAGCTCTGTAATATCTATAAACATGCAAAATTTCAGGCCCATACATCAAACCTGTCCAGAGATATCAGCATGGATATCTGCAGCGTAAACGTGAATGTAGGTGTCACCATGAAAGCTATCCAAGATGTATACACATGCAAATTAAATTTCAGGTGGATAAGTCCAACCACTGCAGAGATATGAGTGATTTTAACCCAAGGCAGAAGAACAGATGGACACATTGCAAAATGGTTGCAGGTGGCCCCACCTGTTTTATGTATGATATAAAGCTATCCAAGAATAACACTAATGCAAAATGTTTAGCTCGTTTGTCAAACGAGTCCCAAGATATGTGGGTTTATATATGAAAACAGACCCTAAGATAGCTGCTCTGCAAAGAGAAAAGGTCAAAAGGCTGACCGCAAATGAGGGTGCAGCAGTTCTCATGTGACCCAATCATAATTCCTAGTTTCATAAAATTCCTTACAGTGTTGCGTAGGAGTTCTCCAGAAACGTATGCAGCGGCAGCGTCCAGCTAAAAACATATTCCCAGCAAAACCCTTTTTTTTAGGGGGGGGGGGGGTCTTATACAAATTGAATCTCTTTTTTTACACTTTAAATGTATAAAAAGCCATTGTTGGGAAACATGAAATAATACCTCTATTTATATATCAAGTGTCAGCACTATACTTAGTGGCTGAGCAGTCAAAGGAGGCAGAAGTTAAGCTTATTAACAGCACTGTGTACCTGGCTACGACTACCAAACCCATGACCTTTAGTCTTATTTACCGTTACCTGGAACAGGTGTCCGTTTCTGACAAGCCACCTGTAAAGAGGGGGAGTCTCCATAACTCTGGTGTTTTTTTATTAATTGGGGTCTGATACTATCACAGACTCCTACGATGCCGACTGTACTTCAGAAACACCATTTCTTTGTATCACCTTGTTTTTTAGGTGTATGGACAAATTGGAAAAAAGCATGGGGTTTAAGTGATCAGGATGAAGATGAATCATGTGTCAGTTATATATCTTGTTACACACTGTTAAAAAAGCAGGCAAAACCCTCTGATGTACACTGGAGGCTTCATGGAGAATGTTCATGCTGGGTCAATTAGGTCAATGTGAGACATTCCAGTGATAATGCAGAAAAAAGAAAATGGTTTATCTTTGGATGAACTAACTTTATCATAATTAGAACTGACATAATCTGAAATAAAGATACTACTCCTGAAACAAGAGCATCACAAAATATGCCTGTGTATCTGGTGACCTCTGACCTCATTAAATATGCAAGATGGAAAGTTTGGGATGAAAAGCTTGGCTTTAAAATGCAGCCATAATTGTTTTAAATAATACAGGTTCTTGCTTTAGCAGTGGGCTATATTTAAGTCAAGTTTGAAATCCATATGTCAATCCAACCTAGAGTTATCATCTGGAAACCAATTTGTGTGGACGGACAGATGGATAGACAGACAGACAGACAGTAATAGGGCATCCACTTGTGATCAATAAACACACCAGGTTTTGGGACACTTGATGTAATCACAGCTGAGAAACTGACATGATTGTTGTCATTTTATAGCAAACAAAATAGAAAAATGTTCTTAAAATAACAAAAAATACAGGTGGCTCCCCCACTTTTTGGCAAACTGACAAAATTAGTTTTGGTCAATATTCAAGGCAAGATTCGTGTCAATCCATGCATTAATTATCAAGAAATTGGAGGATTTGTATTAAATTTTTTATTATTCTGGGGGGTACTTCCAAGCTCAATAACTCGGAAGAAATAGGTAGCAGTGACCTAATTTCATGTTTCCAAGGAGATTTTTTATTGACCTCCCTGGATGTTCACTTAGAAGTTAGGAATTTGAGCCCTGCTAACGGTTGGCCAGACGGCCGGACGACCGGACGGACTGAGTGCCATTCCTTTATCTCAGTTGACTTACAGTTAGCTGAGCTAAAAATATATATTTTTCTTATATTTTATTTTAATTTTTTTACAGAACTTCAGATGAGGTACAATACTATCAGAATAAACACTTTTGGGGTCACCTGTCTGATAATTGTTATAGAAAATTGGAAAGCTCTAGTGAAACAGTTTCATTCACTTGGCTGATTTTTTCATTTAAATTAATACCAGAACAGTTTCCTGGTTTATAGTAACCAGTTTACATTTAATCCCTTGTCATAGCCAATTTTATGGTAAGATGTTTAACAGAGTACAAAATGCACTGGAAAATCTTTACCTAAACACTTCCTAAAATGTAATATATGGAATACACAGTTCTGTAAAACCTTGACATATACATGCATATCTTGTGGCTCACTATGCCATCTACAATATTAAATTTTTGGTTTCATTTTTCATGTCATATTTTGAACAAGTAAAATTGGATGTATAGGCAGTATGCACTTTTGCTGCTCATTCTTCATTCAGTGCTGCCTACCAGGTTCTTCATGCAGTGCTGCCTACCAGGTTCTTCATGCAGTGCTGCCTACCAGGTTCTTCATGAAGGGCTGCCTACCAGGTTCTTCATGCAGTGCTGCCTACCAGGTTCTTCATGCAGTGCTGCCTACCAGGTTCTTCATGAAGGGCTGCCTACCAGGTTCTTCATGCAGTGCTGCCTACCAGGTTCTACATGCAGTGCTGCCTACCAGGTTCTTCATGCAGTGCTGCCTACCAGGTTCTTCATGCAGTGCTGCCTACCAGGTTCTTCATGCAGTGCTGCCTACCAGGTTCTACATGAAGGGCTGCCTACCAGGTTCTTCATGCAGTGCTGCCTACCAGGTTCTACATGCAGTGCTGCCTACCAGGTTCTTCATGAAGGGCTGCCTACCAGGTTCTTCATGCAGTGCTGCCTACCAGGTTCTTCATGAAGGGCTGCCTACCAGGTTCTTTATGCAGTGCTGCCTACCAGGTTCTTCATGAAGGGCTGCCTACCAGGTTCTTCATGCAGTGCTGCCTACCAGGTTCTACATGCAGTGCTGCCTACCAGGTTCTTCATGAAGGGCTGCCTACCAGGTTCTTCATGCAGTGCTGCCTACCAGGTTCTACATGCAGTGCTGCCTACCAGGTTCAAACTGTTATTTCATCTCTTTTCAATACTTCTGTTTCACTTAAAAAAATTGATTCAGTGAATAGCTCAGGTATCTCATAACATGTACTGAATGTCATCTTAAGAGCTTGTACTTTTTTGTATTAATCAACCTCAGGTGGTGCTACCTGCACTTTTTCTGATTAATTAGAGACAGATACATGGCTACTGTTTCGATCATTACCACAGCACAGCTGCTCCCAAACATAAACTGAAAGCAGATGAACATACAGGTTGACCTAATGTAATGCAGGCAAGGGACCATGCAGTGAAAACAAGGGACCCATGGGTCACGGAGCTCAGTTGAAGTTTGAAATTTTTGCAAATGCAAAATATGCAAAATAATCTATTGTAATGTTTTTCATATATATAAGCCTATGAGAAGCTATGAGGAAAGGGGCCCTTCTACTTGGTTTTAGTAAAGTTCTAAATATATGATTGCAAAACTAATACTCTGACAGGACTGTCATGAAGAAAAAAAGTAAAAGTTTTGAGATACTGTGATGCATGTGAAAAATTTTCTGATGGACAGGCAAGTGGACAAAAGGGACTACTACCTTTATTTCACTTTCAAGGAAATAATGCATTTAAGTTTATATTTAAGCCTATTTTATTCAGCATATCCACTTTTTTCATTAATAGTTTTATCAGATTAATTTTTTTTATCGACAAGTTTTATAAATTTGTAATAAAAAACCTGAAAATATAAGTTAAAATATCAGAATTCTAAGTTACAATCATTATTTATCAAGAGTGTAGCTCATATTGGGTCATATTATGCATACACATGTTTTATAATTTTTAAATCACAAATGTTTAAACTGAATTTAAAAGAAAATAATGCCACAACATTGCACCTTCAAGATTATTCCTTGAATCACTATTAAAAAGTTTTGCACATTGGAGTTTTCAGTACATGCTTAATTTTATTCACTGAAATAAAAGATTAAGTAAATTTGATAAAATAAAAATATCTTTTCAAATAAAGTATATACACTGTTGGTTGAATGAGGGACAAACAATATCATTGTGCTAATTACTATCTCAGCTATAATTTAATACTGGAATTAATAGTCAATTTCACACCTGGTGAAGTTTTTACTCTTCTGAAGTAAGGAATTACTTATCTGATGAACATCAACACTTTCATAGTAATACACCACTTTGTGGACAAATGTACACTTTAATCATTGTAACCTTGGTGGTACTATAAAAAAATCTTAAATGTAGCATAGCCTAGAATAAGAATGAATCAAATACAGAAAATTATTACATTCATCTAGTTTATGCACCATCTGGGGGGGGGGGGGGGGGAAGTGCAGGGCAGAGGGGAAGCCTGCTAGTAGTGGCCAAGCTGAGCCAAGGCAAGCTGCTAGAGTGGGTTACATAACACAAGTGAAGGCTGTACTACTAAGTGGGCTAGATGCAAACAACACTTGACATAGTGTCTGAAAACTTGAATTTAAAAAATAAATAAAAACAAAATTTAAGGTATTGATTTTTTATTTTTGCTAATAACTTGAAAATTTTGCAAAATTCAGATCTTATTTTGGGTAAACAATTAAAATCTTGATTAAATAAAGTTATATCCCTGAAAAAAAGTCTCCAGCTTCAGCAATTCTCATGTTAAGTGAGTAAATATATTTCCTGATTTTTTAAAAATTGCATCATATTTGGGCCCATAACTTCAAAACAATATGCAATACTGACCTAATTTTTGGTATGTTCTAGAAAATGTATGGAAGCATATGAATTCTAAATATGATCAAAAACAGATCAGTGATCAGTGGTTTTGATATTAGGCAGCCTTGAAGTGTAACAATTTTTTTTATGGAAAACGGAGGTTTTTCCTTAATATCTTGAAGGAACAAAGTCCTAGTGACCCAATTTTTGTTATGGAAGGAGATTTTGGGGATATCTAACTGTATGCAAAACTTTGGATTCGTAGGTCCAATGGTTTCAAAACGTGCCCTGTTAACGGACGGCCAGATGAGGGACAAAGGATCACGACTATAGCTCCGATGACTTATAGTCAGCTGAGCTAAAAAATCATAGGGAAAAAATAGTACTAGTTGAGGAGAATGGTGATTAACTTCTGATATTATGTCACCATGATTCTCTTTCTACTAGTACTTTTTCCTGCCAACTAAACTTGATCACTGTTTCACCTGCTGATTCTCTTGTTTGGCCAAGGTGGTGTGTTCTCTAATTGTACTTTTATCAATGAAAATACTTGGAACTTGGATATTCTATTTCATCACTTTTATCACTTTTTTTCCTGAACAGTTCATGTGTTCTTTCTAATCTAACAAGGAGTAAACTTTGGGAATGACAACTTTATATAGTATGAAAGCTAGAATTATACTAGGGACCCATGGGTCTTGACACTCAGCTGCATTTGTCTATAAGGATATATGTTTATGAGGTTTTCCAAAATATTGGTCCTGTGATCAGTTTGAAGCCAACCTATCTACCTAAACTGGAGTTATCATCCATAAGGTAATTTGTGAAAGGATGGGCCCTGTGACCTTAACCTTTGACCTTATGACCCCAAAATCAAAAGGAAACTTCCCCTATTGGCAGGTGCACCATATGTTGATGATGGAAGGATTGAGATGAAAAGTTTGGCTTAAAATGCATCCACAATCTTTTTAAAGTAGTGGGTCCTGTGACCTTGATCTTTGATCTCATGACCCCAGAATTAATAGTTCTTACTTTAGTGGTTGGCCATATATAAGTCTAGTTTGAAACCAATATTTCAAACCAAACTGGTGTTATCATCTTGAAACTAATATGTGGATTGATGGCCCCCATGACCTTGACCTTGTGACCCCAAAATCCGTAAGTTACTGCCACTATTGGCAGGTGAGCAACATCTGGAAGATAGAATGTTTGGGACAGAAAGTTTGGCTAAAAATACATCAACAATCTTTTTAAAGAAGTGGGTCCTGTCACCTTGACCTTTGGCCTTATGACCCCAAAATCAAAAGGGTTCTTACATTATTGGTGGGTCATATATAAGTCAAAATTGAAACCTATATGTCAATCGGAACTGGAGTTATCATCCAGAAACAAATATATGGACAGATGGGCCCCTTTGATGATGACCATTGACCTTGTGACCCCCAAATCAATCAGTCTCTTCCCCTATTGGCAGCTCAGCTAATGGTACAAGATGGAAGGTTTTGGATAAAAAGTTTGGCTTAAAATGCAAAAACAATCTTTCTAAATAAGTTGGTACTGTGACCTTGACCTCTGACCTCATGACCCAAAAATTGAACAGAATCTTCCCCTATTGGCAGGTTAGCAATATCTTGAAGTTGGAAGGTTTGGGATGAAAAGTTTGGCTTCAAATGCATATGCATTCTTTTTAAGGAAATGAGTCCTGTGACCATGACCTTTGACCGTTGGACCCCAAAATCCACACAGTTCTTACTTTAGTGGTGAGTCATATATAAGTTAAGTTTGAAACTAATATGTCAAACTAAACTGGAGTTATCATCTGGAAACTAATTTGTGAACAGATGGCCCCTGTGACCTTGACCTTTGCCCTTGTGACACAAAATTCATTTATGTTCTCCCCATACTGGCAAGTCAGCTAAATGTGCAAAATGGAAAGTTTGGGATGAAAAGCTTGGCTTAAAATGCAGCCATTATCATTTTAAAAATGTGAGTTCTGTGACCTTGACCTTTGACCTCATGACCCCAAAATCATATAGGTCCTTGCTTTAGTGGTGGGCCATATGTAAGTATGAAATTTCTAGGTCTAGCAGTTATGATTTGTGCCCTGCTAATGGACGGCTGGATGGTCGACGAACAGGGCACCATTCCTATACCTCAGTTGACTTACAGTCAGCTGAGCTAAAAAACCCTTTTTTTGCATATCTTTTCATGAGTAGGAATAGAGGACTGAAATGTCACCAAGGGAGACTTTTCCCCCTCATATTGTCCTTAAATAGTGTTTGATTCAAGAAAATATGAAATTTGTTACATTTTTGGCAATTAGACTGAATGTCTCTTTTTTACCATCCCATTCATACTTCCTTAATTTAAGGCTAAAAAAGGAATAGTCAGTTAAAAAACAGGTTTATCAATCTGATTTCACACAAAATATCAGTCTCAATGGTTTACTGACCCAAACAATTAGTAAATACTGATAACAGTGATATGGATAAACCTTTTGTCATGCTGAATATTGAAGAAATTGCTGAACATGGTATTTTTAGCCCAAAAACCAACTGGCTACCACAGGCTCAGTGTGTAAAAGGGACTGTTGCAAGGTTCAGATGCATCAAAATATAGCAATTTTCCACTTTCTAGGGTGTAAATAATATCACTGCCTTTAGCCCGGACCACCTGAGAGCATTTGATGCTGTAGACTGTACAGAGCTCACTCCTTTTTATGTGTGGTCACATTCTTGGGGTCAAGATATGTTTCATACTAAGTCCCAGGCTCCCAACAAGTCAAGTTACATGCCTTATAAAACCATTAAAATTTATCTGTGGTTTTGTGGTAAAAAAAGGACACTGTCATTGCAGCTAAGGATCAAAGGTGTAATGAAACATAATAAGATATTAATACTTCAAACAGGTATGTTATAGTAGACTGCATGATTGATTTTATGATATATTCAGTGACACTGATTTTATGGTAAATTTACTATTTTTATATACCCATAACAAAACTTCAGACATGTCCTTGCGATAACTTCATGATTTGCTTAATAAAGTACAAAAGCTCATGGTTGAGAACAAAAAGAATTTTATGTTATGTCAGGTAGTGCACCTGAATTTTTACTACAAATATGAGCTTCACTGGGCAGTGATTTTGATGGACCTGATTAAAATATGAAAGCATCAAAGGTATCTCAGTGGAAGCGATAGGGTAAAAACATATATGTGAGTTTCATTAGGCTTTCTATAACTTAATAAATATAAAATATTCTCAAGGATTTCAAAGGCTGAAAAACTGTGTAAAGTTTGATGTAAACTTGAATGATAACTGATTCCTTATTCCCTCATAATATTGATAATACAGATAAATTCAGCCACAAGATGCACAAAAGCTGATTTATTTATGATAAAAATAACTGATAATTCTTTTTTCACCTCAATGCAGAAATGTGTCAATTTGCATATCCTTAACATTAAATACCATATAATGTAAGCACAAACACTTTGTACACTGAACAAATTAGTTGGGTACCAGAGGACTATAATGGTACCTGCTTATATTGTCTGTTCCCACTAGAAGGTAATATTTAATAATTTATCCTTTACTTTCACGTAAGTCTTAGGCAAGCTCACAGAGTCAATCTTTATTACCATGATATATTGATGTGCAGAGGGTCAATGTCATATTAGCAAAGTGTTAAATTTATCATAAGTGCTATTTATTACTGCATTATTTGCCTAAATTGCATGCTTAAACTATAATTTATTACAGTATTTTATGCAGAAAAAAAGTTAGTGAAATCAACCTTGGAATATCACTTGGGTCACTATTAAAACATTCTTACCTCATAAAGAGAGTAAACTGCATAATAGTTGAGCAACAGGCCTAACTGTTCCTTGGACTATAGCATAATTGAGACTTTTCTTAATATTACCATGCTACTCCTAGTGTTCTGTAAACCCTGTTCAGTAGAAGTTCTAATTAAGTCTGAAAAAATGAAAATTGCATATTAATAACAAGCCAGATTTTGATCAATAATTGAAGAGTAACACAGGATCAGATATGAGTGGTAATGATATAACAAAAGCATCAGTGAAAGATGATGCAGTTAAAACTCGACCTGAACCCAACCTATCCTGTTTCTTCACAGACAATTAACCATAGACATTAACAGATAGGATATAGCCTAGTAGTTAACAGGTAGGATATAGCCTAGTAGTTGACAGGTAGGATAAAGCCTAACAGTTGACAGGTAAGATATAGCTTAGCAGTTGACAGGTAGGATATAGCCTGGTAGTTGACAGGTAGGATATAGCCTAGTAGTTAACAGGTAGGATAAAGCCTAGTAGGTGACAGGTAGGATAAAGCCTAGTAGGTAACAGGTAGGATATGGCCTAGTAGTTGACAGGTAGGATATAGCCTAGTAGTTGACAGGTAGGATATAGCCAAGTATTTGACTGGTAGAATATGGCCTAGTAGTAAACAGGTAGAATATAGCCTAGTAGTTGACAGGTAGGATATAGCCTAGTAGTTAACAGGTAGGATATAGCCTAGCAGTTGACAGGTAGAATATAGCCTGGTAGTTGACAGGTAGGATATAGCCTAGTAGTTGACAGGTAGGATATGGCCTAGTTGTTTACAGGTAGGATATAGCCTAGTAGTTGACAGGTAGGATATAGCCAAGTATTTGACAGGTAGAATATGGCCTAATAGTAAACAGGTAAAATATAGCCTAGTAGTTGACAGGTAGGATATAGCCTAGTAGTTAACAGGTAGGATATAGCCTAGCAGTTGACAGGTAGAATATAGCCTGGTAGTTGACAGGTAGGATATAGCCTAGTAGTTGACAGGTAGGATATAGCCTAGTAGGTGACAGGTAGGATATAGCCTGGTAGTTGACAGGTAGGATATAGCCTGGTAGTTAACAGGTAGGATATAGCTTAGCAGTTGACAGGTAGGATATAGCCTAGTAGGTGACAGGTAGGATATAGCCTAGTAGTTGACAGGTAGGATATGGCCTAGTTGTTGACAGGTAGGATATAGCCTAGTAGTTGACAAGTAGGATATAGCCTAGTAATTAACATGAAGGATATAGCCTAGTAGGTGACAGGTACGATATAGCCTAGTAGTTGAAAGGTAGGATATAGCCTAGTAGTTGACAGGTAGGATATGGCCTAGTAGTAAACAGGTAGAATATAGCCTAGTAGTTGACAGGTAGGATATAGCCTAGTAGTTAACAGGTAGGATATAGCTTAGCAGTTGACAGGTAGGATATAGCCTGGTAGTTGACAGGTAGGATATAGCCTAGTAGTTAACAGGTAGGATATAGCTTAGTAGTTGACAGGTAGGATATAGCCTAGTAGGTGACAGGTAGGATATAGCCTAGTAGTTGACAGGTAGGATATGGCCTAGTTGTTGACAGGTAGGATATAGCCTAGTAGTTGACAAGTGGGAAATAGCCCAGTAATTAACATGAAGGATATAGCCTAGTAGGTCACAGGTAGGATATAGCCTAGTAGTTAACCGGTAGGATAAAGCCTAGTAGTTGACAGGCAGGATAAAGCCTAGTAGTTGACAGGTAGGATAAAGCCTAATAGTTGACAGGTAGGATATAGCCTTGTAGTTAACAGGTAGGATACAGCCTAATAGTTGACAGGAAGGATATAGCCTGGTATTTGACAGGTAGAATATGGCCTAGTAGAAAACAGGTAGAATATAGCCTAGTAGTTGACAGGTAGGATATAGCCTAGTAGTTAACAGGTAGGATATAGCCTAGCAGTTGACAGGTAGGATATAGCCTAGTAGTTGACAGGTAAGATATAGCCAAGTAGTTGTCAGGTAGGATAAAGCCAAGTATTTGACAGGTAGAATATAGCCTAGTAGTTGACAGGTAGGATATAGCCTAGTAGTTAACAGGTAGGATATAGCTTAGCAGTTGACAGGTAGGATATAGCCTGGTAGTTGACAGGTAGGATATAGCCTAGTAGTTAACAAGTAGGACAGAGCCTAGTAGTTGACAGGTAGGATATAGCCTAGTAGTTAACAGGTAGGATATAGCTTAGTAGTTGACAGGTAGGATATAGCCTAATAGGTGACAGGTAGGATATAGCCTAGTAGTTGACAGGTAGGATATAGCCTAGTAGTTAACAGGTAGGATATAGCCTAGTAGTTGACAGGTAGGAAATAGCCTAGTAGGTGACAGGTAGGATATAGCCTAGTAGTTAACAGGTAGGATATGGCCTAGTAGTTGACAGGTAGGATATAGCCTACTAGTTGACAGGTAGGATATAGCCTAGTAATTAACATGAAGGATATAGCCTAGTAGTAAACAGATAGGATATAGCCTAGTAATTAACATGAAGGATATAGCCTAGTAGTTAACAGATAGGATATAGCCTACTAGTTGACAGGTAGGATATAGCCTAGTAATTAACATGAAGGATATAGCCTAGTAGTAAACAGATAGGATATAGCCTAGTAGTTAACAATAGGATATAGCCTAGTAGTTGACAGGTAGGATAAAGCCTAATAGTTGACAGGTAGGATATAGCCAAGAAGTTAACAGGGAGGATATAGCCTAATAGGTGACAGGTAGGATATAGCTTAGTAAGTGACAGGTAGGATATGGCCTAGTTGTTGACAGGTAGGATATAGCCTAGTAGATGACAGGTAGGATATAGCCTAGTAGTTGACAGGTAGGATATAGCCTAGTAGTTGACAGGTAGGATATAGCCAAGTATTTGACAGGTAGAATATAGCCTAGTAGTAAACAGGTAGAATATAGCCTAGTAATTAACAGGTAGGATAAAGCCTAGTAGTTGACAGGTAGGATAAAGCCTAGTAGTTGACAGGTAGGATATAGCCTAGTATTTTTTTTTGTTAATTAGGATAACATAAATACAGAGTTTATACATCAGCAATACAATATCAGTCAAAAAACAATAGACACACAAATAATACACTGAACACATATCAACATGAATGTCATTATACTGTTACTGATCTATATCCAGTAATTTTTCCCATCTATCATAAAATTCTTGCTTTCTGTTTTCTTTCCTTGCCAATATTTGCTCTATTTTTACATATGCATTAATTTTTAATTTAAAATGATCTAATTTTGGTAATTTCTCATTACATTTCATATGGTAAATATACTGTTTAACCATGAGGATAATGATATTATCTATAAACCTATTTTCCTATCAAATATTCCAAACAAAATGTTTACAATATCAAATGAATTTCTATAATGTGTTCTACTGCTCAACCATGGATATAGCCTAGTTATTAAGATGCCTGACCCTGGAGCTGCCAAAGCCTCAAACTCAAAGTGCTTTGAGATCTCATGTACACTTTTTTCACAACACCTTACGACTTCTGGATTATTCTAAACCCAAACATATATAACAGGCAGAAATCAGGAAGGCTTTATAACAACAGATTATTCTGAATGTACATGCAGTTACCTGATCATTAAATGCAACAGGCAGCGCCTACTAAATGCCATGAAATAATCCTTTGGAAAAAAAATTCCAGAGTAAATATTATAATATGAAAATTTAGCTTGGCTCTCCCAGCCAAAAACAAAGAAGTGACATGAAAAAAAAAAAGAAATACTTGTTAAACAAATGCCTGCAAATTATGGTCAATTATCTTTTACAACAGGTACCTGGAGTAAGGAACCATGGGAAATCAGACAGCACAGCAGACGGAAATCTGTTGTCCAATCAGCATTGAGAACCACTGGGAGTGTACTCCTGTGACCTTTATCTGCTGTCATAAATTTCTTAAAGTAAAATTGTGCACACTTATATGTTCAAGTGACATATGAAAAGCCTGCTGGCATGCTCATCAGATCTGTGACAACACAGAATGCTCACAGTGCATATGTTTGTAATTTTTTTTTGCCAAACTTCCCTGATGAATAATAGTAACCTTTTGACTGGTACAGGTTCTGGAGTGCTATATCCAGTCTTCAACTGCTATTCACCTTATGCAAAGACAAGTGACCACTGGGTCAAGAGGGCAAGAGACTGGCTGAGACCTTGGCCAGGGGTATTAGCCTTGCACCCTGACAATGACACCCCTGTGCTCCACCAAGTATGTGTATCATCCCTATAGTGACACCACTGATACATAAACTTTGGTGTTCACAAAGACCTTGTAATTTTTATGGCAAGCAGAATCATCGTTAAATGACATCTGCCTGTTCTATGTGCCTTGATGCTCCAATAAATGAATATAACTGATTTTAACACCACACAAACATGACATCACTAAGCAATGAAAAATGTTATCTGTCACTGACAGATACAGGATAGAAGTCATAAGCTATTCATATTGCAATGAACCTGGCAGAATTATGAATATACTGAGCTTTCTTATTCAACTCTCTCAAATGAGGAGTACTGAAATCGAATGTAAAATTCACAGATCTTCCTAATGTGCCAGCTGTTTTAATTTTTTTGTAGATACTAGTTTTATTTATTATTAACAATGAATAAAAATAACCAGTATAAAATGCCATATTATTAAACATACTAGATGTGGTCGAACAATGGTTCTCAGAGGGCCCCACGTTTCCGCTAGTGCTGGACTAGTTTACATATGGGTGAAAAAATTAAGTTAAATTTGAAAAATATGACAAACAGAAACAGGTATTTATCAATATGCATGAGTAAAAAAATCCTACTGGATCAAATGACATTAAAGAAGATATGTCTGAAAAAAGTGTGCAAAAGAAAATCAGAGATTGGGCTGTGGTGGCCATATTGGAATTCCGACAGGTCTGTAATTCAATAGGTCTGGAGCCTTCATATGTACTAACCATCCCTGTGAACTTTGGAAAGCTGCAGTAGGTTGTTGTTGAGTTATCACGTGCGAAAGAAAATCAGGGATTGGGCTGTGGCGGCCATATTAGAATTCCAACAGGTCTGTCATTCAATAGGTCTGGAGCCGTCATAGGTACCAACCATCCCTGTGAATTTGGGAAAGCTGCAGTATGTTGATGTTGAGTTATTGCATGCGAAAGAAAAACAGCGATTTGGCTGTGGCAGCCATATTGGAATTCCTGCATGTCTGTATTTCGATAGGTCTGGAACCCTCACAGCTAGGTACAATCATCTCTGTGAATTTGGGAAAGCTGCAGTAGGTTGGTGTTGATTAATCGCGCGCACAAAAGAAAGTGTCACTGATGGAAGGACGGAAGAACGGACAGATGGAATGACGGACTGACACGGTGATCACCATAGGGCCCTGCTTGTCAAGTGGGGCCTTAATTAATCAGGAACTGATGTGTAAACCAATGTCTGATGTAGAAGAACCAAAAGAGTTTGTAATACTTACAGAAATACTAATAACAAATCTATATAGAACACACAACACTTACTCAAAACTGGTGATAAAACAACTAAGAATGAAAGAATATGGTGTTTTTCCAGGAAATAATTTTCAGAATGAAATTTTTTATCCTTGAATAGAAAATTATCTAAAATGCTCCCAACAGATCATTTGATGAAATCAGCGGAATTGAGATAGCTGCAGTTCAAACTGACTGACATCCCTTACAGAAAAAAAATATAATATACACACATTATATCACAAAAACTTTTAAATATTATGAGTCTTACTCAAATGTACCTAAGGTATGTGTTAATTATAAAAAGGCTGTTTGATTAATGTTTTAAATTTAAATATAGTTTTCGATGAAAGTTTTGGTAATTGTTTGAAGCATATACATAGTTATCCCTAAGAAAACATTAATGTGTTAGGTATTTATAAAAGTAATAAAAGTATCTTCATTCAAGTTTCATTATGATAAAGTGTTTGAAATATTTGACAGGGTTTAGACTGTTCCTGGCAGAGGGGCATTTTTAAAGAGGAGGGAGAGCTCAATAAGCTGAAGTCTGAGACGGAACAATTAATTATAATTGTATGCAAACAAAATCTTCTATTTTGGACATCTCTGACTAACACTTATACCTGTCCAGAAGTCAATTATAATAAAATACTTTATCACTGGCCTTTACTAATTAAAGGCCCAGGCTTTACAATAAATTCACTTTAATTCCCCATCTTCACTGATTCTATGACTACTTGTGCTGGTTTGTGTGTGTATGATGAAACATGTGCCTGCACAGCTTGCTGGAGCCTAGTTTATGAATCACCTATAGGCTCCGATCAGAGCCAGACTTCAAGTCACGGGGAGCCCAAAGGATGAAGCGATGGGTATACATAATGATTGAAGAAATAATTCTGCCAATCTCTTGTGCTACCACTGCTTTGGCAGCATTGCTGGAGTCACTGGTGGATAAAAGGGCAATAAAGAGAATTCTTTACGATTCGTTCAGGGGCAGTTCCAGACAGGCTCCCTGTCTATCGGCAAAACAGCCCCGCTCACATGCTGCCCATTTCCTATCATACCCTGGAGGGACACCAGTCAATTTATTTTACTCAATGATATTTAAATGCGACATTAATCTAAACGGTTTTCTCCCTGTTCTATGCCTGTTGGGGTGCAGACGCGAGTGACTGATCCTAAATGGCAGATGCGTTAAATAAAAACACACCACAAAGCTACAGACTTTGATGTCATGTTTACAAGTCATGAAACTGACAAAATAATTTTACTCCTGCTCTTTCTGATGATGAGGCATAACTTGTAAAAATCTGATGACATATTTTATTGCTCTTGTAATTTAAAGAAACGGCTAGGTCCCTTTAATTTCCCTGCAATGAATAAATGAATACATCTCAATCACTGGCCTGAGTGTCTCAATAAATCTATTATTAATTAGTATGAAAGTTTTAGATGTCTTTGACATGTCCTATACTTAAAATACCTCTCATTAAATTTTTGCTATATTACATCCAGGATACTAAGTAACTGCTGATTCAATTTCATTAATTAAAAAAAATTTTATTTCAGATGTTACAAAGTACACACTTATACATATACACTTATACATTATATATATATATCACCATTTCATTGAGTTTACCGCGCTGATGATAAGTTTAACTGAATACTAAATCAAACAGCACAGGTACTTGAGTGTTACAAAACATGCTAACAAACTGTAATTGGAGTTTGTTCAGATCCAATTTCCCAGCATGGAGAGAGAACAACCCCCTCTGATCTGACGGCTTACCTCGGTGAATGAGCCACAGAGAATAGTGCAGGATGAAAAGATCTTTTGTTGCCTGATAAATTATTGACAACCACTAAGCGTACTGGGATTCTTGTTAGTTATCTAGACGAGCCAAAAATGTTTCATTCTCAAGTCCTTCATTCTGCCGCATTAGTTCTGATAACAGCATGTATTTAAACAAGCTTTATTTGCTTACGATGAATGCCAGTGAATCTAAAGGATACAGAAACATATTTTTTTTCTTTTTGTTCTCAACAGCTCTACCAGTTGACAGATATCTAATTGGACATGTACAGTTTTCCCATTATCTCAGTATACACAGACCATGACTGTCATTCATAACTGTAGCAGTGGAAAAAAACAAACAGAAAATGTTTCGATCTGGGAACCAGATCAAGCCATAAGTAGCAATGAACACCCACACAAACAAACATGGCTTTGTAATGGTAAAATATCATGATCTACAGTCAACTAAATCACCAGTCCAACAGCAACATTCTTAAAGGGAGCATTAGGAATATTCTTATAGGGAATATTGGTCTAGGGAACATTTCTATAGAGAATAGTAGTCAAGGGAATATTTATTTACATTATATATGTCAAGGGAACATTCCTCTATGGAATATCGGTCTATAGAATACTTCTTTTGACAATATTAGTCAAGGTAACATTCTATTAAGGAAAACTGGCTTACGGTTTATATTTCTTTTGAGAATATTGGTCATGGAAATATTCCTGTATGGAACACTAGCCAATGGAATAATTCTTTTAAGTATATTGGTAAAGGAATCATTCTCTTTTTAATATTGGCCTATGGAATATTTTTGAGTATATCAGTAAAGGCAGCATTCTCTTTTGAATCTTGGTTTTGAGAAATATATGCAAGGAAATACTGCTCTAGGGAAAATTAATCTGGTGAACAATGGGTGTAGGGACCTTCCCTCAAAAGAAAATTCTTCTTAAAAAATGTCTGAAGAATACATGCATTACAGAAAATTCCTCTGAGGAATATTGGTATAGGGAACAGTCCTTGTGAGAATATGGATCCAGGTAAACACACACTTCAGATCATTCAGAAGTATCAGTATTTGCTTTTCTTGACTTACTGATTTTTTTTTTAACATCTCTAAATAAACTCAGACAGTTATCCATAGCTTTTATAAGCTTTTATAGCCAGTCAAAATGGCAAAACACTTAAACATAACTATACAGTTAATTCCTGTAACTTGTATATGATGTAGTGGTCTGTGTTTCACTTTAGCTTTTGATGTTTGTATATGATGTAGTGGTCTGCGTTTCACTTTAGCTTTTGATGTTTGTATATGATGTAGTGGTCCGTGTTTTGATGCAGCTGCTGGTGTGAGTTTGGGAGTTTCAGTGGCTCAGGTGAAGGCAGGCCATCCCCATCTCAAGCCAGGAAGATCCGGAGCATGTGAGACTAAAAACCCCACTCAGCATGCCAGGGACTGGCCTGAAGCTATGCAGCCATCCGTTAGTGATGGCAATCAGAGTTATCCTAACATCCTGTTGTTTCTATATAATGGTAAGCCATGGTCAAAAACACTAACAAAACATGTCCCTGTAACTTGCATACCCTTGGATAAAGATAGGTCAGTCTGATGCTCCTAATAAACAATATAACTCGCAGTCCTTGTGCAGAGTATTACCAACCTGCCTCTGACACCCGATTCCCATAAATTGAGATTATTTTAAATTATCACCACGAAAAGTTGAATGTTTTTTATAGTCATATCTGATTTAATCTGGGAATCTTCAGGCTATTTTACACAGGTGGCTCTGTAACTCATTCATTCCTTGGATTCCACACCTGACTACCAACTGTGTTCAGTTATGTTTTCATCGTTTTTTTTTTTAGATTCAAATTGTTCCTCATTTTCAAGCATCTGGTAGCACTATGCTCTATACTCTAAGGAAATAGTGGCAGTCCTTAATTTGTTCATGTTTTTTTTATAGACACCACATTTTAAAGAAAGTCTGTTAATTAGCAAACTATTGATAATGTAATGAATCATAATACTATGTAAAAAATAAGACATTTGTTTACAGATATTTACACAGCTCTTTTCTTTCCTTTTTCTGTGGGCAGTTTCCTGCAGTAACTTTTTTACCTTTTCCTGTTGGCAGTTTCCTGCAGTTATTTTTTTACCTTTTACTGTGGGCAGTTTCCTGCAGTAACTTTTTTACCTTTTTCTGTGGGAAGTTTCCTGCAGTTACTTTTTTACCTTTTTCTGTGGGAAGTTTCCTGCAGTTACTTTTTTACCTTATTCTGTGGGCAGTTTCCTGCAGTTACTACTTATTTTATTAGAATATAGTACAAATTTGATGCTGGATATTATTTAAGATGAGGCTGTGCAAATTTTTTTTATGTTTATATGTTATTTTGTATATGAATAGGTGTATATACCAGTAAGGGGCTTTGTTTACAGCTATACACTAACCCAATACCTGAACCCTATACATGTAATCATTAAAACTCATCATTAGTGAGCTGCTGACAGCAGACAGGGTTGTCAGCTTGGTTCCAACATCTACAGCAAGGAACCTCTTGATGTTCTATCTACTTCCTGCTGTTGCAGGAGGGATACAAAGTGGTCATGGGGCTGTCCCTATCAGACCCATAAACACTCCAGTCTACATGGTGCTGGGCATCTGGTCAAGCTGGCCAAAGGCAGCACTGTTACAGGAGCACAGCTACCTGACAGTTTCCTGTTTGGATTTGGACCAGGTGGCTCTGGGCAATCAGTATAATAAAGTACACTGGTCCAGGTACCACTGTAATGTAAGCAACACCAGCTTGAGTTGCTGCTCTCACTTATATACAAGACACGGTGCAGCACTAGCTGGAGGCTATTTTAATGATGTTTCATCTTGACCACTGAGTTTGTATACCTAACTGGACATTTCTGGATCATTATCTGTGACCTGATACCTACACTCACATTTGTACACACAAGCATTATACGTGGCACAGTATGGATTATGCCCCAAACCATCAGGAACAACACTGGATAAATGACCAGTCAGATAAACATGTATCATTTAAAAACATAAAACAGAATAAAAACCTCTGGTAATATATACTTATGTTTCACCACAAACTCTGAATGCAGGCTAAGATACTGTTTGAAATAATTCCAAGAAGCAGAAAATATAACTGAGAAAATAATACTAATGAAACAATTATGAATATATTTTACAGATACAACATATAAACAAAAACAATCATTTTAATAATACCCTATGTCATTTCACACAAGGGTAATAGAGACAAAACATTTACAAACTGGAATGACAGCTAGCCAAGTATGCTGTTAAAGGTGCCACAGATAATTAAGATGATCAATCAGATACTACAAAATGTCTAAATCAAGCAGATTATTTCAGATGAAGATAATATAAATCAAATGAAACAGCAGTCAGAGAGCACATACCTCCACCCACACATGGATTCACAGCCAGGTCCACCCTAAGATTTAACTAGTCTGTTCAGGGTTTGGCATCAATGGTTAACCACTTGCCTGGGGAAAGTGAAAGTTCCAGAAAATGGTGGTAGGGTAACTTAATTACATATTAGGCAAAGTGGGTCCAGCATAAACCTTTACCCAAAGGCCTGAATTAACTACTGGTAATCTTCATTTCCTTTCTTGGAGAAATGAAATCATATTGAAGATACCCCTTTGTATTAAAATTACCTGTATGTTTATCTATGAAACGCTGAAGAGAATTAATATTAACAAAGAAACTTTTGAACATGTTTATTGTCTAACATGAAACATAATCATGTGGAACTCATTTTGTGGTCATGTCTGAGATTACTATTTTTTGTAGGATGAGAAAAGTTTCATGTAGTACATGGGACAGCTAGATGTTACTTGCCCTACTGTGCAAGTATCTAGAAAATTAATTTTGAACCCTGCTCTAAAATATAATCACCTCCTCTCTTGTCTGACACCTACCAATATCTTTACATATGTTTTTTTATCCATCATGGTTGCTTGGAGACTGGGACACATCACCTTTATCAATGATATGTTGGTCAGGAAACAAAATGTTCTCAGCAACATTTTATACTCTAGGGTATTCAGAATGCTGAGCTTGTTAAAAAGCATATGTCTCATTACAATAACTTGCTGTATGTCCCTGGAGGAATCATTGATGCCGTTATCTGGTTTTCACTTTCTTTGTGGATGAAAGTGAGCAGATAATGATGAAACATGATCGATTATCATATTAAGTGGCTGATCATACAATAAAGCAATCACTCTAAAATCAAAGATGCCCAATGGATACTGAGTGCACTGTGCTTATAGATTTCATTCAGATTGGTACTTTTGTCAATAAAGACTCAATGAGATTAGATCTAACACTCTAATCTGGCTTCTTTGAATATATGAAGGCAAAATCCATCACACATAGTGGTAGTTAAGTGGTTATATGCAAAATCAACTGGAGGAAAATGGTAAAACATATTGATAATAACTCACAGCATATTTACCAGCATGCTAAATAACTTGCCAGTGGCTTCAGGCATCTGTTATCATTTTATATATAAGTGGCACACTTCTTTCAGATGAATTTTCCTGTTTATGTGCTTGAGGCAGTACTTTGATTGGGTTTTTATAAATGGTCCACTTATACTGGGAGACATCTCACACTTTGGTTTGTGAGTACAGTCATATCATGCACGGATCTTTTAATCCTATCTATATGATATATTATACTCAGCATATAAATACTGAGAGAATAACGGCAGCAGATCAAATGCAATGTGCTACATTCCTTTTTTTCCTGGATTCCATGTTTACGAAATCCCTAGTATTACACTATTAAATCTCATTTCAAAGGTCATCTCTTGTTTCCAGGTAATCTGAATGAGGAATCAGTACATGTTTATAGTATATCTGGTTTATATTAACGTACACCTTGAGGGGCCCTTAGGAGAATTCAGTACCACCCTAGGTTAATTGAGCTACTCTTCTACAGAGATCAAAGACAATGAGAAGACAACATTACTAGCATTATGGATCACCATAAGTCTGATATAAAAGGTCCATTCTGAGCACTTACTATGAACAGTCTATGGCTATCTAAAAATATGTAAAAGTTTGTATAAAATAGAAGTACTTATATGTAAATACTGTGTTTAATTATCTGACATTCGAAACAATTATTATGAACCCATTAACCAGGAGCATTAAAGAGTCAGTTTCATTTGTTGATTAAAGATTTTTTTCAGTTTATCTAAACGTGTAATTTGGAATTTCATTTGTCTTACTTTGAATTGAATCTTTGTTTTCATTGTCTGTTTACCTTGAATAACCATGTGCTGGTATTAGTCTTTAAATGAAATTCTTTATTATTATTAGTCAGATATGTAAAAAAGTGATCAAGTTTTGAAGTAAGGTTTTTCAGTTAAATATGTTAAACAAGGGACCCATTGGTCACATTGCTCAGCTGAATTTTTGAAAATTTTAGCAAATGCAAAATATACTTATTTCTTTTGGTTTTTCATATATATTAATTACCATACTGGATAAGCTAAGAGAAAATGATCCTGCTAAAATGAAACCCTGTAACTTATAGAATAATGGACATGAGCTAAAGTATAATAATAAACATTAAATTATCAAGTGAAATAAAATGCTGTTAACAATTCAAATGAGCATAAACAAAATTTAATAAGCATTTTAAAACAAGCAAATAAGGTATAAATCGCATTTGCACTGTGTAATAAATGAAACTTGTGGCCTTAAACAATTACAATACCACTGGCTTGATGTAAACAATACTTGATATGGTGCTTGAAAACTTGAACATCTATAACTGTTTGCCAAGTGAAATATAATGCTGTAAAAAATTCAAATGAGCATAAATAAAATTTAATAAGCATTTTAAAACAAGCAAATAAGTAATAAATCGCATTTGCATTGTGTGGCCTTAAACAATTACAATACCACTGGCTTGACGTAAACAATACTTGATATGGTGCTTGAAAACTTGAATAAAACCTATTTGGTCTGACCAATTGGTATCGAATTTTACATTTAAATACAAAAGTAGATGAAATGCTCATGTAAACATGCTGTGAAAACTAAATCCACAGCACTTACAGGAAAAAATGTGCCATGTTCAAATTTGGGCAGAATTTAAGGTAATGATTTTATATTTATGCTAATAACTTAAAAGATTTGCAAAATTCAGATCTAATTTTGGTTATACAATTGAATCTTGATTAAGTGAAGTTATATCCCTGAAAAATGTCTCTAGCTTCAGCTATTCTCATGTAATGATATATATATTTCCTGATTTTGTGCATATGTTTGGACAATACTGACCTAATTTCTGGCATGTACATAGCAAATGTATAGAGGAATATGATCAGAGTCAGATCAGTATTTTTAATATTGGGCAGTCTTGAAGTGTAACATAGGGTTTTTAATTGAAAATTGAGGTTTCATTGATATCTCAAAGAAAAAGTCATAGTGACCAAATTTTCAGTGTGGTAGGAGAGTTTGTTAGCATGATTTACAAACACTTCTAAACCAATTTAAATTTAATTTTGTTAGGGGTTTTGGACATGAGCATTGAATCACAAACACTCCTGAACCAATTTAAATTTAATTTTGTTGGGGGTATGGGATATGAGCATCGGATTTTGGTATAGATACAGATAACAATGCACTGTTTTCACTAATAACAGACAAAAAAAATGTTATCTGCTCTACAAATTGTTAGCACAATCTATAAATTGTTATCCTCTCTAATAATTGTTAGCACAATCTATAAATTGTTATCCACTCTACAAATTGTTAGCACAATCTATAAATTGTTATCCACTCTAATAATTATTAGCACAATCTATAAATTGTTATCAACTCTATAAATTGTTAGCACAATCTATAAATTGTTATCAACTCTTTAAAATGTTAGCACAATCTATAAATCGTTATCCACTCTATAAATTGTAAGCACAATCTATAAATTGTTATCCACTCGACAAATTGTTAGCACAATCGATAAATCATTGTCCACTCTATAAACTGTTAGCACAATCTATCAAAGCAGAAACAGACATATAAATGACAAAATTAAATCATTATCCACTCTATAAATTGTTAGCACAATCTATCAAAGCAGAAACAGACACATTGTTTAACTTCTTGCTGAATCAATTTCAGGTGGTAAAAAGCATTTCTGGACAGATAAATAACATATTCTACATGATAGGATAACCCTATTTTATATATATTCTCGTCAGTGTGGATTAATGTTTAATGTTGGAATCATATAGGGCTTCAAACTTATATTTCTTGGTAATTTAAATGAAATAGCAAATAAATTTTATGAGTTATATTCCTTTACAGTGCTGGATCAAGTAATGCTACATATAGAATAAGGTTTTTGGTACCTAAGTTGCTTAAAAATATATAATGAAGTGCAAATTTTGATTTTACCAGGTTAACTCCCATCAAGCAAAGTAAGTCAGAGTAACCTATTTTTGATCTGGAGAGACCTATCTTTAGAATAACATCACAATGAAGCATTCATATAAAATGAATGCTAGTTGTATTTCATTTATATAACATGCATGCTAGTTGTATTTCATTTATATAACATGCATGCTAGTTGCATTTCATTTATATTACATGCATGCTAGTTGTATTTCATTTATATAACATGCATGCTAGTTGTATTTCATTTATATAACATGCATGCTAGTTGTATTTCATTTATATAACATGCATGCTAGTTGTATTTCATTTATATAACATGCATGCTAGTTGTATTTCATTTATATAACATGCATGCTAGTTGTATTTCATTTATATAACATGCATGCTAGTTGTATTTCATTTATATAACATGCATGCTAGTTGTATTTCATTTATATAACATGCATGCTAGTTGTATTTCATTTATATAACATGCATGCTAGTTGTATCTCATTTATATAACATGCATGCTAGTTGTATTTCATTTATATAACATGCATGCTAGTTGTATTTCAAAACCATGGATGATGACTGCTTTCTTTTCTGCTCAGCTAAAAATTATTTCTTGCAGCAATCCAGTTTTAACTGGCACAGAAGCTTATTCTGATTCAAGGTAATATTGTACGGTGAAACTATCACCATTAATTTGACTGTGCCAAGTATACTTTTGCCAAGAAGTGTCAGTTGTTAAAACTGAGAACTGAGTAATTCAAGATGGTGCAATCCTCCTATATCATGAGTTCTTTGTCTTCAATTTGGATGTTATGTGCTGAGATTGTGACTTGTGTGGGCTATAAATACATTGTAAAAAAACTATACTGTCTGTATACTATCACGGCCTGTTCAAACCAGGTGATGTTACAGACCCCACAAAATAGGCTGCCACAACACACCTGATGAGAATTATGTGTTTTTTGGCTCTAGTATGACACATTCTGGGCAGGAACTGCATTAAATTAGATTGAATAAAAAATATGGAGGCAAGGTCAAGGCCTTACCATAAACACCAGAAAGCAATGCCTGTAAAAAATAAACTGGTAACCAAAATAACTAGACCTATTGCCTCCCTCCTAGTTATGCGATTACATTCATCTTTTGGTGCAGGCTTACACATGTAAGCCACACTTGTAACACCTGCATCCCAAATACATTAATCTTCAACCATACACTTTCTACCCCATCTACCTGTCGTACTCTCTCACAATATGTAAATAGTTAATTTTTTTTTATTCTGGACCTAAAACTATTGCCTTAATTTGATTCTAGGGTTTGATATTTCAAACATACATTAACAGAAATCCACCTTTAGTTTTGGTTCAATGTTCAGACAATTATGACAGATATAGAGCAGGGACCAGTCTACTGATATAGCCTGCCATCTGACCTATTGTTTCTTGGTTCACCTTTGTGTAAATCATAATGCTGGTATGAACACTGAATGTTCCTTAGAACTAGTCTCACTTTTTCGGCCTTACAACTGTAGTTACTGATCTATCTTTAACACAGAGATGTATCTGACCTAATAAGCAACTTTTGCAGCCACAACTTATGACTCACATATAAGAAAAGTATTATAAATCAAAGAAAATCCCTGTGTATTCAGCAGTATTATATTTTTATTATTTATTTTATTATTTTATATTTTATATCTGGACTGTAAATGTCCAAAAATAAAACAAGGGACCCATGGGTCACGGCGCTCAGCTGATCCTGATTGGACTATAAATGTATCACCATTGTGATACTATATTGAGTAGATAAAGCTTAGAATATCATGGTCATGTTGGGTTTTATAAAGGAATATAATGTAATATGTGAGTAAATGATATATGAAATTACCTGACTGATGGATTAATATGGAGTAAAATATAGTGGTTTATTTTTTATTTATTTGGGAGGGGTCGAAAAAAGCAATTTATTTGAGCAAATATGAATGCAATGACAGTATGCTAAGCAGTGGTATAATGATGATAAGGCTATTTGTTGAAGGATCTATAGTGTATGGAAAACTGCAAGAGTTCAATTTGACAGATAAAAGGTTATGATTAACTATAAAATTTCAAAATACATAGGAGTACTAAATAAATTAAAACAATACCTACCAATACACATACTTAAAACCATATATGATTCACTTATTCTGTCCCAATTAAATTACGGAATCCTTATATGGGGTTCTGACACAAATAGATTAGAAAAATTACAAAAAAAAGCCTTAAGAATAATTACAAATAACAACTACAATGCACACACAGAACCAATCTTTAAATCATCAAAAACCCTAAAAATCAAGGATATTTTCAAATTAAACATAATAAAATTTTATTATAATTATTGTCATGCAACACTTCCAAAATTCTTCCTAACGTTTAATATATCGACAAGAAACATGACGCACAGACACAACACAAGACACAAAGACACCCTAGCTACAAATAAAACAAGAACCAAAATAGCAGACAATAGTCTGAGGAACAAAATACCAAAAGTCATAAATGAAACTGACCATAACATTGCTGATAAAATCTACACCCACAGCCTCCAAGGATTAATTAATTACACCAAACAACATTTTATAAATACATACAAAGAAAATTGCACACAAACAAACTGCTACATCTGTAACAAAAATTAGAATTTTTCGTTGTTTTTCCTTTCCTCCATTAACAAACAAACATATTTAAAAAACCCATTAATTCTTTCAATCTCCTTCACTATTTTTGTAAACAATTATTATCATCTCATTGTAAATGTATCAAACATGTTCAATCATCCATATTTATATATACTTTCTTATACCAAATGTTTGCAGGTGGCTGTTGTGTCAGCGGAAAAAAAATCCTTACAACAGTCTCCTGACATAGTAAAAACGAAAAGATAAACAACTGAATATACAATATATGGATATGTACAATTTTATGTCGAATAAACTTCATCTTCTTCTTCTTCTTCTTCTTCTATACTGATGAGGGGATTTATGAATTTGTGACTGTATGACATAATATCTTGACAAGATTGGTCTTGACAAGGTGCATTATTTTGATGCCCCTCAAGTCTACATATTACACAATATTGACATAATTTCTGGCATGTACATAGGTACCTATGGACAAATGGTCAACAGTACTGAACCACCTGGAAGGTTAAAATCTTAAAAATATTATGAAATGTAGATAATGTTTGAGAGGAAGAGGTAATCTGGGCCATGGTTGGTTTATATGATTGAAGAAAATCTTGCAAATAATATTTGAGACCTGACCATGCCTTTCCATTGGTTACCTTTTTGATAAGCTGTTGACAGTTCAACAGTTTACACATTTGTCTGATGAGATCCAATTTATTTGGTAAACCTTTTTTTATCAATTTTATGATATGTATACAGTTGCCATAACGTGTTGTGTTATGATCAGAGTTACAATGCCTCTGTCTCTCTGTAGATATTTTCTTTAATTATTAAATTTTATGCTATAGCCATAGAACTATTGTTCACAGTGCCAAGGAGCAAAGCCTCAGTGGGATGAAGAAGGGGATGGTGAGAGTTACAACACTCTTGCATATACATACAGGATATGAAATTTAATTCAACAGTGCTTATAAAAAAAAAGTTTATTCATGAACATTAAATATTTAAAACAGAAAGAAAGATGGAGAAACAAAGCAAATAATTTTTTTCCCCATTCTACTGAGCCAAGAAAAAATTAACAATATTTGCATTTATTCCTTTTTTTCATTACATAACTTTAATCCAAGTTTCCGAATGTTTCTATAAATTAACAGTATAACATACATGTGATTGTGAATATTTCAGTTGATTCACATTTCTAAATTGCATCAACATTTATAGCTAATGTATCTAGTTTATAGTACCTGTCAACAGAATGGGATGGAGGGAGCAAGGGAGGCAATTAGGGAGAGAAAGAGAGAGAGAGAGAGAGAAAGAGAGAAAGAAAGATGGAGAAAGAAAGAGGAAAGCAGAGGAGAGAAAGAGAGAGAAAGAGAGACCTAGACTGCCAGAGAGAGAGAAAGAGAGGCTCTCTGGTAATTACTGCCTGACCCAGCCTGACCCAGACACTCACAGTGGCAGTAGGTCAGACCTGAAGGTGTTATTTAACTGCCCAGTACACTGCATTTATACTGATCTGATGCAAACAATGAAGACATGGTACCTGGAAACTTGATTAAATTTTCAGTTTTGGATCAATTGGTTTCAAATTTCAGATTTTAACAGATGAAATGTTAATGTGTACATGCTGTGAAAATTATATCCACAGCACTAACAGGAAAAATTTGAATATTTATATTTTTTTAAATGGTATCAGGAAAAAAAGAAAAGTATTCTCAGCTATAAAACTAATACATGTGTTAGAATTAATCCAAGGATCAAAACACCCAATATATCATACCAGGAGCAAACTGGAGTTGGGAATGTTTAATTTTATGAACTGAAATAAAGGACCAGCAATATAAATTTTGATTATTTAGCCAGTCTCATGTAACAACTGATACAACCATGACTTATAATTCAAACAAATTAAAATCTTTAATGAACACTTGTCTGAGTAATATTTTAAATTTTTGACATATTTATTTATTATTTTAATTTTGTAATAAATATAAACCAACAAGTTAAAGACCTGGAAATTTAGATTAATTTAATATAATGAACTGCATCCTTGTCTATCATTATCGTGCTTCATATAATCCCTAATAGTAAACAACAATTTATTTTAATTATTTATTTTTCATTTTTATGGTTGAAATGAAAAATACCCAATGGTGACTGCATGGTGTTATTTGAAATACAATTTTGGCCATCCATGGAAGATCCATAAATGATCAGTAATTGCAAGGTAATCCCCTGTAACTCATTAACTATAAATTCCTTTTCCATTTATTTTTTTAAGTTCTTATCATAAACCAAATATTAAAAAAAAGTTTATTGTTATGTTTATGGCCTAAACAAATACTAGTGGAGGGGGTTGGACAGTTAGATCCAGTTGAAGCCACCCAAGAGCTGGCTGCAGAGTGCCTCGCTTCAAGCATGCATAATTGGCCTGAAAGGTCAATGTGGGGACATAAAAGAGGGGCTTCAGTACAGCCAAGGTGTGATATGGTCTCATAAAAACTTTCATAAAAGCTAGTTTTTGACCAATTCCTTTTATAACTTCAGAATTTAGAAGCTTAAATCCTTACCAGTGCAAGATATGAAAATTAAATCAACAGTGCTTACAGGGAAAAAACATGCCATGGCCAAAGTTGGGCAAAATTTAAGGTACTGATTTTATATTTATGCTAATAACTTATAACATTTGAAAAATTCAGAACTAATTTTGGGAATACAATTGAATCTTGATTAAATAATGTTATATCCCTGGCAAAAAATGTCTACCTTCAGCAATTTTCATGTTAAGAGAGTAAATATATTTCTTGATTTTTTACAAAGTGCATTATGGTTGGGCCTAGAACTTAAAACAATTACACGATACTGACATCATTTCTGGCATATGCATAGCGAATGTATAGAAAAATATGTATATTATATATTATCAAAGTCAGATCAGTGGTTTTGATATTAGGCAATCTTAAAGTGTAACAATGGGGTTTTAATGGAAAAATGAAGTTTTTTCTAAATATCTCGAAGGAATGCAGTCCTAGTGACCAAACTTTTAGTATGGTAGAGGATTTGGGGGACATCTAACTGTATGCAAAATTTAAGGAACTTAGAGCTGAAGCTGGGACGCAGAGCTCTAGTAAACTGCATAACACTAGCTTGGTGTAAACAATATATGACATGGTGCTTTAAAACTTAAATAAAATCTACAGTTTTTGATCAACTGGTTTCAAATTTTTTGTTTTAACAGTTGAAATGGTAACAAAAACATGCTTTGAAAATTAAATCCACAGCAGTTACAGGAAAAAAACGTGCCATGGTCAAACTTGGGCAAAATTTAAGGTACCAATTTAATATTTTTGCCAATATTTAAAAAAATTTAACAGATTTTGATCTAATTTTTGGTATACAATTCAATTTTGATTATTTAAAGTAGTATTACTGAAAAAAAAAATTCCTACCTTTAACACTTTTCGTCTTAAGTGACAAAATATCTTTCCTCATTTTTTTACAAAGTCCATTATATTTGGGCCTATAACTTTTTTAAATTAAATAATACTGATTTAATTTCTGGCATGTACATAGGAACCATATAGAGGAATATTTATGGTAAAAAAGAAGAAAACCAGATGAGTGGTTTTGATATTAGGCAGTCCTGAAGTGTGAAAATAGATTTCTAATAAAAATTTGAGGTTTTTCCTTAATATCTCATATTGACCCAATTTTTGGCATGGTAGGAGATTTTGGGGACATCTAACTGTATGCTGAATTTCAGATTCGTAGGTCGAACGGTGTTGAAACGTGCCAGTCTTATGGACGGACATCCAGACGGACGGACAGACGGACGGACGGCACGACGGACAGACGGACGGACGACGGACAATGGACCACGACTATAGCTTAGATGACTTATAGTCAGCTGAGCTAAAAAGTGTATGTTTTTTCATACAATATGGGATAAAGTTTACATTTTAATATTAATCCTCATCAATTATGAAGTAAAAATTAGCCTGGAATACCAATAAATTGAATTTGAAATAAATAGGAATATTTCTATTTTTTAATCTACCATTTCACTCTCCTATGGCAGAAATGCCTTGTACTCTGGATGTGAAGTAAAACCCTTTGTTTAAACATTCACCCAAGGTGTCATTTACTGACGGAGTAAAGTACAGACTAGTGACCCATGGGCCATTACACTCAGCTAAATTCAGGGAAAATTGAACAATGGGTAACATCATGACTCCCAGAGTGCTCCAAATCATGCATTTTGCCAATAAACCTTAAATATTGGTTACAGTGACCTTATTCTAAATACAGCTACTACTATTTGTGCCCATGAGACTAGTAGCCTATTAAAATCCTGTTCTTTCACAAAACTTGCAGAATATAGGGCACAGTGATATTATTTCAGGTTTCCAAGAAATTTTTACAAGAACCTCCCTGGATCTTAATCAAATTAGAAGTTTCTAGGTCCAACTGTAACCAATCATGTAAATCTGTCCTATAGGGTGCTCAAATCATGTTCTTTCACATATCTTGCAGAATATAGGTCACTATGACCTAACTTCAGGTTTCAATGGAGATTTCCCTAAGACCTAAGAAGATTCTAGGTCTAACAGATGCAGTTTGTGCCCAATTAACAACCAGACTGCTTTATTTGAAGGTTTCAAAAATAGAGAAAAAAATGTGTAAATTTAAAAAAAAATACAGGTGGCACCACTAGTCTGCAGGAACTGATGAAATACTCCATGATCAATATGCATGCAAAGAATCATCATGATCAATGCATTAGTTATTCAGATACTGGAGCTTTTGTATCAAATTTTTAATTATTATTGGGAGGGGGGGGATACTCACGATCCCAATATCTCAGAGGATATGGATAACAGAGACCTTATTTCAGGTTTCAAAGAAGATTTTATTATATTAGAGAGATTCCAGGTCCAGCGGTTACAATTTGTGCCCTGTTAATGGGCAACCAGACGGCTGTACAAAGAGTGATTGCTATAGCTCAGATGACTTTCAGTAAGCTGAGCTAAAAATGAAAAGAATTTTCAAATTAAGTTATAATTATCTTGTGTGTATAAAAAGACAAATACACAAAGCCTGTGTAAAGTAAGGTGATGCACAGGGGTGGTTCACGTAAGGTATCGACACAGACTGGTAAGTAATGCAAAAAGCCAGTTCAATGTCAGGTATCAACAAAGGCAAACCTAAGTGGAATCTAATAAAGTATCCAACAGTTCAGCTCAGTGAGGACCTGATAAAAAGGAAACCTAGCCACAGATCAGTATCTGTTGATCAGGGATAGAACCACTATGAGACAGTGATTTTTCTTCATCCTGTGATGAAAGCAGATCAAGAATAAGAAGCTAATGTGAAACCCTCATACAGGACTGTCTGACAACCTTCTACCTAAAGCTTCAACAACAATGAGGTCAATCCATTCTGGCGCCTGCCGATGACCTTACCATTCAGATCAGTGTTTGCCGGAGGATACCTTGCACCTAAGATGGCCCACATAATCAGTTGATAACTTCTAATCTTAATGCAGCACGCACCATTACTTAAGCCATGCCATGACAACTAGTGATCAAATGCTTGGTAAAGTGCTTTCATTGGTAAAAAGTCATTTCTTAAGCATAGCCAACTCACCTTAAACATTCCATGACCTACATCGCCACAAGGTCACAAGTGGTATACAGTCTTGAAAAGTGTGTCAATTAAATTATTTTGTTTTCCTTTGTTATTAAATTTTGAGCATAAAGTTATATAAAATACCAGAATCAACTCTCTCCTAAAATTCTGAAAATAGAAGTATCTACTTATGAAACTTGATTGTAAAAGTTAAATTAAAAAAAAGTATCTATTTTTTTATTTATGTTCTTAATCTCTGAAACAAGAATCAACTTAGAAGAACTGAACTCTTTTCTAAAAGTCTGAAACTTTGACCACATAGTTAAATTACATGAAAATCTCTTTCTCACTTTAATTCCAGATTTCAGAAAACATTCTTAATCTCTGATTTGAATATGCCATTTTCTTTCTCATTTTTATTTCATTATATGTTTTCTTTACTTACAGGTATTAAATAACATACTTCCATATATTACTTTGGTTTATTTTTTATAAACTGGTCTATCTAATCATTCATGTTTTCAAATACAGTTTATTAAGATCTCTCAGCTGCCAATGTAAAATACACAAAGCTGAGGGTATCTAATCTTATCTATCTATATTTGAATTCTGATCCTACATTATTATTTAAATTATAAAAACATAAATTAAACCGCAAATACATCTTTTTGTCACTCTGCATAAATTTTTTTCATATACAGATTAATAATTTTTTTACCTTACAACATCTATTAAATTTGCAGCTTGCTTCTGCAGGAGAAAAACTGAAGATGAGGACAATGCATCTTTATCACACATTTTTTATCATGGCCCATAGAGTAACTGTAAGCCAGCTATTTTTTATCACACATTTTTATCATGGCCCATACAGTAACTGTAAGCCAGCTATTTTTTATCACACATTTTTTACCATGGCCCATACAGTAACTGTAAGCCGTCTATTTTTTATCACACATTTTTTATCATGGCCCATACAGTAACTGTAAGCCGTCTATTTTTTATCACACATTTTTTATCATGGCCCATAGAGTAACTGTAAGCCAGCTATTTTTTATCACACATTTTTTATCATGGCCCATACAGTAACTGTAAGCTGTCTATTTTTTATCACACATTTTTTATCATGGCCCATGCAGTAACTGTAAGCCGTCTATTTTTTATCACACATTTTTTATCATGGCCCACAGAGTAACTGTAAGTTATCTATTTTTTATCACACATTTTTTATCATGGCCCATACAGTAACTGTAAGCCAGCTATTTTTTATCACACATTTTTATCATGGCCCATACAGTAACTGTAAGCCAGCTATTTTTTATCACACATTTTTTATCATGGCCACTACAGTAACTGTAAGTCATTTAGTTTTTATCACACATTTTTTATCATGGCCACTACAGTAACTGTAAGCCATCTAGTTTTTATCACACATTTTTTATCATGGCCACTACAGTAACTGTTAGCCATCTAGTTTTTATCACACATTTTTTATCATGGCCACTACAGTAACTGTAAGCCAGCTATTTTTTATCACACATTTTTATCATGGCCCATACAGTAACTGTAAGCCAGCTATTTTTTATCACACATTTTTTATCATGGCCACTACAGTAACTGTAAGCCATCTAGTTTTTATCACACATTTTTTATCATGGCCCATACAGTAAATGTAAGCCATCTAGTTTTTATCACACATTTTTTATCATGGCCCATACAGTAAATGTAAGCCATCTAGTTTTTATCACACATTTTTTATCATGGCCCATACAGTAAATGTATGCCATCTAGTTTTTATCACACATTTTTTATCATGGCCACTACAGTAACTGTAAGCCATCTAGTTTTTATCACACATTTTTTATCATGACTCATACAGTAACTGTAAGCCAGCTATTTTTTATCACACATTTTTTATCATGGCCAATACAGTAACTTTAAGCCAGCTAGTTTTTATCACACATTTTTTATCATGGCCCATAGAGTAACTGTAAGCCATCTAGTTTTTATCATACATTTTTTATCATGGCCCGTTCAGTAAATGTAAGCCATCTAGTTTTTATCACATTTTTTATCATGGCCCATACAGTAACTGTAAGTCATCTAGTTTTTACCACACATTTTTTATCATGGCCACTACAGTCACTGTAAGCCATCTAGTTTTTATCACACATTTTTATCATGGCCCATTCAGTAAATGTAAGCCATCTAGTTTTTATCACATTTTTTATCATGGCCCATACAGTAAATGTAAGCCAGCTAGTTTTTATCACACATTTTTTATCATGGCCCATAGAGTAACTGTAAGCCATCTAGTTTTTATCATACATTTTTTATCATGGCCCGTTCAGTAAATGTAAGCCATCTAGTTTTTATCACATTTTTTATCATGGCCCATACAGTAACTGTAAGCCATCTAGTTTTTATCACACATTTTTTATCATGGCCACTACAGTCACTGTAAGCCATCTAGTTTTTATCACACATTTTTATCATGGCCCATTCAGTAAATGTAAGCCATCTAGTTTTTATCACATTTTTTATCATGGCCCATACAGTAAATGTAAGCCATCTAGTTTTTATCACACATTTTTTATCATGGCCCATACAGTAACTGTAAGCCAGCTATTTTTGCGAGAGATTCACTATGAGGAAGCCTTACCATTTTTTTCAGCAGTCTTTTTATTATTGAGTGTACAGTAAACTTGTGTAATGAATTTTCATTGATGGTAATTCAATACCTTCAGCACGACAGTGCTGTCACTGAATGGGGAGTGCTGGCAGATCATCCCATTAAAGTCAATCATTCACTAAAATGGTTTGATTCTACAAAGTCTACTACTGTAAGACAATTAGGTAACTTTCCTTCACAAATATGTAAAGGTCCTATCCCAAGGTCAAATGTTTAATTTTGCTGAAAATGTAGGTTTTAAAATATGCTCTAGGCCTGCATTACATTTTGCTAGAGGCTGAGGTTTATATAGAGACACAAATCTGTCCATGTCTGAAAGATCTCCTGTAATTGCAATTCTTTGTCCCTAGCGGACAAACATAAGTTGAAGCCATAGATATTCACCTTTTTCAAAAATCTTATATATATAAAGTGCATTTTATAACAACAAGATATGTCTTCCAGTACTCTTGACATTACCAGTTGGCAATGTTTGTGGCTTAGCAGAGTCCACCAGTTTGGACTTACTTAATTTGAGACCCTGTTAGGGAATTGTCCATGATTTTTAGAGTTCAGGTATTGAAATGATAGGTTTGGATGCAGCAGCTATTGATATTCAGGTATTGACATGAAGGTTTACATCCGTATATTTCTTTTTTTTACACATATATGAAGTATTCAAAGGTGAAACATATTCTGTAGGTAAAACTGTAAAATCTGTAAAGCTCCAAATGAGATGCTTAAAACAAATTCCAAACTCTGTGCATGTTAACACCATTTAAAAACAAGGGACCTGTGGGTCATGGCGCTCAGCTGAAATAGATTATGAAAACATTTTTATAACGTCCAGACCAAATCCCAATGATGATTCAGACCTGTCCAAACCCTGATCAGGATCTGGTTTAGCCCAAATCCTGAATCAGACTGTGATTTGACATAATAATGAATAACACCTTCTATCCTGTGCCCTTGACCTATGACCTCATGACCCAAAAATCAAAATGGTTCTTACTTTATTGGTGGGCCATACATAAATCAAGATTGAAACAAATATGTTTATCCAAACTGGAGTTATCATTCAGAAACAAATTTTCAGAGAGATGGCCCTTGTGACCTTGACCTCAATCAGGTTCATCTCCTATTTGCAGGTCACCTAAATATATGTGTTAGATGGAAGGTTTGCGATGAAAACTTTGGCTGAAAATACATCCACAATCTTTCAAAATACTTGGGTCCTGTGACCTTAATCATTGACCTCATGACCCTTTCTAAATAAGTGGGTACTGTGAACTTGATCTTTGACCTCATGACCCAAAAATAAAATAGAGTTCTTTTGTTAGAGGTGGGCTATATAAAACTTGTTTGAGATCTAAGTTTGAATTCTATATGTCTATCCAAACTGGAGTTATCATCAGGAAACAAATCTGAGGGGCATACAGAAAGATAAACAGATGGGACGGACAGGGGTATCCGCTTATTCAAGTGGGCCCTAATAAACACACAAGGTTTCAGGACAGTAGATGAAACCACAGTTGTAAATCTGACAGTATCATTATAATTTGGCAGTCTCAAAATAAAGGAAAACAAGGGACAATTGGGGTTGTCCTAGCTAAATTTTAAGCTTTTATTTTCAAATTTCAGATTTAAACTAATTAAATTATTTATGTTTACATGCTGTGAAAATTAAATCAATGGTACTTACAGGAAAAAAACTCGCTATGGTCAAAGTTGGGCAAAATTTAAGGTACTGATTTTATTTTTATGCTAATAACTTAAAAAATTTACAAAATTCAGATCTAATTTTGCGTAAACAAATGAATCTTAATTAAACATAGTTATAAACTCGGGAAAATAGACTCTTGTTTTAAAATTTTTCATGTTAAGTGAGTAAATATATTTCCTGATTTTTTACAAAGTCCATTATATTTGGGCCCATAACTTAAAGAATTTATACTTAACAAACTTAATTTCTGGCATGTACATAGGAACAATATAGAGGAATATTTTTGGTAATTATGAGGAAAAACAGAGGAGTGGTTTTGATATTAGGCAGTCCTAAAGTGTGAAAATAGGTTTTTAATAAAAAATTGAGGTTTTTTTAATTTCTCAAAGGAACAAAGTTGCAAAGACCCAGTTTTTGGTTTAGTAGGAGATTCTTTGGGACATCTAACAGTATGCTGAATTTTGGATTCCTAGGTCTTACAGTATCAAAACGTGCCACATACACTGATGGACGGACGGCACGACGGACAGACGGACGGACAACGGACCACAACTATAGCTCAGATGACTTATAGTCAGCTGAGCTCAAAATTTACAAAATTCAGATCTAATTTTGGGTATACAATTGAATCTTAATTAAACAAAATTCTCTTGCATAAAAAATTTTCAGGTTAAGTGAGTAAATATTTTTCCTGATTTTTTACAAAGTCCATCATGTTCGGGCTCATAACTTTAAGAAATTACACTTAATAGGCTTAATTCCTGGCATGTTTATAGGAAATATAAAGGAGAATACTTCTCATAAATATTGAGAAAACAGATAAGTGCTTTTGATATTAGGCAGTCCTTAAGTGTGATAATAGGATTTAATGGAAATATGAGGTTTTTCCTTAAATTTTTAAAGGAACAAAGTCGCAGTTACCCAGTTTTTGGTTTAGTAGGAGATTCTGGGGACATCTAACAGCATGATCAATTTTGGATTAGTAGGTCCAACAGTGTCAATACATGCCTGTCTTAAGGATGGACCGCAGGATGGACAGACGGATGGACAATCAACCACAGCTATAGCTCAGATGACTTATAGTCAGCTGAGCTAAAAATCGTATAAAATAAAAAAAATATAGGTGGCACCACCAGTCCTCAGGAATTGAAGAAACCAGTCATAATCAATAAACTCACCAGGTTTCAGGACCCTAGCTGAAACCACAGTTGAGAAATTGACATAATTGCTGTTGTTTCATGGTCTCAAAATCAGGGGAAAAAATCGTAAGAATTAGATATAATACAAGTGGCACCACCAGTTTTTTAAATTCACAACCCTTGTCATGGTCAACATTCAAGGCAAGATTCAGGGCAACCCATGCATTAATAACTAGACATTTCTTGGCACCGCAGGTGCCAGAGTATCCCCAGACATAGTAGGTCCCCACCCCCTTTATAAATAGACCCCCATTTTTAGCAGCATATACTGACACTTGGCATATTCATTGTTTCTTCCATCTAACAATCCACAATCTTGTTAAAGATGTTGGTCCTGTGACCTTGATCTTTTTAAAGATGTGTCCTGTGACCTTGACCTGTGACCTCATGACCCCAAAATCAAATCTGGTCTTGCTTTTCCAATGGGACATATGCAAGTTAAGTTTGAAATCTATACATCAATAAAGCAGGAATTATCACCCAGAAACTAATTTTTGGACAGATGGCTCCTGTGACCTTCACCTTTGACCTTGTGACATCAAAATTGATAGTGTTCTTCCTCTCTTGGCAGGAGAACTATATGTGCAAGATGAAAGATCTGAGATGAAATGTTTGGATGAAAATGCATCCACATCTTTTTAAAGATGTGTACTGTGACCTTGACCTTTGACCTCATCACCCCAAAATCAATTTGGGTCTTGCTTTTCCAATGGGACATATACAAGTCAAGTTTGAAATCCATACATCAATAAAAGCAGGAATTATCATCCAGAAACTAATTTTTGGACAGATGGCTCCTGTGACCTTCACCTTTGACCTTGTGACTTCACAATTGATAAGAGTCTTCCACTCTTGGCAGGTGAACTATATATGCAAGAGGAAAGATCTGAGATGAATTGTTTGGCTGAAAATGCATCCACAATCTTTTTAAAGAGGTTTCCTGTGACCTTGACCTTTGACCTCATGACCCCAAAATCAATTCAGGTCTTGCTTTTCCAATGGGTCAAATTCAAGTCAAGTTTGAAATCCATACATCAATAAAAGAAGGAATTATCATCCAGAAACTAATTTTTGGACAGATGGTTCCTGTGACCTTCACCTTTGACCTTGTGACTTCACAATTGATAGGGGTCTTCCACTCTTGGCAGGTGAACTATATATGCAAGATGAAAGATCTGAGATGAAATGTTTGGATGAAAATGCATCCACATCTTTTTAAAGGTGTGTCCTGTGACCTTGACCTTTGACCTCATAACCTCAAAATCAATTTGGGTCTTGCTTTTCCAATGGGACATATTCAAGTCAAGTTTGAAATCTATACATCAGTAAAAGCAGGAATTATCATCCAGAAACTAAATTTTGGACTGATGGCTCCTGTGACCTTCACCTTTGACCTTGTGACCTCACAATTGATAGGGGTCTTCTACTCTTGGCAGGTGAACTATATGTGCAAGATGAAAGATCAGAGATGAATTGTTTGGCTGAAAATGCATCCACAATCTTTTTAAAAAGGTTTCCTGTGACCTTGACCTTTGACCTCATGACCCCAAAATCTATTCAGGTCTTGCTTTTCCAAAGGGTCAAATACAAGTCGAGTTTGAAATCCATTCATCAATAAAAGAAGGAATTATCATCCAGAAACTAATTTTTGGACAGATGGCTCCTGTGACCTTCACCTTTGACATTGTGACCTCAAAATTGATAGGGTTCTTCCTCTCTTGGCAGGTGAACTATATGTGCAAGATGAAAGATCTGAGATGAAATGTTTGGCTGAAAATGCATCCACATCTTTTTAAAGGTGTGTCCTGTGACCTTGACCTTTGACCTCATAACCTCAAAATCAATTTGGGTCTTGCTTTTCCAATGGGACATATACAAGTCAAGTTTGAAATCCATACATCAATAAAAGCAGGAATTATCATCCAGAAACTAATTTTTGGACAGATGGCTCCTGTGACCATCACCTTTGACCTTGTGACCTCAAAATTGATAGGGTTCTTCCTCTCTTGGCAGGTGAACTATATGTGCAAGATGAAAGATCTGAGATGAAATGTTTGGCTGAAAATGCATCCACATCTTTTTAAAGGTGTGTCCTGTGACCTTGACCTTTGACCTCATAACCTCAAAATGAATTTGGGTCTTGCTTTTCCAATGGGACATATACAAGTCAAGTTTGAAATCCATACATCAATAAAAGCAGGAATTATCATCCAGAAACTAATTTTTGGACAGATGGCTCCTGTGACCTTCACCTTTGACCTTGTGACCTCAAAATTGATAGGGTTCTTCCTCTCTTGGCAGGTGAACTATATGTGCAAGATGAAAGATCTGAGATGAAATATTTGGCTGAAAATGCATCCACATCTTTTTAAAGGTGTGTCCTGTGACCTTGACCTTTGACCTTATAACCTCAAAATCAATTTGGGTCTTGCTTTTCCAATGGGACATATACAAGTCAAGTTTGAAATCCATACATCAATAAAAGCAGAAATTATCATCCAGAAACTAATTTTTGGACAGATGGCTCCTGTGACCTTCACCTTTGACCTTGTGACCTCAAAACTGATAGGGGTCTTCCTCTATTGGCAGATGACTTACAAGTGGAAGATGAAAGGTCTGAGATGAAATGTTTGGCTGAAAATGCATCCACAATCTTTTTAAAGATGTGTCCTGTGACCTTGACCTTTGACCTCATGACCCCAAAATCAATTGGAGTCTTGCTTTTTCAATGGGACATATATAAGTCAAGTTTGAAATCAATACATCAATAAAAGCAGGAATTATCATCCAGAAACGAATTTTTGGACAGATAGCTCCTGTCGCCTTGACCTTTGACCTTGTGACCCCAAAATTTATATGGATCATCCACTACTGGCAAGTGAGCTATATATTCAAGATGGAAGACCTAAGATGAAAGTTTGGCTTAAAATGCATCCACAGTATCTTTTAAAATGCCAGTCCAGTGACCTTGACCTTTGACCTCATGACCCTAGAACCAATAGGGTTCTTACTTTAGTGATGGGCCATACATAAGTCATGTTTGAAATCCATATGGCTATCAACACTGGAGATATCATAAGAGGTGTGTGATTTTCACCATATATGGCAATATTCAAGGTCAAGGCCACTATCATAGGAAAGGTCATGACCCCAATTTAAATAAACATCATCCCATAACCCATACCTATGTATATGCATAATATAAAAGAAATCTGTCCATTAGTTTTTGACTTATAATGCTCACAGTACTGTAAGGTGGCAATTTTGGGGGTATTAAACGGCACAAAAACAAGTAAAGAATAATAGGTGGCGCCACCAGTTTCTGGAACATGACAACCCTATCCATGATCTTCCATCAACTTGATTTTGGGATAAATCCATGCAAGATTTCTTGAGATATTAAAGAATTTGTGTGATTTTCCCCAAAATTGGACCTATTCAAGGTCAAGGACACTCTCCTAGTAAAGGTCATGACCTCATTTTAAATAGGCGTCGTCCTCTCACCCATATCTATACATATACCAAGTTTGGTAAAGTTCCGTGAAATATTTTTTGGGTTATCGCGCCAACAAGATTTATATGCGGCGGCGGCGGCGGCGGGACCGGTATGAAAACATAGTATCCCCCGACTTTGTCTGGGGATACAATTAAGATACTTGAGGTTTTGTATCAAATTTTTAATTATTCTAGGGGGGGGGGGGAGGTAATTATGAGCCCTATAGCACAGAAGATACAGGTTACAGTGACCTAATTTCAGGTTTTCAAGGAGATTTTTTTTACCTCTCTTGACATTCAGTTACAGGTTTCTAGTTCCAACGGTGTCAAATTGTGCCAGTCTAACAGACAAACAGACGGATGACGGACGCTGATCGATCTATCAGTTAACTGAACACTGAACATTTAATGACTCAAAAAATACCATTAAAAGAACTAAGGGGAATGAATTTAACATAAAAAGGCTGAAAAGTAAGATCTGGAAAATGTCCAAAAAGCCCAATTTATACATTGGCAACAGGTCACACCTGTAGAAAAGTGATATATTTTGTAACCAGTTAACTCGTTTCTTAGGTCTGTGTTTTTGGCTCTTACGCTTCCTTGGGTCACACATGTTCCAAACAATGAATTATATACAGCAGTATATACAGAGTGTTTACTAATTGGTTGGAAGAATGACCTATTCCATGCACAGAAAATCCTGCTGAGATCTGTAGATTTACGCAACAACACGGCAAATTGATGCTTACCGTCTGTACCCTCATCAGACCCAGATGAGGAAGCCAGGCTCTGTCGTAACTTGCGCAGGTGGTTCTTGCCATTGAAGTGCTGTTTTGCCTGTGATTCGGAGTTCAGCGTTATCCCACATACTTTACATTCTACTGTTTTGGTTACTGTTTTGATCTTCTTGCTCATCCTAAAGGGCCACTGGAACAAAAGATAAACAATACCATTAGTAAATAATGGACCATATTAGAAATCTGTTGGAACAAGAGAGCACACAATATTAAAACCTGTTCTTATGAACAAAATGATTCAAAAAAGTAAAAGCTGGTGGTTGGAAGAACACATCATAACAGACTGCTGCACATTTATAAACTGCTGGAATGAAAGAATGTGCAACATTTGAAACCTGCTGCAACAAGAGAAATAATAACCATAAAGTTATACACAAACTCAGAAGGTTGCTGAAACAGCAATATAGAAAGTATCTAAAACCTATTAGATAACAAGCACTAGACACCACTTGAAACAAAATATTTTAAAAATTTGGAAAAGCTACTATGTAGATAAAAAATGAGCAGCCTTGGTATGTAGCTGGAACAAAAGTACTCTGGAAAGCAATTGGAACAAAAGACTGCAAGGTATTAAAAACCAATGAAACAAATTTAATGCTGCATCAATCATTTTTGGAAGTAAAAGGTAAAACGTACAAAACAAAATAATTTAATTTCAAGAAAATAAGAGGAAAGCACTACATCAGATTAGATGATCTGAAGGACAGAATAACTTATCTACTTAACAGGAGAACTGAGCTGAAATGACAAAAGAAAAGGAATATGACACACCCAATATCCATTAGTATAAAAACATAGAGAAACACAATAAAATGTCATATAATTACCCACTGGCCCAAAAAATATCAACCAAAAAACAGACCATAAAGTACTGATCTCAATAACAGAACAACTGGACCAAGGCAGCACGTGATACATCCCCTACACTTTCACCTGAAAAACAGTTTTTGCAGTATTCTTCCTTTGGCAAACCCTTCAGGTTGAGCCTTTAACATACCCTTTGATTTTTTTATAAAGGTTCTCCTGCCCTTGTCATGTACAAGAACTTGTATTATACTGTGGCTCTCCCGGTGTATGGGGATAAGTCACTACATCAGCATGTACATGTCACACCATATTATACTGTGGCTCTCCCGGTGTATGGGGATAAGTCACTATATCAGCATGTACATGTCACACCATATTATACTGTGGCTCTCCCGGTGTATGGGGGTAAGTAATGATGAGCAGACTTCCAGAGCAGCAAAAACTAACTGCCTTCTCATATAATACATGCATATTGTGTCACAAAAATATGCAGCTGCCTGCCAAAAAGCCTCCAGATTTTTTAAGTAGACCAATACAAGACCAGTTCTGCTGAAGTGGTCTTGTATAAAAAATAAATAAATGATAGATTAAATAAAAGGGAATACCAATGTGCTTGAAAAGAAAAACATAATTTTGTGGTTATGTGAATATATCATGATAAATTGTTATAAATAACAGACCACTGACTCTTCAGGTCAATGACTTCATGTGACAGATACATTCACTGTGTCTCAGCTTTGGGCATGGGGATTCATGGAAAAATAATCCAATGTTGCACAATTTTAAAAAATTTAACTTATCTACAGCTAAACACAAAGTAAATGTATGAAAAAACTGCATCTTTCATGTACACTTGTCCCAAAAGCCTCTGCTGATGAATTGATACTCTATTCTATTTTCTATTCTAAGAAAAATGGGCATATTCTGCAACCAAGAAAACATGGATCAATTTAATATAAAATCTTTTGCATGAGTTCCAGTTGTTTCATTTTTAAAAGACAAATTATTGATAACATGACCTGATCAATAACTGAGGATGGGAAACAAATTTACATGTACCAATTACCCAAGAGCAACAATGGCTTATGTTGAAACTGCAAACTGTTACTTAAAAAAAAAATTATCAGTCTTAATTATTTGCAGAAGCATAATCCAATGAATTAGGTGAAATAAGCAGTAACAGATTCACTTTGTAAAAGAAATAGAAACTGTTAGACACATGTCTGTAATCCTAAAATAACTTTAATAGTTAAAGGATTAGGAGATAATAACCAAATCTCACCATATTATGACTTTAATCCATTCATGTTAAACAAAGCACTTTATATTTAAAAATTCCCCGCAATTATCCCTTCAGACACAAAATATTTCATGTGGACTACCTCCCTACAGATATTTGCTAAAAACACAAGTAGCACACCCCTTCTCTGCTATAAGTTTAACCAAATAATCATTTGCAGCATTCTTAATGTGAAGACGACTTAAATTAATTCTGTTACGTTCAATTTTTATCTCCATAATGGCATCAGACCATGTAGAAATAGGATAAGAACCAGTCTACAAAATATGACTGGAAATCACAAACGTTTTCAGAAGAAGAACGTGTCTTGAGCAATCTGACGGATGTATTTGGCACCTTGACTGACAGATACGATCTTTACAGGTGTGAACTGACTAAAAAATGATTGTAAGAATAAATATGCATCACTTTTTCTTCTGACGGGAATTTAATAAGCCAGAGGTGACTGACAGGCATTGTGTTAAAGATAAGCATGACAGCTTCATCTGATATACATAGCACCAACCAGAATAAAAAGCATCATCAAATGTCAGGACCCAGAACCTTCTTCCTTGTTACTCTTGCTTTGAGATATTCATCAAGGGGGTGAAGTAATCTGGGTAACAGTGGTCCATGCAACAGAGAGAATGTACTTTGCCAAATGACCCATGGCTCATGCAAGAAATATTTAATAATTATTTTAAAAGTGTATATAATTCATGAATACATGTTACACTGTTGTGAGCATTTAAAATGTGCAGTCACAAATTATAAATGACATGTTGGTCACTATGCTCAGCAAGAAAACTCAGGTAAATGCATATACAACTAGATAAATGTCTACAGCACAGACATTTTGTATGTGGCATATGTTATCACTTTTAACCCTTTACTGTTTACATTTATTTTAGATTTCCAACAAATTCTGACACTATTTATATTTTCACTAACAGCCATATCTTTTCAAGCTTATTTTGTATCTTTATCAAATTTTCAACAGTTCCCACAAAAAGAGTTTGCTGAAGATTATTCAAAATCATTGAAGCTTAGAAATAATATGCAATATTTTTGTCCTGAAAGAATCTATACATATCATGGCATTCTAGTGGCCCATATTGAGTGCTCTTTAGTGGCTTGTAAACAGTAAAGGGTTAAAGGTAAATTTTCAGGTTAGCTGTTGAATGTTTTGAGTTTAAATATATCCAACAAGCCAAAGTAAATGTGGTGTTCTGAGAGCCATTTGGATTAGAATAATTACTTGGAAAATAATAAGAATTTTATGTATTTTGACAAATGTTGTTTCAAACAGATAAATTTTATGTTTGATCAATATTTTTAAAACTTCAAACATGAAAATGGACATTATCCTGAATTTGAATTGTTTTGTGGTAGAGCTCAATTAAGTGATGCTAATTAATTGAGTATGTTCAAGCTGTACTTTTAACTTTATATGTACAGAACTGTGCTGTTGGCCAGTCTGTTCTTTTGTGTAACACCATGTTGGCAACCCACTGGTCAGACACCCCCAGTGTGTTTGTTGGGCAAAAATAATTCTTCTTTAAATTACTCAGTATGATACATATTAGCTTCATATTTGGAGCACAGCTAGATTGTTACACCATTGATTCACTCTGAAGCTTTCATCATTGTACCTTATTGATTAATACTGTAATTATGATATGTGGATTTTCTGTGACAGTTTAAGTTCTTAACTTTGTAATCAATTCTACAATAAGAAATAACTTTATATTAGATTTTATACAAATTTCTGCATGTATAATCTTTGGGTCACATTTCATGTATATGTGAAGTTTCATTTAATTTCATAAAGCAGTTTTTTGTATAATGTGTCAGTATCATGAAGAAGCACAGATTTAAGTAAATGCTGTAATAGAATGTAAATTTATGTACATGTATCTCGGCATGATCCTATCAGTGTTACTGAGCAGCCATCAGTTTCATCCTGGTAGCATCAAGGTCAAAATATGATGATGCTGCCATATGTCGCGGCAGTGAGAGATTTGAACTGACCTCAGAGCTGGACACACATGAAATGACCAGCATGCTGTGTACATGTGTTTACTGAATTACGTACGGTAACACACCAAAGTTTCTACCACTTGAGGACTTATTGTTTGTGTTTTTCTAATTCCCCACACAAAAGATCCCGCGACCGCTACAATAGTTCCTTTGGTTTATATTATGGACTTACCCATGTTATTCTTCCACACACCTAATATTACCATGGTCACTTTTAAAGTTTAAGTGAGTAAACATAATACTGAAATTTCTTTGGTAAGTGTGCTGCTAAGGTGTTGACAGCAGTTTTCAGCAGCACCAAAATTGCATGTCACATAACCATTTTGACCTCAGTTTCATTTCCGAGTTCCTGGAAACTGGAAAGTTTGGGCAGTAACCTTTTTTTTCACCATTCATGACACTAAACCTGACAATATGCTTTGTACGAATGCCCTGGAAGCAACAGGAAGGATATGAAATAGTAAAACTCCCTTGTGAGAGTATTTATTTTTAAAGGGGCACCTGTCAATCTGACAACAACACCAGGTGGCCCATGGACATTTAGAAAATTGCTTTTCTGAAGGTATTTTGGATGTACCAGGGGTGGATCCAAAGGGGTCATAGGAAGTTAAAATCCCCCTCTCACTGAGAGTCTTTTTACCTTTTTTCTAGTGTTTTTCATAAACTTGAGAGCCCGCTCCTCCTTCAGCCATCTATGAGTTGTGGACCTTTTTATGGTAACTGTCAGTCATTGTAAATAGTAATTCCCACCCTTCTCTAAATCCTGGATCCATTGCTGTACACCTTTTGTATGAATTCAAAAATTCCATATGTAATATAAGTATAACATAAGAACAAAATAGATTTGTTAAAAGTAAACCTGAGCCTTGAAAGAGTAAAGTAAGAAAATTTAGTGAATCCTTTTTGGAAATAAAATTAATTGGTTCCAACTTGTTTGAATTCTACCTTAAAACAGATGTCAAGTTCTTGGTTTCTGTGGCAGTGTAACCACACACTGATTTCCACTGCTTGGTTTTATATGTTTGTTTTTTAAAGAGAAGAAATCAGATGTTGTCCATTATATATCACATTTTATTTGCTGTTTTCTGCTCTCTGCTGTACAAACTACCAGTACTCTTATTATATTCAGGTTTACACTTATAAGCAAAGGCTGTCAGCATGACCATTAGGCAGCTACTGAAATGTTGTAACAGGAAGTTTATATTTATTTCTTGAATAGATTGCTATATAAACCCTGGAACGTTACACAAGTGATTATTTGATTATGCAAATATTTCCATGAAACATTTATGGAAGGCACAAAAAGTATTAATTTAATTAGAAACTGCAGTTTCACCTGTATATTTTGTTGCTCAATTTCTAGGATACAGTTAGTGGTAGTGAAAAACCAATCACAAGGCCAGCCATGACCAGGTCAGCCAATCAGGTTCAATGAATGACTTGGAAACAGGCAATAAAAGCAGACGGAATGACATGTTAATAATTTCCAGGCTTGTCTATAGTCTCCTATAGTCCAGGTGCATGTGTACTAATTGGCTTCCATGGAAACAAACAGGGACCCCTCACAGCAGCCATGCAGGCGCTGCCTGACCTTCTGGTACTGCTGGTACAGCCATGTGGCTTACCTCATCAGCAGCAACTAGTTCTCACAGACCTGCTGTGTGTTCTCACTGTGAAGTGCTGTTTATCAGGCTGTACACTTTTAATTAATTGATACATACAAACACACACAATGGTGTATACACAAACAAACCTGTTGTGCTTGACTGTTGTGTTAGCTCCTGTAGTTCTGTCATTTACTCAAGCCACTGGTTCCCTGTGGGTCTTACTATGAAAAAAAAAATTGATTTTAAAGCAGAAATGGGAAAGGTTGAAAAATAATTCATGTGTACTACATATGCATGTAGATTGTCCTGTACCAAGACTTTTATCCCATCACGAGAGTAATATCAACTCGTGACCATGACAACCATGTAGAGTGCAATCAGCAGAACCTACATCTAGGCATAAATGTTTTTTAATGCCATCAAGGGTTTATCCTGTGATGCCAACCTTTGATGCATTCCTCTCAACTTACTGTTAGTCTGTGCAAAACTAAAGGCAGAGTGTTAAAACACATAGTAGAAAATTAATTGCAGGTATGGATAATATTGAATTCAAATAGAGCATAGACCGTATTTAGAGGCAATGAATTATCTCTAAAGTTGGATAATACTAAGAAAAGTGTTAATATATTTTGGCATCTTGTGGTCCGCTTTCTCTGTATTTCTTCCTAACAGTTTTTTATAAGCTCTAATAGAGACTTTTAATATTTAATATATATACAATATTTAATGAGTTTGTGTGAATCATATAATATGACAATCAAACAACACATATGGTCTTTGGTTAGAGGAATTTATGCACCATCTAGAACCAGACTGTTAGCTATACCAAGAAAAGTGTCAGCCATGTTTTAAAGCAACTGCTACCATGTTTTACAGCCCCACAGACTTGCAGCCCCCACCGACAACTTAGACTGGTCAATAACTGTTATATGTTGGGGTGTTGAGGCAGACCCAGCCAGCACACTTTACAATGACTGAAGGATGCATATGTAACCTTTGAAAACCAGAAGGAAAGCTGGTGTGTTTACTGCTTCTCTGATTGGCTGACAGACCTAAGTTCACTTTCAATGAAATAACCAATCAGGTTATAGGTCACATTACAAAACAGCCAATAGCCAATCAGATCATGTGATAGAACTGGACATTTTCCAGCTGGTGTCTGTGGTGGTGAAATAAATCTTTCATTACCACTTCACACAAGTGGCCATGCAGTTTTGCAGCACTTAGTGAAAAACATTTTCATTTTACACAGATCTCATGATTTCATTTTTTACAATCAGGTTAGCGTATACATCAGCCATCACCTCAATATCCATTGCAGGCTGTGATTCCTGAGAACCAATTACATGGAAACATTTACTTTTCACAGTCTATATGGTAACAAAAGCACTGATACAACCTTTAACCCAGGCAATGTGGAAACGTGGTTAAAATGTTGCCACACAGTTGATTTCTGATTCGGTGACCCCATATTCCAAGAAATAGAGAACATACTCTTCCATTTAACACAGACAAAATGTATTCCTGAAAAATCTGCCTTGACAAATCCAGATGTTTGGAAATTAAATGTAATGGGTTGAAATGTCATCTTGCATCCTGGGTGTAAAAGGATCTGAAGGGTTATTGACTGCACTATCATGAATAGTTACTGTTGTACAATTTGAAAAAAAACAGCTGCCTGATATAAACAAAAGCCACAAGACACTAACTGTAAACTGACAAAACCTAGTAACCAGGTCTGTGGTCCCTGTGACCTAATCTGTATTACATACATCTGTTTAGATGGTACCACTCAGCTGTACTTGCTCTCACACATAGAGAAACTAAGTGGTGTTGTAATCATTAGATTCCCTGGTTGTCTTTTCTGAAAAGATCTGATAACCTACTAGGACCTAGCTGTTTCTGTGTGAAAGTGGTTTCCAAAGCCACACTGATGAAACCCTGGGAAAGATCTCACCAAGGTCAGTCAAAGTAAATAATAAAGGTCATGTAATAACAGCATATAGGTCAATCATAACCCAAGCCATTTTTGTCTGACAGGCTGACAAATGAATGTGTGAAAAACATTTATTATATATACATTTTGCATTTATTAGTTGGTAAAACATCTGTAATGCAGATATTGTGATGTAATAAGAAATCCACTGGGAAAGGTTTGTTTCCAGTGATAACAAATTCTTGTATGCTTTGTGTTCAGACTGGGGGTGTATTTACAGAAATTGTGGGCAGTCTATGGCTGAAAATGAGAAATCCTCCTCAGTTTGGTCTTAATCCAGATATATTTATTTTATCTTGTGGTATTTGAACAGCACATTAATGAAAACATCATTTATTTCAATTCTGGTTCTGTAAACTCCCATATATGGCCACAGGCAAGTCAGAGGGTTAACACTATTTTAAATTTGTTGTTTTTATAGTTTTGAACTCACTTCTGGTGTGAGCAATTATATATGTTGTCCTTCAACTATTCTCCCCTCCTGGAAATTAAATAAGTATCATAAATTAATTAGTATCATAAATTAATTAGTAGCATGTCAAATATTTTTCAAACCTTAAACCACCCTACAAGTGCATTCTGTTGACATCAGTATTATTCTGGTGAAAAAGGTTTGCTGCTTGTTGAGTTATTTTTGGTTCTGTAAGGGAGCGAGGGGAGGGGGGGGGGGGACTATAATACAGCTGTTTAAAGGACATTGGAAGATAAAACATTATCTCAAATTTTACTTTTAAGTAACTGTGCCTAAATGTGATGTCATATTTGCCATACTGGGTATACTGAAGCAGTCAGAGAACAGAGTCTTTGATTTAATCACTGGCTGTGGCAGCTGGTGTTCACCCCTGTCTGAACAGCTCTTGACCTGACTGGCAGCAGAGGTGGAAGTCCGTTGATTTAGATGGCACCTTGAAGAGGCTGAGAGTATCCCTCCAGCCTAGTCCATTTCAGCCATAGACTTGTCCCTGCACCATAACATCAAATATCTCCAGAATAGCAGGCATAACTTGATAGAACTGGGTTGGTATATCTGTTCTGTCTACCTTCTTATGCATCTCCCATGCTTCCATAAAATTCAGTGGTCATAACTTGGACCCAAAGTTTATATGAAGGTTATGATATTATCCATATCCATCTGTCTTTCTGCATGTTTACTTGTCTGTAAACAGGTTATCTATAGAAACAGTGGAAGGATTTCAATGACATTTCTTTAATGGTATGTCTTGAGACAAGGAATTTGGTTATTAAAGATTGTTTGTTGATCCTGATATGGATCAAAATGCTGGAATGATTCACATGTGTCAGTTTGTTTGCTATGTATGAAATCTCTAGTAAAAGGTTATTTATGAATTACAATGAAATTTTGAAGAATTTTGTGCCCCTTAAATTATTTGTATATAAAGCCAAAACACAGTTATTTATATAAAACCGGCATTGACCAAGCTTATTACCCTTAAATCCATTTTTCTTTTTTTTAAAACCTGTTTTTGTTAGTGTTATAGTTGCATGAAATATAACTGATCAATACTTTTCTGTTGTATAAAGATTTCTTCAAGGAGTATAAAACATAGTACTTATTTACTGACTCAAATATTACAAGGAGCATCACAGTTTGAGGGTAAGAAGCATAACACAAACACAACCAGCCACGTTATACCTCAGACCAAAAAATGCAAGGGCTTGGAGGGTTACCTGCTGTTGTTATTTTTTCTATGTTGTTGGAGAGGGGTGAAGCATGGAGGATTACCTGCTGTTGATATTTTTTCTATGTTGTTGGAGAGGGGTAAAGCATGGAGGATTACCTGCTGTTGTTATTTTTTCTATGTTGTTGGAGAGGGGTGAAGCATGGAGGATTACCTGCTGTTGATATTTTTTCTATGTTGTTGGAGAGGGGTGAAGCATGGAGGATTACCTGCTGATGATATTTTTTCTATGTTGTTGGAGAGGAGTGAAGCATGGAGATTTACGTGCTGTTGATATTTTTTCTATGTTGTTAGAGAGGTGTGAAGCATGGAGGATTACCTGCTGTTGATATTTTTTCTATGTTGTTGGAGAGCGGTGAAGCATGGAGGATTACCTGCTGTTGATATTTTTTCTATGTTGTTGGAGAGGGGTGAAGCATGGAGAATTACCTGCTGTTGATATTTTTTCTATGTTGTTGGAGAGGGGTAAAGCATGGAGAATTACCTGCTGTTGATATTTTTTCTATGTTGTTGGAGAGGGTGAAGCATGGAGAATTACCTGCTGTTTATATTTTTTCTATGTTGTGGGAGAGGGGTAAAGCATAGAGAATTACCTGCTGTTGATATTTTTTCTATGTTGTTGGAGAGGGGTGAAGCATAGAGAATTACCTGCTGTTGATATTTTTTTCTATGTTGTTGGAGAGGGGTGAAGCATGGAGGATTACCTGCTGTTGATATTTTTTTCTATGTTGTTGGAGAGGGGTGAAGCATGGAGGATTACATGCTGTTGTTATTTTTTCTATGTTGTTGGAGAGGGGTGAAGCATGGAGGATTACCTGCTGTTGATATTTTTTCTATGTTGTTCTAGAGGTGTGAAGCATGGAGGATTACCTGCTGTTGATATTTTTTCTATGTTGTTGGAGAGCGGTGAAGCATGGAGGATTACCTACTGTTGATATTTTTTCTATGTTGTTGGAGAGGGGTGAAGCATGGAGAATTACCTGCTGTTGATATTTTTTCTATGTTGTTGGAGAGGGGTGAAGCATGGAGAATTACCTGCTGTTGATATTTTTTCTATGTTGTTGGAGAGCGGTGAAGCATGGAGGATTACTTGCTGTTGATATTTTTTCTATGTTGTTGGAGAGGGGTGAAGCATGGAGGATTACCTGCTGTTGATATTTTTTCTATGTTGTTGGAGAGCAGTGAAGCATGGAGGATTACCTGCTGTTGATATTTTTTCTATGTTGTTGGAGTGGGGTGAAGCATGGAGGATTACCTGCTGTTGATATTTTTTCTATGTTGTTTTAGAGGGGTTAAGCATGGAGAATTACCTGCTGTTGATATTTTTTCTATGTTGTTGGAGAGGGGTGAAGCATGGAGGATAACCTGCTGTTGATATTTTTTCTATGTTGTTGGAGAGGGGTGAAGCATGGAGGATTACCTGCTGTTGATATTTTTTCTATGTTGTTGGAAAGGGGTGAAGCATGGAGGATTACCTGCTGTTGATATTTTTTCTATGTTGTTGGAGAGGGGTGAAGCATGGAGAATTACCTGCTGTTGATATTCTTCTATGTTGTTGGAGAGGGGTAAAGCATGGAAGATTACCTGCTGTTGATATTTTTTCTATGTTGTTGGAGAGGGGTGAAGCATGGAGAATTACCTGCTGTTGATATTTTTTCTATGTTGTTGGAGAGGGTGAAGCATGGAGGATTACCTGCTGTTGTTATTTTTTCTATGTTGTTGGAGAGGGGTGAAGCATGGAGGATTACCTGCTGTTGATATTTTTTCTATGTTGTTGGAGAGGGGTGATGCATGGAGGATTTCCTGCTGTTGATATTTTTTCTATGTTGTTAGAGAGGGGTGAAGCACTCTGACCTTTCCATAACAAACCATGATGAGGCAGTGCCCGCTAATCTTGGCAAACCTTTAAAAGCCACATAAAGGTGGCAAAGTCATGTCCAGGGCCAAGTACAACCACTATGTTACCTCACCTGTGGAGCTGATATAAACGTTTAAATACAACCACTTGTAGGTCAATCTGTACAACTTTTGTCTCTAAACCTTTTCCACTCAACAGAACTAAAGTTACATGCAAGTAATTTACTTTTTATAGGCTCCCTTGTGATACATATTGCCTTGATACTTTCCACTTAGAGGATTCATACAGATTTATCTGGAGTCCCTACTACCCTGATTTTACCTGGGCTAGCCAATCCTGCTAGAAACATACTGGGATGTCCTCCATTACTTACTTGAAACAACTGATCATGAGAAGTGTTACTTACTTGTTAATTAAATGTCAAATAAATTTTGAAATCATTCTTCTTGCTCTACCTGATACAAAAAAAAATATTTTTTTGGTAAGGACTGAGTTAACTAGACACAAGGCATTACAAAAAGATAATTTTGTCATCAAGGTGTTCATTTTCATAAAACGTAATGTCAGATAATGCTTGCTGCCATCCAGGCTCTATAAATATGATTTATACTGTAAATCATCAGGGATAATGGTTTAGAGTTACCAGAAATCAGGATTTTTCCAGCTGCTCCTGACAGTGCAACTATAATGAGAAGTCAACAAAACAGAAACTAATGTCTGCAAAGTCTCGCATGAAGTAAGAAAACATGAAAACATTGAGGAGAAATCATGAGAATCATTGTCTTTGCTAGACTGGTGTCTGTCATTTACTCATTACTTTTTGCTAGACTGGTTTCTGTCATTTACTCATTACTTTTTGCCATGCAACATGTTGGTCTAGGCTGATGCCCAGCTTCCAGCCCTGTGCATGACAACCTGACATGATCACTGAATAAAAGTCAGACGACCACCTGATGTATTCATCTCACAAGGGTTGAAAAGAAACCATTGTTTAGATTTTGTTTTCACAAACATAAACACAATATATATGCACGTCTGATATTCTGACAGGATGTATGCACGTGTCTGATATTCTGACAGGATGATAAATGGATTATGCCATCACTTTATAGTGACCTTAAACCCTGATCTGAACAAAAACTCAATGAGACACCTGACCAACATATTGCATTAATGAAAAAAAGAAACATTATTTAATTGTGTTAATAGTGCTGTATGTTTCTGTTTTATTCTGTTACTGATTCCTGATTTCTGAATTATCTTGACCTTTAAATCCAGAAAATAACATTAGTATGAAGAAAACCTGCATGTTCAGCTCCTCTGACAGGTGTCCTAACAGATATAATGTCAGTTGGACAATTATAATGTCAGAATCTTGTTCGCTGCATAAAATTAAGGGCTGCATTTTCTTAATGTTTGATCAGAAGGTTAATAAATCATGATGGTATAAACAAAGCTTGTAACTTTGACAGATGACATTGAAAATAACAGATCAAATAAAAATATGAACATATATCAATGGTTTAAAAGAAATATTTGACCCTTCTTTACTGTCAAACACATAAATGCAGCATGTTTCTTTTTTTACAAGAATATTAATGAATATTGATTTTGCAATTCTTACTCAGGTATCTTGGTCTTTAGCCTTGAAAACAGGAAGTGGATTGACACCTGATTATATCAATTATGTTAAGGAAAATGTTGTTTGAATCTTTTCAAATGCAAGACATGTATATTATTTACATTTCTTACTAACTCACACACTATTATTCAATCATATGATTTTGAAATGCGTGCTTTGTGACAGGACACCTGCATGATCAGCCTCTTTCAAAACTGTAAAAATAATGTTTTTAATTTGTTTAATTACTATCTCTGATGGACAAAATGGACAAGAGGATTATTAAATCATAATTTGGTTATATCTGCTTTGTGACCTTGACCTTCAGCACTGATTCAGTAAACTTTATCCAAAACTACAGCTTGGTGTGTGGTATCACAGGACAAAAACGTGATTTACTAAAAAGATCACATTACAAATGTCACGAACAGACTATTAGACACAGCTGTGGCACAGCAAATTTCCCTTTATATACAACCAAACCCTGCATAAAAATTTAGGGTCAGGAATATTTTTTCCACTTCGTATATAATCATAATCAGACAGATTAATTCATTCTACAAACTGAAAAACAAAATTTTAATATATGAAATGATGAAATAAAAGATTTATTGATTAAATACAGCAATATAGAGAGGCTCACTCTTTATGTATATATTTTGTGACATAGGAATAATTCATAAGATATTTTATTCACTGTCTCTCATGGCGGCTCACTGCTCCCGGTTTTAGCCGGGAGCTGCAAACAGACCACTTCCTAGGTGGGCAGTCTCTTGAACATCAGGATTATGGTTTCATTCAAACGCCCTGTCATGTCGCCACTTGCAAAAAGCCAGGCATACAGCTCAATGCTGTGTGGCAGGTCTCTACAAGCCATACCGTAAGCCACTATCATGAGAAACAAATTCAGCTGACGCAATACCCCGTAATAGCTGCATTAAGTGACCAAATCTCCTTCAATATTTCCTCAGTAACAGGCCCATTTTGGAAACAAACCACATGGAAAGGTCGTCTGAGGGATTTGGTGGAAATCAATACTTAGCACTTGTGACCAGAATGGAATAAGGTGACATTTTGTTAAGTGACACACCTGTCTGCCACAATGGCCTCATATGAAAGAGCTGATCTCATCGCCTCTCTCTTAGGTGTTTTTACTGGAATGCCCTGCTTTCTATTGTATCATCTTCTATCATTGACTCCTTCAGGGGTTCATGAAGCTTAGCTGAGGTCTCTGGCAATATACAGCTAATTCCAGTTGATCAGCCTACCATTTGAAAGTTAGGTGTTGCAAACAGATCCTCTTCAGTCATATTAATAGCCATTAATAACAACAATCTGATCAATATTTTCTGATTACATTCTACAGACTACCACATATAATCTTATCTTTAGTTATCTACTTTTAATTGAGCTGTATGGTATTACACAAAGTACTTTATATTCTCTAGACAATGCTACAAGTATTTTATTTTCATTATATTATGCCTTTTTGCAATAAACCCTCTCTGAAGTCTGACAATAAAACTGGCACTGTTTCTGAAGTCATTCCATAAAACATGTCAAGTTAGTCTGCAAGTATTATATAGAGTTGTCACCAGTCTAACTCAATGATTTACTCCAAAGCACATTATGCAATTGTTTTCTGGCATTCTCCCATATCACTAGTGTCTCCAATTTTAAATATCAGCAGGGGCTGTAAATAACCAATTAATAGTCTAACTAAGTGATTATGTTCTGATTGGCTAATTCTAATATCATTGAGGACCCCCTCATGCACTCTACAAGGATTCAGCCCTAAACCAAGCCAACTCTTTCTGAGCCAAGGGTACCTTTTTCCACTCCTTCTGAGCCGAGGGTACTTTTTTCCACTCCTTCTGAGCCGAGAGTACTTTTCCCCCACTCTTTCTGAGCTGAGGGTAGTTTTTTCCACTCTTTCTGGACTGAGGGTAGTTTTTTCCACTCTTTCTGAGCCGAGGGTACTTTTTTCCACTCCTTCTGAGCTGAGGGTAGTTTTTTCCCATCTTTCTGAGCAGAGGGTGCCTTTTTCCACTCTTTCTGGGCCGAGAGTAGTTTTTTCCACTCTTTCTGGGCCGAGGGTAGTTTTTTCCACTCTTTCTGTGCCGAGGGTAGTTTTTCCATTCTTTCTGAGCTGAGGGTAGTTTTTTCCACTCTTTCTGGACCGAGGGTAGTTTTTTCCACACTTTCTGAGCAAAGGGTACTTTTCCCCCACTCTTTCTGAGCCGAGGTTCCTTTTTTCCACTCTTTCTGAGCAGAGGGTGTTTTTTTCCCCCTCTTTCTGAGCCGAAGGATACTTTTTTCCACTCTTTCTGAGCAGAGAGTACTTTTCTCCACTCTTTCTGGGCCAAGGGTACTTTTTTTCAAGGATCTGATCCTGTTCTGGATTCAGGAGTGTGACAGATCTGAAACTGTGGTTTGAGTCATATTTCCCTTATGACAATTTTGTTCTGTATGGTTTTAGTATGTTCCATTCAGTGTCATCCTGGTTAAAGTGTATCAAAATAAGGGCTGTTTGTCACATTTACCAATAATGTTTTTAATGAAATATCATTATTAATACCAGCATCATCATCATCTTCACTAGGCCTGTGAATTGTGAATGCCCTTAGAATTGATTCTATTATCAATTCTTAACCTTTGATTCAATCCTTATTACATAGTAAATTTCAAACTTTAAAAAAATAAAATTTAAGTAAATAAAAGTAAGACTGTACGGTAGCTTTCCCTCCTTTTTTTGCCACCATAAATGTTTCTATGCAAGTGGACTGGTTCTACATAAATGTTTCTATGCAAGTAGACTGGTCCACCAGCGAATGTTTAGAGTAGATTTAGGGCACATACAATGTAAAAGAACTTTGTCACAGTGAACAGCTCTGTCAGATTCCATAGCTCACAGAGGATTTTGGGATTTTAGAAGAAAATAAATTAATAATCAAAATAAATCGATTCAGAGGTTAATAATTGTTTACATTTTAATCGAGGGCTTGCAATTCTTTGATGCATTGTTAAACCTCTAATCATCACTACATTTACTATAATTGCAAATTTCATCATCATTATCATCACATACATAACTGTGACACACCATCATCATAATCACCAGGTTTGTTCACACAGCCATCATTATCATCATCATCATCATTCTTTTCTTAATCACTATCATACTTTTATCATCATCATGCACAATCTCATTAATCAATCATAATAAATGACATCCTGCTCGAGAGATCATCACTACTAGTGTTATGTGGTAAGAGGTGTTAATATTTACTCCCCTAATTCCCCGTTGTAACACTAGTACCTTAATAAGCTGAGAGTACTGTGGAGTATACATTTAACAGGTGATGTCTACTGTACAGCTCGTGAAGGTGCCCTTTACCTCCAGCCTGCCATCTAACCCTGTGGTGATAATGTTATCCAAGGCTTGTTCTGCCAGGGTGCTAAACACATTAACTCACGGTTCCTGTTCAGCTGAGCACTGGGGTGCCACACTCCTAAATCACATGTTCTCTTATGTATATCTCCAGACCTAAGGATGATACCACTCTGGTGTCATGAGGGTACCATGTTTTTATACGTTCTTTGTGGATTCAGTGGAAATATCAGGATGAATAACAAATTTTATTACCATACCATAGTTTTGTTACAGGGGCAAAACTAGACTGACTTCCATGTTTAGAGCAAATCTCCACAAGTTGTATTTACAAGAGTTTTTTTCTTAATTTTGTTAATAGCTGAAACAACCAAAATACAAGACACAGTGGAAAACATAACCTAACCTCAGTCTGTTTTTTTAACTCTGTTAGGAATAACAGAGTTAAAAAACAGCAGACTGAGGTAAAAACATTACCTTCATTGTGCAGATAAATATTCAAGACAATAAGCACATAATCCTATATGTAACAGACCTCCCACACTACAGACGAATCTGAGATCTCACTCCTCTATGTTACAGTCCTCCCACACTACAGACAAATCTGAGATCTCATTCATATATGTAACAGACCTCCCGCACTACAGATGAATCTGAGATCTCACTCATATTTGGTGTGGTTTTAATGAATTAACTGAATTTCAAGCTAAAGCCTAGCACTTGAATCATAAATGACAGCTTAATTGTGACTTTCAGGTAAGATGATGGGAATGATTAAAAATGTGTTGTGACCAGATATTGACATAAAAAGTGTGATCTTTAATGTTAGTGTCTAAGAGCAGATTATGGTTCACCCCATTCCTTGTAAATTCATCCTTGACCTTTGACATATGATCTCTAACCACTGATATAGATATACTTTTCACCTTGTCATACAGTCTATGACTTTTTAAACAGAAAAAAATGACACAAATTCAGATGCTACCAAATGACACATTTTTCAGTGATGACAAACATACTCAGAGCAGGAATACATCAATTCAGTGATGACAAACATACTCAGAGCAGGAATACATCAATTCAATGATGACATTCCTGTTTAGTTCAAAGGTTATGACCAGAGGTACTCAGAGCAGGAATACATCAATTCAGTGATGACATTCCTGTTAAGTTCAAAAGTTATGACCAGAGGTACTCAGAGCAGGAATACATCAATTCAATGATGACATTCCTGTTTAGTTCAAAGGTTATGACCAGAGGTACTCAGAGCAGGAATACATCAATTCAGTGATGACATTCCTGTTTAGTTCAAAGGTTATGACCAGAGGTACTCAGAGCAGGAATACATCAATTCAGTGATGACATTCCTGTTTAGTTCAAAGGTTATGACCAGAGGTACTCAGAGCAGGAATACATCAATTCAGTGATGACATTCCTGTTTAGTTCAAAGGTTATGACCAGACGTACTCAGAGCAGGAATACATCAATTCAGTGTAACATTCCTGTTTAGTTCAAAGGTTATGACCAGAGGTACTCAGAGCAGGAATACATCAATTCAGTGATGACATTCCTGTTTAGTTCAAAGGTTATGACCAGAGGTACTCAGAGCAGGAATACATCAATTCAGTGATGACATTCCTGTTTAGTTCAAAGGTTATGACCAGAGGTACCCAGAGCAGGAATTCATCAATTCAGTGATGACATTCCTGTTTAGTTCAAAGTTTATGACCAGAGGTACTCAGAGCAGGAATACATCAATTCAGTGATGACACAGTCGTGTTATGACCAGAGGTACTCAGAGGGTTAGCCACGTTAATCATGGTTACTCAGGCACAAAAGGAGCGGTCAACCAGAGGAATAAAAATCAATGCATAACAAGCAGCACTGGGAGAGAGCTGTGATGCTGACAGTCTCCTGGCAGGTGGGCCACTGTAAGACTGAAGATCAAAGCAGAGACATCTGGATCATTGCTCTGCTGAAAGAACATCTTTGTGATTACATGTCAGCATGTCAGTGTCACCTTATGACTACCTCCTGTTACTCAATCAGTCCAATGGGAACCATGTACGCATGCACAAAATTTTTTTACTGAAAAAAATGTTCACCTAACATATGTCTTGGGAATAATTCAATCAGGAAAAATGTGTGAGGATGAATTTATTTGACTTTGACATTAAAGCTGTCAAATTTATTCTGAATGTGGGGATAGTTTGAGATTTTGATTCAGTATATGGAATGATAAGGTTAATGTCTGGTTTATGAGAGAATACTTTGGCATAATTCTAGTGGGTTAATTAATGACAGAAGAAAAAGTGACAGTTTGTATTTGCAGCAAGACCACTGGTTACAGATTTATAGGTGGATTTGAACCTGAAATTTGAAGATAATTCATGTAAACCTATGTGAGAGTATAAGTCTGGGCTTTTACAACCGAGCCTAATGGCTCATCAGGCACGAGTTTATCCCGGTTTTGGTAGCGTAAAGCGACTTAGGAGTTGAACTCCTCCTGGATGGGATGCTGGTCCATCTCAGGTTACCTTCCCAGTATTAACCGGTACCCATTTCGATTGCTGGGTGGACAGAGGTTTGGGAAGGAGACCTTACATAAGGGTCTTTGTACGGTAGGGGCCTGACCAGGATTCGAACTCACAACCTCTCGATAATGAGCCCAGCACCTTAACCATTGCCCCCTGCTATGTGCAAGTATACTATTCTTATTTTCATCTTTGAACACCAAGCATACACATTAACTGCTATTATATTCATGTAATGGCACTTGCCTTTCCATCCCCCCAAAACTTCATATTTTATTTTTTTTTAAACTTTTGTATTATATGAATATTATTATCCATCATAATGCATTCATAAATTAAACAAAATGACAAGGCCTACAGGCCTAATGCGAACCTGTGCATTGGGAAATACATTAGGTATAATGCTTCAATACTGGCCCTTTACTTTTCATGTGTATGAACAATGCAAGTACTAAACATTTTGAATAAGAAACAATTACACAAACATCACTGCTGAAATTCTGGCATGGGTGCACACAACACAAAAATGATTGTAGTTGGCACCACTAGTCATGTATACAACAAAGTTATCAGAGATATAAACATATGCCAAATTTCAGACTGATATATCAAACCCCTCCTGAGAAATAAGCAGGGACACACATTGTGCAAAAATTATTGTTGGTGGCACCACCAGTCTTGTATATGACAAAGCCATTCGATATGGTATAACAATGCGCAATTTCAGGCTGATTATATCAAATTCCTCTGTAGAAATAAGGAGGCACAAACATTGTGCAAAAGTCATTGTAGGTGGCGACACCTGTCTTGTGAATGAGAAAGCCATCAAAGACACATAGACAGGCCAAAATATCAGATCACTACATCAAACTTACCTTGAGTCAGATGCATAGGGCTGACCAGGCTTAGGTGAAAAGGCAGTTGCCCCAAGTGAACTGTGACAAATTGCTAGCTCAGGCTACTGCACTGAGTGAACTCATAACCTGCACCTGGCTAGACTGAGTGAACTTTTGACCTGTACCTGGCTGCACTGAGTGAACTCTTGACCTATATTGCATAATCTGACACAGTGGGCAGTCTGCCATTGCTATAAATAGAACGCAGCTACTGCATTGAGTGAACTCCTGACCTATACCTGGCTGCACTGAGTAAACTCTTGACCAGTTACCTAATCTGATACAGTTGGCAATCTGCTAAAGCTATAACTAGATCCAGACTGACCTTTGGCCTGTTGCCAAATCTGAAATAGTAGCCACATCATTGCATAAGCTCACAGATTGGCTCCACATGCAGCCTTGAGGGGCATGACACCCATGAGGTGATCACATGATACTCATGAGATGATCACATGCTACCCTACCCATAAGGTGATCACATGTTGCCCATGAGGTGTTCACATGACACCCATGCGGTGATCACATGCCTTGTGCTTGGCTGCACTGATTAAACTCTTGACCTATATCTGGCTGCACTGAATGAACTCTTGATCTGTTACAAAATCTGAAACAGTCGGCAGTTTTTCAACCTATTTAATGATACAGACACAATCTTTGCCTGTTGGTAAATCTGTTTACACATACTGAAAGACTTTGGCTAAAATGCTTTTTTTTCAAGCTGACATATTCATAAACTTTTTACCAAAAATATCTATAATAATAAAAGATGCAGTCCTTTCATTGTTAAAGGTCCAATAATTCTGCCAAAAATCATTCAAGTTAACTTGAACAAAGGCCACCTAAATAATTTTGTAGAAGAACACTATTGCAGTCCTCAGTTTGAAATAAACATAATAATGGCCATAAGACAAACTTAAGCTTTTCACGACTCAACCAACTCAATCTATTCTTATATGACTGAAAGAACCATGTCCTAGAATAATTCTTTTGAAAAACTGAATGATTCAACTTGACAGTTTCATCATAAACATTTTAAGCTGAAAGAGGCTAAAGTTATGACGTTTTTGCCCATAAAAAACAGGTCAATGTAGGTGGCACCACAAAATCTGCAACTTCAAATATGAGTCATGTGACCAACATTTGCACAATTTTTTGTAATGCTTGGTTCTGTCATTTCTGAGATTACTATGTCAGTATGGTTACTTGGCCAAATGACTAAGTTCAAATTTGTGTAACTCCACTAATATTCATCAAATGCAAACCATTTGAACAAACTTGAGAAGGCTTGCCTCTGGGATCATTTCTGTAAAATATTGAACAATTTGGCAGGACTGTTTACAAGAAGAAGACTTTTAGAGGTTTTTCAGCCTTTTCCCTATAAAATTCAAGTTAATGCAGATAACAACCTAGATGTGTCGGAACGACACGAATGCCCCCGCCTGGGGCAAATGAGAAACATTTGTTAAATTTTGTAAATTTTTTTAAGTTCAGGAGGTGTTGTATGGTAAAATGTAGGTCAACAGGGGCAAAATGCAAACTCGATCTGTAACGGGTCATTATCAAGCAACAAAAATCAGGCTAGAATCTGCAGGCATTGTGAAAAAAAGTCCATACATGTGCATTTTTCGTAGAAATTTCTGTCTTTCATGAAATTTTCTATGTTCAGGATCTGTCATATGGTCAAAAATAGGTTAACTGGGACAAAATGCGAACTCTATCTGTGAGTGGTCATTATGCGCGCACAGACAAAACATTAGGCCAGAATCTGTAAGCATTGCATTACGAACTAGAATATTAGCAAAAGCTGATAATCAGTTATAAATTTAAATTGGAGAGGTATGTACAATGTTTCATAACAATCCACCAAATGCTTCCTGAGAAATAAGCTCCTAAGTATTTTTCTATACTAAGCTCTGTGACCTTGAAAAGTAGGTCAAGATCAACCATCTTTGAACTTGACCAAGATTTTGTAAATATAATGCAATAGCACTGAAGAAATGAAGTTCCTGTGTTGAATACCTTTGGAGATATCCTGCACAAAAGGCCAAAATTGAAAAATCCTATAAAATTTCATTAAAAAATCAGAAATTGCAGGTGGCGCCACCAAAATTGTGCAGCACATACAGACCATCAGACCCAATGATCATAGTAAGTTTTGTGAAAATCCACACAATGGTTCCTGAGATATAAGCTTCTGTGTGTTTTTCTATAATCAGCTCTAAAATATAGAAAAAGGGGTCAAGGTCACCCATCTTCGAACTTGGCCGAGATTTTATCGATATACATCTTCACTGATGAAATAAAATTCCAACGGTGAATCCTTTTAGAGATATCCAGCTCACAAGGTAAAAGTTAACAGACGCAGAACAGACGGACAGATGGACACTGGACAGACAGATGGACGGACGGACAGATGGACAGCTTGGGTGACGACAATAGCCCATGAGCCTATGAGCTGAGGGCTTAAAATGGCTGTACATGTACATTTGTCATGAAAATTAAAATTTTAATGAAATTTTCTATGTTAAGGAGCCGTAAAACCGTCAAAAGTAGGTTAACCGGGACAAAACGCGAACTCGATCTGTAACTGGTCATTATCTGCCAACACACCAAAAATCAGGCCAATATTTGCAGGCATTGCGAAAAAAGTCTGTACATGTGTATTTGTCATGAAAATTTCTATTTTTCATGAAATTTTCTAAGTTAAGGAGCCGTAAAACAGTCAAAAGTAGGTCAACTGGGACGAAATGCGAACTTGATCTGTAACTGGTCATTATCTGCCCACACACCAAAAACCAGGCCAATATCTGTAGGCATTGCTAAAAAAAGTCTGTACAACTGTTTCATTTCGGAATGACAGAAGGACGGAAGGACGGACATGGGTAATAAAACATGGGGGCATAAAAAATAAGCTGAATCCCACAACATATAATATATGACAAATTATTGCATAAAATATGGGGATGGTAGCTCCTGCTATTCCTGAGAAATTATGGGTTAATATACAGATGACCAATGACCCCAGTACAAAAAAAGGTGAATGCAAGTGGCGCCACCAATACCTGAATTTCATATATGACTCATGTGACCAACACTGGCATAAAATTTGGTGATGATAGCTCAGGCTGTTTCTGAGATTGTCATTTTAGTATGCCTTTTTGGACAGATGACTTAGTTCAACTTCCTGTAACTCGGCCAAAATTCAACCAAATTTGACCATTTGAATGAACTTGAGAGAGATGGTATAAGAGATTATTTCAGTGAAATATTGAACAATTTGGCTTGACCATTTCGGATAAGAAGATTTTAAACAGTTTTTTTTAGCTTTTTCTCTATAAAATCTAAGAAAATGCAGAGTTTCTCAGATGGCTAATTTTTTGCATTTAATTTCATGATGCTTGCTCCAGTAGTTGTAAAATATTAAATAAATTAGCCTCAGTTGTGTCAGTCAAAAATGTTTTGCAGGTTTATAACTCATATAGGAAAATACAGAAAAAATGGCTAAGTTAAGCTTCCCATAACTCAGCCAAAAATCACTGAACCAAAACCATTTGAATAAACTTGAATTATCAACATCTAAGGATAATTAATGTGTGAGATTTAAGAATTCTGCCTGGTGGTTTTTGAGAAGAAGATCTTTGTAGTCACTGAACTAAACTGGGCTGTCATGGCATATGATTTAACTCAGCTTCCCATAACTCAGCCAAAAGTCACTGAACTAAGATCATTTGTACAAAATTTAGAAAGCTGAACCCTAAGATCATTTCTGTGCGATATTAAACATTTTGGCCATATGGTTTTAGAGAAGAAGTTTTTTGTAGCCCTCAGTATGATACGGGCACTGATGACCCCCATACAAAAAAGGCTGATGCAGGTGGCGCCACCAATACCTCAATTTCAGATATGACTCATGTGACAAACATTCACATATAATTTGGTGATGATAGCTCCAGCCGTTTCTGAGATTGTAATTTAAGTATGCTTTTTGGACAGATGACTAAGTTTAACTTCTTGTAACTCGGCCAAAAATTACCAAACTTAAACCATTCCAACAAACTTGAGAGAGATTGTTCCAGGGATCATTTCTGTAAAATATTTGACAATTTGGCTGAAAAGAAGATTTTTAAAGGTTTTTAAGCTTTTTCCCTATAAAATCTAAGAAAATGCAGTTAGCCTAAAAATAAGCAAAACCCGATCGAGTTTTTTAGATGACTAATTTTTTGCATAAAATTTTGTAATGCTAACTCATGCCATTTTCAAGAAAGTACGGGTTAACGTACAGATGCCGGACGACGGACAACGGCCGATGGACGCCGGACCAAGCCACACCATCGCATAAGCTCACAGGTTTGCTAATTATATATATATATATATATACACAATTTGCATTGTTCACATAACATGAATTCAATACATCCAGGTGATAGTGCTCTACTGTATGGCAGCGTTTTTAATTAATTAATGTTCAGTTAGCTTGACTTCATCCATTGGTACTATAGTAATGTTTTGTGGGAGCAAATGTTGTGGTTGCTCTCACTTATTAGTTGAGTGAGCAACATTGCTCCCATGAAACAGTGCTGTAGTACCAATGGATGAAGTCCAACTAACTGAACATTAATTAATTATACATATATATATATATATATATATATATATATATATATATATATATAACACATTTATACTAATTGTGTACATTTTAAATCATGAAATAGATCAGTGTATTGATCAGCATCATGTGGTTGTTATTACACTAAAAATACTCTGTAGGATCAGCCAAATTTATTACGCTCTTCCTCACCCAATGTCCCACCCTTATATACAGTTTCTCTGGACAGATAAATGCACAAACATAAGTTAAAACATAACCCCCTTGGCAAAGGTAATAGAGAGGACACTAGTTGCTAGCTTTTAGACTATAGAAGTATAACTATGCTTTTCCACTAAAACACTCATCCACATACACACACAGACATATCAACTTAAAAGGACTGTCAAGCAGACACCCACTTGCTTCAGCTTGTAATACACCGACAGCTAGCATTCACATATGCAGCATCAAATGCTATAAAACTGGTGAAAAAAATTCAGCTTAGCAGATGAATAAACAATGGTGAACAAATTTCCTGTGGGACCCGAGTTTTCAGGACATATCATTTCCTGGTTGGTCATGCAAGTTTCATCATCACAAGAAAGAGGAGCTCTGTAGCAGGTGGTCAGCAGAGAGCACCACCACTTCAGATAACTACAGATGTGTAACATTATAATGTCATGTTATAAACAACATAGCATAGATGTGCCCTACTGAGAGCTAGAATGCGACTGCCATGGTTCTGTGGCTGGATATAGACAGGGCTTATGATTACCAGAAATTACTGGTAGGGATTCCCTAGAGAATCAAAATATCACTAGTACCCACAGGTAATACTGATAGTCTTTAATATCATCCTATTATTGATTTATATACGCCAAATATTAGGCACTGGTTGAAACATTATAATCATGCAGTCTTGTATCATATGTGACACTTGTTGAAAGTAAGGGTTCATTTTTTTTTTACATGAGATGCTTAAGACACCTTTAATACGAGTGTGGTCTGAAAAAGTGTTATAAAAAAAAAGTGTTAGACTAAACAAAACACATCCCCTTGGCACCAAACTCTCCCCACAAATAGATTCTGGCCTGGATGTTGTCTTTGGAGTTCTCTCATTTAACATTCTTGTCCCCTAAATCTTATTCTTCCATGTTTCTCAAAACCACTCATGGGGGCTGCCATTATGCATACACACTAAAACTCAGATATCACAGGTCATGGGTCGAAAGTATGGTATACTGCTAGTTTGTGGTATGTCAAGTTTAAAATTTGCTGGGTTACTTCTCAGTTAATATGTGTTTAATAAATAAAGTTCCCAAATGTTTAATTAAAGCTTTTGAAATAATGAAAATGCACTATCTGGTCATCCTCATATTAATCAAGTGATAGTATACACAAGTTAGAACTATTGGAAAACTTGTCCTTGGATTAGCCTTTATTAATCAATTGATAGTATTCACAAGTTAGAACTATCAGAAAACTTGTCCTTGGATTAGCCTTATATTAATCAAGTGTTAGTATACACAAGTTAGAACTATCAGAAAACTTGTCCTTGGATTAGCCTTTATTAATCAAGTGATAGTATACACAAGTTAGAACTATCAGAAAACTTGTCCTTGGATTAGCCTTTATTTATCAAGTGATAGTATACACAAGTAAGAACTATCAGAAAACTTGTTCCTTGGATTTATAATAAGTTTAAAACCTCAGGCAATCCTGATGAGCCCTTGTAGCCAAAGGGTTCAGGCATTGAATTACTTTGTTGAAGCTCATTCGGTCATACCCAAAGTTACAAGTAAAAATACAAAATGCAATAATATCTAGCTAATAGAACCAAGGTGTAACCTTAAGTTATCTGACAGTGAATTCATAATATTCTACATACATGTATTGAAATTTATGACAACCTGAAGTTTCAGACATGAAAAATTTCATGACATTTTCCTGCACAACAGCACATTCCTGAAAATGATGTGCTAAAGGAACATCAGTTGAAACACTGAAATGATCAGTTTTGACATACTGAACATTCAGATCTGCAGCTGTACAGATGAAATCCCATGGCTTAAAACAGTGTAGAAAAACAGACTGGTAGTAATATGAAGCTCTGATGATTTTCACTTGACAAGTACATGTACCAGGCATTTACTTATGAAATTTCAGCTTGCCCTTTCCTAGGGGTACATGAGGTTCTTTTCTTTTTTAAGTCACCAAAACTGCCCACCCAGTGGCACACAACTTCATCTTCTTTGTATTATCAGCACAAACATCCAGCCGGGATGGGCTACGGAAAAGGCAGTGCCGGGAAATGACCCCATTTTGTCCATTTCCTTCCAGGTAATGGATGACAAAATTACCAGAATGGCCACGAGTGCAACAAAACAGTCATAACTTTGTCTCTGTGGCCCTTCCAGGAGGACTTCCATGACATGAGGGTCTGCTTGCGGCATGTAAGGTCATTGTAGCAACCAGCTTCTGTATCCCCTAAACTCATTCCTGACTCCCTTTGGACAATATCTGGCATTGAGTTATGAGTCCCTCCTTGAGATATATTTTCATTTCTATGAATACACTAAATGATCCTTAAATGCAACAACCTGTTATCCAAAAATCTTATTGACAGACTGAGTACGTGCAGAAGGCCCACAAAGAGCCAGACATGGACCAACATTTAACCGAGTGATGGGCTAATGGGTTTAAACCAAGAGGTTTCATTAGCGACTTGGTCACATGATACCCCACCAAGACAATTCAATCAAGGAAATGGGAGGTGAGGGTGTAAGTACAGTACTTCCAGAATTCTGCCGACCATCCAGACTTGCCACAGAATACGATTTTCTCAGCTGATGGGGAAAAATCACTCAGTAGATTTTTTTTTTTCTGTGACACCAGCAGATTTACATTAAGTGTCTGGTCTTCACCTGAATGCTTAGGTATAATATAGTACATTTGATCAAAGGCTGACATTTGTGACACAAGTTATCCTTTGGAACTAATTCTACTTATGTTAAATGTGATAAATAAACTTTTTCTGGCTTGTATTACCTGTATGCATAATGTATGTATGATTCAAAATATAAATATAAATAATTTTTACATTGATTTGATAATTAAAAAGAGCCTTGTGGCCAAGAAAATAGCAAGTAGATAAACAGTCGGTCCTGCTTAATTGTATATCGAATAATTGTACATCCCGTTTAATTGTATAAAATAATGAAAACCAAAACCTTTTCCTATGTCCTCTCAATAAAATTCTCTGTTTATATGAATAACTGATAAATGTATATATCGGGTAATTGTAAAGTAAAATCCGTCCATCATGAACGACAATCCTGGATATTCATATGCGACAACGGTCTCACGGACTACTGACCTACCGGTGCGCTAATAAGCCGTTGATATTGCTCGCCCGACAGGTTTAGAAGGTTACCTCATGGACCACTGACCACCCTTTCTTCTAATTAGCCTTTGGTATGACTCGAGCCATCGGCTGAAATAGTTTCCCTCTTTGATTACATGCTCAATTAAATGTGTGTTTGAAGTGTTAACTCACCACGTGCTCCCCCGACAAACAGGTAGGTTGCATTATAAGCACGAGAAACGCTATAAACATGGTCTTTTATTCGAGAGCATTACCTGTACATTCAATCAGTGAAAATGTTTTATAATTCATAATAAAATCCGTAAGGAAAGCAGTATCGATTCCTTTTTTTTTATAGTTAATTCGAACTATGAATCTGCATTTTGCTGGCCTTACTTGGCCTCTCACTTTATTTACCTTTGACATATTAACACTGCGTAGGATCGCACTCATAATGGTTTTGAGTAGAAATGATCTCTGGTGGAAGGATGACGTTTTCCAGGAACGTGGATTTTTTTAAACACATACGAACAGGTAAAGGTATAGATAGTATTTTCAAAGTTAAAAAAGAAGACAAAACGTGTTACTAAAAACAAAATCTGATAGGAATCTTGCTGATCCTTTGCCACATTCATGTGATCCTTAAGCTGTCAGCCATTTTGCAGCATCGTTTTTTATAGATAACATACACAAAAGGTAAATACACAGTAATTCTCAATTTCTTGCGCTGAAAGAAATAAAAAAATGTTTTTTGATAAATCAAAATCCTTAAAATCGAATTTAACCTTTGACAACATTTGATATATTCACGTGATCGGTAAGCTGTCAGCCATTGGCACTGAGATCCTTTTTTAATTAAGAATAAATGCAACAGGTGAATATACAGTATTTTTTCTGTAGGAGGTGTAGAAATTATAAATAAATAAAATATATATACTAATGAATTTAAACATTATTAAATGAAAAATTCCAAAACAGATAATTCATCCGATGGCAATTCATATTATTATAGTGACGACTACAACCTTGATGATGAACACCCCCTTTATCTGAATACCCCACTCAAATGAATATAATCGGTTGACAAATACAATATCCAATTAAACCAGACCGACTGTATATACAGTTATGAGCTGGATCAGAGGAATTGGTTGCCATAACCTTCAGCTGATTAAACAGGAAGTCATTCTCTTTGTGATTAATTGAAGATTGGGATTTAGGCCGGATTTGGTCTTGACTAATCACCGATTGGTGCAGATCGGGATCTGGGCCTTGACATACACCTGGCATACAAAATTCCCTGACTTTTCATTGACTGGAAAAAGGGAAAGTGGTTTTCCAGGTTTTTCTGATTTCCAGTAGTTACCATGTTGTATAACATAGTCCTTACCTATCACTTCATTACATTTCATTGTAAGTAATATTAATTCCATGTTATATTTTTTTCTCATTTAGTTATTCCATGTAATATTAAAGTATTAATGGGCAGATACAATTTTCCAATAAATAATGGTACTTTCATGTTCATTTTTTTTAAAGTATTACCATGTGCTGCTAATTAATACACTGATATTCTTGTGACTTTATTACTATCCCTATATATTATGTATGAGCATATAAAGTACAGATTCAAACTAGAAAGCAATGCCAGGATAAACACTTCAAAATTTAACTAATTCACCCCATAATATAACCACTGTTCTTATAGCCAAGGCCTGCCTCTCAACAAAAATTTCTTTAAAAGTGGTTGGGAACTTTGGAGATACTGTGTCAGCAATCAGTCAAAAGTCGCTGTTCAGATTGCCTCATTCAAACTTTGTAGGAGGAAGTAATTAACTAACCTCGCCGTGACAGAAGAAAGAACCAAGGTGTCAAATAAAATACTTTATTGTTTCATTATAAAATAACCTTTCTATATTTGGTAATTTGGCTGCCAGAGTTTGCAGAAGATCATTTACTTAGAACAAGGAACAAGGGGTCACAGTATAGTGTAACAAATTTAGATACTGATGAGCAACTTTGAGTTGTATAAAAATCAACCTCTGCTTTAGAGATGCGAAGGATAAAAATCTGATTAACTTTTTATATTGTAGCATATCCAAGAATAAAGGGCAAGCCAAAAGTTAAGTCGTTAAATAGATTAAAACAAAACATATATCCTTAGCAAGTGGACCATAAAATTAGATGAAACAGAAGAGGCAGGGCAGCGGTCACATCTGTTGTGAAAACTAACATGTTCTTGGTGTATTCCCGCCACCCATACCCTACGTCAAAACAAGTCCCATCCATTCAAACATGGTGTTCTGATTCTGATCCTCTCATTTCAAGCGAACTTTATTTTCTCGATATTATCTTTAATTCTCCATGGGCACTTAAGTTTATCAGACAAGCCCCTTGTTGCTTCAGGAATAATTGGGTATTGTTTGCATCTACAGCAACAGGCGCCACACGGAATGAGGTCCCCGCTGAAGAAGTGGTATCGGAATTGAACATCTTGTAAGATTGAGATCTGGCAGAGAATTTGTTCACATTATTCAGCAAGGCATCAGTGTCCACCATCTTCTCCAGACAGATGGTCTTCATTATAGACTGTCAATAATACATTTGTTCCTGATCTACCGTAACTGCATGGTCTAATAAATCACCAGGAGCTGCTCTGATAACAGGCAGTGTAGGAAAGCCATGAGTAATATGGCATCTCCATCGAGTGGGACACAGGAAAGTGTTTAAGATATTCAACTGGTAGCTTAGGCACTAAGGTTAAAGATATAGTGCACTTAATAGGGGTTTGAGATTTAAATGTAAAATAAATATGAAATGTAAATTTGAGGCTGCGATTCTGAATATAATAATCAACAATTAAGTTATCCAAATTATTCAGACCTGTTGAATGCATAACTAATTCATGTTACAGGCATCTGAGATTTATATGCTTAAAAATAATGTATTAGGAGAGGACACCATACAGATGAGTCTGATAATAAAGTGAGCGGCTTAGAATTGGGTCAAACTTTGCAGTGTAAAAAATATGTTACACTTTAAAAAATCAAGTTTTTGGTGTGCTTTTTGCCATGTTTTTTCATGGACTAATTGCACATAGTAGTTTCTTGCTGCTAGATGCTGACGGCATATACATTGGTGGAGGAATATTATCTATTTTTACTTGATGGAGGGGCCATACACCTACCTAGACTTGAATGTTTATGATGATTTATATATGTATGTATACATATATATGAGTTGGGTGATTTGCCTCAAAATATATCTCAAGATATTGAAGATTCAGATGGTACCTGATATATTTATATATATATATATATATAATATAATGAATGTTTAAATGTTTGGCAAAGAAATATTTATATGATTCTTGTATGTGGCTCCAACGTATATCAAAGTTTGTCTTGCATATTCCTATTAATAATATTAAATGAAGCCAGTGCACTTGACATGAAATTCCTCAAACCTCAGTCCCCCTACATATTCATCTGATTGACTGGACTTGAGATATATGTGGCTTCTGAATTAGGTTGCCTGGCTCATCCCAGCATAAATTAGCACATTCTTTTAGGGTGATACAGAAACAAACTGGTACACAATATGATTTAACTACAGTGATGCTATGGAAAGGGAATTACCATAGTATGCTGCTGAATAAATCTGTATCACTTGCAATTAAAACAGGTTATATCAGCAAGGCATGTGTCTATATCAGCCCCCTGGAGTGCACTGGTGTCAATGACTGCCAAATCCCTGGCTGAAATTTATGAATATGTTTCCTTAATGTTCTGCCTTAAAGGGCATTGTGACATCATCAATATGTGTACTCCACAAGGACAGCATTGACAAGTCCCTTTATGAATCTGTTGTGCAGTTATCATGTTACCTCCCAGGCATACCTGGTATTGCATGTACATCGCATACAACACAATGCTAAAACAAGGGACCCATGAAAAATTTACAGATGGACAGGCAAGTGGAAAGAATGGACTAATACAGGTCTAAGGGTATAATGCATTTAAGTTTATATTTAAGCCTATTTTTTTAGCATATTCACTTTTTCCATTAACAGTTTTTATCAGATTCATTTTTTTTTATTTACAATTAAGTTCTATAAATTTGTAATAAAAAAATCTGAAAATATAAGTTAAAATATCAGAATTCTAAGTTGCAATAATTATTTATCCAGAGTGTTGCTCATATCGGGTAATATTATACATACACATATATTTTATTATTTTTAAATCACAAATGTTTAAACTGAATTTAAAAGAAATTAATGCCACAACATGGCATCTTCAAGATTATTCCTTGAATCACTATTAAACAGTTTTGTACACAGGAGCTTTCAGTACATGCTTAATTTTATTCACCAATATAAAAGATTCAGTAAATCTGATAAAATAAAACCATCTTTTCAAATAAAGTAACACACTGTTAGTTGAATGAGGGACAGACAACATCATTGTGCTAATTGCTATCTCAGCTATAATTTTTTGCTGGAATTAATAGTCAATTTCACACCTCGTGAAGTTTTTACTCTTTTACTCTTCTGAAGTAAAGAATTACTTATCTGATGAACATTCACACTTTGATATAACAATACACCACTTTGTGGACACAATTAAATGTGCACTTTAATCACTGTAACCCTGGTGGTACAATACAAAATCTAAAATGTAGCACAGCCTAGAATAAGAATGAAGCAAATACATAAAATTATAACATTCATCTAGTTTATGCACCAGTTTTTTTTGGGGGGGGGGGGGAGTGCAGGGCAGAGGGGAAGCCTGCTAGTAGTGGCCAAGCTGAGCCAAGGCAAGCTGCCTGGAGAGGGTTACATAATAAAAGTGGGGGCTGTACTACTAGGTGGGCCTGATGTAAACAACACTTGACATGATGAATGAAAACTTGAATAAAAGCTTCTCTTTTCAATCAATTCCTTTGAAATTTCAGATTTTAAAAGATTAAATCCTTATGTATATATGCAGTGTAAATTAAATCAACAGTGCTAACAGGGGAAAAACATGCGGTAGCCAAAGTTGGACAAAATTTAAGGTATTAATTTTTTATTTATGCTAATAACTTAAAAAATTTGCAAAATTCAGATCTAATTTTGGGTTAACAATTGAATCTTGATTTAATAAAGTTATATCCCTGAAAAAGTCTCCAGCTTCAGCAATTCTCATGTTAAGCGAGTAAATATATTTCCTGATTTTTTAAAATTTGCATTATATTTGGACCCATAACTTCAAAACATTAATACTCAATACTGACCTAGTTTTTGGTATGTTAATAGAAAATGTATGGAACAATATGAATCCTAAATATAATCAAAAACAGGCCAGTGGTTTTGATATAAGGTAACCTTGAAGTGTAACAATGGCCTTTTTATTGAAAACGGAGGTTTTTCCTTAATATTTCAAAGGAACAAAGTCCTAGTGACCCAATTTTCGGTATGGTAGGAGATTTTGGGGACATCTAACTTTATACAAAATTTTTTGGATTCATAGGTTCAATGGTTTCAAAACATGCCCTGTTAACGGCCCTACAGACATACAGACGGACGGATGGCCAAAGGACCACAACTCAGATGAGCTAATTAATGTTAAGTTAAAGTGAACTAACTGATCTTGATAAGATGCTTGGTTGTTTAACCTATATCATGAACCTGATGAATTTGTATTTTTATATTGGTCATCAGGCAACTTCTTTGGCTGGGAGTCATGGGCTACCCTCCAGGCCAATTTGAAAACAATACTGATTTAAAAGTTTATTATAAAATTTAAATACATGTGTGGGGGTGTGTGGATTAATATGTGTACAAGTGGGGGTTTACTCAATGTAGAATATTAAAAAACATGCCTAGAAGAGCAATAACATTTAAGTTACTTTAGCTATTATTACAGGCATTTTGACAAAATGACCGCAGGAAAAGGATACAGACAATACAAAAATACCAGTACAAAACCACGTCAGAGGTGACTGCAGAAAGACTCTGTCTTGTCAAAACATCATAACTAGCATCACAATATGCATGATATTAAATACAGTAAAAAAAGTCCTGAAAAAAAGAGTGGGACAGCCTGCCAGTTTTGATGTGTCACTTAGTACCAGCATGGAGCTGTCTCTAGTGTTTGTTTATGCTATACTTATCTGGTTAAATACCCAGGGGTCCTCCTTGGTTTTTACCTGAACTCCACCAAGCCACTATCTGCATGCATTACAAGTAGGCAGGAAGAAACAGTATAACACTAACAGATGAACAGTCAGTCAGGTTTTCATCTCACACATGGATACACTCACATTTTGTCTGATAAAAGTAGTGTGGGTAATTACTGCTTCTACATGAAGCTCCTAAAATACCATGATAGGAAGTGCTTTAAGTTTTCTTTACCCGGGTGTCACATTGCGAGACACGGATAGTACTAACATAACAGTTAAAACGGCACTGCTTAACAAGTGGTTGACGTTCCTATAAGATAATAAAAGCAGCTGGCCCCGATCATGCAGTACCCTTCTTCCCTCAGGGCACTCGTCCTTGAAAGTTTTAAGCAAAACATGAGCTGATACTGATAGGATTCCCCTTACATTCACTAACCAGGGAGCCATTTGGTAATTTCCTCCCTTCAAAGGACTTGTTGTAACATTATTTGTGATCTTCTACCATGAACTTTGTTGGGATGATATCATTTTTTAGCCCTCAGCCCTTAGACTGATGGGCTATTGTCGTCACCCAAGTTGTCCGTCCGTCCGTCGTGCCGTCCGTCCGTCCGTCCGGCGTCCGTTAACTTTTTCCTTGTGAGCGGGATATCTTGAAAAGGATTCACCGTCAGAATTTTATTTCCTCGGTAAAGATGTATATCGACAAAATCTCAGTCAAGTTCGAAGATGGGTGACCTTGACCTTTTTTTCTACATTTTACAGCTGATTATAGAAAAACACTTAAATGCTTATTACTCAGTAACCATTTAGTGGATTTTCACAAAACTTACTATGATTATTCGGACTGATAGTCTGTACCTGCTACACGAGTTTGGTGGCACCACCTACAATTCCTGATTTTTAATTAATTTTTATCGGATTTTTCAACTTTGGGCTTGTGAGCTGGATATCTCTAAAAGGATTCATCATAGGAATATTATTTTTTTGGTAAAGATGTATATCGACAAAATCTTGGTTAAGTTCGAAGATGGGTGACCTTGACCTATTTTTCTACGTTTTAGTGCTGATTATAGAAAAAACATTTAGAAGCTTATTTCTCAGGAACCATTTAGTGGATTTTCACAATACTTACTATGATCATAGGGACTGATGGTCTGTAACTGCTGCACGAGTTTGGGGGCGCCACCTACAATTTCTGATTTTTAATGAATTTTTCTTGGATTTTTCAACTTTGTCCTTGTGAGCGGGATATCTCTTAAATGATTCATAATAGGAATTTTATTTCTTTGGTGAAGATGTATATTGACAAAATCTCAGTCAAGTTCGAAGATGGGTGACCTTGACCTACTTTTCAAGGTCACAGAGCTTATAATAGAATAAAACTTAGAAGCTTACATTTCAGGAAGCATTTGGTGGATTGTTATGAATCATGGTACATACCTCTCCATTTTAAATTTATAACTGAGACATGTACAGATATACATCCATATGAGAACAGATATTAGTTACTGTTACCACCTCTAAACACTGTTCTTTTGGCTGAGGGCTTTTGTCAGCTTCTGCTGATATTCTAGTTTCATAATGATGTAAAATGTATTGTGTGACTGTGATAGCAGTATCAGATCTATTTTTAAACTTGTATTTTTAGCACAAATTTTGGCAAGGAAAGTCAATTCTGAATAAACTTTACTATTCTTTGGGAATTCTTTGGCTTTTTTAAAGTACGTACTGCGTAACTTAGCTGAACCTTCTTCTCTGACTTGTCTGACAGCTTGCAATTTATGGTCATTCCAAGGGTCATTATGATGTGGTTCCACACACTCATGTACTCAAATGCATGTGATTAATTGAAATATTTTTGTGATTCTAGAAAATAAATATTATTCTGTACACAGACAGACCCTTATAATACCACATTTTAGCAAATAATCCTAAGGGGCATGCTTGTTATTTAAAACCATGTATGGACAATAATTTTTAATATACACCTTGATAACAGGATAGTTAACAATACAGTTATCACAGTTGACACTTATCATGATTATCATGGATAGAAATAACCATCCCGACCCTGAACAAGTTTTGCAACATTACACTTTACGTACTAACTCTGCCAAAAAGGTGATGTTTTCACCTTCATATGTTTGTTTGTTTGTCTGTTAACAGAATTTTACAAACACTGCTGAACTGATTTTCATGAAACCTCTTGTAGGACTGGTCACTGGCAAACTCTCCATGGATTTGAGTTTGGATAATACTAAACCTATTAAATATGTACATACACCAATTAATTACAGGCATAATGCCTGAAAGTCTTAGCAATTAATGCATTTAAATAATATTTAACAGTTTTATTAATAATTAATATTTCACAATTTTTTAAATATTAGGTTAAATTTTATTTTTATATTTAAATAAGAATATAACAAGTTCTCCTGTCATCATTTGGTAGTTACTGATTTGAGCTGATCAATGAACAGTCCACGAGATCTTACCTGCCTAATGTGACATGTCAGTCTGTGTGGTCCCTAGATGAAGAATCCCATACATTCTCCATACGGAGGGACAATGTACCATTAAATCATTCAGACATAACATCAACAATGCTCAAATTTCTTGTGAAATGGTTGCTTCATGTGCACTGGCCTCACAGTTTGATCCCCATTGAGAACAATTAAATTTTTCTCTTTGATGCATCTGGCTGCCATCATACATGGTCTGGATGGTCATGGATAGCATCAATTCATGCTCTCCCCCCTCCCTCCATGGGTTCACCACTGCAGTAAGAGCTAGTGGATGCTGTTCTGAAAAGCACCTCCAATGAAAATCAGGAAATTCCTTTCCAAGTAAGTTTTACTTCAAATAACACTGAAGACTCCATAAATATTTCCAAGTATTAAACCCAATCAGACAGTTGATCTGCTGGATTTCTGTCTACATAGTGCCAGGTGGCATGGGGAGCAGTGCACTGTGACCAGAATGTTATCTATTATATATCAAATACATGTTTCTGACTGGGATGGTAGCGTGTGGTATTCTGTAGAGGTGGAGGAATCTGAGAAAACCTAGAGAAAACCACTATACAACCACTTTCACGGAAACTGCTGGGATCAAACTAAGGCTGCCAGCAGAGAGAGCAGAGCGTTTTACCACTCGACTATCAAGACCCCCTTTAAGATTCAAGGGCCTTTTGTTTCATAGTAATCAATAATGAGTGATTTATGACTTTAAAAACATATAAATATATAAAAATATAATAGAACTGTTTGAAAGTCTCAATATTTTAAATTTTTATAAGCCTCCTTCCCTCAGTTTTTTCCACAAAATGTTCATAAACCAACAAAATTTAAAAAGTCCAGCTTTATCAAATTAAACTGTAGAAATTGCTTGTATTTTGTACATCCTACAAACCTTGTTATTAAACCTAAACAGTTGTCCCTAATAACAATCCTATTAATATATACACTTATATAACTTTTTACATTTCTCTGAGGTAAGCTAATAATGTGAGAAGATTAGATCTGAAATGATTCATAGCTGCCTCAGTAATTTGTTGTATATGATATCTATACAATACAAGTAAATTACCATGAACTGGTACATTTTGTTCTGCCTTTCAATCCAGGTAAGATTTAATATAATGTCATTATATTCATAATAATTTTATATACTAGCAGCAGATTTTGCCTATTGTTCCATGGCTGCCTTTAGGCATGGTTGCATGGTTATTAAGTTTCATAAAATCTTGGCAGCATTTCAGTACAATTCAGTCAATTGTTGCACAAGGACATGAAGATATGTTTTAAAGATCCCATATAAATTATTATATCATTATAATTGTGACAAAAATGACAGGAAGTTGAACATTAAATAATCTGTAATTGATAGAGTTTGATCCTTTCTATATGACAAGTTTATAGAGCAAAAGCCTGGATGGAATTATCATTTACATGTCTTTGAACAAGGAGGTTATGTTTTCACTCAAGACTATCTGTTTGTTAGCAAGATCATACAAAAGCTACACAAATTTTTTTCATGAACCTTTGCAAATTTGTGGGACATGGTTTCAGGAAGACTTACCATATATTACATTTGGGTGCAGATTTGGCTGGGGGGTTGCTTCCTGTAGGCTTTCTCATTGTGAAGGTATGCAAGGGCGGTCATTTAAAAAAGATTTTGAGAACAGAAGGTCTTGACCTATATAATTCATCATCACGCTTGGTGTGTATTAAGGATTTAAAATGACATGAGGATAAAGGTCAGTCATAAGATTGGAATGATAAGTTATTATCTGTGATCATTCTGGATTTCAGGTTACCTATTAAAGCTTTGAGGATAGAATGAATCCAAATGTCATTACACTTGAGAAATAAGAGCACTTCCAGATTGTACCATTTTGCCATTGACTCTGAGATCCAAGCAGAACTCTGAACTACAACCACTAGGCCAAGTCCTGCACAGATTTTCCCCCAAAGGTTACTTTCCTCAACCCAAACATACCCAAATTTTTTGGGAAATCCAGCTATCACTGCTGAGATGCCTTGTAGGTCCTGCAAATGGACAAACAGGCAGACAGACATAGGTGAATATTTAACCATTTTCTGACTTTGTTGGTGGAAGAAAAATTGCCACATAACATGCAGCATCCAGTAAACACTCATTCATCCACAGAGAGTTTTCTTTTTGATTGCTCATTACATTCTTTTGTTTGCTCATTACAGTCTTTTTGTTTGCTCATTACAGTCTTTTTGTTTGCTCATCTCAGTCTTTTTGATTGCTCGTTACAGTCTTTTTGATTGCTCATTACAGTCTTTTTTGTTTGCTCGTCACAGTCTTTTTGATTGCTCATTACAGTCTTTTTGTTTGCTCATTACAGTCTTTTGATTGCTCATAACAAGAAAAATTGCCACAGAACATGCAGCATCCAGTAAATGCTCATTCATCCACAGAGAGTTTTCTTTTTGATTACTCATCACAGTCATTTTGTTTGCTCATCACAGTCTTATTATTTGCTCATTACAGTCTTTTTATTTGCTCGTTACAGTCTTTTTGTTTGCTCATTACAGTCTTATTATTTGCTCATTTGTCTTTTTGTTTGCTCGTTACAGTCCTTTTGTTTGCTCATTAGTCTTTTTGTTTGCTCATTACAGTCTTTTTGTTTGCTCATTTCAGTCTTTTTGATTGCTCATTACAGTCTTTTTGTTTGCTCATCACAGTTTTTTTGATAACACGTTAGTCTTTTTGATTGCTCGTTACAGTCTTTTTGTTTGCTCATTACAGTCTTTTTGTTTGCTCATCACAGTTTTTTTTAATTGAATTTTAATTAAAATGAAGGTTTATATGTGCTTTGTAATACCAGGAGTCAAAATGTTTGAAAATAAGTAGTGATTACCCCGCGGTGGGCGAGATATGTCTGCACTTTTACATACTTTTTGTACGTATTGCTGAATGTGCCGAATAGGAGTAAGGCAAAATCTAACAATGGTACTTTGAAATCTTTCATTGAATCTTTGCAAATGACCACAAAAGATTATATTTGTGTTTTCTATAAAATGAAACATAAATTATGCAAATATTTTCATCGAAGCGTTTGTTGGAGTCAAAAGTAATCAAAGGTTGACCTCACCAACACCATAGCCGTTTTTACAAATATTCGTTATGAAGCGTGCCACGAAATTTTAATATTGAAACAAATGTATGTTTCTTTCTTTCAATTAACACATTTCCAGTTAACATTCATCCCAATTTTTACCAATTTGTATCTTATTTTATGACAGTTACATATGTTCAGATAGTTGTCACTGGTTCATTGATCTCTGTTAACAGCAAATCCCTAATTTTAATTTGACTAGTAACAGCCAATGTATTATTTGTTGCATAAATACATGTACTCTTATATCACATATATCAATTTCTATTACTAGTAGACAATATATAAGTTATTATAATTCATAAAATAATTAATAATTAATTCTCTCAATAAATAGAGGACCTGTTTTTGTGACACAAAAACAATTATATGTCTCCTCTCACTACTGGCCTCACTTTCCCAAATTTGAGGGAATAAATGGACCCCTTAAAAAGTTTGGTGTTAACTTAAATCCTGCATTTCTAAAGATTTAACCTTGCATGATGATTATCAAGGTGACCAAGTTATGATCTGATCTGAGATTTTATTTTTTATTCTGGTTGATTTAACCTTGAAGATTCAGGTCAAGGTCACCAGTTATCGAGCTCCTCAAGAGACTCTATTAATAAAAAGTGTTTCAAATTTGAGGGAAAATATGTGATACTTCAAAATGTATCGGATTCACAATTTTTTTATTTCATACAGTATAACCTTGATGAAGAAGGTCAAGGTCATCAGATTTTTATCTGGTCCAAGACATTTCACAAGTTGAATTTCATGAAAATATATCAAGAGATTCAAAAGTTATAGCGTTCAAAATAATTTCTATTCTTGTTGATTTGACCTTGAATATCCAGATCAAGGTCACCAGTTATCGAGCTCCTCAAGGGACTTAATTAAAACTTTTGTGTTTCAAATTTGGGGAAAAATATGCACTACCTCTAAAGTTATCGGGTTCACGAATAATTCTGTTTCAGCCTATTTGACCATGATGTTTAAGGTCAAGGTCACCAGTTATAGAACTAGCCGAGATTTTGGCAGAGATATTTCACAAGTCAAATTCCATGAAAATATACTGGGTGGTTCAAAAGTAAAAATGTTCACAAATACTTTCTATTCTGACTTTTTTTACCTTGAAGATCCAGGTCAAGGTCACCGGGTTTCAAGCTCCTTAAGGAACTTGATTTAAACAATAAGTTTTTCAAATTTTAGGAAAAAATATACAATACTTCCAAATTTATAGGGGATAATGAAGAATAAGGTCACCGGTTTTCGAACTCCTCCAAGATTTTGGTGGAAACAATTTAAATTTTAAATTTCATGAAAAATTGTTGAATCGTTCAAATGTTATCACGTTCACAAAATATGACACAGATGATGACGATAGTATGATAATTGTGATAATTGATAAAAATTGCAATTTTAGAAATGAAGCGATCTTTATATTTATGGCCCAGGGAATAAGCTCATCAAAGTGTGACTCCTGGGATAATTAATCTTATTCTGATAGCAGAACGCTCTAAAGAGGGGGTGTGTTACGGGTTTACATAAAAGCCGACAGAACTGTCTCTCTAGTGAAGCTTGCTTTTCCAGCGAAGCGATTGGAACGCCGGGCATGTGCGCCACCGACATTGGTTCGAATCCCGGATCGGCCCAGAATATTCCCCTGAAAAATTTATCTTCGTAACAGTATTCGAGCAACTGCATAGTCCATTGAAAAATACAGGAACACTGCCAGTGGGGTTGCCAGTCAGTCAGACTACCACAGACAGTCAGTAGATAGTCAGAAGGGACAGTCTGATAGACCCACACAAAGCTTGTCAGGCAGTCACTGATATCTGATTTGATTTTGACTAGCTCTGGTGGCAAACCATTTCCACCACCTAGCTATGACTCTAGCTGTTCATCTGTCATGGTCTTTCTGACTGACCTGCTCTCTAAAGGCCAGCTTGTTTGACATATTTATTATTTTTCTGGTGTGTTGTCTCCTAGACGATCAGTTAGCTAGTTCTCTGGAAGGATATATACCTGATAGTCAGATTGATGACTAAAGCTCTGGTTCTAGCATTTATGTATTGTTGAACAAAGGGGACGCCGTCTTGTGGATTACCAGTCTGGTAGTCAGAAAATAACTGACCACCTGTCGACAAGAAACATTGGTATAAAGACAGCTGGACTACCAGAGTGTTAGCCAATTAATTCAACAGACTGAACACCGCTAGAGCTATAGTCATCAATCTGACTATCATGCAAATATCCTCCCAGAGATATAGCTGGTCTGACTGTCGTATCTGACCTGATGATTGTTATGATGATCTACTGACTATGTGTGATAATCTTACTTACTGCCAATCCAAATGGCAGTGTTTCTGTATTTTTATGGACTATGCAGTTGTTCGAATACTAAAAACAGACATTTAGTCAGAGATATAGACAATAACTCAAACAGAAAGTATGATGTACCGCAGGAGGGAGAGTCATTTGATCAGAGTCAAAATGAGAAACAGGTGTACCTGTTAGATAGTGAGCCAGCTTGTCAGAGAGTTATTTTTTTGTTCAAGATGATAGTCAATAGACATGACAAGCGAACGAATAGACTTACAGACAGTCATAAGTAAAAGAAATGACTGACAGAGGTCCATATATAAAATAAACTAGACTACCAAAGTCCGCCAAAATGCACAGAGGCAGGCCATTAATGTGTAAGTATAAAAGATAGCTTCATTAACAAAACTGCAATCTTTAATCAATTATCACAATTATTATACTATGTCGAACTCAGTAATATATCCAGGTGAGATATAATATTAATCATATGTAATTAATTAGAGAATTAATTATCAATTATAATATGAATTATAATAACTTATATATTGTATACTAGTGATAGAAATGGATATATGTGATATAAGCGTATTTACCCCCCCCCCCCCCCAAATAATATTTTGGCTGTTACTAGTCAAATTTAAGGGTTTTGCTGTTAACAGAGAACAATGAACCAGTGACAAATATCTAAAAAAATATAACTGTCATGATATATGATACAAACCGGTAATAATTAGGATAAATGTTTACTGGAAATGCGTTAAGTGAGAGATAGAAAGAAATATACATTTGTTACAATATTAAAATTTCATGGCACGCTTTATTATGACCATGTGTAACAAACAGCTATGGTGTGGTGTTGGTGAGGACAACCTTTGTTTACTTTTGACTCCAACAAACGCTTCGATGAAAATATTTGCATAATTTATGTTTCATTTTATAGAAACGCACAAATATAATCTTTTGTGGTCATTTGCAAAGATTCAATGAAAGATTTTAAAGTACCACTTGTTAGATTTTGCCTTACTCCTATTCGACACATTCAGCAATACGTGCAAAAAGTATGTAAAAGTGCAGAAATATCTTACAAACCGCTGGGTAATCACTACTTGTTTTCAAACTTTTTGACTCAAAGTATTAAAAAGCACATGTAAACCTTCATTTAATTTATCATTAATAAAGAAAAAAACTTTATATGGTCTTGGCGATAAATAAACCCTGATAATGCGAGAAATTATAGGTAAAGGTCAAAGTTTGTGACCTTTTGACCTCTAGTGATCTTTCCATTAAATAAATTTGCATATAATTTGCATGAACTGGTAGATCTTGACAAGGCAAACATTTTAAGTGGTCATTTGAAATATTTTGGTCAAGAGTTGCAGAGTTAGGGTTGTTTGGATTTTCCATACCCCTAATTATCTGCCTCCAGCTGTAAAAGTAGGCGTGGTTAAAAAGTCCATGGGAGGCATCTTCAATCCCAGTTTTTTTGCTGGCAACATCAATTTTTTTACTTGTTAGACCCAAGGCTACATGAAAATACCCATAGAAGTAAATCACAAGGGGGGTGCACTATGACCCCCTCTAGCCCATGGCCTAAGTCTTTTTGATTGCTCGTTACAGTCTTTTTGATTGCTCATTACAGTCTTTTTGTTTGCTCGTTACAGTCCTTTTGTTTGCTCATTAGTCTTTTTGTTTGCTCATTACAGTCTTTTTGTTTGCTCATTTCAGTCTTTTTGATTGCTCATTACAGTCTTTTTGTTTGCTCATAGATCATAGAGTAGATCATAACAATCCTGTCCTTGTCTTTATTATTATTACATAACGTGTGGTGACGACAGTAAAAGAGAAGATATAAATACATGGACCAGGTGCTTTTACCCACTATCAGTGGTCACAACCAACATATTAGCTGTAGCTTTCCTGAACTCACAATCTAGGGAAACTGATACCCTGTTTTTTTTTTGTCTGTTTGACAGCTGGTTCAGTTTCAAGTATAGAAAACTGTGATCTTCAACAGCTTCTGAGTACTTCAAGAGGAACAAAAGATAAGATAGAACAAATACAAGAGACAGCCCATCTGGAACACACAAACTGTTGACAGTGGATATACAGTTTTATAGGCCCTCTCTGTTATCTATCCGCTGACCAGGACAACTCCCGACAGGACGTCTGTGTTTCTTACACAAGAAAATGAACCCCTCCGATTGCCAGCATCTCTGACACACCCTTTGTCTAATTGCAGTGGCTGTTACATGTACTTTGGTTGTGAGAAGTTTTACAAATCGTAGCAAATGCCAGTTACATGCCAACACAACCCTCATTTTTCTACTGCAAAAGCACTTATCAGTACATCTGCAGAATGATACCAGTTCATATAACCACAGCCCCTTATACCATCTTGATAATGATGAGGATAAAGTAATACAGCACAGCACCAAACTCATGTGGAAATGTTATGTTCATTTTGCTGACGTGGGAATGTCTTGCACCAATTTGCTTGTAGAAAATGTTCCAAGCGAGCAAAATATGGAACATAAAGTGTTGCCACCCTATTTTTTCAATTATAAAGCCATTCTAAAAGCAAGTTTCAAAGTTGTGCAGTTTTCTCATTATGAAATATATAACCCATATGTTTCTGATTTAGTCTTGTACGTGTTTCTATTTCTTCTACTGGTGAACTTGCTAAGAATGATTTGTGCAAAGTTGTAAGGGGCTGTGGCATTAGATTCCTCCGGTTTACATATGTTTATACAAATTATTACAAATTATTTTTTCATTATTATGATTAGATTTATGATTATTATTATAACATTATTGTACCATATTCATAAGAGCAATCTTTTCATGCTTTTAAGTCTGGGCAAAAGTGGTGTACAAATATAACAGAATCGTGTTAATCCTTGATAATGTAGGAAAATAATAGTTAAGGAGTTTCACTTTATATGTATTTAAAACAGGTAGCAACCACTGTATTTGTTGTAGTGGTAGGAACTGGTCATGCAAGCATGTTTGATGATTGAAAAAAATAAAAGGATGATCATTTATTTATAAACTGTTTTATGTACCTTCTATATTACCATTAAATCTACTTTTCAGAAATATACCTTAACTGACCTAGAAATTTAGTCAGTTGTACTGTACACTAAGATGACAAGATAACAGCCAGCTTGTAGACAATTCTTCACTGTATAAGGTTTGGTTTTAATGTTATTTGCCACATTGTGTCCTACCTTTCTGATATCTCTGACAGGATAAGAATATTTTTTTCTAGATAATATGACCTTATTGCATATGCACACATAATTGTTTGTGATCGTTTATAAAATGTAAGAAATTTAATCAATTAAGAAATAAAATGACCAATCATTAATATCATGAATCAATTGGAACACCACTTGTAAGATGCCTGTCATATTTAGGGTTCATTGGATTCGTCAGCTTCTTGACAAATAGGTAATAGTCATGTACTGTGGTTTTATTATGAATTAAACAGATGCCATGTTTAAGACAATCTATCTTTCATCGTGTTGCATTATAAAACTCGATCTTCAATCAGTCAAATATTGCCAATTGCTGGTGACACCAGACCAATCAATCATCTTATTTGAAATGAATTTCAATTTTGATGTTGATATCCTTTCATTATTGTAATGCAAATGTCAGTCACCAACCCACATTATGTATTAATCTATGAGAACTTGATGGCAAGAAATTTCTAATAAAGCCAGGGATCATGAATGTTCTTATATACAGTTCAGTCCAAAATGAGTGATTAGGGTTTGCAGCTTACCAAACACGGCTAACCAATGAAGATAGGATTATGACCCTCTTTTAAAGCAAAACAAGTTAAAAAATTCCCCAAAAGAATCTAGGACTAAAACTAAAGGAGACAGTTTCTTTGTTTTTGAATATCTATAGTAATTGATAGATTAGGTGGCAAATGAACCAAGTAGGCTATGTGAAAGAGGCTGTCGCAGTCAGAAAATTGGCCTCAACAAAAATGTGTCCAACAGAAGCTGGGAAATCCATTAAGCGAAGGTAAATACCCATAGCAAGTGTCAACCTTCTTTTGATTAATTACCACAAGGTAATTACTAAATTACTAAAGTTTATTATATGCTTTGTGGTTTAGTCAGTGTTTATCTTGTGATTTGGGCCTAGAGGCTTTGGGAAGTTAGACAAATGACCTGCTTCAAACCACAAGAGAAAGACTCCACTAGACTGGGTAATCACAACTTTCATTTCCAGACTTTCAAATATTATTTCAGCTTGTTGCATTTTACGACAAACATGACCTGTTGACCCAAGAGGCAAGGAGTTGCTACTACAGGTAAACACCTCTGAAGAAAATGGAGCTTGACTTGCTGCAGTATCTGATAGGTGAAACAAAGACTGCTGGCAAAGTGAGAAAATCTAACTAATAAATCAGTGATGAGAGGTACAAAGTACCATGGTGGGAAAAAATGAGCCTATCTGCTGATCCTGGGTTATGTTTCTTTTAAAAGGTTTCTTAAAACAAAGGAACCCCACACTGTGAGGGGATGGTACAAAAAGCGTAAAGCACTTGGTCCTGAAGAATACGTCGTTTACCACATGTACCTGCAACATTAACGATTGGTGGGGAGTGATAGAGGATGACATGGTTCAGTTCCTTGGTGCATGATGAGAGGTCACTGAGTGCAGCACAGAACACCTGATGAGAGAAGCTGACAGGTGAACTAACATTAGTGATATGTACTCTTTGGAAAGGGATCTCTTAACTGCCATAACAAGTGCTAGCAAACCAGTTAATGCTGCCCATTAACGAGTGACCTGCAGGATCTTCTGTCAGTCAGTGAATATGGCTGTAGATCAATAATCATCTTATAGAGTTGTCCTGTGTATAGTAGTGTTCAGAGTCAGATGTTTAATCAGAAGTTCAATTATTGTAAGACTAAACCAACCAATGTTTGATCATTCACCAGTTCCTTCAGATTCTTGGTCTAGATATTACTTTTTGATGGATCATTTTCTATACTGACAGCACTGGCACACTTTTGATATTTTTGGAATCCCACAGAACACCACTAACACACATGAGCAGATATCATTAATCATAATCACTGATCCTGTACAGACTAGATAACCATGCATGCTGTTATGGTTGTTAGCACTGTGATTATACTCCTCAAGTTGTTGCTACTTTGTCTCTTTCTTCAGAGATTCTCCACAATTATATAATAATAATTATAATATATTTTATGAATGGTAAAATCCATTTCATGTATGCTCTAAAATGCTGATACATATAAAAAAGATAATATAATGATAACTAAGTATAAGCATCAAAAGCACATCAGACAATCCAATAGATTCTGAATATTAATTGATTAAACAGATAAATAAACAATCATTAATATAATTATGTGTACAGAATTAAAACTACCAAACAGACAAATTAATCTATTAACAGCTGCTGGGGAAAATGAAAAAAAATAAGTGTGTGGGGGGGGGGGGGGGAGTACCTTATTGAAGGGTGATTTTCCAATATCCACATTTAAAGGAAGGTGAACAGCTGGCTTTAAAATACACCTGTCTTTTGGGAAATGCAGATGGTGCATTAGAGATTATACAGAGTGAGAGACGTCCAAACTGACATCTTTAATCTACACAGAGTGAGAGACGTCCAAACTGACATCTATAATCTACACAGAGTGAGAGACGTCCAAACTGACATCTATAATCTACACAGAGTGAGAGACGTCCAAACTGACATCTATAATCTACACAGAGTGAGAGACTTCCAAACTGACATCTATAATCTACACAGAGTGAGAGACGTCCAAACTGACATCTATAATCTACACAGAGTGAGAGACGTCCAAACTGACATCTATAATCTACACAGAGTGAGAGACGTCCAAACTGACATCTATAATCTACACAGAGTGAGACACGTCCAAACTGACATCTATAATCTACACAGAGTGAGACACGTCCAAACTGACATCTATAATCTACACAGAGTGAGAGACGTCCAAACTGACATCTATAATCTACACAGAGTGAGAGACGTCCAAACTGACATCTATAATCTACACAGAGTGAGAGACGTCCAAACTGACATCTATAATCTACACAGAGTGAGAGACGTCCAAACTGACATCTATAATCTACACAGAGTGAGAGACGTCCAAACTGACATCTATAATCTACACAGTGAGAGACGTCCAAACTGACATCTGTAATCTACACAGAGTGAGACACGTCCAATCTGACATCTATAATCTACACAGACACACTACCTGTGAGAGACGTCCAAATTGACATCTATATAATCTACACAGACACACTACCTGTGAGAGACGTCCAAACTGACATCTGTAATCTACACAGACACACTACCTGTGAGGGACTGACATCTATAATCTACACAGACACACTGTTAATCAAATGACCTTATAGGCTGTCACTTATAAATAATAATATTGAGATTTTCCCATGTGGTTATGATAGATTGTATATGGGGAATTATATAAAGACATTTCTGATAAGATATGGTTTTTAAAATAAAATCATATCATATGATATCATATTGTGCCCTGTCAATTCATAACTCACCACAACACATTACATCATATATGCATCATGCTTGAACATAGAGAAATCTGTAAGGACATTTATGTAAGAAAACACAATATTATATGATATGAGGAGCATATAAGCATCTCAAGTTAAATACAATAAAACGATATGACATTTTTCCTTCAGCAACCTTTTTGATCAAGATGCATATGCCTGGCTGTAGGTTCAAGGGCTGGTAAAGTCTGCATCTTTTGAAAACGTCCTGCTTCTGAATCAGTAAACCTACTTGAAAACATATCAGCATATTCCTACAAACATCTGGCAATATTGCTGTCCCTGAGATAACACAATAAAGCAGACTCAATAAAAATATCTAATGTTTTTTCTGTCAGAGAAATCTAATCATGACTGGGGGAGGGGGGTCGTGGGGGGGGGGGGGGGAGGGGGGGGTGGGGGGAGGTATCTTCATGTTCTGGGTTTATCAAGGAAAATTATCACTTTCATCAGATGCAATGGATACCGGCTCTGGGTTCTGTTGTGACAAGAGGGCTTTGTAGGATCAACTTTAGGAGACAAAGTTTCATGGGCCCATGCCCAGTGAGTTCCATTTCTATGCAGCCTTCAAGGGGTGCTGGCCGGGGCTGAATTTGTGATTATCAAATATCGTATCAGGTTCTGCTTGGCACGTGCTGGACCAGAAGCTGATTGGCTGACACTGCACTGTCACAGTCTCCAGTGTCTAAACACAGGATTATATGTACTGTTGGCTTATCCCTGCAGAACTGAGAAGCCCAATGTATAGACTAGGTAAACCATCCTGGATGGCTTGTCATACAAGTTGTCTAAACAGTCTACACTTCGGGGACCTATTGCTAGCCAATCTCATCAATGTCTCTATTCTGTGTGTCATGTATGTTTAACCTCCCCCGGATGGTCATTGCTACAATATGAGCTGATCAAACTGAACTCTACCAGGAGATGTTGCTTTTATCTTGATTAGTTTTTCAGCTGTACATGTAAAGTCAATGTGGGAGGTTCATGTGGACTCAGAACATTTCAGCGTGCAGTTAGTTCATTTAATTATGCAAACAGGTCTTGATTGGAAAATATGTGTGGTCTGGGGACAGTGTAATTATGCAACATTAGCCTGTCAGTAATAATACTAATTCCTGCCTTATGAATATTTGTTAAAAAGAAATTAATTAATGGAGAAATGATGAATATCAGGACTGGTTGGTTGGCTTTTGTCCTCTTTTTAACCAAATGTCAAAGGTGATAAGTCAAAGGTCCAGAACAAATAGGCAATGTTCACTTCACAGTTTAGTTATATTGCCTTCCCTTGATATTCTTTTTTTCTGAGTCAAATAGTGGAGATCAAACATAATATACCAACTGTTAGGGATTGAGCTTATATCAAACATAATATACCATCTGGTATATAATGTTTGATATAGGCTCAGTCACTAACAGATGGTATATTATGTTTAATATAAGCTCAGTCCCTAGCAGCTGGTATATTATGTTGATAGAAGCTCAATCCCTAGCAGATGGTATATTATGTTTGATATAAGCTCAATCCCTAACAGATGGTATATTATGTTTGATATAAGCTCAATCCCTTACATCTGTTAGGGAATTCAGCTTATATCAAACATAATATACCATCTGTTCGGGATTGAGCTTATATTTTGTCACAAAACAACACAGCACTTTCCTTCATGAAACTGGTAACAGAAAACAAGGAGATGAAAAAAAAGCAATATAACTGAAACAAAAAACAGGAGGTGACAAAAAATTTAGCACAAAATAAACCAACAATATATCTGAAACAGAAAACAAGGAGATGACAAATAAAGATAGCACAAAATAAACCAACAATATAACTGAAAAAGAAAACAAGGAGATGACAAATAAAGATGGCACAAAATAAACCAACAACAGAAAACAAGGAGATGACAAAAAAGATAGCACAAAATAAACCAACAACAGAAAACAAGGAGGTGACAAAAAAGGTAGGACAAAATAAACCAACAATATAACTGAAACAGAAAACAAGGAGATAACAAATAAAGATAGCACAAAATAAACCAACAATAAAAAACAAGGAGGTGACAAAAAAGATAGCACAAAATAAACCAACAATATATAACAGATAAGCCAGCCATGAATGCTGTTCATCAGAAGCACTGGAGGCTGTATTTTCACAGAAATAACCCTATGCTGCATCAAGTTGTTAGCCATGAATGCTGTTCATCAGAAGCACTGGAGGCTGTATTTTCACAGAAATAACCCTATGCTGCATCAAGTTGTTAGAAATGAGTGTGAGGTGCAAGCTAGGTAACAGAATATTTTACCAGGTTAAGGGCTGTGCCAGGAAGCCACTTGTAGTTATACTGTTGTCTGAGTTACAAGTCTGACAGCTCTTTGAACTAAATACCCATCCTGTGTTGGTCCAGATAAAAAGGTTTCAGCATTCTCTGCCAGACCATAAACTCCTGGAAAGTATGCAAAACCTGCATTTTTTCTGACTAGATGATTGCTTTTCTTGACACAAACCTGATTTTTTTGCTCTTAAGTGAAACTAGACAAACCCAACCAAACTGGTTCCACCTTCCATGATGTATGTTTAATAAAAGATTTTAACTTTTTTGTTCCTATTATATGAATCTCCTAACAAAGATTGTGAATGTATACACTCATCCTGTAATGCTATAACACTCAACTTTCTCTTGTTGTGTGTTTAATAAGCCTCTCTGAGGGTTAACAGCCTAAAACTATTATTCTTACTATGTATTCTTCTTTGTGGACCACTGCTGCAGATATATAGCTATGTCCTGAAATAAACCCTGCCCACTAAGGTGAAGCTATTTATATACCATTCATGGAATTTCTTAATCCCTATACTATTTTTACCATCTAGGGCAAAGAGGAAAATGCTGAACATTATAGCAGAAAAAAAACACATATCAATACAAAATGAAAAATAAGTTATTGAATAAAAACAATAATTATCAATCACTAATGAGATTAATATTAATCATTTCTTTTATGTAAAAATTCATGAACATAAGTGGGGTTTAAATGTGGCTGAATAATTCTATTATGAATATTCAAACAAGACTAAAGAAGTGATAATCTGACACGTTATGGAAGCAACATGACTGATGTATACTAACATATGATTCATCAAATACATAGCACATGCTAACAATTAGGCCAGCATAGGTAAAAAAAAACTTATAATTTCTTGCCGAGATATTAACAGTTGTTTGGCGTATTAATTTACATGAAACCCCACAACATATCACTACACCCATCCTTTATACACCATCCCCAGGCCTCCCTTCCTCATCACAACATGTGAGTATGTGACACCAAATCCAGCAGTTCTTTACACAGGCCAGTTGGTGAAAATACCAGCAGAGCAGGGCTGCTTGATGGCTGAGGCCCTGGCTGTCACAAATCAATGGACAGCAATTAACACTGGCATCTGCATGTGCACGTGCTAATGTTATCTGCAGTAGCTGACTCAACTGAGTGCTTTTCTTTCCAGGGATTTTGACAAACACTGAGTAACTGTAATAGTATTTCATGAACTTGCTCACATTATTGTTACTTCACAAACACATCCTCAGCACTTACAAAGTGGCAAACCATTGTACCTCTACTTGATGGTATATTTATCTTGTTGATAAAACTTGCTGTAAATAGTTTCTGCCCTGAAAATCAATTAGGACATAATACCCCATCACTGATCCAGCCTTCATTACGATTTGCTTAGCTCATTTGCTCACTCATTTTACAACCAGCAGCCAGTCAGCAGCATTGAATACTGAATATATGCCTTTAACACTGGTATGGTGCTCAGCAGAACACCTACCTCCCTTTAACACTGGAATGGTGCTCGGCAGAACACCTATCTCCCTTTAACACTGGAATGGTGCTCAGCAACACACATACCTCCCTTTAAGACTGGAATGGTGCTCAGCAGAACACATTCCTCCCTTTAACACTGGAATGGTGCTCAGCAGAACACATACCTCTCAGCCCTGGCAAAACAAAGAAACCAGATCCATGTCTCCGCCCCCTCCCCCCCCCCCCCCCCCCGGTCCACTTGAATCTACTTATAAAGGGTCTTACTTGCCTTAATATTATGTTCCCTCCTGTCACAATGTTTGTGAACATTGGTTTAAAAGTTTTGGGTGATCCTGCTGACTGATAACAAAAAATGACAAACAGACAAGGATAAAAACATAACCTCCTTTGCAGAGCTATATTACAATGATGTTAAAAGCTAATGATTTATATCTAACACTGACAGGAACATGAGCACTGCTCAGTGCACTAGTTCAACATCTAATACACTGGAAATGTATTAAACACAAATATACCCATACAAACACATGTTAACCTCTCTGAAATGTACGTGCCAGTGATCCTGTCACACAAAGCTAAATACAGTGGAAACGTCCAATTTTGATCACTAACAGAACCTAGGTTTTTGCCTGTAATACAGAGTGTATGTGCCTGTATTGGAGAGGTTAGTGACATCCATGTATACTACTTGCATGGCTCCCTCAAGTATGTGTAGCAGGGATATGCCCCCATGAAGAGAGAGATGCCTGTAAAGAGAGGTTTTCCTGTATAAACAGTTTGATGATGTATTATACCCTTTATAGGTACCTGGTAATATAGGTAGAACAGGTACACTGCTAGATATACCACCTATACAGACAGACACATCAAAAGACATAAAATATATGATATAACATATTTTTGTGGATATTGGATGGCACTAATGTAGAAATGTAACTGACATGTTTTGACATCTTAACATTTGAGATGTGGGTGCGGACTTTCGCCTATCTCCTGGCCCATCCAGCAGACAGCCCACAGGGTGTATATGTTTGTGTATGACACTCAAGACACATCACTGCCAGTCCTGGGTATCAAGTGTCCAGACATGGACACAGCAGCCCTGGTACAGTGCAGTGACAGTCCTGGCACAGTCCATCATTAGAGTGGGTTAATGTTAAATCTACAGCTGCTGCTGTTATATGACCTGTCACCTGGAGTCACCTGAAGATCTGACTACCCGACTTGCTGCGTTTTCACACTTTCAGCACTAAGTATCAACAATGCAGACTTGTAGTCTGTATTGCAAAGGCATCCCTTCCCCTGAGCTGTCTTACAACAGAGCTGAGCTTGGTGAAATAAATAATACAAACAGTGTAACATATCCAAAGTGATGTATAAAATCAATGTCACTTGAATCCCTATTTGTCGGAGTGATTATATACAATGTCACTTGAATCCCTATTTGTCGGAGTGATTATATACAATGTCACTTGAATCCCTATTTGTCAGAGTGATTATATCAAGAAATAATGAAACTGTGCAATTAATGAGTATATGATCATGTATCACTTGCATACTATGCAAGCCACAACCATATACTTTCATTCATTTCTTGATAAAATTTCACCCACAAATAGGGATTAAAGCAACTGTGATAAAATTAACAATTATCCACATCTGTATTACTGAATTTGCTTATTATGACCATTTATTTTAAAGCAAAACATATTCTTCTTAAAATTAATAAATCTCTAAAGTCCTACATTATACACAGCTAATTGAAGTGGATATCTAAACTTTTCTTATGAGAAATAATGAGAAATTGAAGGGTTCTTAAACAATGAAGCCAATATGGACATTTAATTCTAAAAGTGTCCATTCTATAATTGTGAATAACTAATTAAAATAAAGTTTCCAGCTGTGCAAATTATTGCCACTGGAAAAAAATATTGCGATGATTGGCAGAAAATAAACGCACTGAATTGTTTCTTGGTATCAGTACAAAAACATCTGAGGGTGGCATTATGCCAATGAGATCAAAGGATTTGTCATTCAAAATCTATAATCAGGAAAAATATTGTTGAGCAGCAGAGATCTAAATGCACTTATGAGGCAATTAAGCAAAAATTTCTGACCTGAATGCACTAAATGATCATTTACCTGAACAGTTTCCAGGACATATCACTGAGAGAAAAACTAAATAAATGTGAGTGATAAAAAGTGACAATATATTGTCTTCCAGTAAGATCTGTTTCACAGTTTTTAAAAGTGTAATTACCAACTTGCATGCAAGCTTACAAAGTATATCTTTGAGCTGAAAGTGAAAAAAATAGACATGCACTTCATGAAAAGATAAAAGAAACAATATGCATAAAACAGCTAAACTTTCATTAAGTATTATAAATGGATTTTTATTACACAATGCCAGCCCAGGGTGGACCTTTATCATAAGCTGGAAAGTCAACAGGCTACAGAGCAATTACAGACAATTTAGCTGCAGTAAATCTGTAATTATTTTCTTTTCTAAGTGGTATAGAAACATCAGTAATACTATTGACAAATTTACCAATCAATGCCAGTGATTTATAGATTGGGCTTCAGAGCTGAAAGCTAGCCTCAAACAAACCCACTGCCAATAAATGTACATTTTGGTTATGAAAATATTCTTTTTTCCTGAATAACTATAATGGCTTTGAAAGTATTCAAAGTCCCTTTCATAAATATACAGTGAAACTGAAAGTGTTTTATAATGACCTTACATAATTCTTTGTCATATGGATACCTATATTAAATGGCTCTATTGTTCTTTTTCAACATATATGAAATATCTGGATAAGGTGCTGCTTTTACAAGCGAAAGTTGAATTCTTACCAATTAGCTAAAATATACTGTTATTTAATCAAAGTCTTAAAATTTCTTTAAAAGAAATTAAATAAGAAGAGTTAAAAATGTTTTTGGAAACTAGATATTTCTTGGCACCGCAGGTGCCATAGTATCCCTAGACAATTAATCCCCCCCCCCTTTAAGAATAGGGCCCCCATCTTCAGCAACAATTAATATCAGATCACCCTCATAGATAAGGTCACTCTCATGGAAAAGGTCATGACCCCAATTTCAATATACATCATCCCCTAACCCATGTCTATGTATATGCATAATATGAAAGAAATCTGTCCATTAGTTTTTGACTTATAATGCTCACAGTACTGTTAAGTGGCAATGATGGGGTATTAAACGGCATGAAAACAAGTAAAAGAATAACAGGTGGCGCTATCAGTTTCCGGTACATGACAACACTATTCAAGATCTTCGTTCAAGTTGATTTTTGGACCAATCCATGCATCCCTTATTGAGAAATTAATGATTTTAAGTGATTTTCACCATATATGGCAATATTCAAGGTCAAGGCCACTCTCATAGGAAAGGTCATGACCCCAATTTAAATAAACATCATCCCATAACCCATATCTATGTATATGCATAATATGAAAGAAATCTGTCCATTAGTTTTTGACTTATAATGCTCACAGTACTGTTAAGTGGCAATGATGGGGTATTAAACAGCACGAAAACAAGCAAAAGATTAACAGGTGGCACCACCTGTTTCCAATACATGACATTACTATCCAAGATCTTCGGTCAAGTTGATTTTTGGACCAATCCATGAATCCCTTATTGAGATATTAATGATTTTGTGTGATTTTCACCATATATGGCAATATTCAAGGTCAAGGCCACTCTCCTAGGAAAGGTCATGACCCCAATTTAAATAAACATCATCCCATAACCCATATCTATGTTTATGCATAATATAAAAGAAATCTGTCCATTAGTTTTTGACTTATAATGCTCACAGTACTGTCAAGTAGCAATTTTTGGGGTATTAAACGGCACAAAAAGAAGTAAAGAATAATAGGTGGCGCCACCAGTTTCTGGAACGTGACAACCCTATCCATGATCTTCATCAACTTGATTTTGGGATCAATCCATGCAAGATTTCTTGAGATATTTAAGAATTTGTGTGATTTTCCCCAAAATTGGACCTATTCAAGGTCAAGGACACTCTCCTAGTCAAGGTCATGACCTCATTTTAAATAGGCGTCGTCCTCTCACCCATATCTATACATATACCAAGTTTGGTAAAGATCCGTGAAATATTTTTTGAGTTATCGTGCCAACAAGATTTATATGCGGCAGCGGCGGCGGAACCGGTATGAAAACATAGTATCCCCTGACTTTGTCTGGGGATACAATTACATATAAAGAAATGAGAATTATCAAAATGGCCAAGAATAAAACTTTATCCATTATGGACATTTTGTCAAAAATTATAATGTCAAAATGTTGTCTAAAGTCAAAAGTCCATTTTTTATAGGCTATTTTTCCAGGATGTTCTGAGGAATCTGTCATCAATTTATCCATGCCATTTATCCTGCACCAATTTATCCATGCCAGTTATATCTGGTGAAGGTGGCAATAACCACATGTCACCAATTGAGAGTACCCAAGGGATCATATAACAGTGTTAGTAATCAGTTCTCCAGGACAGTCCTCAGCTGTCTATGTGCCATTAATGCAGGGCTGGGCCCACCAGGTGGTACCAAGTCCAGTCTACTTGAGGTGCTGTCCCAGTGTCTGCCAGCACCAGCTTCCCTGGTGACATCAAAGGAGTGGGCTGACCGAGCTGTTTTTAATGGTCTGACCCAGTGTTTTTCCCTGAGGCTACCTACCAGCTGTCACTGTACTTGATGATTAATAATCAAATGTATTTCTAGGTCTCTGACAATGAGACATTTTTAGGACAATGGCTTGAAGCTGACAGGATTGAATAAGGATTATAATAACCATATACACATATATAGATTGTGTTTTATCTCTCCAAAGGAGGTTATGTGTTTTCCTCTGTTTACAGATTTCTTTTGTAGCTGGCAATTTGTTGCAGATAGATAATGCAAAATATGACTGAACAAATTTCTATGAAACTTGTATGGACAGGTGGGATATGTACCTTTTAACCCCCCCCCCCCTATCAAATTTTGGTGTGTATGATAATAAGGAGAAAACTGGGCTATTTCACACTGGCTGAAGCATGCCATCTCTACTGAGTTCCCTCTTGGTTTATCCATATTTTCCTAAATCTTTACTGATTTTAAGTATTTAAGGCAATCATACTGGTATATTTTAAAGGCATTATGAGATCAGCTTAGCCTTTTTTTGCCCTTGCAGAGGTTTCATGAATGACAATTTTTCAGTAGCATTTCAAATATTACCTTTATGAAAAGTTTATCTCCAATGTCAACAAACCAGAGTCATTATTGCAATGTCAACAAACCAGAGTCATTATTGCAATGTCAACAAACCAGAGTCATTATTGCAATGTCAACAAACCAGAGTCATTATTGCAATGTCAACAAACCAGAGTCATTATCTCCAATGTCAACAAACCAGAGTCATTATTGCAATGTCAACAAACCAGAGTCATTATCTCCAATGTCAACAAACCAGAGTCATTATCTCCAATGTCAACAAACCAGAGTCATTATCTCCAATGTCAACAAACCAGAGTCATTATTGCAATGTCAACAAACCAGAGTCATTATCTCCAATGTCAACAAACCAGAGTCATTATCTCCAATGTCAACAAACCAGAGTCATTATCTCCAATGTCAACAAACCAGAGTCATTATCTCCAATGTCAACAAACCAGAGTCATTATTCAGGGTCAACTGACAAAGAAAACTTCCAAAAATTATTAAAGTAATTATTACAGAAAACTACTGGGCACAGCTCAGAACTACTTTAATTATCTACCTTTCTTGTTATTTTGCTTATTACTGACAAAGCCAGACTATTTATAAAGCTGTCATGTAAAATGGGACTCAGGCAATTATCCTGAATTATCGGTTTCATAAGAAAATATCACCATTTTTTTTACATGTGTAATAAAGTACCCAGAGTGACCTTGAAACCCACAGCACATTTTGAAACATTGCCTTTCACTGAGAAATCGATCAAACCCAGTTCCTGGATGTACTCTGCTCACAGCCAGTTTCTTTGATAAGCAACAAGCCAGCAGCTGGGAAACACCATCTGACAGACGATGGTCAACATTAAAGGTCACAGGATCTGACCTCAGGATAAAGGTCAAAGGTCAAGACATATGGTGTGAAAAGGTCAGAGGTCATGGTATCTGAATAGATAAAGTTTATAAAGATTGCTGCCCATAAAAGCCTATGTCAAGGCTTGAACCTAGCACTATCAGTACAGTCAACTGCATCCACCACTCAGCCTCATCCTATCCAGTATTTTGCTACATTATCAATCATATGAAGCTTTGCTTTAGTGCTACAACAATGTTGAGCCTTCATTGCACACAACCAAAAGTTCTGTACATGAATTAATGATCTTGGATATTTCAGTTTGTTGTTAGATCCTTCTACATAAAATACTGTATAAAGGCCCTGGGTCAATTGCCAGAATAAACTTAATATTATCTTTTTATTAACAATTACAGCGCAAACTACAAGCTGTGTCTGAGCACAGCTTCATAAATGGCTTGTTATAATGGTCATTAGTGCCAAAGTCAGGCTATTTATGCAGCTGTCATTTAAAATGGGACATAGGCACACCCTCAACCTTGAAGTGTCTGGTACAAAACAACAGTGACTGTAGAACAACATGTAAATACACTGAGCATTTTGAAACATTGCTTTTCACTAAGGAATCCATCAATCTGAGATATGCCCACTTTGCTCACAGCCAGTTTGTATGATAAGAGACAAGTCAGCAACTGAGAAACACCACATGGCTGAACTTGGCCACCACTAAGGTCACAGGATCTGACCTCTGTTGGGATAAAGGTCAGAGGTCATTACATCTTGTTAAAAATAGCCTGAGGTCATGAGGTCTGATTAGATCAGGTTAATGATTGGAGATCCCAGATTTTATCTTGGTAGAATTACACAAATGTTCAGTAGGATGCAACAAAGCCTTGTAGGGGTGAAAATGGCTTCTATCTGATTAGAATGAGTTGTTTGGGGGGGGGGGGGGGGATGCCACTCAAGGCTTTGAAAGGATTGGGGTTAAGATTCCTGTTTGACCTGACACCATTGTCATGTGACCTGAGATTGATAAAATCCATCAGTGCTGATGAACTGCCAGGGTTAAGCTTTCTCATCCAGCTTGATTTAGCTTAACTCAGGATAAGTTTGAGCTACAACACATGTGTCAAACTCAAATGAGTGAATTCAATTTATTTTGAGAACTTGGAAGCACCTAAGACAGAAAATATATTAATTTATTCAACAATTATCCACTCAGGAGATACATTGTTCAAAGCAATAGCCAAAATCTCTGAGGTCCATGATATGAATCTTGAGTAAAGAGAATGATCGAACATATGCGTCACAGAGACCATGTCTGTTGGACAGAGGCCGTGCATGAATGACCATATGCTGTCACAGAGACCATGTCTGTTGGACAGAGGCTGTGCATGAATGACCATATGCTGTCACAGAGACCATGCCTGTTGGACAGAGGCCATCATAAACGACCATATGCTGTCACAGAGACCATGTCTCTTGGGCAGAGGCTGTGCATGAATGACCATATACACTCACAGAGACCATGTCTGTCGGACAGAGGCCCTGCATGAACGACCATATGCTGTTATAGAGACCATGTCTGTTAGGCCAAGGTTGTGCATGAACGACCATATGCTGTCACAGAGACCATGTCTGTTGGACAAAGGCCGTGCATGAATGACCATATGCTGTCACAGAGACCATGTCTGTTGGACAGAGGCTGTGCATGAATGACCATATGCTGTCACAGAGACCATGCCTGTTGGACAGAGGCCATCATAAACGACCATATGCTGTCACAGAGACCATGTCTCTTGGGCAGAGGCTGTGCATGAATGACCATATACACTCACAGAGACCATGTCTGTCGGACAGAGGCCCTGCATGAACGACCATATGCTGTTATAGAGACCATGTCTGTTAGGCCAAGGTTGTGCATGAACGACCATATGCTGTCACAGAGACCATGTCTGTTGGACAAAGGCCGTGCATGAATGACCATATGCTGTCACAGAGACCATGTCTGTTGGACAGAGGCCATCATAAACAACCATATGCTGTCACAGAGACCATGTCTGTTGGGCAGAGGCCTGGCATGAATGACCATATGCTGTCACAGAGACCATGTCTGTTGGGCAGAGGCCTTGCATGAACGACCATATTCTGTCACAGAGACCATGTCTGTTGGGCAGAGGCCATGCATGAATGACCATATGCTGTCACAGAGACCATGTCTGTTGGACAGAGGCCCTGCATGAACGACCATATGCTGTCACAGAGACCATGTCTGTTGGACAGAGGCCGTGCATGAATGACCATATGCTGTCACAGAGACCATGTCTGTTGGACAGAGGCCATCATAAACAACCATATGCTGTCACAGAGACCATGTCTGTTGGGCAGAGGCCTGGCATGAATGACCATATGCTGTCACAGAGACCATGTCTGTTGGGCAGAGGCCTTGCATGAACGACCATATGCTGTCACAGAGACCATGTCTGTTGGGCAGAGGCCATGCATGAATGACCATATGCTGTCACAGAGACCACGTCTGTTGGACAGAGGCCCTGCATGAACGACCATATGCTGTCACAGAGACCATGTCTGTTGGACAGAGGCTGTGCATGAACGACCATATGCTGTCACAGAGACCATGTCTGTTGGACAGAGGCCATGCATGAACAACCATATGCTGTCACAGAGACCATGTCTGTTGGACAGAGGCTGTGCATGAACGACCATATGCTGTCACAGAGACCATGTCTGTTGGACAGAGGCCGTGCATGAATGACCATATGCTGTCACAGAGACCATGTCTGTTGGACAGAGGCTGTGCATGAATGACCATATGCTGTCACAGAGACCATGCCTGTTGGACAGAGGCCATCATAAACGACCATATGCTGTCACAGCGACCATGTCTCTTGGGCAGAGGCTGTGCATGAATGACCATATACTGTCACAGAGACCATGTCTGTCGGACAGAGGCCCTGCATGAACGACCATATGCTGTCATAGAGACCATGTCTGTTAGGCCAAGGTTGTGCATGAACGACCATATGCTGTCACAGAGACCATGTCTGTTGGACAGAGGCCGTGCATGAATGACCATATGCTGTCACAGAGACCATGTCTGTTGGACAGAGGCCATCATAAACAACCATATGCTGTCACAGAGACCATGTCTGTTGGGCAGAAGCCTGGCATGAACGACCATATGCTGTCACAGAGACCATGTCTCTTGGGCAGAGGCCTTGCATGAACGACCATATGCCATCACAGAGACCAAGTCTGTTGGGCAGAGGCCATGCATGAATGACCATATGCTGTCACAGAGACCATGTCTGTTGGACAGAGGCCCTGCATGAACAACCATATGCTGTCACAGAGACCATGTCTGTTAGACAGAGGCCATGCATGAACAACCATATGCTGTCACAGAGACCATGTCTGTTGGACAGAGGCTGTGCATGAACGACGATATGCTGTCACAGAGACCATGTCTGTTGGACAGAGGCCATGCATGAACAACCATATGCTGTCACAGAGACCATGTCTGTTGGACAGAGGCCATGCATGAACTACCATATGCTGTCACAGAGACCATGTCTGTTGGACAGAGGCTGTGCATGAACGACCATATGCTGTCACAGAGACCAGGTCTGTTGGGCAGAGGCCATGCATGAACGACCATATGCTGTCACAGAGACCATGTCTGTTAGGCCAAGGTTGTGCATGAACGACCATATGCTGTCACAGAGACCATGTCTGTTGGACAGAGACTGTGCATGAATGACCATATGCTGTCACAGAGACCATGTCTGTTGGGCAGAGGCCGTGCATGAACAACCATATGCTGTCACAGAGACCATGTCTGTTGGGCAGAGGCCATGCATGAATGACCATATGCTGTCACAGAGACCATGTCTGTTGGACAGAGGCCATCATAAACAACCATATGCTGTCACAGAGACCATGTCTGTTGGGCAGAAGCCTGGCATGAACGACCATATGCTGTCACAGAGACCATGTCTCTTGGGCAGAGGCCTTGCATGAACGACCATATGCCATCACAGAGACCAAGTCTGTTGGGCAGAGGCCATGCATGAATGACCATATGCTGTCACAGAGACCATGTCTGTTGGACAGAGGCCCTGCATGAACAACCATATGCTGTCACAGAGACCATGTCTGTTAGACAGAGGCCATGCATGAACAACCATATGCTGTCACAGAGACCATGTCTGTTGGACAGAGGCTGTGCATGAACGACGATATGCTGTCACAGAGACCATGTCTGTTGGACAGAGGCCATGCATGAACAACCATATGCTGTCACAGAGACCATGTCTGTTGGACAGAGGCCATGCATGAACTACCATATGCTGTCACAGAGACCATGTCTGTTGGACAGAGGCTGTGCATGAACGACCATATGCTGTCACAGAGACCAGGTCTGTTGGGCAGAGGCCATGCATGAACGACCATATGCTGTCACAGAGACCATGTCTGTTAGGCCAAGGTTGTGCATGAACGACCATATGCTGTCACAGAGACCATGTCTGTTGGACAGAGACTGTGCATGAATGACCATATGCTGTCACAGAGACCATGTCTGTTGGGCAGAGGCCGTGCATGAACAACCATATGCTGTCACAGAGACCATGTCTGTTGGGCAGAGGCCATGCATGAATGACCATATGCTGTCACAGAGACCATGTCTGTTGGACAGAGGCCATCATAAACGACCATATGCTGTCACAGAGACCATGTCTGTTGGGCAGAGGCCTGGCATGAACGACCATATGCTGTTACAGAGACCATGTCTCTTGGGCAGAGGCCTTGCATGAACGACCATATGCTGTCACAGAGACCATGTCTGTTGGGCAGAGGCCATGCATGAACGACCATATGCTGTCACAGAGACCACGTCTGTTGGACAGAGGCCCTGCATGAACGACCATATGCTGTCACAGAGACCATGTCTGTTGGACAGAGGCTGTGCATGAACGACCATATGCTGTCACAGAGACCATGTCTGATGGACAGAGGCCATCATAAGCGATCATATGCTGTCACAGAGACCATGTCTTTTGGGCAGAGGCTGTGCATGAACGACCATATGCTGTCACAGAGACCATGTCTGATGGACAGAGGCCATCATAAGCGATCATACGCTGTCACAGAGACCATGTCTTTTGGGCAGAGGCTGTGCATGAACTAATCATACGCTGTCACAGAGACCATGTCTGTTGGGCAGAGGCAGTGCATGAACGACCATATGCTGTCACAGAGACCATGTCTGTTGGACAGAGGCCTTGCCTGAACGACCATATGCTGTCACAGAGATTATGTCTGTTGGGCAGAGGCCCTGCATGAATGACCATATGCTGTCACAGAGACCATGTCTGTTGGGCAGAGGCCATGCATGAACGACCATATGCTATCACAGAGACCATGTCTGTTGGGCAGAGGCTGTGCATGAACGACCATATGCTGTCACAGAGACCAGGGGAAGTGATAACGTAGACCTGGGAAAGTGACCACATAGACCAGGGGAAGTGATAATGTAGACCTGGGAAAGTGACCACATAGATCAGTGGAAATGATAATGTAGACCTGGGAAAGTGACTAAATAGACCAGTGGAAGTGATAATGTAGACCTGGGAAAGTGACCACATAGACCAGTGGAAGTGATAATGTAGACCTGGGAAAGTGACCACATAGACCAGGGGAAGTGATAATGTAGACCTGGGAAAGTGACCACATAGATCAGTGGAAATGATAATGTAGACCTGGGAAAGTGACCACATAGACCAGGGGAAGTGATAATGTAGACCTGGGAAAGTGACCACATAGACCAGGGGAAGTGATAATGTAGACCTGGGAAAGTGACCACATAGATCAGTGGAAGTGATAATGTAGACCTGGGAAAGTGACCACATAGATCAGTGGAAGTGATAATGTAGACCTGGGAAAGTGACCACATAGACCAGTGGAAGTGATAATGTAGACCTGGGAAAGTGACTAAATAGACCAGTGGAAGTGATAATGTAGACCTGGGAAAGTGACCACATAGACCAGTGGAAGTGATAATGTAGACCTGGGAAAGTGACTAAATAGACCAGTGGAAGTGATAATGTAGACCTGGGAAAGTGACCACATAGATCAGTGGAAGTGATAATGTAGACCTGGGAAAGTGACCACATAGACCAGTGGAAATGATAATGTAGACCTGGGAAAGTGACCACATAGACCAGTGGAAGTGATAATGTAGACCTGGGAAAGTGACCACATAGATCAGTGGAAGTGATAATGTAGACCTGGGAAAGTGACTAAATAGACCAGTGGAAGTGATAATGTAGACCTGGGAACGTGACCACATAGATCAGTGGAAGTGATAATGTAGACCTGGGAAAGTGACTAAATAGACCAGTAGAAGTGATAATGTAGACCTGGGAAAGTGACCACATAGACCAGTGGAAGTGATAATGTAGACCTGGGAAAGTGACCACATAGACCAGGGGAAGTGATAATGTAGACCTGGGAAAGTGACCACATAGAACAGTGGAAGTGATAATGTAGACCTGGGAAAGTGACGAAATAGACCAGGGGAAGTGATAATGTAGACCTGGGAAAGTGACCACATAGAACAGTGGAAGTGATAATGTAGACCTGGGAAAGTGACCACATAGACCAGTGGAAGTGATAATGTAGACCTGGGAAAGTGACCACATAGATCAGAGGAAATGATAATGTAGACCTGGGAAAGTGACCACATAGACCAGTGGAAGTGATAATGTAGACCTGGGAAAGTGACCACATAGATCAGTGGAAGTGATAATGTAGACCTGGGAAAGTGACTAAATAGACCAGTGGAAGTGATAATGTAGACCTGGGAAAGTGACCACATAGACCAGTGGAAGTGATTATGTAGACCTGGGAAAGTGACTAAATAGACCAGGGGAAGTGATAATGTAGACCTGGGAAAGTGACCACATAGACCAGGGGAAGTGATAATGTAGACCTGGGAACGTGACCACATAGATCAGTGGAAGTGATAATGTAGACCTGGGAAAGTGACCACATAGACCAGTGGAAGTGATAATGTAGACCTGGGAAAGTGACCACATAGACCAGGGGAAATGATAATGTAGACCTGGGAAAGTGACCACATAGATCAGTGGAAGTGATAATGTAGACCTGGGAAAGTGACCACATAGACCAGGGGAAGTGATAATGTAGACCTGGGAAAGTGACTAAATAGACCAGTGGAAGTGATAATGTAGACCTGGGAAAGTGACGAAATAGACCAGGGGAAGTGATAATGTAGACCTGGGAAAGTGACCACATAGACCAGTGGAAGTGATAATGTAGACCTGGGAAAGTGACCACATAGATCAGTGGAAATGATAATGTAGACCTGGGAAAGTGACCACATAGACCAGTGGAAGTGATAATGTAGACCTGGGAAAGTGACCACATAGACCAGTGGAAGTGATAATGTAGACCTGGGAAAGTGACCACATAGACCAGTGGAAATGATAATGTAGACCTGGGAAAGTGACCACATAGACCAGTGGAAGTGATAATATAGACCTGGGAAAGTGACCACATAGACCAGGGGAAGTGATAATGTAGACCTGGGAAAGTGACCACATAGATCAGTGGAAATGATAATGTAGACCTGGGAAAGTGACCACATAGACCAGTGGAAGTGATAATGTAGACCTGGGAAAGTGACCACATAGACCAGTGGAAGGGATAATGTAGACCTGGGAAAGTGACCACATAGACCAGTGGAAGTGATAATGTAGACCTGGGAAAGTGACCACATAGACCAGTGGAAATGATAATGTAGACCTGGGAAAGTGACCACATAGACCAGGGGAAGTGATAATGTAGACCTGGGAAAGTGACTAAATAGACCAGTGGAAGTGATAATGTAGACCTGGAAAATGATCATGTAGACCCAGGGACTGATCATGTAGACCAGGCAAGAGATCATGTAGTGCAGAGAGGAATAATGCATCCATTGGTAAAGTGCAAGGCTGTGTATCAGAGGCAATGGTAGATTGTGATCATCCACGGAATGATTCCATATTTATATGATACAATATGTGATCAAGTGCTGGGGGAGGGTTAATTCAGAACTTTGCACAAGGACTTGCTGGTATGGAGATTGATAAAGTATTGAGAGTTTTTCAGAGAGCATGATTGCAAAACTAAAAGAGGGACTATATAAGAGTCTAGTGGATGTCCATGCAAAAAGGATCTCAGCTGCAAGACAAAACAATTAACAAAGCAACAAGACCATTGGGTTGCCATCACCTTGGCTTTGAATGACTTAATATAAAAGTTTTTCTTACAGACACAGGGGTTAGTTGTTCATCAGGGTGTGTATGTATATCTTTAACACATAATCACATGTTTACTTAAGTCCTTGATACTGCCTCGGTGAGAGTTGGTGATATTCCTTTCAGATAATCCTGGGGTGTGTAAATCAGGATAGTGTATGCCTTCAGTCAAGTTTAATACACAGCACATACACACAGTAGCTGTTTATATTAATGTATCGTGATATCACCTGTTATCAAGCAGCTTAGCACCTTACAAAATGAGCTGTTCATTTCCTACCTCAACAGTCTGTTCCATCAAGCAAACCACAAGGTTAGTCATTTATACAACTGAGTGCGCCAGCAGTTCTCTCAACAATCGTTGTTGATTCAGACTGATAACCCACTCCTCCATCAGGGTAAACATACAGAAACCTTGCTACCAGATGTATATAGCCATAAGAAATCTGTTATCATCTGTTTGGAGAGGCAGTACTACAGTAAACTAGTGTGCTGAAATACCTAAATGTTACTGACAAAGTGTAAAGCTATCAAGTAATAAAGTATCAAAGTTATATTTGTAATGAAACAAGGCCTACAGGCCTAATGCAAACCTGTGCAATGGGAGATACACCAGGTATAATGCTTCAATGCTGGACCATTACTTTTCAAGTACATGTGTAACATGTATATGAACAATGCAAGTACTAAACATTTTGAACAAGAAACAATTACACAAACATCACTGCTGAAATTCTGGCATGGGTGCACACAACACAAAAATGATTGTAGCTGGCACTAGCAGTCTTGTTTACAACAAAGCTATCACAGATGTATACATATGCCCAATTTCAGGCTGATATGTCAAACCCCTCCTGAGATATTAGCAGGGAAATACTGTAAAAAAATTACTGTAGGTGGCGCCATCAGTCTTGAACACAATAAAGCTATCTGTTATGTATAAATATGCCCAATTTCAGGCTGATATATCAAATTCCTCCGTAGAAATAAGCAGGCACATATACTGTGCAAAAGTCATTGTAGGTGGTGACATCTGTCTTGTGAATGAGAAAGCCATCAATGACGCATAGACAGGTCAAAATATCAGACCTATACATCAAACTTCCCTTGAGTTTAATACACTGGACCGACCAGGCTTAGGTGAAAAAGGCAGTTTCCCCAAGTGAACTGTGACAAATTGCTGGCTCAAGCTACTGCACTGAGTGAACTCCTCACCTGCACCTTGCTAGACTGAGTGAACTTTTGACCTGTACCTGCCTGATCTGAGTGAACTCTTGACCTGTTGCATAATCTGACACAGTTGGCAGTCTGCCAAATCTATAAATAGATCCAGGCTGAACTTTGGTGCCAAATCTGATGCGGTGGGCAGTCTGCCAAAGCTAAAAATAGAATACAGCTATTGCATTGAGTGAACTCTTGACCTGCACCTGGCTAGACTGAGTGAAATTTTTACCTGTACCTGACTGCAATGAATGAACTCTTGACCTGTTGCCTAATCTGACACAGTTGGTAGTCCGCCTAAGCTATAAATAAGATCCTTGCCAAATCTGATGCAGTAGGCAGTCCACCAAAGCTATAAATAGAATGCAGCTGCTGTACTGAGTGAACTCTTGACCTATACCTAGCTGCACTGAGTGAACTCTTGACCTGTTGCTTATTCTGCTACAGTTGGCAGTTTGCCAAGGCTATAAATAGACCCAGACCGACCTTTGGCCTGTTGCCAAATCTAAAATAGTTGGCAGTCTCAATCCCACAGCATTTGATATGTTACACATTTTTGCATAGAATTTGGGGATGCCTGCTCCTGTTATTCCTGAGAAATTATGGATTAATGTACTGATGGCTGATGACCCCTGTACAGAAAAGGTTAATGCAGGTGGTGCCATCAATACCTCAATTTCAAAGATGACTCATGTGACCAATATTTGCATGATATTTAGTGATGATAGCTCCAGCCGTTTCTGAGATTGCAATTTTAGTATGCTTTCTTGGACAGATGACAAAGTTCAACTTCCTGTTACTCAGCCAAAAATCACATAACTTGAACCATCTGAACAAACTTGAGAGAGATTGTTCAAGGAATCATTTCTGTGAAAGATCTGACAATTAGGCTGAACAGTTTCAGACAAGATTTTAAAAGTTTTTTTTAGCTTTTTCCCTATAAAATCTAAGAAAATGCAGTTAGCTAAAAAATAAGCAAAATCTGACAGAGTTTTTTAGATGACTAATTTTTTGCATAAAATTTGGTGATGCTAGCTCCTGCCATTTTCGAGATAGTATAGGTTAATGTACAGACGACCAACAATGGCCAACGGACTACGCCACAGTATCGCATAAGCACACAGATTTGCTAAAAATTTTGAGGTTTCTCAAAAGAGCACCGATACATCAGCACCACAGGTCCTATATGTCCTATATGAAGTCAGCAACACAGACATACTGTTCCTGTCAAATGATGTAAGAGTGCATGTAAAATATCAGAAAACCTGGAAATTATCTTTAAGAACTGTTCATGAAATTATCTGCTGTAATTTAGCATCAGGTTATTCATACAGTTAATCATTTTTGTTTTGTTAGAATGTTACACCACTGCCCTATAGCGGGGGTCTTGCTAAAAAGTACAGAAAAGTACAGAAAAGTTGCCAAAACCTGAAAAGTGTCCAAAAGTGACCCAAAATACTATAGAAGTATCTGAAAGTCAATGAAAACATAAAAAAATACCAAAAAGTTTATTTAGACTGTTAATAAAGTTAGTAAATTGTGTGCACTTTTTTACCCTATATGAAAGATTATGTAAATCACACAACTGAAAAGCACCATAAAGTTACCAAAGTTTACAAAAAAGGATTCAAAGATAAAGACTAAAATTTAAGAAAAAGCATTGAACAGTTACTGAAATCACCAAAAAGTATCTGAAAAGTTCAAAACAGTTACTGAAAACAGACCAAAAAGTACTGAAAAGTTACCAAAATATGACTGGAAAGACTACCAGAGAACCTGAAGCTATGTACACATTTATATGGTGCAACAGCAGCATCAACAGCGACAACAACGACAATGTGTTTTGGGTGTACACATTAATCCGGCAACATTTATAAGCAAAGACTAAATTGTGCTTGTTTTGTTCATCTCGATGGAGCTCCAGGGTGACAATATCCTTCTAAATATTACCTTTGAATTAAATTACTGTGCAGTAAAGATGAAGAAGTAAAAGGATATAATGGGTCCAAATTATTATTCAAAGATGAAGACAAAAAGGACCGTTTTTGAATCTATTTCATAAACCTTACTGAAATTAAGTGTTATTTAGATAATATTATCGTGTATAGACAACAGTTCTCTATCTTACCTTTTTTTAACCCTTTTAGCCGATACTTTGCCTTTTTGGGACACCAAAGGGGCTAAAGATGCCTGTGCATGGTAGTAGTAATGTCATTTTATGGGAATGGCACCATACAATTATATCCGGCAACAGCAAAAAATTGCACACAGACCGATTCGAAAAATAGCCGGATAGTCTTGCTGCATTGTCTTTGCCGTGACATGCGCTTGTGTACACTCCAATGAAATTTAATATGACATTTTTTGCCAATGCTGGATTGATTTTTGCCAGAAAAATAGATGAATGTGTACTCAGCTTAAAGGTTAATGTAAAGATAAAAACATAACCAAAAGTTGTTTTAGAATGCCATGAAGTGAGTAAATTGTGTGCAATTTATCACTGCTCAGAAATGATGAAGATGAAGTACCTGAACAGTACTTAACAACTGCTAAAACACACCTTGGGTAGTGGGGTGGGGTAGTTTCTATCACCTCTTTGAAGCTGAGGACCTATGAAGTACTTGATGAGGCCTAAGACTGACAGCTTAATCTTCATTAGTTGCAGAAATGCAAGTGTGAATCTCTAATCAGACAGAGTGAATTATAGGACTCTAATTGAGGATGTCATTCTGTCTAGACTGATGTCAAAGGTGAAACAAATAGGAGTGATAGCTAGAAGATTGCCTGATTTTGTTACATATCCACAGAATTTTAACCAACCAATTTATGCTTTGTTTCAGTTTCGAACACCTTGTCCCTTTTGGTTAATACTGGGTATATAGATAAATATATACATCAAGAATTAAAGTCAACTGGAAGATCATTGTCAGGCAAAGATTTCTGGTATCAGTCCTGCCCCAGCATGTGTGTGGCTGGTGATGACAGGCTTGTTTGATAAGACAGATAGGTCTCCAGGAAGGACCTGTTACTGTTCAATCAAAGTTGGCTTAAACAGAGGTACAGTGTTGACAAGAAGGTGCATACCTGGTCTAATTCCCTCAAAAGAAAACTATTTAATTAACAGACTGATTACTGATGATCATGCATTAACAACATGTCAGCAGTTACCTCCACCAAAACCATCTTTAAGCTAGAATGGGATTGGAATTAGGGCATCTATGGTAAAACAGTCCAACTGAATTTGTAAGCCCCTGTATCTGATCTGCACCACAGTTTATTGCTTACATGCCCATTGTCCGTACCTCAACAAAGTTTGTGGAAATTATATGATTAGCTTTGTTGAAATTCTGACAACAGACAAACAAATCAATGAAGAGACATAGGTAAAACTAGATGTGTCGGTCTGGAGCAAATTAGAAATATTAGTTAAAGTTTGTAAAATTTTCTATGTTCAGGAGCTGTCATATGGTCAAAAGTGGGTAAACCAGGACGTGAACTTGATTTGTAACTAGTCATCATTTGCCCACACACCAAAAATCAGGCTAATATCTGCAGGCATTGCGAAAAAAGGTCCATACATGTGCATTTATCATGAAAATTTCAATTTTTCATGAAATTTTCTATGTTCAGGAGACGTCATACAGTCAAAAGTAAGTCAACCGGGACAAAACGCAAACTCGATCTGTAAGTATTCATTTTGCTGCCACACAACAAAAATTAGGCCAATATCTGCGAGCACTGCGAAAAAAGTCTGTACATGTGCATGAAATTTTCATGAAATTTTCTAAGTTCAGGAGCCGTCATATTATAAAGTAGGTCAACCGAGACAAAATGCGAACTCGATCTGTAAGTGGGTAAAACTAGATGTGTCGGTCTGGAGCAAATTAGAAATATTAGTTAAAGTTTGTAAAATTTTCTATGTTCAGGAGCTGTCATATGGTCAAAAGTGGGTAAACCAGGACGCGAACTTGATTTGTAACTAGTCATAATTTGCCCACACACCAAAAATTAGGCTAATATCTGCAGGCATTGCGAAAAAAGGTCCATACATGTGCATTTATCATGAAAATTTCTATTTTTCATGAAATTTCCTATGTTCACGAGCTGTCATACGGTCAAAAGTAGGTTAACTGGGACAAAATGCGAACTCGATCTGTAACTGGTCATTATCTGCCCACACACCAAAAATCAGGCCAATATCTGCAGGCATTGCAAAAAACAAAGTCCATACATGTGCATTTATCATGAAAATTTCTATTTTTCAAGAAAATTTCCTATGTTCCGGAGCTGTCATACGGTCAAAAGAAGGTTAACCGGGACAAAACATAAACTCAATCTGTAACTGGTCATTATCTGCCCACACACCAAAAATCAGGCCAATATCTGCAGGCATTGCGAAAAAAGTCTGTACAACTGTTTCATTTCGGAATAACGGAAGGACGGAATAACGGACATGGGTAAAACTATATGCTGCGGCCACTTTGTGGTGGGGGCATAAAAAATAACATCCATGTCAGAGGTAACACAATGGCAGCAATTACCAGCATAATTGTATTGCTTTAAGAAATAAAGGTTGCCCATATATTCTATATTATAACTGATGGTTGTGGCACTCATCCACTGTCATGTAACGCCTCTGTGCTACGCCTTAGAAACGCTGTTTTTACGTCTTGAAATATAGGAATGATATCAAGTTTGTCTCTTATTTTACTGATTAATTCTGAGAAATTTGAAATTCTTTTGAGGAAGGTTATCACAGCACCAGCTGTCAGAAACTATAGCAGTATATACTGCTGGTGAAGAGCTAAAGTTGCCCAGACCTGTACCATGTAAGAATGGGTAATATGCACGTTATACATAATTCATGAAATAGCTTTACCCCTTAGAATTATGCCTTAGATCAAGGATTCTAAATAGTAAAACTTCTGGAAGTATAAACTGGTGTCTGGGCAATTAAGACAGGTTTCCCTGTTTCAGGGTTATTTACTACAATAAGTTACTTTGTAAGAAATGGCTGACTGTGTAATCTGGCAGACCATTGTCAGTTCTACACTGTACATCAAGTGTGTACCATGTAATAGTCTAAAAACCATTACCTCATATAAAGTCTTATTTATAGGTCAGGCTGTCACCTGTCATTTATGTACAGAACATATTGTAAAGAAATAACTATGACATCTTTACAGAGGTCCTAGTAGCATGCAATTACCCCAACTACACATGATTGGACATACATATAAACTGACAGATCTGATAACAATCTTGCTCATAAATAAAGAGCTGAAAGACTGTATCTTAAGGCAGTGGCACAAATGTCACTGCATGATACACTCAAAGAATATAATAGCTACTGACAAAGTATGTAACTCACTAATTTGTTAAAAAGCCTAACATATTTATTTAAAACATGCACTAGGTGTAGATTTTGTCTATAAGACTGACAGACAGACCCATCTGGATAATGGCTTGTCCATTAATTAAGTTAAATTGTGATGATTTCTGACAATCCATAACTTAACATCTTAGCTATTAACAAATTAATGAACACATGATCCCAATTTAAATATACCTCATCCCATAACCTATATCTATGTATATGCATTATATAAAAGACATGTGTCAATTAGTTTTTTTTTTTACTTAAATTGCTCACAGTACTGTCAAGTGGCAATGAAGGGGGTAATAAAAGGTGTGAAAACAAGAAAAGGACAGAAGGTGGTGCCACCTGTCTTCCACAGAAGATAAAGTTATCAAAGATCTTCAGTCAATTTGAATTTTGGACCAGTCCATGCATCCCTTATTGAGATATTGAAGATTTTGATTTTAACCAAATGCAGAAATATTCAAGGTGAAGGCCACTCTCATAGGGAAGGTCTACAGATGGATCCACCATGCAAGATTTCAGGATGAGACACCAATCCACTAATGAGAAAAAAACTCCTAGATGTATGTACATGCCAAAATTTCAGACCAATTGAACCACACCTGAGATATGAGCAATTTTCACCTAAGCAAATATACGTATGGACGCCACACAAAAACAATCAGTCTTGAATACATGATGGAGCTAGCGGAGACCTACAGACATGCACAATTTCAGGCCAATACCGTGAATCATATCTGAGAAAAGGACATTAATTTATACTATGAAAACAGTTAGGTAGATGGCTCCACCTGTCTGCTTTATGAAAAAACTCTCCAAGATGGATGTACATGTCAAATTTCAGACCAATACATTGAACCACTCCTGAAATATGAGCAATTTTCACCTACAGCAAACATACGGATGGACGCCACAAAAAATGAATGCAGATGGTGCCACGTACCAGTCTTGAATAAAAGATGGAGATATCGATGATCAATGGACATGCACAATTTCAGCCCAATCTGTCCATTAGTCTTTACAACTTACCTTCACTTACCCAACATCCATACCACCCTACCTCACCTAAACTCAATCACACCGAAACACTCTGAATACTGCCTTTGTATATTGTTAGTGGAAACATTTGGGAGATAGTCAAGGTAAGCTTTGAGTAGCTTCCACTCAATCCTACTGATGCTTGTATTATGTGATATATATGTGCATATTCTGTATCAATTAAATATTTCAAACAATCAAATTGGCTATGCTATGCAATTAGGAACAACATGTCATTATCTGTATAGGCTATACTAATATGTCTTGTGTCCTGTGAGACTAGTCAATTCAAAAGTTTAAGCAATTTATACATTTAAAAGGTGTGAATAGTCTGCAAAAATAAGTAACCATTGAAACTGCATATATCTTGTCAACTTGTAAAAGAAAAGCTCTGTAAGAGATCATAAAAGTGAGGCTTTGTTCATTTATCATACATGTATTTTCCTCATTTAATAGTTATACAGGTTGCATACTATGACAAATTTGAAGCTCCAAGTTGTTCATTGCTGCTATAATAAAGGGACACCACTTAAATATTAGAAATTGGCAATTTATGATACATTACATAAGGAAGAAGCATATCAAACAAGGTGTAGTGAAATCAGAATGACTTGTAAAGTGTGACATGCCTAGTAAGTGTAACTGAACATTAGAATGACTTGTAAAGTGTGAGATGCCTAGTAAGTGTAACTGAACATCAGAATGACTTGTAAAGTGTGAGATGCCTAATTAGTGTAACTGAACATCTGAATGACTTGTAAAGTGTGAGATGCCTAGTAAGTGTAACTGAACATCAGAATGACTTGTAAAGGGTGACATGCCTAGTAAGTGTAACTGAACATTAGAATGACTTGTAAAGTGTGAGATGCCTAGTAAGTGTAACTGAACATCAGAATGACATGTAGTGTGAGATGCCTAGTAAGTGTAACTGAACATTAGAATGACTTGTAAAGTGTGACATGCCTAGTAAGTGTAACTGAACATTAGAATGACTTGTAAAGTGTGAGATGCCTAGTAAGTGTAACTGAACATCAGAATGACTTGTAAAGTGTGAGATGCCTAATTAGTGTAACTGAACATCTGAATGACTTGTAAAGTGTGAGATGCCTAGTAAGTGTAACTGAACATCAGAATGACTTGTAAAGTGTGACATGCCTAGTAAGTGTAACTGAACATTAGAATGACTTGTAAAGTGTGAGATGCCTAGTAAGTGTAACTGAACATCAGAATGACATGTAGTGTGACATGCCTAATTAGTGTAACTGAACATTAGAATGACTTGTAAAGTGTGAGATGCCTAGTAAGTGTAACTGAACATCAGAATGACATGTAAAGTGTGAGATGCCTAATTAGTGTAACTGAACATTAGAATGACTTGTAAAGTGTGAGATGCCTAGTAAGTGTAACTGAACATCTGAATGACTTGTAAAGTGTGAGATGCCTAGTAAGTGTAACTGAACATCAGAATGACTTGTAAAGTGTGACATGCCTAGTAAGTGTAACTGAACATGAGAATGACTTGTAAAGTGTGAGATGCCTAGTAAGTGTAACTGAACATCAGAATGACATGTAAAGTGTGACATGCCTAATTAGTGTAACTGAACATCTGAATGACTTGTAAAGTGTGAGATGCCTAGTAAGTGTAACTGAACATCAGAATGACTTATAAAGAGTGACATGCCTAGTAAGTGTAACTGAACATCAGAATGACATGTAAAGTGTGACATGCCTAATTAGAGTAACTGAACATCTGAATGACTTGTAAAGTGCGACATGCCTAGTAAGTGTAACTGAACATCTGAATGACTTGTAAAGTGCGACATGCCTAGTAAGTGTAACTGAACATCTGAATGACTTGTAAAGTGCGACATGCCTAGTAAGTGTAACTGAACATCTGAATGACTTGTAAAGTGTGAGATGCCTAGTAAGTGTAACTGAACATTAGAATGACTTGTAAAGTGTGAGATGCCTAGTAAGTGTAACTGAACATCAGAATGACATGTAAAGTGTGACATGCCTAATTAGTGTAACTGAACATTAGAATGACTTGTAAAGTGTGAGATGCCTAGTAAGTGTAACTGAACATCAGAATGACTTGTAAAGTGTGAGATGCCTAATTAGTGTAACTGAACATCTGAATGACTTGTAAAGTGTGAGATGCCTAGTAAGTGTAACTGAACATCAGAATGACTTGTAAAGGGTGACATGCCTAGTAAGTGTAACTGAACATTAGAATGACTTGTAAAGTGTGAGATGCCTAGTAAGTGTAACTGAACATCAGAATGACATGTAGTGTGAGATGCCTAGTAAGTGTAACTGAACATTAGAATGACTTGTAAAGTGTGACATGCCTAGTAAGTGTAACTGAACATTAGAATGACTTGTAAAGTGTGAGATGCCTAGTAAGTGTAACTGAACATCAGAATGACTTGTAAAGTGTGAGATGCCTAATTAGTGTAACTGAACATCTGAATGACTTGTAAAGTGTGAGATGCCTAGTAAGTGTAACTGAACATCAGAATGACTTGTAAAGTGTGACATGCCTAGTAAGTGTAACTGAACATTAGAATGACTTGTAAAGTGTGAGATGCCTAGTAAGTGTAACTGAACATCAGAATGACATGTAGTGTGCCTAGTAAGTGTAACTGAACATTAGAATGACTTGTAAAGTGTGAGATGCCTAGTAAGTGTAACTGAACATCAGAATGACATGTAAAGTGTGAGATGCCTAATTAGTGTAACTGAACATTAGAATGACTTGTAAAGTGTGAGATGCCTAGTAAGTGTAACTGAACATCTGAATGACTTGTAAAGTGTGAGATGCCTAGTAAGTGTAACTGAACATCAGAATGACTTGTAAAGTGTGACATGCCTAGTAAGTGTAACTGAACATGAGAATGACTTGTAAAGTGTGAGATGCCTAGTAAGTGTAACTGAACATCAGAATGACATGTAAAGTGTGACATGCCTAATTAGTGTAACTGAACATCTGAATGACTTGTAAAGTGTGAGATGCCTAGTAAGTGTAACTGAACATCAGAATGACTTATAAAGAGTGACATGCCTAGTAAGTGTAACTGAACATCAGAATGACATGTAAAGTGTGACATGCCTAATTAGAGTAACTGAACATCTGAATGACTTGTAAAGTGCGACATGCCTAGTAAGTGTAACTGAACATCTGAATGACTTGTAAAGTGCGACATGCCTAGTAAGTGTAACTGAACATCTGAATGACTTGTAAAGTGCGACATGCCTAGTAAGTGTAACTGAACATCTGAATGACTTGTAAAGTGTGAGATGCCTAGTAAGTGTAACTGAACATTAGAATGACTTGTAAAGTGTGAGATGCCTAGTAAGTGTAACTGAACATCAGAATGACATGTAAAGTGTGACATGCCTAATTAGTGTAACTGAACATTAGAATGACTTGTAAAGTGTGAGATGCCTAGTAAGTGTAACTGAATATCAGAATGACATGTAAAGTGTGACATGCCTAATTAGAGTAACTGAACATCTGAATGACTTGTAAAGTGCGACATGCCTAATTAGAGTAACTGAACATCTGAATGACATGTAAAGTGCGACATGCCTAATTAGAGTAACTGAACATCTGAATGACATGTAAAGTGCGACATGCCTAATTAGAGTAACTGAACATCTGAATGACATGTAAAGTGCGACATGCCTAATTAGAGTAACTGAACATCTGAATGACTTGTAAAGTGTGACATGCCTAATTAGAGTAACTGAACATCTGAATGACATGTAAAGTGCGACATGCCTAATTAAAGTAACTGAACATCTGAATGACATGTAAAGTGCGACATGCCTAATTAGAGTAACTGAACATCTGAATGACATGTAAAGTGCGACATGCCTAATTAGAGTAACTGAACATCTGAATGACATGTAAAGTGCGACATGCCCAATTAGAGTAACTGAACATCAGAATGACTTGTAAAGTGTGACATGCCTAGTAAGTGTAACTGAACATCTGAATGACTTGTAAAGTGTGAGATGCCTAATTAGAGTAACTGAACATCTGAATGACTTGTAAAGTGTGACATGCCTAGTAAGTGTAACTGAACATCAGAATGACTTGTAAAGTGTGAGATGCCTAGTAAGTGTAACTGAACATCTGAATGACTTGTAAAGTGCGACATGCCTAATTAGTGTAACTGAACATCTGAATGACTTGTAAAGTGTGAGATGCCTAATTAGTGTAACTGAACATCTGAATGACTTGTAAAGTGTGACATGCCTAGTAAGTGTAACTGAACATCTGAATGACTTGTAAAGTGTGAGATGCCTAATTAGAGTAACTGAACATCTGAATGACTTGTAAAGTGTGACATGCCTAGTAAGTGTAACTGAACATCAGAATGACTTGTAAAGTGTGAGATGCCTAGTAAGTGTAACTGAACATCAGAATGACTTGTAAAGTGCGACATGCCTAATTAGTGTAACTGAACATCTGAATGACTTGTAAAGTGTGAGATGCCTAATTAGTGTAACTGAACATCTGAATGACTTGTAAAGTGTGAGATGCCTAATTAGTGTAACTGAACATCTGAATGACATGTAAAGTGTGACATGCCTAATTAGTGTAACTGAACATCTGAATGACTTGTAAAGTGTGAGATGCCTAGTAAGTGTAACTGAACATCTGAATGACTTGTAAAGTGCGACATGCCTAGTAAGTGTAACTGAACATCTGAATGACTTGTAAAGTGTGACATGCCTAGTAAGTGTAACTGAACATCAGAATGACTTGTAAAGTGCGACATGCCTAATTAGTGTAACTGAACATCTGAATGACTTGTAAAGTGTGAGATGCCTAATTAGTGTAACTGAACATCTGAATGACTTGTAAAGTGTGAGATGCCTAATTAGTGTAACTGAACATCTGAATGACATGTAAAGTGTGACATGCCTAATTAGTGTAACTGAACATCTGAATGACTTGTAAAGTGTGAGATGCCTAGTAAGTGTAACTGAACATCTGAATGACTTGTAAAGTGCGACATGCCTAGTAAGTGTAACTGAACATCTGAATGACATGTAAAGTGTGACATGCCTAGTAAGTGTAACTGAACATCTGAATGACATGTAAAGTGCGACATGCCTAGTAAGTGTAACTGAACATCTGAATGACATGTAAAGTGTGACATGCCTAGTAAGTGTAACTGAACATCTGAATGACATGTAAAGTGCGACATGCCTAGTAAGTGTAACTGAACATCTGAATGACATGTAAAGTGCCACATGCCTAATTAGTGTAACTGAACATTAGAATGACTTGTAAAGTGTGAGATGCCTAGTAAGTGTAACTGAACATCTGAATGACATGTAAAGTGCGACATGCCTAGTAAGTGTAACTGAACATCTGAATGACATGTAAAGTGCGACATGCTTAATTAGTGTAACTGAACATTAGAATGACTTGTAAAGTGCGACATGCCTAGTAAGTGTAACTGAACATCTGAATGACTTGTAAAGTGCGACATGCCTAATTAGAGTAACTGAACATCTGAATGACTTGTAAAGTGCGACATGCCTAGTAAGTGTAACTGAACATCTGAATGACTTGTAAAGTGCAACATGCCTAGTAAGTGTAACTGAACATCTGAATGACTTGTAAAGTGCGACATGCCTAATTAGAGTAACTGAACATCTGAATGACTTGTAAAGTGTGACATGCCTAATTAGAGTAACTGAACATCAGAATGACTTGTAAAGTGTGAGATGCCTAGTAAGTGTAACTGAACATCTGAATGACTTGTAAAGTGCGACATGCCTAATTAGAGTAACTGAACATCTGAATGACTTGTAAAGTGTGACATGCCTAATTAGAGTAACTGAACATCAGAATGACTTGTAAAGTGTGACATGCCTAGTAAGTGTAACTGAACATCTGAATGACTTGTAAAGTGCGACATGCCTAATTAGAGTAACTGAACATCTGAATGACTTGTAAAGTGTGACATGCCTAATTAGAGTAACTGAACATCTGAATGACTTGTAAAGTGTGAGATGCCTAGTAAGTGTAACTGAATATCAGAATGACATGTAAAGTGTGACATGCCTAATTAGAGTAACTGAACATCTGAATGACTTGTAAAGTGCGACATGCCTAATTAGAGTAACTGAACATCAGAATGACATGTAAAGTGTGACATGCCTAATTAGAGTAACTGAACATCTGAATGACTTGTAAAGTGCGACATGCCTAATTAGAGTAACTGAACATCTGAATGACTTGTAAAGTGTGACATGCCTAGTAAGTGTAACTGAACATCTGCATCTAATCCACTTTGGAATTATGACAATTTTCCAATGTGTTACAGATGTGCTGGCATGTAATAGGCACTTGTGGCAATGAGCCATACAGTGAAAGGTCCCAAAGAAAATCTCACATAGCATAGTTGAAAAATGGCCATCAGTAAGAAGGCGTGTAATGAGCAAATCACCATGGCAATTCATGTGTGTGAAGTCTGTTCCAAATCAGCAGGCCACCCATACAGCCAGTGGGGATACAAGTTAGGTGGGGAGTCAAGTAAGCTTACCTCTGACCTCTGGTGGGAGACAAGTTACATAACCTCTGACCTTTCATCTATTCAGAGACTGGTTTAGTCAAATATTGGCTGTTTGATGTTTATATGACTAGTTTATTTCTGTAGTAAGAAAATCTTCTCAAAGTGTGATGGAAAAGTAGCTGATCCAGGCACTGGGTGGTTTGACTGCAAGGTTGTGGGTTTGAGTCCAATTCAAAGCCTTCCCAGAGACTCCTGGCCAAAGTCTTCACCACAAGGTTGTGCCTTCTCCACCCAGAAGGTAACAGGTATTGGTTGTGAGCAGCAGCCGAAAGGGGAAGAAATAACCCTCGAGCACCTATTATGGCAGCTTTCGTTGTATGCTCACCAGTGAGCTGAGAAAAGCTACCAGATCAACAAGCTCAAAAGACGTAGAAGGCAAATTGTGAAGTTGGATGAGACTGAAACTGTTCTGAGAAAAGACTGTAAACCCAAACTTTACATTTTTATGCTTTTTCTGAATTTGTGTCTGAAGATACTGAATTGATTGACTGACCACTGTATGTTAACTATAAAATGCCTACAGCATATTAAGATGGCCAAAGTGCTTGCTGTAGGGAAATTTATCTGATTTACTGTTAATGGGGTCAAAACTATTACCTATGGAGGACACCTAAGACAAAGACTTGAAAAGTATGTTCTTGTTATTTTGCATGCCTAGTTGTTACCAATCTGTTTTAACAGAAATAACAAGGGACCCATGGGTCACTGAGCTCAGCTGACATTGACCTTGAAGGTAAAAATCTAAAATAATATCAAATGGAGACAAAGTGTAAGAGGAAGAGGTAATAAAAGAACTGAAGCACGTGAGCAGTTTGTGAACAAATGATCTGTACTATTACCATGATCATTAGTTGGCTTTTTGATTAACTGTTGACATTTCAGTAGTTTACACATTTGTTCAATTGAATCTTTTTTTATGTATAATGTATATTATTAAATATATATGTATTTTTTTATGAAATGTATACAGTTGAAATATAACTAATTAACAACATAAAACAGGGCAAACAAAGCCTGATCTCAAATTCTGCTGAGGCAGGAAAATAATATACAAATGTTTGTATTAAATCCTCATTTTTTTATCACATCAATTTTTTTTATTTCTAAATTTTTATACATTTCCAATATAACATATATATTTGAATATAAAAGTTGATTCATAATTCTCAATTGCATCATCATAAATCTCAATCTTGTCAGATAACACCACATCATGCATACAAATGTTTATTTATTTTTTATCACAAAAATATATCTTTTAAATCTGCAAAACAATAAATATCTAAAAATAATACTTGATTTAGATTTCACAATTTTTAATTAAGTCTTTATTTATCCATAATGTTCTCATATTTTATAATAATTTAAGCATATTGATGGGTTCAATTATATTTGTTAAAATCATTTAAGGAAAAACTGATTTCTTTAAAAATGCTACATTACACAACATTGCATATTCTGGATTACACCTTGAATTACTTTTTCAAGGAAAGTTTTTGCATATCAGTGTGGAAACAGCATTACAATAAAGGAGATACAGTGAAAACAATAACAATTACTGCATAACACTTGGTGGGATGGGTTTGGGGGTGGGGGGTGGGGGGGATGGGGGGGGGGGCGGTGGTGATGGTAATACACCTGTCACAGCAGGGGATCTCCCACAGTGACCGTAACAAATCAGAAACCCTGGCATAGCTGACTTCCAGTGACCTGGAGTGGGACCCTGCATCTGTAATCAAAGCAAATGAGTACAATAGAGCCTCAAGAAAAAAATCAATAACTAGCTTAATTTTCAAGCTTTTATTTTCAAATTTCAGATTTAAACATTTAAATATTACATGCTGTGAAAATTAAATCAATGGTATTTACAGGAAAAAAGGTGCCATGGTCAAAGTTGGGCAAAATTTAAGGTACTGATTTTATTTTTATGCTAATAACTTAAAAATTTACAAAATTCAGATCCAATTTTGGGTAAACAATGGAATCTTAATTAAACATAGTTATATACCCGGGAAAATAGACTCTAGTTTCAAAATTTTTCATGTTAAGTGAGTAAATATTTTTCCTGATTTTTCACAAAGTCCATTATGTTTGGGCCCATTACTTAAAGAATTTATACTTAACAGACTTAATTTCTGGCATGTACATAGGAACTATATAGAGGAATATTTAAGGTAAATATGAGGAAAAACAGATAAGTGATTTTGATATTAGGGAGTCCTAAAGTGTGAAAATAGGATTTTAATAAAAAATTGAGGTTTTTCCTTAATTTCTCAAATGAACGAAGTCGCAAAGACCCAGTTTTCGGCTTGGTAGGAGATCTTGGGGAATCTAACATTATGCTGAATTTTGGATTCCTAGGTCTTACGGTTTCAAAACGTGCCACATTGACAGACGGACGGACAGACGGACAATGGACCACGACTATAGCTCAGATGACTTATAGTCAGCTGAGCTAATAAAAAACTATTATTATTATTATTTTTGTTGAAACAATGCTATTTAGTAACTGAACTGTATTGAAGGACAATTTTATAATGATCCCACAGCTGATTCAGGGTGTCAAGGATTTTCATAACTGGCTCATGCATTGAATAGGTTAGTGTAAAAGATAAACAGGGGCCAACTAATACAGTGACTGCCAACTGGGAATGGAATCTTTTAAAGAAACTAAAACAGTCTTAATTTTTTACTCTCTATAATTATAATTACCTTCTATTTTTACTAATTTATTTGAATAAAAGTACATATATAACCTATATGTTTTGTAATTTCTGAGATACCCACAATTCTACACATATATTTAAAAAAAAAGACAGGGTATGGGTATTTTTACACCATAATTTAAGCTAATATGTCATTAATATCAATCAGGGACAATATACATAAAGTATGAACACACTGAACCCTAAATCTTATTAATTTTCTGATATATATTCTCAATACCTAAATCAGATCTGCCTGGTTACAGACTTAGCAATACCTTAATACAGGTCTATCTAATGTATAACAGACTTACCAATACCTTAATACAGGTCTATCTAATGTATAACAGACTTACCAATACCTTAATACAGGTCTATCTAATGTATAACAGACTTACCAATACCTTAATACAGGTCTATCTAATGTATAACAGACTTACCAATACCTTAATACAGGTCTATCTAATGTATAACAGACTTACCAATACCTTAATACAGGTCTATCTAATGTAAAACAGACTTACCAATACCTTAATATAGGTCTATCTAATGTATAACAGACTTACCAATACCTTAATACAGGTCTATCTAATGTATAACAGACTTACCAATACCTTAATACAGGTCTATCTAATGTATAACAGACTTACCAATACCTTAATACAGGTCTATCTAATGTATAACAGACTTACCAATACCTTAATACAGGTCTATCTAATGTATAACAGACTTACCAATACCTTAATACAGGTCTATCTAATGTATAACAGACTTACCAATACCTTAATACAGGTCTATCTAATGTATAACAGACTTACCAATGCCTTAATACAGGTCTATCTAATGTAAAACAGACTTACCAATACCTTAATATAGGTCTATCTAATGTATAACAGACTTACCAATGCCTTAATACAGGTCTATCTAATGTATAACAGACTTACCAATACCTTAATATAGGTCTATCTAATGTATAACAGACTTACCAATACCTTAATACAGGTCTATCTAATGTATAACAGACTTACCAATACCTTAATACAGGTCTATCTAATGTATAACAGACTTACCAATACCTTAATACAGGTCTATCTAATGTATAACAGACTTACCAATACCTTAATACAGGTCTATCTAATGTATAACAGACTTACCAATGCCTTAATACAGGTCTATCTAATGTAAAACAGACTTACCAATACCTTAATATAGGTCTATCTAATGTATAACAGACTTACCAATGCCTTAATACAGGTCTATCTAATGTATAACAGACTTACCAATACCTTAATATAGGTCTATCTAATGTATAACAGACTTACCAATACCTTAATACAGGTCTATCTAATGTATAACAGACTTACCAATACCTTAATACAGGTCTATCTAATGTATAACAGACTTACCAATACCTTAATACAGGTCTTTCTAATGTATAACAGACTTACCAATACCTTAATACAGGTCTTTCTAATGTATAACAGACTTACCAATACCTTAATACAGGTCTTTCTAATGTATAACAGACTTACCAATACCTTAATACAGGTCTATCTAATGTATAACAGACTTACCAATACCTTAATACAGGTCTATCTAATGTATAACAGACTTACCAATGCCTTAATACAGGTCTATCTAATGTATAACAGACTTACCAATACCTTAATATAGGTCTATCTAATGTATAACAGACTTACCAATACCTTAATACAGGTCTATCTAATGTATAACAGACTTACCAATACCTTAATACAGGTCTTTCTAATGTATAACAGACTTACCAATACCTTAATACAGGTCTATCTAATGTATAACAGACTTACCAATACCTTAATACAGGTCTATCTAATGTATAACAGACTTACCAATACCTTAATATAGGTCTATCTAATGTATAACAGACTTACCAATACCTTAATACAGGTCTATCTAATGTATAACAGACTTACCAATGCCTTAATACAGGTCTATCTAATGTATAACAGACTTACCAATACCTTAATATAGGTCTATCTAATGTATAACAGACTTACCAATACCTTAATACAGGTCTATCTAATGTATAACAGACTTACCAATACCTTAATACAGGTCTTTCTAATGTATAACAGACTTACCAATACCTTAATACAGGTCTATCTAATGTATAACAGACTTACCAATACCTTAATACAGGTCTTTCTAATGTATAACAGACTTACCAATACCTTAATACAGGTCTATCTAATGTATAACAGACTTACCAATGCCTTAATACAGGTCTATCTAATGTATAACAGACTTACCAATACCTTAATATAGGTCTATCTAATGTATAACAGACTTACCAATACCTTAATACAGGTCTATCTAATGTATAACAGACTTACCAATACCTTAATACAGGTCTTTCTAATGTATAACAGACTTACCAATACCTTAATACAGGTCTATCTAATGTATAACAGACTTACCAATACCTTAATACAGGTCTATCTAATGTATAACAGACTTACCAATACCTTAATACAGGTCTATCTAATGTATAACAGACTTACCAATGCCTTAATACAGGTCTATCTAATGTATAACAGACTTACCAATACCTTAATATAGGTCTATCTAATGTATAACAGACTTACCAATACCTTAATACAGGTCTATCTAATGTATAACAGACTTACCAATACCTTAATACAGGTCTATCTAATGTATTACAGACTTACCAATACCTTAATACAGGTCTATCTAATGTATAACAGACTTACCAATACCTTAATACAGGTCTATCTAATGTATTACAGACTTACCAATACCTTAATACAGGTCTGTCTAATGTATGCCCGTACAGTTATGACAGTGCTCAAACTGAGCAACACCATACAGTCAAGTTAGCCTCACATCTTGACATTTAAATCTTCTTGGTTTGAATATCTGGTCCATTATGGAAATTAGGTGTCTGACTAGGAGAGGTATCTTGACATATTTGTTTACCTTTATACATATGTATATAGTCTCTGATCTTGATTAAATAAGAACCAAAATCCTTGACACTCCATTATCTTGTCCAATACGGTAATCAGGTGTTTCATCTGAATGAGCTAATGTCTGAAAATACAGGCTTTACTGTACATTATACAGGTGAAGCAAACATGACACAATAAGCCATGAGATACATGGGCAGATATTATTTTTCTGGTGATGTATATATCAATAGCACAGTATGAGATATGGTGGGCAATCTTTAGCTACAGCACTTATACACATGTCTGGTAATAATACTTGAATGAGCCCAAATGAAGACAATATATTTATTCACCAAATCTAGACATTGTACAAACATCCTAGAAACGCAATGTCTTAGCAGTGACATGCAAGTGGATAAAGAACTTAATTTAATTTGGAGAATTTATTTAAACTTTCCAGGAGGAATAGAAAAATGGTAATATACCTGCCACTGCATTTTTTACCAAAAGTTAAAGATTTCAGCGTAGGCATGTAACAAGCACACATTTTCAAGGATAAAATAAAGTGGACCGAAAGATGGGCCTGGTAGGATAAAATAAGAACCAATCAGCACAATGGGAGGCATGTAGTGCAGGATTAGCCACACAGAATGCATCTGTAGACAGCAGTGCATGCTCTAAATGATAAGGCCAAAACAAATTAATTATATGTTTCTCAGGCACTTTTTGGGGAAAGAGAATGTGGGCAGGCAGCTTTTTTATTTTAATTTTTAAAAAATAGTATAAAATATCATTATTTCTCATGCACTGGCACAGAAATGACAACCAATGGTTAAAATATGGTGATGGTGGGATTAACAAGACTTCTGCATATACATACAGGGCAAACAAAGTCTGATCTCCAATTCTGCTGAGGCAGGAAAATAATGATCAAATGTTTGAATTAGATCCTCATATTATTGTCACATCATTTTAAGTTTATATTTCTATACATTTCCAATATAATATATATATATATCTGAATATAAAGTTGATTCATAATTCTAAATTACATCTTCATAAATCTAAATCAGATAACACCACATCATGCATACATATGTATATTTATTTTTTACCACAAAAAAAAAAATTAAATTCGCAAAACAATAATTTCCATAAATAATACTTGATTCAGATTTTACAATTTTATTTTGTGCCTTTATTTATCCATAATGTACTTCATATTTTATAAATTTATGCATACTGATGGGTTTAATTATATTTTAATTTATTAAAATCATTTAAAAGAAAACTGATTTCTTTAAAAATGCTACATTAACACAACACTGTCATCTTCTGGGTTACTCCTTGAATAACTTTTCAAGGAAAGTTTTGTATATTGGAGTGGAAAAAGCATTACAATTAAGGAAATACAGTGCAAACAATTACAATTACTGCATAACACTTGGTGGGGAGGATGTATATATATACATGTATATTTTTTCTACTTCAAATGTCAAACCATTTACTATAAATGTTGTAAGGCATTTTTTAACATATCCTGTATTATCATAAATATTGTAAATTATATATATAGCCTCGTCTTAAAAGCACACACCTGGTGTGTTTTAAAAAATGTAATATGTTAAAGGCTCACATATTTCCATTTCCAACAATGGCATCTAAAGTATCATAATTTACAGTATTTGTACAATTTATTTAATGCCAGCGTAGTCATCTGCAACACTACTCATCTCAGAGGTCACACTAATGTAATAGCCCACTTGGGGAGGCAGGAATTTCTCCAACCAGCCTCCTTCGGGCGAGGGCATTCTTCAGGGGGTACACTGGGTTCAGCATCCTTGGACCAGCATTAATCCCATCAATGAAGATAAGCTCCAAACATCTGCCCTAAACCTGGTCCATCTGGGCCAAAACCTAATTATGTACGGAGCCTGCTGATCATCTAAAAATCTGTTGCTGCAGAAAATGCTTGATTCATTGAAACATCAATAGTTGGTTGATGATTACACAAAACTGATGGGCAGGGGTTTTATCAGTTACAGACGGGTGCCACATTTTTACTGCCTTCACAAACAAAGTGCCAAGGTATATTGCCCGAATTAAGAACCATCAGAAACATCACTACAGAGAGACATCATGTCCTCTCAGCTCAGGTTTCTGATGACCCTGGCTAGCACAGCAAATAGGGGAGCAAATATGATGCCACCAGCGAAAGCTGTCATATCCAATGACCGGCCTTAATCAAACACTTAATGGTTCTGTTATCAATAACACAGCGGAAAATACGAACAAGGTGTGCTCGTGGTCTCTGAAGGATGATATGATCCAGCAAGTCCATACAATAACGTGTCACTGCTACCTGCCAAATCATTTCACTAATGATGACACTTAGGAATAAGATGGAAATCTAAATACACATGTATGCTGCAGTATTATACAATACATATACTAATACTGAACCAACTTCTATGATCCAGAGTTTTTGTGCTCATATAACACTTGATTAGTGATATGTCAGGTCAAGTAATTAGGCCTCTGAAAGTGAAAGGCTTAACTGACTGATTTGTAAAGCTGGTGTACTCAAGAATGGGACACAAAAAACTGGGTTTTCATGTGTTTTACATGTATAAACCATTTCAATTTTCCAAATGATCATTATATAAAAATGCTGCATAAGGAAACATTGAACAGCCAGTAAATTATACCATTTTCTACATCAATAGTCCACAAATTATACCTACATGAGCATTTTTACTCAAGGGAGTATTACAACCCTGATGGACTGCTTCTTAAATACAAGTATTTTTTCTCCTTACTAATAGTTATGGTTTCCATGGCAGCTGTCTCTTTTTCCTAAATCAGCATCAGAGAACAATGATCATTCCCTGTCTAAAATGACTGCTCTGCTTTTTCTGTTAATGGCAGAAGACCATCACACCATGCATATGGCACAGAATTAACTGGCAAAGATATAGGCTAACACAACATGAAGCTCATGAATTAATGTGAAATTTCTAGGATTTCCAGGATTTTCCAATATTTGCTAAGATTACTGTGTATCAGATGTCATCTTTAGCAACCAGGTTACAGATGATTTAAAATGTTTTTTTACATGCTTGTATGTATAATGGACAGAAAAGAAAACAGTTCAAACTCAACTTTTGAAAGCTGGAATAACAGGTTATGCACTTAACATTTGGCTTAAATGGGCATATGATCTTTATGTGCTTATTTATATTGCCTTGGCTTGCTTTTTGTTAGGAATTATATAGAAAATCTTTTACTTCCAAGCATACTGGTCAGTAAACTTGTTTAATATAATAATAATCCAAGATTCAGAGAATATCCTCTCTGAAGAAAAAAAAACACTGTCACAAAAGTGTAAAAAGGACACTGGCAAAAGCAAAATTAGAGGGCACTAAAGAGAGCAGATAACTTTACCCATACCAAACATCTGACTATAGATCAATTATAAGATTTTTCAACAATTTTTTGCATGAAGGTCAACCTCTCCAAATATTTTAGAGTTTTACAAAAATCTATAAATAAAATTCTAGTTACCATGTATTCAGAAAAACAATCACATGGACAGATGGGATAGAAACATCAACTCAAGCTACTCGAGTTCAAAGCACATGTAATTAGCCAAATGCTAGGCTGTCTTTACATGCCAGCAATTAGCCAGACATGAAAAGAAATCTGTAAACCAGTATTATGTTTACCATAATGGGGGGTCATTAGTCAGTTTCATTTGAAAGGAAATAACTGACATCAAATCAGAAATAATTCTTTCCACTTTCATTAAGATAATTAACATCTTAGAAACACAGATGATCACTTTGAGGATTATACAGATGTACTGCTTGTGCTATATTAACACAAGCCATGATGAAACCTGGTAGTTTCCAACAGGTGGGACAAGTTGAGATATAATGTTACAGCTTATACTGACAACTGAGAGCTATTCAACAGAACCGTGGTAATGCAAGCTGGATGCAAATAATAATGGAGAGGGGACAGTTGGCCAATAATATAATGCCTTAAATTGTTGCTCTCAGTTTTTGAAAAATGAAAAATATTATGACATTGGATATAGAGTAACTAATCTGCCTAGAAAAATCGGAAGAGTATTCTATCACTGCAGTCTGACAGATGAACAGAGTGCATTTGTTCTGTGATTGTTCCTGGATGACATTAATTAGGCTAACACAAGCTAGATGAATATGAATGAATTTGAGCAAATGACGCATCTGATATGATGATGATGGAATTAATACATCAGTGACTAACGACCATGCTGCGTGCATCCTCCTGGAGCACCAATAAGGCTAGCCCTCCTGGAATGACAATATTTTTACAATTCTAGCATTTCAATTAATACGAATGAATCACTGAACCTCAGAACACAAACCAACAGACCTTGATGACATTGCATCAGCTTGAGGTCAATGATAAAATGCAAACGTGATCCCTGCATTCTCTTAGAAATCAGAAACCATTAGAGACCTCCAGGACAACTTTTAGGAATACCTTCATTAATTATAAATAGACTCCGGTTTGTACAAATAAGTCAGATATAATACCATGCATTTATCTTTTTTTAAATTACTCAGAAATAATTGTGATGTGCACTACTGTTTACATGAAATATGATAAAGGCCACCTACGCTGTATGAATAGTGAATCATATTTTCTTTCATTCACTAAAAAAGTGTGCAATAAATGTTTGCACTGCTGAATTTCTTTTATTAACATTGGTTAAAACAATACTACAATTTACACTTTTGAAGTGTAGTCCCATAAGTGCATATAGAGTGCTGTGGCTCTAATTCAGTTAAATTCCTGATAACTGAGAAATTATAAATGCATCATGTGTCTTATAATTAAAGGGAAAATAATGCTTAAATTGATTATTTCAATGAATAATATTTCTGGTACAGAGGACCTATTAATTACAAATTAACATAACTAATTATTCATGGTGGAAGGAAGAAATGAATAAACTTCATTGTTCTCAAGTTCTACCTCAGGAGAGGACAGAGAACTACAGGACTCTGAGGAACGCCAAATGATCGACTCGCTTAAGGATCAATGGTTTTAGGTTTAACGAACTTACCAGGTAACTAAGATCCAGGTTGGAGAGATTGGTCGGCAAAACATCCAAAGAAGGGTTGTAAACTCCATGGTTAACCCCACCACCAGTGTATCCATTAAGCAGCAATCGCCAGTAGGTACCGGCGGTACCCTGTACCCCGTTACTGTAGTACATCAGCTGCATATCCATAGTGTACCATCCATGAACTGGGCGGACAAGCCGTCCCTCGTAGCACCACAAGCACGCCTGTTCTGGGGACTTAAAGTGGCCGCCAAGACACTATGAGGGGCTACAGTCATTATAAATCAGACCTACTGGCAGGGAGCAGGCAGTACTGAGCTCACTGTGGTCTCCTCTCTCTCTCTACTGCTGGCAAGTTTGGAAACACTCACTCTCTGAGGCCCATTGTAGAGCTGGGGGCCATCTCAATGTAGCTGATTGCTCTCTACCTAACCAATCACACGTATGTTCTCAAGAGCCCCACTGCTACACTGCACTCAGCAGCACTCACAGGCCTCGCATTATGAAATTACACTAAAAATATATATCTACATCACAGATTATGTTATACTGATAATAAGCATGTACTGTTATCAATAATAACAATTATTCATTTTTATCAGTTACATGTATATACACACAGGTTCTTCTTTTCTTTCCAAACATATATGGACATAGTAAGCATACATTCATAAAATACTATATAAAAGGAAAAACATTATATATACACAAGGTTAATAAATATAACAACTACCATTAAAATTATATTTAGAAAATCATTTTAATATGATCTGATCATATTTTTAATGTAAGTACTTACAACATGTAAGCACAGTTTTGAATGTTTAAGTAATAACATTATGTGAACATGTCATGGTCAGGATATCTTCAACACAATATAATATGTTATGTGAACATATATGTAAGCACAGTTTTGAATGTTTAAGTAATAACATTATGTGAACATGTCATGGTCAGGATATCTTCAACACAATATAATATGTTATGTGAACATATATATATATATACATATATATATTTGTTTACATAACAAATTATACTGGTATATATAATGCTACTACAGATTACTATATTAAGTTCTTTTGATGATAGGGAATTATGAAACCCAAAAATATGCAGTATACCCTGTTTCTGTATCCATATCAGTGTTTGTGTCTTTAGGAATATAACTTTACTGTGCTATTTTCTACACAAAGACCTCCACTGCTATTCACTGCTGTACACTAATGGTTTTTCTTCCATGCAGAGATGTTAAACATGAATCACAAGTACCAGGTATAAAAAACTTGACCTAAATCCAGCAAATCTTATTAATTTACCTCAAACTAATAAACCACTTAATCATTTATTTTTCCCTGGAGCAAGCTGCCATGATAACATTACTATATTATCACTCCCTCTATACAATTCTGCCATCTATGCATAATTCAATTTCTTCAGGGGGATCTATGAAATGTTCCGAGTTTGTGCACAGTAATTACTCTCAAAGCGTGGGAACTTGCATCTACTTGTGTACAGGCACTTTGTTTTCAGCAGGAAATCATTGTCCTTCAATAATTATGTCCTCGGAGCATAATGAAAACAAAATGAACTCTCTGGGTACACCACAGAATCTTAAGAACTTCCTCAAGCAGTTAATGTATCACAACTATTCATCGGAGCATTATGGGGTCTATATTCATGAGCATCCGTCCATGACGTGAGGATGGCCTGTATGACTATATGTTTAATTATCCTAACCCACCCAACTTGACGAAATAATGAACGCTTAAATGAAGTTACTGTTTAGTGGTAACAGAAACACAGAACATATATATATATAACATGGCTGTCTCTAAAGCATTATCCACTGCATTGTTAAAAACATGTTTTGAAGAAAAAAAGTGAGAACTGTGGAACAATAATTTATCATGCAGTATGTAACTCAATGATAAACAATAAAACATGTAAATATTATAAATTCACATAGACAAAAATGAAAATTTTATTGTTTTATCATTATGACAACATTATATATTAATATATTTTGAAAAATTTATACTTTATTTTAATAGAACTAGATTGCACTATACTTCCTTTCCAAGGTCCTACAAATTATCCTGCTAACTAAAATTATGGTGAAGGGCTATATAAAAAAGTATCATATTGTGATTTTGTTCTTAAATTCACTTTTACTCCATAAACCTTAGTTTTTAATACTTGTGTTTTTTGTACCTAAAATGGCAACACTAGAGTAGTTGACCCATTTATTTTGTTGATCAACTTCAGTAATACAGCAACACTTCAACTAGGGTTCAAGAGTGTGAGAAAAAATGAGCTGGGATATGTCAAACATTTACACCAGTGTGACAATGAGATCTGGTGGACCCTAGCAACTCCTTGTCACCAAAACCAAGCCACTACACACTGCGGCCTGTCAGCTTAGGTACCACTCAAATATTGCCTGGAACTGGTAGTGAAAAATTAAAACTGAGTCCAAGTGGTGAGGTCAAAGTGCACCAGAGGTCATATGCAAATTCTGCAAGGGGGGATTGGTTGTGAAGTACTAGAGCACCCTTCACTTGTCTCACTTATGTAATCTATCAAGATTAGTTGTGTCGTTTCTGGGATGAGCTGGGAGGTCGCTTGGGGACACTCAAGTGACTTGATGATATACATAGAGCATGCTAAGAGCCCACGCTGGATTTCTGGATAATTCTCACTGGGGGAAAATCTAAAGTGACACAATGACAAACAAGTGTGGCATGCTGCCAAGGAAACCCTTAAGAAATACAGCCACACACATTTGTGTATGACAAAACCCTGTATAGCTACACTGCTTCACTCCTCAACTATAACCTAATGGTTGGCAGGGCTCGTACACGTTGTGCTTGTGGAATACCTTAGCTTCACCAAACATCTATGCTTTTTGTTGTTCTCCAGTTTTCCAAGCTGCCACCTGAGTTCAACAGGTTGCTGCATACACCAGCAACTGGATGGGAACGAGTTGTCAACTTAAACAAGTACCTGTAAATAGCTGGTCCCTTTTTCACTCTCAGTAATAATAGCATACAAATTATTTCAAGTCTAGGTATTGTATTTATGAACCAAAACTTGCATACTGGTTTATTTTTACCTATACACAAAATTCTATATAATTTAGCTAAGGTACTGCAGATATATAATACTGCAGTTTGTGCTTCATTGCCAGAAGTAGGCTTAAATATGAAAGTAGCAATTATGAAAACATGATGGTTACCATGGTTTTTTAGCAACATTAAAACTTTCCAGTTAGAACATGACAAAGTCACCAGCTGAACAGACCACTGATGTTACATAAAGCCACCTAGTGGCTGAGACAAACACTAAATTCTCAATATCTTGCTCTCAACTGACAGTATATATTTATATTACTTTAAGATGAAATGTATAATATTATAAAATTGGTAAACCTGGGAAAATAACTTTGACCTGATAGACAGTAATATTTGCCACAAAATAGAATAAATAATTTTTAAGTAATAAAAAAGTTGCTATTTTAGTACTGATATAATTTATTATCAGAGGATCTTTGACAGGAACATTTTTTTCAGATAATACATCTGGTATTACCAAATAATTTCTAAACTGGCTGATAAAAATTCTTGGAGAAAAATGACAGATATTCAGAAAGCTCGTATAATGCATGGTGCATGTTAAAAATGACACAAGTAAACATGACACAAGTACTATATAACAACAAAGTAAAAATGGCACAGGTAAAAATGGCACAGATAAATAAAAAACTACAAAAAAATGGGGCCCACCTGCAGCAAAAAAATGGTACACTTAGTACACTGATGGTGCCCTAAATAAGAGCCCAGGAAAAAGGATGGGTGGAAAATGTGTGGTTCATCACACTGCATGATCAACCAGTCACAGGTAGTCAGCTGGTCAAAGGTAAAAGATCTGCACGTGTGACAATGTATAACACAATGTGTTCTAGAGGTCATGCAACCAAAAATATGAAATATTTGAAATAGTGTTATGACTTGAAACAGGAAATTATTACCTCTAACAGGGAGGCAAATGTTTTCATGTGTGTGTTTGTATGTCAGTTGCTTTGGCTGTTAGCAGAACTGCACAAAAACTGTACTGAAACAATTTTCACAAAAAGAAAATAGTGCAGGTGTGATAAATGGACCAGGGAATTAAGATCCCTTTAAATTTGGGTCTTAACAAGGATAAAGGCTTGGATCTTGTACATTTTTTTTTGCTTGGCAGGGGTATGTGTCCTCTTGCCAATCTTGTTGTACTGATACCATCAAAAGCTGATCTGAGGTTGGCACAGGTAATTTTTTACCTGTACTTATGTAAACTGGAAAGGAATTGCCACAAGTGTTGACATCTAATGCAAAAATTTGGAACCACAAGAGAGGGGAGGTCTGAAGGAAAGAATTATTTAATCAAACTTGTGATCTGGTTATAAAACCAGCAAGTATGAATTTTTATGGTCAAGGTTTATACTCTTTAATACATGTTTATGTAAAATTATTCCATTTTATTCATATACTGTGAGGTCACTAAAAAATCACTGATTAGGGTGTGGTAATCCAAGTGTCTCATTCTGGCTTCCTCTCTACCTGTACGGGTCCAATCACAAAAGAACTCTCTACCACAGACCTGGGACTGTGCTCCATGCACTGTTATGTCATATATCCCTGGCCTTATCAAAACGTGACCTATTTATTCCTTGCAAGCATTTCAAAAGCATTTCATGGCTCCATGTTTCATACAGACTAAAAACTCAGATGCTGCAAGTGGCAGGTCAGAATTCTGGGTATACTGCTATTTAACAAAGTGACAAGAGAGAGATCAGAGATATCACTGGCCCCAAAACATGACAAGGATCAGTTCAAGTTATCTGGTGAAGCAAACAAAGAATGAAGCTGTTGTTATTGGGTCATAAGTTAGCATATACTATGGGAGCTATTCAGGAATATTTACAATGAATTAATTAAAAGAAATCATATAAAAATCCAAAGCTGTACAATTTATGAATATATTGCATATAAATAAGCAGCACTTCCATTAACACCAAACAAAACACTGTAACAGTATTTTTCCTGTACTGATCTATATTCAGATCACATCAAAATGTTGAGAAACCCTTTCTACATGAAATCTTAACACACCTCTCACTAAAATATCAGGAAATATCTTTCTGTGATACTTAGTACACAACAAATAGATAAATAAACAAGCAGGTAGACAGATAAATAAACAAGCAGGTAGACAGACATGTTGATACAGGTAATAACAATTTCATTTTTGTATATTGTAACTTGTAACAAATACATACAGAAACAGGAGTCAGAGAGAGGGAGCATTCATGCCAATTTATGATACACAGTGAACAGTTAAGAGCACAATCCGTTAAGTGCAACGACAATCTTGTCCAATACCATGAGCAACCATGTAATTCAGCATGACCTGCCCAAAGGACAGACCAAGGGGCTGGCAAATCACTGACAGGGTACAGGTACAGGTATGATGGGGTAACATCCCAGAAACACCTGCCAGCACAGGTGGACCTGGACTATCATCTAATTTTCCTTGCCATCCATCCCTCTTCCCCTGCATCTTATACCAGCCTCTGTACCACCTGCTAGTCACTATGTTACCAATGGCAACATGTAACCAGCGGCAACAAGGAATGGGTGGTTATCATAAAGGAAATTATTGTCAACACTTTGTTATTTTTCACCACTTTGCCTTAAACAGGTGTGGAACAAATCTATCATATGTGAACTAGGTGTTTTTCCAAGCCCCTTCCAAGTATAATAACATTTCATCTCGTGGAAGGTCTCACACAGGTGAAAAGACTGAAACACCAGAGTGGCCAATCTGATTGGAGGACAGAGCACTGGTCTGTATTGTTGGAAAGTTATCAATTCATGGTTGACTTCAGAAATTGTCTTTGTTCCTGCACAGTTGAATTATTTATGTGATATTTATGTTTGAGTTATATGTTTGTTCATGACTGAACATGCCTTAGTACTGAAATATTATCACCCAATTTCCCTAGTAACCAAAAAAACGTAGTCTATTAAGCAATAATCTTTTATGTTGTTACCTCCTGAATGACTCTTGAAAATTTCATGAAGCTTTCTGGTGTACATATTAATTATCTAACTGATAAGTCCTCTGTGATAAAGCATTCTTTCACTGCACAGGTGTAGATTTACTCTCAGTCTTTCAGTTTTTTTCAGTCTCTGATTCCCAAAAGGCAAAGATCCAGTTTGACGTTTAATCATCTACACATACTAATTCATGTGTGTGCTTAAACAAAAATAAAATATTTTAAGCAAGAATGTGATTATTATGTAAACCTCTGCACTGCTACCTAGCTATTAACAAGAGCACTGAAAATGGTGCATAATATGCCTGTTGCATATTTTTGAGGTGAGAAACTCTTTGGTAAATATGTATAATGAGTTTCATGAAAATCCATAGGATATTTGGTAAGTCACCAAGGTGCCTCCAAAGTGCGGTGACTTCTGATCTCATTAAATATGCGTGGATTTTGCTGGAAATTGAACTCAGGCAAGCGTTTTTATAGATTAACATTTCTGTTGAATTTTATCAAAAGTCATCATGTATATTATATTCCTCGTAAGTTATCACAGCGACATCACAAAGTAGCCAAGTGACCTCTGACCTTATTAAAAATGCGTGGATTTTGCCCGTAATCAAACTCAGATGAGATAATCTATTGGTTAGTAGTTATGGTGAGGTTCGTGGAAATCTGTCACAGCTCCAGTAAGTTATCGCGATGACACTAAAAGTTAACGGACGGACAGTGGGTATAGACAGGTGACTTTAAATAGGTATTCTCTACCTGTTGTAAAGTATAGGTATGTGACATGTCATAAACTGGTTAGTGTTTGAAGTTTATAAACTTTTGCATATATCAGCTATTAATTTCTGCATCAAGTTTGCTTTATGTAGCTGTAATTTTGAATCTTTTACAGTATCATCTATTGTTTGTGAAGGAAGAAAAAAAACTGCTTTGCCAGCTTTTTAATAATGTATGATACCATCTGGTTTTATTATTAACACTAAAGGAACATCAATAATATCATGTAGATGATAACAGCCATGTTAATTACTCATTAATGGAACCAAAAATATGAATGAATAACAATACCTGGACAATCATCTCCAAAACTGATTGATACATCAATAATCATTTATGCCAGGTATAAATACTGCTGCTAACGATGATATCCAATTGTCATGTGCAAACTGGATGTGATGCTACTGTGAGTACACCCTTTGCTATCTTTTTCAGTAATCTTTTCCTGGCATGAGTCCTGAGAGGTTCCATGAACATAAAACTAGTCTTTTCAGTCATTGTTCTGTCTTTATTCTTTTCTGTCATGCAAGAACTGACACTTTTTAACCACACAAAACAGGCCTGCAGCTGAGGCCCTGATTTGCAAATGGCAGACCCTTAACACAGGGATCAGAGGGTAAATCATGTCCAAAGGAAATGTACCAATAATGTCTCCCTTCCTCGCATCTGAAAACATTTATTTACATTAATACAACTGTGTGAAAAACAGTTGTTGCTGATAATTTTGTGAAGTAGGAAATTCAAGTAATCTGTTAAGAAATATATCAACCATAAATCAGTAATCTAGTAGTAATTAGAAGATAATTCACTTAAATATTACAGGATTTGCTAAGTCATTTCTGCTTAATGTTCAGTTGGTGTGCCTAAACATCAGCATGTGTGAATAATGAATAAGATTAATTTAATGATAATGGATATTGAAAAGTTGTGTTTTAGTGAAAAACAGATAATTTCAGGAACTTATATTCAACAACTGCTTATAGAGGGGATCTTCGAGGGATCTTTGAATTACAGAACATTAAAATATAGAATTTCAATAAAATTAAAATATCACATTAAATAATACACATTATAGAATAATAAGGGTTTGTTTTCATTTTAAAATTCATTGTAGAACCATTCGCAACAGTTCTGTATGATAGGTCCATGGGCCTCAGCAGAAATGACACAGGTAGCACAATGTGAGAGCGGGTATCAGGTGCCCTACATGAGCACACCCAATATGCTTAGTTTTAGCAAGTGGGAACATGAATTACATTTTTTCTCGCAAAGTCAGTCGGGCATCTCCTGATTGACAGGTGTAGTGACCCAGCCAATGCATGGATTCCCATGCGCTGTGTTTATGTTGAAGCCTGTGATCGCACCCGATCGATCCACTGTTTTTAACACTCATGTACAGGAGTAAGCTAACAGTTTCAACGCAATATTTTGGCAGATACCCTTTATTTTAAAGAGAAGATGCTATTTTTTGTGTTAATTCAAATGCTTTATAGGTGATTGGGCCCCTTTAAAGAACGGGTCCTGTGACCTCAAACTTTGACCTAGGGTTCTTGTCCTTCAGGTTGGTGAACCATAAGGAAAAGAAGGGAAGGTTTGAAATGGAAAGTTTGGCCTCAAAAATGGCCACAAGCTTTTAAAGTGGGTCCTGTGACCCTGGCTTTTGACCTTGCAGCCTCAGAATCAATGGAATTCTTCCCCTGTTAGAGTAAGCCATTGGTGAACGATGGACGGTTTGGGACGAAAAGTTTGGCTTTACATGCAGCAACAAACTTTCTAAAGAAGTGTTCCCTGTGACCTTTGGCCCGCTGAACTCAAATTGACAGGGTTCTTTGTGCGGTTTGGGCAGTTACTTCAAAGGATATGGGGTTCACATATATCCTTTTATAGCTATATTTCCACAGATCTGATCTTGACTTACAAGTCAGGTCACCAATTTTGGAACTTCTCTGAGAACTTGGTTGAAACATGTGTACTAAATTCGAGGCAAAAAATATGCAGTACCAGCAGTACAAAAGCTATGAAGTCCACAATATTATATAAATCTTTAATTGCAGTGCAGCCAATTTCACATTAAAGATCAAGGAAGGTCACCTATGTAACGTATTGATGAACTTAACATCCATCATTCAACTTTAATCATTCTGATTTTCATAGCAAACCATCCACCCATTCTTTAGAATTGTAATGTTTTATCATATTTCCACCTAATATATAATTATTCAAGGTAAAGGCCAGTCTCATACTGAAGATAAGGATCAAGCTCAGTTTGAATGGGCTTCATCCTTAAATCCATATCAATGCATGTGTGCAATATGAAGGAAGCCTGTCTGTAGTTTTTTTTAATTATTTGCTCACACTGTTCTCAAGTGGCAGTCATGGGGATATTAAACAGAGAAAAAACACCAAAAATCACATGTAGCACCACCACTCTCTAACACAAGAAAAAGTTATATCAATACATTCTTCTGGCAACCTGAATTTAAGGACAATCCATACGGCCATTTGTATGTATTTTAATTTCATTTCAAGGATGCTCAAATGCACCTCATAACTCAGAATATAGGTCATATTGACCTCAATTCAGGCTTCCAAGAAGATTTTTTAATAACCTCTTTGAATGCACAGGTTCATGATCCTAGCACTTGATTTGTGCCCTGCCAATGGGTGTCTGGATAGCCAATGGACAAATTGCCATGCATTGCTATACCGGGCCAGTTGACTTCCAGTCAGCTGGGCTAAAAACCTGGGTTGAGATGTATAACAACGGTCTAATGTTGACACATAACTCACTCACTGATAAGTTCGCACTGGGAATATTAGAGAAACCATCTGAGAACAGTGAAATGGCAATACTATAAGTGTTATTCAACTGTCATAGGCTAGATGATGAAACATTGATGATGAAAATATAATTTAATGCTTTCCTGAACCTTGAAGTGATTTTTTTTAATTACAGGGTCCTTACAGTCCGGCCACAATTTTATTCAAGGACTTTTCCAGGACTTTTCAAGTACATCTCTGTTTTTCAAGGACTTTGGGGAAAACTGATACATAAAACTGATACAAGTGTGACACATGACTAAATTACACTAAGGGGAATCATTCTTTAACTCATGGTGCTTATCATGGTTCAGGCCTTACCAAGAACATGGTGGGCAACTATGTAAAAGAGCTTGAAGCTCAAATAGCATGTGCAAGCCAGAGTGTTGTATATTTTACAGAATAAAGATTATAATCCAGTAATGTATTCAGCTACTGGCTTCAAAATGAAGATAAACTCAATTGAAAACAGTATAAAAATGCAAATGATTTTACATTTTAATCCCAAAGTTAGAATATAAGTCAAAGAATAACTTTCACAATCATATATAGAGTGTTAAATGAGAAGATCTGCATAAACTAAGATGGTGGAATTTTTTAGGTAAATTGACAGTTTTTGTTCACAAGGCCTTACAAAATATTCTTTGTTTCTGATTAAATGCCAGAGAAAAAAAGTGTAGATAGGGAATTTTTATCCAGTTTATGCGACATATAGTTAAGATATATTGGTATATAGATTAGTATTTATGAATACCTGTGATCAGGTATTGACCCATTAGGTACCTACAATGTGACTATGTTGTAAGTCTGAATAACATTTACAAAACAGCTGTATGCAGATATTGATAATTACCTAAATAATAAACTTACCTAATTTTTCTCTGGCATGCAATAGGAAACAAAGACCCTTTTAGGCCTGAATTTAAAAGCATGAGGAATCCACATGAATAAGAAAACTCCAGAAGTGTTCCCTTGTCAGTTTTTGTGGTATTCCTACCATTTTGATGGTCCTTTAAGTATCACTGGCAAAGCATGTACCAGTATATCTAAATAATCTCAAAATGCATGATATCAATTAAATTGTGGGATACCACAAGGCTCAGTCCTTGGACCTATTTTATTTACAATATATACATCATCCCTTGGTTCCTCTACTTCGTCTAAATTCGATCAACTATCATTTTTATGCAGATGATACACATTTATATGTAGCATTCAAATCTGGTGAACTTGACAGTACCATTCACCAGATGGAATTTTGAGTTTCGACTGTACAAGAGTAAATGAGCCTGCATCAATTGAAAATGAATGATGAAAAAACAGAAGCCTTATTAATTGCACAATGTATCAGTACCTAATATCAACAGATCACGTAGTCGTGACAAACATAAATTTTTTAAAGGAGATAAAAAAAATCAGATTCTGTAACACTAGGCAGTGTGAAATGTCTAGGGGAATGAATAAAGAAGTCAGTGGTTTTTTGTTAACAAATAATTATAATTTATTCTTAAAACAATCCTAACATTACAATACACTAAATCAATACAATTACACAGTATAACAACAGTTCAACAGTAAATCAATCATTTATAAAAATAAAGTGCACAGTACCTGGATACCACCACTGTCACAGCGACAACAAGTCCTTTAAAGCATATAATCCAGATGAACAGTTCACATAAATCTTCTCAGAGAATAACAGTCCAGTTCAATTACAAAATCAATTTGTTGTAATCCAAAAGTGAAGTTCTTGTTATAATCCTGAAAGCAAACTGAAGACTATATAAGATCTGTCACAAATTTAGAAGAAAATCTATAACTGCCACACTTATCGGAAAAGGTCCACAAACTGACTTATACTCTTCTGTGTCTGCTGGAATATATCTCTCCTCTCTCCTGGCTCTAAAACACAGCCCCTTATTTATAACTTTTCGCCTCAAGCTGAAAAAATTTCCATTTCTCGAACAATCCAAAGAACCCAATAGTACACACGTTACAGGAAACATCTCTAACAAAGAACGCCGTGTTTCTACATATCAGGGTTCACACGTGGGCCGGTCTGGCTCGGCCAGGCGAGAAAGCCCCAGACTAGCATGACCGCTGTTTACACGTCAGACCCCATGCGTGGGCCGGGCTATGCCAACATAGCAACGGCCAATGCTAGCGCTGCACACACACATGTAAGACTGCTGCATACAATTAAAGAGACATCTGTACCAACATAAACATTTGTTAAGAGAAATTGGTTTACCCACACTTCACATTGGCTCTCATCAAAATACACCATCGAAAGTGTTTGTGTTATTTTTTATTCGCATGCATCCATGGAAGCTTATGTAATGGCAGTCTGCAAGTTTTCATATATTCATATTCTTAATATCAGTAAAATAAGAAATTTTGTAAAGGGAGAGCCTTTGGAGCAAATATTAATAGTTCATTCTTTTATTACTTCTAATTAGATTATTGCAATGCACTCTTGTGTGGAACTCCCTCATCATTAACAAATCGACTGCTAAGTATACAGAATGCTGCGACGAGGATTATTATGGGTGCTTCCAAATCAGATCATATTACACCAGTTTTGTATTCTCTTCACTGGCTGCCCGTTGTGTAAAGGGTAAAATTCAAAATGTTAATTCTTGTGTATAAGGCAAAAAATAATTTAGCTCCTCTTTACCTGCAAGAGCTTATTCACAGTTATAGAAGCCTCCGGTCAGCAGCTAATAACTTACTGATCGTGCCTTTTACCAAATCATCCTGTGTACAAAATCGGGTGTTCAGTGTTGTTGGCCCGAAACTGGGGAATGACCTACCAGATACTCTAGGAGAAGCCACCAGTCTCTCAGAATTTAAAAGTATATTAAAAACATATTTGTTCATGGAATATTTTTATGCCTAATCATTTTGTACAATATTTTATACTTTTGATAGTGCAGTGTTTGAACATTATGATAGTTTTAACAGATAAGTGAACTATTGATTTTTAAATGTCTTATTTAATACTGTAACCTTTTGAATGTAATATTTTAGTCAACTGGACTTTAATTTCATATTCTTATAATAGTATGTTTAATGATTGCTGATTGTATTCTAGTTGTGTAACAGCGTTTTAGAGCATGTATCATCATGGATTTTATGCCTTACACAATAGTTTGTTATTATTATATCATTCCATGATGTCTTTCCCAAATAGCTGTATTATTACATGTGGTAGACTTGGCCAAAGAAACTGCCCTCAATTGCTGCATGGGGCTCAGTACCCATGTGTGGCCTTAATTCCAATTTGCCACCAAAACACTGGTTTATTAGGCCTACTTGTGCAAAAATCTCAGCGGTTTATATAATACCCTCGAACATTAATAACCAAGTTCGCAACACTTTCTTAAGAAAAATCTACATTAACACAATTTTTATTAAACAGTCCCGGTACATCACTGTAAGTTTGCTTAGATTGCAATCCATGCCATTTGTGTCTGGTTCTCAGTTTTAAACATTGCTAATCATCACACGTGTGCGCGCTTTTTACTACAAACACCGTAAGTATCCCCCAAAATAAGATGAAGGCCACTTGTGAGCAAGCAAACTGAGAGGTTCAGATATTTACAGGAAGAAGCTTTGAAAATCTAACACACAGGGTTCCTGCATCTCTTGGCAAAGCAAATTTAAGACCTTTTTAAGACTTTTCAAGACCAGCTGACAGAAAATTTAAGACCCTTTTATACATAGAATTCTTTAATGGCCCTACAGTGCTTTAATATTACCGAAGATCACAAACTGTGATCACTCCAATTTGGGAATGGTAGTCTGTGCAAAAAAGCAAATAACACAAAAGTTAGAACAGATATTAATTCCTAAACTGTCTCAAGCTTATGTTAATTGACTAGGACCTACACATTAGTATATACGCTTTACAAAATATAATCATCAGAATTATTCAGTCATTCAGGATTTACAGGAAAGCTGACAGACTTTCCTTCCATATTTTGCTTATGTCACGCGACAAATTGTGATATATTCCACGGTGGGAAAAAACAAGGCCAAGCCTAATGCAAACCTGTGGAATGGGATTTACATCAGGAATAATGCTTCCATGATAACATACTTGACCAATATTTGAAATCTACTTGATTAATTTTCAATTACATGTGTGACATGCACATGTACAATGCAATTTGGTGATGCTAGCTCCTGCCGATTTTGAGATAGCATGGGTTAATGTACGGATGATGGTACACTAAAAAGTATGAGGTACATTCAGACAGTATAATGTAATTCAGACAAAATGATGTACATTTAAAAAAGTATGATCTGCATTCAGGCAAAATGATGAAAATTCAGACAAAATAATGTACATTAAGACAGTATGATGGACATTCAGAAAATATAATGTTCATTTAGAAAGTATGATGTACCTTCAGACAGTATGATGTACATTCAGACAGAATGATGTATCTTCAGACAGTATAATGTACATTCAGACAGTATAATGTACCTTCACCAAGTATGATGTACTTTCAGACAGTATGATGTACTTTCAGACAGTATGATATACATTCAGAAAGTATGATGTACATTCAGAAAGTATGATGTCCATTCAGACAAAATGATGTACATTCAGAAAGTATGATGTGCATTAAGACAAAATGATGAAAATTCAGACAAAATAATGTACATTAAGACAGTATGATGGACATTCAGAAAATATGATGTTCATTCAGAAAGTATGATGTACCTTCAGACAGATGAGGTTCATTCAGAAAGTATGATGTACCTTCAGACAGATGATGTACATTCGTACAGTATGATGTACCTTCAGATAGTATGATGTATCTTCAGGCAGTATGATGTACATTCAGACAGTATGATGTACCTTCAGAAAGTATGATGTACATTCAGACAGTATGAAGTACATTCAGAGAGTATAATGTAATTCAGACAAAATGATGTACATTCAAAAAGTATAATGTAATTCAGACAAAATCATGTACATTCAGAAAGTATGATGTGCATTTAGACAAAATGATAAAAATTCAGACAAAATAATGTACATTAACACAGTATGATGGGCATTCAGAAAATATGATGTTCATTTAGATAGTATGATGTACCTTCAGACAGATGATGTACATTCCTGCAGTTTAATGTACATTCAGGAAGTATGATGTACCTTCAGACAGATGATGTACAGAAAGACAGTATAATGTACATTCAGAGAGTATGATATACCTTCAGACAGATGATGTACATTCATACAGTATGATGTACCTTCAGATAGTATGATGTACCTTCAGACAGTATGATGTACATTCAGACAGTATGATGTACCTTCAGACAAGAGGATGTACATTCAGGCAGTATCATGTACCTTCAGGCAGTATGATGTACCTTCAGACAGTATGATGTACCTTCAGACAGTATGATGTACATTCAGACAGTATGATGTACATTCAGAAAGTATGATGTACATTCAGACAGATGATGTACATTCAGACAGTATGATGTACATTCAGATAGTATGATGTACCTTCAGGCAGTATGATGTACATTAAGAAAGTATGATGTGCATTCATACAAAATGATGTACATTCAGACAGTATGATGTACCTCCAGGCAGTATGATGTACATTTCAGACAGTATGATGTACATTCAGACAGTATGATGTACATTCAGTCAGTATGATGTACCTTCAGATAGTATGATGTACCTTCAGACAGATGATGTACATTCAGACAGTATAATGTACATTCAGAAAGTATGATGTACCTTCAGGCAGTATGATGTACATTCAGAAAGTATGATGTGCATTCAGACAAAATGATGTACATTCAGACAGTATGATGTACCTTCAGGCAGTATAATGGGCATCCAGAAAATATGATGTTCATTCAGAAAGTATGATGTACTTTCAGACAGATAATGTACATTCAGACAGTATGATGTACCTTCAGACAGATGATGTACATTCAGACAGTATAATGTACATTCAGAAAGTATGATGTACCTTCAGACAGATGATGTACATTCATACAGTATGATGTACATTCAGAAAGTATGATGTACCTTCAGACAGATGATGAACATTCAGACAGTATGATGTACATTCAGACAGATGATGTACATTCAGACAGTATGATGTACATTCAGAAAGTATGATGTACCTTCAGACAGATGATGTACATTTAGACAGTATGATGTACATTCAGAAAGTATGGTGTACCTTCAGACAGATTATGTACATTCAGACAGTATAAAATAGATTCAGAAAGTATGATGTACCTTCAGACAGATGATGTACATTCAGACAGTATGATGTACATTCAGAAAGTGTGATGTAATTCAGACAGATGATGTATATTTAGAAAGTATGATGTACATTCAGGCAGTATGATATACATTCAGACAGTATGATGTACATTCAGAAAGTATGATGTACCTTCAGACAGATGATGTACATTGATACAGTATGATGTACCTTCAGATAGTATGAAGGACCTTCAGGCAGTATGATGTACAATCAGAAAGTATGATGTGCATTCAGAAAGTATGATGTACATTCAGACAGATGATGTACATTCAGACAGTATGATGTACCTTCAGATAGTATGATGTACCTTCAGTCAGTATGATGTACATTCAGAAAGTATGATATGCATTCAGAAAGTATGATGTACCTTCAGACAGATGATGTAAATTCAGACAGTATGATGTACATTCAGAAAGTATGATGTAATTCAGACAGATGATGTACATTTAGAAAGTATGATGTACATTCAGACAGTATGATGTACCTTCAGATAGTATGATGTACCTTCAGACAGATGATGTACATTCAGAAAGTATGATGTGCATTCAGACAAAATGATGTACATTCAGACAGTATGATGTACCTTCAGGCAGTATGATGGGCATTCAGAAAATATGATGTTCATTCAGAAAGTATGATGTACCTTCAAACAGATAATGTTCATTCAGACAGTATGATGTACCTTCAGACAGATGATGTACATTCAGACAGTATAATGTACATTCAGAAAGTATGGTGTACCTTCAGACAGATGATGTACATTCACACAGTATGATGTACATTCAGAAAGCATGATGTCCCTTGAGACAGATGATGAACATTCAGACAGTATGATGTACATTCAGACAGACGATGTACATTCAGAGAGTATGATGTACATTCAGAAAGTATGATGTACCTTCAGACAGATGATGTACATTCAGACAGTATGATGTACATTCAGAAAGTATGGTGTACCTTCAGACAGATTAAGTACATTCAGACAGTAAAAAATACATTCAGAAAGTATGATGTACCTTCAGACAGATGATGTTCATTCAGACAGTATGATGTACATTCAGAAAGTATGATGTAATTCAGACAGATGATGTACATTTAGAAAGTATGATGTACATTCAGGCAGTATGATGTACATTCAGAAAGTATGGTGTACCTTCAGACAGATTAAGTACATTCAGACAGTAAAAAATACATTCAGAAAGTATGATGTATCTTCAGACAGATGATGTTCATTCAGACAAAATGATGTACATTCAGAAAGTATGATGTGCATTAAGACAAAATGATGAAATTCAGACAAAATAATGTACATTAAGACAGTATGATGGACATTCAGAAAGTATGATGTGCATTCAGACAAAATGATGTACATTCAGACAGTATGATGTACTTTCAGGCAGTATGATGGGCATTCAGAAAATATGATGTACATTCAGACAGTATAATGTACATTCAGAAAGTATGATGTACCTTCAGACAGATGATGTACATTCATACAGTATGATGTACATTCAGAAAGTATGATGTACCTTCAGACAGATGATGTACATTCATACAGTATGATGTACATTCAGAAAGTATGATGTCCCTTCAGACAGATGATGAACATTCAGACAGTATGATGTACATTCAGACAGATGATGTACATTCAGACAGTATGATGTACATTCAGAAAGTATGATGTACCTTCAGACAGATGATGTACATTTAGACAGTATGATGTACATTCAGAAAGTATGGTGTACCTTCAGACAGATTATGTACATTCAGAAAGTATGATGTGCATTCAGACAGTATGATGTACCTTCAGACAGATGATGTACATTCAGACAGTATAATGTACATTCAGAAAGTATGATGTACCTTCAGACAGATGATGTACATTCATACAGTATGATGTACATTCAGAAAGCATGATGTCCCTTCAGACAGATGATGTACATTCAGACAGTATGATGTACATTCAGAAAGTATGGTGTACCTTCAGACAGATTAAGTACATTCAGACAGTAAAAAATACATTCAGAAAGTATGATGTACCTTCAGACAGATGATGTTCATTCAGACAGTATGATATACATTCAGAAAGTATGATGTAATTCAGACAGATGATGTACATTTAGAAAGTATGATGTACATTCAGGCAGTATGATGTACATTCAGAAAGTATGGTGTACCTTCAGACAGATTAAGTACATTCAGACAGTAAAAAATACATTCAGAAAGTATGATGTATCTTCAGACAGATGATGTTCATTCAGACAAAATGATGTACATTCAGAAAGTATGATGTGCATTAAGACAGTATGATGGACATTCAGAAAATATGATGTTCATTCAGAAAGTATGATGTACCTTCAGACAGATGAGGTTCATTCAGATAGTATGATGTACCTTCAGGCAGTATGATGTACATTAAGAAAGTATGATGTGCATTCAAACAAAATGATGTACATTCAGACAGTATGATGTACCTCCAGGCAGTATGATGTACATTCAGTCAGTATGATGTACCTTCAGATAGTATGATGTACCTTCAGACAGATGATGTACATTCAGACAGTATAATGTACATTCAGAAAGTATGATGTACCTTCAGGCAGTCTGATGTACATTCAGAAAGTATGATGTGCATTCATACAAAATGATGTACATTCAGACAGTATGATGTACCTTCAGGCAGTATGATGTACATTCAGACAGTATGATGTCCATTCAGACAGTATGATGTACATTCAGACAGTATGATGTACCTGCAGATAGTATGATGTACCTTCAGACAGATGATGTACATTCAGACAGCAAATGTACATTCAGAAAGTATGATGTACCTTCAGACAGATGATGTACATTCATACAGTATGATGTACATTCAGAAAGTATAATGTCCCTTCAGACAGATGATGAACATTCAGACAGTATGATGTACATTCAGACAGATGATGTACATTCAGACAGTATGATGTACATTCAGAAAGTATGATGTACCTTCAGACAGATGATGTACATTTAGACAGTATGATGTACATTCAGAAAGTATGGTGTACCTTCAGACAGATTATGTACATTCAGAAAGTATGATGTGCATTCAGACAGTATGATGTACCTTCAGACAGATGATGTACATTCAGACAGTATAATGTACATTCAGAAAGTATGATGTACCTTCAGACAGATGATGTACATTCATACAGTATGATGTACATTCAGAAAGCATGATGTCCCTTCAGACAGATGATGAACATTCAGACAGTATGATGTACATTCAGAAAGATGATGTACATTCAGAGAGTATGATGTACATTCAGAAAGTATGATGTACCTTCAGACAGATGATGTACATTCAGACAGTATGATGTACATTCAGAAAGTATGGTGTACCTTCAGACAGATTAAGTACATTCAGACAGTAAAAAATACATTCAGAAAGTATGATGTACCTTCAGACAGATGATGTTCATTCAGACAGTATGATGTACATTCAGAAAGTATGATGTAATTCAGACAGATGATGTACATTTAGAAAGTATGATGTACATTCAGGCAGTATGATGTACATTCAGAAAGTATGGTGTACCTTCAGACAGATTAAGTACATTCAGACAGTAAAAAATACATTCAGAAAGTATGATGTACCTTCAGACAGATGATGTTCATTCAGACAGTATGATGTACATTCAGAAAGTATGATGAAAATTCAGACAAAATAATGTACATTAAGACAGTATGATGGACATTCAGAAAATATGATGTTCATTCAGAAAGTATGATGTACCTTCAGACAGATGAGGTTCATTCAGAAAGTATGATGTACCTTCAGACAGAGGATGTACATTAGTACAGTATGATGTACCTTCAGAAAGTATGATGTGCATTCATACAAAATGATGTACATTCAGACAGTATGATGTACCTTCAGGCAGTATGATGTACATTCAGACAGTATGATGTCCATTCAGACAGTATGATGTACATTCAGACGGTATGATGTACCTTCAGATGATATGATGTACCTTCAGACAGTATGATGGGCATTCAGAAAATATGATGTTCATTCAGAAAGTATGATTTACCTTCAGACAGTATGATGTACATTCAGACAGTATGATGTACATTCAGACAGTATGATGTACATTCAGACAGTATGATGTACCTTCAGAAAGTATGATGTACCTTCAGACAGTATGATGTATTTCAGACAGTATGATGTGCTTTCAGAAAGTATGATGTACATTCAGACAATAGGATGTACATTCAGAAAGTATGATGTGCATTCAGACAAAATGATTAAAAAATTCAGACAAAATAATGTACATTAAGACAGTATGATGGACATTCAGAAAATATGATGTTCATTCAGAAAGTATTATGTACCTTCAGACAGATGATGTACCTTCAGATAGTATGATTTGCCTTCAGACAGATGATGTACTGGTACATTCAAACAGTAATCATGATGTAAATTAAGGCATATAATGTACATTCATGTGGCATGATGTAAAATCAAGAAGTATGATAAACATAAAGATGGTATGGTGTCCACTATTGACATAATGAAGTAAATAAAGGCAGTAAGATCTACAACCAGACAGCAGATCTACATCCAGACATAATGAAGTAAATAAAGGCAGTAAGATCTACAACCAGACAGCAGATCCACATCCAGACATAATGAAGTAAATAAAGGCAGTATGATCTACAACCAGACAGCAGATCTACATCCAGACATAATGAAGTAAATAAAGGCAGTAAGATCTACAACCAGACAGCAGATCTACATCCAGACATAATGAAGTAAATAAAGGCAGTAAGATCTACAACCAGACAGCAGATCTACATCCAGACATAATGAAGTAAATAAAGGCAGTAAGATCTACAACCAGACAGCAGATCTACATCCAGACAAAATGAAGTAAATAAAGGCAGTAAGATCTACAATCAGACAGCAGATCTACATCCAGACATAATGAAGTAAATAAAGGCAGTAAGATCTACAACCAGACAGCAGATCTACATCCAGACATAATGAAGTAAATAAAGGCAGTAAGATCTACAATCAGACAGCAGATCTACATCCAGACATAATGAAGTAAATAAAGGCAGTAAGATCTACAACCAGACAGCAGATCCGCATCCAGACATAATGAAGTAAATAAAGGCAGTAAGATCTACAACCAGACAGCAGATCCACATCCAGACATAATGAAGTAAATAAAGGCAGTAAGATCTACAACCAGACAGCAGATCCGCATCCAGACATAATGAAGTAAATAAAGGCAGTAAGATCTACAACCAGACAGCAGATCTAAATCCAGACAAAATGAAGTAAATAAAGGCAGTAAGATCTACAACCAGTCAGCAGATCTACATCATGACATAATGAAGTAAATAAAGGCAGTAAGATCTACAACCAGACAGCAGATCCACATCCAGACATAATGAAGTAAATAAAGGCAGTAAGATCTACAACCAGACAGCAGATCCACATCCAGACATAATGAAGTAAATAAAGGCAGTAAGATCTACAACCAGACAGCAGATCCACATCCAGACATAATGAAGTAAATAAAGGCAGTAAGATCTACAACCAGACAGCAGATCCACATCCAGACATAATGAAGTAAATAAAGGCAGTAAGATCTACAACCAGACAGCAGATCCACATCCAGACATAATGAAGTAAATATAGGCAGTAAGATCTACAACCAGACAGCAGATCCACATCCAGACATGATGAAGTAAATAAAGGCAGTAAGATCTACAACCAGACAGCAGATCCACATCCAGACATAATGAAGTAAATAAAGGCAGTAAGATCTACAACCAGACGGCAGAATATGTTTCAATTAGAGGTTGATTTTTTTCCTAATCCAATTATTTTTTTAAATTGAATAAACTTTACACATTTGCATATAAAATAAATGTCCAAGTGCACAGGTGTAAAGGAATCAGTGGCAGCATTGGTAGGGGTGGGTGATTGGTGGGGGGGGGGGGGGGGGGAGGGATTACCAACAATTCTGCATATACAATGTACATATAGGGCAAACATAGTCTGATCTCCACTTCTGTTGAGGCAGGAAAATAATGAACAAATGTTTGTATTAGATCCTCCTTTTATTACCACATCATTTTTTTTTAAATTTAGATTTATATTTCTATACATTTCTAATATAATATATATATCTGAATATAAAAGTTGATTAATAATTCTAAATTTCATCATCATAAATCTCAATCAGATAACACCACATCATGCATAGAAATGTATTTTTATATTTTTTTTATTTTTAAATTGTGCCTTTATCTATCCATAATTTGCTTCATATTTTATTAAATTATGCATACTGATGGGTTAAATTATATTTTAATTTGTTAAAATCATTTAACAGAAAATTGATTTCTTTAAAAATGCTACATTAACACAATATTTGCATCTTCTAGATTACTCCTTGAATTACTTTTTCGAGGAAAGTTTTGTATATTGGAGTGGAAACAGCATTACAATTAAGGAAATACAGTGCAAACAATTACAATTACTGCATAACACTTGGTGGGGAAGGCTGCTGGGGGGGGGGGGGGTAGAGAATAACTGTAACTGTACACCTGTCATAGCAGGGAATCTCCCCCATGTGACTTTAACAAATCAGGAACCCTGGCATAGCTGACTTCCAGTGACCAGGGGTGAGTTGCCTGCACCTGGACAAAGCACCTGGTCAATAACAAGCCCAATTTTCAAGCTTTTATTTTCAAATTTCAGATTAAAACAAATCAAATATTTATGTTTACATGCTGTAAAAATTTAATCAACAGTATTCAAAGGAAAAAACGTGTCATGTTCAAAGTTGGGAAAAATTTAGGATACTGATTTTATTTTTATGCTAATAACTTAAAAAGTTTATAAAATTCAGATCTAATTTTGAGTATACAATTGAATCTGAATTAAACAAAGTTATATACTTGGAAAAAAGTCTCTACCTTTAAAGATTTTCATGTTATGTGAGCGAATATTTTTTTCTGATATGTTCCAATATGTTCAAGCCCATAACTAATAGAAATTACACTAAACAGTCTTAATATCTGGCATGTATATAGAAAATATATAGGAGAATACTCCTGGTAAATATTAAGAAAAACAGATTAGTGGTTTTGATGTTAGGCATTCCTGAAGTGTGATAATAGGTTTTTAATGGAAATTTGAGGTTTTCCTTAATTTTGCTCAAAGGAATGAAGTCGCAGTGACCCAGTTTTTGGTTTGGTAGGAGATCTTGGGGACATCTAACAGTATGCCACATTTTGGATTCTTAGGTTAAGTGATTTCAAAATGTACCAGTCTAATGGACAGACAGACGGACCACCAGGTGGACGGAAAGACAGACGGACAATGGACCACAACTATAGCTCAAATGACTTTTCAGTCAGCTGAGCTTAAAATAGGCAGATGGAAAAACAAAGCCAATAAATTTATTTCCCATTCTACTGAGGCAGGAAAATAATGAACAAATGTTTGCTTTAAATCCTCATTTTTTTATTACATCAAATTTTTTTTCAAGTCTATACATTTTATACATTTACAATATATTCAAGAAGTTTATAGGAATGGAGTAACGAGTCCCAGCAGCCCAGGGCCAGCCCTGACACTTAATTGCAATTAGAATGCTATAACCTTATTAACCCTTTTGTGTGCCATTGTGTGGAGGTGTCACGCATGGCACTTGCACTGCCATCGATCCTGCCTGCATGTCCCATTAACTGACGGACACCACGACAGGCATTGACAGCCAGAATGATAAATCCAGTTGCTGAGTGGTTAATTCCTGGAGTTACATTGACTTTAAATATGTATGTGCAGACAGTTTGTGTTATTTAGAATTAAGCACACAAGATATATTAAGGAGGAGCAAGTGTCGGAAACTCATGTTGGGAACAACGTTGGGACGAATGCAGCCATTCATCGTCAATTTTTGCTGTCATATACGACACATCACTGGTGAGAAAATTTTGAGTTTCTTCGAATAAATGCATAATCTTCCTTAGTTTCGCACCAATCGTACACTGATACTGATCATTCACGAGGTTTATAATAATCCTCTGATGCTGACATTTGAGAGCGCTCATGAGCAAAAGACCATGAATTTAAGTGATTAAAAGCGGTGGTCATTAGCAGTGGACAGATGCTTGACACGTATTATCACAATTTATGTTGTGGGAAAATTAGTGGAGTTCGGGAAACGAACAAATGGTTCTGAAGGGGGGTCATTCACAGTCCGCGGTCTTATTAGCGGCATCTCTTTGTGCCTCGGATTAATTAGGTTTATGACCCCTTCAGGCACATGGGACAAAGACGAGGCATGGATTTGTGACTCCAGTCCTATAAACTCTTGGTATAACATATATATCTGAATATATAAATAGATTCACAATTCTAAATTGCATCAACATTTATCCCTAATTTGGTCAGATAGCATCACATTATGCACACAGATGTATTACTTTTTTACCACAAAAATATAAATTTTGAATTTGCAAAACAATAAAAATCTGAAAATAACACTTGATTTAGAATTCACAATTCTAAATTCCACATTTATTTATCCATAATCTGGCTCATATATTACCAAATTATGCAAACTGATGGGTTTAATTATATTTAAATTCACTTAACTTATTAAAAGAGAAATTAATTTAATTAAAATTTGATACTGCCACAACATGGCATCTTCTGTATTACTATGGTAGGGCTCAATTCAGTGATGCTAATTAATTGTTTATGTTCAAGCTGTACTATTAACTTTATATGTGAAGAACCATGCTGTGGGCCAGTCTATCCCCTAGTGTGTCACACCATGTGGTCAACCCACTGGACAGTCACCCCAAGTACATGTGTTCGTTGGGCCATAATAATTCTTCTATAAATTACTCAGTATAATATACATATTAGCTTCATATTTAGAACATGCTAGATTCCTATAAATTTAATTAACTCTGTTTTCATCCATGTATCTCATTTAGTGGTGCTGCAATTATGATTTAAGTGGATTTTCTATGCCTGTTGAAGTTCTAAACTTTGTGATAACCTATACAATAAGTAATGGCTATTTGTTATTTTGATTCCATTTTCTACATGTGTAATCTTTGGGTTACATTTCATGTGGATGTAAAATTTCTGTTAATTTGATAAAGTAGTTTTTGTATAATGTGTCAGTAACATGAAGAAACACAGGTTTATGTTAATGGCTGTAATAGAATGTAAATGTATGTATCTTGGCATGATCCTATCAGTGTTAATGAGCAGCCCATCAGTGTCACCCTGGTAGCATCAGGGTCAAAGTATAAGGATGCTGCCAGATGTCTGGATAGCAGCAGTTTTGAATTGACCAGTGAGCTGGACACATCAACTGACCAGCATGCTGTATACATATATTTACTGAAAATACCAACTCTACCACTTCAGGACTTATTATTGTTGTTTGTGTTTTACTAATTCCGGACAAACACCAGATCCCGCTAGCGCTACAATATTACTCCTTGAAGGAGTGGAACAGAAGTACATTGGAGTGGAAACAGCTTAACAATTAAAGAAACACAGTTTGAACAATAACTATTGCAATACTATGGGTTGGTTGGTTTTGGGGGGTGGGGGGTGGGGGTGGGGATTGAGGTGGCATGAGAATAACTGTACACCTGTTACAGCAGGGGTCCTCTCCCAGTGATAAATTATAAATCAGGTATCAGCAGGCACATTGACAAGAAGTGGGCTGCCTGGAGCCTGACAATGCAAGTGTTTATAATGAAAAAACTTCAATAACTAGCCTAATTTTTGGGCTTTGATTTTCCAATTTCAGAATTTAACAGATTAAATCCTTATGTGTACACGCTGTGAAAATTAAATCAAATGTACTTACAAGGATAAAATGTGCCACAGTCAAAGTTGGACAAAATTGTATGATACTGATATTATATTTATGCTAATAACTTTTAAAAAATTAGAACATTCTTATCTAATTTCAGGTTTATAATTGAATTTTTATTAAGTAAAGTTATAGCCTTGGAAAAACGTTTCCAGCTTTAACATTTATTGTGTTAAGTGAGTAAATGTCTTTCCTGATCATTTACAAAGTGCATTATGTTTGGGCCTATAACTTTTATAACCTGAAATACGAGTAGTTGACAAGCAACTACATGTATCCGTTGAAATCAGAGTGAGACAGTGAGGCATGGATTGAGTGGCAAGGGGATATAGAGTGAGATGTGTTGCATATTAGCAGGGATGTCTGCCACCTAAATATGATTGTAGGTGGCGCCACCTGTCATTTGAAAGAAAAGCTATCCAAGATGTATACATATGCAATATTTAAGGTGGATAAGTCATACCACTGCTGAGATATGAGTAATTTTTACCCTAGGCAGATGAACAGATGAACACCATGCAAAAATGGTTGCAGGTGGCACCACCAGTTTTTTGTATGATATAAAGCTATCCAGGAGCTAAACTTGTTGAAAAGGTCAGCCCGATTGGTCAAATGAGTCCGAAGATATGTGGGTTAATGTAGGTACAGACACAAAGATGTATGCACTGCAGACAGGAAAGGTCAGAGGTCAATGCAAAGTTAAGCACCAGTTCACATATGACTGGATAATGGGGTCAAGTTTAAGAAAAATCAGACCAGTGGTCTTAAAGGAATTATCCGGAAAAGAATGTGGCGGTGGCAGAGATGGTGGCGAAACCCAGTCAGAAACAAAGTATCCACAAAACTTTGTTTTAATATACAATAACGGAATACTGACCTAATTTCTGGCATGTATATAGTCCTAGGAGAATATTTATCGTAAATATGAAGAAAAACAGATAAGTGGTTTTGATATTAGGCAGACTTGAAAAGTGTTAATTGGTTTTTAATGGAAAATTGCGGTTTTTCCTTAATTTCTTGAAGGAACCGAGTCCCATTGACCCAGTTATTGGTTTGGCAGAGATTTTGGGGACATCCTACAGTATGTCAAATTTTGGATTCATAGGTTTTACAGTTTCAAAACATGCCAGCCTAATGGCAGACAGACAGATGGACAATGGTCCATAACTTTAGCTTAAATGACTTATCATCAGCTGAGCTAAAAATCATAAATTTATCCTGATCAAATGGATGACTGCTCTTTAAAATTGGCATCCTCCCTTGTTTCCTTCAAATTTCTCACAACCTTTATAGATGGCCACAATAATTTATACCAGAAATAGGAGTCACTTGAAATAAACTTTTACACAATATTTTGTAAAATGGAGGTAAATGCATACTACACTAGAAACCCAGGAGAACACATACCTCTCTCAAGGCTAAACCCTTTTATTTGATCTCCCGATCCATCTGGATCTGCCCAAATTTTAATGGGGTATTCTCTGGGCCCTTGGTATTCTCCTCATAAAAAATTCTTAGAAATCAGGTTGGTAGTTTTTGTGATCCTGCAAACAGACAAATAATTCAATAAGCCACAAAGCACACAGACACAAGTGAAAACATAACCTCCTTGGAAGAGGTCATAAATACAGTCTGAGTTATAATTTTAATCTGCATATGGTAATGAAATTAATATATTCATATTCTTGCAACAGTTGCAAATATCCATGAGTATATTTGCTTTGAGAATCATCTAGAAATACAAAATGGCCTTACTGACATTATTAATAAGCAGCTGCAAAATTCTTCTCACAAAAACCTAAAAACCAATCCCTTGGGGAGTGGGGGAAGTTCATAATGGAGGCATCTCTGAGGATAAGAGGAGTTATTAAAATGCCCAGGGTATGATCTATGGGCCATGGATATGAGATGGAAGACTCAGCCACAACATATAGATTACAGAACTGTTAGGTCTTTGTTAAAATAACGATAGAACTGTGATCATTGCTGTTATGGATCCGTTGATGATGATGAGCTTTTCACGAGAGGGCAACATCAATGGAATGTTATGGCCTCAGCCCTGGATCAAGCTTGGCCCTCCACATAACCTCACAACATGGAAACTGCTTCATAATTAGGGAGGACAAATAGGCTGTAGTTATTTATAGTGAACTCTTTCTTTCATGTCACATGCAGAAGTCTTCAAAATAACCAACAAGGCCTACAGGATAAATGCAAACCTGTGCAATGGGATACACATCAGGTATAATGCTTCCATGCATGCTGCACCTATACTTTTCTAGTACATGTGTGACATTTATATGTACAATGCAAGCACTGAACATTTTGAACCCGAGTACATACACCAATTACAACCTGAAAATGATTGTAGGTGGCACCATCAGTCTTGTGTACCAGAAAGCAATCAAACAGGTATGGACATGCAAAATTTCAGGCTTACATGTCAAATGATTCCTGCGGAATATACACTGCAAAAATTATTGTAGGTGGTGCCACCTGTCTTGCATAGGATGAAGCTGAGATGTATCCATATGCCAAATTTAAGGCTGATATATCAAATCCCTCCTGAAAAATAAGCAGGGACATACTCTGTGCAAAAATTATGGTAGATGGCGTCACCAGTCTTGTATACGATGAAGCTACCTGATATGAATAAATATGCCCAATTTCAGGCTGATATATCAAATCCCTCCTGAGAAATAAGCAGGTAAATACACTGTGCAAAAGTCACTTAAAGTGGCTACACCAGACTTGTGTATGAAAAAGCAATCAAAGATGCATAGACAGGTCAAAATATCAGGCCAATACATCAAATTTCTCTTGAGTCAGGTGCACTGGGCTGATCAGGCTGAGGTGAGAAAGGCAGTTGCCCTCAGTGAACTGTGACAAATTGCTGGTTTAAGCCACTGCACTGAGTGAACTCTTGACCTGTACCTGGCTGCACAGTCTCATTTCCTCGCATATGACTGTTTAACACCTTGTTATAATCCTGCATGTTGGTAAACACAGTCTGTTTCCCATAACAAGGCCGCGTGACCAGAGGTCCAAATAAGAGGAGCAACATGCAGTGTTTTCAGCCAGTGGGACATTTTACATTTTTGGAGCCAAGTCGGTCAGGGCATCTCCTGATTGACATGTGTTGTGGCTCTGCAGCACATGCCCGACCCACTGTGTTTATGTTGACCGGTTCACTATTTTAACACTCGTTTACAGGAGTAGGAAAATGGTTTCATGGCAATATTTTGGCAGGTACAGATTTATTTTAAATGGAAGAAACAATTTTTCATGTAAACTCAATATGCTTAATAGCCGATTTTGCCCCTTTAAGATATCATATACATGATTGACTAACCATTGAACTCAGTTATACTGGATATATAGTCAGCAACTATACGCAGATGGAACGTAACACTGGAAACAAAATTTGTAAAAATCATAGCTGTTATACAGGAGACTCAGCAAGTCTACAAATAGTAAATCAATCCCTGCATATTGAGAGGGCATGAAATCCTGGCATGAGCAGAGAGTCAGGTAATCTGAGCTCTGATGAATCAAGCAGAGACACACCTGCCCTGATCATAAAACCCCATATAATATATGTTTCACTTCTTATACCTGGCCTGTTGAGGTGCTGTGGTCTGCCAAACAGGCTTACATATGACCAGCATGGCATCAGGCTCACCAGCAGGCAATAAGATGCAGCACTACTGAGGATGGAACAGACACACACCCCATTAAACAGGAAACAGATATGGGCATTAATCTGCAGGTATGCTTGTTGCAAGCAGTGAAGAGCACCCATATAACCTATACCAGACTATTATTTTACCACTATTTCATGAGACCTAATTACTGAGCTACCAATTTTTGAACCATCCAAAACATCCATGTAATTGCCCTGCATCTTACATTTTCTGTCACTACTTTTTTTCTCCTTTTGACCTTTCACTCAGTTTCCCCTCTCTTTTCTGTTTTTCAATCTACCTTCCATCTCAACACAACAACTCTACATAATTATCTTGTCAGGCTAGTTACACAGGTATTTAATGATACTCCATCCATTATATCCCTGTTCCACTGGTATTAACTCTTTTCTTGATCTCATTCTGTACCAGATTCACTAATATCAACCTCTCCTTCACTGCCTGGCACTCTTCTTCCTCCTCCCTTGGCTTATCCATCCACAAATATTAACTCTTCCTCCTTAAATACTTTTTCTGTCATCTGTTCCTTTGCCTCTTAACTCATCTACTGGTATTAGCTTTTCCTAAGCCTCCTTTTTCCCATCTCTTCTACTTGCACCGCCTCTTCCTTTGTCTTTTCTTCCATCTGTTCCACTGATATTAACTTTTCCTGTGCCTCTTCTTTCATCTGTTCCATGGGTATAAACTATTCCTTTTTTCCCCTGTGCCTTTGCCTCTTGTTTCATTTGTCCAATAGATATGTACTCTTTCTTGGCCACATTTACCATATGTTCCACTGTTCCTTTGTCCCTTCTTATATAGATCTGTACACTTTTATTAACTCTGTCTGTGCTTCTTCTTTCAACTATTCGAATGATATTAACATTTCCTTTGACTCCTCTTTCATTTGTTCCTCTGATATTATCTCTTCCTTCGCCTCCTCTTTCAATTTTTACACTAATATTAACTCTTCTTCCAAGTTTGTGTCCTCACAGAGTCCTTGTGTTTCCATGGTGGATTTGGTTCTACAGAAATAAATTTTTTCCTGATCACCTGAACGGATATTAACTCCACACCCTCCTGTCCCAGATCCATTGGTATTACCTTTGCATTCACCCCTTTCCCCCCCCCCCCCACTTCCTCTGGCATTAAACCCTCCTTCACCCCTCCTGTCCAAGTGTTACATTTGGCCTTCCTTCTCCTCCCTTGCACCATTAATACAAGAAATAAATCTTCCTTTACTTCCTCTTGACCCAATTCAAAATATTTTAAAATTAATTTTGGTTCCTTGCATTCAACTTTCCTTTAAAAAAGTACTATGACACAGAAGGTTGAGGTATATTTTAACATATCCATCTTTTTATCAATATTGCCATGAAACCTAGTCAGCTCAAAGGGTAACAGCAGTAACTCTAGAGAAGAAAGGTATGGTTTTGAATCCCATTGGAGAAAATTTCATCTTTTCTGTGATGATGGATTGTGGATAGATAACCTACTTTTTCATGTCAATAAACCTTTTTTCTAAGGCATATTTATTTATCGAGTGTTGCCTAAGGCCATTAATACAATACTATTTCTGTTTATCAGTTCAATTACAAAGGTTAACCTTTTCTACCATGTAAACAGGTCACATTTATTTAGCAGCCTAGAAGATATTTCTAGTCAGGGACACTGGACCTGATTGATATGTTTTATTATCCTTAAATAATGCAAATAATGTTACAAGTGTGACATCAAGTGAATATGTGATGGTTCCTATTAACTATAATGAGCTTAACAAGTCCTTAGAGATACCCTTTTGACACTTCTGAGGGTCTTAATTGCTAATTAGAACAATTATGGGCAAAGTGCAGAAGTTACGGAGCATTTTTCAATTAAAACTGGAGTGACAGTAATTAAATCTGTTTTAATTAGATGATGGTTTGTGACTGATTAGAATTATTCCAAAATTAACAGGATTTAATTTCTGAGTAGAGGCTAGCAACAGAATCGAGCAAATTCAGTTTCTTTGATAGTTTTTATTAACTTTCACTTCAGGAAATCTAATATGCCTAGAAACTTATGTTGGCTAACAATAGTTTCCTTGTTGGAAACCGGACTGATCAACCTAGGGCAATAGCTACTTCCATCTGGTTCTGGTAAATGCATAGAGCATTAGGAGCTGAACTTCCGTTGAACAGATTGCTCATAAATGGCAACACTTCCTGATACTTTTTAATACAGGAACAGGAAATTTCCTGACTTTCCCTTATAAGTATTTGATTAATATATGGACTTGTGAAGCTGGCAGGTGTTACCATACAGCGACAAAACGCAAATCAGACCTGACATGTGAGCTTAAAAGGTAGACAAGTGACCCATGGATCATGATGCTAAGTTTACTGACGTGTTGGTTTTGGCAATGATACTAGATGCATCTATGTGTTTGGTAATGGTTGTCCTGAAGACACTGTACATAAGCCTGTAATTTATGAAAATTAGGTCATGGTCACCTAATTACCCATGTGAAGACAGACAGTTGGTAGGAAACTCAATGTGCAATAATGGCAAAATTCAGCACCAGTGATTATGATATGGTCATGACAGTACATTTACAACTGGTTTTAATGGTGAAAATGATGTTTTATAAAAAAAAAACAGGTGGTGCCACCAGTCTTCAGCAAGTAATAAAACTAGATCCATGGATGTATATATGAGGTCTCAAGACACCAGATGAAATCACAGCTGAGAAACTGATACAAATACTGTGAACTTGACTGTTTCAAAAATAGCAAAAAAAATGCGAAAAAAATTAGAAAAAAATACAAGTGGCAGCCACCAGTCTTCAGGAACTGATGAAACTGTCCATGATCAATAAACAAAGCAGAATCATGGCAATCCATGCATTAATTATTCAGATACTGGAGCTTTTGTATCAAATTTTCTAGGGTGTTCTGTTCAGTGTTTTTGGGAGCACTAAGAGGCCCTGACTTGAAAAATATAGGAAACAGTGGCCTTATTTCAGGTTTCCAAGGAGAATTTCAAGGACCTTAATGGATATCAAGTGAAAGCTTCTAGGTCCAATCCATTACCATAAAACAGTATGAACTGCAACTTGCAGTATATACTGAAATCATGCTGCCACTATTCTGCAATCCTACTACTTTGTCAGAATCTGACTCATGGACCATACTGCTCCTATGCTGCGTCCTAGCAGCAGCTTTTCAGTGTACACTGCTTCCATGGTGCGATCCCTAAGTAACTGTTATGTTCCTACTGCTTCCATGCTGTTAATACTTAATCATTGGTAATTATACTACATTCATGCTGCATTAGCAAACTATTATCATGCTGCAGGCCCAGACCCTGCTGTGTATGCTGCAAGCTAGCCGTGACAAACACGACTCAGGGCCCCCTACTGAGTCGTGATACAAGCCAAATTTCGAACCGCCCTGCAAGTCCACGCCACGCTTTATAACTGTATCTCCGCATACAGTCAGCAGGCAGACCGCAGGCAGAAATCTCCCGTACATGCAGAACAATATACAAATTTATTGGGTTATAACAGAATATTTCACACACATAGTAGGTGTCGTTGGAGAGATGAGAAACTTATTAAAAGGTCTAGTGGGTTTATTTGAAGTGACACAATACTTGTAAGCAATGAGGCGTTGTCAAAAATGACGAAAATATTTGCATCCTCATGGGTCTTTATAATGCGATCCTCAGAGTTAGATGTCCAGGCACTCTGGCAAGCCAGTAAGCTGGCCATAATGTCAGAGGGCCCATCTGGCGCTAGCTGCAAGCATACTGCTCAGCTAATTCAAATTTTTTAACACTTCTTTCATACTGTTTTCATAATGTTATCCTGCTGCTTGGTGCTCATGCTGCAAGCACACTGCTAATTTAAATATTTAAAAAACACTGCTTCCATACTGTTTTTTTACTGCTTTCCTGCTGCTCCGATTCTACTGCATCGATACTGCTCAGCTAATTTAAATATTTAAAACACTGATTCCATACTGTTTTTATACTGCTTTCCTGCTGCTCCGATTCTACTGCAAGGATACTGCTTAGCTAATTTAAATATTTAAAACACTGCTTCCATACTGTTTTTTTACTGCTTTCCTGCTGCTCCGATTCTACTGCAAGGATACTGCTCAGCTTATTTAAATATTTAAAACACTGCTTCCATACTGTTTTTATACTGCTTTCCTGCTGCTCCGATTCTACTGCAAGGATACTGCTTAGCTAATTTAAATATTTAAAACACCGCTCTCCATACTGTTTTTATACTGCTTTCCTGCTGCTCCGATTCTACTAAAAGGATACTGCTCCGCTAATTTAAATATTTGAAACACTGCTTTCATACTGTCTTCATACAACTTTTCTGCTGCTCTTAATTATACTCACTAACTATGCTCTTCCCATCAGTATCTACTGCTTCCCTACTTCTCTGACAGCACTATCTACTGCTCTCCTACTTCTCTGACAGCACTATCTACTGCTCTCCTACTTCTCTGACAGCACTATCTACTGCTCTCCTACTTCTCTGACAGCACTATCTACTGCATCCCTACTTCTCTGACAGCACTATCTACTGCTCTCCTACTTCTCTGACAGCACTATCTACTGCTCTCCTGCTTCTCTGACAGCACTATCTACTGCTCTCCTACTTCTCTGACAGCACTATCTACTGCTCTCCTACTTCTCTGACAGCACTATCTACTGCTCTCCTACTTCTCTGACAGCATTATCTACTGCTCTCCTACTTCTCTGACAGCACTATCTACTGCTTCCCTACTTCTCTGACAGCACTATCTACTGCTCTCCTACTTCTCTGACAGCACTATCTACTGCTCTCCTACTTCTCTGACAGCACTATCTACTGCTCTCCTACTTCTCTGACAGCACTATCTACTGCTCTCCTACTTCTCTGACAGCACTATCTACTGCTCTCCTACTTCTCTGACAGCACTATCTACTGCTCTCCTACTTCTCTGACAGCACTATCTACTGCTCTCCTACTTCTCTGACAGCACTATCTACTGCTCTCCTACTTCTCTGACAGCACTATCTACTGCTCTCCTACTTCTCTGACAGCACTATCTACTGCTCTCCTACTTCTCTGACAGCACTATCTACTGCTCTCCTACTTCCCTGACAGCACTATCTACTGCTCCCCTACTTCTCTGACAGCACTATCTACTGCTCTCCTACTTCTCTGACAGCACTATCTACTGCTTCCCTACTTCTCTGACAGCACTATCTACTGCTCCCCTACTTCTCTGACAGCACTATCTACTGCTCCCCTACTTCTCTGACAGCACTATCTACTGCTCCCCTACTTCTCTGTCAGCACTATCTACTGCTCTCCTACTTCTCTGAAAGCACTATCTACTGCTCCCCTACTTCTCTGTCAGCACTATCTACTGCTTCCCTACTTCTCTGACAGCACTATCTACTGCTCTCCTACTTCTCTGACAGCACTATCTACTGCTCTCCTACTTCTCTGACAGCACTATCTACTGCTTTCCTACTTCTCTGACAGCACTATCTACTGCTCTCCTACTTCTCTGACAGCACTATCTACTGCTCTCCTACTTCTCTGACAGCACTATCTACTGCTCTCCTACTTCTCTGACAGCACTATCTACTGCTCTCCTACTTCATTGACAGCACTATCTACTGCTCTCCTACTTCTCTGACAGCACTATCTACTGCTCCCCTACTTCTCTGACAGCACTATCTACTGCTTCCCTACTTCTCTGACAGCACTATCTACTGCTTCCCTACTTCTCTGACAGCACTATCTACTGCTCTCCTACTTCTCTGACAGCACTATCTACTGCTCTCCTACTTCTCTGACAGCACTATCTACTGCTCTCCTACTTCTCTGACAGCACTATCTACTGCTTCCCTACTTCTCTGACAGCACTATCTACTGCTCTCCTACTTCTCTGACAGCACTATCTACTGCTTCCCTACTTCCCTGACAGCACTATCTACTGCTCTCCTACTTCCCTGACAGCACTATCTACTGCTCTCCTACTTCTCTGACAGCACTATCTACTGCTCTCCTACTTCTCTGACAGCACTATCTACTGCTCTCCTACTTCTCTGACAGCACTATCTACTGCTCTCCTACTTCTCTGATAGCACTATCTACTGCTCTCCTATTTCTCTGACAGCACTATCTACTGCTTCCCTACTTCTCTGACAGCACTATCTACTGCTCTCCTACTTCTCTGACAGCACTATCTACTGCTCTCCTACTTCTCTGACAGCACTATGTACTGCTCTCCTACTTCTCTGACAGCACTATCTACTGCTTCCCTACTTCTCTGACAGCACTATCTACTGCTTCCCTACTTCTCTGACAGCACTATCTACTGCTCTCCTACTTCTCTGACAGCACTATCTACTGCTGCCCTACTTCTCTGACAGCACTATCTACTGCTTCCCTACTTCTCTGACAGCACTATCTACTGCTCTTCTGCTGCATCTGTATACTGCCTTGGTACAGTTTACATACTGCAAACTGTTTACTTCTTTAATACATTTTTTATACTGTTTCCATAATGTTTTATGGTACGGGATGTTTATGAAATTAGGCCCTGTTAACAAAGAGCTGGATGAGGGACACAGCATGCTTACTAAAGCTCAGATGATTGACAATCAGCTGTGCTAAAAATTAAAAATTCTGATTTTTAGATAAGTTATAATCTACATTGCTATTTGATTGTAAAAATGTTCAAATATTATGAAATACTACCAATAATTTTTTGGATTTAAAATTTTATCATTGCTGTTGAGTATAAAACAGTTTTATCAATCAAAGTTTCTTAAAGCTTGATCCATCAAGGTATACATTCCATGTGAAACATTATTTGGTACTTTGTCACAATATAAATTTTGTACTTTTCACCCTGCAGATATATACAATTAAATTGAAAATAAACATTTGTAATTCTACAGGTCATTATGTCATGTTGTTTATCTGTATATATGAGATTTTACTTCAATATTATGTAACAAATATTGATAAGATATCCAGTAGTTTAAAAATTTTATGAGCTTCATGTTAATTAAAAATACTTTTAAAACAGTTGAAAATATGCAGGGCTAGTTGTGTGATGGATGACAAACAGATGATTGATTGACATGGAAAGGCAGATGACAAGATATTGCTAATTCTTAACTGACTCAGCTGAGATGAAGGTTTTTCTTTCATGTTGATAAAAAATGATGCCATAATCATTCAAATTTATCAAGTGACAATTAAGTGAAAAATTAATGCACTATGATTGGAAGATAATTATTCTACAAAAAGAGAAGCAGAAGCACTGATCAATATTTCATATTCAATTCAAATGCAGTAAAATTCAATCGCATGCAGTTGGTTTAGAAACTACGAATTCTGTTAATTTAGGATAAAATCAAAAGATCTTATTTATCTTAATACTTTATATTTAAGATCTATGAGGGTTTTTGCTTTAATTTAAAATGTGAACAGAGTTGCCATGTTGGCTGCACAATATTAGTTTATATATGAAAAATATTTCTGAAAAAATGGCTACAGTGAGTACATTTTTGTTTTAATGATTCTCAAACTTTTGCAACTGATGAATTATGAGTCATATAAGGCAGAAACTGATGAATTATGAGTCATATAAGGCAGAAACTGATGAATTATGAGTCATATTAGGCAAAAACTGATGAATTATGAGTCATATAAGGCAGAAACATTTCCCATGGAAATTTCCAGACAAGCAGTATATGTAAATACCTTTTTCTGCGACAAATACACATACCAGTAGGTTGTACATATGACAAATGTCACAGTAGGATAAATGTATGGTAACTGTTAGGAAGTCAGTGAACCAATATCATGAAAAATGTATGACTGGTTTAGTTATATTACAGGGCATGGGCTTTTCTGGCTATGTTATGTAAAGTGTTCTTGCATAATGTTTTGTACCAGGATGATCGGGCCGAACATTCTGTTTCAAGTAATCTCATCAGCACATCTAGTATACAGCCCTGTTCATTTCCTAGGCCAGTATGATAAGTAATTGCCATTCAGTGGAATGATGGTGAACGAGAAATAACAATGGTGCGGAGTTCCCACTGATGTCTATCTCCTGTGTGCCTTCTGGTTCAGATGCCAGATCAAAGCCATCATTTCAAATATTTCTATCGCTGAGAAAATACCAGTTGGTATATGGATATGGCTTCCTCCTAGCAGATTTATTTAGGTTACAAGCTACATTCATATACATATATATATATATATATATATATATATATATATATATATATATATATATATATATATATATATATATATAAAACAAAGACCAAAGGTGGTCCAATCACCTAAAAGTACAGAGTTTTCTGTTTCATCAAAACAACTTATCCAATGAGGCAACTAAGGAATTATCCCATACATAATGTATAACAAAGCAGAGGGTAAATATCTCTGCCAAGACAAAACAATTGGACTGGATCTCATGGAACATACATGCAGATCCCCTCCAAAATCTGAGGTGATCTTGGTCCAGAACATTTCTCCACAAGCTCTGTCCCCTTTGATTCTGCAGTTTTTTCTCAGTCCCCGTTGATTCTGTAGTTTTTTCTCTGTCCCCTTTGATTCTGCAGTTTTTTCTCTGTCCCCGTTGATTCTGTAGTTTTTTCTCTGTCCCCGTTGATTCTGTAGTTTTTCTCTGTCCCTGTTGATTCTGTAGTTTTTTCTCTGTCCCCGTTGATTTTGTAGTTTTTTCTCTGTCCCTGTTGATTCTGTAGTTTTTCTCTGTCCCTGTTGATTCTGTAATTTTTTCTCTGTCCCTGTTGATTCTGTAGTTTTTCTCTGTCCCTGTTGATTCTGTAGTTTTTTCTCCGTCCCCTTTGATTCTGTAGTTTTTTTCTGTCCCTGTTGATTCTGTAGTTTTTTCTCTGTCCCCGTTGATTCTGTAGTTTTTTCTCTGTCCCCATTGATTTTGTAGTTTTTTCTCTGTCCCCGTTGATTCTGTAGTTTTTCTCTGTCCCTGTTGATTCTGTAGTTTTTTCTCTGTCCCCGTTGATTCTGTAGTTTTTTCTCTGTCCCTGTTGATTCTGTAGTTTTTTCTCCGTCCCCTTTGATTCTGTAGTTTTTCTCTGTCCCTGTTGATTCTGTAGTTTTTTCTCTGTCCCCATTGATTCTGTAGTTTTTTCTCTGTCCCCATTGATTTTGTAGTTTTTTCTCTGTCCCCGTTGATTCTGTAGTTTTTCTCTGTCCCTGTTGATTCTGTAGTTTTTTCTCTGTCCCCGTTGATTCTGTAGTTTTTTCTCTGTCCCCGTTGATTCTGTAGTTTTTTTTTCTCTGTCCCTATTGATTCTGTAGTTTTTTCACTGTCCTCATTGATTCTGTAGTTTTTTCTCTGTCCCCATTGATTCTGTAGTTTTTTCTCTGTCCTCATTGATTCTGTAGTTTTATCTCTGTCCCTGTTGATTCTGTAGTTTTTTTCTCTGTCCCCATCAATTATGTAGTCTTTTCTCTGTCCCCATTGATTCTGAAGTTTTTTTTGTGTGTAAATCCTGCAAATATTACCAAACAAACACACAATGAAACAAACATGGGCAAAACTATGAATTACTTTGCATAAAATGCAAATAGAATGAAACGCATGTTCAATATCTGGTTTGTGAGGAAAGCGCACACAGAGTGAAGACTGTGAGATTTCTCAAGCCTCTCTGCAGAAAAAATCAAGTTCCTGCTGGAGCAGACAGCCAGCAGCAAGGTCAGCTCCCTGCTGGCCCTTTTGATAGTTATAGTATCTCCTTCTGCCCTAATACCTCCAACACAAAACACTTAGCTGTCCCATACACTATGAGGTGGCAAACTGAGGACAGGAACTGGGAGGATACAAAGATATAACCCATCACTGGTCTAGTCCTTATTGTAGTATTGATGTATGCTCTATCCCTAGGCTAACAGCACAGCTTCAGTTTGGCAATATTTTGATCCTGAATCCAGAAATTGTAACAGAAAATAATGTATCTGGACAAAATGACAAAGTGTGAACTGACTCCCCCAAGAAATTTACCATCTGAAAGCCAATTTTGTAGGTGGTTTCTCCATTCAAGTTCTTCAAAATCAACAAGAAGAAACAGTTTCATGATAATGTGACCAGCCATTCCCATGAAATCTAGCCTTTTTGTGTATGCAGTCAGCTGACCTAAAAATGACCATGCACATTTTTGAAGGACATCCCTGGATGTCGAGACAGAAGATTCCAGGTCCAACGGTAAAGTTTTGTACCCTGTCTGACTGTCTGGGTGCTTAAAATGTTTTTGGCCAGTAATACATATCACCATGACATAATTTCAGGTTTCCATGGAGACTGCCCAAGATGTTTTGCCCTGTAGCATGCAAAATATAGGTCACCATTACCTAATTTCAGGTTTTCATTGAGATTGCCCAAGAGTTCCACACATATTCCATTGGAACATTCTAGGGCTAACAGATACAATTTGTGCCCATCTGATTTTAAAGGTGCCCTTTCAACTACCTTTTGAAAAAGTTTTTGTGATTTCTGGCTTCCTCTGTGTATATATTAATGATCTAAGGGAAATTTGGCTGTGAAAAGTTTTTATAAGGCCTCCGTGAAGGTTGTATGAACTTGTTTATCAACAAAGTGTTTGTAAACACAGTTGACAAATGTTGACAAATATGATAACATGTAATTTAAGCTGGCAGGTACGTTGTATATATATGGAGATAGAAAGGTGACTTTTTGCAAATCACCATTTGCAAAGCTCTGGCGTATCTGACTTGCCGCTAGATGCCCTTATTGAATTTGTTTTGATTATTTTGTTGGGCCCCATATACTATAAATACATTGATATAAACAAAACAAGCAACCTGTGTGCAGTAATATCCACGTTTTCTGGCCTATTTTTATAAAAGCTCCAAGGGATAACTTTAGTTTATAAGGGTCAGATAGGTGATTGGGCCCCTTTAAGGGTGCTAAAAATCATGCTCATGGCCCATAGTTCACAGAATATAGGTTGCCATGACATTATTTCAGGTTTCCATGCTCATTAACCCAGGACCTGCCTGAATGTCATGTTAAAAGATTCTTGGCCAAGCAGATACAATTTGTGCCCCATCTGACTGACTGGGTGCTCAAATTATGTTTTCAGCCTGAAGTTCACAAAAAAATAGGTCACCATGACCTAATTTTAGGTTTCAATGGAGATTGGCCTAGGACCTCCCAGGATGTACAGTTAGAAGTTAAGAGGTCTAATGGTTATGATTTGTGCCCTGTTAATGAACAGACTGCTTCATCTGAAGGTCTTAACAAGTGACCCAGGGGTCATGACGCTCAACTGACTAGGAAGACATTCACAAAAGGAATTTTATCATCTGAATGCCAAATTTTGTAGGTGGTATCCCAATTCAACTGAAGCATAGCTCGGAGGATATTGGTTACAGACCTAATTTCAGGTTTCCAAAGAGACTTTTCATGGACCTCCCTGGATGTCAAATTTGAAGATCCTAGGTGCAATGTATAAAAATTTGAAAAAATCCAGGTGGCACCACCACCAAGGTACTGAAGAAACACTTCATGATGAATGTGCATGCAAAGAATCATATGGTGATGGATGCACTAGTTGTTCAGAAACTGGAGATTTTGTATACTTCTGAGACCCATAGCTCAGAGAATATGGGTAACAGAGACCTAATTTCAGGTTTCCAAGGAGATTTTTTATGGACCTCCATTGATATTAAATTAAAAGATTCTAGGTTGAATGGTTGGACCCTGTTAAAGGACATCTACATACTTGAAGGTCTCAAAAATAGAGAAAAAAATGCATAAAATTAAAAAAACAAGGAACCCATGGGTCACAGCACTCAGCTGATTGTGAGAGTTATAACTGCATCACCATAGATTTTTTTAAGTTGCAATAAAAATACTATCCTCAGTGCTCAGGAACTAGGGTCCAAGACTGGGGGGGGGGGGGGGAGAGTTACAACACCTTTGGTATTAAATACAGAAAAAGGAATTAAATACAGTACCTCTGCAAATAGGTAAAGGATAAAATTTAAATCAAATCATTTTTAAATATTTTAAAAAAGGCAGAGAGATGGAAAACGAAGCAAATAACTTTAATTTCCATTCTACTGAGACAGGAAAATAATGAACAAATATTTGCATTAGATCCTTTTTTTTCTTTTGTTAAGTCTTTTTTTTTTTTTAAGTTTATAAATTTTACTATATATTTACAGTATATCATATATATCTGAATATTTAAACTGATTCACAAATCTAAATTGCATCAACTTCATACTTAATTTAGTCAGGTAACATCACATTATGCACACATATATATATATATTTTTTTTATAAAATATTTTTAAATTTGCAAAGCAAAAAAAAAATATATGAAAATAACACACCAGAATTCACAATTTTAAATTGCACCTTTATTTATCCATGATTTGTTTCATATATTATCAAATTATGCCTAATGATGGGAACAATGTGGCATCTCTTGGGTTACTTCTTGAATTAATATTTCAAGAAAGTTGTGCACATTGGATCAAAAACAGCTTTACATTTAAAGAAATACAGTTGATAATAACAAACCATGTATTGCAATATAATTGGTGATGGTGGTGGTGGTGGGATGGGTGGGGGAGGGGAGGTGGAGTGTTAGGGTAGGGCCCATGAGAATAAGTGTATGTTTATTACAGCAGGGGTGTTCTGCCAGTGCTGCATCACTAATAAGGTTACCTAGGCAAGGCTGTAGTGAGCAAGAGTGGGGTCTTGGATACACAAAATGCAAATACATAAGAGCATCTGAAAAACTTCAATAATTAGAATAATTTTTAAGCTTTTACTTTCAAATTTCAGAATTTAACAGATTAAATCCACATGTATCCAGGCTGTGAAAAATAAATTAAATATACTTACAAGAAAAAAAACGTGCCATGGTCAAATTTGGGCAAAATTCAAGGTACCAATTTTATATTTTTGATAATATTTTAAAAACTTTAAAAGATTTTGATCTAATTTTGGGTTTACAAATAAATTTTGATTAATTTAAGTTATATTACTAAAAAAAAGTCCCTAGCTTTAACATTTTTTGGTGTTAAGTGACTAAATATTTTTCCTGATATTTTACAAAGTGCATTATGTTTGGGCCCATAACTTTTTGCAATACTGACATCAATTCTGGCATGTGCATAGAGTATGAATAGAAGAACATGTTATTATATATGGTCAAAGTCAGATCAGTGGTTTTGATATTAGGCAGTCTTGAAGTGTAACAATGGGTTTTTAATTGAAAACTGAAGTTTTTTCTTAATATCTCAAAGGAATGAAGTTCTAGTGACCAAACATTTGGTATGTTAGGGGTTTAGGGGACATCTAACTGTATGCCAAATTTTGGGAGCTGAGAGCTCGCCTGGGAAGCTGGGGAGCTGAGCTCTAGCAAACTGCAAAACACTTGCTTGATCTAAACAATACTTTACATGGTGCTTGAAAACTTGAATAACATCTACAGTTTTTGATCAACTGGTTTCAAATTTCAGATGTTAACAGATGAAATGCTAATGGTAACATTCTGTGAAAGTTAAATCCACAGCATTTACAGGAAAAAAAATGTGCCATGGTCAAACCTTGGCAAAATTTAAAGTACTGATTTTATATTTATGCTAAAAACTTACAAAATTTGAAAATTCAGATCTAACTTAGGGTATACAATTGAATCTTGATTAAATATAGTCATATACCTAAAAACAAGGCCTACCATATAAACATAAACAGTCTAATCAACAAAATAGATGATATCATAATAGAAATTGAAAAATTTGACGTAATTTGTTTCACAGAAACACATCTCGATCACACCCTTCCAAATGATGATTTACTAATACCGGATTTCCAAGAACCGATATGAAGGGACAGAAATAGATATGGAGATGGCATTGCAGTATATGAAAAAAATAATCTGCCATTTAAAAGAAAACATGACCTTGAAAATGATAAAATTGATAGTTTCAGTATCAAAATCCTGAATCAACCCAAAAAAATATAATGTACAACTGTCTACAAACCCCCGAATGAAAACATTGAAAGTTGGGAGACGTTAAAGGACTACTTCTTTGATCTTAACTCAATACCGATAATGAACCATATCATACTAGGGGACCTACACAGTGATTTACTAATTGAAAATCCTAAGCAAAAACTGAAAGTCATATTACTAGAACTTGGCCTAATCCAACATGTCAAGGAACCAACAAGGATAAGTGATAAAAGTAAAACACTACTAGATGTAATAATAATCAATTTTAATGATCAAATTTCACAATGTGGTACATTCCCCAAACACTACAGCGACTATAATGCAGTATACATGAAACTATATTGGAATAAACCTGTCAAAGCACTCCATTCCTTTAGAGTTTGGAAATATAAAGAAGGAAACTATATTAAAATGAAAGACATGCTCCAGAAAATTAACTGGGATAATATTGTGGACAAAAAAGAATAAATTGACACAGTTTACGAAAAATTTACGTCAACAGCCCTCTGTATATCAGAACAATGCATCCCAGTAACAAGGGACCCATGAGTCACGGCGCTCAGCTGAAGTTTGAAATTTTTGCAAATGCAAAATATGCAAAATATTCTATTGTAATGTTTTTCATTTATACAAGCATATGAGAAGCTAAGAGGAAAGGGGCCCTCTTACTTGGTTATAGCAAAGTTTTAAATATATGATTGCAAAACTAATACTCTGACAAGACTGTCATGAAGAAAAACAGTAAACTTATTGAGATACTGTGATGCATATGAAAAATTTACAGATGGACAGGCAAGTGGACAGAATGGACTAATACCTTTATTTAGCTTTCAAGGGAATAATGCATTTAAGTTTATATTTAAGCCTATTTTTTTAGCATATCCACTTTTTCAATTAACAGTATTTATCAGATTCATTTTTTATTTATTTACAAGTTTTATAAATTTGTAATAAAAAAATCTGAAAATATGAGTTAAAATATCAAAATTCTAAGTTGCAATCATTATTTATTTATCCAGAGTGTAGCTCATATCAGGTCATATTATGCATACACATATATTTTATTATTTTTAAATCACAAAGGTTTAAAGTAAATTTAAAAGAAAATAATGCCACAACATGGCATCTTCAAGATTATTCCTTGAATCACTATTGAAAAGTTTTGTACATTGGAGCTTTCAGTACATGCTTAATTTTATTCACCGAAATAAAAGATTCAGTAAATCTGATAAAATAAAACCATATTTTCAAATAAAGTATACACACTGTTAGTTGAATGAGGGACAAACATCATCATTGTGCTAATTACTATCTCAGCTATAATTTTTTAATGGAATTAATAGTCAATTTCACACCTGGTGAAATTTTTACACTTCTGAAGTAAAGAATTGCTTATCTGATGAACATCCACACTTTCATATAGCAATACACCATTTTGTGGACACAATTAAATGTCCACTTTAATCATTGTAACCCTGGTGGAACAATACAAAATCTAAAATGTAGCACAGCATGGAATAAGAATGAATCAAATATAGAAAATTATAACATTCATCTAGTTTATACTCCAGCTGGGGGAGCGGGGGGGGGGGGGGGGGGGGGGTGGAGGGCAGAGGGGAAGCCTGCTAGTAGTGGCCATCTGAGCCAAGGCAAGCAGCATGGAGAGGGTTACATAATACAAGTGAAGGCTGTACTACTAGGTGGGCCTGATGTAAACAACACTTGACATGGTGTATGGAAACTTGAATAAAAGCTTCTCTTTTCAATCAATTCCCTTGAAATTTCAGATTTTAAAAGATTAAATCCTTATGACTATGTATATATGCTGTGAAAATTAAATCAACAGTGCTTACAGGGGAAAAACGTGCCATAGCCAAAGTTGGTCAAAATTTAAGGTATTGATTTTTTATTTATGCTAATAACTTAAAAAATGTGCAAAATTCAGATCTAATTTTCAGTTAACAATTGAATCTTGATTTAATAAAGTTATATCCCTGAAAAAAGTCTCCAGCTTCAGCAATTCTCATGTTAAGTGAGTAAATATATTTCCTGATTTTTTAAAAATTGCATTATATTTGGACCTATTACTTCAAAACAATAATCAATACTGACCTAATTTTTGGTATGTTAACAGAAAATGTATGGAAGAACATGAACACTAAATATAATCAAAAACAGACCAGTGGTTTCGATATTAGGCAGCCTTGAAGTGTAACAATGGCTTTTTTTTATGAAAAATGGAGGTTTTTCCTTAATATTTCGAAGGAATGAAGTCCTAGTGACCAAATTTTTTGGTATGGTAGGAGATTTTGGGGATATCTAACTGTATGTAAAATTTTAGATTCATAGGTCCAACGGTTTCAAAACATGCCCTGTTAACGGCCGGCCGACGGACATAGGACCACGACTATAGCTCAGTTGACTTATAGTCAGCTGAGCTAAAAACAGTTAAAAACATAACTACCAATAAAGAATGGTTCACTCATGAACTAAAATTAATAAAGCGCAAGTGCTTAAGAATCAGATCCAAAGCAATGAGAACCAAAAATACAAATGATTGGGAATTAAACAAAAATACACGTAATTAATTTAATGCTGAGGTCAGAAAAGCCAAATGTAAATATCCTTTAAAACTAGCAAATGATCTGAAGGAAAATCTTCATTACAAGATATACTGATGGGAAACCATAGATGGCCTTGTGAAAGGAACAACACATAAGACACTACCACCACTGGACAAAGGAAATGAATTGTATGTTACACCAAAGAAAAAGCAGAGCTGTTAAACAACCAATTTATACAACAAACAATACTAAACCACAATAGCAACTATGTTCCCTTAACACCAAGAAAAACAAATAAAAAATTAGAAGAAGTACAATTCGAAATATATGATATTGAATCAATTATGAAATCCCTAGATACAAGTAAATCTAAGAGGACAGATGATATACATCCCTTCATTCTAAAGACATGTTATAAGGAATTATCATACCCTATTCAAAAAATCGCTGAACTTTCCTTTAACACAGGAAAACTACCTACCCTATGGAAAAAGGCAAATATCACACCTATCTTTAAAAGTGGTGATCCTAAACAACCAGTAAACTACAGACCCATATCACTAACAAGCTGTATATATAAAATAATAGAGAAAATTATATTTGCCAGAATGCTTAACTTCATTAAAGAAAACAGAATTATATCAGCATACCAATCAGGATTTTTACCTAGAGACTCTGCAGTGTATCAATTAACAGACTTGTACAATACTATCACCTATGATTTAGACAATGGAAAAGAAGGAATAGGAATCTTTCTAGATATAAGTAAGGCTTTTGATAAAGTCTGGACAGATGGCCTTCTCAGTAAGCTACTCTCAGCAGGAATAACAGGTAAACTGCACAGATGGTTATACAACTATTTAACAAATAGACAACAACGAGTTATTATAGAAAATGCGCCCTCAGAATGGAAATTCCTACAGTCAGGGGTACCACAAGGATCAATCCTAGGACCCCTACTCTTCTTAGTCTTTATCGATGACATAGGAGAAAAACTCACAAGTAATATAAGTCTCTTTGCAGATGATACAATGTTATACCTAGCCATAGAAGATCCCATCAGAGCAGCCCAGATACTAAATGCTGACCCTGAAAAGATTTACCAGTGGTCAAGGAAGTGGATAATCACTTTAAATGCAGGAAAAACTAAATCGGTACTCTTTTCAAGGAAAACAGCACCTGTAAACCTCCCTGACTTATACCTAAATAAAACTAAAATAACTAGACTCAAAATGCACAAACATTCAGGAATCATCCTTAGCCATAATTGCAAGTGGCAAGAACACATAAACTACATTGCAGCAAAAGCAATGAACAAACTTCTAATCTTAAGCAAGTTAAAATATCTCCTAGACAGAACAACCTTACAAAATATATATTTCTCATATATCAGACCCCTTTTAGAATATGGAAACATCTTATGGAGCAACTGTACCCAGGAACAAGACCTGACACTGATAGCGGCAAGAATTGTAATGGGAGGGGTAAAAGGAACATCACATGAACTCTTATATCTTGAATCAGGATGGGAAACTCTCCAAAAGAGAAGAGTAAACAAACAAATCCTCCTTCTACATTAAATGATTAACACGAAAGTCTGCAGTATCTACGCATTCTTCTTCCACCTCCACATAGTAACATATACGAAACCAGATTTGTAATACACAACCTAACTCTAATACAAGCAAGAACTGATTTATATTTCAACTCTTTTCTCCCAAAATCAATCAGATTATGGAACCAAATGGATCTTGATAAGAAAGCTTGCTTAACAAGTGCTTCATTAAACTATCAATTGAAAAAATCAGCTCTGAGAACTAAAACACCTAGGTACTACAACTCAGGAACCAGAAAATCACAAATAATCCATGCACGCATGAGAATAAAATGTAGTGACCTAAATTATCACATGTACACAAGACATATTAGCGACACCAAAAAATGTCAATGTGGCCACCCATCAGAAGATCCCAACCACTACCTACTGCAATGCCACCTCTATAACTCCACTAGGAAAACATACTTACCTAGGGATACCCCATTAAAAGTTCTACTTTTTGGCGACCCAAAAATAGATGACAAATCAAACAAGGAAATATTCAAATCGGTAGCAAACTTTATTGAAAACTCAAACAGATTCTAACATAAAATAATTTGATGATTTTGACAAACTCATCCCACACCCACCAAAACTCTCTCTCTCCTCTCAACTGGCACCTTACACTTTCCAAATCACAACTAAAAACATAGTCATTATGCTATCCACATCTTCCATGATACATCAGTCATCAATATGTTAACATCACACCCCCCTGCCATGCATCAGAAAATTATCACTTTAGAATTCAGGAGCGAGCTTCATAAGCTTTAAGTAGCTTGCACTCAATCTATTGATACATGTTTATATTTATATATGTGCTTAGGTAGAATACCACATGAATGTACTTACTATGTATTGTGTCAATAAATCATTCAAACAAACAAACAAGGCCTACAAGCCTAATATAAACCTGTGCATTGGGAAATACACCAGGTATAATGCTTCAATGCTGGACCATTACTTCTCATGTATATGAACAATGCAAGTACTAAACATTTTGAAAAAGAAACAATTACACAAACATCACTGCTGAAATACTGGCATGGGTGCACACAACACAAACATGATTGTAGCTGGCACCACCAGTCTTGTATAAAAGGAAGCTATCAGAGATACATACATATGCCCAATTTCAGACTGATATATCAAACCCCTCCTGAGAAATAAGCAGGGACACACATTGAGCAAAAATTATTGTAGGTGGCATCACCAGTCTTGTATACGACAAAGCTATTTGATATGTATAAATATGCCCATATTCAGGCTGATATATCAAATTCCTCTGTAGAAATAAGCAGGCACATACACTGTGCAAAAGTCATTGTAGGTGGCGACACCTGTCTTGTGAACGAGAAAGCCATCAAAGACACATAGCCAGGTCAAAATATCAGGCCAATACATGAAACTTACCTTGAGTCTGATGCATGGGGCTGACCAGGCTTAGGTGAGAAAGGCAGTTGCCCCAAGTGAATGTGACAAATTTGCTGGCTACGGCTACTGCACTGAAAGAACTCATGACCTGGCTAGACTGAGTGAACTTTTGACCTGTACCTGGCTGCATTGAGTGCCAAAGCTATAAATAGATCCAGGCTGAACTTTGGTGCCGATTCTGATGCGGTGGGCAGTCTGCAAACACTATAAATAGAATGCAGCTACTGCACTGAGTGAACTTCTGACCTATACCTGGCTGCACTGAGTGAACTCTTGACCTGTTGCCTTATCTGACACAGTTGGCAGTCTGCAAAAGCTATAAACAGATCCAGGCTGAACTTTGGTGCCGATTCTGATGTAGTGGGCAGTCTGCCAACGCTATAAATAGAATGCAGCTACTGCACTGAGTGAACTCCTGATCATACCTGGCTGCACTGAGTGAACTCTTGAACTGTTGCCTTATCTGATACAGTTGGCAGTCTGCCAAAGCTATAAACAGATCCAGACTGACCTTTGGCCTGTTGCCAAAAAATATGAAATAGTAGCCACACCATTGCATAAGCTAACAGATTGGCTCCACATGCAGCCCTAAGGGGCATGACACCCATGAGATGATCACATGGTGCCCATGAGGTGTTCTCATGTCACCCATGAGGTGATCACATGCTTTGTGCTTGGCTGCACCGATTGAACTCTTGACCTATATCAGGCTGCACTGAATGAACTTCTGATCTGTTGCCAAATCTGAAACAGTTGGCAGTTTCTCAACCTATTTAAAGATACAGACACAATCTTGGCCTGTTGGTAAATCTGTTTACACAAACTGAAAGCCTTTGGCTAAAATGCTTTTTTTTCAAGCTGACATATTCATAAACTTTTTATCAAAATATCTAGAATAATAAAAGATGCAGTTCTTTCACTGTTAGAGGTCCAATAATTCTGCCAAAAATCATTCAAGTCAACTTGAACAAAGGCCACCTAAGAATAATTTTTGAAGAAGAACAGTTCTGCAGTCCTAAGTTGGAAATGGACATAATAATGGTCATTAGACCAACTTTAGCTTTTCTGATATGATTGAAAGAACCATGTCCTGGGATAATTCTTTTGAAAGATTGAACGATTCAATTTGAAAGTTTCATCATAAACATTTTAAGCTGAAAGAGGCTTAAATTATGAGTTTTTTTACCATAAAAAGCAGGTCAATGTAGGTGGCACCACAAAATCTGCAATTAAAATATGAGTCATGTGACCAACATTTGCATAATACTTGGTAATGCTAGCTTCTGTCATTTCTGAGACTACTATGTCAGTATGCTTACTTGGCCAAATGACTGTTCAAATTTGTGTAACACATGTAACTTAAATTCATCAAATGCAAACCATTTGAACAAACTTGAGAGGGCTTGCCTCTGGGATCATTTCTGTAAAATATTGAACAATTTGGCTGGACCGTTTAAAAGAAGAAGACTTTTAAAGGTTTTTTAGCTTTTTCCCTATAAAATCTAAGTAAACGTAGATAGCAAAAAAATAAGCTGAATCCCACAACATTTGATATGTGACAGATTATTGCATAAAATCTGGGAATGGTAGGTCCTGCTATTCCTGAAAAATTAAGTTAATTTACAGATGACCAATGACCCCAGGTCAAAAAAGGTCAATGTAGGTGGCGCCACCAATACCTGAATTTCATATATGACTCATGTGACCAAAACTGGCAAAAAATTTGGTGATGATAGCTCCGGCAGTTTCTGAGACTGTCATTTTAGTATGCTTTTTTTGACAGATGACTAAGTCCAACTTCCTGTAACTCGGCCAAAATTCAGCAAACTTGAACCATTCGATCAAACTTGAGAGAGATGGTATAAAAGATTATTTCTATGAAATATTGAACAATTTGGCTGGACTGTTTCAGAGGAGAAGATTTTTAAAGTTTTTTTTAGCTTTTTCTCTATAAAATCTATGAAAATGCAGAGTTTTTCAGATGGCTATTTTTTTGCATTAAATTTCATGATTATGCAAAATTATAATACAGATACAATTTCACTGATGGCAAATTCTTGAATTAAGTTGAGTATGGATACCAATTATTTATAATCCATGTACAGCCATCTTTATATACCCACAGAGAGCTGTATACCTGTGATTGTAAACACTGCCTGGCATGAGGATTATCTAAAATCATAAATCTACATTTTTTAAAAGCTTTTAAAAAACATTCTTGTCAATATTAACTATACATTACCTGAAATCTAAATGTCTAGAGGCATGATGTAAGGGATGCTGATAAACTGGTGCCAGGCTAGATGTATCTGCTTCACACAGCTAACATATATGGTAAAATGAATCAATTCAATCTTTATAATTCATCAAAAATGCATTCTTTGGAACCATAAAAGACAATTATTATATAAATTATTCAGGGGATTATTCTTGTAAAATATTAAACAAATTGGCCTCAGTGGAATCATTCAAAAACGTTTTGGAGGTTACAACTCATATGGGGAAAATACAGCAAAATGGCTAAGTTAAGCTTCCTATATCTCAGCCAAATATCACTGAACCAAAACCATTTGAACAAACTTGAATTATCAACATCTAAGAATAATTAATGCGCGAGATTTTAAAATTTGGCCCAGTGGTTTTTGAGAAGATCTTTGTAGCCACTGAGCTAAAATGGGCTGTTATGGCATATGACTAAATTCAGCTTCCCATAACTCAGCTAAATTCACTGAACTGACACCATTTGAACAAACTTCAGAAAGCACTACCCTGGGATCATTTCTATGCGATATTAAACAATTATGCCCTATAGTTTCAGAGAAGAAATTTTTTGTAGCCATCATATGATACAGGCACTGATGACCCCCGTACAAAAAAGGCCGTGCTGGTGGCGCCACTAATACCTGAATTTCAGATATGACTTATGTGAACAACACTGGCATAAAATTTGGTGATGATAGCTCCAGCCATTTCTGAGACTGTAATTTTAGTATGCTTTTCAGATGACTAACTTCAACTTCCTGTAATTCGGCCAAAAATCTCTGAACTTAAACCATTAAAAAAAAAAACTGAGAGAGATTGTTCCAGGAATCATTTCTGTGAAATATTGGACAATTTGGCTGAACAGTTTTGGAGAAAAAGATTTTTAAAGCCTTTTTTAGCTTTTCCCTATAAAATCTAAGAAAATGCAGTTAGCCAAAAAAAAAGCAAAATCTGATAGAGTTTTTTAGATGACTAATTTTTTTCATAAAATTTTGTGTTGCTAACTCTTGCCATTTTCAAGATAGTATGGGTTAACGTACATACGACAGATGACGGACAAAGGACGCCAATCGACGCACCATCGCATAAGCTCACAGGTTCGCTAAAAAGTAAAGATGGCGCCACCATTCAGTAGGAACTGATGAAACACTCTATGATGAATATGCATGCAAATAATCATGGTGATCTATGCATTAGTTGTTCAGATACTGGAGCTTTTGTATCAAATTTTTAATTATTCTGATAGGTTCTTCCAAGCCCCATAGCTTGGAAGATATGAGTAACAGAGAACTAATTTCAGGTTTACAAGGAAATTTTTTATGGACCTCCCTGGATGTCAACTCACAAGATTCCTTGTCCAATAATTATGATTTGCGCCCTACTAACGCACGACCCCCAGGGGATTTGCTGGGGACCTCCCTGAATGCACGGTTAGAAGTTTCAAGGTCTAAGGGTTGCAGTTTGTGTCCTGTTATCGTCTGCACTGCTTCATTTGAAGGTCTCAAAAGGGAAAAAAATGTGTTACAATTGGAAAAGGTACAGATGGCGCCACCATTCAGTAGGAACTGATGAAACACACCATGATGAATATGCATGCAAATAATCATGGTGATCAATGCTTTAGTTGTTCAGATACTGGAGCTTTTGTTTCATAATTTTAATTATCCTAATAGGTTCTTTCGAGCCCCAGAGCTCTGAGGATATGGGTAACAGAGAACTTATTTCAGATTTACAAAGAGATTTTTCATGGACCTCCCTGGATGTCAACTCACAAGATTTCAGGTCCAATAATTAAGATTTGTGCCCTATTAATGGACGACTGCCAGGGGATTTGCTTGGGACCTCCCTGAATGCACAGTTAGTAAAAGTTTCAAGGTCTAAGGGTTGCAGTTTGTGTCCTGTTATCATCTGCACTGCTTCATATGAGGGTTTCAAAATGGAAAAAAAAAATTAAAAAAAATTCTGGTTGTGCCAGGAGATTTTTATGGACCTCCATGGGTTTTTAGTTAGAAGTTTCTATGTCCAGTGGTTATGACTTGTGCCCTGTTAACTGATGGATGGACAGACAGACAGAAAGACAGAAGAAAGACGGACAAAGAGTGATTACTATAGCTCAGATGACAGAAAGTCATCTGAGCTAAAACTTATACAACAGATTACCCTAAATGTATTCATTTCAACCTTGCTTAAAGACTCAGTACACATTTACAGAAACATTTTTGCTTTAACAACTGATCCCTGATTCAACCTGTAATTTAATTAGTTTGTTCATTGGTTGGTCAAGCTGATAATTTTCAGTTGGCTTTTATACAAAGACTACTTGTCAGAACAAGTAAAACTATTAATAATCAAATCAATAAAGCTGATAATTATTCTGATTCACCTCAATGGCCATCATGTTTCCTGTCCAATAAAATCAAGCTTTCATATCAATCTGTTGTGACATAGAAGTGTTTTCAGCATCTGTAAATGGCCATCATGTTTTCCTGGCCAATAAAATCAAGCTTTAACATCAATCTGTTGTGACATAGAAGTGTTTTCAGCATCTGTAAATGGCCATTAAAATCAAGCTTTCACATCAATATGTTGTGACATAGAAGTGTTTTCAGCATCTGTAAATGGCCATCATGTTTTCCTGGCCAATAAAATCAAGCTTTCACATCAATCTGTTGTGACATAGAAGTGTTTTCAGCATCTGTAAATGGCCATCATGTTTTCCTGGCCAATAAAATCAAGCTTTAACATCAATCTGTTGTGACATAGAAGTGTTTTCAGCATCTGTAAATGGCCATCATGTTTTCCTGGCCAATAAAATCAAGCTTTAACATCAATCTGTTGTGACATAGAAGTGTTTTCAGCATCTGTAAATGGCCATCATGTTTTCCTGGCCAATAAAATCAAGCTTTCACATCAATATGTTGTGACATAGAAGTGTTTTCAGCATCTGTAAATGGCCATCATGTTTTCCTGGCCAATAAAATCAAGCTTTCACATCAATCTGTTGTGACATAGAAGTGTTTTCAGCATCTGTAAATGGCCATCATGTTTTCCTTGCCAATAAAATCAAGCTTTCACATCAATCTGTTGTGATATAGAAGTGTTTTCAGCATCTGTAAATGGCCATCATGTTTTTCTGGCCAATAAAATCAAGCTTTAACATCAATATGTTGTGACATAGAAGTGTTTTCAGCATCTGTAAATGGCCATCATGTTTTCCTGGCCAATAAAATCAAGCTTTCACATCAATCTGTTGTGACATAGAAGTGTTTTCAGCATCTGTAAATGGCCATCATGTTTTCCTTGCCAATAAAATCAAGCTTTCACATCAATCTGTTGTGACATAGAAGTGTTTTCAGCATCTGTAAATGGCCATCATGTTTTCCTGGCCAATAAAATCAAGCTTTAACATCAATCTGTTGTGATATAGAAGTGTTTTCAGCATCTGTAAATGGCCATCATGTTTTCCTGGCCAATAAAATCAAGCTTTAACATCAATCTGTTGTGACATAGAAGTGTTTTCAGCATCTGTAAATGGCCATCATGATTTCCTGGCCAATAAAATCAAGCTTTCACATCAATATGTTGTGACATAGAAGTGTTTTCAGCATCTGTAAATGGCCATCATGTTTTCCTGGCCAATAAAATCAAGCTTTCACATCAATCTGTTGTGACATAGAAGTGTTTTCAGCATCTGTAAATGGCCATCATGTTTTCCTTGCCAATAAAATCAAGCTTTCACATCAATCTGTTGTGACATAGAAGTGTTTTCAGCATCTGTAAATGGCCATCATGTTTTCCTAGCCAATAAAATCAAGCTTTAACATCAATCTGTTGTGACATAGAAGTGTTTTCAGCATCTGTAAATGGCCATCATGTTTTCCTTGCCAATAAAATCAAGCTTTCACATCAATATGTTGTGACATAGAAGTGTTTTCAGCATTTGTAAATGGCCATCATGTTTTCCTGGCCAATAAAATCAAGCTTTCACATCAATCTGTTGTGACATAGAAGTGTTTTCAGCATCTGTAAATGGCCATCATGTTTTCCTGGCCAATAAAATCAAGCTTTCACATCAATATGTTGTGACATAGAAGTGTTTTCAGCATCTGTAAATGGCCATCATGTTTTCCTGGCCAATAAAATCAAGCTTTCACATCAATCTGTTGTGACATAGAAGTGTTTTCAGCATCTGTAAATGGCCATCATGTTTTCCTTGCCAATAAAATCAAGCTTTCACATCAATCTGTTGTGACATAGAAGTGTTTTCAGCATCTGTAAATGGCCATCATGTTTTCCTGGCCAATAAAATCAAGCTTTAACATCAATCTGTTGTGATATAGAAGTGTTTTCAGCATCTGTAAATGGCCATCATGTTTTCCTGGACAATAAAATCAAGCTTTCACATCAATCTGTTGTGACATAGAAGTGTTTTCAGCATCTGTAAATGGCCATCATGTTTTCCTGGCCAATAAAATCAAGCTTTCACATCAATCTGTTGTGACATAGAAGTGTTTTCAGCATCTGTAAATGGCCATCATGTTTTCCTGGCCAATAAAATCAAGCTTTCACATCAATCTGTTGTGACATAGAAGTGTTTTCAGCATCTGTAAACATTATGAGATTTGAACTACATTGATTTGAGCTGTTGTGCATCTGTGACAAAATGGGAAAAATGACATTAGATGTGGACTGTTGTGTAAGCTATTGTTAGCATTATAAATAACAGGTCCCGATCAGGACCTGTGCCTTGACATATTTATAAAGATAACATCATTCTATATCATAGATTGAGTAACCTTAATTCATCTTCATTCAATTAACAGGGAACTATAATAATATTTAGATTGTGGACCTGCCTTTAAACAAGTAGTGTTAAGTCTTCCACTGCTAGTATATCTGACAAGTAAAGAGTAACAGGAATAACACAGGTGTGGCAGAACACATATAAAATATATAAAACCCACACCTGCGCCATCTCTTTTCTGTGTGGGAATATTAATATGTAACAATATTTGCACAGTGTCACATTTATAAAGTGATAAATATATATACTGCCGCCTAAAAATCACACAACCCACTCTTTCTATCATATGATTCAAAATGAGCACAATTATAAATACAACATTACACATAAGATAAATTGGATTTTTTAGGCAGCCATGTACTTGCGATGCACTTTGTACACCATACATCAGTTTTACGAGGATGCTGAAGAGAGCACAACTCCATGGAAACCACCTGTTTCCAAGTGATGGTTTAACCTCAACTTGTCCTCTTTCACATTTCATGGCAATGGTCTGCTGATAGCAGAAGGGAAAAAGTGACAGTGGGAGAGTAATAAACCAGACTCAGGCTATATAAAAGCATGCCCGGGTGCACCCAATGTATTGTGCCAAGTGGTATCTTTTAGCACTGTTTCTAGTTTTAGACCAATTGAGAGGTGGGAATCTAGGGAAAGAACAAGAATACTAGGAAAATTGCAACCCTTTCTAAGTAATACCCCTAAACATAATCAGAATATTGGATGATAATATTACAGATATATCACAGAAATTTCGAGCCTTTCTTTTCTAAGATATTTTGCAACAGACATTAATGTACAGCTTTTTTCATTACAACCATTAAGGATATCTGTCCAGGATTTCTTTTTGCCAGACATAGTTACAATTTAGACCCTTGTTTCTCTGATATTTTGGCCACATCTACCACAATCTTATTTTTCTAGGATATCTATATGTTATGCCATAGCCATTTCTGCCCTTCTGTCCAGGATACATGTTTTGGCCATAGACATTAATATTACAGCCTCTGTTCAAGATGTTTAGGCACAGACATTACAGCATTTCTGTTCAATATGTTTAGGCGCAGACATTTCAGCCTTTCTGTTCAAGATGTTTAAGCACAGACATTACAACCTTTCTGTCCAAGATGTTTTGACATAGACATTTCAGCCTTTCTGTCCAAGATATTTAGGCACAGACATTACAGCTTTTCTGTCCAAAATGTTTTGACATAGATATTACAACCTTTCTGTCCAAGATGTTTTGACATAGACATTTCAGCCTTACTGTCCAAGATGTTTAGGCACAGACATAACAGCCTTTCTGTCCAAGAGGTTTTGACATAGACATTACAGCCTTTCTGTCCAAGATGTTTTGACATAGACATTACAGACCTTCTGTCCAACATTTTTTGTCACAGACATTACAATCCTTTTGTCCAGGATGTTTTGTCACAAAAATCAGAGCCTTTATGTCTAGGATGTTCTGGACATAATATCTCTGCAAGGGGGGGAGGGGACAAATGCTAACATTAATACCAAATTATATGCCCATAGAATGACCATAATCCTATTATATTACTCAATAATGAGTCCTCAATTGGGCATGGTTTCAAGTGGGTGTACATGAACCTTAAATTTTGTTTTTAAGAAATGAACAAGAAATGAACACGTATGAAGCAATATCCCATAGTCCCGTATCCTTTAACTGTCAGGGTGGGAACATAACAGTAAGTAATACATAAAACACAACCCAAAGAACTATCTTTAGCCATTAATGTCCTTTGCCGTTTAAGATGATTAAAGATTAAATTTTCAGATATATCTGCCATTCTTTCATTTAGTTTGCAGATCATAAAAATGTAAAAGATAGTCATCGTTATTAATTAATGATTTAATACAGAACTTTTTATGGAGAGATGGGCTTTCAGACAAGGAAAGCTTGCTACCACCTCAGAAAGGATCCATTTACTGGTATGGGCAAATTCCCAATTTGTACTGTTCTCCTACTTAGCAAGGAGTTGCCAATGGTGCGGAAAACTGGTGGAAAAATCTAATACTAAAAGGCAGGTGGATCTTCAGGCAAGCTGTAGCTGATTACTTCTTGTATTTGATCCAGACCCAAAACAAGACAAATTTTGTATTCCACAAACTTCCTAGATGTTACCTTTTCTCATGAAACATTAATGTACACAATGGTGGGTGATTAAGAAAGAAAAAAGTGAATGTAAAAATACCTTTCATTCCTTTCCAAGGGGACTGTCCTATTGCACAAGTTTACAGCGAGAGCGAACTAAAATATGAGAGACAAGGATGAACAGGATATAGATTAATCAGAAGGCAAAATCTGAAGTTCTGTAAGTGGCACCTACTTGAAACTAATTTGACTGAATTTATACTCATTTTATTTCCCTTCCTTCAAGGAAATGTTTTCTTTGATATGACACCCAAAATATTAATACTTAATCACATATATTTAAAGGGCAGAAAAGACTATAACAGCCTGCTGAAAGTAGGTCAACACAGGTAATGCCACCTGCAGGACAAAATCAAATAGCAGTCATATGCTCAATATTCTTGTGAAATTTTGTGCTGAAGGCTGCAGCAGTTTCTAAGATAATTAGTAACAGACATTGTATCATGACTGCAAAAACAACAAATTGTCAAATATTGTGATTGACAAAATTTGAACCTTTGGAAAGATGCCATCTTGAAAATTACTTGATACTCATTTATTCCTCTTCCTTTAAATAATTATTTACTTTGATATGAAAGCAAAAATATTGATACTTTATGACATATCTAGGAAAAAGCAGAAAAGATGATTACAGCCTGCAGAAAGTAGGACAACATAGGTGGCGCTACCAAAAGCTTATTTTTGCATGTTCATCCCATCATCAGTAATTCTGCAAAGTTTCATGAAGGCAGCTGCTGTGGCTGTTGAGATATTTGGTAACAGATGTTGGACAGTGGATGGTGGAAGCTGCACCATGCCACAAGTTCACAGAGTAAAATAATAAGCCTTAGAATGCCTTTATCACAGAGCAATACTTTAAGAACCTAAATAACAGGGTTTTTAATTTTTTAATTCTATTTTTTAATTAAATAAGTGACCCATTGGTCATGACACTCAGCTGCCAAGCATGACCTCAACATGACATCATTGGCTAAGATTCACAACTTCCAGTCAAATTTTGAAGAACCAATTTGCCAATTGTTGAAATTTTCTACGACAACAGAAATATATATCACCTATGGCTGTTTAAAACACAGTGAATTGATGGTCTGTGGAAAAATATATGATTGTTAAGCTATCAGGAACTATTCCCATAGCTTGCTTGATACCTATCAGTCTCAAAAGGAACACCACAAAGGGCAAATATGAGATCAAAATATATAGCCAAAATCAAGGAAATCCATCCAAGAATTATTGAGAAACGGGTGCTTTTGTATGAACTTTATTCAATACAAGCCAACTGTACTGCACTTTTATAAATGATGGTAATATTTATTAAGAAATATTTGACCCAATCCTTAACAAGATTAAGTAAATATAAGTCCGACTGCATTCACTTTAACAGTTCTTGAGATAATATGATCAAAAGGAATTTAAAGATGGTTGTCTGGTGGCCATATTGGACTTCTGACAGGTCTGAAATCAGACAACAAACATTCTCTAAATCGGACCAAACAATGAATAAAATCACTGAAACTGCACTGAAAAAAAGGATTTCTTAGGTGGCTAACTGGCAGACCTAATGGATTTCTGACAAGTCTGACATTTGATACCACACATCCTCCGATAAGAGACTAAACTTGGGGCAAATTCTCCAAAGGATGTTACAGTAATGAATGTCCAAAACAATTCAAAAGGCATGTTCAGGCCCTCATATCAGATTTACAGATATGCAAATGTTAAAGTGTAGGTCCAATATTTTTTATTATCACTCTGCTTTTCAATGGGGTCAGCAGAGTAGGTAAACTGCCAAACCTGAAAGAAAAGAAATTCAGAAAGCATGACTTAGAGTCTTGAAATAAAAAAACAAATGACCCATGGGTCATGACGCTCAGCTGACTGACATGTTGATAATATGTTCTTGCACAGACAACTAATTAAGATAGATGGCTTCATTGTTAATGGATATTAGCTTAAGTTCATCAAGACCCATAAGCACAACAAATTTGATGACAATCCAACCAGCCTTTCATGAAGAATTTGGCAATTTGTGTTCAGTTTGCATTATTTCTGGGGTGCAAACATACCCCAAAACTCTGAGAATATAGGTTAACTGTGACCCAATGTCAGGTTTCTGGGGAGAACTTTTTAGGAACTCTCAGTATGTCAAGTTAGAAGATTCTGGACCCCATGGTAATGATTTGTGCCCTACTTAATAAGCCCCATAGCTCAGAAAATATGGGTATCAGAAACCTTAATTCATGCTTTAAAGAGACTTTTACAGATCTCCCTGGGTGGCAAGTTTGAAGATTCTAGGACCAATGGTTACAATTTAAGCCCTGTTAAGGGACGACTGCATCTTTTAAGGTCTCAAAATAGAGAAAAAAAATCATAAAAAATCGAAAAAATACAAGTGGTGCCACCGGTCACCAGAAACTGATGAAACACTCAGTTTCATATGCATGCAAAGAATAATGCTGATCAATGCACTAGTTGTTCAGATACCAGAGCTTTTGTATCAAATTTTTAGTTATTCTAGGGGGTACTTCTGAGCCCCATAGCTTGGATAATATGGGTGACAGAGACCAACTTTCGGGTTTCTATGGAGACTTTTCATGGACCTCCCAGCATGTCAAGAAAGAAAATTCTAGGTCTAGTCGTTACGATTTGTGCCCTGTAAACAGATGACCACATCTTTTAAGGTCTCAAAAATAGATAAATAAAATAGTAAAATATTGAAAAAATACAGGTGGTGCAGAAACTGATGAAACACTCCATAATCAATATCCATGCAAAGAATCATGGTGATCGATGCATAAGTTGTTCAGATACTTAAGCTTTTCTATCAAATTGTCTATTATTCCGGGGGGGGGGGGGGGGGGGGGAGAGGGGGTTTCTTGGAAGCCCCATAGCTCACAGGTTTTGGGTAACAGAGACCTAATACCAGGTTTCCAAAGAGACTTTTCATGGGCCTCCCTGCATGTTGAGACAGAAGATTCTAAGTCCAGTCATCAAGATTTGTGTGCTGTTAACAGATGACTGCATCTTTTAAAGTCTCACAAATAGAGAAAAAAAATTGAAAAATACAGGTGGCACCACCATTCTGCAAAAACTGATGTAAAACCCCAAGATCAATATCTATGCTAAGAATCACTGTGATCAATGCATTAGTTGTTCAGATACTTGAGCTTTTGTAACAAATTTTTCATTATTCTGGGGGGTACTTTGGAGTCCCATACCTTGAAGAATATGGGTAACAGAGATCTAATTCTAGGTTTTCAAGGAGACTTTTCATGGAACTATCAGGATGTAAAGTTAGAAGATTCCAGGTCCAGCGGTTACGATTCGTGCCCTGTTAACAGATGACGGCATCTTTTGAAGTCTCAAAATAGAGAAAAAAAAGTCATAAAAAATCATAAAAAAATTCAGGTGGCGCCACCAGTCTGCAGAAACTGATGAAACACTCCATGATTAATATCCATGCAAAGAATCATGGTGATCAATGCATTAGTTGTTCAGATACTTGAGCTTTTGTATCAAATTTTTAGTTATTCTGCGGGGTACTTCGGAGCCCAATAGCTTGAAGGATATGGGTAACAGAGATCTAATTCCAGGTTTCCAGGAAGACTTTTCATAGACCTCTCTCAATGTAAAGTGAGAAGATTCCAGGTCCAGCGGTTATGATTTGTGCCTTGTTAACAGATGACGGCATCTTTTGAGGTCTCAAAAATAGAGAAAAAAAATCATAAACAAGGGACCTATGGGTCACTGTGCTCAGCTGACGTTAACCTTGAAGGTAAAAATCTAAAATAATATCAAATGGAGATAAAGTGTAAGAGGAAGAGGTAATAAAGGCCATGGTTGGTTTTTATGATTGGTTTGTATTGATGAGCAAGAAATTGTTGCAAAAAATATTTTGTGACCTGACCATGTGTTTCCTAATGTTAAAACTAAAGCATGTGAGCAGTTTGTGAACAAATGATCTGTACTATAACCATGATCATTAGTTGTTTTTTCGATTACCTGTTGACATTTCAGTAGTTTACACATTTGTTCAATTGGATATATTTTTTTGTATAATATATATTATTAAATATATATGTATTTTTTTAATGAAATGTATACAGTTGAAATACAGCTAATAAACAACATTAAACAGGGCAAACAAATCCTGATCTCAAATTCTGCTGAGGCAGGTAAATAATGAACAAATGTTTGTATTAAATCCCCATTTTTTTATCACATCATTATTTTCTAATTTAAGTTTATATTTCTATACATTTCCAATTTAACATATATATCTGAATATAAAAGTTGATTCATAATTCTCAACTGCATCATCATAAATCTCAATCTTGTCAGATAACACCACATCATGCATACAAATGTTTATTTATTTTTTACCACAAAAATATATCTTTTAAATCTGCAAAACAATAAATATCTAAAAATAATACTTGATTTAGATTTCACAATTTTTAATTGTGTCTTCATTTATCCATAATGTGCTTCATATTTTATAATAATTTAAGCATACTGATGGGTTCAATTATATTTGTTAAAATCATTTAAAAGAAAATTGATTTCTTTAAAAATGCTACATTACACAACATTGCATCTTCTTGATTACACCTTGAAATATTCTTTCAAGGAAAGTTTTTGCATATCAGAGTGGAAACAGCATTACAATTAAGGAGATACAGTGAAAACAATAACAAATAGTGGATAACACATGGTGGGTTGGGTTTGCGCGGGGGGGGGGGGGGGGGGGGGGGGGTGTGATTGGTGATATGAGAATAACTCTCCCCCAGTGACTGTAACAAATCAGAAACCCTGGCATAGCTGACTTCCAGTGACCTGGAGTGGGACCCTGTATCTGTAATCAAAGCAAGTGACTACAGAAAAAAAAATCAATAACTAGCTTAATTTTCTAAGCTTTTATTTTCAAATTTCAGATTTAGACAAACTAAATATTTATGTTTACATGCTGTGAAAATTAAATCAATGGTGCTTACAGGAAAAAAACATGCCATGGTCAAAGTTGGGCAAAATTTAAGGTACTGATTTTTTTTAAGCTAATAACTTAAAAAATTTATAATAATTCAGATCTAATTTTCGGTAAACAATTAAATCTTAATTAAACATAGTTATATACTTGAGAAAATAGACTCTAGTTTCAAAATTTTTCATGTTAGGTGAGTTATTATTTTTCCTGATTTTTTACAAAGTCCATTATGTTTGGGCCCATAACTTAAAGAATTTATACTTTACAGACTTAATTTCTTGCATGTACATAGGAACTATATAGAAGAATATTTATGGTAAATATGAGGAAAAACAGATGAGAGGTTTTGATATTAGGCAGTCCTGAAGTGTGAAAATAGGATTTTAATAAAAAATTGAGGTTTTTCCTTAATTTCTCAAAGGAATAAAGTCGCAAAAACCAAGTTTTCGGCTTGGTAGGAGATCTTGGGGACATCTAACATTATGCTGAATTTTTGGATTCCTAGGTCTTACGGTTTCAAAACGTGCCACATCTACGGACTGACAGACAGACAGACGGACGGACGACGGACAATGGACCACGACTATAGCTCAGATGACTTATAGTCAGCTGAGCTAAAAATCATAAAAAAATTCAGGTGGCGCCACCAGTCTGCAGAAACTGATGAAACACTCCATGACTAATATCCATGCAAAGAATCATGGTGATAAATGTGTTAGTTGTTCAGATATTCTAGCTTTTGTATCAAATTTTTCATTATTCTGGGGGGGTACTTCGGAGCCCCATAGCTTGAAGAATATGGGTAACAGAGACCTTATTCTAGGTTTCCAAGGAGATTATTCATGGACCTCCCTGGATGTAAAGTTAAAAGATTCCAGGTCCAGTGGTTACGATTTGTGCCTTGTTAACGGACAGACGGCCGGATGGCCGGACGGACGACGGATAAAGAGTGATTGTTAAAAAGCCATCCTGAATCCAGGTACATATCCACATATCATAAGAACAAACACTTGCTTTTATATGTGTTGATTTATATAACAAGGCCTACAGGCCTGATGCAAACCTGTGCAATGAGATTACACCAGGTATAATGCTTCAATGCTGGACCATTACTTTTCAAGAACATGTGTAATATGTTTATGAAATATGCAAGCACTAAACACTTAGAACAAGAAACAATTAAACAAACATCACTGCTGCAATTCTGGCATGGGTGCACACAACACAAAAACAAGAATACAGGTATTCAACAAGCGACTACATGTATCCTCCAAAATCAGAGTGGGAAAGGTGAAGTGAGGCATGGATTGAGTGGCAAGGGGAAATAGAGTGAGGTGTGTTGCATAATAGCCTGGATGTCTGCAGCTGAAATGTGTATGTAGGTTGCGCCACGTACCACAAAATCCAGAAAGCTGTCCAAGATGTATAAACATGCAAAATTTTAGGCAGATAAGTCAAACCACTACTGAGATATGAGTGATTTTAGCCCACAGCAGACAAACAGATGGACACTGTGCCAAAATGGTGGCAGGTGGCGCCACCAATTTTGTGTATGGTTAAGAGGTATGTGAGATCTATACACATGCAAAATTTCAGGGGGATATGTCAAACCAGTCCTGATATATAAGCCAGAATGTGTGCAGCAAATACATAAATATAGGTGGGGCCACCTGCCACAAAAATCGAGAAAGCTATCCAAGATGTATAAACTTGCAAAGTTTTAGGCAGATTAGACACACCACTACTAAGATATGAGGGATTTTAGCCCACGGCAGACAAACAGACGGACGCTGTGCAAAAATGGTGGCAGGTGTTGCCACCAATTTTGTGTATGATTAAAAGTTATGTGAGATCTATACACATGCGAAATTTCAGGGGGATATGTCAAACCAGTCCTGAGATATAAGCCTGAATGTCTGCAGAGTATACATAAATGTAGGTGGTGCCACCTGCCACAAAATGCAGAAAGCTATCCAAGATGTATAAACCTGCAAAGTTTAAGGCAGATAAGTCAAACCACTTCTGAGATATGAGTGATTTTAGCCCACAGCAAACAAACAGACGGATGCTGTGCAAAAATGATTGCAGGTGGCGCCACTAGTTTTGCGAGTGATAAAGAGCTATGTGAGATCTATAAACATGCAAAATATTTGCCCAATCAGTCAAATGGTTTCTTAGATATGAGCTTGGATGTATGCAGCATAAATTTGAATGTAGGTGGCGCCACCTGTCATAAAACCAGAAAGCTGTCACAGATGTATAAACCTGCAAAATTTTAGGTGGATAAGTCATACCCAGGTGAGATATGAGTGATTTTATCCCAAGGCAGATGAACAGATGGAGGCTGTGCAAAAATGGCTGCAGGTGGCGCCACCAGTTTTGAGTATGATAAAGAGCTATGATAGATCTATACACATGCAAAATTTTGGCCCCATGGGTCATATAGTTCCCGAGATATGAGCTTGGATGTCTGCAGCTTAGACGTGAATGTAGGTGGCGCCACCTGTCATAAAAAAAAAGAAAGCTGTCCAGGATGTATACACATGCAAAATTTCAGGATGATAAGTCCAACCAATGCAGAGGTATGAGTGTTTTTATCCCAAGGCAGATGAACAGACGGACGCTGTGCAAAAATGGTGGCAGGCGGCGCCATAAATTTTGTGTATGATTAAGAGATATGTGAGTCTATACACATGCAAAATTTCAGGGGGGATGTGTCAAACCAGTCCTGAAATATATGCCTGAATGTCTGCAGCAAATACATAGACGTAGGTGGCGCCACCTGCCAAAAAATCCAGAAAGCTATCCAAGATGTATAAACATGCAAAATTTTAGGCAGATAAGTCAAACGACTACTGAGATATGAGAGATTTTAGCCCACAGCAGACAAACAGACAGATGCTGTGCAAAAATGGTGGCAGGTGGCGCCACAAATTTTGTGTATAATAAAGAGCTATGTGAGATCTATACACATGCAAAATTTCAGGGGGATATGTCAAACCAGTCCTGAGATATATGCCTGAATGTCTGCAGCAAATACATAAATGTAGGTGGCACCACCTGCCAAAAAAATCCAGAAAGCTATCCAATATGAATAAACATGCAAAATTCTAGGCAGATAAGTCAAACCACTACTGAGATATGAGTGATTTTAGCCCATGGCAGACAAACAGACAGATGCTGTGCAAAAATGGTGGCAGGTGTTGCCACCAATTTTGTTTATGATTAAAAGTTATGTGAGATCTATACACATGCGAAATTTCAAGGGGATATGTCAAACCAGTCCTGAGATATAAGCCTGAATGTCTACAGAGTATACATAAATGTAGGTGGCACCACCTGCCACAAAATCCAGAAAGCTATCAAAGAAGTATGAACCTGCAAAATTTTTGGCAGATATGTCAAACCACTGCCGAGATATGAGTGATTTTATCCCAAGGCAGATGAACAGATGGACGCTGTGCAAAAATGGTTGCAGGTGGCACCACCAGTTTTGTGTATGATATAGAGCCATGGGAGATCTGTACACATGCAAAATTTTGGCCCAACTGGTCAAATGGTTCCCGAGATATGAGCTTGGATGTCTGCAGCTTAAACATGAATGTAGGTGGCACCACCTGCCACAAAATCCAGAAAGCTATCCAAGAAGTATAAACCTGCAAAATTTTTGGCAGATATGTCAAACCACTGCCGAGATATGAGTGATTTTATCCCAAGGCAGATGAACAGATGGACGCTGTGCAAAAATGGTTGCAGGTGGCACCACCAGTTTTGTGTATGATATAGAGCTATGGGAGATCTGTACACATGCAAAATTTTGGCCCAACTGGTCAAATGGTTCCCGAGATATGAGCTTGGATGTCTGCAGCTTAAACATTAATGTAGGTGGCGCCACCTAACATAAAATCAAGAAAGCTATCCAAGAAGTATAAACCTGCAAAATTTCAGATGGATAAGTCCAACCAATGCAGAGATATGAGTGTTTTTATCCCAAGGCAGATGAACAGATGGACGCTGTGCTAAAATAGTTGCAGGTAGCGCTACCATTTTTAGTGTATGTTATAAAGCTTTCCAAGGGCTACATTTGTGCAAAATCTTTAGCCTTATTGGTCAAACGTTTCCCAAGATATGTGGGTTTATGTGTGGGAACAGACGCACAAATGGACGCTGGGCAGAGAGGAAAGGTTAGAGGTCAACCAAAAATGAGGGCGCAGCAGTTCACATGTGACCGATCATAATTTTGAATTTAAAAAAAATTCTGCCCAGTGGTAATGGAGGAGTTCTCCGGAAACCTATGCGGCGATGGCGCTGCTGCCGTCGCTGTCCAACTGAGAACATAGTATCCGCAAAACTCTGGTGGATACAATGATTGTAGCTGGCACCACCAGTCTTATATACAACAAAGAGATATATACATATGCCCAATGTCAGACTGATATGTCAAACCCCTCCTGTGAAATAAGCAGGGACATACACTGTGCAAAAATTATTGTAGGTGGTGCCACCAGTCTTGTACACTATAAAGCTACCCGATATGTATAAACATGCCCAAATTTAGGCTGATGTATCAAATTCCTCTGTAGAAATAAGCAGGTGCATACACTGCAAAAGTCAATGTAGGTGGCACCACCTGTCTTGTAAATGAGAATACCATCAAAGACGCATAGACAGGTCAAAATATCAGTCCAATACATCAAACTTCCCCAGAGTTTGATGCACTGGGCTGACAACACTTAGGTGAGTAAGGCAGTTGCCCCCGAATGACCTGTGACAAATTGCTGACTCAAGCTACTGCACTGAGTGAACTCTTGACCTGCACCTGGCTAGACTGAGTGAACTTTTGACCTGTACCTGGCTGCACTGAGTGAACTCGACCTGTTGCATAATCTGACACAGTTGGCAGTCTGCCAAAGCTATAAATAGATTCAGGCTGAACTTTGGTGCCAAATATGATGCAGTGAGCAGTCTGCCAAAGCTATAAATAGAATGCAGCTACTGCACTGTGTGAACTCTTGACCTATACCTGGCTGCACTTCTTCCAATCCTGGCACTGTGCCAAAACTATTTATAGAGCTGAAATCATCTTGGCTAATGGCCAACATCAAGGCACTGGCAATCTGCCAATGGTAAACCAAGTGCTGCCATCTGTACACAGAAGTGGTCCCTACTTGAAATAACTTTGAAATTTATTTTCCCAATACAATATGCTTTTCAGCGGACTTTTTATAAAAAAAGGAAATCAGGAATATATGTAAAATTATTACGGATGCATACTGAATGCAAAATTAAAATACAGATATATCTCACTGATGGCAAATTCTTGAATTGAGTAGGGATACCAATAATTTATAATCCACGTACAGTTGTCTTTATATAGCCACAGAGAGCTGAATATCAATGATTGTAACATTACTTGGTATGATGAATAACTTAAATCATAAATCTAAAATTTTTAAAAGCTTTTAAAAAACTTTCTTGTCAATATTAACCAAAGATAACCTGAAATCTAAATGTCTAGTGGCATGATGTAATAGATGCTGATAAACTGGTGCCAGGCTAGATGTAACAGCATCACACAGCTAACATATATGGTAAAATGACTCAATTCAGTCTCCATAATTCAGCCAAAATCATTCATGTGGAACCATTAATGACAATTATTATAAGAATTATTGTAGGGATTATTCTTGTAAAATATTTAACAAACTGGCTTCAGTGGCATCAGTCGAAAAACGTTTCGCAGGTTTATAACTCATATAGGAAGATACAGCAAACTGGCTAAGTTCAGCTTCCTGTAACTCAGCCAAAAAGCACTGAACCAAAACCATTTAAACAAACTTGAATTATCAACATCTGTGGATAATTAATGTGTGAGATTTAAGAATTTGGCCCAGTGGTTTTTGAGAAGAAGATCTTTGTAGCCACTGAGCTAAAATGGGCTGTTATGGCATATGACTAAATTCAGCTTCCCATAACTTAGCCAAAAGTCACTGAAAAGAGACCATTTGAACAAACTTCAGAAAGCACTACCCTAGGATCATTTCTGTGCAATATTAAACATTTTGGCCATATGGTTTCAGAGAAGAAGTTTTTTGTAGCCCTCAGTGTGATACAGGCACTGATGACCCCGTACAAAAAAGGCTGATGCAGGTGGCACCACCAATACCTCAATTTCAGATATGATCTAAGTGACCAACATTGGCATAAAATTTGGTGATGATAGCTCCAGCCGTTTCTGAGATTTAAATTTTAATATGCTTTTTTTGCACAGTCAACAAAGTTCAACCTCCTGTAACTCAGCCAAAAATCTCCGAACTGGAACCATTCAAACATATTTGAGAAAGATTGTTCCAGGGATCATTTCTGTGAAATATTGGACAATTTGGCTGGACAGTTTCGGAGAAGAATGTTCTTAAAGCTTTTTTTCACAGCTTCCCATAACTTAGCCAAAAGTCACTGAAAAGAGACCATTTGAACAAACTTCAGTAAGCACTACCCTAGGATCATTTCTGTGCGATATTAAACATTTTGGCCATATGGTTTCAGAGAAGAAGTTTTTTGTAGCCCTCAGTGTGATACAGGCACTGATGACCCCGTACAAAAAAGGCTGATGCAGGTGGCACCACCAATACCTCAATTTCAGATATGATCTATGTGACCAACATTGGCATAAAATTTGGTGATGATAGCTCCAGCCGTTTCTGAGATTTAAATTTTAATATGCTTTTTTTGCACAGTTTACAAAGTTCAACCTCCTATAACTCAGCCAAAAATCTCTGAACTGGAACCATTCAAACATATTTGAGAAAGATTGTTCCAGGGATCATTTCTGTGAAATATTGGACAATTTGGCTGGACAGTTTCGGAGAAGAAGATTCTTAAAGCTTTTTTAGCTTTTTTCCCTATAAAAAATAAGAAAATGCAGTTTGAAAAAAAATAAACAAAATCCCATATAGTTTTTTGGATGAATGATTATTTGCAAAAAATTTAGTGATGCTAGCTCCTGCCGTTTTTTGAGATAGCTATGCTTAACGTACAGACGACGCACAACACACGAAGCATGACGGACGAAGCTGCTCCATCGCATAAGCTCACAGGTTCACTAAAAAAACATGCAATGCATATGTTAATGGTAGAAATATACAAAATGAGCATAAATTTCAACTGTAATGAGCACAGTTTGCAATATCCGTCTGTCATCACGCTGGCTTGTCATATGGAAACACCAACAGGTGCATGTACATGCATCCCTCATCTAGACAATCATACGACAATACAACAACAACAAGATTATTCTGGAAAAAGAAGGCCTGGGCCTATAGATCCAATTAAGTGTAAACAAATCTTCTTACATTTAAACAGCTGTAACGTAATGTTACATAATTAACATATTTGTATGTGTATTGGCGGCGTTTATCACACAATTATAACTTCATTGTTTTTACATCAAATTCCTTGCAATTTCTTTTAATAACTCAAAACTGTAACTGAAAGTTACCAATGTATATAACACAAAAAGCAAAATAAAATAAATAAATAAACTAAATGAAAACAGTTTTGTTTCTCATTTCCCTTATACTTACAACATCCGGTGTATTTTCAAGGTATATTGGAAATGGATATTCTGTAATCGAAAACATTACAAGAGGTTACAATAATAATTGAAAAATACCTGAATGCCCATCACAATTACTATTTTCCAGAACATAAATATACACTACAATCCAGTCATCATTCAATAGATTAATGATCTATTAATGATAAACCCTAATATTGCCCATGTTTGTTAAAAAAGTCATTTCATATTATTTTCTCTTAATTTAAAACCATGATATACATATGCTGCAAATCTGATTATTTCTTTCTCTTCACTCAACTTAAAAATCCTAATAAAGTTTTCCTTGTTTGGTGCATGTAGGCCCTTTCTTAAATATTTTTTCCTCAAATCATTATATAACAAACATTCGTGTACAAAATGGAACTCATCCTCTATTAAATTAAACCAAGGTTAACACAAAACTTGCATATTCTTTCTTCTCTATCCATTTGCGTATACCTTCCCTTTTCAATCATCAAATCGTGACATGAACATCTCAATCTGGCTAGCGCTTGTTATTATTATGCTTGGTTTTGGTCACACAAAGTAAATATTTCTCCATTGAGAGCATAGATTTAAAAGTACCATATAAATTTAATTGAGTATTTAATTCTACATCAAAAGACCAGTTTTGTATTGCGATATCAATAATTCTTTCCTATATTTCAGCCAAAAATATTCTAATATCTCCTTCTTCTTGATTCATACACACATTATCAAAACCTGAGCTGCGTATTATGCTTCTTATATGAGTAACCCATGTTTGTTTTCCATTCATGTCTAGATTAAACAGCATATACGTTTTGGATATCTATTATTCCCATAATGTACTAGTTTTGTCCAATATTTTACAAATCTTAATAACTGACTGACATACATTGGATGCCTTCCAAACTCTCCCAATGATGCTGCGTTCGGAGCTGAGGAGCTAATTTTTAGAATGTAATTTAAATTGCACCTTTTCAATTATTTCACATCTTTCATAGCCCCACAGTTCTGAACCATATAATAATACTGGTGTAAACATACGATCAAATAGATAAAATAGCTGGCTCACTGATAAACAACTATATTTCCTATAAAAGTTTTTATGAGAGTCACTGCTTTTTCAGCCTACATTGCCTGCACTTTCTTTGTTTTATACCATGAAAATGTACTTGTAAATATTACCCCTAAGTATCTATAGTCATTTACCGTTTCAATTTGAGTATTTTGATAATGCCATTTCTCTATTCTTTTTAATGAACCCCTGTGTCTAAAAACCATAATTTTTGTCTTTCCTAAATTAACTTTTAAGCCATAATTGACAGAAAAAACTTGCAACTGGTTGATTTGTTCTTGGAGACGTCCTATTGTATCACTGTAGCATACTAAATTATCAGCGTACATTAATGTCATTAAGTTTGGCAAATATTCATTAATATTTATACCATGACAATCTGTTTCATTTATAATGTTCTTAAAATTCATTTATGAATAAAGAAAACAGAAGAGGACTCTCAATGCACATTAATGTAATTAATTTCATTAAGTTTGGCAAATATTTATCAATATTTATACCATGACAATCTGTTTCATTAATTTGTTCATAAAATTCATTTATGAATAAAGAAAACAGAAGAGGACTCTCCATGCACATTAATGTAATTAATTTCATTAAGTTTGGCAAATATTTATCAATATTTATACCATGACAATCTGTTTCATTAATTTGTTCATAAAATTCATTTATGAATAAAGAAAACAGAAGAGGACTCTCCATGCACATTAATGTAATTAATTTCATTAAGTTTGGCAAATATTTATCAATATTTATACCATGACAATCTGTTTCATTAATTTGTTCATAAAATTCATTTATGAATGAAGAAAACAGAAGAGGACTCTCCATGCACTCTTGTCTCGTTCCTTTAGTACATTCAAAATAATTTGTTAATCCTCCCTCTGTAAGAACACATGATTTCATTTGACTATACACTGACTGAAGTATCTGTAAGAGTTTCCCTTTTATCCCAGTTCTAACTAATACATACCACAATAAATCATGTTGTTCACCATCAAAAGCAGTCAAAAACTTTATTTCCTGATATACTATTAAATAATTGCAATATATGAGACGACATGTAACATGGTGTTATGAGTCCATCAAGCTCTGTATCATTTTCAATTTCTAATAAAATTTTTTAAATATCCCAGAGTATGAATCTGAATCTCTTGATTAATTTCATGCTTTGATGAATTCAAAAGTTCCTTTAAATGTTTGTACCAACATACTGGTTCTACAACTGTAACATTTTTCTTTTTATTTAAAAATCTCATGTTTTTCCACATGGAATCAGTGTCTTTGCACCTATCACCTTTTGCACCTCTGAGGCTTGGATGATTGCCTTCTTTCCTTCACATAACTTTTTAAACCTCTGTTTTGTTTGTTGATAATTAACTAAGTCGCTATCTGATAATTTACATCTATCCTTATTCAGAGCTATATATTTTTCATTTTTCCAAAATTCACACTCTTTGTCCCACCATTTTGGTTGCTTTAGTTTCATGCTGTCTCGGAAGTTTTATTCTGGAGGATATATTTTGATAAATACTACCTAATGCCTCACTTGCTTTGTCCGGATATGCTTCTAAGGTTTCATTAAATGTGTTGAAAAATAATGCACATTCTACTTGTTCTAATGATTTTGAAATATTTGTTTTATCTTCATTAGTCTGATAAAATTTTACATTTTTTGTCAGTTTGCATATCTTTTCATTTGAAAACTCTTTATTTGGTCTGATAATGTTAAGTGAACAGCTTAACGGAAAGTGATCGGACTGATCATCTGATACAACAATACATGTAAGCCTATTAAATTCTTAAAAAGCCAACATAAGAAACAAAAGTAGCTTAAATTTTATAAATAGTTCATATTATAGTTTAGGTGAAGTTGTATCTGTATTTGTTAGCATTAATTGCTTTTCATAGATATGACTATACAGCATGCAAAGCTTATCGATGACCGTATCAATATATTGGTATATTGATACAGCCCTATTCAAAACTGGAAAAAAAATATCAATTATTAATTAACTTAAAATTTTGGCACTATCAGTGAGCAGATACGGGGTTAATTGAACAGAGAGTAATTGTTTTATAGTCTCTACAATGCAACATTAACAGTTGTCATATTCATGTTTACTATTTATCAAGAATTTTGTTCAAACATGTTTCATAAAAGATGTAAAACTCAAGTTTTCTTTCATATCATTTCAGTGTCAAGAAAAATTTTAAAAACTCTGGCATTATGAGTAGGAACATTTCCTTTTATAACACTTTGGAGAGTAATTTTAAAAGAGCATCAGTTTGAATAAGCTTTCACACATGACAATCATTTCTATCAATCCATCGCGTCAGATGTACCGATGATTACCATTTGTTGGTCCCTGAGGGAACATTATGAGGATTTTATTGTTAACAGCTGAGTACAGAGTGCCAGAGCTGAATTAATGCTGATGGGGCTTTATTTGACCATAGGTCGATTGGTTGCTGTCAGGTAGTAGCAAAAGTGTGCTTGTATGCTATTACTGCCATCCCTCTTTGATGTCAGAGGTCTTCTCAAGGTGATCTGGCCATAGCACAGAGCCTTATGGCTTTGTAATGGTGCCGTTGAATTGAGCCTGTGCTCTGTGAGGAGAAATAAACGCAACCTGATGGATATTCTGTGGCTTTCTATAAATTATTTTGTCTGGTGCTTAAAATTTTAATTAGTCAGGTCCAAAGTCTGTAGGTGGTGTATTTTAGTGGGCTGATTAAAGGTGCCTATTCACCTACCTTTTGAAATAGAATTTATGTGATTTCTGGCTTCCTCTGTGTATATATTAATGATCTAAGGCTATTTTGGTTGTGAAAAGTTCTGATAAGGCCTTCATGAAGGATGTAAGAACTTGTTTATCAACAACATGTTTGTAAACACCGCAATGTTGACAAACGGGAAAAACTTGTAAGGTGGTAGGTTGCATATATGTGGAGGTAGAAAGTTCACTTGTTGCAATTTTCATTTTTATACTAAGTGCTGTAGAGGCACTTTAAAAGAATGATACACCCTCTTGAAGTCTGATTTAACAGCACTGTTTTTATTTTCATCTAAATAAATGCAAAACCAATAAATAATCAACATTTTCCAAATAAATAAAAATAAATAATAAAAAACTTTCTATAGGCTGAATATATAAACTATTTTGAAGGAGAATATTCAACAGAGGATATATAAAGTATTCAAGGGTGTCCACCTGTCAAATACTTTTACATTAAGCTGAATTTTACTTGCCTGTGATTTTTGTTATTAATACCTGTACTTTTAATTACATAAGTTGAAAGCATACATGTTATTTAGTAAGTAGATTTCCCAGCGATAAGTAAGAATTTAAAAATGGATAAGTTGCTAGGTAATTGCAACTGTGCAGAAATGCACAATGAGTGCATGCAAATCATCATACGGGCTTCCATAAACTATCCATCACTATAAAGCAAATAAATAATCAAATTAAAACAAGGGACCCATGGGTCACAGCACTTTGCTGAACTTTGTAAACTTTTAGCAACTGCAACATGGACTTCTATTTTTTTACATATTAGCCTTTGAAAAGCTAAGAGGAAATGGCCTTGCTATTTTGTGATCAAATACTAAATATATGAATACAACACAAATACCAGATGGCACTTTTTGGACTACATTAAATTTAAGATGCAGGAGCCTCTCATGATCAAATATTTAAAAAGCTATCTGTATTTTTACTATGTGAAAGTAATGCATGTTAAAAATACCCACTAGGAATATATGAAACCCTGTAAAATATAGAATAAGGAAGGAAGTGCAGATCATCTGTTGTTTAATAATACACATTTCATTTATTGACTTAAATAAAGTACTGTTAAAAAGTTAGAATTGTACACCTTCAAATGAGCATAAACAAAATCTGATAAGTATATATTTGTATCGCCAGACAAAGTCTGGAGATACTATGGTTTAGGCACCGTTGTGCTGTCTCTGCCGCTGCCGCAGAGATTTCATTTTGACGCGATAACTCAAAAAATATTTTACAGATCTTTACCAAACTTGACACGTGCATAGATATGGGTGAGAGGACAAAGCTTATTTAAAATGGGTACATGACCTTTACTAGGAGAGTGACCTTGACCTTAAATAGGTCCATTTTTGGGGAAAATCACACAAATTCTTAAATATCTCAAGAAATCTTCCATGTATTGATCCAAAAATCAACTTGAATGAAGATCTTAGATAGTATTGTCATGTACCGGAAACTGTTGGCGCCACCTGTTATCCTTTTCTTGTTTTCGTGTCATTTAATACCTCCATCATTGCCACTTAACAGTATTTTGCGCATTATAAGTCAAAAACAAATGGACAGATTTCTTTCATATTATGCATATACATAGACATTGGTTATGGGATGATGTATATTTAAATTTGGGTCATGACCTTTACTAGGAGAGTGACCTTGACCTTGAATACATCCAGTTTGGGGGAAAATCGCACAAATTCTTAAATATCTCAAGAAATCTTGCACTGATTGATCCAAAAATAAACTTGACCGAAGATCTTAGATAGTATTGACCTGTACCGGAAACTTGTGGCGCCACCTGTTATCCTTTTCTTGTTTTCGTGCCATTTAATACCTCCATCATTGCCACTTAACAGTACTTTGGGCATTATAAGTCAAAAACTATGGACAGATTTCTTTCATATTATGCATATACATAGACATTGGTCATGGGATGATGTATATTTAAATTGGGGTCATGACCTTTACTAGGAGAGTGACCTTGATCTTGAATAGGTCCAATTTGGGGGAAAATCATACAAATTCTTCAATATCATAATAAGAGATGTATGCATTAGTCCAAAAATCAAATTGACAAAGTTCTTAGATAGCTTTGTCTTTTGTGGAAGACAGGTGGCGCTTCCTTCTGTCTTTCTCTTGTTTTCATGCCTTTAAATACCCCATCTTTGCCACTTGACAGTACTGTGAGCATTATAAGTCTTAAACTTATTGACAGATTGGGCCCAAATTGTGCATGTACATTGATCTTGGATACCTCGTTCTTGTATTCAAGACTGGTGGTGCCATCTGCAATCGTTTGCCGTGGCGTCCATCTGTAGATGCATGTGCATTGGGTGAAAATGGCTCATATCTCTGGAGTGGTCCAAGGTATTGGTCGGAAATTTGACATGTCAATCCATCTCGGAAATTTTTCTCATAAACCAGACAGGTTGGGCCACCTACCTTCCTTTTTTTGTAGAATTAATTAATGCCCTTTTCTGAGGAGTGGTTTGCCCCATTGGCCTGAAATTGTGCATATCCATAGATCTTGGACTCCACCATCTTGTACATAAGACTGGTGGTGCCATCTACAATCATTTTGCTGTGGCGACCATCTGTACATGTGCTTTTGGTGAAAACTGCCTTTATCTCTGGACTGGTTCAAGGCAATTGTCTGAAATTTGGCATGTCCATCCATCTTAGGTTTTCTCATAAAACAGGTGGTGCCACCTACCTTCCCTTTTTTGTAGAATAAAATAATGCCCTTTTCTCAGGAGTGATTTGGCCTATTGGCCTGAAATTGTGCATATTTGATCTTGGACTCCTCCATCTTTTACGCAAGACTGGTGGCGCCATCTGCAATTGTTTGCCATGACGTCCCACTATATTTGTTTTAGATGAAAATTGCTCATATCTGAGGAGCCTTCAATGTGTTGGTCTCCATTTTGGCATGTACATCCATCTTGGAGAGTTTTCTCAACCAGACAGGTGGCGCCACCTACCTTACCATTTTTATAGTATAAATTCATCCCCTTTTCATCAGAGTGGTTCTCTTTATTGGCCCCAATATTTGGTGAAAAATATTGTTTCTCAAGTTAATAGATGGGAGAAACAATAGTCGCTTGCCAAAAGTCAGTATATGCTGCTGAAGATGAGGGGCCAATTCTTTAAGGGGGGGATTAATTGTCTGTCGATTCTATGGCCCCAGCGGTGCCAAGAAATATCTAGTTTACTCTATAATGTACACCTTAAACCATTTAATCATGCAATAAGGAAAAAAGGTTATGGGGCTAAGAGGTATACCAAAGGATATATTTGATAAAAAAATGTGTAAATGTAATTAATAATTCTAAATACAGTTTACAGATTAAATTCCAGGAAAGTGTGCCCAAATTCTTGATTGAGTGTACCAGTGGTATGCATGGCAAGAGATATTAATGGAATCCTCCACACTTTTATAGCAATACACCACTTTGTGGGCACAATTAAAGTGTACTTTTACACAGTAAAAGTACCGGGGGAGGGGTGCAGAGGGAAGCAAAGCTGGACCTAGTTGAAGCCAGTCAAAGCTAAGCTGCCTGGAGTGAGGAGTGATTACATAACATCACCCACTACACACCACTGTTACACTAGGCTGGCTGATGTAAATAATACTTGACATGGTGTCTAAAAGCTTGAATAATAGCTACTCTTTTCAATCAATTTAATTGAAAAAGCAAATTTTAAAAGATAAAATCCTTATGTATACATGCTGTGAAAATAAATCAACAGTGCGTAGAAGGAAAAAACGTGGCTTGGCCAAAGTTGAACAAAATTTTAGGTATTGATTTACTATTAATGCTAAATACTTAAAAAAATGGCAAAAATCAGATCTAATTTAGGGTAAACAATTAAATCTTGATTAAACAACATTATGTCCCTGAAAAAAAGTTTCTAGCTTCAGCAATTCTCATGTTAAATGGGTAACCCTAACCCTAACCCTTACCCTAAATATATTTCCTAATTTTTTCAAAGTGCAATATGTTAAGGCCCATAACATCTAGAATTTACGCAGTACTGATGTAATTCCTGGTATGTACATAGAAAATGTATAGAAGAATATGAATATTAAAACTGATAAAAAAAATCAGTAGGTTTAATATTAGGCAGTCTTGATGTGTAACAATGGGTTTTTAATGAAAAATTGAGGTTTTCCCTTAATATCTTAGGGAACAAAAATTGAGTGACCCAATTTTTGGTATGGTTGGAGATTTTGGGGCGTCTAAGGCCATCCTTAAAAAGTTCTGTGTTGGGGCTAACCCGGCCAGTTGTGATTTTTGGCTGCGGCTGGAATTTTTTTTGGACATATCTGCAAATTAATATTTTTATATGATCTGCCGCAAGCACCTGGGCCCGTAAAAATCTGCCTTCATGTGCTAGAAAAATAGTCCTTCCATTACATTTTTAGATGCACTTTATTTCCATAATGAAAGGTATTACCCAACGTCGCCGATCGTTTGAGCCCTAACAATTAGGCAGGTTGTGCCTATATATATACAAGTGGAACGATCGCTACACTCGTGCGCGAGAGTAGAAAAACTGCCGGGAAACCGCCATCAAATTTCGTTGTTCTGGCGAAACAGGCTGAAAAAAAATATTGAGCAATTAGAAATAGTTCTTATTTGATTTCAAATAAAGCGGAAGCTTACCGCTGTCGCATTAACTGATTAAATGAAAGTTCTCTCGACATTCATACTGTCAACTGACCAAAGTTGGCATTTAAACCATGTGACACGTTGATTTGCATAAACACGTGCCTGGCCCACGCAAACGTTCTTGTGATTGGCGGAGCGGTGACGCGTCATAGCCAGAGAGCCAATAAGAGGTCCGTAGTAAATGTTCACCCCATATGACTTCATTCATCACTATTTTGGCGGGAAAATGTTCACTGACATGGTGTCGCTTACACTGGTTATAATTTCACAGCAACACTCACGGTGGCACCGTGAGTAGGCCTATATCAAGCAAATGAAGCGGGCCTATTTAATGGAATCTGCAACTGACGATGTGTAACGCACGATCTCCACAAATCAGATGTTTGGTATTACAAGAATTGCGAGATTTCGTCAGTTCTGTGGCGATCATGACAGGGTTTTGCGAGGTGTCTGACGCATCGTTTCTACCGGCCACAGCTGATCAGAACAGGCATAACATATAAGCGACTGTATTTTTTTTATGTTTCTTTTTAACTGCCTTTGTAAATTTATTTCATTTTATTAATAGCTTTTATAATAAACAGATATTTCCTGACCGTACGGCATTTCTTGTTTAGACGTAGACGAGATAGAGATCAACATTGCTCGCTCAGTCATTAATTACAGAAAAATACTAGAATATCAGCAAAAGCTGACAAAAGCCCCCAGCCAAAAGAGCAGTATTTATGGGTGGTAACAGTAAAAAGTATTCATGTAATATTTGTTCTCACATGGATGTATATCTGTAAATATGTCTTTTGTTCAAGTTGTGAATTGGAACTAGAGAGGTATGAACTTTGTAAGTCTGGCTCCAGTCTTTGTGAGTCATGCAGCACTTTCGAGATCATCAAGGCCAATGACCATTCCATATTCCAAAACAATCCATCCAGTGGTTCCTTAGAAATAAGCTCCTAAGTTTTTTTCTATTATAAGCTCTGTGACCTTGGGTCATCCATTTTGGAACTTGACCGAGATTTTGTTGATATGTATCAGCACCAAAGAAATGAAATTTCTGTGTTGAATACTTTTGGAGATATCCCCTTCACATGGTAAATGTTAACACTCGCCGGTTATTTTCTATAATTCGCTCTAAAACGTCGAGAAATAAGTCAAGGTCACCCATCTTCGAACGTCAAGGTCACCCATCTTCGAACTTGACCAAGATTTTGTTTGTATATACATCAACACCGAAGAAATAAAATTCCTAATCAGGGTACCGACATCCAATATATGGTTTCATCTTTCAAAAAGTACAGTTTTACATATATTTATATAAACATTTTATATATTCTACTACCTTATTAGGCATTGACTATTACTAAAGAGTTCATTTATTACCGTCCTTCTTAATTATACCTCTTCACTTGCAAAGGAAATCTCAAACTGCACTCATTCCTACAATTCTGGCACTCGCATACAACATAAAATAAAATTGTCTGCAAATTCATGTGAGATCCAGAACAAGGCTTACAGGCCTAATGCGAACCTGTGCAATGGGATATACATCAGTTATAATGCTTCCATGATAACATGCTTGACCATTATTGGAAAAGTACTTGATTACTTTTCAAATACGTGAATGTTTGACATGTACATGTTCAAAGCATGTACTAAAACATTTTAAACCCAAGTACAGGATTTTAAGCCTGTAATAAAACACAAAATCTGTTCAGAGATACCTTGTTGTGCATGTTTCAATGGTATCGAGGCAAGGAATGAATGGAGTACGGGTATGTTTTTTTACATAAACCTCGCATATGCTAATATCCGGTAAAAAAGGTGTAGTAAACTCTAGATCCTCCTTTAAAAAAAATATTTTTTTCCTCCCTACCTGATGACTTTTTTTGGACCAATGTTAGCCCCAACACAGAAATTTTTAAGGATGGCCTAACTGTATGCAAAATTTTGGATTTGTAGGTCCAATGGTTTCAAAAGGTGCCCTGTTAATGGCCGGCCTGCCATATGGATGATGGACAAAGGACCATGACTATAGCTTTCAGACTTTAGCTGACTTTCAGTCATGCTAGGCTATAGCGATGGGTCTTTGTCCGTCATCCTTCCGTCTGGCCGTCCGTCCGTCTATTAGCAGGGCACAAATCGTAACCGTTGGGGCTAGGGTCATGAAGCTATGTCTTAGAGGTTCTAAAAAGATCTCCTTGCAAACCTGAAATTAGGTCACTGTGACCATTATTCTTGAAGTTACAGGGTGTGTTTGCAACCCCCAGAAATAATTCTTTTAGCCAAAATTTTCATCGCAAACCTTCCATCTTTCACATACAGCTCACCTACCAACAGCGGAAGAACCATAATTATTTTGAGGTCAAAAGGTCAAAGGTCAAGGTTACAGGAGCCACTTCTTTGAAAAGCCTGTGGGTGCATTTTAAGCCAAACCTTATATCCAAATTCTTTGATCTTTCACGTATAGCTCACGTACTAAGTGGATGAAGAATCCTATAGATTTTGAGGTCACAAGGTCAAAGGTCAGGGTCACAGGATCCACTTCTTTGAAAAGGTTGTGGACACATTTCAAGCTAGACTTTTCATTCCAAACCTTCCAGCAATTATATCACTTCTCTACCAACAGGGAAAAAGACCTGTTGATTTTGAGGTCAAAGGTCAAGTTCACAGCACCCGCTTCTTCCATGGAGCCATTTTCAGGCGAACTTTTCAATCTATAGCTTCTATCTGTCATAAATGGCTTACCTACCAATAGGGGAAGAAGCCTATTGATGTAGAGTTCAAAAGGTCAAAGGTCAAGGTCACAATATTAAATTGTTCTAAATGCTTGTGAACATATTTCAAGTGAAACTGTTCAACCTAAACCTTCAGTCTTTCCCATATGCCACATCTATGCATCACTCAATTTGACTCAAACTTCATATTTATGGGTCTTTTTGCTTGAATAAATAACTTATTGATTTTGGGGTAAGCTGGTCAGGAGGTTAAAGGTTGCAGGTCAAAGTTATTCACTTATTGGTTGCCAAGTAATTACACCAGATTTAAGTGGTTAGTAGTTACCCATCATTTAGAAAAAATCCAGCTGATATACGGGCAAAAGGCCAAGGTCATAGGTCAGGGATGTTCACAATAACTTATTTTGTAGACCATCTCTATTTTCTTGTATATATAACCATTGCACTCCAGCTGGTACATCTCCCTATGTGGCTGTAATTGTAAGTGCCACTGGTGACATATGACTCCCTTTAGTATCAGCCTATTAAATGATAAGGCTGAGTGATAAGTACCTCATTACTGCATAACATAAACACTGTTGTCAGAATGCTTCAGCCAGGCATTAAGACTATGAGGGTATAGTATTAAGGTTTAGCTGCTGATTTATAAGATGATGGGAACATTTTGCAGTTTATTTTATGGAATCATTCCAATAAAGTGAGTTTCCTAGATATCTGAATATTTTTAGTGAACCTGTGAGCTTATGCGATAGTGCGTCGTCGTGCGTCGTGCTTAGTGTGTCGTGCGTTGTCTGTACGTTAACCATAGCTATCTCAAAAACAGCAGGAGCTAGCATCACCAAATTTTTTGCAAATAATCATTCATCCAAAAAACTACATCGGATTTTGTTTATTTTTTTTCTAACTGCATTTTCTTAGATTTTATACAGGAAAAAGCTAAAAAAGCTTTAAAAATCTTCTTCTCCAAAAATGTCCAGCCAAATTGTCCAATATTTCACAGAAATGATCCCTGGAACAATCTTTCTCAAGTTTGTTCAAATAGTTCCAGTTCAGAGATATTTGGCTGAGTTACAGGAGGTTGAACTTTGTTAACTGTGCAAAAAAGCATATTAAAATTTAAATCTCAGAAACGGCTGGAGCTATCATCACCAAATTTTATGCCAATGTTGATCACATAGGTCATATCTGAAATTGAGGTATTGGTGGTGCCACCTGCATCAGCCTTTTTTGTACGGGGTCATCAGTGCCTGTATCTCACTGAGGGCTACAAAAAACTTCTTCTCTGAAACCATATGGCCAAAATGTTTAATATCGCACAGAAATGATCCTAGGGTAGTGCTTTCTGAAGTTTGTTCAAATGGTCTCTTTTCAGTGACTTTTGGCTAAGTTATGGGAAGCTGAATTTAGTCATATGCTATAACAGCCCATTTTAGCTCAGTGGCTACAAAGATCTTCTTCTCAAAAACCACTGGGCCAAATTCTTAAATCTCACAAATTAATTATCCTCAGATGTTGATAATTCAAGTTTGTTCAAATGGTTTTGGCTCAGTGCTTTTTGGCTGAGTTACAGGAAGCTGAACTTAGCCAGTTTGCTGTATCTTCCAATATGAGTCATAAACCTGCGAAACGTTTTTCGACTGATGCCACTGAAGCCAGTTTGTTAAATATTTTACAAGAATAATCCCTACAATAATTCTTATATTAATTGTCATTAATGGTTCCACATGAACGATTTTGGCTGAATTATGGAGACTGAATTGAGTCATTTTACCATATATGTTAGCTGTGTGATGCTGTTACATCTAGCCTGGCACCAGTTTATCAGCATCTATTACATCATGCCACTAGACATTTAGATTTCAGGTTATCTTAGGTTAATATTGACAAGAAAGTTTTTTAAAAGCTTTTAAAAATTATAGATTTATGATTTAAGTTATTCATCATACCAAGGAATGTTACAATCATGGATATTCAGCTCTCTGTGGCTATATAAAGACAACTGTACGTGGATTATAAATTATTGGTATCCCTACTCAACTTAATTCAAGAATTTGCCATCAGTGAGATATATCTGTATTTTAATTTTGCATTCAGTATGTATCCAAAATAATTTTACAAATATTCCTGATTTTTTTTTTTTTTTTTATAAAAAGTCAGCTGAAAAGCATTTCGTATTGGGAAAATAGTTATTTCAAGTAAGGACCACTTCTGTGTACAGATGGCAGCACTTGGTTTACCATTGACAGATTGCCAGTGCCTTGATGTTGGCCATTAGCCAAGATGATTTCAGCTCTATAAATAGTTTTGGCACAGTGCCAGGATTGGAAGAAGTGCAGCCAGGTATAGGTCAAGAGTTCACTCAGTGCAGTAGCTGCATTCTATTTATAGCTTTGGCAGACTGCTCACTGCATCATATTTGGCACCAAAGTTCAGCCTGAATCTATTTATAGCTTTGGCAGACTGCCAACTGTGTCAGATTATGCAACAGGTCGAGTTCACTCAGTGCAGCCAGGTACAGGTCAAAAGTTCACTCAGTCTAGCCAGGTGCAGGTCAAGAGTTCACTCAGTGCAGTAGCTTGAGTCAGCAATTTGTCACAGGTCATTCGGGGGCAACTACCTTACTCACCTAAGTGTTGTCAGCCCAGTGCATCAAACTCTGGGGAAGTTTGATGTATTGGACTGATATTTTGACCTGTCTATGCGTCTTTGATGGTATTCTCATTTACAAGACAGGTGGTGCCACCTACATTGACTTTTGCAGTGTATGCACCTGCTTATTTCTACAGAGGAATTTGATACATCAGCCTAAATTTGGGCATGTTTATACATATCGGGTAGCTTTATAGTGTACAAGACTGGTGGCACCACCTACAATAATTTTTGCACAGTGTATGTCCCTGCTTATTTCACAGGAGGGGTTTGACATATCAGTCTGACATTGGGCATATGTATATATCTCTTTGTTGTATATAAGACTGGTGGTGCCAGCTACAATCATTGTATCCACCAGAGTTTTGCGGATACTATGTTTTCAGTTGGACGGCGACGGCAGCAGCGCCATCGCCGCATAGGTTTCCGGAGAACTCCTCCATTACCACTGGGCAGAATTTTTTAAAATTCAGAATTATGATCGGTCACATGTGAACTGCTGCGCCCTCATTTTTGGTTGACCTCTGACTTTTCCTCTCTGCCCAGCGTCCATTTGTGCGTCTGTTTCCACACATAAGCCCACATATCTCGGGAACCGTTTGACCTGGGGCTAAAGATTTTGCACAAATGAAGCCCTTGGAAAGCTTTATAACATACACTAAAAATGGTGGCGCTACCTGCAACTAATTTTGCACAGTGTCCATCTGTTCATCTGCCTAGGGATAAAAACACTCGTATCTCTGCATTGGTTGGACTTATCCACCTGAAATTTTGCATGTGTATACATCCTGGACAGCTTTCTTTTTTTTATGACAGGTGGCGCCACCTACATTCACGTTTAAGCTGCAGACATCCAAGCTCATATCTTGGGACCGTTTGACCAGTTGGGCCGAAATTTTGCATGTGTATAGATCTCCCATAGCTCTTTATCATACGCAAAACTGGTGGTGCCACCTGCAATCATTTTTGCACATCACCCATCTGTTCATCTGCCCTGGGATAAATCACTCATATCTTGGCAGTGGTTTGACTTATCCACCTGATATTTTGCAGGTTTATACATCCTTGACAGCTTTCTTGATTTAATGACAGGTGGCGCCACCTACATTCAAATTTATGCTGCAGACATCCAAGCTCATATCTCAGGAACCATTTGACTGATTGGGTAAAAAATTTGCATGTTTATAGATCTCACATAGCTCTTTATCATACGCAAAACTGGTGGTGCCACATGCGATCATTTTTGCACAGTGTCTGTCTGTTTGTTTGCCGTGGGATAAAACCACTCATATCTCGGCAGTGGTTTGACATATCTGCATGTTTATACATCTTGGATAGCTTTCTTGATTTTGTGGCAGGTGGGGCCACCTATATTTATGTATACGCTGCAGACATTCAGGCTTATATCTCATGACTGGTTTGACATATCCCCCTGAAATTTTGCATGTGTATAGATCTCACATAGCTCTTAATCATACACAAAATTGGTGGCACCACCTGCCACCATTTTTGCACAGCGTCCGTCTGTTTGTCTGCCATTGGCTAAAATCACTCATATCTCAGTAGTTGTTTGACTTATCTGCCTAAAATTTTGCATGTTTATACATCTTGGATAGCTTTCTGGATTTTTTGGCAGGTGGCACCACCTACATTTATGTATATGCTCCAGACATTCAGGCTTATATCTCAGGACTGGTTTGACATATCCCCCTGAAATTTTGCATGTGTATAGATCTCACATAGCTCTTAATCATACACAAAATTGGTGGCGCCACCTGCCACCATTTTTGCACAGTGTCCGTCTGTTCATCTGCCTTGGGCTAAAATCACTCATATCTCAGTAGTGGTGTGACTTTTCTGCCTAAAATTTTGCATGTTTATACATTTTGGATAGCTTTCTTGATTTTGTGGCAGGTCGTGCCACCTATATTTATGTATACGCTGCAGACATTCAGGTTTTTATGCAACACACCTCACTATATTTCCCCTTGCCACTCAATCCATGCCTCACTTCACCTTTCCCACTCTGATTTTGGTGGATACACGTAGTTGCTTGTTGACTACCCATATTCTAGTTTTTGTGTTGTGTGCACCCATGCCAGAATTGCAGCAGTGATGTTTGTTTAATTGTTTCTGGTTCTAAGTGTTTAGTACTTGCATTGTTCATATACATGTTACACATGTTCTTGAAAAGTAATGGTCCAGCATTGAAGCATTATACCTGGTGTAATCTCATTGCACAGGTTTGCATTAGGCCTGTAGGCCTTGTTTTATTTTGCATGCTAAGTAGGGCATTTAATTCACTTTAAAATCCATTGTTTGATCTCTGATTGTTTTTATATCATTTGTATGTATTTAAAATTTTTAATTTAAAGATTTTAAATTCGTCTAGACTAGATTGCGATTGTAATCTTGCCTAGGCAAGATTGCCATTGTGATCTTGCCTAGACAGATTATAAACTCACCTAGACAAGATCACAATCACAATCTCGCCTTGGTGAGATTAAAATCACCATGGAGCAGGCCAGGATTTTAATCTCACCTAGGTCAGTGTACAATCTGTCTCGTATCATTCAGGCGAGTTTAAAATCCACCTGATATCACTTAGGTGGGTTTAAATCTGCCTAGGCAAGATTAAAATAATGATCTGATCTAATAATGATTAAAATAGTGATTTGATCTGATTTCTTAAAATATTATGCATTGTAACTGACATATGAAAGATGTTTTCAGTCAGATTTTCAATATTTTAACACTGATTTTTTTTTATAAATAGTTTACAAGGAATATATTTATTAATATTTACAGACTATTATAATATTAATGTAATAACTAACATTAATTTTTACAGTAATGTATAATTATTAATGTCATGATTAACATTAATTTTGGAAATGGAATTACTGAATAGGTATTTGATTATTACTTGCACCTTTGATATGTTTCATGTGGTCTACAGCATCCATATCATACCAATTATTTGCTTAAAATTAATTAAGAGAGTTTAGCAGATAAAACAATGCTCCAGAGAGCTCTGTTTGCCACTGCAAATAAGGGTGTATATCCAACAAATGCCGCTGTGTTAAAGCAAAAATCAAATGTTCAACCAAGTACCATGGTGGCTGCCCTGGGTCATGCAAGAATAGGTTTAAGAGCAAACAATTGGATTAGATATCGGTCCTGAAATGCATTTCTAATTACTTGATAATTTCTGGTATGAAAGCAGAGCACTGTATATGAATTTTTTTCTTGCCTGCCAAGCTTGGCAGCTTGTTGATCTAGTTCAAATGTTTCTTTTCACCCAGGTATTCAACAGTCATTAATCAGAGCATGTACACTTATGGTACAAAATATGCAGGGTATCAGTATTTATGATGGACTTTGATACACCATTCCTTTTTTTTTTTTTTTTGTAATTAAACATCATATGAGAATAGGTAAACGTTAATACACAGATGTATGTGTCAAGGCCCACCAGATCTGGACCAATTGGCGATTCTGGACCAATCCCAATTGGGATTTAGGCTGGACCAAATCCTGATCAGGATCTGGTATTGACCAATTCCTGACTGGTACAGACCAGATCCCGATCGGGATTCAGTCCATCTTCAATTAATAACAAAGAAAGTGACTTCCTGTCTAATCAGAGGAAGATACACCTGATCCAGCTCATAACTGTATCTACCTGATCCAGCTCATAACTGTATCTACCTGATCCAGCCCATAACTGTATCTACCTGATCCAGCTCATAACTGTATCTACCTGATAACTTCATGTCCACAAGGCTCTTTTTAATTATCAAATTCATGTAGAATTTTTTTTTATATTTAAAAAAATGTTTTTTTTTTATTTTAAATACAGAATTTGATTATTTTGATTCATACATACATGATGCATGTAGATAATACATGCCAAAAAAGGTTTATTCATCAAGTTTAACATATTACAAAACGTTTAACAAAGGTTAAGTTATGCCACAAAAATCAGTAGTATTGCTTTATTCAAATAATTAATCCATGCCAGGTATCAGAAATACTAATATTAACTTGTTCAACTAACCCTTTGTATTTGAAGTTTGGCATGGCATAAGATTTTGTCGTGATGATATAGACTTAAGTTTATGAGTTGGCGGAACTAAGGTGAATTTTTCTTAATTAAATCAGAAGTATGTGCTGAAGGCATTATTTTTTATTATGTCAACTCAGTCTGAACCAGGATCTTGGCTGTAACAGATCCTGATCTGGGTTTGGACTGGTTAGAATCCCAATAGGGATTTGGTCTGGACCAATCCCGATTGGTCCAGATTGGAATCTGGGCTTTGACATTTCTTTGTCTTATTCAGTCTTTTCTTCTAATGTATATAATATTCTTCTGATCCTTTTTTTAAAAAAAAGGATTTATGAGGGATTTTGTTGAAGCTTCAATATTTATGTAGACTGTGGTACAAGATAACGGCCTTTTTTGTACAGTGTTATTTCATATCAGAATAGGTCTGATTTCTAGATTCATAGATTAATAGATCATTTATGCATGTAAACATGCATTGAATTATATTGATAAATAATAAATGAGTTATATTCAGTCTCCTTTTGTCTCTTTAAAATACTACATTACTAATAATACTAATACCAGTTTCACTTCAAATTAATAATGACAACAAAATTATTATGTAAATAATCAGAAGCAGCCCACATCATGTATCGTTTAAATATGCCATATACAATACCCATGTAAGTTTCTTATTACTAACTTTTTTGGTTTGTTCATTTTTAGATATTTTTATTGATACTGAATACGCACATATAAATCACATAATACAAGCATCAGTGGAACTGAGTGCAAGCTACTTAAAGCTTACCTTGACTCTCTCCCAAATGTTTCCACTAACAATATACGATGGCAATATTCAGAGTGTTTGGGTGTGATCGAGTTTAGGTGAGGTAGGGTGGTATGGATGTTGGCTAAGTGAAGGTAAGTTGTAAATTTTCTCAATAATAATAGAAGAAAATTGTTCTTTTATTTTTTTTTAATTTATTAGTTGGAAGACAAATATTTAAAATTGTTTTTGTTTCATCTATGTTTCAGGTCCTAGTATATTAGGACTATGAATTATGAATATCACTTTTATGGGAAAATATGGTGGGGAATATTATATTTTGAACCTTTTTGTGTCTTCTGTGTATGAAGATACTGATTACAAAATTTCTTCATTTCTGGTGTTGCTTGCATAGGGATTTCCATAAAGAAGTTCTTCTACAGGTATATTTTTTTTTTTGGGGGGGGGGGAGATGTTTACTTCTAGGGTTGACATGGAGGTGACAATGCAGTAGGTAATGTTCTGCATTTTCTGTTTTGAATCCACATTGGCATTTTGAGTCATTTGAGTCTTCTATATAAATCATGGTTTAGATAACTGCACTGTGTTCTTAGCTGTGTGTGAATTAGCTGGGCTCTTCTTGATCCTAAATTAAAATATTTAGATGGTTTGTCTTTAGCAATTTCTCTGGATATATTATTTTTTAGCAATTTACTGGTCAGGCAGTGTTTAAGTCTATCATCTAGTTTGTTCCATTGTCGTACATATTTTGGTAGGAATGAGTTGTAGTACAGCTCTGTTCTAGAGAAAATGTTTTGTATATTGAGTAGAGCACTTGATCTTGTATTAAAGGTATAGTTTCTTGGTGGAGGTAATAGAAGGTACAGGTACTGTGGAGTTTCTTGTTTTAACATTTTGTGAAGCTGAGTGACCACTGAGTTTTCCCTACGTTTTTTTAATAGGGGCCAGCCAGTTTCTTTGTATAGTTTAGCATGGCTAGTTCCTCTGACACAGCCTGTCACAATCCTGGCAGCTTGTAGCTGCACTGCCTCCAATGTATCACTTTGCTCATGTATGCAGTTACACCACACAGTCCTTTTTGAATGTTAATCCTAAATGTTTGTGACCTGTTGAATTTATCTATTTTAATGCCATTAAATATAGGTGTGGGCAAGTAGTTTTTGATGATTTAAATGAAAATATTAAGGATTTGGTTTTTTTTTGGCATTAAAAGTGACCAACCATTTTTTGGACTATTTAAAAATTTTATCCAATGGAAGTTGGGGATTTAGGCCTGACTTAATAACCTTATATAAAATTTAAACTTTGAGCTGCATCGACTTCTCCACAGTATCTAGTTAATAACAGCATGAATGCAAAAGATATCATAACAAATATGGTCTCAACAGATAGCTTAGACCCAGGGCGTTCTGACAGTATGTCAAATGTGGCAGTTTTATACAATTGTCATCAGTGGCAGGTACTAATATTTACCCCTACCACATATAATTTTCTAAAAAAATTGGTATTTTTATTCATTTATTTAAACATTTCAGAAACTTTTGACATTTTCGCTATTGTCATTTATTCTTTGCTTTAATCTTAGGTACCAGCTTGGTTTTCCTTGTCTCTTTTTAATAATTTTGTACATTCAGGCTAGCACTTTAATGAAGTATAATTAACCCTATAAAAAAAATGTAACCTTTGAGCTGCATTGACTCTTTTACAGTATTTAGTCAATAACATCATGAATACAAAAGATATCATTACAAATTTGGTCTTAGTAGACAGCTAAGACCCAGGGCTTTCTGAGAGTGTGTCAAATTTGGCAGTTATATATACATTTATCATTAGTGACAGATATTAATATTTACCCCTACCCATTTAAACTGTTGAAAATTCTATATTTTTATTGTCAGCTACTTATATAGAACACCATGCTTGTTTATTATTCTTTTTAAGTGTATGATAGGTTGCTTGAAAGTGCGCTGAACATATTTTTTTAAATATTTTTTTTTGGGTGGAGGAAACCCGCCCAATTTAAAGTCAACCTGTGAGCTAATGCCATGGTGCGGTGTCTTCCAACTGGCATCCACCATATGTTAACCTGTGCCATCTCCCAAATCATCAGAGCTAGCTGCGCCAATTTTTTTAAGAATCAGTCTGATATCAAATGTTATTGGATTGAAATTATTTGAAGTTACAGAAAGCTAAACTTCGTCATTTAGCCAAATAAGCATACTAAAATTACAGGAGCTTTCAACACTAGATTTAACGCAAATGTTGGTCACATGGGACATGTTAAAATTTAGGTTATTATGGCGCCATCTATATTAAGCTGTTTTTTACGGGCAAAAAACTTTAATTTTAGCCTCCTTCAGTCACTACTTTAGAAATGTTTTGTAATTAAACTGTCTGCCGAATGGTTAAATTCTTCGAAAAAGTTCTCTTATTACAGGGGTCTCTCAGTTGCATAAGAATACATCTGGTTCATTGATTTGTTTAGTCATAGAAAGCTGAAGTTAGTCTGATATTGGCCTTCTCGGCCACAAGATTTAAGGGGATGCAATAGACTTTTCTTACAAATTATTACAATTAGCCTAATTTTCAAGCTTTTATTTTTAAATTTCAGATTTAAACAAATTAAATATAAATGTTTACATGCTGTGAAAAATAAATCAACAGTACTCACAGGAAAAAAATGTGTCATGTTCAAATTGAGCAAAATTTAAGGTACTGATTTAATTTTTAATGTCAAATGTGTTGAGGACATATAAAGGGGTTTCAGTATAGCCTAGGTGTGACATAATCTCATTAAAACTTTAATAAAAAGTACAGTTTTTTGTCAATTCCTTAAGCTGAAATCCTTATGTTTGCATGATATGAAAATACAATCAACAGGACTTGCAGGGAAAAATGTGCCATAGCCAAATTTGGGCAAAATTTAAGGAACTGATTTTATATCTATGCAAATAACTTACAAAATTTGAAATATTCACATCTAATTTTCTGTATACAATTGATTAAATGAAGTTATAACCCTGAAAAAAAAGTCTCTAGGTTCAGCAATTCTTATGTTAAGTGAGTAAATATATTTCCTGATTTTTTACAAGGTGCATTACCTTTGGGCCCATAACTTCAACAATTTACACAATACTGACCTTATTTTGTGTATGTACATAGGAAATGTATGGAAGAATATGCATACGAAATATGATCAAAAACAGAACAGTGGTTTTGATAGTAGGCAGTCTTGAAGTGTAACAATGGGTTTTTAATGGAAAATGGAGCTTTTTCCTAAATATCTCAAAGGAATGAAGTCCAAGGACCCATTTTTCAGTATGGTAGGAGATTTTTGGGACATCTAACTGTATGCAAAATTTTGGATTCATAGGTCCAATGGTTTCAAAACGTGCCCTGTTAATGGCCGGACTGATGGAAAAGGACCATGACTTTAGCTCAGATAACTTATAGTCAGCTGAGCTAAAAACCCCTATCCGAGAATATTCTTTTGAAAAATTAAACCATTCAGCTTGACAGTTTCATCATAAAACATTTTAAAGCTGAAAGTGGCTAAAATTACAAGGTTTCTGACTGAAAAAAACAGGTTGATGTAGGTGGCACCACAAAAACTGCAATTTCAAAAATATGAATAACATGACCAACATTAGCCCAAAATTTGGTGATCTTAGCTCATATTGTTTCTGAGATTGTAATGTTAGTATGCTTACTTGTCAAATGACTAATTTCAAATTCCTGTTACTCGGCCAAAATTCATCAAACCAAATGGACTGATGAGATTAAAGTTTAACATCTGCAAAATTACACAACTAAATATTCAAGTTATGTTCCATTCTCCTGAGGATAGAATATCTGTCAATCAGATCTTAATTTTTTTTAATCCAATTATTTTTTTAAATCAAATAAATTTTACACAAATGCAATAAAAAATAATGTCCCAGGGCACAGGTGCAAAGGAATAATGGGAGCTGGAGGGGGAGGGACTGATGGACTGAATAATAACATCTGCAATATTACACAACTACCAAATGTACCAACCATCCCTGTAAATTTGGGAAAGCTGCAGTAGGTTGTTGTTGAGTTATCGCGCAGGAAAGAAAATCAGCAATCTGGCTGTGGCGGCCATACTGGAATTCAGACAGGTCTGTTATTCTATAGGTCTGGAGCCCTCAAAGGCACCAATCATCCTTGTGAATTTTGGAAAGCTGCAGTATGTTGTTGTTGAGTTATCACGTGCGAAAGAAAGTGTCACTGACGGAAGGATGGACTGACATGGTGATCACTAAAGGGCACCACTTTCAAGCGAGGGGAGGGGGGGGGGGGCTTAATATGAGAGTACCTGTCACAGCAGGGGAACTCCGCCCCAACCCCCCCCCCCCCCCCCCCCGTGACTTTAACAAATCAGGAACCCTGGCTTAGCTGACTTCCAGTGACCATATGAGTGAGTTGCCTGCATCTGAGCAAAGCAAATGACTACACTTGAGCCTCATAAAAAAAATCAATAACTAGAATACGGATAGTCGACAAGCGACTGCGTGTATACGCTGAAATCAGAGTGGGACGGGAGAAGTGAGGCATGGATTGACTAACAAGGGGAAATAGAGTGAGGTGTGTTGCATATTAGCATGGATGTCTGCAGCCGAAATGTGTATGTAGGTTGTGCCACCTACCACAAAATCCAGAAAGCTATCGAAGTTGTATACAAACGCAAAAAGTCAAACCACTGCCGAGATATGAGTGATTTTATCCCACGGCAGACAAACAGACAGATGCTGTGCAAAAACTGTTGCAGGTGGCGCCACCAGTTTTGCATATGATAAAGGGCTATGTGAGACCTATACACATGCATAATTTTGGCCTAATCGGCCAAACGGTTCCTGAGATATGAGCTTGGATGTCTGCAGCATAAATGTGAATGTCGGTGGTGCCACCTGTCATAAAATCAAGAAAGCTATCCAAGATGTATAAACCTGTAAATTTTAGGCAGATAAGTCAAACCACTGCCGAGATATGAGTGATTTTATCCCACTGCAGACAAACAGATTAACGCTGTGCAAAAATGGTTGCAGGTGGGGCCACCAGTTTTGCGTATGATAAAGAGCTATGTGAGATCTATACACATGCAAAGTTTTGGCCAGATCAGTCAAACAGTTCCCGGGATATACGCCTGGATGTCTACAGCGTAAACATAAATGAAGGTGGCGCAACCTGCCACAAAATCCAGAAAGCTATCCAAGAAGTATAAACCTGCAAAATTTTAGGCAGATATGTCACATCACTGCCGAGATATGAGTGATTTTATCCCACGGCAGACAAACAGACAGACGCTGTGCAAAAACGGTTGCAGGTGGCGCAACCAGTTTTGCTTATGATAAAGAGCTATGTGAGATCTATACACATGCAAAATTTTGGCCCAAGATATGAGCTTGGATGTCTGCAGCATAAACGGGGAGGTAGGTGGCCACCTATCACAAAAATCAAAAACCTATCCAAGATGTATAAACATGCAAAATTTCAGCCTGATCGGTCAAATGAGTCCAGAGATATGGGGGTTTATGTGTGAACACAGACGCACAGATGGACGCAGAGCACAGAGGAAAGGTCAGAGGTCAAAACAAAATCGGGGCGCAGCAGTTCATATGTGACCTGAACATAATCCTGGGTTTCGTAAAATTCTGCCCAGTGGTTATGGAGGAGTTCTCCGGACACCTAAGTTGGGATGACGTCTGAAAACAATACTCTGTTTCGACGGATACAATTAGCCTAATTTTCAAAATTTTATTTTTAAATTTCAAATTTAAACAAATTAAATATTAATGTTTACATGCTGTGAAAAATAAATCAACAGTACTCACAGGAAAAAAATGTGTCATGTTCAAATTGAGCAAAATTTAAGGTACGGATTTAATTTTTATGCTAATAACTTAAAAAATTTACAATATTCAGATCTAATTTTGGGTATACAATTGAATCTTAATTAAACAAAGTTATATATTTGAAAAAAGTCTCTACCTTTAAAATTTTTAATGTTAAGTGAGCAAATATTTTTCCTGATTTTTTACAAAGTTCAATATGTTCAAGCCCATAACTTATAGAAACTAGAATACGGGTAGTCGACAAGTGACTACATGTATCCGCCTAAATCAGAGTGGAACGGGTGAAGTGAGGCATGGATTGAGTGGCAAGGGGAAATAGAGTGTTGCATATTAGCATGAATGTCTGCAGCCAAGTTGTGTATGTAGGTTGCCCCCCCACCACAAAATCCAGAAAGCCGTCCAAGTTGTATACATATGCAAATTTAAGGCAGATAAGTCAAACCACTACATGTATATGAGTGATTTTAGCCCGTAGCAGATAAACAATGGACGCTGAGCAAAAATGGTGCAGGTGACGCCACCAGTTTTGCGTATGATAAAGAGCTATGTGAGAACTATACACATGCAAAACTTTGGCCCAATCGGTCAAACGGTTCCCAAGATTTGAGCTTGGATGTCTGCTGCATAAACAAGAATGCAGGTGGCGCCACCTGTCATAAAATCAAGAGAGCTGTCGGGGATGTATAAACCTGCAAAATTTTAGGCAGATATGTCAAACCACTGCCGAGATATGAGTGATTTTATCCCATGGCAGACAAACAGACAGGAGCTGTGCAAAAATGGCTGCAGGTGGCGCCACCAGTTTTGCGTATGATAAAGAGCTATGTGAGATCTATACACATGCAAAATTTTGGCCCAATCGGTAAAATGGTTCCCGAGATATGAGCTTGGATGTCTGCAGCGTAAACGTGAATGTAGGTGGCGCCACCTGTCATAAAATCAGAAAAGCTATCCAGGATATATATGCATGCCAAATTTCAGGTGAATTAGTCAAGTCACTGCAGAGATATGAGTGATTTTAAACCAAGGCTGACGAACAGATGGACACTGTGCAAACATGGTTGCAGGTGGCGCCACCATTTTTTGTGTATGTTATAAAGCTTTCCAAGGGCTACATTTGTGCAAAAAAAATTTTCCTGATCGCTCAAACGGTTCCTGAGATATGAGCTTGGATGTCTGCAGAGTAAACGTGAATGTAGGTGGCGCCACCTGTCATAAAATCAGAAAAGCTATCCAGGATGTATACGCATGCCGAATTTCAGGTGAATTAGTCAAGTCACTGCAGAGATATGAGTGATTTTAACCCAAGGCAGACGAACAGATGGACACTGTGCAAACATGGTTGCAGGTGGCGCCACCATTTTTGTGTATGTTATAAAGCTCTCCAAGGGCTACATTTGTGCAAAAATATTTTCCTGATCGCTCAAATGGTTCCCGAGATATGAGCTTGGATGTCTGCAGCATAAACATGAATGTAGGTGGCACCACCTGTCATAAAATCAGAAAAGCTATCCAGGATGTTTACGCATGCCGAATTTCAGGTGAATTAGTCAAGTCACTGCAGAGATATGAGTGATTTTAACCCAAGGCAGACGAACAGATGGACACTGTGCAAACATGGTTGCAGGTGGCGCCACCATTTTTTGTGTATGTTATAAAGCTTTCCAAGGGCTACATTTGTGCAAAAATTTTTTCCTGATTGGTCAAACGGTTCCCGAGATATGTGGGTTTATGTGTGGAAACAGACGCACAAACGGACGCAGAGCGCAGAGGAAAGGTCAGAGGTCAAAACAAAATCGGGGTGCAGCAGTTCACATCTGACCCGAACATAATCCCGGGTTTCGTAAAATTCCGCCCAGCGGTTACGGAGGAGTTCTCCGGACACCTACGCGGCGGCCGCGGCGGCGTGCAGCTGAAAACATAGTATCCGCAAAACTCTGTTTTGGCGGATACAATTACACTCAACAGTCTTAATTTCTGGCATGTTACAATGTATATAGGAAATATATAAGAGAATATTCCTGGCAAATATCAAGAAAAACAAATTAGTAGTTTTGATATTAGGCAGTCCTGAAGTGTGATAATAGGTTTTTTTTGAAAATTTGAGGTTTTCCCTTAATTTTACAAAGGAAAGAAGTCGCAGTGACCCAGTTTTTTTTGTTTGGTAGGAGATCTTAGGGACATCTAACTGTATGCTGAATTTTGGATTTGTAGGTCTAATGATTTCAAAATGTGCCTGTCTAACAGATGGACGAACCATGGACAATGGACCACGACTATAGCTCAGATGACTTATAGTAAGTTGAGCTAAAAAGGAAGGTAATACATTGTTACATGTAATAGGTCAGTTTTGGTGCTTATTTCAGCTACATTTATCAGAATGCCCCTTGACTGACTTATCTGTTACTGCATGGCTCTACTTATTTTGTTCTTTCACATGACTGAAACTGATGAAATTCAATAACATTGCAAACATTTTTGTTGTGCATATTTAATGAGATTATTTGCATGTTTGAATAAATTAGCAAAAAATTATTGTTATAATCAAGAAACTCATAATGAGTTATATGATTCCTGAACAGAATAAATATTTGAAACCTAATGCTCAATATATAAAATGTGTCAGCCTGATTAATCACAGACAAATCAGAGATCCATTTGATGTTAAAGGTACAGACAAAACATCTGAAAAAGGACAGGATCAACAACCTCACTTGAGTGACAGTTCAAGGAAACTAGGCATTCCAGTTTGGACTACATACTGTATGCTCTGTATTCTGGTCCTGTTACAGACTACCATCATCCATCTAACAGTCCTGTCATACATTTATAATCTACATCATTTTTTGTATGATTACAAAAAAATCACTGGTATGTGACCTCATGAATCAATTCCGGCCTAACCCCTCCATGTCACTGCTTAATGAAATATCACACCTCCAGCATTTTTCACCTGACTTTTTGTCCATCAGGTAATTGTGGTCTATTAACATCTCTTGCCTTGGTGTGGTCTTTTTGCTTTGCTTTTTATTGCACATCAGGTATTGTTAAGCCGAAACACAGGTGTGTATATGTTCAGCAAAGGCCAATATGTTGTCACAGATCCAATGGACAAAGTTACATGTAGAAAGAATAAATATAGTCCTGTCAATCATGGCTCACATCTGCCCAATTAAAAGCAATCTTTTCAATCTGTGCAGACTTCTGTATCTTGCAAACAAGCAAAGGACCTCAAGATTTTTTACATCTCCTGGAAAACTGACAATTCAGTGACTTTCAAAGATCTTTCAATAAGGTACCCAAATGAACTTTGAATGGAAGCAAGTAATGAATACTCCCCCCCCCCATAATATTGTTTCTGTTGTTGATCTGAAGATCAGCTTTCAAACTGTAACAAAAGACCTGATAAATATATCAGTGGGACATCCTATTAACAGGACACAGGTGGGACCTTGATTACTGCCCAAAATAGAGACATGTACAAGTCTATGGTTTAAGTAACTGCATGCATGAACACTCCAACTCAGAGCTGTTAAGATGTTATGGAAAGTAATCTTTGAGTGTTCAATATTGTATACACATGTCATGGATGACCACAAGCTTTCAGAAATTGCATTAGTAAAAGAAGAAAACAGAAGGAAGAAAGGAACTCAAGTTAGGATTATAGTCCTAGTTATTTCATCTTTTGTCTGAAATGTAAATTCTCTGCAAACTAGAAAATGTCCAGAGGACTGTATCCCCCGCCAAACAGGAAAGTGAGAATAGTGTACACACACCATCACACACACCCTCACAGTCACAGAACTGACCCAAACCACTTTGTGCAGGCTTAATCAGAGAATCTAAACTGCTGCCAATATGGAAAGTGACTTATAGGATGCAACTACTATTATAATTAGAAGTAGATCCAAGTAAAACTTTGTGAGAAATAGTGTCACTTGTGAAATGTAAAACTGTTGTATAAAACAATTCACTTCAAAGGTACCGAAACGAGCATAATACACCAGTTGTGTATCTGGTGACCTCTGACCTCATTATATATGTGTGAATTCTGATGAGAATGTAATTCAGGTGAGAAACTCTACTGGTACATATGTTTAATGAGTGTCATGAAAACCCATAAGATTTTTGGTAAGTCACCATGGTGCCACCAAAGATAGGTGACCTCTGACCTTATTAAATATACGTGGATTTTGCTGGAAATATTATATTGGTTAATATTACTGCTGAGTTTGATCCAAATCCATTGTATTCCTCGTAAGTTATCGCAGTGACACCACAAATAAGGGACCCTGGGTCACAGCGCTCAGCTGAGGTTTGACATTTTAGCAAATGCAAAATATGCTGATTTCTTTTGTAATGTTTTTAATATTCATAGTAAGTTCTAAATATATGATTGCAAAACTTATACTCTGACAAGACTGTCATGAAGAAAAACATTAAAAGTTTAGAGATACTGTGATGCATATGAAAAATTTACAGATTGACAGGCAAGTGGACAGAGTGGACTGATACCTTTATTTCACTTTTTGGAGAATAATGCATTTAAGTTTATTTAATCCCTATTTTTATTAGCATGTCCACTTTTTCCATTAATAGTTTTTATCAGATTCATTTTTTTTTAATTTACCAGTTTTATAAATTTGTGATAAAAATTAATATATGAGGGATGGAATGCCAAAGCAGCGCTCTGTATTTATAGTTATTTTGGTCAGGCAACATCACATTACATATACACAGATGAATTTATTTATTTATAAAATGGGTTTTTTTATTTGTGTAACAGGAGCCTGTAACCATATCTGCTTTATCATAGGCCAACATCATTTTCAGTACTTCTCCACTCTTCAGTTTATAGTTTGTTATTTACTTCTGTTTTCTAGTCAGGCATCGTTGTAACTTTCATGTAATTGGTACAAAATGTCCCAGGGTTTTCACTTCCGTTGTTGTAACTCTTCATGAAATTGGTACAAAATGTCCCAGGGTTTTCTACGAACTGTGACCTCATTTTATTGGTTATTTTTCTTTATGTTGTCACAGCACCACCTGTAGTTGGGTATATAAGCGTTTGAATGTCAGGTGACACCACCCTGGCATTAGAACTTTGAGGACAGCACTTCCCTCAATTTTGTTTTTGTGACCTTTTATACTGGTGAGGGTTCATTATTCATATTTTGTTCATCAAGTTATTAGAGTATAGTAAATAGTAATTCTCAGTGAACTGGTAATAATTTCTGAGAACATGAGTTACATTTTATATGCTGAGCCGTGGCCCCACCTTATAAGTAATAATATTACGTTATTAGTAATATTTAATGACCAGTTCAGCCATGGCGCCACATTGCTTGTATTTGTACCTAGTTAGGCCATGGGGCCACGATATAAATAACTAGAATACGGGTAGTCAACAAGCAACTACGTGTATCCACCAAAATCAGAGTGGAACGGGTGCAGTGAGGCATGGATTGAGTGGCAAGGGGAAATAGAGTGAGGTGTGTTGCATATTAGCATGGATGTCTGCATAAGTCAAACCACTACTGAGATATGAGTGATTTTAGCCCATGGCAGACAAACAGACTGATGCTGTGCAAAAATGGTTGCAGGTGGCCCCTCAAATTCTGTGTATGGTAAAGAGCTATGAGTGATCTATACACATGCAAAATTTTGGCCAAATCGGTCAAATGGTTCCCGAGATATGAGCTTTGATGTCTGCAGCGTAAACTAGAATTTTGGTGGCGCCACCTGTCATAAAATTAGTAAAACTGTCCAGGATGTATATACATGCAAAATTTTAGGCAGATATGTCAAACCACTGACGAGATATGAGTAATTTTATCCCACAGCAGACAAACAGACGAAAGCTGTGCAAAAATGTTTGCAGGGTGGGCCACCAGTTTTGCTTATGATAAAGAGCTATGTGAGATCTATACACATGCAAATTTTCAGGAAGATACGTCAAACCAGTCCTGAGATATAAGCATGGATGTCTGCAGCGTGAATGTAAAAGTAGGTGGCACCACCTGTCATAAAATCAAGAAAGCTATCCAGGATGTATATGCATGCCAAATTTCAGGTAAATTAGTCAAACAACTGCAGAGATACGATTGATTTTAACCCAAGGCAGACAAACAGATGGACACTGTGCAAACATGGTTGCAGGTGGCGCCACCAGTTTTGCGTATGATAAAGAGCTATGAGTGATCTATACACATGCAAAATTTTGGCCAAATCGGTCAAACGGTTCCTGAGTTATGAGCTTGGATGTCTGCAACTTAAACGTGAATGTAGGTGGTGCCACCTGTCATAAAATCAAGAAAGCTGTCCAGGATATATAAACATGCAAAATTTCAGATTGATAAGTCCAACCACTGCCGAGATATGAGTGATTTCATCCCATGGCAGACAAACAGACAGATGCTGTGCAAAAATGGTTGCAGGTGGCGCCACCAGTTTTGCCTATGATAAAGAGCTATGTGAGATCTTTACACATGCAAAATTTTGGCCCAATCAGTCAAACTTTTCCGAGTTATGAGCTTGGATGTCTTCAGCGTAAACGTGAATGCAGGTGGCGCCACCTGTCATAAAATCAAGAAAGCTGTCCAGGATGTATACACATGCAAAATTTCAGATGGATAAGTCCAACCAATGCAGAGATATAAGTGATTTTATCCCAAGGCAGATGAACACATGGACGCTGTGCAAAAATGGGTGCAGGTGGCGCCACCATTTTTTATGTATGTTATAGAGCTATCCAAGGGCTACATTTGTGCGAAAATTTTTTCCTGATCGGTCAAACAGTTCCCAAGATATGTGGGTTGATGTGTCAAAACAGATGCACAGATGGACGCAGAGTGCAGAAGAAGGGTTAGAGGTCAAAACAAAATCGGTGCGCAGCAGTTCACATGTGACCCGATCATAATCCCTGGTTTCGTAAAATTCCGCCCAGTGGTTACCGAGGAGTTCTCCGGACACCTTCGCGGTGGCGGCTGCGGCGGCGGTGGGCTGAAAACATGGTATCCTCAAAACTCTGTTTTGGCGAATACAATAACAATAAGTATTGCAACATATTTGGTGGGTGGCGGGTGTGTCAGCTGTGGGGGGGGGGGGGAGGGGGGAAGGTCTCATGAAAATATTTCTGCATCTGTGACAGCAGGGATGCTCTGCCAGGTTTGCGTCATTGATAAGGTTTCCCAGGCAAGGCTGTATAGTGTCCAGAAGTGGGGGGGTCTGGTTCTTCAGCCTCTGAAAAACTTCAATAACTAGCCTAATTTTTTAGCTTTAATGTTCATATTTCAAAGGTTAACAGATTACATCCATATATGTACCTACTGTAAACTAGGGGTCTCGACGCTCAGCTGAATTTGTCAATAAGGATATTTTTAAAGCAATTTTTCAGAATGACGGCCCTGTGACCTTAAAATCTGAGAACTTATTATCCTTGAACTTGCAGCATTTAGATAACTGTAACAATCTTTAACCTTGATCTGGTGACCAAAACATCTGAAAAACTTCCTTGAACTTACACATTTTTATTTTCATAACAAACTTCAAAAGAAAAGTGGGTCCAGTGACCTTGACCTCTGACAAGGTAACCTTAAATCTACAGACTTCTTCCACTTCGGGCAAGTAAGCCATGTGTGAAAGATGGAAAGTTTGGGAAGAAAAGTTTGATTTACAGTGCATGACAATCCATGCATTAATTATCAAGATATTGGAGGTTTTGTATCAAATTTTGATTATTCTGGGAGGGGGGGGTACTTACAAGCCCCATAGCTCAGAGGATATAGGTCGCAGTGACCTAATTTCAGGTTTCCAAGGAGATTTTTATGGACCTCCCTAGATTTTTAGTTATAGGCTTCTAGGGTCAGCAGTCAGGATTTGTGCCCTGCTAATGAAAGGCTGGACGGCCGGACGGCCAGACAAATGACGGACATAGCACCATACCTATACCTCAGTTGACTTTCAGTCAGCTGAGCTAAAAATTAAATCAAATGTACAAAAGTTTACAAGAAAACAAGGGACCCTTGGGTCTCATCCCTCAGCTGAATTGTGGAAAAATATCAGGAACTGCTAAATATTTTTATTTTTTTTGGTTTTTCATGTATATTATCATTTGAAAAGCTATGAGAAAATGGCCCTGCAAAAATGAAACTCTGTAAATTATAGAATAATGAACATGAGCTAAACCATTTAGTGATGCATCAAGGGAAAAAAGGGCCTATGGTAAGTGTTATATAAAAGTAACATTTCATAAACAAATAATGTGTGAAGGTAATTAAGTTTTTAAAAGTTGAATATATGGCAATATGAGTTTAAATTAATCCCACAAAGTTTGACCTATATTCCTAATTTTAATACTAAGTTAACCATGTTATTCACACCTAGGCCCCGCCAACTTTAAGAGATATGAATGAAATGCTACAAGGTATCTGGTTAAATATCTTCTTAAATCTTGTCAATTAGCACTTACATTTGATCCTAATATTTTATCACATTTGAATATTAGGATGAAATTCCTGAACATTTTTTTCTTTATAAAAAATCAAAATTGTCCAAGTCTCAACAAAAAAAAATTATTTAACATTAAAATTATAAGATTCATCTTGTTAATTAGTCCTGTGTATTGAAGGGGTGGGTGGGGGGAGGGGTCTCTGTTGTTACTGCCTGTTGCTGAAAAAAATGTTAATTATAAGATTCATCTAGTTCATAGTACAGGTCTGTCAACAGAATAGGGTGGGGGGGGGGGGGGGGGTGGAGAGAGAGAAAAAGGCTCCCTGTGGAATTAACTGCAGACAGCCTGATCAAGCTCAACTCAGTGGAGAGAGGGCTTGCCCTAGAGATGGGATTACATAACAACAGCCTGAGGAGCATAGAGAGCTGCACTGAATGACCTACAGTGACCAATGTGGACTGCTTGACAATGTAAGGGATTACAACAAGAGCCTCCAAAAAAATCAATAAATAGCCTAATTTTGCAGCTTTTATTTTCAAATTTCAGATTTTAACAGATTAAATCCTTATGTGTACATGCTGTGAAAATTAAATCCACAGTACTTACAGAAAAAAAATGTGCCCTGGCCAAAGTTGGATAAAAGTTAAGGTACTGTCGTGACTTGACATTCCAACCCTTAACAATCCGGAAACCTTGCAATCTGATGGTATTTTGTAAAAAACGTATGTAACCTATATAAATAAGCCTTGACAAACCGACAGCCTTGGATTCCGACTCAGACATGAAATTTCCCAGCACAAACAAGGGATACCGACGTATTTTCTGACTTGACAATCTGACTGGTATATTTTCCTTTGATGTCAGTCGCCGGGCTCGTGCACACAGTACCCTGGTCAATTTGGCGTGAAATCCAGTGATGCGTATTCTTCTGACCATACACTAGAGCCAATTATTGAGTCAATTTGGCTCACTAATTAAGTCAGTTTGGATCCGTATGTCTGCAGGAATGAACCTCTCCGTGTGTGGTACACACGAAGGTGGAGAACGAGGTCGGGGACCTTATACAGGCACTAAACAGTACTGACCATGTGACCGCAGAGGATTATCTCCCTTGAGACAACATGGTAACCGCGGAAGCAATGCCAACAACGGCTGCTATTGTGTCAATGGCCAAAGAAGACAGGGACGGCAGTGACAGTGAGTCTGAAGATAATCCTCCTAAACCAGAAACACCCAGAGCAGCACATGGGGGAATGGAAAAATGACTACTGTATATGGAGGAGCAGGGCTCCGCTGCAGGGGACGTTGATGCCGACCGCGGACTGCTTAGAAAAGTTCGTGAAAATCAAAATAAAAGAACCAGATACCAGACAGATATGCTTCCATTCTCTAGATGTACATGAGCTCAGTAGATCAACCCCTGGTTCATTCATTATATACATTTAGTTAATGTCTGTTCAGAAATATAATCATGTTTCATAATGGGAGAATCTGCATAGGTCGTCAATCTTGACGAGGGTTGTGTATATAATAGACATGTATATAGGAAATAAAATAGTACTCCATGAATGATGTTTTATTTATTTATTTTTTTTCACATAAATTATAACAATATCATATACGTAGTTTATTATAACAAAATAGTCAACGAATACTTAAAAGTCCTCCTCCAAACATTTAGGTTTGTTTGAATGATTTATTGACACAATACATAGTAAGTACATTCATGTGGTATTCTACCTAAGCACATATATAAATATAAACACGTATCAATAGATTGAGTGCAAGCTACTTAAAGCTTATGAAGCTCGCTCCTGAATTCTAAAGTGATAATTTTCTGATGCATGGCAGGGGGGTGTGATGTTAACATATTGATGACTGATGTATCATGGAAGATGTGGATAGCATAATGACTATGATTTTAGTTGTGATTTGGAAAGTGTAAGGTGCCAGTTGAGAGGAGAGAGAAAGTTTTGGTGGGTGTGGGATGAGTTTGTCAAAATCGTCAAATTATTTTATGTTAGAATCTGTTTGAGTTTTCAATAAAGTTTGCTACCGATTCGAATATTTCCTTGTTTGATTTGTCATCTATTTTTGGGTCGCCAAAAAAGTAGAACTTTTAATGGGGTATCCCTAGGTAAGTATGTTTTCCTAGTGGAGTTATAGAGGTGGCATTGCAGTAGGTAGTGGTTGGGATCTTCTGATGGGTGGCCACATTGACATTTTTTGGTGTCGCTAATATGTCTTGTGTACATGTGATAATTTAGGTCATTACGTTTCATTCTCATGCGTGCATGGATTATATGTGATTTTCTGGTTCCTGAGTTGTAGTACCTAATTTTTTTTTCAATTGGTAGTTTAATGAAGCGCTTGTTAAGCAAGCTTTCTTATCAAGATCCATTTGGTTCCATAATCTGATTGATTTTGGGAGAAATTGGAGTTATGTTGTGTATTACGAATCTGGTTTCGTATATGTTACTATGTGGAGGTGGAAGAAGAATGCAGACTTTCGTTGTTAATCATTTTATGTAGAAGGAGGATTTGTTTGTTTACTCTTCTCTTTTGGAGAGTTTCCCATTCCTGATTCAAGATATAAGAAGAGTTCATGTGATGTTCCTTTTACCCCTCCCATTACAATTCTTGCGGCTATCAGTTGTATTTTTTCAAGTGTCAGGTCTTGTTCCTGGGTACAGTTGCTCCATAAGATGTTTCCATATTCTAAGAGGGGTCTGATATATGAGAAATATATATTTTGTAAGGTTGTTCTGTCTAGGAGATATTTTAACTTGCTTACCACTTGCAATTATGGCTAAGGATGATTCCTAAATGTTTGTGCCTTTTGAGTCTAGTTATTTTTGTTTTATTTAGGTATAAGTCAGGGAGGTTTACAGGTGCTGTTTTCCTTGAAAGAGTACCGATTCAGTTTTTCCTGCATTGAAAGTGACTAGCCACTTCCTTGACCACTGGTAAATCTTTTCAAGGTCAGCATTTAGTATCTGGGCTGCTCTGATGGGATCTCCTATGGCTTGGTATAACATTGTATCGTCTGCAAAGAGACGAATATTACTTGTGAGTTTTTCTCCTATGTCATCGATAAAGACTAAGAAGAGTAGGGGTCCTAGGATTGATCCTTGTGGTACCCCTGACTGTAGGAATTTCCATTCTGAGGGCGCATTTTCTATAATAACTCGTTGTTGTCTATTTGTTAAATAGTTGTATAACCATCTGTGCAGTTTACCTGTTATTCCTGCTGAGAGTAGCTTACTGAGAAGGCCATCTGTCCAGACTTTATCAAAAGCCTTACTTATAATTAGAAAGATTCCTATTCCTTCTTTTCCTTTGTCTAAATCATAGGTGATAGTATATCATCTGGTCCTTTAGATTTACTTGTATCGAGGGATTTCATAATTGATTCAATATCATTTATTTCTAATTGTACTTCTTCTAATTTGTTATTTGTTTTTCTTGGTGTTAAGGGAACATAGTTGCTATTGTGGTTTAGCATTCTTTGTTGTATAAACTGGTTGTTTAACAGCTCTGCTTTTTCTTTGGTGTAACATACAATTCATTTCCTTTGTCCAGTGGTGGTAGTGTCTTATGTATTGTTCCTTTCATGAGGCCATCTATGGTTTTCCACCAGTATGTCTTGTTATGAAGATTTTCCTTCAGATCATTTGCTAGTTTTAAAGGATATTTACTTTTGGCTTTTCTGACCTCAGCATTAAATTTGTTACATGTATTTTTGTATAATTCCCAATCATTTGTATTTTTGGTTCTCATTGCTTTGGATCTGATTCTTAAACACTTGCACTTTATTAACTTTAGTTCATGAGTGAACCATTCTTTATTGGTAGTTATGTTTTTAACTGTTTTTACTGGGATGCATTGTTCTGATATACAGAGGACTGTGGACGTAAATTTTTCGTAAACTATGTCAATATATTCTTTTTTGTCTACAATATTATCCCAGTTAATTTTCTGGAGCATGTATTTCATTTTAATATAGTTTCCTTCTTTATATTTCCAAACTTTAAAGGGATGGAGTGCTTGGACAGGTTTATTCCAATATAGTTTCATGTATACTGCAAACATTTAGGTCACATTGTATCTTGATCCTCTGTCACCTTTGGTGATCTGACAATCCGACAGCCTTGCAATCCGACATAAATTGGGGTATTACATTTGGTGTTGGATTATCAAGTCACGACTGTACCAATTTTTTATTTTAGCTAATATTTTAAAAAATTTAAAAGATTTTGATCTAATTTTGGGTATACAATTTAATTTTGATTAATTAAAGATATATTACAGGAAAAAAAGTCCTTAGCTTTAACATGTTTTGTGTTAAGTGATCAAATATTTTTCCTGATTTTTTACAAAATGCATTATGTTTAGCCCATAACTTTTTAAAATTATATAAAACAGACCTAATTTCTGGCATGTGTATAGGAACTATATACAGGAATATTTATGGTTAACATGAAGAAAAACAGATATGTGGTTTTAATATTAGGCAGTCCTGAAGTGTGATAGAAGGTTTTTAATAAAAAATTGAGGTTTTTCCTTAATGAAGTCGCAGAGACCCAGTTTTCGGCTTGGTAAGAGATCTTGGGGACATCTAACATTATGCTGAATTTTGGATTCCTAGGTCGACGGACAACGGACAATGGACCACGACTATAGCTCAGACGACTTGTAGTCAGCTGGGCTAAAAACATGCCATGGTCAAAACTGGGCAAAATTTAAGCTTCCAATATTACCTATATGCTATTATCTTTAAAAAATTTACAAGATTCTGATCTAATTTTGGGTATAGAATTGAATTTTGATAATTTAAGTTATATCCCTGAAAACTAGTGTGGGCTGAGTGATGCTCGGAAAAACATAATAAAAGACCTGTTTAGGCCATCCTTAAAAATTTCTGTGTTGGGGCTAACATTGGTCCAAAAAAAGTCATCAGGTAGGGAGGAAAAAAATATTTTTTTAAAGGAGGATCTAGAGTTAACTACACCTTTTTTTTACCGGATATTAGCATATGCGAGGTTTATGTAAAAAAAACATACCCGTACTCCATTCATTCCTTGCCTCGATACCATTGAAACATGCACAACAAGGTATCTCTGAACAGATTTTGTGTTTTATTACAGGCTTAAAATCCTGTACTTGGGTTTAAAATGTTTTAGTACATGCTTTGAACATGTACATGTCAAACATTCACGTATTTGAAAAGTAATCAAGTACTTTTCCAATAATGGTCAAGCATGTTATCATGGAAGCATTATAACTGATGTATATCCCATTGCACAGGTTCGCATTAGGCCTGTAAGCCTTGTTCTGGATCTCACATGAATTTGCAGACAATTTTATTTTGTGTTGTATGCGAGTGCCAGAATTGTAGGAATGAGTGCAGTTTGAGATTTCCTTTGCAAGTGAAGAGGTATAATTAAGAAGGACGGTAATAAATGAACTCTTTAGTAATAGTCAATGCCTAATAAGGTAGTAGAATATATAAAATGTTTATATAAATATATGAAAAACTGTACTTTTTGAAAGATGAAACCATATATTGGATGTCGGTACCCTGATTAGGAATTTTATTTCTTCGGTGTTGATGTATATATACAAACAAAATCTTGGTCAAGTTCGAAGATGGGTGACCTTGACTTATTTCTCGACGTTTTAGAGCGAATTATAGAAAATAACCGGCGAGTGTTAACATTTACCATGTGAGGAGGATATCTCCAAAAGTATTCAACACAGAAATTTCATTTCTTTGGTGCTGATACATATCAACAAAATCTCGGTCAAGTTCCAAGATGGATGACCCAAGGTCACAGAGCTTATAATAGAAAAAAACTTAGGAGCTTATTTCTAAGGAACCACTGGATGGATTGTTTTGGAATATGGAATGGTCATTGGCCTTGATGATCTCGAAAGTGCTGCATGACTCACAAAGACTGGGGCCAGACTTACAAAGTTCATACCTCTCTAGTTCCAATTCACAACTTGAACAAAAGACATATGTACAGATATACATCCATGTGAGAACAAATATTACATGAATACTTTTTACTGTTACCACCCATAAATACTGCTCTTTTGGCTGGGGGCTTTTGTCAGCTTTTGCTGATATTCTAGTATTTTTCTGTAATTAATGACTGAGCGAGCAATGTTGATCTCTATCTCGTCTACGTCTAAACAAGAAATGCCGTACGGTCAGGAAATATCTGTTTATTATAAAAGCTATTAATAAAATGAAATAAATTTACAAAGGCAGTTAAAAAGAAACATAAAAAAAATACAGTCGCTTATATGTTATGCCTGTTCTGATCAGCTGTGGCCGGTAGAAACGATGCGTCAGACACCTCGCAAAACCCTGTCATGATCGCCACAGAACTGACGAAATCACGCAATTCTTGTTATACCAAACATCTGATTTGTGGAGATCGTGCGTTACACATCGTCAGTTGCAGATTCCATTAAATAGGCCCGCTTCATTTGTTTGATATAGGCCTACTCATGGTGCCACCGTGAGTGTTGCTGAAAAATTATAACCAGCGTAAGCGACACGATGTCAGTGAACATTTTCCCGCCAAAATAGTGATGAATGAAGTCATAGGGGGTGAACTTTTACTACGGACCTCTTATTGGCTCTCTGGCTATGACGCGTGACCGCTCCGCCAATCACAAGAACGTTTGCGTGGGCCAGGCACGTGTTTATGCAAATCAACGTGTCACATGGTTTAAATGCCATCATTCGTCAGTTGACAGTATGAATGTCGAGAGAACTTTCATTTAATCAGTTAATGCGACAGCGGTAAGCTTCCGCTTTATTTGAAATCAATTAAGAACCATTTCTAATTGCTCAATATTTTTTTTCAGCCTGTTTCGCCAGAACAACGAAATTTGATGGCGGTTTCCCGGCAGTTTTTCTACTCTCGCGCACGAGTGTAGCGATCGTTCCACGTGTATATATATAGGCACAACCTGACTAATTGTTAGGGCTCAAACGATCGGCGACGTTGGGTAATACCTTTCATTATGGAAATAAAGTGCATCTAAAAATGTAATAGAAGGACTATTTTTCTAGCACATGAAGGCAGATTTTTACGGGCCCAGGTGCTTGCGGCAGATCATATAAAAATATTAATTTGCAGATATGTCAAAAAAAAATTCCAGCCGCAGCCAAAAATCACGACCGGCCGGGTTAGCCCCAACACAGAACTTTTTAAGGATGACCTTACTTGCAGAAACAGAGGAAACTGACCAATAACAGTACTTAAACACTGAAGCAAGATGAAAAGACTGGCAAGAAAAGGCTTGTAAGGCATTCACAACTTTTTAGAAATATGAGTCCTGAGACCTTGACCTCACAACCCAAAAATCAATAGGGTTCTCGTTTTTTGGTCGGCCATATATATATTAAGTTTGAAATCCATATGTGAATCAAAACTTGAGTTGTCATCTGGAAATGAATTTGTGAAGAGATGACTCCTGTGACCTTGACCTTTGACCTTGTGACCTCAATAGGGAAAGGGATATTGGCAGGTAAACTATATGTGTAAGATGGAACCTCTGGAATGAAAGGTTTTGCTTAAAATGCATCCACAATCTTTTTCAAGACGTGGGGACTGTGACATTGACCTTTTACCTCATGACCCCAAATTAAAAAGGATATTTGTTTTAGTGTTGGGCCATATTATAGTCAAGTTTGAAATTAGCCATGACAACCCGACTCCGTAGGCAATCAGATAATGTGGCTGGTATGCCTACTCGAGTCGTGATACAAGTAATATCGAGGAATGTATCACAGTGGTCTTTATATATTATGCTAAGAATGAAACTTAACACAATAGTGTACATGTGAGCTCACAACCCAAACTGAAACACCATCTCCATGGACACAGGTCACCTGTTTCTCCTGCAAGCTGCCTGCGTCCTGTAACCCATGCGAGCCATACTTGTTTTCATGCGGTCATAAATTCAACAAACATGCTGAGGGGTTACCAATGTGCTTGGAGTTTGGTATTATTAGAAAGTGCACAAAATATGCTAACGATTTGTCTGGTTTATATTGATTGACAGTGTACCTATAGGCCATGAAGCATTGTCAGAAATAACGAAAATATTTGCATCTTCATAAGGCCTTAAAATGCGTTCCTCAGATGTAAAGACACTCTGGCGCCAGTAATCTGGTCATTATGCCGGCGGGTTGATATGACACTAGTTTGAAATCCATATGTGAATCCCAACTGGAGTTATCATCTGGAAATGAATTTGTGGACAGATGGCTCCTGTGACCTTGACCTTTGAACTTGTGACCCAAAGATTGACAGAGATGTTTTCCTGTTGGCAGGTGTCCTATATGTGTAAGATGGAAAGACTGGCATGGAAAGTTTGGCTTAAACGGCATCGAGACCATGACCTTTGACCCCATCATCAAAAGGGTTCTTGCCTTAGTGGTGGGCCATTTATATATTAAGTTTGAAATCCAATTGTGAATCCTAACTGGAGTTATCATCCAGAAATGAATTTGTGGATGGACAGATGGACAGGGTGATCACAATAGGGCACCCGCTTCTGCTGAAGCAGGGCCCTAACAAGCCCCTAGCTTTTAACATTTATTGTGTTAAGTGATTAAATTATGTCTTTCCTCATTTTTTACAAAAGTGCATTATGTTTGGGCCAATAACTTTTAAAATTAGTGTAATACTGACCTAATTTCTGGCATGTACATAGGAACAATATATGGGAATATTTATGGTAAATATGAAGAAAAACAGATGAGTGGTTTTGACACTTGGAAGTCCTGAAAATTATTTTTTAATAAAAAAATGAAGTTTTTCCTTAATTTCGAAGTCATAGACACCCATTTTCAGGATTAGGTTTGGTAGGAGATCATAGGGACATTCAATTGTATGCTGAATTTTGGATTTGTAGGTCCAATGGTGTGGAAATGTGCCTGGCCCACAGACAGACAGCAGGACAGACAGACGGATGGACAGCCGATGGACAATAGACCACAACTTATAGTCAGCAGAGCTAAAAATTATGTGACCTCTGACCTCATTAAATATGTGTGGATGTTGCCTATAATTGAACTCGGGTGAGATAATCTATTGTTAAGTAGTTATGGTGAGTTTTTGTGGAAATCCATTGAAGCCCTGGTATGTTATCGCCACAACACTAAAAGTAAATGGACGGATGGACAGAAGGATGGATGGAGGGACTTTGGGTATACCATAATATGTCCCGTCCTAGACGGGTGTATAAAAAATCTAAAAATCATTCAAGTGTGACCAAAACCTAATCAACTCTGAAGACCCTGACGATGCACCTGCTACTCTAATAAGAAGTAGATCCCAGTTAAACTTATTGAGAAACAAAGTCACATATGAAATATAAAAATTTTATATAAAATATTCATAAAAAATCCAAAATTCATGTGACCAAAACCTTATCAGCTCTGGAGACCCATACGATTCACCTGCTACTACAATTTGAAAGTAGATCTGAGTAAAACTTTTTTAGATATCGCGTTACATAAAATTGTTGACAGACAGATGGACGAAGCTGATCACTATATCCCCCGCTCCGCTGAGGTGGGGGATAATTACTCTTTACAAATCATGGGAATTCAAAATCAAACCAACCAGGCCATGTACAGGCTAAGACTTCTGGATTATTTGTATCCCCCTGTGAATATAAAACCTGAAATCAGGAAGAAATAATTATAGCATATAACTCTAATCTGAAAAAAAGTAGACTCTTTTCTCAATTCAATGGTCAGCGCCACCAAGAAGTCATGTATCTACATCCATAAAAAGGCTAAATTTAGTTTTCAGGCAAGATATTCAAAGTATGGGAAATGATCAGATCTGCATAGAAAATTAGTTGGAATCCTGAGAAATTCATTTCTGCAGGGTTCTCTAGTTAATTGTTCAACACAACTGACATGAATTAGAAGCAATGCATGACATCCTAAGTGGGTGTTAGATTAGGGTTTGAGATTAATCATGGCTGACATTCTCTTTAAATGCCATATAAAGTTTTGAGATTATTTAGTGATGACATTTTTTCTAGACTCATATTAACCATGGATGACAGGCCTATTAGATTCCACATAACAGTTTGAAAATAACCATGGACAACATTTTAAAGGTTTCCATATTAAGACTGGAAATTAATCATATATGATATTCTTATTAGGTGCGGAATTATGGTTTGAGATTATAGTCAAAATTTGATTTAAAACTAACATGTTCAAATTTGCAAACATTTTGCAGATTAACAAAATAATCATGAACAAATTTTTGTTGCATTTTTTTTATAAGTAAACACAATTTTCACAATCACGTTAAGCACAGGGGAAGACAGAATCAGGCAATGAATTTAGCGTTAATCTATGTTTGTAATTTTGCATGGCAGAATGGGCATTACATAAACAAAGTAGACATTGAGCTGTTTAGATAGTATAATTGTGCTTGGTTAAACAAATCATTCTTGTTTTTATCAGCAGTGCACTGTTAAAATCTTCAGGCAGCTGCACCCATTATTCAGTAATGACAAGATAACTGGCCACATCTAAATGGTCTATCAGGGTGATATGTTTTTTAATCTTCTGCTTTTAGAGCAGGTTTCTTGCAAACTGCAAGAGTCCTGTCATAAATGGCTCACTTAACCTACTTATTGCCCAGGGGTTTAAACACTGGCATGTGAAGTTGTAGTTTTTATTAACAAGGGACCCATGGGTCACGGCGCTCAGCTGATCGTGATTGGACTATAAATGTTTCTCCACTGTGATACTATATCGAGTCGATAAAGCTTATGAATATCATGTACATGTTGGGCTATTATAAAGGAATGTAATGTAATATGTGAGTAAATGATAAATGAAATTACCTGACTGATGGATTAATAGAGTCAAATAAAGTGGTTTATTTTTTATTTATTTAGGAGGGGTTGAAAATTGTGATATATTTGAGCAAATATGAATGCAATGACAGCAGTAATAAGCAGTAGTAGAATGATGATAAGGCTATTTGTTGAAGGATCTAAAGTGTATGGTAGTCTGCAAGCGTTCAATTTGACAGATATGATGTTATGATTAACTATGCTGAAGAAAGTGATTTATGAATATGTGACTGTATGACACAATATCTCTTTAGTCTTGACAAGGTACATTATTGTGATGCCCACTATGTCTACATATTACACAATATTGACATAATTTCTGGCATGTACATAGGTACCTATGGACGAATAGTTATACAAAATATTAAAGTATGAATATATCTGATTCATCTTGTTCTTGCTTACTATGGCTAACTTTGGGATGGGGTTCGGAGAAGGGAAAAGTGAGGGCAGCACGAAGGTGGATGTAGAAATATTCTATTGTAATGTTTTTCATTTATATAAGAATATGAAAAGCTAAGAGGAAAGGGGCCCTCCTACTTGGTTATAGTAAAGTTCTAAATATATGATTGCAAACTAATACTCTGACAAGACTGTCATGAAGAAAAATTTACAGATGGACAGGCAAGTGGACAGAATGGACTAATACCTTTATTTCACTTTCAAGAGAATAATGCATTTAAGTTTATATATAATCCTATTTTTTTAAGCAGATCCACTTTTTCCATTAAGAAGTTTTTATCTGAATCATTTTTTTATTTACAGGTTTATAAATTTTTAATTAAAAAACCTGAAAATATAAGTTAAAATATTAAATTTGTTGCAAAAGTTGCAATCATTATATATACAGAGTAAAAAAATTGGGTCATATTATGCATACACATATATTTTATTATTTTTAAATCATAAATGTTTAAACTGATTTTAAAAGAAAATAATGCCACAATATGGCATCTACAAGAATATTCCTTGAATCACTATTAAAAAGTTTTGCACATTGGAGTTTTCAGGACATGCCTAATTTTATTCATTAAAATAAAATAAAAGTAAATTTGATAAAATAAAACATCTTTTCAAATAAAGTATACACACTGTTGGTTGAATAAGGGACAAACAATATCATTGTGCTTATTACTATCCCAGTTTTAATTAATTACTGGAATTAATAGTCAATTTCACACCTGGTGAAGTTTTTACTCTTCTGAATTAAGGAATTACTTATCTCATGAACATCCACACTTTCACAGCAATACAACCCTTTATGGACACAATTAAATGTACACTTTAATCATTGTAACCCTGGTGGTTCAATACAAAATCTAAAATGTAGCATGTCCAAGAATAAAATAAAATACAGAAAAATTAAAACATTCATCTAGTTTATGCACCAGCTAGGGGGATGAATGCAGGGCAGAGGGGAAGCCTGCTAGTAGTGGCCAAGCTGGGCCAAGGTAAGCTGCCTGGGGTGGGTTACATAATGCAAGTGAAGGCTGTACTACTAGGTGGGCTAGATGTAAACAACACTTGACATGGTGTATGAAAACATGAATAAAAGCTATTCATTCCAATCAATTTCTTTTGAAAGTTCAGATTTTAAAAGATTTAATCCTTATGCATATAAGCTGGGAAAATTAAATCAACAGTGCCAAAGTTGGACAAAATTTAAGGTATTGATTTTTTATTTATGCTAATAACTTGAAAAATTTGCAAAATTCAGATCTAATTTTGGGTAAACAATTGAATCTTGATTAAATAAAGTTATATTCCTGAAAAAAAGTCTCTAGGTTCAGCAATTCTCATGTTAGGTGAGTAAATATATTTCCTGATTTTTTAAAAAATTGCATTATGTTTTGGCTCATAACTTCAAAACAATACCCAATACTGACCTAATTTTTGGTATGTTCATAGAAAATGTATAAAAGAATGTGAATACTAAATACGATCAAAAACAGATCAGTGGTTTTGATATTAGGCAGCCTTGAAGTGTAACAATGGCTTTTTTTTATGGAAAACAGAGTTTTTTTTCCTTAATATCTCGAAGGAACAAAGTCCTAATGACCCAGTTTTCGGTATGGTAGGAGATTTTGGGGACATCTAAAATTATGTCAACAGCCTGGGGAGCATAGAGGTGTGCACTGAATGACCTACAGTCATCAAAGTGGACTGCTTGAAAAAATTCAATAACTAGCCTAATTTTGCAGCTTTTATTTTCAAATTTCAGATTTTAACAGATTAAATCCTTATGTATACATGGTGTGAAAATTAAATCCACAGTACTTACAGGAAAAAAATGTGCCATGGCCAAAGTTGGGCAAAATTTAAGGTACCAATTTTATATTTTTGCCAATATTTAAAAAAATTTAACAGATTTTGATCTAATTTTTGGTATACAATTAAAATTTAATTAATTAAAGTTGTATTACTGGAAAAAAAGTCCCTACCTTTAACACTTTTGGTCTTAAGTGACAAAATATCTTCCTGATTTTTTTACAAAGTCCATTATGTTTAGGCCCATAACTTTTTTTTAATTATATAATACTGACTTAATATCTGGCATGTACATAGGAACTATATAGAGGAATATTTATGGTAAATATGAAGAAAACCAGATGAGTGGTTTTGATATTAGGCAGTCCTGAAGTGTGAAAATAGATTTCTAATAAAAAAATTGAGGTTTATCCTTAATATCTCAAAGGAACAAAGTCCTATTGACCCAATTTTTGGCATGGTAGGAGATTATGGGGACATCTAACATTATGCCAAAATTAAGATTCGTAGGTCGAAACGTGCCAGTCTTACTGACGGACATCCAGACGGACAGACAGACAAACGGACGGACAGACGGACGGACAGACAGACGGACGGACGACGGACAATGGACCATGACTATAGCTCAGATGACTTATAGTCAGCTGAGCTAAAAATTCAGTTAAAGGGGCCCAATAACCTGTAAAGCATGTTGAATTAACACGAAAAATAGCTTCTTCCCTTCCCGGGCACTCACAGCAAGGTGTCAACATAAACATAGTGCATGCTTCGCCCAAGCCACAACATGTGTCAGTATGGAGATGCACTGACTGACTTGGCCCAAACATGTAATACATGTTCTTGCTGGCTGAAAAACTGCGTCTTACTATTGGACCTCCAGACAAGCGGCCTTGTTATGGTATACAAACCCATGTGGACTGTGTTTTCCAATACTCTGATGCAGAGCCATAACAATGTGTCTATAAAACAGCCATATGACTGTGTGCCGGGATGGTTTTGCTGGGAAACTTTTGTATAAAGTGAAACTGAACTGATAGTGTGAAAGAACAGGCATAATATTGTTCCTGTTTATGCCTTTTTAGGTTCAAGATGCATTAAAGAGATACCCTGGTTGATAATACGACACAAGGTACTCCATCACATATTACTGCGGTTGTGCTGATTAATTGAGTCTATCAATAATTTTTTTTTTCTTCATAACAGATTAAATGGTTGCTTTTGAGAAATTATCTCAAACAATTATGTATATGCATACAAAGAAGTCATAATAATTATCTGGAAAATTCTATGATTTTGTCAGAAACACAAGACTGGTAAGACACCATCTCATGGTAAAACTGAACCGTGATGAACTTTTAACTTGACTACAAATATATAACATGTTTTTCCAAAAGTGTTTGTTTCAGAGTCATCCACCAGTCTACAGTTGTTGCGATGCCAGCTGGAGCAACATCACTGATAAGCAGGATCACAGCACAGAATACGATTATGACGTGATTTATCATGTCCTTGAATGATTATTGGCAACAATAACTAGGCCGCTTTGTTTTCTGCAGGTCCTGGAAATTACAAAATACATAAGTGCACCAGTGCTGTCAGCGTAATGACGCATTCTTCAATTGTTAAAGTAATAGCTTTTGGAGTAACATGAAACAGCTGATCAATAATTGATCATAACTTTCAGTCACCAAACAAGATTTTACAACCAATTCCTGACACTGCTTCACACAACAACCTGCTATGCCAGCCACCTATTTTTATTCTGCTCAGGCCTATAACTAACAGACAAACCAGGATTATTGGTGTCCCTTAAGTCGATCACGTTAGTCAGGCCTACTGCTTTTTAGAATTCTGTGCAAAATAAAATCCTGTTGTATTGAAGCCGAAGGGACTGACAAAAAGAAATGACAGGGTGTTGGTTTGACACAAACAGCATTTACTTCACGGTAAATTAAGTATATTAATTCAGGAAGAAGTTTAGCTTATGTGTATGACTACTACACCAGGAAGGTTTCTGACTTAAGGGAGTTCAACATGAGGTTTTTGCATTTCCACTGGAATGTTCTCTTGATTTGCTACAAGCATAAAGTTTGATGGATATCATACTTCCCCTTTTTTTTTGTACTTCCCTTCTTTCTATAAGCAGGTTTACAAATAATCCAGAAGTCATAAACTGTGGCCATCAGAATGAATCTTTAATGATTTATTCAGATTTTACCATTTTGCCCTTAATGGCAGTGTCAGAGATTGAATCGAGACTCTCAACTCAAAACTCCAATATCACTGACTTAACAATAAGTTTATATGTTATAACCACTTACATTCCTGTCACTCAGTGACAGTACCATGTTTCTCCAGACAATGTTAACACCAGAAGCAATTGATTTAAGAGACAGATGTACAAACAGACATAACAAGATCATTCACCCTAAAGTTTATCCAGATGGATTCTGAAATTCTTCTGTAATTAACCATCTTGGCTGATGTGAGATTTCTCCTTATTCTCTACCATTAAATGGGTCTAACTGCAAACAACTTGGCACTGGCTTGGCACTTTACTGTAAGAACCGTTGTATTTTCTTTCCATGCTGTTTTCAAAAGCTCAATGATTCATTCTTCAAATCATTACAAAACCTTTTCCATGGCTGCCAATTTAATGTTTCTTTGGAACTGAAAACTGAGATGTCACAATTCAGGTGTCCAAGTTCAAAATGCAAGGAATAAAAATCTGCACATGATCATGGGACATCAGATGTCAAAATGTGTTGACTGAAATTTATTGTAAATGTGTTTAAAGAGTGAAGCTGCTTATTCATTACAAAAATCACAAACAACATCAGACCCAAGTTTGTAAATAATACCAGCTGATTGTTTATACTATTGTGGCAAAGTCACTTGCGACATTGGCAACATTCCACTTGTTTAAATACAATTTTTTATGCCTCACATTTCAACAAAATTTCTAACTGATCTATAATGTAAAAGACAAAACTAACACAAAAACAAAAACATGAGTAAAAATATAACCTCCTCTCAGTTTCACTGACAAGGAAATAAAGAGGAAGCCAGGAAGGCAACAAGACTCACAGAGAAGAAAACGAAAACAGGTGCAGTTTGCAGGAAAGCTCATTTCTGGATGGCCGAGAACAATTTAAAATGGTTGATTTCCTGGATTCTCCAGTTTCTAAACTCTGAGGAAACAATACCTCTTCAGGCCGGGAATAAAACGGCAAGCGTGGTCGCAGAGTGCTATAAATCATTTATTCATTACGGACTGAATATTTTCTGAATGCCTATTGCATCTGATATAGATTCTTGATGCTGTAATGACACCCCACCACCACAGGCCGCAATGAAGTCAAATCACATGGAACATTTTATGTAACATCCATGAATATTAAGATAATGGATAGAGACCAGAACATGGCACATTGTGATGTAAAACGACAAAAAAAGTTTAAGTTATAAATAAGCAGATGAACATGCTCCAGAAACATGAGGCAAAGTGGGTTTGTCCTAATGATAGGGGGAGCATAATGACACAAATGAAGCAGACAAATAAAGTTGCCTTTTTTCAGGAGTATTTTTTCTGATGGAAATCATAGGCTGATGATGCACTCCCTTTTACTTTCTGTTAGAGTTAAGCATCATCATCTTTTTGTCCTGGTCACATTTTTTGTCAACAATATCTGTGCAGATAAATATGGGTCCTGTGACCTTGACCTTTGTCCTGGTGACCAAAACATCTGAGAACTTAATTTCCTTGAACTTACACAATTTTTATTTTCATAACATACTTTAAAAGAAAAATGGGTCCATTGACCTTGACATCTGACAAGGTAACCACAAAATCTGCAGGTTTCTTCCACTACGGGCAGGTAAGCCATTATGTGAAAGATGGGAGGTTTAGGATAAAATGTTTGATTTACAATGCATCCACAATCTCTTTAAAGATATGGGTCCTGTGACCTTCATCTTTGACCTCGAGACACTGAAATTAAAATGCTTTTACTTTAGCAGTGGGTCATTAATAAATCAAGTTTGAAGATAATCTGTTATTGTGACCTTGACCTTCGGACCTGAAAATCCAAAAGAATCTCCCCTATTGGCAGGTGAGCAATATCTGGAAGAAGGAAGGTTTGTGATAAAAAGTTTGGCTCAAAATGCATCCAAAATCTTTTTAAAGTAATGGGTCCTGTGACCGTTCACCTGATGAAACCAAAATAGATAGGGGTTTTAACTTTAGTGGTGGGCCATATATAAGTGAAGTTTGAACCAATATGTCAAAACAAACTGGAGTTATCACCTGGAAACTAGTTTGTGGACAGATGGCCTATGTGATAATCTGGATGAATCGATGGACAGACAAACAGACAGACGGAAAAGGTGGTTACTGTAGGGCACCTCTTATGATCAATAAACACATCAGGTTTTGGGACACAAGCTGAAACAATATATGAGAAACTGACATGATTGCTGTCATTTTATGGTCTGTAAAACAGAAACAAGGCCTACAGGCCTGATGCGAACCTGTGCAGAGGCATATACACCAGGTAAAATGCTTCAATGCTGGACCATTACTTTTCAAAGACATGTGTAATATGAACATGAACAATGCAAATACTAAACATTACATCAAACTTCTCTTGAGTTTGATGCACTGGGTTGACCAGGCTTAGATGGGAAAGCAGTTTCCCTGAGTAAACTGTGGCAAATTGCTGGCTCAAGCTACTTCACAAAGTGAACTCTTGACCTGCACTTTGCTAGACTGAGTGAACTTTTGACCTGCACCTGGCTGCACTGAGTGAACTCTTGACCTGTTGCATAATCTGACACAGTTGGCAGTCTGCCAAAGCTATAAATAGATCCAGGCTGAACTTTGGTGCCGAATCTGACGCAGTGGACAGTCTGCCAAAGCTATAAATTGAATGCAGCTACTGCACTGAGTGAACCAATGACCTATTCCTTGCTGCACTGAGTGAACTCTTGACCTGTTGCCTTATCTGATCTTGACCTGTTGCCTTATCTGATACAGTTGGCAGTCTGCCTTAGCTATAAATAGATCCAGGCTGACCTTTGGCCTGTTGCCAAATCTGAAATAGTTGGCAGTCTGCCAAGCTATTTATAGATACAGACCTTTCTTGGCCTGTTGGTAAATTTGTTTACACATTATGAAAGACTTTGACTTAAAAGCTGATGCATTCATAAGATTTTTTTTTATAAAAATGTTTAGAATAATAATTCATTTCAAAGGTCTTATAATTGTGCCAAAAATCATTTACTTGAATGAATGCAACCTAGGAATCATTTTTGTGTAATGTTACATAAACTGAAACAACATTTTTGAAGAAGGAGACAATTGCAGCAATCAATTTGAAATAGGCTCACTAATGGCCTCAAGACCAACTTAAGCTTTCTATGACTCTACCAAAAATCAATGAACCCAACCTATTCTTATACAATTAAAACAAGTGGCCCATGGGCCATGACTCTCAGCTAATTTTGACTGGATGCTCATTTTTTATTAATGTTATATGTTGTTTGTGAGAATAGCTTATGGCTAAAGTTACTGTGTTGAAAAATGGACAGAAAATAAAATTTCCAGGATTCATAGGAGACCTGCCATAGACTCCCCCTGGATTTCGCAATAGAGGGTTCCAAGGAAAATGGATACAATATGACTGTATCCTGTCTGTCTGGGTGCTCAAAATCATGTTTCTGGTCCATAGCAATCAGAATACAGGTCAGCATGATCCAATTTCAGGTTTCAAAGGAGAATTGCGAAGGATTTCCCTGAATGTCATGTTAGAAGAGCCTAGAGCTAATTGATACTATTTGTGCCCTGACTGGTCAATATTGTACTTCTGGCCAGTAGGGTGGAGAATATGGGTCACAATGACCTTATTTCAGGTTCCCAAGGACATTTGCCTAGAACCTCCTAGGATGATGCATAAGAAGATTCCAGGCCTAATGAATACAATTTGTGCCTTGTCTGTCTTGGTGCTCAAAACCATTTTTCAGCCCATAGGTCACACAATATAGGTCACCATGACCTAATTTCAGGTTTCCAAGGACATTTGACTAGGACCTCTCTGAATTTTATGCTAAAGCTTCTTGGCCTAATGGATACAATTTGTGCCCTGTCTGACTGTCTTGCTACTTTCATGAGACATCTTCTGATAGGCTGCAAAATATAGGTCATGGTGACCCAATTTCAGTTTTCTACAGACATTTGCCAAGGATGTCTCAGAATTGCTACATTAGAAGATTCTAGGCCTAACAAATACAATGTGTCCTGGACTTTCTGGGTGCTCTTTTTCCTGTTTTTGGCCTGTGGGTCACAAAATGTAGGTCACCATGACCTAATTTCAGGTTTCTGAGGAGATTTGTCTAGGACCTCCCAGGATGTTGCATTAGAAGATTCTAGGCCTAACAGATACCATTTGTGCCAATCTGACATTCAGGGTGCTCAAAATCCTCGAAGGTCACAAAATATAGGTCACCATGACCTAATTTCAGGTTTCCAAGGAGATTTGCCTAAAACCTCTCAGGATATTGTGTGAGAAGATTCTAGGCTTGACAGATACAATTTGTCACCATCTGATATTCAGGGTGTTCATACAACATCTTTTTCCTATAGGTCACAGTGACCTAATTTCAGATTTCCAAGGACATTTGCCTAGGACCTTTCCATAATGTCACATTGGAGGATTCTAGGCCTAATGGATACAATTTGTGCCCCATCTGACTGTCCGGGTGCTCAAAATTATGTATTTGGCCCATAGGTCACAAATTATAGGTCACCATGACCTAATTTAAGATTTTCAAGGAGATTTGCCAAGAAACTCTCAGGATGTTGAGTTAGAAGATTCTAGGCCTCACTGATATGATTTATCCCCATCTGACATTCAGGCTACTCAAAATCATGTTTTTGGCCTGTAGGTCACAAAATATAGGTTCCTATGACCTAATTTCAATTTTTCCAAAGAAATTTGCCTAGGACCTCCCTAAATATCATGTTGGAGGATTCCAGGCTTAATCGATACAATTTGTGCACTGTTACAGTGTCTGGATGCTAAATATCATATTTTTGGCCTGTAGGTCATAAAATATAGGTCACCATGACCTAATTTCAGGTTTCCAAGGAGATTTGCCTAGAAACTTCCACGATATATTATGTTAGAAGATTTGAGGCCACACAGATATGATTTGTCCCGATCTGACAATCCGGGTGCTCATATGACATCTTTTCCCTATAGGTCGCAGAATATCGGTCACAGTGACCTAGTTTCAGGTTTCCAAGTAAATTTGCCTGGGATCATCCTAAATGTCAGGTAGTAGGATTCTAGGCCTAATGGATACAATTTGTGTGCTGTCTACTGTCTTGGTGCTCGAAATCATGTTTTCGGCCAGCAGGTCACAAAATATAGGTGACCATGACCTAATTTTGGGTTTCCAAGGAGATTTGCCCAGGACCTCCCTGGATAAACAGTTAAAGTTTCTAGGTCTAACGGTTAATTACAATTTGTGCCCTGTTAAGGGATGGACGGCCAGACAACCGGACAGAACCCGGACACAGAGTCAGCTGAGCTAAAAACCCTATCCTAGAATATTGTTGTGAAAAATTAAACCATTCAGCTTGACAGTTTCATCATAAAACATTTTTAAGCTGAAAGTGGCTAAAATTACAAGGTTTCTGACCGTAAAAAACAGGTCGATGAAGGTGGCACAATAAAAACTGCAATTTCAAATATGAGTCAAGTCAGTGAAGAAACATTTGCACAAAATTTGGTGGTCTTAGCACCTATTGTTTCTGAGATTGTAATGTTAGTATGCTTACTTGCCAAATGACTAATTTCAAATTCCTGTTACTTGGCCATAATTCATCAAACCAAAGCCATTTGAACAAACTTCAAAGAGCGGGTCTCTGGGATAATTTCTGTGAAATATTGAACCATTTGGCTGACTGATTTCAAAGAAAAAAATATTTAGTTTTTTTTTAGCTTTTCCCCATAAAATGTAAGTTAATGCAGGTGGTGGCACAAAACACTCAATCCAACATTTGATATGTGACAGATTTTTGCATAAAATGTGGGGATCTTGCTCCTGCTATTCCTGAGAAATTATGGATTAATGTACTGATGACTGATGACCCCTGCACAGAAAAGGTCGATGCAGGTGGTGCAACCAATTCCTCAATTTCAAATATGACACATGTGACCAACATAATGTGTTTGCATTTGGTGATGATAGCTCCAGCCGTATCTGATATTGTAATTTTAGTATCCTTTTTTTGTCCAAATGAATCAGTTCAGCTTCCTGTTACTAGGCCAAAATTCACTGAACTGGAACCATTCGAACAAACCTGAGAAAGATTGTTTCCAGGATTATTTCTGTAAAATATTGAATGATTTGGCTTGAGAGTTTTGGAGAAGATTTTTAAATTTTTTTTTAGCTTTTTCCCTATAAAATCTAAGTAAATGCAGATAGCAAAAAAAAATAAGCAAAATCTGATAGAGCTTTTCAGATGACTGATTTTTTGCATAAAGTTTGGTGATACCAGCTCCGGTCATTTTGGAGGTAGTATGGGTTAACATACAGACGACCGACAGCACATGACGGATGATGCCACACCATCGCATAGCTCACAGGTTCACTAAAAAAGTGGGTCCAGTGAGCTTGACCTCTGACCAGGTAACCTCAAAATCCCTCTGACCAGGTAACCTCAAAATCTACAGATTTCTTCCACTTTGGACAGGTAAGCCATACATGTGTGAAAGATGGAAAGTTTGGGATTAAAAGTTTGATTTACAGTGCATCCATAATCTTTTTAAAGATGCAGCTCCTATGACCTTCACCTCTGACCTCAAAACACAGAAAATCAAAAGTTTCTTAACTAGAATACGGGTAGTTGACAAGTGACTACGTGTATCTGCCTAAATCAAGAATGGGACTGACGGGTGAAGTGAGGCATGGATTAAGTGGTAAGGGAAACAGAGTGAGGTGTGTTGCAAATAAGCATGGATGTCTGCAGCTGAAATGTGTATGTATGTGGTTCCACCTGCCACAAAATCCAGAAAGCTATCCAAGTTGTATACATATGCAAAATTTTAGGCAGGTAAGTTAGACCACTGCTTGTATATGAGTGATTTTATTCCACAGCAGACAAACAGAAGTACAATGTGCAAAAATGGTTGCAGGTGGCGCCACCAATTTTGTGTATGATAAAGTATGTGTGATCTATACACAGGGGGGCATGTCAAACCAGTCCTGAGTTATAAGGATGGATATCTGCATTGTAAACATAAATGTAGGTGGCACCACCTGTCAAAAAATCCAGAAAGCTATCCAAGATGTATATACATGAAAAATTTTAAGCAGATAAGTCAAACCACTGCAGAGATACGAGTGATTTTCTCCCACAGCAGACAAACAGACGGATGCAGTGCAAAAATGATTGCAGGTGGTGCCACCAGCTTTGTAAATGAATTAGGGCTATGTGAGATCTATACACATGCAAAATTTCAGGAGGATACGTCAAACCAGTCCTGAGATATAAGCCTGGATGTCTGCAGCCTGAATGTGAATGAAGGTGGCGCCACCTATCATAAAATCAAGAAAGCTATCCAGGATGAATACGTAAGCAAAATTTCAGGGGGATAGGTCCATCCACTGCAGAGATATGAGTGATTTTATCCCAAGGCAGATGATCAGATGAATACTGTGCAAAAATGGGTGCAGGTGGTGCCACCATTTTTATGTATGTTATAAAGCTATCCAAGGGCTACATTTGTGCAAAATTTCTAGCCTGATTGGTCAAATGAGTCTGAATTACGTGGGTTAACAAGTCAAAACAGACGCACAGATGGACGCACTGGGGAGAGGAAAGGTCAGAGGTCTACGCAAAATATTTTGGCACCAGTTCACATGTGACCTGATATTCGTCTAAAGTTTCGGAAAATTCTGTCCAGTAGTCTCAGAGTTCTATTCCGGAAACAACGTGGCGGCGGCAGAACCCGGTCAAAAACATGGTACCGCAAAACTTTATTTTGGTGGATACAATAAAGTAGTGGGTCATAAATAAATCAAGTTTGAAGCCAATCTGTCTATCCAAACAAGAGTTATTGTCCATAATTAATTTGTGAATGGATGGGCCCTGTGACCTTGACCTTTGACCCATAAATCAAAAAGAATCTTCCCCTATTGGCAGGTAAGCAATATCTGGAAGGTTTGTGATGAAAGTTTGACTTAAGATGCATACACATTCCTATCAAAGAAATAGGCCCTTAGAACATGACCTTTGTTATCATCTGGAAACTAATTTGTGGACAGAAAGCCCCTGTGACCTTGACCTTTGACCTTGTGACCATAAATTCAGTTATGTTCTTCCCCTTTTGGCAGGAAAAGCTTGGCTTAAAATGCAGCCATTATCTTTCTAAATAATTTGGTCCTGTGACCTTGACCTTAGACCTAATGACCCTAAAATCATGAGGGTTCTTTCTTTAGTGGTGAGCCATCCATAAGTCAAGTTTTAAATCCATATGTCAATCCAAACTGGAGTTATCATCTGGAAACAAATTTATGTGGATGAATGGATGGCCAAACAGACAGACTGATGAACAGACGGACAAACAGGGTGATTACTATAGGGGATCCACTTACTATCAATCAACACATCAGTCTTCAGGACTAGATGAAACCACAGATGAGAAAATGACATGATAACTGTCATTTTATAGTTAAAAAAAAAATAGAAAAATATTTGCGACCAGTTTTCAGGAACTGACAAAACTAGTCATGATCAATATTCATGGCAAGATTCATAACACTCGATGCATTAATTATCAAGAAACTGGAGTTTTATATCAAATTTTATATTATTCTTGGGGGGTACTTAGTAAGTAAGTACTACTTACAAGCCCCATAGCTTGGAAGATATAAGTCCCAGTGACCATATTTCAGGTTTCCGTGGAGATATTTCATTGACCTCCCTGTATATTTAGTTTCAGGTTTTTAAGGTCAGCAGTTACAATTTGTGCCCTGCTAACCTAGGGCTGGATAGCCAGACAGATGGACAGACGACAGACAAAGTGCCATACCTATAGCTCAGTTGACTATCAGTCAGCTGAGCTAAAAATCATTTCTTACATCTTCTCCTGCTGATGGCAATATTTTGATTCATTCGACATACTGTCATAAATAATCTTTAGCCTTTACAGAAGTAAGGATCTGGCCAGTAGATGGCACTACTGATATATGTACCTAGGACAGACAATATAATGAATTAACAGAAATTTTCTATATTTGCTGAGTAATGTATAACCAGCAGATGATTCTGGTATTTGATATTAATTGTCTTCTGTATTTCTTTAATATCTGTGGTTCTGATGCAATGTCATTATTTCAGACTTAAGTCTTGGACCAGGGTTAAATGCCATTGTGATGTCACGACTCCCTACTTTATTCCACGGTATGCATTTATTAACTTTATGATTACAGACTCCTAGACACAAAGCTGGTTGAATAAACTTACAGTTAACCAGTGAAACTGAACAAGTGGCCCATGGGCCATGATGCTCAGCTAAATTTGACTGAGCGCTCATTTAATGGTATCTGCCAAAACAGAGTTTTGCGGATACTATGTTTTTCAGCCAACTGCCGCCACCGCCACGTGGGTGTCTGGAGAACTCCTCCGTAACCACTGGGCGGAATTTTACAAAACCCGGGATTATGTAAGGGTCACATGTGAACTGCTGCGCCCCAATTTTGTTTTGACCTCTGACCTTTCCTCTCTGCCCAGCTTCCATTTGTGGGTCTGTTTCCATACATAAACCCAAGTATCTCGGGAACCTTTTGACCGATCAGGAAAAAATTTTTTGTACAAATGTAGCCCTTGGATAGCTTTATAACATACACAATAAATGGTGGCGCCACCTGCAACCATGTTTGCACAGTGTCCATCTGCCTTGGGTTAAAATCACTCATATCTCTGCAGTGGTTTGACAAATTCACCTGAAATTCAGCATGCGTATACATCCTGAATAGCTTTCTTGATTTTATGACAGGTGGTGCCACCTACATTCTAGTTTACACTGCAGACATCCAAGCTCAAATCTCAGGAACCGTTTGACTGATTGGGCCAAAATTTTGCATGATATAGATCTCACATAGCTCTTTATCATACACAAAACTGGAGGGGCCACCATTTTTGCACAGCATCTGTCTGTTTGTCTGCCGTGGGATAAAATCACTCATATCTCTGTAGTGGGTTGATTTATCTGCCTAAAAATTTTGCGTCTTTATACATCTTGGATAGCTTCTCGATTTTTTGGCAAGTGGCACCACCTACATTTATGTATACGCTGAAGACATTCAGGCTTATATCTCAGGACTGGTTGGACATATCCCCCTGAAATTTTGCATGTGTATAGATCTCACATAGCTCGTAATCATACACAAAACTGGAGGGGCAACCTGCAACCATTTTTGCACAAGTCCTTCTGTTTGTCTGCTGTGGGATAAAATCACTCATATACATGTAGTGGTTTGACCTTTTGCCTAAAATTGTGCATATGTATACAACTTGGACAGCTTTCTGGATTTGTGGTAGGTGGCGCAACCTACATACACATTTCGGCTGCAGACATCCATGCTAATATGCAACACACCTCACTCTATTTCCCCTTGCCACTCATTCCATGCCTCACTTCACCTATTCCACTCTGATTTAGGCGGATACACGTGGTCGCTTGTCAACTACCCGTATTCTAGTTTATTATTGTTATATATTGACTGTAAGAAAAGCCTATGGCTAATGTTACTGTGTTGAAAAATGGACAGAAAATAAAAATTTCAGGATTCATAGGAGACCTGCCATAGACTCCCCCTGGATTTCACAATTGAGGGTTCCAAGGAAAATGGACACAATATGTATCCTGTCTGTCTGGGTGCTCAAATCATGTTTCTAGTCCATAGCTAGCAGAATATAGGTCACCATTACCTAATTTCAGGTTTCCAAGGAGATTAGCCCAGAACCTCGTAGGATATTTTTTTAGAAGATTCTACGATTATGGATACAATTTGTGCCTTGTCTAACTGTCTGGGTGCTTATATGAGATATTTTCTGATGGGGTCGCAAAATATTGGTCATTGTGACCTATTTCAGTTTTCAAAGGACTTTTACCAAGGATGTCTCAGAATGTAACATAAGAAGATTCTAGGCCTAACAGACACAATGTGTGCCCTGACTGTCATATGACAGGGTGCTTATATGACATCTTTTCCTATAGGTCACAAAATAAAGGTCATGATGACCTAATTTCAGTTTTCCACAGACATTTGCCAAGATATCTCAGAATTTTTCACTAGAAGATTCACAGACCACTCCCATCCCCCCCAGAACCTCCAGCTAGGACACTCCGAATACATAAAGCCAGTATCATCATTGGCAAAAGGTGTGCCATCGGCATTTTATTGAGCTGCCCAAACAATTTACAACTCTAAAGACAATACTGGTATTTTGGTGTTAAGTAATACCCCATTGTACAGTGTGGAGTGAACAAGATATAAGTATATACACCCTGGATGGCATTTAAGAGTACCCAGGCCATAGCAAATTAACAGCACCATACAACAAACTGTAGTCCCATACAGGTCTGTCTGCTGAAAGATCAATGGAACATGTACATGAGGATAATGCACTGTATGCCTCGTGTTCTCTGATTTATGGCACCTTTTTTTCCATTACCCAGTTAAGAGGGCTCATCCTGCTCAAGTATGCACCTCTTTGCTCAGACAGTACTGACCTTTGACCTCTCAGGCACCTGAGATGTTACAATTGACATTCCTAGCGGGAGACTCATGGTCGTATTTCTCTATATGTGGTTACAAAGTGATGATAGTTTTGAGTTAAAATATAACTATCACAGGAAAGAGTGTGATGATGTAATTTCTTAGTCATATAAATGCACCCAAACAGGGTTCAAGACAATTTATTATATATCTTGAGGAAAATCACATAATATATTTTGTGAATAACATACGCAAGGATTTTATTTCAACTGATTCTTAGTTTGATTACTATAAAGGTATCTATCTCTAAAATGTAAAGATAAAGAGAACTAGAATATGGGCAGTCAACAAGGACCATTGTGTACCTGCCTAATCACAGGGGCTAGATTGAGGCATATATACATTGCATACATTTCACATACACATACATACCTTGCACAACCCGTACATTCATTACATGGTATTAGGTATACTAATTAAACCACATTTATTATCTTGTAATGTAAGGGAATGTTGCCAAAAGCTCTTGATAATAGACACATGTTTTTGCCCACAGTCCTTAGAAAATAGGTAACAACAAGAAACTAGGAAACCCAGAGATGCTAAGTTAAAAGTTTCTACATCAAACTGCTATGACTTGTGTCCATCTGAATTAAAGGGTACTCAATTCATTGTTTCACACAGCTCACAGAATACAGGTCACAGTGACCACATTTTGGATGTCAAAGGAGACATTACATGACCTCCCTATATATTAAAAAAGATATTTCTAGACCCAACAGTTAAGATTTGTGACCTGTCTGATTTTATGGGTGATCAAAATTAGGTTTTCTGCTCATAGGTCAGAGAATATAGGTCACAGTAACCTTAATTCAGGATTCAAAGGAGACTTGCCAAGAACATCCCTCGATGTCATATTAGAACGTTCTAGGTCCAACAGTAATGTTTGGTGCCATGTCTGACTGTCTAGGTGCTCATAAGCATATTTTTGGCTAGATGCTTGCAGAATATAGGTAACCATGACCTACTTTCATGTTTCAAAGGAGATTTTGCAAGAACCTCCTTGGATGTTGTGTTATAAGATATTTGGTGTAACACAATTTGTGTTGACTGACTTTCTAGTTGTTCAAAATGATGTTTCTGGCCAGTCGCTCAAAGAATATAGGTCATGATGACCTATTTCAGGTTTCAAAGAAAATCTGCCAAAGACTACCCTGGATATTACATTAGAAGATTCTAGGCATATCTGACTTCCATATCATGTTTTTTTCCCTTTAGCTCAGAATATAGGTCACAGTGACCTCATTTCATATTTCCAAGGATATTAACCAAATACCTCCCTGAATGTCACATCAGAAGATTCTTGGCCACATGGATACAAGCTGTGCCTGTCTGACTCTCTGGGTTCTCAAAATCATGTTTTCAGCCAGTAGCTTGCAGAATATAGGTCACCATGACCTAAATTAATGTGTCTGATTTGTCAAGGACCTCCCTGGGTGACAGAAATTTCTAGGTCTTACAGATACAATTTGTGCCTTTTCTAACTTTCAGGGTGCTCAGAGTCATGTTTTTGACCTGTTACTTGCAGAATATTGTCATGATGACCTAGTTAAAGGTTTCTGAGAAGATTTGCCCATAAACTCCCTGGATGTTGTGTTAGAAGAATCTAGGCCTAAGGGATACAATCTGAGCCCTACTGACTTTTAGGGTGCTTAAATCAAACCACCAATCTGTTTTTCTTCATAATAACCATTAATATTCCCCTTCATATTTCCTACGTACATGCTAGAAAATAGCTTAGTATGAAGTAATTTATTAGAGTTATGGGCCCAAACATAATGCACTTTAAAACAAGTGACCCATGGGTCATGACGCTCAGCCGACTGACATGTTGACAATATGTCCTTGCACAGGAAACTAATTAAGATAATATAGGTGGCATTATCATTCATGCATATTAGCTTGAGTTCATCAAGACCCATTAGCACACCAAATTTGATGACAATCCAACCAGCCTTTCCTGAGGAACCTGGCAAAGTTGTGTGTATTTTTCATGATTTTTGGATGCTCAAACATACCCAAAATCTCTGAAAATATAGGTCACAGTGACCCAATTTCAGGTTTTAAGGGGAGAACTTTTGAGGAACTCTCAGGATGCCAAGTGAGAAGATTCTGGGTCCAATGGTTGTGATTTGTGCCCTACTTTGGTATCAAATTTTCAAATATTCTTGGGTGTGCTTATAAGCCCCATTGCTCATAGAATATGGGTAACAGAGACCTAATTTCATGTTTCCAAGGAGACTTTTCATGGACCTCCCTGGATTTTAAGTTGGAAGATTCTAGGTCCAATGGTTATAATTTGTGCCCTGCTTTGGTATCAAATTTTCAGTTATGCTAGGGGTGCTTATAAGCCCCATAGCTCAGAGAATATGGGTAACAAAGACCTAATTTCAGGTTTCCAAGGATATTTTTCATTGACCTCCCTGCCCTGTTAACAGATGACCGCATCTCTGAAGGTCTCAAAAATAGAGAGAAAATGCATAAAAATTGGGAAAAAATCTAGGTGGCGCCACCAGTCTGCAAGAAATGATGAAACACTCCATAATGAATATGCATGCAAAAAATCATGGCAATCAATGCACAATTTGTTGAGATACTAGAGCTTTTGTATCAAATTTTAAGTTATTCTTGGGGGTCTACTGAGCCCCATATATATAGCTCAGAGGATATGTGTACCAGAGACCTAATTTCAAGTTTCCACAGAGATATTTTTATTGACCTCCCAGCATGTCAAGATAGAAGATTCTAGGTCCAATGGTTACCATTTGTGCCCTGTTAACAGATGACTGCATCTTTGAAGGTCTCAAAAATAGAGAAAAAAATGATTAAAAAATCGAAAAAATACAGGTGGCACCACCAGTCAGCAGGTATTGATGAAACACTCATGATGAATATGCATGGAAAGAATCATGGCAATCAATGAACTATTTGTTGAGATACTAGAGCTTTTGTATTAAATTTTCCATTATTCTGGGGGGTTCTTCACAGCCCAAAAGCTTGAAGAATATGAGTAACAGAGACCTTATTCCAGGTTTCCACAGAGACTTTTCATGGGCCTCCCTGCATGTCAAATGAGAAGACTCTATGTCCAGTCCATAGGATTTGTGCCCTGTTAACAGAGGACCACATCTTAAGGTCTCAAAAATAGAGAAAAAATTTGTAAAAATTAAATAAAAAATACAGGTGGCGCCACCAGTCTACAGAGAGTGATGAAACACTCCATGACCAATATCCATGCAAAAAATCATGGTAATCAATGCACCAGTTGTTCAGATACTGGAGCTTTTGTATCAAATTTTCCATTATTCTGGGGGGTACTTCAGAGCCCTATAGCTCAGACAATATGGGTAACAGAAACCTAAGTTTAGGTTTCCAAAGAGACTTTTTATGGACCTCCCTGCATATTAAGTGAGAAGATTCTAGGTCCAGTTGTTATGATTTGTGCCCTGTTAACAGATGACCGCTTCTTTAAAGGTCTCAAAAATGGAGAAAAAAATCGTAAATAATTAAAAAAGTACAGGTAGCGCCACCAGTCTGCAGAAACTGATGAAACACTCAATGATCAATATCTATGCAAAGAATCATGGTGATCAATGCATTAGTTGTTCAGATACTTGAGCTTTTGTATCGAATTCTCCATTGTTCTGGGGGTACTTTGGAGCCCCATAGCTCGAAGAATATGGGTAACAGAGACCTAAATCCAGGTTTTCAAGGAGAATTTTCATGGACCTCCCTGGATGGCGAGAGCTAAAAAATCAGAAAAGACACTTACTCACTTTACATGAGGAAATTCAAGGGATGGAAAGGTCAAATGACATCACCATCGGTAAAGCTTGGTTAGTTTTTTTTTCAGCCGAAAGACGGAGCCAGTGCAGCACATGTCCAGCAAGTGAAAGGCAAGGGAATTAAAAGGTTTTTTGAAAAATGTGGAGCCTACCTATCAACATTGAAAATTTATAATTTAACTTTATGCCAGGGGTATCTGGCAGCTTCATTTTGCATTTGAAAGTGTCTCTCTGCTATTTTTATATCGGTAATAGTGGATCTGCCAATGTTGAAATCCCTTGCGATGATGGAAGCCTTGTCACCACCATGGAGCCACACAAGGATTTTTAGCTTGTCATCAGGGCATAACTCAGCCCATTTTCTCTTCTTTGAATCCATATCTCTGCTAAATGACAGCTAGTTAATCTTGTTTGAGTAGTGTTCTTCTTGACAGTAAAAGTGAAATGATGAATAAACTTAATAATGGCGAGTTTAAGTAGATGATGCTATTGCTCACTGGAGTGAACAGCACATTTGTATGGCTAGGCTCGCATGCAATGTTCGCGCATTAGTGATGTAGAAATGCAACCCCATCAATGCTCATGCCAGTCTATTCAATTATCCGGCCTGACATCCTAGCCCTGGCCGACAACTTTGCTTGCATGAGTACAAATGAGATATGGTTGATAACACACAAGCGCTCTAGCATAAACTGTTCTGCCGCTTTCTAGGGATATAGGGAACCTAGTGTTGCACGACTAGCTGCAATTTTCACACCTTTGCCTCAGCAACAACATTGGCCCCCTAGAAGATTTCAGACCTAATGGATACAGTTTGTGCCCTGTTTCATTCTCTGGGTGCTCAAAACCATGTATTCTGCCAGAAGCTCATAGAATATAGGTCACCATGAGCCAATTATAGGTTTCAAAGGATATTTGCCTCAGACTTCCCTTGATGTACAAATTTCTAGGTCCTACGGTTATGGTTTGTGCCCAGTTATAGTCTGAACTGTTTCAACTGAAGGTCTCAAATATAGAAAAAAAAAGGAAATTATGAAAAACTCCATGATCAATATGTATAAAAACTAGAATACGGGTGGTCGACAAGCGACTACCAGTAGGTGTATCCACCAAAATCAGAGTGGAAAGGGTGAAGTGAGGCATGGATTAAGTGGCAAGGGGAAATAGAGTGAGTTGTGGTGTATATTAGCATGGATGTGTATGTAGGTGGTGCCACCTGTCATAAAATCAAGAAAGCTGTTCAGGATGTATAAACCTGCAAAATTATAGGCAGATATGTGAAACCACTGCTGAGACATGAGTGATTTTATCCCACAGCAGACAAACAGACTGACGCTGTGCAAACATGGTTGCAGGTGGCGCCACCATGTTTTACGTATATTATAAAGCTATCCAAGGGCTACATTTGTACAAATTTTTTTCCTGATCGGTCAAACAGTTCCCGAGATATGTGGGTTTATGTGTGGAAACAGACACACAAATGGACGCTGGGCAGAGAGGAAAGGTCAGAGGTCAACGCAAATTGGTTAGGCACCAGTTCACATGTGACCCGATAATTGGTGTAAGTTTAGAAAAAATCAGTCTAGTAGTCTCAGAGGAGTTCTTCGGAAATGAACGCTGCGGCAGCAGAACCCAGTCAAAAACATAGTATCCCCAAAACGAAGTTTTGGCGGATACGATAATCATGGCAATCAATGCATTAGTTATCAGATACTGGAGCATTTGTATCAAACTCTAAACTATTCTGGGGGGGGGGGGGGGTACTCTTTAGCCCCATGGTTCAGAAAATATAGGTCACAATTTGAGGTATCCAAGGAGATTTTTTATGGACCTCAATGGGTTTTAGAAAGGAGCTTCTAGGTCCAGAAGTTACAATTTGTGCACTGTCTGACTCACTGGGTGCTAAAAATTATCTTTTTGACACAGTAGTTTGCAAAATATAGGTCACAGTGAGCTAATGTTGGGTTTCCCAGGAGATTTTTATGGACCTCCATGGGTTTTCAGTTAGAAGTTTCTATGTCAACAGGGAAAGATTAAATTGTGCCCTGTTAACAGAAAAGGACAAACAGGACAGAGAGTGATTGCTATAGCTCATATGACTTTCAGTCAAATTCTCCCCAGGAAGATTCTGGATCTTCGAAGATTCTCATTCTTCCCTCGACGTATATGTACAATGGAAGCACTGACCATAATTGAACCTGCTGAAGCTATCTGAGATGTATATGTCGAAGGAAGAATGAGAATCTTGGAAGATCCACTTAAATCAGAGAATCCAGAGAATTCTCAGAAAAATGAGAATTCTCATTTTTCCAAAGATGAATGGGAAAAAATTATACTATCCCTTGATTCTCATTTTTCCCAGGACAATTGAGAATTCTGGTTTTTCCAGGGACGAATGGGAATTCCTATTTTTCCCAGCTAATTATTTTCTGACAACTTATTTTCAAGAATCTGTCCTAGCTTTTATTCAAATAATAATATGAAAAAGAGGAACTTGTTATACAAATTTCACTTGTCTCAACTTAAAATTGTAAGCTTTGTATTTTATTCATATATTAATTAATTTTATGTGAATGTATATTTATTCTTTTAACTACTTGAACAGTTCAAAATTAATGAAAATAAAGAAATAAAAATTAAAGAAATAAAATCAAAGTTTCTTTCTGAAAAAGAAGAAAACATAAACAAAAATTTAAAAAAGTGAAAGTTTCAAAAGTTGCCATAAATGATTCTGGTTTTTCCCAGGATATATGAGAATTCTCATTTTTCCCAGGTTTAAATTTCAAAACTGAATTCCAGTCTCTCCCAGAAAATGAGAATTCTCAATTTTCCCGGGACAGACTTGAATTCTCATTTTTTCTGGGAAGAACAGGAATCATTTCAAATTATCTCTTGATTTTCATTTTTCCCGGGATAAAGGAGAATTCTCATTTTTCCTGGGAAGATTCTGGATCTTCCCAGATTCTCATTCTTCCCTCGTTATATACATATGCCCAATTTTAGGCTGATATATCAAATCTCTCCTGATAAATAAGTAGGGACATACACTGTGCAAAATTTGTTGTAGGTGGCACCACCAGTCTTGTATATGACGTAGCTATCCAATATGTATATATATGCACAATTTCAGGCTGATATAACAAATCCCTCCTGAGAAATAAGCACATACATACACTGTGCAAAAGTCATTGTAGGTCGCAACACCAGTCTTGTGTATGAGAAAGCCATCAAAGGTGCATGGACAGGTCTAACTATCAAGCCAATACATCAAACATCTCTTGAGTCAGGTGCACTGGGCTGCCAGGCTTAGGTGAGAAAGGAAATTGCCCCGAGCAAACCTGAGCAAATTGCTAGCTGCAGCTACTGCACTAAGTGACCTTCACCTGGCTGCAGGGAGTGAACTCTTGACCTGTAGCATAATCTGATACAGTTGGTACTCTGCCAAAGCTATAAATAGATCCAAAATGACCTTTCCTGTTGCCTAATCTTAAATAGTTGGCAGTCTGCCAAGCTATTTATAGATATACAGACTCAATCTTGGCCTGTTGGTAAATCTGTTTACACATACTGATAGATTTTGGCTACAATGCTTTTTTCAAGCTGGAATATCCAAAAGATTTTTTTATCAAAATGTTTAGAATAGTAAAAGATGTAGTCCTTTCATTGTTAATGGTCCAATAATTCTGCCAACAATCATTTAAGTAAACTTGAACAAAGGCCTCCTACGAATCATTTTTGTGCAATGTTACAGAAGTTGAAACACAGTTTTGCAGAAGAAGACTATTGCAGTTCTCAGTTGGAAATAGGCTAGCTAAAGCCACAAAACCAACTTCAGCTTTCTATGACTCTGCCAAATATCAACAAGCCCAATATATTCTTAAACAATTGAAAGAACCCTACCCTAGGATAATTCTTGTGAAAAATTAAATGATTCAGCTTGACAGTTTCATCATAAAACATTTTTAGGCTGAAAGAGGCCAAAATTATGAGGTCTTGTTTGTAAAAAAAAACCAGGTCTATGTAGTGGTGGGAGTGGGTTCCTTTTTCATAATCGATCATCGGTTTGAGTAAACCGATTGATGATCGATTATTTATCGGTTCAGACAAATATATGCAATTATCAAAGAAATAAGAAACTAGTCCAAAAAAAATTCCAGCAGAAATCAAAATACTCGACCGGCCAGGTTAGCCCCAACAAAGAATTTTTTTTAAGGACAGCCTAAACAACAGCACCTGGCATCGATTATTTCTAAGAGAATCTCGCAAAATTGGCATCGACCTGGAGAATTTATGGGGTATTTTAACGCCATGCCGCCCATATTTTGCAATGTACATCTCGTAAGAAAACTCTCCGCTAATTCTGCAGCTCTCTGCGAGTTAATACAGAAAATAATTTTAATAAGTCCTCTGTTCTCGCATCTATACCGTGTCATACTCAGTTACATACGGAAGTTATTTGGGAACACAGACTCATTATATGAAGCGCTGAATGTGGTAAAAAATGGAAGAATACTATTTGCCTATAACATAAAGGCATTCTGAAAAGAAAACAATCATTATTTTGATATAATCAATAGTTGCCTTCGGTAATTGAGCGCTTGAAAGTGGCAGCAAACCGACTGGCTTTTGATAAAACTCGATGATCCGCCCACCACTAGGTCTATGTAGGTGGCACCACAATAACTGCAATTTCAAATATGAGTCACTTGAGCAACATTTGCAAAAAACTTGGTGATGCTAGCGCCTGTAGTTTCTGATATTATTATGACTAAGTTCAAATTCCTGTAACTCGGCCAAAATTCATCAAACCTAAACCATTTGAACAAACTTGAATGAGCTCATCTCTGTGATCATTTATATTGAAATATTGATCAAATTGGCTGAATGATTTCAGAGAAGATTTTTAAAGTTTTTTTTAGCTTTTTCCCCTTAATATGTAAGTTTAAGCAGGTGGACCCACAAAAAGCTCAATCCAACAACATTAAAATTTTGCATAAAATTTGGGGATGCTAGCTCTTGCTATATTCCTGAGAAATTATGGGTTAATGTACTGATGACACATGTCCCACGTACAGAAAAAGTTGATGCAGGTGGGGCGACCTATATCTCAATTTCATATATGAGTCATGTGACCAACATTTGCATAAAATTTGGTGATGATAGCTCCAGCCATTTCTGATACTTTAATTTTAGTATCCTGTAACTCAGCCAAAATTCACTATACTGGAACCATTCAAACAAACTTGAAAGAGATCATTTCAGAGATTATGCCTGTGAAAAATTGTACAATTCGGCTGGACAGTTTTAGGAAATAAGATTTTTAAAGGTTTTTTAGCTTTTTCCCTATAAAATCTAAGTAAATGAAGATAGCAAAAAAAGCAAAATGCAATAGGTTTTTCTAGATGACTGATTTTTTTTTACATAAAATTTGGTGATGCGTTTTTGAGATAGTATGGGTTAACATACTGACTTATAGGTTTGCTAATAACTTCACTGGTAGTTCCTGACAAGTTCTTCCAGGGGAAATACCCAAACTTTGGTTATTTTTGTTGGCTTAAATTATCAATAATCATGTTCAATCAATAAAGCATAAGATAAATGAATGAAGTTTACATTACTCTATTTAGACAGGAGTTTTTCATATAATTATTAAATACCTATCATAAAAAATATGTCTCACAACATTTAACTAAATTTTAAACATTTTTCACATCAATTTTTATTTGATGATTACATGACTGAGTAATAAGAACACATGCACTACTTATCACAAAACTTCTGTTATCATAAGAGAGTCACTACATCAATTCCTTGATATGGAACCCCTCCCATTCTGTGTATCTTATGATCTCCTCAAACCTCAACATGATTGCCATTAAATGAGTAAAATGGTGGTGAAATACATCAGATTTCAATATGACAACTCAGTCCATCTGCACCAGGAGAAGCTCTTGTGACAATCAAACTCAGTGATATGAGTGACCCAACAACTCCCTCCGCTAACTCCCCCTGGTGCTGGCTGACATCATCATGTCCATGAGATCACCCATTGTCCTAATAACAATGATGAGACCCTCTGTCAAGCATTGATCTGAGGAGGAATTATCATGAAAATTATTGACTGAAGCAAGCCTGAGCCAGGCACTAATAGCAGTGGGAGGTGCTGTGGGACTTGCTAGAGGTCTGTGGGAATTCGTACAATGCTTTTGGGCATGCTGGCTAATACTGTAATCCCATGAGTCAGGATCCTCTATAGAATCAGCTGTCATTCACAATGATGGCAGTCCCATTATTTCATGTCTTCCTTGGAGTCTATACAAAGCCAGGGCCAACTTGAGCATGCTCATTCCAGCGTTTTTATAAGCCATCACAAGGGATGGACAGAGGATGGGTGAACTTTTGATCATGATACCGATTTGAACGGCACTTTGTGAAGGAGCCCTGGGCGACTTTACGGAAACAAGTCTGGTTCCCTAGACATTCTGATAAACAGGAAAGCACATCATCTTCCTGAAATACGAGCAAAACTGCTGACCTCAGGAGGTGTGTTTCTTTACATTACACAAATCTTCATCCCTCAGAAGTCACCTTCTGTTTCCAGCTTGCCCTCTACTAGCTGATCGACTTACGTATTCTTGTTGTATTCCATTGTGACATAAAGAGTCAATATACACTGTCTGTCATGGACAGATGGTAGATCCGTGTTTTGATGCCTCACAGTCTCCTCTCGGGTCACTCAATTAAAGATCCCAGACCTCGCATTTATTGTGTTTGTATTCCATAGGCAATAAAGCAGATGATCTATTAAAAAACAGAGAATATGAGGCTAATCTCTCTCTAACCACTGCTACCAATTTCATGTTTTGCAGAGAGTGTGTAAGGTTACACTAGACTTACAATGTTGTGTCGTTTATCTAATTTTGCCCCTTTGAGCTCCATAGCTATTCTAGTCATGGAGCTATTATAACATTAAATTGGCTTGGCTAGTCTCCAAAACCCAGAAAATGGATTCAATTTTTAACCTTTTCTCTGCAAATCTCTGCAAAAGTATACTTTTTCACATGTACTGTACTACATATATATGTAATCTGACCAGTTTTCCAATCCCTTTCTAAATGTATACAAATATGTTAAAGACTACTTCACATTCTCAAAGAAAACTAAAAGTTGCTTTTTTAGTTGTCATAACCACATTTTTAAGGGGCAGTGCCTGATGGAGAGGTTAACTGTACAAGAAATGGAAAAGTATAGTCAGACATGGAGTCAATCTCTCATACCAGATGAAGTTGTCTTATTCAACATGGCCACACTATGGTTACCTCGTGCTATCCACTTATTCTGAAAACCTGATGATTTTTTTACATAAAGTTTACCAACTCAAGGTCTTCATTACATTTAAAGTAAAGGTCATGAACCAAGTTTGATTTAAACATGTCTTCCAATCTGCATCTATGGAAATACAAACTTGGAAAAAAAATTTGTCCATTATTTTTAGTCACTTTTATAACAGTTATACCTAAACCTCAGGTCTTGGTATGATCATTATTCATAATAAGCTCAATCATGCTAATCTCAACACAAAAAGAAATGACTTATACTAGGACATGATTTACTACAGTCTAGATTCTAAGTTTTAAATTGTTTTCTTGTTCCTTGAAGGATAATCACAATAAGCTAGTAATATAGGTAAAAAATAAGTAACAAATTTGTTTTACACAATATGAGACAATCAAGTAGATGCCATTCAAGTCATTTCTGATCAATGATTGGTCATTTTATGTTTTCTTATGACACAGAGAGTCAATTATTATAAGTTTCCATTGTATAATCACATAAATCAGCATATATCCATGCATGTACATATGATTGATACTGACATGATAACTGATGATGGATCACAATGCATCAATGCATCATTCAAACCAAAGTATCCTGTACACCATCTATAGTTACATTGAGGTGATCACTTTTTTATAACAATCGGTTTATTTTCTAAGAAACTTTCAAGAATGGTCTGTATCATATGACACACATTTGTTTGCTGTGTCTAGTGTTGTCTCGATGGCTGACAGTGAAGGATTCCCTCCCTTCCTCCCCCTGGGTTGTTAACTGGTGTGTCACTTAGTTTAATGTTAACTAATCTGTCACTCTGCCTGTGTTTACCAGACTAAGTCCTGTAATGCTGAGCCTAATGAGAGGGAACCAGTCCATGAGGGGCCAATATTCCTCACAGTACAATCCTGTTTCTATTTATAATGACCACTGAGTACATTATTTCAGGTCCCTGCATGCCTTAGAAGAAGATATATTTCACAACTTTTACAGGGTATTCTAAAGCCTGTCAGGTCTCTTTAATATTATAGAACAGTATCAAAAACATTGTTTACCCTAAACCAACTGATAATTAAAGGATAAAAGGAAACATTTTTAACAGAAACAAACTGAGGTCAATCACATAATAATCTTGTGACCATTTGGCTTAGTGAGCGTTTAGGGCTGAACCCACCAAGGCCGACCCGTGTCTCGACATGCCACATGACACGGAGTCACAGATGATGTCCAGTGTATCATGTCATCTACTTGCATTGTGGCAGTGGACCATGTCACATGACAGGTCATGGAGAAGCATATATGACACAGTGGACCATGTCACATGACAGGTCATGGAGAAGCACATATGACACAGTGGACCATGTCACATGACAGGTCATGGAGAAGCACATATGACACAGTGGACCATGTCACATGACAGGTCATGGAGAAGCACATATGACACCGCTTTGCATACTGGGCCACACGACGGTAATGAGCATGCTCGAATTGTCATGCGATGGAAGCCCATGTCCAATAGTGTCGGCTTGTTCTAGAAAAAACTTCCCACCATCACACCACAATCTATGCGTCTCGAACCCTAGCTGCATCGCCTGATTTCTGTGTCAGTCGGTGTCAAGATGGGTGCCAGCCTTAGTGGGTTCGGCCCTTAAGAAACAGACATGTTCACAGACAAAATCACACCATTAAGTGGCAAAAATTGCTATAGACACAACAACAATGGACGAAATTCCACAGGACAAAACACTCAAAATGTCCAAATATGGTTCTGTACCTTCAATCACACAGTATTTGATAATACATTGTTGCAAAAGATATTCTATATCTGTACCCATGTTAATAAGATAAGCATAAAACAGGTGAGTGTGATGGCACAGGTTCAGTTCCAATGAAGACATTCATGTGCAATCTGTGAATCACCAGCAGAATTATCCTGTAAAAGGCAAACATCATCATACTGCACTTTAAGCCTCATTGGATCCACAGCCAATCATGTCCCAATGAGAAGCCACCACCTTCCACACTTTAAGCCTCATTGGATCCACAGCCAATCATGTCCCAATGAGGAGCCATCACATTCCACACTTTAAGCCTCATTGGATCCACAGCCTATCATGTCCCAATGAGGAGCCATTACATTCCACACTTTAAGCCTCATTGGATCCACAGCCTATCGTGTCCCAATGAGGAGCCACCACATTCAACACTTTTAGCCTCAATTGATCCACAGCAAATCATGTCCCAATGAGGAGCCACCACATTCAACACTTTTAGCCTCAATTGATCAGCAACCAATAATGTCCCAATGAAAAGCCACCATGTTCCACACTTTAAGCCTCATTGGATCCACAACCAATCATGTCCAAATGAAAAGCCACCATATTCCACACTTTAAGCCTCATTGGATCCACAGCAAATTAAGTCCCAATGAAGAGCCACCACCTTCCATACTTTACGTCTCAATGGATCCACAGCCAATCATGTCCCAATGAGAAGCCACCACCTTCTACATTTTAAGCCTTATTGGATCCACAGCCAATCATGTCGCAATGAAGAGCCACCACCTTTCACCACCATAGCAAACTGCTATAACATGTCTCTGTATAAAAACCACTGTCACATCTCTGTGGTTCATATATACCTCTAACACATATACATTAGACACCGCGACTGAGAACACTTCATGGAATTTGAACCAATAATAATCAGTCTTGGAGAAGGCACAGATCTAAAATCCTTATTTACCAGGACCCTTTCATGTCAGTAACAGAGACATGGCTACAATAGGGAGGTGGCCCAGAGGAGAGGTTTCATACTCTATCCTGTTTTGGGCTAGTTTAGTCAAGTACTACATATATAACTTGTACTCTCTACAATGTATGATCAATAGGCATAATGCATTTGGGTGTTAATATTTTTTTTTCCAAATCTGCCATAAAACAATAAATACACATGTATTACAGGAATAGGTATGACTTGTCTTTTAACTTTAAATCCTGGAAAAATGGAAAGTTCTTCCGTCAGCTAGTTTGATGGAATTATGTAGCTGAGGTATTTGGCCTCTACTGAGTGACCTCTAATATATTCTAAATTTTACTGATTCTGGCACAGAGTTAAGGGAAATTTCCTAAGTATACATATATTTTACATGAATGTTTTGGACCAGACAGGATTTCTATACAAGAAGGAAGGGGGGGGGGGGGGGGGGGGGTATCACACTGGCTAAATCTATATTTGGCCTCTACTGAGTGACCTCTAATATATTCTAAATTTTACTGATTCTGGCACAGAGTTAAGGGAAATTTCCTAAGTATACATATATTTTACATGAATGTTTTGGACCAGAAAGGATTTCTATACAGGAAGGAAGGGGGGGGGGGGGGTATCACACTGGCTAAATCTATATCATACTGTTCAGTGAACTGCTGATTATCTAAAGGGATTAATAATAATTTGCCTAAAAGGTTTTTAAAATATAACACTTGGACCTTTTTGTGCTTGATGGTGATTTTATGCTCAATGCTGTAGGCTGTAGGTTTTTGTGAGTTATATATAACAACATCCTAGTCTCAATTCTGTGTCTGGAAATGTCTAATGAATATTTTTTTTAACAATAATTAAATCTCAAGTAGACACTTGTTGGGGGGGGGGGGGGGGGTTATGGGTGCTGGGAGATCACCAAGTGGGTCACAACATAGCTGTCTTTATCCCTGCTGAGCCAGCACTGAGAAATATCCAGCAGCTGTTAATAAGGTGTGTGCTGCCAGTCCTGACTAATACTTTGGTGTTACAGCCAGGAATTCCTGTCTGACCACTGGGCTGGCACCCCAGCTTGTTACCTGCCTGATGGATTATCTATTGCTGGTCCAGCACTGAACCAGGTGAACCAGCCCCCAAACAGCACCTGGCCTGGCAGTGTTACATGCATGCAGCTGTGGTCACTCTTGACCAGTCAAGGGTTGTGGACACTGGTCAGATTTGTTAGGGTTAATATAACATGAGCACAGATCAGATACAGACAGCTTTATGTGACTGGATTCTGTGATGTTAAATGAAGCTGGCTGCTGTAAAATAAAGATCAGAGGGGACGGGATAACTTGCACCTTTAACTTACCGAGACATAACCAAATTACACTACAGAAGTATTTGCAAACAAAAACACACACATCTAGAATTTCATTTATTATAAGCACTAGAGGCAAAGTATTATATATTTCCTCTTGGTCATCCCTATAAGTTTGTCTTTTATTACTTAAAATAAAAAATTTTAAAAGGATTTTGATAAAATTTTGTGGAAGGTTATAGGGTAATACCAAAGGAACAATCCATTAAATATTTGAGGAAATATGGATCACCATTGTATGTCTTTCATTCATAGGGTTCTACACCACTTTGACATGCAGCTGTTTCTTTGTATGGTCTGAGAACACAGCAAATCATAAGTATCTGGGGGTGACTTTCTTCTGGAGCTCATTGGTGAACTTGGTTGCATAGTGAGCTATGACACAGTGCATGTACACAAGAACATGGGCAAGTTGCCTCTGGCTGCGATTCTGCCTGGGGCAGGGGAATAGGTCAGGACCATTGTCTGGCTGCGATTCTGCCTTAGGCAGGGGAATAGGTCAGGACCATTGTCTGGCTGCGATTCTGCCTGGGGCAGGGGAATAGGTCAGGACCATTGTCTGGCTGCGATTCTGCCTTGGGCAGGGGAATAGGTCAGGACCATTGTCTGGCTGCGATTCTGCCTGGGGCAGGGGAATAGGTCAGGACCATTGTTACCAGGAAGGATGACTTTAAAAACAGACTTTATAAATGCTGAAAACATCCATGGTATACATCCAGTTTTTACTGAATGTATGACATTATAACTGGTCATAACAAGCCCAGTCAAAAAGAATGGGTACTAGTAGGACTGATAACCCTCATCCAGAGAGTTTTAGACAGAGATCAAAGGCCATGTATAATTCTTATCAGAAACCACAGCTCATTTAAATTTTAGGATGACAACTCATATAAAGTTCCTGCCTGACGCTGAATAAAATATAAGGATCACGGAGGGGCACCTGCCACAAGTTATAAACAAGGTTCGTCCTGTAAGTAATGGTGGGAAGAAGAAGACATTTAACTGGTCTCACTTGTCTGTACAAAGAGTCATTCATTTTGTTAAAGTGCTGCTGTGTCTCTAGGACTGTCTCCTTTCTTTGGTACTATTTTATATTGTTTTAAGTGCTGGTGGTTTTTAATGACCATCCCTTTTTTCTGTTTCAGCCAATCTCCTGTTCTGCCATACAAGATCTGACTTTCCTCTGAAAAACATATCAAACCTGTCAATAAAGCTTTAGCAATGTTGTAGCAGCTGGCCCTTGGAATAAACCTTATTTGTAATCTGTTAGCCAAAACTAAACCAAAATGTCCATGAAAAAATTTCATGACACAAAATGTTCATGGACAAAACTGTCCAAAAACAAAACACTACAAGATGTAAGATTCATGGTTAAAATGCTGCAAGACAATATCTGTGAACAAATTGCTAAAGCACAAAATACCTGAATATATGCTACAGGGCAAAATATACTTTGCCCATAGGACAACATACTCAGGTTACATTCTCCACTATGCCACTAACCAGAGGTGGGTCAGTTTTATTTTAGAAGCCTCAACTTAAATTTCATCATTACAATGTTAAGTTTCATCAGGCCTGACTCATTAAAACTAATGATTTCAAATATTTCTGTGTCAATTTAGTTGTCACAAAAAAATACCATTATTCCCCATACTGCAATGTGATCACCATGATGTTAGCTTAACTAATTCATTGTACATGGGAGCTGTATAGTTTCAAAGACCACCAACAGATGGCACTGCCCATGAGGGCTTGCAAAATCTCCACCAAAGGTTGCTGGACTACTGCTGCCAAGTACGGATGCAGCAGAGTGATGTCTGTTGGAAATTGTGTTTTGCCAGGAACTGCCATTGAAGAAAATATAATTCAAAGTTAACACTTCCTTTTTGAAAATTTCTGATTCAATTTACAGCTTCAGAGCTAGTGTGGTATAATGAAGCTTCTTTTCAATGTTGACTGCTCTAAAAAGATCGTTTTTAAATTACCAGTATGCTCTATTTTAATGCAGTAGAAGCATAATCTGAATTCTCAACAGTTTGACATCATGGAAAATTTACCTCAAGCAATTTGTTTTTAAAATCCATGGGAAAAACAATGATACAAAAACATGCGTGATTTCAAAGCATAAATTATTGTCAAACTGACAAGCTCACAATTGTTTTGTTCTCCTTGATACAAATGTTAATATTCAACAAAGTTAAATAATGTGTTTTTTTGTTCTTTTTACTCTGATACATTTTCCTTTTTTTTATTGAAAGAACCCAGTTTCCCTTTTTTCTGAGAGAACCTAAATTTAACTTTTTTTTCATCATGAGAGAACTTAATTTTCCTTTTTTATCTGAGAAAATCTGAATTTTCCTTTAATTTAAGAACCTAAATTTTCTTTATTTTACTAAGAGAGCCTACATTCTCCTTTTCTACTGTAAGAAATTAAAAATTTGCCTTTAGGAAAACCTAAATTTTAATTTTTTACTGAGAGAACCTAAATTTCAGCCTGAAGCATAATGATACCACCTCAAGCTGTACACACAGAAAGTAACAGACCGTTGACACCATCTAACACAGTTCATAAAATATCTTTTTTTTTATAAGTTTAAGGGCTATGCAACAATTATCTGGAAGTGGTTTTGTCAGTGGGGTTTTAAATTTAGCACTATTAGTAGGAGCTAGATTTGCGCTAAATTAAGTCAATCATTTCATACAATCCAAAGATGTCCATGTATATATAGGTATATAGATAACTCTGAAGAAAAACAACACTGTAAATTCACTACAGTCTGTTTCACGGGATGCAACCCGATCATCAGGTGAATGTTGTTAGAATGAACGAGTTATACCGCTCTGGCCTAGTCTGTAGGCCACAGAGCACTTTACATCGGAGGGAAACACTACCTTCTAGGTATATATATATATATATATATATATATATATATATATACGAAACGTGATGGCCTAATGGATAGGGCGCTGACCGCAGGGTTGTGGTTCGCGGCCCGTTCTGACTGCCTTCTGTGCTAAGACTCCTACGCAAAGTCTTTACTACAAGGGTGTGCTATCTTGACTGAGGAGTGAATGGGTGCTGGTCATGGGAGGAAGGCAAATGTAGAACGAATAACCTTTTAGCGCCTGATATGGCAGCTTTGGTTGTATGCTCCACAGGGAGCCGAGAAAAGCTACAAGAATGAACAGGCCTGAAAGACCAGGAAGGCAAAGTGTAAAGTCGGATGAGACTGACATTGCAGGTTATATCAGACTATAAACCCCCCACCTTTCTTTTATATATATATATATATATATATATATATATATATATATATATATATATATATGTGTGTGTGTGTGTGTGTGTGTGTGTGTGTGTGTGTGTGTGTGTGTGTGTGTGTTGCCATCCATTTGTTGGGTTGGCCAGAATACAGACTCATATAGTGGGTAAATAAGTTTATTGCACAGGTCACACAACTGTGTCTCCAACAAAGAGACATTTCGATTCTGTAACAAACAAATACAATATTAAATAACAATGCAATGGTATACATGCATAATAGAAGTAATAATGTTATACTTCGGTGACATGATTTTCTAATAAACAATCTTTCAAAGAGTCTTTGTATTCAGAATGTAATTAAGTCCACGACGCAATATGTTTATTGTTCTTTCATCAGTACTCGTACATGAGTTAGCCTTAAGGCTTGAGGTTTGAACCCATAATAAAACTTATACAGAGATTAGATATTACAGTGCAAAGCAATAGACTTAAAATAGACTTACAATAATTTAATGGATATAACAATTTATTAAACTCACCCTGTATTAGGAATGTTTCCTTGGGTAATAGTAACTGTATCCAGCACATACAAGATCGTCACTCGAATGTTTAACATAGTAGCCAAGGTAAACATGTCACATGACCCAAACCGGCCTATGGGATGTAACCCGAATGTTGTTAAGGTTTAAACATAAGAACACCCTGTAGGTGGCAGTACCTTAGACCTTAATTAGTGTAATCAAGCATACCCAGATGGCAGTTCTGCAGTTAGGAAATTATATGAATATCATTACAATGGTAACATATATATATATATATATATATATATATATATATATATATATATATATATATATATTTATATATACAGGGCGTTAAAATTAACGCTTGACTGCCGGAAATGGCTGGTAGTTTTCTCAGGGATCCGCCAAATGTTTCCAGGCACCGGACCCCTTTTCCGGCATTTTTTTCTACTATTCATGTTACTCCGACAAAAAGTCAAGCGACCATTTCGTGTCGGAGATCTGTTGATCTCCCTCCCGTTAGATTGCTTTCTCAGTGTATAGAATAATTCCATATATGGAAATAACACTGGTAATCTATGATGCCGAAAAGTAGTTTGCATACGGTGTCATAGACTAGTAGTACACTAGAACTCCTCTGGGCCAATTGTTTTGTTTTCTGCCTGAGAGAAGTAGATTAACACAGGGTACCAGTCTAATAGCCTCTAGGGGAGCGCCACCACGTGTCTGTGTTAGAGACTATCTAACAATGTCATGTAAATGTTCACAGGTGCCACAGCACTTGGTTTTTAGGCCTTGCTGACAAATGTGCTAAAGGTGTTTACTTAGTTTGGGATATTTTTCTGTATTTCACACCTTCATAGGGGCAAAACCAGGCATTGAAGCTTAAGTCCAGTCTCATAGATAAAGTATGGGTATTCTTATAACTTGGAACAAAGAATAATAATGCGCGTATCAGTATCACTAAATTATGTTAAGATATCAAAATAACTGACAGCACAGAGTATACCATAAAATTATCAGTAAATTATGTTAAGATATCAAAATAACCGACAGCACAGAGTATACCATGAAAGTATCAGTAAATTATGTTAAGATATCAAAATAACTGACAGCACAGAGTATACCATAAAATTATCAGTAAATTATGTTAAGATATTAAAATAACTGACAGCACAGAGTATACCAGGAACGTATCAGTAAATTATGTTAAGATATTAAAATAACTGACAGCACGGAGTATATCATGAAAGTATCAGTAAATTATGTTAAGATATTGAAACACAGTAAACAGTCTCCTGAGTGAAAAGGCAAAAAAATCTTTAGATGAAATTTGTAAATGTACCTGAAAATGACTGGTGAAACAAGTGCAACATGCTGCCATCTATTGACTATTTCATTCACTATATAGGTACAAGCCACAGAGTGACAGCACAAATAACCCTTGTTTTCTGCACCCAAGGAATGATATTATGTTTTATCTTATTTAAACTACTTAAATGGTAATATTACTGATATATATTCCATTGCATTTTTGATGAAATCATATGCCTGTTTAGAACAAATAAGGTTTTAAAAGTTTTGTGATGTGTCAAAGATGAATGCCATAATGCCTTCAACTGGATAAAATTATTTATTATGATATTCAAAATTTGTCCAAAATAGGCCTGCTGTGCATCTGCCAAATGACTGTCAATAGTCAGTCTCAGAATGTTATAATTAAACTTGGTTTAAATTGAGGAGCTGTACACAGGTGAGATCACTAAGATAAAGCAAGGAATCAAATTAAAAAAAAATCAATCTATCTAATCGAGATCACAGCTCAACTGAACTTAAGGAATCAAATATCTAGAATATCAGCAAAAGCTGACAAAAGCCCTCAGCCAAAAGAACAGTGTTTCTGGGTGGTAACAGTGACAAGTATGAAATATTTGTTCTCACATGGATGTATATCTGTAAATTTGTACAGATTTTGTTGATATGCATGAACACTAAAGAAATGAAGTTCCTGTGATGAATACTTTTGGAGATTTCCCGCAAACAAGGCTAAAATTGAAAAAGCGGATAATAAATTCATTAAAAATCAGAAATAAAAGGTCACATCCCAAAACTCATGCAGCACTTAGAGAACATCAGGGCAAATGATCATAGCATGTTTCATAACAATCCACCCAGTGGTTCCTGAGAAATAAGCTCCTAAGTTTTTTTTATTATAAGCTCTGTGACCTTGAATAGTAGGTCCAGGTCATCCACCTTCAAACTTGAATGAGATATTGTTGATATACATCAGCACTGAAGAAATGAAGTTCCTGTGTTGAATACTTTTGGAGATACTCTGCTCACAAGGCCAAGAGCAAGTATCATTAGTATGCCATTATTAACAAAGTGTATACGAGCACAGTATCATTGGTGTTCACTTACAAAAGTGTGTTTACCCATAAGTAATTCTGACACAAACTGAGTCATTATTAAAGGTGTGATTCTAAAGGTGGTCAACTACAGAATTCTGACGATTTCATTGTAACGTGTGTTCTACTATTACAAAAGATAATCTGCAAGTTATTAAAAGAAAAGAATTCCATTGAAGCTCCTGTTGTTAATCAGAGCGTGTAATATTAACAATGTTTACTATCTCTATATGACTTACTTGTAAACACATTTTTATGTACCTGTTTTTTATGTATCATTTTTATGTATCTATCATCACAGAAACCAATCATAACTGATACAATGTTCAGTCAACCCACTTTATGCTCTATACCCAAAGAAATGCTATTTTTACTTGTTATAATAAACAATCATACACCAATGTTTTCTTGTGTGTTTTCACCAATCAGGGAGTAATTATTTCATTCTCCTCCCTAACATAACATTTGAGAAATTAAACATAACACTCACATCCCAAAAGAGGATGGCATCCAGCCTGGGTGGCTGGGTAGAGATGACAGGGTACAGACAAGGGGTCTGGCACATGTAGGTTTTCCTGTGGAATAGCAGTTGTCATGATATATTATGTGAAGACACCAATAATAACTTTATACAGGCATTACACACTAGCGCCATCTGTCTTCCAGAGACATAACTAATACTACAAGTATTCAGAAATTACACTAGCGCCATCTGTCTTGTACAGACAAAACAAGTGATTCTACATACTTTTCAAGTAGATTCATGGCATAGTGTTTCATAATAATACAACAGTAGTCCAGTCATAAATACAAATCTGACTAATAACATATTTAGCTGATTTACATGTATATGTTACTATAAAACCTGTATTCAGACATAACATCTCTGATATAACGATCAATGTGAAAACTCCAATTATTTTATTCCTGACAATATGTTGGGATTTCCAATACATACAGACATGTAGGAGAATAACACACTAATATATAATGGTATATTCAGGAAAACAATATAATTGAACGTGGTATAATAAACAAGTCGTGCGACATTCCTTTCACTATGGTCATCCTGTATACACGTGCCATGGTGCTTTCACCGAAATCATGTCATTATGAGCAATAACACATGAAACTATATTTATAGTCTACGGTGGCATCGAGCATCAGGGAAAACAATATTATTCTCATGTACAATTACATATCTTTACACAGTTACAATAAAAAGTATTCTGACTCGAGAGAAACAACATGTCCGCTCCTTTCTCCAATCACATGGTTTAATGGACTATCAGTTATCGGTAAATAATATAAAATGTAACCAGGTAATCTGCCTGATTTTAGGGTAAGAAGGGACAATATGAATGATTAATAATGTTTAATCATCCTACCTGAGTATCTTGGAACATGAGACAGAAAGATGCTTCTTGATCTGATTCCTGACGAAATACTGGACTGTCTTTCACATACAGTTCGGCGGAAAAGGAAGTTGACCTTTTACCGTAATGAACCCTTACAGATAAACCATAATTGTTTTTAAAAAATAACTTTAAATTCACCACCAGGTGGCAGCACATCACCTTTCTTGACATGATCATTATAGATACTATAAAGGCTACCAGATGTCAGCACAGTACAGTTTATGCTATATGTACACGACCTAATAAACACTATCACATTCACCCCCCTTTTATCATTACTCGTCCCTGAGTAATAAAATGAATATCATTGTGTACTCAACTACATAAGTGACTACATAAGGAACTGACAATGAAACCTCTCAGTTACATACATTAACATGCATTGGCACAAGTGTATGTAATACAAAAACATTGATCCATGATGGTCATGTGTGCAGTGTCATGTGTACAGTGTTCTTAATATAGGTTTATGCAGTTATGTCAATACAGAACGTGGCAATCTAAATGGGTTAGAGTGTTTCCCTGCTGTAGACCTTGTGCTCTTTCTTACTGTATGCACCAGAGATTCTGTATCGGAAGTATCTCTGTTGGAGTCACTAGAATCACTAGAGAGAGAACTATCAGGCTCGGCGCTAATCTGATTTTCATCTTCCTGGTGAACAATGGCAATAAAGTTTTCCTCACTAGTTTCACTAGAGTTTGTCGAGCTAGTCGATGGAGATTTACGATTTCTAAGCTTCATTCGGAATCCTGTTTTGGTTGTTTTTGGACGTTGTAAAGGTTTGTTTGAGTATAGAATAAGACATATACTTTCAGTTCACATCTGTTGACCCATTTACATTTTCCAAATTCATCAGCGGGTTGTATTTGATAAACATTCCTCTCATTCATAACATCCACCACTTTATAGACTTCACTGTGATAGGCATTTTGAATTTTGTGGCGTCCTTTGAAACCTCTTTTCCTGTAATACACTCTCTGTCCAATATCAAGTGAGAATTCCTTAGCTCGTTTGTCTGTGTACTGTTTTCTCTTTTCTAACGCTTGTGCTAGACGTCTCCTTACTATCTTGTAAGCGTTTTGTAACCTGCTCTGGTGAATAGCTATCCACTGATTTACACTGGTGGATGGATATTCTTGTACTAGGCCCAGAAGGTTATCTATCGGTAGTTTTGGATCTCTCCCATACAAGAGGTAGAAAGGTGAAAAACCTGTGCTTGTGTGAGGAGTAGTATTATAAGCATACACAATTTCTGTGAGGTGTTCAGGCCATTTGCGTTTTGCTTGTGCAGGCAAAGTTCTCAAAAGATCATGCATAGTAGCATTAAATCGTTCACATTGTCCGTTTGATTGCGGATGGTATGCTGTTGTTCTGGTTTTCTTAGTACCATAAAGACGACAAAGTTGTTTTATGACCTGACTTTCAAAGTCTCTGCCTTGATCAGAGTGTAATCTGGTTGGTGCACCAAAACGAAAGAACCATTCCTGTACTAAGATTCACGCGACTGTATTAGCGGTTTGATCTCTTGTAGGTACAGCAACTGTCCATTTTGTGAATGTGTCAGTCATGACAAGTATATTTTCCATACCATTCGTAGCTTTCTCTAGTACGGTAAAGTGTATGGCAAGTACTTCCAGTGGGTGTGTTGCCTCAATAGTACCTAATGGAGTCTTTACTTTGACCTCTTTACCGATTAAACATGGTTCACAATGAGCAATATATTCTCTAGTTTCCTTGTCCATACGTGGCCAGTAACAACGTGCCCTGATCAAAGCTAGTGTTCTATCTATGCCTTGATGTCCTTGTTTGTCATGTAATGACTGAAGTACCTCTGATTTGAGCTGGCTTGGAAGCAGTACCTGTCTACAAATACCTACATCAGGATTTTGTACAACTCTATAGTATACGTCATCTTGTTCCTCAATTCGGTCCCACTGTCTAATCAATAATTGGACCTCAGCAGACTCTTTCTGTCTGTCTGCCCTACCTGGCTTTTCTTTATTGTGCAGTTTAAGCTCTATGAATCTCCCTATAACCGGATCCTGTCTCTGAAGATCAGAAAGTCCGCCAGGTGTCACTGTTGCTAGGGTTGTAGCAAACATCTGATTGGTTTGTCCTTGTACAGGCTTACTGCTGTTTGAGATAGTTACATCCTCCCGAATGCTGTTTTGTAGTGATAGGGATAATGATGGACCTGTTAAGTACTGACTGCAGACATCAGATCCACTTACTGTGTTCGGAGTAGAACGTATCTTTCTGGACAATGTGTCCGCGTTCTGGTTATTTTCGCCGGGTTTATATTCCATAGCTAATGCAGATGCCCACTGCTGTTCGATGGCCTGAAGTTTTGATTTCTTCATGAGATAAGTCAAGGGGTTGTTATCTGTTTTGACGACAAATCTGGAAGCCATCAGATAATCTCGCCATTTATCAACAACTGCCCACTTTAAAGCTAGTGTCTCTAACTTCATTGAACTGAAATCACTCATCTTTTTCTCAGAAGGCCTTAGAGCACGGCTTGCATAGGCAATGACTTTCACTTTGTTTCCTTGGTTCTGACTCAATATGGCCCCTAAACCATCTTTAGATGCATCAATTTCGAGAATGAAGGGAATAGTGAAGTCTTTGTACCCTAAAACGGGTGTGGTTGTGAGACACTCCTTCAATTGACAAAAAGCTTCTTCATGACAAGTCCTCCATCTGTTTCCTATTTTAGCTGTTCTCTTCTCTTTTTTCATATCTCCTATTAGTGCATAGAGAGGTTTGGCTATTGTGGCAAATTTGTTAACAAACCGTCTATAATAGGCTGCCAATCCCATGAATTGTCTGAGAGTTTTTAGAGTTTGTGGTCTTTCGCATTCCCGGACAGCTGCAACTTTATCAGGGTCCGTCTTGACGCCCTCGGGGGTCACGATGTGTCCTAAAAACTTTACCTCAGACACAAAAAATGTACACTTCTTTGGTTCAAGTTTTAGATTGTGCTGACGCAACCTAGCGAAAGTGGTTTCTAGTCTTTGCAAGTGTTCATCTATGGTTCGGCTAAACACTAACACCTCATCTAAATATACCAACAAAATGCGTAGGATTTCCTCTCGAAATACTCTTCCCATCAGGCGTTGGAATGTCGCGGGGCTGTTCGATAATCCGAATGGCATCCTTAAATATTTAAATAAACCCATTGGTGTGGTAAACGCAGTACGATAACGATGTTCTGGAGTTAACTCAACTTGGTTGTATGCTGCGGTAAGATCAAGACTGGAGAAATACTTAGCTCCACACATGGATTCTAGCGATTCCTCGATTCTGGGTAGAGGATAGACATCTCGGCGCACTTTCTGATTAACCTTTCGAAAATCTACACACAGTCTGATCCCGCCTGTCTTTTTGTGTACTATGACAATCGGTGACGCGAAATCTGAACTACTCTCAGTAATGATGCCTTTTCGAAGAAGTTCCTCTAAGTGTGCCTTTAATTCATTCCACAAGTGTGGAGGTACTCTCCTATAAGGTTGACATATAGATGTAGAATCTTCCATGTTGCTTTTGTGTTGAATTGTTGGTGTAACACCAAGTGGCTCCCCCTCCTGATAAAAGATATCAGCATACTGCTGTAAGAGATGTCCAATCTGTTTTTTCTGTCTGGGATTACCTGGAAAATTGGTAACATCTGGAAGGTGTACAGTAGTCTTTGGAATATCTGTTGAAGAACGTGCTATCTTGAGTCGTTCTGCATCCTCGAATATCTCAAGATTATGCTTGACCTGTTGGATAGCTGAAACAGTTGCTATTCGCGTTCTGGGCTTAAGAGTGACTTCCCTGTCTGAAAAGTTAGCAACTCTTAGGATAGTATTACCCTTATCTGTTATAAGAGATGGTGTAACAGCAACTCCTGGAATACCACAATTAATTCCTTCTATCAGTCCAACACCTGTGTCTAGCTTTTTGAATGTTGTTCTTATGTGAGATATACTCCCTTGAGGAAGATTCGCTCCATCAGTAGAAACTCTGACAAAACCAGTTTGGCTGTTGTTATTCTGTGCCTGTGTATCACTTTGGATAGCTTGAAATGATGTCATAAACTTCAGTATGTTAGTACCTATAATTCCTCGGAATTGAGACTGTCCTGTTGGTTTAGTGATAATGATGCCTCTCTCTGGTATTTTTATTCCTTCAATTTCTATGTCCATCACAGCTATTCCTTTATATGGGATTTCCAGACCGTTTGAAGCCGTTAAGTCTAGCCAATCAGTTGTAGGGAGAAATGTTACTTGATCTCTGAGCTTTTCTTTGAACAAATCCATAGGTAAAGTGGAAACATCAGATCCAGTATCTACCAAGCATTCGATTACTGTTCCTGCAAAGGAGACTGAAATGGTAGGTCTTGATCCAACAGTTTTATTAAGTAACTGAGCTAGTTGACTGCTATCTGGTTTTGAAGTATCTGTTGTCGATCTGGCGGCCTGTGTTACCTTGGCTGCCTCTTCCAAGTCTTTTTTCTTCTTACGGCAGTTCACTTCCTTATGATAAGGTTTATGACAATAATTACATATGAATTTTGGTCTTGCTCCTAAGAATCTGTCACTAGGTGGGGCTGCAGCAGCACTAGCTAGAGACGCAAAACCCTGAGTCATAACCTTCATAAGTTCTTCCTGCTATTTGGCTAGTAGCTGTTGCTGTTCCTGTTGTTGCTCTAAAACTCTGGTCAAAGTGACTTGAGCCTGGAACAATTCTGACAAACCAGCTGGGACTTGTTGTGCATGAGATTTACCACCGGGTGTGTTTTTGTAGATCTTTATCGCATAATCACGGAGATCTTTGAAAGTAATATCAGGTTGAGTCTCAATCTTGTTGCACAGATCGGTATACAAACGATGATCTTCTATCCCATCCACGAATCGGCTCCTGAGCGTTTTATCTTTGTTCAAAATGCAGGTATGATCCACCTTAATCGCACGATCTGCCAATTCCAATAACGCATGCGAAAATTCTCTGAGCGTTTCTCCTTTCCGTCTCTTCCTGCCATGGAAATCACTGACTAGTTGTGAAGACGATAGCCTTTCTCCAAATTCACATTCCAGTAGCTTGAAAATCTCCTCTGGATTTGCTCGTTCAGAATCGGTTAGGAGTCTGATCTCTTACTTGGCATCACCTTCAAGATGTGTAATTATAAATTCACTAGCAACTTCTCCTGTCAAGCCCATATTGGTGATCCAGCTGCTAGCTTCTTGTAACCAGTCCTCGAGCTTATCCGGGTCCCCATCATATTTGGCAAGTTTTTTGGCAGAGTACAACAGTTTGGATGGTTGTGACTTACCAGCCATTAATTTCTGGAGAGACTCGATCTGACTCTTGAGCTCCTCTACTTCCCCCATGATGTAACAGGTTCTCAGTTCACAAGTATTGATAACAACTGGTGAAAGTTTAAAGACGCCCTGACTGTTATGGTGTACAATTACATCACTCAGTATTGTACATGTCCCACAATGTACAATGGGAAAACATAATATAACATATAGGACTATGGGTATCATATCAGTGTGTGTGGTGTGAGGAGTACAGTATCTGAACAATCTGTTTTCACACCGTGATGTGTATACTAACCAGTATAGACATCAAGTATCAACGTACATGTGAACATCAAAAGTATATGAAATATTCTCAAAGTGTCACTGTGATGCATATACATGTGTGTATCAAGTATCAAGCACAAAAAAGTCAAAGTGTCACTGAATGATGTGTATACTGACCAGTATAGACATCAAGTAACAGTGAATACATATCAAGTGGTGTACATATCAAACATGAAATATTTACAAATTGGCATAAAGGTTACGATGTTGTCAAGTATTCACATCACATCAGCAATCAGCTGGTATATATTTAAGTGTATGTGTTCAAATTGTTCACATTACATCACTAAGTAGCTGACAATAAATGTTACTGCTCATATAGTGTGTACCAGTGTTTTCAAGACAACTGTCAGCAAGGCATGACATTGTATAACAAAGCGACTTACCATGGGCTACATCAATCTCAACACATCACGAGTCCATATGCACAAGTACAAGTGAATTCACAGTTCATCAAAGTTCAAGTGTCCTTGACTATAGGGTGAGATGACCTTCAGTCCTTGACAATCTGGCAAGAGAAGTTCACAATACAAAGCGATGTCCTTGACCTTGTGATCCAACGAAATCAATGACCCAATGATGACCTTGACCTATCTTGGAGATGACCTGGACCTGTCTCGGAGATGACCTTGGCCTATCCCGGAGATGACCTTGACATATCCCAGAGATGACCTTGACCTATCCCGGAGATGACGTTGACATATCCCGGAGATGACCTTGACCTATCCCACCGCTGCCACCATCTGTGGTCAAGTACACCGAGAATGTCACTCGCACAGTCACCCAAATCACAAGACAATGTGAATGTATACGGTTTATTCCGTCCAGAAGGTAGAAACTTCCTGGAATATATAAATGTAACAAAGTATATTAATATACTGTTGAATATCGTATCACATAGTATATTCAACATATCATATATATAGTATTCAACATATCCTATATAGTATTAAAGTAACAACAAAATATGTTTGGTTCACGCTGTCAACAAAGTACGTTTGTGACCATCAGTTAAAGTTCACGAAATTTAATGTTTAAGGTCACAAGGTTTGTTTGACAATAATAGATCAGTGAGTTTAATTCATCATATTCCTTTATGGCATGTGTGCATCACATTTGCCATTCAAAATTAATATGTTATAAGAGACCACCAAATAATTAGATACCATCTGATATGGGTATTTATTATTACATAATATGCAGGCTATTATGGGTATAAAAGTATACATATACTCAAGAGCAAGTATCATTAGTATGCCATTATTTACAAAGTGTTTACGAGCACAGTATCATTGGTGTTCACTTACAAAAGTGTGTTTACCCATAAGTAATTCTGACACAAACTGAGTCATTATTAAAGGTGTGATTCTAAAGGTGGTCAACTACAGAATTCTGACGATTTCATTATAACGTGTGTTCTACTATTACAAAAGATAATCTGCAAGTTATTAAAAGAAAAGAATTCCATTGAAGCTCCTGTTGTTAATCACAGCGTGTAATATTAACAATGTTTACTATCTCTATATGACTTACTTGTAAACACATTTTTATGTACCTGTTTCATGTATCATTTTTATGTATCTATCATCACAGAAACCAATCATAACTGATACAATGTTCAGTCAACCCACTTTATGCTCTATACCCAAAGAAATGCTATTTTTACTTGTTATAATAAACAATCATACACCAATGTTTTCTTGTGTTTTTTCACCAATCAGGGAGTAATTATTTCATTCTCCTCCCTAACATAACATTTGAGAAATTAAACATAACACTCACATCCCAAAAGAGGATGGCATCCAGCCTGGGTGGCTGGGTAGAGATGACAGGGTACAGACAAGGGGTCTGGCACATGTAGGTTTTCCTGTGGAATAGCAGTTGTCATGATATATTATGTGAAGACACCAATAATAACTTTATACAGGCATTACACACTAGCGCCATCTGTCTTCCAGAGACATAACTAATACTACAAGTATTCAGAAATTACACTAGCGCCATCTGTCTTGTACAGACAAAACAAGTGATTCTACATACTTTTCAAGTAGATTCATGGCATAGTGTTTCATAATAATACAATAGTAGTCCAGTCATAAATACAAATCTGACTAATAACATATTTAGCTGATTTACATGTATATGTTACAATAAAACCTGTATTCAGACATAACATCTCTGATATAACCATCAATGTGAAAACTCCAATTATTTAATTCCTGACAATATGTTGGGATTTCCAATATATACAGACATGTAGGAGAATAACACACTAATATATAATGGTATATTCAGGAAAACAATATAATTGAACGTGGTATAGTAAACACGTCGTGTGACAATCCTTTCACTATGGTCATCCTGTATACACGTGCCATGGTGCTTTCACCGAAATCATGTCATTATGAGCAATAACACATGAAACTATATTTATAGTCTACGGTGGCATCGAGCATCAGGGAAAACAATATTATTCTCATGTACAATTACATATCTTTACACAGTTACAATAAAAAGTATTCTGACTCGAGAGAAACAACATGTCCGCTCCTTTCTCCAATCACATGGTTTAATGGACTATCAGTTATCGGTAAATAATATAAAATGTAACCAGGTAATCTGCCTGATTTTAGGGTAAGAAGGGACAATATGAATGATTAATAATGTTTAATCATCCTACCTGAGTATCTTGGAACATGAGACAGAAAGATGCTTCTTGATCTGATTCCTGACGAAATACTGGACTGTCTTTCACATACAGTTCGGCGGAAAAGGAAGTTGACCTTTTACCGTAATGAACCCTTACAGATAAACCATAATTGTTTTTAAAAAATAACTTTAAATTCACCACCAGGTGGCAGCACATCACCTTTCTTGACATGATCATTATAGATACTATAAAGGCTACCAGATGTCAGCACAGTACAGTTTATGCTATATGTACACGACCTAATAAACACTATCACATATAATTAGCCCTGAAATATTGAAAAACAGTCAAGGTCACCCATCTTCGAGATTGACTGAGATTATGATAATATACATCTGCATTGAAGAAATAAAATTCCTACGGTGAATCCTTTAAGAGATACCCCGCTAAAAGGGAAAAGTTAACGGGTGCCAGAGCGTTGTATGACTTGGGTGATGACAATAACTCTTTAGCCTATAAGGCTGAAGGCTAAAAAACAAGGGACCCATGGGTCACGGCGCTCAGCTGTTATATATGATAAACAAGGGACCCATGGGTCACGGCGCTCAGCTGTTATATAGGATAAAAATATGATTTGGGAAACAGGCATATGCTGGTTTTGTGTGGTAATAAATATAAGCTTTATTATGAGTTGTTGGTGTTTAGCTTATGTATGATTTTGATAGTAATTTTGGAGACGGGGAAGAGGATTGATTTTATTTATTTCATTAACAAATGGAGTGCTATTGTCACACAGATTTTGACTTGGCCATATAACTTATAAGCAGCACATATAATAAAAGAGTTTAACTATTTATTAAAATTTAATAACAAATATTGTGCCAATATAATTTTTATTAAAAATAATAAGACAATCATATGATTTTTTTAATAAAATCTAACTGAACTAATTATTAAAATAATATTATAGAATATATGCATTCATGAATACATTTTGAAAGTATTTGCACTGGTATTCAAATACTTTCATTTTTACCTGAATTCCCATTCTTATGCAAGAAATTTTATAATGAAGTACATATTCATATTCATATTCATATGCATTTGCAAAGTATTTGCACCATGTCTGGTATTTATTCAGTTTTAGCCAAACAATGATGTTGAGAATCCAGAATATAAACAAAGGACCCATGGGTCACAACAAAAGTTTGAAATTTTTGCAAATGCAAAATATGAAAAATATTCTATTGTAATGTTTTATATTTATATAAGCATATGAGAAGCTAAGAGGAAAGGGCCCTCCTACTTGGTTATAGTAAAGTTCTCAATATATGATTGCAAACTAATACTCTGACAAGACTGTCATGAAGAAAAACAGTAAAAGTTTTGAGATACTGTGATGCATATGAAAAATTTACAGATGGACAGGCAAGTGGACAGAATGGACTAATACCTTTATTTCACTTTCAAAGGAATTATGCATTTAAGTTTATATATAAGCCTATTTTTTTTAGCATATCCACTTTTTTCATTTATAGTTTTTATCTGTTCATTTTTTTTATTTACAAGTGTTATAAATTTGTAATATAAAAGTGAAAATATAAGTTTAAAATATTAGAAATCTAAGTTGCAATCATTATATATCCAGATTGTAGCTCACATTGGGTCATATTATGCATACACATATATTTTATTATTTTTAAATCAAATGTTTAAACTGAATGTAAAAGAAAATAATGCCACAACATGGCATCTACAAAATTATTCCTATTGAATTCCTATTAAAAAGTTTTGCACATTGGAGTTTTCAGGACAAGCTTTATTTTATTCACCGAAATAAAATAAAAGATTCAGTAAATTTGATAAAATAAAAACATCTTTTCAAATAAAGTATACACACTGTTGGTTGAATGAGGGACAAACAATATCATTATGCTAATTACAATCTCAGCTATAATTAATAACTGGAATTAATAGTCAATTTCACACCTGGTGAAGTTTTACTCTTCTGAAGTAAAGCATTACTTATCTGATGAACATCCATACTTTCATAGCAATACATCACTTTGTGGACACAATTAAATGTGCACTTTAATCATTGTAACCCTGGTGGTACAATACAAAATCTAAAATGTAGCATGTCCAAGAATAAAATAAAATACAGAAAATTATAACATTCATCTAGTTTATGCACCAGCTGGGGGGGGGGGGGGGTTGAGTGCAGGGCAGAGGAGAAGCCTGCTAGTAGTGGCCAAGCTGGGTCAAGGCAAGCTGCCTGGGGTGGGTTACATAATGCAAGTGAAGGCTGTACTACTAGGTGGGCCAGATATAAACAACACTTGACATGGTGTATGAAAACTTGAATAAAAGCTACTCTTTTCAAACAATTTCTTTGAAATTTCAGATTTTAAAAGATTAAATCCTTATGTATATATGCTGTGAAAATTAAATCAACAGTGCTTACAGGGAAAAAACGTGCCACTGCCAAAGTTGGACAAAATTTAAGGTATTAATTTTTTATTTATGCTAATAACTTGAAAAATTTGCAAAATTCAGATCTAATTTTGGGCAAACAATTGAATCTTGATTAAATAAAATTATATTCCTGAAAAAAAGTCTTCAGCTTCAGCAATTCTCATGTTAAGTGAGCAAATATATTTCCTGATTTTTAAAAAATTGCATTATATTTGGGCCTATAACTTCCAAATAATACCCAATACTGACTTAATTTTTAGTATGTGCACAGAAAATGTATGGAAGAATATGAATACTAAATATGATCAAAAACAGATCAGTGGTTTTGATATTAGGCAGACTTGAAGTGTAACAATTGCTTTTTTATGGAAAACGGAGGTTTTTCCTTAATACCTCGAAGGAACGAAGTTCTAATGACCCAATTTTCGGTATGGTAGGAGATTTTGGGGACATCTAATGGTATGCAGAATTTTGGATTCGTAGGTCCAACGGTTTTAAAACATGCCCTGTTAACGGCCGGACGGCCGGACGGCAAAAGGGACGGACGACGGACAAAGGACCACGACTATAGCTCAGATGACTTACAGTCAGCTGAGCTAAAAATATGATTTGGGAAAGAGGCACATGCTTGTTTTGTGTGGTAATAAATATAAGCTTTATTATGAGTTGTTGGTGTTTAGCTTATGTATGATTTTGATAGTATCTTTGGAGATAGATTGGATGAGGATTGATTTCATTTACTTTATTAACAAATGGAGTGCTATTGTCACACAGATTTTGACTTGGCCATATAACTTATAAGCAGCACATATTATAAAAGAGTTTAACTATTTATTAAAATTTAATAACAAATATTGTGCCAATATAATTTTTATTTAAAAAAAAATAAGAAGAAAATCATATGATTTTTAAAAATAAAATATAACTGAAATGATTATTGAAATAATATTATAGAATATATTCATGAATGCATTCATGAATACATTTTGAAAGTATCTGCACTGGTATTCAAATACTTTCATTTTTACCTGAATTCCCATTCTTATGCAATAAAATTTTTTAATGCAGTACATATTCATATTTGTATTCAAATACATTTGCAAAGCATTCGCACCATGTCTAGTATTTATTCAGTTTTAGCCAAACAAAGATGTTGAGAATCCAGAATATACAAAATTCACAAATTTAACTAATGATCATAAGTAACTGGTTTTATGACGTTTATTTATATTAAAAAAAATAAATGTAATATATTCACTTTGGACTACTTTCACATCAATCTACACACTAGACCCAGTAGGAATCTAGATTAATATTATCAACTGCATCTTTGTCTATCATTAATTTCCTTCATATGATCCCTAAGGATTAGTAATGAATAATATGATTAATCATTAAAATTTCACTGAAAAATACCATAGGTGATTGCATGGTGTTATTTGGAATGACATTGACATTGACATTCTATCCATCCATACAAGATTCTTACATCATCAGTAACTGCAAGTTAATTTTCTGTTTCTCATCAATTAACAAATTCCTTTTCTATTAATTTTTCTTTAATTTGTTATAAAAAACCAATACAAAATTATTAATTTATTGTTTATTGTTATGTTGTTTTTCAAAACAACTACTAGATGAGTTGGGTTGGACACCTGGATCAACTGTGGCTCGGCATTAGCTGCCTGGCTGCCCCAGTGTATGCTTCGCTCAAGCATGCATAATCTGATGAAAGGTCAACAAGGTCAACATACAGGTGACTGAAGAGGGGCTGGATTAAGCCTGGGTCTGACATGGTCTCATATAAACATCATTAAAAGCTACAATATTTGGCCAATTTCTTTCAGCCTTCTAAACTACAAAGATGAAATCCTTATGTGTGCATGATATGAAAATTATATCAACAGTGCTCTCAGGAAACAAACGTGCCATGGTCAAAGTTGGGCAAAATTTAAGGTACTAATTTTATATTTATACTAATAACTTATAAATTTGAAAAATTCAGAACTAATTTTTGGTATTCAATTGAATCTTGATTAAATAATGTTACATCCCTGACATAAAATCTCTATCTTCAGCAATCCTCTTGCTAAGGGAGTAAATATATTTCTTGATTTTTTAAAAAGTGCATTATGTTTGGGCCCATAACTTAAAACAATTACGCAATACTGACATCATTTCTGGCATGTGCATAGCGAATGTATAGAAAAATATGTATATTATATATGATCAAAGTCAGATCAGTGGTTTTGATATTAGGCAGTCTTACAGTGTAACAATGGGTTTTTAATGGAAAAATGAAGTTTTTCATTAATATTTCGAAGGAATTAAGTCCTAGCTAGTGATAAAATTCTTGGCATGGTAGGGGATTTTGGAGTCATGTAACTGTTTGCTAAATTTAAGGAACTTAAGAGTTGAAGCTGGGGAGCTGGGCTCTAGCAAACTGCATAACACTAGCTTGATGTAAACTTGATGTGACATGGTGCTTGAAAACTTGAATAAAATCTACAGTTTTTGATCAACTGGTTTCAAATTTTTGGTGTTAACAGACAAAATGCTAACAAAAAACATGCTGTGAATTAAATCCATAGTACTTACAGGAAAAAAACTTGCCATGGTCAAACTAGGGCAAAATTTAAGGTACCAATTTTATATTTTTGCTATTACTTAAAAAAATTTAACAGATTTTGATCTAATTTTTGGTATACAATTAAATTTTGATCAATTAAAGTTGTATTAATGAAAAAAAGTCCCTACCTTTAACATTTTTGGTCTTAAGTGACCAAATATCTTTCCTGATTTTTTTACAAAGTCTATTATGTTTGGGCCCATAACTTTTTTAAATTAAATAATACTGACTCAATTTCTGGCATGTACATATGAAGAAAACCAGATGAGTGGTTTTGATATTAGGCAGTCCTGAAGTGTGAAAATAGATTTCTAATAAAAAATTGAGGTTTTTCCTTAATATCTCAAAGGAACGAAGTCCTATTGACCCAATTTTCGGCATGGTAGGAGATTTTTGGGACATCTAACTGTATGGCAAATTTCAGATTCGTAGGTCCAATGGTGTCGAAAAGTGCCAGTCTTATGGACGGACATCCGGACAGACGGCACGACGGACGGACGGACTGATGGATAGACAGATGAACGGACGACGGACAATGGACCACGACTATAGCTCAGATGACTTATAGTCAGCTGAGCTAAAAATGAAAATGTAAATCCTCTGTATGAATTTTTACTCATATAGTGGGGCGGGTAAGTCCAAAATACCAGCAGAAAAGTTCAAATCGTGATACAAGCTTGAAATTTGGCTAGTTTATTCTCAATACCCTCATGAATCAAAATCAACCTCTGGCTACCAAGGTTTTGACCACTTTTATAATATGGTGGCCAATTTCCAATATGGCTCCCTGAAACTTGTGATTTTTTTAAAGATGATGGACTGATTCCAAAGAAGGTTTGATAATTTCATTTTCCAATGTATCCTCACTATCAGGAATATTAACATTATCTCATACTTTTGTTTCCATCACCTTAACATATGTAAATTCCAAGATGGCAGCCATTAAATTGAAAATGCTGACAAATAATGTACAGCATTACCTGTCATGAGGGGATGCCTGTTGGATATGACCAAGTGTCCCTACATTACAGGTGTAAGGATTTTTTTCAGCTGAGCTTAAAAATACATTCTAGGTATTATAAGCCCCATAGCTAAGAGAATATGGGTAACAGAGATCTAATTTCAGGTTTACAAGGAGACTTTTCATAGGCCTCCTTCTCCTGCATGTAAAGATAGAAGATTCTAGATCCAGTCATTACAATTTGTGCCCTGTAAACAGATGACTGCATCTTTTAAGGTCTCCAAAAAAAAAGAGAAAAAAATCGTGAAAAATAAAAAAAAAAACAGGTGGCACCATCAGTCTGCAGAAACTGATGACACACTTCATGGTCAATATTCATGTAAAGAATCATGGTGATCAATGTATTAGTTGTTCAGATACTTGAGCTTTTGTATCAAATTTTCCATTATTCTGGGGGGGGGGGGGGGTACTTCGGAGCCCAATAGCTCAAAGAATATGGGTAACAAAGACCTAATTTCAGGTTTCCAAGAAGATCTTTCATGGGCCTCCCTGCATGCCAAGTAACAAGATTCTGGGTCCAGTTATTAGGATTTGTGTCCTGTTAACAGATGACCACATCTTTAAAGGTCTCAAAAACAGAGAAAACAAGGGACCCATGGGTCACTGCGCTCAGCTGAATGTGACAGATATAATTGTATCACCATTGTTGTATGTAGGTCTGTAAGATTTCCTTTTTCACAGATGTAATTTTTTGTAGTAATTATGTAGTTGAGCGGAATAGTAATATAGAAGTTTCAGTATTTCAAATATGTACAAGAATATGTGTCTAAAATATTGCATTGGGAAGGACCAGATGTTGTAAATTGCAGAGGAGGGGGTGTGGAGATTTGCAAGTATAAAAATACACATTTAATAAATCAAAATAATTATGGAAAAGTAGAAAACTGATATGTTTTGGGATGCAGTTGTTGCTGAATAGGAGAGGAAACAGAATGTCTCAAAAAGTATATCTATAGATGAGAGACTAAAACTTGGAGTTCAGAGAAGTTACTGATGGGACATGCGGGTGACCTATAGAGAAAAATAATCTGAAGTGACTGAGTCTGAGTGTGAATACAGAGAAGAGATGACTCAAAATCTGGGGTTGTGTGGTGGTGAAGGGTTACATGTGGACTCAGCTGTTCATGTATATAAATGCCTAAACCATGAGGTGGTCTTTTGTTCATTGTTCCACTGACAGTTATTTGATCATTTATGATAAGTTTGTAATGAGAACAGAGAAATAGAAAAACAAAGCAAATCACTTTAATTCCCATTCTACTGAGGCAAAAAATACTGAACAAATGTTAGATCCTCATTTTTTCAATACATCTATTTTTTGTTAAGGGAAATTTTGCACAAAATTTATAAATTTTACTACACATTTGCTGTATATATCAATTATATTTAAAAGAAAACTTTCAAAGATGGAAGGACTTGCCAAATTTCAGACAAATACCTTGAACCATTCCAGAGTTGCCAAGGCAAAACGATTGCAGATGGCACCATCAGTGTTCAGTAAAAGATGGAAGAGTGCAAGATCTATGGAAAGGCACAATTTCAGCCCATTCTGTCCATACGTTTTAGACTTTTAATGCTCACAGTACTGTCAAGTGGCAATGATGGGGTATTAAAAGGCAAGAAAACAAGAGAAAGACAGAAGGTAGCGCCACCTGTCATCTGCAAAAGACAAAGCTATCCAAGATATTTGTTCAATTTGATTTTTAAACCAATCCATGCATCCCATGGCAATATTCAAGGTCAAGGCCACTCTCATAGGAAAGGTCATGACCCCAATTTAAAAATACATCACCCGATAACCCATGTCTATATAGATGTATATGCATAATATGAAAGAAATCTGTACATTAGTTTTTTACTTATAATGCTCACAGTATTGTTAAGTGGCAATGAAGGGGGTATTAAACCGCTTGAAAACAAGAAAAAAATAACGCCACCAGTTTCCAGTACATGACAACACTATCCAAGATCTTCTGTCAAGTTGAATTTTGTTCAATCCATGCAAGATTTCTTGAGATATTTCAGAATTTGTGTAATTTTCCCCCCCCCAAATGGACCTATTCAAGGTCAAGGTCACTCTCTTTGTAAAGGTCATGACCCTATTTTAAATAGGCTTCTTCCTCTTACACATATCTATGCACATGTCAAGTTTGGTAAAGATCTGTGAAATGTTTTTTGAGTTATCGCGTCCAAACGAAATCTCTGCGGGGCGGCGGAGACGGCGTAACCGTGCCTAAACCATAGTATCTCCAGACTTTGTCTGGCGATACAATTATCAGTTCGACATGGCACCTGGTTTGCCATGTCCAAGCTCAGTGTTGAGCTAACGTATTTGTGGACAATTAAGTTAACGCACAACCAAATCCGTTACCAGACCGGCTCCAGTCCTAATACTATATTGTGGACTGAGCCAGCTTTAGTCGCGAGGTTTGCAAGGTCTTGTTATGGGAGATATAGCAAGGTGCATCATAGTTTAAACTGACAAAAGTAATTTGCCCAAAGGAAGTATCACCGTGGCCATCAGGTGAGGGGCGGATGGGTTCTGGGAGGGGTTGTGGAAGTCCAAACTGTTCATGTGTACAGTACCGGACAGAAGTGCGAATACCTTACTCCTGATTATCCAGAAACACTTTGCCCGAGGCTCTGTCATATACTCGGACTGTTGGAAATCGTACAGTCAATTGAAGAGCTGGGCTATGGGCATCTCATGGTCAACCATAGTGAGACTTTTAAAGACCCCAAAACCAGCTGCCATATGAACTGTATTGAGGGGTGTTAGCATAAGGTCAAACATGGCCTAACATGGAGTGAAGGGTTAGATTTTATTGGGATATTTAAGTGTGTACATGTGAAGGAAGCGCAATGTGAACAATGACATTTTTGTCCAATTTATGTGGGACGCGACTTGATTATACAACGGACGATGTTCAAACTCCGCGTGTAAATTTTTTTACTTCATAAATAAGAATGACCAAGTGTACATAGTGTATTATATTGTTGATAAGGTACGTGAAAAATAATACATGAAATGTACATGAAAAATATAATCCGACATGATACTTATATACTAGAAAACAGTTTACATTGAGGTCATGCAATAAGACATGTCACATTTTACTATGGACATCCATATTTTTGTGAGATGCACACAGGGAGTACATAATGTAAGTTAGAAATAATCTTGATAAGGGTGTAGCATTGATATGTTTCAAAACAATTGTGTTGTGTGTTTCACAGTACAAATTATAAGCACAGATGTATTGGTAAATGTGCTTTTTCATTCTTTCTGATTGATTCTTCAGATGTTTCGTTGATGTTCTGAATTGTTGCACAAGACTATGCACTGTCATGTGATTGAGACAGGATCGATGGTGACAGGATATTTGGAAAAGATGAAACATTAACCACAATGGTAGATGTGTATTTGTTGTTCATTTATCATGTAATGCATTTCAAAAGACCAACAGACGTTATTTTTTTAATTTCCCTTGCCTTATTGTATCCGCCAAAGCAGAGTTTTGCAGATACTATGTTTTCAGTTGGATGCCGCCGCCTCCGCAAAGGTTTCCGGAGAACTCCTCCTTAACCACTAGGCGGAATTTTTTAAAATTCAAAATTATGATAGGGTCACATGTGAACTGCTTTTATGTTTACATTTATGTTTACGCTGCAGACATTCAGGCTTATATCTCAGGACTGGTGTGACATATCCCCCTGAAATTGTGCATGTGTATAGATCTCACATAGCTCTTCATCATAAACAAGATTGGTGGCGCCACCTGCCACCATTTTTGCAGAGCGTCCTTCTGTTTGTCTGCTGTGGGATAAAATCACTCATATACAAGTAGTTGTTTGACTTATCTGCCTAAAATTTTGCATAAGTATACAACTTGGACAGCCAGAATGTTGTTACATTTTGTTTTAACGGGCCCAGCTCTGAAGAGTGACGTGCAGATACAGGGTAATAAACACCTACTGGCACTGTGACTGACAGCCAGAATGTTGTTACATCTTGTTTTAACGGGCCCAGCTCTGAAGAGTGACACGCGGACACAGGGTAATATACACCTACTGGTACTGTAACTGACAGCCAGAATGTTGTTACATCTTGTTTTAACGGACCCAGCTCTGAAGAGTGACGCGTGGACACAGGGTAATATACACCTGCTGGCACTGTGACTGACAGCCAGAATGTTGTTACATCTTGTTTTAACGGGCCCAGCTCTGAAGAGTGACGCGCGGACACAGGGTAATATACACCTACTGGTACTGTAACTGACAGCCAGAATGTTGTTACATCTTGTTTAAACGGGCCCAGCTCTGAAGAGTGACGCGCGGACACAGGGTAATATACACCTACTGGTACTGTAACTGACAGCCAGAATGTTGTTACATCTTGTTTAAACGGGCCCAGCTCTGAAGAGTGACGCGCGTACACAGGGTAATATACACCTACTGGTACTGTAACTGACAGCCAGAATGTTGTTACATCTTGTTTAAACAGGCCCAGCTCTGAAGAGTGACGCGCAGACACAGGTTAATATACACCTACTGGTACTGTAACTGACAGCCAGAATGTTGTTACATCTTGTTTTAACGGGCCCAGCTCTGAAGAGTGACGCGCGGACACAGGGTAATATACACCTACTGGTACTGTAACTGACAGCCAGAATGTTGTTACATCTTGTTTTAATGGGCCCAGCTCTGAAGAGTGACGCGCGGACACAGGGTAATATGCACCTACTGGTACTGTAACTGACAGCCAGAATGTTGTTACATCTTGTTTTAACGGGCCCAGCTCTGAAGAGTGACGTGCAGACACAGGGTAATATACACCTACTGGTACTGTAACTGACAGCCAGAATGTTGTTACATCTTGTTTTAACGGGCCCAGCTATGAAGAGTGACGCGTGGTCACAGGGTAATATACACCTACTGGTACTGTAACTGACAGCCAGAATGTTGTTACATCTTGTTTTAATGGGCCCAGCTCTGAAGAGTGACGCGCGGACACAGGGTAATATACACCTACTGGTACTGTGACTGACAGCCAGAATGTTGTTTCATTTTGATTTAACGGGCCCAGCTCTGAAGAGTGACGCGGGGACACAGGGTAATATACACCTACTAGCACTGTGACTGACAGCCAGAATGTTGTTACATGTTGTTTTAACGGGCCCAGCTCTGAAGAGTGACGCGCAGACACAGGGTAATATACACCTACTGGTACTGTGACTGACAGCCAGAATGTTGTTACATGTTGTTTTAACGGGCCCAGCTCTGAAGAGTGACGCGCGGACACAGGGTAATATACACCTACTTGTACTGTAACTGACAGCCAGAATGTTGTTACATCTTGTTTTAATGGGCCCAGCTCTGAAGAGTGACGCGCGGACACAGGGTAATATACACCTACTGGTACTGTGACTGACAGCCAGAATGTTGTTACATTTTGTTTTACGGGCCCAGCTCTGAAGAGTGACGCGTGGACACAGGGTAATATACACCTACTGGCACTGTGACTGACAGCCAGAATGTTGTTACATGTTGTTTTAACTGGCCCAGCTCTGAAGAGTGACGCGCGGACACAGGGTAATATACACCTACTGGTACTGTAACTGACAGCCAGAATGTTGTTACATCTTGTTTTAACGGGCCCAGCTCTGAAGAGTGACGCGCGGTCACAGGGTAATATACACCTACTGGTACTGTAACTGACAGCCAGAATGTTGTTACATCTTGTTTTAACAGGCCCAGCTCTGAAGAGTGACGCGCGGACACAGGGTAATATACACCTACTGGTACTGTAACTGACAGCCAGAATGTTGTTACATCTTGTTTTAATGGGCCCAGCTCTGAAGAGTGACGCGCGGACACAGGATAATATACACCTACTGGTACTGTGACTGACAGCCAGAATGTTATTACATTTTGTTTTAACGGGCCCAGCTCTGAAGAGTGACGCGTGGACACAGGGTAATATACACCTACTAGCACTGTGACTGACAGCCAGAATGTTGTTACATGTTGTTTTAACGGGCCCAGCTCTGAAGAGTGACGCGCGGACACAGGGTAATATACACCTACTGGTACTGTAACTGACAGCCAGAATGTTGTTACATCTCGTTTTAACGGGCCCAGCTCTGAAGAGTGACGCGCAATCACAGGGTAATATACACCTACTGGTACTGTAACTGACAGCCAGAATGTTGTTACATCTTGTTTTAACGGGCCAAGCTCTGAAGAGTGACGCGCGGACACAGGGTAATATACACCTACTGGTACTGTGACTGACAGCCAGAATGTTGTTACATTTTGTTTTAACGGGCCCAGCTCTGAAGAGTGACCCGCGGACACAGGGTAATATACACCTACTGGTACTGTAACTGACAGCCAGAATGTTGTTACATCTTGTTTTAACGGGCCCAGCTCGGAAGAGTGACGCGCGGACACAGGGTAATATACACCTGCTGGCACTGTGACTGACAGCCAGAATGTTGTTACAGCTTGTTTTAACGGGCCCAGCTCTGAAGAGCACTAGTTACAAGAGCATTGGGTGGTGTGTAGTCTGAGGCTTATATTGTAGAAACTCTCACTGTACAGTATATGGGTCAGAGTGACTATTTACAGTCCGGGACGTCCAGGACCGTTTGACACCGAAAGGCCTTCCCTAAATACCGTCTGGGACCAAGCTGTACCGTCCGGGGCTCAAAGACACTGTTCAAGACACCAGAAATAGCTTTAAAATATTATTTAAATCCATAAAGACACTTACTGAAGTAAAACAAAGCTTGTATTGTCAATCATATGCATTCTGCACATATGTATCATACCGACCTGGATACCGTCTGGGCAACAGAAACAGCCCTGAACAGACCAAAGATCAACAACTGACATAAATTAAATATCCTACATATTAAAACATTAACGCTCTAAAGATCTTGCTATTATATTTTAATAAGAATAAAATTGTTTGGTATATTACCATGGTTATGATCATGTTTTTATTATTATTTTTGTCATTAGGGTATTATTAATATTTTGACCAGGTGCACTTTTTACCCAGGGGAGGGGGACAACACAATTTCCCCCCCCCCCCCACTTTTTAGTCACCTTTGGTTAATGCCAAACAGTCCTTATGTAGCATTTTGGATTGATTTTGTACATTGTTGGTGAATCTACCCTATTATTTTCTTTCATTTAATCCATTCCAAAAACGGACAATAAATTAACTTTTTGCGTTATCAGAAACGTCTGTGGTTAAAATTTTGAATATAACCTGCCATACATGCTCATTTCTATGGATCATAATTATTATTCGATCTCAACAACTTTAAATTTTATCCTTTCAGACGATGTAGGACATTTGATAAATGAGTTATTTTAAGACAATTAAGGGAATGTAAAACCAATAGGCCAAAATGGCTGATTTTTTTTCGAAATAATTTTTGCAGAGTAGGCCTACTCTGAATACTTTACAGATTACAAGCGTATTCATAATAAAAAGTACTGTGTTGACTGCCAAATCCTGTTGTCTGAAATAGCATTGTGTTGTATTTTGGCATGCTGATTTAGCTGTTGCTCCATGGGGGCTATGCCCCCCTGCCCTAACGCTGTGAAAAAAATCCTGCGTGATCCCCGGTATATAGGCAAAATAAACATTTTATTATGTATATATATGCCAATATATATAACATTTGCGCCCCCACCCAAAAAAAATTGCAGATCATTCGACACCAATGACTAGGTGTTATAGAGCCGGACATTTTAATCATATTCTTGGCACCGCAGGTGCCATAGTATCCCCCGACAATTAAACCCCCCCCCCAGCCCTTGATAAGATGCATCTAACCTGTAAGTTTGGTGAGTGTACCAACAATTTTTTGAGTTATTGCCGTAATTTCATTTAAACATTATCGCTGCTGTGACCTTGAAAAAATGTATCAAGGTCATCCATGTTCAAATTTGACCTAACCCTCGATAAGATGCATCAAACTTGTGGGTTTGATGACTGTACCTCAAATTCTTACAAAGTTATTTCATTTAAACATCATTTAAGAAGAAAACATAATAAGGTGGCACCATCTGTCTTCTGCAGAAAACAATGCTATCAAATATCTTATGTCAATTTTATTTTTGGACCAATCTGTGCATCCCTTACTGAGATATTGAAGTTGACATCATTTCAGCGTTATCGCCTCTGTGACCTTGAAAAATGCATCAGGGTCATCCATATTCAAACTTAGCCTAGCTCTTGATAAGATGCATCTAAACTGCAGGTTTGGTGACTGTACTACTATTCTTTTTGAGTTATTGCCCTGATATCATTTTAGCATAATCGCTGCTGTAACCTTGAAAAAATGCATCAAGGTCATCTATGTCCGAACTTGACCTAGCCGTTGATAAGATGCATCAAACCTGTGGGTTTTGTGACTGTTCCTCAAATTCTTACAAAGTTATTGCTTTAACATCATTTTAACAAGAAAATGACACAAGGTGGCGCCACCTGTCTTCTGCAAAAGACAAAGCTATCCAAGATCTTTGATCAAGTCGATTTTTGGATCTTCCATGTATCCCTTACTGAGATATTAAAGATTCTGTGTGAATTTCACCAAATATTTAAATGTTCAAGGTCAAGGCCACTCTCATAGGAAAGGTCATGACCCAAAGTTAAATAAACATCATCAAATACCCATGTCTATGTATATGCATAATATAAAAGAAATCTGTCCATTAGTTTTTTACTAATAATGCTCACAGTACTGTAAAGTGGCAATGATGGGGTATTAAATGGCACGAAAACAAGTAAAAGAATATCAGGTGGTGCTTCCAGTTTCAGGTACATGACAACACTATCCAAGATCTTCGGTCAAGTTGATTTTTGGACCAATCCATGCATCCCTTATTGAGATATTAATGATTTTGTGTGATTTTCACCATATATGGCAATATTGAAGGTAAAGGGCACTCTCACAGGAAAGGTCATGACCCCAATCTATATAAACATAATCCCATAACCCATGTCTATGTATATGCATAATATATAAGAAATCTGTCCATCAGTTTTTGACTTATAAATAATGCTCACAGTACTGTTAAGTGGCAATGATGGGGGTATTAAATTGGACAAAAACAAGTAAAAGAATAACAGGTTGTGCCACCAGTTTCTGGTACATGACAAAACTATCCAAAATCTTCAATCAAGTTGATTTTTGGACCAATCCATACATCCCTTATTGAGATATTAATGATTTTGTGTGATTTCCACCATATATGGCAATATTCAAGGTCAAGGGCACTCTCATAGGAAAGGTCATGACCCCAATTTATATATACATCATCCCATAACCCATGTCTATATATATGCATAATATGAAAGAAATCTGTCCGTTAGTTTTTGACTTATAATGCTCACAGTACTGTCAAGTGGCAATTTTGGGGGTTTTAAAAGGCACGAAAATAAGTAAAGAATAATAGGTGGCACCACCAGTTTCTGGAATATGACAACCCTATCCATGATCTTCTATAAACTTGATTTTTGGATCGATCCAGGCAAGATTTCTTGAGATATTTAAGAATTTGTGTGATTTTCCCCAAAATTTGACCTATTCAAGGTCAAGGACACTCTCCTAGTAAAGGTCATGACTTCATTTTAAATAGGCGTTGTCCTCTCACCCCTATCTATACATATACCATGTTTGGTAAAGATCCGTGATATATTTTTTGAGTTATTGCGCCAACAAGATTTATATGCAGTGGCGGGACAGGTATGAAAACATAGTATCCCCGACTTTGTCTGGGGATACAATAATAATAAAAATAATATTAATAATAATAATAACTAGTGGCCCATGGGCCATGACACTCAGCTGAATTCAAGGAATGTTGAACAAGAGCAAAATGACTGGCAGAGTGCTTAAAATCATGCATTTTGTGAATAGTCTTTTGAAATATATTACAGTGACCTATTTACCAGGAACTCCCAAACAGTAACTGATGCACATGGCTGACAGTAAGGAATATGCATGAAGATAGGAAATATTTACAGCACAGAGGTCTGGGCCAGTCTCTGCTTAGGTCCTGCCATGCCCAGTTAGAGAGGCTACAGAAAGATATATGAACACAACATACATATTTCTGAATTTTTTTTGTCTTAAAACAGACACATGCAGAATATTTTTAAATGCCACAAATTTACTTTAGGCATGTAAAATTCAGTCTTTTTTTCATGACCTCAGGAATATTGTTGTCTTTAGGTCGTTCATTAAGTGTGACAATGATGACATTAGTTTTAATGTTAACCAAAGTCACATGGCTTTGTAAAACATGATTAAAAAGTTCTATTATGAGAATAGCAAAACAATTGTGTTCGTACTCATCACTTGACACAACAAGTACTGCCATCTGAACAACATATAAAAACTAGAATACGGGTAGTCGACAAGCGACTACGTGTATCCGCCAAAATCAGAGAAGGACGGGTGAAGTAAGGCATGGATTGAGTGGCAAGGGGATAAAGAGTTACATGTGTTAAATATTAGAATGGATCTCTGACACATAAACATGATTGTAGGTGGCGCCACCTGTTATTTGAACCTATCCAAGATATGTACACAAGCAAAATTTCATGTGGAAAAGTCAAACCACTGCAGAGATATGAGTGATTTTATCCCACAGCAGACAAACAGATGGATGCTGTGCAAAAATGGCTGCAGGTGGCGCCACCATTTTTGTGTATGTTATAAAGCTATCGAAGGGCTACATTTGTGTAAAAAAATTTTCCTGATTGGTTGAATGAGTCCAGAGATATAAGCATGGATGTCTACAGCGTGAACGTGAATGTAGATGGCGCCACCTGTCATAAAAGCTATCTAGGATGTATATGCATGCCAATTTTTAGGTGAATTAGTCAAACCACTGCAGAGATATGAGTGATTTGAACGCGAGGCATATGAAAAAATGGACACTGTGCAAACATGGTTGCAGGTGGCGCCACCTTTTGTTGTGTATGTTATAAAGCTATCCCAGGGCTACATTTGTGTACAATTTTTTTCCGGATCGGTTAAAAGGTTCCCAAGATATATGGGTTTATGTGTGGAGGGTTAACGTGAATGTAGGTGGCGTCACCTGTCATAATGTCAAGAAAGCTATCTAGGATGTATATGCATGCCAATTTTTAGGTGAATTAGTCAAACCACTGCAAAGATATGAGTGATTTTAACCCCAGGGAGATGAACAAATGGCACTGTGCAAACATGGTTGCAGGTGGCGCCACCTTTTGTTGTGTATGTTATAAAGCATTCCCAGGGCTACATTTGTGTAACATTTTTTTCCGGATCGGTCAAACGGTTCCCGAGATATATGGGTTTATGTGTGGAGCATTAACCTGAATGTAGGTGGCGCCACCTGTCATAAAATCGAGAAAGCTATCTAGGATGTATACGCATGCCGAATTTTAGGTGAATTATTCAAACCACTGCAGAGATATGAGTGATTTTAACCCCAGGCAGATGTACAGATGGACACTGTGCAAACATGGTTGTAGGTGGCGCCACCTTTTGTTGTGTATGTTATAAAGCTATCCCAGGGCTACATTTGTGTACAATTTTTTTCCGGATCGGTCAAACGGTTCCCGAGATATATGGGTTTATGTGTGGAGCGTTAACATGAATGTAGGTGGCGCCACCTGTCATAAAATTGAGAAAGCTATCTAGGATGTATACGCATGCCTAATTTTAGGTGAATTAGTCAAACCACTGCAGAGATATGAGTGATTTTAACCCCAGGCAGATGAACAGATGGACACTGTGCAAACATGGTTGCAGGTGGCGCCACCTTTTGTTGTGTATGTTATAAAGCTATCCCAGGGCTACATTTGTGTAAAAAAATTTTCCGGATCGGTCAAATGGTTCCCGAGATATATGGGTTTATGTGTGGAAACAGACGCACAAACGGACGCTGGGCAGAGACGAAAGGTCAGAGGTCAAGGTCACTTGGTTAGGCACCAGTTCACATGTGACCCGATAATTTGTGTAAGTTTCGGAAAAATCTGTCCAGTAGTCTCAGAGAAGTTCTCCGGAAACGAACGCGGCGGTGGCGGCGGAACCCGGTCAAAAACATAGTATCCGCAAAACTTCGTTTTGGCGGATACAATGAATGAATGAATGAATATTTATTCTGGTTTAAAGGCCTCCGTCCCATAGAACCAATGAGAAGTACAACTGCACTTGTTTATATATATATGCAAACATTACATTGACAATATAATAAATACAAAAAAAAATTAAATAAATAAATAAATAAGAAATACAAAAATCTTGCATGCATTAGATTATGCGGAATAGTAGATATTCAATGAAATATAGTGTATTATTAAAATAAATAACAATAATAATACTCATAATAATAATAATAACAATAAAAAGAATGATTCAATGATAGCATAATACACTCCAAATGCCCCTAATGCAAGCAGTACACAGAGAAAATACATAGCATTCAAAATACATAAAAGCAATTAATACAATGCATAAACTAACAATAAATAAGAAATGAAAAAAGAAGATAAACAAAAATAATGCAATGATACCATAATACACTTCGAAGAGCCTAATATAAGCAGTACAAACGACAATACAAAATAATACAAAATAATACAAAATACATAATACAAATAAAAATGAGGAAAAAACAAAACAAAAAAACATACAGATAAAGAGAACTGATGCAATAGCAGCTCATGACACGTCACTAGATCCTTATACAAAAATTGAAAATTAAGAAATAACAAAAAATATGTGACAACAATTAACACTTAATGCATACCATATACATGCAATAAAAAAGAAAAAAAAAGTTTATACTCACAAAGAACTGTATGTATGAGAGTAATCAATAAGTATATAATTATTTCTTATTTACACATGAAAAATACATTTTAGGGCAAACAAATCATGACAGATTGAACATGCATCATAATATGATCATTTGTTTTGAAAATATTCATCTGTGAATTACTAGACATACAAACATATTGCATCCATTATTTGTATTCATGTATTAGCCACCATTAAACAGAAACATAATCTATGATAGATCTATATTCTTACATTTTAACGGTTCTACTCTCTTAACACACAGGTTTCCCTGCATAAATGACTGATTGAACCGGGTGCAAGTTTGTTTTCATTTATGCACACGAGTAGACAAAAAGCTTAAGAAATAAATATATAAATATATAAAGGAAGATACCATTATACTTTAAGGAGAGAACATTATACTTAGTGTATCTTTAACATATTAGGTATAGTAATAGGTCCCTTTAATAAATTCCTTGGGCTATATAGACTTTCCTTTTCTCAGTTGCCCAATAAATATATAAGGCCAGACTGTTTATAACTTGTATGTTACTACTGGACATCAGCAATGTAAAGTTATCCATACCAGCTCCTGTTATTTCATTTTCTATATATTTTCTCCTGATAATATTGTATAATCCACATTCCATAATAAAATGATATTCATCTTCAACAATATTAAAACCTTTATTGAAACAATATGTGCATAACCGGTTCTCTCTAGGTATTTTATGTCTTCTCCCCATTTCCACTTCTAAATCATGTACTGAGCATCTGAACCTAGCTAGGTACAGTATGTTCCTTTTTTGGGGTATACATGTTAAATATTTTTCTATTTCCAACACTGATTTAAAATGCCCATATGTTTTGAGTCTCTTGTTATTAGTTATTTGTTGGTGCCATTCCTGTATACCAATGTCCCTTATTCTTTGTTTGAATTCTCGAATAAATTTATTACAATCACCTACATCCTGAAAAATCCACACATACCAAAACCCATATCTGTATAAAATTTCTTTCACCTTAGTTGCCCAGTTAATTCTTCCTGACGTGTCCATTTGATACAAACAATAATATGCTTGTTTGGGTAAACGTCCGTTTTGCATATGTAATATTTTCACCCAGTACAATATTACCTTTATTATACCCTTGAGCTTTAAAGGTAACCTGGCATATTCACCTAACACAGCAGGGTTAGGAGCCGCTGAATTTAAATGGAATAAGTTTTTACAAAATTTATATTGTACCCTCTCTATTTCCTCACAGATATTCCACCCCCATATTTAACTTCCATAAAAGAGTACGGACTCCACCATCATATCAAACATATAAAACAGTTGTTGTGGTGTAACATATTTGCATTTCAGCCAGTATCTTTTTATCATACCAACTGTTTTCTGTGCCTGATTTACCTGGTATTTTTGTTTTGTTCCATTTTCCAAAACTTGTATATATGGTCCCAAGGTATTTATAATGACTTTTCACCTGGATGTCATTTCCTATAAATTTCCACCTTTCATTATTTTTAACCCTGCCACCATTCCTAAATACCATGACTTTTGTTTTATTCAGATTGACTTTCATACCATACTTCAGACGGAATTTTTCTAGAGTTTCTATATGCTTTTGTAACTGACCAACTGTATCGCCAAACAGCACTATATCATCTGCATACATTAATAAAGATAGGTTTGGCATTTCTTCTGATAAGAATATACCCCTATTGTTAGATTGTTTAATTAGTAGATTGAGTTCATTCATAAACAAAGTAAACTAGAATACGGGTAGTCGACAAGCGACTACGTGTATCCGCCTAAATCAGAGTGGAACGGGTGAAGTGAGGCATGGATTGAGTGGCAAGGGGAAATAGACTGAAGTGTTGCATATGAGCATGGATGTCTGCAGCCAAATTGTGTATGTAGGTTGCGCCACCTACCACAAAATCCAGAAAGCCGTCCAAGTTGGATACATATGCAAAATTTAAGGCAGATAAGTCAAACCGCTTCATGAATATGAGTGATTTTAGCCCGTGGCAGACAAACAGATGGACGCTGTGCAAAAATGGTTGCAGGTGGCGCCACCAGTTTTGCGTATGATAAAGAGCTATGTGAGAACTATACACATGCAAAACTTTGGCCAAATCGGTCAAACGGTTCCTGAGATATGAGCTTGGATGTCTGCTGCATAAACTATAATGTAGGTGGCGCCACCTGTCATAAAATCAAGAGAGCTGTTGGGGATGTATAAACCTGCAAAATTTTAGGCAGATAAGTCAAACCACTCCCAAGACATGAGTGATTTTATCCCATGGCAGACAAACAGACGGGAGCTGTGCAAAAATGGCTGCAGATGGCGCCACCAGTTTTGCGTATGATAAAGAGCTATGTGAGATCTATACACATGCAAAATTTTTGCCCAATCAGTCAAACGGTTCCCGAGATATGAGCTTGGATGTCTGCAGCGTAAACGTGAATGTAGGTGGCGCCACCTGTCATAAAATCAGAAAAGCTATCCAGGATGTATACGCATGCCGAATTTCAGGTGAATTAGTCAAACCACTGCAGAGATATGAGTGATTTTAACCCAAGGCAGACGAACAGATGGACACTGTGCAAACATGGTTGCAGGTGGTGCCACCTTTTTTAGTGTATGTTATAAAGCTCTCCAAGGGCTACATTTGTGCAAAAAAATTTTCCTGATCAGTCAAACGGTTCCCGAGATATGTGGGTTTATGTGTGGAAACAGACGCACAAACGGACGCAGAGCGCAGAGGATAGGTCAGAGGTCAAAACAAAATCGGGGCGCAGCAGTTCACATGTGACCCAAACATAATCCCAGGTTTCGTAAAAATCTGCCCAGCTGTTACGGAGGAGTTCTCCGGACACCTACGCGGCGGCGGCGGGCTGAAAACATAGTATCCGCAAAACTCTGTTTTGGCGGATACAATAATGTGGGGCTGATCATGCATCCTTGCCTTGTGCCAGTTTGACACTCAAAATATGTTGTTAATCCATTTTCTGTTAAAATGCATGACCTCAGTTCAGAATACATAGATTCAATAGTCATATAGAAGTTTCCAGAAATTCCGTTTTTTAACAATACATATTTTAAAACATTGTTATTTATGCTGTCAAAAGCCTTGGAAAAATCGACATACAATACATATACTCTCCTTTTTTGTCTGGAACTGTATTTTTGTAGTACTGCCATGAGTGTGAACATATTGTCAATTGTACATCTTCCTTTTCGAAACCCTGCTTGCTCCTCTGCTAAAATATCTCTTTCATCTAACCAGCTTATAAACCTGTTATTCATAATTTTACAAAATATTTTACCTATACAGTTTAATAAAGAAATTCCTCTGTAGTTGTTTACATCTTCAGTATCGCCACTCTTAAACAGAGGCATAATAATAGCTTTGGCCCAGTCCCCTGGATATGTTGAATGTTTAAACACACCGTTAAAAAGTGCATGCAACAATGGCAGTAATTCATCTATGAAATCTTTAAAAAATTCTGTTACCAGTCCATCAGGTCCAGGTGCTTTACCTGATTTCATTTGTTCAACCACAGTTCTTATTTCTGTAATAGTTATTTCCTTGTTTAAAGTTACATTTTCTGGACCTGTAAGGTATTTAGCATCTGAATTCAACACCTTTATAACCTCCTGCTCAAATATAGGATCTAACTTTATCTGATTATCTTCAAGGAGATTGTTAAAATATTCAAACCATTTTTGTTTTGAAATATTATTTTTTCTCTGTGTGCCTCTCCTGATATTTTTCATTGTGCGCCACATTTCATTGGTGGTCTGACATGATAAAATCTGTCCTGTTGTTTTCTTCTTATACAGTTCACTTTTTAATTTACAGGTTTTTTTAAAATGTTCCTTCTTCCTTTGATAGTCAATAAAAATCATTTTTACTATCAGTCAAACTTATTTAAAGCTTTATATTTCTCAAGTCTTGCGGACTCGCATGTCACATCCCACCATCCTGGTTGTTTGATACACTTTCCTTTTAGAATTGGTCTTCTTTAAATATGTATTTTCTGCAATGTGCTGCAAAATTTGTTGCAGCCTTGTTAGGGTCATTGTTAACAATAACGTAAAAAACACTAAGCATTTCTTTAACTGTGTTATATTAGCTTTTCTGTTTCTATACTGTACCCATATAATTTCTTCCTTTTTATCCAAATTAATACTTGAATTTGTATTTGTTGTTATCACCATTTCTGCTGTCACTGGAAAATGGTCTGACATGTCCATATTTAACACTGCCAGTTTATTAAATTTAGAGTATAACCCTGAACTAACAATTATGTAATCAATTTGGCTCTTGCCAATAGATGAACAATATGTGTAATCACCTTGCACATCTGGTTTGATTCGACCATTTAATATTCTTAAATTAAGCATTATGCATAACTCTTGTAGTGATTTGCCAAAATTATTGACTGTTTGATCCTTACTTTTTCTCTTTATTCTAAAATTATCTTCTAGGTATTCAGATATATTACTAAATATTTAATATCATCATCTTCCAGATAATCTTGCAAATATCCCATTCTGGCATTAAAGTCTCCCATCATTATTATTTCCAAATCACCATATTCATATAACAATTCATATATATTTTCTAGTCTAATAATAAAACATATAAAAATAATGCAGAGTGACATTGGTGGGTTATGATTACTGTGCACTGCAGGTCTTTATGAAAACATTATGGGGGAGGCTAAACAAGGGGGTGTTTTTTTCAGTTCCCTTTTTTTCTAATCAAACTCCTGCACAAAGCATTAGTCTGCCTGTCTGAATATCAGGCCTGTTCAATCTATGATACCTTCAGATTGTTAGGTCACTCTGTGTGTCCTAAGTTTTCTATTTGTACCAATACTTAAAAGTTACCACTTCATAATACATTCACATACACTGCAGGATAAAGGTCACAGTGACATTATTTAAGGAAATTAAGGTTTCCAGGAATTTTTTACATGTTCCTTCCTGGATTTTAATCGAATTTGAAGTTTTTATCTTGTGTATTATGTGCATACTCTTAATTAGTATAGACTCTTAAATCTTAATTAGTTGTTTCTTACTCATATTAGAGGTTTCTGTATCGTGCATTGTGTGCATAGATTCATAATTGGAAATTCCCTAGTTGTTGAACAACATCTTAATCAAAATTAGAGGTTTCTGAATTGTGAATTATGTGCATTGTTTCTTAATTATAAATTGCTTAGTTGTTGAATTGTATGTGATTTAGTAAGGCCATGTATAAGTTGTACTGTGTACAATATAAGTGAACAAGTGGAGACAAAAATTAATTTGGGCAGAGGTGTCTATGAAAGATCTAACACAGGTAATTAGAATGAATATGTTTGAACAGTTGTAAATGGGGAAAATGAGGTTTATGGCCAACAGCTACTTGATACAGGTTTGCATGAACTTCACATCACTCTAGTGATTTGCGGCACTAATACCTACTTTCAGATTCAATCTAAACTAAAATTTTACAAGAAGTGACCAATATTTATCTCTGCAGCACAGGCTATAAATAAATCAAATTGTCCATATCAACAGCAATTTCATTTCAGGTAATTTTAAGTTTGTCTAAAATAGTATCAAACTTAATACCATTACTATGAAATCAGAGTCAAATTCATTGTGAACCAATATCAAAATATCAATCAGGGTGAAACTGGAAAACACTAGTTGGAACTATAGTGAACAAGACTTTATGATCAGACCATGTGGTCTCTATAGTTGAAGTTGAAGCATCAGGGAAGTTAGAAAACACCAGATCAATAAGACTCCCATGATCAGTTGTCTTTTCTGTTACAAGATGTTGAGAGTGCAGAAGATGTGAAAGTTCATTCTAGGCTGATATACTGCTTTGTGTACTAACATCTATATTGAAAGGTTCTTCATCATAGACTCCACCCCGAATGTTCTCACTTAGAAATTTACTGCAATCATTGGTCATATTTATATTCTATCCTGTATTAGCATAATTACCTTGAATGATAAGAATATGAAACATTATGTACTTAAGAATGATACTTAGCCTAGATGTTTCACATTTGTATACTTTCTTAATGTATGTTATTATAGATAGGAGATATAAATGAAGTGATTAGTGTATTTGTGTATAGTTGTACACAAACATAATTTAACTTGTGTATATATATTAAGATGTAAACAAATATAAACTAGATGAGAGAATGAGATAAAGATTTGACAGACATGTATAAACAAGATGTAAGATCGTATGAGATTAGGAGTTGATATGTATATAAAGATGTAAGATAGTGTTAGATTAGGAGTTGTGTAAAAGATATGTAACATAACATGGTGATATAATAACATGAAGATTTCAGGTAAACATAAATTAATGAATATCTTGTGAACTTGTTGCAGATGCATAAATTGCATTTAAGTACATTTATATACATGATACACAATCCAATATTTGTAAACAATATGATCAGGTGAGTCCAGCCTCGTGTCATGCTTTCAACAACACGTCGAATCAGATCTTGTCTACTTTGTTGCAGAAAACGGCACAACTATAGAAACCGGGCTTCAGCCTACTGCCAGTACCTTGGGCACAAAGGGTGTCGCATAAAAAATTGTTTCCTGAAAAAGACCGATACATATTATTTTCCTGAGAATTCCTGTATTTAATTTTGCTCATAACTGGAGTTTATTATATTAGAGGAGGAGGGGTCCGGGGAACCGTCTAAAGCTTTATTTTCCTGTTCAAATAGTAAATGGTTTACCATTTTGGTGATAAATGGCGATTCAATCGCAGATATAAATGAACAAAACTCGCTCCTGCTGGTATCTCGTCTTCATGGCTCACTTAGTAGCGTGTAGGGCTCCTTGTCTAGAGATCGTAGGTTCGATTTCCGATTCAGGTGACTTCTGATGCTTAGTAGTTGTTAATGTTAGAAGAGTTGAGTGTAAGGACATCTACAGTGAAAAGTAGGATTAAAATAGGGAATGAGAGGAGACACTTTTATTTATATTTTCCTCAATAGAAGCAAAGCCCGCGTTCTAGAGTGGCTCCCAGAAAACAAAGAATAAACCAGTTTCAAGTGTCAGCAGCATATCGTTTATACCATTTGTGTATGTGTGCAAGTGGACCACGGACCCTGCCTTACTTAATTTATTTTAATCTAATTGTTAATCTCAGGTTTGTTTAGGGTTGGTTCTGTTGCCCCGGACAGTATGCTGGTCGGTATAATTTTATTCAGAATGTGTATGATTAACAATAAAAGCGAGTTTTTACTGCAGTAAGTGTAGGTGTGCATTTAAGTAATATTTTTAGCTAGTCCTGGTGTCTCGGACGTTTTCTTTGAGCCCCGGACGGTATTCAGGTATTCAGGGATGGCCCGGACTGTGTCGGACGGTCCCGGACGGTAAATAGTCACACCCTTTATCAGTTGTATATGGGCCTATAATAATATTGGGTCCGATTAAATCATGCTACACCTTGCTGGTATGACTGAGAAAAACTGAGGCAAGCTGATAATTGCAAAAAGTCCAAAAACATTTTTAAAACACATTCCCACTGACCAGTTTCGTTGTCACTCCCGTGAAAGTTTGTTTCTGGTATTATTTTTCTGTAGCTGTACCTGTCATTTCTTCTGAATCAAAACAAATTCATTTCCGCCGGCTGAAAATAATTTTGCTACCTCCACATTCGAGAGCGGACAAGCCCAAACTAGACTGGTACCCTGCTCTATTATGGCCCTCAGCCAAGCATAGAGACAGGCGTACAGTTCACGTGGTCCTATTTGTTTACATGACCTGGGGTCACAAAGCCCTATCTGAAGGAGAGTAGTAAATGGTCTAGCTTTTTCTGGTTGGCTCTAGCCATCATGTGGTGGAGCATCAAAAACACCCTTTTGTTTGATTTTTAAGTATGTTAAGTATAATCTCCAATAAAATTGACAGTAGGCTATTGGTAATTTTTTCTTAAATCTGTGGCCAATCAAAGAGGTGTTGTCCAAATGCTTCTTTGGGACTGCTTGGTGGGGTATTTTAGGCTTCACTGCATTCGGGCCAGGATGGTTAAAAAAGGAGATACACAAGCCCCCTTTTTCTTGGTCTAGTTTGACTGAAGAAACAACATATTCTCAGGTAAAAAAAAAGCTTAATATCAGAATTTATTATGAAAATTATTTAAAAGAGGTCCAAACCTCAGGTGTTTTATAGATGTTATATAGGGAAAATAAATACAGCCAGGTGTCCTACAACGCTTAAGAACCCCTAGACTGGTACCCTGCTCTATTAGGGCCCTCAGCCAAGCATAGATTGGCCTAGTCTCTCCAACAGACGCTAGGTGCCGCTACCGCTCTGCACCAGTCGAGGGCAAGTAGGTGAGGGTTATTCCGCTCCCAGTCACGCTAATTCTCTTGTTGTCCATCAGATAGCACCAGGGTAGCATCAGGTGGATATTCAAATGAAGGAGTTCCCTGGTTTATCAAATGCACACATGGTTGCTCAAACTGCTTGCACCTCATCACTCCACATGGCTCTTGTTACTGTGATGTCTCAGTTCGGTGGCTGTTATATTATCTTATGTATTAGTTTAGTAAATTGCTTACATTTAAAGGAAAGACTATATACTATGCAAATACAAGGATAATTGATGATTTTTAAGTGATAAATACTTGGATATTATTGATAAATGGATAAAGGATATTAACGTATATGTATAATTTACATTATGAATTACAAGGCTTAATGTAAATTTTACATACAGTACACAGTATATAAGTAATATGTTCATTTGATCTGATATATGTCTGGTGTCACACACACGCACATATATTAGACAGGGTCATTTTAACAAAAATCTTGACCCTGCAGGCAAATCGTGATAATGCATGGCATATATTCTATTCAGGGGCAATAAAAGGTGCTGAATCCAAATCTGCTGTATGCCGAGCATGCAAACGGACCAAATGCTTCAAAATTGTTGGTTTCCATGGTAACCTGTGTTAGTTATCCAGTAATACTGATGTTTAAATAAATGGTTGTAAACTTAAAACATTGTAACAAACACTTATATGTAGCCAATTAATATATATTTCCTGCAAGTGCAGTTTTGTGACATTGCATAAATTACATATCATGCCGCATGCAAATATATGCACATTTTATGGTTTAATTTAACATTTTTTTCCCAAAAACTTATCTTAAAATCCCTATTTCCTACAAAATATCATTTCCTTCAGCTTACAATTTATTCTGATAAAAGTACACACTACTCGAGAAACAAACTAAAGATTGAATCGTTCTTTCTTCTAATATTTGCATATTAATGAATGTTCATTAAACCATACTATCTATATCTGCAAGTTACATCCCGGGACATATCCACATGTGAACAATTCCTCATAAATATCCCTCAAAATGTACAAAGCTCTTATACTTTTTATATGTCGATCTAATCCAATTTTCTTTTTTAAAGTTTTTTTTATATATTTTTATTATTATGATGATGTGCATAATTTGCATATAATTGTATAATTTTAAAAGAAAATTGCATTTTCCATAACCATAAATTTATTGATAGTTCCAGATGATTGAAACAATGATGACAAACAATAATAATAATAAGAAGAACAATCATCATCATGAAACTTCGTTGTGTCGAATTCGAAGGGACCCTCAGACAACTTTGACACCTCCGAGGTTCGACACAAGCGGGTTTTATATGTTATAATTTAACTAGAGTTGTCCAGAATATCCAGTCTGTTACTACGACATAAGCGGAGTATTCGACTTAAGCGAGTTCCAAACAACAAGGTTTCACTGTATATATCTGTCTTCTATTTGTTTATGTAATATATTATAATTGTTAATTCTTCTCAACATAATAGATGGTGCTTAAATTTTTTTATCAATATGCGAATTATAAGCCACAAATCTGTAGTAATTTTTTTTTTTCTTAGATTTTCAACAAATGATAATTAAACTTATCCTGTTACATGTAATATGTATATTTTACATTGTTAATACACATGATACAATGGTAGGATTCATTATTATTAGCTCAGCTGACTGTAAGTCATCTGAGCTATAGCGATCACTCTTTGTCCGTCGTCCGTCCGGCCGTCCGGCCATCCGGCCATCTGATGGTCTGTCCGTTAACAAGGCACAAATTGTAACCGCTGGATCTGGAATCTTCTTACTTTACATCCAGAGAGGTCCATGAAAAATCTCCTTGGAAACCTGGAATTAGGTCTCTGTTAACCATATTCTTCAAGCTATTTGGCCCCGAAGTACCCCCCCCCCCCCAGCCAGAATAATGAAAAATTTGATACAAAAGCTCAAATATCTGAACAACTAATGCATTGATCACCATGATTTTTTGCATGGATATTGATCATGGAGTGTTTTATCAGTTTCTGCAGACTGGTGGCGCCACCTTATTTTTTCGATTTCTTTTTACGATTTGTTTTCTCTATTGTTGAGACCTCAAAAGATGCCGTCATCTGTTAACAGGGCAAAAATCGTAATCGATGGACCTGGAACTTTCTTTCTGGACATGCTGGGAGGCCGATGAAAAATCTCCCTTAAAACCTGAAATTAGGTCTCTGTCACCCATATTATCCGAGCTATTGGCCTCATGGGATTGTCATCAAATTTGTTGTTCTTATGGGTCTTGATGGACTTAAGTTAATATGCATGAACAATGATGCCACCTATCTCAATTGTCTTTGCAAGGAGATATTATCAACATGTCAGTCGACTGAGCGTCATGACCCATGGGTCACTTATTATCAGTGTTGATGCAACAGATTAATCTTTTATGTTCATTACTTCTGCAGATCTTGGTCTGATCTGTTCGTGTCATATTCATCAGATTTTGAAGGATATGTGGTCAGCAAGGAGTCTGTTGATAGGCTTGTACAGGAGTTTGCATTGACCACACATGCGTATTTTTTTTATTCAAAGGACAAAGTCAGATTATGGTAAAGAACTAGGTACGCTTACATTGACATTCTGGTGCAGTAGTTGCACTTCGTGACTGACTATATATCTTAGACTATTGGAAATCACACATATCTAAAAAAATATAAAAGGTTTTAAATGCGGATATTATTTCATTCTTTGAAAATAACATGAAGAAAGTTAAAATAGAAAATGTATAACAATTAAGTGGTACTCTCTGCTTAAAATGGGATGTTAAGGCGAAATCATATGGTTATATAAAACATCCTGGCAGATGTCAAATGCATATAGCCTATTTTAGCTTATTAAATTGGACTTGAATTCAAAATATTGCATGCACGTAAAGCCAAATTTGTTATGATAATTATTTTTATATTCAGATTCTTGATATTTTCAGATTTCTGTAAGCATCACAGACAAATTCACGGGCAGGACACACATCCTCATTTAATGTGTGATGGCATTCCCTTCATCATCATGGGGAGCCGAGCCATGGAATGTCACCATGGACCAGACAAAGACAAAAGGTGAAAGAAAAAGAGACTAAGAGCTCAAGCAGGACAAAAAAAAATGTACATCAGTAATATTTGTTATATTTTTCAACACAACATGATATGCAATAAAAATACACTTTACTATTTTTACGCAATAATTTCTTTAATTCTGTTGAAAGAATACTATGATCGAAGTACAAACAAATAATTTTATCGTCTTGTTTTATTATAATTGGTATAAATAATATAATAAATAGTTTATTCAAGTATAAAGGCCTCCGGCCCATAGAACCATAAAATCAACATAACATCACTTAACATGATAATTTGTGGTGCTTAACCTTGGCGATGCACATGCGTTAAAAGTCAACTGAAATAAATTGGTACAAGAAGGTAATAAATAAAAATAGTTTTAAAAATATTCCAACAGTTTGCAAATGTGTGTGTAAGGCTTACATATATGAATAAATGAAAAACATTATAACGTGTCCTGGATAACAATGAACTCTTAGCTAACACACATGTACACATAAACAAAGACGCTGAAATCGCAGGGCAGTGTAAGTGCTGCCATCTACCATCAGATAAGTGTATCAACTAGACTTTATCTTAATTTTGGAAATACACATGCATTATAAATCAACTAATATTACAATTTTATATAACAGCTTGTCACAAAACGAATAAAACAAAAAAAAAATAATAAGAAGAAGAAATTCCAACAGTTCGTATATCCGTGTGTAAGACTTACAATACACCAGTAAATGGAAATAACATTGTTACGCGTACTGAAAACAATTTATGAACTCTTTACAATGACATATGACATTTTATCAACACATGCTGAAACTGCTTGGTAATGTAAGTGCTGCCATCTATAATGAGATAAGTGTATCAACTCCATTTATCTCTAACCACTTATGAAGTAAATAAGAAACATGAGACTCAAGGATTATTATATAACAGCCCAAATAGGTAGCAGATTTGTAAAGCAAATCTACTACATTATAAATGTAGGAAACATACAATAAATAGATGTGAATATATATCACCAGAAGTATGTTTTTAAATAATAATTTTTCAGTTTGAGTTCTTATTATTGGATAGTGATTTGTGCATGTAACCATTCAAGGCTAGATTATTTCAGTTTTAAAATTTGAAATTTGAGCAAGTGTTTTTCATATATCAGCACAGTGTTACCCTAATCCTTGGTTAATATACAGGTCTCTTTTTCTGAAAGAGTAGTGTATATACATTGCCAAGTTATTCAAAGCATAGACATTTTTGCATGACATAAGATGAATAAAATTTTCTTTGTTTCTTCCAACAATATATTCACTTAAAAACTTTCTCCTTAAACATGCATATAAATTACATTCCATTATAAAATGAAATTCATCTTCAATAACACTTATTCCTTGGTTAAAACAAAAGATACATATACGTTCTGATTCAGAGATTTTATGCCTTCTACCAGTCTCTATTTCAAGATCATGGAGTGAGCATCTTAATCTAGTTAAACTCTGCCTGTGTTTCACATTTGGCACACGAGACAGATATTTTTCAGTTTCTAGTAAGGATTTATATTGTATATAAGTTTGTAACCTCTTATTTTTTGTCATTTGTTGCTGCCATTCTTGTAAACAAATATCATGAGCTCGCTGTTCAAATACTTTGAGGAATACATCAACATCACAAACATCTTGGACAATCCAAATATAACCAAATCCATAGGAATAAATTAAATTTTTCACCTGTGTTGCCCAATTTCTTCGGCCAACTGCATCCAACTGATACAAACAGTAGTAAGCTTGCTTCACAAGCCTATATTGTCTGGCATGTGTAATATTTTTATCCAATATTATAATTGGTATATTCAGTGTTTGTGGAAGAAACTCATTGTGAAAAGTATAACATGATATTCTCTCTATTATGCGGGTCGGCAAGCATATGTATTTAAAGGTGAAGTACAGTGAAACCTCGTTGTGTCGAAATCGGTTAAGTCGAATTCCCGCATGTATCAAAGTCGAACGTGGGGTCCCTACAAAAAAATAGTAAAAAAAAACTTACTAATTTAACTCCGCTTGTGTCGAAGTCGGATGTGTCGAAAAATCGGATGTGTCGAGGTGTTTTGTTGGCCCCCAGATAATATTTCTATCACTTAACTCGAAGTCATGATTGGATAACAGTTGTGCAGGGCCCGTCAATCATGATTGGGCAGTGATTATCGGTCATAATTAATTAATACCGACCAGGTTCTTACTCATCAAGCGCGATGGCTCTGTCGACTCAAGGTCATGACGCTTTAATGTTTGTCAACAGTTGTGCGTGGTCCAACAATCATACCCACGGCCAGAATGACAAGTTACATAATTAATACCGGCAAGGATCTTACTCATCAGGCGCGATAGCTGATATACCTAGTCCGTTGTTTACTTGTTTGGCCAATTTGTCACTCATGCAGATGCTTTTACTTCTCTCGCCTACAAAGCATGAATGAGAAATTATTGATAAACCAAACATAATGGAATCCTTGCCTTTGATGTGTCCAGAATAATGTTGAACGGAAAATGATCTGAGCCAATTATTTATTGATTTGTGTGCCTTTAAACGCGACCATATATGTGCTCTTATTTCACTTTCTTGATTAACCTAATTCAATTTTTAAGTTACTTGTGTGTTTTTTTTATTATTAATAAAAAATGTATATAAAATTTGTGTTGTTCTTTCATGAAAACTTGTTGTGAGAACTATATGACATAGGTCCTATAAATGTGCAGTATTTATCGATAATAATCGAGGCTGAAGAAGGTTGAATATATTGAACATCGGTTGTCTCGAACTCCGGTTGTGTCGAAGTAAATATATATAGAATATAGAGAATAGAAGGTAGAGTTACCCTCCGTTGTAAGTGCTCTATGGCCTACAGACTAGGCCAGAGCGGTATATCACAAAAAGATAAACATTAAAACAACAACAAACCTCTTTGCCCTGTTATGTTCCAGTATCGCACGTGTACCCCGACCGATCCTATTGTGCCCCCGAGGACAATAGGATCAGTGTCAGTCTTTCACATGCCATCCCCCCCCCCCCCCCGAATCGCACAAAGCATAATCTCGTAATTTCGTAAAGTCTCGGCTTTTCAAACCACGCCGTTAGCTTCATTCTAACCACATTCACCTGATGATCGGGTCGCATCCCGTGAAACAGACTGTTGTGAATTTACAGTGTTGTTTTTCTTCAGAGTTTTATATATATATATATATATATATATATATATATATATATATATATATATATATATATATGATACACATATAATATTGTGAATCTTTAAAAATACATTTTTTAAGGTTATGCACAATTATGAGGAAAAGTGAAAGAGATATTTGCAAACAACCAAGAAGCTAAACTGTAAGGTGAAGATCCATCACCCAGTCCCGCAGGACCATCCCCTAACCTACTGATGCCATAAGACCATCACCCACTTCTGCAGGAAGCATCACTCAGTCCAGCAGGAAAATCACTCCTCCTTCTCATGCCATGAGACCATCCCCCACTCCTGCAGGAAGCATCACCCAGTCCTGCAGGACAATCAACCACTCCTCCTGATGCCATGAGACCATCCCCCACTCCCGCAGGAAGCATCATCCAGTCCTGCAGGACAATCAACCACTCCTCCTGATGCCGTGAGACCATCCCCCACTCCTGCAGGAAGCATCACCCAGTCCTGCAGGACAATCAACCACTCCTCCTGATGCCATGAGACCATCCCCCACTCCTGCAGGAAGCATCACCCAGTCCCGCAGGAAAATCGTCCTCTCCCTCTCATGCCATGAGACCATCCCCCACTCCTGCAGGAAGCATCACCCAGTCCCGCAGGAAAATCGTCCTCTCCCTCTCATGCCATGAGACCATCCCCCACTCCTGCAGGAAGCATCACACAATCCTACAGGACAATCAGCCACTCCTCCTGATGCCATGAGACCATCCCCCACTCCAGCAGGAAGCCTCACCCAGTCCTGCAGGACAATCAGCCACTCCTCCTGATGCCATGAGACCATCCCCCACTCCTGCAGGAAGCATCACCCAGTCCTACAGGACAATCAACCACTCCTCCTGATGCCGTGAGACCATCCCCCACTTCTGCAGGAAGCATCACCCAGTCCTGCAGGACAATCAACCACTCCTCCTGATGCCGTGAGACCATCCCCCACTCCTGCAGGAAGCATCACCCAGTCCTGCAGGACAATCAACTACTCCTCCTGATGCCATGAGACCATCCCCCACTCCTGCAGGAAGCATCACCCAGTCCTACAGGACAATCAACCACTCCTCCTGATGCCATGAGACCATCCCCCACTCCTGCAGGAAGCATCACCCAGTCCTGCAGGACAATCAACCACTCCTCCTGATGCCATGAGACCATCCCCCACTCCTGCAGGAAGCATCACCCAGTCCTGCAGGACAATCAGCCACTCCTCCTGATGCCGTGAGACCATCCCCCACTCCTGCAGGAAGCATCACCCAGTCCTGCAGGACAATCAGCCACTCCTCCTGATGCCGTGAGACCATCCCCCACTCCTGCAGGAAGCATCACCCAGTCCTGCAGGACAATCAGCCACTCCTCCTGATGCCGTGAGACCATCCCCCACTCCTGCAGGAAGCATCACCCAGTCCTACAGGACAATCAACCACTCCTCCTGATGCCATGAGACCATCCCCCACTCCTGCAGGAAGCATCACCCAGTCCTGCAGGACAATCAGCCACTCCTCCTGATGCCGTGAGACCATCCCCCACTCCTGCAGGAAGCATCACCCAGTCCTGCAGGACAATCAGCCACTCCTCCTGATGCCGTGAGACCATCCCCCACTCCTGCAGGAAGCATCACCCAGTCCTGCAGGACAATCACCCTCTCCTTCTCATGCCATGAGACCATCACCCATTCCTGCAGGAAGCATCACCCAGTCCCGCAGGAAAATCACTCGCTCCTTCTCATACCATGAGACCATAACCCAGTCCTGCAGGAAGCATCACTCAGTCCTACAAAAGTGGGTGATGGTCCCATGACATCAGGAGGAGAGTGTGATGGTAGTGCGGGACTGGGAGATGAGTCCTACATGAATGGGTGATGGTCCCATGACATCAGGAGGAGCGTGTGATGGTCCTGCGGGACCGGGTGATGAGTCCTACAGGAGTGGGTGATGGTTTCATGACATCAGGAGGAGCGTGTGATGGTCCTGCGGGACTAGGTGATGAGTCTTACAGGACTGGGTGATGGTCTCATGACATCGGGAGAAGTGTGTGATAGTCCTGTGGGACTGGATAATGAGTCCTACAGGAGTGGGTAATGGTCTCATGACATCAGTAGGAGTGTGTGATGGTCCTGCGGGACTGGATGATGAGTCCTACAGGAGTGGGTGATGGTCTCATGACATCAGGAGGAGTGTGTGATGGTCCTGCGGGACTGGGTGATGAGTCTTACAGGAGTGGGTGATGGTCTCATTAAATCAGGAGAAGTGTGTGATGGTCGTGCGGGACTGGGTGATGAGTCCTTCAGGAGTGGGTGATGGTCTCATGACATCAGGAGGAGTGTGTGATGGTCCTGCGGGACTGGGTGATGAGTCCTACAGGAGTGGGTTATGGTCTCATGACATCAGGAGGAGTGTGTGATGGTCCCTCGGGACCGGGTTATGAGTCCTACAGGAGTGGGTGATGGTCTCATGACATCAGTAGGAGTGTGTGATGGTCCTGCGGGACTGGATGATGAGTCCTACAGGAGTGGGTGATGGTCTCATGACATCAGGAGGAGTGTGTGATGGTCCTGCAGGAATGGATGATGAGTCCTACAGGAGTGGGTGATGGTCTCATGACATCAGGAGGAGTGTGTGATGGTCATGCGGAACAGGGTGATAAGTCCTACAGGACTGGGTGATTGTCTCATGACATTGGGAGGAGTGTATGATGGTCCTGCAGGACTTGGTGATGAGCCTTACAGGAGTGGGTGATGATCTCATGAAATCAGGAGGAGTGTGTGATGGTCGTGCGGAACTGGGTGATGAGTTTTACAGGAGTGGGTGATTGTCTCATGACATCAGGAGGAGTGTGTGATGGTCCTGTGGGACTGGGTGATGAGTCTTACAGGAGTAGGTGATGGTCTCATTAAATGAGGAGAAGTGTGTGATGGTCGTGCGGGACTGGGTGATGAGTCCTTCAGGAGTGGGTGATGGTCTCATGACATCAGGAGGAGTGTTATGGTAGTGTGGGACTGGGTGATAAGTCCTACAGGAGTGGGTGATGGTTTCATGACATCAGGAGGAGTGGGTGATGGGCCTGCGGGACTGGATGATGAGTTTTACAGGAGTGGGTGATTGTCTCATGACATCAAGAGGAGTGTGTGATGGAGCTGCGGGACCTGGTGATAGCTGATAAGTGCTACAGGAGTGGGTGATGGTCTCATGACATAAGGAGGTGTGTGTGATGGACCTGCGGGACTGGGTGATAAGCCCTACAGGAGTGGGTGGTCTCATTACATCAGGAGTTTGTGATGGTCGTGCGGGACTGGGTGATGAGTCCTGCAGGAGTGGGTGATCTTATGGCATTAGGAAGACTTACAATTGATATATTTGATATAAAACTATAAAGTTGTTGTATTTAGAAAGGGGGGGGGGGAGGGGGGGGGGAATTAAAGAACTATGAATAATGGTATTATAAAGGAAGAAAGCTTGAAGAGGTCAGTATTTATATAGGTGCTTGGGAGGGGTATTTACTTCTGGTCTGAAATGGGTAGAAATGGATAAAACATCTTGTGTGTAAAGCAAATAAAACTGTTTTAATGATAAGAAAATTCATTTCTGAGAATGAATATACTACTGTAAAAGTATCATTCTCTCTGTTTGATAAGATGGTTGTACCTAAATTTTCATATGGCAGTGAATTTTTAGGTTACAAAAAAACAAGATAAAAGTGAACAGGTCCACAATAAATTTTATGAATATATACTTGGGATAAATTCTTCTTCAGGGGATGCTGCTGCGCTTGGGGAGTGTGGAAAATTTTCTCTGTAAATCGGATTTATATTAAAATTTATTTCTTATTGGGTTAAATTAATAAGAATGTAAGATAATAGGTACCCTAAGCGTTTAACTGCAAAATTATATAGGTTGGACAAAGAAGGAAAGAATACGTGGGCAACAAGGGTAAAAATGCGTTATTTTCTTTTGGCTTTGGGATACATGGATACTTCAAGATGTAGGTGATCTTAATATATTTCTCTCAGATTTAAAACAAAGGTTACATGATAATTAAACGTAAGAATGGACAGCTATAACATAGAAAGTAATGGAAGATTGACAACATATTCTATCTTTAAAAGTTTATTAAAAACTGAATTATATTTATCAACAGTTCCAAATAAGAGATATCTAGAATTAGTTTAGCAAGATTAAGAACATCATCACTTAGTCTAGAAATAGAAGTTGGTCATCACAAGAAAATAGCCTGGGGAGAGATATGTTGTAAAATTTGTCTTAAACATGGAGAATCTTATATCGAAGATGAGGACCATTTTGTCATTAAATGTCCTTTATATATTTCATTAAGAAAAACACATCTGTCTGAAGTTAAAGATATGTCTTTCATTCCATTAATGTCTACTACGAATTATTAACAATTAACAAGCTTGCAAAATTTGTATGTCTTGCATTTGTTAAAAGAAGGATGATGCTAGATGATGCTATATGAACTAGTAATAATGGATATTTTCTGTTTATCATCTGTTTTATGTTGCCATCAAATGTTATGCTATGTAATTACCATGGACTTTAATCATGTTTGTGAAATACAAAAACTTTAAAAATTGGCATTTTCTATGTTCTTAAGATGATATCGTTACAATAACATCTAAATGTTGCATTATACTAGTGATATTGTGTTTAATTTGTCAACCATGTATGTTATTTAGAGACTAAATATATTTTAAATCCTATAAAATTTCCAAATATATGTATGAAAGCTATTTCTCATGACACATTTAAAGTATATTATTCGCATGCAAAATAATTATTATGGGCAAAACAGAATTTTTTTCTGATTAGTTTTTCAACTTTATGTTTGAATATCCAAATACATTTTGTATTAATTATGTTCCACAAGAATCTCAAGGATACTTTTAACTTTTGCATTATATACACAAATTAAACCTTTGTTATTTTGTTTATACCATTTATATATCATTAGTTGCCTTATAACAGTCTATTCATTCAGTTGATAAAAAGGTATGTAAAATAATTATTAGGCCTATTAGCACAATAGTATTATTTCTGAAATATTTTTCAATTTTATTTTTGCATATTCATAGAAATTTTTTATTAATTCTGTTCAAAAAGAATCTCCGGGAAAACATTTAATTTTTGCATAACACACTCATATTAAACCTTTGTTGGTTTGAATATTGCATTTATATATCATCATTAGCTACCTTGTTACAGTGTATATTTATTAAGTTGGTAAAAAGGTTATTTCTGATAATATTTTGCAAATAATAATTGTGTATTGTTGACAACTATATACATGTTATGGTTATTTATTTATTATTTAGTTTTATCCTTTATTATTGTTTTTAACGTGACCATATATATTATGTACTTTGTGTTTATATATATATATATATATATATATATATATATATATATATATATATTTAGGTTTGATCTCTGGGCCTGCGGCCTTTATTTCCAGAATAAAGATATTCATTCATTCACAATTATAAAGGGTGACATTAATATTTGATTTGTATAAATTATTATCTTGATAAACATTTTATGAATCAAAATACTTCTTCTATTCATATCATTTTTTGACCATTCTTGTACACGTGTGTTTTTTAATCAAAAATTTTTTTTTTTAATTTATAAATATACACACACACACATAGATCCATGTCTCCAGCGCTGAATTCCCTAGTTATGCTGATCACTGGTGAATGCTCAGAGTTTAACCAGTGTACACAGAGAAACATCGCGGGTCTTGCCGGATCATGAGGTCACATTAGTGCAAAGGGATTCCCCGATGGTTAAAAATAGACAATTTTTTTGCTTTATTAGCGCCATCTATCGGTAAACGGAGGAATTAGCGTGACTGGGAGCGGAATAACCCTCACCGGGCAAGTACGTCTGTTATTGGACGCCATTTTTTTAAAGAACGGAAGTGTTGTTTGGCATGCGCAAGGAATCCCCCTATTATCCCACACTTGCAATAGACAATCAAAAGTGGATTATTTTTGCCACACAAGCAACAATATTGTTTACTTGTCTTTATTGGGGTCCGCCGGGTCTGTGCAAGGACGACATCCATTCTGGATTCACGTCTGGATGCTAGGAGGATTTTCTTGCGCATGCCCAACGGCACTTCGGTTTTTCAAGATTCCACCCTTCCACCAGAGGTCGTTTCTACTCAAAAATCTTGAGAGTCCGAGTCTGCGAAGTGTGGTACTGGTGCAGAGCGGTAGCGGCACCTGGCGTCTGTTGGAGAGACTAAGAGCAGCGGTGCCGTAATAGAGTGGGGTACCAGTCTAAAGAACTCGCTGTAGACTGGTTCCAACTCCAGTCTGCACGCTCATACCGATTGTCATGGACGTTCACGCGATGTTGGCTGGTTATCCGTGAAGATTTGTTATAAAATTATTTTCTTTAGTTGTTAAAGTTTCCAAATATTGAAATAAAAAATTGACTGATGGATGTATAGATGATAGGATATACTGAATCATTGATATTCCACTGTACGTGGCATTGGTTTATTATCAATGTCTATTAATCTAATCATAAATGTCACACGAACTGACAACCAACTTTTGACTTCTTCTCTGAGCAAACGAAATGCTGTGGTGACGAATCGACTGGTATCCCTAGAGACGGCGAACAACTCCATCTTCAGTACTTCCGACAGACTGGTTCCAACTCCAGTATATATTATATATGTGTAACACGGGGTAATATAGCCCCATGTTTTTTTTCATTTTGTCTTTCATTCCAAAGTGACCGACAAGACAGGTTCCTTTAGGTCAAGGGTCAACCACCTGTTGCCCTGGCATGGCATGGCATGGCCTGCGTGGCCGGCAAAACCTGTTGTAAGAATATAGTTTTGTCAGGACCGGTTTTCGGTGTTTGGGCAACGAGGCATGACAGCCCGTAATGACCACGATGTCTTGGGGCAGCCTCGTCAGTTCTGCTGACACCTTGCTGTTGGCAACCAGCCGACTGATTGCCTGTACCTGTATCTTCTTCCAGAATAAATCCTCACCTCGCATCCGTCTTGATTCTTGAACCTGGCCCCACGTTGGGTGCCACAAAATGGCGCAGCCTGCAGGATAAGATGCGATTGATGGAACACCTGGATGGAGTGGACGGGTTGACCTGTATGTCCTGTTTCCCTTGCTGGCGGATGGTTTCGCCAAGACGGCCTATGTTGTCGTGTTTTTGGACTTTTCCTGTGTTTTGAGGACTGAACGTTGGTTACATACCAACTGACGGATGTCTTCCCTTTTCTGGTGATCACCAACCGCACCGTCGCTTTCTGCCTGTGCTTGTTGGTTCCTAGGTGCTGTGGCATGGACTGTTCGCAGGGCGCTAAAGGGCCGGCCTGGTGTCCTGTTCCGGACTGACCTCGGCATGGAATCAGTGGACTAGGGACCCGTTAATAGCCAGTGTGTGACGGAGTGGTATTTTTTTCCGTGCTTGTGAGAGCACAATGGACATCTGCAAGGACAGTGCATATTAAAATGTTTCATCCTTTTTTTTGGGTGGCGTAAAGTGACATATAGGATTCAGGAATTTAATTATAATAATATAATTTAATTATAATATATAATTATATTATAAAGGTAAACTATTTATTTAATAATGGATATCCAGACTTTTTATGGTTATGCAACAGGCATAGATTTGTAATGGTTAGATAGATTTTTTTTCTGCAGTAAGCTTACACCAGGCATATATATTTTGGTTGATTGCAGCAAGATTGCTAAGATTCTTTGCTTCTATAATAACGCCCTTGTTAAACTGCTAACTAGTAATGATTGCTTAATTTGTAGCGACTGTTTAAGTGTAATTTACATTTAAGTGTATGAGAGAAGGTGAGGAAAAGTATCCTTACCTTTCCTTGTCTGCCTGCCACTACCAGTGCGGTAAGTTCAGACAGGTAAGACTTTTTTGTATCATCTGTAGGGGTATAGATAGATGTTAGTTGAATCTGTTTCCCATAGATTCAGATACATTTTTGTAATTCAGCTCCTTAGGACTAGGTATCCTTTAGTATCATTTAAATTCACTTACCATGAAGTACACTCGCACCGTAGTAGTTAGGTCCGTACCAAAGGATGTGAAGCAGTCACAACTCGAGGGGCACTTCGGTACGGTCGGCACGGTGGAATCCATTTTGATTTCTACTGACAAATTGTTCATCGTGTACGCCTCTCCCTCTAGTGTCCCCACGGCCATAGAATCATTGAGTTCTATTAAGTTGTCAGCCCTAAAGGAACCAGTGCAACTTTTGTTGGCTCCAGCAAAGGAGACTGATGAGCCTAAGATCAAAGCGTTGCTTGACCCTGATCCTGACCCTCTTGAGCATTTCTTAGATTCCTTAAGCTCTGATAACTTGACTAAACTGCAAACAAAACTGGAAGGTCGAGTGCCTAGCAGACAAGCTCCTCCTGCCCCTCTGTACACAGTTAGTCAGCGCCCCCGATTACCCACCTTCTCTGGGGATCCTGGGAAAGACATATCGTATAGCCAGTGGCGATTTCAAGTCCAGTGCCTGCTGGATAACCCTGGTTATCATAAGAGCGAAGTGGAAGAGGTAGTCCGCTTGTCACTCAGGGGCACTGCAGCAGAAATTTTATTATGCTCAGAACCAGGAACAAAGGTTTCTGATTTGCTCCATCAATTCGACCAAATGTTTGGGGATGTTGTAGATTATAATCTTCTCCGGGAACAGTACTATGGAGCTCAACAAGGTCCGGGGGAAAACATAGTTCAGTGGGGCTGCAGACTCCAAAAGTTACTCCATTCCCTTAAAGGCAGAGATTTGATCACCCCCACGGAAGCAGAGCATAGCTTGAGATCCAGGTTTTGGTATGGACTCCACCCAAGTTATGTTAAAGTAAAAGAAGCCTTACGGGTTATTCTGCGAACAGGAAAGTCGTTCGATGAATTATTTAGTTGTGCTAGGGAACTGGAGGCGGAATATACTCCTGGCCATTCGTCCGTCCGGGTTTCCCATCCAACCCAGCCTGGAAAGGGTAAATTGCCCCTGCAACAGCAAACAAACCCTGATTTAGCCCAAGCTGTAGACACGGTACTAAGAAAAATGGAAGGCTTAGAGGCACGTTTAAGTAAACTAGAAGGAAAGGCTACTTACCCCAGTTAAGGCACCATTCCTAACCAAGATCAGAGCAGCACTGCTGGTCAAAATCGCTTATTTTGTAGCAGATGCAAACGAAACAACCATCTCCTGCGTGATTGTGTGGCCCGTAGGGATGTGAACAGCCGGCCTTTAAACTGAAGTCCGCCTGCAACAGACGGTGGGGGGTTGCAGGCGAGAGACGTGTCCCTGCTAAGATTCCTGTAGAATTGGTAGGCAATGTCGACCAGGTAAAGCTAAAACCAGGTAATTCCTCTACTGGGTAACTTGACTCTGGTTCGGCCATTTCCACGGTTGCCGAGTGGTTTTATAACAAACACCTAGCTTCTTGTTCTATATTGCCTGTGGACCAGGTATTGGAGATTGAGGTAGCTGGTGGCGGTAGGCTAGACTATTTAGGTATTGTTGAGTTGGATCTTAACTTTCCATCGGTTTTGAGATACAGTTTTCCCCACTCCAGTCCTCCTAGTCAAGAACACTAGCTTCAATCTAAATACCCCCTTTGTAATTGGCCAAAACATTATCAAGCCGTGCGTCAGACACCTAAGGGCACTCAAGGGACCCAGATTTATCCAAACAGCTGGCTTATCTGATCCCTGGCGTTTAGCGTGTAGAAACAATTGTCTCTTTAACGGTTCTACTTCCAAACCTCTCGGGAGGGTGTTTAGCAATAAACAAGTCCTTGTACCACCCAATCATAGCTACTTCATACCAGGGGTAACAAGAACATGTACGTTTGGTAAAACCACTATTGTGACTGAGCCTGAGGGTCAGCTACCCGCAGGACTGGTGTTAGACCCAATTTTTATGGAAGTTAACTTGAGGAACAAAACCAGTAAAAGGGTTGACGTTAAAGTTTCTAATTTGACCTCCAGCCCAATTACCGTTCCGGCAAAAGCCTTACTTTGTTCCCTCCAGGTGGCCTCGGTCATACCTTCATTCAGTCAGAGTACAAGCCCTGCAGGTGTACTAGACCAATTTAACATCGGTACCTCATTGTCTGAGAAAGAGCGTCAAAAAGTTTTAAGTCTTTTAAATACTTGGACCTCTATCTTTTCTATTGATGAAATAGACATCGGCAAGACCGATATGATAAAACACCGGATAGTCTTAACAGATGAAACGCCCTTCAGAGAGTCGTATCGACGAATTCCTCCTAATCTTTATGAAGAAGTTAGGTGTCATCTTAATGAAATGCTCGAGGCAGGTGTCATTCGTGAAAGTTCGAGTCCATTCGCGTCAGCAATAGTCCTCGTCCGTAAGCCTGATGGTAAACTAAGATTTTGCGTGGACTATCGGAAGCTGAATGCCCGTACTGTCCGTGATGCGCATTCTCTGCCTCGCATCGATGACACTTTAGATTCACTTGTAGGCAGTAAATTCTTTTCCTCTCTTGACCTCAAAGCCGGGTACTGGCAAGTGGAGGTGGAGGAAGAAGACAAGCATAAGACCGCATTTACAGCCGGTCCTTTAGGGTTTTTCGAGTTTAATACGATGCCCTTCGGTCTGGTGAACGCGCCAGCCGTCTTCCAGCGCTTAATGCAGAAAACTATGGGTGATTTGCATTTATCACAATGTCTCCTTTATTTGGATGACATCATAGTCTATAGCTCAACTTTTGAGGAGCATCTTGAACGGCTGGAGGCTGTATTTCAACGCCTCAAAAATGCTGGTTTAAAGCTAAAACCGAGCAAGTGTCATTTCTTTCAGACAAAAGTCAGTTATCTAGGCCATGTGGTTTCAGCTGATGGCATCCACGCAGACCCTGCCAAGGTAGATGCAGTAAAACAGTGGCCTACACCAAGTACATTGACCAAGGGTAGACGGTTCCTAGGTTTCGCTAGTTTTTACCGTAAGTTTATCCCTCATTTTGCCCAAGTAGCACGCCCCCTCCATGACCTCCTGAAGGGAGTCTCGCCCAAAAGGAAAGGTAAACCTGGTAAGTACACACCTAAAGCCACATCCATTACATGGGGTACAAAACAACAGGAGGCATTTGATAAGATTAAAAACTTATTGTGCCAAACCCCTGTATTGGCGTTTGCCAATTTTACTAAGCCATTTGTCCTGCACACGGACGCTAGCAAATCAGGTCTAGGTGCTATCCTATATCAGGAACAAGAGGGTAAACTACATCCCATTGCCTACGCCAGCCGAAGCCTTAGACCCTCAGAAGCTAATTATCCAGCCCACAAGCTAGAATTTCTGGCTTTAAAGTGGGCTGTCACAGAGAATTTTAAAGACTATCTTTATGGTGGCACATTTACTGTCAGAACTGACAATAACCCATTGTGTTATGTCCTTTCTTCAGCCAGGCTTGATGCCACAGGACAGCGGTGGATTGCTGAACTGGCAAACTTCAATTTTGATATTAAATACCGCTCAGGTCAGGTTAACATAGATGCTGATGCGTTATCAAGGTCCCCTGGTCAGGAGATAGTCCATCTCTCCACCGAAACCGTAAATGCTATCTGTAACTACCAATTGCCTTATTTTATTGGCTTACAACACACACCTGCACCTGCTGATCAGTGCGCTTGTTCAGACAACCTTCCACAGACCCCAATTAATATCAGAGACAAACAACTTGAAGACCCCATCCTCAAACAAATAATTCAAAGCTTAGAAGCAGGACATCAACCGAAAATAACCAGGAAACCATCACCGGATTCCAACTGGCGTATATACCAGAGTCGAGCTAAGCAATTTGTTCTACAGCAGAATATACTATGTCGCAAGAGAACCGTAAATCATCAGCTAACATACCAGGTCGTATTGCCTGAATCTCTGCGTAGTGTAGCTCTCCATGGTTTACATGACCTAATGGGGCACATGGGCCAAACCAAAACTACTAAACTAGTCCAGGATCGGTATTTCTGGCCAAAAATGTCAAAAGACATTATCCAATACGTTTCTTGCTGTCCAAGATGTGTCAGGAGAAAGACACCTACCAATCAAAGAGCTCCCCTTATCAATATCTCTTCCACTGCACCTTTGGAGTTACTTTTTGTAGATTTCTTATCAGTAGAACCTTGCAAAGGTAACATAGAAAACATCCTTGTAGTGACAGATCATTTCACAAAATATGCCAGGGCTTTTCCCTGTAAAACTCAACAGGCCAAACCGACAGCCCAATTATTATTTGATCAATTTATATGCCACTATGGTTTTCCCCAGAGAATATTATCTGATCAAGGCAGAAATTTCGAGAGCAAACTGATCAAGGAACTATGTAGTTTAGCTGGAATTTCCATGTGTCGAACTACCCCTTATCATCCAATGGGGAATGGTCAGTGCGAGCGTTTTAACCGCACTCTCCTGAATATGCTCGGCTGCTTAGAGCCAGAAGGTAAATCCAATTGGAAAATACACCTAAATGCTCTGACCCATGCTTATAATTGCACACAACATGAGACAACCGGGTTCTCCCCCTTCTTTCTCATGTATGGTCGCCATCCCAAACTGCCAATAGACATAATTCTGGGTTTAGATCAAGAGGATAAGCAAGCAGCCACAGATTACTCAAAATATGTGCAGTCCTTAGCGGATACTCTATCAGATGCTTATAAAATGGCACAGAACAACTCTTCTTTGGCCCAGCAACGCCATAAAATGCGCTATGATCGTAAGATTAAAGGCACGTCCCTTCAAGTGGGAGACAAAGTCTTAGTCCGTAACCTCCATGTAACTGGTAAACATAAACTCGCTGATGTGTGGGAAACTCCTATATACACTGTTGTAGGACAACCAAACGGGGATATTCCAGTTTATAGGGTGCAGAGGGAAGGAGCAATGGGTGGCATACGCACGCTTCATCGTAATCTACTTCTCTGTATTAACAATCTCCCCCTTAATCCCCCAGTTACTGACTCTAATGCATCAAAATGTACCCAAAAGCAAAAACCTGATCACAAAATAGTTGATGTAGAATCCTCCAGTGATATTGAAAGTCCGGATGAGGATGCTGATGATTATGTCTTCACTCCATTGTCAGTTCCTGTTAATATTCCTTTGATCCACGTAGATCAGGAAGAAAAGCTCCCACTTTCCACTCCTAGTTCGGAAATTGCACTTTCCACTTCCAGTCCCGAAGGTGAAGGACCATTCAGTCCCGATTTTCCAGTTCGGGATGCATCACCTGTAAGAATAACAGAAACTGATGACAGTGCCATACCAATCCCTGAAGTTTATGAATCTCTAACAGATCTAGTTGAAAATCAAGAATTGAGTGAGGAAACTAATGCAAACTTACCACATGTTACTACAGATAATTCCCAATTGGGAGATGACCGCCCCAGGCCCAGGCGATCAGACCGAATAAGACGGCCTCCAACCTGGTTACGGTATATATATATTATTGTTTACTTGTCTTTATTGGGGTCCGCCGGGTCTGTGCAAGGACGACATCCATTCTGGATTCACGTCTGGGTGCTAGGTGGATTTTCTTGCGCATGCCCAACGGCACTTCGGTTTTTCAAGATTCTTGAAAAAAATGGCGTCCAAAAACAGACGTACTGGTGCACCCTTCCACCAGAGGTCGTTTCTACTCAAAAATCTTGAGAGTCCGAGTCTGCGAAGTGTGGTACTGGTGCAGAGCGGTAGCGGCACCTGGCGTCTGTTGGAGAGACTAAGAGCAGCGGTGCCGTAATAGAGTGGGGTACCAGTCTAAAGAACTCGCTGTAGACTGGTTCCAACTCCAGTCTGCACGCTCATACCGATTGTCATGGACGTTCACGCGATGTTGGCTGGTTATCCGTGAAGATTTGTTATAAAATTATTTTCTTTAGTTGTTAAAATTTCCAAATATTGAAATAAAAAATTGACTGATGGATGTATAGATGATAGGATATACTGAATCATTGATATTCCACTGTACGTGGCATTGGTTTATTATCAATGTCTATTAATCTAATCATAAATGTCACACGAACTGACAACCAACTTTTGACTTCTTCTCTGAGCAAACGAAATGCTGTGGTGACGAATCGACTGGTATCCCTAGAGACGGCGAACAACTCCATCTTCAGTACTTCCGACAGACTGGTTCCAACTCCAGTATATATTATATATGATAAAAATAAGCATTATGGCAGCGATGCCATAATAGAGCGGGGTACCACATCCACTGTGTGAACTAGTCCGTGTGTAAAACCGCAGGTGGCAGATTACTATCGCGAATGGTGGCCTTGGGACACCGGGTGGCCTCAGGCGACATGATGGCCTTGGAACACCGGGTGGCCTCTGGCCACCTACCCTCTGTGCACTCTTCTTGATCTGTTTTCTTCCGCTAATATCGTAAAAAGTTCCATGAAAGAACACCGAATTCAAACTATGTTATTATTCTCCTTTCATTCAAGAACTCCACAGGTATGATGCTGGTATATCATGGTGCATGGCCTAGGGATACACTAGGTATGATGCTATGTACACAAAGTACCAACTGTGAAATACACAGCTCCTTGACTACTTAATAAAAACACTCAAGGAGCTGTTTATGTCACAATTGATTGTATCGCTTATTGCTGTGTATCCTGGTGGCCTATTTACGGAAGGAAACAGATCGGGAAGGGTGCACCGCGGGCTGGTGGCCTGAGGCCACCCGGTGTCCCATGGGCACCATGTGGCCTGAGGCCACCCGGTGTCCCAAGTCCACCATTCGCGATAATAATCTGCCACCTGCTGAAAAACCCGAACCCAGTCGATCCCGAAAAATCCAATTTCCACATATTCCATTGTTTATATAAATAAAAAGACACCCCTGTGTCTGATATAAGAACAGAGCAAAGTTCATAAATGCTGCAGCTTTGTTAAAGACCGATTCAAATAAAGACTGAAGTATACAAAAATATTTGGGTTAAGAGGGACCCCAACTGCTTGACTTTGATGACTGTTCCATTTTGACGGACCCCTGTAACCACTGCTCATTTACGACTCAATGAGAAGAGAATTAGCACTCATGTCACATATTAAAACGAGTTATGTACGGTTTAACTAAAATCAGTGGGAGTGTTAGTGGGTGACGCATAAAATACAATCCTAGAAATTTTGGAGGTTATCTGTATTATGATGATTCGTTTAAAAGACGCTTTACTATTGTGAGCTTAGAAAAATTCACTTCTAAATTTCTGGGGGCCAGAGCAATTCACTGGTATTCTGGGCCGCCTTATTCTGGAAGGAAAAGCTGCAGGGCCTTTTATCCAATTATGGAGTTCGTGACACATATTATTCTTTTCAATTATGGAGTTCGTGACACATATTATTCTTTTCTTGCATTCATATTTCTACTATGTACGTGTACATGCCTGTGTAGCTGCTAACAAAATCAATACCTAACATGTTGTATCTGTATATTTTTAGCTTAACAGTTCTCAGTTACCTGTTACTTCCCTCACATGCAGGACCCTCCCCCCCCCCCCCCCCCTCTCTCTCTCTCTCTCTCTCTCTCTCTCATGTCATCAATTCTTCAATACGTCCGGGTTTGTAGTTTCCTCTGGGAGGATAGTTAGGACGTCGTTCTTAACTAATATAGACATAAGTTTTAATATGGTGTTTATAAATTATTACTATTACACCCACTGGATCAGGTCATTCGCAGACGATCGCTGATTGTGATAAAAATGCGCAGCAAATTCACCAGTGGGTGGTATGAGGAGCAGAGAAAAATAAAAACACTTAATTATAATGACACAAATGCATGCATAAGTTAATAGTGTATACTCCTAGCATAAACGTTTCAAACAGTTCACAAACAGTTAACACGTTCATATAAATAAACAGAAGTCTGAACTTACAATTTCTTAACATACAATTTCAATTACACTTTAGTGATTGCGAATAAATATGCATGCGATTGTCACAGTCATCTTAAAAAATAATCCTGATAACAACCAGTTATAAATGAACATAAAGAATTCCAGTTCACAAGAATTAAAATAAAACCCTCACAAGAATAAACATAAAACCCTCCAGTTCACACGAATTAACATAAAACCCTCAAATTCACAAGAATTAAAATAAAACCCTCCAATTCAAAAGGATTAACATAAAATCCTCAGTTCACAAGAATTAACATAAAACCCTCCAGTTCACAAGAATTAACATAAAACCTTCCAGTTCACAAGAATTAACATAAAACCTTCCAGTTCACAAGAATTAACATAAAACCCTCCAGTTCACAAGAATTATCATAAAACCTTCCAGTTCACAAGAATTATCAATAAACCTTCCAGTTCACAAGAATTAACATAAAACCTTCCAGTTCACAAGAATTAACATAAAACCTTCCAGTTCACAAGAATTAACATAAAACCTTCCAGTTCACAAGAATTAACATAAAACCTTCCAGTTCACAAGAATTATCATAAAACCCTCCAGTTCACAAGAATTAACATAAAACCTTCCAGTTCACAAGAATTAACATAAAACCTTCCAATTCACACGAATTAACATAAAACCATCCAATTCACACGAATTAACAAAAAATCCTCAGTTCACAAGAATTAACATAAAACCCTCCAGTTCACAAGAATTAACATAAAACCCTCCAGTTCACAAGAATTAACATAAAACCCTCCAGTTCACAAGAATTAACATAAAACCCTCCAGTTCACAAGAATTAACATAAAACCCTCCAGTTCAGAAGAATTAACATAAAACCCTCCAATTCACAAGAATTAACATAAAACCCTCCAGTTCACAAGAATTAACATAAAACCTTCCAGTTCACAAGAATTAACATAAAACCCTCCAGTTCACAAGAATTATCATAAAACCTTCCAGTTCACAAGAATTAACATAAAACCCTCCAATTCACAAGAATTAACATAAAACCCTCCAATTCACAAGAATTAACATAAAACCTTCCAGTTCACAAGAATTAACATAAAACCCTCCAATTCACAAGAATTAACATAAAACCCTCCAGTTCACAAGAATTAACATAAAACCCTCCAGTTCACAAGAATTATCATAAAACCTTCCAGTTCACAAGAATTAACATAAAACCCTCCATTTCACAAGAATTAACATAAAACCCTCCAATTCACAAGAATTAACATAAAACCTTCCAGTTCACAAGAATTAACATAAAACCCTCCAATTCACAAGAATTAACATAAAACCCTCCAGTTCACAAGAATAAACGTAAAACCTTCCAATTCTCAAGAATTTACATAAAACCCTCCAATTCACAAGAATAAACATAAAACCCTCCAATTCACAAGAATTAACATAAAACCCTCCAATCCACAAGAATTAACATAAAACCTTCCAGTTCACAAGAATAAACATAAAACCCTCCAATTCACAAGAATTAACATAAAACCTTCCAGTTCACAAGAATTAACATAAAACCCTCCAATTCACAAGAATTAACATAAAACCCTCCAATTCACAAGAATTAACATAAAACCCTCCAATTCACAAGAATTAACATAAAACCCTCCAGTTCACAAGAATTAACATAAAACCTTCAAGTTCACAAGAATTAACATAAAACCCTCCAGTTCACAAGAATTATCATAAAACCTTCCAGTTCACAAGAATTAACATAAAACCCACCAGTTCACAAGAATTAACATAAAACCCTCCAGTTCACAAGAATTAACATAAAACCCTCCAGTTCACAAGAATTAACATAAAACCCTCCAGTTCACAAGAATTAACATAAAACCTTCCAGTTCACAAGAATTATCATAAAACCTTCCAGTTCACAAGAATTAACATAAAACCCTCCAATTCACAAGAATTAACATAAAACCTTCCAGATCACAAGAATTAACATAAAACCTTCCATTTTACAAGAATTAACATAAAACCTTCCAGTTCACAAGGATTAACATAAAACCTTCCAGTTCACAAGAATTAACATAAAACCTTCCAGTTCACAAGAATTAACATAAAACCTTCCAGTTCACAAGAATCAACATAAAACCCTCCAGTTCACAAGAATTAACATAAAACCCTCCAGTTCACAAGAATTAACATAAAACCCTCCAATTCACAAGAATTAACATAAAACCTTCCAGTTCACAAGAATTAACATAAAACCTTCCAGTTCACAAGAATCAACATAAAACCCTCCAGTTCACAAGAATTAACATAAAACCCTCCAGTTCACAAGAATTAACATAAAACCCTCCAATTCACAAGAATTAACATAAAACCCTCCAGTTCACAAGAATTAACATAAAACCCTCCAGTTCACAAGAATTAACATAAAACCCTCCAGTTCACAAGAATTAACATAAAACCCTCCAATTCACAAGAATTAACATAAAACCCTCCAGTTCACAAGAATTAACATAAAACCCTCCAGTTCACAAGAATTATCATAAAACCTTCCAGTTCACAAGAATTAACATAAAACCCTCCAGTTCACAAGAATTAACATAAAACCCTCCAATTCACAAGAATTAACATAAAACCTTCCAGTTCACAAGAATTAACAGAAAACCTTCCAGTTCACAAGAATTAACATAAAACCTTCCAGTTCACAAGAATTAACATAAAACCCTCCAATTCACAAGAATTAACATAAAACCCTCCAGTTCACAAGAATTACCATAAAACCCTCCAGTTCACAAGAATTACCATAAAACCTTCCAATTCACAAGAATTAACATAAAACCTTCCAGTTTACAAGAATTAACATAAAACCCTCCAATTCACAAGAATTAACATAAAACCCTCCAATTCACAAGAATTAACATAAAACCCTCCAATTCACAAAAATTATCATAAAACCTTCCAGTTCACAAGAATTAACATAAAACCCTCCAGTTCACAAGAATTAACATAAAACCCTCCAGTTCACAAGAATTAACATAAAACCTTCCAGTTCACAAGAATTAACATAAAACCCTCCACTTCACAAGAATTATCATAAAACCTTCCAGTTCACAAGAATTAACATAAAACCCTCCAGTTCACAAGAATTAACATAAAACCTTCCAGTTCATAAGAATTAACATAAAAACCTTCCAGTTCACAAGAATAAACATAAAACCTTCCAGTTCACAAGAATTAACATAAAACCTTCCAGTTCACAAGAATTAACATAAAACCCTCCAGTTCACAAGAATTAACATAAAACCCTCCAGTTCACAAGAATTAACATAAAACTCTCCAGTTCAGAAGAATTATCATAAAACCCTCCAGTTCACAAGAATTAACATAAAACCTTCCAGTTCACAAGAATTAACATAAAACCTTCCAGTTCACAAGAATTAACATAAAAACTTCCAGTTCACAAGAATTAACATAAAACCTTCCAGTTAACAAGAATTAACATGAAACCCTCCAGTTCAGAAGAATTAACATTAAACCCTCCAGTTCAGAAGAATTAACATTAAACCCACCAGATCAGAAGAATTAACATAAAACCCTCCAGTTCACAATAATTAACATAAAACCCTCAAGTTCACAAGAATTAACATCAAACCCACCAGTTCACAAGAATTAACACAAAACCCTGCAGTTCAGAAGAATTAACAAAAAACCCTCCAGTTCACAAGAATTAACATTAAACCCACCAGATCAAAAGAATTAACATAAACCCTCCAGTTCACAATAATAAACATAAAACCCTCCAGTTCACAAGAATTAACATAAAACCCTCCAGTTCACAAGAATTAACATAAAATCCTCCAGTTCAAAAGAATTAACATAAAACTCTTCAATTCACAATAATTAACATAAAACCCCCCAGTTCACAAGAATTATCATAAATCCTCCAGATCACAAGAATTAACATTAAACCCTCCAGTTCACAAGAATTTGGATAAAACCCTGCAGTATACAAGAATTTACATAAAACCCTTCGTTTTCACAAGAATTAACATAAAACCCTCCAGTTCACAATAATTAACATAAAACCCTCCAGTTCACAAGAATATACATAAAAAACCCTCCATTTCACAAGAATTAACATGAAACCCTCCAGTTCACAAGAATTAACATATAACTCTCCAGTTCACAAGGATTAACATAAAACCCTCCAGTTCACAATAATTAACATAAAACCCTCCAGTTCAAAAGAATTAACATAAAACTCTTCAATTCACAATAATTAACATAAAACCCCCCAGTTCACAAGAATTATCATAAATCCTCCAGATCACAAGAATTAACATTAAACCCTCCAGTTCACAAGAATTTGGATAAAACCCTGCAGTTCACAAGAATTTACATAAAACCCTTCAGTTTTCACAAGAATTAACATAAAACCCTCCAGTTCACAATAATTAACATAAAACCTTCCAGTTCACAAGAATTAACATAAAACCTTCCAGTTCACAAGAATTAACATAAAACCTTCCAGTTCACAAGAATTAACATGAAACCCTCCAGTTCAGAAGAATTAACATTAAACCCTCCAGTTCAGAAGAATTAACATTAAACCCACCAGATCAGAAGAATTAACATAAAACCCTCCAGTTCACAATAATTAACATAAAACCCTCAAGTTCACAAGAATTAACATCAAACCCACCAGTTCACAAGAATTAACACAAAACCCTGCAGTTCAGAAGAATTAACATAAAACCCTCCAGTTCACAAGAATTAACATTAAACCCACCAGATCAGAAGAATTAACATAAACCCTCCAGTTCACAATAATTAACATAAAACCCTCCAGTTCACAAGAATTAACATAAAACCCTCCAGTTCACAATAATTAACATAAAACCCTCCAGTTCAAAAGAATTAACATAAAACTCTTCAATTCACAATAATTAACATAAAACCCCCCAGTTCACAAGAATTATCATATAACTCTCCAGTTCACAAGGATTAACATAAAACCCTCCAGTTCACAAGAATTAACATAAAACCCTCCAGTTCACAAGAATTAACATAAAATCCTCCAGTTCAAAAGAATTAACATCAAACCCACCAGTTCACAAGAATTAACACAAAACCCTGCAGTTCAGAAGAATTAACATAAAACCCTCCAGTTCACAAGAATTAACATTAAACCCTCCAGTTCACAAGAATTTGGATAAAACCCTGCAGTTCACAAGAATTTACATAAAACCCTTCAGTTTTCACAAGAATTAACATAAAACCCTCCAGTTCACAATAATTAACATAAAACCCTCCAGTTCACAAGAATATACATAAAAAACCCTCCATTTCACAAGAATTAACATGAAACCCTCCAGTTCACAAGAATTAACATATAACTCTCCAGTTCACAAGGATTAACATAAAACCCTCCAGTTCACAATAATTAACATAAAACCCTCCAGTTCACAACAAGACTCAGAGAAAGGCGACGTGTCTAAAAAATTTATCAATATATCGCTGTATTTTTTATATGATATTGGATATATTATGTATCACGGCATTTTTTGCCAAAGACATATGCACATGAAGAAAATATACGTGAGCAATATGTTAAATTCATAAATAGAGTGGAGCACATTTTTAAAAGAAGACATTTGGACCTGTGTTGCACTTCAGCGGCAGAATTGATGGTGAAATAAAGTGCCCGGTTTTCATAATATGATCTCCTCATTCTTCGGTCATATATGGTACTGTAATCACTGATATAAACGATCGTACTTATCCTTATGTAATTTACGCTAGGCTGTATCAAATATTACAGGATTAAATTAATAATATTTTAAACACTACATCAATCATCAATTAGATATTATCAACAAAAAATCAGGTAAGTTGCAAATAATGATTTTTCTACAATAGCAGTTTTCTGATATATACCATAAACGCCATGAAATAAAATAACACAGATATTCAGTGTTTTATATGGATATACAGCTCATCTCTAGCTTGCATTATGATCTGATTTTAACTGTAAGCCACATTCCGTCTTTTGGTTCCAATGTCGCGGCAGGGACCGGGAGGGGGTCCTCAGGTTCCTGGTAAGAGAACTCGAAGTTCACGAGGAGCGTTGCCAAGGTGATTCTCAGTTCTGTCCACGCGAAACGCTGACCAACACAGTTCCTGGAGATAAATACATACATGGAAATGTACGACTGTATCTAATTCATTGCATGAAGTCTCTGATTCCTGTGTACAATATCTTTTACTTCGTGATCAGGTCCGAAATCTGTTTCTGATCAATATTCTGAATTAGGCTTGTCGTCCTCTTTGGAAAAAAAAATCAAAACCTTTGTTGAATGATTTTGGACAGCAGGAAAAAATACAAATAAAACAAAAATTATTTGTTTCCTATTTAAATGTATAAATCCTTGATTGAAATCAGTGAAGTTGAAAGGTATTTTGTAATATCGTGTTGGCACCTATAGTTCCAGAATTTTCTTTAATGGGACTGAAACTCTTGGTCTGTTTCAGAGAGTCCAGCGAATCTATATAACTTATTCCATTTTATAAAAATATTCATTCAGGGATCATCTGGCAATTGTATACATCTAGTTATTAGACTACATCCTACCTGGGTCCAGCAGAAAAGGGTACAAAGGCAAATGGGTGTATTCGTTTGATGTTTTCTTCATTAAACCTCTCTGGGTCGAACTCATCTGGGTTTTTCCACACATCAGGGTTACGATGCAGACTCCACAATGGTGTGCTGAGCCAAGTACCTATTTGATTAAAATTTCCACCAATATAATTAAACGTGTCTCTAAGAGAAGGAGATCTCATAGACAGGTTGTTTCAAACTTGTCATAAAATCATAAAATTTTCAAAATACGTTTCTTCATTGTAAATCCATAGTTACATGTACTAAATAGGCTAATGGGTAATCCTTCAGGATTTGACCATTATCATGCAAGTTTCACATAAATCTACACGGACAAGCATACGGTCCATAATGGTAGAAACATTGCATTTAACATAAATTGAAAATAAAGGTTTTAAGAAAACCCCTTTAAAACTAATAAATAATCGTTTTAGCTTTTTTTAGTAAAACCGTCCAGTATTACAATATTTAGGGATATCTTTTGGAGGCGAATAAAAGATTTTTACCGGCTGGTGCAACGACCCCCTTTGGTAGTTGTAGAGGTTTAGTGAGCAGTCTTTCTAGGATTGGGACTGCTGGGTATTTACGCATGGTCTCCTTCAAACACTGGGTTATGTACACCATTCTAGTAACATGGTCCCTGTAAAATTATGTCATATAAACACAAATCTACCCAGTTTTTGTTGAAGACATATTTTATGCATATCTTTTCAACATTAGGCCATCAAAATTATGTATACCTACAAGGGGTAATTGTGTAGTTTAGGGTTTTTTTTATAAAAGGCCTATATTACCAATTGTTAACGCATTATCTCCGAATTGTGTTGTTCTATAATAAGAAGAAATGTATACTTATATAAGAATAAGGCATATATAGTTTAATGACCAATATTTTATATATAATGACATAAATTGCTCCAGTATAGCTTGTTTTCCTGGCGACGTCATGCATAACGTCATGGCGGAAGATCAAAATTGAACCAATATAGTCGACTTTTAAGCAACAATGTCTCTGAAACAACACCACTTTTCATTATATAACCCTTTTTTTCTAAAACTATACATCTCCAAAATTATAGAATATTACTTTTGTTTATAATTTGCGTTAAATATGGTAATATAGGCCTTTATAAAAAAAACCCCTAAACAACACAATTACCCTACAAGGAATATCGAGTAATAACTTATTTAAAATTTCTTTTTTGATTAAGGTCGGGTTATAAGTTTATAATATTATCGAGGTTGGGGTATAGGTTATACGTAACAGTTTTGATTAATCTAAGTTACTCCAAAGTTTCCCAAATCATCCTCTTATTTGTTACTACACGTAAATGTGTGAGCACTCAGGCGCCGCCGGTAATCTAGTTTAGTCCTATGCTGATAAAACAATAAGATATTTTGCAACTTTTTAAAACCAGTTTGTTAGTGAAAGGTTAATCTCAAAGCATATATAAATCTTAATGAGGTCACCATCCAAATTCCTTCCCATCTCCAAGGACCTCCACGGCTTCCTTATGGCAACGTTTCTGGTACTCAGGATGCGACGCCATGTTGTAGAGAAACCACGTGAGAGCTAACAGAAGAACAAATAGGTGATTTATACTTCATAGAGGTTCTGTAATACATGTATTAAATTATGATCACACAAATACATCAAATGTTATACATGTATTAAATTATGATCACACAAATGCATTAAATGTTATACATGTATTAAATTTAGATCACACAAATACATCAAATGTTATACATGTATTAAATTATGATCACACAAATACATCAAATGTTAAGTATCTGATGTTTTATCATTTACATTTAACTTTCAGGAAACACAATGTAACATAATTAAATTCAGTCATCATTATCGCGTTATTATATGCTTTATATATTCACATCTGTCAATAAGTGAAATTGAATAAACATCTGCCAATAAAGCGTTGTGTAACAAATGGTTCTCTGTGTTTCTGTTTATCAAATTGTGTCTTTGTCGTCACCATCAGTCGTCACCCTTTTAACTGGCTCTGATAATTGGTGTATAATTGTTCTTCTTCAACAATGCATTTCGTTTAACAATATTTTTCTCCTGGGGAGATCACTATATTATACGTATTATTGAATGCTATTTACTGAGGGCGACGGTGTCGTGTCCGGCAAACACTAACACATCCACCTCAGCTCGGATCTCATCATCTGTTAAACTAACTCCATCCTCGTCCTAAGAAAATCCATGCAGTAAAGTCATCAGATAAGCGTTCTGAATAAGAATAAATAATGAAATAAATGGAGTAAAAAGTCTCAACCCAAGTGATGCGTGATGCCAATTATATAAAGAAAAAAAAACTTTTCGTGACATCATTTATGAATGCATAATAGCTCTTTTTTTATATTTTTAAGATATTTCATAAACAAGTGATTGGCTTTCAATTGAATTCAGGCAATATACAATGATATGACAGTTTAATGGAGCTGTACCCTTTATTGAAACTGTTTTAAGTGGACGGTATCCCATCCTTTACATTTCATATTAAAATGTTATGTTGCAAAACGTATTATGCTGCGGAATAATCGGTTTAATGTGTTTATTACTCTCAAGCGTCAAGAGTTATATACAGTCTGACACGTGCGACTCATCTTTGAGTAAGGCTTTATATTTCTTACATACCTTTGTGAGTCTTTCAAAAGAGACCGCCATATAATGTAAACTGAATACAAGGTACTCACACCGACATTGTGTTTACTGCACCTGCACTTACCTTTGTTCACGATGCATTAACCGCCGAGGAGGCATAATGAATACTACTCTACCTTGGCTTCCAGGAGAACATCAACGAAGTCCAAATATTTCTTTTCTTCGTTTCCAGTGTCCATTATCTGAAAGATAGATTATTTGTAATGTATGTGTGACAGATTGAAGTCGATTTTATTTAGATGCCTTAATCTAAATTGTGATTGAAAATAATGGAACCATTTTATTTCTAAATATTATTCAACAGTCGATAACATATGGTGTACTCCAGTCCTCCAGTAAGAATTGGTCATGCTTGAAAGCAACTCCCATGTCTTAATAAAAATATAGGTGATTTTTAATTAAGAAATAAGACATACCTTATGCTCTCGTCGCTGCTTAATTACATTCATAGAAAAGTTATGCAGTCTGCTCGCTAATTCTTTGAACCGTCTTCCCTTGGAGGTCAAGTAGAAGAAGATGAAGTCATAGTACATGAGAGGATTGTTGTATCTCTCCAGGTACATGACTTTAATTTCCCTGACCCATCCGAGATAAAAATGTACCTTCCTTAGAGGACAAAGAAGAAAACATACATGTAAGAATTAAGAAACCATGGTCGTCTATCAGATAACGTCAAACAACTTAAAGCAATCTATTGTGTTACATTTTTATAATTAATGACAATACTCTGGGGGTCTTTGAAGCACTAGTTTATAAACTGAGAAACAAATTGACTTTGGTATGCAAGCTGAGAATACTGTCAATAAAAATTATCAATTGTGAATGACAAGAGCTAAATGAGCACAAGAATTTTGTAATGAAAGATGAGTCATTTCACTTTAAAAGCTTCATTGTAACTGCTGTAAAAATGACGAGAGCAACTCGGACGGTTGTTCCCATTTCAGGTCTAAAACGAGGCAACTTTAGGCAGTTAAAGAAATATAAATCAATATGGAAACTATAAAGTTTTACGATGATAGAGTAAGAATTTATCCCGCATATCAACATGGGATTTCTTCATCAGCTGATCAAATAATGGCAACTCACCCGGTTGTCTGAATGTCGTTACCCTGGTAACCCACCGCGCATTTTAGAACATTGTCAAGGCTAAGCAGGTGCATGTGTTCATTGACATTGATTCTTGGGCTTTTTTCTATCAGTTGTCTAAAATTACCCTAAAAGAAATATAATGCATGCAAAGTAACAGAAAAAACTCTTGGATGTTGTTACGGTGCTCTAAATCATTAATAACTTATCACTCTCCATCAAACTTAGTCTATATCGATCAGCCACTCGAAAAAAAGTCCAGGATATGTATACTTACGACCGTAATCCTGACGCTGTCTGCAAATACCGGAGCATATGACTGAAGGATTCCAAAATGGAAGGCACTGGTTAGAAGTTTGCGCATGCGTCCCCATCGCAATCCACTTCCGGTGAGAAGATTCTCGACTGTTAGTTCATATTAAAGAGTATTTTCTGTAAATGTAAACTGTTTCACCGGCTAACGCTTTCATGTAAATTTTACTGTTGTTCACTTAGTCTGTATTTAATCAAATGACAAACCCCTTGGTTTAAATCACTCGAAATGTTATGCAAAAACATTACAAATTACATGAGAAGATCTTAATCCCATTATTATACATACCTAAATATGGTCTGAGTAATCCATAAACCAAATCATGTTTTGGTTCTGTTGAAAATATAAGAAAACATAATAATAATAATAATAATAATATTAACAAAAATAATAATAATAATAATAATAATAATAATAATAATTATTATTATTATACAGTAATAATACGAATGAACACTGATGAACCATTTCCCTTGGCTGCAATCAGATTTAAAATACTTCACACATGATTTTAAGTTCACAAATTAGGTAACAACACAACAATCATTCCTGGCCAGTGTTTCTGACTGGTTCCCTGGCTCACATTATTGGACTCATTACCGGCTGTTGACAGAATTGCCTTCATTCCCTCTGGACTTACCGGCTGTTGACAGAATTGCCTGCATTCCCTCTGGATCAGAAACTTCCACAACGTAGTCAGTCGGCCCGTACTTCATCCTGATCAGCGTCCCGTATTTCTTCTGATATTCCAGCATTTTACTTAATTGAGTGTCCGGTGATTCAAACTAAAATGTCAACGCATATACTCCGATGTAATTGCAGTCCACGGACACTTTTATTTGGTATATTATAACTTGCTTAACTCACTATATATGTGTATTCGTATTGTATTAGTGATATTTAAGCTGTCATACATTATGCAGATATTGAAGATATTGTAGATCAGATTTATAATGAAAGAGATTTCATCCAGATAGTGCAGGCGCAAATGTTTAGAAATGAATTCCTGTAGGCATTTATTGGAAAAAGCATGACACATGTCCAGCCAGTTAAATAATATCCTAAAGAACAAGAAAACATAGTTGGCAGTGTGGTATCCATGTTTGAGTCAAGATGGCAGCAAAATTTCAAATTGTCTGTCACGTGGTAATACAAAATCTTTTTCTTTGCCATAAAAAGTGACAGGATGGTCAGATATTCATGATTTTTGTACCTAATTCAATGTGTTTTATTACATGTTACATAAAATGTGTTAATGAAGATATAAATCTACAAGATAATGATAAAGATACTGAAATCTTTTTAGCAAATATTTTTGTAATATGCAAATTATGGCCGCCATTGACAAAAATATATATTTTCTTCAATATCTCAAGAACTAACCATGATAACTTTCCCAACATTGTGTTTAGACCAAGGTTTTCATGGTCAAAGATTCAAATGAAATAATAGTAACAACGAATTATTTCGTCTTTTAATTTTTATTATGCAAATAAAGGCCGCCATTGATTGAAAAGTCTACTTTCTTCGATACCTCAAGAACTAACCATGATAACTGGTCGAGCATTTTGTCTAGATCTAGGTTTCCCTGGTCTTAGATTCATTTGAAACAATACTTACAACGGTTAAGTCAGTACTTGTTGTTGAAATGTAAATATGTAACTTTGGGCCACCTTTTTTGAAGATTCTAAGTTCTTTTATATGTAACCATGATAATTGGACTAACGTTGTGTCTAGACCTAGGTTTTCATGCTCAAACCTTCAATTTAACCCATGTTAAATGTTTAGTCAAATTTAACATGCAAATCAGGGTCCCCATTTATTAAACCTTCAATATTTCAGATGGAAAAAAAAGGTAACTGGGCAAACATGATATCCTAGGTTTTCATGGCCAAGATTGTTAAAAGACCATCTGGGGAAAAAAAAACTTACAGATAATCTGTCGTATTATCAAAAGAACAATATTTTTAAGTCACAAATTATATGGACGTAGGTTTTCACGGTTTGTGAATCAAACAAAATCCTAAAAATAAAATTTTAAGTGTATTTTAGTGTTTAGTAAACAAATGAATAATTTCTATTTCAGTTAGAAACTTTGAAAATAAGAATTGACCAGGACGTAGCCCAGTTGTTGGAGCATTTGTTTAATTCCCAATACTGTCTCCAAAGCTTCGCTCTGATGGTTTTTCGAATGGTCACAGATGTTTAAAAAAAAACAAATATTTCCTTCATATGCAATTTAGGAAATTCATTAGAGAAAAGTCTCAATGTAAAGATAAAATAAGATAAGATAAGTTTGATTTAAAGTAAGTTTTCTAAGGTCAACAAATCCAACATGAGCTCACAGAGCTTTTGTCAATATTTTTGTAAATATTAAAAACATTTGTGTTTGTAAAAATAATTTATTAACTCGCATAATTATAGCTTCCATAAAAGATCATGTTTGTATATTGTAAGCTTTTGTATATATTTAAGCACCAGAAGCCTGAACTTTATAACATAAATAATCAGGATAGGTAAAAATGACAGTATAATTTAAACTTGACAAAACTGCTATTGTAATCACTTGTCGTGATGTTTGATGCATTGGACATAGACCCTGAATAGAATTTGTAGCCTACCGAGTAGCTCTCCCACTCTTAATCATTTTTATCAAAGGAGCTAATTTTTCCGTGGAGTAAGTGTTTCACCAGATCCGATCACATTATATCGGACCAGGCAGGCCAGAATCAATGCTCTGTTTTAAATATTCACCAGTGTTTGTAAAATTAGAAGTTTAATCATACTCATAAGTGTATAAAAAGTAGTTTATTATAGACTCGAATATATTGGTAAAGACCAAACAGTCTGACCGCTAAAGGCATAGGCATCATAATTACAAGTAGACATTTTCGACCACTAGGACTCGATTAATGTTTGTCTAACTTGCACTCCAGATATGGTAGTTTATATTACAATCAGATAAGCAGGGTGTTTTGAATGACTGGTATTATAATGCCAGGCCAAAACAGAGGTGAAGATAGGATAATTATTTAAAACTACCTTATATCTCCAAATACCATGACTTCCGGATTTGGTATCAATAGAAATCATTGTCCAATCATAATCACAATGTATACAAACGTTTATAATGATTTTTTTGCTTCTATCAAATATCCTGGTTAACTGAAACTTCTGGCCTTGGAAAATGTAATGAAAGGCGTCATGATATCTTAAGTTGGATATTCTAAGCCAACTCGAAGAGTTAAGATAAAGATTATTTTTTTTTAAATTTTCATTAATGAACAAAAGATTTATCAAATTTGCATGTAACACGAAAGAGGTGATATTGTGAATAAGGATGAACGCCTAGGTTTATTTATTCCAATGGATCTGAATTGGTCCCTGTACACATAACTGTATGTCTATAAGCTAAATAATTCCATACAGATGGCAAAACTGCTTGCATCGTCGTATGGGGTTGTACACAGAAATAATGGCCAAATGGCCATAAATAACGTTAATGTAAAATGTTCTTACACCCTAATAATTTTATCTAGTAAATTTATCTATATATCTTGACATATTCTCCATATACTAGCCAGGTTAAGGAGATAATCTATAATCATGAAATATAGATGAAAATGACTGATGCATTATGATTCTAAGTCATAATATTAGGCATAGAAAGTACACCCCGTCTTCCATCTAGACAAAATTTTACACCAACCATTCAATTCAAGCTTCACAGATTGATCTCTTACAAAGAAACCAGATTAAGCAAATATATATTGACCATTTATCAATATTTTTAAATTTATACTGGAGAAACTAGGTTTTACAGCAACGACTGCCATAATTTCCATTTTCAAAATATAAACAAAATAACATCAGGCATTTGTTCCGATGGTCATTTAACATTCTTTGAAAATATAAACTTATGTTTAGATGTTTGTCTAGATTTTATTATGGTTTCCAATGTGTCCCAATTAGGATACTGAAGAAAGTGCATACTAAATTTAAGTGAAACCATTGTTTAAATGATTTTATTTGAATTTTTGACCATGAAGATCTAGGTTTAGACACATGTTTTGACCAATTGCCATGGTTAGTTGTTCAGATATTGCGAAAAGTGGACTTTCAATCAATGGCGGCCCTAATTTGCATGTTAAAATGTAAAAATACGAACTAAACCGTTGTTAATATGGTTTCATTTGAATTATTGACCTTAAAAACGTTGGTCTTAACACAATTTTTGACCAGTTATCATGGTTAGTTCTTGAGAAATAAAAGAAAATAGAATTTATGCACATACAATTTATGCATATATGCATATAATAACAAGCTAAACACTCACCTAATATATTAAGTTTTTCACCTCTTTTAAAAAAATGACAATAGCGCCTTTATGTCCTCATGCATTCCACGTAAAAGCACCGTACGTTTTGGTGATTGTTAAAGGAGTGTAAAGCAGGTCCCTAAAATTTGACCGAAAAGGTCTTTTTCTTATCTACCCCTTGATCAGTTCACTTAGGTATGATGGTAATTAAAAATAAAAGGTATGGTTCTCATGTACTTTTTTTTAGAAATCAATGCGGGCGGGAGGTATTTTATTTTTGACTTTTTTGTATGTTTCGATTGAAATGTCTTTTGATCAGGGTGTTTTTGCTAAACAGGTAAAAGCACTACATGACAAAGGAAATCGTATCAAAATTGCATTATTTTATCTTCTTGAAAGATGAAAACCCAAATAAAAATGTTTGATGCGGAGGGGGGGGGGGATAAATTTGATGCGGGCGATGCCTGAGAACCATACCTTTTATTTCTTTTGGCCTAACATTTCTAATTTGTTTTTATACACCAAAAGAGCAATTTTAAAATCTAAATCAATTAAAATCACGTATCGGTAGCAAGTGTGGAGTCTTTAGACAGTGTTGCACCATCAAATTTACGTTTAGCCAAAATCAGACGAACCGCTGCGTTTTGCAATCGCTGCAATTTGCTTTTTTCCTTTTCTTGTAAGTTGAAAATCATCGAGTTGCCTAGCGTCATATCGACCCTCTGGCATTACGACCAGATTACTGGCGCCAGAGTGTCATTACATCTAAGTTTGAGGAAGGCATTATAAGGCCACAAAAGATACAAATATTTTCGTCATTTCTGACAACTCTTCATGGCCCACAGGTACACTGCCAGTCAACATAAACCATACCAATCGTTTGCATTTTTTGGTGTACTTTCTAAAAATACCAAACATGAGTGAGAAAAGTTTCGTTTTAACCCAGCACATTGGTAAACTCCTCGACATGTTTGTTGATTTTATGACCGCTTGAACACAAGCAAGGCTCGCACGGGTTACAGGACGCAAGCAGCTTGCAGGCGATACAGGAAATGACCCGTGTCCATGGAGACGGTGTTTCAGTTTTGCATGTATACTATTCCGCAATTTATCATTCTTAGCATAATATTGAGATTATGGGCCGTACCAGAATATAATGGAACCTGACACATGACCACTGCGATACATTCCTCGATATTACTAGTATCACGACTCGAGAAGGCTTACCAGCCCAATTATCTGATTGCCTACTGAGTCGGGTTGTCACGGCTACGAGTTGCCATAACCCAAGTGTGAGGTCAGAAACGCATGAACAACGTACACAAAGTGTTATTGTCAATGTATTTCCTAATCAGCCTCAGACTTTATAGTTAATAAAAACCTTTACTACATACAGCATTTATATGTCTCTCATACCCATTATTTCATCAAAGATCAAACCCCAATCACGGACTTTGTTTACCGCTTCTCTCGAAATACTACCCACGTTCACTCAAAGTAAGTCCACTAAGCTGTTGCCCACTTCCAAAGAGTATAAATTCTGTCTTGTTTTCATTTTTACTTTATGTTGTAGCATCCACTCCCTTACTGCACTAACACAGGATATCATTTCCCCGAAAGTTTTGATCTCATCATCACCTTGAAGCCTAAATGATAAACATAACTGATTTCCATCTGCAAAACCACCAACATCCGGAAGGTACATTTGAAGGTCATATAGGGAAGATAAATATGAAAAAAAAAACCAATACTGGTCTTGCTACACTTCCTTGGGGAACACCAAAACACATCTTATTCTGCTTGATAAAATGCTATCAATCAAAATTCGCTGATTACGGTCAATAAGATATTCCCTAAACCAGTGAGCAACTTCAGGGCTGTAGCCTGAGCAAAGTGTGAGGGTCAGTAAATGCTTTTTCAGAGCGAGAGGGTTTGGGAGGGATGATCCCCCCTCCATGGTTTGAACATTTTTTAAAATACACGCTATAAATTGGCATTTCTGTGGGTATTCTTCTTATAATATAAGCTCTAATCACAGAGACAGTTTTTATTCACAGGGTGCTTTTTAGCCTGCTATTTTTTTTAACAACCCCCCCCCCCCCCACGGAAGGCTTCGGTACTGAACTGTCACACCAATATTGAATTTATGTAGAAAATCTCAGATAAAATATCTAAATCTGTTGTATCCAAAGGAGCATTAAGATCTAGAAGTACTAAAAGCATCCATATTATTCAAAATGTCCGAGTGCATACGTAATAATATGGTTTCAGTACTATGCTTTCTCATGTAGGCTGCATTCTTCCCCGGTTGAATGCTCCAAGAATACACGTATTAGTAAATATAGGTTAGCGAATATTTATTTTGAGGAACCGACTGTTATTTAGGTATCGGGTTTTCTCAAGAGCTGGCGGACGGAACGGTATGGAAGACATCAGCTTATTTTGTTAATGGCATTTTCCGGTTTAAAACCTAGAAGGGTTTGGTCACGCAACCAGGCGAGGTCACTCATGACACTCCTTATAACCTCGGTCACAACGCGCTGCGGTCACCGCAAACCGTAGAGTACCGTGCGGTTTTGGGGACCGCAGGAATACTTAAGCCTCGGTCACAACCCGCTGCGGTCACCGCACAGCGTAGATCACTCTTCCGTTTTTGAAACCACAGAAATACTTATGCGGCCGACGTGCGGGAACGGCGAGGTGTCTTTCTTCATTCTTACGGCCATCGCACGGTAAAGTAAGCTAACCCTGCGGACGCCGCAAGCTAACCTTGCGGAAGCCGTAAAGACCCCTTACGACAGCCGCAGGTACACCGTACGTCTCTCGGGTAGCCGAGTAGGCCTTAAAAATCGCACGGGCATCCTCCGACATCCATACGTCTACTGTACGGTGCCCGTACGGAGCCCGTAGGTGGATGCCTGACGCACGGCCGCCGCATCAACTTAAGCGCTTGCGCTAATGTCAGTTACGGTTGTTGCGGAGCCCCTACGGCCTTTGAAAAACGCACGGTTGCCGTCCGTCTACCGCACGGAAGAGCCCAAAACACACGCCGTACGGCTTAAATTACGCGATAAACCAGCCCGCATAAAGCTGCGTTTACCGGGCGCGCGGTATGCGATATGCGGAGTGCTATGGTGGCCCATAGGTCTCATTCTCGTATCGCGCCTCGCGCTTCGTGTGTCGCTTCTCGCGCTTCGCGCCTCGCGTGTCACGCCTAGCGCTTGGCGTGTCGAGCCACGCGCCTCTAGCAGTAGCGTTATCTTTAATATTCTAGCCTCTGAATATCAATTACAAATATTACTTTATTATGTGTAAATTATTCTAACCGTAGAATCAAATTATCTCATCTGCGAAGTTATCTCTTGCATAGAGTATTAGATGATTTCCACATTTAAAAATTAAATAAATATTAATTTTCTGCAAATGCCTGTTTTAGCTTTGAAACCTTATGCATCAATTACAGTTTTTTATCGGGCTGGCTAAAATTTCTATCAAATATAAAAATATGAATATTATTATAATTATATATATATATATATATATATATATATACGGAACCTAATAACACCAGATCACGTAGTCGTGACGAGCATAATTTTTTTATGGAGATAAAAAAATCAGATTCTGTAACACTACGCAGCGTGAAATGTCAAGGAGAAGGAATAAACAAGTCAGCGGTTTTTTTGCCAACAAATAATTATAATTTATTCTCAAAACAATCCTAACATTACAATACACTAAATAAATACAATTACACAGTATAACAACAGTATAACAGTAAATCAATACAATTGCACAGTATGACAAATAAATAAAGTGTACAGTATCAGAGTGTCCGGATCCTAGGTTTTTTTGGATACCACCACTGTCACAGCTAAAAGTCCTTTAAAACCTATAATCCAGATGAACAGTTCCCATAAATCGTCTCAGAGAATAATAGTCCGATGTAATCCCGATAACAATCTGTTTTAATCCAAAAGAAATGTTCTAGTATTACTTCCAAAGGCAAACTGAAGACTATATAAAATCCGTTACAAATTTCGAAGAATATCTATAAATTCTGCAATTATCGGAAAGGTCCACAAACTGACTCACACTCTACACTGTCCGCTGGAATTGTTCTCTCTTTCTCCTCCCTGGGCTCTAAACACAACCCCTTATTTATAGCTTCTCACCCCAAAGCCTAGAAACTTCTTTTTCACGAACAATCAAAAGAACACAACAATACATAATACACAAGTGCCCATAGAACAATAAAGGACACGCGCTTATAGAGCGCGAATAGCCCAGAAAATTCCAGATTAGCACGAGCGCTGTGTCTTTACACGCCAGGGTTCACCCGTTACGGATTACACCGAGCGCTGTGTCTCTAAACGCCATGGCAATTGACGCCCAGGGCTTGAGCCAAACACGAAACAGAATGTAAACAGCGCACAATAAAAGAGACACCTGTAATAATAAATATATTATATTGATTATATATATTATATATCATTTCCTTCTCTGTTTTCAAGAAGGATATTATTATAACAAATATATCTTTATTTTATTTTTATAAAATAAATAATTTTATTTATATTATACTAAGGGAATGTGTATTATTATATGAATTACTAGCATCATGTGACTATAAAATATGAAATATAAAAAATTGAAATAAACGAATATTTTGTTTAAAATTTGAGAGCACATCTTCTGAATGCATAATTTAAATATAATGGTCCTTTTCACATTAGAAAGGATACCTAAGGAGGTATTTACGCTATCCACTATAATAACTGACGTGTAACGATGGCAAATATATGAAGTTTAAAAATTGGCTCCACATCCGAATGCATTATTTTTATGCAGCTAAATATTTGTCACTACAGAAATTATCCAATTACTGCATATTCAGATTGAGAAGATTCTGGTGGAAGAGATGCTGGTGGAGGGGCGGGGGGGGGGGGGGTTTAAATTGGTACCCCCTCACCCCACCCCAACCATGTCCACCCCAAATTACTTAATTTTCATGTAAGGACAAAAAGATTGTGTCTCTGTATATAACCAGTATGCTTCTTTTTTCTTTCTATAATTTTCTTTCTTGGTGGCCATCTTCCCCCAAGGCCCTAGCTCTTCATAATGGACATATTTACATTGGAAACATTAACTATCCCTATTACCATGGATGAAAGGAGTTCTCGACTGGTGAAAAATGTTTTCAAATATTACAATTAAAATACATACAATAAAAGTGTGTGCCATCTCTTCAATGAAACATTATTTGATTCTGTGTTTTGCAATGCTATTTTGTTCACATGAATGCAAATAATTAATAATTTCTGATTTAATTTTGAAAAAAGGAATTTGAAAATAATGTACTCAATAAAATAAAATCATTTAATTAAATGTTTTACAGTGGACTCACTATATATACAATGTTAAGTTAAATTATGGCAGCACAACTCGGAATGAAACACATCTCTGAATGCATAATTCTGATATATCTAATTCCTTTATACCAGTGAAATTTGGAGCCGCACATTGGAATTTTAAAAATATTGGTGGAAAGCACTCCAATGTCGAATTTCGCTACCCTTTATGTAATAATTATGGCAACATAAGTATGTGAAATAAACACAGATATAAAGTAGTTATTTTTATTACAACAAACGGATATTACATATACACACATGAAGTTATCATTACATAAAAAACTAACTGAAAAAAATTATGAGTGGATTGTTACTGTTCCTTGCAATTTTAAAACGATGAAACTACCTTTTCTTGAAATTTGTTTAAAAACATTTCATGAAGTAGTAGAATTATTACAAATGTTAATATACTATGTTTCTTCTAAATATTATAAATATAATATTATTATGTGTAAAATGTTGAAACTGCTTAAAGTTGGCAATAGGTCTTTTTATTTACATGTATATATGTACATAATTAATTAATGGATTTTGTGCACATTATTCCGCGATTGCGCTTTCTCTCCCTGTTCCGGTTTTATGGCCACCACACATTTGCATTATATAAACGAAAATTAAACAAAATTTCTCTGGAATCTTTTCATATGTTATTCTGCTATAAATGTCACAACATATATTATTATTTTATGTGTTCCATTTAACCTTTACATTTTTTAAATATAACATCTGGTCATTAAATATATATTAATGTTATAGAAATTAGGATTTAAAATTATTTTGATTGAGCTAAAATTAAAATTTAAAGATACTTTTATAATTTTACATAAATGTTTTTGCAGCATCACATGCCTTTTTTTAAATCTTTCACCGTTTTGCAGTTTTAAAGTTTTTAAATTTATGAAATATTTTGGAAGTGTTTTTATAATGTTTTAGGCAAATTGTCTGTGCAATGTTCTAAAATTACACAAAATAAGTTTAATCAGTATTTTAGCCGAATAGGCGAATCTTTAGCAAAACGAATTTCCAGATTTATCTGAATATCTGGGTGATACGCCTACTTCTCTAACAAATGATCGCTTTTCTTTCAGGGAAATCTACGCAACTGAAGTTTTTAATGAAATTATTGAATTGAAAAATAGTTCTAGATTAGACTTAATTAATATGGATACTCGCCTTAATCGATTGCACCTAGTCTCGCATACCTGTTTAATAAATCCCTTTCATTCGGCCAACTGCCATCTGATTGGAAAAAGGCCAAGATAACACCTATTTATAAAGGAAAGGGAAAATGCAGTGAAATGACAAATTATCGCCCTATTTCAATAATCCCTCATGTTGCTAAACTTCTTGAGAAAATAGTTAAAGATCAAATAATGAATTTCGTCATAGATCATGACCTAATCTCGTATAATCAGCATGCATATTTACCAAACAAATCAACTTCAAGTGCCCTTCATACCTTTATTGATGACATTTATTCACATATGGACAGAGGAGATATCACCGATGCTTGCTATCTCGATCTAACCAAAGTTTTGACACAATAAATCATCCTATACTCATCTATAAGCTAAGCCTGCAAGGCTTTACTATTAAGACAAGAACCTGGTTTAGGGCTTATTTAAAAGATCGTCAACAAATAGTACATTGTAATGGCAAAACTTCTAGGGTACAAACGGTTAATATAGGAGTGCCCCAAGGTACTGTTTTGGTCCTGTTCTCCTTCTTTTATATATCAATGACCTTTTCAATCGTCTAAAACCTGCAAATTGCATCGCTTATGCTGACGATACCACCATATATTGTCATGGTTCTACCATATCTGTGGTGCAGCAAACCTTACAACAAGCAGTCAATGCTGCTTGCAGCTGGTTCGATGATAATAAGTTAACCATGAATATTGATCTACTGTCATGTTACTGGGTACAAAAATCGTGTAAATAACCATGACCTTTGTATCACTGCTGATGACATACAGTTCCAAGAATCAACGGAAACCAAACTATTAGGTGTAACTATTGATGCTAAATTATCATGGTTCTCACATGAAACTACCCTATGTAAAAAGTTGTCACCATACTTAGCACTGTTACACCGCCTTAGTAAAGTACTGTCCATAAATACATTAATAACAGTATATAATAACATGATCCAGCCACATATCGACTATGCCATAAGTGGATGGGGCAAACCCAAATCCTCAGTTTGCCACAGAAAACTGGAAAAAATTCAAAATCGTGCTGCAGGTATTGTTACCAGCTGCTATGATTTGAAATTCCAAGCACCACTCTGATACAACAGCTACAATGGCTAACAGTCCCTAAACCTTGTATTTCAATGTATCCTGATGCATAAATATGGCAATCAAATGAATATCCATAATCCAAAACAGTTCATATTGGTCAGTGATACGCACGATCATTCTACTAGATTCGCTGAGAGTGGCCTTCTGTTATTGCCAAAACCGAAAAATGAATTCTTCAAAAATAGCTTTCTATACAGAGGCCCTTCGGTATGGAATACCTTACCATACGAGATCAGATCTATAAAATCTTTAAATACTTTTAAACAAAAGACCAAAGCATTTCTTTTAAAGTCTTAGTATTACAACCTAAAGACAATGTTATTTCCTAATATACTTTGTCAATACCTGTCTTTATTGTATGGATTCTCTTATAACCGCGTCTATACTAGTTTTTACGATTATAGTGTATTATACTCGTTTTCTTACATACATTACCCATTGAATGTATTACGTAATTTTATATACGACTATGTTGTTCAAGCATAAAGTGAATTTTACCTATTGTAGCGTTTAAAGTATTGTTGCATATCATGACTGACTTACTTGTCATGTATATAATATTTATGTACATGTATCTTTGATGATTCATATATTGTGTAACATATGCATACTGTGTATTTCATAATCTTTGTACCTGATATTATTATTATTTCATTTTTTAAGGTTACAGGGCCCTGTGGAAGAACAGACTATATTACTGAACAGGCTACCGTGTATAAATATATTGAAATAAATAAATAAATAAATAAATAAATAAAAATGTTTCCTGATACTTTGGGTGATCAGTGATCAGTTTCATTAATACTCTATATAATACCCTAATGGATAAAAAATAGTTTTATAAATACGAAACTGAATTGACTTTTATTACGGCTTTACCAGTTCCTGCAAGGATGTTACTTTGTGTTTTAAATTAAAATACAAATTTATGTATTTTATAAAATATTTTAATAGTATTATGCAAAAATATTATAATATAAACGAATTTTGTTTAAGTTATACTTAATTTTTAGGTGATATAATATTCTAATCTATTTTGTTATATGAGGAAAAAAAGTTATTACACCATTTTGATAAAATTGCGAAATTTCAAATGCTTTTATATAATATTTGGTTTGAATTGCTAGTCTGTATATATGAGTAAGTGAAGTATACATATGATACCTTAATGTAGACTAGCTGGTGTTTTCACTTTTGACACAAGCTTTCGGGGGTACAGCCCCCTTCTTAAGGTGTAAATGAAGCCTGGTAGTTGTTTCCTGGTGGGTAACACCAGTAACACCTATTAACACCCACCAGGAAACAATATTCAATATTGAAATATTACGTTGCCATATGATATATAATGTATTACATTTGAATGCATATTTCAACATTTTTTAGTTTTTTTTATATCATTATTTTAGTAATATATATTATGATCTTATTCAAATACATATATTTATTACTTAAATTAAAATTTGGAATTATGCAAGACTTTTTCTGTGTCTTTGTTGGTTGGTGACATGGGCTTGACTTTCGAGTTTTATGCATTTTGAACATCATCTGTCACTTCCGGATGACTTCCTAGAGGCTTCTGACGCATTAAATATGCTTCCATTATCATATATGGGAATATATTTTTGTGAGACTTTCTGGTTTTGCAAAGGGGGTCTATATCTTCAATTTTATCACCATTTAAATAGATCTCTTTCTGTGTCTTAGGGGCAAATATATCAGAAGAAGAAATTGTCAGGGAACTGTATAAACGTGAATAAAATCAAAAATGATTGCAGAGACAGCATTAAATTGAAAATACGAAAACCGTAGGCAACATCCAGCCCTATATAATGTTATGAAAACCAGACAGAAACGAGAAACTAGAAAAAAACAAAGATACGTAAAAGTTAAACTGCCATGTATCACCACTTACTTTATTTCATATTAATATCAATTTCTAAAACTACCAAGTTATATCCACCATGTATATGAGCAAAAATAATGATAAACATGCCAGTCTGCTATATACTCTTAATTCGCTAAACTGAACACTGAGATGTTAAAACATACCTACTCTATAATGTATACCATTATGAAGAGCTATAGGGCCTTGGGGCAAGATAGCTACCAAGAAAGAAAATTATAGAAAGAAAAAAAAAAGCATACCGGTTATATACAGAGACAAAATCTTTTTTGTTCCTCCATGAAAATTAAGTAATTTGGGGGTTGATATGGTTGGGGGTGGGGTTGGGGGGGGGGGGGGGGCTATCAATTTAAAGCGCCCCCCCACCAGTATCTCTTCCACCAGAAACTTCTCAAACTGAATATGCAGTAATTTGAAAATTTCTGTAGTGACAAAGATTAAGCTGCATTAAAATAATGCATTTGGACGTGTAGCCAATTTTTAAACTTCATATATTTGCCATCGTTACACGTCCGGTATTATATTGGATAGCGTTAATAACCCCTTAGGATTCCTTTCTAATGTGAAAATTATGCATTCAGAAGATGTGCTCTCAAATTTTAATCTAAAAATTCGTTTATTTCAGTTTTTATTTTAAAGTTTAAAAGTATTCACATGCATGGTGTTAGTAATTCATATAAAATACACATTCCCTTAGTATAATATAAATTAAAATTATTTATTTTATAAAAAAAAATAAAGATATATTTGTAAATAATAGCTTTCTTGAAACAGAGAAGGAAATAATATATAATATATTTAATAAATATAATATATATATATATATATATATATATATATATATTTAATTATAATAATATTCATATTTTTATATTTGATAAAATTTTAGCCAGCCGGATAAAAAAACTGTAAATGATGCATAAGGTTTCAAAGCTAAAACAGGCATTTGCAGAAACTTAATATTTATTTTATTTTTGAATGTGGAAATTATCTAATACTCTATGCAAGAGACACCTTCGCAGATGAAATAATTTGATTCTACGGTTAGAATACTTTACACATAATAAAGTAATATTTGCAATTGATTTTCAGAGGCTAGTTTATGAAAGATAACGCTAATGCGCGAGGCGCGACACGAGAATGACACCTATGGGCCACCACAGAGTGCGGCAGCAGAACGCGATATGCGGAATGCGATATAAAATCGCAAGAGGCATTACCTTCGGCGGGAAAACACTGCGATGTGGGCCCAAAGATGTCAAATCCCGCCCATGGGCGCTATACCACTCGCGGTATGCGGATCCAGTTCTCCCCTGATAATTCCATTTTACCGCGTCTCATACCGTTACCGCATACCGCATGCCCAGTAAACGCAGCTTTACGCATCACAACAGCAAGGCATACTTGGCTTATACTCTGTCACAAACGGAACGCAAATATGAGTCGGCAATGTAGTAAGGCATAAGTAAAAATTTCATTATCGCCAAAGTAACACAAACGGCAGTTTGAATTTCTCCATCAATATTTCCATTCTTATGCAATAGAATAAAAACACACTCTACTGGTTAGGGCTATACCGAGTTACGCCGGTGGTAGAGTCTGCACATAATCTGAAACTTTACCACAATAACGGTTACGAAAGAATCTGTTAAAAATACAAAAGTATTGCGATCAGCAGACAATCACAGGTTGACAGACTTGGCCTGACTACACTTTTTGACAATTATAACCGAATCGCATTTGGGGATGTCATGGTGTCTTTATATTTCTAAAATCAACACCCGAAACTGACTGCTTAAATATATATTCAGTCTGGGTGCCTAGCTGCCTTGGAATATTATATCTTCAGTCTGGGTGCCTAGCTGCCTTAGCATATTATATCTTCAGTCTGGGTGCCTAGCTGCCTTGGAATATTATATCTTCAGTCTGGGTGCCTAGCTGCCTTAGCATATTATATCTTCAGTCTGGGTGCCTAGCTGCCTTGGAATATTTTATCTTCAGTCTGGGTGCCTAGCTGCCTTAGCATATTATATCTTCAGTGTGGGTGCCTAGCTGCCTTAGCATATTATATCTTCAGTGTGGGTGCCTAGCTGCCTTGGAATATTTTATCTTCAGTGTGGGTGCCTAGCTGCCTTAGCATATTATACCTTCAGTCTGGGTGCCTAGCTGCCTTGGAATATTTTTTTCTTCAGTCTGGGTGCCTAGCTGCCTTAGAATATTTTATCTTCAGTCTGGGTGCCTAGCTGCCCTGGCATATTATATCTTCAGTCTGGGTGCCATGCTGCCCTGGAATATTTTATCTTCAGTCTGGGTGCCTAGCTGCTTTGGCATATTATATCTTCAGTCTGGGTGCCTAGTTGCCTTGGCATATTATATTTTCAGTCTGGGTGCCTAACTGCCTCGGAATATTTTATCTTCAGTCTGGGTGCCTAGCTGCTTTGGCATATTATATCTTCAGTCTGGGTGCCTAGCTGCCTTGGCATATTATATTTTCAGTCTGGGTGCCTAGCTGCTTTGGAATATTTTATCTTCAGTCTGGGTGCCTAGCTGCTTTGGCATATTATATCTTCAGTCTGGGTGCCTAGCTGCCTGGGCATATTATATTTTCAGTCTGGGTGCCTAGCTGCCTTGAAATATTTTATCTTCAGTCTGGGTGCCCAGCTGCTTTGGCATATTATATCTTCAGTCTGGGTGCCTAGCTGCCTTGGCATATTATATTTTCAGTCTGGGTGCCTAGCTGCCTTGGAATATTTTATCTTCAGTCTGGGTGCCTAGCTGCTTTGGCATATTATATCTTCAGTCTGGGTGCCTAGCTGCCTGGGCATATTATATTTTCAGTCTGGGTGCCTAGCTGCTTTGGAATATTTTATCTTCAGTCTGGGTGCCTAGCTGCTTTGGCATATTAAATTTTCAGTCTGGGTGCCTAGCTGCCTGGGCATATTATATTTTCAGTCTTGGTGCCTAGCTGCTTTGGCATATTTTAGCTTCAGTCTGGGTGCCTAGCTGCCTTGGAATATTTTTCTTCAGTGTGGGTGCCTATAGCTGCCTTGGGATATTATATCTTCAGTCTGGGTGCCTAGCTGCCTTGGAATATTTTATCTTCAGTCTGGGTGCCTAGCTGCCTTAGCAAATTATATCTTCAGTCTGGGTGCCTAGCTGCCTTAGCATATTATATCTTCAGTCTGGGTGCCTAGCTGTTTTGGCATATTATATCTTCAGTCTGGGTGCCTAGGTGCCTTGGCATATTTTATCTTCAGTGTGGGTGCCTAGCTGCCTTGGAATATTATATCTTCAGTCGGGGTGCCTAGCTGCCTTGGCATTTCATATCTTCAGTCTGGGTGCCTGGCTGCCTTGGCATATTCATGACCCTCATAAATACGACTCACACTAGTCTATGGTTAAAAAAACATGGAGTAGTCCTTGTTAAATAATACTGACCCCACATGTAACCATAGTGCTGAACAGTGACCCAGACTATTAGCTTTAATATCAGATTATCATGTGCGAGAAGATGTTAGCTCCGACCACCTCCCCATACATGTTAACCTAAACTGGGAACCCAAAAGTAATTTTACCTAGGCTATTTAGAAACCTAGGTTAAGATGACTGGCAATATTTCAGCAAATTAATAGCTGGAAATATGGTGGACCCTGATGATTTCGATACAGTCTCACGTCAACAGATTGACAACTTAGAAGATGATATAACAAACACAATAAAGAGAGCTATAGACACAGTAGCCCCAGAAACAGAAAAAATACAGAAACTGGTGGCATTTTACTCCAGTAATAAAACTTCTGAAAAAACTCAGAAGACAAGCCAGGAGAAAATATTAAAACACACAAATTCCCGATTATAAAACATACTACAATTTTCTTAATAAACAGGTTTCAAATGCAACACTAACACAAAAAAGAAAACATTGGGAGGAATATACAACAAGTTTAGATCATACCACTAATTTAGGAGATTTTTGGAAAAACAACAAAAAAATCACGACCACACAGCTCCACCCAAACACAGGAAAAATCAAATCACTCAAACGGCCAGATGGCTCAACCGCACTACAGCAAATGAGCGGGCAGACCTTTTTCGGATAGACCTGAAAACATGCACCAAACCCCTGAAAACCCCCTGACATGATGTAGGATTTAAAGATCAGGTAGAGGAAACAACAGAAGAAACAAAGCCCTATTTAATCCACTACAACAACCTATCACAGAAGCGGGGTATGACTCCGATTCCACTCGGCCCATCTCTTTAATAGAGCTTAAAGGGGCATTAGGCAAAACAAAAGGAAAATTAGCCGCATGGCACGATAAACTAAACTATAAAAACAATTTAGAGAATTCCTGACATAGGATTTCAGAGAATCACAAATTCCTGTAACCTATGTATAACATAGAGCTACTTTCCAATTGAATGGAAAAAAAACCCTAGTAACCATGATCCCAAAACCAGGGAAAAGTACAGAAATGCCAAAAAATCACAGTCTGCTCCCCTGTCTGGGCAAACTATTTGAAAAAATTATCAAGAACAGAATTAACAATTTTCTTCATAACAGAAGCCCAGAATTAGGCGGCCCCTTCTGTAATGGAGATAAAGTCGGCATTAGATCTGGCAAATCAACTGTAGACCAACTATATTTAGGCTAAGTCAAACAATCCATACTGGATAAAAAAAACACACTAGCCACTTTCCTCGACGTGGAAAAGGCTTTTGATGCGGTCTGGTCAGATGGACTGAGACTAAAATTAATGAGAACCAAACTCCCAAACTAATAAGAATACTATCCTCGATCCTAAGCAATAGAATTCTCAGAGTAAATGTAAATGGGACACACTCCAAGCTGATTCCCCACACGGCCCACATTATTCATTATATATGTTAATGGCCAAATGGCAAGTGTCCCAATTCGCAGACGACATTCCCATATGGGCTACCACCAATAACTTACAAGAGAGATGTTACAAGCTCAACTGGACCGTATCAGTGAATGGTGCGAAACCTTGCGCATCCTATTAAACCTAAACAAAACCCAGACAGTGCTGTTTTTTAAAGCAACTAAATGGACCAAAATAGAACCTCTAGAATTACAAGGGGAGGACTTCAAAAAGAGTAACACAGCAAAAAAAACCTAGGCCTCCCTTTTGACAAAAAGACCTATTGAAAACACACATAGATGATATCACTCTTTTTTTCTTTTTTTCTTGTTTTTTCTCTTTTCTTCTCTAAGGGGGTAGTCTCAGAGAGTGAAGCTGTTGTTTTTCTTGTGTGTGATATCACTCACAGAATGTGGCAACGCACAAATGCCCTTAAAAATTTATGCAGAATAAAAGAAGGCCCCACTACCAAAACAGCCGCCTACCTATACAAGCAATGGATCAGGCCAATAGGCATATATGGATCCATTGCTTTTCTTGGAGCAGCAAATTCTCACCTAAAAAAACTTGAGGTTAAACAAAATGCGGCCTTAAGAGCTTTCTTAAGAGCGAGAAAAAGAACAAAAACAGATATACTAAAAGAGAGAGAGAAAAAAAAACCCAGATATACTAAAAGAGAGAGAGTGAAAAAAAACCCAGATATACTAAAAGAGAGAGAGAAAAAAAACAGATATTCCCAAAATCACAGAATACATAGCAGAACAACCAGTCAATGTCTTTAATAGTATAAAACACAGCAACCCTGTCAATGAAATTATAACAGAACACAGAAAAACCACTCTTACAATCAGACAAATAACCCCAATTAACATTATCCTGAAAACAATAACTAAAACAAACTCACCGTCCCCAAACTGTTACAGCCCCAACCCCCCTAGGAAAGTTACTAGGCTACGTGACCACTAAGGCAAGTATTAGGCGAAAAAACTGAAACTTGGGTCAAATTATTCAAAAACCACCCAAGAACCCCCCCCCCACCCAACAGACCAAAATTACTGGAAAATAAATAAGCCATGCGTTAAAATCCCACCTACTGTCCTACTGTGGCTTTCTCTTTCGGCGGAAATAGGGGATTAAAATAAGCCAACCCCAAAATAAAACCAATAACCCCCCCCCCCCCCCGATGTCATAACCTCCCCCCCCCCCCACCCCCAGGTGGAAAGTTACTGGGCTACGTGACCACTAAGGCATGTATCAAGCTAAAATAAGCGCAACCTGGGTTAAATTACTGAAAAACCACCCAAATAACTCCAACAATCCCAAAACAACAAAATAACTAGAAAATAAACAAGCCACGGATTAAAATCCATACCTACTCCCTAATATGTCGGTTGGGTGGGAACGTCCAGTGTTGGCCCACCCTTTGGGAGTTGGCCCTTCTGTATCGGCAAAGAGGGAAATAAAATAAACCAGCCCCAAAATAAAACCAATAACCCCCCCCCCCCCATCCCCCGCTATACATATTTTGAAATAACAAAACTAAAGACTAAGATATGTACCGAATCCAAAACAACTGAAACCTGAATAGATAGTTAGTTTTTTTTTTTATATAGCGCTAATCATCATAAAAAGATCTCTACTGCGCTGGTTATACAAAAGACTATAATATTAAAACATATGTTAATAATATATGACCGGTAAAACATAGCATAGCATTTATATATCTCTAAATTCAGAAATAGTTTTAAAATAGAATGTCTTCAGATCGGACTTAAAACGTTCATAATTAACCACGAGTCTCAGATGCACTGGTAGGTTTTTCCACAATATAGGAGCTGCGTATCGAAATGACCTATAACCAACTGTTTTCGTTTTTGTTCGTGGTACTCTCACAGTGATGGCATTGTTTGAACGCAAATCGTATAAGCATAAGCATCTCACTGATGTAAATCGGGGCTAAACCATGCAAAGCTTTGAATGTAAGAATTAATATTTTGTATTCACATCTGTATTTGACTGGTAACCAGTGTAGCATCTTAAGCACAGGTGAAATGTGATCAAATTTAAATACTTTACAAATCAACCGAGCTGCAGTGTTCTGGACTCGTTGCAATTTCTTTAATTTAAATTTAGGTAAATTAATGTACAAAGCATTACAATAATCCAATTGACTAGTCATAACCGCATGTGACAATGTCTCCGCCGAATCATCTGTTATATACTTCCTGATCTGCTTGATATTATAAAGACTATATGCAAAGCATTGCTACATGTGGCATTAATTTGTTTGTTCATACCCATATTTAAATCCAGCCTAAAACCTAAATTTCGTGCCATCACTGAACATTTGACTATATCCTCTCCAATCCTGATAAAATCTAACACATCAGTTTTTCATCAGGTACCATGATGATCATCAGCATATCAATGTACCTGAAGAAGATGGCTTTGTCTGAATCAAGTCAAGTCATTAACACCATTTAAGCGGATCTGACAAACCACACCCAGCCCCACCTTAAGCTCTCACACCGGTCCTGGAGCGCCCGCACACAGAGCGGACCGGATCGGATCGGATTTTCTTAAATAAGAATCGAAGCAAAGGGATACCCTTAGATTATTTAATATTATATAATATTATATACATACATACATACATATAGTATGACATCACTGTCTGAGGTAATACTTCAATTTATAAATAAACCTGGATATTTACAAACTATTTAATTTATGGTTACTTCACCTGTCATCATCATAAATGACTATTATAAACAATGGTATTGTGCTATAACATATTTGCTTTGTATAACATCACTCTAAATTAAGTTTTTTTTATATAAATAGATGAATATATTTATATACAATACTATTGGTTTGATCATACTCGAAATGATGGTCGACACTGAAAAGGCAGTTGATGTATTTATGCTTCTGGGCTGGTGGTGTATTGGAAAAAGGGGTATCGAGATCTAGAACCCCTGTAGTATATGTACATACAATGACCTCGTACAGACTGAGCTGGCCTAACTCCAACAAATGGAGCATGGAATATTTTCTTATATATAGGGAAGAAAAGCGGCGAAATCTAAACAATATATATATAAATATCAATATATATATTGAGAGAGAGAATATTTTTTAACAGCCAAATTAAAGCCGGGTAGTGATCAGCTGATTTCGGTATACTATGTATTACACTACACTGTTAATGCGGTACTCTATTCGTTTTGTAGACACGCCTTTTGTTTCTTAGTTAACCATTTTCTTAACAAAAAAATTAAGGATGCGCCAAATTTGGTCAAAATATAAACACCAAACTCTATGATACATTTTTATCGCATCATTTTCAGCTTGCTTATCCATATTTTCCTTTTCACTCTTTATTTTATATATCATCTAATAACACAGTTTCCTTTATTTCAGAGTATATACATAAATCCCATTAAATCCCATTGCTTGGATACATCTTTCGTTTCACCCGTTGTTGGTCAAAGAATTCATATTTTATGTCATAATTTTTATTTGACTTGTGTCAATTGTCGTATACAACCTGCAAACCAGGTACAATTGCTACATCAATTTTCCTAGTGGACTTATGTTCTATAAGAATTAACTTGAGATTAAGTGGGTTTGTCCCTCGCATAAGTTATAGGTTCTCTCAGCTGGCGACCCGGGTTCGATTTCTAGCATGGCAATGAGAGTGGGTTTTTGTTGCTCGTCCAATGTTAGCAGTTTTTCCTGTTTCCTTCACTTGCAGAGACTAACTGATGCCATAATCTAAGTTATGGGGAGATTTATATACATCAGTTTTTATAACTACCGGTATTTATACAAATCGTGTAAAATAATTAAAGTTTTAAGAAGAGGAAAGAAGTCAGGATGGAAAGCGTGAAAGCTCGAATTAAACAAAATTAATACTCATTTATATACTTAAATTTATATATCACTCAGGACCGGTCCTGAAATATCAAAACATTTTGATATGGTCAGGGTCGCTCAGGACTGGGTCCGGAGCGGTCCCGGACTAGAAGTCCGGTCCGCCAACTGCCGCAAACTGAGCGGAACGGACCGGATTCAAGTCCGGTCCGATCTCGTCTCGTCTCGTCCGCTTTGTGTGCGGCCTACTTAAGTTACTAAAATTAAAAAATAACAAGTGACCCATGGGTCATGACGCTCAGCTGACTGACATGTTGACAATATGCCCTTGCACAGGAAACTAATTAAGATAATATAGGTGGCATCATCATTCATGCATATTAGCTTAAGTTCATCCAGACCCATTAGCACACCAAATTTGATGACAATCCAACCAGCCTTTCCTGAGGAACCTGGCAATTTGTGTGTATTTTACATTACTTCTGGGATGCTCAAACATACCCCAAAACTCTGAGAATATAGGTCACAGTGACCCAATTTCAGGTTTTGAGGGGAGAGCTTTTGAGGAACTCTCAGGATGCCAAGTGAGAAGTTTCTGGGTCCAATCGTTTTGCTTTGTGCTCTACTTTGGTATCAAATTTTCAAATATTCTGGGGTGTGCTTATAAGCCCCATTGCTCATAGAATATGGGTAACAGAGACCTAATTTCATGTTTCCAAGGAGACTTTTCATGGACCTCCCTGGATTTTAAGTTAGAAGATTCTAGGCCCAGTGGTTATAATTTGTGCCCTGCTTTGGTATCAAATTTTAATTTATGTTAGGGGTGCTTATAAGCCCCATAGCTCAGAGAATATGGGTAACAGATACCTAATTTCAGGTTTCCAAGTATATTTTTCATTGAGCTCCCTACCCTTTAACAGACCACTGCATCTTTGAAGATCTCAAAAATAGAAAAAATGCATAAAATTGGTAAAAATCCAGATGGCGCCACCAGTCTACAAGAACTGATAGCACTCCATGATGAATATGCATGCAAAGAATCATGGCAATCCTTCCACAATTTGTTGAGATACTAGAGCTTTTGTATCAAATTTTAAGATATTCTTGGGGGGTCTACTGAGCCCCATAGCTTAGAGCATATAGGTAACAGAGACCTTATTTCAGGTTTCCGAGGAGATATTTTGATTGACCTCCCAGCATGTCAAGATAGAAGATTCTACGTCCAATGGTTACTTTATGTGTCCTGTTAACAGATGACTGCATCTTTTAAAGTCTCAAAAATAGAGAAAAAAATCATAAAAAATCGAAAAAATAAACTAGTCAGCAGGAATTGATGAAACACTCCATGATAAATATATGTATGCAGAGAATCATGGCAATCAATGAACCATTTGTTGAGATACTAGAGCTTTTGTATCAACTTTTTAGTTGTTCTTGGGGGTACTTCAAAGCACTATAGCTAAAAGAATATGGTTTTTTTTTTTTTTTTTTTTAAATGTTTATTTCTCCAAACATATACAAACGTGTACACAAGATATACACACGTTAACAGTTTTGCAACACGTTACAAAATTCAAACATACATATACATATACATACATGTATAGCTTGTATACATACCATACATACGTGTATTTACAATATATATATATATATATACATACATATATATATATACACCCATAAACATAAAGCTGCATTTGCAAATATATGCACACAACAATGCACACATATACAAAACACACATCCGATAGTTGCTATACTTTAGTCGAAAACTAGCTTAATTTAAGTTTAACACAAAACACAAAAACATGATCAGAAACCCTCAATACGAAAGAAAAAAATCACATACACTTATGATTTTTACGTATAAACACTTATACTCGAATATTCGACCACCTGTCTTGGAATTTACTAATTCTATTGTTCTTCTTTGCAATAAGAAATTCAATATTTTTAACATATGCAAGGTATTTTTTTAATCCTGAGAATGAAACAATAATTTGTTTCTGCCTGCTCAAATAAATGTAGCGTTTACTCAAAATAATAAATAAATTTAAACTGTCTGTAAAATCAGGATTACCAAGAAGGACATCATTTTTATTTAAGAAATTCTCATTATATCTTAAGTCAAATATATTGTGTGCTTGCTGCCAAATACATTGAACACAATCACATGACCAGTACAGGTGCTCAGCTGTTTCTATTTCTTTACGACAAAAAGTACACATACTATTGTCCTTCAGTCCCCATTTCCTCAGCCAATAGTTATTTACCGAGATATCCTGTAACAATTTATACTGAAAACATTTTGATTGAGTATCTTGACATAATTTAAATGGTAACAAACAAATTTTACTCCAATCAATCTCATCATTATCATGACAATATTTTGATATCTTAGGAATAAGTTGCTTATTATGTAATAGAGCAACAAATACATTATACAAGCGTCTTGAGTTACACTGTTTGAGTGGTATACCCACTCCATCCTCAGATATTAACAACTCATCAGAATACTCACTTGATACCCTTAATACATCAATATCATATATTTTACAAGATATTTTAGCCTTTTCAACTACTGCTCTCCATCTTATATATTCCAATTGTTTAACACCTTTGTTTTGCCATGTTTTAAAAGGGATTAATTTTCCATCTAGGTCAAATAAATTATTAACATAAAGTAAGCCTGATTCATACAAGTTTTTACTAAAAAAAGTAACACTATCACTACCAATGTTACCATTATACCATATTACCTGATCTACTAACGGCTTCACTGATTTTATCTTTTTCCAAATTTTAAATATACCTGACAGAAACTGGTGTTCATCTTCTAGTTTAGAAATAAAATCATAACTATAGTCACAATGCAAAAGTAGATCGAAATCTAATCCAACGGTTGCAAGTATGTTTTTCCATATGTCTGTCACTTCTTTTCTTTGGTTTGAAATATACTTTAAAATCCATGTTATCTTGTATGTTTGTATTATACTATCAACATGAGGGACATTCAATCCCCCAGCAGTCACTGGTTGAATTAAAAGGATCCTTTTCAGTTGTTCCTTCCCTGAATTCCACAGAAAGGAAAAAATTATTTTATCAATTTCTTTTCTATATTTCAAAGGTGTATGTACACATGTAAATATATACTGAAAAGATGAGACTAAATATGACCTAATAATCTGAATCTTTCCTAACAAGGTCAGATTTCTTGTTTTCCAAATTTGGGCTGCTAACCTCATTTTTTTAATTTTGTCTTCAAAATTTAAATAGGCGGCCTTTTCTTTGCTATATGAAAAATATATGCCTAGTATTTTTATGTGAGATTTTGACCAATTAATATTTAATGGTTTTTCTATGTCATTCCTCTTTGAACCAATCCACATAGCTTCTGTTTTTTCTGTTTTTGGTGTTAACCCAGATATCTTTTTAAACATTTTGACTTCTTCTATTAAGTTTCTTGCAGAATCAGGAGTGGACAGAACTGCTGTCATATCATCTGCAAAGAGAAGTAATTTAATTTCTTGTCCAAAAATTTTAATTCCTCTAATATTATCATTGTTTCTAATTTGTATTGCCAAAATTTCAATACAAAGAATGAATAAATATGGAGACAATGGGTCACCCTGCCTCACACCTCTACCAATTGGAAAGTACTGAGATGTTGTGCCATTATTTATTATACAACTTTAAATATTTTTATAAATTGTTTTAATCCAACCAATAAATGACGGTCCAAAATTAAAATACCACAAAACTTTAATCAAAAATGACCATTCCAAGGAGTCGAAAGCTTTTTCAAAATCCAGTGCTAATATCAAGCCTTCCTTTCTATATCTCTTGGTATAATTCATAATTTCTGTTAAAAGTCTGATACTAGTAAAAATGTCTCTCCCTTTAACATATCCAAACTGATTTGAATGAATTAATTTTGGAATTATCTTTTGTAATCTTAGAGACAGTGCTTTTGATCCTATTTTATAGTCGACATTTAACAGTGAAATCGGCCTCCAATTCTTAAGTTTTGTACGATCTTTATTTTTATCTATTAAGGTAATAACTGCTTGTTTTTGGGAAGGTGACAATTCCCCAACTTCATGTGAATAATTAAGACTATCAACTAAATATTTTCCAAACATAGGCCAGAACTGTTTATAAAATTCAGAACAAATTCCATCATTCCCTGGACTTTTATTTGCTTTCATAAGCATTAAAGCTTTGTGACATTCCTCTATACTTAATTTACCTTCACAAATACTTTGATCTTGAGTATTTAGAGAGATAATGTTACTCATATTCAAATTATTTAAATTACATTGCTGACTGTCAAGAATGGTGGAGGAATATAAAGTTTCATAAAAATTAACTATCTGCTTCAAGATCTGTTTGTTATTCTCGACAACTTGTCCATCATTTAGTATTAGTTTCCTCACTGTTTTGTTCTTTGAGTTTCTCTTTTCCAGGTTAAGAAAATATTTATTGCTTTTCTCGCCTTGTTCATACCATCTAATTTTTGATCTTAGAATAGTACCTTCTACTTTCTTGTTTTCTATACATTCTAATTCTTGTTTTAATTTTTCAACATTATTTTCAATAGTTTCAATTTTTTCATCATCATTTAATAATCCAATTTCAGACTGCAGGTTTTTAATTTTTTCCTCTAAGTCCTTCTCTCTGTCTTTATTTCTCTTTGCTCTTTCTTTTCCATAATTAATTGACACTTGTCTTATTTTGTATTTAAGATATTCCCATATAATTCTAGGGTCATTAGTACCTGATATCTCTCCAAGCCAGTTAGACATCTCATTCTTTATCAATTTAATATATTCTTCATCATTCAAAAATGATGCGTTTAGCTTCCATAAACCATTTCCTTTTTTAGTTTGCTTATTATTTCCAATGGTAACAATAACTGGGTTGTGATCACTATGATTAGAATATCAAATGTTTACAGCTGAAATGAAATCAAATAAATTTCTTGAAATAAACCAATAATCGAGACGTCTATATATGTTTGGGTTTTTACGGCTCCATGTAAATTGTTTCAAGCAAGGATATTTTACTCTCCAAACATCACACAAGTCATACTTTTCCAGGATTTTATATATAATATTAACAACGCCTTTCCTTGTCCCACATAATCCTCCTTTCCTGTCCAGTTCATCATTTAAAATACAGTTCATGTCTCCCCCAATAATGACATTAGCATCAGCCTCAAACATTGCATCTCTTATTTTGTCTGAAATATGAGTATAAAACAATATTTGTTCTCTAGCAGCATTTGGAGCATATACATTTATTAAAATATAATCAACACCATAAATTTCTACTCTTAACAAAATGACTCTACCTTGAACATGAACCTCTTGTTTACATTTAAAGTCTAAAGTATTTTTCAACAAAATCGCAACACCTCTGCTCTGGCTAGAGCCATGACTCCAATAAATTTGACCTCCCCATTCATTTTTCCATTGATTTTCATTTCTTACTGACCCATAAGTTTCTTGTAAAAATATTATTTCTGCTTTTTGCTTGTGCAACCATCTAAAAATTGATTTTCTCTTCTTAAAATTATTGAGTCCTCTAACATTTAAAGTGAGCAGGCTAAAATGTTCATTTATGTTATTGAATAGTGGTCGTTTCTAGAGTGATACCATGACCATTTGACATTTTCATTTACAATTTGTCCATAAACAATTCCAATGCCTGAAGGTGCAGTTGCCATTATGTTTCAAGTTTAAACAAGTGCTAAAGGATTTAAACAGCTTTGCTTTTGTCTCTGTGAAAAGGACCAAAAGCCAAAACAGGCAACAGATTGTAACAAAGAGGGTCTCCAAAGGACACCCAAAAGAATATGGGTAAAAGAGTCCTTATTCCAGGTTTCAAAGAAGACTTTTAATGGGCCTCCCTGCATGTCAAGACAGAAGTTTCTAGGTCCAGTGGTTACATTATGTGCCCTGTTAACAGATGACCACATCTTTTAAGGTCTCAAAAATTGAGAAAAAAATTGTAAAAAATAAAAAAAATAAGGTAGCGCCACCTGTCTGCAAAAACTGATGAATCACTCCATGATCAATACCGATGCAAAGAATCATGGTGATCAATCCAATTGTTGTTCAGATACTTGAGCCTTTGTATCAAATTTTCCATTATTCTGGGGGGGGGGGGGGGGTACTTCAGAGCCCCATAGCTCGAAGAATATGGGTAACAGAGACTTTATTCCAGGTTTCCACAGAGACTCTTCATGGGCCTCCCTGCATGTTATGAGAGAAGATTTTTTTTTTTGGACGTCTCAGACTGGTTTATGTAGCAAATGTAATATATTTCATCATCGACGTCGAGTTTTATTGGAAAAGGTGACGCTTGATTGATTACAATGACAGAACAAGAATAAGGGTATAGATAAGTATATACTGTGATAATTTATTATGTGTATACTGTGATATGTTTTAAGTAAATATATAAAATAACTTGTTCATTTGTGACACAAAGTTCCAGCTTGTACCAAGTAAGACAAAATTGATAAATAAAACAGTATTGATCAATCAAAAAGGCTGTCAAAATGCGCAATAGTAACATGCATGAAAGCGTACACATACCTTTACATACATATACAAAACAAATATATACATACATATATACATATCAATAAATATGTATTTTCTGCTTATTCTTTAGTATCATAAGTTCGAAAATAGTTTTCCACAGATCATTTCGATTTTGTTGTAACATCAATTACTGGAGTAGGTATTGTCTAGAAATGTCTGGTCGGTATCAAATTTATCTTCACTTTTGGTATTAATTGCGTTATAGAGGGGTTCCATCGCTCATTAAATATATTTTTTATCTCCTGTATTGTAAAGAGCTACCTTAATACAGTTTAATTCAGAACGTATTGGTCCAAGGAAAATATTGAACAAAATATCTTTTTCAGAACATTTTTGCCTGTGTATAAGCATTTTTGCTTGTAATATCAAATAATTCAGATTGTCAGCATGAATCGATTTCGTTTGATCGTTACACCCAAACAGAATAGTGTTGAGTGATAATGAAAGTTTTATTTTATCATACTTTTCCCATAATTGTTCAAATTTATTCCAAAATGAATTCAATTTCGGACATGAGAAGAATCTGTGTTCAATGGAGTCAACATTCGATTTGCAGTAGTCACATATATTATTTTTTTTACAAGTTTCATGTGGTGAAGTCTCTCCTTGTACGGAATTATTTTATGCATAAATCTAAAATAAAAATCTGGTGTTTTAATACTACTCACATATCTCAGCGGTTCGCTTATAAATATATAAAATAGTTCAAGACTAATGTTGAAGTTTTGTTTCAAGTAAGAAAAAGCTGTTGGTTCTTCGTATTTTGTTTTTATCAATATATTATAAATATGTTTACATTTATTTGATTTGTTTTTAAATTCTGTGCTGTCTTGACCATCTGGTGTTTTAGGTCTTAGAATTAATAACTGACTTCATCAATGTTTTGGTATTGTATTAACTATACCATAATATTCAATAAAATTTATATTTATCTTATAGTTCTGTTACAACTCTTCCATTGATAAGTTGGCTCCATTCTTGATCAAGTCCCTGACACGCAGAATCCCTGCTTTATACCAATGTTTATAAAATATACCCTTTGAACCGTTATCTGTTGTTATAAATGTTCTATACCAGATTATCTCTTTTTCGATATCTTTGCAGCTGGTCGGTGATGCGTAAGATCGAATTTCCTTAAGCGTATTAATAACATTGACATAGAAGGGTGGCAAGTCTCGAGGAATATTTAATAGGCAACGACTATGGAGTATATCTTTGAAGGACATAAAAGCCTTCCCCAGGTATACATTTACTAAATTTTCTATAACCGAATTAGGTCTTTCCAAAGTTTTGCTAATCCAGCTAACCTTTATTGCTTTGTTCTGTATTTCTATGTCTGGAAGCTTTAAACCCCCTTTGTGAACAGTCCTTATCAACACATTATGTTTTATCTTTGGTGGTCGGTTATTCCATATAAATGAATTGATACTGCGCTGTGCCTCTTTTATATATAAATCTGGTATATTAAACATGGACATACAATTCATTAGCTGTGACACACCGATAGTTTTAGTGATTAAAAACTTGCCCTTAAGTGTTAGTGATCTACGACACCATGAATTCAACAGTACTTTCATTTTCTCTATTCTCTCCTTTATATTATATTCCGCAGTTTCATGTTCGCTTCTACAAAATGTTATCCCCAGTGCACGAAATTTACAAACAGTCCATCTGACTGGTAGATCACCGTCCTCTTCCCCTGCTCTGCAGCCTAACCACAGGGCTTCCGTTTTATCTAGATTTGCCTTTAAACCCGAATTTTTTTCAAAATGATTACAAGTTTCGAGAAACCGTTTCGAGAAACCAGATCAGCAACAAAACAAGTGGTATCGTCTACCAACTGTGAAAGTTTAATTTCCAAATTACCGAAAGTAACCCCTCTAATTGACTTGTCGTTTCGGATATTAAACGACAATAATTCAAGTGCGAAAAAAAATTGAATGGGCGATAATGGACACCCTTGTCGAACTCCCACTTTATTAGAAATCGATCTGACATAAAACCTTTGTTAATTACACAACTACTTATGTCCGTATAAAGAACCTTAACCCATTCCTGATAGTAACTGGGTATATTATATTAATTTAATGTTTGCCATAAGAAATCCCATTCTAAGGTGTCAAAAGCCTTTTCTAGGTCGACCAGGATTAGTATATTTGGAATTTGATGTATAGAGGATAAGTTTATAGTATCTTGTATTATTCTAACATTTTCACCAATATATCGGCCTGGCACGAAACCTGTTTGGTTTGGGTGGATAAGGTGAGATAAATATGGTTTCAGCCTGTTTGACAAAGCTTTAGCTGTTATTTTATAATCAATTGGGAGAAGTGAAATTGGCCGCCAGTTTTTTATTAAATTTTTGTTTTTATCTTTTTTTGGAATTAATATATAAGGCCCCTTTTTTGTTCTACTGAAAGCGACTTAACTCTGAATGAATAATTTATACACTGTAAGAATAAATCCGATATACTATCCCAGAAAAATAAATAGAATTCAGATGTGAAACCATCGAGTCCAGGGCTTTTCCCCGGCTTGAATTCTTTTAATGCACGGTGGCATTCTGCCAGTGTGAGCGGTTTTTTCAGCTGTTCTGTATCTGGAACGTTCAGTTTTGGAGTATTCGGTTGGTTAAAGAACACACATTTTATTGGTCCATTTGAATTAGTTCTTTTGGATTTATAGAGGTCCCGGTAAAAATCATGGCATACTTCTAATATTTTTGTCTGGTCACTAATTAGATTTCCGTCTTTTTCAAGCGTCGAAATGCTTTTACTATTATAATTTCTTTTTTCTAAAGAGAAGAAGTAACTCGTATTTTTTTAACCCTTTTCGTACCATCTTTGTTTAGAACGGAGTATAACACCCCTGGTTTTTGCATCTAAAATTTCATCTAAACGAGTTTTAACTTCTTTTAATTTGCCAAGGGATATTTCATCTTCTGGGTTTTTGTTTGTTTTTTTTTTCAAATAATTTTTCAAAATCTTTCTTAAGTATTTCTTCCTCTCTTTTCTTGCGCTTTTTTCTCCGTTTTGAATATTGGATTGTATACCCCCGGATTTCGCACTTAACTGTGTCCCACACTGTATGTTTATTTTCCACGTCATTATATTTGGTTTTCAGATTACATAAAAGAGATTTTATTAAATGTACATATTCATCTTCTAATAACAATTCATTATTAAATTTCCATTAGCTTGGACCTCTTTTCTTTTGTAAGTTTGATTGAAATGTCACCGTTATTAAGCAGTGATCTGAGATTGTGGACGCTTTTATTTCGGAAGATTTTAGAGAGGGGAGTAATGTCTCTGATATTAACCAATAGTCTAAACTCGAAGCACCCATGGATTTTGCTGGACTCGTGTATATAAACTTTTTGTAGGGTTCATCGATCTCCAGGCATCAACAAGAGAAAAGCTTTTACACATATCCTGTATTTTAATCCCTGAAGGACTTATCTTTTCGCTTGGCCCGCCTTTCTTGTCTAATACTGGATCAAGTATAATATTAAAGTCTCGCCCGAGTATGATTGTATTATCAATGTACGGAGTTATGTATGTTCTTAAGGTATCTATCACAGCAACTTGATCCTTCAAGTGGTCTTTGGTAGGCATGTAAATATTAACTAGTATGAAATTCTCTTCATCAATGACACAATCGATTAGTAATATCCGACCAGAAGTGTCTTTCTGTGATGTGTTAATAGTAATTTTAAGATCGTTGGTCCACAAAATTGCAACACCTTTACTTTTATTTGATCCATGCGCAAATTCGATTTTACTACTCCATTTTTGTGACCAAATTGATTTATCTTTAGATATACTATGAGTTTCCTGTAAAAATGTTACTGTCTTTTTATAATCTCTTAAATATGTAAATATTTTCCCGCTTTTGAAATAGTTTTTCATTCCTCTTACATTAAGACTGTTAACTTGGAAATTGAATGACTTGATAATTCGGGGTGTTTATTTGTATTTTCTTTTCGATTAAGGGTGGTAATTGTAATTTAAAGTAACAAAGTATTGTGTCTTTCTTTCCTATTAAGACAGTATTGCTGAAGTGTATATATATGTAATGTATTTTCAAAGGTAGATGTCAATAATATGAAATATATAGGTAAGTTCAATGATAAAGTCACCGGGTGGTCAGGCGCCTCAGGTGTTTTATCAGTAAGGGTGTACATCAGAATTATGATGTAGACGCAAAATTGTAGAGCCTGGTCTGGTATGCTTAATTTAGATGGGGTAAACAATGCAAAAATAATTGATGGAGTATGCGTAAGAAACATATGGTAGATTGATTGATTTTGCCTTCAAGGTCGGCTCCGCTGGATTATTGGTATAATCATAAAAAGAAGATAGAAAGAAAAAAAACCCAGCAAAACGTACACGTGCATATATGCATAAAAACATATACATGCTTGTATAAACATATACATTTACGTATTCATACATAAACACACAATATTTTCTATGAATCACTTTAATAATAGCAGTGCCGGTGTAATTCATAGTGAGGATTCGGATATGATACGGTTTATTGCGTATTTTTCGGGGTGGATGTCAGGAACGAATCTTGTGGAGCCTCTGAGTATTGTTTGGGTGGGCATCTTCTCAAATCGTGTGACCAGGTGCTAAACTTTCTGGAGCTGGTAAATGTACGGACCTTTGAGGTAAAGTCTCTGATTATGATGTTGCCATCTGACGTCCAGCAATCTTTAATCAAGCATTCACGTTTAAGTTGTCTTGCAAGTTTAAACATGTCCTGTCTTGTTTTCGTTAAGTCCTCGTTTATAAATACATACCTGGCTTCATTTCCTGCGAATCTTAGTCTACTGCGAGCGCTGTATAATAATGATTTAGCCTTATATGACACAAATTTTACATGTATGGGTCTCTGCTTTCCGTCCCCATTCGGCGGACCAACCCGATGAGACCTATCTATCTCTCTCGGCTCTATCGATGTCAAGCATCTCTTTAGCCATATCTACAACTTTTTTTCAGTATTTTCATCGGGTGATTCTGGCCAGTCATTCATAATTCTAACACAAGTGCGCCTGGAGTATTGCTGCTGATGATCGAGTTGATCAAACAGATTCTCAACAGTGAGAGAAGATCCTAGGTCAAGTTCTTTGGATGTGTGCCCTGTTAACAGATTACCACATCTTAAGGTCTCAAAAATAGAGAAAAAAAATTGGTAAAAATCGAAAATAATACGGGTGGCGCCACCAGACTGCAGAAAGTGATGAAACACTCCATGACCAATATCCATGCAAATAATTATGGTTATCAATGCATTAGTTGTTCAGATAATGGAGCTTTTGTATCAAATTTTCGATTATTCTGGGGGGGTACATCGGAGCCCCATAGCTTGAAGAATTTGGGTAAAAGAGACCTAATTTTAGGTTTCCAAGGTGACTTTTCATGGACCTCCCTGCATATTAAGACAGAAGATTCTAGGTCCAGTTGTTATGATTTGTGCCCTGTTAACAGATGACCAGATCTTTTTAAGGTCTCAAAAATAGAGAAAAAAATCGTAAAAAAAAAAAAAATAAATAAAGGTAGCACCACCAGTCTGCAGAAACTGATAAAACACTCCATGATCAATATCTATGCAAAGAATCATGGTGATCAATGCATTATTTGTTCAGATACTTGAGCTTTTGTATCAAATTTTCCATTATTCTGGGGAGTACTTGGGAGCCCCATAGCTCGAACAATATGGGTAAAAGAGACCATATTCCAGGTTTCCAAAGAGATTTTTCATGGGTTTTCCGGTATTTTTAGACAGAAGGTTCTAGGTCCAGTGGTTATACTATGTGCCCTGTTTACATATGACCACATCTTTTAAGGTCTCAAAAATAGAGAAAAAAATGGTAAAAAATCGAAAATAATACAGGTGGCGCCACCAGTCTGCAGAAAGTGATGAAACATTCCATGACCAATATCCATGCAAAAAATCATGATTACCAATGCATTAGTTGTTTAGATACTGGAGCTTTTGTATCAAATTTTCGATTATTCTGGGGGGGGGGGTACATCGGAGCCCCATAGCTTGAAGAATTTGGGTAAAAGAGACCTAATTTTAAGTTTCCAAGGTGACTTTTCATGGACCTCCCTGCATATTAAGACAGAAGATTCTAGGTCCAGTTGTTATGATTTGTGCCCTGTTAACAGATGACCACATGTTTTTAAGGTCTCAAAAATAGAGAAAAAAAAATCGTAAAAAATAAAAAAAAAATAAAGGTAGCACCACCAGTCTGCAGAAACTGATGAAACACTCCATGATCAATATCAATGCAAAGAATCATGGTGATCAATGCAATAGTTGTTTAGATACTTGAGCTTTTGTATCAAATTTTCCATTATTCTGGGGAGTACTTTGGAGCCCCATAGCTCGAAGAATATGGGTAAAAGAGACCTTATTCTAGGTTTCCAAAGAGATTTTTCATGGGTTTTCCGGTATTTTAGGACAGAAGGTTCTAGGTCCAGTGGTTACATTATGTGCCCTGTTTACATATGACCACATTTTTTAAGGTCTCAAAAATAGAGAAAAAAATGGTAAAAAATCGAAAATAATACAGGTGGCGCCACCAGTTTGCAGAAAGTGATGAAACATTCCATGACCAATATCCATGCAAAAAATCATGGTTATCAATGCATTAGTTGCTCAGATACTGGAGCTTCCGTTTCAAATTTTCCATTATTCTGGGGGGGGGGGGGGGTAATTCGGAGCCCCAAAGCTCGAAGAATATGGGTAACAGAGACCCAATTTTTGGTTTCCAAGGATACTTTTCATGGACCTCCCTACATATTAAGAGAGACGATTCTAGGTCCAGTTGTTATGATTTGTACCCTGTTAACAGATGACCGCATCTTTTAAGGTCTCAAAAATAGAGAAAAAAAAAATCGAAAAAAATAAAAAAAAATACAGGTAGCGCCACCAGTCTACAGAAACTGATGAAACAATCCATGATCAATATCTATGCAGAGTATCATGGTGATCAATGCATTAGTTGTTCAGATACTGGAGCTTTTGTTTCAAATTTTCCATTATTCTGTGGGGTACTTCAGAGCCCCATAACTCGAAGAATATGGGTAACAGAGACCTTATCCAAGGTTTTCACAGATACTTTTCATGGGCCTACTTGGATGTCAAGTAAAAAGATAACAGGTCCAGCTGTTACGATTTGTGCCCTGTTAACGGAAAGACGGGCGGACGGCCGGATGGCCGGACGGACAACGGACAAAGGGTGATCGCTATAGCTCAGATGACTTACAGTCAGCTGAGCTAAAAACGCCTCAAAACACTTTGAATATGCGAATACACCTTTGCAAATTTTAAGTAATTAAGTAAAGTTAAAAATTTAAAAACCGCACCGGTCTCTGGTGCTGGGGCCGGTGCCGGTGCCTGGCCCGCTAGGGGCTATGTGGGTGTGGGTGCTGTGGCTTTCCTCGGTCACCGGTGCGGGTAAAACGGTGGCGGCCCTTCGCGACTCCATGCTTGGCTTGGTGGCATCACGCCTATTGGCTCATTCAAAATTAAGGAGCGCGCAGGTCTGTAGTTTTAACTACAGCGACCTGTAGCTGCTCGACAAAGCAAATTTAATCTAACGATATCAAAATCTCAGCATGAGTACCTATTTAAACATGGATCTAACTGTTAACAATATTGCTTAATTAAAATATCCACAATACATGACCCCAGTATCGAATGACATACACAACTCTCGAAATCAGAATATTTGTCTCAGCCTATTACGCTCAATATAAAAAGGAAACCCCTCTAGTAACATACTGGACATCAGAGAGTCCACGACAGCTTACCTAGCGTCAGAGTGCCTTAACATTCTGCAACAAGGACCGGACTGTAAGGCGCTATGAGGATGTAAATATTTTCGTCATTTTTACAAAGACTCATAGCCTATAAGTACGCTGTCAATTGAAAGTATTCTTTCTAACAACACCTACCATGTGCGGGAAAATTTCCGTTTAAACTCATCATATTGATAAATCCCTCTACATGTTTGTTGAATTCCTGACCAAATGCATACAGGCATGGCTCGCACGAGTTTTTTTTTATTGATTGGTTTATTTATTTATTTTTTATTTTTAATCTTCTTTCTGTAATAATGTCTCAGTATTATCATTCTAGCATTTTTTTCTTTTTCATCATCGACATCATTACGGTAACCAAAACATTACAAGATATTTATTGTAAATAATACAAAGGATGTAGCAACAAAAACACTTCATTTGGCTTCACAATATTCAAGAACTTTTAAAAATGGCGAGTATATGTCCCAATTTTTCAAGATACTAATCCAGTAATTCATTCTTTTCTGCTGTTTTACGTTCGATCTTTTCATTATGCTTCACATGCGCAAGGAATGTTCACAGTGAAGGAACATTGCCCTGCTTACGTTGATTAAATGTGATAAACTTATAAATTAATAACAGGAAATCAACAAGATGTTTAAATAGCGTATCATCCGGGCAACCCATATACACAGTTTCAGGTGTTAATGGTGGCATATAGATGCTGGTCCGATGCGCTCAATTAATAATGTGAAAGTAAAGAGATGAACCATTAAACATTCACAGAACAAATGGAAAACTGATTCTTTATCCATAAAACAGTATGAACATCTGTAAGTGTACATCAGTCTCCATGTATATAATTTATCATTGACAGTTAACATATTATGTAGGATTTTGAATTGAACCCGTCTTAAGTACATATCCAAAGTAGTTTCATATACATTTTTTATAGTTTTTTTCCAACAAACATTATTCAAATCAAGATTCCCTTGCAAATTTATTTTATTCACTGGTTCTTCAACTTTGTCCTGAATTATTCGTGAGTAGACCCGTTTGAAATTTACATTTACAGCATTAAATGACTTTTTCCCTCCAGAGAAAATGTTTTAAAACTCTGTATTTTGGTTCCTGAACAGTTCTTTCCATTTTTGAGGAATGGCTCTCCAGTGAATAAAATAAATTGTATAAGCAGCATTTTCAGATATAGCGTTTGAAAGTGCCTTTTTTTGTCCATCTTTATGCAATACATGATACACGTATTTTTTCCTCAACTCATCTAAATTATATATATATATATATATATATATATAATTATATAAATATATCCACCTCCTGTATATACTTATTATTCCACAGATGTTGATTCAATATAGTGCTCGTATCAATTGGATCTACAGCCATGAAAGCAGACCATGACTGAAAGCAATGTCGATAGTACCGGGATATCTTTCCATATCTTTAGATATAACATTTATATCTATATTTACAGATAAATTAGCTAGACCACCAACGGCTACATTCTCTTTGGTGTTTAGAAGGACTTCATATTTAATTTTGGCTTTCTTCCATACCATATGAAGTCAACGACACAACTTTTCACTTTCTTTACAAAGTTCGGAGGAGGTTCTAAAATATCTGAAACTTAAAGTATTTTACTGATGCCCAGCGTTTTAACAATTGAATTTCTACCAAATATTGTCAATGCTCTCGTTTTCCACATATTAAACAGGACTACCCATTTATTTTGATTTTTTTTTCAAAATTGAGTGTATCCGAAAGTGTCTAATCATAAGTGTACCAGATTCCAAGAATTTTTACCGCTCTTTTATGTAAATTTATTAATTTAATATCATCTTGTTCCGGGGTTTTGCATTTGGGGCAGCCCACCCATACAGCTTCACATTTACTTCAGTTTATTTTAAGAGATGGCATCAGTGCAAAATTTTTCAGTATTTGTCTAACTTCTGTCATGGATTGTACATCGTTTAAAAAGAATGTTGGGTCATCAGCATACATACATTGTTTTATCTCAACACCATTTATGTTTATACCTTTAACTTTGTTTGTTTGGCGTATTACCATTGCTAATACTTCAATAGATAATAAAAACAGGTAGGGGGCTATAGGATCCCCCCTGTCTAGTGCCTCTTTCCAACTTAAAATAGCCAGTGGTATAACCATTATTAAGAACACAACTCTCCAGGTTATCGTGTAATACGATGAAATCTTTGAAATATATTCCCGAATCCAAATTTTTTTCAGAGTAACAGACATGAAAACATAATCTATAGAATCAAATGCAGCTGCAAAATCAACTACAAAAATAATAGCTTCATTCTTTTCTATATGATAGTAATCTAATATATCTCTGATAAGGCTACTGGTATCCGAAATTCTTCTTCCTTTAACAAAAGCAATTTGGTCTTCGTCTATAAGTATAGTAAGACATTTCTTCAGACGTTGCGCTTAAAGTTTAATTAATATCTTAATATCTACATTTAATTAACTGATCGGCCTTCATGATGATAATTTCCTGTTGCCTTTATCAGGTATTTTTACTATTAGAGTTATTACAGCTTGTCTCTGACTTGGAGTCAGTGACCCATCGCAGAAACATTTATTAAAACAATTCAAGAGATCATCATAAATTAGATAAAAAAAAACAAAATTTCTGCTTGTGTTTAGATATTGCAAACATGGGTTTTTCATACAACGTTTTCATACAAGATTGTGTTTTAATGCATGTTTTGTTAGTTCATGTTATGTAGTTACATTTTGTTATTGTTGAATTTTTATGATTCTTAACACATGCTCTTTGTGGAACCATGGGCCTAAGGCCTTTTATTTCAGAATAAATTTCTATTCAATTCAATTCAATTTAGATAAAAAAAATCAATATAAATTTCTTTTGATAATCCCTCAGGTGTTTTGTTATTTTTCATTTCCCTCAACACGTTTTTAATTTCATCATTTGTAATTTCACTTTCACATATATTAAACTCATTTTCTGGCAACACTGGTACCTTTAGATCATCAAAATATTTTACACAGTTTTTTCTGTTATCTTATTTTTTTCAAATATTTTTCCTGATAAATTTTTTTAAAAATTTTCTTTCATTATATTCTCAGGCTTCAAAACTTTAATATTGTTCACTACAAGTTTATTTATAGTGGTTTTCTTTTAATTTCTTTGCACAATATTCAGGAAAAACTTTGTACTCCGTTCTTCTTGTTCATACCAATCAACACGTGATCGCACTATAAACCTTCTATATACTGCTCGTAAATCTGTTCATATTCTTTTTTTTCCGCTGCTCATATGTCGTCAGACTCGTAGGTGTATCTTTTCGTAGATTCTTCCGCTAAATTTTGTTCTAAGGTACCTAATTACCTTCTATTAATCTTCTGTTTTCTCTTTGAGTATTCAATAGTAATTTCCCTTATTTTATATTTCAAATATTCCTACCACCTTTTTCATCCATAGTATCTTTATCCTTTTCACGAAGTTTGATTACACTGTCTTTTATAAGCTAATTTTAATCTTTATCACTTAACAAAGAGTTATTGAATTTTCAGTGTGATGGGCCTCGTTTAGCATTAAGCACAGACCCTTCATTGCATGTAACTGCTGAATGATCAGTAAATGTGGCTGGTATTACACTTACATATTTAATCCGAGAATTTAAATCATTAGACATCAGTATCATATCCAGTCTGCGTTGACGCAGGGGCGTTTTTGACCTCCAAGTATATTGACAAGCATTAGGGTTTCTAATTCTCCAGATGTCAATTAAATCCATCTCATACATGATTTGTTTCACCTTTTGTATTGTCTTATGTTAAGGTCTGTAGCCTCCTCCATCGGCGTCTTGTTGTGAAAAACAATAGTTGAAATCCCCACCCCAGATTATATGTGATTCAGTGTTCTGTTGCATACTCTTGATTTTTTATGTATTTTCGTAAAAAATCTATTTGATCAGGCTGTGTGTTTGGTACGTAAGTATTGATTATAAGAAATTCTGACCATTCTATTATCGCCCTTAAAATTATATATCTACCGGAGTCATCAATTTGAGAATAAATCTCTTTAAATTCCACCATGCTACCAATAAGTGTAACAACTCCTCGTGCGAGGGGTGTACCGCAAGAAAAGAAACATAAGCCGTCCCACTGTTCTGTCCATTGTTGCCGAATATCTTTAGGAACGCGAATCTCTTGTAAAAAGATTACACTTTCTTTACCTTTTTTAACTAATAACCATTGAAACATTTCCTTTCATTTTCTTTTGTTCCTAAGCCCCCTCACATTTAATGTTATAACTTGAAAACTTGGCATGAAAGTATAAGTATGTATACAGTGTGTATATTATTTTTCTAGACACTTAACTGGATATCTTTTCCTATTCCGACCATATTTATATGTTGTAGTTTGTGAAGTATTGTTAATTGTTGCGTTGTTTAAATGCATTGAATTTTAATTAATTTTCATATCTAAATATATATATTAAATAGGGGTGTGGTAGTTATAATTATTATAGTTGGCGCATTCCGACTATCTCGGTGATGTGTATTCTGTTAGAGTGTATCTGTACCTAATGTGTAATACATTGATACAAAGATCGAAAATGCAATTACAGAGATTTCCGTCAAGCTAATCCTAGATATAACTATAATATTAAAAATCAAAGCGTCAGAGAGGTGATAAGGACTTTGAGACCGGCTCTTTAATTGAATAAAAGCTCCCGGCATGTGGGGATATTACTACTCGGAGAACATGATTAAAGTCCATAAATCTCAAATTAAATAATTCCTATGTGAGTAATTGCCGTCACAGCAATAATTACATACATTTTGTGTCATGTTCGTGCATGTGCAGTATATGTCAAAGCGTCAGAGAGGTGATAAGGACTTTGAGACCGGCTCTTTATTTGAATAAAAGCTCCCGGCATGTGGGGATATTACTACTCGGAGAACATGATTAAAGTCCATAAATCTCAAATTAAATAATTCCTATGTGAGTAATTGCCGTCACAGCAATAATTACATACATTTTGTGTCATGTTCGTGCTTGTACAGTATATGTTTCCACCGATACACATCTATACGCAGATGCGTTTGCTTTCTGTTGCACTATAAACATAATATTTTAAACTTAACCATTTACAGCACAATAATAGGCACATAAATCTGTACACTTTTATACATCGTACTTTTGTATTTTAATGATTCGCATAAGATCTGGGACACCCCCTTAATTTGTGTCTTTCGGAGTTGTCGTAATCGGGGACTCCTGACTCTCACGAGTTGTACACAATACAGGAAATTTCAGTTTGCTTTGTGAGTTCACATGTATTCTTTTGTGTTAATTCATTACTCATAGCCTAAAGTGAGGATTATCGGTTTTATACCACGGTATCACTGTAACAGGATGGATGAATGTTGCAGTACATTTCCTCGTTTGACTTGTATCGCGACTCAAATTAGGCTTAACAGCCCAATTTAAATGCCTACTGAGACGTGTATCCACGGCTAGTAACGTACCTGCTCTGTGTTGCCATGGAACCAGTGCCCTGGGGGTCCCGGAAGCTGCCTCAGTGCCTTTTCCATCCGGATACAGAATAAAATACGTTTAACTAAGTAGACGACAACCTGTAACACTACCACGGTAATGGCCGCCCAAAAAAAACAATCAAAATGGACGAACGATATCCAAGGTCCTGCCATAATCCCCAGGAGGAATAGTCACTTACTGATATGAAATTCTAGAGAAAATAGATAGATCGTATCTGTTTTCTCGAAACAGTCAGCTAGCTCTGTGTGATGTACGTGTTCGTGATGTTATTTGAAGATATATTATCATTAGATAAAAACTTAATTAACCTGTGATCGCACCACATATCATATATATCTTAATCCTCCTTGCTTTGCGTACCTCAATATTTATGACAGTCGCCGAAGATTAAAGATATCAGTGGTGCTTATGATGCCTCAAGAAGATATAAAATGTTATAAAAGAATCGAGAATATTTCATGTGCCATATAAAAGCAAGCGTTGTCCTTAACAGAGTATAAGGAACATACCCTGTATATAATCATAAGTGTGTTACAAGAGGCAATAATTTCTGTAGGGTTCCACCTAGTAAAAATGTGCACCCGAAGTCAGCTACTGTCCGTAATTGGAAATAAAAGAAAGGATATGAAGTTTACTGCCTCCGACAGGAGGGTATGCTTTCATTTCTGTTCGTGTGAGGGTGTGTTTGAGTGTGTGTTGTTCACAACATGTCAGGCAATCTTGAACAGAATCTCATGAAATTTCCGGGCATTTCGGGAATGGACCTAGGAAGAATCGATTAGATTTTGCTGTGGATCTCTTACGCATTTAGGAGCGTCATAAAGGGATATTCACAAATGTACAGTCGATTTATACGAACCAGGGAATATGGGAGGGGGGGGGGGCAGGGGATAAGTGAATGCAAACACGGTCCAGACTCCTACGCGCCATGCAGGCCTCCCAATTGTTCAGGCTACGTTCGAGCGCCCAAGACTTCGTTGTGATGTAATACCGCTTGTGCACACCGGTAATTTCAAAGTATGAACTTCAGCACGGGGATTTCGCAGAACGTTTTGAAACGTGTGCTCATAGTTTCGAGGTGAGTAGCCATCTGTCCACAGCAGGGGATAAGTGAATGCAAACACGGTCCAGACTCCTACGCGCCACGCAGGCCTTCCCAATTGTTCAGGCTACGTTCGAGCGCCCAAGACTTCGTTGTGATGCAATACGGCTTGTGCACACTACTTCAGCACGGGGATTTCAGTGTTCGCAGAGCGGTTTGAAACGTGTGCTCTTAGTTTCGAGGTGAGTAGCCGTCTGTCCACAGCAGTTAACAGTTGGATTTTTTTCCCACGGAGCCCCAATTAATATAGAGCCAACCAATTAAAAAAAAAAAACAAGACCTCACAGTCCCGGTGCCGCCAGGAGGTAATGCGTTCATCCCTGTTCGTATGTGTTTGTGTGTTTCTTCAAATTATTACTCACGCAGTCATGGACGGAATCATAGCTTTTTTGTGGATCCAGCATCTTTCCGGATTCAGGAATATTGTCGGAGAATATTCACAAATGTAAAGTCACTTATGAACTAATGAACCTGAGAATTCGGGCCGACAAGAGAATACAAACACGGATTAGTATGGGAAGCATCCCACAACAGGGTCCACATGGCGGAGGCATGCATTCCTTGGCATGAAGATTTTTAGTTACAAATAAAAACATCATATATTTCCCAAATCAGAAATGTACGTTTAATATATCAAATACTACATATACATAGGTTTTGTTACCATGCGTATGTGGATGTTTATAATACCAGCTAGAGATATAATCGTTTCTTCATAGACCTATTTTCGAAATGCCCTGAAAATTTGTACAAGATCACATGAGTTATGTTGTGAACAACCACACAAACACACACACCCTCACACACAAACACACACACCCTCACACACAAACACACACACCCTCACACCCTCACACCCTCACACAAAAAACACACACACCCTCACACACAAACACACACACACCCTCAACCACAAACACACACAAACACACACAATCACACACACACAAACACACACACAAACACACACCCTCACACACACACACACACACACACACAACCCCCCCCCCCCCCACACACACACACCCTCACACACAAACAGACAGACCCCCCCCCCCCCCACACACACACACACGCACACAAACACACACACCCTCACACACACACACACACACACACACACACCCTCACACACAAACACACACACCCTCACACACAAACACACACACCCTCACACAAACACACACACACACAAACACACACCCTTACAGACACAAAAACACAAACACACACACCCTCACACACAAACACAAACACACACCCTCACACACAAACACACACAGACACACACCTTCACACACAAACAGACACACCCACCCACACACACACACACACACCTCACGCACACAAACACACACGCCCTCACACACAAACACACACCCGCACACACACACAAACACACATACACACACCCTCACACACAAACACACACACCCTCACACACATACCCTCACACACAAACACACAAACACCCTCACACACACCCTCACACACAAACACACACACTCACACACAAACAAAAAAACACACACACACATACAAACGCACACACCCTCACACACAAACCCTCGCACACACAAACACACACCCTCACACACAAACACACACCCTCACACACCTAAACACACACACACACACACACAGACACACCCTCACACACAAGCACACATAAACACACACACAAACACACACACGGACGGCGATGAACGCATACCCTCCTGACTGAGGCAAAAAAGAATGTTTTTTTATGAAATTTGACTTACCATTTATATTACATTGATTAGGGTTAGGGTTAGGGTTAACCCTGACTTACCATTTATATTACATTGATTTACCCCTAAAATTCTAACTTGAAATCCATACTCAGCAACATTATAACGAGGTCAGTTGTTATCAGACTTTGAAACTTCCACATTTAATTCATCCCTAAATGCTGATATCATCATGATCACTTTCAAGGGATTTATTTTTTATTGGGATTTTATTAAACTTAAAATGAATGTTCATTACCAAAGTATATTCCATCTCAGTTCAACACTACCATATCCACACAGATTCAATGGTAATCGTGCAAAGTAACGGACCCTTATTTCTCTCTCTCACACAAATACGTGTCACCACATTTCACTGAAATATTTTGCATGATAAAGTTGACGATCTGGCATCTCTTATGATATATTTTTGTATGTTACTTATATATATATATATATTTTGCAACGAACTGTCGAAAAAAAGGTAGTTTGTCGAAAATACCCAAATGACGTCGTGTCAAAGACGTTCTGAGCGAACGTCATTAATCCACAGTAATATACATATATACTATGTTAAACAAAAAATGATGTCTAACAAAAGTTACAGTCAATATATCTTTTCATGCATAGATAGAGAGACAATTTCACCTCTTAATATCCATAATTCTCAAGATTTAATGCAAGCTCACGACGTCGTGCCACCAAAAACGTAAACAAATGTCGTCTGTGTGTGTATTCGACTGATCGCATTAACTGTTGCTCTATTCAGCTTTGTCTCTATGTACGTTTTATATGTCAAATATATATTGTATAATAAACAGTCATTTTTGTGGACAGAGTATAAAGACTACATTTTAGACATGTCCTTTATCGTAAAAATTTTTTATTTTTTCCTGTCAGACTAATTAATGTAAGGACAATTAGATGGGAACATCCCCTCCACATGAGAAACAGACCTTAAAACCGAGACGAACGCGGGACAAACACGGGACCATGTTTGGCATATCATCCAATATCATGAATCATATGTATGAACACATATATTTTGCAAACAACAGGCCGAAAACATGATTTTGAGCACCCAGTCAGTTAGAAGGGGCTTAAATTGTATCCGCTAGCCCTAGAATCTTCTAACCTAAACCCTTCATAAAAGTCTCCTTGGAAACCTGAAATTGGGTCACTGTGACCTATATCCTCGAAGCTATTGGGCTCGAATGTAACCCCCAGAATAATTAATAATTACAAAAGCTCCAGTATCTGAATAACTAATGCCTTGATTGCCATGATTCTTTCCATGTTTATTGATAATGGAGTGTTTAATTTTTTTCTGAAGACTGGTGGCGCCACCTGTATTTTTTTCTAATTTTACGCATTTTTCATCTACTGTTGAGACATTCAGGTGAAGCGGTCTTTCTATTAACAGGACACAAATCGTAATCGTCAGACCTAAAACTTTTTACTGTACATCCAGGGAGGTCCTAGGCAAATCTCCTTGGAAACCTAAAATTAGGTCATGGAGACCTCTATTTAGCAAAATACAGGCCGAAAACATGATTTTGAGCACCCAGTCAGTCAGACGGGGCACAAATTGTATTCACTAGCCCTAGAATCTGTTTGCGTTACGTCCATGGAGGTCCATAAAAAAAATCTTCTTTGAAACCTGAAATTAGGTCATTGTGACCTATTTCCTCTAAGCTAAAGGTCTCGAAAGTACCCCCATAATTATTTAAAACTTGATACAAAATCTCCAGTATCAGAATAACTAATGCATTGAATGCCTTGATTCTATCCATGCATATTGATCATGGATTGTTTTGTCATTTTCAGAAGACTGGTGGCGCCACCTGTATTTTTTCTAAAATTTACGCATTATTTTATCTATTTTTGAGACCTTCAAATGAAGCAGTCCATCCGTTAAATGGGTACAAACCGTCAGCGTTAGACCTAGAAATTGCTAACTGTACATCTGGGCTGGTCCCAGGCAAATCTCCTTGGAAACATGAAATTAGGTTATTGTGACAGATGTTTTAGAAAATTACAGGCCAGCAACAGGACCCTGAGCACCCATTGGGTCCGACGGGCACATATTGTATCCGTTAGCCCTAGAATCTTCTGACATTACATTCAGGGAGGTAAAGCTCCATGGAAACCTGAAATTAGGTCATGGTGACCTATATTCTGCAAGATATGTAAATTAACATGATTTGAGGACCCTTTAGGACATATGTTAATGATTAGAACAGTAGGCCAGCCGGTGTCCCAAGGCCACCATTCGCGACAGTAATCTGCCACCTGCTCCAAACCTTGTGCCTTTTGTGCATGTCCGGATGACGTCATATCCGAGGTACCAAAAGTGCAGAGGTCGGCGCCTGGAATCCTGACAAATCCTACTACAACAGTCAACTATACACATACACCATACACACTGCCTGATATTCCTGATAATAGCGCGCCAATCAGCCGCCGCAATCCCATCAAGGAAAATACGAAAATCAAAGCGAAACGACCCTGCTCATGTTCCACCCTAATAAAAGAACTTGTTTTGGCTGCCGGATTCTTACTAATTGTCACGGACTGCGGTCCAAATTAAAAAGACGTGCAATCATTAATAAGTGAAATTCGTGTAAGGTCGGTATTGCATGTTTGCAAAAGACATACCATGACAAAAATCTTATTGAATTAATTGAAACGCAGTGGAGTGGAAAATTGTTCCATAAACAGGGCAGTAGACTTAGTAATGGTCTGTTTATATTAGTTAGCAAAGAGGTGGTAGAAATGATCGACGATCACACGAGATAGTAGAAATATCTATTGGAAGAATACTGGGTATTTCATTTAAGGCAAATGACAAAATTTCCAACGTGTATGCCACAAGTGTAAGTGCCGACAAACTCCAGTTTTTACATTAACTTGAGACTACGCTTGATCCACAGCAATCAAGCATGGATTACCTAGCATAACTTGGTGATTTTAACTCTACGTAAGATAATTCTTTAGATATTGTAAGCATAATGACCATAGTAAAAATGAATAAATTAATGATCTCGTATTGAATGATACTTGGCGTCTTTAAAATGGACAAGAAAAAGCATACACCTGGTGCAGAACGAATCCCCTTATAACAAGAAGAATCGAGTATATTTTTGATAATGACACACTACTGAACATGGTTAAAAGTAGCGATAAAGCACAATATCCATGTACAGACCACAGAGCGGTTTTAATTCAATTTTCACTGAATGAAGGGACACAAGGACCCTCCTACTGGAAATTTAACAACTCCCTACTTAGAGATGAAAAATATGTCAACAAATTTAATGACTTGTCACAGATGTCTCTTTTATTGTATGCAGCAGTCTTACATGTGTATGTGCAGCGCTAGCATTGTCCGTTGCCATGGGAGACACGCGAGCTTGCCCGACCCACGCATGGGGTTTGACGTGTAAACACAGCGGTCGTGCTAATCTGGATTTTTCTCGGCTGGTCGCGCTCTATGAGCGCATCTTGTAATGTTCTTTGGGCGTGTGTATTATGTTAGGTTCAATTTGACAGATATGATGTTATGATTAACTATGCTGATGAAGTGATTTATGAATATGTGACTGTATGACACAATATCTCTTTAGTCTAGACAAGGTACATTATTGTGATGCCCACTATGTCTACATATTACACAATATTGACATAATTTCTGGCATGTACATAGGTACCTATGGACGAATAGTTATACAAAATATTAAAGTATGAATATATCTGATTCATCTTGTTCTTGCTTACTGAGGCTGACTTTGGGATGGGGTTCGGAGAAGGGAAAAGTGAGGGCAGCACGAAGGTGGATGTAGAAATATTCTATTGTAATGTTTTTCATTTATATAAGAATATGAAAAGCTAAGAGGAAAGGGGCCCTCCTACTTGGTTATAGTAAAGTTCTAAATATATGATTGCAAACTAATACTCTGACAAGACTGTCATGAAGAAAAACAGTAAAAGTTTTGAGATACTGTGTTGCATACGAAAATTTACAGATGGACAGGCAAGTGGACAGAATGGACTAATACCTTTATTTCACTTTCAAGAGAATAATGCATTTAAGTTTATATATAATCCTATATTTTTAAGCAGATCCACTTTTTCCATTAAGAAGTTTTTATCTGTATCATTTTTTTATTTACAGGTTTATAAATTTTTAATTAAAAACCTGAAAATATAAGTTAAAATATTAGAATTGTTGCAAAAGTTGCAATCATTATATATACAGAGTAAAAAACATTGGGTCATATTATGCATACACATATATTTTATTATTTTTAAATCATAAATGTTTTAACTGATTTTAAAAGAAAATAATGCCACAACATGGCATCTACAAGAAAATTCCTTGAATCACTATTAAAAAGTTTTGCATATTGGAGTTTTCAGGACATGCTTAATTTTATTCACCAAAATAAAATAAAAGTAAATTTGACAAAATAAAACATCTTTTCATATAAAGTATACACACTCTTGGTTGAATGAGGGACAAACAATATCATTGTGCTAATTACTATCCCAGTTTTAATTAATTACTGGAATTAATAGTCAATTTCACACCTGGTGAAGTTTTTACTCTTCTGAAGTTAGGAATTACTTATCTCATGAACATCCAGACTTTCACAGCAATACACCACTTTGTGGACACAATTAAATGTACACTTTAATCATTGTAACCCTGGTGGTTCAATACAAAATCTAAAATGTAGCATGTCCAAGAATAAAATAAAATTCAGAAAAATTTTAACATTCATCTAGTTTATGCACCAGCTGGGGGGGGGGGGGGATGAGTGCAGGGCGAGGGGAAGCCTGCTAGTAGTGGCCAAGCTTGGCCAAGGTAAGCTGCCTGGGGTGGGTTACATAATGCAAGTGAAGGCTGTACTACTAGGTGGGCTAGATGTAAACAACACTTGACATGGTGTGTGAAAACATGAATAAAAGCTATTCATTCCAATCAATTTCTTTTGAAAGTTCAGATTTTAAAAGATTAAATCCTTATGCATATATGCTGGGAAAATTAAATCAACATTGCCAAAGTTGGACAAAATTTAAGGTATTGTTTTTTATTTATGCTAATAACTTGAAAAATTTGCAAAATTCAGATCTAATTTTGGGTAAACAATTGAATTTTGATTAAATAAAGTTATATTCCTAAAAAAAAGGTCTCTAGGTTCAGCAATTCTCATGTGAGTAAATATATTTCCTGATTTTTTAAAAAATTGCATTATGTTTTGGCCCATAACTTCAAAATAATACTCAATACTGACCTAATTTTTGGTATGTTCATAGAAAATGTATAAAAGAATGTGAATACTAAATACGATCAAAAACAGATCAGTGGTTTTGATATTAGGCAGCCTTGAAGTGTAACAATGGCTTTTTTTTATGGAAAACGGAGTTTTTTTCCCTTAATATCTCGAAGGAACAAAGTCCTAATGACCCAATTTTCGGTATGGTAGGAGATTTTGGGGACATCTAAAATTATGTCAACAGCCTGGGGAGCATAGAGATGTGCACTGAATGACCTACAGTCATCAAAGTGGACTGCTTGACAATGTAAGGGAATACAACAAGAGCCTCCAAAAAAATTCAATAACTAGCCTAATTTTGCAGCTTTTATTTTCAAATTTCAGATTTTAACAGATTAAATCCTTATGTATACATGGTGTGAAAATTAAATCCACAGTACTTACAGGAAAAAAACGTGCCATGGCCAAAGTTGGGCAAAATTTAAGGTACCAATTTTATATTTTTGCCAATATTTAAAAAAATTTAACAGATTTTGATCTAATTTTTGGTATACAATTAAATTTTGATTAATTAAAGTTGTATTACTGGAAAAAAGTCCCTACCTTAACACTTTGGGTCTTAAGTGACAAAATATCTTCCTGATTTTTTCACAAAGTGCATTATGTTTGGGCCAATAACTTTTTTAAATTATATAATACTGACTTAATATCTGGCATGTACATAGGAACTATATAGAGGAATATTTATGGTAGATATGAAGAAACCCAGATGAGTGGTTTTGATATTAGGCAGTCCTGAAGTGTGAAAATAGATTTCTAATAAAAAATTGAGGTTTTTCCTTAATATCTCAAAGGAACGAAGTCCTATTGACCCAATTTTTGGCATGGTAGAAGATTATGGGGACATCTAACTGTATGCCGAAATTCAGATTCGTAGGTCCAACGGTGTCAAAACGTGCCAGTCTTACGGACGGACATCCAGACGGACAGACAGACAGACGGACGGACGGACGGACGGACGGAGGGACAGACAGACGGACGGACGACGGACAATGGACCATGACTATAGCTCAGATGACTTATAGTCAGCTGAGCTAAAAATTGTGGGCTCGTCCGGGAGGCTTACTAATTTTGAAAATTTATTAGGCCTTGACCTAGACACATTGTTTACCATACATTGTTTACAGGATTTATCTCAGTAGTTTTTTGTTATTGTTTTTAACATCTTAACATGGCAGATTTCAAACCTGAGATATTTGTTGAGGATCCCGACCCTGATCAACTTGAACAGTTGACAAAGGAGCAGTTGTTGCGTTTGGTACAACACTTAGGGCAAAGTGTGAAAAAAGCTTTGAGAAAGCCTGATATCTTTGCTAAAATCATGCAAGACCTAGTTGGCAAAGGTTTAATTGAAGAGACTGAAGTGGAAACATAAAAAAAAATGACAGCCTTGCTATGCAGTTGGAATTAAAAAAGTTAGAAATGAAACATGAGCTAGCATTAAAACAGTTAGAGAGGGAAGAACATGAAAGGTTAGAAAGAGAAAGACTAGAAAAAGAAAAAGAAATTGAGTTAAAACGACTGGAGTTAGAAAGACTTAAACTAAAACATAGTCTAAGTACTGCCCCAACTCACAGTTTTGATGTTACTAAACACATTATACTTGTCCCACATTTTCAAGAAAAAGAGGTTGATAAATATTTCTTACACTTTGAGAAGGTAGTTGAAAATTTAAAATGGCCTAAGGGAAATTTATAAAGAGCTTTCAGTAGAAGCCGCTGCTGACTATGACCAGGTATGTTTGATTTTGGTATAATTGCCTCTGTTGTCAGGGTAAAAAATCTACTGAAACCAACTCCAAGACAATACCGTATTTTGTTTGGTGATATTCAATATGGCTGCAAATATTGCTTCTTAACAGTTGAGTCATGTCTGACAAGCCAAGGATTTAAGGTTGGGGATTCATTATGGTATCTTTGCCTATATTTTTAATGTCTGGGATTCTTGAAATTATTTTCAAGAAAATTGTTTTTTTTTGTTTTGGTGTTAGTTAACATTAGCTGCCATTATAAGTTTCAGATAACTGCTAAAATTCATGTATATCTAACATATTGTGTGCTCAAATCATGTTCTTTCACAAGTCATGGAGAACATATGTCCCATTCATTTTATTTTTTATGTCCAAGGAGACATTACAATGAACTCCCTTTACTTTAGCAAAGACATTTTTATATCAAACATTTAAGACTGATGCCCTGTCTGACTTTCTGGGTGCTCAAAATTAGATTTGCTGCTTGTAACTCACAAAATATAGATCACCATGACCCAGTTTCAATTGATGATTGAGATTTAGTGTGGACCTAAAATTTTATGTGAGAAGATTCTAGGCCCAACTGGAATGATTTGTACCAATCTGACTTTCAGTCTTAAAATCGTGTTTTTCCTTTAGCTTACAGTATTAAGATTACAGTGATCTAGTTTAGGGATTCGACAAAAACTTTCCAAAGACCTCTCTCGGTGTTATGTTAGAATGCCCTTAGAACCTAATTTCGGGTTTCAAAGGAGATTTGTCCAGAACTTCTCTGAATGTTAGGTTAAAATATTCTAGGGTTTACGGACACCATTTGAACCCAGTCAGACTGTTTGGGTGTTCAAGATTATCTTTTAGCCCTGTAGCTTGCAGAATATATGTCACGATGAATTAACTTTAGATTTCCTTGAAGATATTTCCAGAAGCTCCTATGTTGCATTATAGGATTCTGGGCCTATTAGATACTATAAGTGCCAATCTGACATTCAGGGTGCACAAATATTTTTTTTTGTTCCTATAGCCGGTAGAATATAAATCACAGCGACCTAATTTCTTGTTTTTAAGGACATTTGCCTAGGCAAATGACGTGCAGTCTGCTTAGATAAAAGAACAACAAACATGAAAAAATGACAGAACTTGAGACAAATCCAGAGCAAAAGATGTTCTGCCAGTGGAACAATCGCATATGCAAACAGGCTGTGTTGTTGGTGTCATGACATAAATAATTAAAATCAGTGTTACCACCTTAAGGGAACTATTTGAACAGTTCCTGGGCTTGGTGCTCGGATATGTGTCAAATTGCACAACGTATAGGTTTCATTTTTTACTCTTATATTAAGGTATCTGTGAAAGACAAAGGCGCACATTGAAAACTCCTGTTCTTGTTAGCAATATTTCTCTTAAAAGTACTAAGGGATCTGGACATTTTCTCTCCATGATCAAATAATAAAATTAAACTTGACGCTTTCCTTAGAAAGTGTCCAGTGAAATATTTTTTTACTCAAAAAGACTTGAGTGTACACTAGGACAGTGCAGATTGGTTTATATTTCCTTTAAGACACAGTCGGTCAGAAAATGGATCGCTCACACATCATCCTGAATTAGTCTCTGATAATGAAGAGGCGGATGTTCCAATCATTCCTCTTGTCCTCTTTTGGGGTAAGAAATAGCTGAAACAGATCATTATCATCGCTGGTGAAACAGATGTGAATGTACTTGTATTGTGTTTTTCACATCTGTTTGTGTCAAGTGGACTTAATGAACTGTGGCTCAGAAGGAGAACTGGAGACAAAAACGAGGTATATTACAATTCATGATCCGACAGAAGAGTCGGCCAGCTTATATTCATGTTCTTCCAGCCATTCATGTCTTGACTGCAAATGGCGTAACTAGCAAATGTGGACCACTGTACCAAAGCAACAACAATAACGCAATTGTCTCCAATATCCTTTCTTAGAGATTTCAGACGGATGAATGGAAATATACAAAACTGTGCAATGCAGGAAAATACCTTTATTAGGTACTAACTGTGGAAATCATAGCAACTGTCGATCATTTGCGGTACACAATGTAGCATCAACTTGACTTCATGAACAGGAACTTCACTTCATGATCTACCACCAACAAACAATTCTAACCAGGGCCGTACCTTAAAGCATTCTATAAGACATACACTAGTTTCTCTAGTGTGTATGGTCTTGCAGGAAGCAGAGACTTCCCTGCTTCATATTCTGCAAATTTCAAGCAAGTAAAACGCACCCATGTAAAATCGAAATGTGGAAAGTTGCACACAATAAACCAGAATAAGTTATGATGGACTTGGTACCATTTGATATGAAAATTGCATGCGAAGAGATATGTATTATCCGTTGATATATGTTGATTTTATCAATTTCCTTACATCAAAAACTTATAATCAACAATTTGTCAATGTAGCTTGAGTTCTAAGGATGTTATGTTAAATGTTAAGACACTGACATATTGGCAGCCATACTAAAATTCGTCATTATCGAATACTTTATCGACCAAATAATTTCAAGAGATACCTTGACCTTGAAGACCCCCAAATCAATCACCAAGCTGCATTCCTTGGTGAATTTTGGATGATTCCATGACATGGCCGCCATATCGGAGCCATATAGAATTCCACTTAAGCCTGAAAAGATACCGGCCTGTTGATGATTTTGGTAGTTTTTTTACCATTGAAAAGTTAACAAAAGACAACAAAATCAATCTTGTCTCGATTCTTTAGTGAGTTACTCATGATTCAATTGTGCAGCTGCTATATTGGTAGCCATAATGGTAACAATTTTGAATTTTACCATAATTAAATACGGTATTGTCATAAAAATAGTTTCAATAGATCCTTTAACCCCTAAAGCATAGGCAATCCATCGAAATATCACCCCCTACCTTAATTCCTTGGATAGTCAGACATGGTGCGATGGTGCAGTGGCCGTAATGGCAGCCATATTGTATATCACGATAACCAAATCCGGTATTGTCTTGCAAAAAGTTTTAAATAGATTCTTTGACCTTGAAAACATAGGCAAAGACATCAAAATATCAACCCCTACTTTAATTCCTTGGATTGTCATACATGATCCAATGGTTCACTGGTTGCCCTTTCTGCAGCCATATTAAATATCCCCTTAACCAGAAACAGTATAGTCTTGAAAATAATTAAAAGAGACTCCTGGGCTCTAAAAAACATTGACGATAGCACCGAAATCAACACCCTACCTTGATTCCTTGGCTTGTCATATTCAATTCAATGGTACACCGACCAAATTGACATATTAAATATCACTCAAATAGGGTATGGTCTTGGAAATGGTTTCAATAGATTCCTTGACCATGAAAACATAGGCAAAGACACCAAAATCATTCCCCTACCCCAATTACTTTTCGAGTTATATATGATTCAATGGTTTGGCGGCCATCTTGGACGCCATCTTGAATTTCACCCTTTCTGCCCACGATCCAGGATGTCTACCCAAGTTTTTTTTTACTCCCATAAGGGTGTCCTACCTGGATCAGAAGTCAAAATTAGGGGACACATGATTGCACACAGGACTCCCCTCAGCCCCAGGACTATCAAGAAAAACACACATTAGGATAATGGTCCGGATAATAACACTCCGGGAGTCACTAGTGACTCGTCTAAAGACTCGCCCGTACAGGATGCAGCATTTTTAAGGTCAGAACTTATCGCACAACAGCATAAGGACCCTGATATTTCATGTTTGTTTCCCAGGGCAGTTTCTAAAGATGAACTGTAACAGAACCCAGTTTGTTTCTATGTTAAAAATGTAGTGCTTATGCGTAAATAGCGATTACCTGATGTAAGCGCTGATGATGAGTGGGCCATCAAACATCAAATACTAATGCCCAAAAGTTATCACAGTGTAATTCTAAGCAAGGCACATGGGGCTCCTTTGTCTGGCCATTAAGGTATAAATTAAACTTATCAGAAAGTTAGTACACACTTCTATTGGCCTAACCTCAGGACTGATGTTGTACAATATTGTAATTCATGTCATACATGCCAGATGGTAGGCAAGCCAAATCGGAATCCTCCTGAAGCTCCACTTAGGCCTATTCCTGCTTTCGAGGAACCATTTAGTAGGATTACAAGTGTTGTCAAGGCTCTGAGCAAGTTTTTTACAACTTTTGGAATACCAAAATCCGTCCAGTCTGACCAAGGGTCTAATTTTATGTCTGGCCTATTCCAGCAAGTTATGCTTGAGCTAGGTATAAAACAGTACAGCTTCTGGCCATACCATCCTGAAAGTCAGGGTGCCCTCGAACGTTTTCACCAGACATTAAAAAAACATGATTAAGACTTATTGTTATGACACACAGAAAGACTGGGATGAAGGAATCCACCTGTTGCTGTTTGTTGTCAGAGTCCTGTCAAGAGTCCTTGGGTTTCAGTCCCTTTGAACTAGTCTTCGGACACTCAGTTCGCGGTCCATTAAAACTGCTTAAGAAAAACTCTTGTGTGAAAATCCTGATTCTCTTAGTTTGTTGCAGTATATCTCGGACTTTCGCACTAAACTACACAATGCCTGTGAGATTGCAAAGTCTAATCTAAAAATCTGCACAAAGTAAAATGAAAACAAAATATGACAAGCACACTGTAAGTAGGACGTTTGAGTCTGGTGAAAAGGTCCTTGCCTTACTTCCCATCCCTGGAAGCTAGGTATTTTGGTCCTTACATTGTTGACAAGAAATTCAGTGATTTAAAGTACATAATGTTTACACCAGATAGGCGTAAGAAGAAACAACTGTGCCATGTTAACATGTTGAAACCACATTATGACAGAAATAGCACATCAGATGTTGCACATAATGTTACTGCTGTTAATTGTGTCTTCCGAACTAACATATTGATCCATGACGTCGATGATGTCAAGCAGCATCCTTATAGACTGAATCCAGAAAAGCAAAAGTGTCTACAAGATGAGGTTCAATATTTGCTGGAAAATGATTTTATTGAACTCAATAACAGTACTGGAGTTCCCCATGTATTCTTGTGCCTGATTGAAGTTACCGTATGTGCACAGATTAACGAAAACTGAACTCTGTCACCAAGGCTGACACGTTCCCGATTCCGATCATCGATGATTGTATTGATAGAGTCGGTAGCTCCAGATATGTCTCCAAATTTGACTTTCTAAAAGGATTCTGGCAAGTTCCGCTGACAGAACGAGCGAAAGAAGTGTCCGCATTTGTGACGCCACAAGGACCGTACCAGTATAAAGTTATGCCGTTTGGCATGAGGAACTCGCCAACTGTTCCAGCGCCTCATCCATATGGTTTTCAAGGACATTCAGGGCGGCGACGCATATATTGATGACCTTATCGTGTACAGCAACACCTGGGAGAAACATCTGCAAATTCTTCGCGACCTCTTCGGAAGACTCCGTGAAGCACGTCTGACCGTCAACTTAGTCAAATCTGAGTTTTGTCATGCACAAGTATTTTTTTTGGGTCAGGGGCAGGGTCAAGTAAAACCTGTTGAGGCTAAGATAAGTGATATATCTGCATTTCCTAGACCAGAAAACAAAAAGCAAATAATGTGTTTTTTTGGTATAGTTGGATACTACAGGAAGTTTTGTCCAATTTTTTCCCGCTGTAGCTGAACCTTTGACATATTTGTTAAAGAAGAAACAAAAGTTTGTATGGAATGTTCAGTGTGAAAATGCATTTCAGAATTTGAAAGCAATTCTGCAAAGTTCACCAGTTTTGGTAGCTCCAGACTTTTCTGTACCTTTTAAGTTAGCTGTAGATGCTAGTGATACTGCTGCTGGTGCTGTTTTGTTACAAGAAGGCAGTGATGGCATAGATCATCCAATTTGTTATTTTTCAAGGAAGTTTAATACAAACCAGAAAAAACTACTCCACTTTTGAAAAAGAATGTTTGGCTTTGATTTTGGCATTGCAACATTTTGAAGTTTATGTTACTTCATCAGTCAAGCCTATCATTGTCTTCAGTAATCACAATCCCCTCACGTTCATGAACAAGTTGAAGTGTAAAAATCAAAGATTGTTGAGATGGAGTTTGTTTTCACAGGATTACAACCTTGAAATCAGACACATGTATTTGCTGATTGTCTATCGAGGTGATTATGAAATGTTGTAAACCAGATGTTTATGTTATGTTGTAAATAAGATGTTTTTTAAATAATGTAAAGATTTAGTGATTGTGATCGCAAAAAGAAAGTTTTTGAGAAAACTTTCTTTTTTCTCACAGGAGGGGGAGTGTTCCAGATGTCTCTTTTATTGTATGAAGCAGTCATACATATGTATGTGTAGCGCTAGCATTGTCCGTTGCCATGGGGTCTGACGTGTAAACACAGCGGTCATGCTAATCTGAAACTTTCTCGGCTGTTCGCGATCTATGATCGCGTGTCTTGTAATGTTCTATGGGCGTGTGTATTATTTTAGGTTCTTTTGGATTGTTCGTGAAATAGAATTTTCTAGAGTTTTCGGATGAAAAGTTATAAATAGGGGGCTGTATCTTAGTGCCGGGAAGGAGAGAGGAGAGAGAAATATTCCAGCGTACATGGAAGAGTGCGAGTCAGTTTGTGGGCCTTTCCGATAACTGCAGCAGTTATAGATCTTCTTCGAATTTGTAACGGATTTAAATTAGTCTTCAGTGTGCCTTTGGGATCACTATCAGAATTTCACTTTTGGATTACAAAAAATTTGTGATTGAACTGGACTGTTAGTCTCTGATAAGATTTTTGTGAACTGTTCATCTGGATTAAACATTTTAAAGGACTTGCTGTCGCTGTGACAGTGGTGGTATCCAGGTACTGTACACTTTATTTATTATACTGTGTAATAGTATTGATTTGCTGTTGTTATACTGTGAAATTGTATTGATTTAGTGTATTGTAATGTTAGGGTTGTTTTAAGAATAAATTATAATTATTTGTTAGAAAAAAAACAACACTGACTTCTCTATTCATTCCTCTAGACATTTCACGCTGCCTAGTGTTACAGAATCTGGTTTTTTTTATCTCCATGACAAAATTTGTGCTTGTCACGACTGCATGAGTGATCTGTTGATATTAGCCGTAACATTATATATATATATATATATATATATATATATATATATATATATATATATATATTTATATATGTATATATATAATAATAATAATAATATTAATATTCATATTCTTATATTTGATAAAAAATTTTAGCCAGCCGGATAAAAAAACTCTAATTGATGCATAAGGTTTCAAAGCCAAAACAGGCATTTGCAGAAAATTAATATGTATTCAATTTTTAAATGTGGAAAATATCTACATTTCATATTGTACAAAAAATAATGATTTGTTTAATAGTGACGCACAGCTTCGATTGGATTTTTGTAAAGTGAAAATACAAGAATTTACAATAGGATACTGTAAAAATCTACGAAAGGGAAAAATAAAAAAAGAGGCTTCTGATTATATATTTAACCTGAAAAAAGCTATTAAATGATCCCTCACAAAGACTACTCAAGCTAGACAGGAGTTGGACATTCATTACATGCAAGAAGGGAGGAGCATGAATAAAGACGGTGGAAAAAAACACAAAATGTTATCTAATTTTGGAGAAAGCACCAGCCTCAAGTAAATTCATTCCGTGTTTAAAAGAAAAAAAATGGGAATGTAATTACCAATCAGTCTGATTAGTCCTTGGGCCAACTTCCATAAGGGCCCTAAATTTTGCAGCATCCCCGTCATTATTATATAATAATAATTTTATATAATAACCTCGGCACAGCTTTTTAGAACAAGGGACACATAGGTCACGGCGCTCAGCTGAAGTTTGAAATATTTGTAAATGCAAAATATACAAAATATTTTATTGTAATGTTTTTCATATATATAAGTATATGAGAAGCTATGAGGGAAGGGGCCCTCCTACTTGGTTATAGTATAGTTCTAAATATATGATTGCAAAACTAATACTCTGACAAGACTGTCATGAAGAAAACAGTAAAAGTTTTGAGATACTGTGATGCATATGAAAAATTTACAGATGGACAGACAAGTGAACATAATGGACTAATACCTTTATTTCACTTTCAAGGGTATAATGCATTTAAGTTTATATTAAAGCCTATTTTTTTTAGCATATCCACTTTTTCCATTTATAGTTTTTATCAGATTCATTTATTTTATTTACAAGTTTTATACATTTGTTATAAATATATCTGAAAAATATAAGTTTAAATATCAGAATTCTAAGTTGCAGTCATTATTTATCCAGAGTGTAGCTCCTATCAGGTCAAATCATGCATACCATATATTTCATTATTTTCAAATCACAAATGTTTCAACTGAATTTAAAAGAAAGTAATGCCACAACATGGCATCTTCAAGATTATTCCTTGAATCACTAATAAAAAGATTTGTACATTGGAGTTTTCAGTACATGCTTAATTTTATTCACCAAAGTCAAATATCCGTAAATTTGATAAAACAAAACATCTTTTTAAATTAGTATACACACTGTTGGTTGAATGAGGGACAAACAATATCATTGTGCTAATTACTATCTCAGCTTTAATTTATTACTGGAATTAATAGTCAATTTCACACCTGGTAAAGTTTTTACTCTTCTGAAGTAAGGAATTACTTATCTGATGAACATCCACACTTTCATAGCAATACACCACTTTGTGTACAAAATTAAATGTGCACTTTAATCATTGTAACCCTGGTTGTACAATACAAAATCTAAAATGTAGCATAGCCTAGAATAAGAATGAATCAAATACAGAAAATTATAAAATTCATCTAGTTTATGCATAAGCTGGGGGGGGGGGGGGCTGCAGGGCGGAGGGGAAGCCTGCTAGTAGTGGCCAAGCTGAGCCAAGGCAAGCTGCCTGGAGAGGGTTACATAACACAAGTGAAGGCTATACTTCTACGTGGACTTGATGTAAACAACACTTGACATGGTGTATGAAAACCTGAATGAAAGCTTCTATTTTCAATCAATTCCTTTGAAATTTCAGATTTTAAAAGATTAAATCCTTATGTATATATGCTGTGAAAATTAAATCAACAGTGCTTACAGGGGAAAAAAAGTGCCGTAGCCAAATATGGACAAAATTTAAGGCATTGATTTTTTTATTTATGCTTATAACTTAAAAAATTTGCAAAATTCAGATCAACTTATAAAGTTATATATGCCTGAAAAAAGTCTCCAGCTTCAGCAAATTCTCATGTTAAGTGAGTAAATATATTTCCTGATTTTTTACAAGTTGCAATATATTCTGGCCCATAACTTCTACAAATTACGCAAGATTTTTAAAATGATAAAATACAGACTTAATTTCTGGCAGGTACATAGGAATTACATATAGGAATAATAACGGAAAATATGAAGAAACCAGATGAGTGGTTTTGATATTAGGCAGTCCTGAAGAATGAAAATAGATTTTTAATAGAAACACAGGTGTATTTGTTTTTTTCTAAAAATATATATTTTAAATTTGCAAAATAATAAATATCTGAAAATAACACTTGATTCAGGATTGGAAAAGTTGTATACATTGGATCAGAAACAGCAATCGGTTAAAGAATGTAAGTAATGCAACATATCTGGTTGGGGGGGGGGAGGGCAGGATTGCCATATGTGATTCTACATTTGTAATAGCAGTGTTGCACCACTAATAAGTTTACCCAGACAAGGCTGTAGGGACCAGACATGGCTGGTCTGGAGGCTCAAAATGTAAATACATTAAAGCCTCAGAAAAACTTCAATAAATAGAATAATTTTTAAGCTTTTACTTTCAAATTTCAGAATTTAACAGATTAAATCCATATATATATACCGACTGTAAAAGGTAAATCAAATGTTCTTACAAGAAAAAAAAGTGCCATGGTCAAACTTGGGCAAAATTTAAGGTACCACTTTTATATTTTTGCCAATATTTAAAAAACTTTAACAGATTTTGATCTAATTTTTGTATACAATTAAATTTTGATTAATTAAAGTTGTATTACTAAAAAAGTCCCTCGCTTTAACACTTTTTCTGTTAAGTGACAAAATGTCTTTCCAAAGACGAGGGGTTATCACCCTACTTCATAAAGGCAAAGGCTCACTAAAAAATATTTTGTCGAACTGGCGCCCTATAAGCATTACAAATACTGATTACAAGCTAATAGCAAAGGTTTTAGCTCTACGCCTTCAGCAAGTTATAAATCATATTGTAAGCCCAGATCAAGTTGGATTTATTAAAAATCGCAATATCTCGACTATTATTCGTCAGATTGATGATATCATCACATATACAGACAGATATCAGAAAGAGGGAGCCATCGTCGCACTCGACTTTAAGGGAGCTTTTGACTCCATCTCCAAAAATTATATAGCTAAGGCTTTTGACTTGTTCGGATTCGGCCCAGATTTCTTACGCTGGATAGACGTATTGTATGAGGCAAGCGAGAACTGTATTCAGTATAACGGTTGGCTCACACAAATGTTCCCAGTTCAAAGGGGCGTAAGGCAAGGATGCCCCCTTTCGCCTCTAGTTTTTGTAGTCGCTCTAGAATTACTTTCTCTTAAAATAAAACAAAATAAAAACATTGAAGGTATACAGCTACCAGATGAGAACTATGATATTAAATTCACGAAAATCGCGCTATATGCAGATGATATTACTCTTTTTATGAAAAACGAAAATGATATTACAGAATGTTTTGATATCTTAATAAACTTTAGGAGAACTTCCGGTTTAACACTTAATCTGAACAAAACCGAAGGCTTGTGGATTGGCAGGAACAAAACAAGTATAAATACATATGGCAGCATTAGGTGGAATGTTTACCCTCACACAAGAATAAAAATTTTAGGCATTACATTTGATAGCCACATAGCAGCTTCCGAAATAGATGTAAATTGGAAATCACAGATTGAATTTATTCAACGTGAAATTAATAAATGGGAAAAGAGAAGTATATCAATTATGGGTAAAGCCGTGGTCGCCAAAACATTTCTTATTTCAAAGCTAATTTGTATTATGCAGTCTCTAGCGCTTCCTGACCATGTATTACACGAAATAAATAAGATGATATTTAAGTTCCTGTGGAAAAGCACTAGTAACAGAAAAGGCTTAGAGAAAGTAAAACGAAAAGTACTAACAGCTGATTACAAAAACGGCGGGATAAAGATGATTAATGTTAAAGAACTGCAACAAGCCTTTTTACTAAGGTGGGTTAAAGAGCTGGAAACCGATAAAAAAGAAAGCTGGAAAAATATACCTATCTTTTATTTTAATAAAATGGGTCGTAATCTCTCGGTTTTTACAAGCAATACCTCTGTGAAGGAGACCAAAGGTATAAATCTCATTACATCAGCATTTTATAAAACTGTCTTGATGAACTGGTTACAGCTTAATAAGTTTTCAGATACAGACTTATTGACTAATAATGTGATATGGAATAATAAGATGATAGTATATAAAAACAATCCTCTTTTCTTTAAAGATTGGATCAAGGCTGGTATTATATTTATCCAGGATATGTTTATCCGGGACGTAATGATAACCTATGAACAGGCAGTGCAGTTGATAGGTGATGGCCCAAGTAGAATCCTGGAATATAACGTGATGATGAATGCTATTCAAAGCTCAAAAAAACGCCTACAGATGGCGCCACTAAAGGTAATCTTTAGGAGCACTCCGATCGCTGATTGGAACTTGAAAAAATTAAGATTGTCGATAACCTCCGATACTGTAGACCAGCCCCCGTCTAAGCGGTTCTGGGAAGGAAAATACCCCGGAACAGAACTCGCAAAGAGTTATTGGGAAACTGCATATCATTGTTCTGGGGAAATTAGACTCCGGGTACTACAGTGGAAGATATTGCATAATATTTTTCCGACAAAAGTTATGTTACACAAAATGGGCATAGCTGATTCAGAAAAATGTATGTTCTGTGACGAAGTTGAATATATAGAACATTTCTTTTACCGGTGTAAAAAATTAATGCCGTTCTGGGAGTATATAGAAAATTATATTCCTAACGTTATTAACAGACGAATTATCTTAAGCGAAAGGCGTGTTATCTTAGGTTATAGTACGGAGGATAGAGTACAAGATAATTTATCAGTTCAAGACGCAAATTTCGTAAACAAAACTCTGCTTCTTGGGAAAAAGTCTATCAGTAGGTCAAGATACGGAAATGGTACTGATGTTAGATATTTATTTGACAGCGAAGTTGTCATATAATCGAGTAAAGTATTAACGCTTAGACTTATGACACATTTGTAAATCTTTGATTGCTATGTTATACATTTAACGAAGATATTATGTTTATATGGCATGTGTGTATTGTGGAAAATAAAACAGAAAAAAAAAAAAATGTCTTTCCTGATTTTTTACAAAGTCTATTATGTTTGGGCCCATAACTTTTTTAAATTATATAATACTGACTTGTTTTCTGGCATGTACATAGGAACTATATAGAGGGATATTTATGGTAAATATGAAGAAAACGAGATGAGTAGTTTTGATATTAGGTAGTCCTGAAGTGTAAATATAGATTTTTAATAAACAAGGCCTACAGGCCTAATGCGAACCTGTGCATTGGGAAATACACCAGGTATAATGTTTCAATGCAGGACCATTACTTTTCATGTAAATGAACAATGCAAGTACTAAACATTTTGAATAAGAAACAATTACACAAACATCACTGCTGAAATTCTGGCATGGGTGCACACAACACTAAAAAGATTGTAGCTGGCACCACCAGTCTTGTATACAACGAAGCTATCAGAGATATATACATATGCCCAATTTCAGACTGATATATCAAACCCCTCCTGAGAAAAACGTAGGGACACACACCGTGCAAAAGTCATTGTAGGTGGCGACACCTGTCTTGTGAGCGAGAAAGCCATCAAAGACACATAGACAGGTCAAAATATTAGGCCACCACACCAAACTTACCTTGAGTCTGATGCATGGGGCTGACTAGGCTTAGGTGAGAAAGGCTGTTGCCCAAAGTGAACTGTGACAAATTGCTTGCCCAGGCTACTGCACTGAGTGAACTCATGACCTGCACCTGGCTAGACTGAGTAAACTTTTGACCTGTACCTGGCTGCACTGAGTGAACTCTTGACCTGTTGCATAATCTGGCACAGTTGGCAGTCTGCAAAAGCTATAAATAGATCCAGGCTGAACTTTGGTGCCAAATCTGGTGCAGTGGGCAGTCTACCACTGCTATAAATAGAATGCAGCTACTGCACAGAGTGAACTCCTGACCTATACCTGGCTGCACTGAATGAACTCTTGACCTGTTGCCTAAACTGAAATAGTAGCCACACCATTGCATAAGCTCTCAGATTTGCTCCACATGCAGCCCTAAGAGGCATGACACACATGAGGTGATCACATGATACTCATGAGTTGATCACATGCTACCCATGAGGTTATCACATGGTGCCCATGAGGTGTTCACATGTCACCCATGAGGTGATCACATGCCTTGTGCTTGGCTGCACTGATTGAACTCTTGACCTATATCTGGCTGCACTGAATGAACTCTTGATCTGTTGCCAAATCTGAAACAGTTGGCAGTTTCTCAACCTAATTAAAATTACAGACACAATCTTGGCCTGTTGGTTAATCTATTTACACATACTGAAAGACTTTGGCTAAAATACTTTTTAATCTTTTATATCATACTTAAACCATTCGAACAAACTTGTAAGATATGATATAAAAGATTATTTCTGTGAAATACTGAACAATTTGGCTTGACCGTTTCGTTGGAGAAGATTTTTAAAGGTTTTTTAAATTTTTTTCTCATTAAAATCTAAGAAAATGCAGAGTTTTTCAGATGGCTAATTTTTTACATTACATTTCATGATGCTAGCTCCAGTCGTTTTCTAATAGTATGGGTTAACTTACAGAAGATGGACTATGGACGCCGCCACAACATCAAATTAGCTCACAGGCTCACTAAAAATTACTACAGATGCATATTGAATGCAAAATTATAATACAGATACATCTCACTGATGGCAAAATGTTGAATTAAGTTGAGTATGGATACCAATTATTTATAATCTATGTATAGCTGTCTTTATATACCCACAGAGAGCTGTATACCTGTGATTGTTAACATTGCCTGGTATGAAGAATATCTAAAATCATAAATCTACATTTTTTAAAAGCTTTTAAAAAACATTCTTGTCAATATTAACCATAGATAACCTGAAATCTGAAGGTCTAGAGGCATGATGTAAGGGATGCTGATAAACTGGTGCTAGGCTAGATGAATCTGCTTTACACAGCTACCATATATGGCAAAATGACTTAATTCAATCTTTATAATTCAGCCATAATTCATTCTTTGGAACCATAAAAGATAATCATTATAAGAATTATTCAGGGGACTATTCTTGTAAAATATTAAACAAATTGGCCTCAGTGGCGTCAGTCTAAAAATGTTTTGCAGGTTTATAACTCATATGGGAAAATACAGCAAAATGGCTAAGTTAAGCTACCCATAACTCAGCCAAAAATCACTGAACCAAAACCATTTGAACAAACTTGAATTATCAACATCTAAGGATAATTAATGTGTGAGATTTAAGACTTTGGCCCAGTGGTTTTTGAGAAGAAGATTTTTGTAGCCACTTAGCTAAAATGGGCTGTTATGGTATATGACTAAATTCAGCTTCCCATAACTTAGCCAAAAGTCACTGAACTGAGACCATTTGAACAAACTTCAGAAAGCACTACCCTAGGATCATTTCTGTGCGATATTAAACAATTTGGCCATATCGTTTCAGAGAAGAAGTTATTTGTAGCTGTCAGTATGATACGGGCACTGATGACCCCCGTACAAAAAAGGCCGATGCAGGTGGCGCCACCAATACCTCAATTTAAGATATGACTCATGTGACCAACATTGGCATAAAATTTGGTGATTATAGCTTCGGCCGTTTCTAAGATTGTAATTTTAGTATGCTTTTTTGGACAGATGACTAAGTTCAACTAGCTGTAACTCAGCCAAAAATCACCGAACTTAAACCATTCGAACAAACTTGAGAGAGATTGTTCCAGGGATCATTTCTGTGAAATATTGGACAATATGGCTGAACAGATTCGGAGAAGAAGATTTTTAAAGCTTTTTTAGCTTTTTCCCTATAAAATCTAAGAAAATGCAGTTAGCCAAAAAATAAGCAAAATCCGATAGAGTTTTTCAGATGACTAATTTTTTGCATAAAATTTCGTGATACTAACTCTTGCCGTTTTTAAGTTAGTATGGGTTAACGTACAGACGACGGACGCCGGACGCCGGACGACGCCACACCATCGCATTAGCTCACAGGTTCGCTAAAAATTGAGGTTTTTCCTTAATATCTCGAAGGAACGAAGTCCTATTGACCCAATTTTCGGCATGGTAGGAGATTTTGGGGACATCTAACTGTATGCCGAATTTCCGATTCGTAGGTCCAATGATGTCGAAACGTGCCAGTCTTACGGACGGACATCCGGACGGACGGACGGACGGACGACGGACAATGGACTACGACTATAGCTCAGATGACTTATAGTCAGCTGAGCTTAAAATATAATGGGTTAATGTTCAGGGCCAACTTCGAAAATGATATATGGAAAATGTAAAGTGTTAAATGCAATGAAAGCATCCTCTTCACCTAATTTTAATTGTGCTGAATCCATTGAAATGAATTTCGAAACTATATTTCAAAGTTTTTAAATTCAAATTTTGAAATCAAAAGTTTAAATTATCAAAATGCATATAATTTTAAAACCTTACTGTTATTTTGGGTATAATGTGGCAAGATTAGTCCTAATCATCAATTATATGAGCCAAATGGAAAAAAAATGTCATTTTTTCATTCAGCTCATTTCAGCCTTAAAGTTCACAATTTTAAGCTACTTAAAGTAGATAATAAATGATTATTTGTTTATAATTAGGGTATACATCTGTTTTTGCGGCCGAGTAATACTTTGATGTATACATTCCATATGAACGGCATGGGGCAATTGTGTTTGTGTTTTCTTTTATTCGACTGAAATGAAGTTTGGCTTTAAACAGGCAAAATTAGTCCTTATCACCAATTTGATCAGCATAGTCGAAAAATGTTGTCAGCTCAGTCCCAAGTCTCGTTTTAAATTTTTAAATTCACTATTTGAAGATTGTTTATTGGATTCAATAAATATAGAATATCGATTATATTTTGAGTATTAATTAGCTTTTTGAGCTGAAGCACATCACATTTTTGGTGGGTCTATTCCACTAAAACGGCATGTGGGAATTCATTTTTATTTTTCTAAATTTGATAAAAATCCAGTTTTAATTCTAAAATTCAGGGTTTCAGCAAAATATTTAAATTAAAATTGGATTTTAATCAAATTTCGAAACAACTTTTAACCCTGAAGTTTTATTTGAAATTAAAAAAATGAAAATTGGTATGAGAAATACAGCTGTAATGACATTTTGCAAAAGATATGATGAGGTAAGTATCAAACATATATTGCTAGACAATCACATTTCCCGTTTATAGCCCATAATAAAGTGCATTTAAGCTTCTCTTAATTTAATTTAAAACTTTGAATACGTTTATATACATTAGCTTTATTATTGACGCTGGCAACATTGGAATACTTTTCCACACAAACGGCACGGACAAGTTTTACTGTCATATTGTAATAAAAACGGTGATAAAATAAATCTTGATATTACAAAATTACATAAAATGTGATGGACAGAAATCAATGGAATGGAAAATGTCATAACATTTCGGATCTATAACCTAAAACAAAGTGTGCTTAAATTAAGATATGCACAAATGGGATGAACAAGTTTTTATAAAAGCCGGCAGGCAAGCAAGGACATTTTGATTTATTTTAATAATAGATATTATTAACTTCATATTATTATTCATTTTTTAAAGCACTTTCCAATGAAATTCTAGTTAAATGTCTTGCTACATTTAAATCGTTACATCATTTGAATCTTCAAATTGTTCTTGAAAAAGGTATAAGATATGTTTATATTTTATGTATACGTAAGCATTTTGTGTTAATTTTGTCTTGTGTCCGCCAGGACAGCAAGTCTTTAGTGTGATTATTTCTTTGAATTTTATTTGCATTTTGTACATTCATTAGACTTAGTTTATCAAATTTTAAATCGCTAATTTCGATTTTATGAATAAAATTGTAAATAAAGCCTGTATCTTACTGGGCTGCGACAGCTCGCGACAAATTGCGAACGGCATTCGCAAGAGAGTCTTAGAACATTCGCGGCGGTTCTCAATGTCCTCGCGTGACGGCGGGACTGGGACCAATCCCAGGATTCACATGGCCCAATTACAATAAGATAACGTGCATATAAATCTTATCACACAGAAACTTAGTCTTGTTTCACCATAAACAATCACAATATGGCTCGTTAGAAAGTAGTCCACATACAAACTGAGGTCCAAATAACAACTTTCACTTGTCCCTTGTAACAACTTTGTTTGGCAGAAACGTCTATAGCCAGAGTTCATAGGATATACCAGTACACTAAAGTACAATATAATGGTGAAAGTACAAAAAAAAGAAAAAGAAAATACTGAAAAATATGTTTATGAATCCTTCCGGCAACTGTTATAATCAAAATGGCCCTAATAGTGTAGCGTTCGTGTATTAACGACTGATCCACTCATATCATACCAACAATGCATAGCCTGGTATACTAAAGTCTGATAGCCATCACTTCTTTAACTGTCACCGCATTAATGCGCAGATAGGTATCTGCCAATTAACAACTATAAAGTCCCTACATATTTCAAACTCTAAGATTTCCAAAACCACAACCAACACTGGCTGAAACACTCATACCAAGGCCTACAGTTACTTGCGCATCACCATAATTAAACACCTTTACTCATAATCTCTAACTGCAAAACAGTCACAACCCATTAACTGCAGGTCTCAAGATTATATAAAGTCATCTGGAAAGAGTCCAGCCGTATCTCTGTATCACATGGCTACAAACAATAAATGACAATAAATGGAATAGCCCTTCCAACATTAAGCAGTCTTAAACCTACTCATATTCTAAGCTAATAAACTCACAGACACAAGTTGGAACTCATATTTCTGTCTATGATCCTATTAGATGTGATCACTGAATAAAAGCCTACAGGTAAACATGTTTATGCCAAAACAGCACTTGTCCATCAGATGACCCATGTACTCTCAATAAATATCACTTTTAATGACATTTCACAGCTAATGACGAACTCTAATAACATTAAGCACGTTGATGTACTAACGGCTTGGAGGTACTTATATGATGTTATCTTGTTTGTTTCTAATATGCACGCTCCATTGCGCAGGCACTGAGTAGAATCGAAAAAATGTCCATGGCTGACTGACGATCTGATCCACTTAATGCATGAACGGGATGCTGCACATAAACTTGTAAATACAATGATCCCTACCTCATGACGGTATACCGCTCCTTACGTAATCAAGTAACTACTTTTACTCGCAACGTGAATTCTTCTTTAATAAAATTGCAGACGCAAAAGGTAACCAAAAACAAATGTGGAAAGTAATACGCTTTGCCCTAAATAAAAACAATTCTAGCTCTTCTAACACAGTAACGGCATCACAATTCAACGAGTATTTTGTTGACATTGGTCCTAAACTTGCATCTTAAATTAAGAATTCATCTAAAAATTACATTCCGCAGCTTAAATCACAAAATTGCATATTTAAATTAACTTATATCCAGGAAAATTATATATTATGGCAACTTAAAAATATGCCGAATTCTTTTAATATAGATATTTTAGGTGTAGATGCGTATTTGTTAAGACTAGCTGCTGAAGAGCTCACGCCTTACATATGCATCATAGTTATCATGAGTTTAGAAGATAAAAATATATCAATAATAATAATAAATAATAAATAATATCATCTCTACAGTGTATGAGAGCCATGCCAAATGGTACCATCAACATCCACATGTAAATTCTTGATCTAATATTAATTCACCTCAGGAGCCATTACACATACATAAATATCGGACATTATATGAATATTTTGTATTACATGACAAGATCAAATGAGCATATATGCTAAACATTACAAAGAGAATATAAACATCTGTTAACCCATTGACAAGAGACAACCGGGTTGAAGGGGGTTGAGCTTCCATATTACCATGGTGATCACTGACCAGAAACATTATGGTTATTATGCTGTAAACATAGGGATAATAGTTTCTGGTACTTAACCAAAAAGAATAAAGGAAAATTGTTCTTGTAACTTATTAAACAAACAACACGGCGCTTCAACCAAAATAACATTCTTGGTGTGTCTTAATTGATACAGTATCAATCAAAACGTTGGCACAGCGTCACGCTGGTGCTGCCTTCTAGTGGCTATCGAACAAAACACCTCAAAACGTGGGCGCAGCGTCACGACAGTGCTACCTTCTGGTGGCCGCCCGGTAAACAAACTCGCTTCAACCCCATGGCTTATCCACCTATGCCTTGAACAGCACTCCGACCACATAAACAATCAACTCTACACTTCTTTAATGCTGTAGTGTTCCAAACCCTATAACAAACCCCTTATACTTGTAAAGGAAGCTTTTTAACCAAGTACGTGTATATAATCTTCAACTATCCCAAACGAAATGTCTACCTCGCGTTCACGGACCCAGGACCCCGACGGCGACGTTCCTAACGTGAATCGGAAAACAAGGATTTCTCCCTAAAACGTTTAAGCCAAACAACTTTTATAGCTTACCCTGTTCTATTTCTTATATGGGTTCATATAGTCTGGTTCTTAACTGCAAGGATGAGAGAGAGAGCAACAGCATGAGACAGCAGAAACAGGCAACGGTTGAGACGGTTTATTGGACCCCAAAATGGCGACGGCGGGACTGCGACTAATCCCAGGATTCACTGCGTCCCGGCCGGAGTAATCCCACTAAAAATTATGGGGCCCCTCTCATTTATGCCTGAAACCTGTCAGGCCACAATTGGAGCAACACTCGTCGGATGTCGTAAACGTGTCGTATGTACAATTCAGTGTGGTTGCAAGTGAAAATTGTCGCGAATTCGCGTATTTTCTCGCAATTGTTTTGGTCTCCAACTAGTCGCAAGCTTTCGCAGCCCAGTGAGATACAGGCTTAAGCATTTAGAATAGAACCAGATTTTGGACATATTTGAGGCCATGGGCTTTGTGTGAAAAAAAGCTGCAAGCCAAACCCAGTTTATCTTTATGTTTAGCTCTAACCATTAACTCCTAGTTTACATTATCAAACATTTTCTTGATTTTATAGTAATCTGTGGTCTAATCGTCGTCAAAAATCATGATAATTACATTTTTCTAAAAAACATCTGGCACTTACTAATTGGCACTAATTAATACAAACACGTCCCCCCTATACGCCTAACCCAGAAGTAAACTGTACATCGTACTCCTCCAGTCGCTGAATAATGTCTATGTCACTGCCCTAAAATATGTAAGTGTCACCCAATAATGGTCCTGGCACCAAGAATATACACAGAAATATTAATTTACTGATTGTTATTTTTGTAATATTGACCCTGTTATACACTATAACATTTTCTCCCAGGGTCCATCATTACATCGCCAAAACCATTACCGAATACATCGTTCCTTCTTCTATAATATACACTATCTTCAAACTGAACGTCATGGGTCGAAGAAAATATACTAGAATGAGCGAAGATAAAATTCGCTATTTGAACGAGAGGCAGTCACATACTGCTGATCACAAGGTTCCCGTGGAGGATGTAGATAAACGCCGAGGGTGGTGCAGCAATATGGGACTGCGTTGCACGAATGAAATTTGTGAGAGGAACGCGGCACCAAGTTACACCACCACGTCGCCTGCCAACAAATTTTGCGAAGTGAACCGCGCCGGAGTCTTAGCTATGAGAGCGATCGGTAAAGGAAGAGCGGTCGCAGCACGATTTAGCGCGTATATGACTGGTGTAAATAAATCTAATGAGAGAGGGAAATATGTGTCGCTGCTAGCTATGTAGTGTCTCATATATTGTGAGAGGGAGAGACAAGCTGTTAATTGGATTAGGGTATATGGTGGTCTGAATGAGAGCGCAGAGTAAACAGAGTGATCGTTCTTACCAGTCACTTCACACCTGACGCGTGCCCCGGCGCGGTAGCCCATGACCTGTTTACCGATGACCGACCCCTCGGACCAGTAATCTCCGCCTACATTAGTTTGACAGTTCTCTAGTTGTCATGATGCCTAATAAAATCATTTTTTTCACATTTATAAACCATTAAATTTCATAATTTATATATTGAAACCGATTCTCATCCGAACATTTAGTGAAAAAATACAACTGTCACTTGCGCTTATATCCCTGTTTTCCACTCAAAACGAAATTTCTCTTCCCAAACAGTTTTTGGCCATTTTCTCAAAACAGTATTTCAGGAGACTGTACGGTCTTCAGAGCGATATTTCTCAAAAACCATCGAATATAGAGTCTTCAAATTTTGCATATAGGTAAATCAACAAGTATTCTAAAATGCGTTTTTTTTTCTATATCGTTTTTAGTGTAGTAGAAATACGTTATTTAAACAAAATAAGTACTGTTAACATCACACATTTTTTTTAAAATTTAAAATTCATTATGAAAAAAAGACAATAAATATATAACAAAAAAAAAAAAAACGCCCGGAGATATTTGTATGTAGTTTCAAATGATTCTATTTCCACATACATACCCTATGCCAATTTTGAGATATATCCAATTAAAAAAAATAATTTAAAATCATTTCAAGTTTTAAATTTTCAAAGTGGACACCGTTACACTTTTTAAATATATCTCATCTAATATTCTAAGGATTCTAAATATATATACATCACTGTGTCTAAAATTATTATTAATATGAATTTTAAAGCTAAATTATACCAAGGTTGTTTGACGATGATTAGACCTTAATATGAATTTTAAAGCTAAATTATACCAAGGTTGTTTGACGATGATTAGACCTTAAAGGCTTAAGTCCGGGTAGCCAGGTGACCTGATTACTAATTGATCTATTTACTGACTCATATTCAGAGTTGGGATCATAAAACTTAGACACAGACTGGACAGTTAGTATTAAAATCACTTTTCATACAAGATGAAAATTTAAATTTAATTGAAGAGGGAGATAACTGAATTAGATAATAATATGGATTCTTGTTATACAACTGTTAATTTCATTCACATTTCTTCTGTCAATTTACCTTACAAACTCTCATCTGTCATCATGTAATATCATTTCTAAGATAAAAAAAAGTGATTGATTCTTTCATATAAACTGGTTTTATTTCTTTTAGCTCCGATCGTTTTCACTCGGACTTAGTTCTGTGGCTCGTCCCTTTTTAATCTCCATCTGGCCGTTTAAAAGTGTAAATAGAGAGGTTTCTTTACAATCTCCTTGGACATACATACTTTGCAAGGAAACATATATTTAACCAGCAGTATAGTTTAAGAATGATAAATTAATATTGTGCAAGCATGAATTTAGAGCCACGAGCCACATGCAAATATATGGGCCGATCATGCCTTCAGAATTTTACCAAAGTTTACAAAATTTTGTGATTCGTTTAAATAGGTTTTATGTGAATTGTCTCATATATGTTCTCAGATATCCTGACCAGATACACAATATAACAGAGTTTAATTGTTTCACAATAAGAAGGGGGCCAATAAATAGTCTTTGATAAAAAAAACAAAGAATCAGAAATATCAAAGAATCATTGACAAATCACATAAACCACAACAAATAGTGTCATCTGTCATGTATAACCTTGAGTTGAAAATTTCACCACAAAATATATAGTGTCATCTGTCATGTATAACCTTGAGTTGAAAATTTCACCACAAAATATAGTGTCATCTGTCATGTATAACCTTGAGTTGAAAATTTCACCAATTAATCCTTTTTTATTGAATATTATAACAAAATATTTCTCAACACTTGCCGAATGATATGTGATGCAATTTAGTGTAGTTCTTTCCCATTGTTTCCAGCTGTAAAACACGCACAAGGATTTCTAAAAAAAGTATGTTTTAAGACTTAATAAGAGGCTTCTCTCTCAAATATCCAGCAAAGTGGAATTTCCTTCACCTGCATCTGTCTCAATCAATTGCCATTCATACGGAACAAGCTCTTCAAAACCGTCTTATAAAACTAATAAAAAAATAATTAATATCTTGAAATTTCTGACCATGTTAAGATTTATCAAATCAGATTGATGCCGTCCTTTTATACATATCAGGTAGCACTGTACTTTTCAAGGCTCTGAAAAGAAGAGCAAAACTAATTTGATGACAAGAGAATTTACCGCTAGAGACGTTTTATTAGGTGTTTCCGTTTTCAGCGTTTTTCGATTCCTGGCCTTCAAAAGGTTACTTTCAGATGTTGACGTACCACACAAGAGGAGTGCTTGTTTTTTTTTTCTGATACAGCTCATGACTTTATTACTCTCGGGTCTCACTTATTCTAAAAAATTAGTGATCCTGGTGTCCATATTTCTGGGTTCTTCGTGTCCTTTTGGCCTCTCCAGGACTGAAGGTTAAATTCAGCATCTTTAATAGGGTATGTTGATAACTAAAATAATTATGATGTATTTTGAATCCTGTTTTTCAAGTCAGAATGCGCTAACCATCATATTCACTTGCCATCATAGTTTCAATCACCTCAGTCGGCGAACACTGGGCGTCAAATGAAAGATTTAGATGTCCTGAGTCTAAAAATTCCAACAAGTATGTTGGACAGGTACATTCTTAAATTTATATTTTTCAAAGAGACATACTTTAGCTTTTATATTATAATTTCTTATTCAGCTGGTTGTCGAGCCACCAAAACTATGTGCAACAAAGTCATTGGTCATATAAAAAGTATTTCATTATAATTATATGAAATAAGTAAATGTGTATGGCCGTTGGTTTAAGTGTTTTGTTGTCACTCTATTTCATTGATTCATTGTGATAATCTACAATTTACAATATAGATACGAGTGGGGCAAAAAAAAACAAAAACAAAAAAAAACAACAAAAAAACAAAAAAAAAAAAAAAAACAAAAACACGTCGATTTGGTACACGATTAATCTCACTGCAGTCAAACGTTTTATATACGCCCGTCTATGACAGGACGTATTATGGTATACCCACTGTCCATCCATCCGTTATCTTGCTGTGTCGCCGCGATAACTTACCGGAGCTTCGATGGATTTTCATGAAACTCATCATAACTATTTACCAGTTATGGGCAAAATCCACGCATATTTAATATGGTCAGAGGTCCCTAGGCTACTTTGTTATGTCACCGCGATAACTTACGAAGGAATATGATGGATTTTAATTCAACTCAACAGAAATGTTAATCCATAAAATATCTCGCCGCAGTTCGATTTCAGCAACATCCATGCCTATTTGAGGTCTGAAGTCACCACACTTTGGTTGCACCACCCTGACTTACCAAATATCTGATGGATTTTCATATAACTCGTATTGAGGATTTACAAAACAGTTTTCTTCTGATTTACATTCTCAGCAAATTCACACATATTTAATAATGTTAGAGGTCACAAAATACGCAACGGTCGTATTATGCACCATTTGCGATGCTCTTGTTTAATTAGCTACATGGTATGTGGAGCGTGGTGGCGCAATGGTTAGACGGCTTATGACCACAATTGTGTGGGTTCGCGTCCGGTTCTATAGGACTCCTGGTCAAAGTCATTACCACAAGGGTGCACTCTCTCGACCCAGGAGTGATTGGGCAGTGGTCATAGGCGGATGGCATTTGTAGATCAAATAACCTTATAGCGCCTATTGCTTGGGTTGTATGTTCCCCCAGGGAGCCGGGATAGAGAATGAACAGGCTGAAACAGTCGGATGAACCTGACATCGTGATATCAGACTATAAACCTTTACCTTAATTAAACACTAAAAAACTAGAATACTGACAGGTCAGAAGGGCCCCGCAGTGATCAGTGATAGTCGTGTATGAAGGTGTAGGAGTGGAGCATTCCAATAATTCGATAAAATAAGTATAATGAACCAGCTCTGGAGTTGCCTTAGGGCAAGACTAAAATTTACACACCAGGGGACCCAACCTCCGAATAGGGTCAAGATCTATTGAGTCAAATGATAAGCCCCTGCAGTTGCCGGGGCAACCACTGAAACAAACATGGGGGACCACATGGATCCAGAATTACGCCCATTTACCAAACATGTGCTTAAACCGGGTGGCACATGGTATTTTTGGTATACATTTACAACGACACGTCACCGATATAGCGCCGACATAATGTACAAACCCGGGTTTTACGAAATTAAAAAAAAAAATGATATTCTTTATAAGCATTATATTTGGAATTAATGTTGTAAATGCACGCTCTATATCTACTCCACAGACTTAACTTTTGTAATTTACAGTTTGTAATAAATTTGCAAATGGAATCAATATTCACTTTGATTTAGTTGAGACATTAAACATTTTGACTTTTTTCTTCTCACATCAATAAGATGGACAAGATCATGAGACAAAAGGTAAACATATAAGGCATGGCAGGCCACAGAAATTCTACGGGAGTAGAAGTTATAGCCATTTCTTTGTAGAAGTACTCCTAAAACATGTATTTTTGCTCCAGGTAAGATTTTATCCATTATCAATTAGATTAGTTCCTATTCAGATTTCTTAAACTACACTTGGTGAGCTTTTCGAGAAAGGCGATATCCATGACTGGAATGAGATTTCAGTTATTAACCCATAACAAGCACTGGAGAACCCCTCCCTCAGTGGACCCTCCCTCAGAGAACCCTCCCTCAGAGAAACCTCCCTCAAAGAACCCTCCCTCAGAGGACCCCTCCCTCAGAGGACCCTCCCTCAGAGAACCCCTCCCTCAGAGGACCCTCCCTCATAGGACACCTCCCCCAGCCATCATGTTAGCATATCCTGTCTTTGATCAAACCCATAGAAAGAGATTGGTACCAGTGGACGCGGGACGCCACGAAATATTATAAAAGTTTTATTAAAGGTTTTTTTGAGCGGATAATGGCATAGTTCGGGTAAACATGCACTCATAATATGAAAGAAAAACCAGTCTGAATAAAGATATGCTAAAGTAAGGGTTGGGAAGGGATTTTCCATTACTTATTATATCGACCCCCCCCCCCCCCCCCCCCCAACCCCCCATCGTGTCAAGTGCCTGTGAGTCAGCATCATAATAAAATTACAATTAAATGTTACTGCCATGGTGTAAATAGAAATTGTCAGATACCGCTGGGCCATACTAAAGCAAATATGGCTACTCCTTGTTCAGCAGACAAGGATTGTACCGGTGGTGTGCTGCAGGTGGTGCCATTGTTTGTCCTTGGTGGTGTGTCCATCTTATTAAATGAATCAATATTGCTCAATGACACACGAATGCGGACGAATGCGGATACTAACGTAAAATAACAGCACAAACTGTTAGGGACAATGACCAATACAAACGTCATGACTCTGCAGGATATACCAAATGTGTACCAAAAGCACTAATGATAAGACACACGAATGCGGACAAAAACACATAAGCCAACGCGTGCCCAGCGTTTAACACCAACACGCTATAATAGGGCCTATACAAATAGCGAATGACCTCTATATATATGTAAAAGAAATATGAAGGCCTGTTACGTAGACATGCAAGTCCAATAGTAATTATTCTTTCCATTAAATTATTTGAAATAAACGTCATACCTACACATTTTCATACCAGCACCACATGGATCTCCTTTTTTTCTCTAAAAATGGAGGAAGAAAAGGCCTGGCTGAAACTACTGAGTCATGATACAATACGTCAACAAAAATTTACGTGTTACAGCCAGATTTCAACATAATACATTCCATTATGTTGTGTCTTCAAGCCCAGGGTTTGGGCCAGATACATGTGACATACCTAGGTACAGGTACAGGTAATTGCGAAATGGTTAGGTACAGATACAGCATTTGTGTTAAGTAAAAGGTACAGGTACTTTAGAAAGTACATAGGTACAGGTACAGGAACATTTTAAAGATATACGAACTAATGATAATTGCATTAAATTAATCTAGATATGCAATAATACGTTATAATAGAAAGGCAGAATATATCATTAAAAAGTATTAAATGATCACTTCCTATGTAATTAGGAAAAAAATAAGGCCTGGCAAATGTAAAAGGATTGCCTTTTGCTAAGTGTGATAAACGAACGAAGCTGATAAAGTTTACAAATTTATTAATACAGAAATATAAAACTTTCATAAAATGTCTATATTTCAAATCAAGTTTTGAGCTTCGGAGTAATGGTTTAAAGGTAGCTAGATACAAAGGCAGAAGGGATGAATGCTTTGTAATTACCCCTGCCTAAGATAGCGAACTGACCTGGCAGGGGTAAAAGCTTAGTACATGGTGTCTATTTCAAGTATCAGTATCAAATTTGTACCTTGGAGAAACTTATACCAGGTAAAGGTATTTGAGTTCCAGATACAGGTACAGGTACAAGGTACTTCCTACTCATAACAGACAGGTAAAGGTACAGGTACGGGTACTCTGAATTGTGTTGCCTAAGTACAGGTACAGGTACAAGTTTCTGGCCCCAACCCTGTTCAAGCCACATCTATAAATAAGAGGGGCAAATTATAAATTATAGATGCATATACCTATAATAAATAATAGGGGCAAATAATAAATTATAGATGCATACCTATAATAAATAATAGGGGCAAATTATAAATTATAGATGCATATACCTATAATAAATAAGAGGGGCAAATTATAAATGATAGATGCTTACCTATAATAAATAAGAGGGGCAAATTATAAATTATAGATGCATACCAAAAATAAATAAGAGGGGCAAATTATAAATTATAGATGCTTACCTGTAATAAATAAGAGGGGCAAATTATAAATTATAGATGCTTACCTATAATAAATAAGAGGGGCAAATTATAAATGATGGATGCTTACCTTTAATGAATAAGAGGGGCAAATTATAAATTATAGATGCTTACCTATAATAAAAAAGAGGGGCAAATTATAAATTATAGATACATATACCTATAATAAATAAGAGGGACAAATTATAAATAATAGATCCATATACCTATAACAAATAAGAGGGGCAAATTATAAATTATAGATGCTTACCTATAACAAATAAGAGGGGCAAATCATAAATTAAAGATGCATACCAATAATAAATAAGAGGGCAAATTATAAATTATAGATGCTTACCTGTAATGAATAAAAGGGGCAAATTATAAATTATAGATGCTAACCTATAATAAACAAGAGGGGCAAATTATAAATTATAGATGCTTACCTATAATGAATAAGAGGGGCAAATTATAAATTATAGATGCATATACCTATAACAAATAAGAGGGGCAAATTCTAAATTATAAATGCATATACCTATAATAAATAAGAGGGGCAAATTAAAAAATTATATCAAATTATAAATTATAGATGCTTACCTATAATAAATAAGAGGGGCAAATTATAAAATATAGATGAATACCTATAATAAATAAGAGGGGCAAATTAAAAATTATAGATGCTTACCTATAATAAAAAAGAGGGGCAAATTAATTATAACAATTATGCCATCATTTTTTGTGACCCTCAACCCTGATGTGAACAAAAAATCAATGAGACACCTGAACAACACATTGAATAAATGAAAAAAGAAACATTATTTGATAATGTAAACAGTGCTGTATATTTCATTTTTTATACTGTTACTGATTCATGATTTCTGAATGACCTTGACATTTGACCAAGAAAATAACTGGTTAGAAGTAAACCTGGTCAGCTCCTCTGACAGGTGTCTAACAGATATAAACCTGGTCAGCTCCCCTGACAGGTGTCTAACAGATATAAACCTGGTCAGCTCCTCTGACAGGTGTCCTAACAGATATAAACCTGGTCTGCTCCTCTGACAGGTGTCCTATAACAGATATAAACCTGGTCAGCTCCTCTGACAGGTGTCCTAACAGACATAAACCTGGTCAGCTCCTCTGACAGGTGTCTAACACATATAAACCTGGTCAGCTCCTCTGACAGGTGTCCTAACAGATATAAACCTGGTCAGCTTCTCTGAAAGGTGTCCTACCAGATATAAACCTGGTCAGCTCCTCTGACAGGTGTCCTAACAGATATAAACCTGGTCAGCTCCTCTGACAGGTGTCCTAACAGATATAAACCTGGTCAGCTCCCCTGACAGGTGTCCTATAACAGATATAAACCTGGTCAGCTCCTCTGACAGGTGTCTGACAGATATAAACCTGGTCAGCTCCTCTGACAGGTGTCCTATAACAGATATAAACCTGGTCAGCTCCTCTGACAGGTGTCCTATAACAGATATAAACCTGGTCGGCTCCCCTGACAGGTGTCCTATAACAGATATAAACCTGGTCAGCTCCTCTGACAGGTGTCTGACAGATATAAACATGGTCAGCTCCTCTGACAGGTGTCCTATAACAGATATAAACCTGGTCAGCTCCTCTGACAGGTGTCCTATAACAGATATAAACCTGGTCAGCTCATCTGACAGGTGTCCTAACAGATATAAACCTGGTCAGCTCCTCTGACAGGTGTCCTAACAGATATAAACCTGGTCAGCTTCTCTGACAGGTGTCCTAACAGATATAAACCTGGTCAGCTCCTCTGACAGGTGTACTAACAGATATAAACCTGGTCAGCTCCTCTGACAGGTGTCCTAACAGATATAAACCTGGTCAGCTCCTCTGACAGGTGTCCTATAACAGATATAAACCTGGTCAGCTCCTCTGACAGGTGTCCTATAACAGATATAAACCTGGTCAGCTCCTCTGGCAGGTGTCCTATAACAGATATAAACCTGGTCAGCTCCTCTGACAGGTGTCTCACAGATATAAACCTTGTCAGCTCCTCTGACAGGTGTCCTATAACAGATATAAACCTGGTCAGCTCCTCTGACAGAAGTCCTATAACAGATATAAACCTGGTCAGCTCCTCTGACAGGTGTCCTATAACAGATATAAACCTGGTCAGCTCCTTTGACAGGTGTCCTAACAGATATAAACCTGGTCAGCTCCTCTGACAGGTGTCCTAACAGATATAAACCTGGTCAGCTTCTCTGACAGGTGTCCTAACAGATATAAACCTGGTCAGCTCCTCTGACAGGTGTCATAAAAGATATAAACCTGGTCAGCTCCTCTGACAGGTGTCCTAACAGATATAAACCTGGTCAGCTCCTCTGACAGGTGTCCTATAACAGATATAAACCTGGTCAGCTCCTCTGGCAGGTGTCCTATAACAGATATAAACCTGGTCAGCTCTTCTGGCAGGTGTCCTATAACAGATATAAACCTGGTCAGCTCCTCTGACAGGTGTCTAACAGATATAAACCTTGTCAGCTCCTCTGACAGGTGTCCTATAACAGATATAAACCTGGTCAGCTCCTCTGACAGGTGTCATAACAGATATAAACCTGGTCAGCTCCTCTGACAGGTGTCCTATAACAGATATAAACCTGGTCAGCTCCTCTGACAGGTGTCCTATAACAGATATAAACCTGATCAGCTCCTCTGACAGGTGTCTAATAGATAAAAACCTGGTCAGCTCCTCTGACAGGTGTCCTATAAAAGATATAATCCTGGTCAGCTCCTCTGACAGGTGTCTAACAGATATAATCCTGGTCAGCTCCTCTGACAGGTGTCTAACGAGTATAATCCTGGTCAGCTCCTCTGACAGGTGTCTAACAGATATAAACCTGATCAGCTCCTCTGACAGGTGTCTAACAGATATAAACCTGGTCAGCTCCTCTGACAGGTGTCCTATAACAGATATAAACCTGGTCAGCTCCTCTGACAGGTGTCCTATAACAGATATAAACCTGGTCAGCTCCTCTAACAGGTGTCTAACACATATAAACCTGGTCAGCTCCTCTGACAGGTGTCTAACAGATATAATCCTGGTCAGCTCCTCTGACAGGTGTCTAAAAGATATAAACCTGGTCAGCTCCTCTGACAGGTGTCCTATAACAGATATAAACCTGGTCAGCTCCTCTGACAGGTGTCCTATAACAGATATAAACCTGGTCAGCTCCTCTGACAGGTGTCCTATGACAGATATAAACCTGGTCAGCTCCTCTGACAGGTGTCCTAACAGATATAAACCTGGTCAGCTTCTCTGACAGGTGTCCTAACAGATATAAACCTGGTCAGCTCCTCTGACAGGTGTCTCACAGATATAAACCTGGTCAGCTCCTCTGACAGGTGTCTCACAGATATAAACCTGGTCAGCTCCTCTGACAGGTGTCTAACAGATATAAACCTGGTCAGCTCCTCTGACAGGTGTCTAACAGATATAAACCTGGGCAGCTCCTCAGACAGGTGTCTAACAGATAAAAACCTGGTCAGCTCCTCTGACAGGTGTCTAACAGATATAAACCTGGTCAGCTCCTCTGACAGGTGTCCTAACAGATATAAACCTGGTCAGCTCCTCTGCCAGGTGTCCTAACAGATATAAACCTGGTCAGCTCCTCTGACAGGTGTCTAACAGATATAAACCTGGTCAGCTCCTCTGACAGGTGTCTAACAGATATAAACCTGGTAAGGTCCTCTGACAGGTGTCTAACTGATATAAACCTTGTCAGCTCCTCTGACAGGTGTCCTATAACAGATATAAACCTTGTCAGCCCCTCTGACAGGTGTCCTATAACAGATATAAACCTGGACAGCTCCTCTGACAGGTGTCTAACAGATATAAACCTGGTCAGCTCCTCTGACAGGTGTCTAACAGATATAAACCTGGTCAGTTCCTCTGACAGGTGTCTAACAGATATAAACCTGGTCAGCTCCTTTGACAGGTGTCTAATAGATATTAACCTGGTCAGCTCCTCTGACAGGTGTCCTAACAGATATAAACCTGGTCAGCTCCTCTGACAGGTGTCCTAACAGATATAAACCTGGTCAGCTCCTCTGACAGGTGTCTCACAGATATAAACCTGGTCAGCTCCTCTGACAGGTGTCTCACAGATATAAACCTGGTCAGCTCCTCTGACAGGTGTCTAACAGATATAAACCTGGTCAGCTCCTCTGACAGGTGTCTAACAGATATAAACCTGGTCAGCTCCTCTGACAGGTGTCTAACAGATAAAAACCTGGTCAGCTCCTCTGACAGGTGTCTAACAGATATAAACCTGGTCAGCTCCTCTGACAGGTGTCCTAACAGATATAAACCTGGTCAGCTCCTCTGACAGGTGTCCTAACAGATATAAACCTGGGCAGCTCCTCTGACAGGTGTCAAACAGATATAAACCTGGTCAGCTCCTCTGACAGGTGTCTAACAGATATAAACCTGGTAAGGTCCTCTGACAGGTGTCTAACTGATATAAACCTTGTCAGCTCCTCTGACAGGTGTCCTATAACATATATAAACCTTGTCAGCCCCTCTGACAGGTGTCCTATAACAGATATAAACCTGGACAGCTCCTCTGACAGGTGTCTAACAGATATAAACCTGGACAGCTCCTCTGACAGGTGTCTAACAGATATAAACCTGGTCAGTTCCTCTGACAGGTGTCTTACAGATATAAACCTGGTCAGCTCCTCTGACAGGTGTCTAATAGATATAAACCTGGTCAGCTCCTCTGACAGGTGTCCTATAACAGATATAATGTCAGCTGGACAAATATAATGTCAGAATCTTGTTCGCTGCATAAAAAATAAGAGCTGCATTAATTAACATTCTGAATGTTTGATCAGAAGGTTAATAAATCATGATGTTATAAACAAAATTTGTAACTTTGACAGATGACATTGAAAATAACAGATCAGATATACCTATGAACTTACACTATTCTAAAAGAAATATTTGACTCTTCATTACTGACATACACATAAATGCTGCATGTTTCTTTGCTGACAAAAAAATTAATGAATGTTAATTTTGCAATTCTTACTCAGATATATTGGTCTTTTGTCTTGAAAACAGGAAGTGGATTGACACCTGATCATATCATGTATGTAAAAGAACATGTTGTTTTAATCTTTTTCAAATGCAAGACATGTAAATTTTGTCTTAATGAACACAACGGCAGACACGTTGGTCTGTTTAACAAAAAACATGGAGCGCTCCATGTGGACTAGTCTTGGCTACTCTCATGGAGGAAGTCAGAATGATGGTTTTGATCTCGTAAAATATTACTGTAGAAAATTACCAGGAAGTATTTGAAAACGTGTGAAGCAATCCTTTGAATTGGAAATGTACCGCCACGTGAACTGTTTGAACTGACAATTTTATCTGGAATTAAAATATGCCTTGTGTCAAGCCTGCTAGTTTATAAAGAAAAGCCTGTGACCCCCATTGTCATTGCTAGCTGCGAATCTAGTTGTTGCAAATTGGTCGAATAAGAAATGCACATGAGAAGAGACTTTACTCTAGAACTGCAATTCATGTTTTATAAGAAGACGCAGTATCCACAGTTAATCGCCGGACACTTTATATAAGGGTATATCGGGAATAAAGAACAGAACGATTTAAAAGTCGCTGTCTCAGATGATTTTCTCCTGCACAAAAAAATAATCTGCAATGGCATTTTAATGAAGAGAGCAGTCAAAAACAATCACATGAACAAACAAGATTCATATGTTTGCTATTTTTTTCCTATATTCCATCAGATCTTTAAAAATCATTAATTCGAAAACATTAAGATAAAAAATGAGTGAAAATGAAAGCAGTCATTTTGATATAATGTTTGTGAAAAGCATCTTTTTATATAAAAGCAGAGTTAGCTTATTTAGCCCCTCTAGGATGTGTTGACTCTGTATAGATTTATTTTATTCTCTCTTAAAGAATTTCTGCAAGTGAACTACGTCACAGACATAATCCTCATTTCCTTCTCTGTAAACTACAACCTATACATACACATGATAAATTGATATTACAAACACAAAAGAAAATAATGTAGTAAGTCAATTTCAATGACAATGTAACATATAGATACATATTAAAGCAACAATGACAAAATAAAATGAACATGAACTTATTTATACACCAATTTACCCCACGATTTCTCGGTTTAAGAGTCCTTCATTTTCCTCAATGGGTACTAGATAGCCTCATTCAGAATTTCAGTTTAAGTGACAGTCCTTTGCCTTATCTGCTGCCTTGAATAAACTTCGTGTTTTTTAGGATCTCAGTTTGAGTGTAAGCCACATGCCGTCCTTGGGCTCCAACGTAGCTATTGGTATTGGCACAGGCTCCTCTGGTTCCTGGTAGGAAAACTCAAAATTCTTCATGAGTGTGGCCAAGGTGATTTTCAATTCTGTCCAAGCGAAACGCTGTCCAATACAGTTCCTGGTACATATACATCAACCATTTTAAGACAATAAATGAATCATTGGCGTAAATTTATATATCGGAGTGATAGGGTGACTCATAGGCACAGACACACACCATCACACACACAGATATATATATATATATATATATATATATATATATATATACCTTTTTGGCGTTTGTATTATATATTTAAAATATATTAGCGTCTGTATGACACATTCTAAACATAAATACTTGAGCACATTTCAAATAAATTAAATTAATAAAGCTTTTAAAAAAATAAGGTGTAACGTTTCCAGCATAAGTTAATTCTAAACCAGGTTTAGATATAATCTTTCATAGTAAACTCATAAATTTTATAAATATATTTTTAATTTGCAATTTATAAATATTATTCTCTAAATAGTGAGGGGTTGGATGATTATATTGACCATCCCCCTTGCCAAAAAGTGGGGGATATATACCCCATCACCCCTATATTGACGCCCCTGAAATAAACAAATATTTTGAAATTAAAGTTTCATTAACTTTACAAAAGATATTTTTGATTGATACAAAAAAATTTTAGAAACAAATAATATGTACCAAATATGATCCGTATGTTTAGCCTCCCTGAAAAAATAATGCTAAAAAACAATATTAATCGTCAGGACAGATGGACTATATGTACCTTGGACCTGCAGAGAATGGAACGAAAGCGAATGGATGTCTTTTCTTGTTGTTTTCGTCACTGAACCGCTCTGGGTCGAACACTTTCGGGTTTTTCCAGACATCGGGGTTGCGGCAAAGACTCCAGTGTGGGGTAACGATCCATGTCCCTTTGAAGAAACAGGAACGGTAGTCACGTGACTAAGTTTGCTCATGACTAATGTCGTGTTGAGTGAATGGACCACCCCCATTGATAACACGTACACACATCTCAGTGATAGTATACATAGCGGTTACAGATTAAACAAAACGTTATTTAATTAATATAAAAGCATCACCTCTTCACGTATATATTTAAAGTGCTATATTTAATAACCGATTATGTGTGTATAAGGGAGTTCATCATTTATTTAATAATAAAATATTGGCCTTCCAATCCGGCATCTCCAATCAATATCACTGGCCTGGTTCATCGAGTTCTTGAACCAACATCAGGAACCCAGGCATCAGCGTTCTCAGTCAGTAAGTCTGACCTGTCCTGTGGTTACATCAAGACTATCTCTGCAGGCAATAACCGAACATAATTAATATTAAGATTTAGAATCACACTTAATTTTACTATAATGTAAACCACTACAAACATATATCTAATTAAAGAATGATTTACGGTTTGTGGCTTAACTATATGTCGAATTAAGTCGGGTCCCTTTTCCTGAACCTGTGCAATATACTATTTTCTATTTTCCTATCTTCAGTATATATATATATATATAAATATACATATATATATATATATATATATATATATATATATATATATATATATACAATGCAATGTAGGTAACGCACCCTCAGGGGCCAAGTATCCATTGGGCAGTAGTAGAGGTTTGGTAAGAAGTCTGTCCAGGATAGGTACAGGTGGAAACATGCGCATGCTTTCTTTCAAACACTTGGTTATGTAAACCATACGTCCAACATCGTCCCTGCATATAAAATGATATCCATAATATACCATACGTCCAACATCGTCCCTGCATATAAAATGATATCCATAATAAACCATACGTCCAACATCGTCCCTGCATATAAAATGATATCCATAATAAACCATACGTCCAACATCGTCCCTGCATATAAAATGATATCCATAATAAACCATACGTCCAACATCGTCCCTGCATATAAAATGATATCCATAATAAACCATACGTCCAACATCGTCCCTGCATATAAAATGATATCCATAATAAACCATACGTCCAACATCGTCCCTGCATATAAAATGATATCCATCATAAACCATACGTCCAACATCGTCCCTGCATATAAAATGATATCCATGATAAACCATACGTCCAACATCGTCCCTGCATATAAAATGATATCCATGATAAACTATACGTCCAACATCGTCCCTGCATATAAAATGATATCCATAATAAACCATACGTCCAACATCGTCCCTGCATATAAAATGATATCCATAATAAACCATACGTCCAACATCGTCCCTGCATATAAAATGATATCCATAATAACCCATACGTCCAACATCGTACCTGCATATAAAATGGTATCCATAATAAACCATACGTCCAACATCGTCCCTGCATATAAAATGATATCCATGATAAACCATACGTCCAACATCGTCCCTGCATATAAAATGATATCCATGATAAACCATACGTCCAACATCGTCCCTGCATATAAAATGATATCCATAATAAACCATACGTCCAACATCGTCCCTGCATATAAAATGATATCCATAATAAACCATACGTCCAACATCGTCCCTGCATATAAAATGATATCCATAATAAACCATACGTCCAACATCGTCCCTGCATATAAAATGATATCCATAATAAACCATACGTCCAAAATCGTCCCTGCAGAAAAAAATGTTAGCCGTAATAAACCATAAGTCCAACATTGTCCCTGCAGAGAAAATGTTATCCATGATAAACCATACATCCAACATCGGTCCTGCAGAGAAAATGTTATCCATAATAAACCATACGCACAACGTCGTCCCTGCAGAGAAAATGTTATACATAATAAACCATACGTCCTACATCGGTACTGCAGAGAAAATGTTAAATGTAATAAAATACCAAATGAATGTGAAGTTAATACATTCTGTGAAAACATATCATATGTAATCAGAATAAGATTTTCAGTTCCCTTGACTTAATGAATGTTTGACACTGCTTCAATGTGTGTTTGTGTCTCAAGGGAAGGGTTTAAATCGCCTGTCGCAGGACGGGTTTATTATGTCTATCGGAATTAACTGTTTTTCCCATGCGCGTCTCACCTTGAATACAATCCTAAGTTATCATGCACAGCACAGCACATAAGACGTAGCAAACTGGATATGTAACAATCAGAAACTCACAGATAAACATGCACTAGGTCTAGGGCCTGCCATATTACAATCCAGTTTGATTAGACACAGATAATTTTAAAACTTTCACACCAAACTTTAATTGTTGTTAATAAGAAACCTGTGCTATTTTGCATTTTGTCCTTGTAAGCATTAAACCTGTGGTTTACCAGCAACGCACTTAACTGATTACTTGATATTGCCATTTTGTCCGCATATAACATATCCTGGTTCAACATGAGTTGTTATTTGTTTTAAAGTTTTGGTGTAACACAGTCGTCGTAATTATTTATGCTGAGTGGCCATAGTTGCACGGCATATTGAGAAAGCTACGGTGGCTCGTGTAGGACATACAGAAAATTTTGCTTTATCTCTTTCCCACGCGATAATTATCTCGTTCCCACGCCATAATTTTTCGTTCCCACTCGATAATTATCGCGTGTGCACGCGATGCCATGCTAGCTGAAGCCCCCATCTGGACGAGAATGTCTGTGGTCTGTTTTTTATGCTGTATGTCAGATCGTTAAAGCAACTTAAATTGTTTGTATGTATTTTTGTTCGTTAACGCCGAATACCCTGAAGTAAGTTTTACAGCGGCTTTCATTGCGTTGGTTCAAGATATCATTGCGTTGTTTCAGCAAAATGTTTATGTGTTCAGGGAAAACCTAATTGAGTTGGTTTTGGGTTACTAAGTTTAGGTGAAGGTAAGGGTGATATAAACCCTTGTGTACTAAACATATGAAATAAACTGAAACTCTTGTTTGTATTTTATATTCCCGGAAAATCTTATTTTTTTTTAGGATTAGGGTTAAGGGTTAGGGTTATATAATCTCGGGTATACCGAACAGAGAAAAAAACATGTTAGTTTGTGTTGTCTCAAGGGAAAAGCTTACAACAAAAGATGTCAACTTTGACAGTTCATGATAGGCGCCGGGGGGGGGGGGGGGGGCGGGGGGGGGGGGGACATGTTCCCTCACTTTTTAAAGTGAGGAAGTGGGCTACTTTTGCCCCCTCTTTCGGGGAATAAAACCTTTGTGCGAGCAATTTCCCCCTTCCACAGTAATATATCAGTTATGTATTTCATATAATGAAAATTTAGTATGGCACATGTTCTATCCGAATCACCCCCCCCCCCCCCACCCCTCACACATATTCTGGACAGACCTGGCCCATGAGTGTTGTAAGAGTCCCTGTTGCACCATTTCTGGTCTCAGCGTATTAAGCCCGCTCCATATGCATGCAAATAATTGACTATAATCTTAATCCAGTGTAGAGAAAAATACCTTAATAATTTAAGATGAAGGTCTCACTGTATTGTAAATCTATATATATATATATTTCTCGTTCCCCCGGGATAGTATCGCGTGGGAACGAGATAGTTATCGCGTGTCCACGCGGTACTATCGAGTGGGAAAGAGATAAAATTACTTTTCTGTGTGTTCCATACGAGCCACCGTAGAAGGCGCTTCAAAGACCAATAATATTTTGGTTCACAACAGGGCACTCCATGACACTCACCAATTATATTCTTCCCGGTCTCCAAGGATTTCCTTTGCTTCTTCGTAGCAACGTGTTTGGTACTCGGGGTGGGTTGCCATGTTGTAGAGAAACCATGTCTGAGCTTTAAAAAAAAAACGCTTTAAAATATACAAAAATGAGTATTCATTGGCTTTACTATGGGGCCCCAAAAGTGACATACGTGATATTTTTTTCCTGGGTAAATATCGCGTTCCCTCGCGATCTTTTCGCGTTCCCTCGCGATCATTTCGCGTTCCCTCGCGATCTTTTCGCGTTCCCTCGCGATCATTTCGCGTTCCCTCGCGATCTTTTCGCGTTCCCTCGCGATCTTACAAATGATCACTAGGCTGGTTCCCTGCTCCCCTATATCTAGCATACAACATCTAGCATACTGAAACTGGACGCTGGAACCAGTACAACAGTTATCTGTGTCTCGTTCTGTGTCTTTAACACCACCATGCTCCACCTCTAAGATATACACTCGATGTCAGGTTAACAAAGCGATACTTGAATAAGAGAGCTTAGACTTTTTGCCATGTTTCTGATATATGTTATCTATTCCCCATTTATTCATTTTAAATTTTGTTTGCAGACCTCTTTTTATTTTTTAGCTATTAGATTATCAAATTATTCGTTTCTATCTCTTTGTTTATTAGCAGTCAGACCCTACAACGGATCAACAATGTCAACCTGGAACAGGCCCATATCCCGAAGTAATTTACTGAAATTGATAATATTTTTCACGTCAGTTATTGGTTCAGACCCAGGCCAAATTACCGATCAACAATATCAACCTTGCACATGCCCATCTCCCTATGTCCATTTACTGATATTGGTAATATTTTTATACACATTTGTTATCTATAAAATAAGACAAAAAATACAAAAAATATACACATATTTAAATTTATTGAAATTTATTTAAAAAATAAAAATAAAAATCATTGTACAAGGTATAGAACCTTAGCAGGTTTATACCTTTCCACCCATCAGCTACTTTCCACACATAATACCATAAAATATACAAATTATAATACTCGCAGATGAGAAACTATTATTAATATCATCTTTTTTTCTTTCTTTTAATTCAAAGCTGTAGGAATGCATCGGCAGATCATCATCGGATATTGGGTCGGTCCTTCTTAAGATCGGAAGATGGCGCGCGACATTTATATATATATATATTGTTGCATGGACGTCACCCGGACATCGGAAGATGGCGCCACGAAGTGGTGTGGCCGCCCCCGTTTCCACGCTTATGGATCCACCCCGCTATCAGTGACTACTGACGCGCTTTTAGAAACATAAAAACTATTCTTGGACCATTCAGTACTGGTTTTGCAGTTCTGCCGGCGCTATCGTTTCTCTCAAGCAAAACCACAAACTTCTGCGGTTTTCACCCATTGTTGAAAACCTATAAAACGAACTCGCCTGCAGTACGAGGCGGGACTATTGACTTTACTACGCCACGTTACAGTTTTCCCCGGGGACCGTGACCGTGGGCTCTTGGTCCCCAAGCCCACGGAATGCCATGAACCACGCCATGAACTTTATTATTTAAGAAGAGGAGAGACTTTGTTTGTTTGGTGCCACATGGATTAATACAGGACTTCAGTTTTGTGTGTGCCCGAATTATGTGTTGATGATGGACTTCAGTTTCTCGTATACCGGATTCAGTTAAGTACTTCGTTACAGTTCGTTATTTAGAGACTCAGTTTTCGTCAGAGACTTGGTTATAAATTACGTTATGTATTGACTATTATATTATTTGTGTATGAATGTAAATATTGTAATCTAGTAATATAGTACTGTTTTTGCACCCATATTTTGGTTACGTATTCATTTGAAGAGAACGTGTCTGAGCATATGTGTTACGGTTCGGCCTGAGTTGTTTGGTGTGAAAAGGGACCGTAACATAATGGCGACCGCGACGAGACACTGTATTTCGTTATAACGGCTACATTTGGATGTAAAATTTCACAGTGGTCTCTATAACTTCTAGTTATTGAACTAGTATTTCACTACAATTGAACTCGTATATTTCTCAGACACGTTATCTTGATACTTTGCAAATATGGGTACGGAATTTAAACCAAATGAAATTATACCACAATTAAGAGAAAATAGGAGCTTATTGTATACGTTAAAGAAAAATGAACTTGAAATTGTTGCTCTACATTTAAATATTGACATCATGGATGTATGCACTGTAGAGGGTTTAAGAAATGTACTTAAGAAATCCTTATATGGCGATGTAGAAAGTAAAGAGGAATCTGATTTAGAGGAAAAACCTATTAAGGAACCTCTTGGGGCAACGGCTATTGACCCGATAGAACTAGAATTGAGAAAGTATGAACTTAAATTGAAATATGAAGCGGAAATCCGTAGATGTGAAATCGAAAGAGAAACGCAAATTAAGTTGAAAGAGTTAGAGTTACAAAATCCTCAAAATCGTAAAGCACATGAGCCGTCTGAATTCCTATTCAGAAATTCGACAAAAGTACCTCCCTTCAATGAAAACGAAGTGGAGCGTTATTTCAGTTATTTTGAACGGGTGGCCACTTTAATGGCTTGGCCTAAAGGCCAGTGGACCCTGTTGTTACAAAGCGTTCTGGTTGGTCGCGCACAGGACGTTTACACTGCGCTCACAGACGAACAATGCAGGGATTACGACACGGTAAAAGAGGTCATTCTGAGAGCCTATGAATTAGTCCCCGAAGCGTATCGCTTAAAATTTAGGAATGCCACCAAAAGAGAAAATCAAACTCATGTTGAATATGCTAGAGACAAAGAAAGTGCATTTAATAGATGGTGTCAGTCTATGAAAATTGATCAGGACTTTGAAAAACTCAAACAACTAATTTTGATAGAAGAGTTCAAAAGGCATATCCGTAGTGACATTAAAATATTTTGGATGAACATAAAGTAAGAAATGTAAACGAGGCTGGTGTCCTGGCAGATGAATTTGCCTTGACGCACCGCCCCAGTTATACCAGTCACAGGAGGAGGTATGGTGAGAAAAGAGAAGGTAGCAAAAGCCCAAAACTGGGTCGGAGAAAGGGTAGTCCCTACTATCGGGGTCACTCCGGCTCAGGTAAACCACAGTCCGATCATGGTAAACCCCAGTATAAAAGTCAATCTGACTCTCCTGCTCAACATAAAGAGGGACAACCTAGGACTGGACCCAAATATTGTACATTCTGTGAGTTCAAGGGGCATACAGAATCTGAGTGTTACAGAAAAAGATACAGTCAAAGTAAGCCTAAACCTAATGCGTTAACTGTTACGCAGAGCATGAAACCGGTAACAATGCCCAGTAAACTAGAGACTAAAGGTGAAACACAAAGCCCTGTCCACGAGAGCTTTCAGCCCTTTGTGTCAGATGGCTTTGTTCAGTTAGAGGGTAACCATGCAAGAAAGGCCCGTGTTAAAATCTTAAGGGATACCGGGGCAACCCAAAGCCTCGTTTTGAAATCTGTTCTTCCCTTCTCTCAAGAGAGTTACGCGGGGTGTTCAGTTCTAGTCCAGGGCGTTAATTCGGAATTTTTAGAAGTTCCATTACACAGAGTGAAACTAGAATCTGATTTAGTCTCTGAATTTGTAACTGTAGGAGTTTGTTCAAAGTTGCCAGCAGAGGGCATTTCGCTCCTCCTAGGCAACGATTTAGCTGGTGACAGAGTGAAAATTGATCCCAGAATGACAAAATTGCCGAGCACTGATAGGGACACAGACCTGCTCCAGCAGGAGTTTCCGGGCGTATTTCCAGGCTGTGTAGTGACTCGAGCGATGAGTAAAAAGGCAAGTCTGAAACCAGAGAGTTCTGTACTTGACCTCTCGCAAACCTTTATGGCGCATTCAAACGATGACGTCAGTGGCTTAAAGCCTGTTACGCGAGTAAATATTAAATCGCCCGCGTGTGACCCAAGTGGCACACCAAGTCCAAAGGACTCGACTACAAATGTAGTACAGGGCAAACAGACCCTGAATAGAAATCTCCAAAGGAGTACAAACGGCGTGAAATCGCCTGATCAAAATGGGCATGAACAGTTAAAGGATAGGAGTGTAAAGAATGTAGAAGTTAGCATGAAAACTGATGATTTGATAGAAATGCAAAAGAAAGATCCTGATATTGCCTCCCTTAGAGAAAATGCCTTGACTAAAGAGGAAGCAGATAAAGTTCCAACTTGTTTCACCTTGCAGAATGATGTACTAGTCAGAAAATATAGACCTCCCACCATACCAGCGGACGAAACGTGGAAAACTCTTTATCAAATTGTAGTTCCCCCCGAGTATCGCCCAGAAATCTTAAAACTTGCACATGATCATCCTATGGCAGGACTTTTGGGTGTCAGGAAAACCAAACACAAAATTCTCCAACACTTCTATTGGCCCAAGTTAAAACGAGACGTGGCGAAATACTGTAAAACTTGTCATGTGTGTCAAATGATTGGAAAACCAACCCACCAAATTAGTCCTGCGCCACTCTCGCCCATACCAACAACACATGATGCGTTTGAATCAATAATACTTGACTGTGTAGGACCGCTAAGAAAAACTAAACATGGCAATGAATATGTTCTAACAATCATGTGTACTGCAACTAGATTTCCAGAAGCAATTCCTCTTAGAACTATATCTGCAAAGAAAATTGTTGAAGCTCTGGTTAAATTTTTTACTACTTTTGGCTTACCAAGAACAATACAAACGGATCAAGGTTCAAATTTCATGTCAAATATATTTGCCCAGGTTATGGCAGAGCTAGGCATAAAACACTACAAATCCAGTGCCTACCATCCTGAGAGTCAAGGTGCTCTAGAGCGATTTCATCAAACTCTCAAAAACATGATTAGAGCTTATTGTCTTGACACTGGGAACCAGTGGGATGAGGGTTTACCCTTTTTGATATTTGCAGCCCGAGAAGCAGTGCAAGAAAGCTTAGGGTTTAGCCCTTTTGAATTAGTGTATGGGCACTGTGTAAGAGGCCCCCTGGCGGTGTTAAAAGACACTTGGATGGAAAACAGTTCTCAAAGTAGCTTGTTAAAATATGTTCAGGAATTCAAGGAGAAATTAAGTAGGGCAAATGAAATCGCCCAAGAACATTTAAAGAAAGCCCAAAACAAAATGAAAGTATGGTATGACAAAAAGACGACAAAAAGAGAATTTAAACCTGGTGATAAAGTTCTGGTATTATTTCCAATTCCAGGACATCCCCTGCAAGCAAAATACTCTGGACCATACAAAATTGTTGAGAAGAAATCAGATTTGAATTATGTAATTGATACTCCTGATCGTAGAAAGTCGCAACAACTTTGTCATATCAATATGTTGAAAGAATATCATGACAGATCAGCGGAAACATGTCAATCTAGTCCTCCCCAAACAAATTTGGTACTCATTAAAGAAACTGAAAAGAATGCCGAGGATGTTCTCATGAAGAAAACTGAACATCCTGTAAAACTGAACAACTCTGATATTTTAAATAATTTAGATCAGAAATTGTCATATTTGGATTTCGATCAGTTATCAGAGTTGAAGGAAATCCTGCTAAATTATGACTCTTTATTTCCTGATGTCCCCAGTAGAACTAATGTACTACAGCATGATGTAGACGTAGGAGATGCTTCCCCTGTTAAACAGGCACCATATAGAGCTGGTCCCCAAAAGTTACAAGCCATAAAGAATGAAATAAAGTATATGATAGAGAATGATATTATTGAAAACAGCAGTAGTGCCTGGAGTTCCCCATGTTTGTTGATAAAGAAGCCTGATATGACCTACAGATTTTGTACAGACTATCGAAAAGTTCACACTGTAACAATAACAGATACTTACCCTTTGCCCAAAGTGGAAGATTGCATCGATAGGATTGGATCTGCTACGTATATTAGCAAGTTAGATCTGTTAAAAGGTTATTGGCAGGTACCTCTTACCGAAAGGGCTAAGCAAATATCTGCGTTTGTAACGCCAAACGGTTTGTTCCAGTACAAAGTTATGCCCTTCGGAATGAAAAATGCGCCAGCCTGCTTCATGAGACTTATGAATTGTGTATTATCTGGCTTAGATAACTGTACTTGCTATATTGATGATGTTGTTGTATACAATCACATATGGGAAGATCATAAACAAAGTTTGGTAGAACTCTTTGAGAGACTGAAAAAAGCAGGATTGACAGTTAATCTTGCCAAGAGTGATTTTTGTCGTGCAACTGTAACATATTTAGGGCACGAAGTAGGTCAAGGTTGTGTAAAACCAATTGCCAGTAAAGTATCTGCTATCGTAGAATTTCCAGTTCCTACTAATCGCAAGGAACTAATGCGATTCTTAGGAATGACTGGGTATTACAGGAAATTTTGTCAAAACTTTGCAGAAGTTGTAAATCCGTTAACGGACCTATTGAAAAAGGACAGAAAATTCCATTGGAATAAAAACTGTCAAAATGCTTTTGAAAGAGCCAAAGCTATATTACAAAGTGCACCTGTGTTACAGGCTCCAAATTTTGATAAACCGTTTTCTCTCATGACGGATGCCAGCGATTGCGGTGTAGGCGCTGTGCTCATCCAAGACGATGACTTTAACATAAGTCATCCGGTTTGCTACTATTCAAAGAAATTTTTACCTCATCAAAAGAATTATTCTACTATTGAAAAGGAAACTCTGTCACTATTGATGGCGTTACAGCACTTTGAAGTATATTTGGGCTCTACGCCGTATGATATAACTGTTTATACAGATCATAATCCCATAACATTTCTTCATAAGATGAAGAATAATAATCAGAGATTAATGAGATGGAGTCTAGCCCTGTCAGAGTTTAACCTAGTTATCAAACGCATCAAGGGCTCCGATAACATAATCGCTGATACGTTATCGAGACGTCATTAATTTTGATCTGATGATTGACTCTTGTTATAGCCTCGGACATGTTTTGTCCTTTGGAAGAGTTGTATTACATATATTACATGTATTAAGATATTGCTGATTATACTATTTGTGATGATAATTAATTAGCTGTAAGAAGCATAAACTAATGCTTAAGATGTCAAACTACTCATATACTCGTCATACAGTGCTAATGCTTTGCTCTCCTTACCTTCTTTCTTTTAAGGGTGGGGGTGTTGCATGGACGTCACCCGGACATCGGAAGATGGCGCCACGAAGTGGTGTGGCCGCCCCCGTTTCCACGCTTATGGATCCACCCCGCTATCAGTGACTACTGACGCGCTTTTAGAAACATAAAAACTATTCTTGGACCATTCAGTACTGGTTTTGCAGTTCTGCCGGCGCTATCGTTTCTCTCAAGCAAAACCACAAACTTCTGCGGTTTTCACCCATTGTTGAAAACCTATAAAACGAACTCGCCTGCAGTACGAGGCGGGACTATTGACTTTACTACGCCACGTTACAGTTTTCCCCGGGGACCGTGACCGTGGGCTCTTGGTCCCCAAGCCCACGGAATGCCATGAACCACGCCATGAACTTTATTATTTAAGAAGAGGAGAGACTTTGTTTGTTTGGTGCCACATGGATTAATACAGGACTTCAGTTTTGTGTGTGCCCGATTTATGTGTTGATGATGGACTTCAGTTTCTCGTATACCGGATTCAGTTAAGTATTTCGTTACAGTTCGTTATTTAGAGACTCAGTTTTCGTCAGAGACTTGGTTATAAATTACGTTATGTATTGACTATTATATTATTTGTGTATGAATGTAAATATTGTAATCTAGTAATATAGTACTGTTTTTGCACCCATATTTTGGTTACGTATTCATTTGAAGAGAACGTGTCTGAGCATATGTGTTACGGTTCGGCCTGAGTTGTTTGGTGTGAAAAGGGACCGTAACAATATATATATATATATATATATATATATATCGCGAGGGATCGCGATATTATCGCGAGGGAACGCGAAAAGATGGCGAGGGAACGCGAAAAGATGGCGAGGGAACGCGAAAAGATGGCGAGGGAACGCGAAAAAGATCGCGAGGGAACGCGAAAAAGATCGCGAGGGAACGCGAAAAAGATCGCGAGGGAACGCGAAAGATCGCAAGGGAACGCGAAAGATCGCGAGGGAACGCGAAAAGATCGCGAGGGAACGCGAAAAGATCGCGAGGGAACGCGAAAAGATCGCGAGGGAACGCGATATTATCGCGAGGGAACGCGAAATTATCGCGAATGAACGCGATATTTACCCAGAAAAAAATATCACGTATGTCACTTTATGGGCTCCATACTTTACATATTCACGTAATACAAAGGTTTAAGCATGTGACACATACCAGCGTTTACGCATTCGATTAAAGTGTCCGTTCATTGCAACCGTCTCCACAATTTTCTACATTGTAATTTCAGTTGAGCATGACACATACCTCGGGCAACGATCATCAGCAGCGTTCACAGGATCCGTTGGCAGTAAATATTGAATATACTGCTCATTTTGTTTTAGTATTTTATCGAATTCATTAAACGCATGGGGGATTGGGAAGATCGTTCGGGGAGGGCTGCCTAGTTCCCCATATGTTTATAAAAAAATATGATAGTTTTAATATATTTTTGCTGAAATACTATTTAGGTTTAAAGGCATACATCTTGATCTTAGAACTTAAGCTTTGCCGGCTGTTTGTCCCTCGTTTATGTCGATAAAAGTGATAAACCATGCGATAAACGGAGTGCAAAAATCTGGTGTATGTGTTTGAAATAAAACATGGCTTGAATTAAAAAAAATAAAGGAAATACGTTGACATAATTTGTGTAAATCTCGAGGAACTCGCAAATTATAATTGTGTATTTTGCAATCCATTTTAACTCAAAATTAGGTTAACTGATCTTATACATCAATATTGGTGTATATTAAGAAATGTATAATATCAATAAATACTTTATAAAATGTTTTTTAATAGATTTAACGGATAAACATATATAAAAAGTTATTTACTGATTGCGACGGTGTCGTGTCCGGCAAAAATGAACGCATCCACCTCGGCTCGGATTTCCTCATCCGTCAATCCAGTCCCATCCTCGTCCTGTTTATATTTATATATATAACACACACGCACATTTATATATACGTGATGGGTATAACTGCACTAATGAATACATTGTTTATCAGTTCGTTGGGAAATTTTGAAAAGAAAATTCATAATGTGTTTAAAAGAAGAACGCAGAAAAAACAATTAGTAAATCCACTGAAAATGGAAAATGTAACACATATATATATATATTATTCCTAAAAATAAAATTAAGTATATTTTATGTCTCTATATAATTTGAACGGTCTTGTTTATTACTCTTGCATATGTGCTTTGGTACAGAGTATTGTATATAAGAGCGTTGTATACCTTGGCTTCGAGCAGGATATCCACAAAGTCTAAGTATTTCTTCTCTTCTGTCCTTTTATTATTCTCCTGAAATGTATTCATGTGATAATGTTTCCTTAAAGAATATATTACATATACTTTATATTATATAAAATATCTATAAACACATTTAATATTTTATTCCTTAAGATAACAGCTTAGGAACACGTTCTTATCAAATGATATACAAATCTAAAATTTAACCTGGAGCATATTGGTTTGGTTCTTATCGGGCTGATATCTAAAAACCCCTCAACTGTAGTCCAATAAAGAAACAATTATAAAGGTTCTATAAAGTACACTGCGTTAAGGTTATATATCTACATGAAGTGCAGGTAGGACCCATTCATATATATAGAGGGTTCCATGGGGAACCCTCATTAGAAGACCTTTACTGCCTCCGTGCTGAATCATTCTGGGTTCGCTTATATCGCACGCCAGTGAACTTTTGTGGCACGGCTTGCGGAACGCAGCATACTGTTTATTTCTCGATACGCTGACGTTGCGGTACGCTACGATTCCTTTCAACCGGTTGCGGTTGCGGCCGAGGTACGGTCGCGGTTGCGTATAGAGTCGAACATATGATATAAAGGACTGATTCCTTTTATGCGGTTGCGGTACTTAACCGACCCGTCATCCAAGAAAATTTTAAACGGATGGGGTCGGACAAAAAATCCCACTGAACTGTATACGTCACATAGAGAATCGATTTAAATGATTGTGAATATTGGACACATTTGTCATGTCACCGATACATACACATATTATACAAAAGCTTCCCCGTAATGAGGTGGGTCTACAAGTAGTTATAATATACCCAGTTTGCAATACAGTGGCAATTACATACTTTATAATAAATAAGCTTGCTTTTCTGGCGAAGCGGTTACGGCGAAGCCGCAACCGCGTAAAAGGAATCGTAACTTAATCGTACACGATATTGCGTTTTCATGAGTCGTGGAAAGTTGACGCAAAATGAGAACGTGTTATAAAATTTCTGAACGAAACACAGAGCTTAGCACAGTAACTCGTCCACATAACGAGCTTAGCGCAGTAACGCTTACACATAAAGAGCTTACCGCAGTAACGCGTACACATAACGAGCTGAGCGCAGTAACGCGTACACATAACGAGTTTAGCGCAGTAACGCGTACACATAACGAGCTTATCGCAGTAACGCGTACACATAACGAGCTTATCGCAGTAACGCGTACACATAACCAGCTTATCGCAGTAGCGCGTACACATAACGAGCTTAGCGCAGTAACGCGTACACATAACGAGCTTAGCGCAGTAACGCGTACACGTAACGAGCTACGTCTCCATTACTTCTCCGCAGATGTATCCAAGACGTAGCGTTATATGAACACCCGGATTTTAAGCTGAGTAGAGTAGTAGTGATTGCGAAAATGGTAGTATTATATTTAGATATTGCGAGAGACGGTTTGCCATGCGGTGAAAAACCAGCATGTAGTGTGGGAAATTAGAAAAGGTTACTTTTCTTTTGAGAACCCTAAAATATTGATTAATTTTAGTAAATAAGGAACAGGAGTAAACGTTTTCCCCCGCCGACGGCGCCTTCGGCGAAATGGTGAGCGTCCATGCGTCTTTCCGTCCGTCCGTTTGTCCATCCGTCTGTCACAAATATGATGTTAACACAAAAACTCGAAAAGAATCTGGGGCACCGTCACCAAACTTGCAGCATTGATGCACCTCATGCAGAGCTGCGTCAAGTTCGAATATGGATGACCTTGACACATGTTTCAAGGTCACAGAGGCGATAATGCTAAAATGATGTTAACGCTATAACCTGCAAAGAATTTGAGACAAACTCGCAGCATTGACACACCTCAAGAAGGTAAAGTGCGAACATGGGTGACCTTTTTACAGTTTTCAAGGTCACAGAGATTATCTAGGAGGGTGACACAGGTGTTCACAACATTTTGTCCAGCTACTTCAACAGCAGGCGGGATACATACCCGATCTGTTCCGTATTTCAACTTTTCTCATGTTATTATTTGAAATCACTATGAAGCCACAGGAAAAATCCACCACCAGATTTCCTGAATAGAACAACTCACGTTTTGTTTCCGTCGCCGTCTGATCACACTCATTGAAAAATTATGCATGTTGTAGGCGATCTCTCTGTATCGCCTCCCTTGTGACGTCAGGTACAGGAAGATAAAATCGTTGTAAACCAATGGGTTGTTATATCTCTCCAAAAATATGCTCTTGAATTCCTTCACCCACCCGAGATAACAATGTTCTTTCCTGGTCGAGTAACAAAGGAGGAAAGAAGCTTTAGTGCATTATACACATAAAATCGCCCGGTTGAACAGAGGATAGTACAGTATATCCAACCATTATATGTTACATTCGTTTTCTGCAGTTTTCCCCCTTTTATTTCACTCCATGACGATCATGACACTGACAAACAATTAATGAAAATTTTACCTATTCACATTTGCGGATTAATCATAATATATTAATTGTTAGAGTTTTTTTTAATTATCAAGTGGTCAATGGAACGTCATACACTTCAGCTCGTTTATTTTCTATATATTTGTACAGATTATCCATGATGACCGTCGAGAACTATAGGTCATGGAAACGATGGTTTCTTTTGGCCACTTACCCCAGTGTCTGAATGTCGTTGCCCTGGTAACCAAGGGTACATTTGAGAATGTTATCTAGGGTTAGCATGTGCATGTACTCCTGTATGTTTATACGTGGGTCTTTATCAATCAGCTGCTTCACATTCCCCTGTGTAAGAAAAGTCTACATTGGTATACGTTCATGAAAAACAATAAGGTGGTCAATTATTTCACGTTGTTATAATATAAAATAATAATATACAATATAAATTTATCTTGTAACTTCATGGTTATTTCCTTGCACAATAATATATCAGCTGCTTTAGTAATCAGCTGCTTCACATTTCGCTATATAGGAAAAGTGTACATCGGTTTACGTTCATGAAAAATCTTGGTTAATTAGTTATTTACCCGCATGAAAGAGTTATGAAAGGATTGTTTCACTTTTGTTCCAAGGCTGTTTGGCTATTTGAGCTTTTTGGGGGGCATAATATTGAACTTTAAATGTAAAACTGACTCAAGGAACGACGGTGTATTTATTTGGCTTATATAAATATAAACATGGGAACGATCGTGAGCATGCTGGTCTTTTTATCCGGATTAGGTCCTCGGAATACATTTGCTTTTGACAGTCTTGAATCATTCTGTTCAAATATCATTTTGTATCATTTCTGCAGTTCACAAAATATTCTTTTAGTATCGACAATAAATTTTCAATAAAAAAAGAAACACGGTATTAATGGGATGTTTTGTTTTCTAAATCGTTATTTATATAAAACAATAATAATTTAATCAGTCGTCTCACCACCATGGTTTTGACACTGTCAGCGAAAACTGGAGCGTATGACTGAAGTATGTCAAAATGAAATGCAGGGGTCAGGAGTCGACGCATTCGGGCCCATCGTGCACCACTTCCGGTAAGCAGGTTCTCCACTGTCAAAAAGTTAAAAAAAGATGTAATAACAGATTGTCTTCTGTTTAAACATTGGAGTCACCTGAGTTTTAGCAATTGCATTACAACATTTTATCATGAAACTTTTGCCAGAAATAAGCAGAATAGGTAAAGGATTCTGACAGACAGGTAAAAACAGATAATAGACAAGCATACGGGCGGCGCCCTAAGGTCGTCTGCTGTGTTCGGGTACACTGTAAGCTAGCCAGCACTGCAGAATTTGTTTACTAAAACCAGATGCATGCCAGAGACTGCGACTCTACAGGAAAATACACAATATAGTGACATCCGCCGATATTGATCGTGCAGTTTTACTTATATATTACTTTGCTATCGTCTTTCCACAAGCTTATCACATCATCTTCATATAAGAACAAATTTCTTCAGACGGAACATTTTCATGTTTAGGTATTCTGTGTACGTATCCTGTTAAATGGAGAGTTCTGCAGTATTCAGAAAACGACATACTCTCTTCCTGAGTGGGATTCATGTTTTGCAGTGGCGTCAATTTTTCTCCAAGGGGTGGGGGGATGAGTTCGTATATATATATATATATATATATATATATATATATATATAGATACAGTGACACACATATATATATATATATATATATATATATACCTTTTTTCAGCGTCTCTGAGTGTCATATTTAACTATATATATATATATAAATATATATATATTATATATTTATAATTGTTATATAAATATATAAACTCAATCATATTTCAGATAATTATAATGTTTTAGAAAATAAGTGTATTCGTGAATTCTAAGCAAGGTTTAGATATAACATTTTTTTAGTAAATGGATCCAAAGTCTTTAATTCTATTTATTTATTAATTTCATTTGCAATATTATAATATTATTCTCTGAAAAGTGTGGGGGGGGGGGGGGGGGATGATAACATTGACCATCATAAGGCGTCATAAGAATTGTTTTAACGGGAATTACTACAGTTCATTAAAATATACGCAGAGTAAGAAAACACGTTGTACAAGAAAGGTGGATGATAGGGTTACTTTTTGGATCAGATAACAACAGGTAACAGGATATATACATACCTAAATAAGGCTTTAAAAATCCATACACCATGGGATGCTTTGGCTCTGTTTAAATATAAAAAAGAAAACTTGTCGAACAGTCACGAAAACACGAAATATGATCTTTTCTCTATTTACAATTAGCTTCAGATTAAAATTATACATTCTAAATCAAAATTTCTGCTCGTTCACAAACTATTTCTTTGGTTATATGACTGATCACTGCGAAGAGAGAGAGAGAGAGAGAGAGAGAGAGAGAGAGAGAGAGAGAGAGAGGCAGAAGGTTACCGGCTGTAGTCAAAATAGCTTGCATTCCCTCTGGGTCTGAAACTTCTACCACATAATACCAGGGTCCATACTTCATTTTCACGACAGAACCGTATTTCCGCTGATACTCAAGCATCTTGTCCAGTTGGGTGTCGATCGATTCAAACTAAGTAAAATACCAAAATGTTACTTATTCATACAATGAAAATTCGGCATAATCTGGAAAACACACGCATAAAACATACTAATTCCATGGTCCCAATCGTTGGGAGAAACGGAACAATGGGGACATCGATACACCCGGCATTTCAAGATTATTGATATCTGAAAACATTATATGCAATAAAAGCTTGAGAAAAAAATTATACTTCACCAAAAGTTCGCGAAAAAACAATAAAATCAGTACAGGAAAAAAAAAGGTGTTGTTTACAGCATCTTAGTTGATCGGATCATTGACCATATGATCACAGGTACAAAGGACTCCTTTTTGAAAGTGCTGATTGGTTGTTACGTCATTAATATTCTAAAACACGTAATCGTCACAATAAGGTTGACATCTCATGGGAGACGCAAAAAAATGCTTCCCATTTTAGTTTATCATATTCTTCAAGATCTTAAGGTTCCCATCCAATTTAACGTAAAAGTGTGATAATAATTTTGTTTGAGGCCAAATTCCTAAGGCAGATTAGTTTTCAAATATCCTGGAGGATCGACTGATACAACAAGCATTCTGGATAAATAGACAATTGTAGGTTATACAATGAACATATTACCTTTTACAATATTAATCATATTTGATATTGGAGATATTTAATAAAATTCTCAGAAATAGCAACCCAGAAAAAAGGTAGTGATGATAATGTCTCGAACGATTATTTCGACAATAGTTGATATTGTGGTTACCAGTTATCACTAGATGGCGACACTATTCATACCTGCTCTAAGTTGCCAAGCAGCCAGTGGCCTGGTGGTCCTGGTATACATTTCAGCCTCTGTTCCATCTTAATACAGAAGCAGACAAGGCTGATCAATGAAGCTGCAACGTTTATCAAAACAGCCACAACAACAGTTCCAATAACCATCAAGGCCAGGCAGCCGAACGACAGCCAGCTCTCAGACATGGCGCCACTGATTGATGCCTGAAAAACATGAATTGAAGGAATTAAGAACAAAAGGATATATCACAGCCAAAATGTTCGGTCCGGTTGGCTCTGTAAAACATAACGTTATTGTCCATGGTACTATGTGTGCAATGACGATGTTACCAAACGATTATAAACTATGAAGCTGTTTGGATTTCACTTTTTTTATCGGGCTAATAACAATCCAGAAGTCACACCGTGCACTTTAACAAGCACTAAGGATGGGGCTCTATTCTGAATATTGTGATTTTCCGTTCTTCATTTGACGGATGGGGTTACAACTCGGTACCTCCTGCGTGGAATCCAACGCCTTAAACATCACACTTCTACCTACCATATGTTTGAGGAGGGGCTATAGTTTCACTCATGTCTGTTAATCGTTTTGTCTTTGTTTTTTCTTTTACCGGATCAGACGAGTACGGGAATGTATTTTATATTAATGCATATCTATTGGTATAGATGCCCACATGTTAAATCTAAATATATTACTTTTAAAATTTAATATTTTAATTTGATAAAGTGTAACATATATGTAGATATCAGTTTAAATATATCCATCTGGGATCTTTATACAGACTTATTTACACAGACAAATCAGAATATAAACTCTCGTATGAGATTAATCGGTTTCTTTTTATGAGCACTGTCAACTCCTGTAAGTCCTGTTACAAAGTCAAAACTGCTGTCGAAATTGAAGCTCAAAAGATAAAACTAAAAATCACCAATTAGAATATGGCTATACTGATTATGGCTTACATTTTATCTGGCATTTTGAAATATACAGCGACAAAACATTCTATGAAACAATAGGAAATTTGGTTAGAATTGTGGAATGTTAAAAAGATCCACTGAAAACTATCCCTATATATAGAAAGAGCGACAGATAGGCACAGAGAAAGAAAAGGGTGTATGTTAGACCGTTCTGGATCCTCACGGACAGGCTCTGACTTATGACTGTATTAATTTGGCTCCTCACGGACAGGCTCTGACTTATGACTGTATTAATCTGGATCCTCATGGATAGGCTCTGGCTTATGACTGTATTAATCGGGATCCTTACGGACAGGCTCTGACTTATGACTGTATTAATCTGGATCCTCACGGATAGGCTCTGGCTTATGACTGTATTAATCTGGATCCTCACGGACAGGCTCTGACTTATGACTGTATTAGTCTGGATCCTCACGGACAGGTCCTGACTTATGACTGTTTTAATCTGGATCATCATGGACAGGCTCTGACTAATGACTGTATTAATCTGGATCCTCACGGATAGGCTCTGGACTTATGACTGTATTAGTCTGGATCCTCATGGACAGGCTCTGACTTATGACTGTATTAATCTGGATCCTCACGGACAGGCTCTGACTTATGACAGTATTAATCTGGATCCTCACGGACAGGCTCTGACCTATGACTGTATTAATCTGGATCCTCACGGACAGGCTCTGGACTTATGACTGTATTAATCTGGATCCTCATTGATAGGCTCTGACTTATGACTGTATTAATCTGGATCCTCACGGACAGGCTCTGACTTATGACTGTATTAATCTGGATTCTCACGGACAGGCTCTGGACTTATGACTGTATTAATCTGGATCCTAATTGATAGGCTCTGACTTATGACTGTATTAATAAAGCTTAAACCGTGTAGTAATTTCAATTACACCAGTATAATACAAGTTGACCATAATAAAAATGTACCTCAACCATCATATCAACATAAGATTACACTCATAGCATACGTCTTAACATTTCATATTGTTAGTATGTTATTTAAACAGCTAGTTGATAAACCGACGATGGTGTTAGATACAATATTCAATGCGACACGCAGTACTTAGGCCTGAGTTATCACGTAAACACAAGGAACAGCCCTACGCTCTATCCCTGCTGGCACTGGGATCATTTTACTGGGCAGTAAACAAATTATGAGAGCTAGTTGAGCTACTTCATCATTATTATAACCGGTCAATGAAATATTATATTTTTAGATTTTGCTCTTTCACTGCACACATACATAACACTGGAAAAAAGTCACTCACCCACGCGTTGCCCGAAATAATGCTCAGTCTTCAGAAATCCCAGTGTCTTTATGTTAAAGCTTCGATCTGTGGAAGAAACCAGCTATGTCAGCTACCCGCTCTTGTTTAAGGACATCAGCTGAAAGCCTGAGTGGGCCTAGGTACTGCTGGCTGCTGACCTCAATGCAGCAAAGCCAGAAAAAAAAAGAACATTAATCACTGCATGTTAGCTGGCGAGATAAGCGCATATATGTATATATATATATATATATATATATATATATATATATATATATATATATATATATATGTGTATATGTATATGTATATATATGTCGAGGCCCAGATAAGAATCTGGTCCAATTTAAATCTGGGCCAGACCAGATAAAAATTTTGATCTGGATCGGCCCAGTTTACAATCCTATGGTGGTCTGATTAAAATGGACGAGTCCAGATCAGAATCATAATCTACACCTAAGCTGGCTTTGGTTAAACTATATTTACCTAGCTGGCATTTAATCAATTCAAAAAATATTGTAAGTCCATAATAATGAATATTTTATAAATTATTTCATATTCCATTTAAGCCATTGGATGGACCCCTGTCATATTTATTTTGTAATTTAACCTCTTATGTGAAATGACTAATATATAAATGATAAAATGATCATGTTAATAATTTAACAGCTGAAAACTACAAATATAGCTTGCAGAACATTTGCTTTAACTCAACAAATCAAAACAAAATTTAATCAATAATTATATTTAATATAAATTACCCAATGTAAAAGCTTGTTATCCAAGACCTGTAAATTCATAATTTACCGAGGTTGGGGTCGTCTTTGGCTTGTTATCTTTCTGTCCAGCCACCCATTAGAAAATATTGCACATATTTGTCCAGTTTAAAACTGGTCTGACGTCATCGATTTATGCGAACGGACGTGATTCCATGACTACGCATCAAACGAGCCAAAATTATTAGTTTTTTAAAGGGAGAGAGGAAGATTTCAACGGAAATTTTATCACAGTAGATGGTGCGTGAAAAAGGACTATCAAACAGATCAAGGTTGGTTAGAGAACTGTTCGAATTTCGGCAAATCGCGAGCTTTAAATCGGGGCCTATTGTGGTTGCTATAGCAACCACCGTGAATTCCTTGTATTATCGCCCAGCGACTAATCGCTTTATATGAAGTTGTTGGTGTAATATTAGGTAATATACACTACAGATATGTTATGATTACGATATTAATAGAGAATATTTGATAAAAAATACATATATGAAGATATATATAGGCTGATGGCTCGCTTATGCTCGAAGTGCAAACAGCAAAAGAAATGTGTAGACCTTCATATAGATGATGACCTGTATTGCCTAGACTGTGCCAATGAAAAATGGCCAAGGGTATATAAAAAATATGTAGGCCGCCAGCAAACTGAGGACAAAGTTAACAAGAACAATGCGGAGGAACCAGCAAACGCTTGAAGGAAATCAAGAAGCGAAGGAAACACATCTAATGTAGATAAAACAAGGGGATTATATGACTGTGTCAATAACTGTCTGCTGTCATACGTCCAATACTACATACATAGGTCTTCAGCGGATAATTTACGTGCTGTAGTAAGCAGGTTTTACGAGAGAAATGAAATCTGTACGGCGAAAACCCTGCTATGGACAGTCAATAGCACGGAAATACATGATGAGCAACCAAGTAGGGTGACATCAAGTTCAAGAACAGCACGATTACCAAGGTCTGCACCCGAACAGTTGGAACATTTAGTAGTCCTAGATATGATAAACAAATTAGACCAGAGACTTAAGTTGGTAGAAGTAAGATCAGAGCAAACTTCTGATTCAGTTGCAGCCCTTATTGCGAATGTGCATCAGGAACAAATCAAAGGTGAAAGTTACAGGGACGCTAGTCACGAGAAGAAAGGTGTAGGATCAAGTCAGTCCCTTCATGATACTAGCAAGGAACCCTCACCCAGGCTACTCAGTGACGTGATTTAAGAAGGCCCTGGCCATAGGCTTATAAATAAGAATAAACTCTCTACGGAAAATAGAGCAAGCTCTCTGCCTGAAACTGATCTAAGTGCACACCACACTAAATACGACGGTTTCCAGTTTCAGAAACATGAGAAACGACGACAGATAAGACGAAACAAGCCGACGGTTATCGGTAAGAAGGATCACGACACGATAAAAGGTTGTCCAAGAACTGTCAACCTCTTTGTGAATAGTCAGTAATGACGTAGATGATAGTGATGGGAAGGATTATATTCTTAACGAAGGAGTAAATGTGATGGGTATTGAGAAAGTATCACATGAAGATTCATTAATGAAATCGTTTCAGATTAAGATAAATGTTAATGATTTAGATAAAAGTAATGCATGAGGCATTTTGGCCGACTGGTATTAGGTGCAGAAAATTCTTTATAAGGAGAGAGTACCCAGATAAGAAATCTACAAATGAAAACCGCCATTAATTTTATTGCTATGCCAACTAACAATCTGAAAAACAATCTGAAAATTGTATCATACAACCCAACTGGTATAGTAAATGATATAAAAAGGTATTATATCAAAAAACATCGATGCACATCGTGCAGATTTAACATTTTCACAGGAGACATGGTTGATTAAGGAAAGAGAATCATTTCTAGCTTCTATTCATGATAAGTATATGTTTACAGCTCAAACAGGTATTGATAGCTCTAGAGATATACTCTATGGTCGGCTACATGGAGGAGTGGCCATACTATGGCACCAATCACTCTCTGCCTGTGTCCAGCCACTAAACCTGGGGTCAAGTCGCTTATGCGCAGTATCTCTGAGACTGTCAGATGATTCTAGTGTTATATTAATTGGTATATACTTAACGTGTGATAATCGTTCCAAAACTGATGTTAATGAGGAATTTCTTGACACCTTAAATAAGCTTCAGCAATCACTCGAAATTTACAATTCAAATCCCATTATTATTGCATGGGACTGTAATGTGGACTTATGCAGGCATAATAGTCATACAAGGTACTTAAAACACGTCTGTGCTGATAACAATCTTTATTTTGCTTAAAATAGCCCGCAGGCTCTGCCTGATCAGACTTGGAGGAACTGTTAGGGAGAGGGTACTTCCACACTTGATCACTTCATCTGCTCAGGTGATATTGATTTGTCCCAAATACAGGACATGTGGCTGTTATAAGACGTAGGACCCATGCAGAATATCACAGAATATTGAGAAACTGCCAAAGACAAGAGAATATAACCTACATAAGCAACGTATGGCAGACATGATTAATAAAAGTCGAGACAGAGACTTATGGACCGAAGTAAAGAAGATGAAGTCAGGTGGCTTTTCACAGACCAGGACTGTTGATAATAAATTTACTAGTACAGAAATTGCGAATCACTTCGGGGAAAAATACAGACACTTATATAATAGCCTTCCAGATAAAGCGGAGAAACTTAATTATATTGTTAATCAGGCAATCAAAACATCACCAAAGGATACTCACAACATTGGTGTATCCGACGTTAGGATGGCTGTAAATCATTTAAAAATTGGTAAATCCGATGGAAGATCTATTCTACAGTCTGACCATATCATTAGTGGAACACACCGTTTGTATGTATATATATCAATTTTATTTCATTTTATGATTTTACATGGACATGTCCCAGCGGATATGAATACTTACGTAATTATACCTATACAGAAAGACCCAAGAGATGACCTAACCTGTAGCGATAACTACAGGGGTATCTCATTGACAAGTTGTTTCAGCAAATTACTTGATAGTGTTATTATTCAGGAAAATGTAGATAAACTTGGCTCTTCCCCACTGCAATATGCTTTTAAGAAGGGGCATTCGATTAACATGTGCACAGTAGTGCTGAAGGAGGTTATTTCACATTACATATGGAACGGGTCATCAGTATACAGTTGTTTTGTTGATGCGTCACGCGCTTTTGACAGAATTAATATTCCCAAGTTGTTCCATTTACTCATGAATTGCAATGTTTCACCTACTGTCATCAGAATACTAGCAGCTATCTACCAGAGACCTGTTATGGAATGATGTTGAATCTGAACAGTTTGCTGCTAATAATGGTGTACGCCAAGGGGGTGCATTATCCCCCCGTCTGTTTAATATTTATATGGACGAGCTTTTAAAACGTCTCACAAATAAGGGAATAGGATGTTATATTGGAAATTATTTTATTTTGCTGGTGCTGTTGGCTATGCGGACGATCTTACGCTCTTATATCCGAATCGGACGGGGCTTCAACAGATGGTTAAAGAGTGTGAAACGTTTGCTGAAGAATTTGATATGTTATATAACGCAAAGAAAACAAAATGTGTTATTTTTGACAGAGTGTATCCGGCTAGATCAGATAAGATCGTTTTAAATGGCGTTACCCTAGAATGGCAGGATTCTGTACAGTACTTGGGGAATACAGTAACTTGGAACTTGTCAGATAACAATGACGTCTTCGGTAAAAGAGTCAAATTTATTGCAAGCTTTAACACCTTAACGGCGAATTTCGGATGTCTGTCTAGCAAGGTTAAGAACAGGCTATTTCACTCTTTTTGTTGTTCCTTTTACGGCTGTCAAACCTGGTTATTAAAGCATAAGTCAACTGATCGATTAAGTACATCATATAATAAGGCTCTGCGTCACCTATGGCACTTACCAAATAACTCCACAAGAATATTGTACATAGATTGGCGGGCTCTCCGGCTCTGATAAATATAATCAGCTCACGATTTATTAATTTATTTTTGAATATGCAGGATGTTGCAAACGACTTCGTAAATTTTCTGACAAAGACAACTCATTATACCTCAGTTGGTGTACTTAGAGGAAACTTACGATATCTGGAAAGTCAGATGCACTACCATGGGATACAACGCGACATTAGAAATATAAAGATACTTAAGAGACAGTTGATTGTAACAACATCCATTAACTTAGATTTACTGTCAGAATTGATAGAATGCAAAGATGGGATATGTACCTCGCAATTGACCTCCGATGAGGTTAAAACGCTAACTGATTTATTATCAACCGATTTTGTAATAGGTACGGACTGAACTTTCATTTTTCTTTCCTTCCTTCTGTATATCTTTCATTTATTTCATATTTCTTTTCATTGCATATAATGTACTGTACTTCCTTTTTCGAATAAAGATATATAAAATTAAAATTTTGATCTTTGCCGGTCCAGATCAAAATTTTAATCTGGGCTGGCCCAGTTTTTAATTGGGCCAGATTCTAATCTTGTTCTATCTCTATCTATATAAGTAAAGGCCCAGATTAGAATCTGGTCAAATTTAAACTGGGCAAGGCCAAATAAGAATTTTGATCCTGGCCGGTTCAGATTACGATTCAGTGTTGAAGACTTCGGAATTGAGATCTGGATTATAATTTTGATCTGGGTCAGCCCAGATTACAATCCTGTGGTGGACTGAATTTAAACTGGGCTAGCCGATGGGCTAGCCGAGTTCAGAATCTTAATCTACTCCTAGGCTGGCTTGGCTGCAAGTTATTTTGTTTACAAAATGTGATATCATTTTCTAAGCTGTTGAAGAATAGATGAAACCAAAGAACCCCATTACATTTACATTTGTTAGCTAGATTTGTTTGATCAATAAAATATTTTAAATATTTTTGTGCGTTTTGTGCTGCTCACAATGGTGTATAAGGAACAAATAATGACTGCATTATCTGGTTTAAGACGATAAAAATCAGGCACTTCAACACTGGATCGTTCAGACCAAAATTTTGATTTGGGACGGTCCAGATCAAAATTTTAATCTAGCCTGCCCCGTTTTAAATTGGACCATATTCTAATCTTAGCCTGGACATTTTTATAGAGAGATTGACTCAGATTAGAATCTAGCCCAATTTAAAACTTGGCCAGCCCAGATTAAAATTTTGATCTGGGTCAGTCCAGATTACAATTCTTCGGTGAAGACTTCAGGATTTAAATCTGGTCTGAACTGATTTTAAACTTGGCCGGTCCAGATAAGAATTTTGATCTTGGCAGGTCAAGTTTACAATCCTGTGGTGGACAGATTTTAAACTAGGCCAGCCTAGATTAGAATTTTGATCTGGGCCGGTCAAGATTATAATCCTGTGGTTGACTGATTTTAAATTGGGCAAGCCCAGATCAGAATCCTAATCTATCTTAGGCTAGTTTGATTTTTATTATCTTAAATCAGAAAATACATTCAATATTTATTCCAGATACACCATTTTGAAGGGCACAAAACACAAAATGAACAAGATCATTTAAATATTTTAGTGAGCAAAAAAGCTAACCAACAAAATGTTATGTGCTTCTTTGGTTTCATCTATTCTTCAAGCATGCACGTTCACATCAACTACACCTAAACCAAAACATGTATCAGTTCTGAGACATCTATTTAAATTAATATAAAAATTTTAACGTAACTGTGATAATTATCTGTTCTGAAAATCCAAATTACATATGTAATATTAATTATATACAGGCATAATTAAATACCAGCTTTACTCATTTAAAAGTTAACAAAAGTAATTTATCAGTCTTGATGCTTATATGGGTGAGCAGCATGACATTGTGCCTTAACATGGGGCTAGGGAGAGGTTTATGATACCGTTACTGTAATGTTTAATAGCAGAAAATCCAAAGCTGAGAAATAGATGTGATTAATCTCATTTGGCAGTCTCAAAAATAGAGGTGAACATGCGTGAAAATAAGATTTATAAAAATATATCAAAGGGTAACAAACATTATGGAGGTTTCACTTTGGAGTTAATAACTTAAAAAGCTAATCTAATAACTGACAACTAATCTAAATTGAAGATAGTTAAATGCTGCAATGCAAATATTCTCTACCTTCAATAGTTAAAAAGCTGAGTCGGTGAATATTGTTCCCACTGTTCTATCTAAATACATTATGATCTGGTTAATAATTTACACAAATTAGCCAATATCAACCAAATTTTTGTACACTAGATAAATATTTTTCTGTTTGCTAAATTTCAGTCACCTAATTTCAATGACTTAAGTTCAAGTTTTCTCAAACGATGTTTCAGAGTCTTCTTTCCTTAATATTTAGTTATAGTTCCAGGTCCAAAGTTACAATATGTGCAGTTCTTTTAATGGGTGACTGGGAAGAAAGATCACAGACCAAAGACCCCAAATTATGATAAATTATAAATAACTTTAAATAACAAATATTTTTTTTTAATTGACAGGTTTTGAATCACAAGGTTAACATTGAGAAACGTATTTATTAATAATTATTTAATAAATTTTGTTTAGGTTTGTTGAATTAATGCACATGATGATGTTCTGCAAGCTATAGTTTTCAGCTGTAAAATACCAATGTTTAACAAAATTATTTTATTATTATATTTTAGTCATTTCATATGAGGTAAAATTACAAATAAATATGACAGGAGTCCAAACAATGATTTTTTTCATAGAATATGAAAAAAATTCATAAAATATTAATTATTATGGACTTACAATGTTTTGCAAATTCTTTGAATTGCTTTAAGGTCAGCTAGGTAAATAAAGTGTAATTGAAGCCAGCCTAAGGAGGATTAGGATTCTGATCTGGGCTGGCCCAGTTAAAAATCGGTCCAGACCAGATCTCATTCCTGAAGTCTTCACCACAGGATTATAATCTTGCCCGGCCCATATCAAAATTTAATCTGGTCTGACCCAGTTTAAAACTGGTCTGACCCAGATCAAAATATTAATATGGGCTGGCCCAGTTTTAAATTGGACCAGATTCTTATCTGAGCCTTGTCACACACACACACACACACACACACACACACACACATGGGAGATATTCTGTTAATGTTAATATAATGACCTGTCTTGTATATGGTATTCGGCACTAACGGTAAGTTTCGGAGTTACTTATTTATTTGTGCCATGTGCACTTATGAAAATTGATTTTTTAAACTTATATTCATGGGTAAACGATAATAACATTACTCTCGATATAACAATCAATGTATCGATAATCAACAACAGAATACGGGTCCCTGGCCAATATAAACACTTCTTCCAGTTGTAGATATTTTTTCAACTCATTGGCGCCTCCGGCAGCTAATATTCGCATACCTGATCCATTTAACATATTCTTTATTTATTATATACTGATGATAATTGTTAGCAATGTTTTAACAGAGGCGTGTAATTATTCCCGAATTATATTGAAAAGAAATGGAAGCAATCGTCTCGGTTCATATTAACGAGGTTCATATTCACTATAGGTGGCACCACTACAGCACAGCAGGCCATGTTCAAAATGATTAAAAATAGAATAGTAAATATTTGCTTTGTTTTCTCGGAAGCAGAACATTCGTTTCTGGTCGCATAGGTGGCTCACCTAAAATCTGACGGTGGTAGCTTTAAAACAGGCATTAAGCAAAGTTCACAGTTTTCAACGCAGTTGCCGACAGCATTTCGTGACCAGGTGGACATTTTAAACGGTCACAATCAACAAACAAACGTAAACCAGAAGAAGAACGAACAAACAACCCAGACAAATTATGCCACCGCCAAATGGCGGAGGTATAATTAACCAACAATCAAACAATCCGACAGGGGTGGAATCATAACTTCCTTTTGAAAGGTTTAATGTATTTTCCCAGATATATATAAACACCGCTTGCTTGTTACATTAGAGAGGCATCAGGGTATAAAAAGTTAATAGCTGTGTTATTTCATTTACATCTGTGTTTTATTATGATGACTGCCGCCGGCTAGTTGCGCATAGTTCTGTGTGCCGCAGAGTTGTAAATAGGTCAGTGTTTCTGTTAATTTACGAGATGTTTTACGTTCAAGCAGTAATGTTTCATGTGTCTAAAATATATTTTGTGCATATTTCCAGCTAGTACTAAAAGATCTGGTTTAGTCATTTTCAATCAATCTTTATACTTGATAAATATCATTTTTTTAATAATTAACTTAATCTTCCCCGATCGGTTTGTATACATGTTCCTTCTTTTTCCAGCGAATCATTACCTGATAAGTCAAGACAGCTGTGGAGAAAAATTTAAGAAAAAAGGTATAATTGTTTACATACCGCTAATATTAAATGTCTCTCATCGTTTTATCATCGGAAAGCATTTTTTAGGATGGTGTGGATATATTTATCTTCGTTTACATATAATTACAATGTCAGTGAGATTTTTACCAGAAAACAAATCAAATATGTTTTGAGTTGTTTACCAGTAAAACTTACATGCATAATGGCTGAGGATGGCCTGATAGTGAAAGCTGTGTTGAAAACTTTGGTAAATCTGGACAAGAAATGTGTGATGCCTTGTCACCACGCATGGAACATCTGTATACCATAGATGATATCGAGAGCTAGCTTAATGTCTTGTCACCACGCACGGAACATCTGTACACCATACAGGATGTCGAGAGCTAACTTGATGCCTTGTCACCACGCACGGAACATCTGTATACCTTAGAGGATATCGAGAGGTAACTTGATGCCTTGTCACCACGCACGGAACATCTGTACACCATAGAGGATGTCGAGAGCTAAACTGATGCCTTGTCATCACGCATGGAGCATCTGTACACCATAGAGGATATCGAGAGTTAACTTGATGCCTTGTCACCACGCACGGGACATCTGTATACCATAGAGGATATCGAGAGTTAACTTGATGCATTTTCACCACGCACGGAACATCTGTATACCATAGAGGATGTCGACAGCTAACTTGATGCCTTGTCACCACGCACGGAACATCTGTATACCATAGAGGATGTCCAGAGCTAACTTGATGCCTTGTAACCACGCACGGGACATCTGTATACCATAGAGGATGTCGAGAGCTAACTTGATGCCTTCTCACCACGCACGGGACATCTGTATATAATAGGGGATATCGAGAGTTAACTTGATGACTTGTCACCACGCACGTTAACTTGATGCCTTGTCACCACGCACGGAACATCTGTATACCATAGAGGATATCGAGAGCTAACTTGATGCCTTGTCACCACGCACGGAACATCTGTATACCATAGAGGATGTCGAGAGCTAACCTGATGCCTTGTCACCACCCAAGGAACATCTGTATACCATAGAGGATGTCGAGAGCTAACTTGATGCCTTGTCACCAAGCACGGAACATCTGTATACCATAGAGGATGTCCAGAGCTAACTTGTTGCCTTGTCACCACGCACGGAACATCTGTATACCATAGAGGATGTCCAGAGCTAACTTGATGCCTTGTCACCACGCACGGAACATCTGTATACCATAGAGGATGTCCAGAGCTAACTTGATGCCTTGTCACCACGCACGGAACATCTGTATACCATAGAGGATGTCCAGAGCTAACCTGTTGCCTGGTCACCACGCACGGAACATCTGTATACCATAGAGGATGTCGAGAGCTAACTTGATGCCTTGTCACCACGCACGGAACATCTGTATACCATAGAGGATGTCCAGAGCTAACTTGTTGCCTTGTCACCACGCACGGAACATCTGCATACCATAGAGGATGTCCAGAGCTAACTTGATGCCTTGTCACCACGCACGGAACATCTGTACACCATAGAGGATATCGAGAGCTAACTTGTTGCCTTGTCACCACGCACGGAACATCTGTATACCATAGAGGATGTCGAGATCTAACCTGATGCCTTGTCACCAAGCACGGAACATCTGTATACCATAGAGGATGTCCAGAGCTAACTTGATGCCTTGTCACCCCGCACGGAACATCTGTACACCATAGAGGATGTCGGGAGCTAACTTGATGCCTTGTCACCAAGCACGGAACATCTGTATACCATAGAGGATGTCCAGAGCTAACTTGTTGCCTTGTCACCACGCACGGAACATCTGTATACCATAGAGGATGTCCAGAGCTAAATTGATGCCTTGTCACCATGCACGGAACATCTGTATACCATAGAGGATATCGAGAGCTAACATGATGCCTTGTCACCACGCACGGAACATCTGTATACCATAGAGGATGTCCAGAGCTAACTTGATGCCTTGTAACCACGCACGGGACATCTGTATACCATAGAGGATGTCGAGAGCTAACTTGATGCCTTCTCACCACGCACGGGACATCTGTATATAATAGGGGATATCGAGAGTTAACTTGAAGACTTGTCACCACGCACGTTAACTTGATGCCTTGTCACCACGCACGGAACATCTGTATACCATAGAGGATATCGAGAGCTAACTTGATGCCTTGTCACCACGCACGGAACATCTGTATACCATAGAGGATGTCGAGAGCTAACCTGATGCCTTGTCACCACCCAAGGAACATCTGTATACCATAGAGGATGTCGAGAGAAAAATTGATGCCTTGTCACCACGCACGGAACATCTGTATACCATAGGGGATGTCCAGAGCTAACTTGATGCCTTGTCACCACTCACGGAACATCTGTATACCATAGAGGATATCGAGAGCTAACTTGTTGCCTTGTCACCACTCACGGAACATCTGTATACCATAGAGGATGTCGGGAGCTAACTTGATGCCTTGTCACCACGCACGGAACATCTGTATACCATAGATGGATGTCCAGAGCTAACTTGCTGCCTTGTCACCACGCACGAAACATCTGTATACCATAGAGGATATCAAGAGCTAACTTGTTGCCTTGTCACCACGCACGGAACATCTGTATACCATAGAGGATGTCCAGAGCTAAATTGATGCCTTGTCACCATGCACGGAACATCTGTATACCATAGAGGATATCGAGAGCTAACTTGTTGCCTTGTCACCACGCACGGAACATCTGTATACCATAGAGGATATCTAGAGCTAACTTGTTGCCTTGTCACCACGCACGGAACATCTGTATACCATAGAGGATGTCCAGAGCTAACTTGTTGCCTTGTCACCACGCACGGAACATCTGTATACCATAGAGGATATCGAGAGCTAACTTGTTGCCTTGTCACCACGCACGGAACATCTGTATACCCTAGAGGATGTCCAGAGCTGACTTGATGCCTTGTCACTACGCACGGAACATCTGTATACCATAGAGGATATCGAGAGCTAACTTGTTGCCTTGTCACTACGCACGGAACATCTGTATACAATAGAGGATATCGAGAGCTAACTTGTTGCCTTGTCACCACGTACGGAACATCTGTATACCATAGAGGATGTCGAGAGCTAACTTGATGCCTTGTCACCACGCACGGAACATCTGTATACCATAGAGGATGTCCAGAGCTAACTTGATGCCTTGTCACCACGCACGGAACATCTGTATACCATAGAGGATGTCCAGAGCTAACTTGATGCCTTGTCACCACGCACGGAACATCTGTATACCATAGAGGATGTCTAGAGCTAACTTGCTGCCTTGTCACCACGCACGGAACATCTGTATACCATAGAGGATGTCCAAAGCTAACTTGTTGCCTTGTCACCACGCACGGAACATCTGTATACCCTAGAGGATGTCCAGAGCTGACTTGATGCCTTGTCACCACGCACGGAACATCTGTATACCATAGAGGATATAGAGAGCTAACTTGTTGCCTTGTCACCACGCACGGAACATCTGTATACCATAGAGGATGTCCAGAGCTAACTTGATGCCTTGTCACCACCCACAGAACATCTGTATACCATAGAGGATGTGGAGAGCTAACTTGATGCCTTGTAACCACGCACGGAACATCTGTATACCATAGAGGATGTCCAGAGCTAACTTGATGCCTTGTCACTACGCACGGAACATCTGTATACCATAGAGGATGTCCAGAACTAACTTGATGCCTTGTCACCAAGCACGGAACATCTGTATACCATAGAGGATGTCCAGAGCTAACTTGATGCCTTGTCACCACGCACGGAACATCAGATACCATAGGGGATATCGAGAGCTAACATGATGCCTTGTTACCACCCACGGAACATCTGTATACCATAGAGGATGTCCAGAGCTAACTTGATGCCTTGTCACCACGCAAGAAAAACATCTGTATACCATAGAGGATGTCCAGAGCTAACTTGATGCCTTGTCACCACGCACGCAACATCTGTATACCATAGAGGATGTCCAGAGCTTACTTGATGCCTTGTCAACACCCACGGAACATCTGTATACCATAGAGGATGTCGAGAGAAAAATTGATGCCTTGTCACCACGCACGGAACATCTGTATACCATAGGGGATGTCCAGAGCTAACTTGATGCCTTGTCACCACTCACGGAACATCTGTATACCATAGAGGATATCGAGAGCTAACTTGTTGCCTTGTCACCACGTACGGAACATCTGTATACCATAGAGGATGTCCAGAGCTAACTTGATGCCTTGTCACCACGCACGGAACATCTGTATACCATAGAGGATGTCCAGAGCTAACTTGATGCCTTGTCACCACGCACGGAACATCTGTATACTATAGAGGATGTCCAGAGCTAACTTGATGCCTTGTCACCACGCACGGAACATCTGTATACCATAGAGGATGTCCAGAGCTAACTTGCTGCCTTGTCACCACGCACGGAACATCTGTATACCATAGAGGATGTCCAAAGCTAACTTGTTGCCTTGTCACCACGCACGGAACATCTGTATACCCTAGAGGATGTCCAGAGCTGACTTGATGCCTTGTCACCACGCACGGAACATCTGTATACCATAGAGGATATCGAGAGCTAACTTGTTGCCTTGTCACCACGCACGGAACATCTGTATACCATAGAGGATGTCCAGAGCTAACTTGATGCCTTGTCACCACCCACAGAACATCTGTATACCATAGAGGATGTGGAGAGCTAACTTGATGCCTTGTAACCACGCACGGAACATCTGTATACCATAGAGGATGTCCAGAGCTAACTTGATGCCTTGTCACTACGCACGGAACATCTGTATACCATAGAGGATGTCCAGAACTAACTTGATGCCTTGTCACCAAGCACGGAACATCTGTATACCATAGAGGATGTCCAGAGCTAACTTGATGCCTTGTCACCACGCACGGAACATCAGATACCATAGCGGATATCGAGAGCTAACTTGAAGCCTTGTTACCACCCACGGAACATCTGTATACCATAGAGGATGTCCAGAGCTAACTTGATGCCTTGTCACCACGCAAGGAACATCTGTATACCATAGAGGATGTCCAGAGCTAACTTGATGCCTTGTCACCACGCACGCAACATCTGTATACCATAGAGGATGTCTAGAGCTTACTTGATGCCTTGTCAACACCCACGGAACATCTGTATACCATAGAGGATGTCGAGAGAAAAATTGATGCCTTGTCACCACGCACGGAACATCTGTATACCATAGGGGATGTCCAGAGCTAACTTGATGCCTTGTCACCACTCACGGAACATCTGTATACCATAGAGGATATCGAGAGCTAACTTGTTGCCTTGTCACCACTCACGGAACATCTGTATACCATAGAGGATGTCGGGAGCTAACTTGATGCCTTGTCACCACGCACGGAACATCTGTATACCATAGAGGATGTCCAGAGCTAACTTGCTGCCTTGTCACCACGCATGGAACATCTGTATACCATAGAGGATGTCCAGAGGTAACTTGATGCCTTGTCACCACGCACGAAACATCTGTATACCATAGAGGATATCAAGAGCTAACTTGTTGCCTTGTCACCACGCACGGAACATCTGTATACCATAGAGGATGTCCAGAGCTAAATTGATGCCTTGTCACCATGCACGGAACATCTGTATACCATAGAGGATATCGAGAGCTAACTTGTTGCCTTGTCACCACGCACGGAACATCTGTATACCATAGAGGATATCTAGAGCTAACTTGTTGCCTTGTCACCACGCACGGAACATCTGTATACCATAGAGGATGTCCAGAGCTAACTTGTTGCCTTGTCACCACGCACGGAACATCTGTATACCATAGAAGATGTCCAGAGCTAACTTGTTGCCTTGTCACCACGCACGGAACATCTGTATACCATAGAGGATGCCCAGAGCTAACTTGATGCCTTGTCACCACGCACGGAACATCTGTATACCATAGAGGATGTCGAGAGCTAACTTGTTGCCTGGTCACCACGCACGGAACATCTGTATACCATAGAGGATGACGAAATCAAACTTGTTGCCTTGTCACCACGCACGGAACATCTGTATACCATAGAGGATGTCCAGAGCTAACTTGTTGCTATGTCACCACGCACGGAACATCTGTATACCCTAGAGGATGTCCAGAGCTGACTTGATGCCTTGTCACCACGCACGGAACATCTGTATACCATAGAGGATATCGAGAGCTAACTTGTTGCCTTGTCACCACGCACGGAACATCTGTATACCATAGAGGATGTCCAGAGCTAACTTGATGCCTTGTCACCACCCACAGAACATCTGTATACCATAGAGGATGTCGAGAGCTAACTTGATGCCTTGTAACCACGCACGGAAGATCTGTATACCATAGAGGATGTCCAGAGCTAACTTGATGCCTTGTCACCACGCACGGAACATCTGTATACCATAGAGGATGTCCAGAGCTAACTTGATACCTTGTCACCACGCACGGAACATCTGTATACCATAGAGGATGTCCAGAGCTAACTTGATGCCTTGTCACCATGCACGGAACATCTGTATACCATAGAGGATGTCCAGAGCTAACTTGATGCCTTGTCACCACGCACGGAACATCTGTATACCATAGAGGATATCGAGAGCTAACTTGTTGCCTTGTCACCACGCACGGAACATCTGTATACCATAGAGGATGTCGAGAGCTAACTTGATGCCTTGTCACCACGCACGGAACATCTGTATACCATAGAGGATGTCCAGAGCTAACTTGATGCCTTGTCACCACGCACGGAACATCTGTACACCATAGAGGATATCGAGAGCTAACTTGTTGCCTTGTCACCACGCACGGAACATCTGTATACCATAGAGGATGTCCAGAGCTAACTTGATGCCTTGTCACCAAGCACGGAACATCTGTATACCATAGAGGATGTCCAGAGCTAACTTGATGCCTTGTCACCACGCACGGAACATCTGTATACCATAGCGGATATCGAGAGCTAACTTGATGCTTTGTCACCACCCACGGAACATCTGTATACCAAAGAGGATGTCCAGAGCTAACTTGATGCCTTGTCACCACCCACGGAACATCTGTATACCATAGAGGATGTCCAGAGCTAACTTGATGCCTTGTCACCACGCACGGAACATCTGTATACCATAGAGGATGTCCAGAGCTTACTTGATGCCTTGTCACCACCCACGGAACATCTGTATACTATAGAGGATGTCGAGAGAAAACTTGATGCCTTGTCACCACGCACGGAACATCTGTATACCATAGGGGATGTCCAGAGCTAACTTGATGCCTTGTCACCACTCACGGAACATCTGTATACCATAGAGGATATCGAGAGCTAACTTGTTGCCTTGTCACCACTCACGGAACATCTGTATACCATAGAGGATGTCCAGAGCTAACTTGATGCCTTGTCACCACGCACGGAACATCTGTATACCATAGAGGATGTCCAGAGCTAACTTGCTGCCTTGTCACGACGCACGGAACATCTGTATACCATAGAGGATGTCCAGAGCTAACTTGATGCCTTGTCACCACGCACTGAACATCTGTATACCATAGAGGATATCGAGAGCTAACTTGTTGCCTTGTCACCACGCACGGAACATCTGTATACCATAGAGGATGTCCAGAGTTAACTTGATGCCTTGTCACCACGCACGGAACATCTGTATACCATAGGGGACATCGAGAGCTAACTTGTTGCCTTGTCACCACGCACGGAACATCTGTATACCATAGAGGATGTCCAGAGCTAAATTGATGCCTTGTCACCATGCACGGAACATCTGTATACCATAGAGGATATCGAGAGCTAACTTGTTGCCTTGTCACCACGCACGGAACATCTGTATACCATAGAGGATATCTAGAGCTAACTTGTTGCCTTGTCACCACGCACGGAACATCTGTATACCATAGAGGATGTCCAAAGCTAACTTGTTGCCTTGTCACCACGCACGGAACATCTGTATACCATAGAGGATGTCCAGAGCTAACTTGTTGCCTTGTCACCACGCACGGAACATCTGTATACCATAGAGGATGTCCAGAGCTAACTTGATGCCTTGTCACCACGCACGGAACATCTGTATACCATAGAGGATGTCCAGAGCTAACTTGTTGCCTGGTCACCACGCACGGAACATCTGTATACCATAGAGGATGTCGAAATCAAACTTGTTGCCTTGTCACCACGCACGGAACATCTGTATACCATAGAGGATGTCCAGAGCTAACTTGTTGCCTTGTCACCACGCACGGAACATCTGTATACCCTAGAGGATGTCCAGAGCTGACTTGATGCCTTGTCACCACGCACGGAACATCTGTATACCATAGAGGATATCGAGAGCTAACTTGTTGCCTTGTCACCACGCACGGAACATCTGTATACCATAGAGGATGTCCAGAGCTAACTTGATGCCTTGTCACCACCCAGAGAACATCTGTATACCATAGAGGATGTCGAGAGCTAACTTGATGCCTTGTAAGCACGCACGGAAGATCTGTATACCATAGAGGATGTCCAGAGCTAACTTAATGCCTTGTCACCACGCACGGAACATCTGTATAACATAGAGGATGTCCAGAGCTAACTTGATACCTTGTCACCACGCACGGAACATCTGTATACCATAGAGGATGTCCAGAGCTAACTTGATGCCTTGTCACCACGCACGGAACATCTGTATACCATAGAGGATGTCCAGAGCTAACTTGATGCCTTGTCACCACGCACGGAACATCTGTATACCATAGAGGATATCGAGAGCTAACTTGTTGCCTTGTCACCACGCACGGAACATCTGTATACTATAGAGGATGTCGAGAGCTAACTTGATGCCTTGTCACCACGCACGGAACATCTGTATACCATAGAGGATGTCCAGAGCTAACTTGATGCCTTGTCACCACGCACGGAACATCTGTACACCATAGAGGAAATCGAGAGCTAACTTGTTGCCTTGTCACCACGCACGGAACATCTGTATACCATAGAGGATGTCCAGAGCTAACTTGATGCCTTGTCACCAAGCACGGAACATCTGTATACCATAGAGGATGTCCAGAGCTAAATTGATGCCTTGTCACCACGCACGGAACATCTGTATACCATAGCGGATATCGAGAGCTAACTTGATGCCTTGTCACCACCCACGGAACATCTGTATACCATAGAGGATGTCCAGAGTTAACTTGATGCCTTGTCACCACGCACGGAACATCTGTATACCATAGAGGATGTCCAGAGCTAACTTGATGCCTTGTCACCACGCACGGAACATCTGTATACCATAGAGGATGTCCAGAGCTTACTTGATGCCTTGTCACCACCCACGGAACATCTGTATACCATAGACGATGTCGAGAGAAAACTTGATGCCTTGTTACCACGCACGGAACATCTGTATACCATAGAGGATGTCCAGAGCTAACTTGATGCCTTGTCACCACGCACGGAACATCTGTATACCATAGAGGATGTCCAGAGCTAACTTGATGCCTTGTCACCACGCACGGAACATCTGTATACCATAGCGGATATCGAGAGCTAACTTGATGCTTTGTCACCACCCACGGAACATCTGTATACCAAAGAGGATGTCCAGAGCTAACTTGATGCCTTGTCACCACGCACGGAACATCTGTATACCATAGAGGATGTCCAGAGCTAACTTGATGCCTTGTCACCACGCACGGAACATCTGTATACCATAGAGGATGTCCAGAGCTTACTTGATGCCTTGTCACCACCCACGGAACATCTGTATACCATAGAGGATGTCGAGAGAAAACTTGATGCCTTGTCACCACGCACGGAACATCTGTATACCATAGGGGATGTCCAGAGCTAACTTGATGCCTTGTCACCACTCACGGAACATCTGTATACCATAGAGGATATCGAGAGCTAACTTGTTGCCTTGTCACCACGCACGGAACATCTGTATACCATAGAGGATGTCCAGAGCTAACTTGCTGCCTTGTCACGACGCACGGAACATCTGTATACCATAGCGGATGTCCAGAGCTAACTTGATGCCTTGTCACCACGCACTGAACATCTGTATACCATAGAGGATATCGAGAGCTAACTTGTTGCCTTGTCACCACGCACGGAACATCTGTATACCATAGAGGATGACCAGAGTTATCTTGATGCCTTGTCACCACGCACGGAACATCTGTATACCATAGGGGACATAGAGATCTAACTTGTTGCCTTGTCACCACGCACGGAACATCTGTATACCATAGAGGATATCTAGAGCTAACTTGTTGCCTGGTCACCACGCACGGAACATCTGTTTACCATAGAGGATGTCCATAGCTAACTTGTTGCCTTGTCACTACGCACGGAACATCTGTATACAATAGAGGATGTCCAGAGCTAACTTGTTGCCTTGTCACCACGCACGGAACATCTGTATACCATAGGGGACATCGAGAGCTAACTTGTTGCCTTGTCACCACGCACGGAACATCTGTATACCATAGAGGATGTCCAGAGCTAAATTGATGCCTTGTCACCATGCACGGAACATCTGTATACCATAGAGGATGTCCAGAGCTAACTTGATGCCTTGTCACCACGCACGGAACATCTGTATACCATAGAGGATGTCCAAAGCTAACTTGTTGCCTTGTCACCACGCACGGAACATCTGTATACCCTAGAGGATGTCCAGAGCTGACTTGATGCCTTGTCACCACGCACGGAACATCTGTATACCATAGAGGATATCGAGAGCTAACTTGTTGCCTTGTCACCACGCACGGAACATCTGTATACCATAGAGGATGTCCAGAGCTAACTTGATGCCTTGTCACCACCCACAGAACATCTGTATACCATAGAGGATGTGGAGAGCTAACTTGATGCCTTGTAACCACGCACGGAACATCTGTATACCATAGAGGATGTCCAGAGCTAACTTGATGCCTTGTCACTACGCACGGAACATCTGTATACCATAGAGGATGTCTAGAACTAACTTGATGCCTTGTCACCAAGCACGGAACATCTGTATACCATAGAGGATGTCCAGAGCTAACTTGATGCCTTGTCACCACGCACGGAACATCAGATACCATAGCGGATATCGAGAGCTAACTTGAAGCCTTGTTACCACCCACGGAACATCTGTATACCATAGAGGATGTCCAGAGCTAACTTGATGCCTTGTCACCACGCAAGGAACATCTGTATACCATAGAGGATGTCCAGAGTTAACTTGATGCCTTGTCACCACGCACGCAACATCTGTATACCATAGAGGATGTCCAGAGCTTACTTGATGCCTTGTCAACACCCACGGAACATCTGTATACCATAGAGGATGTCGAGAGAAAAATTGATGCCTTGTCACCACGCACGGAACATCTGTATACCATAGGGGATGTCCAGAGCTAACTTGATGCCTTGTCACCACTCACGGAACATCTGTATACCATAGAGGATATCGAGAGCTAACTTGTTGCCTTGTCACCACTCACGGAACATCTGTATACCATAGAGGATGTCGGGAGCTAACTTGATGCCTTGTCACCACGCACGGAACATCTGTATACCATAGAGGATGTCCAGAGCTAACTTGCTGCCTTGTCACCACGCATGGAACATCTGTATACCATAGAGGATGTCCAGAGGTAACTTGATGCCTTGTCACCACGCACGAAACATCTGTATACCATAGAGGATATCAAGAGCTAACTTGTTGCCTTGTCACCACGCACGGAACATCTGTATACCATAGAGGATGTCCAGAGCTAAATTGATGCCTTGTCACCATGCACGGAACATCTGTATACCATAGAGGATATCGAGAGCTAACTTGTTGCCTTGTCACCACGCACGGAACATCTGTATACCATAGAGGATATCTAGAGCTAACTTGTTGCCTTGTCACCACGCACGGAACATCTGTATACCATAGAGGATGTCCAGAGCTAACTTGTTGCCTTGTCACCACGCACGGAACATCTGTATACCATAGAAGATGTCCAGAGCTAACTTGTTGCCTTGTCACCACGCACGGAACATCTGTATACCATAGAGGATGTCCAGAGCTAACTTGATGCCTTGTCACCACGCACGGAACATCTGTATACCATAGAGGATGTCGAGAGCTAACTTGTTGCCTGGTCACCACGCACGGAACATCTGTATACCATAGAGGATGACGAAATCAAACTTGTTGCCTTGTCACCACGCACGGAACATCTGTATACCATAGAGGATGTCCAGAGCTAACTTGTTGCCTTGTCACCACGCACGGAACATCTGTATACCCTAGAGGATGTCCAGAGCTGACTTGATGCCTTGTCACCACGCACGGAACATCTGTATACCATAGAGGATATCGAGAGCTAACTTGTTGCCTTGTCACCACGCACGGAACATCTGTATACCATAGAGGATGTCCAGAGCTAACTTGATGCCTTGTCACCACCCACAGAACATCTGTATACCATAGAGGATGTCGAGAGCTAACTTGATGCCTTGTAACCACGCACGGAAGATCTGTATACCATAGAGGATGTCCAGAGCTAACTTGATGCCTTGTCACCACGCACGGAACATCTGTATACCATAGAGGATGTCCAGAGCTAACTTGATACCTTGTCACCACGCACGGAACATCTGTATACCATAGAGGATGTCCAGAGCTAACTTGATGCCTTGTAACCACGCACGAAACATCTGTATACCATAGAGGATGTCCAGAGCTAACTTGATGTCTTGTCACCACGCACGGAACATCTGTATACCATAGAGGATATCGAGAGCTAACTTGTTGCCTTGTCACCACGCACGGAACATCTGTATACCATAGAGGATGTCGAGAGCTAACTTGATGCCTTGTCACCACGCACGGAACATCTGTATACCATAGAGGATGTCCAGAGCTAACTTGATGCCTTGTCACCACGCACGGAACATCTGTATACCATAGAGGATGTCCAGAGCTAACTTGATGCCTTGTCACCACCCACGGAACATCTGTATACCATAGAGGATGTCGAGAGAAAACTTGATGCCTTGTCACCACGCACGGAACATCTGTATACCATAGGGGATGTCCAGAGCTAACTTGATGCCTTGTCACCACTCACGGAACATCTGTATACCATAGAGGATATCGAGAGCTAACTTGTTGCCTTGTCACCACTCACGGAACATCTGTATACCATAGAGGATGTCCAGAGCTAACTTGATGCCTTGTCACCACGCACGGAACATCTGTATACCATAGAGGATGTCCAGAGCTAACTTGCTGCCTTGTCACGACGCACGGAACATCTGTATACCATAGCGGATGTCCAGAGCTAACTTGATGCCTTGTCACCACGCACTGAACATCTGTATACCATAGAGGATATCGAGAGCTAACTTGTTGCCTTGTCACCACGCACGGAACATCTGTATACCATAGAGGATGACCAGAGTTATCTTGATGCCTTGTCACCACGCACGGAACATCTGTATACCATAGGGGACATAGAGAGCTAACTTGTTGCCTTGTCACCACGCACGGAACATCTGTATACCATAGAGGATATCTAGAGCTAACTTGTTGCCTGGTCACCACGCACGGAACATCTGTATACCATAGAGGATGTCCAGAGCTAACTTGTTGCCTTGTCACCACGCACGGAACATCTGTATACCATAGGGGACATCGAGAGCTAACTTGTTGCCTTGTCACCACGCACGGAACATCTGTATACCATAGAGGATGTCCAGAGCTAAATTGATGCCTTGTCACCATGCACGGAACATCTGTATACCATAGAGGATGTCCAGAGCTAACTTGATGCCTTGTCACCACGCACGGAACATCTGTATACCATAGAGGATGTCCAAAGCTAACTTGTTGCCTTGTCACCACGCACGGAACATCTGTATACCCTAGAGGATGTCCAGAGCTGACTTGATGCCTTGTCACCACGCACGGAACATCTGTATACCATAGAGGATATCGAGAGCTAACTTGTTGCCTTGTCACCACGCACGGAACATCTGTATACCATAGAGGATGTCCAGAGCTAACTTGATGCCTTGTCACCACCCACAGAACATCTGTATACCATAGAGGATGTGGAGAGCTAACTTGATGCCTTGTAACCACGCACGGAACATCTGTATACCATAGAGGATGTCCAGAGCTAACTTGATGCCTTGTCACTACGCACGGAACATCTGTATACCATAGAGGATGTCCAGAACTAACTTGATGCCTTGTCACCAAGCACGGAACATCTGTATACCATAGAGGATGTCCAGAGCTAACTTGATGCCTTGTCACCACGCACGGAACATCAGATACCATAGCGGATATCGAGAGCTAACTTGAAGCCTTGTTACCACCCACGGAACATCTGTATACCATAGAGGATGTCCAGAGCTAACTTGATGCCTTGTCACCACGCAAGGAACATCTGTATACCATAGAGGATGTCCAGAGCTAACTTGATGCCTTGTCACCACGCACGCAACATCTGTATACCATAGAGGATGTCCAGAGCTTACTTGATGCCTTGTCAACACCCACGGAACATCTGTATACCATAGAGGATGTCGAGAGAAAAATTGATGCCTTGTCACCACGCACGGAACATCTGTATACCATAGGGGATGTCCAGAGCTAACTTGATGCCTTGTCACCACTCACGGAACATCTGTATACCATAGAGGATATCGAGAGCTAACTTGTTGCCTTGTCACCACTCACGGAACATCTGTATACCATAGAGGATGTCGGGAGCTAACTTGATGCCTTGTCACCACGCACGGAACATCTGTATACCATAGAGGATGTCCAGAGCTAACTTGCTGCCTTGTCACCACGCATGGAACATCTGTATACCATAGAGGATGTCCAGAGGTAACTTGATGCCTTGTCACCACGCACGAAACATCTGTATACCATAGAGGATATCAAGAGCTAACTTGTTGCCTTGTCACCACGCACGGAACATCTGTATACCATAGAGGATGTCCAGAGCTAAATTGATGCCTTGTCACCATGCACGGAACATCTGTATACCATAGAGGATATCGAGAGCTAACTTGTTGCCTTGTCACCACGCACGGAACATCTGTATACCATAGAGGATATCTAGAGCTAACTTGTTGCCTTGTCACCACGCACGGAACATCTGTATACCATAGAGGATGTCCAGAGCTAACTTGTTGCCTTGTCACCACGCACGGAACATCTGTATACCATAGAAGATGTCCAGAGCTAACTTGTTGCCTTGTCACCACGCACGGAACATCTGTATACCATAGAGGATGTCCAGAGCTAACTTGATGCCTTGTCACCACGCACGGAACATCTGTATACCATAGAGGATGTCGAGAGCTAACTTGTTGCCTGGTCACCACGCACGGAACATCTGTATACCATAGAGGATGACGAAATCAAACTTGTTGCCTTGTCACCACGCACGGAACATCTGTATACCATAGAGGATGTCCAGAGCTAACTTGTTGCCTTGTCACCACGCACGGAACATCTGTATACCCTAGAGGATGTCCATAGCTGACTTGATGCCTTGTCACCACGCACGGAACATCTGTATACCATAGAGGATATCGAGAGCTAACTTGTTGCCTTGTCACCACGCACGGAACATCTGTATACCATAGAGGATGTCCAGAGCTAACTTGATGCCTTGTCACCACCCACAGAACATCTGTATACCATAGAGGATGTCGAGAGCTAACTTGATGCCTTGTAACCACGCACGGAAGATCTGTATACCATAGAGGATGTCCAGAGCTAACTTGATGCCTTGTCACCACGCACGGAACATCTGTATACCATAGAGGATGTCCAGAGCTAACTTGATACCTTGTCACCACGCACGGAACATCTGTATACCATAGAGGATGTCCAGAGCTAACTTGATGCCTTGTCACCACGCACGAAACATCTGTATACCATAGAGGATGTCCCGAGCTAACTTGATGTCTTGTCACCACGCACGGAACATCTGTATACCATAGAGGATATCGAGAGCTAACTTGTTGCCTTGTCACCACGCACGGAACATCTGTATACCATAGAGGATGTCGAGAGCTAACTTGATGCCTTGTCACCACGCACGGAACATCTGTATACCATAGAGGATGTCCAGAGCTAACTTGATGCCTTGTCACCACGCACGGAACATCTGTACACCATAGAGGATATCGAGAGCTAACTTGTTGCCTTGTCACCACGCACGGAACATCTGTATACCATAGAGGATGTCCAGAGCTAACTTGATGCCTTGTCACCAAGCACGGAACATCTGTATACCATAGAGGATGTCCAGAGCTAACTTGATGCCTTGTCACCACGCACGGAACATCTGTATACCATAGCGGATATCGAGAGCTAACTTGATGCTTTGTCACCACCCACGGAACATCTGTATACCAAAGAGGATGTCCAGAGCTAACTTGATGCCTTGTCACCACCCACGGAACATCTGTATACCATAGAGGATGTCCAGAGCTAACTTGATGCCTTGTCACCACGCACGGAACATCTGTATACCATGGAGGATGTCCAGAGCTTACTTGATGCCTTGTCACCACCCACGGAACATCTGTATACCATAGAGGATGTCGAGAGAAAACTTGATGCCTTGTCACCACGCACGGAACATCTGTATACCATAGGGGATGTCCAGAGCTAACTTGATGCCTTGTCACCACTCACGGAACATCTGTATACCATAGAGGATATCGAGAGCTAACTTGTTGCCTTGTCACCACTCACGGAACATCTGTATACCATAGAGGATGTCCAGATCTAACTTGATGCCTTGTCACCACGCACGGAACATCTGTATACCATAGAGGATGTCCAGAGCTAACTTGATGCCTTGTCACCACGCACGGAACATCTGTATACCATAGAGGATGTCCAGAGCTAACTTGATGCCTTGTCACCACGCACTGAACATCTGTATACCATAGAGGATATCGAGAGCTAACTTGTTGCCTTGTCACCACGCACGGAACATCTGTATACCATAGAGGATGTCCAGAGTTAACTTGATGCCTTGTCACCACGCACGGAACATCTGTATACCATAGGGGACATCGAGAGCTAACTTGTTGCCTTGTCACCACGCACGGAACATCTGTATACCATAGAGGATGTCCAGAGCTAAATTGATGCCTTGTCACCATGCACGGAACATCTGTATACCATAGAGGATATCGAGAGCTAACTTGTTGCCTTGTCACCACGCACGGAACATCTGTATACCATAGAGGATATCTAGAGCTAACTTGTTGCCTTGTCACCACGCACGGAACATCTGTATACCATAGAGAATGTCCAAAGCTAACTTGTTGCCTTGTCACCACGCACGGAACATCTGTATACCATAGAGGATGTCCAGAGCTAACTTGTTGCCTTGTCACCACGCAAAGGAACATCTGTATACCATAGAGGATGTCCAGAGCTAACTTGATGCCTTGTCACCACGCACGGAACATCTGTATACCATAGAGGATGTCCAGAGCTAACTTGTTGCCTGGTCACCACGCACGGAACATCTGTATACCATAGAGGATGTCGAAATCAAACTTGTTGCCTTGTCACCACGCACGGAACATCTGTATACCATAGAGGATGTCCAGAGCTAACTTGTTGCCTTGTCACCACGCACGGAACATCTGTATACCCTAGAGGATGTCCAGAGCTGACTTGATGCCTTGTCACCACGCACGGAACATCTGTATACCATAGAGGATATCGAGAGCTAACTTGTTGCCTTGTCACCACGCACGGAACATCTGTATACCATAGAGGATGTCCAGAGCTAACTTGATGCCTTGTCACCACCCAGAGAACATCTGTATACCATAGAGGATGTCGAGAGCTAACTTGATGCCTTGTAACCACGCACGGAAGATCTGTATACCATAGAGGATGTCCAGAGCTAACTTAATGCCTTGTCACCACGCACGGAACATCTGTATACCATAGAGGATGTCCAGAGCTAACTTGATACCTTGTCACCACGCACGGAACATCTGTATACCATAGAGGATGTCCAGAGCTAACTTGATGCCTTGTCACCACGCACGGAACATCTGTATACCATAGAGGATGTCCAGAGCTAACTTGATGCCTTGTCACCACGCACGGAACATCTGTATACCATAGAGGATATCGAGAGCTAACTTGTTGCCTTGTCACCACGCACGGAACATCTGTATACTATAGAGGATGTCGAGAGCTAACTTGATGCCTTGTCACCACGCACGGAACATCTGTATACCATAGAGGATGTCCAGAGCTAACTTGATGCCTTGTCACCACGCACGGAACATCTGTACACCATAGAGGATATCGAGAGCTAACTTGTTGCCTTGTCACCTCGCACGGAACATCTGTATACCATAGAGGATGTCCAGAGCTAACTTGATGCCTTGTCACCAAGCACGGAACATCTGTATACCATAGAGGATGTCCAGAGCTAAATTGATGCCTTGTCACCACGCACGGAACATCTGTATACCATAGCGGATATCGAGAGCTAACTTGATGCCTTGTCACCACCCACGGAACATCTGTATACCATAGAGGATGTCCAGAGCTAACTTGAAGCCTTGTCACCACGCACGGAACATCTGTATACCATAGAGGATGTCCAGAGCTAACTTGATGCCTTGTCACCACGCACGGAACATCTGTATACCATAGAGGATGTCCAGAGCTTACTTGATGCCTTGTCACCACCCACGGAACATCTGTATACCATAGACGATGTCGAGAGAAAACTTAATGCCTTGTTACCACGCACGGAACATCTGTATACCATAGAGGATGTCCAGAGCTAACTTGATGCCTTGTCACCACGCACGGAACATCTGTATACCATAGAGGATGTCCAGAGCTAACTTGATGCCTTGTCACCACGCACGGAACATCTGTATACCATAGAGGATGTCCAGAGCTTACTTGATGCCTTGTCACCACCCACGGAACATCTGTATACCATAGAGGATGTCGAGAGAAAACTTGATGCCTTGTCACCACGCACGGAACATCTGTATACCATAGGGGATGTCCAGAGCTATCTTGATGCCTTGTCACCACTCACGGAACATCTGTATACCATAGAGGATATCGAGAGCTAACTTGTTGCCTTGTCACCACTCACGGAACATCTGTATACCATAGAGGATGTCCAGAGCTAACTTGATGCCTTGTCACCACGCACGGAACATCTGTATACCATAGAGGATGTCCAGAGCTAACTTGCTGCCTTGTCACGACGCATGGAACATCTGTATACCATAGAGGATGTCCAGAGCTAACTTGATGCCTTGTCACCACGCACTGAACATCTGTATACCATAGAGGATATCGAGAGCTAACTTGTTGCCTTGTCACCACGCACGGAACATCTGTATACCATAGAGGATGACCAGAGTTATCTTGATGCCTTGTCACCACGCACGGAACATCTGTATACCATAGGGGACATAGAGAGCTAACTTGTTGCCTTGTCACCACGCACGGAACATCTGTATACCATAGAGGATATCTAGAGCTAACTTGTTGCCTGGTCACCACGCACGGAACATCTGTTTACCATAGAGGATGTCCAGAGCTAACTTGTTGCCTTGTCACTACGCACGGAACATCTGTATACCATAGAGGATGTCCAGAGCTAACTTGTTGCCTTGTCACCACGCACGGAACATCTGTATACCATAGGGGACATCGAGAGCTAACTTGTTGCCTTGTCACCACGCACGGAACATCTGTATACCATAGAGGATGTCCAAAGCTAAATTGATGCCTTGTCACCATGCACGGAACATCTGTATACCATAGAGGATGTCCAGAGCTAACTTGATGCCTTGTCACCACGCACGGAACATCTGTATACCATAGAGGATGTCCAAAGCTAACTTGTTGCCTTGTCACCACGCACGGAACATCTGTATACCCTAGAGGATGTCCAGAGCTGACTTGATGCCTTGTCACCACGCACGGAACATCTGTATACCATAGAGGATATCGAGAGCTAACTTGTTGCCTTGTCACCACGCACGGAACATCTGTATACCATAGAGGATGTCCAGAGCTAACTTGATGCCTTGTCACCACCCACAGAACATCTGTATACCATAGAGGATGTGGAGAGCTAACTTGATGCCTTGTAACCACGCACGGAACATCTGTATACCATAGAGGATGTCCAGAGCTAACTTGATGCCTTGTCACTACGCACGGAACATCTGTATACCATAGAGGATGTCCAGAACTAACTTGATGCCTTGTCACCAAGCACGGAACATCTGTATACCATAGAGGATGTCCAGAGCTAACTTGATGCCTTGTCACCACGCACGGAACATCAGATACCATAGCGGATATCGAGAGCTAACTTGAAGCCTTGTTACCACCCACGGAACATCTGTATACCATAGAGGATGTCCAGAGCTAACTTGATGCCTTGTCACCACGCAAGGAACATCTGTATACCATAGAGGATGTCCAGAGCTAACTTGATGCCTTGTCACCACGCACGCAACATCTGTATACCATAGAGGATGTCCAGAGCTTACTTGATGCCTTGTCAACACCCACGGAACATCTGTATACCATAGAGGATGTCGAGAGAAAAATTGATGCCTTGTCACCACGCACGGAACATCTGTATACCATAGGGGATGTCCAGAGCTAACTTGATGCCTTGTCACCACTCACGGAACATCTGTATACCATAGAGAATATCGAGAGCTAACTTGTTGCCTTGTCACCACTCACGGAACATCTGTATACCATAGAGGATGTCGGGAGCTAACTTGATGCCTTGTCACCACGCACGGAACATCTGTATACCATAGAGGATGTCCAGAGCTAACTTGCTGCCTTGTCACCACGCATGGAACATCTGTATACCATAGAGGATGTCCAGAGGTAACTTGATGCCTTGTCACCACGCACGAAACATCTGTATACCATAGAGGATATCAAGAGCTAACTTGTTGCCTTGTCACCACGCACGGAACATCTGTATACCATAGAGGATGTCCAGAGCTAAATTGATGCCTTGTCACCATGCACGGAACATCTGTATACCATAGAGGATATCGAGAGCTAACTTGTTGCCTTGTCACCACGCACGGAACATCTGTATACCATAGAGGATATCTAGAGCTAACTTGTTGCCTTGTCACCACGCACGGAACATCTGTATACCATAGAGGATGTCCAGAGCTAACTTGTTGCCTTGTCACCACGCACGGAACATCTGTATACCATAGAAGATGTCCAGAGCTAACTTGTTGCCTTGTCACCACGCACGGAACATCTGTATACCATAGAGGATGTCCAGAGCTAACTTGATGCCTTGTCACCACGCACGGAACATCTGTATACCATAGAGGATGTCGAGAGCTAACTTGTTGCCTGGTCACCACGCACGGAACATCTGTATACCATAGAGGATGACGAAATCAAACTTGTTGCCTTGTCACCACGCACGGAACATCTGTATACCATAGAGGATGTCCAGAGCTAACTTGTTGCCTTGTCACCACGCACGGAACATCTGTATACCCTAGAGGATGTCCAGAGCTGACTTGATGCCTTGTCACCACGCACGGAACATCTGTATACCATAGAGGATATCGAGAGCTAACTTGTTGCCTTGTCACCACGCACGGAACATCTGTATACCATAGAGGATGTCCAGAGCTAACTTGATGCCTTGTCACCACCCACAGAACATCTGTATACCATAGAGGATGTCGAGAGCTAACTTTATGCCTTGTAACCACGCACGGAAGATCTGTATACCATAGAGGATGTCCAGAGCTAACTTGATGCCTTGTCACCACGCACGGAACATCTGTATACCATAGAGGATGTCCAGAGCTAACTTGATACCTTGTCACCACGCACGGAACATCTGTATACCATAGAGGATGTCCAGAGCTAACTTGATGCCTTGTCACCACGCACGGAACATCTGTATACCATAGAGGATGTCCAGAGCTAACTTGATGCCTTGTCACCACGCACGGAACATCTGTATACCATAGAGGATATCGAGAGCTAACTTGTTGCCTTGTCACCACGCACGGAACATCTGTATACCATAGAGGATGTCGAGAGCTAACTTGATGCCTTGTCACCACGCACGGAACATCTGTATACCATAGAGGATGTCCAGAGCTAACTTGATGCCTTGTCACCACGCACGGAACATCTGTACACCATAGAGGATATCGAGAGCTAACTTGTTGCCTTGTCACCACGCACGGAACATCTGTATACCATAGAGGATGTCCAGAGCTAACTTGATGCCTTGTCACCAAGCACGGAACATCTGTATACCATAGAGGATGTCCAGAGCTAACTTGATGCCTTGTCACCACGCACGGAACATCTGTATACCATAGCGGATATCGAGAGCTAACTTGATGCTTTGTCACCACCTACGGAACATCTGTATACCAAAGAGGATGTCCAGAGCTAACTTGATGCCTTGTCACCACCCACGGAACATCTGTATACCATAGAGGATGTCCAGAGCTAACTTGATGCCTTGTCACCACGCACGGAACATCTGTATACCATAGAGGATGTCCAGAGCTTACCTGATGCCTTGTCACCACCCACGGAACATCTGTATACCATAGAGGATGTCGAGAGAAAACTTGATGCCTTGTCACCACGCACGGAACATCTGTATACCATAGGGGATGTCCAGAGCTAACTTGATGCCTTGTCACCACTCACGGAACATCTGTATACCATAGAGGATATCGAGAGCTAACTTGTTGCCTTGTCACCACTCACGGAACATCTCTATACCATAGAGGATGTCCAGAGCTAACTTGATGCCTTGTCACCACGCACGGAACATCTGTACACCATAGAGGATATCGAGAGCTAACTTGTTGCCTTGTCACCTCGCACGGAACATCTGTATACCATAGAGGATGTCCAGAGCTAACTTGATGCCTTGTCACCAAGCACGGAACATCTGTATACCATAGAGGATGTCCAGAGCTAAATTGATGCCTTGTCACCACGCACGGAACATCTGTATACCATAGCGGATATCGAGAGCTAACTTGATGCCTTGTCACCACCCACGGAACATCTGTATACCATAGAGGATGTCCAGAGCTAACTTGAAGCCTTGTCACCACGCACGGAACATCTGTATACCATAGAGGATGTCCAGAGCTAACTTGATGCCTTGTCACCACGCACGGAACATCTGTATACCATAGAGGATGTCCAGAGCTTACTTGATGCCTTGTCACCACCCACGGAACATCTGTATACCATAGACGATGTCGAGAGAAAACTTGATGCCTTGTTACCACGCACGGAACATCTGTATACCATAGAGGATGTCCAGAGCTAACTTGATGCCTTGTCACCACGCACGGAACATCTGTATACCATAGAGGATGTCCAGAGCTAACTTGATGCCTTGTCACCACGCACGGAACATCTGTATACCATAGAGGATGTCCAGAGCTTACTTGATGCCTTGTCACCACCCACGGAACATCTGTATACCATAGAGGATGTCGAGAGAAAACTTGTTGCCTTGTCACCACGCACGGAACATCTGTATACCATAGAGGATATCTAGAGCTAACTTGTTGCCTGGTCACCACGCACGGAACATCTGTTTACCATAGAGGATGTCCAGAGCTAACTTGTTGCCTTGTCACTACGCACGGAACATCTGTATACCATAGAGGATGTCCAGAGCTAACTTGTTGCCTTGTCACCACGCACGGAACATCTGTATACCATAGGGGACATCGAGAGCTAACTTGTTGCCTTGTCACCACGCACGGAACATCTGTATACCATAGAGGATGTCCAAAGCTAAATTGATGCCTTGTCACCATGCACGGAACATCTGTATACCATAGAGGATGTCCAGAGCTAACTTGATGCCTTGTCACCACGCACGGAACATCTGTATACCATAGAGGATGTCCAAAGCTAACTTGTTGCCTTGTCACCACGCACGGAACATCTGTATACCCTAGAGGATGTCCAGAGCTGACTTGATGCCTTGTCACCACGCACGGAACATCTGTATACCATAGAGGATATCGAGAGCTAACTTGTTGCCTTGTCACCACGCACGGAACATCTGTATACCATAGAGGATGTCCAGAGCTAACTTGATGCCTTGTCACCACCCACAGAACATCTGTATACCATAGAGGATGTGGAGAGCTAACTTGATGCCTTGTAACCACGCACGGAACATCTGTATACCATAGAGGATGTCCAGAGCTAACTTGATGCCTTGTCACTACGCACGGAACATCTGTATACCATAGAGGATGTCCAGAACTAACTTGATGCCTTGTCACCAAGCACGGAACATCTGTATACCATAGAGGATGTCCAGAGCTAACTTGATGCCTTGTCACCACGCACGGAACATCAGATACCATAGCGGATATCGAGAGCTAACTTGAAGCCTTGTTACCACCCACGGAACATCTGTATACCATAGAGGATGTCCAGAGCTAACTTGATGCCTTGTCACCACGCAAGGAACATCTGTATACCATAGAGGATGTCCAGAGCTAACTTGATGCCTTGTCACCACGCACGCAACATCTGTATACCATAGAGGATGTCCAGAGCTTACTTGATGCCTTGTCAACACCCACGGAACATCTGTATACCATAGAGGATGTCGAGAGAAAAATTGATGCCTTGTCACCACGCACGGAACATCTGTATACCATAGGGGATGTCCAGAGCTAACTTGATGCCTTGTCACCACTCACGGAACATCTGTATACCATAGAGAATATCGAGAGCTAACTTGTTGCCTTGTCACCACTCACGGAACATCTGTATACCATAGAGGATGTCGGGAGCTAACTTGATGCCTTGTCACCACGCACGGAACATCTGTATACCATAGAGGATGTCCAGAGCTAACTTGCTGCCTTGTCACCACGCATGGAACATCTGTATACCATAGAGGATGTCCAGAGGTAACTTGATGCCTTGTCACCACGCACGAAACATCTGTATACCATAGAGGATATCAAGAGCTAACTTGTTGCCTTGTCACCACGCACGGAACATCTGTATACCATAGAGGATGTCCAGAGCTAAATTGATGCCTTGTCACCATGCACGGAACATCTGTATACCATAGAGGATATCGAGAGCTAACTTGTTGCCTTGTCACCACGCACGGAACATCTGTATACCATAGAGGATATCTAGAGCTAACTTGTTGCCTTGTCACCACGCACGGAACATCTGTATACCATAGAGGATGTCCAGAGCTAACTTGTTGCCTTGTCACCACGCACGGAACATCTGTATACCATAGAAGATGTCCAGAGCTAACTTGTTGCCTTGTCACCACGCACGGAACATCTGTATACCATAGAGGATGTCCAGAGCTAACTTGATGCCTTGTCACCACGCACGGAACATCTGTATACCATAGAGGATGTCGAGAGCTAACTTGTTGCCTGGTCACCACGCACGGAACATCTGTATACCATAGAGGATGACGAAATCAAACTTGTTGCCTTGTCACCACGCACGGAACATCTGTATACCATAGAGGATGTCCAGAGCTAACTTGTTGCCTTGTCACCACGCACGGAACATCTGTATACCCTAGAGGATGTCCAGAGCTGACTTGATGCCTTGTCACCACGCACGGAACATCTGTATACCATAGAGGATATCGAGAGCTAACTTGTTGCCTTGTCACCACGCACGGAACATCTGTATACCATAGAGGATGTCCAGAGCTAACTTGATGCCTTGTCACCACCCACAGAACATCTGTATACCATAGAGGATGTCGAGAGCTAACTTTATGCCTTGTAACCACGCACGGAAGATCTGTATACCATAGAGGATGTCCAGAGCTAACTTGATGCCTTGTCACCACGCACGGAACATCTGTATACCATAGAGGATGTCCAGAGCTAACTTGATACCTTGTCACCACGCACGGAACATCTGTATACCATAGAGGATGTCCAGAGCTAACTTGATGCCTTGTCACCACGCACGGAACATCTGTATACCATAGAGGATGTCCAGAGCTAACTTGATGCCTTGTCACCACGCACGGAACATCTGTATACCATAGAGGATATCGAGAGCTAACTTGTTGCCTTGTCACCACGCACGGAACATCTGTATACCATAGAGGATGTCGAGAGCTAACTTGATGCCTTGTCACCACGCACGGAACATCTGTATACCATAGAGGATGTCCAGAGCTAACTTGATGCCTTGTCACCACGCACGGAACATCTGTACACCATAGAGGATATCGAGAGCTAACTTGTTGCCTTGTCACCACGCACGGAACATCTGTATACCATAGAGGATGTCCAGAGCTAACTTGATGCCTTGTCACCAAGCACGGAACATCTGTATACCATAGAGGATGTCCAGAGCTAACTTGATGCCTTGTCACCACGCACGGAACATCTGTATACCATAGCGGATATCGAGAGCTAACTTGATGCTTTGTCACCACCTACGGAACATCTGTATACCAAAGAGGATGTCCAGAGCTAACTTGATGCCTTGTCACCACCCACGGAACATCTGTATACCATAGAGGATGTCCAGAGCTAACTTGATGCCTTGTCACCACGCACGGAACATCTGTATACCATAGAGGATGTCCAGAGCTTACTTGATGCCTTGTCACCACCCACGGAACATCTGTATACCATAGAGGATGTCGAGAGAAAACTTGATGCCTTGTCACCACGCACGGAACATCTGTATACCATAGGGGATGTCCAGAGCTAACTTGATGCCTTGTCACCACTCACGGAACATCTGTATACCATAGAGGATATCGAGAGCTAACTTGTTGCCTTGTCACCACTCACGGAACATCTCTATACCATAGAGGATGTCCAGAGCTAACTTGATGCCTTGTCACCATGCACGGAACATCTGTATACCATAGAGGATGTCCAGAGCTAACTTGCTGCCTTGTCACGACGCACGGAACATCTGTATACCATAGAGGATGTCCAGAGCTAACTTGATGACTTGTCACCACGCACTGAACATCTGTATACCATAGAGGATATCGAGAGCTAACTTGTTGCCTTGTCACCACGCACGGAACATCTGTATACCATAGAGGATGTCCAGAGTTAACTTGATGCCTTGTCACCACGCACGGAACATCTGTATACCATAGGGGACATCGAGAGCTAACTTGTTGCCTTGTCACCACGCACGGAACATCTGTATACCATAGAGGATGTCCAGAGCTAAATTGATGCCTTGTCACCATGCACGGAACATCTGTATACCATAGAGGATATCGAGAGCTAACTTGTTGCCTTGTCACCACGCACGGAACATCTGTATACCATAGAGGATATCTAGAGCTAACTTGTTGCCTTGTCACCACGCACGGAACATCTGTATACCATAGAGGATGTCCAGAGCTAACTTGATGTCTTGTCACCACGCACGGAACATCTGTATACCATAGAGGATATCGAGAGCTAACTTGTTGCCTTGTCACCACGCACGGAACATCTGTATACCATAGAGGATGTCGAGAGCTAACTTGATGCCTTGTCACCACCCACGGAACATCTGTATACCATAGAGGATGTCGAGAGAAAACTTGATGCCTTGTCACCACGCACGGAACATCTGTATACCATAGGGGATGTCCAGAGCTAACTTGATGCCTTGTCACCACTCACGGAACATCTGTATACCATAGAGGATATCGAGAGCTAACTTGTTGCCTTGTCACCACTCACGGAACATCTGTATACCATAGAGGATGTCCAGATCTAACTTGATGCCTTGTCACCACGCACGGAACATCTGTATACCATAGAGGATGTCCAGAGCTAACTTGCTGCCTTGTCACGACGCACGGAACATCTGTATACCTTAGAGGATGTCCAGAGCTAACTTGATGCCTTGTCACCACGCACTGAACATCTGTATACCATAGAGGATATCGAGAGCTAACTTGTTGCCTTGTCACCACGCACGGAACATCTGTATACCATAGAGGATGTCCAGAGTTAACTTGATGCCTTGTCACCACGCACGGAACATCTGTATACCATAGGGGACATCGAGAGCTAACTTGTTGCCTTGTCACCACGCACGGAACATCTGTATACCATAGAGGATGTCCAGAGCTAAATTGATGCCTTGTCACCATGCACGGAACATCTGTATACCATAGAGGATATCGAGAGCTAACTTGTTGCCTTGTCACCACGCACGGAACATCTGTATACCATAGAGGATATCTAGAGCTAACTTGTTGCCTTGTCACCACGCACGGAACATCTGTATACCATAGAGGATGTCCAAAGCTAACTTGTTGCCTTGTCACCACGCACGGAACATCTGTATACCATAGAGGATGTCCAGAGCTAACTTGTTGCCTTGTCACCACGCAAAGGAACATCTGTATACCATAGAGGATGTCCAGAGCTAACTTGATGCCTTGTCACCACGCACGGAACATCTGTATACCATAGAGGATGTCCAGAGCTAACTTGTTGCCTGGTCACCACGCACGGAACATCTGTATACCATAGAGGATGTCGAAATCAAACTTGTTGCCTTGTCACCACGCACGGAACATCTGTATACCATAGAGGATGTCCAGAGCTAACTTGTTGCCTTGTCACCACGCACGGAACATCTGTATACCCTAGAGGATGTCCAGAGCTGACTTGATGCCTTGTCACCACGCACGGAACATCTGTATACCATAGAGGATATCGAGAGCTAACTTGTTGCCTTGTCACCACGCACGGAACATCTGTATACCATAGAGGATGTCCAGAGCTAACTTGATGCCTTGTCACCACCCAGAGAACATCTGTATACCATAGAGGATGTCGAGAGCTAACTTGATGCCTTGTAACCACGCACGGAAGATCTGTATACCATAGAGGATGTCCAGAGCTAACTTGTTGCCTGGTCACCACGCACGGAACATCTGTATACCATAGAGGATATCTAGAGCTAACTTGTTGCCTGGTCACCACGCACGGAACATCTGTTTACCATAGAGGATGTCCAGAGCTAACTTGTTGCCTTGTCACTACGCACGGAACATCTGTATACCATAGAGGATGTCCAGAGCTAACTTGTTGCCTTGTCACCACGCACGGAACATCTGTATACCATAGGGGACATCGAGAGCTAACTTGTTGCCTTGTCACCACGCACGGAACATCTGTATACCATAGAGGATGTCCAGAGCTAAATTGATGCCTTGTCACCATGCACGGAACATCTGTATACCATAGAGGATGTCCAGAGCTAACTTGATGCCTTGTCACCACGCACGGAACATCTGTATACCATAGAGGATGTCCAAAGCTAACTTGTTGCCTTGTCACCACGCACGGAACATCTGTATACCCTAGAGGATGTCCAGAGCTGACTTGATGCCTTGTCACCACGCACGGAACATCTGTATACCATAGAGGATATCGAGAGCTAACTTGTTGCCTTGTCACCTCGCACGGAACATCTGTATACCATAGAGGATGTCCAGAGCTAACTTGATGCCTTGTCACCACCCACAGAACATCTGTATACCATAGAGGATGTGGAGAGCTAACTTGATGCCTTGTAACCACGCACGGAACATCAGATACCATAGCGGATATCGAGAGCTAACTTGAAGCCTTGTTACCACCCACGGAACATCTGTATACCATAGAGGATGTCCAGAGCTAACTTGATGCCTTGTCACCACGCACGGAACATCAGATACCATAGCGGATATCGAGAGCTAACTTGAAGCCTTGTTACCACCCAGGGAACATCTGTATACCATAGAGGATGTCCAGAGCTAACTTGATGCCTTGTCACCACGCAAGGAACATCTGTATACCATAGAGGATGTCCAGAGCTAACTTGATGCCTTGTCACCACGCACGCAACATCTGTATACCATAGAGGATGTCCAGAGCTTACTTGATGCCTTGTTAACACCCACGGAACATCTGTATACCATAGAGGATGTCGAGAGAAAAATTGATGCCTTGTCACCACGCACGGAACATCTGTATACCATAGGGGATGTCCAGAGCTAACTTGATGCCTTGTCACCACTCACGGAACATCTGTATACCATAGAGGATATCGAGAGCTAACTTGTTGCCTTGTCACCACTCACGGAACATCTGTATACCATAGAGGATGTCAGGAGCTAACTTGATGCCTTGTCACCACGCACGGAACATCTGTATACCATAGAGGATGTCCAGAGCTAACTTGCTGCCTTGTCACCACGCATGGAACATCTGTATACCATAGAGGATGTCCAGAGGTAACTTGATGCCTTGTCACCACGCACGAAACATCTGTATACCATAGAGGATATCAAGAGCTAACTAGTTGCCTTGTCACCACGCACGGAACATCTGTATACCATAGAGGATGTCCAGAGCTAAATTGATGCCTTGTCACCATGCACGGAACATCTGTATACCATAGAGGATATCGAGAGCTAACTTGTTGCCTTGTCACCACGCACGGAACATCTGTATACCATAGAGGATATCTAGAGCTAACTTGTTGCCTTGTCACCACGCACGGAACATCTGTATACCATAGAGGATGTCCAGAGCTAACTTGTTGCCTTGTCACCACGCACGGAACATCTGTATACCATAGAAGATGTCCAGAGCTAACTTGTTGCCTTGTCACCACGCACGGAACATCTGTATACCATAGAGGATGTCCAGAGCTAACTTGATGCCTTGTCACCACGCACGGAACATCTGTATACCATAGAGGATGTCATGTCGAGAGCTAACTTGTTGCCTGGTCACCACGCACGGAACATCTGTATACCATAGAGGATGACGAAATCAAACTTGTTGCCTTGTCACCACGCACGGAACATCTGTATACCATAGAGGATGTCCAGAGCTAACTTGTTGCCTTGTCACCACGCACGGAACATCTGTATACCCTAGAGGATGTCCAGAGCTGACTTGATGCCTTGTCACCACGCACGGAACATCTGTATACCATAGAGGATATCGAGAGCTAACTTGTTGCCTTGTCACCACGCACGGAACATCTGTATACCATAGAGGATGTCCAGAGCTAACTTGATGCCTTGTCACCACCCACAGAACATCTGTATACCATAGAGGATGTTGAGAGCTAACTTTATGCCTTGTAACCACGCACGGAAGATCTGTATACCATAGAGGATGTCCAGAGCTAACTTGATGCCTTGTCACCACGCACGGAACATCTGTATACCATAGAGGATGTCCAGAGCTAACTTGATACCTTGTCACCACGCACGGAACATCTGTATACCATAGAGGATGTCCAGAGCTAACTTGATGCCTTGTCACCACGCACGGAACATCTGTATACCATAGAGGATGTCCAGAGCTAACTTGATGCCTTGTCACCACGCACGGAACATCTGTATACCATAGAGGATATCGAGAGCTAACTTGTTGCCTTGTCACCACGCACGGAACATCTGTATACCATAGAGGATGTCGAGAGCTAACTTGATGCCTTGTCACCACGCACGGAACATCTGTATACCATAGAGGATGTCCAGAGCTAACTTGATGCCTTGTCACCACGCACGGAACATCTGTACACCATAGAGGATATCGAGAGCTAACTTGTTGCCTTGTCACCACGCACGGAACATCTGTATACCATAGAGGATGTCCAGAGCTAACTTGATGCCTTGTCACCAAGCACGGAACATCTGTATACCATAGAGGATGTCCAGAGCTAACTTGATGCCTTGTCACCACGCACGGAACATCTGTATACCATAGCGGATATCGAGAGCTAACTTGATGCTTTGTCACCACCCACGGAACATCTGTATACCAAAGAGGATGTCCAGAGCTAACTTGATGCCTTGTCACCACCCACGGAACATCTGTATACCATAGAGGATGTCCAGAGCTAACTTGATGCCTTGTCACCACGCACGGAAAATCTGTATACCATAGAGGATGTCCAGAGCTTACTTGATGCCTTGTCACCACCCACGGAACATCTGTATACCATAGAGGATGTCGAGAGAAAACTTGATGCCTTGTCACCACGCACGGAACATCTGTATACCATAGGGGATGTCCAGAGCTAACTTGATGCCTTGTCACCACTCACGGAACATCTGTATACCATAGAGGATATCGAGAGCTAACTTGTTGCCTTGTCACCACTCACGGAACATCTGTATACCATAGAGGATGTCCAGAGCTAACTTGATGCCTTGTCACCACGCACGGAACATCTGTATACCATAGAGGATGTCCAGAGCTAACTTGCTGCCTTGTCACGACGCACGGAACATCTGTATACCATAGAGGATGTCCAGAGCTAACTTGATGCCTTGTCACCACGCACTGAACATCTGTATACCATAGAGGATATCGAGAGCTAACTTGTTGCCTTGTCACCACGCACGGAACATCTGTATACCATAGAGGATGTCCAGAGTTAACTTGATGCCTTGTCACCACGCACGGAACATCTGTATACCATAGGGGACATCGAGAGCTAACTTGTTGCCTTGTCACCACGCACGGAACATCTGTATACCATAGAGGATGTCCAGAGCTAAATTGATGCCTTGTCACCATGCACGGAACATCTGTATACCATAGAGGATATCGAGAGCTAACTTGTTGCCTTGTCACCACGCACGGAACATCTGTATACCATAGAGGATATCTAGAGCTAACTTGTTGCCTTGTCACCACGCACGGAACATCTGTATACCATAGAGGATGTCCAGAGCTAACTTGATGTCTTGTCACCACGCACGGAACATCTGTATACCATAGAGGATATCGAGAGCTAACTTGTTGCCTTGTCACCACGCACGGAACATCTGTATACCATAGAGGATGTCGAGAGCTAACTTGATGCCGTGTCACCACGCACGGAACATCTGTATACCATAGAGGATGTCCAGAGCTAACTTGATGCCTTGTCACCACGCACGGAACATCTGTACACCATAGAGGATATCGAGAGCTAACTTGTTGCCTTGTCACCACGCACGGAACATCTGTATACCATAGAGGATGTCCAGAGCTAACTTGATGCCTTGTCACCAAGCACGGAACATCTGTATACCATAGAGGATGTCCAGAGCTAACTTGATGCCTTGTCACCACGCACGGAACATCTGTATACCATAGCGGATATCGAGAGCTAACTTGATGCTTTGTCACCACCCACTGAACATCTGTATACCAAAGAGGATGTCCAGAGCTAACTTGATGCCTTGTCACCACCCACGGAACATCTGTATACCATAGAGGATGTCCAGAGCTAACTTGATGCCTTGTCACCACGCACGAAACATCTGTATACCATAGAGGATGTCCAGAGCTTACTTGATGCCTTGTCACCACCCACGGAACATCTGTATACCATAGAGGATGTCGAGAGAAAACTTGATGCCTTGTCACCACGCACGGAACATCTGTATACCATAGGGGATGTCCAGAGCTAACTTGATGCCTTGTCACCACTCACGGAACATCTGTATACCATAGAGGATGTCCAGATCTAACTTGATGCCTTGTCACCACGCACGGAACATCTGTATACCATAGAGGATGTCCAGAGCTAACTTGCTGCCTTGTCACGACGCACGGAACATCTGTATACCATAGAGGATGTCCAGAGCTAACTTGATGCCTTGTCACCACGCACTGAACATCTGTATACCATAGATGATATCGAGAGCTAACTTGATGCCTTGTCACCACGCACGGAACATCTGTATACCATAGAGGATGTCCAGAGCTAACTTGCTGCCTTGTCACCACGCATGGAACATCTGTATACCATAGAGGATGTCCAGAGGTAACTTGATGCCTTGTCACCACGCACGAAACATCTGTATACCATAGAGGATATCAAGAGCTAACTTGTTGCCTTGTCACCACGCACGGAACATCTGTATACCATAGAGGATGTCCAGAGCTAAATTGATGCCTTGTCACCATGCACGGAACATCTGTATACCATAGAGGATATCGAGAGCTAACTTGTTGCCTTGTCACCACGCACGGAACATCTGTACACCATAGAGGATATCGAGAGCTAACTTGTTGCCTTGTCACCACGCACGGAACATCTGTATACCATAGAGGATGTCCAGAGCTAACTTGATGCCTTGTCACCAAGCACGGAACATCTGTATACCATAGAGGATGTCCAGAGCTAACTTGATGCCTTGTCACCACGCACGGAACATCTGTATACCATAGCGGATATCGAGAGCTAACTTGATGCTTTGTCACCACCCACGGAACATGTGTATACCAAAGAGGATGTCCAGAGCTAACTTGATGCCTTGTCACCACCCACGGAACATCTGTATACCATAGAGGATGTCCAGAGCTAACTTGATGCCTTGTCACCACGCACGAAACATCTGTATACCATAGAGGATGTCCAGAGCTTACTTGATGCCTTGTCACCACCCACGGAACATCTGTATACCATAGAGGATGTCGAGAGAAAACTTGATGCCTTGTCACCACGCACGGAACATCTGTATACCATAGGGGATGTCCAGAGCTAACTTGATGCCTTGTCACCACTCACGGAACATCTGTATACCATAGAGGATATGAAGAGCTAACTTGTTGCCTTGTCACCACTCACGGAACATCTGTATACCATAGAGGATGTCCAGATCTAACTTGATGCCTTGTCACCACGCACGGAACATCTGTATACCATAGAGGATGTCCAGAGCTAACTTGCTGCCTTGTCACGACGCACGGAACATCTGTATACCATAGAGGATGTCCAGAGCTAACTTGATGCCTTGTCACCACGCACTGAACATCTGTATACCATAGAGGATATCGAGAGCTAACTTGATGCCTTGTCACCACGCACGGAACATCTGTATACCATAGAGGATGTCCAGAGCTAACTTGCTGCCTTGTCACCACGCATGGAACATCTGTATACCATAGAGGATGTCCAGAGGTAACTTGATGCCTTGTCACCACGCACGAAACATCTGTATACCATAGAGGATATCAAGAGCTAACTTGTTGCCTTGTCACCACGCACGGAACATCTGTATACCATAGAGGATGTCCAGAGCTAAATTGATGCCTTGTCACCATGCACGGAACATCTGTATACCATAGAGGATATCGAGAGCTAACTTGTTGCCTTGTCACCACGCACGGAACATCTGTATACCATAGAGGATATCTAGAGCTAACTTGTTGCCTTGTCACCACGCACGGAACATCTGTATACCATAGAGGATGTCCAGAGCTAACTTGTTGCCTTGTCACCACGCACGGAACATCTGTATACCATAGAAGATGTCCAGAGCTAACTTGTTGCCTTGTCACCACGCACGGAACATCTGTATACCATAGAGGATGTCCAGAGCTAACTTGATGCCTTGTCACCACGCACGGAACATCTGTATACCATAGAGGATGTCGAGAGCTAACTTGTTGCCTGGTCACCACGCACGGAACATCTGTATACCATAGAGGATGACGAAATCAAACTTGTTGCCTTGTCACCACGCACGGAACATCTGTATACCATAGAGGATGTCCAGAGCTAACTTGTTGCCTTGTCACCACGCACGGAACATCTGTATACCCTAGAGGATGTCCAGAGCTGACTTGATGCCTTGTCACCACGCACGGAACATCTGTATACCATAGAGGATATCGAGAGCTAACTTGTTGCCTTGTCACCACGCACGGAACATCTGTATACCATAGAGGATGTCCAGAGCTAACTTGATGCCTTGTCACCACCCACAGAACATCTGTATACCATAGAGGATGTCGAGAGCTAACTTTATGCCTTGTAACCACGCACGGAAGATCTGTATACCATAGAGGATGTCCAGAGCTAACTTGATGCCTTGTCACCACGCACGGAACATCTGTATACCATAGAGGATGTCCAGAGCTAACTTGATACCTTGTCACCACGCACGGAACATCTGTATACCATAGAGGATGTCCAGAGCTAACTTGATGCCTTGTCACCACGCACGGAACATCTGTATACCATAGAGGATGTCCAGAGCTAACTTGATGCCTTGTCACCACGCACGGAACATCTGTATACCATAGAGGATATCGAGAGCTAACTTGTTGCCTTGTCACCACGCACGGAACATCTGTATACCATAGAGGATGTCGAGAGCTAACTTGATGCCTTGTCACCACGCACGGAACATCTGTATACCATAGAGGATGTCCAGAGCTAACTTGATGCCTTGTCACCACGCACGGAACATCTGTACACCATAGAGGATATCGAGAGCTAACTTGTTGCCTTGTCACCACGCACGGAACATCTGTATACCATAGAGGATGTCCAGAGCTAACTTGATGCCTTGTCACCAAGCACGGAACATCTGTATACCATAGAGGATGTCCAGAGCTAACTTGATGCCTTGTCACCACGCACGGAACATCTGTATACCATAGCGGATATCGAGAGCTAACTTGATGCTTTGTCACCACCCACGGAACATCTGTATACCAAAGAGGATGTCCAGAGCTAACTTGATGCCTTGTCACCACCCACGGAACATCTGTATACCATAGAGGATGTCCAGAGCTAACTTGATGCCTTGTCACCACGCACGGAAAATCTGTATACCATAGAGGATGTCCAGAGCTTACTTGATGCCTTGTCACCACCCACGGAACATCTGTATACCATAGAGGATGTCGAGAGAAAACTTGATGCCTTGTCACCACGCACGGAACATCTGTATACCATAGGGGATGTCCAGAGCTAACTTGATGCCTTGTCACCACTCACGGAACATCTGTATACCATAGAGGATATCGAGAGCTAACTTGTTGCCTTGTCACCACTCACGGAACATCTGTATACCATAGAGGATGTCCAGAGCTAACTTGATGCCTTGTCACCACGCACGGAACATCTGTATACCATAGAGGATGTCCAGAGCTAACTTGCTGCCTTGTCACGACGCACGGAACATCTGTATACCATAGAGGATGTCCAGAGCTAACTTGATGCCTTGTCACCACGCACTGAACATCTGTATACCATAGAGGATATCGAGAGCTAACTTGTTGCCTTGTCACCACGCACGGAACATCTGTATACCATAGAGGATGTCCAGAGTTAACTTGATGCCTTGTCACCACGCACGGAACATCTGTATACCATAGGGGACATCGAGAGCTAACTTGTTGCCTTGTCACCACGCACGGAACATCTGTATACCATAGAGGATATCGAGAGCTAAATTGATGCCTTGTCACCATGCACGGAACATCTGTATACCATAGAGGATATCGAGAGCTAACTTGTTGCCTTGTCACCACGCACGGAACATCTGTATACCATAGAGGATATCTAGAGCTAACTTGATGCCTTGTCACCACGCACGGAACATCTGTATACCATAGAGGATGTCCAGAGCTAACTTGATGTCTTGTCACCACGCACGGAACATCTGTATACCATAGAGGATATCGAGAGCTAACTTGTTGCCTTGTCACCACGCACGGAACATCTGTATACCATAGAGGATGTCGAGAGCTAACTTGATGCCGTGTCACCACGCACGGAACATCTGTATACCATAGAGGATGTCCAGAGCTAACTTGATGCCTTGTCACCACGCACGGAACATCTGTACACCATAGAGGATATCGAGAGCTAACTTGTTGCCTTGTCACCACGCACGGAACATCTGTATACCATAGAGGATGTCCAGAGCTAACTTGATGCCTTGTCACCAAGCACGGAACATCTGTATACCATAGAGGATGTCCAGAGCTAACTTGATGCCTTGTCACCACGCACGGAACATCTGTATACCATAGCGGATATCGAGAGCTAACTTGATGCTTTGTCACCACCCACGGAACATCTGTATACCAAAGAGGATGTCCAGAGCTAACTTGATGCCTTGTCACCACCCACGGAACATCTGTATACCATAGAGGATGTCCAGAGCTAACTTGATGCCTTGTCACCACGCACGAAACATCTGTATACCATAGAGGATGTCCAGAGCTTACTTGATGCCTTGTCACCACCCACGGAACATCTGTATACCATAGAGGATGTCGAGAGAAAACTTGATGCCTTGTCACCACGCACGGAACATCTGTATACCATAGGGGATGTCCAGAGCTAACTTGATGCCTTGTCACCACTCACGGAACATCTGTATACCATAGAGGATATGAAGAGCTAACTTGTTGCCTTGTCACCACTCACGGAACATCTGTATACCATAGAGGATGTCCAGATCTAACTTGATGCCTTGTCACCACGCACGGAACATCTGTATACCATAGAGGATGTCCAGAGCTAACTTGCTGCCTTGTCACGACGCACGGAACATCTGTATACCATAGAGGATGTCCAGAGCTAACTTGATGCCTTGTCACCACGCACTGAACATCTGTATACCATAGAGGATATCGAGAGCTAACTTGATGCCTTGTCACCACGCACGGAACATCTGTATACCATAGAGGATGTCCAGAGCTAACTTGCTGCCTTGTCACCACGCATGGAACATCTGTATACCATAGAGGATGTCCAGAGGTAACTTGATGCCTTGTCACCACGCACGAAACATCTGTATACCATAGAGGATATCAAGAGCTAACTTGTTGCCTTGTCACCACGCACGGAACATCTGTATACCATAGAGGATGTCCAGAGCTAAATTGATGCCTTGTCACCATGCACGGAACATCTGTATACCATAGAGGATATCGAGAGCTAACTTGTTGCCTTGTCACCACGCACGGAACATCTGTATACCATAGAGGATATCTAGAGCTAACTTGTTGCCTTGTCACCACGCACGGAACATCTGTATACCATAGAGGATGTCCAGAGCTAACTTGTTGCCTTGTCACCACGCACGGAACATCTGTATACCATAGAAGATGTCCAGAGCTAACTTGTTGCCTTGTCACCACGCACGGAACATCTGTATACCATAGAGGATGTCCAGAGCTAACTTGATGCCTTGTCACCACGCACGGAACATCTGTATACCATAGAGGATGTCGAGAGCTAACTTGTTGCCTGGTCACCACGCACGGAACATCTGTATACCATAGAGGATGACGAAATCAAACTTGTTGCCTTGTCACCACGCACGGAACATCTGTATACCATAGAGGATGTCCAGAGCTAACTTGTTGCCTTGTCACCACGCACGGAACATCTGTATACCCTAGAGGATGTCCAGAGCTGACTTGATGCCTTGTCACCACGCACGGAACATCTGTATACCATAGAGGATATCGAGAGCTAACTTGTTGCCTTGTCACCACGCACGGAACATCTGTATACCATAGAGGATGTCCAGAGCTAACTTGATGCCTTGTCACCACCCACAGAACATCTGTATACCATAGAGGATGTCGAGAGCTAACTTTATGCCTTGTAACCACGCACGGAAGATCTGTATACCATAGAGGATGTCCAGAGCTAACTTGATGCCTTGTCACCACGCACGGAACATCTGTATACCATAGAGGATGTCCAGAGCTAACTTGATACCTTGTCACCACGCACGGAACATCTGTATACCATAGAGGATGTCCAGAGCTAACTTGATGCCTTGTCACCACGCACGGAACATCTGTATACCATAGAGGATGTCCAGAGCTAACTTGATGCCTTGTCACCACGCACGGAACATCTGTATACCATAGAGGATATCGAGAGCTAACTTGTTGCCTTGTCACCACGCACGGAACATCTGTATACCATAGAGGATGTCGAGAGCTAACTTGATGCCTTGTCACCACGCACGGAACATCTGTATACCATAGAGGATGTCCAGAGCTAACTTGATGCCTTGTCACCACGCACGGAACATCTGTACACCATAGAGGATATCGAGAGCTAACTTGTTGCCTTGTCACCACGCACGGAACATCTGTATACCATAGAGGATGTCCAGAGCTAACTTGATGCCTTGTCACCAAGCACGGAACATCTGTATACCATAGAGGATGTCCAGAGCTAACTTGATGCCTTGTCACCACGCACGGAACATCTGTATACCATAGCGGATATCGAGAGCTAACTTGATGCTTTGTCACCACCCACGGAACATCTGTATACCAAAGAGGATGTCCAGAGCTAACTTGATGCCTTGTCACCACCCACGGAACATCTGTATACCATAGAGGATGTCCAGAGCTAACTTGATGCCTTGTCACCACGCACGGAAAATCTGTATACCATAGAGGATGTCCAGAGCTTACTTGATGCCTTGTCACCACCCACGGAACATCTGTATACCATAGAGGATGTCGAGAGAAAACTTGATGCCTTGTCACCACGCACGGAACATCTGTATACCATAGGGGATGTCCAGAGCTAACTTGATGCCTTGTCACCACTCACGGAACATCTGTATACCATAGAGGATATCGAGAGCTAACTTGTTGCCTTGTCACCACTCACGGAACATCTGTATACCATAGAGGATGTCCAGAGCTAACTTGATGCCTTGTCACCACGCACGGAACATCTGTATACCATAGAGGATGTCCAGAGCTAACTTGCTGCCTTGTCACGACGCACGGAACATCTGTATACCATAGAGGATGTCCAGAGCTAACTTGATGCCTTGTCACCACGCACTGAACATCTGTATACCATAGAGGATATCGAGAGCTAACTTGTTGCCTTGTCACCACGCACGGAACATCTGTATACCATAGAGGATGTCCAGAGTTAACTTGATGCCTTGTCACCACGCACGGAACATCTGTATACCATAGGGGACATCGAGAGCTAACTTGTTGCCTTGTCACCACGCACGGAACATCTGTATACCATAGAGGATGTCCAGAGCTAAATTGATGCCTTGTCACCATGCACGGAACATCTGTATACCATAGAGGATATCGAGAGCTAACTTGTTGCCTTGTCACCACGCACGGAACATCTGTATACCATAGAGGATATCTAGAGCTAACTTGTTGCCTTGTCACCACGCACGGAACATCTGTATACCATAGAGGATGTCCAGAGCTAACTTGATGTCTTGTCACCACGCACGGAACATCTGTATACCATAGAGGATATCGAGAGCTAACTTGTTGCCTTGTCACCACGCACGGAACATCTGTATACCATAGAGGATGTCGAGAGCTAACTTGATGCCGTGTCACCACGCACGGAACATCTGTATACCATAGAGGATGTCCAGAGCTAACTTGATGCCTTGTCACCACGCACGGAACATCTGTACACCATAGAGGATATCGAGAGCTAACTTGTTGCCTTGTCACCACGCACGGAACATCTGTATACCATAGAGGATGTCCAGAGCTAACTTGATGCCTTGTCACCAAGCACGGAACATCTGTATACCATAGAGGATGTCCAGAGCTAACTTGATGCCTTGTCACCACGCACGGAACATCTGTATACCATAGCGGATATCGAGAGCTAACTTGATGCTTTGTCACCACCCACGGAACATCTGTATACCAAAGAGGATGTCCAGAGCTAACTTGATGCCTTGTCACCACCCACGGAACATCTGTATACCATAGAGGATGTCCAGAGCTAACTTGATGCCTTGTCACCACGCACGGAACATCTGTATACCATAGAGGATGTCCAGAGCTTACTTGATGCCTTGTCACCACCCACGGAACATCTGTATACCATAGAGGATGTCGAGAGAAAACTTGATGCCTTGTCACCACGCACGGAACATCTGTATACAATAGGGGATGTCCAGAGATAACTTGATGCCTTGTCACCACTCACGGAACATCTGTATACCATAGAGGATATCAAGAGCTAACTTGTTGCCTTGTCACCACTCACGGAACATCTGTATACCATAGAGGATGTCCAGATCTAACTTGATGCCTTGTCACCATGCACGGAACATCTGTATACCATAGAGGATGTCCAGAGCTAACTTGCTGCCTTGTCACGACGCACGGAACATCTGTATACCATAGAGGATGTCCAGAGCTAACTTGATGCCTTGTTACCACGCACTGAACATCTGTATACCATAGAGGATATCGAGAGCTAACTTGTTGCCTTGTCACCACGCACGGAACATCTGTATACCATAGAGGATGTCCAGAGTTAACTTGATGCCTTGTCACCACGCACGGAACATCTGTATACCATAGGGGACATCGAGAGCTAACTTGTTGCCTTGTCACCACGCACGGAACATCTGTATACCATAGAGGATGTCCAGAGCTAAATTGATGCCTTGTCACCATGCACGGAACATCTGTATACCATAGAGGATATCGAGAGCTAACTTGTTGGCTTGTCACCACGCACGGAACATCTGTATACCATAGAGGATATCTAGAGCTAACTTGTTGCCTTGTCACCACGCACGGAACATCTGTATACCATAGAGGATGTCCAAAGCTAACTTGTTGCCTTGTCACCACGCACGGAACATCTGTATACCATAGAGGATGTCCAGAGCTAACTTGTTGCCTTGTCACCACGCAAAGGAACATCTGTATACCATAGAGGATGTCCAGAGCTAACTTGATGCCTTGTCACCACGCACGGAACATCTGTATACCATAGAGGATGTCCAGAGCTAACTTGTTGCCTGGTCACCACGCACGGAACATCTGTATACCATAGAGGATGTCGAAATCAAACTTGTTGCCTTGTCACCACGCACGGAACATCTGTATACCATAGAGGATGTCCAGAGCTAACTTGTTGCCTTGTCACCACGCACGGAACATCTGTATACCCTAGAGGATGTCCAGAGCTGACTTGATGCCTTGTCACCACGCACGGAACATCTGTACACCATAGAGGATATCGAGAGCTAACTTGTTGCCTTGTCACCACGCACGGAACATCTGTATACCATAGAGGATGTCCAGAGCTAACTTGATGCCTTGTCACCAAGCACGGAACATCTGTATACCATAGAGGATGTCCAGAGCTAACTTGATGCCTTGTCACCACGCACGGAACATCTGTATACCATAGCGGATATCGAGAGCTAACTTGATGCTTTGTCACCACCCACGGAACATCTGTATACCAAAGAGGATGTCCAGAGCTAACTTGATGCCTTGTCACCACCCACGGAACATCTGTATACCATAGAGGATGTCCAGAGCTAACTTGATGCCTTGTCACCACGCACGGAACATCTGTATACCATAGAGGATGTCCAGAGCTTACTTGATGCCTTGTCACCACCCACGGAACATCTGTATACCATAGAGGATGTCGAGAGAAAACTTGATGCCTTGTCACCACGCACGGAACATCTGTATACCATAGGGGATGTCCAGAGCTAACTTGATGCCTTGTCACCACTCACGGAACATCTGTATACCATAGAGGATATCAAGAGCTAACTTGTTGCCTTGTCACCACTCACGGAACATCTGTATACCATAGAGGATGTCCAGATCTAACTTGATGCCTTGTCACCACGCACGGAACATCTGTATACCATAGAGGATGTCCAGAGCTAACTTGCTGCCTTGTCACGACGCACGGAACATCTGTATACCATAGAGGATGTCCAGAGCTAACTTGATGCCTTGTCACCACGCACTGAACATCTGTATACCATAGAGGATATCGAGAGCTAACTTGATGCCTTGTCACCACGCACGGAACATCTGTATACCATAGAGGATGTCCAGAGCTAACTTGCTGCCTTGTCACCACGCATGGAACATCTGTATACCATAGAGGATGTCCAGAGGTAACTTGATGCCTTGTCACCACGCACGAAACATCTGTATACCATAGAGGATATCAAGAGCTAACTTGTTGCCTTGTCACCACGCACGGAACATCTGTATACCATAGAGGATGTCCAGAGCTAAATTGATGCCTTGTCACCATGCACGGAACATCTGTATACCATAGAGGATATCGAGAGCTAACTTGTTGCCTTGTCACCACGCACGGAACATCTGTATACCATAGAGGATATCTAGAGCTAACTTGTTGCCTTGTCACCACGCACGGAACATCTGTATACCATAGAGGATGTCCAGAGCTAACTTGTTGCCTTGTCACCACGCACGGAACATCTGTATACCATAGAGGATGTCGAGAGAAAACTTGATGCCTTGTCACCACGCACGGAACATCTGTATACCATAGGGGATGTCCAGAGCTAACTTGATGCCTTGTCACCACTCACGGAACATCTGTATACCATAGAGGATATCAAGAGCTAACTTGTTGCCTTGTCACCACTCACGGAACATCTGTATACCATAGAGGATGTCCAGATCTAACTTGATGCCTTGTCACCACGCACGGAACATCTGTATACCATAGAGGATGTCCAGAGCTAACTTGCTGCCTTGTCACGACGCACGGAACATCTGTATACCATAGAGGATGTCCAGAGCTAACTTGATGCCTTGTCACCACGCACTGAACATCTGTATACCATAGAGGATATCGAGAGCTAACTTGTTGCCTTGTCACCACGCACGGAACATCTGTATACCATAGAGGATGTCCAGAGTTAACTTGATGCCTTGTCACCACGCACGGAACATCTGTATACCATAGGGGACATCGAGAGCTAACTTGTTGCCTTGTCACCACGCACGGAACATCTGTATACCATAGAGGATGTCCAGAGCTAAATTGATGCCTTGTCACCATGCACGGAACATCTGTATACCATAGAGGATATCGAGAGCTAACTTGTTGCCTTGTCACCACGCACGGAACATCTGTATACCATAGAGGATATCTAGAGCTAACTTGTTGCCTTGTCACCACGCACGGAACATCTGTATACCATAGAGGATGTCCAAAGCTAACTTGTTGCCTTGTCACCACGCACGGAACATCTGTATACCATAGAGGATGTCCAGAGCTAACTTGTTGCCTTGTCACCACGCAAAGGAACATCTGTATACCATAGAGGATGTCCAGAGCTAACTTGATGCCTTGTCACCACGCACGGAACATCTGTATACCATAGAGGATGTCCAGAGCTAACTTGTTGCCTGGTCACCACGCACGGAACATCTGTATACCATAGAGGATGTCGAAATCAAACTTGTTGCCTTGTCACCACGCACGGAACATCTGTATACCATAGAGGATGTCCAGAGCTAACTTGTTGCCTTGTCACCACGCACGGAACATCTGTATACCCTAGAGGATGTCCAGAGCTGACTTGATGCCTTGTCACCACGCACGGAACATCTGTACACCATAGAGGATATCGAGAGCTAACTTGTTGCCTTGTCACCACGCACGGAACATCTGTATACCATAGAGGATGTCCAGAGCTAACTTGATGCCTTGTCACCAAGCACGGAACATCTGTATACCATAGAGGATGTCCAGAGCTAACTTGATGCCTTGTCACCACGCACGGAACATCTGTATACCATAGCGGATATCGAGAGCTAACTTGATGCTTTGTCACCACCCACGGAACATCTGTATACCAAAGAGGATGTCCAGAGCTAACTTGATGCCTTGTCACCACCCACGGAACATCTGTATACCATAGAGGATGTCCAGAGCTAACTTGATGCCTTGTCACCACGCACGGAACATCTGTATACCATAGAGGATGTCCAGAGCTTACTTGATGCCTTGTCACCACCCACGGAACATCTGTATACCATAGAGGATGTCGAGAGAAAACTTGATGCCTTGTCACCACGCACGGAACATCTGTATACCATAGGGGATGTCCAGAGCTAACTTGATGCCTTGTCACCACTCACGGAACATCTGTATACCATAGAGGATATCAAGAGCTAACTTGTTGCCTTGTCACCACTCACGGAACATCTGTATACCATAGAGGATGTCCAGATCTAACTTGATGCCTTGTCACCACGCACGGAACATCTGTATACCATAGAGGATGTCCAGAGCTAACTTGCTGCCTTGTCACGACGCACGGAACATCTGTATACCATAGAGGATGTCCAGAGCTAACTTGATGCCTTGTCACCACGCACTGAACATCTGTATACCATAGAGGATATCGAGAGCTAACTTGATGCCTTGTCACCACGCACGGAACATCTGTATACCATAGAGGATGTCCAGAGCTAACTTGCTGCCTTGTCACCACGCATGGAACATCTGTATACCATAGAGGATGTCCAGAGGTAACTTGATGGCTTGTCACCACGCACGAAACATCTGTATACCATAGAGGATATCAAGAGCTAACTTGTTGCCTTGTCACCACGCACGGAACATCTATATACCATAGAGGATGTCCAGAGCTAAATTGATGCCTTGTCACCATGCACGGAACATCTGTATACCATAGAGGATATCGAGAGCTAACTTGTTGCCTTGTCACCACGCACGGAACATCTGTATACCATAGAGGATATCTAGAGCTAACTTGTTGCCTTGTCACCACGCACGGAACATCTGTATACCATAGAGGATGTCCAGAGCTAACTTGTTGCCTTGTCACCACGCACGGAACATCTGTATACCATAGAAGATGTCCAGAGCTAACTTGTTGCCTTGTCACCACGCACGGAACATCTGTATACCATAGAGGATGTCCAGAGCTAACTTGATGCCTTGTCACCACGCACGGAACATCTGTATACCATAGAGGATGTCGAGAGCTAACTTGTTGCCTGGTCACCACGCACGGAACATCTGTATACCATAGAGGATGACGAAATCAAACTTGTTGCCTTGTCACCACGCACGGAACATCTGTATACCATAGAGGATGTCCAGAGCTAACTTGTTGCCTTGTCACCACGCACGGAACATCTGTATACCCTAGAGGATGTCCAGAGCTGACTTGATGCCTTGTCACCACGCACGGAACATCTGTATACCATAGAGGATATCGAGAGCTAACTTGTTGCCTTGTCACCACGCACGGAACATCTGTATACCATAGAGGATGTCCAGAGCTAACTTGATGCCTTGTCACCACCCACAGAACATCTGTATACCATAGAGGATGTCGAGAGCTAACTTTATGCCTTGTAACCACGCACGGAAGATCTGTATACCATAGAGGATGTCCAGAGCTAACTTGATGCCTTGTCACCACGCACGGAACATCTGTATACCATAGAGGATGTCCAGAGCTAACTTGATACCTTGTCACCACGCACGGAACATCTGTATACCATAGAAGATGTCCAGAGCTAACTTGATGCCTTGTCACCACGCACGGAACATCTGTATACCATAGAGGATGTCCAGAGCTAACTTGATGCCTTGTCACCACGCACGGAACATCTGTATACCATAGAGGATATCGAGAGCTAACTTGTTGCCTTGTCACCACGCACGGAACATCTGTATACCATAGAGGATGTCGAGAGCTAACTTGATGCCTTGTCACCACGCACGGAACATCTGTATACCATAGAGGATGTCCAGAGCTAACTTGATGCCTTGTCACCACGCACGGAACATCTGTACACCATAGAGGATATCGAGAGCTAACTTGTTGCCTTGTCACCACGCACGGAACATCTGTATACCATAGAGGATGTCCAGAGCTAACTTGATGCCTTGTAACCAAGCACGGAACATCTGTATACCATAGAGGATGTCCAGAGCTAACTTGATGCCTTGTCACTACGCACGGAACATCTGTATACCATAGCGGATATCGAGAGCTAACTTGATGCTTTGTCACCACCCACGGAACATCTGTATACCAAAGAGGATGTCCAGAGCTAACTTGATGCCTTGTCACCACCCACGGAACATCTGTATACCATAGAGGATGTCCAGAGCTAACTTGATGCCTTGTCACCACGCACGGAAAATCTGTATACCATAGAGGATGTCCAGAGCTTACTTGATGCCTTGTCACCACCCACGGAACATCTGTATACCATAGAGGATGTCGAGAGAAAACTTGATGCCTTGTCACCACGCACGGAACATCTGTATACCATAGGGGATGTCCAGAGCTAACTTGATGCCTTGTCACCACTCACGGAACATCTGTATACCATAGAGGATATCGAGAGCTAACTTGTTGCCTTGTCACCACTCACGGAACATCTGTATACCATAGAGGATGTCCAGAGCTAACTTGATGCCTTGTCACCACGCACGGAACATCTGTATACCATAGAGGATGTCCAGAGCTAACTTGCTGCCTTGTCACGACGCACGGAACATCTGTATACCATAGAGGATGTCCAGAGCTAACTTGATGCCTTGTCACCACGCACTGAACATCTGTATACCATAGAGGATATCGAGAGCTAACTTGTTGCCTTGTCACCACGCACGGAACATCTGTATACCATAGAGGATGTCCAGAGTTAACTTGATGCCTTGTCACCACGCACGGAACATCTGTATACCATAGGGGACATCGAGAGCTAACTTGTTGCCTTGTCACCACGCACGGAACATCTGTATACCATAGAGGATGTCCAGAGCTAAATTGATGCCTTGTCACCATGCACGGAACATCTGTATACCATAGAGGATATCGAGAGCTAACTTGTTGCCTTGTCACCACGCACGGAACATCTGTATACCATAGAGGATATCTAGAGCTAACTTGTTGCCTTGTCACCACGCACGGAACATCTGTATACCATAGAGGATGTCCAGAGCTAACTTGATGTCTTGTCACCACGCACGGAACATCTGTATACCATAGAGGATATCGAGAGCTAACTTGTTGCCTTGTCACCACGCACGGAACATCTGTATACCATAGAGGATGTCGAGAGCTAACTTGATGCCGTGTCACCACGCACGGAACATCTGTATACCATAGAGGATGTCCAGAGCTAACTTGATGCCTTGTCACCACGCACGGAACATCTGTACACCATAGAGGATATCGAGAGCTAACTTGTTGCCTTGTCACCACGCACGGAACATCTGTATACCATAGAGGATGTCCAGAGCTAACTTGATGCCTTGTCACCAAGCACGGAACATCTGTATACCATAGAGGATGTCCAGAGCTAACTTGATGCCTTGTCACCACGCACGGAACATCTGTATACCATAGCGGATATCGAGAGCTAACTTGATGCTTTGTCACCACCCACGGAACATCTGTATACCAAAGAGGATGTCCAGAGCTAACTTGATGCCTTGTCACCACCCACGGAACATCTGTATACCATAGAGGATGTCCAGAGCTAACTTGATGCCTTGTCACCACGCACGGAACATCTGTATACCATAGAGGATGTCCAGAGCTTACTTGATGCCTTGTCACCACCCACGGAACATCTGTATACCATAGAGGATGTCGAGAGAAAACTTGATGCCTTGTCACCACGCACGGAACATCTGTATACCATAGGGGATGTCCAGAGCTAACTTTATGCCTTGTCACCACTCACGGAACATCTGTATACCATAGAGGATATCAAGAGCTAACTTGTTGCCTTGTCACCACTCACGGAACATCTGTATACCATAGAGGATGTCCAGATCTAACTTGATGCCTTGTCACCACGCACGGAACATCTGTATACCATAGAGGATGTCCAGAGCTAACTTGCTGCCTTGTCACGACGCACGGAACATCTGTATACCATAGAGGATGTCCAGAGCTAACTTGATGCCTTGTCACCACGCACTGAACATCTGTATACCATAGAGGATATCGAGAGCTAACTTGTTGCCTTGTCACCACGCACGGAACATCTGTATACCATAGAGGATGTCCAGAGTTAACTTGATGCCTTGTCACCACGCACGGAACATCTGTATACCATAGGGGACATCGAGAGCTAACTTGTTGCCTTGTCACCACGCACGGAACATCTGTATACCATAGAGGATGTCCAGAGCTAAATTGATGCCTTGTCACCATGCACGGAACATCTGTATACCATAGAGGATATCGAGAGCTAACTTGTTGCCTTGTCACCACGCACGGAACATCTGTATACCATAGAGGATATCTAGAGCTAACTTGTTGCCTTGTCACCACGCACGGAACATCTGTATACCATAGAGGATGTCCAAAGCTAACTTGTTGCCTTGTCACCACGCACGGAACATCTGTATACCATAGAGGATGTCCAGAGCTAACTTGTTGCCTTGTCACCACGCAAAGGAACATCTGTATACCATAGAGGATGTCCAGAGCTAACTTGATGCCTTGTCACCACGCACGGAACATCTGTATACCATAGAGGATGTCCAGAGCTAACTTGTTGCCTGGTCACCACGCACGGAACATCTGTATACCATAGAGGATGTCGAAATCAAACTTGTTGCCTTGTCACCACGCACGGAACATCTGTATACCATAGAGGATGTCCAGAGCTAACTTGTTGCCTTGTCACCACGCACGGAACATCTGTATACCCTAGAGGATGTCCAGAGCTGACTTGATGCCTTGTCACCACGCACGGAACATCTGTATACCATAGAGGATATCGAGAGCTAACTTGTTGCCTTGTCACCACGCACGGAACATCTGTATACCATAGAGGATGTCCAGAGCTAACTTGATGCCTTGTCACCACCCAGAGAACATCTGTATACCATAGAGGATGTCGAGAGCTAAATTGATGCCTTGTCACCACGCACGGAACATCTGTATACCATAGCGGATATCGAGAGCTAACTTGATGCCTTGTCACCACCCACGGAACATCTGTATACCATAGGGCATGTCCAGAGCTAACTTGATGCCTTGTCACCACGCACGGAACATCTGTATACCATAGAGGATGTCCAGAGCTAACTTGATGCCTTGTCACCACGCACGGAACATCTGTATACCATAGAGGATGTCCAGAGCTTACTTGATGCCTTGTCACCACCCACGGAACATCTGTATACCATAGACGATGTCGAGAGAAAACTTGAGGCCTTGTTACCACGCACGGAACATCTGTATACCATAGAGGATGTCCAGAGCTAACTTGATGCCTTGTCACCACGCACGGAACATCTGTATACCATAGAGAATGTCCAGAGCTAACTTGATGCCTTGTCACCACGCACGGAACATCTGTATACCTTAGCGGATATCGAGAGCTAACTTGATGCTTTGTCACCACCCACGGAACATCTGTATACCAAAGAGGATGTCCAGAGCTAACTTGATGCCTTGTCACCACGCACGGAACATCTGTATACCATAGAGGATGTCCAGAGCTAACTTGATGCCTTGTCACCACGCACGGAACATCTGTATACCATAGAGGATGTCCAGAGCTTACTTGATGCCTTGTCACCACCCACGGAACATCTGTATACCATAGAGGATGTCGAGAGAAAACTTGATGCCTTGTCACCACTCACGGAACATCTGTATACCATAGAGGATATCGAGAGCTAACTTGTTGCCTTGTCACCACTCACGGAACATCTGTATACCATAGAGGATGTCCAGAGCTAACTTGATGCCTTGTCACCACGCACGGAACATCTGTATACCATAGAGGATGTCCAGAGCTAACTTGCTGCCTTGTCACGACGCACGGAACATCTGTATACCATAGAGGATGTCCAGAGCTAACTTGATGCCTTGTCACCACGCACTGAACATCTGTATACCATAGAGGATATCGAGAGCTAACTTGTTGCCTTGTCACCACGCACGGAACATCTGTATACCATAGAGGATGACCAGAGTTATCTTGATGCCTTGTCACCACGCACGGAACATCTGTATACCATAGGGGACATAGAGAGCTAACTTGTTGCCTTGTCACCACGCACGGAACATCTGTATACCATAGAGGATATCTAGAGCTAACTTGTTGCCTGGTCACCACGCACGGAATATCTGTTTACCATAGAGGATGTCCAGAGCTAACTTGTTGCCTTGTCACTACGCACGGAACATCTGTATACCATAGAGGATGTCAAGAGCTAACTTGTTGCCTTGTCACCACGCACGGAACATCTGTATACCATAGGGGACATCGAGAGCTAACTTGTTGCCTTGTCACCACGCACGGAACATCTGTATACCATAGAGGATGTCCAGAGCTAAATTGATGCCTTGTCACCATGCACGGAACATCTGTATACCATAGAGGATGTCCAGAGCTAACTTGATGCCTTGTCACCACGCACGGAACATCTGTATACCATAGAGGATGTCCAAAGCTAACTTGTTGCCTTGTCACCACGCACGGAACATCTGTATACCCTAGAGGATGTCCAGAGCTGACTTGATGCCTTGTCACCACGCACGGAACATCTGTATACCATAGGGGACATCGAGAGCTAACTTGTTGCCTTGTCACCACGCACGGAACATCTGTATACCATAGAGGATGTCCAGAGCTAAATTGATGCCTTGTCACCATGCACGGAACATCTGTATACCATAGAGGATATCGAGAGCTAACTTGTTGCCTTGTCACCACGCACGGAACATCTGTATACCATAGAGGATATCTAGAGCTAACTTGTTGCCTTGTCACCACGCACGGAACATCTGTATACCATAGAGGATGTCCAGAGCTAACTTGATGTCTTGTCACCACGCACGGAACATCTGTATACCATAGAGGATATCGAGAGCTAACTTGTTGCCTTGTCACCACGCACGGAACATCTGTATACCATAGAGGATGTCGAGAGCTAACTTGATGCCGTGTCACCACGCACGGAACATCTGTATACCATAGAGGATGTCCAGAGCTAACTTGATGCCTTGTCACCACGCACGGAACATCTGTACACCATAGAGGATATCGAGAGCTAACTTGTTGCCTTGTCACCACGCACGGAACATCTGTATACCATAGAGGATGTCCAGAGCTAACTTGATGCCTTGTCACCAAGCACGGAACATCTGTATACCATAGAGGATGTCCAGAGCTAACTTGATGCCTTGTCACCACGCACGGAACATCTGTATACCATAGCGGATATCGAGAGCTAACTTGATGCTTTGTCACCACCCACGGAACATCTGTATACCAAAGAGGATGTCCAGAGCTAACTTGATGCCTTGTCACCACCCACGGAACATCTGTATACCATAGAGGATGTCCAGAGCTAACTTGATGCCTTGTCACCACGCACGGAACATCTGTATACCATAGAGGATGTCCAGAGCTTACTTGATGCCTTGTCACCACCCACGGAACATCTGTATACCATAGAGGATGTCGAGAGAAAACTTGATGCCTTGTCACCACGCACGGAACATCTGTATACCATAGGGGATGTCCAGAGCTAACTTGATGCCTTGTCACCACTCACGGAACATCTGTATACCATAGAGGATATCAAGAGCTAACTTGTTGCCTTGTCACCACTCACGGAACATCTGTATACCATAGAGGATGTCCAGATCTAACTTGATGCCTTGTCACCACGCACGGAACATCTGTATACCATAGAGGATGTCCAGAGCTAACTTGCTGCCTTGTCACGACGCACGGAACATCTGTATACCATAGAGGATGTCCAGAGCTAACTTGATGCCTTGTCACCACGCACTGAACATCTGTATACCATAGAGGATATCGAGAGCTAACTTGTTGCCTTGTCACCACGCACGGAACATCTGTATACCATAGAGGATGTCCAGAGTTAACTTGATGCCTTGTCACCACGCACGGAACATCTGTATACCATAGGGGACATCGAGAGCTAACTTGTTGCCTTGTCACCACGCACGGAACATCTGTATACCATAGAGGATGTCCAGAGCTAAATTGATGCCTTGTCACCATGCACGGAACATCTGTATACCATAGAGGATATCGAGAGCTAACTTGTTGCCTTGTCACCACGCACGGAACATCTGTATACCATAGAGGATATCTAGAGCTAACTTGTTGCCTTGTCACCACGCACGGAACATCTGTATACCATAGAGGATGTCCAAAGCTAACTTGTTGCCTTGTCACCACGCACGGAACATCTGTATACCATAGAGGATGTCCAGAGCTAACTTGTTGCCTTGTCACCACGCAAAGGAACATCTGTATACCATAGAGGATGTCCAGAGCTAACTTGATGCCTTGTCACCACGCACGGAACATCTGTATACCATAGAGGATGTCCAGAGCTAACTTGTTGCCTGGTCACCACGCACGGAACATCTGTATACCATAGAGGATGTCGAAATCAAACTTGTTGCCTTGTCACCACGCACGGAACATCTGTATACCATAGAGGATGTCCAGAGCTAACTTGTTGCCTTGTCACCACGCACGGAACATCTGTATACCCTAGAGGATGTCCAGAGCTGACTTGATGCCTTGTCACCACGCACGGAACATCTGTATACCATAGAGGATATCGAGAGCTAACTTGTTGCCTTGTCACCACGCACGGAACATCTGTATACCATAGAGGATGTCCAGAGCTAACTTGATGCCTTGTCACCACCCAGAGAACATCTGTATACCATAGAGGATGTCGAGAGCTAAATTGATGCCTTGTCACCACGCACGGAACATCTGTATACCATAGCGGATATCGAGAGCTAACTTGATGCCTTGTCACCACCCACGGAACATCTGTATACCATAGGGCATGTCCAGAGCTAACTTGATGCCTTGTCACCACGCACGGAACATCTGTATACCATAGAGGATGTCCAGAGCTAACTTGATGCCTTGTCACCACGCACGGAACATCTGTATACCATAGAGGATGTCCAGAGCTTACTTGATGCCTTGTCACCACCCACGGAACATCTGTATACCATAGACGATGTCGAGAGAAAACTTGATGCCTTGTTACCACGCACGGAACATCTGTATACCATAGAGGATGTCCAGAGCTAACTTGATGCCTTGTCACCACGCACGGAACATCTGTATACCATAGAGGATGTCCAGAGCTAACTTGATGCCTTGTCACCACGCACGGAACATCTGTATACCATAGAGGATGTCCAGAGCTTACTTGATGCCTTGTCACCACCCACGGAACATCTGTATACCATAGAGGATGTCGAGAGAAAACTTGATGCCTTGTCACCACTCACGGAACATCTGTATACCATAGAGGATATCGAGAGCTAACTTGTTGCCTTGTCACCACTCACGGAACATCTGTATACCATAGAGGATGTCCAGAGCTAACTTGATGCCTTGTCACCACGCACGGAACATCTGTATACCATAGAGGATGTCCAGAGCTAACTTGCTGCCTTGTCACGACGCACGGAACATCTGTATACCATAGAGGATGTCCAGAGCTAACTTGATGCCTTGTCACCACGCACTGAACATCTGTATACCATAGAGGATATCGAGAGCTAACTTGTTGCCTTGTCACCACGCACGGAACATCTGTATACCATAGAGGATGACCAGAGTTATCTTGATGCCTTGTCACCACGCACGGAACATCTGTATACCATAGGGGACATAGAGAGCTAACTTGTTGCCTTGTCACCACGCACGGAACATCTGTATACCATAGAGGATATCTAGAGCTAACTTGTTGCCTGGTCACCACGCACGGAATATCTGTTTACCATAGAGGATGTCCAGAGCTAACTTGTTGCCTTGTCACTACGCACGGAACATCTGTATACCATAGAGGATGTCAAGAGCTAACTTGTTGCCTTGTCACCACGCACGGAACATCTGTATACCATAGGGGACATCGAGAGCTAACTTGTTGCCTTGTCACCACGCACGGAACATCTGTATACCATAGAGGATGTCCAGAGCTAAATTGATGCCTTGTCACCATGCACGGAACATCTGTATACCATAGAGGATGTCCAGAGCTAACTTGATGCCTTGTCACCACGCACGGAACATCTGTATACCATAGAGGATGTCCAAAGCTAACTTGTTGCCTTGTCACCACGCACGGAACATCTGTATACCCTAGAGGATGTCCAGAGCTGACTTGATGCCTTGTCACCACGCACGGAACATCTGTATACCATAGAGGATATCGAGAGCTAACTTGTTGCCTTGTCACCACGCACGGAACATCTGTATAACATAGAGGATGTCCAGAGCTAACTTGATGCCTTGTCACCACCCACAGAACATCTGTATACCATAGAGGATGTGGAGAGCTAACTTGATGCCTTGTAACCACGCACGGAACATCTGTATACCATAGAGGATGTCCAGAGCTAACTTGATGCCTTGTCACTACGCACGGAACATCTGTATACCATAGAGGATGTCCAGAACTAACTTGATGCCTTGTCACCAAGCACGGAACATCTGTATACCATAGAGGATGTCCAGAGCTAACTTGATGCCTTGTCACCACGCACGGAACATCAGATACCATAGCGGATATCGAGAGCTAACTTGAAGCCTTGTTACCACCCACGGAACATCTGTATACCATAGAGGATGTCCAGAGCTAACTTGATGCCTTGTCACCACGCAAGGAACATCTGTATACCATAGAGGATGTCCAGAGCTAACTTGATGCCTTGTCACCACGCACGCAACATCTGTATACCATAGAGGATGTCCAGAGCTTACTTGATGCCTTGTCAACACCCACGGAACATCTGTATACCATAGAGGATGTCGAGAGAAAAATTGATGCCTTGTCACCACGCACGGAACATCTGTATACCATAGGGGATGTCCAGAGCTAACTTGATGCCTTGTCACCACTCACGGAACATCTGTATACCATAGAGGATATCGAGAGCTAACTTGTTGCCTTGTCACCACTCACGGAACATCTGTATACCATAGAGGATGTCGGGAGCTAACTTGATGCCTTGTCACCACGCACGGAACATCTGTATACCATAGAGGATGTCCAGAGCTAACTTGCTGCCTTGTCACCACGCATGGAACATCTGTATACCATAGAGGATGTCCAGAGGTAACTTGATGCCTTGTCACCACGCACGAAACATCTGTATACCATAGAGGATATCAAGAGCTAACTTGTTGCCTTGTCACCACGCACGGAACATCTGTATACCATAGAGGATGTCCAGAGCTAAATTGATGCCTTGTCACCATGCACGGAACATCTGTATACCATAGAGGATATCGAGAGCTAACTTGTTGCCTTGTCACCACGCACGGAACATCTGTATACCATAGAGGATATCTAGAGCTAACTTGTTGCCTTGTCACCACGCACGGAACATCTGTATACCATAGAGGATGTCCAGAGCTAACTTGTTGCCTTGTCACCACGCACGGAACATCTGTATACCATAGAAGATGTCCAGAGCTAACTTGTTGCCTTGTCACCACGCACGGAACATCTGTATACCATAGAGGATGTCCAGAGCTAACTTGATGCCTTGTCACCACGCACGGAACATCTGTATACCATAGAGGATGTCGAGAGCTAACTTGTTGCCTGGTCACCACGCACGGAACATCTGTATACCATAGAGGATGACGAAATCAAACTTGTTGCCTTGTCACCACGCACGGAACATCTGTATACCATAGAGGATGTCCAGAGCTAACTTGTTGCCTTGTCACCACGCACGGAACATCTGTATACCCTAGAGGATGTCCAGAGCTGACTTGATGCCTTGTCACCACGCACGGAACATCTGTATACCATAGAGGATATCGAGAGCTAACTTGTTGCCTTGTCACCACGCACGGAACATCTGTATACCATAGAGGATGTCCAGAGCTAACTTGATGCCTTGTCACCACCCACAGAACATCTGTATACCATAGAGGATGTCGAGAGCTGACTTGATGCCTTGTCACCACGCACGGAACATCTGTATACCCTAGAGGATGTCCAGAGCTGACCTGATGCCTTGTCACCACGCACGGAACATCTGTATACCATAGAGGATATCGAGAGCTAACTTGTTGCCTTGTCACCACGCACGGAACATCTGTATACCATAGAGGATGTCCAGAGCTAACTTGATGCCTTGTCACCACCCAGAGAACATCTGTATACCATAGAGGATGTCGAGAGCTAACTTGATGCCTTGTAACCACGCACGGAAGATCTGTATACCATAGAGGATGTCCAGAGCTAACTTAATGCCTTGTCACCACGCACGGAACATCTGTATACCATAGAGGATGCCCAGAGCTAACTTGATACCTTGTCACCACGCACGGAACATCTGTATACCATAGAGGATGTCCAGAGCTAACTTGATGCCTTGTCACCACGCACGGAACATCTGTATACCATAGAGGATGTCCAGAGCTAACTTGATGCCTTGTCACCACGCACGGAACATCTGTATACCATAGAGGATGTCCAGAGCTAAATTGATGCCTTGTCACCACGCACGGAACATCTGTATACCATAGCGGATGTCGAGAGCTAACTTGATGCCTTGTCACCACCCACGGAACATCTGTATACCATAGAGGATGTCCAGAGCTAACTTGATGCCTTGTCACCACGCACGGAACATCTGTATACCATAGAGGATGTCCAGAGCTAACTTGATGCCTTGACACCACGCACGGAACATCTGTATACCATAGAGGATGTCCAGAGCTTACTTGATGCCTTGTCACCACCCACGGAACATCTGTATACCATAGACGATGTCGAGAGAAAACTTGATGCCTTGTTACCACGCACGGAACATCTGTATACCATAGAGGATGTCCAGAGCTAACTTGATGCCTTGTCACCACGCACGGAACATCTGTATACCATAGAGGATGTCCAGAGCTAACTTGATGCCTTGTCACCACGCACGGAACATCTGTATACCATAGAGGATGTCCAGAGCTAACTTGATGCCTTGTCACAACGCACGGAACATCTGTATACCATAGAGGATATCGAGAGCTAACTTGTTGCCTTGTCACCACGCACGGAACATCTGTATACCATAGAGGATGTCCAGAGCTAACTTGATGCCTTGTCACCACGCACGGAACATCTGTATACCATAGAGGACATCGAGAGCTAACTTGTTGCCTTGTCACCACGCACGGAACATCTGTATACCATAGAGGGTGTCCAGAGCTAACTTGTTGCCTTGTCACCACGCACGGAACATCTGTATACCATAGAGGATATCGAGAGCTAACTTGTTGCCTTGTCACCACGCACTGAACATCTGTATACCATAGAGGATATCTAGAGCTAACTTGTATGCCTTGTCACCACGGACGGAACATCTGTATACCATAGAGGATGTCCAGAGCTAACTTGTTGCCTTGTCACCACGCACGGAACATCTGTATACCATAGAGGATATCGAGAGCTAACTTGTTGCCTTGTCACCACGCACGGAACATCTGTATACCATAGAGGATGTCGAGAGCTAACTTGATGCCTTGTCACCACGCACGGAACATCTGTATACCATAGAGGATGTCCAGAGCTAACTTGATGCCTTGTCACCACGCACGGAACATCTGTATACCATAGAGGATGTCCAGAGCTTACTTGATGCCTTGTCACCACCCACGGAACATCTGTATACCATAGAGGATGTCGAGAGAAAACTTGATGCCTTGTCACCACGCACGGAACATCTGTATACCATAGGGGATGTCCAGAGCTAACTTGATGCCTTGTCACCACTCACGGAACATCTGTATACCATAGAGGATATCAAGAGCTAACTTGTTGCCTTGTCACCACTCACGGAACATCTGTATACCATAGAGGATGTCCAGATCTAACTTGATGCCTTGTCACCACGCACGGAACATCTGTATACCATAGAGGATGTCCAGAGCTAACTTGCTGCCTTGTCACGACGCACGGAACATCTGTATACCATAGAGGATGTCCAGAGCTAACTTGATGCCTTGTCACCACGCACTGAACATCTGTATACCATAGAGGATATCGAGAGCTAACTTGTTGCCTTGTCACCACGCACGGAACATCTGTATACCATAGAGGATGTCCAGAGTTAACTTGATGCCTTGTCACCACGCACGGAACATCTGTATACCATAGGGGACATCGAGAGCTAACTTGTTGCCTTGTCACCACGCACGGAACATCTGTATACCATAGAGGATGTCCAGAGCTAAATTGATGCCTTGTCACCATGCACGGAACATCTGTATACCATAGAGGATATCGAGAGCTAACTTGTTGCCTTGTCACCACGCACGGAACATCTGTATACCATAGAGGATATCTAGAGCTAACTTGTTGCCTTGTCACCACGCACGGAACATCTGTATACCATAGAGGATGTCGAAATCAAACTTGTTGCCTTGTCACCACGCACGGAACATCTGTATACCATAGAGGATGTCCAGAGCTAACTTGTTGCCTTGTCACCACGCACGGAACATCTGTATACCCTAGAGGATGTCCAGAGCTGACTTGATGCCTTGTCACCACGCACGGAACATCTGTACACCATAGAGGATATCGAGAGCTAACTTGTTGCCTTGTCACCACGCACGGAACATCTGTATACCATAGAGGATGTCCAGAGCTAACTTGATGCCTTGTCACCAAGCACGGAACATCTGTATACCATAGAGGATGTCCAGAGCTAACTTGATGCCTTGTCACCACGCACGGAACATCTGTATACCATAGCGGATATCGAGAGCTAACTTGATGCTTTGTCACCACCCACGGAACATCTGTATACCAAAGAGGATGTCCAGAGCTAACTTGATGCCTTGTCACCACCCACGGAACATCTGTATACCATAGAGGATGTCCAGAGCTAACTTGATGCCTTGTCACCACGCACGGAACATCTGTATACCATAGAGGATGTCCAGAGCTTACTTGATGCCTTGTCACCACCCACGGAACATCTGTATACCATAGAGGATGTCGAGAGAAAACTTGATGCCTTGTCACCACGCACGGAACATCTGTATACCATAGGGGATGTCCAGAGCTAACTTGATGCCTTGTCACCACTCACGGAACATCTGTATACCATAGAGGATATCAAGAGCTAACTTGTTGCCTTGTCACCACTCACGGAACATCTGTATACCATAGAGGATGTCCAGATCTAACTTGATGCCTTGTCACCACGCACGGAACATCTGTATACCATAGAAGATGTCCAGAGCTAACTTGTTGCCTTGTCACCACGCACGGAACATCTGTATACCATAGAGGATGTCCAGAGCTAACTTGATGCCTTGTCACCACGCACGGAACATCTGTATACCATAGAGGATGTCGAGAGCTAACTTGTTGCCTGGTCACCACGCACGGAACATCTGTATACCATAGAGGATGACGAAATCAAACTTGTTGCCTTGTCACCACGCACGGAACATCTGTATACCATAGAGGATGTCCAGAGCTAACTTGTTGCCTTGTCACCACGCACGGAACATCTGTATACCCTAGAGGATGTCCAGAGCTGACTTGATGCCTTGTCACCACGCACGGAACATCTGTATACCATAGAGGATATCGAGAGCTAACTTGTTGCCTTGTCACCACGCACGGAACATCTGTATACCATAGAGGATGTCCAGAGCTAACTTGATGCCTTGTCACCACCCACAGAACATCTGTATACCATAGAGGATGTCGAGAGCTGACTTGATGCCTTGTCACCACGCACGGAACATCTGTATACCCTAGAGGATGTCCAGAGCTGACCTGATGCCTTGTCACCACGCACGGAACATCTGTATACCATAGAGGATATCGAGAGCTAACTTGTTGCCTTGTCACCACGCACGGAACATCTGTATACCATAGAGGATGTCCAGAGCTAACTTGATGCCTTGTCACCACCCAGAGAACATCTGTATACCATAGAGGATGTCGAGAGCTAACTTGATGCCTTGTAACCACGCACGGAAGATCTGTATACCATAGAGGATGTCCAGAGCTAACTTAATGCCTTGTCACCACGCACGGAACATCTGTATACCATAGAGGATGCCCAGAGCTAACTTGATACCTTGTCACCACGCACGGAACATCTGTATACCATAGAGGATGTCCAGAGCTAACTTGATGCCTTGTCACCACGCACGGAACATCTGTATACCATAGAGGATGTCCAGAGCTAACTTGATGCCTTGTCACCACGCACGGAACATCTGTATACCATAGAGGATGTCCAGAGCTAAATTGATGCCTTGTCACCACGCACGGAACATCTGTATACCATAGCGGATGTCGAGAGCTAACTTGATGCCTTGTCACCACCCACGGAACATCTGTATACCATAGAGGATGTCCAGAGCTAACTTGATGCCTTGTCACCACGCACGGAACATCTGTATACCATAGAGGATGTCCAGAGCTAACTTGATGCCTTGACACCACGCACGGAACATCTGTATACCATAGAGGATGTCCAGAGCTTACTTGATGCCTTGTCACCACCCACGGAACATCTGTATACCATAGACGATGTCGAGAGAAAACTTGATGCCTTGTTACCACGCACGGAACATCTGTATACCATAGAGGATGTCCAGAGCTAACTTGATGCCTTGTCACCACGCACGGAACATCTGTATACCATAGAGGATGTCCAGAGCTAACTTGATGCCTTGTCACCACGCACGGAACATCTGTATACCATAGAGGATGTCCAGAGCTAACTTGATGCCTTGTCACAACGCACGGAACATCTGTATACCATAGAGGATATCGAGAGCTAACTTGTTGCCTTGTCACCACGCACGGAACATCTGTATACCATAGAGGATGTCCAGAGCTAACTTGATGCCTTGTCACCACGCACGGAACATCTGTATACCATAGAGGACATCGAGAGCTAACTTGTTGCCTTGTCACCACGCACGGAACATCTGTATACCATAGAGGGTGTCCAGAGCTAACTTATTGCCTTGTCACCACGCACGGAACATCTGTATACCATAAAAATATCGAGAGCTAACTTGTTGCCTTGTCACCACGCACTGAACATCTGTATACCATAGAGGATATCTAGAGCTAACTTGTATGCCTTGTCACCACGGACGGAACATCTGTATACCATAGAGGATGTCCAGAGCTAACTTGTTGCCTTGTCACCACGCACGGAACATCTGTATACCATAGAGGATATCGAGAGCTAACTTGTTGCCTTGTCACCACGCACGGAACATCTGTATACCATAGAGGATGTCGAGAGCTAACTTGATGCCTTGTCACCACGCACGGAACATCTGTATACCATAGAGGATGTCCAGAGCTAACTTGATGCCTTGTCACCACGCACGGAACATCTGTATACCATAGAGGATGTCCAGAGCTTACTTGATGCCTTGTCACCACCCACGGAACATCTGTATACCATAGAGGATGTCGAGAGAAAACTTGATGCCTTGTCACCACGCACGGAACATCTGTATACCATAGGGGATGTCCAGAGCTAACTTGATGCCTTGTCACCACTCACGGAACATCTGTATACCATAGAGGATATCAAGAGCTAACTTGTTGCCTTGTCACCACTCACGGAACATCTGTATACCATAGAGGATGTCCAGAGCTAACTTGCTGCCTTGTCACGACGCACGGAACATCTGTATACCATAGAGGATGTCCAGAGCTAACTTGATGCCTTGTCACCACGCACTGAACATCTGTATACCATAGAGGATATCGAGAGCTAACTTGTTGCCTTGTCACCACGCACGGAACATCTGTATACCATAGAGGATGTCCAGAGTTAACTTGATGCCTTGTCACCACGCACGGAACATCTGTATACCATAGGGGACATCGAGAGCTAACTTGTTGCCTTGTCACCACGCACGGAACATCTGTATACCATAGAGAATGTCCAGAGCTAAATTGATGCCTTGTCACCATGCACGGAACATCTGTATACCATAGAGGATATCGAGAGCTAACTTGTTGCCTTGTCACCACGCACGGAACATCTGTATACCATAGAGGATATCTAGAGCTAACTTGTTGCCTTGTCACCACGCACGGAACATCTGTATACCATAGAGGATGTCGAAATCAAACTTGTTGCCTTGTCACCACGCACGGAACATCTGTATACCATAGAGGATGTCCAGAGCTAACTTGTTGCCTTGTCACCACGCACGGAACATCTGTATACCCTAGAGGATGTCCAGAGCTGACTTGATGCCTTGTCACCACGCACGGAACATCTGTACACCATAGAGGATATCGAGAGCTAACTTGTTGCCTTGTCACCACGCACGGAACATCTGTATACCATAGAGGATGTCCAGAGCTAACTTGATGCCTTGTCACCAAGCACGGAACATCTGTATACCATAGAGGATGTCCAGAGCTAACTTGATGCCTTGTCACCACGCACGGAACATCTGTATACCATAGCGGATATCGAGAGCTAACTTGATGCTTTGTCACCACCCACGGAACATCTGTATACCAAAGAGGATGTCCAGAGCTAACTTGATGCCTTGTCACCACCCACGGAACATCTGTATACCATAGAGGATGTCCAGAGCTAACTTGATGCCTTGTCACCACGCACGGAACATCTGTATACCATAGAGGATGTCCAGAGCTTACTTGATGCCTTGTCACCACCCACGGAACATCTGTATACCATAGAGGATGTCGAGAGAAAACTTGATGCCTTGTCACCACGCACGGAACATCTGTATACCATAGGGGATGTCCAGAGCTAACTTGATGCCTTGTCACCACTCACGGAACATCTGTATACCATAGAGGATATCAAGAGCTAACTTGTTGCCTTGTCACCACTCACGGAACATCTGTATACCATAGAGGATGTCCAGATCTAACTTGATGCCTTGTCACCACGCACGGAACATCTGTATACCATAGAGGATGTCCAGAGCTAACTTGCTGCCTTGTCACGACGCACGGAACATCTGTATACCATAGAGGATGTCCAGAGCTAACTTGATGCCTTGTCACCACGCACTGAACATCTGTATACCATAGAGGATATCGAGAGCTAACTTGATGCCTTGTCACCACGCACGGAACATCTGTATACCATAGAGGATGTCCAGAGCTAACTTGCTGCCTTGTCACCACGCATGGAACATCTGTATACCATAGAGGATGTCCAGAGGTAACTTGATGCCTTGTCACCACGCACGAAACATCTGTATACCATAGAGGATATCAAGAGCTAACTTGTTGCCTTGTCACCACGCACGGAACATCTGTATACCATAGAGGATGTCCAGAGCTAAATTGATGCCTTGTCACCATGCACGGAACATCTGTATACCATAGAGGATATCGAGAGCTAACTTGTTGCCTTGTCACCACGCACGGAACATCTGTATACCATAGAGGATATCTAGAGCTAACTTGTTGCCTTGTCACCACGCACGGAACATCTGTATACCATAGAGGATGTCCAGAGCTAACTTGTTGCCTTGTCACCACGCACGGAACATCTGTATACCATAGAGGATGTCGAGAGAAAACTTGATGCCTTGTCACCACGCACGGAACATCTGTATACCATAGGGGATGTCCAGAGCTAACTTGATGCCTTGTCACCACTCACGGAACATCTGTATACCATAGAGGATATCAAGAGCTAACTTGTTGCCTTGTCACCACTCACGGAACATCTGTATACCATAGAGGATGTCCAGATCTAACTTGATGCCTTGTCACCACGCACGGAACATCTGTATACCATAGAGGATGTCCAGAGCTAACTTGCTGCCTTGTCACGACGCACGGAACATCTGTATACCATAGAGGATGTCCAGAGCTAACTTGATGCCTTGTCACCACGCACTGAACATCTGTATACCATAGAGGATATCGAGAGCTAACTTGTTGCCTTGTCACCACGCACGGAACATCTGTATACCATAGAGGATGTCCAGAGTTAACTTGATGCCTTGTCACCACGCACGGAACATCTGTATACCATAGGGGACATCGAGAGCTAACTTGTTGCCTTGTCACCACGCACGGAACATCTGTATACCATAGAGGATGTCCAGAGCTAAATTGATGCCTTGTCACCATGCACGGAACATCTGTATACCATAGAGGATATCGAGAGCTAACTTGTTGCCTTGTCACCACGCACGGAACATCTGTATACCATAGAGGATATCTAGAGCTAACTTGTTGCCTTGTCACCACGCACGGAACATCTGTATACCATAGAGGATGTCCAAAGCTAACTTGTTGCCTTGTCACCACGCACGGAACATCTGTATACCATAGAGGATGTCCAGAGCTAACTTGTTGCCTTGTCACCACGCACGGAACATCTGTATACCATAGAAGATGTCCAGAGCTAACTTGTTGCCTTGTCACCACGCACGGAACATCTGTATACCATAGAGGATGTCCAGAGCTAACTTGATGCCTTGTCACCACGCACGGAACATCTGTATACCATAGAGGATGTCGAGAGCTAACTTGTTGCCTGGTCACCACGCACGGAACATCTGTATACCATAGAGGATGACGAAATCAAACTTGTTGCCTTGTCACCACGCACGGAACATCTGTATACCATAGGGGATGTCCAGAGCTAACTTGTTGCCTTGTCACCACGCACGGAACATCTGTATACCCTAGAGGATGTCCAGAGCTGACTTGATGCCTTGTCACCACGCACGGAACATCTGTATACCATAGAGGATATCGAGAGCTAACTTGTTGCCTTGTCACCACGCACGGAACATCTGTATACCATAGAGGATGTCCAGAGCTAACTTGATGCCTTGTCACCACCCACAGAACATCTGTATACCATAGAGGATGTCGAGAGCTAACTTTATGCCTTGTAACCACGCACGGAAGATCTGTATACCATAGAGGATGTCCAGAGCTAACTTGATGCCTTGTCACCACGCACGGAACATCTGTATACCATAGAGGATGTCCAGAGCTAACTTGATACCTTGTCACCACGCACGGAACATCTGTATACCATAGAGGATGTCCAGAGCTAACTTGATGCCTTGTCACCACGCACGGAACATCTGTATACCATAGAGGATGTCCAGAGCTAACTTGATGCCTTGTCACCACGCACGGAACATCTGTATACCATAGAGGATATCGAGAGCTAACTTGTTGCCTTGTCACCACGCACGGAACATCTGTATACCATAGAGGATGTCGAGAGCTAACTTGATGCCTTGTCACCACGCACGGAACATCTGTATACCATAGAGGATGTCCAGAGCTAACTTGATGCCTTGTCACCACGCACGGAACATCTGTACACCATAGAGGATATCGAGAGCTAACTTGTTGCCTTGTCACCACGCACGGAACATCTGTATACCATAGAGGATGTCCAGAGCTAACTTGATGCCTTGTCACCAAGCACGGAACATCTGTATACCATAGAGGATGTCCAGAGCTAACTTGATGCCTTGTCACTACGCACGGAACATCTGTATACCATAGCGGATATCGAGAGCTAACTTGATGCTTTGTCACCACCCACGGAACATCTGTATACCAAAGAGGATGTCCAGAGCTAACTTGATGCCTTGTCACCACCCACGGAACATCTGTATACCATAGAGGATGTCCAGAGCTAACTTGATGCCTTGTCACCACGCACGGAAAATCTGTATACCATAGAGGATGTCCAGAGCTTACTTGATGCCTTGTCACCACCCACGGAACATCTGTATACCATAGAGGATGTCGAGAGAAAACTTGATGCCTTGTCACCACGCACGGAACATCTGTATACCATAGGGGATGTCCAGAGCTAACTTGATGCCTTGTCACCACTCACGGAACATCTGTATACCATAGAGGATATCGAGAGCTAACTTGTTGCCTTGTCACCACTCACGGAACATCTGTATACCATAGAGGATGTCCAGAGCTAACTTGATGCCTTGTAACCACGCACGGAACATCTGTATACCATAGAGGATGTCCAGAGCTAACTTGCTGCCTTGTCACGACGCACGGAACATCTGTATACCATAGAGGATGTCCAGAGCTAACTTGATGCCTTGTCACCACGCACTGAACATCTGTATACCATAGAGGATATCGAGAGCTAACTTGTTGCCTTGTCACCACGCACGGAACATCTGTATACCATAGAGGATGTCCAGAGTTAACTTGATGCCTTGTCACCACGCACGGAACATCTGTATACCATAGGGGACATCGAGAGCTAACTTGTTGCCTTGTCACCACGCACGGAACATCTGTATACCATAGAGGATGTCCAGAGCTAAATTGATGCCTTGTCACCATGCACGGAACATCTGTATACCATAGAGGATATCGAGAGCTAACTTGTTGCCTTGTCACCACGCACGGAACATCTGTATACCATAGAGGATATCTAGAGCTAACTTGTTGCCTTGTCACCACGCACGGAACATCTGTATACCATAGAGGATGTCCAGAGCTAACTTGATGTCTTGTCACCACGCACGGAACATCTGTATACCATAGAGGATATCGAGAGCTAACTTGTTGCCTTGTCACCACGCACGGAACATCTGTATACCATAGAGGATGTCGAGAGCTAACTTGATGCCGTGTCACCACGCACGGAACATCTGTATACCATAGAGGATGTCCAGAGCTAACTTGATGCCTTGTCACCACGCACGGAACATCTGTACACCATAGAGGATATCGAGAGCTAACTTGTTGCCTTGTCACCACGCACGGAACATCTGTATACCATAGAGGATGTCCAGAGCTAACTTGATGCCTTGTCACCAAGCACGGAACATCTGTATACCATAGAGGATGTCCAGAGCTAACTTGATGCCTTGTCACCACGCACGGAACATCTGTATACCATAGCGGATATCGAGAGCTAACTTGATGCTTTGTCACCACCCACGGAACATCTGTATACCAAAGAGGATGTCCAGAGCTAACTTGATGCCTTGTCACCACCCACGGAACATCTGTATACCATAGAGGATGTCCAGAGCTAACTTGATGCCTTTTCACCACGCACGGAACATCTGTATACCATAGAGGATGTCCAGAGCTTACTTGATGCCTTGTCACCACCCACGGAACATCTGTATACCATAGAGGATGTCGAGAGAAAACTTGATGCCTTGTCACCACGCACGGAACATCTGTATACCATAGGGGATGTCCAGAGCTAACTTGATGCCTTGTCACCACTCACGGAACATCTGTATACCATAGAGGATATCAAGAGCTAACTTGTTGCCTTGTCACCACTCACGGAACATCTGTATACCATAGAGGATGTCCAGATCTAACTTGATGCCTTGTCACCACGCACGGAACATCTGTATACCATAGAGGATGTCCAGAGCTAACTTGCTGCCTTGTCACGACGCACGGAACATCTGTATACCATAGAGGATGTCCAGAGTTAACTTGATGCCTTGTCACCACGCACTGAACATCTGTATACCATAGAGGATATCGAGAGCTAACTTGTTGCCTTGTCACCACGCACGGAACATCTGTATACCATAGAGGATGTCCAGAGTTAACTTGATGCCTTGTCACCACGCACGGAACATCTGTATACCATAGGGGACATCGAGAGCTAACTTGTTGCCTTGTCACCACGCACGGAACATCTGTATACCATAGAGGATGTCCAGAGCTAAATTGATGCCTTGTCACCATGCACGGAACATCTGTATACCATAGAGGATATCGAGAGCTAACTTGTTGCCTTGTCACCACGCACGGAACATCTGTATACCATAGAGGATATCTAGAGCTAACTTGTTGCCTTGTCACCACGCACGGAACATCTGTATACCATAGAGGATGTCCAAAGCTAACTTGTTGCCTTGTCACCACGCACGGAACATCTGTATACCATAGAGGATGTCCAGAGCTAACTTGTTGCCTTGTCACCACGCAAAGGAACATCTGTATACCATAGAGGATGTCCAGAGCTAACTTGTTGCCTTGTCACCACGCAAAGGAACATCTGTATACCATAGAGGATGTCCAGAGCTAACTTGATGCCTTGTCACCACGCACGGAACATCTGTATACCATAGAGGATGTCCAGAGCTAACTTGTTGCCTGGTCACCACGCACGGAACATCTGTATACCATAGAGGATGTCGAAATCAAACTTGTTGCCTTGTCACCACGCACGGAACATCTGTATACCATAGAGGATGTCCAGAGCTAACTTGTTGCCTTGTCACCACGCACGGAACATCTGTATACCCTAGAGGATGTCCAGAGCTGACTTGATGCCTTGTCACCACGCACGGAACATCTGTATACCATAGAGGATATCGAGAGCTAACTTGTTGCCTTGTCACCACGCACGGAACATCTGTATACCATAGAGGATGTCCAGAGCTAACTTGATGCCTTGTCACCACCCAGAGAACATCTGTATACTATAGAGGATGTCGAGAGCTAAATTGATGCCTTGTCACCACGCACGGAACATCTGTATACCATAGCGGATATCGAGAGCTAACTTGATGCCTTGTCACCACCCACGGAACATCTGTATACCATAGGGCATGTCCAGAGCTAACTTGATGCCTTGTCACCACGCACGGAACATCTGTATACCATAGAGGATGTCCAGAGCTAACTTGATGCCTTGTCACCACGCACGGAACATCTGTATACCATAGAGGATGTCCAGAGCTTACTTGATGCCTTGTCACCACCCACGGAACATCTGTATACCATAGACGATGTCGAGAGAAAACTTGATGCCTTGTTACCACGCACGGAACATCTGTATACCATAGAGGATGTCCAGAGCTAACTTGATGCCTTGTCACCACGCACGGAACATCTGTATACCATAGAGAATGTCCAGAGCTAACTTGATGCCTTGTCACCACGCACGGAACATCTGTATACCATAGCGGATATCGAGAGCTAACTTGATGCTTTGTCACCACCCACGGAACATCTGTATACCAAAGAGGATGTCCAGAGCTAACTTGATGCCTTGTCACCACGCACGGAACATCTGTATACCATAGAGGATGTCCAGAGCTAACTTGATGCCTTGTCACCACGCACGGAACATCTGTATACCATAGAGGATGTCCAGAGCTTACTTGATGCCTTGTCACCACCCACGGAACATCTGTATACCATAGAGGATGTCGAGAGAAAACTTGATGCCTTGTCACCACTCACGGAACATCTGTATACCATAGAGGATATCGAGAGCTAACTTGTTGCCTTGTCACCACTCACGGAACATCTGTATACCATAGAGGATGTCCAGAGCTAACTTGATGCCTTGTCACCACGCACGGAACATCTGTATACCATAGAGGATGTCCAGAGCTAACTTGCTGCCTTGTCACGACGCACGGAACATCTGTATACCATAGAGGATGTCCAGAGCTAACTTGATGCCTTGTCACCACGCACTGAACATCTGTATACCATAGAGGATATCGAGAGCTAACTTGTTGCCTTGTCACCACGCACGGAACATCTGTATACCATAGAGGATGACCAGAGTTATCTTGATGCCTTGTCACCACGCACGGAACATCTGTATACCATAGGGGACATAGAGAGCTAACTTGTTGCCTTGTCACCACGCACGGAACATCTGTATACCATAGAGGATATCTAGAGCTAACTTGTTGCCTGGTCACCACGCACGGAATATCTGTTTACCATAGAGGATGTCCAGAGCTAACTTGTTGCCTTGTCACTACGCACGGAACATCTGTATACCATAGAGGATGTCAAGAGCTAACTTGTTGCCTTGTCACCACGCACGGAACATCTGTATACCATAGGGGACATCGAGAGCTAACTTGTTGCCTTGTCACCACGCACGGAACATCTGTATACCATAGAGGATGTCCAGAGCTAAATTGATGCCTTGTCACCATGCACGGAACATCTGTATACCATAGAGGATGTCCAGAGCTAACTTGATGCCTTGTCACCACGCACGGAACATCTGTATACCATAGAGGATGTCCAAAGCTAACTTGTTGCCTTGTCACCACGCACGGAACATCTGTATACCATAGAGGATGTCCAGAGCTAACTTGATGCCTTGTCACCACGCACGGAACATCTGTATACCATAGAGGATGTCCAGAGCTTACTTGATGCCTTGTCACCACCCACGGAACATCTGTATACCATAGACGATGTCGAGAGAAAACTTGATGCCTTGTTACCACGCACGGAACATCTGTATACCATAGAGGATGTCCAGAGCTAACTTGATGCCTTGTCACCACGCACGGAACATCTGTATACCATAGAGAATGTCCAGAGCTAACTTGATGCCTTGTCACCACGCACGGAACATCTGTATACCATAGCGGATATCGAGAGCTAACTTGATGCTTTGTCACCACCCACGGAACATCTGTATACCAAAGAGGATGTCCAGAGCTAACTTGATGCCTTGTCACCACGCACGGAACATCTGTATACCATAGAGGATGTCCAGAGCTAACTTGATGCCTTGTCACCACGCACGGAACATCTGTATACCATAGAGGATGTCCAGAGCTTACTTGATGCCTTGTCACCACCCACGGAACATCTGTATACCATAGAGGATGTCGAGAGAAAACTTGATGCCTTGTCACCACTCACGGAACATCTGTATACCATAGAGGATATCGAGAGCTAACTTGTTGCCTTGTCACCACTCACGGAACATCTGTATACCATAGAGGATGTCCAGAGCTAACTTGATGCCTTGTCACCACGCACGGAACATCTGTATACCATAGAGGATGTCCAGAGCTAACTTGCTGCCTTGTCACGACGCACGGAACATCTGTATACCATAGAGGATGTCCAGAGCTAACTTGATGCCTTGTCACCACGCACTGAACATCTGTATACCATAGAGGATATCGAGAGCTAACTTGTTGCCTTGTCACCACGCACGGAACATCTGTATACCATAGAGGATGACCAGAGTTATCTTGATGCCTTGTCACCACGCACGGAACATCTGTATACCATAGGGGACATAGAGAGCTAACTTGTTGCCTTGTCACCACGCACGGAACATCTGTATACCATAGAGGATATCTAGAGCTAACTTGTTGCCTGGTCACCACGCACGGAATATCTGTTTACCATAGAGGATGTCCAGAGCTAACTTGTTGCCTTGTCACTACGCACGGAACATCTGTATACCATAGAGGATGTCAAGAGCTAACTTGTTGCCTTGTCACCACGCACGGAACATCTGTATACCATAGGGGACATCGAGAGCTAACTTGTTGCCTTGTCACCACGCACGGAACATCTGTATACCATAGAGGATGTCCAGAGCTAAATTGATGCCTTGTCACCATGCACGGAACATCTGTATACCATAGAGGATGTCCAGAGCTAACTTGATGCCTTGTCACCACGCACGGAACATCTGTATACCATAGAGGATGTCCAAAGCTAACTTGTTGCCTTGTCACCACGCACGGAACATCTGTATACCCTAGAGGATGTCCAGAGCTGACTTGATGCCTTGTCACCACGCACGGAACATCTGTATACCATAGAGGATATCTAGAGCTAACTTGTTGCCTTGTCACTACGCACGGAACATCTGTATACCATAGAGGATGTCAAGAGCTAACTTGTTGCCTTGTCACCACGCACGGAACATCTGTATACCATAGAGGATGTCCAGAGCTAAATTGATGCCTTGTCACCATGCACGGAACATCTGTATACCATAGAGGATGTCCAGAGCTAACTTGATGCCTTGTCACCACGCACGGAACATCTGTATACCATAGAGGATGTCCAAAGCTAACTTGTTGCCTTGTCACCACGCACGGAACATCTGTATACCATAGCGGATATCGAGAGCTAACTTGATGCCTTGTCACCACGCACGGAACATCTGTATACCATAGAGGATATCGAGAGCTAACTTGTTGCCTTGTCACCACGCACGGAACATCTGTATAACATAGAGGATGTCCAGAGCTAACTTGATGCCTTGTCACCACCCACAGAACATCTGTATACCATAGAGGATGTGGAGAGCTAACTTGATGCCTTGTAACCACGCACGGAACATCTGTATACCATAGAGGATGTCCAGAGCTAACTTGATGCCTTGTCACTACGCACGGAACATCTGTATACCATAGAGGATGTCCAGAACTAACTTGACGCCTTGTCACCAAGCACGGAACATCTGTATACCATAGAGGATGTCCAGAGCTAACTTGATGCCTTGTCACCACGCACGGAACATCAGATACCATAGCGGATATCGAGAGCTAACTTGAAGCCTTGTTACCACCCACGGAACATCTGTATACCATAGAGGATGTCCAGAGCTAACTTGATGCCTTGTCACCACGCAAGGAACATCTGTATACCATAGAGGATGTCCAGAGCTAACTTGATGCCTTGTCACCACGCACGCAACATCTGTATACCATAGAGGATGTCCAGAGCTTACTTGATGCCTTGTCAACACCCACGGAACATCTGTATACCATAGAGGATGTCGAGAGAAAAATTGATGCCTTGTCACCACGCACGGAACATCTGTATACCATAGGGGATGTCCAGAGCTAACTTGATGCCTTGTCACCACTCACGGAACATCTGTATACCATAGAGGATATCGAGAGCTAACTTGTTGCCTTGTCACCACTCACGGAACATCTGTATACCATAGAGGATGTCGGGAGCTAACTTGATGCCTTGTCACCACGCACGGAACATCTGTATACCATAGAGGATGTCCAGAGCTAACTTGCTGCCTTGTCACCACGCATGGAACATCTGTATACCATAGAGGATGTCCAGAGGTAACTTGATGCCTTGTCACCACGCACGAAACATCTGTATACCATAGAGGATATCAAGAGCTAACTTGTTGCCTTGTCACCACGCACGGAACATCTGTATACCATAGAGGATGTCCAGAGCTAAATTGATGCCTTGTCACCATGCACGGAACATCTGTATACCATAGAGGATATCGAGAGCTAACTTGTTGCCTTGTCACCACGCACGGAACATCTGTATACCATAGAGGATATCTAGAGCTAACTTGTTGCCTTGTCACCACGCACGGAACATCTGTATACCATAGAGGATGTCCAGAGCTAACTTGTTGCCTTGTCACCACGCACGGAACATCTGTATACCATAGAAGATGTCCAGAGCTAACTTGTTGCCTTGTCACCACGCACGGAACATCTGTATACCATAGAGGATGTCCAGAGCTAACTTGATGCCTTGTCACCACGCACGGAACATCTGTATACCATAGAGGATGTCGAGAGCTAACTTGTTGCCTGGTCACCACGCACGGAACATCTGTATACCATAGAGGATGACGAAATCAAACTTGTTGCCTTGTCACCACGCACGGAACATCTGTATACCATAGAGGATGTCCAGAGCTAACTTGTTGCCTTGTCACCACGCACGGAACATCTGTATACCCTAGAGGATGTCCAGAGCTGACTTGATGCCTTGTCACCACGCACGGAACATCTGTATACCATAGAGGATATCGAGAGCTAACTTGTTGCCTTGTCACCACGCACGGAACATCTGTATACCATAGAGGATGTCCAGAGCTAACTTGATGCCTTGTCACCACCCACAGAACATCTGTATACCATAGAGGATGTCGAGAGCTGACTTGATGCCTTGTCACCACGCACGGAACATCTGTATACCCTAGAGGATGTCCAGAGCTGACCTGATGCCTTGTCACCACGCACGGAACATCTGTATACCATAGAGGATATCGAGAGCTAACTTGTTGCCTTGTCACCACGCACGGAACATCTGTATACCATAGAGGATGTCCAGAGCTAACTTGATGCCTTGTCACCACCCAGAGAACATCTGTATACCATAGAGGATGTCGAGAGCTAACTTGATGCCTTGTAACCACGCACGGAAGATCTGTATACCATAGAGGATGTCCAGAGCTAACTTAATGCCTTGTCACCACGCACGGAACATCTGTATACCATAGAGGATGCCCAGAGCTAACTTGATACCTTGTCACCACGCACGGAACATCTGTATACCATAGAGGATGTCCAGAGCTAACTTGATGCCTTGTCACCACGCACGGAACATCTGTATACCATAGAGGATGTCCAGAGCTAACTTGATGCCTTGTCACCACGCACGGAACATCTGTATACCATAGAGGATGTCCAGAGCTAAATTGATGCCTTGTCACCACGCACGGAACATCTGTATACCATAGCGGATGTCGAGAGCTAACTTGATGCCTTGTCACCACCCACGGAACATCTGTATACCATAGAGGATGTCCAGAGCTAACTTGATGCCTTGTCACCACGCACGGAACATCTGTATACCATAGAGGATGTCCAGAGCTAACTTGATGCCTTGACACCACGCACGGAACATCTGTATACCATAGAGGATGTCCAGAGCTTACTTGATGCCTTGTCACCACCCACGGAACATCTGTATACCATAGACGATGTCGAGAGAAAACTTGATGCCTTGTTACCACGCACGGAACATCTGTATACCATAGAGGATGTCCAGAGCTAACTTGATGCCTTGTCACCACGCACGGAACATCTGTATACCATAGAGGATGTCCAGAGCTAACTTGATGCCTTGTCACCACGCACGGAACATCTGTATACCATAGAGGATGTCCAGAGCTAACTTGATGCCTTGTCACAACGCACGGAACATCTGTATACCATAGAGGATATCGAGAGCTAACTTGTTGCCTTGTCACCACGCACGGAACATCTGTATACCATAGAGGATGTCCAGAGCTAACTTGATGCCTTGTCACCACGCACGGAACATCTGTATACCATAGAGGACATCGAGAGCTAACTTGTTGCCTTGTCACCACGCACGGAACATCTGTATGCCATAGAGGGTGTCCAGAGCTAACTTGTTGCCTTGTCACCACGCACGGAACATCTGTATACCATAGAGGATATCGAGAGCTAACTTGTTGCCTTGTCACCACGCACTGAACATCTGTATACCATAGAGGATATCTAGAGCTAACTTGTATGCCTTGTCACCACGGACGGAACATCTGTATACCATAGAGGATGTCCAGAGCTAACTTGTTGCCTTGTCACCACGCACGGAACATCTGTATACCATAGAGGATATCGAGAGCTAACTTGTTGCCTTGTCACCACGCACGGAACATCTGTATACCATAGAGGATGTCGAGAGCTAACTTGATGCCTTGTCACCACGCACGGAACATCTGTATACCATAGAGGATGTCCAGAGCTAACTTGATGCCTTGTCACCACGCACGGAACATCTGTATACCATAGAGGATGTCCAGAGCTTACTTGATGCCTTGTCACCACCCACGGAACATCTGTATACCATAGAGGATGTCGAGAGAAAACTTGATGCCTTGTCACCACGCACGGAACATCTGTATACCATAGGGGATGTCCAGAGCTAACTTGATGCCTTGTCACCACTCACGGAACATCTGTATACCATAGAGGATATCAAGAGCTAACTTGTTGCCTTGTCACCACTCACGGAACATCTGTATACCATAGAGGATGTCCAGATCTAACTTGATGCCTTGTCACCACGCACGGAACATCTGTATACCATAGAGGATGTCCAGAGCTAACTTGCTGCCTTGTCACGACGCACGGAACATCTGTATACCATAGAGGATGTCCAGAGCTAACTTGATGCCTTGTCACCACGCACTGAACATCTGTATACCATAGAGGATATCGAGAGCTAACTTGTTGCCTTGTCACCACGCACGGAACATCTGTATACCATAGAGGATGTCCAGAGTTAACTTGATGCCTTGTCACCACGCACGGAACATCTGTATACCATAGGGGACATCGAGAGCTAACTTGTTGCCTTGTCACCACGCACGGAACATCTGTATACCATAGAGGATGTCCAGAGCTAAATTGATGCCTTGTCACCATGCACGGAACATCTGTATACCATAGAGGATATCGAGAGCTAACTTGTTGCCTTGTCACCACGCACGGAACATCTGTATACGATAGAGGATATCTAGAGCTAACTTGTTGCCTTGTCACCACGCACGGAACATCTGTATACCATAGAGGATGTCCAAAGCTAACTTGTTGCCTTGTCACCACGCACGGAACATCTGTATACCATAGAGGATGTCCAGAGCTAACTTGTTGCCTTGTCACCACGCAAAGGAACATCTGTATACCATAGAGGATGTCCAGAGCTAACTTGATGCCTTGTCACCACGCACGGAACATCTGTATACCATAGAGGATGTCCAGAGCTAACTTGTTGCCTGGTCACCACGCACGGAACATCTGTATACCATAGAGGATGTCGAAATCAAACTTGTTGCCTTGTCACCACGCACGGAACATCTGTATACCATAGAGGATGTCCAGAGCTAACTTGTTGCCTTGTCACCACGCACGGAACATCTGTATACCCTAGAGGATGTCCAGAGCTGACTTGATGCCTTGTCACCACGCACGGAACATCTGTATACCATAGAGGATATCGAGAGCTAACTTGTTGCCTTGTCACCACGCACGGAACATCTGTATACCATAGAGGATGTCCAGAGCTAACTTGATGCCTTGTCACCACCCAGAGAACATCTGTATACCATAGAGGATGTCGAGAGCTAAATTGATGCCTTGTCACCACGCACGGAACATCTGTATACCATAGCGGATATCGAGAGCTAACTTGATGCCTTGTCACCACCCACGGAACATCTGTATACCATAGGGCATGTCCAGAGCTAACTTGATGCCTTGTCACCACGCACGGAACATCTGTATACCATAGAGGATGTCCAGAGCTAACTTGATGCCTTGTCACCACGCACGGAACATCTGTATACCATAGAGGATGTCCAGAGCTTACTTGATGCCTTGTCACCACCCACGGAACATCTGTATACCATAGACGATGTCGAGAGAAAACTTGATGCCTTGTTACCACGCACGGAACATCTGTATACCATAGAGGATGTCCAGAGCTAACTTGATGCCTTGTCACCACGCACGGAACATCTGTATACCATAGAGGATGTCCAGAGCTAACTTGATGCCTTGTCACCACGCACGGAACATCTGTATACCATAGCGGATATCGAGAGCTAACTTGATGCTTTGTCACCACCCACGGAACATCTGTATACCAAAGAGGATGTCCAGAGCTAACTTGATGCCTTGTCACCACGCACGGAACATCTGTATACCATAGAGGATGTCCAGAGCTAACTTGTTGCCTTGTCACCACGCACGGAACATCTGTATACCATAGAGGATGTCCAGAGTTAACTTGATGCCTTGTCACCACGCACGGAACATCTGTATACCATAGGGGACATCGAGAGCTAACTTGTTGCCTTGTCACCACGCACGGAACATCTGTATACCATAGAGGATGTCCAGAGCTAAATTGATGCCTTGTCACCATGCACGGAACATCTGTATACCATAGAGGATATCGAGAGCTAACTTGTTGCCTTGTCACCACGCACGGAACATCTGTATACCATAGAGGATATCTAGAGCTAACTTGTTGCCTTGTCACCACGCACGGAACATCTGTATACCATAGAGGATGTCCAAAGCTAACTTGTTGCCTTGTCACCACGCACGGAACATCTGTATACCATAGAGGATGTCCAGAGCTAACTTGTTGCCTTGTCACCACGCAAAGGAACATCTGTATACCATAGAGGATGTCCAGAGCTAACTTGATGCCTTGTCACCACGCACGGAACATCTGTATACCATAGAGGATGTCCAGAGCTAACTTGTTGCCTGGTCACCACGCACGGAACATCTGTATACCATAGAGGATGTCGAAATCAAACTTGTTGCCTTGTCACCACGCACGGAACATCTGTATACCATAGAGGATGTCCAGAGCTAACTTGTTGCCTTGTCACCACGCACGGAACATCTGTATACCCTAGAGGATGTCCAGAGCTGACTTGATGCCTTGTCACCACGCACGGAACATCTGTATACCATAGAGGATATCGAGAGCTAACTTGTTGCCTTGTCACCACGCACGGAACATCTGTATACCATAGAGGATGTCCAGAGCTAACTTGATGCCTTGTCACCACCCAGAGAACATCTGTATACCATAGAGGATGTCGAGAGCTAAATTGATGCCTTGTCACCACGCACGGAACATCTGTATACCATAGCGGATATCGAGAGCTAACTTGATGCCTTGTCACCACCCACGGAACATCTGTATACCATAGGGCATGTCCAGAGCTAACTTGATGCCTTGTCACCACGCACGGAACATCTGTATACCATAGAGGATGTCCAGAGCTAACTTGATGCCTTGTCACCACGCACGGAACATCTGTATACCATAGAGGATGTCCAGAGCTTACTTGATGCCTTGTCACCACCCACGGAACATCTGTATACCATAGACGATGTCGAGAGAAAACTTGATGCCTTGTTACCACGCACGGAACATCTGTATACCATAGAGGATGTCCAGAGCTAACTTGATGCCTTGTCACCACGCACGGAACATCTGTATACCATAGAGGATGTCCAGAGCTAACTTGATGCCTTGTCACCACGCACGGAACATCTGTATACCATAGCGGATATCGAGAGCTAACTTGATGCTTTGTCACCACCCACGGAACATCTGTATACCAAAGAGGATGTCCAGAGCTAACTTGATGCCTTGTCACCACGCACGGAACATCTGTATACCATAGAGGATGTCCAGAGCTAACTTGATGCCTTGTCACCACGCACGGAACATCTGTATACCATAGAGGATGTCCAGAGCTTACTTGATGCCTTGTCACCACCCACGGAACATCTGTATACCATAGAGGATGTCGAGAGAAAACTTGATGCCTTTTCACCACTCACGGAACATCTGTATACCATAGAGGATATCGAGAGCTAACTTGTTGCCTTGTCACCACTCACGGAACATCTGTATACCATAGAGGATGTCCAGAGCTAACTTGATGCCTTGTCACCACGCACGGAACATCTGTATACCATAGAGGATGTCCAGAGCTAACTTGCTGCCTTGTCACGACGCACGGAACATCTGTATACCATAGAGGATGTCCAGAGCTAACTTGATGCCTTGTCACCACGCACTGAACATCTGTATACCATAGAGGATATCGAGAGCTAACTTGTTGCCTTGTCACCACGCACGGAACATCTGTATACCATAGAGGATGACCAGAGTTATCTTGATGCCTTGTCACCACGCACGGAACATCTGTATACCATATGGGACATAGAGAGCTAACTTGTTGCCTTGTCACCACGCACGGAACATCTGTATACCATAGAGGATATCTAGAGCTAACTTGTTGCCTGGTCACCACGCACGGAATATCTGTTTACCATAGAGGATGTCCAGAGCTAACTTGTTGCCTTGTCACTACGCACGGAACATCTGTATACCATAGAGGATGTCAAGAGCTAACTTGTTGCCTTGTCACCACGCACGGAACATCTGTATACCATAGGGGACATCGAGAGCTAACTTGTTGCCTTGTCACCACGCACGGAACATCTGTATACCATAGAGGATGTCCAGAGCTAAATTGATGCCTTGTCACCATGCACGGAACATCTGTATACCATAGAGGATGTCCAGAGCTAACTTGATGCCTTGTCACCACGCACGGAACATCTGTATACCATAGAGGATGTCCAAAGCTAACTTGTTGCCTTGTCACCACGCACGGAACATCTGTATACCCTAGAGGATGTCCAGAGCTGACTTGATGCCTTGTCACCACGCACGGAACATCTGTATACCATAGAGGATATCGAGAGCTAACTTGTTGCCTTGTCACCACGCACGGAACATCTGTATAACATAGAGGATGTCCAGAGCTAACTTGATGCCTTGTCACCACCCACAGAACATCTGTATACCATAGAGGATGTGGAGAGCTAACTTGATGCCTTGTAACCACGCACGGAACATCTGTATACCATAGAGGATGTCGAGAGAAAAATTGATGCCTTGTCACCACGCACGGAACATCTGTATACCATAGGGGATGTCCAGAGCTAACTTGATGCCTTGTCACCACTCACGGAACATCTGTATACCATAGAGGATATCGAGAGCTAACTTGTTGCCTTGTCACCACTCACGGAACATCTGTATACCATATAGGATGTCGGGAGCTAACTTGATGCCTTGTCACCACGCACGGAACATCTGTATACCATAGAGGATGTCCAGAGCTAACTTGCTGCCTTGTCACCACGCATGGAACATCTGTATACCATAGAGGATGTCCAGAGGTAACTTGATGCCTTGTCACCACGCACGAAACATCTGTATACCATAGAGGATATCAAGAGCTAACTTGTTGCCTTGTCACCACGCACGGAACATCTGTATACCATAGAGGATGTCCAGAGCTAAATTGATGCCTTGTCACCATGCACGGAACATCTGTATACCATAGAGGATATCGAGAGCTAACTTGTTGCCTTGTCACCACGCACGGAACATCTGTATACCATAGAGGATATCTAGAGCTAACTTGTTGCCTTGTCACCACGCACGGAACATCTGTATACCATAGAGGATGTCCAGAGCTAACTTGTTGCCTTGTCACCACGCACGGAACATCTGTATACCATAGAAGATGTCCAGAGCTAACTTGTTGCCTTGTCACCACGCACGGAACATCTGTATACCATAGAGGATGTCCAGAGCTAACTTGATGCCTTGTCACCACGCACGGAACATCTGTATACCATAGAGGATGTCGAGAGCTAACTTGTTGCCTGGTCACCACGCACGGAACATCTGTATACCATAGAGGATGACGAAATCAAACTTGTTGCCTTGTCACCACGCACGGAACATCTGTATACCATAGAGGATGTCCAGAGCTAACTTGTTGCCTTGTCACCACGCACGGAACATCTGTATACCCTAGAGGATGTCCAGAGCTGACTTGATGCCTTGTCACCACGCACGGAACATCTGTATACCATAGAGGATATCGAGAGCTAACTTGTTGCCTTGTCACCACGCACGGAACATCTGTATACCATAGAGGATGTCCAGAGCTAACTTGATGCCTTGTCACCACCCACAGAACATCTGTATACCATAGAGGATGTCGAGAGCTGACTTGATGCCTTGTCACCACGCACGGAACATCTGTATACCCTAGAGGATGTCCAGAGCTGACCTGATGCCTTGTCACCACGCACGGAACATCTGTATACCATAGAGGATATCGAGAGCTAACTTGTTGCCTTGTCACCACGCACGGAACATCTGTATACCATAGAGGATGTCCAGAGCTAACTTGATGCCTTGTCACCACCCAGAGAACATCTGTATACCATAGAGGATGTCGAGAGCTAACTTGATGCCTTGTAACCACGCACGGAAGATCTGTATACCATAGAGGATGTCCAGAGGTAACTTAATGCCTTGTCACCACGCACGGAACATCTGTATACCATAGAGGATGTCCAGAGCTAACTTGATACCTTGTCACCACGCACGGAACATCTGTATACCATAGAGGATGTCCAGAGCTAACTTGATGCCTTGTCACCACGCACGGAACATCTGTATACCATAGAGGATGTCCAGAGCTAACTTGATGCCTTGTCACCACGCACGGAACATCTGTATACCATAGAGGATGTCCAGAGCTAAATTGATGCCTTGTCACCACGCACGGAACATCTGTATACCATAGCGGATGTCGAGAGCTAACTTGATGCCTTGTCACCACCCACGGAACATCTGTATACCATAGAGGATGTCCAGAGCTAACTTGATGCCTTGTCACCACGCACGGAACATCTGTATACCATAGAGGATGTCCAGAGCTAACTTGATGCCTTGACACCACGCACGGAACATCTGTATACCATAGAGGATGTCCAGAGCTTACTTGATGCCTTGTCACCACCCACGGAACATCTGTATACCATAGACGATGTCGAGAGAAAACTTGATGCCTTGTTACCACGCACGGAACATCTGTATACCATAGAGGATGTCCAGAGCTAACTTGATGCCTTGTCACCACGCACGGAACATCTGTATACCATAGAGGATGTCCAGAGCTAACTTGATGCCTTGTCACCACGCACGGAACATCTGTATACCATAGAGGATGTCCAGAGCTAACTTGATGCCTTGTCACAACGCACGGAACATCTGTATACCATAGAGGATATCGAGAGCTAACTTGTTGCCTTGTCACCACGCACGGAACATCTGTATACCATAGAGGATGTCCAGAGCTAACTTGATGCCTTGTCACCACGCACGGAACATCTGTATACCATAGAGGACATCGAGAGCTAACTTGTTGCCTTGTCACCACGCACGGAACATCTGTATACCATAGAGGGTGTCCAGAGCTAACTTGTTGCCTTGTCACCACGCACGGAACATCTGTATACCATAGAGGATATCGAGAGCTAACTTGTTGCCTTGTCACCACGCACTGAACATCTGTATACCATAGAGGATATCTAGAGCTAACTTGTATGCCTTGTCACCACGCACGGAACATCTGTATACCATAGAGGATGTCCAGAGCTAACTTGTTGCCTTGTCACCACGCACGGAACATCTGTATACCATAGAGGATATCGAGAGCTAACTTGTTGCCTTGTCACCACGCACGGAACATCTGTATACCATAGAGGATGTCGAGAGCTAACTTGATGCCTTGTCACCACGCACGGAACATCTGTATACCATAGAGGATGTCCAGAGCTAACTTGATGCCTTGTCACCACGCACGGAACATCTGTACACCATAGAGGATATCGAGAGCTAACTTGTTGCCTTGTCACCACGCACGGAACATCTGTATACCATAGAGGATGTCCAGAGCTAACTTGATGCCTTGTCACCAAGCACGGAACATCTGTATACCATAGAGGATGTCCAGAGCTAACTTGCTGCCTTGTCACCACCCACGGAACATCTGTATACCATAGGGGATGTCCAGAGCTAACTTGATGCCTTGTCACCACTCACGGAACATCTGTATACCATAGAGGATATCGAGAGCTAACTTGTTGCCTTGTCACCACTCACGGAACATCTGTATACCATAGAGGATGTCCAGAGCTAACTTGATGCCTTGTCACCACGCACGGAACATCTGTATACCATAGAGGATGTCCAGAGCTAACTTGCTGCCTTGTCACGACGCACGGAACATCTGTATACCATAGAGGATGTCCAGAGCTAACTTGATGCCTTGTCACCACGCACTGAACATCTGTATACCATAGAGGATATCGAGAGCTAACTTGTTGCCTTGTCACCACGCACGGAACATCTGTATACCATAGAGGATGACCAGAGTTAACTTGATGCCTTGTCACCACGCACGGAACATCTGTATACCATAGGGGACATAGAGAGCTAACTTGTTGCCTTGTCACCACGCACGGAACATCTGTATACCATAGAGGATATCTAGAGCTAACTTGTTGCCTGGTCACCACGCACGGAACATCTGTATACCATAGAGGATGTCCAGAGCTAACTTGTTGCCTTGTCACTACGCACGGAACATCTGTATACCATAGAGGATGTCCAGAGCTAACTTGTTGCCTTGTCACCACGCACGGAACATCTGTATACCATAGGGGACATCGAGAGCTAACTTGTTGCCTTGTCACCACGCACGGAACATCTGTATACCATAGAGGATGTCCAGAGCTAAATTGATGCCTTGTCACCATGCACGGAACATCTGTATACCATAGAGGATATCGAGAGCTAACTTGTTGCCTTGTCACCACGCACGGAACATCTGTATACCATAGAGGATATCTAGAGCTAACTTGTTGCCTTGTCACCACGCACGGAACATCTGTATACCATAGAGGATGTCCAGAGCTAACTTGTTGCCTTGTCACCACGCACGGACCATCTGTATACCATAGAGGATGTCCAGAGCTAGCTTGATGCCTTGTCACCAAGCACGGAACATCTGTATACCATAGAGGATGTCCAAAGCTAACTTGATACCTTGTCACCACGCACGGAACATCTGTATACCATAGAGGATGTCCAGAGCTAACTTGATGCCTTGTCACCACGCACGGAACATCTGTATACCATAGAGGATGTCCAGAGCTAACTTGATGCCTTGTCACCACGCACGGAACATCTGTATACCATAGAGGATATCGAGAGCTAACTTGTTGCCTTGTCACCACGCACGGAACATCTGTATACCATAGAGGATGTCGAGAGCTAACTTGATGCCTTGTCACCACGCACGGAACATCTGTATACCATAGAGGATGTCCAGAGCTAACTTGATGCCTTGTCACCACGCACGGAACATCTGTACACCATAGAGGATATCGAGAGCTAACTTGTTGCCTTGTCACCACGCACGGAACATCTGTATACCATAGAGGATGTCCAGAGCTAACTTGATGCCTTGTCACCAAGCACGGAACATCTGTATACCATAGAGGATGTCCAGAGCTAACTTGATGCCTTGTCACCACGCACGGAACATCTGTATACCATAGCGGATATCGAGAGCTAATTTGATGCTTTGTCACCACCCACGGAACATCTGTATACCAAAGAGGATGTCCAGAGCTAACTTGATGCCTTGTCACCACGCACGGAACATCTGTATACCATAGAGGATGTCCAGAGCTAACTTGATGCCTTGTCACCACGCACGGAACATCTGTATACCATAGAGGATGTCCAGAGCTTACTTGATGCCTTGTCACCACGCACGGAACATCTGTATACCATAGCGGATATCGAGAGCTAACTTGATGCCTTGTCACCACCCACGGAACATCTGTATACCATAGGGCATGTCCAGAGCTAACTTGATGCCTTGTCACCACGCACGGAACATCTGTATACCATAGAGGATGTCGAGAGAAAAATTGATGCCTTGTCACCACGCACGGAACATCTGTATACCATAGGGGATGTCCAGAGCTAACTTGATGCCTTGTCACCACTCACGGAACATCTGTATACCATAGAGGATATCGAGAGCTAACTTGTTGCCTTGTCACCACTCACGGAACATCTGTATACCATATAGGATGTCGGGAGCTAACTTGATGCCTTGTCACCACGCACGGAACATCTGTATACCATAGAGGATGTCCAGAGCTAACTTGCTGCCTTGTCACCACGCATGGAACATCTGTATACCATAGAGGATGTCCAGAGGTAACTTGATGCCTTGTCACCACGCACGAAACATCTGTATACCATAGAGGATATCAAGAGCTAACTTGTTGCCTTGTCACCACGCACGGAACATCTGTATACCATAGAGGATGTCCAGAGCTAAATTGATGCCTTGTCACCATGCACGGAACATCTGTATACCATAGAGGATATCGAGAGCTAACTTGTTGCCTTGTCACCACGCACGGAACATCTGTATACCATAGAGGATATCTAGAGCTAACTTGTTGCCTTGTCACCACGCACGGAACATCTGTATACCATAGAGGATGTCCAGAGCTAACTTGTTGCCTTGTCACCACGCACGGAACATCTGTATACCATAGAAGATGTCCAGAGCTAACTTGTTGCCTTGTCACCACGCACGGAACATCTGTATACCATAGAGGATGTCCAGAGCTAACTTGATGCCTTGTCACCACGCACGGAACATCTGTATACCATAGAGGATGTCGAGAGCTAACTTGTTGCCTGGTCACCACGCACGGAACATCTGTATACCATAGAGGATGACGAAATCAAACTTGTTGCCTTGTCACCACGCACGGAACATCTGTATACCATAGAGGATGTCCAGAGCTAACTTGTTGCCTTGTCACCACGCACGGAACATCTGTATACCCTAGAGGATGTCCAGAGCTGACTTGATGCCTTGTCACCACGCACGGAACATCTGTATACCATAGAGGATATCGAGAGCTAACTTGTTGCCTTGTCACCACGCACGGAACATCTGTATACCATAGAGGATGTCCAGAGCTAACTTGATGCCTTGTCACCACCCACAGAACATCTGTATACCATAGAGGATGTCGAGAGCTGACTTGATGCCTTGTCACCACGCACGGAACATCTGTATACCCTAGAGGATGTCCAGAGCTGACCTGATGCCTTGTCACCACGCACGGAACATCTGTATACCATAGAGGATATCGAGAGCTAACTTGTTGCCTTGTCACCACGCACGGAACATCTGTATACCATAGAGGATGTCCAGAGCTAACTTGATGCCTTGTCACCACCCAGAGAACATCTGTATACCATAGAGGATGTCGAGAGCTAACTTGATGCCTTGTAACCACGCACGGAAGATCTGTATACCATAGAGGATGTCCAGAGCTAACTTAATGCCTTGTCACCACGCACGGAACATCTGTATACCATAGAGGATGTCCAGAGCTAACTTGATACCTTGTCACCACGCACGGAACATCTGTATACCATAGAGGATGTCCAGAGCTAACTTGATGCCTTGTCACCACGCACGGAACATCTGTATACCATAGAGGATGTCCAGAGCTAACTTGATGCCTTGTCACCACGCACGGAACATCTGTATACCATAGAGGATGTCCAGAGCTAAATTGATGCCTTGTCACCACGCACGGAACATCTGTATACCATAGCGGATGTCGAGAGCTAACTTGATGCCTTGTCACCACCCACGGAACATCTGTATACCATAGAGGATGTCCAGAGCTAACTTGATGCCTTGTCACCACGCACGGAACATCTGTATACCATAGAGGATGTCCAGAGCTAACTTGATGCCTTGACACCACGCACGGAACATCTGTATACCATAGAGGATGTCCAGAGCTTACTTGATGCCTTGTCACCACCCACGGAACATCTGTATACCATAGACGATGTCGAGAGAAAACTTGATGCCTTGTTACCACGCACGGAACATCTGTATACCATAGAGGATGTCCAGAGCTAACTTGATGCCTTGTCACCACGCACGGAACATCTGTATACCATAGAGGATGTCCAGAGCTAACTTGATGCCTTGTCACCACGCACGGAACATCTGTATACCATAGAGGATGTCCAGAGCTAACTTGATGCCTTGTCACAACGCACGGAACATCTGTATACCATAGAGGATATCGAGAGCTAACTTGTTGCCTTGTCACCACGCACGGAACATCTGTATACCATAGAGGATGTCCAGAGCTAACTTGATGCCTTGTCACCACGCACGGAACATCTGTATACCATAGAGGACATCGAGAGCTAACTTGTTGCCTTGTCACCACGCACGGAACATCTGTATACCATAGAGGGTGTCCAGAGCTAACTTGTTGCCTTGTCACCACGCACGGAACATCTGTATACCATAGAGGATATCGAGAGCTAACTTGTTGCCTTGTCACCACGCACTGAACATCTGTATACCATAGAGGATATCTAGAGCTAACTTGTATGCCTTGTCACCACGCACGGAACATCTGTATACCATAGAGGATGTCCAGAGCTAACTTGTTGCCTTGTCACCACGCACGGAACATCTGTATACCATAGAGGATATCGAGAGCTAACTTGTTGCCTTGTCACCACGCACGGAACATCTGTATACCATAGAGGATGTCGAGAGCTAACTTGATGCCTTGTCACCACGCACGGAACATCTGTATACCATAGAGGATGTCCAGAGCTAACTTGATGCCTTGTCACCACGCACGGAACATCTGTACACCATAGAGGATATCGAGAGCTAACTTGTTGCCTTGTCACCACGCACGGAACATCTGTATACCATAGAGGATGTCCAGAGCTAACTTGATGCCTTGTCACCAAGCACGGAACATCTGTATACCATAGAGGATGTCCAGAGCTAACTTGCTGCCTTGTCACCACCCACGGAACATCTGTATACCATAGGGGATGTCCAGAGCTAACTTGATGCCTTGTCACCACTCACGGAACATCTGTATACCATAGAGGATATCGAGAGCTAACTTGTTGCCTTGTCACCACTCACGGAACATCTGTATACCATAGAGGATGTCCAGAGCTAACTTGATGCCTTGTCACCACGCACGGAACATCTGTATACCATAGAGGATGTCCAGAGCTAACTTGCTGCCTTGTCACGACGCACGGAACATCTGTATACCATAGAGGATGTCCAGAGCTAACTTGATGCCTTGTCACCACGCACTGAACATCTGTATACCATAGAGGATATCGAGAGCTAACTTGTTGCCTTGTCACCACGCACGGAACATCTGTATACCATAGAGGATGACCAGAGTTAACTTGATGCCTTGTCACCACGCACGGAACATCTGTATACCATAGGGGACATAGAGAGCTAACTTGTTGCCTTGTCACCACGCACGGAACATCTGTATACCATAGAGGATATCTAGAGCTAACTTGTTGCCTGGTCACCACGCACGGAACATCTGTATACCATAGAGGATGTCCAGAGCTAACTTGTTGCCTTGTCACTACGCACGGAACATCTGTATACCATAGAGGATGTCCAGAGCTAACTTGTTGCCTTGTCACCACGCACGGAACATCTGTATACCATAGGGGACATCGAGAGCTAACTTGTTGCCTTGTCACCACGCACGGAACATCTGTATACCATAGAGGATGTCCAGAGCTAAATTGATGCCTTGTCACCATGCACGGAACATCTGTATACCATAGAGGATATCGAGAGCTAACTTGTTGCCTTGTCACCACGCACGGAACATCTGTATACCATAGAGGATATCTAGAGCTAACTTGTTGCCTTGTCACCACGCACGGAACATCTGTATACCATAGAGGATGTCCAGAGCTAACTTGTTGCCTTGTCACCACGCACGGACCATCTGTATACCATAGAGGATGTCCAGAGCTAGCTTGATGCCTTGTCACCAAGCACGGAACATCTGTATACCATAGAGGATGTCCAAAGCTAACTTGATACCTTGTCACCACGCACGGAACATCTGTATACCATAGAGGATGTCCAGAGCTAACTTGATGCCTTGTCACCACGCACGGAACATCTGTATACCATAGAGGATGTCCAGAGCTAACTTGATGCCTTGTCACCACGCACGGAACATCTGTATACCATAGAGGATATCGAGAGCTAACTTGTTGCCTTGTCACCACGCACGGAACATCTGTATACCATAGAGGATGTCGAGAGCTAACTTGATGCCTTGTCACCACGCACGGAACATCTGTATACCATAGAGGATGTCCAGAGCTAACTTGATGCCTTGTCACCACGCACGGAACATCTGTACACCATAGAGGATATCGAGAGCTAACTTGTTGCCTTGTCACCACGCACGGAACATCTGTATACCATAGAGGATGTCCAGAGCTAACTTGATGCCTTGTCACCAAGCACGGAACATCTGTATACCATAGAGGATGTCCAGAGCTAACTTGATGCCTTGTCACCACGCACGGAACATCTGTATACCATAGCGGATATCGAGAGCTAATTTGATGCTTTGTCACCACCCACGGAACATCTGTATACCAAAGAGGATGTCCAGAGCTAACTTGATGCCTTGTCACCACGCACGGAACATCTGTATACCATAGAGGATGTCCAGAGCTAACTTGATGCCTTGTCACCACGCACGGAACATCTGTATACCATAGAGGATGTCCAGAGCTTACTTGATGCCTTGTCACCACGCACGGAACATCTGTATACCATAGCGGATATCGAGAGCTAACTTGATGCCTTGTCACCACCCACGGAACATCTGTATACCATAGGGCATGTCCAGAGCTAACTTGATGCCTTGTCACCACGCACGGAACATCTGTATACCATAGAGGATGTCCAGAGCTAACTTGATGCCTTGTCACCACGCACGGAACATCTGTATACCATAGAGGATGTCCAGAGCTTACTTGATGCCTTGTCACCACCCACGGAACATCTGTATACCATAGACGATGTCGAGAGAAAACTTGATGCCTTGTTACCACGCACGGAACATCTGTATACCATAGAGGATGTCCAGAGCTAACTTGATGCCTTGTCACCACGCACGGAACATCTGTATACCATAGAGGATGTCCAGAGCTAACTTGATGCCTTGTCACCACGCACGGAACATCTGTATACCATAGCGGATATCGAGAGCTAACTTGATGCTTTGTCACCACCCACGGAACATCTGTATACCAAAGAGGATGTCCAGAGCTAACTTGATGCCTTGTCACCACGCACGGAACATCTGTATACCATAGAGGATGTCCAGAGCTAACTTGTTGCCTTGTCACCACGCACGGAACATCTGTATACCATAGAGGATGTCCAGAGTTAACTTGATGCCTTGTCACCACGCACGGAACATCTGTATACCATAGGGGACATCGAGAGCTAACTTGTTGCCTTGTCACCACGCACGGAACATCTGTATACCATAGAGGATGTCCAGAGCTAAATTGATGCCTTGTCACCATGCACGGAACATCTGTATACCATAGAGGATATCGAGAGCTAACTTGTTGCCTTGTCACCACGCACGGAACATCTGTATACCATAGAGGATATCTAGAGCTAACTTGTTGCCTTGTCACCACGCACGGAACATCTGTATACCATAGAGGATGTCCAAAGCTAACTTGTTGCCTTGTCACCACGCACGGAACATCTGTATACCATAGAGGATGTCCAGAGCTAACTTGTTGCCTTGTCACCACGCAAAGGAACATCTGTATACCATAGAGGATGTCCAGAGCTAACTTGATGCCTTGTCACCACGCACGGAACATCTGTATACCATAGAGGATGTCCAGAGCTAACTTGTTGCCTGGTCACCACGCACGGAACATCTGTATACCATAGAGGATGTCGAAATCAAACTTGTTGCCTTGTCACCACGCACGGAACATCTGTATACCATAGAGGATGTCCAGAGCTAACTTGTTGCCTTGTCACCACGCACGGAACATCTGTATACCCTAGAGGATGTCCAGAGCTGACTTGATGCCTTGTCACCACGCACGGAACATCTGTATACCATAGAGGATATCGAGAGCTAACTTGTTGCCTTGTCACCACGCACGGAACATCTGTATACCATAGAGGATGTCCAGAGCTAACTTGATGCCTTGTCACCACCCAGAGAACATCTGTATACCATAGAGGATGTCGAGAGCTAAATTGATGCCTTGTCACCACGCACGGAACATCTGTATACCATAGCGGATATCGAGAGCTAACTTGATGCCTTGTCACCACCCACGGAACATCTGTATACCATAGGGCATGTCCAGAGCTAACTTGATGCCTTGTCACCACGCACGGAACATCTGTATACCATAGAGGATGTCCAGAGCTAACTTGATGCCTTGTCACCACGCACGGAACATCTGTATACCATAGAGGATGTCCAGAGCTTACTTGATGCCTTGTCACCACCCACGGAACATCTGTATACCATAGACGATGTCGAGAGAAAACTTGATGCCTTGTTACCACGCACGGAACATCTGTATACCATAGAGGATGTCCAGAGCTAACTTGATGCCTTGTCACCACGCACGGAACATCTGTATACCATAGAGGATGTCCAGAGCTAACTTGATGCCTTGTCACCACGCACGGAACATCTGTATACCATAGCGGATATCGAGAGCTAACTTGATGCTTTGTCACCACCCACGGAACATCTGTATACCAAAGAGGATGTCCAGAGCTAATTTGATGCCTTGTCACCACGCACGGAACATCTGTATACCATAGAGGATGTCCAGAGCTAACTTGATGCCTTGTCACCACGCACGGAACATCTGTATACCATAGAGGATGTCCAGAGCTTACTTGATGCCTTGTCACCACCCACGGAACATCTGTATACCATAGAGGATGTCGAGAGAAAACTTGATGCCTTTTCACCACTCACGGAACATCTGTATACCATAGAGGATATCGAGAGCTAACTTGTTGCCTTGTCACCACTCACGGAACATCTGTATACCATAGAGGATGTCCAGAGCTAACTTGATGCCTTGTCACCACGCACGGAACATCTGTATACCATAGAGGATGTCCAGAGCTAACTTGCTGCCTTGTCACGACGCACGGAACATCTGTATACCATAGAGGATGTCCAGAGCTAACTTGATGCCTTGTCACCACGCACTGAACATCTGTATACCATAGAGGATATCGAGAGCTAACTTGTTGCCTTGTCACCACGCACGGAACATCTGTATACCATAGAGGATGACCAGAGTTATCTTGATGCCTTGTCACCACGCACGGAACATCTGTATACCATATGGGACATAGAGAGCTAACTTGTTGCCTTGTCACCACGCACGGAACATCTGTATACCATAGAGGATATCTAGAGCTAACTTGTTGCCTGGTCACCACGCACGGAATATCTGTTTACCATAGAGGATGTCCAGAGCTAACTTGTTGCCTTGTCACTACGCACGGAACATCTGTATACCATAGAGGATGTCAAGAGCTAACTTGTTGCCTTGTCACCACGCACGGAACATCTGTATACCATAGGGGACATCGAGAGCTAACTTGTTGCCTTGTCACCACGCACGGAACATCTGTATACCATAGAGGATGTCCAGAGCTAAATTGATGCCTTGTCACCATGCACGGAACATCTGTATACCATAGAGGATGTCCAGAGCTAACTTGATGCCTTGTCACCACGCACGGAACATCTGTATACCATAGAGGATGTCCAAAGCTAACTTGTTGCCTTGTCACCACGCACGGAACATCTGTATACCCTAGAGGATGTCCAGAGCTGACTTGATGCCTTGTCACCACGCACGGAACATCTGTATACCATAGAGGATATCGAGAGCTAACTTGTTGCCTTGTCACCACGCACGGAACATCTGTATAACATAGAGGATGTCCAGAGCTAACTTGATGCCTTGTCACCACCCACAGAACATCTGTATACCATAGAGGATGTGGAGAGCTAACTTGATGCCTTGTAACCACGCACGGAACATCTGTATACCATAGAGGATGTCGAGAGAAAAATTGATGCCTTGTCACCACGCACGGAACATCTGTATACCATAGGGGATGTCCAGAGCTAACTTGATGCCTTGTCACCACTCACGGAACATCTGTATACCATAGAGGATATCGAGAGCTAACTTGTTGCCTTGTCACCACTCACGGAACATCTGTATACCATATAGGATGTCGGGAGCTAACTTGATGCCTTGTCACCACGCACGGAACATCTGTATACCATAGAGGATGTCCAGAGCTAACTTGCTGCCTTGTCACCACGCATGGAACATCTGTATACCATAGAGGATGTCCAGAGGTAACTTGATGCCTTGTCACCACGCACGAAACATCTGTATACCATAGAGGATATCAAGAGCTAACTTGTTGCCTTGTCACCACGCACGGAACATCTGTATACCATAGAGGATGTCCAGAGCTAAATTGATGCCTTGTCACCATGCACGGAACATCTGTATACCATAGAGGATATCGAGAGCTAACTTGTTGCCTTGTCACCACGCACGGAACATCTGTATACCATAGAGGATATCTAGAGCTAACTTGTTGCCTTGTCACCACGCACGGAACATCTGTATACCATAGAGGATGTCCAGAGCTAACTTGTTGCCTTGTCACCACGCACGGAACATCTGTATACCATAGAAGATGTCCAGAGCTAACTTGTTGCCTTGTCACCACGCACGGAACATCTGTATACCATAGAGGATGTCCAGAGCTAACTTGATGCCTTGTCACCACGCACGGAACATCTGTATACCATAGAGGATGTCGAGAGCTAACTTGTTGCCTGGTCACCACGCACGGAACATCTGTATACCATAGAGGATGACGAAATCAAACTTGTTGCCTTGTCACCACGCACGGAACATCTGTATACCATAGAGGATGTCCAGAGCTAACTTGTTGCCTTGTCACCACGCACGGAACATCTGTATACCCTAGAGGATGTCCAGAGCTGACTTGATGCCTTGTCACCACGCACGGAACATCTGTATACCATAGAGGATATCGAGAGCTAACTTGTTGCCTTGTCACCACGCACGGAACATCTGTATACCATAGAGGATGTCCAGAGCTAACTTGATGCCTTGTCACCACCCACAGAACATCTGTATACCATAGAGGATGTCGAGAGCTGACTTGATGCCTTGTCACCACGCACGGAACATCTGTATACCCTAGAGGATGTCCAGAGCTGACCTGATGCCTTGTCACCACGCACGGAACATCTGTATACCATAGAGGATATCGAGAGCTAACTTGTTGCCTTGTCACCACGCACGGAACATCTGTATACCATAGAGGATGTCCAGAGCTAACTTGATGCCTTGTCACCACCCAGAGAACATCTGTATACCATAGAGGATGTCGAGAGCTAACTTGATGCCTTGTAACCACGCACGGAAGATCTGTATACCATAGAGGATGTCCAGAGCTAACTTAATGCCTTGTCACCACGCACGGAACATCTGTATACCATAGAGGATGTCCAGAGCTAACTTGATACCTTGTCACCACGCACGGAACATCTGTATACCATAGAGGATGTCCAGAGCTAACTTGATGCCTTGTCACCACGCACGGAACATCTGTATACCATAGAGGATGTCCAGAGCTAACTTGATGCCTTGTCACCACGCACGGAACATCTGTATACCATAGAGGATGTCCAGAGCTAAATTGATGCCTTGTCACCACGCACGGAACATCTGTATACCATAGCGGATGTCGAGAGCTAACTTGATGCCTTGTCACCACCCACGGAACATCTGTATACCATAGAGGATGTCCAGAGCTAACTTGATGCCTTGTCACCACGCACGGAACATCTGTATACCATAGAGGATGTCCAGAGCTAACTTGATGCCTTGACACCACGCACGGAACATCTGTATACCATAGAGGATGTCCAGAGCTTACTTGATGCCTTGTCACCACCCACGGAACATCTGTATACCATAGACGATGTCGAGAGAAAACTTGATGCCTTGTTACCACGCACGGAACATCTGTATACCATAGAGGATGTCCAGAGCTAACTTGATGCCTTGTCACCACGCACGGAACATCTGTATACCATAGAGGATGTCCAGAGCTAACTTGATGCCTTGTCACCACGCACGGAACATCTGTATACCATAGAGGATGTCCAGAGCTAACTTGATGCCTTGTCACAACGCACGGAACATCTGTATACCATAGAGGATATCGAGAGCTAACTTGTTGCCTTGTCACCACGCACGGAACATCTGTATACCATAGAGGATGTCCAGAGCTAACTTGATGCCTTGTCACCACGCACGGAACATCTGTATACCATAGAGGACATCGAGAGCTAACTTGTTGCCTTGTCACCACGCACGGAACATCTGTATACCATAGAGGGTGTCCAGAGCTAACTTGTTGCCTTGTCACCACGCACGGAACATCTGTATACCATAGAGGATATCGAGAGCTAACTTGTTGCCTTGTCACCACGCACTGAACATCTGTATACCATAGAGGATATCTAGAGCTAACTTGTATGCCTTGTCACCACGCACGGAACATCTGTATACCATAGAGGATGTCCAGAGCTAACTTGTTGCCTTGTCACCACGCACGGAACATCTGTATACCATAGAGGATATCGAGAGCTAACTTGTTGCCTTGTCACCACGCACGGAACATCTGTATACCATAGAGGATGTCGAGAGCTAACTTGATGCCTTGTCACCACGCACGGAACATCTGTATACCATAGAGGATGTCCAGAGCTAACTTGATGCCTTGTCACCACGCACGGAACATCTGTACACCATAGAGGATATCGAGAGCTAACTTGTTGCCTTGTCACCACGCACGGAACATCTGTATACCATAGAGGATGTCCAGAGCTAACTTGATGCCTTGTCACCAAGCACGGAACATCTGTATACCATAGAGGATGTCCAGAGCTAACTTGCTGCCTTGTCACCACGCACGGAACATCTGTATACCATAGGGGATGTCCAGAGCTAACTTGATGCCTTGTCACCACTCACGGAACATCTGTATACCATAGAGGATATCGAGAGCTAACTTGTTGCCTTGTCACCACTCACGGAACATCTGTATACCATAGAGGATGTCCAGAGCTAACTTGATGCCTTGTCACCACGCACGGAACATCTGTATACCATAGAGGATGTCCAGAGCTAACTTGCTGCCTTGTCACGACGCACGGAACATCTGTATACCATAGAGGATGTCCAGAGCTAACTTGATGCCTTGTCACCACGCACTGAACATCTGTATACCATAGAGGATATCGAGAGCTAACTTGTTGCCTTGTCACCACGCACGGAACATCTGTATACCATAGAGGATGACCAGAGTTAACTTGATGCCTTGTCACCACGCACGGAACATCTGTATACCATAGGGGACATAGAGAGCTAACTTGTTGCCTTGTCACCACGCACGGAACATCTGTATACCATAGAGGATATCTAGAGCTAACTTGTTGCCTGGTCACCACGCACGGAACATCTGTATACCATAGAGGATGTCCAGAGCTAACTTGTTGCCTTGTCACTACGCACGGAACATCTGTATACCATAGAGGATGTCCAGAGCTAACTTGTTGCCTTGTCACCACGCACGGAACATCTGTATACCATAGGGGACATCGAGAGCTAACTTGTTGCCTTGTCACCACGCACGGAACATCTGTATACCATAGAGGATGTCCAGAGCTAAATTGATGCCTTGTCACCATGCACGGAACATCTGTATACCATAGAGGATATCGAGAGCTAACTTGTTGCCTTGTCACCACGCACGGAACATCTGTATACCATAGAGGATATCTAGAGCTAACTTGTTGCCTTGTCACCACGCACGGAACATCTGTATACATAGAGGATGTCCAGAGCTAACTTGTTGCCTTGTCACCACGCACGGACCATCTGTATACCATAGAGGATGTCCAGAGCTAGCTTGATGCCTTGTCACCAAGCACGGAACATCTGTATACCATAGAGGATGTCCAAAGCTAACTTGATACCTTGTCACCACGCACGGAACATCTGTATACCATAGAGGATGTCCAGAGCTAACTTGATGCCTTGTCACCACGCACGGAACATCTGTATACCATAGAGGATGTCCAGAGCTAACTTGATGCCTTGTCACCACGCACGGAACATCTGTATACCATAGAGGATATCGAGAGCTAACTTGTTGCCTTGTCACCACGCACGGAACATCTGTATACCATAGAGGATGTCGAGAGCTAACTTGATGCCTTGTCACCACGCACGGAACATCTGTATACCATAGAGGATGTCCAGAGCTAACTTGATGCCTTGTCACCACGCACGGAACATCTGTACACCATAGAGGATATCGAGAGCTAACTTGTTGCCTTGTCACCACGCACGGAACATCTGTATACCATAGAGGATGTCCAGAGCTAACTTGATGCCTTGTCACCAAGCACGGAACATCTGTATACCATAGAGGATGTCCAGAGCTAACTTGATGCCTTGTCACCACGCACGGAACATCTGTATACCATAGCGGATATCGAGAGCTAATTTGATGCTTTGTCACCACCCACGGAACATCTGTATACCAAAGAGGATGTCCAGAGCTAACTTGATGCCTTGTCACCACGCACGGAACATCTGTATACCATAGAGGATGTCCAGAGCTAACTTGATGCCTTGTCACCACGCACGGAACATCTGTATACCATAGAGGATGTCCAGAGCTTACTTGATGCCTTGTCACCACCCACGGAACATCTGTATACCATAGAGGATGTCGAGAGAAAACTTGATGCCTTGTCACCACGCACGGAACATCTGTATACCATAGGGGATGTCCAGAGCTAACTTGATGCCTTGTCACCACTCACGGAACATCTGTATACCATAGAGGATATCGAGAGCTAACTTGTTGCCTTGTCACCACTCACGGAACATCTGTATACCATAGAGGATATCTAGAGCTAACTTGTTGCCTTGTCACCACGCACGGAACATCTGTATACCATAGAGGATGTCCAAAGCTAACTTGTTGCCTTGTCACCACGCACGGAACATCTGTATACCATAGAGGATGTCCAGAGCTAACTTGTTGCCTTGTCACCACGCACGGAACATCTGTATACCATAGAAGATGTCCAGAGCTAACTTGTTGCCTTGTCACCACGCACGGAACATCTGTATACCATAGAGGATGTCCAGAGCTAACTTGATGCCTTGTCACCACGCACGGAACATCTGTATACCATAGAGGATGTCGAGAGCTAACTTGTTGCCTGGTCACCACGCACGGAACATCTGTATACCATAGAGGATGACGAAATCAAACTTGTTGCCTTGTCACCACGCACGGAACATCTGTATACCATAGAGGATGTCCAGAGCTAACTTGTTGCCTTGTCACCACGCACGGAACATCTGTATACCCTAGAGGATGTCCAGAGCTGACTTGATGCCTTGTCACCACGCACGGAACATCTGTATACCATAGAGGATATCGAGAGCTAACTTGTTGCCTTGTCACCACGCACGGAACATCTGTATACCATAGAGGATGTCCAGAGCTAACTTGATGCCTTGTCACCACCCACAGAACATCTGTATACCATAGAGGATGTCGAGAGCTAACTTTATGCCTTGTAACCACGCACGGAAGATCTGTATACCATAGAGGATGTCCAGAGCTAACTTGATGCCTTGTCACCACGCACGGAACATCTGTATACCATAGAGGATGTCCAGAGCTAACTTGATACCTTGTCACCACGCACGGAACATCTGTATACCATAGAGGATGTCCAGAGCTAACTTGATGCCTTGTCACCACGCACGGAACATCTGTATACCATAGAGGATGTCCAGAGCTAACTTGATGCCTTGTCACCACGCACGGAACATCTGTATACCATAGAGGATATCGAGAGCTAACTTGTTGCCTTGTCACCACGCACGGAACATCTGTATACCATAGAGGATGTCGAGAGCTAACTTGATGCCTTGTCACCACGCACGGAACATCTGTATACCATAGAGGATGTCCAGAGCTAACTTGATGCCTTGTCACCACGCACGGAACATCTGTACACCATAGAGGATATCGAGAGCTAACTTGTTGCCTTGTCACCACGCACGGAACATCTGTATACCATAGAGGATGTCCAGAGCTAACTTGATGCCTTGTCACCAAGCACGGAACATCTGTATACCATAGAGGATGTCCAGAGCTAACTTGATGCCTTGTCACTACGCACGGAACATCTGTATACCATAGCGGATATCGAGAGCTAACTTGATGCTTTGTCACCACCCACGGAACATCTGTATACCAAAGAGGATGTCCAGAGCTAACTTGATGCCTTGTCACCACCCACGGAACATCTGTATACCATAGAGGATGTCCAGAGCTAACTTGATGCCTTGTCACCACGCACGGAAAATCTGTATACCATAGAGGATGTCCAGAGCTTACTTGATGCCTTGTCACCACCCACGGAACATCTGTATACCATAGAGGATGTCGAGAGAAAACTTGATGCCTTGTCACCACGCACGGAACATCTGTATACCATAGGGGATGTCCAGAGCTAACTTGATGCCTTGTCACCACTCACGGAACATCTGTATACCATAGAGGATATCGAGAGCTAACTTGTTGCCTTGTCACCACTCACGGAACATCTGTATACCATAGAGGATGTCCAGAGCTAACTTGATGCCTTGTCACCACGCACGGAACATCTGTATACCATAGAGGATGTCCAGAGCTAACTTGCTGCCTTGTCACGACGCACGGAACATCTGTATACCATAGAGGATGTCCAGAGCTAACTTGATGCCTTGTCACCACGCACTGAACATCTGTATACCATAGAGGATATCGAGAGCTAACTTGTTGCCTTGTCACCACGCACGGAACATCTGTATACCATAGAGGATGTCCAGAGTTAACTTGATGCCTTGTCACCACGCACGGAACATCTGTATACCATAGGGGACATCGAGAGCTAACTTGTTGCCTTGTCACCACGCACGGAACATCTGTATACCATAGAGGATGTCCAGAGCTAAATTGATGCCTTGTCACCATGCACGGAACATCTGTATACCATAGAGGATATCGAGAGCTAACTTGTTGCCTTGTCACCACGCACGGAACATCTGTATACCATAGAGGATATCTAGAGCTAACTTGTTGCCTTGTCACCACGCACAGAACATCTGTATACCATAGAGGATGTCCAGAGCTAACTTGATGTCTTGTCACCACGCACGGAACATCTGTATACCATAGAGGATATCGAGAGCTAACTTGTTGCCTTGTCACCACGCACGGAACATCTGTATACCATAGAGGATGTCGAGAGCTAACTTGATGCCGTGTCACCACGCACGGAACATCTGTATACCATAGAGGATGTCCAGAGCTAACTTGATGCCTTGTCACCACGCACGGAACATCTGTACACCATAGAGGATATCGAGAGCTAACTTGTTGCCTTGTCACCACGCACGGAACATCTGTATACCATAGAGGATGTCCAGAGCTAACTTGATGCCTTGTCACCAAGCACGGAACATCTGTATACCATAGAGGATGTCCAGAGCTAACTTGATGCCTTGTCACCACGCACGGAACATCTGTATACCATAGCGGATATCGAGAGCTAACTTGATGCTTTGTCACCACCCACGGAACATCTGTATACCAAAGAGGATGTCCAGAGCTAACTTGATGCCTTGTCACCACCCACGGAACATCTGTATACCATAGAGGATGTCCAGAGCTAACTTGATGCCTTTTCACCACGCACGGAACATCTGTATACCATAGAGGATGTCCAGAGCTTACTTGATGCCTTGTCACCACCCACGGAACATCTGTATACCATAGAGGATGTCGAGAGAAAACTTGATGCCTTGTCACCACGCACGGAACATCTGTATACCATAGGGGATGTCCAGAGCTAACTTGATGCCTTGTCACCACTCACGGAACATCTGTATACCATAGAGGATATCAAGAGCTAACTTGTTGCCTTGTCACCACTCACGGAACATCTGTATACCATAGAGGATGTCCAGATCTAACTTGATGCCTTGTCACCACGCACGGAACATCTGTATACCATAGAGGATGTCCAGAGCTAACTTGCTGCCTTGTCACGACGCACGGAACATCTGTATACCATAGAGGATGTCCAGAGCTAACTTGATGCCTTGTCACCACGCACTGAACATCTGTATACCATAGAGGATATCGAGAGCTAACTTGTTGCCTTGTCACCACGCACGGAACATCTGTATACCATAGAGGATGTCCAGAGTTAACTTGATGCCTTGTCACCACGCACGGAACATCTGTATACCATAGGGGACATCGAGAGCTAACTTGTTGCCTTGTCACCACGCACGGAACATCTGTATACCATAGAGGATGTCCAGAGCTAAATTGATGCCTTGTCACCATGCACGGAACATCTGTATACCATAGAGGATATCGAGAGCTAACTTGTTGCCTTGTCACCACGCACGGAACATCTGTATACCATAGAGGATATCTAGAGCTAACTTGTTGCCTTGTCACCACGCACGGAACATCTGTATACCATAGAGGATGTCCAAAGCTAACTTGTTGCCTTGTCACCACGCACGGAACATCTGTATACCATAGAGGATGTCCAGAGCTAACTTGTTGCCTTGTCACCACGCAAAGGAACATCTGTATACCATAGAGGATGTCCAGAGCTAACTTGATGCCTTGTCACCACGCACGGAACATCTGTATACCATAGAGGATGTCCAGAGCTAACTTGTTGCCTGGTCACCACGCACGGAACATCTGTATACCATAGAGGATGTCGAAATCAAACTTGTTGCCTTGTCACCACGCACGGAACATCTGTATACCATAGAGGATGTCCAGAGCTAACTTGTTGCCTTGTCACCACGCACGGAACATCTGTATACCCTAGAGGATGTCCAGAGCTGACTTGATGCCTTGTCACCACGCACGGAACATCTGTATACCATAGAGGATATCGAGAGCTAACTTGTTGCCTTGTCACCACGCACGGAACATCTGTATACCATAGAGGATGTCCAGAGCTAACTTGATGCCTTGTCACCACCCAGAGAACATCTGTATACCATAGAGGATGTCGAGAGCTAAATTGATGCCTTGTCACCACGCACGGAACATCTGTATACCATAGCGGATATCGAGAGCTAACTTGATGCCTTGTCACCACCCACGGAACATCTGTATACCATAGGGCATGTCCAGAGCTAACTTGATGCCTTGTCACCACGCACGGAACATCTGTATACCATAGAGGATGTCCAGAGCTAACTTGATGCCTTGTCACCACGCACGGAACATCTGTATACCATAGAGGATGTCCAGAGCTTACTTGATGCCTTGTCACCACCCACGGAACATCTGTATACCATAGACGATGTCGAGAGAAAACTTGATGCCTTGTTACCACGCACGGAACATCTGTATACCATAGAGGATGTCCAGAGCTAACTTGATGCCTTGTCACCACGCACGGAACATCTGTATACCATAGAGAATGTCCAGAGCTAACTTGATGCCTTGTCACCACGCACGGAACATCTGTATACCATAGCGGATATCGAGAGCTAACATGTTGCCTTGTCACCACGCACGGAACATCTGTATACCATAGAGGATGTCGAGAGCTAACTTGATGCCTTGTCACCACGCACGGAACATCTGTATACCATAGAGGATGTCCAGAGCTAACTTGATGCCTTGTCACCACGCACGGAACATCTGTACACCATAGAGGATATCGAGAGCTAACTTGTTGCCTTGTCACCACGCACGGAACATCTGTATACCATAGAGGATGTCCAGAGCTAACTTGATGCCTTGTCACCAAGCACGGAACATCTGTATACCATAGAGGATGTCCAGAGCTAACTTGATGCCTTGTCACCACGCACGGAACATCTGTATACCATAGCGGATATCGAGAGCTAATTTGATGCTTTGTCACCACCCACGGAACATCTGTATACCAAAGAGGATGTCCAGAGCTAACTTGATGCCTTGTCACCACGCACGGAACATCTGTATACCATAGAGGATGTCCAGAGCTAACTTGATGCCTTGTCACCACGCACGGAACATCTGTATACCATAGAGGATGTCCAGAGCTTACTTGATGCCTTGTCACCACCCACGGAACATCTGTATACCATAGAGGATGTCGAGAGAAAACTTGATGCCTTGTCACCACGCACGGAACATCTGTATACCATAGGGGATGTCCAGAGCTAACTTGATGCCTTGTCACCACTCACGGAACATCTGTATACCATAGAGGATATCGAGAGCTAACTTGTTGCCTTGTCACCACTCACGGAACATCTGTATACCATAGAGGATATCTAGAGCTAACTTGTTGCCTTGTCACCACGCACGGAACATCTGTATACCATAGAGGATGTCCAAAGCTAACTTGTTGCCTTGTCACCACGCACGGAACATCTGTATACCATAGAGGATGTCCAGAGCTAACTTGTTGCCTTGTCACCACGCACGGAACATCTGTATACCATAGAAGATGTCCAGAGCTAACTTGTTGCCTTGTCACCACGCACGGAACATCTGTATACCATAGAGGATGTCCAGAGCTAACTTGATGCCTTGTCACCACGCACGGAACATCTGTATACCATAGAGGATGTCGAGAGCTAACTTGTTGCCTGGTCACCACGCACGGAACATCTGTATACCATAGAGGATGACGAAATCAAACTTGTTGCCTTGTCACCACGCACGGAACATCTGTATACCATAGAGGATGTCCAGAGCTAACTTGTTGCCTTGTCACCACGCACGGAACATCTGTATACCCTAGAGGATGTCCAGAGCTGACTTGATGCCTTGTCACCACGCACGGAACATCTGTATACCATAGAGGATATCGAGAGCTAACTTGTTGCCTTGTCACCACGCACGGAACATCTGTATACCATAGAGGATGTCCAGAGCTAACTTGATGCCTTGTCACCACCCACAGAACATCTGTATACCATAGAGGATGTCGAGAGCTAACTTTATGCCTTGTAACCACGCACGGAAGATCTGTATACCATAGAGGATGTCCAGAGCTAACTTGATGCCTTGTCACCACGCACGGAACATCTGTATACCATAGAGGATGTCCAGAGCTAACTTGATACCTTGTCACCACGCACGGAACATCTGTATACCATAGAGGATGTCCAGAGCTAACTTGATGCCTTGTCACCACGCACGGAACATCTGTATACCATAGAGGATGTCCAGAGCTAACTTGATGCCTTGTCACCACGCACGGAACATCTGTATACCATAGAGGATATCGAGAGCTAACTTGTTGCCTTGTCACCACGCACGGAACATCTGTATACCATAGAGGATGTCGAGAGCTAACTTGATGCCTTGTCACCACGCACGGAACATCTGTATACCATAGAGGATGTCCAGAGCTAACTTGATGCCTTGTCACCACGCACGGAACATCTGTACACCATAGAGGATATCGAGAGCTAACTGGTTGCCTTGTCACCACGCACGGAACATCTGTATACCATAGAGGATGTCCAGAGCTAACTTGATGCCTTGTCACCAAGCACGGAACATCTGTATACCATAGAGGATGTCCAGAGCTAACTTGATGCCTTGTCACTACGCACGGAACATCTGTATACCATAGCGGATATCGAGAGCTAACTTGATGCTTTGTCACCACCCACGGAACATCTGTATACCAAAGAGGATGTCCAGAGCTAACTTGATGCCTTGTCACCACCCACGGAACATCTGTATACCATAGAGGATGTCCAGAGCTAACTTGATGCCTTGTCACCACGCACGGAAAATCTGTATACCATAGAGGATGTCCAGAGCTTACTTGATGCCTTGTCACCACCCACGGAACATCTGTATACCATAGAGGATGTCGAGAGAAAACTTGATGCCTTGTCACCACGCACGGAACATCTGTATACCATAGGGGATGTCCAGAGCTAACTTGATGCCTTGTCACCACTCACGGAACATCTGTATACCATAGAGGATATCGAGAGCTAACTTGTTGCCTTGTCACCACTCACGGAACATCTGTATACCATAGAGGATGTCCAGAGCTAACTTGATGCCTTGTCACCACGCACGGAACATCTGTATACCATAGAGGATGTCCAGAGCTAACTTGCTGCCTTGTCACGACGCACGGAACATCTGTATACCATAGAGGATGTCCAGAGCTAACTTGATGCCTTGTCACCACGCACTGAACATCTGTATACCATAGAGGATATCGAGAGCTAACTTGTTGCCTTGTCACCACGCACGGAACATCTGTATACCATAGAGGATGTCCAGAGTTAACTTGATGCCTTGTCACCACGCACGGAACATCTGTATACCATAGGGGACATCGAGAGCTAACTTGTTGCCTTGTCACCACGCACGGAACATCTGTATACCATAGAGGATGTCCAGAGCTAAATTGATGCCTTGTCACCATGCACGGAACATCTGTATACCATAGAGGATATCGAGAGCTAACTTGTTGCCTTGTCACCACGCACGGAACATCTGTATACCATAGAGGATATCTAGAGCTAACTTGTTGCCTTGTCACCACGCACGGAACATCTGTATACCATAGAGGATGTCCAGAGCTAACTTGATGTCTTGTCACCACGCACGGAACATCTGTATACCATAGAGGATATCGAGAGCTAACTTGTTGCCTTGTCACCACGCACGGAACATCTGTATACCATAGAGGATGTCGAGAGCTAACTTGATGCCGTGTCACCACGCACGGAACATCTGTATACCATAGAGGATGTCCAGAGCTAACTTGATGCCTTGTCACCACGCACGGAACATCTGTACACCATAGAGGATATCGAGAGCTAACTTGTTGCCTTGTCACCACGCACGGAACATCTGTATACCATAGAGGATGTCCAGAGCTAACTTGATGCCTTGTCACCAAGCACGGAACATCTGTATACCATAGAGGATGTCCAGAGCTAACTTGATGCCTTGTCACCACGCACGGAACATCTGTATACCATAGCGGATATCGAGAGCTAACTTGATGCTTTGTCACCACCCACGGAACATCTGTATACCAAAGAGGATGTCCAGAGCTAACTTGATGCCTTGTCACCACCCACGGAACATCTGTATACCATAGAGGATGTCCAGAGCTAACTTGATGCCTTTTCACCACGCACGGAACATCTGTATACCATAGAGGATGTCCAGAGCTTACTTGATGCCTTGTCACCACCCACGGAACATCTGTATACCATAGAGGATGTCGAGAGAAAACTTGATGCCTTGTCACCACGCACGGAACATCTGTATACCATAGGGGATGTCCAGAGCTAACTTGATGCCTTGTCACCACTCACGGAACATCTGTATACCATAGAGGATATCAAGAGCTAACTTGTTGCCTTGTCACCACTCACGGAACATCTGTATACCATAGAGGATGTCCAGATCTAACTTGATGCCTTGTCACCACGCACGGAACATCTGTATACCATAGAGGATGTCCAGAGCTAACTTGCTGCCTTGTCACGACGCACGGAACATCTGTATACCATAGAGGATGTCCAGAGCTAACTTGATGCCTTGTCACCACGCACTGAACATCTGTATACCATAGAGGATATCGAGAGCTAACTTGTTGCCTTGTCACCACGCACGGAACATCTGTATACCATAGAGGATGTCCAGAGTTAACTTGATGCCTTGTCACCACGCACGGAACATCTGTATACCATAGGGGACATCGAGAGCTAACTTGTTGCCTTGTCACCACGCACGGAACATCTGTATACCATAGAGGATGTCCAGAGCTAAATTGATGCCTTGTCACCATGCACGGAACATCTGTATACCATAGAGGATATCGAGAGCTAACTTGTTGCCTTGTCACCACGCACGGAACATCTGTATACCATAGAGGATATCTAGAGCTAACTTGTTGCCTTGTCACCACGCACGGAACATCTGTATACCATAGAGGATGTCCAAAGCTAACTTGTTGCCTTGTCACCACGCACGGAACATCTGTATACCATAGAGGATGTCCAGAGCTAACTTGTTGCCTTGTCACCACGCAAAGGAACATCTGTATACCATAGAGGATGTCCAGAGCTAACTTGATGCCTTGTCACCACGCACGGAACATCTGTATACCATAGAGGATGTCCAGAGCTAACTTGTTGCCTGGTCACCACGCACGGAACATCTGTATACCATAGAGGATGTCGAAATCAAACTTGTTGCCTTGTCACCACGCACGGAACATCTGTATACCATAGAGGATGTCCAGAGCTAACTTGTTGCCTTGTCACCACGCACGGAACATCTGTATACCCTAGAGGATGTCCAGAGCTGACTTGATGCCTTGTCACCACGCACGGAACATCTGTATACCATAGAGGATATCGAGAGCTAACTTGTTGCCTTGTCACCACGCACGGAACATCTGTATACCATAGAGGATGTCCAGAGCTAACTTGTTGCCTTGTCACCACGCACGGAACATCTGTATACCCTAGAGGATGTCCAGAGCTGACTTGATGCCTTGTCACCACGCACGGAACATCTGTATACCATAGAGGATATCGAGAGCTAACTTGTTGCCTTGTCACCACGCACGGAACATCTGTATACCATAGAGGATGTCCAGAGCTAACTTGATGCCTTGTCACCACCCAGAGAACATCTGTATACCATAGAGGATGTCGAGAGCTAAATTGATGCCTTGTCACCACGCACGGAACATCTGTATACCATAGCGGATATCGAGAGCTAACTTGATGCCTTGTCACCACCCACGGAACATCTGTATACCATAGGGCATGTCCAGAGCTAACTTGATGCCTTGTCACCACGCACGGAACATCTGTATACCATAGAGGATGTCCAGAGCTAACTTGATGCCTTGTCACCACGCACGGAACATCTGTATACCATAGAGGATGTCCAGAGCTTACTTGATGCCTTGTCACCACCCACGGAACATCTGTATACCATAGACGATGTCGAGAGAAAACTTGATGCCTTGTTACCACGCACGGAACATCTGTATACCATAGAGGATGTCCAGAGCTAACTTGATGCCTTGTCACCACGCACGGAACATCTGTATACCATAGAGAATGTCCAGAGCTAACTTGATGCCTTGTCACCACGCACGGAACATCTGTATACCATAGCGGATATCGAGAGCTAACTTGTTGCCTTGTCACCACGCACGGAACATCTGTATACCATAGAGGATGTCGAGAGCTAACTTGATGCCTTGTCACCACGCACGGAACATCTGTATACCATAGAGGATGTCCAGAGCTAACTTGATGCCTTGTCACCACGCACGGAACATCTGTACACCATAGAGGATATCGAGAGCTAACTTGTTGCCTTGTCACCACGCACGGAACATCTGTATACCATAGAGGATGTCCAGAGCTAACTTGATGCCTTGTCACCAAGCACGGAACATCTGTATACCATAGAGGATGTCCAGAGCTAACTTGATGCCTTGTCACCACGCACGGAACATCTGTATACCATAGCGGATATCGAGAGCTAATTTGATGCTTTGTCACCACCCACGGAACATCTGTATACCAAAGAGGATGTCCAGAGCTAACTTGATGCCTTGTCACCACGCACGGAACATCTGTATACCATAGAGGATGTCCAGAGCTAACTTGATGCCTTGTCACCACGCACGGAACATCTGTATACCATAGAGGATGACCAGAGTTAACTTGATGCCTTGTCACCACGCACGGAACATCTGTATACCATAGGGGACATAGAGAGCTAACTTGTTGCCTTGTCACCACGCACGGAACATCTGTATACCATAGAGGATATCTAGAGCTAACTTGTTGCCTGGTCACCACGCACGGAACATCTGTATACCATAGAGGATGTCCAGAGCTAACTTGTTGCCTTGTCACTACGCACGGAACATCTGTATACCATAGAGGATGTCCAGAGCTAACTTGTTGCCTTGTCACCACGCACGGAACATCTGTATACCATAGGGGACATCGAGAGCTAACTTGTTGCCTTGTCACCACGCACGGAACATCTGTATACCATAGAGGATGTCCAGAGCTAAATTGATGCCTTGTCACCATGCACGGAACATCTGTATACCATAGAGGATATCGAGAGCTAACTTGTTGCCTTGTCACCACGCACGGAACATCTGTATACCATAGAGGATATCTAGAGCTAACTTGTTGCCTTGTCACCACGCACGGAACATCTGTATACATAGAGGATGTCCAGAGCTAACTTGTTGCCTTGTCACCACGCACGGACCATCTGTATACCATAGAGGATGTCCAGAGCTAGCTTGATGCCTTGTCACCAAGCACGGAACATCTGTATACCATAGAGGATGTCCAAAGCTAACTTGATACCTTGTCACCACGCACGGAACATCTGTATACCATAGAGGATGTCCAGAGCTAACTTGATGCCTTGTCACCACGCACGGAACATCTGTATACCATAGAGGATGTCCAGAGCTAACTTGATGCCTTGTCACCACGCACGGAACATCTGTATACCATAGAGGATATCGAGAGCTAACTTGTTGCCTTGTCACCACGCACGGAACATCTGTATACCATAGAGGATGTCGAGAGCTAACTTGATGCCTTGTCACCACGCACGGAACATCTGTATACCATAGAGGATGTCCAGAGCTAACTTGATGCCTTGTCACCACGCACGGAACATCTGTACACCATAGAGGATATCGAGAGCTAACTTGTTGCCTTGTCACCACGCACGGAACATCTGTATACCATAGAGGATGTCCAGAGCTAACTTGATGCCTTGTCACCAAGCACGGAACATCTGTATACCATAGAGGATGTCCAGAGCTAACTTGATGCCTTGTCACCACGCACGGAACATCTGTATACCATAGCGGATATCGAGAGCTAATTTGATGCTTTGTCACCACCCACGGAACATCTGTATACCAAAGAGGATGTCCAGAGCTAACTTGATGCCTTGTCACCACGCACGGAACATCTGTATACCATAGAGGATGTCCAGAGCTAACTTGATGCCTTGTCACCACGCACGGAACATCTGTATACCATAGAGGATGTCCAGAGCTTACTTGATGCCTTGTCACCACCCACGGAACATCTGTATACCATAGAGGATGTCGAGAGAAAACTTGATGCCTTGTCACCACGCACGGAACATCTGTATACCATAGGGGATGTCCAGAGCTAACTTGATGCCTTGTCACCACTCACGGAACATCTGTATACCATAGAGGATATCGAGAGCTAACTTGTTGCCTTGTCACCACTCACGGAACATCTGTATACCATAGAGGATATCTAGAGCTAACTTGTTGCCTTGTCACCACGCACGGAACATCTGTATACCATAGAGGATGTCCAAAGCTAACTTGTTGCCTTGTCACCACGCACGGAACATCTGTATACCATAGAGGATGTCCAGAGCTAACTTGTTGCCTTGTCACCACGCACGGAACATCTGTATACCATAGAAGATGTCCAGAGCTAACTTGTTGCCTTGTCACCACGCACGGAACATCTGTATACCATAGAGGATGTCCAGAGCTAACTTGATGCCTTGTCACCACGCACGGAACATCTGTATACCATAGAGGATGTCGAGAGCTAACTTGTTGCCTGGTCACCACGCACGGAACATCTGTATACCATAGAGGATGACGAAATCAAACTTGTTGCCTTGTCACCACGCACGGAACATCTGTATACCATAGAGGATGTCCAGAGCTAACTTGTTGCCTTGTCACCACGCACGGAACATCTGTATACCCTAGAGGATGTCCAGAGCTGACTTGATGCCTTGTCACCACGCACGGAACATCTGTATACCATAGAGGATATCGAGAGCTAACTTGTTGCCTTGTCACCACGCACGGAACATCTGTATACCATAGAGGATGTCCAGAGCTAACTTGATGCCTTGTCACCACCCACAGAACATCTGTATACCATAGAGGATGTCGAGAGCTAACTTTATGCCTTGTAACCACGCACGGAAGATCTGTATACCATAGAGGATGTCCAGAGCTAACTTGATGCCTTGTCACCACGCACGGAACATCTGTATACCATAGAGGATGTCCAGAGCTAACTTGATACCTTGTCACCACGCACGGAACATCTGTATACCATAGAGGATGTCCAGAGCTAACTTGATGCCTTGTCACCACGCACGGAACATCTGTATACCATAGAGGATGTCCAGAGCTAACTTGATGCCTTGTCACCACGCACGGAACATCTGTATACCATAGAGGATATCGAGAGCTAACTTGTTGCCTTGTCACCACGCACGGAACATCTGTATACCATAGAGGATGTCGAGAGCTAACTTGATGCCTTGTCACCACGCACGGAACATCTGTATACCATAGAGGATGTCCAGAGCTAACTTGATGCCTTGTCACCACGCACGGAACATCTGTACACCATAGAGGATATCGAGAGCTAACTTGTTGCCTTGTCACCACGCACGGAACATCTGTATACCATAGAGGATGTCCAGAGCTAACTTGATGCCTTGTCACCAAGCACGGAACATCTGTATACCATAGAGGATGTCCAGAGCTAACTTGATGCCTTGTCACTACGCACGGAACATCTGTATACCATAGCGGATATCGAGAGCTAACTTGATGCTTTGTCACCACCCACGGAACATCTGTATACCAAAGAGGATGTCCAGAGCTAACTTGATGCCTTGTCACCACCCACGGAACATCTGTATACCATAGAGGATGTCCAGAGCTAACTTGATGCCTTGTCACCACGCACGGAAAATCTGTATACCATAGAGGATGTCCAGAGCTTACTTGATGCCTTGTCACCACCCACGGAACATCTGTATACCATAGAGGATGTCGAGAGAAAACTTGATGCCTTGTCACCACGCACGGAACATCTGTATACCATAGGGGATGTCCAGAGCTAACTTGATGCCTTGTCACCACTCACGGAACATCTGTATACCATAGAGGATATCGAGAGCTAACTTGTTGCCTTGTCACCACTCACGGAACATCTGTATACCATAGAGGATGTCCAGAGCTAACTTGATGCCTTGTCACCACGCACGGAACATCTGTATACCATAGAGGATGTCCAGAGCTAACTTGCTGCCTTGTCACGACGCACGGAACATCTGTATACCATAGAGGATGTCCAGAGCTAACTTGATGCCTTGTCACCACGCACTGAACATCTGTATACCATAGAGGATATCGAGAGCTAACTTGTTGCCTTGTCACCACGCACGGAACATCTGTATACCATAGAGGATGTCCAGAGTTAACTTGATGCCTTGTCACCACGCACGGAACATCTGTATACCATAGGGGACATCGAGAGCTAACTTGTTGCCTTGTCACCACGCACGGAACATCTGTATACCATAGAGGATGTCCAGAGCTAAATTGATGCCTTGTCACCATGCACGGAACATCTGTATACCATAGAGGATATCGAGAGCTAACTTGTTGCCTTGTCACCACGCACGGAACATCTGTATACCATAGAGGATATCTAGAGCTAACTTGTTGCCTTGTCACCACGCACGGAACATCTGTATACCATAGAGGATGTCCAGAGCTAACTTGATGTCTTGTCACCACGCACGGAACATCTGTATACCATAGAGGATATCGAGAGCTAACTTGTTGCCTTGTCACCACGCACGGAACATCTGTATACCATAGAGGATGTCGAGAGCTAACTTGATGCCGTGTCACCACGCACGGAACATCTGTATACCATAGAGGATGTCCAGAGCTAACTTGATGCCTTGTCACCACGCACGGAACATCTGTACACCATAGAGGATATCGAGAGCTAACTTGTTGCCTTGTCACCACGCACGGAACATCTGTATACCATAGAGGATGTCCAGAGCTAACTTGATGCCTTGTCACCAAGCACGGAACATCTGTATACCATAGAGGATGTCCAGAGCTAACTTGATGCCTTGTCACCACGCACGGAACATCTGTATACCATAGCGGATATCGAGAGCTAACTTGATGCTTTGTCACCACCCACGGAACATCTGTATACCAAAGAGGATGTCCAGAGCTAACTTGATGCCTTGTCACCACCCACGGAACATCTGTATACCATAGAGGATGTCCAGAGCTAACTTGATGCCTTTTCACCACGCACGGAACATCTGTATACCATAGAGGATGTCCAGAGCTTACTTGATGCCTTGTCACCACCCACGGAACATCTGTATACCATAGAGGATGTCGAGAGAAAACTTGATGCCTTGTCACCACGCACGGAACATCTGTATACCATAGGGGATGTCCAGAGCTAACTTGATGCCTTGTCACCACTCACGGAACATCTGTATACCATAGAGGATATCAAGAGCTAACTTGTTGCCTTGTCACCACTCACGGAACATCTGTATACCATAGAGGATGTCCAGATCTAACTTGATGCCTTGTCACCACGCACGGAACATCTGTATACCATAGAGGATGTCCAGAGCTAACTTGCTGCCTTGTCACGACGCACGGAACATCTGTATACCATAGAGGATGTCCAGAGCTAACTTGATGCCTTGTCACCACGCACTGAACATCTGTATACCATAGAGGATATCGAGAGCTAACTTGTTGCCTTGTCACCACGCACGGAACATCTGTATACCATAGAGGATGTCCAGAGTTAACTTGATGCCTTGTCACCACGCACGGAACATCTGTATACCATAGGGGACATCGAGAGCTAACTTGTTGCCTTGTCACCACGCACGGAACATCTGTATACCATAGAGGATGTCCAGAGCTAAATTGATGCCTTGTCACCATGCACGGAACATCTGTATACCATAGAGGATATCGAGAGCTAACTTGTTGCCTTGTCACCACGCACGGAACATCTGTATACCATAGAGGATATCTAGAGCTAACTTGTTGCCTTGTCACCACGCACGGAACATCTGTATACCATAGAGGATGTCCAAAGCTAACTTGTTGCCTTGTCACCACGCACGGAACATCTGTATACCATAGAGGATGTCCAGAGCTAACTTGTTGCCTTGTCACCACGCAAAGGAACATCTGTATACCATAGAGGATGTCCAGAGCTAACTTGATGCCTTGTCACCACGCACGGAACATCTGTATACCATAGAGGATGTCCAGAGCTAACTTGTTGCCTGGTCACCACGCACGGAACATCTGTATACCATAGAGGATGTCGAAATCAAACTTGTTGCCTTGTCACCACGCACGGAACATCTGTATACCATAGAGGATGTCCAGAGCTAACTTGTTGCCTTGTCACCACGCACGGAACATCTGTATACCCTAGAGGATGTCCAGAGCTGACTTGATGCCTTGTCACCACGCACGGAACATCTGTATACCATAGAGGATATCGAGAGCTAACTTGTTGCCTTGTCACCACGCACGGAACATCTGTATACCATAGAGGATGTCCAGAGCTAACTTGATGCCTTGTCACCACCCAGAGAACATCTGTATACCATAGAGGATGTCGAGAGCTAAATTGATGCCTTGTCACCACGCACGGAACATCTGTATACCATAGCGGATATCGAGAGCTAACTTGATGCCTTGTCACCACCCACGGAACATCTGTATACCATAGGGCATGTCCAGAGCTAACTTGATGCCTTGTCACCACGCACGGAACATCTGTATACCATAGAGGATGTCCAGAGCTAACTTGATGCCTTGTCACCACGCACGGAACATCTGTATACCATAGAGGATGTCCAGAGCTTACTTGATGCCTTGTCACCACCCACGGAACATCTGTATACCATAGACGATGTCGAGAGAAAACTTGATGCCTTGTTACCACGCACGGAACATCTGTATACCATAGAGGATGTCCAGAGCTAACTTGATGCCTTGTCACCACGCACGGAACATCTGTATACCATAGAGAATGTCCAGAGCTAACTTGATGCCTTGTCACCACGCACGGAACATCTGTATACCATAGCGGATATCGAGAGCTAACATGTTGCCTTGTCACCACGCACGGAACATCTGTATACCATAGAGGATGTCGAGAGCTAACTTGATGCCTTGTCACCACGCACGGAACATCTGTATACCATAGAGGATGTCCAGAGCTAACTTGATGCCTTGTCACCACGCACGGAACATCTGTACACCATAGAGGATATCGAGAGCTAACTTGTTGCCTTGTCACCACGCACGGAACATCTGTATACCATAGAGGATGTCCAGAGCTAACTTGATGCCTTGTCACCAAGCACGGAACATCTGTATACCATAGAGGATGTCCAGAGCTAACTTGATGCCTTGTCACCACGCACGGAACATCTGTATACCATAGCGGATATCGAGAGCTAATTTGATGCTTTGTCACCACCCACGGAACATCTGTATACCAAAGAGGATGTCCAGAGCTAACTTGATGCCTTGTCACCACGCACGGAACATCTGTATACCATAGAGGATGTCCAGAGCTAACTTGATGCCTTGTCACCACGCACGGAACATCTGTATACCATAGAGGATGTCCAGAGCTTACTTGATGCCTTGTCACCACCCACGGAACATCTGTATACCATAGAGGATGTCGAGAGAAAACTTGATGCCTTGTCACCACGCACGGAACATCTGTATACCATAGGGGATGTCCAGAGCTAACTTGATGCCTTGTCACCACTCACGGAACATCTGTATACCATAGAGGATATCGAGAGCTAACTTGTTGCCTTGTCACCACTCACGGAACATCTGTATACCATAGAGGATATCTAGAGCTAACTTGTTGCCTTGTCACCACGCACGGAACATCTGTATACCATAGAGGATGTCCAAAGCTAACTTGTTGCCTTGTCACCACGCACGGAACATCTGTATACCATAGAGGATGTCCAGAGCTAACTTGTTGCCTTGTCACCACGCACGGAACATCTGTATACCATAGAAGATGTCCAGAGCTAACTTGTTGCCTTGTCACCACGCACGGAACATCTGTATACCATAGAGGATGTCCAGAGCTAACTTGATGCCTTGTCACCACGCACGGAACATCTGTATACCATAGAGGATGTCGAGAGCTAACTTGTTGCCTGGTCACCACGCACGGAACATCTGTATACCATAGAGGATGACGAAATCAAACTTGTTGCCTTGTCACCACGCACGGAACATCTGTATACCATAGAGGATGTCCAGAGCTAACTTGTTGCCTTGTCACCACGCACGGAACATCTGTATACCCTAGAGGATGTCCAGAGCTGACTTGATGCCTTGTCACCACGCACGGAACATCTGTATACCATAGAGGATATCGAGAGCTAACTTGTTGCCTTGTCACCACGCACGGAACATCTGTATACCATAGAGGATGTCCAGAGCTAACTTGATGCCTTGTCACCACCCACAGAACATCTGTATACCATAGAGGATGTCGAGAGCTAACTTTATGCCTTGTAACCACGCACGGAAGATCTGTATACCATAGAGGATGTCCAGAGCTAACTTGATGCCTTGTCACCACGCACGGAACATCTGTATACCATAGAGGATGTCCAGAGCTAACTTGATACCTTGTCACCACGCACGGAACATCTGTATACCATAGAGGATGTCCAGAGCTAACTTGATGCCTTGTCACCACGCACGGAACATCTGTATACCATAGAGGATGTCCAGAGCTAACTTGATGCCTTGTCACCACGCACGGAACATCTGTATACCATAGAGGATATCGAGAGCTAACTTGTTGCCTTGTCACCACGCACGGAACATCTGTATACCATAGAGGATGTCGAGAGCTAACTTGATGCCTTGTCACCACGCACGGAACATCTGTATACCATAGAGGATGTCCAGAGCTAACTTGATGCCTTGTCACCACGCACGGAACATCTGTACACCATAGAGGATATCGAGAGCTAACTGGTTGCCTTGTCACCACGCACGGAACATCTGTATACCATAGAGGATGTCCAGAGCTAACTTGATGCCTTGTCACCAAGCACGGAACATCTGTATACCATAGAGGATGTCCAGAGCTAACTTGATGCCTTGTCACTACGCACGGAACATCTGTATACCATAGCGGATATCGAGAGCTAACTTGATGCTTTGTCACCACCCACGGAACATCTGTATACCAAAGAGGATGTCCAGAGCTAACTTGATGCCTTGTCACCACCCACGGAACATCTGTATACCATAGAGGATGTCCAGAGCTAACTTGATGCCTTGTCACCACGCACGGAAAATCTGTATACCATAGAGGATGTCCAGAGCTTACTTGATGCCTTGTCACCACCCACGGAACATCTGTATACCATAGAGGATGTCGAGAGAAAACTTGATGCCTTGTCACCACGCACGGAACATCTGTATACCATAGGGGATGTCCAGAGCTAACTTGATGCCTTGTCACCACTCACGGAACATCTGTATACCATAGAGGATATCGAGAGCTAACTTGTTGCCTTGTCACCACTCACGGAACATCTGTATACCATAGAGGATGTCCAGAGCTAACTTGATGCCTTGTCACCACGCACGGAACATCTGTATACCATAGAGGATGTCCAGAGCTAACTTGCTGCCTTGTCACGACGCACGGAACATCTGTATACCATAGAGGATGTCCAGAGCTAACTTGATGCCTTGTCACCACGCACTGAACATCTGTATACCATAGAGGATATCGAGAGCTAACTTGTTGCCTTGTCACCACGCACGGAACATCTGTATACCATAGAGGATGTCCAGAGTTAACTTGATGCCTTGTCACCACGCACGGAACATCTGTATACCATAGGGGACATCGAGAGCTAACTTGTTGCCTTGTCACCACGCACGGAACATCTGTATACCATAGAGGATGTCCAGAGCTAAATTGATGCCTTGTCACCATGCACGGAACATCTGTATACCATAGAGGATATCGAGAGCTAACTTGTTGCCTTGTCACCACGCACGGAACATCTGTATACCATAGAGGATATCTAGAGCTAACTTGTTGCCTTGTCACCACGCACGGAACATCTGTATACCATAGAGGATGTCCAGAGCTAACTTGATGTCTTGTCACCACGCACGGAACATCTGTATACCATAGAGGATATCGAGAGCTAACTTGTTGCCTTGTCACCACGCACGGAACATCTGTATACCATAGAGGATGTCGAGAGCTAACTTGATGCCGTGTCACCACGCACGGAACATCTGTATACCATAGAGGATGTCCAGAGCTAACTTGATGCCTTGTCACCACGCACGGAACATCTGTACACCATAGAGGATATCGAGAGCTAACTTGTTGCCTTGTCACCACGCACGGAACATCTGTATACCATAGAGGATGTCCAGAGCTAACTTGATGCCTTGTCACCAAGCACGGAACATCTGTATACCATAGAGGATGTCCAGAGCTAACTTGATGCCTTGTCACCACGCACGGAACATCTGTATACCATAGCGGATATCGAGAGCTAACTTGATGCTTTGTCACCACCCACGGAACATCTGTATACCAAAGAGGATGTCCAGAGCTAACTTGATGCCTTGTCACCACCCACGGAACATCTGTATACCATAGAGGATGTCCAGAGCTAACTTGATGCCTTTTCACCACGCACGGAACATCTGTATACCATAGAGGATGTCCAGAGCTTACTTGATGCCTTGTCACCACCCACGGAACATCTGTATACCATAGAGGATGTCGAGAGAAAACTTGATGCCTTGTCACCACGCACGGAACATCTGTATACCATAGGGGATGTCCAGAGCTAACTTGATGCCTTGTCACCACTCACGGAACATCTGTATACCATAGAGGATATCAAGAGCTAACTTGTTGCCTTGTCACCACTCACGGAACATCTGTATACCATAGAGGATGTCCAGATCTAACTTGATGCCTTGTCACCACGCACGGAACATCTGTATACCATAGAGGATGTCCAGAGCTAACTTGCTGCCTTGTCACGACGCACGGAACATCTGTATACCATAGAGGATGTCCAGAGCTAACTTGATGCCTTGTCACCACGCACTGAACATCTGTATACCATAGAGGATATCGAGAGCTAACTTGTTGCCTTGTCACCACGCACGGAACATCTGTATACCATAGAGGATGTCCAGAGTTAACTTGATGCCTTGTCACCACGCACGGAACATCTGTATACCATAGGGGACATCGAGAGCTAACTTGTTGCCTTGTCACCACGCACGGAACATCTGTATACCATAGAGGATGTCCAGAGCTAAATTGATGCCTTGTCACCATGCACGGAACATCTGTATACCATAGAGGATATCGAGAGCTAACTTGTTGCCTTGTCACCACGCACGGAACATCTGTATACCATAGAGGATATCTAGAGCTAACTTGTTGCCTTGTCACCACGCACGGAACATCTGTATACCATAGAGGATGTCCAAAGCTAACTTGTTGCCTTGTCACCACGCACGGAACATCTGTATACCATAGAGGATGTCCAGAGCTAACTTGTTGCCTTGTCACCACGCAAAGGAACATCTGTATACCATAGAGGATGTCCAGAGCTAACTTGATGCCTTGTCACCACGCACGGAACATCTGTATACCATAGAGGATGTCCAGAGCTAACTTGTTGCCTGGTCACCACGCACGGAACATCTGTATACCATAGAGGATGTCGAAATCAAACTTGTTGCCTTGTCACCACGCACGGAACATCTGTATACCATAGAGGATGTCCAGAGCTAACTTGTTGCCTTGTCACCACGCACGGAACATCTGTATACCCTAGAGGATGTCCAGAGCTGACTTGATGCCTTGTCACCACGCACGGAACATCTGTATACCATAGAGGATATCGAGAGCTAACTTGTTGCCTTGTCACCACGCACGGAACATCTGTATACCATAGAGGATGTCCAGAGCTAACTTGTTGCCTTGTCACCACGCACGGAACATCTGTATACCCTAGAGGATGTCCAGAGCTGACTTGATGCCTTGTCACCACGCACGGAACATCTGTATACCATAGAGGATATCGAGAGCTAACTTGTTGCCTTGTCACCACGCACGGAACATCTGTATACCATAGAGGATGTCCAGAGCTAACTTGATGCCTTGTCACCACCCAGAGAACATCTGTATACCATAGAGGATGTCGAGAGCTAAATTGATGCCTTGTCACCACGCACGGAACATCTGTATACCATAGCGGATATCGAGAGCTAACTTGATGCCTTGTCACCACCCACGGAACATCTGTATACCATAGGGCATGTCCAGAGCTAACTTGATGCCTTGTCACCACGCACGGAACATCTGTATACCATAGAGGATGTCCAGAGCTAACTTGATGCCTTGTCACCACGCACGGAACATCTGTATACCATAGAGGATGTCCAGAGCTTACTTGATGCCTTGTCACCACCCACGGAACATCTGTATACCATAGACGATGTCGAGAGAAAACTTGATGCCTTGTTACCACGCACGGAACATCTGTATACCATAGAGGATGTCCAGAGCTAACTTGATGCCTTGTCACCACGCACGGAACATCTGTATACCATAGAGAATGTCCAGAGCTAACTTGATGCCTTGTCACCACGCACGGAACATCTGTATACCATAGCGGATATCGAGAGCTAACTTGTTGCCTTGTCACCACGCACGGAACATCTGTATACCATAGAGGATGTCGAGAGCTAACTTGATGCCTTGTCACCACGCACGGAACATCTGTATACCATAGAGGATGTCCAGAGCTAACTTGATGCCTTGTCACCACGCACGGAACATCTGTACACCATAGAGGATATCGAGAGCTAACTTGTTGCCTTGTCACCACGCACGGAACATCTGTATACCATAGAGGATGTCCAGAGCTAACTTGATGCCTTGTCACCAAGCACGGAACATCTGTATACCATAGAGGATGTCCAGAGCTAACTTGATGCCTTGTCACCACGCACGGAACATCTGTATACCATAGCGGATATCGAGAGCTAATTTGATGCTTTGTCACCACCCACGGAACATCTGTATACCAAAGAGGATGTCCAGAGCTAACTTGATGCCTTGTCACCACGCACGGAACATCTGTATACCATAGAGGATGTCCAGAGCTAACTTGATGCCTTGTCACCACGCACGGAACATCTGTATACCATAGAGGATGTCCAGAGCTTACTTGATGCCTTGTCACCACCCACGGAACATCTGTATACCATAGAGGATGTCGAGAGAAAACTTGATGCCTTGTCACCACGCACGGAACATCTGTATACCATAGGGGATGTCCAGAGCTAACTTGATGCCTTGTCACCACTCACGGAACATCTGTATACCATAGAGGATATCGAGAGCTAACTTGTTGCCTTGTCACCACTCACGGAACATCTGTATACCATAGAGGATATCTAGAGCTAACTTGTTGCCTTGTCACCACGCACGGAACATCTGTATACCATAGAGGATGTCCAAAGCTAACTTGTTGCCTTGTCACCACGCACGGAACATCTGTATACCATAGAGGATGTCCAGAGCTAACTTGTTGCCTTGTCACCACGCACGGAACATCTGTATACCATAGAAGATGTCCAGAGCTAACTTGTTGCCTTGTCACCACGCACGGAACATCTGTATACCATAGAGGATGTCCAGAGCTAACTTGATGCCTTGTCACCACGCACGGAACATCTGTATACCATAGAGGATGTCGAGAGCTAACTTGTTGCCTGGTCACCACGCACGGAACATCTGTATACCATAGAGGATGACGAAATCAAACTTGTTGCCTTGTCACCACGCACGGAACATCTGTATACCATAGAGGATGTCCAGAGCTAACTTGTTGCCTTGTCACCACGCACGGAACATCTGTATACCCTAGAGGATGTCCAGAGCTGACTTGATGCCTTGTCACCACGCACGGAACATCTGTATACCATAGAGGATATCGAGAGCTAACTTGTTGCCTTGTCACCACGCACGGAACATCTGTATACCATAGAGGATGTCCAGAGCTAACTTGATGCCTTGTCACCACCCACAGAACATCTGTATACCATAGAGGATGTCGAGAGCTAACTTTATGCCTTGTAACCACGCACGGAAGATCTGTATACCATAGAGGATGTCCAGAGCTAACTTGATGCCTTGTCACCACGCACGGAACATCTGTATACCATAGAGGATGTCCAGAGCTAACTTGATACCTTGTCACCACGCACGGAACATCTGTATACCATAGAGGATGTCCAGAGCTAACTTGATGCCTTGTCACCACGCACGGAACATCTGTATACCATAGAGGATGTCCAGAGCTAACTTGATGCCTTGTCACCACGCACGGAACATCTGTATACCATAGAGGATATCGAGAGCTATCTTGTTGCCTTGTCACCACGCACGGAACATCTGTATACCATAGAGGATGTCGAGAGCTAACTTGATGCCTTGTCACCACGCACGGAACATCTGTATACCATAGAGGATGTCCAGAGCTAACTTGATGCCTTGTCACCACGCACGGAACATCTGTACACCATAGAGGATATCGAGAGCTAACTTGTTGCCTTGTCACCACGCACGGAACATCTGTATACCATAGAGGATGTCCAGAGCTAACTTGATGCCTTGTCACCAAGCACGGAACATCTGTATACCATAGAGGATGTCCAGAGCTAACTTGATGCCTTGTCACTACGCACGGAACATCTGTATACCATAGCGGATATCGAGAGCTAACTTGATGCTTTGTCACCACCCACGGAACATCTGTATACCAAAGAGGATGTCCAGAGCTAACTTGATGCCTTGTCACCACCCACGGAACATCTGTATACCATAGAGGATGTCCAGAGCTAACTTGATGCCTTGTCACCACGCACGGAAAATCTGTATACCATAGAGGATGTCCAGAGCTTACTTGATGCCTTGTCACCACCCACGGAACATCTGTATACCATAGAGGATGTCGAGAGAAAACTTGATGCCTTGTCACCACGCACGGAACATCTGTATACCATAGGGGATGTCCAGAGCTAACTTGATGCCTTGTCACCACTCACGGAACATCTGTATACCATAGAGGATATCGAGAGCTAACTTGTTGCCTTGTCACCACTCACGGAACATCTGTATACCATAGAGGATGTCCAGAGCTAACTTGATGCCTTGTCACCACGCACGGAACATCTGTATACCATAGAGGATATCGAGAGCTAACTTGTTGCCTTGTCACCACGCACGGAACATCTGTATACCATAGAGGATGTCCAGAGCTAACTTGTTGCCTTGTCACCACGCACGGAACATCTGTATACCCTAGAGGATGTCCAGAGCTGACTTGATGCCTTGTCACCACGCACGGAACATCTGTATACCATAGAGGATATCGAGAGCTAACTTGTTGCCTTGTCACCACGCACGGAACATCTGTATACCATAGAGGATGTCCAGAGCTAACTTGATGCCTTGTCACCACCCAGAGAACATCTGTATACCATAGAGGATGTCGAGAGCTAAATTGATGCCTTGTCACCACGCACGGAACATCTGTATACCATAGCGGATATCGAGAGCTAACTTGATGCCTTGTCACCACCCACGGAACATCTGTATACCATAGGGCATGTCCAGAGCTAACTTGATGCCTTGTCACCACGCACGGAACATCTGTATACCATAGAGGATGTCCAGAGCTAACTTGATGCCTTGTCACCACGCACGGAACATCTGTATACCATAGAGGATGTCCAGAGCTTACTTGATGCCTTGTCACCACCCACGGAACATCTGTATACCATAGACGATGTCGAGAGAAAACTTGATGCCTTGTTACCACGCACGGAACATCTGTATACCATAGAGGATGTCCAGAGCTAACTTGATGCCTTGTCACCACGCACGGAACATCTGTATACCATAGAGAATGTCCAGAGCTAACTTGATGCCTTGTCACCACGCACGGAACATCTGTATACCATAGCGGATATCGAGAGCTAACTTGTTGCCTTGTCACCACGCACGGAACATCTGTATACCATAGAGGATGTCGAGAGCTAACTTGATGCCTTGTCACCACGCACGGAACATCTGTATACCATAGAGGATGTCCAGAGCTAACTTGATGCCTTGTCACCACGCACGGAACATCTGTACACCATAGAGGATATCGAGAGCTAACTTGTTGCCTTGTCACCACGCACGGAACATCTGTATACCATAGAGGATGTCCAGAGCTAACTTGATGCCTTGTCACCAAGCACGGAACATCTGTATACCATAGAGGATGTCCAGAGCTAACTTGATGCCTTGTCACCACGCACGGAACATCTGTATACCATAGCGGATATCGAGAGCTAATTTGATGCTTTGTCACCACCCACGGAACATCTGTATACCAAAGAGGATGTCCAGAGCTAACTTGATGCCTTGTCACCACGCACGGAACATCTGTATACCATAGAGGATGTCCAGAGCTAACTTGATGCCTTGTCACCACGCACGGAACATCTGTATACCATAGAGGATGTCCAGAGCTTACTTGATGCCTTGTCACCACCCACGGAACATCTGTATACCATAGAGGATGTCGAGAGAAAACTTGATGCCTTGTCACCACGCACGGAACATCTGTATACCATAGGGGATGTCCAGAGCTAACTTGATGCCTTGTCACCACTCACGGAACATCTGTATACCATAGAGGATATCGAGAGCTAACTTGTTGCCTTGTCACCACTCACGGAACATCTGTATACCATAGAGGATATCTAGAGCTAACTTGTTGCCTTGTCACCACGCACGGAACATCTGTATACCATAGAGGATGTCCAAAGCTAACTTGTTGCCTTGTCACCACGCACGGAACATCTGTATACCATAGAGGATGTCCAGAGCTAACTTGTTGCCTTGTCACCACGCACGGAACATCTGTATACCATAGAAGATGTCCAGAGCTAACTTGTTGCCTTGTCACCACGCACGGAACATCTGTATACCATAGAGGATGTCCAGAGCTAACTTGATGCCTTGTCACCACGCACGGAACATCTGTATACCATAGAGGATGTCGAGAGCTAACTTGTTGCCTGGTCACCACGCACGGAACATCTGTATACCATAGAGGATGACGAAATCAAACTTGTTGCCTTGTCACCACGCACGGAACATCTGTATACCATAGAGGATGTCCAGAGCTAACTTGTTGCCTTGTCACCACGCACGGAACATCTGTATACCCTAGAGGATGTCCAGAGCTGACTTGATGCCTTGTCACCACGCACGGAACATCTGTATACCATAGAGGATATCGAGAGCTAACTTGTTGCCTTGTCACCACGCACGGAACATCTGTATACCATAGAGGATGTCCAGAGCTAACTTGATGCCTTGTCACCACCCACAGAACATCTGTATACCATAGAGGATGTCGAGAGCTAACTTTATGCCTTGTAACCACGCACGGAAGATCTGTATACCATAGAGGATGTCCAGAGCTAACTTGATGCCTTGTCACCACGCACGGAACATCTGTATACCATAGAGGATGTCCAGAGCTAACTTGATACCTTGTCACCACGCACGGAACATCTGTATACCATAGAGGATGTCCAGAGCTAACTTGATGCCTTGTCACCACGCACGGAACATCTGTATACCATAGAGGATGTCCAGAGCTAACTTGATGCCTTGTCACCACGCACGGAACATCTGTATACCATAGAGGATATCGAGAGCTATCTTGTTGCCTTGTCACCACGCACGGAACATCTGTATACCATAGAGGATGTCGAGAGCTAACTTGATGCCTTGTCACCACGCACGGAACATCTGTATACCATAGAGGATGTCCAGAGCTAACTTGATGCCTTGTCACCACGCACGGAACATCTGTACACCATAGAGGATATCGAGAGCTAACTTGTTGCCTTGTCACCACGCACGGAACATCTGTATACCATAGAGGATGTCCAGAGCTAACTTGATGCCTTGTCACCAAGCACGGAACATCTGTATACCATAGAGGATGTCCAGAGCTAACTTGATGCCTTGTCACTACGCACGGAACATCTGTATACCATAGCGGATATCGAGAGCTAACTTGATGCTTTGTCACCACCCACGGAACATCTGTATACCAAAGAGGATGTCCAGAGCTAACTTGATGCCTTGTCACCACCCACGGAACATCTGTATACCATAGAGGATGTCCAGAGCTAACTTGATGCCTTGTCACCACGCACGGAAAATCTGTATACCATAGAGGATGTCCAGAGCTTACTTGATGCCTTGTCACCACCCACGGAACATCTGTATACCATAGAGGATGTCGAGAGAAAACTTGATGCCTTGTCACCACGCACGGAACATCTGTATACCATAGGGGATATCCAGAGCTAACTTGATGCCTTGTCACCACTCACGGAACATCTGTATACCATAGAGGATATCGAGAGCTAACTTGTTGCCTTGTCACCACTCACGGAACATCTGTATACCATAGAGGATGTCCAGAGCTAACTTGATGCCTTGTCACCACGCACGGAACATCTGTATACCATAGAGGATGTCCAGAGCTAACTTGCTGCCTTGTCACGACGCACGGAACATCTGTATACCATAGAGGATGTCCAGAGCTAACTTGATGCCTTGTCACCACGCACTGAACATCTGTATACCATAGAGGATATCGAGAGCTAACTTGTTGCCTTGTCACCACGCACGGAACATCTGTATACCATAGAGGATGTCCAGAGTTAACTTGATGCCTTGTCACCACGCACGGAACATCTGTATACCATAGGGGACATCGAGAGCTAACTTGTTGCCTTGTCACCACGCACGGAACATCTGTATACCATAGAGGATGTCCAGAGCTAAATTGATGCCTTGTCACCATGCACGGAACATCTGTATACCATAGAGGATATCGAGAGCTAACTTGTTGCCTTGTCACCACGCACGGAACATCTGTATACCATAGAGGATATCTAGAGCTAACTTGTTGCCTTGTCACCACGCACGGAACATCTGTATACCATAGAGGATGTCCAGAGCTAACTTGATGTCTTGTCACCACGCACGGAACATCTGTATACCATAGAGGATATCGAGAGCTAACTTGTTGCCTTGTCACCACGCACGGAACATCTGTATACCATAGAGGATGTCGAGAGCTAACTTGATGCCGTGTCACCACGCACGGAACATCTGTATACCATAGGGGATGTCCAGAGCTAACTTGATGCCTTGTCACCACTCACGGAACATCTGTATACCATAGAGGATATCAAGAGCTAACTTGTTGCCTTGTCACCACTCACGGAACATCTGTATACCATAGAGGATGTCCAGATCTAACTTGATGCCTTGTCACCACGCACGGAACATCTGTATACCATAGAGGATGTCCAGAGCTAACTTGCTGCCTTGTCACGACGCACGGAACATCTGTATACCATAGAGGATGTCCAGAGCTAACTTGATGCCTTGTCACCACGCACGGAACATCTGTATACCATAGAGGATGTCCAGAGCTAACTTGCTGCCTTGTCACGACGCACGGAACATCTGTATACCATAGAGGATGTCCAGAGCTAACTTGATGCCTTGTCACCACGCACTGAACATCTGTATACCATAGAGGATATCGAGAGCTAACTTGTTGCCTTGTCACCACGCACGGAACATCTGTATACCATAGAGGATGTCCAGAGTTAACTTGATGCCTTGTCACCACGCACGGAACATCTGTATACCATAGGGGACATCGAGAGCTAACTTGTTGCCTTGTCACCATGCACGGAACATCTGTATACCATAGAGGATGTCCAGAGCTAAATTGATGCCTTGTCACCATGCACGGAACATCTGTATACCATAGAGGATATCGAGAGCTAACTTGTTGCCTTGTCACCACGCACGGAACATCTGTATACCATAGAGGATATCTAGAGCTAACTTGTTGCCTTGTCACCACGCACGGAACATCTGTATACCATAGAGGATGTCCAAAGCTAACTTGTTGCCTTGTCACCACGCACGGAACATCTGTATACCATAGAGGATGTCCAGAGCTAACTTGTTGCCTTGTCACCACGCAAAGGAACATCTGTATACCATAGAGGATGTCCAGAGCTAACTTGATGCCTTGTCACCACGCACGGAACATCTGTATACCATAGAGGATGTCCAGAGCTAACTTGTTGCCTGGTCACCACGCACGGAACATCTGTATACCATAGAGGATGTCGAAATCAAACTTGTTGCCTTGTCACCACGCACGGAACATCTGTATACCATAGAGGATGTCCAGAGCTAACTTGTTGCCTTGTCACCACGCACGGAACATCTGTATACCCTAGAGGATGTCCAGAGCTGACTTGATGCCTTGTCACCACGCACGGAACATCTGTATACCATAGAGGATATCGAGAGCTAACTTGTTGCCTTGTCACCACGCACGGAACATCTGTATACCATAGAGGATGTCCAGAGCTAACTTGATGCCTTGTCACCACCCAGAGAACATCTGTATACCATAGAGGATGTCGAGAGCTAAATTGATGCCTTGTCACCACGCACGGAACATCTGTATACCATAGCGGATATCGAGAGCTAACTTGATGCCTTGTCACCACCCACGGAACATCTGTATACCATAGGGCATGTCCAGAGCTAACTTGATGCCTTGTCACCACGCACGGAACATCTGTATACCATAGAGGATGTCCAGAGCTAACTTGATGCCTTGTCACCACGCACGGAACATCTGTATACCATAGAGGATGTCCAGAGCTTACTTGATGCCTTGTCACCACCCACGGAACATCTGTATACCATAGAGGATGTCCAGAGCTAACTTGATGCCTTGTCACCACCCACAGAACATCTGTATACCATAGAGGATGTCGAGAGCTAACTTTATGCCTTGTAACCACGCACGGAAGATCTGTATACCATAGAGGATGTCCAGAGCTAACTTGATGCCTTGTCACCACGCACGGAACATCTGTATACCATAGAGGATGTCCAGAGCTAACTTGATGCCTTGTCACCACGCACGGAACATCTGTATACCATAGAGGATGTCCAGAGCTAACTTGATACCCTGTCACCACGCACGGAACATCTGTATACCATAGAGGATGTCCAGAGCTAACTTGATGCCTTGTCACCACGCACGGAACATCTGTATACCATAGAGGATGTCCAGAGCTAACTTGATGCCTTGTCACCACGCACGGAACATCTGTATACCATAGAGGATATCGAGAGCTAACTTGTTGCCTTGTCACCACGCACGGAACATCTGTATACCATAGAGGATGTCGAGAGCTAACTTGATGCCTTGTCACCACGCACGGAACATCTGTATACCATAGAGGATGTCCAGAGCTAACTTGATGCCTTGTCACCACGCACGGAACATCTGTACACCATAGAGGATATCGAGAGCTAACTTGTTGCCTTGTCACCACGCACGGAACATCTGTATACCATAGAGGATGTCCAGAGCTAACTTGATGCCTTGTCACCAAGCACGGAACATCTGTATACCATAGAGGATGTCCAGAGCTAACTTGATGCCTTGTCACTACGCACGGAACATCTGTATACCATAGCGGATATCGAGAGCTAACTTGATGCTTTGTCACCACCCACGGAACATCTGTATACCAAAGAGGATGTCCAGAGCTAACTTGATGCCTTGTCACCACCCACGGAACATCTGTATACCATAGAGGATGTCCAGAGCTAACTTGATGCCTTGTCACCACGCACGGAAAATCTGTATACCATAGAGGATGTCCAGAGCTTACTTGATGCCTTGTCACCACCCACGGAACATCTGTATACCATAGAGGATGTCGAGAGAAAACTTGATGCCTTGTCACCACGCACGGAACATCTGTATACCATAGGGGATGTCCAGAGCTAACTTGATGCCTTGTCACCACTCACGGAACATCTGTATACCATAGAGGATATCGAGAGCTAACTTGTTGCCTTGTCACCACTCACGGAACATCTGTATACCATAGAGGATGTCCAGAGCTAACTTGATGCCTTGTCACCACGCACGGAACATCTGTATACCATAGAGGATGTCCAGAGCTAACTTGCTGCCTTGTCACGACGCACGGAACATCTGTATACCATAGAGGATGTCCAGAGCTAACTTGATGCCTTGTCACCACGCACTGAACATCTGTATACCATAGAGGATATCGAGAGCTAACTTGTTGCCTTGTCACCACGCACGGAACATCTGTATACCATAGAGGATGTCCAGAGTTAACTTGATGCCTTGTCACCACGCACGGAACATCTGTATACCATAGGGGACATCGAGAGCTAACTTGTTGCCTTGTCACCACGCACGGAACATCTGTATACCATAGAGGATGTCCAGAGCTAAATTGATGCCTTGTCACCATGCACGGAACATCTGTATACCATAGAGGATATCGAGAGCTAACTTGTTGCCTTGTCACCACGCACGGAACATCTGTATACCATAGAGGATATCTAGAGCTAACTTGTTGCCTTGTCACCACGCACGGAACATCTGTATACCATAGAGGATGTCCAGAGCTAACTTGATGTCTTGTCACCACGCACGGAACATCTGTATACCATAGAGGATATCGAGAGCTAACTTGTTGCCTTGTCACCACGCACGGAACATCTGTATACCATAGAGGATGTCGAGAGCTAACTTGATGCCGTGTCACCACGCACGGAACATCTGTATACCATAGAGGATGTCCAGAGCTAACTTGATGCCTTGTCACCACGCACGGAACATCTGTACACCATAGAGGATATCGAGAGCTAACTTGTTGCCTTGTCACCACGCACGGAACATCTGTATACCATAGAGGATGTCCAGAGCTAACTTGATGCCTTGTCACCAAGCACGGAACATCTGTATACCATAGAGGATGTCCAGAGCTAACTTGATGCCTTGTCACCACGCACGGAACATCTGTATACCATAGCGGATATCGAGAGCTAACTTGATGCTTTGTCACCACCCACGGAACATCTGTATACCAAAGAGGATGTCCAGAGCTAACTTGATGCCTTGTCACCACCCACGGAACATCTGTATACCATAGAGGATGTCCAGAGCTAACTTGATGCCTTTTCACCACGCACGGAACATCTGTATACCATAGAGGATGTCCAGAGCTTACTTGATGCCTTGTCACCACCCACGGAACATCTGTATACCATAGAGGATGTCGAGAGAAAACTTGATGCCTTGTCACCACGCACGGAACATCTGTATACCATAGGGGATGTCCAGAGCTAACTTGATGCCTTGTCACCACTCACGGAACATCTGTATACCATAGAGGATATCAAGAGCTAACTTGTTGCCTTGTCACCACTCACGGAACATCTGTATACCATAGAGGATGTCCAGATCTAACTTGATGCCTTGTCACCACGCACGGAACATCTGTATACCATAGAGGATGTCCAGAGCTAACTTGCTGCCTTGTCACGACGCACGGAACATCTGTATACCATAGAGGATGTCCAGAGCTAACTTGATGCCTTGTCACCACGCACTGAACATCTGTATACCATAGAGGATATCGAGAGCTAACTTGTTGCCTTGTCACCACGCACGGAACATCTGTATACCATAGAGGATGTCCAGAGTTAACTTGATGCCTTGTCACCACGCACGGAACATCTGTATACCATAGGGGACATCGAGAGCTAACTTGTTGCCTTGTCACCACGCACGGAACATCTGTATACCATAGAGGATGTCCAGAGCTAAATTGATGCCTTGTCACCATGCACGGAACATCTGTATACCATAGAGGATATCGAGAGCTAACTTGTTGCCTTGTCACCACGCACGGAACATCTGTATACCATAGAGGATATCTAGAGCTAACTTGTTGCCTTGTCACCACGCACGGAACATCTGTATACCATAGAGGATGTCCAAAGCTAACTTGTTGCCTTGTCACCACGCACGGAACATCTGTATACCATAGAGGATGTCCAGAGCTAACTTGTTGCCTTGTCACCACGCAAAGGAACATCTGTATACCATAGAGGATGTCCAGAGCTAACTTGATGCCTTGTCACCACGCACGGAACATCTGTATACCATAGAGGATGTCCAGAGCTAACTTGTTGCCTGGTCACCACGCACGGAACATCTGTATACCATAGAGGATGTCGAAATCAAACTTGTTGCCTTGTCACCACGCACGGAACATCTGTATACCATAGAGGATGTCCAGAGCTAACTTGTTGCCTTGTCACCACGCACGGAACATCTGTATACCCTAGAGGATGTCCAGAGCTGACTTGATGCCTTGTCACCACGCACGGAACATCTGTATACCATAGAGGATATCGAGAGCTAACTTGTTGCCTTGTCACCACGCACGGAACATCTGTATACCATAGAGGATGTCCAGAGCTAACTTGATGCCTTGTCACCACCCAGAGAACATCTGTATACCATAGAGGATGTCGAGAGCTAAATTGATGCCTTGTCACCACGCACGGAACATCTGTATACCATAGCGGATATCGAGAGCTAACTTGATGCCTTGTCACCACCCACGGAACATCTGTATACCATAGGGCATGTCCAGAGCTAACTTGATGCCTTGTCACCACGCACGGAACATCTGTATACCATAGAGGATGTCCAGAGCTAACTTGATGCCTTGTCACCACGCACGGAACATCTGTATACCATAGAGGATGTCCAGAGCTTACTTGATGCCTTGTCACCACCCACGGAACATCTGTATACCATAGACGATGTCGAGAGAAAACTTGATGCCTTGTTACCACGCACGGAACATCTGTATACCATAGAGGATGTCCAGAGCTAACTTGATGCCTTGTCACCACGCACGGAACATCTGTATACCATAGAGAATGTCCAGAGCTAACTTGATGCCTTGTCACCACGCACGGAACATCTGTATACCATAGCGGATATCGAGAGCTAACTTGATGCCTTGTCACCACCCACGGAACATCTGTATACCATAGAGGATGTCCAGAGCTAACTTGATGCCTTGTCACCACTCACGGAACATCTGTATACCATAGAGGATGTCCAGATCTAACTTGATGCCTTGTCACCACGCACGGAACATCTGTATACCATAGAGGATGTCCAGAGCTAACTTGCTGCCTTGTCACGACGCACGGAACATCTGTATACCATAGAGGATGTCCAGAGCTAACTTGATGCCTTGTCACCACGCACTGAACATCTGTATACCATAGAGGATATCGAGAGCTAACTTGATGCCTTGTCACCACGCACGGAACATCTGTATACCATAGAGGATGTCCAGAGCTAACTTGCTGCCTTGTCACCACGCATGGAACATCTGTATACCATAGAGGATGTCCAGAGGTAACTTGATGCCTTGTCACCACGCACGAAACATCTGTATACCATAGAGGATATCAAGAGCTAACTTGTTGCCTTGTCACCACGCACGGAACATCTGTATACCATAGAGGATGTCCAGAGCTAAATTGATGCCTTGTCACCATGCACGGAACATCTGTATACCATAGAGGATATCGAGAGCTAACTTGTTGCCTTGTCACCACGCACGGAACATCTGTATACCATAGAGGATATCTAGAGCTAACTTGTTGCCTTGTCACCACGCACGGAACATCTGTATACCATAGAGGATGTCCAGAGCTAACTTGTTGCCTTGTCACCACGCACGGAACATCTGTATACCATAGAGGATGTCGAGAGAAAACTTGATGCCTTGTCACCACGCACGGAACATCTGTATACCATAGGGGATGTCCAGAGCTAACTTGATGCCTTGTCACCACTCACGGAACATCTGTATACCATAGAGGATATCAAGAGCTAACTTGTTGCCTTGTCACCACTCACGGAACATCTGTATACCATAGAGGATGTCCAGATCTAACTTGATGCCTTGTCACCACGCACGGAACATCTGTATACCATAGAGGATGTCCAGAGCTAACTTGCTGCCTTGTCACGACGCACGGAACATCTGTATACCATAGAGGATGTCCAGAGCTAACTTGATGCCTTGTCACCACGCACTGAACATCTGTATACCATAGAGGATATCGAGAGCTAACTTGTTGCCTTGTCACCACGCACGGAACATCTGTATACCATAGAGGATGTCCAGAGTTAACTTGATGCCTTGTCACCACGCACGGAACATCTGTATACCATAGGGGACATCGAGAGCTAACTTGTTGCCTTGTCACCACGCACGGAACATCTGTATACCATAGAGGATGTCCAGAGCTAAATTGATGCCTTGTCACCATGCACGGAACATCTGTATACCATAGAGGATATCGAGAGCTAACTTGTTGCCTTGTCACCACGCACGGAACATCTGTATACCATAGAGGATATCTAGAGCTAACTTGTTGCCTTGTCACCACGCACGGAACATCTGTATACCATAGAGGATGTCCAAAGCTAACTTGTTGCCTTGTCACCACGCACGGAACATCTGTATACCATAGAGGATGTCCAGAGCTAACTTGTTGCCTTGTCACCACGCACGGAACATCTGTATACCATAGAAGATGTCCAGAGCTAACTTGTTGCCTTGTCACCACGCACGGAACATCTGTATACCATAGAGGATGTCCAGAGCTAACTTGATGCCTTGTCACCACGCACGGAACATCTGTATACCATAGAGGATGTCGAGAGCTAACTTGTTGCCTGGTCACCACGCACGGAACATCTGTATACCATAGAGGATGACGAAATCAAACTTGTTGCCTTGTCACCACGCACGGAACATCTGTATACCATAGAGGATGTCCAGAGCTAACTTGTTGCCTTGTCACCACGCACGGAACATCTGTATACCCTAGAGGATGTCCAGAGCTGACTTGATGCCTTGTCACCACGCACGGAACATCTGTATACCATAGAGGATATCGAGAGCTAACTTGTTGCCTTGTCACCACGCACGGAACATCTGTATACCATAGAGGATGTCCAGAGCTAACTTGATGCCTTGTCACCACCCACAGAACATCTGTATACCATAGAGGATGTCGAGAGCTAACTTTATGCCTTGTAACCACGCACGGAAGATCTGTATACCATAGAGGATGTCCAGAGCTAACTTGATGCCTTGTCACCACGCACGGAACATCTGTATACCATAGAGGATGTCCAGAGCTAACTTGATACCTTGTCACCACGCACGGAATATCTGTATACCATAGAGGATGTCCAGAGCTAACTTGATGCCTTGTCACCACGCACGGAACATCTGTATACCATAGAGGATGTCCAGAGCTAACTTGATGCCTTGTCACCACGCACGGAACATCTGTATACCATAGAGGATATCGAGAGCTAACTTGTTGCCTTGTCACCACGCACGGAACATCTGTATACCATAGAGGATGTCGAGAGCTAACTTGATGCCTTGTCACCACGCACGGAACATCTGTATACCATAGAGGATGTCCAGAGCTAACTTGATGCCTTGTCACCACGCACGGAACATCTGTACACCATAGAGGATATCGAGAGCTAACTTGTTGCCTTGTCACCACGCACGGAACATCTGTATACCATAGAGGATGTCCAGAGCTAACTTGATGCCTTGTCACCAAGCACGGAACATCTGTATACCATAGAGGATGTCCAGAGCTAACTTGATGCCTTGTCACTACGCACGGAACATCTGTATACCATAGCGGATATCGAGAGCTAACTTGATGCCTTGTCACCATGCACGGAACATCTGTATACCATAGAGGATATCGAGAGCTAACTTGTTGCCTTGTCACCACGCACGGAACATCTGTATACCATAGAGGATATCTAGAGCTAACTTGTTGCCTTGTCACCACGCACGGAACATCTGTATACCATAGAGGATGTCCAGAGCTAACTTGATGTCTTGTCACCACGCACGGAACATCTGTATACCATAGAGGATATCGAGAGCTAACTTGTTGCCTTGTCACCACGCACGGAACATCTGTATACCATAGAGGATGTCGAGAGCTAACTTGATGCCGTGTCACCACGCACGGAACATCTGTATACCATAGAGGATGTCCAGAGCTAACTTGATGCCTTGTCACCACGCACGGAACATCTGTACACCATAGAGGATATCGAGAGCTAACTTGTTGCCTTGTCACCACGCACGGAACATCTGTATACCATAGAGGATGTCCAGAGCTAACTTGATGCCTTGTCACCAAGCACGGAACATCTGTATACCATAGAGGATGTCCAGAGCTAACTTGATGCCTTGTCACCACGCACGGAACATCTGTATACCATAGCGGATATCGAGAGCTAACTTGATGCTTTGTCACCACCCACGGAACATCTGTATACCAAAGAGGATGTCCAGAGCTAACTTGATGCCTTGTCACCACCCACGGAACATCTGTATACCATAGAGGATGTCCAGAGCTAACTTGATGCCTTTTCACCACGCACGGAACATCTGTATACCATAGAGGATGTCCAGAGCTTACTTGATGCCTTGTCACCACCCACGGAACATCTGTATACCATAGAGGATGTCGAGAGAAAACTTGATGCCTTGTCACCACGCACGGAACATCTGTATACCATAGGGGATGTCCAGAGCTAACTTGATGCCTTGTCACCACTCACGGAACATCTGTATACCATAGAGGATATCAAGAGCTAACTTGTTGCCTTGTCACCACTCACGGAACATCTGTATACCATAGAGGATGTCCAGATCTAACTTGATGCCTTGTCACCACGCACGGAACATCTGTATACCATAGAGGATGTCCAGAGCTAACTTGCTGCCTTGTCACGACGCACGGAACATCTGTATACCATAGAGGATGTCCAGAGCTAACTTGATGCCTTGTCACCACGCACTGAACATCTGTATACCATAGAGGATATCGAGAGCTAACTTGTTGCCTTGTCACCACGCACGGAACATCTGTATACCATAGAGGATGTCCAGAGTTAACTTGATGCCTTGTCACCACGCACGGAACATCTGTATACCATAGGGGACATCGAGAGCTAACTTGTTGCCTTGTCACCACGCACGGAACATCTGTATACCATAGAGGATGTCCAGAGCTAAATTGATGCCTTGTCACCATGCACGGAACATCTGTATACCATAGAGGATATCGAGAGCTAACTTGTTGCCTTGTCACCACGCACGGAACATCTGTATACCATAGAGGATATCTAGAGCTAACTTGTTGCCTTGTCACCACGCACGGAACATCTGTATACCATAGAGGATGTCCAAAGCTAACTTGTTGCCTTGTCACCACGCACGGAACATCTGTATACCATAGAGGATGTCCAGAGCTAACTTGTTGCCTTGTCACCACGCAAAGGAACATCTGTATACCATAGAGGATGTCCAGAGCTAACTTGATGCCTTGTCACCACGCACGGAACATCTGTATACCATAGAGGATGTCCAGAGCTAACTTGTTGCCTGGTCACCACGCACGGAACATCTGTATACCATAGAGGATGTCGAAATCAAACTTGTTGCCTTGTCACCACGCACGGAACATCTGTATACCATAGAGGATGTCCAGAGCTAACTTGTTGCCTTGTCACCACGCACGGAACATCTGTATACCCTAGAGGATGTCCAGAGCTGACTTGATGCCTTGTCACCACGCACGGAACATCTGTATACCATAGAGGATATCGAGAGCTAACTTGTTGCCTTGTCACCACGCACGGAACATCTGTATACCATAGAGGATGTCCAGAGCTAACTTGATGCCTTGTCACCACCCAGAGAACATCTGTATACCATAGAGGATGTCGAGAGCTAAATTGATGCCTTGTCACCACGCACGGAACATCTGTATACCATAGCGGATATCGAGAGCTAACTTGATGCCTTGTCACCACCCACGGAACATCTGTATACCATAGGGCATGTCCAGAGCTAACTTGATGCCTTGTCACCACGCACGGAACATCTGTATACCATAGAGGATGTCCAGAGCTAACTTGATGCCTTGTCACCACGCACGGAACATCTGTATACCATAGAGGATGTCCAGAGCTTACTTGATGCCTTGTCACCACCCACGGAACATCTGTATACCATAGACGATGTCGAGAGAAAACTTGATGCCTTGTTACCACGCACGGAACATCTGTATACCATAGAGGATGTCCAGAGCTAACTTGATGCCTTGTCACCACGCACGGAACATCTGTATACCATAGAGAATGTCCAGAGCTAACTTGATGCCTTGTCACCACGCACGGAACATCTGTATACCATAGCGGATATCGAGAGCTAACTTGATGCTTTGTCACCACCCACGGAACATCTGTATACCAAAGAGGATGTCCAGAGCTAACTTGATGCCTTGTCACCACGCACGGAACATCTGTATACCATAGAGGATGTCCAGAGCTAACTTGATGCCTTGTCACCACGCACGGAACATCTGTATACCATAGAGGATGTCCAGAGCTTACTTGATGCCTTGTCACCACCCACGGAACATCTGTATACCATAGAGGATGTCGAGAGAAAACTTGATGCCTTGTCACCACTCACGGAACATCTGTATACCATAGAGGATATCGAGAGCTAACTTGTTGCCTTGTCACCACTCACGGAACATCTGTATACCATAGAGGATGTCCAGAGCTAACTTGATGCCTTGTCACCACGCACGGAACATCTGTATACCATAGAGGATGTCCAGAGCTAACTTGCTGCCTTGTCACGACGCACGGAACATCTGTATACCATAGAGGATGTCCAGAGCTAACTTGATGCCTTGTCACCACGCACTGAACATCTGTATACCATAGAGGATATCGAGAGCTAACTTGTTGCCTTGTCACCACGCACGGAACATCTGTATACCATAGAGGATGACCAGAGTTATCTTGATGCCTTGTCACCACGCACGGAACATCTGTATACCATAGGGGACATAGAGAGCTAACTTGTTGCCTTGTCACCACGCACGGAACATCTGTATACCATAGAGGATATCTAGAGCTAACTTGTTGCCTGGTCACCACGCACGGAATATCTGTTTACCATAGAGGATGTCCAGAGCTAACTTGTTGCCTTGTCACTACGCACGGAACATCTGTATACCATAGAGGATGTCAAGAGCTAACTTGTTGCCTTGTCACCACGCACGGAACATCTGTATACCATAGGGGACATCGAGAGCTAACTTGTTGCCTTGTCACCACGCACGGAACATCTGTATACCATAGAGGATGTCCAGAGCTAAATTGATGCCTTGTCACCATGCACGGAACATCTGTATACCATAGAGGATGTCCAGAGCTAACTTGATGCCTTGTCACCACGCACGGAACATCTGTATACCATAGAGGATGTCCAAAGCTAACTTGTTGCCTTGTCACCACGCACGGAACATCTGTATACCCTAGAGGATGTCCAGAGCTGACTTGATGCCTTGTCACCACGCACGGAACATCTGTATACCATAGAGGATATCTAGAGCTAACTTGTTGCCTTGTCACTACGCACGGAACATCTGTATACCATAGAGGATGTCAAGAGCTAACTTGTTGCCTTGTCACCACGCACGGAACATCTGTATACCATAGAGGATGTCCAGAGCTAAATTGATGCCTTGTCACCATGCACGGAACATCTGTATACCATAGAGGATGTCCAGAGCTAACTTGATGCCTTGTCACCACGCACGGAACATCTGTATACCATAGAGGATGTCCAAAGCTAACTTGTTGCCTTGTCACCACGCACGGAACATCTGTATACCATAGCGGATATCGAGAGCTAACTTGATGCCTTGTCACCACGCACGGAACATCTGTATACCATAGAGGATATCGAGAGCTAACTTGTTGCCTTGTCACCACGCACGGAACATCTGTATAACATAGAGGATGTCCAGAGCTAACTTGATGCCTTGTCACCACCCACAGAACATCTGTATACCATAGAGGATGTGGAGAGCTAACTTGATGCCTTGTAACCACGCACGGAACATCTGTATACCATAGAGGATGTCCAGAGCTAACTTGATGCCTTGTCACTACGCACGGAACATCTGTATACCATAGAGGATGTCCAGAACTAACTTGATGCCTTGTCACCAAGCACGGAACATCTGTATACCATAGAGGATGTCCAGAGCTAACTTGATGCCTTGTCACCACGCACGGAACATCAGATACCATAGCGGATGTCGAGAGCTAACTTGAAGCCTTGTTACCACCCACGGAACATCTGTATACCATAGAGGATGTCCAGAGCTAACTTGATGCCTTGTCACCACGCAAGGAACATCTGTATACCATAGAGGATGTCCAGAGCTAACTTGATGCCTTGTCACCACGCACGCAACATCTGTATACCATAGAGGATGTCCAGAGCTTACTTGATGCCTTGTCAACACCCACGGAACATCTGTATACCATAGAGGATGTCGAGAGAAAAATTGATGCCTTGTCACCACGCACGGAACATCTGTATACCATAGGGGATGTCCAGAGCTAACTTGATGCCTTGTCACCACTCACGGAACATCTGTATACCATAGAGGATATCGAGAGCTAACTTGTTGCCTTGTCACCACTCACGGAACATCTGTATACCATAGAGGATGTCGGGAGCTAACTTGATGCCTTGTCACCACGCACGGAACATCTGTATACCATAGAGGATGTCCAGAGCTAACTTGCTGCCTTGTCACCACGCATGGAACATCTGTATACCATAGAGGATGTCCAGAGGTAACTTGATGCCTTGTCACCACGCACGAAACATCTGTATACCATAGAGGATATCAAGAGCTAACTTGTTGCCTTGTCACCACGCACGGAACATCTGTATACCATAGAGGATGTCCAGAGCTAAATTGATGCCTTGTCACCATGCACGGAACATCTGTATACCATAGAGGATATCGAGAGCTAACTTGTTGCCTTGTCACCACGCACGGAACATCTGTATACCATAGAGGATATCTAGAGCTAACTTGTTGCCTTGTCACCACGCACGGAACATCTGTATACCATAGAGGATGTCCAGAGCTAACTTGTTGCCTTGTCACCACGCACGGAACATCTGTATACCATAGAAGATGTCCAGAGCTAACTTGTTGCCTTGTCACCACGCACGGAACATCTGTATACCATAGAGGATGTCCAGAGCTAACTTGATGCCTTGTCACCACGCACGGAACATCTGTATACCATAGAGGATGTCGAGAGCTAACTTGTTGCCTGGTCACCACGCACGGAACATCTGTATACCATAGAGGATGACGAAATCAAACTTGTTGCCTTGTCACCACGCACGGAACATCTGTATACCATAGAGGATGTCCAGAGCTAACTTGTTGCCTTGTCACCACGCACGGAACATCTGTATACCCTAGAGGATGTCCAGAGCTGACTTGATGCCTTGTCACCACGCACGGAACATCTGTATACCATAGAGGATATCGAGAGCTAACTTGTTGCCTTGTCACCACGCACGGAACATCTGTATACCATAGAGGATGTCCAGAGCTAACTTGATGCCTTGTCACCACCCACAGAACATCTGTATACCATAGAGGATGTCGAGAGCTGACTTGATGCCTTGTCACCACGCACGGAACATCTGTATACCCTAGAGGATGTCCAGAGCTGACCTGATGCCTTGTCACCACGCACGGAACATCTGTATACCATAGAGGATATCGAGAGCTAACTTGTTGCCTTGTCACCACGCACGGAACATCTGTATACCATAGAGGATGTCCAGAGCTAACTTGATGCCTTGTCACCACCCAGAGAACATCTGTATACCATAGAGGATGTCGAGAGCTAACTTGATGCCTTGTAACCACGCACGGAAGATCTGTATACCATAGAGGATGTCCAGAGCTAACTTAATGCCTTGTCACCACGCACGGAACATCTGTATACCATAGAGGATGCCCAGAGCTAACTTGATACCTTGTCACCACGCACGGAACATCTGTATACCATAGAGGATGTCCAGAGCTAACTTGATGCCTTGTCACCACGCACGGAACATCTGTATACCATAGAGGATGTCCAGAGCTAACTTGATGCCTTGTCACCACGCACGGAACATCTGTATACCATAGAGGATGTCCAGAGCTAAATTGATGCCTTGTCACCACGCACGGAACATCTGTATACCATAGCGGATGTCGAGAGCTAACTTGATGCCTTGTCACCACCCACGGAACATCTGTATACCATAGAGGATGTCCAGAGCTAACTTGATGCCTTGTCACCACGCACGGAACATCTGTATACCATAGAGGATGTCCAGAGCTAACTTGATGCCTTGACACCACGCACGGAACATCTGTATACCATAGAGGATGTCCAGAGCTTACTTGATGCCTTGTCACCACCCACGGAACATCTGTATACCATAGACGATGTCGAGAGAAAACTTGATGCCTTGTTACCACGCACGGAACATCTGTATACCATAGAGGATGTCCAGAGCTAACTTGATGCCTTGTCACCACGCACGGAACATCTGTATACCATAGAGGATGTCCAGAGCTAACTTGATGCCTTGTCACCACGCACGGAACATCTGTATACCATAGAGGATGTCCAGAGCTAACTTGATGCCTTGTCACAACGCACGGAACATCTGTATACCATAGAGGATATCGAGAGCTAACTTGTTGCCTTGTCACCACGCACGGAACATCTGTATACCATAGAGGATGTCCAGAGCTAACTTGATGCCTTGTCACCACGCACGGAACATCTGTATACCATAGAGGACATCGAGAGCTAACTTGTTGCCTTGTCACCACGCACGGAACATCTGTATACCATAGAGGGTGTCCAGAGCTAACTTGTTGCCTTGTCACCACGCACGGAACATCTGTATACCATAGAGGATATCGAGAGCTAACTTGTTGCCTTGTCACCACGCACTGAACATCTGTATACCATAGAGGATATCTAGAGCTAACTTGTATGCCTTGTCACCACGGACGGAACATCTGTATACCATAGAGGATGTCCAGAGCTAACTTGTTGCCTTGTCACCACGCACGGAACATCTGTATACCATAGAGGATATCGAGAGCTAACTTGTTGCCTTGTCACCACGCACGGAACATCTGTATACCATAGAGGATGTCGAGAGCTAACTTGATGCCTTGTCACCACGCACGGAACATCTGTATACCATAGAGGATGTCCAGAGCTAACTTGATGCCTTGTCACCACGCACGGAACATCTGTATACCATAGAGGATGTCCAGAGCTTACTTGATGCCTTGTCACCACCCACGGAACATCTGTATACCATAGAGGATGTCGAGAGAAAACTTGATGCCTTGTCACCACGCACGGAACATCTGTATACCATAGGGGATGTCCAGAGCTAACTTGATGCCTTGTCACCACTCACGGAACATCTGTATACCATAGAGGATATCAAGAGCTAACTTGTTGCCTTGTCACCACTCACGGAACATCTGTATACCATAGAGGATGTCCAGATCTAACTTGATGCCTTGTCACCACGCACGGAACATCTGTATACCATAGAGGATGTCCAGAGCTAACTTGCTGCCTTGTCACGACGCACGGAACATCTGTATACCATAGAGGATGTCCAGAGCTAACTTGATGCCTTGTCACCACGCAATGAACATCTGTATACCATAGAGGATATCGAGAGCTAACTTGTTGCCTTGTCACCACGCACGGAACATCTGTATACCATAGAGGATGTCCAGAGTTAACTTGATGCCTTGTCACCACGCACGGAACATCTGTATACCATAGGGGACATCGAGAGCTAACTTGTTGCCTTGTCACCACGCACGGAACATCTGTATACCATAGAGGATGTCCAGAGCTAAATTGATGCCTTGTCACCATGCACGGAACATCTGTATACCATAGAGGATATCGAGAGCTAACTTGTTGCCTTGTCACCACGCACGGAACATCTGTATACCATAGAGGATATCTAGAGCTAACTTGTTGCCTTGTCACCACGCACGGAACATCTGTATACCATAGAGGATGTCCAAAGCTAACTTGTTGCCTTGTCACCACGCACGGAACATCTGTATACCATAGAGGATGTCCAGAGCTAACTTGTTGCCTTGTCACCACGCAAAGGAACATCTGTATACCATAGAGGATGTCCAGAGCTAACTTGATGCCTTGTCACCACGCACGGAACATCTGTATACCATAGAGGATGTCCAGAGCTAACTTGTTGCCTGGTCACCACGCACGGAACATCTGTATACCATAGAGGATGTCGAAATCAAACTTGTTGCCTTGTCACCACGCACGGAACATCTGTATACCATAGAGGATGTCCAGAGCTAACTTGTTGCCTTGTCACCACGCACGGAACATCTGTATACCCTAGAGGATGTCCAGAGCTGACTTGATGCCTTGTCACCACGCACGGAACATCTGTATACCATAGAGGATATCGAGAGCTAACTTGTTGCCTTGTCACCACGCACGGAACATCTGTATACCATAGAGGATGTCCAGAGCTAACTTGATGCCTTGTCACCACCCAGAGAACATCTGTATACCATAGAGGATGTCGAGAGCTAAATTGATGCCTTGTCACCACGCACGGAACATCTGTATACCATAGCGGATATCGAGAGCTAACTTGATGCCTTGTCACCACCCACGGAACATCTGTATACCATAGGGCATGTCCAGAGCTAACTTGATGCCTTGTCACCACGCACGGAACATCTGTATACCATAGAGGATGTCCAGAGCTAACTTGATGCCTTGTCACCACGCACGGAACATCTGTATACCATAGAGGATGTCCAGAGCTTACTTGATGCCTTGTCACCACCCACGGAACATCTGTATACCATAGACGATGTCGAGAGAAAACTTGATGCCTTGTTACCACGCACGGAACATCTGTATACCATAGAGGATGTCCAGAGCTAACTTGATGCCTTGTCACCACGCACGGAACATCTGTATACCATAGAGGATGTCCAGAGCTAACTTGATGCATTGTCACCACGCACGGAACATCTGTATACCATAGCGGATATCGAGAGCTAACTTGATGCTTTGTCACCACCCACGGAACATCTGTATACCAAAGAGGATGTCCAGAGCTAACTTGATGCCTTGTCACCACGCACGGAACATCTGTATACCATAGAGGATGTCCAGAGCTAACTTGATGCCTTGTCACCACGCACGGAACATCTGTATACCATAGAGGATGTCCAGAGCTTACTTGATGCCTTGTCATCACCCACGGAACATCTGTATACCATAGAGGATGTCGAGAGAAAACTTGATGCCTTTTCACCACTCACGGAACATCTGTATACCATAGAGGATATCGAGAGCTAACTTGTTGCCTTGTCACCACTCACGGAACATCTGTATACCATAGAGGATGTCCAGAGCTAACTTGATGCCTTGTCACCACGCACGGAACATCTGTATACCATAGAGGATGTCCAGAGCTAACTTGCTGCCTTGTCACGACGCACGGAACATCTGTATACCATAGAGGATGTCCAGAGCTAACTTGATGCCTTGTCACCACGCACTGAACATCTGTATACCATAGAGGATATCGAGAGCTAACTTGTTGCCTTGTCACCACGCACGGAACATCTGTATACCATAGAGGATGACCAGAGTTATCTTGATGCCTTGTCACCACGCACGGAACATCTGTATACCATATGGGACATAGAGAGCTAACTTGTTGCCTTGTCACCACGCACGGAACATCTGTATACCATAGAGGATATCTAGAGCTAACTTGTTGCCTGGTCACCACGCACGGAATATCTGTTTACCATAGAGGATGTCCAGAGCTAACTTGTTGCCTTGTCACTACGCACGGAACATCTGTATACCATAGAGGATGTCAAGAGCTAACTTGTTGCCTTGTCACCACGCACGGAACATCTGTATACCATAGAGGATGTCCAGAGCTAACTTGTTGCCTTGTCACCACGCAAAGGAACATCTGTATACCATAGAGGATGTCCAGAGCTAACTTGATGCCTTGTCACCACGCACGGAACATCTGTATACCATAGAGGATGTCCAGAGCTAACTTGTTGCCTGGTCACCACGCACGGAACATCTGTATACCATAGAGGATGTCGAAATCAAACTTGTTGCCTTGTCACCACGCACGGAACATCTGTATACCATAGAGGATGTCCAGAGCTAACTTGTTGCCTTGTCACCACGCACGGAACATCTGTATACCCTAGAGGATGTCCAGAGCTGACTTGATGCCTTGTCACCACGCACGGAACATCTGTATACCATAGAGGATATCGAGAGCTAACTTGTTGCCTTGTCACCACGCACGGAACATCTGTATACCATAGAGGATGTCCAGAGCTAACTTGATGCCTTGTCACCACCCAGAGAACATCTGTATACCATAGAGGATGTCGAGAGCTAAATTGATGCCTTGTCACCACGCACGGAACATCTGTATACCATAGCGGATATCGAGAGCTAACTTGATGCCTTGTCACCACCCACGGAACATCTGTATACCATAGGGCATGTCCAGAGCTAACTTGATGCCTTGTCACCACGCACGGAACATCTGTATACCATAGAGGATGTCCAGAGCTAACTTGATGCCTTGTCACCACGCACGGAACATCTGTATACCATAGAGGATGTCCAGAGCTTACTTGATGCCTTGTCACCACCCACGGAACATCTGTATACCATAGACGATGTCGAGAGAAAACTTGATGCCTTGTTACCACGCACGGAACATCTGTATACCATAGAGGATGTCCAGAGCTAACTTGATGCCTTGTCACCAAGGAAAGAACATCTGTATACCATAGAGGATGTCCAGAGCTAACTTGATGCCTTGTCACCACGCACGGAACATCTGTATACCATAGCGGATATCGAGAGCTAACTTGATGCCTTGTCACCAACCACGGAACATCTGTATACCATAGAGGATGTCCAGAGCTAACTTGATGCCTTCTCACCACGCACGGAACATCTGTATACCATAGAGGATGTCCAGAGCTAACTTGATGCCTTGTCACCACGCACGGAACATCTGTATACCATAGAGGATATCGAGCGCTAACTTGTTGTCTTGTCACCACGCACGGAACATCTGTATACCATATCGGATATCGAGAGCTAACTTGATGCCTTGTCACCACCCACGGAACATCTGTATACCATAGAGGATGTCCAGAGCTAACTTGATGCCTTGTCACCACGCACGGAACATCTGTATACCATAGAGGATGTCGAGAGCTAACTTGATGCCTTGTCACCACGCACGGAACATCTGTATACCATAGAGGATGTCGAGAGCTAACTTGATGCCTTGTCACCATGCACGGAACATCTGTACACCATAGAGGATATCGAGAGCTAACTTGTTGCCTTGTCACCACGCACGGAACATCTGTATACCATAGAGGATGTCCAGAGCTAACTTGATGCCTTGTCACCAAGCACGGAACATCTGTATACCATAGAGGATGTCCAGAGCTAACTTGATGCCTTGTCACCACGCACGGAACATCTGTATACCATAGCGGATATCGAGAGCTAACTTGATGCCTTGTCACCACGCACGGAACATCTGTATACCATAGAGGATATCGAGCGCTAACTTGTTGCCTTGTCACCACGCACGGAACATCTGTATACCATAGAGGATGTCGAGAGCTAACTTGATGTCTTGTCACCACGCACGGAACATCTGTATACCATAGAGGATGTCCAGAGCTAACTTGATGCCTTGTCACCAAGCACGGAACATCTGTATACCATAGAGGATGTCCAGAGCTAACTTGATGCCTTGTCACCACGCACGGAACATCTGTATACCATAGAGGATGTCCAGAGCTAACTTGATGCCTTGTCACCACGCACGGAACATCTGTATACCATAGAGGATATCGAGCGCTAACTTGTTGCCTTGTCACCACGCACGGAACATCTGTATACCATAGAGGATGTCGAGAGCTAACTTGATGTCTTGTCACCACGCACGGAACATCTGTATACCATAGAGGATGTCCAGAGCTAACTTGATGCCTTGTCACCAAGCACGGAACATCTGTATACCATAGAGGATGTCCAGAGCTAACTTGCTGCCTTGTCACCAACCACGGAACATCTGTATACCATAGAGGATGTCCAGAGCTAACTTGATGCCTTCTCACCACGCACGGAACATCTGTATACCATAGAGGATGTCCAGAGCTAACCTGTTGCCTGGTCACCACGCACGGAACATCTGTATACCATAGAGGATGTCGAAATCTAACTTGTTGCCTTGTCACCACGCACGGAACATCTGTATACCATAGAGGATGTCCAGAGCTAACTTGTTGCCTTGTCACCACGCACGGAACATCTGTATACCCTAGAGGATGTCCAGAGCTGACTTGATGCCTTGTCACCACGCACAGAACATCTGTATACCATAGAGGATATCGAGAGCTAACTTGTTGCCTTGTCACCACGCACGGAACATCTGTATACCATAGAGGATGTCCAGAGCTAACTTGATGCCTTGTCACCACGCACGGAACATCTGTATACCATAGAGGATGTCCAGAGCTAACTTGATGCCTTGTCACCACGCACGGAACATCTGTATACCATAGAGGATATCGAGAGCTAACTTGTTGCCTTGTCACCACGCACGGAACATCTGTATACCATAGAGGATGTCGAGAGCTAACTTGATGCCTTGTCACCACGCACGGAACATCTGTATACCATAGAGGATGTCGAGAGCTAACTTGATGCCTTGTCACCACGCACGGAACATCTGTACACCATAGAGGATATCGAGAGCTAACTTGTTGCCTTGTCACCACGCACGGAACATCTGTATACCATAGAGGATGTCCAGAGCTAACTTGATGCCTTGTCACCAAGCACGGAACATCTGTATACCATAGAGGATGTCCAGAGCTAACTTGATGCCTTGTCACCACGCACGGAACATCTGTATACCATAGCGGATATCGAGAGCTAACTTGATGCATTGTCACCACCCACGGAACATCTGTATACCATAGAGGATGTCCAGAGCTAACTTGATGCCTTGTCACCACGCACGGAACATCTGTATACCATAGAGGATGTCGAGAGCTAACTTGATGCCTTGTCACCACGCACGGAACATCTGTATACCATAGAGGATATCGAGCGCTAACTTGTTTCCTTGTCACCACGCACGGAACATCTGTATACCATAGAGGATGTCGAGAGCTAACTTGATGTCTTGTCACCACGCACGGAACATCTGTATACCATAGAGAATGTCCAGAGCTAACTTGATGCCTTGTCACCAAGCACGGAACATCTGTATACCATAGAGGATGTCCAGAGCTAACTTGCTGCCTTGTCACCACGCACGGAACATCTGTATACCATAGAGGATGTCCAGAGCTAACTTGATGCCTTGTCACCACGCACGGAACATCTGTATACCATAGAGGATGTCGAGAGCTAACTTGTTGCCTGGTCACCACGCACGGAACATCTGTATACCATAGAGGATGTCGAAATCTAACTTGTTGCCTTGTCACCACGCACGGAACATCTGTATACCATAGAGGATGTCCAGAACTAACTTGTTGCCTTGTCACCACGCACGGAACATCTGTATACCCTAGAGGATGTCCAGAGCTGACTTGATGCCTTGTCACCACGCACAGAACATCTGTATACCATAGAGGATATCGAGAGCTAACTTGTTGCCTTGTCACCACGCACGGAACATCTTTATACCATAGAGGATGTCCAGAGCTAACTTGATGCCTTGTCACCAAGGAAAGAACATCTGTATACCATAGAGGATGTCCAGAGCTAACTTGATGCCTTGTCACCACGCACGGAACATCTGTATACCATAGAGGATATCGAGCGCTAACTTGTTGTCTTGTCACCACGCACGGAACATCTGTATACCATATCGGATATCGAGAGCTAACTTGATGCCTTGTCACCACCCACGGAACATCTGTATACCATAGAGGATGTCCAGAGCTAACTTGATGCCTTGTCACCACGCACGGAACATCTGTATACCATAGAGGATGTCGAGAGCTAACTTGATGCCTTGTCACCACGCACGGAACATCTGTATACCATAGAGGATGTCGAGAGCTAACTTGATGCCTTGTCACCATGCACGGAACATCTGTACACCATAGAGGATATCGAGAGCTAACTTGTTGCCTTGTCACCACGCACGGAACATCTGTATACCATAGAGGATGTCCAGAGCTAACTTGATGCCTTGTCACCAAGCACGGAACATCTGTATACCATAGAGGATGTCCAGAGCTAACTTGATGCCTTGTCACCACGCACGGAACATCTGTATACCATAGCGGATATCGAGAGCTAACTTGATGCCTTGTCACCACGCACGGAACATCTGTATACCATAGAGGATATCGAGCGCTAACTTGTTGCCTTGTCACCACGCACGGAACATCTGTATACCATAGAGGATGTCGAGAGCTAACTTGATGTCTTGTCACCACGCACGGAACATCTGTATACCATAGAGGATGTCCAGAGCTAACTTGATGCCTTGTCACCAAGCACGGAACATCTGTATACCATAGAGGATGTCCAGAGCTAACTTGATGCCTTGTCACCACGCACGGAACATCTGTATACCATAGAGGATGTCCAGAGCTAACTTGATGCCTTGTCACCACGCACGGAACATCTGTATACCATAGAGGATATCGAGCGCTAACTTGTTGCCTTGTCACCACGCACGGAACATCTGTATACCATAGAGGATGTCGAGAGCTAACTTGATGTCTTGTCACCACGCACGGAACATCTGTATACCATAGAGGATGTCCAGAGCTAACTTGATGCCTTGTCACCAAGCACGGAACATCTGTATACCATAGAGGATGTCCAGAGCTAACTTGCTGCCTTCTCACCACGCACGGAACATCTGTATACCATAGAGGATGTCGAAATCTAACTTGTTGCCTTGTCACCACGCACGGAACATCTGTATACCATAGAGGATGTCCAGAACTAACTTGTTGCCTTGTCACCACGCACGGAACATCTGTATACCCTAGAGGATGTCCAGAGCTGACTTGATGCCTTGTCACCACGCACAGAACATCTGTATACCATAGAGGATATCGAGAGCTAACTTGTTGCCTTGTCACCACGCACGGAACATCTTTATACCATAGAGGATGTCCAGAGCTAACTTGATGCCTTGTCACCAAGGAAAGAACATCTGTATACCATAGAGGATGTCCAGAGCTAACTTGATGCCTTGTCACCACGCACGGAACATCTGTATACCATAGAGGATATCGAGCGCTAACTTGTTGTCTTGTCACCACGCACGGAACATCTGTATACCATATCGGATATCGAGAGCTAACTTGATGCCTTGTCACCACCCACGGAACATCTGTATACCATAGAGGATGTCCAGAGCTAACTTGATGCCTTGTCACCACGCACGGAACATCTGTATACCATAGAGGATGTCGAGAGCTAACTTGATGCCTTGTCACCACGCACGGAACATCTGTATACCATAGAGGATGTCGAGAGCTAACTTGATGCCTTGTCACCATGCACGGAACATCTGTACACCATAGAGGATATCGAGAGCTAACTTGTTGCCTTGTCACCACGCACGGAACATCTGTATACCATAGAGGATGTCCAGAGCTAACTTGATGCCTTGTCACCAAGCACGGAACATCTGTATACCATAGAGGATGTCCAGAGCTAACTTGATGCCTTGTCACCACGCACGGAACATCTGTATACCATAGCGGATATCGAGAGCTAACTTGATGCCTTGTCACCACGCACGGAACATCTGTATACCATAGAGGATATCGAGCGCTAACTTGTTGCCTTGTCACCACGCACGGAACATCTGTATACCATAGAGGATGTCGAGAGCTAACTTGATGTCTTGTCACCACGCACGGAACATCTGTATACCATAGAGGATGTCCAGAGCTAACTTGATGCCTTGTCACCAAGCACGGAACATCTGTATACCATAGAGGATGTCCAGAGCTAACTTGATGCCTTGTCACCACGCACGGAACATCTGTATACCATAGAGGATGTCCAGAGCTAACTTGATGCCTTGTCACCACGCACGGAACATCTGTATACCATAGAGGATATCGAGCGCTAACTTGTTGCCTTGTCACCACGCACGGAACATCTGTATACCATAGAGGATGTCGAGAGCTAACTTGATGTCTTGTCACCACGCACGGAACATCTGTATACCATAGAGGATGTCCAGAGCTAACTTGATGCCTTGTCACCAAGCACGGAACATCTGTATACCATAGAGGATGTCCAGAGCTAACTTGCTGCCTTGTCACCAACCACGGAACATCTGTATACCATAGAGGATGTCCAGAGCTAACTTGATGCCTTCTCACCACGCACGGAACATCTGTATACCATAGAGGATGTCCAGAGCTAACTTGTTGCCTGGTCACCACGCACGGAACATCTGTATACCATAGAGGATGTCGAAATCTAACTTGTTGCCTTGTCACCACGCACGGAACATCTGTATACCATAGAGGATGTCCAGAGCTAACTTGTTGCCTTGTCACCACGCACGGAACATCTGTATACCCTAGAGGATGTCCAGAGCTGACTTGATGCCTTGTCACCACGCACAGAACATCTGTATACCATAGAGGATATCGAGAGCTAACTTGTTGCCTTGTCACCACGCACGGAACATCTGTATACCATAGAGGATGTCCAGAGCTAACTTGATGCCTTGTCACCACGCACGGAACATCTGTATACCATAGAGGATGTCCAGAGCTAACTTGATGCCTTGTCACCACGCACGGAACATCTGTATACCATAGAGGATATCGAGAGCTAACTTGTTGCCTTGTCACCACGCACGGAACATCTGTATACCATAGAGGATGTCGAGAGCTAACTTGATGCCTTGTCACCACGCACGGAACATCTGTATACCATAGAGGATGTCGAGAGCTAACTTGATGCCTTGTCACCACGCACGGAACATCTGTACACCATAGAGGATATCGAGAGCTAACTTGTTGCCTTGTCACCACGCACGGAACATCTGTATACCATAGAGGATGTCCAGAGCTAACTTGATGCCTTGTCACCAAGCACGGAACATCTGTATACCATAGAGGATGTCCAGAGCTAACTTGATGCCTTGTCACCACGCACGGAACATCTGTATACCATAGCGGATATCGAGAGCTAACTTGATGCATTGTCACCACCCACGGAACATCTGTATACCATAGAGGATGTCCAGAGCTAACTTGATGCCTTGTCACCACGCACGGAACATCTGTATACCATAGAGGATGTCGAGAGCTAACTTGATGCCTTGTCACCACGCACGGAACATCTGTATACCATAGAGGATATCGAGCGCTAACTTGTTGCCTTGTCACCACGCACGGAACATCTGTATACCATAGAGGATGTCGAGAGCTAACTTGATGTCTTGTCACCACGCACGGAACATCTGTATACCATAGAGAATGTCCAGAGCTAACTTGATGCCTTGTCACCAAGCACGGAACATCTGTATACCATAGAGGATGTCCAGAGCTAACTTGCTGCCTTGTCACCACGCACGGAACATCTGTATACCATAGAGGATGTCCAGAGCTAACTTGATGCCTTGTCACCACGCACGGAACATCTGTATACCATAGAGGATGTCGAGAGCTAACTTGTTGCCTGGTCACCACGCACGGAACATCTGTATACCATAGAGGATGTCGAAATCTAACTTGTTGCCTTGTCACCACGCACGGAACATCTGTATACCATAGAGGATGTCCAGAACTAACTTGTTGCCTTGTCACCACGCACGGAACATCTGTATACCCTAGAGGATGTCCAGAGCTGACTTGATGCCTTGTCACCACGCACAGAACATCTGTATACCATAGAGGATATCGAGAGCTAACTTGTTGCCTTGTCACCACGCACGGAACATCTTTATACCATAGAGGATGTCCAGAGCTAACTTGATGCCTTGTCACCACCCACAGAACATCTGTATACCATAGAGGATGTCGAGAGCTAACTTGATGCCTTGTAACCACGCACGGAACATCTGTATACCATAGAGGATGTCCAGAGCTAACTTGATGCCTTGTCACCACGCACGGAACATCTGTATACCATAGAGGATGTCCAGAGCTAACTTGATACCTTGTCACCACGCACGGAACATCTGTATACCATAGAGGATGTCCAGAGCTAACTTGATGCCTTGTCACCACGCACGGAACATCTGTATACCATAGAGGATATCGAGAGCTAACTTGTTGCCTTGTCACCACGCACGGAACATCTTTATACCATAGAGGATGTCCAGAGCTAACTTGATGCCTTGTCACCACCCACAGAACATCTGTATACCATAGAGGATGTCGAGAGCTAACTTGATGCCTTGTAACCACGCACGGAACATCTGTATACCATAGAGGATGTCCAGAGCTAACTTGATGCCTTGTCACCACGCACGGAACATCTGTATACCATAGAGGATGTCCAGAGCTAACTTGATACCTTGTCACCACGCACGGAACATCTGTATACCATAGAGGATGTCCAGAGCTAACTTGATGCCTTGTCACCACGCACGGAACATCTGTATACCATAGAGGATGTCCAGAGCTAACTTGATGCCTTGTCACCACGCACGGAACATCTGTATACCATAGAGGATATCGAGAGCTAACTTGTTGCCTTGTCACCACGCACGGAACATCTGTATACCATAGAGGATGTCGAGAGCTAACTTGATGCCTTGTCACCACGCACGGAACATCTGTATACCATAGAGGATGTCGAGAGCTAACTTGATGCCTTGTCACCACGCACGGAACATCTGTACACCATAGAGGATGTCGAGAGCTAACTTGTTGCCTTGTCACCACGCACGGAACATCTGTATACCATAAAGGATGTCCAGAGCTAACTTGATGCCTTGTCACCAAGGAAAGAACATCTGTATACCATAGAGGATGTCCAGAGCTAACTTGATGCCTTGTCACCACGCACGGAACATCTGTATACCATAGCGGATATCGAGAGCTAACTTGATGCCTTGTCACCAACCACGGAACATCTGTATACCATAGAGGATGTCCAGAGCTAACTTGATGCCTTCTCACCACGCACGGAACATCTGTATACCATAGAGGATGTCCAGAGCTAACTTGATGCCTTGTCACCACGCACGGAACATCTGTATACCATAGAGGATATCGAGCGCTAACTTGTTGTCTTGTCACCACGCACGGAACATCTGTATACCATATCGGATATCGAGAGCTAACTTGATGCCTTGTCACCACCCACGGAACATCTGTATACCATAGAGGATGTCCAGAGCTAACTTGATGCCTTGTCACCACGCACGGAACATCTGTATACCATAGAGGATGTCGAGAGCTAACTTGATGCCTTGTCACCACGCACGGAACATCTGTATACCATAGAGGATGTCGAGAGCTAACTTGATGCCTTGTCACCATGCACGGAACATCTGTACACCATAGAGGATATCGAGAGCTAACTTGTTGCCTTGTCACCACGCACGGAACATCTGTATACCATAGAGGATGTCCAGAGCTAACTTGATGCCTTGTCACCAAGCACGGAACATCTGTATACCATAGAGGATGTCCAGAGCTAACTTGATGCCTTGTCACCACGCACGGAACATCTGTATACCATAGCGGATATCGAGAGCTAACTTGATGCCTTGTCACCACGCACGGAACATCTGTATACCATAGAGGATATCGAGCGCTAACTTGTTGCCTTGTCACCACGCACGGAACATCTGTATACCATAGAGGATGTCGAGAGCTAACTTGATGTCTTGTCACCACGCACGGAACATCTGTATACCATAGAGGATGTCCAGAGCTAACTTGATGCCTTGTCACCAAGCACGGAACATCTGTATACCATAGAGGATGTCCAGAGCTAACTTGATGCCTTGTCACCACGCACGGAACATCTGTATACCATAGAGGATGTCCAGAGCTAACTTGATGCCTTGTCACCACGCACGGAACATCTGTATACCATAGAGGATATCGAGCGCTAACTTGTTGCCTTGTCACCACGCACGGAACATCTGTATACCATAGAGGATGTCGAGAGCTAACTTGATGTCTTGTCACCACGCACGGAACATCTGTATACCATAGAGGATGTCCAGAGCTAACTTGATGCCTTGTCACCAAGCACGGAACATCTGTATACCATAGAGGATGTCCAGAGCTAACTTGCTGCCTTGTCACCAACCACGGAACATCTGTATACCATAGAGGATGTCCAGAGCTAACTTGATGCCTTCTCACCACGCACGGAACATCTGTATACCATAGAGGATGTCCAGAGCTAACCTGTTGCCTGGTCACCACGCACGGAACATCTGTATACCATAGAGGATGTCGAAATCTAACTTGTTGCCTTGTCACCACGCACGGAACATCTGTATACCATAGAGGATGTCCAGAGCTAACTTGTTGCCTTGTCACCACGCACGGAACATCTGTATACCCTAGAGGATGTCCAGAGCTGACTTGATGCCTTGTCACCACGCACAGAACATCTGTATACCATAGAGGATATCGAGAGCTAACTTGTTGCCTTGTCACCACGCACGGAACATCTGTATACCATAGAGGATGTCCAGAGCTAACTTGATGCCTTGTCACCACGCACGGAACATCTGTATACCATAGAGGATGTCCAGAGCTAACTTGATGCCTTGTCACCACGCACGGAACATCTGTATACCATAGAGGATATCGAGAGCTAACTTGTTGCCTTGTCACCACGCACGGAACATCTGTATACCATAGAGGATGTCGAGAGCTAACTTGATGCCTTGTCACCACGCACGGAACATCTGTATACCATAGAGGATGTCGAGAGCTAACTTGATGCCTTGTCACCACGCACGGAACATCTGTACACCATAGAGGATATCGAGAGCTAACTTGTTGCCTTGTCACCACGCACGGAACATCTGTATACCATAGAGGATGTCCAGAGCTAACTTGATGCCTTGTCACCAAGCACGGAACATCTGTATACCATAGAGGATGTCCAGAGCTAACTTGATGCCTTGTCACCACGCACGGAACATCTGTATACCATAGCGGATATCGAGAGCTAACTTGATGCATTGTCACCACCCACGGAACATCTGTATACCATAGAGGATGTCCAGAGCTAACTTGATGCCTTGTCACCACGCACGGAACATCTGTATACCATAGAGGATGTCGAGAGCTAACTTGATGCCTTGTCACCACGCACGGAACATCTGTATACCATAGAGGATATCGAGCGCTAACTTGTTGCCTTGTCACCACGCACGGAACATCTGTATACCATAGAGGATGTCGAGAGCTAACTTGATGTCTTGTCACCACGCACGGAACATCTGTATACCATAGAGAATGTCCAGAGCTAACTTGATGCCTTGTCACCAAGCACGGAACATCTGTATACCATAGAGGATGTCCAGAGCTAACTTGCTGCCTTGTCACCACGCACGGAACATCTGTATACCATAGAGGATGTCCAGAGCTAACTTGATGCCTTGTCACCACGCACGGAACATCTGTATACCATAGAGGATGTCGAGAGCTAACTTGTTGCCTGGTCACCACGCACGGAACATCTGTATACCATAGAGGATGTCGAAATCTAACTTGTTGCCTTGTCACCACGCACGGAACATCTGTATACCATAGAGGATGTCCAGAACTAACTTGTTGCCTTGTCACCACGCACGGAACATCTGTATACCCTAGAGGATGTCCAGAGCTGACTTGATGCCTTGTCACCACGCACAGAACATCTGTATACCATAGAGGATATCGAGAGCTAACTTGTTGCCTTGTCACCACGCACGGAACATCTTTATACCATAGAGGATGTCCAGAGCTAACTTGATGCCTTGTCACCACCCACAGAACATCTGTATACCATAGAGGATGTCGAGAGCTAACTTGATGCCTTGTAACCACGCACGGAACATCTGTACACCATAGAGGATATCGAGAGCTAACTTGTTGCCTTGTCACCACGCACGGAACATCTGTATACCATAGAGGATGTCCAGAGCTAACTTGATGCCTTGTCACCAAGCACGGAACATCTGTATACCATAGAGGATGTCCAGAGCTAACTTGATGCCTTGTCACCACGCACGGAACATCTGTATACCATAGCGGATATCGAGAGCTAACTTGATGCCTTGTCACCACGCACGGAACATCTGTATACCATAGAGGATATCGAGCGCTAACTTGTTGCCTTGTCACCACGCACGGAACATCTGTATACCATAGAGGATGTCGAGAGCTAACTTGATGTCTTGTCACCACGCACGGAACATCTGTATACCATAGAGGATGTCCAGAGCTAACTTGATGCCTTGTCACCAAGCACGGAACATCTGTATACCATAGAGGATGTCCAGAGCTAACTTGATGCCTTGTCACCACGCACGGAACATCTGTATACCATAGAGGATGTCCAGAGCTAACTTGATGCCTTGTCACCACGCACGGAACATCTGTATACCATAGAGGATATCGAGCGCTAACTTGTTGCCTTGTCACCACGCACGGAACATCTGTATACCATAGAGGATGTCGAGAGCTAACTTGATGTCTTGTCACCACGCACGGAACATCTGTATACCATAGAGGATGTCCAGAGCTAACTTGATGCCTTGTCACCAAGCACGGAACATCTGTATACCATAGAGGATGTCCAGAGCTAACTTGCTGCCTTGTCACCACGCACGGAACATCTGTATACCATAGAGGATGTCCAGAGCTAACTTGATGCCTTGTCACCACGCACGGAACATCTGTATACCATAGAGGATGTCGAGAGCTAACTTGTTGCCTGGTCACCACGCACGGAACATCTGTATACCATAGAGGATGTCGAAATCTAACTTGTTGCCTTGTCACCACGCACGGAACATCTGTATACCATAGAGGATGTCCAGAACTAACTTGTTGCCTTGTCACCACGCACGGAACATCTGTATACCCTAGAGGATGTCCAGAGCTGACTTGATGCCTTGTCACCACGCACAGAACATCTGTATACCATAGAGGATATCGAGAGCTAACTTGTTGCCTTGTCACCACGCACGGAACATCTGTATACCATAGAGGATGTCCAGAGCTAACTTGATGCCTTGTCACCACCCACAGAACATCTGTATACCATAGAGGATGTCGAGAGCTAACTTGATGCCTTGTAACCACGCACGGAACATCTGTATACCATAGAGGATGTCCAGAGCTAACTTGATGCCTTGTCACCACGCACGGAACATCTGTATACCATAGAGGATGTCCAGAGCTAACTTGATACCTTGTCACCACGCACGGAACATCTGTATACCATAGAGGATGTCCAGAGCTAACTTGATGCCTTGTCACCACGCACGGAACATCTGTATACCATAGAGGATGTCCAGAGCTAACTTGATGCCTTGTCACCACGCACGGAACATCTGTATACCATAGAGGATATCGAGAGCTAACTTGTTGCCTTGTCACCACGCACGGAACATCTGTATACCATAGAGGATGTCGAGAGCTAACTTGATGCCTTGTCACCACGCACGGAACATCTGTATACCATAGAGGATGTCCAGAGCTAACTTGATGCCTTGTCACCACGCACGGAACATCTGTACACCATAGAGGATGTCGAGAGCTAACTTGTTGCCTTGTCACCACGCACGGAACATCTGTATACCATAAAGGATGTCCAGAGCTAACATGATGCCTTGTCACCAAGGACGGAACATCTGTATACCATAGAGGATGTCCAGAGCTAACTTGATGCCTTGTCACCACGCACGGAACATCTGTATACCATAGCGGATATCGAGAGCTAACTTGATGCCTTGTCACCACCCACGGAACATCTGTATACCATAGAGGATGTCCAGAGCTAACTTGATGCCTTCTCACCACGCCCGGAACATCTGTATACCATAGAGGATGTCCAGAGCTAACTTGATGCCTTGTCACCACGCACGGAACATCTGTATACCATAGAGGATATCGAGCGCTAACTTGTTGTCTTGTCACCACGCACGGAACATCTGTATACCATAGCGGATATCGAGAGCTAACTTGATGCCTTGTCACCACCCACGGAACATCTGTATACCATAGAGGATGTCCAGAGCTAACTTGATGCCTTGTCACCACGCACGGAACATCTGTATTCCATAGAGGATGTCGAGAGCTAACTTGATGCCTTGTCACCACGCACGGAACATCTGTATACCATAGAGGATGTCGAGAGCTAACTTGATGCCTTGTCACCACGCACGGAACATCTGTATACCATAGAGGATGTCCAGAGCTAACTTGATGCCTTGTCACCAAGCACGGAACATCTGTATACCATAGAGGATGTCCAGAGCTAACTTGATGCCTTGTCACCACGCACGGAACATCCGTATACCATAGCGGATATCGAGAGCTAACTTGATGCCTTGTCACCACGCACGGAACATCTGTATACCATAGAGGATATCGAGCGCTAACTTGTTGCCTTATCACCACGCACGGAACATCTGTATACCATAGAGGATGTCCAGAGCTAACTTGATGCCTTGTCACCAAGCACGGAACATCTGTATACCATAGAGGATGTCCAGAGCTAACTTGATGCCTTGTCACCACGCACGGAACATCTGTATACCATAGAGGATGTCCAGAGCTAACTTGATGCCTTGTCACCACGCACGGAACATCTGTATACCATAGAGGATATCGAGCGCTAACTTGTTGCCTTGTCACCACGCACGGAACATCTGTATACCATAGAGGATGTCGAGAGCTAACTTGATGTCTTGTCACCACGCACGGAACATCTGTATACCATAGAGTATGTCCAGAGCTAACTTGATGCCTTGTCACCAAGCACGGAACATCTGTATACCATAGAGGATGTCCAGAGCTAACTTGCTGCCTTGTCACCACGCACGGAACATCTGTATACCATAGAGGATGTCCAGAGATAACTTGATGCCTTGTCACCACGCACGGAACATCTGTATACCATAGAGGATGTAGAGAGCTAACTTGTTGCCTGGTCACCACGCAAGGAACATCTGTATACCATAGAGGATGTCGAAATCTAACTTGTTGCCTTGTCACCACGCACGGAACATCTGTATACCATAGAGGATGTCCAGAACTAACTTGTTGCCTTGTCACCACGCACGGAACATCTGTATACCCTAGAGGATGTCCAGAGCTGACTTGATGCCTTGTCACCACGCACAGAACATCTGTATACCATAGAGGATATCGAGAGCTAACTTGTTGCCTTGTCACCACGCACGGAACATCTGTATACCATAGAGGATGTCCAGAGCTAACTTGATGCCTTGTCACCACCCACAGAACATCTGTATACCATAGAGGATGTCGAGAGCTAACTTGATGCCTTGTAACCACGCACGGAACATCTGTATACCATAGAGGATGTCCAGAGCTACCTTGATGCCTTGTCACCACGCACGGAACATCTGTATACCATAGAGGATGTCCAGAGCTAACTTGATACCTTGTCACCACGCACGGAACATCTGTATACCATAGAGGATGTCCAGAGCTAACTTGATGCCTTGTCACCACGCACGGAACATCTGTATACCATAGAGGATGTCCAGAGCTAACTTGATGCCTTGTCACCACGCACGGAACATCTGTATACCATAGAGGATATCGAGAGCTAACTTGTTGCCTTGTCACCACGCACGGAACATCTGTATACCATAGAGGATGTCGAGAGCTAACTTGATGCCTTGTCACCACGCACGGAACATCTGTATACCATAGAGGATGTCGAGAGCTAACTTGATGCCTTGTCACCACGCACGGAACATCTGTACACCATAGAGGATGTCGAGAGCTAACTTGTTGCCTTGTCACCACGCACGGAACATCTGTATACCATAAAGGATGTCCAGAGCTAACTTGATGCCTTGTCACCAAGGACGGAACATCTGTATACCATAGAGGATGTCCAGAGCTAACTTGATGCCTTGTCACCACGCACGGAACATCTGTATACCATAGCGGATATCGAGAGCTAACTTGATGCCTTGTCACCACCCACGGAACATCTGTATACCATAGAGGATGTCCAGAGCTAACTTGATGCCTTGTCACCACCCACAGAACATCTGTATACCATAGAGGATGTCGAGAGCTAACTTGATGCCTTGTAACGACGCACGGAACATCTGTATACCATAGAGGATGTCCAGAGGTAACTTGATGCCTTGTCACCACGCACGGAACATCTGTATACCATAGAGGATGTCCAGAGCTAACTTGATACCTTGTCACCACGCACGGAACATCTGTATACCATAGAGGATGTCCAGAGCTAACTTGATGCCTTGTCACCACGCACGGAACATCTGTATACCATAGAGGATGTCCAGAGCTAACTTGATGCCTTGTCACCACGCACGGAACATCTGTATACCATAGAGGATATCGAGAGCTAACTTGTTGCCTTGTCACCACGCACGGAACATCTGTATACCATAGAGGATGTCGAGAGCTAACTTGATGCCTTGTCACCACGCACGGAACATCTGTATACCATAGAGGATGTCCAGAGCTAACTTGATGCCTTGTCACCACGCACGGAACATCTGTACACCATAGAGGATGTCGAGAGCTAACTTGTTGCCTTGTCACCACGCACGGAACATCTGTATACCATAAAGGATGTCCAGAGCTAACTTGATGCCTTGTCACCAAGGACGGAACATCTGTATACCATAGAGGATGTCCAGAGCTAACTTGATGCCTTGTCACCACGCACGGAACATCTGTATACCATAGCGGATATCGAGAGCTAACTTGATGCCTTGTCACCACCCACGGAACATCTGTATACCATAGAGGATGTCCAGAGCTAACTTGATGCCTTCTCACCACGCACGGAACATCTGTATACCATAGAGGATGTCCAGAGCTAACTTGATGCCTTGTCACCACGCACGGAACATCTGTATACCATAGAGGATATCGAGCGCTAACTTGTTGTCTTGTCACCACGCACGGAACATCTGTATACCATAGCGGATATCGAGAGCTAACTTGATGCCTTGTCACCACCCACGGAACATCTGTATACCATAGAGGATGTCCAGAGCTAACTTGATGCCTTGTCACCACGCACGGAACATCTGTATACCATAGAGGATGTCGAGAGCTAACTTGATGCCTTGTCACCACGCACGGAACATCTGTATACCATAGAGGATGTCGAGAGCTAACTTGATGCCTTGTCACCACGCACGGAACATCTGTATACCATAGAGGATGTCCAGAGCTAACTTGATGCCTTGTCACCAAGCACGGAACATCTGTATACCATAGAGGATGTCCAGAGCTAACTTGATGCCTTGTCACCACGCACGGAACATCTGTATACCATAGCGGATATCGAGAGCTGACTTGATGCCTTGTCACCACGCACGGAACATCTGTATACCATAGAGGATATCGAGCGCTAACTTGTTGCCTTATCACCACGCACGGAACATCTGTATACCATAGAGGATGTCGAGAGCTAACTTGATGTCTTGTCACCACGCACGGAACATCTGTATACCATAGAGGATGTCCAGAGCTAACTTGATGCCTTGTCACCAAGCACGGAACATCTGTATACCATAGAGGATGTCCAGAGCTAACTTGATGCCTTGTCACCACGCACGGAACATCTGTATACCATAGAGGATGTCCAGAGCTAACTTGATGCCTTGTCACCACGCACGGAACATCTGTATACCATAGAGGATATCGAGCGCTAACTTGTTGCCTTGTCACCACGCACGGAACATCTGTATACCATAGAGGATGTCGAGAGCTAACTTGATGTCTTGTCACCACGCACGGAACATCTGTATACCATAGAGTATGTCCAGAGCTAACTTGATGCCTTGTCACCAAGCACGGAACATCTGTATACCATAGAGGATGTCCAGAGCTAACTTGCTGCCTTGTCACCACGCACGGAACATCTGTATACCATAGAGGATGTCCAGAGATAACTTGATGCCTTGTCACCACGCACGGAACATCTGTATACCATAGAGGATGTAGAGAGCTAACTTGTTGCCTGGTCACCACGCAAGGAAGATCTGTATACCATAGAGGATGTCGAAATCTAACTTGTTGCCTTGTCACCACGCACGGAACATCTGTATACCATAGAGGATGTCCAGAACTAACTTGTTGCCTTGTCACCACGCACGGAACATCTGTATACCCTAGAGGATGTCCAGAGCTGACTTGATGCCTTGTCACCACGCACAGAACATCTGTATACCATAGAGGATATCGAGAGCTAACTTGTTGCCTTGTCACCACGCACGGAACATCTGTATACCATAGAGGATGTCCAGAGCTAACTTGATGCCTTGTCACCACCCACAGAACATCTGTATACCATAGAGGATGTCGAGAGCTAACTTGATGCCTTGTCACCACGCACGGAACATCTGTACACCATAGAGGATGTCGAGAGCTAACTTGTTGCCTTGTCACCACGCACGGAACATCTGTATACCATAAAGGATGTCCAGAGCTAACTTGATGCCTTGTCACCAAGGACGGAACATCTGTATACCATAGAGGATGTCCAGAGCTAACTTGATGCCTTGTCACCACGCACGGAACATCTGTATACCATAGCGGATATCGAGAGCTAACTTGATGCCTTGTTACCACCCACGGAACATCTGTATACCATAGAGGATGTCCAGAGCTAACTTGATGCCTTCTCACCACGCACGGAACATCTGTATACCATAGAGGATGTCGAGAGCTAACTTGATGTCTTGTCACCACGCACGGAACATCTGTATACCATAGAGGATGTCCAGAGCTAACTTGATGCCTTGTCACCACGCACGGAACATCTGTACACCATAGAGGATATCGAGAGCTAACTTGTTGCCTTGTCACCACGCACGGAACATCTGTATACCATAGAGGATGTCGAAATCTAACTTGATGCCTTGTCACCAAGCACGGAACATCTGTATACCATAGAGGATGTCCAGACCTAACTTGCTGCCTTGTCACCACGCACGGAACATCTGTATACCATAGAGGATGTCCAGAGCTAACTTGATGCCTTGTCATCACGCACGGAACATCTGTATACCATAGAGGATATCGAGAGCTAACTTGTTGCCTTGTCACCACGCACGGAACATCTGTATATCATAGAGGATGTCCAGAGCTAACTTGATGCCTTGTCAGCAAGCACGGAACATCTGTATAACATAGAGGATGTCCAGAGCTAACTTGATGCCTTGTCACCACCCACGGAACATCTGTATACCATAGAGGATGTCGAGAGCTAACTTGATGCCTTGTCACCACCCACGGAACATCTGTATACCATAGAGGATGTCCAGAGCTAACTTGATGCCTTCTCACCACGCACGGAACATCTGTATACCATAGAGGATGTCGAGAGCTAACTTGATGTCTTGTCACCACGCACGGAACATCTGTATACCATAGAGGATGTCCAGAGCTAACTTGATGCCTTGTCACCACGCACGGAACATCTGTACACCATAGAGGATATCGAGAGCTAACTTGTTGCCTTGTCACCACGCACGGAACATCTGTATACCATAGAGGATGTCGAAATCTAACTTGATGCCTTGTCACCAAGCACGGAACATCTGTATACCATAGAGGATGTCCAGACCTAACTTGCTGCCTTGTCACCACGCACGGAACATCTGTATACCATAGAGGATGTCCAGAGCTAACTTGATGCCTTGTCATCACGCACGGAACATCTGTATACCATAGAGGATATCGAGAGCTAACTTGTTGCCTTGTCACCACGCACGGAACATCTGTATATCATAGAGGATGTCCAGAGCTAACTTGATGCCTTGTCACCAAGCACGGAACATCTGTATAACATAGAGGATGTCCAGAGCTAACTTGATGCCTTGTCACCACCCACGGAACATCTGTATACCATAGAGGATGTCGAGAGCTAACTTGATGCCTTGTAACCACGCACGGAACATCTGTATACCATAGAGGATGTCCAGAGCTTACTTGATGCCTTGTCACCACGCATGGAACATCTGTATACCATAGAGGATGTCCAGAGCTAACTTGATGCCTTGTCACCACGCACGGAACATCTGTATACCATGGAGGATGTCCAGAGCTAACTTGATGCCTTGTCACCACGCACGGAACATCTGTATACCATAGAGGATGTCCAGAGCTAACTTGATGCCTTGTCACCACGCACGGAACATCTGTATACTACCATAGAGGATGTCGATAGCTAACTTGATGCCTTGTCACCAAGCACGGAACATCTGTATACCATAGAGGATGTCAAGAGCTAACTTGATGCCTTGTCACCACGCACGGGACATCTGTATACCATAGAGGATGTCGAGAGCTAACTTGATGCCTTGTCACCAAGCACGGAACATCTGTATACCATAGAGGATGTCCAGAGCTAAATTGATGCCTTGTCACCACGCACGGAACATCTGTATACCATAGAGGATATCGAGAGCTAACTTGTTGCCTTGTCACCACGCACGGAACATCTGTATACCATAGAGGATGTCCAGAGCTAACTTGATGCCTTGTCACCACGCACGGAACATCTGTATACCATAGAGGATGTCCAGAGCTAACTTGATGCCTTGTCACCACGCACGGAACATCTGTATACCATAGAGGATGTCCAGAGCTAACTTGATGCCTTGTCACCCCGCACGGAACATCTGTATACTACCATAGAGGATGTCGAGAGCTAACTTGATGCCTTGTCACCAAGCCCGGAACATCTGTATACCATAGAGGATGTCCAGAGCTAACTTGATGCCTTGTCACCACGCACGGGACATCTGTATACCATATAGGATGTCGAGAGCTAACTTGATGCCTTGTCACCAAGCACGGAACATCTGTATACCATAGAGGATGTCCAGAGCTAAATTGATGCCTTGTCACCACGCACGGAACATCTGTATACCATAGAGGATATCGAGAGCTAACTTGTTGCCTTGTCACCACGCACGGAACATCTGTATACCATAGAGGATGTCCAGAGCTACCTTGATGCCTTGTCACCACGCACGGAACATCTGTATACCATAGAGGATGTCCAGAGCTAACTTGATACCTTGTCACCACGCACGGAACATCTGTATACCATAGAGGATGTCCAGAGCTAACTTGATGCCTTGTCACCACGCACGGAACATCTGTATACCATAGAGGATGTCCAGAGCTAACTTGATGCCTTGTCACCACGCACGGAACATCTGTATACCATAGAGGATATCGAGAGCTTACTTGTTGCCTTGTCACCACGCACGGAACATCTGTATACCATAGAGGATGTCGAGAGCTAACTTGATGCCTTGTCACCACGCACGGAACATCTGTATACCATAGAGGATGTCGAGAGCTAACTTGATGCCTTGTCACCACGCACGGAACATCTGTACACCATAGAGGATGTCGAGAGCTAACTTGTTGCCTTGTCACCACGCACGGAACATCTGTATACCATAAAGGATGTCCAGAGCTAACTTGATGCCTTGTCACCAAGGACGGAACATCTGTATACCATAGAGGATGTCCAGAGCTAACTTGATGCCTTGTCACCACGCACGGAACATCTGTATACCATAGCGGATATCGAGAGCTAACTTGATGCCTTGTCACCACCCACGGAACATCTGTATACCATAGAGGATGTCCAGAGCTAACTTGATGCCTTCTCACCACGCACGGAACATCTGTATACCATAGAGGATGTCCAGAGCTAACTTGATGCCTTGTCACCACGCACGGAACATCTGTATACCATAGAGGATATCGAGCGCTAACTTGTTGCCTTGTCACCACGCACGGAACATCTGTATACCATAGAGGATGTCGAGAGCTAACTTGATGTCTTGTCACCACGCACGGAACATCTGTATACCATAGAGGATGTCCAGAGCTAACTTGATGCCTTGTCACCACGCACGGAACATCTGTACACCATAGAGGATATTGAGAGCTAACTTGTTGCCTTGTCACCACGCACGGAACATCTGTATACCATAGAGGATGTCGAAATCTAACTTGATGCCTTGTCACCAAGCACGGAACATCTGTATACCATAGAGGATGTCCAGACCTAACTTGCTGCCTTGTCACCACGCACGGAACATCTGTATACCATAGAGGATGTCCAGAGCTAACTTGATGCCTTGTCATCACGCACGGAACATCTGTATACCATAGAGGATATCGAGAGCTAACTTGTTGCCTTGTCACCACGCACGGAACATCTGTATATCATAGAGGATGTCCAGAGCTAACTTGATGCCTTGTCACCAAGCACGGAACATCTGTATAACATAGAGGATGTCCAGAGCTAACTTGATGCCTTGTCACCACCCACGGAACATCTGTATACCATAGAGGATGTCGAGAGCTAACTTGATGCCTTGTAACCACGCACGGAACATCTGTATACCATAGAGGATGTCCAGAGCTTACTTGATGCCTTGTCACCACGCATGGAACATCTGTATACCATAGAGGATGTCCAGAGCTAACTTGATGCCTTGTCACCACGCACGGAACATCTGTATACCATGGAGGATGTCCAGAGCTAACTTGATGCCTTGTCACCACGCACGGAACATCTGTATACCATAGAGGATGTCCAGAGCTAACTTGATGCCTTGTCACCACGCACGGAACATCTGTATACTACCATAGAGGATGTCGATAGCTAACTTGATGCCTTGTCACCAAGCACGGAACATCTGTATACCATAGAGGATGTCCAGAGCTAACTTGATGCCTTGTCACCACGCACGGGACATCTGTATACCATAGAGGATGTCGAGAGCTAACTTGATGCCTTGTCACCAAGCACGGTACATCTGTATACCATAGAGGATGTCCAGAGCTAAATTGATGCCTTGTCACCACGCACGGAACATCTGTATACCATAGAGGATATCGAGAGCTAACTTGTTGCCTTGTCACCACGCACGGAACATCTGTATACCATAGAGGATGTCCAGAGCTAACTTGATGCCTTGTCACCACGCACGGAACATCTGTATACCATAGAGGATGTCCAGAGCTAACTTGATGCCTTGTCACCACGCACGGAATATCTGTATACCATAGAGGATATCGAGCGCTAACTTGTTGCCTTGTCACCACGCACGGAACATCTGTATACCATAGAGGATGTCGAGAGCTAACTTGATGTCTTGTCACCACGCACGGAACATCTGTATACCATAGAGGATGTCCAGAGCTAACTTGATGCCTTGTCACCACGCACGGAACATCTGTACACCATAGAGAATATCGAGAGCTAACTTGTTGCCTTGTCACCACGCACGGAACATCTGTATACCATAGAGGATGTCCAGAGCTAACTTGTTGCCTTGTCACCAAGCACGGAACATCTGTATACCATAGAGGATGTCCAGAGCTAACTTGCTGCCTTGTCACCACGCACGGAACATCTGTATACCATAGAGGATGTCCAGAGCTAACTTGATGCCTTGTCACCACGCACGGAACATCTGTATACCATAGAGGATGTCGAGAGCTAACTTGTTGCCTGGTCACCACGCACGGAACATCTGTATACCATAGAGGATGTCCAGAACTAACTTGTTGCCTTGTCACCACGCACGGAACATCTGTATACCCTAGAGGATGTCCAGAGCTGACTTGATGCCTTGTCACCACGCACAGAACATCTGTATACCATAGAGGATATCGAGAGCTAACTTGTTGCCTTGTCACCACGCACGGAACATCTGTATACCATAGAGGATGTCCAGAGCTAACTTGATGCCTTGTCACCACCCACAGAACATCTGTATACCATAGAGGATGTCGAGAGCTAACTTGATGCCTTGTAACCACGCACGGAACATCTGTATACCATAGAGGATGTCCAGAGCTACCTTGATGCCTTGTCACCACGCACGGAACATCTGTATACCATAGAGGATGTCCAGAGCTAACTTGATACCTTGTCACCACGCACGGAACATCTGTATACCATAGAGGATGTCCAGAGCTAACTTGATGCCTTGTCACCACGCACGGAACATCTGTATACCATAGAGGATGTCCAGAGCTAACTTGATGCCTTGTCACCACGCACGGAACATCTGTATACCATAGAGGATATCGAGAGCTAACTTGTTGCCTTGTCACCACGCACGGAACATCTGTATACCATAGAGGATGTCGAGAGCTAACTTGATGCCTTGTCACCACGCACGGAACATCTGTATACCATAGAGGATGTCGAGAGCTAACTTGATGCCTTGTCACCACGCACGGAACATCTGTACACCATAGAGGATGTCGAGAGCTAACTTGTTGCCTTGTCACCACGCACGGAACATCTGTATACCATAAAGGATGTCCAGAGCTAACTTGATGCCTTGTCACCAAGGACGGAACATCTGTATACCATAGAGGATGTCCAGAGCTAACTTGATGCCTTGTCACCACGCACGGAACATCTGTATACCATAGCGGATATCGAGAGCTAACTTGATGCCTTGTCACCACCCACGGAACATCTGTATACCATAGAGGATGTCCAGAGCTAACTTGATGCCTTGTCACCACCCACAGAACATCTGTATACCATAGAGGATGTCGAGAGCTAACTTGATGCCTTGTAACCACGCACGGAACATCTGTATACCATAGAGGATGTCCAGAGGTAACTTGATGCCTTGTCACCACGCACGGAACATCTGTATACCATAGAGGATGTCCAGAGCTAACTTGATACCTTGTCACCACGCACGGAACATCTGTATACCATAGAGGATGTCCAGAGCTAACTTGATGCCTTGTCACCACGCACGGAACATCTGTATACCATAGAGGATGTCCAGAGCTAACTTGATGCCTTGTCACCACGCACGGAACATCTGTATACCATAGAGGATATCGAGAGCTAATTTGTTGCCTTGTCACCACGCACGGAACATCTGTATACCATAGAGGATGTCGAGAGCTAACTTGATGCCTTGTCACCACGCACGGAACATCTGTATACCATAGAGGATGTCCAGAGCTAACTTGATGCCTTGTCACCACGCACGGAACATCTGTACACCATAGAGGATGTCGAGAGCTAACTTGTTGCCTTGTCACCACGCACGGAACATCTGTATACCATAAAGGATGTCCAGAGCTAACTTGATGCCTTGTCACCAAGGACGGAACATCTGTATACCATAGAGGATGTCCAGAGCTAACTTGATGCCTTGTCACCACGCACGGAACATCTGTATACCATAGCGGATATCGAGAGCTAACTTGATGCCTTGTCACCACCCACGGAACATCTGTATACCATAGAGGATGTCCAGAGCTAACTTGATGCCTTCTCACCACGCACGGAACATCTGTATACCATAGAGGATGTCCAGAGCTAACTTGATGCCTTGTCACCACGCACGGAACATCTGTATACCATAGAGGATATCGAGCGCTAACTTGTTGTCTTGTCACCACGCACGGAACATCTGTATACCATAGCGGATATCGAGAGCTAACTTGATGCCTTGTCACCACCCACGGAACATCTGTATACCATAGAGGATGTCCAGAGCTAACTTGATGCCTTGTCACCACGCACGGAACATCTGTATACCATAGAGGATGTCGAGAGCTAACTTGATGCCTTGTCACCACGCACGGAACATCTGTATACCATAGAGGATGTCGAGAGCTAACTTGATGCCTTGTCACCACGCACGGAACATCTGTATACCATAGAGGATGTCCAGAGCTAACTTGATGCCTTGTCACCAAGCACGGAACATCTGTATACCATAGAGGATGTCCAGAGCTAACTTGATGCCTTGTCACCACGCACGGAACATCTGTATACCATAGCGGATATCGAGAGCTGACTTGATGCCTTGTCACCACGCACGGAACATCTGTATACCATAGAGGATATCGAGCGCTAACTTGTTGCCTTATCACCACGCACGGAACATCTGTATACCATAGAGGATGTCGAGAGCTAACTTGATGTCTTGTCACCACGCACGGAACATCTGTATACCATAGAGGATGTCCAGAGCTAACTTGATGCCTTGTCACCAAGCACGGAACATCTGTATACCATAGAGGATGTCCAGAGCTAACTTGATGCCTTGTCACCACGCACGGAACATCTGTATACCATAGAGGATGTCCAGAGCTAACTTGATGCCTTGTCACCACGCACGGAACATCTGTATACCATAGAGGATATCGAGCGCTAACTTGTTGCCTTGTCACCACGCACGGAACATCTGTATACCATAGAGGATGTCGAGAGCTAACTTGATGTCTTGTCACCACGCACGGAACATCTGTATACCATAGAGTATGTCCAGAGCTAACTTGATGCCTTGTCACCAAGCACGGAACATCTGTATACCATAGAGGATGTCCAGAGCTAACTTGCTGCCTTGTCACCACGCACGGAACATCTGTATACCATAGAGGATGTCCAGAGATAACTTGATGCCTTGTCACCACGCACGGAACATCTGTATACCATAGAGGATGTAGAGAGCTAACTTGTTGCCTGGTCACCACGCAAGGAAGATCTGTATACCATAGAGGATGTCGAAATCTAACTTGTTGCCTTGTCACCACGCACGGAACATCTGTATACCATAGAGGATGTCCAGAACTAACTTGTTGCCTTGTCACCACGCACGGAACATCTGTATACCCTAGAGGATGTCCAGAGCTGACTTGATGCCTTGTCACCACGCACAGAACATCTGTATACCATAGAGGATATCGAGAGCTAACTTGTTGCCTTGTCACCACGCACGGAACATCTGTATACCATAGAGGATGTCCAGAGCTAACTTGATGCCTTGTCACCACCCACAGAACATCTGTATACCATAGAGGATGTCCAGAGCTAACTTGATGCCTTGTCACCACGCACGGAACATCTGTACACCATAGAGGATGTCGAGAGCTAACTTGTTGCCTTGTCACCACGCACGGAACATCTGTATACCATAAAGGATGTCCAGAGCTAACTTGATGCCTTGTCACCAAGGACGGAACATCTGTATACCATAGAGGATGTCCAGAGCTAACTTGATGCCTTGTCACCACGCAAGGAACATCTGTATACCATAGCGGATATCGAGAGCTAACTTGATGCCTTGTTACCACCCACGGAACATCTGTATACCATAGAGGATGTCCAGAGCTAACTTGATGCCTTCTCACCACGCACGGAACATCTGTATACCATAGAGGATGTCGAGAGCTAACTTGATGTCTTGTCACCACGCACGGAACATCTGTATACCATAGAGGATGTCCAGAGCTAACTTGATGCCTTGTCACCACGCACGGAACATCTGTACACCATAGAGGATATCGAGAGCTAACTTGTTGCCTTGTCACCACGCACGGAACATCTGTATACCATAGAGGATGTCGAAATCTAACTTGATGCCTTGTCACCAAGCACGGAACATCTGTATACCATAGAGGATGTCCAGACCTAACTTGCTGCCTTGTCACCACGCACGGAACATCTGTATACCATAGAGGATGTCCAGAGCTAACTTGATGCCTTGTCATCACGCACGGAACATCTGTATACCATAGAGGATATCGAGAGCTAACTTGTTGCCTTGTCACCACGCACGGAACATCTGTATATCATAGAGGATGTCCAGAGCTAACTTGATGCCTTGTCAGCAAGCACGGAACATCTGTATAACATAGAGGATGTCCAGAGCTAACTTGATGCCTTGTCACCACCCACGGAACATCTGTATACCATAGAGGATGTCGAGAGCTAACTTGATGCCTTGTCACCACCCACGGAACATCTGTATACCATAGAGGATGTCCAGAGCTAACTTGATGCCTTCTCACCACGCACGGAACATCTGTATACCATAGAGGATGTCGAGAGCTAACTTGATGTCTTGTCACCACGCACGGAACATCTGTATACCATAGAGGATGTCCAGAGCTAACTTGATGCCTTGTCACCACGCACGGAACATCTGTACACCATAGAGGATATCGAGAGCTAACTTGTTGCCTTGTCACCACGCACGGAACATCTGTATACCATAGAGGATGTCGAAATCTAACTTGATGCCTTGTCACCAAGCACGGAACATCTGTATACCATAGAGGATGTCCAGACCTAACTTGCTGCCTTGTCACCACGCACGGAACATCTGTATACCATAGAGGATGTCCAGAGCTAACTTGATGCCTTGTCATCACGCACGGAACATCTGTATACCATAGAGGATATCGAGAGCTAACTTGTTGCCTTGTCACCACGCACGGAACATCTGTATATCATAGAGGATGTCCAGAGCTAACTTGATGCCTTGTCACCAAGCACGGAACATCTGTATAACATAGAGGATGTCCAGAGCTAACTTGATGCCTTGTCACCACCCACGGAACATCTGTATACCATAGAGGATGTCGAGAGCTAACTTGATGCCTTGTAACCACGCACGGAACATCTGTATACCATAGAGGATGTCCAGAGCTTACTTGATGCCTTGTCACCACGCATGGAACATCTGTATACCATAGAGGATGTCCAGAGCTAACTTGATGCCTTGTCACCACGCACGGAACATCTGTATACCATGGAGGATGTCCAGAGCTAACTTGATGCCTTGTCACCACGCACGGAACATCTGTATACCATAGAGGATGTCCAGAGCTAACTTGATGCCTTGTCACCACGCACGGAACATCTGTATACTACCATAGAGGATGTCGATAGCTAACTTGATGCCTTGTCACCAAGCACGGAACATCTGTATACCATAGAGGATGTCAAGAGCTAACTTGATGCCTTGTCACCACGCACGGGACATCTGTATACCATAGAGGATGTCGAGAGCTAACTTGATGCCTTGTCACCAAGCACGGAACATCTGTATACCATAGAGGATGTCCAGAGCTAAATTGATGCCTTGTCACCACGCACGGAACATCTGTATACCATAGAGGATATCGAGAGCTAACTTGTTGCCTTGTCACCACGCACGGAACATCTGTATACCATAGAGGATGTCCAGAGCTAACTTGATGCCTTGTCACCACGCACGGAACATCTGTATACCATAGAGGATGTCCAGAGCTAACTTGATGCCTTGTCACCACGCACGGAACATCTGTATACCATAGAGGATGTCCAGAGCTAACTTGATGCCTTGTCACCCCGCACGGAACATCTGTATACTACCATAGAGGATGTCGAGAGCTAACTTGATGCCTTGTCACCAAGCCCGGAACATCTGTATACCATAGAGGATGTCCAGAGCTAACTTGATGCCTTGTCACCACGCACGGGACATCTGTATACCATATAGGATGTCGAGAGCTAACTTGATGCCTTGTCACCAAGCACGGAACATCTGTATACCATAGAGGATGTCCAGAGCTAAATTGATGCCTTGTCACCACGCACGGAACATCTGTATACCATAGAGGATATCGAGAGCTAACTTGTTGCCTTGTCACCACGCACGGAACATCTGTATACCATAGAGGATGTCCAGAGCTACCTTGATGCCTTGTCACCACGCACGGAACATCTGTATACCATAGAGGATGTCCAGAGCTAACTTGATACCTTGTCACCACGCACGGAACATCTGTATACCATAGAGGATGTCCAGAGCTAACTTGATGCCTTGTCACCACGCACGGAACATCTGTATACCATAGAGGATGTCCAGAGCTAACTTGATGCCTTGTCACCACGCACGGAACATCTGTATACCATAGAGGATATCGAGAGCTAACTTGTTGCCTTGTCACCACGCACGGAACATCTGTATACCATAGAGGATGTCGAGAGCTAACTTGATGCCTTGTCACCACGCACGGAACATCTGTATACCATAGAGGATGTCGAGAGCTAACTTGATGCCTTGTCACCACGCACGGAACATCTGTACACCATAGAGGATGTCGAGAGCTAACTTGTTGCCTTGTCACCACGCACGGAACATCTGTATACCATAAAGGATGTCCAGAGCTAACTTGATGCCTTGTCACCAAGGACGGAACATCTGTATACCATAGAGGATGTCCAGAGCTAACTTGATGCCTTGTCACCACGCACGGAACATCTGTATACCATAGCGGATATCGAGAGCTAACTTGATGCCTTGTCACCACCCACGGAACATCTGTATACCATAGAGGATGTCCAGAGCTAACTTGATGCCTTCTCACCACGCACGGAACATCTGTATACCATAGAGGATGTCCAGAGCTAACTTGATGCCTTGTCACCACGCACGGAACATCTGTATACCATAGAGGATATCGAGCGCTAACTTGTTGCCTTGTCACCACGCACGGAACATCTGTATACCATAGAGGATGTCGAGAGCTAACTTGATGTCTTGTCACCACGCACGGAACATCTGTATACCATAGAGGATGTCCAGAGCTAACTTGATGCCTTGTCACCACGCACGGAACATCTGTACACCATAGAGGATATTGAGAGCTAACTTGTTGCCTTGTCACCACGCACGGAACATCTGTATACCATAGAGGATGTCGAAATCTAACTTGATGCCTTGTCACCAAGCACGGAACATCTGTATACCATAGAGGATGTCCAGACCTAACTTGCTGCCTTGTCACCACGCACGGAACATCTGTATACCATAGAGGATGTCCAGAGCTAACTTGATGCCTTGTCATCACGCACGGAACATCTGTATACCATAGAGGATATCGAGAGCTAACTTGTTGCCTTGTCACCACGCACGGAACATCTGTATATCATAGAGGATGTCCAGAGCTAACTTGATGCCTTGTCACCAAGCACGGAACATCTGTATAACATAGAGGATGTCCAGAGCTAACTTGATGCCTTGTCACCACCCACGGAACATCTGTATACCATAGAGGATGTCGAGAGCTAACTTGATGCCTTGTAACCACGCACGGAACATCTGTATACCATAGAGGATATCGAGAGCTAACTTGTTGCCTTGTCACCACGCACGGAACATCTGTATACCATAGAGGATGTCCAGAGCTAACTTGATGCCTTGTCACCACGCACGGAACATCTGTATACCATAGAGGATGTCCAGAGCTAACTTGATGCCTTGTCACCACGCACGGAACATCTGTATACCATAGAGGATGTCCAGAGCTAACTTGATGCCTTGTCACCCCGCACGGAACATCTGTATACTACCATAGAGGATGTCGAGAGCTAACTTGATGCCTTGTCACCAAGCCCGGAACATCTGTATACCATAGAGGATGTCCAGAGCTAACTTGATGCCTTGTCACCACGCACGGGACATCTGTATACCATATAGGATGTCGAGAGCTAACTTGATGCCTTGTCACCAAGCACGGAACATCTGTATACCATAGAGGATGTCCAGAGCTAAATTGATGCCTTGTCACCACGCACGGAACATCTGTATACCATAGAGGATATCGAGAGCTAACTTGTTGCCTTGTCACCACGCACGGAACATCTGTATACCATAGAGGATGTCCAGAGCTACCTTGATGCCTTGTCACCACGCACGGAACATCTGTATACCATAGAGGATGTCCAGAGCTAACTTGATACCTTGTCACCACGCACGGAACATCTGTATACCATAGAGGATGTCCAGAGCTAACTTGATGCCTTGTCACCACGCACGGAACATCTGTATACCATAGAGGATGTCCAGAGCTAACTTGATGCCTTGTCACCACGCACGGAACATCTGTATACCATAGAGGATATCGAGAGCTAACTTGTTGCCTTGTCACCACGCACGGAACATCTGTATACCATAGAGGATGTCGAGAGCTAACTTGATGCCTTGTCACCACGCACGGAACATCTGTATACCATAGAGGATGTCGAGAGCTAACTTGATGCCTTGTCACCACGCACGGAACATCTGTACACCATAGAGGATGTCGAGAGCTAACTTGTTGCCTTGTCACCACGCACGGAACATCTGTATACCATAAAGGATGTCCAGAGCTAACTTGATGCCTTGTCACCAAGGACGGAACATCTGTATACCATAGAGGATGTCCAGAGCTAACTTGATGCCTTGTCACCACGCACGGAACATCTGTATACCATAGCGGATATCGAGAGCTAACTTGATGCCTTGTCACCACCCACGGAACATCTGTATACCATAGAGGATGTCCAGAGCTAACTTGATGCCTTCTCACCACGCACGGAACATCTGTATACCATAGAGGATGTCCAGAGCTAACTTGATGCCTTGTCACCACGCACGGAACATCTGTATACCATAGAGGATATCGAGCGCTAACTTGTTGCCTTGTCACCACGCACGGAACATCTGTATACCATAGAGGATGTCGAGAGCTAACTTGATGTCTTGTCACCACGCACGGAACATCTGTATACCATAGAGGATGTCCAGAGCTAACTTGATGCCTTGTCACCACGCACGGAACATCTGTACACCATAGAGGATATTGAGAGCTAACTTGTTGCCTTGTCACCACGCACGGAACATCTGTATACCATAGAGGATGTCGAAATCTAACTTGATGCCTTGTCACCAAGCACGGAACATCTGTATACCATAGAGGATGTCCAGACCTAACTTGCTGCCTTGTCACCACGCACGGAACATCTGTATACCATAGAGGATGTCCAGAGCTAACTTGATGCCTTGTCATCACGCACGGAACATCTGTATACCATAGAGGATATCGAGAGCTAACTTGTTGCCTTGTCACCACGCACGGAACATCTGTATATCATAGAGGATGTCCAGAGCTAACTTGATGCCTTGTCACCAAGCACGGAACATCTGTATAACATAGAGGATGTCCAGAGCTAACTTGATGCCTTGTCACCACCCACGGAACATCTGTATACCATAGAGGATGTCGAGAGCTAACTTGATGCCTTGTAACCACGCACGGAACATCTGTATACCATAGAGGATGTCCAGAGCTTACTTGATGCCTTGTCACCACGCATGGAACATCTGTATACCATAGAGGATGTCCAGAGCTAACTTGATGCCTTGTCACCACGCACGGAACATCTGTATACCATGGAGGATGTCCAGAGCTAACTTGATGCCTTGTCACCACGCACGGAACATCTGTATACCATAGAGGATGTCCAGAGCTAACTTGATGCCTTGTCACCACGCACGGAACATCTGTATACTACCATAGAGGATGTCGATAGCTAACTTGATGCCTTGTCACCAAGCACGGAACATCTGTATACCATAGAGGATGTCCAGAGCTAACTTGATGCCTTGTCACCACGCACGGGACATCTGTATACCATAGAGGATGTCGAGAGCTAACTTGATGCCTTGTCACCAAGCACGGTACATCTGTATACCATAGAGGATGTCCAGAGCTAAATTGATGCCTTGTCACCACGCACGGAACATCTGTATACCATAGAGGATATCGAGAGCTAACTTGTTGCCTTGTCACCACGCACGGAACATCTGTATACCATAGAGGATGTCCAGAGCTAACTTGATGCCTTGTCACCACGCACGGAACATCTGTATACCATAGAGGATGTCCAGAGCTAACTTGATGCCTTGTCACCACGCACGGAATATCTGTATACCATAGAGGATATCGAGCGCTAACTTGTTGCCTTGTCACCACGCACGGAACATCTGTATACCATAGAGGATGTCGAGAGCTAACTTGATGTCTTGTCACCACGCACGGAACATCTGTATACCATAGAGGATGTCCAGAGCTAACTTGATGCCTTGTCACCACGCACGGAACATCTGTACACCATAGAGAATATCGAGAGCTAACTTGTTGCCTTGTCACCACGCACGGAACATCTGTATACCATAGAGGATGTCCAGAGCTAACTTGTTGCCTTGTCACCAAGCACGGAACATCTGTATACCATAGAGGATGTCCAGAGCTAACTTGCTGCCTTGTCACCACGCACGGAACATCTGTATACCATAGAGGATGTCCAGAGCTAACTTGATGCCTTGTCACCACGCACGGAACATCTGTATACCATAGAGGATGTCGAGAGCTAACTTGTTGCCTGGTCACCACGCACGGAACATCTGTATACCATAGAGGATGTCGAAATCTAACTTGTTGCCTTGTCACCACGCACGGAACATCTGTATACCATAGAGGATGTCCAGAGCTAACTTGTTGCCTTGTCACCACGCACGGAACATCTGTATACCCTAGAGGATGTCCAGAGCTGACTTGATGCCTTGTCACCACGCACAGAACATCTGTATACCATAGAGGATATCGAGAGCTAACTTGTTGCCTTGTCACCACGCACGGAACATCTGTATACCATAGAAGATGTCCAGAGCTAACTTGATGCCTTGTCACCACCCACAGAACATCTGTATACCATAGAGGATGTCGAGAGCTAACTTGATGCCTTGTAACCACGCACGGAACATCTGTATACCATAGAGGATGTCCAGAGCTAACTTGATGCCTTGTCACCACGCACGGAACATCTGTATACCATAGAGGATGTCCAGAGCTAACTTGATACCTTGTCACCACGCACGGAACATCTGTATACCATAGAGGATGTCCAGAGCTAACTTGATGCCTTGTCACCACGCACGGAACATCTGTATACCATAGAGGATGTCCAGAGCTAACTTGATGCCTTGTCACCACGCACGGAACATCTGTATACCATAGAGGATATCGAGAGCTAACTTGTTGCCTTGTCACCACGCACGGAACATCTGTATACCATAGAGGATGTCGAGAGCTAACTTGATGCCTTTTCACCACGCACGGAACATCTGTATACCATAGAGGATGTCGAGAGCTAACTTGATGCCTTGTCACCACGCACGGAACATCTGTACACTATAGAGGATGTCGAGAGCTAACTTGTTGCCTTGTCACCACGCACGGAACATCTGTATACCATAGAGGATGTCCAGAGCTAACTTGATGCCTTGTCACCAAGCACGGAACATCTGTATACCATAGAGGATGTCCAGAGCTAACTTGATGCCTTGTCACCACGCACGGAACATCTGTATACCATAGCGGATATCGAGAGCTAACTTGATGCCTTGTCACCACGCACGGAACATCTGTATACCATAGAGGATGTCCAGAGCTAACTTGATGCCTTGTCACCACGCACGGAACATCTGTATACCATAGAGGATGTCCAGAGCTAACTTGATGCCTTGTCACCACGCACGGAACATCTGTATACCATAGAGGATATCGAGCGCTAACTTGTTGCCTTGTCACCACGCACGGAACATCTGTATACCATAGAGGATGTCGAGAGCTAACTTGATGTCTTGTCACCACGCACGGAACATCTGTATACCATAGAGGATGTCCAGAGCTAACTTGATGCCTTGTCACCACGCACGGAACATCTGTACACTATAGAGGATATCGAGAGCTAACTTGTTGCCTTGTCACCACGCACGGAACATCTGTATACCATAGAGGATGTCCAGAGCTAACTTGATGCCTTGTCACCAAGCACGGAACATCTGTATACCATAGAGGATGTCCAGAGCTAACTTGATGCCTTGTCACCACGCACGGAACATCTGTATACCATAGAGGATGTCCAGAGCTAACTTGATGCCTTGTCATCACGCACGGAACATCTGTATACCATAGAGGATATCGAGAGCTAACTTGTTGCCTTGTCACCACGCACGGAACATCTGTATATCATAGAGGATGTCCAGAGCTAACTTGATGCCTTGTCACCACGCACGGAACATCTGTATACCATAGAGGACATCGAGAGATAACTTGTTGCCTTGTCACCACGCAAGGAACATCTGTATTCCATAGAGGGTGTCCAGAGCTAACTTGATGCCTTGTCACCACGCACGGAACATCTGTATACCATAGAGGATATCGAGAGCTAACTTGTTGCCTTGTCACCACGCACGGAACATCTGTATACCATAGAGGATATCTAGAGCTAACTTGTTGCCTTGTCACCACGCACGGAACATCTGTATACCATAGAGGATGTCCAGAGCTAACTTGTTGCCTTGTCACCACGCACGGAACATCTGTATACCATAGAGGATGTCCAGAGCTAACTTGTTGCCTTGTCACCACGCACGGAACATCTGTATACCATAGAGGATGTCTAGAGCTAACTTGATGCCTTGTCACCACGCACGGAACATCTGTATACCATAGAGGATGTCCAGAGCTAACTTGTTGCCTGGTCACCACGGACGGAACATCTGTATACCATAGAGGATGTCGAAAGCTAACTTGTTGCCTTGTCACCACGCACGGAACATCTGTATACCATAGAGGATGTCCAGAGCTAACTTGTTGCCTTGTCACCACGCACGGAACACTTGTATACCCTAGAGGATGTCCAGAGCTGACTTGATGCCTTGTCACCACGCACGGAACATCTGTATACCATAGAGGATATTGAGAGCTAACTTGTTGCCTTGTCACCACGCACGGAACATCTGTATACCATAGAGGATGTCCAGAGCTAACTTGATGCCTTGTCACCACCCACGGAACATCTGTATACCATAGAGGATGTCGAGAGCTAACTTGATGCCTTGTGACCACGCACGGAACATCTGTATACCATAGAGGATGTCCAGAGCTTACTTGATGCCTTGTCACCACGCATGGAACATCTGTATACCATAGAGGATGTCCAGAGCTAACTTGATGCCTTGTCACCTCGCATGGAACATCTGTATACCATAGAGGATGTCCAGAGCTAACTTGATGCCTTGTCACCACGCACGGAACATCTTTATACCATGGAGGATGTCCAGAGCTAACTTGATGCCTTGTCACCACGCACGGAACATCTGTATACTACCATAGAGGATGTCGATAGCTAACTTGATGCCTTGTCACCAAGCACGGAACATCTGTATACCATAGAGGATGTCCAGAGCTAAATTGATGCCTTGTCACCACGCACGGAACATCTGTATACCATAGAGGATATCGAGAGCTAACTTGTTGCCTTGTCACCACGCACGGAACATCTGTATACCATAGAGGATGTCCAGAGCTAACTTGATGCCTTGTCACCACGCACGGAACATCTGTATACCATAGAGGATGTCCAGAGCTAACTTGATGCCTTGTCACCACGCACGGAACATCTGTATACCATAGAGGATATCGAGAGCTAACTTGTTGCCTTGTCACCACGCACGGAACATCTGTATACCATAGAGGATGTCGAGAGCTAACTTGATGCCTTGTCACCACGCACGGAACATCTGTATACCATAGAGGATGTCGAGAGCTAACTTGATGCCTTGTCACCACGCACGGAACATCTGTACACTATAGAGGATGTCGAGAGCTAACTTGTTGCCTTGTCACCACGCACGGAACATCTGTATACCATAGAGGATGTCCAGAGCTAACTTGATGCCTTGTCACCAAGCACGGAACATCTGTATACCATAGAGGATGTCCAGAGCTAACTTGATGCCTTGTCACCACGCACGGAACATCTGTATACCATAGCGGATATCGAGAGCTAACTTGATGCCTTGTCACCACCCACGGAACATCTGTATACCATAGAGGATGTCCAGAGCTAACTTGATGCCTTGTCACCACGCACGGAACATCTGTATACCATAGAGGATGTCCAGAGCTAACTTGATGCCTTGTCACCACGCACGGAACATCTGTATACCATAGAGGATATCGAGCGCTAACTTGTTGCCTTGTCACCACGCACGGAACATCTGTATACCATAGAGGATGTCGAGAGCTAACTTGATGTCTTGTCACCACGCACGGAACATCTGTATACCATAGAGGATGTCCAGAGCTAACTTGATGCCTTGTCACCACGCACGGAACATCTGTACACTATAGAGGATATCGAGAGCTAACTTGTTGCCTTGTCACCACGCACGGAACATCTGTATACCATAGAGGATGTCCAGAGCTAACTTGATGCCTTGTCACCAAGCACGGAACATCTGTATACCATAGAGGATGTCCAGAGCTAACTTGATGCCTTGTCACCACGCACGGAACATCTGTATACCATAGAGGATGTCCAGAGCTAACTTGATGCCTTGTCATCACGCACGGAACATCTGTATACCATAGAGGATATCGAGAGCTAACTTGTTGCCTTGTCACCACGCACGGAACATCTGTATAACATAGAGGATGTCCAGAGCTAACTTGATGCCTTGTCACCACGCACGGAACATCTGTATACCATAGAGGACATCGAGAGCTAACTTGTTGCCTTGTCACCACGCAAGGAACATCTGTATTCCATAGAGGGTGTCCAGAGCTAACTTGATGCCTTGTCACCACGCACGGAACATCTGTATACCATAGAGGATATCGAGAGCTAACTTGTTGCCTTGTCACCACGCACGGAACATCTGTATACCATAGAGGATATCTAGAGCTAACTTGTTGCCTTGTCACCACGCACGGAACATCTGTATACCATAGAGGATGTCCAGAGCTAACTTGTTGCCTTGTCACCACGCACGGAACATCTGTATACCATAGAGGATGTCCAGAGCTAACTTGTTGCCTTGTCACCACGCACGGAACATCTGTATACCATAGAGGATGTCTAGAGCTAACTTGATGCCTTGTCACCACGCACGGAACATCTGTATACCATAGAGGATGTCCAGAGCTATCTTGTTGCCTGGTCACCACGGACGGAACATCTGTATACCATAGAGGATGTCGAAAGCTAACTTGTTGCCTTGTCACCACGCACGGAACATCTGTATACCATAGAGGATGTCCAGAGCTAACTTGTTGCCTTGTCACCACGCACGGAACATCTGTATACCCTAGAGGATGTCCAGAGCTGACTTGATGCCTTGTCACCACGCACGGAACATCTGTATACCATAGAGGATATTGAGAGCTAACTTGTTGCCTTGTCACCACGCACGGAACATCTGTATACCATAGAGGATGTCCAGAGCTAACTTGATGCCTTGTCACCACGCACGGAACATCTGTATACCATAGAGGATGTCCAGAGCTAACTTGATGCCTTGTCACCACGCACGGAACATCTGTATACCATAGAGGATATCGAGAGCTAACTTGTTGCCTTGTCACCACGCACGGAACATCTGTATACCATAGAGGATGTCGAGAGCTAACTTGATGCCTTGTCACCACGCACGGAACATCTGTATACCATAGAGGATGTCGAGAGCTAACTTGATGCCTTGTCACCACGCACGGAACATCTGTACACTATAGAGGATGTCGAGAGCTAACTTGTTGCCTTGTCACCACGCACGGAACATCTGTATACCATAGAGGATGTCCAGAGCTAACTTGATGCCTTGTCACCAAGCACGGAACATCTGTATACCATAGAGGATGTCCAGAGCTAACTTGATGCCTTGTCACCACGCACGGAACATCTGTATACCATAGCGGATATCGAGAGCTAACTTGATGCCTTGTCACCACCCACGGAACATCTGTATACCATAGAGGATGTCCAGAGCTAACTTGATGCCTTGTCACCACGCACGGAACATCTGTATACCATAGAGGATGTCCAGAGCTAACTTGATGCCTTGTCACCACGCACGGAACATCTGTATACCATAGAGGATATCGAGCGCTAACTTGTTGCCTTGTCACCACGCACGGAACATCTGTATACCATAGAGGATGTCGAGAGCTAACTTGATGTCTTGTCACCACGCACGGAACATCTGTATACCATAGAGGATGTCCAGAGCTAACTTGATGCCTTGTCACCACGCACGGAACATCTGTACACTATAGAGGATATCGAGAGCTAACTTGTTGCCTTGTCACCACGCACGGAACATCTGTATACCATAGAGGATGTCCAGAGCTAACTTGATGCCTTGTCACCAAGCACGGAACATCTGTATACCATAGAGGATGTCCAGAGCTAACTTGATGCCTTGTCACCACGCACGGAACATCTGTATACCATAGAGGATGTCCAGAGCTAACTTGATGCCTTGTCATCACGCACGGAACATCTGTATACCATAGAGGATATCGAGAGCTAACTTGTTGCCTTGTCACCACGCACGGAACATCTGTATAACATAGAGGATGTCCAGAGCTAACTTGATGCCTTGTCACCACGCACGGAACATCTGTATACCATAGAGGACATCGAGAGCTAACTTGTTGCCTTGTCACCACGCAAGGAACATCTGTATTCCATAGAGGGTGTCCAGAGCTAACTTGATGCCTTGTCACCACGCACGGAACATCTGTATACCATAGAGGATATCGAGAGCTAACTTGTTGCCTTGTCACCACGCACGGAACATCTGTATACCATAGAGGATATCTAGAGCTAACTTGTTGCCTTGTCACCACGCACGGAACATCTGTATACCATAGAGGATGTCCAGAGCTAACTTGTTGCCTTGTCACCACGCACGGAACATCTGTATACCATAGAGGATGTCCAGAGCTAACTTGTTGCCTTGTCACCACGCACGGAACATCTGTATACCATAGAGGATGTCTAGAGCTAACTTGATGCCTTGTCACCACGCACGGAACATCTGTATACCATAGAGGATGTCCAGAGCTATCTTGTTGCCTGGTCACCACGGACGGAACATCTGTATACCATAGAGGATGTCGAAAGCTAACTTGTTGCCTTGTCACCACGCACGGAACATCTGTATACCATAGAGGATGTCCAGAGCTAACTTGTTGCCTTGTCACCACGCACGGAACATCTGTATACCCTAGAGGATGTCCAGAGCTGACTTGATGCCTTGTCACCACGCACGGAACATCTGTATACCATAGAGGATATTGAGAGCTAACTTGTTGCCTTGTCACCACGCACGGAACATCTGTATACCATAGAGGATGTCCAGAGCTAACTTGATGCCTTGTCACCACCCACGGAACATCTGTATACCATAGAGGATGTCGAGAGCTAACTTGATGCCTTGTGACCACGCACGGAACATCTGTATACCATAGAGGATGTCCAGAGCTTACTTGATGCCTTGTCACCACGCATGGAACATCTGTATACCATAGAGGATGTCGAGAGCTAACTTGATGCCTTGTCACCTCGCATGGAACATCTGTATACCATAGAGGATGTCCAGAGCTAACTTGATGCCTTGTCACCACGCACGGAACATCTTTATACCATGGAGGATGTCCAGAGCTAACTTGATGCCTTGTCACCACGCACGGAACATCTGTATACTACCATAGAGGATGTCGATAGCTAACTTGATGCCTTGTCACCAAGCACGGAACATCTGTATACCATAGAGGATGTCCAGAGCTAACTTGATGCCTTGTCACCACGCACGGGACATCTGTATACCATAGAGGATGTCGAGAGCTAACTTGATGCCTTGTCACCAAGCACGGAACATCTGTATACCATAGAGGATGTCCAGAGCTAAATTGATGCCTTGTCACCACGCACGGAACATCTGTATACCATAGAGGATATCGAGAGCTAACTTGTTGCCTTGTCACCACGCACGGAACATCTGTATACCATAGAGGATGTCCAGAGCTAACTTGATGCCTTGTCACCACGCACGGAACATCTGTATACCATAGAGGATGTCCAGAGCTAACTTGATGCCTTGTCACCACGCACGGAACATCTGTATACCATAGAGGATGTCCAGAGCTAACTTGATGCCTTGTCACCACGCACGGAACATCTGTATACCATATAGGATGTCCAGAGCTAAGTTGATGCCTTGTCACCCCGCACGGAACATCTGTATACTACCATAGAGGATGTCGAGAGCTAACTTGTTGCCTGGTCACCACGCACGGAACATCTGTATACCATAGAGGATGTCGAAATCTAACTTGTTGCCTTGTCACCACGCACGGAACATCTGTATACCATAGAGGATGTCCAGAACTAACTTGTTGCCTTGTCACCACGCACGGAACATCTGTATACCCTAGAGGATGTCCAGAGCTGACTTGATGCCTTGTCACCACGCACAGAACATCTGTATACCATAGAGGATATCGAGAGCTAACTTGTTGCCTTGTCACCACGCACGGAACATCTGTATACCATAGAGGATGTCCAGAGCTAACTTGATGCCTTGTCACCACCCACAGAACATCTGTATACCATAGAGGATGTCGAGAGCTAACTTGATGCCTTGTACCACGCACGGAACATCTGTATACCATAGAGGATGTCCAGAGCTACCTTGATGCCTTGTCACCACGCACGGAACATCTGTATACCATAGAGGATGTCCAGAGCTAACTTGATACCTTGTCACCACGCACGGAACATCTGTATACCATAGAGGATGTCCAGAGCTAACTTGATGCCTTGTCACCACGCACGGAACATCTGTATACCATAGAGGATGTCCAGAGCTAACTTGATGCCTTGTCACCACGCACGGAACATCTGTATACCATAGAGGATATCGAGAGCTAACTTGTTGCCTTGTCACCACGCACGGAACATCTGTATACCATAGAGGATGTCGAGAGCTAACTTGATGCCTTGTCACCACGCACGGAACATCTGTATACCATAGAGGATGTCGAGAGCTAACTTGATGCCTTGTCACCACGCACGGAACATCTGTACACCATAGAGGATGTCGAGAGCTAACTTGTTGCCTTGTCACCACGCACGGAACATCTGTATACCATAAAGGATGTCCAGAGCTAACTTGATGCCTTGTCACCAAGGACGGAACATCTGTATACCATAGAGGATGTCCAGAGCTAACTTGATGCCTTGTCACCACGCACGGAACATCTGTATACCATAGCGGATATCGAGAGCTAACTTGATGCCTTGTCACCACCCACGGAACATCTGTAGACCATAGAGGATGTCCAGAGCTAACTTGATGCCTTCTCACCACGCACGGAACATCTGTATACCATAGAGGATGTCGAGAGCTAACTTGATGTCTTGTCACCACGCACGGAACATCTGTATACCATAGAGGATGTCCAGAGCTAACTTGATGCCTTGTCACCACGCACGGAACATCTGTACACCATAGAGGATATCGAGAGCTAACTTGTTGCCTTGTCACCACGCACGGAACATCTGTATACCATAGAGGATGTCGAAATCTAACTTGATGCCTTGTCACCAAGCACGGAACATCTGTATACCATAGAGGATGTCCAGACCTAACTTGCTGCCTTGTCACCACGCACGGAACATCTGTATACCATAGAGGATGTCCAGAGCTAACTTGATGCCTTGTCATCACGCACGGAACATCTGTATACCATAGAGGATATCGAGAGCTAACTTGTTGCCTTGTCACCACGCACGGAACATCTGTATATCATAGAGGATGTCCAGAGCTAACTTGATGCCTTGTCACCAAGCACGGAACATCTGTATAACATAGAGGATGTCCAGAGCTAACTTGATGCCTTGTCACCACCCACGGAACATCTGTATACCATAGAGGATGTCGAGAGCTAACTTGATGCCTTGTAACCACGCACGGAACATCTGTATACCATAGAGGATGTCCAGAGCTTACTTGATGCCTTGTCACCACGCATGGAACATCTGTATACCATAGAGGATGTCCAGAGCTAACTTGATGCCTTGTCACCACGCACGGAACATCTGTATACCATGGAGGATGTCCAGAGCTAACTTGATGCCTTGTCACCACGCACGGAACATCTGTATACCATAGAGGATGTCCAGAGCTAACTTGATGCCTTGTCACCACGCACGGAACATCTGTATACTACCATAGAGGATGTCGATAGCTAACTTGATGCCTTGTCACCAAGCACGGAACATCTGTATACCATAGAGGATGTCCAGAGCTAACTTGATGCCTTGTCACCACGCACGGGACATCTGTATACCATAGAGGATGTCGAGAGCTAACTTGATGCCTTGTCACCAAGCACGGAACATCTGTATACCATGGAGGATGTCCAGAGCTAAATTGATGCCTTGTCACCACGCACGGAACATCTGTATACCATAGAGGATATCGAGAGCTAACTTGTTGCCTTGTCACCACGCACGGAACATCTGTATACCATAGAGGATGTCCAGAGCTAACTTGATGCCTTGTCACCACGCACGGAACATCTGTATACCATAGAGGATGTCCAAAGCTAACTTGATGCCTTGTCACCACGCACGGAACATCTGTATACCATAGAGGATGTCCAGAGCTAACTTGATGCCTTGTCACCCCGCACGGAACATCTGTATACTACCATAGAGGATGTCGAGAGCTAACTTGATGCCTTGTCACCAAGCACGGAACATCTGTATACCATAGAGGATGTCCAGAGCTAACTTGATGCCTTGTCACCACGCACGGGACATCTGTATACCATAGAGGATGTCGAGAGCTAACTTGATGCCTTGTCACCAAGCACGGAACATCTGTATACCATAGAGGATGTCCAGAGCTAAATTGATGCCTTGTCACCACGCACGGAACATCTGTATACCATAGAGGATATCGAGAGCTAACTTGTTGCCTTGTCACCACGCACGGAACATCTGTATACCATAGAGGATGTCCAGAGCTACCTTGATGCCTTGTCACCACGCACGGAACATCTGTATACCATAGAGGATGTCCAGAGCTAACTTGATACCTTGTCACCACGCACGGAACATCTGTATACCATAGAGGATGTCCAGAGCTAACTTGATGCCTTGTCACCACGCACGGAACATCTGTATACCATAGAGGATGTCCAGAGCTAACTTGATGCCTTGTCACCACGCACGGAACATCTGTATACCATAGAGGATATCGAGAGCTAACTTGTTGCCTTGTCACCACGCACGGAACATCTGTATACCATAGAGGATGCCGAGAGCTAACTTGATGCCTTGTCACCACGCACGGAACATCTGTATACCATAGAGGATGTCGAGAGCTAACTTGATGCCTTGTCACCACGCACGGAACATCTGTACACCATAGAGGATGTCGAGAGCTAACTTGTTGCCTTGTCACCACGCACGGAACATCTGTATACCATAGAGGATGTCCAGAGCTAACTTGATGCCTTGTCACCAAGGACGGAACATCTGTATACCATAGAGGATGTCCAGAGCTAACTTGATGCCTTGTCACCACGCACGGAACATCTGTATACCATAGAGGATATCGAGCGCTAACTTGTTGCCTTGTCACCACGCACGGAACATCTGTATACCATAGAGGATGTCGAGAGCTAACTTGATGTCTTGTCACCACGCACGGAACATCTGTATACCATAGAGGATGTCCAGAGCTAACTTGATGCCTTGTCACCACGCACGGAACATCTGTACACCATAGAGAATATCGAGAGCTAACTTGTTGCCTTGTCACCACGCACGGAACATCTGTATACCATAGAGGATGTCCAGAGCCAACTTGTTGCCTTGTCACCAAGCACGGAACATCTGTATACCATAGAGGATGTCCAGAGCTAACTTGCTGCCTTGTCACCACGCACGGAACATCTGTATACCATAGAGGATGTCCAGAGCTAACTTGATGCCTTGTCACCACGCACGGAACATCTGTATACCATAGAGGATGTCGAGAGCTAACTTGTTGCCTGGTCACCACGCACGGAACATCTGTATACCATAGAGGATGTCGAAATCTAACTTGTTGCCTTGTCACCACGCACGGAACATCTGTATACCATAGAGGATGTCCAGAGCTAACTTGTTGCCTTGTCACCACGCACGGAACATCTGTATACCCTAGAGGATGTCCAGAGCTGACTTGATGCCTTGTCACCACGCACAGAACATCTGTATACCATAGAGGATATCGAGAGCTAACTTGTTGCCTTGTCACCACGCACGGAACATCTGTATACCATAGAGGATGTCCAGAGCTAACTTGATGCCTTGTCACCACCCACAGAACATCTGTATACCATAGAGGATGTCGAGAGCTAACTTGATGCCTTGTAACCACGCACGGAACATCTGTATACCATAGAGGATGTCCAGAGCTAACTTGATGCCTTGTCACCACGCACGGAACATCTGTATACCATAGAGGATGTCCAGAGCTAACTTGATACCTTGTCACCACGCACGGAACATCTGTATACCATAGAGGATGTCCAGAGCTAACTTGATGCCTTGTCACCACGCACGGAACATCTGTATACCATAGAGGATGTCCAGAGCTAACTTGATGCCTTGTCACCACGCACGGAACATCTGTATACCATAGAGGATATCGAGAGCTAACTTGTTGCCTTGTCACCACGCACGGAACATCTGTATACCATAGAGGATGTCGAGAGCTAACTTGATGCCTTGTCACCACGCACGGAACATCTGTATACCATAGAGGATGTCGAGAGCTAACTTGATGCCTTGTCACCACGCACGGAACATCTGTACACTATAGAGGATGTCGAGAGCTAACTTGTTGCCTTGTCACCACGCACGGAACATCTGTATACCATAGAGGATGTCCAGAGCTAACTTGATGCCTTGTCACCAAGCACGGAACATCTGTATACCATAGAGGATGTCCAGAGCTAACTTGATGCCTTGTCACCACGCACGGAACATCTGTATACCATAGCGGATATCGAGAGCTAACTTGATGCCTTGTCACCACCCACGGAACATCTGTATACCATAGAGGATGTCCAGAGCTAACTTGATGCCTTGTCACCACGCACGGAACATCTGTATACCATAGAGGATGTCCAGAGCTAACTTGATGCCTTGTCACCACGCACGGAACATCTGTATACCATAGAGGATATCGAGCGCTAACTTGTTGCCTTGTCACCACGCACGGAACATCTGTATACCATAGAGGATGTCGAGAGCTAACTTGATGTCTTGTCACCACGCACGGAACATCTGTATACCATAGAGGATGTCCAGAGCTAACTTGATGCCTTGTCACCACGCACGGAACATCTGTACACCATAGAGGATATCGAGAGCTAACTTGTTGCCTTGTCACCACGCACGGAACATCTGTATACCATAGAGGATGTCCAGAGCTAACTTGATGCCTTGTCACCAAGCACGGAACATCTGTATACCATAGAGGATGTCCAGAGCTAACTTGATGCCTTGTCACCACGCACGGAACATCTGTATACCATAGAGGATGTCCAGAGCTAACTTGATGCCTTGTCATCACGCACGGAACATCTGTATACCATAGAGGATATCGAGAGCTAACTTGTTGCCTTGTCACCACGCACGGAACATCTGTATATCATAGAGGATGTCCAGAGCTAACTTGATGCCTTGTCACCACGCACGGAACATCTGTATACCATAGAGGACATCGAGAGCTAACTTGTTGCCTTGTCACCACGCAAGGAACATCTGTATTCCATAGAGGGTGTCCAGAGCTAACTTGATGCCTTGTCACCAAGCACGGAACATCTGTATACCATAGAGGATGTCCAGAGCTAAATTGATGCCTTGTCACCACGCACGGAACATCTGTATACCATAGAGGATATCGAGAGCTAACTTGTTGCCTTGTCACCACGCACGGAACATCTGTATACCATAGAGGATGTCCAGAGCTAACTTGATGCCTTGTCACCACGCACGGAACATCTGTATACCATAGAGGATGTCCAGAGCTAACTTGATGCCTTGTCACCACGCACGGAACATCTGTATACCATAGAGGATGTCCAGAGCTAACTTGATGCCTTGTCACCACGCACGGAACATCTGTATACCATATAGGATGTCCAGAGCTAAGTTGATGCCTTGTCACCCCGCACGGAACATCTGTATACTACCATAGAGGATGTCGAGAGCTAACTTGATGCCTTGTCACCAAGCACGGAACATCTGTATACCATAGAGGATGTCCAGAGCTAACTTGATGCCTTGTCACCACGCACGGGACATCTGTATACCATAGAGGATGTCGAGAGCTAACTTGATGCCTTGTCACCAAGCACGGAACATCTGTATACCATAGAGGATGTCCAGAGCTAAATTGATGCCTTGTCACCACGCACGGAACATCTGTATACCATAGAGGATGTCCAGAGGTAACTTGATGCCTTGTCACCACGCACGGAACATCTGTATACCATAGAGGATATCGAGAGCTAACTTGTTGCCTTGTCACCACGCACGGAACATCTGTATACCATAGAGGATATCGAGAGCTAACTTGTTGCCTTGTCACCACGCACGGAACATCTGTATACCATAGAGGATGTCCAGAGCTAACTTGATGCCTTGTCACCACGCACGGAACATCTGTATACCATAGAGGATATCGAGAGCTAACTTGTTGCCTTGTCACCACGCACGGAACATCTGTATACCATAGAGGATATCGAGAGCTAACTTGTTGCCTTGTCACCACGTACGGAACATCTGTATACCATAGAGGATGTCCAGAGCTAACTTGTTGCCTTGTCACCACGCAGGGAACATCTGTATACCATAGAGGATGTCCAGAGCGAAATTGTTGCCTTGTCTCCACGCGAGGAACATCTGTATACCATAGAGGATGTCCAGAGTTAACTTGATGCCTTGTCACTACTCACGGAACATCTGTATACCATAGAGGATTTTCAGAGCTAACTTGTTGCCTTGTCACCACGCACGGAACATCTGTATACCATAGAGGATGTCGAAAGCTAACTTGTTGCCTTGTCACCACGCACGGAACATCTGTATACCATAGAGGATGTCCAAAGCTAACTTGTTGCCTTGTCACCACGCACGGAACATCTGTATACCATAGAGGATGTCCAGAGCTAACTTGATGCCTTGTCACCACGCACGGAACATCTGTATACCATAGAGGATATCGAGAGCTAACTTGTTGCCTTGTCACCACGCACGGAACATCTGTATACCATAGAGGATGTCGAGAGCTAACTTGATGCCTTGTCACCACGCACGGAACATCTGTACACCATAGAGGATATCCAGAGCTAACTTGATGCCTTGTCACCACGCACGGAACATCTGTATACCATAGAGGATGTCGAGAGCTAACTTGATGCCTTGTCACCAAGCACGGAACATCTGTATAACATAGAGGATGTCCAGAGCTTACTTGATGCCTTGTCACCACGCACGGAACATCTGTACAGCATAGAGGATATCGAGAGCTAACTTGTTGCCTTGTCACCACGCACGGAACATCTGTATACCATAGAGGATGTCCAGAGCTAACTTGATGCCTTGTCACCAAGCACGGAACATCTGTATACCATAGAGGATGTCCAGAGCTAACTTGATGCCTTGTCACACACGCACGGAACATCTGTATACCATAGAGGATATCGAGAGCTAATTTGATGCCTTGTCACCACGCACGGAACATCTGTATACCATAGAGGATGTCCAGAGCTAACTTGATGCCTTGTCACCACGCACGGAACATCTGTATACCATAGGGGATGTCGAGAGCTAACTTGATGCCTTGTCACCACGCACGGAACATCTGTATACCATAGAGGATGTCGAGAGCTAACTTGATCGCATGAAGCGACGCAGCTGGCAGCTGCTGAGTGTATAAATAACTTAGGATGCGCACACACGAATAACCAAGCAACAGAAATTGTTCGAAAGAAAACCAACCTGAATTAACAGTGCAAGGTCTAAACCTGATATTTACGACTGTGCAAGGAATTCTTACAATTTATTTTATTGAAAATAGCATTTTCTTTACTGGCAAAATGTCAAGTAGTATGTTCATCGCCTACTACCATACAACCAATAGAACAATTTGTCGATGCTATGACCAAAACGTATTTATTTAGAACGTGCCTTTAGCTTTATACTTTGATACTGATACCAACTTCATTACAATCTATGTTATATCTGACAACTCTTATATATTCTTGTGGTGTCGTGGTGTCAGGGATCGTGCTAGTTATCTCGTCAGGGTGGTAATCATACATATTTTCCCGAAATTCTTCAGAAATTTGTTATTATTTTGGTAAAGGGTCTGTCGCAGTGTCATTGGTTAGAAACTATACGCTAGTGATGCCAACGGTTGAACTCTGTTCACGAAAAATCCGTCCAAGACGAACTCGCCCGCAGTCGGGGTCCGCCCGGTGTAATGCTTACCGAGTAAAATGGGCCTTAATTGCAGGAGCACAGGTTATAACATAAGGATTATATCCTACCATTTAATCTTTTGATTTTGAAGTTTTATATGAATAAAAATAAGTAACGGAAGCCATAAACTGCATCAAATTAAATCATCATTTTATCATCAAGGGTGGACTTCACCGTGACTTCGCTACTCCTCATCCGCATTCTGCATAGCCATCAGAAATTTAAAAAAAATATATATATATAATTCATAGGATATAGTTGATATGTATACATATACAGGTCCAAAAGGTGGCGTTATGAAAGCTTCCCCAGTGAACCAAGCAGTGTCACTTTCGTCATTTGGAGAACATGCCTGGATCCGCACCCAGATTCGCCTCATCCAATGTTCTTGGGGATGTAACCTAGCCTCTCATAAAATTTATTTCCATTAAGGTCTTTAGTTATTCCTGCTGACACCAAAACAAAAGTATCATGTTGATCGGTTCGTTCCAATATGAAATAAACACTAGCCACTAGATAATCAGAGAGAAAGGGAAACTGGCTTGATCAGCATCCATGTCCGCGCGTATATAAAATGTTCCTTCAAAAGATCTTCAGCTGTTCATAGCACACCAAACCACATAATTTCACTGAATCCACTGAGAACATTTTGATATTCGGCTGGACGGACAAACAGACAAATGAATAAGGTTGACAAACGTTTCATGATGATGTGGAATACAGGGTCTGAGCTGTGCCATTGGCTGTAATAAAACTAGATGTATCTACTTCACACAGCTTACATATATGGTAAAATGACTCAATTCAATCTTTATAATTCAGCCAAAATTCATTCTTTGGAACCATATGGGACAATTATTATAAGAATTATTCAGGGGATTATTCTTGTAAAATATTAATCAAATTTGCCTCAGTGGCATTAGTCAAAAAACGTTTTACAGGTTTATAACTCATATGGGAAAATACAGCAAAATGGCTAAGTTAAGCTTCCCATAACTCAGCCAAAAATCACTGAACCAAAACCATTTTAACAAACTTGAATTATCAACATCTAAGGATTATTAATGTGTGAGATGTAAGAATTTGGCCCAGTGGTTTTTGAGAAGAAGATCTTTGTAGCCACTTAGCTAAATGGGATGTTGTGGCATATGACTAAATTCAGCTTCCCATAACTCAGCCAAAAGTCACTGAACTGAGACCATTTGAACAAACTTAAGAAAGGCCTACCCTATGATCATTTCTGTGCGATATTAAACAATTTGGCCATATGGTTTCAGAGAAGAAGTTTTTTGTAGCCGTCAGTATGATACGGGCACTGATGACCCCCATACAAAAAAGGCCGATGCAGGTGGCGCCACCAATACCTCAATTTCAGATATGACTCATGTGACCAACATTGGCATAAAATTTAGTGATGATAGCTCCAGCCGTTTCTGATAATGTAATTTTAGTATGCTTTTTTGGACAGATGACTAAGTTCAACTTCCTGTAACTCGGCCAAAAATCACCGAACTTAAACCATTCGAATAAACTTGAGAAAGATTGTTCCAGGAATCATTTCTGTGAAATATTGGACAATTTGGCCGAACAGTTTCGGAGAAGAAGATTTTTAAAGCTTTTTTAGCTTTTTCCCAATTAAATCTGAGAAAATGCAGTTAGCCAAAAAATAAGCAAAACCCAATATAGTTTTTTAGATGACTATTTTTTTTGCATAAAATTTCCTGATGCTAACTCTTTCCGTTTTCAAGATAGTATGGGTTAACGTACAGACGGCAGACGACGGACGACAGACGACGGACGACGGACGCCGGACGACGCCACACCATCGCATAAGCTCACAGGTTCGCTAAAAATTGAAAGAGATTGGTCCACTTTGGCGACCTAATATTGCTGCAGCGGAAATCGAAGAAGATCAGGCTGAGAAGTGGGTTTGGTTTCTCTGTTGTTGGCAGAGGCCGAAGCCAAAACGCTTTGCCAAGCATGCCAGCTTTTACTTATTTACTAATTTAAACTGAATGTCACATGCCGATATTATTATAACATTACTATATTAAATTAAACGTTTATTAAATTATATTAAATATATCTATCTAAAATGATTTATTAAATTAAAAATATGTTGATTGGTCCTTTTTTCCCCATTTACATACCAACAATGGGGAGTATATAGAGCTCCCGAGCGGAAACCCAAAAATAAATAAAACAGATGGCGTTACACGTGTGACTGCAAATCTGCACCTTTGTGACACATAGTATACCAATGATGTTAAAAACTTGTTATGGTGGTCTGAGCAGAACGTCATTGTGTCTTTAGATAAGAGGCTTTTCTTTAATTACTAATTGTCTAATCTGCAAAATACGATATTTTACTCTAAACAGTTGTTCCTATGGCTTTACGCTACTGAATGTCTATTAAAACCCATTATGGGGTATATACACTGGCATATTACCAGTTCTTGTGGTTTTGACAAGTCCGCGCATCTTCAGAAGGGTTCATTCGGGAAAGCTTTCCATGGGCCGAATTTATCATTGGCGTAGTTAGTTTTTGATAGATAATTTTTCGATAGACCCTTGGCGAAATTTATCAAACAATGTCAAATTCCTTAAGGTTAATGAGGAAAAAAGGAAAACGACCTCTCAGGACTCACTGAGCATCGTTCCTACAACTCTAAAATAAACGGGCATTTCCAAGGCGTGGTCAGAGAGTTGATTGACAGAACGATTTAGTACCCACGTGAATTAGGTCTATAATACATAATTATGTACTACAAATTACCATCGTTTGTAACTGAGATATCGTCGGAAACAGAATATGGCCGCCATAATCTGCATTGTGGAAAATTGCCATGTGCATAAATGATGATTATGTTCACCGAACGCCGGTTGATATGATATGATATTATAAAAAACCGTCATAAATACTTCTTGATATATTGGAGGAAATAATATCAGTAAATAGCTGTTCTAATTTGTCATTAGAATACTACAAAAATATTCGTTAGAAAAAATGAGACCGTGATGGGGACAACCGGTGAATAATTTTTATACCCTTAGGCCTATTGGCATTACAAAATGCTCCGATGAGCCTTTGGCCCCGGTTTTGTTATCGCAAATGTTGGATGGTTTGGACACATCGCAACTCTGTGATGGTTTTATGACATCGACTTTAATGCCTGCGAACCTGTTGCGACGCTTGGCAGCCTTGTGATTAATTTATGCAACAGGCCCTTTTAGTGTGACCGACCCTAGGCTGACGAGCGATCACATGATCAATATGTAAGTTTCTCCACATATAGACGATTGTCCCAACGAATCATGAAAGCACGCCTCTGTTTTAGTCATATTACTGTGTCACGACATAAAAATACCTCACGTCCCAGACACTTAGGCCGACCATCTGGCACGTTTTATCTAGTACAAGGTAATGGCGCCCTCCTGTTTTCATCTAGCAGTAAAATCATTATCAATATGGAAAAGATTAACCTGCGGCAATTCGCTCTTACTTCCCGCTAATGGAATGACCTGGCTATTTATATCGTTATGTATACACCAGCTAAGTCTTGAGTGTCTCAAGTAAGTTGACATGTGGTATTTATTTGGTATCAAGCCTTTCTGCACTCTTTAAAAACGGGTCAGTGTACACACTTTTAGACGCCTGATCAGCTTATATCAGGCTGCATAACTAGTGTACCTATATTAGAGATCATATAAAAAAATATATCATTATATCATCATTCAAAATACTGAATACTCTGTGGGTCATATTTGTTATATATAGTATGCGAATTATCAGGACTAGTTGTGTGCAAATCGGCTGTGATCTCTCATAGTGTTGCGACCTGCTCATATATGCCATCGTAAACAGTATGTTACATATCTTGTACGAGATGATGCACAAATTGGCTATACATGAATTCCTTGTGTTCAGATATTTGCATTAAACCATCATGTCAACGTTTGCAACAAAGACTGTTTATAAATTGTTCTGTCTTTTAAGTTATTATTGGATTAACCATATAGCAAAATGAATAGAGATTATTACATTTTATGGAATAGTCTGTATTTGAAGATAACGTTTACCTGACGGTGACCTTTATCTTCAGTAAAAACCTCGAACATCGTTGGTCTTGCAATAAAACATTTCGTACTTTCCATAAATGAATGTTAGAAAACAAAAGGATATAAATAAAATCTCCTTAATTTGTATAACACAAGTGAACGCCCGAATCCAGCTGGGCCTCATTGTTTTCCACTAACCTTAAGTTTATTATGGCATGGCGTAGTGTTACCAAACATATACATATATTGCACCATTACTCAGAACAATACATTTCAGTTATGTAGAGAATATGTTAAAAGAATAATATATAATTGTTGAAGGTACGCAATTTACGCATTGTCTTAAAAAAGTGAATTAATTCATCCTTTTTGATTTTATATGCAGGGTAATCTCTACTCTGCAAAAACTTCTGTGGTACGCGAATATTTATGATAAGAGAACATTTGGCTTAGAGAATATGTGACCTGTGTGTATATAAAAGTTTACATGGAAGACGAAATATATACATGTGCTATTTTTCTGAGACAAAACTATCAAAATAAACACCCTAAGGGCATCAGGGCCAGTCACCCAATAGTGTTAGAGGTTCCCTTGTGGTTGATGACAGGCACTTAACCGTTAGTTTGCTATAAGGTATATTGAACAGTAAACATGGTGCTGAGCCATTCTTAAATTTGGGTTTAATAGAAGAATGAGAGTCTGTACACAGAGAGCATGAGTGGGCGGGGCTACTGAGTTGATGATCTGCCCGTCATCGCAGCAATCGTTTTCAATTTCATGTGGGCACCTGTGGCTCGGGTCTCGCATACCTGAAACAGACCACGTCATGTGTATTTCAAGTAAACAACCCGGTATATTAAAGACAAACACGTGGGTCGTGTTTACTAAAACACGGTGACAGTTCAGTGTTATGCTTACTCTTGACCGAGTCCCTGTCACATAAAGTACCGTGCTCTCTCGAGGAACAAGGTCGCATATTGACACTGTTTGTAGTACCCGGGTTTCAGTTCCCAGCAGGCGGTCCGAGTTGCATGATCGTATTTAAACAAGCATATGATAACAGAGGTCTTCCAAACAAAACCAAGAATCGAAAGGTCACTTAAAAAATACAGGCATTCAATTAAAGGTAAGGCTTTATTTTACGAAAACGGTACCTTAATCAAATTTCAGAAACAATGTTTGTATTAAAGCTAGAATGCAAACAGGAATTCTCATCGATGATAAAAATGTCTTCCTTTATATTTCAAATGAGGTTTTTCTTTCTTTAACCTCTTAATTGTTATTTTTTTTCTTAAATGTCAGCATGCGGTGTTTCTTAAATGAAATTGAACTGAGATGTTTAATGTATACTTTTTTTCCGTTTCCGTATGCAATACATTTGTTATGTACAATCGAGACACCATGTTTGGCTTAAATCCATGTAATTGCACTGCTGGTGTTGCGGTGCGATAATCCTGTAAACACCGTCTAATGGAATACCTGTACTTAAAGAAGTTTATCATACTTTTGATAAAAATGTATTGCCGTATTCTCTCGTTAACATGACCTCGCGATATATCTTAAACTTGTCAATAATATTTGTCATAATAAAATAATGCTTCACCTGTTGGTCCTCAACACCGGCAGAAATCGCATGAAAATATACCATCACATTAAGATACTTATACCGCTCCTCAGTATTCACTTCACATAATGGGAGTCGGACAGAGGCTGATTGTACAGGTGTCCCCTGTGGTCGAACTATAAAATGCGTGGCATGCCACCAAAATTGAATAAGAACATTCTGGTCAGTGTCCAACACTGTAAAATGTTCTGTTAAAATCTGTTTAACAGTTTACATAATCCGAAGAACAAACATACCCCCCCCCCCCAAAAAAAAAAACCCCAAAAAATCAAGAAACAAAGAAGTATACAGGTGAAAACATGACCTCTTTAGTTGGCAGAAGTGAAAACAATGTGCACTAAATTAAAATGTGTTTTATTTCATCACGCTCGCACACTTGCCGTATTAATAAATATTTATCTTGATTTAATGAATTACACTGAAACCATCGGCTATTTTTAAGCTGCTTGCAGAAATAAAACACTGTGTCAGTTTGATATGATGTCAGTTTATGTGACCGATAGTTATGAACTTCATGGAGGTAAATTCTGTGTCAGGGACATGACTGCTTTGTGTCAGGCACTCTAATGGCGTGTATCGTTTTGGTCACGTGTGTTTGTCAATCACTTGGATCTTCCACAGGTTCAAGCAGGAGAGCCGGGCGCTGAACATAAACACCAAACAGCTACCGGCTGATGTCGTAAAGTAAGGGCAGCTGTCGTAAAGCGGTGTCTCAGCTGAAATAGGCCACCAGAGAGATCACAAAGTAATATTACTGACAGTATCCTGGATGCACAACCAACATTTGGAGAAAGTTTCTAAAACAGATTTCATTTAGTTTGTTCAGTGGATGATGGCAGCAGCACAGGCAGATAAATTAGGACCACTGAGGGCCATTGGCCCCAAAAAGGTATGGCCATGTAACTATTTTTTAATATGTAATAAGTAAAAAGAAATAAATTTAAAAAACAAAGTTGATGAAAAAGAATAATTTAATTTTCTTGCAAGATAATTGACTTTATGCTTTGAGCATATTTTGTATAATTTTAGAATATGTAATTATTACGTGCATATATAACATTTTGATGGGATCCTATACATTCACCGTGCGCTTCATCCATTGGAAATATATTTGAGGGCCTTCTACACATCTGAAAGTAATTTACAAATATTGTCCTTCCATATTTTTTAAATTGTTGCACATTAAAAATCTGGGCTTTCATATCGGACTGAAAAGAGAAAGTCCAGCTACAGTGATCTCCAGAAACAATTTGGCCGACACGATTTAGTTAATCGGATTATGGATAAATTAGATCCAGATTACAGGCACACAAGATATATCAGAACACCGCATTTCTGGTCCTCTGCTCATATGATTTTGCCATGAGAGTATAGAGTCCAGCGAGCTCTAGTCGAGGGCATGCAGTGGGCTCCACAACCTGGCAAAATAAATTTAAGAAGGGAGCCAAACTATAGGTGTTGTATGAACTGATGAACTTTAATATATATATAAATCCAATTACAGACATTTTGTGAATAACTGATTTTTATCAAGCAGGGACTCATAATAAACATTTTGAATTCAATTTTTAATCCCAGTTTGTATGACGCATGTAACATAATTTGTAATCGTTTATGTGATATACCGTATCATCGCTTCCACTGACTCTGTTGTGTGTTTTGCAAGTTAGCATTGTAGTATTGAGTAACGGGTAACATCTGGACCGAATTATGTGGTGTAAAGTAGCGCGCTTGCATGACTTTTTGTAGTTTGTAGGTTCACGTCCGATCCAGAAAATCTTATGCGCTGAGACCCCAGGCCAAAATCTTAACAACGAGGGCGCGTATTTTCCACTTAAGAGATGGTCACTGGACATGAGCGGCAATGAAATCTAAAATAAATGAAATGCTGTAGCGCTTGTTATAGCAGCTGTATTGAATACATAGTTATGCTCTCCATTGGGTAGAAATATACATGAATGAATATGCCCGAAAAGTCATATAGCATTGACATCGTCAGAATTTATTGGACTAAAAGCCCAAGCTTTATTATTTTTAATTTTTCAACACCTAACATTGATTTCTATCCTCTTTTACTTGATTAAGGGGCGATAGGGTATTCAGAATTCGTCCAACCGACTAAACTTTAAGCTCAAGCTCACTTTACTGTTGTGTATTCCTGGCAATAAACGTAAATTATACTGCTTCTGTAGTATTCAGACACTGTGATAGCTTATACTGGAGAAGCAAGGGATGAATATAGAAAAACAAGTAACTAGCCAGTTAAATATAATGGCCTGACACCCTTAGTGACCCACAAAATTCCTCCAAAATAATTTTGGAAGGCAGTGACGGCGGGCGCATTGTCAGTTTGGGATGTGGTTGTTAAAGCATGCATGAACCAGCTTATAGCGAACGGATTGTAGGTTTCGTGTGAAGGAAAGCTATACACAATATTTGATTTATAATTATTTAAACTCTGTGATATCGTCTGTGAGCCTATCCCCCCCCCCCCCCCAACCCGTGCCCTCATTGGTCTGCACAACATTACATATCCCTTTTCGAAGTATCCTAATATGTGAGGGCTCTTTTCTAACATATTAACAAAACTTGTGGGACACACGCAAGTTCATTTGAGCATTTTTGAATATGAATATAGTGTGTGGTTCAGTAAGATTCTGAGCGGAATCGGACCAACATGTTCAAGAAACAATACTGAGGTCTGAACGAATTCCTTAAGCGAACATATATAATTAAACATTAATAGGAGTGAAAGGAATGAATAATCTATGAGTGCCAGAAAATCGAATACAAGTTCCTGTAATAACTGTATGTAATGTTACGCGCACTGTTGCACCTAACCCAAACGGAATTGACATATAAGGCCGTATATTCTTATTACATGTAGCTATTAATCAGTAGCTTCGAGCGGCAAACGTGTAGGCCTGAATTTCTTGTCAAAGATATATCTTTTGTCTGTTATTAGCATGCACTTTCACATGGTTGTCGGTAATCATGTTATTAAAGAAGATAAATCTAGCTGGGTAAAGATTTACTTACATACGAAGCTCTCACGAAACGCTTGTGATCTAAGAATAAATCCCTTCATCCAACCTCTTCGGGGACCAGGTGCTCAAAGGACCAAATAATCCACGGGTGTGGTATGTCTGTGCGTCGGACGCAAGTAATCTGTTGTTTACACACACAGCAACACCTTGGGATCAGCTACGTCATGGCTCATACAAACGCACAGAAAATGACGTAATAGCCGTTGAAAATGATGACGTATTATGCCGAAGCCACTAATCCTGTTGCCACACCAGATTATGAAAATGGCGTCCAGGGTGAACTGTCATGACTGATATTTCAGATACGAGGTATGAAGATATGAACTAAATAAGATGAAAAAAAAAAAAACAAAAAAAAAAAAAACACGCACGTGATGTGTAAATCTGATTTTTTATGCAACTAAAGAATACTTCTTTAAAGTTGTATTAAGGTTTTATACACACATGCTTGGAATGATACAGAAGTCGTAACCTTAATGTGAATGATATGTGGTTCTATCGAGATTTTTGCGGGGGTCGAACCGGAGTATTGTACTAAACCAAAAGGCCCTGCCATACAAATAACTCGAAATGTTATAAACGCAAGTGTATAAGAAAGAATTGTGATCAGGCCAATGAGAGTGTAGTATCGCATAGTGCATCCAGCAAATTTTAAATATTTGACATGCGTTCTCTCCCGATCACAATTCTTTGCTCTGTCCCAGCAAGGCGTTGTAACCCATAGCAGCTTTCCATACAAAGCAGCGATGAAAGCAAACAAGAGACGTGGGTCGACTTTTTAAAGTGTATAACCGCTGAGTGAGGAGCGTAACGCATCCCCAGTACAGCAACTTTATTAAACATTCACAATGTGTCACTGATCCCCTCATTGATAATTCAATATACCTGTATCGGCGCACTTACTAGCATTAACCAACTTTATCTAATTTAATTTTATGTATTATACATGGGAAAAGTATTATAAAATGACTCTGAGTTTTGCATTAATGTCTTGTCATAAGGGGAAAAGGTAAACACTCAACCAAGCACAAGTTAAAATTTATATTTTTATCAGATAGTTTGCAGATGTTGCTGGTATACATATAGGCTTGTGGATTACATTATGTAATGTTTTCAGTTAGGTTTAGTCTCTCTAGTCTGCTCTAGTTATCGTCCGTATTGATGAAGGCCCATCATCCTCTTAAACGGTATGAAGTCAGGTCAGGAGAAATTATGTTCTTTAGAAACAAATAGTCATACTATATCTGGAGTAAAATCCCTGTAGATGACAAGCTATGTAACACGATCACCTAGCGAACTGTTGTTTGGGTCACAGAGATCGTCTGTGTAAAGATGTGTAATTGTATTCTCTGAACAGCACATGTACGCATGGACGATGAACTAACCGATAAACTAAATTATGGTAAACCGGTGGGTCCAACATTCCAATAGTGTATGTTTAGTATAGTAAATATTGGCTTTGGGTTATTTTTTAATAAAAATGTATGTAATTTATATTTATTTTAGGTTAGACTCAGTTTGAAAAACCTACAGGAGCACGAAAAGCATCTTCGGGTGGTTGAGGAAGAAAGAAGCGACAAAACTAAGACATCCGTCTCCTCTCATTCAACCAATACCAGATCTTCGCTTTACGGTGTCGTCATGTCCATCCGGGCGCTACAGATCACGCGCAGGCTGAGCCGTTCCTTCGCTCGTGATATTTCCCGTCGAACAACGCTGAGCAAAATTAGCAATGAAAATGTAAAAAAGGAGAACACGTACAGAACCCGACCGGAAGAAAATGAGAAATTCTGCGCTAGCGCAGTGTCTCGCGAGATTAGCGAGAATCTCGCCCTTCACCTCAGACACAGTGAATATAGCTCGGAGGACTGCCCTAGACTGTGTCTTTCCTTATCTAACACCATCAAAGAAAGAGTCAAAGCAATGAAGTATCCTCGATATAAAATCGTCGCTACTGTATTCATAGGACAGAAACATAAACAGGGAATAGAGGTGGCCTCCCGTTGCCTTTGGGACACGGAACTAGACGCCTTCGCTACGGGCAAGTTCGAAAATGCCTCATTGTACGCAACCGGAACTGTTTACGGGGTGTACTTTGAATAATATTCCATTATTGGGCATGTTTTTTTATAGTGTACACGTTTCCTCTCAGAATCATTTTGAAATATAACTTCACAACAATTTGACAATTTATCCCACAAACAAATCGTTTAACTTTTGTTGAATGTTTCATGTGGTACTTCTGCATGAGCAATGCCGTCCAGAACATATCGATATAGAAAGACATACATGTATGCGATATTACAGGAGATATATTTGTTTGTGATATCAGTGTTCATTGCTGTTATGGAATGGAACCTCCTTCGGACACTTAATATATATTTGCCGATTAAGAGCGACTCCAGTATTTCGTTATGATATTATTTATTCAAACGCGTATCTTATTCAAATGTCCTACATTAGAGTTATGGATAATTTATGTTAGAGTTACTATGTAGCTGCCTCGCGAATATCCAAGTGATAAAAATTGTGTATATTAATTGTGTCACTAATCTCAATAGCTGACTAATAATTAAAATATCATTTATGATGTTGATAATACTGTAATCTGGTAGGTCGGTAGATTAACATGGAATTTTTTAACGTTTAAAAAGACATCGGATAATACATGAAGGCACGGTCAATAAGGTAGATAATACATGAAGGCACGGTCAATAAGGTAGATAATACATGAAGGCACGGTCAATAAGGTGGATAATACATGAAGGCACGGTCAATAAGGTGGATAATACATGAAGGCACGGTCAATAAGGTGGAAAATACATGGAGGCACGGTCAATAAGATGGATAATACATGAAGGCACGGTCAATAAGATGGATAATACATGGAGGCACGGTCAATAAGGTGAATAATACATTTATTTAAAGATGACGCATCCAGGTATACCTAATCTTGTCGAATTCATCCCTTCGTTCGTAAATTATCGGCCGTGATACGGACTCGGGATATCGCGTTGATTGGGATTTATTATCAATAATTATCGATTTTTATCAATAAAACATACAGAATTGTCAAAATATAGAAAAACATTTAACTTTAATTAAGACCAACAATTTAGCTTAAGACAGCGAGGCAGGTCCTGTGTATGATATAACGATGTTCTGATTCCTATAATTACCAAATGCTCATTTGCGTGTTGCATAGGCCTTAAACAGTGCAATGGGATGTCCATGGATTTGGGTTCTCTCTTTAAACTAATATTCTTGCAGTATTTCCCTCATGTTTTATTTGTCACAAGGGGAGGCAAAGGAGTAGGTTTCCATGAAATTGTGTGTGTATTTGTGTATGTGTGTGATTTTCTCAGCGAGTCTGACTATCGGAGAATTGGCACTATATAAATACTGTCTATTTATTTTATTAACAGTATTTTGCCAAACTATTTTTTTTTTTGGATATGACTGACTACCTTTTGGACAATCTGTTATTTTTCTTGGAATAAACTCTATCTGCGACTAGTCAAGATACAGACAGTATTATTTCTATGCACGATTCAAGTGCTGATTTTAGAAAGTAAACATTTTCACAATACTGGATACATACAGGTACGCTTCTTCAACAGGCAACCAAACTATAAAGCAGCCAGTACTTAAGACCATTCATCACATTTGGTCGATATATGTAACTTCTTACAAGCATGAATAAATATCAATGAGCTTCAAATTCACATTCCAATTACATTACTCCGGAAAGACAGGACACACCGCTGAGTCAGGTGAATGGCTAACGGGTTGATTGTGAAGAAAAATCTATAGCATATTATTATTATTATTATGATTTTTATAACAATCATCATCAGAATATTTATTGGCCATTTTCTGTATTGAAATATGTATTATATGACCATCCGTTGGACTGGCCAAAAGTGGACATGCAGGTAATAACCAATGTAAATGCTTCGGTTCAACCAAGGGTGGTCTTAATAGACATGTGGTCTTATTAGAGAGGTGCTGTTTAAGACAGGTTCAACTGTAGTTATTTAACATTCTTATATTAAATATCTGCTCTGCACATTAAATATCTGCACTATCCCTTATAACACGAATCATGTTTAAATAAAGCTTATACATTGAATTGCCTTAGGTATATAACGTCTTTCTTTGAACAATTTATTGTTGAAGGATATATAACCGCTTTATCAGCGCAAGTGAAATGGTCCAAGGATAGAGACTCATGTATTGGAATGCACGCATTAACAAAAACGAAGACGTGCTGCAGAAACACCCTCGATTATCAGGTCATAGTTGTCCTCAAACACTCCAGGACAGAATTATCAGATCAATGGTGGTATTAGTATACTCTGGCGACAGAAGGTGTCGGAGTGTGGGCGTTGACAAGTGGTCAGACGACACTGTCAACTGATTAACTGTCTGGTTTATCGGTGTAATGATGCGCTACTGTTAACAGATTGTGGGCCCGCTTGTACTTCAACACCTGTGATGTCGTATAATTTATTACATGAATACCTTTGCGACAGTATCACAACATGTAGTTACATGTGATGGAATGAAGATAACATCTGGAAAACCAAAGGCTTCAATGTTATTGTAATGTCATACTTAACGGGTATAGGAAGGCAATGTTTCTTAAACACCAGAGTAAAGGAAAATAAATTAATAGTGACACAAATCGTCTGCCAATATCAAACACAGTGATTCATTTATTAAACATATTTATCACTAAATATACCTTTGCTGGAGGAGTGGCATGGTCTCAATGATCTGCCCAAACACCAGTGACTTACAAAGAATCAATCTGGCCTATTAGCCTAATTATACTTTAAAGTCACATAAATCCCCTTTCCATGAAATTAACACGCCCTATAAAAAGTGAAGTAAATTTGGAAATTTTCAAAAGATCAGATATTCCCATCCCATGAGTCGAACCGGTGTAATTATAGCTTTAAGAATTAATACAACGAAGCAGTTGGCACTCTTCTTCTTGTAAAGAAAAATAATGTCACGCACTGACATGATATTGTTCTTTCGAAACACACACACACACACCATCACACACACAGACGCATTATGCTTTGCCTTCTGGAGAAAATACTTGTTAGGGACACAGGTAAACACAACCCCCTAAGGGTTGAGTTTATATTGCTAAACTTAACTCATAGCCATAACATCTATGGGCCGGCGATCACTTCCGGAAGGCCACACAAATAGTTATTGTTCTGTGGAACCGGGGAACAAAAGTATTTTGTGAGCGGGCGATTTTCTTTTTATTTTTACCGTTGCAGACACAAATTTTTGCAGGAATTTTGCCAGCTTGCCTAGAAACACATTTTGCTCTGCCTGGTTATTAAATGGTGTATATGATCAGCACAAAATTTAGTCCATTTTCCATACCTCAAAGAATTCGTTTCGGGATTTTGAGTTATAGCACAAATTAACATGGACCCGGTCTTCATTTAAAAAAAAAAGAATCACGAAAATTGGGAGCGTCGAATCCGTAAAACAATACATTTGTTTGGTATGGCCTAAATGTAATATTTTCAGCCACGTTTGTTGTCCGTCTTCTTCTCTGCATGTCCAGCTGCCTGCCTCTCGCTCTGTCCAACTATATCTACTTTTCCTCCTGTTGATCTGTTTATCTGTTCGTCTGTCTAACTATAGGCCTGTTTCCCGATTTTGTCTGAAAAAAACCATCTCATAACGTTATGCATGACTTCCATGCAGAATTTGATGATCGGTGGGTCTTAGAAAACGGGGTACACGTAGTTCATTTATGGTCCTGTCCAAATGTGCCTGTATGTTATATCACAAACAATATCTAAAACGTTCATGGAACTTATTTCGACAAAGTATTTTTGCAGATGTGACTCAGACAAGAGCAATTTTAAATATATTAATTGATCTGGATATTAATCATGCATTGAGGAGGTCTTATTAATATATTATCAACTGAACGTAACTAGACTCAGTACAAAGTAATGTTTTCGCCTTTGTATAGGATTATTGTAAATACAAGTCAAGTGTATGGTAAATCAGCTGCACTATGACGCAACGGGGCGACATGCAGAGATTACGATAAGAAACATCGGGTGCTTTGTAAAGGTGACATGTTATTTATTACCTGCACTTACATGACCTCGGTACGGACGTCTGCGACCACGGGACCACAAGGTAAGCTATGTGGCGGATATATTTAATTAACGTTTTAACACTTTTCTCCATGACGGATTGTTATATGCATTTAAGAACTTCTATTTCGTCCCTTAAGCTCTTAACTCATCCTCCAAACTGTTTCCAACTTTCACAAGAGTACATCAAATACTATTGTATTAGTCAGCCGGGAAAATGGTCAATATCAGAAACCTGATTAAAATATATTTTAAAATCAGTTTTCTGAATACTGCCAAGCACTATTGTTTGTGCCTCATCTGCTTATAAGTCAATAGATAACCTTTGAAAGCCTAAGAAAACACAAGCATCTTTAAATCCTGCATGATCATAAAATGTAACGGTCGTCGGTCGCTGGGCATGAGCATATGAATGATAGGTTGAGCTCAGTCCTTTGTTCATAATCTACGGCGTTTGTTTTACATGAATAGTTGAAATTGTCTGAAAGACCACCTTCCTTGTAAGATCATGCACCTGCCTATAAAGATCACATTTGAATAAACCTTATAAACATCCGCATAAGTAAAGTGAAGTTTGCCACACATGCGGGGGGGGGGGGGTTCGGATGCGTTGTCAATTGATCACAGGAGACGAATTTAATTAGGCGGGAATTAAAAAAAAAGTTTGAAATTTCTTGCGAACGTTTCCAGCATCCCGAGTCGTGTTTTGTTCGTGATTTGCTCTCGAAAATGTCTGAAAACCTTCGTCATATGCGCACGACCTTCTCACGACATGCCTGATGTTCGCAGAATATTCGTGAAACCGTGAACAGATTCAGACAGTTTGGAGAGTGTCTCGCGAAAGCAGCGAGGTTCATACGATCATCTACCGAGCTGTTCACGACCTGTTTGCGTACTTCTTGAGAACAGGCAAAGCAAACGCGAGCATTTCACGTCGGTCGCAAGATAACCGCGCGACATATGTACGAATGTCGCATAAATGTTGCATGGCGTTCGTTATTCGCTTTCTTATTCAATATTAAAAGCTTCCTCTTCATACATGCTTGGCCAGTCAGGACAGGTCTGAGAGCTTGTTGGTCCATCTTCTGGTCATCACTGACCTCTGAGCAAGAACTGATGCTAGCAATGCACCTCAATGCATTTCATGGAATTTATATACCGCCCAAGTGTCGGTCGAATCGCCAATCGCAAGATAATCGCGCGACATATGTACGAATGTCGCATGAATGCCACAGGACCTTCGTTATTTGCGAAATGTGCGCAGAAAGATTGTATGTGTCGCGAAATATCCGAACAAATTCGTGCGACATTCGTGTTGTTAGTATTTTAGCCGCATGTACTTCGTGTATGTCGACTGGCAACGCTACACCCGACATTCGCACATACCTTGTGAGAATTACGCACAAACTGCGCAAGAATGGTTTACGGCTCGATTGTCGCGACACACTCAGAGAAAAACTTCTCCGAATGTTTGAATTTGACATTTTTTTCGAAATTCGCATCACGTGCCCCGTGAAATCCCTGCTTTATCAACCTATATCTCATTATACATGTTTACACTGACTTGGATTAGGGACCTAAGCCAAATATGACATGGAGCAATTTATGAAAAGAACCAATATTTGAATGTTACAACCTTTTGGTGTTTTCTGCTGAACCCCTATACTGCACAGACACAAGAAACAAGGGAAATTGAAGCCGTCGTCATTCATCAGATACCTGATAATGTTTAGTAAATATATGAAATCATTAAGGCCTAAGACCAGGGGTGATTTAGTGCGGGTTGTTTGGTGCCTTCACATCAATCAGTCTTCACTCATCTCAAGGAATTTAATTTTATGCCGAGGACAGGAGAACAGGTATATAAGACAGGCGGTCAACATCGTAGAAATATAGATCAGGGCAATGGGTACATTCGATCTGCTTATCAACACAAAATGAATAGGCAAGTTTTGTATTTTTATTTTAATCCCGTGTCCTTTGGTGCAGATTTTGCAACAAGGAACGTTTAAGTGCTCGATGGTCCGTTTTAAAGCGATCTTCTCAATCTTACCTGCTTTAAGCTTTGTCTCTCTGTCTTTTCGGTGAGATGTGAAGCTTTAAATATATGCATATTAGTACAAAATGCGACAGCGCCTTTGAACGTGATGCCAATTTTCTGGTATTTTGATATAAAATAACCCGTATTGTGCGAAGGAGAAACTAACGGCAATGGTTCATGAATGGTAACGCTAAGGTTCAACCATTCACCAAAACGTTTTTTAAGATAGACGGATATGGGGCACGTTTTTGCAAAGTTTTGCAGTCAGATATCAGTCGCATTTCATTTGGCCTCACCAAAAGTATTTTGCTGTCATACCTAGTTGTCAAGATGATAAAAATCCCTTGAAATATAGAGACTAATGATATAAGTGGCGTTACAAATCATATCTAGGAGCATAGATTAGATACAATATTAGCAGAAGCGTCTTTTTCTTTAGAGGACTTTATGTCAGCCAAAGGAAACAGGCTTAATGAGATATTTTTAATTTAATCATGGACGTGGCTTAGAACATGGAGAATTGCAAGAGTCAACCAAGCAATGTAATTTCGGAATAAAAATTGAATAAAACAATATACAAAATTACATCTAAAACCATTTATACCGTCAAATATATGGGCAGTCTGCAGAATTGTTAGATTTATATAGACGAACAAACATTGGTGTAGATATACACGTTGACAAACTGTAAATAAAGGTTAACAGAAATTTGTCAATGAAAACAAGTGCAGGATCCAGTTGTGGCCTAGAGGTCAGAGTTCAGGTGCTGCGTTTATTCAAGTTTTGCTGAGTGTTAATCGAACCTCTTTTTGAGGTGTCAAATAAAACAGAAAGGAGAGCAAAAGTCCGACCCCCATTTACCACTTTATCTCATGTGATGCACCGACGAGTACTCAGGCTGTCGTAAACGTCACACCCTGCCTTGCCATAAATAAGCCGTGCAATGTCGTAAACGTACCTCAAATCGGAGCGTCGTGACACAATCGGAAACACAACCAAGTTGCTGTCAACATTTACCATGAGTGGATGAAAGAAAAAAAGACTCACTATATAAGTAGTCCATTGTTACACGGCGGCTCCGAACTTAATAGCTTAAAGTGCGGATATGTGTTTCTGCACAATAGAATCATTATCTTCAAAGGGTTCTTTTTCATTCTAAGAAGTATACTTCTCGGTTATAGCCGAATATATGAGGGTTCATTAGAGTTCGTTTATGCAACTTCAGTTTCCTTTTTATTTATAAACACATAAATCACATACAGGAATTAGATAATGTTTATGATGGACCACGTATCGAGGAGCACTTGTATCTCATGGGAACAACAAGCATAAAAGGGGCATGAATAGCAGATTTCAGAGAGAATTTTTGTCGTGCATTTAACACTCGGCAAACTCCTGTGACAAATCAAATGTGTCAATTAATTTCAGATTGTGATGAAAAATGTTTTGCAATTCTCGGTATTTTCCAGGAGACTACAAACGAGATATTGACGTCACAAGTCAAATTTAACCACCAAACGAGTATATACTCCATTAACTGTGCCCATGTCGCCCCTTTATATCTAATTCTGATATTTCGTACATATGTCTCACTATAACTAAATTCCAGTATTCCCATGGTTCTTGTTCATGGAAAGAGGACATATTTGCCAAGGACACGGCCATATTACTTTTACTCATCTACTTATTTTGTTTAACAAAGACAGGAGCAAGCCCGCACCCCCTCCTTCTACCACCTCTGATTAAAAGCACCAACTTTGATATTTATACGGAAGTAGTATAATAATACACCAGGATACATCATAGAAATCCTGCACCAATTTCACCTTTTGCTCTCGGATGTTATGAATATTTCATTTAACCGTAAACCATCCCACGCACACTTTTCGCATACGTTGTTTCGTCGTTCCTTTGTTGGGATACATAATTGTGAATATAGATATGTGCCTCCCTCCTCGCAGCCCCGGTGTATGTCAATATGTTTCAGACTTCTAACACTCGAGTTGTGGACTGCGAGAATAACGGTCAGAGGACCGTCAATCCTTCAGATCCTAAGATCAAGACGTGGGTGATTAAGACGTACTTATATCCGATTGGTCGACCTGTCATGTTTACCTCAGCACATATAGCGTCACCAGAACCCGCTTCTTAGCCTGCACTGTTTTGGTAATGACAGCACTTGATGGACGCGCATGAAGTGTTCAGGAAGATATTGTCGTGTTTTTTTCTCTTGAAAGCGCTGATGTTTTTCATTTAGTTATTTAGCTTTCATTTGACGTTTATTAATGTTAGGGAGTTAATTATTGCGTCATACGTTAATGATGATGTTTTCCCCCGTCTCCCTGACTTCGTGACCTCTGCCTCTCACAGTTGCCTTCTTTCTTATAACCTCGCTGTGTCTGTAAATATGTTGTTGTCTGTCTCCCCGTCTCTCGTTTGATGTATGTATGCTCTAATTGGGTTATACTTCTACTTGGTTCATTATGATGCATATATTTCTGATGATCCAACTAACCTCGTCTTTCTAATGCTCTGCCTGTCTGTCAGCCTGTCTATTTCAATCTCTCTCTCTGATTTGTTTTGCGTATTCCCTTAATTATCATAATATCGATAATTATCATAATTATCATAATATCGATAATATTGATCATAATATCGCTTAAACACTCAAATTTTGTTGAAATATATCCGAAAAATACCGGTCGATATCCACAATCTAACAAATGCATGAAGCACTAATTGAACGTACCCTAATATGAATATGATACATATATATATATATATATATATATATATATATATATATATATATATATATGATATATCATTAAATTGCTACGATAAATATTAACACGCGTGTGTGCATGGGATACAAATACAAACAACGGAATATAAGAAAACTTAAATATTAGGAATCCCAGACAAGTGCCCTTAAGGAGCTGTTTGTGTTCGTATTGTAACCAGAGCATGGTGTACACCAGTCACATAGTAACCACGATTAGAAGCCAGAGCATGGTGTACACCAGTCACATAGTAACCACGATTAGAAGCCAGAGCATGGTGTACACCAGTCACATAGTAACCACGATTAGAAGCCAGAGCATGGTGTACACCAGTCACATAGTAACCACGATTAGAAGCCAGAGCATGGTGTACACCAGTCACATAGTAACCACGATTAGAAGCCAGAGCATGGTGTACACCAGTCACATAGTAACCACGATTAGAAGCCAGAGCATGGTGTACACCAGTCACATATTATAGTTTACCTTTAAACCAGATCTGAGCATAGGTGTACTCATTGTACTTTGGTATAATATTGGTAGACGTAACAAACAGGCGGGAGGTTAATCTCCTCTAATTGCGGCCCGGAAAGCAAAAGCGTGTTCTTTGTCACACAATATGAAAACCACTAGATCATGCATGGCGCCATAAAGGGAGGCGCTAGGGGTCAGGCGGCGGGAAGGAAGGGTTTTAGAGGGGAAGCGAAGAGTAGGGACAAATATTTATCTACATATTCTCATATCCTTACCAGCTCTACCTGATCTGTTTTCTATTGCTTGCTCTGTGAAATAGTGTGGGCTTACTGTAATATGTATGAGACCCATCTGAAATTCATACGGCGGAGGAACCAGTATGTCGGCGTCAGAAACGTAACATGGTTGACACGTGTCTGCGTTCATATCCAACTGTTGCTCCACTCACCTATGCTTATAAATTCCTTGATAGCACTCAGGGTGCGCACTCCTCCGCCAGTATCCGGTATCTAGATCACCTGCACGTTTTCATGACCGTGCCTTGTTTAGAGGCCACTCACTCCAAAGAATTTAACTTCATGAGGTCCCATTTATTCTTTTAATACACCTTTTACACATCTAACAGATAGAGGTACAAAGCTACAAATCGACATATTTTTTTTTATTGCACCCGCATTTGGATCAAAACAACTAAGTTAATTAACTCTTTACCTCCTTTCTTTCTGGTCCTTCTTCATACGGAATGTAAGTGAAATGAATCCATCTTGTGAACACGCGTGCAAGCGCCTCTTGTGCAAGCGTGTATAATACACTCGTCGTGACCTCTGGCTTCTTTAAATATGCATAGATTTTGTTCACGAAACAACATTTGTTTGTAAATTTTCATTATTTTAAAAAAGTTTACGGTTCAATCAAATCCAAAACATTCCTAGTAATTTACCTAGGTAACACCAACGTCTGATGACCCCTGAAGTAATTAGATGTTCGCGGATTTTGTCTGGTAAGCTATACCTGGTAAGTTATCGCGGCAAATCAAAGTTTTGACCGAGAGTATGTTGCTTTCTAGTCAACTTCTGTCCACTAGTGCAGAGTAATGCAAACATATATATAAACAATTTCCGCGCAGGGGGGAGATCTATTAGGGCAAATGAGAAGCATTCATAGAACAAGTGACCCGTGGGTCATGACGCTCAGCCGACTGACATGTTGATAATATGTCCTTGCACAGACAATTAAGATAGGTGGCATCATTGTTGATGCATATTAGCTTAAGTTCATCAAGACCCATAAGCACAACAAATTTGATGACAATCCAACCAGCCTTTCATGAGGAATCTGGCAATTTGTGTGTATTTTGCATTATTTCTGGAGTGCTCAAACATACCCCAAAACTCTCAGAATATAGGTTAACTGTGACCCAATTTCAGGTTTCTGGGGAGAACTTTTGAGGAACTCTCAGGATGTCAAGTTAGAAGATTCTGGGCCCCATGGTTATGATTTGTGCCCTACTTTGGTATCAAATTTTCAATTATTCTGAGGGGTGTTTATAAGCCCCATAGCTCAGAAAATATGGTTAACAGAGACCTTAATTCACGTTTTCAAGGAGACTTTTACAGATCTCCCTGGATGTCAAGTTTGAAGATTCAAGGACCTATGGTTACAATTTAAGCCCTGTTAAGGGACGACCGCATCTTTGAAGGTTTCCTAAATAGAGAAAAAAAATTTAAAAATATTAAAAAATTTAGGTGGTGCCACCAGTCCGCAAGAACTGATGAAACACTCCATGATGAATATTCATGCAAAGAATCAGGGTGATCAATGCAATAGTTGTTCAGATACTGGAGCTTTTGTATCAAATTTTTAGTTATTCTGGGAGGTACTTCTAAGCCCCATAGCTCGGAGGATATGGGTAACAGAGACCTTATTTCAAGTTTCAATGGAGTTCTTTATGGGCCTCCTAGGATGTCAAGAAAGAAGATTCTATGTCAAATAGTTATGATTTGTGCCCTGTTAACAGACGACCACATCTTAGAAGGTCTAAAAAATAAAGATAAAAATGCGTAAAAATTCAAAGAAGTCAAAGGTGGCACCACCAGTCTGCAGGAACTGATAAACCATCCATGATGCATATGCATGCAAAAAATAATGCACTAGTTGTTCAGATACCAGAGCTTTTGTATCAATTTTTAAGTTATTCTTGGGGGTACTTCTGAGGCCCATAGCTTGGACAATATGGGTGACAGAGACCTAATTTTAGGTTTCCCTGGAGACTTTTCATGGGCCTCCCAGCATGTCAAGAAACCCGCTCTGTTAACAGATGACCGCATATTTTAGGGTCTCAAAATAGAAAAAAAAATCGTAAAAAATCGAAAAAATACAGGTGGCGCCACCAGTGTGCAGAAACTGATGAAACACTCCATGATTAATATCCATGCAAAGAATCAAGGTTGTCAGTGCATTAGTTGTTCAGATATTTGAGCTTTTGTATCAAATTTTTCATTATTCTGGGGGGTACCTCGGAGCCCCATAGCTTGAAGAATATTGGTAACAGAGACCTAATTCCAGGTTTGCAAGGAGATTTTTCATGGACCTCCCTAGATGTAAAGTTAGAAGATTCCAGGTCCAGTGGTTACGATTTGTGCCTTGTTAACGGACAGACGGCCGGACGGACGACGGACAAAGAGTGATCGCTATAGCTGAGATGACTTACAGTCAGCTGAGCTAAAAATGATCTGCGTTCAGAATGATATACTACGGGGTCTAGTGACGACCTTTACCGGGAAAATCACTTTTCAAAATTCTGCTCCTTGATAGTTCGTATTGTAACACGTTAGCTATAAGGTTATCAGAGGTACCTGTTTCTACAAAGTCCACTTCGGTCGATCCAGTTGCAGAAACCTCTACAACTCTCTTGAACTATCTTATCGTTATTGATGACGAGAAAATATGTGTACAAGTGTATGAAAACTGAAATGGTCCGCAGAAAAGTACACCTTACTGAATGAAATATCAAGTCCCCCCCCCCTAAAGGAATATGCCAGCTTTCCAAGTGTATACAGTGGTTGGCTTCATATTAGCGGGTAAAACTTTCGCGATTTCCAATTTCGGTGTTTCGCAAGGATTTAATTTTAGCGATTTTACCTATCATCAACACAGTAACATAGCCATTATAATACAAATAACATCATTTGACGCAAACTCTAAAAATTTTACGGCGGCCTTAGGAAACATAGAATAGGTGGAAAATATTCATCAGTGATGGCAGATATGAAAGACTTGATCAATTTACATTATTGATCTTTGATTTACGGCTAACGTTGAAGTATCCGTCATGTTTTACCCGCACACTTTGAGATGCCAATGAGGCTATATATATACATCTTATACTTATAAAAGGAATTCCGTCCACCTGTGTTCGCAATGTTCTCTGAAACCGCGTTGCGTATGATACTGTGCTATACCTCATTTTAAAGGTTATTGTTCCCTCAGTGACATGGCCGATATAAGAATAAAAAATTTTAATGTACACATCATTTTGATTGATTTTTGCGTGTTTTCTGATATAAACGAAGGCTATCATTGAAAACAGCCGAACTGCCTTCGGCAAAGACCGGATTTTCTTTGTGGTCACCTCAAGCCAAGAATAAGGCCGATTTAAGAACTTGCGTGCATATGAATAACCTTGCTTTCAGTGACGGATTTATGCATGTTTTGGCTGACATTTGACAAAGGCTCTGACCCACGTGTGTGGTCAGTCAACGGGAAAAACACTGGACTCCGGCTCGCTTTACGAATAGGAGGGGTTCAACCCGGGAGGATTAAAGACAAAACCTAATACAAGATCCACATTTTCGGAATAGTTTAGGGTTGGAGTGAGGGCGAACGTTTCAGGCCTCAAAATTGGTCTCTTACGATAAAAAAACTGCTTTCTTCAGGAACAGTTTCCTTACCTTAAAACGTACATTTAATTCATCTTTCGGAGCCACAATAGAACGCGGGCTTCAGAGCGACTGTAGGATCACTAACGCACTGTCACGGCGGGGTTATGACTATGAGTGTATACGGACGGACCTAATGATGTTTAGGATTTATATAATGGAGGAGTGTAAGTGGCAGATAAAAATAAGAGGCAAAATTAAGATGCAAGTAGCAGTATGACTTCATGCATATCCTATGGTTGTTTGGCTGAAGCCTGCGTTCTATAGTAGTACCTTAACGTGTACTTTAAACGTCCAAAAATAGTTACCAGTCAAAGATCATCGAAAACCGTGCCCCCGCGTCCCATTCCGGTTCGCAAAATAATGTAAACATCACCACTGACCAGTACCTCAGGGTCAATATACCGGTGTATGAATTTCTGAAGCGACTGGAGGATCACTCATGCAGTGTCTCGACGAGTTTATAAGTGTATATGGACGGTATGATGTTTAGGATTCATGTAATGGAGAAGTAAGATGCAGATAACAAGTGACCCATAGGTCATGACGCTCAGCTGCCAAGCATGACCTGCGACATCATGGGCTGAGATTCACAACTTCCAGTTAAATTTTGAAGACCCAATTTGCCAATATGTTGAAATTTTCTACGACAACAGAAATATATATCAACTGTGTCTGGTTAAAACACAGTGAATTTATGGTTAGAGGAAAAATATTGATTGTTAAGCTATCAGCAACTATTCCCAGGGCTGGCTTGATACCTGTCAGTCTCAAAAGGAACGCCACAAAGGGCAAATATAAGATCAACATATATAGCAAAAATCAAGGAAATCCATGTAAGTATTATTGAGAAATGGGTGCTTCTGTTTAAATTTTATTAAATACAAGCCTACTGTACTGCACCTGTATAAATGATGGTAATATTTATTAAGAAATATTTGACCCAATCCTTTGCAAGATAAGATTAATATACTTCCAACTGCATTCACTTTGACAGTTCTTGAGATAATATGATCAAAAGGAATATGGTTGCCTGGTGGCCATATTCAACTTCTGACAGGTCTGAAATCAGACAACAAACATTCTCTAAATTGGATCAAACATTGAAGAAAAATCACTGAAACTGCACTGAAAAAAAATGATTTCTAAGGTGGCTAACTGGCAGACATAATAGATTTCTGACAAGTCAGACATTTGATATCACACCCTCCAATAAGAGACCAAACTTGGGGCAAATTCTCCAAAGGATGGTACAATAATGAATGTCCAAAACAAATCAAAAGGCATGTTAAGGCCCTCATATCAGATTTATAGATATGCATATGTAAAAAGTGTAAGTCTAATATTTTTTATTATAACTCTGCTTTTTCAATGGGGTCAGCAGGGTAGGTAAACTGCAAAACCTGAAAAAAGGAAATGCAGAAAGCATGACTAAGAGTCTTGTAATGAAAAAAAGCCATCCTTAATCCAGGTACATATCCACATATTATGAGAAGAAACACTTGCTTTTATATGTTGTGATTTATATATAAATATTCCGATATTTAGGAAACTAAGTTTATTGCTATTATTCCATAAAATAAACTGCAAAATGTTCCCATCATCTTATAAATCAGTAGCTAAACCTTAATACTATACTCTCATAGTCTTAATGCCTGGCTGAAGCATTCCGACAACTGTGTTTTTGTTATGCAGTAACGAGGTACTTATCACTCAGCCTTATCACTTGATAGGCTGATGCAAAAAGGAGTCATATGTCACCAGTGTCACTCACAATTACAGCGACACAGTGAGATGGACCAGCTGGATTGCAATGGGTATATATAAAAGAAAAGTAGAGATGGTCTACAAAATAAGTTATTGCGAACATTCCTTTACCAATGACCTTGGCCTTTTGCCCACATATCAACTGGATTCTTTCTAAATGATGGGTAACTACTAACCACTTAAATCTGGTGTAATTACTTGGCAACCAATGAGTGAATAACTTTGACCTGCAACCTTTAACCTCCTGACCAGCTGACCCAAAAAAAATCAATCAGTTATTTCTTCAAGGAAAAAGACCCATAAATATGAAGTTTGGATCAAATTGAGTGATGCATAGATGTGGCATATGTGAAAGACTGAAGGTTTGGGTTGAACAGTTTCACCAGAAATATGTTCACAAGCATTTAGAACAATTAAGTATTGTGGCCTTGACCTTTGACCTTTTGAACTCGACATCAATAGGCTTCTTCCCCTATTGGTAGGTAAACCATATATGTCAGATGGAAGGTATAGATTGAAATGTTTGCCTGAAAATGTCAACACATTAGAAGAGGGTGCGGTGAACTTGACCTTTGACCTCAAAATCAACAGGTCTTTTCCCCTGTTGGCAGAGAATCGATATCAGTGCTGGAAGGTTTGGAATAAAAAGTCTAGCTTGAAATGTGTCCACAACCTTTTAAAAAAATATGTTCACAAGCATTTAGAACAGTATTGTGACCTTGACCTTTGACCTTTTGAACTCAACATCAATAAGCTTCTTCTTCTATTGGTAGGTAAGCCATATATGACAGATGGAAAGTATAGATTGAAAAGTTTGCCTGAAAATTACTCCACGCAAAAAGAGGGTGCTGTGAACTTGACCTTTGATCTCAAAATCAACAGGTCTTTTCCCCTGTTGGCAGAGAAGCGATATCAGTGCTGAAAGGTTTGGAATGAAAGGTCTAGCTTGAAATGTGTCCACAACCTTTTCAAAGAAGTGGATCCTGTGACCCTGACCTTTGACCTTGTGACCTCAACATCTATAGGATTCTTCTCTCATTTAGTAGGTGAGCTATATGTGAAAGATTAAAGAATTGGGATGAAAGGTTTGGCTTAAAATGCATCCACAGGCTTTTCAAAGAAGTTGGTTCTGTGACCTTGACCTTTGACCTTGTGACCTCAAAATTATTACGGTTCTTCCCCTGTTGGTAGGTGAGCTGTATGTGAAAGATGGAAGGTTTGGGATGAAACTTTTGGCTAAAAGAATTATTTCTGGGGGGTGCAAACACACCCCATAACTTCGAAAATATAGGTCGCAGTGACCTAATTGCAGGTTTGCAAGGAGATCTTTGTAGAACCACTAAGACTTCATAGGGTTCATGGCCCTAGCCCCTACGGTTACGATTTGTGCCCTGCTAACGTACGGATGGCCGGCCGGACGGCCGGACGGACAGACGGAAGGACGACGGACAAAGACCCATCGCTATAGCCCAGCATGACTGAAAGTCAGCTGAGCTAAAAATCAAGGAAATCCATGCAAGTATTATTGGTAAATGGGTGCTTCTGTTTAAATTTTATTTAATACAAGCCAACTGTACTGCACCTGTATAAATGATGGTAATATACTTATTAAGAAATATTTGACCCAATCCTTTGCAAGATAAGATTAATATACTTCCAACTGCATTCACTTTGACAGTTCTTGAGATAATATGATCAAAAGGAATATGGTTGCCTGGTGGCCATATTCAACTTCTGACAGGTCTGAAATCAGACAACAAACATTCTCTAAATTGGATCAAATATTGAAGAATAATCACTGAAACTGCACTGAAAAAAAGGATTTCTAAGGTGGCTAACTGGCAGACATAATGGATTTCTGACAAGTCAGACATTTGATATCACACATCCTCCAATAAGAGACCAAACTTGGGGCAAATTCTCCAAAGGATGGTACAGTAATGAATGTCCAAAACAAATCAAAAGGCATGTTAAGGCCCTCATATCAGATTTATAGATATGCAAATGTAAAAAGTGTAAGTCTAATATTTTTTATTATAACTCTGCTTTTCAATGGGGTCAGCAGGGTAGGTAAACTGCAAAACCTGAAAGAAAGGAAATGCAGAAAGCATGACTAAGAGTCTTTTAATGAAAAAAAGCCATCCTTAATCCAGGTACACATCCACATATTATGAGAACAAACACTTGCTTTTATATGTGGTGATTTATATATAAATATTCCGATATCTAGGAAACTAAGTTTATTGCTATGATTCCATAAAATAAACTGCAAAATGATCCCATCATCTTATAAATCAGTAGTAAAAACTTAATACTATACTCTCATAGTCTTAATGCCTGGCTGAAGCATTCCGACAACTGTGTTTTTGTTATGCAGTAACGAGTTACTTATCACTCAGCCTTATCACTTGATAGCCTGATACAAAAGGGAGTCATATGTCACCAGTGTCACTCTCAATTACAGCGACACAGTGAGATGGACCAGCTGGATTGCAATGGTTATATATAAAAGAAAAATAGAGATGGTCTACAAAATAAGTTATTGCGAACATCCCTGACCAATGACCTTGGCCTTTTGCCCACATATCAACTGGATTCTTTCTAAATGATGGGTAACTACTAACCACTTAAATCTGGTGTAATTACTTGGCAACCAATGAGTGAATAACTTTGACCTGCAACCTTTAACCTCCTGACCAGCTGACCCAAAAAATCAATCAGTTATTTCTTCAAGGAAAAAGACCCATAAATATGAAGTTTGGATCAAACTGAGAGATGCATAGATGTGGCATATGTGAAAGACTGAAAGTTTAGGTTGAACAGTTTCACCAGAAATATGTTCACAAGCATTTAAAACAATTAAGTATTATGGCCTTGACCTTTGACCTTTTGAACTCGACATCAATAGGCTTCTTCCCCTATTGGTAGGTAAGCCATATATGTCAGATGCAAGGTATAGATTGAAATGTTTGCCTGAAAATGTCTCCACATTAGAAGAGGGTGCGGTGAACTTGACTTTTGACCTTAAAATCAACAGGTCTTTTCCCCTGTTGGCAGAGAATCGATATCAGTGCTGGAAGGTTTGGAATAAAAAGTCTTGCTTGAAATGTGTCCACAACCTTTTAAAAAAATATGTTCACAAGCATTTAGAACAATATTGTGACCTTGACCTTTGACCTTTTGAACTCAACATCAATAAGCTTCTTCTTCTATTGGTAGGTAAGCCATATATGACAGATGGAAAGTATAGATTGAAAAGTTTGCCTGAAAATGATTCCACGCAAGAAGAGGTTGCTGTGAACTTGACCTTTGACCTCAAAATCAACAGGTCTTTTCCCCTATTGGCAGAGAAGCGATATCAGTGCTGAAAGGTTTGGAATGAAAGGTCTAGCTTGAAATGTGTCCACAACCTTTTCAAAGAAGTGGATCCTATGACCCTGACCTTTGACCTTGTGACCTCAACATCTATAGGATTCTTCTCCCAATTAGTAGGTGAGCTATATGTGAAAGATCAAAGAATTGGGATGAAAGTTTTGGCTTAAAATGCATCCACAGGCTTTTCAAAGAAGTTGGTTCTTTGACCTTGACCTTTGACCTTGTGACCTCAAAATAATTATGGTTCTTCCCCTGTTGGTAGGTGAGCTGTATGTGAAATATGGAAGGTTTGGGATGAAAATTTTGGCTAAAAGAATTATTTCTGGGGGATGCAAACACACCCCATAACTTCGAGAATATAGGTCGCAGTGACCTAATTGCAGGTTTGCATTGAGATCTTTTTAGAACCTCTAAGACTGCATAGGGTTCATGGCCCTAGCCCCTACGGTTACGATTTGTGCCCTGCTAACGGACGGACGGCCGGCCGGACGGACAGACGGAAGGACGACGGACAAAGACCCATCGCTACAGCCCAGCATGACTGATAGTCAGCTGAGCTAAAAATCAGTGGCAAAATTAAGCAGTTTGACATAAAAACGTTTGTGGTTCACAGAAGTGTTGTGCCAAACGACTGAAAATCTATATTTACTTTTTATTCTTGAATAAAAAAGGACCCAACAATCCTCTCAATACGGGATGTCGCTAATGCAGCCTCTCGTGTAGATGGAGGAGAAAAACGACTGGCTGGCGCAGCAGGAAGCCCGTTTGTGCAGGCAAGCGTGATTCAGCCGGACACTCATTAGCACGGACGAAACTGACAGTCCCCACTTTGTTAGCTTATATACGTTATGGACTCTAATTAATTTATATATTCATCGAATAAATACAATTGGTTACAATTGTTTGGTACCAGAATGTACAACAAATTTAATGAAACTTGCAAAATTTGACCTTTACCAATGACTGAAACACTCTGTGTACATTCCCTTATGTCATCCTACAAGGCAGTTGATTTAAGATCAAAATCTAAAGCAAACCGAGCCGAATGCAAAAATTTCCGATGTCTCTTCATGTTTCTGTAATATGTTTTAACACAGCATAATAAATATGATAAATAATAAGCATCAGGATGATTGGCAATTAAAACCACTATGTCCAGTGCCAACACTGCTGTGTTGAATGACTGGGCTGGTCAGGCTGGACGCTAGGGGGCACTAGTTGTTTGCCTGCAGTTTTTTTTCAAGCAGACAGTCATTTACTGCCTCCACACACGAGAGTATCGGTATTAGCGATATCCCGTATCAATACATATCCCCAACCCCGGCAAAAAGCCCGGTATACCGGGTATATCAGCTAGTGTATAGTATAATTGGTTTTCTCCTGCTTGAGCAGAGGAGGAGTCATATTCACGAAGGTTTTAATTATCGATAATTTCCCTTTCGCGTACATCGAACCATTTGATACGGTCCTCGCAAACGAAAAGCCAACCACAGTGTTTCAGACCACTTAAACCGATGGTTGGATCTCAATAAACAATACTTTTGTTAGATCGTTTCAGTGTTGCCAAATCGGGACAATGGGTGAAATGGCCTGTCCCGTCCCAGCAGAGCAGGTGCACGACCGGACCACTTGATCATCGACTGTTACACCCCCGTCACACGAGGAGGCGATCTCGCTGGGATTACAGATTTGGGGTAGATCGCCGTAGACCGCAGCCTAAGTGGTCTTAAGTTTTCATGAGCTTCGTGGGAGCGAGATAGTGTCGCCTTGGGTCGTCATATGGTCACCATGAACGCCATGAGTGGCGGCCAGTTTTAAACATGGACAAAATATCCGCCGCGGGGTCGCCCTGGATTAAAAGCGCAGTCAGATTGGAATTCGGTCGCCATCAGTGTCCCAGCGGCGCAGTACCAGCTTCCTGAAAGCGCAGGTTGAGCGCCAGTGAACGGGGTAGCATCGGCCTTCCCGTTCCACGGCGCTGGCTCAGCACACTTACCCCGCCGAGACCTTGGTGACCCTAGTGAGCTCTTTACACGCTTCGCGCGGTGCTGCCGCTGCGCTTATGACGTCAGAGCTGCGCTTTCTTTGCGCCCAGTTGGATTCGACGTGTGCTGGCGTCTGCGCTCTGACGAAGCTCGCGGCGCTAACACACGTCACGTCAGCGGGGCAAGATCGGCATTGCAGTCATACTTGGAGGGTTTTTCCGATGTTGAGGGCGACCAACGGCGATCTACTAGGTCGCAGTGGTCGCCGTAAGGTCTTCATCTAGGGTAATGGGGCCCTTAGTCTTTGTTGCTCATTCGGCCTGTACGCTAACATAGACAGAATTTCTCATCTTTAGTCGTCATAATCACCTGGCGCTGAAGATAAAGACCGTGGTAAACGCATTAACGTGCCCTCCATTACTGAACAATAATTTTACGAACTTAAATACTAGCCTGGAAGAAATTTGAATTCTTGTTGATGTAAGCTTAGCATGTTTTTATTTCTAAAACAACGTAAATATTGCACAATCAGGCTTCTGGGTCTTTCGATATCAATATCATTCAAACAAAGAGTATTTGTTACTAACCTCTGTATAATAATTTCCTCAAAAATCACCGAAGCCTTCATCCAGGCAAAATACAGGTGTTTTGTAGAATCACAAGTGACACAGATTGTCTGATTGAATAAAAGTGTAACAGTATAGGGATAAACATGAAATATATGTATGTATATATATATATATATATATATATATATATATATATATATATACGTGTGAACAAAATCACTTTCTCTGCTTTTAAAATCATATATATATATATATATATATACATTTTTACACACACAAAATAATTATACTTCTGATATAAATCGTGCTTTGGTCCTATTGAAATCCATATATAACCCAAGGCAAATACTGATTTAAAAAAGAATATATACTCCTATATAAAACCCCTTGAGATATGGTCTTTTCCCCAGAAAATAACAGCGTTAAAATTGAGTATTTTGTATTCATAATTCTGGTCTTCTATCAGTTGATTTGCTTAATATAATATGCCTCTTATGTATGATAATATGCTAAATCAAATCAAGCACTGGAGTCTTGAATGACTATTTACTTCATATGAGTTTATTCAAGGCTCCTGGTGCCGATATGAATATTAACCGGACCATTTTACCATGGCCAAAACTCCTAATAATACAAGCTCTACAACCGATGCCATTATATATGGCAGTCTGATACAATCAATAAAACTCCTAATAATACAAGCTCTACAACCGATGTCATTATATATGGCAGTCTGATACAATCAATAAAACTCCTAATAATACAAGCTCTACAACCGATGTCATTATATATGACAGTCTGATACAATCAATAAAACTCCTAATAATACAAGCTCTACAACCGATGTCATTATATATGACAGTCTGATACAATCAATAAAACCCCTAATAATACAAGCTCTACAACCGATGTCATTATATATGGCAGTCTGACACAATCAATAAAACTCCTAATAATACAAGCTCTACAACCGATGTCATTATATATGGCAGTCTGATACAATCAATAAAACTCCTAATAATACAAGCTCTACAACCGATGTCATTATATATGACAGTCTGATACAATCAATAAAACTCCTAATAATACAAGCTCTACAACCGATGTCATTATATATGACAGTCTGATACAATCAATAAAACTCCTAATAATACAAGCTCTACAACCGATGTCATTATATATGACAGTCTGATACAATCAATAAAACTCCTAATAATACAAGCTCTACAACCGATGTCATTATATATGGCAGTCTGATACAATCAATAAAACTCCTAATAATACAAGCTCTACAACCGATGTCATTATATATGGCAGTCTGATACAATCAATAAAACTCCTAATAATACAAGCTCTACAACCGATGTCATTATATATGACAGTCTGATACAATCAATAAAACTCCTAATAATACAAGCTCTACAACCGATGTCATTATATATGGCAGTCTGATACAATCAATAAAACTCCTAATAATACAAGCTCTACAACCGATGTCATTATATATGGCAGTCTGATACAATCAATAAAACTCCTAATAATACAAGCTCTACAACCGATGTCATTATATATGACAGTCTGATACAATCAATAAAACTCCTAATAATACAAGCTCTACAACCGATGTCATTATATATGACAGTCTGATACAATCAATAAAACTCCTAATAATACAAGCTCTACAACCGATGTCATTATATATGGCAGTCTGATACAATCAATAAAACTCCTAATAATACAAGCTCTACAACCGATGTCATTATATATGGCAGTCTGATACAATCAGATGTATAATCACAATCTTTGATAAATATGTATGTGTACAACAAAAATCCTGGTAAAACAAAGATGAAATTCACAACCTTCATATAGCATTGAAAAAATATACAAATTTACAAAAAGTACAAAAAACATGACTCATCATGCGACAAACTACATATTACTACTAAGACCGTATACAGTGTGTGAATATTGCTATATTTCGATATTTTCCCAGAAAGCTTATGGATTTCAAGGGTGCCGATAACAAGTTCATTTACTTTTATGATAAACATAAGGTGGTATACCTACTGGCCGTAGGACTGGCTACTGGGGATATGTACATTTTAAGATATTCAACTTACATATTTAGGTTTTAAAATGAAAAGAAAAATATCATGCAGTAGAAGATATATGACTAGAATGAAGCTGGCAATGTAGGAAAACGTATAATATATACTTTTAGTAAAAAAATAATCCCTAGATATATATAAATAAATTACCCCAAGTACACAACCATGTCAGGAAAATTACTTTAAATACAATAAAAGTTTTAATGTAACTAAAGGCGCTGGATCACTTTTAACTGGATTTATGAATATGTATTTGGGCTCATAATAAAACGCAGCCCGATACTGGCTAAAATTTATTGTAACTTAACTAAAACGAATATGCCTAACTATACATGAGGGGTGAACGATAATACAAAATGTATAAGGTCTCAATCGGCAATGGCAAGTTTTCTTTGTATAAATTGCCATTCTTGTATAAGAATCATCATGTGTTTTCTAAGTTTGTGTTCTTCCGAGGGATAATAATTTCATACTATGACAATCATTATAACCTTTTATAGTTTTTATGAGTATCGCAACCATGGCCTGGCAAAATACGACGCACCCTTTCGCTAGAGGTCCCTTTTAAGCAAAACACACCTTTACCAGACTTTATAATTAAGAAACATTTGAAACATTTCAAGAATAAAGTCACCTGTTTACATAACACATGCAAGTACTTGCCAAATATTACTATTTTTTTATTTTTATCACAAAAGCACTCATGTGCATGTACTTTGCCTTGAAACAATTACATAATCCAACCTATTTTTAGGAGGTATGTTTATTCTTTAGGCTATATTTATAGCTACGCCACTGATGTATTTAGAAGCAATGATACATTGCAGGAAAAATTATTTCTTTGCCCAAATCTCTAAACGTAGAGTCGTAAGTGTGATTTTGCGCAGTAGGTTGTACGGAGCTGCTACTCAGAAAAAAATGATAGACAAGTATCTTCATCGAGAGAAATTTATGTATAAGTCTTGTCAGCCTCTATATTATTATTTAAATATTATAAATCTGAAGTCTGTCATATAATTAGCAATAACATGTCACATGTAAAAAAGTGACCTTGTATAGAGATTCAAACGCCTGTTTTTATATGTTTTTCACATACATATACATCTATCCAGGGTTGTGCATAATGAATTTAATCGAAATTAGTATCATAAATGTAACGAAAATAAAGTCCGTATGATAAAATATCTTCCACATAGTGGGGTTAATACTTGTAACAGATCGAGCAAACTATTTTACTAGAAATGCAGCAAAAGTAATGCAAAGGCAACTGCAAATTTCAACGAGGCCCGTTTTCCCGCGGAACATAAATTTTTATAAAACCATTTGCTCTGAAGCGTCTCAATAGAGCCATCATGATGCAAGTGGGCGATGGCATCGTTTAATTGATCTCTCAGCGGACTTTGATTTTCGACAGCAAAGGCGAACTGCCGGTGGAAGAAACCAGCTGGAATCATTTTAAAATCACACGGCGGTTTATTAACTACCCTCTCCACCGAAGCCTCATCGGTAATGAACGCATAGTTACTATCTAGGGAAGCTTTCTCGACACCCCTTTTATAACTTTCAACAAACCCCACTCTCTGCATTAGGTCCTTATGGATCTGTGTGTGAGCCTCTTTCAGAGCTTTGGCTACAGCACTGCCGTTTACCACTTCATATCGTATAGTATTTTGCGCCACCAAGTCTTCAATGCTGTTGATCTTGGGTGTTTGTGCCCTGTGACGTCTTTGCATAACGGCCACAGCTTGGAACTTCCGTATGTTGTAAGTGAAATCGACTACTTTCTCCCGCATAACCGTGACCGTCAGTGGGCCGGCTGATATGTTTGCCTTCTGTAATATATGTGCAAGATCACGTGATATAAAAAGAGACCCCTCAGTTCATCTATAAATAATACGAGTGACCCCTGGGTCATGACGCTCAGCTGCCAAGCATGCCCTGAGACATCATAGGCTGGGATTCACAACTTCCAGTCAAATTGTTGAAGAACCTATATGCCAATTTTGTTGAAACTTTCTACGTTGACATAAATTTATATCACATATGTCTGGTTAAAACACAGTGAGTTGGTTGTCTGAGGCAAAATGTATTGTTGTTGAGCTATCAGGAACTAATCCTACAGCTTGCTTGATACCTGTAAGTCTCAAAAGGAATACCACACAGGCCATATATAAGATCGAAATATATAGCAAAAAATCAAGGAAAACCATGCAAGAATTATTGTGAAACGGGTGCTTCTGTATTAATTTTTATTTAATACAAGCCAACTGTACCGAGCTTTCATAAATGATGGTCATATTTATTAAGAAATCTTTGACCCAATACAAGATTACATTAATATACATCCCACTGCATTGACTTTAATAGTTCTTGAGATAGTATGTTCTAAAGGAATTTAAGGATGGCTTCCTGGTGGCCATATTGGATTTCTGACAGGTCGGAAATTGAACAACAAACATCCTCTAAAAGGGACCAAACATCACAAACTAGGGACCCATGGGTCTCGACGCTCAGCTGTATTTGTTTATTAGGATATTTTTAAAGAAATTTTTATGAATGACGTTTCTGTGACCTTAACCAATGACCTTGTAATAAAAAAAATCTAAGAACTTATTATCCCTGAACTTGCAGCATTTAAATTATTGTAACATTCTTCTAAAAAATGCTGGTCCAGTGACCTTGACCTCTGACCAGGTAACCTAAAAATCTACAGATTTCTTCCACTTTGGGCAAGTAAGCCATGTGTGAAAGATGGAATGTTTGGGATGAAAAGTCTGATTTACATTGCATCCATAATCATTTTAAAGATATGGCTCCTGTGACCTTAACCTTTCGCCTCTGGACCCTGAAAAATCAAAATGTTTTTAACTTAAGTGATGGGTAATTAATAAATCAAGTTTGAGGCCAATCTTTCAAGCCAAAGCAGAACTATCACCCATAAACTAGTTTGTGAATGGATGGGCCCTATGACCTTGACCTTTCATCCTATGACCCCAAATCTTCCCCTGTTGGCAGGTTAGTTATATTCTGAAGATGGAAGGTTTGTGATGAAAAGTTTGGCTTGAAATGCATACACATTCCTTTTAAAGAAATGGGTCCTGAGACCTTTCCCTTTGACCTTTGGACCCTAAAATCGACAGGGTTCTTACTTTAATGGTAAGCCATAAATAAGTTAAGTTTGAAACCAATATGTCAGACTAAACTGGAGTTATCATCTGGAAACTAATTTGTGAGCAGACGGCCCTTGTGACCTTGTCCTTTGACCTTGTGACCCCAAATTTATTTATGCTCTCCCTATGCTGGCAAGTCAGCTAAATGTGCAAGATGGAATTTTTGGATGAAAAGCTTGGCTTAAAATGTAGCCATAATTTTTCTAAATAAGCGAGTCTTGTGACCTTGACCTTTGACCTCATGACCCTAAAATTATACAGGTTCTTTCTTTAGTGATGGGCCATGTGTAAGTCATGTCTGAAATCCATATGTCATTCCAACCTGGAGTTATCATCTGGAAACAATTAGTGTGGATGGACAGACAGACAGACAGATCAACAAAGAGACAGACAGGGTGATTACTATATGGCATCCACTTGTGATCAATAAACACCCCATTTTTTGGACACTAGATGGAATCATAGCTGAGAAACTGACATGATTGTTGTCATTTTATAGTAAAAAAAAAAAAAAATAGAAAAACATTCGTAAAAATAAGAAAAAATACACGTGGCGCCACCACTTTTCGGGAACTGACAAAACTAGTCATGGTCAATATTAGAGGCAAGATTCATGCCAATCCATGCATTAATTATCAAGATATTTTTATTATTAAATTTTTTATTATTCTGGTATTATTTATGGTACTTACAAGCCCCATAGCTCGGAGGATATAGGTCGCAGTGACCTATTTTCAGGTTTCCAAGGAGATTTTTTATGGACCTCCCTAGATTTTTAGTTATAGGTCTCTAGGGTCAGCGGTTACGATTTGTGCCCTGCTAACGGACGACCGGACGGCCAGACGACCGGACAGACGACGGACAATGCGCCATACCTATACCTCAGTTGACTTATAGTCAGCTGAGCTAATAAGAAAACGTATGCTTAAATGGTGTTCCTATAGAATGGGAGGAATCTGTGCTGCAGTACCTAGGAAATATGGTAAGCTCAGACTTATCAGATCATCATGATATAATGAATAAAAGAGGCAAATTTTTCTCAAGCTTTAATGTTCTAATGTCTAACTTTGGATGTCTGTCGACGAGTGTTGTAAATAAGTTATTTCATTCCTTTTGTTGTTCATTCTATGGAAGTCAGTCCTGGATATAACAGCATAAATCAAATGAAAAATTATGTACATCTTATAACAAGGCTGCTGATGACGAAAAAACTTGCTAAAACTTGCAAAACTGGGAAACCCGGTTAATACGGTCCAAATGACCGAAACTGCAAGTAAATGGCGATGGGTCTCGAAACAGTGTCGTTCACAAGATCGAGTTCGGCTCTCGAATGGCATGGCTGGGTCTCCGCTGCTGGGATCGGTGGAGTTAATGCGGGTTTGCTTCTGCCTTTGTGGCTGTGGATGCTGTAGCTTTCTAAAAAGGTCACCGACTCGGGATGTACGATGGGGGCCTCTCGCGGCTCTGCTTGGCTTGGTGTAGCATGGCGTCTGTTGGCTCAGAGAACGTGCTCAAGGACGCACAGGGCTGTACTCTTGACCACAGCAACCTGCAGCTGCTCGACAACGTAAACTTCTTCAAGTCAAGTTATACAAGGCTTGCGTTATATTTTACATTTGCCATATAACACACACACAGGAGTATTGTTCATGGTCTTGCAGGGTCTTCTTCCCTGATAAATATATTCATTGCACGCTTTATCACATTTTAATGCACTATGTATACTGTTGAAAATAATATTTTACGCTTCTTAGCTAAAAGAGCTAAGTATACATCTGTCGGTGTAATTGGATGACATTGGGTGCCGCAGGTGCTAAAGTATCCCCAGACTAATTAATCCCCCCCCCCCTTGAGAATAGCGCCCCCCTCCCATCTACAGTAGCATATACTGACACTTGGTGAGCCACTATGGTTTCTTCCATCCATCCCTTATTGAGATATTTATGATTTTGTGTTTTTCACCATATATGGCATTATTCAAGGCCACTCTCATATGAAAGGTCATGACCCCAATTTAAATATACATGATCCCATAACCCATGTCTATGTATATGCTTAATATGAAAGAAATATGTCCATTAGTTATTGACATATAATGCTCACAGCACTGTCAAGTGGCAATGATGGGGTATTAAAAGGCGCGAAAACAAGAAAAGGATAACAGGTGGCGCCAACTGTCTTCCGCAGAAGACAAAGCCATCCAAGATCTTCAGTCAGTCTGATTTTTGGACCAATCCATGCATCCCTTATTGAGATATTTATGATTTTGTGTGATGCAATATATGGCATTATTCAAGGGCAAGGCCAATCTCATAGGAAAGGTCATGACCCCAATTTAAATATAAATCTTCCCATAACCCATGACGATGTATATGCATAATATGAAAGAAATCTGTCGATTAGTTTTTGACTGATAACGCTCACAGTACTGTTAAGTGATATTAATGGGGGTATTAAACGGCACAAAAACCAGAAAAGGATAACAGGTGGCGCCACCAGTTTCCCGTACATGACAACAGTATCCAAGATAATCGGTCAACTTGATTTTTGGATCAATCCATGCAAGATTTCTTGAGATATTTAAGAATTTGTGTGATTTTCCCCCAAAATGGACCTATACAAGACCAAGGTCACTCTCCTAGTAAAGGTCATGACCCCATTTTAAATAGGCTTCGTCCTTTCACCCATATCTCTGCTCATGTCAAGTTTGGTAGAGATCCATAAAATATTTTTTGAGTTATCGCGTCCAAACGAAATCTCTGCGGCGGCGGCGGCGCGAGCGTCTTTAAACCATAGTATCCCGACTTTGTCTCGGGACACAATTAACTGATTGTACAGACGGATTAAGTACGTCACACTTAACAAACTGAGGAAGTGAACCTGCTGATTAATGTGTTGTCTACTGTTGAAGTGATGTCTTTGGGCTGAATTGTCCTATATCTCTATTTTGATTTGCACTCTCGTTGTTTGTTTTTTTTTTATTTTATACAATCAAAGTACTTCTTTGTTGTACGAATAAAGATATATAATAAGGGGACCGTAAACAATGTTGATATCGTACACACTTTTTAACGTTCATACTTCCAAGCCTGTATGACTAATTTTGATGCATCTGGCATGTGTATGTGATGAGTGTATGTTTTAATTTTAGTGGTCACAAAATGTAGGACAATACCTTGCTGTAGTCTCTGAATAATGTTTCATAATTTCGACCTCGAGAGCAGTCGAGAAGGTTTAGAGAGGGATTGGTCTGAGATATCTATTGTCCCATTATGGATTTTACAAGGATTTTCTATTTCTAAAATGCGTCTCCAAAATGTACATTTCAATTCGTATCACGTGTCACGGCTCACCAGCCCAGGTCGCCGGTGGGTCCTATCCACAGAGCTAGACACATCCGATCGTGACGTCACAGAAACTAGAGAATGTTGTATCTGATGACATAATTTATTTATCATCTTCCAAAGTTAATTTGAGACTCATAATCTGGAACAGATATACCCCTTCACTAATATTCACCTATATGTTTTTATCCTTTAGTTTCTTATTTTTTGTAATAATAATAATAATAATAATAATAATAATATTTAATATCTACTCCACGTATAATCAATTTAAATTGATTTTCAATTTTATTAATATATATTTTAATCATACATCACAAATTTTAAACCACAATTCAAACATAAAAACATTACACGGCACAATGGCTTTCTCTTTGAAATGGGCACATATTGTTGCTTTTATCGACTTTAATATTACCAAGTAAATGTTCAATTCATTAATCAATACTTCAAAGAAACCATTTTTCGCATTGTTTTACTCTTCTGGGACTAGTAATTATAATTATAATTACAATAATAATTAAAATTATAACCAAAATTGCAATGTTTCTTTTTCGTTCATGGTTCACATGCAGTACTACACGTTCCTATGTTTTATTTCTTTGGAAACCCTTGAAAGGTATGTGAAGACCTCAGTCATTTATTTTGAATAATACAACATTAATGATTAAAACTCTGGAAGTTTTTGATGGGAGTTCCATTACTGGCCTGTTTGAAATAAGGATTAGCATTAAGATTGCATGGGGATATGTGATATGTGATATGGATGTGGATATACTTTAACAAGTGAAGTATTCTTGTATGTCATGATCCCTTTAGTAGTATTTTTGTGTAAGTTATAGGCTAAAACTGTCTTTCATAAACCAAGAACTTTTTTCCATTTAAAAAAATGAATATATTTTCATGTTGTATAAGCTATATGGAAGACAGTTCTTCATAGATGTTTAAACTGCTTTATCATTTCTTTCCTAATATCTTATATTCACAAACGTCATCTCAGACAGAACCAACTATGAAAGGTTGCAGTAAACACTAAAATAGGCCCGTGCCTCTTGTTTCAATGGTTTAAGTGGAGCCTAAGTTATTGTGGGTTACGTTTCCCTACACTACAGAAAAGAATCATTGACCATTATAAAGCATTACAGTGAATCTGATGCCCGCCAATTGTAATCGATTATTCCTTGAGCGTTATCATAATCCTCCACCAAGTTTCACAACAATCCACTCAATACGTTTTGAGTGTAAATGAAAACAGACAAACCGACTAAGGGGATAGTGTTATGCCTCATGCTTTATTGTTGTGTAGCTGATCTAAGAATAACAAGTGATCCATAGGTCATGACGCTCAGCTGCCAAGCATGACCTGCGACATCATGGGCTGAGATTCACAAATTCCATTCAAATTTTTGAAGAACCCATTTGCCAATTTGTTGAAATTTACTTTAACAACAAAAATATATATCACATATGTCTGGTTAAACACAGTGAATTGATGGTCTGAGGAAAAATGTATGATTGTTGAGCTATCAGGAACTATTACCATAGCTTACTTGATACCTGTCAGTCTCAAAAGGAACACCACACATGCCAAATATAAGATCAAAATATATAGCAAAAAGGAAATCCATGCAAGAATTATTGAGGAACGGGTGTTTCTGTATGCATTTTTATTCAATACAAGCCAACTGTACTGTATTTTTAATGGTACGGTTCCAAATCCTCCAATAAGAGACCAAACTTGTGGCAAATTGTCAACAGAATGTTACAGTAATGAATGTCCAAAACAATTCAAAAGGCATGTTCAGGCCCTCATATCAGATTTATTGATATGCAAAAGTTAGAAGTGTAAGAACAGTATTTTTTTATTATCAATCTGCTATTCAATTGGGTCAGCAGGGTAGGTAAACTGCAAAACCTGAAAGAAAAGAAATACAGAAAGCATGACTAAAAGTCTTGTAATAAAAAAAGCCACTGAAACTGCACTGAAAAAAAATGATTTCTAAGGTGGCTAACTGGCAGACATAATGGATTTCTGACAAGTCAGACATTTGATATCACACATCCTCCAATAAGAGACCAATCTTGGGGCAAATTCTCCAAAGGATGGTACAGTAATGAATGTCCAAAACAAATCAAAAGGCATGTTAAGGCCCTCATATCAGATTTATAGATATGCAAATGTAAAAAGTGTAAGTCTAATTTTTTTATTATAACTCTGCTTTTCAATGGGGTCAGCAGGGTAGGTAAACTGCAAAACCTGAAAGAAAGGAAATGCAGAAAGCATGACTAAGAGTCTTGTAATGAAAAAAAGCCATCCTTAATCCAGGTACACATCCACATATTATGAGAACAAACACTTGCATTGATATCTGGTGATTTATATAAAAATATTCAGATATCTAGGAAACTAAGTTTATTGCTATGATTCCATAAAATAAACTGCAAAATGTTTCCATCATCTTATAAACCAGTAGCTAAACCTTAACACTTTACTCTCATAGTCTGAATGCCTGGCTGAAGCATTCCGGCAACAGTATTTTTGTTATGCAGTAACGAGGTACTTATCACTCAGCCTTATCACTTAACAGGCTGATACAAAAGGGAGTCATATGTTACCAGCGTCACTCAGTGAGATGTACCAGTTGGGAGTGCAATGTTTATATATAAAAGAAAAATAGAGATGGTCTATAAAATAAGTTAATGTGAACATCCCTGCCCTATGACCTTGGCCTTTTGCCCACATATCAACTGGATTCTTTCTAAATGATGGGTAACTACTAACCACTTAATTCTGGTGTAATTACTTGGCAATCAATAAGTGAATAACTTTGACCTGCAACCCTTAACCTACTGACCAGCTGACCCCAAAATCAATTAGTTATTTTTCCATGCAAAAAAGACCCATGAATCTGAAGTGATGCATAGATGTGGCATAATTATGTGAAAGACTAGGTTTGGGTTGAACTTTTTCACTTGAAATATGTTCACAAGCATTTAGAACAATTTAACATTATGATCTTTGACCTTTTATACTCAAAATCAATAGTCTTCTTCACCTATTGATAGGTTAGCGATATATGACAGATGGAAAGTAAAGATTGAAAAGTTTGCCTGAAAAATGACTCCGCGAATGAAATGGGTGCTGTGATCTTGACCTTTGACCTCAAAATCAACAAGTCTTTTCCCCTGTTGGCAGAGAAGCGATATCAGTGCCGAAAGGTTTGGAATGAAAGGTCTAGCTTGAAGTGTGTCCACAACCATTTCAAAGAAGTGGATCCTGTGACCCTGACCTTTGACCTTGTGACATCAAAATCTATAGGATTCTTCTCCCACACAGAAGGCGAGCTATATGTGAAAGATCAAAGAATTGGGATGAAAGGTTTGGCTTAAAATGCTTCCACAGGCTTTACAAAGAAGTGGGTCCTGTGACTTTGACCTTTGACCTTGTGACCTCAAAATAATTGTGGTTCTTCCCCTGTTGGTAGGTGAGCTGTATGCGAAAGATGGAAGGTTTGGGATGAAAATTTTGGCTAAAGGATTATTTCTGCGGGGTGCAAACACACTCCATAACTTCGAGAATATAGTTTGCAGTGACCTTATTTCAGGTTTGCAAGGAGATCTTTTTAGAACCTCTAAGACTGCATTGGGTTCATGACCCTAGCCCCTACGGTTACGATTTGTGCCCTACTAACGGACGGCCGGCCGGAGGGACAGACGGAAGGACGACGGACAAAGACCCATCGCTATAGCCCAGCATGACTGAAAGTCAGCTGAGCTAAAATACCATCAATCCCTGCTCTGTGGGCCTTGAAAAAGTGGACTTAATCCTGGAGATACAGGAGACACCTGTTGAGCGTCCCAAGAACTATATTGGTATGATAATTAACCAGAGCTTTTTGAGTATAACCATATAATTTCATTTCGTTATACATTCCCGGCATTCTTGGCGCCGGATGGGTGCATGTGTGTGTGTGTGTGTGGGGGGGGGGGGGGGTTATTTAATCATTTCTGTTGCCAGGTGTTTTATACACGGCTATTGACCATGTATATATTGTTAACAGTCAGGTTGTAGTAAATACGCTTTTTTGGGGTCTACAAACCTGTTACTCTATAATTATAATGAGATAACTGTCATCACCATGCAGGATGCCGGAACGTGTAATTTTTTACCCACCAGAAAGATCTTCATTAATCTGAATCTGGAATGGCTTGTTTTAGCACTTGCAAAGCAGATGTCTCCCCTATTGCAGATATGTTGTATCAATAAAGGGTTCACAAGAAACTACATGTACATTTTGGCAAATATGATCTTGAAGATGAAGATCAAGGTCACCGGATTTCAAACTCATCCAAGATTAAGGTAGGAACAATGAGTGTTTCAAATTTGGGAGAAAAATATGCAGCCCTTCAAAAGTGATCGCGTTCACAAGACAACAACTATTATTTTGCTGATTTGGCTTTGAAGTTCTGGTCAAGGTGACTGTTTTTCGAACTCGGCCACAAACTTGGTAGGAACAATTTGTGTAACAAATTTCAGGACAAGCTGTGAAGCCCTTCAAAAGTAATGGGGTTCCTTAAAATTTACATTTGGCAGATTTCACATTGAAGATGAAGGTAAAGGTCATCGGATTTCTAACTCATCCGAGATTTTGTTAGGAACAATAAGTGTTTAAAATTTTGAGTGTTATCGCTTTCACAAGATATCCTATAGACGAAGACGACTGACGTCGACGACAGACGATGGCACTGAAAACACATGTCTCCCCTGGGGGGGGGGGGGGATAACATGACTCCAATTAGTTAATTTAAGGAAGGAATAAACACACATTTTACTGAAATCATACCCTTGCTAGATTTAATCATAAAAAGTTAAGGCCACAATGCGACACCACAATTGTTTATATACTGATACTGGCGAAGTTAATATATCCAGTTCTCACTTCAAGAAAATCATAATTTGATGTTAACATTCCACAAATTCCATAGGATAACAACTCACTGTAAGTGGACGTATTTGTGTTGTCTGTATTGGGCCTGTGTTGTTTTGTTTATATAGGTACAACCAGTTACATTAATGTGCTGCTCATTACAGGAAGTCATTATGATTTCGGCTGGGACTTACCTATATACTGCATGCCACAGGCGCTTCAATCCCTATTTGTATAGATACTGGCTTAAATGGTGTTAAAAAACTTTATAATTAATCACCTATTCTGTACTCAGCATTAAAACAAGATATAACGCTTGACGGTAATTTTTTAAAGGTTTTTGAACATTTTTTAAGCCAGTATATATATACAAATAGGGATTCAACCTCCTGTGTGCATACAGTGTACCATAAACCAGCACAATGGGTTATTAAGCCTCTGCTTACCTCCGAAATTCTGATTATTTTACAGCATAGAGATCTTTGATAAGATGGGTACCAATCTAATTTTAACCTCAATCATAGTCAAGATTAAAGAAAGAAATTAGGATATTTTGTGGATTTATTTTTTCATGGTAGGTACATGACCTGTAGGTGCTGCTGAAGATTATAATGATTTTATCGATGGGTTAAGAATGGTTTATATTTTTAAGCCTCATGCAATTATACTTGTCTCACCCCCACGCCAAAGGATATCAGTTGCATCCACATTTCACATTCAAACTTTTCGGTGTATACGGTTGCAGTAGAGTTATAATGATTTGTGAGCTACAAATACCTGGGTAATAAAAAAATTGTTAAACCTAACCGAAGTATAACCTACTTCATTGATGCATGATGAAGGCCTAGCACATGTATACACTGTATACTGAATCTTTTTATTTTCAGTAAAAGATTTATTCCAAATTTAGTTTAATCAAACTTTTGTGTGTAATTTTATTAGATTGTGACATTTGCTTATTAATCTGAAATCCCGGTTTACTATTCCCGGGGACTCCAAGAAAAGTTTCGAAGCTCACGTATTTTTTCGACCAGTATGGCATCTCTGTTACATAACCCATCCCTGTAAGCATATAGGTGAATGGGGTGGCTGTAGCACTTGTTATTGTTTGAGGAACGATACATTAGTAAGTTCATTTTAAAGATTAATATATCTGTGCACGGAGATAGAAATAATTAAGAGATGATAAAACATTTGGGTTACGACATTTAGGGTGAAATTCTATGGCGTTATTAAGATTTCAAAAATCGTTTGGCCGGAGGTTGTAGTTGTTCTAATCAGAAACCTTTAGTTCTGCAGACACAAAGACCTCCAGGCACCTTAGTCAATACTACATACTACCCCCTTTTAATTTTTAGTTTTTCAGAGTAAACAAGTCAAAAATGAGTTGCCAGTTCCAAGAAAACTCACCCCTTCCATGACTTCACCAATCATCCCGTTCCATGATCCTTTTGACACTTCTCTCCCGTACTCCTTCACTAGGTAGAGCGTGTAGGTTTTGTTGAGTCGCTCGAAAACTTTGTCCAGGAGGTCCTTGATGTAACCTTCATACTTTTCATTGCCGTCTACGGTTTTGTTAAATAGATAGGGAGGAGCCTATAACAGAAAGAAAAAACATCCGTGCTGTCACATGAGAGGACTCGGGGAATATACGCCTACACCATTTTTTTCCTTGTTATATAGGCCTAGTATCTACATAGAGGGGTAAACATAAAACATTTTAGTGATTTTTTATTAATTTGCTGATCAGATTTAAAAGGTTAGTTGTAATGAAGGAATGATGCAAGAATGCATGGTCTAAATTAACAAGAACGAAACAGAAAGGTTTCCTGGCAAATTATTACAGAAATAAGATCAAATAAAATTATGAGAAAACGGTATATTTTTCTATACTTATAACCAACTCATAGCGGTGAGTGATATAAACACATGCCCTATATTAAAGCAATACATTTTAAAGCCCCTGATTTATTGGTTTTCATCATGAATATTCTAAATAATCAAATGTCAATATGAGGGTGGAATCCTCGAGAAACGGCATAGTACCTGGTCACAAGATCCAGAAGATTTTAGGAGGTTGTAAAAGTGCTTCTTGTGAAATGTTTTTTTCTTTTCACCCAGAGCCAATAATCTGTCATTCACTTCATTGCTAAAGCTAACCGTTGTGATAAGAGTCATGAGAATAATCTCCAGTTTCAATGGGCACCCTTTGATGGAACAGGCTACGATCGCATTCATCTAAACAGAACACGACACGTGAGTTCCTGAGGTGATTTAGTGGAGGTAAACGTTCGAGTAAGGAAACATGAGAAGCCGAACCGGCCACAGTCAAACGAGAAAACCTTCACCCTAGACAAAACAAAGAAGTGCCTCTAATACCAGAATACTATATATAACCCTTCAGGTCAGCCTGCTTCACGGGATACCGCCTAACCGACAGATGGGTATTACGGGACTGACAATAACATTACGACTGTCGACATCACTACGCCGGTTCCCATAAAACAGGGGACGAAATACGCAATCAGTTTATATTGTTAATTGGTACAGCGAATCAAAAGTTGGAATCCATTTTATACTACACAGGGTCATCCAAAGAGCGCATACCTCCGCCACGAAGTATTACTTACCTCCACCAGGTGTCAGCACCATTTATACAATTGCTGGGGATTGATGTACATAAAGGCACTTTTAAAATCAAAATCAAATTCAAATATTATATATTTTATTAGACGGGCAGTTTCTAAACTGGGTGTTGTTCATTGCCTGTGAATTAGTTCAGAATTTATCATACATGATCGGCGATTGCAATGTTCAGGTCGTAGCATTATAAACAAGTGACCTATTACGGACATACGGTTTGATAGCCTGACGGACAAAGAGTGATCGCTATAGCTAAGATGACTAACAGTCGGCTGAGCTATAAAATGCGTAAAAATTCGAAAACATTCAGGTGGCGCCGTCAGTCTGCAGAAACTGATGAAACTATCCATAATCAATATGCATGCAAAGAATCATGGTGATAAATGCATTAGTTGTTAAGATACTTGCCCTTTTGTTTCAAATTTTCCATTATTCTGGGGAAACTTCTCACCCAAAAGCTCGGAGGATATGGGTAACAGAGACCTAATTTCAGTTTTACTAGGAGACTGTTAATGAATCTCCCTGCTTGTCAAGTAAGAACATTCTAGGTTCAGTAGTTACGATTTGTGCCCTGGTAAAAGACGACCGCATCTTTAAACGTCTCATTATAGAGAATAAAATTCGTTAAAATAGAAAAATTCAGGTGGCGCCACCAGTCTGCAGAATCTGATGAAACCCCTCCATGATCAATAAGCATGAAAAGAAAGATGCAGATTAATACTTTAGTTGTTCAGATACTTCAGCTTTTATATCAAATTTTCCATTATTCTTGGGACTTATTATGAGCCACATAGCTCGAAGGATATAGGTAACAGAGAACTAATTTCAGGTGACCAAGGAGACTTTTCGGATCATCAGGTGAATGTGGTTAGAATGAAGCTAACGGCGTGGTTTTAAAAAGCCAAGACCTTACGGGATTACGAGATTATGCTTTGTGCGTACCGGGGGGAGCATGTGAAAGACTGACACTGATCCTATTGTCCTCGGGGGCACAATAGGATTGGTCAGGGTACACGTGCGATACTGGAACATAACAGTGCAAAGAGGTTTGTTGTTGTTTATTATTATATTTAATACAAAGATATTTAACAGGATGCCCAATTAGCATAGTAAGCCGATTTATAATAGGGTCCTGGGACCAGTGAAAATTCAGTAGTATACACATGATATAAAATACACATATACTATGAAAATACACAATATAAAAGGCAAATATACAATATAAAAGGCAAATATACCATACTCATACCAAGTGGACTCGACTCGATAAACTCACCATGGCGTAGTGGCAACGCCATGTCCCTCAACACTGCAAAGCAGTGAGAGGGCAACTACCTGAACAGGTAAGTCTGTCTAGCGGATCCTTGTGGTGCGGGGGGGGGGGGGGGGGGGGGGGGTTGGATGTAATCTTGAAAAAAAGTAATAAAACTTTACGTTTCATGTATTTTGAAAATGTAATTTTTCGGAAAGCTTGATAACCAGAAAGTGTTATAATTTCTTTTGGTATCAGAAACGGACAGATAATGTAGAGTAGACGAGAATAACACGCGTGAATCAGGACACGCGTACCTTAAATTTATTCTACACTGTTTTTAGGTCTCCCGGTGGCATTCGATTCTGCTCAGGTTACAAACATTATGGTCTTCATGCGGCAGAAAAAAATATGGCGCCTTGAGAAAACTCTGTCCTGGATTTTTAATTGCCTTATAATAATTTAAATAATGTCGAGGTAGCATGAAACATTAAGAGATGCCAGGGTGAGAAGAGAGCTCGAGCTATACGGTGGTTCAACTGAATGGAATCAAACTACCATTACGTGTATAGTGTGCATGGTTTCTGCATGCCAAATTAAAAAGCCTTACACACGAATTAATATAGCATTATTTCACGATATCTTCTGTTCATTTTATTCAATTCCTTCATTTTCTCTTCTTTCGCAAGAAATATTACAGGGTTAATATTTGATAAATCATAATTTTTTTTTTTATTCGTATAATCTATTATGTATTTATAGATAATATAGATATTTATAGTCTACTGAATTTAAAAAGCATATTAGGTACAGCCTCCACAATATAATATATATATAGTTGTACATTGTCATAATTTGTTGAAAAACTGATGGCAGAGTGCATCTCATTGTGGTATAAAAGAACTAAACTAGGTTTTCTGCAGGTATTTCATGACTCGTACCACACGCTCAGAGCGTGGGGAACTCTTCAGAAGTCTTATCTGAAGAGACGAAACTAATAAATCATGTAATGCCTGCATGCAGAAAACCTTGTTTAGTTCTTTTTATTCAACATATGTATATATATATATATATATATATATATATATATATATATATATATATATATATATATTACGGAACCTAATATAAACAGATCACGTATGCGTGATGAACACAAATTTTGTAATGGAGATAAAAAAAATCAGATTCTGTAACACTAGGCAGCATGAAATGTCTAGGGGAATGAATAAAGAATTCAGTGGTTTTTTGTTAACAAATAATTATAATTTATTCTTAAAACAACCCTTACATTACAATACACTAAATCAATACAATTATACAGTAAAACAGCAAATCAATACAATCACAGAGAAAACTAGATATTTCTTGGCACCGCAGGTGCCAGAGTATCCCCAGACATAGTACGCCCCCCCCCCCCCTTTAAGAATAGGCCCCCATTTTTAGCAGCATATACTGACACTTGGCAAGCAATTATTGTTTCTTGTATCTATCAATCCACAATCTTTTTGAAGATTTTGGTCCTGTGACCTTGACCTTTGACCTCTTGACCCAAAAATCAATTGGGGTCTTGCTTTTTCAATGGGACAAATGGCTTTTTCAAAGTTTGAAATCTATACATCAATAAAAGCAGGAATTATCATCCAGAAACTAATTTTTGGACAGATGGCTCCTGTGACCTTCACCTTTGACCTTGTGACCTCAAAATTTATAGGGGGCTTCCACTCTTGGCAAGTGAACTATATGTGCAAGATGAAAGATCTGAGATGTACTGTTTGGCTGAAAATGCATCCACAATCTTTTTAAAGATGTGTCCTGTGACCTTAACCTTTGACCTCATGACCCCAAAATCAATTCGGGTCTGGTTTTTCCAATGGGTCATATACAAGTCAAGTTTGAAATCCACACATCAATTAAAGCAGGAATTATCATCCAGAAACTAATTTTTGGCTCCTGTGACCTTCACCTTTGACCTTGTGACCTCAAAATTGATAGGAGTTTTTCTCTATTGGCAGATGAACTATATGTGCAAGATGAAAGGTCTGAGATGAAATGTTTGGCTGAAAATGCATCCACAGTTTTTTTTAAGATGCTAGTCCAGTGACCTTGACCTTTGACCTCATGACCCTAGAACCTATAGGGTTCTTACTTTAGGGGTGGGCCATACATAAGTCACGTTTGAAATCCATATGGCTATCAACACTGGAGATATCATAAGAGGTGTGTGATTTTCACCAAATATGGACACATTGAAGGCCAAGGCCACTCTCATGGTAAAGGTCATGACCCAAATGTAAATAGACCTCATCCCATAACCCATCTCTCTACATGTGCATAATATGAAAGAAATCTGTCCATTAGTTTTTTTACTTATAATGCTTACAGTACTGTCAAGTGGCAATTATGGGGGTATTAAAAGGCGTAAAACAAGAAAAGGATAATAGGTGGCGCCACCAGTTTCCGGTTTATCACAAGGCTATCCAAGATCTTCGGTCACCTTGATTTTTGGACCAGTCCATGCAAGCTTACTTGAGATATTTAAGAATTTGTGTTATTTTAAGCAAAAATGGACCTATTCAAGTTCAAGGTCACTCTCCTAGCATAGGTCATGACCCCATTTTAAATAGGCTTCGTCCCCTTACCTATATCTATACAAATGTAAAGTTTGAAAAAGATCAGTGAAATATTTTTTGAGTTATCCCGCTCACAAGGTTTTTATGTGGCGGCGGGACCGTCGTGAAACCATAGTATCCCGACTGTGTCTGGGGATACAATAATGTATGTGCACAGTAACTGGATACCAACACCATCACAACGATAAGTCCTTTAAATGTAAACTCTCGGAGAATGACAGTCCAGTGGAAAGTTCTTGCAACAACCCAGAAAGTAAACTGAAGTCCAAATGCATAAAATCCAGGAGAAAGTCTTTGAAAATCTATAATTGCCGCATTCGTCGGATAAGGTCCTGACACACGCTTCTGCGTCCGCTGGAATCTTCTCTGTCCTTTTATATACCTTCACACCCAATGCCGAGAATTTTCCACTTCTCGAACAGTCTATAAGATCTTGCACAACACGCGTTTCAGGAACTCTCTAGCAAACATCGCTGTGCGTACCTGTGCGTGATTTAGTGTATTATATTGTTATAGTTATTTGTTAACAAAAAAACACTGACTTCTTTATTTATTCCCCTAGACATTTCACGCTGCCTAGTGTTACAGAATCTGATTTTTTTATCTCCATTACATAATTTGTGTTTATCACGCATACGTGATCTGTTTATATTAGGTTCCGTTACATTATATGATAGGCACGACCTATGATATATGATTATATGAAAGACACGGCCTATGGTATATGATTATATGTTAGGCACGGCATATGATATGTGATTATATGATAGGCACGGCCTATGATATATGATTATATGAAAGACCCGGCCTACGGTATATGATTATATGATAGGCACGGCATATGATATGTGATTATATGATAGGCATGTACCAGCAGCCTACCAATATTTCTGAACAAGGACTGGTTTGTCCTGGATAATACCTACAATAAATACACCTACAATAAGACAACAAACCTGGCATATCACTTGATATGTAGTACTGTATATATAAATAAGGTATATATGTATGTATGGGTAAATTTAAAAAAAAATAAGCAACCTGATGTTTTACCGAGTAATTAATGACGAAGATGTGTTGCCTGATTGTGTGTATATGTGTGTGACACACGTATTAATCATTAGGTTTTCCCTAAATATGACCATAAACACATTGAAAAGTTATTTTAAAGCGCTTTGGACCTGATTATGACATGGTTTTGGTGAATATAACTATAAGTGCACTCAAAGTAAGAAACCCAGTTACACCAATGACATATGCTTAAGACGGCCAGCTGAGCAATATATATACATTGTACCCTTAATGGCCTTATGTTATTGTTGTATTCCGTATGGATCCGACCTATCATTTAATAAGAGTAGGTCCATTGGTTCTTGTTAAATCGCTCAATGTCAAGTGCCTGTGGTGTGTGTCAGTACTATATACATATAGTCGGTGTGCTTGCTGAACGGACTTAATGTACTGCTGATTCCACTGCACTACTTGAAGTACATAACAAACTGGGTTCAAGCTAACACTTACTTCTATGCCGGTAACTTTCAGTACTTCCTGTCCATCTGAAAAAGAAACAAAAGAGTCAAGCTTGGCCTGGGAATAGATATAAAGCAGTTCGCTATGCTCCAGTGGTGTTATCTTTATTCCATACAGGCCAACTGTTTATAATCTGTCAAAGAAAGGGTATAAAATAAAACATTTAGTTTCAGTATATAATTATATTATTATTGAGGTCTGATAACCGTATTCAATGACATATCATAACAGATTATTTACTTTCCTCGCAGACCTTATTTTATATATATATATATATATATATATATATATATATATATATATATATATATATATATATATATATATATATATATGATCCAATTGCGCCAAGTATCTCAGCCAAATGACAATGGGGGGTCTTTATACAGAGCCATGAGGCTGACCTTGTTTATATAATGTCTTTATGTGAACACAGGATCGGGTTTCATACAGTTATAATGTGTTTGCATTTCTGAGAATCAGAGGTTGATGTAGAGTTTCAAAACATGTACCTATAAAATATATATAGTGATGGCGGTGCTCAGATGCTATGTGTGTGTATGTGGATTACGTCTGTTCCCAATCGCGTGTCTACCCTCCATATAATTATTATCATAACTTCCCAGTGTAAGGACAAGTACAATATATGACAAAACGGAGAACACTATCACTTGTGAACAACTTAAATTGATTAAGATGCCAAAATATGATTATATCATTGACGATCAATTGGCACCCATTTCCGAAATAGAACATAATACATGTACCTCCTTTATTGCAGCTGGAGCACCAACAATACATGATTAACCCCAGCTTCCCCTTCGCTAACAGTTAGCAGTGGGTTTCGTGTGTAAATACCAGTTGTAGGGTAAAGGGTTACAAACAGTTTTACTCGGAACAAGATAGCGCATACCAAGAAAACAACCAGATATGCTCAATGTCGGTAACAGAGCCCGACTCACAGCTGCAATCAAACAGAGCCGCCCGGCATTGTTAACATTCCATCACGTTGTGTTGTTTTCAATTGCAAGGGATGAGGTGTTTAAATCACCATGAAGTTCTAAGGTCTGCGTCATGCAGGGCGTAATATTTTCACCAGTCCTAGGTGAACATTGTTTTTCGTATCAAGGGGTTGTGTAGGAGTGTTGCTTCAGTGTGTCATACTCTTTTCGCTTATTACTATAAATTAAAGAGCATCCGGAGAGCGCATACCTCCGGAACTGGTTTGGGGGGTGAAATTCAAAACACCAAGTAGTAACAGGTGCAGGTGGCGGCCTACGGTCTCCCTGGAGATTTTAAAAATTACTGATCTGATTAAAAAAGAGGAAATAATTTGGTAGCAAATTTGTTTATAATTTTATAAGGAAATAAAACTTTATTTGCGGATACGTAATTTAAGATAAATTAAGCGTATATCTTGGCTGTATCATGCCATTTACAATGGATCCTGTCGCTATACTTTTCTTTCAGGAACTTTTACAAGTGGTCTATGCTGATATAATACAATGGTTAACATATGTGAGGGTCTCGGCGGAGAGAACAGGATAACTAGCATCAATGACAAAACATAACACCTCCGTCGAATCTAATTGAGCTTATATGAATACCATATATCAAAGTTCATCCCTTGTCCAAATATCCAACTGTATCCTTTCATATCAGTGTATGGAGCAAATTTCAGAATCTCATGGAGGGGGGTTGGGGGTGGATATGTACAGTCAGATATACGCTCCTCACGCAGCGGTTATACACGGGAGTCGTTAAAGATTGTTTTTGTGTAACCGCTGCTTTTGTGGCAGGGTTATCTCGGTCAGAACACCAGGGTACGCACAGAGCAAAGAAATGTAATCAGACAAATAAGAGCGTGGTATTGCATTGTGCATTCAGCCCAAAATTTAAACATGCGACACGCGTTCTCATTGGTTTGATTACAGCGGGACACAAGCTCTTATTGGTTTAATTCTTTGCCATATGCCAGAAAGGGTGTTATGTGTGTATGCGAGTGTGAATGCTTACAGTATGTATATGGACAAGCATATATGTGTGTGTGTGTGCTACCAGGATTTATTATAGCCATTCAAGACCGAGCATTCTACATTGTTGATTTGCTTTAAAACTTCATAAAACTAGTCAATGATTTAATATGTAAATAAAAAAATAGTTTAGTGGGTTGGCCGGTTAAAGTAAGACTTCAGTTTAGCCGAAGGATTTAGTCTTGCTTTAATGACATCTGTCATCGCAGACCACAAAACAACATACAAACCACATTAAAATGGCAGACAAACACGCCACAAGAATGTTGGGCAGGCATTAAATATTTACAGTATGTATATATTTATGTATATGCGATAATAACTCTCATATTTCTAGGAGTTATTAATCATTATTCTTTATAGACAGTTTTAAATATTTTCAGTATGTAAGTAACTGTGTATGCAAAGAATTGAAAATTGTTCAAATCGTTACTTAATTTTGTGTTCTGATATGACCTCATGTCACCCTTGATTATTTTATATAAACAACTGTGTCTCCTTATGGAGCCCCTAAAGTGACATACGTGATATTTTTTTTCTGGGTAAATATCGCGTTCCCTCGCGATCTTTTCGCGTATCCTCGCGATAATTTCGCGTTCCCTCGCGATCTTTTCGCGTCCCCTCGCGATCTTTTCGCGTTCCCTCGCGATAATTTCGCATTCCCTCGCGATCTTTTCGCGTTCCCTCGCGATCTTTTCGCGTTCCCTCGCGATAATTTCGCGTTCCCTCGCGATCTTTTCGCGTTCCCTCACGATCTTTTCGCGTTCCCTCGCGATAATATTGCGTTCCCTCGCCATCTTTTCGCGTTCCCTCGCGATCTTTTTCGCGTTCCCTCGCGATCTTTTTCGCGTTCCCTCGCGATCTCTTCGGCTAGGCTGGTTCTCTGCTCCCCTAAACTGGCATACATGCAAATAAATGGACGCGGGAACGAGTACAACAGTTTACTGTGTCTCGTTCTCTGTGTCTTTAACACCACTACGCTCCAATAAGATATACGCTCGATGTCAGGTCAACACAACGATGCTTGTATAAGATTAGATTAGTAAAAATGATTAAATATTCAGATGACACAATGACCTTAGGACTAATTTCTGATGACAATGAATTGCCTTATAGGCAGGAGATATTATATCTGACTAAATGTTGTCAATCGCAATCTTGTTTTAAATAATGAAAAAAAACAAAGGAAGTTTTATTCGATTTCAGGAAAGGGTGTAATGTAGTAATTAAAGTGTGTATCAACAATGTTGGAGTTAAGATTGTTAATAATTATAAGTACTTTGCTACACTTATTCAGGATGATCTCAAATGGTCTGATAACATATATATATATATATATATATATATATATATATATATATATATATATGGCATTAATGTTTTCATTAATATTTTATATCTTTTTCTTTTAACTGTTATGAAATTAATATTAGGCCAGATTCTATCAAATACTTAAAATACTGGACACAGTTCATCTTGGAAAATTGATACTTCCACTGTCAAAACTATATATATATATATATATATATATATATATATATATATATATATATATATATATATATATATATATCCCTCATGCCCCACATATCTGCTCTTTATTATTATGGGTCCTCGGTCTCCCGGAGATATGTGCAAACCGGTGTTTAAGATGATCTAATTGATCTGGAAACAAACTAAGACATACTTAAAATAATCGGAATGTCTTAAAATTATTAGATCTGCTATATAGAAATGACGCCTTCGTTGTTGGTCTTATGATTTTATTACAGAAACACGATATATCACATATCCCGATTATATTTAACAATAATTTCATCTCAGAACATACATACATTTTCAGACATTTTTATCATATATTTATCATCTTTCCTTCTAATATTTCTTCGTTTAAAATTGCGGAAAAGGTAACAAATGATTCTCTATTAAAAATTCGCATGAAATAATTCTATGAAACAAAATGTTAACCATTATTATTAATTAATGGTTTGTGAGTAATATCTCTCTGAAGATGGTGTAAGAGACTAAAATAGACTTAATGGGAAGATCGTGCTCGCCGGCCCTGCTTCGGGGGTTCGACCCAGCAATGGGATAGTGGTCACCGGGCCTGGTTACCGCCAGGAAAAAAAAATCGGAGGAAGCGTGCGATAATGCCGTGTCACGTAATCCGAAAGCGGAATGGAATTCTGCAGATGTTAATATTAAAATATTGTAAATGGTGGCGGTTACCTCCACCAAAAAAAATCTTTAAGAAAAGAGTAATTGTTAATGCCAAAAGTAAAAATAAGCAGTTTTTATTCTCATTCTCTAAAGGTCGGTTCTATGCTTCATTTGTTTATCGACTGGCAATTGAAGAATGTGTTGGTCCTCCCAGGGCACACTTGTGGCTTTGTATTCACTGACGTGGGGCCGGCAAATAAGTTAAATATTTCTGTTTCTTAATGGAGAACCACATTTACAAAAATACATTAATGAGACAAGGTGGGTATAAATATGATCCAGGGTAAAATAACCCTCTGGACACTGGAATATCTGCATACCAGTGTTTAGTATCAGAAGAAGAAGAACAGATGTGGCCTAAGGCCTTCTGTAGAACTACCAAAATAATTATGGGACTGTTACAACTGATAATGTAAAACCAACTGATAACGTAATAAATAAATGACCGAAAACGTATCATTAACCAATAATGTAATGCGAAATTAAACGATAATAACAGATTTCCCTAGCCGTTAACGTAAAACAGAAATAATTGGTAAAGTAAAAACATTCCAGTGAACCTGACCAAACCAAATTGGACCTTCCGCATGCTTCTTGGAAAATACATGCATTTTTTTAGCTCAGTTGACCATAGGTCATCAGAGCATTAGTTATCACCCCTTGTGTGTCCGAGCACAATTCGGTCTCTTTCGCGTCGCACTTTTCATATCTTGAATTATGATTATATAGCACAACTTAGGACATCAAAAGTTCAGAACATTTCAGAATGATAAATTCAAACCAGTGGTGGATCCAGAAATTTTCAGAATTTAGACTGAGGGGGGGGGGGAGGGGGGGGGGGTTGGGGGCGTCAATACCGGGTATGATTAAAAATAAAGCTCTTAAATTGCGCATTTAATTTTTTGTTTTGTGTGCTTATATATATATATATATATATATATATAAATATATATATATATATATATATATATATATATATATATATATAAATGTCGCGCGCCATCTTCCGATCTTAAGAAGGACCGACCCAATATCCGATCATGATCTGCCGATGCATTCCTACAGCTTTGAATTATAAAAAAGAAAAAAAAAAGATGAAATAAATAATAGTTTCTCATCTACGAGTATTATAATTTGTATATTTTATGGTATTATATGTGGAAGGTAGCTGATGGGTGGAAAGGTATAAACCTGCAAAGTGCTATACCTTGTACAATGATTTTTATTTTTTAAATAAATTAAAATAAATATGTGTATATTTTTTGCATTTTTTGTCTTATTTTATAGATAACAAATGTGTATAAAATATAACCAATATCAGTAAATGAACATAGGGAGATGGGCATGTAAAGTTGATTTTGTTGAATGGTAATTTGGCCTGACCCATCTTAAAATGGGTCTGAACCAATTACTGACGTGAAAAATATGATCAATTTCAGTAAATAACATCGGAATATGGGCCTGTTCCAGGTTGACATTGTTGATCCGTTGTTGGGTCTGACTGCTAATAAACAAAGAGATAGAAACGAATAATATGATAATCTAATTGCTAAAAGAATAAAAAGAGGTTTGCAAAAAAAAATTTAAAATGAATAAATGGGGAATAGATAACATATATCAGAAACATGGCAAAAAGTCTAATCTCTCTTATTCAGGTATCGCTTTGTTAACCTGACATCGAGTGTATATCTAAGAGGTGGAGCATGGTGGTGTTAAAGACACAGAACGAGACACAGATAACTGTTGTACTTGTTTCCGCGTCAATTTTTTTTGTATGCTAGATGTTGTATGCTAGACATAGGGGAGCAGGGAACCAGCCTAGTGATCATTTGTAAGATCGCAAGGGAACGCGAAAAGATCGCGAGGGAACGCGAAAAGATCGCGAGGGAACGCGATATGTTCGCGAGGGAACGCGAAATTATCGCGAGGGAACGCGAAAAGATCGCGAGGGAACGCGAAATGATCACAAGGGAACGCGAAATGATCGCGAAAGAACGCGAAAAGATCGCGAGGGAACGCGAACTTATAGCGAGGGAACGCGAAATTATCGCGAGGGAACGCGAAAAGATCGCGAGGGAACGCGAAATTATCGCGAGGGAACGCAAAATTATCGCGAGGGAACGCGAATTTATCGCGAGGGAACGCGAAATTATCGCGAGGGAACGCGAAAAGATCGCGAGGGAACGCGAAATTATCGCGAGGGAACGCGAAAAGATCGCGAGGGAACGCGAAAAGATCGCGAGGGAACGCGAAATTATCGCGAGGGAACAGGAAAAGATCGCGAGGGAACGCAATATTAACCCAGAAAAAAAATATCACGTATGTCACTTTAGGGGCTCCATATCTCCTTGAGGCAGATTATGCAGATATTACTGAAATAACGTTGTCCTGCTTCGCTCAGGGTACCCCCACCCATGAGACTCATTCTATAAACATTTGATGGAGAATGGTGGTTTAGGAAGCGTCTGGTTCAATGAACAAAATGTAAAACGGAAATCCAATAGATCTTTCGTAGATTGAAAAAAGGGTGAAACAGTTAAATGAAAATCATTTCATCAAATTCAGAGTCTATTCAATGTGTAAAGAGTAACGGAATTACCTATAAACATTTAATCAGACTTGTGCACCCTATGGTTATGTAGGACATCAACCCGCTATATATAATAGTGAGCTGTGTGGTTCCTTGCATAGGCGTGGTCTTAGACGGGTTCACATATTCTATGTTAAGCTATAAAGCATCCGAATATATTAGGGAGAAAGTAAGTAGGAAAGTGGGGATGATTTTTAAAGATACATACAAAACACACTTGGTTATAAGCCAGAACTCCCTAAATCACATGTGGCTTTCATTTGCATTCGGTCAACAGACTTGTATCGCTCTAAATCCTATCTGACAACTACCCCCCTTTAAGAATAGGCCCCCATTTTTAGCAGCATATACTGACACTTGGCAAGCAATTATTGTTTCTTCCATCTATCAATCCACAATCTTTTTGAAGATGTTGGTCCTGTGACCTTGACCTTTGACCTCATGACCCGAAAATCAATTGGGGTCTTGCTTTTTCAATGGGACATGTATAAGTCAAGTCATCTATACATCAATAAAAGCAGGAATTGTCATCCAGAAACTAATTTTTTGACAGATGGCTCCTGTGGCCTTGACCTTTGATCTTATGACCCCAAAATTGATATTGATCATCCACTTTTATATATAAATCAATATAGGTCTAGATTTATTGATGGGCCATATATAAGTCAGGTTTGAAATCCATATATTTATCCAAGCTTGAATTACTATCTCGGGAACTAATTTTTGGACAGATGGCTCCTGTGACCTTCACCTTTGACCTTGTGACCTCAAAACTAATAGGGTTCTTCCTCTATTGACAGGGCAACTGTATGTACAAGATGAAATTTCGAGATGAAATGTTTGGCTGAAAATGCATCCACAATCTTTTTAAAGATGTGTCCTGTGACCTTGACCTTTGAACTCATGACCCCAAAATCAATTCAGGTCTTGCTTTTCCAATGGGACATATACAAGTCAAGTTTGAAATCTATACATCAATAAAAGCAGGAATTATCATCCAGAAACTAATTTTTGGACAGATGGCTCCTGTGACCTTCACCTTTGACCTTGTGACCTCAAAACTGATAAGATTCTTCCTCTATTGGCAGATGAACTATATGTGCAAGATGAAAGGTCTGAGATGAAATGTTTGGCTGAAATTCATCAACAATCTTTTTAAAGATGTGTCCTGTGACCTTGACCTTTGACCTCATGACCCCAAAATCAATTGGAGTCTTGCTTTTTCAATGGGACATATATATGTCAAGTTTGAAATCAATACATCAATAAAAGCAGGAATTATCATCCAGAAACTTTTATTTTTTTACAGATAGCTCCTGTGGCCTTGAACTTTGACCTTGTTACCCCAAAATTGATATGGATCATCCACTATTGGCAAGTGAGCTATTTATTCAAGATAGAAGACCTGGGATGAAAGTTTGGCTTAAAATGCATCCACAGTATCTTTAACGATGCGAGTCCAGTGACCGTGACCTTTGACCTCATGACCCTAGAACCTATAGGGTTCTTACTTGAGTGGTGGGCCATACATAAGTCATGTTTGAAATCCATATGGCTATCAACACTGGAGATATCATAAGAGGTGTGTGATTTTCACCAAATATGGACACATTAAAGGTCAAGGCCACTCTCATGGTAAAGGTCATGACCCAAATGTAAATAGACCTCATCCCATAACCCATCTCTCTACATGTACATAATATGAAAGAAATCTGTCCGTTAGTTTTTTACTTATAATGCTTACAGTATTGTCAAGTGGCAATTATGGGGGTATTAAAAGGCGTAAAAACAAGAAAAGGATAATAGGTGGCGCCACCAGTTTCCGGTTTATCACAAGGCTATCCAAGATCTTCGGTCACCTTGATTTTTGGACCAGTCCATGCAAGCTTACTTGAGATATTTAAGAATTTGTGTTATTTTGAGCAAAAATGGACCTATTCAAGGTCAAGTCACTCTCCTAGCATAGGTCATGACCCCATTTTAAATAGGCTTCGTCCCCTTACCTATATCTATACAAATGTAAAGTTTGAAAAAGATCAGTGAAATATTTTTTGAGTTATCCCGCTCACAAGGTTTTTCTGCGGCGGCGGCGGCGGGACCGTCGTGAAACCATAGTATCCCGACTGTGTCTGGGGATACAATTATACCTACCCAGTAACTAATGAACCCAGTGTACCTGAACGTGCGGAACTTATCGGGCGAGAAGGTTGGGATAGCTGCATACGAAGCGCACCTGGAACCTCCCTATCCTATTTATATATACGGTGATCAACTAATCGTTAACAGCTTAAAACCAATCTCCCTTAGTTCTCAACCTTTGCCTTCCATGTCGTGTACATGCAGGGGGGACGTGCATCCTCCCCTCCCCCCCCCCCCGATTTACCGATTTAGCATGATAATAGAGAGGTGACATATTACAATTTGTTTGAGAAAAGTGTATTAATGTCTATCTTATAACCAATTATCATGATGTAACCACATATACACACATACCCACCGCAACACAATATATTCTTTTAAGATTACGTAATATATCTGAGTCAAAACATGCAAAAGTCTGACTTGGAGCATCTTTAAAAAAAAACAATCCAATCAAGAGGTGTTCAACGTTATCAAAACCTTTGTAATTAGAATACTAATATCAAAACTATATCCACAGAATATATCCACAGAAATATATGGATCTGCCATAGATAGCCTCAGAGGCTAACATTATGACATGCTTCCCCCTCGGGTTTTAAAACTATTTTTTTTTTGTAGGCAGAGAACAGGCGTTAACACGTTTGTTAGTAATACCGAAGATTAGTACGACACGCCATGTGAAGACTGAGGTCCACATTCAGGTTAACATACTTGATTAAGGCAAATGGCACGGATTTGAAGCAGAACAAGGGTTTTGGCCTTTTATTTTTGCAGATATTTTAATCGTAACAAATCAGAAGGTAAGCATTTATTTTGCTACCACTCTGAATAAAATGTATGAATGAATCACGAATTGAAAGGGTATTAGGATGTGTAAACAGATACTTCTTTGTAGCAGTACACACTGTTACCTATAATTTCTCTCTGCAGGTAAAGTGATCAGTCGAAGACGAAGTGCTTGAAACCTGGACATAATATGTTTCCTCGAGTTGCCAAGACGTCTGTGAATGGAAGTGTTGGGTGTCCTGAAGACACATTTTGGATTTAATTCGGACAAAATCCATGGGAAGTGTTAATATCTAAATCTGATAGAATAATGTCCCTGAATAAAGTAACGCAAATAAATACTAAATATAAAGCATCAGGGTTGAAGGGCACAGTCACGACATTGATAAAAAAAACAATATTCCATATGACCTTATTGTATGACCGATTTATATTATATAAGACCTATTATTGATGAAGATATAGTTATAAACTTTAATAAGTTTTCTAACTTTTTGGTCAGAATATAATATAACATTCAAAGGTCCCTGTCAGTCTTGGGGCGTGGCCCATCCCATCACTACATGTGAGCGCGGCTTGCCTAAAATACAGCTTGATTAACGAAGGCAAGGTTCCTCTAAAATAACGGTCTGTTTGATTTGGTCACGTGGGAGAGCCTTAAAGTTTACCGACAAACAAGAGTTATGTACCAATCCCTACTCACCCGAGGACGCCAGTTGGAGCAGAAGTAGTATCCAAACTTGTGTAAAAACCATAAGAGCTGCCATTTTGGAAGTTTAACACACTGCTGTTGCAGTCACTGTAACAGTACTCCAGGTCTGATTATTCCGGTATCTCAAGCCTATGCCGGGGCCACCGCCCTGTGATATTAAATCACTGTTGCGCTCGGAAAACAGCCCGGCTTGGGGTCACGATACTGCTGCTGAAAAAGAGTAACGTGCTGGCCCAGCTGCAGCTATCAGCTTGCGTAGGTGTTAACAGTAAGCCTAGCCTAGCTGGTCAGACAGTAGTTATGCTTCCCTATTGCATGCATGGGCATTGTTTTGCATTATGTTGATCTGTGTTTCTTGGGATTAGATTAGATGCTGTATCTTCTATATACAGAGGCTGAGAGCAATGCATGCTTTCTGTAGTGTCCTGCTTGAAACACTAGCTGTCCTTCCTTTGACAATATAAGCAAACATAACCAAAATATCAAACCTTACTTGTTTTCTTGCTAAAATAAGATAATAAACATATTATTCAAGTGCAAAGTTACGAAGTGGTCAGAGAAAGCTTTTGACTAGAAATGACATGTTGCTTAGGGTCAAGGTCACAAGGGAGCAATCACTTTTCATATAGTTCTTCTTTTGATTGGCTCTTAGGTTTCAAGGACATTCATGGAAAACCAAGCAGACGATTTACCGCCTGGTCCCTAAAATAGTGCCATCCAGTGCCTAAAACAGAAAGTTTAGGATCTTGTTGCCATGAGCTGATTTTCTTGTTTCAAATATTTAGAAATGGTTTACATACCCAGTTAAAGACCAACGTTTGTTTATGATAAGCTAATTATATGATTTGTTTAAAAATCTATGTCCTCATGTGTTACGGGGTGACATAAAAGCGGACCGAACTGTCTCGCTAGTAAAGCTTGCTTTTCTAGCGAAGTGGTTGGAACGCCGGACTTGTGCACCACCGACATGGGTTCGAATCCCGGAATGGCCCAATATTTTTCCCTGAACAATTTGTCTTCGTAACAAAATGGGGGCTAGTCCAACGCTACGGCAAACTTTGTGGCCCGGGGAATGGTGGTTAGCAGTAATTAAGAAATTACCGCCACCTAGTTCACCGAAGGTGTGACTCCTGGGATAGTCTTGTTCTGATAGCAGAACGCTCTTAAGAGGGGGTGTGTTACGGGGTGACATAAAAGTGGACCGAACAGTCTCGCTAGTGAAGCTTGCTTTTCTAGTGAAGTGGTTGGTACGCCGGACTTGTGCTCCACCGACGTGAGTTCGAGTCCCGGATCGGCCCAGAATTTTCCCCTGAGCAATTTGTCTTCGTAACATCGTGACATCATGTTATATAGATATTAGTGATGGGGTATGAGGACCTCACCTTGATTGGTTGAACTTCTTTTGTTCGTAAACTGACCATAACAAAAAAAACCTGTAACAAAAAGTACAGAAACTTAATTCAACGTTCCTACTGAACCAATATGACGAATCAAATCAAACAATGTATTATTAAACATACTAAACATATAATCACATTTGTTTAACCTAGGTAATTAAAAATATTTGTGATTTCAATTTGACACAAAATAAAATATATATAAATTCAGAAAATAGTATAAAACATTGAATGACAATCACCTTGAATCCTGTACAAGTACATATAGTGTATATATGATCCGTTTGGACCATTTGAACATTAATGTCAGTGCTGAACTGTCAAATATTGAAGTTTGGTATGATTACAATAGTTACAACCATTCTTTATAATAAATTTTGTAATGACTAATGAACACAAATAATGATTACAAGAATAAATGGTATAATTAAATACAATATATTCATCTAATACAAAACAACGTTAACTACTACTAACCACTTTCATGGGTCCTTCCCATAATAATTATAGAGGATCGCCGCCAGTTCCTATATCAACCTGGCTACTGTTTCGGTGGTACCTGCAATGTCATACAGCTGGTTTATAATATAGGGCGGGGTGTAACCCTTAATTGGCCAGTATTTTCCCCCCGTTACAACCTGTACAGGACACCTACTCCACCAGAATTTTTCGCGCATACGCCTTTTACACTGGGACAACATATAGAACATGACAAGCATAAACATTAATCCCGCCTGACCTAGGCCTACTACGTGAATTGTTGTTGTCATATTATAGTGATATTAATACACCCTGTGCACGTGATAGATATATAAACGCTAATGATTATACAAACAGAAAAGTTATCACAAGACTAACGACAATATTCACAAACCCTTTTATTACATATGTGGTAAATACAAGCATAACCATGAATGCATTGAAATATAACCCGACCTGTCCTTTACACCTAATATTACCCATATACAATATATCTCAATATCTTCACAATACATCATAACATATTTGCTAGATACCAAATGTATTCGCTTTACATTTCTAACAGAGAAATCTATCCGATACATAAAAATACATAATCATGATAAGATTCTACTGTACTCACTCTAAATATATAGACATTTGTAACAACTACTTACATAGTTTGTAGTTCACAAGTCTGTGTTTGTGCTCTCATCGAAAATATTAATTAACTTGCATATTTGTCACCCTTCGACGTCTCATATGTCTTTGCGTTACAGAAGGATTTGCCATTAGGAAACAGAAACCCATCGGGCGATATGGTCATTTTAAAAGCAAGAACCTAATCAAAAGAGCCACGCCTCAGTCGCCGCTTTGAAAAAAAAAACTTGTGTTATTCAGTCATTCATATACATGTACAATTTAGAATTACAGAGGTGCTTCTTCGAATCTTAAATCTTCAGGCTGAATTTACGCTAAGCTAGGTTTAAATTATTAACATTTCATGGGGTCTGATGTTTTTAAAAGAGCTTTGGTATTGTTTCAAAAGATTTGGTCTTTAGATGTGATGCTGACTTAGTAATCACAAATATTGAATCCAACAGTAAGTGGTGCCTCTCCTGATGTAAAACAAGGTCTGAGTAACTAAAACACGAATAATAAAGTAAACGATTATATATATTGGTGAGGAGAACGTCAATGCCTGTACAGAACTAGTTTAACTGTCAGCAGGTGAGTGCACACTCATTGACTGCAGTGACAACTGGTGGATTTCATGACAACTAATTTCCCAACTGCGAAACTACATCTCTTGTGAAAGATAATTAATAAATGCATGCGAGCCAATTAAATCTTGACATAAAGAAAAACGTGTATCTGCACACAGTTTATGGACGGATAACAGAGCACCCAGTCGACCGTTGCAGTGCGTGTTACTAGAAGTAAATAAATTAAATAAGGTTTCCTTCTTTCGGACGAATCATGAGAGAAAATGGAAAAAGTCAAGGTCTCGCTAAGAACGGCTTGGTGTAAGGTCCTCGTTCCAGCGATTAATTCCGGCTGACATTAAACCCGTGCAATGCGTCGGTCTGACAGATCCAAGCAAAAGAAGTTTCCTTGGCCAGCACGGGGGTCGAACCCGCGACCTTCGCGTTATCAGCACGACGCTCTAACCAACTGAGCTAACCGGCCATGGACGCTGCAGCGTAATGGTCCTGACCTGTTCGAAAGCACAATTATGCCTTTCTCACGTGCACTTGCAAGGTGGCATTCATGAGTGCGATATCCATTGTAAGTTGAAACGAAACGGCCATTCGGGACTCAGTTCGAGCAAACCTTTCTTTGCGTGCCCATGACAAGCTAAATGACATTATCAGGAACTCTTTGTTTCTGCTCGTCTGATATGCCTCCCTTTAAATTGGATCAGTTTATTGATTGAGTATACAGTTTCAAAGAAATTTTGAAATTCATGTGTACGCGTGAAAGAAACATGGCACATTAGAAAAGAGAACCAACCCTATTGGGCCATATGGTCATTTGTTAAATGTATGCACCCACGCAAAAGTACCTCGTTCTCTCATGTCTTAGCGAGACAGAAGCATTGGCCATTAGGAAACAGAAACCCATCGGTTAATCAAAAGAGCCACGCCTCAGTCGCCGCTTTGAAAAAAAAAAACTTGTGTTATTCAGTCATTCATATACATGTACAATTTAGAATTACAGAGGTGCTTCTTCGAATCTTAAATCTTCAGGCTGAATTTACGCTAAGCTAGGTTTAAATTATTAACATTTCATGGGGTCTGATGTTTTTAAAAGAGCTTTGGTATTGTTTCAAAAGATTTTGTCTTTAGATGTGATGCTGACTTAGTAATCACAAATATTGAATCCAACAGTAAGTGGTGCCTCTCCTGACGTAAAACAAGGTCTGAGTAACTAAAACACGAATAATAAAGTAAACGATTATATATATTGGTGAGGAGAACGTCAATGCCTGTACAGAACTAGTTTAACTGATAAGGCATTCGATTGTACTGATCGTGCACACGACAGACTTGGTAGGGGTTTGTGCATCGTATAAGCGACATAAGAAAGGAATTTGAATAATCATGACAATTTAATAATGAAGCAAATCAGTAATCATGACACGCAAATGCGGAATCCGATGGGCAGAATGTTCGCTAAGCTAGGATTAAATGAAGTATATTTCATGGGGTCTAATTTACTTTTAAAGAGCTTTTGCATTCTTTCAAAAGAATTGGTCTTTACATGTGATGCTTACAGTAATCAGAAAATGAAACATGGAATCCAATAATAATGGATGTTGTTCCCGATGACAAACGAGGTTTGGGTAACTAAAACACGAATAATAAAGTATTGGTGAGGAGAACGTCAATGCCCGTCTGCAACTCTTGTAGACCGATAAGGCTTTCGTTTCTGCTGTTGTGCCCAAGACAGCCCTGGTAATGTGTTTCTGCATGGTATAAGGGACATAAGAAAGGAATGTGATTATCATGACAATTAAATCATGAAGATATTCAAAAGAATATTTATGACAATTTGATAACAAAGACATTCAATAATGATAACACGCAAGTTCAGAATCCGATGAAATAGAAACGCAATTCTTGATGAGAGAAGAGATCCGTAACAGTTGAAGAGATAACGTAGAAGCAAATGTGTTTAAACATAGCCGCTAACGTCAGGATGGCCGAGCGGTCTAAGGCGCTGCGTTCAGGTCGCAGTCTGGTTCTCCAGGCGTGGGTTCGAATCCCACTTCTGACAATTCCCTTTTGTTGGTCTGTATGCAGTCCGCTTCGTATGTTCCTTTACTGTACTGCCTGTGGTATGCAGTGTATACTATCACCAGGGTTTAATTGCTTATTTTGCCCCTTCATTTGTATACAGTTCACATATATGTTGCATCAGCAGGTGAGTGCACACTCATTGACTGCAGTGACAACTGGTGGATTTCATGACAACTAATTTCCCAACTGCGAAACTACATCTCTTGTGAAAGATAATTAATAAATGCATGCGAGCCAATTAAATCTTGACATAAAGAAAAACGTGTATCTGCACACAGTTTATGGACGGATAACAGAGCACCCAGTCGACCGTTGCAGTGCGTGTTACTAGAAGTAAATAAATTAAATAAGGTTTCCTTCTTTCGGACGAATCATGAGAGAAAATGGAAAAAGTCAAGGTCTCGCTAAGAACGGCTTGGTGTAAGGTCCTCGTTCCAGCGATTAATTCCGGCTGACATTAAACCCGTGCAATGCGTCGGTCTGACAGATCCAAGCAAAAGAAGTTTCCTTGGCCAGCACGGGGGTCGAACCCGCGACCTTCGCGTTATCAGCACGACGCTCTAACCAACTGAGCTAACCGGCCATGGACGCTGCAGCGTAATGGTCCTGACCTGTTCGAAAGCACAATTATGCCTTTCTCACGTGCACTTGCAAGGTGGCATTCATGAGTGCGATATCCATTGTAAGTTGAAACGAAACGGCCATTCGGGACTCAGTTCGAGCAAACCTTTCTTTGCGTGCCCATGACAAGCTAAATGACATTATCAGGAACTCTTTGTTTCTACTCGTCTGATATGCCTCCCTTTAAATTGGATCAGTTTATTGATTGAGTATACAGTTTCAAAGAAATTTTGAAATTCATGTGTACGCGTGAAAGAAACATGGCACATTAGAAAAGAGAACCAACCCTATTGGGCCATATGGTCATTTGTTAAATGTATGCACCCACGCAAAAGTACCTCGTTCTCTCATGTCTTAGCGAGACAGAAGCATTGGCCATTAGGAAACAGAAACCCATCGGTTAATCAAAAGAGCCACGCCTCAGTCGCCGCTTTGAAAAAAAAAACTTGTGTTATTCAGTCATTCATATACATGTACAATTTAGAATTACAGAGGTGCTTCTTCGAATCTTAAATCTTCAGGCTGAATTTACGCTAAGCTAGGTTTAAATTATTAACATTTCATGGGGTCTGATGTTTTTAAAAGAGCTTTGGTATTGTTTCAAAAGATTTTGTCTTTAGATGTGATGCTGACTTAGTAATCACAAATATTGAATCCAACAGTAAGTGGTGCCTCTCCTGACGTAAAACAAGGTCTGAGTAACTAAAACACGAATAATAAAGTAAACGATTATATATATTGGTGAGGAGAACGTCAATGCCTGTACAGAACTAGTTTAACTGATAAGGCATTCGATTGTACTGATCGTGCACACGACAGACTTGGTAGGGGTTTGTGCATCGTATAAGCGACATAAGAAAGGAATTTGAATAATCATGACAATTTAATAATGAAGCAAATCAGTAATCATGACACGCAAATGCGGAATCCGATGGGCAGAATGTTCGCTAAGCTAGGATTAAATGAAGTATATTTCATGGGGTCTAATTTACTTTTAAAGAGCTTTTGCATTCTTTCAAAAGAATTGGTCTTTACATGTGATGCTTACAGTAATCAGAAAATGAAACATGGAATCCAATAATAATGGATGTTGTTCCCGATGACAAACGAGGTTTGGGTAACTAAAACACGAATAATAAAGTATTGGTGAGGAGAACGTCAATGCCCGTCTGCAACTCTTGTAGACCGATAAGGCTTTCGTTTCTGCTGTTGTGCCCAAGACAGCCCTGGTAATGTGTTTCTGCATGGTATAAGGGACATAAGAAAGGAACGTGATTATCATGACAATTAAATCATGAAGATATTCCATTGAATATTTATGACAATTTGATAACAAAGATATTCAATAATGATAACACGCAAGTTCAGAATCCGATGAAATAGAAACGCAATTCTTGATGAGAATTCTTGATGAGAGAAGAGATCCGTAACAGTTGAAGAGATAACGTAGAAGCAAATGTGTTTAAACATAGCCGCTAACGTCAGGATGGCCGAGCGGTCTAAGGCGCTGCGTTCAGGTCGCAGTCTGGTTCTCCAGGCGTGGGTTCGAATCCCACTTCTGACAATTCCCTTTTGTTGGTCTGTATGCAGTCCGCTTCGTATGTTCCTTTACTGTACTGCCTGTGGCATGCAGTGTATACTATCACCAGGGTTTAATTGCTTATTTTGCCCCTTCATTTGTATACAGTTCACATATATGTTGCATCAGCAGGTGAGTGCACACTCATTGACTGCAGTGACAACTGGTGGATTTCATGACAACTAATTTCCCAACTGCGAAACTACATCTCTTGTGAAAGATAATTAATAAATGCATGCGAGCCAATTAAATCTTGACATAAAGAAAAACGTGTATCTGCACACAGTTTATGGACGGATAACAGAGCACCCAGTCGACCGTTGCAGTGCGTGTTACTAGAAGTAAATAAATTAAATAAGGTTTCCTTCTTTCGGACGAATCATGAGAGAAAATGGAAAAAGTCAAGGTCTCGCTAAGAACGGCTTGGTGTAAGGTCCTCGTTCCAGCGATTAATTCCGGCTGACATTAAACCCGTGCAATGCGTCGGTCTGACAGATCCCAGCAAAAGAAGTTTCCTTGGCCAGCACGGGGGTCGAACCCGCGACCTTCGCGTTATCAGCACGACGCTCTAACCAACTGAGCTAACCGGCCATGGACGCTGCAGCGTAATGGTCCTGACCTGTTCGAAAGCACAATTATGCCTTTCTCACGTGCACTTGCAAGGTGGCATTCATGAGTGCGATATCCATTGTAAGTTGAAACGAAACGGCCATTCGGGACTCAGTTCGAGCAAACCTTTCTTTGCGTGCCCATGTCAAGCTAAATGACATTATCAGGAACTCTTTGTTTCTGCTCGTCTGATATGCCTCCCTTTAAATTGGATCAGTTTATTGATTGAGTATACAGTTTCAAAGAAATTTTGAAATTCATGTGTACGCGTGAAAGAAACATGGCACATTAGAAAAGAGAACCAACCCTATTGGGCCATATGGTCATTTGTTAAATGTATGCACCCACGCAAAAGTACCTCGTTCTCTCATGTCTTAGCGAGACAGAAGCATTGGCCATTAGGAAACAGAAACCCATCGGTTAATCAAAAGAGCCACGCCTCAGTCGCCGCTTTGAAAAAAAAAAAACTTGTGTTATTCAGTCATTCATATACATGTACAATTTAGAATTACAGAGGTGCTTCTTCGAATCTTAAATCTTCAGGCTGAATTTACGCTAAGCTAGGTTTAAATTATTAACATTTCATGGGGTCTGATGTTTTTAAAAGAGCTTTGGTATTGTTTCAAAAGATTTTGTCTTTAGATGTGATGCTGACTTAGTAATCACAAATATTGAATCCAACAGTAAGTGGTGCCTCTCCTGACGTAAAACAAGGTCTGAGTAACTAAAACACGAATAATAAAGTAAACGATTATATATATTGGTGAGGAGAACGTCAATGCCTGTACAGAACTAGTTTAACTGATAAGGCATTCGATTGTACTGATCGTGCACACGACAGACTTGGTAGGGGTTTGTGCATCGTATAAGCGACATAAGAAAGGAATTTGAATAATCATGACAATTTAATAATGAAGCAAATCAGTAATCATGACACGCAAATGCGGAATCCGATGGGCAGAATGTTCGCTAAGCTAGGATTAAATGAAGTATATTTCATGGGGTCTAATTTACTTTTAAAGAGCTTTTGCATTCTTTCAAAAGAATTGGTCTTTACATGTGATGCTTACAGTAATCAGAAAATGAAACATGGAATCCAATAATAATGGATGTTGTTCCCGATGACAAACGAGGTTTGGGTAACTAAAACACGAATAATAAAGTATTGGTGAGGAGAACGTCAATGCCCGTCTGCAACTCTTGTAGACCGATAAGGCTTTCGTTTCTGCTGTTGTGCCCAAGACAGCCCTGGTAATGTGTTTCTGCATGGTATAAGGGACATAAGAAAGGAATGTGATTATCATGACAATTAAATCATGAAGATATTCAAAAGAATATTTATGACAATTTGATAACAAAGACATTCAATAATGATAACACGCAAGTTCAGAATCCGATGAAATAAAAACGCAATTCTTGATGAGAGAAGAGATCCGTAACAGTTGAAGAGATAACGTAGAAGCAAATGTGTTTAAACATAGCCGCTAACGTCAGGATGGCCGAGCGGTCTAAGGCGCTGCGTTCAGGTCGCAGTCTGGTTCTCCAGGCGTGGGTTCGAATCCCACTTCTGACAATTCCCTTTTGTTGGTCTGTATGCAGTCCGCTTCGTATGTTCCTTTACTGTACTGCCTGTGGCATGCAGTGTATACTATCACCAGGGTTTAATTGCTTATTTTGCCCCTTCATTTGTATACAGTTCACATATATGTTGCATCAGCAGGTGAGTGCACACTCATTGACTGCAGTGACAACTGGTGGATTTCATGACAACTAATTTCCCAACTGCGAAACTACATCTCTTGTGAAAGATAATTAATAAATGCATGCGAGCCAATTAAATCTTGACATAAAGAAAAACGTGTATCTGCACACAGTTTATGGACGGATAACAGAGCACCCAGTCGACCGTTGCAGTGCGTGTTACTAGAAGTAAATAAATTAAATAAGGTTTCCTTCTTTCGGACGAATCATGAGAGAAAATGGAAAAAGTCAAGGTCTCGCTAAGAACGGCTTGGTGTAAGGTCCTCGTTCCAGCGATTAATTCCGGCTGACATTAAACCCGTGCAATGCGTCGGTCTGACAGATCCCAGCAAAAGAAGTTTCCTTGGCCAGCACGGGGGTCGAACCCGCGACCTTCGCGTTATCAGCACGACGCTCTAACCAACTGAGCTAACCGGCCATGGACGCTGCAGCGTAATGGTCCTGACCTGTTCGAAAGCACAATTATGCCTTTCTCACGTGCACTTGCAAGGTGGCATTCATGAGTGCGATATCCATTGTAAGTTGAAACGAAACGGCCATTCGGGACTCAGTTCGAGCAAACCTTTCTTTGCGTGCCCATGACAAGCTAAATGACATTATCAGGAACTCTTTGTTTCTGCTCGTCTGATATGCCTCCCTTTAAATTGGATCAGTTTATTGATTGAGTATACAGTTTCAAAGAAATTTTGAAATTCATGTGTACGCGTGAAAGAAACATGGCACATTAGAAAAGAGAACCAACCCTATTGGGCCATATGGTCATTTGTTAAATGTATGCACCCACGCAAAAGTACCTCGTTCTCTCATGTCTTAGCGAGACAGAAGCATTGGCCATTAGGAAACAGAAACCCATCGGTTAATCAAAAGAGCCACGCCTCAGTCGCCGCTTTGAAAAAAAAAAAAACTTGTGTTATTCAGTCATTCATATACATGTACAATTTAGAATTACAGAGGTGCTTCTTCGAATCTTAAATCTTCAGGCTGAATTTACGCTAAGCTAGGTTTAAATTATTAACATTTCATGGGGTCTGATGTTTTTAAAAGAGCTTTGGTATTGTTTCAAAAGATTTTGTCTTTTGATGTGATGCTGACTTAGTAATCACAAATATTGAATCCAACAGTAAGTGGTGCCTCTCCTGACGTAAAACAAGGTCTGAGTAACTAAAACACGAATAATAAAGTAAACGATTATATATATTGGTGAGGAGAACGTCAATGCCTGTACAGAACTAGTTTAACTGATAAGGCATTCGATTGTACTGATCGTGCACACGACAGACTTGGTAGGGGTTTGTGCATCGTATAAGCGACATAAGAAAGGAATTTGAATATTCATGACAATTTAATAATGAAGCAAATCAGTAATCATAACACGCAAATGCGGAATCCGATGGGCAGAATGTTCGCTAAGCTAGGATTAAATGAAGTATATTTCATGGGGTCTAATTTACTTTTAAAGAGCTTTTGCATTCTTTCAAAAGAATTGGTCTTTACATGTGATGCTTACAGTAATCAGAAAATGAAACATGGAATCCAATAATAATGGATGTTGTTCCCGATGACAAACGAGGTTTGGGTAACTAAAACACGAATAATAAAGTATTGGTGAGGAGAACGTCAATGCCCGTCTGCAACTCTTGTAGACCGATAAGGCTTTCGTTTCTGCTGTTGTGCCCAAGACAGCCCTGGTAATGTGTTTCTGCATGGTATAAGGGACATAAGAAAGGAATGTGATTATCATGAAAATTAAATCATGAAGATATTCCATTGAATATTTATGACAATTTGATAACAAAGATATTCAATAATGATAACACGCAACTGCAGAATCCGATGAAATAGAAACGCAATTCTTGATGAGAATTCTTGATGAGAGAAGAGATCCGTAACAGTTGAAGAGATAACGTAGAAGCAAATGTGTTTAAACATAGCCGCTAACGTCAGGATGGCCGAGCGGTCTAAGGCGCTGCGTTCAGGTCGCAGTCTGGTTCTCCAGGCGTGGGTTCGAATCCCACTTCTGACAATTCCCTTTTATTGGTCTGTATGCAGTCCGGTTCGTATGTTCCTTTACTGTACTGCCTTTGGTATGCAGTGTATACTATCACCAGGGTTTAATTGCTTATTTTGCCCCTTCATTTGTATACAGTTCACATATATGTTGCATCAGCAGGTGAGTGCACACTCATTGACAGCAGTGACAACTGGTGGATTTCATGACAACTAATTTCCCAACTGCGAAACTACATCTCTTGTGAACGATAATTAATAAATGCATGCGAGCCAATTAAATCTTGACATAAAGAAAAACGTGTATCTGCACACAGTTTATGGACGGATAACAGAGCACCCAGTCGACCGTTGCAGTGCGTGTTACTAGAAGTAAATAAATTAAATAAGGTTTCCTTCTTTCGGACGAATCATGAGAGAAAATGGAAAAAGTCAAGGTCTCGCTAAGAACGGCTTGGTGTAAGGTCCTCGTTCCAGCGATTAATTCCGGCTGACATTAAACCCGTGCAATGCGTCGGTCTGACAGATCCCAGCAAAAGAAGTTTCCTTGGCCAGCACGGGGGTCGAACCCGCGACCTTCGCGTTATCAGCACGACGCTCTAACCAACTGAGCTAACCGGCCATGGACGCTGCAGCGTAATGGTCCTGACCTGTTCGAAAGCACAATTATGCCTTTCTCACGTGCACTTGCAAGGTGGCATTCATGAGTGCGATATCCATTGTAAGTTGAAACGAAACGGCCATTCGGGACTCAGTTCGAGCAAACCTTTCTTTGCGTGCCCATGACAAGCTAAATGACATTATCAGGAACTCTTTGTTTCTGCTCGTCTGATATGCCTCCCTTTAAATTGGATCAGTTTATTGATTGAGTATACAGTTTCAAAGAAATTTTGAAATTCATGTGTACGCGTGAAAGAAACATGGCACATTAGAAAAGAGAACCAACCCTATTGGGCCATATGGTCATTTGTTAAATGTATGCACCCACGCAAAAGTACCTCGTTCTCTCATGTCTTAGCGAGACAGAAGCATTGGCCATTAGGAAACAGAAACCCATCGGGCGATATGGTCATTTTAAAAGCAAGAACCTAATGAAAAGAGCCACGCCTCAGTCGCCGCTTTGAAAAAAAAAACTTGTGTTATTCAGTCATTCATATACATGTACAATTTAGAATTACAGAGGTGCTTCTTCGAATCTTAAATCTTCAGGCTGAATTTACGCTAAGCTAGGTTTAAATTATTAACATTTCATGGGGTCTGATGTTTTTAAAAGAGCTTTGGTATTGTTTCAAAAGATTTTGTCTTTAGATGTGATGCTGACTTAGTAATCACAAATATTGAATCCAACAGTAAGTGGTGCCTCTCCTGACGTAAAACAAGGTCTGAGTAACTAAAACACGAATAATAAAGTAAACGATTATATATATTGGTGAGGAGAACGTCAATGCCTGTACAGAACTAGTTTAACTGATAAGGCATTCGATTGTACTGATCGTGCACACGACAGACTTGGTAGGGGTTTGTGCATCGTATAAGCGACATAAGAAAGGAATTTGAATATTCATGACAATTTAATAATGAAGCAAATCAGTAATCATAACACGCAAATGCGGAATCCGATGGGCAGAATGATCGCTAAGCTAGGATTAAATGAAGTATATTTCATGGGGTCTAATGTACTTTTAAAGAGCTTTTGCATTCTTTCAAAAGAGTTGGTCTTTACATGTGATGCTTACAGTAATCAGAAAATGAAACATGGAATCCAATAATAATGGATGTTGTTCCCGATGACAAACGAGGTTTGGGTAACTAAAACACGAATAATAAAGTATTGGTGAGGAGAACGTCAATGCCCGTCTGCAACTCTTGTAGACCGATAAGGCTTTCGTTTCTGCTGTTGTGCCCAAGACAGCCCTGGTAATGTGTTTCTGCATGGTATAAGGGACATAAGAAAGGAATGTGATTATCATGACAATTAAATCATGAAGATATTCAAAAGAATATTTATGACAATTTGATAACAAAGACATTCAATAATGATAACACGCAAGTTCAGAATCCGATGAAATAGAAACGCAATTCTTGATGAGAGAAGAGATCCGTAACAGTTGAAGAGATAACGTAGAAGCAAATGTGTTTAAACATAGCCGCTAACGTCAGGATGGCCGAGCGGTCTAAGGCGCTGCGTTCAGGTCGCAGTCTGGTTCTCCAGGCGTGGGTTCGAATCCCACTTCTGACAATTCCCTTTTGTTGGTCTGTATGCAGTCCGCTTCGTATGTTCCTTTACTGTACTGCCTGTGGTATGCAGTGTATACTATCACCAGGGTTTAATTGCTTATTTTGCCCCTTCATTTGTATACAGTTCACATATATGTTGCATCAGCAGGTGAGTGCACACTCATTGACTGCAGTGACAACTGGTGGATTTCATGACAACTAATTTCCCAACTGCGAAACTACATCTCTTGTGAAAGATAATTAATAAATGCATGCGAGCCAATTAAATCTTGACATAAAGAAAAACGTGTATCTGCACACAGTTTATGGACGGATAACAGAGCACCCAGTCGACCGTTGCAGTGCGTGTTACTAGAAGTAAATAAATTAAATAAGGTTTCCTTCTTTCGGACGAATCATGAGAGAAAATGGAAAAAGTCAAGGTCTCGCTAAGAACGGCTTGGTGTAAGGTCCTCGTTCCAGCGATTAATTCCGGCTGACATTAAACCCGTGCAATGCGTCGGTCTGACAGATCCAAGCAAAAGAAGTTTCCTTGGCCAGCACGGGGGTCGAACCCGCGACCTTCGCGTTATCAGCACGACGCTCTAACCAACTGAGCTAACCGGCCATGGACGCTGCAGCGTAATGGTCCTGACCTGTTCGAAAGCACAATTATGCCTTTCTCACGTGCACTTGCAAGGTGGCATTCATGAGTGCGATATCCATTGTAAGTTGAAACGAAACGGCCATTCGGGACTCAGTTCGAGCAAACCTTTCTTTGCGTGCCCATGACAAGCTAAATGACATTATCAGGAACTCTTTGTTTCTACTCGTCTGATATGCCTCCCTTTAAATTGGATCAGTTTATTGATTGAGTATACAGTTTCAAAGAAATTTTGAAATTCATGTGTACGCGTGAAAGAAACATGGCACATTAGAAAAGAGAACCAACCCTATTGGGCCATATGGTCATTTGTTAAATGTATGCACCCACGCAAAAGTACCTCGTTCTCTCATGTCTTAGCGAGACAGAAGCATTGGCCATTAGGAAACAGAAACCCATCGGTTAATCAAAAGAGCCACGCCTCAGTCGCCGCTTTGAAAAAAAAAACTTGTGTTATTCAGTCATTCATATACATGTACAATTTAGAATTACAGAGGTGCTTCTTCGAATCTTAAATCTTCAGGCTGAATTTACGCTAAGCTAGGTTTAAATTATTAACATTTCATGGGGTCTGATGTTTTTAAAAGAGCTTTGGTATTGTTTCAAAAGATTTTGTCTTTAGATGTGATGCTGACTTAGTAATCACAAATATTGAATCCAACAGTAAGTGGTGCCTCTCCTGACGTAAAACAAGGTCTGAGTAACTAAAACACGAATAATAAAGTAAACGATTATATATATTGGTGAGGAGAACGTCAATGCCTGTACAGAACTAGTTTAACTGATAAGGCATTCGATTGTACTGATCGTGCACACGACAGACTTGGTAGGGGTTTGTGCATCGTATAAGCGACATAAGAAAGGAATTTGAATAATCATGACAATTTAATAATGAAGCAAATCAGTAATCATGACACGCAAATGCGGAATCCGATGGGCAGAATGTTCGCTAAGCTAGGATTAAATGAAGTATATTTCATGGGGTCTAATTTACTTTTAAAGAGCTTTTGCATTCTTTCAAAAGAATTGGTCTTTACATGTGATGCTTACAGTAATCAGAAAATGAAACATGGAATCCAATAATAATGGATGTTGTTCCCGATGACAAACGAGGTTTGGGTAACTAAAACACGAATAATAAAGTATTGGTGAGGAGAACGTCAATGCCCGTCTGCAACTCTTGTAGACCGATAAGGCTTTCGTTTCTGCTGTTGTGCCCAAGACAGCCCTGGTAATGTGTTTCTGCATGGTATAAGGGACATAAGAAAGGAACGTGATTATCATGACAATTAAATCATGAAGATATTCCATTGAATATTTATGACAATTTGATAACAAAGATATTCAATAATGATAACACGCAAGTTCAGAATCCGATGAAATAGAAACGCAATTCTTGATGAGAATTCTTGATGAGAGAAGAGATCCGTAACAGTTGAAGAGATAACGTAGAAGCAAATGTGTTTAAACATAGCCGCTAACGTCAGGATGGCCGAGCGGTCTAAGGCGCTGCGTTCAGGTCGCAGTCTGGTTCTCCAGGCGTGGGTTCGAATCCCACTTCTGACAATTCCCTTTTGTTGGTCTGTATGCAGTCCGCTTCGTATGTTCCTTTACTGTACTGCCTGTGGCATGCAGTGTATACTATCACCAGGGTTTAATTGCTTATTTTGCCCCTTCATTTGTATACAGTTCACATATATGTTGCATCAGCAGGTGAGTGCACACTCATTGACTGCAGTGACAACTGGTGGATTTCATGACAACTAATTTCCCAACTGCGAAACTACATCTCTTGTGAAAGATAATTAATAAATGCATGCGAGCCAATTAAATCTTGACATAAAGAAAAACGTGTATCTGCACACAGTTTATGGACGGATAACAGAGCACCCAGTCGACCGTTGCAGTGCGTGTTACTAGAAGTAAATAAATTAAATAAGGTTTCCTTCTTTCGGACGAATCATGAGAGAAAATGGAAAAAGTCAAGGTCTCGCTAAGAACGGCTTGGTGTAAGGTCCTCGTTCCAGCGATTAATTCCGGCTGACATTAAACCCGTGCAATGCGTCGGTCTGACAGATCCCAGCAAAAGAAGTTTCCTTGGCCAGCACGGGGGTCGAACCCGCGACCTTCGCGTTATCAGCACGACGCTCTAACCAACTGAGCTAACCGGCCATGGACGCTGCAGCGTAATGGTCCTGACCTGTTCGAAAGCACAATTATGCCTTTCTCACGTGCACTTGCAAGGTGGCATTCATGAGTGCGATATCCATTGTAAGTTGAAACGAAACGGCCATTCGGGACTCAGTTCGAGCAAACCTTTCTTTGCGTGCCCATGTCAAGCTAAATGACATTATCAGGAACTCTTTGTTTCTGCTCGTCTGATATGCCTCCCTTTAAATTGGATCAGTTTATTGATTGAGTATACAGTTTCAAAGAAATTTTGAAATTCATGTGTACGCGTGAAAGAAACATGGCACATTAGAAAAGAGAACCAACCCTATTGGGCCATATGGTCATTTGTTAAATGTATGCACCCACGCAAAAGTACCTCGTTCTCTCATGTCTTAGCGAGACAGAAGCATTGGCCATTAGGAAACAGAAACCCATCGGTTAATCAAAAGAGCCACGCCTCAGTCGCCGCTTTGAAAAAAAAAAAACTTGTGTTATTCAGTCATTCATATACATGTACAATTTAGAATTACAGAGGTGCTTCTTCGAATCTTAAATCTTCAGGCTGAATTTACGCTAAGCTAGGTTTAAATTATTAACATTTCATGGGGTCTGATGTTTTTAAAAGAGCTTTGGTATTGTTTCAAAAGATTTTGTCTTTAGATGTGATGCTGACTTAGTAATCACAAATATTGAATCCAACAGTAAGTGGTGCCTCTCCTGACGTAAAACAAGGTCTGAGTAACTAAAACACGAATAATAAAGTAAACGATTATATATATTGGTGAGGAGAACGTCAATGCCTGTACAGAACTAGTTTAACTGATAAGGCATTCGATTGTACTGATCGTGCACACGACAGACTTGGTAGGGGTTTGTGCATCGTATAAGCGACATAAGAAAGGAATTTGAATAATCATGACAATTTAATAATGAAGCAAATCAGTAATCATGACACGCAAATGCGGAATCCGATGGGCAGAATGTTCGCTAAGCTAGGATTAAATGAAGTATATTTCATGGGGTCTAATTTACTTTTAAAGAGCTTTTGCATTCTTTCAAAAGAATTGGTCTTTACATGTGATGCTTACAGTAATCAGAAAATGAAACATGGAATCCAATAATAATGGATGTTGTTCCCGATGACAAGCGAGGTTTGGGTAACTAAAACACGAATAATAAAGTATTGGTGAGGAGAACGTCAATGCCCGTCTGCAACTCTTGTAGACCGATAAGGCTTTCGTTTCTGCTGTTGTGCCCAAGACAGCCCTGGTAATGTGTTTCTGCATGGTATAAGGGACATAAGAAAGGAATGTGATTATCATGACAATTAAATCATGAAGATATTCAAAAGAATATTTATGACAATTTGATAACAAAGACATTCAATAATGATAACACGCAAGTTCAGAATCCGATGAAATAAAAACGCAATTCTTGATGAGAGAAGAGATCCGTAACAGTTGAAGAGATAACGTAGAAGCAAATGTGTTTAAACATAGCCGCTAACGTCAGGATGGCCGAGCGGTCTAAGGCGCTGCGTTCAGGTCGCAGTCTGGTTCTCAAGGCGTGGGTTCGAATCCCACTTCTGACAATTCCCTTTTGTTGGTCTGTATGCAGTCCGCTTCGTATGTTCCTTTACTGTACTGCCTGTGGTATGCAGTGTTTACTATCACCAGGGTTTAATTGCTTATTTTGCCCCTTCATTTGTATACAGTTCACATATATGTTGCATCAGCAGGTGAGTGCACACTCATTGACAGCAGTGACAACTGGTGGATTTCATGACAACTAATTTCCCAACTGCGAAACTACATCTCTTGTGAAAGATAATTAATAAATGCATGCGAGCCAATTAAATCTTGACATAAAGAAAAACGTGTATCTGCACACAGTTTATGGACGGATAACAGAGCACCCAGTCGACCGTTGCAGTGCGTGTTACTAGAAGTAAATAAATTGAATAAGGTTTCCTTCTTTCTGACGGATCATGAGAGAAAATGGAAAAAGTCAAGGTCTCGCTAAGAACGGCTTGGTGTAAGGTCCTCGTTCCAGCGATTAATTCCGGCTGACATTAAACCCGTGCAATGCGTCGGTCTGACAGATCCCAGCAAAAGAAGTTTCCTTGGCCAGCACGGGGGTCGAACCCGCGACCTTCGCGTTATCAGCACGACGCTCTAACCAACTGAGCTAACCGGCCATGGACGCTGCAGCGTAATGGTCCTGACCTGTTCGAAAGCACAATTATGCCTTTCTCACGTGCACTTGCAAGGTGGCATTCATGAGTGCGATATCCATTGTAAGTTGAAACGAAACGGCCATTCGGGACTCAGTTCGAGCAAACCTTTCTTTGCGTGCCCATGACAAGCTAAATGACATTATCAGGAACTCTTTGTTTCTGCTCGTCTGATATGCCTCCCTTTAAATTGGATCAGTTAATTGATTGAGTATACAGTTTCAAAGAAATTTTGAAATTCATGTGTACGCGTGAAAGAAACATGGCACATTAGAAAAGAGAACCAACCCTATTGGGCCATATGGTCATTTGTTAAATGTATGCACCCACGCAAAAGTACCTCGTTCTCTCATGTCTTAGCGAGACAGAAGCATTGGCCATTAGGAAACAGAAACCCATCGGTTAATCAAAAGAGCCACGCCTCAGTCGCCGCTTTGAAAAAAAAAACTTGTGTTATTCAGTCATTCATATACATGTACAATTTAGAATTACAGAGGTGCTTCTTCGAATCTTAAATCTTCAGGCTGAATTTACGCTAAGCTAGGTTTAAATTATTAACATTTCATGGGGTCTGATGTTTTTAAAAGAGCTTTGGTATTGTTTCAAAAGATTTTGTCTTTAGATGTGATGCTGACTTAGTAATCACAAATATTGAATCCAACAGTAAGTGGTGCCTCTCCTGACGTAAAACAAGGTCTGAGTAACTAAAACACGAATAATAAAGTAAACGATTATATATATTGGTGAGGAGAACGTCAATGCCTGTACAGAACTAGTTTAACTGATAAGGCATTCGATTGTACTGATCGTGCACACGACAGACTTGGTAGGGGTTTGTGCATCGTATAAGCGACATAAGAAAGGAATTTGAATAATCATGACAATTTAATAATGAAGCAAATCAGTAATCATGACACGCAAATGCGGAATCCGATGGGCAGAATGTTCGCTAAGCTAGGATTAAATGAAGTATATTTCATGGGGTCTAATTTACTTTTAAAGAGCTTTTGCATTCTTTCAAAAGAATTGGTCTTTACATGTGATGCTTACAGTAATCAGAAAATGAAACATGGAATCCAATAATAATGGATGTTGTTCCCGATGACAAACGAGGTTTGGGTAACTAAAACACGAATAATAAAGTATTGGTGAGGAGAACGTCAATGCCCGTCTGCAACTCTTGTAGACCGATAAGGCTTTCGTTTCTGCTGTTGTGCCCAAGACAGCCCTGGTAATGTGTTTCTGCATGGTATAAGGGACATAAGAAAGGAACGTGATTATCATGACAATTAAATCATGAAGATATTCCATTGAATATTTATGACAATTTGATAACAAAGATATTCAATAATGATAACACGCAAGTTCAGAATCCGATGAAATAGAAACGCAATTCTTGATGAGAATTCTTGATGAGAGAAGAGATCCGTAACAGTTGAAGAGATAACGTAGAAGCAAATGTGTTTAAACATAGCCGCTAACGTCAGGATGGCCGAGCGGTCTAAGGCGCTGCGTTCAGGTCGCAGTCTGGTTCTCCAGGCGTGGGTTCGAATCCCACTTCTGACAATTCCCTTTTGTTGGTCTGTATGCAGTCCGCTTCGTATGTTCCTTTACTGTACTGCCTGTGGCATGCAGTGTATACTATCACCAGGGTTTAATTGCTTATTTTGCCCCTTCATTTGTATACAGTTCACATATATGTTGCATCAGCAGGTGAGTGCACACTCATTGACTGCAGTGACAACTGGTGGATTTCATGACAACTAATTTCCCAACTGCGAAACTACATCTCTTGTGAAAGATAATTAATAAATGCATGCGAGCCAATTAAATCTTGACATAAAGAAAAACGTGTATCTGCACACAGTTTATGGACGGATAACAGAGCACCCAGTCGACCGTTGCAGTGCGTGTTACTAGAAGTAAATAAATTAAATAAGGTTTCCTTCTTTCGGACGAATCATGAGAGAAAATGGAAAAAGTCAAGGTCTCGCTAAGAACGGCTTGGTGTAAGGTCCTCGTTCCAGCGATTAATTCCGGCTGACATTAAACCCGTGCAATGCGTCGGTCTGACAGATCCCAGCAAAAGAAGTTTCCTTGGCCAGCACGGGGGTCGAACCCGCGACCTTCGCGTTATCAGCACGACGCTCTAACCAACTGAGCTAACCGGCCATGGACGCTGCAGCGTAATGGTCCTGACCTGTTCGAAAGCACAATTATGCCTTTCTCACGTGCACTTGCAAGGTGGCATTCATGAGTGCGATATCCATTGTAAGTTGAAACGAAACGGCCATTCGGGACTCAGTTCGAGCAAACCTTTCTTTGCGTGCCCATGACAAGCTAAATGACATTATCAGGAACTCTTTGTTTCTGCTCGTCTGATATGCCTCCCTTTAAATTGGATCAGTTTATTGATTGAGTATACAGTTTCAAAGAAATTTTGAAATTCATGTGTACGCGTGAAAGAAACATGGCACATTAGAAAAGAGAACCAACCCTATTGGGCCATATGGTCATTTGTTAAATGTATGCACCCACGCAAAAGTACCTCGTTCTCTCATGTCTTAGCGAGACAGAAGCATTGGCCATTAGGAAACAGAAACCCATCGGTTAATCAAAAGAGCCACGCCTCAGTCGCCGCTTTGAAAAAAAAAAAAACTTGTGTTATTCAGTCATTCATATACATGTACAATTTAGAATTACAGAGGTGCTTCTTCGAATCTTAAATCTTCAGGCTGAATTTACGCTAAGCTAGGTTTAAATTATTAACATTTCATGGGGTCTGATGTTTTTAAAAGAGCTTTGGTATTGTTTCAAAAGATTTTGTCTTTTGATGTGATGCTGACTTAGTAATCACAAATATTGAATCCAACAGTAAGTGGTGCCTCTCCTGACGTAAAACAAGGTCTGAGTAACTAAAACACGAATAATAAAGTAAACGATTATATATATTGGTGAGGAGAACGTCAATGCCTGTACAGAACTAGTTTAACTGATAAGGCATTCGATTGTACTGATCGTGCACACGACAGACTTGGTAGGGGTTTGTGCATCGTATAAGCGACATAAGAAAGGAATTTGAATATTCATGACAATTTAATAATGAAGCAAATCAGTAATCATAACACGCAAATGCGGAATCCGATGGGCAGAATGTTCGCTAAGCTAGGATTAAATGAAGTATATTTCATGGGGTCTAATTTACTTTTAAAGAGCTTTTGCATTCTTTCAAAAGAATTGGTCTTTACATGTGATGCTTACAGTAATCAGAAAATGAAACATGGAATCCAATAATAATGGATGTTGTTCCCGATGACAAACGAGGTTTGGGTAACTAAAACACGAATAATAAAGTATTGGTGAGGAGAACGTCAATGCCCGTCTGCAACTCTTGTAGACCGATAAGGCTTTCGTTTCTGCTGTTGTGCCCAAGACAGCCCTGGTAATGTGTTTCTGCATGGTATAAGGGACATAAGAAAGGAATGTGATTATCATGAAAATTAAATCATGAAGATATTCCATTGAATATTTATGACAATTTGATAACAAAGATATTCAATAATGATAACACGCAACTGCAGAATCCGATGAAATAGAAACGCAATTCTTGATGAGAATTCTTGATGAGAGAAGAGATCCGTAACAGTTGAAGAGATAACGTAGAAGCAAATGTGTTTAAACATAGCCGCTAACGTCAGGATGGCCGAGCGGTCTAAGGCGCTGCGTTCAGGTCGCAGTCTGGTTCTCCAGGCGTGGGTTCGAATCCCACTTCTGACAATTCCCTTTTATTGGTCTGTATGCAGTCCGGTTCGTATGTTCCTTTACTGTACTGCCTTTGGTATGCAGTGTATACTATCACCAGGGTTTAATTGCTTATTTTGCCCCTTCATTTGTATACAGTTCACATATATGTTGCATCAGCAGGTGAGTGCACACTCATTGACAGCAGTGACAACTGGTGGATTTCATGACAACTAATTTCCCAACTGCGAAACTACATCTCTTGTGAACGATAATTAATAAATGCATGCGAGCCAATTAAATCTTGACATAAAGAAAAACGTGTATCTGCACACAGTTTATGGACGGATAACAGAGCACCCAGTCGACCGTTGCAGTGCGTGTTACTAGAAGTAAATAAATTAAATAAGGTTTCCTTCTTTCGGACGAATCATGAGAGAAAATGGAAAAAGTCAAGGTCTCGCTAAGAACGGCTTGGTGTAAGGTCCTCGTTCCAGCGATTAATTCCGGCTGACATTAAACCCGTGCAATGCGTCGGTCTGACAGATCCCAGCAAAAGAAGTTTCCTTGGCCAGCACGGGGGTCGAACCCGCGACCTTCGCGTTATCAGCACGACGCTCTAACCAACTGAGCTAACCGGCCATGGACGCTGCAGCGTAATGGTCCTGACCTGTTCGAAAGCACAATTATGCCTTTCTCACGTGCACTTGCAAGGTGGCATTCATGAGTGCGATATCCATTGTAAGTTGAAACGAAACGGCCATTCGGGACTCAGTTCGAGCAAACCTTTCTTTGCGTGCCCATGACAAGCTAAATGACATTATCAGGAACTCTTTGTTTCTGCTCGTCTGATATGCCTCCCTTTAAATTGGATCAGTTTATTGATTGAGTATACAGTTTCAAAGAAATTTTGAAATTCATGTGTACGCGTGAAAGAAACATGGCACATTAGAAAAGAGAACCAACCCTATTGGGCCATATGGTCATTTGTTAAATGTATGCACCCACGCAAAAGTACCTCGTTCTCTCATGTCTTAGCGAGACAGAAGCATTGGCCATTAGGAAACAGAAACCCATCGGGCGATATGGTCATTTTAAAAGCAAGAACCTAATGAAAAGAGCCACGCCTCAGTCGCCGCTTTGAAAAAAAAAACTTGTGTTATTCAGTCATTCATATACATGTACAATTTAGAATTACAGAGGTGCTTCTTCGAATCTTAAATCTTCAGGCTGAATTTACGCTAAGCTAGGTTTAAATTATTAACATTTCATGGGGTCTGATGTTTTTAAAAGAGCTTTGGTATTGTTTCAAAAGATTTTGTCTTTAGATGTGATGCTGACTTAGTAATCACAAATATTGAATCCAACAGTAAGTGGTGCCTCTCCTGACGTAAAACAAGGTCTGAGTAACTAAAACACGAATAATAAAGTAAACGATTATATATATTGGTGAGGAGAACGTCAATGCCTGTACAGAACTAGTTTAACTGATAAGGCATTCGATTGTACTGATCGTGCACACGACAGACTTGGTAGGGGTTTGTGCATCGTATAAGCGACATAAGAAAGGAATTTGAATATTCATGACAATTTAATAATGAAGCAAATCAGTAATCATAACACGCAAATGCGGAATCCGATGGGCAGAATGATCGCTAAGCTAGGATTAAATGAAGTATATTTCATGGGGTCTAATGTACTTTTAAAGAGCTTTTGCATTCTTTCAAAAGAGTTGGTCTTTACATGTGATGCTTACAGTAATCAGAAAATGAAACATGGAATCCAATAATAATGGATGTTGTTCCCGATGACAAACGAGGTTTGGGTAACTAAAACACGAATAATAAAGTATTGGTGAGGAGAAGGTCAATGCCCGTCTGCAACTCTTGTAGACCGATAAGGCTTTCGTTTCTGCTGTTGTGCCTAAGACAGCCCTGGTAATGTGTTTCTGCATGGTATAAGGGACACAAGAAAGGAATGTGATTATCATGACAATTAAATCATGAAGATATTCCATTGAATATTTATGACAATTTGATAACAAAGATATTCAATAATGATAACACTTAAGTGCAGAATCCGATGAAATAGAAACGCAATTCTTGATGAGAGAAGAGATCCGTAACAGTTGAAGAGATAACGTAGAAGCAAATGTGTTTAAACATAGCCGCTAACGTCAGGATGGCCGAGCGGTCTAAGGCGCTGCGTTCAGGTCGCAGTCTGGTTCTCCAGGCATGGGTTCGAATCCCACTTCTGACAATTCCCTTTTGTTGGTCTGTATGCAGTCCGCTTCGTATGTTCCTTTACTGTACTGCCTGTGGTATGCAGTGTATACTATCACCAGGGTTTAATTGCTTATTTTGCCCCTTCATTTGTATACAGTTCACATATATGTTGCATCAGCAGGTGAGTGCACACTCATTGACTGCAGTGACAACTGGTGGATTTCATGACAACTAATTTCCCAACTGCGAAACTACATCTCTTGTGAAAGATAATTAATAAATGCATGCGAGCCAATTAAATCTTGACATAAAGAAAAACGTGTATCTGCACACAGTTTATGGACGGATAACAGAGCACCCAGTCGACCGTTGCAGTGCGTGTTACTAGAAGTAAATAAATTAAATAAGGTTTCCTTCTTTCGGACGAATCATGAGAGAAAATGGAAAAAGTCAAGGTCTCGCTAAGAACGGCTTGGTGTAAGGTCCTCGTTCCAGCGATTAATTCCGGCTGACATTAAACCCGTGCAATGCGTCGGTCTGACAGATCCCAGCAAAAGAAGTTTCCTTGGCCAGCACGGGGGTCGAACCCGCGACCTTCGCGTTATCAGCACGACGCTCTAACCAACTGAGCTAACCGGCCATGGACACTACAGCGTAATGGTCCTGACCTGTTCGAAAGCACAATTATGCCTTTCTCACGTGCACTTGCAAGGTGGCATTCATGAGTGCGATATCCATTGTAAGTTGAAACGAAACGGCCATTCGGGACTCAGTTCGAGCAAACCTTTCTTTGCGTGCCCATGACAAGCTAAATGACATTATCAGGAACTCTTTGTTTCTGCTCGTCTGATATGCCTCTCTTTAAATTGGATCAGTTTATTGATTGAGTATACAGTTTCAAAGAAATTGTGAAATTCATGTGTACGCGTGAAAGAAACATGGCACATTAGAAAAGAGAACCAACCCTATTGGGCCATATGGTCATTTGTTAAATGAATGCACCTACGCAAAAGTACCTCGTTCTCTCATGTCTTAGCGAGACAGAAGCATTGGCCATTAGGAAACAGAAACCCATCGGGCGATATGGTCATTTTAAAAGCAAGAACCTAATCAAAAGAGCCACGCCTCAGTCGCCGCTTTGAAAAAAAAACTTGTGTTATTCAGTCATTCATATACATGTACAATTTAGAATTACAGAAGTGCTTCTTCGAATCTTAAATCTTCAGGCTGAATTTACGCTAAGCTAGGTTTAAATTATTAACATTTCATGGGGTCTGATGTTTTTAAAAGAGCTTTGGTATTGTTTCAAAAGATTTTGTCTTTAGATGTGATGCTGACTTAGTAATCACAAATATTGAATCCAACAGTAAGTGGTGCCTCTCCTGACGTAAAACAAGGTCTGAGTAACTAAAACACGAATAATAAAGTAAACGATTATATATATTGGTGAGGAGAACGTCAATGCCTGTACAGAACTAGTTTAACTGATAAGGCATTCGATTGTACTGATCGTGCACACGACAGACTTGGTAGGGGTTTGTGCATCGTATAAGCGACATAAGAAAGGAATTTGAATATTCATGACAATTTAATAATGAAGCAAATCAGTAATCATAACACGCAAATGCGGAATCCGATGGGCAGAATGATCGCTAAGCTAGGATTAAATGAAGTATATTTCATGGGGTCTAATGTACTTTTAAAGAGCTTTTGCATTCTTTCAAAAGAGTTGGTCTTTACATGTGATGCTTACAGTAATCAGAAAATGAAACAAGGAATCCAATAATAATGGATGTTGTTCCCGATGACAAACGAGGTTTGGGTAACTAAAACACGAATAATAAAGTATTGGTGAGGAGAACGTCAATGCCCGTCTGCAACTCTTGTAGACCGATAAGGCTTTCGTTTCTGCTGTTGTGCCCAAGACAGCCCTGGTAATGTGTTTCTTCATGGTATAAGGGACACAAGAAAGGAATGTGATTATCATGACAATTAAATCATGAAGATATTCCATTGAATATTTATGACAATTTGATAACAAAGATATTCAATAATGATAACACGCAACTGCAGAATCCGATGAAATAGAAACGCAATTCTTGATGAGAGAAGAGATCCGTAACAGTTGAAGAGATAACGTAGAAGCAAATGTGTTTAAACATAGCCGCTAACGTCAGGATGGCCGAGCGGTCTAAGGCGCTGCGTTCAGGTCGCAGTCTGGTTCTCCAGGCGTGGGTTCGAATCCCACTTCTGACAATTCCCTTTTATTGGTCTGTATGCAGTCCGGTTCGTATGTTCCTTTACAGTACTGCCTGTGGTATGCAGTGTATACTATCACCAGGGTTTAATTGCTTATTTTGCCCCTTCATTTGTATACAGTTCACATATATGTTGCATCAGCAGGTGAGTGCACACTCATTGACAGCAGTGACAACTGGGGGATTTCATGACAACTAATTTCCCAACTGCGAAACTACATCTCTTGTGAAAGATAATTAATAAATGCATGCGAGCCAATTAAATCTTGACATAAAGAAAAACGTGTTTCTGCACACAGTTTATGGACGGATAACAGAGCACCCAGTCGACCGTTGCAGTGCGTGTTACTAGAAGTAAATAAATTGAATAAGGTTTCCTTCTTTCGGACGAATCATGAGAGAAAATGGAAAAAGTCAAGGTCTCGCTAAGAACGGCTTGGTGTAAGGTCCTCGTTCCAGCGATTAATTCCGGCTGACATTAAACCCGTGCAATGCGTCGGTCTGACAGATCCCAGCAAAAGAAGTTTCCTTGGCCAGCACGGGGGTCGAACCCGCGACCTTCGCGTTATCAGCACGACGCTCTAACCAACTGAGCTAACCGGCCATGGACGCTGCAGCGTAATGGTCCTGACCTGTTCGAAAGCACAATTATGCCTTTCTCACGTGCACTTGCAAGGTGGCATTCATGAGTGCGATATCCATTGTAAGTTGAAACGAAATGGCCATTCGGGACTCAGTTCGAGCAAACCTTTCTTTGCGTGCCCATGACAAGCTAAATGACATTATCAGGAACTCTTTGTTTCTGCTCGTCTGATATGCCTCCCTTTAAATTGGATCAGTTTATTGATTGAGTATACAGTTTCAAAGAAATTTTGAAATTCATGTGTACGCGTGAAAGAAACATGGCACATTAGAAAAGAGAACCAACCCTATTGGGCCATATGGTCATTTGTTAAATGTATGCACCCACGCAAAAGTACCTCGTTCTCTCATGTCTTAGCGAGACAGAAGCATTGGCCATTAGGAAACAGAAACTCATCGGGCGATATGGTCATTTTAAAAGCAAGAACCTAATGAAAAGAGCCACGCCTCAGTCGCCGCTTTGAAAAAAAAAACTTGTGTTATTCAGTCATTCATATACATGTACAATTTAGTATTAAGAGGTGCTTCTTCGAATCTTAAATCTTCAGGCTGAATTTACGCTAAGCTAGGTTTAAATTATTAACATTTCATGGGGTCTGATGTTTTTAAAAGAGCTTTGGTATTGTTTCAAAAGATTTTGTCTTTAGATGTGATGCTGACTTAGTAATCACAAATATTGAATCCAACAGTAAGTGGTGCCTCTCCTGACGTAAAACAAGGTCTGAGTAACTAAAACACGAATAATAAAGTAAACGATTATATATATTGGTGAGGAGAACGTCAATGCCTGTACAGAACTAGTTTAACTGATCAGGCATTCGATTGTACTGATCGTGCACACGACAGACTTGGTAGGGGTTTGTGCATCGTATAAGCGACATAAGAAAGGAATTTGAATATTCATGACAATTTAATAATGAAGCAAATCAGTATTCATAACACGCAAATGCGGAATCCGATGGGCAGAATGATCGCTAAGCTAGGATTAAATGAAGTATATTTCATGGGGTCTAATGTACTTTTAAAGAGCTTTTGCATTCTTTCAAAAGAGTTGGTCTTTACATGTGATGCTTACAGTAATCAGAAAATGAAACATGGAATCCAATAATAATGGATGTTGTTCCCGATGACAAACGAGGTTTGGGTAACTAAAACACGAATAATAAAGTATTGGTGAGGAGAACGTCAATGCCCGTCTGCAACTCTTGTAGACCGATAAGGCTTTCGTTTCTGCTGTTGTGCCCAAGACAGTATGTTCCTTGGTAATGTGTTTCTGCATGGTATAAGGGACACAAGAAAGGAATGTGATTATCATGACAATTAAATCATGAAGATATTCCATTGAATATTTATGACAATTTGATAACAAAGATATTCAATAATGATAACACTTAAGTGCAGAATCCGATGAAATAGAAACGCAATTCTTGATGAGAGAAGAGATCCGTAACAGTTGAAGAGATAACGTAGAAGCAAATGTGTTTAAACAGAGCCGCTAACGTCAGGATGGCCGAGCGGTCTAAGGCGCTGCGTTCAGGTCGCAGTCTGGTTCTCCAGGCGTGGGTTCGAATCCCACTTCTGACAATTCCCTTTTGTTGGTCTGTATGCAGTCCGCTTCGTATGTTCCTTTACTGTACTGCCTGTGGTATGCAGTGTATACTATCACCAGGGTTTAATTGCTTATTTTGCCCCTTCATTTGTATACAGTTCACATATATGTTGCATCAGCAGGTGAGTGCACACTCATTGACTGCAGTGACAACTGGTGGATTTCATGACAACTAATTTCCCAACTGCGAAACTACATCTCTTGTGAAAGATAATTAATAAATGCATGCGAGCCAATTAAATCTTGACATAAAGAAAAACGTGTTTCTGTTCACAGTTTATGGACGGATAACAGAGCACCCAGTCGACCGTTGCAGTGCGTGTTACTAGAAGTAAATAAATTGAATAAGGTTTCCTTCTTTCGGACGAATCATGAGAGAAAATGGAAAAAGTCAAGGTCTCGCTAAGAACGGCTTGGTGTAAGGTCCTCGTTCCAGCGATTAATTCCGGCTGACATTAAACCCGTGCAATGCGTCGGTCTGACAGATCCCAGCAAAAGAAGTTTCCTTGGCCAGCACGGGGGTCGAACACGCGACCTTCGCATTATCAGCACGACGCTCTAACCAACTGAGCTAACCGGCCATGGACGCTGCAGCGTAATGGTCCTGACCTGTTCGAAAGCACAATTATGCCTTTCTCACGTGCACTTGCAAGGTGGCATTCATGAGTGCGATATCCATTGTAAGTTGAAACGAAACGGCCATTCGGGACTCAGTTCGAGCAAACCTTTCTTTGCGTGCCCATGACAAGCTAAATGACATTATCAGGAACTCTTTGTTTCTGCTCGTCTGATATGCCTCCCTTTAAATTGGATCAGTTTATTGATTGAGTATACAGTTTCAAAGAAATTTTGAAATTCATGTGTACGCGTGAAAGAAACATGGCACATTAGAAAAGAGAACCAACCCTATTGGGCCATATGGTCATTTGTTAAATGTATGCACCCACGCAAAAGTACCTCGTTCTCTCATGTCTTAGCGAGACAGAAGCATTGGCCATTAGGAAACAGAAACTCATCGGGCGATATGGTCATTTTAAAAGCAAGAACCTAATGAAAAGAGCCACGCCTCAGTCGCCGCTTTGAAAAAAAAAAAAACTTGTGTTATTCAGTCATTCATATACATGTACAATTTAGAATTACAGAGGTGCTTCTTCGAATCTTAAATCTTCAGGCTGAATTTACGCTAAGCTAGGTTTAAATTATTAACATTTCATGGGGTCTGATGTTTTAAAAAGAGCTTTGGTATTGTTTCAAAAGATTTTGTCTTTAGATGTGATGCTGACTTAGTAATCACAAATATTGAATCCAACAGTAAGTGGTGCCTCTCCTGACGTAAAACAAGGTCTGAGTAACTAAAACACGAATAATAAAGTAAACGATTATATATATTGGTGAGGAGAACGTCAATGCCTGTACAGAACTAGTTTAACTGATAAGGCATTCGATTGTACTGATCGTGCACACGACAGACTTGGTAGGGGTTTGTGCATCGTATAAGCGACATAAGAAAGGAATTTGAATATTCATGACAATTTAATAATGAAGCAAATCAGTAATCATAACACGCAAATGCGGAATCCGATGGGCAGAATGATCGCTAAGCTAGGATTAAATGAAATATATTTCATGGGGTCTAATTTACTTTTAAAGAGCTTTTGCATTCTTTCAAAAGAGTTGGTCTTTACATGTGATGCTTACAGTAATCAGAAAATGAAACATGGAATCCAATAATAATGGATGTTGTTCCCGATGACAAACGAGGTTTGGGTAACTAAAACACGAATAATAAAGTATTGGTGAGGAGAACGTCAATGCCCGTCTGCAACTCTTGTAGACCGATAAGGCTTTCGTTTCTGCTGTTGTGCCCAAGACAGCCCTGGTAATGTGTTTCTGCATGGTATAAGGGACATAAGAAAGGAATGTGATTTTCATGAAAATTAAATCATGAAGATATTCCATTGAATATTTATGACAATTTGATAACAAAGATATTCAATAATGATAACACGCAACTGCAGAATCCGATGAAATAGAAACGCAATTCTTGATGAGAATTCTTGATGAGAGAAGAGATCCGTAACAGTTGAAGAGATAACGTAGAAGCAAATGTGTTTAAACATAGCCGCTAACGTCAGGATGGCCGAGCGGTCTAAGGCGCTGCGTTCAGGTCGCAGTCTGGTTCTCCAGGCGTTGGTTCGAATCCCACTTCTGACAATTCCCTTTTGTTGGTCTGTATGCAGTCCGGTTCGTATGTTCCTTTACTGTACTGCCTGTGGTATGCAGTGTATACTATCACCAGGGTTTAATTGCTTATTTTGCCCCTTCATTTGTATACAGTTCACATATATGTTGCATCAGCAGGTGAGTGCACACTCATTGACTGCAGTGACAACTGGTGGATTTCATGACAACTAATTTCCCAACTGCGAAACTACATCTCTTGTGAAAGATAATTAATAAATGCATGCGAGCCAATTAAATCTTGACATAAAGAAAAACGTGTTTCTGCACACAGTTTATGGACGGATAACAGAGCACCCAGTCGACCGTTGCAGTGCGTGTTACTAGAAGTAAATAAATTGAATAAGGTTTCCTTCTTTCGGACGAATCATGAGAGAAAATGGAAAAAGTCAAGGTCTCGCTAAGAACGGCTTGGTGTAAGGTCCTCGTTCCAGCGATTAATTCCGGCTGACATTAAACCCGTGCAATGCGTCGGTCTGACAGATCCCAGCAAAAGAAGTTTCCTTGGCCAGCACGGGGGTCGAACCCGCGACCTTCGCGTTATCAGCACGACGCTCTAACCAACTGAGCTAACCGGCCATGGACGCTGCAGCGTAATGGTCCTGACCTGTTCGAAAGCACAATTATGCCTTTCTCACGTGCACTTGCAAGGTGGCATTCATGAGTGCGATATCCATTGTAAGTTGAAACGAAACGGCCATTCGGGACTCAGTTCGAGCAAACCTTTCTTTGCGTGCCCATGACAAGCTAAATGACATTATCAGGAACTCTTTGTTTCTGCTCGTCTGATATGCCTCCCTTTAAATTGGATCAGTTTATTGATTGAGTATACAGTTTCAAAGAAATTTTGAAATTCATGTGTACGCGTGAAAGAAACATGGCACATTAGAAAAGAGAACCAACCCTATTGGGCCATATGGTCATTTGTTAAATGTATGCACCCACGCAAAAGTGCCTCGTTCTCTCATGTCTTAGCGAGACAGAAGCATTGGCCATTAGGAAACAGAAACTCATCGGGCGATATGGTCATTTTAAAAGCAAGAACCTAATGAAAAGAGCCACGCCTCAGTCGCCGCTTTGAAAAAAAAAAAAAAACTTGTGTTATTCAGTCATTCATATACATGTACAATTTAGAATTACAGAGGTGCTTCTTCGAATCTTAAATCTTCAGGCTGAATTTACGCTAAGCTAGGTTTAAATTATTAACATTTCATGGGGTCTGATGTTTTTAAAAGAGCTTTGGTATTGTTTCAAAAGATTTTGTCTTTAGATGTGATGCTGACTTAGTAATCACAAATATTGAATCCAACAGTAAGTGGTGCCTCTCCTGACGTAAAACAAGGTCTGAGTAACTAAAACACGAATAATAAAGTAAACGATTATATATATTGGTGAGGAGAACGTCAATGCCTGTACAGAACTAGTTTAACTGATAAGGCATTCGATTGTACTGATCGTGCACACGACAGACTTGGTAGGGGTTTGTGCATCGTATAAGCGACATAAGAAAGGAATTTGAATATTCATGACAATTTAATAATGAAGCAAATCAGTAATCATAACACGCAAATGCGGAATCCGATGGGCAGAATGATCGCTAAGCTAGGATTAAATGAAATATATTTCATGGGGTCTAATTTACTTTTAAAGAGCTTTTGCATTCTTTCAAAAGAGTTGGTCTTTACATGTGATGCTTACAGTAATCAGAAAATGAAACATGGAATCCAATAATAATTGATGTTGTTCCCGATGACAAACGAGGTTTGGGTAACTAAAACACGAATAATAAAGTATTGGTGAGGAGAACGTCAATGCCCGTCTGCAACTCTTGTAGACCGATAAGGCTTTCGTTTCTGCTGTTGTGCCCAAGACAGCCCTGGTAATGTGTTTCTGCATGGTATAAGGGACATAAGAAAGGAATGTGATTTTCATGAAAATTAAATCATGAAGATATTCCATTGAATATTTATGACAATTTGATAACAAAGATATTCAATAATGATAACACGCAACTGCAGAATCCGATGAAATAGAAACGCAATTCTTGATGAGAATTATTGATGAGAGAAGAGATCCGTAACAGTTGAAGAGATAACCTAGAAGCAAATGTGTTTAAACATAGCCGCTAACGTCAGGATGGCCGAGCGGTCTAAGGCGCTGCGTTCAGGTCGCAGTCTGGTTCTCCAGGCGTGGGTTCGAATCCCACTTCTGACAATTCCCTTTTATTGGTCTGTATGCAGTCCGGTTCGTATGTTCCTTTACTGTACTGCCTGTGGTATGCAGTGTATACTATCACCAGGGTTTAATTGCTTATTTTGCCCCTTCATTTGTATACAGTTCACATATATGTTGCATCAGCAGGTGAGTGCACACTCATTGACAGCAGTGACAACTGGGGGATTTCATGACAACTAATTTCCCAACTGCGAAACTACATCTCTTGTGAACGATAATTAATAAGTGCATGCGAGCCAATTAAATCTTGACATAAAGAAAAACGTGTATCTGCACACAGTTTATGGACGGATAACAGAGCACCCAGTCGACCGTTGCAGTGCGTGTTACTAGAAGTAAATAAATTAAATAAGGTTTCCTTCTTTCGGACGAATCATGAGAGAAAATGGAAAAAGTCAAGGTCTCGCTAAGAACGGCTTGGTGTAAGGTCCTCGTTCCAGCGATTAATTCCGGCTGACATTAAACCCGTGCAATGCGTCGGTCTGACAGATCCCAGCAAAAGAAGTTTCCTTGGCCAGCACGGGGGTCGAACCCGCGACCTTCGCGTTATCAGCACGACGCTCTAACCAACTGAGCTAACCGGCCATGGACGCTGCAGCGTAATGGTCCTGACCTGTTCGAAAGCACAATTATGCCTTTCTCACGTGCACTTGCAAGGTGGCATTCATGAGTGCGATATCCATTGTAAGTTGAAACGAAACGGCCATTCGGGACTCAGTTCGAGCAAACCTTTCTTTGCGTGCCCATGACAAGCTAAATGACATTATCAGGAACTCTTTGTTTCTGCTCGTCTGATATGCCTCCCTTTAAATTGGATCAGTTTATTGATTGAGTATACAGTTTCAAAGAAATTTTGAAATTCATGTGTACGCGTGAAAGAAACATGGCACATTAGAAAAGAGAACCAACCCTATTGGGCCATATGGTCATTTGTTAAATGTATGCACCCACGCAAAAGTACCTCGTTCTCTCATGTCTTAGCGAGACAGAAGCATTGGCCATTAGGAAACAGAAACCCATCGGGCGATATGGTCATTTTAAAAGCAAGAACCTAATGAAAAGAGCCACGCCTCAGTCGCCGCTTTGAAAAAAAAAACTTGTGTTATTCAGTCATTCATATACATGTACAATTTAGAATTACAGAGGTGCTTCTTCGAATCTTAAATCTTCAGGCTGAATTTACGCTAAGCTAGGTTTAAATTATTAACATTTCATGGGGTCTGATGTTTTTAAAAGAGCTTTGGTATTGTTTCAAAAGATTTGGTCTTTAGATGTGATGCTGACTTAGTAATCACAAATATTGAATCCAACAGTAAGTGGTGCCTCTCCTGACGTAAAACAAGGTCTGAGTAACTAAAACACGAATAATAAAGTAAACGATTATATATATTGGTGAGGAGAACGTCAATGCCTGTACAGAACTAGTTTAACTGATCAGGCATTCGATTGTACTGATCGTGCACACGACAGACTTGGTAGGGGTTTGTGCATCGTATAAGCGACATAAGAAAGGAATTTGAATATTCATGACAATTTAATAATGAAGCAAATCAGTAATCATAACATGCAAATGCGGAATCCGATGGGCAGAATGATCGCTAAGCTAGGATTAAATGAAGTATATTTCATGGGGTCTAATGTACTTTTAAAGAGCTTTTGCATTCTTTCAAAAGAGTTGGTCTTTACATGTGATGCTTACAGTAATCAGAAAATGAAACATGGAATCCAATAATAATGGATGTTGTTCCCGATGACAAACGAGGTTTGGGTAACTAAAACACGAATAATAAAGTATTGGTGAGGAGAACGTCAATGCCCGTCTGCAACTCTTGTAGACCGATAAGGCTTTCGTTTCTGCTGTTGTGCCCAAGACAGCCCTGGTAATGTGTTTCTGCATGGTATAAGGGACACAAGAAAGGAATGTGATTATCATGAAAATTAAATCATGAAGATATTCCATTGAATATTTATGACAATTTGATAACAAAGATATTCAATAATGATAACACTTAAGTGCAGAATCCGATGAAATAGAAACGCAATTCTTGATGAGAGAAGAGATCCGTAACAGTTGAAGAGATAACGTAGAAGCAAATGTGTTTAAACATAGCCGCTAACGTCAGGATGGCCGAGCGGTCTAAGGCGCTGCGTTCAGGTCGCAGTCTGGTTCTCCAGGCGTGGGTTCGAATCCCACTTCTGACAATTCCCTTTTGTTGGTCTGTATGCAGTCCGCTTCGTATGTTCCTTTACTGTACTGCCTGTGGTGAGCAGTGTATACTATCACCAGGGTTTAATTGCTTATTTTGCCCCTTCATTTGTATACAGTTCACATATATGTTGCATCAGCAGGTGAGTGCACACTCATTGACTGCAGTGACAACTGGTGGATCTCATGACAACTAATTTCCCAACTGCGAAACTACATCTCTTGTGAACGATAATTAATAAGTGCATGCGAGCCAATTAAATCTTGACATAAAGAAAAACGTGTATCTGCACACAGTTTATGGACGGATAACAGAGCACCCAGTCGACCGTTGCAGTGCGTGTTACTAGAAGTAAATAAATTGAATAAGGTTTCCTTTTTTCGGACGAATCATGAGAGAAAATGGAAAAAGTCAAGGTCTCGCTAAGAACGGCTTGGTGTAAGGTCCTCGTTCCAGCGATTAATTCCGGCTGACATTAAACCCGTGCAATGCGTCGGTCTGACAGATCCCAGCAAAAGAAGTTTCCTTGGCCAGCACGGGGGTCGAACCCGCGACCTTCGCGTTATCAGCACGACGCTCTAACCAACTGAGCTAACCGGCCATGGACGCTGCAGCGTAATGGTCCTGACCTGTTCGAAAGCACAATTATGCCTTTCTCACGTGCACTTGCAAGGTGGCATTCATGAGTGCGATATCCATTGTAAGTTGAAACGAAACGGCCATTCGGGACTCAGTTCGAGCAAACCTTTCTTTGCGTGCCCATGACAAGCTAAATGACATTATCAGGAACTCTTTGTTTCTGCTCGTCTGATATGCCTCCCTTTAAATTGGATCAGTTTATTGATTGAGTATACAGATTCAAAGAAATTTTGAAATTCATGTGTACGCGTGAAAGAAACATGGCACATTAGAAAAGAGAACCAACCCTATTGGGCCATATGGTCATTTGTTAAATGTATGCACCCACGCAAAAGTACCTCGTTCTCTCATGTCTTAGCGAGACAGAAGCATTGGCCATTAGGAAACAGAAACCCATCGGGCGATATGGTCATTTTAAAAGCAAGAACCTAATGAAAAGAGCCACGCCTCAGTCGCCGCTTTGAAAAAAAAAAAAAAAACTTGTGTTATTCAGTCATTCATATACATGTACAATTTAGAATTACAGAGGTGCTTCTTCGAATCTTAAATCTTCAGGCTGAATTTACGCTAAGCTAGGTTTAAATTATTAACATTTCATGGGGTCTGATGTTTTTAAAAGAGCTTTGGTATTGTTTCAAAAGATTTGGTCTTTAGATGTGATGCTGACTTAGTAATCACAAATATTGAATCCAACAGTAAGTGGTGCCTCTCCTGATGTAAAACAAGGTCTGAGTAACTAAAACACGAATAATAAAGTAAACGATTATATATATTGGTGAGGAGAACGTCAATGCCTGTACAGGACTAGTTTAACCGATAAGGCATTCGATTGTACTGATCGTGCACAAGACAGACTTGGTAGGGGTTTGTGCATCGTATAAGCGACATAAGAAAGGAATTTGAATATTCATGACAATTTAAAAATGAAGCAAATCAGTAATCATAACACACAAATGCGGAATCCGATGGGCAGAATGATCGCTAAGCTAGGATTAAATGAAGTATATTTCATGGGGTCTAATTTACTTTTAAAGAGCTTTTGCATTCTTTCAAAAGAGTTGGTCTTTACATGTGATGTTTACAGTAATCAGAAAATGAAACATGGAATCCAATAATAATGGATGTTGTTCCCGATGACAAACGAGGTTTGGGTAACTAAAACACGAATAATAAAGTATTGGTGAGGAGAACGTCAATGCCCGTCTGCAACTCTTGTAGACCGATAAGGCTTTCGTTTCTACTGATGGTGCCCAAGACAGCCCTGGTAATGTGTTTCTGCATGGTATAAGGGACATTAGAAAGGAATGTGATTATCATGACAATTAAATCATGAAGATATTCAATTGAATATTTATGACAATTTGATAACAAAGATATTCAATAATGATAACACGCAAGTGCAGAATCCGATGAAATAGAAACGCAATTCTTGATGAGAATTCTTGATGCGAGAAGATATCCGTAACAGTTGAAGAGATAACGTGCAAGCAAATGTGTTTAAACATAGCGGCTAACGTCAGGATGGCCGAGCGGTCTAAGGCGCTGCGTTCAGGTCGCAGTCTGGTTCTCCAGGCGTGGGTTCGAATCCCACTTCTGACAATTCCCTTTTGTTGGTCTGTATGCAGTCCGCTTCGTATGTTCCTTTACTGTACTGTCTGTGGTATGCAGTGTATACTATCACCAGGGGTAATTGCTTATTTTGCCCCTTCATTTGTATACAGTTCACATATATGTTGCATCAGCAGGTGAGTGCACACTCATTGACTGCAGTGACAACTGGTGGATTTCATGACAACTAATTTCCCAACTGCGAAACTACATCTCTTATGAAAGATAATTAATAAATGCATGCGAGCCAATTAAATCTTGACAAAAAGAAAAACGTGTATCTGCACACAGTTTATGGGCGGATAACAGAGCACCCAGTCGACCGTTGCAGTGCGTGTTACTAGAAGTAAATAAATTAAATAAGGTTTCCTTCTTTCGGACGAATCATGAGAGAAAATGGAAAAAGTCAAGGTCTCGCTAAGAACGGCTTGGTGTAAGGTCCTCGTTCCAGCGATTAATTTCGGCTGACATTAAACCCGTGCAATGCGTCGGTCTGACAGATCCCAGCAAAAGAAGTTTCCTTGGCCAGCACGGGGGTCGAACCCGCGACCTTCGCGTTATCAGCACGATGCTCTAACCAACGGAGCTAACCGGCCTTGGACGCTGCAGTGTAATGGTCCTGACCTGTTCGAAAGCACAATTATGCCTTTCTCACGTGCACTTGCAAGGTGGCATTCATGAGTGCGATATCCATTGTAAGTTGAAACGAAACGGCCATTCGGGACTCAGTTCGAGCAAACCTTTCTTTGCGTGCCCATGACAAGCTAAATGACATTATCAGGAACGCTTTGTTTCTGCTCTTCTGATATGCCCCCCTTTAAATTGGATCAGTTTATTGATTGAATATACAGTTTCAAAGAAATTTTGAAATTCATGTGTACGCGTGAAAGAAACATGGCACATTAGAAAAGAAAACCAACCCTATTTGGCCATATGGTCATTTGTTAAATGTATGCACCCACGCAAAAGTACCTCGTTCTCACATGTCTTAGCGAGACAGAAGCATTGGCCATTAGGAAACGGAAACCCATCGGGCGATATGGTCATTTTAAAAGCAAGAACCTAATCAAAAGAGCAAAGCTTTGAAAAAAAACTGATGTTATTCAGTCATTCATATACGTGTACAATTTAGAATTACAGAGGTGCTTCTTCGAATCTTAAATCTTCAGGCTGAATTTACGCTAAGCTAGGTTTAAATTATAAACATTTCATGGGGTCTGATGTTTTTAAAAGAGCTTTGGTATTGTTTCAAAAGATTTGGTCTTTAGATGTGATGCAGACTTAGTAATCACAAATATTGAATCCAACAGTAAGTGGTGCCTCTCCTGATGTAAAACAAGGTCTGAGTAACTAAAACACGAATAATAAAGTAAACGATTATATATATTGGTGAGGAGAACGTCAATGCCTGTACAGAACTAGTTTAACCGATAAGGCATTCGATTGTACTGATCGTGCACAAGACAGACTTGGTAGGGGTTTGTGCATCGTATAAGCGACATAAGAAAGGAATTTGAATATTCATGACAATTTAATAATGAAGCAAATCAGTAATCATAACACGCAAATGCGGAATCCGATGGGCAGAATTATCGCTAAGCTAGGGTTAAATGAAGTATATTTCATGGGGTCTAATGTACTTTTAAAGAGCTTTTGCATTCTTACAAAAGAGTTGGTCTTTACATGTGATGCTTACAGTAATCAGAAAATGAAACATGGAATCCAATAATAATGGATGTTGTTCCCGATGACAAACGAGGTTTGGGTAACTAAAACACGAATAATAAAGTATTGGTGAGGAGAACGTCAATGCCCGTCTGCAACTCTTGTAGACCGATAAGGCTTTCGTTTCTACTGATGGTGCCCAAGACAGCCCTGGTAATGTGTTTCTGCATGGTATAAGGGACATTAGAAAGGAATGTGATTATCATGACAATTAAATCATGAAGATATTCAATTGAATATTTATGACAATTTGATAACAAAGATATTCAATAATGATAACACGCAAGTGCAGAATCCGATGAAATAGAAACGCAATTCTTGATGAGAATTCTTGATGCGAGAAGATATCCGTAACAGTTGAAGAGATAACGTACAAGCAAATGTGTTTAAACATAGCGGCTAACGTCAGGATGGCCGAGCGGTCTAAGGCGCTGCGTTCAGGTCGCAGTCTGGTTCTCCAGGCGTGGGTTCGAATCCCACTTCTGACAATTCCCTTTTGTTGGTCTGTATGCAGTCCGCTTCGTATGTTCCTTTACTGTACTGTCTGTGGTATGCAGTGTATACTATCACCAGGGGTAATTGCTTATTTTGCCCCTTCATTTGTATACAGTTCACATATATGTTGCATCAGCAGGTGAGTGCACACTCATTGACTGCAGTGACAACTGGTGGATTTCATGACAACTAATTTCCCAACTGCGAAACTACATCTCTTATGAAAGATAATTAATAAATGCATGCGAGCCAATTAAATCTTGACAAAAAGAAAAACGTGTATCTGCACACAGTTTATGGGCGGATAACAGAGCACCCAGTCGACCGTTGCAGTGCGTGTTACTAGAAGTAAATAAATTAAATAAGGTTTCCTTCTTTCGGACGAATCATGAGAGAAAATGGAAAAAGTCAAGGTCTCGCTAAGAACGGCTTGGTGTAAGGTCCTCGTTCCAGCGATTAATTCCGGCTGACATTAAACCCGTGCAATGCGTCGGTCTGACAGATCCCAGCAAAAGAAGTTTCCCTGGCCAGCACGGGGGTCGAACCCGCGACCTTCGCGTTATCAGCACGATGCTCTAACCAACGGAGCTAACCGGCCTTGGACGCGTCAGTGTAATGGTCCTGACCTGTTCGAAAGCACAATTATGCCTTTCTCAAGTGCACTTGCAAGGTGGCATTCATGAGTGCGATATCCATTGTAAGTTGAAACGAAACGGCCATTCGGGACTCAGTTCGAGCAAACCTTTCTTTGCGTGCCCATGACAAGCTAAATGACATTATCAGGAACGCTTTGTTTCTGCTCTTCTGATATGCCCCCCTTTAAATTGGATCAGTTTATTGATTGAATATACAGTTTCAAAGAAATTTTGAAATTCATGTGTACGCGTGAAAGAAACATGGCACATTAGAAAAGAAAACCAACCCTATTGGGCCATATGGTCATTTGTTAAATGTATGCACCCACGCAAAAGTACCTCGTTCTCACATGTCTTAGCGAGACAGAAGCATTGGCCATTAGGAAACAGAAACCCATCGGGCGATATAGTCATTTTAAAAGCAAGAACCTAATCAAAAGAGCAAAGCTTTGAAAAAAAACTGATGTTATTCAGTCATTCATATACGTGTACAATTTAGAATTACAGAGGTGCTTCTTCGAATCTTAAATCTTCAGGCTGAATTTACGCTAAGCTAGGTTTAAATTATAAACATTTCATGGGGTCTGATGTTTTTAAAAGAGCTTTGGTATTGTTTCAAAAGATTTGGTCTTTAGATGTGATGCAGACTTAGTAATCACAAATATTGAATCCAACAGTAAGTGGTGCCTCTCCTGATGTAAAACAAGGTCTGAGTAACTAAAACACGAATAATAAAGTAAACGATTATATATATTGGTGAGGAGAACGTCAATGCCTGTACAGAACTAGTTTAACCGATAAGGCATTCGATTGTACTGATCGTGCACAAGACAGACTTGGTAGGGGTTTGTGCATCGTATAAGCGACATAAGAAAGGAATTTGAATATTCATGACAATTTAATAATGAAGCAAATCAGTAATCATAACACGCAAATGCGGAATCCGATGGGCAGAATTATCGCTAAGCTAGGGTTAAATGAAGTATATTTCATGTGGTCTAATGTACTTTTAAAGAGCTTTTGCATTCTTACAAAAGAGTTGGTCTTTACATGTGATGCTTACAGTAATCAGAAAATGAAACATGGAATCCAATAATAATGGATGTTGTTCCCGATGACAAACGAGGTTTGGGTAACTAAAACACGAATAATAAAGTATTGGTGAGGAGAACGTCAATGCCCGTCTGCAACTCTTGTAGACCGATAAGGCTTTCGTTTCTGCTGTTGTGCCCAAGACAGCCCTGGAAATGTGTTTCTGCATGATATAAGGGACATAAGAAAGGAATGTGATTATCATGACAATTAAATCATGAAGATATTCCATTGAATATTTATGACAATTTGATAACAAAGATATTCAATAATGATAACACGCAAGTGCAGAATCCGATGAAATAGAAACGCAATTCTTGATGAGAATTCTTGATGAGAGAAGAGATCCGTAACAGTTGAAGAGATAACGTAGAAGCAAATGTGTTTAAACACAGCCGCTAACGTCAGGATGGCCGAGCGGTCTAAGGCGCTGCGTTCAGGTCGCAGTCTGGTTCTCCAGGCGTGGGTTCGAATCCCACTTCTGACAATTCCCTTTTGTTGGTATGTATGCAGTCCGCTTCGTATGTTCCTTTACTGTACTGCCTGTGGTATGCAGTGTATACTATCACCAGGGTTTAATTGCTTATTTTGCCCCTTCATTTGTATACAGTTCGCATATATGTTGCATCAGCAGGTGAGTGCACACTCATTGACTTCAGTGACAACTGGTGGATTTCATGACAACTAATTTCCCAACTGCGAAACTACATCTCTTGTGAAAGATAATTAATAAATGCATGCGAGCCAATTAAATCTTGACATAAAGAAAAACGTGTATCTGCACACAGTTTATGGACGGATAACAGAGCACCCAGTCGACCGTTGCAGTGCGTGTTACTAGAAGTAAATAAATTAAATAAACTTTCCTTCTTTCGGACGAATAATGAGAGAAAATGGAAAAAGTCAAGGTCTCGCTAAGAACGGCTTGCTGTAAGGTCCTCGTTAAATGACAAGCTAAATGACATTATCAGGAACTCTATGTTTCTGCTCGTCTGATATACCCCCCTTTAAATTGGATCAGTTTATTGATTGAGTATACAGTTTCAAAGAAATTTTGAAATTCATGTGTACGCGTGAAAGAAACATGGCACATTGGAAAAGAGAACCAACCCTATTGGGCCATATGGTCATTTGTTAAATGTATGCACCCACGCAAAAGTACCTCGTTCTCACATGTCTTAGCGAGACAGAAGCATTGGCCATTAGGAAACAGAAACCCATCGGGCGATATGGTCATTTTAAAAGCAAGAACCTAATCAAAAGTGCCACGCCTCAGTCGGCGCTTTGAAAAAATAAACTCATGTCATTCAGTCATTCATATACATGTACAATTTAGAATTACAGAGGTGCTTCTTCGAATCTTAAATCTTCAGGCTGAATTTACGCTGAGCTAGGTTTAAATTATAAACATTTCATGGGGTCTGATGTTTTTAAAAGAGCTTTGGTATTGTTTCAAAAGATTTGGTCTTTAGATGTGATGCTGACTTAGTAATCACAAATATTGAATCCAACAGTAAGTGGTGCCTCTCCTGATGTAAAACAAGGTCTGAGTAACTAAAACACGAATAATAAAGTAAACGATTATATATATTTGTAACACGGGGTAATATAGCCCCATGTTTTTTTTTCATTTTGTCTTTCATTCCAAAGTGACCGACAAGACAGGTTCCTTTAGGTCAAGGGTCAACCACCTGTTGCCCTGGCATGGCATGGCATGGCCTGCGTGGCCGGCAAAACCTGTTGTAAGAATATAGTTTTGTCAGGACCGGTTTTCGGTGTTTGGGCAACGAGGCATGACAGCCCGTAATGACCACGATGTCTTGGGGCAGCCTCGTCAGTTCTGCTCAAACCTTGCTGTTGGCAACCAGCCGACTGATTGCCTGTACCTGTATCTTCTTCCAGGTAGGAACCTTATTTTTTGTCCCCGTCAGTTATATTCTGAAATGCATGTAAAAATGTATGATTATTTTAGTACTAATAAGAAACCCAAACGTTCGTTCTGTCCCAATAGATTTATGGCCCACCATGCATTTCCCATATATTTGCTCATTCATATATAAACCTTCCTGTCTGTTCCATCCGAATATATTGTATTTTCTCTGTTGGGTACATTTGTATAGAATATGGTCAACTGCAAAGTATACAGCCTCCAGTCTAGTCTAATTTTCCTGAAATGCCCTATTTCGGACCAGTAGAACGGCAGACTAGGCACGCCTCTCGTCTAAACCCCCCCCCCCCCCCCAACTTCAAGAATATCTTTGGTGTCCACTTAGTCGGTACATCGCCAGTCGTTCACTCCAGGCATTATTTTGGCCGCAAGTAGTACTCTTTAAGTAGTAATAGGGCTAAGATTACTGCCCTATATAAAAAAATAATTAAACTAAAATACTTTTCATATTTCATACTGCATTTGTAGTGAGAAAAGGTAAAATCTTATTTTATCTAAATGCTTCGGTCTAAATCGATGCCGCCACCAGGCCGTTCAAAGTGAAAGCATTATTTATGCACTCTGTAATCTCCGCTCTTTGCACATGGGATGTATCTTAGATATACATGAAAGGCAGGCAAATTTCTCCCCCCAAAAAAAAAATAAATACAATTATTATTAAGGATGGTTCATATAAGTTGTTCTGAATAGCCAATCGGAGCTGCCACTTCAAAAAGTTACTACTAATTAAATATCAGTAAATGTTTCATGTAAAATTTCTTCCAAAACATTGATAATTATGAAGATTTAATATGAAGAGTTAACAGCAGCATAAAGCTGTTATTAGACTATTTCATAACTGGGTAATTATTTAATAACGCAAAAATGCTTACTCTAAAGTAAGCTTAATAGTGGCACACGTTCCCACTTAATTCCCGTGCTAGACGTAAAATCCATGTTGACCGTGTATATGAACCCGGGTGCTGGTGCTGCCATCTGGCCGCCTGAGGTAAACTAGTTTCCACAGTCCCACTTAGGCCTGTGCTGCCACCTGGCGTCTCAGATGAACTAACCATCAAAACAAACTTCCATACCTTAGAAACGGGACATAATTATAAACACGACTGTCATCAATATTATTATTTATTAAGCATTACCAAGTTTAAGGTATGGATAATAGCACAGACGTGCTGTTCTCCTAACATTTAACCAGACGTGCGTGCTAAAGTTTCTCATTCAATAGATGAAAAACTTCTTTTCAATCGATTTTTCTTATAATTTAAGATCGTCGGGGAAAACTTAAAAATACAGCATAATAATATATTATCTTAAAATCATTTTCTGGTATCATCAGATGACAGTCAATTTTCAAGAAAGTTCCGAAAACTAACTTGCCACACGATTACCGCCATAGCGCTTGGGGACTTTCTCCCAGTTTGCTGTTGCCGTTTGTTTACCTTCCGCATACAAAATAGTGCATTGTAGAGTCTTGAGCACAGAACCCCGGTCTCTCCTTAGATTTCCGCCTCCAGTCAATTTGTGTAGTTTTTATGCATATTCCACTCTTTCACAGATCAACTTTTCCAGATGTTTATCCTTTTGAACAGATATATATCCTTTTGAACAATCAAATTTTAGTAAGATTCCTCCGCGCTCTGCATTTCATAATACAAAATACCCGCCTAATTTCAGGTGTTTGATAACCTCAAAACCGTTCGTAAAAGCAGTACTCTGATAAACCTACCATCCATTATTCAGGAATTTATTTTATTTGTAAAGTAAATCTTATATTATTATGATCCTCTTAAGTGTCAGGTAGCATCACGATTTGGGGTAGTAGATTAGAGTAGTATACGCCTTAAGTGATTGCATTTAAGAGACACTCTCCTAACACACCCACTATCCAACCTCCACACAAGCACTCATATTCGTTCTTTTCTCAGCATTATAAAGTTTTATTCACACGTAAATATATACCACTTATAGTTGCTCAGTTGTTCTCAATGTAAATCCTTTAATTGTCAAGAAATAGGTTAGTGAACAGGCCAATGTAAGAATATTGTCCAATGTACGTTGATCAGGTGACATAAACTGATTATCACAGTTATGAGATGGCCACATGCCCATAAACGTATGCATTTAATATGTTAAGTCTGTGGATTTAAGAGAAATATATGTATACGAAATCTGTGTGTAGCTTAAACTATTTTCTTTTCTTTATAGTATATAGAAACAGGATAACAGATCATGTTCTTGATTACCCTGATAACCATTATCCACTTCATGGTAGACAGTGTTCTTTACTGTCAATAGTATATAAAAAAATATGGTAAATTGTCATGTGGTTACATTTAAATATCTGGATGTTTATTATTATAATATTTTTGTTATCTTTATAACGTATTCTGTGATAAAAGAGATATTGGCTATGTACAGTATATGAAATATAAGTGTATACTGGGGCAGACTCGTGAGTTCTGCTCAAACCTTGCTGTTGGCAACCAGCCGACTGATTGCCTGTACCTGTATCTTCTTCCAGAATAAATCCTCACCTCGCATCCGTCTTGATTCTTGAACCTGGCCCCACGTTGGGTGCCACAAAATGGCGCAGCGTGCAGGATAAGATGCGATTGATGGAACACCTGGATGGAGTGGACGGGTTGACCTGTATGTCCTGTTTCCCTTGCTGGCGGATGGTTTCGCCAAGACGGCCTATGATGTCGTGTTTTTGGACTTTTCCTGTGTCTGAGGACTGAACGTTGGTTACATACCAACTGACGGATGTCTTCCCTTTTCTGGTGATCACCCACCGCACCGTCGCTTTCTGCCTGTGCTTGTTGGTTCCTAGGTGCTGTGGCATGGACTGTTCGCAGGGCGCTAAAGGGCCGGCCTGGTGTCCTGTTCCGGACTGACCTCGGCATGGAATCAGTGGACTAGGGACCCGTTAATAGCCAGTGTGTGACGGAGTGGTATTTTTTTCCGTGCTTGTGAGAGCACAATGGACATCTGCAAGGACAGTGCATATTAAAATGTTTCATCCTTTTTTTTGGGTGGCGTAAAGTGACATATAGGATTCAGGCATTTAATTATAATAATATAATTTAATTATAATATATAATTATATTATAAAGGTAAACTTATTTATTTGATAATGGATATCCAGACTTTTTATGGTTATGCAACAGGCATAGATTTGTAATGGTTAGATGGATATTTTTTTTTCTGCAGTAAGCTTACACCAGGCATATATATTTTGGTTGATTGCAGCAAGATTGCTAAGATTCTTTGCTTCTATAATAACGCCCTTGTTAAACTGCTAACTAGTAATGATTGCTTAATTTGTAGCGACTGTTTAAGTGTAATTTACATTTAAGTGTATTAGAGAAGGTGAGGAAAAGTATCCTTACCTTTCCTTGTCTGCCTGCCACTACCAGTGCGGTAAGTTCAGACAGGTAAGACTTTTTTGTATCATCTGTAGGGGTATAGATAGATGTTAGTTGAATCTGTTTCTCATAGATTCAGATACATTTTTGTAATTTAGCTCCTTAGGACTAGGTATCCTTTAGTATCATTTAAATTCACTTACCATGAAGTACACTCGCACCGTAGTAGTTAGGTCCGTACCAAAGGATGGGAAGCAGTCACAACTCGAGGGGCACTTCGGTACGGTCGGCACGGTGGAATCCATTTTGATTTCTACTGACAAATTGTTCATCGTGTACGCCTCTCCCTCTAGTGTCCCCACGGCCATAGAATCATTGAGTTCTATTAAGTTGTCAGCCCTAAAGGAACCAGTGCAACTTTTGTTGGCTCCAGCAAAGGAGACTGATGAGCCTAAGATCAAAGCGTTGCTTGACCCTGATCCTGACCCTCTTGAGCATTTCTTAGATTCCTTAAGCTCTGATAACTTGGCTAAACTGCAAACAAAACTAGAAGGTCGAGTGCCTAGCAGACAAGCTCCTCCTGCCCCTCTGTACACAGTTAGTCAGCGCCCCCGATTACCCACCTTCTCTGGGGATCCTGGGAAAGACATATCGTATAGCCAGTGGCGATTTCAAGTCCAGTGCCTGCTGGATAACCCTAGTCATCATAAGAGCGAAGTGGAAGAGGTAGTCCGCTTGTCACTCAGGGGCACTGCAGCAGAAATTTTACTATGCTCAGAACCAGGAATAAAGGTTTCTGATTTGCTCCATCAATTCGACCTGATGTTTGGGGATGTTGTAGATTATAATCTTCTCCGGGAACAGTACTATGGAGCTCAACAAGGTCCGGGGGAAAACATAGTTCAGTGGGGCTGCAGACTCCAAAAGTTACTCCATTTCCTTAAAGGCAGAGATTTGATCACCCCCACGGAAGCAGAGCATAGCTTGAGATCCAGGTTTTGGTATGGACTCCACCCAAGTTATGTTAAAGTAAAAGAAGCCTTACGGGTTATTCTGCGAACAGGAAAGTCGTTCGATGAATTATTTAGTTGTGCTAGGGAACTGGAGGCGGAATATACTCCTGGCCATTCGTCCGTCCGGGTTTCCCATCCAACCCAGCCTGGAAAGGGTAAATTGCCCCTGCAACAGCAAACAAACCCTGATTTAGCCCAAGCTGTAGACACGGTACTAAGAAAAATGGAAGGCTTAGAGGCACGTTTAAGTAAACTAGAAGGAAAGGCTACTTACCCCAGTAAATCTCCCTCAGGCACCAATCCTAACCAAGATCAGAGCAGCACTGCTGGTCAAAATCGCTTATTTTGTAGCAGATGCAAACGAAACAACCATCTCCTGCGTGATTGTGTGGCCCGTAGGGATGTGAACGGCCGGCCTTTAAACTGAAGTCCGCCTGCAACAGACGGTGGGGGGTTGCAGGCGAGAGACGTGTCCCTGCTAAGATTCCTGTAGAACTGGTAGGCAATGTCGACCAGGTAAAGCTCATAGCCAATGGTAATTCCTCTACTGGGTTACTTGACTCTGGTTCGGCCATTTCCACGGTTGCTGAGTGGTTTTATAACAAACACCTAGCTTCTTGATCTATATTGCCTGTGGACCAGGTATTGGAGATTGAGGTAGCTGGTGGCGGTAGGCTAGACTATTTAGGTGTTGTTGAGTTGGATCTTAACTTTCCATCGGTTTTGAAGGATACAGTTTTCCCCACTCCAGTCCTCCTAGTCAAGAACACTAGCTTCAATCTAAATACCCCCTTTGTAATTGGCCAAAACATTATCAAGCCGTGCGTCAGACACCTAAGGGCACTCAAGGGACCCAGATTTATCCAAACAGCTGGCTTATCTGATCCCTGGCGTTTAGCGTGTAGAAACAATTGTCTCTTTAACGGTTCTACTTCCAAACCTCTCGGGAGGGTGTTTAGCAATAAACAAGTCCTTGTACCACCCAATCATAGCTACTTCATACCAGGGGTAACAAGAACATGTACGTTTGGTAAAACCACTATTGTGACTGAGCCTGAGGGTCAGCTACCCGCAGGACTGGTGTTAGACCCAATTTTTATGGAAGTTAACTTGAGGAACAAAACCAGTAAACGGGTTGACGTTAAAGTTTCTAATTTGACCTCCAGCCCAATTACCGTTCCGGCAAAAGCCTTACTTTGTTCCCTCCAGGTGGCCTCGGTCATACCTTCATTCAGTCAGAGTACAAGCCCTGCAGGTGTACTAGACCAATTTAACATCGGTACCTCATTGTCTGAGAAAGAGCGTCACAAAGTTTTAAGTCTTTTAAATACTTGGACCTCTATCTTTTCTATTGATGAAATAGACATCGGCAAGACCGATATGATAAAACACCGGATAGTCTTAACAGATGAAACGCCCTTCAGAGAGTCGTATCGACGAATTCCTCCTAATCTTTATGAAGAAGTTAGGTGTCATCTTAATGAAATGCTCGAGGCAGGTGTCATTCGTGAAAGTTCGAGTCCATTCGCGTCAGCAATAGTCCTCGTCCGTAAGCCTGATGGTAAACTAAGATTTTGCGTGGACTATCGGAAGCTGAATGCCCGTTCTGTCCGTGATGCGCATTCTCTGCCTCGCATCGATGACACTTTAGATTCACTTGTAGGCAGTAAATTTTTTTCCTCTCTTGACCTCAAAGCCGGGTACTGGCAAGTGGAGGTGGAGGAAGAAGACAAGCATAAGACCGCATTTACAGCCGGTCTTTTAGGGTTTTTCGAGTTTAATACGATGCCCTTCGGTCTGGTGAACGCGCCAGACGTCTTCCAGCGCTTAATGCAGAAAACTATGGGTGATTTGCATTTATCACAATGTCTCCTTTATTTGGATGACATCATAGTCTATAGCTCAACTTTTGAGGAGCATCTTAAACGGCTGGAGGCTGTATTTCAACGCCTCAAAAATGCTGGTTTAAAGCTAAAACCGAGCAAGTGTCATTTCTTTCAGACAAAAGTCAGTTATCTAGGCCATGTGGTTTCAGCTGATGGCATCCACGCAGACCCTGCCAAGGTAGATGCAGTAAAACAGTGGCCTACACCAAGTACATTGACAGAGGTTAGACGGTTCCTAGGTTTCGCTAGTTTTTACCGTAAGTTTATCCCTCATTTTGCCCAAGTAGCACGCCCCCTCCATGACTTCCTGAAGGGATTCTCGCCCAAAAAGAAAGGTAAACCTGGTAAGTACACACCTAAAGCCACATCCATTACATGGGGTACAAAACAACAGGAGGCATTTGATAAGATTAAAAACTTATTGTGCCAAACCCCTGTATTGGCGTTTGCCAATTTTACTAAGCCATTTGTCCTGCACACGGACGCTAGCAAATCAGGTCTAGGTGCTATCCTATATCAGGAACAAGAGGGTAAACTACATCCCATTGCCTACGCCAGCCGAAGCCTTAGACCCTCAGAAGCTAATTATCCAGCCCACAAGCTAGAATTTCTGGCTTTAAAGTGGGCTGTCACAGAGAAATTTAAAGACTATCTTTATGGTGGCACATTCACTGTCAGAACTGACAATAACCCATTGTGTTATGTCCTTTCTTCAGCCAGGCTTGATGCCACCGGACAGCGGTGGATTGCTGAACTGGCAAACTTCAATTTTGATATTAAATACCGCTCAGGTCAGGTTAACATAGATGCTGATGCGTTATCAAGGTCCCCTGGTCAGGAGATAGTCCATCTCTCCACCGAAACCGTAAATGCTATCTGTAACTACCAATTGCCTTATTTTATTGGCTTACAACACACACCTGCACCTGCTGATCAGTGCGCTTGTTTAGACAACCTTCCACAGACCCCAATTAATATCAGAGACAAACAACTTGAAGACCCCATCCTCAAACAAATAATTCAAAGCTTAGAAGCAGGACATCAACCGAAAATAACCAGGAAACCATCACCGGATCCCAACTGGCGTATATACCAGAGTCGAGCTAAGCAATTTGTTTTACAGCAGAATATACTATGTCGCAAGAGAACCGTAAATCATCAGCTAACATACCAGGTCGTATTGCCTGAATCTCTGCGTAGTGTAGCTCTCCATGGTTTACATGACCTAATGGGGCACATGGGCCAAACCAGAACTACTAAACTAGTCCAGGATCGGTATTTCTGGCCAAAAATGTCAAAAGACATTATCCAATACGTTTCTTGCTGTCCAAGATGTGTCAGGAGAAAGACACCTACCAATCAAAGAGCTCCCCTTATCAATATCTCTTCCACTGCACCTTTGGAGTTACTTTGTGTAGATTTCTTATCAGTAGAACCTTGCAAAGGTAACATAGAAAACATCCTTGTAGTGACAGATCATTTCACAAAATATGCCAGGGCTTTTCCCTGTAAAACTCAACAGGCCAAACCGACAGCCCAATTATTATTTGATCAATTTATATGCCACTATGGTTTTCCCCAGAGAATATTATCTGATCAAGGCAGAAATTTCGAGAGCAAACTGATCAAGGAACTATGTAGTTTAGCTGGAATTTCCAAGTGTCGAACTACCCCTTATCATCCAATGGGGAATGGTCAGTGCGAGCGTTTTAACCGCACTCTCCTGAATATGCTCGGCTGCTTAGAGCCAGAAGGTAAATCCAATTGGAAAATACACCTAAATGCTCTGACCCATGCTTATAATTGCACACAACATGAGACAACCGGGTTCTCCCCCTTCTTTCTCATGTATGGTCGCCATCCCAAACTGCCAATAGACATAATTCTGGGTTTAGATCAAGAGGATAAGCAAGCAGCCACAGATTACTCAAAATATGTGCAGTCCTTAGCGGATACTCTATCAGATGCTTATAAAATGGCACAGAACAACTCTTCTTTGGCCCAGCAACGCCATAAAATGCGCTATGATCGTAAGATTAAAGGCACGTCCCTTCAAGTGGGAGACAAAGTCTTAGTCCGTAACCTCCATGTAACTGGTAAACAAAAACTCGCTGATGTGTGGGAAACTCCTATATACACTGTTGTAGGACAACCAAACGGGGATATTCCAGTTTATAGGGTGCAGAGGGAAGGAACAACGGGTGGCATACGCACGCTTCATCGTAATCTACTTCTCTGTATTAACAATCTCCCCCTTAATCCCCCAGTTACTGACTCTAATGCATCAAAATGTACCCAAAAGCAAAAACCTGATCACAAAATAGTTGATGTAGAATCCTCCAGTGATATTGAAAGTCCGGATGAGGATGCTGATGATTATGTCTTCACTCCATTGTCAGTTCCTGTTAATATTCCTTTGATCCACGTAGATCAGGAAGAAAAGCTCCCACTTTCCACTCCTAGTTCGGAAATTGCACTTTCCACTTCCAGTCCCGAAGGTGAAGGACCATTCAGTCCCGATTTTCCAGTTCGGGATGCATCACCTGTAAGAATAACAGAAACTGATGACAGTGCCATACCAATCCCTGAAGTTTATGAATCTCTAACAGATCTAGTTGAAAATCAAGAATTGAGTGAGGAAACTAATGCAAACTTACCACATGTTACTACAGATAATTCCCAATTGGGGGATGATCGCCCCAGGCCCAGGCGATCAGACCGAATAAGACGGCCTCCAACCTGGTTACGGTCTGGAGATTATGTCCAACATTAATTAGATATAACTTCCTTAGTGAAGCCATGATTTCTTCACATATTTTCCGTTGTCGGGTCGACAACTTCTTCGAACGGGGGGAGGGTGTAACACGGGGTAATATAGCCCCATGTTTTTTTTTTCATTTTGTCTTTCATTCCAAAGTGACCGACAAGACAGGTTCCTTTAGGTCAAGGGTCAACCACCTGTTGCCCTGGCATGGCATGGCATGGCCTGCGTGGCCGGCAAAACCTGTTGTAAGAATATAGTTTTGTCAGGACCGGTTTTCGGTGTTTGGGCAACGAGGCATGACAGCCCGTAATGACCACGATGTCTTGGGGCAGCCTCGTCAGTTCTGCTCAAACCTTGCTGTTGGCAACCAGCCGACTGATTGCCTGTACCTGTATCTTCTTCCAGGTAGGAACACTATTTTTTGTCCCCGTCAGTTATATTCTGAAATGCATGTAAAAATGTATGATTATTTTAGTACTAATAAGAAACCCAAACGTTCGTTCTGTCCCAATAGATTTATGGCCCACCATGCATTTCCCATATATTTGCTCATTCATATATAAACCTTCCTGTCTGTTCCATCCGAATATATTGTATTTTCTCTGTTGGGTACATTTGTATAGAATATGGTCAACTGCAAAGTATACAGCCTCCAGTCTAGTCTAATTTTCCTGAAATGCCCTATTTCGGACCAGTAGAACGGCAGACTAGGCACGCCTCTCGTCTAAACCCCCCCCCCCCCCCCAACTTCAAGAATATCTTTGGTGTCAACTTAGTCGGTACATCGCCAGTCGTTCACTCCAGGCATTATTTTGGCCGCAAGTAGTACTCTTTAAGTAGTAATAGGGCTAAGATTACTGCCCTATATAAAAAAATAATTAAACTAAAATACTTTTCATATTTCATACTGCATTTGTAGTGAGAAAAGGTAAAATCTTATTTTATCTAAATGCTTCGGTCTAAATCGATGCCGCCACCAGGCCGTTCAAAGTGAAAGCATTATTTATGCACTCTGTAATCTCCGCTCTTTGCACATGGGATGTATCTTAGATATACATGAAAGGCAGGCAAATTTCTCCCAAAAAAAAAAATAAATACAATTATTATTAAGGATGGTTCATATAAGTTGTTCTGAATAGCCAATCGGAGCTGCCACTTCAAAAAGTTACTACTAATTAAATATCAGTAAATGTTTCATGTAAAATTTCTTCCAAAACATTGATAATTATGAAGATTTAATATGAAGAGTTAACAGCAGCATAAAGCTGTTATTAGACTATTTCATAACTGGGTAATTATTTAATAACGCAAAAATGCTTACTCTAAAGTAAGCTTAATAGTGGCACACGTTCCCACTTAATTCCCGTGCTAGACGTAAAATCCATGTTGACCGTGTATATGAACCCGGGTGCTGGTGCTGCCATCTGGCCGCCTGAGGTAAACTAGTTTCCACAGTCCCACTTAGGCCTGTGCTGCCACCTGGCGTCTCAGATGAACTAACCATCAAAACAAACTTCCATACCTTAGAAACGGTACATAATTATAAACACGACTGTCATCAATATTATTATTTATTAAGCATTACCAAGTTTAAGGTATGGATAAAAGCACAGACGTGCTGTTCTCCTAACATTTAACCAGACGTGCGTGCTAAAGTTTCTCATTCAATAGATGAAAAACTTCTTTTCAATCGATTTTTCTTATAATTTAAGATCGTCGGGGAAAACTTAAAAATACAGCATAATAATATATTATCTTAAAATCATTTTCTGGTATCATCAGATGACAGTCAATTTTCAGGAAAGTTCCGAAAACTAACTTGCCACACGATTACCGCCATAGCGCTTGGGGACTTTCTCCCAGTTTGCTGTTGCCGTTTGTTTACCTTCCGCATACAAAATAGTGCATTGTAGAGTCTTGAGCACAGAACCCCGGTCTCTCCTTAGATTTCCGCCTCCAGTCAATTTGTGTAGTTTTTATGCATATTCCACTCTTTCACAGATCAACTTTTCCAGATGTTTATCCTTTTGAACAGATATATATCCTTTTGAACAATCAAATTTTAGTAAGATTCCTCCGCGCTCTGCATTTCATAATACAAAATACCCGCCTAATTTCAGGTGTTTGATAACCTCAAAACCGTTCGTAAAAGCAGTACTCTGATAAACCTACCATCCATTATTCTATCGTGCTAGACCAGGAATTTATTTTATTTGTAAAGTAAATCTTATATTATTATGATCCTCTTAAGTGTCAGGTAGCATCACGATTTGGGGTAGTAGATTAGAGTAGTATACGCCTTAAGTGATTGCATTTAAGAGACACTCTCCTAACACACCCACTATCCAACCTCCACACAAGCACTCATATTCGTTCTTTTCTCAGCATTATAAAGTTTTATTCACACGTAAATATATACCACTTATAGTTGCTCAGTTGTTCTCAATGTAAATCCTTTAATTGTCAAGAAATAGGTTAGTGAACAGGCCAATGTAAGAATATTGTCCAATGTACGTTGATCAGGTGACATAAACTGATTATCACAGTTATGAGATGGCCACATGCCCATAAACGTATGCATTTAATATGTTAAGTCTGTGGATTTAAGAGAAATATATGTATACGAAATCTGTGTGTAGCTTAAACTATTTTCTTTTCTTTATAGTATATAGAAACAGGATAACAGATCATGTTCTTGATTACCCTGATAACCATTATCCACTTCATGGTAGACAGTGTTCTTTACTGTCAATAGTATATAAAAAAATATGGTAAATTGTCATGTGGTTACATTTAAATATCTGGATGTTTATTATTATAATATTTTTGTTATCTTTATAACGTATTCTGTGATAAAAGAGATATTGGCTATGTACAGTATATGAAATATAAGTGTATACTGGGGCAGACTCGTGAGTTCTGCTCAAACCTTGCTGTTGGCAACCAGCCGACTGATTGCCCGTACCTGTATCTTCTTCCAGAATAAATCCTCACCTCGCATCCGTCTTGATTCTTGAACCTGGCCCCACGTTGGGTGCCACATATTGGTGAGGAGAACGTCAATTCCTGTACAGAACTAGTTAAACCGATAAGGCATTCGATTGTACTGATCGTGCACAAGACAGACTTGGTAGGGGTTTGTGCATCGTTTAAGCGACATAAGAAAGGAATTTGAATATTCATGACAATTTAATAATGAAGCAAATCAGTAATCATAACACGCAAATGCGGAATCCGATGGGCAGAATGATCGCTAAGCTCGGATTAAATGAAGTATATTTCATGGGGTCTAATGTACTTTTAAAGAGCTTTTGCATTCTTTCAAAAGAGTTGGTCTTTACATGTGATGCTTACAGTAATCAGAAAATGAAACATGGAATCCAATAATAATGGATGTTGTTCCCGATGACAAACGAGGTTTGTGTAAATTAAACACGAATAATAAAGTATTGGTGAGGAGAACGTCAATGCCCGTCTGCAACTCTTGTAGACCGATAAGGCTTTCGTTTCTACTGATGGTGCCCAAGACAGCCCTGGTAATGTGTTTCTGCATGGTATAAGGGACATAAGAAAGGAATGTGATTATCATGACAATTAAATCATGAAGATATTCAATTGAATATTTATGACAATTTGATAACAAAGATTTTCAATAATGATAACACGCAACTGCAGAATCCGATGAAATAGAAACGCAATTCTTGATGAGAATTCTTGATGCGAGAAGATATCCGTAACAGTTGAAGAGATAACGTAGAAGCAAATGTGTTTAAACATAGCCGCTAACGTCAGGATGGCCGAGCGGTCTAAGGCGCTGCGTTCAGGTCGCAGTCTGGTTCTCCAGGCGTGGGTTCGAATCCCACTTCTGACAATTCCCTTTTGTTGGTCTGTATACAGTCCGCTTCGTATGTTTCTTTACTGTACTGCCTGTGGTATGCAGTGTATACTATCACCAGGGTTAATTGCTTATTTTGCCCCTTCATTTGTATACAGTTCACATATATGTTGCATCAGCAGGTGAGTGCACACTCATTGACTGCAGTGACAACTGGTGGATTTCATGACAACTAATTTCCCAACTGCGAAACTACATCTCTTGTGAAAGATAATTAATAAATGCATGCGAGCCAATTAAATCTTGACATAAAGAAAAACGTGTATCTGCACACAGTTTATGGGCGGATAACAGAGCACCCAGTCGACCGTTGCAGTGCGTGTTACTAGAAGTAAATAAATTAAATAAGGTTTCCTTCTTTCGGACGAATCATGAGAGAAAATGGAAAAAGTCAAGGTCTCGCTAAGAACGGCTTGGTGTAAGGTCCTCGTTCCAGCGATTAATTCCGGCTGACATTAAACCCGTGCAATGCGTCGGTCTGACAGATCCCAGCAAAAGAAGTTTCCTTGGCCAGCACGGGGGTCGAACCCGCGACCTTCGCGTTATCAGCACGATGCTCTGACCAACGGAGCTAACCGGCCTTGGACGCTGCAGCGTAATGGTCCTGACCTGTTCGAAAGCACAATTATGTTTTTCTCACGTGCACTTGCAAGGTGGCATTCATGAGTGCGATATCCATTGTAAGTTGAAACGAAACGGCCATTCGGGACTCAGTTCGAGCAAACCTTTCTTTGCGTGACCATGACAAGCTAAATGACATTATCAGGAACGCTTTGTTTCTGCTCTTCTGATATGCCCCCCTTTAAATTGGATCAGTTTATTGATTGAATATACAGTTTCAAAGAAATTTTGAAATTCATGTGTACGCGTGAAAGAAACATGGCACATTAGAAAAGAAAACCAACCCTATTGGGCCATATGGTCATTTGTTAAATGTATGCACCCACGCAAAAGTACCTCGTTCTCACATGTCTTAGCGAGACAGAAGCATTGGCCATTAGGAAACAGAAACCCATCGGGCGATATGGTCATTTTAAAAGCAAGAACCTAATCAAAAGAGCCACGCCTCAGTCGGCGCTTTGAAAAAAAAACTCATGTTATTCAGTCATTCATATACATGTACAATTTAGAATTAAAGAGGTGCTTCTTCGAATCTTAAATCTTCAGGCTGAATTTACGCTGAGCCAGGTTTAAATTATAAACATTTCATGGGGTCTGATGTTTTTAAAAGAGCTTTGGTATTGTTTCAAAAGATTTGGTCTTTAGATGTCATGCAGACTTAGTAATCACAAATATTGAATCCAACAGTAAGTGGTGCCTCTCCTGATGTAAAACAAGGTCTGAGTAACTAAAACACGAATAATAAAGTAAACGATTATATATATTGGTGAGGAGAACGTCAATGCCTGTACAGAACTAGTTTAACCGATAAGGCATTCGATTGTACTGATCGTGCACAAGACAGACTTGGTAGGGGTTTGTGCATCGTATAAGCGACATAAGAAAGGAATTTGAATATTCATGACAATTTAATAATGAAGCAAATCAGTAATCATAACACGCAAATGCGGAATCCGATGGGCAGAATGATCGCTAAGCTAGGATTAAATGAAGTATATTTCATGGGGTCTAATGTACTTTTAAAGAGCTTTTGCATTCTTACAAAAGAGTTGGTCTTTACATGTGATGCTTACAGTAATCAGAAAATGAAACATGGAATCCAATAATAATGGATGTTGTTCCCGATGACAAACGAGGTTAGGGTAACTAAAACACGAATAATAAAGTATTGGTGAGGAGAACGTCAATGCCCGTCTGCAACTCTTGTAGACCGATAAGGCTTTCGTTTCTGCTGTTGTGCCCAAGACAGCCCTGGAAATGTGTTTCTGTATGGTATAAGGGACATAAGAAAGGAATGTGATTATCATGACAATTAAATCAGGAAGATATTCCATTGAATATTTATGACAATTTGATAACAAAGATATTCAATAATGATAACACGCAAATGCTGAATCCGATGAAATAGAAACGCAATTCTTGATGAGAATTCTTGATGAGAGAAGAGATCCGTAACAGTTGAAGAGATAACGTAGAAGCAAATGTGTTAAAACATAGCCGCTAACGTCAGGATGGCCGAGCGGTCTAAGGCGCTGCGTTCAGGTCGCAGTCTGGTTCTCCAGGCGTGGGTTCGAATCCCACTTCTGACAATTCCCTTTTGTTGGTCTGTATGCAGTCCGCTTCGTATGTTCCTTTACTGTACTGCCTGTGGTATGCAGTGTATACTATCACCAGGGTTTAATTGCTTATTTTGCCACTTCATTTGTATACGGTTCACATATATGTTGCATCAGCAGGTGAGTGCACACTCACTGACTGCAGTGACAACTGGTGGATTTCATGACAACTAATTTCCCAACTGCGAAACTACATCTCTTGTGAAAGATAATTAATAAATGCATGCGAGCCAATTAAATCTTGACATAAAGAAAAACGTGTATCTGCACACAGTTAATGGACGGATAACAGAGCACCCAGTCGACCGTTTCAGTGCGTGTTACTAGAAGTAAATAAATTAAATAAGGTTTCCTTCTTTCGGACGAATCATGAGAGAAAATGGAAAAAGTCAAGGTCTCGCTAAGAACGGCTTGGTGTAGGGTCCTCGTTCCAGCGATTAATTCCGGCTGACATTAAACCCGTGCAATGCGTCGGTCTGACAGATCCCAGCAAAAGAAGTTTCCTTGGCCAGCACGGGGGTCGAACCCGCGACCTTCGCGTTATCAGCACGATGCTCTAACCAACGGAGCTAACCGGCCTTGGACGCTGCAGCGTAATGGTCCTGACCTGTTCGAAAGCACAATTATGCCTTTCTCACGTGCACTTGCAAGGTGGCATTCATGAGTGCGATATCCATTGTAAGTTGAAACGAAACGGCCATTCGGGACTCAGTTCGAGCAAACCTTTCTTTGCGTGCCCATGACAAGCTAAATGACATTATCAGGAACGCTTTGTTTCTGCTCTTCTGATATGCCCCCTTTAAATTGGATCAGTTTATTGATTGAATATACAGTTTCAAAGAAATTTTGAAATTCATGTGTACGCGTGAAAGAAACATGGCACATTAGAAAAGAAAACCAACCCTATTGGGCCATATGGTCATTTGTTAAATGTATGCACCCACGCAAAAGTACCTCGTTCTCACATGTCTTAGCGAGACAGAAGCATTGGCCATTAGGAAACAGAAACCCATCGGGCGATATGGTCATTTTAAAAGCAAGAACCTAATCAAAAGAGCCACGCTTTGAAAAAAAAAACTGATGTTATTCAGTCATTCATATACATGTACAATTTAGAATTACAGAGGTGCTTCTTCGAATCTTAAATCTTCAGGCTGAATTTACGCTAAGCTAGGTTTAAATTATAAACATTTCATGGGGTCTGATGTTTTTAAAAGAGCTATGGTATTGTTTCAAAAGATTTGGTCTTTAGATGTGATGCTGACTTAGTAATCACAAATATTGAATCCAACAGTAAGTGGTGCCTCTCCTGATGTAAAACAAGGTCTGAGTAACTAAAACACGAATAATAAAGTAAACGATTATATATATTGGTGAGGAGAACGTCAATGCCTGTACAGAACTAGTTTAACCGATAAGGCATTCGATTGTACTGATCGTGCACAAGACAGACTTGGTAGGGGTTTGTGCATCGTATAAGCGACATTAGAAAGGAATTTGAATATTCATGACAATTTAATAATGAAGCAAATCAGTAATCATAACACGCAAATGCGGAATCCGATGGGCAGGATGATCGCTAAGCTAGGGTTAAATGAAGTATATTTCATGGGGTCTAATGTACTTTTAAAGAGCTTTTGCATTCTTACAAAAGAGTTGGTCTTTACATGTGATGCTTACAGTAATCAGAAAATGAAACATGGAATCCAATAATAATGGATGTTGTTCCCGATGACAAACGAGGTTTGGGTAACTAAAACACGAATAATAAAGTATTGGTGAGGAGAACGTCAATGCCCGTCTGCAACTCTTGTAGACCGATAAGGCTTTCGTTTCTGCTGTTGTGCCCAAGACAGCCCTGGTAATGTGTTTCTGCATGGTATAAGGGACATAAGAAAGGAATGTGATTATCATGACAATTAAATCATGAAGATATTCCATTGAATATTTATGACAATTTGATAACAAAGATATTCAATAATGATAACACGCAAGTGCAGAATCCGATGAAATAGAAACGCAATTCTTGATGAGAATTCTTGATGAGAGAAGAGATCCGTAACAGTTGAAGGGATAACGTAGAAGCAAATGTGTTTAAACATAGCCGCTAACGTCAGGATGGCCGAGCGGTCTAAGGCGCTGCGTTCAGGTCGCAGTCTGGTTCTCCAGGCGTGGGTTCGAATCCCACTTCTGACAATTCCCTTTTGTTGGTATGTATGCAGTCCGCTTCGTATGTTCCTTTACTGTACTGCCTGTGGTATTCAGTGTATACTATCACCAGGGTTTAATTGCTTATTTTGCCCCTTCATTTGTTTACAGTTCGCATATATGTTGCATCAGCAGGTGAGTGCACACTCATTGACTTCAGTGACAACTGGTGGATTTCATGACAACTAATTTCCCAACTGCGAAACTACATCTCTTGTGAAAGATAATTAATAAATGCATGCGAGCCAATTAAATCTTGACATAAAGAAAAACGTGTATCTGCACACAGTTTATGGACGGATAACAGAGCACCAAGTCGACCGTTGCAGTGCGTGTTACTAGAAGTAAATAAATTAAATAAAGTTTCCTTCTTTCGGACGAATAATGAGACAAAATGGAAAAAGTCAAGGTCTCGCTAAGAACGGCTTGGTGTAAGGTCCTCGTTAAATGACAAGCTAAATGACATTATCAGGAACTCTTTGTTTCTGCTCGTCTGATATGCCCCCCTTTAAATTGGATCAGTTTATTGATTGAGTATACAGTTTCAAAGAAATTTTGAAATTCATGTGTACGCGTGAAAGAAACATGGCACATTGGAAAAGAGAACCAACCCTATTGGGCCATATGGTCATTTGTTAAATGTATGCACCCACGCAAAAGTACCTCGTTCTCACATGTCTTAGCGAGACAGAAGCATTGGCCATTAGGAAACAGAAACCCATCGGGCGATATGGTCATTTTAAAAGCAAGAACCTAATCAAAAGAGCCACGCTTTGAAAAAAAAAACTGATGTTATTCAGTCATTCATATACATGTACAATTTAGAATTACAGAGGTGCTTCTTCGAATCTTAAATCTTCAGGCTGAATTTACGCTAAGCTAGGTTTAAATTATAAACATTTCATGGGGTCTGATGTTTTTAAAAGAGCTATGGTATTGTTTCAAAAGATTTGGTCTTTAGATGTGATGCTGACTTAGTAATCACAAATATTGAATCCAACAGTAAGTGGTGCCTCTCCTGATGTAAAACAAGGTCTGAGTAACTAAAACACGAATAATAAAGTAAACGATTATATATATTGGTGAGGAGAACGTCAATGCCTGTACAGAACTAGTTTAACCGATAAGGCATTCGATTGTACTGATCGTGCACAAGACAGACTTGGTAGGGGTTTGTGCATCGTATAAGCGACATTAGAAAGGAATTTGAATATTCATGACAATTTAATAATGAAGCAAATCAGTAATCATAACACGCAAATGCGGAATCCGATGGGCAGGATGATCGCTAAGCTAGGGTTAAATGAATTATATTTCATGGGGTCTAATGTACTTTTAAAGAGCTTTTGCATTCTTACAAAAGAGTTGGTCTTTACATGTGATGCTTACAGTAATCAGAAAATGAAACATGGAATCCAATAATAATGGATGTTGTTCCCGATGACAAACGAGGTTTGGGTAACTAAAACACGAATAATAAAGTATTGGTGAGGAGAACGTCAATGCCCGTCTGCAACTCTTGTAGACCGATAAGGCTTTCGTTTCTGCTGTTGTGCCCAAGACAGCCCTGGTAATGTGTTTCTGCATGGTATAAGGGACATAAGAAAGGAATGTGATTATCATGACAATTAAATCATGAAGATATTCCATTGAATATTTATGACAATTTGATAACAAAGATATTCAATAATGATAACACGCAAGTGCAGAATCCGATGAAATAGAAACGCAATTCTTGATGAGAATTCTTGATGAGAGAAGAGATCCGTAACAGTTGAAGGGATAACGTAGAAGCAAATGTGTTTAAACATAGCCGCTAACGTCAGGATGGCCGAGCGGTCTAAGGCGCTGCGTTCAGGTCGCAGTCTGGTTCTCCAGGCGTGGGTTCGAATCCCACTTCTGACAATTCCCTTTTGTTGGTATGTATGCAGTCCGCTTCGTATGTTCCTTTACTGTACTGCCTGTGGTATTCAGTGTATACTATCACCAGGGTTTAATTGCTTATTTTGCCCCTTCATTTGTTTACAGTTCGCATATATGTTGCATCAGCAGGTGAGTGCACACTCATTGACTTCAGTGACAACTGGTGGATTTCATGACAACTAATTTCCCAACTGCGAAACTACATCTCTTGTGAAAGATAATTAATAAATGCATGCGAGCCAATTAAATCTTGACATAAAGAAAAACGTGTATCTGCACACAGTTTATGGACGGATAACAGAGCACCAAGTCGACCGTTGCAGTGCGTGTTACTAGAAGTAAATAAATTAAATAAAGTTTCCTTCTTTCGGACGAATAATGAGACAAAATGGAAAAAGTCAAGGTCTCGCTAAGAACGGCTTGGTGTAAGGTCCTCGTTAAATGACAAGCTAAATGACATTATCAGGAACTCTTTGTTTCTGCTCGTCTGATATGCCCCCCTTTAAATTGGATCAGTTTATTGATTGAGTATACAGTTTCAAAGAAATTTTGAAATTCATGTGTACGCGTGAAAGAAACATGGCACATTGGAAAAGAGAACCAACCCTATTGGGCCATATGGTCATTTGTTAAATGTATGCACCCACGCAAAAGTACCTCGTTCTCACATGTCTTAGCGAGACAGAAGCATTGGCCATTAGGAAACAGAAACCCATCGGGCGATATGGTCATTTTAAAAGCAAGAACCTAATCAAAAGTGCCACGCCTCAGTCGGCGCTTTGAAAAAATAAACTCATGTCATTCAGTCATTCATATACATGTACAATTTAGAATTACAGAGGTGCTTCTTCGAATCTTAAATCTTCAGGCTGAATTTACGCTGAGCCAGGTTTAAATTATAAACATTTCATGGGGTCTGATGTTTTTAAAAGAGCTTTGGTATTGTTTCAAAAGATTTGGTCTTTAGATGTGATGCTGACTTAGTAATCACAAATATTGAATCCAACAGTAAGTGGTGCCTCTCCTGATGTAAAACAAGGTCTGAGTAACTAAAACACGAATAATAAAGTAAACGATTATATATATATTGGTGAGGAGAACGTCAATGCCTGTACAGAACTAGTTTAACCGATAAGGCATTCGATTGTACTGATCGTGCACAAGACAGACTTGGTAGGGGTTTGTGCATCGTATAAGCGACATAAGAAAGGAATTTGAATATTCATGACAATTTAATAATGAAGCAAATCAGTAATCATAACACACAAATGCGGAATCCGATGGGCAGAATGATCGCTAAGCTAGGATTAAATGAAGTATATTTCATGGGGTCTAATGTACTTTTAAAGAGCTTTTGCATTCTTTCAAAAGAGTTGGTCTTTACATGTGATGTTTACAGTAATCAGAAAATGAAACATGGAATCAAATAATAATGGATGTTGTTCCCGATGACAAACGAGGTTTGGGTAACTAAAACACGAATAATAAAGTATTGGTGAGGAGAACGTCAATGCCCGTCTGCAACTCTTGTAGACCGATAAGGCTTTCGTTACTACTGATGGTGCCCAAGACAGCCCTGGTAATGTGTTTCTGCATGGTATAAGGGACATAAGAAAGGAATGTGATTATCATGACAATTAAATCATGAAGATATTCAATTGAATATTTATGACAATTTGATAACAAAGATATTCAATAATGATAACACGCAAGTGCAGAATCCGATGAAATAGAAACGCAATTCTTGATGAGAATTCTTGATGCGAGAAGATATCCGTAACAGTTGAAGAGATAACGTAGAAGCAAATGTGTTTAAACATAGCCGCTAACGTCAGGATGGCCGAGCCGTCTAAGCCGCTGCGTTTAGGTCGCAGTCTGGTTCTCCAGGCGTGGGTTCGAATCCCACTTCTGACAATTCCCTTTTGTTGGTCTGTATGCAGTCCGCTTCGTATGTTCCTTTACTGTACTGTCTGTGGTATGCAGTGTATACTATCACCAGGGTTAATTGCTTATTTTCCCCCTTCATTTGTATACAGTTCACATATATGTTGCATCAGCAGGTGAGTGCACACTCATTGACTGCAGTGACAACTGGTGGATTTCATGACAACTAATTTCCCAACTGCGAAACTACATCTCTTGTGAAAGATAATTAATAAATGCATGCGAGCCAATTAAATCTTGATAAAAAGAAAAACGTGTATCTGCACACAGTTTATGGGCGGATAACAGAGCACCCAGTCGACCGTTGCAGTGCGTGTTACTAGAAGTAAATAAATTAAATAAGGTTTCCTTCTTTCGGACGAATCATGAGAGAAAATGGAAAAAGTCAAGGTCTCGCTAAGAACGGCTTGGTGTAAGGTCCTCGTTCCAGCGATTAATTCCGGCTGACATTAAACCCGTGCAATGCGTCGGTCTGACAGATCCCAGCAAAAAGTTTCCTTGGCCAGCACGGGGGTCGAACCCGCGACCTTCGCGTTATCAGCACGATGCTCTAACCAACGGAGCTAACCGGCCTTGGACGCTGCAGCGTAATGGTCCTGACCTGTTCGAAAGCACAATTATGCCTTTCTCACGTGCACTTGCAAGGTGGCATTCATGAGTGCGATATCCATTGTAAGTTGAAACGAAACGGCCATTAGGGACTCAGTTCGAGCAAACCTTTCTTTGCGTGCCCATGACAAGCTAAATGACATTATCAGGAACGCTTTGTTTCTGCTCTTCTGATATGCCCCCCTTTAAATTGGATCAGTTTATTGATTGAATATACAGTTTCAAAGAAATTTTGAAATTCATGTGTACGCGTGAAAGAAACATGGCACATTAGAAAAGAAAAACAACCCTATTGGGCCATATGGTCATTTGTTAAATGTATGCACCCACGCAAAATTACCTCGTTCTCACATGTCTTAGCGAGACAGAAGCATTGGCCATTAGGAAACAGAAACCCATCGGGCGATATGGTCATTTTAAAAGCAAGAACCTAATCAAAAGAGCCACGCTTTGAAAAAAAAACTGATGTTATTCAGTCATTCATATACGTGTACAATTTAGAATTACAGAGGTGCTTCTTCGAATCTTAAATCTTCAGGCTGAATTTACGCTGAGCCAGGTTTAAATTATAAACATTTCATGGGGTCTGATGTTTTTAAAAGAGCTTTGGTATTGTTTCAAAAGATTTGGTCTTTAGATGTGATGCTGACTTAGTAATCACAAATATTGAATCCAACAGTAAGTGGTGCCTCTCCTGATGTAAAACAAGGTCTGAGTAACTAAAACACGAATAATAAAGTAAACGATTATATATATTGGTGAGGAGAACGTCAATGCCTGTACAGAACTAGTTTAACCGATAAGGCATTCGATTTTACTGATCGTGCACAAGACAGACTTGGTAGGGGTTTGTGCATCGTATAAGCGACATAAGAAAGGAATTTGAATATTCATGACAATTTAATAATGAAGCAAATCAGTAATCATAACACGCAAATGCGGAATCCGATGGGCAGAATGATCGCTAAGCTAGGGTTAAATGAAGTATATTTCATGGGTTCTAATGTACTTTTAAAGAGCTTTTGCATTCTTACAAAAGAGTTGGTCTTTACATGTGATGTTTACAGTAATCAGAAAATGAAACATGGAATCCAATAATAATGGATCTGGTTCCCGATGACAAACGAGGTTTGGGTAACTAAAACACTAATAATAAAGTATTGGTGAGGAGAACGTCAATGCCCGTCTGCAACTCTTGTAGACCGATAAGGCTTTCGTTTCTGCTGTTGTGCCCAAGACAGCCCTGGAAATGTGTTTCTGCATGGTATAAGGGACATAAGAAAGGAATGTGATTATCATGACAATTAAATCATGAAGATATTCAATTGAATATTTATGACAATTTGATAACAAAGATATTCAATAATGATAACACGCAAGTGCAGAATCCGATGAAATAGAAACGCAATTCTTGATGAGAATTCTTGATGCGAGAAGATATCCGTAACAGTTGAAGAGATAACGTAGAAGCAAATGTGTTTAAACATAGCCGCTAACGTCAGGATGGCCGAGCCGTCTAAGCCGCTGCGTTTAGGTCGCAGTCTGGTTCTCCAGGCGTGGGTTCGAATCCCACTTCTGACAATTCCCTTTTGTTGGTCTGTATGCAGTCCGCTTCGTATGTTCCTTTACTGTACTGTCTGTGGTATGCAGTGTATACTATCACCAGGGTTAATTGCTTATTTTGCCCCTTCATTTGTATACAGTTCACATATATGTTGCATCAGCAGGTGAGTGCACACTCATTGACTGCAGTGACAACTGGTGGATTTCATGACAACTAATTTCCCAACTGCGAAACTACATCTCTTGTGAAAGATAATTAATAAATGCATGCGAGCCAATTAAATCTTGATAAAAAGAAAAACGTGTATCTGCACACAGTTTATGGGCGGATAACAGAGCACCCAGTCGACCGTTGCAGTGCGTGTTACTAGAAGTAAATAAATTAAATAAGGTTTCCTTCTTTCGGACGAATCATGAGAGAAAATGGAAAAAGTCAAGGTCTCGCTAAGAACGGCTTGGTGTAAGGTCCTCGTTCCAGCGATTAATTCCGGCTGACATTAAACCCGTGCAATGCGTCGGTCTGACAGATCCCAGCAAAAGAAGTTTCCTTGGCCAGCACGGGGGTCGAACCCGCGACCTTCGCGTTATCAGCACGATGCTCTAACCAACGGAGCTAACCGGCCTTGGACGCTGCAGCGTAATGGTCCTGACCTGTTCGAAAGCACAATTATGCCTTTCTCACGTGCACTTGCAAGGTGGCATTCATGAGTGCGATATCCATTGTAAGTTGAAACGAAACGGCCATTAGGGACTCAGTTCGAGCAAACCTTTCTTTGCGTGCCCATGACAAGCTAAATGACATTATCAGGAACGCTTTGTTTCTGCTCTTCTGATATGCCCCCCTTTAAATTGGATCAGTTTATTGATTGAATATACAGTTTCAAAGAAATTTTGAAATTCATGTGTACGCGTGAAAGAAACATGGCACATTAGAAAAGAAAAACAACCCTATTGGGCCATATGGTCATTTGTTAAATGTATGCACCCACGCAAAATTACCTCGTTCTCACATGTCTTAGCGAGACAGAAGCATTGGCCATTAGGAAACAGAAACCAATCGGGCGATATGGTCATTTTAAAAGCAAGAACCTAATCAAAAGAGCCACGCTTTGAAAAAAAAACTGATGTTATTCAGTCATTCATATACGTGTACAATTTAGAATTACAGAGGTGCTTCTTCGAATCTTAAATCTTCAGGCTGAATTTACGCTGAGCCAGGTTTAAATTATAAACATTTCATGGGGTCTGATGTTTTTAAAAGAGCTTTGGTATTGTTTCAAAAGATTTGGTCTTTAGATGTGATGCTGACTTAGTAATCACAAATATTGAATCCAACAGTAAGTGGTGCCTCTCCTGATGTAAAACAAGGTCTGAGTAACTAAAACACGAATAATAAAGTAAACGATTATATATATTGGTGAGGAGAACGTCAATGCCTGTACAGAACTAGTTTAACCGATAAGGCATTCGATTTTACTGATCGTGCACAAGACAGACTTGGTAGGGGTTTGTGCATCGTATAAGCGACATAAGAAAGGAATTTGAATATTCATGACAATTTAATAATGAAGCAAATCAGTAATCATAACACGCAAATGCGGAATCCGATGGGCAGAATGATTGCTAAGCTAGGGTTAAATGAAGTATATTTCATGGGTTCTAATGTACTTTTAAAGAGCTTTTGCATTCTTACAAAAGAGTTGGTCTTTACATGTGATGTTTACAGTAATCAGAAAATGAAACATGGAATCCAATAATAATGGATCTGGTTCCCGATGACAAACGAGGTTTGGGTAACTAAAACACGAATAATAAAGTATTGGTGAGGAGAACGTCAATGCCCGTCTGCAACTCTTGTAGACCGATAAGGCTTTCGTTTCTGCTGTTGTGCCCAAGACAGCCCTGGAAATGTGTTTCTGCATGGTATAAGGGACATAAGAAAGGAATGTGATTATCATGACAATTAAATCATGAAGATATTCAATTGAATATTTATGACAATTTGATAACAAAGATATTCAATAATGATAACACGCAAGTGCAGAATCCGATGAAATAGAAACGCAATTCTTGATGAGAATTCTTGATGCGAGAAGATATCCGTAACAGTTGAAGAGATAACGTAGAAGCAAATGTGTTTAAACATAGCCGCTAACGTCAGGATGGCCGAGCGGTCTAAGGCGCTGCGTTCAGGTCGCAGTCTGGTTCTCCAGGCGTGGGTTCGAATCCCACTTCTGACAATTCCCTTTTGTTGGTATGTATGCAGTCCGCTTCGTATGTTCCTTTACTGTACTGCCTGTGGTATTCAGTGTATACTATCACCAGGGTTTAATTGCTTATTTTGCCCCTTCATTTGTTTACAGTTCGCATATATGTTGCATCAGCAGGTGAGTGCACACTCATTGACTTCAGTGACAACTGGTGGATTTCATGACAACTAATTTCCCAACTGCGAAACTACATCTCTTGTGAAATATAATTAATAAATGCATGCGAGCCAATTAAATCTTGACATAAAGAAAAACGTGTATCTGCACACAGTTTATGGACGGATAACAGAGCACCAAGTCGACCGTTGCAGTGCGTGTTACTAGAAGTAAATAAATTAAATAAAGTTTCCTTCTTTCGGACGAATAATGAGACAAAATGGAAAAAGTCAAGGTCTCGCTAAGAACGGCTTGGTGTAAGGTCCTCGTTAAATGACAAGCTAAATGACATTATCAGGAACTCTTTGTTTCTGCTCGTCTGATATGCCCCCCTTTAAATTGGATCAGTTTATTGATTGAGTATACAGTTTCAAAGAAATTTTGAAATTCATGTGTACGCGTGAAAGAAACATGGCACATTGGAAAAGAGAACCAACCCTATTGGGCCATATGGTCATTTGTTAAATGTATGCACCCACGCAAAAGTACCTCGTTCTCACATGTCTTAGCGAGACAGAAGCATTTGCCATTAGGAAACAGAAACCCATCGGGCGATATGGTCATTTTAAAAGCAAGAACCTAATCAAAAGTGCCACGCCTCAGTCGGCGCTTTGAAAAAATAAACTCATGTCATTCAGTCATTCATATACATGTACAATTTAGAATTACAGAGGTGCTTCTTCGAATCTTAAATCTTCAGGCTGAATTTACGCTGAGCCAGGTTTAAATTATAAACATTTCATGGGGTCTGATGTTTTTAAAAGAGCTTTGGTATTGTTTCAAAACATTTGGTCTTTAGATGTGATGCTGACTTAGTAATCACAAATATTGAATCCAACAGTAAGTGGTGCCTCTCCTGATGTAAAACAAGGTCTGAGTAACTAAAACACGAATAATAAAGTAAACGATTATATATATTGGTGAGGAGAACGTCAATGCCTGTACAGAACTAGTTTAACCGATAAGGCATTCGATTGTACTGATCGTGCACAAGACAGACTTGGTAGGGGTTTGTGCATCGTATAAGCGACATAAGAAAGGAATTTGAATATTCATGACAATTTAATAATGAAGCAAATCAGTAATCATAACACACAAATGCGGAATCCGATGGGCAGAATGATCGCTAAGCTAGGATTAAATGAAGTATATTTCATGGGGTCTAATGTACTTTTAAAGAGCTTTTGCATTCTTTCAAAAGAGTTGGTCTTTACATGTGATGTTTACAGTAATCAGAAAATGAAACATGGAATCAAATAATAATGGATGTTGTTCCCGATGACAAACGAGGTTTGGGTAACTAAAACACGAATAATAAAGTATTGGTGAGGAGAACGTCAATGCCCGTCTGCAACTCTTGTAGACCGATAAGGCTTTCGTTACTACTGATGGTGCCCAAGACAGCCCTGGTAATGTGTTTCTGCATGGTATAAGGGACATAAGAAAGGAATGTGATTATCATGACAATTAAATCATGAAGATATTCAATTGAATATTTATGACAATTTGATAACAAAGATATTCAATAATGATAACACGCAAGTGCAGAATCCGATGAAATAGAAACGCAATTCTTGATGAGAATTCTTGATGCGAGAAGATATCCGTAACAGTTGAAGAGATAACGTAGAAGCAAATGTGTTTAAACATAGCCGCTAACGTCAGGATGGCCGAGCCGTCTAAGCCGCTGCGTTTAGGTCGCAGTCTGGTTCTCCAGGCGTGGGTTCGAATCCCACTTCTGACAATTCCCTTTTGTTGGTCTGTATGCAGTCCGCTTCGTATGTTCCTTTACTGTACTGTCTGTGGTATGCAGTGTATACTATCACCAGGGTTAATTGCTTATTTTCCCCCTTCATTTGTATACAGTTCACATATATGTTGCATCAGCAGGTGAGTGCACACTCATTGACTGCAGTGACAACTGGTGGATTTCATGACAACTAATTTCCCAACTGCGAAACTACATCTCTTGTGAAAGATAATTAATAAATGCATGCGAGCCAATTAAATCTTGATAAAAAGAAAAACGTGTATCTGCACACAGTTTATGGGCGGATAACAGAGCACCCAGTCGACCGTTGCAGTGCGTGTTACTAGAAGTAAATAAATTAAATAAGGTTTCCTTCTTTCGGACGAATCATGAGAGAAAATGGAAAAAGTCAAGGTCTCGCTAAGAACGGCTTGGTGTAAGGTCCTCGTTCCAGCGATTAATTCCGGCTGACATTAAACCCGTGCAATGCGTCGGTCTGACAGATCCCAGCAAAAGAAGTTTCCTTGGCCAGCACGGGGGTCGAACCCGCGACCTTCGCGTTATCAGCACGATGCTCTAACCAACGGAGCTAACCGGCCTTGGACGCTGCAGCGTAATGGTCCTGACCTGTTCGAAAGCACAATTATGCCTTTCTCACGTGCACTTGCAAGGTGGCATTCATGAGTGCGATATCCATTGTAAGTTGAAACGAAACGGCCATTCGGGACTCAGTTCGAGCAAACCTTTCTTTGCGTGCCCATGACAAGCTAAATGACATTATCAGGAACGCTTTGTTTCTGCTCTTCTGATATGCCCCCTTTAAATTGGATCAGTTTATTGATTGAATATACAGTTTCAAAGAAATTTTGAAATTCATGTGTACGCGTGAAAGAAACATGGCACATTAGAAAAGAAAACCAACCCTATTGGGCCATATGGTCATTTGTTAAATGTATGCACCCACGCAAAATTACCTCGTTCTCACATGTCTTAGCGAGACAGAAGCATTGGCCATTAGGAAACAGAAACCCATCGGGCGATATGGTCATTTTAAAAGCAAGAACCTAATCAAAAGAGCCACGCTTTGAAAAAAAAACCGATGTTATTCAGTCATTCATATACGTGTACAATTTAGATTTACAGAGGTGCTTCTTCGAATCTTAAATCTTCAGGCTGAATTTACGCTGAGCCAGGTTTAAATTATAAACATTTCATGGGGTCTGATGTTTTTAAAAGAGCTTTGGTATTGTTTCAAAAGATTTGGTCTTTAGATGTGATGCTGACTTAGTAATCACAAATATTGAATCCAACAGTAAGTGGTGCCTCTCCTGATGTAAAACAAGGTCTGAGTAACTAAAACACGAATAATAAAGTAAACGATTATATATATTGGTGAGGAGAACGTCAATGCCTGTACAGAACTAGTTTAACCGATAAGGCATTCGATTTTACTGATCGTGCACAAGACAGACTTGGTAGGGGTTTGTGCATCGTATAAGCGACATAAGAAAGGAATTTGAATATTCATGACAATTTAATAATGAAGCAAATCAGTAATCATAACACGCAAATGCGGAATCCGATGGGCAGAATGATCGCTAAGCTAGGGTTAAATGAAGTATATTTCATGGGGTCTAATGTACTTTTAAAGAGCTTTTGCATTCTTACAAAAGAGTTGGTCTTTACATCTGATGTTTACAGTAATCAGAAAATGAAACATGGAATCCAATAATAATGGATCTTGTTCCCGATGACAAACGAGGTTTGGGTAACTAAAACACGAATAATAAAGTATTGGTGAGGAGAACGTCAATGCCCGTCTGCAACTCTTGTAGACCGATAAGGCTTTCGTTTCTGCTGTTGTGCCCAAGACAGCCCTGGAAATGTGTTTCTGCATGGTATAAGGGACATAAGAAAGGAATGTGATTATCATGACAATTAAATCATGAAGATATTCAATTGAATATTTATGACAATTTGATAACAAAGATATTCAATAATGATAACACGCAAGTGCAGAATCCGATGAAATAGAAACGCAATTCTTGATGAGAATTCTTGATGCGAGAAGATATCCGTAACAGTTGAAGAGATAACGTAGAAGCAAATGTGTTTAAACATAGCCGCTAACGTCAGGATGGCCGAGCCGTCTAAGCCGCTGCGTTTAGGTCGCAGTCTGGTTCTCCAGGCGTGGGTTCGAATCCCACTTCTGACAATTCCCTTTTGTTGGTCTGTATGCAGTCCGCTTCGTATGTTCCTTTACTGTACTGTCTGTGGTATGCAGTGTATACTATCACCAGGGTTAATTGCTTATTTTGCCCCTTCATTTGTATACAGTTCACATATATGTTGCATCAGCAGGTGAGTGCACACTCATTGACTGCAGTGACAACTGGTGGATTTCATGACAACTAATTTCCCAACTGCGAAACTACATCTCTTGTGAAAGATAATTAATAAATGCATGCGAGCCAATTAAATCTTGATAAAAAGAAAAACGTGTATCTGCACACAGTTTATGGGCGGATAACAGAGCACCCAGTCGACCGTTGCAGTGCGTGTTACTAGAAGTAAATAAATTAAATAAGGTTTCCTTCTTTCGGACGAATCATGAGAGAAAATGGAAAAAGTCAAGGTCTCGCTAAGAACGGCTTGGTGTAAGGTCCTCGTTCCAGCGATTAATTCCGGCTGACATTAAACCCGTGCAATGCGTCGGTCTGACAGATCCCAGCAAAAGAAGTTTCCTTGGCCAGCACGGGGGTCGAACCCGCGACCTTCGCGTTATCAGCACGATGCTCTAACCAACGGAGCTAACCGGCCTTGGACGCTGCAGCGTAATGGTCCTGACCTGTTCGAAAGCACAATTATGCCTTTCTCACGTGCACTTGCAAGGTGGCATTCATGAGTGCGATATCCATTGTAAGTTGAAACGAAACGGCCATTAGGGACTCAGTTCGAGCAAACCTTTCTTTGCGTGCCCATGACAAGCTAAATGACATTATCAGGAACGCTTTGTTTCTGCTCTTCTGATATGCCCCCCTTTAAATTGGATCAGTTTATTGATTGAATATACAGTTTCAAAGAAATTTTGAAATTCATGTGTACGCGTGAAAGAAACATGGCACATTAGAAAAGAAAACCAACCCTATTGGGCCATATGGTCATTTGTTAAATGTATGCACCCACGCAAAATTACCTCGTTCTCACATGTCTTAGCGAGACAGAAGCATTGGCCATTAGGAAACAGAAACCCATCGGGCGATATGGTCATTTTAAAAGCAAGAACCTAATCAAAAGAGCCACGCTTTGAAAAAAAAACCGATGTTATTCAGTCATTCATATACGTGTACAATTTAGATTTACAGAGGTGCTTCTTCGAATCTTAAATCTTCAGGCTGAATTTACGCTGAGCCAGGTTTAAATTATAAACATTTCATGGGGTCTGATGTTTTTAAAAGAGCTTTGGTATTGTTTCAAAAGATTTGGTCTTTAGATGTGATGCTGACTTAGTAATCACAAATATTGAATCCAACAGTAAGTGGTGCCTCTCCTGATGTAAAACAAGGTCTGAGTAACTAAAACACGAATAATAAAGTAAACGATTATATATATTGGTGAGGAGAACGTCAATGCCTGTACAGAACTAGTTTAACCGATAAGGCATTCGATTTTACTGATCGTGCACAAGACAGACTTGGTAGGGGTTTGTGCATCGTATAAGCGACATAAGAAAGGAATTTGAATATTCATGACAATTTAATAATGAAGCAAATCAGTAATCATAACACGCAAATGCGGAATCCGATGGGCAGAATGATCGCTAAGCTAGGGTTAAATGAAGTATATTTCATGGGGTCTAATGTACTTTTAAAGAGCTTTTGCATTCTTACAAAAGAGTTGGTCTTTACATCTGATGTTTACAGTAATCAGAAAATGAAACATGGAATCCAATAATAATGGATCTTGTTCCCGATGACAAACGAGGTTTGGGTAACTAAAACACGAATAATAAAGTATTGGTGAGGAGAACGTCAATGCCCGTCTGCAACTCTTGTAGACCGATAAGGCTTTCGTTTCTGCTGTTGTGCCCAAGACAGCCCTGGAAATGTGTTTCTGCATGGTATAAGGGACATAAGAAAGGAATGTGATTATCATGACAATTAAATCATGAAGATATTCAATTGAATATTTATGACAATTTGATAACAAAGATATTCAATAATGATAACACGCAAGTGCAGAATCCGATGAAATAGAAACGCAATTCTTGATGAGAATTCTTGATGCGAGAAGATATCCGTAACAGTTGAAGAGATAACGTAGAAGCAAATGTGTTTAAACATAGCCGCTAACGTCAGGATGGCCGAGCCGTCTAAGCCGCTGCGTTTAGGTCGCAGTCTGGTTCTCCAGGCGTGGGTTCGAATCCCACTTCTGACAATTCCCTTTTGTTGGTCTGTATGCAGTCCGCTTCGTATGTTCCTTTACTGTACTGTCTGTGGTATGCAGTGTATACTATCACCAGGGTTAATTGCTTATTTTGCCCCTTCATTTGTATACAGTTCACATATATGTTGCATCAGCAGGTGAGTGCACACTCATTGACTGCAGTGACAACTGGTGGATTTCATGACAACTAATTTCCCAACTGCGAAACTACATCTCTTGTGAAAGATAATTAATAAATGCATGCGAGCCAATTAAATCTTGATAAAAAGAAAAACGTGTATCTGCACACAGTTTATGGGCGGATAACAGAGCACCCAGTCGACCGTTGCAGTGCGTGTTACTAGAAGTAAATAAATTAAATAAGGTTTCCTTCTTTCGGACGAATCATGAGAGAAAATGGAAAAAGTCAAGGTCTCGCTAAGAACGGCTTGGTGTAAGGTCCTCGTTCCAGCGATTAATTCCGGCTGACATTAAACCCGTGCAATGCGTCGGTCTGACAGATCCCAGCAAAAGAAGTTTCCTTGGCCAGCACGGGGGTCGAACCCGCGACCTTCGCGTTATCAGCACGATGCTCTAACCAACGGAGCTAACCGGCCTTGGACGCTGCAGCGTAATGGTCCTGACCTGTTCGAAAGCACAATTATGCCTTTCTCACGTGCACTTGCAAGGTGGCATTCATGAGTGCGATATCCATTGTAAGTTGAAACGAAACGGCCATTAGGGACTCAGTTCGAGCAAACCTTTCTTTGCGTGCCCATGACAAGCTAAATGACATTATCAGGAACGCTTTGTTTCTGCTCTTCTGATATGCCCCCCTTTAAATTGGATCAGTTTATTGATTGAATATACAGTTTCAAAGAAATTTTGAAATTCATGTGTACGCGTGAAAGAAACATGGCACATTAGAAAAGAAAACCAACCCTATTGGGCCATATGGTCATTTGTTAAATGTATGCACCCACGCAAAATTACCTCGTTCTCACATGTCTTAGCGAGACAGAAGCATTGGCCATTAGGAAACAGAAACCCATCGGGCGATATGGTCATTTTAAAAGCAAGAACCTAATCAAAAGAGCCACGCTTTGAAAAAAAAACCGATGTTATTCAGTCATTCATATACGTGTACAATTTAGATTTACAGAGGTGCTTCTTCGAATCTTAAATCTTCAGGCTGAATTTACGCTGAGCCAGGTTTAAATTATAAACATTTCATGGGGTCTGATGTTTTTAAAAGAGCTTTGGTATTGTTTCAAAAGATTTGGTCTTTAGATGTGATGCTGACTTAGTAATCACAAATATTGAATCCAACAGTAAGTGGTGCCTCTCCTGATGTAAAACAAGGTCTGAGTAACTAAAACACGAATAATAAAGTAAACGATTATATATATTGGTGAGGAGAACGTCAATGCCTGTACAGAACTAGTTTAACCGATAAGGCATTCGATTTTACTGATCGTGCACAAGACAGACTTGGTAGGGGTTTGTGCATCGTATAAGCGACATAAGAAAGGAATTTGAATATTCATGACAATTTAATAATGAAGCAAATCAGTAATCATAACACGCAAATGCGGAATCCGATGGGCAGAATGATCGCTAAGCTAGGGTTAAATGAAGTATATTTCATGGGGTCTAATGTACTTTTAAAGAGCTTTTGCATTCTTACAAAAGAGTTGGTCTTTACATCTGATGTTTACAGTAATCAGAAAATGAAACATGGAATCCAATAATAATGGATCTTGTTCCCGATGACAAACGAGGTTTGGGTAACTAAAACACGAATAATAAAGTATTGGTGAGGAGAACGTCAATGCCCGTCTGCAACTCTTGTAGACCGATAAGGCTTTCGTTTCTGCTGTTGTGCCCAAGACAGCCCTGGAAATGTGTTTCTGCATGGTATAAGGGACATAAGAAAGGAATGTGATTATCATGACAATTAAATCATGAAGATATTCAATTGAATATTTATGACAATTTGATAACAAAGATATTCAATAATGATAACACGCAAGTGCAGAATCCGATGAAATAGAAACGCAATTCTTGATGAGAATTCTTGATGCGAGAAGATATCCGTAACAGTTGAAGAGATAACGTAGAAGCAAATGTGTTTAAACATAGCCGCTAACGTCAGGATGGCCGAGCCGTCTAAGCCGCTGCGTTTAGGTCGCAGTCTGGTTCTCCAGGCGTGGGTTCGAATCCCACTTCTGACAATTCCCTTTTGTTGGTCTGTATGCAGTCCGCTTCGTATGTTCCTTTACTGTACTGTCTGTGGTATGCAGTGTATACTATCACCAGGGTTAATTGCTTATTTTGCCCCTTCATTTGTATACAGTTCACATATATGTTGCATCAGCAGGTGAGTGCACACTCATTGACTGCAGTGACAACTGGTGGATTTCATGACAACTAATTTCCCAACTGCGAAACTACATCTCTTGTGAAAGATAATTAATAAATGCATGCGAGCCAATTAAATCTTGATAAAAAGAAAAACGTGTATCTGCACACAGTTTATGGGCGGATAACAGAGCACCCAGTCGACCGTTGCAGTGCGTGTTACTAGAAGTAAATAAATTAAATAAGGTTTCCTTCTTTCGGACGAATCATGAGAGAAAATGGAAAAAGTCAAGGTCTCGCTAAGAACGGCTTGGTGTAAGGTCCTCGTTCCAGCGATTAATTCCGGCTGACATTAAACCCGTGCAATGCGTCGGTCTGACAGATCCCAGCAAAAGAAGTTTCCTTGGCCAGCACGGGGGTCGAACCCGCGACCTTCGCGTTATCAGCACGATGCTCTAACCAACGGAGCTAACCGGCCTTGGACGCTGCAGCGTAATGGTCCTGACCTGTTCGAAAGCACAATTATGCCTTTCTCACGTGCACTTGCAAGGTGGCATTCATGAGTGCGATATCCATTGTAAGTTGAAACGAAACGGCCATTAGGGACTCAGTTCGAGCAAACCTTTCTTTGCGTGCCCATGACAAGCTAAATGATATTATCAGGAACGCTTTGTTTCTGCTCTTCTGATATGCCCCCCTTTAAATTGGATCAGTTTATTGATTGAATATACAGTTTCAAAGAAATTTTGAAATTCATGTGTACGCGTGAAAGAAACATGGCACATTAGAAAAGAAAACCAACCCTATTGGGCCATATGGTCATTTGTTAAATGTATGCACCCACGCAAAATTACCTCGTTCTCACATGTCTTAGCGAGACAGAAGCATTGGCCATTAGGAAACAGAAACCCATCGGGCGATATGGTCATTTTAAAAGCAAGAACCTAATCAAAAGAGCCACGCTTTGAAAAAAAAACCGATGTTATTCAGTCATTCATATACGTGTACAATTTAGATTTACAGAGGTGCTTCTTCGAATCTTAAATCTTCAGGCTGAATTTACGCTGAGCCAGGTTTAAATTATAAACATTTCATGGGGTCTGATGTTTTTAAAAGAGCTTTGGTATTGTTTCAAAAGATTTGGTCTTTAGATGTGATGCTGACTTAGTAATCACAAATATTGAATCCAACAGTAAGTGGTGCCTCTCCTGATGTAAAACAAGGTCTGAGTAACTAAAACACGAATAATAAAGTAAACGATTATATATATTGGTGAGGAGAACGTCAATGCCTGTACAGAACTAGTTTAACCGATAAGGCATTCGATTTTACTGATCGTGCACAAGACAGACTTGGTAGGGGTTTGTGCATCGTATAAGCGACATAAGAAAGGAATTTGAATATTCATGACAATTTAATAATGAAGCAAATCAGTAATCATAACACGCAAATGCGGAATCCGATGGGCAGAATGATCGCTAAGCTAGGGTTAAATGAAGTATATTTCATGGGGTCTAATGTACTTTTAAAGAGCTTTTGCATTCTTACAAAAGAGTTGGTCTTTACATCTGATGTTTACAGTAATCAGAAAATGAAACATGGAATCCAATAATAATGGATCTTGTTCCCGATGACAAACGAGGTTTGGGTAACTAAAACACGAATAATAAAGTATTGGTGAGGAGAACGTCAATGCCCGTCTGCAACTCTTGTAGACCGATAAGGCTTTCGTTTCTGCTGTTGTGCCCAAGACAGCCCTGGAAATGTGTTTCTGCATGGTATAAGGGACATAAGAAAGGAATGTGATTATCATGACAATTAAATCATGAAGATATTCAATTGAATATTTATGACAATTTGATAACAAAGATATTCAATAATGATAACACGCAAGTGCAGAATCCGATGAAATAGAAACGCAATTCTTGATGAGAATTCTTGATGCGAGAAGATATCCGTAACAGTTGAAGAGATAACGTAGAAGCAAATGTGTTTAAACATAGCCGCTAACGTCAGGATGGCCGAGCCGTCTAAGCCGCTGCGTTTAGGTCGCAGTCTGGTTCTCCAGGCGTGGGTTCGAATCCCACTTCTGACAATTCCCTTTTGTTGGTCTGTATGCAGTCCGCTTCGTATGTTCCTTTACTGTACTGTCTGTGGTATGCAGTGTATACTATCACCAGGGTTAATTGCTTATTTTGCCCCTTCATTTGTATACAGTTCACATATATGTTGCATCAGCAGGTGAGTGCACACTCATTGACTGCAGTGACAACTGGTGGATTTCATGACAACTAATTTCCCAACTGCGAAACTACATCTCTTGTGAAAGATAATTAATAAATGCATGCGAGCCAATTAAATCTTGATAAAAAGAAAAACGTGTATCTGCACACAGTTAATGGGCGGATAACAGAGCACCCAGTCGACCGTTGCAGTGCGTGTTACTAGAAGTAAATAAATTAAATAAGGTTTCCTTCTTTCGGACGAATCATGAGAGAAAATGGAAAAAGTCAAGGTCTCGCTAAGAACGGCTTGGTGTAAGGTCCTCGTTCCAGCGATTAATTCCGGCTGACATTAAACCCGTGCAATGCGTCGGTCTGACAGATCCCAGCAAAAGAAGTTTCCTTGGCCAGCACGGGGGTCGAACCCGCGACCTTCGCGTTATCAGCACGATGCTCTAACCAACGGAGCTAACCGGCCTTGGACGCTGCAGCGTAATGGTCCTGACCTGTTCGAAAGCACAATTATGCCTTTCTCACGTGCACTTGCAAGGTGGCATTCATGAGTGCGATATCCATTGTAAGTTGAAACGAAACGGCCATTCGGGACTCAGTTCGAGCAAACCTTTCTTTGCGTGCCCATGACAAGCTAAATGACATTATCAGGAACGCTTTGTTTCTGCTCTTCTGATATGCCCCCCTTTAAATTGGATCAGTTTATTGATTGAATATACAGTTTCAAAGAAATTTTGAAATTCATGTGTACGCGTGAAAGAAACATGGCACATTAGAAAAGAAAACCAACCCTATTGGGCCATATGGTCATTTGTTAAATGTATGCACCCACGCAAAATTACCTCGTTCTCACATGTCTTAGCGAGACAGAAGCATTGGCCATTAGGAAACAGAAACCCATCGGGCGATATGGTCATTTTAAAAGCAAGAACCTAATCAAAAGAGCCACGCTTTGAAAAAAAAACCGATGTTATTCAGTCATTCATATACGTGTACAATTTAGATTTACAGAGGTGCTTCTTCGAATCTTAAATCTTCAGGCTGAATTTACGCTGAGCCAGGTTTAAATTATAAACATTTCATGGGGTCTGATGTTTTTAAAAGAGATTTGGTATTGTTTCAAAAGATTTGGTCTTTAGATGTGATGCTGACTTAGTAATCACAAATATTGAATCCAACAGTAAGTGGTGCCTCTCCTGATGTAAAACAAGGTCTGAGTAACTAAAACACGAATAATAAAGTAAACGATTATATATATTGGTGAGGAGAACGTCAATGCCTGTACAGAACTAGTTTAACCGATAAGGCATTCGATTTTACTGATCGTGCACAAGACAGACTTGGTAGGGGTTTGTGCATCGTATAAGCGACATAAGAAAGGAATTTGAATATTCATGACAATTTAATAATGAAGCAAATCAGTAATCATAACACGCAAATGCGGAATCCGATGGGCAGAATGATCGCTAAGCTAGGGTTAAATGAAGTATATTTCATGGGGTCTAATGTACTTTTAAAGAGCTTTTGCATTCTTACAAAAGAGTTGGTCTTTACATCTGATGTTTACAGTAATCAGAAAATGAAACATGGAATCCAATAATAATGGATCTTGTTCCCGATGACAAACGAGGTTTGGGTAACTAAAACACGAATAATAAAGTATTGGTGAGGAGAACGTCAATGCCCGTCTGCAACTCTTGTAGACCGATAAGGCTTTCGTTTCTGCTGTTGTGCCCAAGACAGCCCTGGAAATGTGTTTCTGCATGGTATAAGGGACATAAGAAAGGAATGTGATTATCATGACAATTAAATCATGAAGATATTCAATTGAATATTTATGACAATTTGATAACAAAGATATTCAATAATGATAACACGCAAGTGCAGAATCCGATGAAATAGAAACGCAATTCTTGATGAGAATTCTTGATGCGAGAAGATATCCGTAACAGTTGAAGAGATAACGTAGAAGCAAATGTGTTTAAACATAGCCGCTAACGTCAGGATGGCCGAGCCGTCTAAGCCGCTGCGTTTAGGTCGCAGTCTGGTTCTCCAGGCGTGGGTTCGAATCCCACTTCTGACAATTCCCTTTTGTTGGTCTGTATGCAGTCCGCTTCGTATGTTCCTTTACTGTACTGTCTGTGGTATGCAGTGTATACTATCACCAGGGTTAATTGCTTGTTTTGCCCCTTCATTTGTATACAGTTCACATATATGTTGCATCAGCAGGTGAGTGCACACTCATTGACTGCAGTGACAACTGGTGGATTTCATGACAACTAATTTCCCAACTGCGAAACTACATCTCTTGTGAAAGATAATTAATAAATGCATGCGAGCCAATTAAATCTTGATAAAAAGAAAAACGTGTATCTGCACACAGTTTATGGGCGGATAACAGAGCACCCAGTGGACCGTTGCAGTGCGTGTTACTAGAAGTAAATAAATTAAATAAGGTTTCCTTCTTTCGGACGAATCATGAGAGAAAATGGAAAAAGTCAAGGTCTCGCTAAGAACGGCTTGGTGTAAGGTCCTCGTTCCAGCGATTAATTCCGGCTGACATTAAACCCGTGCAATGCGTCGGTCTGACAGATCCCAGGAAAAGAAGTTTCCTTGGCCAGCACGGGGGTCGAACCCGCGACCTTCGCGTTATCAGCACGATGCTCTAACCAACGGAGCTAACCGGCCTTGGACGCTGCAGCGTAATGGTCCTGACCTGTTCGAAAGCACAATTATGCCTTTCTCACGTGCACTTGCAAGGTGGCATTCATGAGTGCGATATCCATTGTAAGTTGAAACGAAACGGCCATTCGGGACTCAGTTCGAGCAAACCTTTCTTTGCGTGCCCATGACAAGCTAAATGACATTATCAGGAACGCTTTGTTTCTGCTCTTCTGATATGCCCCCCTTTAAATTGGATCAGTTTATTGATTGAATATACAGTTTCAAAGAAATTTTGAAATTCATGTGTACGCGTGAAAGAAACATGGCACATTAGAAAAGAAAACCAACCCTATTGGGCCATATGGTCATTTGTTAAATGTATGCACCCACGCAAAATTACCTCGTTCTCACATGTCTTAGCGAGACAGAAGCATTGGCCATTAGGAAACAGAAACCCATCGGGCGATATGGTCATTTTAAAAGCAAGAACCTAATCAAAAGAGCCACGCTTTGAAAAAAAAACCGATGTTATTCAGTCATTCATATACGTGTACAATTTAGATTTACAGAGGTGCTTCTTCGAATCTTAAATCTTCAGGCTGAATTTACGCTGAGCCAGGTTTAAATTATAAACATTTCATGGGGTCTGATGTTTTTAAAAGAGATTTGGTATTGTTTCAAAAGATTTGGTCTTTAGATGTGATGCTGACTTAGTAATCACAAATATTGAATCCAACAGTAAGTGGTGCCTCTCCTGATGTAAAACAAGGTCTGAGTAACTAAAACACGAATAATAAAGTAAACGATTATATATATTGGTGAGGAGAACGTCAATGCCTGTACAGAACTAGTTTAACCGATAAGGCATTCGATTTTACTGATCGTGCACAAGACAGACTTGGTAGGGGTTTGTGCATCGTATAAGCGACATAAGAAAGGAATTTGAATATTCATGACAATTTAATAATGAAGCAAATCAGTAATCATAACACGCAAATGCGGAATCCGATGGGCAGAATGATCGCTAAGCTAGGGTTAAATGAAGTATATTTCATGGGGTCTAATGTACTTTTAAAGAGCTTTTGCATTCTTACAAAAGAGTTGGTCTTTACATCTGATGTTTACAGTAATCAGAAAATGAAACATGGAATCCAATAATAATGGATCTTGTTCCCGATGACAAACGAGGTTTGGGTAACTAAAACACGAATAATAAAGTATTGGTGAGGAGAACGTCAATGCCCGTCTGCAACTCTTGTAGACCGATAAGGCTTTCGTTTCTGCTGTTGTGCCCAAGACAGCCCTGGAAATGTGTTTCTGCATGGTATAAGGGACATAAGAAAGGAATGTGATTATCATGACAATTAAATCATGAAGATATTCAATTGAATATTTATGACAATTTGATAACAAAGATATTCAATAATGATAACACGCAAGTGCAGAATCCGATGAAATAGAAACGCAATTCTTGATGAGAATTCTTGATGCGAGAAGATATCCGTAACAGTTGAAGAGATAACGTAGAAGCAAATGTGTTTAAACATAGCCGCTAACGTCAGGATGGCCGAGCCGTCTAAGCCGCTGCGTTTAGGTCGCAGTCTGGTTCTCCAGGCGTGGGTTCGAATCCCACTTCTGACAATTCCCTTTTGTTGGTCTGTATGCAGTCCGCTTCGTATGTTCCTTTACTGTACTGTCTGTGGTATGCAGTGTATACTATCACCAGGGTTAATTGCTTGTTTTGCCCCTTCATTTGTATACAGTTCACATATATGTTGCATCAGCAGGTGAGTGCACACTCATTGACTGCAGTGACAACTGGTGGATTTCATGACAACTAATTTCCCAACTGCGAAACTACATCTCTTGTGAAAGATAATTAATAAATGCATGCGAGCCAATTAAATCTTGATAAAAAGAAAAACGTGTATCTGCACACAGTTTATGGGCGGATAACAGAGCACCCAGTGGACCGTTGCAGTGCGTGTTACTAGAAGTAAATAAATTAAATAAGGTTTCCTTCTTTCGGACGAATCATGAGAGAAAATGGAAAAAGTCAAGGTCTCGCTAAGAACGGCTTGGTGTAAGGTCCTCGTTCCAGCGATTAATTCCGGCTGACATTAAACCCGTGCAATGCGTCGGTCTGACAGATCCCAGCAAAAGAAGTTTCCTTGGCCAGCACGGGGGTCGAACCCGCGACCTTCGCGTTATCAGCACGATGCTCTAACCAACGGAGCTAACCGGCCTTGGACGCTGCAGCGTAATGGTCCTGACCTGTTCGAAAGCACAATTATGCCTTTCTCACGTGCACTTGCAAGGTGGCATTCATGAGTGCGATATCCATTGTAAGTTGAAACGAAACGGCCATTCGGGACTCAGTTCGAGCAAACCTTTCTTTGCGTGCCCATGACAAGCTAAATGACATTATCAGGAACGCTTTGTTTCTGCTCTTCTGATATGCCCCCCTTTAAATTGGATCAGTTTATTGATTGAATATACAGTTTCAAAGAAATTTTGAAATTCATGTGTACGCGTGAAAGAAACATGGCATATTAGAAAAGAAAACCAACCCTATTGGGCCATATGGTCATTTGTTAAATGTATGCACCCACGCAAAATTACCTCGTTCTCACATGTCTTAGCGAGACAGAAGCATTGGCCATTAGGAAACAGAAACCCATCGGGCGATATGGTCATTTTAAAAGCAAGAACCTAATCAAAAGAGCCACGCTTTGAAAAAAAAACTGATGTTATTCAGTCATTCATATACGTGTACAATTTAGAATTACAGAGGTGCTTCTTCGAATCTTAAATCTTCAGGCTGAATTTACGCTGAGCCAGGTTTAAATTATAAACATTTCATGGGGTCTGATGTTTTTAAAAGAGCTTTGGTATTGTTTCAAAAGATTTGGTCTTTAGATGTGATGCTGACTTAGTAATCACAAATATTGAATCCAACAGTAAGTGGTGCCTCTCCTGATGTAAAACAAGGTCTGAGTAACTAAAACACGAATAATAAAGTAAACGATTATATATATTGGTGAGGAGAACGTCAATGCCTGTACAGAACTAGTTTAACCGATAAGGCATTCGATTTTACTGATCGTGCACAAGACAGACTTGGTAGGGGTTTGTGCATCGTATAAGCGACATAAGAAAGGAATTTGAATATTCATGACAATTTAATAATGAAGCAAATCAGTAATCATAACACGCAAATGCGGAATCCGATGGGCAGAATGATCGCTAAGCTAGGGTTAAATGAAGTATATTTCATGGGGTCTAATGTACTTTTAAAGAGCTTTGCATTCTTACAAAAGAGTTGGTCTTTACATGTGATGTTTACAGTAATCAGAAAATGAAACATGGAATCCAATAATAATGGATGTTGTTCCCGATGACAAACGAGGTTTGGGTAACTAAAACACGAATAATAAAGTATTGGTGAGGAGAACGTCAATGCCCGTCTGCAACTCTTGTAGACCGATAAGGCTTTCGTTTCTGCTGTTGTGCCCAAGACAGCCCTGGTAATGTGTTTCTGCATGGTATAAGGGACATAAGAAAGGAATGTGATTATCATGACAATTAAATCATGAAGATATTCCATTGAATATTTATGACAATTTGATAACAAAGATATTCAATAATGATAACACGCAAGTGCAGAATCCGATGAAATAGAAACGCAATTCTTGATGAGAATTCTTGATGAGAGAAGAGATCCGTAACAGTTGAAGGGATAACGTAGAAGCAAATGTGTTTAAACAGAGCCGCTAACGTCAGGATGGCCGAGCGGTCTAAGGCGCTGCGTTCAGGTCGCAGTCTGGTTCTCCAGGCGTGGGTTCGAATCCCACTTCTGACAATTCCCTTTTGTTGGTATGTATGCAGTCCGCTTCGTATGTTCCTTTACTGTACTGCCTGTGGTATTCAGTGTATACTATCACCAGGGTTTAATTGCTTATTTTGCCCCTTCATTTGTTTACAGTTCGCATATATGTTGCATCAGCAGGTGAGTGCACACTCATTGACTTCAGTGACAACTGGTGGATTTCATGACAACTAATTTCCCAACTGCGAAACTACATCTCTTGTGAAAGATAATTAATAAATGCATGCGAGCCAATTAAATCTTGACATAAAGAAAAACGTGTATCTGCACACAGTTTATGGACGGATAACAGAGCACCAAGTCGACCGTTGCAGTGCGTGTTACTAGAAGTAAATAAATTAAATAAAGTTTCCTTCTTTCGGACGAATAATGAGACAAAATGGAAAAAGTCAAGGTCTCGCTAAGAACGGCTTGGTGTAAGGTCCTCGTTAAATGACAAGCTAAATGACATTATCAGGAACTCTTTGTTTCTGCTCGTCTGATATGCCCCCCTTTAAATTGGATCAGTTTATTGATTGAGTATACAGTTTCAAAGAAATTTTGAAATTCATGTGTACGCGTGAAAGAAACATGGCACATTGGAAAAGAGAACCAACCCTATTGGGCCATATGGTCATTTGTTAAATGTATGCGACCACGCAAAAGTACCTCGTTCTCACATGTCTTAGCGAGACAGAAGCATTTGCCATTAGGAAACAGAAACCCATCGGGCGAAATGGTCATTTTAAAAGCAAGAACCTAATCAAAAGTGCCACGCCTCAGTCGGCGCTTTGAAAAAATAAACTCATGTCATTCAGTCATTCATATACATGTACAATTTAGAATTACAGAGGTGCTTCTTCGAATCTTAAATCTTCAGGCTGAATTTACGCTGAGCCAGGTTTAAATTATAAACATTTCATGGGGTCTGATGTTTTTAAAAGAGCTTTGGTATTGTTTCAAAAGATTTGGTCTTTAGATGTGATGCTGACTTAGTAATCACAAATATTGAATCCAACAGTAAGTGGTGCCTCTCCTGATGTAAAACAAGGTCTGAGTAACTAAAACACGAATAATAAAGTAAACGATTATATATATTGGTGAGGAGAACGTCAATGCCTGTACAGAACTAGTTTAACCGATAAGGCATTCGATTGTACTGATCGTGCACAAGACAGACTTGGTAGGGGTTTGTGCATCGTATAAGCGACATAAGAAAGGAATTTGAATATTCATGACAATTTAATAATGAAGCAAATCAGTAATCATAACACACAAATGCGGAATCCGATGGGCAGAATGATCGCTAAGCTAGGATTAAATGAAGTATATTTCATGGGGTCTAATGTACTTTTAAAGAGCTTTTGCATTCTTTCAAAAGAGTTGGTCTTTACATGTGATGTTTACAGTAATCAGAAAATGAAACATGGAATCAAATAATAATGGATGTTGTTCCCGATGACAAACGAGGTTTGGGTCACTAAAACACGAATAATAAAGTATTGGTGAGGAGAACGTCAATGCCCGTCTGCAACTCTTGTAGACCGATAAGGCTTTCGTTACTACTGATGGTGCCCAAGACAGCCCTGGTAATGTGTTTCTGCATGGTATAAGGGACATAAGAAAGGAATGTGATTATCATGACAATTAAATCATGAAGATATTCAATTGAATATTTATGACAATTTGATAACAAAGATATTCAATAATGATAACACGCAAGTGCAGAATCCGATGAAATAGAAACGCAATTCTTGATGAGAATTCTTGATGCGAGAAGATATCCGTAACAGTTGAAGAGATAACGTAGAAGCAAATGTGTTTAAACATAGCCGCTAACGTCAGGATGGCCGAGCCGTCTAAGCCGCTGCGTTTAGGTCGCAGTCTGGTTCTCCAGGCGTGGGTTCGAATCCCACTTCTGACAATTCCCTTTTGTTGGTCTGTATGCAGTCCGCTTCGTATGTTCCTTTACTGTACTGTCTGTGGTATGCAGTGTATACTATCACCAGGGTTAATTGCTTATTTTGCCCCTTCATTTGTATACAGTTCACATATATGTTGCATCAGCAGGTGAGTGCACACTCATTGACTGCAGTGACAACTGGTGGATTTCATGACAACTAATTTCCCAACTGCGAAACTACATCTCTTGTGAAAGATAATTAATAAATGCATGCGAGCCAATTAAATCTTGATAAAAAGAAAAACGTGTATCTGCACACAGTTTATGGGCGGATAACAGAGCACCCAGTCGACCGTTGCAGTGCGTGTTACTAGAAGTAAATAAATTAAATAAGGTTTCCTTCTTTCGGACGAATCATGAGAGAAAATGGAAAAAGTCAAGGTCTCGCTAAGAACGGCTTGGTGTAAGGTCCTCGTTCCAGCGATTAATTCCGGCTGACATTAAACCCGTGCAATGCGTCGGTCTGACAGATCCCAGCATAAGAAGTTTCCTTGGCCAGCACGGGGGTCGAACCCGCGACCTTCGCGTTATCAGCACGATGCTCTAACCAACGGAGCTAACCGGCCTTGGACGCTGCAGCGTAATGGTCCTGACCTGTTCGAAAGCACAATTATGCCTTTCTCACGTGCACTTGCAAGGTGGCATTCATGAGTGCGATATCCATTGTAAGTTGAAACGAAACGGCCATTAGGGACTCAGTTCGAGCAAACCTTTCTTTGCGTGCCCATGACAAGCTAAATGACATTATCAGGAACGCTTTGTTTCTGCTCTTCTGATATGCCCCCCTTTAAATTGGATCAGTTTATTGATTGAATATACAGTTTCAAAGAAATTTTGAAATTCATGTGTACGCGTGAAAGAAACATGGCACATTAGAAAAGAAAACCAACCCTATTGGGCCATATGGTCATTTGTTAAATGTATGCACCCACGCAAAATTACCTCGTTCTCACATGTCTTAGCGAGACAGAAGCATTGGCCATTAGGAAACAGAAACCCATCGGGCGATATGGTCATTTTAAAAGCAAGAACCTAATCAAAAGAGCCACGCTTTGAAAAAAAAACCGATGTTATTCAGTCATTCATATACGTGTACAATTTAGATTTACAGAGGTGCTTCTTCGAATCTTAAATCTTCAGGCTGAATTTACGCTGAGCCAGGTTTAAATTATAAACATTTCATGGGGTCTGATGTTTTTAAAAGAGCTTTGGTATTGTTTCAAAAGATTTGGTCTTTAGATGTGATGCTGACTTAGTAATCACAAATATTGAATCCAACAGTAAGTGGTGCCTCTCCTGATGTAAAACAAGGTCTGAGTAACTAAAACACGAATAATAAAGTAAACGATTATATATATTGGTGAGGAGAACGCCAATGCCTGTACAGAACTAGTTTAACCGATAAGGCATTCGATTTTACTGATCGTGCACAAGACAGACTTGGTAGGGGTTTGTGCATCGTATAAGCGACATAAGAAAGGAATTTGAATATTCATGACAATTTAATAATGAAGCAAATCAGTAATCATAACACGCAAATGCGGAATCCGATGGGCAGAATGATCGCTAAGCTAGGGTTAAATGAAGTATATTTCATGGGGTCTAATGTACTTTTAAAGAGCTTTTGCATTCTTACAAAAGAGTTGGTCTTTACATGTGATGTTTACAGTAATCAGAAAATGAAACATGGAATCCAATAATAATGGATCTTGTTCCCGATGACAAACGAGGTTTGGGTAACTAAAACACGAATAATAAAGTATTGGTGAGGAGAACGTCAATGCCCGTCTGCAACTCTTGTAGACCGATAAGGCTTTCGTTTCTGCTGTTGTGCCCAAGACAGCCCTGGTAATGTGTTTCTTCATGGTATAAGGGACACAAGAAAGGAATGTGATTATCATGACAATTAAATCATGAAGATATTCCATTGAATATTTATGACAATTTGATAACAAAGATATTCAATAATGATAACACTTAAGTGCAGAATCCGATGAAATAGAAACGCAATTCTTGATGAGAGAAGAGATCCGTAACAGTTGAAGAGATAACGTAGAAGCAAATGTGTTTAAACATAACCGCTAACGTCAGGATGGCCGAGCGGTCTAAGGCGCTGCGTTCAGGTCGCAGTCTGGTTCTCCAGGCGTGGGTTCGAATCCCACTTCTGACAATTCCCTTTTATTGGTCTGTATGCAGTCCGGTTCGTATGTTCCTTTACTGTACTGCCTGTGGTATGCAGTGTATACTATCACCAGGGTTTAATTGCTTATTTTGCCCCTTCATTTGTATACAGTTCACATATATGTTACATCAGCAGGTGAGTGCACATTCATTGACAGCAGTGACAACTGGGGGATTTCATGACAACTAATTTCCCAACTGCGAAACTACATCTCTTGTGAACGATAATTAATAAGTGCATGCGAGCCAATTAAATCTTGACATAAAGAAAAACGTGTATCTGCACACAGTTTATGGACGGATAACAGAGCACCCAGTCGACCGTTGCAGTGCGTGTTACTAGAAGTAAATAAATTAAATAAGGTTTCCTTCTATCGGACGAATCATGAGAGAAAATGGAAAAAGTCAAGGTCTCGCTAAGAACGGCTTGGTGTAAGGTCCTCGTTCCAGCCATTAATTCCGGCTGACATTAAACCCGTGCAATGCGTCGGTCTGACAGATCCCAGCAAAAGAAGTTTCCTTGGCCAGCACGGGGGTCGAACCCGCGACCTTCGCGTTATCAGCACGACGCTCTAACCAACTGAGCTAACCGGCCATGGACGCTGCAGCGTAATGGTCCTGACCTGTTCGAAAGCACAATTATGCCTTTCTCACGTGCACTTGCAAGGTGGCATTCATGAGTGCGATATCCATTGTAAGTTGAAACGAAACGGCCATTCGGGACTCAGTTCGAGCAAACCTTTCTTTGCGTGCCCATGACAAGCTAAATGACATTATCAGGAACTCTTTGTTTCTGCTCGTCTGATATGCCTCCCTTTAAATTGGATCAGTTTATTGATTGAGTATACAGTTTCAAAGAAATTTTGAAATTCATGTGTACGCGTGAAAGAAACATGGCACATTAGAAAAGAGAACCAACCCTATTGGGCCATATGGTCATTTGTTAAATGTATGCACCCACGCAAAAGTACCTCGTTCTCTCATGTCTTAGCGAGACAGAAGCATTGGCCATTAGGAAACAGAAACCCATCGGGCGATATGGTCATTTTAAAAGCAAGAACCTAATGAAAAGAGCCACGCCTCAGTCGCCGCTTTGAAAAAAAAGAAAACTTGTGTTATTCAGTCATTCATATACATGTACAATTTAGAATTACAGAGGTGCTTCTTCGAATCTTAAATCTTCAGGCTGAATTTACGCTAAGCTAGGTTTAAATTATTAACATTTCATGGGGTCTGATGTTTTTAAAAGAGCTTTGGTATTGTTTCAAAAGATTTTGTCTTTAGATGTGATGCTGACTTAGTAATCACAAATATTGAATCCAACAGTAAGTGGTGCCTCTCCTGACGTAAAACAAGGTCTGAGTAACTAAAACACGAATAATAAAGTAAACGATTATATATATTGGTGAGGAGAACGTCAATGCCTGTACAGAACTAGTTTAACTGATAAGGCATTCGATTGTACTGATCGTGCACACGACAGACTTGGTAGGGGTTTGTGCATCGTATAAGCGACATAAGAAAGGAATTTGAATATTCATGACAATTTAATAATGAAGCAAATCAGTAATCATAACACGCAAATGCGGAATCCGATGGGCAGAATGATCGCTAAGCTAGGATTAAATGAAGTATATTTCATGGGGTCTAATGTACTTTTTAAGAGCTTTTGCATTCTTTCAAAAGAGTTGGTCTTTACATGTGATGCTTACAGTAATCAGAAAATGAAACATGGAATCCAATAATAATGGATGTTGTTCCCGATGACAAACGAGGTTTGGGTAACTAAAACACGAATAATAAAGTATTGGTGAGGAGAACGTCAATGCCCGTCTGCAACTCTTGTAGACCGATAAGGCTTTCGTTTCTGCTGTTGTGCCCAAGACAGCCCTGGTAATGTGTTTCTGCATGGTATAAGGGACACAAGAAAGGAATGTGATTATCATGACAATTAAATCATGAAGATATTCCATTGAATATTTATGACAATTTGATAACAAAGATATTCAATAATGATAACACTTAAGTGCAGAATCCGATGAAATAGAAACGCAATTCTTGATGAGAGAAGAGATCCGTAACAGTTGAAGAGAAAACGTAGAAGCAAATGTGTTTAAACAGAGCCGCTAACGTCAGGATGGCCGAGCGGTCTAAGGCGCTGCGTTCAGGTCGCAGTCTGGTTCTCCAGGCGTGGGTTCGAATCCCACTTCTGACAATTCCCTTTTGTTGGTCTGTATGCAGTCCGCTTCGTATGTTCCTTTACTGTACTGCCTGTGGTATGCAGTGTATACTATCACCAGGGTTTAATTGCTTATTTTGCCCCTTCATTTGTATACAGTTCACATATATGTTGCATCAGCAGGTGAGTGCACACTCATTGACTGCAGTGACAACTGGTGGATTTCATGACAACTAATTTCCCAACTGCGAAACTACATCTCTTGTGAAAGATAATTAATAAATGCATGCGAGCCAATTAAATCTTGACATAAAGAAAAACGTGTATCTGCACACAGTTTATGGACGGATAACAGAGCACCCAGTCGACCGTTGCAGTGCGTGTTACTAGAAGTAAATAAATTAAATAAGGTTTCCTTCTTTCGGACGAATCATGAGAGAAAATGGAAAAAGTCAAGGTCTCGCTAAGAACGGCTTGGTGTAAGGTCCTCGTTCCAGCGATTAATTCCGGCTGACATTAAACCCGTGCAATGCGTCGGTCTGACAGATCCCAGCAAAAGAAGTTTCCTTGGCCAGCACGGGGGTCGAACCCGCGACCTTCGCGTTATCAGCACGACGCTCTAACCAACTGAGCTAACCGGCCATGGACGCTGCAGCGTAATGGTCCTGACCTGTTCGAAAGCACAATTATGCCTTTCTCACGTGCACTTGCAAGGTGGCATTCATGAGTGCGATATCCATTGTAAGTTGAAACGAAACGGCCATTCGGGACTCAGTTCGAGCAAACCTTTCTTTGCGTGCCCATGACAAGCTAAATGACATTATCAGGAACTCTTTGTTTCTGCTCGTCTGATATGCTTCCCTTTAAATTGGATCAGTTTATTGATTGAGTATACAGTTTCAAAGAAATTTTGAAATTCATGTGTACGCGTGAAAGAAACATGGCACATTAGAAAAGAGAACCAACCCTATTGGGCCATATGGTCATTTGTTAAATGTATGCACCCACGCAAAAGTACCTCGTTCTCTCATGTCTTAGCGAGACAGAAGCATTGGCCATTAGGAAACAGAAACCCATCGGGCGATATGGTCATTTTAAAAGCAAGAACCTAATGAAAAGAGCCACGCCTCAGTCGCCGCTTTGAAAAAAAAGAAAACTTGTGTTATTCAGTCATTCATATACATGTACAATTTAGAATTACAGAGGTGCTTCTTCGAATCTTAAATCTTCAGGCTGAATTTACGCTAAGCTAGGTTTAAATTATTAACATTTCATGGGGTCTGATGTTTTTAAAAGAGCTTTGGTATTGTTTCAAAAGATTTTGTCTTTAGATGTGATGCTGACTTAGTAATCACAAATATTGAATCCAACAGTAAGTGGTGCCTCTCCTGACGTAAAACAAGGTCTGAGTAACTAAAACACGAATAATAAAGTAAACGATTATATATATTGGTGAGGAGAACGTCAATGCCTGTACAGAACTAGTTTAACTGATAAGGCATTCGATTGTACTGATCGTGCACACGACAGACTTGGTAGGGGTTTGTGCATCGTATAAGCGACATAAGAAAGGAATTTGAATATTCATGACAATTTAATAATGAAGCAAATCAGTAATCATAACACGCAAATGCGGAATCCGATGGGCAGAATGATCGCTAAGCTAGGATTAAATGAAGTATATTTCATGGGGTCTAATTTACTTTTAAAGAGCTTTTGCATTCTTTCAAAAGAGTTGGTCTTTACATGTGATGCTTACAGTAATCAGAAAATGAAACATGGAATCCAATAATAATGGATGTTGTTCCCGATGACAAACGAGGTTTGGGTAACTAAAACACGAATAATAAAGTATTGGTGAGGAGAACGTCAATGCCCGTCTGCAACTCTTGTAGACCGATAAGGCTTTCGTTTCTGCTGTTGTGCCCAAGACAGCCCTGGTAATGTGTTTCTGCATGGTATAAGGGACACAAGAAAGGAATGTGATTATCATGACAATTAAATCATGAAGATATTCCATTGAATATTTATGACAATTTGATAACAAAGATATTCAATAATGATAACACTTAAGTGCAGAATCCGATGAAATAGAAACGCAATTCTTGATGAGAGAAGAGATCCGTAACAGATGAAGAGATAACGTAGAAGCAAATGTGTTTAAACATAGCCGCTAACGTCAGGATGGCCGAGCGGTCTAAGGCGCTGCGTTCAGGTCGCAGTCTGGTTCTCCAGGCGTGGGTTCGAATCCCACTTCTGACAATTCCCTTTTGTTGGTATGTATGCAGTCCGCTTCGTATGTTCCTTTACTGTACTGCCTGTGGTATGCAGTGTATACTATCACCAGGGTTTAATTGCTTATTTTGCCCCTTCATTTGTATACAGTTCACATATATGTTGCATCAGCAGGTGAGTGCACACTCATTGACTGCAGTGACAACTGGTGGATTTCATGACAACTAATTTCCCAACTGCGAAACTACATCTCTTGTGAAAGATAATTAATAAATGCATGCGAGCCAATTAAATCTTGACATAAAGAAAAACGTGTATCTGCACACAGTTTATGGACGGATAACAGAGCACCCAGTCGACCGTTGCAGTGCGTGTTACTAGAAGTAAATAAATTAAATAAGGTTTCCTTCTTTCGGACGAATCATGAGAGAAAATGGAAAAAGTCAAGGTCTCGCTAAGAACGGCTTGGTGTAAGGTCCTCGTTCCAGCGATTAATTCCGGCTGACATTAAACCCGTGCAATGCGTCGGTCTGACAGATCCCAGCAAAAGAAGTTTCCTTGGCCAGCACGGGGGTCGAACCCGCGACCTTCGCGTTATCAGCACGACGCTCTAACCAACTGAGCTAACCGGCCATGGACGCTGCAGCGTAATGGTCCTGACCTGTTCGAAAGCACAATTATGCCTTTCTCACGTGCACTTGCAAGGTGGCATTCATGAGTGCGATATCCATTGTAAGTTGAAACGAAACGGCCATTCGGGACTCAGTTCGAGCAAACCTTTCTTTGCGTGCCCATGACAAGCTAAATGACATTATCAGGAACTCTTTGTTTCTGCTCGTCTGATATGCCTCCCTTTAAATTGGATCAGTTTATTGATTGAGTATACAGTTTCAAAGAAATTTTGAAATTCATGTGTACGCGTGAAAGAAACATGGCACATTAGAAAAGAGAACCAACCCTATTGGGCCATATGGTCATTTGTTAAATGTATGCACCCACGCAAAAGTACCTCGTTCTCTCATGTCTTAGCGAGACAGAAGCATTGGCCATTAGGAAACAGAAACCCATCGGGCGATATGGTCATTTTAAAAGCAAGAACCTAATGAAAAGAGCCACGCCTCAGTCGCCGCTTTGAAAAAAAAGAAAACTTGTGTTATTCAGTCATTCATATACATGTACAATTTAGAATTACAGAGGTGCTTCTTCGAATCTTAAATCTTCAGGCTGAATTTACGCTAAGCTAGGTTTAAATTATTAACATTTCATGGGGTCTGATGTTTTTAAAAGAGCTTTGGTATTGTTTCAAAAGATTTTGTCTTTAGATGTGATGCTGACTTAGTAATCACAAATATTGAATCCAACAGTAAGTGGTGCCTCTCCTGACGTAAAACAAGGTCTGAGTAACTAAAACACGAATAATAAAGTAAACGATTATATATATTGGTGAGGAGAACGTCAATGCCTGTACAGAACTAGTTTAACTGATAAGGCATTCGATTGTACTGATCGTGCACACGACAGACTTGGTAGGGGTTTGTGCATCGTATAAGCGACATAAGAAAGGAATTTGAATATTCATGACAATTTAATAATGAAGCAAATCAGTAATCATAACACGCAAATGCGGAATCCGATGGGCAGAATGATCGCTAAGCTAGGATTAAATGAAGTATATTTCATGGGGTCTAATTTACTTTTAAAGAGCTTTTGCATTCTTTCAAAAGAGTTGGTCTTTACATGTGATGCTTACAGTAATCAGAAAATGAAACATGGAATCCAATAATAATGGATGTTGTTCCCGATGACAAACGAGGTTTGGGTAACTAAAACACGAATAATAAAGTATTGGTGAGGAGAACGTCAATGCCCGTCTGCAACTCTTGTAGACCGATAAGGCTTTCGTTTCTGCTGTTGTGCCCAAGACAGCCCTGGTAATGTGTTTCTGCATGGTATAAGGGACACAAGAAAGGAATGTGATTATCATGACAATTAAATCATGAAGATATTCCATTGAATATTTATGACAATTTGATAACAAAGATATTCAATAATGATAACACTTAAGTGCAGAATCCGATGAAATAGAAACGCAATTCTTGATGAGAGAAGAGATCCGTAACAGATGAAGAGATAACGTAGAAGCAAATGTGTTTAAACATAGCCGCTAACGTCAGGATGGCCGAGCGGTCTAAGGCGCTGCGTTCAGGTCGCAGTCTGGTTCTCCAGGCGTGGGTTCGAATCCCACTTCTGACAATTCCCTTTTGTTGGTATGTATGCAGTCCGCTTCGTATGTTCCTTTACTGTACTGCCTGTGGTATGCAGTGTATACTATCACCAGGGTTTAATTGCTTATTTTGCCCCTTCATTTGTATACAGTTCACATATATGTTGCATCAGCAGGTGAGTGCACACTCATTGACTGCAGTGACAACTGGTGGATTTCATGACAACTAATTTCCCAACTGCGAAACTACATCTCTTGTGAAAGATAATTAATAAATGCATGCGAGCCAATTAAATCTTGACATAAAGAAAAACGTGTATCTGCACACAGTTTATGGACGGATAACAGAGCACCCAGTCGACCGTTGCAGTGCGTGTTACTAGAAGTAAATAAATTAAATAAGGTTTCCTTCTTTCGGACGAATCATGAGAGAAAATGGAAAAAGTCAAGGTCTCGCTAAGAACGGCTTGGTGTAAGGTCCTCGTTCCAGCGATTAATTCCGGCTGACATTAAACCCGTGCAATGCGTCGGTCTGACAGATCCCAGCAAAAGAAGTTTCCTTGGCCAGCACGGGGGTCGAACCCGCGACCTTCGCGTTATCAGCACGACGCTCTAACCAACTGAGCTAACCGGCCATAGACGCTGCAGCGTAATGGTCCTGACCTGTTCGAAAGCACAATTATGCCTTTCTCACGTGCACTTGCAAGGTGGCATTCATGAGTGCGATATCCATTGTAAGTTGTAACGAAACGGCCATTCGGGACTCAGTTCGAGCAAACCTTTCTTTGCGTGCCCATGACAAGCTAAATGACATTATCAGGAACTCTTTGTTTCTGCTCGTCTGATATGCCTCCCTTTAAATTGGATCAGTTTATTGATTGAGTATACAGTTTCAAAGAAATTTTGAAATTCATGTGTACGCGTGAAAGAAACATGGCACATTAGAAAAGAGAACCAACCCTATTGGGCCATATGGTCATTTGTTAAATGTATGCACCCACGCAAAAGTACCTCGTTCTCTCATGTCTTAGCGAGACAGAAGCATTGGCCATTAGGAAACAGAAACCCATCGGGCGATATGGTCATTTTAAAAGCAAGAACCTAATGAAAAGAGCCACGCCTCAGTCGCCGCTTTGAAAAAAAAGAAAACTTGTGTTATTCAGTCATTCATATACATGTACAATTTAGAATTACAGAGGTGCTTCTTCGAATCTTAAATCTTCAGGCTGAATTTACGCTAAGCTAGGTTTAAATTATTAACATTTCATGGGGTCTGATGTTTTTAAAAGAGCTTTGGTATTGTTTCAAAAGATTTTGTCTTTAGATGTGATGCTGACTTAGTAATCACAAATATTGAATCCAACAGTAAGTGGTGCCTCTCCTGACGTAAAACAAGGTCTGAGTAACTAAAACACGAATAATAAAGTAAACGATTATATATATTGGTGAGGAGAACGTCAATGCCTGTACAGAACTAGTTTAACTGATAAGGCATTCGATTGTACTGATCGTGCACACGACAGACTTGGTAGGGGTTTGTGCATCGTATAAGCGACATAAGAAAGGAATTTGAATATTCATGACAATTTAATAATGAAGCAAATCAGTAATCATAACACGCAAATGCGGAATCCGATGGGCAGAATGATCGCTAAGCTAGGATTAAATGAAGTATATTTCATGGGGTCTAATTTACTTTTAAAGAGCTTTTGCATTCTTTCAAAAGAGTTGGTCTTTACATGTGATGCTTACAGTAATCAGAAAATGAAACATGGAATCCAATAATAATGGATGTTGTTCCCGATGACAAACGAGGTTTGGGTAACTAAAACACGAATAATAAAGTATTGGTGAGGAGAACGTCAATGCCCGTCTGCAACTCTTGTAGACCGATAAGGCTTTCGTTTCTGCTGTTGTGCCCAAGACAGCCCTGGTAATGTGTTTCTGCATGGTATAAGGGACACAAGAAAGGAATGTGATTATCATGAAAATTAAATCATGAAGATATTCCATTGAATATTTATGACAATTTGATAACAAAGATATTCAATAATGATAACACTTAAGTGCAGAATCGATGAAATAGAAACGCAATTCTTGATGAGAGAAGAGATCCGTAACAGATGAAGAGATAACGTAGAAGCAAATGTGTTTAAACATAGCCGCTAACGTCAGGATGGCCGAGCGGTCTAAGGCGCTGCGTTCAGGTCGCAGTCTGGTTCTCCAGGCGTGGGTTCGAATCCCACTTCTGACAATTCCCTTTTGTTGGTCTGTATGCAGTCCGCTTCGTATGTTCCTTTACTGTACTGCCTGTGGTATGCAGTGTATACTATCACCAGGGTTTAATTGCTTATTTTGCCCCTTCATTTGTATACAGTTCACATATATGTTGCATCAGCAGGTGAGTGCACACTCATTGACTGCAGTGACAACTGGTGGATTTCATGACAACTAATTTCCCAACTGCGAAACTACATCTCTTGTGAAAGATAATTAATAAATGCATGCGAGCCAATTAAATCTTGACATAAAGAAAAACGTGTTTCTGCACACAGTTTATGGACGGATAACAGAGCACCCAGTCGACCGTTGCAGTGCGTGTTACTAGAAGTAAATAAATTGAATAAGGTTTCCTTCTTTCGGACGAATCATGAGAGAAAATGGAAAAAGTCAAGGTCTCGCTAAGAACGGCTTGGTGTAAGGTCCTCGTTCCAGCGATTAATTCCGGCTGACATTAAACCCGTGCAATGCGTCGGTCTGACAGATCCCAGCAAAAGAAATTTCCTTGGCCAGCACGGGGGTCGAACCCGCGACCTTCGCGTTATCAGCACGACGCTCTAACCAACTGAGCTAACCGGCCATGGACGCTGCAGCGTAATGGTCCTGACCTGTTCGAAAGCACAATTATGCCTTTCTCACGTGCACTTGCAAGGTGGCATTCATGAGTGCGATATCCATTGTAAGTTGAAACGAAACGGCCATTCGGGACTCAGTTCGAGCAAACCTTTCTTTGCGTGCCCATGACAAGCTAAATGACATTATCAGGAACTCTTTGTTTCTGCTCGTCTGATATGCCTCCCTTTAAATTGGATCAGTTTATTGATTGAGTATACAGTTTCAAAGAAATTTTAAAATTCATGTGTACGCGTGAAAGAAACATGGCACATTAGAAAAGAGAACCAACCCTATTGGGCCATATGGTCATTTGTTAAATGTATGCACCCACGCAAAAGTACCTCGTTCTCTCATGTCTTAGCGAGACAGAAGCATTGGCCATTAGGAAACAGAAACTCATCGGGCGATATGGTCATTTTAAAAGCAAGAACCTAATGAAAAGAGCCACGCCTCAGTCGCCGCTTTGAAAAAAAAAAAACTTGTGTTATTCAGTCATTCATATACATGTACAATTTAGAATTACAGAGGTGCTTCTTCGAATCTTAAATCTTCAGGCTGAATTTACGCTAAGCTAGGTTTAAATTATTAACATTTCATGGGGTCTGATGTTTTTAAAAGAGCTTTGGTATTGTTTCAAAAGATTTTGTCTTTAGATGTGATGCTGACTTAGTAATCACAAATATTGAATCCAACAGTAAGTGGTGCCTCTCCTGACGTAAAACAAGGTCTGAGTAACTAAAACACGAATAATAAAGTAAACGATTATATATATTGGTGAGGAGAACGTCAATGCCTGTACAGAACTAGTTTAACTGATAAGGCATTCGATTGTACTGATCGTGCACACGACAGACTTGGTAGGGGTTTGTGCATCGTATAAGCGACATAAGAAAGGAATTTGAATATTCATGACAATTTAATAATGAAGCAAATCAGTAATCATAACACGCAAATGCGGAATCCGATGGGCAGAATGATCGCTAAGCTAGGATTAAATGAAATATATTTCATGGGGTCTAATTTACTTTTAAAGAGCTTTTGCATTCTTTCAAAAGAGTTGGTCTTTACATGTGATGCTTACAGTAATCAGAAAATGAAACATGGAATCCAATAATAATTGATGTTGTTCCCGATGACAAACGAGGTTTGGGTAACTAAAACACGAATAATAAAGTATTGGTGAGGAGAACGTCAATGCCCGTCTGCAACTCTTGTAGACCGATAAGGCTTTCGTTTCTGCTGTTGTGCCCAAGACAGCCCTGGTAATGTGTTTCTGCATGGTATAAGGGACATAAGAAAGGAATGTGATTTTCATGAAAATTAAATCATGAAGATATTCCATTGAATATTTATGACAATTTGATAACAAAGATATTCAATAATGATAACACGCAACTGCAGAATCCGATGAAATAGAAACGCAATTCTTGATGAGAATTCTTGATGAGAGAAGAGATCCGTAACAGTTGAAGAGATAACGTAGAAGCAAATGTGTTTAAACATAGCCGCTAACGTCAGGATGGCCGAGCGGTCTAAGGCGCTGCGTTCAGGTCGCAGTCTGGTTCTCCAGGCGTGGGTTCGAATCCCACTTCTGACAATTCCCTTTTATTGGTCTGTATGCAGTCCGGTTCGTATGTTCCTTTACTGTACTGCCTGTGGTATGCAGTGTATACTATCACCAGGGTTTAATTGCTTATTTTGCCCCTTCATTTGTATACAGTTCACATATATGTTGCATCAGCAGGTGAGTGCACACTCATTGACAGCAGTGACAACTGGGGGATTTCATGACAACTAATTTCCCAACTGCGAAACTACATCTCTTGTGAACGATAATTAATAAGTGCATGCGAGCCAATTAAATCTTGACATAAAGAAAAACGTGTATCTGCACACATTTTATGGACGGATAACAGAGCACCCAGTCGACCGTTGCAGTGCGTGTTACTAGAAGTAAATAAATTAAATAAGGTTTCCTTCTTTCGGACGAATCATGAGAGAAAATGGAAAAAGTCAAGGTCTCGCTAAGAACGGCTTGGTGTAAGGTCCTCGTTCCAGCGATTAATTCCGGCTGACATTAAACCCGTGCAATGCGTCGGTCTGACAGATCCCAGCAAAAGAAGTTTCCTTGGCCAGCACGGGGGTCGAACCCGCGACCTTCGCGTTATCAGCACGACGCTCTAACCAACTGAGCTAACCGGCCATGGACGCTGCAGCGTAATGGTCCTGACCTGTTCGAAAGCACAATTATGCCTTTCTCACGTGCACTTGCAAGGTGGCATTCATGAGTGCGATATCCATTGTAAGTTGAAACGAAACGGCCATTCGGGACTCAGTTCGAGCAAACCTTTCTTTGCGTGCCCATGACAAGCTAAATGACATTATCAGGAACTCTTTGTTTCTGCTCGTCTGATATGCCTCCCTTTAAATTGGATCAGTTTATTGATTGAGTATACAGTTTCAAAGAAATTTTGAAATTCATGTGTACGCGTGAAAGAAACATGGCACATTAGAAAAGAGAACCAACCCTATTGGGCCATATGGTCATTTGTTAAATGTATGCACCCACGCAAAAGTACCTCGTTCTCTCATGTCTTAGCGAGACAGAAGCATTGGCCATTAGGAAACAGAAACCCATCGGGCGATATGGTCATTTTAAAAGCAAGAACCTAATGAAAAGAGCCACGCCTCAGTCGCCGCTTTGAAAAAAAAGAAAGCTTGTGTTATTCAGTCATTCATATACATGTACAATTTAGAATTACAGAGGTGCTTCTTCGAATCTTAAATCTTCAGGCTGAATTTACGCTAAGCTAGGTTTAAATTATTAACATTTCATGGGGTCTGATGTTTTTAAAAGAGCTTTGGTATTGTTTCAAAAGATTTTGTCTTTAGATGTGATGCTGACTTAGTAATCACAAATATTGAATCCAACAGTAAGTGGTGCCTCTCCTGACGTAAAACAAGGTCTGAGTAACTAAAACACGAATAATAAAGTAAACGATTATATATATTGGTGAGGAGAACGTCAATGCCTGTACAGAACTAGTTTAACTGATCAGGCATTCGATTGTACTGATCGTGCACACGACAGACTTGGTAGGGGTTTGTGCATCGTATAAGCGACATAAGAAAGGAATTTGAATATTCATGACAATTTAATAATGAAGCAAATCAGTAATCATAACACGCAAATGCGGAATCCGATGGGCAGAATGATCGCTAAGCTAGGATTAAATGAAGTATATTTCATGGGGTCTAATGTACTTTTAAAGAGCTTTTGCATTCTTTCAAAAGAGTTGGTCTTTACATGTGATGCTTACAGTAATCAGAAAATGAAACATGGAATCCAATAATAATGGATGTTGTTCCCGATGACAAACGAGGTTTGGGTAACTAAAACACGAATAATAAAGTATTGGTGAGGAGAACGTCAATGCCCGTCTGCAACTCTTGTAGACCGATAAGGCTTTCGTTTCTGCTGTTGTGCCCAAGACAGCCCTGGTAATGTGTTTCTGCATGGTATAAGGGACACAAGAAAGGAATGTGATTATCATGACAATTAAATCATGAAGATATTCCATTGAATATTTATGACAATTTGATAACAAAGATATTCAATAATGATAACACTTAAGTGCAGAATCCGATGAAATAGAAACGCAATTCTTGATGAGAGAAGAGATCCGTAACAGTTGAAGAGATAACGTAGAAGCAAATGTGTTTAAACAGAGCCGCTAACGTCAGGATGGCCGAGCGGTCTAAGGCGCTGCGTTCAGGTCGCAGTCTGGTTCTCCAGGCGTGGGTTCGAATCCCACTTCTGACAATTCCCTTTTGTTGGTCTGTATGCAGTCCGCTTCGTATGTTCCTTTACTGTACTGCCTGTGGTATGTAGTGTATACTATCACCAGGGTTTAATTGCTTATTTTGCCCCTTCATTTGTATACAGTTCACATATATGTTGCATCAGCAGGTGAGTGCACACTCATTGACTGCAGTGACAACTGGTGGATTTCATGACAACTAATTTCCCAACTGCGAAACTACATCTCTTGTGAAAGATAATTAATAAATGCATGCGAGCCAATTAAATCTTGACATAAAGAAAAACGTGTATCTGCACACAGTTTATGGACGGATAACAGAGCACCCAGTCGACCGTTGCAGTGCGTGTTACTAGAAGTAAATAAATTAAATAAGGTTTCCTTCTTTCGGACGAATCATGAGAGAAAATGGAAAAAGTCAAGGTCTCGCTAAGAACGGCTTGGTGTAAGGTCCTCGTTCCAGCGATTAATTCCGGCTGACATTAAACCCGTGCAATGCGTCGGTCTGACAGATCCCAGCAAAAGAAGTTTCCTTGGCCAGCACGGGGGTCGAACCCGCGACCTTCGCGTTATCAGCACGACGCTCTAACCAACTGAGCTAACCGGCCATGGACGCTGCAGCGTAATGGTCCTGACCTGTTCGAAAGCACAATTATGCCTTTCTCACGTGCACTTGCAAGGTGGCATTCATGAGTGCGATATCCATTGTAAGTTGAAACGAAACGGCCATTCGGGACTCAGTTCGAGCAAACCTTTCTTTGCGTGCCCATGACAAGCTAAATGACATTATCAGGAACTCTTTGTTTCTGCTCGTCTGATATGCCTCCCTTTAAATTGGATCAGTTTATTGATTGAGTATACAGTTTCAAAGAAATTTTGAAATTCATGTGTACGCGTGAAAGAAACATGGCACATTAGAAAAGAGAACCAACCCTATTGGGCCATATGGTCATTTGTTAAATGTATGCACCCACGCAAAAGTACCTCGTTCTCTCATGTCTTAGCGAGACAGAAGCATTGGCCATTAGGAAACAGAAACCCATCGGGCGATATGGTCATTTTAAAAGCAAGAACCTAATGAAAAGAGCCACGCCTCAGTCGCCGCTTTGAAAAAAAAGAAAACTTGTGTTATTCAGTCATTCATATACATGTACAATTTAGAATTACAGAGGTGCTTCTTCGAATCTTAAATCTTCAGGCTGAATTTACGCTAAGCTAGGTTTAAATTATTAACATTTCATGGGGTCTGATGTTTTTAAAAGAGCTTTGGTATTGTTTCAAAAGATTTTGTCTTTAGATGTGATGCTGACTTAGTAATCACAAATATTGAATCCAACAGTAAGTGGTGCCTCTCCTGACGTAAAACAAGGTCTGAGTAACTAAAACACGAATAATAAAGTAAACGATTATATATATTGGTGAGGAGAACGTCAATGCCTGTACAGAACTAGTTTAACTGATCAGGCATTCGATTGTACTGATCGTGCACACGACAGACTTGGTAGGGGTTTGTGCATCGTATAAGCGACATAAGAAAGGAATTTGAATATTCATGACAATTTAATAATGAAGCAAATCAGTAATCATAACACGCAAATGCGGAATCCGATGGGCAGAATGATCGCTAAGCTAGGATTAAATGAAGTATATTTCATGGGGTCTAATGTACTTTTAAAGAGCTTTTGCATTCTTTCAAAAGAGTTGGTCTTTACATGTGATGCTTACAGTAATCAGAAAATGAAACATGGAATCCAATAATAATGGATGTTGTTCCCGATGACAAACGAGGTTTGGGTAACTAAAACACGAATAATAAAGTATTGGTGAGGAGAACGTCAATGCCCGTCTGCAACTCTTGTAGACCGATAAGGCTTTCGTTTCTGCTGTTGTGCCCAAGACAGCCCTGGTAATGTGTTTCTGCATGGTATAAGGGACACAAGAAAGGAATGTGATTATCATGACAATTAAATCATGAAGATATTCCATTGAATATTTATGACAATTTGATAACAAAGATATTCAATAATGATAACACTTAAATGCAGAATCCGATGAAATAGAAACGCAATTCTTGATGAGAGAAGAGATCCGTAACAGATGAAGAGATAACGTAGAAGCAAATGTGTTTAAACATAGCCGCTAACGTCAGGATGGCCGAGCGGTCTAAGGCGCTGCGTTCAGGTCGCAGTCTGGTTCTCCAGGCGTGGGTTCGAATCCCACTTCTGACAATTCCCTTTTGTTGGTCTGTATGCAGTCCGCTTCGTATGTTCCTTTACTGTACTGCCTGTGGTATGCAGTGTATACTATCACCAGGGTTTAATTGCTTATTTTGCCCCTTCATTTGTATACAGTTCACATATATGTTGCATCAGCAGGTGAGTGCACACTCATTGACTGCAGTGACAACTGGTGGATTTCATGACAACTAATTTCCCAACTGCGAAACTACATCTCTTGTGAAAGATAATTAATAAATGCATGCGAGCCAATTAAATCTTGACATAAAGAAAAACGTGTTTCTGCACACAGTTTATGGACGGATAACAGAGCACCCAGTCGACCGTTGCAGTGCGTGTTACTAGAAGTAAATAAATTGAATAAGGTTTCCTTCTTTCGGACGAATCATGAGAGAAAATGGAAAAAGTCAAGGTCTCGCTAAGAACGGCTTGGTGTAAGGTCCTCGTTCCAGCGATTAATTCCGGCTGACATTAAACCCGTGCAATGCGTCGGTCTGACAGATCCCAGCAAAAGAAGTTTCCTTGGCCAGCACGGGGGTCGAACCCGCGACCTTCGCGTTATCAGCACGACGCTCTAACCAACTGAGCTAACCGGCCATGGACGCTGCAGCGTAATGGTCCTGACCTGTTCGAAAGCACAATTATGCCTTTCTCACGTGCACTTGCAAGGTGGCATTCATGAGTGCGATATCCATTGTAAGTTGAAACGAAACGGCCATTCGGGACTCAGTTCGAGCAAACCTTTCTTTGCGTGCCCATGACAAGCTAAATGACATTATCAGGAACTCTTTGTTTCTGCTCGTCTGATATGCCTCCCTTTAAATTGGATCAGTTTATTGATTGAGTATACAGTTTCAAAGAAATTTTAAAATTCATGTGTACGCGTGAAAGAAACATGGCACATTAGAAAAGAGAACCAACCCTATTGGGCCATATGGTCATTTGTTAAATGTATGCACCCACGCAAAAGTACCTCGTTCTCTCATGTCTTAGCGAGACAGAAGCATTGGCCATTAGGAAACAGAAACTCATCGGGCGATATGGTCATTTTAAAAGCAAGAACCTAATGAAAAGAGCCACGCCTCAGTCGCCGCTTTGAAAAAAAAAAAACTTGTGTTATTCAGTCATTCATATACATGTACAATTTAGAATTACAGAGGTGCTTCTTCGAATCTTAAATCTTCAGGCTGAATTTACGCTAAGCTAGGTTTAAATTATTAACATTTCATGGGGTCTGATGTTTTTAAAAGAGCTTTGGTATTGTTTCAAAAGATTTTGTCTTTAGATGTGATGCTGACTTAGTAATCACAAATATTGAATCCAACAGTAAGTGGTGCCTCTCCTGACGTAAAACAAGGTCTGAGTAACTAAAACACGAATAATAAAGTAAACGATTATATATATTGGTGAGGAGAACGTCAATGCCTGTACAGAACTAGTTTAACTGATAAGGCATTCGATTGTACTGATCGTGCACACGACAGACTTGGTAGGGGTTTGTGCATCGTATAAGCGACATAAGAAAGGAATTTGAATATTCATGACAATTTAATAATGAAGCAAATCAGTAATCATAACACGCAAATGCGGAATCCGATGGGCAGAATGATCGCTAAGCTAGGATTAAATGAAATATATTTCATGGGGTCTAATTTACTTTTAAAGAGCTTTTGCATTCTTTCAAAAGAGTTGGTCTTTACATGTGATGCTTACAGTAATCAGAAAATGAAACATGGAATCCAATAATAATTGATGTTGTTCCCGATGACAAACGAGGTTTGGGTAACTAAAACACGAATAATAAAGTATTGGTGAGGAGAACGTCAATGCCCGTCTGCAACTCTTGTAGACCGATAAGGCTTTCGTTTCTGCTGTTGTGCCCAAGACAGCCCTGGTAATGTGTTTCTGCATGGTATAAGGGACATAAGAAAGGAATGTGATTTTCATGAAAATTAAATCATGAAGATATTCCATTGAATATTTATGACAATTTGATAACAAAGATATTCAATAATGATAACACGCAACTGCAGAATCCGATGAAATAGAAACGCAATTCTTGATGAGAATTCTTGATGAGAGAAGAGATCCGTAACAGTTGAAGAGATAACGTAGAAGCAAATGTGTTTAAACATAGCCGCTAACGTCAGGATGGCCGAGCGGTCTAAGGCGCTGCCTTCAGGTCGCAGTCTGGTTCTCCAGGCGTGGGTTCGAATCCCACTTCTGACAATTCCCTTTTATTGGTCTGTATGCAGTCCGGTTCGTATGTTCCTTTACTGTACTGCCTGTGGTATGCAGTGTATACTATCACCAGGGTTTAATTGCTTATTTTGCCCCTTCATTTGTATACAGTTCACATATATGTTGCATCAGCAGGTGAGTGCACACTCATTGACAGCAGTGACAACTGGGGGATTTCATGACAACTAATTTCCCAACTGCGAAACTACATCTCTTGTGAACGATAATTAATAAGTGCATGCGAGCCAATTAAATCTTGACATAAAGAAAAACGTGTATCTGCACACATTTTATGGACGGATAACAGAGCACCCAGTCGACCGTTGCAGTGCGTGTTACTAGAAGTAAATAAATTAAATAAGGTTTCCTTCTTTCGGACGAATCATGAGAGAAAATGGAAAAAGTCAAGGTCTCGCTAAGAACGGCTTGGTGTAAGGTCCTCGTTCCAGCGATTAATTCCGGCTGACATTAAACCCGTGCAATGCGTCGGTCTGACAGATCCCAGCAAAAGAAGTTTCCTTGGCCAGCACGGGGGTCGAACCCGCGACCTTCGCGTTATCAGCACGACGCTCTAACCAACTGAGCTAACCGGCCATGGACGCTGCAGCGTAATGGTCCTGACCTGTTCGAAAGCACAATTATGCCTTTCTCACGTGCACTTGCAAGGTGGCATTCATGAGTGCGATATCCATTGTAAGTTGAAACGAAACGGCCATTCGGGACTCAGTTCGAGCAAACCTTTCTTTGCGTGCCCATGACAAGCTAAATGACATTATCAGGAACTCTTTGTTTCTGCTCGTCTGATATGCCTCCCTTTAAATTGGATCAGTTTATTGATTGAGTATACAGTTTCAAAGAAATTTTGAAATTCATGTGTACGCGTGAAAGAAACATGGCACATTAGAAAAGAGAACCAACCCTATTGGGCCATATGGTCATTTGTTAAATGTATGCACCCACGCAAAAGTACCTCGTTCTCTCATGTCTTAGCGAGACAGAAGCATTGGCCATTAGGAAACAGAAACCCATCGGGCGATATGGTCATTTTAAAAGCAAGAACCTAATGAAAAGAGCCACGCCTCAGTCGCCGCTTTGAAAAAAAAGAAAGCTTGTGTTATTCAGTCATTCATATACATGTACAATTTAGAATTACAGAGGTGCTTCTTCGAATCTTAAATCTTCAGGCTGAATTTACGCTAAGCTAGGTTTAAATTATTAACATTTCATGGGGTCTGATGTTTTTAAAAGAGCTTTGGTATTGTTTCAAAAGATTTTGTCTTTAGATGTGATGCTGACTTAGTAATCACAAATATTGAATCCAACAGTAAGTGGTGCCTCTCCTGACGTAAAACAAGGTCTGAGTAACTAAAACACGAATAATAAAGTAAACGATTATATATATTGGTGAGGAGAACGTCAATGCCTGTACAGAACTAGTTTAACTGATCAGGCATTCGATTGTACTGATCGTGCACACGACAGACTTGGTAGGGGTTTGTGCATCGTATAAGCGACATAAGAAAGGAATTTGAATATTCATGACAATTTAATAATGAAGCAAATCAGTAATCATAACACGCAAATGCGGAATCCGATGGGCAGAATGATCGCTAAGCTAGGATTAAATGAAGTATATTTCATGGGGTCTAATGTACTTTTAAAGAGCTTTTGCATTCTTTCAAAAGAGTTGGTCTTTACATGTGATGCTTACAGTAATCAGAAAATGAAACATGGAATCCAATAATAATGGATGTTGTTCCCGATGACAAACGAGGTTTGGGTAACTAAAACACGAATAATAAAGTATTGGTGAGGAGAACGTCAATGCCCGTCTGCAACTCTTGTAGACCGATAAGGCTTTCGTTTCTGCTGTTGTGCCCAAGACAGCCCTGGTAATGTGTTTCTGCATGGTATAAGGGACACAAGAAAGGAATGTGATTATCATGACAATTAAATCATGAAGATATTCCATTGAATATTTATGACAATTTGATAACAAAGATATTCAATAATGATAACACTTAAGTGCAGAATCCGATGAAATAGAAACGCAATTCTTGATGAGAGAAGAGATCCGTAACAGTTGAAGAGATAACGTAGAAGCAAATGTGTTTAAACAGAGCCGCTAACGTCAGGATGGCCGAGCGGTCTAAGGCGCTGCGTTCAGGTCGCAGTCTGGTTCTCCAGGCGTGGGTTCGAATCCCACTTCTGACAATTCCCTTTTGTTGGTCTGTATGCAGTCCGCTTCGTATGTTCCTTTACTGTACTGCCTGTGGTATGTAGTGTATACTATCACCAGGGTTTAATTGCTTATTTTGCCCCTTCATTTGTATACAGTTCACATATATGTTGCATCAGCAGGTGAGTGCACACTCATTGACTGCAGTGACAACTGGTGGATTTCATGACAACTAATTTCCCAACTGCGAAACTACATCTCTTGTGAAAGATAATTAATAAATGCATGCGAGCCAATTAAATCTTGACATAAAGAAAAACGTGTATCTGCACACAGTTTATGGACGGATAACAGAGCACCCAGTCGACCGTTGCAGTGCGTGTTACTAGAAGTAAATAAATTAAATAAGGTTTCCTTCTTTCGGACGAATCATGAGAGAAAATGGAAAAAGTCAAGGTCTCGCTAAGAACGGCTTGGTGTAAGGTCCTCGTTCCAGCGATTAATTCCGGCTGACATTAAACCCGTGCAATGCGTCGGTCTGACAGATCCCAGCAAAAGAAGTTTCCTTGGCCAGCACGGGGGTCGAACCCGCGACCTTCGCGTTATCAGCACGACGCTCTAACCAACTGAGCTAACCGGCCATGGACGCTGCAGCGTAATGGTCCTGACCTGTTCGAAAGCACAATTATGCCTTTCTCACGTGCACTTGCAAGGTGGCATTCATGAGTGCGATATCCATTGTAAGTTGAAACGAAACGGCCATTCGGGACTCAGTTCGAGCAAACCTTTCTTTGCGTGCCCATGACAAGCTAAATGACATTATCAGGAACTCTTTGTTTCTGCTCGTCTGATATGCCTCCCTTTAAATTGGATCAGTTTATTGATTGAGTATACAGTTTCAAAGAAATTTTGAAATTCATGTGTACGCGTGAAAGAAACATGGCACATTAGAAAAGAGAACCAACCCTATTGGGCCATATGGTCATTTGTTAAATGTATGCACCCACGCAAAAGTACCTCGTTCTCTCATGTCTTAGCGAGACAGAAGCATTGGCCATTAGGAAACAGAAACCCATCGGGCGATATGGTCATTTTAAAAGCAAGAACCTAATGAAAAGAGCCACGCCTCAGTCGCCGCTTTGAAAAAAAAGAAAACTTGTGTTATTCAGTCATTCATATACATGTACAATTTAGAATTACAGAGGTGCTTCTTCGAATCTTAAATCTTCAGGCTGAATTTACGCTAAGCTAGGTTTAAATTATTAACATTTCATGGGGTCTGATGTTTTTAAAAGAGCTTTGGTATTGTTTCAAAAGATTTTGTCTTTAGATGTGATGCTGACTTAGTAATCACAAATATTGAATCCAACAGTAAGTGGTGCCTCTCCTGACGTAAAACAAGGTCTGAGTAACTAAAACACGAATAATAAAGTAAACGATTATATATATTGGTGAGGAGAACGTCAATGCCTGTACAGAACTAGTTTAACTGATCAGGCATTCGATTGTACTGATCGTGCACACGACAGACTTGGTAGGGGTTTGTGCATCGTATAAGCGACATAAGAAAGGAATTTGAATATTCATGACAATTTAATAATGAAGCAAATCAGTAATCATAACACGCAAATGCGGAATCCGATGGGCAGAATGATCGCTAAGCTAGGATTAAATGAAGTATATTTCATGGGGTCTAATGTACTTTTAAAGAGCTTTTGCATTCTTTCAAAAGAGTTGGTCTTTACATGTGATGCTTACAGTAATCAGAAAATGAAACATGGAATCCAATAATAATGGATGTTGTTCCCGATGACAAACGAGGTTTGGGTAACTAAAACACGAATAATAAAGTATTGGTGAGGAGAACGTCAATGCCCGTCTGCAACTCTTGTAGACCGATAAGGCTTTCGTTTCTGCTGTTGTGCCCAAGACAGCCCTGGTAATGTGTTTCTGCATGGTATAAGGGACACAAGAAAGGAATGTGATTATCATGACAATTAAATCATGAAGATATTCCATTGAATATTTATGACAATTTGATAACAAAGATATTCAATAATGATAACACTTAAGTGCAGAATCCGATGAAATAGAAACGCAATTCTTGATGAGAGAAGAGATCCGTAACAGTTGAAGAGATAACGTAGAAGCAAATGTGTTTAAACAGAGCCGCTAACGTCAGGATGGCCGAGCGGTCTAAGGCGCTGCGTTCAGGTCGCAGTCTGGTTCTCCAGGCGTGGGTTCGAATCCCACTTCTGACAATTCCCTTTTGTTGGTCTGTATGCAGTCCGCTTCGTATGTTCCTTTACTGTACTGCCTGTGGTATGTAGTGTATACTATCACCAGGGTTTAATTGCTTATTTTGCCCCTTCATTTGTATACAGTTCACATATATGTTGCATCAGCAGGTGAGTGCACACTCATTGACTGCAGTGACAACTGGTGGATTTCATGACAACTAATTTCCCAACTGCGAAACTACATCTCTTGTGAAAGATAATTAATAAATGCATGCGAGCCAATTAAATCTTGACATAAAGAAAAACGTGTATCTGCACACAGTTTATGGACGGATAACAGAGCACCCAGTCGACCGTTGCAGTGCGTGTTACTAGAAGTAAATAAATTAAATAAGGTTTCCTTCTTTCGGACGAATCATGAGAGAAAATGGAAAAAGTCAAGGTCTCGCTAAGAACGGCTTGGTGTAAGGTCCTCGTTCCAGCGATTAATTCCGGCTGACATTAAACCCGTGCAATGCGTCGGTCTGACAGATCCCAGCAAAAGAAGTTTCCTTGGCCAGCACGGGGGTCGAACCCGCGACCTTCGCGTTATCAGCACGACGCTCTAACCAACTGAGCTAACCGGCCATGGACGCTGCAGCGTAATGGTCCTGACCTGTTCGAAAGCACAATTATGCCTTTCTCACGTGCACTTGCAAGGTGGCATTCATGAGTGCGATATCCATTGTAAGTTGAAACGAAACGGCCATTCGGGACTCAGTTCGAGCAAACCTTTCTTTGCGTGCCCATGACAAGCTAAATGACATTATCAGGAACTCTTTGTTTCTGCTCGTCTGATATGCCTCCCTTTAAATTGGATCAGTTTATTGATTGAGTATACAGTTTCAAAGAAATTTTGAAATTCATGTGTACGCGTGAAAGAAACATGGCACATTAGAAAAGAGAACCAACCCTTTTGGGCCATATGGTCATTTGTTAAATGTATGCACCCACGCAAAAGTACCTCGTTCTCTCATGTCTTAGCGAGACAGAAGCATTGGCCATTAGGAAACAGAAACCCATCGGGCGATATGGTCATTTTAAAAGCAAGAACCTAATGAAAAGAGCCACGCCTCAGTCGCCGCTTTGAAAAAAAAAGAAAACTTGTGTTATTCAGTCATTCATATACATGTACAATTTAGAATTACAGAGGTGCTTCTTCGAATCTTAAATCTTCAGGCTGAATTTACGCTAAGCTAGGTTTAAATTATTAACATTTCATGGGGTCTGATGTTTTTAAAAGAGCTTTGGTATTGTTTCAAAAGATTTTGTCTTTAGATGTGATGCTGACTTAGTAATCACAAATATTGAATCCAACAGTAAGTGGTGCCTCTCCTGACGTAAAACAAGGTCTGAGTAACTAAAACACGAATAATAAAGTAAACGATTATATATATTGGTGAGGAGAACGTCAATGCCTGTACAGAACTAGTTTAACTGATAAGGCATTCGATTGTACTGATCGTGCACACGACAGACTTGGTAGGGGTTTGTGCATCGTATAAGCGACATAAGAAATGAATTTGAATATTCATGACAATTTAATAATGAAGCAAATCAGTAATCATAACACGCAAATGCGGAATCCGATGGGCAGAATGATCGCTAAGCTAGGATTAAATGAAGTATATTTCATGGGGTCTAATTTACTTTTAAAGAGCTTTTGCATTCTTTCAAAAGAGTTGGTCTTTACATGTGATGCTTACAGTAATCAGAAAATGAAACATGGAATCCAATAATAATGGATGTTGTTCCCGATGACAAACGAGGTTTGGGTAACTAAAACACGAATAATAAAGTATTGGTGAGGAGAACGTCAATGCCCGTCTGCAACTCTTGTAGACCGATAAGGCTTTCGTTTCTGCTGTTGTGCCCAAGACAGCCCTGGTAATGTGTTTCTGCATGGTATAAGGGACACAAGAAAGGAATGTGATTATCATGAAAATTAAATCATGAAGATATTCCATTGAATATTTATGACAATTTGATAACAAAGATATTCAATAATGATAACACTTGAGTGCAGAATCCGATGAAATAGAAACGCAATTCTTGATGAGAGAAGAGATCCGTAACAGTTGAAGAGATAACGTAGAAGCAAATGTGTTTAAACATAGCCGCTAACGTCAGGATGGCCGAGCGGTCTAAGGCGCTGCGTTCAGGTCGCAGTCTGGTTCTCCAGGCGTGGGTTCGAATCCCACTTCTGACAATTCCCTTTTGTTGGTCTGTATGCAGTCCGCTTCGTATGTTCCTTTACTGTACTGCCTGTGGTATGCAGTGTATACTATCACCAGGGTTTAATTGCTTATTTTGCCCCTTCATTTGTATACAGTTCACATATATGTTGCATCAGCAGGTGAGTGCACACTCATTGACTGCAGTGACAACTGGTGGATTTCATGACAACTAATTTCCCAACTGCGAAACTACATCTCTTGTGAAAGATAATTAATAAATGCATGCGAGCCAATTAAATCTTGACATAAAGAAAAACGTGTTTCTGCACACAGTTTATGGACGGATAACAGAGCACCCAGTCGACCGTTGCAGTGCGTGTTACTAGAAGTAAATAAATTAAATAAGGTTTCCTTCTTTCGGACGAATCATGAGAGAAAATGGAAAAAGTCAAGGTCTCGCTAAGAACGGCTTGGTGTAAGGTCCTCGTTCCAGCGATTAATTCCGGCTGACATTAAACCCGTGCAATGCGTCGGTCTGACAGATCCCAGCAAAAGAAGTTTCCTTGGCCAGCACGGGGGTCGAACCCGCGACCTTCGCGTTATCAGCACGACGCTCTAACCAACTGAGCTAACCGGCCATGGACGCTGCAGCGTAATGGTCCTGACCTGTTCGAAAGCACAATTATGCCTTTCTCACGTGCACTTGCAAGGTGGCATTCATGAGTGCGATATCCATTGTAAGTTGAAACGAAACGGCCATTCGGGACTCAGTTCGAGCAAACCTTTCTTTGCGTGCCCATGACAAGCTAAATGACATTATCAGGAACTCTTTGTTTCTGCTCGTCTGATATGCCTCCCTTTAAATTGGATCAGTTTATTGATTGAGTATACAGTTTCAAAGAAATTTTGAAATTCATGTGTACGCGTGAAAGAAACATGGCACATTAGAAAAGAGAACCAACCCTATTGGGCCATATGGTCATTTGTTAAATGTATGCACCCACGCAAAAGTACCTCGTTCTCTCATGTCTTAGCGAGACAGAAGCATTGGCCATTAGGAAACAGAAACCCATCGGGCGATATGGTCATTTTAAAAGCAAGAACCTAATGAAAAGAGCCACGCCTCAGTCGCCGCTTTGAAAAAAAAGAAAACTTGTGTTATTCAGTCATTCATATACATGTACAATTTAGAATTACAGAGGTGCTTCTTCGAATCTTAAATCTTCAGGCTGAATTTACGCTAAGCTAGGTTTAAATTATTAACATTTCATGGGGTCTGATGTTTTTAAAAGAGCTTTGGTATTGTTTCAAAAGATTTTGTCTTTAGATGTGATGCTGACTTAGTAATCACAAATATTGAATCCAACAGTAAGTGGTGCCTCTCCTGACGTAAAACAAGGTATGAGTAACTAAAACACGAATAATAAAGTAAACGATTATATATATTGGTGAGGAGAACGTCAATGCCTGTACAGAACTAGTTTAACTGATCAGGCATTCGATTGTACTGATCGTGCACACGACAGACTTGGTAGGGGTTTGTGCATCGTATAAGCGACATAAGAAAGGAATTTGAATATTCATGACAATTTAATAATGAAGCAAATCAGTAATCATAACACGCAAATGCGGAATCCGATGGGCAGAATGATCGCTAAGCTAGGATTAAATGAAGTATATTTCATGGGGTCTAATTTACTTTTAAAGAGCTTTTGCATTCTTTCAAAAGAGTTGGTCTTTACATGTGATGCTTACAGTAATCAGAAAATGAAACATGGAATCCAATAATAATGGATGTTGTTCCCGATGACAAACGAGGTTTGGGTAACTAAAACACGAATAATAAAGTATTGGTGAGGAGAACGTCAATGCCCGTCTGCAACTCTTGTAGACCGATAAGGCTTTCGTTTCTGCTGTTGTGCCCAAGACAGCCCTGGTAATGTGTTTCTGCATGGTATAAGGGACACAAGAAAGGAATGTGATTATCATGAAAATTAAATCATGAAGATATTCCATTGAATATTTATGACAATTTGATAACAAAGATATTCAATAATGATAACACTTGAGTGCAGAATCCGATGAAATAGAAACGCAATTCTTGATGAGAGAAGAGATCCGTAACAGTTGAAGAGATAACGTAGAAGCAAATGTGTTTAAACATAGCCGCTAACGTCAGGATGGCCGAGCGGTCTAAGGCGCTGCGTTCAGGTCGCAGTCTGGTTCTCCAGGCGTGGGTTCGAATCCCACTTCTGACAATTCCCTTTTGTTGGTCTGTATGCAGTCCGCTTCGTATGTTCCTTTACTGTACTGCCTGTGGTATGCAGTGTATACTATCACCAGGGTTTAATTGCTTATTTTGCCCCTTCATTTGTATACAGTTCACATATATGTTGCATCAGCAGGTGAGTGCACACTCATTGACTGCAGTGACAACTGGTGGATTTCATGACAACTAATTTCCCAACTGCGAAACTACATCTCTTGTGAAAGATAATTAATAAATGCATGCGAGCCAATTAAATCTTGACATAAAGAAAAACGTGTTTCTGCACACAGTTTATGGACGGATAACAGAGCACCCAGTCGACCGTTGCAGTGCGTGTTACTAGAAGTAAATAAATTAAATAAGGTTTCCTTCTTTCGGACGAATCATGAGAGAAAATGGAAAAAGTCAAGGTCTCGCTAAGAACGGCTTGGTGTAAGGTCCTCGTTCCAGCGATTAATTCCGGCTGACATTAAACCCGTGCAATGCGTCGGTCTGACAGATCCCAGCAAAAGAAGTTTCCTTGGCCAGCACGGGGGTCGAACCCGCGACCTTCGCGTTATCAGCACGACGCTCTAACCAACTGAGCTAACCGGCCATGGACGCTGCAGCGTAATGGTCCTGACCTGTTCGAAAGCACAATTATGCCTTTCTCACGTGCACTTGCAAGGTGGCATTCATGAGTGCGATATCCATTGTAAGTTGAAACGAAACGGCCATTCGGGACTCAGTTCGAGCAAACCTTTCTTTGCGTGCCCATGACAAGCTAAATGACATTATCAGGAACTCTTTGTTTCTGCTCGTCTGATATGCCTCCCTTTAAATTGGATCAGTTTATTGATTGAGTATACAGTTTCAAAGAAATTTTGAAATTCATGTGTACGCGTGAAAGAAACATGGCACATTAGAAAAGAGAACCAACCCTATTGGGCCATATGGTCATTTGTTAAATGTATGCACCCACGCAAAAGTACCTCGTTCTCTCATGTCTTAGCGAGACAGAAGCATTGGCCATTAGGAAACAGAAACCCATCGGGCGATATGGTCATTTTAAAAGCAAGAACCTAATGAAAAGAGCCACGCCTCAGTCGCCGCTTTGAAAAAAAAAAAAAAAACTTGTGTTATTCAGTCATTCATATACATGTACAATTTAGAATTACAGAGGTGCTTCTTCGAATCTTAAATCTTCAGGCTGAATTTACGCTAAGCTAGGTTTAAATTATTAACATTTCATGGGGTCTGATGTTTTTAAAAGAGCTTTGGTATTGTTTCAAAAGATTTTGTCTTTAGATGTGATGCTGACTTAGTAATCACAAATATTGAATCCAACAGTAAGTGGTGCCTCTCCTGACGTAAAACAAGGTATGAGTAACTAAAACACGAATAATAAAGTAAACGATTATATATATTGGTGAGGAGAACGTCAATGCCTGTACAGAACTAGTTTAACTGATCAGGCATTCGATTGTACTGATCGTGCACACGACAGACTTGGTAGGGGTTTGTGCATCGTATAAGCGACATAAGAAAGGAATTTGAATATTCATGACAATTTAATAATGAAGCAAATCAGTAATCATAACACGCAAATGCGGAATCCGATGGGCAGAATGATCGCTAAGCTAGGATTAAATGAAGTATATTTCATGGGGTCTAATGTACTTTTAAAGAGCTTTTGCATTCTTTCAAAAGAGTTGGTCTTTACATGTGATGCTTACAGTAATCAGAAAATGAAACATGGAATCCAATAATAATGGATGTTGTTCCCGATGACAAACGAGGTTTGGGTAACTAAAACACGAATAATAAAGTATTGGTGAGGAGAACGTCAATGCCCGTCTGCAACTCTTGTAGACCGATAAGGCTTTCGTTTCTGCTGTTGTGCCCAAGACAGCCCTGGTAATGTGTTTCTGCATGGTATAAGGGACACAAGAAAGGAATGTGATTATCATGAAAATTAAATCATGAAGATATTCCATTGAATATTTATGACAATTTGATAACAAAGATATTCAATAATGATAACACTTAAGTGCAGAATCCGATGAAATAGAAACGCAATTCTTGATGAGAGAAGAGATCCGTAACAGTTGAAGAGATAACGTAGAAGCAAATGTGTTTAAACATAGCCGCTAACGTCAGGATGGCCGAGCGGTCTAAGGCGCTGCGTTCAGGTCGCAGTCTGGTTCTCCAGGCGTGGGTTCGAATCCCACTTCTGACAATTCCCTTTTGTTGGTCTGTATGCAGTCCGCTTCGTATGTTCCTTTACTGTACTGCCTGTGGTATGCAGTGTATACTATCACCAGGGTTTAATTGCTTATTTTGCCCCTTCATTTGTATACAGTTCACATATATGTTGCATCAGCAGGTGAGTGCACACTCATTGACTGCAGTGACAACTGGTGGATTTCATGACAACTAATTTCCCAACTGCGAAACTACATCTCTTGTGAAAGATAATTAATAAATGCATGCGAGCCAATTAAATCTTGACATAAAGAAAAACGTGTATCTGCACACAGTTTATGGACGGATAACAGAGCACCCAGTCGACCGTTGCAGTGCGTGTTACTAGAAGTAAATAAATTAAATAAGGTTTCCTTCTTTCGGACGAATCATGAGAGAAAATGGAAAAAGTCAAGGTCTCGCTAAGAACGGCTTGGTGTAAGGTCCTCGTTCCAGCGATTAATTCCGGCTGACATTAAACCCGTGCAATGCGTCGGTCTGACAGATCCCAGCAAAAGAAGTTTCCTTGGCCAGCACGGGGGTCGAACCCGCGACCTTCGCGTTATCAGCACGACGCTCTAACCAACTGAGCTAACCGGCCATGGACGCTGCAGCGTAATGGTCCTGACCTGTTCGAAAGCACAATTATGCCTTTCTCACGTGCACTTGCAAGGTGGCATTCATGAGTGCGATATCCATTGTAAGTTGAAACGAAACGGCCATTCGGGACTCAGTTCGAGCAAACCTTTCTTTGCGTGCCCATGACAAGCTAAATGACATTATCAGGAACTCTTTGTTTCTGCTCGTCTGATATGCCTCCCTTTAAATTGGATCAGTTTATTGATTGAGTATACAGTTTCAAAGAAATTTTGAAATTCATGTGTACGCGTGAAAGAAACATGGCACATTAGAAAAGAGAACCAACCCTTTTGGGCCATATGGTCATTTGTTAAATGTATGCACCCACGCAAAAGTACCTCGTTCTCTCATGTCTTAGCGAGACAGAAGCATTGGCCATTAGGAAACAGAAACCCATCGGGCGATATGGTCATTTTAAAAGCAAGAACCTAATGAAAAGAGCCACGCCTCAGTCGCCGCTTTGAAAAAAAAGAAAACTTGTGTTATTCAGTCATTCATATACATGTACAATTTAGAATTACAGAGGTGCTTCTTCGAATCTTAAATCTTCAGGCTGAATTTACGCTAAGCTAGGTTTAAATTATTAACATTTCATGGGGTCTGATGTTTTTAAAAGAGCTTTGGTATTGTTTCAAAAGATTTTGTCTTTAGATGTGATGCTGACTTAGTAATCACAAATATTGAATCCAACAGTAAGTGGTGCCTCTCCTGACGTAAAACAAGGTATGAGTAACTAAAACACGAATAATAAAGTAAACGATTATATATATTGGTGAGGAGAACGTCAATGCCTGTACAGAACTAGTTTAACTGATAAGGCATTCGATTGTACTGATCGTGCACACGACAGACTTGGTAGGGGTTTGTGCATCGTATAAGCGACATAAGAAAGGAATTTGAATATTCATGACAATTTAATAATGAAGCAAATCAGTAATCATAACACGCAAATGCGGAATCCGATGGGCAGAATGATCGCTAAGCTAGGATTAAATGAAGTATATTTCATGGGGTCTAATTTACTTTTAAAGAGCTTTTGCATTCTTTCAAAAGAGTTGGTCTTTACATGTGATGCTTACAGTAATCAGAAAATGAAACATGGAATCCAATAATAATGGATGTTGTTCCCGATGACAAACGAGGTTTGGGTAACTAAAACACGAATAATAAAGTATTGGTGAGGAGAACGTCAATGCCCGTCTGCAACTCTTGTAGACCGATAAGGCTTTCGTTTCTGCTGTTGTGCCCAAGACAGCCCTGGTAATGTGTTTCTGCATGGTATAAGGGACACAAGAAAGGAATGTGATTATCATGAAAATTAAATCATGAAGATATTCCATTGAATATTTATGACAATTTGATAACAAAGATATTCAATAATGATAACACTTGAGTGCAGAATCCGATGAAATAGAAACGCAATTCTTGATGAGAGAAGAGATCCGTAACAGTTGAAGAGATAACGTAGAAGCAAATGTGTTTAAACATAGCCGCTAACGTCAGGATGGCCGAGCGGTCTAAGGCGCTGCGTTCAGGTCGCAGTCTGGTTCTCCAGGCGTGGGTTCGAATCCCACTTCTGACAATTCCCTTTTGTTGGTCTGTATGCAGTCCGCTTCGTATGTTCCTTTACTGTACTGCCTGTGGTATGCAGTGTATACTATCACCAGGGTTTAATTGCTTATTTTGCCCCTTCATTTGTATACAGTTCACATATATGTTGCATCAGCAGGTGAGTGCACACTCATTGACTGCAGTGACAACTGGTGGATTTCATGACAACTAATTTCCCAACTGCGAAACTACATCTCTTGTGAAAGATAATTAATAAATGCATGCGAGCCAATTAAATCTTGACATAAAGAAAAACGTGTTTCTGCACACAGTTTATGGACGGATAACAGAGCACCCAGTCGACCGTTGCAGTGCGTGTTACTAGAAGTAAATAAATTAAATAAGGTTTCCTTCTTTCGGACGAATCATGAGAGAAAATGGAAAAAGTCAAGGTCTCGCTAAGAACGGCTTGGTGTAAGGTCCTCGTTCCAGCGATTAATTCCGGCTGACATTAAACCCGTGCAATGCGTCGGTCTGACAGATCCCAGCAAAAGAAGTTTCCTTGGCCAGCACGGGGGTCGAACCCGCGACCTTCGCGTTATCAGCACGACGCTCTAACCAACTGAGCTAACCGGCCATGGACGCTGCAGCGTAATGGTCCTGACCTGTTCGAAAGCACAATTATGCCTTTCTCACGTGCACTTGCAAGGTGGCATTCATGAGTGCGATATCCATTGTAAGTTGAAACGAAACGGCCATTCGGGACTCAGTTCGAGCAAACCTTTCTTTGCGTGCCCATGACAAGCTAAATGACATTATCAGGAACTCTTTGTTTCTGCTCGTCTGATATGCCTCCCTTTAAATTGGATCAGTTTATTGATTGAGTATACAGTTTCAAAGAAATTTTGAAATTCATGTGTACGCGTGAAAGAAACATGGCACATTAGAAAAGAGAACCAACCCTATTGGGCCATATGGTCATTTGTTAAATGTATGCACCCACGCAAAAGTACCTCGTTCTCTCATGTCTTAGCGAGACAGAAGCATTGGCCATTAGGAAACAGAAACCCATCGGGCGATATGGTCATTTTAAAAGCAAGAACCTAATGAAAAGAGCCACGCCTCAGTCGCCGCTTTGAAAAAAAAAAACTTATGTTATTCAGTCATTCATATACATGTACAATTTAGAATTACAGAGGTGCTTCTTCGAATCTTAAATCTTCAGGCTGAATTTACGCTAAGCTAGGTTTAAATTATTAACATTTCATGGGGTCTGATGTTTTTAAAAGAGCTTTGGTATTGTTTCAAAAGATTTTGTCTTTAGATGTGATGCTGACTTAGTAATCACAAATATTGAATCCAACAGTAAGTGGTGCCTCTCCTGACGTAAAACAAGGTCTGAGTAACTAAAACACGAATAATAAAGTAAACGATTATATATATTGGTGAGGAGAACGTCAATGCCTGTACAGAACTAGTTTAACTGATCAGGCATTCGATTGTACTGATCGTGCACACGACAGACTTGGTAGGGGTTTGTGCATCGTATAAGCGACATAAGAAAGGAATTTGAATATTCATGACAATTTAATAATGAAGCAAATCAGTAATCATAACACGCAAATGCGGAATCCGATGGGCAGAATGATCGCTAAGCTAGGATTAAATGAAGTATATTTCATGGGGTCTAATGTACTTTTAAAGAGCTTTTGCATTCTTTCAAAAGAGTTGGTCTTTACATGTGATGCTTACAGTAATCAGAAAATGAAACATGGAATCCAATAATAATGGATGTTGTTCCCGATGACAAACGAGGTTTGGGTAACTAAAACACGAATAATAAAGTATTGGTGAGGAGAACGTCAATGCCCGTCTGCAACTCTTGTAGACCGATAAGGCTTTCGTTTCTGCTGTTGTGCCCAAGACAGCCCTGGTAATGTGTTTCTGCATGGTATAAGGGACACAAGAAAGGAATGTGATTATCATGAAAATTAAATCATGAAGATATTCCATTGAATATTTATGACAATTTGATAACAAAGATATTCAATAATGATAACACTTAAGTGCAGAATCGGGAACAAGATGATTTGTCCCCAAATCCATTTCGTACTCGTCTCTTCGTACTCCCCCCTGTTTCTCCACAGGTCCGATTCGCACCCAGGAATGGGGCCATAAACTGTTTTGTCCACATATTTGCAAACATAGTGTCATTATGTCCACAGTATTAAATACCTATGTCTAAACAAAACGATACATCTGATCCAGCATACCTATGACGGGTATACATTTCAGGTATTTTTTGATAAATATAAATATTGTTTAAATGATTGAATCGTGTATATTTATATACTTTAATGAGGAACATAATCAATTAAAGTTTAAGTATATCGATATTAGTTAAAATCAACAAACAATAATTGTTATGGTAATTATCTTTATTTCTAATTATAATAATAATCATAATGATAACCATGATCACTTGATCATAAAAAAATGTTATTGAATAAATAAGTAATTGATAATACTTCTATTAATAAAACAATTGTATATCTATAACAAATGTAATATTACTCTTATAAAACATTATTGTCAATATTAATATTATTTTCTTGGTTATGGATTTTTGTATGAATAAGAAATCTGTTAATAAAACAAATATAGCATTTTTTAAATAAATATATATATTCATAAATGTATAACAAAAAGAAATAACACTGATTATTCGGATTATTAATAATCCATCTATCAATCTGCAACCTTTTTGAAGATGTTGGTTCTGTGACCTTGACCTTTTACCTCATAACCATAGAATCTATAGGGTTCTTACTTTAGTGATGGGTCATACATATGTCACGTTGGAAATCCATGTTGCTATCGACACTAGATATATCATAAAAGGTGTTTTATTTTTACCATATATGGACACATTAAAGGTTACGGTCACTCTAAGGATAAAGGTCATGACCCACATATAAATAGACCCCATCTCAAATCCCATCTCTCTACATGTGCATAATATGAAAGAAATCTGTCCATACGTTTTTGACTTAAAATGCTTACAGTATTGTCAAATGGCAATTGTGGGGGTATTAAAAAGGCGTATCACCAAGAAAAGGGTGATAGGTGGCGCCACCACTTTTCGGTATATCACAAGACTATCCAAGGTCTTCGGTCACTATGATTTCGGGACCAGTCCATGCAAGCTTACTTGAGATATTTCAGAATTTGTGTTATTTTCAGCAAAAATGGACTTATTCAAGGTCATGGTCACTCTCCTAGCATAGGTCATGACCTCATATTAAATAGACTTCGTCCCCTTACCTATATCTATACAAATGTAAAGTTTGAAAAAGATCAGTGAAATATTTTGTTGGGATATCCATATCACAATGTATTTTTTCTGCGGCGGCGGCGTACCGTCGTGAAACCATAATATGCCAACTTTGTCTAGGGATACCATAATAATTATGAAAAGCGGCGGATATGAAATACAACCCCTGCGCCGTAGAATGGCATTTAAACTGTAATGTATTCCTGGAATGAAATGCCATCCAATCGTAATTGTTAGTGATACAATTCCACATTTGCATTTTTTTAGTTATATGCCCATTTTAGCAGTCAGTTTATGAAATGATGGACTCTTTACAAACTCGTGGTGTTCGTGTATATATATATATATATATATATATATATATATATTTATATATATATATTTATATATTCCGAAATACATCGTGTAATATTGCAATATCAGAATATAATAACATGGTGTACACGGTGACTCATATGTTCATTCAGAGTGTTATCAAGTGCAACATCAGAGATCCTTATCAGAGGCCATTTATAAAGCATACATCAGCTGAAAGCCTTCATGGTTTTTCGAACACAAGCTGTCAACTATTAATAGTTTGGCTTGTATCACAACAAGGAAGTGTTGATAACATCTATAACGCATAGTGTAACCGTCTTGGCTTGACTAGCAAACCATTACAATGAAGATTTGTCCTAGATGCGGAGCTGACGGTCATATACAGTGACGTATGTGTTGTTCTATCATGCGTATACAAGCACCACAAATACACACACATACACATTATTAGATGTGTGTGGAATATGCTCAATTATTCTGTAGGGATGAATCTGATTATTTTCACTTATAATCATTTCATTTAGACCGTAGTCCTTTATAAACCTGTCTGATAATGCTCAAAGATTAAATCAGTACTATAAAGTTATTAACTGGACATTTAAGAAAATGAGTATGTTAGGCCAAAACAATAAAAATGTATGGTTCTCAGGCACTCGCATCAAGTTTAAACCCCTGTATCAAATATTTTATTTTGATTTTCAATAAAAACTTTCCAATTTTGAGTTGCTGCCGCTCCGACATTTCTTTCGACAGGATAAAACCATACTCTTTCATTTGTTTTGTAGCGCTTTTACTGATTTAACTGTATAAAACTTATTTTCATGCTTTTCCCTGATCATTTGATATTTTTATCGAAACGTACCAAACAGAAAAATAAAATGAAAAGCGCCCGCCCGCAATGATTTCTGAAAAACAGATTTTGAGAACCATACTACTTTTTTGTTTGGCCTTATAATGTCTGATATATAGTTATCACCACAGCTGTAAATTAAAGCATACTGTAAATAATATGACCGTACAATTTACTATGAATTTGTTTTGTCGACGTAACATGGTGTAATTTTGGGCATGATTAATATTATTGAGGTAAATCCAAAATAGTATTTCTATATTTAATATGTGACCGATTCATAACAACAGTAATGATTCCCTACATAGCTGTCCTTATATAAATTCTTAAATTAAGAAAAATCGAAGAGTTTAGACATTTATATCAATCTATTTATTTTACACATATTGTACAGATGCATATGCTGCATGGGTGCAGGGAGGGGGATGGGGGAATGTGTTATGAGAAGAAAGACCTTACAAAACATGCAGAGAACTTCAGCCCAGATATTTGTAATATACTTTGTTTAACCAGATTGTCATAAAATCATGTGTGGTAATTTATGGTATACATCTACGTTTACGATATTAATACTTTACGGCCCTGCTTATGAATACATTATTGAATCAAACATGGCTTGCAGGTAGGCGATAATGAATGTCATTTGCCAAAAAACCCTTATTAATCAACTAGATCTACAACTAATAATTTAATGACCCTTCTTAAGCCGAGGACAGAACATTATAAATCAAATTTGTATTTATGCTGGTCTGTTGTTATAGAATATGTTACCATATTTGAGATAGATCAGTAAACTCTTTCGCCACTTTTAAGCATATCGCCAAATCTGTCTTTTTAAGCTCTCAATTTATACTAAATATAGTATTATATATTTTCTACTTTGAGGTTTCGCAATAAATGCGATGTGTTTATGCTATAAATGTTGTTCGTAATATGTATACTATGGAAGAACAGAATCACTTCTGTTTCAGTTACATTGAATAAATATACTAATGATTAATAATAAAAAATAACAATATTTGTATATATATATTTAGGTGAAAATTCAACAAAAGTAATGGTAAATCATTAGTTTCTATTATATCAGAAGACAATATTATATATGATATATTAACAATACATCTGTTGCACACTGTCTTATTACTTTTAATCTGATTGTATAATCTTAAATGACTAAGATATATCAATGAAAAAAATTAATTAAGCATTTAAGGAACTTATTATTAATTGTATTAGGTATATCGGGGATGCAATACAAAATTCCCCATTAATGGTCATTGGTCAATATGACTTCCTAGTTCATCACAATAAATTTCCTTGTTTGTTTAATAAAATATCCTGGTTTGTTTCATAAAATTTCCCGTCTGTTCGACAGTATACTGTTTCGTAAAAATGTTACATTAATATAGAAAGGGAAAGTTTCATAAATGCATTACTTCACGGAAGTATGATGTCATAAAATTTCCAACCAATTTACAAATGAGGAAAGATTTTATCAAAGTAATATTTGTGTGACAATAATATCATAGAGGAAGTAAATATGAAACGTTCTTGTTCCGGGTTGGTTTATTATAAATACACAGATCACATCTTGAATTGACGTTATATGAAGACAGAATTCCGTATCGAATTCAGCTGGTCAACTGCTCGGCAAAAGGTAGGCGTTTCTTGATATTACCAAACAGTGTTTTTTGTATACAGTGAAATGCCCAATTATTATCGCTCCATGCAAGCTGTCATGAAGTTCATCAATATGACCATTTGGAAGAAGCATTCGTCTCTGCTTTGCCATTCAATAAATGAAATTGAATTCATAGCATTTCTGAGTGCATTATCGGGTATTTTGTGGTTGACAAAACCGCTACTAAAACAGATGAAACGATACGGCATCTTGAGCAATGCGTTCAATGATTCCGACATCCATGTTATTTACGCGCAACAAGACGTACGACGTGTAATAAAATGCTTGTACGTGAAAGATTCAATCAGAACATTTACAAATCTGTTACTACTCAGAGTTTGTGTTCAGGTGGTCAGACAGAAACGTGCTGATAATTTAATTCGTATGTTTCTACCACCACAATTAGACTTTCGAATTCCAAGAAGACAGCGGAACCGAAGTCAAATAAATAATTCACTACACAACACAGGTCCCTTAACTGATGATTTAAGCACCCATGATTCGAATAATGCACCCATGGTTACAAATGACGTCAACAATTTAAGCACCCATGATTCGAATAATGCACCCATGGTTACAAATGACGTCGACATCAGGGTACAGCTCGAACAAGCCAACAAAGAAATCGCACGTCTGAGATCCGTCAACAAACAAGATGTTTTTCGATGTCAAATATGTCGTACAGGGACTGTGAATTGTGTATTAAAACAATGTGGACATGCATTTTGTCGCGATTGTCTGATTGGAGATTTTAGTAGCAGTAAATCTTCAGGAATTAAGTGTCCGAAATGCAGAAAAAAAACAAGACGCGGTGACATAGCAACATTGTACATATAATGTTTTAGCAGCATGCATGTATTTTGTTGATCAATGTCTATTTATGAAAGTCACATAATGATCAATATATAATTAAATGGCTCGGATGTATGCTATTAGTATCGGGATGAACCCATGCACCGTATATGTCTGTATATCAAACAGGAATATTTTATATTCCCATTTAGTTGTGTGTATATAAATCATTTACTACTATTTATCTGTTTAGATATGAGATCAAGTGAGGACGTTCACTGATCAACAAATGAGATATATAGAACGAGATCAATATATATGAATTTCAAGATGTATGAATGTGACAAGCAATATGTATAATAATTCATTTCGTAAATTACCTGCATTCTCAATCATTGTACGAATCATCTGATCATCTGTATGGTTAAGATTAAATGTAAGTGTATTTAATATGAAGTGATATTATTTAATCATGTGAAGAACTAATGAAACGATTATATGCAAAACAGATCTACATACATAATATGTTTTTGGTACAAAGATAAAGTAAAACGTATTGTTTAATAGGAAATTGTAATTACAGGCCCATTAGGTATAGCTGTAGTCTGAATCGTATTGACTGATATACATGTTTGTGGTAATACATCCCCTAGAATTGAGATACGATATCTGCTACAACTGTTAAGTACTTTTTGTTCACATGACCATCTTCCAAACAACATCAAAGTCTAATCAAAAGAGCGAAAAATACTGTATCATGTGATCCGACAATTAGCATTAAGTCGATAATTTATTTGTAACACGCATCACGTGGTGGAAAATCTGATTAGGTCGTTTGTTACCCAACACATATGATATATATTTAAAATCCCCGACCACTTAACAGCTGTGATGATATGTAAGCGTTACAAAAATAGCTGTAAATCAATAGACGAGTTTCTAGTTCACACATATATATATATATATTTATCCTGTGTTACGATTTGGTCTTGTATATTTGCCATCAATCCATTTTGTCACTTGCAATGAACACTTCCCTTATATAAGTTCAGTCATAAATTCTCATAATATACATATCAGAAACTGTACGCACCTGCATTGGCCTGAAAATGGGCAATTTTGTGATATGTGTACAACTAACTGGTAAAAGACACATCCAACGCTTTTGTGCTGATATTCAGGATGTGTTTTGTTATGCTCTGTTAAACCCGAGCTTCACTGACAGGAAACCAAGCGGTTGATAACATCGATTTGTACACACGCATACATTGGCGTGCACCGAACGTACAAACATATAGATATTCTAGGCAAGCTAACAATCTGAATGTATTTATATGAATAATTATTTGACTATATCACAGATTATGTGTAAAAATTCAGTTCTCTTTAAAAAAAAATGCTGGAGATATTTAATATAACCGTATTTCAAAATGAATACACATTATTCTCATGCTAAACAAGTTTTGAAGATTAACAGTATCTTCTAATATTCATAATGAATTATTTTGTGGTTACAAATTGGATTAAAATAGTTATAGCCAGTTGAAATGTCGAATTTAACTGTAACCGTTAAAAGAGTATATATTGCTGCCATCTGGTGTGTGCTGGAGGAATTACTTTGGATTATCAAATTAAATTATTTCTTTAGACAGTTATGTAATATTGGCTTGCAAATGTTCTCAAATGGTCGACAAGCAAACCTGATGGCCGCTGATAGTCCTTTGTATGTGATATACCAAGAGACAAGGTCAAGGTCATTGTAAAACACCGAAAGGTTATTTCCGTCATAACTTCATCAATATTAGACATATCGTCACAGACAGAGGCTCTATTTTTTTTCTCTGAGGCTTCTCCGTAACCTGAGTTGGTCATCTGGTCTCAATCTTGTGTCACATTGTCAGTCTGTCCGTCTGTTTGTCAGTCTACTCAATTTCATCTGCTTGCTGGTTCTTGAGTCCTACATAACGCAATTTACAGTCAACAGGTTTGCAGGAATCCGTTTGAAACTTATACATCTTATGTCTGGTACTAATATCTCGAAATCTGTCGACCATTTTCCGGATATGGCCGCTAGGTGTCGCTGCATTCGAGCCTCCCTTAAGATATCTTCTTTTGGCCATATCTTCAATACTATAAACCTCAATTACATAAATTATGGCTTATTTTCTTTCACCGAGTCTTCTCCGTAACCTGAGTTGGTCATCTGGTCTCAATCTTGTGTCACATTGTCAGTCTGTCCGTCTGTTTGTCAGTCTACTCAATTTCTTCTGTTTGCTGGTTCTTGCGTCCTACATAACGCCATTTACAGTCCACAGTTTTGCAGGAACCCTTTTGAAACTTATACATCCTATGTCTGGTAATTATATATCGAAACGTATTTTCCATTTTCCGGATATGGCCGCTAGGTGTCGCTGCATTCGAGCCTCCCTTAAGATATCTTCTTTTGGCCATATCTTCAATACTATAAACCTCAATTACATAAACTATAGCTTATTTTCTTCCGCCGTGTCTTTCCCGTACCCTGGTTAAGCCATAATGTCTCCATCTTGTGCACCTTTGTCAGTATATCTGTCTGTTTGTCGGTTATTGTCAGCTATCAATGTTTCCATCTTAGTATTTGTGATATATGTCGTCCAACAGGCCACAACGTATCAACAATCGCTCTGAAAGTTACACAATTGATAGAAACCTACAGTTTGTTCTTTCTCTCCATACCTGTCATGTTTGTGAACATGAGAAAATATACATGTTCCGGTCGTGTCATATCGAAGCTCACAAAGTCATATCACGCCTGTGATTTGGTTTTGGACGGTGTGATAAATGTATATTATTTCATCCACCTCTAAATATCTTCTCCACTGCACGTGTATGCATGAATTTTTTGCACATAATCTGTGCACCCCATGACGTCTGATATGTGTCAACGTACCCTATCCATTTGCTTGCATATTCCTCTGAAGTAATACATGTAGCTCGGTAACTGTTTAGTGCTAGCCCATATCAGTCGAACTATTATAATAGCCCGCGCGTGTGCTCGGAATATCACATATCCGGAATGTTCTTCGTGCGGGATTGTCAAATACCTACCCTCCCCCACTCGTACCAGTATAAAACGTCCTACAATGTGCCTATACTCGCTCCCCTAACGTGTAGATATTTCGTAGGATAGGTATATTCTATACGTCTTGCAAATCTTTCTAATCATTGTACAGACGGACGTATTTCCGCTATCTGTGCAACCTGACCAACGTGTTGGTTAATGTACATTAATATGGGGCGTCCGTTCTTTAAATAGGCAACAATCAGTCCGTCATCTGTTTTCATTCCTTACATTTCCGTGACTCAACGAGACGGCTCATACTCCGTCATGTCTGAGATTCCGGTGAACAAACAGGTCAGGCGCAGGGGTTTTCAAGGTCGTTTGTCGCTTGTTTACCCGACGATGCACAGTCGCGTCACAGAACACATACTTGTTTTGAATATTTACAAACGCACAACACCATGCATGCCATATAATCATGACGTTGAACCATGTCAATTTCGTTTTATTGATACATATAACACGACACATGTTTGCATGGATATCATATTGTATTGTGTTATGATACAGTACAAGGGATCCGCTTTTTTTGGTCCAGTAATCAACAATACATTCATGTATATGTCAAAACATTAACAGTAAAAAATAACATGTCAACCAGATCTATCTACTTTTTCACATTTCACAACGTCCAAACAATGACACCTTTAAATGTATCAGTATTAATCAAAGATATATGATCCATAAACACGTATATATGACACGTATATATATATGAATATGCATATATTGTACAGCTTCAGTTTCTACAATCACATTAGTAACATGTGTCACACGTGTTACATTAATCCTCCCTGCGTCATCACAATTCTGTGTCACTGTCTGTATCACTGTCTCCAAATATGTTGTACCCATGATGCATAAAAGAACAAATGATCCCTTTCCGGGCTATTCAGACCAATTCCCTTTTTTATATCCTCACCGTATGTCCCGCACCAAATGCCTGAATACTAATCATGAATAGTCCTGTGCGCTTCTGTTGAAAACAGGTTGGTCGAAAAGGTTATAAAAATTATCGTATACCTCATGGATGCGTAAAGCGATAGCGTCACCTATTTCGTGCAGTTCCTGTATGGCGGCGCGAAGGACGTATACAGCACCACGGACTATTCTGTTGTCGACCATATCTGTGATTGACATGACGTTTACTCTTCAGTGTGTCTTTATATTGTTATATATAAAACGTTATTTATCTATTTATACCTTTTGTTGATGACGCAATTCCAGCACAGACAGGAAACGTGGTATCACACGCACCAGTTTAACGAAAGAGAATTTTGGATGGATTGCTGAATAAACCAGCTGACGTGGTGACAGTCTTGTTTAATGGCGAAACGAAAGTCGTACTCGCGTTGAAAGGCTGACTGAATATCGGACGTGACGTTTGTGGTGAACCAAATACCGTACTCGCGTTGAAAGGCTGACTGAATATTGGACGTGAAGTTTGTGGTGAACCAAATACCAATGAAGGGAACGTCACAGCTGCGTTAGATGATGTACCCAATGTGGCACCTGCGTTCGATGATGTGTTGCGTGTCGCTTCAGTGTTGATAGGTGTACCCCAGGTGGAATTTGCATTACCAAAGGACGCATTCTGACCAAACGAAAATCCCGCCGTAGATTTACCATCACTAGCGAAGTTAAATCCAGGCGTAGTCTCTGGTTTATTTTCAGGTACGCGTGCCGGGCTATCAGCTACCCCTGGTTTTTATCCAGTCTCATCGCCACGCAAATGTTTCCGATGTATTGTCCATCCACGGGGAACTGACTGAATCCATCCCCATCTAAAATCCTCATTTCCACGTTACGCTTTTGGCACAGTTTTTGTGGCAGTAGTGCGATCAAGCGTGCTTTGATTAACTCTTGGGTGCTGGTGTCTTTTCGGGCGGCTCGGACCATGTCAGCCACAGTTGTGTTATTGCACACGAGTATCCGTTCGTCTTGGTAGTTGTACCTCACGGCGGGTGTCCCAACCAAAGGTTTGTCACCTCCATTACTCACGGGTACAATAACATCTGGCATGTGGCGGGGCTCGGCGTATACGAGAAACACGAAGAACTGGTCATCGCAAGATAGCCATTTCATGTATTTAGCCTTGTAATAACAATCCTCCATTGTATAGTAAAACGATGACAGTCCTGCATTAACGACCATGTGTAACGTCGTTTCTTGTTGCACGGCCACGTTCTGCTCTTGAGTATCGTTTGCCATCATGTTGCCAACTGTCTAGAGTGTAGACAAACGCACCATTATTATATATCTCTTAGGCAGGCACGTGATCGGTATTGACAAATAGTTTGGTGTCACGTGAGCCCCAGATTTAAGAATAAGATTGTAAAGAAAACAACATGTATTGCTGGGATTAAAGGCATTTATAAAGATCGTCTGTGACGTCACACTTTCCATCAGCCAATCAAATCAAGGAACAGTACCTGTTCATAATAACAGAAGAAACTCACGTACACAAAGCATGTAGTCCCTGTGGCGTAATCGGTTAGCGCGTCCGGCTGTTAATCGGGAGGTTGGTGGTTCGAACCCACCCAGGGACGTTATACATGTTTTATGTCCCTATGCCACCCGTTCCTGTTTTTCTTCGTCCAGAGTATTGCCTGCGAACAAACGGGGAGTAAGTGCACATGGTGCCAGACAGGTCCCTGAGTGGGTAGTCTTCGATGATGTACCCAAGCAACTTTGAAACCTGCCAAGCCGCCAACGATATCGTTGTCGCAGTGTCGGTTTGTATCTTAGCAACGTGCCCGCAGGCTCCGACATCAACATGTTTTAAAGACCCGTAAAACGTGACTGTCCCATCAGGATGCATTGACATGTGCAAAACATGGTCATCGTCACAAACCCACCGTTCATAGAGAAACATTGCGGTGACGCTGCGGTTTTCTCGTTGAGCAATCAACAGCAAAGCGTTGAGATTGCTACTCAGAAATTCGTCCTCAAACATGACTAGCATACCCGGCACGTTTAACACATTGTGACTTTCTGTCTCACATTCGTACCTTTCACGGGCACCCGTCTTCGCCTGTCGCACTGCCTGTTCTCCTACCATCTTGTGTTCACAAGACACAGCAGGAGGCCTCCATGGCGTGCAGATAAAGCATACTTTCTGGTAATCGGATATCACGTTATCCAGAAGCTGGCACAGTTCCACTGTTGTCAGGGAGATCGCGGTTTCGTGGTCAACCACAACGTCTCCCTTAAATGATTCGTTGTTCTTGTCTAAGCGCGCGTGGAACGAGACTGTACCAAATGTGTCCATTGTGATATGCACAGATTCACCAAGTCCCTCATCAATGTCGTATATCCAGCCTGTAACACTGCCGCCTACTTTTAGGGCCTCATTGAGTAACAGGTCTAAATATTTGGCAAGTTTTTTCCACACGAAAACCCAACCTCCGACGTGTACGTGCTCTGTGCCTTGTTCCAAAATTACAGTATCGCCTCGGACGGCCCACGGCCTCCATTTGAAACATTTGCCCTGCCCTACTTGATATGTTATAACCTTTGCGAACTGTTCCGTCAGTTCCGTCTCGTCACACGTGGGGCAGTACCACTTGAATGTGACACGGTCGTCGGGGACTGTAATGCCCGGAGATGTTTGACATTTCTGGCACGCTCTCACAAGTATGCGTTCTCGCCATTGCAATCCCATCTCTCGCAACCTGTCCTGAAAGTACATCCCGTCTGACGGTTCGTATCTCCCCGGGTTGCGGGGCCGACCTGCGTCAGGACTCGGGATCTCCGGGGAACTGCATCGGTCTCCACATGTATTCCCCATCTTGTCTGAACGGCTGTGCCTGGAACGCCGTTTTATATACGTACCGTCTCCTCAGCAACCAGCACCTCCCCCCCCCCCCTTTGATACCCATGTGTGTTTGTTATTGTACGTGCCCCGTGTATCACCAGAACAGCGGGTGGCATGACGGATATATGTTTGTATATGTACAAACGTGTACGGTACCTGCAGGTTCCGATAACACGTCCGGGGTATGAAATCATATGACAACATTCCGCGTTTTTAACTGACCTCATCCATCTGCCCTTCTTCGTACTTTTCAACCTCAGTTTTCTCAGGGAACAACCGAGGATAAGTGTACATCGTACCCGACAAATCTATCGGCGGGTAGTTACTGATCACACACTCCAGTAATGATACAACATCCCATGCCTTGAGCGGTATCGCATTCAAAGTGTCGGTTTGTATCATCGTCTGTATCTCGTCGCGGAAGTCGATATACAGCGTTTCCAAAGGTCCATAAAACGTTACGGTACCGTCTGGGTCCATCGAGATGTGAAGGTCGTGCACTTGATCATGGTTTATCCGATTATAGCGGAACACTGCGTTCATACGACAGTTTTCCTTTTGAGCGGCCAGGAGCAAAACGTCTAAATCGCCGGTCAGAATATTATCCTCCAACATGGCGAGCATTCCTGGTACTTCTACCTCGTCTTCTGTTACGAGCGTGACTTTGTCTTTGAAACGCAGATACGGTTTCCATCTAAGGTGTATCCACCAATCCCAGGGGGGTTTGCAGTATACCCAAATCGAGGTGTCGGTGCCATGCGGTAGGAAGCCGATTGTTCTCTCACGTGTGAACAGATACTCCAACTCACTCTGGTCGCATATAGGGCAGTATTCCTGTACGCCATCAAACACATTTACATAATCCGGGTTGCACGTCTTGCAGGGAATCACTATCATCTTCTCGCGGTCGTAAAACATATCATACCCTCGTACATTATCTCGAAAGAACATGCCGTCAGAAGGTACGACACCGTCTGATGGTCCGCCCTCACTGTCAACACCAGCTTCAGTAGTATCACCCGTGTTCGCGTGGGCATGCTGCCCTGGGGATTCCGTCACTGTGTCTACGATGTTGTCATAAGACACCGCCAGAGGTTTCTTGCCGTAAATGACTACATCCTGGTAATCGGTGATCACGTGCTCCAACAGTTTGAACAGTACTTCTGTCGTCAGCGATATCGCTTTCTCCTTGTGGACCGCCACCTGCATGGTGAAACACGCGTCTTCCTTGTTAATGCGGTCGAAGAATGACACAGTGCCATACGGGTCCATCTGGATATGCAAGGACTCACAGATACCCTGAAAACGTCGGTATATCCAACCGGTCACGCTGCGGTTCGCTTTTTGAGCCTCGCATAGAATCATGTCGAGATGTTCAACCAGTGCCCGCAACACGGAACCGAAGCCTTCCACGTGGATTGTCTTGTCTCCGTGTCGAAACAACACTGTGTCTTCTGGACGTAACAACGGTCTCCACCTAAACGTTATCCCTTGCCCCAAATCGTAGGTTTTCTCGTTTGTGAACAGTGCCATCACTTCTGTCTCTTGACACGTGGGGCAATATATCCTTGCATGGTCGTGGTTGGGACGGTACAGGTAATCCTCTGCACACATTGAGCATTTGTCTACAATTATGTGTTGTTCCCGCCACCTGACTCCCCTTTGTCGTAACACTTTACCAAAGAAAGCCCCGCCGGATGGCGCGAAACGGTAAGTGTTACCCGGAGGACCAGTGAAAATACTGATAACCTCCTGGCGATGGCGTGTGTCTGCACGGAGGCCCCCCATCGTATATGCCCAGCGATGCCTGGGACAGCGTTTATATACGTGGCGTCTCCTCAACAACCCGCTCCACTCTCCAACTCAACATCACTGTCCCGCCGTCACTAAATATATAGACCTCGTCATTTGTGAGTCACGTGCTCCAGAGTTGTTCCACATAACCTGCTGACACATGTGGTTCACGACACGTCTCAGATTACGCAAGGCCTCTCCTTCACCTCCGATGAACCGTCTGCCGCATGCTGCGTTACATATTCCGTGTACACAAACGTGTACAGTACATGCTGGTTCCGATATGACTTCCCCTTAATTAATAGTCCTCATTCATCTTCTCATCATCATCGTCAGTATCGTCATCGTCAGTATCGTCATCAATTATCTGTTCTTCTTCGTCCTATTCAGCCTGTTCCCGAGGATAAGTGTACATCGCACCCGACAAGTCTCTCGGCGGGTAGCACCTGATCACTGTGTTAAGTAATGATACAACATCCCATGCCTTGATCGATAGCGCATTCAAAATGTCGGTTTGTATGGTCTCCTGTACCCCGCCGGTGTCGATGATATACCGCGTTACCAAAGGTCCATAAAACGTTACCATACCGTCCGGGTCCATCGAGAGTTGAAGTTCGTGCATTTGATCATGGTTTATCTGTTTATAGCGGAACAGTGCGTTTATACGACAGTTTTCCTTTTCAGCGGCCAGGAGCAAAACATCCAAATCGCCGGTCAGAATATTATCCTCCAGCATGGCGAGCATTCCCGGTACTTGTACATCTTTGTTCTGTCCTGTCAACCTTACCTTGCCCTGAAAACGCTTGTACCGTATCCAGTTGAAGTATATCAAATCAGAGACGGGGGTGCCATACGGTTGGAAGTTGAAGCGTTCCTCAAGTGTGAACAGATAGTCCAACTCACTCTGGTCGCATATAGGGCAGTATTCCTGTACGCCATCACACACAGGTTCGTAATCCACGTTGCACATCTCGCATTGTTTCACTATCATCTCCTCGCGGTCGTAAAGCATGCCATGCCCTCGTACATGACCTCGAAAGAACCTGCCGTCAGAAGGCACGACACCGTCTGATGGTCCGACCTCACTGTCAACACCAGCTTCAGTAGTATCACCCGTGTTCGCGTGGGCATGCTGCACTGGGGATTCAGTCACTGCGTCTACAGTGTCGTCATAAGACACCGGCGGAGGTTCCCAGTTGTAAATGGTTACATCCTGGTAATCGGTGATCACGTGCTCCAACAGTTTGAACAGTACTTCTGTCGTCAGCGATATCGCCTTATCCCTGTGGGCCGCCACCTGCATTGTGAAGCGCGCGTTGTCCTTGTTAATGCGGTCGTAGAATGACACAGTGCCGTACGGGTCCATCTGGATATGCAAGGACTGACATATACCGAGATACATTGGGTATATCCAACCGGTCACGCTGCGGTTAACCTTTTGAGCCTCAGATAGCATCCTGTCGAGATTTACTACCAGAGTCAACCGCAACAGGGAACCGAAGCCTTCCACGTGGATTGTCTTGTCTCCGTGTCGAAACAACACTGTATCTCCTGGACGTAACAACGGTCTCCATGTAAACGTTATCCCTTGCCCCAAATCGTAGGTTTTAACGATTGTGAACAGTGCCCTCAGTTCTGTCTCTTGACACGTGGGGCAATATTTCCGTTCCGGGACGTGTTGGGGATGGTAATTGGGATGGTAATGGTAATCGTGTATATAGTCTGAATCGTCTCCATTGTCTGCACACATTGAGCATTCGTCTACAACTATGTGTTCTTCTCGCCACGTCACTCCCCTCTGTCGTAACCTGTTAGAAAAGAAATTCCCATCGGAAGGCATAAAACGGTAACTGTTACCCGGTGGACCAGTGAAAAGACTGAGGACATCCTGGCGATGGCGTATGTATGCTAGGCGATCCCCCATCGTGTATGTTGGGCGCTGTCTGGCCCGTTAACAATTAACGGTCGATCACGCAGAGCCTGACACCAGACCGTGGATACTTATTAACCCAAATAATGTTACATATATGAGACAAGGCAGGGCTTGAATGACATGTGTGAGTCACGTGTGCCCACATAGTTCATAAGAAATACGATGACGCATTCCTTGTTTTTTTGTTTCGTGTCCCTTTTATTACATAAGTGTCATAATGTCCGGGTCTGATGTGAAAGTCCCCGTGGCGTAACGGGCTAATTCAAACTTTCCTACCTGGACCAATAGTTTGTACTTGCAGGTCCGGCAAGGTTAAGTTCGGATCCGGGTTCGAATCCCGGCGGTGACATTCACTTTTGTCTAATATATATTTCATATACGTGTGTGTCGGTTGAAATTAATGTTTATGAGGTAAATATACAAAACATCCCTCACGTATCTGCAAGATCAACAACAGATATTTCGTGGTGTTACGATTATGTATATAATATATAATAATATGTAAATATATATATATACATATCTCATTGTGTTCAGATGACAACAGATAAGGCGACCCGGGACGAACCCGAGTTCACATGACTCATCAATACGTGTTATCCAACCGTCACTTCCTGTCGTCTGACCCCATGTGACCCGGCACTTCCGTTCACGACCCTTCACACTTCCTCACTTCCGGTCCAACACCACCCTACGTACCCGCACCGGAAGTCCCATTTACTCAATGGTTAAGCGTGACCCTAAATTGTGACCCCGATCACGACTGCCGGGTGTAAAGCAGACTTCCGGTACATGCGCTGTTAGTTCATTGGTCAGATCAGGTCACGTGGTGTGCATTCAGTCCGCCCATTGGTCAGGTCTCATTCACAACAATCAAACACGCGCTGTCCATGTGGTCTATTGCATCATCCCCGACCCATTCGTCCGCACATTTCAAACCTGTTTTTAAACCTTTTTCTCTCACGTTTTCTTCCGGATTGGCATCATATCCCACTTTACTCACATAACTGAACAATTATGCAAGATTTCACCATCATCGCCTTATTAACATCACTACCACAACTCATTTAAATCCTGAAGCGGTGCACAACCGGAAGTACTATTCTACCGGAAGTTGGGCACACCCGCACCCGGCACCTCGACCCTCGACGCTTCGCCATGAATAAATTAGTGTGTGCGATTTCGGGCCCGCGTGCCGGGGAGGGTGGTAGGGTGGTGTTCGGGCCCGCGTGCCGGGGAGGGTGGTGCATGTGTGTGAGCGATGATACGGGTGTTTGATTTTTTACCCCCCCCCCCCGGGTAAAAATTTTCAAGATGGTGGATGGATGTATGTGTAAGGAGAGCATTGATTGGTTGGGGAGATGTGAGAAGTGATGTGATTGGTTACGCAGTGGAGTGACGTCACAGTAAGCGGAAACCAACGGGGAGGTAAAATAAGGATGTATGTGTATCCGGCGGAAACGACAGGGGGTGGTTTGTTTGAAATTGTGTGTGTGACGTCACAGGAGAAATAAGGTATATAAGGAGGTAGTTTGGACGGAGTAAAGTCAGACTCTGGTTTTGACTGGTACTAGTACTGGTAATAACTACACTTTGGATATATAGAAGCCGTCGTTGTGTTGAAGCTACAGAAGCAAGTTGAAGCAAAGATTTGAAAGTTTGTTGAAGATTTGAGTTTGTGACAAAACAACAATACCGGTAGGTGTATTTTGTAATTGGTGTTGTTTTTGAACAAAAATAATGTCACACCCACTGGCCAGTAAGGTAGGCCGGGGGTGAATTTTTCTGTTGAGGGAGTGAATTTTTTAGTTTGTATTTGAGGTGGCCCCAGTAACGAAGGGTCCCTAATATTTGGTTGTTGGCAGTAACAGATACAAAAAACTAAAATGTGACCAGTAACGAAGGTCATTGGGAGGTTGGGATGGATGAGAGGGGGGGGGGGGAATTATGTTTTTGTTTGGTTGTTGTTAGAAAACTTAGGACACCCACTGGCCAGTAAGGTAGGCCGGGGTTACATTTATTTTGTGTATGGTTGTGTACACAACGGACTGACATCACTTTAAAAACCCCCAGATGCGCAGGAGTTAGATAAAAGCCATGTTTATACTACCTGACCAGTAAGCAAGGTCGGGTGACGTGTTTTTCCATCCATCCATCCATCCAACTCGGAGCGGTTCGGTTTTTTGCCACACAAGTGACACAGACTAACCGTAACGACGACTAAGTAATGTTGTGACATAGAAACGGGAAGAGAATTTGTATTTTTTTAACCATTAACAAAAGAAAATAACAGACACGCGGACCTTTTAACAAAAAATGTAGAGCAAAAAGGTATTGCAAGAGTTTTAGTTTTTTTTCGGAAGGACAATGAGAAACACTATTAATTCTGTAACTGATAAAAAATAAGTAGGTAATTACTGTGAATAAAAAAAAAAATGCATTTAGGATAAAAATAATAATAAACAAAAGGTTATGAAGCAGAGCGCCACTTTGCGTGACACCTTGCATGAATGTAATATGTAACCTCGTCACGGATATCAGTCCCTTCACGTTTATTGTATAACATGACCTCGTTAGTTTAGTAAACAACTACAACGGGAAAAAAAAACGACATTTCGACACACGACCAATCACAAATGTCGATTGAGGAAAGAGGAGTAAGGAAGGTGGGGAGGGGGGGGTGAGGTTATTTTTAATATTTTTGTTTGGTACATCAAAGTATAACCCTAAACAACACAGAAAAAAGTCCTATAGCGAAAAAAGCTGTTTGTTTAAGACGTTGTTATAAGACGTCCTTGTGACTTACAGGGAAACATGATGATGAACGAGCACTACGAACGTGAACTGGAGGAGTTGGTAAATGTGCAAGGCCAGGCCATACTTCGCTACGTTCAAAATATTAAATCGTCGTCGCCTGAGACGTATTTCGCAATGCAAGGCGACGACGAATATTTCGATCAGTTAGTCGATGGACTAGTGCACAAGTACGAAATGTTAATGCACATCCCCAGTGAAGAACTAGAAATATGTATCAGAGAAAAAAAGAACCTGAAAGAAATGGTGCGCATTGCATCCAATGTTCTGCTCCTGGCGCAGGCTATTGATGAAATTGTCCTACGCTGCCACAATATATACAGAGATATAGTTCAAATATACCGCGGTGAGGCCCCACCGGCCGCAACCAAAAGCCATCACATCCGGGCGTGTTTCCTTCTAACATCTCATTTAAGAATAGTCGCCAGGAAAGCACATGTGCAAGCAGAGCGCCGGTGGGCAAGTAAGATGATCACACATGAGGAAGAATAAACTTTTATTTTACAATATATGCAACTAGTATAGGGGGTGGCAATTGTATTTTGTAAATACATTATACATAGTGTACATATGGTTTTTAGGTCGAGTCGTATACGTGTGTCAATATTTTTTTTATTAACTCACAACGGCCACGGAAAATTATGTAATTAAATATATCAGGAATAAAACATTTTTTATCTTAGCGAAAAAGCTGTTTGTTATAAGACGTCCTTGTGACTTACAGGGAATCATGATGATGATGATGAACGAGCAGTTTGAACGTGAACTGGATGCAGCCATAGTAGCTGTGCCAAAACAAGGAGAGGCCATACTGAATGTTATAACAAAGTTTCAAACGTCGCCTGATACGTATTTGAAAGAACCAAGGGACGGGGACGAATATGATAAATGTCTAACACCTCTCCTCGATGTACATGATCGCTTCACGGCCAATACTGGAACAAAACTTTACTAATATATTAATTCATATGCGGATATCACTGAAGCCACGCGCATCGCAATCCTCATGGATAAGGTTATGCGCCTAACGGAGGGCATCGACGATATTGTCCTCCGTTGTAAGGAACTCTACGATATTATCGTAGAGGAGTACCGCCCTAATGTGACGCCGGCCGTCCACAGTCGCCACCTCGCCCGGTCGTCTTCACTTTTCACGGCGCATGTGTTAATAGAGGACATGCAACAATATGTACAGTTATGCAAGAAACGTGCTCTGAAGAAGATGCAAACGGTATAAACGTTTTATCGGTCAAAGTACCAAAGACTTTTCTTCTTGACTTTTTCCATATTTAGATATATCGGCTGTGTAAAACATTGCTAATCCTCACTTGCAGAGGTCGTGTAAGAAAACACACGTTTATGTATATATGTCATTGGTATTCTTTTGGTATTCTTTTTTACCTCCCAATATAGGGGTGGTGATTGTATTTTGTAAGTATATCAGGAATAAAACATATTTTAGTAACATAATAACTGCTTTATCGTGTCTGTTAACACACAGAAAAAGAGAGAGGTGATGCATGTCAAGATGACTGGAAAGGTTATGCGTGGTGTACAAACACTGGAGATATGTTTAAGACCTGTCCTCCCTTTATGCGGTTGATAAGTATTTGTAACGTAAACATACAGACCGACACAATAAAATAGTCCTTTCTGCTCGTTTGCTGTCCAACATGGACTCAAACCTGTCAAAAGAATTTGACCATGCATTGCTGGTAGATATTCCAGCTAAAACACGTGAGCTAAATGACTGTATTAAGTCGTTCCTGTCCACACCAGACAGATTTTTCGTTGACAGCGACAGAGTGTTTCAGCTGACTCTGAAAGCACTGGTCGACGAAGACTGGTGGTGGAACGCGCGGATTCTCAAAGGACTTATGTTAGCGAAAAAGATATGTTTACAAAAGCGGTGCCAGACGGAACAGACATTAATTGCCGTGCGGATGGCGAAACTGTTTACAGAGTGGTTGAAGGATACCTATGACGTAACACTCAAACATACGGCAGACGCATACACGCGAGTTGTGCAGCACTACCAAAGTCACAGTCGGTTTAAAGGCCCTGTGCAGAAGAGGCACCACCAGAACAAGCAATCCATAGCCTCGTTTCAGTTTCTGCTTTGGAAACACAGGCAAAATTTGGCTTTCGAGCTGGGACAGTTTAACAACGATGGCTTGCACACACAAGTGACAAACGCGGACAGCAGCTCGTCTAAATAAGTCGGAATACGTGCACTGTATGTCCCATCATCAACGTGTCCTAGTGTAAATCTTCAGTCTGTTCACGAAAGGTGGCGTCCAGTACAGGACACACACGCACGGACGGACGGACGGACAGACGAATATGATTGGCTTTTAAAAAGAGCTCTGTTTCAGTACAGAAACGGATGTAGGATTTGAACTGAATTCGTTAAATCTCACTGTCGCTGTGTAACTCCTCTGCATTTGTGACACCAGTATATTCTGTAACGGCTTCGCATACCATATATCTTGCCAAATTGAAAACATTTGGTTACATCAATTCGTACTTGTGAATTCCAGGAATAATGCAGAGTGTTACATTTGATAACCCGTGTAATTGTTTGAGACACGGGAGAATGTACAGATAACATAACAACACTTTCACGACTGTATTTGAATCTCATGTGATAAATGTGTCGTAGTTACACGTCAGTTGTTGATTGGTCTGTGAGTGAAACAAAGCAAATGTGTTGATGTACGTGATGTGAAGCTGTGCAAGCAACTGAGTGGTGGTGGAACCAGTCTGAGGACAAGATGATGCGGGCGGACATGATACATGAGAAAACACCAGAAACAGCAAACATGAACGTCTACTGTCTGCCGTAGAGGAGTACAGGGGGGTATTATTGCAGCAGCAGCAGCAGCAACGTCCCATCAGAAGACACATGAAGACAAAGATGCACTAAATATGTACAAATGGACAGATCGACTGTGGTTGGATGACACTTGTTTCTTTGTTTGTATTACAGAAACCCGTCATCCTAACCAATGGAGCCAGAATTAGTTTACCACTTTGAGGATAAGGCGTGCGGAGAAATACAAACGTGGATGGCACAGTTGCAGAGGCACATATGGAATTACCGACATGATAATAACTCTTTTTTCGCCGCGAAGGACAGGAGGTTCGTGCGGCATGTCACGATGATGCACCATGAGATCGATTATTGGATGAGGACATGCACCATTGGGCTGGAACGAGCACGAAAAGTGTGTTTGGAAACGGGGCACACGACAGAACGGTCCGATGCGGCGTATCACCTGGTTCTTATAATGGTTAAACTCTTTGAGAAAATGAGCACAGACGATATACCTGAAATATACAAAAGATACAGACACGCGTTGCAGTTGTACGAAGCGCACAGGATGTTCGGAAAGAGGGTCTACGCCAGGCACCGCGACAGGTATTCTTCAATAGGAGACCTGAACCTGATGCTGATCTCGAACATTCTAAAATTGCAGATGGAACTATACTATTTTGATTCTGCCGGTTTCTTTAGAAAACCAAACTTCTAACGTGAAACCGCGGGAGCCTTACTGTACAGATGTATATATTTGTGGACTTTCCTATAACCGAAATAGACGTTTTTTCAAGTTTATGTTATTTTCCACACAGATACCCAAACACTATTGTACTCCAGAAGAAGATAGAAGAAATCAAAACTGCAAAAGGTAATTCAATCTTTATTTTTATTCCAAATTGTTTTCGCCGACATCATGTAAATGGTTTACCCAGTGTACAGGTACACACTAACGGACCGACCCAACCGCTTTTTCTGTTTCAATTCTGAGACGTCCGTACCAGTACAGGTACGGATTCAAAAACACTTAAGGTCTTTGTCGTGTACATCCGGAAAACGATAATCCATTTTTTTGTGCGAACTGTAGATGGCGTCCAGTGCAGGACTCGCACACTAACAGACAGACGGAAGTGCTGAGCGCTTTTCCACTTTGAAATCGTCTGTCCCAGTACAGGCACGGAAAAACGACGTATAATGTCTCGTTAGGTGAATCCCACAAAGGATAATCCAGCTTCCTGCGTTGGCCCAATGTGTCGTCCAGTACAGGACACACACTAACAGTCTGACGGAAACGCTCGGTCATTTTTCCCCCTGTTTTGTAAGCGTCCGTACCAGTACAGGTACAGATTCGACAATTGATGTTTGGTCGAGTAAATCTGAAAAACGAAATTCCAGTTTATGGTGAACACCAATGTGGCGTCCAGTACAGGACACGTACACTCACTAACAAAAGCGCTCTGTTTTGATCACCTTATATAGACATCCGTACCAGTACAGGTACGGAAACTGATTTACGTAAAAAAACCTTCTCATATATTCCACGAACCTAAATGTGGCGTCCAGTACAGGACACAGACAAAATATTGCCAAGTCCATATCCGTTTTTCGCTCTGGTTATGGTATCGTTCAGTGCTGCTGCTGCTCACGTTAGCCCGTTTGGTCTCCAACGAGACAAATTGCACTGTTGCCAAACGTCTCCTTATATACATAATTCCGCCTGTGACGTCATTCTATCAGACTCCATCACCTGCATCTGGTAGATACACAGTGTGTTTCCGGAATGTATATTCAACATGATATATATATATATGTATATTATGTCTTTTTCGATATTGATAATACGTTTAGCATGTTGGCTAGGTACCAGTGATTCTGCATTGGATGTACCATATGTTCATATAGAAGCACCCGTTCATGGCTCCTGTACTACAGGCACAATATTATATGTTTGATGTTCATGTTGCTTTGTCCATATTGCTTTAGATTGTTTATGTAATTGTATATGTACCAGTATTCAGTTGTTGTTGTAATACATGTTACAGTCATGAGGGGGGGGGCCTCAGTGACGGGACTGGTATACAACACTTGTAACAGTAACAGTCGGTGCAAATTATGTTTCTAGGAGTTACTGTATGTCCCATGGCAATATGTGTGCATGTCAATCTTTCGTACCATGTACATAACAGAACAGACAGCAGATACGATAAACACTGCGTTTCGGTTTTTGATGTATCATAAGGTGGGACCTGCATCAGATGCATCATTTGTGCAAGGCATCTCCGGTCTAGTTGCGTCCTGCCCCCCTCCCCCCTCTTTTTTTTTTAAATGATTTTACACTCTCTCCAAGTACAAGGGGAGATGTATTTCGCTTGGACAGTTAGCGTTGCGCTGACAGTAAAGGTGGATTTTGCGCTCGTTTCAGACCAATGATGCTGAGGAAAAAGACGAAAATAATCCCTGTGTACAATCCTAAACCACTGTACACAATGACAAAGGAATACTTATGCGAGCGGTACAACCCGCAGATATTTTGGTTGACCGTGCCGGACATAATATTAGACGAGTTGATAGAAACAGCTTCGACGACTCAATTTTGCAGGAAGTGCAACGCTAAGTGCACCGGCGAGGAATTCATACGCGACATGTGCAAGGAGCCTCCCGTGCTGAGGTGCACAAAGTGCAAGCTCATAACGAGAGATATGCGTATGCACGCGTTGTATCACCGAGACGTCGACCACGAACAATATAAGACAATATCCGAGTGGCCCGACATGATTTGCTGGGTGCACAGAGGTGCCCTTTACGTGTCCAGGTATTGGGGACCGACCCGGCCTCACGAGATCATACAGCAGTTGTGGTGCCGTGGAGACTTGCCCGACAAATCATTGGACGTGAACAGACTTGTCAAACAGGGGAACTGTGTTTGTGCAACAGTACCTTGGCAGATTGTGGTTTTTGAGGCATTTACAGATGGGAGTAGGAGTGCACGAAGGAGGGTGACATGTCGACGGCCTCCGAAAGTTTATCTCGGTGAAAGGGAGATAAGGCGCGCCAGATTACGTGTTAACCCTTTACAATAAACATTTTTTGGGATAGGAGGTGCCGCATGTATATATTTTGTAAAATGAAGAACCATATGTGGTACGAGCAGCAACTGTATGAACATGTGTTATAACCATATTTGGAAAGGTGACGATGGACAATTGATTGAAGACATTTTGTACTGGTTTTTTTTAGAGCAGAGATTACATAAATCACAGATACAAGACCGACCGCAGACACACCCTGAGGTAAGTGTGCACGGTTTGTCATTTATCTTTATATTTATTTGTTGTTGTCGTAGTATAAATGGGGTCAAAGAGGGAATTACATGTCTGTTGATAACGGAGCGAATGTAAAGACGGAAGAGCAGATGAACAAACGTACTAGCTGCCGGCAGTCAATGTCATGATTTTAGTCTGTGTCCCAGTACAGGGCCACAGTGAAGACATGTGGTCTTATAAAGCATACGAGAATTATTATGGAGTAAACCAGTTGATCAAATCACTTTGTGTTTCCAGCTATGTAACGCATTATCGCGTTGGCACCTGCAACTAACACAGATAATTCGGGGAGTATTGTTAAGCATATGCATACGTACGTACAAGTGTCTCGCTGAACAAAACAACGAATGCACCCATCTGTTAACTGACATGGTATCTTTGATGATCATGTCGGTTTGTAGGTTATGCTCATTACTAGTTTGGTTTTGTTTTGATTTGCAGACATGTATTCTACACTAAAAGTAGAGATCGATGGAAAGGACTGCGGCGATTTCGCCATTGATCTGTCAGCAAGTGTATCCATCATCAACGTGGAAACCCTATATCGTGCAAGGGTTCCGTTTTTTCCACGGGAGCGGAACCGTGACGATATTGACAAAATCAATAGAGCAAAATTGTTAGTTAACTGTGGGGATTGCGGGGGGGTTCATAGACGGTTGTGCTTTAACGTATTCAAAAAAGTGTTACTGCCTGTAGAGGTGACGGACACTAAGGGTTCAGTCTTCTGCAAACCGATAACCCTATACTGTGCGTGGGATTGGCCATATCAATTCAATGGTGTTCTGGGGAGGGATTTTTTTGGTCAATTCATGTTTAGACGAGGGGATAAACCTCAGGTACCGGTGTCAAAGCCACCGGTAGTGACAAACAGTTGCCGGGAGGAATGGTTTAGGCACAATTCGGCCGTGGTTCCTATTTTTAAGGATTAATTGTTTATATTATTTAATTGTTTAATACATGGTGTTTGTAAATATACCCTTGGTATATGTTACCTCTACAGGCAATAATATAACATATATCATTATGAAGAAACTGCGTAGTGTGAAACTTGTATTTTAAATATGGGAATGGCAGGGGGGGGGATTGCACTGACGTGCGTGTTACAATATTTTTAAAATAGTGCTATTGCTTCACTTCCTGTTCTTATTTGTACAGATGAAGTTTTGTTTATATCTGTAGTTGTATATATTGTATAATGATATTACATAGATTATTGTGAAAACATATATAAACGTTTGTATACATAATATACTACAACATATATATTTGAATATATGTATATTGTTAGCACATAATAAATACATTTGTATTGTCTGTATCACTGTATCTGTTTCTTTGTAATGTGTTGTGATACAGTTGCTGAGTGACCTCACCCTGTACACGTTGGCCCGTGTGTTTGTGCGTGACAGAGAAATAGGTAAAAGAAAACCCTTGAATTGAACGAACGAGTACGGATGTGGTTGATGCTGAAGGAATCCAAAGGGCCGGCGGCGGGCTGGCAGACGCCCTTGGGTTTCTTCACCATCACCACAGATCACCAAGCAAGCAGCAATTATCCAAGACGTCTAAAAGATGACAAGAAAGCTGGAGCCGGAGGGCGGGCGGGCAGATGCTCCGGCTTTCTTGTCATCTCTCAAAAAGAACCCAGAACGAGTGTCGGAGTGATGGTCCCCGCCGCCCTCACCGGCTGAAACCATCGCCGAATGTTCAGGTATGCTGTTTTTTTTTTGCAGTGCATGTACGTTTTTAATCAGGATATGTAGTCATGTTTTTGTACAAAATATATCTTCTAAGATACGTACAGCGCTGTCGGTGTGTTTCTGTTGTAAAGAAACAGTAATTATGTTTTATCTTAGTTTGTATTGACTTGTCATCTGTTCTCTTCTGTTTACGTATGATGCTATGTCATCACAGGCAACATCACACATACATACCATGTACACCCCCCCCCCTCTTCTTTTGCCATAACACGTCTCATGTGTATTTCCTTATCATTTCAGAGCGATGGAACAGACTGAACATTCCGACAGTTCGTCCATAGAAGAGGAGGACGTTATATACATCGGCACCGAACGCCAGCGGAACGAGTCGGAAGCGTTAAGCATCAGAGGCTTGTTTCTGAACTACATGGAGGTTGAAGATGCTCTGAGCCTCCGTGTTGATCTCCTCGCTTTAGCCACAGACGTCAATCTGATAGATCTGCCTACGCTGCTGCCACACAGGGATGACCTCAAGTACGTGCAGTCGTATAGGGAAAGTGGAAAATCGGAAGCGCGCTCCATTACCACTGCTTTATACGTGAACTGTTCTTTGTTCAATGTAAACATATTGGAGCTATACCACAGGCTCTTCCAAAGAGGCATGTCCGACGCATGTGCCCTGTTAAGCGAGGTATTTGAAATCGGCATATTACAAGACTGTTTCAACAATGTGGTCCCGCACCGTTACTACCCGATCGTGTTGGTGTCTGATGACGATGAACACATCATGCGGTTTACAAAGTGTGAAGAAGAACAATTCATGCCGGGAGACGGATACAATGACGTAACACGTCCTGAGCCGCATGCGCAGCAAGAAGGAGGGGCGGAAAATGCAGACCAAGCGGACGAGGGTGAGGAAGGTTTGGATGCGCGGGAGGTTTCAACAGAACGTGAATACCAACGCGTACGTGAGGCTGTTTTAGCGTATATCGTGAAAGACGTTTGGTATGAGCCGGAGTTCAGGATCGCATACACCCTGTTTGATGCCACGCAATGGGACAGCTTGGTGGCCGAACTGGTCGGAAGTATACGTCTAACTAGGCCTTTAATGAAATTACTAAAAAAACACGGTCTGATAGACGCCTCCTTGAGCAAAACTGACGTCGAAGACATCTATCAGAAACAGGACGTCCGACGCGTGCTCGGACATATTTATCGCCCTGGAGAGACAACACGTAGGAAAGCTTTGAAACGCCTGTTACTCCTGAGGTTTTGCGTCCAGGTGGCGAAGCAGACAGATGCCGATATGTGTCTCCGGGATTTCCTGCCGGCAGAGTGGGACTTTAATAAACCAGGTCGTGTTTCAGGGATCAACGGTTCACATGAATGCAACGTAGCGTTGCATCCTAACATGAATTGGAATGGCCGCTTCCGCAGGAGGAAAAGGCGATACACCACAAGGCCGTCATCACCCGCCCCGTCTACGACCACTTCACAATCGGGTACTGAGAGCCCGTTTGATGCAGGTCGGGAATTATTGCAGTTGATGAATTCCATAACAGCAACCAACCCGCCCCAAAATGTTGCTGACGGCACAGACGCCTCTGATCCATTGACTTCTGAACGTCGACCTCCCGTGGACCCTGCGCCTCCATCGGAACATGATACATCAACCCAGGGAGGTCAGACCCGATCTGATAACATTTTGCCTGCACCCAAAAGGTTAAAGCTTCGACACGTCAGGACGGGCGCCACCGAAGCAGCGATGTTTCCTCCATATACGGGTGGCAATGCGGAAACAGTTTCGGCAGCACCTGACACACCAATCCGTTCGGCGACAGTTTCTGCTTGCAGAGGTTCGGCAAACGTTTCAGATCCAGGCGTTGTCGTTTCCAGTGTGACGGAGCAGCTCGCACACGCTCAGACCGTGATTGCCCAGCTTCAAAGTAAAGAAAGGGATGCCCAGGAAAGGCTAAGTCGCTTCCAGTGTCCAATTTGTTTGGAGAACACCGTGGACTGTTTCCTAAAAAAATGCGGACACATGTTTTGTCACAGATGTATAATGGCGGTGTTCTCCAATAATAAAAATAGAAACGACTTTCAAGCGTTTATAAATCGCTTGCGCGACAACATGTTCCGTTCCACGTCCCGTTCCACGTCCCGCGAGGAGGTCCATTGTCCGACATGCAGGGTACCCAACAAACGCACTGATGTGGCGAAGATATACATCTGGTGGGTGGCGTGTCGTTTTGTAAATATGTTTTGACCGTCCATCTGTCTGTATGTGTGTTGGTGTTAATATACTTGTTGTATATTGATATATTTATAAATATATTTAAATATATATATAAACAATATATATATGTTGTAATATGATAGTGTTGTGTCGTTATACATATGTGTTTATTTATTTCAGGGTCAAATGGGACATTCCATCCGAGCATCTGGCAATGTTTCACATGTTTGCATGATTTGCTGCCCCCCCCCCCTCACAGGTTTTGTTCTTCTTCTTATACAAGTGTACTTTTACATTATCATTTGCTTATGTTCCAGATGAACCCAAAAGCGATATGCAGGTGCTACATGTCAACGCGAAGAGAGGGGCTGAAAGTATGCATTCGGTTAGACGGCCGAATTGATAAATGCCTTAAAGTGAGACTGGAGCGTATACAGTCACCTTGCCGGATTGACAAATGCCTGAGAGTGAGGCTGGAGCGTGTACGGGCACCTGGTACAAAAAAACACAATCATACACCCGAGCGACAGTTCATGTTCACATCTGATATGCAACGGAAAATTCATCCAAAGCTGCGCTGGAAGCCTGCAGAGTTGTTGGGTTTTCTTATAAACCTGTACCCGTGACCATTTCCACGCACGTTGTACAAACAACATTTTATCGAAAAGGTACATATATATATATTTATATATATATATATATTGTGGAACAATTCGCTGTCGTCTGTCACGCTTCTGTATATTGTGGGACAATTCGCTGTGACTACACATGACCTTTATGACATTTGCACGCTTGCCATGTATGTTTATCGATGATATGAAATATATCTGATATATGTAAACCTGTATAAATGTAAAATGTTTAAGTGAACGGAATATATTTATGTATACCTGACAACATGTCTCATTATTCATTTCATGTTTCCGTGTGTATGCAGATGTATGTGTGTGCGTTTATGTGTAAAATGTGCTTTGCTTGCGGTGTGTTGGGGTATGTTTTACGATCGCCCTCATCACCTGAAGACATATTAGAAGATTATCAATCCTTTGTGCAGATATATACGTGTGTGCTTATATGTAAATGTGTGGTTTTGTAAGCTGGTGTACAGTGTACGTTGTTATAGTCCACATAGCCTTAGGAAATATGAAAACGTACCCGGCCTTAATATCAGACATTGAACGACACTATCCCTTTGAAAAAAAAAATTGTAACACGAGGAAGACAGACATCCAACATACGCCAAAGACAGACATCCAACATACGCTAAAGACAGACATCCAACATACGTGAAAGACATACATCCAACATATGGTTTTCAAACAAAAAATAAAAACATCGGCAAGGGTGCATATACTGCCATCTGGCGGTGACTGTGCTATATAAACAGACACGACACGCCAAGTAGATATAACGCAACAAAAAAGTAATGCCGAGTGGATTTTCTGTTATGAACACGAACAACTGACGTGATAGACTAAACTTACACAAAGAAAATTGTATAGATGACAAACAGATGGAGAAAAATGTATCATGAAGGTGCTGGCGGGATTCGAACCCACAACCCCTGGCTTCGGAAACCAGTGCTCTATCCATTGAGCCACAACACCCACATCAATGTGCTCACACATGACGTAACATGTACATACGGATGGCTGACGAAACCAGAAGGTTATAAATGTTTATGTTAAAATAACAATCAACTGCGCACATTTCTTACAGCGACAATGTTCCGGATTTGGGAAGACGGGGGGAGAGGGGAAAGGGGGGGGGGCAAGTGTGAAACGGAAGACGCCGAGAGAAGGAGTTGTTATGTAACAATCATAACATCGACATCATAAGATCGACATACAAACGACGACATCATATCCCATGTTCGACGAACATAAACAACAAACACACCTGCACATTCATGTCCGTTTATTTGAACTTTGCCTGATGTAAGCTGTGTATTCCCCAAGCCAAAAAAAAAAAAAAACGGATCGACATATTCATCTTTCTCCTGCAAACCAGGTGCCGTTTATAACAACGGATACACCCCTCCCTTGTAAAAGGGGCGCTCAATGTCCAACTCTGACCTCCAGTCTGTGAACAAACATGTGACCCGATGTTTGACCTTTGACCACGGTGTAAAATCCACATCTGGCAATATTATCTGCAATTCCGCCATCAGCGACTCCATCAAATGCCAGCGCGCCATTGGCGCATTTGACACGAAATCTGCGAAATCATTAAATGTCTCCACATCGTTGCCGCAATTTACAGGCAGGTACTTCTCCATAAGGGGAGCTATTGCATCCTGTTTGTCCAGTTCGTCATATAGCTGAACAGAACGTTCACACGAGAAAGCGTCTTCAAAACGTTCACTCATGTCATATGTTGTTTCCAATGAACAGTCACAGCAGTGGCCATCCACGCCTTTACAATCACTGTCACAATCGCATGTCACGTGAAGCAAGCACTTGCATTTATCACAGTATACATCGTTGCTACCTTGACCTTGACCTTTTGTGACACATGCATCCATGGTTCCTTCGTCCATGTACAGGAGTCCGTCACACAACCCCATACACAAGTATCTATCATCAGTACAAATAGATACACGTTCACATCGTCACGTCGCTTCATCGTATTTATCATCATTACAGTGAGAAAGTTTGTGTGATATGAGGCGGGCGACCAGTCGGTGAATGCTAGGATTGTTATAACGGAAGGGGGCAAAAGGGGTGGAGGGAGGGGGAGGTGGTGGTAGTGGCAGAATCCATATTTTGTGACACGTGGACAACCGTCTCATACATTCATTAACACGTATACGTATACACGAGAATGACACATATGTAACATGTACCATAAACGTTTATTTCAGGTTATTACATACCAAGCAGTGGTTTAATCACATGTGCATATATGGTCACGAATGTTCTGTTATCTCCACCAAGCAGAAACGTATCAGAACAACCAATTACGAATGTTTATATGAACATTTCCCACATTCCAAGCAGAGGTTTATTCACATGTGCATTTATGTCACGAATGTTCAGATAACAACGTACGGGTTATTTTTTCCGGTTACTCTGCAGGAATGCGATGTAATCGGGAAACAAGACCTGCACGCCTGACAATCTGAGACCACGTTCGATTGTTCCACCTATCTGTCCGTATCCTGCCTCGTGAAAGATAACCGCCAGTTTGTTCCAGTACCACAGCGGAAGTTTTTCAAGGTAAGTCAAAAAAGTCAAGCGCCTTTTAAACGCTAATCCGGTGATGAGAAACAGTTTATCCCTTTGAAACTGGTTCATTATATGCAAGTCTACGCACAAACGCGTAACGACACAGGACTCGTCCATGCACAGGATGTCATCCCGGATAAACAGGGGACGTATATATACAGCCATGAGGACACCAAGGTCTTTCTCGCCGCCTGTGGATGCTCTTGGACATGTGTACCGTCGGGAAAGAAAGAATGCCTCCAGCCGAGACAGTTTTTTACTGTAAGCAGGATCTTGTACCGTTTTATTCATCTTATGATCCGCAGTCGGGGCCCGCGGCAGGCTCTGTATGGCGTGTCGCATGACCACGTTCCAAAAAAAATAATACACCTGCGATTCACCGGTTTTGCAAAATAGCTTCATGGCCTCGTCCATTTTTTCTAAAGGGAACCGCCCTGCCAGATGACTAAGCAGCATGACGCCGCGTACTTTGGCACGTTTTTCTTGCATGATGTTTTCAAACATCGTACGATCAAGGAAACCGAGCTGCAACATTATATTCCAAAGGGGGGATGTCACCTTCGTGTGGATTTTCTGAGCCAGTGTGGGTATCTGACGTCCCATGTACCTCATTACAGCTTCGTTGTTCGCATACACCTCAGACCGGATATGGGCCATCTGTGACAGAACAGAGAGAGAGATAGAGATAGAGAAATTACAGACAGGGTATCATGTAAAAATGACCATCCGACCTTGCACGCCAACATTTCAAACCCTGCGTACAGGCACATCCATACCGCAGTTTCGCCGGCAAACTTATTCCGAACTAACTGGTACAAGAATATCTACTGCGCTATCATCCAAACTGTTACAAACAATATATATCAAAAACTGTCTTATAAACTATGAAACCGATATATGTAAGGCATACATGGACAAAATATTTACAGTAGGTACACATTAAACAAAATACATATCAAGTGCGATCTATGATCAAAATAAGACAAGTTAACTAAACCATAACATGTACCTTGATTGTACGTACGTGGCATTAAAAAATGGGTATTAAAATGCGATCATATAACAAAAGTTCTCTTGGTCAAAGATACCACATATATCCTGTACACCACACAGCGTGTACCGCCCTTCACAGGGGCAAAAAATGAACATTTCTTGGTTGAAATGATTTTCTTTACTTTGTGTTCCTTTTTTTGCCACGCATCTTGCGTTTCTTGATGACGCGACCTGTTTTAACTGTTTTGGTTTTAGGTTGATCCTGCGCGGTAGAAGTCGCGCGGCGTTTTTTCTTCCTCGCTATTTTTTCCGCTTTTTCTTCTGCGATACATATGGCCTCATCATTTAACCACATCAAATAATCCGCGAGCCTGTCCCAGTTCATGCGGTGGTCCTGCACCGCTTCATATGGTACCCATTTGGTCGTATTATCCAGTGTGTCAATCATATCAATATAAAGGGTCTCGACCCAATCCATGTACCCAGACAGTTTACATAGGGCTGGGTACACCAGGTCCTGGCACGGCATGTCTGTCAGTTCGTCGACGGTTTCATACATCTGCATATACGTATTCCAGTATTCCCTATCGTGCACAAAAACGTCTCTTTCGTTTCGTCCATCCCAGGATTCTTCCTCGAATTGTTTGATGTACCCTGGGTACCGCGACATGATATCAACCAACAGCCTCGTCTTTAATGAGAAATGTTTCAAAACCTGGCACTCTCCTTCTTCATCGGGTGATTCTTGTACACGTTTTTCCGCATCATTGGCCAGTTTTAGGAGCGCCTCAGTGTTTTTCTTTAACGCTTCTCTAGCTGACGTTTCGTGCATCAGTCGGTACTTGTTTCGGGTTTCTTCATCAGATGAGTCATCCGACGAGTCATCCCATGAGTCATCCGATATGTCGGAATCTGGGGTGTTGGCTTTTATTTGGTAGTTGAGTGAACAGTCTTGGTGGTCTGGGTCGTCCGTTTGATGGCGCGGGGCGTCCACCATGTCAGTCATTGTTTGGTCGCACACTTCTGTCGTTTCCATTTTCGTAACGGGCGTGCTGCAATATACACAAACGCATTAAGGGCAGGGTATCAGGAAAATGACAATCCAAGCTAGCACGCCAACATTCAAACTTTCTGCACAGTGAAACATTCATACCACAGTTTCGCCGGCAAAACTCCGATTCCTACATGCGATACATGAAAACGGAGACGGTAGTGAAAGTTACATCATTTATTCCGAACTAAACTGTTACAAACAATATATATCAAAAACTGTCTCATAAACTATGAAACCGATATATGTAAGGCATACACGGACAAAATATTTACAGTAGGTACACATTAAACAAAATACATATTACGTGCGATCTATGATAAAAATAACACACACAATCTCAGTTAACAAAAACCATAACATGTACCTTGATTACACGTACGTGGCATAAAAAAAATGGATATTAAAATGCGATTATATAACAAAAGTTCTCTTGGTCAAAGATGCCACATATATATCCTGTACACAACACAGCGTGTACCGCCGTTCACAAGGGTCTAGTTGACGCGACCTGTTTTAACTGTTTTGGTTTTAGGTTGATCCTGCGCGGTAGAAGTCACGCAGCGTTTTTTCGCTATTTTTTCCGCTTTTTCTTTTGCGATACATATGGCCTCATTATTTAACCATTTCAAATAACACGCGAGCCTGTCCCAGATTATGCTGTGGTCATGCACCACATAATATGGTATCCTTTTGGTCGTACGTTCCAGTGTGTCAATCATATAATTATAAAGGGTCTCCACCCAATACATGTACCCAGACAGTTTCAATAGAGCTGGGTACACCAGATCCTGGCACGGCATGTCTGTCAGTTCGTCGACGGTTTCAGACATCTGCTTAAACGTACCCCAGTATTCTCTATCGTTCACGGAGACTTCACTTTCGTTTCGTCCATGACAGGATTCTTCCTCGAATTGTTTGATGTACCCTGGGTACCGCGACATGATATCAACCAACAACTTCATCTTTAATGAGAAATCCATCAAAACCTGGCACTCTCCTTCATCGGGTGATTCTTGTACACGTTTGTCCGCACCATTGGCCAGTTGTAGTAGCGCCTCAGTGTTGTCCTTTAACGCTCTTCTGGCTGACGTTTCGATAATCTGTCCCCACAGATTTCGGGTTTCTTCATCCGACGAGTCATCGGATGACGACGAGTCATCCGATATGTCGGAATCTGGGGTGTTGGCTTTTCCTTGGTAGTTGAGTGAACAGTCTTGGTTGTCAGGGTCGTCCGTTTGATGGCTCGGGGCGTCCACCATGTCAGTCATTGTTTGGTCGCACACTTCTGTCGTTTCCATTTGTAACGGGCGTGCTGCAATATACACAAAACGCATTAAGGGCAGGGTATCAGGAAAATGACAATCCAAGCTAGCACGCCAACATTCAAACTCTCTGTACAGTGAAACATCCATACCCCTGTTTCGCTGGCAAATCTCCGATGCTTGCCTGCGATACATTAAAACGGAGACGGAAATGAAAGTTACATCATTTATTCCGACTAAATGTTACAAAGAATGTTTATGCCGATGGTTATAAAAATTAACAAACAGTCTCATCATCACCTAACAAAACATACACCAGAAATCAAATACATCACAAAATTATATGTTACATTTTTTTGGTGGTTATATGAATATCAAACAACCTAACGCTTACATTATACATCAAACCTACTTCTATGAGGCACATATTGTTAAAATATTTACATCAGGTACACACATGTAACTGTACGAAATATGTTGAAAATACAACAAAATATATGTAAGCAAAATATTATATGTAAACAAAACTGTAGCAGACTCTTGGATTACAGGTACGTAGCAGTAAATATGGACAAAAAAAGAAAGAATTACATTACAAAACAGTTCTGTACAAAGGTATTTATGCATCGGGCAGTCTTGGTGTGAAAAAGTTGGCTACATATTCACATCAGACCACACACTGAGTTCTGTCGTTTACGATCACGCATACTTTGTTTCCTTGCACGAGCAGCGGCATCTCGACCTCGACGTTTCTGTATCTCACACCATAAACCATCCTTACATTTACGCAGCATGTTGCACTTATACAATATTTTCTGCAGATCTCTTTGAGTATTCCGATTGTGTTGCAGCTCCTTTATTAAACAATTGTATTTCTGCTGTACACGGGTAAAGTACCGATGCAATAACAGCAATGCAGCGACCACGAAGCCATCGCAACGTGCGTCTTGCTTGTACAGTCTTCCAGAAATATAATTAAACAGCGTGTGATATGTGGCCTTAAACCAGCATCTATCGCTGAGGTACAAATCAGGGAGGCCGTGAAGTCCTGTCGTGTCGAAGATACGCACGTACACCTCTAACATTAATGCAACCCGGCGGCAATCAAACATGTACATCTTATGTATAGCTGATGTAGACCTTTTGGCACGTCTTTCGTAGATATCCGCCAGCCGTCTCAACTGTCGGCAGACCCGTCTATCAAATATATCCTGTATGTCCGTCATCGTGCCAACACAAGCTGCAAACAGATACGATACCATTTACTGATAATGTCAATGTATACAACAAAATCACGAGAGCAAAGGAAATATTTGTACATGTCTTTGTTGAAATATGTCTTTGTTGATGAAAGTTTTTCTTTTGTTTACTTTTTGTTATTTTTTCGGCCACGCCTCTTGCGTTTCTTGTTGACGCGACCTGTTTGAACTGTTTTGGTTTTGGATTGATCCTGCACGGTAGACGTCACGCGGCGTTTTTTCTTTCTCGATTGTTTAACCATTGCCTCTTGTACCTCATCTGATACCTCATGATCTAACCATGACTGACATCGCTCGAGTTTTTCCCAGTTCCAACTGTGGTACTCCCGCACAAAACACGGTGCCACTAGTACCACAGGAAGTTCCCCTTCGGGTATGCAGTCACGCAGCCTGTCCTGCATGTCTGTGTAAAGGATCAGGATCGCCTCTATGTAAAAAGATAATATACCGAATGCATCATACACCAGATCCGGGCACGGCGTTTTTCTCATTGCGTCGATGATAGCTTTCATTCTCTTGTACGTCAGTTTGTATGCACCGTCTTTCACGACGCGTTTCCCATCTGTTGGTCCAACCATGGCATCTGCCTCAAACTTTTGTATATGTCCAGGGAACTTTGATATTACATCAATAAGATTTTTGGTCTTATCAGCAAAGTCCTTTAAACCCCTACACTCTTCCCTACACTCTTCATCATCATCAGGCGATTCTATGATTCGCTTTTCGGCAATGTCTACCAGATCCTTGAGTTCTTGTATGCGGTCCTCCATTTCTTTTTTGACCCACATTTCGTGCTTCTGCCGGAAACTCATTGGAGGGTCCTGATTGGCTGGGTCGTCCCCTGGAGGGTCAATTTTCTGTTCCTCTTGTGTTTGGCCGATAATTAGACTGTCCTGGTTGGCCTGCCCATTCATTGGAGGGTCCGGGGCGCTAATCTTTTGGGGGCTCATCTCTCCGCTAACTTCTGTCGTTTCCATTATCGTATCGGGTGTGCTGTAATAATCCATAAACGCCATTAAGGGAAGGGTAGCAAGAAAAACACCATCCAACTTAGCATGCCAACATTCAAACTCTCAGCACAGTGAAACAACCATATCACGTGATTCATGAAAAAAACTAAAAGACATTAATACAACTTACAATCATTTATTCTGATGAGATAATACAAAACTTGAATAATACAAGATACGACAATCACGTATTCTAATTGAGGGAATACGGGGATATTAAGATCGATATACTGATCACACTATCTACTGTCACTTACAAAAACCAAACATCTGCAATGGGTAAATATATTGGCATATTTACATGTTTATCCACAAGTCCGTTCAGCCATAAGTCCTTTTGTAAACATAACACTGTTACTTTCTTCCATTTTCGTCCGCTGCAGCCTTCTTCTCTAACCATAAAGCCCAACCTAATATTAACACCCCCTGTGCGAACTCCTCCCAATGGTGATGGTGCCACATCATTTCAGATGGTATCGACTTACAGTGAACCATGCTCCTACGTATGTAAAGGGTCCTGACCCATAACATGTACGCCGACAATTGACATAAGGCCAGCCACAATATATCACTGCATGACCTGCGACGCATTACGCCGACGATGGAATACATCTTCTTGAACGTCTTTACGTATCCGCGATCTATTACGAAGCCGTTATGTTCTTGTTGTCCATTCCTTGCCTCGAAGTTTTGAATGTACCCAGGGATCTGAGATATTACGGCAATCAGATCCTTGATGTATGTAGCGAACTCTTTTAAAGCCATACCCTCATCTTCATCATCGGATGATCGCTGTTCTGTATCCTTGACCAGTTTCGATGATCGCTCTTCCGCCTCCTTGGCCAGTTTCGCCATGTCGTCTAACATTTGTTTGCCCACTATTTCATGTTTCTCTGGGTCGTATTCATCTGGGGAGTCATTCACGTTCATTCTTAATGAGTTCATCTTTTCGCAAATGTCTGTAGTTTCTATGAATGTATAGCGCGTGCTGCAATAATTATAACGCGACCTGAGTAATGATGACACATATAACCCCTATGTAACAAATACAAAACCAATGTCACTGTCTATTACGTCGAGTCACAGTATTCATTGGTTCACGTCGTGCCGGCCATGATTATTGGATACATGTAACAAAGTCCGGATATGTCTGCCACAAATCAGCCAGCAAGCACTGTGTCATCTGGTTCATTTCTTGGCATTGCAGTTTATGCTCATCAACGACACATACTAATGTTTGCATGTTTTCTATAACGAGTACGTATCTCCGGTGTACAGCGCACAACCGCTTATACACCGCCCAAAGTGCTTTCACAACAAGCTCAGAACATGACAACGATAGCACGTTATTTGCGATACACGACAGGTCCGCAAGTATTTGATCCATATCCATATTTTCACACGGATACGTTTGGTATGATATGACACACCCCAACAATTGATCAAAGCACTGTTGGAACATAGAAATACATTCTACATATTGCTTTAACGTCGTGTCATTGTCGCTGTTTGGAGTAATACGTAGACACGTTTCTGCAGTTAATTTCAACTTTCCAAGTACATCTTCCACAAGAATATCGTTGTGTTCCATTGTCAGAACTACAATTACATACAAACGACATCATCACGACCGTCCTGCACAATTGTCCATGTGTTATGTCTATATCGTGTTGATGACCGATATTTACATTCAGTTGTAGGATGTTAAATCTCTTGTTTTACTTGATGCAGGTACGTGTAGTAACACGTCAATATTCCGCCGCCGTGTAAATTATACTGTGCATGATTACGTAGTAACAGGATGTCGTTCGATTACCGTCACCATATAAATATGACTGAGTATTATTATAGTACTATTAATATATGTTTGTCAACATTATTTACAAACTGTTAGAAATGCGGTCTGTACAATAAGATTTCATAAACAATATTGTACTCACATTTAGCTGTGATATCCGGAACGATTTGTGTCTCTCTTTTTTATATGTCTTCGCTTTGCTCTGTAATAAAACAACAACACTGTAAGAACACACAGTCACCATTGATAATCTACAACAGGAAACGACAACCACATATGGTGAATGCCAGTATCCCTATCACAAACCATATTCAAATCATTACATTTATCAACTGCCCCCTGAAATATAAATGACAAGGTACTCTTCCAATGCTAGTCAGCACAAACAAAACGATAACAATAAAAAAAATATATAAAGCAACAACTTAACAGCAACTGCAACTCAACAGGCATCAAGGCGTGTGCCTCACTGACCTGCCAGCATCGATTGGAAATATGCGCCGACAAACGTGTTAACCAGGAAATGAAACAGCATTATGTGGGTTTCTCTGTCCGGCCGGTTCCGGTTAAGAATGTTCCTGATGAACACCAAGATGTGATCTCCTGTCTGCCTGGGGTTGCTGTTTGGGGTAGGGTCGAACACGTGTGACGTGTAAGGGAATAATGACATGAATAATGTCACAGTTGTCGTCAGTAGCTGGCGCATCTGGTCCGACATCTGAACATTCCCTTGAATCATACGTTCCAGGTACGTTTCTGGCCTGTACGGCACCAGAGGCAGGTTTCGGCGAAAGTTCACCGGTAAACCGTCAACATGCTGTTGCGCATTATACTGCGCACCCACGGGCAACAAAGGCGACCACTGGCCTTGTAAGGTACCCGGAACATGGTTGCCTTGGGGTCGGGATGGTGCGCTGTTCGGGGGCTGTGCCACTTCAACCAAAGGCAACACTGGTTTTACAAAAACCGTTGTCATATATCACATATGACATTGCCGAACAGTTGGATCAGAATGTACATCAATAAGAGATGAACACCTTTTACAGTAAACTAAATGTGTTGAACGATAAAATAAATGTACTCACTTTTGATTTCTTGCTCGCTTTCTGTTGTAAGTATACTCTTTATTCTTCACTCGCTTCTTCTGTCTATCCTTCACGCCTGTAAATTGCTTCAGTGAAGTCCTATACTGCTTCTATACTAGTATCCGTGTGCTACGGTATAAGTCCCTTGCTGCTGTTCACTTGCAGTGGTATGTCTCTAAGCGAGAGTGATTGCACTGTTGCGAGTAGGGTCCTTATATACACAATTTAGCTTGTGACGTCACACATACAAAGAGCCAGAGTGACATCCGGTGAAACCCTAAATGGTTCCGGAATGTGCACAGACCTACGTATTATTGTGCTTGTTGATATTATATAAATATATGAATATATATATCGGCATGTCTGGTCGGTAAGTGGTTCACGTGACAAAGAGGTAACGTGTATGTCTACTTCGGATGTACAACACGTGGTATCATAAGAAGCATGCTTTCAGAGCTTCAGTACGCCAGGCAGAACAGACACAATGACCAATGCTCATATGTCTTTGATTCCCGTTTGAATGAAGGTTTATAAGTGTACATGTCTTCAGACACATCATGACATGTGGTCGTCTACCCATCAAAAATATGAACGGACATGTTTCGCAGACGGATGCCGGTACCAAGCTCATAATAAAACCCACTTCTATCAGTCGAGGGATGCAGCCGGCGTGTGTGTGGATTTCTTAATGGGCTCACAGCCACACATAACAGTCAAGGATGAATAACAAATTTTATAATGGACACATATCCTGAGCTGCGACGTACATCAGATGCAACATGAGTGCAGCACACGTCTTGGTAGCAAACACCCCCCCCCCCTCTTTTTTTTCACTGTTTGTCAAGCTTTCTCATAAATCTCGATCATTAGTAACACGTACATGTCTTTGGTGTCTAAGTGCATTTGATATAGCCCAACGTCAATGAACGAACGTGTTTGGCAGGTTAAAGCACACAGAAGGCCTAACTGTCGCACGTCTAATACTGAGATTTCCAATTCAATATATTTGTCAATATGCGTCGCGTGTTATCTCCGCTCACGTGTTTCTCTGCGTGTTCTGGCAGCGTCAGCTGACCTCATACGTTCTCATAATATACACCTTCACCTGTAATAAAAGAAACACTCGGTCATACGTTATCTTTACTCATATAACACTCTGTAAAGTTTTATCAATAATATACTTCATAACAAAATGTGCACACGTATGATCACGGCTTGCTAAAGTCATACCCTTCTTATATCAGTACTGGCACATCTTTTTGTTCTATGGAAACTGTGGAAAAGCTCGGTAATATGGCATGTACAAACCTTTTATGCATCCGATACATGTTGCACGATGGTTGCTTGCGAATGCTTCCACCTGACGGATACCGATTACCTCCCGGCGTATCAGTCCTGTGCAACACATACTCTTTTCGTCCCACGCGACCATCGCGTATGCATTCGACCTCGTCCGGCCAGTCCCTTTTGCACTTTTTGATTATATTCATATAAACAGATAGTCCCCGAGGACAACCAAAACCAGATCTGTATTGGTCGAACAGCTCGACCGTTTTCACTACGCTCGCTACATACAGCTCAGGGTTCATCACTTCACTCGGAGAGAACGTTGCAGCGGTTTTAACGATATGTACCCTGTCCCACAGACTAACGTCTTTTCCGGGAGCCAATGTGCTGTAAAATCGCACGTATGGGTCCATTCTGGTATGCCTCGACATGATTTTTTGTCCCAAGCTGACATCCCAGACATGATGCACGTTTGCAGCCCAGTCAATCGATGTGGGAGGTTCCCCAGAAATACGCACGTCATTATCTTGAGGGTCGTGCAGGGTTGCGATGAGTGTGACAGGGTGGTCTCCGTCCAAACTCCGTTTCATCTTTACACCACCTGGCGGTGTACCTCTCCACTTGTACTTTTCAAGTACGGTAGTTCCGCGTCTGAGGCCCTCGGGATAACTGGCATCTGACCAAACGGTGTATTTTCTCCCTGTGGCCCGTTCACGCTCCACCCAACAGTGGCGCAAAGCCCATTTGGGTTTAACTGCTCCGAATACTGCCCGCAGGCGCGAACGCTCAGGAAAGCAGGTCATCGCAAAAGACATCAGACCTTCCATGTCCAGGTATTCACAGAAAACCCGCCCTCCCGCGTCCGTGCACTGCACCGGAGCGTCCTGGTAGTACGCCATTGGAGGCTGCCTTTTGAGCCACGACCAAGCAGAATCTCTTTTGACCACCCCTTCCGGATCCCAACCAACGTACACCACGTTTAGTGCCACTGCATAAGGCGTCACGTAAAACGGTCTAAGACTGGCGGGCTCCATTGACGACCTCGATGCGCGAACGGGCACCCAAACTAAGGCCAATCCGTGTTCGCATTGGATGTAACGTCCCACCATGAGGTGAACCTCCCCGCCTGCGTGATCGATTTCCTGTCGCCAGTCCCTTATGTCGAAAACAAACTGTGAAACTCGTCCTTTGCCGTCCGTGCAAACCCAGTACGTGTTAAACGTGGCGCCGGACAGTTTGAAAAATACAGTCTCGTGGAAGAGTCGGGGGACGCGATCTGACGGGTCAGTGTCAAAAGAGACCACCGCTCCGTCCTTGTGCGCCATCCCGAAATATGTACCCATGATGCCGTCGGGCCCTGTGTCATGAACAGCAAGATCGACCGGAGGCCACATGTCTGACATGTCTGACTCGTGTAATGGCAATACAAAGAAAACTGCAATTAATAAATGGACACGCGTCACATCATTACGTCACATGATCCGCACAAATAATGGACACGGTCGTCCAGTCACTACACCCGTCTATGTACAAAAAAGGTCACTCACGTTTTATTCGACTGGCACGCAATCCGTACGAATGATCAGTGTATGTGTCAATGGGTCCACCCAGTTGCTGTATTCGCTTCGCCAGCATCAGGCAGTGTGCAAGCAACGCTGCCCTGCAGCCCCTTATATACGTTATCTTGTTATGTCACGTGACTGACACATACACTGCTGACATGAGAGTGCGAGCGTAATTCATCCCGTTTTGGTGCACACGTGATTGACACGTTCAGGGAAAACAACATATCTCGTTACAAACTGAGTCACGACACATGGGGTCACGGCGTGTCTACAGTAAAGTTGCGCAATACCATCGAATGTTAATCATACAGCCCGCTTCCTTTACTCTATCATTTGTTTTTAGTGATTTTTTTTCGTAACGATTCCAAGTACGGGTATTGGATGTATATATGTATAGTTATATGTATTTACGTAAACATGAGCAGTCTGTATGTGGCAACGTGTATGACACATAACATCTAAAAAAAACCACCTGACAATACAGCAGTCCTGCATCACACACATCAGGAAACACTCACGCAGACAGCCCCTGTCACGCTCAGACGTACCAGCACAGTCACGAGACGTGAACCTGTTACACCAAGAGTAAAATAACACAAACGCTATGCCTTTTCTAGTTACACAGACGTTTATTGAATGTACAGAAAGTGATGACATACGATATGTCATGTACAATATATATATAATATATGTATATATGAAATATATGTGCATATATAATATATGTATATATGAAATATATGGGTATATATAATATATGTATATATGAAACGAAACCAGATATGGAAGATATATAGCTTATACATGCATATCTACACAGCATATGTCAGTCAGAATTATATACATCAGTATGCGCCGTCTGAATAAATCAATCAAACAAAAAAAAAACATATGATACAAGTACGTGCTTATACAAGTGGTACTGCTTTGCATTTGTGCAGATTCCCGGCAGAGAACGTCGACAGAGGAAAAAAGCTTCCAACATCATGTGCAGCACATATATCGTTAACTGATATGGAAAAAAAAATGAAATAAGGAATCCAAGTTGAAAACATTAGACATTAACACCTATATATATGTATATACATCTTTCTATCTACAGATATCTGTCAATCATATATTTACATTCATGAACGTCAACCCATAAACATAAGCAGGTACATGTTACCACATCGCATATTCTATATAGAAACTGTGATGTCCCTTAACAAAACAGAACGAGGTATAATAATGTATAGATATGTGGCAGTAACGAAAATGTTAAACATACCACTCGTATTAACTAAAGAGGAAAGGGGTTTACAGAACAACGGATTCACCGTTTAGCGATAAGACATATATGATAAACATACAAACAAAAGAACGTAATTTGAAATAAAAGCAAAATAATCTGTGGCACGTGTGATCCTTGTTAGGGATGGATGAGACTATTATTCGTCTGACTTCTACCCGTGTGACCTTTCTGGCATGGGTGTCCCTCAATATAGATAAAATCTACGCCAGCAGAGCTCACAGGGTCATTGAAGTACACAAGCTCCCCTACCACGGCAAGGTTATAGTCTCGGCAGGGGAGTAATATGTTTTATTGTTATCACAAAAGATACATGACAGAAAAAAACGAAGCGCAGGTTTGACCGTGTCAGTCTGATGAGAACAAGGGACATAGGCACAGCAGACACTGGGCCCATCATATATACATACAGGGAAAACTATGTATGGGTAAGCAACATTAGCAAATAGAAAGGATGGAAGGGTTCACAAAAGAGTTGTAAACAAAAATATAAAAAATGGTGAGTACCAGATTACAAAACAAAGCATTATATTGCTCCAAACACAGGAAAGGGATTGGGAATAAACAACTGATAGGCAACAAGAGTATAAGTTGAGAAAACAATTCTTTGGTAAGTAAAAAATTATGCATGACCTGAACCATGAGAAACGTGTAATGGGTATGTAAGACCAAGAGACAGGCTGGAAGTATTATCATAACTATAACGGAACGACAGCCCACGAACATACACCTTTCAAGGTAAGCATGACGGAAGGCAAAATGGAAAAGGGCACGCAAGGACAAAATGTTTGGTAAGAAACAAATATCAGCTGGAAGGATTTGGCGATCATTACAGAAGGCTCAAAAAAGACAACGACATATCTACCCACAGATTGTGCGTCGGACATATATATGACCAAACAAAAGAGGTCCGTTTTATAGGACAACGGATGATGTTCACGGATAGCATTCAAAGCAGCACATTGCCCATGAAAAAGGAAAAGTAATATGATAGCAACATGCCAACAGATCTGAAAATAAAATCGGGTAAGTAATACTCTACGAGGTAAAGACAAAATCTGATGGCGCCATGTTACATACGTAAATGTAGTGTTTAGGGTTCGGGGTAATTATATGTGGATGTACTGAATGCACTATATATAATATATATATATATATATATTTATATATGTATATATATTTATATATACAAAGAAACAAACTGCTTGGGAACAAGAGAAACAGGCATCAGCGACATTCGTTAGCTGATGGATGTTTAATACCTGCAACAACATGCAGCGGCCTTCTAACATGGAGATTATCTTATATGACTGTGTGGAAGATACCTGACGGTCTTTGCAGAAAGTATCACAAACATGCAACTGGGAAATAAATCGACTTTTTTATGTTGAATGTAAAGAATTATGTAGTGTGTGCTAAGAAGGACACTCTCACGGTGCTAATGCCGATCGTTACCAGATTCTTTTACTACATTATAACAACTGGAGGAGAGCGTATAAGAACTGTAACATTGCTGCATTATGGGAAGAACCAATACCACCTGTATTTTGCACCGCGTGCCGGTCAACACAACAACTACAGAAGAACCTATAACACCCTAAACAATTTGACTTGGAAGCCGAAGCAAAAAGGCCTACAGGCGAAAGGGGATGGAAGAGCAATCACTGTGACTGGCAGACAGTTGGATTCAGTGAAGCAACAAAGGATAAACAGTGAACCAACATGGAAGGTAGCTGTGAGATGGACAAGGTACAGGCTGTAAGAGACCCGGAGGACCTGAGCTATGCCAACACGCCCTCAGAAGAAAAACTGCCAATGTCTCATGCGTTCCGTTATATTCGTATCCAACAATACCAAGATATCTGAGAACGGAACAGATATTATCGCTTACGAGAGAAGCAGATGAAAGGAACAACAGCAGCAACAACATCGTTAGCGATTCACATACATGAGGGAGTAAACAAAACACATAATAGTTTTTTTTGTATCAAACATTTCCAGGGAGGAAACCTGGAAAACACAAGGAAGAAACACAGTTCAAGGGAAAGTTGGGCGAAGGAGACAATGGGAAAGAAAACAAAGAGGCACAGGTGTGTGTCCAGACAAGTAGGATCATAAAAAACGGAGACGCTCTCTACCAACTCGTTAAGCGGCGGTGAAATGTGAGAGGAAGTGCAGTTTGAACTTTGCAATTGGTATTTTCTATTAACATCAGGATATATATATATATTTATATACATGAACATATTTATATATACATACTGTATTGGAAGCATATATATGGAACACCGTGTCAGTCGAATAGAAGATGGATTAAAAAGGACTTACGAAATCCTGCGACACACATTGTGACAAACATAGGAGAAAAACCATCAAAGTGCGGATCATAAGGGAAGACAGAAAAGAAAAGTCAAACCACACGTGCAGTTACGACAACCGTTCGGTAATCGACAATTACTGTCGGTTTATATTGAGAAGGGGACCTTTTCACATATCGTCATCTTGAGAAGGGATATTCCTCATAGCGTCAACATCCAAGGCAAAACAGAAAAGGAAGACCGGCTCGTCCCTAAAATCAATCTATATTGAGAGTGAGACCAAGAACATACACAGCATGACATTTAAAAAAATACTCTGAGCAAAATAATGTTGCGATTAGTTAAGGTCATCGCAGAGTCCAACCTGCAGTACCATGGGAGAAATTGTAAGTATAATCAAACAAATCAGTACACACGACCCGGTAAATCATACGAACGATATCACGACCCAACATGCAGGACGCTAACAATGAAAAAGTTTTACGTGGGGTAAGTAAAATAAGGCAACAAATTGCAAGTACCATAACTGAAACAGAAGAAACCAACTGTCCGGGACATTGCCTTAAAAAATAAAAAGAATATGAAACCGAACTGGGGAGAAAGGGAACGTACCAACAATCGCTTTGTTTATATACGTCATTGAAGAGATCGAGAAGTGCAAGCAGATCAGAACACTAACACAGAACCAGCATGCAGCGAAAGGAACCACGCAATAAAAAGGAAGAGAAACTGTCATAACATTAAGTGTAGGTAAGAAACGTCGTCTGTAAGAGGTGGGAAAATCGGGAACAATAACAGGGGATACACATTATACAATGTCGCAAATAAAGATGTGGGGATCACTAACCCTCACACAAGAAAACAATATATATATTCAGGGCTCGACATTAACTTTTGAAAGTATTTGCCTGACCGGGTAAGTAACATCTAGCTATTACTTGCCCTACATGAATGTTTACTTGCCTTACAAATATGAATGATTGTATCGAAAAACACAAAGACGTTTTTGCATGCCTTAGGTAAAGTTTTTCTGTTGGACCGATTGGTCCAGTCGGGCAAGTAGGAGGGGACTTCTAGTTGCCTTACCACTATTTTAGGAACTTTTACTGTCCCCGTGCAAGCGGTTAACCGTAAATGGCGAGCACTGAGATATGACATGTGTGTGTGTGTATATATATAGATATATATAAATATGTGTGTGTGTGTAATATACAAATGCCTAGGAGGTATGTTTGCAATAGTAAGATAAAATCGACAAGAGGAACATGTGGAGAAACTGGCTAAAGATGACCTGTAAGTAAATGCCTTGGGAATCTACAGGTAAGGCGTCACACAAGGAACAATCCATCTATACGTGTAAAAAATGTATATGGATATCATTGACCCTATGAAAGGATATGAAGAAACAAGAGTGGATGGAAGAGGAATTTAACAAGAGAAAACCCAACAAGAAGTAAGAGGAAGGAATGTCAAACAGGCAACATAACGTGAAGTCGGAGAACGATGTACGGTACGTCATATCACGATAACGCATCCTGATGAAAGCCCGTAACATATATGATCTGTAGATATATATATATATATTGTATCTATATGTACAATTATTTACACTTTTACACTTAACACACAATTATTTCCTATGTGTCGGGACAAGAAAATGGTCGTAATGGTTCAATTACGTAATTGCGGGATGGTTACAAGACGGAGTTCCACTGTATATATGTATATATATATATATAAATGTGCATGTCTCTATGAACTGCTGGCATGTTTCATCGCACAAGGGAATGGACAGAGCTACAGGTAAGTATCGTAAGAGGTGTGACAGTAGATCAGCAGATATTTAAAACATTACTGACAAATACTTAGATACCAGTTATCAGCAAAAAAAAAAACAAGTTTTAGGATTATGACGAAATAAAACGGTAAGTATGAGAATATCACGACCATACATACAGGTCGCTTACAAGAAATAACATAAGATTACATGCCACGCTTTACATGATATGCCAATAAGGAACTCTCTGTACCAAAAACTGTAGTTCTACCATATAAATATCTGATTAACAGAAAGGGTGCATATACGGTAGTGTTTTACTGAACACATTTGTGTTCCTTCATTAAATTAGAAATATTAACCTATATCACAAAACTAACATACTGATATCGATACTTTATCAATTTTTGTAAACAGGTAATTCAACAAGGACAAGTATACACAGTCGACACAAAAATATGTTATAATACAGAAAGAATGTTATACTTCGAGCATTAAAGTATATACAAAAAAGTATATCCGCTATAATACAAACATATGGATATACAACAAGAGATCTGATATCGATCGCAATGATATAGCGGATGCGTGTGATATGGATACTTGCATATATATACATATATATATATATATATATATATTATATATTATATATCTATATATGTGTGTGAGAGTGTGTGTATGTGTGTGTGTGTTATGGATGAGTGTTTTATTTGAATACTGTCGTCATGCTAGAACAAATAACAAAAAATGCAGCGTATAGCTGTAGCACTATCACATTGCATACAGACACCAGGAGAGTCATAAATGGTTCTGCATCAGGATGAAGAAGTCTGTATCACATCTTTTGGCTGGAGATCACATCATCGAACGTCATCAAACCGTCAGCGAAGTGTCCTTAGGCCATCATGTATCAGAGCGATGTGGTCATCATGGCCGTGTCCGAGCGATATGGTTATCATGGCCGTGTCCGAGCGATGTGGTTATCATCACCGTGTCCGAGCGATATGGTAGTCATGTAACAGATTCTTTACGTGGCACATAACATCTGTTTTATGTAAAGATTTTCACCAAATGAATATCTTCTGGTTTGTTGTATAATTATGAACAGTCCGCTGAACAGTGGCATATTACATATTCCATATAATTGTACCTGTCTGGTTCTACACTGTTTCACAACAAAACAGATATCTACCGGGTCTATTGTCAGTAAACAATCTTACAGGAAGGCGCCGTATATATCCAACAATTCCTGAAAGGGCAGTCTTTATAGTCTATTTCACATCTGGCACTATACTGTTATCACAGAAACAGACACCGGTTGAATGTTCGTTGTATTATCAGATGATACCAGAATTCAAACAATAACGTCTCATCACAGTTTGCAGCACATTTAGATACGACTGTTAAGTTAATGCGTTCAACTCACCATACCATTTATGGCACAAGCTCTTAACTGAAAGTCCATCCAGCCAGCCAGTTCCAAAAGTATACTGATATTTTTTGACGTGTTGTCTGTACCAAATTCAAATCGTAATGTGGAGAGCACACTCAGACAACTCGCACTTATAGACGTACAGCCTGCCATTATGTTATTCTCATCGTCTTGACGTGGCAGGAAACACACAGCTGCTTACATCAGACGACAAATTTAATCTGACCACGGGTGAAATGAGCAGTAACATTCATACTGATCATGTTGGGTTTTCATCAGGACGGGAGATCATTGGAGAGAAATATGTGAGCACATATTGGAGTCTGCAGATCAGTAGTTGTGTGATATAAATCAAAATAATGTTTACATACCACTCAAACGATGTCCCATTTGACTGAGGTTACGGCAATTGCACAAACCCACGTATGTTTATAAGATAAAGACAGACACACTGTTTTGCACCATTGTTCCCCACCTTAAATAATGCACACGTCACCCAGTTCTGAACGCAGAGGGAAACGGGTCATTAATCCGCAAGAAATATTTCACTGAGATAGCTGTTTTCTTCACGCAGGGAGATCGTTGGAAAATAAATGTAAGCACGCCTATAGCTGTATACAGATGAACTGTGGTATACCATAAACAAGGCATATTAGCAAACCATATCATATGATATCAGAAGTGACTGAGATCACACGAAATCTGAAATACGCCTTGGTGTATGAGACCAAGACGGATACATAGTTTTGCACCAAGACACCCCCCGTGATATAATGCACACGAAGTCTGCAGGAACTCCGGATGTGACCAGAGGAATACAGGGTTCGGTGACTGTTTTCAAATACAGTGGTCCAGATGACGCTGTGTTATAAACAACTAGGTGTCTTCGTGTATAAACCAGATTACCCCCTTAAATGTATCATTGGCCACGTTTATTAGTTTATAATACCTTTTCCATATACTGACAATATGATGAACACTGAAGATAGTTGTTTAATGATCACACATCACCTACATCATGAATGTGACGTGTTGTATCGAATCGGAAAATGCATGTACGATATCTGAACACACGATCTGACTTTATTGTGACTCGTGTCATGTGATGACTATGTTTTGGTAAGGGAATATCATGAACCAATGAATCGCGCAGCGTTTCCTAGATATGTTATACATCGCTGTCTGTGCAAACACGAGTACTGATTTAATGTATTTATTGTTGATCATACACATATACTTACTGTTGCAAAAAGCTAAAACATTGCTATCAATACAAATGTAACAGAAGTCATACATCACGGTCCATTTTGATTGCATTACTCGTCACAGATATTCGAACCCCCCCCCCCCCCATCCCCATACGATTACTCAATGATAGAGCGTTCGAACTCTGCTGTGTGTTGTCCCCATCGAACCCACACGTTCGGTACACAGATAGCATGGAAAACCACGTCCAACATACCTGTTCCAACAAGTGAAATAACGGTATACTGAAGGATTTACATGAGGATATTTTGTATAGTTTATGAGGATATTCGTATGGACAAAATGCCTCAACATAAATGTGTTTTTTCGAATATTTGCCCTGGCGGGTACAAGAAATATCAGCTATACTGTAAGCACGTGGTGTGTTTGCACTGTGTCGTGACACATTTTCTCCCGTACGGACTGGAGGAAGCAAACAATCTGACCCGTCTGAAATATATATGCAGGTTGATCCGTTGCCCGAAATGTCGACGGAAGAAATTGTGAAATATAGGGTGAGTTAATCCTTTTCCTGTGTTACACATTTATTGCATAGACAGATTTATACGCACAGTTAACTCATAATACAGGTATTCATTCTACACAGGCATCGCTTTGCATAACAAAACTATGACATGAGAAACACACAAGGTCATATGTTTGATCTTTATTTTATTTGTAAAATATGATATTTGCAAAGCGTTTTTTTACTGATATATGTTACAAATATCATCGCTGAATTCATGCTGCACGTACGAGCATGTGTGTATCATAATAACAGTGTATGTCTTGACATATTACGGCAATATGAACACCATATATTTGAATACGATTGGTCCGAGCGTCAATCCGTATCAACAAATCTCTGGTTACACACTTGAATTAGTGTGTCTATAAGTTTTTATATTATATTATGTTACTTTCCGTGTAATATTAAATTGATTCTGTAAATGCGCAATGTCTTGTTCTTCACCTGATCTTTGTATCGTCACTTCGCAGGTGTTTATCTAACGTCCTTCTGGTAACTCCAAAATGTTGTCATTACATGCAGACTGTGACAATGCCTCCGCCTTTAGGTCGGCCTGAAACACGTGCTTTCACCCAGTACATGACATGTGTACATTTTGTATCGTAATTATGTAAAATATTGTGGTATGATGACAATGTAACACGTATCATCTAGCGTCCGTCTAATGACACAACTGGGTCATGTGATTTAATACAGGACGTCGTACTGATCGCTATTCTTTCTACACCCGTTGTCGTTGCACGCAAACGTGATTCATAATCTGTTTATGGAATCTCAGCAGATGGTCCGGCCTGAACCGTAAGATCTTTTCGGAATCCCAGTAACATCCAAAGCACGTACAGTTCCCAATAAACATGAAATATTTGACGGGCTCAGTTGTTAGTGACTCGCCGTTTGCTAAGAGGTTTCCCACAACATCCCCGGGATCGACATGCTCTGCTGGCCAATATTTCGATATCACGACAGTAGAATGTATGACAAAACCGATCATACCGGGCCACTCGAATAATATCTTCACGGCGCATGGTGTATGACCAGGTCCCTTATGGAGCGCTGCGTGCTCCATATATTTCGATGTGATGACACCACACAGTTTACAACGCAATATCGGGTCGCTGTCGTAGGAGTCGATCACACAGTGTTTAGAGGCGCAACAGCTGATTCGAGACGCCGTAAGCAGGGTTGTACACTGTTGACAATCGCCGTTGTTTTTATACATCTCGATCAAACGTTGGTACAGTTCAGTAGGTAGCAGCCAAAAGAATGTATGCGGTATATACCGCGACGTTAACCACCGCGTGCATATGTCGAACAAAGTACCTGGTTGTTTCCGTTCCATGATATCACACCCCGATTCGGTCGTATACCAGACACGTACTACAGGATAGTGCTATGTGCACAGACCTTTATATGTTGCAGGCCAACATTAACTCGAACGAGTTATGGCTGGTACAGCGGACTTGTATCAACATTTTTTCAGGCGCTCCGTCATTTAAATGTGTCATACTGTCCGCACTGTCGTATACTAAACCGAAACCATTCCATCATCGCATATTCTTTGGTTATTAGTACCACGGACGCCTTCGGACAATAACGCGCTGACTATTCGCGAACAGATGTCTGGGAATTTCGATCATCTGCTTGTAAAAAGACACACGTTCAGGATAAGAAAAATTTTATTGTGCCTCGGATAAGTTTCCGGCATGTCGGGCAATTCCTAATGTCTGATGCACAACCCATACATGATACAATATGTCCGCATGGCAAGAAAATGATTTGACGAATTTGGTCCAAACAGATTACACACATAGTCTTGTCTTGTAACAACTGCTTTTCTTGTATCAGGGCATCCACATCTGAAATTAACAACACACGAACTGATTGTAATGCAAAGCGATGTATACCTTAAATAACCGTTATGTAATCATAGAAATCAGCATACGACTGTAATCTACAACGTTATATTACGGACACCGATCTATATTTGTTACATATACATACTTCAGCAAATACAATGCTTTGTTCACTGTCATTCAAATGAGGACGTAATTGCCATTGTGTGTGTGTGTGTAATGAAATGACCGTATCGTTGAATTGACCAAATGATTACTTTGTTTGTTTGTAGGTCCAGCTGTTTGCGGACCGTTCCCGTCACCGTCACTCCCGTTTGACTGCTGCATTTCGCCAACGAGCGGTTTCTCTTCCGCTTCACGTGCGGCTGGAGTGCTGGCAGCAGATGTTTCATATGAATCCATCACAGCAGCTAGTAAACATTCAGCGGATTCAAACGCCTGCCCTGTCGTACGTAGCTTGTTTTCTATGACGGACGCCACTCTGTCACGGGGAATCCCCGTTTTGAGGACTAACTGGACTCTGTCCGTGCTCATTTGTGCCGCCAGGTGTCGGGGGTCGTACTCTGATGTCGGCCATTTGATACAGCACACAATATATGATAATATATGTGAATGAGTCCGAACGACGTGTTGAATATCAATACGTTTCTGAGAATATTTATAATGTGGACAATGAAGCTACACCTCACAAATTATTACCAGTATGAATATGCATGATATCAACACAGAATATCAATGGCTCCGATCTCACTTGCCAAACAACGTATCTCAACAGTATAACGGCTTGGGTATTATGGCTCTGATCAGAAAGAGTCCTAAAATCTAGCCGAGACGTATTAATGACTATATGAAACATTTGATATGTATGTGAAAGTGAAACGGAAAATAAGTTTTTCATCACATGACTGGACAGCTCTTGCATAAAAATATCAGTCATTGTGTGAATATACTGACATGACATAAGTCCTGAACAGAAATATAACGTAATGTTACATATTTGGCATATATTATATATATGTTCTGACCTTAGAAACTCAAGTACAACATTAACAGCAAAACCACATACCTGATCGTTCGGGCGTTTCGCTCCTGCTTTCTAAGTAACGTTTGGTCCTAACTTTGGCGTTGGTACCCTGTAACAGATTCATAATATGTTTGTGTACATACGTCATCACGAATATTTCCTTATATAGTGATACAAAGTGGTTTCGTATGTTCATATCCAGACATGATAGTAATGTATGCTTAAACAAAACGCAATACTGAATATATTGTATTGACTGTCGTTAAAGGATAATGCGTGTCTGATGCTTTTTCTGTGTGATCATGTAAAATGTGTGTGATAAGTAAAGAAAAATCACCAATGTCTCGCTTTTAACCATAGTTGCATTTCTGTTTGCCTCGTGAATGAATTCAGGTCCTTTGGACTGCATAACAAAACCACATTTTGGGAACCAACGTGCATGCTCAGCCCATGGTTCATCTCCCGGTTCCCAGGCACGAAGCCCTCCATCACAGTAAAAACACCGGCAACAATCATGTTCACCTGCAACACAAAATACGTATCATCTGTTATGAACATAAATGCGTATCACATTAATTAATACATACCACTGTAATAAGTGACCGAAGTATTATTTTCTGTTGCAAAAAAAAACAGATCAATATGCGTCTCATAATTATTCATCTGAAATTGTTTCTTGGTTATGTGCCAAACAATATACAGTTATCGTCTCACAGCCTGCAAATGCAGGATAGAACCGTTTCCATTGACTGATGCGATATCTACAGACATATTACATTTTATACGAGATGATATACTCCGTTGGTCGGACTTACAAGAACGAACTAAAACAATCAAACACGTTTATTTAGGTGAAAGAAATGGTGTCGTTTTCTAACTACAAATGTAGCGAGCATGTATTACCTGTGTAGTAAAACCCGGCTTCGGCCAGTGATTCGGGAGTCTGTTCTTTACCCACTGGCCATTCACGGAACGTCGCTAGTCTGTTTTGCTCTGTAGCCAGTCTTGGCCTTCGAGGTCTCTTTGTAATTATGCCCAACCGTTCCTTCAGGATATCCTTGTAGAAAGACGTTCCTCCAGTTTTGTTTGCAAGGATCGGGCTATTGTCGTCAGGAAGTGGTACGTTATTCGTTGGTTCCCCGCGAACAAACGCACACCGGTCTCCGTAATACCGGAAATGTTCCTCGTCTGGATCATCCCCTGTCTCCCAACCCATCATAGCACCTTGACAGAAGGCATATTTTACTTTATCACGTGGTCCGACAAAGTATAAACCCGCCGCCGACATCAGCCTCGGCTCGATCAAGTCCCTTTTCGGCCATTGACGGTAGCTATCCAGTCTGTTTTTTTCAATCCACATCGCCGAAGCCCCTAGCCGTTCGCCCATTTTGTCTATGAGCGTTTTCAGATGACTTTCATTATATGCATTTTGGCCATACGAAATAGCTCTTTCTGGGTTTTTATATTATGCAACGTCACTCTCGCAGTGCCCGCGTCCCTGCACTATCTGTTTCAACCGATGCCGATGTGTATATAACTGTATCTGAAGTGGAGTATTAGTTCGGTCACATGACTACGGGTACAACGTATTAACTCGGAGTACCACGTAGTCGTATGTTTACAGCAGCTCTTTGCAGATCAAACAGAGCAGACAGTAATGCATGTCGGACTCTATATATATATAGGCCGCGTGCTGTTCCGCATAGGATCCTATTACAAATACACTGTGAAACTGATACCACAATGTATTATATTGGACGAAAGCTGACACACGTTATCTTGCGATACTACATCATATTCAAGATTCCGATGTCCCAGCACCTGTACCGACCAATCAGCAGGCAGTGAGTCATACCTGTCCTATCACAATGTGTATATAATTTATGGCGTGTGCTTACCCTCATTCAGTCACAACCGCACTCCCACAACGTGGCACCTCACGACTGACTGGTGTCTACCGCTGATTGCAAGGACAGGATGTCTGCGTCTTGGGCAGAAGTGTTCAGACGATGCCGCCCAGAGTTGTTGGCTAACCTGACGGTGGACGAGATGTTATGTGCTATCCTGAAGAGCAGAAACGTGTTGTCACAGTACCACGCTTACGCACGTAACACCACCCCTTTTGCAAAAGCAACATCCTTGATCGACCATATATCAAAGAACGACAGTCATGTGAAACATTTCATCACTGCTCTTAAGGAAACAGGGCAGCCGCACGTGGCTCTCTTGTTGGAAAAGCAAAAGCGGAAATGCGAGGAAGCGGCGAAGCAGAGATGTAAAGAACAGACAAGACAGTGGTGGGAGGAACTGGTACCACCAAATGGCGCACAAGCCCACCGACAGGCCGACCCATGCGGTGGTCCCGATTGGACAGGCCTGTTTGCGTTCTTGTCTTGCTCAGATCAACACGACAACGCTCCGTTCGATCAAAACAAAGACAGGAAGTTCAAAGAAAAGATTGTGCCGCTGTTTCGAATCTTGGCACAGATACTGAACTCAATGAACGACAAGTTGCTCTTCATGATGACGTGTGTGTCAGCAAAAATCGTCAAGATGGCAGAATGGCACCAGATATGGGAGCAGACAGACAATGACACAGCCAACAGTTTGCTACAAGCTTTGGAGGGAGAAACATACGTGCAATGGAACTACTTCAGCCTGATATGCCGTACAGCAGACTTGAAGGCCGCCGCATACATCATCGACGACGCCTTGACGACAGCTGGAGTTACATCGCTCTACTCCATCATGGTTTCGGGATCCCCGTGCGGGTAGAAAAAACAAGGGAAGTCGCAAGGACCTTCACTGTGTATATACCGTTTTGTAGCACTGTATCATTGAACTTATATCTGCTTTATCACTAGTATCCGACTCTAGTCAGACTAAAGGATTTCGTTTTTGGTATACTGTAATGACGCCGGATTCTGGTTTATATTTTTTCCAGTTATCGGTATGACGTATGTAGACGTCAAGTTTCGTGTGGTCACACATACGACGACCGTGTACGGACTATCAAGATCTGCATGCGTATTTTTTTTCGATTTGGTTGTATTATGGATATGACTGGAATGTATAAATATCACATGTAACTCAAATGATCTGATTTCTTGTTTTGTTTTATCATACCAGACCTTCCATAAAAACACTCACACATTTAATACACAAAGATGCACAAGACGCAATACTCTCCTCAACGTAACATTTTAATACATCGGCCAATACAGTACATACGACATACGCTAGTTACAAACGGCAAACATACATTCTTCAAAAGAAAGGTATCTGATTAACTAATAAAAACGTATGCAAAGGCTACCATCATCGCTGGATGAAGAAGACGATGTGCGTGTACCGCCGATGTCCAAAGAAGAGTCAGAAGACCTTCGATCCGTGTAATAAGTAGCAGGTGGGTCTCTCCTGAATACTTCATTGTCGTCAATGGAACTGGCCAGAGACGAATAAGGACACGATACGTCGTCATCCTCGCTGGTCAGAACAGAGTCTGGAGACCGTGGTTCAGTGTCAGGAGAAGCAGGGGGGTCTGTGTATCTGATTACTTCTCTAGTCAAAGCATCCATATCATTGGCGAAATCCTGACCGGTGTCGTCATTATCGCTGGCCTGAGACATGTAACGAGACGATATGTTATCACCGTCGCTGGCCAAAAAGGAGTAAGGAGACCGTGGTTCCGTGTCAGGAGAGGCAGGGGGGTCTGTGTACCTGATAACTCCATCACTCATAGCATTCCTCACATTGGCGAAATCATGACCGGTGTCGTCATTATCGCTGGCCTGGGACATGTAACGAGACGATATGTTATCATCGTCGCTGGACAGAAAGGAGTAAGGAGACCGCGGTTCCGCGTCTGGAGAGGCAGGGGGGTCTGTGTACCTGATAACTCCATCACTCATAGCATTCCTCACATTGGCGAAATCATAAACATCGCCGTCATCGCCACTGGCCATCTCAACACTATCATTCTCATTGACGCCCATAGCACTCTGTGTGTCGCTGTCATATGCACCTTCACCATACATGACGAAATTGGTTCCCCTCATCATTCGCGCGCACTTAAGTTTAAGTGCAACGTCGGGTATATATCGCACAAGCCTTTTCCATTCCGACGTGTTCAAAGTCACACATACTTTTTGAGTGACGACACCGTTTTCGGTGTCAACGTACTTGAATGTTACCTCGTAGTTATCAGAGCCATGTGGACATTGCTTGGCGTACATGGTCAACCGTTTTCCGCGATACTCTTCCAGGATCAGTTTCACCTGATTATGAGCCGCTATTGCTCGTGTAAACTCGGCTGCGCGACCTGATAACTGCTTCCACGCGATATAACTGAAGTAGATCACACGGCGCTCAAACCCAGGTGCAAGGCCTTTCACAAGGAAGATACCCTGCTGATCAATATACAACCCCGCACGGTCATCACTCTCACGAACGCCTTCGTCCGAGATGGTTTGCCAGAGAGGTACCGTCCACATGTCATGGCCAGTAGAACCAACTGTCAGGTTGATCGGTATCCGAACTGTATATACGTTCATATAGGTGTCACCTGAACCATCGGTGGTCCGTTCACTTTCACTGTCCCGGTCATCCATCACGGGCCCTTCTAATGAATGTTGTTACATGAAATCGTGTCGGACTATGCGATACTGGCTGTACGTATGGCTACAGGTACGTTGTACGATGTGTTACTCGGTGTACACACACACGCACAAATGAGTATATCGAAAATATATCCCCATACAAATACTGTTTACAGCTCCATTGGGTACCAGTGACATTCAGACACTGAAAACACACACACACATATTCGAACACACACATACGACACAAGACGAAAGGTAATGAAGACAGACAAATAAAAACAGGTTTGTTACCATTATACATAAGGTTTATTGTCAAAAGCCGTACATGTCTATTAAGCAGTTATGTGTATATATATATATATATATATGAATCATACATACATGTTTTTACAAATGAAAAAGTGTACAGGTCTAATCATATTACTAGTTGCTAAAACACCAACGTCATCAAAGTTCTCAATCAGAATGCATCTGTATCGTTTACATATAGCAATCTATGACATCCTCCAGGGGGCAACGGCACCTGACACATGTTTTATCGTCCTTCGCTATAATATGCCACGCGCATTGGAAACAGCAGACGAAGTGACCGCATGGAACAAACACCGTCTTCCTTTTATTCTCCATGCACACTATACAACAACTGAGCTCTGACCCGGATTCGTCACGAACGTCCTGTCCCCGTTTTTTATTGAGCATGTCCCGTGTGATCTGCCACCGTCCGACACGAGATATGTTCTGCGCTTGGGAGAGATGACCCTTCAGCCGGTGCACGGTATCGTTGATACGCGAAGCTGCCTCATGATTCAGAGAGGAGAGAAGAACCGTGCGCGCCTCGCACTGACCATGAGAGCCAAGCAAGTTGATAAACGCGAGGAGATGCCGTAGACCCCGCCTTTTGAGGACGGACAGCAATTCATCGTTCTTCTGTGAATTGGTCGGCCTTGCCTGTATGCTTTCCACATGCTCTTGAAGCAAAATGTTGTTTTGCAGCAGGGCGACCAGAAGCTTCTCGTTTGGGTCCAGCGTGTTCTGTAAATGGATTGCAGCAGAATTGATCACGTCTGCGACAGGAACCGACGGATGGTTTGACATGTAAGCACTTACATCCAATTGACATTCCTTGTCAGTCATGTTTGTGTTGCAGGCGATCCGGAACACGGTTAGCTCACATCAAATGCGTCGGGTGAAATAAGCCAGGAGACGCGCACAGGCGCCTCTTATACGTGCAAGTGAACGGAAGGTAGGTACAATCCTTTTTGATTTTTTTGGTGCTGCATGCGTAGTCCTAGGTAACGTTTTGTGTTATGGCGTATCACGTGATTCACGCAGGTTTGTGATATAATACTGAGTCACTGTACACAATAAATATACGTGTTTTCCTTGCGCATGATATCGATGGTTGTTATCATGTATAGGCAGAGGTAGACACAATCCTACGCCTTTCTTGACCCGTCTATTTGCACTAACGATAGCTGCAATATGTACGTGTGCAAAGAGCTCCACTTGACGACATTCTTGCTGCAATTTCACGCGTACATGCTTCAAAATTAAGAGCGCGCACTAGCGTGGAGTGCGCCACCTCATTATCAAATATTTGCAACAAGTTGATAAATGTTACCAGTCTCTGAACGTCCCAATGCTCGAGTATACACAGCAGCTCCCCGTTCCGCTCGATAGACGTCTCCTTCGCTTTGATACGATCCGCTTGAACAGAGTCGATTAGGCCTCTGTTGACCATGACGTCATACAGCAACACGTCGACATAAAGAGAGGTAACCAACTGAGGACGTATGTCACCGATAATGCTTCCGCCCGTGATCGGGGGTTGTATAGACAAGTAATATTCCATTGGCTCTACATCTCCGCTGTACATGATGTATCCGTAAGGAGTTCTGTTCAGTAGGGTGGTTGGCAATGAAATGATGCATTTATACAGCAACTGTCTATTTATATGTGTGCCCCTCCCCATATCCACACATCCACATCCTTGACCCATCTGTTTGCTACTAACGATGGCAGCATAATGGACATGTGCAAAAGGCTCTTTTGCGCCTAACTGCTTCCAAATTAAGAGCGTCCACTAGTCTGGAGTGCGCCACCTTATTATCAAATATTTTCAACAAACTGATAAATTTTACCAGTCTCTTCACGTCCCAATGCTCGAGTACACACAGCAGCTCCCCGTTCCTCTCGATAGACGTCTCCTTCGCTTTGATACGATCCGCTTGAACAGAGTTGATTAGGCCTCTGTTGACCATGACGTCATACAGCAACACGTCGACATAAAGAGAGGTAACCAACTGAGGACGTATGTCACCGATAATGCTTCCGCCCGTGATCGGGGGTTGTATAGACAAGTAATATTCCATTGGCTTTAAATGTCCGCTGTACATGATGTATCCGTAAACGAGTCCTGTTCAGTAGGGTGGTTGGCAACGAAATGATGCATTTATACAGCAACTGTCTATTTATATGTGTGCTCCTCCCCATATCCAGATCCTTGACCCGTCTGTTTGCACTAACTATGGCTGCAATATTGTACGAGTGCCAAGGACTCCATTTTACTAGTTCTTTGATGCAAGGTTGCGCGTACATGCTTCACAGTTAAGAGCGGCCAGTAGCAGGAAGTGCGCCACCCTATTACCAAACATGTTCAACAAGCTGATAAATATTACCAGTTTCTCAACGTCCCAATGCTCGAGTATACACAGCAGCTCCTCGTTCCTCTCGACAGACGTCTCCTTCGCTTTGAGACGACCCGCTTGGTCAGAGTCGATAAGGCTTTTGTAGAGCATGGTGTCAATCAACAGCACGTGGACATCAAGAGTGGCAACCAACCGGCCACGTAGTGTACCGATAATGCTTTCGCCCGTGATCGGAGGTTGTATTGACAAGTAATATTCAGGTGGCTGCATCACATTTTGGAAGTACATGATGTATCCGTAAACGAGTCCTGTTCAGTACGGTGGTTGGCAACGAAATGATGCATTTATACAGCAACCGCTTATTTATATGTGTGCCCATAGCCCCCGCATCCTACACTAAAAAAGCATAAAAAACGTTTTTGACAATCCATACTGCAAGATACGATGACATGCGCCAACTGGCATTCTTATCCTTTTTTCGAACCGCCCGTTTGCACAGACGACGGCTGTAAAATGGTATGTGTACCGATGACGCCAGTCGGGGAGAAGCTACATCCGTCAGCAAAGCGCTTCCATGCTGCTCGATTCAGACATTTCACGAGCACGACGTGCGGCCCGGACCGGTTGCAGGATTTGAGCAACTCGATAAACGTGACAACTTGTTCAAGCCCCAACTCCATGATGATAAACAGCAGCATCTTGTTCTGATCGATGACGGTATCTTCCCCGGTGATACGTGCGGCTTCGTCCTGACTTATAAGACCTTTCTGGAGCAGAGTGTCAATCAGCCAAGGATCGACGTCCAGGCTGGTCACCAACGTGCGCCACTGTGGCCGGAGGATGCTCGCGCTCGAAATCTCAGGTCTGACAGACAAGTAAAAATTCAATGGCTGCAACGTATCGACCCGGCCCATGGTGTATCGGTTAAACACTCCCGTGCAGTACGGCGGTCGGCGATGAAATGATGGATGGATACAGCGACCGGTACTTTTGTAACCACGCCACAAGCAATGACATATAAAAGGACATATAAAATAAAACAGAACGGGATTCGACACACACGTTTGAAGTACCAAATCATTACCCCCATGGAGTTACGCCACATGATAGTCGGGAGGTCGGAGGCTGATTGCATCACACAGAACAGAACATCATACAGAACGCAGTACGAATATACAAACATCACAATGACACACTGACACACACGCACCTAACCGGGAGAGCGTTCAGAACAGGTTCCCCACATCCGTCATACAGTACACGTTGTACAGAAGAACACGTTTAAATATATACACTACATTTTATTCATTTGTTATTCATTTATACAATAACAAAGGTGCGATTACGAAACACAAATGCGCAAAGTAAAATATATACACAAGTTTGAATCATCAATAAAGAACGTGTCAACGTATGTATGTTATAGAGAGTATCAATACAAAAACAGTTCACTTATCGTATATACAGGCACTTACGCGTTTCACTGTGTGAGCTGGGGCAGGGGAAGCAAAAAGAGTTCCTTATGGTACGTCCTGTTAGGTTCACATGAAACAGGGTTTGATATCTTCTACCCGGTTTCTGCATGTTATACATGTCATATCCTCGTTCTCGCTGCACCTCAACGCACATGTGAAACAGCACCTTATGTGACCGCAGGGCAGAAATATCGTCTTCCGTTTGTTGTCCATACACACTACACAGACTTGTTCATTGGGATCATCTGGAGTCACCGATACGTCGTTTTTCTTTTTCGCACATAGCATATCGCGCATGCGCCGCCACCGTTGACCAGAAGACACCTGCCCATCCGCCCCGCTTAACGTTCCATTGAAAGGTTCGACCTCGTGACGGGTCGGTTGCTCGACCGTGTTCGTTGTTAGCGATCGTCCGACACGCCCAGCCTGCTTCGGGAAAGCGTGTGCGTTCAATGATTTCACCAGGATATCTCGCGGAACGGGCTGATCATACACCTTCAGCAATCCAATAAACCTGACCAAATTAGGGAGACCCCGCTGAGCGAGGATGTCCAACAAGGCTGTGCTTTTCGCATATTTGTGACACTTGCGGAGTATGGTTTCGGCATTGAACCTGCTGATGATGCCTTCTTCGACCATCGCCTCCTGCAGCAGCGGGTCAACGTCCAGGCAATTAGCCAGCGCAACCCGGTCTGAATTGATAACACTGCGTATCGTAATAGCGGGACTGACAGACATGTAAACGTCGAGTGGATGCAAACAGTCTGGCTGACGCGAAGAAACATGTACACCCGCGCTGCCGCATTTTCCATTGTGGGGGTCGGCCTGACTGCTTGACGGTTTCCCGGCTGTGTTCCCAGTAAGGGTACCTCCGCCAGGGACACCCTGCTTCCCGAAAGCGCATGCGTTGAGTGATTCCACCAGGATATCTCGGGGCACGGGTTGATCATACTCTTCCAGCAAACCGATAAACCCGATGAAGTTTCGAAGACCTCGCTTCAGAAGGATGGCTATCAACTCACTGGCTTTCCCACTCATAACAGGGCTGTTGTCTAAAAGTTCAGCGTGGCCCTTGCATATGATGCCTTCCTGGACCATGGCGTTCTGTAGCACAATGTTGACGTCCAAGTACATCAACAGCTTGATACGGTTTCCTTTGATCACATTTGATATATCGATAGCGGGACGGACAGACAAGTAAACATCGACTGGATGTAGTGTACGTGACATCTCAACACTTTCAAATTTGGGTAGAGGTAACACCGAACAGAACTGCTGCTGGTACTGGTCTGATGTAAGCCCACCAAGTTCTGCTTTATGTAGCTGCCAGACAAGTCATCTGATCGGCAGGAGTTCACTGTGCGCATGTCGAATATATGTATATATACATGGGAGGGGCGTGTTTCAGACGTAGGTCCATCACTCACGGAATTGACGTTCAAATGATGTCCTTGAACAAACACGTGCATCCCTATTATCGTATTGCGTAAAAAGCAGGCCACATAATAGCTTGTTTTAGACTGTCTGATCATCCATTTACGTTTGGTACGTTTAGTAAACCAGTATTAATCATGACCATATGTACAGAAAAAAAAACCCAGACAAAAATGACAAACTTAACGCTGGTGCATCGCTGATACATAACAGCTACGATGTTAACGTCACGTGCCACCTGAACTCCAGTCTTTACTCCGTCTGTGCCGCATCATTGCCTCTAGACACCGGTTCAGTCGACAGATACGTTTCCCCAGTGGACTCACTGGTTGCGTCGCACTCACTGCAATCGAGACATCTGAAACATGTTTCACAGTACGGCCGATTTTTCAGGTAGAGGCCGTGTCTCATATCTGCAGGTAAACGCCGGTATAAATCCTTCATTGAATCATTCAGATATTTTAGTTCATCATACACATCCTTGCACCGAGACGGGTCAAACATAAAACCCCAACATCCGTACAGCATCATGTCCACCGTGTTGAAAAGTTCAATGAATTCCGTACGGTAAGATATTTCCGACCCGTCCGAGGTGGCCATTACTCTTTATTCTTCTCTTCTGTCTTGGGATACTGGTCCAGTTTAAAGGAACGATATATATGCACGCGATACGGATGGGGCACCGACGTATAGAAGGACTGTTCTACAGCGGCTTGACCACCTCAAGTGCGCGCGTGTCTGACGAACGAAACTGTGTCATTGAAACGTGACTTGTATCACTGAAATGGTAAAGCGCAATTAAAGGTCATATAAAACAGCATGTTTACACTGACGACCCATTTACGTTTGGTACGTCTGGTAAACAAGTATGATTCATAACCACATTATTACAGCAAAATATAGACGGCCTTGACGCTGGTGCTTAGCTGATACATAAAAACCAGGATGTTATCGCGTTCATGCTGCTGTGACTAACCGCTCAGGACATTGACCGAATGCTTGCGGTCTGGTTTTTCCGATGTTTGCGCAGTTGTTTTGACACATTTGTCCTTGAGTCACAGTCTGGGCGACATGTCTTATCTCCTGTAAAAAGTTGTTTGCGCAGACGTACATTGACACGGTATGACGTGATTTCTCTAGAAAAGGAAGTGAAAACAAAACTTGCACCGGGTGCACTGCTGATTCGTACATCTGATTCGTGGAAACTATATATAAAAAATTGTTATTCCCATGTTTCGGCCGTGACTCATTTACCGACAGGACGTTGACCCAGTTACGTTTGGTACGTCTGGTAAACAGGTATGATTCATAACCACATGACTACAGTAAAAAATAGACGGCCTTGACGCTGGTGCTTAGCTGGTACATAAAAACCAGGATGTTATCGCGTTCATGCTGCTGTGACTAACCGCTCAGGACATTGACCGAATGCTTGCGGTCTGGTTTTTCCGATGTTTGCGCAGTTGTTGTGACACATTTGTCCTTGAGTCACAGTCTGGGCGACATGTCTTATCTCCTGTAAAAAGTTGTTTGCGCAGACGTACATTGACATGATATGACGTGATTTCTCTAGAAAAGGAAGTGAAAACAAAACTTGCACCGGGTGCACTGCTGATTCGTACATCTGATTCGTGGAAACTATATATAAAATATTGTTATTCCCATGTTTTGGCCGTGACTCATTTACCGACAGGACGTTGAACCGGATGTTTTCGGGTGGGTTTTCCATAGCTTTTAACGATTTTGTTTTGACACGTTTGTCCTTGAGTGAAAGTATCGCGGTTATCAGATATATGTAAAAAGTTGTTTTGTTCATGTTGGAATTTCCACAGTATTACGTAATGTCTGGGTTACTGGCTATAAAAGCTCAGCAGTACCAAACATTCAGCAGAACCTGCCACGCACTGCTACCAGCCGGTTGAAACTGCTGCTGCTGTTGCTATTCTCTACATTACAAAAGCAGTCTTCAGCGACATGGGCTCTCGTTCGAAAACGGCAGATATGTCCGCTCGTTCAACGAAGAGAAACTCGCAACCATTGGCGAACTACAGTGGTGGTGATGTGTTCGCGCCGCTTCTATCAGGCGTAGAATGCAAAGAGAAAAGCCGGATCTCTACAATGACGGCGCCTCTGATGAACGACAACATACTCACCGTGCGCAGCATTGGACTGACGGTGAGGAAATGTTCCGACAAGGGTAATCCGGTGAACAGGCGTATCACGCCCGAGTTATTCGACGACTGTTGCGATCTGGCCTGGCTGCGCACGCTCATCTATTACGGGGAGCTGTTGGGAGCGAGCCTGGACGACTGGAGCCGGTTGTACATGTTCTTCATATGCGACCTCGCCCTGTGTCAATCGGACAAGTCCCTGCCCGCGTTTCCATGCTTTATGAAGAACACGGCGGACATGTTCCTGCGTTTCCGATACAATCACTTCCCCTACCTGATGACCAACAACGAGGAGCTGTTTCCGGATTTCCACCGATCCCAATCCATCTCAAAGCTCTTCGGTTTGGAGTATTTCGTCACGGTGCTCACCACAGAGGAACGGCACCTTTCTCTGGCTGAAAATTTCCGCCGGACATTGCGTGGAGATGATCACATTTTGAGCGAGGCCGACGCAGACGAAAGCAAGCTTCTGTGCAATGCGATCGGCGAAGCCATCCGCTGCGTGACAGACAGACTCATAAACAGGGAGCAAAAGGGCAACGATTTGATCCCGCTGCAAGATGACATCAACCGCGTGGCAAAGGAACTGTGCCGCTCAACAGTTTTCGCACACGAGCAGGCCTTGCATGACCTGTATGTGCGTGTACATTCTTGCCTCAAGAAAATGGAGAAAGCAGCCAAAAGCCCTCCCACATACGGCCTGTACACCGGTAAATCGCGCGAACGGTGTGTCCTGAAAAGCTCGAAGAAAGGGGCGATACCGTTTACGCTGGTGCCGTATGGCCTGCAAGACGATGCGGGTACGTTTGATCAGGGAGCAACAACAGCCAGTGTCACGGATGATACCGCCGACCCCGTTTCCTCTGAACTGTCTGCAGCTGTCGATGCCGCCACCCTGAACGTACAAGCTGAACAGTGGGTGAAAGAAAATGCCGGTCATACGACAGTTGACGTCCAGGATCAACAGGGGAGTCCCGACGGTGCGACAACAGGAAGAACTCACGCCGAGCTCGGGAAGCGGAAACGCGGTCCGTGTCACGCTGCTGACGGTCAACCAAGGTTCAGCGCCCCGAGAAAGCGCATACGCATCGATGATACGCCATTTTCACCCATAGGCGGCGGCGACTGCGCAACGCTGTACCCTCCTATTGACAGCTCGCCACAATCGCCCGGCACAGACGCTGACAGGCCGACCGCACACGGGGCGACGAATGGCTCAAACCTGATCCTGAATTACGAAGGGAATGCGACACACTCCACGTCACAGGAGGAGGAAACGACCCTCAAAGCGCCTACGGTAAACGGGCGCCGACCCGCCATACCAGACCCCTACGAAATATCTCTTAATACACCCGCAATGCCGGCCTTGTTGAACATAGATACACAAGACGCCCGGGCCCGGCGCAAGAGGGAGATGCGGGTAACGCTTTGGAGAATGAGGTGTCTATCGCCCGCTCAGCAACAAGTCAACGAGACAAAAGCGCGCCACCGTCTGCAGTGGTTGGTGAGCATGAAAGTCCTTATTCTGATATATCAGACGACGAAATGGACAATACCGGGTTACCTGTGGGGGGACACAACAACATATGGGTACACATTACGATCACATGCACAATGCAGGGACGGACTTGGGACACAGCACTCATTCACCCTTCACGGGACAATTCATGCCGTCTCCCGGCGTGGTCAAAGCCAATGCGCCCGTTTACGCCTGTGCAGGGCAACGGCCGATTGCTGGCGTCACAGTCAATGCGCACTTGTATGACGGGACCGGACTGCAGCAGCAAGGTACGTCCGTTGCAAGCGACCCAAACCCGATGAACATTCTGTACACCGTCGCCCAGCAACTGTCAACATGTGACGTGAATACACAGAATTATATATACACTCCAGCTGCACCTATCGTCGCAACGCCAAACAATGCAACTGCGCATAACTACGCCTCAAACACGGCCGCCATGGATACGCAGGAACTTTGGAATGTGACGAACACGATGACGGACAAACTGCACAGGGCCATCAGCAGCTTTCAACAGTCGATGGCCATGCTGGAAGACGTCAAACAGAACTTTCAACAGTTGCAGCAACAAGTACTCCTAGTTTTCCCACGGGGATCAGCATAAACTGATACTTTCCACGTAAAACGTAATGTGGTTCTGTGTCATTGTGACAAAGCGAGCCAACACGAAACTCAAAATGCTTGACTGTTTATTGTGTATGGAGATGTAAATATATGCTAAAGGTTATGTTTAGAGTTGATTACTGTTGATCATGTGAAATGTCAAAATAACGTCGGGCCCCCATAAGGAATTACATGGAAGGCCCGTGGTGGGGGCCTCGCCCCCAGGGGAAAATACTTTATGTGGGATCGATCCCTAAAAAGAATATACCCCGGGGGCGAGGCATTTGTGCGGACTGCATACTTTAATTGAACTGGATGTTTTGTGTGCCTTTATGTATTTATAAAATGTATCAGAAAATGATCATGAATCACATATGCGGATGATCATGGCATAAAGAAGACCGTGAAACTTTCATATTTTATTCATTAAATAAGTTCCGTCTTATGAGTTCCACAGGTATGTGACGTAGATTCAGGCAAAACATTGTTGAAAATAACGAGTACATCAAGTTTTTATACATATTTTTGAAATATTGTCACATATGCATTTATTTAAAATTTCGTTTTCTGAGTTTGGAAGTATCAAGTGATATCAACATCTATTAGTATGTTTGTCGTATCTGGTTGATCAGATCCATATAACATCTGGTTGTTCAAACGATGTCTTGCATTCGCATTGGATGTGCCTAAAATATACATCTGGGTGACGAATGGTTTTGATGTACCCGTCTTCTTCTTTTTTAAAAATGTATATAACGTGAAAGTACACCTCGGCGTGCAGGGTTTTCTGTATCGGGTGTTTAATCTGAAACCGATCGCCAACGACAAAACTAATTTATGTATACATGCAAACACGCAGACAGTTATCGAGCAGCGATGAAAAAGCAGATTACCAGCAAACGTATTAAGAACCCTGTCTAACCACATTTCAACCCGTCACCCCTCATATACATATATATATATTCATGTGAGCTTGAGAAGCCGTCACCCCTTGTTTCATGGCGGGTGAGACCTTCCGAATACATGTATCCCATTCAAGCCACGCCCACACAACACATTGTGTTTGACGTACCCAACAGTTGCGGACGTGTGCTCATTCTTGATTATACTTCGGACACAGCGTGATGCATTCGCTCCCAGCCGACGACCAGTTAACCAGCAGGTTGTGCGACAAGAACGAAATGACATATCTGATGGACAATTTGATGGGTCACGCGGAGCTACTTTTGAAGAAGATCAAAGTCCTTGACGACAGATCAACTGATGTATTTCCCAGATCGTGGCAGTGCGTGGAACTGGTTGACGGCGTGGACCCGTGGCCACCCAGCGTCTGCTTGAGTATGATAACTGATATCGGGAGAGGGTACGGGATCACACTTGATGAGGCTACTTTGACGGCTGTGTATAAAACGGAACCGTGGGTCAGCTGGCACAGGATATGCCCTTCGATCACAGTGAACCTTACACGCATGGTCCCGACGGCTGAAGCCCGATGCCTGGCTGTGTACATATTGTACTGCTTCTTTAGCAAAGAGTACCGAGTGTCTCACGCTGACAGCGATTTCCACAGGGGTCTGCTGTGTTTAAATTACTGCCCATGTAGCCGATACCAAACGAGGAATGTAACCTCTCGTTGCTGTTGTGTGTCACTTGGTTCTTTCTCGTGAAAGCGTCATTGTGTACCCGATATCTGACAGCGTACGTCACACACAATGACACCAGTGCATACATCTCCTCATTGTGGTTTTTTATATCTATATGTGTTCATGTCGCGTGGGATAATGCATCTCAGAAACGTATCTTCGCTCATGCAGTGGACTGACCTTGAAATGAGCCATTTTTTGTTATGTCACATGAGCTCTGCCGTTACTCACATTTGAATTTGGTTAACAATTTTGAGCCTATCCCGTCAACCGCCAGGCATGCGCACTGCCTGGCTGTACATGTTCGAAAACATATAAAAGCTGCGGTGATGTCTAGTTGCCAGGCACAATTCCTGTGGGAGCCCTACCACGACCATGGCTTGTTCTTCACATTGGCACGAGACGTTTTACGGCATACTGCCCCGTTTGGCATCTGCACTGTACGTGAAACAGAGTCTGCTGCCAGACGAGCTGTTGGCAGAGGGGTTTCTCGACAGGGACGAGCTGGATAATGTCAGGGCGAAGATGACTAATTCGGAACAAGCCGAACTGTTGCTGCACACACTGGCGGATACGAACACTCCCAGAAGGCTTGACAAAGCTATGAAAATTATAGGGCGTCATCACCCAGACGTTTTGCGGATGTATCAAGATCGCATGAAAGCACTGAGTCGGGATGAGAAAAAGGCTCGACCACACGGTTCGCCTCCGGCTAAGGTGTCTTCGTCTTGGAACGACAGTTTTTACAAAATACTTCCCGGTATGGCCGACAAATTAGACGTGCTGCATAGCGACGTAGTTGATGTACTTGCTGCGCGAGGGTTTATCAACGACAACATGGTCGAGCAGATACGTGATCACAGAACAAACACGGCCCAAGCCAGAACACTTCTGTACCTTCTTCTTGATAACAACGGTGTATATGAGCTTGACGCTGCCATGGAGTTGCTGCGCGGCCATTACCACGCGCATGTGTCGGATTTTTATAAACAAGGTATGAAACATCTCGATCGTCCCATGTTGGTGGACAACGTGAACAACCGTTCGTAAGCATGTACGCCCCGTCTAAGGCACTGTATATACACATCAAACGCTGGAAGTGTTTGAGGTCCAGATGCTGATATAAACTCGTGTATTCGGGATTTTCGAAAGAACTGATTGTTTGGTCTTTGAGCATACGCAACGATGTAGCATTTTTATACAATGCACGCATATATATGACTGTTTGAAACGTGGGATTAATGTACGGGACGTGTTTCGTAATGGACCTTACGTCACATCCAGCTTTCCAGGCAATAAGGTTTTGTATAACAGGTTGTTTTGCATGTGATTTGTTTTTGTCTATCCTGTAATCTATATGACACGTAATAAAAAGGCATAAATGAATTGCATCCTGTATTGTATCAGAGTATGATGGGCTTTATGCTATGTGTGTGTATATAAGTGCGTGTGTAAACAAATTATCTATAAGATACCATGTGATCTGGTACACGTCACTATCTGAAATAACAGGATGGTAACAGAGTTCTCACTGGATGGCACCACATGTTTTCAATTTTGTTTGTTCCCATCACGGTCTCTTAGCTGATGTCCATATTTAACCGTGCAGCTCTGTCACAACGCGTTGCATCAGGGTTCCCCTTAGATATTTGTTCTACTCCTCCGGTTTATGTATGAAACTCGGCAACGGCAACCGTCCAACTATCTTCAAGAACGAAGTTGATACCAACTGGACCGCATGTTGATCCGTGTGCGTCATCACTGATTCAGAAAAAAACTATATTTGGATACGCGCAATGTATGCTTGCTGATGGTATTATGTTAACGTTTCTGCCACACGAGTGTCATCCCCTCCTTCGCGTGTAAACGTCATTACACGTGACTATATAACCATCACCGGGTAGCATGAACGCCACATGCGCACAGTCTTGTGAGAAGGACAGGCATGGGTGCCGCTGGTGGTGACTGGATTTCGTGTTCGCAGAGGTTTGCTTACCATTTGGTACTGTTTTTTGTATTGATGGGGTGTATCCTCCGGCTTACTTTATTTTTTGTACTGTACAGTGACCTATGTCTGGCAACCTATGTGACTCCGAGATCGGCTGCGCCTTCTCCGTACCATGTATTCAGATTCTTCGACATCAATCTGACAAACAGCGAGGCCCAGTATGCGTGCGGTATGTTACAGGATGGCAGGTGGTACCTGCCTGCACCGGATGACAGCCATGACGGGTTATCGTTCCACACAGAATTGACTGATTTCATGAACAGTGCTGGTATTTCCGAAGCGTGGATTTCGCTGAAAGGGAACAAGCTCAAAGAATGGCGGGTGTCCGGGACGAAACCTTTCAAAGGCAGGGTACAGCATAACGGGGAGCAACACAGACACTGCGCCAGAATACAATCTCGATATGAAGCTGCTGTGAGTGAGTCGTGTAATGACGACGTCAAAATGTTTGTATGCGTTGTACCGTCTTCTAGCCATCTGTTCTTCAGTAATCTCTGCAACGGACAGTACGGACCGTGCTACGCGATATTGCGTGGCGCCGCAAGTTGGTTTGCGGCTAAAAGCATGTGCGTTTACATAGGGGCACGCTTGGCCGTGGTTCATAATGGGGAGGAAGCTAAAGCGCTGAATAAGTTCATAAAATCTAAGATATCCGGTGCAACGGAATATTGGGTGGACATGGTGAACCACGTTTGGCAATACCGTCTGCGCGGAAACCGGACTGCGGTTCCCGACATGTACTTTTGGTACAGACAACGACCTGCCACCGGGAAAAACTGTGCCGTTGTAAGGAAATACCCAGACGGATATTTCTGGGAAGCTGTGGACTGCGAAAGCCGCCATCAAATCGTCTGCATGAGTCATCGTTCTCTATCGACAAGACGTAATGGCGCAATGGTCAACGTGCCTACACGCTACACGCACAACGCATCGGATACTGCTGCTACTGAGACATATTCTTCCGCGTCATCACACCGCTCTATATCGCACGCCGTTATCATACGTATGTGTCTATCACTGTGCGTCAGTATCATTACGTCGATCTAAAACATCAGACTGAAGGGTCATGCAAACAATACGCCCACATATGGGGGATTCACATGCGCGGAAGATATTACCCAGGAAGTAACATGACACAACGTGATGCATGTAAATTACTTGCTTATCAGATATTTCCTTTTTTTTGTGCGTAGGCCGGTGAGGCGGATGTTTTAACACTCCTGATGCTGTAACGAAAATTAAACCTGGTTTTTCCCGAAACATTCCCGGGGTGTAACATGACGCAATGTCACGAACTTGACACGACGACTGTTGCATCACGCAGCTATATAAAGACCAGGTCTGCCGGAGATTTGAATCATATTCGCCCAGTCTTCACAGCAGCCTGGTGTTCCGTCGGACCGAAGCCTCTGTTGCAGTAAGTGTTGTTACGTGTTACGCTTGTTCTATGCTAGAACAAGTTCTCTCAGTGTGTGAATGCTGTTCCGTATCATCATGCTACGTTTCCATCTGCTGTATCTGTTGTTGTTCGTCACCACGTCTGCTGGCCGTCCACATCCAGCGTTCCGTTCTCTCGGGTTGTCGGTGACAAACGCTGAAGCCGGGCACGCGTGCAGTATCTTAGGAGGGGAGACGTGGGCCCTGCCTGTACCCGACAATGTGTCAGACGCTGTAGCGTTTCATGAAAGACTGACTGCCTTTATGAGCAGCGCTGGTGTTACGGAATCATGGATCTCTCTGAAAGGGAAGATGCTCAAACAGTGGCGCGTGTCTGGCCGTTATCGTTTCTGCGGTACTATACGCCAGGTGTACAATATGCCGGGGAAACATTGCGCTCTGTTGAGACCTAGGGGGAACACCCTCCTCCCCTTTTACTGCAATGGACGCGACGTTGACTTTGGTTATGTCTGCGAACTGCCTACCGCTACCGGGTGTCCTCTGTGGTTTTCAGGACATTACTGTGAATGCAAACACCAGAACGGACCTTGCTACATATTCGGACCTGGTGTCAGCAGTTGGTTTGAGGCTAGGAATCTGTGTGTTAGCATAGGAGCGCGGTTGGCCTCGGTCAGGAACGAAAAAGAGATAAAGGCATTGTCCAGAGTGCTCTACAAGTCTGTTTTAGCGCGTCACGTGTACTGGCTTGATGTTGTGGACCACGTTTGGGAATACCATTTCTCAGGCAACCGGTCTGCTATTCCAGACATTTACTTTTGGTACAAAGACCAACCTAAGCCAAATATAAACTGTGCCATTGTCAGGAAATTCCCCAAAGGTTTCTTGTGGAAAGCTGTGCCGTGCCACAGCCGCCACCAGGTGATTTGTATGAACACCATCGAACGGCACCAGAGCGTCGCGTCTGCGTACGACTTGTCTGTCAGCCCGGCTCAGGATACTGGCACCTCCCGGTACCCGCTCCGTATTCCACATCAGCTGCACGTACATGCGTTTGCCGACCCCTTAGGACTATCTGCACGTGATCCAGGTGTATGCAAAGACGCATACATGTCGTCAGGAGACGACTCTGAACCAGGCGCTCCGTATATACTATTTTCAGGCAGCAGCCCTGCACCTAGCACTGTTTCTTCTATATCCAACAACGCAAACAAAGACGGCTAGTTAATGTACGTTCGCTCACAAGTCCCAGTCCCATGATACCCGTCGATCCACAGCCCGATATTTCCACAGTTGCTCCCACAAACGCAATGAGAAATCTGTCTGCCGGTTTTCGAAAGCCGTGTGCAGACACATTACTGCTGCTGTCTATTGTCACCAATGCTTTAAACGTCTGCATACGTTAAGATTTGCTGCAGTCGAGGAGGATAAAATGGAACAAGGACCTTTCTGTCGCATTCGGACGACTAGCTCTGTATATACTTAGACCATGTATAGTATAATCAAGAAGTTTTCTTTTGTACAGTTGTTAGTGTCATGCAGTTTGTGTGTTATGATATATATTTGGAATTGTACAGTGTTTCATACGTGTTAACCACCCCATTTATCTGTGTGGGTAGGGTAAGGCAAGGGTGACTGTATACATCGTGTGACGTGCAGCTTTATACAATAAACACATTTGTACTTTGTCAAGGTTTTGTTTTGTTTTTATCTCTCATGCTCAAACACGAAATGATTGTGAACCCACTTGTGAATGACTGTTTGTGAACCACAAAACCTTTATTCTTTTCTACCGCGACACAAATATTTTTGTTACGGTAGTTTCAACAGCATCACTTTACAAACACATAACACATCGGTTTGCATTATATACAAACATTCGATTTAACACAGGCCCTCCATGTTCACAGTGCGGGTGCGTACACCCTGGCGCATTGCTTCAACAGTTGGTCGGGTGACAGGGCCCCTTCCTGGTATTGTGCCCACAGCTCGAACAACCGACCTTGCATGTCCCTATACAGTGAGCGTTGGTAGCGGGCGACTTTATGTTCTGGCAACAGCTGCACCTGAACTCTTATGTTTAAGGCCTCCTCGTACAGGAGGGCTATCAACAGGTACAGAGAAATATTTGTCCTTTTCACCCGGCTTTGTATCCTGCGGTGCCACCCTTCACAGTCATTGTTGGTTCTCACGCTCTGCATGAATCCGGACCAGGCGGCGGGAGGCCACGTTGTAGAGTTTATCCACGTCTTCCGCACGTAGCGGGTCAACCTGCGCAGTGACTGTTTAAGTGTGGCGTTTTCCAGACGGTTGAAAGCTCCTGCTATCTCCGATGCTGGTAGGAACGGCAATGCTAGCAGTCGTCGGCATGTCTTGTGTACCAGGTTGTTGCGGGAGTAGGCCGACTGCAGGCCCAGGCTTTGCACATGCCTCCATACGGCTTGGGTCCAGTGGAAAGCGCATCCTTTTAACCGGACGCTGGGCATGACCTTCCTGACGGCGTTCCATACAGCCTTCTCGAAGTCCAGCATTATTTCTTGTACGCATGTGGTCGGGGGCAGCAACCCCATCAAGTGTTTGAAAACGTCAACGTAATCCTTTTCACGTTTCCCGGACATCAACACGAACAACAGTGGGACCTGTTTGTAAGTGTCGTTGCGGCGTATGAACACGTGCACGCTGTACAACTGGGTGAAAGGTTGTTTCACGAGCTTGAAGGTGCCGTCCATGTACCACCGTTTCGCTTTGGCGAGCAGTTGCAGCATGTTGCGTGTTGCAAACACGAGGTGCCTCTTGCCGTCGGTGTGTATGTCACCGTGCAGGAAATCTGTTGGGACGGCTCTTTCTTCCAAGTGGAAGTCGAGGTTCCTGGGGTGGGGAGGTCTCTTGTTCTGTCTGTGCCTATTTGCTGCGCGTATCAGGTGTTTGGTTTTAGGTATGGCCGTGCAGATTTCGCCGGGTTTCAGGTCCCTGCGTAAAACCCCTTCCACCACCTCGCCTGCCGGCGCGAACAGGTCAGCTTCTGCCTTTTTCTTTATGCTCCACGATATCTCGGCAGCCCTGTGAGCACCCGGGAGGGGACCGTGTGTGTGGGAATGAATGCCGGGTTGGAAATGGTGTTTGCCGCCTCTTGTTCTTTGCACGACGGAAGCTTGGCAGCGGGCGCGTTTGTTGCGTTTGATGCAGTTCCAGTAAACGACGCCGTTCCTCCGGAATTTCACTGTGAAACTGTACCCTGTATTTGTGAAAAGTTTGTCCTTACCCCGTTTGCTGCCACCGGATACCAAGTGCCATTTTGTCCGGTTCGCCTGATCGAGGGGCGTTTCCTGTTCGGCGTCGGCGTGTTCGTCATCGCTTCCTGTGACCGACGTTTCGTCAAACACGTCAGGCGTCCCGTAGATGTCTGCAGCGTCACGTTGTCCTTGACCTTGTCCGCTCTTGCTCAGGCACCGAGGCGAGTTCTGTGTTGATCGCGGGCTCGAGTGGCAAGAGCCAGACAGTACGTCACAAAGGCTGACGTGGAGGTTTTTTTCCTTGTCCGGGCCAGAGGGACTGCTTTCAACGCTGCTGCTGTTTATGTCGTACAGGGTGACGGAAAGCCTCTGCCTTTTGTTTTTGGGTGATGCTTCTGGCGTTGAGTTCGACCGTTTCTTCTGTAACTGCATGTTTTCCGGGTTCGAACGTCGCTCGCACTGGGTCGGCATGTCATCTGTGCAGGGCAATATTTGCTAATGTGACGGCCCGCATGTCACAACACATGCTGCGAGGCGGTGTCAGTTGTCATGGGAGCCACTGCTGTGTATGCAAATACTGACCTAGATAACCAGAACATCGTTACGCCCATACACGTGTTTCAGTGAAGACAGGGATAGTGGCGGGCAGGGTCGGGGAGAGGAATGGTGAGCGAAACGCATTTGAATGGTATGACATCAGTTTACAAAAGCTTCAGCCGGGCAATCCGTGTTTCAATAATCAGGGAAGGGAGAGGGTTAGGGACCTGCTATCTGGATTTGAGCATACATGATCAAACGTTAGATTGTTTTTGCAAATTGTGAGGGGAGGTATTTGCTACGTTCCGTTCGTACAGACATACATGTTTCAGTCCCATCTTGATTCGCGCAGGGCATCATCAAACGAAACAAACACGTTCAACCAAGTACATATTGTTTATTAAAACTAACTAGTAAACGTCAAGAAAAACTGAAACACAAAATACACTGTAACCAATTCAATACATGAATATAATACATGAAAATTTTAACACAAGTCCTTCACACAAGTCCTTTCACTTACACGCAGCCATTACGAAGCCGGTCAAATGTTTCGATCACGGACAGCATGAGGTGCGCCGGGTATCGTTTGGACCCGCGACCAGTCTTACAGATTTCGCTTGGACGACGTCTGGTTCTGTTGCAACTCTCACTTTCCATACACTTTGATACGTGTGCCCGGTACCTGTGCCAGCCAAACATGTGTTGCAGCTGTTCGTGCACGCGTAAACCCACTTGCCGTACGGGGTGGCGACGCATCCGACGTTGTACGTTTTTCTTTCAATTTTTGCGTATTGCGTGCGTACGAGCGTGAACATTCCGGTCGCGGCGTCGCAGTTGGCGAGTTCCAACTCCCATCCCAAGGAGAACCACATGTAAAACAACGTGAAACTAATGAACCTGGCGTTCCGCAGTGACAATATCTTTTCCTCTGGTATCTCCAGTACGAGCCGGTGGACGTCAGTCTTTTCACTGTGTGTCCTTTTCCCTCTGACTGCGTACATTGTTTTCTGGAGCTTACATCCGAGCACGTGAACCAGGGCGTTCAGCATGATGTGTGGTTGCTTGTCGTGGTCTGTTCCCTCTGACAAAGCTGGCATATCGGTATCCAGCTTGGTGGGCATTTGGAAACATTCCCCCATTGAGCGCCAGGTGTCGCACAGGATGCGAAAGATGTCTTTGCGGCGCGGTATTTGTTTTGCCGTCAGCAGTGATACTTTCGTGCTGACGTGTTTTCCGATATGCAGCATACACACGTTACGAATGTGAACCCTTGACGCCTTGCGAAGCATTGTCTGCGGCGGATCGCGCACCTGACGTTCGGTGTACCGGTGAGACGTTACATCCACAACGGGCATGCAGCATATCTGTTGGAACAGGTGTCCTTCGTTCGAAATCACGTGTTTCACACACGGTCGGTAAACAGTCTGCGGGTTTGTTTCAGCGGGTTCCCCTGTTTTCGTGTTAAGGATGGGAATCTGTTGTATCTGGTGCACACTCAGTAAACCTGCTTCCAAGCAGGTCAGGGGCGCGTTTACGGTGTATCCCATGTGCCACAGCAGGTACAGCAGGTACGCAACACCATATTGACCGAGCGCACTGTGATTGCCAGACAGATCAAAAGTCATCTCACCCTCGGGACCCGTGAACAGCCACTCTATGTCGTGCATCTGACAGATCCCCTCTACGGTTTTCAAGGAGACTCCTGATTCCTTCAAGGTCCTGCAGTTGTCGGTGTGTGAAGAATCCAACGTGAACCGCGACATGTCGCGCATCATTGTTTCCCATGTCTCCATACACAGGGGCGACGGTAACCGGTGCTCACCGTCTGCACTTGATCTCAGTCTTTCCTGGTCACGCCACATATGTTGGGTTGACCAGTTGAGTGCTTTGATGAGTACACGTGCTTTGTTATCGCGAACACGTAAACGCGCAGACATACCCGGTAGCAGTCCTCCTTCCACATCTGCTCTTGAATATATGTTGATCGGAACGAATGGAACACTGTGCAGACGGTCTGCCATCCTTTGTCTTGTTGTTGTGGCACCTTGTGCGCACAGTTAGACTTGCAGTAACAAAGTGTCTGATCTGTAACGGCGAACCGGTTAAATATGTTCACGGCAAGGACAAACAGGCGGCCAAAACCAGCCAATAGGCGCTCTCAGAAATTGCTCGTCTAAGCATGACCCGCTTGCTGACGTCACGCCGTACTTGCACCTGCACGTAGAAAATGTCAGCGCCAATAGCCGTTGCGCAATCTGGCTGGTTCAGGCAAGAATCACCCGTACCCGTCATGTGAAATAATGACCGTCAGCTACGACCTGCACACAGGAACGAGAGTCCATCGGTCGCCACTTTATGGTTGACACGAGTCGCACTGGCGTGCGGCACTGCGGGCACGGAATGTGTTCCGTGGTTGCTACTCCTCTCGCTCTGTTGTCTGTATGTACTTGTGCCATTTTTTTGTAACACGCAAGGCACACGTAATGTTCGCACTGGCTGAACACCACGTATTCCGCCTGCCCGCTTTTCTTCGGGTGATCGCGTGCAGCTTCCTCACAATTCTCCTGGCAGACGCTGCAAGATAGACGGCATGTCAGCATGCACCCGTGCCCCATGCGTTTCATAACCCCGTTGAAGATGTCAAGCATTTCATTGTAACTGCAACCGTAACACAAGTCTGATATCAGATGGATCCAGGCTAATTTCCGTACCTGCCTCTCACAGGTTATCTGGTGTGTCCGCCTGTTCCTGAATACGTGTTCGGTATCGGCGTATGTCTTCAGGACCGCGTTTCTCGCGGCTTTCAGGTAACTGTTTACTGACGTGCGGAGGTATCTCATTGTATCCTTACGTTGTTTGCGTGGACGATCACTTTCATCGAAGTGTACGCTGTCTGTGGTACGTTCATCAGCGAGGTGTGACACGCCTGGTGTCTCACGCGACATCGTCTTCCAGTAGGTGCTTTGCAAAAGCCTCGTGAGAGATAGTTTGTAAACGTCGGCCTCGTGAACACCCGAAGCGCTCAGCTGCTGCAGGTGTCTGCGGCTTGCTGCCAGGCGAGGGATAAAGTCCGCTTGTTCCGATAAGCTTGCCAGGTACTTCGGTACGTGCGGTGTCAGTTCGCCTGTCGTGTATGGAATGTGATTATCGTCACGTGTCACGTCCTGCGGTAATCGCTTCTCGTTCAAGGTTGCTTCCGTTTTTTTATCCAACCGACCGAGTTCACGGGTGCCCCACCAAATGAGATGTCTTTCCAGGCTCCACAGTCCCAGTGCGGCGTCTTCGTCGATGGTACGTGGGGTGTCGGGGTGGACTACATGTGTATGTGGCACAGATGATATCGATTCCGATTCTTCCCGCCTTTGTCTCGCACCGAGAGATTCTCCGTTGCCGGCCTCAGTTCTCCGTCGTAAGCTGATGGGCGCCAGAGGTTGCAGAGACTGTAACACGTCGTGGTTTAAAACCGACATGCCCATCCGCTTTGCCCATCGTTACTCGTACGTCTGCAATGACTGCGCCCGTCAGGAGCGACTGCCACGTTTTTAATACTGTCACCTTTGGGGCACGCGTGTCTTCCGGCGGAGTGCTGTTTTCACAAACGGGTGCACCTCTCCAGCGGGTAACGGGTCGTGTTGACAATGCCCTCTCCGGGTCTATCAAACCGGTTTCAGGGTTACAGGCATCCAGAGGATGCAGCCGTGGGTACAACATCTTCATACACGTTGAAAACCCCCGTCCCTGTCCAACAGCATATTCCGTTTTGCTGATTTCGGCGTCTTCTTTAGCACAGGCGGTTTCTATCGCACACACGGCTGTCCTGTACGCAGCGGATGCGATATGGGAAATATCCGCTTCCCGCTGTTGTGGATTGTATCCCGGGACACCGGTCAACCAGCTGTTGTGTCGTGCGATAATTTCCCACGTGTACACGAGGGATCCGAAATCGACCGGCGAAGCTGTTAATAACCGGGGGAATACCTGTCGTTTGAACCTCACGAGCGTTGGTACGCGGCAGACCGGCATGTGCCTGGCCATATCAAATATGAATATACAATACGCAGTTGTGGCAGGGCAAGGTTTGCACGTTATCGATGTGACACACTTGTATATTGCTGTGCACCACCTGAGCAGGCGAGACCTGCGACATGTGCGGTTGGATGTTTCGTTGCATAAACCGAACAGCGACATCTTGCACGTGAGGAGGGGCACGGCATCTGGAGGGTGTGAAGGCATCTTGTTCACTGGGTGCTTATATTTCTGCAACCCAACTTTTGTATTGGTATTCCTGTTGTAGATGGAGTACTTTGTACTCTCACGTGACTCTGCATGGTTTAATGCTGCCCGCAGTTTCATCGAATAAATGTCAGAAACATTTAGCTGAAATCCGTTTCCTCTGTCTTCTGTTTGTGCGCGATGGTGTATGTATTTCATGTTGCGCCCGCAGATATCATATCGACCGCACGTTACATTTCTCAAATAACAAAATGTCAGCTGTGTTAAATAGCATACTATTTGTCACGACTAAACGTTGAGTCACATTTTCCTACACAACCTGTTGTACGCCACACCGAGTCCAATCATTGTAAAGGTCAGTCCGAACAGTAAAAAAATCATGGCACCCCAGTAACATTTGCGGAGGCGACGTCCCCGGGCAAGGTACAAAAGGGCTGACACACTCAGGTCGTGCGGCTTACACTGCATCCTTGGTTTTTTTATCGTGACCTGGCCGACCGGAAATACAAACCGCGCGATGCTCTGGTCGTTTGCCAAACGGGTCGCCCTCAGCACTGAAATCGTGTCACTATTCCGGGTAAAATGTAATGAACTGTTACACCGTCTTACACGGAGACTGAAAAATGCAGTATTTACAAATATCCCGACCCTTCTCAGTGGAGGTTAGTCCTGTGCGTCGATTGAAAGCCCCAGCGCGCAAATGACGTCTCCGTACAAGTAACAGGACACGTCGGCTGGTGGCACGATTTGTGATATAATTTCGCTGTCGCATTCGTCGTCCAACGAAAGTTCACAGAAAGGAGGGAGGACTTCGGCGTCCGACAGCATCGACGGGTCGCACCTCAATTCAAATGATGCTCCCTTTTCACAGTCACCGTATCTCTCCGTCAGGTGTAATGTGACCTTGCAGAGACCTTCCCATTTTTGTGTGTCGCCTGGGTGTGTTACATGTGTTATTTTCCCGTTGCAGGGGACGGCTGCAGGGTTAAAGAATGATGGTGTACGACCGGGAGGCTGCGTGTCATGCTGCGCGTCATCGCCCACGTCACCATACCTGGCAACGAAAAAGTCATGAGTTTGTGCGGCTGGTACTATCACAGCGTGCCACGAGAGACGGGGACACAAGCGGTAAGTGTTGTTTCTTTTCGTCAGCAAGGTGTCACGTACGAGGAGGAGCATGTCCGCTGGTTCTTGCATGTGTGGAAATTGTTCGGGTGGGTCGAACAAGACGCACTCGAAAGATGCCCCTTCCGGTAAAACGGCTGTGAGAGTACGTATCTTCCTTTTTGATTTACTAGTTTCAGAATCTTCTATTAGTTGTACGCGACCGACGACTGTTATGTGCTCGTCCACGTGACACTTAAACCGGCCGGGGGCTGGTATGTCACAGAATGAGGTGCCGTTTTCGTGCTGGACTTTTGTCAGTAATTCTTTACAGGTTTCTGCTATACGTAACCGCCTCAGATTGAGCTGTTGAGACGTCAGTTCCGACCAACTGGTAGGCGGATGGTGACGCTCCCACACGAATCCTTTCACACTCAAAACAAGGCCGTTGCAGATACGCTTGAAATTGCCAGACACACGGTACCATTCTCCGGGTGCCCACTGTTCGATTTGTTGACCATCGGAAACGTTTAACACGACACACGTCCCCTCTGAGTCGTAAACGACGGCTCGGAAATTCCCACCGGTGCTTGAATACATTGCGACGGTGACAGCAGCGCCGGGAACGCCGGTGTCTAAGTTCGAAATGGCTTCGCATTGAGCCATGTTATTGTGTTTCTGTCGCGGATACGTCATTCGAAATGGCAGTGGTCCGCGATGTTTTGAATCATATACAAGCGGTTTGTTATCTGGCACGTCACGTGCGATAACCGGTTAGTAAACACGCCCTGTAAAAAACAGTCAGAAGGCAGGTCGTCCACGTACACGCACGGGCCGTCTGGCAGTGCGTCCATTCCCACGCTCAATGTATCAGGGTTGGGTGGGTCCTGGTCTACGTCCCATGCTGTTGAACGTGCGATTTCCATGGCGTTCAGGTCGGCGCTGACCAAGTCCGGGTTCCACACGCGGTTGTGTTGCGCCAACAAGCACAGCATGCACGGTAATCTGACGAGCAGGTCTTCGCAGTGCAGCTGTTCATTTCTGTCGCCTGACACGAAAGCAAAACGTTGTGACGGTAACTGGGAGGGATCTCTGGCCTGCTGCAGAAATTCGTACATGAAAAGAACAATGTTGAAACATTCCAGTAAACGAACGTGATTTGTGACCGCTAAGCTTACGTCGAACAATTTCGCTGGCAGGGCGACAAGTCCACGTGGATGCGAAGTCCCTTGCATACGCGACGACTTCCGCATATACGCTGAGGCGACACACGTTGGTAGGGTGCAGCGGGCCTCCGTGTAAACCACCCGCAATGCCTCTGACAAACCCTCTGATACGGGTATGTTCTTGAAGCCGGCGGCATCGACCAGATGTTCCACTATGTCGCGGCGTGCGCTTAGTGACATCCAACTGTTTGCGTGTTTGAACGTATGGGGAGTTCCAACCACTTGAGCTAAGGGGTTACGGGCTGCGACACGTATAGCGCGCGCCGGTGGTCCGTGGTTGTCCTGTGTGACAGGGCGCAGTTTGCAACGCTGGTCTGTTGAATATTTTTCCCCGTTGCAGTTATCAGGTATTTCATCAGGGTTGTCTGGGAAAAGTGAATGTTCCAGTGTCAAAGCTTGTACGCCTTCTTCTTCCACCTTAACGACCATTGGAAGGCTTGTGTTGGAGTTGGCGGGAACTTCTCGTGCTTTGTGCGTGTTTCCTGGGCATGACACTACCATAAACCCTTCTCTGCGTTCTGAACCGTCAGGTAGACGTGAACGTGTCCCGTCTTCACGCTTCGACAGTCCTGTCGGGATGATCGACACAGGGGCCCCGAGGTTGTATGAGCATACTGTAAGGGCGCTCTTTATTGCATTGACGTTCACGTTATCCGAACGTTTGCAACCGGCAGACGCATGGTCATGCGACAGGGTCTGTTCCTGTGTGTTGAATGTGGTCCACGGAGACAGGGGTATAACCCCAAGGTTTCTGTCCGCCATGCCTTATTTGGGTGATCGGAGGCCGATGTCCGGCCTGAGTTGACTTTAAAAAAAAAAAAGAACAATCGGTGAAACACTATGGCTTCCTCAGACGACCGATCGGCACACACGGTGCAGGAGCGCGGTGTAGCTGTCGGGCACCCGCTCGAATGCGCGGATTCTACAGAGTGGCTCAGGTTGTGGGCGGACACGTTGACGGCGCTGATCGATGTGAACGTATCAAAACATGTGTATCCTGATCTTATGCTTCAGAGTTTGCCACGCTTGCGGTCAAACGCGTGTGTGGCAAAGGAAATGTCATTTTTTGTACGTGAAAGTCTGCATTGTTCTTTATCGCGTGTCACGTACGGACTGTCCTTGCTCTTGCCGCGACTGTCCCTCGAGATGGATCACGTTGCTTCCTGTCTGGAAGAATACGTTCGTAACTCTCAAGACATGCAGCGAGACGCGAGGTGTGGTAGAATCCAGGGCTTGACGGAACAGCAGGTTGAGTCGCTGTGTCAGAAATACTTCCGTTCTGTGCTTCGGACAGAGGACTGTCGGTTTTGGCACACAACGGGCAGTAACACTGCATGGACGGTGCACGAGATGCAGAAATGCTGTTGGGACCTTGATTTCGCTTTTTACAGCACACCCCTGGAAGAGGTTATTACCGCCCTCGGAGAGCTAGAGGAAGTATGTGCGAAACTGTTTGTTTCAGTTTGGGTATTGCCTCCCCACCTGTTGGATATGAGCCTGGGTTGTTTAGCATGTGTTTCTGCTCAGGCCTTTGCGTATTCCCTCGCGCAAGATGGGTCCCGTGCAGGGGCCGACCCACCTGAACAAACCAAGTTAGGTGCCAGTAACTGTTCTCATATTGTGTCATGTGACACGGGGCATGATCTTTTCCAGACGTTAAATGTGCCGGCAGGAAGCGGGTCATGTCAACGGGAGCGAAGCAGAGATGGAGCTGCTCCTGCAGGTGATGGCGAACGTGTGGCCGCGGTCAACCAGTTGCCTAACGCTCCTGACATGGCACTGGCTGCCGGTTCTCCACGTCCTATAAACTCTGTCGACCCCACTGAAGACAGGTATTACTGTGGTTTCGGGAACACCTCTGGCGCAGACGACAGGCTCCTCAAGGAGCTGCGACTGGGTAACAGTCATGTGGCAGAAAAGACCCGTCTGTTGTTGGAAAACATGAGGCGCGCCCGTTCGGAAATAGACTCGCATTGGCGGAATTCGGCTGATATTTTTAGATGGTGTGGTGAACGGGGTGACACTGACGTGCAAACCGAGGGTCATTACGCGGGCAATGCCGTTCTCATGTACACGGTTCCCGTCTACGGGTTGACTGTTGAAGAGCTCGTGGGGAACGAGTTTGCGGCCATGGACGCTCAGGCCGAGCTTGAAGCCCGCAAACACGAGACTAGGATCAAGGAGCAGTTAAAAAAAGCTAGGGACCGTGGAGTCCAAGACGCGCCACAAGCTGTTGCGTGGGACATCTTGAAAGGGATTAACATGGATGGTAGCAAAAACGGGGGTTTGGCGCAAATGTTGGAGCGGGTGACAGGGAGGCGTTATGGGGTCGGCAACCAAGCAGTTGGATGTGGAAACAATGAACGTCCTGGACGTTCTTGCGTTGATGATTACATCGATACCTTGGTTACGGAGATGACGTCATGTGACATAGACTCCGTCCAGAAATCGGTGGGAGAGCGCGTTTTCGAACGTCACCGCAAACTGGTGAGGGCGAGGCACGCAAAGCTGTTGCGCAAATTGCGCAGGGCGAAAGAAGACCTGTCCTGTTGCATGCAGCCCCGCGTAGCGGGACAAGAGATCTTGTCAGGACTTTTCGCCGTCAGACGATGTGTCAAAGCAGTGCAGCTCTTCCGAGAGGTTGTTTCCGCGCAGGCGGGAGCAGACGTGAACCCCGACGATTTGCAAAATGGTTGGCTTGTGCCTGGGGACGGGTCACCGTATGATCCGTCCCGTGTTCCTCGCCCGCGTGTAGCTGAAGCGTGGGAGGTCAGTTGCGGGGAGCCCCTGCTGGAAACTGTCAACATATCGATGGCCTCAGAACTGACTAAGTCCCTGCAACTTGGCCCTATGTGGATGTCAAGGGACTCGCACGAGGACACAGCGTGCCCCGTCAGGGCGGGATTTGTTATGCACGCTGTTTGGTCTGCAAGGGGCGTCCCCGCGTCTGCGCGTGCTGACGTTGAAAGGTTCTGCACTTTGAAATCGGAAATGGGAGCACTGGGGTCACGACAGGCGGAACGCTTCGGGGATGTGTTCCCAGTGATGCAGGAACAGTATCTGGAACTGCTGCAGCAGTTGCGGGCGCAGGAAGCGCAGACGTCGTCAGGTGATGCCGAAAACCAATCTCGTCTGGACAGTTTGAAGCAAACACGGTTTCTCTGCCACATGCACAAGGTTCGGTTGGTGGCATATGCTGTTGTGGCGCACCAATTGGCCCATCCGGGGAACCGTGTCCGTTGTCTGTCTGTGGCCGATCCGTCACATTTATGTCCGGGGGAAGGGGGGGAGGTTTACGCTCTCGAGGAGGCTGTATATGTGGGGCCCGCTTTTTCACCACACACGCTGATATCAAGGCGACACTACACGCCTCCGGTAAACGACGCTGACGCACAAGAGGCAAACGCGCGGGATCTATGGGATATAAAACAGAGTCATGACATCTTCGAACTCCTGGCTGCTGCACCAGCGACGCGTTGACTTTCGTCGTATCCTATATGGAACAAAACACTCATGATACAAAACCGAATAAAACCAAACACATACAGTCATAATGTGCAATGTGATATTTATTCATTAAACAAAATATATTTATTGTATGCAGGTTTTGATGTTGCATTGTGTGTATATGTGTGTCTGTACATATGTGTATATGTGTGTGTCTGTACATATTGAAATGTCCAGTTTGGCAGTTGTGACATGATTTCTAACAAGTCTTATCAGGAGGCTTCGATCAATTTGCTGATGAATTCAGCCGTGCCGGTTACGTACTCCGGTATATCTACTTTCATCATCTCTGCCAGTTTATATATGTTTTGTAACGTCTGTGATCCCGGTTTGAACGCACGTCTTAGTTTGACGGCCAGTTCAGTCTTGTGCTTCGACACAGTTTCTTTCATAACTTTGGCCACATCCTGTGGTATGTTCTTTCCCATCAGGCATTCAGTCAGATCTGCTGTGTAGGGCACGGGGAGTCTCCTTTCGTTGAGAAAGGTTGCATTGGCGAAGGCCGTGTTGCGGTCCACCAACAACGTGTTTTGAGGTGATATACCGATCCGCAGAACAAACCGGTAGGCCAAATGAAGCCATAAAGATAGCGGCAAGCGTTTGGCGTCGTCAGCCGACAGTTTGTGCAGGGGCGCGAGACCCAGCTCGTTATGGTCAATGACAAAACATCCCGTTGGCCCACCGTCGGCAAAATGGTTGTAAAATGTGTGGTGGCTGCCGCATACGTAAGAGTATTCCAATCCGAAGGCAATATGCAGGTTGGTCTGCATGTACGACATCACGCCGTTACAGAAAAACTCTACGCAGCCCGGAGTGTGCTTGTCCCCGAGGAAAATGTTCATGGCTGCGTGCCTGAACGCCAATTGTTTTGCGTCGTGATAGAGCATGGGGCCTTTGAACACCTGCTGCGATTTCAAATCAGCTCTCGTGAACGATTTCGTTTTCTGATGCGGCACATGCAACAGAGGCAGGCGGCTCATGACCTCTTCTAGTTCTGTGATGGATGTGAAACGCTGTTTCAGGATGTCAGCAGGACATCTGCAGTTAAGGGTCATTCGAACTGGTCCACATGTTACCTCGTGGCATTTGGGGCGTTTAGCGTCTGCGTCACCTGTGTCTTTTTGCTTCCTTTTCCGGGAAAAGCGATCACACTTGGGCAACGAAAGCCCATAAACGTCGCTGTCACATGGTTGGGTCATGGATGGGAAACATTTCCTAAGTCGTTTGCATACCTCTGTTGCAGGGTTTCCACCCCCGCGTGTGTGGGTCTTGCGTGGCCGCTTCGGTCTGGTACACACCCACTGGTTTGTAATAACGGGATACAATTCGGCGTAACGTTCCATCGACTGGTGCGAACGTTTCCGCCGGGCACCGTAAAACTCTGTACAGTGGGTGGGGTCTGCTGCACGCTCGGTAACCAACCCTGGTGGCTGTGGGACGCTGCGTCCCGTCCTGCCCCGTCTGGTTGTACGGTCGATGGCGTAGTCAGGCATCGCGTTCAAAGGTGGTAGAGACTTTGGTTTAACCAACACCTCGTCGACCAGCAACGTTTTGGAAGCGTCGTGGTTCACAAGCTGCCCCCGGCCGCCTTTCCGGTTCTTCAGTGCAGGAGGGCACATGCACATCAGGTACCTGATCACGACACAGAAGAGAATCAAAACAGGGTCACCGTATCGTGCAAACTTGCCACACGCCGATATGAACACTTGCATGTAACTGTCCCGGTCAGCTATGGCCTCCCGTTGTAGCAGAGACAGCACCAGGTCGATAAGCTGTGGTTTCCCGTGTGGCTTACTCTGCAACACTGCCTTCCCTGCGTCTGTGACCTTTGCCGGACAGCACGTCATGCACATGGCTACGTGTCTGGCTGCTGACAACAGCCAAACCGCGATGTCGTCTTTCGTGTCACCGGTCACGATCGGATTCACGTCCCAGTCGTTACATTCTTCCACCTTGTTTTTCCAATCACGCCATGCCCGCAGCAGATTGGTCAGGGCGAGCGCGGCGGACATTGTCCCTGGTTCCGATTCCACCAACGGTATCAGAGTTGCGTCCGGTTGAAACACCCTCATCGGTGGAAGCGGGGTTCTCGGGTGCAGGAAGGGAGGGGTCAAAGTCGCGGTACACATGCACACAGCTACACGAGATGTTTTCACGTCCAACAGAGTTTCAATGACAGATCTCATGTTGCGTTTCGACTTGCTCCCCGTTGCATTTGACAAATCGGCCACTAACGTGAAAACACGCGCCGGTGCCAAGCAATGGTCTTCCAGCAGGAACTTTACAACGTGTTTCCATTTTAGTTTGGGCGGTCGTCTTGATCCTAACAGTTCATCGGTGGCCTGCAACACGTGTTGGATGTCTTTCCTCCTGAGACCTGTTTGCACCAGGGACAGAAGCTCATCCACGCGTATGGCTAGACCTTCTGAATAGCAGTGCGCGTTTGGGGTTTGCATGTCGGCGTAACTGGCATCAGAGAAATGGCCGGGCAGCATGCGCAGGAGCACTTTGTATGCCCAGTCGGCTGACGGTCGTCCAATCAGCGTGCGTCACGTGTGTAACCCGTTTTTGGCAAAATCTGGAGGGGGGGTTGACTGATACCACATCATATATATAAATGTGACAGCCGCTGGTACATGTGATCACGTGATGCACCGGCACTTCCACAGCCTCATAAATATCGCGGTTGGTAGGTATGCCCTCATAGACCTCTACGCCGCCGTCGAGGCTGTTGCACAAAAATGTCGTCGAACGAAAACACGTCGCTCCCGGCGACAAAGAAAGTTGAAGCTGAAGGCTGCAGCACGGGTAAGACTGTCATATCAGATCGCGAAGTGGAAGCCCCTCGACCGGATGGTACCGCGTGTACCAAATCGAACGATGGGGAACCCGGGACGTGTAACGATACCGCCAAACCAAAAGGTAGGCCCGGTCATGTATCGTTTGCATGCTTGCGATCACACATTTCCGGTGTGTGTTATCTGGACGTGAGATGCCAGTTGAAATCCCCGCAAACAGTCCAGAGACCGGGGAACGTGATCTATCTTAACGACACTGGCGTTCAGGGTGCAGTTTCCACTGTGGCGGAGGTCCTGCTAGAGTGTCCCGATAAACACCCCGGTGCCAGACCAACGGGAACTGATCAAGGAATTATGACAAGTTCATCAGAACAGAGAGATTTGTTCTTTCTGTGTACCAACCGAGCAGCGTCCGAACTCGTCGAGCAACTGAACCCCGAATTAATATGTGATCTGGTGGCGGCAGCATTGGCCTTCTTCCCACACATGCTTGATTGCGTTGTGCAATTTGCATCACAGGAAAACGTGTTTTGCGGAAAGGATTTTACCATATACTGCGTTCAGGAATTGCCCTTACAGCCCGATCACAGTTACAGTCTTGTTGGAAAATGGGACCAGGTGCTGAGTACGTTCCATTGTGGGGCGTACACAAACGCTAGTGGCGAACGTATGGTGCTGGTGACGTACCCAAAGCTTGAATGCCTTGTGCGCGCCGCGAGCGATTCCGATGGCGGTCGTGCGTTTTTGCAAAGCCTCTTGGAAGCCATGGTGACCGAGGAGGATACTGACACCAACCCCTGGCAGGTGTTGCTGACAGATGATGTCAACAGGGCTTCTGTCAACGGAAGGACGGTAATGTTGATGTGCAAGATTCGGCGAAAGCCCAAAGCCGCATCCAATGAGTCTCATGCTGGCGGTTGTCACAGTCACGTACAGCAGTTGCGTGCCGAAACATCAGACGTCGCAGAACATCATGTGAAAGAGAAGAGATACGTTGGACCACTGCGACCGTCTGTAACGCACAGGCGAACGGCCACAGCGCTTGACCGTGATCTGATCACGGTTGTCCGTCATCTGCAACCCCGAGTGATCTGTGATATTATGTCCGCTGCGTTAATATCGTACCCACACATCCTCGTTTATGCGAACTTTGCAGCAAACACGGAAGGTCTACGATATGCACATAAGAAATGCGACCAGATTATCACCGTGTGCTGCGTGGAGGAACTACCCGTCAAACCACAATGGCGATATGAACTCACGGGGACATGGGGTGAGACGTTGAACACATACAATTGTGTAATCTGTAAGGACGCTCGGTCTGGACCCATCGTGGTGGTTGAGGACCCCGAATTCGCCCGTGTCGTGGAAGCTGTCAGGTTTTCCGAGGAGGGCAGACGTTTTGTGCAACTGGTCTTGGAGTCTCTTGTGTCGCCCTTCGACGTGTTTGTTACACATGGTGACTACATGTCAAGAGTACTGCTTGACGACAATATGGACGTGGCATTGTTGTGTTGCATCGTGGAACCCAATACTGATTGAAAAGGTTTGATACTGTCCCCATCATGGGATTTGCGCGTGTCGGACATTTACATGTGACAACGTATGTTTTGTTGTGGTCCAGCCAAACCAGTTTTGCGAGTGATGTGGTATATGTTTCTCTTTGTGATGTGTATACAACTTTAAACTGTTATAATTGTACATTGTTTTTTTTTGTCAGGTACCCCAATCAGCCGTTCTGACGTGTACGTTATTTGATCGCGCTGGACTTTTGTACCTGTAGAGCGTTTTGTCATATGACCTACATCACACACACGCACATACACATTCGAAAACACAGCAGAGCAATGACAATGTGAAACAATAAATAAATATATATCTATCTTTATTGTGGTCTGAACTCAATTTCTTGATGAAATACGAGTGTGTATGATATGATCAGTGTCCAAAAACTCGGTCTGATTCTGTAGGGTTCCTCATTTCCAGCCACCTGCTTCTTACTTACAGTTTCGTCTTTGTCAATCCGTCAAGACGTTTCTGCAGTTGCAGAGATCCCCGGGAATAGTGGAGGTGGGAAAGGTAGGGTTGAATTATGGGATATCGTTTCCGCGACCCAACCCACCGTTCCACACGTGTTCGTGTGACAGGCGCATGTCCCTTGCGTACTGTGCTACTGGGTCCATTGCATCCCCGGCCTGTAACAGTCGGAACACAGTGGCCCAGACGTGTCCTGTACACTTCCCGCGGCACGCGTTTGATCCGTGAGCGGCACCATTCATATCGGCGTCGGGTAGAGCACAAGTGGAGGCGTGTGACTTCAGCAGCCTGCGCAAAGGGTGTATCATATCCATGTCTACGGTGTAAATAAAACCTTCGCTCTTGTGGCGTATTGCACCCGACATCATGAGGAACCCGAGCGCCATGTCACGTATGACTATGGCCGGCAGTGCAAGCCTCCGGTCCATGTGGAAACGTAGCATCTGTCCCATCCTAGCGGCCGTATTGGTCGACACGCAAGCCAAAGCCAGAGCTCCGCATGCGGTGAAACGCAAGGCGCCCGGTACGGGGTCACGTGCGTGGTCGTACGACAGGTGGAAATGGCCCTCTTCTGCGTATGGTGTTCCCGTTGGCGTCCAGAATTGGGTTGCCGCCGCCCAGGCCGTCCTGAGCTCAATTTCATGGGGTTTACCCACAGACGCCCACAGAGACGAATACGTTTTGTTTTGCATGAAGGCGGATATGCGCAAACCGACTCCGTCCGGCATAAAAGCTGCCCACAGTGTGGGGTCTTCCAGTCCTATGCGTTCTAGCGCGAAGTGTATTGCCTCCAGCACGAGGGCGTAATCAGCGAAGCATCGGGCCATACGGTATGCTATGTGCTTTCGTCTGTTAGTAAATGCGTCTGGTCCACCGCAGAATGTAAACGTGTCATCGTGTTTAAGGTGGAGCAGCCATTCAATGAAATCCCTCATACCGGCAGATCTGTCCAAAAGTTGGAAACCAACGTATAAATCCGTAAACTCGGAGCGCTTTGCATGTCCGTTTTCCATAGTTATTTCAAAGCTGTATCTGGTCTTATCGCGTGTGTGTACACGGGCGCTTCGAAGGGTGAATCCGTATTGGTTTGATATTCACGAACAAGACGGGTAACATGAATCTGAATCGCACAACAGGGTGCGTTCGTCATCAAGACGCAGCAATCTTTGGCACTCTGCCATGGTGGTTGGACACAGCGATTTTATACCGTAGGGTAACAGGTTTTCTTGCGCGTGGGCAGACCGTGGGGGTGTGTGTTGGACGGCGACGGAATGAAATATGTGCGATAGCATCTTCTGCAGTTGCGCCGTTGTTACAGTTCGCAAGACTGGCAGCACCGCCGCGTACAGTACGTCGTTGTACCTTTCCCAGTCTAAGGTTGTGCCTGGCAAGACGTGGTCACGGTGCACTAGTCCCACGTTGAAACACAGGTCCTCTGCCGGCACGTTTCGTGCTTTGATTTTGGAACATGACAGGATAGGGCGGCCCGCGTGTTCGGCGTCTCCCAGCAACCCCCTGTGGAAAGGGCTGTATGCCCAGTCGGCCGGACTGTACACTGCGGGGCGTTCAACCCAAACGTAAGGCCCCGCTTTCCCCTTCACGGTCAAACGTACAGGCAAACGGCCTTCCTTCCACACGTAAGGATCGAAATCTCGCAGTGACACCAGGGCTTTTGTTACTTCGGCAAAATCACCCTTCTGTTTGCAGTGTGCCCCCTTCGTAGGAGCTGACAGCTTTGTCGGGAAAGCGGGCAGGAGGAACCGATTGACGAGATCGGGTTGATTTCCCAAAACGCCTTTTAGGTCTGTCGTGTGCACTTCCCACGTTGTCGGCCAGTGTTTGTACATTTCTTTCATGCCTGCACGCACACACTGTTCCACTTCATCTCGCGTTGCGACTTCCACAGGGCAGCCAGTGTCTGCTTTTCCGCCGAGTATCAGCACGACCTCATGTAACGTGGCGTCGATGGCCTCTGAGACAGCTTGGCAATGATCAGACCTGTGGATGCCGGTTACCTTGGACAAGCGCCAACCGGACGCTGGATCGCGTTTGGCGTGAAATAAATGACAGGGCCCGATGAGGCCGACGAGGTTGTAGGACCCTTCGAGTTTGAAGGTCATCTCAGCAAAGCCTGTCAGACTCTGTACTCTGCTTTGAAATATCTCCAGTTCCGCATCAGACCCTGCAACCGCGTCTTCACTTGTGCCCGTTAGGTCTGGGGAAGCCTCGAACAGTACGCTGTCTTTCATCACGCGCAACAAACGATTCGTTTTAGGCACGCACTCCACCATAGCTGTGCTTGCCTGCTGTGCCAGTTGTGTCCATCTGTCATAGAGCTCAGGGGCGTAATACTTCGACTGTCCGTAAGTGCACACTTGACAGGCTTTTACGCGGGAGGCGGCCGATTTCGATGGTGAGAATAAGCGCCTGCGTTCCGCCAACCAAGCCAGCAGCTCACGTAAATACTCCGTGTCCAGGTGTGCTCCTAGGGTGGGGTAAAACTGGTTGGCGTCCATACCGTAAAACTGCCCCGTGTGAACGCCCCGCTTGGCATAAATCACCCCTCCCGTTTGCGGCGGGAGTCCTTTGACGATAGTGACCGCATGATTATCTTTATCGGCACCCTCATCATCGCGTGCTTGGTTCTGTTCTGAAAGGGGTTCTCCTTCGTTGCAGACGCATGGATTGCACGTATGTGGCTCAATTGGGATTCGGCTATGTGGTTCTGTTGTGCTTTTGCTATGCCGTTTTGACAGGGGTATGGCGACATCCGCAACAAAAGCTTGAGGTGACAAATTCAGCGGCCATCCCATGATGGATATATGGGCGTGCAGGCTATCCTCGCCTGCGTGACACGGGACACCCGAATTCACAAAGGCCAATTTACCCTGGCCAGTAACCACACAACCGTAGGGTAATATAATAAAAAGCTCCGACCTGTGCAGGGGCGAAGGACACATGTGTTCCAGGACCCATGACGCCTGCGCGAAGGCACCATGTCTGATGTCACTTAGGTCAGAGCTGACGTCCAGCCAATGGATGTCATCCGGGAGCGTGTGTGATGGAGGTTGACACAATAGGAACGCACCGCCGAACTCCGTGTCCTCTAAACATTGGTTGAGCATTTCGGAAAATGCACTCAATTCACGCGCTTTCCTCAAAGGGTTGGCTGTTTGTGGTACAGGGCATCGTGCTAATGTGAGCTGTGGCAATGTGAACATATCTGAGGGTACGTTCATCGTGGCACCGGACGTCTGCAATAAGTGTATGACGGCGCGCGAAAGCGGGTCCCATGCGACAGCGTTGTGCCTTTGGCGGTGACCATTGCATACGTTGAGTGACTCGTGTACGGCCGAATTGACGACTCGTGTGAATGTTCGCTCCGTGATTGCGTCCGCATCACCGTCGGTCGCACGGTTTGTCGATTTCCGGTGGAGGTCGTGTGCAGGCCAGGAAACATTTCCGATGACATCTTTTGGTAAACGTAAGCGTTTCACATGCAGCCACGCACGCATGTCCATCTCCGAATGGTCAAGCGCAAAGTGTGAGAGAACACCTGGGTACCTCCTGGTCCCGCCACGGGGTGGCGGCAGGAAGACAGGTCGCACACCACTAGTCATCAGCGGAGGGAAACAGGCGAGCGGGTGCTCTTTGTTCCTACTAGCAGCGGATAGGTGCATGCAGAGTGCCTGAAAAAGGTGAGGTATGAAATCGTGCCACACGCTATTTTCGGTCGGGAGTTTGTCACAGAATGTCCAAGGGCACTTCCAGGTATGCGAGTCCCTGTGGTCTTTCGGCAGACGTGCATGTAACATGACATTCAACCCTCCCGGTATTTTAAAAGGCAGAGGCAGATATCGGACGCCCTTATCTCTCCCCTCACACGGAACGCAGGTGAAAGTAGCCAAGGCACACATTCCGTCGTGGGATATGGCATGAAACCTCCATGCAAGAATCATGATCCTCGTACCTGTCATGTTCCCATTCTCAGAAGCGATGTGACTGCCGGTCACACATGGCGACGTTTCCGTCATCACGTGACAGCAACTGTTTAACGTATGATATGATCGGAACACAACCCCCCGTATCGTATCATTGACGGCCTGCCGTGCAGTTACGTCTGCGTCCCCAATGGCAGGCCACTACTTATATAAGTGATACACGGCCCTGTGCCAGTTGCATATATGTACAAGTTGTGACCCTCGCGATGTCGTCAGTGAGCCGTCGCGATAAACCTCGACCTAAGCGGTCGGTGTCACTCAGACGGCTCGTCCTTCTAAAAGCCGCCATGACCAGTGTAAATGCTGAAGCGGCCAGGCAAATGGTAGACTTCATCAGGGGAGCGCGAAAGTCGGCTTCTGACTTGTCTGATTGCTACAGTCTCGCTCTGGCAACCAACTGTCATCTGAATGTGTGGAAGCACCTGCAAGTGGACCCATGGCCACCAGAATCGTGTCTGTTCTGTCTGATGAATCTCAATAACCAGTGCGGTCCTGTGTTGTCACCAGAAACGGAAGCAGCCGTCTACAAAGCGTTGTGTCGCGAGATCCCGTTTTTGGAGAGCATGATCATCTTGGAAATTTACAAATTTACTCCCATGTCCGCTGATGCCGAATTGCTTTCGTACGTTATTTACTGCTTGGAAAATATCGGATACATGTTGAAAGAGGACGAAGCCGAGTGGGGCAAAGGTCGTATGCGTTTTGAAATTGTGTCAACGGATGTATAGCCTAACGCGCTCTGCCCCCACGTACAGGATTGTACGATAGGAGACATTGCAAAGAGGAGGGGACTCTCACAGATTCTCAAACCAGGACTGAACTTTGTTTGCATATTCTTGTTGTTAGTATTACCGAACATTTGACCAACATTGTGGGGTGTTTTTGGCATGCGTTATAAAGAGGTATTCGACATTGTGTTCATGTGTTGTGTTGTTTTTGGGATCGGCGTGTTGTGTGTGTGTTTGAACATAACCATGTACGCAACATATAACAAACAACCAATGGTTACGACTATAAACCTTTATTAGATAACAGTTCCAAAACATTTTACAACGTCTTTGACAATTACCGCTCCAATCCCTTTCATGCCATTGGACGGCCTCCAGACGTGGCAGGGTTGGCATTTGGGTTGAATAGTAATGTGTTAAACCCGTTCAATTTGTAGTTTCCGTCAGGGAAGCGCGTGGGCTCACCCCATGTACGGTTATCCAAGGACAGGTGAGGGGCTGAACAAGATGTCATTGGCACGGCCCCGCCTAGGACGTGGCTGAGATGTCGGTACTGGCCCGGGCTATTGGACAGGCTCATCGGACTGATATGTGTGTGGCTTGCATCTCCTTTTGTCCCGACCTTCCATCCGGGTACAGGAACGTCTGCTCCTGGTGTTTTCCTTTTCCTCCCTAGATGGCCAAGTTCCATGTTCTCCAACAGTTCGGTCAGGCCGCGGTCCAGTCCGTTGTGAACGGGTGACCTCTCAGCAATCGTCTGAGGCATGCGCAACAGTTCCCCTACACTCGTCTGTGAATGTCCTACGTAAGCCAAGGAGAACGGCAATGATGCCCACGGGTTGCTGAAACCGGAAGCCTCCCCCGTGAAAAACATGGAGCGGGTCATCCGGTTGGCACAGTCTTGAAAAGCGTCCGACTTGCCCGGGTTACGCACGTCCACGACGTTGCAGAACGCTTCCAGTGGCATGCAAGTAGGCACCAACAGTATATCGGTTGTGGACTTTTCTGCCTGGCCGCGACCCGCGTCCCTCTCTGGCCAATAGGCGCTGTGTCCTTGAACGTAACCGGCTGTCTTTTGCAGGGGATCTGCGCCTGTGGAGCTTGCGGTCATCTTTCCGGCGAGACTGCTCCCGTACGCCTTTGCACTTTCCACGTACAACGTAGCCACGTCAGATGTTATGTTTCGTGCGTTCCTGTCGATGCCTTGCCAGGAGACCCTTGGGTGGTATGCCCCGTCTGTGCGGTTTCCTGTGAACATGGCGTGCGGCACAACGAGGCCTGATGTGCCCATCTTGGTTTCAGAAAAACGGAGCATTTCTTGCACGATCGTGCCACTGTGAGTGTCGTTGATCGTCTCTTGCGTGTGCACGGGTCCCTGTCTGAGCCATATACTCGCAGGGGTGGCTGCGAACAGGTGTTCTGTTTCCACTTTGTCGTGTTGCAGCACCATGCAACCCAGGGTGGCATGACCTGCCTGCTTTGCAAGAGCGCATATACCGGCTGCTGTTGCATATGTCTGTTGTACAGGTGTTATCATCACCCTGGCCTCCGGGCTCAACTGCGAAAGTGCTACGCGGCGCGAGTGAATGCCGTCTCGCTGAACTGGGTGATGTGCCGCAGCGTAAAGGTATATGTCCGGCTGCATGTCACATCCGTTGTACCGTGGTATATCCTTTCCAATCAATTTTCCTTTATTTTCCGTTAGGGTTTCGCACATGTTTACGTCCATCACTTCTAGGGACAAGGGCAGGGGAAACCACAGTGTTTGGGCTGTTTCATCTGTGACAATCTTTTTTGCAGCCTCCAGTTTCGTTTTGGTGTCTTGTTTTATCAAGCCGGTGTCGTCGTCGTATTCGAACGTGATACCCTCAAATGTTTTCAGCGTAATGTGGCTCACGTCACCAGAAATGTCGACGGCGTTTTTTAGGAAGACCCCGTCCGTGCATAATGCAGTTTCCGTTCTGTAAAGGCCACCGTTTGTTGTTTTCATACGCAGACTGGCTGCCGGTACAGCTGATATGCGGAAAACCGTGTTATCTAAAGGGTAGAATTGTGTTTGAGTGTCCCAGGATGAGTGTCGGTTATTTCGAGCTGTCTTTTTGAATAAGTCCCTCGCTGTAGCCACCGTGACACACGCGGCCATCTGTTGGTTATCCTGACGTGGTTTAACAGCTGTCATTGTGCTCCCGCAAAGTTGCTGCATTATGCTGTAAAATGTCTTCATTTGTATCATGTCTTGTGGCGTTGCTGTTTGGAATATATTAGTTGGTATCTTAACATGACATTTGCTATACGCGTCTGTCTGATCACGTTTTGCCTTTTCAGTCACATCGTACTTAGTTGGGTGAGTAGCAAACTCATCCGGATCCTGCCGCATCCATGCGAAACACGTCACGTCCGTTGAGTCTTTCATGTCGACATGCTGCCACATGTTAGACGCCGTCACGCCCATTGGTAGCGGTGTGGGTAAAGCAAGGTCTGTGCAACTGCTGATTTCTTGACTACGCCGTAGTAATATTGCAGATTCTTTTTTTGTGAACGTCACTGCCTCGGATGACACGAGTTTTGCTGCTATCTGCCCGTGACCCAAAACCTGCAGATCGGCAGCTAACCGTTTCATCAAACACCCTGCGACATCTTCAGTTAACTTCACTATGCCACGGCATGCTTGTTGTAGTTTTTGTAAAGGCGGGAACTGCCTCAATACAGGGGGGAGTGGCACTGTTGCGATCGCCTTCATCAACGTCAGGTTTGAGTCGCATGTCAGCACCCCTCCGAAAGCCGAAAATATGTAAGCTGACCGTAGCAGGTACTGGAATTCAATGCTTTCTCCATTTTCACAAACGTGTGTGTGAAATTTTTCGACGAACAACATGTCAGTGGGGTACTTGGCGATCAGCATCGCTTCCCAGCGTTTGCAGAGCAGGTCTTGACAAGAGTGGTTCAACGACGTACTCCAGACCCTGGCTGCCTCTGAGCGCGGATCAGTGGGGTCCAACAGGTAAGGGTAATGCGTCCTCGCTATGCTCTCACCCGCGTCCTGAACGCTGGACAGGGGTCGGAGACAGAGCGGTATATTTTCAAGATGAAATCTCGGTACGAACAGCGCGGATGTTCCTTCCTTGAACCCGTCTGGTATTGTACCACCTGTTATTTTACACAATTTTGAAAAAGATGTTTTGTCAAGATTCTTTGGGATGAAGTGTAGCGTCTGGAAGGGGTTAGGTTGGTCATGGAGCAGACGCACAGATCCCGCTTGGTGATAGTTCATGTGGTCCACATTACTCAGGCTGCGCTGCAGAGGCAATAGCAGGGTGTTCTCACAGGTCCATCCGTACGATCTCGCCATAGGCCCTTCAGTTTTATGCAACCTCAAAGCTGTGGTCGATACGTCATGGTGTGCAACAACATCACACAGGGATGCTCGGGTTTTTGGAGGAAAGACGTCCCATACTCCTGCAGTGTGTGTACTTTCGTCATTTCTCCCGGAAGGTCCGGATGTCCCTGCAGCATGCAGTTTGGAAGGCGTGTTGTACCTTTTAGTTGTACTCACGAAATTGTACAGGTCCGGGTTGAAAAGGACGTCGATCAGTGCCTGGAGAGCCGTAACGGTTTCGTCGCGGCCCCCGTAGGTTTTCCACGTCATGCTCACGGGCACTTGCAGGCGTTGTTTTGCGCTTGGGTTCCTGACTGGGTGTGGGTCACCTAGGTTTCCTGTAGTACAAGACGGGTTCTGCAAGCGGTCCAGCACGTAGTCTAGTTGACTGCACAGCGCTATGGGTGTGGTCTGCGTCACGTGCAGTATGTCCCGTGTCACATCACGGTCCACGCGGCGTGTCACGTCTGTCACATCGCTGACGTCTTTCGAAAACAAGACCAGACCGTCTCTGTGGGTCAACCCCGGGAATGTCTGTACCACGTAACCCTTTTCCACTCCAGCGAAAAGAGTCTCCGTAGGTTCCCCGTTGCTGTCGACAGGGCCCCGCATGATCGAAACGTATTCTTCGGCTGTCGGTTCTCTGTCTTTCACGGTCTCTTTGTTGCTGTGTATGTTAAGGACCATGATACCCGTATGTGCGATCATCTGTTCCTCCGTTTTGTTTATGCGGAGCACACCACGGCGCAAGTCTATCAGCACGCGGTACATTGACATACCTTGAGCCATCTGCTGGTAAGTCTCGGGTCCCATCAGCACCACACACAGAACATCCGAGGCATCGAACAGTTCACTTTCCGAGGACAAAAGATCTTTCATCCGTTGCAGGTGAAGCTTCTGAGTGATGCTGGGCGGGTCGGCTCCCGGTCTGCTGAGCTGGGCCTCAGCTTCCTCCACGGCGACTTTCAATTTTGCCTTTGCTCCAGACCAAGGCGCCCCTTCGTCTCTTTGCGACCTCTCGCGGATGAAAGGAATCCGGTCACACTGCTGGCTGCACTGGTTCGCCAGGCGGCGGACAGCGCCGTATGCGTCCAGCCGGACTGAAAACAGGTTCGCCATAAACATCCTCGCCGCCTCATTCAGTGCCTGACATTTCATAAGAGCTATGCGGTTGGGGTCAGGGGCACGTTGCAGCTGCGACCTGGTAGCGTACAGTGCCCGCATAATGGCTGCGTCCGGCGATATGTCCCTCAGGAACTCGCCCATGTGGGCCATGTTTCCGGCGCGCAGACTCGTTATGAGGTCCCTCATGCCGTCTTGCATCATATACCCGAACCGGACGATAGGTTCTGTGGTGTGAGCATCGTTTGTTTCACTGGCCAACTTTGTGCGTAATACGTTCAGCACGTCAAAGGGCACATCCAGGTAGGCTGAATGTGACAAGGCGAAGGTGAATTTCTTTTTCCGCCTCTGAACTGTCCTCGGGGGCGCCTTGTCTGACTGTGGCGGTTCCGACATCACAGCGTCTTTACTGACGTATTCGACATCTTCGTACCTTCAGTCCATCATGTGCGGATCGAAACTTTGCACCAAGCAAACGCCCAGGGGTGTGTTTTGAACGCCTCGCACTGACGCACCCGCCACATAGCATTTATAATATCTGATAAATTTGGATTCCAGCAACCGTGCATCCATAGGGTCGTTTTCCAGCAGTCCTCCCGTGGCGTAACTCTTCGCTAGTGTGTACAGTTCCTGTACGCCCGTGTTGAGGTAAGGGGCCAGGTGATGGTTGTCAAATGCAAAGGCCCAAGGCCCCAGTTGTGGGTGTGGCGGTGGTATAGCGGCCATGTTGCGGATCCTCGAGGGTAAACAAAAACAAAAACGTGTTTTCCGTTATACCTTTGGTTGTCACTGTTCTCAATTCCCGTAACGGCTCGATAACGAATTGACATGAACGTTGATGTAAAGAGAGAACGAGGTCAATGGCCCCTTTCCAAATACAGGTCTGTGTCAGTAGCGGCTGTGTGGTTCTGTTGGTTATTGGATTGGGGGTGTTCCTACTGTTCTTCTGTACAGGTTGTTGTATATTATTGCCCTAATAACGAAAGCATAGACAACGATGAACGGCAAGGCGTCATTCGTCAGAGGTCGCCGTCTTCGTATCATGTTCGCCTTTGTTCTTGTGTCTGCATACGGCATTATCATCACAACAGGCGCGGCACATATATCTTTATGTGACGACAGTTCTTTTCTTCCTATATGTATGATACAATATGGATCCAGCATGATCTGCTTGACTGTGTTCGCGTACCGTATTTCCGGAAGGAACAACCCAAGGGAGACGAAGATGTCCGCTCATGAGGGACGTAATAAACATACGTTTGGGAGTAGACGAGGACCTCGAAAAAACACTTACATATTCAGAGACGAAAAAGATGACAATGGAGGTGACACGTGTGAGGAAAACCATGAAGGCGAAAGGTTACTAGTGCATGACAAAGAGAACGTGCGTGGCACGAAGGGTGATCCACGTGCTTTTTACAGTCTCACGGGGATGGTATCAGCCTCTTCCAAATCCGCAATCGTGTCTGGTTTGCATGTGATCATGATCATCCCTTGGTTCATAAGTTTCTTGGTGCAGATGGTGCGCGTGGCGAAAACAGGAATAGTTCAGCCCCCGTGCATCACGTTCTACGTACTCTCTGCCATGTACCTGTTATTCACTGCAGCCGCCCTCGTCCTTGAAACCACTCAGCACGCCCTTTGGGACAGATCGTGAACGCTATTTGCATTTGCTGGTGAGCAGGCGTTGGATGCTCAGGCACAGGAACGTTGAAACGACACAATAATAAAAAATGTGTGACACTTCGTCTCTCGAATAATTGCCTGATCGTGCAGTTACAAACCGGCGTCCCCCTAAGTGTACTGTTATCCTTGATAAACGCCTCGACTAGCCGGACATGTGTCCCAGACGTTAACCCGGATGTCGACATTTGGCCGCGGCAATGACAATCAACTTCTCCGACGACTTGCTACCAGAATATCTGTGGACGTTCCCACATGAGTGCGAAAGTCGTGCGCGTGACGTGTGTAGCAATTTGCAGTAACACCGTTTTCGGGCGTGAGTGGTTTCGCAAATTAAGGACAGGATACCAGGCATTGCACTACCGCCGCACGCAAAGTCGTTCACGCCACATCAGACAAGTTTGCTGAGACGATCGAATAACGGTATGCGTAGAAGATATCCGCTTGTTATGCCCCATTCTACGGCCAGGCGAATCGTGAATCATCTTTTCGTCTGTCAATTCCCTGAACGCCACGATAACCGCTCAGTCTGTTCTGATTGTTTTATACCGTACGCGCACGTGGAAATTGCACTGGGAGGGTGCATAAAGCAATTGGAAAACATGAAGGACATCAAAGTTGCGGGAGAGAGGTGGTGGTCATGTCTGAACGGGCAACATGACATTGAAAAGAGTCTGAATATCATACTAGGCCGCGTGGCGAACGGTTTCTGCTATTATGGACACGCTTTGGTTTTTTTCGCATTCGCTTTGTCTGTTCGTCGTCAGCTGGAACGCAATGGCGTCCCGCTGGAAACCATTAAATGTGTGTCCTCTGTTTTCGTCAGGTGGGCTTATTTGTACGTGGTTAACCCGTCAATTCACAAGAACCATGCTTCTCCTGGGCTTTTCACAGGATGGATGCCACATGGGGTGCCAGGTTGGGTTTCTTTTTTCTGTCAGATCGCGAAAGCCATCGCTGCATAACAGAGACTTGTATTTGTGCAGTGGGGGATGTGTATCTGTCTGATGTCACAATGACAGCTGCCTCACCGATCAATGCGGGATCATTATCGTGCTGTGTGCGGCATTAAATATGGGACACACGACATTTCAGGTAGCCACTGGCCTAGCTGCGTCGATCGCCTGCATGGCTGCGGGGATCATCAGCGCTCTACACTTGTGGCACCCTGGGTGGTGGCCGGAGGACGACCACTGCGGTTGCATTTATTTACGCTCTGGACGCAACGCCTCTATGGAACCTTACTTTTTGCCACAAACCGCATACCCGACAAGCGCCTGCTGGTTGAGACGCCCACGTAGACTCAGGTGTACTGTCGGCATATTACTTTGCAATGAGAACGCGTCACCTGTTCCTACCACTGATTCGTCAGGTCGACCCCCGGAACGCCTTGTTGCGGCCTATGACGAGCTGCTGCAGGAGATGTTGTTTGACGCTGTGTGCTTCCCACTTGTGGGTCTATGTTTGTTCGTTGTTTTGAGCATGCACTTGCGCAACGCTGCGCATAAACTGCATGTAGCTCACATCCGTATCATGGATGGTCTTCGTGAAAAAGCACAACAGAAACTTGCAGACAAAACAACAGCTTGTAACGACAACCCAGCCGTCCCCGGAGGCCACAACCCAAAATCCGATGTATCGCGTCCGCGCTTCACGTATGCGGAACCGAATCTCGTAGTGCCGCCGACACAGGGCGAAAAACCCGATGAGAAACCTGCCATTCTCGACGGAGTGGACTCAATGGAAGCCGTTGTTGTCGAGGAAGCCGACCGGTACTTGCACACGGGCACCGATGAACCTCCTCCGCCGTATTCCCAGTTTGAATTCACCGGGTTCCACTGGCCGATCGGGAAAAATGACCGAAAGAGCGTGTCCACACGACACAGACACAACAAGTTGGTCTGTTCCGGCGCGTGCGGAGCTTTGCATGCCATGGTTATATTTCTCACTGTGGCCTGTTTGATGGGGACGTATTCATCCCATCGCCTACGATCCTGTGACGCGTTCGTCCCCCAGTTTGCGTACTGGCACGCAGGCGTCTTAAGCGCGGGGTGTTGGGTGATGTTGTATTACGTGTCACTTTTGGTGGAGCGCTGTGGCATTTGTCGGCGCAGTGGGAAACACTCTGACGGTGACTGTTACGTGTGCGAATCGTGTTGCTCACGTATAATCAGCAAGATTATTTGCACGATCCTGACGCTTTCTGTGCTAGCAGGTTTGGGGTACGTGTTATACACGTACGTGATAAAGCCAAGGGTAGCATGATGATATACACGTACCGCTATGAACCATGACGACGGACGTTCTCGCGAGGCATGCAAAGACTGATACTGATCAGGACATGTCAGGTGTTGTCGATCCGTCGCAGAAAGGTGACAAGTACAGAAGAACTATGTCTTTCGATATCCGGAGTGGACGCACAGGTACGGTGCGCGAACCCGTGTCGCCGGGACCCTCGACCAGTGAGGTCAGTCACAACAGAGAGGTAGCAGATCTGAATGACCGATTTCGCTTGGCTTGTCGCATGACCGCTTGCACACGCCTAGCGGACGTATTGGAACACAAGGCCCTGGCGAGTGAAAGAAAATACGGGATTACGGGAAGAGCCCTGACACTCGAATGGTACCGTATGCACAAAGACGAGTTGCAGCGTGCACGTGAAATGGCAACACGAGCGGCCGCTCAAGTCCGTCAGACCGAACATACAGACAAACAGGTTGCTAGAGAAAAAGCCTTGCGTGAGGTATATCACTCGGGATCGACGAAAAATGCATTGTACGGGGCCGTTCGGCGCAACGTTATTGACCCTGTGAAAAGGCGTATTTTTAACACCCGGATGGAACGCGGATTGACGAACACGGTTCACAAGGAGAAAAGGCGTGCCTTAAAGGAGAGAAAAAAGCAGATGTGGTTACAGCGGCTGAACGACGTGAAAGATGCATGCGCAGATATGTGGTCCAGCGATTCAGAATCGGACGACGGTGAGGACGGCGAGGGAAGAGGACAAGGTGAAAATATGAAACTGGATGAAGAAATTGAGGAACTGTACCTTGCGCGTAATATGCCCGAACCGATTACAGACGATCCTTGCGACAGGACCATGTGCGAAGATCGGACGGAACCGCCGCCCATATGATACAGTATAATGATTAACTGCAATGTTGGCACGTGTGATATATCAGACTTATATATCATCTGCGCCGAAATGTGTACCATATATGCTCTTTTTTTGCTCCGTCACAGCTCTGTATTGTATAGTGTTTTCATATTAAAGATTTATGTTCCTCTGTGATTCAGTATGTACTTTAAATGTGTAAAAGATAAAGCGTGTGCGTGTATACCACAACATAATAATAGACTAAAGACACCAACGCAACGATATGAAAACCGTCTTTATTTCTGTGATAACACTTTACATAAACATATATGTGAAATAGGGGTGGGGTGGGGGGGGGGGGGTTGCAGTGTAACGGCGGACCGCGCGAATGTCATCTGGTTAACCGGTGGCATATCTCGTAGTTTTCTTTTATACAATCAAACATTTTGTCTACCATCCGGTCTGTGGCTATCACGTTTGTACACACAAGAAACCTCGGCAGTGATCTCAATCCAGTCAGAGGGAACAGTTTCTTGTGCGTATGTTCTGCCAGTACCCACATGTTGTGCCAGTCGTTGTCATCAAGCAGGTCTTCTGGGATATTTTCGTTGAAAGCCGAGCAGACGATTGATTCTGTGTCTATAACGTGCCTACCCGTTGATGCGGCGATCACTCCGCATGTTCCGATCACTTGGGCTGCGTATGGGTGCAGCGGGTTGAGTATCACCCTGCTCCTAGTGCCGTTTGGCGCTTTGAGTGATGCTTCCGTGTCCTTCAGTGATGTGACGGGGGAAACCTCTGTTTGAGACTTTCGTTTGTCCGGCAGTAAGAACGGCCCTTCCACTGACGGGGCTGTGATCGTGTGATGAAGACTGCACACCAGGTGACGTTCTGTGTCCCCGCAGTCCGTCCCCACGTTTTCGACCGTGTAGTCTAACACGTACGTGGACGTTGAGCCTCTGTGTATGTTCAAAAACAAGTAATGATACGCAAAGGGGTGTTGGCGTACCGATAGTTGCGGCGTTTCCTTAATGAGCGCTTGCAAGCCATCTATCGACTCGTCCGTCGCACGGCAGAGGTCTGCGTCGATCTCAACGTACACGTTCCTTTCGGCGAACGGTTTCTTACGGCCTCGTTCTTCTTTACACAAGCGTGAAAAGGCCGGCAGCCGGTCCAGACCGACGTGGCTGAAGGACTTGTCAAACGCCTTCAGGCTGTATCCCTTCACGTGTGTTAGACCGCTCATGTTTGACCAATCTTTTGTTGCACTGAAATGGCACTTCACCTCGATGAACCCTGTCATGTCTTCAAACACAGCATCAGGTGAAACGCCGAGCATGGGGTACTTCTCCTGGTCAAGGTGCAAGACCAGGCCCGTGCTCTTAAGCTGCCCGAAGCCGATCACGTCACGCAGTATGTCGATCACGATCGGTTCGAAAAGCAAACCGTGTGCCATAGGGTTCGTCGCTGCTGCGGCTGAGGACCGTGCAGCTTCACAGACGCTTTCGGGTGTTTTCCATAGTTTGTAAAAACTATTGAGCATGACAGATTGTGACTTACATATGAACTTTTGCATGTGCGATGCTGTCACGCGCCCCAACCTCCAGTACCACCAGTACCAGTTCGATGTCTGGCCTGTTGTGAGCATGGCAAGGCTGCCCAGAGCGCCCTTCAAAAGAGCTTGTGCTTCTTCTGTGGGAACATCTGTCTCAAGTGTGGCAGCGTCTGTGGCGGACAGCGTCTGCTTGAGGTCAGCGGTGGTAGCCATCGAGAGCGTATTGCAGAGGCGTCGCCATTCTTCAGCGTGAGGATTTGAGTGGAACCGGGGGTCGCATGGTTCTCGCACGCTGTGCCGACACTTTCCTGTCCACACATCCTGTGTTTGACACCTGCATCCCGGAGCTGTGACGTGAGCATCACTGGGACTGCCGCCATCGATACATCGACGGATGTCTCTGTAGGTCGTCTTGTCCACGCGGCACCTGGAGCACGGCTGGAGACACCCGCTGACAATGACAGATGCCTGCTGCACACTGAGCGCGGCATCAGCTTGTGTGGCCTTCACCCGGTAGAATTCACGGCATGTTGCTGCGGTTCTGTAGACGCGTCTTGTGTCCTGCCATTGCGGCCAAAACAGGTAATCGGCGTTTCGATGTCTTTCCTCGGAACTTGAAACTGACAGCCAGCACGCCCGAGGGCGGTAGACAGCAAACCCCACATGTTCCGTCTCGTTGTTTAACGAATGGTGCAGCAAACCCACTATTATGACACCTAAGGCCCACAGGTCTGCATTCTTGCCCACATCGGGTGTGAGGTGGGGGCGCAGCCGTGAAAAAAGCTCTGGAGCTCGGGATGTCCAATAGATGGTCGGGTCCCACAGACGTTTGCTGAAAGGGCAGACGTGGTTGGGCATCAGGTCCTCTTGTGGACATGCGGCGTTACCGAAATCGATAATTTTGACATCGGGTGGCATGCACCATTTTTTTTTCAACATAACGTTCTTGGCAGACAGATCAAAATGGAAAACCCCCAGATCGTGCAGGTGCAGAACACCTTCGGACGCTTTAGACGCGACCGTCCAAGCCAGGTCGTCGTCGTACAGGCACGAATGCATGAACGTGTGCAACGTCATATCCATGCGTTGGGACACCAACAGCTCGGTTATCGGCGACACTTCTGATCCAATGCGATAGGCCTTCCCTGTCAAAGCCTCCACCACGTCCGCGAACAGTTTGTGTTTACGCGCGTTTTCTTGCAACAAAACGAGGTCTTCATTGACACCTTTCGCCTTCAAATGTTCCATAATGTTTAACTCGTGTTTTGCGTGTTTCGTTTGGCATATTTTAAACACGTGGTCCGTGTCCGTATGTAAGTACACGTGCCCGTATGTACCACTGCCTATACGCTCTAAGCCCCGTCGTTTTAGTTCTTCAGGTTTCAATAGCTCTACTTTTCGATGAGGGTTAATTGGCGTGTCACCGAGATCCGACATGGTTTCTCTGCACAAGAGGTCCATGATCTATAAGATCACGGGTTCGGATTTGTCGTATGCAAGGAACACCGGCCCTCTCTTCGTGCTCCCTTGAGAATGTGTTCCTGAATGGTACATGACCCGTATGTTATCGGTATATATTTATATATGGAATGTGGTTTTTTATATATATCATGACGTACCGCGGGTCACATGATGCATTCAGGAGCGCTGAACAGCAGGCAATGATGCGCATGCGTGATGTTTTTTGACTGCTCTCTGCGGCTGTGTAATCTGGCCACTGGGGTCGCATACATCAGATGCTCCGGGAGATTCTTGCGAACACATGCGGCTTGTTTGTACATCTGGCGCGCACAGGTTCATACGACTGCTCGGCAGCGGGACCGCACCTTTTAGATTACCATCTAGCATCGTGTTCACAGCTTCTTCCTGTGCCTCTGCCAAAAACTGATGGCTCATTATATCGCGGGCTGCACTGACTGCACGTTCAGCATCCGGAACAACGTCCCCGCTTGCGTCACCTTCAGAGCTGTATAAAGCTTTTGCCAGGTCCACACAGACTTTCGTTGCTTCGTCACGTTTAGCCATCTTTGCTTTGTTAATGAACAACAGGTAGGAACTGACAACAGTCTTCAACATGTTGGACTGACGGTCGGACGCTTTTTTAGAGTGCCTTTTCACATCAGCCAGAAGCACCTCGGCTGATCTCAGTTCTCGCTTAGCCGCGCTCCAGTTGGCCTCGTCGTCTTGGTGGTCCTTCGTCCCGGGCCACGTTTCTGCAGCTGCCCCAGGAGGACAGTCCGTGGTTGCAGCAGATACTCCTTCGCGTACAAAGTGCCGGCGGTTTGCCTCAAGTATTTCCCAGCTTTCACGTTGGACAAGGTCCCGCAAGGTTGTGACACGCCTTTCCAATGCCCTGATCATATCGTCTATATTCCGTTTGTTGTTTTCGCACTCTGTCAGTCCGTAAACCGCGGCGTCGACGAAATTCTTGCTGAGAGGGTTGCACTCGTCAACCTCCCGTGATACATCGTCCAGGTGTAAGAGCTGCTTGAACATATCAACTTGAGCCCCGTGGCGCTCCTTGTCTCTGGCTGAGAGGTCCGAATCACCGTCTGACACGCGGTCGGCTGCGGCGTCCTTTTCACGCTCCCTGTTCACACTGTCTGCGAGTTCCAGAAAGCCGTCAACACCCAACGAGTAAAGACTTTCGAGCCATGGGTCCGCATCCCCTCCCGGGTGCCTGTTCCGGACCATAAGGTCGAATGTGAAACTATCAAACCTACCCTGGACACTTTCTCCCATCGCAACAACGAAGCGCAGTGGAAAATGGCACAGCTGAAGCACCCCTGCCAGCAACTGTTTCCACGCTGGCATCCTGACTGTGAACTCACCGTATGGGTGAAACCTGCCCATTACGCCAAACTGACAGATCTTCTAATAAGTACGGTGTACCCGGACGTGTACGACGGCATTTCAGAAGGCGAAGGACAAGGGCCGGAACACGTGTGGACGAGGTCATGCGTGAGCCCGCCGCAGTGGCGCGCACTCTTACTCTTTGACCACTTAGCTGCGGAAAATACATACCTGTCATCAAACGGAGACATGGGAAAAGGGGGAACGCGTGGGGAATCACGTGCGTGCAATAGTTTGTCTCCTGCCCGTCCCGTGAACGTCGTCTTCGCCATTTTGACAAACAAACATGAGATCCCACGGGGGCAGACCGCTACAGCTGCATGCACCGTAACACTGCTTCCCGTTTTAGTTCTACGTAATGTACCTAGAACTTTTATCGTTGGCAATTCACTTTATCCGTCTGACGAGATCCGCCGGTGGGTGTGCAAGGCAAGTTCCGTCCACTTCGTGTTAAAGCACGTGTCGCGCTTTTACCTGCCGCCGGCCCTTTCCGGTGCGGCCTCGCAATGCCCCACTGACACACACGTGTACGAAACCCTCTGTAAGCGGTTGTACATTGACCGTGTGTGGGATGTCCAGCACAGGGCGTCCATCGACACGGATTCATCCTTTGCCTCGTTAATCACACACAGGGATATCACCCACGTGTCTGTCGTTGCGCTTCTACAACTGCACGTGCTCTCCATGCGACCTCTACAAAAAGCAGACGGGGCGGGCAGCATGTCTGTCAACGTGAAGTTGTGGGCGATGTGGTCAGACTGGCTGGAAGGGCAAGGCGTGAAAGCCCACAACCCCTTCGACATGCATCCCTGTCTGACTGAACGGTCCTTGGAAGACGGATCCCTGCACGGCCTCTCTTCTTCGAACGCCTACGGGTACGAGGGGCTCGTCCATTTTGTGGAGTTCGTGCGGTGGTGGTACGGATTCAACACGCATGTAGAAATGTGCCAGCACCAAACGATCTCGGCCGTGATTGCAAACATTTCGTGGATGAGGATCCACGTGGCCACCGTGGTGCGTAAGATCATGGAAGCATTCGGACAAAGCCCCATCTACACACGGCCGCCAGTGCACCCCATGTGCCCCGCGATTTGGACACTGGCCGTCTCGGACAATTGCCGACAGTGCAAACGGCAGGCGGAATATGAAATTCGTTTGCAGCTTGATAAGGTGATGCCACTGTTGGAGCGGTGCAAGCTGGGACGGTACATGCGGGATGTGCTATGCGCTGTGTTCTCAGACACACCCCTTGACGTAGCTCAGGCTAAGCTAAAACGTTACGACCCGGCCGTCGTGCACTGGGGGTTGGATTCTGTCGGCGGTCACGACAGCAGTGTAACGCGCACCACAGCCTTGTCCATCAAGAACCAACACGCTCTAAAACAGCTGGCTGTTTCAAATTGGAACGCTGTTTACAGAAATGTGACAGATGTCCCGTCTCCACATTTTTCGAGACTTGCGGATTGTGTTACATTTGTGTCCCAACATGCATTACAGCAAGGGAGCGACGGCGGTCGGTTCAGGAACTACGCCCGTTTTCTCCCAGCGTTGTCGCGCCCCGTCAAGACGTCGGGAGGTTTCGTCCCAGTCTGCACCGACCGCCGGTTATGGAGGGCTTCCAAGGATTACGCTGGGATTACCGCACGGGTGAAGGCAGCCCTCGCGGAAGTGGAGAGGAGACGCGTCAATGGAATGCCAAGCGACACAGGCGCGGAAGCCCGTGTCCAGTACGCGATGTCTGTCGCACGGGCTTATCCTGGACTGCATGTGTGTGATGTACTGTCTTACCTTTACCACATGGACATGAAACAGGCCTTGTGCGTGGTTGGGCGATCCGATTACGACACCGTGCGCCTGAACGAGTTAGGAGGATCTTTGCACGTGAAAGTGGACCCCGTACTGAGTTTGTTTTCCGTCATGTTCGACGTAGACATGACATACAGGACTCAATATGACGCTCCAACCCTGTCAGAAGTGTACGCTATTGCGAGGGCTTTGTACACATCCGTCATGGGTCTCGTGGGGTCTGTGCGTGTGGCACTGGGACCAGAGAAAACGGACACAGAATCTGCAGCCGCTTCCGTTTTGACGAAGGGCGCCCATGGAAAATCCGAACTTGAATCGTACATGGCCACACACCCAGACATACTTGGAAGCAGGTTGTTCGTATACATGTCAAACTCGCTGCCCCCGTGTTGCGCCGTGTACGATGAAAACCCTTCGCAGGTACCAAGCCGTGCAAACATGAGACCGTTGGATGACAACCGTCGCGTGAGCGCAGACGAAGATAACCTGCTGCGCACTCTCACCGAACTGCAGCGGACACGGTCGCTCAGGGTAGTCGTGCAGCTCCCGCCTAACGTTTGTTTCGAATCAGCCGAAGCTTTCCTCTCGTATCAAGACATGCTTTTTGGATTTTTGAGGGCCGATGAGAGTTTGCGGCCGTTGGTCCACAGGTTGGGAAAAGAGGCTAACTTAGAACGGTTTATAGACATGGCCGTCTTCAGGGGCCAGTGCCGCATGCCACATTCCGGTAAAGCCGACGGTAGTCAACCGTTCGACCCCCTGACAGTGGTACCGACCCTGTGGCACGGTTCCGACCCGGATGTCATGCGCGAAACGTGCCTGCGCAACCACTTGGACCCAACTGTTGGACTGATGCACAAGGACCCGTTTCCGGCTATGCACTCGAACGAACACCTGAAAAGAGGTCTGGTGATCAAGCAGCGTGGACGCTCGGGTTTGTCTGTGTCGTCATTTTTACGCAACTGCCCAACAAACGGCCCGGATGCCCCTGTACATGCAGTGGACCAAATGGCTATGCGGGTGGTTGAAAGCACGCGCGAGCAGGACAAGTTTTCTCGCTGTGCCCAATTAATTTTGTGCCACTGGGGAACAAACCACCCTCGGCTCCTGCATGCAACTCCCGCCGACTTGTCTCTTTGTACGGGTGACTCCCTTTTGAAAGCGTTAAACATTGTCGTGAAGCCCTGCATGCCGGAAGCACTTCTGACAGGTCCTCAATTGCCAGCCGCTTCAACCTTACCGACCGACAAACGTCCGAGGCCCTTGTTTCAGATCGCGGATGAGTTTCTGCGGTTAGGTTTCATACATGCAAAACGCAGCAGGCATTGGGCAGGTACCAGACAGGAAGCTGAGGTCAGAGCTCACGGTATCTGTGTCGAATTTCAGATATCTCCCCCGGTGCATGCCGCAAGTAAGCGTAATGACAACAACACGTCCTGGCCAGCGTGTGTGTACTACGACCATACGACACGCTCTGATTGCAGATTGCGTCTCCGCTGCTCGCTACACCCGACCGCGTCCGTGGATGGCCTTGAGACGTATTTGCGCCAAAAAGGTTTCAATCTGGACGAAGGTGAACCGGTTGACACGTGCTCAGAAGAGGGTGACATGTCAGGGGACGATTACGTGTCACAGGACTCGCAAGACGCTGAGGACCTAAAACGGTACTGTCGCCGTCGCCCTACCAAAGGTGAGCAATTATTAGATGCTCCCTTGAGGTTTAGCCTTGTCTACTATTGTTTCCATAACCGGTGCAGTGGCGGATGGCGTGCGATTACAAGGTTTAGTGTAAATTAACGGTGATAAACAGATTAGGGGGGGTGGGGTGGAGAAAGGGGTTATCCAGATGCATATGCGGGCACGGTTTGTATTACATACATGAGTTATTATTAAAGTTTCATAATCGATCTATTTCGGAAGTGTTCTTGTGATGAGTGGGCAGATGTCTATATATGGTACGTTTGTTGTTATGTATTTCGTTGTATACAAAATACCAGGATACTCGCGCTGCATGTTTCGGGGACAAGCGTGACATCCATGGCGTGTCATGAAACGAACAGAACGGCACAAAAACGCGAGAGCTGTTTTCAAGAAGGACTAAAAGACGGTTTGCATGCGTCCCCAGCCGAGATACTAACCAGCCACCGGTGGAAAAGATATCGTGAGCGATACGGCGATTTTGATGGGCCCTTACTCGCTTCACAGTACGTAGGTGCCATAAGAGGAAGCCAGGTGTGCGCTGTTTGTGCGTTTAATGCACGTGCTGCACGCGATGAACAGTTTTGTGAGTGGGTGGAAGGTTTTGCTAACGCCATGCAGTTTAAACCTTTCTTTTCTAGCCTGACCACGTCCCTCGTCATTCTTTACTGGCGCCGCGTACACGCAGCTCTGACACGGCTCGAAGCACGGCCCGCCGCTGATCCCGATGATATTTCGAACGCGTTAGACGAAGAAGTGTTGAATTCAATCACACCCGAAGTATTTCATGTGCACTTCATCCACAACCGCTGCCAGTTCTCGTCGTTCAATACAGGACACGACAATGCTGGACGTGTGGATGGCAACAGGCCGCTCTTACGTATTGAAAAGGGGGATATGTGGAGGACGTGGCACGTGCACAATAACAGCCACATTGTAGCTCAGATTTTGCAGTTACACAATGGGTTGGCCCTGTGGCAACGTTCTGCCAGCCAAGGCTTCCATAACACTCCGGCGAACGACAGGGTAGACACTAGCGCAGACAGTGCGCGTGTTATCGGGCCGTGGGTTGTGACGTCCGGTTTAGAGTTACCTAGACTACCCACGACCGACGACATCCACCAAGGCGACACGAACGCGAGTGGCAACAGACAACAAACGGACACAGCGGGTTTGCACCCGGAAGAGTACGAAGAGGCTCTGTGTGTTAAAGCCGATGCATCGTCGAGGTTCAAAGACATTACCTGCATGATGGCAGACGCGTGCTTTGGCGTGTGTGGGTCAGACATGTCAGAATATGTTCGTTCGTTTCAGCGCAGGTGGGACTTCATGTGTGACCTTACACGTGATACAGATACGGTTCAGTGCAAAGAAAACATAACAACCGGACATGTTGCACAACGCGCTGGGCGTTCGGGACGTGCCCCTGATTTCTCTCGGTTTCGGCCTTACCCGACAGGAAGGGAACGAAACAACACAGGACGAGAGACAGAAGCGACGAGAACCGTGTCCCCCACGCTTGTACTGCGGGGTTACAGTTCCCACTGCGGTCGTTCTTGGCACCAACCTGACGCATTACTTCAACACGAAAATAATGCGTTGACGCCTTCTGCTGATGAGGAAGCGGGGGCCTGTGTTGCGGCAGAACCCTCAGAGGCCGGCATTGCGTACCGCCGGATGGCGGAAACACTGGAAGAGGTTCGGTCCGTTGTTCTGCGAACGTCGCAGAGAAGCCGACTCAACCTGTTAAGAGGTAAAAGCAAGTCCTTTTTTCCTGCTGTCACCCCGCCTGAGGGTGTTGAATGGGCAGTCGATTGGGAACTGGCACCGGAAGACACACCGACAGAGTGCTTGCTGTGCGGCATGTGCGCATTCTACGATTGGTACCGTGTGATAGAACAAATGCTATTGTCGTTAGGCATGGAGAAGGCGTGCGCAATGCAGCCGGTTGCCAACGTTAACACATTCGTCTCTGTGTTAAACACGTTGCAAAAGCGCTTGTCAGACATGTCTCAACGCGACGTGGATCCACTCGACGGATTCCTATTGAAGGGTTTGAACCCCTCGGTTTTTTACCATCACGCGTTTTCGTCTCCGCTGTGCGCATTGAACAGGGCACGGATGGGTGTGATGTACGAAAAGGATTCTTCGCTGCCTTGCGGTTCGGCAGTTGTCGCAGCATTAATGTACGTCGTGTACGGAAACTTCAACAGTTCTTGTAGGTTTCGCCCCCTGTGGTTGAAACGGTGCATGCAAGTGTTACAGGGACATAAAGTGTACTGTGACCCCGGCGTGTGCTTGTCCGGTTGATTATTAGGACGTGCAACGAGATGAAATACCATCTGTGTATTCGCGGGAGTATAGCACACATTGGTCATGCGAATGAAATCAATGGGACGTCAAACGTCGAGTGCAACCAGGCGCACCGTGGCGGGTCCCAAGGGGAAACGTCTCAGGTCGAAACGGAAAACACGCATATACAACAGTGCCCTCAAACTGAAAGCGGCATATCGGTTGAACACGATACTGTTTGACCCGAGCAAAAGTTCAAAAAGGTTCAGAGAAATGTCACTGTCCGCATATGGGAAAGACGTGGCGCAAGGGCAACTGCCACACATTCAACATGAACGGTCAAACGATCTAAAGTCTGACATCCTGCCGTTCGGACGCCCTGGAGTTTTTTACACAAACACGAAAGATATGCCAGTGCCGATGTTCACAAATGACGTCTTGGACATCGGTGATATGCGCTCTCGCGTACAGGACGCTACCTGTTGCCTGGACCTTAATATTTTTGCCGACCCTGTACACAGCGGAGCAGTGGTTCCCTTCAGGGAGTGTTCCACCTGTCTTGCCATGAAGCGCAAGTATCTCAGTGAGCATCCTGTATTCCCTGATCAAGTGACGCCTTTCAAACAGGATCGGTCGGAGGAAGGTTCGTCCTGCATCGAGGAAGTCAATGTGCACGCGTTGCTCCATGACGTTAACACCTTTGTACAGGCACCGCGGGCGATCTTGCTTGACGAACAACAAGGGAAAGATGGGTCGGGGCACGCATCGCAAGAGGCGTTCGTGCTCCTGCAGGGACTGCACCGTGCGTTCTCTAGGAATCCCGGCTGTGCCAGCCTCCTGGACGCGAAAAGTTTGGTGTGCATGGCGGTAGAATTTACAGTCGGCGCAGGGAAGAGAGCCGTTCACATGTTGAGAACAATATTCGCTTGTATGGCTAAACATAACGTGCACCCGGACTCGTGCCGTCTGGACATCATGATCGATGACCCACACAATTGCGGCCTGCCAGGAGGATACCTCTCGCTAAAGTCGTGCACCTTCAGCTGCACAGGCTTCTTGCATATATGCCGCAATGCGCTCCGAACCCTATCAGCTCACGTCGACTACTACCGTGAAAGTTTTAGGATCTCATGGCAGGTGTACCCAGACGGCACACGGGGGTTCACGGTTGAACTTCCCGTTTGTGCATCGTCTGTCGACACGCGCACATTGACGTGTGATGATCGTATGTATCTAAAAACTTACGCATCTGAGGACTGGTACGGATTGTTGGAAGAGTGGGTCGCAACGGGATTGTGACGACCCCGGTCGTTCGATATACATTTATACCAGGTTATGCATATGGTTTGATACACTTATTATTAGGTAATAAACTGTATCGTCTTTATATGATTATGTCTGTTTTTTTTCATCGCATTGACAGTTACACGTAATGACTAGCATTCTCTTCACTGTCCGCTTTTGTCGATCAATCATTCACACGCACATCATCACACAATAAACAACAGTACATGTCATCGAAGGAAAAACAATGTTTTATTCGAAGAGTATAAACACCATAGACCATGCACCCACATATTTTGCAGTCTGTTAACCCTGTTAAGGCTCCAGATCAAGTTAAACACCATAGACCATGCACCCACATTTTGCAGTCTCTTAACCCTGTTAAGGCTCCAGATCAAGTTGTTGGAGTGATTCTGCCATCATCTGGGCACGCTTTTCCTCCCTCTTCTTGTTCTGTTCCTTTTCGTTCCTTTTCCGTCTTGGGTTGACAGGAACGTCCTTCGGGCGACATCTGTCTTGTGTATTTTGTGTACTTCTGCCGATCTGTTCAAGCAGCCTAGTGCTCCTTGCCTCCATCTTCATATTGCGTTCAATCGTATCTTGCGACGATCTGGAAGTTGGAAACACGTCTAAAGAAGCCGCGCCGGGATCCTGCATATTCGCGATCAAAACCTGTTGCATTCGTTTCATATCTTTCGATAAAGCCGTACATTCCCCGACTATCTGCCAAAGCCTACCGATTATCAGCGCCAACCAATCGATAGGTATCAACACTTTGGTCTCGCTACTGGCGACGGGTACAGAACTGTCTCGCGTGGCTTGGTTACTTTCCGAGCCGCTCATGGTGCCGTGATGTGTAGAATGTGCGCTCGTGTCTGATGTGAATGCCTATGTGGTTCGGTATTTATTGGTGTTTCCCGGCGGTCACATGTCCTGGCGCTATTTGTGATGACGGGTGTCACAAATAGTGCAGATAACGTCTGACTGGACGAACTACTCAACAGTAACAAAAAAACGGTTCGGTTTTATAGTGTCACTAACAGGAAACAGCTGCGATGTCCTCTGCCGGGGACAGGCTGGACCTCACATGTGAAAACAAGTGTATAGACAAACATGATCTATACGGATACCTGTCACCCGTGCGCACCATGCCCGGTGGCAGCCAGGGGTATGGCCCGGTTATACATAAAAACTGTTTCGTTGTGGGACTTCCTTTGCTCACAGGAGATACATCCCCTGCTATGATGTTGTCGGCCTGCGACGGCGTTAGCCCCGTGGAGTACACACGCCTTTCCCGGTGGAACGTCCACGGAAGGGACGGGGAACTGAACATTTCTGGTAACTACATCACATGCTCTACAGGTGTCGGGATGGAGTCTGGTCGGGTTACGTCGAACGAGCACCAGGTAAAAACCATGAGAAACAGCGGCCCTTTCACCCTCTCTGTGAACGATCTGGTCTGTCTGGTGCCGATATACCCTTTGCTGACACCGAACGACAGGCACTCACACAAGGACGAGATACCCCCGAATGACCCCGCCAACCCATACGGACCCCCTGTTAGCATTGCTAAGGCGACCGCGCACGGCCTGACGTTTCCGGCCACCGTACCTATCTTTAAGATGCCTGAGGTGTTCACCGGTGTGCTGACGGGTTTAGTGTGTAAAGTCATGCGGAACGTGGACAAGATGAAGTACGCAAAAGCAGCCAGCTCAAACACGCGCTTGACCATGGAAGAGGAGTTGGGGGAACACCCATTCAGTCGGACGCTGGAGCCGACCTTGCTCCTGCATCTGTCAAGACTGTTGAAGCATTACGGTTGGCTGCAGTTCTATGCCTTCTGTGACGCAGCTGTACGAGATCTCAATCTACCTGATCATGCTGCTTTGTCAGCACCTGGCATGCCACAAAGGGGTTTGATGAAAGAATCCACAGCTCTGAAGGATACACTGAAGACGCTTTCTGCCAATTCAAATCTGAAAGAGAGTGAAAAGGAAACCAACACTCTTGCTTTGCGGGCAGGTTTGAAAGCCGTTTGGACATCAATATGCAGCTTGGCACATGCCTATAACCCCCCAGTATATGGTAGGGTTGTACAGAGCAGGGCGTCCTCTATGACAGGTCACGCCATTACCCCACATAGTTTTTTTGACTGCTTCGTGACTGGTACAAATGAACTACCTAGCGTTATACCACAAACAGCGCTTCATAACCAGCTCGAACCATATGGCGCCGGGACGCACGGGGCTTTGCCGGCTGGTTTTTTCTATAAGTTTGATACCACGTCACAAGGTACCACTTTCCGACCCCTTATTTTAGACGAAACAAACCCTAGTGATTTCTCGACGTATGCCACTGCTTGGCAGCAGTGCAGGGAAACGCGAATGAAAGCGAAAGCTAACGTGCGCCAACGTGACGTGTGCATAGTGGAGCTAGTCAACAACGGCCCGGATGACATCAACACCCACATGGGTGCCTACCTGTGCGTGCAACCTCCTGTAATAATGCCGGAGTCGGGGTTTGGGGAAGATCTGCCTTACGACGATGACCCGAAACCGGGGGTGCTACGGCGGTGGGATCGGCTTGAGGCGGAGCATGTCGATGCCATCTGTGCTTACGGGCATTATCAGATATCGCATCACTTCGACAAGCTGTTCCACCCCCCTTCCAAAGACGAACAGTCGTTCTCCCGCAGGCAACCGTCTCTGGCCAACAGCGTGCGCCTTGTCTGTATTTTGGCGAACCAACTGCGTATGTGCAACAACGTCTGTGGTTCGGCGCTCAGAAGCCTTGCCGAAGAGTGCTGCCTGGAAGACGGGAACCTGGAATCAAATGTGGCAATCTGTGACCCGGGTTTTGATGCTCCTAACCTTATTGACGCCCCAGCTAACCAACCGGCAGGGTACGATGAGGATCATACGGCAGATCCTGTTATACTGCAAAACACACAGCTTTACGCATTCAAAGATGTCATGAACCCAGGAGCTGACATGGATGTTTACGAAGACAGGGATTTGTCTTCCCGCATAACATGTGCACAGGCTATGTTACACGAGATCATAAGAACAGCTTCCGCCTTGTACGATGAAATATTCAGCGTAACCCCCGTTGCCGTTGCACTGAGGGCCACCGGTGTGAACCCAAGCAGCAACAGGACAGAAGACGGAGCTTTGATCATCCCTCCCGGTGCCACGTTTGAGGCGCGTGTTATCTAAATATTTGGCACGTCGCAATGCCGAAACACAAAAACACACATGTTACTTGAATAAATAAACACAATACCAACACAATGCATTTGTTTCTCATTTGAATTTATTCCACATGCAACATATATAGTCGTCGCGTTTTTCATCGTACATGTGATACCCTGTCCTGAGAATGCTACCCGTATTTGTAATGCACGACGTGAGTGACGTCAGCGTAGATTCGGCTTCGTGGTACATCACAACACGCCGGAAGGATGATGAGTTCTACGTTGAACACGACGCATGGGCGTCCTGGTGAGTTTCAGGGCAGGCGACTTCTGCGTAAGGTTATGTCGCACACAACATCACATAAACTGACAAGGGACCAAACGGCTGTGCTGGAACACCGGTTTCAGCCTGGGGACCGCATCCATGTTATCGGGGAAGACGGCTGTGGTAAATCCGTAGCCGTGATGGAGAAGGCCTGGGCGGAACCACGTTTCCGTTTCCTGTGGATTGTAAGGTGTTCTGATACATGGCGGCGTCTCAAGGCCGTCTGTCCGAAGAACGTTACCATATTACCATTAGACCAAGTGCCTGACGGGGCCACGGATAACCACCTGCATCACGACCAACGTTTAACCATCAAACGCCTCATACTATCGATGGTTAACCCGCCCGCGCCAACAAGGCTGGTATTTGAAACATTTATGGCGTTTCTGCTTGATTATGACACCGTCCACGTGTGTAAAGACCACGTTCCCTCAGCTGACTCTGTATATTGGCAGTATTCCGCATTTACGCCTGATGACATTGTCCGCCTGGCCAATGGTATGTGGCAGTACATATACAACTTCATGTGTTCAAACGGTGATTACAATGGGTTGACCTGCGCAGACGTCCCTTATTCCGTTCTTCTGAAATTATGTGCCACCCATTTTTTTCATGTAGTCGTCATGGATGATGTTCATCTGCTTCCCACACGCCACATGTTGCTGTTTCAACGTTTCCCACAAATACAGATCCTCATCGGAAATTACGAGGCGGGAGGAGTCGTCCAAACGTGGTGGGCCATGCCCCCTTCTGCGACCACCACTTTCAGTATAACAGATGCTTTGCATAACACGGACGGTTAGGTAAAAGAGGATGAACCACTTAAACATGCGGCAGACTATCAGATAATAAATTACTATTTAATATTTCTGATGTTGGTTGTTATCTCATACAGATTAGTTGTTGTTGTTTTTATTTTGTGTTAATGGTCACCTCATTCTTCGCTCATGTAAAGCCGGATAAGGTCGTACTCGTCGTTCAGATTACGGCCTTTTCGGGGGGGTAATATCGCAAGCGGTTCTGTTTGGCGGATCGTGTTTAGGGTGTTACATAAAACCGTAAACAGTTCTGAATCTTGAATAGGGCCTTTGGTCTGTGTCTGATGCTTGTGCACACCAGGGGTTGGTACGTGCATGTTCCTGTGTTCCACGTGTCGATCAACCGGAATGTCAACCGGAATGAACTCGCGACTTGATCTGGGAGAGCGGGGTGTGGCCGTCATTTCACATGAACCGAATAAAGTGGACGGTTGACCCTCCCGCTGGTAGGAACGGCTTGGCTGGTCTTCGTAGGCGAATCGAACGCCTTGTCTCCGTGTATCCTCACTTTTAACATTTTTGCGATGGTCTTCACGTGCACCTGTTGCATCCTTCACGTATGAGGTGTCCCGGGCATCAGACGTGTGGATGCTTATCCCCAATAACGTATCGGATTCCTGTGATTGTGTAACATCTGATTTTGTAGAAACGTTTGCGTAAGGAGCTCTGTCCTGTGGCTCAGTAACACCTGTTTCTGTAGGTACTTTTGTTTTAGGGGCTCCATATTGTGGCGCAATCACTTTTGATTCTGTAGAGACCTTTGTGTATGGAGATATGTGTTGTAGCGCAGTTTGGACGGGATCGGTCAACATGGATACATGTATGGTTGGTTTGGCGGGTATATTTGTTCTGTTAGGAATGATGATGTCGTGGGATTGTGTATCTTTTAGACGCAACCCTTTTTCACGCCGTCTGGTATTTGGGTGTTTAGATTTATGAATTAACGGACGGTTTGTCTGTGAATGGCTCTTCAATCGTTGCCTGTCACCCGTCTCATATGTATCCGATGATACATTCTGTGTTTCCGCAGTACCTGATAGAGTGCGAATGTCTCCTATGCTCATGTTAGCAAATGGCTCTGTTAATTCCCTACCTAAGTCTGCCCTTTGTTGTGCATATGGACCGGAGTCTATCTGACCCTGTGTTATTACGTCATCGCAAAATTCGTAACTGCGATGTTGTTTCCTGTTAGGCAGGTGTTCTTGTACGTCATCGTCTGACTTTGATCGTACATATGCGCATGATATATCACTTGCAGTTTGTGAGACAGTTAACGGAGATATATCACGCGAGTTGCTATTCAGCAACTCCTCCGTCTGTTGTATCTCGTGAAACAGAGACACGCCGTCATCTTCTGACCCTGTGTGTCCCTGTGTCATATGGTGTTGCTGTACATTTAGATTTTGTAGTTCTGTATCTGAGAGTTCGTCGACACGAAACTGTGTTTCATTGTCGTTGGGCCTTGCAACTTCTTCGTTTGTGTACATCTGCAACGGGAATACTGGGTGCTGGTCCGACGAAACACACTCCAGGTGACCGCGATCACACCAAGGGATGAGTCCCGCGTCATCGCTCGCCTTTGTTGTGCGGACTCTGTAAACCCTTCGAAACCAACCCCGTTCAACTTCAACGGGACCGCATATCCTTTCGCCATACGTAAACGACAGTTGGTTTACTTTCTCGTTGTGTTCGTTTGCCACAGCGTACCCCGTCGGCAGGAACCGCTCACCACCGTCCGTGTTGAGACCGTCTGTAAGTATCTGCACGCTTATTATAGGAATGAACGTCGAACCCCTCAAACCATCCAGGTACTTGTTGACTGGGACGTGAGTGCTGCTAGACGCGGACGACCTCGGAAGTGCAGCAAACAAGGGCAGGGCGCTTTGGTCGAAAGAGAAGAAGTACCGGAGTATATCTGTTGGGCAGGTGTCCGCCGTGAGAGGGGCAGGGTAAGCAGAAGCCGGATCGATGATTCTATCCACGTTTGGGTTGTACGTGGAATTGGTCCATTCGCGATGAAAAGGTATTTTGCTGCCGGCCACGGTGTCGTAACACGTGGCCAATGGTATACCCGTGACGAGCGAAAAGAGGATGACGTCAAATCGGCACCAACCTTGTGCCTTGCTTTTCATACCCGAGCATGGCCACGATACATCATACGCTCGCACGTTGGAGCCATCCTGTACGTATTCTTCCGGCTTGTCCAACCCGTACACGTGTTGAAGGACACTCCGCTGCATATCTGCTGCTTCATGCATTGCTACCTCTCTTTCTTCGAATTGAAAACCATTGTTTTCATTTCCACATCTCGTTGGCAAGTGCGTGTATTCTTCCAAGATGTGGTCCCAAACTGACCCGACACCGTGGCCGTGTTGTGCCCACAGTGTTTCCAAGACTTCTGAGTCGATCATACGTCCGGCTGTCACTGCATAAGCCATAAAGCCTCTTAGCGTTTCGGCAACACGCAAGCACAAACGGTCGTCCCATCGTGGCTGATTGTTTGTTGACCATCGCGTCGGTATATCCTTGCTCAGAACGTAGTGGTGGAGGCCTGTTTTACCGAGCAAGGCTTTCAGGCCCCAGTGCACATTGGAGCCGCAAAACGCGAAGACAGCTGCCGTACATGTTGCCAACCAGAAAAGGTGTGAGGTCTGTCCCGTGTCCGAAATGATGCTGTCCGTCATCCTGACCCATTGAAAGAGATCTTTGTCTTTCAAATTGTAGACGGGTCTCCCACACACGTTAAAAAAGGTCGGCAATTCGCCCCAGGGCCCGACGTCTTGCTCACCGTTTATTGCCCTGGCGGAATTCACTTTTTTCATGGCCAGACAGAACCTGATCCCGTACACCAACAGGCAGTGCCATGTCACCTGGGCTTTTTGTGAGCTGATCCACCATCCCTTGACGCCATCTGACCGCGTCTCAACACCTGTCTGACGTCCATCCTCAGCCTTCAATGCTTCCAATGTTTGTCGCGTGATAAACGGATATACGCATTCGAGTACCCTGAACACGTGCCGCGCGACCTTGTATAAACCAGATGTGTTACTGGTGCCATCGTTCGGAATTAGGTCCGTGACGGAAACAGTTTGTTTTGTCGTAATACGATCCAGGGGTTCACGACTGAACGGCAAGGCGGCTTCCACTGTGATGTGTTCTGACGAATTGTCCTGTCGTCCGGCGGCTTGCGCTAACCCTGTCGTGCAACAAAATATTGTGTCCATGTCACATTGCGGCACTGTGTAACAGTCGTTTTCGTTTGTACATGTGAACAACCAGTTCCCTTCGTAACGCGCACCCTCTCTAGTACTCAAAGCGATATCGTGTTCTCCGCGTGCCTTGAAAAACTGTTGAAATATAGTACATTGCGTTTGGAAAGTACTTGGGTCATTCAGAAACATAACAGTGTCTTCTGACAATAATGGACGCACTACGGACATGTGGTCTGCTGCGGCGTCTAATTCGTTGTGGCCATCAGACTGTTCTCGGATATGCATCCACGCAGAGACGGGTCCGATAATTTCGTAAAGGCTAGAACACGTATTTGGCTCGGGTTTCCGCATTAGTCGCGTGAAACCTAAACTTGTGGAATTTGCCACAACAGCAACCAAAGGAACACCGGGCGGTTTGGTTGCGTACACGTCGTCAATGTGAGCAAAGCTGTAATGTGAACGTGGGTTGTCAACGTTGCCGTGCGTGACCTCCTGCATGCACACATGCAAGCTCAAATGTGCCTGCACTAACACACGTTCCTGTAACGGGGAGGGTTGAGTTCGCAGCACAACGTGCACCATGTGGTTTAAACACTCTTCTGGTAACCAACCGCCCGGGTCAGATGGGTACGTGTAACCTGACACACAAACGTCCATTATCACACGCGTTGAATTCCACGTTTCGTAACCTACCGTGATATTGTTTTTCTTTAACACTGTGAGCATTCGGGCTTGTTGATCCATTTGACAGTTTACTCTTGCCAACCAGGCGGAACAGAGTTGCCTTAATGCGTCAGGGAAGGGATGGAGCATTATACCTGTTCCAGACTGGTATGAGATAACTTGTTTGAACAGGAGGTCGCATTCCGCCCGGCTATCGTATTCTACACAAGAGCCCCAATTGTTCTCTTTCTGGCTCTTTTTATAAATGTTATGTGTTTTTTCTTGGTGCAACTGCCTGACATCCTTTTGGGAAAGCGTACATTTGTACACCTTAGGGATGTTATCCAGCCAGACGCGCACGCGTTTCAGGTTTTCTTTGTCGTCTGTGTCGTCATGTGACACGTGCCGAACAAACGCGGTCATCAAACGTTCTCTGACGACCATACCGTCACACCACCACGATTCTTCACACTCTCGTCTTTCGTCTGGTGTGTCAAGATGCGTCGCCCTTTGTATCAATTCCAAAAACGCTTGGTATGCATCGATCCTCGTTTTACACGTGTTATATACCTCGTTTAACACTTGCAGACTGACGTTTTCGGTTATGTTGATACGAATTTCTGTGGTTGATGGCCATGTGTGTTGCAACCTGCTGAAAGCATCTTCCGCTTCCATCATCATACGGGATAGTTCTTCCCTTTTGTTTTGCACATCCGCCTTATACGAACCTACAGTTCCGAAGGGGATGGAATCATGTTGTAAAAGGTTGCGCAGGTTTTGTTCCGTATATTCCATAATTGCCACTGACATCTGCACAGCTTGTTGAACAGAACGTCTACATTCGGTGAGACGCCCCTCTACGTGTGTATAGTCGTGCAGCCGTTGCTGCTGCATGTCAAACAGACTGAAGACCATAAGGCTTGCTAAACATCCGAGAGTGTGATGCACCGATAACGCGTTCGCGTGATACGTCATCTGTTCAGTATGTAAGGAGATGAGGTCGAGATGTAGTTTGTCGGCGAGTATCAACATTCGCTGCGTGACATCTTCCTCTATATCCGCAACTAACTGTTTTACGACACAAGACATGATGTCTGGTACGCTGCGCATGTTGCCTGTTTGAGAATGCGACATTTCCTCTGTGTACTTCTTCCCCATTAGCGCACGAGTGTCGTCCATATACCTGTTGCATATGTGTTCGTACCACTTACAGGATGTTAAAATGCATTGTATGATCAACTTGCCATGTTCACAGTGTCTTTCAACTGTTCGGATACATTTATCGATAAGCGTCTTTATGCCATTACGCAAACCGTCAGTATCCGGATTCCTGTTTTGCTCATTTACTTTACGTTGCAGGAATTCTTTGCATGCTGACACGTTGTTTTCTATCAGCGTGGTCCGCCGATCATGTTCTTTGTCAACAGCTCGTTTTGTCAGTTGTATAATTTGTTGTTGTGTGTTTGCTGATTCGTGCATGAAATTCCTCGTGCCATAACAGGTATGCAGGTGAGTTGACACTTGCGTTTCTGTATGTATCTTTGCCTGCAACCAATCCAAGAACAACTGGCTGCTTTTATCGTCCAGCTGCTTGATCCATGCGTCGAGTATATATTGGGGTATATAGGTGCTTACTTCATTTTGCAGACGTTGCAGGGAATCCTGAATGGCAGACTGTGTCCTATTCCACGAAGGATACACAGTTTGAATGAGCCACGTATGAGCGTATCGGAAACTGTATATTATGGTCATAGCGTCCTGTAAGATGTCCTGTAGTTCACCTGTATGTCGTATGATGTTATGCAGGTTAACGGAAATACCTTTTCCCGCCACTGTCACATCGTCACAGGGCTGCCCTTGGAATAAAGCCGATTCTGCAACGATCAACTGGTGCCCGCTTGATATGTCGTTCCGGATTCGGTCTACAATAGCATGCACACTCTGTTTAAAATTATCCGCGTACTTAAGGGCCGTTTGATAGCTGGATCCAGTGATTTGCAACGCTAACGTTTGAAATGCTGTGAGGGTTCCTGCCACAAGATCGTACACGTACTGGTATTCCTGCGACTGCAGGATCCAGGAAACGGTGGAGAGCGAAGACTGTACGCGCTCACCCATGCGAGCAGCTTTATCTAGCCATTCGCGCAAGTCGGGCACATCTTCAGTCGGGTCCAACCTGCTGTCAGCTGGTATTTCAGAACGTAGTATCTTTTCACCCTGTTCGAACGCCCACCTGCGAATGGACTGCGCGAGGTTTTTGGTACTGCCTAATGTGGCATCAACTGATTTGTTCAGAAGTCCCACCAGACCGTCGAACCATTTTACATCGTCAGGCTTCAGCTGCTTCAGAAGTGTCATGACGTTGTTACCTGTACCACCTGTTGTAAACATCCCATCCGTGCCGCCCCAGTGAGCATTCTCCTGGAGCAGTTGGTAGCATCGGTTCAGTAGTTCGCGTACATTACATGTACGGTGCGCTATGCATTGGTAGTGTACGTGCTCGTCTGTCAAGTGGTAATTCACCAGGATGTCCTGCATTTCCTGTATGGCATCTTTCAGTATATCCTTTATCACACCCTCTAGCTGCTTATGCAGGTGTGAAATGTAGCGTTGTTTCAACATCTTTTCCGCCTTGCCCACCCGTTCCTGCTTGTTTACGCTATCTGGCTCCTTGGCTATTTCTTGTTTCAACATGTTCAGTTCATTTTGTATATGTCGTAAACTGTACAATGCATAACTAACGCTTTGAAAACTGTTGTCCACGTTTGTGGTAGCTTCCTGTGCAGCTGTTTCCACATATTTGAGTTTCGTTTCGAACATATCTGCCATACAACTGCGCTTGGTGTGCTCCATGTCGTGCGTTTCCATCATGTTGTGAAGGCGGTCGAGGTTAGCCGTCACAGATGTCCAAGCTGGCGTTTGTGGATACAGGTTCTCGACACTTTGCTTTAGTCGATCGGTGATCATGTGGCTAATTGCATTCCCGGCACTTTCTATTCCGCTGATGACGACATGGCCGGCTTCCAGTTCCTGCCTGTACGTGGTTCGGGTTCCCGTCCTCGCGGCAACTATGTCGACAAGACGGTACAGGCGTTTAGCTAAAGGAATGTCACTCGTCCCAAGCTGTTTAACGCCAAGCTGTGTGCCAAACCTGACCTGATCCTGCAGCCGCGTGGGACATTCAAGGACACGCGCCAGGTGTCGGAAGAGCGAATCCAGCATCCGGGTAACCTCATCTGTTGGCCCACATCTGTTCACGTGTTGTAGTATGGTGTCGGGCAGATTTGCTTTTTCAGATAAACCGGTGGTCAGCAATTTATTATAAGCCTCGGTAACATGGTCTGCAGGTTCGCCGTGTTCGGACCCGGTGTGTTTGTTATCCATGTCGGTTTTTTGTCTTAGGTGTTCCGCACGCACATTCAGCAGCTGAATCTGGTGTATGGCTGCATTGATGCTTTTGTCCGCTGCATGCAGTTTTTTCGCGAAACCACCGTCTCCTTTGTTCCAATGGGTACCCGCCGCTGCTTTTGCTGCCGTCAGGGCGTTTAGCGTGTCATTCAGTCGTTTTTGTGAGTCGCGCAGTTGGTTGTTCGCTTGGTCCAGTCCGGTTTGGTCCCACGTGGTAATGAGATGATGCATGCCGTCCTTAGAAAAATTTTCGATATCCTCTGAACTGGCCTGTATGGCAGACGCCGAACCTCGTACGGTTTCCGTGCAATCTCGCACGGTCTGATCCGTCCACTCGTTGAAAACCTGAATGATGCAATGGAGCAATACGTTGCTGGTCCTCTTCGGGGTGGTTTCTCTCCAAGCCCGTTCTGTGAGAAATTGAATGCGGCTGGCGTTGTCTGTGTCACGCGCGCACTGCTCTGCCCGAAGGTTTTGATAGATTTCAAGCGCAGTTTCGGCTTCTTTACGTTTCCGTTGATATTGCTGTTTCTTGTCTGAGTTGTCCGAGCACATGTGTTCAAGCAATCCGAAAACGGCCGGGACTTCATCCGCGATACAACGTGGAGCATCCTGTGAGGCACCGTCGTCTAGTCCGCTTGTGTACGCGTGTGCCAACCGCTCTACGTCTTCTGTCAAACGGTCTGTCCAATGTGAACAGTGCAAGCAGAGATCCGTAACCTCTTCTTTAGTGAGCGGATAGATCGTGTCCATGTATTGTGCCAGGTTGCTTTTCACGTCTGTGAGAGTGCCACTTGCAGTGAGATCTCTGACGATTTCCTCGCGCCTCTGGCGTTTTTCTTTAGCTTCCAGTTCTTTTCTTTTAGTCTGCATGACCCTCTTGGCCTCCTCTATCTGTGTGCGTGTGATTGGTTCGGTTTTTTTAAAACGGATCTGCTCCTTCTCCTTATTTCCCCAAAAAGTAGTGTCCTTGCTGGCGACCAGCGTTCCGTCTACCACGCAGTTACCGCGTCTGAGTTTGTCCAAGGTGCTGTTGTGTATATCGAGTACTCCCACCTGCTGATCGAGTTCCTTCTTGTACATATCAATATCACGTGTATTTTCAAATTGAAACGTCTTGCATGCCTGGATCCATGCACGTGTCTTTTCCGTTGAGGTGTTGTATTGTTCAGTGGCGACCAGCACTTCTTTCAACCATGCCGTTTCTGCTGCAGCCGTTTCTGCCGCAGCAGTTTGCGCCGCGTGTGTTCTGGCTATCAATTCGTCATCACCTGTGCCCCGAACGGTAGAGGACTGCCCAGGACTGCTTGCGGTTTGTGCCTGTACATGCTCGGCTGTTTTCCAGCCTTGCAACTTTCCTATGAGCGCGTTTGCCTTATCGTTCTTTGCATTCAGTAACTGTAGTATCTTCTTCAAGCCGTCCGAACGACATCCTTTTACGTCGAACGGCTGGTCCTGATTCCCACCTAACTTTTGAAGCCATGCTGCGGCTTTATCCTCACACCACGAAAGTGATTTCTTCACCTGGCTCACCTTTTCAATGTGTTCTTCCAGGAGAGTGACATTCTTACGGTTGCTTTCGTCCGACGTGTACGACGCGTCTACGTTTCTGAACATCTCATCTACTCGACTTACGTGTTCATTTATCTGCTTTTCCAATTCCTCGCTTTCGGCGTTCCACACGTTTTTGAAACAGCAGCGCAACCCTTTCAGAATAGGTTTGGTGCCGGGCTGACGAGCCCAGGCGATCAACCTGTTCAGCTTGTCCTCGCGGGAATCGTTGTGAGAGGCATTATAAACGTCCTTGCAAACTCCGAGCAACTCCTGCAGCTCAGCGCCGGTACTGTCAGGTTTCTCAAGTAGACAGATGTAACACGGTAGTTTTTCAGGCGGAGCATCGCATCCAGGTGGACACGATTGCTCATAGTCAGACAATGCAATTTCGACGTCTTTGACCACGTTATTGACCCACACTTCCACCGCCTGTTTCCCAAACGATACGTCGTCCTTTTGCAGAGGCAGAAGAGATTGTACGACGTTTCTGGCTCTCGCGTATTCCAGTTGACCGCTTTTCACGAGCTGCAGCAGTTGTTTTCTCTCTGCGTCCTTTTCCTGTTTACTCAGTTTCTCCAACTGTGCCCGCAGTTTCGTTCTCACTTTCTCTGTGTCCTGCAGGTCGGGGATCGCATACACCTCTGCGATGACCCGCAATTCATCCCATATCCCTGCGGGGATGCCATGGTCTTTCATAAGAACATTTTTGGTTGTGCGTCGCAGGGATTGCCCATCACCCTCCAGCTCGTCGATCGTTTGTATAAACGATGCTGCTTCTGTGCACGAAGAGCACTCAGTACCCATGCAACGTTTAATAATTTCCTCGAGGTGGCGCTTATGAGAGGCGTAATCGTCCTTGGCTTTGCTTACCCGCGTGTTCCATTTTTTCACCTCCGGGCACCTCTGAGCAATGGTAGCGATGCGCACCTGCATTGGTGTATTCTTTTCCGTCAATATGCGACGGGCTTCGTCCCGCGTCAAAGGATCGTTCTCGTGACGGTCGTTATTCACTTCGTCGGACGGGTTTTCTCTCACTGATGCCGTTTCGGGCGCTGAAGGAGGGCCCTCCGTTGGTTCAGTTTCGGTCAGCGGCGTTAAAGGGACATTCATTCTCCTCCGGTGCGACTTGCGGAGCTGTGGTAGTGACACTACCCGTGCGCTCACAGCAGCTATGTCCTGCTCAATTTGTTTCAACTCTCTCTGCAGCTTTTTCTCCGTTTCTGTCAACGTGTTATGCCATTGTCCATTTTTTTTAGAGGTAACCCTGTACTGTGCTGCAGATTCATAAACGCTTCTGAGCAGTTCCCGCAAGTCTTCCTGCATACATGTGATCTTTATCTTCATGCGTCTTAAACTTTTTTCATCGTCACCACTGGTCCCGCTTCTGATACGGAGCCTCATCAGACGTAATTGGGGCATAATCTGACCGAGCATTGCATCGACTCGTTCGTCGAGAACAGAAGCGTCCAGTTCGTACCATGTCTCGAGGCACGCGCGGATCTTATCATGTACACATTGCAAAGAAGCATTCTCGAGCCATGCTTTGAGTTGATCCACCATGTCTATCAGCGTTTTGTTATGGTCAACGGCGCTGGCGCGCAGCACCCTGTACATTTCCAACAGCGCTCTGCCCGTCGCAACTTGTGTATCCGTTTCTTTGTGTAACCAGAAAATCCCGGGCACTCCACGGGGTGGCTCGGCCAACATGGACGGTGACTCTTCTGCTTTTTTTTCGATGTGGATCAAGGCATATTCGATGTAATCGGCCATGTTCGTCATCCATGCTTCGACGGTACTCTTAGCGTCTTTTTCTTCTGCGGGCGTTATTGGCAGGACGTGCTGGTATTTCGACTCGTTTCGTTTCACGTCATCGGACATGACACTGGGGTCTCGCAATTCGTTCAAAAGGCCTGCCCGCATGTCTGCGATTGTTTGATCATTTTCTTTCTTTTCCCTTTTGGCTGCTTCTGTTTCTGCCTTGTCTAAAGCCTTTGTAGCCTTCGCTGTGTTAGGCATTATGTTTATCTTGTGCTTACGCTCTACTTTCTTTTTCACAATCAGGGGTATATCGACGCCCTGTAATGATGGGATATTCGTACGCGCTCGCAGTGCTTTCGTCTTCAACATTGTCAGTTTCTGCTTCATTTCCTCTACCTCCTCGATATTTCCAACCACTTTGGACGTGCAAATTGCACAGAAATGTGCAAGTGTGTCTCTACGTTCGTTGTATACTTTGACTGCCTCTTCATACCGTTTGACCAACGACGCAGCATGTTCGTCCATCTTTCCGTGCGTCACGCCTTTTGAGGGGCGACCTCTGTTGTTTGAAGCTTTTCCGGGTTGACTTTTGATATGGAGCTTCTTGCGGGTCGATGTGTTCAGATCGTCGACTCCTGGGTCGCCTTCGCCTGATCGCGGAGGGGTCTGTTCATCACGGGTGATGTCACCCTGCACATCTTCCATTTCTTCCGTCTCGGATGGACCCGAATGTTGCTCGTATGCCGCCACATCCTGCTCTTCCATATCCGCTTCAGCCCCTGTGTTACAGGCGGAGGCGGGGTTTGGTTGGCCTGCCCCGTCATCGGGCTGCTCCTGAGCAGGTCTTGTGGCGACGTCCTCTTCTGTCGTTTCCTCACGGGTGATGTCACCTTGCACATCTTCCATTTCTTCCGCACCGGACTGACCCGAATGTTGCTCGGATGCCGCCACATCCTGCTCTTCCATTTTCTCGTCAGCTCCTGTGTTACAGGCTGAGGCGACGTCCTCTTCTCTCGTTTCGTCCACCCGGTCCGACTGCTGCGTATCAACTGGCGTGTCCGCCCGCGGCGTGCTGTGGACGGGGGCAACAGGGTCCGTTTGCTCTCGGACAGGTGCGTCCACTCGGTTCTCAGTTATACTGTACAATCTGCTTTCGTATCCGTTTACTTTCAGCGTGTACGCGAGATTTGTTATATGCTTAATAGCCTCTGCAAGAATGTCAAATCCCAAAAGCACAGATGTGCCCGTTGGTGTGACCTTCCCGCGCATGTCCCGACTGTGCGAATCGAAGACGTAATATTTGCTACCTTTTTGCATGACAGCGATTGCGCAGTCTTGGAGTATCAGGATCGACGATAAGTACCCCTTGTCGTCACACAGAGCCATCCGTAACGTTCTGTAAGTGTTACGGAAATCATTTCTGTTAATCAGGTCGCTCCGGTACATGTACGATACCACAGAGAAAGAACGCGAGAAGCAGTCAATCGTTTCCGGCAACTCGTCCAAACAAACGTATCCCGCGTCTTCCACAGGGTACCCTTTAATGCTGTAGTAAAGCTGGTCGCCGGCGTCTAAAATGTCGTCTAATGTGGAGGTTGTCCAAGTCTCCGGGTCCTCAATGCTGCACCGGATCAAAGCCACTGCGCAGTTGGGAACACACTGTTTTCCGACTGAGAACGAAAGAAAATGTTGGTGGTCCCCCTGGTGAAATGACCCCGTCACGCACTTCGTGATCACCGGGTGTCCAGGTGGTATATCACACGCGTCTGTGTTTGATGCATCTTTTCCCGTTGTATCTTTCTGTGACGCATGCCGGGGAGGTCCGCCTGAACTCGATCGTGTTTCGTCCGGGCGGTCGCTGCGAGGCATATCTCTCTGTTTGTCAGATCCTCTGCCTTCGTTGGCGGTCTCCGTATCACATGGGCGGTCACCGCGTGACGCGACAGTCTTTCCTTGTGTATTGACAGGGACACGCCGTGCGTCGTTCACGCCTCCCTCGTCTTCCACCGTGCCGTCCGACTCATCCATGGTAGTTACACTAATAGGCACGTTTCCCTCACATTCGCTACTCTCGTCCATATGCTGTTCCAACGTGTCATCAGACGCATCGCTGTCGTCCATGCTCTGCTCGAACGTGGCAGGCATATTCTGTATTCTTTCTGTAAGTGAAACAGAACTCGCGTCATCTTGTTCCTGTCCGTCCTGTGTTTCTTCTGTTTGCATAAACGGTGCACCTGTGACCGTGTGTGAATCTCTCACCCGCGGTGCTAGGAGGGAAGCGTGGTCCGCGCTGGGGTTTGGGGTCTGCGGACGACAAAGAGTCATATCTACACTATACATACCGCCTTTGTCCAGTTGGAAGTACTCCCGAGTTTTTATGTCTTCGAACGTATCACACAACATAACACGTGTCGGATAGTCTCCAGACATGGAAGAGGCGCTATCGTCACCTTCCATTTCTCCACACTCTTCCGCGCTGGTTTCCCTCTGCTCACAGGCTGTTGTGTCCATCTGGTCCGACTCGCCCCTCGCGCCGCTCGTATTTTCTTCATGTGTTGTTTGTTCTGCGTTTTTTGCATGTCCGGCGGTGTCTTCCGCGGTCGGTCGTTCGCCTGCCTTTTCCGAGCCCGAGGGCGTCGTAACTGTGTCATCAGCGGGCCGGGATGATAACTGACATGGCCGATCGTTCTGCGCACTAGATGCTCTGCGCCGTTGTCCTTGCCGCTTTTTGCGTATGCACTTTGGCTCGTCTTCCGACCCAGGAGGTTTCGAGTACGGGTGGTCAACGTGCGCAACGCGTAGCTGGCGCCTTGGTCTCCGCTTGGGAAAGTCAGGAACTGGTGTGGGGTGTATGACACGAGGTTGTAGTATTTTGGTACTGAGCCGTACCGAGTTGCGTTTAAGACGTCGCGCTGTCTTCCTCAGAGCTTCCTTTTGCTTGTCGGCGGTAGAATGCTGGTTTGATGGTTTCAAAACACTCTTGTGGCCCTTTCGCCCACGCGTTTCTTTTTTGCACGCACCCGTGTCTGGAGAGCCGTCTGCGATACGGCGAGCCGCCTCCGCACCACCTGTATGGGCAACAGGCGTGGCTGTTTCTCCTACCGTCCTTAAATGTTGATTTGCATCTTGTTCCGGTGCCTCATTCTCCCCCACATGTTGCGGATGTTCAGAAGGAATATCTTTGTCAGCAGTATCCCCTGGGACGGCAGAGACAGAAGGCGCGACGTGTTCAGCCCCTGCGTTTTCCCCCAGATCAGTGACAGAGGGCGCAGTGGGTACCTTATCGGGACAGATGTCTGAAGCGCTAAATATGTCACATTGGTTCATTGCCATCTGCAGGATGTCCTCTTGGCCCTGCCGCATGGGCGTTCCCTGTGCTGTATCGCTGTGAAATGGAGGGTCTTGGGTAACAGTTGTATCCGTGCTGTGTGCCTTCCCTTCTTGTATACTTTCTTGTTCGTCGGTTTCATGTTGTTCAATGTGATGTGATATGCCCCCGCCATCGGCAGTTGCGGGGCAGGGAACAAACCCATTTACTGTGTCACCTGTAACCTTTTTCTCTTCATGCCGCTCGTCATGCTCTAGGGCGGCGATGATGGTGGCGACGGCACTTTCGGTTTCGTCCGTATCAGATTTACTCAGTTGTCCCTCTTCACCTCTGGCTTCTTGGCCGATGCTCGAACCTGTTACAAGCCGTTGCTGTGTGTTGACCCCGGTTGATGAAGACACGTTGGACGTGTCTGAGGGGGTCTTTCTCACAGGGTCATCCTGCTGTTTGCGGTCGTCCTCCCCGTCAAATGAAGGAAGACTGAACGTGGTATCCTCTGTGAAAGGATGTTGATAGTGTACAGACCCGGACGCGCCCTGGTCAGCAGGTTGTGTCTGAACGCCTTGGTCATTTGATTGTCCATCGCCAAACAGTTCAGATTAAATATCGTTCAGATCTATACCACCTTCGCACTGTTCCGCACAGTACACGTTTTGATGTCCTATGTGATCAGCCGTTTCTGTGGGCAGTGTCAATTCCCGTGTGTCGTCGGCTGTGTCACCTGGCACACGATTGGGCTGCCCCGTTCCGCCCTGTTGGTAGACACCATCCGCTACCTGTTGTACCCCCGCTTCCGACTGCCGCAGTTCGATTTCTGCAGCAGCAATTGCGGCTTCTAGTTTAGCCCGTTCTGCTGTAGCTTGTGCGGCTTCTCGAATGGCGCGTTCTGTTTCAGCTTCTGCGGCTTGTAGTCTGGCGAGTTCTGTTGCGGCCAGTGACATTTCACCTGTCATCATATCGAAATCGGTTTCGTCTTGGTTTGATGACGAGGCTGGAATCTGAGCACCCAGCATTGTAAGCTGACCCAGCAATTGTTGGGCGGCATTATCGTCGTCTACGTTCCTATCGGTTTCGTCATTAATCTGTGACATGGCTGGTGGCGATACAGCACGGATACTTTTAATCGGTGACCAGGCTGGTTGTAGTTCAGCATGCATATTTTTAACTTCATTGAATAATACCTGGGGGTCGGGTTCGGGGCCTTTTTGGACAGCCTCCTGTGTCGTTGCGTCTCGTGTCTCAGGTGCGGGATCACTATGGGTTTGCGTTTCTGACGTAGTCGTGGTGTCCATTTGGGGTGCCTGTGCGGGTGTTTTGGGCTTAGTACACTTCTTTCTTTTCGATTTACTGCCTGAGACCGGTTGGTCGTCTGTCACACTGCCCGACTGTGGACGGCTTGGAGCGTTTGTTCTACTTGCTGTTGATGTCATCCGCCGTTTTCGTATTTCTGTTTTATCCGCTGTTTCCTCCGTACTCATCGCCTCTCCGCTTTCACCACCCGCCGTCACATGTTCATCCGTACACATTTGATCTGCGCTCCCACCAGCGGCATTTGCACTGATTGAAGGCAGGTGCCGCCGGTGCTGTTCTTCCCGCAACGGCCCTGTTATCGGTCTTTCGTCCAATCCGCCGCTACGCTCTTGTCTGGTGCTGGCACTTGTCTGCATGCGGTGCATGATCCTCGCCCATTCTTTGTCAAGATCCTCGAGTAAAGAGGATGCCTCATCCGCGTACATATCTATGGCACGAGGAGGAGAACAGGACTGTGGTTGTACTTTTGCTTGTTCAGATGTCGGTATTAAAACGTCGTACCCTCCTTCGGTGTGTACGAGAGTTATTGAAGGTTTCCTGCTACGTGCTAATGATGTCAGAAGGCGGATGTCACCTGTCGTCCGCAGGACATTTACATGGCAATCGTACTTATGTGATATCGCCCGCACCGCGTCGTTTCCGGGTTCAACCCCTTCCTGCAGCTCGTTGTTACCTGTGTGATCCCTTACTACCTGACGCAACCTCCCATGCTGGCCTTCGTGCATCCCGTTCATTAGTATGGCCACAGCCCGGAAAAAACTGTTTCCGTCTCTGATGACGTTCTTGCGCGTCCATCCCGTTTTTTGCAACTGCTCGTCCCATTCCGTCCTGCTCATCGGTTTCGGGTCGGCTGTTTGCCGTGCCATTTTTATTATTGGAACTGTCTGACCTCTACAATGTCCGTTTTGCACTGACGTTTGATGACGCCCTTTTCTCGTCACAGCAAACGGACGACGTGAGGGACAAAGTTCACCATTGCGGATCCCAAATAAGTTGCCCTCCGTGACCCATCAACACGTGATGGAACAGGCTTTCAAGTTCGATCAAATAAGCAGGGACCGCTTCATGCGGACACAGAATCGCCGGCTGGAGACAAGCCTGCCGGAACACATCCGCCGCAAAGCCATAGCCGTGTTGCCGAGGGTTCCAGAGACTTACCTCCATGGGGTGTTCGTAGGCGACCATGACGTCAGAAAGTACAAAGGGGAGTACACGGACATAGTGAGGTTAAAGACGCAACCCGTCCGGGAAAGTTTGGGCAGGGCGGGGGCAGAATTGCCCATAAATGTCGACCTCAGCCACCTGGCGACCACAGGGCCTGGCCCCGTCGACGTTTCCGATTCTTCAGCACCGACTGTGGCCCACCCGAAACATTTCGTCCCTGGGCTGTTAATGTTCACACGTCGGCGTCTGCACCTGCTGGACGCGGACGCAAAGATGAAGGACAGACTACGTGTGCAGCAATCGGGTCTCACGTACGCCGAGAGATTATGCGAAGTGATACAGGATGCTAGCGACGCCCTCATTTCACGCGTGGAAGGACCGGACACGGACGGCTATTTACATCAGGTGCAGGGGAAATCGTCCTACGGCCGACAGGTTCCAATGAAGTCTCTGCTGGCAGCACTTCACAGTCGGAGACTCAAAGACGAAACATCTGTCTTTGTCAACACCATCACTGATTGCATGGCTGATGTCACCGTGGACGCTATGCAGGACGCCAAAAAACTCGGCAAGCAGTGGGACCCAGTGGGACTCTTCACAGAAAACTTCATTCCGTCAGGAGTGTACATAGGCTGTCACAACACGAGCGGTGGTTCACTGCTGGACGCACCTGTCAACCAGTGCAATTTGCCACACGCTGTCCGTCTGTGCGTGTCAGGGCGGCCTCGGGACGCCGCCGATAAGGTGCATGCGCATTGTAACACGTTCATCCCTCCTTCCGATGAAAAGCTACAGTTGTGGTGTCCCGTCGAAAATTACATCGATATGGACCTATGTTACCACACTGAGGACGACGAATATTACGACGAATATAAAGTCATGTACGACCGCTCTGGTGCATTCGATGGAACGCCAACGCGGATAAATGATTTCCAACTGTTTTTTGTCGTGGCCATGTTGGAACAAGATAAGATTGGGCTGTATGTCGTTAAGTCAACCAAAACAGCCAGACACGTGTCACGGCACGTCCACCGCTACGTCGGGACAGGTGTGGGTCGTGTGAGGCGCACATTCTGTGCCACTTTGGAAATGGCCAAGTGTCGATCGGTTTCAGTACAGGACGCGAAGAAAAACCTGTTTTCTGTTCTAACAAGAACAGCGGCGTGGGCAGCGTCTTTCCGTTTGGGGCGCGTGCGACAGTTTGCTTCTAATGTACCGTGTGTAGAAGTGAGAGACGGCCGCGTGTATTTTTCCTATTTCTTGCTTGATCTTGATACAAAATACACGTATGCTTTTTGATGATATGGAACGTGTGTGATAAACAACAAGGCATTTTATAGGAAATTGTTGTTCCCAATAAAAACCACATATTGTGCTTTGACAAATGAATCATCTATGTTTTTCTTCATATATCTGTTATATGTGTTGTTGTACGCTGTATGTTTTTAAATACAATTTATTTCACTACCATCTCTCACCAACGTCCAAATGCCCCCATTTATTATTTTGTGTACATGGTGTGTGTGTGTGCGCGCATTCAGGTTATGTGTCATATAAACCCCGCACATTGCAGGTTAAATTTAATATTTATCACAAACAGACCAAAAAGAAACGACATAAACGTACTATTGTGTCACATAAAGGGGGTAAAACCTTACCACAATCTACACAACGCAAACAATTATGCTTCATACGATCAATTATCAGGTAAACTGGTTCATTAAATACGTCATGTGTAGTGACTGTTATATTAGTGTTGGTAATATACGATAGGGGGCGCTGCCTCATACAGCACTGGTCAACACAACAAAATAGCCCTTTGCCGGACAACGGTCTACATGACATTTACGAAATACCTGCTACAATTTTAGGAAAAATATGCCTCCAACGTTCCACGAGTAACATTTACGATATCTTCACCAAAGATTTAAATGTGTCCACAACCCTACTATATAAACAGGCCGGCTCTATAATACTATCAGTTGAGAGCGCTCTATGGGCGCTTTTGGGTCCCAGACGGCTCCCCTGTATCTGTGACGTCACACTTTCCATCAGCCAATCAAATCAAGGAACAGTACCTATTCATGATAACATAAGAAACTTACGTACACAAAGCATGTAGTCCCTGTGGCGCAACGGTTAGCGCGTCCGGCTGTTAATCGGAAGGTTGGTGGTTCGAGCCCACCCAGGGACGTTATACCTCTATGGGCGCTTTTGGCTCCCAGACGGCTCCCCTGTGGGGGAGGGGGGGACTTGAGGGGGGGAGGGGGCGGCCCCTCCCTCTGCCTTATGTCAAGAAGTAGTAGAGTTGTGGGCCTGTGGCCACCAGGGGTCGGTTGTGTGGTTCAAGTCAGAAGTAGACCAGTTGTAGGTTTGGGGATCGCCGGCAGGGGGGGCGGGGGGGGGGGAAGAAGAGTCGGTAGGATGTGAAAGGTCGATTGGGGTCGCCGAGGTCGGATTAACAGCCTCCCTCTGCCTTATGTCAAGAAGTAGTAGAGTTGTGGGCCTGTGGCCACCAGGGGTCGGTTGTGTGGTTCAAGTCAGAAGTAGACCAGTTGTAGGTTTGGGGATCGCCGGCAGGGGGGGCGGGGGGGGGGAAGAAGAGTCGGTAGGATGTGAAAGGTCGATTGGGGTCGCCGAGGTCGGATGTGAAAGGTCAGTATGCTTAACCATGGGGGGAACAGGGGAGTTCTGTGTGGGATCGGCCGGGGGGGGGGGGTACAGGGTAGTCATGGGTGGGATCGCCCAGGGGGGGGGGGGTGGTACAGGGTAATCCTGGGTGGGATCGCTCAGGGGGGGTACAGGGGAGTCGTGGGTGGGATCGCCCAGGGGGGGGGGGGACAGGGGAGTCCTGGTTGGGATCGGAGATGCATGAGAATGGTTAAAGAGTGTTCATCGGATATCATCGGTACTGGAAAAGCCACAGGTGTGCAACGCATGTCAAAGCACTATGGGATCGTTCAGATCCCCACAGAGGGTCTCTGCTTGGACCGAGGCCCCTATAGAAATTTCTCCACAAGGGTCGTGGTGGGGGCTTCGCCCCCGGGGATAATACTTTATGGGGGATCGATCCCTACAAAGAATATACCCCGGGGGCGAAGCCCCCATCAGGAATTACATGGAAGGCCCGTGATGGGGGCCTCGCCCCCATGGGATAATACTTTATGAGGGATCGATCCCTACAAAGAATATACCCCGGGAGCGAAGCCCCCATAAGGAATTACATGGAAGGCCCGTGGTGGGGGCCTCGCCCCCGGGAAAAATATTTTATGGGGGATCGATCCCTAAAAAGAATATACACTGGGGGCGAGGCCCCCATAAGGAACTACATGGAAGACCCATGGTGGGGGCCTCGCCCCCAGGGGATAATACTTTATGTGGGATCGATCCCTACAAAGAATATACACAGGGGGCGAGGCCCCCATAAGGAATTACATGGAAAGCCCGTGGTGGGGGCCTCGCCCCCGGGGATAATATTTTATGTGGGATCGATCCCTACAAAGAATATATACTGGGGGCGAGGCCCCCATAAGGAATTACATGGAAGGCCCGTGGTGGGGGCCTCGCCCCCAGGGGATAATACTTTATGTGGGATCGATCCCTACAAAGAATATACACAGGGGGCGAGGCCCCCATAAGGAATTACATGGAAGGCCCGTGGTGGGGGCCTCGCCCCCAGGGGATAATACTTTATGTGGGATCGATCCCTACAAAGAATATACACAGGGGGCGAGGCCCCCATAAGGAATTACATGGAAGGCCCGTGGTGGGGGCCTCGCCCCCGGGAATAATATTTTATGGGGGATCGATCCCTAAAAAGAATATACACAGGGGGCGAGGCCCCCATAAGGAATTACATGGAAGGCCCGTTGTGGGGGCCTCGCCCCCAGGGGATAATACTTTATGTGGGATCGATCCCTACAAAGAATATACCCCGGGGGCGAGGCCCCCATAAGGATTTACATGGAGGGCCCGTGGTGGGGGCCTCGCCCCCGGGAATATTCATTTTACGGATCGAGGCGCCGAAGGCGCCCCCTATACATACATCTGTGTATTGGCGCCTTCGGCGCCCCGATCCCCATACTGTATTCTCCCGGGGGCGAGGCCCCCACCACGATCCTTCCTTATGGGGGCCTCGCCCCCTGTGTATATTCTTTGTAGGGATCGATCCCACATAAAGTATTATCCCCTGGGGGCGAGGCCCCCACCACGGGTCTTCCATATAGTTCCTTATGGGGGCCTCGCCCCCAGTGTATATTCTTTTTAGGGATCGATCCCCCATAAAATATTATTCCCTGGGGCGAGGCCCCCACCACGGGCCTTCCATGTAATTCCTTATGGGGGCCTCGCCCCCTGTGTATATTCTTTGTAGGGATCGATCCCCCATAAAATATTATTCCCGGGGGCGAGGCCCCCACCACGGGCCTTCCATGTAATTCCTTATGGGGGCCTCGCCCCCAGTGTATATTCTTTGTAGGGATCGATCCCACATAAAGTATTATCCCCTGGGGGCGAGGCCCCCACCACGGGCCTTCCATGTAATTCCTTATGGGGGCCTCGCCCCCAGTGTATATATTAGGAACTCCCCTGTTCCTCCCCGGCGACCCCTGCTGACCTTTCACCTCCGACCCGATCCCACTCACAACTCCCCTGTTCCTCCCCGGCGACCCCTGCTGACCTTTCACCTTCGACCCGATCCCATCCAGAACTCCCCTGTTCTCCCCCCCCCCCCCCCCCCCCCCGGCGACCCCTGTTGACCTTTCACATCCGACCTCGTCGACCCCAACCGACCTTTCACATCCAACCGACCTACAACCGGTCCACTTCTGACTTGAACCACACAACCGGCCACAGGCCCACAACTCTACTACTTCTTGACATAAGGCAGAGGGAGGGGCCGCCCCCTCCCCCCCTCAAGTCCCCCCCTCCCCCACAGGGGAGCCGTCTGGGACCCAAAAGCGCCCATAGAGCGCTCTCAACTGATAGTATAATACACTCGGCCTGCTTATATAGTAGGGTTGTGGACACATTGAAAACTTTGGTGTGCGGCAGATTTTACGTTTGTGCAAGATGTACGCGCAAACTGGAAAAGATATCGCAAATGTCACTTGTTGAACGCTTTAAGCATATTTTTCCGAAGATTTTAGCACATATTTCGTAAATGTTGTGTAGACCGCTGTCCGGCAAGTGGCCATTTTGTGTTGCTGACCAATATGTTGGCGTCAGTATCGCCACCTGCCGACGACCAGTGGAACTATATCAGATAGACAACAGATTTATCAAGTTGAAGGAACACAAATGTAACAAACATGTTCCCAAGCTACTAACGTTCATGTATAAATCTCTTGTGTATCATACTATAATTCACGGGAATCTGTTTGTCTGTCTGTCTGTCCGGATTCTTTCGCACGCTAGGGATTGCACGGTCGTCAAACTTCGTGAGAGGGTGCATCTTGGTCCGGGGAAGAACGAGTTTATATTTTTTAGGCGTTTGGTGAAGAAATGGCCTCAAAATCGATAAAATTATTCTGGGTTTAATACCTGCGGTGTGCCATGGCCATTCTCACATAGTGCTTCCTCATAATTTAAGAAATGTGTGCGTGCAGGTACAGATATGGGTATACTCTAGTTAATTCTAAAGAGTACATATGATTTGCCCTGTAACTTAATATCTTCCAAATTATAGCAAATATATATTCATAAGTGTTCATGGATTCCGTAGTCCAGTACGGTGGTGTATATTTTAATACATTTGAAGTCAATGCCAACTGTGGGGCCGGTTAGCTCAGTTGGTTAGAGTGTTGTGCTGATAACGCAAAGGTCGCGGGTTCGACCCCCGTACTGGCCACGTATTCTTTTTGGTTTTAAGCCACATTCAGCCATTTTTATTCTTTCATTTCCTACCCAGGTACACAGCAGTTTATCAAAGAAAGTAAACTATTTTCTGTTGTTTATACATATCGAACAAAAATGAAATGGCCTTAGCAAACTGCAGGGACACATATACTTTAGTCTCTTACACGGGCATATGATGGCGCTCCTGCACCCAACAATATTGATTAAGATATAGACTGGTACCCCGCTCTATTGTGGCACCGCTGCTCTAGGCCAATCATAGAGACGGGCGTAAAACGCCATCTTTTGTACCCTTGGCAGACTGGTACCAACCCAAGTATATATTATATATGATTAAAAAATAAGCATTTTCGTTTGCTCAAATAAGTTACCAAAAGTTGGCCGTATATTAAATGTGACATTAATAATTAGATTAATAGTGATTAATGATAAATCACTGCTCCGTACAGGTATCGTTTGTCATCACGCTGCCAACTGTCTAGACCCCAAGTAAACAATTGAAGTAAACAATATGTATTACTGGGATTAAAGGCATTTATATAGGTCGTCTGTGACGTCACACTTTCCATCAGCCAATCAAATCAAGGAACAGTACCTGCTCATGATAAAATGAAAAACTCACGTACACAAAGCATGTAGTCCCTGTGGCGCAATCGGTAGCGCTTCCGGCTTTTAATCGGGAGGTTGGTGGTTCGAGCCCACCCAGGGACGTTATACATGTTTTTATATCCCCTATACCATCCATACAGCGGCCCCTGTTGGTCATCTTGTACAACATATTTTGTACGAATTAGACCAATACGGTTCTATTCATTCATCACCACTTGTTTTGTGCTTTTTCCGCTACAACAATCAGCCCTTCCAGTGCGCAGAAGGATAATTACAAAGTGCATGTTTATATATCGGTTATTGTTCGCCGTGTCCGGCTCCACAATATGATGTTGATCAGGATAATGTTCATTGTATCATGTACGACAAATGGAACGGGAATGGGATGGGTTCAGATCGGACACATATTATGTTCATTGGCGTGTAATGTCATTTAAACAGCGCAAGCTATTGAACGCACCCTCACACCCTTCCCCACACACACACAAACACATTCAGGTAGGCATGTTACAGTGAATCGGTGAATCAATCAGTGACATCACAATAAACAAGACGGAGATGAAACTTACATTTTATTCGACAATAAACACATCATACATTATTACTAAACTGCATGAGTTGTGTTGGGGTGTAAAAGTATATACAGCAATCCCAGATGAGGGAAAAAAGCGCAACGACGGCGGAACATGTTACACGACACATAAAGTTCACGGCTGGCACGGGAGATAGCGACGTAAGGTGTCCTGAGGTCTCCGCACATGCCGTCACTTACAGAGACGGCCACCCGCTGGTATGTGTGACCTTGAGATTTGGTTACAGTCACGGCCGTCTGCGAAACCATGGGGACGCGGAATGACGAGTGCAATGCGAAACGGGGCACGTCGATTTCTGGTTCTGTGATGTACTCTTCCGATGACGGTAATGCGAGGCCGACCCAACCCGTCTCTTCGGAACACACCACCGCGCACCGCAGCTCGAACTTGTCGCCTGAAGAACGCACGGCTTTTACGAAACGGGGCAGGGTCGACTTTTCGTAAGGCTGGTAATTAAGGGCGTCGAACGGAGAATCGGCGGGTATGGTCCTGCTCCCGAGCACGGTGACTACTTCGGCTGTATCTAATACCTGGTTCGGTATCACGTACCGCTGGTCGACAGCTCCCAGGCCTTTGTCCGCCGAGCCTTCCGGTTCTGTGAGGCACGTTAGACCCAGGTGCACCTCACATTCGGAGATGTCCGGGTATTCGTCAGCGGCACGCATGTATGTTGTGCTGAGATCGGACACCAGCGTGTTCAGGTAGTCAAAATCCGTGGCAGGGTCGGGAGCATCTGCAGAAGCATCTACGTCGAAACGGCTAATGTTCTCGTCAACACATTCACCTTCTTGCCCGAGTGAGTGTTTGGCCATGAATCGGTCAGCCACCCCCTTGTCGGACAGCAGGCTGTACAGGGCCTCGTACGCTCCTTGCAGGATGGCACAAACGAACGGTGTGTGGGCAGGGAGGAAGGACAGGCACATCCTGGGTAGCGCCGTTCTCATCAGCAAACGGAAAGGTCCCTTGAACCCTGTCAGCACGAACTGACATGCCCGCCGACATACAGCGGGTTTGCCGACCGGCAGGGTGTGCTTACACATGAGAACTCTGTATCTTTGAGGGAGCAAGGGGTCTGTCTGTCTCGCGTCCGGACGGGGAGTTTCCTTTTCCCGTACTTTGTGGCCGTTTACCGGGCCTTGGCTATCCGTGATATGTTCTGGTGCCGGGTCGTCCGTGATTTCCCAAGTGTCCTTTGTCGCCTTTGGCCGCAGTATGTGGTTGTCTTCTCTCTTCCTGTCGGGTGGAGGGTAGTATTCGCCTTCTGGCTCGTACACTTTTCCACCCGCGAAATAATGCACAGACTCACTCGTGTACTCGAACCCAAACAGGTTCGGGGCGTGTGTGTATAGTGAGTCTATGAACGAATCGAGTGAGGTTAACACCAGCCCCGTTTCGGTAACCATCGGGGCCATTTGGTGATCGGACCCCCAGTTCAGACCGACTGACGCGGAGCTGTTTTCCTTGTCTCCCGGAGGCTGTGCACCCGAGTTAGGTAGGGCTCGTTTTGCCCACGCGTCACGAAACATGTCGTCCACCCTCCGGTTATCCTGCTTCTCACGTAACGGTCGTCGACGTTTCCTGCCCGGCATCCGCTGTTCTCTGAACTGCGCCTGCAAAACGGACAGGTACGCGATCGCGTCGTGGACGTTCAGGAAAACCCATATGCCCAAATCGGCGGATTCCATAGTTTGTTTGCAACGTTTGTCATACTCTGCGACTTCGTCGTTACTGGCGAATATTCTGATGCAGCCTGTGAGGTCTGTCGCGGTGCCGTCCGCGGTTGTGTCCAGGCTCATTGGTTCCTCTACCACGTGGGACGGCACCACGTGTTTGTCCAACAGACGGATGGTGTCGGGGTCCCTTATGCCGTAGTGAAGGTCGTAAAGGAGTTCGCTTATTTCCAAGTGGCACCTTTTGTTGACGTGCATCACGACGGTGTGATTTGGTTCGTACACGCCGGTGGCCTTGGCGATGATAGGGACGTTGCAAACATGCTGCAGCATGCTGACGGCCGGCACTCGGTTCGCCACGGGTCCCATACCGTCTGATCGTATAGCCGTCGACTGGCTTTCTGAACCCAGTAAAATGAAAACCAGAGGTTTCTCGTGGTAGATCCCAAGACGGCACGCCGCGTACCGATACAAGAAAGCGTATGTATATAAGTTGTAGCTGCTGGCCATCCCCGCCTCGTCCACTAGCACGACGTTACTGCTGCATATTTGAGGGAAATCAAACCGGAAACTAGACTGTAACCATGGCATGTCCACCCGTTTCAACCCATGTTCGCCATGCATGTGAAGTCCCTGTGTTGTTGATCCTTCTTGTTACACCGCCCCTGCGTAGCGCCACTGCGAGGAGGTTTACTGGACGACACCTGACCGGCCAATTTTACCGCGGGATCGAAGCCGGGACGCATGCGGGACCGTGGCTGTATTATTTTCCTGCCTTTGACGTACGATACCTTGTTTCCGTGCCGGGCCACAGTGTCGTCTTCCCTTTCGAATGCCTCGGCGTAGCGAGCCCATTCCGTACCCAGCGCCGTTTCTATCCTTTTAAGTTTCATTTTAAGGTTGTCGAACTGAGACCGGAAATTCCTGTGGTCTGTAAGAATCCCGTCCAGCTGGGCTTCTGCGAAGGAGGTAGGGTTCAATGTCGAAGCCGGCTCGCGGGGTTCTGCTTCACGGCAGTTGTACATCAACTGCAATTTCGCTAACGTCCCGACGCGCCCCACTTGGTGTGACTTCAGAGCGTTGTGGAGGTTGGTCACGGAGGCGTTTCCGGCGGCGGTGCACACCATATGTGTGTTGGCGGTGAGGATGTCCACCAGCGTGCTTTTACCCGCGCCGGCCGGGCCCGTCACGACGTAACAGCGGAAATGTACGGGAGTGAAAGAACCAGGCGTCGCCGGAACGGTAGGGTCCGCCGCCCGGCGCAGGATCTCCCATTTGCAACGTTCTGCTTCGTCGGGTATCAAGGCCTGGTTCGGGTCGAATATAGAACTGGGGAACGGCCATGTCATATGTTCCAGTTGATGGAGCCATTTTTCTGTCTCGTACGGCGGCGACGGGCGCTGCATCCACGTTGGCACGGGGACGCGGTGTTGCTCGGTGCGAATCGACTCGGCCAAGTTGTCCGCTATACTTGTTGTTGTCAGAATGAGTCTCTCACGTTTATCTTCTGTCAAAGCCATCTGTCAAAGATGTCTGTTCGTGTACAATATGCGCAGGAGGGAGCTCAAAATAAAATGTTAGGATGGCGTGCCCTGTGTCAGGTCAGACTGCTTAAAAGTGGTGCACTGACTCACCTCGAGGCGGGAGCATGACTGATTAGGGTAATCGGGAGCCCCTGTGTTATATATGTTATATACAGTCACGTGACATATGCGCACGCCATTCAAAAACTGGATGCGGCTGGGGGCTTCAACATCTTATCCAATAACTTCAGCCTATCTGTCACAACCTTTGACAGTGCTGGCTCTTTTTCAGCGGACGGTTCCCGTTCGGCCTCTACGGTGTCTGCTGGTTTACCGCGTGGTTTATCCCTGCCGGTTTGGCCACCCTCTGTAGGGGTGTCAGATGTGACAGCGGAGGAGACCTGTGGTTCACCTGACGCAACGTCACCTCTGTCACGTCTGTTTTGCTCTACGACATCTGCGATACCCCGAACAAGTTCTTGCAGTAACGCGCGACTGTCACGGCCGTCTTTTTGGTCACCCACCGTAGTCTCAATAGACGGGGGATGGGCAGGAGCATGTGCTGCGGCTGGCTGAACGGAAGGTTGACTGGTTTGAAACGTGTGAGGTGGGTGGGCAGGGTGAACGTTTGTGTGAACGTGTGTTGTCAGTTTTTCCACCGTCTCCTGCAGTGTTTTAACAGTGGACTCGAGCCCGGCAGGGGAAAAAACGGACGCTCTTTGCGTTTCTGGGGATTTCAACATATCAAGCCCGGAGTGGCCACCAGTGTCCGACGTGCGTGCGTGGTTGTGATGCGCGGCTTCTTGTTCCGTTTTATCATCAGCTCTTGACGATGACCCTGTCCTTCTGTCCGCGATATGCTGTTTACCGTTATCACCGTAAAAATAATAATGCACGGTGGAGGGTTGCTGCTGCGTGTGCGGCGTTTGTACCGTGTGCCTGTCGAACCCGGTCGTGCTGCCGTCACTCGCAAAGGGTGGGGGCGGCGCCACAGGTGCTTGCGGGTACAACGGTGTCGCGGGTGGCTGATAGGGCGAGAAGCGCGCTGATGCGTAATGCCCTGGTTGGAAGACGGGCCCTGCGTTCGTCGGCGAACCCGGCCACCAGACCCCGGACCCTGGCGCATAAGCTGACGGCTGCGTTTGTGTTCCGACCGTCGGGGATGCGTAACCGAAAGAACCGTGCGGCCATGGTGCAGCCTGAATCTGCACAGGCGCTTCCGCATCGACCCGGCCGTACTTAGATTTCAACCTTTGCAGTAGTTCTTCTTGACCCGTTATCCACTCCTTCATGTCGGCTGTTAACTGCCCGGAACCGTTAGGGGTTACTGGCGCGTTACTGTTTGATGATGACATGTCTGCGGCCAGTCGTTCGGGGTTTCCGGAACTGCCTTCTACTACGGTCAAGGTCGATTTGCCCCTGTCTGAAAGATTGATCGGATCGGTGTCGTCAGAATGTTCCTGTTCATCACAAATACACGTTTGTGGTGAAGCTGGTTTCAGCGGTGTTTGTGGTGAAGCTGGTTTCAGCGGTGTTGAGGTTTCAGCGTGCCCAGCGAGTGGACTGTCCGCACCAGCGTCTGATTTGTTTTCAGCGTCAATAAATGTCGAAGCCAACCCAAGCTGTTCGAGTTCTTGTTTCTTGCATTGTTTGACCGTGAAAGGGTTCAGTGCTGCCCCCAAGAGCAGGTTGTGCCAGGTGGGCACTGTGGTCTCGTCTGTGCTGAATGTCTCCTCTGGGAGGACACGCCCTTCAGCCTCTTTAATGATATCCCTGTACAATTCCGGGCTCAGGCCGAGGTGTTTGAACAGGTTCTCGTTTTCAGTGTGCTCACAATCCGGTTCGTCCAAATGCAGACTTGTGCAGTACATGGCAAGGCAGCCTGCACGGGCGTTGTTCATCGTCAACGAAACGTGGTTCAGGAAGTCCGGGCCGGCAGCAATCTCCAGGTCCTCCTTAGTCGGACAACCCTGTTCTGAAAACGTGTCTGACAACTTCAGTGAGGACAACGACACAGCGGGGAACAGCGCCCGTAAAAGGTCTTTCGTAGAAGCGTTTTCACGGTTTGCCGGTGATCTGTCCACAAAGTAGGGACACGCCCGTGTGAGCACACCCACGAACCTCGGGTCCAACTGTATAACCCCAAACAGCCCGACGTCTGGGAGATGACGTATGTGGATCAAGCTCCCGACAGGGGGGGAGAGCCGGTCGTGTGTGATGAACACGGGTTTGGTGCATGACGCGTTTCTGTTCACATCCTTCGGTGCATCTGAACGATCGTCCACCCCTAGTGATACGTGACGTAAGATGGCGTCTGAAAGACGGTATTTTCCCCGATCGGGTCCGTTTAACCTTTTCCAGACCTGGGGACATGTACTGGCTAAACAGCAAACTGCGAACATTTTTATGGTGCTCGTGTAATTATGTCACATGTCATGTGTCGTTGTCGTCTGGCGCTTGCACCGGGGTAAATAAACAGAGATGTTCTGTTATTCTTCGTGATGTCTTTCGGCGGGAGGGGTTTCTGTCGTATACTCAATGTTCAGGCATCGGCAGGTGAAACTTTGCCGGCGGGAACACTGCCCGTTCGGCTCGTGCTTCTGCGCTCTGTGTTCTTTTGTCGCGAAAAATCTGCACAGTGTCCCGTATCTCGCCCAGTGGATGCAAACGTGGAAACATGTAATGTTCTCCCAACGTGTAAAGTTCCAGACTGTGTTTGTTTTCCACCGCCTCAGTCTGTGCGTGTTGACGTGTCGGGTCAGTGTTTGTACCTTCCCTAATGTGTTTTCCACCTTCCGTCTCGGTTGTGTTTATGTCGCGTGGGCACACACCCGCTAGTTCCGCGCACGTTTGGTGTATGTGCCTGTCGATGGCCGTTTTTACGCCGGCGAGTACTTGTGTGTGATCACGTGAGAATGGTGTTATATTCAGGTGCCAAGGGTCATGTGCCGTACGTGTTTTTGTGGTGATCAGCAGGCAAGGGTAAGCGTGCGTCCACATCTCCCACGCGTTTAACACGCAAGTACCGTCGCATTGGGATGAAGTGATGGGCCGCGCTGCAGCGCTCGCGACAACCTTAGCCAAAGTCGACCTGGTGTCTCTGTTAGAACAATGGGAGTGCATAACCGCCAGAGCACGTAGTACATGCGTTGTTTCGCGTGATACGTTTCCGGCCGGCGCTCCCCTCAGTAACGCCCACATACTTGCGTATAGGTACACAGTCTCAAAAGTTGCGAACACTGGGAGCCCGATTTGCACGTATGAGCAGGCCAACGACACTAGGGTGGCGTCGAACAACAGGAGGACTCCCACCGTTCGCAACTGTAACTGTTTCAGTTTCAGCGAAGGATTCCCTTTGTTGTTCTTTATCCTTGACTCTGCTGTATTGAATATATTTCCCGTTTTACGGTTGGGGGCCAAGGTGAAACCCATTATGCTCGCCAGCTCGTCCAGCCACGTGCAAGAAAACACATCTGTACTTACATTTGCGATATGCCGGTCCCACGAGACGCTGACCGTGTCTTGACCGTGAACGTCCACGTAGTGTTCGAGCAAATGTGTGGCCAGCTGCTTCAGTTCTGGTTGGGCCCCGTGTGTTGTGTGATGGCCGTTATCCCCAGCGTTTGATGCTGGGTCGTTAACCGTGTTTGGTTCGCCGTTCTTTGCGGCACTGTGATTGTCCCCGCCCCTCGTCCTCTTCGCCCTTCTGGTCTGCCTGGTCAGCTGTAAGATGCATTGTTCCCATTCCTTGTGAGACTTAACGAATTCCTGTAAGGCTGGGGCGACTGTTGTGTACCACCAATCCACGGGATGGCCGTCCTTATTTTCCCCGTGGAGCTGACGTGTTTTCCTGAACCATGAATCCACGTGCTCTGCCACTTGTTTGATGTGTGAACGGATATCCTTTTGCATGGCCCGGTGTATATTTGTGTGTGTGCGGTGTTGTACCACGTAATCATACCCTGTCTAGTCGGGGTCTTCTGATGGTATGAGTTCCAGAAGTCGCTCCACACTCTGAAGTATCACTTGTGTGTTTCACACGCCGAACTCATTTTTTGTAAAGCTGCCTTGTCACGTGGTTGCCACAGCATATCATGCAGCAGTAGGAAACGGTTTGACGCCAGACCTCCTTATAAAAGCGCGCACCGACTGCGTTTCGCTTATTGTGCTCGCAGTTGCAGGACTTGACAGTTGTTTCGACCAGAAGCGTAGACATACGGTTCAAACATGCACAGGTCGGGTGGTAGTAAACCAGACGAGAAAGACTACACCAGTCTTTGCGAGACCGGCGATCTGGGGGATATCACGCCTGTCCGTTTGTATGTGGTCAAGAGGGACGATTTGCTCTCGCTTGACGTCGCAGGAGGCATCATAGTTAAACAGCTGTTGGCGCAATGCGAAGGGGAACCCGATGGTTGGTTACCTGTCGTGAGGGGGCTGACCGTGGAAAGTGATCTGCCCTGGAAAGGTTTCGTGGAGACACCGGACGGTGAAGTCAACAGTGCCGGCAGGTATCCGTTCTTGTTCCTCCTGCACGGGTACGATGACCCGCGTCTACACGAGCATGACAACCCGATGAGACGAATGAAGAACGTGAGGCAGGTCATCGATGACATGCTGCAGACCACAACCCCCGCCTGGGAAGGTTGTGAGAAAAGCGATTTTTTTCCGGTTCCGCAGAAATACACGTCTGCCGACCTGGTGGACAATGGCAAGGACCTGCACTCCCTGACTGTGCAGCGGATCATGAGCGTTGTGAAGAGTGAAGGACCGCCACTGGAGGCGAAAGATTTTTTCATCTTTGGAACGTTTACGTGGGCGCATATCAGCGCACTCATGCACGGTTGCATGTTCCTCGTGCGGGACTCTGTCAGGCGTGACGTATCCCTGCACGAAAACCTAAACGCGGTCACCGTGGATTTGTGGGACGCGACGCTGGCCTACGCTACACGCCGTTCTGCTCCGAAGCGACGGCCGCAACGGAAGCAGTTGCTTGCGGACGTCCTGCAGGACGACAGGAATTCCCCGACGGAAGAGCCCATTGAAAACCTTCTGGTCGTGTCACCCGTGCTCAGCCAGCTGATGTGGAGCATCGTCAGGGGCCTGATGCTCAACCTACATATCAAACCGTACTTGGCAGACGTGGTTGTTTACATGCTCGACACACCAGTGCACCGGCAGGTGGATCTACCTCCAGGTTTCTCATCCCCGTACCAAAACCAACAGGCATGTGACAAACGGCGGCAGATATCTGAAGAAACCGCCCCTTTGGTTGCTCTGCTGGTGTATCTCACGCTCACCCAGAACACCAGTTGCCGGTTCGCGGACACTGTCGAATTCAAAAACTGGCCATGCGACGAGGACGTGCACTTTTCCCTAGTGCGACAGGCGGAGGCCACACCTTTCGGTAACCCAGAGAAGTGTACAGCAGAACTGGAGCGCATGATGCCAGGTCACGTGGAACGCCAAATGTCACCTTGCCTGGCTGAAGCCGTAGCAATGTCGTTGAGGTTGAATGAGGCTTCACTGCTGTGCAGTTTGCTGAAGTCCACGGACTCAGCCGCCGTGGACATGACGTCTTTCTTACTGACAGACAGGCAGGCCCAGCTACGGACGTCGCAGAAATGGCGTGCTTCGTTTGACATCGACAACTACCCTTTCGAACTACCGTTCGATAAGCAGGAGCGTCAGGGCAACATCAAATCGCACATGGACTCGGCAGGCCGCCACGGCAATACCGTCTTGGCCCAAAGGCTTGTCGGCCTTTCGTTGGACCTCCACGTTACGGCCAGGTCGCTAGATTCGTTCGAAACTCTGGCGGAAGGGGTGCCCTGGGACGCTGACTTTAGCGATGTGAAAAAAGCGATTAATACACGTATGTGTCACAAATGCCACAAGGACGGGGTCAGTTTGGACAGGGGACCGGAAAACTGCCCGTGTGTGTGGTTTCCACGCCCCGTCAGGCAGATCCTCGAAAAGCGGGTGACAGCTCACGACGGGCTATGCGTACCTGGGTTGCACGTGCTGTGCAAAGGACCCCATTTTACGGGCAATGTTGAGAAATCGTCCTTTGTCCAGAGAAAAGAATCTGACAGCAGAAGGAGAGAGTCGCAAGAAGCACCGTCGGGTGTGTTGGCACGCGTGCTCAAAGAAATACCGCCGGAACTGGATATGATCGTGCAGCCCCACGCGGGACGTCTACACACGTCCTTCATTGACGCGCTCGCCGGTTGTTTCATTACAAAACCCGACTCGCAGCTGCGAAAGAAGCACGACAGTACGCCTTTGGATGTCACGAGCGTTTGCAAAATGTTCTCGTGTGTGACTGATACAGTCGCGAGCGTGACGTTGGAAGCCAAACGCTTCGCGAACCTCGCCGCCGAGAGAACAGCTAACAGGAAGGCGGGGGCGACAGATGTAGAGAAACTGCGGTCTGAACTGGCCATCACGTTGTCGGGCGAGATGTTGGCCTACCAGGGTGCGGCTGTGTGGAAGATGCACCAGTGCACACTGCTGCACCAGTGCTTGCTGGCTTCTAACATGGCGCAAGCAGATGTATTCAAGCGGCTGCAGAGCGCAGCTGCTACGTACCAGCAGGTGCAACTGACGCTTTTGCATTCACCGTTGATGCTCGACAAACCGTTGTTCTCGTACAAGCCGTACGTTGTCAGGAGCGCGAGTGTACCTTCCCTGCACGATCAGGGGAGGGTTCTGGCGCACGAACACTGTTCGAAGGATTGCGTCTGGTACAAGGTCCAAGACGCATATTGTAAAATGAACACCACCACGTGGTACAAAGATAAATCTTCCGCAAACAAGAAAGGATGGCAGCGTCCGCAGGGAAGCGTTGATGCCCCGTTTGCTGAAACGCACGGTTCCATACGTGCCTCGATCATGGAGTCGCGCAGTGCGGGTGTCAGTGCTGCCGACATATATCAGGAACAGGGTGACTTCACCGTAACTCCGCGGGTGTCTGGTTTATCAGACGATGCAGTCGAGGATGAAGCAATTGCACCGGCTGTTGCGGCAGATGTGACAAGCGTTGTCCGGAATTCATCGTACGACTACATCATCGGCAACCACGAAAAGGAAGAGGAGAGGTTTCGTGGAACGGGGTGGGGGTGGGTGAGCGGTCTGTCCGTCTTCACGAAACCTCTGTCTCGTGACACGCAAGGATGGATCGTCCAGATCATACAGAGTTGTTACCACCCTTCACTTAAAAAGATGATCCAGGCAAAGACCTTGCGTGAACTCGCGTTGGATGCTGAGGAATCTGGGGTGCACCTGCGGCAAGCGGACGTGCATGCTCTGGTGCGTTTGGTGCAGCTGGTCGAGACCAGCCCGCTGCGCGGCGGGAGACATGTCAGCGGTTCCAAGGAATTCACGTCTTTCCTCCTCCAGTCTCAGCTGTTCTGTCACATGAGCCAGCTATCCGATGCACACCAGAAGGAAAACGCCATTTTACCCGTTTGGGTGCAAGCTGGATGGGGTGGCGTCACCTTTAACAACCCAAAGAGTGAGTCGGGTGAAGCGCAGATGCCAGTCTTCCGTGATGCCGGCCTCGTGATGGTGAAGGACGGCGTGTCCTGCCTGAACGAAGCAAGTTCTTTGCGCTACAAGGTCACGGTGGCGTGTATGAGGCCGAATTTTTATGTTCTGCAAAACCATCTTGTGGTCCGTCACCGGATGTTGATGGGTGTGAACGAGACTGAGCTCTCAGCACTGTATACAGGCGCGCTCAAGTCGATGAACTGGCCGCGTGCGGGAAAACAAGACGCTGACGATAAACGGCAATACCCGCTCTTTCTGGGGGTTAGCACGGAGCCGTTCTCTCAACGCATGCAGGTGCACCACACTGCACGCAGTGTGCTACACGGCATGGACGCAGCCGGCAGGACAGGAAGCATCCAAGACCTCGAAACGTGTTTGGACGACATGTGTGAGGACCCTGACGTTCCTGTCGAAAAAGTGGTTGGTCTGTTGTACCAGATAATATCCACACGTTTAGGAAACAGCGGAGTGGACATCGAACAGCTGCCGAAAAGCAGCTTGGACGCAGAGACGTTCAGGTGCGTCGATGACTTTTGTACCCGTTTCCCTTACGTCCGCATAGACGAAAACGATTTGTCATCCGCTCTCCGTTTTCTCATGCCTACCGGCGAGCCGGACCCGAAACGCAGGCGGGTTTCTACCGATTAATGAATCACATGATTGTGTCCTTGGATGTAGGTCGCGCACCTTTTTTTTTTTTGCTATGGTATATCATATTAAAAACTATATTGCTTTTATACGTGTTTGTGTTTTCTGTTGTGTGCATCGTCTGTCTGTTGTATGGTCCAGTCGGTCCTGTGCATGCGTGGTTGGAATGTTGCTATTTGAATGATATATCACATGTTTCGTTTGTAAACCCTGTGTGCACGTCGGTATATATATATATTTGTGTCGTGACTGCGACTTTATAACAGCCGCACTGGTGACAGTTTGGTTCATTTGCTATGTCTGACATACAAGGGGTTACACTTGGTACAGCAGGGTACCACGCGGACGATATGTCATTACCAAATGAAGACGTTCATCGTTCTGATGAGGAAGGCGGGTCGGGAGAAAGGGAAGAGAACAACAATCCCCGGGACGGTGTCGCCGATGACCCTTGTGGCTGGCCTGTACTGGGATCCGGAGATGAGGATGACAGTGGGGGAGAACTACAAGAAAATGAGGAGGATTCGTCGTCATCGTCGTCTGACATGGACGATGAAGAGATGATTATGCGTTACGAAAAGTGCATGTCGGAAGCCGATGGGAATATTGCAACATTTTTCGAGACGCACGGCCGTCAGATGTCTCTGTGGAGATACTTGGACGTAATCGATCTCTCTCTGTCGAGCACAATGGCAAAAGACATGTGGTCGATATGTTCAGCTATTGCAGAGAGGTTACCCGAAGAGCCAGGTGAAGAAGGGCAGGTCACAACATTTGAACCAGGAATCCTGATTTGGGTGGCATTCTGTCAAATGTGGTGCCAGCATTGCTTCCAGTTGATGCGGAGAGTGGTTGCGACGTCAGGGATTGGCGCGAATTTACCTACTCCTTACAGCACACTTGACAATTACGAGGTAGATGAATATGTCCGGAACAACGTGACCCCGAGGTCTATTTGCATGGCCCTTTTCCTGGGGCAACGGGAGTGGCGGGGTTGCGGTTGCACATTGTGCAGGAGACTCGAAACCAGTCTGCCGCTTCTGCAGGGATTACAAACTGTGGCGTACATTTCTTGTCCGCGCCAGTGATTCACGCACAGACATGCGGTGTTCTTTTGTCAGTATTTGTCACGGACCACATGTACTATATTGACCCCCATAGCACGTTTTCATGCTTTGTCGATCGGTTCGTGTATTATCACCGTTTAGTTGTCTAGGGTAGACGTCACGTGTGTGTTCATCGGAAACGTCAACGTCTGTGGCCATGTGTGGAATATTGTCTTGGGTGCTGCGTGTTTGCTTCGCAGTGACTGCTTTCCAGCAAATGTCCGGCGCCGTCACCTCTTCGGCCATCGACATAACTACGCTTAACACCTCGCAACGTGCGTACGCGGACCTGAAAGGGAACGAACGTTTGAACAGACTGCGGTTCTGTGACCCGCGGACGCCGTCCAAATATGTACATTTCGCTCCTCACCCCAGATGCCCCCATGCAGCTGACCATGCACAGGACCACCACGAAACCGGGACGGTTATCACTTTCAAGAGGAATATTCAAGCCACCAGGACCGACGCCATGGCCTGCCAGTGGTTCGTATCGTACAGAAAAACGTACACGGGTTGGTTTGGTCACAAATTTATAACGGACAAATGGGACCGCCCGATTGCGCCTCCCTCGGCAGAAGAGTGTCGGAAATGGCGCTCAACAAGGGACTGCACGATCGACGGCAAGACGCACATGTTGTATTATGTCAGCATGAGCCACGACGGATACGTCACGTATTCCAGCAACATACCTGTCAGTGTGAAGTATAATTGGTTCGCGTTCGGGTACGATCCGGAAACGTACACTCACAACTGTATCATGAAAGAAGTGTATGTTGTCGCTTCTCCCCCGTATCAGGTTGTGCACACGTCGCTGGGCATGGCTCAGAACCTGTCGAGCACGGGAGCCAGATCGTTTGAACTGGGCAGTCACATAACCACTGACGAATGGGTCATCGTTTGGCACAAAGTCGAACCTACGATGTCATGCGGTTATGTACTGGCAGAGATACACCATAACGTAACCAAGGTTAAGCTGGGTGACGGCAACGGGCGCTTCTACTTGGTGCTGGAGGACGCCAAACAAATGCTTACATTTGACCGACAGAAACATATGATACCTAGTCTCAGTGCCATCGATCATCCCTACTGCGTGTCAAAGAGGCTGAGTATAATGAACTACACGGAAATGTACTGGGACACCTATTACGGGATCGTCGCTTGGATACCTGACACTGTTCCCGTTTCTGCAATCGAAAACCACCTTAACCATTCCACGGTACATCTGAATGTAAGCGTAGTAAACCATGACCACTTGTGTGAGGAGTACAAGAGGAAGCAGCACGCCGACGCTCACGGGGCTGCCGCGTTAAACTGCACGCATTACCTTTCTCGCCGAAGACGTGACACTGGCCACGCAACCAGGTCGGAACTGCTGCTGATGACCAACGAAATAATGGAAAATGTGAGGTATTTTGTGTCTGGGAAGATTGTGGACTGGATGAACTCGCAACAGCGTCAGCGCCTGGACACTTGGTGCGCTCAGAGTTATTACGACCACAACATGGCGCGTTCTCTTGCCATTGTCAATCCGTCGTCTGTGTTGTCCGTGTACTTAGGGCGGGACGTGTATGCCAAACCGCGCGGCAGCGTTTACGAGATAAGCCGATGCAGGTTCCTCAATGAAACGGACTTCCGTCTTGCCCGCAGTCTGGAGGTCGGCGAGGGCAAATCGTTGTGCTACTGCAGGCCTCTCATATACTTCAATGACCCGGCGGACGGGGGCAACAGGACGGCCAACATGACCGGGATAAAGGACATGGAACCTCTGCGGGGCCAGGCCATGGATGACGGACGGATCGTGATCCCGCCCAAGTACACGGAATCCTGCCGCTACCCGAACATGTTGCGTTTTTACATCAACGAGGTACCGCTCACTTACAAAAACTACACTCTTATCACCCTGCCGGACGAAAACGGGACAGAAACCGAATTTGCTGTGTTGTCGGACCTGCCTTCTGAAAATTACATCCGTGATATGAATTACGGCTACATAGTGGATGACGTCGATCCCGCCCTGCGGGACGTCACCGATTTCCTGCCCCCGATAGAGGCCGATGTCCCCATCATGGAAAACCCTTACACGGACAAGGAAATCGAAGGCGAGCTCGATCTCATGTCTATGCTGGAAAACGCGAACCAGATGCGCGTTTTCGATCGCCATTTACGTTGGACGATGGCCATGTATCAGGTTTACACCAGCAATGACCCAGACCTGGGGAAAATCGCTTCCGACATAATCAACGGCATCGGCAGCGCCGTTGGCACAGTATTCAATGGTGCGTTGGATTTCTTCGGTAAACTCCTTTCTGGGATTTTGGGATTCCTCGGTACACTTGCTGGTAAGGTGATCGCTTTTATACTGGGGATAATGGTGGGTATCGGTGGCGTTTATGCCTTTTTTGTACTCCTAAGACAAATGACAGCCCTGACCGTGCAAGCGGGGCGCGGGGCCTACGTCAAGTACAGAGACAGGAAAAGCGGGATGCCAACGGTTGTTATCAGAGACCGTCGGTCGTCCACGTCGTCGAGTTCCTCCTCTACGTCGTCGTCGTCCGAGGGAGAAGACGAACCGGCGGGAAAAGGCGAGCAGACCCGTCTGCTGGGGAAAACAGGAAAAGATAACATTGTGAACGCTGAAAAGGACATGTGGGGCAAGAAATGGAATAAAAGATCGACAAGACCGGACAAATTGTCCATATGGCCTAGCGTATATTAAAATAAAAAAACGTATACGTCTTATATAGACCTATGGGTTGTCTTGTATGCAACTGTACAAGTAATGGACCCCCCCCCCTCTTTCCACCATTGTATAATGATCAATAAAAGTAACAAGAAAACGTGTCAGTTGTTGTCGTTTATTGAAAAGCAAACAAGTGATATACATGTGCCTGAATCCGTATATATCCGAACTGTGAACTATAACAAAATGTCGGGTGTTTACGGTAAACTTTGCTGACGAACGATATGAAAAATACAGCAACAAACACGCAACACGTCGTTCAGATCAGCTCTCACTGTCCCTGGTAGACCCAAGTTCATCGATATAGAACCGGCGTTGGGGAAAATGTAACTCGTGACGTCTTCCCACGGGTGACGAGTTATGCTGGCGTTAACAGCGTTCGACGACGACACTCCGATCACGATATCCGCAGGCAAGGGCCCTGTCAACAGCCCGGCGGGTCCTCCGCGTTGTCCGCGAAATGTTTGTTTCATCCCACGCACGAAACGGTTCAGCTTCCCTTTTCCCTTCCCGCGTATGAACGAGACGCGCTCGTCTCCAGCCTGCCAAATACAAACTGACGTGGAGTCCGTCTCGACGTCAACACTGGTGTCTGAAGTGCTGTGCCGTGCGGAATCTGACCCCAACCATCGTTTGAACTGCATGTCGAGATCCGTTGACCGTACAAGAACTCTGTTTCCTGTGACGTGGAATACGACCGTTTTATCACCACTCGTCGCCAGGTTGAAAAACACGTGAACATCCGAACCGCTGTCGAGGCACCAGTAAAGAAGGATTCCATCTGATTCGAGGTGCAGCGTGTTCAACACGTAATCTGTGACACGACTGTTAGAGTTTGGTGTTCCACTTCCGGGAACCGTAGCAGACAGGCGGGTCTTTCTACCGGTTGTGCGGTGCATAGTTTCAAGAGTCATACTTTTGTTCGGGGGGCACAACAGACGTTGTGACAAACACAAATAAAAGGTGTCTACCGTGCGCGATTTCTAGTCCGTGTCACCGCACGTGCATCCCATTTCCTTCATCTTTTTGTAGAAGACGGATTCGGGGTCAGAGCAAACGACAAACACGGTAGGCACGCCGCCATGGTGCGATGCCTTGCTTTCATACATTTCGTTGGCTTCAACCATAAACAAAGGCTTGCGCGTCTGAATGTCCATCGCCAGGTTCATCGGGCGTTCTTGTCCGTCGTCCCGCTTGTTTGTGACGCGGACGGCTTTTGCGCCGTTGTCTTGTGAAGGTTTGCACAAGACACAGTAAGCGGGGTATTCTAAGGGCTCGTCGTCATCATCAATCGTCGTGTCCGTTACAGGTGCTAGGTCATACAAGCGCACGTCGGTGCACGGTCTCACGGGAGCGCCGTCCCTTTTAACCAAGTCTTCCAAGTGGACATACCACAGGCGATGGACGGCCCCGGTCACTGGATCCATTTCCTCCATTAGATATCCCTGTGTGGATATCATATTTTCTATGTAGCGGTTCATTTTAGGATGCTTGCATTGTACCAGCACAGAATGGGGGTGAGGGAACTGGCGGTCCCCCGGTGGCACAGGCTCCAAGGATCCGTGAACAGAACATGGCCGGTGGCGTTTCGTTGAATGCGTATCAAGAGACGTGACATCCGTAGTGTCTGGAGTTGTGCTGTGATGTTTGTCATACATCGTCTCAGAGGGCGTTTGTGGGGTGCTGGCAGTTGTTTGAATGTTCAGATTCGGTTTAGGTTGCGCGACGGAAGAAGATAAACGTAACTTGCTTTTTCCGCGGAGCGTACGGTCAGAACGGCATTGTTGGCTCTTTGACTTGGTTGCATGAATCATTTCCTTTTTCTCCATCTTTTTCCTTTTCGGTTGCACCCGTGCGTCTTCCGCACATTCTAACATTCCTGCGCCCAACCAGTTTTCTAACGCTTCCTGGTCGATTTTCTGTTCGCGGACTGTCACGCCTGGTAGAGGTGCGGGCCCGTCCTGCGTTTCCTGGCATGTGGCTATGGCAGCTATATGGTGAAGAGCGGCCATTGACTCGCGATTGCGGGTATTCTTTGTGGTATGATCTGCCGTGTCCATGAGTGCGGATGTATTCGTGATATGAACAAAATGCACTTTGCTGCCAGGACTGAATTGTACATCGTGTGACGCAACCACGGGTCTCCGTCACAAATAAAAGGTGTCGGATGTGGATCATGCTGTTCCGCCTGTCAGTTCGGGAAGGCCAAAAACACGCATGTATTCGTGAATGCTGTCATGCAAGTGCATCGCGCAATCACATGCATACCAACAAAGGCAACCTTGACACAGGTGTTTTTGCGGGATTTTGTTCCGGCAAAGACCCACGACATGCTTCACTCTCTTTTCATGGAGCGACAGCTCTGTTTCGTTTGTGTTCTCGTTCCAGCTCGATGAGGGTCCGTGGAAGTGTGTGTCTTCGAAATGACGCACGCACGTCGCTCTCTGAAGCGCTTGTGCGTTTTTTGCGTCGCAGGAACAGCAAACTGCGTTCTCGAAGCCTTCCCCGATGGTGTGGACAAGTTCGTAGCACGTTCTCTCACCATTGCATACCTGCACGACGCACAGCGATGCTTTCGATACGCAACCTTTTTTCTTCCCGGTGCATCTCGGCGTCCCTACCACGGCGGGAGGGTCTTTCGTAGATCCTGTGACTGTCACTGGACCGAACCGCCCGGATGTGACGTAAGCCATCTGCACCCCGTGCCTGTCACCGGAACAGAGCAGCATGTGGCGTTCGGCGTGCACGTACAGTTCACGCGAAACCCGTTTTGCCATCGCAGGCGAAGCAGGGGCTTCGTAAACCCTGTGCCATGACAAGGGCAGGGCTGTGACTGAGAACCCTCCGTAAGGAGTTCCCACCCGCAGGCTCGGTGTGTGCACGAAGCGGGGTTGACATTTCCCGCCCTTGTTCAGACGATCTACGTCAACGCAAACGCTGCGGGTGAACTCTGTTATGAATGGCTTCCGGACGCACTTGGCCTGGCACAGCGTGCACGCAACCTTCAAGAATGTTATGTATTCTAGTCCACCAGCCAACGTATCTGATATCGTGCTGTACATCTGCCAACGGTACCTTTCCTGTATAAAGGAACGTAACACGAAACCTACAAGGTCTGCTTCTTGTGATTTGTTTTCTACATTGTTTGTCCCGACACTCATGACAGCCGGTCCCCTTCCGAGTGGTACAAACACGGTGCGTCGCAGCATTTTACTCATGTTCTTAATTTTATCGAGGACAACTGCATCCATGTGACCCGTTCGCTGCTGGGACAGCGCATGCGGTCGCTTTTCGCTACACGCCGTCTTGCAACGGTTTAGCCAATGTTTCATGATAGGCCCCATACCTGAGAATAGATCAGTCCTGGGGTCTGGACCCGCGTTCACAATACAGCCATTTGGTAATGATACGGCTACCGCCCTGGCGGAAGTGGAGCGGCAAAGGTTTACACGGCTGAGGTGTTCAACTGCGTTCAACGAGGATACGTGTACCAAACTCGGAGCAACAGGTTCAGAACACGCCCGCTGCCACGTTTCCGAATTGCCCTGGTCGCCGTTGCTTTCATCCGCTGGGGCAAACGTGGGCTGGGCAGAAGAACAAACCTCACGGAAAAATGAAATCCTGTTGCGTATGACTTCACCCAGGCAAGACGGTGTGGGCATCTCTGCGTGCTCCGTCACGCCCTGCCCGTCTGCTGCGTCTCCTGAGCCTTCTCCTTTTGTGGTTTGTATCAGGTTTTCGGACAGCGACAGGTACCATTGGCGTGCTGGGGCGGATGCGCCGCTTCCGAATTCGTATATACAGTTGATTATGGCCTCCTGTAGCTCTACATCTATTGACAGGCAATCGCTTAAACTTTCATGTAGGAAGACGCGTCTCAGACGACGCCTGTATTCTCTGGCCCGCGACAGGCAAGCGGCATGTGCGTCATCGTCCACGTCCGTGTCAAAGGGTATAACACTCAGACTGCACGCGCAGCACAGGTCATAAACCAAAGAAACGTCTTGCGCAAAACCCGATTCTCTCTGTCGATCAGTATCATTGGACCAATTGTGACAGAACCACTTGTAAAACCGCAGTCCCAGATTGTAAGTATACAACCATGCAGTTGCATTCGGGCCTCCCGTCTCAAAGAAGGAACACAAGTCCGATAACCGGTCAACACCTTCGGGGTCGAACAGCAGTGGTTGTGCTACGCATCTTAACAGAAAAACCTCTTCTGTTGACAGATCACACTGCGTAATTTTGAAGGCAGCGAGACCTGAATCTCGGATCGCATGTTTTACGCTTTGTGTGAGAAATCCGTCCAGACCGGCCTTGTCCGCTGTTTGGTACTGCGTGAGGAATATCGCCCGGCATAACCCCCGTAGAAATTGGGTGTGAGCGTGAATGACGAATTCGGTGGTGGTGGTCGAATCGCCCCCATCTCGAGGGCGCGTCGCTGATGGCGCGTGATACGATACAGACGACATTCGTGATTTTTAAAACACGTGCGTTTTCATCCAAACGCAAAAGTCATTCCAAACAGGAGAGCTGTGAACATCTGTCACGCTGTCTTGTGCAGTAAACGGCGTGCCGTGGATGCACGTGTGTATATCCCACAAGGCGGACTGGCTGTTACTACTGGCCACCGCCTTATATTGGGTGATGCTCCTCAGCCATCTTTCGGTCTGTCCAGTCGCTACTGCAGGGCAGGAGACCTTTATGCAACGCTTCAGGTATCCAGATAGGTTTGGACGGGAGGGATCCCACAGGAATAATGGTGCTTTTCTTGTGATCATGCAGCGCATGTGTGCCCGCAGCTCATCTGATTCGGATCCTGTGTCAAGCAACCTTTCTGCGATGTGCACGCAGATGTTGTTTATGTTTTGTGCCCTTCGGCGCAAAAAGTTGACCCGTTTTTGTCTAAGCGTTGGCGCCTCCTTAGCGTCCGTCGGAGGGACAGGTAGCCGACGCAAAAATATGCGGCACATTCCGCACAGCCGCCCGATGGCTTTCAACAACAGGGTAGTGGCCAAGTAGCTGCCCGCCCGGAAACGGGCGTGCAACACGTTATTTGAACTTGAACCACTCGTAACGTGGGCGTGCATGAACCTTTCCACAAAATGCAGCACCCATATTCCCAACGGTTTCAAATGCCGTGCGATCTTTGCCTTCCATTTATCCTCTATGTTCAAAAGCGACAACCGTTGTGTCCAGAGGTCTGTTTTCCCACAGTCCCACCAGTCGCCCGACACCAAGAGGTCCTGTTCCTTTGCCGTCTTTGGTTTCATCGCCTGGCTCAGGACGATGTCCTCCATTATCATGTTGACCAACGGGGAAGTCCCTCCTGCTTTTGTTCGATCGCATGCATTACCCATACAGTCGGGTATGCATGTCGCTAACAGGTAGATCGCCGTCTTTCCTGAAAGGTGCAGACCCAGCCACCCGGCCATGCGTCGCACTTGTGCCTGTGTCTGGATCCGGGCGTGCTCGCATCCTTTATCCCACAGCATGTTATCCGTTGTCGGCATATATGACCACAGGGAATCCCGTCGGGACACTGAATCGTCCCACTTCTCCCTGCATTTTTCCAGCAACAAACGGAACGCTTGTTCTGGTTCTTCTCTGACGCAGGTTCGTTCAGACAGTGGCCATACCGCGCCTACGTAAACATCACCCTCCTGGATCCTCTGTCTGCTGTATGGGATATCATCGGTGGACAGCGACCCATTCTCGAAACAGTCTGCAGCGCTGAACCCCACCACGTCAGCAGCAGCCGTCAACAACACCTTCAGGGCAATCTTGTCCTCCTTGCACATGTCGCCCATAAGCCGTATGTATACGTGGTGTTGTGGCAGCTCGGGGGACAGCAGGTTAAACAGGACAACGTCTGCATCAGGCGGTTCATCCTTTCTCCGCTCCCGCAAACGCATCGATTGCCTCACGTGAGACTTCAAACGTGCGACACCCGTCCCTCTGCATCTCGACACATAGTTCACCAACATGTACACGTACGCTGCCATGACCTTCCCCATTATATCGCACAACCACACAGGGGTCACACTGGTAGCCTTTTTTGGCCTCTCTACAGGCAAAGCTGTGTCGTCACTTGCAGACGTACTTGTCGACGTTGCCTCACCGGAAAAAGTCTCCTTTGCTGTGGCAGCATGTTGTGATGTGTCTTCGTCCACGTCGCTGTCGTATTCCTCGAAGGTAACGCCGGGTTTACTCTGAACGAATGACGGATGGTCCACCCCATATGCTTTCGTTGTAGATTGGCTTTTGCTGTCTGCTGTAAGTTTCGGGAGCTGTGCCCGAGGGACTGCAACCAACCTGGCGACCCGCTCACAGTTGTACGCAGCAAGCTCCGAGGTGGTCAAACTTAGTTTTTCGGCTTTGTCAGCCCAGGCTGTGTCCAACCATGAAAGGTGTGGTAACTCTGTTTGTTTCTTCTGTCTACAGGTCGACGCGACCCATTTCTCTGTGCCGTGTAGGCTCGGTTGTGAACAAATACTTAAATTTCGTTTCTGTCTTTTTTCTAAATGCCGAAGTTGCGTGTCCTCGGATGATACGCCTGTTTTGGCGGCGTCAGCGATCAAGCACAGAAGTTTGTTCATCCACTGGTGGCATTTAGCCCGCACGGTCGCAAATCGCTCCCGTCCCAAGAGGTTGTCCAAGTTGCGTGATGTGTCAACGGCGCTTTTGTCCTCCCGATGTTTGTCTGCTGTCCAGACGCATACCCAGGCCGGAGCCAGTTCGAAATTATCCAGTTCGCAGAGGGCGTAAGACGTGGGTGTTAAGGCCTTCCACAGAACTGGGTGATCCTTCAGACGGTAGCTGTAACAGTCACACGTGTGTAGACTTTCGTCCGACGGGTCGGCAGTATTTTGCCAGCGTTTGTCAGACGCGTTGCACGATTTATGGTTTTTCCCGTTTTGTGGCAGTAGGTCAGCTAGTAGCAGCCTGTAACGTTTGCCTGAAAGATGAACCGTCTCGTACGTCAGGACAGCTGCCCCCGCATCCCGCACTAAGTGTTCTTCATTTTCCCGCCATTGGTCACCTGCTTTGTGAAGATCGAGGGCTGTTGAGATATCCCCATCACCCTGGAATTCAACCGGTAGGGACTCTATGAAAGATGAACGGCAGTTCCCCCATGCACTGTCTACGTCGCACGGGGCCAGCCCTGACTCTATGGCATTCGCGTCTTGGTTGAATCGGCGAACTCCCATATCCATGAAACCCGGTTGCATATGTCTTCCTTGAAATGCCCCTGTCAGGCCCTTCCAGTCGGCATGCACAGTGTGAAACAAGTAAGGGTCTGGTAACTTGATCAGTTGGCTCAAGTGCGCACCTAGTGACACCGACCCGTTCACCTTTGTGTCATTGGAAATGTAGCCCCTCCAAAACAAACTTTGGGTATCTGCCCGATACATCAAGAAACCCGTGTACAGGTGTATGATCTCCACTGGAGTCCATGTCGTAGGATCAAACCCGAGGATGAACCCATTTTCACAAGGGCTAGTGTCAACAGACGTCCTTTCAACCCAAAGATCCCATGGTTTACGGCCGCGTTTTTTAAAATTCGTGCCACGCACTTGGAGCTTACGCTTCAATGATTCGGAAGGTGCATAGGGCACCAGACCTTCGTTCTTGCATGACACCCTACGGCAAAAGACAAAATGCTGACAATCCATCGTTACATTTACTGCGTTCAAATATCCAGGAGCAGTTGGACAGATACACTCATACGAACACTTCACGTACATCACAAATATCAACAAAAACACAATAAAGACGGTTATGGATACGACGGTTTATACGATATGTAACAAACATGCAGTAAATACGCGCCCGGACTAACCGGAGCTGTACATAAACCTGTTTTATTTCATATCTACATAAACCTGTTTTATTTCATATACAGTAATACACAATATCCACAGGGGCCGTTATACGAACTGTTCTAGAATATACGACTGATAATACACATGGTCCGTGGGTAATAAAGTCCGCGCGCCAGTACAACAATGTTTTAGTCGATACTCAACATAAATATATACGTATCTTGTTTGATGCGCGCACATTGCATTGGGGGCAAACCTGAAGCTGAGCAGAGCATGTGTTGCACACCAGCAGGTGATTGCAAGGCAAGAAGACGACACTCACTTCCTCTGCAAAACACACCTTGCACAAACACCTGTCCTCGTTTTGTCCTTCGTCTTGTATTGGGGTTTGACGTGTTGTTTGTTGATCGGTAGCTTTGGGTGACGCCAAGACGGTTTCATGCGAGGTTACGCTTAGGCGTGCATCCAGGAAAGAGCATCCATGTGTCCGTTTGGCATGCTCTACCCACGGGTCGTGTTCTGGCAACCACTGGTCAAGAAGGACACCGCATTGGAAACACTTAACCTTGTCTGCGCTGCCCGTGTAATACAAGCCAGCTTCTGCCAGCCTGGCAGGCTTTTGTATGTCGCGTACAGGCCAGTTCGGTAAAAACGACGCCAGGCGATCTGTGTACTGTTGCATAGAAGGCTGAGTTAAATAGACGGTGGGTAATACTTCCTGTCCTACAACCTCAGTTAACGTTGTTACCTTTCTCTTGGCGGGCACGGAGAGAGATATGTCAGACATGTGAACGGATGGTCGAGTACAGACTGCAGTGCAGTCCCTGGAGCGCGGCTATATATGGAAGACGTGGGGAAGATGTGTTGTGCAACACGGCAGACCACGTGCCTTTATGCTAAGCGATCGACGTGGTGTAACGGGGGCTATACATGATACATACACACCACTAACTGTATATGGCAAATATGTATGTATCAGAAATGAAGCGGTAGCAGTAACAACACTTAGGGGGAGAGTCAAATATTGTACCTCTTTTCACACTGCGTGTCGGTGTAGTATACGCACGAATCGTTATTTACCATCATATGACCCTTGTGTGTCATTCACATAAATGTTTTCACTGTGGCTTTAATGAGTTCACGACAAATGGGACATTTTTGCAGCTGCAGGGAACAGTCAAGGCAACAGACCAAATGGCTGCATGGTAAGAAGACGATGTTAACCTCGCTCGTCAGACAGACTTTGCACTTCGTCTTGTCGCGGAGTGCCTGTATTTCTGCGGAAAGTGTATCACGGCGTTCTTTGTCATCAGCCGTTTCCCCGGCGCTACCACCTGTCGGCTGTGGGGCCTTTTCGCTTTCTTTGTCATCTGCTGTTTCCCCGGCGCTACCAGGTGTCGGCTGTGGGACCTGTTCGCTTTTCTTATTTTCCTTCTTCTTCTGTGTCTTCTTTTTCTTACGTTTCTTAGAGCTATCAGAACATTTCTCTGTTTTCTGGGTGCTCGTTCCTGTTGCCTCCTTACCCTGGCTTGTTCCACACTCGCCGTTCTTGCACGCTGAGGCTGCAACAGAGGTAGAAGCATTTTCCGGTTCGTTTTCATCCTCCGAATCAATCTCTGTATGTGCAATGTTTGCATATGTGACTGTTTTTTCAAAACGGCTTTGAGTCACTGCAAACTTTTCTACAGCATCCATCAGTTCATTGATGTCAACACATGCCCGTCCCTTTAGTCGCATAGCACCCTTAATGCTATCCCTTGTAAAGCCCATTTCAAGTGCCTCTTTAACCATTGGTGTAGTCATAAAAGAAGCAACAACGTCAGAAATATCAGTTCGTGAACGGTTCTCACCCGCCTGTTCAGACTCGTCTATCATACCGTTGATGGCATTCTGGACCTCCGGTATGTGTCTGCATGCATTCAGGAACTCACAACGGGGGAACCAACGTGCGTGTTCGGTCCAAGGATTATCGTCTGCCTCCCAATTACAAAGTCCACCTCCGCACATAAAACAGCGTACACGGTCGTCCAGGCCTAAGGAAAAGAAGCACGCTTGACAGAGTCTGGCGACAGGTTGAATTGACGACGCCTGCCACAGTCTGAATGACCTGAACCGGATCGCTACGTCAGCGTATTGTGGATGTGCCGCGTGGTGCATCATCGTTCTGATGCTTGCCGCGTCACACATCTCATCAGGTGCCTGAAAAACAGAACAGACTTTATTGTCGTAACGTGGAATGACGTCCACATGATCATATGTCCGTTTCAGTTAAACGCATATGTTACCCATACGTTTCTCACAACAGCAAAACACCCCGCAAACCTTTACATGCGCTGTAATCTATGATCAAATGTATAACAATTTGACAGTTTCGCTATGTATGTATCAGCTCTATAACGTGATTGCAAACATTTAACTTACCCCGGGGGTCTCTGGAATATTGAACGTGCTGACACTGGTTCTCTGCAAAGATAGGTTCTGCATATCCTGGCTCAATGTCGACATGCCCGGTGTAGAATTTGACGGTGTTGGAGCCCGAGGTTTTTCCTGACCTGTATTGAATGCAGCGGGCATGCTGGACGGGCCAGCAGCAGCTTGAACATGGGACTGTGGAGAACGCCCTTCATTGTTGGGTTGCAATGAAGTTAAAGTTTCCTTCACAGCAATCTTCAGTTGTGGCACTTTACATTTTGCTCCAGTGTTGCCAAAGAAGGTGAATGTAAACGGTAAGGGCACATTGTTTGTGTTAGATGTAGCACTACCACTTGCTCCACCTGTTGTCTCAGAGGCAGTCTGTCTCAGTAATGTGACCTTGCGTTCTTCTTCGCGTATTCTGTCCAACGAAAACACTTCATTTTCAGCGACCATAGGAACATTTCCAATGTCGATTCCTAAAATGAACTGGCACCTAGGAGCGTGTCTCTCGTGTTCGGACAACGGGAGGTCCGTTTCCACCCAACGTTTCAGACGAATGTCACAAACAAAGCACTTTACCTCATCTTCACGCCCTGTATAATAGAACCCGACTTTTGCCAGAGCTGTCGGAAATGCTGGGTTTCCTTTCGGCCACGTTTTGTATGACACCAGCCGGTTGATCTCATATCTGTAATGTTCACGGTCACTGACAATCTCTCCCGTCAAGTTATTATATATAGTTACCATATTGGACAGACAACCTGTGGTGTATATAAGTTCCGGACGAGCTCAGCAGCACGATAGTCATATGGAATCAATTGTAGAGCCCTGTGCCAAATAACAGTCACTCCGTTTATTAATGACAGGATGCTGACTTATGATGCCGAAACTGAACAGTCGACGTCCGCGGCGGTTATGCTGAACATTCTGTAGTGCTGAGCTTATATAGCAAGAAAGCAGACATGACGTCAAACATAGGAAATTCCACAACACGCACAAACAACTTTTTGTAAAACATGTTTAATGGCAGGGGCAACGTGACTCACAAACACATATATCAAATAACTACGTAAACACCAAAAAAACTCCATACTGGTGTGCGTCATAACCGAAACATACGACCAACGACGTTTTATACATTGTTTCCACAAACCACGTTTAAGTAGCAGGGTATCCGGTACGTGATTAGCAGTCATATCCTCTTACAAAGACATCACGTCCTTGACACTCGTATGAGCGAGTATGGTTTGCTTTACATACAGAGGTGTACATATGATGATGACACTGATATGTTAACACTTAACACATATTAGTATATTCCTAATTTCGTGAAAGTTAACGGACACTGTACTATTCACATGGTTCGATAGGTTCAAGCGATGAACACGTTTGCACTGCCATATATAGGTTCACGGCACACGGGACAGTGGAGCAAACACAGAGCACACTGGTTGCAGACGATTATATGTTTGCAGGGGAAAAAGATAACCTCCACTTCGTTTTCTAAGCAGACGGTGCACAACAGTGTGCGTCCTGTTTCCGCTCGGCCGAACGTTTCACCGCCGACATCGAATGTGTCATGTCGTGCGCCGTGGCTGGGACGTCTTTGCTGGTCGGCAACTGATCGTGGCTTACAGCGGATAACAAACAGACATTTTGGGCTAAACCTTTCGTGTGCTTTCCATGGGTCATCGTTTGGTCCAAACTCCCCGCACTTCTTACCGCAGCAGAAGCATCGGGTCTGTGCGCCTACTCCTAGGTGAAAAAAACCTGCTTCAGCCATTTGCTCGGATGGGGGCACAGTCCCTATTGGCCAGCGGCGGTGTAACGGTTTGAACGAGTCAAGTCTCTCCTCAAGTGTTCCCATGGCGGGTACGACAGGGTTGTGCTTGCGTATTCCCAAAGCCTCCATAGTGTGAAATGACGTTGGATCAAGACTGTCTGGCGCCGGGATGTTGTCAGTCGGTTTCCCGTTGATAAAGGGACATGCGTTTCCAAAGTACAACATATGGAACCACATAGGACAGAAACCTGTGGGATACTCAGTGAAAGATGCTGCACAAAAGGCGCAGTTGATCACGGCAGAAATGTCGTCGTAGTAAAACCCCGAAGCAGCCATCATGCGGGGTTTGATCATATCTTTTCCTGGCCAACTTTCAAACGTTTTCCTGCGGCACAGTTCGCTCTTCATACGTTTGACCTTCACATCTGGCGTTTCGGCCAGCTGTTGCCAACGGAATTTACTGTTTCCTTTACCCATCCCGATCACTTAATTCGGAACAACACGTCTACAAGAATGTCTGGTGCATTCAATGCTGCCTCGTCACGTACTATCCTTTATATGGACAGTGCGTGTGGTTACATCAGCGTTTTTCTGCGACGTTGCACACGACCCTCTTCTGTCAATGACCGTTCGACAAAAACATGTTCAGGCATGACACGTTTCCAAGGTCAGTGTCCCAAACAGGTTGCCACTTGCATTCGAAAGTGATAGGGCACTCTAGTGTGCACGTGACCATCATGTGCACGTGTGTTGTTGTTGCGCAACGAAACTACTCGTATGTATTAGGGGGGGGGGGGGCTGCGGCACGTCGGCCTTGGGAACGTGCCGTGACATGCCTGTTTTGTCTAGACGGCGGCGAGTGTTCAGGCACAAAAAAACAGGTCTGACGTAAACCCTGATAATTTATGAGACACGGAGAAAACCAGGTCAGTGCACCGCACGTGCGCTTTGTAATAGGTGCGACTGCACCGGTGAAAAGGCGTATAGTTCAGACTGTCTGTCGCGTATGGCCGTTTTCTTACACGGTGAACTGACCTTGTGATGGTATACCCGTGTACACGTTTATTTGATATATATGTAACATGGATTGGACTGACACATAACCTGTCATTGTATATTCAACGTTGATGCGTCCTCATGGATGTCAGGGGCATAACCGGACAAACCTACGGGTCTATTCAAAATCGGAAAAAATCACAGAAGACAGAAGGGCAGACGGCTGTTCGCGGCAGCAATCGTGACATCACACATAATGATCGCGAGAGTGAAGCGTGGAACACCGCGCCACGGGTTTACCCTGTCACTGCATACCGCCCCAGGGAATGGCAGGTCAACCAACACCCTTTAGTGCGTGACGTCCCTGACTGCACTTTGAGACACCCACTGTTCTCTTGGGTGGTGGATGATGTGTTCGACGATTACCTGTTCTGGAGGTCGGGTGTTTGCCGGTTACAGGGCAATGCCGAACTGCTCCAAAATGGCAAAGCGGACGACTTGTACAAGGAGTTTGACTCGCATAACCGTAGTCCGTCATCACGCAGTTTCACTGACATATGGCTCAACACAGAAGCGGGAGTTCGCCAGAACCATGCGCACGTCTGCATTCCCCTGGCTTCACAGATACCCATGACCCTGTTTGAATTGCACGACTGGATGAAACACTCTGTGACCGGGATGTCTTCACGGTTGCGACCAGTGTCTCCCTCAGACAGGCTGGCTTTGGATGAAAGCGTGTGGCAGAACACTGAAACGCGAGCGGTGCTCAACTGGCTTAGTTTGTTACATTTGTTTTTTAAATACAAAGACATCGTTCTTGAACCGTTTCAGGGTCTCATGGTTATGCATATCGTCGCCTTTTCTGCCGCAGCGCGTGCGCCGGAGCACAACCACATGTTGCAGCGGATCATCAAACGATTTTTCATAGCGGGAGGATACAGCCGGCGTGTTATGACCGAAAGCCGGACGTCAAATATATGCGTGGCCCTCGTTCCCAGGCGCATGGGCAAAACATACATCACACAGGTCACGCTGGCGGCGGGCATGCGGGCGACTGATATGCGGTTTGCATATTTTTCGTGTTCGCATGATCTCAGCCGTAAGGTAAAGGCAGATACTGTGCAACACGTCAACTCCATGCAGCTGATACTCGATCATTTGGACGCCAAAGCCAAACAACGTTTCCGAACGACCGTCAATCAGCAAAATCCTATGTACGAACCGAAGTTGGCGATACATTTTGAAAACGGGTTACACACGGAAATGTTTTTCCTCAGCTTGGGGAATCAAAATGTAAGTATAACTGTAGCTGGGATAAAGCCACTGGGTCGCATGGATGTGTGTGAGGGAAGGGAGGGATGATGTGAATAAAGAATGATAACGTGCAATGATTATTAGTATCTTTCATATGACACATTAACGTCCGTGGCAGAGTTTACACATATTAAAAATGCTCACGCCAGTGTTATCGCTTGTTATATACTTTTAATAATCATTGTTGTAAATACAGCAGTGATTCTTACAATGAAACACACTATGATTTCACATGGTAAAATAATTTGTGCGACCTTTCAGCAGGTCGCGCCACAAACCACAGCTAGCACACATATACAACACGTATTCATCGTCCAGTTGTTTAAGTTCCCATATGTTTTGCGGCAGGTCAGTGCAAACGCTACCCGCACGACGGTTCTGTTCTGACTGCGACGGTGTGTTTGGATCGGAGAGTTCCGGTACAGCAGTCTGCAATTTGAACTTGCATGTGGTACTCCTTTCCTCTAGCATCCTGTCAATGCCATGCTTTGACATGTCCTTCTCTGCGTCAGCTATCTGCCTGCTGACACGCGTGTACGTACTCCCTGGGGCAGCACGCCTGCCTGCTGTAACACGGTTGCACAGGTTACCTAACCATCCTGACATGGCCGAGTTCTTGTGTTGTGACACACACGACACCCGCACAAAGCGGTTAGGGTTCCCTGCCTCCACAGGCGTCTCTGTTGGGCCACGCCAACCCGCCTGGAGAGATGCGCACATCGTCTTCTGACTGTTCACCCATGCAAGACGTGAAAAGTGAATGCTTCACTAGGGCTGGCGGCACTGCAGGTACGGCGCCCGTCGCTGCGCCGTTGTCACAAAAGTACGTCCAAAAGCTTTTACAGCTAGCTTGATAAAACAACTGCGGACCTGTTCTGGCCATTATATCGGTTACATCTGACGGGTTGGTGTTGTTTGTGTAAACAGGGATGTTATCGATCTCTGCAAATCCGGCGTACTTTCCTTTCCCCCTCCCGTGAACGAACAGCCAACTGGGGTGCACAACATGGCTGTTGGCCAACGTCCGACTCTGAAGCCAGGTGATACACTCTCTGTCGGTAATGCCCAGTATGCTGCCTACGGTGTTTTCAGGGAGGGTCACACGGTTTCCCGTTCTGTACGGTGCGCAGAGCCAAAATCTGCAAATCTGGTGGTATCCTCTGGCGGGCATCACATGTGCGCGTCCGTTCAGTTCTATTCTTACGGGAACTATACTGTGTTCGTCTGCGTTACCCTGTAGGTCGCTCAAGATGTAAATGTGGGTCTTGTTCACAACGCATAGTGATGACGCGCCTGTCTTGCAGTTGAGGCCGTAGAATACGTTAACTGTCTGTGAACGGGGTCTGCATATACGCGTATCACCTGACACGTCTGTCACCAGAAACACGTCACCTGGCGCCGAAAACGAAGGCCTCGAGAATTTGTCTATAACGTCTACCATTTTGGCGTCTGACAGAGCAGCTGTGCCGCCCACAGTTCAGCGACAACGTTAACACAAATAATACATGTCGGCCGGCTGACCGGCATGCTTCAATACAATACAGGTATAGGTTCCACCAGCGTGAAACCGATGAATTCGATCAGCAGATCCAGAGGGTACGAAAGCCTTTGCAGCAGTTCTTCCATCATTCCGGGGTAACGCCATTCCACTGGGATGCCCCCCGGAACGTAATGTCGTGTCAAACGCGAGTGCTTGTTGGGACAGAGGAACACCAAGTCATTTGGTTCACTCACGTTAATCCACATGGAACATTCGTCAGAATGTTGTTGGCCGCCGTGCGGTCCTTTGAATGTAAAATACCACACAGGCTCCATGAAGCGTACCGTTCCGTTATGCACACCAGCCCCATAAAAATGAACTTGCAAGTAATAAGGGACGTCTGGGTTTGTCCGACGGCCGTCCATATACCACTCAACGGCGGACTGCAACCTTGCGCCAAGTCCTTTATTGAAACGCAACTTTACCTGTCCGCATTCCCCCCTCAGGCGACTGATCACCCTCCTGAATATCAGTACCAACGCCACAGGGTTCATGTGCGAAAAAGCCCTCATAAGTGGATCGGTCACACCGGGCACTGTACAGCTGTCGCGAACTGTCAACCATCCGGCGTAAAGCGCGATCTGCTGGGATAATGTATCATGCACGTCCGGACAAATTGAAACGTTAGCGCACCATGTTAGAATGACGTTTATGTCATCCACCTGGTCAAACATTCTGCTCAGCATGGGGAGGCTAACTGAGGTCAGCACTCGGAAGATTTTGTCCTCGATCCCGCACTTGTACGTCCCCGTGCTCGCCGGGTCCATCTGCCGTTCTGAAAACACCTGTCCATAATTGTGCATGTGAGATAACAGCATTACGGCCACGGATCGCCTCCTGCCTTCCTCTGTTGCAGGTACAGCCGGTTCCCAATGGCAGATGAGTCGCATGCAGGTGTGTTCAGGTGTTAAGGCTTGCATTTCTGCAGACGTGGTTTGGTCTTCCGGGGCAGGATTAGCATCGTAAAACTGGTTCAGTACGCTTCGTAAATTCACTGCTGCGGACACGGTCTCTCCGGGAATGGCACTCATTTCACTTTCGGCGGTTTGCGCACCTGCCTCTGTACCAGGTAGTTTTTCCAGCGCTTTCAAGGAACGGGCGTGGATAAGCCACTCGTTGAACATGCACGTGACGCTTGACAAAATGAAATGTACAGGCACGGTAACTCTGTCCAGCGTGTCATTGGGACCGTTATCATTGTCAATGAACAAGATGTCCAGCCAATCTGTCAGCTCCACTGAAGAACCGGGCTCCCTGCTATACGATACAAGGTCTGGCCGTGGCATGTCCAGTTCTATGACCGTGCCTCCCACTAATGTATCGTAGAACATGTTCCTTGGTTTGATTTCTGTGTAGCGGTTATGCCATCTGTGATCACGGGCTGACATGTAATGGGTCACCAAGCGTATCCAAAAAACTTCGTCAACGCGACGGTGGTGTAGGTACAGAAACATGGACGCCGGTGCTCCAGCGGCTATTCTCCATATCGGTTCATAGCAATCCTCGAATGGCCTGGTCACTGCTCGTCCGGTATGTGGATCACATAGGTCTTTTGCAGCCATGGTTGTTTGAGGTTTTCATCGGTGGGGGGCTTTCCCGAACGGGTTTTTACTAAGGGATCCCCCAACGGGTGACGGGTTACCACCGCATGAAATGAACTATATGTTATTTGCGGTGGTGGTAGCTTATTCAGTAATGTCAACTAAACGGTAAAACGTAACGAGTATGTCTCGCAGACGTTTCCGCTGAAGTAGTCCAAATATGGATGGGGTACCTTTGGAGGAATGTATGCCACTAGATGTCAGGAGGCAGCTTGAACTGCAACGAGGCGCGGGTTTTCTTCGGCTAGACAAGAAACGGTCGCCCACCGTCCCTGATGTGGCTGAAACGCTCAATAACGTGGACGGAAAGATTCTATCCAGTGTGTTGTTACCTTCGTTGAGCTTACACAGCGACGAAAGTATCTGCACTTTTTTATTTGGAAGTCCTGGAATCCCTGACGCTTTGCATGCAGACCAGGAATGCCTGCGTTTGTACAACTACATCTGCATCCGTTTGGCGGCTGTATATTTCGTGAGACGATTTCTAATGTCAAAAGAGGTCCCGCATAGCCATACATTCATGATCAGTTGTACGAGGTTTTCGTGTTTGATCGAAGGTTTACGCGACCTGTACTACCTGAAATATTCCGAGGTACAGCGGTTGGTGGATGCAATCGATAAGGCGAATGAAGATATGCGAGCTGCGAGAGGAGAGGTCGACGTATGCACTGTAACTATGCGCGACCGTTGGATGGTGTCTGCATACGCCGCTTTCGGGTGTTTCATGAGGCTGGTGGCAGAAGCGTGCCGTTTCCATTGCAAACCCACACCTGTGTCACTCGGCCATTCTAACACGGCGCGCCGTGTCCTGAACAGCTGTGAAGACTCAGCTTTCATGTTGTCTGAAGACGGAACTACTGTCCTGAGTCACCTGCTTTTGCATGTTCCCCATTTGACACTAAATGAACTAGCTGTGTGACGCCTACAGGTAAGCTTTTAAAGGTTTTCACGTAGCTTCCACGGTGAAAGTTTACAAAATGGAAACAGGGGACTTAGAGTAACTGTGGATTATAGACACAGGTGGCTTCATAAACGCTGGTGATGTGGTATGCAGGGCTTGGGTAGCATCGGCGTAAAATACCTGTATTTTGGACACCTGGATACATTCATACCGGTCACTGGGTCATAAGCAGTGTACGTGATGTGGTTACACCCGCCGCCTTCGACGTCCTGCTTGGTGACCTGTCCAGCCACACCTGCTGAAAGCTGGCTGGACGTTGACGCCGGATGGTCGTAGATCCACATGGCATTCCTTTGTTTGCCCCGGTTCATGTCTGATACTGCATGTCTCATATGTGTGGCGAGGTATTTTTTCAATTCATCGATTGTCCGGGATCCCCTGGTCGAGTCCTTTTCCGACGAAGTGAGAGATTCCACTGCAAAGCACCATGCGCGGGAGCATTCACCGTACGACGGACGAAGGTTGGGTGACAGCCGAGACAGGGCCTTGTAACACTCGTATTTCACATGTTTCGTGTCGTCTTGGGATGGGTGTGACACTTTGCTTGACACGTAATCGTGCAGAAGCGCGTCAGTCTGGGTGTATCGACTGAACAGGAGCTGATCAACAAGTGAAAAGTTGTACACCGTGACGGGTCGGGCTATTACCGCCATAACGAATTCCGGACGTGGCTCTACCCTTAGGAGTTCGTCACGGTCGGCTGACTGTTGTTTTCCCCACGTGTACGTCGCCATGTGGTCTTGTTGAAAAACATGGGTCGCACATGTTTGGCCGTTCCCGTCACCTGTAGATATGACCGGTGCGTCATTCTCTGTCCCGTGCCGGGGAAACTCGTCCTCACGCGGACACGTTTCATATGTCTTGGCTCCGCTCGGCATCCCTGATGCCACACACACCATATCACCGTCTGCCGTCATCTCCACGCCAGGGCAAGGGTCGCTACCGCTGTCCGGGTGCTGGTCCCCTGTTTTGAAACAGGCATGGAGGCGTCCGTGCGTGATGCAGTGGAACAAAGCCGGGGGAGACCTTGTTTTGGCAACGGTGTTTAACAAAAAAACGTAGTGGTCTGGCGGACGTCTGAAACGGCATCGCGAAGCGTTCGTTGAGTAACACGGATTGTACCTCTGGGGTCTCCCTTTACTCTTACCTTTTGCTTTCATGAGTGGGGTACCCTGTCATATATGTTGCCATAAAATACCTAAAATGTGTATGATCATTTATGTTCTCAGCTGATTGGCACCCCAGAGGTGCGATAGGTTTTTGTTGTCAGATGCGGTCACTGTGAGTGGTGCATATATCGTAGTAAGCAGACATCACAAGGGAGGATAACGCTTTTAAGACGACGTCACATCTTCTCGTATCACACGTTCCCTCATCCCGAACATGCTCGTGTACCATAAAGCAGTTCTCGTGTAACCGGTCTATTATCTGTTGTGGCGTGCTCACGAGCAGTGCTTGTTCCCAGCTACTCACCAAGTCCTCTAACTCGTCTAAAGTGTGTTCGGTGCCTTGAGCCATCCACCCTCCCTTTTGAATATGTGTCTGATGAATCTGCGCACTCACGTGCTTTTATATTGTTGTGTCGCCACCATGGCCTTTTTTTTATAATCAGTGACGTGTTCTTTCCTCGTTCGTTTCAGGCTGGCAGGGGTCACACGTACGACATCGTGTATGTTGACGAAGCTGGATTTGTGAAAACGTTGACACACCTGTTGCCTTATGTGAACCGCAGAGGGACCAAGTTGGTGCTCACATCTTCGATGAACACGTCGGCTGAGAATACATGCGCCTTACTGAAGTTGGAACGGACAGGAGTTGCTTACTACCGCGTGTGCTTCAGCTGTCCTGCAGACGTTCCACGCGTTGCCGAGTCGCCGGAAGCCATAGCGTGTCACCACTACGTCATGTCACTGCCGCCTCACATCACGACGGACGTTGTACAAAAGACGGTTATGAACACGTTGGAACCTCACAGCTACGAAACAGAAAATATGGGCGTTAGTCTGGGGCGCGGCGACGGGCAGCCGGATGGGCAGAATTCGGGGGATGAGGTTGGGCTTTTTTCACGATCTGTCCTGCAAGAAATGAAAGACGGTTTGAATGACTTGGATACATTCAACAATGTCGATTGTTTGGGTGATACATTGTTTGTGTACGTGGACCCAGCTTACACCACCAACGTGTCGGTGTCTGCTTCAGGAATAGCTTGCGTGTGTCGTTACACACCTGGCGCTCCGCCGTCCGGTCGTGTTTCCCGCAGGGTCCCCTCAAACAAAACCAGGCGCATGGCGGTCGTCCTCGGATTGGACGAGGTGCGTTTGATAGAACACAGCGTACCAGCGGAAGTTTTCATTGGGCTGGCGGTTTTGCGCCTGCTGCAGCGTGTTGTGAATATGCACGCGTGCCCGCTGACATACTCGTCCCGTTTCAAGACTGCTGTTGTCGCTGTGGAAAGCAATAGCAACGAACACCTGGCCGTGCAGATTTGTCATTTCATACACAACGCCGCCAAAAAAATGGCCGGTCCGGTTCGGTCGCTGTCGTTTCAATTCACCCACAGGAGGAGGACAGAGAAGGATGCCAAGACGGTTGGGCTCCAATCCGTGCGGGATTTCGGGACAGCCGAGGTTGCGGGTTTCTTCCTGGACAAACAGAAAAAAACTTTAGTGTCCCTCTTTCAAAGTGCATTCAACAGTCGCATCGTGCGTTTGTCAATGAGCCTCGCCAGCTCGGCACTTGAGCATGCCGGGTTGGACGCTAGAAATTTGATCACGGAGCAGCTGTCGAAATTCCGGCCGGACCGAAAGCCCCACGATCATACACAGGATGACGTGGCCCTTTCCCTGATACTGGCATACAACCTGTTGCTAAACGAGAGAAACGAAAACTTTAACGTACATGAGTTGGCACCGTTGCACACGTCCATTATTTAGGATGCACGATGTTTTCCCCTTAAATAAAAGGGGCACATGTCCTAAAATGGTACGCACTGCGTGTTATGTTCGGAAAATCTGACACGTGCCCGTATGTATCAACAGACTGCCGATGGGTCGGGTAATGATGCGTCACGCGCGACTCAGCAGCAGTCATCGCCCGCAACCGATCTGGTGTACTTCCAGACCGTGACACCGAGAGAGCTACTGGACACATTTCCACGGACAAAGGATAATCGACCTTGCACCTCACTGTCTGCTCTCCAACATTTTGTTGTGACCGGGGTCAGGGCATCTGCCATTCAGAGCGCAAGAGACGGATACTTTTGTGAAGTACACTCCAAAGCTGTGACCAACAATCTACGTCTGCTTCGGGACTGCACCAGCATTTGAGGTCAGGAAAGGCATGTTTGAGGACCACGCTGCAGGGAAGGGAAGTGAACGGCCGCCCGCACTTCGGGACGTCGTGCAGGCTCACGTGCAATATGAAAACCCAAAACATTCTTTGGATTTCAGGTTATTGGGGGAACATGTATGTCCGTCTGTTTCTGATCCCAATACACCCGCCTGCGTCAACATCGGCAGCTGCGCAGGTATCAAACGGGTTAGCCTATCTTCGCTGTACAAAGTATTACGGGTGCTGGACGGGTCGGGGACATGGTATCTGAAATTAATGAGTCAGGCTGCTGGTGGACTCGTGTCCATCGTGAGACGCCCCGGGTCGGAAACAGAGCCAGACTGCGACATGACGTATCACAAGGTGAATACCGAGTACATCCAGCCGCTGGGTGAAACCAGCGCGGGTGAGATGCCTTGCATGGTCCCCTTACACAGTTTCCTGAGGGTTCCGCGCGTCACTCACAGCGACGTCGTTGATGACAACGAAGACAGTTCCAGTGACTCTGATTGCTCTGTATACTGCACAGATTCCGAAACAGAAAGTGAAAGTGTCGAGGAAGACGCCATATGTTTGGAACGGGTATCGCAGGACGTGCAGACTACAGCCGGGCCAGTGTATCCTCTGCGTCTTGTGAATTACAAGAAGCGCATGCAGGCGGGATCAGCCGTGAAATACGACGGTAGTCTGGTGAACCGTTCAAGGAACATTTTACAGGAAGAAGACAGGGCAGTCGCCGAATTTTGGTCCCGTAATGCTGATTCGAAATGCCAGGAAAGGACAGGACTGTACGGACGATCTAAGACCACCTTGCACAGCCTGCTGGCGGCGTCCGATCCGAACCTGCCTTTCAGGAAACTGTGGATGCGCTTTAGGAGAACGCACATATGGCCTCGGTTCTCCAGCAGCCTCGTTCGTAATGTGGTGCGTATACTTACGTGGTTTCTGACGAGTGTCTCGAGTCTGGTTCTGCTGGTTTTTTTGTGCCACGTTCGCCGACTGTATGCATGCAAGGTGTACTTAGTATTTTCGTGTATTTGTACAGCTTTGTTTTTTATGTGCTTATACGTTTGTGGTGGCCACAGGTCTATAGACGCGATCTCGTGGTTGCGCCTCCATGTCATCCCGGGAAACTTCACGAGAGACATATACGATGCAGCAACGTTCCTGAAAGGAGTTGTATTGCGTTGACAAGGCATGAAAAACATCTTTCTCTCGCTCTATATATATATGAGCAATGTACATGGTGGATCGTAAATGTAATAAAAAATATGGCACGCTGTTGTTTGTTTTTATTTGAAAAAAGTGTGTGGGGTAGCATTATTGCGTGTGATGGATGTGACATTCGTAGCAGTCTTCTTACGCCAGATAGATCACGTGATCACGTGATCATGATTCAGTAGCAGATTGGGATGTATAAAAAAAAGATACACACCGATGTTAGCCAGTGTGTTGCATATCATTATTGCAGTTACAGGCTGTGGAGAGAGGAAGCGGGATGGAAGACCTGTGCCAGGTTTCTGCCAGGATCGACACACCTTGCATTCTGGATGAATGGGTCCCAGTACACAAGGTGAGGGATTATCATGCACAATCAAAAGACGGTTGGGATCACCGTCGTCTCCTTCAGATATTCGGTCACCTGTTTGAGCGCAGTTTCCCGTTCCCACCCTCCACTCACGCTGACTATAAGAGAGAAGTTGAACTGGTCGACAGCGTTGTAAAGGCTTGCGGGACCCGGTGGTGCGTTTCACAGCCCGTGCCGGATGTGGACGGTATCCGTATGACAAAAGTGGCTGTCTTGCTGGCCCGTTTCTGCACACCGGGTGCCGATGATATATCAGAACATTTACGTCACCGTTTCATCGTGGCACTGGAACATGCCGCGACACGGATGGTCGAAGGGGCGGGTGTTGTGCATGTCAGGGTGATATGTCCATATCAGGACTCAGCAAAAGAAGAGTTGGCACGCGACGTGCTAGCTTACGACGTGACGGACACGTGGAACGGCCTGTCTGCTCGTTGTGGCAAGCAGCCCCCTGCTTGGAACGCTACACCTGAATGGAACAGAGCATCGGCCGGTTTCTGCCGTTACGCGGGAACATGTCAACCAGATCTGGACGATACTGACGGACGGGCCCCGTCAGCAAAACGCCTGTGCCTGGAAACGCGGACGTGTGTCAGGTCTCGTTTTTTTATCATGTGGCCTTCAGGCCATGTCAGTTGTAAGCCACATTTAGATTCATGGGCGGTGTCAGGTAGCAACCCGTCCACGCGTCCAGCTGAACACTTCCACACGTTGTTCGACCGCATGCTAATGGAAGCATGCTTACCGTCTCTGAGTCGCGTGCCCGATTCAGCGCTCTTGTATCTCCTGTGCAGACTTTTGTCCCCTGAACGTGCCATAGGTATATGCAGTCATAAGTACCCTGTATTCATACAGAACGCCCTGGCAGAAAAGGCGCTGCCGATTCCCGTTCAGACTCTGCGCCGTACCGCAGCAGCGGGGTGGTGGGAGGCTGCAAACGTCGCCTGGATGCAATACGCTGTAGACACAGGCATGTTCGGGGAGTACAATGCCATCTTGCGTACTGAACAGATCGCAGATGCGCTTGCGCAGGCCGCAAACGAAAGAGTAACTTATATCAAACGTGGTGAAGGTGTGTGGAACATATGTCATGCTGTGCACCACCTGTTGAAGACGTGCAGAAACCTCGTGAGCCAAGTCAATCGACAGGCCAATGAGGTTTGCATCCCGTTCACGGAGGTGGACGGTTTCGTAGGCGTGCCGGGCATAAAAGCTTACAGGCACGACCTCTTCCTGAAAGCATATCGTACGTCCCAGGGCCTCTTGCGTTTCAAACCGCCCAGTTCCCACGATCCTCGGGCCCGCAGTTTCAGTGTGCCTTGGCACCACAAGTCTAGTTTAATTCCCGACGTGCTCACCCGAGGTGGTTTCCAATCAACTTCGCCGCGCAGCTGTGTGAAAGATGAGAAGACGGGACCTTCTAAAAAGAAATGGAACAAAAACAGCGACATGTTCTGGGTTTGTTTTCCGTCAGGTGCGCCAGAAACGGACCACTTCTGTCACAAAAGGACTGAAGCAGAGGGGCCGGCTGAAACACCTTGCCCTGAATGCTGGGACATTTTGGAATGGCAGGCAGATCATGAAAAGGTCGGCCTGGACAATGGGTCAGGGAGCGGTCAGAGACACCCGACGAGTTGTCTTCTTGGATTCGGGTGCAGGTCTGTTCAGATCAAACGGTTACTGTTACATCTTGCAGTCGGTTGCGCGGTTTCTCCGAGACGGTGTGGCCATGCACGAGATGCGACAGACGTGTCGGAGAGTCACGTCTCGTGTCCGGCCACAGCCTGGTGGAAGGCTCACTATGTCCCCGCGACCGTGTCTCTACACAGGGAATGGCGAGACGTTATGCCGTGGAAAAGCAACAACTGGCAGAACGCTCATCCACAGACCGCGCAAGAGGGCACTGCAGCTTCTGCGCGCTTCGTAGGGATTTTGGAAACGCTGAACGATCTTATACGGAACCCTAATGTCCATCCTGTACCCGCTCCCTTCAATTCAGACGAAGCACTGAGTGATGTCTATCGGTCGGCGCGCCAGGCGTCAAGCGTTCCAGACACAGACCAGCGACCCGATCCGGGTTTGCTGGATGTGCACGTGCTGCAGTGTTTGTCTTTTAATGACGATGCCACCCAGGTTGTCTGGCGTGCCACGGGTTCTGACGACTGCAAAATGCCTCACCCTGTTTACGGGAAGATCCCCCTGGCGTCTCCGTATATTTCTGTCTGGGGCAGTTCCAGTCAAGGGGGCGCCGTACTTGGAAGCGGTGATACGGCAGGTGCCGTACACCTTGCATGGGGAGGCACGGCTTTTGATACGAATCGCGTGTACGTCACGTTCAGCGGCCCCAGGATGACCACGTACAGTTCTGAAGGGACCGTAAAAATCATTCCGGTGCAACATTCTCTAGAAGTGCTCAACGTAGTCAAGGGCTCATGATCCAACGGACCAACAACAACAGGGGAGGTATACAGAATCTCCTTCTCTCGGAACTCCAACGGCATGTGTGTGCCCACATTTCCGACCCGGTTGCGCAGCACCACTTGACCCGGAACGTTCCCGGTATTGTCGTCGTGAATGTTAATTTTTGCGTGGACCACCACGGACCAACGAACGTGTCACGCATTCCAGGGAAAATGGTCAGGTACACACGCGCGGTGAAAGCAAGGAAGTTTCCAGGTGTGGCACTGTCTGTCCTCGTCCCAATTAAGTGCACCACACGTCTACGTATCAAAAATATTCACGTTACCCCTGTGGGGGGCAACACGGGCAAGACGCCGGAATGCGTGGCGGTCGAGGACGCCGACGTTGATGAAAACAGGTCAGTCACCGCGTCTTTGCCGTGCAATCTTCACAAATGCTGTTCCGCCACGTACCCGAAAGCCAGCAACCCACACACCCTGCACGCACTTGTGGAGTCCCATCGGCGTGTCATTGAAAGCGTAGGAGAGCTCGACGTTGCAATGCAGAGGGCCATGCAAAACACGGAACGCGCCAATGAGTGCCCATTAAATTTTCTGGCGTCACGTCTGATTTCGTGCGTCTACAACTTAAGAGACACGCGGGGCGGCGCAGAAAAAAGCACTGCTTCGGACGGAGATTGCGATCAGTCCGAAGACTGCCCGTTGGTATATACGTGGGGTTCAGTGGCCGTCGGGAGCGGACCCCATATGCCGCAGCTGGCGCGCACACTCCGCAAAAGGTTTTCGCCTGCAGCGTGTAAACCATTGCAGTTGTGCTCGGCCGATTACGACCCTTGCGCACAACGAGCACGCCACGGACCAACTGACCGTTTTGGCAGGGTAGGGCGGAAGACCGATTCTGTTCTCAGCGGGCAAAGCACAGCTTACAGGTCCCGCAATGGCGATTTCATGTCCGCTTTGTACGACTGCACAGCCGACCCGTCAGTTGGGTCCTTGTCACCTGTAAATGGCGTTTACGCTTATTTCACATGGCTTCAACAGAAACGCCACGCCTTGTGGGCTGTTGACGGAGACGTGAACGAAAAGCAGCAGCAGGTGCCGTGGGACACATTAGAAATGACGTGTCAGGCGTGGACCTCCACATCAGGACTCACCCCCGCTGTCGAACCTTACAAACTTTAAATAGCAAAATATAAACTAATGTTTCAACACACACACATATCTATGTATGTATAACAAACATAGATCATGGACATACAACTGTTTTATTGTTGATATATAATATAAAGCAACAGTGTTCACAAAATATCAGTTTGACATATTATACTTAAGCATTATGCAATATCTCTTGTGAATCTATTCAAATGTGTATAAGTATGCGTGTGTATGGATGCCATTCTCGAATACGACATTCACATAAAAACATTGGGTTCTTCCTTATGCGTGAAACCTTGTGTTATGAATTGCCATACGTAATCATGACCTTTGGGGGTCGAGTACAGATTGTTTGCGAAGGGTTTGAACATGTACATGGTGGTGTATATGGCGTTCTTTAGTATGTACCATTTTGTGTGTGCTGCTGTGCCCTCTTGTATGTTTGATGCCGTACAAATTCCCAAAGCGTTTATATTTTTTTCAACCTCCTGAAATGCTATGTTGCGCAGTAACAGAACAGAGGACCGTATTTTTGCAAGTTTCTGTGACTTTTTGTTGTGTCTTTTACCATCAAGGCGGAGAGTTGCAGTAGGGTCCAAACATATATCTGCGGAGAGTTTATCAATATCTGTCAGGTTGTATACAAGCTGGCGAAGAACTAACAAAGCGTAAGGTGCCCCGTCGTATTGCCTGTCCATCCATTCTTGCATCTCCATTCCGGGGATGTATAGTGTGTCCCGTGATTCAGCAGCACTCTCTGTTTCTCTACGCTTGGCCCATTCTTCCTCGTACGCTTTGACTGCACCCGCCAGGTCTTGCCTGTCGTTCAGCAGACACAAAAGCCATAAACCGGGGAAAGCGCTTGCTGTGGTGACTCGGCGATCCATACCTTTCAAATACATCAAAATAGATGAAGTAAACGCTTCCCATGTTTGTTTAGTCCGGTGCCATCCTATAGCGTACAGCAGCAGCGTGACGTTAATCCCTAGCACTGCTGCTCGCCGAACGCTACTGTACTTGTACAACGCGTAGAAGACGCCCCTGCAGTCATCTGATGCGTTCTCGTCTGTCAGAACGGCCTGAATGGGCCTGTCCTCTAACCGGTAGCTCGGGTTCCCTTCCTCGTCCCTGGGCGTGGCACCAAAGACCATAGTGTACAGCATGTCTGCCGTGTGGCATGAGGACGTCATTAGCTTTTCCGCACTGCCGTACGATGGCTGTGGCCACACGACGTAAGGTGTCCAGTCTGCCTTTTGGTTCAAGGGGTCCGCGTGCGTCATATGACTTTCACTTGCATCCCTCTGGGCCTCGGACACGCCATTTTGTATTCCCTCCCAGCATGATTCGCTACCTGTTGTGGCAGGAACAGAACCCGATACGGAGGCGGCCGTTGGAAAACCTCCTAAAGGAGGGAGGGCCTCCCATTCCAGTCCAGTTTGCAACAGTGGTCTGTAACCTAAATCCTTCTTTCCGCATTTGAACCCCGTCAGGAACATGTCGTAGTAACACTCGAGAGCCACTGGCGTGCTCGCCACGACATCCGCCCACCTGCGCGACATCACATATTGTATCTGACGGTTATTTTGCGATATCTCATACCAAGCGTACAGGTACCAAAGGCCGGCGTAGAGGTCCGAGAAGTGCCGGTTCGCATCACAGTCCAGTTGGTGGGTCAACGTTCCGACATCTGCCACGGCGTTGTTGACAGCGAGCACGAATGCTTGTGCGACGGTAACGAAAGAACCCTTACTGTCCTGTGGTACCCTCCAGGCCCCGCTGCTTCCTTGGCGGCCTGGCGGGACCAGGTTCACGTTAGCCAAGGACGGGTCGGTTGGTCCCATTTCATGCCGGAGCAATGTATCTTGCAAACTGGACAAACGTGACCTGGTGAAATCCTTTATTTTTTTCCCCTTTGACGTAATCATATGGAAAAGTAAATGTGTCTCGGGACCGTACACGGGCAATGCTGGGCGATCACACTGTTGCGTGGAAGCCGCGAGTACTCTTTTCGCATGCTCGGTCGGAAGTTGGAATGCAGGTAAACGTTGGCGGCACGTAAGCAACGCGCGTTTTGACATGTTCATTGTCTGCAAAGCCCTTTTAGTACGTGTCTGGCCATCTACCGTTTTTACCATCATGGGTACCAGCTGCTCCACGAGCGGGGGAACAGAAGCGTCTGCTTTCTTTCCATGACTCATCAGTTCATCAGGGCAGGGTCGTGATGTTGGTTGACGCAATGGGCTACGAGACCTGCGCTGGTCCTCTTCCTCTGGATGGACCATTTCTGGAGGCCGTCGACTGAATGCGTCGTTCAGTGTTGTCAAATGTCCCATGAGTGCATCCGTGAGTTCAGCCGCACGGGCGGTGTCGCCTGTGGTCCGTCGTAAAAAGTCTTCGGCTAACCCCTTAACCCTTTCCCCGGCGATGCACAGCGCGTCCTGGGTCCCCGGTTCCATTAACCGTATGAGGTCCAACAACTCTGTCCGGTATCGGTCGTGGACGTCTGTCACAGCTTCATCGTGCAGCCGTTTCGCTTTCAGCCGTAAAAGCGGTAGGTACCCGTCCCTCATGGTGCGCATTTTGAGTCTTGCAGTCCTCAGACTCTCCCTGGTACGAGCGGAATGAACCAGTAAAATATGGTACAAGGGAGGCAAACGGTTATTGGCGGTAGACTGTGACATGACGGCGTTGTCAGGTGTCCACGCAGAAATGTTAGCACCAGAACACGTCCCGCTGTCCAGTATTTCAAGCCTGCGGTGGAACTCTTTGTCCGACTCCAGTGTGCCATTTTCGAACAAATGATCACTTCTTCTTCGTCCGCTAGTAGTATCATGTGGATCTCCCCGCCATTGAGCCATGGCATGAGAAGACCGCATTCATAAAGTGATATGTGTGTCAGGAACTTCCAACTCTAAGCCAATAAAGCCACCGCATGCCATTGACCATGCGAGACAAGCGGGCGCCTACATGCTCTATCAGTCTAACCTGCTGCCCCATATGCATCCTGATCTTTGAGGTACCCGTGCAGTTGAATATTATTAGCACTCTACGCTACTGTGTGTACTTCTCAATCGGGCAGACGGTTGTCACCAGTTCATACATCGCTTTTGTGTAGCGGTCGGCGTGTTCGAGCACAGACAGGTCAGTTGGTGCGCGGAACGTACATATGGGCCCTGCGGGGGCGCCGCCTTCACACTTGCTTCGTCCTTCGCCAATAGGAAGAACATATCCGCATTCTTGAGAGCAGAAGACCATTTCTGAAAAGGCCACGTTCGAGAATTGGCCCCCGTCTCCACAGCCTGTTTGAGGTTGAAATGTTCGCTCGGATGCGCTGTCCCTTTTATCGTTTGTGGCATCTGCTTTTTCCTTAACAGTGAAACGTCTCACGCGACAGCACGTCTTTCCAACCCACACGTATGAACTGAAACGAACGCGAAGTGCGTGTATGCGGTGCTGTTGCTGTGCACGCTTTCTCCAGTGCGCTGCGGATGATCGATGCAAGAACTCGCGCAGGCGCCAGGTAGTGTCGCAAACCTGGTAAAACGCCGATTGACACGCGAACGTAATTCGTTCTTTTGAAAAGACAGGCGACACTATACTGGAGTACTTGAACGTCCTGGCGACTTGTTGATATTGCGAGCGGATGAGATCCTGTTTATGGACACTTGCGTTGAAGCCGATACTTTTCACTTCGACCACACACACCCATGCGCAACGGCCTTTGGGGTGTGCGGCCAGCAGTACCACATCCGGCCGTCTCGTCCCTTTCAGCTGTAGGCGCTTCTTCGCATCCATCCGTTTTACTTTCCGACGTGGTGGCCACCTCACAGAGTTGCATGTCGGCAAAGGTCTGTTGCTTTCTGTTGAGGCAGTACCGACGTTTGATATTGGGATATGCGGTCCGACGGGTGTTTCACATACAACGGTAACTTTAACATCTTTGGCCCATTGTAATAAAACAGGCGTAGGTATGTCTTCGCCTTTTTTAAACGGATAACATTCCAACATGGTCAGCGCCCTTAGTATAAACCCCCTGGCGTTTGATTCGGCGTGTGCGGCCTGCACGGAACTCGATGCTTGCCAAAATAGGGCATTTCCGAATGCGATTTCTACCACGTCTTTCAAATTGGTAACTTTATAAAGACGATTTTGTAGTCGCGTGTGGAACCGTTCACCAGCCGTTGTCGAACGGGCGTGGCAGCGGTCGAGGTTTGCCAGGACTGGGGCTATCACGCCCTTGTTGTACGATTCGAACGTCTGGAACACCTTGGGTGACACATGTCCCGTATGTGCGGTCCAGGATGAAACTGCTCTCCGAAGTAAAGGGTTTTTAGCCGCTGCAGATTTCCATGCAGCAAACTCGCGACATCTCTGCACTGTGTACAACTTTGTGAGTTCTGACACCAGTTCTTGCTTGTGGAGACGATACCTCTCATGGTGGACACGTTTTTCCATGCCGGTAAAGAGGCCACGCGGTGATCACTGTCAGTTCACTGCCCCCGCATATACCAAATGACGCACGCGGTTTACCCCGTGTGACGAGTGTAATATATATGACTCGTAGCTATCACGTGATCACCATTACCAGTTTCGGTATATGCAAATAGGTTCATGGCATATTACGCTGCGTATATGTACGGGAAATGGTTGATTAAACAAATGTATTGGCCACGGCCAACAGTTCCATGTAAGCTTTACCCTCCATCTCCCGAAATTTCATCATCTTCTTGGTTACTGGAGGTCTTGTCGTTCTCGTTTGTTCGTACATGATTCCTGTTTGTGTTGACACCAACAGTACCGGTGTGTTCCGCCCACATCACAGGAGCGGGTTTTGTCCCCCAATACCACAGTTTGCACACAGGATAACCTCTAACTGGTGTTTGGTCCACCTCCCTGACCTTCCAAACGCACAAGACTCGAGGGGTTCCACAGCACATGTCCGACGCCGTGCAATTTTCCCCTATACGTTTACAATCCTGCACGGGATCTACTTTATGGCGGTCAGTGAGAAGGTGTTTGGCTAAGGCAAACGGAAACGTACCCCTTAACTTGACTCCGGGTAGCACAAACAGCATCAAAGAAACCACGGTCAGATAGGTCAACGCCATGTACGGGCGGGTACCCATTGCAATCTGAAATCGTCCTCTATCGTGCAAACCAATGGAATTGCGCTTATGCACGAGACGTGAAATGTTTGCTGGCGACTTTAACCATGGTCTGCGTTTCACAAATACTTTAACATTCGAGGCTAGAGATATACACGATGGGACTGCACTGTACAGGACGATAAATGGACACCATATGCCGGGAGCAGACGTCGGTGTGTACACTAGTGCAGAGATGTCGTATTTATTTTCCTCACAAGGAATCTGTCCTCGTCAGATTAGTCATTAAGGTCGAACCTGTATTCCTCAAATGATGGAATGGTCACGACATAATATTGCTTTGCCTGATTCTGTACGGCAGTCATGAGCATATCGGCTCTCTCATATTCACCCGATACATACAAGGCATACCACACATCAGACCACATGTGCGGACGCTGGTGCAGCCAATCGAAAAAACGGATACCGATAAAGCAGGAGGACACCCCTGCGGCGATATAAGAGAGTTCCTGATCAGACATGATGTCCATCTCGTAGAGTGTATTTAACAGCCCGTTGCTTTTAAGATCCAATCCATCCAATAGGTCACCTGAAATATCCCTCAACGTTTGTTTCGTGTAGTACACGTATCTACATTCTGAAGTGTATGCACATGTAGGTTTAGATAAAAGAACTGGAACCGTCGTGCCTGCTTTGATGTTCTTAGCAATAGACCGTTGTTTTTCGATCCATGCGTGTATGCCTTCTACTGTATGTATATCTGGCCGTGTTTTGGCAACGACCTCTCCTGTAAACGCAGCTGCATTATATCTATCCCGCACGTACCGCATCCATACATAAGGAGGTATTTCCTCTGGGTACAGAGTGAACGTGCAGTATATGCCATCACTAGGGTCAGGTTCGGTCGCGTCCAATGTCGGCAGTGTGTGTATATCTTCCAACCGCAACCCGGTATCTAAGCAATCCGATCCGGGCGTGTGCCCCTCCGTGCGACATTTGTAACACGGTAACGGCTTGCGACTCCCCATGTGCGCACGGTTTATCACTTCATGTACATCATATGCACTTACATTTATGATATATATACCGACACCTGTGGCGCTAGGTATACAATGATACCTTACGTACATGTTCCCTGTTTTATTTGCCGTAGCGGCACCAGCCACTCGTCACGTGACTATGTGTGACACTATCGTGCATGATATATGAGACAAAATACCAGTCATACAAAATGGGCACTTTTTACAGACAAGTATTATACCTGCCTCTTCTGGCATTGATCGCGCGCCAGATACAGGCCAATCGTAAGGCCGCACCCTCGTGGCGTTGGTTAGGAGCGCCGACGGAAAGTGAAATGGCCGGCCCTTTTACTTCATGTAGGGCTACTGGGAAGAACAAGTTTGTCCAATGCGACGGCAGGAAAGAGACATACACGTACCAGCAAGCACGACGTTGCTGTCAGTGTGCCGGTTTAGAACTCCCACGTACAAAGGCATCGCAGGTAGCGTGGATGATGGAACTGGCTCCCACCGTGAACAGTGCACATTTCCGCAGTGCAATCAAGGACACAAAAACCGAGACATGCTCCGTTTTCCGCCGAACTACGGGTGCTACACAAAAGAAGGGATGTCATAGAGAGAAGGCCGGTTTTTTGTGTTGGCCAAAGACCGGTACCCGTTTTTCAGATCCTGATGATAAAATGGAACTCGTAGGGCCTTGGTCAAAGAATCAAACATTTTGCAAAGACACAGCAAAGAAGAATTGCAGTGGCTTGACAGACGTCACTAACAAGGAGGCAAAAGGTTGCTGCCAATGCGCAGGAGGGCGTTTGCCTGTCATATCCGACCAAGGTTATGACTTCACCAGCGGCTCTGTAAGCAAACTGTTGCGACAAATGAATATTTCAGAAACGTGGACAATGTTCTCCGAGAACAATCAGGTCATACAAACTCCGGTATGTCACCTCTTTCGTTATGATGACGATATAAAAGCAGGCCATCACAAACACAAGGATAAGAAGGGAAACGTCAATTGCGACAAGAAACACCGGTACATATGTGTCCGTCCAGAGTGTTCTGTGGGATACTGGGGACGCAAATGCCAACGGAATTGCTCAACAGGATGCTACAGACGCGAGTGTAAGGCATATACAGGAACGTGTTCACACGGGTGCAAAGCAGGCCTTAAAGGAAAGCTTTGCAACACAACCTGCAACAGTGGACGTTGGGGTAAAAACTGCGCACGAAAATGTTCATCAGGATGCATGAGGGAAAGGGGTACCAAGCCTGTTTGCTACCCTACAAACGGAACCTGCTCTTGTAATGCGGGTTACGCAGGCCAGAGATGTAACAAGTTGTGCACGAACGGAACGTTCGGCCTCGGTTGCAACCTCAAGTGTTCGGCAGGTTGTCTACGTGAACCGGACGAAAAGACGAAAAACGGAACGGTAATTAAAGGAACAGCAGTTTGTCGATCAACAGATGGTGTATGCGATTGCCGGCCTGGATTTAAAGGCAGAAAATGCGCCAATGCATGCAGGTCAGGTCAGTGGGGTCTTCACTGTGCCTTCAACTGTTCGCAGGGTTGTTCACACAGAAAATGCAATGCGGTAAACGGCGGATGTTCATGCCTTCCAGGCTTTAAGGGTGCCCGCTGCAACGTGACGTGCCCTCCGGGGACATTGGATGATATCTGTACCAGGACATGTTCCAACAATTGTGTACCAGTAAAAGGTATCCGTTTATGCGACAAGCAAAACGGGTCTTGCAGTTGCTGTCCAGGTTACTACGGCAAGGGTTGCAGCACGGAGTATCCTAATAACAAGTATGGAATCAATTGTGCAAAAACGTGTCCTGAAAACTGCATGCACGCCCCCGCCAACCATATTTGGAAGATCAGGACAAATGTTCAGAATTCGGTTTCCAGATACACGTGGCGTGTGTGTGCAAAAGAGACAGGTGCGTGTAGCTGCAAAGCTGGTTACAAAGGTCAAACATGTTCGGAAGTATGCAGTCAGCAGGAATGGGGTGAAAACTGTCACAATACTTGTCCGGTCAATTGCAACGGGACCGCCTCGGATTCAAATGTTAGGTGCGACCGGTTTAATGGAACGTGTTTGTGCAAGGACGGCTATACGGGACACAAATGCGCGGATGTATGCTCTACAGGCAGGTGGGGTACGAAATGTTCCCGAAATTGCTCTAGCCGGTGCATCACCACAGGTAACAGTCATAAGCCGACCTGCAATCATATAAACGGGACCTGCACTTGCCAAGCGGGGTACACGGGTAAACACTGTGAGGAACTCTGTACAAACGGCACGTACGGCCCATCCTGCTCGAAAACGTGCCCAAGCCGTTGTGTGCGTGCACGGAATACGAATTCTGTTCGGACAACAACGTATCAGTTATGCGACCACATTTCCGGCAGCTGCTGGTGCCAGGCCGGTTACAAAGGGCAGTACTGCAATGAAACGTGCTTAGCAGACAGATGGGGTTCAGAATGTGCCTTTTCGTGTACGCCTGAATGCAATGGATCCGTTGTTTACAATGGTATACCTGTCAGGAAATGCAACATGGTGAACGGTTCGTGCACGTGCCAGGCCGGGTACGTGGGCGAGCGCTGCACTGACATTTGCGACGGTGGGCTTTGGGGGGAGGGTTGTGTCAGTGTATGCGGTGCCGGGTGCTGGAACCGCTCCAGCTGCCACCACGAAGACGGACATTGTGCACCGTGCATAGACGGGTACACGGGGCCGAGGTGTGAGAGTCTGTGCCCGTCCGGTGTTTGGGGAAATAACTGCAGTAGCACCTGTTCGCTGTTTTGTGCGAAATCCAAATGCAGCCCATTCGATGGAAAATGTTACCAATGTAAAGCTGGCAAGGACGGCGCCTTCTGCGACGCGGATTGCCCGACCGGTGTGTGGGGGACTAACTGCAGTAACACCTGTTCGCCGTCCTGTGCAAATGGCACATGCAACCCATTCGACGGGAAATGCTACCAATGTATAGCTGGCAAAGAAGGCGCCTACTGCGACGCGGATTGCCCGACCGGTCATTGGGGGAATAACTGCAGTAGCATCTGTCCGCCATCTTGTGCAAAAAGCACATGCAGCCCATTCGACGGGAAATGTTACCAATGTAAAGCTGGCAGAGAAGGCGTCTTCTGCGACTCGGATTGCGGCGAAGGGACGTACGGTCCCAACTGCATGATGTTGTGCCCCGTCTGTCCAAACGGCGTATGGTTTAAATGTGATCCCGTCACTGGTGTGTGTCAGACAGGCGGCACAGACCTCAAGGACAACGGTCGGTGGAGGGAACACTTTCGTGCCTTCTGTTGGAAACCTGACAAAACGGGAAGGCAATGCAGGGACATTAATACAAGCAAGCCTGCCTGGCGTGATGAACATATAGCGGTTGTCTTGTTAAGCCTCCGGGTTCTGTTAGAGTATGTGTAGTGATGTCATATCCTGACAACATATCATGACCACACTGCCCGATAGCGCGTGTGGACTGCATGCTAGGATATGCAAAATAAATGTCCAAGCTGTCAACCAGATATAGTTTTATTTGACATGAAATAAACAACAGATATATTTTTTATTTAAACATGTGTGTTCTTTGCTGATGTCTCAAATTTGCACAGACGACCTGTCTATTATGCCGGAACGGACACCTGCTTCCGTGAAGGGGTCCATATGCACATCTTTCCTTTCACTGCTTTCTCCATCTCGCTTTTCTCGTTTACACGGGACGCTCGCGTTCTCCTTTTCCGCAGCCTCTTCTAAATGATTCGAAAACTGGCGCAGCGTCATACCTGCGACAGACAGTTGGAATGCCGCGTGCACCACTGCGAACTGCGTTTCGTCCAGCGCGTTCACGGTGCGCCCTCTTTCTGCGGCAGGATCACCGTCTAACGGTAACGGGTCAACGTCAAATTCCGGCGTCACGTTTGGAAACACCATTTCGAGGTATGGTTTGACGAGGGCTCTGTTGGTTTCCTTGCGTGGTATGTACCGCACGGCATTGTTTGTGTAGGTCGACACTTGGTTGAAATTGAGCATGTTCATGGTAACTGAAGCCCATTGTTCACGCTCCATGTCTGCGTACGCCTTCACGTCCGGGACAGCGGTGCTCAGCCGGTGGCCCAACACTTCTCCAAACACAGGGTCCATCTGGTTTGTGACGTCAACGACTGTCGGCCCCGCAGCGGACCGGCTTTTTGGCGGCCCGATGCCACCCGATTCTACGGGCCGGTTGGGCCCGTACACGTCTGACACTCCTCGCCACAGGCCGTGCGCGTCGTCAGCTATTTCGTCCTCAAGTTCCTCTGCTGTCCGCTGTTCCGTTTTACAGGAATCGACGGCTCTTTTCACGTCCCGCTGAAGGTTTTTCAGGTGTTTCAAAAGTGCGCGACTCGGTGGAGCCCTTTCGCCGTCCCATATTGGTTCACCGCCCATTTCTTCTGTTGGTTCGAGGCGTTCCTCGATAAATTTCTCGTAAAGGTGAACGGCTTCACCCAAGCAACGCTGCTCCTCTTGGCATTCGTTCAGTTGGGCGGTCAGCTGTACGTACCGTTGGGCGTGTATGGCGGCTTGGTGTTTGTGCAGGTCCAGCGCGTGCCCTGACTGTTCCACGAGATCGATCAGGTACTGCATGACCCTTTCGGCTTCCGCGTTCTTGCGTTCTGCCCTTCTCAGGGCTTCCTTTTCAGCCGACGGCTTACTGAACCAGGACAATGCTTCGGCCACACCCCTCTGCATGTCCAGCTCGGCCGCGGTTCTTTCCAATTCGCGCACGTTGTACCTGACGCCTGACGTGGCGTCGAGGTCGCTGACTCCAGGGCGTGACAAACTGCCATCGTACAAGCGGCCGGAGGGCAGTCCGTCGCCAGCGTGATCCGTACTACCACAGACACGCTGTGTGTTACGTTGAGGGGCACGGCTAAACTTCGGGCCCGCACCCGGAAATGTGGACGATGAAGACAGAGGTGCTCTCGCGTCGTCAAGCGTACCGCCTGCGGTGATCCGTTTCTGCAGATCACGCAGGTTAGCGTACATGCTACCCCAGTCACCCGCGACTCCGCTCACGATACACGGCACCAGTTTTTTCAAAGCTCCGCGTGTGATAGCGCTATCGGATTCCGCGGCTGTGCCCAACAGTTTCATCATATCGTCTGTGGTTTTTTCTTTCGCTTTACATGACATCAACTGCCTGTGAAGTTTAGCTGCGACCAAAGTGGCCGAATTGACCTTTTCCTCTGCAGCGTTCAGTGCCCTGCGACAGACCTCTCTTTCGCTAGACGGGTCGTCATCCTGTTCGGCAGGTTTCTTAGGCATGCTCTTTTGCCCTAAAAGCACGCACGGTTTAGAGTTGAATATGTGCGAGTTTTCTGCTAGGCTTTGTAACAAACCTCGTGCCCTGCTGTACATCAGAACTTGCCCACAGGCTGTGGCCATCGGGTCGCACCGGAAATGTTTGTGCGGGTATACCACCCCAAACTTGGAGCCCGGAGGGAAAAATGATTGGTCCATCACAGACACCCCGAAGCCGGACTGGGGTCCCAGGTATACCAAAACGCATTCTTCCGGTGAAAGGACTAGGACATGCCCTTGTCTGCAGTCGCAGAGCCTCATGGAGCAGGTACGCAAGGCTGACAAAAGAACGCTCTCTGAGGCGGAGGTCTCGATTGTGTCACGTTTCCATCCAGAGCACACGCAAGGGCTGAGGTTACCTGATCCAGGGGGTAAACGCACGTAAGGCACTGCGCCCAAGGAGAGGGTCCATGTACAGTACATCTCGTAGTTTCCCTGGAGTTTTACACGCTGCACCACCCGTTGTACCAGTTCTGCAGAAAGCTCTCTGATGTGGTTCTCCAGATAACCTTGGAAATTTTTTACGGACACGCGAATTTGGGCTGCACACTTTGTGATAGCGAGGGGATCGCCCACGGCCATATCAACATGGTGCGCCCATTCCTTCTTGAACTTACCGTAAAGCGCGGTGGTGACGTCAGAGGACAAAGACCGACACAGGGAAGATGCGACGTATTGAAAAACGAGCATATCTGTAGGCAGTGACAAGACGGCTCCTGTGCAAGCGGAGGACCCCCCGGTGAAAGTACGCAAGAGTTCCCTGCTGAGGTCGGTCGGATGAACCAACACAGGACGTGAACCGGCAGCAGACAAAGGCGCATTCGACAGGCAAGACACCACGGCGTCCGTCACCTTTTCGGCCGGCGGAGGCCCGTACGCCGTGTCACCCACCGTTGTATCGCATGACGGTACAGCTATGCAACGCACTGAACGGAGTGCACGTGCGCGTTTCAGTTCACGGTGCAGCAGGTTTCCCTGTCTTGCCAGTTCCACGTACGTGTCTTTCATCCTTTCCGCGTCCCGCCTCGTGCGGTCCAGTTGTTCGCACAGATTGTGAAATTCCCGACGTGTTTCGCGGTCCCGGACGGTTTGTATTGCTAGGACGTCTGCGGAAACGCATTCTTTGTCCAGCAGTTCAAACCGTTCTTTTAACTCGTGGAGCATGTCGGGATGTCCCTCTGGCCAAGGTGTTGGCACGTCAAGGGATACCCGTTGGGAATCCATGTTTGGTACATCTGTGTAATGGGCGTACGCCTTTTTAGGGCCGTAGCCGCCTTCGTAGGGAAACGCTTTGGACCGGACCTGGTCGTAAACTCTTGCATCCTGCCGTAGTGGCGGGAAACTGCCCGGACGTGACGGGTCCTCGTGTCTGTGCACTTGCTCTTTCAGGCTCCTGTAAGACTGCCTGCACCCGTTCCTGGAGAACGACGCTCGATCCGCCGGGTATGATCTGTGTTTCCGTCGTGATTCATACCTGAAACGCGGTGTCCACATGCGTGTAGTGTGCATTTTGTTTTATCATGCCATGGACCGTTTGGTGACCGATCAGTTGACGTAAGTCACAGTAACTGTGACAGTGACTTTATCCACCCCAATACCTGATTCAACCGCTAGGACCAGAAACACAAATACGTACACCAAATAACGACCAATCTGACCCTTCGTCTGTTGCGCTCGTACAACCCGATCGGATATAAGACGCGGGGTGTAAAAAGAGGGATGTGCATGATCATCATCAGTATAGCTCAGGGGACTTATAGTCAGCTGAGCTGCAACCGACCCACACCTTAGCTACCACACACGTCATCAATACCATCATACATTGGAACGTCATTTGACAAGTGCACAGAACGAAGGCTGGCATAAATCACGTTCATTAATGCTGTCTAACATGAAACACGAAACAATAAAAAAAAACAACACCATACACGATACATCACATTTATACCAAGTAACAACGTATAAACAAATCAAATTCATGCACGTTCATGTCAAATAAACCAAAATATATCTGTCCATATCACGTTTCACTCGATCATCCGTAAGAACATACACATCTCTGAATTGTCTGTAGCGTATGCCAGTGAACGTGCTGTTTCCCTATCGTAGGATTCGAGCGATATGTCAGCTCCGGCTTCTAATAACATATACTTCACCATGTCCACATTGCCACGCAGAACAGCTTCATGTAACGGTGTCAGGCCTCGTTTGCCTTCTTTACAGTTGGGATCCGCGTGCAGCGCGAATAAAAGATAGTTCAGCATGTCCCTGGCATCTGCTTCTGCTGCTATGTGCATGCAAGTGCGACCGTCCGCGTTCATAACACCCGTGAGATTCCTGTAGAAATCCGGCTTGTCCATCATCACAAAGCCGGCCCAGCATGTCAGTGATTTCAAGCATTCCGAGCACTTGCGCTGGCAAGCCAAGTGCAGTGGGGTGTTCGCGTGTCTGTCCCTTTTCGTAACGTCCGCTCCGCGCATCACTAGATGTCGGATGAGTTGGTGCATGCAAAGTCTCACAGCCAGCTCGAGGTAGGTTTCTCCTTGTATGTTTACTATGTCGAGGACTCCTGGCCCGTCCATTCTGTCTAGTACCGATATCGCCCAGCCTTCCATCCCGGCTAATATGCAATTGTGTAGAAACGTCTCACCGGCACTGTCACGGGCGAGAAAGTGACACGGGGTGGACGATACGTCCCGTCGGGCACCAGAAACCGTGACTTCTTTGGCGGTGCTGTTCTCGCGTATGTCTTTGACGGTGCTGTTTTCGCTTATGTGAAGTCTACGCATCCCAGCCTCGACTGACTCCGTCGAACAAAACATGTCTCTGTCTCTAAACGTGTAAACGAACAGTGAACTGCAACAGTATGTTATCAAATACTACCAGAACAGTCATATATATACGCTAAAACGACATCTATTTTTAACCCGTGGAATATCCGAAAGTCACATTTGTGAGGTAATCTCTAATTTTGGTAACGTCGGATTTCCCCACAAATCACAGCATGATAATGCGTCATCCGACATGTTGGATTTTTGTTCACGGTCACACACAGCCACGTCATTGGTAGTGTTTGTTTAGGGTTGAACAACGGTGTATCCGGAAAGCGAAGCCCCCCCCCCCCCCCCAGTTCATCAGCCAGTGCTGTCATTGCGGGATAATTAGTAGGCACAGTATACAATCATAGTGTATACACTTTCGTATTAAGCTATCCACTCTCGGTCATGCTGTCTTCTTCGCTGTCGCAATTGTCCGGGCGCACAGCACCCAACCCTACAAGAAACATAACACATTCCTCGTGCCCGTTCGACATTGCAGCTTCCAAGGGAGAACTCCTGTTCCACGCTCGCGCGTGTGCATTCGCCCAACATTCATTTACCAAATATCGTACCATGTCTATTCTGCCAGACTCAGCTGCTTCGTACAGTGCAGTCTTTCCCGTCTTTCCATTAGGCACATCGACATCCTCCAGCAGTGGTTTGAGGCAACCTAGCAGGTCCTTGTGCCCACCTTCCGCAGCCAAATGTACGCATGTCTGCCCGTCGTAGTTCAAAATGTTCGGCCTTGGGGGGACTCTGTTAAACGGTCTGTAACGTATATATTTTTTCACTTCTGCATGTGTCAGGTACAATGTCAGAGCCATAGCACACATCGTGTCACCTCTGGCTGAAGCCAAATGCAGCGGTGTGTTCCCGTGCGCGTCTCTAGCCTCTGTGTCAGCACCGCGAGCCACCAACTGCCTAACCAGTGAATACATACCCTTCTTAACGGCCAGGTGCAAGCAGGTGTCGCCATTCATATCGGTCTTGTTGATCCCTCGGCTGTGCGTTAGGTCGCGCAGTATCCCCGTGGCAGCACGTTCCCTGCCCCAATTCTTTATGCAACTGTGTAAAAGTGTTTCGTCCGTGCCCATCCCGACGTCTTCAAATATGTTGTTCACGAACCGCTTGGCGTTTTTCAGGAAAACAGGCAAAACGTGCAACCCAAGACCACGGCGTTTCGCCATGTGAAAGGCCAACTGCAGAGAGAAAGGGGACCCTTGAGTCCAAAAGGGAGCTCTCTTCTCGTCCAGCTCGGGGTCAAACCCTTCACAAACCGACATATGAACCGAGGTACACGTCGGATTCGACACAAGTAATAGCCCGCCAGTTCCGTTGTCAATGCTCGTCAATGAGGTGTCCATTTCTGAAAGTGTTTCCCCTGTATTTATGTCATCGTCTATGACATTAACGCTTTCTGTTGAGTACGCAGACTTGTCTATGAAGTTATCACCCTGGGTAGAGTACTCAGACACTTCCGCGCACATTCTAGCAAGTTCAATTCTTTCAATTTGCCGCCTGCTGGCCATGGTACGGCGATAAAGACGTTCATCCAAAATGTAGACGGTGACACTGTTCGGGCACATTTATACACAATGCTTCCTAGTGACAACCAATAGAAAGTCTCTGATTGGGGGAAAATTCTCCTGACTCATACCTCCTGACTTGTTTACGCAAACATATGATTTACATGGGGAAAACCGACGATGACTCACTGATTGTGTGAATTCCAAAACGTAAACCGACGTAGTACACTTCCGGGAAAATCTACCTGTTAGCGGTTATGTTACCACGACGTCGTACCCACGTTCTGGCAGGTGTGCAGTAAACAACTGACGCTTGGAAATACCCGGTATGACGCTTAAGTAAAAGTAAAAACCCAATGACGTAAATGTTTAAATGCTCCACTACTAAAAACACTAATCAGGCGACGTATATTCTGTGTGCGGAGGAAACAGGATTACATCCTGACAGTTCGCTTAATAAACACATACGCCTCAGCATTCATCTGTATCGCTTTCCTCCGACGTTTCTTTGCCGCATTTCTTAATGTAATTCAAAAGGATTTAAGCTGTTTCCTGTTGGTTTTCCATCATAGCTGACTGTATGGGTGTCCAGCCGTCGGACGACTTAACGTGTACGTCTGCGCCGCATCTCTCGATCAGGCACCGAACCATGGTACTCAAACCGGCTGCAGCTGCTATGTGCAGTGCCGTTCTGCCACTGCGGGTTTCCCGTTGGTTTACGTCCGCTCCCAACTTGTTCACCAGGTGAACCGTCAGTTCCTCCACCCCGCAAGCTGCTGCGAGGTGCATAAATCCCAGACCTTCCTTGTTTACCGCGTCCATGTCTTGAGGTAACTTGGTGAACGGCACAAAGTATGGGATGTTCAACATCTCTTCCCCCAGGACTGCTGTCAGGCATTTTACGGTCGACAGGTCACCTCGTGCGCAGGCTTTGTGGAGGGGCGTGTTACCATCTGAGTCTCGTGCCTCTAAAACGGCACCGTGCATGACCAGTTGCCTTGCCAAGCATGCCTGTCCTTTCATGACAGCCAAATGGAGGCACGTTCGGCCTTTCTTGTTGGGAATGTTCAACACAGCATAGCATTCCTGTCCTTTCACGTAGCAGCTCGGCCCTTTCAGCCCTGCCAGTATACGGGAAACCACATCATACCTACCCTCTTCGATTAGCCTGTGCAGCGCAGTCCTCCCAGTTTCGTCTGTGCGACGCAACTGTTCCTGAGTGTATCTTTCCCCCGCGCCTGTGTTCTTAACATCGGGTACCACGCCTGCGTCTGCTTCTGACAGCACGCAGTCATTCATACTACACGCCATGTCTTCCATGTCAGAATCGTCATCCATCTCTTCACTGAAACCTACGTCGTCGTCATCAACCGGAACACCGGCGTAGAACGCGGCTAGTGCTGCTGCTGCGCGTGGGTTTGCGCGTGCCATCTGGAGCGACTCATCCATAAGGCCACGGTGAATATGTTCTGGAAGTTCCTGCTGAAAACTCCATCCTACGGCTCCTAAATCATCGTCAGCGTCATCTTCTTCGTCGTCCATGTTATGTATATTGTCTAACATCCGTTGAAAGCGCGGGTTTTCCCTGTTAAACCGCTCTCGTGACATTGCTGAAACACGCCTGTATTACAGTGTGACCGTGTCGATTGCACTGTGGGTTTTATTAGTATTCGTCGGCTGACGACATGTGGCCCGTCCGTGTTTCAGTGCAAAGTCTGGTCAAGACGGGGCGTAGCTGTACACGTGCAACGCAAATACATGCGACATTGACTCCGCCCACGGCATGTGACGTCAAACGCCAGTCACCCGCTTGCTTATAAAGCTAGACTCATTTCGTTCAGTGCGGTCCAGACAGGAGGAGGCGTCATAATTGACGACACGCACAACCGCTCGGTTGTCTTTATATCATTATACAGCAAAGTCGGTGTGTCATGGGTGCCATGTTCAGCAGGTCTCGGCATTACGTTACCCACGAAGACCCCGAAGATGTTAATGACGTCGTTCATAACGAAACTTCCCAAGTACAGTGGTACATCGGAGAAGGCGAACCAACGCATGAGAATACAATCCCTAGCACACTGGACCGTGCTACGTGCAGGGAGGAACGTTCTACGCTTGAACAGGCGGAGAAGTCTGACACAAGCATGACAGATGGTGGTGAAACGAGTACACGAGCACGCACACTCCGCCGTCGCGGGAGAGGACGTCGAAACCCATTGTCGGGCCACACGCCGGACCAGACCCAGAGTTCCTGGACACCACGTACAACGGGAGTGATGGTTGGGAGGTTACAAAAAATGACGCAACTGTTGCATGAGATGAGGGAAGACCTAACACAGATGGACAGGATCTTGTCCGAAATGACACCGGCAAAGGTCGAGGTCTCCAAAAAAGAGTAACACAGGTCGGACATGCATGGTTCTCCGTTTCATTGTACCTGACAGTGTTTTGTTACCGAAGTACTGCGTGATGAAGCATGTAATTAAACCAAAATAAACACAACTTTGATATTATTGAGTGTATTTTTCGTACTGATACCTGCCATACGTTTCCATACATACATACATATAACCTTCATATGCACGTAACATACACCGGGAGCTCCCCCGCCTTTTGTTCCTGTTGCGATTCATCAGGTGCGTGATTCATGTTTGTGTGATTCATGTTTGGGTGTGTGTAAATGTGGCATGCGTAAAGAACGACAGACACCCGTTAAAGCAGGACAATATTTTTACTGCGTGCAAATCAAGCATACATACAAAACAATAAACATGGCGCTGAGATGAAGCACAGTATTTGACGTGACGGAAAGGACAGTGTCCTTAAAAACCAATGTTAAGGCGCCTTCAGTCATGTTTTAAGAAGAAATGTTCATTCGTTTAAATTTCTGTCGTTTAAATTTAAAATCAAATTAGACCATGCTCTTTTTTCCAACAAAACATGAAGGCCGTCGACTGGATATAAACTGTTTTTTTTTTATTATCTATACGTTTTCTCCACTGGAATGCTCGTTTTGGTGACGTCGTTTCCGTGACCTTGCGTTTTTACGTGTACGCGTTTTATGTTTTCTGTCGCCGTGAGTGTCTCTTGAGCGTTTTCTACGGGTGCCGTGTGTACTGGTTGATACGACAGAGATGGGGCGCGTGCATGTGTTGCCTGAGTAATGGGCGTCATCAGGCGTAGTGTTCTCTGTCGCGTATTCACTCGAGTATCTCGACGCGTATCCTGTCAGGTATCTCGTTGCGTGCAATAGACGTAGCAGCACACGCCAGTGCGCGCAGTCCTTGAGATAACGCGGGTCTTCCGGTTTAAAACCACGCCTCTCTCCTGTCCAGGACACGAAGTACAGACACTCACCTTCTAAAAGCTGACAGGAACGTGTAAGCTGCAACCCCTTTGTTCTCACGAGCAGCGGGAGGTTGCTCATGTACGAACATCCCAACATTCTGCATATGCTTTGCATATACGGCATCATGTAGCATATATACGTGTCCTTGTGCAGCAGGCAGGAACGTCCTGCGTGGAATCTGTCCTCGTGTTCTTTGCGATGCCAGATGTCGCCGAAATTCCTTCTGCACACAGAACAGGCGGAGATCGGGTCAGCGAACCAAGGCAGATGAGATACAACAACATGCGAGCGGAGGCATGATACCGAAACCCCGCAGATGCAGCAAACCTCTAGCTCTGGAGCAGTACGTCCCCCTTCTTTCTTCTCAAACATGCTTGTGTAGTCATCGGACAGCTCTAGTATATCATCCATTTTCATATATGTACGCACGGATGAAGGCACACTGCACACGAAGTGATAACCTTGACAGTCTCACTCTGTATTGACGTCTGAGCTCACTCCAACCACTACATATATTATATATGCACGTACGATACGCTTACGTCAGCATGAAGACCACGCTCGACATGTACATCTACTCCTGTACCGCGTACGGTTCTGTAGTATAGGTAAACCGATCTCGCGCCTGTACAAAACGGTCACTGCATTTACAGGCCTGTGCATCCAGTAACGGGACACCTTCTCATGAAATCGTCTAGCGCGTCTTTCACCGCATGCCAGGTCTGTAAGCCAGACCGATTTTCCCAACAGCCGTTTCCATTCGACATCAGTTACACACGGCACCTGCATCCTATCGCACTGCCATCCGCAAAACACACAAGGAAAACAGGAGTAACCCAAGATTTCACCATAGATGTGAGGAGCACGAATATCACCTACCAGATGAAATAAGGAGGCACATCCGTCCAATGGTTCGATGCAGACGCATAACAGGCAATCCAGTGACTCATCTAGCGTGGTGTGTTCTCCTGGAAAATGATGGCTTCCAGGAGAGCATGGTCGATTAGTGTCATACGTCTTCCTGTATCCGCACAAGACGCACGTGTCATAATTTTCATGTGTCGCCGCAGGGTACATGTGAACGAAAACAGCCATGGTGACCAGTCGAAATGCATGCGAGTCTGAGGGGTTAGTTCTTTGTTTGTACACTTTTATATCATCGTCGGCCGAATAAATTGCGCCCCATAACTGTATATCACAAAGAGAAGCAAAAGCGTGATTCATTTTCTGTGCATCAGGTTACCTCCAAAGCATGATTCGTCCTCAGCTCTGTCCAGCTGGACATCCATCTTCTATTCATTCTGTGGATTTTTTTGGACCAGCAGTTCCCTGTGCAACATCCAACGGCCTCTCAGACGGTTTTTTGATCATTTCCACAGATACCCCCGAATGCGATTCCCCTGCAGGCTTCCCAAGTTTGTCCAGTTTGTCATGATTTTCGGATACCCATTGCTGGCATTCAGAGCATGCACAAAAAAAAGACGATCCGTTGGAGAAATTTGCTAACTTAACAGTATAGCTCCTGATGGGCCTTCCACTAATGCATCAAATTTCTCCACAATAGTCGGAGCTGGGTTGCGTGCAGTCGCACCTGTTTTAGTCGCACCTTGTTTTGCCGCACCTTGTTTTGCCGCACCTTGTTTTGCCACACCTGTTTTTGCCGCACCTTGTTTAGCCGCACCTTGTTTTCCCTTCTGTTCCTGTTCCAACGTTTTTGAGGGCGGTAAGAACACATGAATGGTGATGTCTGATGCTCCATCTCCTACGTCCTTTTCATCAGGTTTGTCGGCCTTTTGTTCACGCGATTCAGCTGTTTGTGCAGGTTTGTCGGTCTTTTTGTCACGTGATTCAGCTGTTTGTGCAGCTGCTGCTGCTGCTGCTTTAGGGGCATCGTTACGTTCACATTCGTTTTTCTTGTCGTGTCCAGAATCACACTGGGACTGTATAGGACGTGACACTCTCTCTTTTAACTTTTCAACCCGGTCTGTCAAATCGGAAACACGTTTGGTCAGGCTGTCGATGTCTTTCTTGAGTAATCCTTCCATTCGGTCGAGTCCGGAGTGGATCATTTGCTCGGTCTGCTTACGATTAAGCTTCTGGTGCATAATGGGACGCACAATCTGCTTGCCTCTCCTTTTGTCACGGGCTGCGATTTCCTCTTTCGTCTGAAGTGTAAACATATCGTTCCCCTCGGCGCGATCCATCGTGTAGAGAGACTGTAGCGTGTCTGCCACACTCCCCTCGCGCCAACGCTTAAATACCCTTCAAGGCTGAGTCATGCACCACGAGTCATGCACCGCGGGAGTGTCAAGCGACTTGTTTACACTTGAGAACACAAGAGCCGAAGCGGTCACGTGAGCTGAACAAACAAAAAAAAGCAATTCATGTCACAGTACCGGTTAATCGTCTGCAGCACGTCAACGTTCCTGTCGAGGCAAGTTACAAGCGCATCAGGTCATACCCTAGTTTCTGCACCGTATCAGTGATTGGAGAAGCCAAGTCCTGAGAGCCGGTGTAATGTAGGATGGCTTCGAGGATGATCCAATCTTCGAGGGGCCGTCGTTCCATGTGCGACATGAACTGCGATCGCTGCTTCCTCAAAACAGGAGTCTTTTCCGTGATGATGTCTAACGTGGTTTTGCTGATGATTCCCCAGTGGAGGGCGTACTGAACCTCGTCGGGGACGTGCAGGAATACACGTTTCTCTGCCTGCACAAACGGCAGTCGCACGTCTCGGGACAATTTCCTAACGAACTTCTCATTCACCTGGTAACGCTTTCTGATCTCGTCCGCATGTGTTGGGCCGTGGGGGTACTTCTGCAGTAGCGCCCACAAGTCCGCATTCTGTCCTGTGCCGCTCGAGAGGAGGGCTTGCTCGTAACTAGGCGGAGGCTCATGTCTATAGGCCTGCCCGTAAGGAGGCAAAGCGATGTTAGGTAGCGGTAGATCTGCGCAGTTCACTGTGCTGTTTGATGCCATTATCGACCGAGGAATGACAACCGGGACCATGTGCCTCGTAACTTATACGTTATGAGGAAAGTCGTATCACACTGTGCTGGCAGCAGCCCTCACAAACCACACACGTTCACCAAGTCATACACACGCCTGTCCTGTGTCCTTAATCCGTCACATACACCCGTAAACAAGCTCATTAATCTTTCCTTGTCTGCCAAGTCACGGCCTTGGAAACGTAGCAAGCTGTTTACGTATTGTTATAACTACCGTTGTTTCATACTGCTCCGTGACCTGCGTTGTTTCATACTGCTCCGTGATCTGAATCCGTCACATTCACCCGTAAACAAGCCAATCAATCATTTTTCCTTGTCTAACACGTCACGTCCTTGAAAACGTAGTAAACCAGGACTGATCAGTCATGTTGATAACCGGTGACTGTGATACTTCCCGGACACAGTAGAGACGTTTGTGTCGTGGCTGTTGTGCTCACGTCTGTTGCGTGTGCAGTATGAATTATTTTTGCCCCCCCCCCCCCCCACTTACACCACACGTATAAAAGTTTCTCGGTGTCTCATGCAGAACCATACCAGTGCTGCTGCCCCTTCTGGCCACAGGAGTTATCAGTTTAAATACACACGTGGTCCTGGCTGCCATTCCCCAGTCTATCATGGCATTGAAGAGCATCGGACAGTGCGGAGATCCCCCGTTACCAACTGCGCCTCTACCACAAACTGTGCCCTCGCCTAGTGATGAAGAGATCGTCGACCCCACCGGGCAACAAACCCAAGATGGTTGGCAATGTCTGCACTGTCAAACACTGTTTAGGAGGTGGGACTGGTTACTCGGCCGCATTCCGGCACAGTCCCGGTTCATCCGGCACGTTTGGGGGGAATGGGACTGTTACAAGGACTATTACGACAACGGCCGATTAACTATGTGCAAGGGCGTAGCCGAATGGTGGAAAGAACAGTTTGTTCGGCACTGTTTCCCGTCTTACGCCCGGGAGATCAATCTCCGCCACTTCAGATTGGGTGTCAGGTACGACGGGCTTCCCTGTCTCGTATCCGTGAACGACACACCTGGTCAACAGTACTACATGGCATGGTTTGCAAAAAGGCGGATGAAAAAAGCGAAGGTACCACCGAAGGCTGCTTCTGTCCTGATAGACCACGACGTAACGGTGGTCGAGACGAAGGATGTTGGTACCAGTGAGGACGCTGCGTAAGATGCGTGTGACGCCAAGTATGGTGAACAAGCGTTTGACAGATGTATTGTATATGACGTGAGCGTGTAAAACCGAATGTTTACAACACTTGACCAGATTGCCGAGTCATGCATATGTTTTCACGCCACAAGTTAAAACGAAACGAATGACTCATATTGTGTACAGGAATCAGTGCTGCAGCCCAGTACATGTCATCGTGACAGGTGTAGAGCATTGCATAACTAGAGCGTATACTTTCAACGTGCTACGTTTTCAAGGACGTGGTGTGGCAGACAAGAGATGATTAATTGTCTTGTTTACGGGTGAATGTGACATATTCAGGCCTCAGAGCAGTATGAAACCAGGATAGCTTGATACATACGTAAACAAGATGCTACGTTTTCAAGGACGCAACGTGTCAGACAAGAGATGATTAATTGTCTTGTTTACGGGTGAATGTGACATATTCAGGTCACAGAGCAGTATGAAACGACGGTAGTTATAACAATATGTAAACAACTTGCTACGTTTCCAAGGCCGTGACGTGGCAGACAGGAGATGATTCATTGTCTTGTTTACGGGTTATTGTGACTTATTCAGGTCACAGAACAGTATGAAACCAGGATAGCTTGAGACATACGTAAACAACCTGCTACGTTTCAAAGGACGAGATGTGTCAGAGAAGACGGGTACAGCAAAAACCATTCGTCACCCAGATGTATATTTTAGGCACATCCAATGCGAGTGCACGAACATCGTTTGAACAGCCAGATGTTATATGGATCTGATCAACCAGATACGACAAACATACTTATAGATGTTGATAACACTTGATACTTCCAAACTCAGAAAACGAAATTTTAAATAAATGCATATGTGACAATATTCCAAAAATGTGTCTAAAAACTTGTTTTACTCGTTATTTTTAACAATGTTTTGCCTGAATCTACGTCACTATATGTGTGGAACTTATCACATGGAACTTATATAATGAATAAAATATGAAAGTTTTCACGGTCTTCTTTATGCCATGATCATCCGCATATGTGATTCATGATCATTTTCTGATACATTTATAAATACATACAGACACACAAAACATCCAGTTAAATTAAAGTATGTAGTCCGCACAAATGTTGTTTCATGTGTGCAACATGAATCAGATAAATCCGTTGTCTATCTGATATAGTTCCACTTGTCGTCGGCAGGTGGCGATACTGACGCCAACATATTGGTCAGAAATACAAAATGGCCATTTGCCGGACAACGGTCTACACAACATTTACGAAATATATGTTAAAATCTTTGGAAAAATATGCTTCAAGCGTTCAACGAGTAACATTTGCGATATCTTTTTCGGTTTGCGCGTACATCTTGCACAAACGTGAAATCTGCCGCACACCAAAGATTTCAATGTGTCCACAACCCTACTATATAAGCAGGCCGAGTCTATTATACTATCAGTTGAGAGCGCTCTATGGGCGCTTTTGGGTCCCAGACGGCTCCCCTGTGGGGGAGGGGGGGACTTGAGGGGGGGAACGCACGGTGTGCAACGCATGTCAAAGCACAATGGGATCGTTCCGATCACCACAGAGAGTCTCCCCTGGGGCCGAGGCCCCTATAGAGGTTTCTCCACAGGGGTCGTGGTGGGGGCCTCGCCCCCAGGGGATTATACTTTATGTGGGATCGATCCCTAAAAAGAATATACACAGGGGGCGAGGCCCCCATAAGGAATTACATGGAGGGCCCGTGGTGGGGGCCTCGCCCCCAGGGGATTATACTTTATGCGGGATCGATCCCTAAAAAGAATATACACAGGGGGCGAGGCCCCCATAAGGAATTACATGGAAGGCCCGGGAGAATACTGTATGGGGATCGGGGCGCCGAAGGCGCCAATACACAGTTATGTATGGGGGGCGCCTTCGGCGCCTCGATCCGTAAAATGAATATTCCCGGGGGGCGAGGCCCCCACCACGGGCCCTCCATGTAAATCCTTATGGGGGCCTCGCCCCCTGTGTATATTCTTTGTAGGGATCGATCCCACATAAAGTATTATCCCCTGGGGGCGAGGCCCCCACAACGGGCCTTCCATGTAATTCCTTATGGGGGCCTCGCCCCCAGTGTATATTCTTTTTGGGGATCGATCCCCAATAAAATATTATTCCCGGGGGCGAGGCCCCCACCACGGGCCTTCCATATATTTCCTTATGGGGGCCTCGCCCCCTGTGTATATTCTTTGTAGGGATCGATCCCACATGAAGTATTATCCCCTGGGGGCGAGGCCCCCACAACGGGCCTTCCATGTAATTCCTTATGGGGGCCTCGCCCCCAGTGTATATTCTTTTTGGGGATCGATCCCCCATAAAATATTATTCCTGGGGGCGAGGCCCCCACCACGGGCCTTCCATATATTTCCTTATGGGGGCCTCGCCCCCGGGGTATATTCTTTGTAGGGATCGATCCCACATAAAGTATTATCCCCTGGGGGCGAGGCCCCCACCACGGGCCTTCCATGTAATTCCTTATGGGGGCCTCGCCCCCAGTGTATATTCTTTTTAGGGATCGATCCCCCATAAAATATTATTCCCGGGGGCGAGGCCCCCACCACGGACCTTCCATATATATCCTTATGGGGGCTTCGCCCCCGGGGTATATTCTTTGTAGGGATCGATCCCACATAAAGTATTATCCCCTGGGGGCGAGGCCCCCACCACGGGCCTTCCATGTAATTCCTTATGGGGGCCTCGCCCCCTGTGTATATTCTTTGTTGGGTTCGATCCCACATAAAGTATTATCCCCTGGGGGCGAGGCCCCCACCACGGGCCTTCCATTTAATTCCTGATGGGGGCTTCGCCCCCTGGGTATATTCTTTGTAGGGATCGATCCCCCATAAAGTATTATCCCCGGGGGCGAAGCCCCCACCACGACCCCTGTGGAGAAATTTCTATAGGGGCCTCGGTCCAAGCGGAGACCCTGAACGAGATCTGAACGATCCCATAGTGCTTTGACATGCGTTGCACACCTGTGGCTTTTCCAGTACCGATGATATCCGATGAACACTCTTTAACCATTCACATGCGTCTCCGATCCCAACCAGGACTCCCCTGTTCCCCCCCCGCAAGGCGATCCCACACAGAACTCCCCTGTTCCTCCCCCTGGGCGATCCCACCCAGAACTCCCCTGTTGCCCCCCCCCCCCCCTTGGTAAACCCTACTGACCTTTCACCTCCGACCTCGACGACCCAGACCGACCTTTCACATCCAACCGACCCTTCTTTCCCTCTGCCGGCGATCCCCAAACCTACAACCGGTCTACTTCTGACTTGAACCACACAACCTACCCAAGGCCCACAACTCTATCACTTCTTGACATAAGGCAGAGGGAGGGGCTGCCCCCTCCCCCCCTGAAGTCCCCCGCTCCCCCACAGGGGAGCCGTCTGGGACCCAAAAGCGCCCATAGAGCGCTCTCAACTGATAGAATAACAGAGTCGGCCTGCTTATATAGTAGGGTTGTGGACACATTGAAATCTTTGGTGTGCGGCAGTTTTCACGTTTGTGCAAGATGTACGCGCAAACTGGAAAAGATATCGCAAATGTCACTCGTTGAACGCTTTAAGCATATTTTTCCAAAGATTTTAGCACATATTTCGTAAATGTTGTGTAGACCGTTGTCCGGCAATGGGCTATTTTGTTATGTTGACCAGTGTGCTGTATAAGGCAGCGCCCCCTATCGTATGATACCGGAACTATTTTAACCGTGTCCAGAGAGGAGATATATATAACAGATTTAATATCTGAGTCAGACTTAGAATGACTGAATGCTGGCATCGGGGTGGATCGTGAAATATATTTCGATAGCATGGAGTCTATCATGTATAGATATATATATATATATATTGACATTTCATGATGGCATGTAAAATGGGCGTACCGAAAATATAAAGCCATATTTATTCAAGATAGGGCTGGTTCGAAATTGACCATTGTGGAACATCTGCGATTTATTAATTCTTCAACCCGGTCTCGTTCTTACGTGGGATAAATGGTGAGTCTGTATCCTGCATATATGAAATACTGTATGTTTACGTATCGAAAAGTCCCGTGCATAGTTTGTCTGTAAAAGGCCCTGTGGCGGTGTTTTCCTGTTACAGACCGTTGGACTGTGGGTCACGTAACATTAGCCTAGAACAGGACGGGAAAACTGTGATCAATAGTGTTGTTTACGTTATATCACATACCATACAGACGCTGTCGTACAATGTCCTTTTCAGAAAACAACAAGCCGTACGTTTGAGACTAATATCTATTGTTAAGCCGTATAATAATATATATATCATCATCCTTTAAACGTACCAAGTGGGGGTTTTTTGTATGTTGTTATACTCCACTTGCCTGGTTTGTTTTTACCTTAACATAATCTTTGTCACGATCACTGGTAAACAACATGATTAATCAGTCTAAACACAACTAGTTTGCGTGACTCACAGTGTAACACGACACGTTGTTGTGGGTTAGTCTAAATGTTACGCATACTGTCAACAGGACAAGGCACTTATATAAAGCCCCAGATCGGCCGCGTTTGCTGTCACACTGTCTCTTGTGGCAGAAACGTGAGGGATAGGCTGCACCACGCACATAGTGGTCACATGTTTTATTTCATTCAACGTCTTGTAAACTGCGATTGGTAGTCGTACCAATAATGAACGTGGTGGTTGTCGATACAGACACTGGGCTCACGACAACACACCTGGTGAACAGGAACAACTGCGATAGGCGGTATCTTGCCAAAGAAAACGTGTTCGGAAAGGGAGGGTGTAGAAAACTGATCGTCGGGTCCGTCGAATGGGATAACTTGTTTTTCTCTTCCGGACAGCCATATCCAACACATCACTGCCATTTCCATTTCATGGGTGTGGACTTTTGTGGTTTGGAAAAGAGACACGTTATCTCCAAATCTGACATCAAAGACAAGTGAATAAACTACACGCACCTCAAAAGACGACAAGGGGATCTACATCGAACGTGTTATATAACATACGGGACTACAATGGCGTGTAGTGCTTGGCACAACCACACTGTCATAATATATACAATTAACACTGCTGGTGGCTTTACAAACCAGGCGGCAGAAAATGAGGAGGTAATATTTGAGTTAGAGTTCCTTGGAGCGAGCTGAGAAACACGTAGACATAACAGCGGACAGACTCATCAGCCGCACATACCCGCTTACTTCAGAAACATTATAACCGCGTAAACATAATTCAATTTAGCGAAACTGCGTCATATGACTATATTTGTTTTGGAGGGACAGTTATATCACGTGGCTGCAGCACTACGAGTCAGGGCGTGCAATGCGGGACGCTTGTGAGCAGCAAACGTACGAATAACGCGCTTTCGGCAAAGATGACCCCGCTGCTGCCGATGTTGCATCTATTCACACTGTTGGCAGGCTGCCTTTATGTGATTGAAGGCAGTCGCACAGTCACGTTCCATAACTACGCGTCTTACACATCGGATACAAAGATGTGCACCGACCCTTACCAGTATCGAATCGAGGCGTACGACAACAAGACACTGGAGTTCGGCGATGGTGACACGATCACTGTGCGGTGCCGTTTGGGATGCAACGTTCACAAGGAAGACCCTTGCCCTTCGGTTATGACCATGGGGTTCGGACTGTCCACAGGAGTACTCGAGCTGTTCAATATGTCGTCACCGAGAGTGTTCGTAGAAAATTCCACCTCTGGACGGTCGAATGCCTTGTTCAACATATCCGCCGACGAACTGCCCAACGGATTATCTGCCGTGTATTGCGGCTGTGGCTGTTTTGTTTGCTCCGCATTGAGAAGCATCGCCCTCTATTTGAAGGTGGTGGACACGGGCGCCCCAAAGAAACCTTCGCAGCCACCGAAGCAGGTCACGAAAACTGTCAAAACTAATTCTGTGACATGGAACCGCCCAACCGCTCCTGGAAAATACCGGTACAAAGTGATCTACCAAAAGGTCCCTGACACAGTAAATCCACCGGGCAGCTCGGTTTACGATCCAACCTACAGGTGGGTTCCTCAGGTAGAGACCCACGTCCACACCGTTACCACCAATTCTGCGAAGCTCGTCCATGCCAAACCGTCCACCCAGTATCTCGTGTACGTGTCCGCAGAAGTGAACGGCACGAACCGTTGGTCCGCGATATCGCGAGGTGGTTTCATAACTCCCGAACCATGTCCTTAACACTATCTGAATGTCAAACGCGATTTCATAGTCTTTTAATGTTTTATTTTATGATGGCCAATAACATGTTTTCTGTTCTTTTGTATGTACCGTGTTTCACGTACATCTGTGTTTATATTTAACCTATGCCGATCACATTGATTGTTTCTCGCATGTGTATCTTTTTTTGTTGTGTCATTTGTATTTATGGAATGTACCCTGATGCCGATATTGTTACGTCGCTTGCACCAGGAACATCGTAAGATAATATGAATCAGATATTGTTACGTCGCTTGCACCAGGACCACCGCCAGATAATATGAAGCAGCAAAAACACGTCGGGTGATTATTTGTTTTGTTCTATGGAGGGTTCATGTTTCCGATGTCACGTGACGGTACTCGCATGTTATATATGTGGTCGCAGCACGTCGACTCAGATCATTTTAAACGGGACGCTGGTGAGAAGCAAGCGTGCAGCAAACGGCCTCCAGCCCTTACCGTTGACTGTACGTAAGACAAACCAGGAACGGAGACAATATGAGACCGCTACTGCCGTTGTTGCAACTGTTCACACTGTTTTTCTGCTTATATCTGGTTGAGGGCCGCCGCACCGTCACGTTTTATGATTACGGCTTTTATGGCTCGGAGGACAGAATATGCTCCGACCGTTACCAGTATTTGATAGAGCCGTACGACAACGCAAATCAGGTGTTCGGCGATGGTGACACGATCACTGTGCGGTGCCGTTTGGGATGCAAGGAAAACGCTGTTCACAAGGAAGACCCTTGCCCTTCGGTTACGACCATGGGGTTCGGACTGTCAACAGGAGTACTCGACCTGTACAATATGTCGTCGCCCAGAGTGTTCGTTGAAAATTCCACCTCTGGGCGGGTGAATGCCTTGTTCAACATATCCGCCGACGAATTGCCCAACGGGATATCGGCCGTTTATTGCGGCTGTGGCTGTTTTGCATGTTCGAAGTTGAGAAGCCGCGCCCTCTATTTAAAAGTGAAAGACTCGGCCGCTCCAACCAAACCCTCGCGCCCGGTGCAAGGTACGAAAACCGTCAAAACAAATTATGTGACATGGAAACGTCCCGCCACCCCTGGAAGATACCGGTACAAAGTGATCTACACAAGGGTCCCTGTCAGTGCCAATTCACAAGGCAGCAGCTCTGTTTACGATCCAACCTACAGGTGGGTGCCTCAGATCAAGAGACATGTCCACATTGTTGACACCAATTCTGCGGCCCTCGTCCATGCCGTGCCGGCTACAATGTACGTGGTGTCCGTGTATGCAGAGGTTAACGGCACCAATCGCTGGTCCCGTATATCGCGACCCGGTTTCTTCAAAACACCAGACCCTCGCCAATAAATCTGGTTGAATGTCGGAGTCGTTTTCATAATATTCCGTGCAAGGATGTTCTTCATGGACATTACGTGGTTTTGCTTTTGATTACCTTTCACCGCATGTACTTTTGTTTTTGTTGTAGTTAATGTTTTTGCATATCTTGCCATACAATAATGTGTTTGTCCAGTTCCGTTTTATTATGCGCCTACATCAAATGTTTGTTTTCCACATTAAAAGATGTGCTGATTATATCTACTTGTCTTCGTGTTTTTTTTTGTCGGTTATGGTACACGTTTGTATGTGTGCGTGTATGTGGACTTGTATGTCGTCCGCTTAATATGATACTGGAATATCACCATCGCCTGTATGGTTACTGTACGTAGGACAACGCCCCACACACCTCAAAACCTTTTTGCCCTAACCTCCCACCAGCGTACATATGCAGTTATTTAATGACGGTAAGCGAAGCCGATATATGAGCTTTGGACGACATAACAAAAGTAGTGCCGTAGAGCTACCAGTATTTTAGATATACATGTGATCGTAAAAAAACTATCATATTGCTGGGAAATGATAATAACTGGCATGATATATATCAGTGTTGCGCGTGGACGATATGTCCCTGTGGACGAAAAGGCACCACAGACGTTGATCACAACCGCATCACATTTCACAATGCTGCGGATGAACCTTTAGACAAAGATCACCATGATGCATTAAAACAGCCAGCACATTAACTTGTTTAGCACATCCCACTGCCTGGTCAGTCGTGCAATATTTTATACTGGACACAGAGCGCGTGAATCTGCGGTGGACGAAAAGAACTGTGGACGAAACGTCCGTTACAATATTCCTGTGGGCGAACCGGACCTGTGGAGAAACAGGCGGTTGGACAAAGAGGCGAGCACAAAAAGATCTGGGGACGAAACATCTATAACCCGCAGAATCCGATGAAATAGAAACGCAATTCTTGATGAGAGAAGAGATCCGTAACAGTTGAAGAGATAACGTAGAAGCAAATGTGTTTAAACAGAGCCGCTAACGTCAGGATGGCCGAGCGGTCTAAGGCGCTGCGTTCAGGTCGCAGTCTGGTTCTCCAGGCGTGGGTTCGAATCCCACTTCTGACAATTCCCTTTTGTTGGTCTGTATGCAGTCCGCTTCGTATGTTCCTTTACTGTACTGCCTGTGGTATGCAGTGTATACTATCACCAGGGTTTAATTGCTTATTTTGCCCCTTCATTTGTATACAGTTCACATATATGTTGCATCAGCAGGTGAGTGCACACTCATTGACTGCAGTGACAACTGGTGGATTTCATGACAACTAATTTCCCAACTGCGAAACTACATCTCTTGTGAAAGATAATTAATAAATGCATGCGAGCCAATTAAATCTTGACATAAAGAAAAACGTGTTTCTGCACACAGTTTATGGACGGATAACAGAGCACCCAGTCGACCGTTGCAGTGCGTGTTACTAGAAGTAAATAAATTGAATAAGGTTTCCTTCTTTCGGACGAATCATGAGAGATAATGGAAAAAGTCAAGGTCTCGCTAAGAACGGCTTGGTGTAAGGTCCTCGTTCCAGCGATTAATTCCGGCTGACATTAAACCCGTGCAATGCGTCGGTCTGACAGATCCCAGCAAAAGAAGTTTCCTTGGCCAGCACGGGGGTCGAACCCGCGACCTTCGCATTATCAGCACGACGCTCTAACCAACTGAGCTAACCGGCCATGGACGCTGCAGCGTAATGGTCCTGACCTGTTCGAAAGCACAATTATGCCTTTCTCACGTGCACTTGCAAGGTGGCATTCATGAGTGCGATATCCATTGTAAGTTGAAACGAAACGGCCATTCGGGACTCAGTTCGAGCAAACCTTTCTTTGCGTGCCCATGACAAGCTAAATGACATTATCAGGAACTCTTTGTTTCTGCTCGTCTGATATGCCTCCCTTTAAATTGGATCAGTTTATTGATTGAGTATACAGTTTCAAAGAAATTTTGAAATTCATGTGTACGCGTGAAAGAAACATGGCACATTAGAAAAGAGAACCAACCCTATTGGGCCATATGGTCATTTGTTAAATGTATGCACCCACGCAAAAGTACCTCGTTCTCTCATGTCTTAGCGAGACAGAAGCATTGGCCATTAGGAAACAGAAACCCATCGGTTAATCAAAAGAGCCACGCCTCAGTCGCCGCTTTGAAAAAAAAAACTTGTGTTATTCAGTCATTCATATACATGTACAATTTAGAATTACAGAGGTGCTTCTTCGAATCTTAAATCTTCAGGCTGAATTTACGCTAAGCTAGGTTTAAATTATTAACATTTCATGGGGTCTGATGTTTTTAAAAGAGCTTTGGTATTGTTTCAAAAGATTTTGTCTTTAGATGTGATGCTGACTTAGTAATCACAAATATTGAATCCAACAGTAAGTGGTGCCTCTCCTGACGTAAAACAAGGTCTGAGTAACTAAAACACGAATAATAAAGTAAACGATTATATATATTGGTGAGGAGAACGTCAATGCCTGTACAGAACTAGTTTAACCGATAAGGCATTCGATTGTACTGATCGTGCACACGACAGACTTGGTAGGGGTTTGTGCATCGTATAAGCGACATAAGAAAGGAATTTGAATAATCATGACAATTTAATAATGAAGCAAATCAGTAATCATGACACGCAAATGCGGAATCCGATGGGCAGAATGTTCGCTAAGCTAGGATTAAATGAAGTATATTTCATGGGGTCTAATTTACTTTTAAAGAGCTTTTGCATTCTTTCAAAAGAATTGGTCTTTACATGTGATGCTTACAGTAATCAGAAAATGAAACATGGAATCCAATAATAATGGATGTTGTTCCCGATGACAAACGAGGTTTGGGTAACTAAAACACGAATAATAAAGTATTGGTGAGGAGAACGTCAATGCCCGTCTGCAACTCTTGTAGACCGATAAGGCTTTCGTTTCTCCTGTTGTGCCCAAGACAGCCCTGGTAATGTGTTTCTGCATGGTATAAGGGACACAAGAAAGGAATGTGATTATCATGACAATTAAATCATGAAGATATTCAATTGAATATTTATGACAATTTGATAACAAAGATATTCAATAATGATAACACTTAAGTGCAGAATCCGATGAAATAGAAACGCAATTCTTGATGAGAGAAGAGATCCGTAACAGTTGAAGAGATAACGTACAAGCAAATGTGTTTAAACATAGCGGCTAACGTCAGGATGGCCGAGCGGTCTAAGGCGCTGCGTTCAGGTCGCAGTCTGGTTCTCCAGGCGTGGGTTCGAATCCCACTTCTGACAATTCCCTTTTGTTGGTCTGTATGCAGTCCGCTTCGTATGTTCCTTTACTGTACTGTCTGTGGTATGCAGTGTATACTATCACCAGGGGTAATTGCTTATTTTGCCCCTTCATTTGTATACAGTTCACATATATGTTGCATCAGCAGGTGAGTGCACACTCATTGACTGCAGTGACAACTGGTGGATTTCATGACAACTAATTTCCCAACTGCGAAACTACATCTCTTATGAAAGATAATTAATAAATGCATGCGAGCCAATTAAATCTTGACAAAAAGAAAAACGTGTATCTGCACACAGTTTATGGGCGGATAACAGAGCACCCAGTCGACCGTTGCAGTGCGTGTTACTAGAAGTAAATAAATTAAATAAGGTTTCCTTCTTTCGGACGAATCATGAGAGAAAATGGAAAAAGTCAAGGTCTCGCTAAGAACGGCTTGGTGTAAGGTCCTCGTTCCAGCGATTAATTCCGGCTGACATTAAACCCGTGCAATGCGTCGGTCTGACAGATCCCAGCAAAAGAAGTTTCCCTGGCCAGCACGGGGGTCGAACCCGCGACCTTCGCGTTATCAGCACGATGCTCTAACCAACGGAGCTAACCGGCCTTGGACGCTGCAGTGTAATGGTCCTGACCTGTTCGAAAGCACAATTATGCCTTTCTCAAGTGCACTTGCAAGGTGGCATTCATGAGTGCGATATCCATTGTAAGTTGAAACGAAACGGCCATTCCGGACTCAGTTCGAGCAAACCTTTCTTTGCGTGCCCATGACAAGCTAAATGACATTATCAGGAACGCTTTGTTTCTGCTCTTCTGATATGCCCCCCTTTAAATTGGATCAGTTTATTGATTGAATATACAGTTTCAAAGAAATTTTGAAATTCATGTGTACGCGTGAAAGAAACATGGCACATTAGAAAAGAAAACCAACCCTATTGGGCCATATGGTCATTTGTTAAATGTATGCACCCACGCAAAAGTACCTCGTTCTCACATGTCTTAGCGAGACAGAAGCATTGGCCATTAGGAAACAGAAACCCATCGGGCGATATAGTCATTTTAAAAGCAAGAACCTAATCAAAAGAGCAAAGCTTTGAAAAAAAACTGATGTTATTCAGTCATTCATATACGTGTACAATTTAGAATTACAGAGGTGCTTCTTCGAATCTTAAATCTTCAGGCTGAATTTACGCTAAGCTAGGTTTAAATTATAAACATTTCATGGGGTCTGATGTTTTTAAAAGAGCTTTGGTATTGTTTCAAAAGATTTGGTCTTTAGATGTGATGCAGACTTAGTAATCACAAATATTGAATCCAACAGTAAGTGGTGCCTCTCCTGATGTAAAACAAGGTCTGAGTAACTAAAACACGAATAATAAAGTAAACGATTATATATATTGGTGAGGAGAACGTCAATGCCTGTACAGAACTAGTTTAACCGATAAGGCATTCGATTGTACTGATCGTGCACAAGACAGACTTGGTAGGGGTTTGTGCATCGTATAAGCGACATAAGAAAGGAATTTGAATATTCATGACAATTTAATAATGAAGCAAATCAGTAATCATAACACGCAAATGCGGAATCCGATGGGCAGAATTATCGCTAAGCTAGGGTTAAATGAAGTATATTTCATGGGGTCTAATGTACTTTTAAAGAGCTTTTGCATTCTTACAAAAGAGTTGGTCTTTACATGTGATGCTTACAGTAATCAGAAAATGAAACATGGAATCCAATAATAATGGATGTTGTTCCCGACGACAAACGAGGTTTGGGTAACTAAAACACGAATAATAAAGTATTGGTGAGGAGAACGTCAATGCCCGTCTGCAACTCTTGTAGACCGATAAGGCTTTCGTTTCTGCTGTTGTGCCCAAGACAGCCCTGGAAATGTGTTTCTGCATGGTATAAGGGACATAAGAAAGGAATGTGATTATCATGACAATTAAATCATGAAGATATTCCATTGAATATTTATGACAATTTGATAACAAAGATATTCAATAATGATAACACGCAAGTGCAGAATCCGATGAAATAGAAACGCAATTCTTGATGAGAATTCTTGATGAGAGAAGAGATCCGTAACAGTTGAAGAGATAACGTAGAAGCAAATGTGTTTAAACACAGCCGCTAACGTCAGGATGGCCGAGCGGTCTAAGGCGCTGCGTTCAGGTCGCAGTCTGGTTCTCCAGGCGTGGGTTCGAATCCCACTTCTGACAATTCCCTTTTGTTGGTATGTATGCAGTCCGCTTCGTATGTTCCTTTACTGTACTGCCTGTGGTATGCAGTGTATACTATCACCAGGGTTTAATTGCTTATTTTGCCCCTTCATTTGTATACAGTTCGCATATATGTTGCATCAGCAGGTGAGTGCACACTCATTGACTTCAGTGACAACTGGTGGATTTCATGACAACTAATTTCCCAACTGCGAAACTTCATCTCTTGTGAAAGATAATTAATAAATGCATGCGAGCCAATTAAATCTTGACATAAAGAAAAACCTGTATCTGCACACAGTTTATGGACGGATAACAGAGCACCCAGTCGACCGTTGCAGTGCGTGTTACTAGAAGTAAATAAATTAAATAAACTTTCCTTCTTTCGGACGAATAATGAGAGAAAATGGAAAAAGTCAAGGTCTCGCTAAGAACGGCTTGCTGTAAGGTCCTCGTTAAATGACAAGCTAAATGACATTATCAGGAACTCTATGTTTCTGCTCGTCTGATATACCCCCCTTTAAATTGGATCAGTTTATTGATTGAGTATACAGTTTCAAAGAAATTTTGAAATTCATGTGTACGCGTGAAAGAAACATGGCACATTGGAAAAGAGAACCAACCCTATTGGGCCATATTGTCATTTGTTAAATGTATGCACCCACGCAAAAGTACCTCGTTCTCACATGTCTTAGCGAGACAGAAGCATTGGCCATTAGGAAACAGAAACCCATCGGGCGATATGGTCATTTTAAAAGCAAGAACCTAATCAAAAGTGCCACGCCTCAGTCGGCGCTTTGAAAAAATAAACTCATGTCATTCAGTCATTCATATACATGTACAATTTAGAATTACAGAGGTGCTTCTTCGAATCTTAAATCTTCAGGCTGAATTTACGCTGAGCTAGGTTTAAATTATAAACATTTCATGGGGTCTGATGTTTTTAAAAGAGCTTTGGTATTGTTTCAAAAGATTTGGTCTTTAGATGTGATGCTGACTTAGTAATCACAAATATTGAATCCAACAGTAAGTGGTGCCTCTCCTGATGTAAAACAAGGTCTGAGTAACTAAAACACGAATAATAAAGTAAACGATTATATATATTTGTAACACGGGGTAATATAGCCCCATGTTTTTTTTTCATTTTGTCTTTCATTCCAAAGTGACCGACAAGACAGGTTCCTTTAGGTCAAGGGTCAACCACCTGTTGCCCTGGCATGGCATGGCATGGCCTGCGTGGCCGGCAAAACCTGTTGTAAGAATATAGTTTTGTCAGGACCGGTTTTCGGTGTTTGGGCAACGAGGCATGACAGCCCGTAATGACCACGATGTCTTGGGGCAGCCTCGTCAGTTCTGCTCAAACCTTGCTGTTGGCAACCAGCCGACTGATTGCCTGTACCTGTATCTTCTTCCAGGTAGGAACACTATTTTTTGTCCCCGTCAGTTATATTCTGAAATGCATGTAAAAATGTATGATTATTTTAGTACTAATAAGAAACCCAAACGTTCGTTCTGTCCCAATAGATTTATGGCCCACCATGCATTTCCCATATATTTGCTCATTCATATATAAACCTTCCTGTCTGTTCCATCCGAATATATTGTATTTTCTCTGTTGGGTACATTTGTATAGAATATGGTCAACTGCAAAGTATACAGCCTCCAGTCTAGTCTAATTTTCCTGAAATGCCCTATTTCGGACCAGTAGAACGGCAGACTAGGCACGCCTCTCGTCTAAACCCCCCCCCCAACTTCAAGAATATCTTTGGTGTCCACTTAGTCGGTACATCGCCAGTCGTTCACTCCAGGCATTATTTTGGCCGCAAGTAGTACTCTTTAAGTAGTAATAGGGCTAAGATTACTGCCCTATATAAAAAAATAATTAAACTAAAATACTTTTCATATTTCATACTGCATTTGTAGTGAGAAAAGGTAAAATCTTATTTTATCTAAATGCTTCGGTCTAAATCGATGCCGCCACCAGGCCGTTCAAAGTGAAAGCATTATTTATGCACTCTGTAATCTCCGCTCTTTGCACATGGGATGTATCTTAGATATACATGAAAGGCAGGCAAATTTCTCCCAAAAAAAAAAAATAAATACAATTATTATTAAGGATGGTTCATATAAGTTGTTCTGAATAGCCAATCGGAGCTGCCACTTCAAAAAGTTACTACTAATTAAATATCAGTAAATGTTTCATGTAAAATTTCTTCCAAAACATTGATAATTATGAAGATTTAATATGAAGAGTTAACAGCAGCATAAAGCTGTTATTAGACTATTTCATAACTGGGTAATTATTTAATAACGCAAAAATGCTTACTCTAAAGTAAGCTTAATAGTGGCACACGTTCCCACTTAATTCCCGTGCTAGACGTAAAATCCATGTTGACCGTGTATATGAACCCGGGTGCTGGTGCTGCCATCTGGCCGCCTGAGGTAAACTAGTTTCCACAGTCCCACTTAGGCCTGTGCTGCCACCTGGCGTCTCAGATGAACTAACCATCAAAACAAACTTCCATACCTTAGAAACGGGACATAATTATAAACACGACTGTCATCAATATTATTATTTATTAAGCATTACCAAGTTTAAGGTATGGATAATAGCACAGACGTGCTGTTCTCCTAACATTTAACCAGACGTGCGTGCTAAAGTTTCTCATTCAATAGATGAAAAACTTTTTTTCAATCGATTTTTCTTATAATTTAAGATCGTCGGGGAAAACTTAAAAATACAGCATAATAATATATTATCTTAAAATAATTTTCTGGTATCATCAGATGACAGTCAATTTTCAAGAAAGTTCCGAAAACTAACTTGCCACACGATTACCGCCATAGCGCTTGGGGACTTTCTCCCAGTTTGCTGTTGCCGTTTGTTTACCTTCCGCATACAAAATAGTGCATTGTAGAGTCTTGAGCACAGAACCCCGGTCTCTCCTTAGATTTCCGCCTCCAGTCAATTTGTGTAGTTTTTATGCATATTCCACTCTTTCACAGATCAACTTTTCCAGATGTTTATCCTTTTGAACAGATATATATCCTTTTGAACAATCAAATTTTAGTAAGATTCCTCCGCGCTCTGCATTTCATAATACAAAATACCCGCCTAATTTCAGGTGTTTGATAACCTCAAAACCGTTCGTAAAAGCAGTACTCTGATAAACCTACCATCCATTATTCTATCGTGCTAGACCAGGAATTTATTTTATTTGTAAAGTAAATCTTATATTATTATGATCCTCTTAAGTGTCAGGTAGCATCACGATTTGGGGTAGTAGATTAGAGTAGTATACGCCTTAAGTGATTGCATTTAAGAGACACTCTCCTAACACACCCACTATCCAACCTCCACACAAGCACTCATATTCGTTCTTTTCTCAGCATTATAAAGTTTTATTCACACGTAAATATATACCACTTATAGTTGCTCAGTTGTTCTCAATGTAAATCCTTTAATTGTCAAGAAATAGGTTAGTGAACAGGCCAATGTAAGAATATTGTCCAATGTACGTTGATCAGGTGACATAAACTGATTATCACAGTTATGAGATGGCCACATGCCCATAAACGTATGCATTTAATATGTTAAGTCTGTGGATTTAAGAGAAATATATGTATACGAAATCTGTGTGTAGCTTAAACTATTTTCTTTTCTTTATAGTATATAGAAACAGGATAACAGATCATGTTCTTGATTACCCTGATAACCATTATCCACTTCATGGTAGACAGTGTTCTTTACTGTCAATAGTATATAAAAAAATATGGTAAATTGTCATGTGGTTACATTTAAATATCTGGATGTTTATTATTATAATATTTTTGTTATCTTTATAACGTATTCTGTGATAAAAGAGATATTGGCTATGTACAGTATATGAAATATAAGTGTATACTGGGGCAGACTCGTGAGTTCTGCTCAAACCTTGCTGTTGGCAACCAGCCGACTGATTGCCTGTACCTGTATCTTCTTCCAGAATAAATCCTCACCTCGCATCCGTCTTGATTCTTGAACCTGGCCCCACGTTGGGTGCCACAAAATGGCGCAGCGTGCAGGATAAGATGCGATTGATGGAACACCTGGATGGAGTGGACGGGTTGACCTGTATGTCCTGTTTCCCTTGCTGGCGGATGGTTTCGCCAAGACGGCCTATGTTGTCGTGTTTTTGGACTTTTCCTGTGTTTTGAGGACTGAACGTTGGTTACATACCAACTGACGGATGTCTTCCCTTTTCTGGTGATCACCCACCGCACCGTCGCTTTCTGCCTGTGCTTGTTGGTTCCTAGGTGCTGTGGCATGGACTGTTCGCAGGGCGCTAAAGGGCCGGCCTGGTGTCCTGTTCCGGACTGACCTCGGCATGGAATCAGTGGACTAGGGACCCGTTAATAGCCAGTGTGTGACGGAGTGGTATTTTTTTCCGTGCTTGTGAGAGCACAATGGACATCTGCAAGGACAGTGCATATTAAAATGTTTCATCCTTTTTTTTGGGTGGCGTAAAGTGACATATAGGATTCAGGCATTTAATTATAATAATATAATTTAATTATAATATATAATTATATTATAAAGGTAAACTTATTTATTTGATAATGGATATCCAGACTTTTTATGGTTATGCAACAGGCATAGATTTGTAATGGTTAGATGGATATTTTTTTTTCTGCAGTAAGCTTACACCAGGCATATATATTTTGGTTGATTGCAGCAAGATTGCTAAGATTCTTTGCTTCTATAATAACGCCCTTGTTAAACTGCTAACTAGTAATGATTGCTTAATTTGTAGCGACTGTTTAAGTGTAATTTACATTTAAATGTATTAGAGAAGGTTAGGAAAAGTATCCTTACCTTTCCTTGTCTGCCTGCCACTACCAGTGCGGTAAGTTCAGACAGGTAAGACTTTTTTGTATCATCTGTAGGGGTATAGATAGATGTTAGTTGAATCTGTTTCTCATAGATTCAGATACATTTTTGTAATTTAGCTCCTTAGGACTAGGTATCCTTTAGTATCATTTAAATTCACTTACCATGAAGTACACTCGCACCGTAGTAGTTAGGTCCGTACCAAAGGATGGGAAGCAGTCACAACTCGAGGGGCACTTCGGTACGGTCGGCACGGTGGAATCCATTTTGATTTCTACTGACAAATTGTTCATCGTGTACGCCTCTCCCTCTAGTGTTAGGGTTAGGGTTAGGGTTAGGGTTAGGGTTAGGGTTAGGGTTAGGGTTAGGGTTTAGGGTTAGGGTTAGGGTTAGGGTTAGGGTTTAGGTTAGGTTAGGGTTAGGTTAGGGTTAGGGTTAGGTTAGGGTTAGGGTTAGGGTTTTGGTTAGGGTTAGGGTTAGGGTTAGGGTTAGGGTTAGGTTGGGTTAGGGTTAGGGTTAGGGTTAGGGTTAGGGTTAGGGTTAGGGTTAGGGTTAGGGTTAGGGTTAGGGTTAGGGTTAGGGTTAGGGTTAGGGTTAGGGTTAGGGTTAGGGTTAGGGTTAGGGTTAGGGTTAGGGTTAGGTTAGGGTTAGGTTAGGGTTAGGTTAGGGTTAGGGTTAGGGTTAGGGTTAGGGTTAGGGTTAGGGTTAGGGTTAGGGTTAGGGTTAGGGTTAGGGTTAGGGTTAGGGTTAGGGTTAGGGTTAGGGTTAGGGTTAGGGTTAGGGTTAGGGTTAGGGTTAGGGTTAGGGCTAGGGTCTTAGACTTAACATAAGTTGAAAACGTGTATTATCAGTCCTAAATACAACTTAATTTGTGTATTTTTCAACTTTACAGAGAAAAATCTTAAGTTGAAAATTACGTTCAACTTAATCTTGTATTGGTCCTTTCATTTCAACTTAAGGTGTCCTTAAGTTTATCAACTTAAGCTTATGTTGACTCCAAACACTTGTTTTTTCGTGTCCATGTTGGCTTAGTGGACTCTAGGAGGTAGCGCCACCTCGGAGCTTAGCGTGTACTTGCCAATTTTTGGTATCTTTACATATGTTACGGTCTTAAACTTAGAATGTTATGGTCGGAAACTTAAATTTGAAAAACAGTTAAATGTCAAGAAAAAGACAGTTTTTCAAACTTACAAGTTGTCAAAATAGTGGGCCCTTTCCTTCTGAGTAAGAGAAAAATAAAAGCGCATATTTAATATGCCGAAAAAACTGAACATGTACTTGCCACTTTTCGGTATCTTTTCATGTGATATGGTCTTAAACTTTGAATGTAATGGTCGGATATGGTCTTAAACTTAGAATGTTATGGTCGGAAACTTAAAGTTGAAAAACTGTTTGTGTCAAGAAAATGGGAGTTTTTCAAGCTTACGAAGGGTCTAAATAGTGTGCTCTTTCCTTACAAGTAGGAGAAAAATAAAAGCGCATATATAATATGTTGAAAAAAAACTGAACTTGTACTTGCCCTAACTTACATTGTTATGTTCATAATCTTAATCCTAATCAGAATACAGTGGACACTTTTAAATATGTATGTTTGTATGTATGTATGTAACCCTAGTCAACTTATGTTTAGGACCATAACATTAAGTTTAGGACCATAATCAATAAAATTACCATTTCAGACCTGAGCAATGACCTTTGGAGTCCGGTTGGTCAGTCAGACTCCATCGGGTCAAGAAAAAATGAGTTCTCCTTGAGTTGAATCTAAATGTCAACTTGACCTTATGTTGAAATCTTAAATTTGTCAACTTTGGCTATGTTGATCAACTTAAGCTTATGTTGAAATCTTAATTTTGTCAACTTCTTATGTCGAATGTCAACTTAAGCTTATGTTGAATCTTATGTTTATCAACTTAATATGTTGAATGTCAACTTAAGCTTATGTTGAATCTTATGTTTATCAACTTAGGTTAAGTTGATAAACTTAAGGTTATGTTGAATCTTAAGTTTGTCAACTAAAGCTTATGTTGAATCTTAAGTTGATTAACTTAGGTTAAGTTGATAAACTTAAGCTTATGTTGAATCCTAAGTTGATCAACTTAGGCTACGTTGATTACTTAAGTTGAATCTGAATGTTATGTTGAATATTTAAGTTGAATATGAATAATAAAGACTTTATACTTAAAATTGTGTTCCGTTCATACATACATACATACATACATACATACGTACAGACATACACATATACAACTTTACATGTGGAAATGCTGAAAAATGATAGTACTTTTGGTCCTGCTCCAGACAATGAGGGATTTTCTCAGTATTTGAACATTGTCGCTTATGCCGATAAGTCATCCGGCTTTTTTGAAAATGTCGGTAGTGTCCATAAGTTAATTTAGTCTGAAATGTGAACCGTTAAACATATAAGTGGAGATGCTGAAAAATATAGTACTTTTAGTCCTAGTGCAGGCAATAAGGGATTTTCTCAGTATTTGAACATTGTCGGTGTTGCTGATAAGTTATTCGGCTATTTTGAAAATGTCGGTAGTGTCGATAAGTTAATTTAGTCTGAATTGTGAACCGTTAAATATATAAATGGAAATGCTGAAAAATTATAGTACTTTTGGTCCTACTCCAGGCAATAAGGGATTTTCTCAGTATTTGAACATTGTCGCTTTTGCCGATAAGTCATCGGGCTATTTGGAAAATGTCGGTAGTGTCGATAAGTTATTTTAGTCTGAAATGTGATCCATTAAATACACATATTGAAATGCTAAAAATTAAAGTACTTTTGGTCCTACTCCAGGCAATAAGGGATTTTCTCAGTATTTGAACATTTTCGCTTATACAATGACCACACTAGTTACAATGAGTACCCTAGTTTTAATGGCATTGCATGGATTTTCCTGAATCCAGGTTTGCTTTCAGATTTTACAAATTTACCTCGTTATTATGAAGAACCTCGTTATTATGAAAAACCTCGTTATAACGAAAAAATGGTTATAATGAACAAAACCGTTATATCTGAGGTCTGAAATGATAATCTATTGACTATGGTTCTAAACTTAGTGTTATGGTCCTAAACATAAGTTACCCTATAGGGTTATAGCAAACTAGGGTTATCGCGGCTATACTTAAAAAGGAGCATCAATTCTTTAAAGTCGGTAAAAAAATAGGGAAACGATAATAAAAGTATAAAAACACTCAAAATACCTGCAATAGAGTTTGTTTTACCGAACTGTAGCAAGTAGAAACGTTAATACTTTCATATCATGTCAAGATTAGAACTTAAAGTCACTAAAAATAAAAATTTCTTAAAATTTCAAATTATGCTAACAACTTTTCGAATAAACTTGGAAAAATCTATTTTTTCCCAAGGGTTAGTTCTGTAATCGACAACCTATTGTATTTGGAAAAGAAAACAAACGAAATATGCCTTTCGCATAATTTATGAGCAAATTTCAAAGTTAAAAATTAAAAATTCAAAATGTTTATTTTTTTTATTTGAATATTGAATTTCTATTTTTGCGTTCCAGACGGTGACAAAAACGGATAACAGACGACAGTTAACCAAATAAATTATGTTTTCTGTGTTTTTACTGTGTCTTTTAACGCTTCAAATCAGTCACGGTTAGCCTTAAGTTGAATTTTGTAATTTCGGTCCTAAATTTTTAAACTCAATTTTCTCCCAAAAAAAAGTTGAGGTTGATTTTTTTCTTTTACAAAAAAAGAAGTTTTACTGACTTTTACAAATATCCTAAGTTTAAAGGTTGAAACTTAAAAAATGACAAAGTTTTCTGAACATGGACAAAACGTGGCACCTCGGCTGAATTTGCCAGGATCTCAGAGTTCCCCTGGTCTCTGAGCTTAATAAATAACATGATCTAACCCTAACCATTCTGTACGTGTCTATATATGCTCTACTCTAGGACGTGGCGCCCCCTAGTCAATAGTATGGTCCTAAACATAGTGTTATGGTTTGATAACTTTGATGGTTGAGAAATCAGTTCTGTTGGGAGCAGGGTAAAACGGATGCACCTGCTGTATATTGGGTGTAAACCCAACCTTTTGGCGCCAGAATGGGGTCGCTGTGACGAATAGTTTGGAAATGGTTTGAAAAAAGCAGTGTGCAGGAGTATGACATTTCAGCAGAAGGGGTGAAATTTTGAATTTCTTTGCAGGCTGGATTCTAAAGTAATAGTAGTAGAGCCAAATGCTTTTAGCTGCAGGTTTGTCTCGTCGAGAGCTTCCTAAAATACCAATTACAAGGGCCTATGTGTGATATGGGGTGTCTGAATCAGGCTGGGAGGTCATTTTCGGTGTCCATATGACAAACTGTTTTGTTTTGCAACCTTTGATGGTTGAGAAATCTGTTCTCTTGGGAGCAGGGTAAAATGGCTGTACCTGGTGTATATGTGGTGTAAACCTGAACTTTTGGCACCAGAATGGGGTCGCTGTGACAAATAGTTTGGAAATAGTTTGAAAAAAGCAATGTGCAGGAGAATGAGATTTCAGCAGTAGGGGGGAAATTTTGAATTTCATTGCAGGCTGGATTCTAAAGCTGTAGGAGTAGAGCCAAATGCTATTGGCTACGGGTTTGTCTAGTCGAGATCTTTCTATAAATTCCAAACACAAGGGCCTCTGTGTCATATCGGGGGTCTTAATCAGACTAGAAGGTCATTTGCAGTGTATTAAATGATTAAATTATCTTAAAAACTAAGGTCGGCTGGAATCACACAATTTCCCCTCGAAGCTCAGAAAGAGGATTGAGCCGCGGCAAAAGACCCATTTCGCATACACCAGTAGTGTCGAAACCGCACCCTGGCCCTTCTTTGTCCCGCGGAAAACCCCGAAACAATTCTCTTCTTTATCAAATTTACGCCACTAGTATGGTCCTAAACATAGTGTTATGGTCCTAAACTTAAAGTTATTATGTATGGAATAAAATGGGCCAATCAATGAAATCACTTAACTTTTCTCAGTATTTGAACATTCGGCTATTTAAAAAGTTCGTTATTATGAAGAACCCCGTTATTAAGGCCAACCTCGTTACTATGGGCAACCTCGTTATTATGAACAACTTCGTTAGTATGACCAACCTTGTGATTATGAGCAACCTGGATAAAATGTCCAACTTCGTCATAATGAACAATGTCGTTATTATGAACAACGCCGTTATTATGGACAACCTCGTTATTATGAACAACCTTGTTTTTTATGAACAACTTGGATATTATGTCCCACCTCCTTACTATGAACAACCTCGTTATTATGGCCAACCTTGATATTATGAACAGCGTCGTTATTATGAACCACCTCGTTAGTAGGTACAACCTCTATTTTATGAACAACCTCGTTACTATGGACGACCTCGTTATTATGAACAATCTTGTTTTCATAAACAACCTCGTTACTATGGGCAACCTCGTTATTAGGAACAACCTCTATATTATGAACAACCTCGTTACTATGGACAACCTCGTTATTATGAACAACCTTGTTTTCATAAACATCCTCGTTACTATGGGCAACCTCGTTATTATGAGCAACCTTGTTTTATGAACAACTTGTATATTATGTCCCACCTCCTTACTATGAACAACCTCGTGATTATGGCCAACATTGGTATTATGAACAGCGTCGTAATTATGAACCACCTCGTTAGTAGGAACAACCTGTATATTATGAACAACCTCGTTACTATGGACAACCTTGTTATTATGAACAACGTCGTTATTAGGAGCAACCTCTATATTATGAACAACCTCGTTACTATGGACAACCTCGTTATTATGAACAACCTTGTTTTCATAAACAACCTCGTTACTATGGGCAACTTCGTTATTATGAACAACCTCATTATTATGGCCAACCTTGCTATTATGAACAACGTCGTTATTATGAACCACCTCGTTAGTAGGAACAACCTCTATATTATGAAGAACCTCGTTATTATGGACAACCTCGTTAGTAGGAACAACCTCTATATTGTGAAGAACCTCGTTATTATGAACAACCCCGTTATTATTTTGTTCAACCTCGTTTGAATAACCCTAACCTGTTTATTATGTCCCACCTCGTTATTATGAACAACCTCGTTTTTATTAACATCCTCGTTATTATGTCCCACTTCGTTAATATCAACAACCTCGTTTATATGTCCAACCTTGTTATTGTGAACAGCGTAGTTATTATGAACAACCTCGTTATCATGAACAACCTTGTCATTATGAACAAACTTGATATTATAAACAACCTTGTTGCTGTGTCTAACCTTGTTATTGTGAACAACCTGGTAATTATGTCCCACCTCGTTACTATGAACAACCTCGTTTATATGTCCAACCTTGCTATTATGAACAACCTCGTTTTTATGTCCCACATTTTTATTTTGTCCAACCTCGTTATTATGTCTCTCTTCGTTCCTTTGAACAACCTCGTTATTAGGTCCAACCTTGTTATTATGAACAACCTCGTTACTATGAACAACCCCGTTATTATGAACAACCTTGTCATTTTGAACAAACTTGTTATTTTAAACAACTTTGTTGCTATGTCGAACCTTGTTATTGTGAACAGCCTCGTTATTATGTCAAACCTCGTTACTATGAACAACCCTAACCTTAAAAAAGAAGAAAAGTGAGAACAAAGTGAGAAAAGTGATAAAACTGAGAAGAAAGTGAGAAGAAAGTGAGAAGAAAGAAGAAATGTTGGTAGTGTCGATAAGTTATTTTAACAGGATCAGCTTAAGCTTAAGTTTATCAACATAGCTTATATTGAAGTCTTAAGTTTATCAACTTAAACTTATGTTGTTCAACATAGCTGATGTTATAAGTGGAAATGCTGAAAAATTATAGAACTTTTGGTCCTAGTCCAGGCAATAACGTAGTTTCTCAGTATTTGAACATTGTCGCTTTTGCCGATAAGTCATCTGGCTATTTTGAAAATATTGGTAGTTATTCGGCTATTTTGAAAATGTTGGCAGTGTTGATAAGTCATTTTAGTCTGAAATGTGAACCGTTATGTATATATGTGGACATGCTGAAAAACTAAAGTACATTCTTGTCCTACTCCAGGCAATAAGGGATTTTATGAGTATTTGAACATTGTCGTTGTTGCCGATAAGTTATTCGGCTGTTTTGAAAATGTTGGTAGTGTCGATAAGTTATTTTAGTCTGATATGTGATCCATTAAATATACATATGGAAATGCTGAGATATATCATAGTACTTTTCGTCCTAGTCCAGGCAATAAGGGATTTTCTCAGTATTTGAACATTGTCGCTTTTGCCGATAAGTTATTCTGCTATTTTGAAAATGTCGGAAGTGTCGATAAGTTAATTTAGTCTGAATTGTGAACCATTAAATATATAAGTGGAAATGCTGAGAAATTATAGTACTTTTGGTCCTACTCCAGGGAAAAAGGGATTTTCTCAGTATTTGAAGATTGTCGCTTATGCCAATAAGTCATCCGGCTTTTTTAAAAATGTCGGTAGTGTCAATAAGTTAGTTTAGTCTGAATTGTGGACCGTTAAATATATAAGGGGAAATGCTGAAAAATTATAGTACTTTTGGTCCTACTCCAGGCAATTAGGGATTTTCTCAGTATTTGAACATTGTCCCTTATGCCAATAAGTCATCCGGCTATTTTAAAAATGTCGGAAATGTCGATTAGTTAATTTAGTCTGAATTGTGAACCATTAAATATATAAGTAGAAATGCTGAAAATTTAAAGTACTTTAGGTTAGGGTTAGGGTTAGTTAAGTTGATAAACTTAAGCCTATATTGAAATCTTCAGTTTGTCAACTTATTATGTTGAATGTCAACTTAAGCTTATGTTGGATCTTAAGTTGAACAACTTAGGGTAGGTTGATAAACTTAAGCTTATGTTGAATCCTAATTTGATCAACTTAGGCTATTTGAATCTGACTAAGGTGAACCGTTCAATATATCGGTGGAAATGCTGAAAAATGATAGTACTTTTAGTCCTACTCCAGGCAATAAGGGATTTTCTCAGTATTTGAACATTTTCGCTCATGCCGATAAGTCATCCGGCTATTTTGAAAATGTCGGTAGTGTCGATAAGTAATTTTAGTCTGAAATATGAACCGTTTAATATATATCGAGATGCTGAAAAATTTTAGTACTTTTGGTCTAGTGCAGGCAATAAGGGATTTTCTCAGTATTTGAACATTGTCGGTGTTGCCGATAAGTTATTCGGATTTTTTGAAAATGTCGGTAGTGTCGATAACTTAATTTAGTCTTAATAGTAAAACATTAAACATATAAGTGGAAATGTTGAAAACATAGTACTTTTGGTCCTGCTCCAGGCAATAAGGGATTTTATCAGTATTTGAACATTGTCGCTTTTGCCGATAAGTCATCGGGCTATTTTGAAAATGTCAGTAGTGTCGATAAGTTATTTTAGTCTGAAATGTGAACCGTTAAATATATAAGTGGAAATGCTGAAAAATATAGTACTTTTAGTCCTAGTGCAGGCAATAAGGGATTTTCTCAGTATTTGAACATTGTCGGTGTTGCCGATAAGTTATTTGGATTTTTTGAAAATGTCGGTAGTGTCGATAAGTTATTTTAGTCTGAAATGTGAACCGTTAAATATATAAGTGGAAATGCTGAAAAATATAGTACTTTTAGTCCTAGTGCAGGCAATAAGGGATTTTCTCAGTATTTGAACATTGTCGGTGTTGCCGATAAGTTATTTGGATTTTTTGAAAATGTCGGTAGTGTAGATAATTTAACTTAGTCTTAATGGTGAACCGTTAAACATATAAGTGGAAATGCTGAAAACTTATAGTACTTTTGATCCTACTCCAGACAATGAGGGAATTTCTCAGTATTTGAACATTGTCGCTTATGTCAATAAGTCATCCGGCTTTTTTAAAAATGTCGGTAGTGTCAATAAGTTAGTTTAGTCTGAATTGTGGACCGTTAAATATATAAGTAGAAATGCTGAAAATTTAAAGTACTTTAGGTTAGGGTTAGGGTTAGTTAAGTTGATAAACTTAAGCTTATATTGAAATCTTCAGTTTGTCAACTTATTATGTTGAATGTCAACTTAAGCTTATGTTGGACCTTAAGTTGAACAACTTAGGGTAGGTTGATAAACTTAAGCTTATGTTGAATCCTAATTTGATCAACTTAGGCTATTTGAATCTGACTAAGGTGCATGAACCGTTCAATATATCGGTGGAAATGCTGAAAAATACTAGTACTTTTGGTCCTACTCCAGGCAATAAGGGATTTTCTCAGTATTTGGACATTTTCGCTTATGCCCTAGGTCATAATTCTTATTAATATATTAATTTCAGTATTATATGTAATAGTTATGTGTTCTATTGTCGATTATCGCGCAGGCTAACTGGAGCCGCCACCCCTGTCTTGCAATGGACTATCCTGCATGGCTGCTACAGTGCACCGCTGCCTGCTTTTCGTTATCTCATTGGGCATGTTTTATAAGTTCTGGTTCATCATACACCCGAGATAAATAAAGCTGTTAACATTATAATTCATATTGATTGTGTGTCGCATTTCAGAATACTCAGTACATTAAGATTAATAGCTTTATATGTTATGTAAACGGGGACTATTTGCCGACACATGATTGACAGGAAAAGTAGCGGGCTGGTCGCGCATTGATACAGAGAGTGAGTTTGAGAGTTTTAACTCAAGATACATGTAAACTGGACCGCATTACCTTGCGCGGTGTGATATTACAGCCTGTAGACCTGTGTTCAGAACTGGCACAGGTGCGCGGAATCTGGACAGGACAGCAGGTGTTTCAGCTTAGAGAAGTTATATAAGAACAAGACGAAGTTAAAAGTTAACGCGGTAAGAACACTTTGCTGCACTCTCACTGGCTCTCCCTGGCGGAGAAGGCTGCTTGACAGCGCACTTATATTAAGCTTTAGAGGATAAATATTTTGTAATCTCGTTTGTTAATGAACCATGTCATAGCTAAGGCAGGGCTGCTTAATAATCACGCAGGTGTTCTGCTAATCGCTTTTGCCGACAAGAAGTTTAGAATCCTTGGAAATATAGTAATGTGATCTTTATGATGTTTCATTTCGTGCCAAGACAACGTGCTGATTTCCCGCCTGTTGTCACACGTCAAAACTCATGCCTGAGCGTGGGACAAAGGTTATGGTCCTAAACTTACATGATTATCCTCTTGTATTTACGTTATAGTGCTAATTACTGTTATAGTGCTAAATTAAGTTATGGTCCTAAACATAGAATGTTATAATCCTAACATACAGTGTTATCTTCCTAAACTTACTTTATGGTACAAGTTAATGTACTTATTGTACAAATGCTTAAAAGAGTTGCATTCAGTATCAGATTCTCATGTCCGGAAGATGTTTCTCAGTATTTGAACATTGTCGCTATGCCGATAAGTCATCAGGCTTTTTTAAAAATGTCGGTAGTGTCCATAATTTAATTTAGTGTGAATTGTGAACCGTTAAATATATAAGTGGAAATGCTGAAAAATATAGTACTTTTAGTCCTAGTGCAGGCAATAAGGGATTTTCTCAGTATTTGAATATTGTCGCTTTTGCCGATAAGTCATCCGGCTATTTTGAAAATGTCGGTAGTGTCGATAAGTAATTTTAGTCTGAAATGTGAACCGTTAAATATATACGTGGAAATGCTGAAAAATGATAGTACTTTTGGTCCTACTCCAGACAATGAGGGATCTCCTCACTATTTGAACATTGTCGCTTATGCTGATAATAAGTCATCCGGCTTTTTTGAAAATGTCGGTAGTGTCGATAAGTAATTTTAGTCTGAAATATGAACCGTTAAATATATGTGGAAATGCTGAAAAATTATAGTACTTTTGGTCCTAATCCAGGCAAAAAGGGATTTTCTCAGTATTTGAACATTGTCGCTTATGCTGATAAGTTATTCGGCTATTTTGAAAATGTCGGTAGTGCCGATAAGTTAATTTTAGTGTGAATTGTGAACCGTTAAATATATAAGTGGAAATGCTGAAAAATTACAGTACTTTTGGTCCTGCTCCAGGCAATAAGGGATTTTATCAGTATTTGAACATTGTCGCTTTTGCTGATAAGTCATCCGGCTATTTTGAAAATGTCGGTAGTGTCGATAAGTTATTTTAGTCTGAAATGTGAACCGTTAAATATATAAGTGGAAATGCTGAAAAATTATAGTACTTTTGGTCCTACTCCAGGCAATAAGGGATTTTCTCAGTATTTGAACATTTTCGCTTTTGCCGATAAGTCATCCGGCTTTTTTGAAAATGTCGGTAGTGTCGATAAGTAATTTTGGTCTGAAATGTGAACCGTTAAATATATGTGGAAATGATGAAAAATTTTAGTACTTTTGGTCCTACTCCAGGCAATAAGGGATTTTCTCAGTATTTGAACATTGTCCGTGTTGCCGATAAGTTTTTCGGCTTTTTTGAAAATATCGAGTAGTAACGATAAGTTAATTTAGCCTTAAAAGTAAACCGTTAAACATATAAGTGGAAATGCTGAAAAATGATAGTACTTTTGGTCCTGCTCCAGACAATGAGGGATTTTCTCAGTATTTGAACATTGTCGCTTATGCCGATAAGTCATCCGGCTTTTTTGAAAATGTCGGTAGTGTCCATAAGTTAATTTAGTCTGAAATGTGAACCGTTAAACATATAAGTGGAGATGCTGAAAAATATAGTACTTTTAGTCCTAGTGCAGGCAATAAGGGATTTTCTCAGTATTTGAACATTGTCGGTGTTGCTGATAAGTTATTCGGCTATTTTGAAAATGTCGGTAGTGTCGATAAGTTAATTTAGTCTGAATTGTGAACCGTTAAATATATAAATGGAAATGCTGAAAAATTATAGTACTTTTGGTCCTACTCCAGGCAATAA